>OY728148.1:1132800994-1142800994 GCA_963277665.1 Viscum album
TAGAATCCAAGATGGTTTTCATCTTGATTGAATGCTTGAAGTTAAAAAGACCTACCACATTTAAATGATCATATCTGGGGAGTTATTCAAGAAGGAAATGGAATTCAAATACCTATTCATATATAATTTATATATCATGTGTTTCCAATAAACCTATGCCTCATTATATAGAGTTGATATTAGGTGGTAAGGATCTCAGTGTAGGGATACATAAACCACCACACCTTCACTAGATTTCCATTCCTGATAGTCAAACATGATACAACTTAATACAAATTCCCTAAGTTCCTAAAAAATCCACATGAAAACTATAACTCTAAACATTTTCTCTAGGGAAGACTTAATCTCGTACCACCCTATCATGACATAACAAATCGGGGAGCCAATTGGACTAGTGGTAAGCCAAGAGTGAAAACCCAAGGCCACCTATAATTTTCCAGGGGATAGGGGACAACATGAAGTTAGTATATCACACATACGGGAGGCCTTAGAGTAATGAACATTTTCACATTCACATCTCTGAGTACATTACAATCATGCATCATAATTAAATTGTACCAACAAATGAAGAAATAAATTTATTTAATAACCTCTATAGAAAACATAGTGCAATAATAAATTAATCTATAATAAATTGTAAAAATATATTCCCAACCAAAAAAAAGGGAGTCCCAACCTAATAGAAGATGAGTAGAGATAATCATGTGAATGAACACTAAAACTGACAGCATTTAGTGATAAAAAATGCCCAGTAGTATTTAGCTAATCCAATACTAGTCCATAAAAAGGTCTTCAAAAAACTGCCTATCACCCATATAAGACACGAAACATGTGGTAAAACCCCCTTTAGGGGTGAGTATATACATGCCCAGCAAGAAACCTCAAGGAAAAAGAGGGAATCCTCACCAATATAATGTCATGGTTGAGGGGTTGTTGAACCTAATATGTTAGAGGAACCACTCCTCATCTATGCATGATGATGATGGGGTACATCTATAAATGATGGTGAGGGTTTTTACTTTACATAATAAAGATCCAAACCTCAGGGTGCACATGGAGGGGAGGGTTCTAATCATATCCTTATAGGAAATGAGGGACCCTTGGAAAGAGTGATCTGATCATTCCATCTAATATCATATCTATAATGTAAAAACGAAGGACACCATAACATCCTACATGGAATTATTCTCAAGGACTTCTTGAGGGTCAAATTTAATGTTTTCAATATGGATATATGAGATGTAGAACATTCAAAGAGAGGTTCATGGTGTGTTCTTGGGGGTAAACAAGGTGTACTCTTATGCTAATACCTGGCCATGTCCTGAAATTCCACATGACCTGTGAAAGTTAATGTACATTGAACTTTGCCTGATGTAAACTATGTATGGGACAACATAGGGTCCCATAAATTTAATTTCTATATTTATGGATTAGATTGCTAGGTGAGGCCACATAATATGTGGAGATAACACACAATGTGTTCGTCTATACAGGGTCTGAGGCCTATAATCCCTATACACGTGCAGCTGTCTGAGTGGGGTAATAGGGCATGTTGTCATAAGAAATGGTTGTATGATATTTATCTTGGTCCAAAAACATATCCATAATAAAAAATGAACTACATGACTTGTTTTCAACGAACACATGGAAAGTATTCAACATTTTGATAAATGATATAGTATTCTTCTTGGGGATTGTCATCTCTATCGATTTCACCACCAATACCAGATGGTGATTCCTCTATATCCTCAATCTCAATGAAAAAAATAAATCATCGATTTTTAGATTTCATTAGTTAAAATTTTATGTTTCCATTGATCTTTGTTTCCATGTACCATGATTCACTTGGGGTACACCTGACCTCGTTTATCTCACATTATCTCACCATTGATCATCAATTCAGCTATCACCGTCATCTTTACTAATTTCTAAACGATACATCATGGATATACGGTTCAATCACAATTTGAACTGGATACATGTTTAATCATCAACCTATCATATCCTAATGTAAAAACCAATGAATATGAAAAGAAAAGAAAAATCATAAAAGTGATGCAATGGGTGTTTGTGGTGAATCCAAATATTGAATGAAATTTATGAAAAAAATAAAACACTATGGATTCTAGTGCAATAGACCAAACTCGAGCCAAGAGATATAATTAAATTTATTCTGATTTGCGGGGAATAAGAATAATTTAGGGAATTAGAAAATATATAAAATTCATGCTCAAATTTTATAATATTAGTGAAAATTTAAGAAATAAAAGGGACCTACCTTGACGTTAGAATGACTATTAGAGAATAAAGGATCTATTTCAATGTTTATGACTTGTTCCAAAAAGAAATTTCATTGATCCCTGTTCTCCATGTGGCCTATTTAATCCCATCCCAACTCATGCACAACCCTCCCTCAAAAATATCTTATGGTTATGTGGAGAACTCTACAAAGTCTCCAAAACATGGATTAAATAGTGGATATGCTCAAGATCAAAAATTAATAAAACAAAAAAGTTAACCATATTTAATATAACCAATTGTTATAGTTCTTCAAAGTGAAACCCAACATGAAAAAAACGTATATCACGAATAGAGTAAACCCCATGTTCTAGAATCAACCATTATCCCAGATTTCTCATTAGAGACATAATTCAATAAGAAAAAAAACATTTCCAAAATGATCCACACACATGGTATAATTTTTTTTAATATTTTTAATGCATAAATTTTATAGTCATGTGACACTTGTGACCCAATTCCCACAATAAAGAAGAACTAAAAATAATATATATAATTATCCAATGTTTCTAAACATCAATTCTATAGTCGATAAAAGTAAGATCCACTAAATAGTAGTCATCTTATAACATGAAGAATTTAATCGTCAACTCATCTTTTTTTGCATAATTAAGAACATTACACATGGTTCTGGTTACTTTTCATAAACTAGGATAAGTCATTTAGTATTTCTTTGATGTTTTATACTCTATATACAATTGAATTAGGAGAATTGTTCAGACAATCATTTCCTTATCTATCATATTAGAGGATTTATTGGTTTCTCCTAGATACAACCATTTTATAAAATTCAATATATTTGGAAAAAACATAATTCAATTAAGTATGTATAAACAATTTATTCATGTGATTAAATAAATTAAAGATCCTTTAATTCTGGTTTAATTATGTTTAGTGTTCGTTGTCTTCTACTGACCTAATTACCATGTTAAATAATTCACGACCTGATAGAAACTATAAAAACCCATATATTTCATACATTATTTTTAAAACATTTATAAGATATACATACATAATAATACAACTTCAAAAATTGATAGGTTTAGTGTATTTAAAAAATTATATTCATACAAAATGAGTATATATAAAACAATAAAATTTATTCAAATAATTATACACATTCCACCTAGAATATTTCGTAGTCCTCTTAGTACGCTTAATCACCAAGGGATATACATTAAAGAAAGGGTTAACAAAAAACTGTGTAAAAGGAGAAAAAAATATAGAGTACATTCAACCTAAATCAATATGATCACATGGATGATCATAATCATCATAATCATATTATAAGGATATGATCATCATTATAAGAATATGGAATTAATTTAAAAATAACATATAATGTGGAACATGAAATGTAATGAAAAATAAAAACTTCATAGATAAATGTATCTATATGAATATTATGCATAGAATGTGAAAAAATTCAATATCTTCGATATAAATAAAATATGCATACAATGCTAAGTTTATCATATGAAAAAATCCATCGTCATGTTCATATATTATAATATAATGAGATATATCACTTTATCTAATTAATTTTTAGTTCTACATAATTAAATTCCCACCAATATCATCAAAATATTCTCATAATAATGCTTACAAAATAGATATGTAACATATAAAAATCATAAACATGTAATAACCCTATGAGAAAATAATTGGTTTCATAATAATTTTATGTGGAATATTTCAAACAATAAACATTCATGTTAATAAAATGACCGATAAGATCACATTGGACATTATATGGTGTCAATAAGAAAGAAAAAAATTATAATTTTATAAAAATTGTAAAATAAAAAAATGATGAATCAATAAGAGACTTTGATAATAAACACTTTATCATTAATTATAATTTTTTCTAAGAATTTATCCCAAAAATATTAAAACATTCATATCTATGGAAAAAAGAAAATGGGAATAAAAATAAAATAAATTTGTAGGGGATTTTATATGAATCATGAGGATAATATGGAGGAAGAAAAGATAAACCAAAATAAGGATTGGTGTTGGAGACTTACCATATGATCTTTATAAGGTATGAATCGACCTTAAATGGTTTATATTACAATGAATGTATATATATATATCACCAAAAAAGTTTAAATAGAAAATTTATGTGATAATTAGTCTAGAAACACATAAAAATGTTAAAAAAACATATGCAATATGTGATAATCCCAAATTGAAAGATAAAGATAGGTTATCTTTGACTTTGGTTCTATTTTTTCGTCGCATTTATTCCACTTGTATAATAAAATTATAGTTATTAAAAAATTAATCATGAATTTAATTACATTCATTTTTATATTCTAGTTCAGTTATAACTATTAGATTTTATTTTTTGATCTTTTTATTAAGGACGAAATTGTTCGATGACTTGTTTCATTGAATTATCTCATTTTGGTTTGATTTCATTATTTCAAAAAAGATTATTTATTATTTAGTAAGATTACCAAATAAGTAAATAAAATACTTAAAATTAAATATTTATAATTTATAATGTGGTATTTCAACAAGCCATAACAGTGGTGAAAAGTAAAAAATTGGGCAATGTCCTCATAAGAGATTAACAAACCCATAAAAGATATTCCAAAAGAGGAAAATATAATTAATAAATAAAAATTATGAATTGTTCATGATAATTATGTGGTAGAATATTATTGATTAAATATATATAATATATATTATTCAATAATATAGTTTGTGATATATAAATAATTAACATCATCCTCAGAGGCAGTGAATTAACCATTAACAGGATATCGTAAAAGAGAGGGAGAGAGATAATATACATATTAAAAATTGTTTATAAAATATATACAACAGCTTATAAAATTTATATAATGTTTATATATTCATTAATTAATTAAGGAATTTTTTTAAGAAAATAGAGTGGAAATAAAAGTATAGGATAAGGAAAAATTGAATTGATAAATTAAAAAAGGTAACTTCATTATTTTATGTTTCTCATTTGATAAGACCTTAAGGCCTTAGGGGAATGAATTTTATCAATATGGGAAAATAAATTAGAATCCTAGGAGGATAAAGAAAATATAATTAAGTATAATATTGGCCAATGAGAATGATTCGATAAGTGATTTCCTAAAGGGGTGAGTGGGGGAATGTTTTCTTTAGGAGGAGGGATATTTTGGGGTTAAATATCGAATAAAATATTATTCACAAAGTTAAACATAAAATAACGTATTAATTTACATGATGAATCACATTTGATAAATAAATACATGATTTTATGACATATAATGTATTCAAACAAAAAAATATTAGTTAATGAAAAATAAAAGAAGAAAAAATGAAAAATAGTTTTTAATACTTACCTTATCATTTTAGACATTGAAAATTGCTTATTATGTCTAGAAATTATTTTTATTGTTTTTAAATAAATAATTTATTTTATTGAACATGTTTAGGTCCAGAGAGAAATTATAGAATCTATTAGGTCATTACTTGATCAATATTATTTTGTAAAATAATTGGAATTTTTTAAAAATAAATATTTCAACTATTCATCTAAAAATTTATATTTATAAGAAACATACCAAAAAAATCAATGTTCAAAAATTTAAAGTTTCTAATAAAAAAGATTAAATTCAAATTATAAAAATTATTAGCAAACTTATATAACTTTTATTTTTAAATATTTACATTAAAATTATGTTTTTAAAAAAATATATTTAATTTTACTTTATTAAAAATGTATATTTATTATTTATTTGAGTTTAATAATTTTAATATTTTTTTGTAACTATATAATTTTTATATTCACTCAATTTATTCATACTGATAATAATTTACAAGTCATTTTACTCTGGTCATCTTATTATTCTAATGGCCATGTAAGAACCCAGATCTTCTTTTCATGTATGTGTTAATTTTCGGGTTGTTTTTTTTGGAAAAGATGTGTTTCCAGAAATGTTAGGAGTATACACCATGTACTTATAAGTACATGCTGCATACCTAGTTTCTGTGGGTGACTATGTAATGTCCGTGTAATGGCTATGTACATGGTCGTGTGGGGTGACCTAGAGACTTCCTAAAGTGGGGCCCGGTAAAGGCATGTACACGGTGTGTAATTTTAAAAGACATTCCATATACTTTTCTTTTTAATTGTTAAATCGCATCGGGGTCACGTATTATTGGTAGAAACTTCTTCTTCTAGTTTTTTCTTTTCCAATAGTGACCAAATTTAATGAATCTTCTCTGAGCCCCTGACTCACTACCTTTTCTCTAATTCAACCACCACCGATTGCATTGGAATCTCTACAATAAGCTCTTCCTTCATCTAGAGCCTCGTTTCCCGATTACTTCTCTTTAATGAGATATCCTCTGCTGAAATTTTTTAGTGTTTTTGTAGATCTATGATGTTCTAGGGAAACTCAAGGCCCACGGTTCATGTATATCATTCGTACAATGCCGATGTACGATTTTTGAGCCTTTTTATACTTAGTCTTTGAGTTATATGTGCAAAAGTCCACAATACCCTCATTCGAGGTATTGCTTGTTTAGGGATTTTAACCCTTTTGATGCTTCCTATGCCTTTTATGTTTCAATAGAGGTTGTTTTATTGTGAATAGGGTTAATTTCCATGATATGGATGTGTTTTCCCATGCCTATTTGATTTTGACTATTTGTTCTTGATTTTCCTGTTCGACAATTTTATTTTCCATTCCTAGTGTTTTTAGGATGGAATGTTTATTTATCTGATATGATTAACTATGCCTTGTAGCTAATTATTCATGTAGTACATTGAGGTTACTTTGGCTGATGATTATCATTTGTGTATGATTTCTTGCATGGGGCTGCAGAAACATGGTGTAGTGAGACCATAGGGGAAATTGAGATTGAGCGCTTTCTTAGAGTGTATGTTATAATTATCAAACTACGAGACCATAGGAGGGATTGACATTTAGTGCTCCCTTAGAGTGTCTATAGATATGTTACAAGAGCAAAAGAGGAATTGGCATTGAGCACTTCCTCAGAGTGTCTGTAGTTTACCGTAAAATATCTATAGGGGAATTGACTGTGAGAGCTTCCTTAGAGAGTCTTTGATTACATGAGATGATAGAGGGGAATTGGAAGTGAGTGCATCCTCGGAGAGTCTTTGTTATATCCTTATTTCATATCTAACTAGAGGGGTTAGGCTGTGAGAACTACCCAGAGAGATACTTGATATTGTTGGTTGTACCAGAGGGGATAGGCTGTGAGAATTTCCTAGAGGGTTTCTTGTATTTGTGTTTTGTTAATTAAATTATTAAATGTAAATGATGTAATTGAAACTATAAAACTGTTTCCATATGAGTAATTCCATGTTTATTGCTTTATTTTACTTATTACTATCCATATATATATATTCACTGACTGTTAGGCACAGATCATTGTGTGGTTGAATATTGGTACTTGTCTCTCATCCTGTTTGCAACATGTTTTTGGGCCCCAACAGATTATATTGTTGCAGGAATAGAAAAAGGAATCCACCCTTCAACATCAGGTACATGATTGTTGTGGAGATGGAGAGCACAAGACCAAGCTAAGGCATGTGATGCTGCTGGAGTTATTTGTTTTCTTTTGTGCTTTGGTTTAGTACTGTATTTCAGAATTGTGATTTGTTTGGATGCTTTCCTGGAAATATATGGCATGCATCATTTATATATGTGTCCAGTTGTTTATTAATTTCAGTATTCCAATTTTTTCTTATTTTATGGTATTACTACTTCCAATATTGCGTATTATTGTTATTATGATGTGTTACTCAACCAATGAAAGCATAGTTTCCCCACCATCGAACCAAAGGCCCTCACTTCTAGTCAGATGCCTCTTGAGTTTGGGTAAATCTGCTTGATTCCATGTGACATACCAGGTACGGGGCACCTCTAGGCAACACTCGTAACTGGGGCATTACGAAGTGGTATTAGAGGAATTCTTTTCTTATGGATTTACTGTTTGGAGACTTTATTCAGGTATAGGAAGGAATAGGTACTTGGTAATAAGCTCTGCCTAGGAGTAGCTAACCTGTTTATAGGAAAAAACCAATTTACCTCGATTAGTTTAATTTTTTTTATGGTTTTTCAATTTGACAGATTATTTTATTTCACCATTAGTAGATTCACATGATTTGTGATGATATTTTGGACATCAATGAGGTTCTATTTATGTTTAAACCTGATGAGACGAAGGTATTTTGTATCATGAATCGTATAGACATTTACTAGAGATCACATTTCATGCATACTTTACATGCCATTTTGGATGCATTATTGATTTCATGTTGTTGTGATAGATGTTGTGAAAGATATTCATGATCTTATGATATATTCCTTGATATAATACCTACTTTTTTTATAGGATATTTAATTGTATAAGGATTAGTTGAATGAACACCAAAAAATTGGTTTTTGAGGTGTTATGGGCCCTCATGGATCAAAATTTGGGGGATCATAGCATTGTTTTTCTTGTATATGACATGTATAAGATGAAAAACTTTGATTCACGGGGAGTATGGTCCCTCACAGATCGAAATTTGGCTCTTTATTGTTCGTTTCAATGTTTTCTGGGTTCCAGAGTTGTTAATGAGGCATACTGTCTGGAAAAACTCAAGAATACATGGAATGTAATGATAAATACATGCCATGTATCCTTCTATTTAGGAAGGTCACATGATCATCATACCAGTTGGTGAGGTATTCTTAAGTGCATCCAAAAGCCCCAGGTTCAAAACCAGGTAGAGGCATATTTCTGGGGTACTGTAGTAGTACTGTAGCAGTCACTATAGTAGAACTGTGCACTGTTTGGGTACTGTAGCCGACTGTACACTGTATAGGTACTGTAGCAGAAATGTACACTGTGCAGGTACTGTAGCAAGCACTTTAGTAGTTATTGTATCAGGTACTGTTCGGTATTGTAGAAGCTGGAACATTTCACCTTGGGCCACCGGTTTGGGCTTGGAGTCATTTAGGCTTTCAGGACACCCAGGCCTTCAGGTCAGTTGGGATTTTGTGCCACCTTTAAGGCCTTCAAGAAACATTTAAGTCCTTTAGGCTACCTCAAGGCCTTCAGGCCACATGCAGTTTCCCCAGACACACTACAAAAAAGGAGAAGCCTTAGAAGAGGATTCAAAGAAGGTGCACTCACCAAAGAAGAACCAAATGGATTTATTAAAATGAGAGGGTATGTCTATGCCATTGGGACCATCTTATGCTTGCACGGGAAGCCTATCCAGATTGCAATGAAAAGGTAGAGAGCTACTATCATGATGCAGATGTTGGGGAGGGGCAGTTCCTTGTAGATAGTCTTGTTGAATTCCATAAGACCTTCGGGTCATGTAACCTCCTAAGCCTACGGGCCTTGTAATCCTTGAGCATATGGGACTTGTAAGGTTTCCCCCTCATCCCTTGAAAGATTGGTTATCAAAAATCAATAAAAATGAAGTTATTTAAGCCATTTGGGATTCTATTTAGGATGTAAATGTTTTTCTTAAGAACATGACATGTACCAGATGTAAACGATGTGTGTTTAGACCATGTGTTCCGCTGTGTGGCTAAAGACATGGATGGATTATAGGTAGATAACCCATGTTGTGTTAGGTAAAAACATGTTGTGTAGAGTTAGCTGTGTAACCGGATGTGTGAATAAAAACATGGGTCAGTGAAGTTCTTTCTAGTACATGATGTTTCTGGCAGAAACACGTCATGTAGTGTTGCTCTTGGAGAACCATGTGGGTTAATTCATGTAGAAGAACTCCAGTAGGGGAAGATGATTCAAGTACAAGTTTTGTCTTAGGAGAACAATATGTGTGTTTGGGGTGTTACATGACCATGGTTGGTAGGAGTACACGCTCATGTGAAGGTATAAAAGAACATTCCATGTAGTATTCATACGCGTCGTGTACCCATGTTTTGAAAAACATGAATGCTTTACTTCTCCTGTTCCTTTCATGCACTTCTAAGTTTCATTCCTTGATAATTGTGATATAAGGTGTGTTCTTGACCTTACAGGGTCATGCCATCGAGACATACTCCGGTTGTACGCCAGTTACATGGAAGTTATCAGACACCAGACATAGCTGATCAGGGACCACCAACAGATCCTCCAATCATTTATATCTTAGAACCAGCCATTATACCAGATACAGGTGATGATGTATAGTTCCAAGAGGGCTTTATGAGGATGATAAAAAAAACTTCTAGGTAGCATCGTCTCCTGCCCCTTCGATGGCATAATAGATGCGAATATTTTAGAAGAATCATCCTCCCACTTTGTCTTGGGATGGAGGACCCCAGACTGTAGAGTCATGGTTAAAGTCCATGCTAACAATCTTCAAACATCTGTAGATGCCTCTATAGTGGAGGTTCAATCTCACTGCATATATGATTTATGATTCATCCAAGAGACGGGGGATGTGATCTCCTAGGTGCGACTCTAGTAGGGTATGGCTTGGGATGGGTTTCAGAGTACCTTCTACAATTAAATCGACCCAGAGTCTTTGAGGGCCGATCGGGCCTGAGAGTTCTGGAGTTTGTTGTAGGGTTTTCTTTCAGTCATGGATTATTCTTCTCACTTCACATATCTACAATTCTTTACACCCTTTCTAGGGAGATATGAGATATTCATAGTGAGGATGTTTGAGGATGGTCTTAGGCAAGACATTCAAGGTTAGGTGAACATCTTAAATTCAATTCTATATCTTCTATCGTTAATCAAGCACTGATCATGGAGTGCAACCTGGGGGATTATGGAGCTATGGGCCACGAGAGTTCGATATAAAGAGTTAGTGCTCCTCTAGATGATAGCAGTATGTGCCATAGGGAATCTACATGTGAAAATCCGAGTAGGTGAGATAGACCTTCAGGTAGTCATGTGGTATGATACCAGTGTGGGAAGGTCAGGCATACGAGGCCACATTTCCCAAGAGACCCTGTGGAGAGCTAATCAGGTGTCAATATGGGGTATCTTCAGCACTTATGGTAGTTCTTCACACCAGAAGCTTGTAACAAGGGTTCCTCTATGACTCTATGTTCAGGAGCAAAACCACTAGTTTCTCACCAGTTGGGGAACTTAAGTTCTTCCGGCCATTCAGGATAAGGGGGAGGTCGTAGTCGTGGTATCCAGTCACCGGGATTTTAGCGACAACATGGTGGATCAGCTCAGGGTGGTTAGGTAGGGTCAGAGGGTCGTGGTATAGTCCAAACATTTGCATTGGAGTAGACCCAGGAAGAGAAGGATCTCAGACCCTATACTATTCGAGGTACGATTATAGTTGCCTCAGTTTTAGTTTATTCACTTTTTGATAAAGAGTCTTCCCATAGAATCATATCTATTGATTTCATGGAGATATTTGGGCTCTGTATCATTAATTTTGATGATGTCTTGACATTGGACTCTCTGTTGGGGACAATAATGGCTAGTGTAAATCAGTGAGAGGAGTGACCTCTTGGGGTTGGTGGGTGTCACATCTTTTGGGACCTCTATGTATTAGATATGACACGATATGATATCATCCTCGGTATGGAATGGTTAGTTACCTTCTATGATGCTGTTTATTATTATCATTGTAGGGTGAGTTTAACATCCCCAGAGGGTAGAACCTTTTTACTAAGGACTAAGGGGATGCTTAGGAAAGTAGAGAAGGACCCAAGAATCATGGGTTGGGAAGAGTAATAGCCCATATTTCTAGTCTAAATCTAGATGACTAGGGGACTCCATAGATGGACATTCCCCCAATGGTGGATTATTTCAGGGTTTCCTTTTGAGAGTAATTTTCAGGTTTTCCTCCAGAGTTTGAGGTGGATTTTTCTATAGAGCTTATGCCTGGAGTTGCATCGGTGTCCATTCCTCCTTATAGGATGGCTACACCAGAGATACAGGAGATCAAGAAGCTGCTAGAGGAGTTACAATCTAGGGGTATTATAACGACCCATACTTTACATACATTGTTATTACTTCAAAATTGAAGCACACTTATTACAACATATAACAAAACCATGAAAGGACCGTATAGGAATAGTGTCTTTAGGAACTGGGAAACATAAACAACAGGTTTATAAAGCATCTACGTTGTCTCCCATTTATTTCATCATATCTAGAGTCCCTTTTGGAATATCCTAATTAATAACCTTCTTCCTGCCCTGGGGAAAGAAAAAATACAAAAGGGTGAGCTCAAATTCTCAGTAAGGGTAAAAAAAGAAATATCAATCACATCATATTCATAAGAACATAACATTTTGGAAATCTTAACCTGCAAAATAGAGCATAATTTCATAACATGGGATAAATCATAGTAGTGAAATGAAATCCCAATAATCATAACTTAAAACATGAAACATTGTGGAATACACAAATAATCATAGAGAATCATTTCTTATTAGTCAAGACACATTGCCAAGACTATCTTAGTGGACAAAGTCCATTTCTGAACTGAGTTCACTCCTCGTTTCAGTCCTATTTCCCTGAACTGGTTTAACCTGCCGTTCCAGCCATATCTATCTCATGAGATATAAAATATTTACCCAATGCATTGGAGGGAGATATAGGTCCCACCCATCTCATAATGATACCATTCTTATGTGTGCCACAAAATCATAAATCATACATCATTACATAACTCATGTAATAAAAATGGGATTCTTAAACATCGTGACATCATAAAACAATTCATATAAGATAAAGGAATTCACAAAAATAATTCCATCACAACATAATCAAATCAATGTAATTATAGGTATAGAAACAAAACCCTTTATTATCTTATATGGAAAATAATTTTGATAAAACACTTGACCTCCATTCTTGAGGAAAATATCCTTTCTACTTCATAAACAATTTTCCTTTCTTAACATGTCATACAATTCTAAACTAAAAGAAGTTGATTAAAAATAATCTTGAAAACTTGTAAAGTAAGCTTCTTCAAAATAATTTTTTAAAAATCCATTCATGCCGTATAAGTTAAAAAAACATTCATCTCGTACTTTTTTCGGAAAATTCAAAAAGTACCTCGTACGAAAAACGACAAAAGATTCCTTTCATATCTTTTACTAAAAACTCACCGAAGGGTAAAATTGGATTTAAACAGTTGTAGGTGGATGGAAAGAATATTACATATTGAGGAAACATGGATGTGGATGATAAAATACACCCCAGTAAATCCCAAAGTATAAACAATCTCGAATAAAATGAGATTGAGATATTTTCCCTTACCTTAGGTCCGATTTGCTTCGTAAGTGTCCGAATATCCTGTATAATGATTTAAATAATGTTATTGACTTATTCCAGAATCATACTTATTTTTATGATATCATATATGGTCATATTCTTAGCTTCTTATTAGTAATATTTCATTACTACTTGTTATTCGCGTGTTTATTACTTATTGTACCTATGCGTGTTTTTTCGAATAAATTCTTATTTTTCTTTTTAGGTTAAAGATACCTCATTTCCAGAATGGTATTAGTGTAATATATATCATATTAATTCACTCAATTCATTTATATAATCATTATGCAATGACGATCATGTATAACGAGTCTCATCACATTGTGGAGACGGTATTCCGTACGTACGCACGAGCGATGATATCGTTCCCATGATAGTGGAATTTTATTGGAGTCTATGTATACTATTTCATAATAAATATAACTTTATAATAATCATATATAGTTATTATTTACACCATTATACCCATCTGAGTAAGGTGGTGGTGGAAAATAGATTACACCACGGGGTGGAGACGGTATTCTGTACGTACGCACGCGTGGTGATTTCGTTTTCCATAGGATGGATAGATGGTGAAATAGGGTTGTTTAATACTTATAATAACATATAAGTATATGAGTGATACTGATGTTATTACTTAATAAAGAAACAAATAAAGAAGAAGAAGTGGAAGAAGAAATAAAGTTGAAAGAATCGGTAACGGACATTACCTCTTCTTTGAAGCGCCTCTTTGAGATCTCCTCTTAGGGCACTAAAATTGGTCTTTGAAGATGACCAGGACCTCTAGGATGTTTATAGGGAAGTGGAGAGGATATATTGGCAGGGGTTGGACAAGCATGAAAGCTCAATGTGCTGTGAGGAAGAGAGGGAGGAGGTATCCTTTTATAAGGGAGGAGATGGGCACCTTTGGAATAACTAAAACTATTATTTTATTATAAAGTAAAATTCGGTTTTTAATAGCTCAAAATTGATATATTTAGAAGCTAAGGTGGGGATGGGTCTAAATCCTATCATACAATAGAATTTGGACAAGTTTATGTATCAATTGTAACCTTATCATTTAGATTTAAATTTAAGTAAGATAATTTAACTTTTACTGTGTCTTCTTGTTTTCTTACACTATAAGGTTAATAAACTTACTATATCAATCCAAAAGAACCCCAAGTTGTTTATTATTAATATATATATCCTTATCTAAGTCATTTAGCTGAACCTTATATTTTTAGGAATAAAATAACAATTAATAATATAGTATTTGTTTTAAAAACTATTTTATGTCAATTTTGACACTATTTGGTAATTGATTTTTGGGAATATCATAACAGAATGATTAGTTCGAGAAATTTTAATTAAATCAATAATAACATGTCATATTAACATATAAAATTATTTTAATTCTTAAAAAATCTCAAATTACATTTATTTGGGTATTTATAACATCAATTATGACAATATTTCATTAATAAGATAATTACTTCATCATCATTGTATCATAAATAAATTAAATTATATTAAGTCTAAAAATTACAAATAAAATACCATTATGTAGGAAATAGTTTTATCTTTATAATGAATATTTATAGTCGAATTTATCTTATGTATAACCCTATATTAAAAATACTTTAGTTATTAAACTTTGATTTTAACTATTTTAACCCTTCTTTAAATAAATTGATAATAAATGTCCTAATCTAATCCAAGTGGGCCTAAATGGTCATATTTTATTCCTAAGGTTATTTTTGATCTAATTAAACTTATCAAATAGAATTAGGAAATGTGTTAGGGTAATAATAATATCACTTTTACCCTTAACTACCCTATTTACTTTTAAACGTGGTAAAAAAAGTAAAAAGTTACTATTCACCAAAAATTATTTTCATCTCATTGAACCACATTTTAGTCCTTGATATTAACCGTGTCTCTCAGATTTTTGAAATTACACTCACAGAAGCGGTAAAATTATGTTTTATGAAATAATTCAGTTTTTTAACTACCACTTAGTGGTTTCACTGTTCATCAAAAAATGAAAGTTTCCAGAAAAATACCAAAAATTAGGCCTAATCTATATTTGATATTTTTAATTAAAAAATGATGTTTATTTTATCAAATTCAAAACATATCAGTTACATTAACTAATTTAAAAATCAATTCCCGTCATCAAGACAAATAGCGTGTTTTTAAGAGATAATAACTAACAAAAGATTGACACTTGTTTATGTCTGGTTTAAATGTGAAATTACATAAAATGAACAAAATTGTATTAAATTGTAAAACTATATTCTAAATATACTTTAAAACCACTAAAATTAATAATTTATCACTATTAATTATTTCGATTAAAAAAGTTGTTTTTAATTAAAATTTAATAATTTTCACTATTCATCAGAATATGAAAGTTATCTGAAAAGTACCAAAATTTCACCCTAAGATAATTTCGATATTCCGAATCCAAAAATGAAGTCCATTTTGAAAAATAAAATTTACAAAATTTTAAAAAGTGGTTATTACTATTCATAACGGCTAGTTTTAATAATATTTTAATAGTATATCGTTGTTTAGTGAAACTCGGTATTGCGTACGACACAAGCTATCGAGGAAGGTCGTAGTTGTGTGTAAAGCAATCCAAGCTAGTGTTGTGTGTAGTGAAAGATTTCTTTGATGATTTATATAACATAAAAACAAAATATTTCTCATAAAAGTCTCCGGTTTTACATTCTACCCCCCTTAAAAGGAATTTCTCCCTCGAAATTCGTCACTTTGTAACAAAAAGATGAGGATACCTATCCCTCATCATATCCTCAAGCTCCCATGTAGCTTCTTCTAATTGGTGGTTCCTTAATAAAACTTTCACCAAGCGAGTGGTCTTGTTTCGTAAGACTTTTTCACTACGATCTAGAATCTCTATCGGCTGTTCATCATAAGAAAGACCTTGCTCCAGCGGTACAACTTCTGAGCTGAGTACATGTGAAGGATCAGGTATGTACTTTCTCAGGAGAGATACATGGAACAAATTCTGAACTTGAGATAGATTCGGTGGAAGCGCCAATCGGTAAGCTACCTTTCCAACATGATCCAGTCTTTCGAAAGGACCGATATATCTAGGGTTCAACTTCCCCTTCTTTCCAAATCTCATGACCCTCTTCCAGGAAGATATTCGTATGAACACTTTATCACCCACTTCAAACTCTAGGTCTTTTCTTCAATTGTCGGCATAACTTTTCTGTCGACTCTGAGCTGCTCTTATGTGTTGTTGAATAGATCGGACCTTTTCGTCCATCTCATCAACAAGATCAGGTCCTAATAGCTTTCTTTCCCCAACTTCATCCCAGCAAGTTGGAGTTCTGCATTTCTTTCCATAGAGAGCTTCATAAGGAGCCATCTGAATACTGGAGTGAAAGATATTTTTATAATAGAATTCCACCAAAGGTAGGTGTTGATCCCAACCACCTTTGAAATCCATAGAGCAAGCTCTCAACATATCTTCTAGAGTTTGAATTGTTCTCTCAGACTGACCGTCTGTCTGAGGATGATAAGCAGTGTTGAAACTCAACTCTGTATCCAGAGTATGCTGAAGACTTCGCCAAAACTTCGAGGTAAATCTCGGATCCCGATCAGATATAATAGAAAGTGGTACATCATGCAATCTTACCACTTCCTTTATATATATCATGCCAAGCTGATCCAGAGAGAAATCCTCTCTAATATCAATGAAGTGTGCAGACTTTGTAAGACGATCAACTATGACCCAGATAGCATTATTGCCTTTGGATGTTTTAAGAAGTCCTGTGACAAAGTCCATAGTGATGTTTTCCCATTTCCATTCGGGTATGGGTAATGGTTGTAACATCCCCTTATACTTCTGTCTCTCAGCTTTAACTTGCTGACAAACCAAGCATCGAGAGACATATTCAGCAACATCTCTTTTCATTCCATCCCACCAGAAGTACTCTTTCAGGTCCCTATACATCTTCGTGCTTCCATGATGAATAGAGAATGAATAACTATGAGCCTCATCCAGAATCTCCTTCTTTAATTCTGGGATGGGAGGAACACAAACCCGATTCCTGAACTTTATTATCCCATCACAATCAAGGTTGAATTCAGGAATATTTCTCACCTTCTTTTGTAACTCTACATCTTATTTCTATGCCTCTTTAATCTTCACATGTATAGATGGTTGAACATTCATTTTAGAAAGATACAATTTTCCCCCTTCCATTAAAATTCCAAGATCCATCCTTTGTAAATCCATAAATATTGGATCTTTTGTGATCCTCATCATGGATATGCTAGCATGGTCTTGTCGAATTAATGCATCTTCCACCTTGTTTGCTTTCCCAGGGTGGTAATGAATTGAGCATTCGTAATCCTTAATCAGTTCCAACCATCTTCTTTGGCGCATATTCATCTCCTTTTGTGTGAAAATATACTTTAAACATTTATGAACAATATAAATGTCACACCTTTCTCCATAAAGATAATGCCTCCAATTATTTAATGCAAAGATTACCGCAGCTAACTCCAAATCATGTGTTGGGTAATTTTCCTCATGGATTTTCAACTGTCGTGAGGCATAAGCTATCACCATATCATTTTGCATAAGAAAACACCCCAGCCCCTTCTTGGATGCATCACTATGGATCACAAAGCTTTCTCCACTACAAGGCAGTGTGAGCACAGGTGCACTGGATAACCTTCTATTCAACTCCTTGAAATTCTCTTCACATTCCTTCGTCCAAACAAACATAACTTCTTTCCGAGTCAACCTGGTGAGTGGATTAGATAATCTTGAAAAATCTTTCACAAAACGTCGATAATATCCAGCCAAACCAAGAAAACTTCGGATCTCAGTTACTGTTGTTGGTCTCCACCATCTTTCAATAACCTCTGTTTTTGCTGCATCCACAGATATCCCCTCTTTTGAGATTATGTGACCCAAAAATGCGACTTTTTGAAGCCAAAATTCACACTTGGTAAATTTTGCATAAAGATTCTCCTTTCTCAGGGTCTTCAATATAGTTCTCAAGTGATCTTAATGTTCTTCCTTACTCTTTGAATAGACAAGAATATCATCTATAAAGACTACCACAAATTGATCAAGATAGTCTCTAAAGACTCTATTCATCAGATCTATGAAGATAGCAGGGGAATTAGTAAGACCAAATGGCATCACTATAAATTCATAGTGTCCATACCTTGTACGAAAAGTCGTATTTGGTATATACTCCCTTTTGACCCTTAATTGATGATACCCTGAACAAATATCAATCTTGGAAAAGTATTGAGCTTCGCGTAGATGGTCAAATAAGTCATCCGTGCGTGGGAGAGGATATTTGTTCTTGATAGTGATCTTGTTAAGTTCTCGATAATCAATGCAGAGTCTCATTGATCCATCTTTCTTCTTAACAAATAGAACAGGTGCTCTCCAAGGTGACACACTAGGGCGTATGAATCCCTTATCAAGATTCTCTTGGAGTTGCTTCTTCAATTCCTGCAACTCAATAGGGGCCATTCTATAAGGTGTCTTTGAAATAGGCAAAGCACCCGGTACAAGTTCTGTTGAAAAATCCACTTCACGATTTGGTGGAAGACCCGTCAATTCCTCCAGAAAGACATCCTCAAACTCCCGTACAATGGGAATATTCTTAATTGTGAGTTTCTCACCAACCGTTTGAGATAAATAACCTTCATTCAGTGGAATCAAGACCCATAAGATGGTAGAAATTTCCAATGGAAGGTTATGTTCATCCTTGCATCGATAGAAGATCATAGATTGATCTAGAATATGAAATGTGACTTCCCTTATTTTTAAATTGATATGAGCTCCATATAAAGAAATCCAATCCATGCCAAGAATCACATCAAATTCCACTATAGGAAGGATCACAAGATTTGCAGGAAGCACTTTCCCACAAACTTCAATTGGGGAAGAATTATAAACTTTTGATGCGACTGTTGTGACATTAGGTGTTGTCACGGCTAACTCAACATCTAATTGTTGAGGTAATACGGTGATACCCTTAGAAAAATATTCATAAATAAAATAGTGGGTGGATCCAGAATCAAATAAAACATTTTCTACTTTAGAGTGGATAGTAAGTGTACCTTTCACCACATCGTTATCGTACTCCACATCGCTGATAGAAATAGCATGTGACATTCCTTTGTCTTTAGCCTTAAGATTTTGTTGATGTCGATCATCATCAACAACCCTTGGATTAGGGAATTTATTGGCATACTTTCCCATCTCCTTGCACATGAAACATTAAAGTGTAGTAGGTTCATTCTGTGTGTCCCTTCCTTTGTTTTCATCATTAGACATCTTCTTCCCATCATTGCGGCATTCAAATGCCCGATGACCTTCCTTTCCACATTTGAAACATTTACTTGTCCCTTTAAGACAACTCCCTCCATGTTTCTTTCCACACTTTGAGCATAAGGGAAAGATCATCTTCTTTTCAGTGTGCTCTTTTGATTTTCTTTTGAATTCCATTTTCCTCTTCTTATCAAACCCATATGACTGATGGGTTACTCCAATCTCCATATCAACTTTGAGAGCACATCGAATGATTTCCTCATAGCTATTGAAGTCCCTTATGGATAAGGCCCTTCGAAGACTTGGATTTAAGCCACTAAATAATCGATCGATCTTACTCTCAGGTTGGAAAATAATACCAGAAGTGTACCTTGTAAGTCTTGTAAAATTTGCTTCATAAGTACCAACAGATTCATCATCCTTTTGCTTCAGTTCAAGAAAATCTTTCTCCATCTTTGTTCGGAGAATACGAGGGAAGTACTTATTGAAAAATAAGTTCTTGAACTTGTCCCATTCCATGGACTCAATTTCATTCCTTTTTCTCGTATTCTTAATAAGATTTCACCATTGATCAGAATCTTCTTCTAAACGATACACTGCTAGGATGAATTTATCATTTTTAGAAAATTGAAGAACTAAAAATATCTTTTAAGTAGTACTAATCCTTTTTTCAACGACTAATGGATCAGTAGACCCGCTGAAAGAAGGTGGACGCTGCCTCATGAAGGATTCAACAGAGTGTTGCTCCTTCCTTTGCTCATTTGGAAGTCCTGCATGATTAATAGCTTGAGAAAGTTGTGTGATCATGGATACAAGATTTTTCATTCCATCTCCCATAATGTTTGGTTGCTCAGTGGGACAATAATTGCATTGCCCGTCGCATTCCTCATTAACACGGTTCCTTCGGGTTCCAGCCATTCACTAAAACCAAGAAGAATAGTGTGAGCAACACTAATTATAATAGGAAAACCACATAATCAAGAATAAAATTTCACACTTAAGGTATTATCATAGGTTATTCATGGTAATTTCTAAAACACTAAGATTGTGTTCTATGCTTAGAATTATCCTTAGGGTTCTTACTAAGGCTTTCACATCCTAGTTTCCAAAGGTTGACTATACCTTTCCTCTGATACAAACTATAAAGACCCATACTTTACATACATTGTTATTACTTCAAAATTGAAGCACACTTATTACAACATATAATAAAACCCTGAAAATACCGTATAGGTATAGTGTCTTTAGAAACTGGGAAACATAAACAACTGGTTCATAAATCATCTACATTGTCTCCCATTTATTTCATCATATCTAGAGTCCCTTTTGCCATATCCTACTTAATAACCTTCTTCCTGACCTGGGGAAAGAAAACATAAAAAAGGGTGAGTTAAGATTCTCAGTAAGGGTAAACAAAAGAAATATCACTCACATAATATTCATAAGAACATAACATTTTGGAAATCTTAACATGCAAAAGAGAGCATAATTTCATAACATGGGATAAATCATAGTAGTGAAATGAAATCCCAATAATCATAACTTAAAACATGAAACTTTGTGCCATACACACATAATCATATAAAATCATTTCTTATTAGTCAAGACTCATTTCCAAGACTATCTTAGTGGACAAAGTCCATTTCTGAACCGAGTTCACTCCTCGTTTCAGTCCGGTTTCACTGAACCGGTTTAACCCGCCGTTCCAGCCATGTCTATCTCATGAGATATAAAATCTTTACCCAATTCATTGGAGGGAGATATAGGTACCACCCATCTCATAATGATACCATTCTTATGTGTGACACAAAATCATAAATCATACATCATTGCATAACTCATGTAATAAAAATGGGATTCTTAAACATCGTGACATCATAAAACTATTCATATAAGATAAAGGAATTCACAAAAATAATTCCATCACAACATAATCAAATCAATGTAATAATAGGGATAGAAATATAACCCTTTATTATCTTAGATGGAAAATAATTTTGATAAAACACTTGAACTCCATTCTTGAGGAAAATATCATTTCTACTTCAAAAACACTTTTCCTTTCTTAACATGTCATACAATTCTAAACTAAAAGAAGTTGATTAAAAATAATCTTGAAAACTTGTAAAGGAAGATTCTTCTAAATAATTTTTTAAAAATCCATTCATGTCGTATAAGTTAAAAAACATTCTTCTCATACTTTTGTCGGAAAAGTCAAAAAGTACCTCATACGAAAAACGACAAAAGATGCCTTTCATATCTTTTACTAAAAACTCACCAAAGGGTAAAATTGGATTTAAACAATTTTAGGTGGATTGAAAGAATATTACATATTGAGGAAACATGGATGTGGATGATAAAATACACCCCAGTAAATCCCAAAGTATAAACAATCTCGTATAAAATGAGATTGTGATATTTTCCCTTACCTTAGGTCTGATTTTCTTCGTAAGTGTCTGAACCTCCTGTATAATGATTTAAATAATTTTATTGACTTATTCCAGAATCATACTTATTTTTATGATATCATATATGGTCATATTCTTAGCTTCTTATTTGTAATATTTCATTACTACTTGTTATTCGGGTGTTTATTACTTTTTGTTCTTATGCGTGTTTTGTCGAATAAATTCTTATTTTTCTTTTTAGGTTATAGATGCCTCATTTCCAGAATGGTATTAGTGTAATATATATCATATTAATTCACTCAATTCATTTATATAATCAATATTCAATGAAGTTCATGTATAACGAGTCGCATCACATCGTGGAGACGGTATTCCGTACGTACGCACGAGCGATGATATCGTTCCCATGATCATGGAATTGTATTGGAGTGTATGTATACTATTTCAGAATCAATATCACTTTAAAATAATCATATATAGTTATTATTTACACCATTATACCCATCCGAGTAAGGTGGTGGTGGAAAATAGATTACACCACGGCGTGGAGACGGTATTCCGTACGTACGCACGCGTGGTGATTTTGTTTTCCGTAGGATGGATAGATGGTGAAATAGGGTTGTTTCATACTTATAATAACATATCAGTATATGACTGATACTGATTTTATTACTTCATAATGAAACAACTAAAGAAGAATAAGTGTAAGAAGAAATAAAGTTGAAAGAATCGGTAACGGACATTACCTCTTCTTTGAAGCGCCTCTTTGATATCTCCTCTTAGGGCACTAAAATTGGTCTTTGAAGAAGACCAGGACCTCTAGTATGTTTCTAGGGAAGTGGAGAAGAGATATTTTCAGGTTTTTTCCGAGCTTTAAGGATCAATGTGGTGTGAGGAAGAGTGGGAGGAGGTTCCCTTTTATAAGGGAGAAGAGGGGCACCTTTGGAATAACTAAAACTATTATTTTATTATAAAGTTAAATTCGGTTTTTAATAGCTCTAAATTGATATATTTCGAAGCTAAGGTGGGTATGGGTCGAAATCCTCTCATCCAATAGAATTTAGACAAGTTTAGGTATCAATTTTAACCTTATCATTTAGATTTAACTTTAAGTTAGATAATTTATCTTTTACCATGTCTTCTTGTTTTCTTACACTATAAGGTTAATAAACATACTATATCAGAACAAAATAACCCCAAGTTGTTTATTATTACTATATATAACCTTATCTAAGTAATGTGTCCGAAAATTAGATTTTTAGGAATAAAATAACAATTAGTAATATAGTATTTGTTTTAAAAACTATTTTATGTCAATTTTGACACTATTTGGTAATTGATTTTTGTGAAAATCATAACAGAATGATTAGTTCGAAAACATTTAATTAAATCAATACTAACATGTCATATTAACATAAAAATATATTTTAATTCATAAAAAGTCTCAAATTACATTTATTTGGGTATTTATAACATCAATTATGTCAATATTTCATTAATAAGATAATTACTGCATCATCATTGTATCATAAATAAATTAAATTATTTTAAGTCTAAATATTACAAATAAAATAACATTATGTAGGAAATCGTTTTCTCTTTCTAATGAATACTTATAGTCGAATTTATCTTATTTATAACCTTATATTAAAAATTCGTTAGTTATTAAACATTGATTTTAACTATTTTAACCCTTCTTTAAATAAATTGATAATAAATGTCCTAATCTAATCCAAGTGGGCCTAAATGGTCATATTATATTCTTAAGGTTGTTTTTGGTCGAATTACACTTATCCAATAGAATTAGTACATGTGTTAGGGTAACAATAATATCATTTTTACCCTTAACTACCCTATTTACTTTTAACCGTGGTAAAAAAAAGTGAAATGTTACTATTCACCAAAAATTATTTTCATCTCATTGAACCACATTTTAGTCCTTAATATGGACCGTGTCTTTCAGATTTTCGAAATTCCACTCACAGAAGCGGTAAAATTAAGTTTTATGAAAAAATCCAGTTTTTTAACTACCACTTAGTGGTTTCACTATTCATCAAAAAATGAAAGTTTCCAGAAAAATATCAAAAATTAGGCCTAAGCTATATTTGATATTATGAATTCAAAAATTATGTTTATTTTACCAAATTCAAAACATATCAGTTACATTAACTAATTTAAAAATTAATTCTCGTCGTCAAGACAAATAGCGTCTTTTTAAGAGATAATAACTATCAAAAAATTGACACTTGTTTATGTCTGGTTTAAATGTGAAATTACATCCAATGAAGAACATTGTATTAAATTGTAAAAATATATTCTAAATATACTTTAAAACCACTCAAATTAATAAATTATCACTATTAATTATTTCGATTAAAAAAGTTGTTTTTAATTAAAATTTAATAATTTTCACTATTCATCAGAATATGAAAGTTATCCGAAAAGTACCAAAATTTCACCCTAAGCTAATTTCAATATTCCGAATCCAAAAATGAAGTCCATTTTGAAAAGTAAAATTTACAAAATTTCAAAAAGTGGTTATTACTATTCATAACAGCTAGTTTTAATAATATTTCAATATCATATCGTTGTTTAGTGAAACTCGGTATTGTGTACGACGCAAGCTATCGAGGAAGGCCGCGGTTGCATGTAAAGCAAGCCAAGCTAGTGTTGTGTGTATTGAATGATTCCTTTGATGATTTATATAACATAAAAACAAAATATTTCTCATAAAAGTCTCGGGTGTTACAGGTATCATCTGACCTAGTACTTCTCCTTGGGTTTCACCTTTCCTATTTGTGAATAAGGTAGATTGTACCCTCAAAATTTGTGTAGATTATTGGAAGATGAACCAGTTGATGGTCAAGAACTGATATCCCTTTCCAAGGATTGATGATCTCTTTGATCGGCTTCAAGGAGCCTGAGTATTCTCAAAGATTGACTTGAGACGCGGTTATCATCAGTTGCGCATTAGACCATCTAATATACCTCTTACAGCCTATTAGAGAATGTATCATTTATACGAGTACCTGGTTATTCAGTTTGGCCTCTTGAACACGCCTGAAGTTTTCATGGAACTGATGAACTGAGTATTCCATCCATACTTGTCTTAGTTCATGGTAGTCTTCAAGGAAGATATCTTGGGGTACTCTCACACTCAACACGACCATGATACATATCTTGAGATCATTTTGAGTACACTGAGTGAGCATCAGTTATATGCCAAGATCTAAAAATTCCACTTTTTAATTAACCAAATTCACTTATTGGGTCATGTTATATCAGAGACATGAGTATCAGTAGGCCTAGAGAAAGTGAGGGAAATAGTTTCTTGGGAACAACTGAAGAATGTATTTGTGTTACATAGTTTTCTATGCTTGGCTGGTTACTACAGACATTTCATATAGGAATTCTCACTCTTAGTAGCGCCACTAACAGGCCTGACTAACAAGGGTGTGAAGTACTTGGGGTCAGATTCTTGTGAGTCAGCCTTTAAAGAGTTGAAGGGGAGGTTGAATTCATCGCCGATACGAGTTTTTACAGATCCAAAAAAAAGAGCTATACTGTGTACTGTTATGCATCATGTATTAGTATGGGAGTAGTGCTTATGAAGGGGGAAGGGGTCATTGCGTACGCGTCTCAACAGTTGAGGCCACCTGAGAGGAATTACCCGACGCAGGATCATGAGTTTGCAGCAAATATTCATGCTTTACTCTATTGGAGACACTACATTTTGGGAGATCATTTTTTAGTTTTCACAGACCACAAGAGCATCAAGTATATCTTCACTCTGAATGATCTTAATCTGAGAGAACGAAGGTGGGTCAGGTACCATAAGTCCTTTAACATTGAGCTTTCCTACACACTTGGGAAAGGAAATGCAGTGGATAATGCATTAAGCATAAGGACATAGATAAAGACAGTTTAATAGGCCATCAATGAGTGGTAGCTTATGGATGTGTTCTCTGAGACGCATTTGGAGGTGCACGATAGATAGGGGATGAAGATTCATTTTTCTTTAGCTGTTACCTATACTATACTTGATCAAGTGTGAATGAGGCAGCTGTAAGATACTAAAGGCCTCGTCTTATGAGGGAGTGTGTTAGGAGAGGACCCTATTCACAGATGGACAGTAGCCGAGGATGAGATCTTTCATTTTCATGGGTGCACATGGGTGTCAATAGACATGCATGAGGAGTTGATGTAGGAATTCACTACTAGAAATTCAGGATTTCCCAATGGTTTTGAACCATTGGTAAAGGCTAAAAAATAGTTGGTATATATTATACCAAGGTTTCTGCAAACCATATTCAAGTAATCCATTGGGAAAGATTTTCCCAATGGTTTACACTAAATCGTTGGGATAGGTAAGAAAAAATGAACCTATCCCAACAGTTGTGCCAAACCGTTGGGATAGATTTTCCCAACGTTTTGTCTTCAATTGTTGGGAAAACCAGGCCAAGGGATTCTTCTGCAATGCTTTATAAACCATTGGGAAAGGGTTTTTTCCAATGGTTCATAGAACCGTTGGAAAAAAATACTCAGAGAGGCTATGCCAATGGTTTGAAACCATTGGAAGAGCCTATGCTGTACAAATTGCACAGCAGCCTCCAATTTGCACAACAGCTCTCATTTTTGTGAAATTTGCACAGTAGTCGGTCCAGTCCCTCCCATTTTCAATCATTTCCAATTATTTTACCTGCAATAAACACATACATATACAATTATTGTACCTAAATAACCAACTAACACATACATGTAGAGAAAAAATTCATATAATGCATCCTGGAAATATACACATCCAGAATAAAATCAGAATTCATAACATAATTATATACATACATAATTCATTTCGAATTAAATTTAAAATTTAGGTGATAATTATATGTGGAATAAGGAATTCAATTCATAATTTGATCAGTTTTTTGTATACCATATGTTTTTACTAGAAATGTCGTCCATTTTAAACAAAATACATACACCTGGAGTGATACTGGCCACATCGTGCCTCAGATTGAGGTGAGGTTAACTCTTACACATCACAAATGACCCATGGATCGTTTTCCTAAAGTATAAACATATTCCGAAAGTGTTTGGTCAGTTTTCCATATTTCAGTTGTTGTTTTCACGTAAAATGAAGTGTTTTTTAAATAAAAGAGAGTCACTTTGAGTGGTGTTGGCCACACCCTTGCCTCAGATTGAGGCGGGGTTGACTCGTACACGTCAAAAATAACCAATGTATCATTGTGAAAAAATATCAACACAATCAGAATCCATTTGGTCGGTTTTCCGTATGTATATAAAATGTTGTCCATTTTAAACATAAAAGAGACAGTTTGGGTCGTTCTGGCCACACCGCGACTTGTATTGAAGTGTGGTTGACTCGTACATGTAACATATCACCCATGGATTGTTGTTCTAAAGTTTCAACATATTCTGAATGAGTTTGGTTGGTTTTTCGTATGCCAATTGTTTTTTTCACTTATAATTCTGTCCATTTTAAACAAAAGAGACATAGTTAGAGTGATACTGGTCACACCGCATCTTATATTTAGATGGGGTTGACTCATACACATCTCAAATGACCCATGGATCTTTGTCCTAAAGTATCAACACAATACGAATGTGTTTGGTCAGTTTTCCATATGGTAGTTGATGTTTTCACTTAAAATTATGTCCTTTTGAAACAAAAGACATACACTTTGAGTGGTGTCGGCCACACCGCGTCTCTGATTTAGGTGGGGTTGATTCGTACATGTCACATATGACTCATGGATCATTGTGCTAAAGTATCAACACAATCAGAATCCGTTTGGTCAGTTTCTATATGTACTTAAAATGTTTTCCGTTTTCAACAAAAGAGAGACACTTATAATGATCTCGGCCACACCGTGCCTCGGATTGAGGTGGGGTTGACTCGTACATGTCACATATGACACATGGATCGTTTTCCTAAATCATAAACACATTTAGAATGTGTTGGGTCAGTTTTTTGTATGTCAACTGTTGTTTTCGCTTAAAATAATGTCTATTTTAAACAAAAGAGAGACACTATGAGTGGTGTCAGCCACACCACACCTCAGATTGAGTCGGGGTTGAATCATACATGTCACATATGACCTATGGATCGTTTTGCTAAAGTATTGACACAATCAGAATCCATTTGCTTGGTTTTCCGTATGCTAGTTGTTGTTATCACTTAAAATGATGTCCATTTTAAACAAAAGAGAGACATTTTGAGTGGTGTCGGCCACACTGCACCTCGTATTGAGGAGAGGTTGACTCGTAAACATCTCATATGACCCATGGATCGCTCTCCTAAATTTTCAACGAAAACCGAATGCGTTTGGTCGGTTTTCCATATGTACTTAAAATGTTGTCCATTTAAAACAAAAGAGAGACACTTAGAGTGATCCGAGCCACACCGCGAATTGGATTGAGCCCAGGTTAGCTCTTACACGTCACATATGACCCATGAATCATTGTGATAAATTATCAACAAAATTAGAATTCGTTTGGTTGGTTTTCTGTATGTCAGTTGTTCTTTTCACTTATAATCCTGTCCATTTTAAACAAAAGAGACACAGTTAGAGAGGTACCGGCCACACCGTGCCTTAGATTTAGACGGGGTTGACTCTTACACGTCTCAAATGACCCATGAATCATTGTCCTAATGTATCAACACAATCTGAATGCGTTTTTTTGGTTTTCCTTATGCCAGTTTATGTTTTCACTTACAATGATATCCTTTTGAAACAAAATGGAGGCACTTAGAGTTGTTCCAGCCACACCGCGCCTCATATTGAAGCGAGGTTGACTCGTACACATCACATATGACCCATGGGTCGTTTTCCTAAAGCATCAACACATTTCGAATTTGTTTGGTCAGTTTTTCGTATGTCACTTGTTTTCGCTTAAAATGATGTCCATTTTAAACAAAACAGAGACACTATGAATGGTGTCAGACACACCACACCTCGAGTTGAGGCGAGGATGACTTGTACAGATCAAATATGACCCATGGATCGTTTTTCTAAAGTATCGACACAATCAGAATCCGTTTGGTTGGTTTTTTGTATTCTAGTTGTCGTATTGAATTAAAATGAAGTCCATTTTAAACAAAAGAGATACACTTTGAGTGGTATCGGCCACACCGCGCCTCGGATTGAGGTGAGTTTGACTCTTAAACGTCAAATATGACCAATGGATCTCTCTCCTAAAGTTTCAATGGAAATCGAATGTGTTTGGTTGGTTTTCCGTATGTACAAAAAATGCTGTCCATTTAAAACAAAAGAAAGAAACTTAGAGTGATCTCGGCTACAATGAGACTCGGATTGAGCCCGGGTTGGCCCGTACAAGTCACATATGAACCATGGATTTTTGTGATAAATTATCAATAGAATCTGAATGCGTTTGGTCAGTTTTTCGTATGTCAGTTGATCTTTTCACTTGTAATCCTTTCCATTTTAAATAAAAGAGACATAGTTAGAGTGGTACTGGCCACACCGCGCCTTGGATTTAGACAGGGTTAACTCATACACGTCTCAAATGACCCATGGATCGTTTTCCTATAGTATCAACACAATCTGAATGCGTTTGGTTGGTTTTACGTATGCCAGTTGATGTTTTCACTTAAAATGATATCCTTTTGAAACAAAAGAGAGGCACTTAGAGTGGTCTTGGCCACACCGCACCTCATATCATGGCGGGGTATACTCTTACACGTCACATATGACCCATGGATCGTTTTCCTAAAGCATCAACACATTTCGAATGTGTTTGGTCAGTTTTTCGTATGTCACTTGTTGTTTTCGCTTAAAATGATGTCTATTTTAAACAAAGAGAGACATTATGAATGGTTTTGGCCACACCGCGCCTCATATTGAGGCGGGGTTGACTCATACACGTCAAATATGACCCATGTATCTTTGTGCTAAAGTATCGACACAATCAGAATCCGTTTGGTCAGTTTTCTATATGCTAGTTGTTGTTTTCACGTAAAATGAAGTCCATTTTAAACAAAAGAGAGACACTTTGAGTGGTGCCAGCCACACCCCGCCTTGGATTGAGGCGAGGTTGACTTGTACACATCACATATGACCCATGGATCTCTCTCCTAAAGTTTCAATGGAAACCGTATGCGTTTGGTTGGTTTTCCATATGTACATAAAATATTGTCCATTTTAAACAAAAGAGAGTCACTTAGTGTGATCCCGGACACACCGCAACTCGGATTGAGCCCGGGTTGTCTCGTAGACGTCACATATGACACATGTATCGTTGTAAAAATTTATCAACAGAATATGAATGCGTTTGGTCGGATTTACGTATGGCATTTGTTCTTTTCACTTATAATCCTGTCCATTTTAAACAAAAGAGACACAGTTAGAGTGGCACCAGCCACACCGCGCCTCAGATTTAGACGGGGTTGTCTCTTACATGTCTTAAATGACCCATGGATCATTTTACTAAAGTATCAACACAATACGAATGAGTTTGGTCAGTTTTCCGTATGCCAGTTGATGTTTCCACTTAAAATGATATCCTTTTGAAACAAAAGAGAGGAACTTAGAGTGGTGCCGGCCACACCACACCTCGAATTGAGGCGGGGTTGACTCGTACACTTCACATATGACCCATGGATTGTTTTCCTAATGCATTAACACATTTTGAATGTGTTTGGTCAGTTTTTTTTATGTCACATATTGTTTTCTCTTCAAATGATGTCCATTTTAAACAAAAGAGAGAAACTAGGAATGGTGTCGGCCACACCGTGCCTCAAATTGAGGCGGGGTTGACTTTTACATTTCACATATGACCCATGGATCATTGTGCTAAAGTATCGACACAATCATGATTCTTTGGGTCAGTTTTTCGTATGCTAGTTGTTGTTTTCACTTAAAATGATGTCCATTTTAAACAAAAGAGAGACACTTTGAGTGGTGTCGGCCACACCGCTCCTTGGATTGAGGCATGGTTGACTCATACACATCACATATGACCAATGGATCTCTCTCCTAATGATTCAAAGGAAACCGAATGCATTTGATCGATTTTACGTATGTACTTAAAATGTTTTCCATTTTAGACAAAAGAGAGACACATAGAGTGATCCCGGACACACCACAACTCTGATTGAGTCCGTGTTGGCTCTTACACATCACATATGACCCATAGATCGTCGTGATAAATTATCAATATAATCCGAATGTGTTTGGTTGGTTTTCCTTATGCCAATTGTTTATTTCACTTATAATCCTATCCATTTTAAACAAAGGAGACACAGTTAGAGTTGTATGTTAGTTGTTTATTCACATTATTCAATTACACTATTTGACTATGGGTATTTAAATTAATTTATTTATGAAAAATTTACATTTAAAATGAGAATATCATAAAATTAATAGAATATAAAACTTTTACTAAAAATCCTTGTGGAAATATTAAGGTAAACATGATTTATGGGAACCCTCATGTTTTTATTAGTGGAATGGTATTTACATAAAATCCTGTGGAAATTTATATAGAATATTTTTATATCATTCTTAGTATGGATTAGATTTTAGTTTATCATGCTATGAAACATTTCAGAGCTAACACTGCCATTCCCAATGAATACATCCCTTTTATAACATACCAAGAATCTATGATATTGATTAGACGTGTAAATGTGATTTACATTGATTATCATGATGAAAATAAATAAAATATTTATCATAGATTTTCTAGTGGTAAATGAAATCAAGGAGGGTGGGGGATGTCTGGGGTCTAAGGAGGATGGTGGGGGGACTGTCTGGGGGGTTGTCCGGGGTCCAGGGATGAGGGTGGGTGGGCTCTCTGGGGGGTGTTTGGGGGGCTGTCCGGGGACCAAAGAGGATGATGGGGGGGGCTATCTGGGGGGGTGTTCGGGGGTCTTTCCAGTGTCCAGGGAGGATGGGGAGGGGGGGTTGTCCAGGGTCCATGAAATAGGGGGACTGTCTAGGGAGTTCCCAAACACACAACCACTAAAAGACAACATCTATAAAAACAGACAATATATAAAAATAACTCAACTCTAATACTATACTATGGGTCTAGATTAAACCAACAACTGGAGTATATTAAACATCAAATCTCAGTAATATTAGTAAATAATTTGAAGGATCAATTTTTCCCACATAACCATCACCATCATCACCATCATCATCACCCTCATCCTCGTCCCCATCATCGTCCTCTCCCTCCTCAGCGCCCTCCTCCTCGCCCTCGCCATCCGCATCGCCCTCCTCCTCTCCCGCCTCTTCCACATCAGACTCCTTTCCATCATCATCATCATGTTGTAAATCGTCTTGACCACCACTAGAACTACCACCTTGTGCACCATATATATAATTCATTGATGACATATATTCATCAAAATCTGGGCTGGCCTCTACTAGAAGTGTTGGACGTAGAACTTCAAAAAATTTCATAAATGCGTTATTTTCCCTAGAAGACTGTTATGCCCTCTCTGTGGCCCTTTTCTCAGCCTGTTATGTATGTTCCCTAACTTTATATAGCTCGGTGGCACTACAAATCGTTCTTGAGGAGGGCCAATACCTCGTCGGGGCTATCTTAGGTCGGTAGTGTACTCTGCCAGGATATTCCTCTCCCAAAACATGATGTAACTGATCAGTTGGCCCAAAATTGTCTTGTTCTAGGGCATCAAGGGACTCTAAAGTAGCCTATTACAAATATAAATATATTATTAAGTTACAAAATATATATTAAAATATAAAATCAATTGATTAAAACCTACAATCTGCGACTGAGTCGCTTCTTTGACGGAACTTCCATCCTTTTTCCATCTACTCGAGCAAAATAGTTTTGCTCGAGGTACATGTCCTTCACTATTCTATATTTTCCCCTAAAATGACATTGAAAACTAATGTTATATGATAACTTTATAAAATGATTAAATAATTGAGGAATCAAATGAAAATGTAAGTCATAAAGAAAACTTATAAACAATTGTCACACCCGCTTCCTCTCATGATCTGACATCGTAGTACGTCCAAGTGTGTGGAGGTATTTTTTTGCATCAATGTTTTTTTATTTTTTCCAGATGATTCCTAAATAAAATTCTATAATTCAAAGAATAATATTAATGCAAAACATGAAATTTATTATTTAAATACCTCAAATTTAATTCATACCTTAAACTGGGTACTCGTCCAATGAGTAATCATCTGACGATACTGCTCTATAGGAAAATCATCCACAACTGGTACCACCTCTAACTCAGTTCCAACTCTAGCACGCCAGCCAATATACAGATCATGTTTGTAGGATCTCCAAATCTTGCCTAAATCCTTTAGACGTTCCGGTCGTGCACCCTCACTATCGGGAAAATTAAATCAAAGATGACATCAAAATATTAATTCATATAAATAAAAAAATAATTCATGGCATTAAATACAACATATTTTTTACCCGTATCTCTTCCCAAGCTCTATCCTTGACCTCATGTGGAAAATGTCTCCACGATAGCGGGCTGACGGGAATGATGTCAATGTATTTGGAAAGTGTCGCCAAAAAAATCCGACACTGCTGCCCTGTTTTCTCAACCATTTGGTTGTCTTCATTGTAATCCACCATAAACTATGTGTGGCAGTTCCACACCAAACGCATGCGTGTATGCCCCCATCCCAGCCTCCTGTTAGTAGATGTATCTGTCATGAAATAAAAACAAATATTTTATCAAAACATGTTATAATGAAAATAAATATTTCTATAATAATTTGTTAAGGTTTTATAAATATACATGTTCCAGTCTGATCACTGAGCGCCACTGGATCCACAAAAACTTATGGAACACCCTGTGGTGGAACAAGAGTCGAAGACGATGGAATATAGAAGCTTGGAGGGAAAGAAGTGGAAGGAAAAGAATATGGGACAACTGTATGACCAGAATCTGACTGGGGAGTGGGAATCATCATGGGATGTGAAAATGATGGGCCAGAAGTTGCAAAAGGTGGAGAAAACATGGGAGGACTAAATATCCCGTGTGTCCCCAATGACACACTAGGATCATAATGTGGGAAGGATGACATGTCAGTGAGAGGGGAATGGTCTAGTCGGGTATGCGTAGCTGCTCGTCCACCTCTGGTACGAACCCTCTTCGTACCACCGGCCTGAGTACTAGGACCAGTACTAGGCTCCTCATCGAATAACTGTCGATGTATAGGTGGATCCTACAAATAAGATTACAAAAAAAATTAATCACATGAAATTATATATTCTTTAAATATATATATTTGAAATAAAGTACTCACTATAGGCACTAATGGTGGAACACTCATCTCCACCATTCAATGATTGTTCTTCATCATTTTTTCCTTCATCTCTCTTCAATTGGCTGCATTTCCTGCTTTTGAAAACAAATATGTAATTAATTAGAAAAAGTAAACTAATGTGTAATCCAAAAAACTAAATATATGAGAGAATAGGTGGATTCATTATTAATTTAGGTATCAATTGTTTTAGAAGATCTTGAATGAATTTAATAAATCATACAAGTTGTAATGTTCACCAAGTTTGAAATATTGTTTGACTAGGTTTGAATACAGTACAATTCCAAATTAGAAAATGCAATTCAAATAAAACTACAACCAATAAACATTGAAAATTCACATAATGGTCAAGTCAGGTAAAAATTATTTTTGATCAATACTAAATCAATTTGAATATTACCAAACTTAACAACCCAACTTGAGGTAAAACTATAGAATTGAGAATAATGATGAATGATTCTATATATTTTCAACCACAAATTCAGGTTCACAATCAACTCTTAAAATTGAGCTGTTGGAATCATCAAAATATATAAATAGATAGGTTTCAATGGCACTAGGGATAGTGTCAATTCCACCATCACCATCATCAAAAATATGTCTTGGAATTACTTCAACTATGACACCAAATTCAGGCCGAAGTTGTTCTTTGACATAAAAAACATGTTTAGCCATTGATTCCAACAAATATGGTTCTTAGGTATCAAGAGTGTGAGTCATATTAATTACTCGAATTCCACAATCATCAATAAATGTACCATGTCTCGTCATCGAATCAATCCAATGGCATTTCATCATTGTGACTCGTCCAGGAGAGTAATAATCCAATATTATTATTTTCTCAACAACTCTATAATAACCCACATTTTCAAATCGTAGTCTACTATCTGATGCACTGGAATAACAATCTGTTGTGGCAGTAACCATAACACCATCATGTTGTGTTCTCGTGTTCTTTTCTCATTCAGTAACAATAAATTTGTACCCATTGATAATAATTGATTTATAGTCACGAACCACGGTATTAGGACCAAAATCCAAAGCTCTTATTTCCTCAAAGACAGATTCATCAGAAAAACTCAATACCTGCAATATAAATGACTATTAAACTTAATTAATTATTAATATAATTATTTTAAACAATAATATTTTTACGTTCAATTTTAACCAAACAGAAAACTCTTTGCTATGAAATGTCTCTCTCATTCACAAAGTTAAAGAACGATGCTTCCTATTTATCATTGTTTTATGTTTCCTGTAGATAAAAAATATGAATAGTTTAACAGATATATATGTAATATATACATATTCAATTTAGTTACCTGATATAGTCATCGAACAAATCACAGTTTAACAAAATTGTGCGATGTGCCATCTCCCGCTCTTCATAGCTTAATGTCTTCAATGTATATGATCCAGGAATTCCTCATGTTTGAGGAAGTGATGGAAAACTGGGTTCAATTTTCTCATACTGTTCTTCTTCATTTCACATTGGTCTGTTCATTCTTGTAGAAAGATCAGAAAAATACAAAGAGCAAAAATGCATACATTCTTGAGCCAAGAAACCGTTCACAATTGAACCTTCGGGGTGTTCCTATTTCGGTTATAAGAAATTAATGTGTACATATTTCTTTTAGTTGGATACATCAAACGAAAAGAAACAGGTCCTCTGAGAAGTATTTCAGTGGGAATATGGACAGTTAGATGCAGCATGCATGTGAAAAATGATGGAGGAAATATTTTCTCCAACTCACACAAAATTAATGGGGAATCTGTCAATTTTTTTTTGCAAGAAAGACTTGGACAACTTCTTAGCACAAAGATCTATAAACAAATAGCACATCCGAATAACAGTCACCCTTACATTATTGGACAAAATATGAATAATTTCTATTTGAAGCAACTCATACAGTAGAATGTGATAATCATGAGTCTTCAAAGATTTTAGCTTCACCTCTCTTCTGTTGACCCATTTAGATATGTTGCTTGAATAGCCATCAGGAACTCTAATAGTCTTTAATACTTCCAAAAATTGTTTTTTTTCTGTAGGTGTCATCACATAAGAATCACATGGAAGTTTCCATTTATTTTCACTGATACGCATAGGATGTAATTCTGGTCTAATTCCCCAATACACCAAGTAAAGCCAAGATCGTAAATCATCTTTTGTCTTCCCCTTGACATTTAGAAGAACCGAAATAAACATTTCACATATATTCTTTTCAATATGCATTACATCTAAGTAATGATGTAACAAATTGGTGACCAATAAGGCACATCAAAAAAGATACTCCTCTTCCTCTAATTGTATCCGGTATCTGTGGAAACATTCTTGCTCTTTCCAGATTTCATTTGACCCTTCCCGAATGAAAAACTAAAGTCTTTTAATTCATTAAGCACATCAGTTCCAGACATACACTGAGTTGGAGCATTGGTCTCTATGGTATTATCAAATCATTTACAATTCAATCTATATGGATGATGATTTGGCAAGAGTCATCGATGTACCATAAAACTGAAACTACAGTGATGTTTCAGTCTTCCGGATCGTGTATTCTTCATACAAACCGGGCATGACCATTTTCCCTTCTTGCTCCATCCAGACATCATTTCATAAGCTATAAAATCATTGATCATCCACATAAGCGCAACACGCATCTGAAATATGTCTTTCGAACATGCATCGTATGTGTGCACACCCACATCCCAAAGAAGTTTCAACTCTTTTTTTAATGGTTTCAGGTGTACATCAATATCAATTACGGGATCAGAAGGACCATAATTGAGTATAGTCAAGAAAGTGAAAGTTTTTTTCATACAAAACCATGTGGGAAGATTATAAATGTGTATAAAAACTGACCATGTGTTGTGCGAAGTAAGAATCTGCCCAAACAGATTAAAACCATCACATGAAAGACCCAGCCTCACATTACGCACGTCAGCTGCAAAATCAAGATGTTGAGCATCAAATCTATGCCCTGAAAATCAATCTGTAGGATGAACCAACTCATCATTAGTCTTCTTTCTCTCGGTATCATTCCATCTCATTTTTATTGATATGTCATCAGACATAAAAAGATTATGGAGTCTGGGGATCAATGGAAAGTGCCAAATTACTTTCTGTGGAATGCAGGATGGTGTTCCATCAGATTTTTTCTTCCAGTGGGATGTGCTACATTTTATACAATTATTTCGTTCAGTGGTTTCCTCACAGAAGAAATTGCAATCTTTCGGGCAAGCATCAATTTTGTTTCTTGAAAATCCAAGTTCCCCAACTAACTTCTAGGCAATATAGTGGTTTGAGGGAATATCTGCATCATCTGGAAGAAAATCCTTCAAGAGGGTAAGAATGTAATCTATTTCTGCATTAGAAATCCCATACATAGTTTTCCCATGAATCATTCAGATTAAAAATTCCATCTTTTTCATTTTATCTCATTGTCGATATACTGGAGTCGTGGAAACTTCATTCAATTTTTTCACCCTATCAATATCATCATTTTCACTAGAAGCAACAGATGCCCTCATATTGATGTCTTCTTGAGTCAAAATCCTTTCTTTTTCATGATTACGAATAAACAGAAACCGATCATCTAACAAATTCTTCATTCTAGTACTTTCATTTCGATCATCACCAATTTGAGATTTCATTTTCTCCCCATTGTGATACCACACAATGTAGTTTTCTTGAAAACCATTTTTGGTTATGTGGTAGCTGACTTCTTCACGGCTCAACCAAGGTCTACCAACACAATTGGAACATGGGCAGTGTATGCGACCACTATTTGAAGCATTGTGAAATGAAAAATCTATAAAGCTCTCCAACTTGTTTTAAAAATCTCTTGATGTAGAGACCCAAAGCATTATGTAAATGGAAATTACATTACTTTTGTGGAATACTTAATACATAACGAAATCCGACACATAAGGACTGTAATAGTTTAGTGTCATCGGAAACTCAGAAAATAATCTTCTAATCGTGGCGAAGGATCTTCAACATCTCCCATAAAGATATTCCCCTTTTTTTATTACCTAAAACCTTTCTTTAAAACATGGGGAAAAGAAAACATGTAAAGGGTGAGCTGAAATGCCCATTAATGGTAAGAATAGAGAATATAAAACAATCCATAAACATTTGAATGCAAAAGCTTGAACATAAAATCTAAAGATCAAAATCTTGAGAAAAAACATAAATCTTGGAAGTACGTAAGGAATATATCATAAAGGAACATCAATCTTGATAAAATAGAATGGGAATAAATCATGTAATTGTGGAAATAATTCAGTACTTTTTATGATTGCTATAGTAGCCAAGGCATTGCTTCCAAGACCATCTTAGTGGACAAAGTCCCTTTCTGAATCGAGTTCACTCCTCGTTCCAGTCCTGTATCACTAAACCGGATTAACTAACCGTTCCAGCCATGTCTATCTCATGAGATATAAATCTTTACCCAATTCATTGGAGGTAGATATAGGTCCCACCCATCTCATAATGAAATCATTCTTACTTGTGCCACAACATGAACATAACTCATTCATCATTACCAAAAGCATAAAATGGGTTTTATAAACATCATCCCATAATAACATAATCCATACAAAAAACAGATATAATTTAATCATAAGAAAAGTTAATCCATGTAAATCATATAGAAATTATACTTTTAACACACACATATGAAATAATTCCATCTTATTTGTACAATGGTTTTGATAAACCACTTGAAATGAATTCTTGAGGAAAATATCCTTTCTTCTTCAAAATCATTTTCTTTTCCCAAAATGAAATGTAATTTTAAAGCAAACGGATTTTTTTGAAAATAGTCATGAAATATTGTAGAGTAAGCTTCATGAAAATAAGGCCTTATAAAATCGTAAAAATCCATTCATTCCCTATAAGTTAAAAAAACATTCTCCTCGTACTTTTGCCGGAAAAGTAAAAACGTTCCTCGTATGGAAAACAAAAGAAAGATTCCTTCGATAACATGTGGTAAAATTCAAAAAAGGGTAAAAGGGAAATTAAAAATACATGAAATTTTTTTTAGAAAACATGGACATGGATGATAACAATAACCCCAGTAAATACTTACGAATAAACAATCTCGGATAAAAACGAGAATGGAATTGTTATCCCTTACCTTAGGTCCGATATGCTTCATACGTATCCGAACCTCCTGTATAATGATTTAAATAATGTCATTGACTTATTATAGAATAATATTCATTGTTATGATATCATATATAGTTTACTTATAACATTATATTACCCGTTATTTTGTAAATTTGATGTAAAAGCAGCGATTTGGGTAAAATTGTTTCATTTATTGTACGTGTTTCGACTTGTTGTTCTTGATATTATTACATATATCCTGATTTACATAATTAAAGAATGTAAAACATGATTTATATATAATATATATTCAGCATATACATATATAAAAATGATATATCGATAAATGGAATGAAATACACCGTTCATGGAGACGGTAGGCCGTACGTACGCATGAACGCTGTTTTCGTTTCCTTATTGAATTGAATGGAATTAAGTAGATGAAATATATATATATACATAAATAAAGTATCATTATTATGTCATATATTTCATTATTATTCATTATATATATTTTATAATCATTCATGAATGGTTAACATGGAGAATTAATCTCATCGCGTCGTGGAGACGGTAGTCCGTACGTACGTACGAGCGATGATATCATTCCCATGATCGTGGAATTGTATTGAAGCATATGTATAAAATTTTAGAATCAATATAACTTTACTATAATCATATATAGTTATTTATTTACACCATTATACCCATCCAAGAAAGGTGGTGGTCGAAAACAGATTACACCACGGCGTGGAGACGGTATTCCGTACGTACGCACGCGCGATGATTTCATTTTCCGTAGGATGGATAGAAGCTGAAATAGGTTTGTTTCATATTTATAATAACATATCAGTATATAAGTAATAGTTATTTTATTACTTTATAATCATACAACTAAAGAATAATAATTAGAAGAAGAAAGAAACTTGAGAGAATCGGAAGAAGAGATTACCTCTTCTTCAATGCACCTCCTTTAAGTTTCCTCTTATGGAAGTAGAGTTGGTCTTTCGAGAAGACCTGAACCTCCAGAATGTGTCTAGGGTAGTTGATAATAGAAATGGAAAGGGGTTGGCCATCTTCAAGGCTCAAAATGGTGTGAAGAGAAGAGGGAAGGGGTGCCCTTTTTATAAGGGAGCAGAGGGGCTCCTTTAGAAAAACATAAAATATTATTTTATAATAAATTCATATTCGGATTATAATAGCTCCAAATAGATTTATTTCGAAGCTAATGTGGTGATGGGTCGAAATTATATCAACCAAAATATTTTATACAAGTTTAGGTTACAATTTTAACTTTATCATTTAGATTTAACTCTAAGTTAAATAATTTAACATTTACCGTGTCTTCTTGTTTTCTTACACTACATGGTTAATAAACTTACTATAACAAGACAAACGAACCCCAAGTGGTTCATTATTAATATATATATCCTTATATAAGTCATTTGGCCGAACCTTATATTTTTAGGAATAAAATAAAAATTAATAATATAATATTTTTTTTAAAAACTATTTTATGTCCATTTTGACACTATTTGGTAATTGATTTTTGTAAAAATAAAAACAGCATTATTAGTTCAAAAAAAGTTAACTAAATATATAATAACATGTCATATTAACCTATAAAATTAGTGGAATTCATTAAAAGTCTAAAATTACATTTATTTGGGTATTTATAATATCAACTATTTTAATATTCCATTATTTAGCTAATTAATACATCACCATTATGTCATAAATAACTTAAAATTATTTTATGTCTAAAAACTATAAATAAAATACCATTGGTATGAAATATTTTTATATTTCCAATTAATATTTATAGTGTAATTTATCTTATGTATAAACCTATATTTAAAATGAATTTGTTATTAAACTTTGATTTTAACTATTTTAACCCTTCATTAAATAAATTAATAATAAATGCCCTAATCTAATCCAAGTGGACCTAAATGGTCATATTTTATTTCTAAGGTTGTTTTAGGTCTAATTACACTTATCCAATAGAATTAGGACATGTTTTAGGGTAATAATAATATCATTTTTACACTTAATTACCCTATTTACTTTTAACTGTGGTAAATAAAAGTAAAAAGTTACTATTCACCAAAAATTATTTTCATCTCATTGAACCACATTTTTGTCCTTGATATGAACCATGTCTCTCAGATTTTCAAAACTCCACTCACAAAAGCGGTAAAATTATATTTTATGTGAATTTCCAAATTCTCCTAGGAGGTGGGTAAAAGACGGTGAAAAGTTCAATAAATTTTTTATATATCTAAAATTATTATAAAATTACTCCAATGAATTAAATTGAACTTATATAGGCATTATGTATCAATTTTGGCCTAAAATAAATTTAAATTAAATAAATAATTATTTAAATAAGAAGTCGGTTTTTAAATATTAACCCAGTGTTTTCACTATTCATCAAAAATTGAAAGTTTTCAGAAAAATACCAAAAATTCACCCTAGGATAATTTCAATATTCAGAATCCAAAAATAAATTCCATTTCAAAAGAAAAAATTTATAAAATTTTAAAAAGTGGGTATTACTATTCATAACTGCTAGTTTATATAACATATCGTTGTTTAGTGAAACTCGGAATTGCGTACAATAGACGCTATCATGGAATGTCGCGATTGCGTGTAATGAAAGCCATGTTAGGGATGCATGTAGTGCAAGCTCCTTTTGGTGTATCGTACAACACAATACATAAATAAAATTAAAAAGAATATTTTTCATAAAATCTCGAGGTGTTACATTCTACCCCCCCTTAAAATGAATTTCTCCCTCGAAATTCATCGGGGTTATAAATGATTACTACTCGAAATTTTCTTTAATAGAAACCCACATCCTAAAAAGAATACCAAAAAAAATATTTAAAAACTAAAGTATGAAACGTAACGGTTGCCCAAATTAACTAACCACTGGGTTTCCACATAGGAGAACATAGGTGAAAATATGGATATGGAAGAGAAATCTAACCATCATGTTCTGATGGAGAGTGGTAGGGAACATGGATATGAAAAATCCAACAATCACAAAGCCATAGATTTGTGATGATATAAGGTACCATCTGATTCATCGGATATAAGGGCACTAGGACAACATTCTTGGTTTTTAAGATCATTTCCCTAAAGTTGAAAAAATTGTAATTTGAAGAAATACTTTCTTTATTTTGGTATAGTCTCGCCGTTGGTCGTTCCTTGGACAATTTCCACTTCATCTCTTAAAGAAATGAAGTTGAATTTTTCATTCGTGAAGTGTTAGCAGATCATGTGTGTCACGACCCGTCCTTGGGGCCCGTGCCGTGACTACCCCAAGCCCGCCTTCCATAGGTCAGGGGCTAGCGACTAGCACCAAGGCGTAAATCCTGGTAAAAAGGGAAGGCATTGCCTTTGTAAAGTAAACAAGCACCACAGAGTAAGCAAGAGGAAAAGTAAACACTAAGTAAAACAAAGTACAACTAAAAGTGCAGAAAAGTAGTGGGCCAGTATACAAACCCAAAACTGAATGTAAAGTACATCTCTAAAGGGAAAACAGCAACTGAAAAGTAAAAGCTGTTACGCCGAGCTGTCCACTGGAAATCCCACCTGAAGGGTGGGTACAGATAGCTCCTCTGCTCCTCAGCTCCCGCCGTCCGCTCCGAGTACGTCTCGCCCAGTGGTCCACCTCCAGGTACCGTCCAGCTCTGCGAGCCTCAACCACGATCAACGATGTCCATCGTCTGCAACCAACACAACGTAGTGCGGGCATAGACCGTGCAGGGGTGAGTATAAGCTACTCAGTAGGGACCCTGAGACCCCTGAAGGTCTCCCAAAATCCACAAAGGATAAACCACAAAGGAGAGATATAAACACGAAGTAACAACCGACACTGCTTAGGTATATGCCCATACATATACCTAAGTCATCAATTCCAATACGTTCCAACCTCCGAGCCCAAGTTCAAATCAGTCCACACAGGAAAGTATACGTATTCCACACAGGAAAGCAAACGTAATCCACACAGGATAGCACAACACAATCCACACAGGAAAGCACAGGATTCAGCTCACACAGGTATACATCTTCGAAGATGATAGAGATGATAACTGATCCATCTAAGTCGTCGGGCCCACAAAGGATCGATAGGTACTAACCCCCGCAAAGACCCACACAGGATCGGACCCACACAGGATCTGTAGGTGCTGGTTCACATAGGACCGTTGAGCACTGACCCACACAGGATCGGACCCACACAGGATCGGTAGCACTGATCCACACAGGATCGCTGAGTGCTGTAGTCGTCGTCGTTGAATCCACTAAGGATCTCTGCACAGTCGTCGTCGTAGACACAGTAGCAGTCGCAGCCACCTCTAGGGTTCCCGCACACAGCAAGCTCGTTCAGGAGGGTCCGTTCCACGAGCCGATAAGCTGATACATCAACTGTCACAAAGTCTAGAGTTGATGTATCCAAAAGTTCCGTATCGTCAACAGGAACTCAATGCAACAGACGGCGCGTCAATCGGACGCCTGGTCTGAGAGTTATTGGTTTTTTTATTCCAGGGGCCCGGTTGGTTTTTAAGGAAAAACCAACCCGACCGTACTCCACCTGCGTCCAAACCTCAGGCAGAGTATTCCAAAAAGATCTGTCTTACTAAGAGGAACTCAACAAAGCTGATGGCACGTCAATCGGACGTCCGTAGCTCAAGATATGAGCGTTTCCGCTCCGAGGGCCCGGTTAGTTTCGTGTACGAACCAACCCGGTCAAACTCAAAGTATTCTGAAACCTTGAGTATGATACACCAAAACGACCGTCTCGATCCAAATATCACATCACCGCTGACGGCGCGTCGTTTGAAGGTCTGTAGCCCGAGTTATGGGCATTTGAACCTAGATAGTTCGGTATCGGGGGTTTCGGGCTCGGACCGACCCGGCCCGAGACCCCCCGGTCGGCCCGAAACGAGTCGACCCGCCCCGGACAGGTTCGGCCCGGCCCGGCCTGGCAAATCGGCCAGGCGCCGGTCCGGCTGGACGCAGCGCGCTGGGCGCGCTGCCAGCTCGGCCTTCGGCCGAGCTGTTGGAAAAACGGGGGGTGCCTGCCCCCCCTTGTGAAACCGAGGCCCCCCCTCATTTATGGGGGGTCGTTGACTGCTGGCCGGGGGATTTTATTTCCCCCGGTTTTCCTCCATTCTGGCCGGCCGGTTCCTTCTCAACAGGACTGGCAAAGGCCGTTCCTCTTCCGGCTTCCGACACCGGCGGCCCGGCTAGCCGCCGGTCACCTTGTTCCGCCGTGGCCCGGAACAGGCCGCAGCCTTTGTCGTCCGGCATGGTGCGACGGCATCACGCCCCTCCGTCACGACCCCGTTCCGGCCGCGGTGTTCTCGGTTTCCTTCGACGCGGCGCGACGGCGTCGCGTCCTTGAATTCCTTTCCACGGCGTGGCGCGACGGCGCCGCGCATATGTTCCGCATGAAACCGCGTGGTGCGATGGCAACACGCTCCCTCGTACCAACAACAAAGAAAACATTTAAGAAAAAAAGGAGGAGGGCCGGATGTGTTTGTGCGGACCGGCCCCCTCGCATTATTCGATAACAATTAGTAGAAAACCACGAAATTCGACATGCCAGAATCAAGAACGGAAATAATTTAAAATAAAACCCCTACCTTGGTTCAGGCACGATGTTCTTCAACGACCCGCGGAAGACAAGCGTTGCGGAGGTCGGGCGTCGCGGAAATCGAACGTCGATTCCATTGACGTCGAGGTGCGTCCGAAGAGGTAACGTCACTGGAGAAGCTTCGTAAGCTGACGGAGGAAGCCTGAGGAGGAAGCGGCGTCTCCTTTCGTTCACACAGGAAGAAGATCGAAAGAAGCGGCGTCGTCGATCTTCAGAAACACACTGGCTGTGAAGAAGAGAAGAGACGACACGTCTTTCTCTTCTTATGGTGACGGCGTTCTTCATCGGAGCCTAAGAGTTCTTCGTGTTCTTTGTCAAGGATGAAGAAGATGAAGAATGCTTCCCAAAACCTCTAAAGGTGGCAAGAGAAAACTAACCAAAATAAAATAAGTCTAGGACTTATTTTATTTACAAAACTTCACCTATTTGAATTTCGAAAGTTTAAAATTAAATAACTCATCTCAATTAATAACTCAAGTTGTCAAAATTAAAAAGAAGAGGAGTTATTGGGAGTTTAAAGGGGAGTTGAAGAGTTAGGGTTCGTGTGGGCCCCACCACACTTAATCCTCTCAAGGGAGGTTAAGTGGATGTGGGTCCCACCTCTAACTCCCTTTGGGAGGATATAACCAACATGGTTTAAAATAAATTGTGTTCCACAATTTATTTAACTACATCCAACTTTCCCCAAAACTAACTCTCAACCCGCATATAACGCAACCTCGGAAAAGGTCTCTTTAAGCGAAAATCGGCGCTGCGAGTTCATCGGTGCCCTCGGAATTCGATTCCGGGCACCGGTTCAAAAGTTATAAATTCTCGCTCGTTCGTTCACTGAACGTACCCAAGACAAACTTCGTAAATTTATTCTGGGCACACCGGGCCTCGGAATCAGGTGCCGTCAAAAACCGCGCTCTTGTAAAATTCTAAAGAAAATTAAGAAAAAATTTCCCTTGAATTTTACGGGTCTTTACATTACTCCCACCTCAGGGATTTAGGTCCCCGTAAAGATACATCAAAACTAGGGAAACAAATGAGGGTACTTAGCACGCATCTGAGCCTCCCGCTCCCAAGTGCTCTCTTGGAGGTTCCCGCGTTGCCATCTGATTCACACTAGAGGAATCGTTCGTCCACGTAGGACCCGCTCCTTTCGATCCTCGATCTCCACCGGGACCTCCATAAAATTTTCCCCATCATCAACGTCAAGCTCCCCATGGTCAATGATGTGCGTCTGGTCATGCGCGTATCTCCTCAGCTGGGATACGTGGAAGACGTCGTGCACCCGGTGCAACTGAGGTGGTAGAGCCAGGCGATAAGCCACCTCTCCAATCCTGTTGAGGACCTGGAAAGGTCCGATGAAGCGTGGAGACAAATTTCCGCCTCGGCCAAATCTCTGCAAACCACGTCGAGGTGAGACACGCAAGAATACATGGTCTCCATCCTCGAACTCTAATGGCCTCCGCCTCCTATCAGCATAAGACTTCTGCCGGCTCTGAGCTATCCTTATCTGCTCCTGGATGACCTGGACCTTCTCTGTCATGGCCCGGACCATCTCTGGTCCCACAAGTGCGGACTCCCCAGGGTCGGTCCAGCACTAAGGAGATCTGCAAGGTCTTTCATACGACGCCTCGTACGGTACCATCCCGATGGTGGAGTGGTAGTTGTTGTTGTACGCGAACTCCACCAATGGTAGGTGGTCCTCCCAACTGCGACCAAAGTCGAGGACACATGCGTGGAGCATGTCCTCGAGAGTCTGAATGGTCTTCTCCGTCTGACCATCCGTCTAAGGGTGAAAGGTAGTGCTCAGACGTAGCCACATCCCGAACGCCTCCTGCAACCCCTTCCAAAGCCGGGAAGTAAAACGAGTGTCCCGATCGGAGACAATAGACGATGGCACACCGTGAAGCCGTACAATCTCCTGAACGTAGAGACTCCCTAAGCTCTCCACTGAGCCCTGCTCTCTGATGGGCAAAAAGTGTGCCGACTTTGTGAGTCGGTCAACAATCACCCAAATGGAGTCGTGACCTCTGGAAGTGCGTGGAAGTCCAGTCATTAAGTCCATAGATATCCCGTCCCACGTCCACTCTGGGACCTCCAAGGGCTATACCAAGCCTGCTGGTACCTGGTGCTCAGCCTTCACCTGCTGGCAAGTGAGGCATCGAGAAACGATCTCTGCCACAGCCTTCTTCATGCCCGGCCACTAGTGCTGTCGTCTGAGATCCTGGTACATCTTTGCCACTCCAGGATGTACCGCCAAAGGAGAAGTGTGAAACTCTCTCAGTACCTCCTCTCGCAAAGCGACTGGTACCATGGTACGTCCTCTGAAAAGGATGTCGTGCTCTGCTCCAAAGGAGAATCCATCAGGTGCCTGTCCTGAGGATATCTGTGCATGTCATGTCCCACAGTCAGTGTCCCCACGTTGTGCCTCTCTGACTCACTGCAGTAGTGGAGGAGTGACTGTGAGAGACTGAAGGAAGGCTGCTCCATCTCTATCCATAAAGGATATCTGCAAAGAGGCTAGCTGCTTTGTCTCCTCCTCAAGCAGCTGAATACCCGTCCTCCTGCTGAGGGCATCGACTACTACATTCCCCTTCCCAGTAGTATAGACTATCTCAAAGTCATAGTCCTGGAGGAACTCGAGCCATTGCTGTTGTCTCAGGTTCTGGTCCTTCTGCGAGAAGATATACCTCAGACTCTGATGATCAAAAAATACTGTAAAGCGCTTGTCCATCAGGTAGTGTCGCCATGTCTTCAGAGCGAAAACCACTACTACTAACTCCAGGTCATGGGTAGTGTAGTTCTTCTCATGCGGCCTCAACTATCGTGATCCATAGGCGGTCACTGCCCGCTCCTACATCAGAACACAACTGAGTCTGGTCCCTGATGCATCGCAGTAGACTACGTACCCTACTCCCTCCTCAGGAAACCTCAAGATAGGTGCGCTGGTCAACCTCTGTCTCAGCTCCTGGAAGCTCTGCTGACATCTGTCTAACCACACGAAGGGTTTCCCCTTCTTCTTCAAAGCTGAGAGTGGTGTCTCAACTCTAGAGAAGTCTGGAATGAATCTCTGATAGTATCCAGCTAGATCCAAGAAACTTCGCACCTCCGTCATGCTCCTGGGTGGCTCCCAAGCTAACACTGCCTCGATCTTCGCAGGATCCACTGCAACTCCCGCCTCAGAGATGACGTGTCCTAAGAAGTGGACCTCACGTATCCAGAACTGGAACTTCGAGAGCTTACCATAAAGCTGGTGCTCTCGGAGTGTGTCTAGTACAACCCGCAGGTGGTAGGCGTGCTCTTCCTCAGTCGTCGAGTAAATCAAAATGTCGTCGATGAAGACCACGACAAATCGATCAAGGTATGGCTGAAAGATCTTGTTCATGAGGGCCATGAACCCTGCTAGAGAATTGGTTACGCTGAAGGGCATAACCAAGAAATCATAGTGGCCATACCGACATCTGAAGTCCGTCTTCTGTATGTCCTCATCTTGAACTCTGAGCTGGGGATAGCCTGACCTGAGGTCTATCTTCGAGAACCATCGTGCTCCCTTGAGCTGATCAAAGAGGTCATCAATCCTCGGTAGCGGATACTTATTCCTCACTGTCACCTGGTTCAGGCGACGATAGTCAACACAAAGTCGCAAGCTCTCGTCCGCCTTCTTAGCGAAAAAAATCAGGGAAACCCAGGGTGAAACACTGGGTCGGATGAACCCCTTGCCCTGAAAGTTCTCCAACTGTACCCGTAGCTCTCGAAGCTCGGCGGGGGGCCATCCAGTATGCTGGAGTCGATATCGGGGCTGTCCTGGGGTACAGGTCAATATAAAAGTCTACCTCTCTGTAAGGAGGTAACCTTGGAACGTAGTCGGGGAAAACGTCCGCAAACGGATCCACCACTTGCAGGAAAACCAGGACTCCGCACGTCAACTACTCCTAGGATGAGGCTAGACAACTGATGAATGATGGTTGTCCTCTCCTCTACGGAATTCCATCCTGTGCTGCAAAGGCTCCCTTCTCGCCGGTAAAGGTGAACCTGCTTCTGTCGGTGCGTACACATCGCACCTTGCACCTAAAATAGTCAATCTGTGCATGGACCGTAGATAACCAATCCATGCCCAAGATGACATTGTAAGGCCCGATGCTGATACAAGAAGATCCCAGCCGAAGCTCTCGCTTCCTAGAGTAAGCTCACACTGTCGGCACCAGTGCGTAATCGTTGGTTCTGCTCCCGTATGAGTCTCTAGCCGTGAGGATCGAGCCAACGGCTCTGTCAGAATCTCTGAGCTCCGAACAAGGGCAGCGGCTATGAAAGAGTGACTCAATTCTGTGTCTATAAGTACTGCATCAAGGGTGGAATAGACACAGATAGTACCTCGAATCATCTCGGGTGCGCCGTGGTCGTAGGCCTCTTGCTGCCTGGAGTTGTGCCTGTCTCTGCCCGCCAGCTCCCTGTGGTCGGGGTGGACCTCCTGGTGGTGGTGGTGGTAGAGTCTCAAAGAGTCACCCACCACCTGCTGCTCGGCCAGCTTCTCTGCCTCGTCTACCTCCTCCCTGCGGACCGCCACAGTTGACCCTCTGCCTCTGCCTCGGTGGGTCCCTCAACCGTCTTCTGCTCCTCGGCACGGCGGGTCGGGCAGTCACGAGCCATGTGGCCCTGCCCGCCGCACGAGTAGCACTGTCTTCCTCTCAAAAGACTGGCTCCGCGCTGTGTGCCCCCGCACTGCTGATCCAGTGTCCTGAGGTCCTCTGCCTGAGGGTCTGGTCTGCCTGGACCCAAGAGTCATCCGTCGACTGCCAGCTGCAGAAGACTCTGCACGTGCCGCCCTATGGTGGGTCTCTGCGCTGGTGTAGACTCAGCAAGAAAGCTCTCGATCAAAAGGGTCTGCTCCAGTACTCCCGTCTGAGTTGGTATGCTGAGGGAGATCAGTGATGCCCTGATCTCGTGTCTCAATCCCTGCTCAAAGGTCCGGGCCCAGAAGAATGGGTCCCGTACCATGTCGGTCGAGTAGCGCGAGAGATCTGTAAATCTCGCCGAGTACTGAGCGACCGTCATGTTGCCCTACTGCAGTTGAAGAAGCTCTTGAATGCGCACCACACGGAGGGTGGCTGGGACGAACTCCGAGCGGAAGAGGCTCTCAAAAGTCCATCCAAAGAAGAGATTGCCTCATCGTGCACCTGGAGCATCAAGCTCCACCATCGGCCCGCTGCTGCTGCGTGCATTAGGCTCGCAGCGAGGATCACCATGAGGTCTGCTAGTGTCCTCACTAGCCTAGAAACTCGTACGACTGCCTCCAGCCAGTCCTCGGCTGCCTGGGGGTCCCGTCTCCCCACGGAACTGGGCGGTCGCTGGCGCTGGAACTCATGCAGTGCGTTGAGGGCGACGTGCATCATCAGCGGCTGGTGTTGGAAGCATCGGTGGCTCGACGGGTAGTGCTACCGCCGGTGCCAATACTGACAAAGGGCCATGCACCGAGGCCTAGTCGCTCGGTGGGCTGTCGTCACGCTCGAATCTCGGAACCCTAGATGGCTGTCGTCGTGGGGCCATCCTGAAAAGGAAAGAGGTGCGCTACAGTCAGAACAGTATACCTGGTGAGCTGATACAAAGTAATCACAAAGAAAACTTGAAACACACACGCAATCATTGTTTTCGTGCATTAGGTCGGAAATCAGAAGTCAGGGTCCTGGTGTACGGATACGTCGGCCGCCGCACCAACACTGGACTCCCTGGACTGATAACCACACTCAATACGCTAAATATTATTGCTTCACATAGGAAAAGATCAGAGTTTGCGTAGAACCGAACCTCCTCTTATACCAATTTTTCACGACCGTCCTCGGGGCCCCGTGTCGTGAACTACCCCCAAGCCCGCCTTCCATAGGCCAGGGGATGGCGACTAGCACCAAGGCATAAATACTGGTAAAAAGGGAAGGCATTGCCTTTGTAAAGTAAACAAGAACCACAGAGTAAGCAAGCGGAAAAGTAAACACTAAGTAAAATAGAGTACAACTGTAAGCGCGGAAAAAGTAGTGGGCCAGTATAACAAACCCCAAAACTGAAAGTAAAGTACAACTCGAAAGGGAAAACAACAACTGAAAAGTAAAAGCTGCTACGCCGAGCTGTCCACTAGAAATTCCACCTGAAGGGTGGGTACAGATAGCTTCTCTGCTCCTCGGGTCCCACCGTCTGCTCCGAGTATGTCCCGCTCAGTGGTCCACCTCCAGGTACCGTCCTGCTTTTCGAGCCTCAACCACGATCAACGTTGTCCGTAGTCTGCAACCAACACAACGTAGTGCGGGCATAGCTCATGCAGGGGTGAGTATAAGCTACTCAGTAGGGACCCCGAGACCCCTGAAGGTCTCCCAAAATCCACAAAGGATAAACCACAAAGGAGAGATATAAACACGAAGTAACAACCGACACTACTTAGGTATATTCCCATACATATACCTAAGTCATCAATTCCAATACGCTCCAACCTCCGAGCCCAAGTTCAACTCAGTCCACACATGAAAGTATACGTATTCCACATAGGAAAGCAAACGTAATCCACACAGGATAGCACAACACAATCCACACAAGAAAGCACAGGATTCAGCTCACACAGGTATACATCTTCGAAGACGATAGAGATGATCACTAATCCATCTAAGTCGTCGGACCCACAAAGGATCGATAGGTACTAACCCCCGCAAAGACCCACACAGGATCGGACCCACACAGGATCTGTAGGCGCTAGTTCACACAGGACCGCTGAGCGCTGACCCACACAGGATCGGACCCACACAGGATCGGTAGCACTGATCCACACAGGATCGCTGAGTGCTGTAGTCATCGTCGTCGAATCCACTAAGGATCTCTACACAGTCGTCGTCGCAGACACAGTAGCAGTCGCAGCCAGCTCTAGGGTTCCCGCACACAGCAAGCTCGTTCAGGAGGGTCCGCTCCACGAGCCGAGAAGCTGATACATCAACTGTCACAAAGTCTAGAGTTGATGTATCCAAAAGTTCTGTATCATCAACAGGAACTCAACGCAACAGACGGCGCGTCAATCGGACGCCCGGTCTGAGAGTTATTGGCTTTTTCATTCCAGGGGCCCGGTTGGTTTTTAAGGCAAAACCAACCCGACCGTACTCCACATGCGTCCAAACCTCATGCGGAGTATGCCAAAAGATCCGTCTCACTAAGAGGAACTCAACAAAGCTGACGGCACGTCAATCGGACGTCCGTAGCTCAAGATATGAGTGTTTCTGCTCCGAGGGCCCGGTTGGTTTCGTGTACGAACCAACCCGGCCGAACTCAAAGTATTTCGAAACCTTGAGTGCGATATACCGAAACGACCGTCTCGATCCAAAGATCTCATCAGCGCTGACAGCGCGTCATTTGGAGGTCCGTAGCCCGAGTTATGGGCATTTGAACCTAGACAGTTCGGTATCGGGGGTTTCGGGCCCGGGACGACCCGGCCCGAGACCCGCCGGTCGGCCCGAACCGGGTCGACCCGCCCCGAACAGGGTCGGCCCGGCCCGGATGGGCGAGGCCCGGCCCAGCGCGGCGCGGCCCGGCCTGGCGGACCGGCCAGGCGCCGGTCCGACTGGACGCAGCGCGCTGGGCGGGCTGCCAGCTCGGCCTTTGGCCGAGCTGTTGGAAAAACGGGGGGCGCCTGCCCCCCCTTGTGAGACCGCGGCCCCCCCTCATTTATGGGGGGCCGTTGACTGCTAGCCGGGGGAATTTATTTCCCCCAGTTTTCCTCCATTCTGGCCGGCCCGACCTGGCCGGCCGGTTCCTTCTCAATAGGACCGGCAAAGGCCGGTCCTCTTCCGGCTTCCGACACCGGCGGCCCGGCTGGCCGCCGGTCACCTTGTTCCGCCGCGTCCCAGAACCGGCCGCGGCCTTTGTCGTCCGGCGCGGTGCGACGACACCGTGCCCCTCCGCCGCGACCCCGTTCCGGCCGCGGTGTCCTCGGTTTCCTTCGACAAGGCTTGACGGCGTCGCGTCCTTGAATTCCTTTCCACGGCGCGGTGCGACAGCGCCACACATATGTTCCGCATGAAACCGCGTGGTGCGACGGCACCACACTCCCTCGTACCAACCACAAAGAAAACATTTAAGAAAAAAAGGAGGAGGGTCGGCCGTGTTTGTGCGGACCGGCCCCCTCACATTATTCGATAACAATTAGTCGAAAACCACGAAATTCGACATGCCAGAATTAAGAACGGAAATAATTTAAAATAAAACCCCTACCTTGGTTCAGGAACGATGTTCGTCAACGACCCGCGGAAGACAAGCGTCGCGGAGGTCGGGCATCGCAGAAATCGAACGTCGATTCTGTTGACGTCGAGGTGCATCCGAAGAGGTAACGTCGCTAGAGAAGCTTCGTAAGCTGACAGAGGAAGCCTGAGGAGGAAGAGGAATCTCCTTTTGTTGACACGGGAAGAAGATTGAAAGAAGCGGCGTCGTCGATCTTCGGAAACACACCGGCTGCGAAGAAGAGAAGATACAACACGTCTTTCTCTTCTTATGGTGACGGCGTTCTTCGTCGGAGCCTAAGAGTTCTTCGCGTTCTTCGTTAAGGATGAAGAAGATGAAGAATGCTTCCCAAAACCTGTCAAGGTGGCAAGAGAAAACTAACCAAAATAAAATAAGTCTAAGCCTTATTTTATTTACACAACTTCACCTCTTTGAATTTCGAAAGTTTGAAATTAAATAACTCATCTCAATTAATAACTCAAGTTGTCAAAATTAGAAATAAGAGGAGTTATTGGGAGTTTAAAGGGTAGTTGAAGAGTTAGGGTTAGTGTGGGCCCCACCACACTTAATCCTCTCAAGGGAGGTTAAGTGGATGTGGGTCCCACCTCTAACTCCCTTTGGGAGGATATAACCAACATGGTTTAAAATAAATTGTGTTCCACAATTTATTTAACTACATCCAACTTTCCCCAAAACTAACTCTCAACCCGCATAAAACGCAACCTTGGAAAAGGTCTCTTTAAGCGAAAATCGGTGCTGCGAGTCCATTGGTGCCCTCGGAATTCGATTCCAGGCACCGGTTCAAAAGTTAGAAATTCCCGCTTGTTCGTTCAGTGAACGTACCTGAGCCAAACTTCGGAAATTGATTCCGGGCACACCGGGCCTCGGAATTAGGTGCCGTCAGAAACCGCGCTCTTGTAAAATTCCAAAGAAAATTAAGAAAAAATTTCCCCTGAATCTTACGGGTCTTTTCAATGTGATAGAATGATGGGTCATTCCATCTGTCTCAAACAAAAGGTTAGAAAAAGTTATCAGAAATACGTAAGTCCATCTATAGTGAGATTAATCATATATGGTTCCTAAAATGGACTTATACTTCAAATATCATACTGCTTAATATAATAAAATTGGTTTCTACTAAACTGGGACTTCCTGTAGGCCAGTGATAGGCGATAAATGCCTGTCACACTTCAGTTGTGAGTTCGATTCCCACAGCCTTGTCCGAAGCGACGGGTTGTCGCCCATCCTGCAGGTTTTCCTTTTTCCAAAACTACATTATTATAACTTTCCATAAATAATATCGAAAAATTTCTAGCCTTAAACATTACTAACTTACGTACAACATTATCCATTCCAATCTTTAGGCTTATCCAAAAAACTGCTGTCCAATCTCATGTTATAGTGAAAACGATTACCAGAGAGTTCGTATAAAAAGCATGATAATACCATCATAGATCCCCATATATCATAATATATGTCTTATTGGTCACATTTCAAACATTCGAAGGCCTTAATCATGTATTATCTTGAAAAATGAATACCCATTGAACCTTAGTGAAAACATGAATGCAGTTAAAAGTTAACAATTTCCACATACCAAAATCCCCAAAATTCTATATACTCAAACCATGATATCACTTAGTCCTTATATCAATCATGAGCTCATGAATACTATCAAAAAATTTATTTTCTCCTTATCCATTCATTATGCACATATCATCTGATTTCCAAAATATTTGAATAACTTTTCATGGTTACCAGTACCATATTCTTATAGAAAACGACAATGGACCAATACACAGATATTTCATAATTCCACGATACTATAAATGAGTTTCCAGGATACTATTTTGAAATCCCATTACATAAACACTTAATAATTACACAACATCATTGTCGTACTCAACATCACAAATAGTGATCGCATGTGACTTCCCTTTATCCTTCACCTTAAGAGGTTGCTCACATTGATCATCATTAACCTTTGTATTAGGGAATTGATTAGCATAATGCCCCATTTCCTTGCACTTGATGCATTGAAGTGTTAGTGGTGCGTTCTCTGCAGTCTTTTCTATATTCACATAATTAGCAACCCTTTTTCCATTACATCGACACTCAGCTGCTCGATGACCTTCTTTTCCACACTTAAAAACATTTTCTAGTCCCTTTAAGACAATCTCCACCATGCTTCTTTCCACACTTTGAGCATAAAGAAACATCTATCTTCTTTTCACCATTATACTGAGATTTCACCTTGAACTCCATCTTTCGTTTCTTGTCAAAACCATGAGATGGATATGTAACACCAAATTCCATTTTTACCTTGATAGCACATCGCACAATTTCTTCATAGCTACTGAAGTCTCTTATAGCTAATGCCCTTCGAAGACTTGGTTTTAAGCCAATGAAGAATCGATCAACTTTACTTTCATGTTGGATGATAAAGCCAGATGCATACCTTGCAAGCCTTGTAAAATTCTCTTCATATATACCAAAAGATTTATCATCCATTTGCTTAAGCTCAAGGAAATCCTTTTCCATCTGTGTTCAAACAATATGAGGGAATTACTTATTAAAAAATAAGTTCTTGAACTCATCCCATTCCATGGATTCAATTTCATCTTGGGGCCTTGTATTCTTAATTAGAGTCCACCATTGATCTTCTTCAACTTCTAAACGGTAAATAGCCAGAATGGATTTTTCATGTTCCGAACAGATAAGTATGGAAAATATCTTTTCAATGGTACTGATCCATTGTTCAGAAACAAGTGGAGCATAAGACCCACTGAAAGAAGGTGGACATTGCCTCATGAAGGATTCAATAGAATATTGTTCCCTTCTCTGCTAATTTGGAAGACCATAATGATTCATAGCTTGTGTAAGTATAGCAATAATATTTTTCACTCGATCTCCCATAATGTTGGTTTGTTTAAGAGGACAATCATTGCATCGTCCATTACATTGATCAACACGGTTCCATCGGGTTCCAACCATCGTCTAAAACCAAAAAAGAATAGTGTGAGAGGAAAAATCATGATAGGGAAAACATAATAATAAAGGGGGAGTAACTTCAATATCTAATATCTTAGGTATATTTCTAAGATTGTTACAGTACTTCTTGGACTATAACCTATACTTATACTTAACCTTAGGGACATCCCTAGACATACCTTATAAATATCTCTAGGGATATCACTAAAGTTTTCGCATCCTAGTTTCCAAAGGTTAACTAAACCATTCCTCTGATACCAACTGTAGAGACCCAAAGATTTATGTATATGGACATTACATTACTTTTGCGGAATACTAAATATATAACGAAAACCAACACACAAGGACCTTGATAGTTTAGTGTCTTCAGAAACTCATAAAATAATCTTCTAATCATGGTGAAAGATCTTCAACATCTCCCATAAAGATCTTCCCCTTTAGTTTTCTTACCTAAAACCGTTCATTAAATCATGGGGAAAAGAAAAAATTTAAAGGGTGAGATCAAATTCTCAGTAAGGGTAAGAATAGATATCATAAAACAATCCATAAACATTTGAATGCAAAAGCTTTAACATAAAATATAAACATCAAAATCTTGAGCAAAGACATAAATCTTGGAAGTACGTAAGGAATATATCATAAAGGAAAATCAATATTGATAAAATAGAATGGTAATATATAATGTAATTGTGGAAACCATTAAACACTTGTTATGATTTCCATAGTATCCAAGGCATTGCTGCCAAGACCATTTTAGTGGACAAAGTCCCTTTCTGAATCGAGTTCACTCCTTATTCTAGTCATGTATCACTGAACCGGATTAACTTACCGTTCCAGCCATGTCTATATCATGAGATATAAATCATTACCCAATGAATTGTAGGTATATATAGGTCCCACCAATCTCATAATGAAATCATTCTTACTTGTGCCACAACATGAACATAAATCATTCATCATTACCCAAAGTATAAAATGAGTTTCATAAACATCATCCCATCATAACATAATCCATACAAAAAAATGGATATCATTTCATCATAAGAAAAGTGAATCCATATAAATCATATAGAAATTATACTTGAAACATACACATATGAAATAATGCCATCTTATATGGAAAATGGTTTGGATAAAACACTTGAAATGAATTCTTAGGGAAAATATCATTTCTTCTTAAAAATCATTTTCCTTTCACAAAATGCAATGAAATTTTAAAGGAAAATGATTTTTTTGAAACTAGTCATGAAATATTGTAGAGTAATCTTCATAAAAATAAGGCCTTATAAAATCATAAAAATCCATTCATTCCGTATAAGTTAAAAAAATATTCTCCTCGTACTTTTTCCGGAAAAGTCAAAACATTCCTTGTATGTTAAACAAAAGAAAGATTCCTTCCATAACATGTGGTAAAAGTCAAAAATGGGTAAAAAGGATATTAAACATGCATGAAAACATTTTTAGAAAACATGGACATGGATGATAACAATAACCCCAGTAAATACTTACGAATAAACAATCTCAGATAAAAATGAGATCGGAATAGTTATCCCTTACCTTAGGTTCGATATGCTTCGTACGTATCTGAACCTCCTATATAATGATTTAAATAATGTCATTGACTTATTACAGAATCACATTCAATGTTATGATATCATATATAGTTTACTTATAACATTATATTACCCGTTCTTTTGTAAATTCGATGTAAAAGCAGCGATTTGGGTAAAATCGTTTCATTTATTGTACGGGTTTTGACTTGTTGTTCTTGATATTATTACATATATCCTGATTTACATAATTAAAGAATGTAAAACATGATTTATATATAATATATATTCAGCATATACATATATATATGATAGATCGATAAATGGAATGAAATACACCGTTCATGGAGACGGTAGGTCGTACGTACGCATGAATGTTGTTTTTGTTTCCTTATTGAATTGAATGGAATTAAGTAGATGAAATAAATATATATATACCTAAATCCAGTATCATTATTATTTCATATATTTTATTATTATTCATTATATTTACTTTATAATCATTCATGAATGGTTTACATGGAGAATGAATCTTATCACGTCGTGGAGACGGTAGTCCATACGTACGCACGAGCGATGATATCATTCCCATGATCGTGGAATTGTATTGAAGCATATGTATAATATTTAATAATCAATATAAATTTACAATAATCATATATAGTAATTTATTTACACCATTATACCCATCCAAGTAAGGTGGTGGTCGAAAACAGATTACACCACGGCGTGGAGACGGTAATCTGTACGTACGCACGTGCGGTGATTTCATTTTCCCTAGGATGGATAGAAGGTGAAATAGGGTTGTGTAATATTTTTAATAACATATAATTATACAATTATTACTTATGTTACTACTTTATAATGAGACAACTAAATAATAAGAATTATAAGAAGAAAGAAACTTGAGAGAATCTGAAGAAAAGATTACCTCTTCTTCGATGCACCTCTTTTAAGCTCCCTCTTATGGAAGTAGAGTTGGTATTTTGAGAAGACCATAACCTCCAAAATGTTTATAGGGAAGTTTAGAAGATAAATGGTCAGGTTTTGGACGAGTTTCAAGGCCCAAAAGGGTGTTAAGAGAAGAGGGAAGGGGTGCCCTTTTTATAAGGGAGGAGAGGGGCACCTTTGAAAAAACATAAAATATTATTTTATAATAAAGTCATATTCGGTTTATAATAGATCTAAATTGATTTATTTAGAAGATAAAGTAGGGATGGGTCTAAATCATCTCAACCAAAATATTATAGACAAGTTTAGGTTACAATTTTAACCTTATCATTTAGATTTAACTCTAAGTTAAATAATTTAACTTTTACCGTGTCTTCTTGTTTTCTTACACTATATGGTTAATAAACATACTATAACAATAAAAAAGAAACCCAAGTGGTTAATTATTAATATATATATCCTTATCTAAGTCATTTGGCCAAACCTTATATTTTTATGAATAAAATAACAATTAATAATATAATATTTTTTTTAAAAACTATTTTATGTCAATTTTGACACTATTTGGTAATTGATTTTTGAGAAAATCATAAAATAATTATTAGTTCTAAAAAAGTTAATTAAATAAATACTAACATGTCATATTAACCTATAAAATTATTATAATTCATTAAAAGTCTCAAATTACATTTATTTTGGTATTTATAATATCAATTATTTCAATATTTTAATATTTTGGTAATTACTACATCACCATTTGTCATAAATAACTTATATTATTTAATGTCTAAAAAATATAAATAAAATACAATTAGGTAGGAAATATTTTTATATTTCTAATGAATATTTATAGTCTAATTTATCTTATGTATAACCCTATATTAAAAATGAATTTGTTATTAAACTTTGATTTTAACTAATTTAACCTTTCTTTAAATAAATTAATAATAAATGTCCTAATATAATACAAGTGGACCTAAATGGTAATATTTTATTCCTAAGGTTGTTTTTGGTCGAATTAAACTTATCCAATAGAATTAGGACATGTGTTAGGGTAGTAATAATATTATTTTTTCCCTTAATTACCCTATTTACTTTTAACCGTGGCAAATAAAAGTAAAAGGTTACTATTCACCAAAAATTATTTTCATCCCATTGAACCACATTTTTGTCCTTGATATGAACCGTGTCTCTCAAATATTCAAAATTCCACTCACAGAAGTGGTAAAATTAAGTTTTATGTGAATTTCCAAATTCTCCAAGGAGGTGGGTAAAAGACGGTGAAAAGTTCAATAAAATTTTCATATATCTAAAGTTATTATAAAATGACTCCAATGAATTACATTGAACTTATATATGAATTATGTATCAATTTTGACCTAAAATAAATTTAAATTAAATAGATATTTATTTAAATAAGAAGTCGGTTTTTAAATAGTAACCCAGTGTTTTCACTATTCATCAAAAATTGAAAGTTTTCAGAAAAATACAAAAAATTCACCTTAGCAAAATTTAGATATTCCAAACCCAAAAATTATTTCCATTTAGAAAGATAAAATTTATAAAATTTTAAAAAGTGGGTATTACTATTCATAACAGCTAGTTTATATAACATTTCGTTGTTTAGTGAAACTCGGTATTGCGTACAACACACACTATCGTGGAAGGTCGCGATTGCGTGTAATGAAAGCCATGTTACAGATGCATGTAGTTCAAGCTCCTTTTCATGTATCGTAAAACACAAGACATCAATAAAATTATAAAGAATATTTTTCATAAAATCTCAGGGTGTTACACTTGTGATCCAATCGGTTTCATACATCCTACTTCTCTCCATTCTGTAAAAAGAATTTATATAAGTTATTTTGTCATAAACAATTCAATAGGATTGAAATTTAATAGAAAATACATTTAAGTAAATGATAAAGGAAGAAGTTTCTAGTCGATGTAGTGAACTATTAAAATAATGAAAAGAACAAGTACTCATAAATTAAATTAAAATTTATTTATATTCATTTTCATTAAGTCTATAAGAGGCACATGCCTCAGGTCCCATCATGTGTTATAGGCATCCCAAATCATTCAATCATGTTCAATAACTCATTATTGGCACCTCTATGGCCATACCATTCATTACCCAATTACTTACCCAAGTCAAGTTCACCCCATGGGTGAATAAATTTTAGGCTTCTACACTAATAGGTTGTTCATGGATTGTAAAAAAAAATTAATTTCATTAAGTATAGACAAAAACATTTATTTTTAAATTTTATATTAATAATAAAGTATGTCAATGATAAAAACATTTCTGAATTAAACTTGTGACTTATCTAACATTTTAATGAATGTCTACACATGCCAGCATGGGTAGTGAAAAGAACCCTACCCTCATAAAAGTGAGTATTGTACAAGAAGGGCACATAATATACAATTTACAATGAGAACCATATTTAATTGACCCTAAAGATATATTAGTACAATCATCTTGGGGGAAATGTAATATATGATCCTGGTTAACTGATGAATTCAAAAGCTCGTATTCCATATGTTGGACACTATCTTAGGTAAGAAATCATGTGAGGATGGGTTTACATTATTCAATTTCTTACATGCTAGTGATAATGAAGGATTAAATTAATGACTTGAGTTCACTGATACCATGTCAACCATTATACACACCATGTGAACCCTTATACACACCATATGAACCCTTATACCATATCGTCATTATTATAACCATTAATAACAACTTATTAAACAACATCACTTGTTAAAGATAACCAAATTGAACATAAATCAATAATAATATTGGATATATCAATTAAAATGAAGTCATACTATCTTACATCCTAAATGACCACCCACAACCATGATTAATGACCACAAATCTCCCCTTCCAGCCAAATCAAAAGTGAAATAAAAAACACATAGTTGCATAAAACAACTTCATTTGTGTGAAGAATAATAATCCCATGGTCCTCATGATATTTGAACCACGCAGTCATGATTTTCGAAATAAACTTGTATCAATGAAACCATATAAGAAACACGATTCAATACATGCATTTTTCGGATTTTTCCAAGCATTTTGAGGAACCCCAAATCCGTGAAAATGGTCATTGTGTTTTAAAAAGGTGATTGAATAACTCATGTATGATGTATAAGGCTTATTGAATAATGGTTATATTAGGAAAAATAATATTTACTAATATTGCGAATTTGAAATTCTATGAATTAGTTTCATAAAGAAGGAAGAAGTACTAATTAGGGACCATATACTATTTTTCAAAGTTCAAGAAGATACTCTATATATTCTATTGTGCAAAGGATAAGTTAAAAGTGTGTCATTTTATATATATATATAGATTTTTATAGAAACATGATACATACTTGTTATGTAATACACATAGTGTACAAAAATTAAGATGAACAAGATCTTCATGTTTGACATGATCTTAATGAAAGGAGTGATTTTCATGAAATACTATTAATAAATATTACAAACAACTTCTTATGAGTTCATATACATTAAGGTGTAATATTTGAAGCATTGAGATTAAAAATAACTATGAATCTTTAAAATTAGAACACAATAAAGAGACACCATTCCCTTATAAATTTAAATGTGTAATGAAAACATTAATTGGACATACACCGATGTAGTGATTTGAGTACACAATTCGTGGAGTAGTGAATTATAAAATTTTTCAAAAACCCTAAAAATTGGGAATAAAGAAATACTTGAGAATAGAAGGATATGCTTGATAAGAGGTGGAACTATATCCTTGATAAAATATGGAAGGAGTCTAACCTGGAAACAGATGATCCAATGGAAGAGGTGGGGCTTCTCAAGGGCTTCAGCGGAGGAATCACTTCCGAAGAGCAGTGGAATGGTTTTGGAATCGTGGGGAGATGACTGCCTGGGTATAGAGAATTTGGGGATTTTTTTCCCAAAGGTTTTTAAAAACCTATGGGAAAACTCAATCTTTCCCAATGGTTTAATGAAACCATTGGGAAAACTAATTTTTCCCCATCTTTCCCAATATTTTCATTAAATCGTTGGGAAAAGTGATTTTTTACCCATATTTCCCAACGGTTTCATCAAACCGTTTGGAAAAGTCACTTGTTACAGATCTTTACCAATAGTTTATGCAAACTGTTGGTAAAGATAAACTATACCAACAGTTCAAAAGAACCATTGGAATACAAGTGTTGGGAAAAGTATGATTTCTAGTAGCGATTTCATTCCTCAGTTTGGGTAGTTCATCCTGGTATCACCAAAATGTATTGAGATATGCACTGTCCGTATTTTTGGCTAGGTATGAAGAGAGATGTTTCTAGTTTTGTGGTGAGGTGTTCCACCAATCAGCAGGTGAAAGAAGAGCATCAGAGACAAGTAATAATTTTGCACCAGTTATCCATTCCCGAGTGGAAGTGGAATGATGTCGTGATAGGCATCATGAAAGGCTTACCGAGGTTTCCTCAAGGGAATGATGTGGTATGGGTTGTCATTGACAGACTCAAAAAGGCTTCTCAATTCTTGTGTATCAAAGAGACCTTTAGTTTTGATGATCTAGGATGACTATTCATGCGATAGATTGTACGTTTACATGGAGTTTAGCAGTCCATCATTTCAGACAGGGATGCATGTTTTACTTATCAGGTCTAGCAGGGACTTCAGAGGGCTTTGGGTACACATGTACTTCTGAGTATAACATACCATCCCTTGACTGGTGTTCAGTCTGAGAGTACGATACATGTGCTAGAGGACATGCTATGAGCATGAGTCCAGGACTTTGGAGGTTCTTAGGAGAAACACATACCTATTGAGGATTTTTCCTATAATAATATTTTCAAGAAACTATTAAAATTGAACCTTATGAGTCTTTGTACAGAAGGCCATTCCAATCACCCTTATGTTGGCTTGATGTAGGAGATGCATCTATGATGGGACCTCATCTTGTCTAGGAAATGAAATAGAAGATAGAGTTGATTAAAAAGAGAATTGATAATACATAGTCGTGACAAAAGTATTATGCCGATTGAAGGAGATGACATCTACATTTTGATGTCGGAGATTAGATTTTCTTGCGTTTCACACTGAGGTTGGGACACAAGAGGATTAGGAGATAAGGAAAGCTTTCACTGAGATATGTTGGACCGTTTGAGTTTTCAGAGCGATTCGGGCTGGTTGCCTTTCCGTTAGAGTTACCTCAGAGGCACCAGGCTATGCACAACGTTTTCCACGTTTCACAGTTGCAGTTTTATTTCTCAGACCCGTCTCATGTCTTTCAACCTGAGGAGGTTGAGTTGTAGGTAGATGCATCAATCGAGGAGAATCCAATCCGGATTGTTTAACATAGCACAATGGTTATCTATGTCTAGTATATTCCACTGGTATGAGTGATATGGAAGAACGTGCGATTATAGGATGGGACTTGGGAGATGGAGGCCGATGTACGATCGCAGTGGAGGAAGTTGTTGGAGTATTCTTCTTCTACACCGCTTTCCTAGGGAAATTCGAGGATGAATTTATTTAAGGGGGGAATTTTATAAGAACCCAGATCTTATTTTCAGGTATGTCTTTCTTTTCTGGTTATTTTCAAGGAAAATAAGAGTTTCTGGAAATTTTAGTACACACCATGTACTTATAAGTACACGCTATGTACACAGTTTCCATGAGTGACTGTGTACTAGCCGTCTAATGGATGAGTACATGGCCACGTGGGGTTACCTGGAGACCACCTAAAGTGGTGCCTAATAAAGGTAAGTACAGTTCATGTACTTTTAAAAGACACATCATTTACTTTTCTTTTTAATTGTTAAATACGATTGGGGATGCATCGTATTGGAAGAAATGAGTTCTTCAAGGTCTGTCTCGTCTAGGAGCGACTGAATTCGACAAATCCTTTCTGATCCCCCAACTTGCTGACTGTTCTCTGATTTAACTATTGTCTATTGTGTTGTAATCGGCACTGTATGATCTTCCTTCTACTAGAGCCTCATTTCCTGATTCCTCATCTTTCAAGAGATATCCTCGGTTGAATGTTTTTAGCGTATTTGTATATCAATGATGTTATAGGGTGATTCAAGGCATGAGGTTCATGTATATCATTCGTAAAATGATGAGTTAGGTGGTTAGTGCCTTTCTGTAGTTATTCATTGAGTTTTATGTGAAAAAGTTTCCAATACCCTCATTCAGGGGTATTGCGTGTCTGGGGATTTTAACCCTATTAATGCCTTATATTCCTTTTATGTCTAAATAGAGGTTGTTTGATTGTGGATAGGGTTAATTTCCATGCTATGGATATGTTTTCCCAAGATTTTTTTTTTACCATTTGTTCTATCTTTTCCTGTTACGTTATTTTCTTTTCAATTCCTAGTGTTGTTAAAATGGAATATTTATTTTTCTGATATGTTGAACTATGACTTGTCTCTAACTATCGAAGGAGTAATTTGAGGTTACTTTGGCTGCTGATTATCGTTTGTGTACGCTTTCTTACACTGGGTTGTGGAAACCTCGTTTAGTGAGACCATAAGGGAAATTAACGTTGAGGGATTTTCCAAAGTGTTTGTTATAATTATCACACTACGAGACCATAAGGGGGATTGACATTGACTTCTCCCTCAGAGTGTCTATAAATATGCAACGATATCACAAGGGGAATTCACGTTGAGTGCTTCCTTAGAGTGTCTATAGTTTACCATAAAATGACTATAAGGGGAATTAAAGGTGAGTGATTTCTCGTAGAGTCTTTGATTACATGAGACTATAGTGGGGATTTGTTGGTGAGTGCTTCCTTAAATAGTATTTGTTATATCATTGGAGCATATTGAACCATATGGGTTAGGCTATGATAAATACCCAGAGGGTTACCTGAGATTGTTGGATGAAGTAGAGGGGATAGGCTGTGAGAGCTTTCCAAGAGGGTTGCTTGTATTTTTGTTTGGTTGATTGTATTGTTAAATGTAATTTATGTAATTGAAATAGTAGGAATGTTTAATTTTGAGTAATTCTATGTTTATTGCTTCATTTTACTTATTACCTACCTTATATATATTTTCACTGACTATTAGGCACAGATCATTGGGTGGTTGCCTATTGGGATTCATCTCACACCCTTTTTGGGTCATGTTTTTGGTCCCAAACAGATTGTATTCTTTCTATTATAGATAAGGGACAACACACTTCTACATTAGGAACTTGATTATTGTGGAGTTGTAGAGCATGGGACCAAGTTGAGGCTTGCGATGCAACTTGAGTTATTTGTTTTCTTTTGTACTGTTGTTTAGTACTATATTCTAATATTTTGATTTTTTTGGATGCTTTCCTAGACATATGTGACATGCATCATTTATATATGTGCTCCAGTTGTTTATTACTTTCTGTCTTCCGATTTTTTCTTATTGTATGGTATTAATTCTTCCACTATTGCATATTATTTTTATTATGATGTGTTACTCTTCCAGTGAAGCCATAGTTTCCCCACCATCACACCCAAGGCCCTCTCTTCTAGTCAGCAACATATAGAATTTGGGGAAATGTGCTTGAGGCCATGTGACTAATCAGGTATGAGACACCTCTGGGAGACTCCCAGAACTAGGAAATTGTTGTCCAATATACCATTCCAACTCTCATTTTGTAGTTCTAATAGTCATAATACTATTTTAACAGTCATATTTTTTTATAATTACTATAATTACCTCCTAGTTTCTCAATTTTTCATTCAATTATTTTTCTATCCATATTATATAAATCCTTTTAGAATTTATATTTATATTTTTTTATTTTCTATGTAGAATGTTTTTTGTGTATGTGAAATTTATTGATGGTTAAAGCATGGTGGATTTTTATACAGTACTTATGTTTTTATTTTTTTTTATCCCATTATAATATTTTAAATTTTAATGGATGTATTTATTTTCTGAAAATATGTTTACAAATTTATAAAATAAAATAGTGTTTATTTTTATTATGTTGTGAATGTATTTTGTAAATGTATAGTATTAATACTCTTTTTATTATGAAAGAACATACCTATTTCTATATTGGTATAGGAATACCTGTTACATTGCCCGTAGGCCTAATTCCAATTGACTTAAATTTATGGCCTGAAAGCCTTGTGAAGATCATGCCTATGTCATCGCCGATGTCACTGTCTGCTTGCATCATGCCTAATTCATCACATGCCAACATCATTCATGCATCGCCTCCTGTGTAAAATTCCAAAAATATGACACACATATATATTCGGGATTAAATTTTCATATAAAAAATTTATGCCCATTATATAATGTTTCTCTATGTTTTTCCTTCTATTCATAAATATAACCAAAAACTTCTTCAAATTTTAAATTTCCAACTTCAGAATAGTTACCTCATTTTTATCTTTGAAGGAGATTATTTTGTAGGATTTATCTTTTATTAATTTTATAATAGTGTATGTTAAATATTTAACATTAGAAATTATGTTTATTAAAAAAACGGTACTTTAATTTTATCAAATGTTGAATCGAATTTTGTTTGAATAATTAGATCCATTTCCTTTAATTTTTTAAGATCCAACATTATTTTATATCTATTTTTATTATGTTTAGAAATCTTGGATGATTATTAATCATCATTTTCTTCATAGGGTAAATCTTTAGTAGATGACTTTCACAGTCTGCTTTCAATTTCAATATCATGGTCATTTTAATATATATGATCGACAAATATTTGACTCTTATTTTCCAAATTATATTCAAAAAAGGAAATAAATTCAAAATGATAATCTAATTTATCATTTGAATATATAGAGGATTAAATTTCCATGGTTAATGGTGACTTTTTTTTCTAGATCATCTCCATTAACACTGATCTTATGCACATCTATGAATAGATTCTATAATGAAAATTTTTGATGTGGAAACTTTTTGTTCACATATTCCATTGATTCAAAAGATGAGGAGATATTAATTATTGATCTTTTTTTGGAATTAATCATATTCTATCATTGAGTTTTTAGAAGTTTCATTAGAATATTTTTGATTTTATAGCTCTTTATTTTCCCACCTCATAGCATGTTCGACATCTGAAGTTGTAGTTATTTTTAGTAGGTTCAATAAAATGTGTCCTCAATAAATTTATAGATTTAATTATTAATATAAATTTATTTGATTTGTTTTTCTATATTATTAATAATTTTATTTTTTGTAATATCATGAATATATGTATTTAATTCTAATTTCAAATTTCCATGGGTGGAATGAAATTTAACTCCTATGAAGAAATGATATATTGTTTCTAAATTAAATTCTAAATAAATTAAACCATGGATTTTACAAAAATTTTCATAATATATTTCAATTTAAAAAAGTAATTATATTAAATACATAATATAAATTAGAGGAAAAATCCATGGGAAAATGTTTTTGAAAACATGATATAAGAAAACAAAAGGGTTGTTTATTGGATATTTATTTCTAGTTTATTAGAGATAAACATATATGTTCTTTTATGTTTTATGTGAAATAATTATTTTTAGAATCTATAATATGTTAGAAATAACTCATTATATATATACTCTTAATTCACTTTTAATACTAATAATTAATTATCAATGAGTAAGGAGGTGGGTGAGATAGACACAAATACCATATATCTCCCATTATAGGTTGGAGATTGAGTATATAAGAGACATTAAGAGTGTTGTGAATGAAATTTCCTAGGAAAAAACCCCTCAATTAAACATAATTGCTAAATCAATAAAACATAGTAAAACCAATTATCTTTATAGTAGAAAAATTCAACCATTAATGAAAAATGTATAATAAAAAATAAGAGGAATTGATAGGACAATGAGTGTCTGGAAAATGGTTTTCCTAATAAAAGAATTTACAGATTTATTTTATTTATATGAACCATCTAATATGGTTATATGAAATAAGATATGGTAATATGTTATGTAGATATAAAAGGATGATCTAGAAAATGGTGTCTAAATGCCATAGGCTCACTTTATGACTTGGTCATGGTCTAGAAATAAATATCATGTGACATGTGAAAATATTTGTATATTTCCAAAAAGTGAGTTAAACTAGTTTATTAAATTACTAATATATAACCCATGAGTGACCATTCCATGTTAATGATAGATTTTAGGTCTATGTTTTTCAGGAAAAATCATCACAACCTACTATTTCCATGATAATTATTATCTGAAGAAAAATTAGAATAGATTATTTCAATTGATAGTTACTAATAATTATTTCATGTGTAGTAAAATATTATTAAAATTCACGATAACTCAACAACCATTATTAAATAATGAATGATATAAAATATTTATTTAATAACTATAACATTATTTACATTTGGGAATATACATAAGTAATAAAAACTCATTGGAATATTTCATTCAAAGAATCTTTATATGATGATCATCATAGAATGTAAGGGGTTGTGATAATACATTACCTAAAGGTAGACAAGAATACCTAAATTTAAACTATCATGGGTTGAAATTCATATTATTTCATAATGTGGTTTGAGAAAAAAAGTGGCTATTGATAATTATATAACATATGAACATGTGTTTGTATATCTAATATAAAAATTACATACCAATATATTATATAAGAACTTTATAACCCTTGGATAGGTAAGAATGAGACATTACAATATTGTACATTTATAATTTAAAATGTACGGAATTTATTTAGTTGTGTTCATTTACTTGAAGAATTTTAAAATCAAAATGTTAGTAATATTATTTTGACATTATCCATGTTTATATACAATATTGATTAATTTTTATAATGAAACTATATTAATATGCTTATGATTTTGTTAATGAAATCACACCATTTTTAAATTGAGAATCCCTTACATGTTTTTAGAAATTTATATATACTTAATATTGTGAATAAATACTCATGATAATATTCAATAATATAAAGACACTAAACTAAATAAATATGATGAAAAATTGGTTCAAATTAATTTTTATTAATATGTAAAATATAAGAATTTTATTGATTTTGAAAAAAAATTAGATTTTTATTATCTTCAAACCAATAATTTCTTCTGATAATGCCCCTTCATGATATATCTAAGTCCTAAGCTATAGTTTTCATGGACCTTAATCACACATCCTAATATTCTAGAGTTTATCGACTAGTGGTTAAAGATTTACCATAATCTTGTGTATACTACACCCTCATTAAAAACCAAAAGAAATATTATCAAGGTTCACAAAAAATAGGCTTGCACATCTATATATCAGATATACCACCATGAAAAAAAGTAAAATGATGTATAAAATTGTAAATTTTAAAATAGATTATGTTAAATTAAAAAATACCTATCATGAGAATGATCACACACATTTATCATTGAAGTTCATAGTGATCTATACAGTCTTCTAGGAGGGGGCTGAATCAATATTTCTATTTTAAAAAAATATTTGTACACAATATTTTACCCTTTTAAATCACATCCCATTACATGAAAATCCATTATCAGTAATTATAATGTGATCTTCTTATAGTTACCCAAAACTAATATACCATATGAATAAATAATAAAGCAGGAGAGGAACACATGGTATTTTTTATAAGAATCTATCAAAATATGGGTTCCCAATCCTTTATATATTTACATTGAGTATGATATATAACTATTTAAATTATTATAAAAGTGAATATAATGATTTTTCTATTGAGAACTCATAACTATATCCCAACTTGTTAATTATAATAAATCATTAAAATTTACAATATCCTAATTGGTTCATTACATAGGCTTCAACCAGTGAATAATGGGTCTTCCCAGACTCCCTAATCAATATCTTGAAGACCACTTTAGATGTAATTTCATCATAAAAATAAGATATTCTTCCTCAATGAACATGTATTAGACTACTTCTATATTCTATTAAAACATGCATATAAGTATTATCCTTCAAATATTCTTTTTATGATATGATAATAACATAGGTTAAGACTATGTTCCTACATCTCTCTTCTTAATGTGTCAAGAAATAGTAGTTAGAGGGTCGACCTTTTCTTCTCCTTGATTGTATTATACAATATGGATATATAATAGGATATATTTTTATTCCTTCTTTGTTAATGTATAGGTTCTTGCCTCCTGGATTTCATTGGATTATTATTGATTTGAAACACATAGAGTAATATAAAGAATTATAATTTAATATTTTCAATATACTTCTTCAACATCATAAAATATTTAAGATAATATATACTGTGATTTTTATATATACTCTTCATTCATCTACATAAAATATATATATTTTACATCTACAAGAATATTATCCAATCAATATTTAGATTTTTTATTCTCTTTCTTATTCTATTTTGTTGAAATATTCTATAAATATAACATGAATAAGCCTATTTTTATTTCTTTCTCTATAGTTGGTCGTTATATCCAAAATATCCTCCTTTAAAATTGAATTTTTAATATAAAAAATCACCCTTAATTATCATGGGAACTTTCCTTTAAACTTCCTCAAAACCCACTTATTTTTTAAAACTCCATGGCCATATAGAAAAACATACAACATAAAATTTAGTGACTATAATTATATTAGGTGGTTTGATGTTTACCCAAATATTTTATTTATCACAAAATGTGGTGTAATCTTCTTTTCATGATTCAACTACCCCTCAAATTAAAGAACCAAATATATGTGGTATCAAATTATTAGCTTGCTTCATGGTGTGATATTCTTCTCCAGGAAGTTAAACCCATAATCTAAACTTCTTCACGAAAAAAATTCACCTTTTCACACTTATTATGTTCATATCATTAAAAAACAACTATGATGGAATCTAATTTATAATACTATAATGCATTATTTTTTCAAAAACTATTGGATCAAATATGGGAAATATAATTTTGTGCTAATAAAAATATCTTAAAAATCTAATGAATTTTACATTTTAAACATCATTAAGAGAAAAAATACCTTACGTAACATATATAATGTGTTACACATGGGAGTGAACTCTGAAGAATTATCAAAAATTTTCATCATAAGAATATATTATGTGTCTCTTGGTGATTCCTAGACATAGAAACATTTCCTCTAAATGGGGCCTGATATGTATGATTTTTTATACTATCATGTATTGTGTATGATTTTAGTCTATTCCATATGTTCAGAAAAAATCTTCAATACCATAAAAAAATAACATATTTCTAGTGTTTCATAAAGGTAATTTTCTAAATCACTACTTGTAAGAAAAATAATTATTCATCTATATCCTCTATGTCATTTTGGGATAATCACTTGAAAATATATTACCAATGCATTCAAAAAACAAAAAATTCATGAAATATTTATTTTTTCATTCAGTTCCCCAGCCTTCTCCATATTATGAACTCTTATACATACAAAAAACATATTTATACAATGAACTTAGTAACTTGCTAATTTTTATAGAGATTCAGAGAATATATTACTTATACATATGTAATTCAATCAATTTTGAATTCTCTAGTTCAAAAGGAAAATATAAATATCATGTATGAAATTCCATAGAAAAAATTACATCCAAAATCTATAACTTCAAATTTTCACCAATCTACTCATCACACATTCCAGTCATCTAGAGGGAAACTTCATTCACTTTAATGTATCTAAAAAACACTTAAATAAATTTTGAAAAGAAAAAAATATATTCAAATAAATTTAATCACATATCCATTGTTGTAAAACATTTAAATAATCTAATCTGAGTATTTCAATAACACTTCACCACCACTTTAATTCTTGCACCCATCTTCTAAACTCCCATAAGAAATTTGATGCATTTAAAAAAGTACTGATAGCAACTATAACACTTATTTTTCATTTTTAATAATATCACTAAAAAAATATCATATAAGGCTTCTAAATTGAGTCTATTTACTCAAATAGCTTTAAACAGTAGTGATCATTTCCCATTTACATGGGAGACATCATCATGATCCCTCTTTCCAGCATATGTGTGAATATTAACAATACAATGGAGGACCTCACATATACTATCCAAAAAATCACCAAACAACATCTTAATCCTCTTTTACCTTAAATAAACGTGAAGAAAAGTTTTCCTTTTTATGATCCTCCCCCATTATAAATATTTTACATATGAATTCATCATATATTGAACCTATTTCTCATGGATATAAAAACAATAAATAAAACCAATTAATTTCGTTATCATCGTCATAAATCCAATCATGTTCTTCAATAACCATCTTTGATTTTTTTCAATACCCATTTTAATTCTAATGTTAATACCATTCTCCACATTAATGATAATAAATGAAATGTTTTAGAGGCAAGGGATTGTCCTCTTCAATTAACGATTCTTACATGATTATAAAAATAACATTTTGTAAGGTTCATTCTGAATCAACTCTTAAGATAAGGATGGTGTAAAAATTTGCAAAGCTTTGATCCATTAATTAATCAAATCTAAATCAAAGTAAGGTAACACTATATATGGAGAAAGATTAATTATTGTAGCCATAAGTTTTTTCCATAAATAGTCCATAATGTGATACTAAATTTTAATTTCTCTTTATTAGGACTATTGATGTGGATTTGTTTTTGATATTTTTTCAAATTTGTTATTTAATTTGATTATTTTTTAATTTCTAAAATAACGTTTTTAGTGGTTAATTTACATTAGCTATTTGAGTAGTGTTGAATTAATAAAACTATTAATTCAATGTTTAAACATGATTTATATTAGATATTTAATTGAAGTTTAAATTTTAATCACATTTCTGTAGATACTTTAACATTTAGTGATATTAAATTATATTTTAATTCATTTATCATTTTGATCATTTGATTATTTTTCAAATTAAATAATCAGTTAGTGGTTTTTTTCTTCTAGAGTCTTATCATTAATTTTCCAACATGATAACTTGTATCAATTTATTTTATTTTAATTATTTATTATTTATTTAATTTAATAAAAAATGATTTTTTACTTTACTTTTTGTTGATTTTTTATTTTAGTGCTTTTTATTAACAATTTAGATATGACAGTGAATGAGCATTTTTACAGGATTTTACATGAATCCAATTTTATAGGATCATTAGGGATATCTAATATAGCCAATTGCATGTGGAACCCCACATAGACAAACTAGTCAAATTACCCATTCTCATAACTGAATGGCATAACTCCTTTGAAATAGAAGTCATCGGGACAGATTTCATAATGAATCTCGATCCCCATCCAAGTGTGCTGACCGAGCTCACGCTTGAGAAGAAAATGAGGGTCACCACTCATTGTTTGAGGAGACCCGAGCTCATGAGATGATAAAATCATATCTAAAAGAAAATATTGCTTCGAGGTGAATATTGAGACCCAGCCATGGAAACCACCACTGGAGATGTCGTGGCCGCTGTCATTGTCAATCAAGGTTCTGATCGAGTGCGTAGATAATGAAGATAATGTTTCTGAAATTGTGGTTGATCTGAATCAATTTTTAAGCTCATATGAACAAGAATATTCGTTGGTGCTAGTGCTGAGTTTGATCTGAGTGGGCGCCAAAGTAGGAAATTGACTCACACACGAGCCCGAAGAAGTGGATGCTAAAGACCAAACCTGATTTTTTGCAACCTATTGTTAATGAAGAACCTGCTGTGAGTTTGAAGGGGGTATGGAGTTTGATGGTGAAACTAAAAATGAACTAGTCCGGTAAAATCCCTTGATTTTAAAAGGAAACACAATGTGCTTAAATGAACTACAAAATACTATATAACCTTTAAAAACTAACCATTATACAAAATATTTCCAACTCAATGTTATGAATTTAAAAAAATAGACACACACGGTTGCAATCAGTATGTTTTTTATAGTCTGATATAACAAACTTAATTTTTGGTGAATAGTAACCTACCCTTATAAATTGTATCATGCATTTATGAATAGTAACATGACCTTTATGAATAGTAATGTATGATTATGAATAGTAATTTGACCCTAATGAATAGTAATGTAATCTAATGAATAGTAACCCAAACGTTATGAATATTAATGTACCGTTATGAATAGTAAATTCACCAATTAAATTATAAAGAAAATATATCTATCTTATATGTGTTAATAAGAAATAATTATATATAAATAAATATTTTAAAATTTATTGATATGTGTGGGTATTTTGTAAGTCATGTATTACAAATTTATGATTAATTTAACAATTTAAATGAAAATTTATTTTCATAAAATGTATTCGTAAATAAGTGTTTTATGATATATGATTATAAGATAATTTTAAGAGACCTTAAGTAAATTTTCAAAGTTTTAGAAAAGCTGTTTTAATTTTAAAATTGTATTTTTAACGTAAATTATGATTTTATTTAAAAATTAAACTAATCATGATTAGAAAAATATTTTTAAAAAATGGAATTCATTTTTGAATTCTACATGTCGAAAAATGGTTAGGGTTAATATTTGGTATTTTTATGAAATTCTTGGATTTTTTGATGAATAGTGAAATATAGTAAAATACCGTATATTCAAATTATCAGTTAAATACACTACTTTTTACATCATGGATGATATAAGCCCACTTGTTTCAAACTCACATGCTCTCTTTACTATTTTTAACACAATAATTATGAATATTTCAAGTCTTTGATAAAAATATTAAAATAATGATTAAAATAATGTAAAATCCCTTATCTCCTCCACTATAAATAACATCCATTCCCACCCTCTTCCTACCACCCCTCTTCCTACCACCCCTCTAAAGCTTTGATAATTCTCTTAGTTCTGACCAATATTCTTCCCAAGGCCCTACCCTATGTTCAAGACCTGCTGGTCTCACCAAAAGGCCAAAACCAAAGTCCTTAAAGAGGATCTCAAGGAGAAGGGATCAAGAGGTAAACATCTACTTTTGTGTTGATTTACCAACATCATGGATGATGTGATTTCAATTTATTTTACTTCCTTCAAGACTCATCATAAAACCATTTTTATAGTAAAATTAGATTATAATTTATATATTATATCTTATATAAGGAACCTTTTTTCTTTACTTTTATTTACTTTTTCACTTATACCTTATCCCCACCTATTTTCCAATGTTTCATGACAACTATATTGTTACATATATACTGGAGTGTTTCTGTGATTTGGGTATATGCATCATAAAATCTCACATCTTCACATCGTTTCATAAATATTTAAATTGTCGTTCGTGGTATGATAATTCACTACCTTTGTGGATGATGATTTTTCATTTCCATTTTACAAAATCATGGCAAGGTAAAATACCCATGTAGTTTTTAAAAATGGCCTAAATATATATATTTAAAAACTTTTGTCTTATTATTTAATTTTCACAAATAATACCATTACAAACAAACGTTCAAAATCATGAAATGAACTCACCCGAAACAATTGAAGTAACAAAATATTATTAATAAATGGGTGAAAATGTCCTAAGAAAATTATGTAAGGTATTAAAAACATGAGTTTAGTTCATTAATTATTTAATAACACTATTCATACCATTATACAAGAGGATTAATCATATTTGATGTAATATGAACCTGGGGAACGGGAAATCCTAACTTTATTTCCATTCTTTGGGTTAACATTCTACATCAGTATTTATGTGGTATAAAAAATGTTTGTGTGATGAATTTTTGTTAATATTTTAATTTCCAGTGTATACACATATCCATTCCATTTTATTGATTCTCACTCTAATTATATTTGTAAGGGGTATTCCTTTTGAAATCCATTTAAGAGTCTATTTAATGAAATTTAAAAAGATTATGTATATGGCCTGGGTAGTTCTTCTGATTTCATGGCGATTTATTACTACAATGTTTACATTATATGTTGACATGGTAGTTTTTTATGAATATAATTTCACTATTATGTGCATGGATAATATATTTTAAAAGTGATTTATTTTACAAAAATGGGAATATTGTAATCATTTATGTGTTTTGATCAAAGGTTCAAATGAGTTATCAAGTGTTTTATTCATGATATGTTTCATGGACATTGTTATGTTGGGTTGAGCCCATTATAGCTCATAATATGTTGAGTTAAGCCCATTAGAGCTCAAGATATGACAGGTGAGCCCCATTATTGTTCTCTAATGCAATGTTTACTTTTAAGATGGAAGTTGGCCGAATGTTTATTCCTTGTTTTAGTGTGATTGTAAGAGTTATATGGTAAATAGGTCCAAATCAAACTACATGATGTTTATATTCATGATTATGAGTTTTCAAAAAAAGGATTTTAAAGGGTCTTCATGTTCTTACTATACTATTGGTTTTTCTATCTTTATATCCCTTAGATTTTTGTGATTGTCTGATGTTTTTAAAATGTTTTTCACATGATTTCTTAGATGTTCAAAGGATAGTTTAGGTTCTAATGCCGATGAATCCAGTTTTTTATATTGTAATTGTTTTTGTAAACTATAATTCAATATATGTAATATTTTTTCTAATTCTCCAGAACCTAGACCAGAAAAGGTCCTCATTTTTATAAAACACAGTATTTTCAGTTATCTATTAAAAAACAGCCTGTTTTAGTATTGAATCTAGAAGTGTGGGTTCATGGCTTTACATGTTCTATCAAAGATGCGAGTTATTTGTATAGTTTAGAATGGGTGAAAATGATGGTGGGAAATCAATGATCTATTATGGTTTTTTTGCATGTTTTGGAATAGTTTCATGCCAAATGATTGATCATTAGTTTGATAGGAAGCTCGTTGTGAACTCTGGTTGATCATATCTCATGAGTTCACTAAGAACTAGGTGATTAAAAAGCCTCGCAAGTTCGACTTGGTGTGTCGATTTGAAATGGTGGTGAATATGAGATGATTACATCAATTGAAGTGGATGGTTTTTTATCTGAATGTTTCTGAATGAATGAGATGAGTTCTGTTTGGATTATATGTGATATCCAACTGGAGGTAATGCTTAAATTAATTGTAGCATGAGTAATTTGATAAATCAATTAGTTTAAAGATGTTCCAATTTTCCAGAATGTTACAGAATATTGTTGTTTTTTCTAGTGGGCCATAATTTAAATATAATTGATGAGATTCTACTGGAGGTTTTTGGCCTGAGCATTAAAAAAACATATGTTAGTGGAAGATTTTATTGAAGGGATTTTCTTTAGGGACACTACAGTGACATAAATATTGAAAATATGAACCGTCATTTGGAAGTCACAAATTTATGTTGGTAAAATTGGATGAAAATGGAGTAAAAAAAGAATAATTCTAGATAGAGATTAATATATTAGCTGATAACAAGTAGAATGATAATTTTTCCAATAACGAACTGTGAATAGCTGGAGAAAGGAAAAAATTATTCTGGAGTGGAGTGATGGTGAGAAAAACTAGCAGATCTTCAAGAGAACTCAAATAATATCTATCACTAATCAAGTAGATGAAGATGGAGATGATTATGATTGTAGTCCTTTTTCATTATACAGACATGATCAATTATGTATTATAGTGGTCATACCTTGTGATTTTGACTGTTGAATTCTTTCCAAGCTTATTTCATTTCTTTAAAGTAATAAATTTTTCTCCAATGTGAAAATTTTAAAATAGTTTATCAATGTTTAATGATTTTTTTTCCTTCTATAATTTCATTTTCCTTCTCTCTTCTATTATGTAGCCAACATATAACCGATTGGCATGTTCTATTCCTCTATCAGATTCTTTCAATTTAGTAAGGCTAGGAGTTTGAAGACTGAATTTCACAGTTTAAATTTCTTAATTCTCAATAAAATATTAAGAGAATTGAGGGAGATCCATTATGTCTTGGTGCTCAATTATCAACCATAATTTTATATAATCTTACTAATAGAAGTTCAATAATTAATATCATAGTTGTTGGCCTTTTCTTTTTAAACTTCATGAGATAAACAGTTAGAGATTTCAAATTATGTATTTAGAAAATTTATCAAGTGAAATCTTCAATGAAATAAAGAATTATTGAAATTCTTGAATCACTAAAGAAAACCACTATTTTCATTTCCGATCATTGATTTAGACTTCTCACACACTCCCATTAGTTTTATGATGTTTTAATTTTCTACTAGTTTAAAGAATTAGTATAATTACCTTTCTTTTTTGGAAATTCCACCTTAGAAATTTTAAAGTAATAATAATAATAAATCATAACCAAGAAAATACATAAATGAAACCTCATTGGTTGATAACCATGGTTTCTAGTTTACTGAAGTATTTAACATAAATATTTAAAGGATGTAAAAAAACGACAAAAAATGGGGCTTCATCCATAACCTTTAAAAAAGAAAATTTAAGTGAAAGAATATATTTCCCATTTTGTGGTTGACATTCCCTCCGCTTGGATAATAAAAATTAATGTAAATAAATCAATGATGATAATGTGTCCATTAAACACAAGAGAACTAATGGATTGTGAAGATATACCTAAGTGGGGCTAAATTAGGTGTGGTTAAATTAATTTACCAAAAACCAATTTTTCTTTTAATAAATAATCCCCATTTGGATTTAAACAACTATCATTTATAAATATGTAAATGTATCTCTTGTAATTTAACTTTCCATCCACCTATATGAAATGTAGATAAAAAAGTAAACTAGCATATGTGTTTTTACAAGGATCAACTCCTCCCAGGAATCCTACTTCTTGGTGTGATTTGGATGTTCAAGACATAAATTCTCCATTAAAAATATTATTATCAATTTCATAGTGGGTTAGCCATGGATTATTCTAAAACAAGTCTTTCCATATTACATAGTAAGGTGATCATTATAGTATACATTTGAAATCCTTCACTATATTAATGATGTGAATGAATATTTATATTACATCTGATAGTCTTCATGCAGGTATTGAACCAACAGGTCTTCTCAATATATCCTTCTACTCTTTTATGTAGATCAACAATGCTATCTAGAGATGTCTCTTTAACCTAAAACTTATCTAATTATTTTCCAAAATAGAATCTCATTAGCTACCTACATATCTTCAAACTAGATGGTCTTCTCAATATATCCATCTCCAACTTTATGTAGATCAAAAATGATATTCAAGGATGTCTTTTTACCCTAAAAACTAAACTAATTATTTTTCAATATAGATACTCTTTAACTACCTTTATATCTTAAAATTTAAAACATGAAACATATCCACTACTTCTCTATACACAATTCTCTTTTTTATTCTTAACATATTTTCTAGAGTCTCTTAGCTCATTCATCAAGTGTATAGTAACAATATATATTACCATACAGTTTACAACGAAATAGAACATTCCAAATCTATAATGTTGATTAAAAGGACTGAATCATTAAAAGAATAAAGGTCCTTGGGGAGCTTATTAATGGTGGAATAAGAGATTACACAAAATAAGGGAACAGTAATTGTAGTTACAAGACTCCTATTAAAGAGTTTCCCACTGAAGCTAGTAGCTGAAACCCACTTCTAACAAGAGATAACCCCTCTTCTCTCCCCCACAATCCCCTTATAACCACCTCACTATGATCCCCCTATCCAACAAGGCAAAACAAAATAGACCGCCACCAACTACCTCACTCCCATGTGACACAACAACTCATTCCCTCCCAACCTCCTCAAGTGATTATTCAGTTTTATCCTATCCATGTTGTCGAACAACCCACTTCCCTAGGCTAGACATCCTTGATCCTCCTGTAATATGCCTTCAATTCTCCCAAAAGTTCCCAGATCCTATCCTTACCCATCACCAGAGAATCATGTTTTTCTGCAAGACTGATCATGGGAAACTTACTGTGGAGCACAAATTCTTCTTCCCATGTGTAATCAGTAGGTTTCTGGAACATCAAATGAATCAGATATTGAGGTTTAAAGATTTCAATCTAAAGGTGGTAGCGTTGGGAGAGAATGGCCATAGGTTCTAGGTGTGTTGTTTCATCACCTGTGATGTCAGAAGAAATGGAGGATGAAGCAGTGTACTGGCCCAAGGCTACTTTGAGGTGGGAGACATTGAAGACTGGGTGAATGTGGGATGTGGTTGGTAGCTCCAGTTTCTAGGCGACCGACAGGATTTGGTAGAAGATTTTGAAAGGGCCATAAAACCATGGGATAATTTCCAAGAGATGCAGAGGGAAATGGAGAGCTTTGGGTGAGGCCGTAGTTTGACATAGACGTAGTCCCCAACTGAAAGGAAAATAGGGCGATGATGGCAGTTTGTTTGAAGGTGAATAATATTCTAATATCGTGCCAAGTGATGCTTGAGCTGGGCTACAGTTTCATTGCAGTCTTGTAAAGGAGAGATGACGGCAGCAACCCAAACCTCTGAAGGAAGGTAATTGATGAGATTAGGGGGTTTCTGGCCATAAACAACCTCAATGGGAGTTTTTTTAATAGCTGAATCCCATGAAGTGTTTTAGGATAGCTCATCCAAGGAATCCAATAAGAACTATTTTTTGGATACTCCCCAGAAAAACAACGGAGACAAGTTTCATGGCAGTGGTTGAGCCCTCATTTCGACCATACATATGTAGATTGAAGTTATAAAAAACATAGCTAAGTTCCATGAAGGATGAATTGTTCTATCCAAAATTTACTAAAAAAATTTCATTCTGATCGCTGAATATAGAAGTGGGCATGACATGGAGATGGAGCACTTAAAAAAAAATCCACTACCTTTGGGGTTGTGTATCAGTGTTTTAACAGTAGAAAATGATCTGAATTTGAGATTTGATTGAACACCACCAAGATCAAATTAAAACCCTTATAGGTGAGAGGATTAGTAATAAAATCCATGGATAGGTCTACCCAAATTGTAGCTAGAATATCCAGTGGTTGGAGAAACACTGCTGGGGAGAGGGTAGATTTTTTTGCATTGGCCGACCATACATCTTTTGACGTAAGTTTGGACGACTACCTTCATGCCTTGCCAGTTTATGACCATCGGCCCATTGGGGGGAAGACTGTGTAAAATCCAAAGTAGTAGGATCATGGAAGCGGGATAAAGCGTCAATAGCTGAATTTTTCAAGACATGTTTAAATTTTATTTCGACGTGGTAGCCTAAAAGATTGGCCAGCCAACATTTCTAATCGAAATTTTTGATGCATTACTATAAGAGAAATAGGAGGCTAAGTTGATCGATGTAAATGATAATGGGGAATCCCAAAAAGAAGGGGTACCTTTGTTGAATGGAAGTGACTGGCGCCATGAGATCCTTTTCATAGTTGGATTTGTCCAAATTACGAGGGGACAATACCTTGCAAAAATAGTCAATGGGATGGTGATGATACATAAGGATAGCACCCATACTGTGGCCATAAGGACCATATTCTAGCTTGAAAGGAATATTTAATTTTTAAAGAATAAGAAGAGGGGCATGGGTGATGAGATGTTGAAGGTGGGTGAAGGAATGGTGAGCTGTAGGTGACCAGGGAAATCATTCCTCTTTAGTCAGGGCTATGACGGGTTGAGCAATGCAACCATAATTTCAGATAAAGTGGAGGTAATATCTTATTATGCCGAGAAACCCATGAACTCCTTGAGCTGATGTTGTCTGAGGCCAATCAAGAATATTATAAACTTTTTCTGTGTTTATTGGAAACCCTTGACATAAGATAATATGATTGAAATAACTGATCTACTGTTGGAAAATTAAAATTTCATCTGTTTGAGGAAGAAAATATTATCCAGTAATATTTGGAGAATGATTATGGGATGTTGTTGATTGAGGACCCAATTGGGGCTGTAAACCAAAATATCATGAAACAGTTTTCACATACTTACAATGGAGAGGCTGAAATAAAGCATTCATTGTCGCCCGAAAAGTGGATGGGGCATTAGTAAGGCCAAAGGAATTTATTAAATTCTCATAATTCCCATGATGAGATCAAAATGCAGTTTTCTCAACATCAGCCTCGCACATTCATATTTGATGATTTAAAGACTTGGGGTTATGTTTAGAGAACCAAGTTTCCCCATGGTGTTCATCAATAATTTCTTTTACCAGTGGAATAGAAAATTTAGTTAGGTTTGTCGCATTATTGAGGGAACGATAAGCCCTATACATGAGTCTGGAACTGTCATTTTTTTACAAGAAATACCAGGCTGGTGTAGGTAATAAAAATGGGGATAATCAAACCCAATTGCAGGAGTTATTGTACCTGATGCTCAATTTAAATTTCTAGACATTGTTGTAATGATAGGGCCTAAAAAATACCTCATAGTGGCCAGGAATTAGCATGATCAGATGATCCCATGGTCGTTTTGGGGGCAGACCTATTGGCTCCTAGAAATTAGATCCAAACTAGTTGGTTAGCTGGGGGAAAATTGACTACAGTGGGCATGGTATTAGAGAGGGATTCCCAGCCAGTTATCCCCTATAAAGAGACATAGAGGACTGGGATCCAGGGAATGTTTAAACATTATTAATAAAGAGAAAATTGTTTGTGTGTACGGGGGGTGATGTGCAAGTAGTAATGGCTGTTTTCAATGTAAAATGGCAGAACCATTATACTCCAATTGATCTGGATGTCTCCCAAAGTACGGATCCGAGAAACTCCTTGAATAATATCTAGAATTACAATGTCCAAAATATGAATTTCCAAGTGACAAGGGTAGCTGTGAATAAGTAAGGGTGCATGAGGACAAATTAAAAAGGATAAAGCCTGATGTTGGTCACCCATTTTGACATGAATTTTGGGAGAGGACTACACTTCTAGGGCCAGTACATAGATCAACTGAGGGGAGAAAAAATTATGTGGCACACTACTATCAACCAAAAATATAAAGGCAAAAACCTTAAAGACTGCTCAATCTACATGGAGGTGGTGGTAGGTGGGGAATTGTTGCGTGGATCCCCCAATGTGTATAAATCAGAAGTCTAACAACTGGATCTTATCTACCTATACAGGGGTAGAGTTGTATGGGGGAACTGAATTAGGTTATGCCTCATTAATAGAAGTGTCTCCTTCCCCCAGTATAATTATTCAGTGTTTGGGGTCAAAGAACATGTTTGTGGCGGAATAGGGAATCCCACAACAACAAAAATCCCCATTTTACACCTTTCTTCCCTTCTTGAGGAGTTAATAGATGAACTCCATGTTTAGAAGAACAATTATTGCCAGATACATCCGTGTACATGTTGGGGGAAGCTCGTGGAAGCCTAGAGGATGTGTGTTATGATGTTGGTTAGAGATGTGTAGGATGAAAAGGTGGATGCCAGGTTGTGGGCACACAGCTACTGGGTGGTGGTGGTTAAGAGATCCTTGGTCGAGAGGAAGGCACAATTTTGTGAGAAAGTGCTAGTTCTACATCACATTATAAACGCATGTCCTAGAGGTGGGTGTCTAGGTTATGAATTAACTTCATCTTGAAATCAATTTAAAATGTAACACAAATACCAGGGTTTGGGAAGATAGGGTAGTATGGAAGCCTAATACTCATAGTGTTCAATGGAATCTTGAAATGATCCCTATTCATGGAGCACAACCAACTCTTTATAGTGGTTTTGTATATCCAGCCCACAGAAACCCTCGAGATACTATTTGAAGGAGGTCAAATTTAAATCAAGGAAAATCTCCATGAGAAAAGTGAACCAATGGATAGCAGCACCGTCCCTGTTAATCTGTGTGAGTTGGAGCCATAACGATTTGGAGTGTGTTGAATATGAAAATATAATTATGCTCTGGTAAGACAACATCCTAGATCGGAACCATTAAAAAGGGGAAAATCAATGCGGCAGGAAATGGGAGGAGGTTCGGGAGGACTGTCCTCACCTGAGGGGAGAACCTGAGGAGGAAAGGTTCCATTGGTACCTAAGATGGAGGAATTTTCTAGGAGTGGAGGAACCAGATGGTGGGGATGTTTTTTTAGTGGAGGAGCATCATCTTGTGAACTTCTTCTTGCTCAGCGAGTTTGATCTCCTAGAGATGGTTCGTATGGAGGAGACCCTAAAACCCTTGTTAGAGATCGCCCACTATGTTGTTGAGGGTATAAAGGGATGGGGGGACGGTGTCGATCTTCTAGACTATGGTATCTAGGAGAGATTGATTGTGAGTTTCCATGGTGAAAGGGAGACAAGTCAGACCAAAATTTAACAAATAGAGGACCTTAATGGGTTTGTTAATGGAGGAAGAAGAAAGTACAAGCAATAAGGGAGATGAAGCAGTAGTCACAAGACTCTAATCTAGGAGTTTCCTTCCCAAGAAAACATCTAAACACCAATTATAACGAGAGATAACCCTTATTCAACCACCTCTACCCTCTCCCATGATACCCTTATAACCACCTCCCCACATTACACGTATCCAACATGGTGTAACCGAATAGATCACCTCTCACTACCTCTCTCCCATGTGATAGAGAAACTGACTCCCGCCCCACCTCATCAAGTGGTTATTTGGTTTTATCCGATCCATGTGGTCTAACAACCTTGATTTTAATCGAATACAACTTCCATTCTTTGAGAAGGTCCCAAATCCTATAAGATACACTCGTCAGTTCTTTCTCACTCATGCAGATCCTTGCATGTTTGATTCTTATTCTTTTGGAAACTACTTTGATAAACATTTTTTTCATAGGCTATGGTTGAATTCATTTCCTTCTCCCTTATTTTTCTTCATTGAAACCCATAATTTTTTATCTTATCATCATAATCATGACACACACTTTTCTAACTTAATAGATATTGCCCTCCTAGCTTTTATACTTCTCTTCTTCAAGTGGTTCTTCTTTCTCTCTCGATCAACTAAGCACATCATAATTTTTTGGTATACCAATTATTTTGAGTTATCTTTTTCTATAAAGATATTTGTAATGGAATATTTTCTTTATTATTAGGGTTATTCCACATTTCCATAAATGGAAATTTTTTAAAGACAAATTGTCCCCCACAATCTCCCATTTTCTAATTTCAATAACTGCACTAGGAGAGGTCCTACACCATTTTCCAAATATAATTTTTAATGGATTACATAAGGGAAATGATAGCTTTCCCCATTCTATTATTTTATTTTTCATGTTTGAATAAATATTCATTTTTCCTCTAGTAGACTCAGTTCTTCTTCACAAAATACTTTCATAAAAATTCACTATGAAATATTTTTCTAGGTTTATAACTAATTAATAACTACCACATTATGTATAGAGAAATTCCTTATAGCTTTAAAGCAATTGGATTTTGAGAACAAGATATATTTTAACCAGAACATTCTATCACTACTAGCTCAACCATCACATATTATTCTGAATCATGTATCACATTTTTTTTATATTTAAAAACATTTTAGAATAGTACATGCATCAACATATTTATTTTAACATTTCACAATTTAATGAAATCTGAAAGTCCTCTCATTTCATCCTTCAGTAAATTATGACCCATATATCTCATATTAATCTCTAATATCAGAATCTTATAGATCTTATTCTAACTAATTCAGATTAGATCAAAATTATTTAAACTTAAGGAATAACTCAATCATTAACTGAACTTCATTTTCATTTTTCTTGAAAACTCAAGATGTTTCCTTTCCTTTACCTAGAAGATCATTATTTTGGTCTTATCATCTTGATTTCATTTTTTTTTACTCAAAACATACTTAGATCATGGTTTATCTAAGTATCACGATGTTTATAGAGTTATAGAATAACAATCCAAATTATCATAAATAAACTCCTCTTTAGAATTTTCTATTTTGGGAAACTCATATAATTCATTCTATGGATGGATTCAAATTCTCTCCCACCCATGGCTCCGAATCCATCGGGGATCTCGTCCTCCGCACTGGGTTCTCCGGCGGCCAGTGGCGGATCAGATTGTCCCCCGATTCCTTCTTTCAAGGAGGTTCTTATGGGTTCTTCCCCGGCCTTTGAGCGGTTTAAGGATGTTTCGTCAGGCGTTCCAGCGGCTTCGGCTTCCTTCTCAGAGAACGGATCTACTATGTTTCAGGTTTTGGTGGCATCCTTTGCAGCAGTGTCTGTGGATCTTTAGTGGACCTTGGTGGCATGTTTTAGTGCTGATAAACCTCCACTGGAAGTCTTTCAAGATTGTGTTGGGCGGTGGGGTTTAGATTTGTCGGCGAAAGTGTCCATTTTGGACAGGAAGGCTTTTTGTGTTGTCCTAGCTTCTAAGGCAGATTTCGTGAAGGCTTGGTGCAGGGGTGCGCACTCTGTGGGGCGTTGGAGATTCTCTCTTTCTCAGTGGTCTATGGATGCTCATTTTGGCTGTGAATGTTCCAAAGTGGCAGTGTGCATATCTCTTCCTGGGTTGTCATTGCCTCTTATGAATGAGGCTTTCCTTAATGCTATTGGGGATTCGTTGGGGATCTTCCTTTGTGATGATGCTCGTTCTTATAGCCTGGTGGAGACCTCAGTTGCCGAAATTTGTGTTGAATTGGATGTTTCTCAGCCTATTCAGGATCATCTTGTGCTCAGAATTGAAGGATTGAAGGATCGTTGCCAGCATCTGTTTTATCCATCCTTTTCCAAATTCTGTACCCATTTCCATATTTCGGGCCATACATTTCAGGTTTGTCGAATTTCTCGTCGGGAGGTTTTTTTCTTAGGTGGGGTCCCGAAGCCCCCCTCTCAGCAGGCTCGTCTGTGTGTTCCTTCAGGGTTGGAGGGGCGTGATAGGGGTAAAGCTATTGCTTCGGTTCCATTTTTTCAATCATCGAAGGCTTATTCTTCGAGGCAAGGTGATCTAGGTGCTGGGTGGTTTTATTATTCTCGCGAGCTGATTCCTGTCATGCGTGGAAGGGACGAGGTCTCTGGGGTCCTGCTTCCGTATAAGGGCCTCTCTAGGGGATGGTCTCCAGCTTCTCTTCAGTTTCGCGATCTCTGGCTTTTGAGGATTGGATTCCATTTTGAAGCTCTATTTCAGAGATCACCATGCTTGAATCCGATCCATGTGATCTTGAAGCTGAGTCTCCACCTGTGATTAGGAAGCAGCCTTATCTGACAGTGCAGTCTTCTTCAATGGCGCCTTCTTCTTCGTCTATGCTAGCATCGGTTTCTCCCACTGTCTCTCCTCGGACTACATCTTCACCCTTTGTTGTGGTTTCTAGTTCGGTAGAAGGGTAGGGTTTTGTGTCTCTGGAAGCTTATATCAATTGTTATTCCAGAGGTGGGTTTTCTATAGGGGTTTTATTCTGGAACGTGCACTCTGGTGTTAAAACAAGATCTAAATAAAAATTGGATGTGATGGATTCTTTAATATTGTCTCATTGTACAGGGGGCCAGGAGTCTAGGGCCAAAGCCAGTCATGTTCATTTTAATTTATAGAATTTTAATTTGGAATTCCTATGGTCCGGGGGCTAGAGCAAAGGCGGATTTCATAAGCAATGAGCTCAGTAATAATCAGGTATCAATAGTTGCTATCTTGGAACCAAAACAAGCTTCTCAAAAAATTAATGAGTATGTTCGGAGAGTCAAGGGTCGTGGATTTTTGCACAGAGACCCTCCTGACTCTCATATATGGCTTTTTTGGAAGGATCATGTGTTGGTTGATTTACTGCGTGCTTCAAATCAGTCTCTAACTACAAGGATTTCAGTTGGGAATCTGAGTTTTATTTTTTTTCCTTCATTTATGCTAAGTGTGATGCGCAGGTCAGAGAGTCTTTGTGGCATGATCTTGATGAGGTTAATCCTGAAGATTCTCCTTGGATTGTTGGAGGTGACTTTAATATTATCGCATGTCCAGAGGAGAAGAGAGGGGGGGGGGGGGGCTGATTTTCCCAGGAATTCCAGTAATTCGTTCATGTCCTTCATGGCTAGAAATGGTCTTCTGGATGCTGGTTTTGAGGGTAGCGGTTTCACCTGGTGCAAAAACCAACATGGAGGAAGATGAACTTATTGTCATCTTCATAGATTCTTATTTAATGAGACTGCCATTTCAATGTTCCAGGATTCCAGAGTTTTTAATCTGGTCCGATCATTATCTGATCACTCCCCTCTCCGTATTTCATTGGGTGTAGGGGATAGCTGGGAGGAGGATTATGGTGTTTTTTCTAAACTATGGATGGAGGAGGCGGGATTTTTCAGATGTGGTTAGGGAAGCTTGGGATCTTCAATTTCTAGGGAACCCATGGAGCATTCTCCATGGAATGTTGAGATGCCTTAAAAATATTCTATCCAACTGGAAGAAAAAGCTCCCTAGCCGTGATCAGGGGTTGGTTGAAATTAGCAAGGAGGTGGAGTTGTTGGAGTGGTGTTTGGAACATGTTTGGGATGAGTCATTATTTTTTCAATTAAGTGATAAAAAATATCAGCTTACTGATAGTTTGCTGAGACAAGAGAGGATGGCCAGAGAGGACGCCAGAGTCAGATGGCTTTGAGAGGGAGATCACAATTCTGGGTATTTTCATGCTTGCATCAAAGAACGTCATCGTGTTCAGCGACCCAATATTTGTAGAAAATATGGTTCTTTTACCAGTGATTGTGATGATATTAGGGTGATGGTTAATGGGGATCTTAAATCTTTATTGGTTGAACCCATCCCTGGTATGGGAGGCGGGTATCCGAGAGGAGATGCTGAAATTTTTGAGGTCATACCAAGATGTGTCTCAGAGGATTTTGATGAGGGCCTAAGGAGGTATCCGGATGAGGAGGAAGTTCATGAGGCAGTTTGGTCATTGAATCTAGATAGTGCTCTAGGGCCGGATGGGTTCCCTGGATATTTTTATTGAGTAATGTGGGATGTGGTTAAAGGGGAGGTGGTGAGAGCTGTCTAGGATTTTTTCCGGGGTGGGAACTTGCCTCGTATTTCTTGTGCTACCATGGTGGTTTTTATTCCTAAGGTGAGTACTACCTAGTATATTGATCAGTACCGACCGATTAGTATGTGCTATGTACCTTATAAGATCCTAGCCAACATTTTTAATAAAAGACTGGCTACTCACTTGGACTCTTGGATGGCTCTGGAGCAACATGGGTTCATTAAATAGAGGTCAATTCAGGGTGCTATAGGAGTGGTTCAAGAAATGGTTAGTAGAATTAACAATAGGTCTTTTGGGGAAAATATGGTGGCTAATATTTACATGAGTAAGGCTTGTGATAGGGTGGAATGGGGTTTTATTCTCAGAGTCTTGACTTGCATGGGATTTTTGAGGTGGACTAGTGACCTGGTTTTCCATTGTTTCAGCTCTCCATAGATTGCTACCTCTTTTATGTGTTGGAAATTTGATTTTTTCAAGGCATGTCATGGACTTAGACAAGGTGATCCTCGGTCCCCCACTATGTTCATTCTCTCTCAAAATGTTTTCAGTTATTTTATTAATCAAAGCATCAATTTGGGTAAAGGACTTTTTTACCAGAATAGGAATGCTACAAGGGGTATCTCTCACTTAATGTTTGCTGATGACACTATTGTTTTTATCAATGGTAGTAAACATTCTGTCCAGGGGTTTATCAGCCTTATTGGGGAGTATTGTAAATGGAGTGGACATGTGGTGAATAAACAATAGAGTTCCTTTTACATAACTAGGAAGCTATATGATTCAAAGGTTAGGGATGTGGAGGCTGTTTTGAATATGGAGAGGGGATCCTTTCCCATGGAGTATCATGGGGCCTCGGTGAGTCCCTCATCTCTTAGGGTACATCATTTTGATAAACACATAGGCAATATTTTTGGGAGAATTTTGAACTGAAAAAATAGATTTCTATCCATCAGTGGTCGTATCACTTTAGTTAATAGTGTATTGGTCTCAATTACCATGCATATTCTTTCTACATTGAAGATGCCTAAAAGTCTGATTGTCAAATAGAAAAAGATTGTGGTTTCTTTTAATTGGGAAGGGTAGATGGAAGGCAGGCATCATTGGGCTTCAGGGAGACATTTGGCAAGACCTCTCTCTAAAGGGGGTATTAACCTGAGGAGTGTTTTCTCAACAATACAGGGGTTGCATGCAAATCTTGCGTGGGAAGATTTGGAAGGCCGGTATCTTTAGAGAAGGACTATGCAAGACATATATTGTCAGAATTTGTGTGATCAGAGATCCAGTTCTTCCAAGATTTGGAATCTGATTCTGCCTCTACTAGAGATTTTGTATCATCACTCTCAGTGGTTATTTGGAACAGTGAATATAAATTTCTGGAATCTTGATTGGGGGGTTGGTAGTCTTTTTTTTTCCAGGATGTCCTACTCCGGGCATGCCCTTCAGTGAGGCTATTGGCTATCCCAGTTTTCTTTAGGCTATTTTGGATGAGACTCAGTTTACTGTTTTCTGCAATATTTTCACTAGTGATGACTCTGATAAACTTGTTTTTACAGGTTCATCTTCGGTCATTTTTTCTATTAAGGATTTCATTCGCGTGACAAGGGTCATTACAAATGATGATCCCTGGGGAGTGACTTTATGGTTAAAAGAGATTACCTGTAAATTTAACTTTCTTTTGTGGCATGTATGGAACAAAGCTTTACCTACTGATGAAAATTTGCAACATATGGGTGTTAATATGGGGTCCAAATGTTGGTGTTGCAGGTCATCTCATACTAAATCAGTGTGTCACTTATTTTATGGGACTGAACGGGATAGGGGAATCTGGACGTTTTTTGGAATGTTTTTTGGTTGGGATGAGTCTGGTGAGGTGAAAAATGAATTCTTTAATTCCTGGTTCAGGGGCCCGGACACTCATGGAAATGAGAGGAAGGCCAGGATGGTTTTTCTGGTGGCTGGTTACTGGATTATTTGGCAGGCTCAGAATGTGATGCGCCATAATCAAGGTAGGGTTTCTCAAGTCAGTATTTTTTCAGAATGAAGAATACTATTTTGGATTTGCTTCGTATATGTCCAGAATCCAAAGCAGCAACTTCAGTGAGTTTTCTTTTTCCGCATCTTGTACGCGACCACTCAGCTGGTTATCCAAAGTAGGGAATGTGGGTTCGATGGCAAGCACCAAGGCAAGGACGAAAGCTTAATACTGATGGGTCTCTTCTCATGGGGGTGATGCGAGAGGGTGGGGTCGTGATGGATATACTGGGTTTGGTCGTAGCTGGTTTTATATTTGATTATAGAGAAGGCAATGCACTGCATGCGGAGGCTAGGGAAATGGCTTCAAAATTGGATATCTGTAATCAGCAGAATATCAAGATGTGGATAGCGGAGACTGACTCTTTGGTCCTGTGTAATGCTTTGACAGGAAATGGAAATATTCCTCAGAACATTGCTTATATTATCAGGAGATTCATAGCACTAATGGGCAGTTATGTGGAGGTTTCCCATACTTAGAGGGAGGGGAATATGGTTTCATATTTTCCGGATTCTATGTTATCATCGAAGAAAGATATGTTTTCTTTATTTTTCTTGGGGTCTTTTCTGGAGGAGGGGATGAAGTTTTTGATCAATGATGCTCTTGGTTTACATTATTTTCGACCTCAATGAGGTTTATCTTTCGGGGTTTTTTTTGTATGGGGAATTGTTGAAATCCATAAAAATGTTACTTTTCAGTCATATATTTCATTCTACACTTCAAAAAAAAATTATAAGTACAATGTCATTTTCTCAACCCTTTGAGTGTCTACTTTGTAGGATTTTAAAATTCAAATGGTATCAAAGTCATATACAAAAAGTCATAATGTATACCTAATTGTTTTATGCAATGACCTAAAATTTATACATTTTCATAAGAGTCATACAAGGTCTTGAAAATACATACCCAAAAGTAATATGTTCCAGAAAATTCATACATTGGATGTCTTATGGGGATTAAGGAATACTATAAGAGTCATATTTTCCCAGAAAATCATATGCGTGATAGAGAAGTCATACAGTTAGTAGTTAAATTCATACGCTCACAGATTTATATATTTTCCATCTCAGACTATAAAATTTAATACATCCTTAAATGACTTGAAGGTTGTTCCAATTTAACTCAATCCTTCTAAAATTAATTAAATAATCATAGGGTAGCTTTAAATAAATTTGATAGTTATAAAAATAATTCGAACCTCCTACGGAATGTTTCTTAGAAATTCTTAAATATATTAAATACATAAATTACAGTATTTCTATATACTCCACTTCTTTCTCCAACTTATCCTTTATAAACCATTATCCAAGAGAACATAATCATTGATTTAAGTATGTAAATTTCCAAATAAACATTTGACGGTTTCTCCACATTTGTATCTATCGTCCTCAAAATATTATAACCTTTTTAAATCATTTAATTACAACCTATGCAGGCCTTCTAGAACAGATATAGATTCCATCTTATCTCTAATCTCCTCTTAACTTCTTGTAACTGTTGTAGATAATTATCCAACTTCCTCAACTTGTAATTGGAATTCAAACCAGTTCATCAATCATCAAATATATAGGATTACCTTTGAATATATATATCTAAGTATTCAGGATTAGCTTCTTCATTACCCAATTTTTTTATGGGGTACTCTTTTATTTATTTTCAAACATAATTGTCTTTATTTCTTTCATAATTTTGTAATACTAATACAATTCAAGCTTCAAAAATCCATATGGAACTTCAATCTCTCCATATGGACATTTTTTCAATACCAATACTAATTTTCAACTAATTTCATTATCATTTCTCTACCCTTTATTGATACGAAATGAAAAGTGCTGGAGTATGCATCCCATATCAGAATTGTGGTCTGATATGGTCTTTTGTATTCATTATAAAATAACCTCAAGGACTCCCTTAGAGAGGAATAATGGTTATTAGGTTCACCTCTATCTATCATTCTACATGGTATCAAATGGCGTTCTCTAACCTGAGTCCTGCCTCCTACGTGCACCTTATTCTATTTCTTGTTGGCCCTCTACGATGATCCTATGTGCAACAGCTAGTTCTTCCTCCACCCGCAGCTTGCCAGTAGAACCCTCTCTACTCTGGCCTTCCTAGCACACCATCTTCCAGAACTGACTATGCAGACTTCCAAGTGCTCTGTCATCATGTTCTGCCAGTGCGGCTTCCCCTACACTAAGACATCCAGCCCCACTAGCATGGCTTCCTAGGTGCTCTGTCGACCGACCCCTCCAGTGTGACTTTCACGACACCTCATCGACTAGCCTGTGATTTTAGTTTTTCTCACAATCCATTGACCATCCCCACCTTCATGGTTCATCTGATGTGCCTCGACAACTATCTATGACACTGAGGGGGAACTATAATCCTCAATTATCCATCATTTTCATCTCAAGGGGGAGGAATGACTGTTAATGATTTATCTTCTTTTTGTTTCATCTTGTTTTTTGATCAGGATGGGTATTTTTAGCTTGAAGGGGAGTGTTGTAGTGTTTGTTCACCTATTTGTTTTTCTTTTCTTTGGTTTTCTTTAATTACGTGTTCATGCTTGGTATACCTATCTTGAGGGGGGGGGGGGTATCAAAGTCTGCATCACATGTTAGACTTGTGGTTTGAAGTGGTCTTTATTATTCATTATAAAATATCCTCATGGCCTCCTGTAGAGGGGAATCATTAGTATTGGGTTCTCCCATATTTATCATTATACAAAAAGGAAAGGTGTTATCCACATTATTATCATTACAGGGAAAGATCTTATGAGGGAAATGTCTTTACCCTATCTTTTATAAATTTAGGCAAATAAATCATATCAACTATTGTTTTCATCCACTTTCCTATATCATCAGTAATTCTATAGGACAAAGTTATAATTATATTTCTTCTTAGAAATGATTGATCAACTAATCAAATTGAATTCTACTTAGGGAAAACCATTAAAAATATAAAAATGACAAGTTGTGATAAAAAAGTTATACATAAATATTATTAAAAGTGATATCAACTATTAATGTATTATTTATGGTATGTTAAAACTAATTTTCAAATGAATTCAAGAACATTCTCTCACTGAAATAGGCATAAAAAATATTCCACGTTCAATGTATTTTATCCTCATTTGGTAAAATAATCACTCATCCTTGAAAAATAAAATTCACATAATTAAAAAACAATGATGGGAGAATAAAAAAATACCTCATTAATCCATTTTTAAAGGGTATATATATATATTTATAAATTCAAATAGAATTATTAAAATTCCAACAGCTTCACCCATTTTGGTTGTTCCCCCTCATGGGATGCATTCCATCACCAACAATTCCCTCTTCAAGAAAGCACAAGTGATAAACCAAGGGAATGAGTTGGATAATCTCAACTTATTAGTTGGTGTTTTGGGGTTGATATTTGTTTCTCAACACATACTACTTATTTTATGCAATTATACTTTTAGATGAGTTCATGTTAACTCCTTAATTTTCTATGTTTGATTTTGTTGGTGTAACATGTATCTATTCTTATTGTTTTTCATGTTAGATGGAATGGAGGTATCAACATTAGAAAATAGAGAAGTTTCTTTATTTTTGTTGGGAAATAATCCCTCAAGTCATGATTGAAGCATTAATGAGGTGATTGTGTTTGTTGAAAAAGTGGATATATGTGTTTTCATTATTGACATAGAAAACCATGACATACGAATATGTTGACAAAGGGGATTTCATGGTGGCATGTCGAGTTCAAGGGTTGTGGTTAACGATCCATGTTTTATTCAAGAATTTCGACAAAGGAATGGATGATCTGGAGGTGGTATGGAAAGATAAGATACAAGGTGGCGCCGTTTTCTAGTGTTTGCCAAATTTTTGGGTCTGAAAACCGACAAATGGAGAAAAGTGGTTTTTGGAAAAGGGACTTGCGCGCCGTGTACTTGAAAGAGAGGAAAATTGCGTGCCATATGTTTTTCAAGATCAAAGAATCAAAATATGGAAAATGGATAAGGTTCACGCATGTTTTGGAGTTGGTCACGCAAGTGATTTTCACGGCAGGAGACTTTCACGCCGAAATTTGGGATCTGAGGGGAGACTTGTGCACCATCGTGTAGGGTGTCCAAATGCCTATAAATACAGGTCGACCCCTCCTCATTCGGTAGATATTTAAACATTTTGAAAAATCAGAGCTCCCGTTGTGCAGGTGTGGTGGTCGCGCAAGTGGTGTGTGGTCACGCAAGTAGAGGCTGCACACGAGGTGATAGTTGCACATCCAAGGTGGTCTGGGTGAGGAAGGAAGAGAGTCGCGCAGGTTCTGAGTTGAAGAAGGAAGTGTCGTGCAAGTTGTTTGGTGACACTTGCATGCCAAATTTTGAAGAAGCGTGAATGTTGTTGGTTGCATGCCAATATTGGTTTGGGCTTAAAAGTGTGTGCGTCGTGAAATTTTGGAGTTGTAGAAGCTTGTGTCGCGAAAGTGGTTGAGGAGGACTTATGATCCAGTTTTGACTTGCATGCCAAGACTTGCGTGTCAGCTTAGAGAAGGGAGACAAGTAAGGTTGTTTCACGGCAGTGTTTCAGGGCTGTGTGGAAGCTAGATTATTTCCCGATACCCTCGGTGCAAAGTGAATTTCATTTACAGGTGAAAGCTAGACTTCAACAGAGCATCTACATACAACAGAGGATGTATTCATTAGTGATAATGAAGAGACATACAGGTATATAAATTCTGAGTGGATCCTTTCTAGAGCAGTGAGCAAAGGAAGATGAAGAAGGTGATCCTCTCCACTGGTAGTGATCCAGAGAGAGAGAGAGAAACATGGAGTGGCCCATGGAAAAGTAGTGAGCTGACCCTAAACCTTGTAAAGGCAGTGAGCTTGGGACTAGAAGTGATCTAGCCCGAACATTGTAAATAGCAATATGATTTAGTGTATTTGGTACAACGGCACATCGCCGTTGTATGCTCCTTGGATATAGCCCAGTGAGGGTGAACCAAGTAAAAATCTTTGTGTCTGCCTGCTTACTTCCCTGCATTGCATTTAAAGCATCATAATCAGATCAAGAAGAAAAGAAGTGGTCATATTAAATACACAAGTTCAAACAAAGTGACCCTTGTAATAAAGATGTCAATATCCAGTGGGGCAGGAAGAATTTGGAAAAAGAATATCCATACCCTGATTCACCCCCTCTCAGGGTATATAGGCCCCTATTTGTCCTAATAATTTTCTTATTGTTAGATATTATTATTCAATTCTAACTTGCCTAGAATTATGATATGAAACTCAATTTTCATATTCTCAGTCATTCTTTTGTTTGGAAACACCATCTTTAATAATGCTTTCATGGCACTAAAATTCAATGGTGCTTTTTCATTATTCTCCATTAGAGAAAAAACATAGCACACATTGTAGCTATATGTATAGAATTTTTTCACCTTTAACATAGTTCTTTAATACCCTTTAACCCATACTTTTGGGGAAATCAATCCATTTTTTGAATAAGGTGGTGCCTTGGCCAAAAGACCAAAGTACAATCCCAGTATCCCTCTCTTGGATGGATTCTCTTTTAGATTCCCTCTATCTCCATATTAATTTGACATTCCTGGACATTTTTGAAAGGTTTATAATATGTCCTCTCTTTCTATAGAATATGAATCCACTATTTGTATGTTTAATATCCATCTATGATTTATTCAAAGACTTATTTGGTGGATTTGATTCATTTATCATATTTTATTTCATTCCTAAAACATACATATTGATTTTATTATGATAATTTTCCAACTATTGTTTCCCTTTAATTTCATTCACTTGATATTTTGGTCTATAATATGTCCTCTCTTTCTATAGAATATGAATCAACTATTTGTATGTTTAATATCCTTCTATGATTTATTCAATGACTTATTTGGTGGTTTTGATTCATTTATCATATTTTATTTCATTCCTAAAACATACATATTTATTTTATTATGATAATTTTCCTACTATTTTTTCCTTTAATTTCATTCACTTGATATTTTGAATGGGTTGGTAGATATCATCATTCATCATAACATTGGCCACCTCCAATTAAATATTCATATATATTATTCAGACAACAATTTTTTAAGGGTTTATTTTCCCTATTCTATGATGTTTTTATTTTTGTAGTATGATTCTTATTTGATTTAAATATACTCCCCCAAACTCAAGTCTTATTGACCTTGTGTATACTATTATCATAGGCCAAAAATCAATTTCATTACTCCCAAATTTCCAACAGCACCTTCATCTCCCAAGGGTTTTTTTCTTGCTCATGCAACAAATTTAGGTTTTATTTCTTACACACATTGGATTTAAAAACTAAAATTAAGTTCCCCAATTTGGGAGAAAATTTTCATTGAAAATATAACTTCCACCCTTGACTTAATGTTGGGTTTTAAAACATTTTTACTAATTTTTTTTAAGTTTTTGAAAATAGTTTTGTAGAAATATTTTAGAGAAATTTAGTACAAATAAATTCAAATGAGGGGTTGGTTACCTTTTTCCATGATCTTATTAATGGTTTATAAATATATGATTCAAAATGATTCATGGATAAATTTTGATCCTTCTATGTGGTAACACTCATATTTGAAGATAATCTAGAATTATATCTTTTCTCAGCTTCCTAAGAAGTTATAGATTTTTTTTTTAAAAAAGATCCAATTTCGCCTCCGCCTTAAGACACATCAAACTGAGAGTATTATATTCATCACTAACATAGAGAAACATTTATTCTGAATTTTCCATTATCTTTAAATTTTATCATAATTCATTTTTACAACATATTACTGTATTTTTTATTCAATTTCATTTTTTTATTTATCTTCCAATAACAATTTCGTAGAAATAACATACCCTTTATATAGATTTTATAGTGCATTGATCACTTAAATGATAACATTTTTTAAAACTTATTTATCACATTAATCCATTTTCAAATATTTATCATCCATTGAAATTTATTCCTTATAAAGTTTGTTAGATTTTATTTTACTTTCACATGTAGTGTGAGACTATAGAGCTCCCATTATTTATAATGGAATCCTCAAATGTGAAGCCTCTTCCTCTAGCTATGTCATGTCATCTTGATGTCCTTATATATAAGAACATATATATGACTACATCAATGGGGAATTTATTTAACTAGTTTTAAAGTTTAAAAAGAATTTCACTATATAGGGCATTTAAATCATCTTCATCACAACATGATCTTTTAAAACTAAAGGACTCATGGTCAACATATTTATCAAAGAACATGAAAATCTTACTACCTTCTGCTAATGGATGTTCCTCTTCAATTTTTAGTGTATTATATGATTTTGGAATCCTTTCTCTTAATATTTTAAATATATTCCTTAAGACATTTAAATCTATATTGATAGGGATAGAGACAAATTTTTAATCTGATGCACTTCCATTTAAAATCCAAACTTATTGAAATATTGTAAAAACAATCGAGAAAGAAAAATATATACAATAAAATAGAAAAACTTATTTTGTGGTTTTATTAATGAATGAAAAATAGATATAATCATTGAGAACCTTTTATCTAATACTAATAGAGATTACTTATGCACCATGATGAAAAACCTGTTGGGTGTGTGGGGGGGGGGGGGGTGAATTAGATGTGGTAAAATTCATTTGGAAAGAAAAAATTTATCTTGGATACATAAACCCCTTTGGTTTTGATCCTCGGTCGCTTGTTAAGATGTAAATGGATATATTATGGTTTATCTTTTCATATTCATATATGAAATATAGATAAAGTATTAATTTGGTTTATTTATTTTTACAAGGATCAACCCCTCCCAGGAATGCTACTAATTACAGTTCATGGGATGTCCAAGACATGTATTCTTGGATACTTAAACCCCATGTGGGTTTGAACCTCGGTTGCTTATTAGGATATAAATGGATCTGTTATACTTTATCTTGGAATATAACTATATGAAATATAGATACAATATTAATTTGGAAAAAGTATTTTTACAAGGTTTTACCCCTCTCAGTAATGCTACTCATTGTAGTTCTTGTGATTTTCAAGACATGTATTCTCTTCTATAAATATTATTATTAATTTTACAGTTGGTTGGATAAGGATTATTTTTAAAATACTATTTCCATATTAAACAAGGAAGATAGTACTAGATCACATTGGTTAAATTCTATCACGATATTATAAAATTGAAGAGATCTTTATATAGTATCCCACAATATTCAAAAAAGCATCACACTAGCTGGTCTTTTCTAGCTGATATGTTTTGACTCATAAAAATCCTTTAAATTATACTTGTTATTATTTATAAAACTATTTCAAAACATTGGTTCTTCATAAGAAGTGATTAGCCTCTTATTTATCCCCTTTTCTTCTTCATTAAAACCCAATAGGTTTTTTATTTCTCTCAAATACTGGACACACTAAATTTTTCCACAATAATTTAGTTCTCTCAAATATTTAACTTCTCTTCTTCAAGTGGTTCTTCTTTATCTCTTGACTAACTTAACTCATCACATTTTTTTATATAGTAGTTCATTATTTTATTTTTATTGATACACATAGCAATACCCACATATTTTCTTTTTCTGAAGGGTTATCTCATGGTCCCTAAATGGAAATCTACAAAATACACACCCTTACCATTGACTTTAAATTTTCTATTTTTAATAAAGGCACAAGGAATGTTCAATTTTTTTATAAATATAATTTTTTAATACATACATAAGGGAAATGATATATTCTCACAATAATTTCTTTTATTTCTCATGGTAAAATAGATATTCATTTGTTCTCTTGTAGGATTAGATCATATTATCAAAATAATTCCACAGAAATCCACATTCAAATATTCCTCCAAGTCTATAGAAAATGAAAAGATTATTGGATTGGTGTAGCTTGATTTAGTTTGGATGGTGTTTGGGTTGAATGTGTGTAGCCCATAATATGCACCAGGACACAACTACATTGGGTAGAGATCCTCATCCTTGAGAGTTGTATTATCAAAAATAAATAAAAAATTGAAGTGAAGTGGGTTGAGCTCTGCGGTGAGCTCATTAGGGTTGTATGGGAAACGTTCCCCTAGTCTGGGGGACAATGGCCCCATACTCAAGTTTTTAGGAACTGTAGAAACTCGGAACACTAGGGAAGAGATGGATGAATAACACTGATAGGACACTATATCAGGTCAAAATTTGGAGTACATAGTACTATAGAAATGTGGATTTCTAATAGTTAGCTACTGTTTCACTTTTGACTTGTCTGACTTTGAAACTGTAGTCGTGCAGACTTCCAGTTGACTTTCACTATTGTAAAATAAACTTCTTGTGTAGTTATTGGAATAGTGATCCATCTTATTTATCATCCAATTTGGGATAGGGTTTCGTTGTTTTGAGAAACTGTGAGATAGACCCTATAAATTGGGCTTCAAAAACTAGTGAAACATCGGGCTCTCCTAGGACATAGGGATTATTTCTTGAACCCTGTAAATCTCTGTGCCTAAGATCTTTATATTCTTCTTAAGATTTTTCTATTTTACAATTCTTTGAATTTTTCCTTTTTTTCATTTCTAATCCCGATGTTTCCATATCAAAGAAGCAACATCATATATAGATAAACTCATTTTTGGTTAGAAACACTTGAATTTGAAAAAACCTGAATTTTAATGACAACTTTCCTCACTTCCAACTAAAACTTATTATTATTATCACAAGCACGAATCATAATATGTTTTGTGATATTTAATAATATTCGAGAATATTCTACGAATACCCAAATTTATTTTTATGTTTCTATAGTTATTGATTGTGGGAAGTCCCCTCCTTTCAAATTTGAGAAAATTAAAAACATTCCATATCAGCATGATCTTATTTATCATTGTCCTAGAGATATTTTTCATAGTATTTTAGTTTGGATCAAAATGTTTTAAACTATATATAATATCTTAATATTCAATTCAATATCATCGACATTATTATTGAACACTCATGATTTTTGTCCTTTTTTAAGATGCTCATCATCTTCATGTTTTTAGATTGATCTAATTTTTCCTTACTCTAAATGGGCTTGGATAATTGAATAAATAAGTATCACGATTATTAAATATTGAAAAAAATATCAAAAGAATAAACTCACATAATTTCCTCTATAAATAAATAATTTTGGAAATCTTAGATTCTTCACTCAAGAGTTCTCAAAAAATTTCTTTGTTAAATATCATATGCTCAACCCTATGAGTGTTAGCTTCCTGTAAACATTAAAATTCATAGACTCTAACTCATACAATAGATCATATTCATATGGTCTACCTCAATGTACTATGGAATGGGTTCAAAATTCATATTTTTTAGTATTTGTACATAGTCTTTAGAAGACATACGTAGAAATCATACACATCAATAAATTCATGAACTAGAAGTCTAATGTGGATAAAATCATTCATAGAGATTCATATTTTCCTCAAATTTGTATTCTTGAGAAGGATGTCATACACTCAATAGATAATTTCATACACCCGGGGACTTTTATATTTTTCCAAAATGAACTCCTATGTTTTAGGAAAACCTAAAGGAATCCAAGACTATTATAATTTAACTACATACATAGAAAACTCATAAAATCACTTTATAATGGATTTAAATAAACATGTAAATTATAGAAATGATTCCAAATAGCTATAGCTTGTTTCTAAGGGATTAAAAATCATATTAAATAGCCAAATTAGAGTATTACGATAGCCCCATCAACTTATCCATATCACCCTTTGTAAACAATCATCCAAGAGTATGTCATCACTAATTTCATCATCTAAATTTAAAAATAATCAATGGATGGATTCTCTGAAATTTAGGAAAGCTTAACTCAAGACATTGAACCCATTTTACTGATTTAATTATAGATTATAAATGCTATGTATTATAGGTGAAACATCCACCTCATGTGCCAACTTTATCCAAATTCACATATATATTGTAGAAAATGATCTAACCATAAACAATTTTCATTGGAAAACAAACTAGCTCACTAATCATCAAATATATGGGATATACTTTTAATCTATCCATATAGGTATTCAATGGAAACAAATTCATTTTATAACTTCTTATGGGTAGCTCCCTCATTCCCTTTCAGACAACACTGAATTTAATTCTTTCAATCTTTTTTATAAAAATATAATTCAAGCTTCACACAACCACTGGGAACATCAGTACCTCAAATATGTTTTTTCATTGTCTATCTATATTACCAAATTTATATTAAAAATGTCATATGGAATATTTTCCTATTGTTCTCTCCCCCATAGGGCATAAAATCCACCATATCATTAACATGGTTCATGTTTATAAATGTGAACTCCAAGTGAATTATATAAGATACTTTGAATATTAATTCTTTAGCTAGTTCACACTAAAAAGTTACCAAACCAGAGCTCCATGGGGCCTCTGGCGCACCACCTCAAATGCTAGAGGATGCCATATATTAGTGAGGTTATAGAGAGGAACTAGAGATGAGCTTTGGGGAGGGAATATAAAAAGTACCAGAGTAAAAATTATATAAATAAATAAATATCATCCATAAAAATCAACTAAAATGATAAATAATTATAAAGAATACTGATAATAAATGAAATACAATAAAGGACACAACAACATTACCAAAATACACCTACCTCCCACTAGGTTGGTTACATATAAATACCATTAAAAAAGAAATTATGATGTTAGATCTATGATGATGTCGAGGCATAACACATTTAGTTCTATGATCACATTCGAGTAGTCTTTCCCGACCATGTTATTCCATACCTTAGTCCAACCAATGCCAAAATTATGTGAACGTCAACTTGGGTACCTGTGTGTTATAGTAGCTCGTGTAAGGTGTGAGTAAAAAACTCAATTTTCCATTACCAACATGGTTCCGTACAAACTGGTAATACTGTGATATGTTCCTTTCACATTCATAGGAAAAATAAACTATTGAACAAATATATAAACAAAACCACCATAACCTCACAAAGGGACTGAGTCTCACCTTGGTATCAATCTTTAGGTCTATGAAATCGATTGAACATAGTTTAATAGGCTAATTTTTGTCTGTTTTGAGCATGTCATAATGAATAAACCTCTGTATAATAAAGAAAATATCCCCATTATACTTTTCAATATCATTGACCTCCCATACGAGAATTTTCTTAGCTTGACATAAGTTGTTAGTATCAAAAAAACCAGGGAATGCTCCTAGAATGTTCTATCTCAGTATAAAAGATCAACCTTGAGTCCATATCCAAGGCAACCCAGAAATATTATCACAAACCTCCCATATAGTTGGTTTCATATCTATCAGTATAAAATGTATATGGAAATAATTAAAAAACCACTCCATGTTTTTTCCCATAAATAACAAAAACCCTAGGGGTGTGTAACATATCCTAACATGAATAAAAGAATTATATAGGGTTGGATAAATATCCTAACCCACTATCCCTATCAAATACCAATGATAAACCTTTAACAAGGTCCAATAATCCACTTGGAAACCCACTGGGGTCCTATAGGTCACATCAATTGTAGGGTAACCCCAAATTGGGGTCCCTGGTCTCAACCAAGTTCCATGTCATCACTCATCTCTCTAAGGTCATCATGCTCCTCAATAATACACTGAACACACACATTTACATTTACTCCCAGGGGTAATCAATCATAAAAAAAGTCAATAATGATGGATCATATCCTATACCAAGGTCTCTGGGGTCTATCTATTTAACACTCTGTGATTTTAAAAGAACACAATACTTGGTAGCGTATACGACACATATTATTGAGCTTAAAAAACCATGAAATATTATTATTTTAATAGGACCATTATAACATATCCATTGTATTAGAGGGTATAAACAAGGATAATGGAATTATTAATAACATATAAAGGACCCGCATAATACAAATGTATGTATTAATTCATTGGAAATAATTATTGAATTTTTAGTAGACATTTTATTCTACAAATTAAGTTTTATTAAAAAATGGATTTTGTGAGTGAATATTATAATTAATTAATATATGTTTTAGAAATTTTATTTTAATAGAATTATATCGTTTATTTTAAATTCATTTCAATATTATATTAGAAATAATTTTTGGTATTTTTTTTAAAAAATGATTTACAATTGAATAGTGTAAAATATTGTTTATTATTGAAAATTGTATTTTTCCATTCAAGAATATACAATGTTCCATTTTGTTTTCAAATGGGTACAAAGTAAAATCGGTTATATAATATTTTTACTAATTTAATTATGTTCATTGAAATCAATTTTATTTTAAAAGTTGTTATAAAAACATTTTTATACTTAAAAAGGATTTTTTTGAAAAACTATTTTCCATTGTGTTTTGAATTTTTATCTTAAATTAATTTCCTCAACATATAAAAATTGGATCATTAAAAATGTATTCTATATTTTTAATCCTTATGTCCATATTTGGTAAATATTTTCCTTTTATTTTTTGTCATTATGAATAGTAAATATAGTATGTTTTGATTACCACAACTATGGTAAAGTGAGTTAGTTATGGTTAAAATTAATGTGATATGACATAAAATACATTCAAATAATTGAAATTATTTTATTGAATGAACCTATCTGATCCATAATCACCCATACTTATAAAATATGACAATTTTCCGTTTTTAATTAATTGTGACCATTATAATATTTAATTAAAAGATAAAATTGAAAATGTCACTTTATAGTTTTAATATATACAATATTTTGAGATAGGGAAAAATAAATTATCTTCAATTATAAATATTTATATTTCTATGATGTTAATTTATTTTTAATATATAGTGATTATATAACTACATTAAATGGTAATGCAACACTGACACAAGGCTTGTGCAAGTAAAAAAAATCAACTAAATGATTATAAAAACCATAAATGTAATATTGTAAGGGTGAGAGAAATTGTTACATGAATTTTTAAGATAAATATACCATAATTCAGATGTGTGAAATTTTTATATTCTAATAAAATTATTGTCATGGTTTTTTTGAATTCAAATTATATTTATATATCTTAAAATGACATTAATTTATTTTATGTTAAATATAATCTATTATGTTAATTAAAAATAATAAAAATATTTAATGATTATAGTTAGGATGAAATATGGTCTAAAATATCATATATTGTTAATTTACGATCCAATTTTATCATTCTATGGAAATGTATTACTCATTAATATAAAAAATGTCATTCTCATAGTTAAGATTAAAATTACTTAACCATGGGGTTAAACTAAAAGATAAGGTTTAATATAATATAGAAACCTATAAAAATTTGAATGAATAATTATATTAATACTATATATTTTTTATATTAGAGTCAATGCCATTTTGGAACCATTTTATGAATGCTAGACACATATAATATTAGAATATTTTGTGTATTTCCAAAAATAACAATAATGATATTTTATAACAAATAATATTTTATTAAATGATTTAAAATCTATTAAAATATTTTATTAATCCATGTGAATTTTATATGGTACAAAATATCATAAATGTTCCATTTATTCATCATACGTATTTTTATAGTTACTTAAATGACCCAAATATATTAAAAAATATTAATATTTGGGTAATTGCCAAGATTATTAATGAGGGTGTTAAAATAATGAGATGTGGTTGAAAAAATCATCTAAACGTGTGAAAATTTTATTTTATGAGAATATTTATACTAATAAACATATTATATTTGGATTAAATCAATTTTAATATATTTTTAAATTATATTTAATTTATATTGATGCTATTCTCTAGGTAATTCTTATATTACCCCTCCCCTCACATAAAAAGGGAACATCTTCTCCTCAATTTACCACACCACTTTAAGCCATATATATTGAAAAAAAAACTACCCATTTATCCAATAAACGTCATTCTACACTATGTTGAGGTTCTAGGATTCTTAAAATACTATTATAAAGGTCATTAAAAAGTAATGTAAAGGAAGTATTCCGAAGATGAGGTAATCATCTTTACAGACTCTTTCAAATTTATTTCTTATACTTCCTATATATATATTGAAGCAATATTAAAATAATAAATATAGTATAATAAATCTAATGGTATTTTATTATGATTATGGTGCAATCATTTTCATCCCTTTTTCATCATATGAAAAGATAAAACATTACTCATGCATATAAACGACTTACCGTTACCACATATCAGTGTAATTCATTTTTCATCACCATTTTAATTAGATAGTTATAATGATAAGAAAAATGAATATATATGATATTATGACTTAATAATGAGTCTTTAATTATAATATCATATCAATCATCTTAACATCCAATCCTTTGGAAGATGATAACTTCGTTCGTGGATATGTGTGGACTACCACCTCTACGAAGTGATGCGATCCTTTTTTCACTTACGCTTAACAATGATGATAATAAGAATAGATTTAATGAATATTTTTGATATATATGATATAATAATTATTCTTTAAAGGTAACTTATTATTTAACCTTCTTTCATTCCATCTGTTGAAAAGTGAAAACAATGTTCATGCATAAGTACGACCCACCTTCTCCATGAATGATGAAATTCATTTTTAAATATCATATATTCATGGATGATTATAAGTATTTATGTATTGAAAATATATTATATTTATATAATTATTATAATTCCTAGGATTGTGTAACCATAATCAATGTAAAGGACTAGAACATCTGAATAGAAACATGCATGAAAAACTAGAAAGTAAGCACCAATAAACCATAATTTTAATATGTATTTATTAATAAATAGGTATTGAGATATTATAATTAGATAATATATGATATTATAAGTATGAAAATAAATATCATATATAATTATAATATATTTAAATTTATTACACAGGATGTTAAAAGTATACACGAGGAAATTCAGATAATTGGTAAGGGTTTTCTCATCTCACTTTTGTTTTTATGAGACATATGAAATATTCAGCACTTATATATTTAATATGGTGTATATAATTACCCTATTATATGATATAACATGATTCCATTTATATTCATCTTATTTTAAGTGTCATTTGATGTTATTTCTTTCATGGTGGTTATGATTCAAAAGTTACCATAATGGTAGGTAGTTGGTTAACTCAATTTCCATTCATAGGGTTGTACTTATACATTATTTAAAATGTTATTTAATGTTTATATGTGAAATTAACTCTTATTTTATTATTTATTATTTAATTTTTTTTCTAGATTTAAAATTTTCACACATAATTACTTCATTGATTAATCCTTAATACAATGATACGATATTTGTAAGAGTTTATTTCACAATGTCATTATTATTATGGATTGTTTATATTCAAGTATCCCTTAGAGTAATTACATGACACTTATATATTAAATAAAATATATTTCCTTATCCTCTAGTAATTTCTGAGAATTATATTTTATCCATCTATTTTTCTCTTTTTATGTTCTCAAGGGATCAAAAGAATGTTTTTAAAGAAATTTGATTTTTTTTCTATTTGGTCATGAATCATTTTCTTCTATGTCAATATTTTAGTTAAAATGGTTAAAATAATGTTTTTAATATTGTAATATTATTTTTTATGTTACTTTTTACCAATGTATAACTTTAAATAAAATGGTTCAACAGAATATTCCATTAATTTTCCGAATAAGGTACTTTTTGACTGAATACCAAAAATGTGAATGGAAAAATTATTTTATATAAATAATACGAATAGAATTTCTTTATGTCATGACCGAAAAATGATTTAATTATTCTTTTAAAAGTTTCAATGATTTTTTCCAAAAAATGATTATTTTAATAATATCGAATTTTTTAGTTTTTTAAACTGAATTTAAAATAGAAATCTGTATTTTCCTTAATAATATTTTATTTATTTTTTATGTTGTTTCTATTTATCAATGAAAAAACACATAATTTTATTTATTTTATAGTTCGTTTATGTTCTAATGATACCATCCTTATCCTTTATTTGGATGGTTTATGATTAGTTTGACTGAGAAAGTATTTACATTCCATATACTAGTTATTCCTATACAGACAGTTTTGGATTATAAGGAATGTTGATTATATTTTATTGTTTATTTATATGATGAATTTATTGGACTTAGTATGTGTTGGGAGGGTCATTTTATATCCACACTAAGCATCAGTAGGTGCCATGAAAGAAACTAGTTTGAGTGTTTGGCCGATACCTTATCCATTTATTTTATGGTTTCTAGGAATGAGGCCTTGATAGTATGTTTATGATGTATTTTATAGAGGCCTCCAAGGATTGTTTAAGATGAATGGAATTATGAATTCCAAAAATATGAAATTAGTTAATGATGTCCATGTTTTTAAGTAAGGTGATATTTTACCCAAATGGACAAGTCTCATTAATTATGTAAAAACTATGTTTCAGTAGTTGAAATTATGGTATTTTAAAATGATCCCTTTGAAAAAGAGGAAAATGATCATTAGATAAGTGATAAAAAAACGTAGTTTTCACTACATATCCATTTGTTTTCAATCCCATCATAAAGGTAATTGGAATCATGGTATATATGTGTGATGAAGTAGCACATTGTTTAAAGAAGATATAAACAACTTATCCATTGGGCAATGTGTTTCCATTAAAGGTGAAATTAACTATTTATTATTGCATGTACATGAACTATAGTCACACTCAAACCAAATCTTACTCAATCCCTTATATTTAGCCATGTCCACTGCATTGATCAACCCTTTCATCTCATCCTCTAAGGATGTGTCAAAACCACCAATCCATTATAGACTCTCCTTTATGTCAACATTAGAATATCAAAAGAAATCCCATAATATTGATGAACATGGATTACATCTAGAGGCTAAACCTAAGCTACATTTCTTCCATATAATGAATGAGGTGTTCGAGAAAATTTCCATGATACAAGGAGTTAGAGGAAAAAATATTGGTAGGTCCAAACATCTATGCAACATAAGATCATTAATAGAATTACTGCATCAACCATTTTATAAGGAGTTAATATCCTTCACTTTCGTTAGGATTTTAAGTCAATAAGAATGAATTTTGAAATTTTCCTTCTCATGGATTGCATTATTCCAATTATTCCAGATGAAGTGTGTGAGTTCAAAAAATCCACCTAAAATAGGATGAAGAGATACATTGATAATGATATCGTAGAATAGTCGAAGAGATACAACAAGACAAAATCAGAACAAGGAATACACACATAAAAAATGATGAGTATGAAATTATAGAGTGGATAAGCAGTGGCACAACTCAATAAGAGATGTTTAATTTTCACCTTGTGCTAACAATATAAGACACATCTTTAGTAGAGTCTAATAAAAATTGTCTATAAGAATTTTTCCACTGGAATCTTAGAGTTTCAAATCTCCATAGTTCCAAGAATCTAGATGGATATATCCATTTTTGTGCATTTTCCTAATTCACCTATGATTTATCCATTCAATTTAATTGTTGTAAAAATGCTTATAATTAAGGATACCATTAGCTTATGCTTCACAAACTAGGATGTCATCCTGATTAATGAAGGCTTAATTGGTAGCAACATATTTCATCATATATAAAAAATCATATGAATTGGCTAGTTGATCTTTTCTTAGGAAATTGGGATCTATTATTGGGTCACTAGAACTGATTAGGTGAAATAAGGTTGTTCATGTCTAGTTATCAAACCATAATCTAAGTGAATTTTTTTGACTAACTAGGGATCTAGATAGATGATGATGGGGAAATTAGCCTTCAGTTCTAGACAAATAAAAGAATCTGTAGAGTTGATATTTTTATCATTGATATTATTTAAAAATATGGATCTGATAAATCTGAGGGGTTCTAAGTAATCATTAACCAGGCTCTAGATGAAATGTTCCTATAGGTATTTACTAATGTAACCAAGATTAATTATTCCATGTACTCTAATATAAATTGTTTTTAAACATTCCTTATAAGGCACAATAATGAATATCCTTTTAGGAATTCTCCCACTTCAAACAACATTTTTAATAGATGTTTTATTCTTTATTAATAAAGAATCTAAACATTTATAGAACATGAATGACTAAACAAATTTTGAGATAATAATGTGTTGGACAAGATAGACCCTTCCATCCTTTAAAAGTGATTTAACTGTCTATGAATCAAATTTTATTTTTGATTTCAACCATAATATAATAAAAATGTGACACTTGTGGTCTACCCAAAAAAATGTGGCCACCGAGGTATGTGAATAGAAACCCACAATCTCTTATGCCCCACTATTTGATTTTATCATACATTATCATAGTAGATATATTATTTCTGTAATAAAAAAATTACATGTTACAACTAATTTCACATCTGAAAACCCATAGATAATGAAATTTATTTTCTTTAATTAACTTGAAAATTTTCTTATCTAATTATGTGAAAGGAATAATATCATTTGTATAATTTAAATGATAAGGAGAAAATAGACCCCTTATAGCTATAATGATATTAACTTTTCAATAAGCAACAAAATTTAGATGAAAATTTTTTATGTAATCTTTTGAAATTTAAAAAATAATAGTTGTGAGGGGATCCCTACCCTAATCCCTCTTAAAAAAGTGTAATATTCTTCTAGAAAACCATAAATCCGAATTTAAATATGATATAAGGATATAAGAGTTTATATATAATTAATGAATGTATCATCCAATCCAATTTCTTAAAGAACATTAGAAATGAAACCCTAATCCACTATGTCAATGGATTTTTTAATGTCAATCTTCAATGAAATATTTCCACCTCTAGTGTATTTCCACAAAATATTGACACATTTAGAATATTTCATGATAAAATCTTAGATAGTGCCCCCTTTGTTAAAACAAAATTGATTTTAAGAGATGATTTTATTTTAGATTACATCAATTCTAGAGGCTAGGTGTTTAACAATAATTTTCTGAACATTTTTGAAAATGGAAACATTCTTGAATTGATGTATTTCATTAGCATTATTAGTTTTTTGTAATGAGGATAATAAATTTATAATTCATACAATATGAGAGAGAGACTCCTTTGAAGAAATTAAAAACCAATCTACAAACATCAAGATGAATGATATCCTAAAAATCAGGTAAAAATTCATCTGTAAAACCATCTAGGACCGGAGAGTCCCCGACATTAAGATTAAAAAAGCCTACTTAACATCAAACTCCATAGGATAAGAAGTAAGAATCCAATTATAACTATTATTGATAATAGTGGAAATTATCCCATCCATTAAATATATATCAGTATTCAGACCATTTAATTTATTCATTTAATAAGAAAAAACATGATTAGAAATATCTTTCCTGTTATCAAAGAAATTATCACTATCCTTGAGTAGTGACATAGGTTTGAAAAGATTTATAATTTTTTTTAATGGACTTGAATAACCTAGAATTTCTATCTCCATATTTAATAAATTTTTACTTGAAGAATTATTTCTATGCACTATATTTATATTCTAAAAGTTTGAAATTTTTAATAGAGATCTTAGATTCCTTTTTAAGTCAATAGAGAAGTCAATATTTGAGTTTACTTCTTTGATGGAATGGAGGGAGGCTACAAGAGACGAAATTATTTCATTAATTAATCTTAAATAGTCCCAAATCCAATTCTATAAATTTTTTTATGAATTTTTGTCTTGAGAATACAAGATAAGGAATCATCCCTATAGCTCACTGAATTCCATATATCATGAACAATTTTGACTCAATCTAGATGTCTAATAAAGACATTATTGAATTGGAAGGGGAAGGAATGTTTTATGTCTCCAGAATTTAGTCTCACCAAAATAGGATGATGATCAAAATTTAATTTCGCTAAAGCGGAGTAGGTGATATCAGATCAATATTTTAATGATTCATCATTAACCAGTGATCTATCCAATTTTATAAAAACCACTTTGTGACTGAATTTTTTGTACCAAGTAAATTGAACTCCAACTCTATTATCTTTGAATAAATAAAAATCCTTGACATATGTCTTGAATTCTATGGAAGAAATAGAGTAGTTGACAGAACCATGTTTTAATCATAATTCAGAATAGTATTTAAGTCCCTTGATAAGCATCCATGGTTCACTTTGAGTGATTGATAAAGAATAAATCTCATTACATAGATTATTTCAATCTTGATAAGAATTATAGGAATATATAATGGGGAACAAATGATTTTTTTCTACATAATAAAACTAGAATTTTTCCATCTTCTCATTATTACAAAATACTGAAAAATTCTTCATAATCAAGCGCATTATAATCAAAATACTTTTAATATATAAAGATTACTAATCTCTTCTATTTATATGGTATATTAATCTTTAAAAATAGGAAATGTTTTTGTAGAAAACATTTTTAGGATCAGATAAAACCATAATGTTGGGTTTATTATTTTGGATAAAATCCTAAAAATAATGTCTCTCTATACGTTGGCTAGACCCAAGTAGTTTAAAAATAATATCTTCTTGATCATTTATATATTAGGGAAGAGCCCACATATTCATTCCCCCTCTTTTTTTAAATCATGGAGATTTCATGGGAATCCGAGACTTCATTAAAATTATTTTCTGATTTTCAGAGGCATTCTTGAATTTATCCACAAAGGATTATATATTAGAGACCAATTAACCCCTCTTCTCAAATGTAGAATGAGTTGGACCATGGATAAAATGGATATTGTGATATCTAAAATAGGTTTTTCATATTATTCTTTAGAATCCATTGATTATTGGTTAGAACCTTTGGGAACTAAACTTGATTCTTGGGGGATTGAAGTATCTTTAGAAAGAAACTATGTATATACTTTCAACTCAGTCATACGAGGAGAAATAGTTGAGTTACAATTTCATGAATTTGGCCTATAATCCTTAAAATTTCCCACAACAACTATATATTTATCCTCTAATGCATCGTATTATCTAGTAGATAGTTCATAAGGTGCATGAATGAATTCATCCAAGACACCATGACTAGATGAGGTAGAATTAATGACAAAGTCACTATACCCTTGATTTTATTAGATCTATTTCTCAATTGGATTAGTGTAAAAAACATGAGTCTCGACATCAACCTGAAGGTCCTTTTTCATGTTATTGAAACCCATGTGATTTTTTAATTGTTATCATATACATGGATAAGTTTCATGTTCATGTGATTAGTTATATGGAATTATTTGATTATCATTTATTCTTACCACATTATTATTCAATCTTAAGTTATTCCTTAAATTGAATTTGTTTTCAATTATTGACTTTTACTTTTTGATTATGCCATATTTATTTTATAATAACTTTAACTATTCATTTTCCTTACTAATAATCTGAGCTCTCCCTTAAATTGTTTCCTTTTCCCTTGGGTATGAAGAAGGATAATCTAATGATATCAATAATAAAACAATGTTTCTTATGTTATGTTTTTATATTTACAATGTAATATTGGAATCATTTATATATCTAGTTTTCCAAGACTAGTAAACTATTTTGTAATTTGGGATACAATCACATGTGTCTTTTAAAAATATAATAAAGTAACTATTGGTTGTGGACTACTGGAGTTGTGGTCTTTATAGTGGGTATTAGAGGTAGTTTAATAGAAATATTAAGAATTAGATTTAAGAAATTATAGATTAGGGAACATATCCCTATGATAAAATATAAGGATATTTCTAATTATATAATAATATAATAAAGATATTGGTAACTAAGATATTATGTTGTATTCCTAGAATCAAATCCAAGTCTAGATACTATAAGACGATATAGTTTTGGAACATATTAATCTAAGGGAAATACTCTTGAAAAGAGTTGGTTGAAGTATATCTCAACCATCATTCTAGTGAATGATGAGTGTTCCATCACTACACACCACTTTTAACACTCATGAGGGATGTTCTTGGGATAATCAACATTTTCATTATAAACTAATATAAGGAATGAGATAATAAAACCCATATAAACTTATGATATTTCAGAGTGACATGAGAAAAACCTAAAGTGTATTGGATTGATATGTTTAATGTCGATCATATGTTTAACAACATCGATATAATTTTTTTGATTTTTTTATGATGGTATTTTCACATGATTAATTATATTTTGGGAGGAATATATATGAATTAAACCCTATGGTTTTTATATGATTTCATAAGAAAGAAATCCGAGGAATAATTCTTTTATATTTTGTGGAAATATTATTAAAGTTATTGATAACCTGTATGTTTAATATTATTATTATTGTTAAGGTAATAATAATAAATTAATATTATATAATTTTTATAAAAAAACATTCTATAATGAAATCCTCAGTGGTAAAAAAGGTGATTTGAATATTAATGATATTTTTGAGGATGCTCATTGTATTTTTTTGAACATTACATGAATTAGGTTAATATAATTTTATAAAAAAGGAAAACCATTGGTTGAGTGACAACCTATCATATCTATTATGTCTTTTGGGGCTTAAACCCACAACCAACACGAAATAAGGGTACAAATCTCTCCACTATCATATGTGATGACCTCGTTATTATGAAATTTTTTACACAAAAAATATGTCGGATACAGATTTTGTTGAATTTGGGAAGCATGTTATAGGATCAAATATATTTTATTTTTTTGTATTTTCAGGTGATTAATGATATTTTGGGAGATTCATTATTGGGTTTAGGTCTATATGACTTCGAAGTTTAACATAAATTATTATTTAGAAAGACTGATTTTACATTTTTGGAGATGTAAATTGAATGGAATGAGAATAAATTTGAGTTTAAAAATCTATTTAATGTTGAGGTTATAAAAATTAATTATGATGTAGGGTTTTTTATTTTTTCATTAAAATAAGAAGGTCCTTTGTTGTTATTATGGAAATTTTGAAGTAAAATTTATTATTTCTTCATATGAAGGGTTATACATTTTAGATATTATATTACCTTTTGGTATCCATTTCATGTTTGGTTAATATTTATTTATTAGATGAATTGATTGTTATCCTTTTTTTGGATTATGTGTTCCATTAGAAATTTATTTTAGTGATTCAGTTATGAAAAATTAATCTTGAATACACATCATTTTGAGTAAAATCCATCACAGTAACATTGTGGCACATTGGGTTGATTTGATTTCATCAAAAATAAGGTTGATAAAGCCATTTTTAGTTAGAACATGGTTGTTGACTATGTATGTTTGTAAATATCCAATTCAATGGAATGGATGCTTTAGATGTTGTACAAAGAGTTGTGAATACAAGGCGGTTCTATTTCCTAGTATTTGTCAAATTTTTGGGGTCCAAAATTTGGAGGAGGACTCAAGATTTTAAGAAGTTGTATTTCTATGAATTTCTCATAAAAATATGCCAGAATAATGAGTTTTGATATTGTTTGGTGTTTCATAAAGGTTTGATACTTTGTGAAGGTTCAATGGCTCACAAAATTGTGTTTCTTCATGAAAGAGGGTTGTGCGTGAAGGTTTGAAAATAATATACGTGACTATGAAAAGATTTTTGAAAGGGAAAGTTTCCCTGTATTGTTGCGAAGACTAGGAGATTCATAAAAAATGAAGGAGAGATTCATGAAATATTTTGGGTGAGATTGAAAGATTTTTAAAAGGGAGGAAACAACTATAAATAGTTTTATACCCCCTCATTTTCAAGAGGATGTCCTTAAAAAAATCCAAATATTTTGAATTCCCAAAGGCTAAGTGAGCTGTATAAAAGGAATAACCTTCAAAATGTCTAGTGAAATTCATTAAAAGAAATGTATTTTTTCTAAGACCATGTGATATTTTTCAATTTTTAGAGCATTGTGAAAGTGTTCATCTTCCTAAAGACTTAGTGAGATTCATGGAAGGAGTGAGTTTCACAAAGGATATATAATATTCATGAATGTAGTGATCTTTGTTAAAGTTAGAAGCACCGAGAAAGGTGGAAATTTTTTATTTGAATTGGATAGTTTCATGATGACAATGATCTTTAGGAACTAGAATTAATTTCCCAGTAAATTAATAATAAAGTGGTATTAATGAAGTGTATGAATGTGTAATTTAATGATGCATCGTGTGAGTTATAAAAAATATTGAATCAATTGATCAAGATAAGAATAATTTAAAGGAGAAATGAGCATATTATAGTTGAGAGACTTGTGATATTTAAAATTGTGATATGTTTTAAACCAGGAGTGATAGGGAGTCTACTCCAAACATTGTAAGGATAGTGATCTTAGGAATTAGTGACATAGACTAAACCTAAAGTAGTGATCGTTGCAATTTTTGTGAACAGACACACTATTGGATGCATGATTCTTAGACTAGCCTATATTGGTGAACCATGTAAAAATTAATGCATCCTTATGATTGTATTTTTGATTTACATTCTATGAATAAATATCAAATTAAGTTTGAAAGGATAATATCAACATAAAAATTAATGATAAAATAAAGTAACCCTTATAATAAAGAGGTTAAGATCTTGTGGGGCCTGAATAATTATGAAAAGAATATCCATACCCTAATTCACCCCCACTAAGTGAATCTAAGAACCTTTTGGGCCTAATAATTTGTTTCACAGGATTGGTTTCTTTTATCATATATTTTTATCTATCATGGTTTATTATATTGAGGAAATTATAGTTTTAGTCTTCTCTCATCTCGTTGGTCTAGGGAGAAGGGAAGAACTTCAAAAAATACAAAGAATTCTGGTGGAATCTCTCAGTGTGGATGTCTTTATGCAATGAGTGTGATTCAGTTGAAGGAATCCAACAACATATCATATTATGAAATATTTCATCCTTCAATGATACCTTAGAAATGAATAAAGAAACTGAAATTCTATGTGATGTTTTAGATTCTAGTGAATAAGAAATTCCAGGAAGTCTAGTAGTATACGTGGTTAACTTGAAAAATGAATTGGATTTATAAATTAAAAGTATAAAATAAGAGGTAATATAGTCGGATCCAGGTATTGGAAATTGTAGCCGACAAGATAAAAGGATTAAATAAAATTATTCTTGATATGGATAAAAATTTTATAGATAAGAATGATTCTAAAGCTGAAAAACTGAAAAAATGTTCACAAAGATAGTAAAACTCAAATATTATGACAAGAGAATGAATTTTAACTCTGAAGAAATCTAAAATTTGGAAGCCAGAAATGATGATCTTTATACACAACTATTTGAATTGGTTTAGGATAACTAAATCCTAAAACCGGATAATGCATGCTGTAGTGATTCTTCACCTCATAGAAATTCAAAAATAAAGGATCTCATTGACATGATGAATAATCTCTTCTAAGAATTAGAAGATAAGATGACAATCAAGAGAGAAATTAATTCTCAATATTAATCAAGGGATAAGAAGATTCATCTATTGGAAGATGATCTATAATCAGTGAATAAAGAAGTGGATAAATCTAATTCCAAAGGGAAGCCCAAATTGAAGGATTCTTTTTATTTATTATCTGAGTATTCGTCACAAGGTAATAGTGAAATCAAAATTAAAATATTCCATTTTATATGGAAAAATTATATAATTCTCTCATACCAATTTCCATTAAAATTGGGAAAATATAGTATTGGATATGATGAACCCTCTCCAATGCATGAGAAGAACAAAAACAGGAATAAAAAAAAATAGGGAAAATTTTACAGTTGCATGACATAGATCTAAAAATGTTTTTATAGGTAGTAATGAAAACATGTTCTATTTCTATGGGATGTATGGACATATTTCAATTTATTATTATGAAAATTTGGATTATATTTCATGGAATGAGGATATATATATTTTTGAATTTGAGATTAAGATGAAACTTCTTGAGAAATATCAATGTGAAGTCTCTCAGTTGAAAGTATCCATGAAATTATACTATTGTGGAAGACTGGGACACACCATTAGTATGTGTCATGAAGCTAGAGGGCTTAATGTCATAATATAAACTTTGGATGCATCAAAATCTAATCCATTAAATGAATACATGATGTATGTTTCTAATGGGAGATGATTTATATGTTCTAATCTGGGGCATTTGGAATGATATTTGAACAAGAATAAATCATTGAATGAAAAGGAAAATGAAAGTATATCCCAAACACCAGTGGTGTATAGAGACAAAGAATATACAAGAATACAACATTCTATGTTGAATATTAGGTTAATATCATGAGAGTAAACACAAGTAAATACTCTAGTTACAATTAAAAATAATGTACGTTCAATGAAAGACTCACTCCCAGCACACCAAGGTGGAATGACTCAGATAACTGATTAAAGAAATATAAAAAATAAATGACTTAATGAATCTATATTTTACACATGGAATAAATTAAAGGAAATATGAATACTCTTCCATTAGAGAAACAATAGTGAGCATACAATCTTTAGAAATATTCTTGATTATAGTAAGCATGAAGAAAAATATCCTATAAGTGGAGTGAAAAAGCAAGAAATTTTTTCTAGTGGGATTAAACCCCATGCTGGGACAAATTCCAACCCTATATTAATAACATATTAGAATGAGACTAAGCATGTGAGAAATTAATGTTAGGTTATATGGCCAGATTAGTTGAAGTTGGCTGTGTAGTTGGAACAAGTAGAAAAAAGACAGTGTTTTTAAAGAAAACATTAACAGTTTGGTCCATAAGGATCGACCACAACCCACCTCTTGAGAATTCTTATGGTACCCCTCCACCTTTTTGTAAATATTTTAATATATCTACTGGATTTTTTATAGGAATAAATGGGAGATAGAATGTATGGAGTTTGTATGCGATTAAATAGATCATGTGAATAATTTTAATAGAGATACATGCGATATGGAGAATCTAATGTCCTGAAATTCACATATGGTATCAGATTCAATGAATAGTATTACACAACAAAATGATTTTTAAAATCGATATATGAAAGTTGAATGTTGTAGAAAATGTATACTCATTAGATATTTAGTAAAAAGAAAATCATATAAATGAGTCAAGAAGATGTTGGAAAAAATGGTTGAATGAAATGATTTTACTATAGTAGATAATATACAAAATCATCAAAACACAATGATAAGTTCCCTGATGATTGTGGAAATGAGGTGACCAACTTAGGGGGGGGGGTAGATGTTGAGATTATTGATTCATAAGAATATACAGATGTTTATTAGGGATAAGTAAAAAATATATCTACATGGAAGCGGAAGATTCATGATGAAATTGATAGAAAAAACATCATTAGTGATAAAAAAAATTACAAATCAATCATAGAGAATGAAGTCTTCATAGTAGTAATATTTTCTATCTTAATTAGAGTTAAATATTTTGAGTATGTAGCTACACATGACAACTGGTATCAGGATATAAATGAAGAACTTTACCAAATTGACAAGAATTCGACAAGGGAGATTTTTTCTAGACCAATAGATAAGAATTTTATAGGAACCAAATAGGTATTTTTCAGCAAGATGAATGAAGGGAGTTATAGTGATTCAAAAAATTTTCACCTATTATGAGGCTAGAGACAATTAGATTATTTGTGGCTATATACATGCAATGAATGTTCAATTTTTTTCTAGATGTAAAATAATTCAGTGATTCTGATTAGATTTCTAGAATGAAAAGTTTATATTGAGAATTTAGATGGTTTTTTCCCTCATAAAGTGGAGAAATGATTTGTTTTGGCTATGAAAATCACTTTACGGGTTTCAAAAATCACCAAGAGAATGGTATTCAACAATAGGTTAGTTTTTGAAGAAGCATGGTTTTCATCATGATAGATGGAGTTCATGATTAAAGAAGTTGATTTATTTTGGGAATGAAGTGAATCATTAAAGAAGTTTTCATGATTTTACTGTTTCTCAAACTAAGCATGAATCATGTGGTCTTATAGTGTGTGTTGTGAAAATATTTGATCTATATCTGAATCGCATGAAGTGAATTTTGGTTAAACATGTAAGAAGTATTAATGTGGTATCAAAGGGTATAAAATGTTCAAGAAACCCAAAGGGGTTAATGTTGAGAAAAAATACCTCAAGGTTGCATTGAAGTGTTTTTGGGATGATTTTTATTGTTTAATTAGGTGGGTAAGGATTATTATGGAGTTCCAGTATAGATATTGACTAATTATGTTGTTTAAGATCTATGACAATGGAATGGATACTCTGGAGGGGATCCAGAATGTTTCATATACAAGGTGAAGTTGTTTCCCAATGTTTGAAAACAAATTTGGGGTCCTAAATTTTCAGGGGGACTCAAGATTCATGAAAGATGGAATTCCATAAATTTCTCATAAAAATATGGAAGAAGCATTAGTTTTGAGACAGTTTTTTGTTTCTTGATGGTTTGGTACTTCGCAAAGGTTCAGTGGTTTGTGATGGTGTGGTGCTTTATGATAGAAGTCTAAGTATAAAGGGTTTATGCTAATATATGGGACTTTGAAAAGATTTGTGAATAAGAAAATTTTCCTAGAGAGGATATAGAGGTTGACGAATAAGAAATGAGATCTTTAAGAAAATTTGGTTGTGAGATTGAAAGATTAATGAAAGGGAGGAAACCCATATAAATAGGAATCTACCCCCCACTTATAAGAGAAATTCCTTAACGGATATCCAAATGATTTGATTTTGTGAAGGCTATATGATCTTGGTGGAATGAATATTCTTTGAAAAGAAAAAGTGATATTCATGAAAGAAATGTTCTTCATAAAGTCTAAGTGAGATTTTCAAAATGTGGGAGCATTAAGAAAGTCTAAGATTTGCAAATTCTATGTGAGATTCATTAAAGGGGTGTGTTTCAATAAGCCTATATAATCCTCTTGAGAGTTTTATGCTTCGTGGAATTTGGGATAATTGTGAATGAAGGGAATTATTTTTTTGAATATGGCAGTTTTACAAAGTTAGCGAGTGTGTAAAAAAGAATGAATTTTCTACTAAATCTTTTGTAAAGTGTTATTAATTAAGTGGTTGAATGTAGAATTTAATGATGCAATAGGGGATGTGTAATCAATATTGAATCAATTAATCAAAAGAAGAATCATATAAAGGATGATTGAATACAATTTAGATGAGAGAGGGGTGATCTTTCAAATTGTGGTTGGTAGTAAACCAGAAGGGACAATGAGTAAGGTCCTAACAATGTAAGGGCAGTGAGCCTAGTTTGGAGTAACCAATAATAAAAAAACAAGCACCGATCTTAGTGATTTTGGAGTGCCATCATATTTTTTGATACATGCTCTTTGGGCTAGCCCACAGTGGTGAACCAAGTAAAAATTAGCGTGTCCTTTATTTTTCATTCTTTATTTACATTCTATTCTATTTTATTATATATAGTTAGAAATGATAAGATAAACATAAACATTAATGGGTAAATAATGTAACCATTATAAAAAATGTCTAGATTCATTGAGGTTTAAATAAATTTTAAAAGAACTTGAATACCCTAATTCACCTTCTATCAAGGTATCTTAGACCATTTGGGGCATTAAAATTGGTATTAGATGATTTTTTTATTTTATCAATTTTTTTTGTTAGACTTGTTTCTTTCAATTGGTGAAATTAAAGTTAAATCTTCTCATTTCTTGTTCTTCCATGGAAACAGGAAGAGCTTTAATGAAGAAAAAAATTATAGGGTAATTCCTCAGTGTTGAAATCTATATAGGAAGAGTGAAATTTATTTGAAGGAAACTAACAACTTATTAGATTGTGAGACTATTTTTTCATTCAATTATTCTATTTGAATGAATGAATAACCTGAAATGCCATGTGATTTTGGAAGTTCTCATGAAGAAGTAATTCAAAGAAGAAAAATAGTAGATATTGTCCACATGATAAAATAATTGTATCAAATATTTTAAAAAAGAAAATAAACCATAATATATTCATTTCCACGTATATGAAAGATATATTCACAATGTAAATCATTTAAATAAAAGGCCTGTTGATTTGTCTACAGATTTGAGGGATAAGAATGATTCTAATGCAAAAGAACTAAATAAAATTTCCATAATGATAGAAATAATAAAATCCGATGAAAATAGAATGAATATGAAATTAGATAAAATTCAAAATTTAATAGATAGAAATGATGATATTTCTAAAAACATATATAAACTGGTTCAAGATAATTAAATTATATAATAGTTTATTGTCTACTCTAATGATTCTATTGTTCATAAGAATTAAAAATAATGAGAAATATGACATGATGGATTAGATCTCTCAAGAATTGGAAGAAGATATGACTATCAAGAGAGAACTAAATTCTCAACATGAATCAAGGTACTAGAATATTCAACTTTTAGGAGATGATCTAGAACCAGTGAAGAAATAAGTGGAGTAATCTAATGCATTAGGGAAACCCAATTTTATGGATGATTTACATTTATTATTTGACTCTCCTTTGGAAGGTAATAATGAATTTAAAAGAAAATATTCCATTTTATAGGAAAGACATGAAGAAATTTTCTCACCAAAAAGGCCATGATATTTTAGAAAATATGGTATTGAATATTATGAAACCTCTCCCATTCATGAGAGGGAGAGAATCGTAAATAGTTCTAAATAGAGGGAAAATTATTCAGTTATAATAATTAGATCTAAAAAGATTATTATAGGAAGAAATGAAAACATAAGCTATTTTTTGGGTATTCATGGACATATTTCATGTTTTTAATAGGAGTATTTTGAATACATTTCAAGATATAAAGATAAAAATATTTCTAAATTTGAGATTAAGAAGAATCTTCTTATGAAATTTCAAAGAGAAGTATCTTTAAATAATGTAGCCATAAAATTCTACTATTGAGGAAGACTAGTACACCCCAAGAGTATGTGTCAATAATCTCAAAAGATCAATGTCAAAAAAAGATCCATAGTTTTATAAATATCTTAGCCAATAAATGATGAGTTGAGGTATGATTTTAATGGGATATGTTTTATATATTCTAATCATGGTCATTTGGAATGATATTACAGTTGGAAGAAATAAAGGAAAAGTAGATCGAACGAATATTACAAACTCCAGTTTGGTATAATGTGAAGCAATATACTAGAAGAAAACACACTAGGTTGAATAATAGGTTTACATCCACATAATAAACACAAGGAACCACTATAGAAATATGTAAAAATAATGTATGTTCAGGGAAAGACTCACTTCCAGCACCATGATGTGAGTTGACTCAGATAACTAATAAAAGAGAAATGAAAAAAAAATAATTCCTCAAAAAATCTATTTGTCAAACTACATGGAAATAATTGAAGGAAAGAGAAAGTTCCCTATAATGTAGGGATAATAATGAGAAAATGATATTTGAAAATATTTTTTCCTAGAGAAAGCATCATGGAAAATTGTGTGTAAGTGGAGTCGAAAAGTGATAAGTTTCTTCCAGTAGGTTTAAACCCCAATTTTGTAAAAGGCCAAGACTAAAGAACTGACATATTAGAGGAAGAATGGGCATGTGGGTAATGAATGTATGGTTATATGTCTAGATCAGTTGAAGTTGGATGGGAGGTTGAAATAAAAGGAAAATGATTGTAGTGTTTTGAATGAAAATAATAATGAGTTAGTATATGAGGATCGACCACAATCTTCCTCTTGAAGATTTTATAGGTACCCCTCTCCCTATTATAAAAATATTTAAAATATATACTGGAATTTCTGAAAGACTAAGGGGGAGGTATAATCAATGGGGTGTGTGTGTGATGAAAGCGAATGGGTAGATAAGTTTAATAGAGATACATGAGACAATAATAATCTGAAGTCTTTAAATCAAAAAATGGTATTAAATTCAACAAATTGTGTTTCAAAACCAATTTATTTTTCAAATTTATATTTGTAAGTTTCATGTTGTTGAAATGGGATACTACTTGGAAACCTAGTAAAACTAAAATAATAAAAATTATTAAATAATAGGTTGGAAAAAATGGATGAAAGAAATGCTTTCACTGTAGTATAGAAAGAAAAAAATCATCAACAACACAAAAAGTAGTTCCCTCATGACACAGATGATAAGGTATCCAACATAGGGGGAGTAGAAGTGGAAAATCCTGATTTAGAATAAGCTAATGATGATGAGAAAGAGGAATTCAAATATATATCTTTACAGAAACCGAATATTCAAGATGATATTGATAGGGAAAACAACATTGGTGATCAGGGAGCACTAGTCCAATCACATAGTAAAAGATCTATAAATTAGGTATCCTTACTATCTGAAGTAGAGCCTAAATTTTATGAGGAATAAAAAGGAGATGATAGCTCAGTTCAGTCAATGAATGATGAGATTGACCAAATTTAGTAGAATCAGACATGAGATATTGTTTTGATACCAATAAATAATAATATCATCAGGGAAAAATAGGTCATTCTCAGTAAGATAAATAAATATGGTACAATGATTCAAAAAAATAATGAATAGTGTGAAAAGGGTACTCTCATATAGAGCATAGTGAGGTAGATGGGACAATTTTACCAATTACCAGTCTAGAGACAATCATATTATTCATGGCCTTAGTAGTGAAAATGAAGTTCAATTTTTTTAGATGAACATTATGTTATAATTTATGAATGTTGATCTTCAATAATATGTATATATCATGTATCCAGATGGTTTTATAATTCATGAATATGTGAATTTTAATTGGCTGAGAAAGGCACTATATGGTTTGAAGCAAGAATCAATAACATGGTATTCAAGACATGATCATTTTTTGAAGAAGCTTGGTTTTCATTGTGGTTGCATTCATTACAATCACTATGTCAGAAATGACAGTAAGCAATGGATGATGGTGATGTTTTATGTTGAGGACATAATATCAGGTAGACAAGATGAAAATAGTGCCTATAGAATTCAAGAAAATTATGTATGAAATGTTAATAATAGGAGAACTGAACTTTTTCTTTGGATTATAGGTTACACAATAAAAGAATGATGCATTAATTTCTCAATATATATATGCTAAGGTGGTTTTAATAATATTTTTAATGGATAATTTTAAAGAGTTGATATATCTAGTGTCTACCTAGATGAAACTATCCTGATATGATTATGGAAATCTGGTTAATGTAATAACATACAATCCGATCATTAGAAGCCAATTTTACTTAACAACGACATGAAAAAATATTGATTTTTACACATTCCAAGTAGTATAATATCAATGTAATCCCATATAATTCCCTACAAAATAAAATTAATACTTTAGTATATCAATGGGGTTTGTGGATTTTGGTTTACTATATAATGAAAAATCATAACAAGAGCTTTTCAAATATACAGATGCAGACTGGACGAGTTTAGTAGATTATAGAAAATAAAAGTCATGTGGTGAATTTTATCATAGAGTATTGTGTATTTACTGGATATGAAATAACCATGATTTCATTTCATTGAGAAATTTGAAAGATGAATATATTGCTTCTACTCAATCTTGCACAAAGTTATTGTGGATGAATTATCATCTTGATGATATGGGACTTCTACTGAAGTATCTAATCAGAATCCATTATGATAATTCAAGTTCTATAAATAATAGTAAAAATATATTCCATCACTTATGGATGAAGATCCCTGAAATCATGTATAATTTCATCAAGTGGAATGTGAAGCATGAGATTGTGAATTTTCATTATTTACCAACATAAATATAGGTTAGGGAAATTATGATGAAGGCCTTACCCAAAGTGGAATTTTATAGGCTTCAACTATCTCTTGGAGTTCAATAAACTCCCACACTTGAAAAGGTGTTGATTTAAGACTGCCTCTCCCAGAGGTATATTTTGTTTTTCCCTTACGTGATGATCTGTGTTCTTTATAATTTTTCATCCACAAAAGAGTGACCTTTGCCTTCCATAACAACGGGGGAGAAAATATCATAATAATGATAGGGGATAACCTGAAATTGGGAAATGTTGTAGGGGGAGTTTAAAATTTGATGATGCCATATATGATTAATAAAAGGTTATAAATCATGTAAGATTGGGTTTCTGATGAATGTTTTAGACCCTTTTTTGGAATGAAGTGATTCTTTGATGAATTTCTAATTCTAATATTATTTCTCATGTCGAGCATGACTCATGTGGGTTTCTAGTTTATGCTGTGTAAATATTTTATCACCATATGAATCTCATGAAGTGAATATAGGGTTAATATGGAAGATATTTAATGTTTTATTAAAGGGTGAAGAGTTTTCAAAAAACCTAAATGAGGATTTGTTTTGCTAAAAAATACCTCAAGTTAACATTGTTATATTTATTTGTTGATTGTGTTTGTTCACAATGTTGGAGGACAAGACCAGTTGTGGAGTTCTAGCATGGTTATTGACTTACTATGTTGACAAATATCCAATACAATTGAATTAATTATCTTGAGGAAGTATATAATGTTTCATATATACGGTGGATCAATTTCCAAGAATTTACCAATTTTAAAGGGTTCAAATTTTGGAGGTGGAATCAGGCATTGAAAATGTTGGATTACCATGAATTTCTCGTAAAAATATAGAAATTGCATGAGTTTCAGGAAGGTTTAGTGTTTCTAGAAGGTTTTTTTCTTCATGATATTTTTTTATTCATAAAGGTGTGAAGATTCATGAATGAGGACTTAGCATGAAGGGATGATGGTAATCTATGTGACTACAAGAAGCTTCGTGGATGAGAAAATTTCTATAGAGATCCTGAAATAAATGAAACTTTGTGGATAAGAAAAAAGAGATTCACAAAATGAAATTGGTGATATTTAATTCTCCATTAATGGGAGTGAGAAATTATAAATAGTCCTCTACCCCATCATTTGAAAGAGAATGGCCTTAATGAAAATCCAGAGGTTCTGAATTTTTAATGGATAAGTGAGCTTTGCAAAAAGAATGTGATTTTCAAAGGCTATATGAGCACTTTAAGATGAATGTTTTTCATGATGGATATGTGAGATTGGTGAATGTTGAAAGAATCATGAAAGTGTTGATATTAATGAAGGATAAGTTCTCTTTATAAAGAGAGTGAGTTTTGAGTAGGATATATAACACTCTCAAAAGTAGTGAGATTCATGAAAGTAGAGAGAATCATTAAACTAGTGAATTCTTGTTTTGAATCAGATAGTTTCATGATGGTATTGAGAATCTAAAACCTGAATTAATATCCTAGTAAATATTTGGTAATGTGGTATTAATCTAGTGTATTAATGTGCAAGTTAATGATGCACCAAGTGAGCTAGATAACATATTTATATAAGTGATCCAATGAAGAATCATCTGAAGGATTAGTGATCACACTTTAGTTGAGGGAAGACTGGGAATTCAAATTGTGATTGGTTGTAAACATGGATGGGCTGTGAATCTTCTCCAAACATTATAAGGGAAGTGAGCCGAAGTAAAAATGACCTAGCCTAAACAAACAATCTGTGTGCTTAGTGATTTTGGTGCACCAACACACTGTTGGATTCTTACACATTGGACTATCCCATAGTGGTGAACCAAGTAATAATTAATGCGTCCTTATGTTTTTATTCTTGATTTACATTATATACATCATCAAATAATGATGGAAATGATAAGATAAACATAATAATTAAAAAGTAAATAAAGTGGCCCTTATAATAAATAGGCTAAGATCTAGTGGGGTATAAAATATTTTGAAAGGAATATTCATACCCAGATTCCCCCTTCCCTCTCAGGGTATCTTAACCCCATTTATGTTTAACATATCATTTGGATTATAAGATGAGATTGTGGTTGAAATAGATTATAGAATGAAATTATATTTTTAAAATTAGTTTATTTAATAATGTTTTTAGTCTAAATGGTAAAGTAATCCCTCAAATATAGAAAATGGATGTTGATTTTTTTTTCAATTACATGTATTATTAACGAATCAATAGTATTTTCACTAATTACTGATTTATAGTTTGGGGTCATTAACATTATCATGATCATTCAATTTATTGTGATCAATGTTCACTATTACTCTCCATCATTATTAAGACATTTATTTTTCCTCCATGTCTATATATTCACATCCCACTAATGGTATCATATTTGGGAACATATTTACATGTTATTCTAGATTACATTTGTATTACCCTTTAGATATTTTAATAAGAAGTTTTATTAACCCATTTTAATATGTGGGTTTTCAATAAAGGGTGTTCAAAATTTCAAACACTTGATTATCAAGAAAAATTGAAAATTGCAAGGTTACAGTTTACAAATGGAGGGATGCAACACCCTATGATTTTAAAAGAACACCATGTTTGATTTTGTATACAACATGAGACATTTAGCTTAAAAAACCACAAAATATTATAATATAAATATGATCATTATAACAAAGCTATTGAATTGGAGGGTATGGATAATATTAACTGAATAATGATATATATATATATATATATAATGGTCCTACAAAATAAAAATTCATTTATAAATTCTCAGGAAATAAGTACTTAATCTTTAGTAAAGTCATATTATTGTACCAAAGGTATTTCTTTTTTAAAAAATGGATTTTAATGATTTTTGTGAGAAAATATTATTATTAATTTATAAAGATTGTAGAAATTTTCAATGATAAGAATGAAAAAAAATTTAATCATAAAGTCAAAATTATCTTAGGATCAATTTTTGGTACTTTTCTAAAGACATTTATTCTCCAGTGAATAATGAAAATGATTTTTTATTATTTAAAAGTTTATTTTGTTTCAAGAATTAAAAAAGATCAAATTTGTTTGAAAATTAATTAAAATAAAATTAGTTTTATTATATAATTATTAATTTAATTAATTTTATCAGAATCATTTTTATGGTGAAATTTGGTCTATAAAAACTTTTATACCTTAATGACATTTTTTTCAAAAAATAAATTTGTTGCATTTTATCATTTTCTTCTTGAATTAATTTTTACAATTTCTAGAAATAGAATAATAAAATATTGATTAAATATCTTGAATTTGAATTTCCAAATTTTTGAAATAGGTCGCTTTTATTTTTGTCTATTATGAATATAATAATAATATATTTTTATTAACAGGATAAAAGAAAATGGGTTAATTAGGGTTAAAACTATTGTTTTAAGTCTTAAACATCATTAAACAATTTATTTAATTTAATTCTATGAGACTATTTCATACCTAATTATAAAAAAATTGAATTTTTTACATTTTATTTTTAGTTGGATTTTATTTTTAACATTAAAAAATTTAACTATAAGGTAAAGTCAATAATGTCACTTTCTTTATTTTAATATATTTAATATTTTTTGATAGGTATAAAATAAATTCTTTCCTATAATCAATGATTATTGGAAATAATAATTAATTTATTTATTATAGTAATTTATTTCTATATTTTTCTGATAAAATAATTACCATAAATGCTTATGGAATGCCTATATAGTTGTTTTGGAGGAAGTAAAAAATCTAGTAAATAATTTAAATAAAATAAAAAAGTAATATTGCATGGGTGATTTAAAGTGGTAATGAAATTTTGAAGATAAATATAACATTTTTTTCGATGTGTTAAATGTTTATATTAAAATTATATTATTTTCAAGTTGTTTTCAATGTTTTATTGTTCAAATAGTTCTTACAATTACATGAATATCATTTTATGTTAAATATATTCTATTTAATTATTTAATAATCTTAGAAATCATAAAGTAGGAAAAGAAGGATGATAAATTGTCCAAATTTTCATCCCAAGGACATTTATGATCAAATTATTACCATATAAGTAAAATTATAAACCATTTATATAAAAAATTTATTACCATTATTAAGATTAAAATTGGTTAACCCAGGGGTTAAGCCAAAATATAAGGTTTAAAATGATATATAAACCCATAAAAGTTTTATTGAATAATTATATTATAAAAAATTATTACTTATTTTATAATACATTACTTTTTAAAATTATTTAACATTATTTAGAAATATTTTATACTATAACATTTCTTGAATTTCCTAATAAGGCATGAAAGATATTTTATATGAAACAATATTTTATTAAAGTATTAAAAATACAAATAATCTAATATTAAATAATTTGAATCGTATTTGGTTTAATATATTATCCATGATCCATTTATGGGTTATTTTTCTATTTATAGTAAATTTATTGAGACCTAATGAGTGAAAAAAATTGATATCATGGTAATTTTCAAAAGGGTTAAAAAGGGTTAAAGAAAAGAGATAAAGGTGAAAAAAACTCCTAAAATTTTATAAATTTTATTAGATGAGATTATTTAGACTCATAATCATATTAAATTCTAATTATTTAAGGTTTGATTCATTTTATCATGAATATTAATTTATATAAATTTATTACATTTTGTAATTCTAAGAGTGCCACATCCGTCACTTCTAAAAGAGGAAATCTTCACCTCAACATTTCACACCAGTTTGAGCCATATATCATGAAAAAATACACCACATTTTTCTTATTAGAATCCTTAGACAATAAGTTGTGGTTCTATATTCTCAAAGGACCATTAAAAATTTAATTATGAATGAATCTAAAGGAAGTATACCGAAGAATAATTAATCATCTTCTTGGAAATCATTCAAATTTAATTCTTCATATACTTTATTTAATTATTTTGTAACCATACTAAAATAATAAAAATAGTATAATAAATATACTTAAATGATAATTTTAGTATGGGAAAATATTTTTCCATCTTTTTTCATCATATAAAAGCAAAACCACTGCTTATGCATACATATAGATTACTGTCTGGACATAGTGGTGTAATTCATTTTTCATCACAATTTAAATGGATGGTTAGAAGGATATAAATAATGATTATATATGATATTTATGAAATAATTATTATTAGGCAATTATAATATCATATCTACCTTGTTACCTTATGAACTGTTGGAAAACAATAATGTTGTTCGTGCTTATGTGGGGGCTACTATCTCTACGAAGTGATGTGATCCATTTTTCATTTATGATTTACATGTTTAGTAATTAGGATAGATTTAATGAATATATATGGCATATATGCTTTAATAATGATTATTAAAATGTAACTTATTATTTAAAGTTATTTCATTCCATCCATCAAAAAGTAAAATTAACGTCCATGCACATGTACGACCTACCATATCTATGAATAATGTAATCCATTTTTTATCTATAATCATAATTGATGATTAAAAATATGTATATAATGAATACATATGATATTTATTTATTTATTAAATTTTTTTATATGGAGTATAAATGATCAAAGTTTAAGGATTTGAACATTCGAACAAAAATATATATAAAAATGAGGAAATTATCATATGAAAACAATAACATTAATAAGTAAATATTAATAAATGGGTGTTAAAATGTTATTAGTGGATCATATATGATATTATAATAATGAAATTTTTTATTATATAAAAGTTTTATATATTTAAATTTATTAAAAATGAGGTTAAAATCATATACGAAGCATGCTTGACTCGAGGTAATGGTTTTCTCATCTCACTTTTGTTTCTATGAGACATATTCTATATTCATCAGTAGATTCAATCATGTGGTTTTTATAGTATAACTTTTATATCATATAAAATTATCCTATTTATATTTATGGTAAATCAATTTTCATTTGAAGTTATTGATTTCATGGTGGTTATGATGCAGAAGTTTCCAATGTAGTAAGTGTTTTCTTAACTCAAATTACATTCATCGGATTTAAATTATAAATCATTGAATATGTTATTCCATGGTTATGTGTGAAATGACCTTTAATTTCAATATGTTTTATTTCCACCTATTTTGTGTTTTTTTAATTTTTTCTCACATAATTACTTCAAAGATTAATTCTTATTACAATGATATAATATTTTTATTAATTTTTTTTCACATTCTATTCATTATTTTGGATATTTTATGTTTAAATCTATGTAGGGATAATTTTATGATATTTATTTAATAAAACCATAATATTTTGTTATACTTGTTTTATTTATGAATATTAATAGTTTTCATTTTATTTTTCTATTTTATTTACTCAAGAGATTGAATGAATGTTTTTAAGTATAACTAACATTTTTTATTTTTCCATGAATCCTTTTAATCAATTTTCATATTTTCATTAAAACGTATTATAGAAATTTTTTACTAATATATAATGATTTTATGGTTATTGTTTTACCAATGTTTAAATTTATATAGAAAAAATGAAAAGAATATTCTTTATCATTTTCCGAACGAGGTAATTTTTTACTTTTTATTGAAAATTGGAAGGGAATAATTATTTTAATGTACTCACATTAACATAATATCCCACCAACATGACCACAAAATCATTTGAAGATTCCTTGACATGTTTCCATTATTATTTTATAGTAAATTGTATACCTAATATTCTTGAAATTTTGATCTTTTAAATATAAATTTCATAGTAAAAAGTGTATTTTCCTCAATAATGTTTTAAATGATATTTTTTTTAAATTCTATTCATAAAAAACCCTTTATATTATTTATGCTCAACTTGGGATATGTTATAATTATACCATAATTATTCATTCTATGGATGGTTTTTGAAAATATTTACTAGGAAAGTTTTGAAATTCTATATACTAGTTCATCATATACATAAATTTTTTGATTATAAGTCTTGATGAAAATATATATTTTTTGTTTATTCATATGATGAATGATTTTTATATAGTATATAATTGATGGATATAATTATAGACCATTGATGGATCATTATATATCGGTGGATAAAATAGTTTGTGTACTTGGATAATTCCTTACCCATTTATGTAAGATTTCTGGGCATGAGGCCTTGATAGTATGTTTATGATTTCTTGGAACAGGGACTTGATGGAAAGTTTAAGATGTATATAATTATTAATTAAACAATTATAAAATTATTTATTTATTTCAATGTGATTATTAAAAAATTTATGATATCAATGGATATTTTCTAGCTCATGTGATTAGTTATGTGTCAGTATTTGATCATCAATTATTATTTCAGTTTTATTCATCATTATTAAGGTATTGATTAAATAGAATGTTGTTTAAGTTATTAAATTTTCAATATTGCTTATGCCTTATTTATTCTATGATAACGTCCTCTATTCACATTCCCTTGCTAAGCACTTAAGTCCACTCCTATTTTGTTTCCATTTTCTTGGGATATGTAGAAAGACAATATGAAAGATAATGCGAATGAAAGAATACTTTTTATGATATGTTTTTTATATTTCTAATGTAATGTAGGAATTATTTATGTATCTAGTTTAACAAGACTACTAAAATATCCGGTAATTTAAGATGTTATCACATGTATCTAGTACCAATGTAGTAATTTTACTACCATATTGGGCTATTAGAGTTGGGTTATTTACATGCTATGTTAGTCTGCTCACCCAACCCATCCATAAAGAAAATGTTCTATCCTCCCGGGATAAGCATTTATCATGGTTTCTCATAGGGACTATAAGAGCGAACCATCACATGTCATTACACACTTCACTAGTGAGGTGGCCATATGATCCTATGAAAAGGTCACTAGGTCTAACCAACACCAGTCACACATCTAAAATTTATCTTAGATGTGACTCAAGCTCCTTTGAATGGGATAATAAGTCTCATTTGGTATGGCCTCACCCTTAAAATGGTATATATTTTATCTAGTATCCCAATATTCATGGGCCTGACCATCCACAACCAAGGAAACATACTAGAGCATGAGGGTTGTTCATGACCCCTAGGGCTCATGCATCTCATGATATAGTTTAACTAAATAAAAATGGTGTTTTAATTAACTATATTAATTTAAATTTTACTATAAATTCAAATTAAAAAAATAATTTTACCAATGGTGAATTTCTTAAAGTGGAATGCCCATAGAATAGATTCCACAAAATCGAAATCAATTAGCCATAACGATAGTTCCAGGACCACCTATCACATTTCAAGATTTATTTATTTAATCTCTTATGAATAAATAATTCAACCTAGTTATTGAGAGGAACATTGACCCACTTTATGTTTTAATAATTACAAATATATACTTGTTTTTTCAATTAAAAGGGTTAACACATTTTATTATGAATTTATTAATTTTTTTAATCATGACTATTCGATTAAAATATCTTTTGATTCATGTTTTTATTGGCCATTTCTTGTTCTAAAAGTTTTATATAGTGTTCCTACTCTAAATAAGTATTTTTATGCCTTAAAATATAATTTTAGTTGGATTTTTACTATTACCACTTAGCCAATTCATGTATCCAATTGTTTCTCATAACCGATTCTCTTACGTAGCTGATTCACATAGCCGAATTTCAAAAATAAGTTACCTTCTAAATTTCAGATATAACCTGGGAAAAATTACCCTAAATTAAGTGATTATTATTGATTTTTAAATATAAAAAATTATATATAATTAATTATAAGAAACAAAATTCTATGTTTATGGATATCATGTACTAAATTAGGTAATAATCACTGTATGTTTTCAGTTTAAATTCTACAATTTTACAGAACTAATTTTCTACAATATTTTGATTAGAACATAAGATATATAATCCCTTTTAAGTTGATTCATTATTTTATGGAAATATAAATAAATTATATAAATATAATTATACTGAAGATACAGATGATCCTACCATTTTGAAATCCAAATTTATGTCTGAAATTTATTAAGCCACACTGATTTCAAATTTTTAGAATCAGATATGTGAGAAATTATCTTACATGATTTTCCTTTGTGATTCCCTTATGTTAATTACCTATGTGAATCCCCAATTTAAATTTTCCTAAATAAACCCCTTATGTGAATCCCCTATGTGGATTTTACTACAAGGGTCTATGAATTTATTTAGGATATTGTAAAACCTATAAATATTCTCTCTTAGAATAATACATGATATTTCAATTTTCTACATGTCTATTTAATATATCATTAATTTTTTGTTTTTTCTATAATTACTTATTAATTATTTACTATCCTTAAAAATAGTTTATTGTTTTTCAATAATGAATTAAATTTTATTCACAAGGGATTAAGTGTGTATTAATATTCACACTTAAATTTTAGAAATTGAAATATCTAAATTCAAACCAAATGAAATATAAAGGGATAACATTGATTATTATTAGGGTTCATTCAAAGGATATTAATTCATATTATTTAATACTATATTAATCTTTATAATAAGTTCTATATAATAGGTTTTATTAATTATATTTGATATCAATAATTTATTATAGAAATATTATTTCTCATTTTACACATGAATCACTTATCTGAAAAATAAAATTGGGTGAAGATAAAATATGAATTTGGAATATGAAGAGTTAGTAACACATGATTTATGGGATTATTAAAAGAAAATAATAATCAATTTTTTGGATATTTTCATTTTAATTTAATTTTATATTATTATAATGAGATTATTTTTATATAATAGTTATTATTTTTATAGTTCATGAATTAAAATAAAAAGATACATTAACATGAATATTATCAGGATATAATTTATGAAAGAGTATCAAGGATTGTAATGTGGGGAAAGTATATGTTTCTATTTTATGTATAAAAGGATCATTGAATGTAGTGAAGAGATGGACATATGACCCTAAATTTACTCATTAGTTCTATATTGTTCGCAACTGCATGCTAGATTTATATTTTTTACCTTGAGGCTAAATGATGGTTGTTGAAGATTTACTATTTTAGCATCTTGAGGTCCTAAGATCTAATTTCTTAAATATAAAACATCTTATTCAACAATAATTTGCAAGGTTAAACTATTTTATACTTTCATTATGATATAACTATTAGTTTTTAATGTCTCATTTAGTGTTTATTTCATAGGGTTATACTACCCTAACAAAAGGTACATATAGGTTTAGTATATCCCCTTATAATACTAGGTTTATCTTAAACCATAGTATAAAATCAGAAAGGAACACTCTTATAAGAGTCTCAGTTTAGTCATTCCCCTTAGAAGATTGGGTTCCTCTTGACCTGTAATATAGAATAGGTTAGGACTGACCATATGAAAGTCTACGTTAGGACATCACTAATAAGAGAGAGGGATAGATGTTCCCTCTTAAAATACTGGGCTCTATCTAAACCAAAAAAAGGAAAGTGGTTCATATTGAGGTTGTAAAATTCTAATTTTCTTCTTCTACTATAAAATGATAGGTTTCTATCTAACCCTATAAAATATAATGGATCTAGTTTAAGACTTTTGTTGTGAAAAAGTAGGATGTAAAGAGTTTTAACTCTCATTAAAAAGTGATATACTATAGTTCATTTCACCTCTCTCAGTTCATGATATGGGTAAAGAGTGGAGTATGATCATTTAGATCTAAAACACTATAAAAATATATTTTGTTCATAATTTTTGTTCATGGATTTTCATTTCTCTCATATTTATTATATTAGTGTAGGTGATTTATTTAATATTAAAAACAGTCCTTTTTTACTCCTAATGTGTGAACTCTGATTAATTTTTAAAGAAATACAATTCACCTCCTTTTGTCTATTTCTATCACCCATGCGGGACCTAACCACTGGTACCAAATATTGGAATTGGTTAGGATACGTTTAGTTTGATAAAATTTATGATACCTAACAATTGATATCATAGGATAACCATTTTAGGATAAGTAAGTTTGTTAATTTTTTATTCTGCATAATTAGTATTATTGAATTATTATCTTAAGGATATATTGTTGTTTATTTGGCTATTTTTATTAATTTTATAAATTCTTGTCCTAGTACCTAGTAAGATTAGGGGAGAGATATTCTTCAACTTTGGACAACTTATTGAATAAAAATTGGTTGAATCTGACATTTCCACCACATATTAATGGTAGTAATTACACTTAGTATAATATTTATAAGGCAATATATTAAAGGTTATTAATATTCTATTTTGGGATATTGTGATTAACTCTCATGTTTTACATAAATTTGATCTGGTGGATTTGAAATTATATAATACTGGTAAATATTATCATAATCATAAGGTCATGAATATTATTTGTTCTTATTTTTCTAGAAATATTTTTTCAAAATGTTTGTAGTTATAACACAAGTCATGATGTTTGGAAAAAACTTGAAGCTACTACAGTTAAATAAAAATATTTAACAAAATTTTTCCTCTTTAATTAAATAAAACATGGACACATGATAATGGAGTGTCCAAACGAGAAAAATATAAATCCTCATTTTAGTATAGGAGATATCACTCAAGGTAATTTGAATTAAAATATATATTATTAAAATATGATTTGTTATGGGTTCAGGGAAAGAGACTATATTAATCCCAATTATTTGAATGTAAAAAATAAAAGTAATTTAAAAAATATATATAAAACATATGACTTATTTATTCAATTTTAAATGTTCATTAAATAAGTCCAAAAGTTAAAATGAAATTATTAATGTTTCATTTATGGAAAATTATTATAAAGTTAAAATATTTCATACACATTCTGTTTTAAGAGATCTTGGTTTATATGCTAGATAAGATTTAAATATTTATGGGATAAGTATAACTAAAAATATTTATTTTAATTATGATTATATTTTTTTATGAATTCTAAAAATGATGATCTATGTATTGTATATCTAAAGAAAATTTATGGTTTATATAAAGATCAAATAAAATAAACGACTTCTACACATGTTTCACTCAATGAAAATTTAGAAGGGTTTGTGAAATGAAAAAATATTTGTCTTTTAAATTAGAGTTTGTTGATTCAAAAGTTTTAAATGTTAAAGAATAAAATGAGATACTATATGAAAATATTTAAAATGCAACTTCTTCCTCTTATGAAGTGGTTTATAATTTTTTTTTATTTTTCAAACATAGAATTAAATAATGAAACATTAATTGGAGAATGTTAGAAATTAAATGTTTTGCTTGATAATTCCTATTTTTAATAAATGTTCTTCAAATGACCATATTTTCAATAATACTAATTTTAAAAAATATAATAATAATAATAATTTACTGGTTGTTACTCTATTGTTCCAATTATGTTTAGAAATAATACATTGAAAGGAATTTCTATTAAAATTTGTTCTATTAATTTATTTAAATGCAGATCTTATGGTTATTATTATCTTAATTTTCCTTCAAAGGTCACACAATAATTTATTCAAAAAAGGAATTTCATGAATAAATATGATATCAAGGAAAAAATATATAAACCATTTACTTCATGTACACCTAATGGTACACATTTTAATTTTGGTAGAATAAATAAAATCTTTATACTAAAGTAATATATAAATTTTGATTCTTATGTTCAACATACATGTCATTGTAGTTTTATTATTGGAATGTTGACTATAGTATTATAATATTTAGTATTTTTTTGGTCATGGTTGAATACCCCAAATCATTTTTTGAAGTTACCATGTAATTCTAATATTCAATTTTTGTTTTGGTTTGTAAACATGAGTAAAATTATATTTATTTATCATTATTTTGAATTTTCATTTTCATATGACTAGTAAATATATTATTCTAGTTGTAAATTCTAGTTCAATTATATGATTATATTTATTTATTTACTTTCAAAATTCATTGAATATTTTATAACATGTATCATGAATCCTTGTGTTTGGAGAAGTGTTAAATGATAGAATTAAAATTCTATTTATACTATTTTGATATCATCATTCTGAAAGGAAAGAATAAATTTTGGGGTAGTTACTCTAATTCATAACATTGAAATATTCTTGGATGTCTCAGATATTAAAACATGGTATTCATAATTCTATATGTGTATTTTTCATAGCATTAAATCTACTTAAAATGTAAAATATATGTATATTTCATTGCCCAAAATATAAAAGTACTAATGAACTGCTATTTTTTATGGAAAGGAGGTGTAATGACACCGATCCTAGTAAAGTGGAGTTGGTGTCTTACGTTATTATATTATCATAAGATACATTGAATCATATCTCAAAGGACTAAATAATTTAATATTTTTGGTTAAATAGATACAAACATGATTCCCATATTATATTTGATAACAGAAATTAATTCATTTTTTTGAAATTATAATTATTCCTTCTAGAATATCCCTACATTTAATTCTTTGTAGACTTCATGGATTCCTTGGAAAGGGGAAAAAATAAGGGTGTTCACAAATGATTAGTAAGTTTTAAGTACAATAGAAGCTATCGGAAATCAATAAGCATAGTCAGGGAAAGGCAAATAACCAAACACATGTGAAATTTATATAATTTGACTAGAATAATTAATATAGACATATAAATAAATTAAAAAACATTACATATATTTAATAACGTTATGATCATAACTAGATATGTCATAATCAATATGGAAAACTAAATTACTAAGAACATATTCCATTTAATCTATATATTGAGAATGAATTACATCTAGAGATAATATCATTGAAAAAATATCGTGGATAATAATAATTTAATTCTTAATTAAAGAAATTATTAATTATTGGATATCATGATCTTGTTAATCATTATAGTTCTACTATCAAAACCTTTTAAAATATAGTTTATAATTGATGGGTAAGTATACACCGAAACCCATTTAACTAAGGTCAGCCAACTGATTCGTCTCATGACAATACAAATTCATTGGTGGGATATCTATAAATAGGGCCCTCCAATATTGTTATATCCAAAAAATTCCTCGTATAACTAATAATCAATTTAATTCCTAAATAATATACCATCTTAGTAAATATTCATATTGAGTAAATTAATGCGATTTATCAATATTTCCCTAGTTAATTGAATAATTTTCAATGTAAAACACAATATATGCGAATGATATATGGTTTTATAAAAAAATTATATTCATGATAAATAATATTTCTATTTATGGGAAATTTAAAGTCCAATGATCAAATGAATGTGGACATTTAAAGAGAATGTTAATGACTAAAAATATGAATCCAAAAAGTGAATATCAATAAATTATTTGGTGAAAATGATCATAGACCATCCATTTATAAAATAATTTTAGTATTGATAAAATATATCCCTAGTGTAGTATATGTAAAATATGTGATTGTTTCCATTGATGAATAAAAATTCCATAAATTATCATTAAAATTATTCTTGGGGAAAATATTTTTTTCATTTTAAAATTAACCCTTTAAACAAAATGTTCACAAAATATTTCAAAAATAAATTTCATGGAAAATAACTATTAAAAATTATAAATAAATAGTTAAAAAATTATGAGGTCATTATGATATGAAATTCCTTAGATGCCATTAACATTAAAATGAAGACCCATTTCACCTTTTTAGTTAAACCCAAATAAACCTTCATTGGAAAATGGAATGAATATTACTTTCAAATTTTTTTGTAAAAAGTAAAAAGGTAAAAATTTCATTAATAAATCATTTAGATAATTTTAAAAACATTTTTGAAAACATTTTTATAAAACATGGTTTTTGAAGAAAAATGATTTGTTACCAAATTGAGAAATGCAATTGTTTTTTATTAAAATTATTGTATCAATAATTTTAATTTCAAAGGTGTGAAAAATGGAAATATTACTTGAAAACATTAGAAATAACCATAGGAAAATAAAATAAAAGGGTTTTGTTATCAAATGATCAAATAATTTCCTTTAATATAAATTCAATCATAAACATTCCAGATTAAAATGATATTGTCAAATAAACCATACAAACATTATAACATTGAAGTGAGAATTAATAAATTATTTAATTATGTGTATAAAATTTAAAACCACAAAAAGTGTATATATATAATATGATAATCAAAATTCATTACACACATAATCATATAATATAAAATATAAATAATAAATAATATAACCTAATGAAATGAAATTGATTATGAAAATATTTACAACTTGGTAGTTTTAAAGTATAATACCTTTGGTAGAAATAATTTAAATTCAAAATTATAATACCATTAATTATTTATGAATCAAGTTATTACATATAAAAGGGGATGTTTATATATCATATAAAATAAATTAGGTTCATAATATTAAAATATGCCTCAATGAAGGGAAGCTGAGAAGAAGTCCCTTATGTTACAATTCCATTTGGTGGAACGTGATTGGAACTACTATTTATTGGTTTTAAGTATGTCGTTAATTTATAACTTAACTATGTTAAATGTTATATTATAATATATTATCATATTTTAACAAATTATCAAATATTCATTATTATTCATTCATTATTTTTATTATTTTAGGTGTTAATTTACTTGTTTTATCTTGCATGTTTTTATTAAAAGTTTCAATTATTTTGTATAGGATATAAATCCATAATATCAAGAATATTATTAATTCAATTGAAATATTATTTTATTAGATATATTTTAAAAATCATTACTATATTTGAACATAATGAATGGATCACATCGCTTTGTGAAGGCTGTAGGTTGTTTGTACGCACCAGAGATGTTCTCATTACATTAATAGGTGTAAGGCTAAGGAAGTGTATGAAATATTAGTTTCAAAAAATCAATATAATTTAATATATATCACATATATTCATTAAATATATCTTTATTAAATTCCATGTAATATATTTGTGAAAACGATCCACATCAATTCAAGATGCGTTAGTCCGCTATACACATGAGCAAGATTATAGTATTTTTAATGGAGTGTAACATAAAAAAAGTATAATGTGATATTATAATTAAATAATTATAACTATATAATAAATATAATATAAATTTTAAAAATCTATCATTATATCCATCCTTGAATGGTGGTGATGGAAAATGAATTACATCGATTTACGAGGTGGTATGTCGCCGTTGACATGATCGACAATTTAATTTACTATTTGATGGAAGGGTTGATGAATATAGGTTATTAAATTAAAATAATAACTTATTACTATATTTTAGATATTATTGTTCTTATATTTTAATTTTTAAATAATATTTTACGGTGGTGGAATAAGAAACAAAATAAAAATTCTCATTTAAGAACGATACCTCTTCTTCATGGAACTTATTTTGGAATGCCCCAAAATCCATCCTAGGAAATATTTATGAGAAAAAATGATATAGGATATTTTTTGGGGTGTAAGAAGTATATTTGGTTAGGTATTGTTTTAATAAAATTTCTTTCGAAGTGTGAATTGGGGAGAAGAGGGGGTGACCCTTTATAATTGGGGGAGAGGACGCGAAATCAATTTTTGAAAATATTCAATTACACCCACATTTTGTTCCATGAAAAATGAATACAAATGAAAAATTATCGACTCTTATATTTAATAACCTAGAAATATGGCCATTAAATTGGTTTTTACCAGTTATTAAGGCATTTTTAACACTTATCTTCTTAGTTTATTCCTCCAGTAAATCAGTTTTTACATTAATCATGGTTATTAATTTTTGTTTATTTTATCATTCATAATGGTAAAAAATTAAGTTAAAATTATTTGATAATATAATTTAATATTTCTAACAACATTGAATCAATTTTTCCAAATTCAATTCATAAAATTGGATGAATCTAATTTAAAATTACACCTACAAATGCGGAAAAATGAGGGTTTTCAATGAAAAAATTCTCATTAGCATAAAAGGTTTTAATATAATGATTCAATTTGAAATTGACTCCAATTAACAAAAATAGATAAATTGTAATATAATTGAACTAATTATACTTTAAATCCAATGTAAAATATAATTTATCCTCATAAATTATTTAAACAAAAAGATAATTTTCAATAAAATAAAGTATTTTTCAATATTCATGAAAAAATGAAATATATCATAAAAATTACAAATATTAACCCTAATATAATTTTTATATTATTATTTAGAAAAAATAATTTCAATTTACAAAATAATTTTTCTAAATTTGGAAAAAATTATTTATAAAATTTTCACACAAATCACTACTAAACTGTCTTTTTGAAAAATACTCATTTTTAGAAAAAAAATCTTTTTATTTTAAATAATTATTACTTTATTTATAATAAATACATAAATATAATTATAATAATTTAGTTAATACTAATAACACTCACCAAAATAATGTCTAGGTTAAAATGGTCATGTCATAATAATATTTTAATAGAGTATTTTTATTTAGTCCTAATGTTTCCTGTATCATATTATATCAAAGAGGTTGAATTTAATTAAATGTAAATAAATCATAAAGTATCATAGTGTTACATTCTACACACCTTAAATAAATTGTTTTCTCCCACATTAATATTGTTCTTAGAAATCAGGGGTTTGTTATTTGATAATTACTTTTTTGAGGAAACAAACATCGTAAAAGGGTTAATAGAACATCCTCTTAATAGAGATAATGGGAAGTAAGAAAGGACACAGTAAATAACAAATAACTATGTTTATATGTAGTAGATAATTTGTGGAAATTGAGGATATGTACATAGAAGAAAATTGTTTTATGTTATATAGAGTGATATAGGTCATTGACTACAAGAAAGTGAATGATTACTAGAATGATAAGGAACTCAAAACCATAAATCTTTGAGGATTTAAAACATGATTTGATTCATAGAATATGAAGGTAATATTATTATATTTTTGTTTCAAGACATTTTCCCTAATTTTGATGCATTATTTCATTGTCTAAGAATATAAATAAATATTCTTACGGGACATAATTCTATTTCATAAGCACATTTCCTTCCCTTGGTTGTACTTCGATAAATATTCACACAATTTCTTACTCTAAGAGATTAATATTAAAACAGACCTTTTAATGTGTGAAGCACTAAAATTCACTTTTAATGGATCGTAAAATACATAAAATAGTGAAAATTATTTCAATATGTTGATAACGATTTTACAAAACAAATATAGTTACAAAAAGTTATACATTTTAATACATTAATCTTTAAACATCAATAATAACACCACTACTTCATCATTAATACTTATTTTTAAAATAATTTAACTAAATACAATGACATAGTAACCCAGAAATAAAATTTGATAGTGGTTACCTCTAGACCCTTATCTACCTTGAGTTGTGGTTTAAGCCCCATGGACTTTCTAGATGTGGTGATTATCACCTGACATTCAGTTTTTCCTTTTTCTAAAACAATATAAATATAATTATTATAATGTTCCTAAAATGTAATAAATTATAATTAACACAAAATCAAAGATATGATAAACCAAAATGGTTACAAATAAATTTAATCTTTAGTAAAAGAAATTAAAGTTATTCTTCCACAAATAACTATATCATATACTAAAGCAATGTAATTAATTCCCACAAATGTTTTCCTAAAGTATTCTTAATCATGTTAAATTCCCACAAAAAATATAACAAAAGTGTGTTTATGCATTTGAACATACGATCAATATTAAACTCATAAACACATGAAATTATAAACAAAATAAATTTTAATGAATATATATATTCTTATACAATTTTACACAATCTATAAATGATTCCTAATTCTAATAAACAAAAGACCAATTGTAAAAAAAGACTTCTAAAATTTAATTTCTAATCCTAATACATATAAAATTCATTTGTTTTTTTTCAACATATGTCTTTCCTTGGTATAGGGTTAAACCTATAGAAGATTGAATTGACTTGGATAATTCCCAAGTTAACCAAATTAAAGAAGATTAACTATAAATGGATCCCTATGATGATATTTATTTATTTCCATAATTATGTTCATTTTTCCCTAGTAATTAATTGATTTATTCCCTTTCTTTCCACATAAAAAAATTTTCCAATTCCTTTCAGTCCCTTTAATGGGTGTCCCTTTAGAAAGTTATGAAATGAAAGAAATCAATTCTTCTTTCCACCATAGTTTCTATCATTCAAGACCATAGAAAACTCCATCATTATCTTATTTAGTGAGTCTGGGAGTTGGTTAATGAATAGTTTTTCATATTTCATCATAAATGATTATGAATAAGAATGATAACATTCACTCTTATCATCATCCAAATTAGTTTCTCATAGTAAGAATATTGTTCTTAATATTAAATGTTAACGTGATTCCTTCGGGTTCTAACTAGTAAATAAAACAAAAAAGTAGAGTGTAAGAAAAAACAATTATAGTTATAAAATAGTATTGTCATTTATAGGACGTCTAAATCAATACACATTATTTTCATTACAATAAACCTTATTTTAACCTAGTTCATTCATTTTCATCATCAATTATTATCCTTTAGAATGGTTAGTAAAAAAATTTTAATTATCTAAGAATATCCCCTAGGAAGGTCAAACCAGGTTTGTAGTAAGGCGCACTGTTGTATACCATGTAACAATTGATTGAATCCTGAAACACATTTTTCATTATTATTGTCCCTAGGTACATTTTTTCCAGAACCATTCCCACTTATTAAATCCAAACATGAATATATTTCTTGGAAAAAGTCACATAATATCTACTTACTAAAAATTTAGGTGGTTATTTTACACTTCTCCTAAAAATTTATCATTTTTTTATGTTCCCTAATATATGATTTACTAAATATAGTTTCCAAGGATTATTCTAACATTTCTTTAATACCAACTAAAATTACCCTAACCCCATAAATCCAAATTAAGTGTCTTATGTTTTTACATTGTAATAATATATAAGGAATCACATCCAAAATGACTAAATAGTTTATCATTATTGGTGAAAAACGTACAAACATGATAACCACATTACATATAAAAAAATTAAAACAATTTTTTGGGAAATTCATTATTACCTCTAAAATATACTTACATATAATTCTTTAAACATTTGCTGGATTTTTGGGAAAGGAAAAAAATAAGGGTATGATCAAATTCTCGGTATGGGTTATGTACAGTGGAAGCTATCCTGAATAAATATCCATATTCATGGAATGGTAAAAAACTAAACAAACATTTCTTTTAAATAATTTTACTAGAATAATAAATATATAAATTTAAGTAAATAAAATCACATTCTATTTTATAAATAACATGATTATCAAAATTGGATTGGGAATAATCAATATGGATTGTTAAATAACTAACAACACATTCTATTTTCCCATAAACTGAGAATGAAATGAATCCATAGATAATATAATTGTAAAAATCTCATGTATAGTAATAAACTAATTATTAATTAAGAAAATTATTAAATATTTGATATAATGATCCTAGGAATCATGCTACCACTATTTATAATACATTTCTCAAGACTTTTTAAAACTAATGGGTAGGTATACACCAAAAGACGATTTAACTAAGGCATTCCAACTAATTTATTTCTTGAGATTATCAATGAACCAAGGGATTAACAACAACAAGGCACCAAACATATCAAGATGTGTACAGAACTCATCATTTATTTAATAATCAATTTTATTCATGGATAATATGTCTTATAAATAAATATCCTTTTCGAGTAAAGAATAAGAATTTAGAAATACTTCCAAAGTTAATAAAATAAAATTAAATTTAAAACAAAAGAGGTGGAAATGATATATATTTTAATAAATATGTATATATTTGACCAATAATATTGTTATTTATGTTAAATTTAGTGTCTAATTATCGCCGGAACGTTGATATTTAAAGGGAAAGTCTATGGCTACAAAACATACTCAAGAAAGGGATTTTCAATAATTTCCTCTGTAAAAATAATCATATACCATCCATATAAAGAATAATTATTGAATCAATATGACATATTAATAGTGGATTATAAGTAAAATAATGTTTTTTTTTGTTTTTGAATAAAAATACAATAAAAATATCTTTAAAAATAATCATGAGAAAAATGTCTTTTTCATATTGACAACCACATTTCAGAAGAAAAAAAATTCACAAATTTTTTTTGAAATAATTTTCTTTGAAAATAACTTTTTACTCATATAAAAGAATATTTAGAACATTTCTTGGTCATGAATCAGGAAATTATGAGCATCTAATACACATTAAAATAATGATCCATTTCACTTTTTTTGTAAAACCCAAGTGATCCTTATTTGGAAAATGACATGAAGATTACCTTCAATACATTTTGTAAAAAATAAAACATATTTATAGGCATATTTTATAAATTATATATATATAATGATAAAAATATTTTTGAAATCATTTTTAGATAAAATTTTTTTCAAAGAAAAAGGATTTTCGACCAAAGGGAGTAATGATGTTGGAATTTATTTTTAATATTTTATCAACAATTGTTAGTAAAAAATAGTGGGAAAATGGTACTATAAATTGAAATATTAATGAATTAAAATAGGATAATAAAACTAAATTGGATAATTATCCAATGACCAAATAATTTTTTTCAATGGAAATTAAAGCTTAAATAATCCCAATTAAAATGAGATTGTGAAATAAATCCCCCAAAGATTGAAATAGTGATGTGGGAAGGAATAATTGAATTAGTTATATGTATCAAAAGTAGATCCAAAAAAAATTTAAATAGAAAATAATATAATAAAATTAATTTTACTTGTAATCATGCAATATCAAATAAAATGGGGAAGTATTAATACCCAATGAAAAGAAATTGTTTTATGAAATTCTTTACAACTTAGTAATTTTTATGTCTAATCCTTTTGGATGAAATAATTAATAATTAAAATATAACACACCAATAATTATTAAATAACCAGATACTACATGTAAAATTGGTAGTATATACACTATATAAAAGAAATTAGGTTCATAATATAAAAATAATCCTCGATGAAGTGAAATTAAGACGAAGTCCCTTACATCAGGAAACCTTTTGGTCAAATGTAATTTAACCACTTTTATAATGGTATTAATTATGTTATTAATTTATAATATAAACATATTCATATTTATAATAACATATATGATCCTATTATAAAATCTTATCCCCTGTTTGATATCAATATTTTATTATTTTTATTGTTTGAAGTGTTAATTTCATTGTTTTCTCATGAGTGTTTCTTCATGAAAGTTCCAGTTCATGGTTATAAGATATAGATCCATAATCTATAGAATGATAGGAATTTCATAATTATTTTTTTCATTAGATACATTTTTATAATGATTATTTAAATTTGAACTTGGAGAATGGATGACATACCTTCATGGAGATTATTGACCTTATGTAAACACGAGGGATAGTTTCATTCCCTTAACGGGTGAAAGGGTAAGAAAGTGTATGATATACTATTTTTTCAGAATCAATATTTGGTAATATATATAATATTTAATCATTACATTTACCACTATTACATTCCTTTTAATGTATAAGTGAAAAATTAATCACATCATTTTGTGAGGCAGTAGTCTGTCATACACACGAGTAACGCTATCATATTATAAATAGAATGTAAGATAAGAAGGAATATGTGATATTAAAAATAAAAAATTATAATAATATCATAAGTATTATATTCACATGGTAAATTCTTAATAATATCTATTATTTAATGGTGGTGATGGAAAATTAATTTCATCGGTTTGAGAGGCGGTAGTTCACTATACAAATGATTAGTAGTTTTGATTCCCATTTGATGGAAGAGGAGATGGATATAGGTTATTAAATTAACATAATAAAAAAAATTTATATAGGATATACTTAGGTTATTATATTATCATTATTAAATATGATTTTAGGGAGGAGGAAGAAGAAACAAAATAAAAGTTTTTGTATAAGAATGTTACATCTTCTTCATGGAAATTCTATTAGTTTTCACCAAAAAACATCATATTATAGATTTATGATAAAACCACTATATAAAGAATGTTTTTAAGTGAATAAGATATTTATTTGGTTATTTTTTTTGTTGAAAATTTTATTATGGAAGTGAGAATAGGGTAGGAGAGTTGGATCCATTTTATAAGTGGAAGAGAAGACACACAAGTAATTATTGAAAAGATTAAATTACAAGAAAATATAGTTTAATTAAAAAAACATAAAATGGGTTATTCATGAAAATTATAGGTTATAAGGTCAATACATGGTCATAAAATTGGTTCATGACAAGTTGGTAGTTCATTTTAACCATTATCTTATAAATATGACCCCCATGAAAATCTTTTTTTTACCTTCATCGTGATATTAAATTTTTAATAATTTTTTTTCGTAATTGTAAATAAATAATTTGTCGTTTTTAGATAATATAATTTTTTTTATTCAAAATATGGAATCCATTTTCAAAAATTCAATTCATAAAAGTGACTGAATCTAATTTAAAAATATACTTGTAGATGTGATGAAGAAGTGGGGTTTCAAAGAGAAAATTCTCTTAAGTATCAGAGGTTTTATTATCCAAATTCAGAATGAAATTGCTTCCAATAACGAAAAATATTTAAATTATAATATCACAGAAATAATTTTATATTAAATTAAATTTTAAATATAATTTATCCCCATAAATTATTTTACCAAAAAGGTTGTTTACAATAGAAATCATTATTATTAACTATTCCAAAAAAATGAATCTTTTCAAAAAAAATCACCCTAGGATAATTTTGATATGATTATTTTAAAAATTAAGTTTATTTTATCATTTTGATTCTAAAAGTGTTAAATACAAAATATAAATTATAGAGACAAATCATGACTAAATCGTATTTTATAAAAAATATAGGTTTTATGAAAAAATTTATTTTTTATTATAATTGATTATTATTTTATTTCAAACAAATTGATCACCATAATTTTTATAATTTATTTAATTATATTATTACTCTCTAACTTAACAACTAGGTTATAATGGTTATGTTAAAATAATATTTTAATAGACTATTTTAATTTAAACCTGGTACTGCGTGTATTACACGCAATCAAAGATATTGAAGTTAATTTAATTAAATAAATCATAATGTATTGGGGTGTTATATGAAGAAACTGAAATTAATGGCTGAATAAATAATTTTTTTTTCTGAATTTTAAATTTATTCCCTACATATGATCTATTTTATTAGACATTTTGATGATTTTTATTTCAATTTTTTAAATATATTTAGTTTATTTTTGAAGGATTTTACAGTATAAAATCTACATTAAGGATTCGAATATGCAAAGGTTTTAAATATGTTGAGTATAATTGTGTGTTCACCAGTTTATGTAAGATGGTATTATATTTTTTGTATAAGAATAGTATGTTTATTCAATATATGATAAGATATAATTGAGATGGTGTTTTTTCACTTGAAATAAATATTTTCTAATTGATATATATTATGCATAAATTATGAGGGATGAAACCATATTTCAATTCTATAATTTTCCTTAAAATATATTCTTATTTTAAGAATCCTGGATTATGATTTTATGTTTTTCTTGGGCATGATAAAATTTTATGTATGTAATTTTGTGAATAGAATGTTATATTAAAGGGAATTTCATGTATTTTTAAATATTATAAGTTCTGAATGATTAACACGTAAACTTTTCAATTATTTAAAATCTATTTTTAAATATTTTATGCCAGATGTATCATGTTTCTAAAATATATATAAATTTTTTGTTTTTAATTTTTGGTAGCATATGATTAATCAAATTTAGTTTTATTTTATAGAATTTTTTATATTCATTACAATTGTGGAGTTTAAGTATGTTAAAATTTTCAGAATTATGTTCAGATTGATTACAATAAAATTTTCTATTTAGCATGAAATCAATAAAATATAGAAACTATTTTATAGATTACTATTTTTATATTTTTATAAATATTTTATTATTATATTTCTATTTAATATTTCTCATAATTACTATATGATGTAAACACATAGTTGAGTCCTTTAGATTTCATAAAAGGATAGTGTATGAAGTATTTCATATTATTTTTCAAAAACATATTTTAAAAATTATACCCACTGTATTCAATTCATGTTCTAATGATGGAAGATTTTATAGTAGATTCTTAACATATGATTTTCATTTTTAATATTTAATAATTTTCTATATATTATTTATAGTCATGAAATACTACATGTTTCTATCAAAGGGAGTTATTATTTTGGATTATCAACCTAAAAAATTGTAACATTATGTAAAATAACTATGTGAAAAATAAACATTACCATTTAGAAGATAATGTTTTTTAAATTTAAATTTTTTCTTATTGATAATTTCAAAAATTGGAAAAGTTTTTAAAATTATACATTGTTGTGTAATTATTAAAAAGGGGTTGAATGTTGAGTGTCTCCTTGAACCACCTTATGTTTTGATAAATAAAAATATATATTTTTTTATTTCTTTTAAAAGGATTAAAACTTTTTATTATGTAATTATAAATATATAATTAATATTGAATATATCATAATGTATATTTTCATAAAGTAACATTTTATTTCATTTTTTATTGGACATTTTCTATTCTACAATTTTCATATAGTGTTCCTAGACCAAATAAGTTTTTATGGTCTTTAAAATATAATTTTTAGGTGTTATTTACTATTCTCACATATCCGATTCACATAGAAAATTATTCCTCATAGCTGATTCACATGGAAAATTATCCCATGTAGACGATTCACATAGTCGATTTTCCAGAACTATTTACTTTCTATATTTAAGACATAACCTGAAAAAACCCAAAATTAAGTGATTCTTATTAACTTTTAAAGATAATTAAATTATCTAAATTTTATTAGAATACATAAATCTCTAAATATATTTTTATCATGCACTAAATTAGGTTAGAAGTCACTCTATTTTTTAGTTGAAATCATATAGTTTTCCAGAACCAATTTTATATAATATTTGTATTATAACATGATATTTATAATTCTGATTACGGTAATTATTGATTATAAATAAATATAAATAAATTATCTAAATATAAATTAACTAGATAGAAAGATAATTCTATCATTTCAATTCTATAATTTAGGTATGAAATTTATTAAGAAAAAAATATTTCAAATTTCGTGAATCAGAAATATGATCAATTCGCCTATGTGAGTCCCTTACATGAACTGACTACATGAATCCCCTATGTAATTTTTGTTTTATAAAACACCAATGTGAATCCCATACACGGATTTTCCTACATTAATATATGAATTTCTACAAGATATTGTAAGAACTAAAAATATGGTATGTTTTACAAAATACATAAACTTTTGATTTTCTATTGTTTAATTATAGATGTAATTAGTGTTTTGGTTGTTCTATAATTACTTATTAATTATTTATAATAAATTATTTTTTATGTTTTTAATGATTAATTAAATATGATTAACATGTCATTTATCAGGTATAAACATTCACACTAAAATTTTGGAAATTGAAATATCCTAATTCAAACCGATTGAAATATGAAGGTCCATCCATGATTATTATTAGGGTTTATTCCAAGGATATTAATTCTTTTTATTTACTAATTTATTACTTGTTATAATATGTTGTATTGTTTAGTTTTTATTAATTTATAGGATATTGATTAATATTCATGAGAAATTTATTTCTTATTTTATACATGAATCATTTATTGGAAAATAAGCATGTGGGAAGTTCAAATTAGAATTTCAGATTTGAAGAGTTAGTCTCGCATTATTTATGGGTGTATAATAAGGAATTTAATATAATTTTTTTTTGGATATATTCATTGAAATTTTAGTTATTTTTCATTCTAATGTGAATATTTATATATAATGTTTTTTATAGTTCATTAAAATTAATTAAAATCTACATACACATAAAGATGTCAACATTGGATTTTATAGTGTAACATGGATTCTAATGTTACTAAAATAAATATTACTATTTTACGTATAAAAGTACTATATAATGTAGTGAATAAATAGATACATGAATCTAATTGTATTTATTTTTGCTTTATATTTTTTCAAATGAGTCCAAGAGCATCATTGTTCATATATTTGATAATGGCTGGATGCCCAAGCTTCACTTTTATTACTATATTGAAGGGATTTATTACTACCAAATTCAATATCCATAAAATTCACTCAAAATCATTCACTAGGTCCAAATGTTTTATTTTTTTATTGAGCTATAACTATTGGGTTGTACAATCTCACTTATTGTGTCTTGCATAAGGATGTACTATCCTAAAAATGCATCTTTTGGGTTTAGTATATCCCATTAAAAGACATGGTTTCTTTTAACCTATAAAATTATAGAGGAATGCTTTTACCAATTATGACTATGGGTTTATTAGTTCCTTTAGAAGACTTGGTTCCTCTTGAACTGTAACATAAGAGAGGTTAGGAATGATCCTATGAATGTATAGGTTGGGTATTCACATATAAAATATTGGGTTATGTTTTCCCCATTAAATATTGTGTTTCTTCTAAACCTAAAAAATAAATAGGAAAGGATTGAGCCTTTAAAATTCTAGGTTGGGTCTTATCATTTAATATTTTGGGGTTTTTTTCTAAACCCCAAAAAGATAAGGGATTTGGGTTAAGCCTCTAAGAGTAAAAAATAGAGTTGTAAAGAATTTTAACTCTCTTTCAAAAGCGATATACCATAGTGGGTTCCATATCTATTACTTCACAACAGGGTTCAAGATTGTAGTATGATCCTTTATATCTGAACCACTTTAAAAATATATTTTGTTAATCTTTTACATTCACACTATTTTTAATCTATCTCATTTCTTATATCAATATGACTAAATTGTTTAATAATTATACCGACCAAATTTCACTCAAAAAGGGTAAACTCTAATTAATTTTTATGGAAAGACAATTCAACCACCTATTTTCCATTAACAACACCACGTTGGGATTTAACAACATGCCTATAAAAGGTCTAACTAACAATTTACAAGATCAAAAATCATTACAAGCCTCTAACTCAAGCCAATAAACATAAATGATTAATTATAAAATTAAAATTAATTCACAAATTTAAATGTAAATGGGAATAAAAACCGAAAATATAACCAACAACCTAATCACATTGGAGCCACAACTATACACTTAAAAACAAACTAAGGAATTACCCTAACCTCATTCTAAGAAAAATTCTAAACACATGACATCAATTCCAAGATAAATTAATTAAAAATTTAATTGTAAACCTATTAAAATTATAATTAGTGACATACATCTATCAAAATGATTAATTAATTCATGTAGATGGTGTCTTAGGATTTCCTCATTATAAGAAGAATTAAATCCCCATGAAAATTAGATAATTACACCTTGATTCAGTGGAATTTTTTGAAGATCCCTAACAAAAGGACACCAAGAAACTACTGAAAATCTAGGATTATCCTACGGAAAGCATTATGAGTGTGAAAAAAGGGTCGATAAAAGGGGTCTTTTTCAGCGCTAAAAAACACTACTAAAGGGGTCCCATTAATAGTGCTAATAAAAAATCACTGATAAAGTGGTGAACATAATAAATTCTAATACAAAAAAACATATAAAGGGGCCCATTTAGTTATTCTACTAATAAAGTGATGATAATGTGGGGGCCTTTATCAATGTTTTTTAATAGCATTGATAAATGTGCCCATTTATTGGTGTTTTTTTCTAGCACTGATAAACAATTTATATCATAAAATTAAATATACTTCATTTAAAGTAATATATTAATATGTAAATATATTCATATTGATGTAAATAAAATATGTTTCTTAAAATAAGATTTATATTATGGTAAATACTCATTTAAACTTAAGATATAATATATTTAGTAAATATGAAAAAAATAGAAAAAAATGGTAGTTAATAATTTTCCAATTATTATCGAATAATTATAATTTAATAACAATTAGATGATAAAAACATTAAATAGATTGATGAGCAGTCAAAGTTATGTCAAAAACATGTCATTAACTTGAAATGACCATAAATTTTGATCCTAGTGTTCCTTTGGGATCTACCACATATCAAATGTAATCCTATTAAGGGATCTATGTCGTGGTTAGTTGGGGAAACATTCTTCACTTTTTTTATGTCAAAAGGCCTATAATTCCTTTAAATATATTTTTTAGTTGGGATACCCTTGTTTTTTTAATATTCTCTAGTTTTTCAACATTGTTTAATAGAGTCCTCTTTACAATTTTTATTGGGGACTAAATTTATTCCTAGGACCTACATTGATATTGATATTATTGTTTTAAAATTTTATCTTTTCTTATAATGTATTTTTGTTTATAATTAAATATATGAATATTTTCTTATATTTACTTATAGTAAATCAACTGTATGAATATATATTAACATAAAAATGTTTTTTTAAATATATAAACAATATGGAAATAAATATTTATTATTAAATTAATTTAAAATAAATAAATAACTATTTTATTTACCTTATAAAGACACATTAATATTTATATGTAATGTTTATATGTACATATGTTTGTGTTTTAATAAACACACACACACACACACATACATATATTTATATTCTAAAATATATAAATGAATACTAATATATAATATATTTAAATAATTGTAAGTATATATATATATGTCACACACCTCAAAAAGAGATGTATGAATACAAATATAATTAAATATAAATATCATAAAATGAAAATTAAAACAAGGTAAGGTAGTGGTAAGGGCTTCACATTATAGATGAAAAATTAGGGGTTCGAGCCCAGGAGCACACTAGTGGGTGATAATTTATCTAGACCTGAGAAATGGGGACACAATTTCTATTAAATGGGTGGGTGTGAATGAGAGTCGGTGAGGTGTGGTCGAGGGGAATGAATAGAAATTAGTGGGGGTGTAAAAAAGTAATTTTTTTCATCAAATTTTATCAGTGCTAGGAAAAAGTGCTGGTAAATCCCTCATTCATCAGAACTAAAGAAAAGTACCGATGAAGGAACCCTTTACCAGTGCTAAAGAAAAGTGTTGATGAAGGCCCCATTTATTAGAAATATTTTTAGCACTGATAAGGGTTTTATTTTATCATCTCATAAGGTATTCATCACTTTCTTAACATGGATAAATCCTATATCTTGCATTGTTAAATGAATAATTTATTGTAGTGAAAATAGATAAACCCCAGAGAAAGAATAAAGGTTGAAGGAGGTGGTTGAATATCACCATTAATCACTAAATATTGGTCTTAAAAACATTACTTGATCAAAGGAGAAAATAAATGGGGGGAGGGGGGGGCTTGGTCGGATGGGTGTGATTGTGAGGGTGGAGATGAATATAGGGGATTTCCCCTTAAAACCCATTGGGGAAAAGGTAATTAGGGACATTTTAATGGATCACATAGTCTAGATGCTTGGGTTTTCAATACATTTTCCATCCATGTGGTAGGATCTACCAAAACCCATACAAAATTCATGGTTTAATCACATGGTTTTGTAAGCTGTGCACTAACCAAGGAAACTTTCACTATCTCATTCTGCAAAATTTCATACAGTTTTTCTACAACTGTGTTCCAAGACCAAAGTACATACCAAGAAACATAGTTTTATATGATATCTGTATGGTTTCCTCAAAAATATTCACTATCCATTAAACAAAACCATTCCCTATAGAATTTTAACTGAAACTTTTTCCTTGTAAGGGTACACGCACAATTTTCCCTAAAATGTACAGGATAGGCCATTCACACCAATAAAAATTATAAAAAAGCTCTAAAATTAAACCCCATATTCTAGAGTCTTTCCTAAACACTCTAAGAACATCTAAATCATTAATCTATATCCAAAAACAACATCTCATGGTGTTCAAAATCTCGTAATTCCATTCTAAATCCCAATTCGAAATTCATCCCATCCACCAAATTGGAAATTCAATTTCCTCTTTGATTTTAAAATCCATCCATACACACAGGATAATATAAACTCCACACTATAACATTTATCATTCATGATATTCCATAATGGTTATCCTACAACACATCCCATCTTATATTGGTCATAAAAACATGGTACCAGAGAAACAAACTATCTTTGAACACTTAACAAATTTCAAAAGTGAATTAATCAAATTATGGTTCTTAAGACACCAAACCATGATGTAATACATGTAACCACTAAAAAACAGTATGAAAACACTTACCCAACATAGTCATCCAAATACACCAAAGGATTCATTTTCTAATTCATAATTTTCCATATGGTTCTTCCTATAATAGAATATAACTCATAATAGAAGATTCAAATACATTGGCACCATATATTAAAAATGTTTCATATCAAAAACATGTTTTATGTAGTTTATTGACCGAATAAATAGAATTACCAACTTACCAAACCCAAAATAAAAAAAATTCTAGTTAAACCCAATAACTACTCTCATATCAAATTCTAATCCCAAATTGACTTTCCTCCACCATCCTAGAATTACCCAGGCATACCGACTTCTCCCCCCCAAATCCTTGACCAATTCTGGATAGACAACCATTATATAAATTAATGACACAACTATGTAATTATTTGGATCACCACATCAAAAAACCATAACCACTGATTGAAACTCCTTTTCCCAACACATCATGAAAATTTATGGATCTATCTACCGCGATATCATCTATTTAACTGGTCCCAAAGGCTTTACTTTTAAATGAAACCTGAGGCCATTTTGAGACACCCTTTATAGTCCAACCAAAACTTTATTGATAATTACTATAGATGAGTACTCTAACATCTAAAAACAATCTCCATAATCTATCATACCAGTAGAATTGGTGTGCCATCGATCTGATCATGTTTGTACGACATCAAGTTATAACGATAGTTAATATGATCCTCGAACTCCATCTAAAGTCACACATGAATCTCCAACCATAATTCACTAAGGATTCTAAATGAAAAAAATTGTTCACTCACCATGATCCCCATTCAAAAGCTACTATAAAATTTCTAGATACATGAATCCATGAACCATCTTCCTTGATGGTCAGGTCTCCCTGACTAACATCACACGCTCCACCATATGGGTGACCCTATATTTTCATCACAAGATCGAAACCCGTATGTCACAATCCATACTCAATGTATACTATAATGAGATATCTGGATATAGGAAAACTTATGCATTCCAATGTACTAATATAAAACAAAAATCATTACCCATTCATATATTATGATTACTTAATCATTGGAACCCATAAAATTTATGACTGTAATGAGGGTCATTTAATCAAACATCCAATGATACAGTCCCCACTATACAAAATTTTTGATATCACTCTCCAAGAACATTATCAGAAGGTTATATTTTCAAACATGCATACTAGTCCTCCCACGTCACACTGCTTTCACCCTAGGAATCACTTTCCTAAAATAATGTATTGACCATATCGTCATACCCGATCGATTTTGGAATGCAACCTTAAACAAAAAATCATCTTATATTGCATCAAAACACTAGGAATCTATGCACACAAGTGTTTCATCAATCCCATTTGTTAGATGAAACCTGATCAAACACTGATTTACTAGAGAAATTGGTTTTATGATAGATTATCATATACCATTCCTATATCATCCAACATAGAAGGTGTACACTCCCATACCACCCAAATGCATCACCCAAATCACACTCTTATGAGTATTAAAACATAATACTAGGGGGTTATGCTATAATCATGAACTATGATTTATTAAATTTTAGTTCATCAGGCCAACCAAATGCTCATTTTTGATCCAGAATCACTCCATTCACGAGTGCCTACCAAAAATACCATACAAAAAATTACATCCACTCTCAAAAGATCCCAACACCTGAATAGTCCCTCCCTTTTAATCCAGTCCAAATTTCAAAGCACTCAATGAGCCTCCTCAAGAACTGGTGGTAGAATCCTACCTATGATGAAAACCCCAATCACAATCCATGCATTATTCACAATCAAAATCACTTACCCATGCTTCCCACATCTAAAGAAAATACAGTCATGGTCTAACCCCTCACATGGGCTACCCTCTCTTACTATATCTCATCGACTCACTAAAATCTCGATTCATGACTTAAATTTCACTATGGTATCTCATATAGACACTAAGTAAATTTTAAGTAAGTTATTGAACAAAATAACCTCAAACACACACCTATATAAACAAATGAATCCATCATACCAAAACACCAATCCATAGGGCCTTAACATAATACAAATATCACAAGAAAAATCATCTTCCCACAAGCTCACTGATTCTCATGAGCACTACCACATGGACTTCCCCCAAATAATCCAAATTGAGTCGGTCACCTATATGATAACCATAAAAATCCTCCTAGAAGGTCTATACCTATATAATCACAATCACATGGTTTAATTAAGTACAATTCCATTCCAATCATTATGGGAATAATCAATATATGTTGTTTTAGGAACATTAAATAACTAAGCCTGAATACCGTCAACCCAAATTGGGTTAACCATAGAGGCATAAAATTAATACATTGGATTATTTGGGTCACTCAATGTACACTTCCTTGAGGGACTTTATCATCTTCATCTCAATCATATTTCCATGGATCCACATAACCTCCCATAAGAATGAAATTCGTATACATTTTAGACCAACAGAGTATAATTGCACCAAGTAATTATATGGGAGAACCCCATATGAGAAAATTTGGATACATTAAATAGAAGAGACTCACTCATTAGTGAAAAAAATGATACTATTTGGACCCTACAAGTCATGTGAATCCTATATGCGAAGAATTATACATGCACAAACATATATTTTATCTATATGTCAAGAGAAACCTTCTACACTTTTCTTCTTACCAATTGGACAAGAGAAAAAAGTAAAATATCTCATCAACCATTAATTTCAAAACACATGTGGGTTATTCTAGTTGAAAATCAAAAGTAACCATAACAACACAAGACAAGAACTTCAACCACATACCCATGTTAACTTGGAACTCCAATAAAAAATCTGTTCATGGAGCACAGGTTCCATAACAAGGCCCAAAACATTCCAATGTATCAATTATACAAATTACTAAAATAATATGAATAAAATAAAACAATTATTCGAATCCATTTGTTAAAATATCAACCTAGATCACCCAAAATAGTAACCAGACTGGACTACCACATGACCTCATGTGTGGCTCCATGAAAGTCAGAGGATACTGAATTAATGTGGGGTTATTGGGAGGTAATTTTGGGAGGTTTTACCATAATATTATTGTTAAAAATAGAATAAAATATAAAAAAATTAAATCCATCACAATACAATGAAATAGAAATAAATGAACCTAAACAAGACTAATAATAAATGAAATACAGTAAAGACCTAGACAATTATACCAAACACACATTGGCCACACACTAGAATGGTCACATTTGTATACCCTTTTAATGGAATTAATGATGATGGATATATTATTACTCCAAGACATACCACATCCTAATATATAATTACATATGATCAATCCCACTCTACTATGTTATCTCATGCCTCAGTACTACCAGTGCTAGCATCAAGTGATTTTCTTCTCGGATTCCCATGTGTAATGGTATCTAAAGTAGGGTGTGACTTCATAATATAGTTGAGAACTAAAAAAATAGAAACAATAATAGGAAATTTTTCGATACATTCATGAAATATTATTAGGATAAATAAAATGTTGATAAAAAACCAAATGAATATATATCACAGGGGGACTGAGTTCCGCCCTAGTGTTGATCATTAAGATTGTGACCATGAAAACCCTTTTCTTTATTAGAAATTAATTCATAATTTATTACATAAGGATACACATATTACAACCCATAATTTTTAGAAGTCCAATTTATTTGGGTAATTAGGCACATTACATTACACCATTAAAACATGTGATACATCAATATTATTGAAAATATAATTAAAAAGATCAAAAAATTCCATCACTCTTAAATCTGCATTGGATAACCTGGGGAAATAAATAAGGATAATGTGATCTATAAATCCCATTAAGGGAATAAATATAGAATAAAATGAAAAAATCATTACATTTTATATAATAGGAATTTCAATAGGATATAAAAATGGGTGATAATCATAAACATAAAGAAAGAGACATGATATAACCTGATAATATAAACTAAATATGAGAATGTGGAGAAATAATTGAGCATTAAATCATAAAACAAGGTCATGTATAACCTCCAAGACATCATAATATTGTGAAAAAAGTCATATGATAGATTATTTTCACATTCTAAAACCTATCTTGATGTCTCATGAGACTAAAAAAGTTCCCAATGTATTGGAGTGGTATATAATTCTAGGTTCACTTGTAACGTTCATATCAAGTACATTAATTAGTGGTCCACATATATAATTAAATATAGAACCATATTGCATCACATTTAATTATAGAATAATGTATTGTACATACATGGAATCCAAAAATAAAATGTGTATCATTATTTCTAGGCAAATACTATTTAAAGGAAATAAAGACGGTATTCACAATACAAAGCATTAGAATGGAATGATCTTACTGAAATTTTGGTAGCATAAAATAAGTACGTAAAGACTCATAAAATGGTTTAGTGAGAGATAAAGGGATATACCATCATTTTGAAATAAAATTTATAGTAATAGGGATATAAAAAACATATCCCAAAATTAGAAATTGGAAATAAAATGCCTAAAATGAAGAAGATTCTTGAATAAATAATAAAATTAAAGGATTCCTTACCATGGAATGGTGATTCCAAAATAATGGGAGGAGCTAATTAAGAGATTGGGGGCACCTTAGGAGGAATCTATAGTAGAGAGTGAAGAGTAAGGAAAAGATATAACATTTTTTTATGAAAGAAGAATAAGGTATTGGGTGGGTTTATATAAGAAAAGTGAGGGGATTTCATTATTATTTATCAAACATAGGTTATGAATTATATATAATAATTTATGAAATACCAAAAAATTTCCCATAGTTTTTTCCATGGTTTCCAAAAAAGTGGAGTGTTTTTAATTATTCTATAAGTACAATGGACAATCTAATTAGTATATTATCCTTGGTGAGTTGGAAGTGGGTCATGTTTATAATAAAATTATTTTAAAACCATAAAATATAATATTGGATTTATTATAATTTATAAAGGATTTTTAAAATTAATCAAATAAACTTATAATGACATTATTTTAAATAGAAAACATAGATTTGATTTTTATAACTTTTATGTCACTTATGACATCACATTTGGGTAATTCTGACGTCATAATACACACCATATATTTATATTGTATTTAATTTTTATAGGAAAATTATGTTATAATAAAAAATTATAAAGAATTCATTATTTTATAATTTCAATGTAAGGATTCCAAAAATAATATTAATTTTATTCACATAATTTCATAATTATTTGAATGTTTACTTTTAGAACAATAATTGGAATTTATCAAGAAATGATGGGTATTTTGACAATAACAGTTTTCAAACCTTTATAACAATTAAATTATTATTAATAAAAATTATATTATAATTTATATTTAATAAATATTATTTAATAAAGATAATAAAATATTATTTATTTCAAAAATACATTAATTCATCAAAAGGAATGTATTATTTAAAATTTCATATTACCCAAAAATACAATTTGTGTTTTATCATATCAAAATCAAAATAATGTATATTGTAAAATTTAAAAACTATTCTAATGATAACAAAATATATATAATCATATACTAGGGTTCTGATACATGCACTTTTATTACAAAAATAACTTCCATAATGGTATGGTGTGTGATGGTGAGATTTTCATGGGGTGGTTCGACATACTTGGTTTGGGCTAGGATCTCAATGGGAATGAATTTTTACCATAAATGGTTTCTCTCAAGGTTTAGTTATTGGAACACATATTGGGATTTTTGAATGGAAAATCCCAGTGATTCTATCTCCCTTAGAATCTTTGATAAATGGACTTCAAAGGGTAAAATCCGACTGGCTGAGGCTGTTTCTTTTTTTTTTCTACATCAATAGGATTTATCAAAACCTTGAATTTATAATAATCATATTATCACTATTAAATGAAAACATTATCAATTTTTAGGATTCTAAAAAATCATTTAAACTCAATAGGATATAATTTAACCAAAGAAGTGTTTGTTTTATCTATATCCATAATACATAATAGGGCATTTAATTCAATCACAAAGGGAATTTTATTTATAAATATTCAGGTTGTTATTATCTTCCACCATTCAATAAGAATTACCTTGAAATTTTCAGTTCATACACTAAAATAGTAAGAGGGTAATTTTGTTTCTTGAACTTCTCTGGTTCCCACATCACATCTTCAAACATGTGGTTTCTCTATAGCACATTGACCAAGTGCATTGTTTTATTTCATTGAAATTTTTATCTATTATACAATATCATTACATAATAATCTTCATATAAAATGTTATTATACCATGGTACCACCTATGGATTTTGAAAATGAAAGTGGTTTGGTATGTACTTCAATAAGAGTGATACATTGAACACATCATATACTTGAGATGAGTTAGGTGGATGTTCTAGTTAATAGTCCACCACTACGATGTGATCAAGGATCTCAAAGGGAGTGATGTTTCATGGAATAAGATTTCCTTTCTTCCCAAATATCATGAATTTATTTCATGGGGATATGCATAGGAATACCATATCTCTAACCTAAAAAACCAGGTATTATTGACTATTGTCAGCATATATTTTCTTTTAATTATGTGCAACGCTGATGTGCTGTTGAATTTTCTTGACCTTTCCCACCATTTCCTCAACCTTTTTGGACCCAACAATTTATGTTCACCAGCTTCATCATCACATTCATGTGTTCTATATCTCTTCCCATAAAGGGAATCATAGGGATCCATTTAGATGCTTGTGTGGAAAATATCCCTGTAAAAGAGATCGACCAGAAGAAGATGTTGATCCCTTTCTCCTTTGAAGTCCATTGATCATTATCTAAATATGTATTCTAATTTCTTGAATGTTCACTCATATTGGACATTAATTTGAGGGTGATACTCCATTATGATGTTCAATATAATCATTAGAGCATGTTGGAGATTCTACTAGAACATGGAGGTATATCTTACATCTTGATCATATACAATAGATAGTGGTGTTTCCTAAAGCCTCACCACTTCTCTAATTTATATCATTGAATATTTTTCAAGTGAATATTCCACTACAATTTAGATTAAGTGAGTAGTAATTATCATACTATCCACCACAACTCATGTTGATTTATTTCCTCTTTATTTCTTTGGAAAACTAGTAACAAAATATATAGTTTTGTTTTTCTATTTTCTTATAGGTATGGGTAGTGTTCGCATCATCCCCTTGGATTTTTTTACATGTATACATCATTTATTGACATACAAGACACCTTGATGTATATATATTTATATCCTTCTTCATATTTTCCTACCAATAATTCTCTGGGATATCATGATACATCTTTGTGCTCCATAGATGGCTGGAAAAGGTTGAGCTATGCGTATCATCCAACAAATCCTTCTTTAATTCATTTTTTATTGTATACAAAGTCATTAAAATTATCATACAACTCCTTCATTAATTTTGAACACTATGGTTTCCACTTTTCTTATAGTTTCTACATTATTCAAAATTTCCACATCATTCCATTGAGAATACTTTATCTTCTCCAAATGGGATGGTGGAGCAATCATTTAGTAAATGATTGATGACATTCCTTCCTTTATTATTACCATATCCATCCTTTTGAAGTCTATGAAGATCAAATCCTTCTCAATTATCATTAATGATAAAAATTTTAGATCCTTTCTACTTAGAGTTTCTAAAACTTTATTTGATTTCCTATTATGGTTGTGGATTGTGTTGTCATGGTCCTTAATTAGCTCTAACCATCTTCAATGTAGCATATTAATATTTTTCTATGTGAATATATTATTGAGGCTCTTATGATCTGTATATATTTCACACTTATCAACAATGATATATATTTTTCCATATTTTCAACGTGATGATTATTGAAACTAGATCTTGATCATTAATTAGGTCGTTATGGTCATTAATATTAGACTACCATGAGAAATAAGCTATCAATTTATCATTCTGTATTAGTACAAAACCCAATACCTTCTTAGAGAAATCACCATATACCACGAAAAATCCCTCACATGTGGATAGAGTAAGTACGTGTGTAGTGATAAGCCTCCTCCTCAAATCGCAATTTTGATTAATTATTCCAGAAAAATTTTACTCCCTTTCATGATATCTTTGTTTGGTAGTTTGAAAATCATGATAAATTTCTTAAAAATCATCGATAATACCAAACCGATCCAAGAAAACTATGGATATCAATCACAAAAATTGGCCTTGACTGTCCATCAATTTCCACTATCTTTTAAGGGTCCATAGATATACCATTACTTGTGATAATATTCTGCAATAACGTGAATTCCTTCAACCAAAACATAAATTTTTTGTACTTTTCACAAATCTTCTCCTTTTGTATGGTCTTTAGCATAATTATAAAATGCTCGTCATGATCATACTTTATTTGAGATTATATTAAAATATCTTATATAAATAATACTAAATATTTTATGAGGTAATATCTAAAGGATATATTCATCAATAACATGTTGATTTTTAGAGCATTAGTAAGTCCAAATGGAATTAATAGGAACTCATACCTTATACGAAAAGCAGTCTTGGGGATATCCTCTTTAGTTACCCTAACTTGATAATACCACTATCGAATGTATTCTATAATGAATACCAAAAATTTGTTGAGAAAATATCTAATGTCTCTTTTAATAAAGAACATGATAATATCTTGAGAATTAGTGAGTCTTAATGGAATTACTATTAACTTATAGTGCCTATACCTTCTCTTAAAACCATTCTTGGGGATATCCTCATTATTTTCCCTAACATGATAATACCCTAATCGAATATCCACCATGGAGAGGTATTGGGTTGCATGTAGCTGATTGGAAAATTCATAAATCCATGGTAGAGGATACTTTTTCTTTATTGTGATCATGTTGTGTTCATGATAATCATTGGAAAGTCACATCGACCCATGCTTTATCTTTACGAAGTGGATTGGTGTATCCCATGGTGAAGAACTCAGGCATATAAACCCTTTATCCTGATTCTTTTATATTTGTTTCATCAAATCCTCAATTTTTAAAATATCCATTCTATATGGAGTCTTGGATATTTTAAAATCCTTATGTATAATCATGATTGAATATTCAACTTCTCATCTAGTAGGAAGACCAGGATATTCTTCAGGAATAACATTAGCGTATTCCCTCATAATGGGAATGTCTTAAAGGATGATATTTCCCTTATAATAAATAATTTTAGCATGATATTATTTCTCATAGGGAAATAATATATATTATTGAGATTATGGTACTAAAAAAATTCATTATTATCCTTCCACTTGTACAGAATCAGAGGATGATCCATGATATGGAGATTTATTTCCTTCCCATGGAGATTTATATTGGCTATAAATAAGGAAAGACAATCCACACCAATAATTGCCTCCAATTTCGCTGAATAGAGCATCACAACATTCACTGGTAAGTTAATCCGACATATTTTGGTAGGATATAATTTATATATTTGGGATGCAATAATTGAATAATTTTTTATTTTCACAGATAGGTATACTTCCATGCTTTGTGGTGGAGTATGAATAGTTATACTAAACTTTCAAGATATTTTATTATGTTTATAACTATAATAAAAAATTATTCTCTCTATTATGGAATGAATAACTACAATACCTATCACCAATTCATTGTCGGGATCCACCTCAGTAGATTTAATGGAATAAGCTTTCCCTTTCTACCTTGGAGGTTGTTGGTGCTCATTGTCTCTGACCACCCTAGACACAGTGAATTGGTTTCCAAGTGACCTTGTTAGTTGAAGTTTAATCATTGAAAAATAAGATGGGGGTTTAATGGAGAATTCCTTTATTCCATTGCATTGGGGGGGTTTCTCCCATTGAAAATTGTTTCCTAGTTACCCTTCCTTACTACACCTAACACATTTCCTCATATACATTATGAAATTTATGATGTCCTTATTTCGAATATTTTGACAAGTGGGATGTTGAAATTTATTACTGGCATTAGATTTCTTCATCACAATACCAAAATTAAACTATTATTTCAACTTAACATTCCTGTGATACCCTGATATTCACTAATATCCATTTCATATTTTAGGTAACATCATAAAATTTCTTTATATCCATCAAAGTCATGGATTTCTAGAGTATTTCGTAGACCCAGTTTCATCCCACCAATGAAGTGGTCAAAATTTTATTTGGGGTTAATGAATAAGATGAAGGTGTATCATTAAATTATTGTGAATCTTTCCTCATACGTCCCAATGGATTTATCCACATTTTTCTTGAGTGGAAGAAAATACCTTTCCATTTTAAGTAAAAGAGTTCAAGGGAAATATTGGTTGATTTTTTTCTTGAATTCGGTAAAGCCCATGGAATCAATCTATCCCATTGGCTTCACATTCTTGATCAATTTCCACCACAGATAAAATACTCCCTCCATATGATAAGTAGCTAACATAACCATTTCTTTCGTAGAAAATTGGATGATTGAGAAGATATTTTAAATGGATTTGATCTATTGTCCCATGATTAAGGGATAAAATGATCCATTTAATGTCAGAGGACTTTGTTACATAAAGTTATCAATTGTAGCTTATTCTTTATTAGGGGGGATAGGGAGTTATTCCGGATATAGGTTTCAATTTATAACCTTAGTAAACTAAGAGAGTATCATCACAAAGTTCATGATTATTATCCATAACAGGTTGGGTATCTTGTTAGGGTAGTCATTAAATTTCCATTTACATTATTTTCTATTGGAACCATTGTTTTAATGATAACCGAATCATGTGTTTTATGATAATAATGAGTTTTATGTTTTATAAAAGAATTTTAAATTATACAGTTTATTAGAAAAATTTGGAAAAGTACGAGTCACCATTGAAGTTGAGACACCATTAGATATAACTCAGTGTTGAGGACGTTACTAGAATGAAACTTTTTCTATGTATTATAATAAACAACCATCAATGTTATTTCACTGTAAGAATGGAATTTTGGTAAATTATTGAAAATACATATCGCCATAAGATGTCTCACTATTGAACCCAATGTTTGGAAGAGTGTTGGAAACACCAACCATATGGGATGAGTCACCCCCAAAATGAAGATTTAGCTATGTATCAAAAAGACCTACCACCATACCTGAGTCACCTGTGAAGATGATGTACCATTAGAGTGGAATTTTGTCAATGTAATGGAATATCCTACCATCAACATGAGTAACTATTGATCTTGTCTCCCCACCAGCCTTATTTTCCACTGTTCAAATTCATAGCCATCTGGACTCACCTCTATCTTAAGTACCCATGAATTTTTTAAAATCATTAAAAAGACTCACAACAACTATTCTATTTATTTTTAACTAAATATTCTTAATATCTATTTTATAAAATTTAATACAGATATTTATTGTAATGATTTTTATTGAAATATTATAGATCTTCATTAGATTTTGTGTCAGTCATCCAATACTAGGAGGAAATTATTTGGATGATTCTTCCTACATGATGTTGATAAAAGTAGTACGTAAATTTCTCATGAAATACACAGAAATAAAAAATGAAAATAGCCACATGATAGAGATTGAAATACACATACTTGAAATGAGTATAGATTTTTGAGAGTTTAAACTTCGAATCTTTCTTACACATGATAGATGGATAGTGGAGCTAAAAAAACATGTAGTTCCTTCATACATACAGAAGAGAATATTTTATAACAATCTATTCTACAATTTTTTTAAAAAAATGACTTGAGACTTAGTTCAAACTACACTGAAGGAGTCACCAGGTACAAAGCATATCATACAAAGTAACACTATCATTTTACCTATTTTTATTTTATATTTCTATTTATTTTCTTTATATTATGAGTAGTATGTCTATAATCTCTTTTAACATATACACTATCTCAATTTATTTATCTCTAAGACACTAGATACCTTCTCAAACTCCCTTTAATAATTTTTTCCTATGGTATTTTGGAAGAGGTCAGTGTGTGACATGTATTTGTTTTATTCCCATGGGTATTGGGGAAGAGGTCCCTGTGTGGTCTAAACAACATTCTTGTTATACACCCAATCCAGGATGTGGATTATAGATTATTTTCATATAATATTCTTTATAGTGGGTGATTTCCATGTGGATAGGATTTGGTCTTATCTTGAGACTAAACTTCTTTTATTTTATTCCGTTGTGTGTTTTGTTTTTTTTATTTGGATTTATAAGGTTTAAAATTGAATTGTTTAAATCTATAAAAACACTAATTTTATAGTTATTAATAATTAGTATTTATATAAGACTGTGATTAAGTAAATTTATTTCAAGAGATGAATTAGTTTTTAATAAATTTTTTAACAGATAATTATTAAATCATTGAGAAATATTTTAACATATTATACCTTATATAGATATGATATTTTGATTAACTGGGATTTTTTAATTAAATTGGGGGATTTTTTAAATCCTATATTTGATATATTTTTTAGGGGGTACTCAATTCACCCTTCTCTTGAGATACTTACTCTGATGAACATTTGGTATAGAGGGTTTAAAAAAAAATTCAACTACGATTTTAGTTTTTCATGAAGATCATAAATTTCGGTTTATTACAAATTTAGTTATTTAATTGGATAATTGATGTGAACATTATACTACTAACATAACACCCTTTTTAATTGTAATAATAATTCTCGAAGGAAGATAAATTTTGAAATTCATATTGAAGGTATAGGTTTTGGAATCTGGTCTGCAACGGAGTATAAGTATGACTTACCTAAGACCGATAAGAATACATGGGATGATGATACTAAAATTTCTGATAAAAACAATTTAAAATAAATGAATTCTATGTATTTCTCTCTACATGATGAAGAATAAAATATAATATCTTCTAGTAATTGTTTTTTGAAATTAGTTATTCTTTACCTATTTCACACGAAGGAACTAATAATTTTAATGAAATGATATTCAATACTTATAAAATCAAATATGATTAATTCAAAATTTAACGTGATGAGATAATTTTTGATATGTATCTCATGTATAATGAGATATTCAATAAAATGATCTCTATAGGGAATCTAGTGTCAGATACTGAACAAATCATGAGACTGCTAAGATTCTTTTGAAAGATATGGAGAGGGATATTTCTATCAATAATGGAATCCTACGACATCAATTAACTGCATGTGAAAGAATTGATTGGAAATTTTACGATGTATGAGGAAGAAATAATGTTTAATATTGAATATTGTGATGATTTGAAGGGATAATTATTAGCTTTCAATTCTATAACTTCCAAAGAAAAATTCAATGAAAAAGTTCATGTTGACAGTTCAAGTGATGATAAATCACCACTAGATATTGATGATGAAGTGGACTATTTTTCTAGAAGATTTAAAAAGTTATATAGGAAGAATAAATTCTTCATAATACCATGTTATAATGAAATGTACAATAAAAAAGGATCCAAAGGAAAGTACATAAAAAGAGATGACAAATCAAATGAGATTATATGTTTTGAATGTAATAATAAAGGACATGTAATGAATGACCGCAAAAAGTTGAAATTTAAGAAGAAGAATGAGGATAAGGAAAAGAAGTATAAGAGAGCCCTGAAAATCACATGGAGTGCCTATGAGTACATTTCTAGTGACTCTAACACAAAACCTAAAGATAATCTTGATATATGCAATATGTTCTTCATGCAAACAATTTCTAAGGTACCCATTGTACCATCCAAACATTATTCTGATCACTCTAAAAATGAAAATGAGGATGATAAGTCTAAATAACAAGGTTTTTAATATTTTAATATTTCTGAAGATACATTTAATGAACTATTAAAAAAATATAATGTTTTTATGAAACAACATGTTTTATCTTCTAGTATTAAAACTAATCTCACTATAGAGAAAGTGACAACTGTTCAATTGTTAAAGGATAATATTGAACAAAAACTATCAAATGGGAAACTAAATAAAGACTTATAAAGATAAAAAATTGAAGAGAAATACTTACACAAATATTATAAAAATATTTATCCTTAATACATTATGGGTACAAGTTATTAACCTAGAAAAAGAATATTTTTAAGAGTACATGGATTCCCAAGTCCAATTTGAGAAACTATACTGTTAGTTATTTTTCAAATGGACCTAATAATGTTTTTTATTTCAAAAATTTTGTATTTTTATTATAGGAAACCTATAAAGTAAATATGGGTTATTAGGTCCCTAAGTATTAAGATATCTAGATGCAATAAAATTTGGGTACAAAAAACATACTTGGAATAAACTTTGTTTTGCTAGAAAGCTGCTTCAGGAGCTCCTATAAAAACCTATGGTGCTTTTATAATAGATGATAGAGGAATATAGTGTGAGAATATTTGAGTTTCAAGAGTCTTATAAAGGATGATGGTGTTAATTTCACATTTGGCGACAATGCTAAAGGAATGATCATCTACCTTGGCCAAATTGGTACCACTAAATTTGTTTTAATTAATAATGTATTTTTTGGATGTTTAAAATGTAATTTTATTAGCATATCGTAATTATGTGATTATGATTTTCATGTAACGTTTGAAATTTTTTTTTAATATTTTTAATTCTAAAATGATTTAGAATTAACTATTTTGTAAAATGATAATGTTTATCCTATTAATCTTGATTATTAAATTTTTCAAAATGCTTCCCGCTTAAGTGCATGTCATTTAGAATCTTGTCTTTTCCAAAGGAGACTAGGCCACAGTAACATACACTGACTTAGAAAGATTAATAGGAAAGGGTTAATCATTAATCTATTGCAACATGAATTCCAAAATGAAAAATTCTATTACACCTATCTAAAAGGGAAAGAATACATGATTTATTTTAAAATAATGAAAAAAGTTTATACTTCCCAACCTCTTAAGATAGTTCCCACGGATTTGTTTTGATCATCTAGTGTTTTTGTTTAAATAAGAATAACTATATATATGTTCCTGTACATTACTTTTTGAGTTATACTTGGGTATTTATTTTATCTCACAAATGTGAAGCTTATTCTTATTTTCCCCGGTATTATAAATTTGTAGACAACCTAAGAGGACTAAAAATTAATGATTTAAAAAGTGAGCAAGGGAATAGTTTGAAAATCAATACTTTGAATATTTTTTATCACGAAATGGATATAGACATAAATTATCTAATCCTAGGACACCTTAGTAGAATTTAGTTGAACAAAGAAGAAATATAACACTTCAAGAGATAGCCCACAATATGAATAATTAATATGACTTACCAATCTACTATAGGAAAGAAGATGTGATCACAAAATTCTATATAATATATAAATTTTTAATTAAACCTATGATAAATAAATCCCCTTATTAGATTTGAAATTGTAGAAATCCAATGGTTAATTAATTTAGAGTCTTTGGGTGAAAATTAATTATTCTAATAGTAAGCATAATCTTGAAATATTTTTCTCTAAAATGTTGAATGGATTTTCCTAGGATATTCATCTTTTATTAAATCCTATGATGTTTTTAACAAAAGAACTAGGACTATGGAAGAGTCTTCCCATGTTATGTTTGATGAGAATGATCAACCTCAGCTTAAGACTAATTTATGAAAACATGATAATGATTTATCCATTTTGACTATAAATTCCAAACCTTCAGATTCTTCTATAAAACATTTATAAAAATCATCTATCTCTGAAGAACATCAAGGGACTAAAACTAAACCTGTAAAATAGGACCTCCATTTTCTAGAGATATCTGGATCGTTTAGATTGAGATGTGGTAGACCAAGATATAGGTACAGAATCTAGATATTCTCTATGATATCATGTGGAAAATAAGGATTTATTGTCACACATTGAACCAAAAAACATTCATAATGTAATTAATGAAGAATTATAGGTAATGACTATGAAATAATAACTAGATCGATTTGAAATAAATAATGTTTCATAATGTGTTAATAGACCCAAATATATATTGAATATTGGAACTAAATTGGTGTTTAGAAACAAGGTTGATGAATCTAGTACTATTGTATGTAATAAAAATAGACTAGTTTCACAAGGGTATAGTTAAGAAGATGGTATGAACTATGAAGAGTCCTTTTCACCTATATAAAAACAAGATTCCTTTAAAATACCACTTTACTATGAATCACATATATATTTCAATCTATATCAAATTGATGTAAAAGGTTAATTACTGAATGGGTATATAGTTGAGGATGTTTTTTTTTGAAAAATCCACACTTTTCAAAATTCTCATTTCCCAAAGACTGTTTTCAAGTTAATAAAATCTTTTAATGATTTAAAACAAGCTCGTAGGGCATGGTATGATATGCTCAACACAATTCTTATTCAAAATTATTTTGAAAAGATGTCTATAATCTTAACCTATTTATAAAATAATTTCAAAATACGTTTTAGTTATTCATATTTATAAAGATGATATATTTGTTGGATCTTCTAAAATTTCATTATGTACTAATTTTTTAAAAATTAGGAAAAATGAATTTTAAATGAGATTAATGGGTGAAATGAAATTCATTCTTGGTTTTTATATTTTTTAAAACAAATATAGAATTATTTTAAATGAAATTAAATATACTAAAGTATTTTAAGACAATTAATTTTGGATAATACTAATATTAGTGATAATCCTATGAGTAACACCTGTAAATTGGACCTTGATGAGGTTGGGAAATCAGTGGATCAAACAAGTTGAAAATATATGATTAGAAGAATTATCAATTTATCTGCTGTATGACCAGACATTATGTTTAGTGTGTGTATGTGTTTTTCTTTTTAGGAAAACCCAAAAAGAGTCACACTTACTTTCTATAAAAATAATTTTCAAATACATCATGTATACTACTAATTTAGGACTATTTTGTCTAAGAAAATAATAATTTGGATTATTTAGTTATCCCGATGCTGATTTTGTGGGTTTGAGTTTAGATAGTAAAATAACCTATGGAAAATTTCATCTTTTGGGCAAGTCACTATTTTCCTGATGTACTAATATAAAAATATTGTTACACTTTCTACTACTGAACCCGAATAAATATCTATAGGTAGATGCTGGGGACAAATTTTGTGGATGAAACACATATTACTAGACTATGGATATCAATTCCAATATTTCCCTATAAATTTGGATAATAAATGTTCTATAAACATTTTTAAAAACCCAATATATCACTATAGAACAAATCACATTTATGTAAGACATCAATTTTTGAGAGATCATTTTAAAAAGGGTGATATCAATCTTTAATACATTGGTAAAAAACATCTACTTACTAATATTTTTACTAAGAATTTGAATTATTAGTGAATAAACTAAATCAAATATGAATTTGGAATGATTAATTTTGGTTAATCATAATTTTCTTAGACTCACCATTGAGTTTTACCCACTGTTGAGTTTTACCCACCATTGTGTTTTACCCACCATTGAGTTTTACCCACCGTTGAGTTTTACTCACCATTGGAATTACTCACCATTGGAATTTATCACTTTTTTAATCACTCACTATTGTAATTTCACCCCATTGGATTTACCCACAATTGAAAATCTCATTCCTTGGTCATTTTTTTGTTATTGTTAGTCTTAAATAACTTTTTCTAATTTTATTATGATTTATTTATTAAATTAATTTATAATTTTATTCAATTGATATTTCAAATTATATTTAAAATATCCTTTAATCCCTAAATGATATAAATTATAAAATTTTCTAATTCTTATGCACTACTTTCCTCATGCATTTTCTCTCAAGATGTGTTCGGACCCTTTCTTGCCCGACTGTCTATATTCCTTCACCTTTTCTCAAGCCTTCTGAGTAGATCACCATGTATAGAGTGAAGATATCAAATGTTTCTTCTCTAAAAGAGTCCATAATGGTAAATAATAATAAAGGGGAGTCAAGTCATCCTGCAATAGTTGAGCCAGTGATTAAAGATATTGTTAAGTTAGTCATGGTATCTAAAAATGAAGTGCATTTTGAGTGGTAAATTTCAATAAATTCATTAGTGATAAATGTTATGCATGACCAATAATAGATATAGTGGATCTATAATAACAATATTCCAATATATCTGTTGATGAAACATCCATTTTTCTATTTTCTGGAGTTTTGTTTTGAAGAAAATGAAGAATTGGTGAGAACTAGTCTTAATAGATGAAAATTATTTTTCTATTCAAGTGAGTTGGAAAGTTTTTTAAAGGTTCTTCACAAAGGAGTTGAAAAATACTATCAGGGGACTATTATATATTCTAGGGATACTTTATATTATGATGATGTTTTAGTTGAGTTGACTAGTGATGAAATTCTATGAAGGCCAGTTTCCTCTAAACATGATAGTGAATGAAGGTTTCTCTTCAAGTGTATGTAGCATGTTCTTTATTAAGGAAAAGGTGAATTTTCCATAATGAGATCTCAAAATTTTTATCTTATATTTATTATTAAAGGAGTATATAAGATTCACTTGTGTAGATATCTAATTCATTACTTGATGAAGATGTGAAAATATTCTTCAAGATAAAATTATTTAATCTACCTAAATATTATTTTGGATATGTGAGAATCCAAAGGTAAAATTGATGAAGGTGAGGAATAAATAATAGGATATGGAGGTTTCTACATCACTAGGATGATTTATAAAATGGAGTAAATTAGTTGTAATAATTAGAAGAAATACTGGGTTGATGATAGTGAATGTCTATATGATAATTTTAATCCAGTTGACCGTCCTTCTAGACCAAAAAATCTTGTAGACCCTGTCATGGAGCCAGATGAATTTTTGGAGTATTTTGATAAAGTGTAAGAGTAGGTTGCTGAATCTAGTGATAAGGAAAATTATTTTCTTATTGATGAAGGTAGTGACCCAGATTTACATCACATATCCACTTCTATATCATTTGGTACTCTTAGTCCACCATGGTCTCTCCCTGTTAGAGAGAAGATTTTAAAATAATAATGTGGCGGGGAAAAATAGAAATATTTGGGGCAGAATAATTCAATATTTCTTCCAAATTTTCTAAAGAGAGTGAAAATGGTGATGAAGATGAATAGTAAAAAGGAGGAGAAGATGGGGATAATGATGAATATAGAGACGGAGATGGAAATGAAATTAATGGAGTTTTTGATGGCCCCTATGGATGTATTAGAGATGAGGATGTTGAGATACATCATGATATTATCTCTTCTCTATGTTTCTCTATATCTAGATCACAAGAGAAATCCATCCTTTTTGGTGATGTTGAAAGATAATCTAGTGTAAAGAAAGAATCATCAGTTGGGGGGGGGGGGAAGAATCCCTATGTCCGGAACATCATCCGGTATATCCTGTTGGTGGTGGATATCATAGTGTGCTTATAGATGATGTTCCAAAAGATGGTGTGGAAATAGTTTCTGATCAATTTGTTTCCGAGCATATGGATATTTCTTCTATTTTTGAGCAGTTAGTGGGTTTTTGAAATTATATCGTATAGATGAGTGTTGTACCTATTGTTTTTTTCTACAGTTGATGGTTCTAAAGGTGTATAACCTCTTATAAATTCATATATAAGTTTTATGGACCCTATGTTTCAGTAATGGGTTAAGTTATCTTGATGTCCACCAAAGAATGGGGGACCTAGACATCGAGATTAAAGGGATCCTAAGAGATCATTAGTTTTCCAAATTTATGCTATTAGTGAGTTCCATATTTTTTATTCTATGATAGTTGATGCTCCTTTCATTCAATCAGTTCCAGTGGATGTTTTCACTAAAGGTGATTTGGATTCTGTTATAGAAAGGTTTTTATCTGACTTTGTGTTTTTGATGAAAAATAAACATGACTCTATTATCTTGTTTAGTGATAAGGATTCACGTAGTTTGGTAGGGCTTAGGATTCATCATATTCAACCCTAGATGATGATTTATATTAGAGATGTGGAGGTGTATAATATAAGTTTAGCAAGAGATATGGGATTTATAAAATATATAGTGGAAGAGATGAGGTATTCTTTTAATGACTCAATGGTTTCATTGATATAGAGGTTAAAAAATCTCACTTCCATGTATTATTCACCAAGTGATTCTTCTGTTGATGTTTAAATGATTATATCTATTGTGATATAAGATCTTAGTGGCGTGTCAAGTGTTGTACCATATTTACCTCAGGAATGTTTGAGGAAGTTCGAGCATAATAGTGATCGTGCCCATATGATGACTAGAGAACCTATGAAACACATGAAGGGTAATATAGAGATTATCAGCCAAGCTATAAAGTATTCTGTTTCAAATATACACACTAATAATTAGTAGAATTCTCTTTTTAATTACTAGGAATAGAATCTGAGAATGCCTCAAGTCACTAAATAATTTAATGATCAAGTGAATCAGTTAAAGGTCATGAATCCATTTTATAGTGTATTCATGGATGAAAAAAAGGTTTTATTTAGTGAGATGGAGAGATGTGGGAACATCATTATGGACTTCGTTTATCTCATAAAGGCCACTATTCATGTTTTTCTAATTGTTGTAGTAGTTTAGGATTCTATTCATATTATAGCTCATCTAAACCTCCTAGTTTCTGTTATAGAGGTAATCATACCTAGTGTTACCAGAGACAAAAATTAACAATTTACATCTCATTTACAACCTTTCATTATGTCTCCCAGAGAATTCATTCAACACCTTAGACCAATAAATATCTGGGAGCCTCATTCCCTCACTAGAGTTCCTATAGCCATTCCTGTAGTATCTTTAGGTTCTGATGTTGCGTCATCTCCTTCGAATAACGGGAAGTTAAAATACCTTTTACCTTGAATGAGAATCATTGATGATTATACTTTTTGTATTTGATGGGGAGGTTTTTTATAACTTTTTATGTAACTTTTTTTATTCCCTTCAATTTTTTTCATAATAGAAATTATTTTTTTATTTATATTCTATTCCTTTTCATTTACTTCCTTCTATTCACATTTTTATAGCTCCAAAAGGGGGAGAAGACTATATGGAATTTAATTATATAGTAATATATATTTTCTACTATACTGATATTTATATTTATTTTCTACTATAATGATATTCATTCCCATATATGTGTGATTTCCTTGCCTTTGAAAACCTATGTATCTTCTTTACCCTTGATACCCTATTGTTTTATTTGATACTGTCATTTATTTTATTCTATATTTTTTAATTACATTTGATAATTTACTTACCTTTGATGTCATGGTTTATAAAATTCCATGATTTTTATCATCAAATAGTGGGAGATTGTTTCCACTATTGTTTTAATGGTAAAAAATTATATTTATAATGATATGAAAGAGTTTTCAGTTTTATAAGATCATTTTACATTATAAAGAATTATATAGTAATTGGGATAAGAATTACTCACTTTTGAAGTTGAGTCACTGTTAGACAAGAGTTAGTGTTGAGGATGATGGAAATATAAAAATATTTCAATGTATTAGAATCACCCCCATCATCTATGTCTCACCACCAAAATGGAATTTTAGAAATGTATAAAAAAATACCAGACTCTAGAAGATGAATCACTATTGAAACAGAAATTTAGAAAAGTGTTTAAAACACCTACTGTTAGAGTGGAGTCACCGTTAGATTCAAGATTTGGCCTAGTGTCAAAACAACACATAACACTATACCTAAGTCACCATTTAAGATGATCTACCGCTAGAGTGGAATTTTATTAAGTTTTGAAATAACCTATAGATGAGATATGTCAACTTTGAAACTAAGTCACCACCAACCTTATCCACCACTAGACTATGTCACCGCCAGCCTAACACACCACCAACCTAAGTCACCATCATAACTTCTCTCATCATTCAAAAGGGTCACCACAACTGTTCTATTTATTTATAATTAAATATTTCTAATGGATATTTTATTGAATTTAATGTAGAGTGTTATTTTAATTATTGTTATCAACATATTGAATAGCTTCATTGAGTTTCATGTTAGTCATCCTATATGAGGATCAAAGGATCCATATGATTCTTCATATATGCTTCTGTAAAAATAAGTAGCAAACACTCTCATTAAATATATAGAAAGAACATAAAAAAGAGTTGTGTGATAGAGAGTGAAATACATGTACAAACAAGGACACCTCTATCTGAGAGCATACACGATGCATAATGCTTACATTGATAGAGGAAGACCAGAGGTTAAGGAAAATTCACTTCCATCCTACATATATAACAAAATAATCTATGACACTTTTATCTACAATATTTTCTAGAAATATGACTATAGATTCTGTTCAAACAACATGGAAGGAATTATAGGATACAAACCTTATCAGATAGAGAAACACACTCATTTTACGTATCTTTATTTTCACTTTATTTATATTTTCATTACATTATGAGAAATGTGTGTATAATTTGTTTTAATGCACGCACTCTCTCATGTACTTTATCTTGATGAAACTAGATATCTTATCAAAATATCATTACTATTGATTTACCATGATGTTGTGGAAGAAGTTTGTTTGTGACCTCCCTTTGTTTTATTCTCATGGGTATTATGAAAGTGGACCTTGTGTGTCCTGGACAACATTGTTGTTGTAAAACTGATCTAGTTTTTGGATCATATATTATTTTTATATAATCTACTTGGAAGTAGGTGATTTCTATGTACAAAAGATTAGGTCCCAGATTGAGACTGAAAATCTTGTATTTTATTCTATTATGTGTTATTTTTTTGTTTTGTTTTCTAAGATTTAAATTATTATTTTAATACAAAAACAAAACCACTACTTTGATAGTTATTCTTAATTAGTGTTTACATAAGGCTGTGATTAATTCAATTAATTTCTAATGTTAATGTGGGTTTTCATAGTTTTTTAACTAAGAGATAATCAATCATTGAGAAATATTTTATAATATTATATCTTATATCGATATGCTATTTTGAATAGCTGGGCTATTTTAATTAAATCGGGGGATTTTATTTAAAACTATTTTTATAGAAATTTTTATTTGGTACATAATTCACCCCACTCATAAGAGTCTTGCTCCGACCAATAGTTTTTTAATTGGTTGCTCTGATTTTTTCCATTGGCTAGAATAATGGGAAAATTAGTGATGAGTACATTTGAACTATTAAAAATATTAATGGAAATCTAATAACATTAAATGGATAACTTATAAATAACATTTATTTCCTTAACATATGAGTTTCAAGGATTCAATCAATTTTTTACCTGATATATTTACTAATATAATCTGTTATAAAATTTTTATTCCCCAAATAATACTTTGTAACAAACTTTTGAATTTACCAAAGCATATCCCCCCAGAGTTTCAAACTAGGTGTACAGCAAGGCCTATTGGCATTAACCAGTTCCCAATCAATTCTATACCAACATAGTGCTTTTGGGTGTTACCTCTATGTACATCTGTGCCAGAGCCACATCCATTTGTAGTATCCAGTCATGGATGTATTTTCATGGAATCCAATTACTCTATAATTTATAATTTTTTAGGATGTATTATTCTGTTTAGTATTATCCCTAACGATTTTTCAGGAATTTTCTAATCATATCCCTAAAAATAAATAATCCTCTCTTTTATAACAACTATGACAAAACTTGTCTTTATTACAGATTAATTCATGATTTATTACATATGATCACACATATTACAACACAAAATCTTGATAAGTCTAGTGTATTTTGGTAATCATGAAGATTAAATCACAACATAAAAATAAGTTCTAAATGAACATTATTTAAAGATTCCTTAAAATGATCATAAAACTCTACCATTCTTAAAAATTCATAGGATAACTCGAGGAAATACATAAGTAAGGGGGGATCTATAAAACAAAGTAAGGGAATAAAAATAGAATAACATGAAAACATTATTACATGTTAGACAATAAAAAATTCAATTGGACTTAGAAATGAGTGAGAATCATAAACATGAGTAAAGTGGCATGATATATCATGATAAAATTAATGAAACATGGTAATATTGTAATAACATAATCATGCAATCATAAAAAAATGTCAAGGCTAATCACCAAGACATCATAAAATGGTGGATAAGGACTGAGATAGATTAAGTTCACTCCCTAATCCTTTTCATTATGTATCATGAGACTAAAACATTAGCCAACAAATTGGAGTTCTATATAATTTTGGGGGCACCCAACACATTCATATCAAGTACATGCCTAAGTGTTCCATATAGATCATTCAACATATGATCATATTTCATCCCATTTAATTAAATTATGAAGAGGTGTGGAGTTAAAAAAATGATGTACCTAATTAAAGTATTATAGGTATGACTAGGTAAATACCCGTGAGTGGAAATAATGATGGTATTCACAATACAAAGGATTTACATAGAAAAATCACAGTGATATTTCTGTAGCATAACGACTGTAATTAAAGATTCATAAAATGTTATAATGAGACAAAAAGAAACATTTTATCATTTTCAAAAAATAATTAATTCAAGATGTATTTTAAAAAATGTATCCAAATATTAAGAATTGGAAATAAAAGGAATAAAATGATGAGGATTCTTGATAAATGTGGGAAATAAAAGGATCTTTTACCTTGAGAGGGTGATTCCAAAAGCTCTAGATGAGCTTCAGGAGTTATTGGGGGACCATGGGATGAATCTAGAGTGGTTAGGGAAAAGTAAGGACATTTAACAATGTTTTTTAGTGAATATTATTGAATATTGGGTGGGTGTATATGGGAATAGAGAGGTGAGTTCTTTATTATTTCTCACACTTTGGTTTAGGACTCTATAAAATAAATTAATAAAATACACAATCCATTAAATGGGGGTTTCCCATGGGTTTTGACCAAGAGGAGTGGTTTACATTATATTATATGTATAGTGGCCAAACACATTAAAATATTACCCTTGGAGATGTGGAAGTGGGTCATTCTCATAAAGAAATGATTTTAAACCATAAAATATAATATAGGTTTTGGGGGAACCATAAAGGCTTTATAAAATTAATACTATAACCTCAAAATCAAATTATTTTAAAGGGGTAACATATGTTTGTTTGTGCTTACATTTTATGTCATTTATTACATCACTTATGGGTCATTATTATGTCGTAATACACACAGTATGTTTGTACCATATTTAATTTGTACTTGAAAAATCAACTATCACAGAAAATTATGAAAATCTCAAAGTTAGATAATATTGAGAAGATTATTCAAAAAATAATAGTTATTTTATAATTTTTTTTTCTAAATATATGGATATTCACTTTTAAAATAATATTTTGTATTTATTGAGAAATGCGATGTTTTTTTGACAATAACAGTTTTCAAACCCATATAAAAATTACATTTGTATTTATAATGATAATATTATCATTTATATTTGATTAAAATTATTTAATAATAGTATCACAATATTATTAATTTCAAAAATAAATTAATTCAACAAAAGGAAAGTATTATTTGAAATTTAGTATTACCTAAAAATACAATTTGTGTTTTATTATATCGAAATCCAAATAATTTATAATATAACAGAAATAAAATGTTAACATTACCATGATTATATTGAAAATAAATTTAAATAATAATATTATAGGGATTTTGATACATATCCCTTTTTTACACACATATGTTCTTTAGGGGTAAGGTGTGTAATGGTGTGATTTTCATGTGGTGGTTTGGCATTCATGATTTGGGCCATAATAATGATGAGCTTGAATTTATCCAGTAAATTTATTTAATCCTAATTTAGTTATTTGATATTAGCTTAGGGTATTTCAAGGGAAAAACATAGTGATGATACCTCACTCAGAATATCTAATAAATAAGATTTATAGGGTATGATCCTACTCATTGAAGCTATTGATTCTTTTGTCTATCTTAATTGGATTTATCATAACCCTATATTAATTCTAATCACAAGATCATTGTTAAATGGCTATAATTTCAATGGATATGATCATTAATTATACTTTAAATTTGATAGGATACAATAAAACCAAATAATTTCATTTTTTTTCAACAAACCTTATTACATTATAGTGTATTTAATTCAATCACAATGTGAATTGAATTTATAAAATTTCAGGTTATTACAACGACCCTGATTGATCATCCTTACATAAATAAATTTCAAGGGGGTCATTGTGAATGTACCAATGAGTATACATCCATATTAATGACCCATTAATCTCTGTTATACCAATAAGTTGCACAAACTGCCCATAGGAGAGTTTTGTCAACCGAGAATAAGGCATAAGTATCACAGACTTGGGGAATACTCTGAGAAAGATCCATCATTGTATAAAAGATCAAAAAAATCTCAATATATGTGTAACAACCACTAATATTATCACAAAAACCCCCTAAGGGAGTTTTCTAAAATAAGGTCATGTCCCATAATTATCAGGGACCTCCCCAATGGATGTTTTCTCTGCCAATAATATCGTCTACATATGAAAACAATACTACCAATTTGGTGTTTTCCATAAATAATAAAATAATTCCCATATATATATTGTATGATATAACATGAATATAAAAAATAAATAGGGTTTTCTGAATTCCCAAACAAGACATCACTACCCAGAACCGATGTCCACCCTCTCACTAGGGTCAGTAAGCCACCAGGAAACCTCCTAGGGTCCTTGAGGTCACCAAAAAAGATGGGGAACCACACATGGGGACCACTATCACAGAAAATTATCATATCATCACTCATCTATCAAAGATAATCACACTCCTCAGTATATCTATGGGAATACATGGTAAAAAAATCACCCAAGGTAATCCATATTACACACCTTCTAAAAGATGGGTCATGGACCATCACATCGTCTTAGAGGTATTGAAATGTCAACTAGATTTCAAAAAACATACCATATATCCTACTTTCTATCCATATTTGATATTAATTTCTCATGGTTTCTTATATTACCTACTAGATTCATCCATCCTAGGTCATGCCACACCTCCACAAAGAGATGGTCACATGCTTCTACTCAAGGGTTACTAGGTAATACTGAGCCTATTACCACCAATCACATCCTTATTTGAGGTATCTCAAGCCCATATTAATGAACTAATAAGTATAATTTGGTTTAAAATAACCTTTATGGGGTATTGAGGATATATAGTATCATAATAGCCATGGCCACAACCATCAGTGACAAAGGAAATGAACTAGAACATGAGGGTTTTTCATGATTTGTGGCACTCATCCATTTCATGTAATGGTTTAATTAAAAAGACAATTCATTTGAATAAACCCTATTCATATAATTTAGAAATTTAATTTAAATTAAGTAAATCATTTGACTAAAGGGTAATCATTAAAATATGTGACACCTCATAACATATTTCATATAAATGAAATCAATAAGTCATCAGTCTAGTACCGAGACCACATATGTCATTTCATTAGTTTCAATTTAATCTCCCACGTATCAAATACTCTACATAATCTGTTAAAGTTCCATCCAATCACTTTTAATATCACACTACATTCTAATACCCTAACACATTCCACAAAATCCCAATAATCAATTTTTAAATTTAAAAAGAATTCCTATAATAATTCTAAATGGGTATAAATGTTGAAAAGCTCACCAATGTACTCATCACACTGAAATCACAACCATACATAGAACAATGACTAATAATGTTCTCCCAAACTCATTATAGGAATATGAACTAACACTTATAATAAATTACAAGATTATTTAGTTTTAATTTTAAATAAAAACCTAGGGAATTTACAAATGGTGACTTACCTCTATCAAAACATTGAGTAACAGTATGAAGATGATATGTTAGGGTGTTATTATCCTTGGTATAATGAAAACCCCTAGACAATTATATGATTACACCATGCATCTATGGAAACCCCTTAGAAATATTAACTAAAGGAAACAAAAAATTAGATAAATCTAAGTGTAATAATAAAGGAGGAAGGCAGAAGGTGAATCCCATCTTGAATCATTGAATAATGGCTTCATAAATCATCCCTTAATGAAGGGAGAATAGAAAGATTGGGGTGGATCGGTCAGGTGGGAATGCACATAAGGGAGGGGAAGGAAAATAGGGGATTACATCTTAAAAGCCATGGGGTAAAAACATAATTATATCTTTTTTAATGGGATGAATGGTTTCTATATATGGTCTTACAATCCAAGTGTTAGGATATACCCATTCCCACCCCTCTCGTAAGGTTGAGCTGCATGGTTTTCCAAACCAATAACATACCATGTGAATTGGAATAGTTTTGTTCAAAAAAAATTTGTATTGTCTGTCTTCAACCATGAAAAAACTGTGCACCATTCCATATGTCCAATCTTAGTTGTACATTTCACACTAATATCCCCATTATTTCCTCCATACCATGAACATACTATTTCAAAAAACCATTATCAATAGAATTTAAATAGAATATCATCATTTTTAAGTATAAACACATGGTGTATCTTGATATATGTGGCCCAAGCCTTAAGCCATGATAATAAATAACCGAAACATCCTAAATTAAAATCAACACTCTTGAGACTTCATTTAACATCCTTGAAACCTCAACCCATTTCCAAAAACACTAACTCTGTATATTAGTTCTCATAATTCCATTTTGAAACCGGATTAAAAATGTGGCCCATCAACCAAATAAAAGATTAAAACCACTCCTATATTTTCAAACCCATCCATGAAAAAAGGATATTATGATGAAATATTATGAAGAGGTTGTAGTTTATGTACTCTGTTATTTCTTGTTTTCGTGTTGTAAAGTTATCACAACATTTAGTTTTAACTATATATGCATCACCTTCAATTCCATGTATAATGAAGCATAAATAGACTCATCAATGGGAATAGGGAAATATATTCATCATCTTATTAGTTGGATTAATAGGGGTATGAATTATTTCTCAAAATATATACTCTTTTTTTCTAATCTATCTTTATGAAAACAATTCATGGTATTTATTCGCTTGATTTATAGAGTGTGGTACTCATGGGTAGATATGACTTCTTGATTTATTCAACTTTATTCTTATACAGAAGTTTCTTTTTCACATCACCTAGAAGAAAGATGAACTATTTTGTGATTAGTTCATATTATTATCCAAATCCAACTAATCTAGAAATATGGGAATTTATTCCATAGGAATATTCTTGGTTTTCTTCTTGTGTGAAGACTCGTTTTTAATTACATAAATCCTATCCTATAAGACATTTCATACATTTTTTATATATATTACAAGATATTATTATTCTTATATATATATTCGCATCCACTATTGAGTTACTATTCTTTTACGTCATCTCAAATTTTCATTTAAGGATGTATTCTAAGAAAGCAATCATTTTACTTTTATCTTGGATTTATTCATTAATTGATTCTAAATTTATATCTATAGAGTTTATGTAAATTTAATATTTTTATAGGACTGTGAGGTATATTATACTTCCACGATAAAAAAATCTATTCAATATTGGCGTGAAATTATTTATAAGATTTTAATTTGATGTAGTTTACTCAATATTATTCTTCTGTTGAAAACCCCAGGAAGACTCGCCTTATCACATCACTTAATTATTATTTTTGTTTTCTCAATGAATTAAAAAATGATTAATGTTTGGTATAAATAATCCAAAACTCATTAATACAATGAAACTTTTTTTTATTTCTCAATTTTTTTAAATACATTCATGTCTATTCTTTGTGAACAGATTTCTATTTTTGTATGAATATTTATTTTTTTAAGTTAGATTCTTATTATCCTTATATATGTTACGCATTAATTTAGGCCATATATAATCCCAAAATGTTAACATATTATTCCAAAAATCAATTTCATTATTCCCAAACCTCCAATAACATTAAAATCTCCAATCAATATTGGTCACCTCACTTTGGGTACAATTTGGCAGGACATTATGGCTTAATATTTTCATGTTGCATCCATATTATTATGGGATATTATTGGGAAGACATTTTTATTGAACATGATATCTTCCACCAATGATGTTATGTTGGAATTGTAATACTTTTATTCACCCTCATTTGAATAGATTTATAGTTGTATCCTATATTAACAGATGAATCAATAATATGACATAAAATAGTTTTTGCGTGATGGGATATATTTCTACAGGATATCTACTATCTATACTAAATTAGGCTTCCTCCATTCCTACGTATTGACTTACCCTTAACCCAAGTACCCTTCCAATCAGTTCCCCTCTGCTTTCCCATCCTCCCTCCCGCAACACAGTCGAGCTCCCCCTCCCGCGCTCTCCTGTCAACCCTTCGAATTAGGGTCCTTCATCAGGCTTCCTTCCAACGCCCGACTACCTTGCACCTTCGTCTGCGCTACCTCGGTTCTTCCCTCAATCTTAGGGTTTCGCTGCATCCGTCGCAACCCACGGCAAACACATCTAACTGCCTACATCTAACTGCATGCATCTAGCCCCTCATGTGTCTTCCTTCTCACAGATCCCATGCTTCCTCAGATCTTCCTTCCATATAACTATTACCCTACATCCATTGCGACCCACATCACCCCTCTATCCATTTTTTGGTTCCCTCCGCCTAAATACCTCTACTGCTTGGAGTGGCCCACCACTTAGGGTTCCAAACAATTTCATTGACACCCTCCCCAAAACCCCTCTCTATCCACACCTCCAGCTCCATCTATGCCTTCGCAGCTAGCTACTCTGCATTTGACTCCCCTGACACCGGCTCTGGATCCTCTGCTAACGGATCCTCTGCTTCCGAATGCTCTGCCTCCCTCAAATTTCAGTCTTCTTGTACACTTTCTTCAGGCAGCCAGTCAGAGAGGACAAACCCTTCACTTGGCTTCCCTACTGCCAAGATCATGAGGTGTGGTTCTACATAGTTCCATACTCTCTAGGTAGTCTTCAATGAGAAGTTCAGGATTTGAATTGACATATATAAGGTGAGGATCTCTCCATCATTTTCCATGTTTTTTGAAAGCCATTAGACCATGCTTTTGGTGGCTGCAGAATGAGAACAAAATACAAAAGGTGAAGTGTATGGTAGTGTTGGGTTGGATGTTATGTATGAAATAAATAAAAAGAAACTATTATAGGTATGTTCTTATTTAATTTCCCATGCTATAAAATCTCCAATGGTACTATTTGACAATATTATTTTTTATGAATAGCTATCAATGAAGTCTTCCACCTACATTAGGCTTCCATGGTTGTCAAATTTTTGATTCATTTACCTATTTAGGTTCACCTTTATAATTCTTACTATTTCATTTTATTTTTCTATATATCATTTAATTGATGTTATTTCAATTAAAGATATTTACTATAGTGAGGTTGTGCTCTGGGGTAATGGAATTGTCCTTCATGAATTTGGTGATGGTGGCATTGATGGTGCAAATTATTTCTAGGGTAAATAATGTATTATTTTGACAATGCATTGCACATTCATACCATTTATTTTTACACTTACATAGTTGAAACTAATCTTCACCGTAAAGAAATGTTTTAGAATGTAGATAAAGTGTATATTGTTCATGTCCTTTTCAAGCAGTGATTTCTGGTTTCACGAGGGGCACTCATGAGTAGTAATTCATTTTTTCAATTGTGTCCTTGGAATATTTGATTTACGGGGCCTATGATGACATGTTAGTGTTTATTTTTGGATAATTTTACTAATAAACAAAGTTAATTATAAAGTGTTTTTCTTGCATCTTCTTAAACATTTTTGGATGGTTTGTTTTGCAGATAAGAATGAAGGATGCTGTCTTCTGCAATTATGATAGTTTTCTTCCACTACACTGGACAAATTTTTCCGGTTAGTATATAAGTTTAGGTGAGATATACATTATGATTTTGAAATGGTAATATCTACATAGTCCCTAATTGATTGAGGGGGTAATGCAATTTATTCTGGTGATATTGGTAACAAAGAAGTCACTTGTGTTTTTTCAGGGAATTAGAGTTTTGTGTAATTTCACTTGCATATATCTTTATATCAAGCTATGAATTCTAAAATTAATGATGTGAAATTAGATAGGAATGTTGTAACACATTATAGAATATGTAACTTATTATTTGGTGGAAGAAAAGTAGTACATTCATGGGATCCAGCAGCTAAAGCAACATCAACTCTCTTATGATTTGGGAAATCTAACTAAACTTAAGGAGGCTGGAGAGAGTGATAAAATTACAGAGTGTCTAATGGTACTCTTCATTTATTTCACCTTACGTTCCATTTTTTGAGATTCAGTACCTTACCATAGAATTTCTATGCCCCAAACATACATTTTGTTTTTGGTTTGGTGAGACAGCCTTAGAAATGGCAGAGAAGGGTTAGATCTTGATCATCATTGGGTCCAGATACATAAAACTGTTTATTGTCGATGCCAGTGCCATGTCAGGATTTAGCAGTTTCAGACTCATCGTAGGTGGTACACATAGAGGTTTTTGGGGCATTAGAAGATAGATCACTACAAGTGGTCTTGCAACAAGTATGTATTCTCTTATAATGACTCATGTGGTTTTTCCTCTAAACTCTTTCACTCAATATTATGGGATATAAATAAATTTATTTAACATAGGGATAATTTGTCTATAAAAATTCCATTAATTGAAATGTTTTAGTTCCATATGCGCAGTTAAAACTTTTAAGAATCACATAACATGTACTGTTATTTCTGGGACTTGACATCAAATTTCATTATGTTACAGGTTGTTTCATCTGATGAAACCTCCCAAAAATTTGTTTCATGTACTCATACAATGTCGTCTTCATACCCTAAGGTATGAAATATTTAATTTCTTGTCTTTTTGAATTCTATATTGAAAACTAATTTTTTATGAAGGTTTTTTTTTAAAATATATTCATATATATTCGTATTTTTTCACACAACATCATATCTATTATATATACTATAGGATGGGAATTCTCCACCCACATGTCGGCACTAGATTCATCCTCCTTACATGGAAAACTCTATGGTATAAAATCCGTGTTGGATTTGTTAACTCTTTTCTCATCAACCAAACATCTCTGTCTTTTATTTTTCAAATGTATTTTAGCAAATTCTTAAAATATATTAATAGTAAAATCCCTTGAAAAGCATTCTCTCTCAATCCTTACAAACATTATACATTTTTTTCCTTCTATTCCCTTTAAATTAATTTACAGTCTACTCTATTTTTCAAAAACTAAAGGTAAATCAAGAGAAAAATATAAAATTTTGGAGGACAAGAACCACTAAGTTATTTTTTGTTGTATCATATTAACATGGTTCTTTGTTTGATGATTTTTTTATCTAAAATACAACTGAGAAAAATTCCGTTGATTTTTTTTAGTTTCTCAATATCTAAGAAATTTGTACTTTATTTCTCAACTGAAACACTTATTTTTTTACTTTTATTACCATGTTTATTCTAATTAACATTGATGTAAAATGATGTGACTATCAGAAAAAAAGGGAAAATCATCAATTTTCAACAAAACATGTCTACCAATATAAAACACCTTTGATTTTATAATGTAAGATCAGGCTGCTTTTCCATGTTTCAACCCTTTATTATTGATTTATATTATCCTTTATGATTATCCAACTATATAAATCCTGCTATTCATTTAGTGTGTAGATTTGAATCAAAAAATCTACCCAATTCCCTTTTCTAAATGTTTACACTATGGGTTAAATCATCTTCATCTTTCAACATCAATTTTTTATTCACTAATGAATAACCCACTACTATGTCAGTATCTTACCCATTTTCAAGTGACGAAGATAACAAAACCAGTATATAAACCTAATCATCTAATGTAATTCCCATAAACAATAGATGTGAATCCTCTAATGAAACATCTCTCCATGGATGATGATCAGCAGAATACTGATCTGTAGGGTTTTCTTTCCACTAAAACCAGGCTAGAATTTTAGATATACCTCTATGTTGATATTGATACTCTAATCTAGACTCCCATCTCCATTAGTATATTAAATTATAGGGATTATTATATATATCCTTGTGATGGAATCACAACAATTCACTTATGGTTGCAGATGTTCAAAATTCCTTTTATCTCTCCCTAACACTTTCTGCTGCTATGGAGAACCAAGAAGTGAAGGATACCTATATATAGCCTAATATAGACAACTAGATTCCATCTTGCTCCTGATTTCTACCTATGTATAGAAGACTATGAATCAATTCTAAACATATTAATCTCCTTTATATTTTAATGAAGGTTCTAGAAACATATTCAGGTTAAATATTGAGTTAATGTGAACATGGACAATTTTGATTGATTCGTGACAGCGATCATCAATTTTTCCTAGGTTGATAAAATCCAAGAATTACTGGTCACACCAGTGGCTACTTTCATTGCTTATATATGTAAGGTAAAAAATTATTATACATTTGAGAATAATATGCCCTCTTTGGAATCTGTGTTGAATGCAGTTTATAGGAAGGTCATGGAAACTTCCAAAACACTGCAGGTTGGTCATGAAAGGTTTTCTCAGCAGAAATGATAAGTGAATATGAGGAGATAATGAAGTGAATCCTATGGTAAAGAAAGTCTTGGAAAGGTTCTGAATTTCCTATTTTTATTTGCATTTAACTTTTTTCAGGGATGTCTTTTGAATGATTTGTCATTTTTATCATATTTTATCAAAAACTACTACATAACATTCAATCAATAAAAAAATGGGATATGCTAAATTAACATATAAGAAGTAGAACTAACATGTCATAAAAATGTAATATAAAGTTACATAATTAATGTTGAATATGAAAAAGATTTTTAATGCCTTAACAACTTATATAATGGTGTATTGAATATAAAAAAATTTGATTGGTTATGCATGCAACTCTAGATGTCTTGATATTCATATTGATAGTTAATACGTAATAATGATATTTCCTCAACATTTTTTAGGAAAATTGCATATGAAAATCTAATTTGATAATAATATTGAAGTTGAATTGAAAATAGTTAATATCACAGTTAATTACAAGAGTGATTATACTTCCAACATAAAATATTTCTTCTCACATTTAATTATTTATCATGCATGATGATAGAAATTTGTATTCAATATCTATTCATTTACATCTTGTGAATATACATGCAGTTACATGCCATTTATAGTGCTCATTATTTTCTTTTTGATGAAAAATGTGATTCCTATTATCCTATTTATGTATGTTTCTTCATTTATGTGACTGTATATTAACTACAGTAATGGTTTCACTATGATAACCTTACCAAAAATTAGTGTTTATAACCCTATTTTCTGGATTTAAGTCTTCAGTTTCATGTATGTTAATAATCATTCATGTTATTGAGTAGAGGAAATATTAATATAAATTTATTTTCATAGTTTTTTCCTTCATTTATCATCCCACGATCCTATCCCGCCTTTTCATTTTGATGAAAGGTATAATGAATGATATGGGGATATGAATTTCCATCCTACTACAGACTTGTCAGCCCAAAATGGATCAAATAAACATACGATATAGACGATAAATAATATGAATATAGCTCAACAAGAGACTGAAGTAATGTATAGGGGAACTGATAAGGTGATCCTGTCGATGAATCCTTAATTTCTCTGAAAAAACATCAATTTACGTGTGTCATATATTTTAAACTATTTGTTAACTAATAGAATTAATTTTTTTGAACTATTAAATATGTTTTTAGTAGTCTATAAGATCAATAATTGTTATGTACATGAAAAATACAAATATTATGTAGTGTATAAGTTTAGACGCATGAATTTATTTTTAGATCAAGTATTAAAAATGTCAGTCCTTGAAAAAAATCCACCTATATTCATTAGTTTTAAATATTGATGAAAATAGAATCATATTTATGTATTCTACATCATAGTTTATCTCTTAGTGATTAATAATGTATAAACCGATTCAATCAAATAACTACAGTCTGTCTGTAGATTAACAACTGTAATGGTTTCTACTATGATTACTTTTACAAAAAAATGGTCACAAACCTAATATCTGGATTGAAGGCTTGAGTAGCGGCAACATTAATAATATTTCATGTTATTGAGTAGGGGAAATATTAATATAAATTGGTTTCATTAGTTTCTTCCTACGTTTATCATGTATTAACCATGTCGATACTTGAATACCATCCATCTATATGCATTTGTTTTACAGATTTTTGAAAATAGAAACATATTTATGTATTCTACATCATAGTTGGGTTCTTAATAAATTTTCTTATGTAATTGAAATACATATGTTTCATGTGTTATATATCATAGTTTAGGTCTTAGTTCTTAACAATGCATAAACTGATTTAACCAAATAACTGCAGTTTGTCTGTAGATTAACAACTATAATGATTTATACTATGATAACATTTCCAAAAATAGTGGTTACAACCCTAATCGCTTGATTAAAGGCTTCAATTGTAGGTACATTAATAATCCTACAAGTTATTGAGTAGGGGAAATATTATCATAAATTTTTTTCTTTAGTTTCTTCCTATATTTCTCATGTATTAACCATGTCAATTCTTAAAAATTATCCATCTATATGCATTTGATTTACATATTTCTAAAAATTGAAACACATTTATGTATTCTACATCATATTTTGGTGCTTAATAAATATAATTATGTCATTACAATACATATTTTTCCTAAACTAGGAATCAATGGATCAAATGCCTCATATTATAATAATGTTGTAGGAACTGACAATTCATCTGAAAATAATTTCATGGTAAACACTCTATTCATGTAAGAAAGTATTCTGTAATGAAATATTTTGTTATTTATCATCCCCTTGTGGAATATTTTTTTTTCTTGCTATCATCCACTGTAATTTTATTTGTGAAAGAATTCATTCAGGAAATACTATGGTTTTATTTCAATGCCTTAAAGATAAGCAATCCTTTTCCTATTGATATTTCCTCTTATCTAATTTGAGTTCTATATCTTATTTCCTCTATTAAAATTCTTTATGTATTAGGTCGGGTGATCATCACTTGGAATGATACCTATTTTCTACCACTGGTGATCAAGTGGACGTTTGGCATCACAATAGGTATGATCTGGGCTCCATTTTTTCCGCTGGGGGGTAAGATTATGATTTTATTTCAATTATTTTAAGATAAGTAATACATTTTATCAATTTATATTTTCTCTTATCTAATTTGAGTAATTTATCTTATATCCCCTGTTGATATTATTTACATTTCAAGGATGCTTCTCATCACTGGGATGAATACCTCTTTTCCACTACTGCTGTTCAAGTGGACATTTTAGATCACTATAGGTTTGACCTGGAATCCATTTTTTTTCTTTTCCTCGGGAGTCGTACCAGCGATGGTGTTTTTGTTAATTTTATAATGAATATTTTTTAGTCCTACACAATCCTACTTCTTTATTTTAAATTTAAAAAACTCAATAGGATTTCCATAAATTTGTCTGAGCCAGGGCATAAATTTTAATGGGAAAATGATGATATCATGTATGATCCTCAAGACCCTAATGTTTTGGAAACATAGGAAGGTATGCTCATTTATTTTAAACTATTTTGTTTCTCCCTCACCCCTATACTAAATGAATATATTATTATTTTGTTTTGGTTTTATGAAATTACACCTTTATTTCACTTCCACAAATTGATCCATGCCTGTGTTCTTTTAAATCTGCAGGCACCCTTCTATCCTAATGTTCAGGATCGGTTTCATGGATATATCTCACTAGTGTTGGATGAAATATATGAGGCCCTACAACCAATTGAGAGATGTGTATCAAAGGTGACATTTATTCAAAAGGATATGGTTGATTTATTAGTGGTTAGGAAGTCCCGAGAAATACATGCTAGCAACTTAGTGAGAAGACATTCAAATTATGGAAGGAGAGGATTTAATATTGCCTTAGCAAATTGTGGCATTGGAAATTTATTCCATGAAATCAGGTCCCCTACCATGAACCCAAAAAATTAGGCCCCCTTTGTAATTTCATTTTTTTCTGAGTTTCTGGTCTACTTATATAGAAATTGTGAGTTAGGGGTCTGCTTATATGGATACTGTGACTTCAGGTTAATTGATGGTTTTCTCTGGTGAAGGTAGAGTGTATAACATAGTAGAATATTACTAGGGGGATAGACACTATGAAGGTGGGGATTCGGTGGTAATTGAAGATATAACTCTGATTATGGAGGCTATGTTTTGGGTGATCTGGTTCTCAAATCTGATGGTGGTGCAATGTTCCTGGTATTCATTTTTGTTGGTTTTCAGTGTCTTTTCGTACAATATTTTTTTCTCAATGACTGTCATCAATGCAGTGCATAATTATAAGGTTTTTGAGTTCTTAGATTAGTATACCTTGGAGATTTCAAATGATTACATTATCAGACGCCCTACTAGCCTATTATCGGCGGCCTGGTGGCTTTCAAGATCCCTTCAGTGGCGCTCCATGTTGATCTATTTATGTTATAGGTTTGGTTCTATATTTCTTGGGATGATTTTGTACCCTTATCCATTTAAAACCACTGTAGGTTTAGTTCTGTATTTTCTTAGATGATTTTGTACACTTATTAAAATATATCATTTTATCTTTTCTCGTATTGATTATTAAAACCATTGTTCTCTTTTAGCTGTCAACACATTTTATTTCACAGTAAAAAATCAATTTTTGGTGAATGATTTTAGAAATGTATGATCATTCATGTAATTTAATTCTTCATCCTCATAATAGCTTTCAATTCCTTTAGATTTATCCTCATTGTTTTCTCGATATAATCTATTAATACATTATCCATTTGTATTCTAATAATATCTACCATTTATTATATTTTTATTCTAAAAATTATTTTGTGTTTAGTAACATGAAAATATGTTTTTGAATGATGTAATCTCAGCTGGTTTAATAGAAAATTGAATAGTTCCATGCATTTGCACGAGCGGAGTACTAGTTATTATAGATTTATAATTAGATAATTTCAAGACATTATTTCCAAAAACATGTGTCTTATTATGATCAATACTCTTAACAAATGTATTCCTATAATCACTTATTCATTTATCATTTTTTAAGAATCAAATTGAAAATTTTCTAAATTTTCTTATTTGAATTTATACTCAAGGAATATCAAATTGGGAATGCTTTTCTCATCCTTTACTAATTTCATTATATCTTCATACTTCATCATCTAAATACAATATTTATGACTTTTTCTACATTCTTTAAGGTAGTTATTAGTGTTAACAATTTTCATGGATTTGATTTCTAATTATGAATCCTTGACACCGATAGTTATTTTTCGACTTTCTTCTGAAGAATGGATATTATATTCATAGACTCTACATAATTTATATTTCTCATCATTATTATGTTTCAAAGGATCTAAATTTGGATAATTATTTTCTATACTGGTCATAATGTATTTGTCTTTTTCATTTCATTCTTTCATTAGAGAGTTCCATTTTTAATTGATCTTTTAATTATTATTTTTAATAACTTATCTATCAACTATAAATGTGATTTATCATTATATAAATCAAGAGAAAATTAAAATATTTAAGTGTTGTTTTTATAATTAATCTTCTTTATATATTACTTAACATAGAAATATAGATCTTCAATAGATTTTGTAATACCATTCTTCAAATTTTCATCAATACTTGACCCAGATTTATCTTGAGGATCATAATCAGTATTTTTAATAGATAACAAACCACATTGATTACCATAATGTACTATTATTTATTATTTATCCCTTTAGATAATTATTAACATCTTGGTCTCTCTTTTATTCCCAATAATATGTGTTTTATCGAGAACATCTATGTTTTTATCAATAGGGATGGAAAAACTATTTTCCATCTAAAACTATTATAAAAATTAATCAAATAAATAATTCATTTATTTCAAATAAAAAATAATCGGGAATTAAAATTATACCCACTAAAATCCAACTCAGTTAGCTGTAATACTAATTGAAGTGCTCAAGGATATGATCAATCACCTGAGAGGGTGGATGAAGCAGTGTTACTATTTTACTAAATTCTTTTCACATAAAACATTACAATTTTAAATCATTTAAAAATATTTTAGACTCTTTCACCAGTTTAGATAATATATATCTTCTTACAAACAACAATAACATATATACCACATGTATAAATAGTAATGTAATATTATATATAAACCTGAATTGTTTTATATGTTTTATTCCCAATGTGGTTACCTAATCATTTCTACATTCTGGTTTTGTTTTAGACATAAGTATCCAGTATATTAATCAAGTGAATATAACATTATATCTTCTAAAAATTCCACATTGTATCCCATAATATTATATATATGGTCTCCTTACAGTTTAAATTATTCTAACTAGTTTTTTATATTGGCTCCTCCATGTGTATGACGAGTCCTCCCAAAATTCCTAAAAAGGATCTTCAATAATAATCTGGATTTCATTAAATTTCCCAAATAATATCGTCTTCCTTAATAAATGGTCCTTAGGATACATTTTTCTTAAAATATAAAATACATGTTGGCATTATACAATAACTATTATCCTTACAATATGAATATACCATATGGAAATACATTATTCCTATATCTCTTTTTACCTGAGTTTTGATATAGTAATGGAAGTATCATCCTTCTATTCTTATCTATGAACTCCTTTGATTTGAATATATCATAAGAATTATTATTATTCCTTCTTATTCCACAAATAGTTTTCTTCCTATATGTCATTAAGGTATTCTCTCTTTGATACACAATGATACTTATCATTAATTTCAGTATCAGATTTATGAAATTATAATTTAACATCAAAGAATATTATATATATTAATAACATTCAGCATCCTATATAAGTATTCTTATTCAATAAAATATATATATTTAAAAACATGTAAATATTATCCCATCAATATTCAACACTTTAATTGTATTTCATATTATATTTTAGTCAAACACATCTTTAAATTTCACAAACAATAATATCATTCTTATTTCTTTCTTATTTTCAGTCAATATATCCACAATTTCCTATTTTATACATATAATTTTAAATCTCATCACATAACTTAATTATCATTTTTAATTTCAATTAAAAAACATCCAAAATAATTAATTTTTAAGAATTATGTATATATATATATATAATTTAGTATCAAAGTCCCAACATAACATTATCTATTATGGAATTATGTTCTTAATCAATATTTTCTTCATCATTCACTATGGTAATATATTCTTCTCATGGTGTATCTCATCCTAAATTTATAGAACAATATAATTTGGGTTTCACATTATCTTCATTCATAATGGAAAATAACATTATCTAAAATTCCTATTTAATTATAATTCTTCTTTTCAAAATCATGATGTTTCTTTAATTAATGAACTTATTTCATATCATATAATTAATAACACAATAAATATCTTATTTTTAAAATGGTTGTTTCATAAATTGGAAATAAAATTTCTTATTCAACAAAAGTTTCTTACATATCCCATTCCCTTTACATTAAAAACAACTTTTTGAGAAGAAAAAATTAACTAACATATATAAATTTTGTTAATCAATGATAACACTAAGGAATTATAAAATTTCTTAATCCTGATAATTTATTTCTTTTGTTAGGGTGATTTTTAAACATACCATCAATCCTCCAATGGATGAATAATATATTAAATTTTTTATATTCTTATTTAATGTATAATATTTTTGACATGGTTTCAATTCTTGGTAAAATATTATATACCATATACAAAAAGAGACATATCATATGTAACCTATAGGTAATAACAAATTATAATAAAAAACTAATGCATAAATTGCTTCTATGGTATTTTTGTATGATCACTTGAAAATATATTATGCATGACTTCAAAAAAAATGCATCACTAAATATGTTTCATATCACTCTGTTCCCAATCATTTTCCACGTTTCCAACTCTTATATACACAAGAAACATGTGTATATATGAAAATATGTACCCAGTTGATTTTTGGTTAGCTCTAGACAGTATATTACAAATACATGTGTGATACAATACCATTATAATTAATTGATTCTAAGGAAAATAAATATATTATGTATATAATTCATTTTCCAAAATAAAAACCAAAACCACCAATTTCCAAATTATAACCATTATTTTGAGTACACCTTCAAATCGTTACCAGGGAAAACTCACTCACTATAATATATCTCCAAACACCTCTAATGTAATTATAAAATATCATACTATTTCCAAATTTCTTTTTTATCATTCTAAACATTATACAACATTTAAATACTCAAATATAAATATTTGAAAGTCCTTCACTATATTTTTAATTGAAGGAACTAAATTATAAAATCACATAAAGATAATAATTATGTTATCTTTAGTGAAATGAAAAAAACATAACAATTTTCAAACATCCATTACAAACCATATTAGTTTTAATTACATGTATGGATGAAACATAGAGTTTTATTACAAAAATAACATTAAATAGTAGAAATAATTTCCCATTATATGTAGTACAGACTCTAAAACACTAGTCCTAGAAGTTACATGTTGCATCATACTACTATTTTCCATTCAATAAATGGGAAGCATCTTGTTCACATTTATTGACATCATATTCTATCATCAGACATGAAAAAATAACTTCAAAATATATTGAATTTTAATCTCATTTAGATAATGAAAACCAATACAAAAACCCAATTCATCTCACTTGATCAGAAATCCAGTTAGGTTATTAATAAAAAATATATCATAGTTACAATAATATTAAATATGTAATAAAAACAATATGAATTATATAATAAAAAAATAATTGATCATGGACTATGAGAAAATAAAAAATTACATTTCTATCATCAACTCTCAAAATAATTCTCACCATGAGAAATGATATATCTCTTGTAATCACAACCAAAACCTAGAAATCACATTTATATTTTACCCATAAACATTAAGAAATGTGACATTAAAGCTCCCTTAATTATTGGGGAGTTTGATGAGTGCCAGAGTTTAAAATATCTCATAAATTTAATTGGTCATGGGGGAGCAATGAGTTGAACTCAATTGAGATGTAATTAGTATAGTATTTCGCATCACTCTAAGAGTTAGTGTGACAAAAAAAAGTTTTTCCATATGGTGTGGTGATTAAAATCCTTTCAAATTTGGATCTTACCATGGAATATTTTTTGATACAATTCTTTTATGGTTATTGAAGTTAGTATTTGTATTATATTTTTTAATAACATACCCATGTTTGTGTTGGAAGCATATTGGATCTAACTGGGATGAATAAGAATGATTGTTTCCTATGTTGCAAGAAATCAATACAACAATGTGTTCTCATTACATCAAGGTCTGTTTAATTAAAGTATTATTTTACTCTTAAACAAAAAATATTGTCATAGACCTTGACATACCGCTAAGAAGAGTTTTCTCTGTCGATTAATAAGGATTGTCTCACCAAAAAATGTGAATTATAGATTTTTGTGCACACATATTTTTAAGAAAGCTGATTTCATCATTTTTAAGCTATATTCCATTACAAAACATTATTGATCACACTATAATGTGACTAGGTCTTGAAATATTTGTCCATACCAATTGCTAATGAATATTAAGGACATGAAAAAATTCATATGATAACACCATAGAGATGATATGAATTTATAATGTTCTTTAATTAATTTGGAACGATACATAGTATTAAATTTTCTAATCTAATGATATGGTTGCAATATGGTTCATCAAAATTATGATGCTTGCATGATATTTAAATATCATGATCACTTAACCTGTGAATAGTATGAATTTTTAATAATTATCCACACAATCCAAATATAATAATATATATATTTTTATTAGGATCGAGATGAAAAAAATGGATTACACATATTTATAATTCTAAACATTCATGAGAAAGCTATGTGAGATTTATTTGAACTATTTTGGACCATTAAAATCATTCATGCACATAAATTTGAGGACTATATTCCAAATCCTATTCCTTTTTTATTGATAATAATATAAGAATTTTAATGGTGGGATTAAAATCAGAAAACATCAATATTTATCTACTTTATAGTAACAATGAGTCAATATTTTAACAATTCGTGTGTCGTGCATTTTTTATATATCTCTCTATTTTGTAATCACATTTTTCATGATCATATGAAATAATAGATGATTGGAAATATTGTTTGAGATTGGGTGTTTTGGTAACCATTGATTGACCCCCATATGGAAGTTTACACTCCCAAGGGCCTCACAAATGCTATGAGAGAAATATTATTATGGATGAATTTATTTCATTGTTTATCATTAGATTTCGAGAGGATTTCACTATGAAGAGTAACAATTCTAGGCATTCTTGAGGATTTTAGTTTGTTCTTTTTTGTAAACATATTATTGATTAATGATTGTAACAATGCAAAAATTATTTTATGATATTAATTTAAATTTTATTTTATATTTAGTGTATTCTTATAAGATTATAAATATGCTTTTACATTTCATAATATCATTACACATCATCTACAACTGTAAATAGAAATAGTAAATGGATTATTAAATGATATAATCAATTTTTTTTATTTTTGGGAGACTATAATCATATTATATTTCAAATTGGTTTCATGAAAAATATATAAGTTTTAAATAATATTTATTTTATATAAATAATCTTATGAAACACTTTTTAAAAAATAACATATTTTAATGAAGCCTTGTGTAATTTTTATATTTGTTGAAATGTTTTCTTTTCTATAAAATTACCAAATTGAAACTTATATTTTTTAATTATGTTTGTTTCATATTTAGATAATTATTTAGATAATATATATTTCAACATTGGATTCATAAAATATATATTATATTAAGTTGATTTCTTTATAATTTTATGATTATTTTTCTTGTTAAAAGTGAAAATTTCATCATTAAAAATCACTGTGAATTTATGAATTAATTATGGTGAAAACATGATTAACAATTTTATGAAACATTTTATTTGATAAAAAAATCATTTAATAAGTGTCATGAACCAACGCACTGGGTCCCTCCTTTCCAGTAGAAGGTCAATTCGTAACTACCCCATGCCTGCCTCTATAGGCCAGTGGCTCAAGGAAAGCTCTAAAATGAATAAATAAAATGGGAGGCCTTTGACCAAAATTACATGTACGTACACACCCAAACATATTCATATAGAAGTGTATAAGATAAATAATAAATGAATATAACATATTGACTAAAAACTATGTATGTAACAACCTATAATGAATAAAAAAATAATTTGATACTGTACTCTGAAAAGTAAAAGAAAAAATAAAACCCTAACCAAAAAGATGTACAAAACTGACAATAACTGTAAAATAAAGAAATATAAGAGAGGCCATCTCCAAATCTCCAAGCCCTTACCGCTGTATGTGGTCAAATGAACCCATGTATCTCTAATCTCTAACAATTCTACCACTCTCATGTCTATAATCTATATATACATGACACGTTTGGGAAAAACCAATGTAGGGGTGAGTATATATATACCTAGTAGGATTCTTAGAAAACTAAAGCGGGAGAAATATGAGAGATGGTAGAAGAAGATATCTAAGCCTTAGAAAGAGTTAAATGATACCAAAAAACAAAGATATATACTAAAAAAATAAACCCAAATGAGGGAGAAAGGGGATATCCATCTTGTATCCAAGCCCAGAACAATGAGTTTTCTAAATGATCCAAATTTCCTTCATTCATTCCCAACCACTCATTTATATTAGAAAGATTTATGAGGAGGGGCGTAACCTCCCCAATACTCCACCATTCGAGATAGAAAGAGATAGATTAATCTCTAAAACATAGAGGGCCCACACCCTGATGCAATAAGGGAGTACAACCTTTGTATTTGTACAATGAGTATGGAGGAACTGCACCCCGGTATGGTAGGTGATTACCATAACTGTGGATAAAGGACTCATTCCCTTGTGCAATAAGGGATTTTTGCCTCTACATCTATACAACAAACATGGTGGACCTGCACCCTGGCATGAAAGGGGGTTACCTTCTTCATGGATAGAGGAACCACACCCTGGTGCAATTTGGGATTTCCACCACCATATATGTATATCGATTATGGAGGACCAAATCCCTTTTATGACATGGGAGTGCCATTTCTGTAGATATAGGACCCATAACATGGTACGATATTGGAGTTCATACTCTATATCTCTACATCAAGTATAGTGGACCCACACCCTGGTATAATAGGGGAGTACCATCTTGGTGGATATAGGACCCACACCTTGGTGCAAGAGGGGAGTGACACCTCTATATGTGTACATAATGTATAGAGAACCCACACCCTAGTATGATATCTGAGTACCATCTCTGTGGATAGCGGACCCTCACCATGGTGTGATGGGGGAGTGCCTCATATGTTTGATGATCCTATCTAATCACAGCCATTATTGAGCATCACTTAAACAATCATCATTCTCAAAACATCTTGCATAATATCTCAAAATACATAATGAAGGTTAGCATCATGTTCTACATAGAAAAAACACAATATAGGATACTCATGGGATGAAAGTCATATTGAAACAAAGGAGATACAGGATTAAGAAGATTCTATAGTGGGGGAATATAGTGTGTATAAGGGGGCACACAATGTGTGACCTCACCTAGTTTTCTTGAAGTCTTCCTTCCAAGACACAGTTTAGCTGGGCCATATAGATGTACATGGAATGTAGTGATATTAAACAGCCTATCTCAACTGCATAGGGCATTCTTATTCTCTCATAGCCATGTTCATGTACCTCAGTCCATGACCATTTACCCAGTCTTGTATCTTCCCTTTCCTGGGTACCGGTCCATGCTCATGTGCCTTAGGTCATTCTTGTGTACTCCTAGAGTACATGGTATGCCCGACTGCATGGGGAGTTTTTCATTTTTTTACTGGAACACATTTTGGCTTCCTGGGTTAGTTCACATGGAAACCAAGTTTGTCCACACAGTGTGTGATCCTTATCTTCCCCAATGCCCTAGCTAATGTAGTTGAGTCACTACATAATGTGTGTTCATCCCAGTACACACCGTGTATTCATTATGTTTTTATTGAAATTCTATTTTCCTTATCATGTTTCTAGATCCTCTCTCCTGCATCTAAATCCCACATTTAACCCCCATAAAATGGTTTCAATTACCTCCAATCATTGATTCCAAGCCTCTATTGTCTGAAAATTAAAATCTTATCTTCCATAGTGGTTCATCACCCATACCACATGCCTCACATCACACTATTACATTCTTGGATTCCAAATCCATGTTGTATCATTCAAGATCATTCACTTATTTCAAACAAAACATTTATTATTTCATTTTAGACACATCCTACATGAATATGGGGGTTTGATCACACTTAAACACACCCTAACAATGTCAAACCATGACCCCGTAGGCCAACAATGAAGAACATGAAGAATGGCGTGGGAAAATAAAAATAATGAAGGTGAATCACTCAATTTCCACGTGTTCCTTTCAAACAATTTTATAATAAGGATAATTGGGGAAAACCCATGAAATGGAAATATAACAGTGGAATAAATTAATTAATCATCAACGAGGCTCATTTGATGGGTGTGAAAATGATTAAACAAAATAATATTACAAGCCATGCTTCTATTAATTAATAAAAGGGAGTGGAAGACCACAATTGATTAGACCAACCTCAATAATGGATCAATATTTGGGAAAAAACTTGTTCGCCTATGATGGAGAAGATTTACAGTGTTCATTTTCTATTGATTCACCTTAATCTGATCACTGATCATCATTTAATCTCAATCTCACAACAAAAGTCATCAGATATCCACTCAAAAATATCATAGGGTTATGCGACTAACCATGGATAAATTTCGTAATTATATATTTTTATAGGAATTGATTTAGGCCATTTAAATTAATGTTAATAAATTATATCATTTATTTTAATCTAAACATACCCTCCAACAGATTCTTTATCCAGACATTTTGCTCTGAACACCTTTAGGTCATACCTAGGGTAAATCTCTTGCTCCAAATTCAACTGTTTTCTTGAATTTTTTATCAAGGAATCCATTCAAGATAAATTAAATTATTTATTAAAAACAAAATGAGCAGGATATATAATATTTTTGTAAAATTAATTTTGGGCTCACAGAGCCTTGGAATCACATTTTGCCTTAGCACATACCTTTGAAAGTATAATGTGTTATATTTCAAAGTCATATAAGGAAAAAAGAGTGTCTATACTGTTACCTCCTTCAAATTTTTCCCCCAAAATTAAAAACTATGGAAATGGTGGGGATACTAAACCTATATCTTTCTCTCTCACTCACATGAGCTCTCCTACATGCTCCCATACCATCTAGAACGCGAAGCAAGGTAATGGTCCAGCCACGCATGATCCTCTCCCATCGATCCCTAATTTCCATGAGATAATTCAAAAATATGGATCCACACTTTATATCCATATAAACCTAGTCAATAATTTTCATTGGATCATGTATGTATATTTTTAATTGTAACACATGGAAGATTTCATGTACCCACTCCAAAAGTTGGGGTAATGAGAGGCAGTAAGAAACCTTACCAACACTCTGAAGCATATCAAATTACAAGATGATCCTTGGGGATAGTTTTTCTCCCTAAATAAATATCTTAAACCCTTATTGTAGTGATACACTCAAGAAAAAATGGTCTCCATGAATGAACTCTAAGGGCCAAATTAAGTCAATTTTTATAATATTTCTTTTATATCTTGGTAGTATTCATCTTTAAACGGATCACCTAAACCTTCCCCATTTCCGAATTCACCATCTACGAGTCGATAAGAGATGAATCATTGATCATAATCCTACATAAGGGTAACATACAGGGTATCCCATATATTTCCTCAAAATTTTCTATTCGGATTGTAGTTTTTTTGAAATTAGTATAAGAAAAAATTAACAAAGGTATACGATCCTCATAGCACTATAAAACTTTTACCATGAAAGATATCAATATATCCTCAAACACCTATATAGTGTGCATAGGAATCCAATATATTGGGAGTGAAAAGTTGTACTCATCGTCAAATGGGTCCTCAATACATCCTACAGGTCTCGCCATAGTTGTGATGTAAACCACACATCACTGTTATAGACAATCATCGAGGATTCCCCATGGATCAATATAATCTCCTAAATGTACAACTGACCAAAAATCTCTTTTGAACTCTACTATGTGATAATAAAGAAGTGTGTTGTCTTAGTAATTCAGTCAACTATCACCTAGATTTAATTTTTGTCTATCACAATCGGCAAAATCCCTTTCACAAATTCTATGAATATGCCATCCTATTTCCACTCTTAGATATCAAAAGGGTGTACCAAACCTACAAAAACCTGGTGCTCATCCTTCATCTACTGACATGTGAGACACAAAGAGATGAATTTATCCACGATCCACCTCATTCTATCTCCCCAAAACTTAATATGATCGTCTCTGTAGATCTTTACTACATTGTGATTTATACACAATGGATAAGTGTAAAAATCACTCATCACCTCCTCTCACATAGCGATTGGAACCAACAACCATCCCTAGAAAAGGAATATATGATTCCCTACTTTAAAGGATACATCTTTTGAATATACTATGGATATCTGGTCATGTAGGAAGTCATATTCAATGTATCCCAATTCAGCCTCCCTCACATAATAGAGAAGTGGAGGGATCAACACCATTGACTGAGGAAAATATGCACCCTCCTCTTATACCAAGGTTAGCTGTAATGAATCAAACTGATCAAATTCATCCTTCACTAGACGAGAAGAAGGCTTCCTGCTAAGGGCATCTACCACCATGTTTCCCTTCCTAGGAATTTGGAATATCTCAAATTCATAGTTATGGTAAGAAATCCAACCAAAACCTCAATCTCATATCCATATCTCTTAGTGTGAATACACAACTAAGACTCTGAAGGTCTGAGTAGAAACAAAGATCTCCTAGAATATAGTTCCTCCACATTCTTAGATCAAAGACCACCACTAGAATATTCAAGTCTAGAGTCATGAAATTATTCTCATGGGGTCTCAAATTACATGATGCATATGCAATCATTGTCTTCCTATAAATAAAAAACAACCAATACCAACTCTATAGGTATCACAATTAACTATATACTCCACACCCTCCTCTGGTAGTCTAAAAACATGATCACAAATCAGCCTCGATGTAAAATACTAAATTGATCTCTAGAACTTCATAGACTCATAAAATGACTACTCATTCCACATCAGGGTGGTCAAAGGGGCTTCAATCCTAGAGGCGTATTCGATGAACCTCCTATAGTAAACTATATATCCAATGAAATAACTCACCCCCATCATGATGTTCAGGGTATCCCAAGTAAAAATGGAATTGATCTTCACTGTGTCCACAAATAATCCTTGCTCAAAAATAAAAGTCACTATAATGTAAACCTGACATATGTAAAACTAATAATTTGAGAGATTACCATAAGGTTAGTGATCCCAATGCTTTTCTAAGACCATACTAAAGTTATCTACATGATCCTCCCTGTACATAGAGTTTATGAGTATTCCATTAATGAAGACAAAAAAAATAGTCCATGTTTGTTTTGAAGATTCATTTCATCAGATCCATAAAAATGGTTGGGGTATTCATAACACCGGAGGGAATCATAAGGAACTCATAGTGTCTATCGTGACATTGATATTACATCATTAAAATATTAGACTTTGGAACCATCAAATGGTGATAAAAGGATTTGAGATCGATCACCATGAACCATATCGTTCCTCACAAGTTATAAAAGAGGTCTTCAATCCTTGAAAAGAGTTTCATATTATTTATTGTGACCTTTTTTAGATGATGATAATCAACAAAAAGATGCAATATCACATTATAATTTTCATTATAAATAATGGATGTACCTAGGGTGACACACTAGGTATGATAAATACCTTTTCTTGAAGTCCATCCATCTACAACCTTGACACATGATGCTTCGTAGGGGCCATTTGATATGATTTGAAATATATTAGAGTGGTCCTAGGGAACTAGTCGATGAAAAAATCCATCTCTCATCTCGAAGGTATTGTTGGAATGTACTTAGGGATGACATCCATACAATCCTCCATGACTAAAGGAAACCACATTATTGAGGAGACCACTACTAAAGGGATAAAATTGTAAAATTATGTGTGACGGTTTATAGGTTATCCTTATAAGACCCACTCCCTCTGTAATGAGATATCTATCTCCCATAAAATAGAATCTAATCCCAGCTATCCAAATACATAAACATCATCTATAATGAAAATAAATCTTGGATTAACCCATGAAAAAATAGTACATCCCCAAGATAACATAATGTGGTTTCATTATTATGAAAAATTGGTCCAATGAGAAACTATATCTCCTATGTAATGGATTGTTCTGGTGGAAGATAATAGATACCGAAGAAGCGTTCCTTGTAGGAAACTCAAACCAAGATTGTTAGGTTAAAGTCTCAACTAGGAACACTAACTCTTGCACCAAGAGTAAATAGATGAAGGAATGACTCATAACTATGTATACAAGTAGTCAAGAAATAGTATAATGAACACTTATCATACCTTTAATAATATCGTGATCTATTGGTCCATAAGCCTCCATATCCTGCAACTATCCATGGCCCTGACCACCAGCTCCCTGAGTTAGGTGTAGGCATCCTAGTGGTTATGGAGGTTTTGTAAGTAGTTTATAATGTTTTACAAAAATAATAAATCATCTTATGGGTGCCCCACCTTCTCCTCTACCATCACTTCATCCCTAGGCGCCTCCCGGTCCATGTTTGGGAGAAACCTGATCACGAAGTTGCCTCTTCCATGGTGGTCCATCTGTTGGATTCTATAACTCATCAACACATTGATTCAAGAAATATTGTTTCATGTGACATTTCTCATTACATGAATAAAATTTCCCCACTCTAGTATACCCTGGTCATATTCAATATCCCTAATCCACATGACCACATGCCTTATTATGAGCATAGGAATACCACCTATGCCTCTACACCTATCATATATTATCCACTGCAGTTAAATCATCCATGCAATTCCTTCTACAAAAAACTAGATACATGGAATCCCTCATATAATAATCTCTCCATAACCAAAATCTACTCCACCACACTAGTATATTTGAGAATTGATATGGGCCCCATACTGACATATATGTCTCTATAGATACCCTACTCAAAATTTTGTGCCTAGAATTAACCATCCCGAATCATATCAATGGAGTATCATGTAAGGTTAGTGGACCACATAGGGAACTCAAAAACTAATATCCATTCATGATACAACTATAATATATATTGAATATAAATTGAGCATAAAAACGAAGGGTAATACTCTTCTTGAAATAGTTGCTTGAAGTTAGATCTTGAGACTTCTGAATAATAATGAATCTATGTGAAAATACAAAACCATCACACATATACTATATTAAAAATAATGGATGAAAATGAAAATATCTTATTAGTAGGGAAATATAAAAGTCTAAAAACTCTGATCAATGAATTAATCCAATCTACCACTTCATTGGCCTCTGGCACTAGTAGTTAAAGAGTGTTCTATTCATCTATGCATCATCAATATTCTCTTATAGTATAATATTCTACTCAAAAAGATAAGGCGTTAATACCTATCCTCATGGAGGGACGATCCCATGAGATGGACCCTAAACTAAGGCATAATCATTCAATAGATCATCATCAAAATCCATATTTAGTAACTTGATAGGATGTCTTGTTGGAGGAATCCTAGAAATTAATAAAGACATACCATGGTCATATAATCATATATATATATATATATATTGAGATGACGTAAGCAGGAAAATCAAAGGACTCAATCCTATATTATACATGTACCAAAGTTCCTCCAACCAGTGTATCAATATGCTGAGTAAATAAGCAGGTATTCAGATTAAAGATGAATGGATACATCACCATCCATATTAACACTGGGTTCCGTGGCCTGAATTCCTCAATCAAGGAACTTAGACACTATTTTCCAATGTTCCAAACCATACCCCATAGGAGACAAAACTCCAAACACCATCTTGAGGAAGAACAAATTATGAAACTAATCTTTCATCACCAGACCCACCTAGAACTACACGACCAGTTGAAGGCTGAGATAAAACTAACCCATGCCCAGATACATAGGCCCAAGGACAAGGAAAAGCATCAAAAGGCATAACTGAAATTGGAGGCCTTTTTCTAAAGTACCTGTATGGATGAACCCGGTCATCTCCCTAAAAAAGTGTATAGGAATAATAAAAAATACAGTAAAATCTAGAGTAAAAAAATCATGCAATAACCTATAGATAATATAGAAAAATACAATAACATAATACGAAAAGGAAAAAATAAATTCCTAACCAAAAAAAGATTTCCAATTCTGAAAATAATCGTAAAATAACGAATGTTAAGAGAGCCCGACTGCTGATCTCCAAGTTCAAACCACTGTACATAGTCAAATTCACCCAATTATACCTATGATCCTCCAATTCCATCCCAGAATTCTCCCTTTTCTTCATAATAAAAGACCCTTGCCAGAGAATCTCATGTAGGGGTGAGTATATACATACATAGTGGGATGGCTAGAAAAAAAGAAAGATAAATTAGAGAAATGATATTAGTAGTTAGCTCATCTCAAGAAATAGTGAAATGAAACCCAAAAATAAAGTTATATATTCATAAAATAAATTTAGAAGAGAGAGAATGGGGATCTCCATCTCACACCCAACCCATGAAGTTGTGTTTCCAAGAGTTCCAATGTTTCATCATTGATTCCCAACATATCACATCAATATAAAGGAGTAATGATGAGGGTATACACCTATCCACTACTCCACATACCAAGAGAGAGAGATAGTAATATCAAAATGATATAGGACAACTACCCTTGTGTGACATGCGAGTACAAAATATATATCTATAAAATTATTATTGATGACATGTACCCGGGTACAATAGGTCAGAAACATCTCTTTGGAGCGAGGACCCACACCGTGATGAAATAGTGGAGTTTCTCCTCTCTATCTGTACAATGAATATGGTGGAACCACACATTGTTGTGACTAGGGAGTACCATATTTGTAAATAGAGGACTTTTTACCTCATGTGATTGGGGAATTCCACCTCTATATTTTTATATTGATTATCGAGTAACTATTACATAGTATAGAAGGTGAGTACTACATCCATGAATTGAGGAACTATTACATGGTATGATAGTGAAGTGGCACCTCAATATTTGTACATCAATTATGGATCAATTTTCCCTAGTATGATAGGGGTGTACCCTATCCATTTATAGAGGTCGCATGGATTGGTGTTATAGGGAGTGAATCCTCTGTATCTGTACATTTATTATGGAGGACCCACACCCTAGTGTGATAGGGGTGTACTATATCCATGGATAGAGGACCCATTCCTTATTTTGATAGGGCAATGAAAAATCAGTCTAATGATCGTACCCGATCACTGTCATCATGTAACATTTCCTAAAAAAAGGTTATACTTGAAACATATCCTATATTATGTCAAAATACACAATAAATGATACAATCACATTCTATGTGGATAAATAGCTAGGATAGGCTAATCATGGGATAAAATTCGAGTAAAAAATGAGATACGAGAGGTAGAAGATTATCCAAGGGGGTTTATAGTTTGTATGAGGGGTCACATAAAATGTGACCTCACCATGATTCAGAGCCGTTTTGCTACCATCACACAAATAGACAAACCATGTTGCATTACACGTCATGTAGTGTTATCAAATGATTTTTCTCAGCCTCTGATAGCTTTCTTGTGATCTCTTGACTGTTTACTAGTACCTTGGGATATACCAATGTATCTGGACATTCTTGGGTACCAGGCCATGCCTATGTACCTCAAAGAATACCCATGTACTCCCAGAGTAAACAAAATTTCTTACCAAATGCGATCTAATCCATTTATGAGCTCTAACACACCTTAGATGCATGGATTGGGTCATACATCATGTGGATCTGAGAACATGGGCTGTGATCTATATATTCCAAAAAATTCTTGCCATCACAGCTCAGTCACTACATGCCATATGTTCATCCTTGTACACACCATGTAGTTAGGATTCTCATAGAATTCTTGGTTTCATTCACATGTCTCTAAATCCTCTATCCCAACACTAAATCCACCATTTGACTACAAAAAAATGTAGTAATCACATTTGACCACTAATTTTGGCCCTCCATTTTCTAGAAATTGAAATTTGATCTTATGTTGTGGTCCACCATGCACCCCACATGTTTCCCATCACATGTTTCCATTTTAGGATCCTAGATCTATGAAGTATCACTGAAAATCTACCCCTATTTTTCCTTAAAACACTAATTCATTCATCATACATGAATCCTCCATGAATCTAGGGTTCTGATCACACTCAAAACCCACAAATATAGAACCATAGCCTCATAGGCCAATAGTGAGGAAGTAAATGAATGGTGGCATAAATCACACTAATAGAAGGTGTATAAATCATTTTACAAGATTTATTGGACAAAAATTTCATAATAGGGGATAATTAGTGTGAAACCATGACATGAGAATATAAAAATTTGATATAAAAATAATTCATTCATGGAGCTCATGAGATGGGTATGAAAACACAGAATTAAAATTACATTATAACACATGTATCAAATACTGAATAAAATTGTGTAAAAAACAACAATTTATGATCCTTACCTTGATTATGTATTAATTGTTGGTGAATAACATGTTCATCTATGATGGGGAAGATCTGATATGTAAGCTATCTATCGAATCATCTTGATATAATCATCAGTCATCATCTCATCTCAATCCACCAAAAAATTAATCGAAGCTACTCCCCAAAAAAATCTTATGGTTATGTGAATAACATTAGAAAGATGTCATAATGCATATTTATAGAGGTTAGGATTTAGTTCATTTAAAATAAAATAAATAAATTAATGATCTATTTTTATTTAAACACACCTAACAATAGATATATCATCTGGATGTATGGCATTGACCAACATTATGTCACACCTAGGGTAAACGCCACCCTCAAAATTCAACAATGGTATTAGATTATTTATCCATGACTGCATTCAATATACATTACATTATTTAAAAAAACAAACATGACCATGATATAAAATATATTTAAATTTTTTATAAAATTTATTTCAAGCTCACTAGGACTCAAAATCACATGATTTCTCAGTGATTCGCTCCAAAATTATTTCTGTATATATTTCAATGTCTTAAAAAGAAAATATTTGTTTAATATGTATAAAAAATAATTTTGAAATTTTTAATTTTAATTTATAAATTAATATGTTACATTTTGAAACTAAAAAAGTGAATTTTAGGATAAAAAGTATTTCCGTATTATACTCATTAAATGGGTTTGTTGGGTGGTGTGTTTTAGTTTGGGTGTACCTTGGATATCCAAAAAATTTCTCCAACTCTTTAACAAGAGAAAAAAATTGTTGTAAATTATTTCACTCAAAAGTGGTTGGGTTATATAATAAAATAACTTATATTTTAACCATTTAAACCACTCCTCGTCAAGTGTAAATACCCCAATTCCATCATAACATTCCACACCAAATCCATTGAGCATAATTTATCTCTAAATTACCCTCTCAAGAGTCTCTCCAAGGGGGTTATTAGGATCTAAGAAGTATCAATATAGCTTTATGAATCATCCTCATAATGTAAGGGTTTTCATCAATTACCCTCTTTCATTTATATTTTAATTACTATTTTTATATTCTCTTTTAAAAGTTCCTTTCTTATATTACACTTATATTTATTATATTGTATTATTAACCATGTGATATTTTGTAAATGAGTGTTTATAAATTCCCTCTCATTGTAGCATTTTCCTAAGCTATTACTATGCAGAAACAAGGGTTCATCACCCCTTATTTCCAATTATTTTTTGATCCTTATTAGAAATTTCCTTATCCAATTGAAAATGTTAATATGAATCATTGTTATAATTTCATTACCATGTTATCAATTATCGATATCCCTTACCTATCATTATACTACCATTATAGTCCATTTTAATGATCAAGGTTTACCATATCCATATAATCATCATATATTTGGTAATGAAAAATGTGTGTGGTTTTTCTAGCAAGGAAATACCTTTCTAGATTCTACATGTGGATATGGTACTGGTATAGTTATACCTAAGAGAAATAACCCTAAAAAGGGTACATTAGGATTTGAATTTATCATCACATGCTGCGTTAAAATGGGCCTTTCTATATAACTATTTTTATACTCCTCGTAGATTTTCATTTGATAATTTATATGCACTTTATAATCCATAATAAAGGATCAGAATATATGGATTTATATTTACATTAAATTTTTATCATTATTCTATGAATGTGTACTTAACATATTTTGGTTATCATTCCCTCAATTATAGTACTACCTTTTTCATTGTAAACATCTAATTGTGACTATGACGATTTTTTCATGTTCACCAAGATAAATACATTAATCCATAAAATGGTATTCTATAACTCCTGATTAAAAATAAATGACGAAGTTGTCCTTAAATAACCTTATTCCTTATATATTTTACCTTTATTATAAATTTCTATGTTACTAGTTATACATTGTAATGTGATATTATGATCTCTATAGATAATGACCCATCACTTTTCACTTTCTTTCTTTATCAAAAGAATTGCGTAATTGAATATTTTATTCCAGTAACTTTCCATGTAAATCCCCTTATATGATTTTTTTGATTGAAGGTTATTAACCTAGATACGCATAAATCAATTTAATGTGGAAATTATTGATTCAACAATAAACCCATTTTTATATATATGGTGTAAAACCCCCTTAATTCATTATCATTATTGATGGGTATTTACATATAAAATTATTAAATTTAGTTTTATTCCCATTTAATTTCCAATATATTTATCAAGCTAGAATTATTTTATATATTTTTTCATAATGTGAAACACATTAATTAAGACATATGAAGGGTATTAAATGATATAAATCCAATGAAATGTGTAATGAGATGATGTTAACTTCATGAAAGTTACTCCAAAGTGATGATGGAGTAAACTGGATGGAAGTTACTCATAAGAGATGACATAGTCAACTGGATAGAAGTTACTCCTCAAAGAAAACAAATTTTACCAGTATTAGGTTAATTCAAATAGATATGGGATTTATCTAGAAAATAAATTACCTCAGGAATATTTTATGTTCCAAGATACCATATCATTTTCATTATTATTTTATTAATATTAATGGTTCCTTTGACCGAGATTGATATCATGTGGTTCATGATTATTTTACCTCATAACTCTTTTACTTATGTCATTTTTATTATGATCATGTTATGACTCTTATTCTCATGTTTATGTTCTAATATTAGGCATAAGTTTTTACCCAGGATTTTCATTTATGATATGTTATCATTTTTTATCCCTTAATGGGATTTATTTCATATTCCTATATTTCACAATTTCTTGAAGAATCGCAATCAAAGGGATACAAATAAAGAAATTAAATATTGGAGAATTCTTGTAGATAAAATGTTTTTTGTACAGTGTGATTAGTTTTAAATATAACAACTTTAAAAAGACACTAATCTTTAGATCTTGGGAGTTTTTTGTAATTCCGGTGATGTATTGAATATTATGCATGTTTAAAACATTTTATAGTATAGAGTATATTTTTATGTTTAGTGACTGGGAAATTTTGAAGTTAACACCTCAAAAATATAAAAATTGTAATTATTTTTCTAATACACTAAAAATGCATATTCATAGGTTCATGTAAAGTCACTTTTACACCATTTCATATCTTGGGGGAAAACACTAACAAAAGGGGTGACCATCAGGCATATCAACATGGAATGATCATATGAACATAATCCATATAACAATATAAATAACTTGAATCATAACATGAAACATGTGTAAAATATAAAAATGATACATTTATATGCATATCACCAAGGATTTTACAAGGGTTTTATACATAATAATTACCAATATTATTCACCATGTAATCAAAAAACATGTCATTTATATATATTAATTATTTTCCTAATTAATTAGAGCGCTATCATGGAACACCCTTCATATATATTAATTTATATGAGCCAAATTGTTTATAATAAATAATTTAAATATACCCTAAGGGGAATAATGAATGAGGTTCATATAAAATCATTGAGTAAATATGTGATTAAAAACATGAACATGTCATTAATTTTGACCCATGAGAAGGGAATATGGGTTTAATAAATGTAAATACCTAATAAATGATTTATGTTTATTTATTGGTGAATAAACACAGAAAATAATGTAGTTTGGGTATTCAAAATATTCGAATTTATCATGTATAATGGAGAAATTCAAGAAATTATTTTTTCATATTATGGTATATAATGTGGATTAAAAGGGGCAGGATAATTAGAGGGAATGAAGGTATCCCATTGAAAAAAATACTATTTTTATGTAATGGGATTAAGGAAAAGATTTTTTTCAAATAATGAAATTCATCATTTAGAGACATACCAAAAAACAAGGTACTTGAATGAAAAAGGAGAAGAGGATAATTCACATACATTGAATATTATATTCCTATAACATAAGGATGGAACATTGAGGCATTGAGGTCCCCTTGAAGAGACCCTTAAATGGGTAAAATGACCATTAATATATTAATTATGAATTAGGAGTAGATATTAATGGGGAATGGGTGGTATTTATACTTGAGGACTGTTAATTTTAAAAAGAAATAAGTATTTGTTAATTTTTATATAAGCTAACAACTTGTGGGCGTAATAAATTACCACAAATTTTCTAGTTTATGGATGAGTGAGAGGATGTGGTTTTTCATACAAGGAATTTTAATACTTAATAAAACAACCCAACCAACCAATTTAACATTGAAATTCCAAAAATAATTTTGATCTACGAATTCTTATTTTTGGTTCCAAAACGAATGGTAACAATTTATAAATTAAAATTGATATTTTTAAAATCATTTTTATACATATTAAAATATACTTTGATTAAATAAAATGTTTTATAATTTTTTTAATAACACTTACATAATAATGATGTCATAAATTTAGGGATCTTTTTAAAGTGGTAATTTACAATGTTTCACCCAAAATTAATCTTTGTCAGAAAATTCAAAAAAATAACCCAAACCTAATTTTTATGTGAGGAATATAAAAATGAAATTAATTTTATCATAATAATTTTCCAAATATGATTATTTTTACTTTTAAATATTAATAATAATTTAATTAAAATTATCAATATTTATATCATAATAAACATTCAGACCATTATAAAAATTACATAGGACTTCGTTAACATATACTATCATTTAAAAAGATAATAATAAGATTATTTCATGAAAAAATAAATTTTATTTAAAACTTATACATTTATCATAAGTCATATATTTAATATAATATGTCTACAACCTCCAAAAATAATACAATTTTTATTATATCATTTGTAACGCCCCGACCCCAACTACCCAGAGTCGGTGCATTATTACATAACATTGGCATGATCATAAGAAAGATCAAATCTCGAAAGACCGATTGGTTTAGTAGCCTTGGAAACACTAGATATATTCATAAGTTTTACATTACATCATAAAATCAAAAACTACTACAACAACATAATGTTTCCACAGTCCACACTACAATCCCCTCATAATATCCCTGCAGGTCATTCATAACTTACATCTTCACTTCCTGGGAAAAATAAAACATAGAAAAGGGGTGAGCTCAAATGCCCAGTAAGGATAACAATATAGCGGAACATTAAAAATAAGCATAAACATTTAAGGCAATGAATTACTAAAACAAAAGCCTTTTAAAATTGAACTTCAACATAGTATGGCAAAAGTAAAATGAAATAATGCCATTTACTTATTCACATGGATATTCTACTAATCGAATAATCAAATGCAATATCAATAACCACTTTCATAATGTTGGAATGCATAATGCCAGACTATCATAACCACATAGCCAAGGCCTCGTGCCAAGACTACAAATAAGATTTTGTCAAGGCCTTGTGCCAAGACACTAGTTTGTCTCATGAGACCTACCGATGCATCGAGGAGCTATAGCGGGCTCCACCCGTCACTTATTAAGTCCAATGCATTCCCATATGAAAAGGTTTAAACATAACATAAACATTCGTATTAAAACTAGCATACGAAATGTCAATACTTTCACAATAAACTATGAATGGTATAAAAATAGCACATCCACAGTCAAACATATCACAAAACTTTCAATACAATATAGAAGTTTTGTATCATAATAAATCAACTTCAAATAATCTTAAAATCCATCAAAGGATGTTGACATAGATGAAATCAAAATTCTTTTAAAAGAAATATCTCCTTTTATTTTGAAATCATTTAAGATCCATATAAAATAAAACATTTTCTTTGAACATATTCTTATAAGCTTGTAAGGAAAGCTTTGAAGATTTTATAACGGCGTAAAATAACCGCACCCGCCGTATAAGTTAAAAAAAACATTCTTACCTCAATTCTGTCGAAAAGGTTAAAAAGGACCTTGTTTTAAAAATGACGGAAAGATTCCTTTATAAACCTCTTATAAAAAGTCAAACAAGGGTATAAATGACTTTAACCCATATTCTTGTAAATAGTAAAAATGTTTTGAAATACATTTCGAAGAAACATGGATGTGGATGATAAAGAGATCCCAGTAGATTATTACGTATAATACAACCTCGGATAATGAAGAGATTGTGAAATAACCCTTACCTTGTACTTTTCCTTGGTTGTGGTAGGTTAACCTTCTGTATAATGGTGAAATAATTGTTATTAAATTATACAATAATCATATACATTAATATGATATCATATATGATCTTTTAATATTGATTTGATAATAATATCTTAGTATTATCGTTGTTTCGGGTGTTAACTTACTTGTTTTCTTTCATATGTTTTGTTATGTAAGACATGTTTGTAAAGGATAGGTTGTATATTTTTCATATCCAGAATGATATCAAGTCCTTAAACATCATTTTTAAATCATAAAATGATAATTATACTTTAATGGTTACGATGGAGAATGAATCTCATCGCGTTCGTGGAGACGGTAGTCCGTACGTACGCACGAGCGACAATATCATTCTTTTGATATTAAAATAATATATAAATGGATGGTATATCATATATACAGAATCATTAATATGTTATATTTATTATTTACATGAGTTACACATCATTATTATACCCATCCAAATAATAATATATTGAATAACAATTACACCACGACGTGGAGACGGTAAGCCGTACGTACGCACGTATGGTGACATGTTATTCAAAGGGTGGATAGAATACTGAATATGGTTGTACCATATTTATAATAACATCACAGTATATAAATGATACTGGAGTCATTATTTTAGAATGGTAACAACAAAGGAAGAAGAAGTGGAAGAAGAAATGAACTTGGAAAAGGGGTGGTGAAAACATTACCTCTTCTTCGGGTTCTTCCTTTTGATTTGATCAAAAGGGCTCCTTAGGTTGGATTTCTGATCAAACTAAGTCCCCTAGGTTGTTTTGAGGGATGTTGGTAGAGTATTTTGGCAGAGTTTGGCCGAACCAAAAGGCTTTAGAGGTGTGAAGAAATGAGAAGGAGGAGTGCCCTTTTATAAGAGGGGTGAGGGGCACCTTTGGAAAAGCTAGAAATATTAATTTATAATAAATTCATATTCGGTTTCTAATGGCTCCAAAGTTGACTATTCAAAGGTTAAGGTGGGTATAGGTCGAAAACCACTCAACCAATAGAATTTATACAGGTTTGGGTACTTATATTAACCTTATCTTTAAGTATTAACTCTAAGTTAATTAGTTTCACTTTTACAATGTCTCTTTGTATTTTTATATAATATGGTTAATAAACTTACTATATACATCCAAGAGACCCCCAAGTGGTCCATTAATGAGGAACCTATCATAATATAAGTCTCTTGGCCGAACCTTAGATTTTTAGGAATTTAATATCAATTAATAATATAATATTTGTTTTAAGAACTCTTTTATGTCAATTTTGACACTATTCAATAGTTGATTTTTTTGAAACTCCTAACAGATTGATTACTTCGAACAAAGTCAATTAAATCAATCCTAATATATCATATTATCCTATAAAATTAGTTTAGTTCATTAAAAGTTTCATATTATATTTATTTGGGTATTTATAATATCAATTATTTTAATTTTTCACTATTATAGTAATTAATGCATCATCATTGTGTCATAAATAAAATAAATTATTTAATGTCTAAAAATTATAAATAAAATATAATTATGTAGGAAATCGTTTTATCTTTCTAATGAATATTTATAATCGAAAATCCAACATGTATAACCCTATGTAAAAATTGTTCTTCTAAAAGATGTAAGCTTATGCCATTTTTATTTTTATTTTAACTTTATTAATATAATGTGTCCCTACCACATACAAGTGTCTCCAAGGGGTCCCCAAATTGACCCAAGGATGCCCATGGTCGGGTATGTGTCCACCAATAAGGTTAGGACACGTTTTAGGGTAATTTTGTATTATTATAATATTAGTTTTTAACCATTATTTACCGGATTTACCCTTTAACCATGGTAAATAAAATATTTACCGCAGTAATTATTCAAAATGTCTAAAAATAAAAGTTACCTATTTACACAATTTTAACATCCTGATTCCAAATATGGAATCCATTTTTCTAAATTCAAAACACAGAAGTGGCAGAAATTAATTTAAAATTAATTCCCGCTGTCAAAACAAAAAGCGTGTTTTTAAGAGATAATAACTATCAAAAGATTGACACTTGTTTATGTTCAATTTAATTGTAAAATTATGTCCAATGACCAAAATTATATTAAATGGTAAAAATATATTCTAAATATACTTTAAAACCACTCAAATTCACAATTTATCACTATTAAGTATTTTGATTAAAAAAGTTGTTTTTAATTAAAATTTAGTAATTTTCACTATTCATCAAAATATGAAAGTTATCCGAAATGTACCAAAATTTCACCCTAGGCTAATTTTGATATTCCGAATCCAAAAATGAAGTCCATTTTGAAATATAGAATATATATGATTTCAAAAAGTAGGTATTACTATTCACGACGGCTAGTTTGATTGGTTGTGGTGTGTGTTAGAACTCAAGGTTGCGTACAACACACGCCACTATTTTATTCAAAGGAAAGCGTACCGTGGAAGCTTGGGATGTTTCATTTTAAATTTTTTTGATGTCCCAATTTATTCAGGTAGTTTAAAATATTTTATTTAAAAAGGTTTCACTATTAAAGTTGATAAAAGTGCAATACTGAAAATGAATCTGTTCTTGCATTATGACTAAGAAACTCATAATAGGGATTCTAAAATTATAAGGATTATATAAAGTTCAAAATGTTGTTAATACTATTCATGACCTCTTTTAATGGCTTTTTTTTGTACGTCATGGTGTGATTGAACTCGGTGTTGCGTGTAGTGCAAGTTATTGAATTATTTTTTAAGAAATAACACACTATGAAATCCTGGGGTGTTACATTCTCCCCTCCTTCAATAAATTGCGTCCTCGCAATTTGAAATTGTTCTTCGAAAATAAAAGGTTGAAAATAGAAAATATCTTTGTGGGAAAACCCACATCGGAAATTAGGTTACTAAAATTTAGTCTTAATATGAGGAAAAGAGAAATGAAAGAGTCACCAACAAATTATTATCTCGATTAGGAGAACATTGGTGGCAATTAGAGACATATAATTGGAGGGAAAACGTAAATATTTATAGGTAGTGATTGAGATCATCAATCACAAACAAGTGTATAATTGAGGTCCTTAAATTCATCAATCTATGATGATTTGAAATACCATCGGTTCAACAAAACATAGGGTATTAGGATAACACATTTTTGACGTTTCAAAATATCTTTGTTGAAATCCCACATCGAAAAATGAATTAATGAGGCCTCTATTTAAAATAAAGAGTGGAAAGTATGATGATTACCGAAAATAACACATACTAGGGTTCCATGTAGGAAAATATGGATATGGAAGAGAAATCTAACCATCAATTATCTGATGGAGAGTGGTAGAGAACATGGCTATGAAAAGGCCAACAATCCCAAAGCCATGAATTAGTGATGATTTAAGGTACTATCTAGGACAACATTTTTTGTTCTAAGTTTCTTTTATTAATGTTGAGGAATTTATTTATGAGATTGGCTAAGATAATAAGGAGATATACTTACTTTATAATTAGAGTTTTATCCATTAATAAATTTCTACCACAAATTCATCTTTCACTCTAAAAGATAATAGAACGTAAATTTTTTTTTCTATTTATACTATTCGTACAGGGTTCCAAAATAAATGAATTTATAATTCATCTACCAGATCTTTTAAAAAAACTACATTATTTAATCCAGGACATCTCGTGGGCCAGTGGTAGGTGATACACCCTTGTCGCCCTTCGGTTGCGGGTTCAAGTCTCGCAGCCTTGCCGGACGCGACGGGTTGCCGCCCGACCTCCGGGTTGTCCTTTTATGGTAATCCAAAATAATCCAAACTAGAACTATCCAAAATACTTCTATCCAAACTCACAGTCCAACATTTATAAGGAAGGTAAACATAATATAGATCCTTTTTACCCCGTAATAGAATATGAATACCTTCATCTTTTATTCTTTTAATAAACTGAAACATCTTGAATTACCATATTCTTTATTGATTACATTCATGCTCCCCTATTCCATATAGAATGCTGGATATACTTCATCAATCCAAAAATGTTTTAAACCCCAAAAAAATGATGGAATATACAAATCATTAATCAGTTTCAAGGTAGTCAAGAATATCCAATATAATTTATCCAAAACAATCATGTATTATTCCAAAATCACTACCTCGGTATCAGAACTATATTATGGTTTATCATTCTCTCAACCATATATTTTCCAAAAATTTATCCTGCTATTGAGTCACTTTTCTTTGTTCCACAAAATCTCAAGTCCTTAATGAAATAGTACTGCAGTACAATCCTTATATACTCCATAATAACAAGTACATTGTTGACACAACACTCAATTGACATAATCAACATAAGAACTCTAATCATTCCTCTTCATCTGTGGTAGTATCATAACTTGATTATTATCCAATAGCATCATTTGCGGCATAGTCTGATGACTGGGGCATAGGTTCGCGTAGTGTCCAAACTCCTTGCAAATGAAGCATTGTACATTTGAAACCATTTTCTCACCCTTGCAGTCACGTACTTTGTGCCCTTTTCCTCCACACTTATAACAAACTCCCATTCCTTTCAGGCAAGTTCCAGGGTGTTTCTTCCCACAGTTACCACATATGGGAAAATTCTTCTTTTCCCTCTTCCCTTTATCCAATTTTCTCTCTTCCATCCTTTTCTTCTCTTGCTTCCCTTCAAAGCCATAGGACTCAGTAAACTCTTTACTTATCTTATCAACACATGATATTATTTCTTCATATGATGATAATACATGGGAGACTATTTCTCTTATCAATTCTAGCTTGAGACCATGAAAGATATGATCCTTCCTTCTCTTTGGATCATGTGCATTTCTGGAGTTCTCATTCCTTCTACTGGGCGCCATTTCTAAACAATGGCATAAACTAGATCAGTTTATGAATCAAAATACATAATCCCATACTTATAAAACTCTTAACATAAATTGAACTATTTATGGATATAATCCATAATCATAAGAATGTTTTCTTTGAGGAAGTATATACTCATAATCCATTCAAAATGATTTGTAAAGAAAATGAGAGTTATCCTAAGCATATCCCCCGGGAGTGTCGTAACCAAGAGTGCAGCAAGGCCCGTTGTCGTGCACCAGTTCCCGTTCGAGTCTAGCTCAAAGCGGTGTTTTCGGGTTTTACCCCTAGGTACATCTGTGCCAGAGCCGCCTCTACCTGCTCGTATCCAGACAGGGATGTATTGCTCGAAAAACTAACAAAATCTCTACAATACCAAAATTCTAGGAAGTTTTTCTATACTAATCCTCAAAGTTCATCTTAGGTCTACGTGCTCTAATCAGAGTTTATCTAAATCTAGCTTCCAAGGTTTGTACTAAACTTCCTCTGATACCAACTGTAACGCCCCGACCCCAGCTACCCAGAGTCGGTGCATTATTACATAACATTGGCATGATCACAAGAAAGATCAAATCTCGAAAGACCGATTGGTTTAGTAGCCTTGGAAACACTAGATATATTCATAAGTTTTACATTACATCATAAAATCAAAAACTACTACAACAACATAATGTTTCCACAGTCCACACTACAATCCCCTCATAATATCCCTGCAGGTCATTCATAACTTACATCTTCACTTCCTGGGAAAAATAAAACATAGAAAAGGGGTGAGCTCAAATGCCCAGTAAGGATAACAATATAGCGGAACATTAAAAATAAGCATAAACATTTAAGGCAATGAATTACTAAAACAAAAGCCTTTTAAAATTGAACTTCAACATAGTATGGCAAAAGTAAAATGAAATAATGCCATTTACTTATTCACATGGATATTCTACTAATCGAATAATCACATGCAATATCAATAACCACTTTCATAATATTGGAATGCATAATGCCAGACTATCATAACCACATAGCCAAGGCCTCGTGCCAAGACTACAAATAAGATTTTGTCAAGGCCTTGTGCCAAGACACTAGTTTGTCTCATGAGACCTACCGATGCATCGAGGAGCTATAGCGGGCTCCACCCGTCACTTATTAAGTCCAATGCATTCCCATATGAAAAGGTTTAAACATAACATAAACATTCGTATTAAAACTAGCATACGAAATGTCAATACTTTCACAATAAACTATGAATGGTATAAAAATAGCACATCCACAGTCAAACATATCACAAAACTTTCAATACAATATAGAAGTTTTGTATCATAATAAATCAACTTCAAATAATCTTAAAATCCATCAAAGGATGTTGACATAGATGAAATCAAAATTCTTTTAAAAGAAATATCTCCTTTTATTTTGAAATCATTTAAGATCCATATAAAATAAAACATTTTCTTTGAACATATTCTTATAAGCTTGTAAGGAAAGCTTTGAAGATTTTATAACGGCGTAAAATAACCGCACCCGCCGTATAAGTTAAAAAAAACATTCTTACCTCAATTCTGTCGAAAAGGTTAAAAAGGACCTTGTTTTGAAAACGACGGAAAGATTCCTTTATAAACCTCTTATAAAAAGTCAAACAAGGGTATAAATGACTTTAACCCATATTCTTGTAAATAGTAAAAATGTTTTGAAATACATTTCGAAGAAACATGGATGTGGATGATAAAGAGATCCCAGTAGATTATTACGTATAATACAACCTCGGATAATGAAGAGATTGTGAAATAACCCTTACCTTGTACTTTTCCTTGGTTGTGGTAGGTTAACCTCCTGTATAATGGTGAAATAATTGTTATTAAATTATACAAGAATCATATACATTAATATGATATCATATATGATCTTTTAATATTGATTTGATAATAATATCTTAGTATTATCGTTGTTTCGGGTGTTAACTTACTTGTTTTCTTTCATATGTTTTGTTACGTAAGACATGTTTGTAAAGGATAGGTTGTATATTATTCATATCCAGAATGATATCAAGTCCTTAAACATCATTTTTAAATCATAAAATGATAATTATACTTTAATGGTTACGATGGAGAATGAATCTCATCGCGTTCGTGGAGACGGTAGTCCGTACGTACGCACGAGCGACAATATCATTCTTTTGATATTAAAATAATATATAAATGGATGGTATATCATATATACAGAATCATTAATATGGTATATTTATTATTTACATGAGTTACACATCATTATTATACCCATCCAAATAATAATATATTGAATAACAATTACACCACGACGTGGAGACGGTAAGCCGTACGTACGCACGTATGGTGACATGTTATTCAAAGGGTGGATAGAATACTGAATATGGTTGTACCATATTTATAATAACATCACAGTATATAAATGATACTGGAGTCATTATTTTAGAATGGTAACAACAAAGGAAGAAGAAGTGGAAGAAGAAATGAACTTGGAAAAGGGGTGGTGAAAACATTACCTCTTCTTCGGGTTCTTCCTTTTGATTTGATCAAAAGGGCTCCTTAGGTTGGCTTTCTGATCAAACTAAGGCCCCTAGGTTGTTGTGAGGGATGTTGGTAGAGTATTTTGGCAGAGTTTGGCCGAACCAAAAGGCTTTAGAGGTGTGAAGAAATGAGAAGGAGGAGTGCCCTTTTATAAGAGGGGTGAGGGGCACCTTTGGAAAAGCTAGAAATATTAATTTATAATAAATTCATATTCGGTTTCTAATGGCTCCAAAGTTGACTATTCAAAGGTTAAGGTGGGGATAGGTCGAAAACCACTCAACCAATAGAATTTAGACAGGTTTGGGTACTTATATTAACCTTATCTTTAAGTATTAACTCTAAGTTAATTAGTTTCACTTTTACAATGTCTCTTTGTATTTTTATATAATATGGTTAATAAACTTACTATATACATCCAAGCGACCCCCAAGTGGTCCATTAATGAGGAACCTATCATAATATAAGTCTCTTGGCCGAACCTTAGATTTTTAGGAATTTAATATCAATTAATAATATAATATTTGTTTTAAGAACTCTTTTATGTCAATTTTGACACTATTCAATAGTTGATTTTTTTGAAACTCCTAACAGATTGATTACTTCGAACAAAGTCAATTAAATCAATCCTAATATATCATATTATCCTATAAAATTAGTTTAATTCATTAAAAGTTTCATATTATATTTATTTGGGTATTTATAATATCAATTATTTTAATTTTTCACTATTATAGTAATTAATGCATCATCATTGTGTCATAAATAAAATAAATTATTTAATGTCTAAAAATTATAAATAAAATATAATTATGTAGGAAATCGTTTTAGCTTTCTAATGAATATTTATAATCGAAAATCCAACATGTATAACCCTATGTAAAAATTGTTCTTCTAAAAGATGTAAGCTTATGCCATTTTTATTTTTATTTTAACTTTATTAATATAATATGTCCCTACCACATACAAGTGTCTCCAAGGGGTCCCCAAATTTACCCAAGGATGCCCATGGTCGGGTATGTGTCCACAAATAAGGTTAGGACACGTTTTAGGGTAATTTTGTATTATTATAATATTAGTTTTTAACCATTATTTACCGGATTTACCCTTTAACCATGGTAAATAAAATATTTACCGCAGTAATTATTCAAAATGTCTAAAAATAAAAGTTACCTATTTACACAATTTTAACATCCTGATTCCAAATATGGAATCCATTTTTCTAAATTCAAAACACAGAAGTGGCAGAAATTAATTTAAAATTAATTCCCGCTGTCAAAACAAAAAGCGTGTTTTTAAGAGATAATAACTATCAAAAGATTGACACTTGTTTATGTTCAATTTAATTGTAAAATTATGTCCAATGACCAAAATTATATTAAATGGTAAAAATATATTCTAAATATACTTTAAAACCACTCAAATTCACAATTTATCACTATTAATTATTTTGATTAAAAAAGTTGTTTTTAATTAAAATTTAGTAATTTTCACTATTCATCAAAATATGAAAGTTATCCGAAATGTACCAAAATTTCACCCTAGGCTAATTTTGATATTCCGAATCCAAAAATGAAGTCCATTTTGAAATATAGAATATATATGATTTCAAAAAGTAGGTATTACTATTCACGACGGCTAGTTTGATTGGTTGTGGTGTGTGTTAGAACTCAATGTTGCGTACAACACACGCCACTATTTTATTCAAAGGAAAGCGTACCGTGGAAGCTTGGGATGTTTCATTTTAAATTTTTTTGATGTCCCAATTTATTCAGGTAGTTTAAAATATTTTATTTAAAAAGGTTTCACTATTAAAGTTGATAAAAGTGCAATACTGAAAATGAATCTGTTCTTGCATTATGACTAAGAAACTCATAATAGGGATTCTAAAATTATAAGGATTATATAAAGTTCAAAATGTTGTTAATACTATTCATGACCTCTTTTAATGGATTTTTTTTGTACGTCATGGTGTGATTGAACTCGGTGTTGCGTGTAGTGCAAGTTATTGAATTATTTTTTAAGAAATAACACACTATGAAATCCTGGGGTGTTACATCATTAAATAATCCAGACGATCACTTAATTGTATGAATGTAACAAACAATAATAATGACCAAATATTTTATTGAATAATGTTCATAATGTTGATAAAAAATATTATCTGTAGAACATAAAGGTATATAGTCATTGTTTTCTAATAAATACACCATCATTCTTAAATATCATCATTCATTTTGATTATACTAATGTTCAATATCATTTCCAAAATGATTATTTTATTCATAACTCTCTTTTTCTCTATTATAGTGTTGTTCATGGGTGTAATAATTCTATAGGATCTAGGTGACCCAATTTTGTTTTATTTTACATTATTTAACCTCTATTTTTCTTTCCATTTTAATATTCAGTATTATATTGGTTATTGTTATAGACTTAATGTAGTGTCATTAAATAATGTAATATAGCATTATTGTTTTCATGAATTATATTACATGACTATTATGAAAATGTTTATTATTTATTTAATATTAATTTTGTAATATACAAATATTTTTATGTGATTCTATTATAAAAAACAATCAAGATTTGTTTTGTGGAAAGAGTCACATTATTAAGAATATAAACAATTTTTTTCTTGTTACATTCTTCCCCACATAAAAAATGGGTCATCGTAGTTTTAACTTATTGATTAATATCCGATAATTAATAACTTTAATTAAAAAGATCATTGTATTCCTTAATATTGGTTATATATAATCCATCCATCATCATAATGTCCCAAACTCCAATATAAAAACTTTTAGGTCCTTGTTGGTGTTTTCATTGTCGAAAGAGATCATAGATTTGATATTTTGAAATCATATTGAAAAGATACCATGATCGATAGAAATTTTGGGGAAACAGATAAGTGTTGGATAGTTTGAATAGTTTCTTGAATGTGATTTGAATATTTTAAATACATTTAATTTCATTCAAACTATCCTTTTTAATAATATTGATGATTAAATAATCTGGAAGATATAAGAATGTTGTATAGTGTTTTCTTCCTTCCATTGGATAATGAAATTTGATCTGTTGAAATGAAAAAGTAAAAATATTAAATTAATTATTTGTAAATAAATTATAATATTTTTAGTTACTTCTTATTCCCATACATTGACTAAAATAAATAAACATAATAAAAAATAAAGATACATTCAATAACCATCAAAATAATAAATTCTAAATGATAGTTTAATCAAAATGTTTATATAATACATGGAGTTTATGAACATATAATTTATTATTTTATTTATTTTAAATGATGATGTTACGATTTTTATAAATATTTTTTATTGCTTCATAAAATATTTATGATGACAAAATAATATCCCTTGGGAGTTTCAAACGAGGTGGGCTAAAAGGCCTCTTATCGTGCCCCAGGTGACAATCGATTCAAAGAGAAATTCACCCTTTTTGTGGTTATTACCCATAGAAACAGATTTTGTAGATGCACATTATAACATCAGGATATTTTATAATATGTTAAAGTTAATTGATATATTGTGGTATCCACAACACCGAGCCAAAAAAATCTGCGATATAATACTAAATATTATATTTTAACATGACCGTCATAAACTAGACATTAAATTGTAGGGTTTGAATATGATTAAATATATTATTAAATATATAATAAGTTTATATTTATTAATAATTATTAAATAAACAATTTATTTTTTTGTAAATTCATTTTATTCAATGAAAATTGTTTTTCTGGAAACCATGATTTCTTTACATTTTATGAGAAGATAAATATAATTAATTTGTGAAAATTTTAGAAAATGTATTTGATAGAATGAAATTAATTTTCGAAATAATCATAAGAAAATATTCTTTGGATAATTTTTTTTTATTTTTCTAAAGATATTGATTTTATAGTAAATAGTTAAAGTACACATTTTTTTAATTAAATTATCATTTTATTTATATTGAAAAGTCCATTTTTGATTATAATTTTATCTAAAAGTAACATAAGTATTATTTATTTAGTTATAATATAGTTAATTTATTTTTAATCATTCTTATGCCTTATGTTTCTATAAGTAAATTTTTTTCCATTAAATTCTATTTTAAAGAAAAATGTTTTTGGTCCATTTTTCAGGATTAATTTTATATTAAATTGTCCAAATTATGTGTTCAAAATTTGAAAAAAATTATTTAGTAATTATATTAATAATATTCAAATTTAGTTAATATTTCCATTTATTTTTTTCTAATATGAATTGAAACCTTGGTAGTTATTTTTACAATAGTAATGGGTAAATTGGGAAATTTATGTTAAAAATAATATGATAAGGACAATAAAATAAACCTAACACTTGGTCAAATTTTATTGGATGAATAATATTTGTCTATAATTAATCCACATTCTATTATATTAGCATTTATAGCAATTTGGATGAGATTCTGAACTTTATAATATTTTATTTAAAGAAAAGTTAAAGATGTCAAATTCAATGTTGATGGGGGTAGTTATTTAATTAATTGATAAATCAAATAAATGAAATGATAAATATTAAAATAAATATAAATTGTGATAATTAATGTAATCAACAAATTTTATAGATGATATTGAAATGATAGGGGGTATAAAATATATTCTTTCTAATTATAAGTGTAATCTTGATATTATTAAATTCAATGTAATGAATAATTCTTAAAATTGACATTATGAATATTTTATGTTAATTATCAATTTATCAATTGATATAAAATTCCCAAAAATATTAAATTTAGCCAAATTATTTGTATAATATAAGAAATTTAATCCATGATCCATTTATGGGTCTTTTTTATTTCATAATAACTATATTAACCCTCAAAGAGTTCACATCCATGTTGTCACTATAATATTTAAAGAGGTTAATTATGGATTTAAACAAAAATATAATTGAATAAAGATAGTAAAAAAAAATATATATTTTATTTTTTGAATGTATAATAACCCATTATAATCTTTTCTTTGAAATTAATATGTTTGTAGTAATTTTTATGTGTAAATTAATGTATATTAAATTAAAATTTTAAGAAATTCCTAATGTTCCCTCACCTAAGTTAGAAATGGGAACACCTTTCTTCACTTATTTACACCACATTGAAACATCTAGATCAACCATTTATTATAAATTCCATATATAAACTTTCTTATCCATGTATTGGTGGTTCTATTCTCATCAAAATACCAACACTAATGTCTTTAACAAGAGACCTAATAGAAGTTCACCGAAGAAGATGTGATAATATTTACCAACTCTTTCATGTTTATTTCTTCTTTTAATTCCTATCCATGTATTATTTAAACCCTTTAATAATAAATAAATCATAATATATATATTGATATTTTGTTTTGATTAATAAAAAACCATACTATACCTTTTATTTATCTTATGAAAAATGAAAGCACCGTATGTGCATACGTATGACTTACCATCTCCATATAGCGGAGTAATTTATTTTTCATCACCAATTTACATGGATGGTTATTATGATTGATATAATATAAATATATAGTTATTGAGACATGATATTTATTTTTCAAAATTAATATATCATCTTTTTCCTATCCATACAACATTAAGGGAATGATACCATCACTCATGCACACATACGACCTACCATCTTCACAATGCGAAGCAGCCCATTTTCCATATACAACATTAAAAATGGTTATACAAATGTATTTAATAATTAAATATAAATTTTATAACATTAATATAATTTTTTATATCATGTATCTATATCATTTCCAATGCAACCATTTCTTTCAAGACAAAACATTTATGAGAAAGAAATGAAATTCACACACAATACATTGAAAATAATTAAATTTTATTAATTAATGGGTCATAATATGTCATAAAATGATCATAAAAGATTTTATAAATATAAATATGGTTTTGAAATAAATTAATAAAGTTTTAGAACCATTATATATGATTTTGGAAAACATTTTACATAAGTCAAACCAGAGGTAAGAGATATCTTAACTCAATTTTAATCATTAGGTTTAAATTTATCATTATTGATTTTTCAAAGATAAGATTTTGTGGGAAATGGATTTTTATTATATTGTGATGTATTTCTACTTTTATACATATATTTATAGTGTATACACATAATCAATTCATTTCTTTAATGCCTACATCAATTATATGACCTTTGTAAGGGACTTCATCTCAATTTGTTTTCCTTGAGGCATATTTCAATGCTGTGAAACTATATTCATTTATGGGGTTTATATAAATTCCCTTTGAAATTTTATATCATTAATTTATTAATTCTCCCTATTTTCAATTATTTTTATATTTTATTCATTCATGGGGTATACAATTCATCTGATTACAAAATGGAAATGGTTTCTCATCCCTTTTTTTACTTTTGTGGGATATATGCCTTATTGAAAGATTATTTCTACCATGTGGTATAAATAATTCCCATTTGATATATTATATCATGAATTAAATGATCTAAACAATTATTAATATTATTCCCCTGTAAATTTAATTAATTTCATTATAATATATTATGGGAATAGAAAGAACATGCTCTTCTGTAGTTTAATTATACCAAATTGGATTTAATTTTATTAATAATCATTACCATTGATAATATATGTATTGAAAAATTATATAATGATAAGTATAAATATAGGGTTTTAATAAATCCAATTGACATTAAGAGAGGAAGTGATTTCCTTAACCAGTAGGATCATACCATATGAAGCCCAATTATCATAGTTTTCAAGGGAGATTACATCATTATGATTTTATCGTGATAAATCCCAATTTCAGATCTAATATGAACAAACTAAGGATGAATTTAATAAATATGATGCATTCCATTTTATATGTCCTTATGTAATGTACCTAATTCCCAAGCATACTAAACTTATCGATCTTTTGTGTTGTATTAATTTAACTCTTATATATTAAATCATGAAGTAATGTGTAATAAAGTGTAGGGTTTTCATAATTAATATCCTTGTCTCCATGGTATTTAATGTTTAATTTGATGTCATCTCTTTCACAGGGAATACAATTCAAATGAAACACATGCGGTAAGGGTTTATTTCAGAATATCATCATTATTAAATGTTTTTATGGGTAAGTCTTTAGTGATGAATATTTATCTATCATGCTTATTTTTTTAAAATAATATTAAAAATGAATCTTCCAATTATTTTCCAAAAAGTGTACATTTAATTTTTATACTACAAAAGTGCGAAAGGATTTTTTTATCTTAAATGAGTGAATGGAATTTCCAGCCATTATAACGCTTTAATTATCCAAATCCTCATTTATAATATTATAAAATTATTTTTAAATAAAATGATATATTTATTATATATATAGTTTTTTAGTGTTCAAAAATTATTTTCAATGTAAAAGGGAATTTTCTTAATGAAATATTCCAATAGTATATTTAAATTATTTTTATTAATGACCACATCATTTATTGAATCTTTTTATAAGGATGTACTCTAATGATACGATTAATTATATTTCTTTGGATATGTTATGATCTGGTTCACTGGGGAAAGTATTGATATTCCTTATTACTATTTCATCTAATATATATAGTTATTAATTTAGGTAGTTAGGATACTTTAGAAGTATTATTTATTAATATAAATAATTCCTTAGACATAGTAAGTGAAGAGAGTGGAACACAATAGGTCATTGATGTATCAGTAGGTCTAATAAAACAAAATATATTTGGATTTATCCATTGAATTACCTATTTAATATATTTTTTGAAATAGAATCTCAATGATATAAGATTCTTGCACACATGCTTAATGGTATTAGACTATTATCATGAAGCCTTTATAGTAAGTTTCAGATGTATGACATTAAGAATTCCATCATTATGAATTCAAATATTCATATTCCATGTTATTATTTGATTATTTAGAATATCCATGGTCATGTTTCATGCTCATGTAATTATTTATATGGTATTATTTGATCATCATTAATTCTTTCCATATTATGATCATGTTATATATTAAATGGATTGTTTTTTTAGATATTTACTATTTCTTGTTGATTATGATTATTGATTTATTATATCATCTATTGTACTTAAACATTATATTTAATTTTATCTTAGCCATTTATTATGTTTTAATCTACCCATAGATATCAAAAAGTGTTTTATGATTGATATGAAATGTTATGATAAGGGGATACATGGTGTTGTCAATGAAAACACTTCTTATATTTTATAATATAAATGTAATATGATTTCAAATATGTATCTAGTTTACCATGACTACTAAACTATTCAATCCATTGGGATGTAATTCCTTTTATCTTATACCAATGTAATAAAGTAAAACACCAGCTTGAAGCTACTAGGGTCTAGGTCTTTAAATTTGGTATCAGAGAAAATTTAATAGAATATTTGTGAAGTAAATATAAGAAAACCTAGATTAGGGAACATAATCATTGAGGATATTCTAAGTATACTATAAAATTATATAGATATTTTAATGACCATAAATAACCTATAGGACTCATATATTTAGAAGAATGTGTCATTAATTAGACATCCTTTGAATAATATTTCCAAAATATTTAATTACTCACTTTGATTATTATAGATTGATGTCTACACTTTTCATTCTGGTTTTAGTGAATGGAGAAAACCAGGAGGAGCTCATTTAAAATTTAATTTGATAGAAAATGTGTTAAAGAATTTTTTTCAATGGTAATATTGTTAGAAGAATCATGAAATGAAAAGGAACTATGTTGATTTTGGAAGAATATATGTTTTCATTAAATTAAGAGTTATAAACACCATATTGGGATTATGTTTAAGAACCCTATTTTTCTACATGGTAAAAATACTTTAATTTATAGTATAGTAATTTATCATGGAACTTTAATGGATTGCTGATTAGGTCAAAGACCGTTTAGCAGTTCCATGGAGCTCAGAACTCTAGATGGTGGAAGAAACCACTAGGATGAATGGTTTGTCGAAACCATTCCTCCCGAACCTTATGGTTTCCCCTAAACCTACAATGAATTTTAGAGGGAAAAATGGTCCATGGTTTTACTTAACTATGTGTCCAAGGCCTCATGATTGGGAAGATTGTTTTAACTTTTTAGTAGAACCAAACAACATGGGTGGGGCACAATTTATCAAGTCGTGCAACCAAACTATGTGGGTTTCTTCATGAGGTAGTGAGGTGTGCATAGTAGGAAAACATTTTCAAAAATCATGTGGCCAAACAATGTAACCAATTAATTAATGGGAAAATTACTATTTTTCCCTTAAATATTTTTAAGACCTTACCCCTCCATCTTATTTATCTTTTCCAGGAGTAGAAGCTCACCTTCTTTATGTTGGAGCTCCCTCTACGAAATCAAACTATGTTCTTGTATATCTTCATCGTATAAAGTTTGATTAAACTTAAATTTGTCTCATTATAATTCTCCTGGCATGCTCTTCAATATTTTGGCTTAGTTTTTCATTTGTCTTCCTCTTGATGACACTATTTTGATATAGTATTGTATGCCCTATTTTAAGGGTGTTGATATTTTATTCAGTTTTCTTCTGATCCAGGCAAAAATAATGGGCAAAACTAGAGGTGGAGAGTGATAAAAACATAAGGTAGGTGCTCTATTAATTTTTCCTATATGCATCATCATTTATAGATTGATGTTGTTTTTCAAACTACGGTTTCACTAGGTGTTTCCCCTGAGATTCATATTTAATTTTTATAGTCATTGGACTTGTGTTAGAGATCCATTTATATACATATTGAAATTTTTTCTGAAGGTTATTATCTCAATGACAACCACCCTAGGTAGGGTGTTTACTTATTTACACCTTGGTGACCCATGTAGATCGATCTGCGACATCATTCAAGTGTACTTGGACATGACCTTATTAAGGTAAGAGTTTTAATTTAAGTAATGATTTATTAATGAAAGTTACATTATAGATATCACATGGAATTGACTTATATACTAGATTGAATTGGTTTCATATCCCAATTTACCTTTGATTCCAAATAAAACAAAATTGAATGAATCTATTAAATTCATATAAATTGAAATCAAACATTGGTTGCATGTCCTACCCAACCCTACCACCATGGATGAAAGGTAATGGATAAACCTAATGACCAATTTATTTGGAATGTGTATATGTATAGATATGACTTGATCATTATTTGTATAATTAATTGAATTTGTTTAATGTACATATTCACCCGACTATGACAATTTGATGGGAATGGGTTGAACATAATGGATGATTAATTAATTAAAATGATAAATTGTTGGATGTAATTTATATACCTTTTCATATTAGTTAATTGTAATTGAATGGATCTAATGAATTTTCAGATGCAATGAGTATTACATGGAATAATTAAATAATGATGTCTGTATAAGGTGACTATTGCATATGGACCTTTTTATATTTATAGTGATGGTCAGACATGATCTAGCATTGGATTCTCAAGGAAATTCCTTTAGTAGTTAGATAATTCCATTCCAATTCAATGAGCTAGTTACCATGGGAGATACCCACCATTGAACATGGTCGTTATCTACTAGATGATTCTCAATATTATGCTATAGGATCCCTTCACCATCTCTCTATAAATTTGGATGCCTTAGATACACTCCATAGATCCATCTTGATGTATTCAAACATTCAATGCAAGGGATTTACCCCATTGGGTCTAGTCATGCTTAGCCCGTGTTTACCATGGATGAGATCCTTGAACTCAATTAGAATCGTTTATAGTGGAATTCCTTGTTAATGTACCTTGGATTAAAACCATACCCTTTATTTACATACTACATATTAATACTATGTTTTCTCAACTCCTGAGGTCAAGGATTCCTTGGTGCCAATATGGATCGTTCTTCATTATTACCATCATTGTAGGATGGCATGGTCACACCATGGATCCTATTATATTATATCTAATATATATAGTACTATTTAAACTTATTATTTACTGGAACATAAATAATTAAATTATACAAGTTCAAACACCAACTAAGGATAAAGCAAATATGTGATGTTTACATTTCATTATTGTCTTCAACATTATATAAACCTAAGCACTGTCAGTTTATATTCACAGTCTGGACTGTATATTAGATGTTGGTGGTGGAATACTGAGATTTTTCTCACACGTTATCTAGGACAGCAGTGGTACCCAAGAAGATCATATTTATCTTGTTGTTGATAAGGGTAATAATTCTTAATTGGACACCTGGATTACTTACTTTCATTAATATGAGAGTTGGGTAGCAAATGACTGAGATGGAGCTTCAGATTCCTGGATAGTTTTAGCCGTTTTGATTATTTTGTATAACATGTATTATTTTCCTGTCTCCTAGATTTTATATATGTTTTCCAATTTTTTAAACACATGAAATTACATCTTCATTTTTTATATGACTCTATTCAACTTTTTAGTTGATTATTATTTTCTAATTTATCATGCTTACTTATGCTGCAAGATTTTTTTATTCATTATTATGTTTCTGCTATTATTACCCATATGTAATATATATCTACATACATTTTTCTCTACTGTGGCATGAGATAATAGCCTCCCCAATGAAACACCGTAGTCTCTCTATAATAGTCAACAACCATTGGTGTACTAGGAGGAGTGATTTAGGCCTATGACCCATTGGCTCGGGGAACCTTTGAGGGGAACCAAAATCGTGACATCACCAAGTGGTATTATTGGGGGTTTTATTTCTTTTTTATTACTATTTGAGAATATCGATAGAATATTAGAAAAATTTTGGAACTTGGTTATAATTAGTGACTATGTGTACCTATCCCACATTCAGGGTAATTTCCATGTTTCATGGGAATGTGAAAATTTTATTCAATATTTTTCTTATTAAAATAGATATAATTTCACTGTTAGGTGATGCACATAAATTTTGGTATTTAATATGATTTATGGATATTTTAACCTATCCAGGTATGATAAGGTTCACTATTAAATACAACATCATGGGAAACTCGAATCCATATGCCATGTATATGCTATTCTATATTGGTGCTTTTCAATGATTTAATTACCTGTGTTGCATGTGGTTGTGGAGTGGGCCAATTTTTTTCATATAATTGTGTTGTTAACAATTTTTTCCTTATTTGTTATTGTAATCGTTTATTTAATGTGTTACCATTAATCTAAATAGTTTTTTGTTATATAGGTTGATGGTGGAATCTTAAATAGACGGTTTGATCCCTTGTCAGATATGTACCTCTGGTTACATGAGCTAGTATTTTGATTCGATTGTGTGATTAATAGTTTTAATTCATGAGGTGTATGGGACCTTGTGAATTGGAATAGTTATTTAGCCAAGTCAAGCCATCGAATATTACCTATTACATTCTGAGACTGAATTGTATGTGAACTAATTGGAAATTTAATGGGAGCCACTTTAAATTATGAAGTACATGGGAATTTATTTACAAGGAATGATGATCCATTTAATCATACCATGATATATGTATATAAGAAAATAAATACATAAAATGTAATTCTTGACTTAAAAAATAAAATTGTTTCTAATAAAGGAAGAGGTTGGGTGTGATTGACCTGTCACCAATTGGGTCGTCTATAATTAAAAATTCCAACACATACCTATACCCTAACCTTATAAGTGGATAGTTGGGGTAGTGTACCTTGGGTAGTGAGCCCCACTAATTATTATATATTTTATATGCTATTTATATCTTCATAATTTTTTTCATAGGCATGTTCTTGGTATTTTAAAGCTATTCCACCATGACATCCTCTAGTCATGTGTGCCAGGAGTGTGGTGAAGATCACACTCTGAAGGTGGTGGGACCCAATCCACTAGAGATTCCTCTAATAGTTCCACCTAAGGATCCACTTATTATACCTGAATTAGTCACTAACACTTATATTTTAGGGAGTTTTATACATCTAATGTAGTCCATGCTGGGATCTACATGACATGAACCTACTATGGTTGATCCGAGTCAAGTGTTCATATAGTATCATTCCCCCATCTTGTTAGGGTATGGTAGTCCTCAAGGTAATGAGTCTTTGATGGAGTCTATTCTTTCAATCTTTGAGCATTTAGAGACACCTCCATAGAGTTGGGTCAATATTTCTACACTCATTCTTTGTGATTCCACCAAGCATAGGTGAGACGTGATAACACATGCTAGTAATTATCAATTCATGTTTGGGGGGACTTCCATACCACAATCTATGGTTGTTGTTTCCCTCACACGCTGAGATCTGACCATTATATTGTTTTCTTGACTTTTGATTAGGTTCCTATGTCCTACAAGGACTTTTCAACATGTTTTACAATGTTTTAATGATTTACACTACTTCTTTTCAGCGATGAGGTATCATGAGAGATATGTTTTAAGGATGGGATAAAGTATGAAATCCTCTCATAGGTGAATTTATTAATCCTACAAATTTTTTATGAGATCAGTAATTAGGAACTTATCCCTGAGTGAAACTTGTGAAGAGATGATGGTATTTGGAATAGAGCTTCGGTGTCGGGGTAGGGTAGTAGTATTTCTAGTATTAGGAAGCATATCCTTGAGGTTTAATGTCAAGGTAGTGGCAGTAGATTATCCACACTAGTAGCTCCATTATATTCCATAATTGTGGATGGCAGGTGAATTTGAAGGATCAGTGTGATAGGGACCCTCTTTAGTTCCATGATTGCAGTTATATAGGACATTTTCAGAGATTCTGTTGGACCTTTCCATTTGTTTCTAGTTGAAGAGGATCTAAACGCAGTCCACCATTAAGAGACAGATCAGTTGTTCCATGTTAGGTGAGGAGTTGGAGTATCACTGTTAGGGTTGGATGACGAGGATATCAAGGCCCTGACATCTAGACTTCTAATTATCAGTGATAGGAGTGAGGACTTACTTAGGGTAGTCCAGCTGTAGAACATGGCATTGGATAAGACCCGTTTCTTGATTTTTATATGATACCCAATGATCAAAGTGTAGGAATGTCTATAGTATGAGGTGACATTCAAGCAGTCTCCACTATTGTATCTTCTTTATTCGATGCAGGTGCCTCTAAATACTTTATATCTTTATCGAGCATGGTAATTCCATACTACTATTGAGTGATGATTCTAGACACAAATTTGAGAGTTCGGTCAGTGGGAATACTCTAATTTAGGGAATATATCTTTATGGTAAGAAGTTATCCATTTATATGGGTCCTCTTCATCCTCAAAATTAAGGTAATTTATTTCATTATCATTATGGACTGGTTGGTCCCATACCCATCCATTGTGGATTTCCATCACCACAAGGTTTAATTTTAATCATAAGAGGGTGATAGTAATGTTAAAAAGGGTGGGTAGAATGTGCATGCAATCATCGGTTTACTAGATCCTCATGGGATAGGTGGAGTGACTGGTCATATTTCTAGCCTCTTTATTGAAGAAAAATTAATGCATATGGAATATTTTACTCTTGTGGTAGATCATTTCAATGATGTCTCCCATGATTATTTTTTTGGAATACCTTTTAAAAGAGTAGTATATTTTACAACTGGCCTTGTTCTAAGCTTATCTCCAGTACCTATTCCTCCTGAGAGAATGGAATCTACTATGATCTGGGAACTGAAGATAAAATTTGATGATATAAAATCAAAATTTTTTTTATGACCCATCATTTCATCCTGGGGTTTACGTGTTCTTTTTTCTATGAAGGAGGATGGAACCCTTAGGATATGTGTATATTACTGATGGATAATCAATATTACAATTAAAAAATAGTATCCATTACCTCAAATAGATTCTCTGTTTCACTCTCTTTGAGAAGATAATGTATTCTCAATGATAGAACTAAAATTGATCTATCATCAAGTTTGAGTAAGGCCTTCAGATATAAAGAGTACAACTTTCTTATGTCTTTATGTTCTATACAAGTATCTTTTGATGTCGTTCATCCTTAAAAACATTCCTTCTATGAATAGGTTTTTCCACTTTTACATGGCTTTATTTTTCATCATTTTCATGCAAAACACATTGGTGTATTCTCACACTCGATGAGACAATGTAAAAAACCTTGATATCATTTTGAATACATTGAGAGAAAATCAAGTATATGATAAGAATGACATGTTCCACTTATGGATCAACAATTTTCACTTCATGGGTCATATTATTTTAGAATAAAGAGTATTAGTTAGACTAGATAATATGAGTGTTGTGGTTTCCTAGGATCATCACAAGATTGTGTTTGTTATATAGAGTTTCTTAGGAGTAGCTATATATTATAGGGGTTTCATATAGGGCTTCTCATGCCTTTTTTACCTCATAATAGTCTTAAATATAAGGGTGTAGTGTTTCTGTGGTATGAATAGGGTGATAAGGACTTTCAAGAGATTATTGTAATGGAAACCTCGACAAAATTTTTGATCATACTAGAACCTGGAATAGGATATATGATGTTTTATGATGCATCAAGAATTGGGATAGCCGTAATGTTGATGCATGAGATAGAGTCATTGTGTACGGGTCTCACTAGTTGAGACCTCATGAGTATAATTAATCGACAAATGAAATCAAGCTAGAATTAGTTTTCAATACCTTATATTGCCGGAGACACTATTTGATGGGTCAGTTCTTTGTTGTTGTATATATTCCACAAGATCCATTGATATATCTTTACGCAGGACAACATGAATCTTAGATGGTGAATATGGGTCAAATAAATTTAGTATTTTTACTTTGATCTATCCTATACACCTGGAATAGAAAATGCAGTAGATGATGCACTGAGCCGAAAGAATGAAGTGCAGATTGTATTGGGAGCCATTGATGAATAGAAATTGATGGCCCACTTTTCTGATCTACATAAAATGTTTCAAGATATTCATGATTATTTTTATTTGGAATCCTTATTAGTTACCTCCTCTATCATTGATAGGGTGAATATCAAGTTGTTTTCATATCTTAAGGGGTTGGTTCTTCGAGAGATTATCTCTAGTGAGGACCCACAATCAGATTGGGATTTAGATGGAGTTAACATCCAACATATACATGGGTGTATCTGGGTTCCTATAGATATGAGAGAGTAATTGATTCAGGAGTCCTACAATTATTAGTGGGAAGTTCATCTAGGTATCTCCATGATGTATCATGATATGCATCAGCAATATTGGTGGATAGAGATGAAATGTAAGATATCACGTTTTATAACTAGGTGTTCCACCAATTAGTAGGTGAAGGTAGAGGAACAACAACCTACTATATTGATACAACTATTACTTGTCCAAAAATTGAAATGATATGATGTTGCAATGGATTTTCTAGTTGTATTACTGAGGGTTTATTAAGGTGGAGACATAGTTTGGGTAGTCATGGATCGATTGACAAAAGTTTCAAACTTCCTTGCTATATCAGAGACATTCTCATTTGATGAGAAAGGAAGACTGTATGTATATGGGGTCATATATAAACATGAAATCCATTATACTATTTTTTAATATAGGGAGTATCATTTCACATCGAGGTTATGGTAGGGGTTGTAGAGGGATCTGAGCACGTAGGTGATTTGGAGCACTTATTTTCACCATTAGACGGATAACCAAATAGAATTTAAGAGACAAATGTTAAAGACCATTCTTATGGCATGGTTCCTTGATTTTAGAGATTCATGTGAGAAAAAAATACTGCTCATTATATTATTCTATAATAATAGATTTCAGGAAATGATTTATATGGATCTAATGAGGCCCTGTATGGTAGGTCATTCTGTTCACCTCTATACTAGTTATAGGTAATAGAGGTAGTGATACTAGGTCTTCGTATCATACATGAGACTTTAGAGCAGGTATATATGATCATAAAGAATATATATACTAATCAATATTGATAAAAATATTATTTTGATACCCATAGGTGAACATTGGAGATTAGGGTTGGGGATCATGTTTTATTATGACTATCACCCAGACATTAGAATATAAGGATAATGAGGCAAAGGAAGTTGCATTATTTTTTATTTTTGGGTCATTTGAGATTATATATAGTGTCAGGATGGTAGAATATTAGTTTTTATTACATCATTGATAAAAATCCATGCAGGAAAACTTCCACGTTTCATTGCTTCACATATACCATGTCAGCATATCTCATAATTTTGATCCTGATGAGGTAGAGTTGGACATTAATTATTATTTTAAGGAGTATCCCATAAACATAATTTAATGAAGAAAAAATTATCTCTATTTATGGATATACATTTTTTAAGGTTTCTATAGAAACATGATCATTTACAACATGAGACCTGGGAGCAGGAGGCTAACATACATTCCTAGTGGCCAGAGTTCTTCTCAGATGAAGTTTTTCCTCCCAAGTAAGTGAACTCAAGGATGAGTTCCTTTAATGGGGGAAGGATATAAGAACTTTATTTTTTTAAAGGTTAATATACTTTAATGTTTTGTCTATCTCTTTATCATGAATATTTTATGGATGCATAATGATGTTATGGAAGTTTCAAGGGGTGTTTGGGGATTTTTATGAGCATGGAACCCAAGCTGGTGGAAGAAATCATTGGGCTACACAATTAGTAGATACTATGAGGCTTAGTCTGTGAAATTTCCAATAATAGTGTGAGGAATATTATTGGAAAATTATGGGTGTACATTTTCCCCTAACATAACACCTAGGGATACACACCTGTGCACCTAAGGATAAAAAGATGTGTGGATGGTCTATAATTTTTTGTAGATCCAAAGAACATGGTCGGTTCATGGTTTCTCAAATAGTGTGCCCAAACCATCTGAGTTACCTCTTGAGGTTGCGAGGTTGTCACAGTTAGTGCATGGTTTTGAAAACCATGGGGCCGAATCATAAAACATGACAATTTCTAGGTAAATTACTATTTTCTCTAAACAATTATTAAAACCTTACAACTCACTAATTTTTCTCATTCCCATTTATAAAGACTCCTCTTCACATTGGTTCTCCCTTCATGGATTCAACCTTGGTTCTTGGATATCTTTATCACCCATAGTCTAATTTTACTTCTATTTGTCTCATTGGATTCATCTAGTAAGCTCATCAATCCTTTGTCTTAGTTCATCATTTTCATCTACACAAAGATGCTATTTTGATGTAGTATCATCTTATAACAACCATGCTCTTTATTTTATATTTAAAGATCTTTTATTACATAAACATGAACTTAATAAAAGTCAAAATATCAATAGGTCTAGTGTATTTGGGGATTTTGAACATTAAATAACAATATAAAACATGGAATAAATATATTTATTGAAAACATATTTCATGAAACCACAACATTCCTTCGTACTTAACATTTCTTGTGATAACCTAAGGACACACATAAGAAAGGGGTGACCTACAATGACCTGTAAAAGAATAAACATGGCATAACATGAGGAAGATGATAAATGTTATACAATAGGAATATCAATGGAAAATAAAAGAAACATTAACATAAATTCATTATTTAGTATGATAATCATATCATGGAAATGTGGAGACAACACACAACATGATATTATCCTAAGGCACAGATCATTACACATGGATTTCCATGAGTAAACCCTCATTGAACATGAATTATCATGAGGAAAACCTCATTTCACATGAATTATCATGAGTAAACCCTAGTTTCACATGAATTATCTGGATACTAAACTTTACCCAATGCATTGGAGCACTATTAGGGTGCACCCTTCAAAAAAAATTTATATCATGCATAACTGTGCCACATAAAAAATACAACATAGATTCATTAAACATCATAATTTATTCCACAAACAAGGAATCCTGAATACATAAATATATGTCCACAATAAAAAAATACATGGAACATTGGTGAATACCATTGATAGAGAAATGGATATGGTATTCACTAGATAATTATTTTGTCATTGGAAATCATTGTACAATTTTCGCAGCATAACGATGTCAAATAAAAATTCGTAAAATGCATTTATGAGAGAGAAAGAATTATCTATTCATTTACACATAAAATGGATAGTAAGGAAATCATGGAATATAATATCCCAATATATGAAAATGAATTTAGATTCATAATATAAAATCAATTATTGAATGGAAATGGGAAGAGAGAAATCTCTTATAGATATTTGGCAAGGTAACAGGTCTACATTGGAAAGATTAATGAGAGAGAAAGAGTTACATAATTATTAAAACATAATAAGCGTAGTATGTGGGATGTAATAAAACACACCCCATCATTTTTAATTAAAAATAAATGGATGTATCAATATAATTAATCTTAGAAAAAATTATGAAAGGAAGGAACCCTTACTAAATTTCCGCATAGTAATAGCTTAACTAAGGGTCTAACTGGTGGAAGATAATTGATACCTAATTGAAATGGAATCAAATGGAAATTAGTGAATTTTTCATAATGTGATGAAAACATCACCAATTGAAATTAACAAGACTAATTTCAAACTGGGTTCTTGAATTGAATGGAAGAGAGGAAAGAAAAGATTCCTTACTGGGATATGTGACTCCAAAGGCTTGGGAGAGGCTTCTTAAAAGATTTAGGACGCCTTGGGAGGTCTCTATGGAGAAGGAAGAAGAATTTTGTTGATCTTAAAATAGTTTTAGGGATGTTAAATGGGATATTGGATGGGATTGCATTGTAATGGAGGGGGATTTATTTATTATTTTTGTTTTGGACACTATATAATAAAATATTCAAAACCACAGTCCATACTATGTTTTTTTGCCGATGGTTTCCACTAATGGGAAGAGGTATAGATTATTTTATAAATCTAAAATCCTAATATATTAAAATATTTATCTTTCTTATGTGGAGGTGAGTCACACTTAAAATGAAATGATATTAAAATCATATAATATTTTATATGTCATGGAGGATTCACTATGGGTTTTTAACATAAATCAAATAAAACTAAAATTAAATCATTTTAATGAAAAAATATATATTTTTATGACGATTCCTTTTATAGTATTTTATGAAATCACTATTAGGTCATTATTATGTCACAAAAAACATTATATATTTATACAATATTTAATTATTACCTAAAAATTCGACTGCCATTGAAAATTATGAAAAATTCACCATTGGATAATATTGATGTCCTAAATCCAATGATAATATTAATTTTATAAAAAATATTTTTTTAAATATGTTAATTTTCACATTTAAAATAAAAATCAACATTTATTGATAATTTACGTGTAAAAAACATGTTTTTGAATATTTATATAAATTACATTTGACTTCATAAAAATTCTTCGATCAATTTTATTTAATAAGAGTAATTTAACAATAATATTTTTTCATTATATTATTTATTTAAAAAATTCAAAAATTCAAAAAAAAATTCTTTAATTGAAAATAAAAATATAATTTTGGTTTTATCATATAAAAATATAATTCTTATTAAACTGATTACATAATCATTTATAGAGTAAAAACAATAAGAAATAGATATAATCACAATTTATAATTAAAGTGAGAGTTTTTATAATACTGTTTAATTATAAATTTTTTTAAATAAAACCTTAGTTTATTAAAATAATTTACATTTTTATAAAAAGTACAATTTTACATAAAAAACCAACGTATCAAATTCACCATATTTTTAGGAAAGATTAATCTTAGAATGGAATTGATGGAATAAAAAATTTATTTATGAAAAGTTATTACACAATAAGTAACTAATACCTTGTTACATAACCCCTTATAACACCCGCATATGACCTTAGGGTTTTTTTGGTGATGGTGATAAACTCTTGGGGAGACCCTCACAACATCGTGGGAGTGGTGATTTCCACCAACTTGAAATTCTACTATAGGATATTTCATTCAAGCATAACCATTTAAATCTCAGCTTGGTCTCGGCCCAGAGTAATTTCCAGTTATGCTACCTCATTTATAAGCTCTGAAAAATGGGCTTCATAAGGCACAATTCTACTGGCAGAGGACATTGGATCATTTTTTATGAATTAAATTTTGATTAAAATTTCTATAAATAAACAATAATTATAATGTTATATTTTTTATGGTTTCCAACAGTCATATTTATCATCAGTCATAATTGACCAACAATCACATAACGGTCGAAAACTGATAGTCACATTTCAATTTTTATTTGTATAGTTTTAATGAGGGGGACATAGAAAAACATAAATTTTCCAGGAAAAAAATTATTATTCAATATTTTGTGTCATTACATTTCCCCCCCTTATGAAAATTTATCCCCGAAATTTTTTTTATATGCTAAGGTAAAAACTTGTGAGGATACATCTCCTTTATCTTTTCAATGAGTTATTCAGTCATTCATATTTTCATTTCCTTTAGGTAGAAATGGTTCATGCATCATAATGGAACCTCATGATATTTTCAAATTAATCTACATACATTACCCGAAAACACCTCTATATTCATGGATTATATCGATAGAATCACTAATTATTCATTAAAATGTTATTTCTTATCTTTAATTCGGAAATATCTTCTTGTACATGTTTTTTTTAAAATAATGTATTCTCAATTCATCTTCAAATTATCCAAAATAATGTTTTGGTATACTATTTTTGGTATTTCACTAATGAAAAAAATCTATAATTTGATATATATAGGCTGGTCATAAGTCTCCCTCTTTTGAAGAATCTAGAAAAATCATTTAGTGCTTGATAATTTTGAAATTAATAGAAGAATTTGAAAATACCATGATGGTACTTCTTACACATAGCATGGTAATAATGTTTAGAGAAAAATATTATCCAATAGACGGTACTTGATGTTTGAAATAATCATGCAATTCTAGAGGTATTGAATTCCTCATAATTTTTATTACATGTAACTTGTATATTTGAAAAAGTTTAAAAGTCATCTAAGTAAGAATTTAGGATAATATTTCAATGTAGTTAATTAGTAAGAGACATAAAAGTTGTTTTCGATCTTCTTTCTTACTTATTTTAACTGAGAAAAAGTAAATATAATTAAAGGGTCTGATTTCTTATCTCATAAGAATGTAATAATAAGAACATTAAACATAGAAGGATAAAATTATATATGAATATTATATCATATATTGTGATACCCTAAGTTTTAATATGGGTTATCCTTGATCTATTTTACAAAATATATTCATATGGGACTTTTTTTTTCTCTTTGTTCCCATAATAATGGTTCATACTAAGAATATGAATTTACCAAAGAACATCTCCTAGGAGTGTCAAAACAAGAGTGTGGTAAGGCCTGTTGTCATGCACTGGTTCCTATTTGAGTCCATCTCAAAGTGTTGTTTTCGACATTTACCCCTAAATACATTTGTTCATAGCCACCAATACTTGTTCGTATCTGAAAAAGTATGTATTTTATTGATAAAAAACTTAATATATAATCCTCAATATTTTGGCATAATTTTCCTATACTTAGTCTTATCCTTGAGTCTTTCAAACGATTTTTCTAATCCTAATCCAAAAAATAACCAAACTAATCTTTTGATACCACCTATTAAAACCATTGTCTTTATTTCATATTTAAACATCATTTATTACATAAATGTTCACTTAATTCAAATTAGAAGATAGAGAGGTATATTGTCTTTGGGTAATTGGATCATTACATAACAAAGTAAAACATTAAATGCACATCATTATTTAAAAATACCATTATGTGACCACAACATTCTTTCATACTTAACAATGCATGGGATATCCTAAGGGCATGCATAAGAAATGGGTGATATACAAAGCATATTAAGGGAATAAACATGTTATAAAATGAAAAATATATTAAATGTTTGAAAAAAGGAATATTAATGAATAATGAAATAATAACGAACATAAAGGCATGATATAGAATGATAATCATAACAAGGAAATGTTTCAACAACACATAACATGATATTAGCCTGAGCTAAGGATCATTGCACATGGATTTGCATGAGTAAAACCTCATTGAACATGATTTACCATGATTAAGCTCTATTTAAACATGAATTATCAGGATTTAACCTTCAATTGACATGACATATCATGATACTAAACATTACCTGATGCATTGGAGTGCTATTAGGGAAAACCCTTCATAAACATTTCATTTCATGCATAAGTGTGAAACATCGATTATACCGCATGGATTAATTAAAAATAATAGTTTATTCCACAAAAACGTAATGTGTAATAAATAAGTGTATGTGACCAATCATCAAGTACACGATAATAAATGTGAAAACCCTTGATAGAGGAAATGGGCATGGTATTCACAACATGATGATTTTGGCATGGAATACTATCATGCAATTTTGGCAGCATAACGACGTCAAATATAAATTCATAAAATTGTTTGATGAGAGTAAAAGGGGTATCTAACCATTTATACATGAAATGGACATTAATGGGATCATGAAACATAATATTCCAACATATGGAATTTAATTTAGATACATAATATAAAATGACTTCTTGAATGGAAATGAGAAGAGAGAAATACTTTACAGAATTTATTCATGGTAATAGGTCTATATGAGAGGGGTTAATGAGGGATAAAGGGGTATAAAATCCTTTAAATATATTACGGTTAATATGGGGGAGTTTATAAAAAACTCCCATCATTTTTAATTGGATAAAAAGTATGTTACAATATAAGAAAACTTGGAAAAAAAATAGAATTGAAGGAACCCCTATAGAATTTCGGCATAACAACAGATTAGGTAACATGACAAATGGGGGAGTATATATGATCCCTCATTTAATGAAAATCAAATGGGAAGTAATTAATTGATAATAAATTGATGAAAATATAAAAAATTGAAATTAGCCAGTATAATTTCAGACATGGTTCTTGAATTGAATGGAAGAGAGAAAAGAAATGATCCCTTACTTTGAGGTTTTCCTCTAATGGCTTGGGGGAGGCTTAATAGGAGCTTTGGGGAGCCTTGGGAGGACTCTTTGTAGAAGGGAGAAGATGTTGTATGGCCATCATAGAGTTTTAGTAAAGATAAATGGGAGCTTGGGTGGGTTTATATAGGAAAAGAGGGTGATTTCTTTATATTTTAGTTCTAGACAATACATAATAAAATACTCAAAACCAAAAACAAACCCAAGGGTTTTTACAATGGTTTCATGAAATGGGGGCTGGTATACATTATTTTATATCTTTTAGGTACGAATATATTAAAGTATTTCTCTTTAATATGTGGGGGTGAGTAACATTTTCCAGGGAATGATTAAAAATCATATAATATTTTATATGTCTTGGAGGATTCATTGAGGATTTACCAAAAAAATAAAATAAAGCTAAAATTACATTTTTTTAAAGTAAAAACAAATATTTTTCATAATATAACTTTTATGGTATTTTATTATAATAGTCTTGGGTCATTATAATGTCATGAAACAAATTATATATTTATACTGAATTTAATTTTCACCCAAAAATTAAACTATCTTAGAAAATTATGGAAAATTCACAGTTGGATAATTCTGAAATTCACGATTCTTAATTTTTTTTAATTTTATATAAATAATTTTCTAAATTTGCGAATTTTTACTTTTAAAATAAAAACCAAAATATATTTAAAATTTATTGGTGTTAACAAATACAGTTTTAAACATTAATAAAATTAATTTTCACTTCAGAAAAATTATATAATCATTTATATTTAATAAAAGTAATTTAATATTAACAATTTATGAGAATATTATTTATTTAAAAATCAATTAATTAATTAAAAATAAATTATTTAATATAAATTTAAAATTTAATTTCTATTTTATCGTTGAAAAATATAATTCTTATTAAACAGGTTTCATGACCATTTATATAGTCAAAAAAAAAGAATAGATATAACAATAATTTATAATTAAGAAGAGAATTTTTATAATACTATTTAATTATAATGAAATTATTAATAAAAAAGTAGTTTAATATAATAAATTTTTCTTTTTCTAAAAAGTAACATTTTACCAGAAAAATAAATTTATACAATTCATCATATTTTTAAGAAAGACTATTCTTAAAATGAAATTGATGGAATAATAATTTTATTTATAAAAAAGGATTACATAATAATTAACTAATACATTTTTACCTAACACCTTATAATACCCTCATATAACCAAAAGGTATGGCGTGCGGTGGTGATAGACTATTGGCGTGTCTCTGATAGTATCACCCAAGTGGTGATTTCCACCAACTTGAACTTCTCCCATAGGTGATTTCATTCAATATTAACATGTTAAAGCTCATATTGATCTTGGTACAGAGAAAATAATAGTAACGATACCTCATTATAGAGCTAAAAAATATGGTCTTTGTATGTAATAATTCTATAAGTAGAGGCCATCGACTCTTCATTATGAATTAATTTTTCATTATCATTTCTATTTATAAATAATAACTATAACATTAATTTTATTAGTGTTTGAAATAGAAATATTGATCACCAATCATAATTTATTAATGATCACATAATAGTAAAAGTATTATAGTTACATTTCAATTTATAATTTTTTAGTATAATAAATGTGACATAGTAAAACATACATTTTTAGGAAATAAAATATTATTCAAAAGTCTGGGTCATTACACATATACCCTATTTTCATTGCGTTGACATATTATTCAGTTTCTTCTAATCTAGAAAAACCTAAGGGATAATAGTATTAGAGGATCGTTCTATAGGAATAAGGTAGGTGTTCTATTAGTATTTCCTAAAAGTCTCATCATTTTTAAATTGATGATGTTTTGTACATGCTGGTTTTATCGGGCATTAACCCTAAAATTTATATGACCTTATAATAATAATTGGAATCATGTTCTAGATCCCTCTAAATTCATATTCATTACATCTTTTAAGGTTATGAATTTATTTAAGACCACCCTAAGAAGGTTGTTTTCTCATTTATGCCTTAGTGACCCACGCCAAGCTATCTACAACACCGTTCGAGGGCACTTGGACTTGACCTTGTTAAGGAAATTGTATTAAAATAATTAATTTTTTATTAATTGAATTTAAATTATAGATATCACTTTTCATTGTCTTATATACTAGATTGAATTGGTTTCATGTCCTAATTTTCCGCGTTATGCTTAATAAAATGAAATATAATAAACATATTAAATAATTATAAATTGAAATGGGAAGTTTGTTGTATGTCATACCCAAACTTGTCACCTTGTATGGAAGGGAGTGGATGAACCTAACAAACTATTTATTTGGGAATTATATATATATATATATATATATATATATATAAATTTTCATTATTCATTCCATAATTATTGAAATATAACGAGATGAACTTAATAAATGAATACGTAATTAAAATGATAAATGGTTTCATGTCATTGAAATACCTAGTAACATTAATGAAACAAGATGGAATGAACCGAATGACTTATTAGATGGAATGTGTATTACATGGACTAACTAAAAAAATGATACATTTATAAGGTTCCAATTTCATATGGACCTTTTTATATTTATTGGGATGGTCAAACTAGAGCATGCTTTGGATTCCCTTGAGAATGCCTTGAGAACTCAAAGGACTCCATTAAAATTCAAGGATCAAGATTACATGTGATATAACCACCTTGGAACATGGTGTTTATGTACTAGAGGATTCCAGACAAGATTTTATAGGATCCTTTAATTTTGTCTCTAGATATTTGGATGCCTCAGATACACTCTTTATATTCATCTTAATGTCTTGAGACACATGGAACCATGGATTCACCTCATTGGGTTAAATTATACTTCACCTATGTTTACCCTGGATAAGATCCCTAAAATTAGTTAGAATCATTTATAGTGTAATGCCTTGGGTATGTCCCTTGGATTACACTCAGACCCCTTATTTCCAAATATAATGATATTACTGAGTTGGATTAACCTCTGAGTTAGAGGATGACTTTGTTTCACTATGGATCCATATTAATTATTATAATCATTATAAGGTTTTTTAGTTACTCCTTGGAACCTCTTAAACTACCTCTATTGAATACAATATAGTTGAAAATTATTATAAATTAGAACTTAAATAATTAAATGATTAATTTTAGACACTATCTATGGTTGAATTATGTATGATTTGTTTACATTTATAAACTATATTTTACTTTATATATAACTACACACTGTCATATTATATTATAGACTCAATTTTATAGAAATCATTAGTGGTGGTATACTGATATTTATCTAACACCCAAATAGGGCTGCAGATGGTATCTGGGATGGTCTATTCTGGTGTTGATAAAGGTAATCATCCCACATTGGACACTTGACTTACTTGCATACTTTATGATAGGATCTGGGTTGTAGATGATGGATCCAGAGCTCAGGATTCTTGGATAGTTTTGTACATTTTTTTTCTTTTGTACAATATGTATAGTTCTAATACCAATTGCAGTATTTCCCTGATTTCCAAATTTGTAGAGAGATGACATTTCTATAATCATTTTGTATATGATGTTTTTCATCATTTGAGTTGATTATTATTATTTGATTGACCATACTTACTTTCTCTACCATTTTTATTCATTATTTTTCTGCTACTATTGTTATACATCTATTATATATATCTATATCCATTATTCTTCACTCTGAAATGAGGGTATAGTCTCCCCAAAGACACCCTAATCCCTCACAGCTAGTCTGAAGCCTCTAGAGTATGGGGAGGCATGCTTGAGGCCAAGTGACCCATTGGCTCGAGGCACCTTTGAGTGGCACCTGGGTTGGGATGTCCCATTACAAGATTAATGTCGATAATAATCTTAAACTACTAAACACCCTTTTAGGTTTTATGTTATTTTAGTTAATTATGATAAAGGATATTTTGGGATAAATTTATAGTAGTACAAAAAATTGGTTTAGTATATGTAAAAAATTTATTTAAGGAATACTATTATTATATTTGGCGGAAATAATATTTAAGGTAAGGATTACTATTAGGGTTTATATGATCTTTTATTTTTTTGTTAAATATAGGTTATTATATTTTTTGGAATAAAAAATGAAATGTATGATTTAAACTTTAAGGATAAAATATTTTTTTAATTTTGAATATATTTTGTTTATTTTTTTGCATATTTTTATAGGAAATATATAAATTGTTTATATTTTTAGAAGAAGGAAAACCTAGAAATTAGGTAGAAACCTGTCACGTCTGACAAGATCACAAGACATGAACTTGGAACCGAAGGGGAATAAGTGTGCATAAACTAAAATTGACCTACATGATGGCCTATTTTGTATAAAATAATTTTTATTTATTTAAATGATATTATATTGATAAAATGATATTGGAAATTGTTATGGTGATATGTGATTTATGTTACTTTGGAAAACACTCACTATTTTCGGAACCATATATGATAAAGGTAAATAGAGTATTATGGAATTTTATTCAAGGAATAAAGGATTAATTTTATTTGGGATGAATATAAGATTTCATTCTAGATATATGGAATTTCATGTTATTTATATAAATATTTTACATATTATGGAGATTATATGTTTAGGTCTTGTACATTGTCAAGGATAAATATTAATTTTATCTTGGAAGACTATGTGATCAAAGCCTTGTAATTTTTGGGTCTTGATCTTATGATGGAATAATTTGGTGGAATTTTAAGGATACATATTTATTGAATGATCTATGTTGAATATTGGGTATTACTATTAATTTTTGGGAGATTAAACTTGTTTTAATCATAGGAAGGATTATTAATTTTGGAATTATCTTATCTTATACTAAAAATATTGGATTTTTGTTAATTTATAATGATATGTGTAATTGATTGTAATTTTATTTTGATTTTTTTGATTATTTGAAGTTGATTATAGTGTATCGGGATTAAAAAATCATACTAAACATTTGAAGAATGGGATGATTTTTAGTGGAAATTGATTGAAGGATGAAACTATACTTTTCAAGTATATACATATCATTATGTTCTTACTCTAGGTAGTAAAATAACTTCTCAAATACAAGAAAATGATTTTGAAACACAAATTTTATCAATTAACATTTCTTAATAAAAATCAATAGCGTTTTAACCAATAAAAAAATTATAGTTTGGTGATTGTAAATATTCTAATGACTATGTTCTATATCACCATACTTTGTAAATAGATAGTTATATTTATATTAAATTTCAATATTTTCACTTCCCACAAATGTTATCCTGTTTAAAATATTAGTTTTGAGGTGACCTTTAGATTTTCTTTTCCTTATTTGAAGTGTAATTTTTATTAGAACTTTTTATGATGTGGGTTTCCCACAAAGGAATTTTAAAATATCAACCATTGATTTTTTAAGTGAAGTTTAATATTTTGATGACACAATTTATGGAATGAGGGGATAATGTAACATACCACTATTGTTTAATATATAAAATTTAATTGAAATCTTTTGGTGCACACAAAACTATTCCAAAACAAGTTGTAATATACTAATAAATATTATTATTTTTACACGACTTTTATAAACTAGTTATTAAATTTAAAGGTGTAAATATTATTAACTATGTAATTAAATAGATATGAATTTAATAATTATTTATTCTTAGTAAATAAACACATAATTTTTAGTAAAATTATTTTATAATTTAAATAAATGTTTTTTTCAAAAACTAATTTTTATTGCTTTCTAGGAGAAAATAAATATATTTAATTTTTGGAAATTTTAGAAACATTTGATAAGAAACTGAAAATAAATATCTGAATCATTATATTAAAATTACATTAGAGTGATTTTTTGTAATTTTATAAAAAGAATTATTTTCTATTGAATAGTGAAAAGTACTGATTTCTTTATAGAACAATCATTTTATTTATGTATAAAGTTCACTTTATGATTTGAATTTGAAATAAATTTAACATAATTTATATTTAATAATTTATAATATAATTAATTAAATTTTAATTATTCATATACCTTGTTTTGGTATAAGTACATTTTGTTCTTGAAATTCAAATTTCATGAAAACTATTTTTCATTGCGTTTTGCGAGATTAATATTAATTTATAATAAACAAATTATGTATTTTATATTTTGAAAATTGGATACCATATATTTATACATATGTTCCAAATTCTTAAAATATTTCCCTTTTATTTTTTTCCAATATGATATTAACCATGGTGATTTTAGTTACGACGGTAAAGGCTAAATTAGCTAATTTAGGTTAAAAATAATTTGATAAGGGTAATAAAATTAAAATAAAACATGTAAAAAATTTATTTTATGAATTATATTCTTATATAATAATTATAGGTGTGGTTTTATGACCCTTTATGTCCATTGGTATGAGATTAGGATCTTTATAATATTTTATGTAATGAAAGGTCAAAGATGTTACATTCCTGATTTTAATTACTATAATATTTCTAATGTAGTGTTGTAAAATGAGTAAATTCGACTATAAATATTAATTGGAATTATAAATGATTTATATTCATCATAGTATATTATTTTAAATTTTTATATAATAAATAATTACCTTAAAATCTTTTACAACGTTGATGCGTTACTTATTTAATTGATGGAAAAATAAAATAAATCATATTACAAAAATTAAGATGAATTTATTTTATATAATTGATAAGATAAAATATTTTTAATGTTAACAATGAAATTTTATGTCTATAATAAAATATTTTGTTTGAATTATAAGTGTTATATTGATATTATTAATGTTAATGTAATGAATAGTTCTCAAAATTGACATTATGAATATTTTATAATAAATACTATTTTATTAAAGGATATAAAATTCCTAAAAATCATAAATTCGACCAAATTATTGGGTTAATATTGAAAATGTAATCCAGGATCCATTTATTTGTATTTTTGTATTTAATAATAATTATATTAACCCTCAATGAGTAAAACTTCATGTTGTCATGGTAAGAGTTAAAGAGGTTAAACAAGGGTTAAAACCAAATTATAAAGGTGTAAATATAGACAAAACATATATATATATATATATTATTTTATTTGGGGATTCCAACTCATAATCATATTATATTCTAAATTAAAAAGTACTGACTAATTTTTAACTCAAAAAATTATTTATATTAAATTAATATTTTAAGAAATTTTTAAAGTGACCCTCACCTCATGTATAAAAGGGGACCACTTCCTTAAATTATTTACACCACATTAAGCCGTATATCGTGACCAATTCTAGACCATTAATTTTATAATCATCTTGATATAAGTTCTAGAGGTTATAATAGCATTAAAAGACCAATCCTTGTGTCATTAAGAAGAGATCTAAAGGAACTCCGTTAAAGAAGAGGTAATTGTCTTTATAGACTCTCCCAAGTCTATTTCTTCTTCTAATTCCTCTTAATATATTGTTTAAATCCAATATTAATAAAAAATGTATTATATATATACTAATAAATTATTATTATTATGAAACAAACATATTATACCTTTTAAACATCCTATGGAAAATGAATGCATCACACATGCGTATGTACAACATATCATCTCCATGTAGTAGAGTAATTCATTATTCATCACCACCTTACAAGGATGGATATGATAATAGAAATAATGGATATTTATGGTAATTAAAAAATGGTATTTATTCTTTAAAATTAATATATCATTTGTTTTCCAACCCATTGACCGTTAATGGAATGACAACATCACTCATGCGTATGTACGACTTACCATCTCCACGAAGATATGTAGTTCATTTTCAATATCCAACATTCCAGAATGGTTATAAAAATGTATTAAATGATTAAATATTATATAAATAAATATAATGAATAAAATTATGGATATAATAAATCTATATCAGATGCAATATAACCAAGACATTCATGAAAAAAAGGTAATTAACACTCAAATTATAGAAAATAATGACACATTATTAACGAATGGGTGGTAATATGTTATAAAAGATTCATATAAGATTTCAAAAATATAAATTTTGTTCTAATATAAATTAATATAATGTTTAATAAAAACATTATACCTGAGATTTTAACACATTTTATATAATTCAAACCTGAGGTTAGAGGTTTCTTAACTCGATTTCGAATCACTGGGTTAAACTTCTACTTCATTGAAAATGTCATTATTACATTATGTGTGAAATGAATTATTATTTTATTATGATTTATTTATACATAATTTATTTGGATTTACATTGTATACTCAAAATATTTTAATTTTATTACTACTCACTTCAATGATATGATCTTTAAAGAGACTTTGTCTAAATTTTACTTCATTGAGGCGTATTTTGGTGTTATGAATAGATATTTATTTACGAGGTGTATATAACTCCACATAGATATTTTATATCATTAATTTATTTTTTTATCATGATAGTTAATGTTTTGTTAATTTTATTCATTCTTGGGGATTATAATTCAACTGATTTCAAAGTTGTAAGGGTTTTTTGTCTCACATTTACTTATGTGGGACATTTTCCTTTTTAAATACTTATTTGTATTTTTTTGGGTATATACTACCCATTTGATATATTCTATCATGAATATATTTGTTTTCATGGTATTTAATGTTTGGTTTGATGATATTTCTTTTAATGGGGATTATAATTCAACATAAATCCTTGTGGTAAGGGTTTATTTCATAACCTCATCACTATTCAAGATTGTTTATGTTTATGTATCTGCAAAGGAATATATCTCTTACATGGCCATTTATATAAAAATATTTTGAGTTTTTTCTATTTTCCATTTATTTTTAAAAAATCTTTTTACCATTGTTTTACTTTTTCTAGCAGGTTTTAAATGAAATCATCATATGATTTTCGAAAAAGATATTTTTTATTTTTATTACAAATGTGTGAAATGATTGTTTTTTAAGTCATACGGTATAAATATAAATTACCACCATAATGAATTCTTAATGAAGTTAAAAATACATTACAAGTTAGAAAGGTTATTTTCAGTGAAAATTATTTTTCTATTACATTTTTTGTTTTTCGATTTTAATTTTTTTCTCAAATTAGAATGGTATTTTCCTCATGAAATATTCTAGTAATATATTTAAAGTATTTTCATGTATGTGAAAATACATTTTTGAATATTATATTTAGGATGTAATATAATGATTAAATTCATTATATTTAATTGTATTATTTATGATTAGTTTTTTTGGGGAAAGTATTGGTATTCTGTATGACTAGTACATACAAAAAAGACAATTATCGATTTTTTTAAATCATGTTGATTCATTTATATAATTTTTTCTTACGAGGAATGTATTGGATATAATAAATGATGAGAGGATCTATATATGTACCCCCAATATATCGATAGGTACCATGAGGCATACAAGATTGTGTTTTGGCCATGGAATTACCCATTTATTAGAATCATGGCTTGACGACTAAATGATATTATATTCTGGAAAAAGATCCTTGAGGGTATTATATTATTGGAAGAAAACCTCGATAGTTAGTTTCATATGTTTGACATTATGTATTATGTCATTATGAATTCATTTATTAATATCCCCCATGATTATTCGATTATTAAGAATATCCATGGTTAAGTTTCACTCTCATGAAACTATTCATATGGAATTATATAATCATAATTTATTCCCACCATGTTATGATCATGTTATTTATTAAATGACATGTGTGTACAATTGTTTACATATCCATATTAATTATTCTTGTTGACAATTGATAGATTCCACTGTACATAACCCATGCTGATCATTTGAGATCACCCCTTTATTATGTTTTACTTTTCCCTGGGATACAAGAATATGTTTTTTGATTAAAAGGTATGGTTTTTCTCTAGGGAGAAATAGTGATCTAAATGAAAATATATTGTCAATTTTATGTTTGAAATATAATTTTTCTTTCATGTATGTATCTAGTCTTCCAATACTACCAAACTATTTGGTCCTTTGAGATGAGATTCATTGTATCATATGCCAATTTAATAATGTATGACACCAACATCTAGATACTGGGGGTCTGGGTCTTTATTCACATCCATTTTTAGTATCCTGATAGAGATTTTATTTCTTAGAAACCACTCACTTTATACCCCACGAAAATTTAAGGATGTTTTCCTATATTTGAAATTATACATAGGGTTTTAATAATTTTTTATAATAAAAATTTAAATAAAAAATAAATCCTCTCTTTGATACTAACTATGATGAAATTTTTTTTATTTCATAAACCATTAATTATATGGTTAAACAGTTGAAAATATAGAGGATAATTTGACATTTACTATCTTGGAAATTTTAACCATAATATATGAAAAGCATACAATTTTGAATATTATTCTAATAAACATAAAAGTATTATTTTTAGGTTTATCCTAAGTTATATTTACTCTATATAATATCCTTGGGACATACATCAAAGAAAGCAGTGAATATAAATCCCAAAAAGGTATTAAACAATGGAGACACATAGCATGTGACCCTGAGGCCTATCAATAAGAAATTAACATATTAAGATGAGATGTGTCATAATATAAAGAAACTGAATCATAAAATGGAAATATAGATACAAAATATTAATGAGACACTCATAATCATAACACCATAGTTTATCACCGGGATTTGAAAAATCAAAATTACCATGGTTATCCAAGAAGGTATCATAAAACGTGTCATGAGTAGATATAAATTAATTACTAAAAGAACTGGATTTCTGTCAGGGAACACAATCCAAATTTATTAATTAATATGAGACACATAAGTCATAATGAATTAGTTTTTCAATAATTCATGTGTAATAATAAACATGTTCTATATGAAATCATTGAATACATAAGTTCTTAAAAACAAAAAAATTACTTTATTTTTAATTCATGATAATTTAATATGTCTTTAATACATGTAATTCATAAAAATGTAAGTTATTTTTACATCTAGTGAAATATACATTAAATTGGATGTGGTTTAGGTATTTATAATATTGATATTTCTAATATAAAAGAGATAAATTCAAGAAATAAACTCAGTAGTATTATGATATACGATGTTGATTAAAATGAATGAATAATGATAGGGAATATAGGTAGCACATTGGTAAAAAATATTTCAGAATTAAAGGTATGATTAAAAAGTGTTTTAAAAAAAATTAATTTAACAAATAAGGACATACCAAAAATGAGGCACATGAATGAAAAATGAGAGGAGAAGAATTTCCTTACCCTGAATATTTGATTCCAAAAACATGAGGATGGAACATTGATACCATGATGGAACCTTCTAAGGACTATTTGGGAGGTTAAATGAGAAGAATATTTTTTTATTATGTATATGTGGTGGAGAAGAATGCATAATAAGTTATATTAAAACCTAAGGAGGGGTGGTTTTAAAAGGATTAAATATTAGTAATTTTGTTATATAAGCTAACCACATGTCAAGGAAATCAACTATAACCAATTTTATAGCTTATTGACAAGTGGGAGGAATTAGTTGTACATCCATGGTACAACTAAACTTAAACATACTTCTTAATTGACCCATTTAACATGGATAATCCAAAAATACATTTTATCTTGATATGAAAATTTTTATTTTCAAAATTTAATGTATACATTTCTAAATTAAAATTAATGTTTTTAAATTAATTTTAAATATTATTAAATGATATTTTTATTAAACAAAATAAATCATAGTTTTTTCATCATGAACATAAAAAAATGATTTCATAAATTCACAATTCTTTATAAAGTGGAAAATTTCACTTTTTCGCACAAAAATAAACATTGTCATAATATTTACAGAAAATCACCTTACAATAATGTTGATATTCTGAGTCTCTAAATAAAACTACTTTTTCCAAAAATAATTTTCCAAATATTATAATTTTTACATTTAAATATATATAATTATGTAATGAATATTAATAATATTTATAGAATAATACTCATTTCGACCATTACAAAAACATATTAGGACTATGTTATAATGTATTATCATTCAAAATGTTTTTAATAATATTTTTCCATGAACAAGAACTTTTATTTACAAATTATAAATTAAATATAAAATATATTTTCAATTGAATATGTTTATGTAATGGAAAAACAATACAATTTTGATTGTATCATTAAATAAGCTGTATGATAACATAAAATGTGACTACACAACAAACAATAATAATGCGCAACTATTTTATTGAATAAAGGTCATAATTATATTCCACTATTTTAGAAATTTTATTAATAGAGATCTTATTTTATAATTAGTGTTGCATTATGAGAATATATATACAATTTTACATTTCATAATAACTTTACATTAGAAAAAACTATTACTAGGAATAGTAAAGAGATTATTTAATGAAATAATCAAAATTGTATTTTTTAGAAATTATGTAAAAATTCTATTAAAAATGTGTCTCATGGTAAATATATATGTTTAAAAAAAAATTTTATTCCTAAAATAATCTTATTATATAATTTTTAAATAATATTATATTTTAATGAAGCCCTATGGAATTTTTATAATTATAGAAATATTTATTTTACTATAAAATTGCTAAACTTCAAAAATTTAGGATTTTTATTTAACACCTTAAAATATTGTATTTATATAATTATTTAGATAAAATTAATTTCATTTTTTAATGATAATATCAAAATTATCTAAGGGTTATTTTTTTGGGAATTTTTTTACAAAGATGATTTTTTGATGAAAAATTGAAAATTTCCAATTTACGAAGCACTGAAAATTGATGAAATAATTATTTTGTGAGAATGTATAAAACATTTATGAAAAATTGTATTTATTAAAAATATAATTTAATAAATATATAAATTTATTTTAAAAAATTAAAATAAGTTTAGATATTTTTTCATAACATATTTGAAAAAAATTGAAATTTTTAGATAATTTTGTTGGATTCTATGCACTAAAAGGGTTGTTTTAGAAGTGTGTTCCTGTTAGGGTATTCCTTGGACATCACCTACAACCACCCTAGTCTTAATTTAAAATTTAAACATCATTTATTACATAAAATATAACTTAATACAACTCAAAATATTTAGAGGTCTAGTGTCTTTGGAAAATTAGGTACATTACATGACAACATAAAACATGAAATGAATTTTTTTTATTGAAAACATATTTTACATGACCACAAAATTCCATCATACTTAACAATACATTGGATAACCTGAGGAAATACATAAGAAAGGGGTGAGCTATAATGCCTAGTAAGGGAATAATCAAGGAATAACATGTGGAATACAATACATGTTAGACAATAGGCATACAATTAGAACATAAAATGAAGATCAATAATATGTAATTATATATAATGATAATCATATTATGGGAAATGTTGAAATAACATAAAACATGATATTCCCATGAGTCCAAGATCATTGAACATTTAAGAGCATGAGTCAGAGATCATTATAAATGATGGAACATGAATTAAGATCATTTCACATGGAGAAGCATGAGTCAAAATTACTTCACATATAGGATCATGAGTCAATTATCATTGAACATGATGTATCATGATACTAAAAAATATCCAATTCATTTTAAAACTATCATGGCAGAACCATCATAATCATTTCATTTTCAGTCTTAAGTATGCCACATATATCATAAAACATAGATTCATTAATCATCTTTGTTTATTCCATGATTAAGAAAATGTTGAATACATACAGATAGATCCATAATTAATAATTTCATTTGAATAAATGTAAATAATTTTTATAGAGAAATGAGTATGGTATCCACGACAAAATGGTTTTGGCATGAAAAAACTGTGGTGCAATTTCAGCAACATAACGACATCATATAGAAATTCATAAAATGGGATGATGAGAAGAAAGGGGTATCTCATCATTTAGACAAGAAATGTATAGTAATATGGTCATGGAAGTACATTTCCAAATATGTCTAATTGGAAATAAAAGAGAAATATAATAATGATCTTTAAAGTAAGAGGTGAAAGAAAAATAACCCTTATGAATTTTTAGCATGGTAATAGATGTACATGAAGAATCATAGGGGTATTAATGATATTTAAAGGAATATATAATAATTTATAAATAAAATTAAATGTAATGGAATCATGTAAAACCATATCCCGACATAAAAAATTGAATTTTAGAAGAATAATATTAAATAAGAGCCTGAATGGAAAAGAGAAGAGAGAAACCCCTTACAGAATTTTGGCATAGTAACGGCTTAGGTAAGGGACTAAATGAGGGGGAATAAATGATCCCTCATAAAAATAAAAATAAACTGGTCATTAAGGTAATGATTATAAATTAATTTGAATATATGAAATTGAAATTAAATGTACTAATCTCAAAGTAGATGCTTGAATTCAAAGGAGTGGAGATAAATCCCTTACGTGGATGTGTGACTCAAAAGGATTGGGAGAGGATTATTAGGATATTAAGGCTGACTTGGGATAACTCTTGAGAGTAGATATAAGAGTGTGTTCCAGCTTCAAGGCGTTTGAGTGAATAGAAAGGGTCTATTGGGTGAGTTTATATAGGAAAAGAGGGGTATTTCTTTATTATTTTGGTTTTGGACACTTCATAATAAAATATTAAAAACCACATACCATAAAATTATTTTTCCAAATGGTTTCTTACAAAAGGGAGTATTTTAAATAATTTTATAAGGCCAAGGGCCATTAATATTAAAATAATTCCCATGATTATGTGGAGGTGGGTCAGAATCTTGAAAAAATTAATTTTAAATCATAAAATATATTATATGTCTTGAAGGATTCATAATGGATTTAAAAAATAAATAAAATAAAGTTAAAACCACATTATTTAAAAGATAAAGAATATATTCGGCCGAAGAAACCTTTTATTGTATTTATTACATCACTATTTAACCATTATGATGACATAAAACACATTGTTTATTTATACAATATTTAATTTTTACCCAAAAATTATATTCTCTTAAATTTTATTGAGAAATTATGTTTTGGATAATTTCGACATCATTATTCTAGAAAAAATATTTATTATATATAAATATTTTTTTTAAATATGCGAATTTTAACTTTTAAAATGAAAACAGACAATAATTGAAAATGATTGGTTTTTTTAGTATAATAATTTTTGAACCCTAATAAAAATTACATTTGACTTCATAAAAAGTATAATCTTACTTATATTTAATAAATCATATTTAAGAATAATATTTGATTAAAATATTTTTTCTTTCAAAAAATCCATTAATTCATCAAAATATATTTCTTAATGTAATTTGAATATTAACCAAAAATTGTATGTGTTATTTAAAAGGTAACAACAATTGGGAAAAATATATTCAATATTATATACAAAAATAATGTACGTAATATTATTTCTATGGTATTGATACTTATTCCAGTATTAAACAAGTATAATTCCTAAGAGTAAGGTACTGGATGGTGGGGCTTTCATTGGGCCATTTAGTCAACATTATTTGACCCGTGATCTCAATGAGTTTTAAATTATCCCATAAACGGTGTCACTCATGCTTAAGTTGATGGATCTCATATTGCGATTAGTTAATAGAAAATATCAGGAAATCTATCTCCCTCAGAATCTCTAATAAATGGTCTTCACAGAATTCAATCCTACTAGATGAGGATATCACATTATTTCCTATGTCTAAAAGATTTCTTAAAACCATATTTTTATATTAGTCATGAGATCACTACTAAACGACTATATTATCATTAGTAAAGATACTTAATAGTCATTTAAATCAAATTCTATAAAATAAAAGAGTATACGCGCATGTGTTTTCTATATTCATTAAATCAAAAAAGAAAACTTTTATTCATAATAGTTTAGTTCATTAAAACATTCCCCATTAAGAATGTTGGACTTGAAAATTTTATTTTCCCTCACTAAAATAGATGAGGGTAACACTGCTTCAGCACCTCCTCTTGTTCCCACATTTCTTCTTCAAACTTGTGGTTTGTCCACAATACCTTGATGAGGGACATTGTCATATTTCCTAGATTTTTCTCTATATGATCTAATATTTTCACTAGATGATCCTTATAGGAAATTTCATTATCCAAAGGTAGAACTTTTGGATTGAGTACATGTGATTGACATGGGATATACTTCATTAATATTGATACATGGAATATATCATATTGTTTAGATATGTTCGGTGAGAGTGCTAGTCGATATGCCACTTCTATGATGCAATCAAGCATCTAAAAAGGGTTGATATACCATAGAAAAAACATTCCCTTATTCCAAAATATCATCACTATCTTTTATTGAGATATGTCGAGGAATACCGTCTCTCTTACATAGAACCCTAGGTTACATCGAGAATTGTTTGCATAGATCTTTTTGTGACTCTGGGATGATTTGATGAGCTACTGGATGGTCTTAACCTTCTCTACCATTTCTTCAACCATTTTAGAACCTAGAAGTTTTCTTTCCACAACTTCATCCGAACATTCCAGTGTTATGCACCTCTTCCCACAAATAGCTTCATAAGAGGACATTTGGATGGTCGAATAAGAACATTTGTTATAAGATAACTCTACCAAAAATGAAGATGTTGGTCCCATATTCCTTTTAAGTCCATTGATAAATCACTCAAACTTTTCTCAGGTGTTTGGATAGCCTGCTTAGATTGGAAATCAGTTTGACTGTGAGAAGTCACACTGAAATTCAGCTCAGTTTTTATAGCGTGCTAGATACATTTCCAAAAACATATAGGTGAATCTTGGATCTCGATCAAACACAAGAGATAGTGGAACTGTATACAACCTTACCACTTCTATGATGTATATCTGTGCATGTTGATCTAGTGATAAATCCTCTCAAACCACAATTAACTGTGAGCCTTTGTAAGACAATCCACAACAACACTGATAGCATTGTTTACTTTGGATGTCTTTGAATGTATGGTGATAATTTACATGGTGATATTTACCCATTTCCTTGTTTGTATGGGTAATGGTTTCCACATCTCTTTAGTGTTCTTCCATTTAGACTTCACTTGATGACATACAAAGAACTTTCATGTATATTCATGGATCACCTTCCTCATGTTATCCCACAAACAGTGTTCCTGGAGATCTTGGTATATCTTGGTGTTTTCTAGGTGAATAGAGAAATTCATATTATATGAATCATCAAAAAGTTATTTCTTTAACTCAGGATTTAATAGAACATAGAGTCATGACGCAAATCCAAAAATTCCTTATTCATTAACATTTAATTGTGAGGATTTCAATTTTATAATAGTTTCCACATTATTTTGAATTCGCACATCATCTTTTTGAGAATCCATTAACCTTTCAAAAACAGACGGTTGAAAAATAATTTTTCAAAGGATTTATGATATTCCTTTATTTATGATTCACATCTCGATATTCTTCAAATCTAAGAGGATCAGTTCCTTCTCGATTCCCATCAATGATATAATTGATGTTTCCTTTCTAATTAGAGAATTTGAGACCTTGTTCACTTTACTAGGATGTTAGTGGATTGAGAAGTTGTAATCCTTGATGAGATCTAACCATCTTTAAAGGCACATATTTAGATATTTCTATGTGTATATCTATTTGAGACATTTTGATCCATATATATTTTAATCTTCTCCTCAAAAAGATAATGCCACTAAGTTTTCAACACAATGATCACAACTACCAACTTCAGATCTTATATGGGATAGTTTTTCTAAAGAAATTACTATTACCTTGAGGCATAGGAAATGAATTTTTCATTTTTCATCAACACACATCCCAATCCGTTCATTGAATCATCGCTAAAATTTACAAAAATTCCCCATTTGTGGGTAGCTTGAGCACAGTGGTAGTGAAAAGACTCCTTTCAAACACCATGAATCTTTCTTCACATTCATCATTCAATGCATAATTGACACTCTTATAAGTTATCTTTGTAAGAGGATTTTACAATCTTGCAAAAATTTTCAAAAATCGTCAATAATATCTAGCAATCCTAAAGAAGTTAAGATTATCATTAATAGATTTTGGCCTTGAACATCCCTCAATTTCTTTTCTCTTAGAAGGATTCATAGATATCCCATTTCTTGTGGTGATGTTACCCAAGAATGAGACTTACTTCAACCAGAACTCACACTTTCTGTAAATTTGATAGATCTTTTTCTTTTGTAAGGTCTTAAACACAACACTTAGATTCTCCTCATGTTCGTCCTTGGTTTTGGATTATATTAGACTATTTTATATAAATACCACATAAATTTGTTGTGGTAATCTCAAAAGACACTATTTATCAAGTACATAAATATTTTTGGAGCATTAGTGAGTCTGAATGGCATCACTATGAACTCTTAATCCTCATACCTTATACAAAAAGGGGTTTTGTGGATATCTTCCTTGTTCACCCTTGGTATTATCTCGATTGTAGATCCACCTTGTATATGTATTGGGCTCCACATATCTAATCGAACAAGTCATCAATTTGTGAAAAATGATACTTTTTCTTCATTGTGATTTTTTAGCACGAGATAATCAATGAAAAGGCTCATTGACCTATCATTCATCTTGAAGAAGAGGACTAGAATCCATGGTGAAGCACTTTATAATATAAAACCTTTATCCAGATTCTCTTATAGTAGTTTCTATGTCTCCTCAAGTTCCACTAAATCCATTATATATAGAGTTTGGGATATTGGAAACTCCCTAGAGTAAGATCACCCAAAATTTCAACCTCTTGGCTATGAGGAAGTCCATGAATTTTTTCAGGAAACACATCAACATATTCCCTCACTATAGGAATGTCTTCAAGGATGATCCTTTCTATAGAATCTATTTTTTTGGGATGGATATTCTTTCTTATATGGTAGAAATATCTATGCTTGAGATGATGTTTCAAAAAAAGATTTATCCTCCTCCTTGAACTTGTATAGATTTGGGGGATAATTTCATACGGAGAGTGAGTTACCCCTCATTGAAAGTTTTGGTGGATCTATATAGGGAAATCAAATCCATGCCTAGAATTATATTAAATTACACCAAGGGAAGTATAAAAATGTTTTTCAGGTTGTTAAATCCTTAAAATATGACTGGGGAGGAGTTATATACATGGTATGAAATAATTTCCCCATTTAACATTTTCACTAACTCATCTACTTCCATTATGGGTAGAAGGGTTTGAATAGTTATACGAAACATTCATGATATAAATAATGTGTAGAAACATAATAAAAAGGTACATTATCTAGTGAACCTATCACAAATTTTTTTCGGGATTCACATCGATGATAGTGATGGGAAAATCTCACCCTTACTTCCATAGAGGTTGTTAGTTTCCTCTGAAAACCCTGACATTAGGGAATTGGTTCACATTATGAACTAGTTATTTGTAGGGGTAGCTATAAAAAACTCATTAAGGTTTGATCAATGAATTTTATTCCTCTATCACATTGGTGGGTTTCTCCTTCAAGGAATTATTAGCCAGTTTTCCTTATATTATGCACCTAATGTATTTTCTTGACCCCCTTAGACCATTTAATGTGTGATTATTTCTGCTACTTTGACTAGTAGGATGATGAAATTTTTTATTATAGTTTGATTTTTTCAATCAGACCACCCAAATTAAAGTACAAATTATACTTCCTATCCACACGATACCCGTAGGATTCACTAATCTCCCTCTCAACTTTGAGGGCACATCGGAAAATTTAATTGTAGTCATAAAAGTCATGGATTTCCTAGGCTTTTCGAAGGATTGTATTTATCCCACTAAAGAAGCAGTCAACCTTACATTTGGGGGTAATGAAAAAAACCAAAGGCGTATCGTCAATGTCTTGTGTAGTTTTCCTTATATGACCCAACACATTTTTCATCCTTTTTCCTGATCATAAGGAATTTCTTTCCATCTTGTGATTTAGGGTTCCAGTAAAATATTTATGGAATAACATTTTCAATAATTCCTTCCCCTCCATTACATTGATCTCTTCCTCATGACTCATATTCTTGATCAATGTACCCCACTAATCTGTATCCCCGTATATATGATAATCATCTATAATCTACATCTCTTGTTCAATGAATCGAAGGATTGAGAAAATATTTTCAATGGAATTGATCAATTGCTCCATGATTAAGGCGTCATATGCTCCATTGAATGTTGGAGGCCTTTGTCACATAATGCTTTTGATTTTGGTTTTCTCCCTCTGGGAGGGGGGGGGGTGGACGCTCTTCATGGTCTAGTATTATACTCATTACATGTGTTAATTGATATATTATCTTGATAATGTTTGTGATCTATACTTCCATTGGGTTGGGCATATCATCAGGGAAATCATCACACTACCCTTTATATCTGTTGTTATCATGATTCTTCCAATTTCCAAGCATTGGATAGAAAAAATAAAAGATTAGTGATGAGTAAGAAACAATTTTAAACATATATAGGGGAATAAAATAAGATTAAATAGATAACTTATACATTACATTTATCTTCTTAGCTTATGAATTTATAAGCTTTAAACTATGTTATCCATGATATACTTCCTAACATATATTTTTATGGGTATTTTTTTGTTCCATAAATAATGGTTTGGAACAATCTAATGAATTTAATAAAGCATAACCACTAGGAGTGTAAAACCATGCGCGTTGTAAGGCCAATTGTTGGGAACTAGGTTACCCAAAGCCATTCCCAGAACACTATTTCAGAGTTTTTAATCCTAAATCTATCTATGCCAGAACTATGTCCCCTTGTAGTATCTAGACAGGAATGTGTTTTCTTGATAAACCACTAACTCTATACTTACAAAAATTTATATATGTTTTATTACACATAGTATTATACCTAACAGTTTTCAGAAGGATTTTTTAAAAATAATCCCAAAAATAACTAAACACATCCCGTGATACCTACTATAAGAACCATGCTCTTCATTTCATATCTAAACATGATTTAATACATATAATTTCACATAATACAACTCATAATATCGATATTTCTATTGTCATTATGAAATTTAGTACATTACATGACAACATAAAACATGAAAAGAAACGTCTTTATTGATAACTTATTTTACATGACCACAACATTCCATTCTACTTTACACTGCATGGGATAACTTGAGGACATACATAAGAACATGGGGAGCTATGAAGACCAATAAGGTAATAAAGAAGGAATAACATGAAAAAGACAATAAATGTTATAAAATAGGAATATTAATGGAAAATAATAGGAAAATGAATAATAAGGCATGATATACCTTGATAATAATAACATGAGAAATTAGACAAAACATAAAACATGACATTAGCATGGGTCAATGTTCATTTCACATAGATGGGCATTAGTCATAGCTCACTGCACATGAAGGATTGTGAGTCAAGCTTATTTGAAATGGAGTATGATGAGTCAAACTCATTTAAAATGGGGGATCATGAGTCAAATACCATTTCACATGAAATTTCATGATACTAAACATTAACCAATGAAATGGAGTGCTACGAGGGTTCATCCTTCAAAATATTTTCATATTTATGCTTCAGTGTGCCACATAGATCATAAAAAATGGATTCATTAATCATTATATTTTATTCAAATATCAATGAAATGTGGAATAAAAACATATAGATAGATAATAAATAATTATATGTGCATAAATATGAATACCCTTGATAAATAAATGGGTATGGTATTCACTACCCAATTATTTGGCATGAAAAAACTGTAGTGCAATTTCGATAACTTAATGACATCATATAGAAATTCATAAAATGTGTTGATGAGAGGGAAAGTGGTATATCATCATTTAGAAATGAAATAGAAATTAATAGGGACATGTTAGGACATTCCCCAAACATATATAATTTTAAAAAGAAGGCGCAACATAATAATTAGTGTTAAATTAAGAGGAGTGAGAAAAATAACCCTTACAAAATTTCAGCATGGTAAAAATTGTACATAATGGATAATATGAGACTTAATGATATATAAAGGACTATATAATAATTTATAAATAGATTTTAATGTATGTTAATCATGGAATTTCATTTTCCAACATAAAAAAATGGAATTTGATATGAAAAATATAAAAGAAATGCTTGATTAGAAATGTGAAGAGAGAAATCCCTTATGGAATTTCAGTATTGTAAAGGCAAAGGTAAGGGTCCAAATGAAGGGGAATAAATGGCTCTTCATAAAAATAAAATCAATTTTTTGTAAGGTAAAGATTGAAAATGAATGGAAATAAATATAATTTGAATTAAATGAACTAATCTCAATGAAGGTGTTTGAATTCGGAGGAGTGGAGAGAAATCACTTAATTGTGTGTGTGGATCCAAAGGATTGGGAGAGGCTTCTTGGGAGACTGGGGGAGACTTGGGAGTACTATAGTAAGTAGAGAGAAGACTATGGATGATGCAAAAGGAGTTTGAGTAAATGGGAGCATGGGTGGGTTTATAAAGGAAATGATGGGGATTTATTTATTATTTCTTTTGGAAACATTGTAAAAAAATATTTAAAACCACAATCCATAACATGTTTTCTCCCATGGTTTCTTCCAAGTGAGAGTTTTTTAAATTATATTATAAGGACAAGGTCCAAAATTATTAAAAGTTTTCCCTATATTATGTATAGGTGATTCACACTCTTAAAGAAATAATTTTGAAATCATAAAATATTTCATATGTCTTGGGAGATTTATAATATATTTACAAAATAAATCAAATAAAATGAAAAAAAATGAAAGAGAAAAAATATTTTTTAATATATCATTTAGTATATTTATTATATCATTATTGATCCATTATGATCTCATAAAACACATCATATATTTGTAGGGTATTTAATTTTTCTCCAAAAAATCGACTATCTCAATAAAATTTGAAAAAACTAACAATTGGATAATTTCTACATCCTCATTAAAAAATAATTATAATTTTTTCTAAATATTTTTCTAAATATTTTTATTTTAACTTTTAAAATAAAAACTGATATTTATTGCGAAATATGGGTTTTTAGACAATATCATTTTTTGAACACTAATAAAAATTATATTTGATGTCATGAGAATTATATGATTAGTTATATTAAATAAAATTAATTTCATAATAAATTTTTATTAAAATATTATTTATTTCAAAAAATATATTAATTCATTAAAATAGATAATATAATTGAATTTTAATATTAACCAAAAATATTATTTGTGCTTTATAAAGTAACAATAATAGAAATAAAATATATTCATTATTCTATAAAAAAATGTATATAATATTATTTCAAGGGTCTTCATACATATCCATTTATTAGACCATAATAAGTCCTAAGATGAAGGTCTGCGAGGGTGGGGATTTACTAGGTCTGTTAGATGAACATGGTTTGAGATGTGATCTGAATGAACTTGAACCTCTCCTGTAAATAGTTTATCTCATTCTTAAGTTGATATATCTTGTATTGTGTGTAGTCTAGGGAAACGAAAAAAATCTCTCTTCCTCAATATCCCTAATAAATGGGATTTATAGGGTTCAATCCTACTAGATGATGTCATCACATCCTTTAACATTATCAAAAAGATTTTTTAAAACCCCATATTTATACTAGTCATGTGATCACTGGTCAAAAACTTTATTATCAATGGTAAAGATAATTAACATTCATTTAAATCCAATTGGATACAATAATGCATAAGAAATTCATGTGTTTTCAATATTAATTAAATCAAAAAATGGGGATTTTATTTATAATATTTGAGGTATTTACATCCACCCAGTTTCTTCCACTCATTAATACGATAGAAAATATGTTGTAATTGATTTCACCCACAAGTGGTTGGATTATATAATAAAATAATTTAGATTTTAACCCATAAACCACCTCTCCATAAGTATAAATACCCACATTTTATACTCAAATTAAACACTAATGGCTTTGAGAATGATTTATCTCTAAATTCCCATTTGAAGAGTCTCTGCAAAGTTGTTCCATGTTTTTATAGAGTCATTTTATAGAATTAAGAGGATCCCTCCCAATGTTAGTGTTTCCTCTATTCTCCTCTTTCCTTTTCATGTTCATTAATTTTTTAATGGTTCATTTAAAATTTAATTTTCATATGCAAACATGATAGTTTTTACATCGTATTATATTATATTTTGTATTTTTTAAATTAGATATTATTTATTCTCTTTTATTATATCCTATTCAGAATCCATTACTCTGCCAAACCAAGGGTTCCACCCCCATCAATTTCTAATATTTTTATCCTTATTAGTTATTTATAATTTCAATTGAAATTGTTAATATGAATCATTTTCATAGTTTCATTACTATTTTATCAATTATATATCATAATTAACTCTGATTATAAAAAATTAATAAGAGTTTCTAATGCTCAATAATTCTTGTAACCAAAAAACAATACTAAAATTATAAAAGAAATGTGGGTGCTATTTTCATAATAATGATATATTTATTTGGACACTACAAGTGGACGTGGATCTGGCACAACTATACGTACAGTTCATATCCATAAAAAAGGGTTCATTATTTTTTTTACTCGATCGTCACCTGGTCCACAATAATGAGCCTTACCGCACACCTAGTTTGAAACTCTTGGTAGATTTTCCTTCGATAAATCACAAGCACTTTATGATCCATAATAACGTATATGAATATATATGGATTCATATATAAATAAAATTGAAATTCCAATGACATTAATATATCCTTAAATACTTCTTTTTATCATTCCATCAATTGTATTTCTTCCATTTTTAATGTGAACATCAAATTTTTACTAATTTTATTGATGGGTATTCACCCATATCAACAAATTAATCCATTGAAAGGGTTTATATAATACCTGATTTGTATGAAATAAATGTGTTCTATTTTACTCCCCTTATTCCCCATAGATTTTAACTTTTTTCTATAAGTCCATGTTCAAATGTATATATTATATGGTGAAATTAAGATCTCTATAGGGAATGTTCTATCACTGCCATTTTATTTCCTTATCATCAACAATGCATATAATATAATTTATTCCAATAAATTTTCATATGAATATTATTGAATTATTTTTATAATTTATGGGTATTAACCTAAATATACATACATTGATTTAATGGGGAAATTATTTACTAAACTGAAAACAATTTTAACAATATAGTGTAAATACTACATATTTCATTATCTTGATTGATGAGTATTTACCTAGAAAGTCACCATATTTTATTAGAAACCCATTTAGTTCCCAATGTTTTTTAATGATATGATTTTTGTATATATCATTTAATTATGAGTAAAATATGAATTAAGAAATATAAATGTTGTTCCCTGATAGATGTATAATGCCTTGGGTAATGAGATAGAGTTAACTGGATGTAAGTAACTCATAAGAGAAAACATGGTTAAATGGATGAAAGTTACTCTTAATAGGTGGAAGATTAAAATGGATATAAGTTACTCAAAAGAGTTAAAGGTGTTTACTAGTTATATGTTACTCCTAAGAGATATGGGATTTACCAAGATTGGTTATTCCATTATGAACGTTTTATTTTCCAAGATATAAGCTCTTTTTCTATATGATCTCTATGACATTTAATTGTTCCTTTGTACATGATTAATATCAAATGGCTAAGTGTCATTTAAACTTATAAATCTATGTTTTTGTGATAATATTATTAGTCCTTTACTCATGTTTATGTTATCATATCATGATTTATGTTTTACAGATGATGCTCATTTAGGATCCATTTTCATTATTTATCTCTTACTGGACTTTATAACTCACACTTTTCTTATGGTTCCCCATTTCCCAAGCCTGAAAATCAAAGGTATTAATAGAAGGAAATTAAATTTATGGGGAATAATTTTAGAGATATTTTTGTTTTATATATGTACCTAGTTCCAAAAGACAAAGGCATTTAGATCTTGGGAGTTTTTTGTAATTCATGTGATGTATTAAAAATTATAAATGTTTAGAAAACAATTCTGAAGTGTGGGTCAAGGGAATATTATTTTGTATCATTCTAGAGTTTTTTTATTTGTATGAATTAGTATTTAGAATAATTTGGTATATACCCTCATATAGAAAACAAATTTCTCTAGTGAAATATGTTATTTATAACTACTATTCTAACACACCAAGATTTTTTTAAAAATATTTTTCAAATAAATTTAATCTCATCAATATTTTTTTTACATGAAACATCGAGTTTAGATATCATTTCACAAAACAAAGAGTTTACATTATGTTATACGCAACACTGAGTGTATCTTTCATTACATGTAACACTGAGTTTAAACAAAATGTGACATTCTATTAAAAGATTATTATTTAATATGATATTTATCACCAATTCGTTGGAATAAAGTGTATTAATAAGATTATCTAAATTATGATAATATATGGTTTGATAAATTATATATAATTAGTTAATTTATGACCAATTAAGTAGAAATGAACGTAAAAACAATTAAAAAGTAATTTTTTTAGAAAGTTATTTTTATGCACACAAAGGTGTTTTAACACAATAAATAATAAAATCACTTTTAGTGAATTATTTTAATGAAATTTATATAACATATATTCAATCGAATTTTTAACATTCATATTATGTGTTTTCTATATAAGAGATAAGAATAAAACCAATTTGTAACTTAAAACTGTATATTTATAAAAATCTATTTTGTCATATTTTTTATAGTTATTTTAAAATTAAATTTTATCACTATTATAATAATTTTATTAGAAAATAAACATAACTTTTTTAAATAATAATTTCATAATTATATTAGTGTGATTTTTTTTATAATTTTATAAGAAGATAATTATTTTTATGAATATTAAAAAATATAAGTTTTTATTAAGAATTTTCATTTTTTTAACGAACATTAAAACCTAAAAATTTTCTTAAGATGGTTTTAAATGAATCATTAGTTAAATTATATATATATATATATTAATAAAATTTAGTTAAAGGGAATAAATTTCAATTTGAATATTGATGTAAATTCTTTTTAATATTTTGATCATTTTCTCTTTAGTGAACAATTTTCTCCTCACTTCTATGAGATTAATTTTAAATTTACATTTTCCAATATGTTAATTTAATTTAGAGAAATGGATGAAATATTCTATACAATAAAAATATATATTACATAAATAAGTTCAATTTTTTTTTTCCATAATGAATAGTCAAAAAAAATATTTATTAAGGTTAAGTTAAAAAGGTGTTCACCAGGTGATAAACTATAAACATAAGGGTTAAAATAAAACACAACTTTTATAAGACATATTATATGGAAATTATTAGATCTTATATCTCTTATTATAGATAAAGGTCCATTTGGAGCCTTTTATAAGATGAAAATGTGTGTACTAAATTTTCTTTTCAAAAATTACAAGTGTGCCACTCACCTCAATTATAAAAGGACACCAACTCTACTCTCCTATTGAAACATAAAAAACCATTGGATAATCAAAGACATGAAGAAATACATTCCTCAATTCCACACTCCCCTCATAGAATATGTATTTTTTTCTTAAAGACTACCAAAGAATCCATTTGATGTAAACTAAAAGATGTTGTCCAAAGATGAGGTAACAACTCTATCCGATCATTTTATTTTATTTATTTCTCCATGTAAATAAATTCTTCTAAAAAAATTTCTATAATAAAATCAATATATTACAAATAATTATATGTTTTTTATGTTCATTACATAAAAACATCTCATCTTTCATCAAATGGGTTATAAAATCACTATTCATGTATACGGCGGACTATACCCTCACAGACCGATATTATTTGTTTTCATCAACACCTACCATGAATTGATATAATGATTAATATATTTTTTATGTAATAAATTTTAATAATTTTTATTCTTATATAATATTTATATAACATGTTACTTCCTACATTTTATTCCATGGTAATAAGATAACAACATTTGTGTGTTTGGAGGACTACCACCACACCAAATGTTGCGATTCGGTCTTCACGTACACTTTACATGGAAGGTAATAAGATTGAGTTTAATAAAAAAAATGTTATATATAAGAAACAATAATTATTCATTGATTATAAAATATTATTTGCTCTTCTTTTATTCAATCCATTGAGAAAATGGAAATAATGTTCATGCATAATACGACCTACCATCTTTATGAACAACACATTTTATTTTCATCTCTAAATTTTATGGATTACTATAAATATTTATATATTGAATATATATATATATAAAATATTTATATAATGGTTTGAATTATCTATATTATAGAATACTGATTAATTTAATAGGATTGAAAATACAAAACCAAAGTATACGTGAAAAATTGAAGCACTTATTAGCCGAAAGTTAATTTAAAAAATCATTAATAAATGGGTAATAAATGTTCATAATTAAATAATATATGGTATTAAATATATATCTATTTTTATTTAATATATTTAAAATAAACTTATATTTATTATACATGAGGATTGAGCATGTATGGAAGAATTCGTGACATAATGTAAGCAAATTTCTTCTAAAACTATCTTCTTTGGGACTTATGTTATGTTATGCAAAAATATTCATCTATGAGGTGTATATAATAAGACATTGAAATTTTATACAATTAATATAATTCAATTAATAAAATTTTATTTTTTTATTTATTTTATTCTTTAACAGGGAAAATGTTTCTAAACATTAATAAAGTAGCGAAGGATTCCTCTCCCACTTTAACTATATGAGACACATTTCATATTCACCACCTTTTTAATTTATGTGGTGTATATACAAAAAAATTAATGTATTTTATTATTATTATAATTTATTTTATTAATAATTATAAATCTATTTTAGTATATCTATTTCATTAGGTTTACGGTTTAAAACTTACCAAATGGGTAACTGATTTTTTTTTCACATTTTTCTTTTTTTGAGACATATGTTATGTTATGCACCTGTCCTCTTTTATTAGGATTACATAAAGACAATTTTACATTTTATTTTATGAATTTATTCATTCTCATTATATTTTAAGTATAATTTAATGTTATTCCTTTAGGGTTTTTAGAATTCAAATTTAACAAAGTTGTAAAAAATTTATATTACAATCTCAATGTTTATTGATATTTTTTATGATTATGTTTATAATGATAAAATATTATAATACATATCTCTATAAACTAACAATGTTTCTTCTCCTCTAGTTATTTCTTGAGATTTCAGGTTTTCCCTTCATTTTCCTCTATTTATATACTTAAGAGTTCAACAGAATTTTTTTAAGAAAAATCGACTTTATTTCTTTCTTCAGTTGAAAACCCGTCTATCTTAAAAAACCTTGTTTTTTAAAATTGTTTTCAATTTTTTTAAATTATAAAACTTTTTAAATAAATAAATATTTACCACTTTTTTATTCTCACACATTTTTTTAGAATAATATTCATGTTTCTTTCAAAAAAATACATGTCTGACTTTTACCTACAATTTTAAAGAAATATAAATTTTAATGTGTAAAACAAGAACAAAATTATCCATCATCATAAAAAATAAATTATTTTAACTGTAATTTATAATCATCCATGTATATTTTCAAATAAAACTATTTTGATTTTTTTATTTTAAAATGTTAATTTCAAAATGGAAAGGACATTTTCCTTAATAAATGTTTTAAATAATCAATCAAAATCATTTTCTATATAAGATGACACCTATTGATATTACCTATTAATTGCTGGGGATATGATCCAAGGAAACAATTATGAATTTTTTTAATTGTTTATATTTATGATAGAGTGATTTTAATGAAACATGTTTATTTTCCATGGGTTATACCTTATGGAAATTCTTACATAACCCTGTTATTTTCATGGGTTATTCCATGATGAAATGATGAAATGATTATGAAACATGTCCCTTTTATATAGGTTATGTTATGATGAAATGTTTATGTATCCCTTTTCATTTCATGGATTTTAATATGAATAATGTTTTATTATCTTGTGGAATTCATACATATTATTTTCATTATATGGCGGGTGGGGATTATATCTTCTTCCAATGCATTGGGTAAAGATTTATATATCATAAGATATATTGGATTATAATGGGGAGTGAAACAAGTTTAGTAAGGTAATATAACTTCTATGATGGTCTTGGGAGTGAACCATTAATACTATGAAGGTTAGGGGAGTGAACCCATTCCCCAATGATAGTCTTGGATGTGATCCTTGACTAATATTGAAATAATTTTCTACACATATATATATTCCAAAATTCTATATCTTATGATAATGTTATAGTCTCATCAATTATATTTTTTGATTTCTGTATCATTCATGTCTTCTGAACTACCAAACATTATTTGATAACCCAATATTATGATCATTGGTATGCAGGTTATTGTTTTCATACATTACACTAATGTTCGCATACCCTTATACTCATATTATAATTATATATCTTCTTTGTTTACCATTAATAATCATCTCTGCTCACACATTATAGTTTTTACATTCCATAGGTTATGATGAAATATTTTATTTAGGGTATTTCTAAGAATATTAAAGAATGGGAAGATACTTATCAGATATGTTGAAGATATTTCAAGAAATACAAAGATTTTGTGTGTAGTATCCAAAGGAACAATAATTTATAGTCATCAAGTGTTTGGTTGTGTAATATAATGAATATTAAACTAAAATAATTAATATCTATGTATGAAATTCTTGGGATACTATTGTTTGTATCATATGGTAGGTTTAGTTAACCATTGAAAACTAAGATGAGAAATATTGAGTGATATCTTTAAGGATAAGTCTAATGATGATTCAATGTGTAAGAAAATGTCTTAGAATTTTGGTAAAGGATAGAGTGAGTGGTTTCTATGAAATTACGTCCCTATCTAGATCATACAATTTATGTAGATCTGGAATAGTGGTACTTTAGGCTTATAAATCCAAAAAGTTTATATTTAGATATATTTGATCATCCCCTAGTGCATGAAAATGAGCCTTATTGCACACCTAGTTTGACACTCTTGGGGATATGATTTAGAAATTCACAAACTCTTTATAAACCATCATGAATGATTTTAATAGATGACGACTCTGAATAACCGAGAATAAGACTATTATGTCATAGATTAAAAATAATATGTCATTCGTTAAACATCCTATATTTCATTTTTTATGATTTTGTGGTTCACGACTATGAATTTTATTACTCACGCTATGTTTTTTTACTTTTATTCATTTAACGGAATTGAAACGAACTATATTAACAATGAATGTGATCGTCAATGTGTTGATGAGAAATGAACATGGATGATGACTAGGTTGAAAGATATTGGGATTATTCCTAATCAGTTATCATGATATATGATTAAAAATATACACCATAAATTAATCTGGGACTCAAAAAAGGAGATAGGGATAGAGTTCACTTAGATTTCAGGTGGTTGAGACTATAGAGAAAAGATGATTCAAGTTCCTATATATTGATAATTCGGAATGAAGCACTCAATAGAAATAATAAATGGAGTCGAAATATGTTTTATTTATGTAGAGAAAGGGAATATAGAATATAATTGAAAATAAAAAAATATGTTTGATTAATTAAATAGATGATAATAATGTTATCCCTAAGATATCATTGATGGTTGAATGTTTCTATTTCAAAATGTATAGAAATTATGAAAATTGATGTCATAATGGGAAATATCAAGAAGAGAATTTTAAAATTTGTATGAGTAATGGTTATATTTGGAATGATGAAGAGACTAAAAATAAAATATTAAAGGGAATAAGTTTTAAGGAATAACACGATGAATACTGGTTAATGATTAAAGAATAAAGTGGAATTATTGGAGTGTTTATGTGTTGTAATTGAAAAATTAACTTATATGAATCATGAAATAATTAAGGTTTGTTTAATACATGTTATTCATTATGTATATTCAAGAATATTTCAAATGGTATCAATGACATAGAAGAGCGATTTTATTGAAATGTGGCATTTTTTTAGAAAGCACTCAATTAAGGGTTAAGAAAACATTATATTTTTATGATGTCAATATAATGTTTTTGGGAAAATGAGTTGATGGATACAAATAAATAAAATTGGATAGTATTGATGGACTTAGAACTGATTATTGATTCTTGGATGAAGTGGTTTATGGTATCCTTGAGGAAGTTCACAGTATTATTGGATTTATATGATATATTCAATAATATGTGGATTTATTAAAGGAATGCAGAATTAGTTTGTTTTAATAAATGATTTAAAGTAATTAAAATAATTACCACATTTCAATAATATATATGGATATGGTATTCACACACATATTTTTTTGTGTGAAAATCATGATATACTAAAAAATATTTTTCAAATTAATGTTAATTTGACCTTATTAAAACATATTTAATTTTAGATGGGTTTTATGGTTACCCATTTATGAAAATTTTAAGTTAGAATTTGGACAAGGCTTTAATGGTTTATTTATTATTTCACAATTTGAAGATTTATCCATATTAGATAATTTTTTCTAACCCTTTTATTATAATAACATGAGATATGATGAATGAATTATCCTTATTTTATGTATCTTATTATGTATTAGTGATTCAGATTAGAATAAGATCTAAATGTGAAATTTATTAACGCACATCCAAAGGATGAGATTGTTCTATTGAAATGGAATTAAATTAAGTATATATATCTTCTCATTAAAATAATTTAACTTTATGAAATGGATATTGAAATAAAATTAGAAAAATTTTCCTTTATTTTTTATGAATGAATGGTCTTTTCACCTATCATGGATTTATTGATTTGATGTCATTAAATTTATCTTGACCATATAATATATCAATATTCATTATTATTTAGGTGTTATATTACTCTTCTAAATCTATGTTTCCACTTCCCACCTATATGCTCCTATTTGGAGACCCATTATGTGTTGTTCTAGATAACCATTACACATCCCATAATAACTTTTCAAAATAATGTTTTATTAAACATGTTTAAAATTTTGGTTTCCTGTAAAGGTATTTTCTAATGTTAAATCATTGTTTATCGAGGACAAGTTCCAATTTTGAGAATGAAATTTATTTAAGGTGGTAGAATTTACCGCACCTAGATTTTTTGAAATATTTTTTTAAATATAATTAATCATTTATATATTTTTCATTACATGGAAAATTGAGTCTATCTTTCATTAGACACAACACTGTGTTTATCTTGAGTTACACGTAATACTGAATGTGTCTGGCGTTAAACACAACACCGGGTTTAATGAAAATTAAAAATACTATTATAAGAATATTCTTTCATATAATAGATATCACCTAGCAATAATAATAGAGGGTATGATTATTATTGAGTAAATTATGAAAATAAATTCCTTAAACATTTATATTTAATGATTTATTTTGTGACCAATTAATTATTAATGAAAATAAAAACTATTTGGAAATAATAATGTATTTCTTTTTAGAAAAAACATTTTTATGCAAAAAAACACGGTTTACCACAAAATAATTATTCAAATTAATTAGACTAAATTATTTTAATGTAATTTATATAATATATATTTAATATAATTTATAAGATTCATCTTATGTGTTTTTTAGATAAGATATAATAATCAAACCAATTTTACGCATAAAAAATATAATTTTCTAAAAAAAATTTTCGACCTTTTGTTCACTTATATTAAAATTAAATATTAATAATTATTGAATTTTATATAAAATGAAATTTATTTATGAAATAATTTTTTGAAAATTATATTAGGTTACATTTTTTATAATTTCTAGTAAAGATAAATATTTTGATTTATAGTGAAAAATACTTGTTTTTATTAAGCATTTTCATTTCTTTTAAAGAATTTTAAACAATAATTTATTTGAAGATAGATTTATAAGTAAAATTAGTAAAATTAGATATATATATTAATCCAATTTATGTTATTTAAATTAATTTAATATTAAATTTTTATATAAATGATTTTCTAAACTTTTAAACATTTTCTATTTGAAAAAATACTTTCACAACTCGTATGTAGGGTTAATATTAAAATAATTTTTTTCCAATTAGAGGAATTTAATTTGTAAATATAGATTAAATATTTTGAATAAAAATAATTTATATTATATAATGAGTTCAACATAATATTTGACCTAAATGAATAGTAAAATCATTAAAAATTGTTTGTCGTAGTTAAAGTAAAAATGAATTTATCAGGGTTAATAAAACAATATAAGCATTAAAAATGAACCAAAATATGTAAAACACCCATTTTATGGAAATATTTAGACCTTATAACTATAGGATCTAAAATGGTTTATTTTGGATCCTTGTGGTAAGAGAAAAGCATGGGTACACCATTTTCTTTTCAAAAATTACAAGTGTGCCACTCACATCATTTATAAAAATCCATCCAATCTTCTCTCAACATTACACATAAATAACAATTGGTTAATAAAATACCTTACCAAATAAATTAATTAAATCCATATTCTTATAATATAATTATTATTTTGGTAAAATATCTTTTGGGGAAACCCAAAAAAAATTCTGAAGAGGAGAAAACACACCTAACCGATCATTTTATTTAAATTATTCCTCCAAAAAATTAATATTTTTTAAAAAATGATGATATAATATCCTCATTATATTACACATATGTTTTTTATTTTATTTAAGGTAAATACCTATAACCATATCCTCTTCCATAAAATGGGTTCTAAAATCATTATTCTTGTGTACAACGGTTTACCGCCTCATGAACTGATGTTATTCATTTTCTATTTCCACTTCTCAAAGATAGATATAATGATGTATTTAATTTTTATATTTTAAATTTATGATATTATTATACTTCTATAATCATGATATCATATGTTATTTCTTAATTTATGCTTTGTGGTAATACAATACTGTCGTTCCTGTGTATGTTAGACAACTACCTCGTAAAGAAATGTGATTTTCACTTAATGTATGTTTTAAATGTATAGTAATAAGGATTATTTCAAGGAAAATGTTATATATTTATGACATGAAAATTATTTATAATGATTATATATTATTAAATTTTCTTTCATTCAATCTATTGAAAAAATGGAAATAATGTTAATGCGTTTGTAGAACCAACAATCTCAATAAATGATGTATTTAATTTTCTCTATATAACTTTTATGGACTACTCTAAATAAATATTATATTAGTAAATATTATATTTCTATCATTGTTAAATTTTTAGATATTATTGAACCATGATCTATGTAATAATATTGAAAATACAAAGCTAAAACACAAGTAAAAATGAAGCAGTTATTACTCGAAACATTATTTTAATAAGGAAATGTTAATGAATGGGTAAAAAAGGACATAAGTAAATCATATATTATATAATATATGTATTTATGGTTCAATAATATATTTATTATAAAATTATATTTACTATGCAAGAGGTTCAAATGTTTACAATGGAAGTCGAGACTCAAGGTAAAGCAATTTCATCTTAAATTGTCTTTTATGGGACATATGTTATGTTATGCACCCATATTATTCTTTTAGGTATATATACTACATATTTGAAATTTTATATCATTAATATCCTTATATTAATTATATTTTAGTTTTATTTTAAATTTCTTCTTTAATATGACTAATTATTTAAAAGATTTCCAATGAAGTAAGGGATTCTCATCTCACAATTTACTTATGTGGGAAAAATTCCCTATTCACCGCCTATTTATTTTATATGGTGCATATAAAAATCATGAATTTATTTTATGGTGATTCTAATGATTTTTTTTTCTATTTTCATCGATTTTTTGATCTCTCCTTCAAGGGGTTTATGGCTCAAAAGTTATCAAATCAGTAAGATATTTTTAACTCAATTTGACTTCCTAGAGACATATGTTATGTTAGCCACCTATATTAATTATTTAGTAGTATATAAACCCCCATTAACATATAATGTCCTGAATAATTTTATTATGATGATAATTTATCCTCCATTTAGTGTTATTCCTTCTTGGGGATTAAAACTCAATGTAACAAAAGTGGTAAAGATTTTATGTTTTAATATCACTATTTAACTGAATTGTTAATGATTTTGTTTTCAATGATAAAATAATATGATCCATATCACAAAAAATCCATTAATTTTATTCACTTATTTTTATTTCTTGATAGTATTTTTTCCCTTCATTTTACTCTCTTTGTATACTAACTAGTTTAAAATTAATTTCTAAAAAAAATATTCAGTATTTCTCTCTTTGATCGAAAACCCATTTTTCTTCCAAAACCATATTTAAAAAAAATATTCCTATTGAATTATCAAAATGTTTATCAAAAAATGTTTTAACCATATTTCAATTCTCAAAAATTATTTTAAATGAATATTCATGTGTTTTTTCAAATAATGACCATTTGAATTTTGTTGAAAATAAGAGAAGAATATTTGTTTTAACATGTTTGAAGTGACATGAATTATCTATTATCATGATAAATAATTACATTGAAATGTAATTTATAATATTAAAAATTATATTTTCAAATAAAATGTTTTTAATTTTTTTTATTTCTTTAATTTGATTTTCAAAATGGAAAGTTTATTTTCCGCAAGAAATGTTTTAAATGATCATTAAAAACACTTTTTCATATAATCTAACATCCATTGATGTTACATATGACTTACTAAGGATATGATACATGTTACCATTCTTAAGCTTTCCCCTAAATGGTTAATGTTTACGATAACATGAATTTTATGAACCCTTTTTCTTCTCCATAGGAAATACCACCAGGAAATTCTTATGAAACATAGTTATTTTCACTGTTTATGCAACAAGGAAATGATAAAATGATTATAAAACATATTTTTTTGAATGGTCATGATATGAATAATTTTTTTTGAAAAATATTTCATTTCATTGGTTATTATATGATGAATGTTGTTTGATAAAATAAAACACACATATATATAATTTCTATTATGTGACTGGTGGGACCTGCATATATCTCCAATGAATTGGGTAACGATTTATATCTAATGAGATAGACATGTATAGAATATAAAGCGAACCTAGTTTAGTAAGATAAATTGTCTGTTATGAAAGTCTCATGAGTGAACCCATTCCACTAGGATAGTCTTGGAAGTGAGCTGTGAGTACTATAAAAATGATTTTATATGCTTATGTTTAAGACACAATTCAATGTCTTATGCTAATACTGTGTTATCATGGTTCATGTAATTTTATTTCATTATGATTCATGTCTTATAAAATGATAATCTTAATTCCATGAATCAAGATATTTTTTTATCACCACCAGCATCATATTGTTTTTATTTATTAATGACAAGAAGAAACAAATAAAGAAACAAAAAAGATGCAAGTTGGCACATCCCCTCCCCCCCATTGTCCCAGCCTTAGCAAAGGAGGCCTAAAATAATGTAGACCAAGCGCATCCCCCTTAATAAAGTTAACCACGTCTTCCATGATGCTAACTACATTGTGAAGAAACACCTCCGCCGTGCTGGAAAACTCCACTGAAGCCAAGTAGTCAGTAACCTTATTTCCCTCCCTCCATGTATGAAGTAGTTGAACATTTCAATTAATCCACTTTCTACATTTTCTGATAACATAATAAATTGACAAAGGCACGTCACCATAACCATTCAAGGCATTGTGAACAATCATAGAGTACGTCTCCACTTCAGAAATTTCTTACCCTTTTTGCCTACGTAACTCCAGACCAATCTGCATTGCCAAAGCCTCTGCCTGAAGGGAAGACCTCGGACCAAATTTGGTTGAGAACGCCTAGTAGACCAATCCACTACAATCACGCACCAACCTGAATCCTCGTGCATACCCCAACATGCAAGAACCATCCCTGTTCATCTTTAAACCCACTACAACTATCTGCCATCAAACCCATTCACCCCGCATGTTACTGGATGTACGAACCACTTCAACACATGAATGAAATATGTTCATAGATGGATCATTCATCCAAGCTCTAACGGCCTTATTAAAATCAATCAATAAATTCTTATCCCATGTGATGATAGTCCAACTTGTCACTTGCCCTCCCACATTCCTTGACCTGTTACGTGCCTTCCAAATACACCAGCACCACGCATGCATCACCACTGAACGCGCCTCCGGCTCATGTCCCCCCTCCCCTGTACCTTGGTACAATCTGTCAATAAAGGGTCACCTATCCCCAGCCTAGGTATGGAAATCTGTGAATTCCCCATGAACCTTCCATACCTCATTAGCCCATTCACTACCAAAAAATAGATGTGCAATGGATTTGTCAATGTGGACAGTGGAACACACACACCTGGACACCAGATGAATACCACACCTACGAACATTGTCATCAGTCAAGAGAGTGACATTCCTTATCCTTCATGTGAGAAAGTTATATTTGGTGGGAATATTTTTCACTCAAATGATCTCGTCCCACCCTCCATTCTACACCTGTCCATGTATAATTTTTCAAAAGTCTTTGGACGAGAACTAGACCGATGATGAAGTAGTGAAGATCCATTGGTACTCCTCTTCATTCAGCTCTATGAGATTGAAAATATAATGCTTTTCCTTATCCAACACCATGTCAACAAACGCAAGAAACTGACTAGCTTTTATTAAGGTGATATCAGGTACTGGACAGCCCGAGAACACGAGGAACGATCCGCTCCAATTTTTGTTTTAGAATGAGACTTCTCCTTTCCCCACAATATATCGGGAAAACCGTTGTATAAAAGAAATAATGGGGCTCACCATCACCCATATCGGGGAGAAAAGACCCGGCCCAGGGTCCCAAATGCAAGATGCATACCTGTGCATGGTAATCCCCAGCAGCGTTTGACGCTCCAGCACACTCCAAGCCAGCCTCGCGTCCATGTAGTAAAGGGTATGTTTTAGGTTCCGCACATTAATTCCTCCCTCACACACTGGCTTTTCCATTTCACCCCAAGAAACCCAGTGCCTCCTTCCCTCCGCACCTAGATCCCACATAAAATTTTCTAGCAATATGTTAATGGATCTGATCACACCTTTCAGAACCCTTATGGATGAAGACCGTGAATAGGAGCAGCCACCATGGCACTGTTGACAAGGGAGATCCTACCACCAAAAGAAAAAAAACCATTCTTCCAGTTCAACACCCTATCAGTGATCCTTGATATGAGGTCATCAATGTCTCAGATCCTAAGCTTCTTGTCTGATATAGGATCTCCAAGATAAGTCATTGGGAATGTGCCCTTATGAATTCCCAGAAGTCTGCTGATAGTCTCTACCCTCACCATGGAAAATTTGTTAGAAATGAATAATTCAATCTTGCACTTGTAGAAAATTTGGACGCTCTATCAAGAATACTCACCAAGAACATTATTCAGATTATGAATAGATCTACTACCAGCATTAAGGAATAGAATAGAGTCATCTGCAAACATGAGGTGAGAAATGGCCGAAGCCATCCTCCTCCGACGGTACTAGAGAATCCTCCCTCCATTGATACTTCTATGGATCAGCCTACTCAAAACATCCTGCATAATAATGAACAAAGTTGGTGATATAGGATCCCCTTGCCGTAGGCCTCTAGTGACCTTGAAGAAGACATAGGATCTGACCATGAATGTGAATGAAAACCACGAGGAGCTGAACCAGGGGAAAATGATATCGACATTCCAGGGAGAAAATCCCATCCCTGACAAGACTCTGTTAAGGAAGCTCCATTCGACCCTATTATATGCCTGGTTTATATCCAACTTAACGACCAAGTTCAATCCCCATGTTTTGAATCCAATATCACTGACCATCTTCTGAGCAAGGGAGATTTCTTCATTTATCGATCTACCTTTAATATACCTATGTTGTTCCAAGGAAACCCATTTGGTAATTTGCATCGCAATGCTAGAGTTAGTGATCCCTTCCAAGACTTTGTATTGTACATTGCACATGCTCACTGAGCGATAATTTGAGATTGAAGTCAGGATCTTGGTCTTAAAAAGAATAACCAAGGTGGTGGATAAAGCAACCCGAGGTAGGATTCCACCCTGAAAGAAGTCTTCGATCGCTGCAATGAGATCTTCCATTACTATCTCACTGGAGTTATTATAAAAAGAGGCATGGAATCCATCAGGCCCTAGACTGCTATCCAAATTCAGCTGCATGAGGCTCTTCTTAATCTCAAGTTGTTCATGTTTAGTTCCTAGTCTTGTATTAGTCTGATCCGACAATACTTTTGGGACCAACTCTAAGAATTTGGGGCATCCCGAAGGATAAACATTAGGAAAACTCTCCAAAGGGCCAGCCAAAAGATCCTTAAAAACGTGTTGGCCAAACCTCCCAATATATCACTTTCATCTGTGTACGGCCATACTCCAACTAAATATTCGGCATAATTGGTCATGACTTATCTTTAATAAATACATGAAAAAATGCAGTATTACTATCTCCCACTCTAATCTATTTCATATGAGCCCCTTCTCTTGCCAGACGTTGTTTCTTAAGGATCAGTTCTGCCATAATACCTTTCTTCTCTGAAACCTCCTCACACACCCGATAATATCATGCCTTCTCTAAACTATTCTCCAATCCCTCAACCTCTTTCATGACTTCATTGAGCACCGAGTCCGGCAGAACAAGGCCTTTAGACCATTCAGTGAGATTAACTTTCAGCCTCCGTAGTTTGCAGTGCAGGATGGTCCACTTGTTTCCTTGAACGGGGGCTACCCATTCAGTGCTAACCAAATCATGATACCCCAGGATATCCACCTAGTACCGGCTGTACCTATACCACTCACCAGGGCCTTGGGAAGCCTTCAGCGTGACTAGGATAGGGGAATGATATGAGATTCCCCTAAAGTACATGTTATTATTAAATATATCCCATGTTTACCCTTATGGAGCATATGAGATCCCCCTATATTGTGTTTCATTTCCCTAGGTTATGAAGAAAGTTTTTAATTATTGAATTTATAATAAGAATACTATACGATAAGATATTTATGGGAGATGCTAGAGATCATTCAATAAATAAAAATATTTTGTTTCTAGTCTCTAAAGGCACAATACCATTAAGATCCTCATACATGTGTTTGGGTAATGTAATGAATATTCACATAAAATATTTAATATGAATGTATGAAAATTTTGTTTTTATATAAATATAAACTGATATAATTAATTAAACCTACGTATTCATAATTTTTATAATCTATGTTAATACTTACATGACCATTTGGGTATAGTTTGTGCAATTAATTGAGTAAAATTGTGGGGACACAACTACATTGATTAGGATGTAATGTAGCACCCCAAAAATTATTTTATGTTACCAATAAAAATCTTATTTTATAATGAATTATTTAGTATTATCACAAAACAAAATTTATATTTTATAATAACATTACACTTCATGGAAAACTACAACTAGGATGAGTAAAGAAATTATTTAATGACATATTCAAAATTGACTTATTTTTAGAGAAAATAAAGATAATATATTAAAAATAGTATTCATGTAAATTTATTTGTTTGAAATAAAATAAAATTCCATGAAATATTGTCATTAATCACATTTTAAATGATACTTTACTTTAATTAAGCCCTACGTAATTTGAATAACAGTCGAAAAGTTTACTTTTCAATAAAATTTATAAATTTCAATAAATAAGTATTTATATATAAAACATAAATTTATAAAATAATAATAGTATTATTTTGATAAAATAAGTTTCATTTTGGAATAAATAACACAGAATTATATTAGGGTGGTTTTTTGGTAATTTTCAGACAAGATTGATTTTTTTGGTGAAAAGTGAAAATTTCAGTTTTACAAAGAAAAATGAATTTATGAAATCATTATTATGTTATTATGATTCAAAAATTTTAAAAAAATCTTTATTTAATAAAAATAGAATTTAATAATTATAAAATGTTATTTAAAAAGTTTTTTTATTTTTAAATGTATACCTTACATTTTGGATCCAAATATTTGAAGTTGATGTGAAATTTTTTAGATTATGCACATTAAAGGTGTTGGTTAGAAGGGTTTCTATGTTTAAGAATACAATAGATTTCCACCCACTTTTTAACAATTTTAAATAATATAGAATATTTTATATAATTGACTACATCCATAAGTGGTTGTATTATATAATAAAATAACAAAATTTTAACTCTTTAAACCACCCCACCTCATGAATAAATACCCCCATTACATCCAAAAAATCAACACCAAATACTTTGAGAAAAATTTCTCTCTCAGTTACCCTATAATGATTTTCTATATTGTGGGTCCATGGTCATATGGAGTCATTATTTAGCTTGAAGAAGCTGATCCCAATGTATCAGTTTCCTCAATTATCCTATTTCCTTTTCATGTTCATTACTTTAGTTATATTTTATTTTTAAATTTCTTTTCACAAATATAAATTATTGTTATTATATATTATTATCTTAAATTTGATATGTTTTAAATTATAGTATATTTATTCCCTCTTATTATATCATTTTTCTAAGATATTACTATGCTTAATCCAGGGTTCCTCACCCCTCTTTTACAATTATTTTGTGATCCCTTTTAGTTCTTCCTTATATCAATGTAAAATAGTAATATTAAGTATTAATATAATTTCATTACTTAGTTATCAATGACAGGTAACTATTAGATCTTATTATTCAACCATTATAATCCATTATAATTCTTAAGGTTTCCTACAGCTATAAATCCAGCATAAAATTTAGAAAGAAAAGTGTGTGTGGTTTTCCTAAAAAAGAAGTACCTTTCTAGTTAATACAAATGGATTTGGATCTAGAATAATTGTACCTAGAGTTAATAACTCCAAAATGTAACATTTCAAATTGAATATATTGCCACTTAGTTTGTGGAAATAGGATTGAGACACACCTAGTTTGACACTCTTTGAGAATTTTCATTGCATAATTCACATACACTTTATGATCCATAATAAATGATTGGAATATATGGATTTATATTTACATTAAATTAATATCCCTATTCTATGAGTGTGTCCTTAAATACTTCTTATTAGGATTCCCTCAATTAGAGAACTATATTTTTCAATGTGAATATCATATAGTTCCTAAGTTTATTATTCACTAATCACTACGATAAACACATTCTTCCATTGAAAGGGTTTCTATATCACCTAATTTGTACCAATGAACAAGTTCTATGACACTATCTAAATTCCTCATGGATTTCATCTTTTTCCTAAAAGTTCATGTCTATATGTATAATTTTTTTGATGTAATTATGTTCTCTATAGAGAATGATGTATCAATGAATTTTTCTTAACTTATCATCAAAAATTAATAATAAAATCTTTTATTCCAATTCTATTCCTTGTGAATCAATTTTCATTCTTATTTTGATTGAAGAGTATTCCTCTAGGAACCCATCCATCATTTTAATTGAGAAATGATTGACTCAAATATACACCCTTTTATTTATATGATATAAATACCTTATTATTCATTATCTTGTTTGATGGGTATTTACCTAGAAAATTATCAAATTTCATTGAATACCCATTTAATTTCCAATGGGTTTATTTTATTATGATTGTTTTATATATGTTTTCCTTATGTGGGATACATGAATTAAGACATATTAACGATTCACCCAAATATTGATCCATTACATTGGGTAATGATATAAAATTAATTATATAGAACAATACATATTTATTACATAAGGATTATCTGCATGTGTAAATTGCTCATACATATCCATTTTTTTGCAATTCTTGAGGAAATAGGTAAACATAAAGAGAAGGTGAGTTATAATGCACAATAAGGGATAAACAATGAAAATGAAGATTAATAAGACTTCATATGGTTAAATAAGAGGCATGATATGATAGCAGAAACAAGATGAAAATAGTTATAACACGATCACAAGAACATGAATATATATAAAAGTGTTATATGATACAATAATAATGAGGCATGAGATATCAATATTGATCAAATTAAAAATAAAAAATTACTATAAATAATAAACAAAATGGGTTGGTATCCTGGAAAATAAAATATTCATAATTAAGTAACCTAGATAGATAATTTCCATATCTCTTATGATTAACCAAAAACTTGTAAACTCTATCTTGTCTTAGGACTAATATAAATCATGAATGTCTTAGGATTATATTCCTTCTAGTTTAATCAATTTCATTACCTAGTGAATTAAATAAATGCCAAGAAACACCATTCATATGTGTTAATTCATGTATTCCACATAATGAAAACATACAGAAAATAATCATTACATGATAAACCTCTTGGAAATTAAATGGGTATCCAATGAATCTTGATATATTTCTAGGTAAATACCCACCAATAAAGAATACAATGTCTATGGTATTTACACTCAAATGATAAAAAAATATAAACATTAGTCAATAATATCCCCACTAAATCAATGAATATGTATATTGGTGAATAACCTTTAATAATAATATGCATACAATAGTATTTATTTGTAACGGAATATGAATAAAAGATTCGATAATGAAAAGCTGATGATAAGGAATGACAAAGGAAGTGATGGATCATTTTTTATAGATACCATAATCCAACCATAAAATATATAAATTAGAATATTAACCTTTATAGGATAGGTAAGATACATTAGTAATATAGATAGTGAAAAAGAATATGTTCACTGGTTCTAAATTGGGTGGAAAAGAAACCCTTTCAATGGATTAATTTGGTTATATTAGTGGATAGATAATAATAAATTTGGAAATATTAGGATGTTTACATGGAAAAAGGAAATAATCAAATTGAGGCAATGATAACATGAATTAGTTAAGGATACAACCAATGAATTGGGATATCAATTGAATTGTAATATCAATATATTTATTCTGATTCATTATTATGCCTCATAAAGTTCATGTGAGTTATCTAAATCAAATCCTTAGGGAGTGAAAAACTAGAAGGGTAGTAAGCCATGTAATCATGTACCCGATGATGATCAAGTGAAATCCAAATGAGAATTTTTTTTGGTTATTACCCCTTGGAATAACTATTCTAGTCCCACAACCCCATGTAGTATCCATATTGGTATGTCATTGCTAAGAAAACTAGACATTTTTCTTTACCAAGTTTAGGACGGTTTTATTGTTACAGAAATCCTTGAGAAATAAAATGGCTTATAAAGGTTGTATAATGTGATGAAATTTTTATATATCATTTATAATATAGTAAAAAAATTATATAAATGATTCGTATTAAAAATGTTCAATGAAATATGGAATAACTAATAATGCACACCAAATAATAGGAAATAATGGTTGAGAAAGCATTTTTTTGTCATAGTAACGTATTAGAATAAGGCTATATTGAGATGGAATAAATAAAATTTCATGTAAAAAAAATAAAATGAAAGAAAATACCAAGGAATAAAGAGAATAACATTATCTTAAAAAAATTTAAAAAGAAAATATAATAAAATTAATGACCTTGAAAAGGAAAGAGGCGAATTGAGGAAACCATTACATTGGGATGATGCATATTAAATCTTGATAGGGACACCATAAAAACTTGGAGACTATTTGGAGATAGTATTGAGAGGGATATTGAGATATAAATCACGCCTAATGTATTTTTTGTGGAAGTTCATGAGGGAAAAGTGTATTTATATTTGGGGAGGGGTGGTTTTAAGGAGTAAAATATATTTTATTTTATTAAATGAGCCATCCACTTGTGGATGAAATCAATTACAACAAATTTAATAGAATAATAATGATTAAGAGAATGTTGGTGGACTTATAAGGTATTAAAAAAAAATCCAAAACACTCCCTAACTAACCAATTCAATACACATAATCGTAAAATAATAGTTACCTAAAAATTCTTATATTTTTTTCCAAAAAGTAATGTATACATTTAAAAATTAAATTAATACTTAAAAATTATTTTTTATACTTATTAAATTGTAATATTAATAAAAAAATTCATTAAATTTATAATCATGCTCATAAAATATTGAAGACATATATTCACAGTACTCTGTAAAACAGCAATTTTCACATTTTCAACCAAAAATCTACATTATAAGAAAATTCACAAAAAATAACCTAGAATATATTTTTTATTTGTTGAGTCCAAATTTTATTATTTATCAAATTAAATATCTAAATATGAAAATTTTAACATTTAAATATAAATCCTCATGTTTTGAAAGTTAACAATCATTATTGCACACTAAATATTAATGTCATTTTATAAATTAAATAAGGAATTGTTAAAATGTATTATATTTTCAAAAGTATTTATAATATTATTTAATAAAAATACATTTTACCTAAAACATATAAATTTATCATTAAACATTTTTTTTCAGGATATGTTTATAGTCTCTAAAAATATTTATTTTTGATTATATCATTAAATAATCACTTTACTATTCATAGTTGTAGTTGTCTATGATATATAAATTTATTACAAAATGTAAAAGTTTTTATATATTCCTATAATAAAATAATAAATATTGAATAAGAGTTCTATTAATAATATAATAAATTTTTTTGGGTGTTACATTTTTCCCACTTAAAGAAATTGTGTCCTTGAATTTTACAATTTAAATGTCATTTATAGAACCCAAATTTTCAGATAAATGTTTTCTGAAGAAATGAAAAATTATTAAACACTATGAGATTTAAATTCTATGTGGTCATACCTGTTATATTCAACCTAGTCTTCTAGGAAAAATTATTATCTTTTTAAGGCTCTATACCCAAATATATCGAATCATAATTCCAAAAAATAATCTAACCCAAATCTAATACCACATGAGACACCCCATAACAACACTTCCTGATCTTGTTCAAAACATACATACTTTTAATACATCACATTAATTAAAACAAACTCTCATGATCTAATGTTTCGTGTCTTTGGGAACTAGGTACATTAACCATTAAACACATGATACAATACTCATTTCATCCCTAAGGATAATCCAAACATATAAATTCCTTGTACATATCCCTTTCATAGAAATTCTAGGGTAAATGGGGTAACATAAGAAAAGGGTGAGTTATAAATCCCAATAAGGGATAAAAATGAAAATTTATAATAATCAAACATCCTGAGTAAAACATGGGGAATGAAATAAAAACATAAACATGAGGACAAGAGTCCTATTTTGATAATAAAAACACTAAAATAAGAAAAATATTTATATTATACAAAAATCAAGAGCCAAGTGATATCAATATTGATCAAAGGAACCATTTAAAAGTTACAACATGAATAATGAAACTTTTCTAGTATCTTTGAACATCAGAAATTTATAATGGAATTAAAAATCCTTATATTTCCCATATCTCTTAGGAGTAATCTATAACTGGTAAACCCCATTGTCTCTCTCATAAACTAGCTTCAATACCCTAGTACGCCGATACTCTAGCAGAAATTAACATGGACCAATGGGAATTCTCAATATCAATGGGTTTGTTACTAGAACCTATAATTATAAAAGATAAAATATGGAAGAAATTTTCCAAAAAAAACAACATAATATAATGAAATAAATCATTATTCCGAACACTCCAAATAGAGGAAAGTACCGAAACAATAGGTGAAACAAAACCCAAAATATTACAACATCAATGTACTCTGAATCTAACAAGATAAAATAAAGAAAAGAAGAGAACATCACTCTATGACCTAAATGATAAATAACATCCCCCACATCCAAGTGAATCTTTCCATTTTCATTGATATGGATAAAGAAAATATACAAATTCTCAAAGGAAAATGTATTGTGTGAGCTATAAATCCTAGTAGGTCCTCACGAAGGGTTCCGTAATAGATTTAATAATAATAAACCAAATCATAAATTCAATTTTAATAAAATAGGGCATGGAGATACATTTTAATCTTTTAAAAAATTTTATTTCATTTCAAAATTATTGAGATCATTTTAAACATGGATTAATAAAAATATTATAAATTATTTTTATAAATAATTTGGAATTAATATAGTTGTTCTATAATAAATGGAATATATAATAAATACAATCATAATAATATCTATGGTCATCTACCCCATAGTATGATAATTTCTATTTATAGGATCCTATATCATCTCATATAAGTAATCATAGAAATATGTCTACACATTTCCCTCAGGCACAGGCCGAAAAGGACTCATTAACATCCCCTTAGGAATAAGATCTTTCAGAATAAGGTTTTTAGTGTTTTAAAAATAAATCAATTTCTAGGGAATATTCATACTAGAATTCTTATCCTAAAAAAATGAACTAATTAACTAGGCTCATATGTGATCAATAATGAATTGAAAAAGGAAAAATCATCTCATTTCAAATCAATCGTCATCTACAATTCAATTGTCCAATTTTCTGTTTCAAATTTAAAATTCAATTAAAAAAACAATATTTTTTTATAATTTCATGCGATTTCAATAAAAAACAATCATATGTTTTCATCATTTCAAATAAATCCAATTTTTTGAAAATATATCTCAAATCAATCAATTCCATCAATTTCAATAATATGCCCCAAATTTCAATTTGATTTGAATTGGAATTTTTTCACCAACTTCATGAAATTTCAAATTACAATTTCAAATATTATTGAATTGGGTTTTCCAAATTTAATTGAAATTTATTTATAACAAATTATGAAATTAAAGGATTTAATTATTTGGAAAATATCAAATGTAAACACCTACCTTTTATCACAGAATCACAACGTACAACACCCAAAATGGGAATGCCAATGATGAATGAAGGAGAAGGTGATCATGAAATAAATCCTAGTATAATAATACAATTAAAGAGATTTTAGATATATAAAATATGTGGAGATCTATCGAACTCCAAATAAGAATGAAAGAAAGAGTCAGATAGATTGAACATAAGGACATCAACTTACCAAAGTTGGATCAGATATTCCACTAGTGCTTGTACTTGTCAAATAAGGGGTTTGGAGGGGAAAAACTATTTTCTTGAGGTTTGAAAAAAGCCTAGGAAACTGATTTAGGTAGAATGATGGCAGGGTAGTGGTTAAACTAGGAGTCTCATGAATTTTAAATGAATATTAAAAATAAAAAGTCCATGTATGTACTGTTTTCTAGGTAGGGCCACTTGGTTAGAAAACCCGTGTGCCCCTATAATGGGGATTATGGTTTCTACTTACTGAGTACATGATTTTGTAAACCATGAGACATCCATGAAAATCCCCACTATCCAGGGTTGGAATGTTTTCACGAGGGCGTTATATGATTTGGGAAAACTGTTTTCCAACCATGCACAACCAAAGGAGCCAATTTTGTTTTCCAAATTTCACCTGAAGCACCCAAAAATAGGATCCAACCAAAAAGAAATCATACAAGTGTCAAAGAATCCCTAAAAATAGTAATACAATGTTAAAACCTCCCCAACATAAGAACATTAGGCCCATATAATCCTGTCAAGATGTTTCCATCTCAAAACGTTAAGGTTACAACTGTAAAATTAGTCCCCCCTCTCACATGTTTCATGAAAATTATACACATACTACCATAGAAAACATACCAATGGTATTATCCTCCCATTAAGTACATCTGTCTAAAAATAATAATTCATGATTGGATGCTCAATCACATAAAAATCAGGCTTAATATCAAGATTCACCCAACTCAATACATGATATGGGTAAGAAATATACTTCGGTATATTAGAAATATAAAATAGATTATTTATTGAAATCAAATGTTGTGGAAGTGGTAAATGTAAGGACACCATTCCCACATGCACAAAAAATTAAAAAGGTCCCAAAATTGTGGGGATATACTCCCCTTCCTTCCAAGACATCAACGGTTTAAACGATGTGAAACATTACAGAATAGTTGGTCACCAGGTGAAAACACTAATGATATACAATCCACATAAGATTTATACCATCTGTGTGATATCAATATTCCCTTAAAGATATGAAAAATATTTCCTGTCATCTCTTAGACAATGATCAGTCTATCCAAGAATATTTTTTTGATCTCTGACCAACACAACTAATATTTACATGGTTTACTATAAAAAGCCTCAAAAGGATCCATTATTTTCATATACTAGTAACTGTTTTTGTAAGAAAAATAAACCAAAACCAAATCATTATCCCAAGATCCATAAAATTAAACAATAAAGGCTTGAATCACTTTCTAAAGAATCTTTTTAGCCCTATATTTCTAGTCATATTTCTATGTATGGTATGTCATACTCAAATTTTCTAGAGATCCCCTCACCTCATAAAGGACACTCCAAAAGTGAGACGTACAATCGGGATCTATATCTGTTATTATAGTAGATAGAACTCAATGAAAATTAAAAATCTCATTCATATTAAGATTTCTCAACTCCTCAAAATTAGTTGAATCACAAATGTGAATAAAGTGATATGATTTGGTTAGTTGATCGATCATAACCCATATCTCATTCTTTATTCATGGGGTATGAGGAAACCCACACACAAAGTCCCTAAATATCTCATACCACTTTCAAGTAGTCATAGAAAGTGGATGAAGTAATCTTGAAGGACTTTGGTTCTCGAATTTTACCTTTTATAATGTATAACAATGAGAAAAAATCATAAATGTTATGTCTCATACCAATCCACATGAGTCAACATCACATATCGTAAAACATCTGTGTGGTTTCTCGATGCACTACCCACTAGGAATTATGGAAGTCCCCCATGACATATTCTCTCATGGTTAATGGAACAAAAAACCAATTCTTAAAACATAGAATACCTTTTGTGGAGAACAACCACTCAACAATGGTCTCCCCACAATAAAGAGAGACTTTAGTTCTCATCATGTTGTTATTTTTAAAGAATAATATCAATAAGAGAGAATATAAACTAAACACTACCCATGAAAATCTCATCCCATGTATACCAAAGTACTATATTCAACTATGAAAAATTTTCTATCAAGTTCCACTCTTTGGATGATTATTTTATGGACTAGTTCATAATTTTACTGCACAATGTATCAGTAGTGGATTTCTATTTCCCTAGTGTATAGGTAATGTCAAAATAAAAATATTATTGTTACTCCACCCAACGCCTCTATGATAGATTGAAATATTAATGAGAGAAGACATAACTCAAGTTCTTGTGGATGGAAAAAATGGGGAACCATTCTCTGAAAGGATAATTCTACCAACTCCAATGTGCATGCATCACATATATGAGTACAAGGTCAGGGGTTGTATTTTTCTTCTCATGTTTCATATACTACCGAGATTCATAGGTTATAATGTGACTGGCCTCTATAAGATCATATTCAAAACCCAAACTAATGTATCACAGAAGACCACATATCATTGCATGGCCTTTGGAAGAGTCAATATTAGCTTATAAATCTAAATATGTTTCATCACAAAAAAAATAACATTGAAATTTATTATACTAAGAAATCATCACTAACTTTTGAGTTAAAACACTTACTCGAGAAGAAAATATTGAGAAATCATTTATGAACTGATGATAATACATTGTTAAACCCAAGAAGATCTATATCTCGAAAAAGATACATGGTTTCTCCTATGTCTATATAACTTCAACTTCATAGGATCAACTGAGATACCTTGTTCTAAGAATATGATTATTAGGAACATCACATCCTAAATTCATAAATAACAATTCAATATGTTGTAATAAAATCAGTTATTTATCGAATATTCTATTATTTCTCTCAAATAACGCAGATGACCATCCTTGTATTGAGAGTAAACTAGGACAGAATCCAAAAATACCACCATTAACATATGAAGATAATCAGGGGATATTTTATTAATCAAATCCATAAATATTTAAGGAGTAATATCTAGACAATATAGCATGAAAATATACACATAATGGTCATACCTACTCTACAAGGTGGTTGTTGGAATGTCAGATTCTTTTATTATGAAATGGTTATAACTATATTGAACATTAATATTTTAGAACCAATTCACCGCATTAAACTAGAAAAAAATATCATCAATATGTGGTAATGGATACTTATTCCTTTACTATAACTTGATTGAGTTATCGGTAATCAAAACAAAGGTGACTTGTTCCATTAGATTTATTTTAAAAAAGAACAGGTACATCCCTTAGAGAGACACTTGGGCAGATAAAGGCTTTAATTAATAGATCATCCAACCCAATCCTTTAATCATTCATTCCACATGGTTCCATAATGTATGAAAGAAAATAAATCACATGTATACTAAGTACTTAGTCAATAGAAAACACTACCTACCTTACTGGTGGAAAACTAGAGAATTTAGAAGAAAAAAGATTAGGAAACTCGATATCAACTAGAGGGATATATTCACTAAAATATTTCTGCTCCAGATAAAAAGATAAAATAGATATTACTTTCCCAAATTCAAGATATTAATGTTCATATTTACTTGACCTTTGGTCATATTTCCCCTAAAATATATGTTACACCCAATTGAGCATGATAAAGGAGACCTATTGAAGAAAATAGTCAATTTGGTCTTTATTAGCAATTAGACAATCTATACGAAAAATACATAAATAGGATTCATGTCTAGAACCATAAAATTATATGAAATATCAATATCTAATAAAGATAAAACAAAATCAGTACAAGGGAGACCCTTCCCTCACTTCATTATGAGGGGTGTGGTAATATCCATCACATAAGAAAAAATATTTGTAGAATGATTTAACAGGTTCACAATACAAGTTTATATAAATGAATGAGATGCACCAATATCAAATAAAGTGGTCACTATATAAGAATCTTTATTGGTTGTTCCTATTAGAGTCATTAGACCTATATCAGCTTCCTCTAGAGACTCTTCCTCTTTGTAAAGAATCTTTATTCTATATGCCTATGGATGTAACCCCTTTGTCCAAGAAGTATATAATTTTCCCATAGTTTTTTTAGTGATGATGATCATAATCCACTACATGGGTCAAAAAAAGGTTTAACATTACTTCTATATTTGACATGAACATCCACACAAACTACAGATCTTGTGTGCCTCATCACAAACCTATTTTTAATGCCCATGCTTTCTACATTGGAAGCAAGTCAAAGAGACTCTACCAAGAACTCAAGAATTCTAGATGAACAATGATATGAGGATCTACTATCTGACTCATCATGCTTCCTGTTACCTTTAAAGGAACCTACATTACTACCACTAGGAGAATAAGGAACTCCCATAAACAATAAATTACCACCAACAGGAAATTCAACCATCAATGCCCAATAAAAAACATTAATATTAAAGGAGTCATTTAACACGGAAATCTGAGAGGAAATATTACTTCGAAGACCCATGTCAAACCATCAATTATTAATCTAATCATTTGGCACAATCTAAGGTGAAAACTACACATGATCGACAAATAAGTTTTCATTATCCTCCATATTCATGACATATTTCTAGAGTTTGGAAAATTCTATCACTATAGCTAGCATCATAGACACTAGATAGAACATTTTGGTGAAATGAAATTTAAATTTCTTGCACTCTAAACCAACATGCTTATTCACTGTCATTATTAATACCCAAAAAATCTTTCTAGGTCTCTATATCTTGAAGGTGGCACATTTCACATTAATCAAATCAGGAATTTCCATGAATTCAAAAAAATCTCTATATTCCTCAACCAATCTTGGTCATCTTGAGTACCATTCATGCATTGGAACACTATTGGATTCTAGAGAAGGATATTTTGAGAATTATTTTGAGATTAATATCTCTAGGGTTCCACAACGATATCTTATTTTAGTATGGGTGCATCTTTCTTTCCTAGAGCTTGAAAAACCGGAGCAAAAATATCAATGAGATTTTAGTCCATGTGATGATTCTCTAAATGTGGTTAACTTGATGATTCTTCATGGGTCCAATACATACGTATTCTGAGAGGCATGATTCAAAACTATAATATAAAACATCAATGAAAAAATATTAATATTACTAAGATAAAAAACTTAAATAATAGAAATGGGGAAATAAATCCCATGAGATAAGAAAATATGATTCAGATATCAACCTATCCAAATCAAAAGAAGGGAAAAGACTAGAAATATTTTAAATCATTCCTCAAGATTACTTTCCCAAAAAACCTATGGTGACTTAAGGCATTTTATTATGAGATATGGATAGACACTCCATCATAACTACCTCTTAATTTTTGAAAAGATAACCCAAAAAGAATACATACATCACAGAAAGATATAGAATCTTACCATTTATACAACATTGTTATGATCTATCATGGAAACCCTGGTACTGAGATAGCCATGCTAGAACCCATATAAACCGAAGGGAGTTCCGGACCCCAATAGGTTGGAGCCTATCACCTACCATCACACAAGACAAAAGAGAGAGTGAACTTTCCAAATAAAATTGAAAGATATATAAAAAGTCAGTATGCTCAACACATAAAATGGAGAAAGTACTAGAAACCAAATAGGTGAAACAGAACATAAAATAGTACATTATCAAAGTACTCATATACAAATAAGATAAAAGAAAATCCCAAAGGAAACACCATTGCAAGTCCTAGTGGATCAGGAATATCCACCACCTCCAAGTGTCGCTTTCTATTTTCTTAGAGATGGCTGCAAGAAATCTAAAAAAACATGAATGAAATGGTAAGGTGTGATCTACGAAGCCCAATTGGGTATCACCAAGTGTTCTATAACATATTCAAAAATAATAAACAAAATCATGCTTTCATATTTAATAAAATATGTTTTGTAAATACATTTTCATTTAGAATAAAAATTTATTCATTTCATATATATGGAAAACATTTCAAAAAATTATAAATAAAATTTTTATATAAACCAGTTTATATAAATTGGTTGGCATGAATAAAATTATTCTATATTCATTGGAACATGTAATCAAAACAATCATTACAAGAAACATGGTCATCTTACCTTGAGAATGATATTTTATAGTTATAAGATCGTCAAACATCAACTATTAGAGATTGTGGAAAGATGTGTACACACGCCCCTCAAGACGAGGATAAAAATAACTCATCAACATCCCATAGAGGATAAGATATAAATAACTAGGTTTTTTAGCATTGTCATCATCAATCCATTTATAGGGATTAATCAAATTTGCATTCTTGTCCCAAATAAAAAAAATAACTAACATATCTTTCTTGCACTCAACCAATCAATGTAGAAAAGCTCAAATCATCTCATATAAAATCAGTCATCATTTACAATTAATTTTCCTAATATTCTATTTCAGAATGCCAATTAAATTTCAATACCAAAAAATGATTTTTTTATAATTTTATGACTTTTCAGTACAAACCCAATCATAAGTTTTAATCATTTTAGATTAATCCATATTTGTCAAAATAATTCTTAAATCTATTCGTAAATTCCATCAATTTAAAAAATAGGCCCCAAATTATAATTTCATTGGAATTGGGGTGTTTCCCCAAGATTCATGTAGTTTCAAATTTTAATTTCAATAATATAGAATTGGATTTTTATAAATCAATTTAAATTAATTTAAAAAAAATATACCAATTGAAGGATTTAATAATTTGGAAAATTTCAAACAAGATGACATACCTTTAATCATGGAATCACAATGAAATCCCCCCATAATAGAGAATGTCAATGAAGAATGAAGGAAACATAGATAAACAAAATATAACCCAGAATCATTATTGAATTAAAAAATGTTTAGATCCATCAAAGACATGTTGATCTATCAAAATCAAAATAAAAAATAACGATAGATTATGTGAGATTGAATTAGAGGATATCAGCTTACTAGAGAGGGATATAATCTTCCACTGGTTCATCGATTCATTAAATAAGGTGTTTAAAATTGAAATAATCGGACGTTGAGAGCCTTTAAGGCCTAAGAAATAAAATTAGTTTGGTTGAGGGTAAAGTGGGGGTCAAAATAGGGTTCATAGAAATTATAAATAATTGTAAGAATAAAAACTTCCCACAGAAATATTTAACTAAGAAAGGCCACATGATTAACCAAACGACACACCCTAATTGTGTGCCACTAAACATGGGTTCATAGTTTCTACTAGGTAGGTGCCCATTTTTTCAAACCGTCTCAAAACTATGTAATCCCCCACTATCTAGGGTTTTTTTTGGTTTTCACTGGGGTGGTATATGGTTTGGGAAAACTATGTGACATCTTTGAATTTCCCAAAGAGCCTCTAGAGAATTTAAAATTTCACCTAAAGAACACCTAAACAATATAAAAAATTGAATAATAAATCATCAATGAATACCTTAAAAATAACAACAACATGTTACAATATTGCATGAGTAACATAAATCTATAAACTATTAAGAGTGACTTACATCTAGTTAACACCATCTCATTACCCAATTCATATGAGCACTATCATGTCACACCCTTTATACATATCAATTCTCGTGTTTTACATAAGGAATCCATACATAAAAATAATATCTTGATAAAACAATCAGAAATTAAATAGGCGACCAATGAAATTTGATATCTTTATTGGTATATACCCATAAATCAACCTGAATTATAATAAAATCTCCCATTTGAAGTTTAGTGACTTTTCGAACCGAGAAAATTTAAAAATAATCATATTGTACAACACATATAACTTTCTCAAAGATTCTGCACACATTTGTTTTCCATATATGTATCCCTTTGATTAATATTCCAAGGTAAATGGAGAAATATAAGAAAAGGGTAATATAGAATTTCGAGTAAGGGATATGTAACCAAAAAATCATAAATTAACATAATGGTTAAAACACGACGCATGATATGTTAACATAAATTCCATGAACAAACCAATGTCGACCCTGAATTGGTCACTTAGGTTGATCTGTGGCAAGGCTCTAAAGGTGGTCTCGATCCTTCTAGACTATTGTCAATAAGCATGCGTATCAAAAATGAGACGATGAGAACCATTTATCCAATTATAAATAAAAACGAATCAAAATTAATAAAAGAGTATCCCGAAATAAATTAAATAAAAATAATGATTCAGCAAGAATCAAAAAATAAAACTAACTGAACTCGACGACCACTAAAACTCCACGGGACCCCAAAAGTCACACTCTAGTCCCACAAATTCACATTTTCCCAATATGAGTAAATACAATCCAAAACCATAAGTATAAACTAAAAAACTAAAAATAAATATTGGCATGAGTTTTAAATTTAGTAATCTAGCTAAATAATCCACATCCCAATGCACTTCCTTTAAAATAAAAGGAATATAAATTTTCCAGTTCTAACTACAATATATCAAAGTATAATTTTCTGTATATCTACTCAAAATAAATTACAACTCATTACCATAATTCAATTCTAAAATCTAGTTAATTAATTTAGGGGGACATTAACATTTTAAAGGGGAATGTGATGTCTATATTTTCTCCCTTCACAAAAGTGGATGGAACAGATTTCTTGAAAGAAAATTAAATCCTTTAAAAAACCACAAATCACATTCCATGACAAATATAATTACACAAGAATGAACTATAGTTATAAAAAAACAAAGGAAATTGAAATATGTATGCTCATCTCTCAATCATCACTATAATAAACTAAGATCTAATAGACATAGGTAACCCTAGGATATCAAGAGATATCTATAATATACCTATACATGAGACCCAATCCTTGGTAGCATGCCAAGTATGATGAAATAAAAACTCCCAATCTACAAGACACCCTAACTCAGGATAGATTGAGGGGCCCAATCCCAAAAAAATAAACCCAAATATATCCACCAACTATGGGAGACTGTCCAATACGTCAATTACCAGTGTGAAAATTTTTCGTAGATAATTTTTTCAGTATTTGATGTTCTCATATCTCATCTATATAATGGGGGTGAGCTAACTGATTCCAACCAAGCAACCAATCGCAAGCATATATTATAATGAATCAAAAACACGTTTCTCCCCCAGCCCCCAAAGGACATATCTCATGCATTAAAAAAACATAACACAATGATTTCCCACCTAGGAACCTTGTGCATTGATCACAAGGATTCCACAGAGGGGACATCCCATATATTATAAATAGAAAAGTCATGAGAAATATCCAATGGAGGTTTTCATAATAAATACTTTTATGAATTTTACAAAGTGTCCAAATGGGCCTCTAAAAAATTCACATAACCATCATTTATTATACATACAATCCATATTTCCAAAAAAGGTTCAAATACACAATTTTCTATTACAAAACTATTTGAACAATATCCTTAAAAAATTTCCTTTACACTTGAAAAAAACCATTTCTTATAAAATTTCCAAAAACACCATTCATCAGAAATGCTTATCAAAACACCTTAAAGCTCGAAACAAATTCCCCGATAAAACCCAAAATCACAAGGGAATCCAACAAAAGGTATACAATGCATTATTTCAGATAATAATAACACGTTTACAAATCTAAACGAGGTACATTATATCAAAAGTTACTTAAAAAATCCAATCGAGCATATAATCACACAGACGGTGTGTGTTATCTTACACACCAAATCAATTTATCATAAATCAATGTATAAAATACCAATTTTCAAACCAAATGGTAAATATAAAGATCATACATCAATATTTATAAATTAAAGATGGTTCTAAATGCAAGAAACTAATGGTTATTAAATTAAAATTGCAAGTGAATGGGAAAACCTACCTCAAAGGATGGTGAAGCAAAAACATTCTATATCATGTAGAAACTCACTCCCATGAATAAACTTTCACACACACACATATATATATATATCCATAAACTGATGAATGGGTTCCCTACGCCATAAGGGAACACACATATATAAGATATATATATTAATACATATCTATACCTGGGAATAAGAATTCACAACCCCAGAAATTGATTACAATATGCTACAACAATTCCCCGGGGCTCATAAACACCGTAAGATCCTAAAATAAAGGGTGCGAAACCAAAAATGATTTTAGAAGATTATACCAAAATAAAAAAGGTGGAGAAAATCAACCAAAAACACCTTGCTATTGGTAGCAGTTTCCAAAACACGAATCAATGGGTCATGAGATACCCCTTACATACCAAAAAATCATAAAAATAAAGAAAACCCCAATGAAACACTCACATATGGTTTTGTCCCAACCAAAAACTAAAGAGAATACCTATCAATGGAGGCATTAGTGAGGTCTTATTCTAGAGGGGAAGGAGGCACTAGAGAGGAAGGAAGCTCCTGATGGGCCCCGCGCTGAAGATGATGGTGGTGCTAGAGAGGAGAGTCAGTTAGGTCGCACGCCATAAAGAAGTGAGGTTCCCGAGAGGAGGCCTCCGGAGGGGGGGGGGGTCGTGTGAGGGAGAGGATGATTCCATAGAGAGGAAGAGTGGATACCATAGGGTGGAAGGATGGATACCAAAATCCTAGCCTATAATAGGTCATGTGTTGTGCATGTAAGGGGAGGTGGGAGAAAGGGAAGGAAGATAAAACAACATTAAAAAAGAAACTACACATCTTAATTATAATAATAATATCATAATAAAGATAATATTAATAATAATAATATTCATTTAATATTTAATAAATATAATAATAAGTTAAATAATAATGATGATAATAGTAATTTATTAATATTATTTTTAATAATAATAGTAATAATGATATTACCGTTAATAATATTATCACTATTATTATTATAAAAATATTTTTAATTTTATTTTACCATTTCTTTTTATATTTTAACTATCATTTTATTACTAACTTAATTCTTATTTTAATTTTCTAAAGATTGGTAGGTTTCACTGTTTCCTTTTCAAAGTCTCAAGGTTTCCAAATCATGCTCTGCCCTTGCACGAGATGCCGCCAAACCCAAAACATGCATCTTTGGATAAAAACTAAAATATTATAGCCAGGACTCAACCCAAACCCCAAAAATATTATTCAAACAATAGTAAATAATAATATAATGTAATTACAAAGGTTGGGGTGTGATAATAAACATGAATAAAAGAGTCATAACATGATCATAGGAACAAAAACATAGAGAATAGAGTTATAAGATAAAATAATCCTAATTCATATGATATAGATCTTGATAAAATGATATATTAAAATTCATATAAATAATAAAAAACCCATTTGTATATTGAACATATGACATGCATAATGGAATTAATTATCATGGTAAATTGTACATCTCTTAAGAGTAAACTATAATCAGTAAACACTATAATTTACTAGGAGAAAATTCAATCCAATTAAAATTTTCATCTCTTAGGAGTAACTTCTATCTAGTTTACTCTATCTCATTATCCAATGTGTTGGAGAACTATCAAAGAATACCTTCATAGGACATAGTTTATGTGTTCCATATAAGTAAAAAATTCAGAAAATAATCTTATGATGATATAACTGTTTGAAATTGAATGGGTATCCACAGAAATTTTACAACTCTCTAGACATATACCCTTCAATCAAGATAATAAATTATTATGTATTTACATTATGTAGATAAAAATGTATTTGTTTTATTCAATAACTTCCATATTTAATTAATGTATTTGTACCTAGGTGAATACCCTTCAATTAAAAGAGTTATTCATGGGGATTCACATTGAATGGTAATTGAATATAAATTTCATTTATGCAATAATGATGGTAAGGCAAGGAAAATTATGTGATAGATCATTCTCAACAGAGATAACAATTTCACTATAAAATGTATATATAGGAAAATATATATGTTTATGAAAGGTAAAATCTATTAGGAATTTAGATAGTGAATGGTAACTTTTTCATTAGTTAGAAATTGGGTGGTATAGAAATATTTTCAACGAATTTATGCAGTTTTCATGGTGAATAGAGAATAATCAAGAAAGGAAAAAGACTATGTTCACATTGAAAAATTTAGTACTCGAGTTAATGGAATAAAAACACAATGTAGTTAATGATACATTTATGTAATAGGGATATTAATTGAATTTATATATCAGTCCATATATTATGATCCGTAATTATGGATCCTAAACTATATGTGAATTATCCAATGAAAATCCACTGGGAGTGTCAACCAAGGTGTGTAAAAAGCTCCATTTTCATGAACCATGTGATGCATAAGTCAAATCCCAATGCACCCTTTTTGGGGATAACACACATTTGTAATACTGGGCTTGATCCACATCCAATTATAGTACCTTGATAGGGATTTCACTGTAAATAAATACACATATTATTTTCTTTAACAAATTTATGAATGTTTTATAGATATGGGTAACCACCAGAGTTAAAAATGTTTATGAAGGTTATATAATGAGAGGGAATTGTCATAAATCAAGGAAAACATTATGTGTAAATTTTAACAATGTTTCATGATAATATTTTCCATTGAAATATGAAATAATTACTAACGCTCACAAAAGTAATGGTAAGGGATGGGTGAGTAACCCTTGTTTCAACATAGTTACAAATTAGGAAAAGGATATAATGATATAGAATAAAAAAAATCAATTTTAAAAAATATCACATGAAATATAATACATTGGAATAAAAAACATGGTAGTATGATAAGGTATATTTAATGATAAAATTTAATTAAAGTAACGAACATGGAACAAAATGAGTGGAATTGAGGAAACCTTTAAACTGGGAGGATGATTCTTAAAGATATAGAGGTACTACTTAAGAGAAAAGATACAACTTTGATATAGTCTTGGGAGGTTAATTTACTGGAAAATCACAATCAATAGATTTAGTGAGGAATATGATGAGTGAATGGGGGTATTTATACTTGAGGATGGGCAGTTTTAAGGGTTACAATATAGGTTATTTTATTATATAATCCAAAAAATGTGGTTGAAATCAACAAAAACCAATGTTATGGATTATCTATGTGTGGTAGAATGTGAATGGATGAAGAATGAATTAAAAATCCTAAACAAACCTCCCAAAGAGTCAATTTAATGCGACGAATCCAAATATTAATTTTTATCATAAAATTCTAATTTTTTGTTTTGAAATGTAAGGTATAAATTTCTTAATTAAAATTCATATTTTTTGAAATAATTTTTATACATATAATTTTTTTTAATAATTTTCTTTTCATAAATTTTGAATCATGTTCAACTATTAATGATGATATAAATTCACAGTGATTCATAAACCGTCAATTTTCACCTTTCACTGAAAAATAAATTTTATCATAAAATTCCAAAAAAATAGCCAAAGATAATTTCTATGTCATGAGTCAATAAATGAAATTTATTTCACCAAAATAATTATTTAAATAAATATATATTTACTTATATTTGTAAATTCTTATTTTATTATAACTACCGTTATTTGTAGTATAAAAACATTCTAAACTTTATAATGATGAATTAGAAAATTGTTAAAATATATTAACATTCAAAAAGTTATTATAAGATTTTGTAATGAAAAAAAATCATGTAAAATTTATGATTAAATTTATATTAAATAGAATATGTTTTTAGTCTCCAAAAATAATTTTTTTGATTATATCAATAAATAATCTCATTACAATTCCTAGTTGTAGTAGTGCATGATGTGTAAATTTATTATGAAAAATTAAATAATTCATATGTGAATATAATAAACAATAAATTATAAAATAATGGTTTTATTAATAGTATAAATGAATATTTGGTGTGCCTCATTTGGTATCAGACTAGTGGTCATTTATTTTTAGGAATTTGGATTTAGTATATTTGGATATATATCCTTTGATAGATAACAAATTTATCTAGAGTACTAGATTATGTATAATTAGTATGACTCATTGTATTGACATATCATAGGTATTTATAATTAGTCCTACCTATAGATAACATTTACTTGAACATTTGGGAAATTAATAATTTTTTTCTGTAGTAAACATTCTGGTCATTATAAAAATTACATAGGGATTTATTAAAAAATATTATCATTTAGAAAGTGTTTTAAAAGATTATTTCAATAAATTATTTTTTAAAACATTACATTTACTATTAAAAACATATTTAATATAATATATTTATAGTCTCTAGAAATAATTCAATTTTGATTATATTATTAAAAAATACCTTTACTCTTCATTGTTATAGTTGTCCATGATTTTTAAATTTATTATAAAATTTATAATTATTTCAATTATTTCATAATAAAGAGTTTATTAGAAATTAAGATATATATTAATGACATAGAGTAATTTTTAGGGTATTAAATTATTTCACTTAATTGAATTTATAGTGCACCCTATTATTATGTTTCCTCAATTTCCCCAAGAATAATAATTAAAGGGATACGTATAAAAAAATTAAATTGGTTTATAATGATTATGGAATAAATGTATTTTATACCATGTGTCTAGTTATAAATGTACCCAGTTCCCAAAGACAGAAATATTTTAATCATGTGATTTTGATGTAATTCATTTGTTATATTGACGATTATTAATATTTAAGACCAAATCTTGATGTATGGGTATGGGGAATCACGTTTTTTATCAGATTTTTTTTTGTTATTTTTGGGAATTATAATTTAAAATATTTGGGTATATATTCACTGGTATATATACTTATTGATAAAATAAATAGGTTATGTATTTCTAGTATGACCCCATAATATTAACATCTCTAGGAGTTCCCATTTTTGATGGAAAGGGATTCTATCCATGAAAGGAGGGGGTAATTATATATATTCTTTCTCTTGGATACCTAATTCATGATATCACTGAGAGTGATGAATAAATTAATAAATATAAAATATCTAATACTATGATTTATAATAAAACTATGAAATCTAGTGGGAGAGAATGAAATGTGTTACTTTCATCACTATTTGATTTTTTTTCCAAAGTCAAGGGTTTAACAGTATTAGTGAGAATGAAAACGAGACTATATAATATTTTTAAAGGAGATAATAGGGAAAATAAGTCATGATTAAAAAAAATTATACTAAATTTGATTATTCACAAATTGATAAAGATTAATTCGTGGATGAGTCATTCATTTCAGTGAAAAAATTATTTTCTCAGCTCAATGTTATTGATATGTTCTTAAGGATTATATCATAAGGGAAAAATTAATATTCATGTTTGTGGATAATATTGAGAGAAATATTTATACCCTAAAAAACTAGGACATATATTAGAAGAACATTGATAATATCCACATTGTCTTGATATCCAATTAGATGAGGAGATTTAAAATCATAATGAGATTAAGAAAATATGAAATGGAAATTGTGTTCAATGAATCCAATGGATACAAATATCCCAAATATAAGATGTATCATGGGGAAACTAATGTAGAATAAGATATCCATAAATATTAATTATTTTATCTCCATATTTTGAGAATTCATATAAAAAGGTTAATGTAAAAAATGTTAATATTATATATAAGTGATTTAATTATGGTATGATTAAATTTTTTTCTTATTTACCAAAAATTGAAAACAAATAGAAGAGAAAATTATAAATATAAAATATATTTAATGGATAAATAAGGAGTATAGTTATTTTATTAGTGGGAAGTGAAAGGAATATAAAAGGGCATAATATATGGGGAAAATTATTTCCATCAAAACTTGTTATCACATCTTATGAGGTGGAAAGTGGAATGTATGTTATAATATTTGGTGATTATGTACATAGAAATTTCACAGATAAATAAATATGTATAATGATAAATATATTGTATAATAACATATTATTGAATAGTAATGAAGGGATAAGAAAAAACCAATAGAGTTTAGTGTTCATAAATAAAAATAGGAAGATTATGTGGGAAAATAAATTATTGAAAATTATAACAAATCAATAAATAAATCTCCTAATGAATCAAAATCCTAGGATATTACAAAGTTGAAAAATAAAATTTACATAGAAGGTGGTAGATCATAGTTTAAATTATAAAGAAAGAGATAATATTATTTTTATTACAAAAAATAAACTAATTTTAATAAATAATAAGGTAAATGCTCTTTGAGGGAAGTTGGTTGATGATAAAAAACCACTAAAATAATCTTTGAATGTGATTTTAAATTAGTCTATGATATTAATAAAATTGTATTTTCCATATTTTATATACTAATAAAATATTATAAACTCTTGATGTCATTCAAAATGGGGAAAACAATATCAGAAATTTAAGAAATTGATCACTTATATAAAAAAAAGATATGATTCCCATTCATATTAAAAGTGGAATCTCAAAAAAATCTGAAAGAATAAGACGTAGAATAAGAAGTATGTCAAGGATATACCTAAGGAAAAGAAAAAATAGCTGATTCACTTAATTATGAGTAATTTTAAAGAAAAAATATAATTTCAACCCAGAAAGATATTTAATATTCTAATTTTGATTAAAATTATTAATTTTGGAGATTCAACATTGAATGTTGGGTTCACTATTGTGGATTCCATAGACACAAAGACTACATGTTCTACAATTTAACACTTCCTATGTAAAAAATATTCTTTATTCCTATAGATACTTAAATATAAATTTCGATAGTACATTAAAGATGACTTCAAAATGAGAATAAAAAATTTCATTATATCGTTGATTCTTTTGATGAAACTTGTGTGAGGTGAGATCAATTTAGAAACACTACCCAAAGTGTATCGTAATTATACCATAGTAGTTAAAAAATATAAATAAAAATCTAATACGATGATGATAAATATAGAAAAATCATTATTGATTTTGGCACGTTAAATGTAGTAAAATGTGGATTTCCTAGTATACTTCATAATATATACTCAAAACACATTACAAGAAATAATCATTTCTTATATGAAAATTACATTGAACGAAACATTATTCCAAGGAAATTATATGTTAAATAGGTTGAGGAATAATATTTAGAGTACTTATAGTATTTTTATAATGTTATAGTGTGATATTTTATAATAATGGATGTTTTGTATGTAAATATATGAGAGAACAAAAATTATTATTGGACAACCAACAATTGGTAACTTATTCCAAATTTCTGTTGATTAAAATAGATTTTTCATGAGTGCAACACCTGAGATTCAGTTATAGAAAGTAAAAATTATATTTCAAAAAACAATATTGTGATTAAAGTTTTAATATTTCATGGAATCAAGATTCTAATTTTATAAGATATATATTGATTTTAGACATACTATGGAAAAATAACCATTGAATGAGTTTTTAAAATTCCCCATTGAAATAAGATTTTATAAATAATTGAAAATTTATAATTTGACTTTTCCTCATTTTATTTATAATAATTTTGTATAACATGAATATTTAATCATTTATTTATAGTCAATTTGATATAAATAATGTTAAAATCATTTATAGAGAAAAAAAGGTATTTGTTTTTCACAAAACAGTTTTTAAATGCATCATGTCATTTAATTTAAATAAATTAAAATAATATTTAATAATGACTAATTTGAATAAAATATATAGATTATATATATAAATATATTAATTTTAATCCATATAATTATGATTACTATCTATATAGTAAATTTATGACCATCTTATGCTTGAAAAGATCATTTCTTAAAAAAGTATTTATCATCTCATTTTATAGGTTTATTTTTAAATTATATTCTACCAACATTGTGAATTTTATATTATATATTAAATTTAATATTTTGAATCATCATAATTAACATTAGGTAATATGGTTAAAATAATATTTTTTCAATAAAATAGTAAAAACAATAAAAATCGGTTACCACAGTTAAGGTCAAAAATGGCTTTACCATGGGTTAATATAAAAAGATAAACGTTAAAATGACCTAAATACAATATTAAAACTAATTGGATAGTTTTATTTCTACCTTAACCTTATAAAATACTAAAATGTGTAATTTTGGAACCATTTTCCAAAGAAATTTACTTAATAGTATTTTAAAACATTGAAAAATTACAAGTGTTCCACTCACCTAAATTATAAAAGGGTATCTCCTCCCCTCACTTATAAACACCTTTTAAGAAATTTATCACAAACAAATCCTTATGAAAACTCTCAAGAAACCCTTATTCTTGTTATAGATGTTTTTTATCCCTAAAAGACCACTCTAAGGGTTCTTAATAAGTGATCCAAAGGATATTTCTTTACGAGAAGGTAATCATCTTCACCAAGTTATTTCTTTTCACTACTTCATTTACCCACATAAATTATTTTCTAACAATTAAAATATAATAAAAACAGTATCTCCCATTTAATTATTTGGTATTAGGGTAGAGTATTTATATTTATCCATATTAATCCACATCAAATGGGAAATAAAAAAATCACTCATTTGTATGGTTGACTGGCGCCTCACGAATCTATGTTATTTTTCCCATTACAACATCACATGGATTTTCATAAAAATGGAAGTAATAAATATATATGATATTTAAAAAATAATATTTTTCAAGAAATTTAATATAAGCTCTACTACTTTTCCCTCACACCCATTTAAAAATGAAAACACCCCTTGTGTGTACATACAATTTACTGTCTCCATGAAGTGATTCACTTAATTTTCCTGGTCCAACATTGAATAATGATTATAAAATTACATTTAATTCATTTCTATAATTAATATAATTATGGAGCTATAGAAACAGTAACCTATATGAAAAACTAGAATATGTATGATGAAAAATCCATGAGAAACAATTGCAGTTAACACCTCAAATCAATAATAATAAACAAATATTATCGATGAATGGGTGATAAGATGATATAAGTGATATATATATATGAAATTATAAATATGTATATTGTTCTTGTAAAATTTAATTTAATTTTAAAATCATTACATAGGAGGTTAAATCATGTTCAATAATGTTGAAGTGTGAGGTAACATTTTTCATTTGAATTTCCACACCATTGAGACATATTTAGTATTGTATACATATTAATTTTTCTGTGGCGTATATATTAACCCTTTGATGTATTTTACATGAATTTATATTTATAAATTTTGATAAAAAAAATTATTCATGTTTATTATTTCAATGTGTAACAATTTGAATGTTTCCAAATATGTATAATTTTATTTTTTCAATCTCATTTATTTGGGATTTCTCTTATTTTCATTGAGGAAATATTATAAGATATCCATCATAAAAAAATATTTTATTATCATCTAGATATTTAAGTATTTAAATGTATTATTTCAAATTATACCCTAATATTCACTTAAATAATTCTAAGACACTTTTAAAACAAAACCAATATTATTTCTCTTTTTGATCGATTATATTTTTTCCATGTCCATATATTTCAATATTTTTATAATAGTCCATTTTATTTAATCAAATTATTTGTTAATAACATTTTATGTTATCATTGAATTGTTACTTGGTATGAATCTAATCATTATAATATATTATGAATGAGTCATTTTTTATATTGTTTTACAAAAGTTCATAATAAAGGTTTTTTAATGTACGTGGTGTTAACTGATTTTACAGCTGCCAATTTTTTTTTGAAATTTATTTTTTTTGACATGTTTTCAATGTTTTTTCATGGAAAAGTATTTAATAAAATCTTATTTTAGTATTTCCCTTCATTTTCATTATTTAACTATTGTATATTACTGTTGGATCTAGAAAATTATGAATTTAAGAAGTGAGTAATATTAGGATCAATAAATGGTAGAAATTAAATCTAGAATAATATTGAAGAAATATTTAATGGGATAAGTTGAAGAAGAATATATATAATTGTGGTCTACCACTTCACATGGCTTTACACCATGTCTCGATTCACATGTGAATGATATAGTTCACAAATGGATATGGTACCACTGGAACCAGCCAACAAAATGAAGTCATTTACGGGATATAGGCAGTGATTTATTCCACTGTGAATAAATATTCTCTATGATTAAACATTCCCCATGAACTAAATAGATTACAGAATGAGGCATTACCATTGGCTCCCCAAAAAAAATTAGTGTTTGGGACTGAGGTGGTGATTTCTTGCCCTGCAAACAACGTCCCAGCTGACTAAGTAATTCATGGGCCAGAGAACCTTTCATGGGATCCCAAAAAAGAAGGCATGTAGCCTATCATAGATGACCGAACATGATGGTATCTGATCCCTCCACTCTTATAAAAAGACCCCATGGGGGATCTGAAGGAGTGAACTACAGTACATAATAGGTATAAATGAATAGAGTCAAGGAAAATGAGTGACAATGAACCATAAAATTCGGATCCCCCTTTGATGATTCCCAATAGGTAAAAATATTCCACATAGTAGTAAAGAGGGAATAATAAATAAAACAGCCTCCCGGGAACTCAAAACCTCTTCACGAACATTCCCGTGAAGTGAAAAAAAGATGTCCCCAATTGTAGATAATCACCCTGCATTGAAAAAAACAATGTGGGTGGAACACTAATCTATGTAGAAAACAATGAATTGAAGAAACTTACCCTCATGTAGAAAAATTCCACACAGGCAGAACTAGATGCCACGATGTAGCACACTACATAGGAAGAACCTTGGTCTGTATATCACCTTACTATGGGTAAAATACCCTAAACTGTGTAGCAACATGCTATGAGGAGGTAATCCCATCCCGCCTAAGAAAATTCTATACAGAATGGGACATTATAGGGCATCCTACTCATAATCTCCCATCACTCTCTTCCTTCATGTCATCGGTCCCCATGTTGAACCCTCTGTGAACTAGTCTAACGTCTTTGGGTTAAGGACTCATCCAAATCCACCTAACATGTATGATAAAATAATCAGGCACCTAAGTATGTCCTCTTAAGTTTACATACCTATGGTAAAAGACATCAAATAGGTAATATCCATAGTAAAATGGACCGTCAAAATATCCATGGGTTTTACATTCACAGGGTAATGTGGTTTCCAACCCCTGGGTTCTCACATTAACCTCCCCATTATGGTAATAATTAGTGAGGATCACACTGACATTTCCCATTGACATGAAATGAGATCCTTCTTCCCTTAACCAATTTCAGGGAACTCCTCCTTATGTAAGCACCCATCCTTTCTTGCAGGAGGTGACGATTTTTATCATCTTTACCTCTACTAGAGCCATATAAAGATAGGTCAAAAAACGTGACTATAATTTATATGAAAATAAGAGAGGAGAATGAAACACTTCAATCCCTCTCTCTCTCCCTTTGGGATCTAGCACCATCCATGAGGGGATAACTGGGTCATGCAAACTTCAGATCCAATTATTCGTCTTTTTCCTAGATGGAGTATGAATGAAGTGATCTTAGAGGATAACAGTGATTGTGGCATCATCACTATCCAGAAATTCCAATGGGTAGCTTCCATGCATAAGCCTTAACCACCTAGACCTTCTCCATATATATATGCCCCAACATCAAACCTCAAATGGGACTCTTATATGTTGTAAGACCTAAAACCGTAGATCAACCTTTAAAGATCAATTTTCCCAATGAAGTATCAACAAATGAACATCCCCTGAGTGTAATCCCCAATCACCCCCCGTAAATGGGCAGCATCCAAGAATAATCTCCAACCAACTGAACAATGTGGGCTTTGATTCCCTTCTAATTCGAATATATAGGAAGCCTCCCTAAGGCCCAAAACATGCACCCAAACTCCCCCTAATGTCTTATGGGATACATGATTGGTAGGTTCATATAAACTGAGGAAACAAAATCTCTCCTAGTTCCCTCGGTCTGACTCAGTATATATCCTAGACCATCTATTGTTAGGTACCTTTCACCTCTAGATCCTTATCGCACAACAATAAGCTTCATGGTTTGGTCCTTCTCACACTAAGTTAAAAGGTGATGTGCCCTACTAAGTGGCACTGAATTATGAGGGTTTTGATTCCTATCATAAAGATATATAGGAATCCAATCCTATGGGTTCGATCTCGATATCAAAAAACTCTCATATCCTTAGATGAAAACAAACTCTTGAGTGCCTCATGAAGTGGATTAAAACCAATGTCGCTCCAATAAATGACAAATGAATATTTAATTCGTCCATAAAGTGGGAATATTTATAGAGAGCCTTGGACACATATAGATGATTATAAAACCATGCATACTAATTATTTATTTTTACCTAAGGGTAATCGATAATATACACATCTTAGAATGAAAAAAGGATTTGTTAATGTATCTTAAATCTATAACATAATCCCAAAATAGGAAATAGTTCCCCACAAAAGGGTATTATGGGTCCTAATTTCCATACTATTGACCAATGTGAGTTGTTAATTGTAACTGGTCATGTTCCCCAATGATTTATATTCTTGAAATTAAGTTTAATGAATCAAGGATATGAGATTCGTTGGAAATTTCTATCTCCACGAATAAAACCCAATGAAGAACATTCAAGAACATTGTACTTGACATCAGTTATTTCACACCACATGAACCCTTTCAATCATTCCCCTAGGTGAAAATGGTTTCCATACGAATTAAAATATTAAATATGACATGAATGGATTAACTAAGATACCCCATTCACAAGATAAAAAGTATATTATAACCAGTCCCTATTCGACCATTTCATTCCGGATCCTGACACATATTTTATGGGAGAAAAATTGTTAAATTGGCATGAATCCATAAACAAGTTCAAGGTGTTATCCCATAAATTACTCACGTGGTCACGAGATGCTAATTCTATTAGGTTTTCTCATTTTTATATGTCACATATATTGTAGGCACCATTCAGAGATTCCTTCAATCCAATGGAATCTCATTTTTTTTCTCAAACATGCGCACCGACTAGGTCCTCCATTATATATAGGACTCTATCACCCTTCAAACAACTTTAATGTTGGTTCTCAAGTATGACGGTTAGAGAGTACCACCAGACATGTACTCTCCCCACTATTTAGGTAGCTATATAGGTCTTCCATTCTATGAAACCCTACTAGATATCTTCCCAGTGATGGTTGGTGGTCTAGAATTTTATAGTTTCACAATCCATCTCTATCCATTTCAAGAGCTTGTCCCCATAACATGATAATGAGTTACTCCCTTACCTTATAGATGATGATGATTTCATCACCAATGAATTCATCCTAAAAGCATGGACAATCCAACCGAAAGTCCCCTATTGGAAATCACCCCTTCACTTGTCACATGACCTAATATCATCACTATGAAGAGGATAAAACATTAATGGCCCTAGCTAAAGTCCTATAGACCCAAGGTCCGAAGGAGGCTCATGAAGGGTATTGACCGTACAATCAAGAATAGGTCATTTTCATGATTCTGTTTGAAGAATCCCAACATGTAAAAACAATGTCACATCATGAGTAGATGTATATATTTTCCCCCACGTATGAATCTTGTCGGTCATATACGACAGATAATTAAGAACACATGAAAATTCCGGCTATGGATCAGAATTCTCATCATCCAAATAGTGCAAAAAACTATAGTTAGATGTATATCCATACCAAGAAATGTAAATACCACCAGTAAAATATGATGGAAACCAAATAAATGTAGAGGAAAATTTCTATGGATGCATATCAAGACCATAAGTAAAATAAAATGGAATCCAATTCTCAAACACAAACCCTAGCTCTCAATTATAATGCTCTCTAATCTAATATAGAGGCAATTGGAGAATGAATCTAATGTATCCTAGTTTCAAATTAGAGATAGACTCATATATCTACCCCTGTATAGGCGAACTAATAGTTTCAATTTGTATGAAATAGAGGACATTAGTGGGAACATATTCATTATATAACATCGTAATGTGTATATATCCTCTTTCCTATGAAGGACATCTCTCAACAAATATTAGTGATGATAGAGGATGATAGTTCAATTTAGACAATTTCCACAATCATTCAAGATGTAAACACATCTGCAATAATAGCAAGGAGTTGGGACCACAACCCTACATCCCTAAGTGGGGGGATTCATCCAAGAAATATGGTGGTGACACATCAGAATACATGCATCCTTGATCCCATATATGATGGTTGTCATAAATATCCAATGATAAACGAAAAAATGGATTAATCATAGATACTCGTTTAAATTGGGGGATATCGATCCACTTTTGTGCCCACTCTAGTGCAGAAATATATCCCTACTAGAACTCAAGAAGCTAGCCAATGTATCGTAGAAGCCTCACATGAAATTATTCATGAAGTTCATCACCCATTAAAATCATCCCCAGTTATCTTCAATGAGATCCCAAAAATGAATCACTCTATAGGTAACTACAAAATTATGAGAATACCAATGATCATAACCTTATAGATGTTAGAGTTCTTGATGCCATCAACCAACAATAAATGGTGGATGAAGATCCTAATAATCTGTTACTAAATTATGGAAGTAGTAGTAGCAGTTGTGAAGGTTCTCCCCCAAACTGCATTCCATCAGCTCGGGAGGTCCTACCCCTAGAACATTCAATGATGGTTTCCTTCAATGACAACAAATTATCGATCATGAAATCTTGTCAACTGATGAACATCATGGTATCTCTCCTTGTGGTTAAAATATTCAATAATAAGAAGGTATACCCCATGGTATATGTTATTGAAATTCTCCCTCTAGTCAAATATAAAGTTATGATGGTAGCCATCAACATTATGGAATTCACTATAAAGGTCCTCTATATAGAGATATCTCATTGTATCCACAAGGTCCTCCCCTTACTATCATCTACCCTGAACGTCTTCTCTAAAGTATACACTATATAAATTTTCCTTGTAGTCAAACATCAAGATATAATGGTAGCCCACACCATTTTGGAATTCACTACAAAGGTCCTCTCTTCATTAACTTCCCTTTTCTGAAAGAAGGTCCTCCCCTTACTATCGTCCTCCCTGAAGGTCCTCCCCAGGGTATACACCTCAAAAAAAATCTTGTAGTTATAAATCAATCTATTATTGTATCCAGCACCATTGTATAATGTACTGTAAAGGTCCTTCCCGTAGTGACATCTCATTTTATCAAGAATGTCCTCCCCTTTCTGTCATCTACCTTGAAGATCCTTCCAAGGGTATATGCTACCAAAAATCTCTCATACAATAAGACGAGAAGATATGATGGTAGTCATCTCCATGATAGCTCCTACTGTGAAGGTCCTTCCCACATTCACATATCATGTTGGAAAGAATCCCATCCCCTTTCTAATTTATATATATGAGAATTCCCTCATATGATGAGGATCTTGAAAATATGGGGCCATATATGATAAATACCCTATCAATGATATGTGACATCCTTTATCAACCAGGAGACAACCTGGTGAAATTATAATCCTCCAAGCCACCCCAGACCATTCACATCCTAATGAGACCTCTATCAGCCCCACTACATGTGATAAAAAAGGAATCATGTTTCCATGTTGGGCAGAACAGGTTGAGGGGTCTCTCGTATAAGAACAAAAGGATAATGAAAGTGAGAATATAATTGTACTAGGATGATATAAACTTTATGTTTTTTCCCTCATCCACATCTTAGTTCAACATTCCAAGGAAATTGTTTTAATAATTTATATATAACATTGATCATTATATCAGAATGAATCTACGCCACATGGAAGGAACATTTGTACCTTACTGTGGGTATGTATTCCAAGCGAAAATATAGGGGGAGTTTCGTTGTCAAAATGACTTATAATAACTTCCATCTGTATGGTGACCCCAATAACAGAGGTGGTGGAAAGAACTTCAACTGACCTACCTTCTTCACCTACATAAGTTGCATTCCCAAATTGATGACTCAACACTTGGTGTTCATATTTGGCTATGGGGGAGCATGGAACATTACATTTTACTACATGCCCCGTCCAAAAAAATCCACTAAAAATAAAATACAATAATTTCATTATTATAAGGATTATATCAATAAAAACCTCTACCTAGGAAAGGTGACATGATCTAGAAGAACTGAACGTGAGTAAGTCAGATAAACGTCAAGCCCGAAGGGAGTGAGCCATAGAAAAAATCCATAACCAGAAAACTGAAGATATTCAAAAGGATTGTCTCATAAGTGAATCAAATCATCATAAACCACTAATGTCCTCAGATGAAAATATTTTACATGAAGACCCAATATCATGTCAGACTAACACACAAACAAGGATGCATGAGATCAAGAGATCGGTGAAAATAGCAGTAGTTGTTGCAATATAAGATCATCTATTTCCCATAGGGATATGGGAATTTTTAAAACAAGATTCTCTGATACAACTAAAAAATTTGGAAAACAACACAAAGACAACAGAATGGGAGAAAACCCAACCTGTAGGGCTAAGAGAATTTTTTCCTCAACCACCCAATAATTGAAATATGTATCTTCCTATTTGGGGAGGGAAAAGATAATAGATTTCTATTAGTTTTCCCAGTCTGGAGAACCATTTCCCCCTAAAGAGATGTGTATTATCATGATGATAGAGGTTCTATCCATTTTACTCTCCACCATGAAGCCCAAAGAGGATCCTAGAAGGGGAGGGATATGTCCTCAAAGGGAACAAACAATCCTCCTATGATTCAGTGGCTGGTATGATTCCTAACATGAGTTATAAATCAATGAGTGTTGTAGATTTTGACACTTCATATGACACTGAAAATTATGAAAATGATTAAGAACCAGAAAAGGATGGTACCATCTAGAATCAGATTCACACTAATAATGAAGGTGTTCTCACCAGGAACAAGAGAATCACCCCAAATTTTGGTGTACCCTCAATCAATCATGCATTTCATCCTCATCGAGAACGTAATATGGATAAGAATAAAGGAAAGGAATAATCCAACATGACTTATACTATCGAAGAGAATAAAATCCATAAACTCTAAGAAATATTCACTCGGTAGGAGCAATGACTGAAAGAGTTGAGGAAAATCAATGTTGAGATGATTCAAGGAAAAATTCCTCTTGAATATTCTCTATAGGCAGAGCTTCAACATACACTTCTAGCAGGTGTACCTTAGACATAAGTTTTCATCCTTAAAATTAATGAAAGGAAAAGAAATTCCTCCAACACGACACCTAGACCATTTTTCTACTCAGACTCGATCATGGGTGGGTACTAGGATTTTCCTCCATTAAGGAAACAACCAGAATAGATTCAGGTAAATCCTTAAAATTTATCTCTAGATGGATATCCATCCCAAATATTGGAATAATAATCACTTCAAATACCATGAATTGTTGAAAAAATCCATGATCAGGTCCACTATAAAACTTATCAAAGAATTATCAACACCATAGAGTCATTAATAGCTACATTGGAAGCTATGGAAGAGCGGCATGCAATAGTGAAACCAGAATAAAAAACCTTACCCTAACTAGGTAAGTGACACTATACTGCCACCAAATATCATGAGACCTATATTTATAGTGCTGAACGGTTTAGGTGACCCATAGCTACATTTGATGCATTATGAATCCCATTGTTATCCCATGATGGGACCTTCATAGAAACACAAAGAAGTTAAGATCATATATTTCATGAAAACCTTACAAAGTCAAGCCATAATATGTTACACCAATTTTCAATCTCAGTGAATTAGGTGATGGCAAGGCCTCCACCTAATGTTCCTCTAAATTTCATCACAACACATCAAAATACAACACTCAAGGGCCTATCAAACTGAAAATAGTGAGATAATCAAAGAGTCTATAACTTCATCACCCAATTAAGAGGTTTTACCTACTTTATACACTAGCTCCTCCCCCAAGAATATATGCTTTCCATGTGCATTGATAAAATCTGTGATATGCTACGAACATCACTTATCCCAATGAAATATACAAGCGGGTTTTAGTATTTCTATTCCATTTCCCAAAGAATGGAGGACTATATACAAAAAATTAATCTCATGTCCTGGATAAAATCATATGTCATGGGGAAAATATCGGGAATGGAATTGGTATTAGTCAAACTTAATACATCCCCTGAACCTGATCTAGCTCTTTTGTCTATACCATATTATGAAACACCCCCAATCACCAAAAACCACCCATGGCATAGTAGGATGAGTGGTACAGTCCTAGAAGAAATAAATTCAAGGAACAAGGGGATAATGTTAATTAATTCTTATATGATCAAGTGAATGTATATTTTATAGTATCTATGGACCATGATTCACTCCATTTACTAGCGACAAAAGGGATGATGAGGTGGGTATCGCTGACCAAAAAGATTATTTCCCCTTTCATCAAACAATGGGACTCACCATTCATGAATGATTCCTCTTCAAAAAACTTTTGTAAAAAATGAAAGACTTTGGGATTTTAAAACATGGACCACAGCTAGCACAGGTGGTGTTTGTTTCCACTACTACCCCTAAGGAAGGAAGATAGTGGAAGGGATCTGTTAGTATATGGTAACATGTTCTTGATAGTTTTATTTCTTGAAAAATTGTAAACCAAGCTCAAAAAATTTACCAATAATAGTTTAAACAACCATATATTCCCTCGATTGCTTCCACTACAACACAACTGATGTCATTAAAGCCAAAAACCTCAAATGGAAAACCATTAAAAAAGTGACATGGCCTACAGGATAGAGAGAAAGGGAAAGAGGATGCACCTACTCAAAGGACAACATTATCTTTGACACTCTCAAATTATATTCCCTCAGATTTGAAATAGTGGGAATGACCCCGCCAAATGGCACCACTAGAAATGGTCAGCTGGGTATAGTCATCATCGGAAGAGGATTCTTTTTGTTTCAATAACATCATTCTAATAATGGATACCTTCTCTTATGATGAGTATGTCAATGAACTAGATCTCCACACATTCAATTTGGGAGCTATTGGAAGAGGTCATATATGATGAGGATAACATGGGAGATACAGTCAGGGTAGGAACCTAACATCCATTTTTCCCCCAACATGGAACATCAATGCTGTGAAAACCCATGGAAGAGACCTTTAATGGGTCCAAAAAGAATATGAAAACCTACCTACACTTTATATAAGACAATCTAACCTGATCACTATGGAATATTATTCAGAAGAAGAATAGGTATCCAATCACCCTTATCAATTAGGCAGACCTACCTAGCCCAATCTACTAAGGAAAAGAGAACATTTATCTCCATTCCAAAGGGACAAACCATATTTATCAAATTCACATAACCCTAATGTGCATGTGAAAGAACACACCTACAATTGGAAATTTATGGCCTTTAGACCAGAAGAATGATATTCTGAAATAATTATCCTTGGTACCGACTAGACTATAAATCCTTAATGCCTTGAGTTTGTCAAATGACCCAATGAAATCACTCATTGAAGCATTTGTAAGCCTGTAAGAGTTTGAAGTCGAAGTAGTAGCTACTTAAATTTATTATACATAGAATAATTATAAGTAATTCCATGCGGTTATCTCCTTCACAAAACAATATGAATACACTGTTGTACATTGGAAAATTAGACACTTATACATGTCTAATAGGATAAATGATGTTGATGTTTGGAATGTTTTCATTGATAATGGATCTAGAACTTATCTTATTTTAGTTTGAAAATATTTCCAGTTATTATATTATGAAAACAACCTAGAACATTATTCCATAACGAATAATAGTTTGGAAAATAAATTGGGGATGTTCTTGGGATAAATGCATCTCAGTAATTAGTTTGGAGACCTCATAGTCGATTAAGAATATCTTGTGGTTCTGAAAAACATAAACTTTAATGTCTTTCCAGGAAGGCCCTAGTTGAACTAACATTCATAAATCTCCTCATCATATAATCAATGCATTAAATAATTCATAAATAGAAATATTGGGATTTTGTACACTGATAAGGCCCAAATGTAAACCTAGGTTTCACATTATATCGATGTGGGTTTCTATAAGGAGAAAGGGAAATAAACCATGGTTTAGGGTATTGAATGGGTCACTACACCAAATGGTATAGAAATAATCTCAGTTGACCCCTTTAGGCTGCTCGGTGAAGAGTATGTTCTATTCATCATATAGATTGAGAATTTGAGCCCAGGGTTAGGTGTATATTTGAAAATCCTTATGATTTTTGTTACAAAAAATGTGTCCATTAGTGTTGAAAAGTTTTCTAAGTCTACAAATGGTGGTGAAATATCTGATGAAAATGCCATCAATCCATCTTCTTAGCTCTATAAAATACATGCACCACTATCTAGTGTGGAAGAGGATGTATTGTCACCCATAGAGGATGAGGACACTCCCCCACACCCAAATCCTTATTCAATAGAGTTATAAAGGGACCCCCACTGTTAACTGGGTCATAGGAAGTTGCATTATCTTATACATACTAAGATATCAACTCCCATATCAAATTTTTATAACTCATCCCAAGGCCTATTTCCCCAATGGAAAATGAAAAAGAAGATAAGGAAGAGGAACTGGAGGAGGAAGACCTTATGGATTCCCCTACAGTATTTGAAGAGGGAGTCTCTACCACCATTGATGAACTTAGGGAAATAAATTTGGATATTAAAGAAGATCCAAAACCCATGTAAATCACCATGATCATGTCTTATGAATAAAAATAATTATATACCTCTTTACTGAGGCAACACTGAGATGTATTTTCTTGGAGTTGTGTATAAATTCCATGTCTTGATTTCTAGGTGGCCACTCACAACCAGGGCATGTTAATGGACCACTAGGGCTATACAAGTGCTTTAAAAAAGATGCACCCGACACATGCTTCCAAAATAGTTTTCTATGTGTACAATATCATCAGGGCCAACTTCAATCGGGATGTCAAATATACCATATGGATGGCCAATGTTGTCCCTATAAGGGAAAAAAAGGAAAATTAGAGTTTTCATCAATTTGAAGGATCTCAACCAACACTTCCCAAATGATGATTTCCCATTCCTGATCATAGAACTACTGATCGATACAATAATTAGATATCAGGGTCTATCCTCCATGAATGGAGACTCAGGATCCAATTATATTTGAATAACCTATGAAGATAAATATTCCACAACCTTTAGGTCCCCTAGGGAGTATTTTCTTATCGAGTAATTCCCTTCAGCTTCAGGAATGGTGATGCTACATATCATCGTCTAATGAATCACATCTTGAAACCAGTCCTAGGAATGTTTGTTCGATGCTATGTTAATATCATGGTGGTTAAATGTTGAAAATTCTTATACCACCTATCAGACTAGGATACCATCATCAATATACTATGGAAAAATGGTAGGAAAATAAACCCCATGAAATGTGACTTCATCGTCACCTTAGGGAAATTTCTCAGCTTCGTCATACGTCATCATGGAATCAATGTAGACCTAAAGAAGATAAAGGATATCCTTAAAATTTCACCTCCTCACAACCTTACAAAGTTTATTGTACATTAAATACACTTAATCTAAATTTGAATATTTATAGACAACCTTATTGGAAACTATTTTCCCATCACAAGTTTTATGAAAAAAGGGTAACATACTAGTGGACTAATGATTGTAAGGAAAGATTCAAAAGTCTCTAGAAATACCTCTTGATCTCGCCAGTGCTAATGTCATCCATAAAATGAAGAGTCATTTTCATGTATGTAACTTAATTAGATTGATCAATGGGTGCATTACTCCCATAAAATAATGAAACCAGATGATAAAAAGGTCTCTATTTTCTCAATCAAACCATTATGGACCCTAAGAATCATTATTAGAATATCAAGAAGAGATATCTACTACTAATATTTGTATTCTATCAATTGAGGCACTATCTGTAGCCCCAAGAGGTCCATTTTGTCTCTCATATAAACTTTCTAAAATACATCCTCAGCTATCTGAGGTTGACTAGGTGTTTTTCATAGTGGTTGGTCATCCTGAAGTAGTTGGAAATTCAATTTATTCATAGAATGAAATCAAAGGTCTGGCATTGTAAGAATTTCCAGCATTGCACATCTCAACATAAATGATACCATTAAACATTGAACTACCTAATGAAGCAATTTTATCTATTCAAGAGGCCCCCAAGGTATGAGAAATTTATTTTGATGGTGCATCTAGAATCCTGATATAAAAGCGGAAGGAAGTCCCCAAGGTAAAAAAGTGGTATAGTTGTCATACTCATATCTATAGAAAAGGGAGTCTAACCTTACACCTTTCTATTATCATTGGGGTGTATGAAGAATGCCTTAGAATATAAATATCTCATTATAAGACTGTAGATAGTGCATGAAGTAAAAGTGAAACACTTGAACTAAATGGAAATTTAGAACTTGTCATCAAGATAGTTAATGGAGATTATTATATCTAAAAGGACAACCTAATACCCCTACTAAATCCCTTAAACGATGTAATGAAGGAAATCAATTTAGAGCTGGTACTGACTCATGTCCAACGATCATAAATTTACCAAGACGATGCATTGGCCCATGCAGCCTCAACTCTAGTCGTTCTAGAGTGGGATAAAACATTTATCATCATTGTTAACCACCAATGTACTCACCTTTAATTCAAAACAATATCTAAGATATCCATAATAATATTCCCATACCTAAAATATATGGTCCCACCACCTATTAAATGACACCAATTGTGGAATAACATCAAAGTGGATAAATCTTACCAGATAGAGTTGAGAGAGAGAAAAAGTGAAGATGAGCAATTAAATTTTATCAATATGATGGCATGAACCATAGAAATATCTCTTTAAGAAGAGAGTCGATAGGGTCCTTCTCAGATGCATTGATGGATAAGGTATAACCGTTGTTGTGAATGAAGTTCATTTTTGAGATTGTGGAGCTCACTAGTCAAGACTCACAATTTCCCACCAAATTCGAAAGTTTGGATACTATTAGCCCACTCTCATGTAAGAATACAACAAATTCACCAAATCGTTTCATCCCTTCTATGTTCATGGAATATTTATTCACCGACCCATATAGTTTTTGCACACAACCATGTATTCTGGGACATTTTCCATATGGAGAATATGTGTTGTAGGACCATATCCTCCTACCATGTTAAAGAAGATAAAGTACATTCTTATTGTAACTAACATAGTCTTTATGTGTGATGAAGCTATACCCCTCAAAGATGTCGGGGAAATGAACATTTTCAGCTTCATAAAATCCAACATCTTCACTAAAATTGGTGTTCCTTATACAATACTGACTGAAAATGACACCAATTTCTACTATGTTGAATTGGGAACGAAATATTAGAAGTATGATATCAAGTCCAACCATTTTTCCTACTACTATTAAGTGGATAAAATAAAAATAAGGGCCTTTCAGAAGACCCTATCAAATAAACTCTAGACGATAGAAAATATGGATAAAAGTAATTGGAAGGAAAATCACCTATATTCATTTTCTTCCGACCGGACCATAACACACACAACCACACTGGTGTCCCCATACCCATTAATGTATGGGGGAGAGGAAGTCCTACCCATCATAATTCAATTTACCTCGCTCCACGTAGCCATATTTTATAAGTTATCCATTGATGAAAAATCCCAGAAACTGCTAGTTGAAATGCAGAAACTAGATGATAAAAGATTTAATACCTCGTATCATTTGGATTTCCACCAAAACTAGAGGTCCTGATCCTTTAATAATTTTTTTACCTCCAATCATTCCTCAAAGGAGAGATGATGTTGCCCCTCCCTACCTTAATGATACCCAGAAAAAAAAATCCGACATTGGAAACATAATAGGATGGTCCTTATTCCATACATAAGGTATATTCCAATGAACCATATTCCTTATTCTCAATTTATGGGATGCCCACCATAACCCCCCACCATTAAATCTTCCTAAAGAAATATTTCTTGTATCTACAAGAAAACCATCCTTACCACACAATAATAAGTGGTACAGTTCCTTCTTCCTATATGCATGAAAATAAGATGCAACAAAAGCATCCTCATCATATGATGTTAAACTATTTACCCAAGTCTTGGAATCACGACATAAAACCATGTACATGTCTCCTCAAGAATGTATAAGTGGTGTGTGGGCCTTATTAGTCCTTATTCATGTCATGTTTTCTATGATACCACATCATGCGTATACCTTATGGAATGAAAACCCCTTTGGTAAATACATTAAAACTATAAACTAAGTGTAATCATTCAGGCCATATGAAATTAAACTGTATGTTACACCAACCATGTCGCATGATAATAAACTACATGAAACCAATGTCCACGTTTTATGATGTTACACTACACAGAACCATAATGTTATCACCTGAGAGAACATTGCCGCCGACATCATTAATGTACCATACTGTAAACAAGAATGTTTTATGGCTTGATTCGTATGTAAACATGATATGTAATAACACTTGGATTTTGATTCTTGGTATAACCATCCCAAATAAAAAAATACAAAATTTTCCCACTCCCTTTGTATACGTTAGACCTATGTAGGGATCCTTCGTTTAGAGTTTTGTATGGATTGATTCTCATTATATTGGATATGTAATGACATTCAGACCTCTCATCATAGGCCCAACCATGAAATATGGGAAGAATGCCCCTCTGCATATGGGTTTGACTAGAGTAGAGAATTATCATTAAGAATAATTAATGGATAGATTTTTATTATCACAGGACAGGTTGTGATGCCTAGATTTGGCATCTTGGTCTAGCCGCCTAAGGAGAAAAAACACCCCTCCCTTTACATGGGTTAGTCCTATGCAGGGAGATTTCAACAAGAATTACATATGACTTGATTCCTATTCATGTAGCATATGTAGTGACACCCGAATCTATGATCCCAGGTCCAGCTGCAAGAGTCAAAGAAATTCCATCTTACCTGTGCATGAGTCTAATATACACAAGGAGGTGTTTTTAAGATCTATCTATGGATTTATTCTTATCTACACAGGATATATATCTTTGTCCGGATTTATTATCTTCGCCCTGCTCCCCCAACTAAAAAATCAAAATTTTCCTCCATCAGCATATAGAGAAGACCAATTTAGGGATCCTTCATTTAGAACAATGTGTGCTTTGATTATCATACTGTAGGATGCATGGTGATGTTAGAACCCTATGTCATTGAACTATACATGAAATACTGGAAAAATTACCCTCTGGGTATGGGTCAGACCTCTATAGAGAATTCATGTCAAGAACCACGTATGGGTTGATTCCTGTTATCCCTGGTTACATAGCAACACCTAGATTCTGCATCGTACTCCAGCTACTCGAAGAGAAAAAACCCCCTCCCTACATATGGTTTAGACCTACGTAAGTATGTTTCATCAATAACGATGTGTGGATTGATTCTAATTCTTTCATGATATGTAGTGACACCCAAATATTCAATCTCAGTTCTAACCATGATAGTAATAAAATTCCCTCCTACAGATGTATGGGTTTAATCTTCACACAGAAATGTTTTCAATAACTATGTTCAACTTGATTCCTATTATTATAAGATATGTAGCAACAACCAGTTTCTTTGTCCTAGTCTAGCCACATCAAATTTAAAATTAATATATCCATCATTTTATCACCTCTATATGGTGGATAAAACCCTTTCCACCCCTTTTTTCTTACACCAAGCATAAATCACATAGGATTAGGAGGTTCTAAAAGAGAATCCTCACAATCACCATGACATATCAATCCATATAAGGGTTTACATGGTCCTGGTTGCAAGACATGAAAAGGCACCTCAATCGTCCTTCCCGTATGATGTTATTCTGGGTGGATCCACAAAATCATTCTTTATTCACATCAATTGAATTTTGTTATTACTAAAATATATTAAACTGCATGGGATTTCAATGAAATACATGTGGATTTATTCCTAGCATCAAAGGATACATAGTGAATCCCAAATCTTTAAATCTTTTGCCCATTTGTAGTGTTTCCTCTTCACATAAGGGAACTGAAGAAATTACTGTATTATGTTAAACTGTGGGGTTCCTCAAGAAATACATATGTCTTGATTCTCATTTTTATGAGATACATAGTATAACCTAGGCACTGTAGCACAGTCCCAACAATAGAGCAAAGAAAAAAAATCCCATATCATATATGAAAATAAAGATCTATGTAGTATATCTCAGGTTTGGGTTCCTTATTTAGAGTTCTATCAAGGAAACAAAAATAGAAACTCTATATATGCTTCATAGCTATGTACATAATTTCAAACATTATGGGAAATCATGTTCTGAATGTTTCTTACATGCCCAGATATATCCCAACAATTCATCAAACACTATGCCCTGGACAATTTCGTATCTTTACAATCTTTATACGGCCACCATAAATAGTGTGTTAGTGTCCTGGGGACACCTTTTTTTTCATATACACAATATTCCAAGGTTGGATCTCCACAAGTCACCCACAAAAAAATTTCCAACTAAAGGAATGTTCATCCTCATGAGAGGCATGTTCCATCTCTGTAAGGGCCAATGGCTTCCATGGCCTATATCATTACACCTAATCTGAGAGTCCTCGAGATAATGGTTTACACCTTCACTCTTTATATTCAGGGATTGTGAAAACATCTCTTCTTGATTAGCTTCCTATTATTTAGAATTCTATAAAAAATGTTCTTAGTCGAATAGCCTATAGCTACAAAACTCCATGTCATTCTTACTTCATGATGTTAAACTGTATGAACTTTCTAGAACTGTGTGTGGCTCGATTCCATCCATTTTTGGGTACGTAGTGATATATCGACATTATATATCAGGTTCATCCATGAGGTAAAAAATAACCTATTTTCTTTTTTATGGGTCATACTTGCACTACGAATCTCTATAAAATAGTTGTGGGGGAGAAATTTAACCATATTCTTATAAATGCTATAGATATATGTAGGAGATTCTAATATAAACCTCACCCCATTTGTAGACTCAAATTCAGAAACAAATTTCCACTTCCATGTTCATAGCTCAATCCTGCATGGGGAACCTTCCAAAAACTATGTATGTCTTGATTCTCACATCAATGAGATATGTAGTGAGTTCGAAACTCATTTATCAGAACCTACCATATCAAAAATACCATCTGTTGGGAAAAAATCCCTCAAGGTAACATTGAAGAATTTTTTTGGTTGATTGTGTTTGTTGAAAAAGCAGGTTTCCATGGAGAATTGTTGAGTTCATGAGAATTTGTTGACAATCCTGGTTGAAAAAGAACAATGACAAAGGAATGGACGATCTGGAGGCGGTACGAAAGAGTAGTACAAGGTGGCGCCATTTCCCAGTGTTTGCCAAATTTTTGGGGTCCAAAATTTGGAATCTGGTGAGCATCGCAAAAATAGAATTTCCATGAAGATCATAATTTAATATGGAAATGGAATGAATTTTGCAAAGTGAAGCATCATGGTTTGGATTTCGCGAAGACCAGAAGAATGGAGGTGTTGAGTCTTCGCGATTACGACAAGTTTCGCGAATGGCAGAGGATGAAGCGTATCACGACGATGAAGGGATTTGCAAGGGAGATTTGCGGCGATGAAGGTAATTGCGAGGGAGCTTCGCGGTGAAGGTGAGAATGAATTGACAGGATTATCCGTGATTATGACGAGCTCCACGAACGGAAAATTGCCACGGTGATTCGCGATTTGGATAGAATTCCGGCGGAAACTTCGTAGCTTTGCGATTTGAGATGACGTGGCGTTGACTTCACACAGAAAGTTCGAGGGTCGGTGGAATCGCTTACAAATAGAGGCCGACCCCCTCGAGAGAAGTAGAGATAATTTTCAGAGAAAATCCATTGCTCTCGGTTCGCAGAGGTGGTTCGCGAAGGAAGTGTTCTTCACGAAAGGGGAGCTTCGCAGAAGCTATTCTAGCTCCGTGAAAGGCGTGTGCCCCGCATTGGCTAAGTGAGATTCGCGGAGAGGCAGGAGCTCCGCGACGGCCTAAGCATTGCGAAGGTCTGTGCATCGTGAGAGTGCTTCACGATAGAGCTTCGCGAAAAGGAAGGAGCTTCGCAAAGGCTTGTTTGAGCTTCACGAAATTTGGAGCCTAGTGAAGTAGGGTGCTTTACGAAGGTGTATTCAAAGTGAATTGCCCAGTGGTTAAGAGGAAAAGTGGTATTTATCAGTGGATGAAAGTTGGACTATAATAGACCATCCATCAACAGTTAAGGATTCATTTATTCATGCAAATGAAGAGACCTACAGGTCTATAAACTGTTAGTGGATTTCCCTCCAAGTGCAGTGAGCATAGGAAGAGGAAGAAGGTGATCCTCTCCACCGACAGTGAGCCAGAGAGAGAGAAATAGGGAGTGACCCTTGGGAAAGCAATGAGCTATCCCTAAACCCTGCAAAGGCAGTGAGCCTGGGACAAAGTTACAGTACCCGAACATTGTAATCCACAGCTAGTGAAGTATAGTAGAATTTTGTACGACCGGCAACCTGTCGGCGTAAGCTCCTTGGACGTAGCCCTTAGCGGTGAACCAAGTAAATTTTTTGTGTCATGTGCTTTCTTTACTTTCTGTTTATATTGTGCAACCGGAAAGAGAGAGAAGAGTGTTTTTCTTAACAGCGAAACAAGATCAGAACGGGAATTAATTTTAAATTAGTCATACCCTGATTTAGCCCCCCCCCTCTCAGGGTATTCAGCCTTGTGGACCTAAAAATTGGTATCAGAGAGAGAGGTTGATATTAGTTATTCTCTCAATGGAATCCACTAATCATAGAGGGATTTCGATCTTCGACGGATGTAATTTTCGGATATGGAAGAATCGAATGAAACACTATTTTCTATCTTTGGGAATGGATGTGTTTTCAGCAGCTATGCATGGTATCACAACTGATATTAATAGTGGTGCATTATCAGAAGCTGAGCATAAAGAGTGGGATTCTGATTCCAATGAAATCAATGCCTTAGGGGGAGCCCTTTCCAATACCATATATACAAAGGTGATTTCATGAAAAATGTCACATGCCATGTGGGAAAAGCTTTTAAATATTTATGAAGGGGACACAAAAGTCAGAGAGGCAAAGATGCAAGTATTGTGGAACAAGTATGAAGATCTGAGAATGAACCCGAATGATTCTGTTGATGCATTCTTTGACAGGGTAAATGTTGTGGTAGAAGACATGCAGGGTCTTAGAGAAACTATCGAAGATATAAAAATTGTGAAGTGCATATTGAGAAAACTACCACCTCGGTTCAATCCGAAAGTTTCTGTTTTGGAAGATAAAGACCCAAAAGAACTGACATTGGATAACCAACACAGTACTCTTGTTGCATATGAAATGAGAAACGATGATAAAAAGATTGTGGAAAAGGGGAAATCCAAAGAGGTGGCATTAAAGGCCATGAAGAAACTCACCAGTGAAGATTCTAATGAAGAAGAAGAGACAGATGAGGTGATGTCATTCCTTTCTTCAAATCTACAAAGAGGAAGAGGAAAGTTTAAAGTTATACTTCCACTAGCATGCTTTCAATGTGGAAAGGTTGGTCATCTTGCGGCAAGATGCCCCAAGAAATTTCAAGATAATGATGATGATGATGATGAAGTTGAAATTCCCAAGAAGAAGACTTCAACATTTGTGAAAGGGAAGAAGCAATTCAAGAGAAATTTCATCAAGAAAAAGAATCTTCTTTCACAAGAATTTGAAAGTTCAGAGGAGTATGAGGATGAGGAGGTTGAGGAGTTTGAAAATCGTAAAGATCATAGGCAAAATGCTATGGTAGCGGTTGTCGGTAGTTCTCAGAAAAATGAAGAATCTGAGGCTGAAGAAGAAGATGAAATTGAAGGGAGAGTTGATATGGAAGCCAAATTGGAAGAAACTCTTGAGGAGATAGATGTTTTGAGAGCCAAAGCGAATAAATCCAATAAATTTGTTCATGATTCCAAACTCTATATGCAACAACGGGATGAAGAAAAGTCATAACTGTTAGAAGAAATTGAATGACTAAAATCCTCAAAACCAGAGAGCTCAGAAAATATTGTTGAGCATAAGCTTAAAATTGAGGAACAAAAGAAGGAGATTAATTGTTTGAATAACACAGGAAAAGAACAGGTCAGACATATCAAAGAGCTTGAAGAAGAAGTGGTCAGTCTGTGACAAAAAATGAAGGATCAAGAAAAACTCTTGACCCCCAATGTGATATCAGAAAATCAGGCCATTCATAAGACATAAAAGATGAAAGAGGAGGCTCATAGTTTAACAGGAGTGAAGCAGCAAGAAAGCTCAAATTCTAAGGTTGATTCAGGTCATGATAAGAAAAAAAATCGGTGGCAGTTAATGTCATACCGCAAGAACTCGTCTCGAAATTGAAGGTTGATTTGGGCACAAAACAGAATCAGAATATTTCGAGATCCCAAAGGAAAAATCGTAGTGCTGAAGTTTCACGAAGGAATGTATCCTATATCAGGTGTTATTTCTGTGGGAAAATAGGACATTCACAGTATGTGTGTTCCATAGCCAAGAGATATAGAAGGGAATAGGAACAGAGATGGTAGCCAAACAGAGAATGTTTTTCAAGAACATATTTTGGAGGACACTATTTTTGGTGCGGAGGATTTGGGCACATGTCTAGGTACTTTACTTCGACCATCCAGAGAAATGTACCAAAGCAGAATAAGAAAGTTTGCAAGAAGCAGGTCAATAAACCGACAGTTGAGTTAAAAATTCAGAATAGATTTGCGGCTTTGCAAGATGAGGCTGGTCCATCATACTCTGAGAAAGAACAGAAGTCTCAATCCATGTCGAGTGTGAAAGAAAAAGTATAGACCAAGAACAAGAAAAATGAGAAGGCTATGGTGGTAGAGATTGCCCTTAAAGCATCATATCGATCTGGTGTTTGGATCCTTGACAGTGGTTGCACATCCCGCATGACGGGTAATAAGGATGTTGTTACAGGCATCAAATATGACAAAGAAGGAGTTATCAAATTTGGAAATGATGAAGGCCTGAATATTGTTGGCTCAGGGAAAGCCATGTTTGGGGACAAAGAGATGAGACGTGCTGATGTCTTGGTAGTAGAGGGTCTTAGTCATAACTTACTCAGTGTTAGTCAACTATGTGACTCTGGGCACTCTATCCGATATACCAAGAAGATGTGTGTTGTGAAAGGAAAATATAGAGTAGTTGTTCTATAGGGAAAAAGGTCAATGGTAAATCTCTACCTCATAGGTGGGAAAAAGATACATGTCTTTTATCCAGAGAGGAAGAAAACCAGTTGTGGCATAAGCGACTTGGTCATCTATGCCAACCATCTATGGAGGATCTCGTAAAGTGTGATGCTTCTAGAGACCTTCCCAAAATATCACGTGATCGCACTCATACCTGTGATGCTTTCCAACAAGGGAAGATCATTAGAAAGATATATAGGCCAAAGGAACAGAAATCAACTAGAGTGCTAAAACTGGTTCATGCTGATGTATGTGGACCTATCTCACCACGAGCTATAAATGGGAAAAGGTACTATGTTCTTTTCATTGATGATTACAACATAATGGCCTGGGTATTTGTCATTACCCATAAGACAGAGGTGTTTAGTTTCATAAAACAGTACAGGATGGAATCAGAAAGGATGCTTGGGCAGAAAATTTTGATGTTCCGTACAGATAACGGTACATAATTCACAAACAGTCAAGTGGAAGAATATCTCAAGAAATAGGGGATAAGGCATCAAGTTTCATCAGTAAGAACTCCCCAACAGAATGGTGTGGTTGAAAGGAGAAATCAAATCATCAACAACATGACCAGAACGATGCTTATTGACAAAGACCTACCAGAGAAATTTTGGAAGGATGCAGCGTTGACCTCGGTCTATGTTTCAAACAGGTCTTTGTTGTGTCCGAAGCAAGGGAAGACTCCGTATGAACTGTGGTACGGAAAGAAGCCAACGTTGAAATACTTTCGAATATTTGGAAGTAGGTGTTTCATTCTCAACAAAGAAAATCATAGGAAGTTTAAGGCATGAGGAGATGAGGGGATATTCCTTGGCTACTCAGGGAAAAGCAAAGCGTTTAAATGCTTCAAAAAAAGGCTAGGAAAAATTGTTGAGAGCAATGATGTCACTATAGTTGAAAATGAACAGAATACTCAACGACCCAGTGAACAGTTCCTGGAAGAAAGTGATGATGAAGTAAGAAACACAGGTAGAGCAGAAGTGGCAGAGGCTGACTTTGAAGAAGATACTGATGATGATCAAGAAAGTGTCAAGTCTGTGTCTGCAAGGAAGCAAAAGAGTCGAACTGAAATTGATAGGAAGAATATCATTGGTGATCAGACAGCTCAAGTTCAGACTCAAAGAATGATGTCATTACAGCAAACATCGTTTTTATCTCAGGTGGAGCCAAAATGTTTTTCCGATGCAGCTGAAGATGAAAATTGGGTTCAGGATATGAATGAAGAGCTTGATCAAATCGAGAAGAACCAGACATGGGAGATTGTTTCGAGGCCAGCAGACAAGAATGTCATCGGGGCTAAATGGGTCTATCGCAAAAAGATGAATGAAGATGGAACTGTGATTCAAAACAAAGCATGACTAGTGTCCAAGGGATACTCCTAGATAGAGGGAATAGATGTTGATGAGACATTTGCACCAGTTGCAAGGCTGGAGACAATCAGATTATTTTTTTCCATAGCAGTGCAAAGAAAGTTCAAAGTGTTCTAGATGGATGTGAAATCTGCATTCTTGAATGGTGTTATGGAATAGGAAGTGTATATTGAGCATCCATATGGTTTTCTCATTCATGAGGATGAGAACAAAGTTTGAAGGCTGAAGAAGGCATTGTATGGGCTGAAACAAGCACCAAGGTCATGGTACTCACAGCTTGATCAATACTTGAAGAAGCTTGGTTTCTAGAGTGGGGGAGTTGATTACAATCTTTATTTCAACAACAATAGTAATAAAAGGATGATGGTGCTGGTCTATGTTGATGACATAATATTTGGTGGATCAGATGAAGCTCAATGCAGACAGTTTTCAGAATTCATGAAAAATGAGTTTGAAATGTCAATGATTAACATTTTTCCTTGGTCTATAGGTGACACAAGGAAGGAATAGAACATTCAATTTTCAATCCAAATATGCCAAGGAGGTGTTAAGAGGCTTTGGCATGGAAAATCCAAGGAGATGAAAACTCCGGTTGCTACCCAGATGAAATTATCAAAAGATGAGGATGGAAAGGCAGTTAATATCAAAGAATACTGGCAAATTATTGGAAGTTTGTTGTACTTGACCGCGAAAAGGCCTGATATTGTTTTCGCCACATTCCAAGAAGTGAGATATCAGAGTAATCCCAAGGAAAGTCACATTCTCGCAGTGAAAATAATACTTCGGTATATCAAGGGAACGGTGGACTTCAGATTGACATACAACTATATATCTCAGATAGAGTTATTGGGATATACTGATGCAGACTGGGCCAGTTCAGTGGATGACCAGAAATCAACATCTGGAGGTTCATTCTATCTTGGAAAACTATTTATTGCTTGCTTAAGAAAAAATCAAGATTGTATTTCATTAAGCACCGTAGAGGCTGTGTATATTGCAGCCACTCAAGCATTCACACAGTTATTGTGGATGACGCAGCATCTTGAAGATATGGGAGTTAAAGTGAAGTCTCCGATCGAAATCCAGTGTGATAACTCAAGTGCTATAAATATCAGCAAAAATCCCGTACATCACTTAAGGACAAAGCACATTGAGATAAAGTATCATTTTATCAAGGAGAAAGTTGAGCAGGGAATCGTGAAGTTGGAGTATGTGCCTACAGAGTTACAGGTTGCAGATATTCTGACAAAGGCCTTACCCAAGGAAGCATTCGAATGGCATCACTGGCTCTGAGAGTTCAGTTGATTCCCCGCACTTAAAAGCATGTGGGTTTGAAACCCCCCCTCTCCCCGAGGTATGATGTTTTTTCCCTAATGTACTGATGTGTGTTCTCTACTATGTTACAGAATACAAAGGTGTGACCTTTGGGTTCGTTGACAAAGGGGGAGAAAATAGTGATTGTTCTAGGGGGAGACAGTGTGGAGATTTGATAAATCATGAATGATATGGGGAGAAGCTGACATGTGGAGCAGCCAGATAGGGGGAGTGCAATGAGATAGGGGAGAGTATTAAATCTGACGATGCTAGAAGTGATCGATCAAAGCATAGATATCACGACAGCTGAGGATCGTGATAAAAGCGGAACAGTGGTGTTGGAATGGTGAGAGATGGTTTCCACCTATCATCAATTGGTATCAGTGTGGTTAAACAATTAGTATCAATTTAAGAATTGGTATCAGGTTGGAATCGACATTTGGGGTCTGACATGAAGTGATTCATTGATGATGTTTTCATACTACTCTTGTTTCTCATGCCGAGCATTGCTCATGTGGGCTTACAGTACGTTTTAAGTGATTCCTTGAACGCTATCATAATTGCAAGAGGCGAATGGTGGTAGCGGCTAGAAGAAGACTCAGCGAGGTATCAATGTGCATAAAATTCTTCTAAGAAGAGTTATGAAGAATTGTCAACAAACCCAAAGGGGGATATTGTTGGGAAAAAATCCCTCAAGGTAACATTGCAGTATTTTTTGGGTTGATTGTGTTTGTTGACAAAGCAGGTTTCCATGGAGAATTGTCGAGTTCTTGAGAATTTGTTGACAATCCTGGCTGACAAAGAACGATGACAAAGAAAATGAAGATCTGAAGGCGGTACAAAAGAGCAGTACAAGGTGGCGCCGTTTCCCAGTGTTTGCCAAATTTTTGGGGTCCAAAATTTGGAATCTGGTGAGCATCGCAAAAATAGGATTTCCATGAAGATCATAATTTAATATGGAAATGGCATGAATTTCGCGAAGTGAAGCTTCATGGTTTGGATTTCGCGAAGACCAGAAGAATGGAGGTGGTGAGTTTTCGCAATTACGACAAGCTTCGCGAATGGAAGAGGCTGAAGCGCATCGCGGCGGTGAAGGGATTTGCAAGGGAGCTTTGTAGTGATGAAGGGAATTACGAGGGAGCTTTGCGGTGATGGTGAGAAGGAATTTACAGGATTCTCCGTGATTACGACGAGCTCCATGAACGGAAAATTTCCGCGATGCTTCATGATTTGGATAGAATTCCGGCGGAAACTTCGGAGCTTCGCGATTTGAGATGACGTGGCGTTGACTTCGCGCGGAAAGTTTGAGGGTCGGTGGAATCGCCTACAAATAGAGGCCGACCCCCTCGAGAGAATTAGAGAGAATTTTCAGAGAAAATACATTGCTCTCGGTTCGCAGAGGTGGTTCACGAAGGCAGTGTGCTTCGCGAAAGGGGAGCTTCGCAGAAACTATTCTAGCTCCGTGAAAGGCGTGTGCCCCGCGTTGGCTCAGTGAGCTTCGCGGAGAGGTAGGAGCTCCGCGATGGCCAAAGCATTGAGAAGGTCTGTGCATCGCGAGAGTGCTTCACGATAGAGCTTCGCGAAAAGGCAGAAGCTTCGTGAAGGCTTGTTTGAGCTTCGCGAAATTGGGAGCCTAGCGAAGTTGGGTGCTTTGCGAAGGTGTTTTCAAAGTGAATTGCCCAGTGGTTAAGAGGAAAAGTGGTATTCATCAGTGGATAAAAGTTGGACTATAACAGAGCATCCATCAACAGTTATGGATGCATGTATTCATGAAAATGAAGAGACCTACATGTCTATAAACTGTGAGCGGATTCCCTTCCATGTGCAGTGAGAATAGGAAGACGAAGAAGGTGATCATCTCCACCGGCAGTGAGCCAGAGAGAGAGAAATAGGGAGTGAGCCTTGGGAAAGCAGTGAGCTAACCCTAAACCTTGCAAAGGCAGTGAGCCTAGGACAGTGTGACTATACCTGAACATTGTAATCCACAGCTAGTGAAGTATAGTGGAATTTGGTACGACCGGCAACCTGTCGGTATATGCTCCTTGGACGTAGCCCTTAGCGGTGAACCAAGTAAAATTGATGTGTCCTGTGCTTGCTTTACTTTCTGTTTATATTGTGAAACAGGAAAGAGAGTGAAGAGTGTTTTTCTTAACAGAAAAACAAGATCAGAACAGACATTAATTTTAAATTAGTCATACCCTGATTCACCCCCCCTATCAGGGTATTCAGCCTTGTGGACCTAACACCATCCTACATTTGGTTATGATCAATGTAAGGGAAATGTATCAATCTATAACCAATAAATTTTAGTCTGTAATTCCCCTCTCAAGTTATGGAAACCTTCATTCACAAACAATACTCTATTTCCTAAATTTACATAATCATTATAACCCTCCCTGACCATCATAAATGGAAGCCTAGTGTCCCGGGGAAACCATTTTTTGATTACGATCAATAGGCCCTATTTGGATCTGAAAACGTTTCCCAAAAAAGGGATGAAAACAAAAAAAATTCTTCCCCATGGGTGTAGTTTCATACCATCATATACCCCAAATTTATTTTACATTCTATATCACTCCATGGATTTAGTAACCCCCAGATTATAGTTTAAATTCTCCCCCATTCATTAATAATGATGATAGAAAATTCCCAGTTAGATTATCATGGAAAATGAGAATCATCCATCCCTTGTTCATTGAAGATTATTCTTAAGTCTCGAACGTCCTGGCCATAAGATGTTAAATTGCACCATCCCTATCCTAGGTGAGTGATGATAAACAGTTTCATGCTCTAACATGATTTTACAGAGTCCAAATTTTTTTGGGATTTGTTTCTCGTTATTTTAAAAAGATGATACATATACCCTCATCATTTTCAGATATCAATTCCTTGATGATCCACCATTCCTTGTCTTAATAAATACACATTTTAATAAATCACCTAGCCATCATAAATGGAGATTCAGTTTCCTAGGGAAACTGTTGTTTCACTATTCATAATATGTCCATGTTGGTTCTGCATAAATTTGGCACCAAAAATTCCTCTCAACAAAGAGAAACTTTATTCTCATGAGAGGCTTTTCCGACCTCCATACACCCTAGAAACATATTTTTGGAAACCATTCTTATAGAAACTCTTCATGTAAATTCCCCATTTCATGTTTTTGATCAATAAATAACAAAACTTATGTCATGAAATGGCATCTCATTTTGGTTTAAAAAATACTGGGACATTATTTTCCAATAAGACCTATTTGGAACCTTCCCCATATTCCTAGTCAAAGTGGTTTGACCTAAAACGTCAGTGAAATACGTATGGATTTCATGAATCAAACTACCCACAAAAAGAGACACAAAACTTTCAAGGTTTAAAACTCACAATCGGTGGATTGGGAAAAGTCGATTACTAGATCGGTATAACTAAACATCCCATGGATTAGGAAAAAATTGACCCATTGAGAAAAATATAATATAAAAAATGTGTTAGGTAGAAAACATGCAAAAGGGTGGCCTATGGAATAGTCAAAGCCATGCCCTATAATCCCATTCTATAGTAGAATTAATAAATAATTACAAAGATAATAGAAAATATATAACTTTTGTAGGGTTTTTTCATGTAACAATATTAATAGTCAAAACCATGCTCGTTGAGTCCCGCAGCTTTGGAAAAAATTAAAGCATTATGTGATCACATCAATTTTATTAACCTTTATTGTGACTCATTGTGATATCCAGTGACTAAATTGTTCATGTAATTTGACAAATTATCTTTCAAAACACATTAGAAATTGTGACTATTGAACGTTATAGGAAAATAGAAAATACATGAAATCATTAAATGTGAATGGAGGAGCATCCACAGCCTGGAGTCTCTCCATGTGAGCGAGAAAGATTGATTACATGAAATAATTGATAGAGTCACAGAGTTGAAGAAAAATATGTTCTACATCTTCTATAGATCATTGGAGCTTAGACAAGGTTGCAGTCTCAACATCTATACCAACCCATAGTGCTTCAAATTTTTTAGTTAGGCTCATTCCTACCATTTTCTCATTCTCCATAAATCATTTCCCTATGTAAATTTCTACCTCAGTGATGGAATATTTTTTATTGATCCACTCTATTTCATGGCTAAGCTACTCCACCTCTTAAAGAAGTGGATTTACAGAAGTCCTATACTCTTTAATTTCAACTTTTCACCTGACAGCCATTCCAAGATGTTCAACAGCTTCATTAAAAATCATTATACTGATAGCAACAAAATGATCCATGGATAATGTAGTTGAGAGATGAGAGTGGCGATTTCTAGGATTTTCTCATGTAGAAATCACCTATTTTACTATGTCATAAATCGAATATTAATCAAATCCCCCATCCCAAGAAATGAGAATGAGGGATTTCATTTGGGTAGTCTATCTGGAAAGTTTTCCATGAGGTTTTGAGGGACCATCTTCCATGTAACATTTCACATTTTTTATGGATAATACAAATTTTGGAAAGACCATCATAGTCAGCCTCATAGACACTCTCAGATGAATGAATATATTTGTGGATAAGTACCACTAGAGAATCCCTTAGCTCTATATCATTGGTATGAATTGAATCAGTGGTAGCCAGCTCCCTTGTGATGTCATCATGATGAGATATTGGGATAGCGATTGTAACCACTTGGATTAGTGGCTATAATCCTGAATCTAGAAGATCAAAACATTTAATACCTAATTTCGGAATGAAAAGGGATTGGTTGTATGGATGGAGAGATACCTCCAAACTTATGAGAAATATAATTATTAACCTCTAGTGCCTCATATTCATCCAAAAAAATAGAGGATGCATCCTCAGTCTAAAAAAAATCTAGGGATATTCTAGAGACAAACATGGTACATGACCCTACGCATCTCGGTCAGTGGATTCCAAAAGATCACTCATAGAAACTATACCCATGAGATAAATAATCATGGAAATATAGATGAATGATTTTATAATCCTCCTTGATCCTAAATCTCTCCCTCTTCCATGGTTTTATTACATAGAGGGGTGGTATTAGTATACAAAATTGAAACATTATCTCGTGAAGACACCCCCTCTATGGGGACAAAAGTTATTTGATCGGAACAAATCAAACATCTGGTACGTGGAATCTCTCAAATATCTTCATTTTATTTGGGATCCCTATTAAAATTTTCTACAATCAGTATAATTAGTATACTATTTTTCATAAGAGAAGGATCAACACTCTCAGATGAAGTATCAACCAATTAAGTCTCTTACACTACTAGAACAAAGGTTGTTTGATCCTAATTAAATTCCCTCTTGGGGCTCGACATACCCCAAGGACCTCAACTACCATTTTTTCCATGTTCTATTCAATTGTAGCCATCAGGGACACAACATGTACCTCAGAAGACAGAGGAGAAACCGAAATCAGGGCAATCACATACTAGTTACTCATCATACCATCAAAAAATTATTTGAACAATGATTCATCAGAAAATGAATACATATAATATAATGATTAAATGATGGAATGAAACATTAACCTATTGTCCCCAATACTAGATATATAACCAGCTACATTTCCTACCAACACTTTGTGGTATTACATGGAGATGTCCCTCTAGATAGATCAATAGGTGGTTCCTTAGTTGGAATTGATTTGAAAGGACACTCAAGGACTATATCCATATTCTCTATCACCCCATAGTAACCCCCTCTAATGACTCCAATATTTGGAGGGCTATCCTCCCCAAAATAGGTTCCCCTTAGTATGTATTCTGAGGAAGAGATCATTTAATGGACCTCTCCAGGATAATACAAGTACCAGGAGTAGGGGTTCATAGTCATGATGATTTTAAGAATAGGAGTTGGTGAAAATTAATTCTTCATTTTCATTTTTTGAATCTATAATGATGATCACCATGTCCACTACTCTATTAGAATCATAAGGTCTTCCCATTAATGATTATCGGTAGGTATCCATCTTTTCTTAATACATAGAAAACTTTCATGGATCATCGCTAGATAAAATCCATAAAATAGTAGTGATCACTCCTTAGCTCGTGAGTTTAAGGTGCTATGCTTGAATTGTTTCCAGATATCTTTGATAGACACTCTCACCCTCAATGGTTTTTATTCTCTCTAGGCCTTTGGTAATAATATAGTAATGTGTCATGTTAATGTCTTTGGATTAACCTTGGGATGCAAGGATGGTTCCAGTAGTTGTAACTACTTTCTAGGCACCACATTCACCCTAGATACCTCTGGGATTGGGTTCTTGTGATACCCCGAATGGAAACGAGGAATTTACCCCACTCCATTTGTGTTAGGTTGGTTAATTTTATCCACACCCCCTGAATCCTGGATATCATCCACTACATCCTTAATAACTTCATATCTCACTATAGAAATATCCTGATAATAATATATTTGTAGGTTTAGCTATGAATGGATTTAGGTTTTGAGATCATCAAAATTGATTCCCACGCCCTTCGGTTCTTCACCCTAAAAGACTGCGATGGATATTGACACATAGACATATTTGGTAAAGAAACATCCTTCTAATACAAGATTATCTATATTGGGAGATTTGAATGGGTGTAATTCAACGAATTACATTGCCTCCGGGACATTGGAAACACAACGTCAGAAGGGGTGGGCACATTACTTTGGGTAGCAGTGTTGATAGCATTGGAGGTTGAACCACATTATTTCAAAACATTCCATTGGGGTTCCGAAACAAGGGAATTACTTGGATGATTTTTCATATTGGAAGGTCTAACATCTTTCTTTTGGTTCCTTATATCATCATGAGCTTTCTAGGCCTTAAAAACTAGAACTATTTTTTCTAGTTGACCTTATGGGTATGATTTTTTCTGAGAATTGACATAGGATTTCATAACTAAGGGATTGAAACCCACAGAAGGAGGAAGTCCAATCTAAAATTAGTTGTTCTCCCAAGTAACCATTATCTAAGCTACTGAACTATTAGTAATTTTTTCTCCTAGAGTGCACAATTATGGGGGAAAAAACACCTCATCTAGATGTAATTGAACTGGAAGAAAAATATACAGAAAGCATATCACTCACAGATAATTTCAATATCATTCGTTGAAACCAAAATTTATATTCATAATGAAATAAGATAAAATCACTCATTAAATCCATCAGATACATCATTAACCAATGTACTAGAGGGTGAAGCGTAAGGATCATAACTGAAGTAGTCAGAGTTGTTGAGATGGTCCATCATTCATTACTCATTCCAGTCTGATTGAATTCCCCCACATATTAATTGAAGGTATAACTGGATAGTAGTATCTAGGATTTTATGAGTATTGATGAATGTGTATCCTCACATATGATCTTCCACCCAACCCTTGATAGTGTTAAATTTACCCACCATCTTGTGTTGTGTCCTCCCCTCTTTAATTCATCTCAAAAGATGATATATTTTATCATATAATGGGATGAAAAGGTTACTAGACCTACCGGTGGAAAATTGATCAACCATGATGAAAGTCATGACTCTGACCCTACTACTAGAATCATGCACCGAAAGAAGCTAGACACTAATAAAAATGGCCATAAAGGCTTCCAAAAAAACAACGACTCATCATTAGAGAAGATCTTCCATCCCCATTCATTGAACCAACTCTTTTATAGAGTGGGCTAGTACACACCCATATGACTTTGAGTATCTATGGATGGGAAAGTACTTGGTCTCCGTGCATATGGCTCTGGGCCAATTTAGGTAGCTAAGAAAGGAATCTAATCAAAAAATGGAATATTGTTTTTTGTATGGGGTTAATCATTAAAAATAGCATTTTCATTGAAAATTAGTTTCTTGAAAATAGGAGGAGTCCTCTTCGCATCATCCTTAGCCAAAGAGTGAATGATTAATTGATTATCCATATCACCAAGGATGTGAACCCCGCAAATCATCCAGATATACCAAAGGCTGATGTCGACCATCCCATGTAACATGTGGAAGGAGTTGGTGTCCAAGCTCCACCAGTTAAAATGATACGTGGTATGTATTTGATTTTAGTGAGAATAGGTCTAGGATACCTATACTACCTCATATATCCCCATGACCTATAATTTATCTTTGAATTTATCACTAATTTGGTGGATCCAAAAAGGAATCCCCTAGTCCAAGCTAATGGGGACCCCACGGTGTAACACCCCAAGATTTTATGAAAAATATTCTTTTAATTTCATTAATGTCTTGTGTTGTATGCTACACCAAGATTACCTTGCGCTATACGCAACACCGTATTAGCTTGCAGTATACGCAACACTATTTTTGGATCGTGTTACACACAATTTTGATAATAGTTATTCTACGCAACATTGAGTATATATATATATATATATATTAAATGTATAAATGAAATATGGTTGGATTCTGTTATACGAAACAACAAAGGATTCTTTCACAACATGCAACCCTGCCTTGGCATGCATTACACGTAATCACGACCTTCCTCGATAGCGTGTGTTGTACGCAATAGCGGGTTTTACTAAACAATGATATATTATTATAATATTTTTATGAACTAGCTTTTATGAATAGTATTAACTAAATTTTTAATTTTATAACATTATTATTCATCTTACACATTTTCTAGAACATGGTATAAGAACAATATAAATGTTTTGGGTAAAATAAGTATTTTTCAAAAAATGCAGTTTTGCCACCTTTTGATGGTGCACCCACTTTAAATCTAGTTTTTGAATGTTTATAACTTCAATTTGACAAAATAAAATTCTTCTTTGGAATGAAGAAATAAAAATTTACTTTGGATAAAATTTTCATATTATTTTGGTAACTTTCATATTTTGATGAATAGTAAAAACACGCTATATTTTAATTAAAAACAACTTTTTTCATCGCAATAATTTATATGGTTAAACTATAATATTGAATGGTTTTAAATTATAAATAGAATATAATTTTACCATTTAATATAATTTATGTCATTAGCATTGAATTTACATTAAATTCATAGGTTAAATCAATTCAATCTTTTGCAATGTTTTAATGAAAAACCCGTTTTCTTTCGACAACGGGATTAATTTTAATTTAATTTCTGAAACTTTTGTGTATTGAATTTTGAAAAATGTATTCCATATTGGGAATCAGTGGGTCCAAATTATGTTAATAAGCTACTTTTTTATTTTGGGAATTATGAATAGTAACTACGTTAAATTTTATTTACCATAGTTAAAGGTAAATCAGGTAATTAAGGGTAAATATAATATTATAAAATTACCCTAACACATGCCAAAATTCTATTGGATGTATAAAAGTAGACCCATATAACCTAAGGGTCGGATTATATTCATATTATGGACTTTTGACTATGAAAATAATTTAATTATTATTAAAACCAAAGAAAGTGACAACATGTCACTCTCCTAAATCTTATAAGTATAATAATTTTAATTTAGTGACGAACATCATAAAACATAGAACATGAATAGTATCAAGAAAGCTAATAAAATTATATACATCATGATAATTTATTTAGAATTTTTAAGGATTAAATAATTGTCATTAATGGTTATACATTAATGATACATAAATTATTTATTAAGTATAAAATAAGTAATATAGTTTTTATTGAAATAATAATACCCATTAAAAGGCCCACAAACCTGACAAAAACTTATTGGTAGTATATATCTACACCTTAATCATCCAATGACCTAATATATAACCGTTTGGAGCCTTATAAAAGTGATTATGACACTTATATTATTTTATTTTAAATGATGCCAAAGTGGTCACCTTCATAATTTAATAAATATAACAATTTACATATTGTGATTTTAAGATGATAAATTAGAGTAAAAGTATTATTGAGAAATTTAATAGATTTATCTTCATCATAGGATTTTATTTTTAATTTTTCAGTATATTAAATAATTATACAAAAATGTTTTAGTAATTATTTTATTAAGAGATAAACCAAATAAATGGTATTAAAAATAATAAAATAAATATTATATAAACTATTTAATGTGATACACTAATTTTATAGATACATATGACCTTTTATAAATATATTAAAGCTTTTAGTTCGAACATATCTTCTGTATATATTTTATTTAAATTCAAACAAATGAATAGTGTCAAAATTGAAACTATTGTTATTTTATAAAAATAACATATTATAAATTTGTTTAAAAATCACAAAAATATTTAAAAATTATAAATTTAAATTTATATGGTCTATAATGTTATAAATTATACAATTATGGAAAATTCACAACAAATAAGTAATTATTTGTTATAATTTAAAATTTAGAATTTTATTACCACAAATAAACTTAAATAGATTAAATAAGGATAAATCAAAATGATAAGGTTTAAAATAAGATCCAAACATGTCTAAATTTGATTGTTTTATGAGATTACAACCCTATATCATCTAATATTAGAATATGAGTCATTTTTGAAGGTTTTTAAGTGGGGTTTGATTTATTATAAATTAATATTTTTAAGAATTCCAAAGGTGCCCCTCTCCTCCCTTATATAAGGGCACCTCATCCCTCTCTTCCACACACCACTTTGAGCCTTAAAGATCAGCCAAACCCGGCCCAATTCTCTTATAAAATTCCCTAGAAACATCATAGATGTCCCGGTATTCTTCAAAGACCAATTTTAGTGCCCTAAGAGGAGGTATCAAAGAGGCGCTTCAAAGAAGAGGTGATTTCCGTTACCAATTCTTTCACCTTTATTTCTTCTTCCACTTCTTCTTCTTATGTTGTTTCATTATGATGTAATAACATCAGTATCACTCATATATTTATATGTCATTATAAGTATGAAACAACCCTCTTTCACCATCTATCCATCCTACGAAAAACGAAATCACCGCGCGTGCGTACGTACGGAATACCATCTTCACGCCGTGGTGTAATCTATTTTCCACCACCACCTTACTTGGATGGGTATAATGGTGTAAATAATAACTATATATGATTAATGTAAAGTGATATTGATTCTGTAATAGTATACATACACTCCAATAAAATTCCACGATCATGGGAACGATATCATCGCTCGTGCGTACGTACGAAATACCGTCTCTATGACACGATGAGATTCATTCTCAATGATTAACCATTCATAAATAATTATAAAGTATATATAATAAGTAATCATGAAATATATGACATAATAATGATACTGGATTTATGTATATATATATGTGTATGTCATCCAATTAATTTCATTCAATTCAATGAGGAAACGAAAACAACGTTCATGTGTACGTACGGACTACTGTCTCCATGAACAGTGTATTGCTTTCCATTTATTGATCTATTATATATATGTATATTCTGAATATATATTATATATAAATAATGTTTTAAATTCTGGATGTAAGTAATCATGATCTAAGTAATCATATGAATAATTACAAGTCAAAACACGGATGACCAATGAAACGATTTTCCCCAAAACGCCCTTTAACATGGAATTTACCAAAGAATGGGTAATATAAAGTCATAAGTGAACCATATATGATATAATAACAATTAATATGATTCTTTAATAACTCAATAACATTATTTAAATCATTATACAGGAGGTTCAGATACATACGAAGCATATCGTACCTAAGGCAAGGGATAATTTTGCAACTCTCATTTTTATCCGAGATTGCTTATTCGTAAGTATTTACTGGGGTTATTTCTATCATCCATGTCCATGTTTTATAAAACTATTTTCATGTATGTTTAAAGTCCTTTTTACCCATTTTTGACTTTTACTACATGGTATGTAAGGAATCTTTCTTTTGTTTACGTTACGAGTTATTTTTTGACTTTTCCGGCAAAAGTACGAAAAGAATGTTTTTTTTAACTTATACGGCACAGACGGATTTTTACAGTTTTATAAAGCCTTATTTTCATGAAGCTTACTCCAAAATATTTCATGACTATTTTCAAAAAAATCTTTTTCTTTTAAAATTTTATGACGTTTTGTGAAAAGAAATTGATTTTGAAGAAGAAAGGATATTTTCCTCAAGAATTCATTTCAAGTGTTTTATCAAAACCATTTTCCATCTAAGTTGAAATTATTTCATATGTGTATGTTTCAAGTGTAATGTCTCTATGATTTACATGGTTTCATTTTTCTTATTATGAAATGTTAACAATTTCTTTTATATGGATTATGTGATGATGGGATGATGTTTATGAAACCCATTTTATTCGTTGGGTTATTATGAATGATTTATGTATATTTTTGTGGCACAAGTAAGAATGATTTCATTATGAGATGGGTGGGACCTATATCTCCCTCCAATTCATTGGGTAAATATTTAATATCTCATGAGATAGACATGGATGGAACAGAAAGTTAAACCGGTTCAGTAATACAGGACTGAAACGAGGAGTGAACTCGATTCAGAAAGGGACTTTGTCCACTAAGATGGTCTTGGAAGCAATGCCTTGGCTACTATGGAAATCATATCATGTTCTTAATGGTTTCCACAATTACATGTTTTATTCCCATTCTATTTTATCATTCTTAATGATTCTTTATGATTTATGCCTTACGTACTTCCATGTTTTATGTCATTTCTCAAGCTTTTGATGTTTAAACATTATGTTAATGTTTTTAAGTTCAAATGTATATGGTATGTTTTATTTAATCCATGCTTACCATTACTGAGCATTTGATCTCACCCTTTTGTATGTTTTCTTTCCCCAGGATATAAAGAAAGGTTTTAGGTAAGAAAAAAAGGGAAGATCTTTATGGGAGATGTTGAAGATCATTCACCACGATTAGAAGATTACGTTCCAAGTTTCCAAAGACACTATACTATTATGGTCCTTGTGTGTCTATTTTTTGTTATGTATTAAGTATTACGCTAAAGTAATGTAATGTCCATGTACGTCAAGCTTTGGGTCTCTACACACGGTGAAGGTCACATTTTGATGACCACCCCAGTTACTTATTCACCACACCCTTCCCTTCAATGATGTGGTAAGAATGATCTTTATCATATAGGGTCTACATAGTTTCCTATATAGATTGAGGGTAATAGTTCAAAATAGACCCATAAGTGTGTATTTTTTGGATAAATTCTACCTATAGTGGGTTGTTGGATCAGGGGATGTTAATGTTTCCGTGAATCTAGTAAGGAGGTTGGTTTTCTGGGTGTAGTGCCGAAATCACTACGTGAGATGGTAACATGAATCCATAAGTTGGAAACCTATCCAAGACTGGATACCCACTTTTATTAGTTCTATGAAGTCGCATAATATGTTGATGAAGTTGGATGATGAGAATTTTTCAATTGATATACTCTACCATATCCTTCCTCCTTTCATTAGTAGTTAAGAGTGTCACAATAGAAGTAGCAGAAGAAGCTTGTGAATGGTCCATCATTTTGTATCCACCAATGATCAAAATTAATGTAATTAGTTTTCAAAAAATTGGAAAATTATGAGGGACGAATAAATTAAATTTTATGAAGGCATAGGTCAGTAAACCAATTGTTTACGAAGATGTTCTACCTAGAGATAATAGTTCACAAAGCATGTGAAGGCACTGGCCTGCAAAGAATTGGCCAAAAAAGCAAAGATCCAATGAATGATCAAAATCAAAAAAGAAACCACATATATTTATGAAATTGGAAATTAACATTTATGATTAATATTTTCAGTACATGAGTGAAGCATATCTGTTCACAAAGAGAGATGAACTCAGATGAGAAAGTCCACATATGAAATACGCGATCACGAGAGTGTTGGAGCACTGAGTACACTAAGAAATCAAATAGTAGAAAAATGATATCGAATCCATAATTATAGGTATGATCTACTCTTCTAATTCCAATTTCATATAGTGAACTATTTCAAAATAGGTCCACTTGGTACATCAAAATAGTGTCCTCCTCATTCCAATCATAACCCTCTCTGATGGGAGGAATTCTTTGGGACAAGAAAATTATGAATTTAATAAGATAATTATATCCGGATTGGGAATGGGTAGAAATGAAATCCAGAATAATAATTAAGAAATATTAAAATGGATTATAGAAAAAATCACTAGTCAGTCCATAGAACACTGCTCTACATGGAATTCCTATATGTCCTGAAGCCTTCGTGAATGCAATAGTCCACGGGTGGCGGTGGTATTTCAGGCTCCCGCCAAAGTAAGGAAGTCATTTGTGGGACCAAGGTGGTGATTTTTCACATAATGAATCAATATTCCCCAGGAATGAATACTTACAATGAACTAAATATTTCACGGGATGAGGTGGTATTGTATGCTTCTGCAAATGAAAAAATGTCATTTCCAGCACCGAGGTGGTGATTTTCACCCTTAAAAATGAAATCCAGGTTGACTAAGTCATTCATGGGTCAGAGAACAATCCATGGGATCCCAAAAAAGATGGACTATAGTGAACCATGGATGACCAAACATGATGATATCCAGTCCCTCTATTCTTCTATAAATAGGACCTTAGGGGGACTCAAAAGAGAGACCGATGGAATAGACCATACCGAATTAGAGACCACTGAGTAAAATGGGTGACAATGCACTGTGACAATTATAGACCCCTTTAATGATTCATTGTATTCAAAAAACCACCTCATAGTAGTAAATATGTTATAATAAATCAATAATACACCCATAAAATAAAACCCCCTTTGTGGACCAGTACATGAGTTTCAAAAAAGCTATTAGCCATTGTAGATAAACAGCCGATATAGAAAAATGCTATGCGGGTGGAACCTGGACCTAAATAGAAAAAAGCTACGTAGCAGGAACTCTGCCACACGAAAAAAAACTCTACATGGGTGAAAACTGTTCCTACTAAGTAGCACACTACGAGGGAAAGAACACAAGTCTACATATAAAAATGATACATGGACAGTTGCCTCACCCATAAAAAAAATTCCATGAAGAGGGAATCCCATCCCATTTAATAAAATTCAACACTGAATGGGACATCCTCGGGTGTTATACTCATCAGCTCGCATCACTCTCTTCTAGAGTGTCATCAGCCCCCATGTTTTCAACTCTGTGAACCAGTATAATGAAATCGATTTAATCCCTCATCTAATTCCACCTTCCATGTATGAAAAAATCATCAGTCACATCAGTGTGTCCTATCATGTTTACTTACTCTTTGTAAGCATAATGATGTGAGTAATATTTGTAGTAAGAAGGACCCAAGAAATGTCGTGGGGTTAACATTCAATTTGTAAAACATGTTCCAACCTTGGAGTCTGCACATGAACCTCCATGTTCTGGGGATAGAGTATGGAGATCGCACTGGCCTTTCCCTTAGACACACTATGCGATACCCCCTAGAACCAATTTTAGGGAACTCATCATAATGTATGCCTCAAAAATTGCTTGTGGGAGGCATCATTTCTTCACATATTCATTTCTTCTTGGGACATATCTAGATTGGTAACCAAACTGGAATATCCTAGATATCAAAACAAAAGAGCAGACATGCACACTCAAATACCTCTCCATATTCCTGTGGGATCCAACACCATCTATCGTCGAATAATGTAGTTCAAGTTATATTTATATCAATTGTTTCTTCTTATTTCTCACACTAAGTATGAATCACATTATAATCGAGATTAGTAGAGATCATGAAATCTTCATGGTATCGAACTCAAAATGGGTAGTTTCAACATCTGTATCCAACCACCTAGGCCATATCTCTACATACAATCCCCAACTTCAAACCTAAAATGGGAATCTTGTATATTGTAAGCCTCAAAACCATAACTCAACATTAAAATTTCCATATTTCCAATGAATAAGCACCATAGGGGAATCCCCCAGAGTTTAAGCCCCAACCATACACCTTATATGGGAAACATCCATGTGTAAGCCCCCAACCAACCGAACTACATGGGGTTTGATTCCCAACTAATTGGGATACATTAGAAGACTCCCTAGGGTCCAAAACTAGTAGAAAATTCACCCTAATGTCCTATCGGCCAAATTCTTGATAGTTTCATATTTTCATGGGAGACCACATCTATTTTGGGTCCCTTGGGTCTCCTCAGTATAAGCCCCACACTATCCTTGGCTTGGTACCTATCACTTGAGAATAATTTATGTATGATGTAAAACTATATGGTTGGGTCCTTATTAAAACACCTTAAAAGGTGATGTGCACAATTAAGTGGATCTAAACTATATGGGTTATGATTCCTCTCTGGAGGATATTTAATAATCCCATCTTATTGGTTTGATCCATACTTCATAACAACTTACATTTCCTTGGATGAAATCAAACATCATAGTGCCTCCTGAAGTGGATTAAAACCAATTTTGGTCTACTAAATTATCAAGGAATCTTTAATCCATCCATAAAGGTGATCCGTCGATAGAGAACCTTGGAAACTTATAGATGATTCTAAACCCATTTGTAGTAATGATTGATCATTACCTCAGGGTAATCTCTAATGTAAATAGTTTGTAATGAATAAAGGATTCATAAAAAATATTTTATTTATAAAAGTGTCCCAGAATAGACATTAGTTCACCCAAAAATCTATGATGAGCCTGAATTCCCATCATGTTGACCAAAATTAGTTCTTATGTGTCACTGGCCATCTTCCCTAATTAGTGTCTACATTTGGAAAGTATTTCCATAAATCATGGATATGAGATCCTTTAGGAATTTTTGGCTCCACAAACAGAAAACATTGGAGACCATTACAAGAATTTGTACATGTTGTCACGACCCATCCTCCGGGGCCCGTGCCGTAACTACCCCAAGCCTGCCTTCCATAGGCTTGGGGCTGGCGACTAGAACCGAAGGCGTATTCCCTAAAACTGGAAAGGCATTACCTCTATAACCTGTAAGAACACGCAACCAAGCACACATCAAGATGCAAAATCAAGTAAACTAAATAGTAAATAGAGAGTGTAGTAAGTAAAAGGGCCAGAATACAAGTCCAACTGGAAAGTAAAAGAAACTGAAAGTACAAGTAATCTGGAATAGCTCCTGCGAACACCCGCCAAGGATTCTACATGAAGGGTAGGTACAACTGTTGATTGGTCATCTCTATGGTACGCCTCATCTAATTTCCACATTTGAGCTACCTCCAGTCCTGGTACTCTTGTCCACAATATTCTTTTTCCATCGTTTACACCAAACTCAATGAAGTGTGGGCATATCATGTGTAGGGGTGAGTATAACGATACTCAATAAGGACCCCGAGACCCTCAATGTCACAAAAAATCCACAAAGGATAAACCAAAAATCATGAAATCAACTGACAACCCTACTTAGGTATATTTCTATACATATACCTAAGTTATCAAGTATACCCATATCAATCATGATGAAACATAGAGTCCAACTCAAAAGCCTAAATCTCAACTGTTCCACAAAGTAAGGAGTACCATAATGGTAAGTACCACTCAGGTATGCCACACAGAAGAATACCACCAAGGTATTCCCATAAAGGAACGTACCGGTCAGGTACGAACTCAACTCACACCATGTATAACATAAGTACAGAAGTATAGATGATTATTTGAAGGCTAGATCATCTTATTCTATTAAGAGGCTCTGCTGCTGACACACTCAGGATCGGTTTGTGTTGACCCACAGAGGATCGCTAGGTGCTGACCCACGCAAGATCACTCAGTGCTAACCCACACAGGATCACTCGGTGCTGACCCCAAGATGATCGATAGGTAATGACCCATAAAGGATCACTCGGTGCTGACCCACATAAGACTGCTCTATGCTGACCCACACAGGATCACTCTTACTTCATCACGTCACAACCAGCTTTTGGGTTCCCACACTAAGATTACTCATCTCTTGGAGAGTCCACTCCTTAAGCCATTGGTTGATACTCTAAATTCCATGAAGTCCCACGAAGAAGTATCAAAAAGTACTGACATGCCATAAGGGTATCAATACAATAGACCGTGCGTCAATCGGATGCCCGATATGTGAGTTATTAGCCTTTTATTCCCAATGGCCTGGTTGGATTTTTGCTCGCTCCAAACCAGCCGTACACCAAAATTATCCAAATCTCCCATGGGATATACTCAAAGGGATTGTCTCTCTCCATGGTTTATTGTACCATTGACGGATTTTCAAACGAATGCCTGGTTCCAATGTTATGGCCGATTGAGAAAAAGCTCATAGCTGGTCCGGGTCCAGTCCGACCCGGCCTGGGCCGACCCGCCCCTGATTGGGTTGACGTAGCTTGCGCTAGGTCCGGCCTATCCCACCAGGTTCGTCCCGATCTACACTGACATCACGGGGGCCGCAAAGTGGTGTGAGGCCGCGACAACGGCGGGTGGCCACAAATGGGGACTGATGGCCGTGAGGGCGGTGCAGAGGCCGCATGGTCACAGGACGACGAGGCTACGGGCGGTGGAGGCCACAGGGGCAGTGACGACTATGGATAAAGAAGCCGCCTATGGCGCGAGGCTACGAGAAAGTGGTGCTTGCGGACAATGTGAGGTCGTTGGTGGCAGTGGCTGTGGGCAGTGCAGGGGTCGCGGGGCGGCGAGGCCGTGGGCAGGGGAGGCCACAGCGCAGCGGTGGCTGCAGTGCGCATGCGCCTACAACGTGGATGTCGGTGTGTTGGCCACCATTTCTGATTCCAACCGGTGCCTTTCTCTAGTACCGATTGTCGCCTTCTTCCATTGCGAGGAACACAACATTCCTCAAGAAAAACATATGAGAGGTTGGGGAATGTTTGTTTGGCCCACACTCTCCGTGTTAGGGTGGTAGAAAGAGGCTTAATACAATTTTTATGAAGAACGAAAAGAACGGAAAGGGGGTACACAAAACATTAACCCTACAACCTCAGAAAATGATTACATTCCCAAACCCAAAAAAAGAAATCACAAGAGGATCAACTTGTAGAGACATGATCAGCATTCTTTGTTTAGTAGGGAGGAACATGGGAAATAATAATCACATAGATAATAAACCCCTACCTAGGAGGGTTGTTGACAGAGGTCACGAGAGGTAGACGGTGAAGGCGAAGAGAGTGCCGACAATCATCGCTTCCACTGTTGGTTTGAACGTCGTCCTCGTTCTTCAGTTCCGGAGTGCGTTCTTCATTTAAGAAGTTATTTAATGAAGAATTTTTTATTTAGGGGAGAAGGATTCCTCCAAGATCTCTCCCAATTCCCTATTTCCTATCCTTTCCCCAATTCCACTGAAAACAAAAATAAATAGCCAACATAAAATTAATAACATCACATTTAATTTTATGTTGACACATAAAATTAATTGGTATCTTAACATTTAATTTTATGTTGAGACATAAAAATAATTGATAAATTAACATTTAATTTTATGATGACACATAAAATTAATGGAGGGAGTTGAGATACTTCCTTTCCCCATTATGAGGGGTTCAGGTGGTCCCCATCAACATGATTTGAACTCAAAAATTGAGGTTTTAGTTCAGGTGGTACCCACCTCTATAACCCATGTAGAAAAGTTTACTAGAAATAAAATAAAAGTATATTTTATTTTATTTTTCATTTCCACAAAAAACCCCAAAAACTATCGTTCACTCTCGACCCACTGCGGTCAAGGTGAAGGTCCAGTTAAGTGAATATCGGCGCTGCGACTTCAATGGTACCCTCAGATCTCAATTCCGAGCACCGTTCCAAATGTTACAAAAACCTTCTCACACGTTTACTTAACTTACCTGAAAAAAAGTTCAGAAATTCATTCTGGGCACTTTGGTACACAGAATCTTATGGTGTCAATTATTGCGAACTCATAAAATTCCCATTCAATGGAAAACAATTACATGGAATTTTGGGGTCTTTATATTCTCCCCGTCTGAGGGATTCACATCCCCGTAATCCACAACTGAAAACTAGGAAAAGAAGTTGGGGGTACTGAGCACGTTTCTAAGCCTCCCAATCTCAAGTGATCTCTTAGAGGTTCCCCTGCTTCCACAGAATGCACACCAGAGGTATCGACCTCCCATGAAGGACCCGCTTCTGTCAATCCTCAATATCTATTGGAAACTTTATAAAAGTTTCCCCATCATTAATGTACAGCTGTCCCTGGTCGATGATGTGAGAAGAATCATGAACTTATCTCCTCCGCTGAGATACGTGGATGATGTCGTGCACCCTGTGAAAATGAGGTGGAAGAGCTAAGTGGAATGCCACCTCCCCAACTCTACGAAGAACCTAAAAAGTTTCGATGAATCTAAGAGATAAATTTCCACCTTGGCCAAATCTCTCTAATCCTCATCAAGGAGAGACCCATAGATATACAAGGTCGCTATCCTCAAACTCCAGAGGTCTCGGTATCCTATATTCATAAGACTTATTCCTTCTCTTTGTAGTCTTCATCCGCTCCTGGATTATCTGCACTTACTTTGTGGTAGCCCGTACTATCTCTGGTCCCATGTGTACTGACTCCCCTGGGTTATTCTTGCACAAAGGTGATCGGCATGGTCACTGTACAACGCCGCAAAAGGTTACATCCAAATGGTGGAGTGATAAATGCTGTTGTATGCAAACTCCACCAAAGGCAATTGATCCCCCTAGCTGTGACTGAAGTAGAGGACGCAAGCATGAAACATTTCTTCAAGGGTCTGAATGGTCCACTCTGTCTGGTCATTCGTCTGAGGATTGAATGCAGTTCTCAAATGAAGCTACATCACAAAAGCCTCTTACAACCCCTTCTATAACTGGGATGTAAAACATGCATCATAGTCAGAGAAAATAGTCAAGGGTACTCCATTTCTCCGCAAAATCTCTTGCACATAGAGGCATCCCAAATTCTTTACTGAACCCTTCTCTCTGATCAGTAAGATGTGGACCGACTTGGTGAGGTGGTCAATGATCACCCAAAGAGAATCATGACCTTTGGACATACGTGGATGTTTGTTCATTAAGTCCATGGATATCCTATCCCACTTCCACTATGGAACCACTCAATGTTGAACCAAGACTGCTGGTACCTGATGCTCCTCCTTCACTTGATGACAAGTGAAGCACTGAGAGACAGAATCAGCTACTACTTTCTTCATTCTCGGTCACCAGTGCTGTCGTCGGAGATCCTAGTAATTCGCCACTCCTGGATTCACCACTAGCAGTGATGTGTGGAATTCCCTTATCACTTCCTCCTAATGTGACACTGGTACCATGGTACGTTCTTGGAAGAGGTTGACATGCTCCCCATCTTTAGAAAATCAATCAGGTGCCTGTCCTGGGGATATCTGAGTAGGTTGAGCCTCACAGTCTATGTACCAACACTGCGCCTCACTGACTCACTGAAGAAGAGGAGGAGTGATTATAAGAAGTTGAAGGAAAGCTGCTCCATCCTGATCCCCAAAGGATATCTTCAAAGCGGCCAGCTTCTCTTTCATCTCGCCCAGAAGATGTATACCAGACCTCATACTGAGTTCATATGCTACAACGTTCCCCTTCTCAGGAGTATAGAATATCTCGAAATCATAGTCCATGAAGAACTCAATCCAACGTCATTGTCTCATGTTCAGGTCCCCCTGAGAGAAGATATACCTGATACTATTGTGGTCTGAGTAGACTGTAAAATGCTCTCCCATCAAGTAGTGTCTCCACATCTTCAATGTGAATACCACTACTGTTAACTCTAGGTCATAGGTAGCGTAGTTCTGCTCATGCTATCTTAGCTGTCGAAAACCATATGTGATCACTGCCCGCTCCTGCATCGGGACACATCCAAGCCTCGTCCTAGATATATTGCAGTAAACTATATACCCTACGCCCTCCTCCAATAGCCTCAAGATGGGGGGGGGGCACTAGTTAGCCTATGTCTCAGCTCATGAAAACACTGCTGGAATCTCGCTGACCACACGAAGGGTTACCCCTTCTTCGGCAATGCTGAGAGTGTTGCTCCAACTCCGGAGAAATATGGATCAAATACTTGGTATTATCCGGAAAAACCCAAGAGACTCCATACCTCTGTCACACTCCTGGGTGGATCCCAAGCAAGTACCGCCTCAATCTTCACTGAATCTACTATGCCCCTAGCCTTCTATATGACATGCCCCAGAATGTGAATGTCTTAGATCTAGAACTGGCACTTCAAGAGCTTACCATAAATCTTGTTCTCTTAGAGTTTATCCAGTAATACATGAAACTGATAGACATTCTACTCTTCAGTAGTCCAGTAAATTAGAATGTTTTCAATGAAGATTACTATAGAGTGATCAAGGTATGTCTTAAAGATCTTGTTCATGTGTCCCATGAACACTTTTGGAGTGTTGTTCATGCCGAATGGCATAACCAAGAACTCATAATGGTTGTACCGACATCTAAAAGTTGTCTTCTTGAAATCCTCATCTTGTAATCTGAGCTGGTGATGGCCTGATCTGAGGTCTATCTTTGACAACCACCATGTTACCTTTAGCTGATCAAGGATATCGTCAATCCTCAGAAGTGGGTACTTGTTCTTCATGGTCACCTGGTTTAGGCATCGATAGTCAACACAAAGCCTCAAACTCCCATCCTCCTACTTGGTGAACAAAATCAAGGTTGTCCAAGGAGAAAAACTGGACTGAATGAACCCTTTCCCATGTATTTCCTCCAGCTGTATCCACAGCTCATGAAGATCCATGGGAGCCATCCGATACGCTGGTGTAGATATTAGTGTCTTCCCGGGTACAAGTAAATGTTATAGTCCCCCTCTCTGTGAGGAGGTGGACCCAAAAAATCATGAGGGAAGACATCCGTGTATTGGTCCACCACTACAGGATAACTCGGACTATCCCCAACAACTGCTCTGAGGGTAAGTCTAGACAACTCATGAGTGATCGATTGTACTCTTCTCTGGGTAAGTCCATACTATGCTGCAAAGGCTCCCTTCTCGCCGGTGATGGTAAACCTGGTCCCATCTATGCGTACACACTGTACTTTGTGCCTAATACAGTCAATATGAGCATGGACTATTGATAACAAGTCCATACTCAAGATGACATCGTAAGGCCTCAACGCCACAACGTGGAGATCCCAACCAAAACTCTCACTGCCTAGAGTAAGCTTTCACTGCTAGCACTAGTGCGTAATCGTCAAATCCTCTCCCGTAGGTGTCTCTATCCGTAAGGATTTAGCCAATGACTCTGTTGGAATCTCCTAGCTCCAAACGAGTTATGTGGTAATAAAAGAATGACTGGAACCACTGTCTATAATCACTGTAGCTATGGTGGAGTAGAAACATAGCATACCTCATATCATCCCCAGAGCACCATGATATTTGGCATCAGTTGACTGGAGACGATCTATCCCCTAGCCTATTGCTCCATGTGATTAGGGTGGACAACTTGGGGGTGGGTTATGTAACATCTCGAATCGTCTCCCACCGTCAGCTGCATGAATAGATCCTCTGCAATGTTTTCCTGCTCCCTAAAGACCTCCTCGATTGAACCTATGTGTCTGCCTAAGCGGTCCTTCAACCATCTGCGGATCATCCATATGGCAGGTCAGACAGTCATGAGCCATGTGACCCTGTCCGCTGCAAGCATAATACTGCCTCCTCCTGGTATGACTAGATCTGTCTCAGTTGCCTCGCACAATCTACCCTAAATCCTTCAGTCTCCCACCTATAGGTATGGTCCTCTTAGACCTCTGCGACATCTGTCTACTGCCAGCTGCAGAAGACTCCACTACGTGATGACTGGTGGTGGGTCTTGCTGCTTGTGACTACTCTATAAGGAAAATCTCTACTAACAGGGCTCTCTTTCATACTACCACATGCGTTGGGATGATAATAGAAACCATTGAAGCCATGATCTCTTTCATGAGCCCCTACTCAAAGGTATGAGACCTAGAGAATGTGACATGTACCATATCTGCGGAGTAGCGTGAGAGTTCAGTGAACCTCGCAGAGTACTATGCCACAGTCATACTGCCCTACTACAGATTAAGAATATCATGTATGTGCACTACCCAAAGAGTATCTATGACAAACACTAACCAAAACAGGCTCTAGAAGTTTTCCCAGAGAAGATACACCTTGTCATGAACCTGGAGCATCATGCTCCACCATCTGCCTGCTGCTGCCTGAAAAAGGATGGCATCAAGGATCACCATGAGATCAGCTAGTGTCACTACTAGTCATAAGACTCTCACTACACCCTCCAACCAATCCTCATCTTCCTGAAAGTCCACCTCTCACCTGAACTTGGGTGGCCACTGGAATTGGAACACATGCAACGTGCTCAAGCGGCGTGCACCCTCTGCAGTTGGGGCTAATGGAATCATTGGCCCAATGGGTAATGGTACCGATGGTGCCTCAACTGGTTCCTCTACTGAAAGAGGGCCTTGCACCAAGGCCTCATCGTTCGGTGTGATATCAGTTCGTACCACTCTCAAAACCCTAGCTGGATATCTACGTGGAGGCATCCTGAAAAGGAACAGGTTTACCATAGTCAATAAGTTATACTTAGTGATCTAACTCACAGAGATCACAACGAAAAATCTTCAAAACACACATGCAATCAGTGTCTTCATGCACTATGATGGAAATCAGATGTTAGGGTCCTGGTGTATTGATAAGTCGGCTGCTGCCCAAACACTAGATTCCGTAAACTGATAACCACACTCACTACACATAACAATATTGCAGTTAAAAATCTCAGATTCATATGTTATATGGTAGAACCGACTCCTCTGATACCAATTTTTCACAACCCGTCCCCCAGGGCCCATGCATTGACTACCCAAAGCCCGCCTCCCATAGGCTAGGGGCTGGCAACCAGCACCAAAGGTGTATTCCCTAAAACTGAGAAGGCTTTTTCTTTATAACCTGTAAGCACACACAACCAAGCACTTAGCAAGATACAAACTCACGTAAACTAAATAGTAAATAGAGTGAGTGCAATAAGTTAAAGAACCAGAATACTAGCCCAAATGAAATGTACAAGAAACAAAAAGTACAAGTAAACTAGAAGAGTTCCTGCGAACACCCACATAGTATCCTACTTGAAGGGTAGGTACAACTCTCGATCGGTCATATCTAGAGTACACCTCGTCTAAGGTCCACCTTCGAGAAAACTCTTGTCCCAGTACTCTTGTACTTAGTTAGCATTGTCCGTCGTCTGCTCGAAACACAATGAATTTTGGGAATAGACCATGTAGGGGTGATTATAACGATACTTATTAGGGACCCCAAGACCCACAATGTCTCAGAAAATTTAAAAAGGATAAACCACAAAGCATGAAATCAACTAAAAACCCTAATTAGGTATATTCCCATACATATACCTATGTTATCAAGTATACCCATCTCAATCCTAAGGAAACACATAGTCCAACTCAAAATCCCAAAGCTCAATTATTCCACAAAGGAAGGAGTACCATGATGGTAAGTACCAATTAGGTACACCACACAGAAGAATACCACCAAGGTATTCCCACATAGGAAAGTACCGCTCAGGTACGAACACAAATCACCCCAGGTATAACATAAGTACAGAAGTACAGATGATTAGTCGAAGGCTAGATTAAATTATTCTGTTAAGAGGATCTACAACTGACCCACATAGGATTGCTCGGTACTGACCCTCATAGGATGGTTAGGTACTGACCCACACAAGATCCCTCGGTGCTAACCCACAAAGGATCACTCGGTGCTGACCCACATTAGTTCTCTAGGTGCAGACCCACACAGGATCTCTCGGTTCTGACCAACATAGGATCGCTCTGTGCTAACCCACACATGATTTCTCCTCCTTCTTCACGTCACCACCAGCTTCTCAGTTCCCACACTGAGATTTCTCGTCTACGGAAGAGTCTGCTCATCGATCCACTGGTTGATACTCCAACTAAAACGATGTCCCACAAATAAGTATCACAATGGACCGCCATTCCATAAGGCTATCAACACAATAGATAGTGCGTTAATCAGATGACTGGTATGTGAGTTATTAGCCTTTTAGTCCCAAGGGCCCTATTGGATTTGCGCTCGATCCAACCCAAACGTACTCCATATTTATGGAAAACTCTAGTGGGGTATACTCAAAGGTATTGTATCGATCTAAGGTTTATAGAGCCATTGAAGATTTGTCAAATAGATGCATGGTGCCAAAGTCATGGCTGATAGAGAGAAAAGCTCATAGATGGTCTGGGTCCGGTCAGACCTATCATGCTGGGTCCGGGCCGACCCACGCGGGGTCCGGCCCGTCACACCAGGTCCTTCTTGGCCGGCGTCAGTGACGCGGGGGCCACAAAGTGGTGCGAGGTAGCGAGGGATGTGCGTGGGTCGTGAGGGTGGCATGGTGGCCTTGAGGGTGGCGAGGAGGGTCCGAGGGTGGCGTGGAGGCCACAGGGCGGCAAAAGCGGCGGACGATGGTGTCGTGGACGGCATGAGGCCGTGGGGGTGGGGGGGTCCATGAGCAGAATGAGGCAGCGGGGTGGCGGGGGTTGTGGGGCGGCGGTGGCCGTGGGTAGCGGAAACAATGAGTGGCGTGGGGGCCACGGGGCAGCGACGACCGCAGACCATGGAGGTCATGGGGCGATGGAGGTCATGGGAGGTGCAATGGCCGCGGGGCGACAGGGCGGTGAGGCCACATGGAGGCTGTGGCTACAGTACACCATTACATTCATCGTGGCCGACAGTGTGCCGACCACCATTACCGAGTTCCACTGATTCCTTTCGCCGGAACTAGTCTCCTCCTTCATGCATTGCAAGAAACACAAAAAAGCTCAAGATAATCATCAAAGAAGTCGGGGAATGTTTGTTTGGGCCGCACCTTCTGCGTTAGGGAGGTAGCAAGCAACATAATAAAACATGTATGAATAAAACCTGGAACAGAAAGGGGGTACACAAAGCAACAACCCTACAACCACTCGTAAGGATTAGTTTCCCAAACCAGCAAAAAGAAATCACACATGGTTCAACTAGTTAGAGAGTTGATCCATGTTATTTTTTTATAAGGGATAAACATGGGAAATAATAGTCACATAGAAAATAAACCCTTACATTGGAGGGTTGTTGACAGAGGTCACGAGATGAAGATGGTGAAGGTGACGAGAGTTTCAATGATGGTCGCTTCCGTATTTGGTTTGAATGTCGTCCTCGTTCTTCAATTCCAGAGTGCGTTCTTCGTTGAAGAATATATTCATTGAATAAGTTCTTCTCTGGGAGAGAAGGATTCCTTCATGCTCTCTCCCAATGCAATTTTTCCAATCCTTTCCCCAATTCCACTGAAAAGAAAAATAAATAGCCAACATAAAATTAATAACTTATCATTTAATTTTATTTTGACACATAAAATTAATTGGTAACCTAACATTTAATTTTATGTTGACACATAAAATTAATTGATAACTTAACATTTAATTTTATGTTGACACATAAAATTAATCGAGGGAGTTGAGAGGTTTCCTCCCCCCATTAGGAGGGGTTTGAGTGGTCCCCACCACCGAGCATTGAATTAAAAAATAGAGGTTTTAGTTTTGGGTGGTTCCCACCTCCATAACCAATGTACAGAGGTTTACTAGATATAGAATAAAAGTTTATTTTTTTTAATATCCACAAAACCCCCAAAAACTATCTTTCACTCTCGACCCACTGTGGTCGTGGTGAAGGTCCCCTTATGTGAATATTGGTGTAGAAAGTTCAACGGTTCCATCATATCTCAATTCCGAGAATCGGTTCAAAATTTACAAAAAATCACTCACATGTTTACTGAACGTACCCAAAAAATGTTTAGAAATTCATTCAGAGCACTCCGGGCCTCGGAATAACATGCTGTCAATTTCCACAGACTTGTTAAAATCCCATATAATAAAAAATGTTTACATGGAATTTCCGAGTCTTTAAACATGTAGTAAGTGACTACACACCATTAAACCCCTTACAATCAATCACCCAGGTAGAAATGGTTTTTATCAGAAATATAATGGTAAAGAAAATTTGAATGACTCAACTATGAAACCTCCTTCAAAAGATAAAAATGATATAGTACCATATATCCTTATGACCATTTCTTTAATATCTCTAAAAAATATTCCATGGAAATAATTATTTTATTACAATATCAACATTTTTAGTGAACTAACAGTCATATTATATATTTTATTATTTTTTTGGTTATTAAATTTCCCTTGAAACATTCACTTCCTTGTGAACATTTTTCATCAAAAATTATATTTCTCTTAAATATTCATGTTTATTATACCATGTATATTATTATTTTACATAAAGTATGAAATTTCTATAAAGAAATTTTAAATTTAGTGTAATTTGATTAACTAGGAAAATATTGATATTAATTATTATTTTCTCAACAATAAAATTTATTGATATATAATTTTGTTCATGTATTACATTGATCATTAAATATATGATGATTTCATTTTGAAAATAGTAATAAGTGGGTCACAGTTATATATATACATACATACTTACATATATATATATATATCCTCTCAATGCATCAACGATTTTATGGTGACAAACCAGTTGACAAGACCTATTAAATGGGTTTTTGGGTTACACCTACCTATTTATTGAACTATCTTCTCATAAGGTCTTGATATTAATGATATCATAAGGTATGAGATCATAATGTAAAATATTTATCATCTCTTTTATTGAGAATTTAGTTATTATTTTACTTAATTGTAACACCTAAATCTTCCATGGTACTCTTCTCTTTGAATAATACAGTAGCGTGTGTTGTACACAACTTTGAGTTCTAACACACACCATAACCAATCAAAGTAGCCGTTAGGAATAGTAATACCCACTTTTTAAAATTTTATAAATTTTATCTCTCAAAATGTACTTAATTTTTGGATTCAGAATATTGTATTTAGCCTAGGGTGAAATTTTGGTACTTTTCGGATAACTTTTATATTTTGGTGAATAGTGAAAATTACTAAATTTTAATTAAAAAACAACTTTTTTAATCAAAATAATTAATTGTGATAAATTATGAATTTGAGTGGTTTTGAAGTATATTTATAATATATTTTTACCATTTAATATAATTTTGATCATTGGACATGATTTCAAAATTAAACCGGACATAAACAAGTGTCAATCTTTTGATAGTTATTATTTTTTAAAAACACACTTTTTGTTTTGACAACGGAAATTAATTTTAAATTAATTTTTCCACCTCTGTGTTTCGAATTTGGAAAAATGGATTCCATATTTGGAATCAGGATTACCAAATTTTTTAAATAGGTATATTTTATTTTTAGACATTTTGAATAATTACTTTGGTAAATATTTTATTTACCATGGTTAAAGGGTAAATCCGGTAAATAAGGGTAAAAAACTAATATTATAATAATAATAAATTACTTAAAACGTGTAATAACCTTATTGGTGGATAAATGTCTGACCATGGGCATCTTTGGGTCTATTTTGGGACCCCATGGATCCACTTGTAGGTGATAGGGACACTTTATATTAATTAAGTTAAAGCAAAAACAAAAATGACATAATCATATATCTTTTGAAAAACATTTTTCAAATAAGTTTATATATGTTATATTTTCGACTGTAGATATTAATTAGAAATCTAAAAATATTTACTACATAATGTTATTTTATTTATAATTTTTAGACATTTAATAATTAAATTTATTTATGACACAATAATGATGCAGTATTTTCCTTATTAATGAAAGAATCAAATAATTGATATTATAAATATAAAAATAAATGTAATTTGAATATTTTTATGAGTTAAACTAATTTTAAAGGTTAATATAATATATTAGGACTAGTTATATTAATTTGGTTCGAAGTAATAATTCTGTTGTGAATTTATCAAAAACAAAATACCCAATAGTGTCAAAATTGACATAAAAGAGTTTTTAAAACAAATATTTTATTATTAATTGATATTCAATAACTAAAAATCTATGGTTCAGAGAAAAGCCTTATATCATGATAGGTGTATCATAATTGTACCACTTTGGGGTCTCTTGGATGTATATAGTATGTTTATTAACCATATAATATAAAAATACAAAGTGACATGGTAAATGTCAAAATAATTAACTAAGAGTTAAAACTAAATGATAAGGTTAATATAATGACACAAAACAATCTAAATTATATTGGTTGAAATTATTTCAACACATACCCACCTTATTCTTTTAATAATCTACTTTGGAGCCATTATAAACCTAATATTAATTTATTATAAAATAATATTTCTAGATTTTCCAAAGGTTCCCCTCACCCCTCTTATAAAAGGGCACTCCACCTTCTCACTAATTCACACATTCAAAGCCCTTTGGCTCGACTAAACCCTGACTAAATACTCTCTCACCTTCCCTCAATTCAACCTAGAAGCCTTAGTTTGATCATAAATCCATCCTAAGGAGCCCTTTTGATCAAATCAAAAGGAAGAACCTGAAGAAGAGGTAATGTTTTCACCACACTTTTTCAAGTTCCTTTCTTCTTCAACTTATTCTTTCTATGTTATTCTCATTATAAAATAGTAACTCCAGTATCTTCTTTATACTAAGATGTTATTATAATCATGTTACAACCATATTCATTATTCTATCTATCCTTTGAATGACATGTCACCATACGTGCGTACGTATGACTTACCGTCTCCACATCGTGGTGTAATTGTTCTCAAAACATTAATATTTGGAAGGGTATAATAATGATGTGTAATTCATGTAAATAATAAATATAACATGATAATTATTATTTATATATAATATACTATCAATTTATATATTATTTTAATATCAAAAGAGTGATATTGTTGTTCGTGCGTACGTACAGACTACTATCTCCACGAACGTGATGCGATTCATTCCCCGTCGTATCCATTCAAGTATAATTATCATTTTCTGATTAAAAATAATGTTAAAGGACTTGATATCATTCTGGATATTAATAAGATATAACCTATCCATAACAATCATGGTTTATGTAACAAAACATGTAAAATAAAACGAGTAAGTTAACACCCAAAAAGACGATAATACTAAGATATTATTAACAAAGAAATGTTAAAAGATAATATATGATATCATATGAATGTATATGATTCTTTTATAATTTAATAAAAATTATTTCACCATTATAAAAGAGGTAATATACCCTCAACCAAGGAAAATTACAAGGTAATGGGTTTTCATCTCACTCCTTATTCCCGTGAGATTCATGCCATATTACCACAATTACCTTTTGTGTGGTGTATGTAATACCCAAAATTGTTTTCACTGTGTAACACACATTAATTTAGGTGTATCTACATATTCATTGTATTATTCCTCTTTAATGGGTTGTATGTTTCGTAATTTACCAAATTGGTAAGGGTTTATTCCACAATCTCTTCATTATCCGTGGTTGTTTATACATAATTATCTAGTAGGATCTCTTTATAATCCACATCCATGTTTCTAAAAAAAGAGTATTTCAAATCATTCTTACAATATTATAGACTATGTGTTAATTTCATTTTTAACCTTTTTGACTTTTTATAAGAAGTTTATAAAGGAATATTTCTGTCGTCTTCCAAATAAGGTCCTTTTTAACCTTTTCGACAGAGTTATAGTAAGAATTCCTTTTTTAACTTATACGGAGGGTGCGACTAATTTACGCCATTATAAAATCTTCAAAGTTTCCCTTACAAGATAATAATTATATTTTCATAGTAAATGTTTTATTTTATAATTCTGTTACTTTTAAATGATTTCAAAAAAGATATATTTATCTCAAATAGTTTAGATTTCATCTATGTTACACTTATTTGAAGTTGATTTATAATGATACAAATCGTCCATATTGTATGTAAGGTTTTGTGATATGTTTGACTATGGATGAGTTATTTTTATGTCATTAATGGTTTATGATTAATGTTTTTTCATTTCATATTCTAGTTTTAATACGAATGTTTATGTTATATATCATCCTCTCATTAAGATGAATGTGTTGGAATAGTATGTTCTGGGTTGGGGACTGGAAAAAGTAAGCCCTCCGGGTTGGGGTTAGGTTACAGCAGACCCTCTGGGTTAGTTTCCGGATATTAGAGGCACTCCGGGTTGGTGTCCGGTTATTAGAGGCACTCCAGGTTGGATTCTAGTTACATAGGCTCTCTGGGATGGGTTTTGGTTACAGTTATCCCTTAGGTCTTGGCATGAGGCCTTGACATAGAAATTAAAGTTCGTCATTATGAATTCCATCATTTTGAAAGTGGTTATTGATATTGCATGTTATTATTTGACTATTAGAATATCCATGTGAATAAGTAAATGGCATTATTTCATTTTATTTTTTCCATATTATGCTGAAGTTCATGTTTTAAGGGTTTTTGTTTTATTGATACATTGCCACAGATGTTTATGCTTATTTATGAAAGCATATGCTATATTGTTATCCTAACTGAGAATCTAAGATGGCCCCTTTCTGTGTTTTATTTTTCCCAGGATGTGAAGAAATATATTATGACTGACCTGCAGGGATATTCTGAAGCGGATATGAGTGTGGACTATGGAGACTATATTATTGTATTTTTCACTTTATTATGTAATGTAAACCTTATGAATGTATCTTGTGATTCCAAGGTTACTAAACTAATTGATCTTTCGAGACTTGATCTTTTTTGATCATGAAGATGTTATGTAATAATGCACCGACTCTGGGTAACTGGGGTGGGGGCGTTACAGTTGGTATCAGAGGAATATTAGTACAAAACTTGGAAACTAGATCTAGATAAACTCTGATTAGAGTACATATCCCTAAGATAGACTTTGAGGATTAGTATAGAATAACTTCTTAGAATTTTGGTATTATAGAGATTTTGTGAGTTTTCTGAGCAATACATCCTTGTCTAGATATGAGAAAGTGGAGGCGGCTCTGGCACAGATGTACCTTGGGGTAAAACCTGTAAACACCGATTTGATCCTGACTCGAACGGGAATTGGTGCATGAAAACGGGCCTTGCTGAACTCTTGGTTATGAAACTCCCGGGGGATATGCTTAGGATAATTCATGATTTCTTTACAAAACATTATGAAGGGTTTATGAGTATATACTTTCTCAAAGAAAACATTTTTATGATTATGGATTATATCCATAAACTGTTCAATTTATGTTAGGTGTTTTTCAAGATTTTTATTTTGTATTTCGATTTATAAACTAATCTAGTTTAAGCAATTGTTTGGAAATGGATCCTAGTGGATGAAATGGAAACTATATCAATTCACGCAATCCATATAGGGATTTCTCTCCTGCTCAAGATAATTATAGTGGAGTTGGTGATGCAACTGGTGCTGATCAGCTAATCACCATACTAGGACAACTCACTCAGGTTATGAATAATAACCTTACCCGTACGGAGCACCCTGATCCGCAGCGTGGAGGATCAATGTTAGACCGCTTCATAAGGCAACAACCACCAACATTCAATGGGAGTACAAATCCCTTAGTATATGAGCAATGGATTAATTCCTTAGAGAAAATATTCAATGCCTTGGGGAGTAGTGAAAGGGAAAAGGTTATCATGGCAGTTTACCTATTCACTGGAGATGCTGATCAATGGTGTTCATTGATTCAAAATACAATGGAAGATGAAGAAGTATCAAGTATGAAATAGAGGGAGTTTAAAGATATTTTCTTAGAAAAATACATTCCTTGTGACCATCGAGCAGATATGGAAAGGAAATTTCTGAGTTTGAGGCAAAATGAGGATGAGAATGTCGCAAAGTAAGAGTCTAACATTACAAGGTTAGCAAGGAATGCTTCAGATTATATACGTAACCCAAGAAGTAAGATTTATCGTTTCTTTAATGGGTTAAAAACATTTCTCTGTCGAGCTTTAGTATCACAATATTTCTCAACGTACGAAGATATAGTCTGATGTTATATCAAGATAGAAAAGAAATTTTATAAATCTTATGACAATAAAGTAAAGAAAGATAATAAGAGAATGGTGTAACAAGATACAGATAAAGGAAAAAAGGGAAATAAGGATTTTCCATTATGCAATAATTGTTGGAAAAATCACCCCGGTACTTGCCTAAAAGGAATGAGAGTTTCTTATAAATGGGAAGAAAAAGTTCATCAGGCTCGTGATTGTAAGGGAAAAGAAAACATTGTCAATGTTGAATGCTAAAATTGTAGAGAAATGGGGAATTATTCAAATGAATGCCCTAAGAGTCAAGGAAACTTACCTTAGAAAAGGCCAATGGAGTAATGCCAATATTATGCAGTTACTATAGTTGAAGTGGAATAATTATTGTATTTGGGTTTTTGGACTCAAGGACTATATTATGGTAATAAGAATAATGTTATATATATAAGGATTGTACTGCAGTACTTGTTGTTTTCATTAAGGTTTTAATATGATGAAGGTAATCATATTTTTAGTATGTGACAATAAGAGAAACTTTACTTTGATTGGGGAATCTGATGAATTGATTTTTAAATTTAGAGACCTTTTAGATAAAGTCTGGACAGAGATATTTTGGATAACTATAGAGTTTGGAATATATTAAGTTTAACATTGGATAGTATTGTTTAAGGTTAAAACATTTCTGAAGATTGTTTTTGGAATATTATAAGACTATAGTTCTAGGAAAAGGACAACCTGTAGGTTGGGGGATAACCCGTCACGTCGGACAAAGCTACAGGAATCAAACCCACAACCAAAGTGCGACAAGCCTTTATTACCACCCACTAGCCTTTAGGAAGCACCTAGTTATTAAAAAATACTTTTCCTAATATAAATGGTGTGTGTTAATGTTTGGAACCTTGTACAATTAGTATAAATATAATATTTTTGATTTCTATTATCTTTTTGAGTGAAGGATGAGTTTGTGGTAGAAATTAGTTGAAGGTTGAAACTCTACTTGTCAATTATATATATATATATATACCAATTTCTTATTATATGAATAAATTAATTCTTAAACATTAGTAAGGAGATATTAAAACAAAAAAATGTGTTATCCTAATACCTTACATTTTGTTGAACTGATGATATTTTAAATCAACATAGATTGAAGGCTTTGAGGCCCTAAATTTTACACTTGTTTGTGATTGATGACCTCAATCAATACCTAAAAATATTTACGTTTTTCCTCCAATTATATGTCTCTAATTGGCACTAATGTTCTCCTAATCGAGATCATAATTTGGTGGTGACTTTTTCATTTCCCTTTCCCTCTTTTTAAGGCTAAAATTTTTAACCTTATTTCCGATGTGGGCTTTCCACAATGGTATTTTCTATTTTCAACCTTTTATTTTCGAAGAATAATTTCAAATTTCGAGGATGAAATTTATTGAAGGAGGGGAGAATGTAACACCCCAACCTTCCACGGTACGCTTCTCTTTGAATAATACGGTAGCGTGTGTTGTACGCAACTTCGAATTCTAACACACATCACAACCAATCAATGTAGCCGTTATGAATAGTAATACCAACTTTTTAAAATTTTATAAATTTTATCTTTCAAAATGGACTTCATTTTCGGATTCTGAATATCAAATTTATCCTAGGGTAAAATTTTGGTACTTTCCAGATAAATTTATATTTTGATGAATAGTGAAAATTACTAAATTTTAATTAAAAACAACTTTTTTAATAAAAATAATTAATTGTGATAAATTATTAATTTGAGTGGTTTTGAAGTATATTTATAATATATTTTTACCATTTAATACAATTTTGGTCATTGGACAATATTTCACAATTAAACCGGACATAAACAAGTGTCAAACTTTTGATTGTTATTATTTCTTAAAAACACGCTTTTTATTTTGATAGCGGGAACTAATTTTAAATTAATTTCTTCCACTTATATGTTTTGAATTTTGAAAAATGGATTCCATATTTGGAATCAGGATGTAAAAATTTTGTAAATAGGTATCTTTTTTTTTATACATTTTGAATAATTATTTCGGTAAATATTTTATTTACCATGGTTAAAGGGTAAATCCGTTAAATAAGGGTAAAAAATAATATTATAATAATAATAAATTACCCTAAAATGTGTCCTAACCTTATTGGTGGATACATTTACGACCATGGGAATCATTGGGTAGATTTTGGGACCCCATGGAGCCACTTGTAGGTGATAGGGACACTTTATATTAATTATGTTAAAGTAAATACAAAAATGACATAAGAATATATCTTTTAGAAAAACATTTTTTTACCTAGGGTTATATATGTTATATATTAAACTATATATATTCATTATAATAATAAAAATATTTCCTACATAATTTTATTTTATTTATAATTTTTAAATATTTAATAATTAAGTATATTTATGACACGATAATGATGCAATATTTTCTTTATTAATGAAAGAATCAAGTAATTGATATTATAAATATCAAAATAAATTTAATTTGAATATTTTTATGAATTAAAATAATTTTATAGGTTAATATGACATATTAGGTCTGGTTATATGAATTTGGTTCGAAGTAATAATGTTGTTGTGAATTTATAAAAAACAAAATACCCAATAGTGTCAAAATTGACATAAAAGAGTTTTTAAAACAAATATTATATTATTAATTGATATTCAATTCTTAAAAATCTAAGGTTTGGAAAAAAGACTTATATAATGAAAGGTGTATCATTAATGAACCACTTGGTGGTCGTTTGGAAGTATATAGTACGTTTATTAACTATATAATATAAAAATACAAAGTGACATGGTAAATGTCAAACGAATTAACTAAGAGTTAAAACTAAAAGATAAGGTTAATATAATGACCCAAACCAGTCTAAATTATTTTGGTTGAAATTATTTCGACCCATTACATCCATATTCATTTAATAATACACTTTTTAGGCATTAGAAACTGAATATTAATTTATTATAAAATAATATTTCTAGCTTTTGAAAAGGTGCCCCTCACCCCTCTTATAAAAGGGCACTCCCCCTTCTCACTAATTCACACATTCAAAGACTTTTGTCTTGGAAAACCCTACCAAAATACACTCTCAAATTCCCTACCTTAAACCTAGAGGCCATTGTTTGATCATAATTCCATATTATGGAGCCCTTTTGAACAAATCAAAAGGAAGAACCCAAAGAAGAGGTAATGTTTTCACCACCCTTTTTCAAGTTCCATTCTTCTTCAACTTATTCTTTCTTTGTTATTCACATTCTAAAATAATAAATCTAGTATCTTGTATATAATGAAATTTTATTATAAATATGGTACAACCATATTCTATATTCTATCCATCCTTTGAATGACTTGTCACTATACGTGCATACGTACGGCTTACCGTCTCCACCTCGTGGTGTAATTGTTATTCAAAACATTATTATTTGGATGGGTATAATATTGATGTGTAATTAATGTAAATAGTAAATATAACATGATAATGACTGTGTATATATGATATAATATCCAATTATATATTATTTTAATATCCAATTATATATTATTTTAATATCAAAAGAGTGATATTGTCGTTCGTGCGTATGTACGGACTACCGTCTCCACGAACGTGATGACATTCATTCCCCATCGTATCCATTCAAGTCTAATTATGATTTGATGATTAAAAATAATGTTAAATGAATTGATACAATTTTGGATATGAATAAGATACAACCTATCCTTAACAGACACGACTTATGTAACAAAACATATAAAAGAAAATGAGTAAGTTAACACCCGAAACGACGATAATACTAAGATATTATTAACAAAGAAATGTTAAAAGATCATATATGATACCATATTCATGTATATGATTATTTTATAATTTTATAACAATTATTTCACCACTATACAGGAGGTTAATCTACCCTCATCCAATGAAAAGTACAAGGTATGGGGTTTTCATCTCACTCCTTATTCCCGTGAGATTCATGCCATATTGCCACTATAGCCTTTTGTGTGGAGTATGTACTGCCCATAATTGTATTCATTCTGTAATACAAATTAATTTATGTTTATCTACATATTCATTGTATGATACATCTTTCATGGGTTGTATGTCTCGTAGGTTACCAAATTGTTAGGGGTTTATTTCACAATCTCTTCATTATCCGAGGTTGTTTATACGTAATTATCTACTGGGATATCTTTATCATCCACACCCATGTTTCTAAAAAAAGTATTTAAAATAATTCTAAATATATTATAGACTATTTGTTAATGTCATTTTTACCCTTTTTTACTTTTTATAAGAAGTTTATAAAGGAATATTTCCGTCATTTTCCAAACAAGGTCATTTTTAACCTTTTTGACAGAGTTAAGGTATGAATGTCTTTTTTAACTTATATGGAGAGTGTGGCTATTTTCTATCGTTATAAAATCTTAAAAACTTCCCTTAGAAGTTAATAAGGATATTTTCTAAGTAAATGTTTTATTTTATAATTATGTTACTTTTAAATGATTTCAAAAAAGAGGCATTTCTATCAAATATTTTCGATTTCATCTCTGTCAACATCCTTTGATAAATTTTACACTTATTTGAAGTTGATTTATTATGATACAAATCATCCATATTGTATGTAAGGTTTTGATATATGTTTTACTATGGATGAGTTATTTTTTATTTCATTAATGATTTATGATTAATATTTTGGCATTTCGTATACTAGTGTTAATAAGAATGTTTATGTTATATTTCATCCTCTTCTTAAGATGAATGTGTTGGACTAGTATGTTCCGGGTTGGGGACCGGTAAAAGTAATCCCTCCGGGTTGGGGTCCGGTTACAGAAGACCCTCCGAGTTGGTGTCCGGATATTAGAGGCACTCCCAGTTGGTTTTCGGTTATTAGAGGCACTCCGGTTTGGTGTCCGGTTATTGGAGGCACTCTGGGTTGGAGTCCGGTTATAGAGGCTCTCTGGGTAGGGTTCCCGTTACAGTTATCCCTTAGGTCTTTCCACGAGGCCTGGACATAGAAATTAAAGACTGGTATTATGCATTCCATCACTATAAATGTGGTTATTGATATTTCATGTGATTATTCGACTAGTAGAATTTCCATGTGAATAAGTAAATGGAATTATTTCATTTTATTTTTTCCATATTATGCTGAAATTCATGTTTTAATGTCTTTTGTTTTAGTTATACATTGCCTCAAATGTTTTTTCTTATTTATGAAAGCTTACGCTATATTGTTATCCTCACTAGGCATCTGAGATCACCCCTTTCTATGCTTTATTTTTAATAGGATTTGAAGCAATATATTATGAATCACCTTCAGGGATAGTCTGAAGGGGATATGAGTGTGGACTATGGAGACTATATTGTTGTAGTTTTTCACTTTATGATGTAATGTAAACCTTATGAATGTGTCTAGTGATTCCAAGCTTACTAAACTAATCAGTCATTAGAGACTTGATCTTCTGTGATCATGCTAATGTTATATAATAATGCACTGACTCTGGGTAACTAGGGTCGGGGCGCTACATTGATATTATTTCATTGAGGTTATACATGGAGGCATTTCACATTAAATTTATTGACTAAATGAAATTTCTGTTCAAAAAATTACTTTGAAATATTGATTACGATTTCTGTACTTTTAATTTATTATTTTGTACATAACCCTTATAGGGAATTTGAGCTCACCATTATTTAATTTCATTTTCCTGAGGTATGAAGATATAATAATTAAATCATTTTTAGGATGAAAAATAATTACTTTTATTATGTTTTATATTTTATTTCCAATGTAAAATATGAATCATGTTTGCATTAGGTTCTTCAGGAATGCTAAATTGAACAATTTGTTAGGATGAGATACCATGTATCTAATTCCAATTAAATAAAGTAGAAACTAACTCTGTGGTTCTATCATTGGGCTTTTTATTGTTCATATTAGTGGATGTTTTTTAGAAACCTTGGAAACTAGATTTATGAAAAAATATATTGGGAAACCTAACCTTAGGATAGAATATGATGATAAGAAAATAAAACACCCCAAGATTTAAATAGGCATATATGAAACAAAAAACTAGACATATATTAGAATGTAACCCCGTGATGCTTTAATATATATCTAGTTTAAATAATTTCAATCTCTACGATATCTTATAATGTACACAACACCATGTTTAAAAAAATATGATACCCTATTAAAATATTATTATTTATATATAACTATTATAACCAAGATAATAAATTTGTAGGTGTGAATAGGAATTAATAAATTTTTTTCACATTTATAAAATATGTTAAATTATAATTTATTTATTTTATATAAAATAAGAATCACTTGAAATAAATAGGATTTTTTTATGAACAACAACATTTTTCTAAAAAGTTGTTTTTTCGCGATTTGTGTGCATAATTTAAAATTTATTTTTATCAAATATATAAAATTAATTTTAAAAAATAAAAAAAAAATTTATATAATCATATCATATTTATATTAGTTTATTTTTTTATTTTTATGAATTGTTTCAATTTTTATTGAATAGTGAAATATAATATACTTATTAAAGGCCTACTTTTTTTTAAATTAATTACAAGGCCCAATTTATTTTAATCTCATTTTAAAATTAACATTAGTTAAATTTTATAATAATTAATATCGGTGAGTTCATTTTAATCAATATAATTTTGATTTTTGATATATATGTTTTTTCAATTTCTGAATATTTTTCTTTTTAAAAACTGTTTTTTCGACAAGTCGATGGGTTTAATTTTGATTTAAATTATGAAACATATGTGTTTTGGATTTGGAAAAAAGATTTTATATTTATAATAATCATAATACATATTATTTAATATGATATACATTATTTGGGATCATAATAAATATTGAAAACAGTAAAAATTATTTACTGCGATTAAGGTAAAAACAAGTTTATTGGGGGTTAAACAAAAAATATAATGGTTAAAAATGACCTAAATAATTTATAATTCTTATTTTATGGTAATATTTGGTCATAATATCTTCTAATATTTTAAAATGTTCTATTTTTGTAGCCTTGTGGAATGAGAAAAATTTGTGTGTAATTATTTATTTTCATAACTTCCAAGTGTGTTATACCTTAACTTATAATAGGCCACCACAAATCCTAGACATTAGACACTTCATAAAACCATTTTTTAATCCAATACCTTCTAATATTAATTTATTAATTCCATACCCTATTAATAGAAACATTGTTTTGTTCATAAATCCATCCTAGGTATGATTTTGGTGAAAACCAAAATAAGTTATCTGGAAAAGCTTTAACGCCCTAAACTAAGGATATTGTTTTATTTATTCATAATCCTTTGTAAAATAATATTAAACCTTATTTATTTAATTAATTAGTATAACTTTTATACTAGGATATTTCTATGTTATTTTCTTGACCTAGAACCATATTATCCTCTCTAAAATGGAAAACGAAACCATTGATCCTGTGTACAACGATCCACAACCTTGTGAAGCAATGTAATTTTATTTCCATCACCGGTTCTCACAGATGAATATAATGATATATTTAATTTTTCATATGACATATATGATATAATTATAATTATTTAATTATAATATCATAAATACCTTCTTACTTTTCATTTTGTGGAGAATACGGTAACATCACTCATTTGTACAGTGGACAACCACATCATGTAGTGATGCGATTTGATTTTTAATTAATGTTTATAAGTAAGGTAATAAGGATTGATTTTATGTTTATAAATTATCAGACTGAAATTTATTCATTATGAAAAAAATTTCATATATTTTTTTACCTTATCATCCATTGAATAAATGATAACATTGTTTGTGTGTATGGAAAACGACCCCCTCACGAAGAGATTTAATTCATTTTTATTACCACATTACATAGTTGGTATGTGTGTGACTATTTATGGAAATATTAGTCTCTTTATTATTTAATAATCATCATTAAAATATAAAATAACACATAACTTATTTCCATTATGATCATTGAAAAATGAAAATGTTACTTATGCGTACGTATGGCCTACAATCTCAATGATTGTAATGTAGTTAAATTTTTATAATATATTTCATAGTTAGTTTAAATGGTATTTTTTATGTAAAAAATGGTAACTATGAAGTTTTTACCATTCTAGAGATGATTAAATAATAATCTCTTTGACCAAGTTAACTTACCAATGTGATTTTAGACATATGATTCATTTATCCTTAAAATATACAACATGAAATAAATTGGTTAGGTAATTGAATATGAAATGGTAATAATAAGAATATGATTATAAAAATTGAAGATGTTTTTAATTAATTAAATAATTAACATTCATTTGTTATTCAGGGCGATAAAGAATGCACATAAAAAACCAGGCTCTATGTAATGGATATTTCTAACCCACCCTAATCATCAGGTTATGACATTTCCCTCTGAAAATAACATTATCTCTATTTAATGATATGTAATTATTCTAAATCATATATATATTTCTATCACATGTATATCTGTATTATTATACCTTCATTTTTATGGGGTAATGCACGACTTTTGACCATCTATCAAATTACATCCTTATGGAATTTCTTTTGATTATTTTATGAGGCATGATTATGCATCCCTTTTCATTATATGGGAAATTATTATGATTATTCTTTATGATTTTTATCATTATATGTCATAAATATTCATGTACATGAAATAAATTTTACTGATGGGATTGGAATTATATATCTTTTTAATAAACTAGGTAGTGTTTTAATCTCCTCAAATATCATGTAAGTGATTACAGAGTGAACCTAATTTATTATAGGACCCTGTCATCCATATGATTTTGTCTTTATAGTTTGCCTTTAAATATGTTTATGTCATGTTTTATGTCATTTACACTTTCCCTTACTTCCATGATCTTATGATACCATGATCATTATGTTATTCTTCCACTTGATTACTCAAGTAACTTATCATTTATGATATCATATCATACCTTTGACTGATATTTCATGCTTCCTTATCATGCTTATTAGCTTATTGAAATCATTATTTTACCCATTTTTTTATGTATTCATTAGGATATACCATGTAGATTTATGTTCTCAAATGTATTTTTGGATCTCACTACGGAGAATAAAGTAAGGATTCTTTGTTTTAGTTTCATTTTTATGGGTTATAAACCTAGTATTTCAATGAAATTATTAATTAACGATCCATGGGTTTTAATTATTTGATATTTATGTTTATGAATCTTTTAATAATATGTGTAAATTCATGGGCCACAATAGATGGTATCAGAGGAATGGTTTAGTAAAATTTTTGAAATAGGATGAGAACACATTATGAAAACCCTATAGAAGTTTCTAAGGATAATAATAAATATAGAAAAATATCATAAATTGTTGGTGAAGAATTGAGAAAGTGGGATTTGAACAATTAAATCCCTCACTAGAGACTAGAATTATATTTTGCCTTAGAATAGTTTTACAAAGGGAAAATTAATCAGAAAAAGTCACATCAGTATTGACTCAAGTATTTCCTGGTAAAATATAATAGGCCTTATTGCATACCTTTTTGGACACTCCCGGGGGATATGATTTGGATATTCACAAACTCTATAAGAATTATAATGAAATATTTGAATGCATGATGATCAGTAATTAATTATGATATACTTAATGTGTCATATATTTAAATGAAGGTGTCATGATTTAGACATCTTATAAATAAATTTTATATGATTATGTAGTTTCCCACTATGAATATTGTTTCTCACTCAATGATTTATAGTTTTAGTCCATGGTGGATTCCGAAAAGAATTGTGTTGATGTTGAATATTATATAAAATGTTTTAATGAGAAACCATACGAGAAGATGAATGTAAACAATGATATTGGGATTATTGATAATTAGTTATCATGATATAAGATTAACAATGTGAAATTCAGTGAGAATACTTATACTTAAAATAAGAGGAGGATGAACACTTATGAATGTTCAGGTGGTAATTAATATATTAAAAAGAAGATTTCGCTTCATACATGTCATGAAAGCTGGAATAATCACCTATAATAACATCTAAAATGGAGTGTAGGATGTTTTCTATTTTGAAATGGAGGTCATATAGAAACGAATTGACAAGGAATTTTTTGTGTTATATGTTGGAAACATGGGAATTAAATGATTCAATGACCTAATGTATGGGTTACCCCTAGACCAAGGAAGGACAAATGCTTCAAAAAAAACATAAAATTTAAATGGATTATGTATTTATGTATTTTGATTATGAATTTCGTAGTATAATTACTTTTACTAATGGTATTTTGTTTATAAGACTCACGAAAAAATATAAGGATTGTGTTAAATTTGGAAGAATATATGTCTTAATTTTATATTAACTTTAGATTTATGGATAACATCATGGATTTATGAGTGTATGGTAGATCAAAAGGTCAAATTATTGGAAAACATATTTGAGTTTTTAAGTAATTTTATATCATGGTGACTAATGTTATTTCAGAAGACTTTTTATTGAGTTCAAGTATATATAAACATTTTGGTTTAATGTAAAGGATTATTCAGGAATAATATTATTACATTTTTTGATATAAATAATGAAGGGTTTTATGGATAAATCTTATGTGAAGAATTATTCTGATCTTTGGGAGTTACTATTATTTTATGAAAGATTCACATATTACATGGTAAAAATTTTTATAACCATTTTTGTTTTAGTAAAGACGAGATGAATACCTTGTTATTATTTAAGGGATTATATAATCTTTTATAAATTGATTTTCATTCTTCGGGAAAAAGATCTCATATTACATATTAACTCATTAGAGTAATAGGATAACTTAAAAGTGATTGAAACACAACCAAAGGAAGAAATTTTGTTTATGAAATAAAACAATATTAGTTATGTATACATTTTGGTATTCTCTATCTGACAAGAATCTATCAACTATAAGAAAATGATCATGAAAGAAAAATCATAGCCTATTACCTTCATAACCGGTGAACCAATAAACTTTTAACTTATAAAAAATTTATGGTTTTGATATCCTTAACATAATATTAAACATTCACTTTCGTTTTTCAATGATCTCTATCACTCTCTATAATTTTTTACACCTTTCTTCCATGTCCATATTTTCACATCCAACCATTGTTCTTCAATTTGGAATTCTATTTTGGTGTTATTATAGATGGAATTTTTATTTACTTACACTATTTTTATGAGTATTTTTTATTAACCATTTTTACAAAGTGTGTTTTTCACAACATATTTCTTGAATGTCAAACCATTGATTACTGAGAATATGCTTAAATTGCGAGGGAACAATTTATTTAGGGGTTAGAATTTAAAACCCTAATATATAAAAGTCAAATATAAAATGAGATACCACGTATATAAGATAATGTTACAGCACAAGGATTTCTTATATTTTCATTTCAAATAAATTCAATCTCTTCGATAGATTAAAATGAACACAGTACTAGGTTTAAACAAAACATGATACTCGATTAAAATATTATTTTCTATATAAATATATTTTAAAATACCCATTATTTTTTGGGTATAAATAGTAATAACTTAATATTTTACAGACATATAAAATTAATTAAAATATTATATATTTATTGGAAATAAAATTATAATCACTTGAAAGAAAAAGAAATATTTTCTGAAATAGTGTATTTTTTCAAAAAACCAATTATGTTATTATTTGAAAATATAATTTAAAATAAAATATATCCAATTTTAGAAAATGAAAGTAATTTTTTAAATAAAAAGATCAAAATTATCTTATGGTGATTTGTTTTTATGAAATTTTTCTTTTTTTGATGAATAATGAAAAATACTGATTTTTTTAAAAAAAATCCTTTCGTTAAATAAATTTACAATCCCCATTTGATTTTAATTTTTTCATAAAAATATTTTTTTTTCAATTATATGTTAATTAATGAATATTAGTTAATGTGAATCAACCTCAAATTGAATTTTAATTAAACAACTTGTTCATCTTTTGAACGTTTTTCATTTGGAAATTTTTTTTTTGACACCAACATGGGTTTAATTTTAAATTAAAAGATACCAATTATTTTATTTGATATAGAGAAATGGATTTAATATTTTTAATCAGAATAATTTATATTATAAAAAATGGTAAAATTAATATTTTGACAACCATGAATAGTTAAAATACTTAAAATTGTATGTTGTTGTTAAATAAAAATTAGTTTACCAGGGGTTTAGACAAGAACTATTATTGTTAAAAATGACCAAAAGATTTTATGGTTTATATTATATGATAAAATTTAGAATTATATATAATATCTTTAAATAATGTTCCATTTTTAACATTGTTTAATGAGAAAAATGTATTTGGAATTCATTGTTTTAAAATATTTCATGGGTGTACTCTTCCCCACTTATAAAAGGACACCATATCTACACCCCTTCAGACACCTTAAAAACACATTGGCTTTGAAAATAAATTACCAAATAAATTCTTTAATTACCACCACTCATTCTATAATCACAGATTTCATCATAAATAAAACCTATGAAGGATTTTGTAGAAAACCAAAAGATGTTGTCCGAAGAAGAGGTAACATCCTTAACCGAGTGTATTATATTATTCCTTTCTCCAACTTCTTTAAACATTATTAAAAATTTATTATATAATAAAAAATTTATATTAAATATATTAATATGTTTTATGATATGTTAATGACCTTAAAACTTATCCTCCTCTCTCAAATGGGAAACAAAGCCATTGATCGTGTGTACGGTGGACTACTACCACATGACCAGACGTAATTTGTTTTCCATCACTGCTTCTCAAGGATGAAATTAATGAAGTATATAATTTTTATATATGATATATATAATTAGTTATAAATATATAATAATAATATCATATATACCTTCATACATTCCATTACGTTGAGAATACCATATTATCATTTGTTTGTACGTCATACTACGGCCTCACGAAGCGATGTGATTAATTTTTCATATACGAATAACATAAGAATTAATAATGGTTAATTTGAGATTTATATATTCTATTTATTACATATTTATAATTATATAAGTGAAATATATTATATAATTTCTCACCTTATCATCCATTGAATAAATTATAATATCATTCATGTGTACATTGGACTATGCATCGCGAAGTTATGTGAATCATTTTTATTACGACATCACATGAATGGTATGTTTAAGGTTATTTAAATTAATAAAAGTATATTTATGATAAAATTATCCTATTGAAATTAAAAAATAAGGCATACCATATTTCTATCATGATCTTTGAAAAATTGAAATTTTACTCATGCGTACATAGGACCTATCATCTTTGTGATTACAACATAGTTTATTTTTAATAAACAAATTTAATAATTATTTTAAAAAGTATAGTTTATGTATAAAAAAATAATTATTTCACGGTTTACATTATGTATATGATTAATTAAAAATCTCTTAGACCATATTCAATTTATCAAATTGATTTTGGACATAGGATTTTTTCATCATTAAAATGGTTGACATGACATTAATTATTTATGTAGTTGAATATTAAATAGTATAAAGTAAAAAAATTATTAATAAACTTGAAAAACGTTTTTGAAGAAATTAAATAATTAACTAAAGTTAATTATTTAGGGAGATAAATAAATCACAGGGAAAATCCTTCTCAGGGTAAGGGTTATTTAAAACCCACAAATATCATAGATTTATGACCTTTGTCTCTCTAACTCACAATGAAAATATTTAATTTTATTGAATGATTATAAATTATTTAAATATTTATATAAATTTTATAGATATATTTTTATACCTTCCTTTTATGGTGTAATACATGAATTATTACCATCTATAAAATGTATTCTTTATGGAATATCTTGTGATTATTTTATAATACAAGATTATGGAAACTATTTCATTACATGGGAAATTTTTATGTTTATTCATTATGATTAGTATGATTATTTGGAAAAAATATTCATGTACATGAAATGAATATTATGGGTTTGACTAGAATTAAATATCCCTCCACTGCATTGGGTAATGTTTTCCTCCCATGAGATGTCAAATATGGGATTAGGGATTGAACCGAATCTATTGTGGGAATATTTCCACTATGTGATGTTGTCTTATCAATTAGACTTGAATTAGGTTTCTTTAATGTTTTTTTATTTTCACATTCCCATGTCGTCATGATATTATGATAACATTCTCTATTTTTTATGCTTACACATGACTACTCATATACATTCTCTTTTATGATATCATGTTATACCTTTGGCTCACATGCTATGATTCTTTATTATGTTTATTCCATTACTAGAAATTTTAGCTCACCCCTTTCATTGTATATTCCCCAGGTTATACTATGTCATTTTAGTATCTATATTAATTTTATGATATCACTATAGAGAATAAATTCTGGATTCTGTGATTTAGTTTTGTTTGATATATTATGAACCTAGTCTTCGAAATGCAGTATAAATTTATGACACTTGTATTGTAATTATTGAATATATATGTTTGAGGATCATGTAATAATATTTTTAAAAGTATAGAGTCTATATGCTAAAATCTTATTCAAATATCATAAATGTTTTGGAAATTTATATTTGTTTTTATTTTCCAAGACATACATCCTGTTCTAGGTACTATATTTGGACACGATTTTGTCACATACACATATAGAAGAAATAAATATAGAAGGATTTTGTTATATAGAACTGGAACATCATTTTAGTGCATTGTGAATATGACCTAACTATAAACCTAGTTTCACACTCCCATTAGATATGTTTGGGATGATTTTTATTTTCATTACATACCATTATAAAATAATTAAAAATACTTTTATGATTTAATGATATTCCTAAAGAAACCATGTTTATGATTCTAATATTAATAATTGTTAAAATTTTAATATATGATAAGTGTTACACCATATTAAGAATAATATATTCTAATTTATAATTCTTAATTTTATGATCAAATCTGTTATAATCCATTCACCATAAATTGAACCTGATAGAAATAATTATATCAATACTCATAGCCAATGTAGTGATTTCCATACTAGGAATTCCAATAAAACTATTGTTGGATGTAAGAAGAACATGTATATATCAGTACACTAGAGCAACGTTACAAATAATAACCATGTAAATATGGTGAAACATGATGTTCCATGACATGATACACCTATATTAGATCATTTATTTGACTAATGCCTCCATATATTAGTGGAAATACTAATCCACTGATAGTTTAACAAAAAATTATGTCTCATGAGTTGATATTTTTAGACTTGGGATGCAATGATTGGGAAAAGGATTTGATAGAATTGTATTTTATTAAAGGAGATTCTAATCAATGATGGATTTTATCCACAATACTATTAATGATAATACACCATATGAAATGGATATATTTTATAGTAATATTCTTTAATAAATATTTTCCTTATTAGAAACAAAATGAAATTAAAATAATGTTACTCTGAATAAGGAAAAAATATGAATAAAGTGTTGCATAGTATGAGGATACATTACAATGCTATCCATGTATGATAAAAATAATATACTAAATTCATAAATAAAGATTTACCATTTTTTAAGGACTTATGAAAATAATTCAAAGGGAACTAGTTTCTCAATTTTTTGTCATACGATGAACATTATTATGTTCCATTAAAACAAAAAAGGAATTTTTTTGATCCAAAATATTTAACGTAAACCATGAAAATAATACATCACCTAAAAACCATACAAAATGTATCATGTAAAAGAAGAATAATTGATCAAAGTAATTTATATAATGAATTTTTTTGAATGAATCATCCTATAAAATGATTTAAGGGAATGTGAGTTTATTAAAAGTGTAGAGATAATGTTCTTGTACCCAATTAATATAATGTAAAAATGACGCCACTATTATCCAGTTCTTTAACTGTTAAGAAATGGGGTGTTATTCAAACCAATGTTCCCACGGAATTAAGAACATACCACCTAAGTTGATGAGGTCAGAAAACCAAGATTATGTTATCCTTATAGCTAATGTTGAAGTTCTTAATGATTTGCTGGTGGGTACCATAATCATTAACAAAAATTTAGATAATGCTTTATTTAATTCTGGATCCTAAAACACATTAATATAACCCTTTTTTCTTATAAATTTTTATTTTTCCCTTTCACCATAATAAGTGAATTTTTAGTAAAAATTTATAATAGAAATCTCACCACAAAAAGTATGTGTTATTAGGATACCATTATTAAATATAAACATGCCAAATTTTGAGGAATTATTATTATACCTATGGTTGACTTTGATATAATACTTAGTATGGACTTTCATTCAAAATTTAATAAAAAAACATATTTATAGAAGGGAATTATGATTCGTGGATAAGATTTGGAATTCATTATCTTTAAGGTGGATACTTCATCATCTAGGTCATGTCTATATCCTCCTCCAATAGATCTTTTGAATTATATTCTTTTGTAAGAAGATAAGACACAATCTATCGATGTAAAATTTAATCTTAACATTAAGGATGAGCCTATTTTACAAGAATACATTAATGTATTTGAAGAGTAATTTCATAGACATCCTCTATAAAGTGAAGTTTAATTTTACATTGATCAATAATGAAATACATATATTAAGGAATCCATATAGAATGCACACTATAGAATTAGTGGAGTTGAGAAAAGACTACATCAATTTTGTGATAAGGGATTTTTATGCCATAGTGTTTCACCTAGGTGAGCCCCATTTCTATTTTATAAGAACAAATATAGATCTACGAGGATCTACATTGATTATAAGGAATTAGATTTTATTACGATAAGTAAAAAAATATTATATACCTCATATTGATGACTTATTAAATCAAATTTATAGAGCTCAATATTTTTCGAAGATTGAAATTCATTTTAAGTTTCATGAATTGATATAAGAAAATAATATATTCTGAAGACAATATTCAACATGGGTTATGAAAATTAAAAAGTTTACAATATGTCCTTTTGTATTGTTTAATCCACCTTATATTTTTATGGGTCCAATGAATAGAGTGATCATGGAATAATTTTATTTTAATTTTTTTTATTGATGATATCTTAGATTATTGTAAAATATATTTGGTTCTTGAGACTCACATGTGAATTACTCTTATGAATCTTAGAGGAAACAAGTAATATGGGTAATTTACGATGTGTGAATTCTGGATTCAGATAGTTTCTATTCATATCCATATTCTCTCCCATTATAGAATCTCAGTTGATATTGTGAAGAAAAAGGTAGTTAAATAATGGTATGCACCAATGATAAAAATAGAGGTACACAGATTCATTGTTTTTTTGGTATATATTATTGATATATTCAAATGATTTCCTAATTGGATTACATATTAAACATTCTTATAGGTCATGTGGTAAAGTTTACAAGGTTAGAATAATGTGATGAATGTTTTGATTAATTTAAGAGAATAATGTTCAATGATCCTATTATGACTCTACCATTAATAGATGATATATTTGTGAAATATTGTGATGTATCAAAGATGATACATGGTTGTTTCCTTATTAATAATTATGGAGTTATTGTCAATGAATCATGTTAGTTAATGCTTCATGAATATAACTTTCCAACTCATGTTCTTGAGTTATAAATCATAATCCTTAATTTTAATACACGAACACATTACATCTATGAAAAAATATGTGAGAAATACCAAGATCATATGAGTCTAAAATAAATCATTTCATAAAAATTTCCCAATATTATAAAAATATAATGGCTTGATATACTCAAGGATTATAATTTCTCAATACACTAACAACCATGGTAGGAAAATAAGGTTGTGGATTCATTGAGTAGGACAGAAATTAGAGTCCTAACTAAAATTGGGATTGATAGGGATCCTATGATCATGATTTAAAGTAAGGGGAAAACAACACATTTTTCAAATTATAGCTAACATATATTTATTAGAAATTATAAAATGTTACTAGCTTGATAATGGAAATTTAAAATGAATGTTAAAATAATGAATGATGTAAATTAGAAAAATTTATATATAAGGATGATGTTCTAAAATTTGGATAGAGTCTATGTGTTATATCTTTACCTAACAAAACAAATAAATTATTGGATTATGTTTATATATAAAATTTTTCTATACATCCGGGTAACACTATAATGTATATATATTTGAAGGAAAATTTATCATAGGATAATATGAAGCTGAAAATTAAAAATTATGTATCAAGATGCTTGGTTTTTAAATAGGTGAAGGATGATGGAAAACTTCTTAGAGGAGACATGTAACATGTACCTATTCTTAAGTTGAATGGGATGAAATTCCTATATAAATTCTCATTGGATTACTAAAGACTCATATAAATAATTATACAATATGAGTTACTATTGATAACTGATATGCATATTTCATGCATGTGTTTTAGGGTGTTTTAATGTAGTGATTTAATTAATTTAATTGATAGTATTTCCAGTATTTAAAATGATTAAATTTTTATTTTATATATATAAGGATACTAAAAATATTCAGAAATAGGGGAGAAATTTTAAAAATATATCAGGTAAAAGACAATGCATGCAGGACTACTTTGCGGCATGGCATGACACCAAAAATGTTGAATTTGAATGAGAATATCATATAGAGGATAAGTAGAATTTAAAATCAATATAAAGAGTTTTTTACATAAAAAAATAAATTCTCTGAATGATTTTAATTCAGGGGGTCAAGATATATATACACTGAATAAAACAATGATATGATCATTCATGACGTGTAGAATATTCACATCATGGGATTTTTTGGATAATAATTAATTTTTGAATGCTGATGCCAAATCATACATGAATTATAAAAAAAATTCCTAAAATCATTAGAGAATATTTAACACTTACACACAGATATGAGGCTTCCAACGTGGAGGTCAATTTATTAATCTTTTTAGGAACACAACAGATACACAAACTACTGCCAGAAAATGGGTTCATGACTATAGGGATCTCCTTATTCAATTATTCACCTTATTTATTCTCTTGGAATCCATGATTCTTGTTCTCATCATGTTTAGAATGAGCGATAAGTTATTTCTATGACGAGTGATGTGATTTGAGTGGGAAGTGTTGTTATGTATTATTTCTATTTTACATTTATGCTTTTTATTATTACAAATCTATTTATCAATTCCATTTTTTTGTTTTATGATTATAGTTTTTGATCTAAGAAGAATTTATTTTATTACATCTATTAATTTCCATGGATTCCACATGACCATTATGTAACCCATTGTATTTATGTTTAGATAAGGTTTTGGAGAACATAGTTTTTGTTATTGAACCTATTAGATGACCTTTCAAATGCTTTGAATGAATGATTAATATAGGTTACCTAGAAAAAGGATCTCTATAGACCTAATTAAAACACCACACATGAATGAACCCAAAATATATTGAATCCTAAGCACACAAACATGAAAATCACTAAACCTAGAATCCTTCATCCATTAATTTCAAACCCCAATCATCTCAAATTTTCATCTCTATATAGAGAATCATTTTATTTCATTTTCAATTAATTTAATTAATTTGGGGAACATGTATCTTCCTTTTGGGTTTGATAGATGGACTTTCCAATTACAAAAATTTATTGTCAGGTTGAATGAGTTTTAAAAATTAATAAATTTTTGTAACCCCATATTAATAAATTAATGATTCCCTATGTAATGTAATTTTTTCCCATTACCATGGATGTTTTTTGTTATTCTTATGTTATTCAAGATCTGTGATAATTGTTTTTATTTTAATTCATTATTTTAAACAAGGTCATGTCATTCTATTCTTGTAGGATCAAATGGGTCGTAGGACTACTCCACTCATTGGAAAGAAATAGAAGACGATCTCTCATACAACCCAGTGCTAGAGAAGACCTTATAAAATTAGTGAAAGGATAAAAAAGTGGAATAATGAACAAAATGGGTTATTGTTAGAGAAGTACCACAACCGCCATTAGAGATGCGCAAACATATATATTACCTCAGACCATTAGGGGTGGGTCTTCATCAAAGTATTCTAGGGCTTCTAGTTTCCGTGAAATAATTTGATATTAATTTGGAAATCATCTCGATGATATAAAATTCATAATAATTTTATGGGATCTTGCACAATGATCTGATCACACTCATAGAGATTTTTGTTGAACTCTTTGAAACTTATCAATTCAATATTGTATAAAATGATGTATTACAACATATATTTTTTAGATTATACCTAGATGATAAATCTAGAGAATGGATTAAAATCCTCTCATCTCATTCCATCAGTACATGGGATGATTTTGTGTTAAAAATATTACCTGGTTTTTCCCACTATCCAAATAAATGAACATTAGGATAGATATTTTAAACTTTAATCAGTTTTATTGAAGACTTTTTACATATTTTTTGTGAATGATTTAAATATTTAACTAGAAAAATCCCTCATAATTTGAATAAAATTTTGTTTCTTATATAAAATTTTTATTGAGTAAAATCATTGGAAAACAGGTCCATTTTAAATGTTTTATTTGAAGTATCTCAAATATGGAAGTCACATGACGAGTGCTACATTAATCTGGATGATATGAACAACAACAGACATAGATGGAAGTCATAACCCAACCGTAGGTGAGGGGTAAACATGGTGGATAATAATTGGATCGATGATCAAATGGATTCTATAACTAGGAAAATTATCTAATGATGTATTTTCACAATCACCAAAGTACATTCAAAAATTATGTGAATTATATTGATTATAATCATAAAAATAAATGTTATAGGTATAGGTATCCAAATCTGAAAGTCCGAAGTTATCAATAAATACCACAAGGATTTCAACTACAAGCACCACTGGGTCTCTCACTGTCGATCCAGATACACTATATGGAATAAATTTAAACTACATTCATGACCACTTCCAGGTCAATACTCATGGAAATAAAAGAATAATAAATGAACAAAAAATATAGATTGAGGAATCTAGATCATCATGTAGGTATAATCCCTCAGAATCACTGAGAGTTCCTTATAGGTTTTTTACCTCTAGTTCTCTATTAGTACCCATAATAAGATATGAATATTAAAACTCTAAGAAGTTTAAAAATTCACATAGAACAACCCTAAACCAAAAGAAGAAAACAAGAATGGTAGGATGATAAATATGTATATGATATGGAAAAGAATAATAAGGATAAATGCGATGATTTACATGTAGTTAAAGAACAAAAATGATGAAAAAAACATCTACCAGATCAAGAAAGGTTGAAGTCGGACAAGTTAGATGCACAAAGAGGTAAATTTATTCAAAAATTTATAAAATTAAAATTGAATATTCCTTTTCCACAATCACTTGTTAATATTCAGACATACTCAATGTTCATAAAAGATATAGTGATGAAAAACATCAAGCATGAATATATCTAAAAAATAAAACTCAAGAGAATTCTTGGTAGTGGTATCAATGGGCCCAACTAAGAATAAATGAGATCTTGGTTTCATTTCCATACTGATCTATATTGGTGCTCATAAATTTAGAAAAGAGTTATTATTTTTATATGAGAGTATTAATATCATGTTATACACCACCTTCAAGAGCCTAGGACTGGAGGGCCTGAAGCCTATATGAGTTTCACTTCTATTAGTAGAATCAATAGTGATATACCTCTAAGGGGATAATTATGATATTATAATCGAATTCAATATATTATAAATTTAAATGGAATTTTTAGTTATCTATATTGAAGTGGATAAAACACCTCTCATTTTGGGAAGACCATTTTTTCTAATAGATTAGCACTGATTTCCATGAAAAGTAGTGAAGTATGGTTATGGTTATGATGTAAAGAAGTAAGTATCAATATACATAAGTTGATAATGAACTATGATGTGATATAGAATAATGAGTTTAAAGAAGAAAAATACCCCAAGATAAGGGTATCACTGAATTTGAATAAGTACAATAGATAACTACTACTATGAAAGAAGAGACTCAAATTTAACATAATAAAAAAGAAAGAAAAGATAAGAGGTCATACAAAAGAAACTGGAAGAAAAATGGACCCAAATTAGTTTAAAACATACTTGTATGTATGGATGTTTCATGACCTTCTATTTTTTTCATTGGGATTGAGGATGAAATAGTGGATTGGTTAGATGAAAATCAAGAATGTTCTGCTTTCACTAATATTTAATCAATTTAGAGAGATTGTGTAAAGAAAACCTACATGAACATGAAACAAATAAGATAACTTTATGGACCCCAACAGGTTGTATCTTTTCAATCATTAATCCCCTTAGCTGTAGCTGAAGATAGTATGCTTGAGTAAAGAACATTAAAAATTGACTTTTTACAAGAAACCCAAATCTATAAGATTTTTTTTTCTATTTTTTAGTTTATGAACTCTCCTCCAAAATATTCAAATTGCATTGATTATATCATGTAAATTCACCTGATTTTTTATTTTTTCAAGACCCCTTGATAAGAGGAAAGTAGCATGAGGCATGAAATAAAGATTAATAACCACTATATATTGTGGAACCCATTCTTGTAATGAAAACTAGAGAAAAAATATCAAGAGAGAAATTCAGATAAAAAATATTTTTAAGGAAGAACATAAAAAACCATCTTCAAATATTCATTAATATATGGTTATGTGTTCCAATTATGTATTTTTCTACTATATTCCACACATTTGATTTATTTAATTCTTTATCATTAAATTGCATGCTAATATTAGATTACTTATTTTCTTAACTAAACTAGGAGACATGGAATTCCTAGGATAATTACATTTCCATGAATTTAAATTTTATTTTCAATAAATTCAAAGAATAAAAATAGGTTAAATACTTAGTATGAATAATCATGATGATTTAGATTTTGAAAATCATGAATTAGGGGAGAATGTTAACTTTGGTACATGAATATTTTTGATATTTTAACTACCATAAATGTATGAAATGTAATTTATTTATTTTATTATTCATATTTCTTTCCATGAGTTATTTTCCCAACGTTCCTTCTAATTCATGACTCATTCTCTAACCCTAATATATATAAGTCATTATTAATGAATATTTCTTGAGATAATCAGACATATTCTTTTCAAGAGCTTTCTTGGAATCTTATCGAAACTATGACCGAACATAATCTATTTTAATATGATTGAGAAATATTTTATTTAACAATTTATCCTTATACCAACATTATATTAATCAGTTTTTAATCTTGTATAATGCATGAATATTATTGTTAGTAAATGATCCGAGTTTGAATAATATTTTATTAATTTCTACATCCATTTAGATATACTACATAATATGTATACTAATAAGTGTGGGGGTATGGAATTACATGGTGTATAGGATTATATTTTGTTAAGAAGACTATATAAGGGGTTTCATTGTGATTTGGGGAGAGGCCATGTATTTTTAATTTTTTTTCATTATTCACCACTCTTACTAAAATAATTTATAAAAAAACAAATGATAAAACATGATAATGGGTTGTCACATTAGAGGATCAAAATTACCATTTCTATGCCAATGTTCATTTCATCATATGTTGTTAGATGGTGGATTTTTTATTTTTGTTAATGATATATTTTGAAACTGAAAAAAACAATAATGGTTTATTATTTCATTATTATTACTGGTATCATGAGACCACTTTGAGTTTTTTGGGGAGAATAGGGAAATGATGTTTTTAAAGGGATATTTTTATAGAGATTATATTTTGATATCTGGAATTATAATTTATAGTAAAACCTCCTTTTTGAGCTTTATTTTTTCTAACATTTACCTATCTACCAAAAACATCTGAATTTTGTGATCATAAACGGCGAAGCCCTCATGATTAATTTTGATATCTATCTTTACACAGTTGAGATGTTATATTCCTTGAAATCCTATGGTATGTGATATTATGTTGATTTATATATGGGAATATCTACCCGGATGAAGAGCATAAAATTAAAATATTGTTAAATTGAAAATTTCATTCATATTAATAATGAATTGAAAATTTAAAATAGATGAATAAAATGGTTTGGCTATTTCAAAAGAAGAAAATTAAAATATTTGTATGACTTGATTATTTTGAAGAATATTCCTTGAAGAATTGTCTTATGTGATTCTTGGCTATTTTGTTTCCCATTTAATTAATTATTTTTATCAATATTGTATTTAAATCATGGTGATCTAAACGCCCGCTATAGTATGTTGAAAATACTTAATCGAGTATAAGTCAAAATTTACATGGGGGGTATTTGAAATGTGTATTTAATGCATCTATATTAGGGTGTTTAATATATTTATTTTTATAATTTAATTCTTATTCATGACTATATTTGGACTATTTAGCTTGTTTGGTGATTTATAGAAGGAGAATTCCAATATTTGGGAGAAGAAGAAAAAAGTAAATAATTTATTATCCAAACCACATTTTCTATCGTGAAAAAAACTAGTTTGGTGTGACACTAGAATATTGACTTTGGAATCCAAAATCATATGGAGTAGATAATGATTGAAGAATATGGAGGAAGATGTTTTCACATCGAGAAATAATTTCACATTATGAGTTTTATTCCTATTGTCGATATTGAGGAACGAAAAATAAAGTGTTTCCATAGGTATCCAGGAAATGGAGATTCATAACATAGATACTATTCACATCATGAGATTTTTGAGACCAAAAATAATTTAAGAAGGTTGATGTCGCATATTATATGACATCTAAAACATTCATTTCATGATCTAATTTGAACAGATTATATTTTTACATAGAGATAGAAGGAATCCTCTATAGAGGTCTATTTATTGATCCCTTTCGCCACACAATATATGATTCTACATTGGGTAAATACATTGATGACTACTATACAATCTGTTCATGACTATGGAGCCATACATCCAATGTTCTTCACCTCCTTTATTCTTCGGGTATCCATGATACTTGTTCTCATCATGTTCATCATGACAGAGTAGTTATTTGTATTGTAGGTATTTTGATTTTAAGAGGATGTGTTATTAGGGATTATTTCTATATTATTTTCATTTTTTGGATTACTAAAACTCTATTTCTCAATTCTAATTATTCTTATTTTTATTTTTCATGACCATTTCATTGTTTGAGGAAATTTTATTTTATTGCATCAATTAATTTCCATGGGTTTCATATGAACATAATTTCGCCTATAGTGGTTATGTTTAGATATGGTTTTGGGTATCCTAGTTTTGTAATTGAAATAATTAGATGACCATACCAACTATATAATTATAGGATTAGTGTTTGGTCCCCATAACAAGGATCCCTAAAGACATAATTACAGCTCTATACAAGAATGAACATAAAAAAATATAATCTATAGCACCCAAACCTTAATATCACTAAACCTAGCATGCTTCAACTATTTTTTTAAACCCTTATATTCTCCAATTTTCTATCTCAAAGTGATCAATCTATTATTGTTTCAATTCCATTAATTAGTTTTGGGCATATTGACCATCCTTGTGATTTGGATACTCGCAACAACCATGTACAACTGTTTTATAGTTATTTTAATTATGTTATAAAAAGTACTAAATTTGTGTAGCCCTATAGGAAATCAGCTATTCTATATGGGATATCAATTACTTTAGAAATTAAAATCATTTTCTCACTAAAGGAGAAAATTTACCTCATAATGTCCTTACATGGATCTATATTACTGAATTTTTATGACATTATGGAAAACTCTTTCAATTTTGTCTTATCATAATCAATTATTTTTAGTTACATTTTGGAAAATTATTTTACAGGATCTGGACACTAATATTTTTTTGAGTACCTCTGTTGGTAGGAGGGAGTATCTTAAGAGGGGATGAATTGAGTACCCAATAAAATTTTTGTCAAAAAGGAAAAATTTTGAATCCACAATATAATTTAATATTGGCCAGTTGATCAATATAAATGATATTTATATGCTTCAAAATTTCAAAATGTTTTTTAATGATTGATTAGTTCCCAAGAATGTAATATACAATATTACATAGTCCTTTGATATCAATTTACTTAATTAAAATATAATAAAAATACTAATAAATATTAACTATGAAATTATTAGTTTTTTTGGATAAAAAAGTTTTAGTTTTAAAAAAGGAAATAAAGTAAACAATAACATATAACAAAAATTTGAAACAAGATTTTCATTATCATAACGAGACACAATCCTCTCCACTAGGAGATCACCATCCACTAAGTAGTTTATTTAAAACAAAAATTTTGATCCACAACTTGGATCAGGTTTTACAGTAGTTTACAAATTATCCAGGACACACGCGTCCCCTACCACTATTATCAGTTGGAGAAAAAATAATCATATGACACAGGGTCCTCTCCAAATATTATCTATTCAAGTAAAAATGTGACAAGAGAAAAGAAAGGATATTAGGTATCTTCCAGTTCAGGACAGAAGATAGTGTGGATGTGATAATATAGACTATTCACACACAACTATAATTGTAGACGAATTTAAATAGAACAACATAATTATGAGTATAATGGAATTGAAGTTCTCAATCTGTATGTAGTGCATCTCATGAAACATTTATTTGATACAAAGTAAATCTTCCGTCAGTTTATCTTAAAATATTCATTATAATAGACTGTCACAGTCTTTAGTTCATGACTAGAGTAAAGAAATAGATGTGTATGACCTTTGGCCTCCACAGTTGAGTGATTACAGGATGTAACAATTATGCTCATTATATCTTTGTGTGTATTTTGTATGAATTATCTCTCATATTTCTATCTACCTACTTCACATGGGAATCCACTTCTACAAACTTTTCATGAGGGATTTTGCTTCCCTTTTATCATCATTATTAGCAAGAATAATTGGATCCTCTCTACTTCCTGGTATTTCACATATGAAAATACATCAATGAATTCTACCAAACATTTAAGAGATAAATAATAAAATATATTCAGAATTGAAATAAATAATATATAAGTTTGAGTTATTTAATTTAAAATAAGTAAGTAAAATAATGACAGTGTTATAGAGTTTGGAAGAATCCCATTCTAGTAGTGTCTCAGGTAGATGTTGTGTCATCTTGGTAGTGTTTGGATGATGGTTTCTCATCTTGGTGGTGTCTAGCTAATGATGTCTCATGAATGGTGCTGTGTCTTAAATATAAAAAATTTTACTTCACATGCTACGTTTAATCTAGTGCAGACTTTTCAAGTGGAGATTAATCTGATGGTATGTCATACTTCTAGAGGTAGGTGAGAATTTTGGTGATTTATTCTAGCGGTTTCACATATTTTACCGAAATTTTACTCTGGCGGTATGATATCCTTGATAGTTCAACATTTTTTATGGTGTAAGTCGTAATGGTGTCTCATTTTGGAGGTGATTCAGTCATGATAAGGACTCGTCTTCAGTGGTGTATCAACTTCAACATTGACATATATGTAGAAAATTTTATTAGGTGTCTCATATTAAAGAATACTTTCACAATAGTTGAAATTCATTAATATCATTAGAATCAAGATTTTGTGATCATTAAAACAAGGAGGTCTATAGTATCCCATGTTTTTATGATCAAAAATCATGGTAAAAATTGTATCAGAACTATAAAACAAGGAATAAAAGTTAAGATGAAAAATAAAAATCATGAAACATCATTCACAGTATGTGTAGATGGTATTAAATAGAAATAATAAACAAAAAAAAGTTAACTATCAAGTATCAAAGGTAACAGGTTAAAAAATAGTATAAAAAGTAAAATCAAAACATCACAATAGTAAAGAAACAATAAATGCATAAATTCCATAGGCATATCCACAATTTATCATTATAAAATAGAAATGTTAAGAAGAATACAATAGTAAATGATACAATATAATAAAAAGTAAACAAAAAGATTCATTAATAATGTTGATCAATGGTAATGCATATAGTTTCAACCCAATAGTTATTACAAGAAATTAGTCCTTTCAAAATATAATATTTACTCCAACATTTTCAAGGTTGGATAGAAGGATCCATTTTTTAATTTCCCTTATATTTGTATTTCACATTATCTGAATTAGTAGGTTCTGAAGAAGCTACATGAAAAGTAGATGGAATAATATTTGGAAGTAAAATTATAGACCGAGGAGACAATTTCTCTAGAAAAATAATAGGTCTTAGGTATCTCATAGTTTGGGTAGGATAAAGAAGGAAATGATATAATTAGATAAGAAGAGGTTATCATGTATCCCTAGTAACTCCTGGTCAGAGAGATGCCTTTGAGGTAATTAGAATGGATTCCTATGAAAAAACTATAGTTCTATGCACATGAATAAATGGATTCATGAGATTACTGAAGTGCATTATAATCTGACAACCACGTTCCATTTCCCTAAAAAAATCACTATTCTCTTCCATAAACCGATTTAGCACTGGATTCAACTCCTTCAACTATGTTTCATTTTATTTAGAGGCCTAAGTCACAAGGGGAATCCATAGATTCTTGTAAAACAATTTGAAATTTTCATGCCTCGAATTCTTGGTATAAATAATAGAGAGATAGTATTTTATGGATTGATTTATTGACTCTCTTTCAAGATTCATATCCTTGGTATATGATTTGATCATATTTGGATAATGCGTTGTACTTTTTTCAGAATTCCATAGAATCTCTAATGATATGAAAAGTTCATAATTATAAGGTCAAGTTTAAGCAACAAAATCCTATTATATGAAAACTACTAAGATCTAATCAACATCAATAGAAGGATGTGTTTTCGAGGTAGAAGTGTCTGATTACACATTTCAAGAATCTTAAAAATTCTATCAAAAGAAGCTATGAAAACATACTTCACATCTTCCATCATAGATTTAATAGATTCTACATCTCTACATATCCTTTTGTTTTCAATCTCTACCTCTTGTATGTGATGCATAATCTTAGGTTGTTTGTGTTGAACAACCAATTCAGGGAGACATCATGAATCATTTACACTAGTTGTGATCAGAATATGACCATGATTATTCAAAAATTTATAAAAATTTGAATGTAAAATTTTACCAGAAGTATCTAAGTCACTACTAGTGACTACATCAATGAAACAATAATAACAACAGGGTCATGTAAATGATATATAACTAAGGGATTTCTTTTGATATCCCATAAAAATCAACTAGAGATATAATAGACCCCTTTTTATATAATTTATTTTGAACATCAGGTCCATCATCCCTTGGAGGACACTTGATAAATCTACCTGATTATTTGGAAATAGGATCAACCCTCAGTTTGAAACTTCAAAAGCAATAGGTGAAGTGGTAGGAGGTACCACAATAGGTGAAACTAATGCTATCTTAACACTTCTCTAGTCATCTTGACTCTATCCATATACACTATTTACAATAACTGGATGGATCTCCTCTATTTTATGAGATTCTATGCTCTGTGAAACTACCCTGGTAGTCTTAGATTCTATCTATTTACTAAAAATAGGTGTATCTAGAATTTTAATATCCTTTTTCGGAACAGAAAACAATAACATATTGACCTTCCATATTCTTATCCATAGGAGGATCATGAGCATATACATCAGTTAAATGTTCTTGACCATATTCATCCTGAACAATCTCCCTTTTCTCATATTCTGATATATGATTTTGCACAGTAGCAATAACACTCATCTTCTCAACCATAGTAGAATGAGAATCTATTTGTCCATCACAAACTGAAATCACATTAGTTCTATCAATTTCATTATTCTCTTACTAAGATTCAAGAGATGTGAATTTATCCCCCTCAACATGTTCATCTTTCTCGTTATGTTTTGGGTCAACTTCTATAGAAAAATCTGTTTTCTCTATAGATTCAGTAATTGATGTAAGAAGTTATATAGGAATATCCACTTATTTCCTTTTGATTTTTCCTAGTAAACCATCAGTTTTAGAATCTTCATTGTCCACTTCACCACCATTACCATTTTTAACATCTTAATTTCCATTTTCACATTCATTTACATTTCCATTATCATTATGTTCTTCATCATCACCACTATCCTCTTCACCATAGACATTAAGATACATTTAAATCGATCTTCCCTAGATACATTTTTTTCTCCTCCATCACTATTTAAAAAATACCCCCTTTTTGGAAGATTCCTAGAAGGACTAAGAGCTCCTTACGAAATGATAGGAGATTTGAGGGAAACATCTTGGACACTACCCTCAAAAACTAAAAGTTCTTTACCTACTTCTTCTTCATATACGTTTTCTACATCATATATGCAATCAATAGCCTCATCTAGATCTAAGTGAGGATAATCTACATCCCTCGACCTTATGGGATGATCCACCAGTTTAAAATATGAATACAACATGTCATTATCAGTTACCCGCTATTTCTTCAAGGGGGTCCAACTGATCCTCTTCCTTGAGTAAATATCATTCGATAAGAAAAACAAACCACAATTAACAACTATTCCTAAATCAACTTAAAAAAGGCCTTTTGAATCTAACACAGAAGAAATAATCTTTGTGTAGATCAAAGAGATAGAACTTGAAGAAGGTTCTATCATCTCTAAAAGATGAACCATGAGATATTTACATAGGTTTGTCTTATGACCTCTTTTCATTAACAAATCCATTTGACATACCTATACCGTAGATTAAAAAAATCAACCATTCTTGGAAAAAACATATGTTTAATGTATGTGAACAATCATATGAATTATTCTTAATTTTTTGTAGGTATTGGCCTTATACTTATTCCATATCTAGTAGGTTATTTTATTGAATCTTAATAAATAACAAATTAATAGTTCTCAATAATAGATCCATTGTAGTCCTAAAAAATAATTTAATATGAAACTATAAATAATGCGAACCAATCAATTGGATAAAAGAGAACTCTATGACTATTGATTCTTGATCTTAACCAGCTTTCTTTGTAACATACCAACCCTAGTTACCCAGAGTCGGTGCATTACTACATAATATTTGCATGATACAAGGAATCGTGTCTCGAAAGACCAATCAGTTTAGTATTATTGGAAACAAGATATATATTTGTTCAACATTTTAACATGAAAAGAAATACAACACTAATTTATTCCATTAAAATCATCCAAACCACTGATATATTCATGAAATTATCTCATAAATAACTTCTTCATACCCTGGGAAAATGAAACCTAAGAAAGGGGTGAGCTCAAATTCTTAGTAAGAGTAAGAAATATAGCGGAAGATAACATAAACATTAGGCACGATGCATAATTGAATACACATTTCATTATTAATAATAAACTTATACACTTTATGAAAGGAATATGATCTGTATAAATAATTCTATAATAAAACATAGTCATGTGTATTATACTATTCAAATAACCATAGGACCCATCAATATTATTTTCATAATTAGGGAATGTATAATTCCTCACATTCTGAAACATATTGTCAAGGCCTCGGTGAAGATGTCTAAAAATGATTGAGGCCTCAGCCAAAACCATATATCAAATTGGGAAAGGCCTCATACAATTCAACGTCTAAATGTCTCATAAGACCTACCGATGAACCACAAAGCTATATCAGGCTCCAATTGTTACTTACTACATTCAATACATTCCTCATTTGAAAAGGTTGAAACATAACATAAACATTCGTATTCAAACTAGTGTACGAAATGTCAGTACTTACACCACAAACCATGAATGGTATAAAATTAACACATCCCCAGTCAAACATATCACAAATAATTATATAAAATATGGATTATTTTTATCATAATAAATCAACTTCGATCAAGTGTAATATTTATCAAAGGATGTTTAAATAAATGAAACCAAAACTATTTGAGTGAAATATTTCATTCTATTTTTAAATCATTTAACCGTCTTATATTTATAGAAGAAAAATATTATTTTAAAAATATTCTTATGATATTTTATGGGAAGCATCAAAGGTGATATAACGGTGGAGAATAACCACACCTACCATATATGTTAAAAAACATTCTTACCTTAATTTTTCGAAAAGTTCATAAAGTACCTTGTTTGAAAAATGATGGAAATATTATTTTCATACCATTTTATAAAAACTCAAAAAAGGGTATAAATGAATTAAAACCATTTTCTAGTAAATTTAAAAAAAAAATTGAAATACATTTTTAAGAAACATGTTTGTGGATGATAAAGGGGTCCCAACAGATACTTATGTAAAAACAACCTCGGATAATAAAGAGATTGTGAAATTAACCCTTACCTTTTAATTTTCCTTGGATGAGGGTACATTAACCTCTTGTATAATAGTTAAATAATTGTTATTAAATTATACATGAACTACATAAATAAATATGATATCATATATGGTCTTATATTATTGCTTTGTTAATAATATTTTAGTAGTATCATTGTTTCGAGTGTTAATAGATTCATTTTCATTTATAGGTTTTGTCAAGTAAGTCATTATTGTTATTTATAGGATGTATTTGATTCATATTCAGAATGATATTATGTTATTAAATATTATTTTTAATAATCAAATTAAAATTATTCATGAATGATTATGACTTGGAATTAATCTCATCGCATTCATGTAGTCGGTAATCCGTACGTACGCACGAACAATACTTCCATTTTTATAAAGGAAAGAAAACCAAATGATACATAGGTATATTATTATTCCAGAATAATATAATATTATATATATGTTACGTATATTCAATAACACTATCCTTTATATGTTCCATGTATGGTATGAACAAGTCATATCACTTTGAGGGGGCGGTAGTCCGTACATCCTCAAATGAAATTATAATATATATAAAACAATAAAAGAATATGTGAGTGATATAAAAGAGATTAAAAGAAGACTATAGATAAGATAAATATACAAAATCTCATATATAATTATAGTTCCATCATAATGGCCACCATAAGATGTGGTAGTAGAAGACTGAACAATCATCATTTCGTGAGACAGTAGTTCACCGTACATAGAAACATTATGTTCTATACCCATTAGATAGAGATGTTTGTAAGTTTATTTCAAATAAATCTCATAACAACAACCTACTATATTGAGGATACTGGTTTTGTTATAAAATAAAGGAATAGAAAGATTTTATGTCGTTGGAGAAGTAAAATAAAAGAAAAGAACTTAAGAAGAGATGTTACCTTTAAATCAAGTAAGTCATTTTGGTTTGATCCAAAAGGCGTCCTTGAAGTGATTTATGTCTAAGGTAAGGCTTCTAAGTGGAATAAAGGGATGTTTGGAGCTTAATTGGGTGGATTTTGGGTGATCCATGTGGCTTTAGAGGTGTGAAAATGGGTTAGAGATGAGTACTATTTATATGGGGAGGAGGGGAACTTTAGGAATGTTTTAAAATATTATTTTATTATACAATTATTTTCTACTTCTGAAGGTAAAAAACTCATTAAAGACGAATATAAGTTGACTCATGTAAAAAAAAATCATCCAATAATAATTGGATAGGTTTTGGATATTTTTTTTAATTTTTATAATCTCATTTATTAAAATCATTCTTTAATGAGGTAAACATTGTATCAATATTTTATCATAAATAATGTTATTTATATGATGTCTAAAAATTATAAAAAAAACTTCCATGATGTTGGAAATAGTTTTATATTTCAAATTAATATATATAGTCGAAACTATAACTTACATAACCCCTTGTATAAATTATTTTACTAAAAGATATATGTTTATGTAATTTTTGTCTTTACTTTAAATTAATTAATATAAAGTGTCATTATCACACTCATGTAGCTCCATGGGGTCCCAAAATCAACCCAAGGATGGCCATGGTCGGATATGTATCAACCAATAGGAATAGGACACATTTTTGGATAATTTAATATTATTATAATAAAATTTGGTTTCCCTTATTTACAAGATTTTCCTTTTGACCATGGTAAATAAAATATTTACTAATGTAAACATTCATTATGTCTAAAAAAAGTTATATATTTACACAATTTGGAACTCCTAATTTCAAATATGGAATATATTTTTTCAAATTCAAAACATAGAAGTGGCAGAAATTAATTTATTATTAATTCCCGTTGTCAAAAGAAAAAGTGTGTTTTTTAAGAAAAAATAACTATCAAAAGATTGACACTTGTTTTTATCCAGTTTTAAAGTGAAATTACATCCAATTACCTAAATTATTTTAAATAATAAAAATATAATCTAATGATACTTAAAAACCATTCAAATTTATAATTTATCAATATAAATTATTTTGATTAAAAAGGTTTTTAATTTAAAATTTAATACATTTCACTATTCATCAAAAATTGAATGTTTTTAGAAAAGTACAAAAAACCCACCCTAAGAAAATTTTGATATTCCAATTCAAAAAATGAAGTCCATTTTTTAGAATAAATTTTATTAAATTTCAAAAAGGTGGTATTACTATTCATAATGAATAGTTTGATTTTTCCTGGTGTGTTAGAATTTCAACATTGAGAACAACACAAGCTAATGCATTATTCAATGGGAAATGTACTGTAGATGCTTGGGGTGTTACATTATTCCCCAATTCATATAATTTATTCCTCAAAATTTCTAGAATACTTATACATAAAATTATTTGGGTAGATCTTCATCATATGTTCCTCGGGTTCCCATGTTCCCTCTTCCATCTTATGATTTCTCCATAACAATTTCACTAGAAGAGTCATTCGGATTCTCAACACTTGTTCTATGGTATCAAGAATCATGACTATCTTTTCAAAATAGTACATACCCGTTTCCAGTTCTATTTCATCATAGGTGAGTACATGTGTTTGGTCAGACATGTATTTTCTCAACAGTAAAAGGTGGAACACCTCATGAACTTTGGAGAGACATGGTGGCGTTTCTAAATGGTAAGTTATAGCCCCAATTAGTTCTAGAATTTTGAATGGTCTGATGTACCTTTGACTCAATTGACCCTTCTTACCGAAACATATAACTCTAATCCATGGAGATACCTTCATGAATACATGACCACCTACTTGAAATTACTAATCCTTCCTTCGATTATCAGCACAACTCGTTTAACTACTTTGAGATGCTATGATATGGGGTTGGATAATCATCACCATTTAAATTGTTTCATCAACATGTTCTAGGCCTATATGTCTTTTTCCCCAACATCATCTCAACAAGTTGGTGTCAGACATCTATTTCCATATAACGCTTCATATGGTGCCATCTGAATAGTTGAATGGAAACTATTGTTATAGAAAGATTCTACTAGAGGTAAATAATGATCCTATATACCTTGAAAGTCATGTGAGAAATATTTAAAAATGTATTCTATGGTTTGAATAGTCTGTTCTGATTGTCCATCAGTTTGAGGGTGGTAGGTAGTGCTCAGACAATGTTCAACATCCAGGGCCTTCTGAAGACTTTTTCAGAATCTTCATGTAAAACAGGGATCACGATCAGAAACAAATCATAGGGGTACACAATGATGTCTTAAAACATGATTAATATATATTCTTACTAAATGTTCAAATGGAGAATCTTCTCTTATAGAATGAAAATGTGCTGACTTGGTAGGACGATCAACAAGGACCGAAATTGCAACATTCCTTCTAAGAGTCCTCGGTAGTCTATTGAAAAAGTCCATTATAATATCATCCCATTTACACTCAGGTTTGGGAAGAGGTTGAATGATTCTTCCAGGATGATTCCTTCTGTCATTCATATGTTGAAAAACCATATATCTCGACACATAATCAGCAATCTCCCTCTTCATGTGGTCCCACCAAAATTGTTCCTTCAAATCTCTATACATCTTAGTGCTACTAGGGTGTATAGAGAAATTGGGGATATGAGAATCATACAATAATTACCTTTTTATATCAAGTATATCAGGAACACAATGTCTCTTCCCATATTTTAGAATTCAATCTTCATATTTGAATTCAATCAATCTCCCATCATTCACTACTTTAATTTTTATTTGAAACTCCTCATCAGCAGTCTGAGAACATTTTATCATTTCTAGTAAAGATGGTTTAGAAACCGTTTGAAATAGTATCTATGTTTCACCTTTGATGATTATTCCCATATCCATATTTACTATATCCATGAACGTAGCATCCCTTTAAACTCTCAGGTTGTTCAGAACTACATGGTCCATTCAGGTCAAAGCATATGTCACCTTATTTTCCTTCCCCAGGTGGTAGTGTAAAGTTCAATCATAGACTTTGAGTAGTTTAATCCATCACCTTTGCCTCATGTTGTATTCTTTCTATGAGAAAATATATTTCAAACTCTTATGATCAATATATATCTCATATTTTTGACCATATATATAGTGTCTCCATATATTTAATTCAATGATTATAGCTTACAATTAATGATAATGAGTAGGATAGTTTTGTTCATGATTTTTTTTCTATAGTTATGCATAGGCAGTAAATATATCATTCCGCATTTGGACACAACCAAGTCCTTTCTTTGAAGCATCATTATAAATGACAAACCCATCATCCCCCTGTGGTAGAGTCAAGATAAAAGCACTGAATATTATTCTATTTAGATCATCAAAAAATTATTCAAACTCTTTTATCCAAAAAAATTTAACCCCTTTACGTGTGAGCTTTGGTAATGGGTTAGCCAATCAGGAAAAATTCTAGACAAAACACCGATAATAACCTGCTAAACCAATAAAACTGCATACCTCAGTTATATTCATTGGTGCTGGCCATTCTTGGATGGCTCTTGTCTTGATAGATGAATAAATATTCCATCCTTAGAGTCAATATGGCCAATAAAAAATCTAATGAAGCCAGAATTCTTACTTTCTAAACATCCCAAATAATTAATTTCTTCTTAGGGTTTTTAGAATAGTGCCCAAGTGACATTCATGATAATCGTAGCTTTTTTATTATACAATGATATCCCCAATAAACACCACAAAAAATTCATCACGATATTCCTTGAAAACTCTATTCATTAGATCCATGAAGACAGAGGGTGCATTAGTCATCCTAGAAGGCATTACTTTAAACTCGTAATGTCCGTACATAGTTAGAAATGCTGTAATCGGAATGTCTTCCTTCTTCATGCACAACTGATGGTAACCAGATCGAAGTTCAATCTTTGACAAATATTGTGCTCCATGAATTTGATCGAATAAATCCTCGATGCACGGTAGGGGATACCTGTTCTTTATTTTTACAACATTGATCTCCCTGTAGTCAACACACAACCTTATAGATCTATCTTTCATCTTAACAAAAAGGAAAGGGTCTCCCCATGGAAAACACTAGGGATAATAAATCTCTTATTACTTAATTCCTCTAGTTGTTTCTTTAGTTCCACTAATTCTACAATTTCTATTCTATAAGGGGTCATTGATATGGGCCTTAAACTAGGAATAAAGTCAATGTAAAAATCAATTTTTAGTTATAGAGGATGTCCAGGTAAATCCTCTAGAAACACATCAACATATTTATCCACAATAAGTACATCCTTTATTTGAACCTTCCATTCCTCACCCATAGTTATTTCATTGTATTTCTCCCCAATAATTGTATTTAGTAGTGATTTTGTGGGTAGATATAGATAAGAATCATATGGTGACGTATCTTCTCTAAAGATAAGGTATTCCATTCCATCATCGAAAATTGTAACGTCCTTCTTCTTATAAAAATTTTTTGCATCAAGGTCCGAATTCCAATCCATGTTGAGGATTATATCAAATTAAATCATGTGTATGATAATGAGATCAGTGGATAAAGAACATTTATATACCCTAATGGGAACTTATTCACAAACCTTTGTTCCAATGATACTCCCCTTAAGATTTTTGACTGACAACTCTGTTGTTAAATCAAATTTGAAATACTTAATTTTCTTAGAAAATTGGGAAGATATGAAACGATGCGATGATCCAGAATCAAATAATGTATCCACTAAACTAGAGGAAACCATTAAATTTCCTGCCACCATGTCTTTAGGAGCTTCAACCTCAGTAGTAGTGACACATAATCTTAGCCTTGCTCCCTTGGCCTTTTCTGAGGTACATTTTTTTGGTTCATAGGAAATTCATTTGAATAATGTCCCATATCCCTGTAATTTTAGAATTGAACATTGGTATCTTCATTCGTCCCATTATAATCACTAGCAAGATGGCCGTTCTGTCCACATTTGAAGCATACTCCTTTTCCTTTTAGACATTCACCAGGGTTCTTCCTTCCACTATTACGAAAGGGTGGAAATTCAACTCTTCCCTTATTCCCTGCTTCCTTATTTCCTTTCCTAGAGTGTTCATCAGATCTCTTCTTTTCTTTCTTTTCATTTTAGTCTTAAGATGTATAGAATTCATTTTCTATCTTGATAGCATGTGAGGAAATATCTTCATATGATGAGAAGGATTGTTAGAATAATTCTCAATGGAGATATGATTTTAATCCATCATTGAAATGATCAATATTACTTTTTGGGTTACGTATATAACCTCCAGCATGCCATGCTAACCATGTAATGTTAGTTTCATACATTGCGACATTGTCATCCTCTTTTTACCTTAGACTCAGAAATTTCCTTTCCATATCTGCTCGATGGTCATGAGGAATGTATTTTTCTATGAAAATATCTTTAAACTCCATCAATTACATACATGATACATATTTATCCTCCTTTGTGTTTTTAATTAATGACCACCATTGATCTGCATCTCCCATGTGGTGATAAATTTCCATTACAAATATTTCAATTTTTCTACCCCGAAAGGATGAAATATTTTATCTAAGGAACATATCCACTACTCATCTACAAAATTATTTGTAAATCCATTGATTTTTTTCCGCCTCATGAAGAGATCTATCATTGAAACTCCACATTGTGTATAAGGGTGCTCCGTATAGGTAAGGTTATTATTCAAAACCTGAGTGAGTTTTCCCAGTATGCTGATAAGCTGATCCACACCAGTTGCATCACCAGCTCCACTATAATTATCCTGAGTAGGCGAGCAGTCCTTCCATTGATTAAATGCATTGATATGGTTTCAATTCCTTCCACTAGGTTCCATTTCTAAAAAATGGCATATAATAGATTAGTTATTGAATCGCAATACATAATTCTAAACTTGTAAAACACTTAGCATAAATTGAAGAGTTTATGTATACAATCAATAATCATAAAAAAATTTCTTTGAGGAAGTATATACTCATAAATCCTTCATAATGTATTGTATGGATAATGTGAATTATCCTAAGCATATAACATGTAGTGTCGTAACCAATAGTGCAGCAAGGCCCGTTGTCGTGTACCATGATACCCTGGGTCAATGCCGAAACACCGTGTCAGAGTTTTCAATCTTACATACATCTATGCCAAGGCCGCCTCCACCTGCTCGTATCCAGACAGGGATTTATTTCTTGTAATACTCACAAAATCTCTACATCAAAAAAATTCAAATATGTTCTTCTATAATTATCCTCAAAGTCTATCTGAGGGTAATGTGCTCTAATTAGAGTTTATCTAAATCAAATTTCCAAGGATTGTAATAAAAATCCCTTGATACCAACTGTAATAGCCCGACCCCAGTTACCCTGAGTCGGTGCATCAGTATGTCTCATGAGACAATTAGATGTGGAATTTTTCGAGGCCATTCCAAATTTGATATATGGTTTGGGCCAAGGCCTTAATCATTTTTATAATTCTTGGACGAGGCCTTGGCAAAATGTTTCAAAGTGTTGGTCATTATACATTCCATAATTATGAAAATAATATTTATGGTTCATGTGGTTATTCCACTAGTATAATACCCATGAATATTTTTTCTTATGTTATTATTTACTCAGCTTATATTCCATCCATAATGTGTACATGTCCATTATTGGTAAAGGCATGTGTTTTTAATTATTCACCATGACTAATGTTTATATTATCATCCTATATATTTATTACTCTTACGGAGAATTTGAGCTCACCCCTTTATTATATTTTATTTTACAAGGATATGAAAAAGTTAGTTATTAGTGATTTTCAGCCATATCTAGGAGGCTAGGATTTTTATAATTGAATAAATTAGTGTTTTATTTATTTTTACATTTTAATGTTGAAATTTTGTATATATCTTGTTTCCAATAATACTAAACTGATCGGTCTTTCAGGACATGATTCCTTCTATCATGTCAATATTTTTTAATAATGCATCGACTCTGGGTAACTGGTTTCGAGGCATTACATTCTTTATCTCTCATAGTGAAATCCACAAACTAATAGAACTGATCCAGTAGCCAAGGATATAAAGGTCATTCATTTTAAGAGACCTAGTCTAAACATCCTTGGCCATGCATTGTTTATATAATTAGAAGTTTACTTGAAAAAAAAAACTTTAATTACACTTATTTTTCATGTATTAAAAAACATTTTTCATGCTTTGGATAGATAGGTTCAATTGAAGTAGAAAAACTCGACATTCCTTTTTTGTTTCTTAGCATGATTAAACTTGTCTGAGGAAGATATAGAGGAATGCTTCATTCTTGTCATGAAGAACGTTTTGGAAAGCTTTGTCGAAGGTGAAAATAAAGAGCTTTAGAAGGTGAACAGTTTCACCAGGTTCAAGAGATAATGGAAAGAGAGTAGATATGTGTTAGTAATGGAAATAGTTTAATTTTTTAAAATTTGGGATTTCATGTATTGGATAAAATTAAAAACAATACTTGAAATAAAATTTAGACCCTAAGAAAATATATTTATCCCATCATGTAATTAGCATAATCTAGAATAAAATAAACTAGGTGGTTTAAAATATCAAAAGCATATAAAATTTAAAAAGGCGTGAAAACAATAGTGTGACAATAAAATAGTGATTAGACCACAATGGTGTGGCACCAAAAATGATGTGTTAAAAAAATGGTGTTTCATGAAACAATGTATCATACCACTGGTGTGTCATACCAATGGTATGTAATAACAATGGTGTGTTATACCAATGGTTAAATTCAATCAAAGTTAATCATTCATATTTCACATTGGTTATAGTTAATTCTATAATTAATTAATGGAATAATAAATATACTAGAAATCTGATGTTCTGTGCCAATAAACTCAAGAGTGATATCAACTTTATGAAAATGGTATCTTAAAAAGTGATGTATTAGATCAATAAGTTTTATACTATAGTGTGAAACAAGATTATTTGAAATATTTATAGGACTTCTATTATCACAATTTATGAGGACATGTCATAACAGATATCCATTGTCTAGTAGAGTGTGTATCATCAACACACTTTTTGCACAATAACTGCATGTAGCTATGTATTCAAAATCAGTAGTAGAGAACACAAAAAAATTGTTTCTTACCACACCATCAAAATATATACATTCCCAAAAATGACATGTTCAAGATTTTATTGTTTTATCTTACTTACATCCACCAAAATCATTATCAAAATAACTCACTAGAACATATGGTTGTCCTATAGGGTAAAAAGATACTAAATTTATAGTATATTGGAGGTATTTAAAAATTCCCTTAACTACATTTATGTGTTATACTTTTGGATTTTCTTGAAAGTGAACACAAACACACACAGACTAAACTTTATTTCTTGTCAGCTAGTAGTCAAGTAGAGAATACTTCGAATCATACCTTCATAACAGGTATGATCCACTAGTTTCCAAGCTTTATAAATATCCATTTTATAGTTGGTACTCCTAATTGTATCACTTCTCATAGTGATATCCATGCTAAACCATTTTAAAATATCATTTTTATATTTATTTTGATTTAAAATGATTTCATACATATTATGAAAAATATGAAATCCCAGAAAGAATTTAATTTTGCCCATTAAAGTCATTTCAAACTCATTTTCCATCATTTAAGAAAAATTAGTACATATATAATTCATTGAATAAAGAAAAATAATATCATCAACATAGATTTATACTACTAAAACATCTATTTAAATTCATTTTATAAATGGGTAGTATTAGCTATAAAATTCTATAATCCTTTCAAAATAATACATCATTTGACCCTATCATACCAATATCTAGGATCTTGTTTTAAACATTATAAATAATTAGTTAATTTGAAAACATGAATTGGAAAATAGGGATTTTGAAAAATAGGGGGTTATTCCACCAAACATCTTCAATTATTAAACCACCAACAAAGCACTCATGACATCCATTAGATAAATCTTGATATCTAGATGTGCTACATATTTATTAAGGATTATTATGGATGTGATTTTGGAAAAAGATGAAAATGTATCCTCATAGTATATCCCTTCTTCTAGAATATAACCTTGTGCAACACGTATAGAGTTGTTTCTATCTATTGTTTCTAACTCATCATCCTTGTTTCTAAACACCCATTTAGTGCCAATAGTCATGGTTTTATTGGGTCTACAGACAATTTCTCATATCATTTTTCTTTCAATTTTTTTTAATTCCACTTGCTTGGCTATTACCTAAAATTCATCATTAATATCTTCATTGATGTATTTAGGTTCAAGTTGAGAAAATAAATCATGATGTTAAACATGGTTTCTTAGATGATTTATTGATAGTGTACCTCTATCTAGATCTCCTAAAATTGAATAAATGGGATTGAACATAAGTGTTATAATAGCTCTAGAGAAAGATGGGCTGGTTACTTCTAGTTCTATAGGTTTGGGTTTAGGATGTTCTAGAAATTCTTCAGAACCTGATGACATTTCTAATTGATTGATAGTAGAGTCTAAAGGTTTAGAATTTAGATTTAGATAATAAAAGTAATATTCATGTTTTTTACGGAGGTCTTAGGATCATGTGGATCAGTTTCATCATATTTGACATGAACTGATTCATTCACAGTTTTGGTTCTCTTATTAAAAACTCGATAGTATTATCCATAAATTGAATAACCAACGAAACATCTTTTATCTCTTTTTGAGTATTTTTTTCCAAATTATCCTTAGTGGTATGAATAATGACATTGCAACAAAAAACTCTAAAGTAAATAACCATCAGTTTTCTATTGTTTCAATGTTCATAATCGGTATTCTTAAAGATAGATCTAATAAAGAATCTATTTTTGATAGAATAGGATATATTGATAGATTCTTCCAAAAAATTAATATGTAGTCCATACTCATTCAACATGGACTAGGAAATATTTTGTAAAGTTTCATTAAATAATTATACAAGTCTATTTTACTAAGGGGTACAAAGAGTAGAGATGTTTTCAGTGCTTCCACTACATGAGACAAAAGCTTCAAAATCATCATTTTCAAACCCAAAACCATGGTCACTTGTTAAGGTATTATTACTAAGTCCACTTAAATTTTCTACAGAATTAACATAGTTGGAAAAATAAAATAATGTTTCACTTTTTTGAACTAGATTGAATACCAAATTATACCTTGATAAATTATCTATAAAATAATAATCATAGGGACTTAATTTATGTTAGAAAATCTAGATCGTCCAAATTAATCTAGGTGAACCAACTCAAGAGGTTGAGATATTGACACTTATTTATTTATTTTTAAAATAATCATTATTCTATTTCCCATTTTGGATGGGGTTATAGAATTTATCACTTTGGAACTCATGATTTAGTATATCCTAAACTTACCCTTTCCTAGAATGATTCCTTAGTTAGTTAATTATGAAATGGCCTAATATCCTATGACAAATACAACAATATTTGTGAAATTCACTCAAGAAGGAAACATTTTGATCATTTTATGAGTTTAAATCAACCACATAAACATTTTATTTCCTCAAAGTATTAAAAATTAATGAATTTTTAAATTATAAAATTTGAAATCATAATTTTTAAATTAGAAATAAAATCTATAATCACATAATTACGTAATATTTTAAAGTTTATGTTTTAAACCATCAAAAAATAATACATTATAAATTAAAACTAAATTTTCATTAATGATTTGGCCACGGTTGATGATTTTCCATTATACACTGTCACTAAAGGTAACATGACCACCATAAAACTTAATAAGGATGTTGAAGCATGAATAATAACCAATAATATGTATTGAAGAGATATTGTCTATGTACCATAGTCTTTTATAGGAGGTTTGTGAACAGTTTTTTTACCAAACAAAATATAAACATGAAATGAATTTGGTTCCTAGATATATTTGGGTCTATATATTTTACTAATTAAAGCTTTCTAAACCCACATTTTCATGATAATTTTTCTACAAACAGATCAGTGTATATTTGAAATAGAAACATTATTATGTACTTTTAAAAAATAATTGGTAGAAGAAGTGTCTAGTATAGAAATAAAGAGAAATGTATTATTTACTATTCTTCTTTGTCCAAGATGATAACCAATTTCAGTTATATACATAGGTGAAAAAACATTTCTTTTTATATGAGTATGTTTTTAAATACATATTTTGAAATTTTCAATGAATTTATTTAGATGATCATTTGAAAGTTTGAGTTTTGTATTTTATTTCAGTATTTGAGTAGTTTTCTCCGTTTCAATGGATAAATCTAATATTATAATTGCAGATAAATCATAGTACATTTTAAATACATTGTATTTATCCTTAATCTCATTAAAGGCATATTCTATAATGTTATAGTATTCAGATAATTCTTCATGATACATGTCATCAAAGTTATCTTAATTCTCATAAATATAAATAATATGACCATTATTCATATAAAAATCATTTAAAATAGTACGTAACATACAAAATTTTGTTTTAAACCACTTGTTTACACTATTAAGATTTTTCCTCAGGTGGTGAATCAGAATCAATAAGGATATCATCTAAATCACTCCTTATATCCTTCATTACCTTATCATACCTTCTATCAGAGTCATCATATCTATTTTTGTATTTCAGCTTTGGAAATCCATCCTTTAGATGTCCTTTTCACTTATACTCATAACAGGTGATCCCTTTTGAGTCATTATCTCTATTGTTGTATTTCATCAAGGTACTGTTGAAATCATAATTTTTTTATAAATGGGATTTATAAGAAATTTAATTTTCCTATAAAACTACAAAAACCTTGTAGATAGATGAGCCATATCCTCATTACTATCTTGTGGAGATTCACTATCACTTGAACATTCTTCTTGACCTTGTACATTTTCATTTTATTTTTCTCCTTCTGTTTAGACGATGTAGTATTGATGTCTATAGATATTCTTTTTTTCTCTTCATATTCTTCATAGATTAGCAATATCTCTTCTCCATACATCATAATAACACCAATAATCCCCTTGACTAACAACTTTCTTATATCATAAGTCACTCTGATGGAGAATGACTTGCCTCTACATATTTCAGATATGTATATTAAAAGTTTCATGATCTGATCCCTTGCAGAAATAGCATTTCCAAGTGAGCTCATTGTGTTGAAAATTTCATTTAACCTGAGATACATTTTAGAAATAGGTTTATCTTGCTTCATTTTAATGTTATCATATTTAATAGTATAACTATTAATCCCCACATCCACGACATTAGACGTTCCATCAGGAGATAAAGATAATGTATAAAAAACTTCATAAGCATGTTTACAAGAATAAAATTTGTTAAAATATTCATCTCATAATTCACAATAAATGGAATTATTTAACATACCATTATTTTTTTATGATAACGTTGAAGCATCATTCTATATACTTCTAGCAATATCATGTATAACATATTTATCTTCAATTTCAGAAAAAATATTAAAACCCCATATGTTCATTTGAATTTCCTTTTAAATTTTACATCCTTCATAATTATTTCTATTATTGAAGGGAGGTATGTTGGTAAAAGAACCCTTTTGTAAAGAATGAAATTAATGAAATAAATTTATAACTAACTTAACATTGAGATCCATAAATAATTAACTAAAATCACAGTGAAAAAGAATTTGAAAACTTTAATACCAAATAAAGAAAACCTCAAGAGAAAAATCTTTGTCAGAGTGGGTATCTCAAGCAGGAGTGAATTCATTACCCAACAATTTTTTTATTAAAAATGATTAATTTTAAATCCACCCAATCAATTTAAAACAACCTAATTAATAAATATAAATGATTTGTATAAGTTCAATTCTATAAAAAGTTTTCTTAAGGATGGGTTTGTTCTTGGTAAAGTAATATACAATATTAATTAGACTTTTGAAATCAATTTACTTAATTAAAATATTATAAAAACACTAATAAATATTAACTATCAAAGTATTATGTTTTCTGGTTAAAAAATTTTTAGTTTGAAAAGTGGGAATAAATTAAAAAAACAAACAATATTTATTTAAAACAAGAGTTTCAGTCTCAAGAAATTACTTAATACTCTCTACATAGACATAACCCACTACCACGTAGTTTATATAAAATAAACTCATTGTTCCACAACCCAGATCATATTTTATAATAGTTTACAAAATATTGATGTCACACACGACCTCTACTAGTGTTATTCGTGGGAAGACAAATAAACATGTCACACATGGACCTATACCATTATATTCTATTGGAGTAAAAATGTAACAAGCATTGAGAGAAGATATAAAGTATCTTCCGCTTCATCATATAATATATAATGTGTGTGATAAAATAGGGTATGAAAACACACTGTTCAAAATGTAAAATAATTTTACTAGAACAAATAAACTAATAATGTAAAACAATATAAGTGATCAGAATTTATGCATAGTAGCTCATGACTCCTTCATTTGATTCATAGTAAATCTTGAGTCAGGGTCTCTAGAAATATTCATAGTAAAAGAGTTTTGTCGTCTATTTTTCATGAATGGAGGAAAGTGTCATATGTGTATCAGCATTAGATTCCTCATTCAATGGATTTCTAGATGTAACAGTTCATCTCTTAAATTCTATGTGGGTTTTATGTAAGTAAAATATTTCAAATTTCTATCTATTTACTTCAAATTATCATTCAAATTTACAAATATTTAATGATGTATTACAATTATCTACTATCAATAACAATTTTTAGAATAATCAGATCCTTTTTACTACCTTGTACTCTATGTATAACACTTACATCAATGTGTTATGTCAAATCTGTTAGAGACAATCATTATAATATGTTTAGAATTAAAATCCATAAGATAACTAATAGAATAATATAATTCAAATTATGTATGTAAAATAATGGTGGTGTCTTATTGTTTGGTGGAGTCTCATTCTAACGGTGTCTCAACCAAATGATGTCTCTTCATGGTGGTGTCTAGGTGATGGTGTCTCCTTTTAGAAGTGTATCGATGGTGGTCTCCCATTGATGGAGGTGTGTCATACATAGCCGAAATTTTACATTTCTATATGTGTGTAGTATTATAATGTCGACTCTAGTAGGGAGTCATGTACTGGTATGTCATCCTTCAGGTAGTAGGTCAGGCTGACAGGGAGTTACTAGGGTGGTGTCTGATACTACACCAAAATTTTACTCTAGCTGTATAACATCCTTTATAGTAGGACATTTGGGACAGTGTCACTCACAGTAGTGTCTCATCTTTCTATTGAGTCTGTCTTGATGGCGACTCATCCTAAATGGTGTCTGAACATCAAATTTGAATTATACTAATGGAATTTGATCTCCTATCTAATATTATGGAATATTTACATAAAACTTAAAATTCATTAATATCATTAGAATCATGATTTTGTGATCATTAAAACAAGGAAGTCGACAACCAAATATCATCCATAGATATATGGACATTCTTATAAGAATATTCAAACATTTGGATATATTTTTGAGGTCATGATCAATTAAATTTTAAGGTATTTTGGATCACTATTTTACTTTGTTGGAGTTTAAATATAACAATTTCTTCCATTCATGTAATCCAATTGTGAAACATGAAGTACTATATGGAAGGATATTTCATACTCTAACTTGCGGGGATGAAGTTAGTGAGAGGAATATTATCGTCCCAAAACATAATGAGGAGAAAAATATAATAGTAAAGGCTATTCAGACTCATATTAATGTATCCCATTGTATGAAAATGAGTTATTCCAATAATTTGAAGAAATATTTTAATTTAAAGTGGGATATCATTTTTTCATTAAAGTATCTATATGAAGGGTTCTAAGAAAGGGAAACTGATCCCTTATTACATCATACATTTTGAAATTCTAAAAATAATATGATCTTGGATTATAATTAATAAATTCCACCAATACTCTCTATAGTACATGATGTGTATCATATCTCATTGTTAAGGAAGTACATGCCGGACTCAATGATTGTTCTCACCTTTGAGGAAATAAAATTGGAAATTGATCTATCTTACAATGAAGATCCTAGTTAGATCCTTATCATTAGTGAGAAATTGTACAGAAATAATAACACTCAACTAGAAATGGTAGATTGGAGAAATCCAATAATGGATAATGAAATTTGGTAACAGATGGATGTTATAATTAAGAACCACCCTCATTTGTTTAGAAAGTATTATCCATGAATATTTCAGGGATGAAATTTTAATAGGAGTGAAGAATGTAAAACATAAGATTCATTTAAAGTAAGTGAAGATTATCTTTTTAAAAAAATGAAATGAAATACACATTTTAACATTTCATGGAATAGAAATTCTTATTTGAAAGGATGAATATTTATTTTGAACGTACTCGATCAAAATAATTCTAGAATGTTTTTTTAAAATTTTCCATTCGAAATAATATTTTCTAAATAATTGAAAATGTAATATTTAACTATTCGTCATTTAATTTATAATATTTTGTTTACAATATTCATAATAAACCATGAATTTATTATCATTATTAAAAACAAAGGTATGCTCATTTGGAGAATATTTTTTTTCAGAGAATAGTTTCTAAATGCAAAATATTTTCAAATTTTTATTAATTATAATAATATTTAATAATGAATGATTTGAATGAAATTTATATATTATATATATAGATATCTAAATTTAAATCCATTAAATTATGATTTTTAGTCATATTTTTAATATAAGACCATCTTATTGTAGAAAAGTTCATTTCTTGAAAAACAAGTTTTCATCACATTTTGTGGGATTATTATTAATTTAAATTATTATAATTCTGTAAATATAATTTGAAAAACATGATTCCATATATTTAATAAATATAATAAACATTCCAAAATATTTTTAACTTAATTTTTGTTGCTAATGAATAGTGAAAACAATAAAAATAGGCAATATTGGGTAAGGTCAAAATTTATTTACCAGTGGTTAATATAAAAAAATAAGGGATAAAAAGAACTGAAAACAAAATTAACTTTCATTAGAACATTATATTTATACCTTAAATTTTTTAATTTTTAATATGAGTTATTTCGTAGCCATTTTTCTAATAAAGATATATAATAATATTTTAAAACACTGAAAAATTACAAGTGTTCCACTCACCTAAATTATAAAAAATTACCTCGTATTATCTCTTAGTCACACATATTGAAATATTTATATCCACCAAAACTAACTAAATAAATCCTTTACACCCATATTTACATTATATGGAATCTGGTATTCCCAAAATATCAATCATACAGTCCTTGATAAGAGATCCAATAGTGGTTTCTCTAAGAGAAGGTAATCATCTTCACCAAGCACTTTATTTCTTGTAATTTTACCATATTTAATTATGTCCTAATAATTACAATATCATAAAAAGATTATATCCCATATACTAATATTTAATTATATTGATTTCGTAATATTTATCCATATACTTCCCCATGAAATGGGAAACAAACCTATTTCTTGTGTGTAAAACGGTCTAATAGCATATGGATCGATGTAATTTTTTTTCCATTACCACCACACATGGATAGTAATAATGATGAATCTAATATATATATATATATATATGAAAATTATTTTTTAATATTTATTCAATAAACTTAATATTCTACCTACTTCCATACCTTTATTTCATTTAAAAATGATAGCTTCCTTTGTTCGTACGTACGATTTACCATATCAATGAAGAAATGTTATACATCATCCATGCACACATTCCAATAATTATAATAAAATTGTATCTAATCAATAAATATGATATTTATAAAATTAATATAACTATATAGGTGATGAAACTATATCATATGTTCTAGAATTGTAACATCCATGATGAAATAGACATGATAAAACATCATATTTAGCACCCGAAGTAATAATAATAAACGGTTTTCAATGAATAGGTGATAATATTTCCTAAGTGAATAACATATTATGATGTATATTTTTATAACATATACATATTTTTCAATTTTTTTTAAAAAAATTCATTTATATTCACTCAAATGATTTTTTATGTATAGTTTACGTAATCATTTAATTTTTACATGGTGTGAAAGTAATATTTTTATGGTCCTCTGAAAGGGTTATTTTTTACTTTATTTTATAAAAATTAGAACCAATTTTTTAATTTTAATATATATTATCGAAATATATTTTCCCTCTTCCATCACTATTTTACATGTTTTAGATTTTCTATGTATTTTCAATTGTTTTGTAGAGAAATCCATTTAATAAAAGATTATTTTAAAATTTCATATCATTTTCATTACTTATCTAATATATATTATTTTATTAAAATAACTATATATCAAATGACATAAAGGTAATATCTTATATATTATTAATTTTTTTTATTATCTTTTTCTTGACACACTCTCTTTCTTGTGATCATTTTTCATTGGACATTATATTTATCTTAAATAACCAACTTCATTGTATCATGGATATGCTTATTTTTAAAAAAAAAAATTCATTTCAAAATATGTGATTTTACTATGAGTTTAATTTGAATGAATGATGAAATATTAATATTTTGTATTATTTTGCCACTATGAAAATGTGTTGATTGGACATTTTTTATGAATTAGTTGTCCATTAAATATATTAGATATTAATTAGACAAACAACGAGGGATGGAGCCCAATTATAAATACCCCCTAAATTCATTGACAGGTCTCACAAGACAAACATGTTAGCTAGTCTTATTAAATTGGATTTTTTAGTGTATAGCTACCCCTCGATTAAAATTTCTTGGATCAAGGCCTCGATAGTAATTATATCATAATGTACGAGATAATGATGTCCAATATTATAAATTTTTTTTAATTGAGAATTCATTTATTGTTATCCATGAAATTATTAAATTTATATTATACATGGATCCATTTCATGATCATGTTATTGTTTAAATAGAATTTGTTTTTAGTCATTTACCTTATGATATTTATTATACTTTATTTAATCTTGAAAGCTTCTTCTATAAGTAACCATACTGGGTATTTTAGGCTACCCTTATTTTTTTACAATCGCCATGATATAAAGATGGAATCATTTAATAAGTTTAAGGATGTAAAAATATTTAATTTCAGTATGTTATATATTTTACTTCCAATATAAAATGGGAATCATGTCCATTTGTTTTTCTTCAATAATAATAATATGACCAGTCCTTTAGATTGAGATCCCTTTAATCTTATTCTAATTTAATAAAGTATAGACTTACTCTTTCTTACTAGAGTAGGGGTTGTTATAGTTTGTGTCTGAGGAATTTTAGTAGAATCCTTGGAAACTACATTTGGGAAGACATATATTAGATGACACAAATCTACAATATACATTGAGGATATGTATAACTATAGGAAAATATCATAAATGTTTTGTTATGGTAGATATTATGGAATTTTTTCTAGAAATACATTCCTATAAGAGTACTAAAAGTGGACTTGATTTCATAAAATATGCATATATGGGTAATAACTCCAAAACGATTTGTTCAAGTATATCTCAACCATCAATCATGGTGCTTGGAGAATGTGCCCTTACTATGCACCTAATTTGACACTCTCAAGGGGATATTCATTGATTAATTTATATTTAACTAACCAACCATTATAAATAATTTGAAAATATTATTATTATTTAATGATATTCCCAAAGGAACCTAGTTTATGATTTAGGGATTAACAATAGAGAAAATTTAATTTATCTTATGTGTTACACAATATTTTTAATTATATATTGTTATTTATTATTTATAATATTATAATATAATCAAGTATATGGGATTTTTTAGAAATAACACCATAAATAATGAATATTATCGATACTCACTGACAATGTAGAGATTTATGTACTGATCAATGAAATGTAACTAATATGGGACATTAGCATACCCAAGCCATGTTAGGGAATTTGACCCCAATTATAACAAATAATATTGCACATAAAAAGTAACATGATGTTCTATGAAATGATAAACCTATTTTGGAACATATCACATGACAAAAGCCTCTATATATTAGTATAACTACAAGTGAAATGGTAGTTGGGAAATGGAGGATGTTCCTTGAAAATAAACTTCTAGACATGTGTTCAAATGAATGGGATATAATTAAGGTTCAATTGTATTATTTTAAATGATATGTTGATAAATAGTGGTAATTGATGTCGAATACTATATATTAATAAGTAATGTAACATATTAAATGAAGATAATTTTTTATAACATTCTTCTAAAAATATTTTACTCATAATAAATAAAGTAATATTTAGAGAAATTATATAATCAAAAATTAAAAGGTAGAAAAATTGAATCATTGTTTTATTCTACCTTAAATATATGATGTAGGTACTGTAAAAATTATATTTGAAATTTTAAAATAAAGATTGACTGTTTCATTAAAGGGATTAAGAAATTCCCTTAAAGAGCACCAGTTTCTCAAAAACATTCATCATATGATGAAATAGTATTTTTTTCCCATCAAAATAGATGCATTTTTTCTAAACATTCACGGAAAATCATGAAAATAATTTTTTGTATTGAACAACAGGAAAAAGGTAATATATCAAAGAGGACAAATAGAATAAATCTATATTTATAATTCCAAAACTGTGGAAAGAATCATCCTAGAAAAAAATTGAATGTAATGAGAGTTTTCTATAAGTTTTTAGATAAGGGTTATTAGGCTGACGAATGTAAGGAAATACAAGATACCACTACTATCCAAAATTTTAACTCTAACAAAAAGAGGAATTATTAAAACTAATTTTTGAACTGTCAAGGGAAAATTTCATAAAAATGGATGAGGGGAGAAGGCTATGACTAAGTGATCACTATAACTAATGTTGAATAATAGTAGACAAAATATATAGACATAAAAATATTTATATTAAGGATGTACGTATTGTAAAACAATACATTTATATGTTTCATGATTAATTACCTATAAATCATCTATAAAATTTTGTTGAGTTTTCAAATGATTTAATCAATAATGAAAGTAATATATCAAAAAGACCCTATAAAATGGCCAATATAGAATTAGTGGAGTTGATGAAACAACTAGATGAGCTATTAGATAAGAGATTTATAAACCCTAGTGATTCACCATCGGGATAACCTATTCATTTTGTTACGAAGAAACATGGAAATATGAGTCTCTCATTGATTATAAGAAAATTAATGCTATTATGATAAAGAATAAGTATCATCTTCCACGAATTGGTGACTTATTCAACCAACTTTATGAATATCTATGTTTTCAAAATACTAACTATCATTCATGGTATCATAAATTCAAAGTAAATGGGGAAGATATTCCAAATAATACATTTCATATGAGGTATGGATATAACAAGTTTAGAGTAATGTCATTATAACTTACTAATTCAACCTCTCATTTATGGATATAATGAATAGAGTATTGGAGGAATTTCTTGATAATTTTCTATTAATATATATTGATGATATCTTAGTATATTATAATATATATGAGTACATTGAGAATATATTTTGTATAATTATTGATACTCTTAGAGGAAAAGTGTTATATGATAAGTTCAACATGTGTGAATTATTGATTTAGAATGTATAATTTCTTGTTAGTATTGTCATCAAGGATGGAATCATATTTGATATTCGAAAAAAAAGGTACACAAATAATGACCTACACCATTGAGAATAATTGTGTTACATAGATCCATTTGGTTTTCAAGTTACTCTCAATTATTTTTTGAAAAAAATAATCTTCACCGATTAACCTATTAACCACATATACACATAAAGAGGTTAACTTCACATAGTTAAATTAATGTGAAGAATACGTTGATTAACTGAATAAAATATTCATTAATTATCCAACTTTGACTCTACCATCATAAAATGACGTATTTTCTATATACAGTGACGAATATATGAAGGGACATTGTTGTATCTTCAGGTAAAATTATAATGTTATTTTCTATTAATCAAACCAGTTAAAGGCTCATAAATAAAACTATACAACTAAAGATCTTGAGTTTGAATCCATAATATGTTCTTAGAATATATGTAGAAATTATTTATATAGAAAAACATGGGAGATATAAACAAATCATTAGAGTATGAAATACATCTTTTCAAAAAAATATCTAAACACGAGACAAATATGATGGATCATGATTCTCAAGGATTATAATTTATCAATACACAACCACCCAGGGAAGGCATATAATATAGCAGATGCACTGAGCATGAATGATCATGGATACATGGACAAAATGAGGATTGTTAGGGATCATATATTGAAAATTTTTAGTAAATATGGATATAGTAATTATTATGGAAGGGGGAGTCCTTTTTCAAATGATTACAAGCCTATATTTATTAGGAATGACTAAAAAATATCATCCTGATGATGCGCATTTTGAAAATAAAATTTATTCCTTCAATGATGGGAATTTTGTAAAATTAATATATCGATATGAAATTATGATATTTATAAATAGGATATGTGTTACATATTTACCTGGATCGAAAAAGGAATTATTATATAATGCTCAAAACTCAAAATTATATATAATCCTTGGTATCACCAATATGTATATATGTTTGATTGCACTATATTGGTTGCATAATATGAAGCATAAATTAATTTATATGTATAAATATTCACGGTTTTCCAATAGGTGAATGCTGAGAGATAGGAACATAGAAGAATCATGCAGCATGTACCAATTTTTATGTGGGAAAGGGAAGAGATTACTATGGACTTTGTGACTAGACTAATAAATAATTTTTGAAATAATAATTAAATATGGTTATTTTTTATCTCTTTAATAGATCTGCACATTTACTCACTATAAGAGAAGATATACCTCTTGATCTTCTTAAAAGAATCTATATTAATGAACTTTTATAACTTTAAGGAGTATCTCTCCCAATTGTTTATGATTGTGATCAATTATTTACATCTATTTTTTTGTAAATGTCATCAGAAGGATCCCGATATAGAGGTTCATTTCAGCACCACTTATCATCCTCAAACTGATGGACATTCTAAAAAGACTATTCAAACATTATATGAAATGTTGATGTCAAGCTCACCTGACATTAAATATATTGGGGTTCATTATTTAAAATTTGTAGTGTCTTACTATAAAAAAAATTCAATTTATGTATTAAAATAGATCCTTATGAATAATTATATGGAAAGGGATGTCATACTCCAATTTGATAGGATAATGTTATAGAAGGAATATTATAAGACCACAACTTATTGAGGAGAAAATGAAAATTCTAAAAAAATTCAGAAACATAGTAAATTATCCTAAATTAGTAAAACACGTACTTCCTATAACCGAAGGAAATATTAATAATTTCAATTTTGAGATCATGTTTTCTTGAAAGTGTATCCAAGGAAGGGTTCTACAATGTTTAGTAAGAATGAGAAACTAACCCATACGTACATCAAACCATTTGAAATTGTAGAAATAATAGGATTCAGGGATTACTTTTTATAAATTCCACCAAGCCTCTCTAAAGTACTTGTTATGTTCTATATCTCAATGTTAAAGTTGAACTTGTCAGACCCAGAGCATGTGCTCAATTTTGAAGAAATAAAATTATAAAATGATCTATTAAACTATGCAGAACCATTCCCTATTAATGAAACTATAAAATAAGTGTTTATGAAATGGATGAATTGATTGTTAATGTTAGTTTAGAGAAATCATAAAATAGAGGAAGCAATGTGGGAACCTGAGGATGTTATTGTAACAAATCAGATTTTCTATTTATTATATTTAGATATTATATGCAATAATTTTGAGACGAGGTGCTACGATGATGTGAAATTACGAGTCCTGGGTTACCTTAAAGAATTTTTTGAATAATATTAAAATATTAAATAGTACACGTGCACAATTTTCTTAAAAATGGAATAAATTCTAAATGGTTTCCCAGATCAGAAATATGAAGGGAACATTGAGTTCAGAGCAATGACATTAACATGGATAGGCCTAAAATCGACCAATGTGGGTTGAATGTGAAATGTATTTAAAGATGTTTTAATGAATAAAATATATATTGTTTTATTTTATTTAACATTATGAAATAACACAATTATGTTTTTTTAAAAATCCCTTTTTCAGAGAATGTAGGGTTATTTACATAACAATAGAATTCCTCTAATGCATATAGAAAGAACCCACTCTATAAAACGATGGAATATCAGAGATAAGATCATGGATCATTATGCCAATGGAGTTGATGGATATCATCAATGATAGAAAATCAACCATTCCTCGTCGACGACCAATCCGAATTGATGTAGGGAATTAGTTTTCTTTGTGATTCAAATTTCTTGAAATCAATTGTGAATGTGGACCGACCCCTGAACTAGATGATATGTGGTTCAATCATTCTTTCTGGATGGCCATGATTGCAGGGTTTTAATAGGAAATAAATCTTTTTTATTATTTATCCATTATTCATTAATATAAATATATTAAATTTTGGCCAACATGAACAATGTTCGAGGTACATTCTTCTAAGAATTCTTGTGATTCTCCTCTCCCTCTTTCATGGTATTCTTCACCTTTGGAACCTCGTAGTTGCCGATCAAATTTTGTAGGAGTCTCCAAATGCAACAGTACCCCTGGATTTGTGGAATGAAAAATGGATCAATGTAGCTAAAGAACCAAGGATTGCGGAAGTGGTATCAATTTTGAAATTGGGTGAATGGAAGAGGTTTATTGACCTACTGAAGGGGCCACCAGTGTTCCGACATTAGTGACTGGCCTCAATGGAGGTAGGCTGCATGTGGGAGGTGAGTACGGAAATGGAGAGCTGTGTGGACATGGCGGCCCTACAGTGGGACACGTTAGCTAGCTGCATGTTGTGGGCATGAGACACAGTAGTAACCGCAGAGTGGAGCATGTCTGTGGGGTGTGGATGGGGCATGCGGGCCATCCTCCCAAGGTGGGTCGGGCCTTTGAGAGACGGGTCAGGCCTAGCTGGAGTGGGTTGGTCCTTGTGGGACAGGTCGGATCCCTGCTTAGGTCGGATAAGGGTGGTCAGACTTGGTCACAGTTGACCAAACATCCATGCAGCTTCGGTAGCTGGATTCGAAATAGACTATTGTGTTAGCTTGAGCTTCTGTGGCATTTTCGACTATGGCGGTTGACAACCACAATCAGTGGAATGACTGGTCTATTGGTCCATGATACAATGGACCAATAGTTCTTAATTTTAATATTCCATTAAAATTTATACTCTGGGTTTGTTTGATGAAACATTTATGGTTTTTAAAACATTGCAATGAGATGATATTTATGAGATATACTAAGTGGGTTTTGTGGAAGTGTGCATATGACCTAATGGACTGGGGATTACATTCTCTCGAAAATATCTTGTATCTTTTGGAATCTTTTGGATGGTCGAGATATATAGACTGGGTGTCTCATAGAGACTGTGTGACTCAAAAATACTTTGTGTCTTATAAAGACTGGGTGTCTCATGAAGACTATGTTACTCCCAAATACTATGTGTCTTATAGTGACTCTATGAATCACAAATACTATGTTTCTTAAGGAGACTATTTGTCTCATGGATTCTGTGTGTCTCATTAGAGATAGTATATTTGAACATTCTTGATATATGGTTCATGGGTGTACATCTTTAAGGAGAAGACTGTAATATTCTTTATTGGTATTTCCTTCATGGTATTTATTTGGTGGTATTTCCATATTGTATTTCCTTTATGGTATTTAGTATGTGGAATTTCATGTTTGGTATTTCCATTGTGATTTCTGTTTCTAGTTTTGGGGTGCCTTACTGTGTATTATTTTACTCACCCATGCATGATATTTGGTAGCATGTGTTGTGTCTTGTGTAGAATATGAATCTTTTAACTAATTCTAGGTGAGAAAAGGACCAGGAAGAGATTTTTGAGTATCTATCATCCATGGTTTTCCTACAACATCAATAAGAATCCCTAGTTACTTTGTCTACAGGTTGGACTTTGCAGTTAATAGAATTTTCCTTTGGTGGGATTGTATTCTGACCTAGTTTACTTTACATCACATTACATTCCTTTTGTAATCTGTTGGATGTGATATAGATTATTAATACATTTTTAGATGATTTGTTTACAATTAATAATTTTTTTATTGGAGGCATGTCCGTGTGTACGTGTACATAGGAAAATTCCTACGATTTGTTGGATATGACTTATCAATTCTAGTAATAAACCCTAGCCTGTTGAAGGTTGGATTTGGGTAGACACAGAAAGGGCCCCTCTGGGACAGGTCATTAAAGAGTGGTATCAGGGGAGGTAAGATATACCTTTGAACCATGAGTCTGTGATTTTGTTTTTGGGAAAAAGTGTTATGTGTTTCAAGTTCAGATTTCAGACCAGTGTATCTAGTTTTGGTGTGGTGGCTGATGTATCCATCTACCATGACTCTATTTTAATTTTTTCAACTCCGTTCATAAAAAAATCGGTTTCATGGAAAAAAAGGGTCATACATCTTATAGGAATGGGTTGTGTTTTCCTTGTCCTTCATGAGTATGCTCTCCAGATATAATCTATTGTCCTTGGAACATCTTATTTTATTTCATGAAGCCTCCACATAGATAGCTAGTCCTAATTCTATTGTTTGATCACAAGGATGATCCACTCAATTAAGAGGCATCAGTACATGGTCCTATACCAGATATAGTAACTCTATGTGGTTTTATAGCGATACCACCACTCATTGAGTAGTAATTACCACATGAATTACCGAATGTGGAAACATTCAAACTTAGTGAATTTCATGAGTTCCAGAGGGAGCGACCTCCCAGGTTTAGGGTGACCCAATCTGTAGGAGGAGGAGGATTGGATGGAGGTAATTACATGTTTTTTACTCCTTCTAGGGATGCCTTTTGACCAAATGAAAATCCTTGATGACAGTATTTTCCCAGGCTCAGTAGGGAGATGACGAAGCTTAGTGACCCAGACACATGATGAGATGAATCTCCCTTGGGAAGACTTCAAGTACCTCTTCTAAGAAGTGTTCATTCTAGAAATATTTAAATCTATGCATAGAGAGGAGAATCGACATGTATAGTAGGGAAGTGTGTCTATGGTGGAGTACTCAACCTGGTTTACCGATCCGTCTTGATACTCCATAGATATTGTATGAGACTAATTCTTCGAGGATTAGACCTTCGATTAGGTCCTATAATGGTATATTGGGGATTCCATGATACCAATTAGTATTCATGGTTATGCTGGGGTACTTGAGAAATCATTGTTGGGAGAGAGTTTTCTAGTAGACACTAGAAGTGGGAGATACCAGCAGACACCAGGTAGCTAAGGCCTTAGCAGCAAGTAGCCGAAGACATTGAAAAGCACCCATGTCTGTCAGGAACATCATGGTATGATCCCAGGGAACATGATCAGATATGTCAGGCATCCTAGGGTGACTCAAATAAGCTGAGGGATAGGTTGGGCTACACATGCAGTGGACAAGGAAATATGGAACGTGATTTCTCGACCTGTCGTATGACTAATCAGGAGACAGTTGCTAAACTACCGAGGAAAATTCAGAGTGTAGAGCAGGGTGGTCTGTATTGTAGCAGATGAGGAAGAGGAATATGCAGGGTACCATTAGTTGGGTGAATGAATGACGTGCTACCACCTCTACCCCAGGTAGTCTAGAATAGGCTTAGGGAGAAAGTGGACTGGGATGAGGATAGCTTTAGGCGATGAATGCTTACAACCTCGAAGTCCAGGGTTGATTAGAGGTACAGTTTCTATCATTTCCACTTTAGCTAATTTTTTGATAGACGCTGGTTCCATTCATTATTTACATTCCAAGATCCTTTTTTAGACTCATATATTCTATTTGAACTGCTGACTCAACCCTTACTATTAGAGACTCCTACGAGAGAAGATTCGATGATCATACATTGGTGCCTATAGTGTGCCCTTACACTTGGAGGTGAATATTTTAGTTGGTGTATTTTGGTAATGTTGTTGAGGCCTTATGAAGTCATTCTCATTATGGGCTGGTTATCCATATTCCATTCTTAGATTTATTTTCTTAGGTGCATTTTTTGGTGTTTACATAGTGATGAGACCTAATTTTCCATTTTCATTAAAATGGAACCCCAAGTAGTGTAGTATGGGATCACACATAGGATGGTGCAACCGATCACCCATCAGTTGGATAGCCCGAACCTCAGTGTAGCAGATGATATGACTCATTAGTTTTCTATAGTGGTGGAGAGTTTGAGAACGTATTTCCTGAGGATGTTCCAAGATTACCTCCATATAGAGAGGTAAAATTCTATATTGATCTATACCCTGGGACAACACCAATATTTACACCTGGATATCAAATGGCTACTGTAGAGCTTCATGAGATTAGGGAATAGTTGGAAGGGTTATAGAGGATGGTATCCATGATTCATAGTGTTTCACCTAGGACAATCCCATTTCGTTTCCAAGATGGAAGATGGGAGCTTGGGGTTATGTGCGGACTTCCGGCGCCAGACCCATGTTATCCAGAAAAATAATTATCCACTACCAAGGATTGATGATCATTTAAATAAGTTGAAAGGGACATGGTTTTTCCTGAAGATTTAAATCATATCTACCTATTACCAACTATGAGTATTGGATGAGGATATACATAAGATGTCCATCAGATGTTGTTTCAACCACTATATGTACTTGGTGATGCTGTTCGGAATGATAAAACCCCCAAAACTTTTCTTGGGATGCATGAACATGATCATACAGCCTTACCTATACTAGTTCACGGTGATATTCATTGATGACATCCTAGTGTACTCAGCTTCGGAGAAGGAGCACGCGAGACTCTTGAGGATTGTCCTTGAAACACTATGAGATCACCAACATTGCGAGAATCACATGAACTATCTGCTCTAGATTCTAGAGGTATATTTTGTCAGAAATGTCTGTTCACAGGATATAGTGGCAACAAATCCATTGACGATTGAGGTGGTTCTTTCTTGGGAGCTACCTAGGTGTGTTACTAAGGTTTATAGTTTCTTTAGATTTTATGGATACAATTAGAGGTTTTCGAACAAATTTTTATTAGAATCAGTATCTTTGATATATTTGACATGAAATAGGAATCCTTTTGCGTAGATGGTGAAGTTCCATGAGATATTTTAGTAGTCTAGATAGTGTATGAGAAGTTCTCAAATATTGAGATTTTTATAGGAGGCTGATGAGTATGTAGTGTTATACGATGCCACAAGAACCAGACTTGGTTGTGTTGTGATTAAGGGCAATGTATTGGTGGCCTATGGTTCAAAATAGTTTGGAACAAATGAGTAGAAACAAATGATCCATGTTCTTGAGTTAGCAGCAATAGTCTCTACATTCAATATGTGGCGACACTTCTTGATGGGTGAGTGGTTTATCATATACTCTAACCACAAGAGTCTCAAGTATATATTCTCTCATAAGAATATGAATTTGAGATAGAGGTGATGGCTTGAGTTCCTCCAGGAGTTTGACTTTGAGATTGTTTATACTCATGGGGAGGTGAAAATGGTGGAAGATGATCTCAGTAGGAAATCTAGTTCATAGTTTTTCAATTAGGAATCAGAGTTGTTGGCCTCATTGTAGATATCGTTCATTGATAGAAATGGAGTAGCTTACTTCTAGTTGTTTTTTTCACCCCTCCATTGTTATAGTTAGTCATGGAGGTATAAAATGGGGATACCGACTACAAGAAAAAATGTGCATAGATGTCCATAGGGCTTTCCTATGATGGATAATCAAAAGGTCGGAAGAATATCATTATTTCTAGATGATTCATAGTAGTACCAGTGGTGATACGAGAAGATTTCTTGAAGAATTTTCATACATCCTATTTAAAAGTACATCCAGGTGTAGGGAATTTGTTCTTGGACCTCTGGAATCAGTTATGGTGGTCGTGAATGGTGAAGGAAGTTACAAATTGTGTTTATCGATGCCTCACTTGTTAGAAAGTGAAGGCTTAACATTGGGTTCCAACAGGTTTGACTGAACCTATTGAGGTAACAGAATGGATGTGGGATGGGGTATCGATAGACATTGTTGAAAGTTTACCATATAAATCCGGGGGATATAATACAATCTAGGAGATCATTGATCAACTCCCTAAGTTTCCAAATTCTTAGGTATTTGGGAGTATAGTTTAGAAGAGATAATATAAATATGCTACATGTAGGAGATAGTACGACTCTTTCGAGTTCCATTGATGATAGTCTTAGATCATGATGCTCTCTTTATGTCCAGATTGTGGAAGGAATTTCAAGAGGTGTTGGGGACACTGTTAATCTTAAGCACATCATTTCCCCCACAGATGGATGAATAGAATAAGTGGACCATTCAGGTTCTAGAGGATATGTTACGTGCTTGCATTCAAAAGTTTGGTCATAGTTGGGAGGATCACCTACCTCTGGTAGAGTTTTCTTACAAAAAAAGCTACAATTCCACCATTGATATTAATCTATTGGAGGCCTTGTATGGAAAGACCTATCAGTCTCAACATTTCTAGATAGATGTTGGAGATTTATCACAAATGGGCTTGATGTTTCTGCAGGTGACTATAGGGAAGGTATAGGTTATCCACGATTGACTGAAGACTATAAAAGGCTATCATAAGACTTCTAATGATAGGCGATAGAGGCCTTCTATGTTTGAGGAATGAGACCGCATGTTCCGTCATGTCTCACCTCAACATGGATTATAGAGTCGGAGAGGTGCCATATTTCTTTTCTCTAGCTTCATAGATAGAGCAGGAGCACGATTTCGTCCATGTGTCAAAACTAAGGAGGTGCATGCATGAACCATCACACATCATAGACTAGGGCTATCTGGACATCGACGATGGGGAAACTATTAATATTTACCAAGTGGAGATCAAGGATTGAAAGGAGATAATCCTTCATGGGTGGTTTTTTCCTATAGTGTGAATTCAGCAGAAAAATGGGAATCTCCAAGGGAGAACATGGGTGTGTGAGGCTCAGATATATGATCAATAACGTCATTTTTTAAGTAGCCCCTTTGTTTTGTCTTTTGGGGACATAAATACCCATGTTGGGAGGAATTTTACTTCAAACAAAATTCATGTATTATTTTTTGATATTTTATGGGTTTTTTTCAAGACATGAAACTAAGATTTCATGTTATTTTAATGGTCAGGGTGCCCAGTACAATTGTTTGAATAATATTAATATATTAAATAGTACAAAAATGCAGTTTTCTTGAAAAATGTGGAATAACATCTAAATAGCTTACCAGATCAGAATGTAGAGGGCACCGTTGCATTTATAGATGCGGCATTACCTTAGGAGAGTCCTATCATCGAATGATACGGGTTGTCTGTGAAAAATATTTTATGGAAATTTTATAGAATAAAATAAATACAGATTTATTTTATATAAAATTACCCTACGATGCAGACATATTTCCCTTTCAATAATCATTTTCAGAGAATTCCGGTTTATATCCATAACACTGGAATTACTCTAAAGAGTAGAGAAAGAACCCTATCCAATAAACAATAAAGGATTAGAGAAAAAAATTTGGATAGTTGTACGAACAATGTTAGTAGATCATGTAAATAGAAAGAAAGAAACTGCTCCTCACTAATGACCAATCCATCTTGAGGCATGTAATTTGTTTTTTTCATGATTCTATGTTCTTGAATTCAATGAAGAATCCATACCAACACTCAAAAATGTTGATTTGTGGCGCGATCGTTCTGGTTGGAAGGGATTTATTGCATGATTTAAATTATAGATAAATATTTGTGATTATTTATTCTAATTAATTCATTATAATAGGATCACATTGAGGATGACACAAAAAAATGTTGAGTTTGATTCCTAAAAGAATTTTTGTGATTCTTCTCTCCCTCGTTCGGGGAGTTCTTAGCAGTTGGACCCTCATGGTCACAAATAAAATTTCTAGGAGGCCTAGAACACACTCGGACCCCCAGATTTGGGGTATGATGATGTGAAGTCTAGGTCAGAGTAGATGAAGACCCAAGGATCATGGAAACGGTCTCTTTCCTGATATCAGGCCTCTAAAGTAGGCGAGATGGGCCATAGAAGGGGCCACAGACACCGATTGTTGGAGTGCAGTATCAACTCGTGGTGCAGGACATGTAAGGGAGGTGGGCACAGAGACAACTGAGCTGTGTGGATGTGACATCTCGCTATGTGTGGTGGCCGTGGACACAATCGTTACCATTGAAAAGGGTGCGACCGCGATGTTCAAATTGAGCATGCGGGCCAGCCTGAAAAGGTGGACTAGGCCTCGGTGAGATCGGTTAGCCCCAGTAGGATCAGGTAGGGCCTAGTCATAGTAGGTGGGGCCAAGTATATAGGGTCAGCCTTATGAATATATTAGAACCGGTGGGTTGGGAATTCCTCGGGTTGGACCCAGGTTGCCAAACTGGGCCACAATCGAGCATGAAAATTGACCATGATCCACGACCGACCAAGCAACCATGCATCCACAAAAGAGGGGTATTAGACGAAAATAATGGTACCTAGAGAGTCCACGACATGGTCGACCATAGTGATCGACCACCATGGTATGTGGACTGACCATTTGATTGGTCCATTATATAGTGGACCCCTTTTTAAATTTCCAAATGCCCAGAACATTCAAACTGTGTGTCGTTTGACAAAATGCCTATGGAATTTGGACCCTTGAGATGAGACAATGATTTTGAGACATCCCATGTGGGGTTTTGTATAAGTGTTCTTATGAAATAATTTTTTTAGGAGTATGTTCTTCCATGTTGAGTGTACTTCGAGCAGAATCTTGTGGACGGTTGTGATATAGAGACTGAGTGTCTCATAGTAACTGTTGGACTCCCAAAGAATCGGTGTCTTATAGGGACAAGGCATCTCATGGAGACTATGTGACTCTCAATGATGGTGTATCATATAGATACTATGTGTCTCACTGAGACTGTGTGACTCTCAAAGACTATTTGTCTTACCGAGATTGTGTGTCTCATATAGACTTAGTGTCTCGTGGAGATTGTGTGTCTCATAAGAGAGACTATGTATAGATATTCTTGATATATGGGAAATGGGAATATATCTTTAATGATATAGAACTAATTTTACTTCATGGTATATTTTTCATTTTATTTACTTCATGGTATTTCTATTGTGGTATTTACATCAAGGTATTTTTTCGTGGTATTTCATTTGTGGTATTTCATGTGTAGTATTTCCTATGTGTTATTTACTTTATTCTATTCCATTTTTTGTGGTCCCTTAATGAGTATTATTTTACCCACACCTACATTGGAGTTTCCCACCTGTTTCATGTCTTATGCAGATGAGTGACCTTTTGAGAGAGTCCAGGGCGGGTTAGTATCCAAAAAAGATATGTTAGCTTAGGCAGGCCTGGGTGTTCCTACAGCTTCAAGTAGTAGTCATAGTACCATTTTATAATAGTTAAATAGAGTGGTTAACAGATTTTTTTCTTAGTGGGATTGTATTCTATCCCAGTATATATTATTTTACTTTAATATCTTTTCATAAATTTTTGGTTGGGATATAGTGTATGCATGCATTTTTTTAATTACTGTTTTTTATTTTTCTTCTTTTCCAGCTTCGAGACTTGAACATATGTATAATTACATAAGAAAACAAGTCCAATTTGTGGGATATGCCTTCTTGGGGAAATTCCCCACCCCCTGGCCCATTAGAGGTTCACTTTGGGTAGTCCTGGAATGGGCCCATCTGGGACTGGTAATGATAGCAATGAAGAACAAACACCCCCATTTGTTTAGAAAGTAATATCCATGAAAATATAAAAGTGAAAATTTTTTATGAGGGAAGAATATTACATCTGAGATTCAATTATATTAAGTAGAAAATATATTTTTATAAAACAATAATATAATGAATATTTTGGTAAAAAAATTATAATTTTATAGGATGAATATCAATTTTTAACTTTTTAGGTCAAAATAATCCTTAATGAGTTTTTGAAATTTTATTTTTGAAATAAGCATTATAAATCATTGAAAATATATTATTTAACTATTAAACCTATTTTTTTTAATAATGTGTTAAAATATTAATAATTAACCATATATTTATTATCAATTTGGTAGAAATGAATTTGAAATTATTAGGAGATTAAATAGATATTTTTTCATAAAACTGTTTTTAATTGCATAATATCTATCTATTTTAAATAATTTAAATAATTATTCATAATTAATGGTTTAAATTACATGTATATATTACATATATTACTATATGAACTTAAATCCATATAATATTGATTAAAAGTAATATATTTAATGTATGAATATCTAATGCTTGAAAAATTTATTTGTTGAAAAACTATTTTTTCCTCACTTTTTATGTGTTAACATTTTTATAAAATTATACCACATCACTAAATTAATTTAGATATAATAAATAACATATTTTTAATATAAATAATTAAAATTAACTATTAATTTTAAGCATTTTTTTCATAATGAATAGTAAAATTATTAAAAATTAGTTACCACTGTTATGTTGAAAATGGGATTATTGGGGGGATAATCTAAAAATATATGGTTTAAATAGACCAAAAAAATTTCATAAACCACATTTTGTTTGTATTTTTTCATTAAACTTATCTACTTCAAATATTTTCCTTTTTGGAGCCATTTTCCAAGAACGTTACATTATAATATTTTAAAACATTGAAAAATTACAAGTGTCATTCTCCTAAATTATACAAGGGAACCTTATTCACCCAATTCATCACACCTCTTGAGCTATTTAGATAGAGAAATACTCGAAAAAGTTCATCCAAAACATTCTTAATGATGTTCCAACTGTTATTTTATTCCTTAAATACCAACCCTAGGGTCCTTAATAATTTATAAAAAAAGAGGTTTTTCCTACAGAAAGTAATCATCTTCACCAAGCTTTTTCATTTTACTCCATTCATCACCTTAAATTATTTCCTACAAATTCCCAAATAATAAAACCATTATATCACATATTCTTATATGTTATTATGTTTATGTAATAATGTTTATCAATATCTCTCTCCCTTAAATGGGAAAAAAACCTTCTCTCTTGTGTACGATGGACTACCGCCTCTGTAATCGATGTAATTTATTTTCCATTACCCCCTAAAATGCATATTCATAAATATGGAAGTAAAAAACAGATATTATAATTAAAAAATAATATTCATTATTGAAATATATTATACCATCTACTTACTTACCCTTTCACCCCTTTAAAAATGATAACATTTCTCTTACATACTTATCTCTTACTATAACCATGATGAAATGCAATCAGTTATCCATGTATAGATTTCAATAATGTTTCTAAAAATATATGAATTGAATAAATATTATACTTATAAAATTAATATCTTTATGGAGTTGATTAAACTATAATCTATATTTAATAACCAAATAATTCGTGATGTATCTTGCATGAAAAAATTATAAGTTTACATCCAAAACAATAATAATAATGAATGATTATTAATGAAATGTTTATAATATGTTTTAAATGGGTAATATATGAAATTGAAAACATGATTATGGAATTTTTATAAATTAATAAAAATTTTAAAACCATTATACATGAGTTTATAGAACATCAAACAAATTGGAAGTGTGAAGTTAGTGATTTTATGTCATTTTCCACTCCATTAAAACATATTTGTTATTACATACCTATTTATTTTTATATGATATATACACTTTACATAATATTTATTTAACAAAAATAGAACACTATTCATGATGATGAAATTTTATATTCAATTTTATTCATTTAGGGGTTTATAATTTTAATGTTATCAAAGAGATAAGAATTCATTTTACATTCTCATTTTTTGGGATTTCTGTTATTTTCATTGATGTAATATTATATCTTATCCTTTTTAAAATCCTTTTATTTTCGTATACTATATAAATTTAATTATTTTATGGTTTTACTCAAAATTAACTCCTTTTGAACTTAACATAATAAAATAATTGTTTTAAAAAAAATCTTTCTTTTTTATCTTTTTGACCAGGTATATTTTTCTTCTAATTCTATATTTTTTAATTTTTTTTAAAGAAGTCATTTTTATTTATTCAAAATATTTATTAGGGAAATTTTATGTTATCCTTTAATTTTTACATGGTTTCAAATAAATATTTTTAAATTTTTATTAAAGGGTCATTTTTTGACATTATTTTACAAAAATACAAAAAGAAGTGTTTCATTTTAACGTATACAACATTAATTTATTTTTTAATTGGCATAACAATTTTACACAATTTAACTTACTAAACAATTTTTCAATTGTTTTACAATAAATAATCATTAATAAATGATCATTTTAATTTTTCTCTCCATTTTCTTTTTTCCTAGAAGGAACATGATTGTATTATAAAACATGTAAGCCTGATTAAATAATCATCATATTTTATATTTTATTAATTTTGGTTTTATTTTGATTCGTTTTAAACAATCAATTTCTTATTATCATTTTTCATTTGAAATATATTTTATTTTAATTTTTCATATTTTTGTTATCATGGGTTTGATAATTTCATAAGTCATATACCATATCTACATACGGTCTTAAATATATATATTTATTTGATTTACTAGGTAAATATTGATATTCCATAATATTTACTCAATACATACATTTATTGATAGGGAATTTTGATCGTTAATTAAATTTATAATTCATTATATGAGAAATTTGATGTAAATGATGTTATGGGTGGGGAAAGTTTAAAGATATCCCCTTGATGCATCAGAAAGTCTCATGAGGCAAACTAGTTTGATATTATTATTAAATGGGTTTTGGTGTATACCTAGCCATAAATTAAACATTCTTGGCATAAGGACTTGATAGTAAATTTATCATGATGTCTATGATCATGAAGTACAATATTATGAATTTCCTCTATTTATTTATTTTTGTTATTATCTAGGACAATATTTCATAAATAATATACATAGATGCATTTAATTATCTTGTTATTGATTAAATGTAATGTTTTTTCAATTATTTACCTTTCCATATTGATATTGTCATATTTTATTTTGATATATTCAGTTATATGTAAGTGTTATATAGCATTTTAGTTCACACATATTTTTTTCCTTTCCCAAGGATATGAATATAGAATCCATGGATTAGTTTCAGGATGCAAGAAAATTACAATAACTAGGTAATATATTTTATTTAAATTATAAAATCAGAAGCATATATATATATATATTGTTCTTTAAGACTACTAAATATATCTGTCATTCTGAATGAAATCTATTATATCATATGTCAATGTAATAATTTAGACACCGAATAAGGTTTATTATATTTTTGGGTTTCAAAATGAGTAAGGAGGATGTGGATGATCTTTGAAATAGATGAAATTTACATTTGGAGTAAAAAACATGGATAAGATTATTTACTATAACATTATGTGGATTATACAAAATATGTATCATGAAAGGGTAAATTTACGTCACAAAAAAAATGGTGAATGATATTCAAAAGGAGTTGGAGATCGAAGTAAATAAATATAATTAAATTGATATATTCTAACTTGTGTGGTTTGATGAGCATCAAATAAACCAACTAAGATAAGAACATTATTACATAGGTTCGTGATTTTACTCATTTGACCAATGCATATTTTAGGAAGAGTAAATATTAAACTCCTAATATTTTTAATCTCTTTCACAGGTAAACTAAATAATGGGATATTATTGCAAAATATTATTGTCTAATAATGGATCTAAATATAGGAACGGAGATTTTTTAACATTTCTTAATAATCATAGAATATTAAATGAAAATAGTTCTCTACACATACATTAATAAGGTAAAGTTTCTAAAAGAATATGAGATTTTTGTGGATATAAATAAAACCATGATATTGGAATATAGAAACATAAAGTATTTTTGGTGAAAATTCCATACTATTGTTTCCTATATCATGAACATAGACTTTAACTAAATTATGATAATACACCATATGAGATCTGGTTTGGGAAGAGTCAAATGTTTTTGGGATTATAGGTATTTTTTTGTTATTGTTACATCATGATAAAATTAAGATATTTTAGAATATTTGATGGGGGATCCAATATTGGGATAATCCATGGATATACACATGGTGGACGGAGTTACCATTGTTAAATTTAATATAAGGAAAAAATTGATATCTAAGTTTTTATTATTTTAAGAATAAAAAATTTATTACAAACACCATTACATATTTACGATGAGAAATAAGCAGTTATGAAAAAATTCTTGGTTAGGATATGATATATTTAGATATTGTTATAGATTATCAATTTTTACCCATTGATAAATAAAATTTCAGTAATGAGAATGGACCGTAGAATTTAATAACTATGTTCTATAGACATTGAAATACTTTTGAGATAAAACATATCTTTTATATTGAATGAAGGATATGAGAAATTAGATAAGATAAATAATTTTATTTATAATTTTAAAAATTGATCCAAATGGTGTATAAGAGGAATTAGAATAAGACGGTTGGATTGAATCAATTGATGAAAATATAAATCACATTGAGTAAAATGAAACATGGGAGTTATTTTAATATATAAAATAACAAAATTACAAAAGGATGAACTAGGTCATTATAAATAATCTCAATAAGAGAATAAATTTATTTTATAAGATATATTATATTACATACAAATGGTACACTCAACATCAAGATATAAACATTGAACATGATTTTTCTCCAAATACATAACTTTAAAAATTTAGAATTTTTTTTATGATATGTGCTTGATGGGATTACTGTGTGTTTCAAATGGATGGGAAGTAATCATTATGTAATTGTTAAATTGAGGAAGGGGATTATATTAAATAACTAGAAAGATTCATTCTTTAAGATGATGGTTCTCAAGTTTGTAATCTAAAGAAATAATTACACAATATTAAACCAGAAACCTAATAATGTTATTTAAATTTTCATAACATATTAAAGAGAATGAACTACAATATAGGAATTGTAGATAACAACCAATATCTGGAAAGATAGGTGAAAAACTCGCTCATATATATTCTATATGTTGATAAAATTAATTTTTTTAAAAGATATTTGTTGTACATTTGTACCCAAATGATAAAAAATATTAGCATATCAATGACTAATAAGATGAAATGATTTTAGGTTTTCAAGTTACAAACATAATAATTTTTATCTTCCATCATAATGGATGGATGTTAGTACAATATTAAATATGATTATAATAAAATAATCAATAGAGGTCTCCATTTATATAACACATGGGATCATGTTTTCCTTCCATGTTAAAGGGTGGAGTGTTTCTAAAATTTAGTTTTGAAGGAATATTTCAATATTTAATAATTTTTAAATTTAAAAATGAGATTATCATTAGTTAATGTAAATGATTCTAAATAGATAATAAATTTACCCATTTTGAATATTTTGAAATTGTTCTTGTGTTTCATTTAATGAACTATTTACTATGGTTATATGTATGATTAAAACAAATGAATTTAGATTTATGGATATTTTAATAATGATTATATAGAGAATAGTGGGGATCAAAAATCAATTTCTAGAGGTGAAATATTTTTTAGAGAACGATTATTTTCATGTTACTATTTGAAATAAATTATTTTCTACTTAATTGTAACAAAATATGGGTATATTATTTATTCTCATGAAATAGAACAAATAATTTGGATGAAGTCATAATTATATGATGTGAGGCTGAATATATCATTCCAATAATTGGTTGAGTTTGATAATCAAAGTAAAATAAACTTATCAAAGTATATAATATGAAAATTTTTATTGAAACATATTGATATCAAGTACAACTTCATCATATAAAAACCGAGTCATGAAGATTTTGAATAGGTAAAGTGATTTTGAGTAGTTTAAATTGATATCAATTTCTTAAGAAGATGAAAATAATTGAGGTTCTAAATCAGACTACTATTGAGCTGGTCTTCATTTCTAAAAACTTATGTAAATATGCATTCAATGTTTTTATAATATTTAAAAATGTTCTAAATTTCAATGAAAAATTTTATTTTGAATGAGGAGTGTTTGAGTTGGTTAGTGAATGGATTTTGGTAATTATTTTTAAGGGAGTTCATTTAAAAATTATGCAACACTTAGAAAACCATGAAGGGGAGCAACATATGCTACTATATTGGAGGTTGAGCTAAATCCAAACTAGCCCGAACGAGGCCAAGGTAGTGCATGGGTTCATAGGGATGCCTACGTGAGGCATAATAGCCTCGAAGTGCCATTGTGCATGGAGGAATGATGGTGGGGGGGGGAGTGCACTCGTAGAGAATTGGTATATGGATATACTAGAGAGAGACGATAAGTTACTGGACTAAGGATTCCAAGACTTTTATTATAAAGGAGATATATGATTAAAGGCATTTTGATGTGGGGTAATTTTATTAATATGGAATGAATCAACGTCATTAGATCATCCAATAAAAATATCTTGGTTGTCTGATTGACTCGATGAGAATTCAACCATACAAATAATTCGATGATTATATCAGAACCATCCAATCTTTGACTCAGGTAGTCTTCTACCCCAAGCACGCTAAAAGATTACTATTTATCAGAATCTCCATAGCAACATCAACAATACATCTAACATATCCTTCAAAGATTAATATGATTATTCTAATAATATGATCATGATTAAAATATTTTATACAACTTTGTTTGCATAATACTATGAGAAAAAAAGTGGGGATTTTTTATCTGTAGAAGATTAAAAATTCAGGTTATTGATTCTTGAATCTATGGAATAGTAGCATTGTTCAAATGAGCTAAGGATGAAATGAATCATCATGATTCTAGAAGATTCCAAGGTGATTCTACAAACATATAAATAATGAGTCTTAGTACAATTTAAGTATGTTTTAATCAAACAATTAAGAGCTATTTTTGGGAGGGAAAGATTTATTTGGACTCCTTGGTTTGTGATGGATCCATGCATCCCTATTTGAGTGAATAAGTTGAGACTCCCATAGATAGACTATATATTCTTTGAACACTAGGTTTACATCATGATGATCTGATATCCATGTGGTAATTGAGAAAACATTGAATACGTCTCCCTACCATGAACAATGGATTTGAGATTCCATGAAACAGAATATACATACACATCATAATGTGATGATCTTGTGATCCCAATGTTAATATCCACTCAGGTTTTTTTATGTCAATGTTTGAGGAACTATGTGAGTGAAAAAAACACACTTTCATGAAGTAGTTGTGCATGAAATGTTTTTGAGAAGACAATACATGATATACTATTGTGTGTAAGGAAGTATCATGCAAAACATAGAAAATTAGTAAACATATAGTGAGAAAGGGTGTTTTGTATGACTTCATACCATTTTCATGAAGTTGTTCAATGCATGGATGAAGTCAAGAGTTTAGACTTGTATCAAGGCATATGCAAATTGGATTGAACAATGTTTTATTAAGGGAGTAAAACAACATGATTTATGTTTTTTTGTGAGTTCAAAAGAATACATATTGTGTGTGTAAAGGTATAATGTGTGTGTGAAAAGAAAAATGACGGTGTTGGGAATTATTTTTATGTAAAAGGTTTAAAAATTTTTTTTGCATGTGTTTGTGTATGCATGGAAGAGTGTGAACCCATTTACCTACATAACCTAATGATTCTTGAGGCAATATTCATACACATGAAATAATTCATGAATTAAGTGAGAAATTCCTACATTCATGTTTATTTATGATGTTTGAAAAATTGAACATGAAATATATGTTTCTTATTGAGTGTGAATAAGATTGATATGGAATTTGGAAAAATTATTCAATCAGTGTGTTTAAATATCATAGTATCATATTTTTTAGTGGTTAGTGATGCAAAATCATTAGTTTAAGAATGCATGTTTCACCTAGAATTTTTTTTACTGAGGCATCTGATCATATTTTGTGTTTATAATTATTAGATCAAGTGTAACATCAATGAAAAGGAACATGAAGTTTTACATGGAAATATTTGATATAAAAATATTAATTAGGAAGATCAAGTGATCATCCTATTAGTGGATCATCACTTCTAAGAAGATGGAGTTTATAACTGGGGGGGGGGGTCTAACCAGTTGCTGAAGAGGCACGAGAGAGAGACTGGGGGGTCTAACCAGTCGAATGGTTGTGGGTTCTAACCAACTAAGTAATAGGAGTTGGATTACTGGTGGGGTATAACTAGAATCAATTGAAGGATTGATTACTACGATGTATAACCATTTTCTACCTAAACCAATGAAATTAAGAAAAATATTATAGCAGGTAATAAATGTTGGGGGGTTCAAACCAACATGGAAAGGATGAAGTGCTTAATACCGAACAACGTAGAAATAATGTGTATTGTGATTTAATTACTTTCTGAAGTTTATGTGTTATCCCCTCATCTTAATAGGTTAGACAGGTTTGAATTAAAATGGTGAAAAATAATTTAGTAAAAATAATCCACACCTAATTTACCCCCTCTTAGTGTAATTGCACAATCCTTGGAATCTCAAATTGGAATCAGAGGATAGAAAACCACAATTTGGATCTACTATACTTGTCCAGTGGTTCATATTAGAAATTTGTGAAGTACCAATTTGAGTTGGAGGAAAAATTAGAAGTTATTTAAATAGAAAATAATATCTCTACTATTAATTTTAGAAATTTTTATGTTACAGTAAAATCAAATAAAAATAGGCAAAAAAGAGTGGCATAGAAGAAAAAGTAGAATTAATAGAGTAATTAAAATCAACTATTATCTAAAGACACTGAAACTGTAAACTGTTTAGTGAAATCAGTTGATGAATCTATTTCAAGATGTGATGATGATTTTTTCAATTATAAAATCAAAAAACATCTAAATAAACCTCCCAAAGATGTTGTCATATGTATGACCAAATCATTCAATGAACGTTAGGATGAAAAATTACTCCTAGAAGAAGTTGAAGTTTCTATGGAAGCGTCATTTTATAAAAAGTTTTTCATTACCAACACTCTCACCATACTTGTGAGTGAAAAGTGAAAGACAATATATCCTTGAAAATAAGTATTCAATAAAGTTTTTGATGAATTATAAAGTAGTGTTTATGAGAAAGAAGATATTTATATTTTGTTTACATAAGATAACAATGCACTTGAAAAATACACGGTTTGTCTATGAATGTCAAAGATGATATGATGAATGACTAAGAAGAAAGAATAAAGGAGCTTTAAAATTTGTTATGAAAGGAATATCAGATGCATGGATATGAGATTTAGGAGATTAAGTTTCAATGGGAAGATGGCATGAAATCTACTGATGATGAGAATATTTCTCTCAAATTAACGAGTCCTGAATTAGAAATGAAACTAAGAAATTTGGAAGAGACACAAGTTGAAACATCCCATGTTACTAAAAAAAGATGAATTGTTAAGGGATCATATAATAGGGGTCATATTAATGAAAAGAATCATACCAATGTCAAGAAGAGTTTGATATTAGGTAAAGATAAATTTATTTTCAGCTTATTGAAGAAGGTAAACCTTTGTACAAATAAAACTGTGTTTACTAATTTTGTTTTTTTAACATGTGTTGATTCATCATTTAAATATAGGAAAACACATGTGAATAAAAATATTTATGAATCGAAAACATCTTTTAAGATGTACGTGAATATGTGTGGAAATTATTGTTCACTAAATAGAACACCAAAGAAAAAATGATTTACCCAAAAGTAAAAAAATGTAAAATATAGTCATAAAGTGTTATAGTAGAAGAAATAAAAAATGTTTGGCTACTGTTGGTGATGTTGGAGGTTTTTCCATCATGAAATTAATTATTTTCATAATATGTCATTATTTAAAAATTATGGAATGCCTACATTTCGGGGGAGCATAGTTGAAGAGAAATTATAAGATACAAAACTGATATCAAATTCAAAGAAGAAGTAATAGTTTATTAAGAACAAATATGATTAAATTAAAATTTTCTATGACTATTGAAATATAATTGATCACTATTATGATGAGTGTTGGTATGTACCAATCATTTAAAAATAATATATTGATGTGAATAAGAGACCACAATAGAAAGAGAAGTAGGTAAAATATGAATTTCATAGGTCAACCATGGGTTGTGAATAGAAGAAGAAAGATGTTAAACAATCAATTCCTAAGAAAATTTTAAAGAATGATGAAAATTGTGTCTCACCAATGAAAAGATGTTTTTATTGTGGAAATAAAGGTCACATCATGAAAAAATTTCAATTCTCCATGTACATTCATACATTAAGAGGAAAACTAGATTGAAATAATGATTTAGTCTATAAGGGAAATTACAAGATTGATTTTGTGAATGACATCACTAAAGATGAATCTGGAGAGTTTCCTAAAAGTGGTATCTTTTTAAATTATAAATTTGTGTGTGAGAGTTGAAACAGCTCTGGAAAATTCAAGTAAATTTTTTTTTTGAAATTGTAATTTGGTAAAAAATAATTATTGAAAAAGAATGGAAAATCATCTATGACTTCTAATTTTTGGTTCAGAATAATCTCTCTGCCCTATTGCGATAACCGAGGAGCATTGAAGAACCACCTTATTCCGATATATTTTGTGTCAGTTTTTCACCCATGGAATTGATGGTGAAGTATATATTCAGGGGGAGACTTGAATTTATAAAATAAGTGAATATCTTATAGATATAATGATTTCCATCATGGAGGACTATTTTCATCATGATTTATCTATGAATCCTATCAAATAATCTTAGAATACACTTGGAATTTATTATTGAGGAATGTAAATCATGATGAATAAAGTATTGAGTGCATATCTTGAGGGTGATCACAAAAGATCATCTATGAGATATTTATAACTCAATTGATATCATATGAGTATTGGAAGTTCCTGTGAGGTATTGATATGATAATTCTAAAAGAAAAATGTTTTGAAATTAAATCATGTCATCATTGAGTTGGGTTGGTTGTAAACTTTTAATTTCCTGAAAAAAAATTAATCAATTTTTTAAAAAGGGGAGTGATTTATTACTTAATCGAAAAAGGGGAAATACATTCTAGCATTTGAATGTTTCTAATATAATTTTTAAGATTTATTCAAGAGTTTTTTTGAAAATAATTTGAAATACCCCTAATAATATTTTTTAGTATTTGATATCACATGCTAGAAGTTTTTTGAAAAAATTCATGATTGATTTGATCAATAATGTTTTATAAATAGGTCACTATTTAAGTAGACTTAGAGATGATTAATTTCATCTCATTTATAAGATATTATGGATTCTATCATTCTCATAAATAATTTAGACAATATGTTTCAGAAGATAAGATTATATTATTAAAATATAAAATTATAAAATCAGAATTCCTTATCGAACTATTATTATTGTATTTTTTTTCAATTAGGGGGAGAACATGTCATTGAATTTTTATATGAATTGGTTATTGACAACAAATGCGTAGGGGGGTATTGAAGAGGACATGTTATTGGATGAAGTTAATTTCTTATTTAATTTCTTAAGAAGATGAAAAGTTAATGGGGTTTTAAATTAGATGATTGTTGAGATGGTCTTTAGTTCTAAATAATTATGTAGACTTGAATGAACAATGTTTTCAACATTTAAAGAGGATACAATGTTCCATGAAAATTTTTATATTTCATTAAGAGTATTTTATTTGGTTGGTTTGTGGATTATTGATATTATTTTCAAAGGATTTCATTAAAAAATTAAGCCACCCCTTAACTGCCAACTAGGGGAGAAGTAAACACAACTGTGTGGGAGGATGACGTCAATCCCAGCCAGCCAGTATAAGGATGAGGTAGTGAATGGGTATATAGGGATTCCAACATGAGGAATAGAATAATTTGAGCACTACTGTTTAGGGAGGAATGGTGGAGGAGGTTGGTACAATGCGTTCTCGTAGAGACTGGGTATGGGGTAGTACTAGAGAGGGATAATAGATATTATTGGACTAAGTCTGCCACTATTTGTAATATAATGTTGCACTAATATTGAAGTTGTTTTGATGTGGGATCATGTTTTTTAGGGTATAATGCATCGTAGATGTTGGATCATCCAATTGAAATATCCTAGCTATATAATTGACTCATTGAGCATTAAACCATATGATCTATTAGATGAATATATCTGATTCATCCGATCCTTTACTGAGGTTTTCTTCTACCTCAATCTCTCTTGAAGGTTACAATTTATCTAATGTTCCATGGTGTCATTGATTAAACTTATAACCTAGAATTCTAATCTTTATAAAAATATTCTGACGATCTTATCCCAATTAAATTCATTTATGCAACTTCATTATCATAATATTATGAAAAACAAACCAAGTATCATTGACATGTAGAAGATTAAAAATTCTAGCTGGTGATTCTTCAAACTGTTGTATAGTGACATTGATAGAATGATCTGATGGTGAAATGAATCTTACTGATTATATAAGACTCTAAGGGGATGATAAATGCTGATAAATAATGAGTTCTAGTTCATTTTCCACAAGTTCTTATCTCACATACGATAACAGTTTTTGAGTGAGAAATATTTCCGTGAACTCTCTAGATTGCATAGGATCCATGAATCTCTTGTTTGCGTGAAGAAGTTGAGACTACCCTGGATAAAATATGAGTACCTTGCACACTATTTTTTCTTAATGATGTTATTATATCCCCAAGATAATTTGGTGTACATTTCATAAATCACCATTCCTTGCACAAATGGTTTGTGATTCCATGAAACAAGATATACATAAAAAACATACTACTAATCTCTTGTGTGCACTAAGTTAATATCCATTTGAGTTTCTAAATGTGAATGTTTGAGAAATAGTGTGAGTTAAAACAACACAGTTTCATGTATGGTTTGTACACATAACATTTTTTAGAAGACCATATATGCTATACCATTTCTTGAATGGGAGTAGCATATACAAGGTGGAAAGGTTGTAAACATATAGTAAGAAATGGGTTGTGAATGAGTGCATACTAGTTGCAGGAATTTGATGTATGAATGGAGTTAGTGAAGTGTTTATATGTGGATTAATGGATATTAAATGTGAACTGAATAGTGTGTTCATAAGGGAGTAAAATAGTGGGGTTTTAGTTTGTGTTGTGAGTACGCAAGAAGTAATTTTGTGTGTGGAAAGGTGGATAGTATGTGTGAAAAGAAAAATAAATGTTTTTTTCATGCATTTTATGTATAGGATTTACACAATGATAGTGTACGTGTTTTTTTGTTCATGGTAGTGTGTTAACCCATTTACATACATCACCTAAAGATGCATGAGGTAGTTTTCATGAACATGAAATAATGAAGGAAAAAAGTGACACATTCATGCAGTCATGTTTATGCAGGAAGTTTGAAAAAGTGCACGTGGAATATATGGTGTGTATGCAGTGTGTATTGGTTTGAGACTAAAGATGGGATAGTTATTCTATCTATGTTTTAAAATATTTTAGTATATGAATTTTTAGTTGTTAGTGAGGTCGGGTCTTCAGAAAAAAGAAAGAATGTTTTCCAGAGAAGCTTTATTCTGAGGCAGGAGATTATATTCAGTGATCATAATTATTTGAGCATGTCCAACATTTTGGAAAAAAAATGTATTTTAACAAGATTCGGACTGATACAAAAAGATCATGGAGGAAGATCAAGTGATCTTTCTATAAATGGATCAAAACATCAATGAATATGGATCTTATAACTGGGGGGGGGGGGTCTGACCAATTGCTAAAGAGGCTCACGAGAGAGAATCGTGAGTCTACCTAGTCGAACAGTTAAGGGGTTGAACCAACCGAGAAAGAAGAGTTGGATTGTTGGGGGGCTTAACCAGAATCAACTTGAGGATATATTACTATGGAGTATAACCAATTGTCGCCTAAACCATTGTAATTGAAATTTTTTTATCAAGGATAATCCATGTTGGGGGGTCTAACCAACATGGAAAAGATGTAGGTCTTAGCACCAAACCTTGTAAAAATATTGTGTATTTTTTTTTCATTTACTTTCTGCATTGCATGCAGGATCCAATCATCTTAATAGGTGATAAAGGGTTGAATTATGAGGTAAAAAAGAATTTAGTAAAAACAAGTCACACATAATTCCCACACCATCTCAGTGTGACTGTATATTCCTTGGACACTCTAGATTTTTCATTAGAATATGATTTAGTGAAGGATCAATTGGAGGATACTTTTAAAATTTATCTTATGATGGATGTATTCCAATAATTGAAAGTGTTTTAGGGATTCTATTCAATCCTAAAATATCTATAAATTTTATTTTTTATTTTAACTCAGTCATTATTCAAAATATATTTACAAATGGGGAGAAATGATCTTTGATTTTATAAGGTTGAAGAATTTTTTTTAGGAAGTAACGATTATGAATAAAAGTGAAGGAGGATTTTTCATAAAAAGAAAGACATATGTGTAATTGGTATAAAATTTTTAGACAACATATTGTATATTTTTTCACATGATTAGAAAAAATAAAATGGGATAGATTATGGATACCTTTATTATAGTGAAATTTGATGAATCATTGATTTAGAGAGACATCATGAAGTAATGTGAAAAAGGGGGAGATATTAATTGATCTCAATTGAGACATGGTAATATAACATTGATATTAACACTTATATCTGTATTTCCCTCAAAAATATCATGAAATATTATAGTGAGATGTTTTGATAACATTCGAATTGGTATATTACTCTGACTTCATTCATGAGATAATTCATACATGATAATTGAATGAGGTTTCATGTTATATTTATAGTCAATATGCACATGGATGAGTTTTACTACAATTTGGGAATAATGTGATAAAAATTAATAATATTTTCTTATTTTTGAAGAATTCATAGAGTGAAAGGGGTCTCATTATGATTTATTTAATTATGGTAGTGTTTTACTATAATAAAAACATTACAATAAATAGCAATATGTTTCACAATGAATATTTTTCGTCAATTATTCTTGGGGATAGTCTCACAACACAATGTGAAGCATTAATTTTAGTATGTGTGGAATTTTAGGATAGATGAATACCCCCATGCAACAATTTTGACACTACTCAACACCTAGAGTGTTGACACTAATATAAGGATAATATGTGAAATAATTTTGTTTATCAATTTATAAAGAGATTTAATTTTAAATGTGTAATACATCATACAATTCCATGAAGGGGATATTAATTTTAAGGATGTTTTTTCAATTTAGATATGATATAGGGAAATATGTTTGGATATAAATACCATTCTTCAAAATGAGATTCCATACCATGATACATGAATTGTCTATAAATTAGAAGAGTTTATCTCCTATGAAAAGTATGATAAATCGTTTTTATATACATCCATAAAATCTAGAGAAAATTATAAGGATAGGTGTTATGTAATTAACACTTGATCAAAATTCCAGTAATCACGGGATATATTTTAGAGGTATTATAAGGACTCATCCTTAACCATTACATAATATAATTTATTCATCTATAATACAATTATTACATCCCCAAATATCTTTTCATCATAGAGTTTTTGAGAATTAGGACATAACTCATACAAAAAAACCCACAAGAATACAATGTGGATAGTACTGAAAAAATATCCATTTTTAAATAAAATTGTTTTTAATATAACATGAATTATTCTCATGAAAAATATTCACAACATTCAGTTTGGCTTATTTCTCTTATCCATCCTTAAAAACTTATGGAAAACTTCTGAAAATAAAGGAAGATCACAAAAAGCATTTTAAGGGACATAACTAGAATGAAATAAACCATTACCCATTGAATAATTATAAGGATATGAAAAAATTTTCACATATACAAAATTCTCACCCATAAAATATCATATACATAATTTGTGATAACATTAGATTTCCCTAAATCAATGAAAACATAAATTAACATTTAGTAAACTTGGGGAATTACTTACTTAATATTTATAATAGTTATGGAGACCATATGATTTTAACCCCCACAAATATATTACAATTCATCCCAAAAACCTACGTTATGATGCATCACCCATGACTATCTTATAGTGTAACCATCACAGTTACACTTAGAGTAACCTTTATGACCAACCTCCAACATAAAAATACCCAATGCATTGGAGGGAGATATAGATCACACCATTCATCATAAAAAATTCACAAGAAAAATAACATAATCATAAAACTTCAATATTTACATCATAAAAACAACCCATTGAAAAATAAAAATATAATATTGGATATTTATAGAAAATTCCCTTACCTCATGTTTAACTTTCTTTAAATGCGTTGAAGCCACATCTTGAATTCTTCTCTTTGAGAACGTCCTTAAAACAGTTGGTTTGGGTTTTTTGGTGGGGATAACAGGTATTTAACAATGGGAAGATACATGGGGTGGGAATTATGAGGAAATTAAACAAGCTTCAAGGTTTTCGTGTGTGAGGTGAAGAGGTGGTGAGGGGTGGTGTTTAGAGTGGAAGAGAGAGGTGTTTTAACCATTTTATTAATTAAATTTTTATTTTGTCTCAAGACTATGAATACTTAGAAAATAATCATTAAATATATTAAAATAATGAAGGATAGTTCGAGATTATGGGCTTAAATCATCCAACATCATCTAGGACTCAATAAACAGTGTATTTGTTAAATACCGTAAATTACCGAATTTTACTATTCACATAATTTAATCTATTTCATAAAAATATAAAAAATTCAGCTATTTTTTTAACATTTTGTAATAAAAAATAATCTCTATTTTATGAAAATAATTTTCTAAGTAAAATAAATTTTATTTTTAATTAAAATCACTATTTATTCGAAAAATACCAATTTTTAAATTATAATTGATTTTATTACAATATGAAAAATTAAATATGTTCTCATAAAATTATATTATATTCACAATACACCAAAATATTATTTTATCATTCAATTATATGAAGATAAATTTTCAATTAAATAATTATATTAATTATAAAATTGTAAATAAAAATTTTTGGGTCACTAAAATACCAATAATTAATTGATCATTTTCAAAACATTTATTTACTTATTCCATGATATAAATATATAATTTTTTTACATATAAGATAAATATTTTTTTCTACATAATTGAGGTTACTATTCTATTTTTATAGATTCCTTAATTTCCATAAAAACTACTTATTTCATTATATATTTATAATCAATTTAATTATTTAATTATAGAATAAAAAAATTATTTTATAACTACCTCGGTTGTTACATTGTCTCCACCTTTCAGAAATTGTGTCTTCATAATTTTTATTTACTTATTAATAAAGTGAGGATAACCTTCTCTCATAGAATTTTCATATTCATATATTTCTTCTTCAAAGGTATGGTTTCTCCATAAATCCTTATCATGGTGAATCACCTTATTTTAAAATTATTTCTCTCTAAAATCAAGAATATGAAAAGGATTATCCTCATAAGAAATAATCTCTTCTAGATGATCTAATGTAACGTTCAAAACATGAGATAAATCTATCACATACTTTATGGAAGGAGAAACGAAAATTATATTGTGTACCAAAGATAAAATCAAAGGTTGGGTTACTCAGTAGGAAAATACTAAAAACTTCTCTTGGATTAATAAGGTCTAATGACCCATGGACATGGTATTACTGTCTCTACAAAATGAATAACACATTTCTAAGGAGTGATTTTAAGGAGAATGTTATCACCTACCTAGAAAGAGAATCCTTTCCCCTATTACCCACATAATTTTTTTTCTTTCTATAATATTTCATCATGTGTTTCTGGATCATATTCAATTATTTAGACACTTCCAATACTAATTTTGGTCTGATAAAATTACCTTCCTGACTTCATATCAAAATTATGGAGTTTAACACCACATTCCATATAATGCCTTAAAAGGTTCCATCTATATACTGGAATAAAAATTATTATTATATGAAAAATCAACCAATGAAATATGTTGATCCCAACTTCCTTGTTAATCCATTGAATAAGAACATAACATGTCATCAAATATCTAAATTATTATCATGAATTTTCCATAATATTAAGGATGAAATGATTCTATGAAATTTAATTCAGTTCCCAATTACTTCTCAATTATGTTCTAAATGATAGAAGTGCACCTGAGATCTTGTTAAGATAAAATAGAAAGAGGAACTCCATGTAACCTCAAAATATTATTGAGATAAAATAGAGAAATATGATCTTGTGAAATAGTGTCTTGAAAAGAATGAAAATGTGTAGATTTAGTCGATTGATGAATAACAACCCAAATTGCATTATTACCTCTAAAATACATTGATAGTCCCACCATGAAGTCAAGGGATATATTTTCCCATTTCCACTCTATTATTGGAAAATTATGAAGAATCCCCTTTTGGTAGTTACTTCTCTGCATTAAACTATTGACATGTAAATCATTTCATTATAAAATCAACAATATATCTTTTCATTACATCACATTAGTAATACTCATGAAGTTATCCATAAATCATAGTGCTTCTAGGATGAACTGAAAATAGAGAAATATAGTATTCAATTAACAATTCCTTTTTTATATAGGAAACACAAGGCACACATAATCTCTTTCCAATTATCATGACACAATATTTATCAACATTAAATTCAGGAAATTCAACTTTCATAAAAATTATAAATTTTTCTACAACTCATGGTCATTATTCTGCACTAGCTTAATTCTATTTGAGAGGGATGTTATTACTAACACCCAAAACAAAACAGATTAATTTCTACACTAAAAATAATCCAAAATCAATCAAATAATTAATCAAGGGGTCATGTTCAAAATATAAAATTGTTAATGTAGCATGATGTTTTAAAATCAAGAAATATAACATTTTTTTTGATTTTATAGGATATTAATTAATCATGGAATCGTAATATTTTATCAGTTCAGGATGTCTTCTCTGCCTCAAATTTAATTCCTTTTGAGTGAAGATATACTTTAATGTTCTAGGGTCAGTATATATTTCATATTTGTATCCATAAAAATAATGCCTCCAAATTTTTAAAGGAAAAACCATAGTTTCTAATTCTAAATCTTGTGTCTGATAATTTTACTCATGATTATTTAGTTGGATTGAAGCATAAAAAATTACCCAGTGATTCTTCATCAGAACAGAATAGTGGCACTTAAAGGATAAATCCCTATAGATGAAAAAATAACTATTTTTGGAAGAAAAAGATAAAATTAGAGCATTCAACAATTTTATTTTTAGTTCCTCAAAAAAACATCCCAGTCTTCTATCAAAATAAATTTAACCACATTTGTGTTATCATAGATAGTTTTCTAGATAACTGTGGAATATTTTTAACAAATTGTCTATAATAGCCTACTAATATAAGAAAACTACAAATATTTTTAACATTTGTAGGTATTTTCTATTAGTAAATATCCACTGTTTTTATGGGATCAACCATTATTCCATATTTATTTACAATTTATTCAAGAAAATTAATCAATTTCGACCAAAAATAACATTTTCTTAATTTTCTATGGAACAATTTTTTTTGATATTTTAAACAATCTTTAATTGTTTTTCATAATCCTAATAAATTTTATAAAATATCAGAATATCATAAGTAAAAACAACAATAAACTTATCCAAGTAATCACAGAATATTTTATTCATAAGATTCTTAAGTAAACGAGGAGCATTTATCAAACCAATGGTCATAACAACAAACTCTCAACTCCCATATCTAGTATAGAATGTTATTTTGTAGAATTTTTTCCTCCTTAACTATCATATGAGGGTACTTGGACCTCATGTAAATCATCAAAAAATACAATTCTTCCTAGAACTAATCAAATAAGTAGTTGATATAAGGCAATGAATGCTTATAATTAATATTAATGTTATTAAAATATCTATAATAACTGAAAAGTCTCATGTAATCATATTTATTTTGAATGAAAAAATTGGAGAACCTCAAGGTGAAGTAATAAGAAAAATGAAACCATTAACAAGCAACTCCCTGAACTTATTTTTCAATTATATATGTTATAGGTGTGCCATTCAATAGGGGATTTTGAAATTATATCTGAATCGAGAACTATTTTAATGTTAAATTAAAATATCTTACCAGGTATAAAACTGTAAAACTATAAAAGAAAAATATCCTTTTATTCATTTACCACTACCACATCATTTATCTGAGCAGTTTTTTTGTTTTAATAAATATGTACAAAATAATTTTTATTTCCATTTTTTAACAATTTCACGGATTTCATATAAGTTATTAATGGTATGATTTCATTATTGTATAAAAAAAATTATTTTTTAAAATCAATTTATTTAACTATAAAATAATTCTTTAAATGGTAAATTTAAATCCAATGCATTCCCAGATTAACATAAAACTCTACTCAGAGAAAAATAACAATGATTTTATGTAATTCCTATCCATAGAAAACATCATGAATATTTTTTGACTTATTATTTCCCCTATAAATTTTTGCAATAAATTATGATTTCATTTATCTATGTGAAATTTATAGTTTATCTTAAAATCCTTCAAAAATAATGAAATATGTAGACCCAGTATCAAGCAAAACTTTAGACAAATTTGATGAACAAACAATGCATATGGTGCCAGTTCATTTGATGACCCACCAGCTGCTGACGTAGTAGAAATGGATTTAACTACACCTTTCTTCTTATAATATGGTATATCTCTAAAATTTACATCTTTTTTTGAAGGTAATTTTATAATTCCCAAATCTCCACATTTAAAACACATTATATTTTTCTTATTATAAATAAACTTAAGATTTTTTTCATTGCAATCTCAGGCCAAATATCTAAAATTTCCACATTAGGAACACGTTGCACATTTGTTAAGGAATTTTCTACAGTACTTTTTAGAAGACCTTACACAAAATGGAAACTGTACTTTCTTAGCCTAAGATTTTTTTGATTGATTCTTTCCCATTTTGAATCTATCCGGGCCTGTTCTTCTCCTTACTATCATTGTACACGTGATAATTATAAAACTCCATTTCTACCCTCTTATCACATATAAAAAGATAATTTTAACTTCTTAATTCACAAGGATCTAATTCCCTTTGATATATTGGACTAAATCTTGAGTAAAAATAATTGATTATTCTTTCAAGATCTTGAAAACGATTTGGAGCGTACCTTTCCAAAAGAGTTAATTTTTTGTCCAATACAAATTGTCAATATTTCTCCATTTTTTCAATTCAAGTAATTGATTTTCTATCAAATGTAAAACCAACTTAGGAAAATATTTTTTGAGGAAAATATTCATAATTTCTTCCCATTCCAAGGAATTAATCACCTTGCTATCTCTGATATTCATGACCATTGACCACCAGTTTTCGGTTTAACCATCATAATGTTAAATAAAAAGACTTTTCTTTTGATTATCTGAATACACAATTACATTTAATATATCTTAATGGGAATTAATCTACCCTTAAACCTCCACTAGCTCAGAATATCCAGTAAAAGAAGGTGTGTCTTTCCTCATAAAAGTTTCATCTATCAACACATCCCTTTGTGTTTTCTCTTAATGTTATCTTTTATGGATGTCAGTTCCATTTATAGAATGTGTCAACTAATCCATCACTGTCATATCCTTTTTGCTTCTAATTATCACTATTGTAGTTAATGGATCAAGAAATATATCATCCTCTAGATGCCTTCCTACTTCAGGTTCTAATTTTATTTTACATAAAACCATTCTGAATAATTATATCATCGATGAATAAACATGGAAATAATTAAATGATATATAATTTAAAATTAACCATATGGTAAAAATAATTTATGGTATTATTTTAACAAAATCATAACCCCAAAAGATATCTAATAAATGATCTAATACCAAGTGAATGTACTGATCATAAACATTACATAATCTTGTTAATTCAATAAGAATAAACTTATTACATTCCCAAATATCTTTTAAAATCTGAATTTTAGATAATTAGTTCATAACTCATAAATGAAAACCTAGAAGCATAGAATGTGGATATTACTAAAAAATATAATTTTTTAAAATACAGTTGTTTTTAATATACCAATTATTATTCTAATTAAAAATATTCTCAATAATCACCATCTATTCATTTATCTTATACGTCCTTAAAACCCTGTTAAATATTTTTTAAAACGTGGGATGAGAATAGAATTTATAATAAGGGGAAAAAAGGAAAGAAACAATTTGTTCCTAAATAATTATAATCATATGATAAAATTTTAAAAAGACATACTTCTCAAAAATAAAATATCATATTATTTTTTAGAATATTAGATTTATATAAAACATAGAAAAAATAAACATTTTGGTATCTTGGGGAATTACCTACATAATAATTATAACCCTCACGACTAACATATGATTTAAAACTCTCACGGATACCTTACAATGTAACCCTCAAAACTACCTTATCATGTAACACTCATGGAAACCTTTTGGAGTAACCATGAAAAATACATTTGGAGTAACCATTATGGTCTACTGCTAACGTAAACACATCCTTAGATTTAGAAGGAGATATATGTCCCACCCTTCATCATAAAAAATTCCAAGGAAACAAAACATAATCAAATTACAAGAATAATTGCATAATAAAAACATTACTTTTGATTTCTTTACATAGAAATTTTAAAGCAGTTTTTAAATAAATTTTCCATTCCTTAGGTTTTAATTCCTTCAAATGTGTTAAACCACCTCTTGAATTCTCCTCCTCGATAACCTCCTTAAAGAATATGGTTTTGGCCTTTTTGTGAGACCCAATATTCTTGGAAGTGGGTAAGAGTATTTGGAATGTAATTGGGATGAAATTAAACAAGATAGAAGGCTTTGAAGTGTGAGGGGAAGAGGTGGTGAGGGGTGGTAATTGATAGGGGAGAAGAGGGTTGGTTTTTAACTATTTTATAAACTATTTTATTATTTGGTCTCAAGACTATTAATAGTTTTTAGAATTACCACTAAATATACTAAAATAATGAATGATATTGATAGATTATGGGATTAAATCATTCATACATCATCTATTACTCAATAGATCAGGTATTTGTTAAATACCATAAGTTACAGGATTTTAATATTCACCAAAAATTAAACTATTTTAGAAGAAAATCAAAAATTAACCCTAACCATATTTGATGTGTGCAATTTAAAATTAAAGTCCATTTTATGAAAATAATTTTCTAAATATTCAAAATGGAATTTTAAATTAAATTAGTCATTTATTCAAAAAAATACCAACATGAAAATTATAAATGATTTTATAACACTTTGAAAAATTAATTAAGGTTTCATAGTATTATCTTATAATTGTAATAAAACAAAATCTTAATTTAAGAATATATTTTATGAAGGTGAATTTTCTTTTAAATAATTTTATTTATTATAAAATATTATATTTATATTTATATTTCAAAAAAATACCAACACATAAATTATTGTTTTTAAAATAATTATTTACTTATTAAATGATTTAAATATATCATATTTTCACTTATATGATACATAAAATTTATTTATAATTTCATAGGTATGGTTACTATTCTATTTTTATAGATTTTTTAATTTTTATATATACCATTTATTTCATTATAAATTTATATTTAATTTAACTATTGATTACTAAAAAAAAATTATTTTATAAGTACCTAGGTTGTTATTGGTATTTGTCCAGAACCAATAGCACAGGTCATAATTCCAACATTTAAGTAGTAAGTGTATATGCATGGTTTGCGTAATAGTTCCAAAAATCATTCTCCTTATTCCACAATAATTTTATATGAGATTCTATTTTTATATATATATATATACTGAAGTGTCCTTCTTAATTTATATAAAAAAAATATGTAATATAGAATCAGTATATGAAATCATTTCTCTTCTACATGGTTATGCTATTTATTTTTAACAATAAAATACATTCTAATTTATAATGTGGTAGTTTCATTAATAATGAATGAAACCATTCAAAAAAATTCATAGAATATATTGATGTTTGTATAAAAATTAGAAAATTTCCCAAGTGTTAATGATCAGTTTAATAATTTATTGAATGAATATTTTTAGTATGATTAAAACATTAAGGAAAACACACCCCATGAATAATTAAGAAAAAATAAAGAGAATAATGTACTTTTAAGGTTTTTATATCTATGTTGATAAATGAAAAAAATCTTCATAAAATAATTTTTACTTATTTTAAAAACCATATATAAAGCATGCTCTATAAACGAAATTATAATTGGATGAATAGTTTAATACTAAGTAATAATAAATTATCTATAAGAAATAATTATAATATTTATCATTACAACCATCATGGGTGGACCTAGGATACCTAGAGATTGTTTCAAACAACAAAATAATGAAATCCATAAAAGTGGATTACATGATTTGATATAAATAATGAACACATAGTTTTACCCTTCTCAACGTGACCAAGTGGAAGACTCCTATAAGTAGGGAAAATTATGAACATAAGGATACTGTATATTTTTACATCATTGCCATTGGAGTACTCAAATGTCTTACCACCAAGAAACCCATGGAATCCAATGAAATGTAGTGGCCCATGTAATGTTTATAATGAATGAGGAGTGAATAGGGCCAGTAGTGGGAATTTTTAATGATTAATGAGGAAGTCATTTCAATTTTTTTACCTTTGTTGAAGATATTTATCCATTTTTTATTCATTTAATAGTTTTTAATGTTTGAATATGAAATTATATGTGTTTCATGTATGTATTAACCCTTGGTTGAATCTTTGAGAGTCATGAAGTGGTGTAGGGTGCTTAAACCAATAGTTTTATGATATCAGGCTGTACCGAATAACTAATGTGGTCGTACCAGACACTAAGTGATATTATAAGAGGATAAGGTTACTTAGTTATTCCAAAGGTTACCCAGTATCACATTAGTAGGTACCTGATATCCCTTTGTAAATTTAAATTTAGGAATGGTCCTTTTGGTCATTTCAAATTCCCCCTTCTACCTTTTCCCCCTTCCTGTGGAGAAAGTTTCCACCTATATGGATTTTAGATCATTTATCTTGAGCCACCCCAACTAAGGACCCTAATTAGTCATGCTGGGAATATGATAATGGCCCCAATAACCACCTTAAATAGTTCACGAGTTTGGAAATGACACCAAGGGTATAGAATCAAAAATGGGAGGAATTACCATCAATAATTATAGAAATATAGAATTGTTCCACAAATCAACACTATATTTTAAAGAAAAAATTATCTTAATCACAAAATCAAATGAATTTATAATGATACATGTCTCTAAAATGATAATACTGAATAAACCGTATAATAGAGAATTTTTAGAAACATCATGTCCCAAACATGAGACTCCAACATTAGTTACTAAATCCCTTTTGGAAACATGAAAAATTGTTTATAAATATATATTAGGGTTAGAATACATGTATAACTAATAAGATAATACTCCATACCTCTTTTGAAAATACAAATGATGCATATCAATGATCTAATGAATAAATAACTAGAAAAACCTATACCTACATAAGTACAATATCCCCAAACTATTAAAGTTTCTCTCACCGAATCAAACATAAAATATAATAAAATGTTAATGAGAAACACATCAAGAATGTTCCCCACAAACAATTCAACACTAGTTTTCTTCTCTCACACAACATCATCAAATGCCATGTTCTTTATTCACTTATACATGTATATAAATATGATGGGTGTTCTTCTATGATCCTACATAATATAATCTCTCTAGGTACTCAAATATTGGGTATGGATTAGTAATTAAACTAATAAACATATCCATATCCATCATCATAGTATATCATGAACATGTAAGACATCAAAATCATGCCCCCATCCCATGAATGATCTCCACCATGTACCAATACCACCATCACCTCCCAAAAGTAAATAATGATGAACATAAAAGAGAAATATTTTGTTCCCACCTCATTCAATGTTTAAATTCCACCATAAACCAATACCACCATTAACAATGAATAAATGGCGATTGGGTAATAGTGGACAATCATCCATCTTTCTCCACAAACTGAGATATTTGGGAAAGGAATAGGAATCCAAAATATTTTAGTGTTAGTAGTATTATATTACATAGGAAGAATTCATGTGAAAAAAGAAAATAAATTTATAGTATTTCTACACACAAAACCAACTTATGGGCTCACACCGAATATATCTCATACACCATCAGATTCTCTACACCACCACCATAATGAACCGCCTTTGTTTCCAATTATAATGCAACTAATATAGTCTTAATTCTTATACAATATTTCTATATAAGTACCCAAAAATACCCATGATTGACATTATTTAAACCATCCATGATTCTACCATTTACCAACTATTTTAATTTCATTAATCCATTACTATTACATATTTTATTAAAAATCACTTGATATCATTTTCTAGTTTTTTATTCCCAACTATTACCACACTCTTTTCTCTCATCACAACTCATTAACATCAATGATTTAATAAAATTCCATACAGAACTATTTCATGTTTATCATAAGCAGTTATGCTCCCAAAATATTGAGAAACTATAAAAAAGCCACATCAACCAACTATACAATTATTCCACCTAGCCTCAACATTTTCTCTTACCCATTGTGGTATGGTATTCATAGACCCATAACACAACCAATATCAACTTCCCAACCACCATCAACTATAAAAAAGAAAACCATATGCTGATTCGTATCATACTAAACAATAACCAAAGAATTCTAATATAAAAAAAGTGTTAGAAAAAATAGAATCATTAATAAAAGTCAACAAGAATCTATCTCTAAATCATTCATATAATATATTCCATTCTTGAACAATATAGACATAATTTATTTTTATTCAAAATATTAAAATAAATATTTCATTTTGAGTTTTAATCAAATTATATTTTATGTTTGGTGAAATAGAAACCTAAATAAAAAAGTATCAACCATCACCAAAGAATTCTATAATTTACCCCATTGAAAAACATATACATCCCCCTTTTTACGGATGTTTCCCCATTATATTATCATCACCTTAATAAGTGAAATTTTTAGGCATACCAATTTCAGAAAACAAATTCATTTTCCTCATTATGTGGTTTATCATTTTATGAAAATTTATTTAAATTACTAAATCATAATGTTTTTCATAAATCTTAGTAGAAAGAAACACACCATCAATGAAACACCAAGAATTTTTAAATAAAAATCATTGATAATAATAACATATAAACTTGTAATCATTTTCTTATAACCTTAATTCCTTTTGATTTCTTTAGTATTTACTCATTAACATTGTTATATGGGTTTTTAATATTCATATAAGGAAATCATATTCATGAATGTTGAAAAATTTAAAAATAAAATAGATTCCATGAATGTTTTACATAAATAGAGTCATTCGGTATTGATGTGAATGATTTAATATAAAATATATTATCACTAAAATGAAAGCACACAAAGTTATTTTAAGAACATAGGATATAATTATATCCATCATCCTCAATAAGAAAAATACTAGATATGACCACTTAACCATGACTATAAATTTCTTAAATAAATAAACTGAAGAAACCAGCCTCAAACAATCGAAATTACGATATTATAAATGTAGGGGAAAATTGAAAAAATGGGGAGCAGGGCACCCTAAAACACATCACATGATGTTGGTAGTTTAATATAAAATGAAATGGTTTGAAGAAAAGCATGAATTTCTACCAATTTATACACTGGTGATAAAAAAGAGGGTCATGTAATGATATTACATATTCATATTGTGATGGCCCCTGATCAAATAAATATATAGAATTCATACCTTGACCCCACAAAAAATCTCCATGTTCTGATTTATCTGGAGAAAGACCAAAATGTATCCCATATTACTATGACATGACACATCCTGGGAAAGTGAAAGTAAAATTAAACACCATATGTATTTCCATCATGAAACAAAATACTAATCCATGATACTTTTATGGAATAACAAAAGATAAAGTCTCATATAAGGCATAATTATGTTGTTTATATGGACATGACATGAAAGACCACCCCAAAAAAACTGACAAACATATCAAAACGCCATTCCACCATGAATAATCCATATAAACAATAAACAAACAATATATAATTCACCCTAAACTATGAGATAGTCAGTCAGATAGAAACTTTATTCTACTTTAATAAAAAATAATATAATTAGCATCTACATTTGTAAATAAAATAATTCTAGGAATTGAACTAACTCACCATGAAATCCTACTTCCATATGAAATTTTAGATCTGCCAGTACCTCCCCTACTCTAAACACCTCCTTATACCTCAAACAGATCATAACCACAATGAAATAGGCCAGTGAGGTTTGAGATATTATATTTGATACATCTCTATGATTCTTATAATCAATAATCAAAATTATTATCTAATGAAAATGTTAACAACTAACCCAACACTCATGTAGAGATACCTCTAGAATAAAGATGGATCCACCACGACAAGAATGTTAATAAAAAAACAAAATCTCCTATTTAAAATCGAATTTTTACATCAATTTCCAATCAATAGAAGAACAATCCTCCTAAAAACCAATAATATATGAACCTTCATTAAAATATCGTCACTGTCAAAGGAACTGCTCCCTAATACTAGATAGGATTAGACTTTTCAGGATGAAATATCCAAACCCTGGGGATTTCTATGATTAAGTTTGAGCATCGACTACACACTTACCACCCTCAAATTAAACTTTTTACTAAAAATAATAATCCGAAAAAATAAAAAAAACATTTTAACCCAGTAATCACATGAGATACCCTCAAGTTGAATGATCAGAAGGGGTCAGAACCTGCTGAAAACTCAAATTAAATAATATTTTTTTGTAAATTTAAAATCCTTGGGGAACACTACTTTAATATAAACCTCACCACCATGTGTAATATCAAGACAAAAAAAATATATCACATCCAATTGTATATTATATCTAAACCTTTATCATAGAAAACATTAATCCTTATATAACTAGGAAATAAATATACTAATTCTAAATTATAAAAAAATTTAATAATAAAAACATTATTTTTTTAGAAATATTACGTTCATTTATGGAAAATAGAAAACAAATTTTATATCTACTGACAAATCATTAAAATTTAACTTCACACTCGCACACACACACAAAATAAAATAATTCGAACAAAAAAATTCATATTAAGAGAGTCATTTAGTAAATATTCTATTGAAAAAACGTTTAATCATAAATTTTATATATCATTAAAAATACATTTATTATGTAAGGGATAAGGATATAGATTCAAAATGGACTTACTTTATTATAACCAACCACCAACAAGAGGCCAACCATCATATTAAATAAAAAAACTAGTCCAATTAAATCTACATATATTAATAATAATAGTTCACTAAAACATATAGTTCCACACACCATTACAATTGAATCAAATCATCTTAAACAACAACTAACACCTAGATACACTTAAAATTAATGACTTAAGATTAAAAAAACCCTTGAGAGATAGATTCAAATCCTTTAATCACATATCACAATCCTTAAAACTCAATGTGCTATCCCCATTCTCTTTAATGGCACATAGAAAACCCCTCTTGATCACATTTGGATATTCCTTCACTAACATATAGGAAATAAACCCCAAGATCAAATTCCATCTTTGAATCACTAGCATTAAGGGGGGTTATAAATATCAAATGTGATAATATAAATTCATATATATGTATATATATTGGATAAATTAATTTAATGTATAATCCTGATTTATTCTATAATAAACAGAGTTTGGGAATGTTTTTGTATGGAATGGGAACTCAATACTCAAAGTGGGACATATAGAAAAAATAGAATATTAAATATTTCATGATGTGAAACAAAAATTCAAGATGTTTATTCCTTAAGAAGATAATTTTTCATCTAATTGACTTGAAATGAATCTAATTTACACAATGTGAACTCAAAGTAAATAAAATAATGATATTACTTGATGTGAAATATTTGAATCTGGATACCAATGATGATATACAACCTGAACACATTTCACGACTTGAAATGTTTAAAACCTAAATCCTACTAATGGTATAAGCTCGGAATTATGGGAGATCCACAATATTTGGAAATATTTTAGGATGTTATGTAAATGATAGAAAAACTAATTACACATCATGAATGTATTGATAGAGAAGTTACATAAACAAATTTCATTATTGGAATTATTTACACATTGTGAAAAACACATTCTTATAAATTTTCAAGCAATAATCTAATGGATAGAGAGTCGGAAATTTCAAGACCCTTTATCTTTTATTCTAATTTTATTATATTTTTTCCTTCAAACATAATTTTATTTCATTATTTTAATATTTTAATCGTTAAATTGTTTCTTCTAACCATTAAATGTATGTATATTCCCATTTGTTGTTTTTGTGTACTATTTTCATATCAATTGTAGGTCAATGTCATCAGTAGATGCGTTCTTCATTGATTACTAATTCTTGTTAGAATTTTATTGAATTTATATTGTTCAAATAATATATTTAACTAATTTAATTTTTTTAATTATCATGTCCGCATGATTCTTATTTCCTATATTTTGATTAATGAAATCATATACGACTATTTATTTTATGGTTTGGGATCCTGAGTAAGGGTGGATTTAAATACAATGAATATCTAATTTGAAACATGGTAAACCAATGTCTAGTAAATTAGTTAATAATATTTTCTTATTCTTTTACCTTACCCATATCATGGGAAGTGTAATCGATGGATCCTAACCTAGTTGGAATTGAGAATGTCATGACCAATAAATTTTGAAACTTTTTACCATTGATGATATGAATACTTCATCTAGATTATTTACTATTTATGGATAATGAATAGTTTAATATTTAGTGGATATAATTTATTTAACCATTAATAATTAGTGCGTTTTTCACTTCTTTGAATCAAAGACCATAGAATTATACTATGTTATATTTAAGATTACTTTTTCAATTAAACACTAAAATGACCATGATCCCTTCTTTTAATCTGAATCAAACCCAATCTGCATATTCTTAATAAAACCAAACCAAAGAGTGATCATTTGAAATCCTACCATAGGGTTATAAATTCTTGGTTTCTTACATACTAATTTTTACCTATAGTTTATGACCCCACACTTACATCGTGCTACAACATTGTAGTTGAGGGTAGTTTGGGATAATATAAATTATAATAAAATTAATTCCTACATAGAACCAATGATTCTTTATGGAATAGTTAAATTTTTGAACTATTTCTGGGGAAATTTCTATTCCTTGGAAAAGTGACCTTAGGTTTGATCCTTGGATTACCTCTCCCCCTTAATTTTACCCATTTTATTTTTTATATTATTTTTTACAAGGACTAGAAGGTGTGTCCTCTATTGTTCAACCCATTGGATAAACCCGATACCTTTGACTATTTTAAGGAGCCTTGATGCCAAATAACATCATTATTTGGATACTATGTTCAAGATATATCTACATTCACAACCTCTATTAAATATGTTTTAGTGAAACAACAATTCACTAATTAATCCCAAAAACATACAACATGTTCCTCCTAAATAGAAGCGATAGAGACCATCAATGAAGGAGTTCACCATCATATAATATAGTTTTTCGTCCATCAGTGGTGTTGTTACCATCATTTGGTACCCTCTTATTTAGGTTAACAAATTAAAAATTCATCAAGGACTTGTATACATGATCCAGAATGTGGTGTAGTTTAATGTACATCAAATATAAAATCCTCATAATCAAATAGATTTTTTTAATTCCACAAAACCTCTAACAATCAAGGAGTATCATCAGATACCCACAAACTTCATGTACCCCCTTCATCCTTTGGTGATAGAGCCAAGTATTGGCCTAAAATCAATGATATCGACCCCATCATGACATGGGTTGATTTATCCAAGAATTTAGTTGAAAAATAATTCCCACCAATATGAACCTAGAAGCTATGGAATGAGATCTAGAACCCCACATCGGTGGATGTATAATCATCTTGGGTAGCTTGGGATAATTTTGTGTTTCTATCCTGAATGTTTCCACATTTTAAATATTATGCATGAATATAAAATTAATTATTCTATCAAGGGATCTGAGAAAAAAATCACAGTAGTAGACACCACCATTGATGGTAAGATCATGAAAAAAGTGATTGAAGCTGAAATAATACATATAGAAAAGATATCCCATTATTAAATTATATGGAAGAGTGATCAAGGCCCGTGTCAGTGTGGGAAATATCAAGTGTAAGATAATACCCTCTTGTAATCATAGGTTGAACCCCTCATGAAAAAATATTGAGGGTTTTCAACTACCTTATGAATAATAACCACCTCCTACCTCTAATTTTTAAATCTAGGCATGTGAAATGTGCAGAGGCCCGCACCCATATCAGAACTATATGGAAAATATATAAGAACATCAAAGTGAATATTTTAATTATGTAAATTTCAATTAAAAATCCACATTTTAAAAACCACAAAAATACTAGAAGATTTATTATTTATAGAGGATGAATCAATAGTTACAAAAACCAAATCAAGGTCACTATCAATAGAGAAGAGTTCAAGGGCCACCATTAATTTATGTATAACCTAGGTACCATCCATATAATCTAGCTCTATGATAGTAATAAAATTTTTAACCAAAACCATTTCCCCTAGTGAAAAAAAATAGTTTCATTAGTCTTCTCCATCGTAGAAATTGAAATCCCCACATCAATGATCAAATCCTAAGAGTCTACTAACCATGTTCATTCATAAAGAAGATCATATAATGAATATATAACAATATGAAATGAAAAACCAATTTCCTACCATATGAAACCTTTATCACCAAATGTGAGAGTTATTCAAGACACCATCAGATTGTTATCGAGCAATTGACTGGTAATACCTTAAAACATCTAATATTAGAGAAAAAATATGTGTTTCTTATGAATGTAAAAATAATAGACTTATTGAATCCATGAATAGGTGACAGATAGAAGCATGATGAACCCAAAAAATTTGTTACAATCATCATAAAAGAATATGATCATAAAAAAAATAAAGCTTGTCCAAAAAAATATGAAATCAGAGCTGACTAAAAAAATGTAATTTCAAGATAATACTAATATGGAATATGACTATGTAGAACCGACACCATAAAAACTACCTCAAAATTTCATAAGGATAATTAAACAAAGATAAAAAGTGTGACAATATAAAAACTTTATATATAATTTTGAAAAATTATATATCATCATCCCATTTTCGGAGGCCATTTCATTGATTCCAACTTATCCTATGTTTCTATAAGATTTAAAATCCAATAATAGGAAAATAGTTGACCTGCAATTCATATCCCTAATTGAATAATGACCTATAGTTTGTTAGTGTAATCTTACCCCAATGGTGTGATACTGAAGAATTTTTTCTATTCCACAACCTATAGGAAAATAATATTTTAGATGATCCTTGAGAGATCATAGAGAAAGTATCAATCTCATTCACATGAGTGTCTTCTAAAATTGAGGACATGAATAATTTAAACCAAAGAATGTTTCACTATAACTAGTTAATAAATTAGTCAGGTACCCCTATAGACTTATTGTGGAAATTTTATTAATGTATTGTAAGTTTATATTTTCCCCTGATTTCTTTATCCCAGATATAGAGGATGATGGTGATGTTCCAGTAATTTTAGGGAGTCCTTTTCTCACCACTAGGAAGGGATTGATTAATATAAATAATGCTAATATTTAGAGTTAGTGAACGACAAGTCGTATTTGACTATGTTAAATCATATATGAAAAGTGGAATGTCATTGGATAGTTAGTACATCATTATTATTAATAAGAAATATGATTATATCACCAATAAAGGTAACAATGAGACCCTTTCTCCTATTAGAAATGAATACACTGATCATGAGGATGTGAATTACACAAATACTCTTGAGGGGGTTACCTTGTATGAATCAAATAATGTTTATATCCTGATAATAAAATAAGTGATGACTAATAGGCAACCTAGGATAGGTTTAGTAGGTTATAATAGATTTACTAATAATAAATGACGTTCCAATAACACTGGAACATGTTTAATGTTTTAACTATAATAAAATTTGAAAAAATCATGCCATCTAAACATTAAATGAAATAAATATATAAGTAAAAGAAAAATAAATTACCCTTTTTTTACAAATAATTTACAGTTTACACAAGATGAAAATATCGAGGTATTTATAAATTCCATGAAACTAGTGTTCTTGTCTGAAACACTACCTCCCCTCTCTCATGATCCCCTCCTCCGACCACTATCCCCCCTTATGCATATACTATTCCCCTAATCCCTCCTCCCGTCTTATTATCTACTTTTCAGTCACCCTCCCCCAATTTATTCCATTCCATTCTCATTTCCTTCCATCGAAATTGGACTTCACCAAAAACACCAAATGATAATCCTATGGTGTAGATCCTCTATCACCCAAGAGAACTATGCTTCCACCTTAACCACCATCAATATATCTATCAATATCATCATTCACCTCATATTCTTCCACTTCATCCACCTCCATCTATTCACAGTCCTCATCTAGCTTGTTCGATGGTACTTCTCCACAACCAGACATAAATCCATTCCAATATTTCATTTTTGTTATAAATTAAGCTCTATTATTCTACCTCAAGATAAGACTATACAAAACCAACACTATTTTAAACATATTTTCCTCAATATTATCCATATTAATTAGGAGTTCCTTGATCTTCATGACCATATGCACATCTCCCGCATCACTGAGGAATGTGAGGAGACTTACTGGGAGATGCTTCTAGAGTTCTCGGTCACATTGGCACCTGACATAGCACATTTCACATTATGACATGGTGGAAGGCCTTGGGAGATCAGTCTATGTTACATTGGAATAGGTATTTTTATCAAAACTGATGATTTTAATTCTTCCCTAGCATATGCTACCATGTGGCTGGAGTGAAGCAAATAGGATGTGGAAAATAGATGGGCATTAATCGACTAGGACCACAAGAAAATCCATGATCCTCATATGACGAATATCACCATGTTATGAGGTGCTACATTTTGGACTCTCCATGAGGACCACACACATGTCTATATAGCCAGATAAGATACTCATGGGTTAATCAGTCAGATCATGGTTATCATCCAAGCATTAGCCTTGGGAAGACCATCTATACACATGGTCTGCCAGTTCATGCTATACTAAATGATCCAAGTGTGGTAGGCTCATGATACTCTTATTGAAGGTTTCTTCTTCACTCATATTTTCTATAATTTTGGTATCTTTGATGCCACTTGAACTCATTCCTATCATGGGAAGGTGTAGTCTATTGATCATATCATTCTCTATAAGATGGGCCCTCTTTGGAAGATGGAGGGGTGATACCAGTGACCTCTTGGGTATATTGATAATACTCTAATGGATCTAGATCACCCTTCCCTAGAATCTTCCCCCAATGATGTGTCCATAGAACCTATTGAAACAGTATCAACACCAACATAATCTTTATCACCACTTTCCAATACTTATCTATATATACCACTTACCCCCACCACACCTCCCAATTCCCAATTTAAACATACCACAACATTTCTATCCGTTATCTGGTATGTTCATCAGTGTGTGATGGAGAAACAAAGAAAATTACACCTCCATTTCCACATCACATTTATCAATCCATCACAGTTCACCACTCCTACCCCACCATCAGCATTAATATATTCCCACCCACCACCTACTACTGCATAATCCACATCATCCAAAATTCCCACCCCATCTTTTACCCCAGGAAATCTACCTCAAGATATCATAGAATCTACAAACCATCTTGAATTTATGGAGGACTTGGTACATCATTTCTAGGGTTCCTACCTTCTTTATACATCTGAGGTTCACCTGATTGATTTAGATTCCAGATGTTTGGACTCAGTATAGATAAACACTCCTCACTACCTATAGTGACCGAGATAGCATCCAACACCACATAACCTACTAAATCGGTCGATGACCCTACCTCATCCACCATTGATACCATAGATATGGGAATGATGATAAAAATTTACATTGTTTGGAAGGGGCGTACCAATGTGGATTATAGAGATATGGAATACACTATTTTGTTATTCTCATGTAACATACCCCCTTCGTACTCTGTTTTGGGTCAATTTCTATACTTTATTTATTTTCAACATTACCTAATGTATCATTTTTTATATCTATGGATGGGACATGAATTTTAATTCACTTCTCAATAGTTTATTTTTCATATTTACTTCTGTATTAATTTATCCATTTCTATCTTTGATGTATCATCTATGGTTATTGATGAGTCTATAAGGCCACCATCTGGCCTCCCACTTCACATGTTTAAGTGTCTGGATAACATGATGTACTAGTATGGAATTCCTAGATTCGTAATACACAATATCCACCTATATGACCATTAAAAAATTTATAACTACCATAATAGCATTTGGGTCGACCCATTCTTGAACTGGTTAACCCCTCCATGGGACCGAGTGAGAAAAAAACACTGCAACCAGTTACTAATAGAGGGGGAGGACATCTGAGATGATGGATAAAACCAAATGATCTTTTTTCCATTTATATGGATGAATATGTAATTGTTAGAGCTTTATGGAAGTCAACAATTATTTTTTATATTCAATGTTTTTCATGAGTTTTTTAGGACCTTTGTTTTTTCCTAGAACATTATCTTATTCGTTTGTCCAAAATATAATTTTACATAATCCACAAAATTATCCGAGCTACTTTCTTCTACTATTTAATGTGTTCACCTACCCTTAATTTTTTATAGATATTGGTTATCTATTGTTTACTAATGGTTTATCCAGTGAAATAATTTTGTTGTTAATAATTTTTGTAGTTTTCTAGTTTCCATTTATAGTATAACAAGTTCTACCAGGAAATGATATCCAAAACAGGGTTCCCTCAATTCCTCAATTTAAATCCATAACAACCATATCCAATGTGTTTATGATTCTATTGTTATCTATCCCACATCATTTACTAGCATAGTATATACTCTATTTCATATTATGTTTGGGGGACTTCTTATTGAGCTTTAGTTTTTGTAAACATGGATTATTACTTGTTTTCATTAGTATAAGATGAATTTTTAATTCAAATAATGGTTTAAATTGAAATATCATTAAACCAATTTAATTAAAAGACATTGTTTAGTTGGTTAATGTTGAAATCCATTTTCTTCCAGATGAGAAATTTTAGCATGATTAATGATTTTAGTAACATAATATTATTTCTATATTCTTTTAATATCTTTTGATTGAATTATTACTGAATATTATGCCCTAAGTGATTTTTCTATTTTATTTTACTTCTCTAGAGAGGATTCTAGACCTACATTGTCATATTATTTTCTTCTTATATTTCTCAAGAGAATCTTGGGGAATGTAAACCTATCAAAAATTTCAATGGGATATTATCATGGATATGAATTAATAAATACACTATTAAAATGATTAAGTATATATTTTTTGATTTCTTTGTCTTGTTACCCACCTATAAATTTTTCCTTATTATGACCATTAAATCCCTAAATATAAATGTTTGGATTGAGTCGTGTAATAAGTCTTTTTTATCCCTTCCTTCCTGACTCATGATATAATTCCATTTTTGTAATTTGAAAAAATTTTGTGGTGGTTTCTATAATTGATTGACATGGGATGTTTTCTACTAAGGAGATGTATGATGATTATTTAACATGTTATGTGGAATGTGGCCAATGGTTTCATGATATATTATTCATGATTATCATTTTTGATATATATATATATATATATATATACATTTATATAAATTTTTGGGTTGTGATGTTGGAAGGTAAAATATCACCTTTACCATACCAATGAATCTTATGATAGATCAAATGTAGATAGGTTTTGGATGTTATATCTAGAATGAAAATTAATTTTGAATGAAAATAATCACGATACAATAATTTAACAATTATGAAACATCCATGGACCAAGACCTCATCATTTGGGACTGTGAAGATGTAAATTGGTGGATGATATTTTTTATTGCATTATATTTTATGATCAGGTATTATATTTTATAATTTTCTCTACTTCTTTTAGTTTTTTTATTATTTACCCACCTACCCTCATATAGAGATTTATTTGATCCATATTGATGATGACCTAAAAATTGATTTTGTTTTTATATTTATAGAGTATATATGCTAGAACCATTTCATTCTTAAGGTTTGGAATGTTTATTCACTACATGAGCATAACTATAGTCTCAATATACCTAGTGTATTGATAAAAAATAAATTGTGAGGTGAATTTTAATATAGGTATATATTCTATGTAATAGATGATAATTTGTAATTAAATGAATAATTAATATAAATAAATAACTTAACTATAATGAATGACTGATTTTATCTACGATATTGATTCTATTTGACATGAATTTTCTTATAGAACATTTTTTCATTTTCTTGGTATCTATGAAAATTTCTTTTTTAATTTTCTTAATTGGAATATATGTTGATAGGAATTATTTTGGAGGGAAATCAATTTTTCAAGTGTAGGGGAATTTGATAATCTTAATTCATATATATATTTAAGATATACTTATTTAATGTTTAATAATGATTTATTAAATAATAAAATGGGTTTTGGTTTTATTTTTAAGGAATATGAACTTAATAGTCATAAGAAGACATGCTGTAAAAATAGAAAATTAAACATTACATTCCCCGAAATAGAGATCCATGGCATGTACTCTTCAAGAAGAATATTTTCCATTAAATATATAATATGCGAATACAATTTAAAAGATTTAAATACCATGTACATGATGTGAAGATATTATATGACTTGAAATCATTGAATCTCAATTTCAATGATGATACATGATGTTAATTCATTTCACATCATAAAATGTTCAAATCCTAAATCGTACCAAAGATACAAGCTGTGAAATCAAGAAGATCCAAGACATTGGAGTGCTTTTTGGACTAAAAGTACAAAATAAGAATCCCAATTAGACTTCATGAATTTCTCGAACGAGAATTCACATTAAATATTTTTATGATATATATCATTTACATATCATGAACCGATAAGGCCTATAAATATCCATGAACCCATCCTATGGACAGATATTTGGATTTTGTTATAACCTTTTTCTTTTCATATTTTTTTCTTTTCTGTTTTTACTTCAACTTATTTTGACTTCATTATTTTACTATTCTAATCCTTTTATTTTTTTTCTTCTTAGCATTCTGTGACTGTGTATTGATTTTTTGTTATTTAAATGATTGATTTCTATAAATAATATTGTCCAATATAAACAATTTTTGTAATAATCGTTTTTCATTCATTCAAGTAAGTATTTTATTTATTTAATATGGTTACAATTGGGGATTTTATTGATATGAGTTTATAAATTATCATTTAAGGTAGGCTTATTATTTTTTTTCACTTTGATTAATATCTTCATTCATGACTAATTCATATAGTGTTAGTGGTCAATAGTACTTGTGGATTTAAACATAATTAATATCTAAATGAAAACATGGTGACTCTATGGTCAGTAATTATGTTTAAAACAATTTTTATCTTATTATTTTGAACTACCTCAATCATGGGATGTGTAATAGGAGAATCATGTCCTAGTTAGTGTAGAGAAATATAGGACTAATATATTGTAATAATTTCTATCATTTTAGCTAACATTTAACATCTATGTTAGTTAATACTTCTTGACCAAATAAAAGATTCATCTTAGGATGATCCATTTGATTTGACAGTGAACAATACATGAATTTTTTACCACTTTTTAGCGGAGAACCTAGGATTATATCAAGCTATATTTTGGATTACTATTTTTCCTAATCTATAAAGTTTTCCTTGAACCATTCTCTTCAACTGAATTGAAACAAAATCATTGTATTCATAATAAAATCATACCAATTAGAGATGATGAGGAATCCCACCCAAAGGATATATCCACATTGTTTCCAACCAACCTGTTGGTATCAGTGGGTTCAAACTTGCAATTCCATTGTGCTACACTATTGGAGGTGAGTGTAGTATAGGATAATATAAATTCTGATCTGATGAATGATCATGTTGATCCCATATCATCACACTTCTCATTCATCATGCTTATGTATTTCACTATTAAGCGGACTAGAAATATGATAGACAATGCATATAAAAGGATCCCAAGAGTACACAGAATAAACTCTCCTTTCCATAATTACAAAATTATGTTCATATGATCATATATTCTCACATGAAAAACAAACTCACCCATGAAAAAGGTAATTAACTCCTACCATGAAATCATTGATGATAAACCATAATTATTTTTACACCACACATGATATACCCCCTAGAGTTAACCCACTAATAACAGAACTCAATATTGATTAATAGTTCTTAACAACATAAAATGATCCTCTACCTCCTCTAATGACACCATAACCATGATACATGATAACCCAATAAGAAACTTCATAACTCTTAGCTATGGTAAATTGTTTAGTTCCCATTCCCATGAATCCTTCTGATTCCCATGAACAACACCCTGACATATCCCCAACATCAAGCCTCTACAAAAATATCAAAATCAACAAGTTTGGTTGAAAAAATAGCACAATAACATCATAGAGAATTGAAGAATACCAAATGAATAACATCAATCATTATAACCCAAATTACTAAACCAAACCACACATCATGGATGAATTACAAAATCTCACCCCACCACGATCCTTCCTTCCTATAACAACACATTACCTCACCAAATATCATTCAATATCCCATCATTCCATTAAATAATCCAATAACCCCCTTATCCACCTCAATCATATCTACAATAAAGTGAGAATAACTATATTAGTAAAATTAAAGACTTTTTTAAGACACTTTGAGTAAAAAAATATTATTTTTATAATTTAAGTAATCTTATACATGTTTGATGGACTCATAAAGAAAAATTCTAATTCAAATCCTGAAATTTTTTTCGTGAAACATGTACATTTAATACTTCACAAAGTAACCAAATATTTTAATATTTTTAAAATTATTTTGAATGAAAAGCTTTTGAAATCATTATTTAAAACGAGATACTGTTAGAAGCCTCTTTTCAATATACTTAAAACCATTTCACATGAATACTATAAGAATTAATGATAATTCTATTAAAAGAAAAATTTATATTTTTTATGAGAACATAAGTGAAAAAATGGAACATATTATTTATAAATTTATGGAAAACAATACAAAACACCACATAATTTATGATTTTAAAGAATGTGATAAGTCATTAAAATTGATATTATCAAATTTAAATACTTCCTTCCTAAATTATATTTGTACATATTAAATAACTTCAATCACATAATATATATTACCCAATTTATCATATCATGCATAAAATAATGTTGGGTTTAATATTTTTATTTTCCCCATAACCATTTGCTTCATGTGAATGTATTTACTTTTAAGAGTTCTAGGTTAAAATAAATATTCTTTTAAAAAAATCAAGAACACACATCAGTGTAATGAAAATTATATAAAATATATATATATCTCCAGAAATGAAATAAACCCACAACATTGAAGAGTACTTGTCTTGAAATATATCGAATAAACAAAGGAATAAAAAATAAGAACTCTTCCAATCCCACTCCATATACCAAAAAAATTAACATATATAACAGGAAAGAAATATATAATACATATAGTATGTAGTTTATTTATTTTTATTTAATTAGGTTCATCTATCTTCCAAAAAGACCTCATTAAAATAAAATTGAAAATAATCATTATACATGTATCCCACCTTAGTATCTACCCTACAAGTAGCATGAATTCACATTGTATGTTAAAAATATTATGGTCCTTATATTAGATAATATGGTTCTCTAGTATCTGATAACCAATTGGTTTAACCCAGTTTACATCACAGACAAAGTTTAACTGAAACTATTTCCCAAACATCCCATGCAGTCTATATGAGTGACAAACACCAGTCTCTATCCTCACTCATAAACTACAAACATTGATAACTACCTGTTATGACCCACCCCCACTAGTGAACACATTTTTCCTAGAAGTGTATATAGGTATGACCATTTAAAAACACCACCAATATAAACCATGAAAATGACTAGACCTATTGGTATAAAACAATCCATTGGGAGGTATTGACTTTAATTGCCAGAGGCATATAAAATTCATCCACCAATTATCACCATATAAAAAATAAAAAATTTCCATCACCCGAAAAGCATGTAAAGTCATACATATACAAGTCAGTAAAATTATAATATCAAACAAATACTATGGAAAATAATAAACAACATCTCCTTCACCAAAACTAGGTAATCAATTATCGGTCTTTAAATCAATCTTGGAAATAAAAAACTATAGTTTATATATAAATATTTTGGTGATGATACACATATAATTAGTAGGATCACAATAAAAAAATCTCAGGAAAATGGAAATGATATATATTAATGATTCAGTTAATAAATAATAGAACCAACCTTATCTTATGCGAGACATCTATCTTCGATATCACCAAGGTTATAAAATAAAATCAATCAGCCTATATAAAAAATAGTAATAACTGGATAATATATTAATCTCCCCTAAATAACACCCCCATGTTATTTTTCTCTCACAAACCAATGAAAACATCTTACGCTTCAATATCTTCTATGTATATAGAGGTCTAATGGGGGAAGGGTCAAACCATACCTAACCAAACCTCTATATGGTTCAATATCTATGACTGTCACCATTAATTAAAAACATATCCATAACCACACCCATCATAGAAAGGTTTCATATATATAGAGGAAATAAACCTTGTTACCTCTTCCTCCATTTCATGACTCCCACTATATAGAAATACCACTATGACATCTTGGGCCAGAGGGTATCATGAACAAGAAGGAAATCGACCTCCCACCCTTCTCTTTTGATAGAATGTCACCACCATGTAATAAAACCACCATAAGCTATATCTAAATATGGATCATGAAAGAGATCCTAGTTAGCCATCTTCCCTCACAAAAATCGATGTTAGGGAAAATACTTGGAGTGTATGATCTTTGGGCATAAGTATGATTACATTAATCTAGTGGGGTGTATATAAAATCTCATGAAAATAAAAGTATTGTATATATACAAAAATTTACAATAAATTGGTTCAAAAAATAGACCTTTTACTTTCCCTAATAATGGATACACAATCACTACAATGAACTACCATCACAATTAATTAATGAAAAATCAATTCGACCTCTGATCCCATAGAGGATAACCATAAAATAACTCAAAAATACCTATTCTTCACATCATTTAAACTATTCCAAATTATATCGTGTACTTTCCATAATATGTTCATTAAGATATTCACATTCTATATTTAATGACTAACCATATGATATTAGTTTTTCGATATTTTATTCAATGTCGTTACATCGTTAGTCTGATGAATCATATCTCATTTATAGTTATGACTCAATTATAATATAAACAAACTTATTTATAGTTTTTTTAATACGAGTAATTTTTTAATACTACCAGATAACTATAAAAAATCCATATCAAACAACCATTCTACTATTCAACAATAACCTCCACATTATTCTTTTTAAACTATGGAATTGTAGCCATATCCTTACTACACAACCCACACCAACAACCCAACAACTGTAAACTGACCACAACAAAACCAAACCACAATGAATACATTTCTAATCCACAACCAATAAATGATAAAATAGAAAATATAAACAAGTTTAAATAGATTAAATTACTTAATATAGTACCAATATACCAATAAATCAAATATCATGTATAATCTACTTAGGTCAAACATACAGAAAATATTTTTTTCTATAATTTTTTTACCCAACCATTTATTTAAAAATCATACTCACTAAACATTTTATGAATATTGATAAAAAAAATCAATTAGAAATGGTCCACACATCATGATAACATTAAATTTTCTACCCCATCAACAAACAACCATATGTTTCACTTTTTTTATAATGTATACTCATTACATTATAATTAGTTTTAAAATATTTTCTTTATGATTACCATTTTCACACAACCAATTCATTTTTGACATTATTCAGTGTAAAATTATATTGATGTTAACTAAAATAACTCTATCATAGATATTATCATAAATCAAAACAACAATTAAAAATTCATTACTACGACACTAATATTTTTGAAATAAATAATCAATTATGTAAATAACATTGAAATGTGTAAAAAAATTATACACACCTTAATTAATTATAATTTCATTTGTTTAAATTTATTATATTTATTGAAAGAATTTTAAACATCCACCCATATGAAATATAACCATAAATATTTTATAATTTATATAAATAAAATAAATTTCAGGAATCCCCCACATGAATGGAATATTTTTGAATTAATTTTAATTATTAAATAAAAAATTAGATGATCACCACCACATGATCACTGATAGGGACCTTAAAAACCTAGTTCACATCAATATTCATTATAAAAAAACTCTAAAACAATATATATAACCCATAAAAACGACTATGACATTATAAAATGAAGAATAAAGTTAGAACCAAGGGTAAAAATAGAAAAACTTTCCTCAAACAAAAGAATTATCTATCTTATGAATCAATGTATAAAAATCATATAAAGGGGTATCAAGAGTTCCTAAAACACACCACATGATTTTTTTAGCATGAAAGAAAATTGATGAGTTTGATGAAAAATATGAAGGTAAACCAATTTATACCTAGTTGTGAAAACATTAGATCAGGGAGTGATATACCATCATTGGACTGATGTTGGTACTAGGTGTAAAAAGGATTCCTAAGAATATGGGGAATTAAAATTTTTCTCATTTTATCCATTTCATAAAATCATAACCAGCATGGAATCATCTAATTAAAAATCTATTGGTATCATGAGAATAGAGTAATCATGAATAATTAATCCAAATTATTCTCCCATTGAATTTAATTGTAAACACATTCTATTTATTAGAAATTATAATTTTTCAAAGATACTAAATTGGGAACCGAAAAGTTCATCCAGAAAACCTTCAAAAAATTATTGATCTTAATAATTTAAAATCTGAGTGTTGGGATGGATAATAAATCATTTTTCGATTTCAACACAATAACATGGGTTTCATTTGTTTAATTTTTTATGGTGTTCTTGGATATGGGAGCTAATAACCTCATGTTTGGTATTTGGAACATGATGGTTATTAAAGGGAAACACTCAAAATCAAGTGTTGATTAGTTCATTGAATTAGGGAGTAATTTTTACTCATGTTGGTATTTTTAACTTATAAAAAATTCACTTTGGTTCTTCAATGTGATAACCCTACTAAATTAGACCATATTAGAAACAGGTGAGCTACTAAACATGTCACAAGAATTATAAAAACTTTATAACATAACATTAACATAAAATTTATGTCAAGGGATAAAATTAGAGTCATTAACTCAACTTATATCCATTAAAAATATAAAACTATATTTGAAAATGAAATATTTGTTCATAAAAAATGTTTCCTTCTGTTCTCTTAATACGATGTTAATATAGTGGTTAAATAAATAAAAATATTATTATTATAAACTCAAATTATATTTAATTTAATTATTTCTTAGTAATAAATTAAACATTGACCAAACTTAACCCCCACTATAGGTCCCATTATTCATTAAACCCCAATTTAGTATATTTTTCTATGATTCTAAATATATTTTCTTTATTACTCGTTATGCCCTTATCTTGATAGTAGTGAATCATACTCACAGACGAAGAGCCATATATAGTTACAATAAATTACCCTTATAGAGAGAAGGGTTGGTACTATAATTGAATACCTCCTATATAGACGCATCGATAAATATAATATCACTGGATCATGATATCTCATAATGTAGGATGAATAATCATGTCAGAATCCATACATTTATTTTTGCATCCATTTTATTGACTTCACCGGATATACATTAATTCTTCTTAAATAAAATTTCATTTTATAATGGCACTACTGTTTTTGGGATTTTGTTCCAAGATACCTCTTCATATACTCAGAAGTGAAAAATTCTATCATGATAATTCAATTAATTGAATACTACTATTGATAAATAATTGTTCATATGACTTGTATAACTATACTATATTTAATCATGATATATGGTATAACCAATTTAAAGTTATTAGTACCATAATTTTAATAACCATGTGTAGTTTCTATTAAATAACCACCAAAGTATTTACATCAATGGGAGAAAATTCCAAAATATAAAACCGATTTAGGGACTTGAAATCCATTTTCCAAAATTTATATTAACTTTTCACATTTTTTTCACCATTCATATTTTCATATTGTAAATAGATTCATTATCCCGATTTAATATAATATCTTATTGACTAGGTCATCATAAAACCGTCTATCTTGGTTTTATAATTAAATAAATTTTATTTTTATCTGGATCATTCACATTCCATAGGCTCTTATATTATATGTTTCTATACCGACTATCATTACATATCATGTCTTGAAATTTTGAATTTGATGATTTCTCCCACTATCTAAAATTGAGAAGTGAAACATCTTTTATATTTATAGTCTTTAACATGAATTTTTTTTTTCTATCATTGGAATTTATAAAATAACTTATATAATCATTTGGATAATTATATATATTCACTATGGGGTTTTTCTATTGTGTGTTTATTTATTGACATAGCCATAACAGAAAAACTAAATATAAAAACCATTTTTGGTTACATAATGGATTTATTTCATTTATAACTCATATGATATCAATTTTCTAATAATTTTCTTATAAATTTATGGGTTAATATTGATATTTTGGATTCATGTATTAAAAGGATAATATAAAAATTTAAAAGACTTATATATCTCATCAGTTATACTCCTTGTACATAAAACATGGTTATTGTGTGTATGAGGAAATAAATGGTTAGAAATAAATACACTATAAATTTTAATTATCATTGAATATATGTAAGAATATTTATTGATCTTTCCTTTAAGAATATCATATATAAAATTTTCATTATGAGATATAAGTTTAGGAATAAATCCACTATACATTTCCTTGATTAATGAATGCTTAGTTATGATACTATCTTGACCAACATCCTAATGTATCTATTATATTCATACCAATTATATTTCTTTCTTAAATTTTATATTGCTTCAATTTCATAATGAAATCTAATGAATATGAAAATATACCTCAATATTCTACAGGAAATATTTCACATGTATCTTTTTGATTATTTTATAGAATATATGTTGATTTTACCATTTTAATTCTCATTTTGTCTAAGTCGTTATAGATTACAATAAATTTTGTCTAATTTTCAAGTGTTTTATCATATGAAGAATGTAAAAACCATGAACTTTTTATGGATATATTGAGCATGATTTATCCTTCCATAACTAGGTATTTTTGGGCCTTATATTTTATTTCATCATTTAGTAATGATGATTCATGTATCACAAAACTTGTAGTTGATTATGATTCAACACAAACAACATTATCACAATGTGAAATAATGTCTCAATGTGTTTAAAAGTAACATGAGAAAAAAGTTTTTTTCATACTCAATTTAAAATAATATTTTTACTATAATCAATAAAATTATAAAACAATTTTTAATGTTCTCACTATTGGTATAAGAATCAACCTTCCTCATGTACTATGAAGATTAAACATACATATTGTAATGCCTATTAACATTTTTTCATTATTTTATTTCATAAAAATTTGTGACGCACATATAATATCTAATTCCCATGAAATAAGAGTAAAATTTCACATGAAGTGTTGAATATACATTAAGTTGAAGCTCTCGCATACATGTAATTCAATCCAATGAAAATTCTAGTTCTATTTCATTCATCACGTGAATGAAATTATTATACGATTAATGTTACCCCAATTTACCATTTCTTTATTATAAATATATTTTAAGAGATCCATTAATATAGAAATATTAATGTTTTTTCAACCTTTTAAATCATCCTTTTAACTCAAATAAAGAATTTTTTATCATTTATTAAGTTATTATAAAAATGGAAAACCTTACACAAAATGTATTGAAGGTATTTCTACAAACTATTAATTTTATAATTTGTAATAAAAGAAAATAACTAGGAGATAAGGATGTAATAATAATACGTATTGAATGACCATAATTTGATCAATTTATATAATCAACTTAATAGCATGAGTAACATCATGAATTTTATCTTAAAATTTACATATATTTGGTGTAAAATAAAACCCATTCAATCATTGCATCACATTATAAATATTTTGATTCTAAGAGATGAAACAACATAGTATAATTATCTATCAGTCTCATATATGAAAAATTTTCACTCTCATTTACATCATATGGGGGACCACCTGGTAGTGGGGACTCTTACAAATATAATTTATTTTCATATTATAGTACTATTCAAAATATATTGTATTATTCTTAGAAATTCATGAAAAAATAGAGTTTTCCATTGTCTAATATTAATCATGGTAATTCAATTGTATTATGTACTATTTTCTAAAAAACAAAATTTCAAAGATTTGAAATTTTACCATGATTAGAAATTGTTTAAAATTATTAATTTATTAATATTAAATGTATCCCATTATTTGAAAAAATCATATTATCCCTAAAATTCTACATTTATAATACTTAATCAATTGAGTATTCTAGTGAAAAGGATCCTTAAAACCACTACTCATAGTCCATATGGTGGCTATGCCACTACTCTAATAGTTTCAATCTAGATTTTATCTAACTAACCACCTAAAAAAATATATCATTGATCTATTGAGTGATGTATCATATCATGTAAATAAATAACTTTGACTCTCTCAACTCTATCTTCAAATTTTCCTCTAAGATATCTATGTGTTTTTATACCATTTATATTTAGTTAGTCCCACCACTCTTGTTAGAACTGTAAAATAAAAGGAGGCATCCTAAAATATGGTTAATGAGATCATTATGGAATGATTTTGTTCAATCATAATTAATGGAAGGAATTTATGTTTTGATATTTTCATTGAGGAATTTTTATTTATTCTTAGTTATTGAAATCATTTTAATTTTTATATGCTTATTCTATGTGATCATACACAAAATGTCACCATGATTTATGTAGAAAACATTCAAAGTGAACTAAATTGATTTTATATATGAAACCCTGTTTATTATTATATGTGTTTTCATATAAATAAACATGCTCAGTAATAATAAACCACATATATGATAAAATAGTGAAATGATCATGACCATTTCTAATGGTTGATCTATCGAGCATAAGATGTATCAATCAATACTAGAGGGGTAGCTTCTGGGGTTGTATCTACCTTGATTTTTATTTCTTCCCTATCTAATGTATCAATGGGGTATTAGGAGTTAAGTATAATGGTAAATATTTTTTTAAATCAAAATATCGTATAAAAATAATGAGTTAAAGGGATGATATTGTTATCTTAAATTGTAAATTAATTATTACAAGCATCACACATTACAATACTTAAATAAATCAATACAAAAAATACATCAGTAGATCCATGAAAATGATTATTTGAAAATAATTAAACATGAAAAATTAAATTAAATTCTCAATTAATTCTATTCAATAAAGTTACTTATTAATTCAAAAGAATTAAAAAAATTAATTAAAATTTTTAAAATCATATGTCCCTACAATAAATTTTACAAAATTATATTTTTTTTAACTTTATAATATATTTTTTCTCCTAGGTAATTTATAATCCCCTTGGAGTGGTTCCAATCCCTTATTATTCATGGAAAGCATGAGGCGTGTCAGGAAAGGGTGATTTGGTCTGGCCTGTGTTGGTCCAACAAAGATCGCTAGCTTGGTCTTCATGGGTGTGCTCCCGGTACTCGGTGCAATGAGTAAAGGTGGAAGAGTCTCTAATCCACCACTCACGATAGTTAAAAAATATAGTTATTAATGAATTCCTTTACCCATATAAGTTTGGTGACTTTCAAACCACATGGAAATTTGGTGGGTAGAATTTAAAATTGATAGCTTTTCAGACCATAAAATAACTTCCTTAATTTTTTATCATCATCTATTTTAATAATCCACATGTTGTTTTGGAAGAATCACAACATGATATTATTCATTTACAATATGTTATTTCAACTAGTTATGAAAAGGAAACACTAGTAGTGCCTCACACACACACACACACATATTGATATTAATTTTTTAAACCCAAAATCCAATTATTAATCTCCAGACGACCATTTATCGACTATATGGAAACAAGTATAATCATAGTTCATAGTTTTGGGCCCTTTTCAATGATATCAACTAAATTTATGAAAATATTACTTAAACTTAAAAACAATTTAAAACATGATCATCAAATAGTACTTTTTGGAATCAGGTGTGCTACCAAACCATAATATGTAGGGACATAAAATTTATCACACTATATCAACATCCTATGATCTTATTAGTCATGGAAGAACATGATTACAAACCCCATGATTTCATGTAAATTTAATAAGATTGAAAATATAAAATTGAAACCATACCATGAATAATTTTAACCATAATAGTGTTTCTATAATCATTAGTGATCATTTTATGAAGCAACCAAAGTAGGAACACTGAATATTTCAATATATGTTTGAAATTATCCTATAAATAATTTAAATAGAATTATTAACTCTATTATGTTATGATATAATCATGCATAATTATCTATATGAATTACATTATAAATAAAAATTACTACTCCAAATGGGTATAGAGAATTCACTTTTATAATAGAATTGGGTGGAGAAAAAATGTATAAAAAGTGGGGTAATTAAAATATTTAACATTAAATCAACATCATAATTACCTGAACAACATAGAAATATCTAATTAAAAACATGTAGCAATATGGAAATGACATATAGGATAGGGGTGAATCATAGTGTAAAATCATTCTTTTGAATCAATTGATCTTGTCCCCATATTTCTCAGGAATATTTAATCCTTTATGAAGAAGGTACACATTCAAAATATTAAAAATTATGAAATAAGAAAAAAATATAAAAAATTATTTTTTTAGAAAAACGTATATTTAATAGATTCATAAATCAATGATGTGTTGATGTGAAAACAAACAAGATAAATCACTATTTTTTATACATTATATATTTCATTCATGGTCTCTCTGTGCCTTCCGCACTACCATTTCAATGTTAAGGGAATATTACCCTGCATCCCATGGATAAATTATGTCAACTTCTCATGACTCACTAAATCAGTTGATGTCATCCTAGTTTTATAACATAACAGTTTTTTTACTCATCAAGATGACGATTAATGTATTTCCTAATTAAATCAAGAACATGACCATCCAATATGATCCCTGATCTTCTAAATATTTTTAATTAATATCACATGATAATATGAATATATTTTCCTAGAAAAAAATATCTCCACATAAAACTAATCACATAATCTTTAGAAAGGAACATTGGTCACATAAACCCAATATAATTACAACACCTATGTAATCATAATCATGGGAGAAAATGTGCATGACTTTGAGTGTGTTCCTTTTTGACATGACATGATTCAAAGAAACCAATTTACGTATGAAAAAAAATTACAACCATTAGTTTAAAACTAACCACAAAATTCCATGTGGATAATACTTTATGGAATATCTAATTTATGTGATCTCCTTCATGAGAATCCATCATGAATCCCCTTTTCCGATCAATTATTTGTGTAACTATGACATTAAATATGATAAAACTTATTCAAAACTCCCCCAAATCATGATAATTCCCTAAATTCTAATTCTAAACTCATAAAAATTGTGAGTAATTGGTATTTATTGAGATAATAAACTGAATAAATGTTAAAAAACATATATCATACCTTGAAAATAGATGACATAAAGAAAATATTTCACAAAAATACATTTACATGCTCATTTTGGTTAAGAGTTTTAATGAATTAAGAAAAAACGTTAACAAATACAAAACCATTTCATTTCATCCAATGGAAAGTTGTTCTGTATGTTATGTGGAACTTCTTAATCTATAAAAAGTTTTCAATATCATCAAGGAATACTCCAAATAATTAATAATTCTTGATATTATATAATTTTCTCATCTTCACAAGCTAGAAAATGACATCATAAGAAAGGGGCGAGATCAGATGCTTAGTAAAGGAAAACGTAAGCGATAACAATCAATGATCATATATGACAACAAGATAGGAAAATGGGTATAATTAGTAATACATAAGGATCTCATACCAAATAATTTATAAATAAAATTCCTAAGACATGGAATAAATATTGGCATAATAAAAGACATGAATAGAAAGAGTTTAAAAACACAAGGTGAGAATAATTAGATATTTGATAATAACATATGCCTGATAATAAGAAAAAAATTATAGAATATCATTTAAAATCACATGGAATATGTCACAATGACATGCATAAAAATCATAATATATTGGATTAGCAATAACAACCTATTTCCCTTAGTGGATCAAGCATCACTCTCTGGTTTCCCATGGTGGATCAAGCTTTACTAACCTATTTTTCTTTAGGGTCTAGGCATCACTCACTTGTATCCATCAGTTGATCAAGTCATTAGAAATCATTTCCCCTTATCTCAAGAGATATAAAACCTTAACCAATACATTGGAGTGTAATATAGGACCCCGCCCATCATCATCTATATAAATTTTTGAAAAATAAAATTATATCCTAATAAAAAAATTAAATTAAATGAGATTCATATAAATTTTAAAATTAATCATATAAATTAAATATTCATAATTTATTCATTAATTGTAAAATTATATTCCCATGGAACTAAATTGTAATTCATGGATATTATATAACTTTCAAGATAAATATTTTTCAACTAGGATAATTAAGAATAAAAGTTTTATAATTTATTGAAAAAATTTATACAATAATGTTATAATTTACACAATAAATCAATATAAATAATATTGGTGAACACCATTTAATAAAAATAAAAATAAATATGGTATATATAGAGGAAATTCATTGGATAAAAAATTATAGTTATACTGGAAAAATAATTAGGAAAGAAAAAGGAAGTGATTAATGATTCCTCTAAAATACAGGGGAATTCAATATGATATCTATAGAAAAAATTTTGGTAGTATAATTTTAAGAATATAATGAATATAAAATAAAAATTTTCTATAGTAAATGAATTATACATAAAATAATACATTTATGTTTTTTTGAAAAATAAAATTTGAAAATAAAAAACTCTTATGATCATTAAAATAAATTTTCAAAGAATTATTTTTTTAAACTTAGAGAGTAATAATTTCATTTAGAAACCTTAAAAAACTATAGGAAATGTTTCATATAAAATAAAAAATTTTGTAGAAAGATGTTTCATCATGTATTAATAATATAAATGATATTTTAGAACAAATTTTTAATATTGTCATAAAAAGATTAAGTTATGGATCCTTTCAAATGTTATTTTCAAAAAGTGATGTGAAGAGTTGGAAAAATCTAATTTTGGAAAAGAAACATTAATAATATATCCAATAATAGTTTAATTTATTTCAAAATAAATTTTTCGAGGAATATAAATAATTTTATTTTAAATGGAGGTTTTTTTAAATATTTTTAAATCCCTTGGTGAAAACCCACATCATAAAAAATAAAAAAAAATCAATTTTTGAATATGAGAGATGGAATATGGAGGTCTCATGATATATCACATAACTTTGTTTCCAATTATAGACTATAATATTAGAAATAATGTAAAAAATGAAAAAAGTGGGAAAATATCCATTAAATGGGAAGCAAATTTTTCTCAAAACGGATGTAATTTTGAGATAAATTTCAATCAAAAGCTAATACTAAGATATTTAATCAAAAAATGAAGTTATTTTTACCAAATGAATTTATAATATTTTTAAATAATTTTTTAATTGAAAATAAATGAATATAAAATATATTTTATTAAAGGGTGAAAATTTTAAACTCAAATGTTTTTATTCTTATTTAATAGAGATATCTACGTAATTTAATATTTATTTGTTAGTTTATTAATATAAATACATGATATTATAGTAAATTTTTTACAATGATCAGTTTAATTTATTATGGTAAAATAATATAACCCCTTTCTAGGGGTTCTTTGAAGGAAATCATTCTTATGATATTAAATAAAAAATATAAATATTTTAATTGATTATTCTAATTTTTTCCACTATTGATTCTATTATACATGTAATTATTATATTTATTAGCTCAATATAGTTTTTAATTTTATTAGTATAGTGTTGCATGTGACAAAACATTTTGTGGTTAATATTAATTTATATGTATAAAAATCAGGGGTTGTTACATGAAACCACCGAAAATAAGTTTTTCCTCATATTTTTAATTATTATAAACATATGAAAGTAGTTGAGGGAAATATCTACATATCAATTATTCAGGATATAAATTATAATTTGGATTCTACATTATTATATTATGTTATACCAAGTTACTTATCATTACTCAAAAAATATTTATCATTAACGTAATCATATTCCCTAGTATGTATATAGTAAATTCATATATTCTCCATAATATTTATTTTCTAAAAGTATTTGAATCTCCAAGATGTTAAACCATATATAAATCATATATGCCTTCAAAAATTAACTATTATATTCAAAAAGTAGTTCATAGAGTCACACACTAATATATATATATATATAGATCATTATTCAAAAAATAAGAAAAATATAAACAAAGAAATCACGGTTCACCATTTTATTATATAAATAAACAATTTCTAGGATATCAATACTATCTGACTCACATTACACAAAATAAATGAAATATTTATTACCTTAAAAACAAGAATATAATAATCCAATGATTAATATGAATCTAAATCATTTGTTTTATAATAGTTATCAAAAAAATATAAAATAGTTAGAAAATCACTTTTCATGGTTATTTATATAATTAAAAAAATATTTTTGAGTGAAAATATTGAAGAAAAATCTTTATATATTCGACATAATCCATATAAATTTTAAATTATACCATAATATAATTGATAAATATAAATAGCTAATGATAATTTTTAAGAGAGCCTGATTTTTATTAAAATACCATCCTCACAACCTTAGGTAAGAAAAAGATACTCACATTTTACATTATAATAAGAATATATTATAATTATAAATAATTTACACATTCTCCCATATTTAGTTATATAAAATAGTGGGTTTTGGATATATATTGTTCCTAAAATTATTTTTGTGATCATCTTTCATTAAAATAACAAATCAAAAAATGGTTACGGTATTATCTAGTAAAATTAGAGTAAATGATTAAATTAATATAAAATCTCTATATCAAGATGATTTCTCCAATGAAACATTCATATAAAACTAAGATATTTTAATTATAACTTTATTTTCTTCATTTACAATATAAATATACTGATTCTTCCTAGGATACATTATGTTGTTTTCCCCCCAAATTCTTAACCCCATACCTTAAATTAATATGGGAAAAATTGTTTATAATGGTTTAGAAATAAAATTTTATTGAATAAATCATATCCCTGCTGATTTTCTAAACATGTTTATTGTCTAAATCCAACTCATCATACTCTTTAGTAAAGGTCGAGTCAATAAACATATATATATATATTTGGGTGATTAATCCTATGATCATATATGGTAACATCTCATCCACATTGTAGTATCCAGATAGGTATGTAATTTTTATGGGAACCACCCAATTTCAACATTACCAAAAAATTTGGTTGTCATCCTAAACATAGATTTTTACCTATGTTTTCAATATATTATACTTAACCCAATACCCAAAATATTCAATATTACCTTTAACAACCTAAAGGTTTATCTATATGATTTAAATTATAATCCACTTTAGCTTATAAAACATTGATAAATTGAGTAACTATTTAATTATCCACAACTAATGATATCCTAATCTCTAAAGTTATCTCATCCCATCTTTGATACCTACTAGGAAGACACACATATGTGACATCATTAAAATAAGAATTAAATAAAATAATTAATTACAATATATTTATATTATCTTCTAGGTTTATAGTTTTATATAATTAGAATGAAATATAAAAAAATTCATAACTTTTTAACCTTCATGAATTTTTACACTATATGAGAAACTACATGATCCATTACAAGTCTTAAATATCTCTAAATAAATAATCCATATTAGAAAAAATTGTAGATATTACATTGGTTTGACATATTTATAACCTAATAATGGGAAACAAAATAAAGGGGTAAGATCAAATGCTTAATAATAGTAATCATATTAGGAAACAATCAAATTTCATAAGAATGAATAAGATGATAGTATGGGTATAATCAAGAAACACATAAGGATAATATACCTAATAAATCATAGATCAAATGTCATGAGTTATGGAATAATTCTTGAAATAATATTAGATATGAATCAAATGAGTTTGAGAACATATGCTTATAATCATATTCCATAAGAGTGTATCATAAGGAATGTAATAATAGAAACATTATAGAATATCATAAAAAATAACATGAATATATGGATTAATTATTGTAAAATAAATCATATTCTAATAGATCATATAACATAACCAATTTTCCTTAGAAGAAAAATATTCACTTATTTCACTTAGTGGACCAGGCTTCACTCGCATGTTTCCCCTAGGGATCAATCATCACAAATCTATTTTTCCTTAGTGGACAGAGTCATCAAACTCGTTTCCCCTTATCTTATGAGACATTAGACCTTAATTACTACATTTTTGGGCGATATTGGTCCCCATTCATCATTTTCATTACATAGGAGTTCCACATAAAATCAAAACAAAAATAACCCTTATAACGAAAATGATTTAATATACCATTCAAGAGGAATCATATAAAAAATTAATAATTCCATCCATAATCATAAAATGATATAGATGTAGAAAATAATTGGATATCCAATGATGGTTAGTAACTATCTAGGTAAATATCATTCAATAAAGATAATAAAGAATATCATATTTACTCCATACATACAAAGTCTAAATTGTTATGTTAATTATTTATAAATAAATAACTTTATGACATCTAGTTGAACACCCAAAAATAAAATTAATAAAAAACAGGGTATTCATAGAGGAAATTAACTAGAATAAACATTTTGGTTATACATTAAACACAATTAGGAAAGATGAATGTTGGGAAGGATCCTACCTAAAATATATAATGGAATTAAAAAATACATCTAGATAAAAGGTGGATGGTATAATTTGAATAATATTCAAAATAAAGAATAAGGTCTGGATTTTGATAATGACTTATATTGGAAAAAAATTATGATTTTTAGAAAAATAGATTTTTTAATTACCAAATTTGATTTATCTTTTGATGAATTTGAAAAGAAGTATTTTATAAAACTAAGAGGTTGACCATTCCAATAAAAAAACATCAAAATATAGAGTTAAGGATTCATATAAAATAAAAAAATAGTACTAAAATTTGTTTATATGGAATATAAACTTAAAATAGGTTTTAGAATTCATTTTCAATATTAAAATAAAGTATTAAGTGATATTCCCATTCAAAAGTTATATTAAAAAAATGTGAAATGAACAATTTGAAAAATTATACCTTTTTAAATGGAAAAATCAGTATTATATCCTATAATGAAATTTATGTTATCAAAAGAAATGTGGGTTTAATGATAAAACATTTAATTTAAGGAAGGATTTTTTCTATATATCTTTAAATACCCTTATTCATAACTTCCAATTTAAAAAGACTAACAAATAATTTTTTTATAAAAGTAGAAGGTAAATATGGATTTAACACGAGTTAAAAAAAATTGGTTTCCAATTATAATGTCAAAAAATTCCATGAAATTGAAATAAGTATAAGAAGGGGAATCAGTCATTAATGAAGATGATTTTAAATAGTGGTATACTCTTGAGGAAAAAAAACTATCAAGGTAAAATATTTTTAAAGAAATGACAATTTACACTTTAGTGTAGGAGAAGGTAATGTAAAATAAAATATAAGGGGTTTGGGGTAATAATTAAATAAATAAATAAATATGTTTAATAATATTCATTTTAAATAAAAAATGTGGATGAGTTTAAAAAAACCATTTGGTTATAGTAATAAATGAATCAAAATATCATATGAAACATACTATTAAATTGAAATTTAAATACGATTATAGGAGATTTATTCATTATATATGACGAAAATATAGTAATGAAAACAAACTATAAAATAAATTATGGAGTGAAATATAAAATTTATCTCATGGAGTTGAAAATTAGATATTGAAACCCTAACAACTTTTATAATTTTTGAGAATAAAATCCATGAGAGAATGAATTTGGAATAAAAATTTAAAATCATGGAATATAATGGAATAATTATACAGTATGATAATTTGGTGTTAATTTCACCATAAAAAAATTAAACATGTTGTATAACAGAACATACCTAGAGGAATTAAAATATGAGGTAAATTGACCTTACCTCGAATGAGTCTTCCACAAATATGATATAAATTCATATATATAAAAATATTTTTTAGAAAATAATTTCATAAACATATTAATAACTAAAATCATTCATTAAAAACTATTTTTAATAATTTCCCCATATCTGTTGTTTATAAATTTGACTATTTGTACAAGTTTCTTATGATACCTATCATTACTTCTTCATCAAAAAAGGTTCATCATTCAAAGATCATTATAGTTTATATAATGGATGACTTATAACGAATTATAATGTTTCAAATTCCTTTAATGGGTATTTTAGTCAATATATAGGAAGATGAAATTGATAATAAGTATACTTCTATTTTATTCGTAACTAATGAAAAAAAATTTCTTAATTATAGAGTTAAATATTTATGTATCCTTTAATAAACCAAAAAAAATTATTAAAATATTTATATCTTATTATACACTTAATTATGTTTTCATTGTGGTCTATGATATCATACCATATTATTACTTCTATAGGTGACCAAACCAACCAAAAGAAGAACATACCATGATTAATGGATGATTATGATTTTATTTATTTGTAGTATCATTATAACAATAGCATAATGGTATTAGTTTTTAATTAGTGTGATACATTATAGATATAAATAATTAATGTAAAAAAGTATGTATATGATAAAATTATAATGTATGAATAAATTGGTTTTCATTGTTTGTATGCATGTTTAAGAAGGTTAATTTTATAATAATTTATTATTATTAATAATATTAATAGGTTGTTAATTATTTATTAATATAACATTATAAATATTATAAATATAATGTTTATCCTTTAAAACCCATCTTAGAAGAATTCATGAAATATGGCAATGAAAAATTGAATACATCAATCCAAGGAGGCGGTAGCCCGCACGTACACATGAGTGATGATTTTGTATTTATATAAAGTTAAAGAGAAGTAATATGTTTTATCATTTTAAAATATTTAAAATGAAAAAAATAATTATATTAAATCCAATTTTTTACCAACCATTTTAGGTGGTGATATAAAATAAAAAAGTGACATTGTAGAGGTGATGATCTGCACCAACACACATTTCAATTTTTTTGACTTTGTTAATGGGAAAGGGGAAATGTTGTTAAAGGTTATTAAATAATTATTATAATATATAATTATATTCAGGGAACTTATTTTTTATTTTAACATGGTGTTTTGTAATTTATGTTAAAATAAGTGTATATAACAAAATAGAATGAGAAAGTAATGGTTATAAATTTATACCTCACTTTTTGGATTATCTACTTTTTGAAGGGGAAAAACCATACCCAATGTGGTATGGAAATATGAGATGATAATTACATATTTAATGTTGATAGAAGTATTTAGTAGATGGTTTGGAATTGTTTGTTCTAATTTAATGGGGTTGTGGTGGGAGGGGAAGTGATAAGTGGACATCCCCTTTTATAAGGGAAAAGTTATAAAAGTTTTATGAATACCCATAATTTTTTAATATAGGAAGTATCTATCAAGGAAAGTTTCTAAAAAATGATAAATAATGTATCATAGAATTGATAATGTTGATCTTAGACTCAACCAAACATTCCCGCACATGTTTAAATCATGTTTGAATTCATTTACTCTCAGATTTTTTACTTTTTCTATTTTCTATATTATAGTTGAAGTAGTTTTTACCAAAATAAATTATGTTTTATGATTAAAGACAAAATTTTTATTATGAATCAAAAATGAAATTGAGTTTTTAAAATTTCTTAAAGTGATAAATGTTGTTTTTAAAATAGGATGTATTTAATGTATTAAAAATAATTTCGTCAGAAAAATATTACATATATTCTCAAAAATTAAATATAGGTTTTTAAACTAGATATTTATTTTATATTTATAATATAGATAAAAAAATAAATAATTTTTCTATAAAAGGGTTCCACAAATTTCTAAATCAGTTTTAAAATACAATAATGTAATAAAAAATGATATTTTAAAAAATGGTATATAGAATTATTCACATAAAAATTAATATTTATATAAAAAAATTTAATAATAAGTTAATGCTAACATATTTAATCCAAAAATGATGTTATGTTTATCAAATTAATATTCTAAAATTTATAAACAAAATTTTAAATGAAAGCAAAATCAAAAAACAACTTTTGTTAAAAATTATTCTTTTTTACCCTTATGTTTTTTAATTTTATTGCATATAGATATATAAGTAATTGAATATGGATATTTTAGTTTATAAATATAAATTTTAATAGTTATAGTCAATATTTATCTATTATGAATATAACTTATTAATGAAAAATACAATAGACCTTTTGAAATGGTTCTTTTAAAGGGTTAATTATTAAAATATTAATCAACATAAATTTTTGTAATTGATTATTGTGTCTTTCTCTACAATTAATGAAATTATTAATTTAATTTTTAAATGATTTGGTTAGTTTTAGTTAGTTAGTTAATTTTTTGTGTACTATGTGATAAAATCAATTATAGATAATATTAATTTAAGGCATCTAAAATCTCTAGCCATTACACTTCACCTCCAAAAATCCCAATAAGTAATCAATTATAAAACCATAAGGAACTGCCTAAGAAAGAGAACTCTCCATAGTATGTATCACCTTTAAAATTAATGTTGTGTGACTCCCTTCATGAACCCCCTTTATCTATTAACATTGCTGACCATAGAATCTTGCGATTATATAATGTGGATTTTATGTATATCATAAATCACTACACGTGAATGACATGACTCCTTCGTGGATTCATGCTCCATCAGAATTATTATCAATTCCCATATTAGAAATTAATTCAATCATTAATATTATATCATTATTTACGTGATTCATCAAATTCATGGGCTTGATCAGTTCATGCTCACATTGTTAGCAATGATGTCCCAAACATCAATCTTTTAGATCTCATGAATATATGATATTCTCTTAGCCTTCCTTCGGATTCTCATATTCATTCCCAAAAAATCATGTGATCCCTATATACTTATGTGGTTACATAATCATAGTGCATAGTCATTTCCAATTTACATGGTTCACATTATCCAAAAGGGATTATGTGAAAAATATACTTTTTTCTCTAGATTTTATGACATAAAATTTGTTAAACATTAGAAAACAACCCCTTTTTATTTATACTATCTTAAAGGTCTCATATTTCCTTTATCATAAAAAATAACCCTCCTTAAACATTAATATCCATTATAACACCCAAATTTAATTTTCGATAAACATAACACCAAACATAAACAAATTAACATGGTTCTAGAAAAACATGAGGATATTATTTTAATTGAATAAGATTGATAAATAAATTCTGACCATAACACATTATATTTTATTTATAAACATTTCATAGTCATCACTGATTTATTTTTTTTCAAAATAAATGAATCTTAAACATATATATTATTCACAAGCATTTAAAAATTAATCCTAATAAATAACCTTAAATAACATTGTGTTAGAGTAGAAAATGTTAGTTTCTTTTTACATCAATGTGATTGTTAAAATAGAATTTCATTTGTGAGAATCTGATTATTCTTCTGAGGTACAACATTTTTCGTTTTCTTTTCGTTTGAGTTGGTTTTTGTTAAATAAGAAAAACTAGAAAAATGTTGAGTATTAGTAGTACACGCCATGTAATACTATCTACACAACTTTGAGTCTGGCCATGTAGGATGGGAATACATGTTTTTTTTATTTCTTGGACAAGGAGAGAAGAAAAATCTACTACACACCACATTCTTCCTAGAAAATGCCATGTAGGTAGGTTGGAAAGGTTGGTGGGGGCCGCATAAAGTAGGTCGATGAATTATATGAATAGTTAAATGTTATACACGCTGTTTATATGATCATACATGGGATGTAATTTGAATTTTTCATATTAAAATGGAATGTAGCCTCATTTTCTCTTTTTTGGAAAGAAGATCCACCTGGTGAATAACAAGGAGATGTTGGAGTAGATTCTTCTCCTGTTTCGTCGCCCAGAACCCAATTCAAGTGTGGTCAGTCGCGTTGGATTCCTCTCAGTAAGAGATTTCTTATCCTTGATCTGTTATTGATGATTTTTGTTCCTTATGATGTCATCTGTAGTTGAAAAATTTACCTATTTTCATAGATCTACACCATTCTAGGCCAATTAAAGGGTCGACATCAAGTTATATCAGTTATATGACATCCAGGTAGGTGGTCTTGTGCCATTAGTTAAATCTCGAGTTTATTATATGTGCAAAAATGGTATGAAACTATTTTTTGGGTAATTGTTTCCTCTTGAATTAAAACCTGTTGATACCTAATGATTTTTAGGTATTTTATTATCCAAAATTGAAGCATGTGATTGCTGATAATTTTTTAGGGACTCCCCATGGGTGCGTTTCTAGTGGATAACTGTTTGGAAAGAGCACATTTTAGGCTTCTGAATGTTTTCACTTTTTGTTGTTGATTAGAATCATACATTATTATATGAAATTACTACATGATTTTTCATGATTAAAACCATTCAATCGTTTTGTTTTCATTTGTCTTTTTCAATGTGAATTTTCCATGTGAGTTGTTATGTTTGAAGCAATGTGATTGTTTAATTCAATTTTGTCGCTTTTGAAATGAAATGTTAAATGTTTAAATGACTTAGTTAGACAAGGTCGAGCCTTAATCTCGGTTACAAGACATGTTCCAAATCGTGTGACTAATTACACCTTTCTTACCTTTGCTGAACCATTGTCTCAACTAAAAGGAAATGGATAGACTCAAGGTGTTAATTACTTAAGGGCCATGAGTGTGCCACAATTTTTGTGGTTGGGCTCACTTTGTCATCCTTGTAAGTGTCAAGTGAATCCTTTTCCCATTAATGGATACCTAGAATGGGATTTATTGGAAACTGAACAAATGATTAAATGTGGAAATTCTGATACGATTAAATGCAAAATGGTTATATAAATAGTTGACAGTTACGTTGGTATGGGGGGTCTACGGGCCTAGGAAAGACTTTGAGACCCTTGTAAAGTTCCCATAACTTGTTAAATGAAATGGAATGACTTATGATGTGTTATCCAAGACAAATCACAAGCTTATATTTGGTCTTCACATTTTATCTACATGGCCTTCTAAGACATCTATTGTGTTTACATCAATAAGGGAGATTGGCAGGCTAAGGATGAATCTTGAGATATTTTCACATAAATGAAATTGAATTGATAAAGAACATAAACAAAATATGTGGATAGTGACATGATCACTTCATAGTTTCTATTTTCCCTTGCTACTATTACATATATTCTCTAACTATTAAGAATCGATCTTTGGTTGATTCCTATTGGGATTAGGATCACACCCTGTTTGGGTCATGCTTTTCAGCCCAAACAGATTATATGATTGCAGGTGTTGAAAAATAAAAATCACCCTTATATAGGTACTTGATTTCTTCTTTGGAGCAGGTGAGCATGGGACTAAGATGAGGCCTGTGATTCTTTTGAGTTTTATTTCTATTGGGTACTTGTATTGTATTTGTATCAGATTGTAGTTCATCCTATTTTGGATTCACTCTTAGAACATATAACAAGTTGAATTAATTTTTTTTTGGTTTGAGAATTGGATATTTATCTTACAAACTTCCACTATTTTTTTTAGTTGTATTATATTTATTTCCTTCGCTACTATATTTCTTTTTATTCCACTAGGTTGTACTTTTCCAATGAGGGTATTTTTTCCCCACTATCTCACACAAGGAACTTGCTGCTAGTTGTTAGCCTCTAGCTTTTGAGGAAATGTGCTTGAGGCCCTATGGAAATCAGGTATGGAGAACCTTTTAGTGGAACATAGATCTGAGATATTTAAAAGTGGTACTATAGTGTATTTTTTTTTTCTGTTTTGTCATTGTTTTTTGAGCCTATAGACATGGATAGAAAGGAATGGGTATTTGGTAATTATTTGTGCCTAGGAGTAAATACCATAATATATGGGAAATCCAAATTTCCATGAAATGTCTAGTGATATTTAGATTTTGAATTATTATAGTTTATTCGATTTTACCATTGGGTGGAACACTTGATTTTTTTCTATTACTATTAATGCAATTATGGGTTCTATTTTAGTTGCAACCAAGTGAGATGAGGGTATGTCATCTCATTTATCATATAGGCACTTGATAGAATCATATATCGTCTATTATGCAATCCCGTCTAGGATTCATTACTTATCACATACTATTCTGCTAGATGATTTGATAGTTATGCCTACTTTAGTGATATGTGTATTTGTATGTGCTATGGTTTGGATGAAATGGATGCGCAACATAGGTTCCTAAGTTGTGTGGGCCCTCTTGGATAAGAATTTGGGGGATCATGATTCATTTTTTATCAGTAGTTTTATTATGATATGTTTTTCTTGGCTGTCAAACATTGATTTGTGGGTAGTATGGGCCCCCATGGATCAGAATTTGGCATCCCTCTTGTTGGGTTTTTGTAGAATAAGTGTTTTCGGGGATATCTGGAGTTTGAGCCTAGAAAAACCTAGTATACATGAAGTGCAGTCTTGCATAACACATCTTTTGTTCTTACTGTTTGGGGAAGAATGTGTTTCATGTTTTAAGAAGAACACACTGTGTACTCCATGTAAACGCCATATAGTCCTTGACCGTGTAACCATCCGTGTGAGGAGGGAACACGAGTTGTCCAAAATTGATTAGAAAACACTGTGTTCTTTGATTAAACGCTTTGTAGAAGTCAACTGTGTATCTTTTCGTGTAACTAAAGACTTAGGTGGATGAAAATTTTGATATACATGCTATGTCTAGATTGAAAACGTCATATAGTTCTTGGTGTGTAGAAGTACCTAGGCAGGACAGAAACAAAAGTACACACCATATCATTTTGGGAAACTCCGTGTACATGTGGTGTTACATGACCATGTTGGGAAGAATTAAATTACTATGTAAATGACTAGGAGAACACGCAGTGAAAGGAGTTATACACACTGTGCACTCATATTTTAAAAAACATGAGTTTTTTTCCTCCCTATTTCACATTTCACATTTGATTTTCAATTTTTTCTTCATTAAACATTATATGAGGTGAATGTGCTAGAATTTACTAAGAAATGACACCATAAAGACTATGATAAATTTTCCATGAGAGTGGCTATGAATAAACACCATATTTGGTAGGACATAAGATATATATGGATCCTCATGTTGTTCCTACTGCGGCACCAACCGTTATACTGGACATGGGTTCATACGCACAGTTCCAAGAATGTTTTGTGAGGTTCTTGCAAACCATCCAGGGAGCACTATAGGATCCCAAATTTATGGAAGAGTAGGTATGTATATTCCAGTAGAAAAAACCACCTAATTTTTCAAGGGATTATAGGCCACAAGCTATAGAATCGTGGTTGGAATCCATGGTAACTATCTCTAAGTATCTGGTGATGCCTTTTGAGTGGATGGTCAAGCTCGTTACTTATATGTTACTATGTTATGCTAAGAGTTTGTTGGATGTTATCATGCATACAGAGTGCTATCGGGACATGGAATGGGGAGACATACATAGAGTATTCTATGAATAATTCTTTCATGAGACCCTCAGTGCTGATTGAGCCTGGGAGTTCATCAATATGGAGTAGGGTACTATGTTAGTGATAAACTATTCTGCCCACTTTATAGAGATTTAGTGATTCACACTTGTTTTGATGGGTGAAAAGGTGTTTAGGGCTTGGAACTTTGGGGATTTTCTTCTATATGACATCTGAGCTCATGTGAATACTTTTAGGTTTCCTTCGAGGAATTAAACTGTGCATCAGGTGTGGATTACCGAATACAACCTACAAAAAACTGAGGGTGTGAGCAAAGGAAGTTCAGCACTGAAATTTGGTACAATCTTGACTGGATGCATGAATAATCATATGGAGTTTTTTTGGTAATACAAGAAGTCTATATGTATATTTTAGTGTCTAGGTGAGGTGCTATCAGTGTGGTAGATTTCAGCACACCAGACCGCAGTGCTCGAATAACCCAGTTGAGTGTTGTGCTGGTAGAAAGATGGACCATCTAAAGAACTTATACATGTCATTTCCACCAGTAGCTTGTGGGAGGGGATCTATAAATACTCCACATGAAGGAGCCTAGTAAGTAGTTTCTCACCAATATAGAAACTGGAGTATGTCAGGGTGCGGACGCCAAGGCGGTGGGTGTGGCAGTGGTAGCTAGACCCCAAGATCTTAGCGACAGTAGGGCAGGTCTGCTTAGGGTGACCAAGATATGTCACAGGGCCATAGTAAAAGTTAGACATATGCAGTGCAACAGACCCTACAAGGTAAGGATACTAGGCCTTCAATATTCATAGTTACTATTCTAGTCGCCTTTTTAATCCTCTGCACTTTTTTATACAGGTGGAACACATATTTTTATATATGCTTCCATTGTGGAATGCCTTGGTGTATATGTTTCTACTAATTTTGATGTTATGATACTAGACACCACATTAGGGATCATAAAAGAGAATGTGCATTAGAGCAAGGAGTAACCCCTTGGGATTGGGGGGTGTCACTTTTTATGGAACCTCTATGTCTGAGAGATGAGAGGCCTTGATGTCATTCTTAGAATGGACTGGTCGGTTCCCTTCTGAGCCTTTGTTTATTACTATCTTCGCAAGGTGTGTTTCACATCACTAGAGGGTGGCAATTTTCTACATATGGGTGAATGGGATATCCAGGCGAGCTGAGTTGGATAGAGCATAGTGGGCTGGGTTAGACGACAACCCAGATTGTGAGTTTATATATGGATGATTATGGAACTTGTTTGGAATATTTTCTTCAATCATTTGATCATTTCCGGGACATTTTCGCAGATGACTTCTCAGTCATACCTATGGTTAGAGAGGTGGATTTAACTACCGATCTAGTTACCAGAGCTACACTGATATCCATTCCTCTGTACAGGATGGCTATAATGGAGTTGCAAAAGATCAATTGGAATTTGGACGATCTATTAGCTAAGGGTTTTATCCAAAGAAGTACTTCTCTTTGGGGTTCACCGGTCCTTTTCATGAAAATGGCGGATGATACTCTAAGAATTTTTATGGACTATCAAAAACTGAATTGGTTGACTGTTAAAAATCAACATCCCTTTCCTCGAATTGATTTCCAATTTGATCATCTTTGAGGAGATTGAGTGTTCTCGTTGTTTTACTTGAGGTCATGATATCACCATGTATGTGATCGACCTGCATAATACCATGTACAACCTTTTGTAGTAGGTACGATCTGTATGAGTAATTGGGTATGTCGTTTGGTCTCATTAACGCCCCAACAACAATTTTTGGAACTGATTAATTGAGTATTCTATCCTTACCAAGATTCTAATGTGGTGGTTTTCGTGGACGACATCTTGGGGTATTCTCACAAATGACATGGTCATTCCAAACACCTTGAGGTCATTTTTAATACATTGAGAGCGCATTTTTTATATGCTAAGATCACAAAATGACACTTTTGGAAGGATCTTACGCACTTACATGGTCATTTCATCTTTGAGACTAGAGTATCAGTTGACCCAGAGGTGATGAGAGGAGTAGTTACATGGGAAAAACCCAAGAATGTTTTTGAGGTACAAATTTTCTGAAGGATAGGTGGTTAAAACATGCTCTTTATAAGATACTTCTCTTTCTTAGAAGAGATTATGTCGAGCATGACTAAGAAATATGTGAAGTTTGAATGATCAGATTCTTGTGATGCAGCCTTTCAGAAGTTGAAGGGACATCTGAATTCAACACTGATTCTAATATTTCCATAACAGGGTAGGGATTACACTATGTACTACGATGCATCTGTTATTGCGTCGGGAGTAGTGATAATGTAGGCAGATCATGTAGTTGTGTATGAGTCTTGGCATTTAAGGTCATAAGTGAGAAATTACCTGATGTATGATCTTGAGTTAACTGAGGTTGAGCATGCCTTGAGTTACTGGAGACTCTATCTTTTGGGAGAGAATGTTGTGGTATACAATGACCAAAAAAACCTGAAGTATATCTTTATGTAGCATGAACTCAACTTGAGATAGTGGATGTGGATTGAGTACCTAGAGTCCATTGACTTTGAACTTGGATACATGCCTGGGAAGGGTAATGTATTGGACGATGCCTTGAGATAGAGGACTGAGATACAGGCAGTTCAAGAGGCCAACAGTGAGTGGCATCTTATGGAATTTTTCTCTAAGATGAATTTAGAGGTGCAGAAGAGTTAGGGACAGACTTATCTTTCATATTTGGCTATTACATATACCCTACTAGATGAAGTGAGGATGAGGAAACAATCATATTCCGAAGGCCTTTTTCTACGGGAGAGTGTGGATATTGAGGACCCTCCAATTGGATGGACAATAGGCGAGGATGAAGTTTTCTATGTTCATGGGAGTGTGTCGGTTATAGGGGATATACGTGAGGATTTGATGTTGGAGTTTCATGCTTTATTTTGGGTGGTACATCAAGGAGACACCAAGATGTATCATGTCTAGAGGATTCAGTACTGGTGGTCGGGTATGAAGTGTGAGGTAACTGAATTTTCCATTAGGTGTTCCACCTATCAATAAGTAAAGGCGGTACATCAGTGGATGACTAGACATTAATAGTATCTAACAATTCATGAGTGAAAACGAGAAGATTTCACGATGGATTTTGTGATGGGGTTTCTGAGGTCACCTAGAGGAAACGATGTTGTGCGGGTCATAGTTGATAGGCATAGGAAGGTTTCACATTTCATTCCGATCAATTATAACTTTAGTGTTGAAGAGAAAAAAATAATGTATATTCAAGAGGAGGTATGACATCATGGGTTTTCGCGTTCTGTCATTTCAGATAGGTACACCCACTTTACTTCTCATTTTTGGAAGAGTTTTCATATAGCATTGGGTACATAGGTGCTTCTGTGCTTATGATAACACACTCATACCAATGTCCAATTAGAGAACATGATTTAGGTGCTGGAGGACATGTTTTAGGAATGTGTTCTGGATTTTCAGAGTTCTTAGGAGAGACACATACCCATATTTGTGTTCGGCTATAATAATAGCTTCTAGGATACAATTTAGATGGTTCCATATGAGTCATGTAAGGTAGGATATACCAGTCACCCATGTTTTGGATAGAGGAAGGAGGTGTCGATCCATGCACGAGGTGTTCCATGTTTCTCAACTATGCCCCTATCAATCTGACCCATGTCACATTTTTCTGCCTAAGGATGTTGAGATTCATGTTGATGCATACTTTGATGAGCATATGATTCATATAGTTAACATGATAATGAATGTTCTCTGAGTCCAGTCAGTTCCTATTGTACCTGTTCTATGGAATCATGGCTGAGTGTAGGATGAGACTTGTGAGAGGGAGGCCGATATACATGCTTAGTGGATGGAGTTATTCTCATAAATTCCATCACCACCATTGGATGGGATATTAAAGGTTGAATTTTATTAAATTGGATGTTTGTAAGAACTTGGTTCTTCTTCTACGTTATAACATTATTTGTTTTCATTTCCATTGTATTTTTTAGAAAACATGGAAAATTGGAAAATGATATGTTTTAGTAGTAAACACCATGTAATCATATATACACACTATGTATTCATGCCATGTTGGATGGGGATACATGTTGTGTGCTGGTGTTGGAAAAAGAGATAAGACAACCCCACTAGACATCGTGTACTTCCTAGTGCACGCTATGTAGTCATGTCGGAAATGTCGGTGCGAGCTGTGTAAAGTAGGTCGGAAAATTTATGAATTGTATAATGATATACACGATGTGTATATGAACATACATTCTATTAATTCTTAATTTTCAAGTTAAAATAGTTAGTAGCCCCATTTTTTATTCTTTTGGAAAAATAACCATTGAGTGAAAAACAAAGATCCATGAGATTTGATTCTTCTCCCATTTCATCATACAGAATCTGATCCAAATTTCGTCGGTCTCGTTGGATTCCTTTCAGTAATAACATTCATCTCCATGATCTGTTATTGATGAATTCTGTTCTTGAGAATGTTATTTATGGTTTAATGATTTAACTCTTTTCTAAGATCTATATCATTCTTGGCCGATTCAAGGGACGACATTGGATTATATCAGTTATAAGGCATCGAGGTAGGTGATTTTGTGCCTTTAGTTAATGGTCTCTTTGATTTTATGTTCCAAAATTGTATGAGACCATTTTGGGTATTGTTTTTCACTATAATTGAAACATGCTGATACCTAATGATCTTTAGGTATATGATTATTGGAAATTGAAGCATGTTATTACTGATTATTATTTTTGGGACACTACATGGGTGGTTTTCCCATGCTTAGCCATTTAGAAAGAATGCCATTGAGTCTGGTGAAGGATTTTCTATTGTGGGGTCCATTATAATCATTTATTTTTATATGAAATTTCCATGTGATTTGTTATGATTAAATCCTTGAAATAGTTTAATTTTCATGTTTTTTCCAGAAAGTGAATTGCCCAAGTGAGTTGTTATTTTTAAATCCTTTTGATAGTTTAATTCACTTATATCTCTTTTGAAATTAAAAGTTAAATTATTAAAAGAGGTAATTATCCAAGGGTGAGCCTTAGTCTCAGTTAAAAGACCTGGTCAGGATCATGTGACTAATTACACCTTGCATACCTTGGGTGAACCATTGCCTTAGATAAAAGGACATGGAAAAACTCAACTGGTTAGTTATATAATGGTCGTGAGCTAGCTACAGTTTCAGTGGTCAGTTTCACTAAGTTTTCTTTGCAAATTCCAAGAAAATCCTTGGTCCATTGATGGATACCTTGGAAGGAATCTATTGGTAACAAAACAAATGATTAAAATTTGAAATGCTGATATGCTTAAATGTGAAATGGCTATACCACTAGTTAATGGTGACTTTTGTACCGGGAGGGGGTCAATGGGCTTAGTCCAGACTTCAATACCCTTTTAATGTTCACAAAACATGTAAAATGAAATAGAATGACATATGATGTTTCTGTAAATCAAAATCACAAGCTTGAATTTGTTCTTAAATTTTTATCTAGATGATGATTTAAGACATCAAATGTGTTTACTCCAATATGAGGGATTGGAAGCCTAAGGCTGAATATCAAGATAGATTCACCTAAATGAAATTGAATTTCAAATGATTATAAATAGATTAAATGAATAATTACAGTAACTTCCTAGTTACTATTTTCCCTTAATGATGTTATAAATATTCATTGAATATTAGGCACAGATCAATAGTGGTAGTCTACTGGGATTATATTGACACCCTATTTGGGTCATTCTTTTGGGCCCCAATAGATTATATGATTGTAGGTTTTGACAAGGGAAAGATCCCTTATACATGTACTTGATTGCTGAATAGGACGGAGAGAGAATGGGACCAAGCAGAGGCTTGCGATGCTTCAAAGTATTATTCATGTTCTATACTTGTATTTTATTTATATCTGATTGTATTATATCCTATTTTAGATTCATTCATAGAACATATAACATGCCGAATTATTATTTTTATGGTTTTAGACATTGATATTCATCTATAAGACTTCCATTGTTTTTTTGTTGTATAATATTTACTCCTTCAACTACTATATTGTTTTATATTCCGCTATGTTATATTTTTCCAATCGAGACCTAGTCTCCGCACTATCACACCCAAGGCCCTCACTAATAGTCAGAAACCTCTAGTGTTTGGGAGAAGGCACTTGAGGTCATGTGGACAATATGGTACGTAGAGCCTTTTATTGGAACCTACATCTGAGATGTTACATCAATGATTAGGGAAAGAATTCGTGGATCAAGAGGTTTAGTACCTAACTCTATCTTGAAGGAACTCAAGATAGATGTGATAAAATCTTTTAAAATCATTGTAGGAATATTTCATGAAATTATAGTTTAATTTTTTTTATATAGGTAGGTTTAACTTATAATAATTTCACTATATCCCATCATTAATAAAAACATTCTAAAATAAACTATATTCAACAAACAAGACCAACGAAAAATTTCCAAAGCATCATTAATATTTTATAACACCATTATAACATTATATTTATATCATATGGTAGAATATGTGTCAATTAGTTGACTCATGAGTCATTAAATTGACTAATGAGTCATTAACCCAACTTATTTCTCATATAAATATTAAAATAAACTTTAATATTATTTTTCAATTTGTAAAATAATTTTCCTTCTATTCACTTAATAAATTATTAATGAATTGAATAAATTACTAAACACCTATTACTATAAAATTAGGTAATATTGATTTTTTATTTAATGTAAATGAATTTAACTTAGACATATCCCGACAACCATTGTAAGGGACACAATGTCTACAACACCCCAAGATTTTATAGGGTGTTTCTTCTTATATAATTTCAATAAATTAGATATCTTATACGAACAAAACACTAATTCATTACAAAAAAACACTATTTCGTTATAATGTAGTTATAAACTAGATATTAAACATAATTTTTCTACTTTTTTGTTTGAGTTTAAGAAAATTGACATACACTATTGCATTACGTAAGATATTTAGAGTTTGATAAGATCAACTTAATTTTTGGTGAATAGGAACTTAACCTTATAAATAGAAATTTTACCATTATGAATAGAAATTAACCCTTATGAATAGATACATGAACCTTATGAATAGTAACTCATCATTATGAACAGTAACTTGACCTTATGAATAGTAATATATCATTATCAATAGTACTTGAATAGTAATTAACCCTTATTAAGAGAAACTTAGCCTTTTTGAATTGTAATGTACCCTTACGAAAATTAATTTCACCCTTGAAAGTAAAATCATAATTTATCCCCCTTATAAATGAGTGTTAACATTTCAAAAATTAATATCTAAATGTTGGTATTTTTATGATAAATAAATAATGAATTATAATTTTTTTATTAATAGTTTAATTTAAAATGTAATTAAATTTTACAAAATGTATTCATGAATCAAAATTTTATTTTCCTATGATTATAATATAATTTTACGTGACTCTAGTCAATTTTATGAAGTGGCATAAAAGGGTAATAATTTTAAAATTGGAATTTTTGAGTTAATGAGGATTTTAATTAAAAATTAAATTTATTAAATTTAGAAAATTATTTTCCAAAAATAGAGTTATTTTTTGTATTCTCCACGGAAAAGAAATGTCAAGGATAATTTTTTCAGTTTTTTATAAAATAGTTTAATTTTTTGTGTTTAGTAAAAGATTACAGTTTTATGAAAATACAGTATTTTTTTTGTGGCACTGTCAAGTTATATTTAAGATATGGAATTTAATAATGTTATGGAATAAGTAAATAATGATGTTTTAAGAGTAATATTTTATTGATATAATTCAGAACATGTATGTTATTATTTATTTAATTATATGTATCAAAATTATTGCTAGTGCTGATGTAGTACCAATGCATTGTTGATAATGTGCAATTTGGTTCCTTATAGATAATAAATGAGTGATAAAATTATTTTGTAGAATTATTATTAATTATGATGCATTATTTAGGGTTTTATATGATAAATTATTATAATATTATTATATAGTATTAATCTTATTCAAATTCTTGTGCAATGCCAGCCTAGGCCAAGAAAAGAAAAAATAACAGTTTTAAGAAGTTTTCGGGACATGTATATGAGTTAATATACATAATTGTTGAATATATACCTTTTTTATAAACCTATTTTTTTTATTTTTAAGATATTAATTTATTTTTAAATTTTATATATGAAATAATTAACATTAATTCTTATGAAACGTGGATGTAGTGCTTGTGCAAGAATAAGAAAAATAATTAAAATGTTTTTAACTAAAATTATAATAATTATTAATTGACCCATATTTTAGATATTTTTTTATAAAAGTATGTTTAGACCAATATATATTTTTATTCTATTTGGGGACTTCTTAGACCCACAAGAATCTCATTAATGCCTTTATAATATTTTAATTCAAAAGGAAATCATGTTGTCACATTACAGTTTTTATTGTTAACAATATTTTTATTTGAGATATTATAGATGTTTAATTCGAACAAGAATAGTCTTTGGAAATATAATAAACTTATATTTCTCATCAAATTTTATTTCTAATTTATAGACAATAAATACATACCTTAGTGGATTCCAATAAGATAATACAGTATTAAATTAACTAATGAATACATCAAATAAATGATATTAAATATAATTAAATAAATAAAATGATATATTTTTATACTATTTAATAGGTTTCCATTATGAAACTGATATTTATATGATATGATATAAAATTTTATTCAAATTTGAAATTTTTTATGTGTTTAATTTTAATGTTATGAATAGTTTTTATCTTGAGAAAATTATTTTTCCTGAAAAAAATATATTATTAAATTCATTAAAAATCTAATAAATACTGAAAAAGTCCTGAAATTATAATATTACATAGAAAATAAAATTTTCCTTTAGTTTTAGGACTTTTTGTATGTCTTAAACACTATAATGGATTTAATATATTTTAATAATTTATTTAATTCCAATGTTACTCTCCACCACACTTATAAAAGGAGACTATTTCTTTCACAAATATTAATCACATTAAGCCTTACTCAATGGAAATACATTGAATAATTTCTCTTCCACATATATTGACACATTCTCGAGCCTCCAGTCTCACAAATATTCCACTTCCAATAGCCTTTAATAGGTTCTCGAGGAAGAATTTTCAAGAAGTAAGCTTCATTTTTCTTCTATTTTAATTTCATTTACACTTATACCTTTTCACCACCTTTTATCTAATGTTTCATGAAAAATATAGTAACATATATAGACTAGAGTGTTTCTGTTTTTATGGTATATTTATCATAAAATATCTTATTTTATCACTTATTTCATAAATAATGAAATCAACGTTCGTGGTACGTTAATTCATCGCCTCTATGGACAATGATTTTTCATTTTTCTTTAACCAAAATCATGAATAGTTTGAATTCACATGTAATTGTTTAAAATTACTTATATATTTATATATGTTATTAATTATGGATTATTATTTATTTTTTTGTAAGGAATACCATATTAAATGACCTTAGAAACCATTAAATGAATGTAACAAAAAATAATGGGAAAAGAAAATATTATTAATAAATTTGTTGAAAATGGTATAAAAATATTATGTAATGTATTATAAATGTCAGTTCAGTTCTGTAATAATTTAATAACACTATTCAAACTATATTACATTAGGTTTGAACAAATTTTAAGGTAGTCAAACCCAATGTAAGGGATACCTTAACTCAATTTCTATTCATTGAGTTAAAATCATTGTTAAGGGTAATGTTTTTCTAAGAATATGTGTTAATGTACTCTGTTTGTTTTATATTTTATATCTACTTACACTATTCATTGAGTTAAAATCAATTTCTAATGATACAATATTTGTAAGCGGTCTCCCATCCCATTTTTATTTATGTGAGATTTCATTGTTCGCCACTTATTTGTTGTATGTGGTGTAGGTTTACTGAAATTTGATATATATAATATCATGATTATATTTATATTCATGGTATTTATTGATTTACATGATGATTATTAATTATATTGATGACAATGTTGTAAGGGACATTTTTTAGTTTCCATTTAATTATGATTTACGTGGTATTGTGCACATAATAATTCTTATGAGGTGTAACCACTACCCCTTTGAGATTATTTTTCAATTAAAATTAAAAATATATTATAAATCTATATTCTAGTTTAATGGATATGATTCTTTTCTTAAGCCGTATACCATTTTACATATAGTGTTTATGTTGAATGTTATTTTTAGTATGGAAAAATTGATGAATCTGTATCATCTACTCTATAAGGATATTGAGAATTCATATTGTATTTTTATTAAATATATTTATAAATAATTATTTTGACTTTGAATGACGGGAGGGTCCCACTATAGCCACTCGACTCATCATCAGGTCTCATGAGACGAATCATTTGTCGATAAACCATTCAAGTTTGCTTCAAAAAACTAAACATGTTTCAACAACCTGACTTAGAATGTATCAATGATCTAATGGTTAATATTCTAGATACATGCAGTCCAAAAAAAATTCAATCTATTTATTCAGTATGCAGTTATTAATTCCCATGAGGTTTTCACTCTAACAAAACATGTGGATGTAGTGTCATTCTTAGTTTAATGTTTCCATGTGCTTCTTTCAAATATTCACCGTTCTATGTTGATTATTTATAATTGGTTATGATTATATTATTATTTATTTTTCTTCTAATATATTTACCACTTATTGATCATTTTTTCTCACCCCTTTCATTTTTTTCCTTCCCCATGTTATGAAGAAGTATTCATTTATTGAGTTTTCGAGGATGCAATTTACAAGATTTTTTTATGTATCATATTTTGTTTCCCCTAAAAATTAAAAATGGGTTCCATATATGTATCTATTTTCTTCAATATTAATAAACCAATCAGTAATTTGGGATTTTATTATTTGTAATCATTCCAATTTGATAATGTCATACACTGACTCTAGGCCTCTGGGGTCAGCTTGTTATAGTAGATATCAAAGGATGTTTAGTAAGAACATTGGGAACTTGATTTAGAAAAAATATTTTAGGTAACATTACCCTAATATAGACTTTTAGGGTAATTATAGAAGAACAAAAAAATTTAGAGGAAAAAATACAAGAAAATTTTGGGTATGAAATTTCTGAAGGAGGGAAGAATATAACACCCCGTTATTTTATGGTGTGTTTAATCTTGATTAATTTCAATGCCTTAGAATGATTTTATGAAAACAACATTGAGTCACTATGAAACAACACTATGTTGTTATAATATAGTTATAATTTAGGAATTTAATATAATATTTCTACTTTTATTTTTTGAATTTCAAAAAAAAAAAGAACATACGCAGTTGCGTTAAGTAAGATATTTAGAGTCCCATGCGGCCAACATTATTTTTGGTGAATAGTAATTTACTCTTATGAATAGAACTTTTACCCTTATGAATAGTAATGTACCATAATGAATAGTAACTTCACCATTGTGAATAGTAATGCACCATTATGAATTTTAACTTGACACTAGTGAATAGAAATATATCCATATGAATAATACCTTGAATTGTAATATACCCTTATGAATAGAAACTTGACCCTTATGAATTGTAATATAACTTTATGAATACTAACATCACCCTTGTAAGTGATAATATAATTTACCTCCCTTATAAATGAATGTGAATATTTTAAAAAATAATAATTAAGTGTTGGTGTTTTTATGAGAAATAAATAATGAATAACAATTTTATAATTAATGGATTAATTTAATAGGTAATTAAATATCATAAAATATATTCATGAATAAATATTTTGTTTTCCTGTGATTATATAATAATTTAATGAGACCCTAGTTAATTTTTTGATGTGTCATAGAATCAGTTATAATATTAAAATTTGTATTTTTCGATTAAATTACTATTTTAATTAAAAATTAAAATTTTCATATTTAGAATTTTTTTCCTTAAATAGAGTTTTTTGTTATATTCTACATGTCAAAAAAATTTAAGATGAAATTTTGGGTTTTTTCTAAAATAGTCAGATTTTTAGTGAATAGTAAAAAAAAAATTAGTTTTAAGAATATATGGTATTTTTGTGGCAGTTTTAAGATATATTTATGATATCAAAGTTATTAAAGTTATGAAATAAAAAATAATTATGTTTTAAGAGTAATATTTTATAGAAATAATTTATAAAATGTATATAATTATTTATTTAAGGATATTTATAAATTGTTTTTCCAATGCTGACGCAGTGCCTACACAGCATCAAAAATATCCAATTTGGTTCCTTATAAATAAAAGTAGAGTGGTAAATATTATTTTCATGACTTTTTTTTAATTATTAAATATTTTATAAATTTTAATTTCAAAATATTGTTTTGTTATATATTGTTAATCTTCTAATTAATGTACAATTCTTGTGTGGGCCACGAAAAACCAAAATAACACTTTTATGAAGTTTTCGAGACATGTATATGAGTAAATATACATAACAATTGAATATATAATTTTATTATAAACCTAATTTATTTATTTTTATGATGGTAATTTATTTTTAAATTTTATAAATGATATAATTAACATTAACTGTTATGAAACGCTCATGTAGTGCTTCTTCACTAATAAGAAAAATAAATAAAATGTTTTTAATTAAAATTATAATAATTATTATATTAACCATATTTTCAATATTTTTTTTGTAGAAGTAATGATAGACCAATATAAAATTTTGATTATATTTGGGGACATTTTGGACCCACATGAATCACTTTAAAGCCTTTATAATATTTTATTTCAAAAGGAAATCAAGTTGTCACATTATAGATATTAATTTTAATAATACTGTTCTATGAAATTTTATAGAGGTTTTTTCAAAAAATAATATTATTTGGAAATAAAGTAAAATTATATTTCTCATAGAATTTTATTATTAATTTATTGGAAAAAAATAAATACCATATTGTCTTCCACAAAATTATGCAGTATTAATAAAAATAATGAATAAATCAAATAAATGATATTAAAAATAATAAATGAAATACAATTTTAAATTTTAATGATACATCATGGGCGTCCTTGAATTATATGACATTTATAAGATATTATATAAAACATTATTCAATTTTTAACATTTTTTGAGGTGTTTAATGTAATATATTTGAATAGTTTTTATATTGATAAAATTGTTATTCGTAAATAAAATATTTCACTAAATTATTTCAGAATCTCAAAACTATTAAAAATTAAAAAAATGATAATATTACATTGAAATTATAATCCCCATTTAGTTTTAGGCCTTTTTTAAGTCTTCAAACCTATAATTTATTTATTATATTTTTATATTTTTTAATATTAATAAGTTACCCTACACCTCACTTATAAAAGGAGACTCTTTATTTCACAAATGTTAGTCACCTTGAGAATTCTTGTTCAACAATCATTTTCCAAAATTTCACCACCTTGTTTTTAGCTACATTTTTGATCTTCTTGTCTCACAAATATTCCACTTCCAAGATCCGTAAAGTGGTTCATGAAGAGGAGTTTTTAAGATGTAAGGATCCATTTTATTCTCTTTTAATTTCACTTTAACTTATACCTTATCCCCACATCTTGTCCAACGTTTCATGTAAACTCAAATAACACATATATACTAAATTTTTGGAGTGTTTATGGTATAAAGAATCATAAAATCTCTTTTTCTATACTTGATTTCTTAAATAATGAAACCATTATTAGTGGTGCGTCAATTCATCACCCCTATGGACAATGATTTTTTGTTTTCCTTTTACGAAAATCATGAAAAATTTTATTTACATGTAATTGTTTAAAATTATTTCAATATATATATCTTACCAATTCTTGATTATTATTTATTTTTTTATAAAGGATTCCATAACAATCCAACCATGCAAACAACGAAAATAATGTACCTAAAACAATAGTAATAACAAAATATTTTTAATAAATTTGTGGAAAATGGTAAAAAATATTGTGTATGGTATTTTAAATATTAATTTATTTATGTGATAATTAAATAACACTATTAAAACCATATTACATATAGTTTTATAGAAATTGAACGAAGTTGACCTCGTGTAAAAGATATCTTAACTCAATTTCAATTCATTGACTTAAACATTTTTGTCACTGGTAATGTTTTTTCAAGAAAATGTGTGAATGAACTCTTGTTATTTTATATTGTATATCATATTTTATTGTCTTTTTTTTAACACATAATTATCTCATTGATTATTCCCCACTCTAATGATATGAACTTTTTATGGGGTTTCTCATCTCACATTTATTTTTGTGAGATTTCAACTGTTCACCACTTATTTTATATTTGTGGTGTATGTTTACAACCATTTTATATATGATATAATTATTATATTTATATTAATGGTATTTATTTTTTCACTTTATGATTATTGACTTGATTGATTATAATGTTGTAAGGGACATTAATTCAGTTTCCATTTCATTTTGATTTACTTGGTATTGTGCATCTTATCATTCTAATATGGAGTACCTACTGCCCCTTTGAGATCATTTTTCATTTGAAATTGTAAATAAATTATATATCCTTATTCATTTTTCAATGATATTATTATTGTCATATGCTATATACCCATTTTCATAGGAGGATTATTTGGAATGTTGTTTTGACTTTGGAAATATTCAAAAATATGTATCATCTTCTATATAGAGATATTGAAAATGAATATAGTGATTATATTAAATATACATAGAAATAATTATTTGTAATTGGAATGATAGTCGGGGCCCATTATATCCCCTTGATTCATTCCCAGGTTTTATGACTCAAATTAGTTGGTGACAAACAATTCGATTTTTATTGAAAAAATTAGTTAGGTTTCTACCAACAAACTTAAACCATCTCGAAGATATAATGGTCATGTTCTAGATAAATGACATCCAAATAATAATAATTATATTTATTTAGTATTATGTTTTTTCTTTCCGTGATATTTTCACTAAGATGAAATCTAGGGATGTATTTTCATTCTCAATTTGTTGTTGGCATGTTTTTTTTTCAAAATTTCACCATTCCATATTGATTATTTCTAATTGATTATGATTCACTTATTATTTATTCATGATTCTTCTATATTTAACCCTTACAATGAATTTGAGCTCACCCTTTTCATTTGTTTTCATTCTATAAGATCTGAGGAAGAGATCATTTATTTTGTTTTCAAGGATGTAGTTTATTATCTTTTATAAGGTATCATATTTTGTTTCTTGTTTCAAATGTAAAATGGGTTCCATGTATGTATCCAGTTTCTTCAAGACTACAATATTGATTGGTGATTCTGGATTTGATTCCTTGTATTCCATCCAATGTGATCAGTTAATGCACATGCTCTGATCTTCTAAGTTCAAGGTGTTACTATTGGTATCCAAGTACGTATAGTAGAAACCTTAGGAACCCAATTTAGAAATCATAGTTTAGGTAACATAACCATAAGACAGACATTGAGGGTAAGTATTGAAGAACAACACACATTTTATAGAGTTAATGATACATAGAAATTTTTGGGAAGAGATTTCTAATATAGGAAAGAATATAACACCCCAAGATTTTATGGTGTGATTCATTTTATATAATTACAATACATTAGATAGATTTTATGAACACAACACTGAGTCCCAATGAAACACCACTATGTTAGTATAATATAGTTATAACGTAGAAATTTAACATAATTTTTTCAATTCTGTGTTTTGAATTTTGGAAAATAGTCACACACGGTTGGGTTCAGAATGATATTTGGTGTTTGATAGTATCAACATAATTTTTGGTGAATACTAACATACCCTTATGAATAGTAATTTTACCCTTATGAATAGTAATGAACCCTTATTAATAATGAATTTTCCCATAGAAATAGTAATATAACCTTATGAATAATAACTTTACCCTTATTAATAGTAATATAACCTTATAAATAGTCCTTATGAATAGTAATGTACTTTTATGAATAGTAACTCGACCCTTATGAATTTTAATTTACCATTATGAATAGTAACCTCACCCATGTGTGTAAAAATATAATTTAGCTACCTTATAAATGAGGGTGATTATTTTAAAAATTAATAGTTATGTTTTGGTATTTTTATGAGCAATAAATAATAAAATATAGTTTTATAATAAATAAATTAATTTAAAAGGTAATTAAATTTCATAAATTGTATTCATGAATCAATATTTTGATTTCTTATGATTATAAGATGATATTTTGATAACTTAGATAATTTTTTAAAGTGTTATAAAATAAGTTATAATATTAAAATTGGTATTTTTCTAATAGATGAGGATTTTAATTTATAATTAAATTTCTCATATTTAAAAATATATTTTCCTAAAAGAGAATCGCTTTTTGTAATATAAACATCAAGAAATTGTTAGGATGAATTTTTGGGTTTTTTTTTAAATATTTTCATTTTTAGTGAATAGAAAAAATACAGTTTTTAGAAAATACGGTATTTTTTGTGGTAGTGTCAATAGCTAATTATTATATAATACTTATAAATGTTATTTTATAAATATGAAAGGATGTTATAAGTGTAATATTTTACGTAAATATTTCAGAACATGTTTGTTATTATTTATTTAATGAAAGGTATAACAATTATTTCCAATATCGACGCAGAGCCTACGCAGTAATGACAATGTCCAATTGGTTCTTTATAAATAATAAGTGAGTGATTGAAAATATTTTCATGATTTCTTATTAAATAATATGAATTATTAATGTTTTTATATGGTAAATTTTTATTTATAGTTATATTGTATTAATCTTATTCAAATGCCTTTGCAATGCATGCATAGGCCAATGAAAGACAACGTAACAATTTTAAGAAGTTTTCAAGACATGTATATGAGTGAGTATATATAATTATTGAATATAGAAATTTTTTATGAGCCTAATTTATTTATTTTTATGATAATAATTTATTTATAAATTTTATATATGAAATAATTAACATTAATGCTTCTGAAACTCTGATGTTGTTCTTGTGCAAGAAAAATAAAAATTAAAATAAAATTTCTAATAAAATAATAAGAATTATTATACGAAAATATTTTGCATAAAACATTTTCAATATGTAAGGCTAGACCAATATCTATTTTTTTTATTTGGTGACATTTTGGGGCCACATGAATCTCTTTAAATACTTTATAATATATAATTTCAAAAGGAAATAAAGTTGGCACATCATTGTTTTTAATTTTAATAATATTGTAATATGAGATTATCCTGTGGTTATTTTGAACCAGAATAGTCTTTAGAAAGATAATAAAATTATATTTCTCATGGAATTTTAATTTTAATTTATAAAATAATAAATACCAGAATGGCTTTCACAAAGATAATGAAGTATTAATTTAATTAATTAATAAATTAATCAAATAAATGATATTAAAAACAATAAAATAAATATTTTATTTTATTTTAAATTTAACTCACAGGTTTCCATTATGAATATGAAATTTATATGATATAATATAACATTTTATTTGATTTTAAACTTTTTTTATGTGTTTAAATTCATAGTAATGAATTTTATTTATCTTGACAATTTTTTTTCCATGAATAAAATATATTAAAAAATTATTTAAAAATCCCAAAATTATTGAAAAACTCCAAAAATGATAATATTAATTCTAAAATTTAATACCCATTTAGGTTTAGGCCTTTTTTAATTCTTAATCATTATAATAGATTTATTATATTTTAAAAAAATTAGTAATTTCTAAGTTACCCTCCACATCACATATAAAAGGAGACTCTTTTATTCAAAAATATTAATCCCAATGAGCCTTATTATTTTTTCAAACATTGCTAGATTTCCTCTTCCTAATATCAAGAAACATTTTGTGCTTCTTGTCTCACAAAAATACCACTTCCACAATCCTTAAATAGGTTCTCAAGGAATATTTTTCAAGATGTAAGGTTCTTTTTTCGTCTTTCTTAATTTCATTTTCACTTACACCTTTTCCCCATATCTTGTATATTGTTTCATTATAACTCCAGTAACACATATATACTAGTGTGTTTTTGTGTTTTTGGTATATTTATCATAAAATATATCATTTTATCCCTTATTTCTCAAATAATTAAATTATCGTCTGTGGTGGATTTATTCATCACCTCTGTGGATAATGATTTTTCAATTTCCTTTTACCAAAATAATGAAAATTTTGAATTCACATAAAATTTGTTAAGATGAATTATATATATATATATATATTATTAATTATTAATTATTATATCATTTTTACAAGGAAAACTAAAATAAACCGACCTTGGAAACCATGAAACAAATGTACTCGAAACAATGAGAAAAAATATTATAAATAAATGTGTTGAAAATGGTATAAGAATATTATGTAAGTTATTATAAACAATAGTTATATTAATTAATAATTAAATAAAACTATTCAACCCATATTACAAGAGGTTTGAACAAATCTGAATAATGTCGAACCCGGGATAAGGGAAATCTTCACTCAATTTCCATTCGTTGAGATAAACATATTTGTCATTGGTTATGTTTTTATAGGAAAATGTTCGAATTAACTATTATTTTTTAATATTTTATATACACTTATATGGTGTGTATTTATATTTTTTACACAAAATTATCTCATTGATTTATCCCCACTCTAATGATATGATCTTTGTAAGGGGTTTCTCATCTCTCTTTTATTTCTGTGAAATTTATATTGTACACAACTTTTTTATTGTATGTTGAGTATGTTTAATACCATTTGATATATAATATCATCATTATATTTATATTCATGTTATTAAATGATTAAATTTATGATTATTAACTTTATTGATTACAATGTTGTAAGGGACATTGTTTCAGTTTCAATTTCATTGTGTTTTACTTGGTATTGTGCACCTAATGATTCTAATGTGGTGTACATACTTCCCCTCAGAGATCATTTTTCATTTGAAATTGTAAATATATTATATATATATATATATATTATTTTTTCATGGATATTATTATTGTATTAATACATAAACGGTTTTGCATACAGAGTTTATTAGGAATGTTATTTTAACTATAGAAATATTGAGGAATTTGTATCCTCTACTCTATACGGATATTCAGAAGGCATATTTTAACTTTATTAAATATATTTATAAAGAATTATTTAAACTTTTAGTGATTTTCAGGGCCTAATATAAACCATCAATGAATCTACAGGTCTCAGGAGAGAAATTATTTTGCGATAAACCCTTCGAATTTGTTTCCAAAAATTAAACAAGGTTCTTCCCACAAACAGAAATTGTATCGATGATATAATAGTTCAGTTACTGGATACATGACATCCATATAATAAGCATTCCATTTACTCAATATTCAGTTATTACTTTTTATGAGGTCTTCACTATGAAAAAATCTATGTATGCGTTTTCATTCTCAGTTTATTTTTGGCATGTGTTTTTTCAAATATTCACCATTCCATATTGATTATTTCTACTTGATTGTGAATCATTTATTATTCATTCATACTTATGCTATATCAAACCCTTACTGAGAATTTTATCTCACCCATTTCATTTTTTCCTTCCCCATGTTATGAAGAATTGCTCATTTATTGAGTTTTCATGGATGTAGTTTATTATATTTTATTATGTATCATATTTTATTTCGTTTCAAAATGTAAAATGGGTTCCATGTATGTATATAGTTTCTTCAAGACTACTAAACTAACCAATCCTTCTGGATTTGATTTCTTATTATCATGACAATGTGATAATGTAATTAACCTTTTTTGGGCTTCTACGTTTTGGCGGTTACAATGTATTGAACTCCAATTTATTAGAATTTGTCACCCATATAAATCTTTTTTTGTTGTGACCTTATAAGAACTTATCCCAATATCAGTGAGTTTTACCCATAGTCCAATCCTATAGAGACAAGGTTTACTCATATAAATGGTAACCTTGCATGATCAAATGTCTTATAATATAGTCTCTTTGCCTTGAAATATCTCATAAATCTAGATTCATACTTATGTCACTATCAACAGTTTTATTGTTTATTAATTTAAATAACATTACTAAATGTATAAACCTTATTCTAAATAGGTTATTTAAGTTAACAATTTCATATAAATTCTGAACCATCAGGGCCAAGATGTCTCTTCCTTTACTTAGTAATGAGAAATTATATCTTTATCATTATATTAATGTCACATCACCAATGAAACAACCAATGAAATGTTCCACATAATTTACATAAATGCCATAGTTTTCACCATGTATTATAACAATCCCAAGTAATAAAACCAATACACGTTGTCATAGATAATAATTTAAAATGACACCTGAAACATGTGATGTTCCTATAAGAGGGTCATTCTACATTATTTTATCTACATAAGATCGCTAAATGTGAATTTCATGAGAAAATGTACAAATACTCATGTTCCCCGACACCTGATAGTTAGACATCATCTATATCTAGTAAATATGATATATGTAGACCATGTGACATATACATACAGTTACTAAAATAGCATATCTAGGTTCACAATATTGTGTGGAATTATAATAACCTTTTTATATAATAAATAATATTAGGACATTACATGATTAATTGTGTATATAGATGTATTTACACTATTATGGTAATATTACATCATGCATAACAACAAATATATGTTATATGGTGATCCAAACATACTACCCATGTTGGTTTTATGGAACAAAAATTTATAATAGTTGTGATATCTCCTAGTCCACAAATAATCTGGAATTCATGATGTTAATCCACTTAATCACCATGGAACAACACCTCATGGGACAATGACTCTAGATTTTTTCCCTATTGGTGTTAACATAGTGCCACACAAGACAATGCTGTGAAATTTTCATGGATGAACAAAGGTGATCTGCTCCACATGCATTCAAACTATGGTGGCTATAGACACACCAGGATATAAAATCCATAGAAATCTCATAACCATATCAAAACTCAATCACACCATGAATAAACCTTATATTATACAACCAAACTATATAATAGTAACCACTAACTATGTGTGGGTTGGTTACAACATAAAATCTTTTCCACTATGTGTTACCTGATTAATAGACTCATACCTCCTTCACATTAATCATATCACACAACAACCCGAAAAAGACATTTCACAACCAACTACTCATATTTGAAATTTTCTCTCCAGTAATACCTCACCTCATCCAAAAACATCGCAACACAATCAATACCACAAAGCAAAAAAGTAATAGTATAGGTATATCCATAACATTATATACATCTAGAAAAATATAAGATCTTCTCACCATCCAATCCATTTCTATTTTTCAAAGGATAATTTCAAAGAGGCTCTATATGTAAAATTCAAGGTTAAAAACCTCTTTTACATATTTATTTACTTCTCTACTGTACCATATTTTTGTTGTGTATTTTAAATGAAATTACAAAAATTTATGGTGAAGTCTCATCTTGGCTTAAGGTTTTGTGTATTATTATCCAAGGTAAGCTCTAATTATTTTTACCATAGGTTTATCACTATTTTAATTAATAGTGATTAGAATGTGTTTCTTAAAGGTTTTTTATTTTTGTTTGAATAGATGTCTGATTGGGTTATTATTATCCGGACTTCAAAATGTTGTAATTATGGTTGGATTTTAAAATTATATTTGGTATATTTTATTTTAGGTAGATTCTTCATTGATCTTATAGATGGAATTTAAATCTATAATTTTCATGGAATTTAGTTTAATGGTTTCTAGGGGATAATAGTAGACAATTTGGGAGTGATTAAGCTTTAATAAGGTTAAGGAAAGGGACTCAACATTTTCAATGAATTTTCAGGTTATGAAAGGAATATGGTTAAAAATAAAATTCAAAAAAAATAGAATTTAATGATGAATTATATTTTGAAATATAAATTAATTACTTTTTTATATGATATTGTAAAATTGAAAATTAATCTCCTCTAAATGTTTGTTTTTTCATAACTTGTGTGTTGGAATGAATTTTTATTTGTTCTTCTCGGAATTGTTTTCATAAAACATTGGGTATATTAGATATATTATTTAGGTTCATATATCACATTTTCTCATCAAATTAAACTATTTTTAAACAGGGTAATTATATTAGTTATTATTATATTTAATATTCTTCGTTTATGGGATTAAAAACATGAAAATTATTGTTTTCATGATTTAAATTTTGAGTTATAATTATATTCCATACATGTTTTGTGAATCAAATATGTGTCTAATTAATATTTATTATCTAAAATGTGATCAAAACATTACATTAAATGTTTAACTAGAAATAACATGATTTAATATATATAAAGTTTTGATAAATAATTAAAATATAACACATAAGATTCTCATATGATCCCATTATACCATAACAAAGGTTTAACCTGATAATCTAAATTAAACCCTAGGTAAGAGTTTTAATAGTGGAAATATAATTATGATGTCCGTTATGTGGAATATAATGAATGATCTTATTTTTTCTTCGCATACACTATAAGATTTTTTTTAAATAAAATAAATTATTTTGAAAATGTAACTTATTTTTTCTATAAAATTTAATGTTTTTTTAATAATTTAGGTTTTAAAATTGTGCATATATTTCATCAAACCATTCATTCCAAATGAAATATCAAATTTATTTTTTATTATTAAAATTTATATATTTTACAAAATTTAATCATTCTAAATAGATTTTTTAAAATCTCACCTTATTTTAATGTTTCTATATTCCAAGAATATTTTTTCTTAATTCATTTATAGATAATAAGAACTTATTTCAAAATTAACTTTACTATGTGAATTATAATTTTTGATTCAATGAATATATTACATATTTATTAATCATATTATAATAAGAAATTGGTTTTTAACAACAATAAATTTAATTTATTTCATAATTTAGTTGTTGAAGTTATCCATGTAATGGTCTGAATCTACGCTTCTTATAATTTAACGAAATCATTGGACAATATCTAAAAATTCTAAAAGTATTGGAATAACATATTACATGAGTACCCCAAATAACACACTATACCATGAGTTGAGACATGTTGAATGTTAGGTTTACTTACATTAATAATAATATTTCTTAGTCTGCATGATTTTTAATGGGATTATTTTTATCATTGAGTGTATTTTGTAAGCCATGATGTCATTATAGTAGTGGATCATAGTATTGAGGGTTTTTTATACTTCATGTTTAATGGGTATGAAAGTTGTTACGATTGAAATATTTCATTAATGGAAAATAATTTATTTAGATAATGATAATGTTAGAAGGGGTAAGGGTGTGTATTCTTATTATGAAAACTGTAAGAATTTATTCTAGACAATGATATAAAACAATAAATGTGATGGTTGTTTCAAACTAACAATTGTATACCCCTCCCTTATTCCAAAAAATGGTTAGAGGCCCTAACATCAAATGAACCATCATTTTTCCGTGTTATGTGAGGGTTTCCATGACTTCCATATTATGGGTACAATGTGCTGAATATGTAGGGAATTGTCTAATGAAAAACCTTGACCTACCGAATTCAATAACCATATTTTAATAAAAAACATGTTGTATTTTGAAAATCAGTATTGACCTGAAGTAGGTAATAAATGCATGAAAACTCCCCATATAATGGGTCATATGATATAGATTTTTATTTCTTATCCCTTAATATTTTTATCACATGATTGATGATTGATGGTAACACTATATATCTATATATGTGAATGAGTTAAAATGTTTTGAATAAATCTAAATATTAATTATCTAGTTGAGGAATTTTTTTGGTTCTCTACTTAGTATGCATATTATAAAAAAATTATCAAAAATCTAGTTTCTGTATAGATATTCATGGTAAATTTTTAGGAAGCACACTAGAAATAAATTGTTTATGGATATTATACTCTTGTGCATTATTTGACACAAAATTTTATAGATTAATGGATCTGGTGGAGTGTTGTCAACTTTTAATGGATGTGAAGAGTAGAATCACTGTTTTTGTAGACTATTATTTTTATATTATTTCTACTCATGGATCCTAATACTTATAGCCTATAAATACATGTTTGTATAACCTTATTTATGTATATTGTATTATATTTTTTTAATATCATCACATAACTTATGTAATATTTTAGGCCATAATGATATGGGTATTTTGTATCACAATGTTTTTATATCATGTTACATTCCCCTTAGTCCATCTATTAGGTATGATAATGGATTATTTATTTATTTTAGTCTATATATATAATTAACCCTAGGGTAACTCCAGATATTTTCAATCCCATATGTTTGGATTATCATTTTTAACTAATGGGGGAAACTACCACTCAACTATTTTTTATAAATCCCTTGATTTTTTCTACCATTTTTTAAATGTGTGGTATTATTGAGGTATTGTGACATCATGATCTGGGTATGGGCATGGAATTTTGATCACAAATATTACCAAGTGGTATCATTGGGTCATCAGATTATTATTAAATTTCCCTTTTTCTTGTATAAGATCTTGGATTATCAAGACATGAAAAGTAATCCACAAATTGTACTAATCAAATTCTTTATGGTGGAATATTAAATTTTAAGGTTATATTCAGGCTATAAGTAGGAATCATAGGATCATGTGAGGTTTTATTTTTTATATATATCATGCATGATCTAGAATAACGCAAGAAGTGGGTAATCTTTGACCAGGAACCAGGGTATTTGTGGGATCAGGTATCACACAGTCTAGTGGAACCTCAAGGCTTGTATATCAACATTAAATTATAGTTAACATACATGAATTTCATTCATTAATTAAAGAACAAATAATAATGTAAATTTTTCATTTATATTTACCATATTTTTGTTATGTAATTAATTATTATCATCAACTTACTTATTTGTTATTGAACATGTGGTTTTCATAATTTTTAATTTCTTGATTTATCATGCTATATATTCATTATTTTATGTTGTATCTACTTGATGATTTATATTCCTCAGTATATTGAATTATTTCTACTATAAATGTTTTAAAAAAATTATATATATTACATTACTAATCATACACTTTATTTCCTTATTAGTTATTATTTACAAATAAATAATCTTTTATTTTTTAATATTTTTCAATTGAGAATGTCATATCTAGATTCATATATATTTTGTGTTATATAATGTGTTATTTTTTACTGACCCAATCATGTTATATTATTTCTATCGATTATTAACTCCATGTTATGCATTCCTTTTGTAGTAATAGTAATGTAATTTGTTTAAATGTTTTATGATTTTCTAATATCGTTTAAAACATAAATCATAAAATTGAAATATATTTACAACGTTTTTTTAAATATAAAATGATTTCTAAATGTTATTTTTACTAGGATGGGATAAATCTATCATAAAACACGTTTTTAAATATCATGTCTACAAAAATTGGAATAAATAAATTATTCTATTCTTTGAGATTTAAAATAGTGAACTATTTATAAAAATAACATTTTAATTTTTTTTTTAACTATGTTGTTTTGGAAATGAAATTGGGTTGTGAATTTTTAAAAATAATTTTTATATTTAAGTAAAATATTTTGTTATGGGGTTTACAAATAAATCAATAGGCATTTCGAAATTATTTTAACTTATGTTTTCGGAATGAATGTTTTTTCATTAAAAATTATTTTAATAGCAATGTCTTTTGATAAAAAAAATCCAATGTCATTAAATCCATATGAGGTATTGAATTACTATTATGGTGGGGAATACCAAAAGAAAAATTCTAGTTCTATTACTATAATTATTGATTTAATTTATAGTAATGTGTCTCTTGGGTAATAAGATATTTTGTTACTGGATAATTTTTTTGATTTCTAGAATCACACATAAAAATTATGGAATTTATTTTCGAAGAGTGAGATTGTTTGCTTTGAAATCCATCAATAGGATATGGACATGATTTTTGGATGAAAATATTAACGAGAAAGGTTAAAGAATGGAACACCCCAAATGATAAAGGGTTAAATGATTAATGATATGGCTAATGTCAACATGGTGCACCTTTCTTTTTGGGAGCCTGTCTGATTAGAACTCCACATTTAAGCATGCTTGGCATGGAATAGTGATCCGGATGGGTGACCTTCTGGGAAGTTTCCTTGGGTGTGTGTGAGTGAGGAAAAATCACACTGGAAAGGACACGTGGTGGCCTGGGGGAACTGTCATTAGTTATATGACTCATTCATGCATGTGGGTGGACCCTTGGGTTGGAACAACATGTCTGTTGGTAAACTGGTGTGTGGGGCCCAGTTGTTACAATTGGTATTAGAGGAGTCTGTTCTACCGCAAAACTTAGACTCTGATTCTTTAAAAGAAAATAGTGTTTAGTGTTTTGGGTGTGGTTATCAGTTTAGGGAAGCCGACATTGGTGTGGCGGACGATGTATCCATACACCAGGACCCTGACCTCTGATTTCCGACTCAGTGCACGAAAACACTGATTGCGTGTGTGTTTCATTTGAAAAAGTTTTCTTCGGGGTTACATTGTGTCAGCTCACTAGGTATACTAATTTAACTGTGGCACACCTGTTTCTTTTCAAGATGGACCAACGAAGGCCGCCAGCTAGGGTCCCGAGTTTCATACGAGATGGTATCCCACCAAGCGATGAGGCATTGATGTAGGGCCCATCACAGCGGAGGCACCAGTGGTACCACTACCCGCTGGTCCACTGATACCACCAGCCCCTGCAGCGGAGAGTACACACTGCCTGAATGCGTTTCCCGAGTTCCAGTGCTAGAGGCTGCCCAGTTTTCGAGGAGAGACATACCCACATGCAGTTGAGGATTGGATGAGGCTGTTGTGAGAGTTTTCATATTGATAGAGACACCAGCCAACCTCATGGTGATCCTTGCCGCGAGTCTCCTGCATGCAACATCAGGCAGATGGTGGAGCCTGATGCTCCAGGTGCACGACAAGTCATCATTACTCTGGACAGACTTCGAGAGTCTCTTCCGCTTGGATTTTTTTCTAGCCACCCTTTGTGTGGTGCAGATTCAGTAGTTACTTCATCTGTAGCAGGGTAGCATGATAGTAGCTCAGTATTCAGCGAGGTTCACCGACCTCTCACGATACTCCACGAATATGGTATGAGACCCATTATTCAGGGGATGGACCTTCAAACAGGGACTCAGGAATGAGATTAGGGCTTCAACGATTCCCCTCCGTATTCCGACATAGGCAGGGGTGCTGGAGCGAGTCCTTCTAGTGGAGAGTTTTCTCGCTGAGCAGTCACCAGCGGCGAGACCCACCACAGGGTGAAACATAGCGGATTCTTCTATAGCTGGCAGTAGGCAATTGATATAGTTGTCTAAGCAGACTAGTCGATCAGGTGGGAAACCTCAGGATAGAGGTTTGGTTGTGCGGGGTACCCGAAACAGAGCCAGATATACGAGGAGGATGCAGTGCTATACATGCGGCGGGCAGGGTCACATGGCTCGAGACTGCCCAAACCGCCATGAGGATAAGAAGAAAATAGTATAGGGACCTCTCAGGAAGAGGCAGAGGTTTGACGATGGTGGTCCGCCTTGAGAAGGAAGACGTGGAAGGGGAGTTGGTTGAGTAGCGGGAGGTGGATGATGTTTTGAGGCCTTACAACCACCTGGAGGTCCACCCCGACCAAATGGAGCTGGCAGACAGAGGTGGTCTCAGTTCCAGGAAGTCGAGGCCTATGACCATGACACATCTGAGATGATTCAAGGTACTATCTATGTCTACGCCACCCTTGCTACAGTACTTATAAACACAGGTGTGAGCCATTCTTTTATTGCTGCTACCCTTGTTCGGAGCTCGGAGATTCTGATGGATCTGTTGGCTTGATCATTATGGATAGAGACTCCTATGGGAGAAAACTCGATGATTACGCACTGGTTCCGGTAGTGTGAGCTTATTCGAGGAGTTGAGATCTTCAGTTGGGAACTTTTTGTAGCGGCGTCAAGGACTTACGATGTTATCTTGGGTATGGATGGGTTATCCACAGTTCATGCTCAGATTGACTGTATTAGGCACAAAGTGCGGTGTGTCGGCACGAATGGGACTAGGTTCACCTTCACCGGTGAGAAGGGAGATTTTTCAGCACATGATGGACTTACGTAGAGGATGGGGTATCCAATCACACATCATTTGGCTAATCTCATACTCGGAGCGGTTGATGTGTGGAGTCCGAGTTTTCTTGTTGTGGTGGATCAGTACACAGATCTTTTCCCTGAAGACATTCCAGGACCACCTCCTTGTAGAGAGGTAGACTTCTACAACGACCTATAACCTAGGACAACACTGATATCTACTCTAGCATATCAGAAGGCTCCCACCAAGCTTCGTGAGCTGCAGGTACAACTGGAGGACTTGTAAGGGAAGTGATTTATTTGACCCAGTGTTTCACCTTGGGCATCCCCAATTTTTTTCTCCAAGTAGGTGGATGAGAGATTTTGATTGTCTGTCAACTATCGTCGCCTAAATCTGGTGACCATGAAGAACAAGTATCCACTCCTGCGGATTGATGAACTCTTTGATCAGCTCAATGGAGAATGATGGTTCTCGAAGATAGACCTCAGGTCAGGCTATCACCAGCTCAAAGTTTGAGACGAGGATGTGCAGAAGACGGCCTTCAGGTGTCGTTATGGCCACTACGAGTTCTTGGTTATGCCCTTTGGCGTATCCAACACTCTAGTAGTGTTCATGAGTCTCATGAACAGGATATTCCAGCCTTAACTCGATCGACTTTTCAAATTCTTCATCGATGACATACTGATTTACTCGACTATTGAGGAGGAGCATGCCTACCATTTGTAGGTAGTACTGGATAAACTCTGAGAGCCCCAGATTTATGGTAAGCTCTCAAAGTGACAGTAATGGATTCAAGAAGTTCAATTCTTAAGACACATCATCTTGGAGGCTGGAGTTGAGTGGAAATAGCAAAGATCGAGGCAGTACTTTATTGGGAGCCACCCAAGAGTGTGACAGAGGTACTGAGTTTTTTGGGACTGGCTGGGTACTATCAGAGATTTTTTTATAGACTTCTCCAGAGTTACATCACCGCTTTTAGGTTTTACAAATAAGTGTAAACCCTTCGTGTGTTCAGATAGATGCCACTAGAGCGTTCAGGAGCTGAGGTATAGGTTTACCATGCTCCCATCTTGAGGCTACCAGAGGAGGGTGTAGGGTACGTAGTTTACTGTGACGCATAAGGTACTGGACTCGGGTGTGTCCTAATGCAGGAGCGAGTGGTGATCGCGTATGGATCACAACAGTTGAGAAAGAATGAGCAGAACAATGGTACCCATGACCTGGAGTTAGAAGAAGTGGTCTTCGCCTTGAAGATGTGGCGGCACTATCTGATTGGCGAGCGCTTTATAGTCTACTCTGATCACCAGAGTCTCAGGAACATCTTCTCGCAGAAGGACCTAAACCTGAGAAAATGGTCATGGATCATGTTCCTCCAGGATTATGAATTCTATATATTCTATACATTTGGGAAGGGGAATCTTGTAGCAGATTCTTTCACCAGAAGATCGACTATTCAACTGCTAGGAGAAGTGATAGAGCAGCTGTCCGCGTTGGAGATATCCTTTGTGGATAGAGATGGAACAACCTTTCTACAGTCTCTCATAGTCACTCCTCCACTCCTTCAGCGAGTCAAGGAGGAACATCATGGAGACATTGATTGTGAGTCGCGACGTGCTCAGATATCCTCAGGGCAGGTACCTGATGGGTTTTATGAAGGTGGGGAGCACGTCATCCTCTTTAGAGAATGTACCATGGTACCAGTTTCATTACATGAGGAGGTGTTGAGGGAGTTTCACACTTCCCCTCAAGCGGTACATCTTGGAGTTGCAAAGATGTATCAGGGCCATAGACGATAGCACTGGTGACCGGGTATGAAGAAGGCGGTAACAGAGTTTGTTTCATGATGCCTCACTAGTTAGCTAGTGAAGGCTAAGAACCAGGTACCAGTAGGAATTTTACAACCCTTAGAGGTCCTAGAGTGGAAGTGGGATGGAATATCCATGGATTTCATGAAGGGGATTCCACGTACATCCAGAGGACACGACTCAATCTGGGTGATTGTCGACCAACTCACCAAGTCGGCCCACTTCCTACCGATTAGAGAGAAGAGCTCAGTAGAGAGCTTGGGACGCCTCTACATTTAGAAGATTGTATGGCTTCATGGTGTGCCATCGACTATTGTCTCTGATCGATATGACCGTTTCTCTTATCGACTATGGAAGGGGTTACATGAGGATTTTGGCACATAGCTTCGCTTGAGAAACGTCTTCCATCCTCAGAAGGATGGTCTGACTGAGAGTACCATTCAGACTCTCAAGGAAATGCTCCATGCATGTGTCCTTGACTTTGGTCGTAATTGGGAGGATCACTTTCCCTTGGTGGAGTTTGCGTACAATAACAGATACCACTCCACCATCTGGATGACACCATACGAGGCACTGTATGACTGACCTTATAGATCTGCTCTATGTTGGACTGACCCAGGGAAGACAACACTTGTAAAACCATAGGTGGTGTAGGCTACGACGAAGAAGGTTCAGATCATACAGGAGAAAATGAAGACTACACAGAGTAGACAGAAGTCCTATGCTTATAGGAGACGGAGACCACATGAGTTCGAGGATTGCAACAACGTCTTCCTACGGGTCTCACCTTGACAAGGTCTATGTAGATTTGGCCAGGTCAGCAAGTTATCACCACGATTCATTGGGCATTTTTAGTTCCTCGGTAGGGTAGGTGGGGTGACGTACCTCCTGGCCCTTCCACCTCAGTTGCACCGGGTGCACGACGTCATCCACGAATCTCAGCTGAGGAGATACGTGCCTGACCTGTCCCACATCATCGACAACGGGGATCTAGACATCGATGACAGGGAGACGTTCACGGAGGTCCCAGTGGAGGTCAAGGATCGACAGGAGTGGGTCCTATGTGGACGGTCGATTCCTCTGGTGCACATTCACTGGTAGCATGGGAACCTCCAAGAGAGAAAATGGGAGTGGGAGGCTCATATGCGTGCTCAGTACCATCATTTGTTTTCCTAGCATGTGTTGTAGATTTACGAGGATGTAAATCCCTGAGGTGGGGGAAATGTAATGACCCAGAAATTTCAAATAAAATTTCTTCTTAAATTCTTTGGAATTTTATGAGTCCATAGTTTCTGACGGCACCTGATTCCGAGGCCCGATGTGGCTGGAATAATTTTTTGAAGTTTTTTTCAGGTACATTTAGTAAACATATATGCGGGTTTTTTATGTTTTGAACTGATGCCTGGAATTGAAATTCGAGGACACCGCTGAACTCGCATCACTGGTATTCGCTTAAAGGGACCTTTACTTCAGTTGTGTTTTGTACAGGTTGAAAGTTAATTTTTGGGGATTCTTTTTAAATTAAATAAAAAATTTATGTGTTACATAATTTTTGTTAAGGGGTGGTAATTTCCTCCAAAGAGGGGTTGGAGGTGGGTCACACACCCCAAATAACCTCCCATGAGAGGATATTGTGTGGTGGGTCCCACACGAGCACCTAACCCTTCAACTCCCCCTTTAACTCCTTGAAACCCCTTTTTAACTTTTGAACTACCACATTATGGTGGAGCCTCTCCACCTCCCTCCCCTTAAATGAGCCAACATAATTAATTAATTAATTGGATCAAATTTTTGAATTAATTTCAAATTCATGTTAAGGATAAAATAACAGCCTAAGCTATTATTTTTTGGGTTGGAACATGTTGTGTTGGTGGAGCCTTGGGGAATAGAGAGGTCCTTATTCCCACGAAGAACATTTACTCTCTCCAGTAAAGATCACAAGGCCCTCGATCGCCTTCTTCTTCATTCTTCTTCCTCTGCATCAAGGGAGAAGACACCGCCCGCGAGGAACGTCATCAACGACAATGACACTTCCTCTGACATTGACGAAACAACATCGTATTCTGCGACACTGTCTCCCGCGACACCTTCATCCGCAACGCCTATTTCGACGATTATGACAACGTACCTTGAATAGAGGTAGGGGTTTTTTAAGATTTGTTCATATATTTTCCATACTTCGTCGAACTAATTTCAGAGTGTAAATTTTCCAACTGTTAACGTCATAACGAGGAGGGTTGAGGCGGCAAGAACATGGCCCGAACCTCCCCCATACTTCTTGATTTCATTGTAAAGGGAGGAGGTGTTAGAATAGATGACGGTGGGAGAAGTCAGTGGCGACTAGAGGCGGTGACAACCAGAGGCAGCGGCATCCACATGAAGAGACCAACTGTCATGCTGGGAACCGCGACACACGCAGCTGCCACGCGGTATAGAGAACCGCGGCCCGCAACTGCGGGCCGCTTGCTAGATGAAATGGCCAACTACAGCCGGCTGGGTAGGAGGATTGCGGCACCCATAGGCACCGCGCTGCGGAGGAATTGTGGCCCGTGTCCACGGGCCGCTCGGCAGGTCAACCGGTCGACCGCCTGCCGGCCGGGCTGAAGGGAACTGCAACACCGCATTGGAAGACATCGACCTACTATACGGGCTTCCCGTACTAGAAAAAACCAGATATCTTCGGCCGGCTGGGTAGCAAGGAGGGGCGGCGCTAATCGGTGACGTCGGGCGAGCCGAACTGGACCGCAACCACAGGCCGGGACCGCGGGTGGGCCGCACCCCACCGGGCAAGGCCGACCCCCCAAATGGGTCAGACCCGCTGGGCCGGGTCCTTGGGAGGGTTGTGCTCCACTGAGTCAGGCTGAACCCTAGCCGGGTCAGACCCGCCAAACCCGGTCGGGCCGACCAATGAGTCCACTATTCTTAACGGGCCGAGCCTGTTATTCTTTAACGTGAATATCTTATAGACCGCGCGTCTGATTGACATGCCGTCTATGGAACTAGGATCCTTGCGATGAGGAGGTAATTTTGAGATACTCTAAGGAAGTTTTTAATTTTTTTTGAAAACGGCCAGGTTTGGAATGAGCATAATTCCATCCAGGCCCCTGGAACAGAAATACTAATAACTCTTAGATCAGGCATCTGATTGACACGTCGTCGGTCGCGTTGGATTTCTTTTGATGAGATAGAACTATGGGATACATCAACTTGAGACATCATGATAGTTGGTGTATCGACACTTGGATCGAGGAGCGGACCCTCCTAGAATCGACCGTGCTATGTGTGAGAACCCTAGAGATGGCTGCGACTGCGACGACTACTGTACTGGAATCCTACGTGGGTTCGACAGTAAAGGCTTCTGTACTAGGATCATTTGTGGGTTCGACAACGATGGCTATTGTACCGGAATCCTCCGTGGGGTTAACATCGATGACTACTGTTATTGTATCCTGTGTGGGCCTAACAGTTTTGACTTATGTTCTTGTATCCTTTGTGGTTCTTATAGAGTAGCTGGTCTTGTATCCTATGTGGGTCCGACAACATAGCTTGTCTAGTATACTGTGTGGTTCTAATACCTTAGATGAACCAGTGACTACATCTGATCATCTGTATCGCTTTAGAAATGTTGTATACCTGTGTGGGATGAGTCTTGACATTCAATCATTATCATCGATGTGATTGAAATTACTTTCCTGTGTGGACTGTGTTGTGATTGGGCTCGAGAGTTGGAGCTAAACTGTGGTTGATAACATAGGTATATGTATGGGCATATACCGATGTAGGGTTAGTTGATACTTCTTGATTGTATCATTCCTTTTATGGTTTATCCTTTGAGGATTCTATGAGACCGTCATGGGTTATGGGGTCCCTACTTTGTATCGTTAAACTCACCCCTTCCCGGGCAATGCCCGAACTTCGTTGTGTTGGTTGCAGACGACGGGCATTATAGATCAAGGTAGAGACTTGTGGAGTTGGACGGTACCCAGAGGTGGACCACTTGGTGAGACATACATAGAGTGGACGAATGGACTTGGGGTGATGAGGAGGCCATATGTACCCACCCTTTAGGTGGGATTTCCAAAGGACAACTCAGTAGTTGCTATTTACTTTTCAGGAGTTGTACTTTATTGTTGGGCTTGTATTTCCAGCCCCTTTCCTTTTTGCACTTTCTCATGTATTCAGTTTTAATTAGTGTTTATTTCTAGTTGTTGCATCTACTTCTTGTGTTCATATTGTGTGTGTGTGTTATAGGTTAAAAGGTAATGCCTTCCATTTTATTGGGATTACACCTTTGGTGCTAGTCGCCAGCCCCTGGCCTATGGAAGGCGGGCTTGGGGTAGTCATGGCACGGGCCCTGAGGATGGGTCGTGACAAAGAATGTATTATTTTGAGGAATTAAATATGAAATTGGTAATGATATTTTTTTGAAGTAAATGATTGTTTTATCTATATATATATATATCTTATAGAAGTTTGTATTTTTTTATTTTATGAGTTTGGATAAAATATTGTGTTATTTTTTGATTTGGATTATAATTTGGAAATGGTAAATAATTTTTTCAATTAATTATTTGGTGGATGTTTTAGAGAGTTACTGATGGATCATAGTTTGTGTAACATATTGAGTCTTTGGATTAGAATAACCTAGCACATCATAGTTATGAGAAAACAGATGGTGTACATATGTAATTGAATATTCTTTGAATATAGTGATTATGCTTTTAATATGGATTTGGTTGAAAAGTTTGGGTTACTAAAGATTTTGTAATTTTAAATTTTGAACTTTGTTTGAAGGGTGATTTTTTATTCTAGGATTCTATTTAGAATTAAATGGTTAGAAGACGAAGATAAAAAATGTTTCAGATATGATTTTATCTTTATTTGGTGATTTGAGTGTTTAAGAGAGGCCTTGGTTAGGGGTTCATACAATTTTAATATATTATAGATGACCATGTACCCAGTGGAATAAGTTAATGGTTTAGATGCACCTAGAAGATGTTGGGGTTTATAGTTGGTACAATGAGGTACCAAGTGTCCCTTTAGTGGGTACTCGGTAGACCTAGGTTTTTATTTAATTTAAGTAATATACTTTCTCCATTTCACCTCCCTCCTTTAAACCCTTGTTTTCCTTTCCCATTGGTTTATTATTCATCCAATAGATCGTGAAATCCTTTTACAGATATAATTGATCTTCAATTACTCCATTCCATGACATTTAATCCACAGTTTGTTCCATGTGGGTTCTTCATGATGAATCCAATATAAACCTATAATCCTCATAAATTTTTTATTCATTAAACATTCTTCTCTAATTTTATAATCCTTGGATTGTATTTCGATCTAGGATTTTCACAATCCATTTTCAAATCTCATTAAGGATCAGTGATTTCCCTTTTATATTCTAAGGAATCCTCTAAAAATAATTTTCCATTAATTTATCAGTATTTTTCTTTGAAAAAAGTATGTTTTGGTTCCTATAGGGTTTTTATGATTTTAGATGAATTAGATTTTGATTAGGTTATTTTTATTGGGGTATTGGGATTCTATAATTATGGGTTGTTTTCAAAATTCATTTTCCTAGATTATCAGCAAGGTCATGTCTTCCATGATTTTATTGATTAAATTTTTAATTTCTTTTTTCACTGATGATTGGTTAATGATTGTTAGTGGATTCATAATGTTAATTAAATATTGATAAATATTTCATAACATTAAAGAACATTCTTCAATTTTCTAGGACCTTTTAGGACATGATTAGAATATATCTCTTATGAGTTTCTTGACATAATTATAAAATTTGATAAATTATTTTTTAAATTATAAATTAATGGGGTTTTCAAATGTTATTTTAATTTTACTGATTAATGTCTTCTAAATGTTGGTTTTATAATAAACTATCTTATATGAGGATTTATATTATTTATTCTATGATACGATTTCATGAAACCATTTATAATTATTTTTTATTTTTATGTTAGTATACCACCTAAGTTCATTAAACTCAACATGTTTTGAATCATCCATTTAAATCAGTTATTATTATATAATTATTTATTATTTTTTGTGAATTTTTTAAAATTGAAATTTATTGTTGTATAAGTTTTAATTATAAATTATAATGAACAAACATATTGTATTAATCATGTTAGCATGCTAAATTTCATTATTTTCAAAAATGTAATACAACCTCTTCACTAATGGATTGAAATGCATGACTGAGTTTATCTAAGTATACCATTTATTAAACATTAAAAATATGACACTAAAGGAGGTGATTGCTTCCCATTGTACCCTAACTTATTAATATTCCAATGATCCAAACATATCCCCAATTCAAATATTTTTTAGTTTAAATTTTACAACATGGTTAGTTTGGTGTAAAGAAATGACGTCTCTTATATAATCTTGGCCTTCATTATATATTTTTTATAAATAAATCAAATTCTTATTAAAATCCTTATTTTTATCTATATGAAGTATAGTTTATTTTATTAGTTTTCAGAGTTATATCGAGACCTAAAAAACCAAATACAGTTCAAAAAACATTAGTCATTAAAAACTAAGATTGATAGAAACATAATAAATCCTAATATAAACTTCTATAATTATAATTTCAATAAAAAAATAAGTAAAGTACACACCCAATACAATTTTTGTTTTATAGTTTTTGATAATTTTGGGAAACCATCAACATCAAAAATCAAATTTATTTCTCATCAAATAGTCATTTCAGTATTATTACATGATATTATTATATCATTAAAAGTCTTCAAAATCTCCCTCTGTATTTCTTCATATATCTCTCCTATTAGAAATTTCATATATAAACCCATTATGTATACCCAATTAAAATGGAAATATAAGAAATGGAGAGGTCAAATACTTATTCAGGGTAAATATTTGAGATATAACTCATTGATCAAAAAATGAGAAAAATATAAGTATTGTTGTATGATAACATGTTCATAACATTCAATAAAATACCCAAGAATTCACAGACCATAAATATTGAGTCCTGGAATAAGGATTAATTATAATATAAGACAAGAGTCATAAGAGTTCAGAACAATTAATAATAAATAAAAATCCATAAGAGAATATAGTAAGTATAACACATATGTTTTTGGAATTATATATGAATATAAAATATTTTTATTAGTCAAGGATAACAACCAATACTATCAAAGTGGATATATTCCAACATTAGAATGGGTGCATTCCTCATTCCCATTAATATAATTGGTAGCTCCCCACTGTGGATTGAGATCACTCCCCATTGCCATTCATATTATCTCATGAGATATCTAGATTTACCTACTTAATTTTAGGGATATATAATTATGTTCCCACCCATCACATAATGGATACCATTCTTTTGTGTTCTAAAAGATCATAAAAATACTCATCATTTCATTATAGCTTAATTAACTAGTGGGAATGGAATGATCTTCAGAAAAAACATCATTAAAAATACATCATAGTGATATTTATATAAAAAGAAATTGGATTGTATCATATAAACACATAAATATAGAATCATAATAATATATAAATTATATTCCTAATTGTAAAAAATACCTTTATATTTACATTATAATTATGTGTTAAAAAACAAGAGAAAATATCATTTTTGTTTTTATATATTTTCTTAACTAAAAATTCACATAACATTGCTAATAGTATATTCATTTTGAAAGAATAAAAATAGAAAAGTAATTTATATTTGGAATAAATTTAATGATAGTGTGAAAAAATATTCATTTCATATATATTAATGAAAAACATTATTTTCACCTATTAAAAAAATCCAACATGAATCTCATGAAAAACATTTGAAAATATTCATTTTGATAATCTATAATGAAGATATATGGTGTCAGAAATTACCTTTATAATATATTTTTCTCCAAAATTACTTCAATACAATAGTTTTTAAGTATATGTAAATGGATGAAAATAATTCATAAAAAATAAAATATAAATAAGGTTTACATTTCATAAAAAGAATTATGTTGGTCATTTTAACTACCAAAGAATGACAAAGTAAAAAAAATAATAGAAAAAAAAATATATTTTATTAAATTATATATCTTTTTAGTGAAAAAAATATACAATTTACCATATTGAAATAGAAAAATAAAAAATCCCAATAAAATGTGATATTATTACCAAAACCCTTATAGCTATATTAATCTTCAATTGAAAACCTAATAAAAAAGATAAATTCCGATAAATTTATAGATCCCAATAATTTTAATGAAAATAACCAGGAAATACATTCATGAATATTATATAAAATACACAAATGAATAACATGTTGAGTATAAATCACATCCCGTTGAATATAATTTGAGTTGAAGAAACCTTTTTAATATCGGTATCTATGAAAAAAAACATATGGCTGATATAACATGATATTGATTTTAAAATAACTTTAATATCATGGTTATAATATAAAATGTATTTGGGGTTTGGATGATTGGTAAAAATCCCTTAATTTTACATAAAAATTGTGGGGTTCAAAACCCATTGGGTACATGTACTGTTTCAGTACTCTAGCATCATAGATACTATAACAATGACAACATTGTAGAAGCGGTGATCACTATTGTAGGAACTGTGGCTACAACTGTACTATATCAGGTAATGTAGAAGTATGGTTACTATAGTAATACTATTCTTTTTTGGGCATTTGTGACAAAAAATTGGGCTTAAAAGCCATGTAATGGGCTTTCATGCACACTGGGCCTATAGCCCAAGCAATGGGTCCCCTCTACCCAGAAAAAAGTGGTCCTTTGTTTCAATAAAAAATAATGAAGTTTCGGCCACAAAATTTAAAAAAATTAATTATTATATAAAACTACACAGGTCAGTATATATAACCAAAAAATAGAAAAAAATTTGTGAATATATAATATGTCTCAAAAATTTATTGATATTTGAGAAAACCATAAAACATTTGCAATATTTGATTTAAAACCTACTTTAATGAGAATACATGAAAAAAAAATCATTGATAAAAATAGTGATATAATCATTATATAAAACTTAAAATATGTAGAATATACAACATATAATCCATAATAGGTATATAATACAAAATAGGTCTCAGAGAAGGGAACATTAGATGAAACCCTAACCATATGTCTTGACATCCATGGCATGGATTCTAACCTTTAGTATAATAAATTTAGACATATTATAAACATATAATGAAACCATATTCATAATTATCCTAATATATATCATTATTGTGAAACCGATAAATTCTAAAAAACAACTTTGTATTCGATAATGTTTGAAACATGCAATACCAATCATAAACAACCCATAAAATATATTTCATTAAATTTAATCTCTTCGATAGAATGCGGAACATGAAACCAGAAGTCTAAATGATCCATAATATAGTATACCATTATTAAGAAGACTTAAAATTTAAAGGTATTAATGGTACTAAATAAATTATTAATATTATGGTTATCAATTTATTATAAATAAAATGAGAATCATTTAAAAGAAATGAATGTTTTATAAAAAGTGTAATTTTTCTAAAAAATAGTTTAGTTGCACTTTATAAAAATAATTTATAATAAAATTATATTGTTTTTAGAATATTTATGTCAACTAATAAACTTAATTTTTTTATAAAATCATTTCAAAAATATTTTAGGTTGAATGTTTTTTGACTATATAGAAATATTTTATATTTCAATGTATAATGAAAAATACAGAATTTTAATTGTAAACTACCTTTTTGTTTGAATTATTTATAATGATAAATTATATTAAAAAATGTTTTAAAAGTAAAATTAGTAGTATTATATATTATATAATTCAATTTTGGTTATTTTAAAAATTTTCATATTTTTTTTTGATATAAAATCATGGTTAACTTTGAACATTTTCTCTTCGAGAACCCGTTATCTCATCACATCTGCAAGATTAATTTTAATTTAAATATTTCACCTTATGTGAATGAAATTTGGAAATCTGGATTCTAAATTTATAATAAGAATAATATAAATTATCTGATATTGAAAAAATAATTTTTTTCGAAAATGAATTTTGAAAATAAAAAAATTACTTACTGTGGTTAAGGTAAAAATGGTTTTACTGGGAGAGGAGGGGTTACACTGAAAATATTAAGGTTATATTTACCTAATACACATATAAAATATGTTTTATAGATTTATTAAATACTTTAATGAATTAGTCTGGATAATTATCGATTTTGTACCATCTTTATTTGTGAGAAACGTGGATACATATTTCTTAAAAAAACATTTACAAGCATGCGACTCACCTCACTTATAAGAGACCACCAACTCTCTTCTATTCTTCCCACCTTCACACCCTTTTAGTTTGACCATGATCATCAAAAATCACTTCAAAAAATTCATTCCATATTATGATAGTCTTTAGTTGGGTATAAATCCATCCTTGGAATCCTTCTGGTTCAAACATAAGGATGTTTACCAAGGTAGAAGTAACATTCTTCATTGAACACTTTTATTTTATTTCTTCCTACACCAAAAAAAATGATTATTATAGTATGATAATTTATTAAAAAAGTATCATAAATAGATATATTTATTTAATTTAATTATATATAACCATCCCAAATTCCATCAAATGCGTTATGAACCCATCATTCATGTGTACAACGTACTACCACCTTATAAACAGGTGTCATTAATTTTTTACCATTACCCCAATTAATGGTTGGGTATGATAATCGATATAAAGTTTATATATGATATTTATAAAAAACTTATTACTATTTATTCATTATATAATATATAATTTTTTTTAATTTTTAATATGTAGTGGATATTATAACGTTTCTCTTGTGTAAGAAAGACTATTGCCTCATAAAGTAATGTGATTATATTTTAAAAAATTGATTATTGGGAAACTAACTATGTTATATATTGTATATATATATAAGTAATATATATGAAATAATTATTATATTAAATATATATTTATCATTATGAAAATATAATATATAACAATTTATTTTTTACCTTTTCACTCATTGAATAATTAATACATAATTTGTCTATGTGTAAACTACTACCTTAGAGAAGTGATGTGGATCTCTTTTCATCACCACACCACATGAATGATATATAAGTATGTTTCACGAATTAATTTTTTATTAATGATAGTACGATCATTGTTTAAAGATAAAATAATACTTACCTCGTTTATATTATGATCGTTAAAAAATTTAAATGTTACTCACACATACAAATGATATATTGTCTCCTTGATCATAACATAACTCATTTCTAAAAACCTTATTCCATTATTAATTTTAAAAATATAATATATTTACAAATATTATAAATGATTCATTCTTATTTTCATGGGTAATATGAAACTATATAACAATCACAAGATCCAGAACATTCATAAAAAATAATTAATGATAAAATAAGTAAATTAACACATGAAAAAAATAGTAATGAATTATTAGTAATGAAAACGTGATAATATGTTCTAAAATGAACATATATGATATTATAAATGTTCTACTGTTTACATAATAAGTTAATAACAAGTCTAAAACCACTATACAAGGGGGATTAAATCACGTGCAACCAAAAAGAAGCACGAGATAAAGGATTACGTCTCAATTTACTTCAATTGAGGAATGTTTTTTTATTATTCACAAATTTGTTTTAGATGGTGTATATAATTCTACATTGAAAATTAAAAACATGATATATTATTAATACCTGGTATTTTGATTTTCAATTTTAATTATTTAACCCAATCATATTTTATTTAAATTTTACCAAGTGGTGATAATTTCCTAACTCAATTTCTTTTTATTGGGTTATAGTACTTCTTCATCATCTTAGATATTCTAAGAATATGTGTGCAATGAATTTTTATTATGTTGTGCTTTATTTCTATTAATTTTTTTATGGATTTATATTTGTTAAATTTTTTTAATTAATTTATTAATAATAACATCAATATTATTATCATTGTAAGAGTTTATTTTACAATATTATTAAAATAGAGACAATTTATTCATACATTTTAGCTGAAAGTAATAATTTGACCATTTCATAATAGAAAAAATTTCATATTATTCTTCAGTACTTCTTCGTGATGTTTTAAAATAATAGTTCTATTTTCACTCACTTTGGTATTTAAAATTCACCAAAAAAATATTTTCAATAATATCTGACTTCATTTCTATTTTATGAAGGAAAACATTTTTCTTCGAAAAATATGTTTTCAGAAAATGATTTCAATGTTTTTTTATAATTTTCAAAATTATTTTCTAATTAAATATTTTCCCGTTTTTACATTTAATTATTTTTATAAAGGAGTCTTCCTGTCATTTTCCAAAGATAGATTATATTTCTTTTAGAGAAATTTTTAAATGAATATTTATTTCTTTATACTGGGCAAGTATATAATTTCTTATCATCATGACCACTTAATGTTTTATAGATTTACTTTTATGTTTTATGTATTTTTGTGAAAATAACTATTTTTATAATTTTTTATGTCTATTTAGTTTTAAAATGTTCTTTATAGAATGGAAATCATATTTTACTCAAAACAAATTTAAATATAATTTATAGTATTTATATAAATCAATGAAAAAACCATTTATTCATACTGAAATGGGTATTTGTAGGATTGATACTATATTTTTTCTTTATATGGATGGTTTATGATTATTTTTATGAAAGAATGTATTAAAACACACATTATTGGTTTATTTTTATAATCATTAACGTTCTCTACATATATTCATTTACTTATGATCATTGAAATTTAATTTTACACTAATTATAAATATTATTTATCATGGATATATTTATTTGTTAAACCACATATTACTTCTAAATACAGTGTTACATATTGAATGTTATTTGATTATCTGAGAGAAATATTAATAAATATGTATTGATTACTCAATACTATTATTTGATGATAATGCACATTGTTCATGAATTAAATATATTATTCAATATATGAGTATTAATTTTGGAAATGGATAAATAGTTATTACCTAGTTGAAGATATCCCCTTGATCCATTGACAGGTATCATGAGATGAATTAGTTGGATAACCTTTATTAAATAGTATTATATAATCAGTTTTAAACTACCTAGAGGATAGATCTTGACGGTATAGGTTTTCATAATTCATTAGATCCTAAAGTACAATAATTAAGAATTTAATTCATCTATAATTTAGTTATTATTATTATTAATTATATATGGGAAATGATATTATCTCTTTACTAATTTCATTCTCGATTTATTGATTTATGTTTCTTGTGTGATCAATTATTTACCTTGCCATATTGATTTTTCAATATCATGTTACAATACTCATGTTATTGATTAAGTGGAATTTATTTTCAATTATTTACAATCTTAATGATTATTCAAGTTAATTGTTTAAATTTAATGTGTGTTCAGATATTTACCTTTCCATATTATTCAATCGTTATTGATTTTTCTTCATTTATTGTTGATTGATTCTACTATACTAAACCCTTACTAAGAATTTGAGCTCACCCATATTTTTTTTCATTTCTCATAGATAATTGAATTGTACTATTTTTTATTTTCATGTATATTATAGGGGGGTTGATTTTTTTTCTAAAAAAGTTTAGATGTAATTCGTGTTTTCATATATAATGAATGACTCATGTATGAATCTAGTTGACCAAGAATACCAAACCATTCAGTAATTCAAGATAATATTACTTATACATCATGAATATGTAATAAACTAGTAAATGGATCTGGGCTGTTGGGGTCAAGATCACTAATATTCATCTATGATTTATAATTACCCATTTTTCAACAATTATTTATTAAAATCAATATTCGGGAAATAACAATTTGGTTTTCCACATAAGTTTCAATATGACGATTTCCACACATTCACCTTTGTCAGGGATATATCATTTCTAGAATATTAATAATGTTATAAAAATTATGTTTATTTATTATATATACTTTTAAAATGAACCATTTAATTTCACTATGAAAAATGAATTATATCACTTCATAGATGTGTTAACTCACACATACACATTACTGATGTTTTCATTTTTCATTGTCTTGAATGAAGGGATGGTAAAAAATAATTTTTCGTCGTAGAATCATAATTATATCATAAATATAATATATATTCATTATAATTACTTATAACACCATATATGAGAGGTCGAGATGAAAAAAGTAATATATCACTTAATGGAGGTAGTAGTTCGGACATATTCATGAGTGGAGTGTTAATTTTTCTAATTGATGAAAACAAAATAATGTAGATAATTGGTTATCCTCAAAAAATAAATAAAAAAATGATATTTTTTCATTAAATAAATCATTATTTCCACCCGTGTGAGAAGGTTATGGAAATGAAAAATTCATCCCTTTTTGGAAGTCGTAGCCCTCACATATGCACGAGCAACATTTTTCATTTTTTTATTTTATGGGAAGGTGGTTGTACATAGTTTCTAAATAAATATAATAACCTTTTATAATATGAAATTAAATAATTATATTATTTTATAATCGTTACAATATATTTTAAAGAGCAATAGTAACAATGAACATTAAAAAATTTATAAATTATTCATCTCCCTTGTATATCTTCCCCAAGAATATATCATGATACTTTTTTAATTGGTATTTTAGTGATGATAGGACCACTAGGAAGTGGATATAAATATTGGGAAGATATTTCAGTAGGTATTGGCTAATATAGAGTGCTCAACATGTTTTAATAATAGATTATTGTATGTTCCATTTAATAAATATCATGAGGCCACCCTTGTAAATTTTAATAGCTTAAATATATTATAAATTTCATTCTCATGGAATGTGGAATGAATTTATTAGAATATTGAATATTGGATAATTTAAGGTAAAAATAAACTCATATATTTATATTTTTACATATTTTAGTGATATTTTAATCATTATCTCATAGTTTACCCCATCTGTAATCCTTTTAACTCATATTGTGGTAACAAACATTTACCATGGTAAAAATTCATTTGGAATAGAAATTAAATTAAAGAAATTAATTATTTTTTGAAATTTTTATTCGAAACATGGAATACATTTACTATTATTTAATTTAAATAAGTTGTATAAGTTAATTTTAATATATGTACATGTAATACTATGAAAAATATTTTATAGTCAAATGAACCATTTAATAATAAAAATGATTTCATATAAAAATAATGTAGAATATTGACTCACATTGAATTAATTGGAATCTAGTTAATTAAATGATACATAGTTTAGTTTAAGTCCAAACCAAAAATATTTGTTATTTGAAAAAAAAACAGTACATAGATTTGAAAAATGATAAAGATGGATTTCTGTGTTTATAATTTTACTTTTAAATACATTATGTTTATTATTAATTATTTATTTGTTTTATAAAAATGTGTATTAAAACATTGAAATTTTATTATATCGAGGTAAGAACCTAAAAATTGTGGTATTTGTAAAATTGGTATTTTTTACTATTTACCAATAATTAACATTTTCTAAAATATCTCAAAATATAACTCTAAGATATGTTTGGAATACTAAATTCAAAAAATAATTTTATTCCCTAAAATTAAAATTCAATTTTTTTTTTTAAATTTGTCTTTTAATGAAAAATGAAAATATACAAATAAAAATTACTTTCATAAAAAATGAACCTTTTAAACAAAATGTGTTTTAACTTAACTTAATAAAATTTACAGATGAGTGTTAATTTATTTGTATGAACATTTTAAACTCTGATTTAATTTGTTGGAACGACCCGTCCTCAGGGCCTGTACTGTGCCTACCCCAAGCCCGCCTTCCTTAGGCCATGGGTTGGCGACTAGCACCAAAGGCATAAATCCCGATAACTGAGATGGAATTTATTTTATAAAACACAAACACATCTAACCAGAGTACAAGAATAAGTAATATACTAAATACAAAAGAATGTGATGAAAAGTTAATGGGCCAGAATACAAACCCAAGTGAAAAATACAGCTACAATCGAATGAAAGTACAACAGAAAAGACAAATAGCTGGAAGATAGAAGCAGCTCCTGGATCATCCACCTCGGATCCTTCCTGAAGGGTAGATACAGATAGCCTCCTCAACGCTCTCTCCCACTAAACTCCTCCGATTACCGTCTCGTCGTGAAGTCCACCTCTGGGTACCGTCCAGTCCTCAAACACTCGGTCTCTGTCAGCGCTGTCTGTCATCTGAATTCAACACAATGAGGTGTGGGCATAGCCCGTCCAGGGGTGAGTATAACTATACTCAGTAAGTACCCTAAGACCCTCAAGGTGTCACTAAATCCAACAAGGATAACCACAAAGAGGTATCTCAATAGATAACCCTTACTTAGGTATAAGCCCAAACTTATACCTATGTTATCAAGTAACCCATCTCAATCACAAGGAAACACAAAGGTTATGAAATCGACGGATAACCACTACTTAGTTATATACCCATACATACACCTAAGTTATCAAGTGACCCATCTCAATCATGAGGTAAACACAAAGGTCATTGACTCAGCTCAAACAAGGATTTTCATTAATGATATCGAAACCACAACTGCTAAAGAGCTCATCCTATGACTTGTACAGTGATCCAGTCAAAACTCTGAGGCGCTGCTCACTAACCTTAGACTGCTGAGGTACTCCTCCTGTCGAGTACCGCAGTTCTGCAACCCAAACACAGTAGTGCTCCCCGCCATGGGTCTGCCACCCCAACGCAGTAGTGCTCCCCCTAATAGCCTACATAGGTACTCCTCCTACCGAGTACCGCAGTTCTTCCACCCAAACACAGTAGTGCTCCCCACCGTGGGTCTACCACCCAAACACATTAGTGTTCCCAACTGGTCTATACATGTCACTCCGACTTGAATCGGACAAGCAGTCATCAGGTCTCAGCCAACTACAAGGTCTCCCTACTCCGTACGCTCATATTCGAGATGGTCCACTCCATGAGCTACTATTCGATACATCCAAGTTTCACGTAATCTCACATGGAAATGTCTCAGAGGACCGCCTCATCATAGGGGTCTCAATGCAACAGATGGCGCGTCAATCAGACACACGGCCTGTGAGTTATTAGCTTTTTAATACCGGTGACCCAGTTTGTTTTCTATACAAACTAACCTAGTTGTATCTCAACTATACCCTGAAAACTCATGGGGTATATCCAATGTAACCACTTCTTAAAGATATTACCAACGCCACTGATGATTCGTCAATCATACGTCCGGTCTGAGAGTTATTGGCTTTTCCGTTCTAGGGGCCCGGTTGGTTTGTAAGCTAAACCAACCCGGCCATACCCAACAACATCCAAACCTTAGGTGGAGTATACTAAAACAACCTTCTCATAAGGAGGAATCCAACAAAGTCAAATACATGTCAATCAGACGTCCAGAGCTCAAGTAATAAGCATTTCTGCTCCGATGGCCTGGTTGGTTTCGGGTTCGATCCAACCCGGCTGTACAAAAACATCACCGAAACCATGATTGTAATATACCGAAATGACCATATTGATCCAAGTATTACTAAGAAACTTACGGTGCATCGATCGGAGGTTCACTACTCATGTTATGAGCATTTAACTGAAGATGGTCCGAAAATAGGGGGTCTGGCCCTGGTTCGACCCGACCCAACACCCCTTGGGTAGACCCGAACCGGGTCAACCCAACCCAGGTCCGGCCCGGTTGGGCGCGGCCTAGCCTAAATAGCACGGCCTGGACCATCCGGCATGGCCCGGCCCCCGTGGCCCACCTCGTCCCAACCGGGGGAGATGGCTCGGCTACCTTGGCTGAGAGAAACACGCGGAGCGGGGGGGGGGGGGGGGGGGTGGGGCTCTAATTGAAACAATCGTTCGAAAGTGCCACCCCTCCATCGTCCCAACATCCTGTGTGGCCGCGGGATCCACCGCGTCGCACCACTACGATAAGATACAACGGGTCTTCTCCCGGTGCATGCTGGGGCGCCACCGCACCGGTGGCCCGCACCACCAGGAGCTTCCGTGGGCTATCATAGTTACTCTGGAGGTCTGTTTTAGCTTCCGTCTACGCCAGCGGTCTTCTCAGGTCCAAAACATTACATTGAAGGATTTAAAACACCGTTTTGGTCCCGTTTCATCACCGTCCTTCAATCCGCATACAAAATAACAACCAGTGAAGGGTCTGGCTTATTCGTTAGCCCGTGCCCTCTACATTAGAGGCTCAATCCATAATTCATAAACAACAAGGGTTTACTTTATTCCAAATAAATTATAAAAATTCCCTGTAATTAAATACCTATACAAAAGGGTATAAATCACATATACACAAAAAAAAAAACAAAACCCCCTAACTCGAGAAAGGTCCACGGTAGCCGAGCATCGTGGATGATGGTGTCACTTCCGTCATCTTAGGAGTGCACCATGGAGTAAGCAGTTTCTTCTCTCTTGTTGCGGAGAAGAGAAAATAAGGCGTGTCGACGTTTGCGAGTTCCCCACTTCAGTGTCTCCTCCCTTGTCGTGGAGGAAGAAGAGAATGGAGAAACGTGGTTGTCGAGTCCTTATACATTGAAGGTTTGACGTTTTTCATTGGAGAAGATCCGTTCTTCGTTTTAAGATGATGAACTTCAAGAAAGGTGGACTCCACTTCTTCTTCACAAGAGTTCGCTCCCAATCCCCAGACAACAAGACAACCCAATTAAAATAAGGCCACCCCTTATTTTATTTAATTCTTGTCATGCATTTCAAAATTCAAAAAAATAAAATCCCTTAATTAATTAAATGTAGAGCTGTTTAATTAATTAAGAGTTATGTTGGAAGTATTTAATGAAGTGAGAGAGGGAGAGGAATAGTATGCTTAATTAAATAGAAGTTAGAAAAAATTAAAGAGGGGAAGTTTAAGGAGTTTAGGGAATTTGAATTGTTGGGTTTCTTATGGGCCCCACCTCACAAATATCCTCACATGGCTAGTTAAGTGATTATGGGTCCCACCCCAACTCCCCCATATAGGATATAACCACCTTAGATATAAAATAAAATTGTTACACAATTTTATTCACTTCTTATTTAAGCCATGAAATTTGAACTTCTTCTCCTGTGCAAACGCAACTGTGGTAAAGGTCCCCTTAAGAAATTACCGGCCTTGCAAGTTCATCGGTGCCCTCAAATTTAAATTCTGAGCACTGGTTCAAATGATAGAAAAAACTGCTTGTTCGTCCATTGAACATACCCAAGATAAACTTTGGAAATTGATTTCGAGCACAAAGGGCCTCAGAATCACGTGCCTTCAGAAACAGTGTACTCATAAAATTCCAAAGAAAATAAGAAAAAATGTTCCTTGAAATATTGGGGACTTTAAATTACTCCCACCTCAAGGCTTTACATCCTTGTAAAGCTACAAAATAAACTAGGGAAACTAATGGAGATACAGTGCAGACATCTGATCCTCCCACTCCCAAGTGCTCTCCTGGAGGTTCCTGTGCTGCTAGAGAAAGCGCACAAGAGGAATCAACCGTCCTCATAGGACCCTCTCCTATCGACCCTCGACCTCTACTGGAACCCTGTGAAAGTATCCCCGTCATCGATGTCTAGCTCTCCGTGGTCGATGATGAAGGATAGGTCTTGCACACATCTCCTAATATATGATACGTGAATGACATCATACACCCGGTGCATCTGAGGTGGAAAGGCAAGATGAAATGCGGAGATAACTTGCCTCCGCGACCAAATCTTTGTAGACCCCGTCGTGGTGAGACCTAGAAGAAGTCGTGGTCGTCACCCTGAAACTCCAGTGGTCTCATCTCTTATCAGCATAAGACTTCTGTTTTCTCTGTGCAGTCTTCATCTGCTCCTGGATGATCTGCACATTCTCCGTTGTAGCCTGGACCATCTCCGGTTCTACACGTGCTGACTTCATCACTATCCACAAGGGATATCTGAATCGCGTCCAACTGCTATCTCGCCACTACTAAAAACTGAATGCATGATCTCCTACTAAGAGAATCAACTATAACATTCCCCTTCCTAGGAGTATGGAATATCTCGAAGTCATAGTCCTAGAGGAACACAAGCTATTACTGCTATCTTAGGTTCAGGTACTTCTGAGAGAAGATACACCTGAGACTATTGTGTTGGAGAGAACTGTAAACTGTTTACTCAAAGAACAATGTGTGAGAATAGCCAATTGTAAGAACTCATCTCCGCCCTTTTTTTTCTATGTTCTACCAAAGAGATGTTGAGATTAATCCTCTGCCGAAAAGAGAAATATGGTCTCAACCCCTAGATGAACCACGTACTTTTCCTAATACAGTCAATCTTGACATGATTAATACTTTTTCATTCCATGGGTGACGTCATAAGGCCTCGGCGCTACTACCAAGATATCCAACCATCACTCTCGCCTCCTAAGGTGGAGTCACACTGTTGGCATCAGTGTGTGGTTACTGGGTCTCCTCCAGTAGGAATCTCGAAAGTGAGGGTCAAGTAAACAGTTTTAACCCGATCCTCTCAATATCAACCATTAAAAAGTAGTGGAAAGTAAACGTTAAAAGGATAAGTGTCTTTTATTACTGCAACTGAAAGTAAAAAGACACTAAGTAAATTCAAAAACAACAACATGGAATCTAGAAGCACAAAAAATAAATGCCTCCATTCCTAGAACTAGTCCCACTCATGTCCACCTGCTTTGGGAGCTCCATTGTCGTATGCTTCAGCTGTCAGAAGATGTGCTCTCCCATATCCACTCGGTCCCTGCTGTCGGGGTAGACCTCTGCCTCTTCCTGGGAGGTCCTTCATCTATCTGCTGATCTTCTGTACGATGGGTCAGATAGTCACATTCCATGTAACCAAGCCCACCGTAGGAGAAACACTGCCAGTTTCTGGCATGCCTAGCTCTGACTCCACCCTGGGTGCCCCACACTACTGATCCTGAGTCACGCGGTCGACCACCTGTTGGCCTAGTCCGCTTGGAATTTTGTGTCATCTGCCTACTATCGGCTGCAGAAGAATACGCTATGGTTGTAAAACACTACGACAAGGGAATAATCTCCTAAGAACGCTCAGAGTGTAGAGTCGCTGGTATAAACTCCTCCCTGAAGAAGGTCTCAAAGTCTCCCCCAGTGAAGATCATCTCATCGAAAAAATGGATCATCTGTCCCCACCACCTCTCAGCTGCTCCGTGAAATAGTCTAACATATAGGTACACCATCAAGTAAGCGGTTGTCCCAACTTTGTGGAATGCTCATTCTAGAAACTCTAACAAGTACCAAGCCGTCTGAAAATATGACTCTCCTCGAAGCCTCAGAGGCCCCTGTTGTTGGAACTCGTGCAACGCGCTCAAGCAGTGTGCACTCTCTGCTGGTGTCTCAACTGGTGGAGGGCCCTGTACTGAGGCCTCACTGATCGGTGGGCTATCATCACACTCCCCACTTGGAACGCACACTGACTGATAGGGTGAAGACATCCTGAAATAAACAGATGTGACATGGTAAAAAGACTACACCTGGTGAGCTGACCTGGTTTGAGCTGACGTAAAAGGAACTTTTGAAAACACACACACAATTATTTTTTTCATGCACTGAGTCGGAAATTAGAAGTCAGGGTCCTGGTGTATGGATACGTCAGCCACTCGCACCAACACTGGACTCCTTGAACTGAGAACCACACTTAGTACCCTTAACACTACTGCTTCACAGAAAGAAAATATCAGAGTTCTATGTTCTGTAGTAGAACCAACTTCTCTGATACTAATTTTTCACGACTCATCCTCGGGTCCCATGCTGTGACTACCCCAAGACCACCTTACTTAGGCCAGGGGATGGTGACTTGCACCAAAGGCATAAATCCCAATAACTGGGAAGGCATTGCCTTTATAAAAAATATATACATCCAACCAGAGAAATTATCTTAATAAAAGAACCATTATGTAAGAAATACCATGGCTTTCACATCAAATAATTAATTATCTTATTATACCAAATACTTATTATTTCATAATAAGTCAAAAATATCTCACATAAGTTTTTTATCATTTATTACAATTCTTTGGAATATCCTAATTAAGATAATTCTTCGTAACATAGGGAAATACAAATATAATAAAAGGTGACCTTAGAATCTAATAAAGGAAAAACATTGTAGATATCAATAAATTATCATAAGTTTTTGATTACATGATCACAAATAAAAAAATGTACAAAAATTCATAGACCCAAAATCATGAGTCAGGACATAAGGCTTTTTCATAACAAACGACATGACTAGTAAGAGTATAAAATAATTAATAAAAAATCATTTATATTGAGGGAATATCATTATCATAATATATAAATGTTTATAAAACATATAAGTAGATAAAATCAAATATATAATTAATACCACTACGAATACTATCATAATGGGATGTTTCCACGAGTGGATTTGGTTCACGTCTTACCATGAATATAGTGGAAAAGGACCCATAGTATAGTGGATTTACAACCCAATCCCTTTCATATTATCCCAAGATATATTAATATTTACCTAATTAATTAGAGGTATATATAATTCTAGGAATTCACATCAGGTAATGAAACCCACACTTTTTTGTGATACAAGATCATAAAAACATTTATAATTTTATCATAGATCAATTTACATGTTGGAAATTAATGGGATTCATTAAAAATAATAATAATTATCTATAGAAATAAATTAATTGAATGGAATCATAAGATCATATCATTATTTAATCATAAAAATCTAGAAATTATGTTTGTATAGATGAAAAACCTTTTATAAAATCATTACAATAATTCATTCAAAAACAAGATAATAGATCCTTTTCTTTTGATATCTTCTAAAAACTAAAAATTTATATACAATTATGAATATGGTTTTCTTTGATAAAGCCTATAAAATTTTAATCTAATGTAAATAATTTATAATGTATGTGATGGTGGGAAAACACATTCATGTCATATACATTTTTGAAAATTATTCATTTCAAACATTTGTACTAAAGTCACATGGGACATATATGGGTAAAATTTTAAATGATTCATTAAGATCAATTTTGTTAAAATTAAAAGGTGGTCGAAAATTCCTTTATCCCAAATTAAATTCCTGATAAATAGACAAAGAAATGTATCCTTTTTCTAAAACACATTATTTTTACATTTTTTTGTACACAAGAATTATGAAATATAAATAATATTTAAAATCATTATAAAAAACTGTAGGAAAGTAAAATATTTGGGTTTTAGTTGAAAAATAATGTTTAATTCCCCAAAAAGTAATTGAAATAGAAGAATCATAAAAAAAGGTTGATTTTACAATAAACTCTTACGGATATGGTAACCATCAAATAAAAACATTATAAAATTGATAAATATATATAGATTTATAATGCCCCACAATGTTTCATAGAATAATTTAAAATACATCACTAGTAAATACACACATTACACAAAATAAATAAGGTGGTAAATATATAATATATGTCAATGAAGGGAAATTTAGAAGTAGAAACCCTTAAAATATTTGTATCAATTGAATTTAAATTTCATGAAAATAGAAATTTATATTGATCTTTAAATCCATTTAATTCCATTTAATTATTTTGAAAACATCTACAGTACATTAAATACAGCACATGATATAAAATAGTGAATAATGTGTCATTTATCTCAAAATAATTATATTGAGATGAGAAACCTCTAAATCTTTTCTAACATTTGATTCAATAACACTTTGAATAATGGAAGATGAAATGAACGACTAAATAACATGAATAAATAGAAAATAATGATAAAATTATTAAAATTTTAATAATATAAACCATATAAAAAATATTTATATACTATAAAATGTGTCTCTATGAGGCGAATTTATGACGAAACCCTTAACTCTAGTCCCGATTAGATTTTTATGCACTATAAACTATTATATAAAAAATTTAGAATTATTATAAATCTATACCAGAACTATATTCATTATTATTTTAATACATATAATTCTATTATAAATTATAATTACCAATTTATTGATAATTCAACATTAAAATCAATATTCGACTGTAAAATATTTTGTTTTTAAAGTATGTTTCAACTTAAAAATTATGATCTCTGAAAAATTATTATAGTTTCAAATATATATAATCATTATAATTTCACATATATTATATTTATTCATTATATATAATTTTATAAACATCCATACATGGTGGTGAAGAAAAATGAATTGCATCATTTGGTAGAGGTGGTAGTCTGCACGTTCACATGAGTGATATATAAAATTTTCAATGAATATAAAAAATAATGGAAAATAATAAAATAACTTAAAAAAACATAATTTTATCATAAATATATTATATATTAATTAAAATCATCAATATAGTAACTCATTAAATTGGGTGATGATAAATTAAGTACAAAGCTTCGTTTTGGGTTAATTTAGACATTTGGATATGTAATGTTTTCATTTTTCAAATAGATGAAAGGGAAATAATATAGATGAAGGTTTAACCATAAAAAATAATAAAAATAATAAAAATATTTTATTTTTTCCTTAAATATATAATTATGAACATCCATGTGATGTGGTGATAGAAAATGAAATACATAACTCCGTATAGGTGGTAGTTAGCACATATTAAGAAGATGGGTTTTTAATTATTATTGGATTATAAAGAGGTGAAAAATAGTTTCCCTACAAAAAAAATAAAATTTAATTATATTAAATATAAATATTCCATGATATTAGAATAGTTATTATATATTTTAATGAGGCATGAAAATATATGAACATTAATGTATTTAGTTAAGACATATATATCTTCCTTGGATATCGTACTTTATCTTACAATGTAAGAATTCAGAGTGTGATATAATAAAGATACCATGAACTCAATGTTGTGAGGTGGAAATTAGTGATGATATTTTTTGAGGTATGTTAAAATATTGAGTTATTAAAATGTGTGAAAAAGAGAGGATTAGAGGTTCCCTTTTATAAGAGAGGGGTAGTGACACCCTTGAAAATATTAATAACTTTAAAATATAATTTAATATATTTTTCTTGTAATGTTTATACAATTTATAAAAATTTAGAAAATAATGCATTTTAATGTTTTAATACACTCATATAATCATATTTATAAAATTATTATATATATATATATTTTAAGCCTTATCTATCAGTTTAACTACTACCCCTCTTTAACCCTTTAACCCTAACCGCGGTGATAATTTTTTTACCATGGTACAGATTCATTATCAATAAAAACGAAACTAGAATCAATAAAAATTATTGAAATAATTATTAAAAATATGGAATCTGTTTTTTAATATTCAATTTAATGAATTTACACAAATTATTTTTAAAACAAATATGTATAATGCAATTGATTTTTTAGCAAATTCTTTTTAAGCATAAAAATGATTTTATATCAAAATCATGTATAATGATGATTTGAATAGAATTAACTCAGTAATTTTTAAAAAGATGGGACATATTTTATTCTAAAAGAAACAAACCCAAAATTAATCTTTTTTAAAACTTGATTAAAATTGAAGAACCATATATATTTTTCATTGGATAAAAACATTACATAAATTCTAAAATGTCAAAAATATATTTTAAAGTTCAAAATTATAATTTTATGTGAATAATATTATTATAATATATATTACAATAAAAATGGTTTATTAGAAATTAAATTCCAAGTCATATCATGATATTAACATAAACAAGACAATATTTGTCAAAATTGACATATTTCCCTTTTCACCGAAAATTTAATTTTTTCAAAAATTCCAAAAAAACACTCTAACATAATTTTTAAATGATAATTTGATAAATTATTTTTATTTCAAAATATTAAAATACTAAAATTCATAAATATATAGTTCAAATAAGAAAATATGTAAAAAATAATTCTTTCATAGAAAAAAACTATTTTGAAATATAATGTGTTCTTATCCTCATTTCTTATCATTTAAAAATTTGTGCTAGTTTATTTTTTTAAAAAATTTATTAAAACATTTTATTTATATTTAACTTTAATTTTAATAATTTATTATTCAGTTTAGCCTTGTATTTGATTTATCACATGTTACTCAACAATGTATTTACTTACAGTAATATAAACTAAAATTTTGGGGTTTTAATGTTTTGGTTGTAAACATATAATATGATTTTATAAAACCACTTGAAAATATATATGTTTAGAAATTATTATTATTCTTGAAATTTTATTTTTATTTTATAATTTCATTATTTATAAATATATTACATAAAGTAAAAATCTATTCTTTCATTTGAAGATCCACCTTTATAAAGAGAATCTTTTTTTAAATAAGTCTCAAATAATAATTAATTATTTTTAAGGGATCCTTAATTCTTGAATTAAAATTTTTAAATAAATTTGTAGGTCTTACAACATTCTTCATTGGTATTAACTATGTAATTATTGGTTTTTAACAATAGTTAATATAACCTATTACATTTTTTAACTCCTCATATCAACTATGTAATAATTTAATATTAAATTCCTAGATTTTAAAAAATCTATCGTGTTGTTTATATAATAACATATTATAGTAATGGATTACTAATTCAGTTCCCTAAAGAACACAATACATAGTAAATTGAGGCATATTTGGAATTATGTTTATAAATATAAATATTAATATATTTTGGTCTCCCTGATTTTATATTGGATATATGTTATGCATGTGTATAGTTGGAAACCAATTATGCGATTAATGTTGTGAATTTGAGTATTGGATCATGTGTTTATTCAATCAATTTACCTATCATGGAGGTTATTATGATTTTTTTCAGGAATGAATATTACTTTTTATAAATTATGAGCATGATAGAAGGATATATGTTTTTTTATTATTATATAAACCGCAAGAAGGAATTTAGTACAATGATGAATAGGGTTTAATGGGATATGTGTTACACCCTTACTAGTCCATACCCCTTCTCTTATTCCATAATATGTATAAATAACAAGACATTGTATACCCTATCCTATTTCCCTAGGATATGACTTTTAACTAGAATTTCATGGATCAGGTGCCATGTGTAAACTGTGTATGGTATGGGATAATTAAATTCCCTAACCTACCTCATTCAAATAAATGGGTTTAACCATAATGAATGGTATTTGGATATAGCCTGTTGAATCAATTTAAGTAATACTGGTATCAACCTCCTTTAAAATTGAATATGTGCTTTGAATTTTAATTTATCGTCAGTTATTATTGTTAGTTAAGTGTCTAAGTAATAATTTCATTTGTTTTCAATATCTTAATATGTGTTCAGTGAAGGAATAATAGATATATATTAGAGAGTTTTCATTTAATTCAATGACACGTTGTAATTGAGTTTATAGAATGTATTTTTTTACCACAAGAATAATATGTTGAGAATTGATGTATAATGTTTATGAGATGGTCATGACAAAATATATTATTTTATAATGATGAATATCAAGTGATAAATTTTTTCTAGATGATGTGAAGGAATATTTTATCCATGTATTTTCTTTGGATAGTTTGAAGAATTTTCCAACTATAGGCAGGCCATGGAACCAGCTCAACCATAATTATCAGAAATGAATCAACCATGGGGAAGTCAGTTGAAAATAGATATACCATGGAATAATATGGTTGAGATAGAGGTAGATCATCATGGATGAGATGCGTCGGTTTTTCATTGTGAAGATTATTTGAAATTTTCTGTTTTAGTGATGAGTTTTCTATCTTTTTTGTCCACCATTTGTGTGTGATGGTTTGATTTGGGTGGAGGACCAAGAGTTGGTGATGGAATTCGTGGTTATGGAGACCAATGAAGGATTCATTATGGGGTCTTGGATAGGGTGTGTTTTCATTGTTTGGGGTCATCATAAGAGGAGAATTCAGGTGTCCATGAAGACTGTTTGAGGTGATATTTGTTGTTTGATGTAGTTATTTTGGATTTTAGATTTTGGATTATGGAGTTTGGATTGTGGGTGATTGGTTTGATGTCTGTAGGTTCTCACTAACCCAAAAAGCGACTTATTTTAAAATCAAAAAAATGAAGTTTTAGTCAGGAGATAGAGGTAGATCATGTGCATAGGCACACATGGTTTCAAAAATAATGTTTATATTGTAATTCATGTACATGTGAAGTAGGACATTATCCTCTCACGTTTAAGAATACACTGGTGGGTATTGGGGAGTATCTGACACCTCTTATGCCTAGTATAATTGAATAAGGATGAAAGATGGATTATTCAGGAGTGGAAAATGAGAATATGTAGGATTTGTGACTTCTGTTATGTGGGTAAATATCCTTGATGTTTTAAAAGTCAGATAAAATATAACTATACTTCATGTTCATCTTCCTCCTGAGGCTCATAGGTTTTCGCTGCCTATAATATCTGTATGTTGGGAAATCTATGTTAAATATTTGATCTACCATGATCATTCATTCAAATAGGGATATATTCATATTGAATGTGTGATGAAATGTATGATCAACCACAACCATTGTTTGATCCATCATATGTATTTTAAATATAAGTAACTGTTACTGAGATATTGTGTGAATTGAGGTTATTAGATTGAGGGACACAAATATTCTCTAAGATTCAAATAACTTGTAAAATAGTTTAACATATGAAAAGATAATATACCACATGAAAAACCAAGGAACTTCCTTGGGCCATCATGTTAGATAGACCAGACACGTACATTGATCAACAATAAACAACTCCAGTATCAGTTGATAGACCTATCTCATGAAAAATAATTGATCTACCATGATTTTTAATGGTTTTCACTACCTAGAAGAATATTATATTGGGAATAAATTAGTGAGATAAAAATATCTTATTTATTGTGAAGAATATGAGGATATTATATTTTAATCATTATATGTGCTTATTTTTAGAAAAAATAAAGAAAATATAAGATTCATTTTGGAAAATTATTGTATGTACTTCCATGAATAATATGAAGAGTTTGTGACACCCCTTCAATTATCAATTTAAGAATTCAAATTCTGATCCAAGAGATCAATATATATATATATATATATATGCATGTAGTTTTTTTCATCCATTTAATTCTTTTAATAAATGTAAAAATGAGGCATCTGGGTGTATACCAAACTTTATGAATGAAACATTCATATATTTAATACTTTGAGAGAAATGTGTTTCATGTAATAGTCATTAATGTTTTAATTCCTGAACATAAAGAGGATATACCATGTACATATTTAATGTTGTGTGAAATAATTAGATTGTGATTATTTATTAATCATTGGAGCTTCATATATGATAAAAGTAACATTAATTGTAGTCAAGCGCATCAAGAACAGAAATCCATGCACGTGAGGATTTAATATTAGATTAATAAAATATTTCAAATAGAAATAAAAAATTAAACATCAAAGTATTTAATGATTTTAAATGAAGATTAAAATAAAAGTTTGATTTAATAATAAATAATAGAATTTTTTATATTATTTAATTAATAATATCTCAACTTCATATGAAAATAATATACATTATATAATTAAAATATGGAAGATATTATTCATGATTCCAATTTGTAAATATTAATATATGGTGCAGGTATTAAGGAATTTTGTTGAGAATTCAGTGCTCTTTTGTAAATATTTTATGATCTTGTTAAGATAATGATACATCAATTATTGGGGATAGAAGTTGATCTGAATCCAAGATTCCATGAATATGTCACTCCTTAGTATTCAAATAATGAGAAAAATAAAAATAAAACCAATTATATATGGCTTTTTCAGAAAAAGATACATGTTTCAAGTTGAAATGAAGTTTTTTGAAGGTGTATATGAGAAATTATGATCCTACAGGCTCATGGAGGAGGACCATCTAAAAGATAGTGAGATATTCCTACTCGATCAACAAAAAGAGGTCGGATCTTGTGACCGGGGTGTATAACTAGACATTAAAGAGTCTCATGGTGGGGATGCATAATAAGTCATTGAATATGTGGAAAGTAGGGGTGTCTAAAGAATCAAGAAACATGATTTTTTGGGGGTATATAACCAGGAACATTTAGAGGATTGAATAATTCTTTGAATAACAAGTTTATGCCTTAGCAAGTGTAATTAATAATTATATTATATTGTATAATCCATTATATGGGGTGTTAATAAAACTATATCAATAAGTTATATTTTATTTATAACCATGTAAATAGTGTTTCATGGTCACTCATTCACTACAACATCCCATTAGATGAGGCTATGAGATACAATTTATTAGATCATGAGCCTTGAAAATTTTCAGTGTCTAAAATAATAGAAATATAATTTTTAAAATAAAAAAAACTATTTATCCCCATTATAGTAGTCAAATAACTTAGGATATATATGCAGTATAAAATTATTTACATCACCTCTAAAGATCCAACCGTTTCCCTAATTTTAATTCCTTATTCTTTATAGAGTGTGTAATTTTGGAATAATTTTTTTACCCTTTATAATGAAAAAAGTGATATTCTTCTACTAGTAGTTTGATGGTTTTGAAAAGTACCTGACAAAACAAAATAAGGGGAGTGGTAAAGAATTTGAAGAACAAATTGGTTCTAAAATAAGACACACCACCTGTTTGATGTAATCAATGTGGTAAATTCAATGGTAATACTATTAAAAATGATTCTTTCTTTAAATCCAATCTATTTTGTAAATATGACCAATCAGTTAGTGATATAAAGTTTGCAATAAATAATAATTTGAAGTAAGTTCCAATTTAAGTTGTTTATTGAATAACCAGTTCTTTCAAGGGAATTTTTAATGATAAAAAAATATTCATAAGAAGATGTTAATTATATAAAGGAGGGATTAGATAAAATGGTAAGTCATTAAAAAACTCTTAGAAATCAAATGAAATCTATAAATAAATCAATCATTATTTCCATTCATATATATTATTGTATTGATGAAAAATTAAGAATAATTTTTTGGGAAAATGATATATTTAAAGTTTTTTTTATAATTGTTCCATGGAATGGAGAATATTAATAGGGACTACATGGATTTCAAGACATCCCAATGAAATGATAAATAAAAAAGTGAAAATATCTTGAAAATATCTAATTGAAATTAGAGATATGCAATGAGATTTGGTGAATGTGAGGAGGAAAAATTGTTATTAAAGGGTTCAATAAGTAGAATACAAAAATAATATACTAAATATTAAATTTATAGTGTTATAAGATAAGTAAAAATCATGGGGACACCAAATAAAAAAAATTACAATCTTATAAAATAATGAAATCTTCTTCAACACAAACATCAGAGAGGATTATTACTTCGGATAAGACTATTCTTGGTGGATTATGGATGTGGATATCCTGTAGAAAATATTTTACCTCAGACTCAATTAAAAAGTTATCCCCTAACATGGTTGATTCTAATTGGGATAAATCATTTCAACTACATATATATATTTCAAAAGAAAAAACAATAATAATTTTGAGGTTATGAAATAATGAGAACCCATGAAAGTATCAAGGGTTGATGTGAGAATTTCTAAGAAGGTAATTCTCCCAACAGAGCACAATAGGTTGAGATTACCTCCCAAAATAGTACGAAACAAAATCTAGACAGATCACATCAAAATGTAAGACATGCGGACTAATTGGTAGAAGTTGGTGTTGTTTATTGTTTGGTCATAAATCCATTGAACTATTAAATAATATTTTTACATGGTATGATTTGAATAATTGAACATATGGGGACTTGAGATGAATCTTTTATGAAACATTATATATAAAAAATGAACAATCAACTAACAAGGAAATTATTTTAATCATTTGGAAAGTTCTATTTGTTGTGAAGGATATGAGTTTATTTATTTAATGAATTTGGATAAAATCATATAAAGTATATATAATAGATTTATAGATTTAAAAAGATAAGAACAAAAAAAATATAATCATGTCAAGATAGGAGAAAATATTTCCCAGATTAGAAAAATAAAAAAGTTTAAATTTATGATTAGAAGAAGAGAATGGCCAAAGTTATGAGGGAACTCCCACATTGAGTTTCATTTCAGAGAAATAAAATTTGCCCCAAATTCCATATTATTTTATGTGTTAGGAACTCGCATGTTTTGAATTGAAGGTGTTGTTTGAAGCTTTCACATTTTGAAAACTAAGTAGATTAGTTTTCATAGTGTACTACTGAGCATAATTCTCCATGATACAGAAGAAAAAAATACACCCCATGAGTGGAGACAACATGAGGAATGAGGCTTCAAAAACATCATTTCATCTTTGTCTGAAGTTTCTAGGAACCTTTATAAAATTTGGATAATGTGGTATGCCAATAAAACATTGAGTTATTATTTTTTAATATTTAAAATATATTATAAATATGGAGTCCGGGTTATTTAAATGATGAGAAAAAATGGATTCGAATTCATTGCACTAACTTTTTTTGATTGTTTTATTGAGATATGTAAAGGACACAATAAGATTTATTCTTAAATATAGCTTAAAAACCAATTGGTTTAATAAATGAATTTTTTTTGCATGGCATCACATATATATTAGTGTATGGAAAGAATAGACAACCTGATTGTATAACCCTCCTTTTCTATGTTGGGATTGACGTTGTGTACATAGTACAAACCGACTAATGAATATTTGATATGGAGACCATGTTCAATCATCATTATCTCAAATAAAATATTTTCAATAGATTATGTAATCCTTGAATGGTGGATAAAACATTAAAATTATTCTATATTGACCTCTCAATATCATTTAAATAGGGGGTGTTTAATGAATCCATTGTAGAACACATATGAAAAATGGGGATTTATGGTATTTCCAAGAAATAAAAATAGATATTGATATTCCAAGGTAAAAATTTCATTTATTATAGATATCACAATATATATTTAGTGATGGATTAATATATTGAAACTAGAGAACTTTTCATAATGTCAATGACATGTTGTAATAGAGATTGAAGAATACAAATTTCTTACAATAAGAAAAATATGTCATGATTTTATGATTTTCATTTATGTGAAGTCCATATAAAAATATATTATTTTTTCAATAGGAATATTTTATGTGATGATTTTTTAAGATAAGGTATTATTTCATTTTAGATATAAAATTCTATGGGGTCAGTTTAATTTTTTTTTTCAATCTATATTCCAACCAAGGAACCATATCAACTGCACTTGTGATAACTGAGTCGACCACTTGGGTTTTAGTTTTACATTTTCTATCCATGGACATATATGGGAGAGACAATGGTAGATCCACTAAAACTACAGGTAGGGGCTCCTACATTGAGAGCATGCAAGAAAGCATGTATCTATGAAGGAGGATGTTATCGTCTCACTTGTAGGGTAACATAGAAGGTTGTAGGAGAGTGTTTGGAATCCCTTATTCATTTTTATATTACTTAAGACACATGGTTTAATATTAAGGAGAGTTTGAATTAGTATAATTACAATTTGGGTCTTTATGTTATACATGTACTATTCATCAATGATTAAAAATATAGACATAAACAAATTGTGTTGTCTATTTTTCTTCTTCCATTGGATCACAGGGTTCTGATATGTGTCATATATGTATTTATAGTAATATAATTTGATCGTCCTAACTAATATTAAAATATTTTCATTTGAATATATATTCATATTGATTGAATGATGAAGTAAATGATCGACCACGTGCCTTATATGATCTACTATAAGTCATAAACATGTCATAAGTTGTTACTAAGTGGGTACATGAAGGGATGTTGTTCATCAATAAGCCAAACATTACCCTTATATTCACATACGAGGTGCACTAACATAATTTGTGAAGATATAATATATTTCATATACAGAAATGGACATACTATGATCCATTATGGTAGATACACTAACCATGGAAATTGATTTACAATAAGAATCGCTAAATATGATATATGGACCTACCATATGAATAGTATTGCATAATCTTTTAGTTTTGATGGTTTCAACTAACAATAAGAAGGCTATATTGTAAATAAACTAGTGAGATTTGATCCTCTTTATCATATGAATAAGATGAGGATATTCTGTATAAATCATGATACCAGAATATGTTGAGATGTATGAGAACAAATCTTTGATATGGTCACATCAAAATCATGATTACTACCATAAAAAATTTTAGGATATCATGACAGACATCATGTAATTAATAATGGAATTCAAAAAATGATACACGACATTAAAATATAGATACATTCATGAATTTTCTGGTGCATACATGTGAATCATCTTATAAATGAATAAACATGAAATCAATTTGTTTTTCAAACTCAATTATTGTCACTTCAATTTATTTATCACCATTATATAAAAATGATTCCTAGAATAGTCAGGAATATGACCATGCTTGAACATAACAATGATATACAGCCTAGAGATTTAATGCTATTTGAAATATAGAGGTTTTTGATATTCATTAATCTTATGGGATCCATGTATAAAAAATGTCACATAAAATGAGTTCATTAGTATGTATTATATGATCAAAAGAACATTAAAATTTACAATTATTTTTAAAAAGTCGATTTTATAGAGAAATAAAAGGAGGAAACTTTACAATTCATCAAAGAGTTTAAATAGATATTTTAATGATAGTTTGATTGGAGAATAACTTAAGAAGGTTATTGAGAGATTTAAATAATAATATCACACATGTATCCAAATAAATAGGTGATTACATATTTCAATTATGAAAGATATTATTTTTTATTTCATTTTTGGAGTGTAAATATATTTTTCAAGTATCGAAGGATGTTTTTTGTATTTTATAGAATATTTGTTCATATTGGATGCTCATTTTTGGAATCAATTACATCATGTTAGAAGTAGTGAAGTTATTTAGAATCTCAAAGTCACTCATGGAGAATCAGTTGAGTGTTAAAAGACTATTGAGAATCCATATTGTGCATGATTCGGTTGTCATCTCCAGACCAACATACCTATTCAAAGAGGATATTGAAGATCTTGAAGGTATATACAAGAATATTGATCCTATAAGATCATAGTTGATGATCATCTAATAAATAATAGGAAATTTATAATACTATAAAAATAGTAATAAAAATGATCATGTGACTATTATTTATAACCCATGGCTGGAGAGGATCATGATTGGGGTGTATAACCAGTAATGGAAAAAGAAAATGGCTAGTTTGTAAAACCATTCGAGTAACAAATATTAATATTTAGGGGTGTAGAGAAATGATAAACTAGAAGATAAACTATTTGGGTGCATAATTAGTTTCATCCTTATCCAATGTAATTGATAATAATATTATATGGTAGAATCCAAAAGATGGAGTGTTTAACTAACTATGGTAAGGAGTAGGTTTTTATATTCAACACTTTCAATACCATGTGTTGATGTCCCTTTCATTAATACTATACATGAGTTGAGGTTGTGAGATATTGTTGTGTGGATTATGAACCTTAAAAAGTTAGATAGGTTGAATTAAAATAAATATTATTCATAAAATAAACCATTAATTCACCATCTCCTCTCTTAGTGGCCAACCAGTCTGAGTCTATAATGTTAGGACATGATTGATGACTTCAGGAAACATTTTATTTTATTTTCAATGTATGTTAGACATTCAGAATAATTTTTATACAACCTATTATCCAATTATAATTTGAGTCTTATTGGTGGTGACCTATGGTGAATATATCTAATCCTTCCAAACCAATATATTCTATTGGACATGCTATTTTACATGTGCTGTATTTTTGTACATTATTAGAAGTGGAGTGTTCATATATATTATTCTAATTAGTATCATAGGATTCATAACTTTAGTGAGTTTAGGTATTTAGGGATATATTTTTTCATTCCTGGAGGTTATAAATAGTTGATACACTAGGGCTGCCCAATGTTGTTTTTCATGGGGTTTCTATTTAGAAAATATTATCTTTATTGACATTAAGTGCTGGTTTGGCATGTATTATTTGTGTATAGTGAATGATGGCCTAATTAAAATTCTTCATAGACTATCTATGAGACATTTTTCTAGTATTACGTGTGTTTTTATTACATATCTATCATTTGTGTGTTGGTATCATATAGCTATAGTCAAGATGGATTTTAATAAAATCGTATGTTTATTTTATCATTGTAAGTAAGTGGAGAAAATACCTCCCACCACTAATATTTATTTATTTTTTCAAAAGGGAAATATAAATTGGAAATGATAAATTTTTTATGGAAATATATTTTACCAACATATATATTATTTTTCCTAAATTATTATTAAAAACTCTATCCCTAAATGTTATTTCAAAGATAAAATAATTTTTTTTCAATTTTTAAAAAGCCTATTGATAATATATATATTGGTAAAAATGTTAAGAACATATCCAAAATATAGATTTATATATTGATAATATAATTACCCTCATTTATCTTTTCATCATTTATATTGTTAAAAATATTATTCTATCTATTATTATATACAATACAGAAATTTAATATATCTTTGTAACTTATATTTTAGATGAAATATTATATATGAGTATTAAAATAATTTTTTTGGAAAAATTATGTTATATTTATTAATATTATTATATATAATATATTTAGTGTATTTATTATATAATAATTATGAAATTTGATTATATAAAACTTCAATAAAGAGAGGATTTATTAGAATAAAATATTCATACATAATTTTAAAAAAATGTTCAAACTCAATGAAAATACATCACAAATATATTTATACATCTTCAAACTCCAACAGACTTTAAAAGAATCATCCTAAAACTTCATCCAAAATTAGTTTCTGACGCACATCAATTATCACTATTATGGATCACACTGGTAAAAATTTCAATGCATGAAGTTCATCCACTCAGTCACGACATTTCTTCAATGAAAGTGATCATAAATAGTGGGCTCACATTAGCAGTAGGAAGCATTTCATCCAAAATTTCAGATTTAGGTCGCTGAATGCAATACACAACACATAAATGTTTCATAAAATATAATAAAAAACTATAAAATAATCAAGTCTAGAGCACACATTGGGATCATTCAATACCTATAAATTGTAGAGGCTACTATGAAGAGTCCATCACCTCTATCATTGTTTATCCAGTATTTGAATTTATTATAAGTTTCTTAAAGGTCATCTGTCACACCCCAACCGCGGATGTCCGTAATTGTTCTCTTTTCTTGGTCACGGTTTAAATTTTTCGAAGATTATTTGCGTTGGCAGTTTCGCGCTGGTGCGCGGTCACTGCATCATTAGCGGTGACCGTGCGTTCAGCCCGGGTGACCGTGTGTGCACCCAGCATGTTTAAATATTATAATTTTTATGTTGATATTTTATTATTAACGCTATTTAAGTTGTGTTATTAATATGATAGTTAATTTTATTTTATATATGTTTATGTATGTTATATATATATATATATGTATAATAATGTATATATACATATAGTTCTATATATGTTTATGTATATATTTTTATATGAATAAATGTATATATATGTATTATCTTTAAATTATTTTATTATTTGATCAAAATAATTATTATTAGAATTAACTAATGCATTATTATTATTAGGAATTTTACAATTATTATTATTATCTTTATAAAGTTTTATTATTATTATTATCATTATTATTATGCTTTTATTTTTATATACATATATATTTATATTGAGAAACCCTAACCCGTTTTTTCCATCCCCCGTTTTCTTTCTTTCACGAGCCGCCAACCCCTCCCTCCTTCCTGCGTACGCCGCCCCCCATCTCCTTTTGCACCCCGCTGCGCCCGACCTCCCCGGCCGCCCTCTCCCCTGCACCCTCCTCCCGTCCCGCTCACCCCAGCACCGCGCCGCCCCGGCCGCTCCTCTCCCCCTGCACCTCACTGTTCCCGGCCTTCTCCGCGGTCCCGCGCCGTCCCCTCCCTCCGCATGTTCCCGTCACCGACCCCCCTGTCCGACCCCGTCGCCGGCGCTCCGCCGGCCTCCTCTCCCTCTGGCGGCGACACCACCCCCCGCTCCGGCCTCACCCTCCCTGCTCCTTCCCGGCCTCCACCCCCGTCCCGAATCGTCCCGCTTCACCCGCGACCCCCCCTGCTCCCCATCCTGCGCACCTCCCGGCTCACCCCACTCCGGCGCGCTCCCCCTCCTGCCTCCTTCCCAGCACACCAGGCCTCCCGCCTCATCCCGACCGCCGCGTCCCGCTCGCCGCGCCGGCCTCCTCCGCCCGGCCGCACCTCCCCTGCCCCGTCGCCGCGCCGTGCCCCCCCTGCACGTAAGTTTTTATTTATTTTATTTATTAATTTATGTCTCTTCCTATTAATAAATATTATTATTTTTGTCAATATTATTATGATTATATCATTATTTTGATTATTATTATGTTACTTTTATTAATACTAAAGTATTATTATTATTATTATTATTATAATTATGATATTATTATTATTATTTTTATTATCATTATTGTTATAATAATTACTATTATTATTTTAACTATTATATTATCATTATTATTATAATTATCATATTATTATAATTATTTTTATTATCATTGTTGTTATAATAATTATTATTATTATCACCATATTATTATTATTATTATTATTATTATTATTGTTATGCAAATAATAATAATAATAATAATATTATTATTATATTATCATTGTTATTATTATTATTATATTATTTTGTTAATATTATTATATTATTATTGTTATTATTATTATTAACATATTATTATTATTATTATTATTATTGTTATGCAAATAATAATAATAATAATATTATTATTATATTATCATTTTTATTATTATTATTATTATATTATTTTGTTAATATTATTATATTATTATTATTGTTATTATTATTATTATATTATTATTATTATTATTTCGTTATTATTATTATTATTATTACTATTATTAATATTGTTATTATTGTCATTATTAATCTTGTTATTATTATTATTATTATTATTATTTTATCACTATTGTTGTTATTATTATTATTATTATAATTACAATTATTACTATTATTATCATTATTATTACTCTGGCTTTCACTTTTTCTTTGTTAGGGGTTTTTCATCAACTTATATTTGTTTTTGGTAGGTTTAGGATTTTAGAACCCGCGCAGGGCGTTTCCGAGAGAGAGCCATCACTGCGCCTTGTTTCCGAGGATCCGCCGTCTCCGCGCCTCAGTTCCGAGGTGAGCGTTTCTTCCCGATGCTTGGTTTCGCATGCTCTAGTGAGTTTTTGTATGTGTCTGAGTCCTTCATATCTATTATACAGAGTGTTGGACTTTATCACGTGGCTTCGGACACACGTCGTGTCATCGGGCCTTGGTTCCAAGGTCGTTTTACCGTCGCGCTTGGATCTTGAGGTAGGTCTCCCTTTGCACTCGCCTTTAAATTTAGAATTTATTTATTCCTTGACTAATTATTAAGTTTCGGTAAATTTAAAAGTATTATTAAGTAGTTATCTATAGTTTAGTGATCTGCTGATGATAAAAGTTTTTTTAATTCTAGTGTTTCATTAAAAGCGTTTTCTTGGATTTAATTGTGTGCTTCCATGGTAGTGTTGCTATATGGTTCTTCTTGAATAATGAATGACATGTTAAATTGTGTTTTTAAATGTTTTTAGCGTGTGTAAATTAGTAGATGTATTGTTAATAAAAAAAGAGGTGTTTCTTAGGACCTGGATTAGAGAAAATGACCGTATGTCCTTTAAACTTGATTTTGGAAACTTAAAGTGTGGTTCTTGGTTGATGAGAAATGTTTTCCTGTGTTGCGTGAACAAAAGTTTGGATTTCATTTGAGAAATGGTGTTCCTTCAAAAAAATTATTTAAGGCCCGTTTGGCTCTTGATGAAAGTGGGTGCGTTTGGATATTGGAAAATGATTCTACTTGTGGAACCACTGTGTTTCGGGTTTAATATGATGATTTGAGTTTCTTAAATAATTTTCTAAGTGTGTTTCTGATTTTAAAATGGCATGGCGTGTGTCATATCCCTTTGGAAATGTTTTAGCGTTAAATGTTAAAAATGTAAATGATATAACGGCCCGGTTGGCACTTTAATAAATGTGAAGTGATTATACACACACATATATATATATATATATATACGTACTTGTGAGGGAATTTCTACAGGGGGACTTCCCTTCGAGGGTTGTCGTGTAGTAATGTCCGTGTAAGGGGTTGGAAAGTGCGGTGAGATGAGTCACGCGTGCGAGGGTCTCCCACTTACACAGTGTTACTAAAACCACCACGAGTTCCTGGGCGTCTTGTAGATTATCGAGTGACGGTTTCTTGCTATCCCTGATTAGATGGGTTGGTACCCCCTGGAGTCATGGAAAGGCCAGGTGGGATGTACCACTGGTTGGCTATTAGGGCGACCAGTTGGTTATTGACTGTGGAGTACCATGCCGGCAGGTAGTCTGAACCCGAGTACGTCCAGGGGTTTTCTAGGGATGTTCAGGATCACCCATGGTTATTGCTGATAGCGTCTAGTTTATTTTTACTTGCACTTGGCTTTCCTTGCTTGTTTACCTTTACTTGCACTTGTTTCTCCTGCTTGTTTACATTCATTCATCCTTCACAGCCTATACTGTTAGACTTTGGGAAAATGGTTTTCAAATGAAAATGCTTTATTCTCTTTGGGTAAAATTTGGAAATGTAACACTTTTCTTTCTAGAATGAGTTTAAGACTAATGAAAGGGAACTAAATTTTGAAAAGAATAAGGGAAATGCCTTGTGTTTTATTTTCAAGTAAAGAATTATGAAAATTTACTTTTATAGATTATAGTTCAAACCGGGATTATGTAGATTCTTTATTTACTGGCAGTGCTTTGGTATTTGTTGTGGGGCTCACCTACTGAGTACTCTTTGTGCTCACGCCTATCTTTTACCATTTCAGTTGCAGGTTCCTTGTGTTCAGGCCTTCCTAGCTTGATTTGCTCAGTGTGGGAGTGACGTTGGTTGTAGTTGGGTGGTGACCCGCGAGGTCACATGGAGGTATGTCGTAGTATAGTTTTGTTTATGTCTTTAGTGTTTGTCACTTTGTGTAGTTTTTATTCTTTCTTTTGATCGTGTATTTAGTTTGGGCTGAAATCGTTCCCAACGATTAAAATTTTAATGCCTGGCACTAGTTTCCATCCCGGGGGGATCGGGAACGCCCCTTGGGACTTGCCGCGGACCGGCTCGGGTGACCGGTTCAGGGTCAACCCAGGATGGTTCGTGACAAAATGGTATCAGAGCGGTTCTTGTTATTTGGGTTTTCCGGTAGAAGGAGATTAGGACTGTCGGAACCCGAGGGGTAGGTACGGGAAGAGCGTCGCGAACTCTTGCTCGCACTGATCCTCGAGTTTCCTGGGGTAGTTCGGGAATTGTTTCCTTGTCTTTTCTGGTTTGTCTTGGATTGAGAGATGATAATGGAGGCAAGCCGACGCTACATCATGATTTCACATGGAGTAGTGACCCATGTGGAGTCCGAGTACATGGTTTGAATTCCTCCTAGTGGTCGACACTGACTTGGGACATGGACCACTACCATGTCGCCAGGTTGAGAATGACTACTAGTCCCTCATTTCAGTGATTGATGCAAACTTGGATGCTGCTTTTGTTTTGGTCTGTGTAAGTTCATTGTTTGAAATGAAAAAGGGTTTTTGAAAATTGGACTGGTTTATTTTAAAGGTCTTTAAATGTATAAAATGGGTTTTAAAACTGAAATCTCTTGATTTGAAAATCTGTTGTTTGCTTGGAGTTGGTTCAGAATGGTTTGGGGTGAAACCTCAGGTCCTCTTTAGGAACGTTTGCACATGTGTGAGAATGCATGGAAAATGAGAATTGGTACGAGTATTAATGGATAGTGGATAAAGACATGTGCAACGGTTCATGAGATTACCTGGGTGTGTATTTGAAATTAAAGCCTTGACTTTGTTTTCTCAATTGGTTTAAAAAAGGGGGGGAAATGGTTTTGGAAAGTTTTTGGTTTGAAAGTGGATTGGTTTTTAAAAAGTGATCTTGAAAAAGGGTGGGTTTGAAATTAAAAATGAAAAGGGAATTTTAAAGAGGAGATTTTATTTTGGGTTGTGTTGTATTTGTTTGGTCCTTGTGCTGACTGTTTTTGATGAAGGCGCTTTTATTGATGTTGCTTCGATTTGATGTTGGTTTTGGCCTTGTGTTTTATATGTCGCTCAGGAAGTGCCGCCCAGAAAGGTCCCTAAGGATTCTGATAGGTCATGCCCAATTTTTTGTCCTCCTCAGACTTTGCATATTCTCCATGGTGATCAGGGTCTATTAGAGGCAGTAAAATGGCTCGAGGAAGTGGAACGTGTCTTTAGAATGTTGGGAACTCCCGATAATGTTAAGGTTCGTGCAATTATGAAGTTGTTCAAGGGTCCAGCTCTGGACCAGTGGAAGTTGGTTGCCCCACCATCGACGCAAGTTAAAATGACGTGGGATGTCTTTAGGATTTTTTTCATCCAATGGTTTGTACATGAGGAAGTGAAGCTGGAGAAAAAGAGAGAGCTTGTGCATATTCAACAAGGCCAACGGACGGTGAAGGAATATGTTGACCATTTCAAGGAACTAATATCCTTTTCTCCATAGGTAGCGTCGCATGAGCTCATGAAGGTCTCTCTTTTCACTGGGGGTCTTCGTCCAGAGATCAAGGAGCGAGTCCTCCCTTATAAAGGCCTTTGTTTCGAGAAGCTGGTGGAGGAAGATTTCTTGGCTGAGTTAGTTTCTGGTGTGCGGGTGGTTAATACTTTAGCATCCCCTGTTGTTGTTTGTAAGAGTTCACCCTCTGGTGAGAAAAAGGTTCCAGAGATACCTGTTCCTAAGGAGTTACCCCCTTTGGTCTCAGCTTCCAGTTCATCAGATCATTCAATGGTGTGCTATCAGTGTGGTCGTTCCGGGCATTCAAAGTCGTCCTGTCGCACTCCTCCGAAGACGTGTCATCGATGCGGCTGTCTGGGTCATCTGGAGAAGTTTTGCAAGAAGCGTCGCTTGAAGAAGAAGTTGTGATTGGAGAATGTCAGTACCTGACTCTGAGGTAGAAGATGCTTCAGCCATCAGTGCCCCAACCACAGGTCTTGGGGTGAAGCTCGCGCGCAGTCAGGAGTTCCCAGGGTTGTGAAGCCTTTGCCCAGGTTAGGTTTTTCGTGTTGACGGTGGAACAATTAATATCTTTTGTACTTGTTCGCTACTGTTAAGGTTTTAGTATCGTTGTAAGCATGTTGTTTTGATATGAAGTAATGATGGACTTGTTCTATTATAATCAAAGCAGACTGGTTTGTGTGGATGTGATATTCTAAATCGTGTGTCCTTCTTAATAGTGTGTTTGATCCTTGTGTGGGTTGACCTCGTTGTAGTTATGTTATCGGATGTGGTTATGTTTCATGAACTTCAATGGGTCATGATTCTGATTCGATGTCCGGTTAAGTCTTTTCTGTGGGTTTTTCCTAGTGTTGAAGTTGTTGACTCTAGTCATGTGTTCAGCGTTTCGACGGAAGTGTTGTTTTGATTGTGTTATAGGAGGCAGTTTGGATCGGTTATGAGTTCCCGCACTGGAACCAACTTCTTTTGATAGTATGTGTTGTGTGTTAAGTTTTTGAACTAGTTATGTTCTTGTGGTGGGGAGAACTCCTTCGTGTTCTCCCCTCAATCTCGGACCCCAAATTTCTCTTGAATCGGTCGGGTGTGACCTGTGCAGAGTAAGGTCATCCCCGAGATTCTCAGTTCTCTCTGGTTCCTTTAGTTCCGTTGGGGCATGGACTTAAATCTTGACCGACTTTTGGCCTGATGACTTTCTGGGGGCAGAAAGTGTCTGTGGTGGGGAGAATTGTCACACCCCGACCGCGGATGTCCGTAATTGTTCTCTTTTCTTGGTCACGATTTAAATTTTTTGAAGATTATTTGCGTTGGAGGTTTGGCACTGGTGCGCGGTCACTGCATCATTAGCGGTGACCGTGCGTTTAGCCCGGGTGACCGTGTGTGCACCCAGCATGTTTAAATATTATAATTTTTATGTGGATATTTTATTATTAACGCTATTTAAGTTGTGTTATTAATATAATAGTTAATTTTATTTTATATATGTTTATGTATGTTTTATATATATATATGTATAATAATGTATATATACATATAGTTCTATATATGTTTATGTATATATATTTATATGCATAAATGTATATATATGTATTATCTTTAAATTATTTTATTATTTGATCAAAATAATTATTATTAGAATTAACTAATGTATTATTATTATTAGGAATTTTACAATTATTATTATTATCTTTATAAAGTTTTATTATTATTATTATCATTATTATTATGTTTTTATTTTTATATACATATATATATATATTGAGAAACCCTAACCTGTTTTTTTCCCTCCCCCGTTTTCTTTCTTTCACGAGCCGCCATCCCCTCCCTCCTTCCTGCGTACGCCGCCCCCCATCTCCTTTTGCACCCCGCTGCGCCCGACCTCCCCGGCCGCCCTCTCCCCTGCACCCTCCTCCCATCCTGCTCACCCCAGCGCCGCGCCTCCCCGGCCGCTCCTCTCCCCCTGCACCTCGCTGTTCTTGGCCTCCTCCGCGGTCCCGCGCCGTCCCCTCCCTCCGCCTGTTCCCGTCACCGACCCCCCTGTCCGACCCCGTCGCCGGCGCTCCGCTGGCCTCCTCTCCCTCTGGCGGCGACACCACCCCCCGCTCCGGCCTCACCCTCCCTGCTCCTTCCCGGCCCCCACCCCCGTCCCGACTCGTCCCGCTTCACCCGCGACCCCCCTGCTCCCCGTCCTGCGCACCTCCCGGCTCACCCCGCTCCGGCGCGCTCCCCCTCCTGCCTCCTTCCCAGCACACCAGGCCTCCTGCCTCATCCCGACCGCCGCGTCCCGCTCACCGCGCCGGCCTCCTCCGCCCAGCCGCACCTCCCCTGCCCCGTCGCCGCGCCGTCTTGCCGCTCCACGCCCCCCCTGCACGTAAATTTTTATTTATTTTATTTATTAATTTATGTCTCTTTCTATTAATAAATATTATTATTTTTGTCAATATTATTATGATTATATCATTATTTTGATTATTATTATGTTACTTTTATTAATACTAAAGTATTATTCTTATTATTATTATAATTTTCATATTATTATTATTATTGTTATTATCATTATTGTTATAATAATTACTATTATTATTTTAACTATTATATTATCATTATTATTATAATTATCATATTATTATAACTATTTTTATTATCATTGTTGTTATAATAATAATAATTATTATTAGCATATTATTATTATTATTATTATTATTGTTATGCAAATAATAATAATAATAATATTATTATTATATTATCATTGTTATTATTATTATTATATTATTTTGTTAATATTATTATATTATTATTGTTATTATAATTATTAAAATATTATTATTATTATTGTTATTATTATTATTATTATTGTTATGAAAATAATAATAATAATATTATTATTATTATATTATAATTGTTATTATTATTATTATATTATTTTGTTAATATTATTATATTATTATTATTGTTATTATTATTATTATATTATTATTATTATTATTTTGTTCTTATTATTATTATTATTACTATTATTAATATTGTTATTATTGTCATTATTAATCTTGTTATTATTATTATTATTATTATTTTATCACTATTGTTGTTATTATTATTCTTATTTTAATTACAATTATTACTATTATTATCATTATTATTACTCTGGCTTTCACTTTTTCTTTGTTAGGGGTTTTTCATCAACTTATATTTGTTTTTGGTAGGTTTAGGATTTTAGAACCCGCGCAGGGCGTTTCCGAGAGAGAGCCATCGCTGCGCCTTGTTTCCAAGGATCCGCCATCTCCGCGCCTCAGTTCCGAGGTGAGAGTTTCTTCCCAATGCTTGGTTTCACATGATCTAGTGAGTTTTTGTATGTGTCTGAGTCCTTCATATCTATTATACAGAGTGTTGGACTTTATCACGTGGCTTCGGACACACGTCGTGTCATCGCGCCTTGGTTCCAAGGTCGTTTTACCATCGCGCTTGGATATTGAGGTAGGTCTCCCTTTGCAATCGCCTTTAAATTTAGAATTTATTTATTCCTTGACTTATTATTAAGTTTCGGTAAATTTAAAATTATTATTAAGTAGTTATCTATAGTTTAGTGATCTGTTGGTGATAAAAGTTGTTTTAATTCTAGTGTTTCATTAAAAGTGTTTTCTTGGATTTAATTGTGTGCTTCCATGGTAGTGTTGCTAGATGGTTCTTCCTGAATAATGAAAGACATGTTAAATTGTGTTTTGAAATGATTTTAGCGTGTGTAAATTAGTAGATGTATTGTTAATAAAAAAGAGGTGTTTCTTAGGACCTGGATTGGAGAAAATGACCGTATGTCCTTTAAACTTGATTTTGGAAACTTAAAGTGTGGTTCTTGGTTGACGAGAAATGTTTTCCTGTGTTGCGTGAACAAAAGTTTGGATTTCATTTGAGAAATGGTGTTCCTTAAAAAAATGATTTAAGGCCCGTTTGGCTCTTGGTGAAAGTGGGTGCGTTTGGATATTGGAAAATGATTCTACTTGTAGAACCACTGTGTTTCGGGTTTAATATGCTGATTTGAGTTTCTTAAATAATGTTCTAAGTGTGTTTCTGGTTTTCAATGGCATGGCGTGTGTCATATCCCTTTGGAAATGTTTTAGCGTTAAATGTTAAAAATGTAAATGATATAACGGCCCAGTTGGCACTTTAATAAATGTGAAGTGATTATACATATATATATATATATATATATATATATACATACTTGTGAGGGAATTTCTACAGGGGGACTTCCCTTCGAGGGTTGTCGTGTAGTGATGTCCGTGTAAGGGGTTGGCAAGTGCGGTGAGATGAGTCACGCGTGCGAGGGTCTCCCACTTACACAGTGTTACTAAAAACACCACGGGTTCCTGGGCGTCTTGTAGATTATCGAGTGACGGTTGCATGCTAACCCTGATTAGATGGGTTGGTACCCCCTGGAATCGTGGACAGGCCAGGTAGGATGTGCCACTGGTTGGCTATTAGGGCGGCCAGTTGGTTATTGACTGTGGAGTACCATGCCGGCAGGTAGTCTGAACCCGAGTACGTCCAGGGGTTTTCTAGGGATGTTCAGGATCACCCAAGGTTATTGCTGATAGATTCTGGTTTATTTTTTACTTGCACTTGGCTTTCCTTGCTTGTTTACATTTACTTTCACTTGTTTCTCCTGCTTTTTTACTTTCAGTCATCCTTCACAGCCTATACTGTTAGACTTTGGGAAAATGGTTTTCAAATGAAAATTCTTTATTCTCTTTGGGTAAAATTTGGAAATGTAACACTTTGCTTTCTAGAATGAGTTTAAGACTAATGAAAGGGAACTAACTTTCGAAAAAAATAAGGTAAATGCCTCGTGTTTTATTTTCAAGTAAAGCATTATGAAAATTTACTTTTATACATTATAGTTCAAACCTGGATTATGTAGATTCTTTATTTACTGGCAGTGCTTTGGGATTTGTTGTGGGGCTCACCTACTGAGTACTCTTTGTGCTCACGCCTATCTTTTACCATTTCAGTTGCAGGTTCCTTGTGTTCAGGTCTTCCTAGCTTGAGTTGCTCAGTGTGGGAGCGACGTTGGTTGTAGTTGGCTGGTGACCCGTGAGGTCACATGGAGGTATGTCGTAGTATAGTTTTGTTTATGTCTTTAGTGTTTGTCAGTTTGTGTAGTTTTTATTCTTTCTTTCGATCGTGTTTTTAGTTTGGGCTGAAATCGTTCCCAATGATTAAAATTTCAATGCCCGACACAAGTTTCCATCCCGGGGGGATCGGGAACGCCCCTCGGGTCTTGTCGCGGACCGGCTCAGGTGACCGGTTCAGGGTCGACCCGGGCTGGTTCGTGACAACATCAAAGCATAAGAATGACTACAAGTTTCTATAATTATAATGGTATTCCTACAAAAAAATAAATGAACAAAAATTCAAACTTGAATCAAATGAAATTTTATTAGTAAAATGAATATATACTATTTTAGGAAGACAATGTACCAACCTGAGAAGAATAGCTACGTGGGTTTATGGATATTGTGTTTTGATCCATTTTTTTCTTCAGTGACAAATAATAAAATTTTAATGATAGAGAGAATATTAAAATGTCACTTATGAAAGGATGAAATAAAAAATCAAGAAATTTTACAAAATTTACAATACTACTGTTATTCATCTATTTCGTTGGGTGAAATACTTCTCTTATTTGGATTCCCCAGCCAATGGTGTCATCACCACCTTCCCTCATCGGCCAATATTGTCAGGGAGGGAGGGGAACCAAATTCCTCCTCAATAGCCTCCCATCCCTTATAATTTTACTCCATTCACAGATCCTCCACCCTCCATAGCTTCTCATCCATATATATAAGAACCAGTGTTTTATCGTATATTGATGGAGTTCCTATGATCCTGCTTTAACCAATAGAGTTTGGGATCACATCCCTAATGGAGGATAATTATTTGGTTTCCCACTTCAGTAAGAGACATCCCATTTTTGACATCACTGATAAATTCATCTTTATAAATTGGAAGCTATGGGACCAAGGGATAGTGGGGATCATAGATTCATGACACCTCTTAGTTTGTTTCTCTTAATAAGATCTCATATCTACATGGGAGAATGATTTTCTTGTTATCACAGATTCATGTTTTTTCTTATTTTGGTGGTCATTTGATTTTTAATTGATGCATGATCACCTTGTCTTGGAATTATGGATCATTCTACATGGTTTCCCTCAACCATTTCAAAACTCAATTGTCCTTCACATGATTGGAATCTATGTGGGTAGATTCATCTACTTGGATCTACGTACCATCTATTTTATCATATGATTTATTCAATAATTTTTGTTGAAGTGGATCAATCCAAAAAACTAATGGAGACTATCTGCATAGTGATTAAAGGTGTTATTTTATGGCATCAAAATGATTTCTATTAACCATGGGTCATTTACCATTCTTCTAGTTATCTTCTCGGACATGATTCATATAGTTATAGGAATTGACTGATGTTGGTTCCTTAGGAACCCCTATTTACTGATTCTTTGGGTGAGTACCATCCTCAAAAGGTTGTAGGGGATGGTATAAAGATCACCCCAGTTGGCGAATGTTCTAGAAAAGGCCTTGATATGTATTATCTAAGAACCAATGAGGTATGAATTCCTCCTACCATCCATAAGGAGGTGAAATCTATACAATCAAAGCCTAAAATTGAATATGGGTTTGAGGAATTAATTCAAGATTTGGGGGACATGAATGGGGAAAGGAAGGAGACAGAGGGGATCAATATAAACTTTTCATCCCCCACATATGTTACAATACCTTCCTTAATATATTTTTTCAATGATGGTGACCTAGTAGATGGACAATAACATAATTTTTCTACATTTAGTGGTGCTAATGTCCATGTTGAGACAAATGTACTTGGTTCAAAATATGTCACTCCTGATTAGAATATAGTTTTGTATTTGTGCTGAGGGCTGAATAAACAAATTGAATCATCAAATTACATAAAAATCCAAAATAGTTTCAACAATTTTAATGGATACGTGAGGATAATAAAGATCCTGAATGATGGAAAGCATATATTATTGAATAAAAGAAGAAATAGTTCGGATCAAGGTCCTTAGAAGACAATGAGACTAGTGACCAAGAAGTGAACACCCAAACAATGACTAATTGTGAACATGAATATCAAGGAGACAGAATGGTTGGGTATGTGTCGAGGAAGGGGATGCAATGTAAGATAATTTACAGGAATTTCACTATCTACAAGGGGAATTGAACAAGACCTTAAAAATACGACTATAACATTCCGAAAATAGAAACTTGATCTTAAGGAAAGAATAAGAATGAAAATATTGAAACGAAACTGTGGGAATTATCTATGGTTGAATGGGTTGAACATGTCTATGGTTGAATAGACAAGAAGTGTCTAATCATGAAAAATAAGGCACCACAAAGTGAAATCAAGGTGCAAGAACTAGTTAGAGAACAAGCAGCTAAAAGTGCACTCAATATTATATTCACTACATTAGATCAAGTATATGTGCTTAATGGTGAAAAAAATGGAATGGAAAGAGAATTTTCATCTATAAGATGAGAGTCTATGAAACATATTTTTCCCTCAGAGGAAGAAAATATTGAAATTTTCAATCAACTACATGCTCTAAGGGAGGTGGTTGATAAAATTTATGACAGATTCCTTCAAGTGGATATTAATGGAGATAAAGAGGCATGGATTTAGAAAAAAGACTAGATAATGTCTTGAGGCTTCAATAATTGAAAAATCAACTTAGGTGAATTCATAAATACATGGGAAATAATTGCAAACCATTTTTTGGAGGTTATGAACTGTGAATCAGATATCATTGTAACTAATCTACCTTAGGAATTATATAGTGTGTCTAATTATAGTAATATTAGTTTAGTTTATAATAATTTTAAGAGCTCTTTTAGTGCATTGTGTATTTGTTTTTATCCTGTATGATTTCCCACTTCTCCCTTAAAGTGGATTTGAAAAAGAAATTATATTTGGTGAATGTACCAACCCGAATGTTGTGTGCATTTTCTTTGACAACATGATTTGTGGGTTTTTAAATTATTTATTTCTCATAATACCAACGATCTCCTTCTATGGTCTAATAGGCATAAAAAATCATGAATATTGTAAAAAATGTATCAAAAATTATATCATAATAACTTGATCATTCTCACTTGTGTATGTATGGTCCTTTCTCTTGTGAATAGAATCTATTTATCCCTAATATAACACTAACCGGAATAAAATATTCATATTAAATAAAATAATTTTATATCATATAAATATAAAATAAAATTTCAAAAAAGAATAACATTATTTTCTAGTGTAAAAAACACAAATAAGAAACATGAATACAAAGACTAATGCATCATAAACACAAACATAAATACACTACTACAAAAATACTCTCTTTGCGGTTGAATGAAAAATTGAAACTTCCTTGGATAATAATGCCCTCATTTATTATATAGCCATTATTCCTTTGAAAAGCCTCCACTTTATATCAAGATTGTTTCCAAACACTAATGATTTTCAAAGTGTTTCGTCTTTATATATATTCAATAAATTCTCAAAATTCTCATGATCTCCATTTCTAACCAAATTATTCATTAAATTAATTGTGATACAGTGAACATAAGAAAAACACTATCCAAATGGAAGCTCATGTGAAATACAAGATATCATTATAACCCTTAAAAATATTAAATGTCGTCATTAAAATCATAATTAAGGTAATTAAAATAGAGGAAGCATTGAAAATAAATTTAAATAATCCATATTGTGATCCTTCAAATATCCTACATGAAATTCCTTCTCACATTAAATTATGATCAAGTTCTCCTTCAAATTGTGAACATGAAATTACTTCCCTCATACTAAATAATAAAAAAATATTTGACATCATCATCTGAAAAAAATGTTTTGGATGATAAAAAATTATAAAAGTATAAGCACTAAATACCATTCTACTAAAATCACATTCCATTCCTAGAATGTTCACGAATAAAAAGAATAATAAATGAAACAATCATGTGAAACATGTATCAACTTCAAAACAAAATGGGGATTGATTGTAATAAAAAACAAAAAAAACCGTTCATTTCTATGGTTGTAGAATAAAATAATATATCCTGAACAAAAAATAAATATTGGTAAACTATGTCAGTTTATAAAAAAATCAAGAATTCATATAATATACAATGGAAGTTATCTTAGCAGGAAGCTATATTACTATAGATCCCATGACCCAGATGTGTTGCATTATGTTTATACATGAATTGTGTTGAGAAACTCCATATATAGAGACTCTATTGTAATTTTTCATTGACTAGAAAACATACGTTACTCCCACCTCATTTAAAATTATCAAGGAAAAGAGGATCAAGATATCATAGATGTTTTATGGTGACAGAAATGGTTCACATAATGATATCTAAGTATTCCAATATCCCCCCAAAACAAAGAATAGTCTTGAAAAGATTTTATAAAACATATAGTTAAGGGTTTTAGATTACCTAATAAAAAACTCACATCCTTCCACTAATAAAAGTTATTTTTTCATCGCATATATCATAAGTGAAATGTGTTTTAAGAAGGAATCAATAATTTATTTCAAACACAACCAAAATGTTTTAAAAATGAAAATCATTCTAAATAGATATGATAATGTGAATCCACCAAATTCTACCCCATGAGTTTTCGTGATACGTATGAACTTCAAAATTATCTGGTATATGGAATCAACAATATCAATCATTTTAGTCGATAGTGAATTGGAATTATGATCCAAAACCATTCCTTTTGGAATGTAATAACACTGTATTCACAAAACCATATATCACATGATCTATTTAGAAGAGAAATAAAATCTACACTGCTTGGTTATCTGGTATATAGAATCAACTCCATAAATCATTTCATCCTATAGATAATTGGTATTAAATTCCCCAAACAATTACTTTTAGAACATAATCATATAATATTCATAGAACCACATACCTCAAGAGATGTTTGATAGGGAAATATAGTCTTCAATAGTGATTATTGAATGGTATTATCTTAATATATTCCATTTTAAGTGTTTGGGACCATGAACATGTCTTTTAGGAGTTCAAACCATTTAAGATGACATTGATAACCAATTTACATCTAAATACCTCTTTCTTGTTTCCACATTATGTTTGGTAACTTCAAACACATTTATTTTAGATTTTAATAAAAAATTGCTGAGTACAAGTTTGAACGTTTTACCACGAAAACATTTGTGTCCATAAATAAGTATGAAATTAGCATCCAAAAGTCACACAATAAATAAAAACAGATGATTAAAAAAATTAATTTCATATTAATTTCAATGAAACCCAAAAATAATTTCATTTCAAGAACTATATAAAAGTTAATTCATGTCCATAAAACATGAGGAGAGAAAATACATACCTCATAAAAGGCTCCCACATTGATTGATCGAATGCCAAATGGGTTTATGTACATGATCTTCCCAAATCATCATCTATGCTTTCAGTAGTATAAGAAAACAATTGAACATTAGTATATAGAGAGCTATATGAGACCGTGGAGAATCAAGGTTGTGGGTTTGGGTGTGGATGTAGGCGACGAAGATGAACCAGTAACATGAGTGTTGGTAGTTACAATGAAATAATATTCATAAACATTACTCACCAAAATCACAATACAAAATTAAAACAAACAATTTTCGTCATGCATCATTTAAAAAGTAAATTAGAGATTAAAAAATGAGTTCATGTATAATCTTCAAAAAATATTGGTTGTGATTAAAATAAAAAATGTGGGAATTCATTACCCCTTTTCCACCTATAACACATATAACATCACCCTATATAACCAGTGAATAGGTTAAATAGTCCAAGAGTCTCCAATTTTGTAAAATATGAGTAATTTGTTTATGATTAAGCTCTAGGAATAATTATTCACAAAATAGTGTATCCATTACTAATGATGGTGGTTGAAAAAACGAAATTTCTATATGACCATACACATAAGTCATTCATAATATCTATGTGTTTTTTATTCCTAAGCACCAATACCCTGAAAAATAATAAATGATGAAAAAAGATTAGAATAAGAATCTAATATGTCAAAATAAATATCTCATTTAGTATAATAATAACTGATTTAATTAATTAGGCATGATTAATAAACAATACATATACTGACATAAATACCAAAAGGCTCATGACTATGTTCTTACTGTTTGTACTATTTCTTTTATTCTTGTAATGTTAAACAACAATATTTGAGAGTGTCACATTGTTAAAAGAGTATTTTATTTAAAAATTTTAATTTTTAAATCATTAAAATGGGGAATCAATAATATACCAACCAACTGATTTCAAAATTTTCAAGTTAAATAAAATAAATAAATAGGAAAATAAAAAATCAACACAGGATAAGGAGGAGTGATATGCATAGAATGATTTGGGAAGTAGAAGATAGTTGACAATAAACAATGGACTTGTAACCGACATGTAACATATTATATATATATATAGTATGTACATAAATACACCTGTAACATAGCCAAATAGAAAAAAATGTTTCATTATTAAATATTAAACAATAATTGGAATATTATATCGTGTTACATAGCTATTGATTTCATGTTTTTGTAAATATGCTTTGTTCCCTATCAAATTGTATTCAAATATAAAAAATTTATAATTTATGAACAATATAAAATGGTAAATTTTCACAGATATCTATACCAAAAACAACAAAGTAATTTGACATAGTTATGTTGATTTAATTACCATTTAATAACATACACAATAATAATGATATTCTAAGAACTTTAACAAAAAATACGAAGGCCTCACTCAAAAAATCAATGTAGATATAGGAATTTTATTTATTAGTATATTAAAATCTAGATGAAATAATAAAACTAATTTCATCCGAATTTTACAGAAAACATAATCAAATTTAAATATAACACATTGTAACAATGTTTTCATGCTCTTGAAACATAAACAAGATAATTTGAGTCCTTATAAGAGGAAAAAATATGAAACAATTGAATGTGGAGTGGGTTTATGTAGATTCCCCTAATAGAACACCTTTATTATAGTTGAAAGGTGAAAAAACTATACTTCTTTAGTCGATGTTGGGAGATAAATATTGTTTTATAATCAAAACTATGGGAACAATACAAGAAGGTAAACTAAACATATGATGGTAGGCTGCAGAACTCCAATAAGGGGGAAAGTGATGAGGAGAATTTGGGAGAGGGGAGAATGAAGAGAAACACATCCCATACTAGTAGGAATGATGAATTATGTCTACGAACCCCTTCATATCGGCATGGGTGAAGACGGTTATCAAATTTTGTGTTGGGTGGTGATGTATGGTGAGGTGGGAAAGAACGACATATAGAAGACCTAAAATAAGGGAAAATAAATCTCAAACAATGACATAATAGGCATGGGCCAGTGGGGAGGTGATGTGGGATGACCCATGGGTGATGCCAGAAGGGTGTTGGACCAATTAAAAAATGGCACACTGAGGCAGACTTGATCTGGTTGTACAGTTGTGGGTAGAGGGGATTGGTCTGGCTAGAAGGGCTGGATGCCAGGTAAATGAAATCAAAAGAAAATTTTACCCTAGGAAACAGATATTTCTATTGGTATTCAAAATAATAATTATATATATATAGATATGTATATATACCGACACACTATTTTCTATTAGTTGGTTATTTATAAAATAATTGTCATTGTTGAATATTTTATTGTAGCATTTTCCATTGGTGGTAAAATAATTTTTTTGTAATAGTTATTCTTAATAATGGGTTCATGTGTTGGTAAAAAAATATTGTTATTTGTATGATAAAAAATATATTTAACTCTTTATAAAATATTGTTCAGTGTTAGATGATCAATACTAATTATTATATACATCAGTAAAATAGTGTTTGGTATTCAAGATCAATACAAATAAAACATAATATCCATTTATATTATTTAATTTTAGAAAAAGATATATTATATTTCAATAAATTTTTATTAGTAGAAGTCATTTTTTGTAGAGCACCAATGTTTATTAAATATCCCACATTTACTATATCCTTTATAGACTGGTAGGCATACATGATATTTTGTGGCGTCGTGATCTGAGTATAGATCATGTACTGGGTTAAATGAAATCACATGATTTACAAATAGTGTTTAGAAAATATAATATATCATATATGAATATAACAAGAATAAATAAAAGTCAAATATCACTCTCACCTTTTAAAATACATTAAATTAAAAGACACTTTCAGTGACAACATCAAAGAAATAATAAACATAACACTCTATAATCAATTCTTCTGCCTTACATTTCACATGTAATTTTCATTTATACATGTAAAATATAAATTGAAACAAATGAAGGGTAAAAAAAATAATATATTTAGTATATTTGTTTAAATTAATCAAATATTCATGTATATATTAAATAGAATGAAATTATTCCATTTAAAACTTAACAAAATAAATTCTTAAATCATTGATTGAAATGGAGATAACATGGTTGTCCTATAGAAAAAGATTAAATTAATGGAACCAAATACACAAAGAAACAATTGAAGATTTATTAATTATTTATATTAAATCATTATAAACTATAATAAGTCAATACAAGGATGATAAATTAATTATTTTATAGAAAATTAATAGTGGAATTTAATTGAACACATTTTGTGCATGTTATATCATAAAAAGTGTTCTTGGGTAATATCTTGAAAATTTCAGAGTAACATTAAAATCCAAATCTTTATCCATTGAAAATATTATAGTAGAAATTTTTATTATAAAAAAGGCATAAAAATTATTGAAACATTCATGATAAAAAATTTAAAATAATAATATTTTTGAAACCAATAGGTTTGAAAGTCATTGGATAGAGGAATTTTTAATCCACCAAAAGGTGAAAGAAGATTCCTTTAGATATAAATTTTGGACATAAAAATTGAAACCCAAAAAATAATTCTAATTAATAATGAAAATTTTCTTTCTTAAAAGTTGTGAAGGAAGAACATAAAAAAATAATAATAAATAAGGGTGAAGAAGAAGAGGGAAGGATTTTTGACCCACTAACCATGATGATATACCTTTAAAATAAACTAAAATCCCCTTTATAAGGAAATGAATATGAGAGGAATATTGGAAAGTATGTCTAGAGAGGGTTTTCAAGATGTGTGGTAACAAAATGGGGGAATATCATATTTAATTGTAATTATAAAAACAAAAAAACTGTTACATTTTATAATATTCATGGTTATGTTTTAAGGGTTTAGAGAACACACAAAATACATAGGGAATATACTCTCTCCACACCAATGGAATTACACATTCATGATTTTAATTTATTTTAATTTTAAATAGAAAGCCACATGTATTGTAATGTGGGGAGAAAGATACAAAATACATAAATTTTAGATCCAAAACTCAAATTTAAATCGATAACCAATGAATATACAATTAAATACATATCAATGACTTCATTGGTGTTATAAACCCACTCATTACTTGGATTATTATTCAAGTATCACATATTCCAATGAAATATCCCATCCATTATTAAGTTAACCCACCACTCTAACTGAGGAATCAAACTATAAGAAGGATTATAAAGAATTCATTAATATGCAGGACATGAAATTATCCTAAAACAATGGTATTTATTTATTGAGAAAATTGTTTCCAAACAATCATATAAATATGGAAAAACACACTATATGTTTTACAACGCTAAATAATTTAAAAATTATTCAAGCTAATAGTTTGAAAATGCAATAAATTTTATTACATCCAGTTAACCGTTTAATAACACCGAATTATTAACACATGAAACTCCTCTAAAAATCTTTCCATACCTTAATAAAAAAATATGTAGTAGATTTCTACACTTATAATGAATCAGAGAACCCATATAAATTTTATAAATCCTTAATTCAAAAACCATACTCAATTTTATTATAGAATTATATAATAAATCCAAACCACAATCCAATTATTCTGATAACCTAAGACCATGAAATTTACAATCCAAAACCAATATAGATTAAAATCACTAAATCAATTTATACCACCTTGGATCGAAATACCCACAGATTTTAAATAAAATTGTATATTTATATTTGAAATAAATAATTTCCCTACTAATTTTCAAAAATAGATATTAATTAATAAAATCTTTATGAAAATAAACATTTTTTATTATCCAATGTTCATTTAAATTTTAATAATATAAACATTGTTAAAACATTCCTAAAAGTAAAACCATCCATATTCAATTTCATCAAACATATAATTTATCTAAGGAATACATAGATCCATATCCCAATATTTTTTATAAAACAAAATCCCTCAACCAAATATGAAATTACCTTATAAAATAAACTATAAATCCGAAACATAAATTCAATTTTAAATAATTTATAAAATTAAAAAGAAAATAGAAAAAATTACACATCCAAAATATTATGAAAACTCCACAACCTGAAAAATATTTATATTCCATCATTTACCTAAATTATAATAATAATAATAATAATAATAATAATAATTTTTATTATTATTGTTATAGTAAATTACATAATCATATAAAAAATATTTAAATTATATTTCCTCATGAATTAAACATTTAACCATTTCTATATGAATTTTTAGTGTTTTTTATTTGATCAATACAATTACACTTTATAGGAATCAAGTATAAAATTTAACTAAAATAAAAAAAATCCAAACTACAAACTAACCCAATAAAAAGTTCAATTTTCTATAAATATATATTAATAGGGTAATCCCACATACCCTGTTTTAAATTTTTAGAATAACTCCATTAATTTGGAACACTAAAATCAACCTTGATAACCATTTAAATTAAAATTTAGAAGTATATTACTAAGATAATTCACCAGATCTAGATGTATAAGAACCATGGACCCCGTGACTATCTCCTCATACACAAGAGGTAATCAAAATGAAATAAGGTCCTTATAATATATTTAGTTAGACTATACCCATGATACTTAAATAAAAAAATAAAAAAAATTATAAATATGTGATTCCTATGGACAATAGAATGTACATATAATTGATATAAGTAAAAAATTAATAAATGTGTATTCATTGGATGAAACATAAATAATTTTAAATTTAAAAATAGACTGTTAACTAATAGAAAAATACCTCTAGAAACTTTATAACCATAATAACAATAAGTACTCAGCCTTAAACATTACATAATATAGAATTAAATGAATAAATCACATTTAGGATATTTTTAAGTTCAGATAATTAAAGAATTAGGCCATAACTATTACATATCAACTTGAATATTACAAGTAGACACTACTACTCAGTATCCACTTTTTTTATAAAATAAAAAAAACATTTCTAGTTCCATGTTTTGAACAACATGAATTTTCCTTAATCTTATCATTGGCCCTTATTCATCTTTAATTCCTATGTTAAAAATTTCAAAAACACAGGAAGAGTATTAAAATATCATTATGGGATATAAAATATTGAATTAATACATTAGCCCATCAATAAATTAAAAACAATGAAACCATAATTTTCAATCATAACATACCTTATGAAATCATATGATTTATGAATAACACACAAAAATTATAAATCATTATGGTAACTTATGGCATACATATAATACTTACATTGTAGCTATCACAGCTATGTAGGGACTTACATTGGAATACCCATCAAGTATATTCCCAAAATCACTTCTAAGAGACATTCACTTTTACCTCTGTCACGTTACCCAATGCATTGGAGAGCTATCTCAGGCTCACCCACCCAAGGTTTATCACAGAACAACCCATATATGTAAAAAATTCCCAATAACCATAATATTTCCAAACACATAAAACAAGCATAAAGGAAAGATAACATTTCCACATTGTAATAAAAATATATCATTTCATGATATTGACATAATCAATGCTTTATCAAACCATTTTAAAACAAATTTAAAAACATTTAATAATGAGATATTTTAGTTACTGTCTCTCATAACACATTATAGATTTTAAAGGAATTAACATTTTAAAAAATTAATTTCCTTAAAAATAAATCAACAAAATCATTTTTAAATCATGGACATTAATGAAAATGATTTGAAAGAATAAATATTTAAAAAATATTTTAGTTATGTAGCTTATAACCAAATGACAGATGCTTGAATAAAAATAATCGAGGAATAACATATAATAAAAAATTTATAATATCATGAGAATAAATGTATTCAGTAAATAATATGCCAAAGGATAGTATATAAACCATATAAAAGTTAATTGATGCATAATAACAAATAAGTATCAATTGAATGTAAATTGAAATAAATAAATTATAAAGACCATATATTTAGATTAAGGATTAATCAATGAAATAATTATTTGTGAAAAATATTAATACACCCAATATAAGTTGATATTAAGTGTAAAAAATCAGAGTTCATTCACCCATATTCAAATCCCTATATAATCAAGAAGTAGAAGTTTAACTCAATGAATTGAAATTGGGTTAATAAGATTTCTTATGGAAATTCAATAGCCTAACAACCTCATGTTAAAATTCAAAAATTGAGTTGATGAAAGAGAAGAGGGTATCTAATCATTTGGACATAAAATTTATAGCTATAAGGATATATAAAAACATATCCTTATGTAAGATGAAGTAAATTAAAATAGATAACAAAAAGAAGTTGTATAAAAAGAGGAGGGTGAAAAGTTCCCATACCAATTTGGTAACATACAAAACGTACACTACATGAAATAATGTTCATATTACAAAGATGTAAATACCACTATGTGAAATTATATTACACAAAGAGTAAAATCATGAGCAGTCCATACACCACACAAAGGAAATAGTGACAAATATTGAAATAATATCATGAGAATATGAAGTGAGATGAAAACCCCTAACCATGTTGTAATCAATTGTGACGTATGACCTAAAGTTAATTGTAACACCCCAAGTTTCCACGATACGCTTCTCTGTGAATAATACTTTTGCGTGTGTTCTATGCAACTTCGAGTTCTAACACACATCACGACCAATCAAACTAGCCATTATGAATAGTAATACCCACTTTTTGAAATTATATAAATTTTATCTTTCAGAATGGACTTCATTTTTGGATTCAGAATATTGAAATTAGCTTTGGGTGAATTTTTGGTTTTTTTCTGAAAACATTCAATTTTTGATGAATAGTGAAAAAACACTGAGTTATAGTTTTAAACAGAATATTTATTTAAATAAATGTTAATTTTATTTAAATTTATTTTAAGTAAAAATAGATACATAATACCTATATAAGTTCAATATAATTCATTGGAGTTAGTTTATAATAATTTTAGATATATAACAATTTTATTAAACTTTTCACCGTCTTTTACCCATCTCCTAGGAGAATTTGAAAATTCACATAAAAATTATTTTTACCACTTCTGTGAGTGGAATTTTAAAAATCCGAGAGACATGGTTAATATCAAGGAGTAAAATGTGGTTCAATAAGATAAAAATAATTTTTGGTGAATAGTAACTTTTTTCTTTTATTTACCATGGTTAAAAGTAAACAGGGTAATTGATGGTAAAAATGATATTATTATTACCCTAACACATGTCCTCATTCTGTTGGATAAGTATAATTCGACCGAAAACAACCTTAGGAATAAAATATGAATCACTTTTTCCAATTGGATTAGATTAAGACATTTATTATTATTTAATTCAAAGAAGAGTTAAAAGAGTTAAAATCAAAGTTTGATAACTAATACACTTTTAGTATAGGGTTATACAGAAGATAAATTCGATTATAAATATTCATTAGAAATATAAAAATATTTCCTATATAATGGTTTTTTATTTATAATTTTTAGACATTAAATAATTTAATTTATCTATGACACAATGATGATGCTATAATTACCTTATTAGTAAAATATTAAAATAATTGATATTATAAATACCCAAATAAATATAATTTGAGACATTTAATGAATTATAAAAATTTTATAGGTTAATATTAAATGTTATTGTTGATTAAATGAATTAGTTTATAAGTAATAATGCTATCATAAATTTAGAGAAAACAAAATACCAAATAGTGTCAAAATTGACATAAAAGTGTTTTTGTTGAAAAATATTATATTATTAATTAATATTCTATTCCTAAAAATCTATGGTTCGGAAAAAGGAATTATATAATGATATTTGTATTATTAATGGACCACTTGGGGGTCTCTTGGAAGTTTATAGTATGTTTATTAACTATATAAAATAAAAATACAATGAGACATGGTAAATGTGAAACTAATTAAGTAAGAGTTAAATCTAAATGATACGGTTAATATAGTGACCCAAAACTGTCTAAAACCTATTGGTTGTGTGGATTTCGACCCATACCCACCTTAACCATTAAATATTACACTTTGGAGCCATTAGAACCTGACTATTAGTTTACTATAAAATAATATTTCTAGCTTTTCCTATGGTGACCCTCACCCCTCTTATAAAAGGGAACTCCCCCTTCTCTCAAATTCATACCATCAACGTCTTTTGGATCAGCCAAACCCTACAAATATATTATCCCAAATCCCCTCACTTCAATCTAGAGGCCTTAGTTTGATCAGAAAGCCAGCCTAAGGAGCCCTTTTGGTCAAATCAAAAGGAAGAACCTGAAGAAGATGTAATGTTTTCACCATCCTCTTTCAACTTCCATTCTTCTTAAAAATCTTATTTCATTGTTATTTCCATTATAAAATAATTACTCTAGTGTCTTATATATACTGTGATGTTATTATAAATATGGTACAACCATATTCAGTATTCTATCCATCCATTGAATGGAATTTCACCATACGTGCGTATGTACGGCTTACCGTCTCCACGTCGTGGTGTAATTGTTATTCAAAACATTATTGTTTGGATGGGTATGATAATGATGATTAATTGATGTAAATAATAAATACAGCATGATAATGATTCTGTATATATGATATACCATCCAATTATATATTATTTTAAAATCAAAAGAATCATATTGTCGCTCGTGCGTACATACAGACTACTGTCTCTACAAACGCGATGAGATTCGTCTCCAATCATATCCATTCAGGCCTAATACTCATTTTATGGGTAAAAAAAATGTTTATGGACTTGATATAATTCTAGATATTAATAATATAATGCCTATGTAAAAAAACGTCCTATATAACAGAACATATAAAAAATGAGTAAGTGAACACCCAGAACGACGATAATACTATGATATTATTAACAAAGAAATGTTAAAAGATCATATATGATATCATATTAATGTATATGATTATTTTATAATTTAATAACAATTATTTAACCATTATACAAGATTTTATCCTACCCTCAAAGAAGTAAAAGTACAAGGTAATGGTTTAGTTCACAATCTCTTCATTATCTGAGGTTGTTTATTTGTAATTATCTACTGCGACCTCTTTATCATCCACATCCATGTTTCTTAAAAATGTACTATTTTATAGACTATGGGTTAAAGTCATTTTTACCCTTATTGAATTTTTATGAGAAGTTTATAAAGTAATCATTTCATCTTTTTCCAAACAAGGTCCTTTTTAACCTTTTCGAAAAAATTAATGTAAGAATGTCTTTTTTTAACTTATACTGCGGGTGCGACTATTTTCCGCTGTTATAAAATCTTCGAAGCTTACCTTACAAGATTATAAGGATATTTTCAATGTAAATGTTTTGTTTTATAATTATGTGTCTTTTAAATGATTTCAAAATAAGTGATATTTCTCTCAAATAGTTTTTGTTTCATCTATGTCAACATCCTCTGATGGATTTTAAGCTTATTTGAAGTTGATTTATTATGATACAAAACATCCATATTGTATTGAAGGTTTTGTGATATATTTGACTATGGATGTGTTATTTTTTTACCACTCATGGTTTAAGGAGAATGTATTGAAATTTCTTATGCTAGTCTTAATATGAATGTTTATGTTATGTTTAAACCTATTAATATAAAGAATGAATTGGACTTAATAAGTGACAGGTGGAGCCTTCCATAGCTCCTCGATGCATAGGTAGGTCTCATGAGACAAACTAGTGTCTTGGCACAAGGCCATGACAAAATCTAATTTGTATTCTTGGCACAAGGCCTTGAGTATGTTGTTATCATAGTCTGGCATTATTCATTCCATTATTATGAAAGTGGTTATTGATATTTCATGTGATTATTTGACTAGTAGAATATCCATGTGAATAAGAAAATGGAATTATTTCATTTTATTTCTGCCATATTATGCTGAAGTTAATGTTTTAATGTATTTTGTTTTAGTTATACAATTCCTTAAATGTTTTTGCTTATTTATGAAAGTCTCTCTATATTTTAATCCTTACTGGGCATTTGAGCTCACCCCTTTCTATGTTTTATTTTTCCCAGGATGTGAAGAAGTATTTTATGAATGACATGATGGAATAGTATAAGGGGATATGAGGGTGGAGACAAGATTATGTTATATTTTTTTTCACCATATGATGTAATGTAATACTTATGAATATATCTAGTGCTACCAAGGATACTAAACTAATCGGTCTTTCAAGACTTGATCTTTTGAGATCTTGCCAATATTATGTAACAATGCATCGACTCTGGGTAACTAGGGTTGAGGCGTTACATTAATAACCACCAAATTAATCATAGAGTACCATGAATATAAACATTATAATGATAATATATATCAAATGGTAGTACAAAATACACCACATGAAATAATAAGTTGCGAACAATGGAAATCTCACAAAATTAAATGTGAGATTAGAAACCCCTTACCTCATTTCTAACATGACTAAATTATTTTTTAATATCTTGAATAATAAAATAAAGTTAATTTCTAGTTTAATAAAACTTTCTTTCATTTTTATTATTAATTTTATATCAATTACTATCTTTCTATAACAATTAGTTAATCATTTGAGTTTATATCGGACATTTTGTCGATGTTCGGAAGCCGAGTTAAAAATAAACTTGTTATAATTATAAATTTTCCATGTGGTAGAAATTATATTATATAAATAATGATATTATATATTTAGATGTAATGTATATAATATATATTCAGTATATATTTGTATTCATAATAGTACATAATATTTGGAGAAAAGAGAAGAAATTCATCGTTCATGGAGACGGTGAACGACGGTAAGCCGTAGGTACGCATGAACGCTACATTATTTTCTATGTATTATTATAATGGAATTAATACATAATGATACATAGGTAAATTATAATTCCAATATAATATCATTAACTATATCCTTTATACGTCCCATATATTTCATTAACGAGTCATTTCAAATTGAGGGGATGGTAGTCTGCACTTCCAAAAATGAAATTATCAGGTTTACCAACAATGAAATCCGTAAAGGTATGATATAAATGAAAAATATAGAATCATAAAGAAAACATTAACGTAATATGTATCATATAAAAATAAAGTTCCATATTAATGGCTACCATGAGTGGTGGTAGAAGATAATTGAACAATCATCGTTTCGTGAGACGTTAGTTTTCCATCCACATAAACAGTATGTTCTTTAACAATTAGATGGTGGTGTGTGTAAGTGTAGTTTTAATGTTTCTCATATAAAAATCCTAGTATATTAATTATAATAGTGTTTTTATAAAAAAATATATAAAAATAATTTATGGTTTGATGAATTAAAATAATAGAAAAGAATTTAAGAGAAACTTTTACCTTTAATTCTGGTAACTCCCTTTGGTATGAACCAAAAGGACTTCTTGAAGTTCCTTCTTCATATGTTAGGGCTTAAAGGTGGAAGAGAGGGATATTGAGAATTTATTTGGGTAGAGTTTGGATGAGACAATAGACTTGAGAAATGTGAGTAATGGGTTACAGGTGAGGGCTTTTTATAAGGTGGGGGGAGGGGCTCTTTAGGAAAGTGTCTAAAATATTATTTCCTTATATAATGATTTTCAGTTTCTGAAGATCCAAAACTAATTAAATCGAATATAAGATGACTCATGGTCAAAGTAAATCCATAAAATAAAAATTGGGCACATTTTGAATATTATTTTAATCATTATAATCTTATTTATTAAAATCATTTATTAATGAGGTTAACACTACATCGTTATTGTGTCATAAATATTTTTATTTATATGATGTCTAAAAATTATAAAAAAAACACCATGATGTAGGAAATTTTTTTAGATTTCAGAATAATATTTATAGTATAAGTGATAACTTATATAACCCCATGTAATAGTTAATTTACAAAAAGAAATGTTTTATATAGTTTTTGTCTTTACGTTAAATCAATTAAAATAAAGTTCCATTATCACTCATAAGTGGATCTATTGGGCCCTAAAATATACCCAAGGATGCCCATGGTCGTAAATGACTCATCCAATAAGGTTAGGACAAGTGTAAGGGTAATTTTTTAAAATTATGATATTCATTTTACATTAAATTGCCTTATTTATCTTTAAGCGCATCAAATAAAAGTAAAAAGTAACTATTCATGAAAAATTATTTTCATCTTATTGAACCACAATTTACTTAGTAATAAAAACCATGTATGTCAGATTTTCGAAATTCAATTCACAGAAGCGGTAAAATTTAATTTAAATTAAAAATTCAGATTTTTAACTACTACTTATTGGTTCAACTATTCATAAAAAATTGATGTTTTCCGAAAAAACAAAAAAATCATCCTAAGTCATATTTGATATTCAAAATTAAAAAATGATATCTATTTTAACAAATTAAAAACATATTAGTTGGATTAATTTATTTATAATCAATTACCATTGCAAAACAAAGATTGTGTTTTTAAGAATTAATAATATGAAAAGATTGACACTTTTTATGCCCAATTTTAAAGTGAAATTTCATCAAATGAACAAAATTAAATTAAATGGTAAAAATATAATCTAATTACACTTTAAAAAAATTTATGAGGATAATATAATGTTATAAATTAATTATATTAAAAAGCAATTTTGAATTAAAATAAAGTATTTCTCACTATTCATAAAAAATGAACTTTATCAGAAAGACACCAAAATATTAACCACAGCAAATTTTGATGTCTCAATTATAATAAATATTTCATATTTTGTCAAATAGAACATATAAAAGTGAGAAAAACTATATTTAATGAGGGTTCAATATCAAAAGGTGGTAAATTTACTTTCTAAATAATATTAGAGTATTTAAGCTTAAAATCAGATTCTTTCTTATTTTAAGCCCATAAAATTTATTGGATAAATGCAAAAATATTTAAGAAAAATGCATAATCATTTTTTAGATAGTTCTGTTCATTCCCGCCATTATAAAAGACGAGCGTTAACTACCATTTAAAATAATAATATTATTATAAATTTTTTCAGCACAATTCAACATTGTGCGCAAGGAAAAATTTCAAATAAACCCATTGTTGTGTATCGGGTATGCTATATAACATATCATTTTATTTTAAGTAAAATTAATAATTAATTTAAAAATATTAATAAATATGAAAATTTCATATTTTTTATTTATCTTGGATGTTACATCTTTCCCCCCTTTTGAGAATTATCTCCTCAAAATTTTAAAATTGGGATTGGAAACATCACTGAATGTACCACATCATAAAAAGAATCAATAAAAATATAACATTAAAATAAAGAATGATAAGGTCACCCAAGATAGCCCATAATAGGATTCCATGTAGGAAAACAAAAATATGGAAGAGAAACAAACCATCACGGATTGATTGGGAGTTGTAGAAAACATGATTATGAGAAAGTTAACAACCAGAAACTCACAAACTAGTGATGGGATATATGGTCATTGATTACCCATTAAGAAACGTTAACGATCATTGTTTTTATTTGTTACTTTTCATAAAGATGAGGAATTTATTTTAATGATTAAATAAAAATAGAAGGAAACGTACTTACCTGTCTTATAAAATATCATCCTTTACTAAATTCCTACAAAAACTCATATTTTCTCCACATGATGAGTATTCAAACTCACTCAGTCACATTAAAAGTTCTAGAATAAACTTCTAGAGTATCAGATAATCCACAAAAGTTGAAGTATATATTTCCCTTTTCTGTAGACATCAACAAAATCCAAAAAATTTAGTAAAAGATTAAATAATCCCCAAAAAGGATAATACTTTATAAAAATAAATACAAATCTTAATCCCAAAAATTTGACAAACAATACCCAAAGTTCATCAAAGACCATTCAATAAACAACTGTCCCAAAAATTCTTCGAAGTAAACAAAACTATGTCAGAAACCCAAATCTCAGAAGGATTTAATCACATAGTATTCCAAGATAAATCATAATATTTATCTTCAAATAACATCAGTTACTCTTAACATCTAGTATTGAAAAGTAATTATCCTAATCACATACTCTCTATGATAGGTTAAACATTTCCATAGATTACCTAAAATAAAATTATTCTTGATTCATAAAATCATTTAACTGAAAAGAATAAGTCATACTAACCAAGGAATTTACGTAGTCCAGTGGTAGGAGATAAATCCCAGTCACACATTGGTTTTGGGTTTGATTCCCCCAGCTTTGTCTGATGCCACAAGTTGTCAAGCGGTCTGTGTTTTGTCCTTTTTCAAAAAAAATATAATTTTACAACATTCCAAAAAAGAAATAAATTCATCAAAAATAACCATAACATATTTTAACCACAAAGGTTATCTAACAACTTTAATTTGGAATCCCAATATGTATTAACTTGTAACTACCTCAAATTCAAGGATTATATAAACCCAAATGGTTTTTATAACTATATTCACAAAAGAAAAGATAAATATTCCTTGAAAAAAAAATCATATATCAAACATTAGGGTTACACATACTATAAAAAGTCTTCTAATGTAATCCCATCATCAGAAGAGACTTAATATGTTTAATCATTTCACAATCCTGAAATATACCATGACACTTGTATCACTTATATGTTGACTTCTTACTCATTCAACATTCTTCATGATCTATTACCAATTCATTTCCAACATATTCAGAAATACATATTTCCTACAAACGAAATCTGGAATCATATCCTAAGATTCAATAAATTCTAAACATTAGTAAACAAATAATATACACCTTTCATTGGTCTTTATCAATTTCCTCATCCTCAATTGGAATGGCATTAGGTATAGGTAACCATATATTTATATGATCCTGGTGATCCCATTCTCATACCTTTTTCATAGGTCATCTGTTTTTATATTGACCATGAATACCACATTTAAAACAATCAATAGATCCCTCAGAAATAACTTCTTTCCCTTTCCTAGAGTCAACTGGATGCTTTTTTTCATGACAGGTTTTTTACTTTATGACCTTCACTTCAAAATCAATAACATCTTCTTGTCCCTCTGAAACATTTTCTATGTGTTTATTTACACATTCTTGACACATATGATTTTGAATATACTTACCTTTATGATTATTAACTAAAATTTCATGGGGATTATTTTCGAGCATATACGATGCCTTATAAAAACCAACATGGTTCGGATGGTCAATTCATGACTCTGGATAGTTGGTAGAGAATAACCACAAGTGGTCCCATTATACCTCCCATTTCATTCAATTGCTCATTCTGAAAACCATCACAGTTTTCTTCACATCCAATATTACTGTGGATCGTGGTAGATCCATCCATTTACTAAAACCAGACAGGAAAGTGTGATTATATGAGTAAAATAACAATATAATATTTTATTCAGAGATTAAATACTAAGATAGACTTATTCATATTATCATAAACTAATTCTATTTATCAAAAATAATTATGGAACTTTATTATAATCTAACCATTATGGTTATGTAATTAATGAATAAATAACACACTAACCTCTAAAGTTATCTAAACTACCATCTAATACCAACTATAAGGACTCGGCCATAAACATCACATAATCAGGAATTAAATGAATAATTCAAAATGAGGATATTTTCAGGGTTATAGTTTTAGAGAATGATACCATAACTATTACATATCAACTTGAATATTACAAGTAGACACTACTACTCAGTATCCATTTTTCATAAAATAAAAAATAAACATGTCTTGTTCCATGTTTTAGACAACATGAATTTTCCTTGATATCATACCTGACCATTATTCAACTTTAATTCATGTAGAAAACATTTCAAAAACATGGTATGAGCATAAAAATCTCAATAAGGGATGTAAAATTGAGAATGAATACATTATCCCATCAATAAATACAAAAAAATGAAACCATGCTTTTCAATAATAACATTCCTTATGAAATAATAATATTAGAGAATAACACATAGAAATAATAAATCATAAATGTGACTTATTGTATATATATTATACTTACATTGTAGTTATCACAGCTATGTAGGGAGTTACATTGGAATACCCATCACAGTATAATCCCTAAATCTCTTAGGAGAAACATTCATGTCTACCTCCATCACGTTTCCTAATTCTTGGAAGAGCTATCTCGGGCTCACCCACCGTAGATTTATCACGGAACCACCTGTATACGTAAACAATGCCTGATAACCATAACATATCCATAACACATAAAACTAATAAAAATTAAAGATAAAATTTCCACATTGAATTCACAATATATCATTTCATGATATTGACCTAATCAATGCTTTATCAATCCATTTCGAAAACCATTTAAAACATTAATTTATGATATTTTATAATCAATGTTTCACATACCACATTGAAGAATTTAAAGTAATTATCATTTTAAAACATGAATTTCCATATAAATAAATCATTAAAACCATTTTTAAAACATGGAAATTAATTATAATGATTTAGAAGAATAAATATTTAAACAAATATTTTACTTAAGGAGCACTCAACGAAATGAGAGATTCTTGAATACAAATAATTGAGGAATAACATTTAATAAAAACATTATAATATCATAAGAATAAATGTGTTCATGATATAATATTCCAAAGGATAGTATATAAACCATATAAAATTTAATTGGCTCATAACAAAAAATAAGTCTCAATGGAATTAAAATTGAGGCAAAATACATTATAAAGACCACATATTTAGATTAAGGATAAATCAACGAAATAATTATTTGTGAAAAATAAGAATACAACAAATATATGTTGATATTTTGTGTAAAAAATCAGAGTTCCTTCACCCATATTCATATCACTATATAATCAAGATGTATAAGTTTAACTCAATGAATTGAAATTGGGTTAAGAAGATCTCTTATTGAAAATCGATAGCCTAAAAACATCACGTTAAAATTCAGAAACTGAGTTGATGAAAGAGAAAATGGTATCTCATCATTTGGACATAAAATTTACATCTATAAGGATATATAAGAACATATCCCAATGTACGAAGAAGTAAATTAAACTACATAACAAAAAGAAGTCGTTTAAAAAGAGGAGGGTGAAAAGTTCCCATACCAATTTGGTAACATAAAAAACATACACCACATGAAAGAAGTATCATATGATGAAGATGTAGATATGAATAAGAGAAATTATATTACAGAAAGAGTTCAGTCATGGGCATTCCATACACCACACAATGGAAATAGTGACAAATATTGAAAGAATCTCTTAAGAATAAGAAGTGAGATGAAAACTCCGAACCATGTTGTAATCAATTGAGTCTTATGACCAAAAGTTAATAACCACCAAATGAATCATATAGTACTATGAATATAAAGAGAATATTGATAATATATATCAAATTTCATTACACATTACACCACATTCAATAAATAAGTTGTGGATAATGGAAATCTAAAAGAATTAAAAGTGAGATAAGAAACCCCTTACCTCATGTCTGATTTGAATCGGTCATTATTTAATCTCCTGAATAATAAACTAAAGATAAATTCTACTTTACTAAGAACCATTTTCAATTTTATTATTCCTTTTATATCAATTATTTCCTTTCTAGAACATTTATATAATTATTTGAGTTCATATCAGACATTTGTCGATGTTTCGAACTTGAGTTAAAAATGGACATGTTATAATTATAATTTGTTCATATGCTTGAAATTACATTATCTACAGAAAGATATTAGTGATTTATATAGAATATATATAATATATATTCAATGTATTGATTTATTTATAATATTACTTTACATTGGGAAATATCAAATGAAATGCGCTGTTCATGGATGCGGTATGTCGTACGTTCACATGAATGATACTTTCATTTCTATTTATTTTTTGTAATGGAATTAAAACATAATTATAGATAGATATATTATGATTTAATTATAATATCATATATAATATCATTAAATCTATCCTTAATACGTCTCACCTATGGCATTAACGAGTCATATCACTTTGAGGGGGTGGTAGTCCGCAATTCCAAAATTAAATTATCGCATTTACCAATAATGGAAAAAATAAAGGTATGATATAAATGAAAAATAAAAAATAATAATGGAAAAATAAACATAATATATATCATATATAAATAGAGTTCTGTCTTAATGTTTACTATGAGAGGCGGTAGGAGATAATTGAACAATCATCGTTTCGTGAGGCATTAGTTGGTCATCCATAGAAATAGTATGTTATTTAACCATAAGATAGAGGTGTGTGTAAGTGTAGTTAGAAACCATCTCATAATAACATCCTGGTATATTAATAATACTGTTGTTGTTATAAAAAATTAATAAATAGTGTTTAGGGGGTGGATAAGTAAAATAAATGAAAATAATTTATGAGAAATTGTTTCCTTTAATTCCGGCGACCCCCATTGGTATGATCCAAAAGGACTTATTGAAGTGCCTTATGCCTATGTTAATGATTATAAGTGGAATAGAGGGATCCTGAGAGAATATTTGGGTAGGGTTTGGACGATCCAAGGTGCCTGAGAAGTGTGTGGAAGGGGTTTTAGGTGAGGGCTATTTATAAGGGGGAGGAGGGGCTCTTTAAGAAAGTGTGAAAACATTATTTTTTATTTAATGATTTCTAGTTTCAAAAGGTACAAAACTAAATAATGACGAAGAAAAGATGACTCACGGTAGAAATGAAATCATCCTATAATAATTGGACAGGTTATGGATATTTTTTTAATCCTTATAATCTTATTTATTTAAATAATTTATTAATGAGGTAAACACTACATCATTATTGTGTCATTAATAGTTTTTATTATATGATGTCTCAAAATTATAAAACAAATAAAATTATGTAAGAAATATTTTTATCTTTCCGAATAATATTTATACTCTAGGAGATATTTATATAACCCCATGTAAAAATTAATTTACTAAAAGATATTTGTTTATATCATTTTTGTCTTTACTTTAAATTAATTAAAATAAAGTGTCATTATCACTCTTAAGTGGCTTCATGGGGTCCCAAAATCGACCCAACAATGTCAATGGTCGGCCATGACTTATCCAATAAGGTTAGGACATGTGTTAATGTAATTTTGTATTATTATTATATTTTTTTTACCTTGAATTACCCTTTTTATCTTTAATCACGTCAAATAAAAGCAAAAAGTTACTATTCACAAAAAAATTATTTTAATCGTATTGAATCACATTTTACTTAATCATAACAACCATGTATGTAGGATTTTTGAAATTCAATTCAAATAAGCAATAAAATTTCATTTAAATGAAAAAGTCATATTTTTAACTACAGCTTAGTAGTTTCACTATTAATTAAAAATTGATGTTTTTTTAGAAAAATACCAATAAATAAGCCTAAGATATATTTGATATTCCGAAATCAAAAAAGATTTCTACTTTACCAAATTCAAAACATAGATTTTTAATTAATTAATTTGAAATAAATCCCTATTGTCCAGACAAAAAGCGTGTTTCTAAGAAATAATAACTATTAAAAGATTGATACTTCTTTACGCCGAATTTCGAACTGATATTTCTTCCAATGACCAAAATTGTATTAAATGGTAAAAATTTAATCTAATTACACATTAAAGAAAATTAAAAAGATAATATAAGTTTATAAATAATTTAGATTAAAAGGAAGTTCTAAATTAAAATACATCATTTTTCACAATTCATTAAAAATTGAACTTTATCTGAAAAATACCAAAATATTATCCAAAGTAAATTTCAATTTCCCAATTCAAAAGAAGAATTTTATTTTTTCAAATAGAACAAATAAAAGAGAAAAAAACTATATTTAAATAGAGTTCGCCATCCAAAATGTGGTAAAGCGACCTTTTAAGAATATTAGAGTATTTATGCTTAAAATTAGATTCTTTCTTATTTTAAGCCTCTAAAATTTATTGGATAAATGTAAAAATATTTAGGAAACATGTATAATAATTTTTTAGTTAGTTCTATTCATTCTCTCTATTACACCGATTAGACGTTAACTACCATTTAAAATAATAATAATATTATATTATTTTTCGTACAACTCAATATTGTGTGCAACATTAGATTTAAAAGAAACATGTCGTTATGTATTGGGTACGCCATCAAACCTAGAATAATTATTAAAGTAATATTAATAATTAATTTACAAATATTAATAAATTTTAAAATCTCATATTCTTCATTTACATGGTATGTTACATCCTTCCCCCCTTTTGGGAATTGCGTCCTCGCAGTTTTAAAATTGTGCTTTGAAACATTTTTGAATGTCCCAAATCAGAAAAAGAGTCAATAAAAATATCACATTAAAATAATTAGTTATAAATAAAAAGGTCTCTCAATATATCCCATAATAGGGTTTAATGTATGAAAACATAGATATGGAAGACAAACAATCCATCAAGGTTTGATAGAGAGTTTTAGAAAAAATGATTAGGGTAAAGTTAACCACTAGAAAATCACAAACATGGGATCGGTTAAATGACCTTTGATTACCCACTATGAAAATTTAACAGACAATGTGTTAGTTTTATACAGGTTTTCAGAACGTTGAGAAATTTATTTTAGAGCTTAAGTAAAAACATAAGAAAACATACTTACTTGTCTTGTAGACTTTCATCCTTTACTAAATTCCTTCCACAATCTCATCTTTTAGACAACATGACTTTTCCTTGATCTCATCTTTTACTCTAATTAATCTTTAATTCCTATGTATAACATTTCTAAAACATGGTATGATCATTGAAAACTAATAAAGGGATATAAAATATATTATGAAAACATTAGACCATCAAAAAACACAATACAATGAAATCATACTTTCCAATCATAACATACCTTATGAAATCATAAGATGTATGAATAACACACAGAAATCATAAATCACAAAGGTAACTTATGGCATACATAAAATACATAAATTCTAGCGATCAAAACTATGTAGGGAGATACATTGTAATACCAATCACATTATATTCCCTAAACCTCTTATTATAAACTTTCACCTTTACCTCCGGCACGTTACACAATGCATTGGAGTTCTATCTCGGGCTCAACCACCTTAGGATTATCACGGAACCACCCATATACATAAATAATGCATAATAACAATAAAATATCCATAACCCATAAAACAAGATTATAGGAAAGATAACATTTCCACATTGTAATAACAATAAATCATTTCATGATATTGACATAATCAATGCTTTATAAACACATTTTCAAAACCATTTAAACAAATTTAATAAAGAAATTTTTGAATCAAAGTGTCCCATACCAAATTAAATATTTTAAAGGAATTATCATTTTAAAACATTAATTTCCATATAAATAAATCTTTCAAACCATTTTTTAAAATGAACATTAATGAGAATGATTTAGAATAATAAATCATTAAAACAATATTTTTGTTACGAAGATCTTATCCAAATAAGATATCCTTGAATATAAATTAATGAGGAATAAAATTTAATAAAAACATTATAATTTCATGAGAATAAATGTATTAAAGATATTATATGCCAAAGGATAGTACATACAACATATAGAAGTGAATTGGTGAAAAATAATGAATAAGTCTCAATGGAATATAAATTGGGACGACATACCATATAAAGACCGTATATTTAGATTTTGGATAAATCAATGACATAATAATATGAGAAAAATAATAATTCACCCAATATATGCGGATATTGTGTGTAAAAATATCAGAGTTCATTCCCACATATTCATAGAACGATATAATAATGAAGTAGATGTTTCACCCAAAGAATTGAAATTGGGTTAAGAAGATATATTACAGAAATTTGACAGCCTAACGACGTCACATTAAAATTTATAAGTTGAGCTGATGAGAGATAAAAGTGTATCTCATAATTTATACATAAAATATATAAAAATAATTATATATATGTACATATCTGAACATAATAAGATATAAATTAAAAGACATAACACAAAGAAGTATTTTAAACAGAGGAGGGTGAAAATATCCTTTACTAATTAGGTAACATAAGAATCATAAACAACATGAATGAAGGATCATATGATAAGGATGTAAATAACCATAAATGAAATTATATTACACAAAGAGTACAGTCATGGGAAGTCCATACACCACACAAAGGAAATAGTAACAAATATATCTTGAATCTCACTGGAATAAGATGTGAGATGAAAACCCCTAACCACGTTGTAATCAATTAAGTCATATGACCAATAGTTAATAACCAAAAAATGAATCATATAATACCACTTATATAAATAAAATCATGATAATTTATATAAAATGGATGTACAAAAGACACCACATGCAATAAATAAGTGGCGAACAATGGAGATCTCACAGAAATAAAAGTGAGATAAGAAACCCCTTACCTGGTGTCTGACCTGACTCGATCATTATCTAATCTCCTGAATAATAAAATAAAGTTAATTTATAGTTTTTTAAGAACCCTTTTCATGTTTTTTATTCCATTTATATCAATTATTACCTTTATATAACAATTAGTTAATTATTTGATTTCATATCAGACATTTTGTCGATGTTCGGAACTTGAGTTAAAAATGAGCTAGTTATAATTATAAATTGTCCATGTGGTCGAAATTACATTATAACTGTAATGATACTCATGATTTAGATATCATATATATAATATGTATCTAGTATATATATGTATTTATAATAGTACATAAAATTTGGAGATAACAAATGAAATGCACCGTTCCTGAAGACGGTAAGCCATACATACGCATGAATGATTCTTTCATTTAAATTTATTATTTTAAAAGAATTAAAAAATAATGATACATAGGTATATTATAATTCCAATATAATATCATATATAATATCATTAACTCCATCCTTTATATATCACACATATGGAATTAAAGAGTCGTATCACTTTGAGGGGGTGATAGTCCGCACTTCCAAAAATGAAATTAACGTATTTACCCATAATGAAAACCATAATGGTATGATATAAATGAAAAAATACAGAAGCATAAAAATCATAAACTTAAAAAGTATCATATATAAATACAGTTCCATCTTAATTTATACCATGATAGGCGGTAGGAGATAATAGAACAATCATTGTTTCGTGATGCGTTTGTTTTCCACCCACATAAACATAATGTTCTTAACCCATTAGATAGAGGTGTCTGTAAATGTATTTCCAATAATTCTCATAAAACATCCTAGATTATAAAAAATAATTTTTTGTTATAATAAAAATTGGAATAAAAGGTGTTTAGGGGTTGGAGAAATCAAATAAATGGAAATAATGTGAGAGAAATTGTTACCTTTAATTCAGGTAACTCTCTTTGGTTTGAACCAAAAGGACATCTTGAACTTCCATCTGCATATTTTAAGGATTCTAGGTGGAAGATAGGGATCTTGAGAGCATATATGGATTGGGGTTGGATGATCCAAGGGGCTTGAGAAGTGTGAGGAATATGTTAAAAGTGAGGGCTTTTTATAAGGGGGAGGAGGGGCTCTTTAGGAATGTGTGAAAATGTTATTTTGGTATATAATGAATTTCGGTTTCTAAAGGTCCAAAAATAATTAAATTCTAAGATATGATGACTCATGGTCAATATAAAATCATCAAATAAAAATTTTATACGTTTTGGATATTGTTTTAGTCATTATAATATTATTTATTTAAATCATTTATTAATGAGGTTATAACTACATCATTGTTGTGTCAGAAATAATTTAATTTTTTTGATGTCTAAAAATTATAAAAAAAACATGATTTATGAAATATTTTTAAATTTTAGAATATATTTATAGACGAGGAGATAGCTTATATAACCCCATGTAAACATTAATTTACCAAAAGATATTTGTTTATGTCATTTTTGCCTTTAATTTTAATTTATTAAAATAAAGTGTCATTATCACTCTTTAGTGGCTCCATGGGGTCCAAAAATAGACCCAATGTTTCCCATTGTCGGCCATGACTAATCCAATAAGGGTACGACAAGTGGTATTGTAAATTTGAATTATTATGATATTCTTTTTTCCTTGAATTACCCTATATATCTTTAACTGCGGAAAATAAAAGTTAAAAGTTACTATTCACCAAAAATTATTTTCATCTTTATGAACAACATTTTTCTTCCCAATAAAAACCATGCATGTCGTATTTTTTAAATTCAATAAACATAAGTGTTAAAATTTCATTTTAAATTAAAAATTCATATTTTTAACTACTACATAGTGGTTTCACTATTCATCAAAAATTAACCTTTTTCAGAAAAATACCAAAAAATTCAGCCGAAGCTATATTTCAAATTACAAATTCGAAAATAATATCTATTTTACCAAATTCAAAGAATAGAAGTTGAATTAATTAATTTAAAATTCATTCCCATTTTCATAAAAAATGTGTGTTTATGAAATAATATCTATCAAAAGATTGACACTTGTTTATGCCCAATTTCGAAGTGAAATTTTTTTCAATGACAAATATTGGATTAAATATTAAAAATCTAATATAATTAAAACTAAAAACCAATTAAATTGATAATATATCTTTGTAAATAAATTAGAATAAATGGAAGTTGTGAATTAAAATACAATATTTTTCTCTATGCATAAAAATGAAATTTATCAGAAAAATACAGAAATTATCAAAAGTAAATTTTGATGTCTTGATACTAAAGAATAATTTTATTTTGTCAAATAAAACATATAAAAGTGTCTAAATCTAGATTTAATGCAGGTTCCCCATCATAAGGTGAAAAATAGTCCTTCTAAATAATATTAGAGTATTTATGCTTAAAATCAGATTCTTTCTTATTTTATGCCTCTAAAATTTATTGAATGAAAGAAAAAATATTTAAAAAACATGTATAATCATTTTGTAGTTAGTTCGATTCATTCTCACCATTACAACAGCTAGGATGTAACAACCATTTAAAATTATAATAATATTATACTATTTTTTATTACACCTCAACGTTGTGTGGAACGTAAGATTTCAACGAAACCCATTGTTGTGTATCAGGTACACCGTAAAACATGGCATCCTATTTAAAGTAAACATTATAATTAATATATAAAAATTAATAAATATGAAAATGTCATATTCTTTATTAACCTAGGATGTTACAATAACATTACTCTCTATGAGGCATGATCTAACTCGAGGATTCATTATCTAAGCCCTCATGGATCACAGAAAATATGGTCCACCAGTGCACATTGAAAATTATACAATGCGCATGAGGAGGATTGTGTCTTCCTACCTTGAAGTCTTTGGTTTTTTTCATAAACTCCATAAAGTGATAATTATAATACATGGGTTATGTTAAACATCTCTAATGATTGTAACAACAAACACCCAAAAATTATTATGTGATAATGATAATTATTATAATAACAACAATAGAATTTTTTAAATTCCAAATAATAACTCATTTTAGAGCCACAAAGTGCTTGAAATCACCTCAATCCACCATGAGCTTTTTGATATTAAACTTTCAAAAGAAAAATGTCATATAACTATATAAAATTATATCAACTATTCTATATCATTAGATCCATAAAATGGATTGGTCAATTATTCCAAATTTTAATACCCTCAAGAGAAAGGCATCCATATTCTTATAGAATATTCCATTCAATGAAAAATCTCCTACCAACACACATTATCAACACTTGAGAAACAAATAATCTCAAGGAATGGTCTTCAAAAATTAAAAAAATTAATTCCTCTATTAGAATAGTTAGACAAGATATGGTTCATGTTTATTTAACTACCCATTTATAAATGGAAACTTTTTACCTTATGCCAGTTTATAGAATATATGCATTGAGCCCTATATAAACATAAGAAATAGAAACATCAAGAAATGCGACAAGATCATGAACAATTTCCCATAACTCAATGTCACATAATATCTTAAAATATGTATCACATTACAATACCTTATAAAAATTATCAATTATCATGTCACTATCTAATTCTATGAAAATTCCTCCCACCGATAACCATATGAAATTCATTTAATGAACACACTGCTGTGTTTTAATGGGGAGAAAAACGGGTCTTAATTGATTTAGAATCATATAAATTTTAATTTTTTTAAATTCAAATTATGTTTTAGCATCATATTAACGATTTAAATGATTAGAAGTATATATTTGAGAAGGGTGTTAAACTATAGGGAACCCGATGTTATTTTTTAGGAATTATGTAAAATGTTTTTCATATAGTGACAACCTCCCGCTCTGGAACTTTGGCATCCTGGAGGAGGTTCCCCTACTGGGATTCGAGGTGGACACAACGCGGTCATGGGTGACCTGGGAGGATGAGATTCTCTACTACAACATCACCCAAAACGTCCATCCTACTAGGGAAACCAGGCATATGGACGTATATGTCCTGAACCTGAGGACCAGGACCATTAACAAGGATTATCCTGTCATAGAGAACTCTCCGGCCCTCTACGTGAGCACGTTGCGTCAGAGCGTCACAGATGGAACTAAGGGCTGGCTGAAAGATTGGGACCTGCGGTCTAGGGGAAACGTCACCTGTGAGTGGGCCTGGGCATTCTAGGTTTGCCATAATTGCCACCAGTTTGGGGCCGAGCTGTAGCATATTGACGTGTTCGAGGCGGTATGGACGTCGCAGTTCCACTTCCACCATCAACCTGAGCTCGGGCTAGATCTATTCACCCGGTGGTCTCCTGATACCAACACATTCTACCGTCACCAAGGAGAAGTTGGCATCAGCCTCTGGAAATTTCACTGCATCGGAGGTATCCCACTAGAGGGATACCAATATGACGATTTCGTTCCTCCAAAGAACACTTGGGAAGACAGGTCACAGACCCCCATGATGACGTGGCACCTATTGGAGCTGGCCAAATAGAGGATGGGGGTCAAGGACTTCCTGAAGTACATTACCTACAAGGGATGGTTCAACTAGTTCCTTGAGAAGGATCTGGAAATCAAGACGCCGAGACGGGGTAAACGGTGCCCAACCATAGCTCAGAGGAGCAAGGATGGGTTGTATTGGAGGACCCTGAAGGTGGGGCAATACCAACCATGGGGCTACCGCATCATTGAGGCCCGATACCCAAACTTCTGGTATGCTAGGTTCCTCACTGCCTTCCTAAGCGGGAGGCTCCTACCAATGTGGGACGCAAGGATGGGCGTCCGTCCAGCAACACTAGTGATGGCAGGCACCATTGGCACCAACAAATGCTTCAACTTGGGGGTCCCTGTTCTGGACAAGATGTATGACATCCTGGGACACATCTCATGAGGGGTGTCACCTCAGAGGGTATGTAGCCCCTTCCAGATCTTCCATGGCTAGGTGGCGGCTCATCTCGGTGGGTACACATTCCCAAACACCATCCGTCCTCTGGGCAATGGTCTGTGACTATCCCTTCTGAACATCGTCGGGGTGGCGCCGATGACACTCAATAAAGAGGGCGTGAGGATCTGCATCGGTAACCACACCAAATTCCACTTCAGCCCATTCCCCACCCCAATCGGCCATATGGTGGACACTGGGCGAGGCTCTTTGGAACAACAAGAGTTTTTTCAGAGCATCCGGGGCGGGGTTCTCATGGCTTGGATCGACGGGAAGGTGATCTGCGAGCCTTACGTGTCATCCCGATTCACCAGGAAATTCAGATGGCTCCAACGGATGCCGAAGAACATATTCACGGCTATCTTGTTGGAGAATAATCCCTGCGTTCTGCACCAGATGTGGTTGATGTTTACCACTTTCGGCTCCAGCGACTTCATCACTCTTCCTCCCACCGGGGTAGATGCTGGACTGGCAACTGAGTATGACGAGCACTAGACCATTGCGTACCTTTAGGGGCTTTTACACAAGAGATTCTGGAAACTCTATGCTACCCACATGGAAACTGGGTGATGGGGGAGCATACAAGGTGCTGCTAGAAGGGGGGAACCAGGGGTGTGTCAGGCAGCGAGGCCTGCGCAGGCCGGGACCTCAGCGGCGGTAACATCACACAGTGCCGCTACGACCTCATTACCCGCAGGGGGGGTCACATGAGGTGACCAAGGAAATTCTCGGGAAGCAGATAAGGTACCTATGCGAGCCTTCCCAAGATGCAATTTTCTCGGCACTGTGGTCGGCCTGGATGACCCTGCAGCAATCACTGGGCATTGATGCCATCAGGTAGAAGATAATGCAGAATGAGATCCATCTTCCAGTGGTTGGGCTCATTCGAGTTACCGACAGAGTGAACTTCCATCGGTGGCATGCTTATCTAATGACCATGGACACACACGCGCGCCAAAGGGGTCGGCGTGCAGAGCCACCTTTCCTGGAGAAATTGATGCTCGACCAAGAGCATGATCCAGAAGTGATGCCGCCGGGAGAAGGTGATAGTGATGTGGAGTCGGAGGCAGAGGAGTCCAGAGGGGACGAAGGGGAAGGAGAAGATGAAGGAGAAGGAGAACCATAAGGTGAGGGGTAGTAGGGGGAGACCTTCCAAGGGAGTCTTCGGGAGAGCGGCGAGATTGTTGGATCTGATCTTGACATAACTGAGATACTCGAGTCTGTCTCTATATTCATTCATTTTCCTTCTTCATCCATTCTACTTTGCAACTTCTAAACCATCTCTCTACCCACATTGGAGCGCCTAAGTGTTGGTCAGGCGTCCCCACTACTGGGGGGAGGAGAGGAACTGGTGGGACAGGATTGGGTTCTGACGCCCATCATTGAATTGACAAGCGCAGAGGGGTCTCCTATCATGGCAGCTCCTGTGGTGGCCAGAACACTGGAGGCCGATGCTCTGGGTTCCTGTAAGTCCCACACTTCACCACTGGCGCTTGTTATCAGAAGATCCCAATTAATTAGGTAATTCCTTGCATAGTGATCTCAACATTGGAGGCTCATCAGGCTGTGGAGCCCGAGCTGTCCGTGAGCGGACTAGTGGCAGACATACCTCCTCTTCTAGAACATAATTCCTATACTGAGTCGGCCATGACAATTGGTGAGAAGGGGGTGGCGGACATCAGTGACGATGTCCCTGAGGCAATGCCAGAAGCTGACCGAGGCACCGTCGCTATTGGGGCGACAGAAGAAGGTCGCCCGGACGTCGATGATCCTATTCCTCATGAATACATCTCTGAGGCAGATCCTGATGCTGACTTGTGGGATGCCTTTCCTGTGTATCAGCCTGCTGATCCCGAGGAGGTAGATGACTGGGACTCAGAAGCGGTTGAGGAGATCCAAAGGATGCGGTGCAATGGGTGGAAGTGTATCCAGCGATTTATCAGGATGCCCCAGTCGGATTGGCAGAGGCGGATGGCATCACTCCAGACCTGACTGCATTTCCTATGTGCTGGAGGGGCTGATATTCAGCACCTTCATTTGACGGTCTGTGATTACATGGCCGAGAAGATATGCCAGAGCAGCTGGTCCACTGATGTTTCCCAGTGTCAGGAAATATCGGCGAGCACCTTAGCATTTCTGAGGGCGGAGCGGGAGGTCTGGCGCCTCAAAGGGTAGGCGACAGAGAAGGAGGCCTTCATTCCAACTTGATCTGAGATCGTGGAACAATTGATGTCCCATCAGGCTGATGTCCAAGACCAACTGACGGAAGCGAGTCACCAGATGACCATACATCAAACTGAGCAGGCGCAGGCACAGGACAGGGTTGGCGAGCTGCACTCTGCGGCTACTAATGAAGAGAGAGTCTTCAAGGAGCATGATGTAGTCTTAGAGGCTACCAGCCAAAGGGTAACAACGTTGGAAAGATCGATCCAGCACACTGATCCTTAAGGTCTCTGTTTCGGCCATCTCATGAACTTTTTTCTTTTACTGCTCAACATTTTGACCCATGTATGGACAAATCTATTTATCTATAACTTTGGTCTAATATGATCACCATAAGTATGAAATGAATGACAACTCACCCCTAAACTCCTATGGGTCACACCCAATGCGAGAAGTAAAGGATGATCGTGCTATCATTTCGTCCAACTGTGGGGTATTAACCACGCTTCAGGCATCCGAACTCAGGCCTGGATTTCTAAGTGGAAGAGGGAGGTCCAGCTGATGGGAGGGGACCTCAAACTGATCAATGTATTGTCTCCCCCACGTGCCCTAACACATGATCGGGGTAATTCCCAGGGCATTGAAATTCATCCGAACATTGGGAGATGAAAAAGGTGAATCACGTTACCCGAATTCGGAACACAATGGGGCGCGATGATGGAGGACACCTGTTAACCATGGCGGAAATGCAACATCCATATCTCATTGGCCTGAAATGGGGACGATGAATGAGGGCTGACCGCTGAACATGTTCGCAACATGGGGCCTAACTAAAATATCGCCGATCAGTCTTCCGGAACGTTGGACCAGGACAACAAGCGGACTATAGGTCTATCATCCATATTGCTACAATAGGCGGACCAACGGTCTATCATCCATATTGTGGAAGCAGGCAGACCAAATTCTATCATCCATACTATTAGGGGGTCCCATCAAACATAACCAGTCCTCCGGGACGTTGGCCCAGGATAGTAGGTGGACCGTATGTCTATCATCCATACAGTTAGGGGGTCCCATCGAACATGAAAGTGGATGAGGATCCGAAATAAAAGGGCGCGCAAAGCGTGGAAATTGGGGTGGTGGATTGTTCAAATTGAGTCCAACACTCTCGGAATTGTGCCACCGTGACAGAGGCGCATTAGGCGGAAGTACCAACTTGATCACGGATCGTCCTAATTTTCATATAGGACCTCTATGGAGAGAGAACTATCACTTCCCAACACTACTATGGGGAATCCTAAACATATTTGTAGTATATTTCATGATTACACCACTCCCCAAGAAGTCAAGCCAAGGGGATGATAGTAAGGAGGGATGGGATTTGGTAATCCCTGGGGCTGGACCCAAGATGAAATGTCCAGGCATTCCTATATATCTCATAAGGATGAGAATCAAGCCACATGTAGTTCTTAATAGGTGGCGTGGCACGATATGGCGCTTGCGCAATGGACAAGGGAGACGTGGGGGTCTAGACCTCACACCAAAAGAAGCGGCATTTGATATATCTTGTTTTTCCTTGAAGGTGAGTGGGTTTTCTCTTCTAGAGCGACCGACCTAGGGCAGGAACTCCTGGCGTCGCCACAATAATCAAGATGTAACAGGCTTTGACAAATGGTATGAAAATTGACCAACACAAAATGTGATTCCCCCTATGGGGAGGTCATGACAATGCAGTGTCGTTTCTCATCATGCGGCTAGGACGATATCATCACAGTTTATGGCCATGTGGTGGGACCAAACGACACAGTTTAAGGTTGTATGGTTTGGACCTGAAAACACAGTTTAAGGTCGTATGGTTTGGACCTGACAACACAGATTAAGATAGTAAGGTTTGGACCTGAGGAATACGCATGATGTGGTGAGGCGTACCCTGTGTGGATGAGGGCATATACTTATACCGTCACTGCGGGTGATCCCGGGAGAGGGGTCTCGAGCCAAAGGGGCCTACGAGTGTCCAACAATTAGGGGGGCAGGAGATTCTAGCTCCCATCTATTCTGGGCCTGAAACACAATGTTTGGGAAGCTCCTCGTTTCCCATGGGGATGACGGTTAAGATGCACGCAATCCTCAAAGAAAAAAACCCAAACACATACTCTAGAGGTCAGACCGCGGGATCCCTGGGAGACACCGTTACACAGCTTGGTCCGTCTGACGTGTGGGGGTGCACTGAGGGTTAGTAAAATGAGTTTCGAGATTCCACCGTGACACGGTGGGGTGGAACATAATGTGAATCATGCAACCAACATTCATGGCCCGAAGAAGCCGGCGTGATGACTAAGGATTTCTGCTGACCATGTTCGCAATACATCATCCTGTCGCGTTAGCCTAGAGATAGGGGAAAACAAATGACGATCAACCACTGAACACATTCGCAATGCAGGATTTTTATCTATTTTTTGTCCGAAACCCTCATGGGCATTGTCCCGTGATGGTAGGAGAGCCCTTATGCATTCTATCCAGGCCATTCTTGGGGGTCCCTCAGGGTGTGAAAGATAATGGGGTTCGAATGAAGGGGAGAAAGAAGCTTGAAAAGTGGACGACTACTTTCCTATCTCGAATCTAACACTCTAGGTCCTAGACCAGAGTAATCTGAACACATTAGCAGACCACTGTAAAGGGTCGAAGGGCTCAGTCTGAGAGCAGCCAAAAGATGGAGGATTCCCAGGGGAAGGGGGCGTAGTGACAAAAACCATGTACCGCACCTATATGTCTCCCCATGAGGAGGGGCATACCAAAAGACCGAGGCGACTGGGAGATCGTGGGATCTCCTAAGAGATGGGACTGGACCAGAAATCTAGGTTCTTAGGCAGTCCCACGTATCCCATAAAGATGGGAATCAAGCCGCACGTAGTTCTTAAGAGGTCTTAGTTTATGGTCTTAGAACTGAGACCAAGGGGCCCATATGTAGGGAAAAATGTAGTTTAAGGTCATGCTGGACCGTGTAAGGATATTAGTTTTAGGTCCTAGAACTCATACCAGAGGGGCCTAGATGTAGGGCCAAATGCAGTTTAGGGTCGTGTCAGACCATGAAAGGATCTTAGTTTTAGCTCTTAGAACTCGGACCCGAGGGGCCTAGATGTAGGGCCAAATTTAGTTTAGGTTCAGGTAGGGCTTTGAAAGGATCTTAGTTTTAGGTCTTAGAACTTGGACCCAAGGGTCCGAGATGTAGAGCCAAATGCAGTTTAGGGTCATGTAGGACCATGAAAGGATCTTAGTTTTAGGTCTTAGAACTCAGACCCGAGGGGCCTAGATGTAGGGCCAAATGAATTTTAGGGTCATGTAGGACCGTTAAAGGATATTAGTTTTTGGTCGTAGAACTCGGACTTGAGGGGCCTAGAGGTAGAGCAAAATGCAGTTTAGGGTCATGTAGGACCGTGAAAGGTTCTTAGTTTTATGTCTTAGAACTCGGACCCAAGGGGCATAGATGTAGGGCCAAATGCAGTTTAGGTTCACGTAGGACCATGAAAGGATCTATGTTTTAGGTCTTAGAACTCGGACCCGAGGGGCCTAGAGGAAGGGCCAAATGCAGTTTTGGGTCATTTAGGATCGTGAAAGGATTTTAGTTTTAGGTATTAGAACTCATACCCGAGGGGCCTAGATGTAGGGCCAAATGTAGTTAGGGTCATGTTGGACCGTGAAAGGATCTTAGTTTCAGGCCTTATAACTCGGACCTTAGGGGCCTAGATGTAGGGCCAAATGCAGTTTAGGGTCATGTATGACCGTGAATGGATCTTAGTTTTAGGTTTTAGAATCGGACCCGAGGGGGATTAGGAAAAATACCGTTTGAGGAACCTGGCATTGGTGGGAGGAGTGACACGCTCACCATCCATAGTCACCAGGGAGTACGCGCCATTGGGATAAACCTTATGGACAATGAAAGGCAACTCCCATTTGGGCTCTAACTTGGGTGGTTTCCTGCCGGGAATCATTGGCTCTCTGAAAGCCAGCACCAGGTCACCTTGCAGGAAGGAGCGGAGGCGAACCTTCTTGATGAAAGCTCGATCCATCCTGCTTTGATGCCTTTCCAAGTTATGTAAAGCGCAAAACTATTTTTATCCAGTGCTTCCAATTCAGCTAGATGGATTTCAGCAGCTCTATCTAGCGCTTGCTGTTCGTAGACCGCTGTGGGCAATGTGGGCCACTGAATCTCGATGGGCAGGACGACCTCAGCTCCGTATACCATGGAATACAGAGTCACGTGGGTGGAGTTATGAGTCGTCGTCCTATAAGTCAAGAGGGCTTTGGGAATCTTGTTCGGCCAACTTTTCTTGTTCTGACAAACTATTTCTTGTAGAATGTTAGAGAGGGTTTTGTTAAACGCCTTGATCTATCCATTCGCCTGTGCATGATAGTGGGATGTGTGGTTATAACGAATGTTGTTCTTGGCGTACAATTTCATCAGCTCGTCTACTCGGATGTCGGTTCCGTTATCCATGAGGATAGAGTGAGGTAGTCCAAATCAATAGATGATATTGGAGCTCAAAAAGTCAGCGATATAATAGGCTTTGACTTCCTTAAGTTGAATTTCCTCTTCCCACTGGGAAAAGAAATCCATAGCGGTCAAGATGAATCGGCACTGGTGGGCCGTCGCCGGTAGGTAAGGTCCTATGACATCCAACCCTCAGACTGAAAAGGGCCAAAAATACTTGGTAGTATGGAGAGGATCCGGTGGCTGATGCACAAAGTTAGCGTGGACATGGAACACATGAAACCTCCTGGAAATCTCGATGCAGTCAGAGATCAAGGAGGGACATAAGTACCCCATCCTCTGAATCTGGTGGGACAACTTCGACCCAGGATGATGGGAGACACAGGAACCAGTGGGCACTTCTTGCATGACCTATGGGATCTCGACTCCTTGAAGGCAACAGAGGATAACAACCTCAAATCCGCATCGGTAAAGGAGATTCCCAAGGTTGGGACCGCTCGAAGGGTAAACTGCGGCGCACGGCGTCAGATTGGATCGTGCTTGGCTCAGTCCGACGGAAGATTACCGTGCTGGATATATTCAACCAAGCCCATCCTCCAATCAGGAACTGTCTTGATTACCACATCTAAATCCCCTAGGGATCCTGACATAGGGGAACCTGTGGTGAGATGGATCACCCGAGGGCCACGATCATCCTCCAGAATAACAGGAGCAATGACTCTCCTATTTTACACGTGGATAATTAGGGCATCCTGTTCGAGCACTTCAAGTGATGCGACTAGGCTGTCCAAAGCATCTACTTGACTATTCTGTGACCGAGGGATATGAACGACCTCTAGATAAGAGGGGAACTTAGCCATTAGTCGTAGGGTTCACTCTAGTAATGGCATGAGTTCTGGATTTCTGACAACATAGTCATCATTGACCTTCTTGATGACTAGCTCAAATCCCCCTTTCACATGCAGATGGGGTATGTCAATATCAAGAGCCGACTCGAGGCCAGTGATGAGTGCATGGTATTCTGCCTCATTGTTGGGGTAGCCTTCTAACAACAAGAATGAATACTATAGAACGGATTTCTCCTGGGTGATGAAGATGACACCCAGTCCCACTCTATTGAGCTTAGGATCATTGATCCTCCTACCGGTGGGGCTCCGAGAGGAACCGTCAAAGTGCATCTGCCAGCATGGGATGGTATGATCGACTGAGAGGATTACCTCATTAGGAATGCCTATCTCCAGTGGCTGATCCAAATAGGTTGGATGAGCAGCTAAGAAGTCTGCCAACGTCTGTCCTTTGACGTCCTTATGAGGTACGAACAAGATGTCGAACTGCTAGAGGATCACCGCCCAGCACGCCAGTTGGCTAGTCAGCATAGGTCAATTCATGATGTATTTCAACAGGTCTACCCAAGAGACCATCTTTACATCGTGTTGCTGTAAGTAGTGCACAATTTATTCATGGAAAATACGAGCACCAGGCAGCTCTTCATGATGAAAGAATATCTAATTTCCACATCGAGGAGCATAAGGCTGAGGTAGTAAAGGCTATTCTCTGTTCCCTCGTTGTTCTTCTGGGCGAGAAGTGCACCGAGGGATCATTCCAGGGCGGTCAAGTAAAGGACCAGCAGCTTTCCGGAAATGGGTGGCATCAAGACCGGAGGTTGGAGCTGATACTGCTTGATTTCCTCAAAAGTTATCTGACACGCTTCATCCCATTCATAGGCATCGCCTTTATTCATGAGCTGGGAAAAGGGATTACAGTTTTCGGCCAGATTCGCAATGAATCGGTGTATATAGGCTAAGTGGCATTGGAGACCTCGAAGCTCATGAATATTGCTCAGTGGAGGCATCTGGATGATGGCCTTGATCTTCTCCGGGTCGATCTCGATGCCTCGGTATTTAACAACGAATCCAAGAAAAATTCTAGAGGTGACCCCGAAGGAAAAAATTAATGGGTTCATCTTCAAGTGGCGAGAACAGAGGAATCCGAAAACATTATCAAGGTCTTTGAGACAGTCCTGGCACTGGAGAAATTTAACCACCAGGTCGTCCATGTAGCATTCTACCAGTGTCCCTAGAATCGGCTTGAATATGCGGTGCATGACCCGTTGATAGGTTGCACCTGCATTTTTCAGGACGAAGGGCATCACCTGGTAGCATAAAGTAATTTTGGGGGCCTTGAAGGCAGTGAAATCATCATTATCGGGGCCATCCAGATCTGGTTGTACCCAGAGTACCCATCCATGAAGGAGATGGCTTGGAACCCGACTGTGGCATCGATCAACAACTCTGTCACTGGAAGGGTAAAATCATCTTTCGGACTTGACTGGAGCAATGTTGGCTAGCCACTAGGGGTACTGAACTTCTTTAAAGAATTTGGCTTTGATGAGCTTATCAACTTCGGCCTCAACCATGGCATCGTGAGAGGGGTGCATCTTTCGGGGAGGCTGCTTGAACCAGCAGTGGTTTGCTGGAAGGCCAAAGCGGTGTATGGCTACTTGGTGATCTAGTCCTGGTATCTCATCATAACTCCATGCGAACACATCACGGTGCTATCTAAGAAAGTCTACATACTATTTTCGTTCCTCAAGGGGCATAGAGGTGCTGACCAATGTGGGTCTGGGTCCGCCTTGCTACTGAGGTTCACCTGCACTAAATCGTCGACTGTGGTGGAGAAACCCTCCTCAAAGGCAGGGGGAGAATATTCCATGTCCTCATCTCCACTTGTGGAGGGATCATCCATGGGGGGAGTCGTTTTGGGGCTTCCAGACCCTAATGGGAAGCTAGTGCCAGCTTGGGTGGCAGAGGTCATCACGTCGGGAGACTCATGCACTACGGAGACCATGGCGACGAAGGAAGTTGATCCAATCTGATCTGGCTTTTGGCCCAAGGGGCCACACTTTATGACATCAAATCAGTAGTGGTGCGTCGGATGGAGCTGGTCGATTCTGGCTCGGAGAAATAGACATGTATGACATACCTCCGTTGCCATGAGCCTAACGTTCCAATATCGTACATGGGTAGGAGGCTCGAGGATCATGTTAGCCTAGTTGGTGTAGGAGTATGAGGTGATTTCCCACCACTTCTTGGACCCGGAAATATGCCTTCCTCTGGTACCCGAAACAAAAAATCCCTGCACCATGTCGGGGGTTTGGGCCTCCAACCGATGGATTGGGAAGACATAAGAATCATCCAAACATGCTTAGGGATCACTTGTAATAGTGGTGGGCTCAACCTCACCTGTCAAGATCTGCTTTTCCTTTCTCTTGTAATAGTTAGCGTCCAGATAACAGGCTTCACAGGAGGCAAAAGAAGATGCATCTCCCTGGAGCACGCCTACTCAACCCTTAAGGGAGTATTTGAGGCACTGGTGATATGACTAGGGGACTGTTGTGTGAATGTGGAGCCACAGACTACCCATCAATGCATTTTATGCAGTGTCCTGAGAGACAAACACTAATTCGGTATTGGAAATTAGGCCGCCGAATTGGTTCTTCAAGAGAATCTTACCAAGTGGAGTTTTCTCGGTCCTGTCATACCCCTAGATCCTGAGGTCAGAGGGGGTTAGATCATCCTCAGACAACCCCAGCTTCCGTAGTGTTCATGTTCAGATTAGGTTAATCTCGGAACCCATGTCAACAAGACAGCGTCAGAATTACACGCCATTGAAATGGGTGGTGATGTACAGTGGGCGAATGTTCCCTTTTATGGGAGGGTCTTCATCTTCACCGGAGAACGAGATAACCGCCTTACATTTGGCGTTCTCAATTGTCTCGGTGTGGAAGGCTTCTACAGCTTCTACCTCCATATCAAAATGGAGGGGGCTCCTTAGAGCCTTGGTGAGCACCTCACGCATTTCAGAAGACAGGAGAAGAGCTTCAAGGATAGAAAGCCTTGCTTTAATGCTGGAAAGGTGCTTCAGAACAGCATATATTCGAGCCAAACGAGAGTTTCTGCTTACAGGATTCCTCTCTACGATTGGAGGCATGACGGGCCCTGCCGGCGGGACTGGTGGCTGACTGGTACAAGGAACATCTCACTGTTCACTAATCGAAGCCCGGAGAGTGGCTGTCGGATTAGGACTGGAAGGCTGGGGTCGGCTGGTGTCATAGAAGAGATGGTCGCGGCACGGCTGGGGCAGTTCTGCCTGATCCAGCTACACAAACGGTGGTGAAGACGCACCTGTCGACACCAGATGAAGGGGACGCATGCGCTGAGCTCTGTATTGGGCCTGCTTCCTAGTCTGAGTAGTGTGCACAACCTGGCTAGAGGTTCCAACTTCCATACCCTAGCGATTCACATAGCCACGGCTCCGTCGACGTTGGCGACGTCTCGAGACATTGGGAAGGTCCTCCTGGTGTTCCTCGTCATCAGGAGTCAAAAAGGGATTTACCAACTCTACAGTGTTAACCAAAGCGTACCCATGGCTTTCAAGCGAGGAGTCATCCACTACCGGAAGGAGTCTCGGAGGGATCCCCATTTTTGGGGGCATAAAATCGTCAAGAGTGCTGGATGATGATGGCATTGGCAGGGCGCGTTCTTCCTTCTTACGCTGCCGATTTCTCTTCTGGGAAGAGGTAGGCTGGGCGACGATGCCGAGGTGGCGCTCGTAGATTCTGAGGGCTCTGGATGACCCAGGCAGGAACAGATGATGCCTTGGGCATGGGCGACCGTCCAACGGGCCATCCAGTCGTTATACTTCTGGGACACATGGTTGGGAACCAGTTGCCACTCATCCTCGTTGCCGCTACTGCCATCCAATCTCACGAAGACAACTGCCACCTGTGCCGGGGCTGGGCCCCACCTAACTATGTTGTTTTCAATCTGGTCTTCGAGCCTGTCCTTGAACACATAGCATCACTAGATGGTGTGCCCCAGGGTTCGGTGATAAGGTAAGTAGTTAGGGTGATCAGTGAGACGCGCCTCTTCTAGCTTCCGGCACTCGGACAGTCGCACTATCCTCTGCTCCAAGGCACTACGGAAATAACTGGGGACCTGGGCCTCATCAAACGAGTAAGTCCAATTCCATTTGTCTGGAAAGGGGGCTCTTGGAAGCTGTCCATGACCATGGGCCGTAGGGGCATGCCGAGGAGGCAGATCCTGATTATCTCGCCTAGGTGGTGGCAGTGTGTTACACGGAGGCGCTTTCCAATTTTGAGGTGGTCACTGCGAGGCCGGAGGCTGTGCCCTTGGGGGTGGACCGCTATGGGGCTGCTGAGCTTGCCTCACTGGTAGCAACTCTAGCCTCCTAGGGGCCTCTATCTAGGCCACAACAGTGGGCTCGGCTCTGGAGGCTCTCCTTTCAGGGATTACAAGAGGCAGCGGGTGTGCCTGATTGGCCTGTGGCAGGGCTTCTTCGAGTCGCTGAGCCTTATATGAGAAGTCCCGGGACCCTCCGGGGTAATTCTGAGTGATCAGTAAAGGAAACAGCTCTTCCTTGATGTTCCCTATGCACATTGTCAGTAATTTCTCTCTATTTAGTGGCATGTCAAGGGAGTACGTGAGCCCCTTCCACCAGGCGATGAAGTCCGTGACTCACTCATCGGCCCTTTTTTGCACCAGATGATGTCTACGATGTTCGTCTTCTGAGTTGTGGAACTGAACTGGTAGAGGAATTGCCTGCGAAGGTCCTCCCAGCTAGTCATAGATCCGATAGGGAGCTGGCTGTACCAGATAGATGTTGGTCCTTTTAGAGTCTAAACGAAGCAACAAAGCTTGGCGGCCTCCTACTGCGCCAAAGACCCTAAAATAGGCCTGCACCTCAAGTTGAAGTGGGCCAGGTGCTGTGGCGGGTTTCCGGTCCCATTAAAGGGGGCAAAAATGGGGTTCCCAAATCCCGACGGGGATTGCATATCATCCACCCACGCTGGGTATGGCTTTCTGTCCGGTGGGATTGCCACCTATCGAGTTTCTAGGGCCTCTAAGAGGGCGATGAGTAATTCTATTAGATCGTCCAGACGTGGATCCCTGTTCCAAAGAGGGCCTCTAACCACAAGCACATTGCCGGGCTCTTCAATCCGGTAGTCAAGCTCAGCGGCTCGCGGGGCGGCTGGCTGAACGACTCTCGGGGCAGTGGGAGGAAACCGAGTGGGGTCCCTCAGGTGATCACGCTACTCAGGAGGGTTCGCAGAAACGTATCGCGCCTGCTTTCCGGGGCTCCTGCCTCTCCCCTGTCGGCCGACAGGGCATGATCACGGCTACCCGAGAGAATCTCGTCAAGGGGTAGGTGCTCCTGCCCCAGCTGTCCTGGCCTAGGATTACAGTAGTTAGGCCACCTCTATGAAATGTGTTCAGTCAAAAGCTCATCAACCAGAAACTTCTTCTCAGCAAGCTCTTAGCATAGCATGGCCTTCTCAGGATCTTCCTCTACCTTCTGTACCGAGGCAGATGGGTCGGCGAGCTTGACAGCCCCGACATGCTCTTTACCCTTGCCGATGTTTCAGCTCAGTGTTAATGCCTCAGTAGGTATGGGGAGACCTAGGTGGTTCCTCTGGTGGCGAGTAATCCTCTAAGATGGGTCCAGTAATTGCTTGCCCTCAGGGGGTGAGTCCCCATCGAGGAATTCCACACCGCTTCCCTCACCCGAATGTTCAGCCATGTTGACCACCACAACCCTTGGTGACATTCCCTTAGAGCCTCCCAGTCAGTCAGGCTGCCGACGAATCGCACTGAAAATAAGGGTAGCATACTGCCCCCAACCATGGACGTGCACATGGGGGGAGACTTCCTCGATAACCTCGCGGAGTATTTGAAAACATTGGATGCATTATTGCTTGAGGGCCCTGTGGTGGCCGAGTGACTCGGGGTGCCAAACCGCGGGGAGCGCAGCCAGGTCGACCTAAAGGCACTGCTCGCTGATATCCTCGAGATGTGCTTGACTCTAGGGATAAGGCGCTAGCTGACTGCGAAGATGGGAGTGAGTTACCCGGAGAGTCTGGAAGAAAGATTCAGACTCTCTCGGGGTGAGCGACTCTGGTATATCAAAATCTGATCCTGCGACCGGCCAAAAATTCTCATGGAAGTGGCCTGCTGTGAGGATAGTCCAGAAGCTCCATGACCCTGGTTCGGGATCCGTACCTTGCTACCCCTACCCATTAACTGAGAATGGTTGGGGAACTGGAAGAGGTGTCGAGGCAGGCCACATGGCTTGTGGGTTTGTCGGTGGAGAATACAACGAGCAGGCCGATTGGCCACTGATCCCTAAGTCGCCCTCCAAGGGTTGCAGTGTTCTTGCTGCCACATCACGATAGGATGGGCCGAAGAATGGGCCTCATGCCACAACGTTAGTGCTTGACGAGAGTTTTTCATGTCGTGACTCTTCTATCGGTCCCTAGAAAAGTTCCCCACCCTCCCTGACAGAGGTGGAAGGTGCTTCCGGGGAGGCCAACAGTAACTGCAAGTTTGATCCCTGGGGGTATGCCAAGTCCTCATCCTCGAGGATATACCTTCAGAGGGAGGAGGGAATCATGATGATATCGCATTCGAGGAGTACCAGACTGACGTGCCACATCCTCATCCCTGCCCTCGACTCAAAGGGTTGGGGAGAAGGTTCCATCATCGAGTCGTACTCCTCCTCAGAGTCCGAGAATTGGACTGGTCTGATTTCTGTCCAAACTCCCATGAAATTCCTCTTACGGTGATGACGTCCTGCCTTCCTACCCCAGGGTGGCTCCTTAGGGCAAGTATGATTTCCGTCAAGGAGTCCTATGGCCGCAACGGTACAGGGGCAGAGAGGAATGATGGTCGGGGTGTGAGAAGCACCGGGATAGATGTCGAAAGGGACATGGGGAGGACCTCCATGTGGGTGAGCAACCAGATAGGCAACGACTCTATACTCGCTTCCAGTGGTAGGGGAAGTGACCTCATACCTAGTGCAATGAGCGCTAGGAAAAGACATACCTGAAGCATAGATGTCGCGGAGAAGCCTTCTTATTTCCAGATCAGTGGCATGGAATGGGCCTTCATGGTGGGTGGCACTACCACGAATTGGTCCGCGGTGGCCATTGCCTATGCCAGCGACCGAGAGAGTCGGCCCAACCTGCCTGTGGGGCGGTCGGAGCGTCGATCCGGGTCGGGACTATAACTTCCCATACTCAACATGTGCGGGGGTCTGGTAACAGGAGTCAGCAGTGGCTCAGGCCACAGTGGTTGCTGATGTTGGTTCCCCAGGGCTGCCACTCTCGTCCGCTCGCGCTCGACACTGGCTTCAGGTCATATGGGTTAGAGCCTATGGTGCGGGCACGAAGATTTCCTGATCCTCGGCCCGGGGAGTCGGGCGGTGGCGTCGACACAGCCTGGCGGGGGATCTTGCCTTGAACCCCTAGGATGGGTCTCTGATCGGGCTGACCCAGACATCCCCCACATCATCGGCGTAGGGGAGGGAGGTGTCAAGACGCTCTGGGGATAGGCTCCCGAAACTATTGAACGTCGGAGTGGGAAGAAATGGCTCTCGGCGTGGCCCTTGGGGCGGCAATGGTGGTGAGGCGCAACTACCTCTAGATCCAAATGGGCCATGTCCCTGGTGGGGATGACCCCTTCCTCCTCGTACCTACGAACCAAGTCATTTATCACCCTTCATTGGATGATCTCTGATGGGGAGAGGGGGAGTGAGCGCTCGGCAGTCGCGGTAGTTGGAGTTAAACCAGCTATGGTAAAAGGCGGGACCACGCGGGGTGGCCGCATCGGTACTTCCCCTGCCCCTGTGCCGGTGGGAAGGTGGTGATCGAGCCCCGGATGCAGCGATATGAATCCAAGAAGTAGGGTGATGAACCCATTAGTGCTAAAAGGGAAAAGATAAATTGACAAGAAATAGCCCAACATCATTCCATCTTATGTGATCGGTGAGAGGGATCCAAGCTAACGACGTCATAGAACGGAGTGATAAACATCCTAACTGCCTCAACTCCTAGTGGGTTTCACGTCTCGGTGCTAGGCGCCCAGACCTGGTGACATGCTAATCTTCTGACACCCCAAACGCTACCAGTATCCATATTGAGGAGAATTCCATTCACGTTGGGTTCACCTTTTTCTGTTTCTGACTCTTTTACACCGGGGCACGCGTGCGTCCGTCACGCGGGGAGAGGACGCGTGGCTTGTTGCCCCACATTCCTTCTTTCCAAAGGCGAGCGACATCCTTTCCTTGTTCAGGGACATCCACTCCTTGACCTAAAATAGGATGATGGGATTACGGTTCTTCCTTCCATGGATTCCTCCTCGGAGCTCGTCACCTAGTACGGGTCTCCCTCATAGATTTAAGATGGGTTCGTGAAACTTGTTCTCGGTGCCATATCTGCATGGACTCCAGTTAATTACGCTACTTCCGTCGAGATGCTCCAAGGGGTTTGGTCGGGGCATAAACCATCGGTGAGGAGAATGGTCATGCAGGGGTGTCGTCGGTGCACCTTGACGCTGGGGAATGGCATGTTTGCCTTCTATCCCTTATCGTAGGGCTTCTCGAGGGCACAGAAGCCCGAGGCATCACACATCGAATGTGGGTAATTGTGTACCATATGAGGTTTTCCTCATCTTCACATATTTAACATGGGTAATTCCATGAGTTTAACATCTTGCGGAGATGGATAGGACTGATCGTAACACTGAGAGTGGATCAAATAAAAGGATCCCCTAGGGGGAACACCGATATTGGGGCCAGCACGTGGGCGGCTTTCCAGATACTGTGGATTGGAATGAGGTGGCATGATCCCACTGAGATGTGGCGTCCCGAGTAAAGATTAGGATGGGTGATGGAGTGATGGGATTGAACCTCGTGGAGGCTTTCTACGTATCCCCATGGCAGGGAATCAATGTCTGCGTAGTTCGGTGATATGGTGGGACACCTGAAGAGGTGACCCGTGAGAATGACTGCATGGATTGGAGCCCATATGAAGTAAGATCTCCAGGCTAGGGAATCAGCTTCCTGAGGAACGTGTGCTAGAGGGAGATGTTAGGATGAGACTTGAGTGTGAGGTTTGGGGCTTATGCTCTGAGGCAGCCCATGATGGGGAATACGGGGCTTACACTCTGAGGCGGCCCATAATGGCACTAGTGAACCAACGTGAAGGTGTTGGAACAACTGAGTGATGGGATTGAACCTCGTGGATTCTTCCTACATACCATGAATTAGCACGGATCAATGTCCTACGTAGTTCAGGGCATATAGTTTAACGTCATGCGGGGCGAGGGTGTTTGGGGATTACGCTCCAAGGCAGCCCAAAGTGTTGGCGAACCGACGTGAAGATGTAGGAGCGATTAGGTGGTGGGTTGAACCTCATGGAGGCTTCCTACATACCATGCGTTAGCACTGATCAAAATACACGTAGTTCAGGGCGTACAATTTAACGCCATTCGGGATGAGGGCCTTTGCGGCTTACGCTCTAAGGCATCCCAAAGTGTTGGCGAAACAACCTGAAGAAGTCATAGCGACCGGGTGGTGGGCTTGAACCTCATGGAGGCTTCCTACATACCATGCGTTAGCACGGATCGAAGTCCATGTAGTTCGCTGGGATAGGGATTACGCTCTAAGGTGGCCCATTGGAGGATTTCATGGTCGATGCGTGCTCTAAGCCCACGTGAGTCGTGCTCGGTGTGAGAAACAAAAGGCAGCAGGGACCAGACGATCACGTCGCAAAGGGTGCGTCCGTGAGGAGCAGAGAGGGGCTTACGCGTTGAGTGTCCCAAAGAGGAAACAGGGGCTTACGCGTGGTTAGAGGCCCTTGGTGCTGGGGCTTACTCCAGGATGGAGGCCCGTGGTGCGACAAAGCGTAGTGGTAAAGGGACTCCACTGGCCTTGGCAGTGGGGAAGTACGGAGGTGCATGGGTGAAACCTTCCACAAAATAGGCTAGGGGCTTACGCTATGAGGCATCCCTTCCCCCATGGACAAACGCCACTCCGACAAGGAGGATCTCATTCCATCCGAGGAAGATTCCATTCCCGTGGAGACGAGAGGAGTAAAGAATGTATGAGCCAGGGATACATGCGTGTGAGGCACGAGGTCGGACCACAGTTTAACGTCATGTGTTATGGATGAGTTGCTTAGCAGTTTAGCGTCCAGCAGCTTGGACGAGGTGGGTTTTCTCCACACCCCTATGGCATAAATTCCCAACACCCTCCACCCCTTGTGGGAGGGAAGGCATCGACAAGGCCGTGGTGAAGGGGGGCCACAGGGCGAACCATCGAGTTGTCCACGTTAGCGTGGCTATGAGGAGGAGCAATATCCGTTAGCGTTCCTATGCGGAGAAACAGAAGGCAAAGCAACACAACATAAAACACCACCCAAGGGACCTTGAGGTTACATCATACGAGCTAAGATGGCCCTACAGGAAAACAACGCATGACATGCATGGCTGGCATATAAGACATTGGGTTCTGGTCAAGGTGAGGGGTCCTGGGTTTTGCATGCAAAGAGAAGGTTTGCGTGCAAAACAATGGGATGGCACACAATTGGGTCAGAGGATTGCGCGCAGACAAGAAATTGTGCACAAAGGGATTGTATTGCGCGCGAGGGAAATGGCTGATCCCTATGTCATGGAAAAATCTATCGGAGGTATTACGTGAAATTTTGGAAGGGATTGCATGCTATTGGAATGGATTGCGCACCAGGGGAAAGGACTGCTCACTAAGTAAGAACCCGAAGGATTTGGAAAATTCAGTTAATCTAGTGGGGTTGCGCACAAAGGCGAACCCCGGGGCAAGGTTGCATGAAAAGGGGAATTACCTGGAAGTCATTTCACGCGGGTAGGAGTCTGAATCGCGTGCATGGGAGCTGGTCTAAATTCCTCAACCCTGAAATAGATGGGGTCTCCTTATATTTATAGGCATCTGTCGGTGAGGAATCCAGGCGGTGCGCGAAATCTTCCGCGCCAGGACCAGTCAGCGCACAAATCCTCAGCACGCGGAACCGGGCGTGCAAAATTGTGCACCATCCCGGTGTTTTTCCTGTGAATCCCAGACTTCCTTCGCGCGAGCACTAGTTTTTCACATGGTTCCTCCTTAATTTCGCGCACCACTTACGGGCCATTTGGACCAGGCCTCCGAGTCCGAATATGACATCGCTTCGTCATTTCGAAGCTTCCTCTGGGAGTTACAGATTTTTTCGGCGTCTACATATAATATATCATATATTAAGAATCATTAAAATCTTATTTTTATTATTTAAATTAGTTATACTTATTATTATACCCATCCAAATAATGATGTGTTTGAATAACAAACTATACCACGACGTGGAGATGGTAATCCGTTCGTACACACCTATGGTGACATTGTCATTCATATGATGGATAAACTAATAAATATGGTTGTAATATTTTTATAATAACATCACAGTATATAGAAGATAATGGATTTATTATTTTAGACTATAAACAACAAAGAAAGAGGAAGTTGACGAAGAAAAGATCTTGGAAGAGGTGATGAAATATTTACCTCTTCATCAAGTTATTCCTTATGATTTCATAAAAATGCCTCCTTAATTTGGCTTTAGGACAAAAGATTATCCTCTACGATGAATGTAGGAATGTTGGGAGGATATTTGGTCTGGGTTTCGCCATGAAAAATGGCTTTGGTGATGTGAAATTAAGAGAAGGGAAGGTACCCATTTATAAGAGAGGTGAGGGTCACTTTAGGAAAAGCTTAAAATATTATTTTATAATAAAATAATTTTCGGTTTTAATGGATCCAAAATGATTTATTTCTAGGATAAGGTGGGTATGGGTCTAAAACCACTCAACCAATATGTTTTACATAGGTTTAGGTCACCATATAAACCTTATCTTTTAGAATTATCTCCTAGTTAAATAGGTTGAAATTTACCATGTCTCTTTGTATTTTTATATTATATGGTTAATAAGCTTACTATAACAAGACAAGAGAACCCCATGTAGTTTATTATTAATATATTAATTATCAATATATATACCCATATCTATGTCCTTTGGCCTAACCGTATATTTTTTTTGAATATTATATCAATTACTAATATTGTATTTGTTTTAAAACACATTTATGTCAATTTTTACAATATTTATTATTTGGTTTTTTTGAAAATCATAAAAGAATTATTACATAAAAAATAATATATTTAATGAACCCTAAAATGAAATATTAACCTTTAAAATTAGTGTAATTAATCAAAATTCTCAAATTAAATATATTTGGATATATATATTATTATTTATTTATATCTTTCATTAATAAGGTAATTACTGCATCATCATTGTGTCATAAATAAATTTAATGATTTAATGTCTAAAAATTATAAATAAAATACCATTATGTAGGAAATAATTATAGATTTCAAATGAATATTTATAGAAGAATTTATCTTATGTTTAACCCTATATTAAAAATGGATTAGTTATTAAACATCGAATTTAACACTTTTAACTGTTCTTTAATTAATATAATAATAACTATCCAAATCTTATCAAAGTGGATCAAAAGGGTCATATTTCATTCCTAAGATTGTCTTCGGTTGAATTAAACGTATACAATAGAATTAAAACATGTTTTTATGTAATTATAATATCTTTTTTACCCTTAATTTCCATCTTACTTTTAATTATGGTTAATAAAAGTCAAAAGTTATTATTCACCAAAAAAATTCATCTTATTGAACAAAATTTCACATACTGATTTCAACCGTGTCTATCCGATTTTTGAAATTCAACTCACGGAAGCAGTAAAATTGTGTTTTATGCAAACTGGTAAATGATCCTAGATGGTGGGTAAAAGACAGTAAGAAGTTCAATAAAATTTTATACATCTAATTTTATTATAAAATGACACCAATGAATCAAATTAAACTTATATAGGTATTATATATCTATTTTTACATAAAATAAATTTAAATAAAATATATAATTATTTATGAAAATTAGTTTTAATCTTTAACATAGTGTTTTTCACTATTCATCAAAAATTCATTGTTTTCAGAAAGATACCAAAAATATACCCAAAGATAATTCTGAAATTCCTAATCAAAAAAATATTTCTATTATACCAAATTTAAGAACATATAAGTTGAATTAATTAACTTAAAATTAATTCCTGTTGTCAAAAACGAAAAGTGGGTTTTTTAAAAAGTAAAAACTACCAAAATATTAACATGTGTTTATGTCAAATGAAAATTTGAAATTTATTATAATGAACTACATTGTATTAAATGATAAAAATATAATATAATTATACTTCCAATCCATTTGAATGCCTAATTTAACACAATAAATTATTTCTATTAAAAAAAATTTTCAATTAAAATTTAGTATTATTCAGTATTCATCAAAATATGAAATCTATCAGAAAAGTACCAAAAATATATCCAAAACTTTTTTCCCAAATTATAAGTAAGAATTTAATTTCCTTAAATTAAATACATAAAAATGTTAAATGTTGGTGTTAAAATATGGTAGAATTGCATTTTTTGAAAAATGCATCTTTTACCTTAAAAAATAAATTCATTTTTATATTGTGTCTAAGAAACAAATAATGTGTATTATAAAATTATATATAGCATATAAAATTCATAATTAAGTTAATAATATTCAAATATTCGTTTTGAACGACTGGTTTGTTAAGTCGTGGTGTGATCGAACTTGTTGTTGCGTATAGCACAAGCTATTTAATTACATTAAAGAAAATAACATATTATGAAATCTTGGGGTTTTACATTACGAATGGCATTATTGGTCATGTTCCAGATACATGATGTCTAATAATTAAGTATTTCCATCATTCATCTTTCAATTATCATTATACAAAGTTTTTCACTATGAAAAAAATATATGGATGCATTTTCATTCTCAGTTTATTGATTCCGTGTGTTTTTATGTTATTCACCAGACCATATTGATTACATAAATTTTATTATGATTCAATTATTATTGATTTATATTTTCACAATATGTTACTCTTAATGAGAATTTTAAGTCACCCCTTTCATTGTTTTTCCTTCCCTAGGTTCTGATGATGAAACCATTGAATAAGTTGCGAGGATACAATTACATTTCTTTGTTATATTCTATGTTTATTTACCAATGTCATTAGGTAACCGTTTATGTATACATTTTCTTCAAGACTAGTAAATTGGTTGATCCTTGGTGATTTAGACTCTTGAATATATGTCAATAAATGAAAATGCACATCAATTGTGGAATACTAGGGTTAGTGTTGTTATAATAACAACTACAAAAGTTTGTACCTAGTCGATATGGATGTGGAAAAAAACACATAGAAATTTGGATAGAAGTTTTTTCTACTTCTCTATGAAATTTTGAATAATTGATATCCATAAATCCAAAAAAAATTCAATTCATCATTTAATTTTCATGAACATTGAATCCAAATTTCTTATTATAAAGAAGAAGGTTGAGAAAAAGATTGTGAAATTAGATTTTGTGTCTATTCAAGATCAATTGGATAATATAATGACCAATACATTACCCAAGGAGTGTTTTTCAAAACATTAAATTTGAACTAAGATTCTAACTAAACCCATTTATCTAGATGGGTCTTTATAAAAATACGACCTCAAACTCTAAAAAATTCTTATTAAGCAACATTTTATTTCTATCCTCAATTAAATTATTGTATTTATAACTATCTTTCGGGAAAATTCAATGAAATTATATTTTTCTTCATTGACAAAGGAGGATAAAGTTTTCATGCCTTTTCAGGGGTTAATGTTTTGTATTATTCTTTTAAAACCCCTAATGGTATAGGGGGATCACTACTCATGGGGAGTGTTTGACAGAATATTTTATGGGGAATGTGGTTTGTAATTTTATATATTTATCATGTAGTTCACAATGGTGTTATAATGATGATTCTTTTATCCAACTCTTAGTTCTCAAAATGAGATAGTATCACATTAACACAGAGATTTCAATTGATAGATAATTAATACACCCCTAAAAGGAAAAATCATCAGTATGTGGTGATGATAAAAAAACTGTTCATGTTAGATATGAATTATTTTGTTCTGAAATTTTACATGATAAAAAGATAGTTGTTTCTATAGAATTTATATAAACTTAAATGGGGAGATTGATAGTAATATGATTTGGTGTCTAACATAATTTTCTTGTGGAAAAGTATATCAGAGTGCTTGGAAGTGAACAAGAACATTTAAGTGGATGTTGGAAGAAATTTGACTATAAGATAGATTTAATGTCATAATGTATTTAATTGAAGTATATATGCATTTTGATAACCAAGGTAAATGTACATAGAGATGGGATATATGCAAATTACCTAGGTTTTAGAGTAATATTAAACATTGGTGACCAATGTAATGGTTCGTATAAAAATATTGATAATCTATAAATTTATATATATAAAGTGTTTCATAAGGCTCAATATACTGAATGTTTACTAGTGAATGGGATTAAAAGAATCATTATAATGGTAAATGTTTTGAAAATGAATTTATATAATTGAATATCAAAAATCAGGAAGCCTATTTTGGGTTTGTTTATGGACAACGTGAGGGTTGATCCCATATTTTTCAAGGGTAACCCAACACATGTAAGGGTAATCAAGTTAAGACATACTCCATGAGAAGAAGGTACACTGTAGAAATGTGTAAAGATGTGTGTTTTTGGTAGTGCCAATGTGTGTTTAGTTTCATTTTTTTATCAAAATATAAATATGTGTTTGAATATTAAATTCATTAAGGGATTTAGATTGTATATTTACTAATAGAAGTTATGGAAACATTCCTTATGAATTATAATAATGTTTCTATTGAATATTAGATGATGTTATGTCATTAATAATGTTAATAACATCATGAAGTTTTTCATTATTCAAGACTAAGTCTAATTAGATAGATTGAGGGACTGGACTAAAGCTAAAAATGAATTTTTTCAAGATGAAATGTTACTACCATAGGTTTCACTATGAAAATGATCAAATGAATAAGATTATAAAGGGTAGAAATGTACATCCTTGTTACTAGACAACTATTACTGATTAATATTTTCAGAATATTAATTTTTTGTAAAAGGGTCATGTCGTGACCCATCCCAGGGGGGCCCATGCCGCAACTCCCCAAGCCCGCCTCCAATAGGCCAGGTCTTGTGACTAGTACCGATAAGGATTGTCCCTAACATGGGAGGCATTTACAATAAACATGTACACACACACACACATCTCTAATACCACAAAGCTAGACAAGAAAAAACTACTGAAAAGGAAATGCATTCATACACTAAAATCCCAACAAATAGAGTAGGACAATAAAGCAAAGTACAGTTTGGTAAAACCCTGGGCCAAAAGTACAAGCCCACCAAAGGAGGGTCTGTAACAAATTCCAACCAGTAAAGAAAGGTATTGGGACTGCAATCCGTATCCGTAAGAACACATATTGGCCAGCCTGATCTCACTAAGCACCGTCCGGTCCTGGTCTACCTAGAATCCTATCAAAGGCCCACTCGTCTGCACAAGACACGATGTGTGCGGGAAAAGCCCATACAGGGGTGAGTATAACAATACCCAGTAGGACACCCCAAACACCACAAAGGAATACAACAAAGGAAATACCACAAAATAATTATACATTTAGCTCTACACATTATATGTCTACAGAACATATAACAAGAATATCAATATATACTCATACACGATCAACAATCGCAAAACCACCACTAAGATCCAGCTCGAAGATTCCTCTCAGCACGTAACAAGGAGAACACACTCCTGGGTCTGAAAAGAGAGATACGAAGTACTCATTGTGGTAGAACACACTCCACATGAACTTGAGATATAGGATGCTCAGATGAGGATCACAACCAATAGACATGGGTTGATTCCAATAACTCAGCTTGAACTAATTCGGTATGCAGAGGATCGGTGCCCAGGTAATGTTGGTCACATCGATAACAATAACTCTACTTAGGTTTCCAGGAATGAATTGAGGATCCGGATCCATGTATCTCATAGGGTATTAAAAAAACTCTATTCAAGAAGTCATGCTGAAGGGATCATACTCTTGTACATAAGAAATGATACCAGGAAACCTTCAGGGGAAAGACCAAGGGGACGAACCCTAAAGAAACTAGTCCAAGTAAAAGAAGACCACGGGATCAGGCCATATAAAACAGGTTACACGGCTTGTAGTATGGTTACATGCTGTGTTCCTTGACTCTGGTTACTGCCCGTGTCTCTAATCCAGGTGTGTAAAACAATACTACACGGCGTGTAGTAGGATCTCATGTCCTGTTCCTTGTCCCCAGGTACTGCCCGTGTAAATGGCTAGTCTATCTAGGCTTGTCATATAAAAGTAACTACATGGTGTGTAGTAGGAGTACATGTCGTGTTCGAGAACCAGGGGTTCGCTCTGTGTACTTTGGCCATGTGCGCATACACGGTCTCTGTCCGTGTCTCCATGCTCGTGTACTAGTACATGGGGTATCTTGTGCGTGTGGCCGGGTCTGTCAGGGGAAGGGTATACATGCCGCATCCTTGGCCGTGTACCCAACCCCTATCTGTTTAGTCCCAGAGTACATGCCAGGTTGTTCGCCGATGAACACATGTTGTGTAGCCCATACTACATGCCGTGTAGTCGGGATTTTTCCAAAAACATCCTCTTCCTCCCCAAGCCTTGTCCGATCTTCCGGATCATGTTTCTCTTGTCTGTTTTCCACAAAACTCATAATCATGGGTCTCCTCATCATTATGATACCGAATCCATGGGTTTCGGGCCATCGATCTGCTCTGAAATCTGATTCCGGTAACCCGTGCAGAAATCGTTTGAAAAATGATATCTTCTGATCCGCTTCGATCCTTCCATCACCACTGTAGTCGCACCTCTGTGGGATTGTACTGATGCCAGATCTTCAATTTGGGACCGTTGGATTGCACAATGGATGTGCAACGATCCGTCATTCATATTTCCAGGACGAAAATGTAGAACGCACCCATAGAGCATGAGAAAATGGGGTAGAAAGCCACAAAAAATTGAGAGGGATGAACCTCGATCGATGTTCATGTCGATATTGGTTCTTCACCATTTGAAGGTTGAATGAAACCAAATTAACTCCATGAATCATATCCCCCAAATCCCGCAAAATCTCGTCCCGCAAATACGATCGATCTGCATGCTAAGATGTTTGTGGATAAGTCCATGTTCATCATATGAATCATGAACGAGAAAGAAATTATAAAGATATCAAATGCCCTACCTGGATTCGTGGTGTTCGTTGGAGAAGATCTGGTCACCTCGTCATCGTCACCGGTGAAATTCATCAAGAACGTCATCGCCGTGCGGGGGGTTTCCTCCAAAGCTTATCTAGATCCTCCAGGGGTTTCATGTTGACAAGGTCTGTAACCCTGGACCCCTATGCAAGCCTTTATTTAAAAGGTCTTAAAAGATATTCTCCGCCACAAGATTTTATAAAATATTTTTATTAAATATTTTATTACGGTTATGTCCAAAAACTGGATTTCACCACCGACCTTTGCCAGCCAATGTTAGGTCTTTCCTAGGGTAAACCCACTGCTCTGGACGCAAAGGTTCCCTTAGATTTACGATCCGAGCACCCATTCAGGTGTTAACCCACTTTTTCAGGAAAACCACACGCACATGTTATTTAATTATTAAATTAAATTCCAACATTTTTTCCGGGCTCATCGGGCCTCAAAACTGCATATCTTCTCAAAGACTGGTCTCGAATGAATTCTCATATAATATTAAAATTAAAATAAAAAGAAATCCGAGACATTACATCACACCCACATTAGGTTTTTACATCCCCTAAAAGGCAAAACAAAGGCTACACAAAAAGATGTTGGTACTGGACACTAATCTGAGCCTCCCGCTCCCACATGCTCTCCTGGAAAAACCCATGTTGCCACCGGACACACACCAAGGGAATAGCTCACCCATCATGGATCTTCTCCTGCCGATCCTCGATCTATATTGGTTACTCATCAAAGGTCTCTCCATCATCGATGTCCAGCTCACCCTAGTCGATAACGTGGGATGGATCATGCACGTACCTCCTCAAGTGAGACATATGGAAGATGTTGTGTACCCGGTCCATTTGAGGAGGTAGATCCACGAGGTATGCCAACTCACCAACTATGCTCAGAATCTGAAAAGGGTTGATGAACCTCGGGGATTGGTTGCCAACTTGGCCAAATATCTACAGTCCCCGTCAAGGTGAGACCCGAAGGAACACATGGTCACCCTCCTCGAACTCCAAGGGCCTTCTTCTCCTGTCGGCATAAGACTTTTTCCGACTCTATGTAGTCTTCATCCACTCCTAGATGACCTGCACCGTCTCTGTAGTAGCTCACACCATCTTTGGGCCAATGAGTGCTGACCCTCTTGGGTATGTCCAGCAAAGTGGTGACCTGCAAGGTTGGCCGTATAAAGCCTCAGATGGTGCCATACCAATAGTGGAATGATTACTATTGATATAAGAAAATTCCACTAGTGGTATATGATCCTCCCAAATACGACATATGTCAGGTATGCACGGTCATAACATATGCTCCAAAACCTGGATGGTCCGCTCTGTCTGACCATCAGTATGAGGATGAAATGTTGTTCTCAAGTGTAACTATGTCCCAAAAGCTTCCAACAATCTCTTCTACAACCGGGATGTGAAATGAGCATCACGATCCAAGAAGATCGTGGATGGAACTCCATGAAGTCGAACTATTTCTTGCATGTAGAGGCATCCAAAGCTCACTACTGAACTCTGCTCTCGTAGGTCTATGAAGTGGGCCGACGTGGTGAGTCGGTCAACGATCTCCCAGATGGCATTGTGCCCCCTGGATGTACGTGGTAAACCCGTCACGATGTCCATGGATATCCCATATCACATCAACTTTGGAACCTCAAGGGGTTGGGTCAAACCTTCTGGAACCTGGTGCTCAACATTTACTTGCGGAAAAGTAAGGCACTGATAAACAAACTCTTCCAAACACTTCTTCATTCCTAGCCACCAGAACTAACGTCGGAGGTCTTGGCACATCTTTTCCAAGCATGGATTCACCTCTAAAGGGGATTTATGGAACTCCCTCAGAACATAATCCTGTGACGTCACTGGTACTACAGTGTGCCCTCTGAGAAGAACAACGTTCTCCCCACCTTTTGAATATCCATCAGTAGCATCGCTTTCGGATATCTGAGCACGTAAAGTCTCACAGGTAGCATCCTCGAGTTGTGCTTCCCCGACTCGCTGAAAGAGTGGTGGGGTAACAACCATCAACTGAAGGTAAGATCCCTCATCTATATCCATGATAGATAACTGTAAAGAGGAAAACTTTCAAGTCTCTTCATCCCGCAACTGAGAACTAGATTTTCTACTGAGAGAATCTTCCACAATGTTCCCCTTCCTAGGAGTATAAACGATCTCAAAGTTTTAATCCTAGAGGAACTCAAGCCACCGCCTCTATCTGTAACACCCCAGGATTTCATAGTGTGTTATTTCTTAAAAAATAATTCAATAACTTGCACTACACGCAACACCGAGTTCAATCACACCATGACGTACAAAAAAAAGCCATTAAAAGAGGTCATGAATAGTATTAACAACATTTTGAACTTTATATAATCCTTATAATTTTAGAATCCCTATTATGAGTTTCTTAGTCATAATGCAAGAACAGATTCATTTTCAGTATTGCACTTTTATCAACTTTAATAGTGAAACCTTTTTAAATAAAATATTTTAAACTACCTGAATAAATTGGGACATCAAAAAAATTTAAAATGAAACATCCCAAGCTTCCACGGTACGCTTTCCTTTGAATAAAATAGTAGCGTGTGTTGTACGCAACCTTGAGTTCTAACACACACCACAACCAATCAAACTAGCCGTCGTGAATAGTAATACCTACTTTTTGAAATCATATATATTCTATATTTCAAAATGGACTTCATTTTTGGATTCGGAATATCAAAATTAGCCTAGGGTGAAATTTTGGTACATTTCGGATAACTTTCATATTTTGATGAATAGTGAAAATTACTAAATTTTAATTAAAAACAACTTTTTTAATCAAAATAATTAATAGTGATAAATTGTGAATTTGAGTGGTTTTAAAGTATATTTAGAATATATTTTTACCATTTAATATAATTTTGGTCATTGGACATAATTTTACAATTAAATTGAACATAAACAAGTGTCAATCTTTTGATAGTTATTATCTCTTAAAAACACGCTTTTTGTTTTGACAGCGGGAATTAATTTTAAATTAATTTCTGCCACTTCTGTGTTTTGAATTTAGAAAAATGGATTCCATATTTGGAATCAGGATGTTAAAATTGTGTAAACAGGTAACTTTTATTTTTAGACATTTTGAATAATTACTGCGGTAAATATTTTATTTACCATGGTTAAAGGGTAAATCCGGTAAATAATGGTTAAAAAATAATATTATAATAATACAAAATTACCCTAAAACGTGTCCTAACCTTATTGGTGGACACATACCCGACCATGGGCATCCTTGGGTCAATTTGGGGACCCCTTGGAGACACTTGTATGTGGTAGGGACACATTATATTAATAAAGTTAAAATAAAAATAAAAATGGCATAAGCTTACATCTTTTAGAAGAACAATTTTTACATAGGGTTATACATGTTGGATTTTCGATTATAAATATTCATTAGAAATCTAAAACGATTTCCTACATAATTATATTTTATTTATAATTTTTAGACATTAAATAATGTATTTTATTTATGACACAATGATGATGCATTAATTACTATAATAGTGAAAAATTAAAATAATTGATATTATAAATACCCAAATAAATATAATACGAAACTTTTAATGAATTAAACTAATTTTATAGGATAATATGATATATTAGGATTTATTTAATTGACTTTGTTCGAAGTAATCAATCTGTTAGGAGTTTCAAAAAAATCAACTATTGAATAGTGTCAAAATTGACATAAAAGAGTTCTTAAAACAAATATTATATTATTAATTGATATTAAATTCCTAAAAATCTAAGGTTCGGCCAAGAGACTTATATTATTATAGGTTCCTCATTAATGGACCACTTGGGGGTCGCTTGGATGTATATAGTAAGTTTATTAACCATATTATATAAAAATACAAAGAGACATTGTAAAAGTGAAACTAATTAACTTAGAGTTAATACTTAAAGATAAGGTTAATATAAGTACCCAAACCTGTCTAAATTCTATTGGTTGAGTGGTTCTCGACCTATCCCCACCTTAACCTTTGAATAGTCAACTTTTGAGCCATTAGAAACCGAATATGAATTTATTATAAATTAATATTTCTAGCTTTTCCAAAGGTGCCCCTCACCCCTCTTATAAAAGGGCACTCCTCCTTCTCATTTCTTCACACCTCTAAAGCCTTTTTGTTCGGCCAAACTCTGCCAACATACTCTACCAACATCCCTCACAACAACCTAGGGGCCTTAGTTTGATCAGAAAGCCAACCTAAAGAGCCCTTTTGATCAAATCAAAAGGAAGAACCCGAAGAAGAGGTAATGTTTTCACCACCCCTTTTCCAAGTTCATTTCTTCTTCCACTTCTTCTTCCTTTGTTGTTACCATTCTAAAATAATGACTCCAGTATCATTTATATACTGTGATGTTATTATAAATATGGTACAACCATATTCAGTATTCTATCCACCCTTTGAATAACATGTCACCATACGTGCGTACGTACGGCTTACCGTCTCCACGTCGTGGTGTAATTGTTATTCAATATATTATTATTTGGATGGGTATAAAAATGATGTGTAACTCATGTAAATAATAAATATAACATATTAATGATTCTGTATATATGATATACCATCCATTTATATATTATTTTAATATCAAAAGAATGATATTGTCGCTCGTGCGTACGTACGGACTACCGTCTCCACGAACGCGATGAGATTCATTCTCCATCGTAACCATTAAAGTATAATTATCATTTTATGATTTAAAAATGATGTTTAAGGACTTGATATCATTCTGGATATGAATAATATACAACCTATCCTTTACAAACATGTCTTACGTAACAAAACATATGAAAGAAAACAAGTAAGTTAACACCCGAAACAACGATAATACTAAGATATTATTATCAAATCAATATTAAAAGATCATATATGATATCATATTAATGTATATGATTCTTGTATAATTTAATAACAATTATTTCACCATTATACGGGAGGTTAACCTACCACAACGAAGGAAAAGTACAAGGTAAGGGTTATTTCACAATCTCTTCATTATCCGAGGTTGTATTATACGTAATAATCTACTGGGATCTCTTTATCATCCACATCCATGTTTCTTCGAAATGTATTTCAAAACATTTTTACTATTTACAAGAATATGGGTTAAAGTCATTTATACCCTTGTTTGACTTTTTATAAGAGGTTTATAAAGGAATCTTTCTGTCGTTTTCAAAACAAGGTCCTTTTTAACCTTTTCGACAGAATTGAGGTAAGAATGTTTTTTTAACTTATACGGCGGGTGCGGTTATTTTACGCCGTTATAAAATCTTCAAAGCTTTCCTTACAAGCTTATAAGAATATGTTCAAAGAAAATGTTTTATTTTATATGGATCTTAAATGATTTCAAAATAAAAGGAGATATTTCTTTTAAAAGAATTTTGATTTCATCTATGTCAACATCCTTTGATGGATTTTAAGATTATTTGAAGTTGATTTATTATGATACAAAACTTCTATATTGTATTGAAAGTTTTGTGATATGTTTGACTGTGGATGTGCTATTTTTATACCATTCATAGTTTATTGTGAAAGTATTGACATTTCGTATGCTAGTTTTAATACGAATGTTTATGTTATGTTTAAACCTTTTCATATGGGAATGCATTGGACTTAATAAGTGACGGGTGGAGCCCGCTATAGCTCCTCGATGCATCGGTAGGTCTCATGAGACAAACTAGTGTCTTGGCACAAGGCCTTGACAAAATCTTATTTGTAGTCTTGGCACGAGGCCTTGGCTATGTGGTTATGATAGTCTGGCAATATGCATTCCAACATTATGAAAGTGGTTATTGATATTGCATGTGATTATTCGATTAGTAGAATATCCATGTGAATAAGTAAATGGAATTATTTCATTTTACTTTTGCCATACTATGTTGAAGTTCAATTTTAAAAGGCTTTTGTTCTAGTAATTCATTGCCTTAAATGTTTATGCTTATTTTTAATGTTCCGCTATATTGTTATCCTTACTGGGCATTTGAGCTCACCCCTTTTCTATGTTTTAATTTTCCCAGGAAGTGAAGATGTAAGTTATGAATGACCTGCAGGGATATTATGAGGGGATTGTAGTGTGGACTGTGGAAACATTATGTTGTTGTAGTAGGTTTTGATTTTATGATGTAATGTAAAACTTATGAATATATCTAGTGTTTCCAAGGCTACTAAACCAATCGGTCTTTCGAGATTTGATCTTTCTTGTGATCATGCCAATGTTATGTAATAATGCACCGACTCTGGGTAGCTGGGGTCGGGGCGTTACAGTTGGTATCAGAGGAAGTTTAGTACAAACCTTGGAAGCTAGATTTAGATAAACTCTGATTAGAGCACGTAGACCTAAGATGAACTTTGAGGATTAGTATAGAAGAACTTCCTAGAATTTTGGTATTGTAGAGATTTTGTGAGTTTTCCGAGCAATACATCCCTGTCTGGATACGAGCAGGTAGAGGCGGCTCTGGCACAGATGTACCTAGGGGTAAAACCCGAAAACACCGCTTTGAGCTAGACTCGAACGGGAACTGGTGCACGACAACGGGCCTTGCTGCACTCTTGGTTACGACACTCCCGGGGGATATGCTTAGGATAACTCTCAATTTCTTTACAAATCATTTTGAAGGGATTATGAATATATACTTCCTCAAAGAAAACATTCTTATGATTATGGATTATATCCATAAATAGTTCAATTTATGTTAAGAGTTTTATAAGTATGGGATTATGTATTTTGATTCATAAACTGATCTAGTTTATGCCATTGTTTAGAAATGGCGCCCAGTAGAAGGAATGAGAACTCCAGAAATGCACATGATCCAAAGAGAAGGAAGGATCATATCTTTCATGGTCTCAAGCTAGAATTGATAAGAGAAATAGTCTCCCATGTATTATCATCATATGAAGAAATAATATCATGTGTTGATAAGATAAGTAAAGAGTTTACTGAGTCCTATGGCTTTGAAGGGAAGCAAGAGAAGAAAAGGATGGAAGAGAGAAAATTGGATAAAGGGAAGAGGGAAAAGAAGAATTTTCCCATATGTGGTAACTGTGGGAAGAAACACCCTGGAACTTGCCTGAAAGGAATGGGAGTTTGTTATAAGTGTGGAGGAAAAGGGCACAAAGTACGTGACTGCAAGGGTGAGAAAATGGTTTCAAATGTACAATGCTTCATTTGCAAGGAGTTTGGACACTACGCGAACCTATGCCCCAGTCATCAGACTATGCCGCAAATGATGCTATTGGATAATAATCAAGTTATGATACTACCACAGATGAAGAGGAATGATTAGAGTTCTTATGTTGATTATGTCAATTGAGTGTTGTGTCAACAATGTACTTGTTATTATGGAGTATATAAGGATTGTACTGCAGTACTATTTCATTAAGGACTTGAGATTTTGTGGAACAAAGAAAAGTGACTCAATAGCAGGATAAATTTTTGGAAAATATATGGTTGAGAGAATGATAAACCATAATATAGTTCTGATACCGAGGTAGTGATTTTGGAATAATACATGATTGTTTTGGATAAATTATATTGGATATTCTTGACTACCTTGAAACTGATTAATGATTTGTATATTCCATCATTTTTTTGGGGTTTAAAACATTTTTGGATTGATGAAGTATATCCAGCATTCTATATGGAATAGGGGAGCATGAATGTAATCAATAAAGAATATGGTAATTCAAGATGTTTCAGTTTATTAAAAGAATAAAAGATGAAGGTATTCATATTCTATTACGGGGTAAAAAGGATCTATATTATGTTTACCTTCCTTATAAATGTTGGACTGTGAGTTTGGATAGAAGTATTTTGGATAGTTCTAGTTTGGATTATTTTGGATTACCATAAAAGGACAACCCGGAGGTCGGGCGGCAACCCGTCGCGTCCGGCAAGGCTGCGAGACTTGAACCCGCAACCGAAGGGCGACAAGGGTGTATCACCTACCACTGGCCCACGAGATGTCCTGGATTAAATAATGTAGTTTTTTTAAAAGATCTGGTAGATGAATTATAAATTCATTTATTTTGGAACCCTGTACGAATAGTATAAATAGAAAAAAAAATTTACGTTCTATTATCTTTTAGAGTGAAAGATGAATTTGTGGTAGAAATTTATTAATGGATAAAACTCTAATTATAAAGTAAGTATATCTCCTTATTATCTTAGCCAATCTCATAAATAAATTCCTCAACATTAATAAAAGAAACTTAGAACAAAAAATGTTGTCCTAGATAGTACCTTAAATCATCACTAATTCATGGCTTTGGGATTGTTGGCCTTTTCATAGCCATGTTCTCTACCACTCTCCATCAGATAATTGATGGTTAGATTTCTCTTCCATATCCATATTTTCCTACATGGAACCCTAGTATGTGTTATTTTCGGTAATCATCATACTTTCCACTCTTTATTTTAAATAGAGGCCTCATTAATTCATTTTTCGATGTGGGATTTCAACAAAGATATTTTGAAACGTCAAAAATGTGTTATCCTAATACCCTATGTTTTGTTGAACCGATGGTATTTCAAATCATCATAGATTGATGAATTTAAGGACCTCAATTATACACTTGTTTGTGATTGATGATCTCAATCACTACCTATAAATATTTACGTTTTCCCTCCAATTATATGTCTCTAATTGCCACCAATGTTCTCCTAATCGAGATAATAATTTGTTGGTGACTCTTTCATTTCTCTTTTCCTCATATTAAGACTAAATTTTAGTAACCTAATTTCCGATGTGGGTTTTCCCACAAAGATATTTTCTATTTTCAACCTTTTATTTTCGAAGAACAATTTCAAATTGCGAGGACGCAATTTATTGAAGGAGGGGAGAATGTAACACCCCAGGATTTCATAGTGTGTTATTTCTTAAAAAATAATTCAATAACTTGCACTACACGCAACACCGAGTTCAATCACACCATGACGTACAAAAAAAAGCCATTAAAAGAGGTCATGAATAGTATTAACAACATTTTGAACTTTATATAATCCTTATAATTTTAGAATCCCTATTATGAGTTTCTTAGTCATAATGCAAGAACAGATTCATTTTCAGTATTGCACTTTTATCAACTTTAATAGTGAAACCTTTTTAAATAAAATATTTTAAACTACCTGAATAAATTGGGACATCAAAAAAATTTAAAATGAAACATCCCAAGCTTCCACGGTACGCTTTCCTTTGAATAAAATAGTAGCGTGTGTTGTACGCAACCTTGAGTTCTAACACACACCACAACCAATCAAACTAGCCGTCGTGAATAGTAATACCTACTTTTTGAAATCATATATATTCTATATTTCAAAATGGACTTCATTTTTGGATTCGGAATATCAAAATTAGCCTAGGGTGAAATTTTGGTATATTTCGGATAACTTTCATATTTTGATGAATAGTGAAAATTACTAAATTTTAATTAAAAACAACTTTTTTAATCAAAATAATTAATAGTGATAAATTGTGAATTTGAGTGGTTTTAAAGTATATTTAGAATATATTTTTACCATTTAATATAATTTTGGTCATTGGACATAATTTTACAATTAAATTGAACATAAACAAGTGTCAATCTTTTGATAGTTATTATCTCTTAAAAACACGCTTTTTGTTTTGACAGCGGGAATTAATTTTAAATTAATTTCTGCCACTTCTGTGTTTTGAATTTAGAAAAATGGATTTCATATTTGGAATCAGGATGTTAAAATTGTGTAAATAGGTAACTTTTATTTTTAGACATTTTGAATAATTACTGCGGTAAATATTTTATTTACCATGGTTAAAGGGTAAATCCGGTAAATAATGGTTAAAAAATAATATTATAATAATACAAAATTACCCTAAAACGTGTCCTAACCTTATTGGTGGACACATACCCGACCATGGGCATCCTTGGGTCAATTTGGGGACCCCTTGGAGACACTTGTATGTGGTAGGGACACATTATATTAATAAAGTTAAAATAAAAATAAAAATGGCATAAGCTTACATCTTTTAGAAGAACAATTTTTACATAGGGTTATACATGTTGGATTTTCGATTATAAATATTCATTAGAAAGCTAAAACGATTTCCTACATAATTATATTTTATTTATAATTTTAGACATTAAATAATTTATTTTATTTATGACACAGTGATGATGCATTAATTACTATAATAGTGAAAAATTAAAATAATTGATATTATAAATACCCAAATAAATATAATATGAAACTTTTAATGAATTAAACTAATTTTATAGGATAATATGATATATTAGGATTGATTTAATTGACTTTGTTCGAAGTAATCAATCTGTTAGGAGTTTCAAAAAAATCAACTATTGAATAGTGTCAAAATTGACATAAAAGAGTTCTTAAAACAAATATTATATTATTAATTGATATTAAATTCCTAAAAATCTAAGGTTCGGCCAAGAGACTTATATTATGATAGGTTCCTCATTAATGGACCACTTGGGGGTCGCTTGGATGTATATAGTATGTTTATTAACCATATTATATAAAAATACAAAGAGACATTGTAAAAGTGAAACTAATTAACTTAGAGTTAATACTTAAAGATAAGGTTAATATAAGTACCCAAACCTGTCTAAATTCTATTGGTTGAGTGGTTTTCAACCTATCCCCACCTTAAACTTTGAATAGTCAACTTTGGAGCCATTAGAAACCGAATATGAATTTATTATAAATTAATATTTCTAGCTTTTCCAAAGGTGCCCCTCACCCCTCTTATAAAAGGGCACTCCTCCTTCTCATTTCTTCACACCTCTAAAGCCTTTTGGTTCGGCCAAACTCTGCCAAAATACTCTACCAACATCCCTCACAACAACCTAGGGGCCTTAGTTTGATCAGAAAGCCAACCTAAGGAGCCCTTTTGATCAAATCAAAAGGAAGAACCCGAAGAAGAGGTAATGTTTTCACCACCCCTTTTCCAAGTTCATTTCTTCTTCCACTTCTTCTTCCTTTGTTGTTACCATTCTAAAATAATGACTCCAGTATCATTTATATACTGTGATGTTATTATAAATATGGTACAACCATATTCAGTATTCTATCCACCCTTTGAATAACATGTCACCATACGTGCGTACGTACGGCTTACCGTCTCCACGTCGTGGTGTAATTGTTATTCAATATATTATTATTTGGATGGGTATAATAATGATGTGTAACTCATGTAAATAATAAATATAACATATTAATGATTCTGTATATATGATATACCATCCATTTATATATTATTTTAATATCAAAAGAATGATATTGTCGCTCGTGCGTACGTACGGACTACCGTCTCCACGAACGCGATGAGATTCATTCTCCATCGTAACCATTAAAGTATAATTATCATTTTATGATTTAAAAATGATGTTTAAGGACTTGATATCATTCTGGATATGAATAATATACAACCTATCCTTTACAAACATGTCTTACGTAACAAAACATATGAAAGAAAACAAGTAAGTTAACACCCGAAACAACGATAATACTAAGATATTATTATCAAATCAATATTAAAAGATCATATATGATATCATATTAATGTATATGATTCTTGTATAATTTAATAACAATTATTTCACCATTATACAGGAGGTTAACCTACCACAACCAAGGAAAAGTACAAGGTAAGGGTTATTTCACAATCTCTTCATTATCCGAGGTTGTATTATACGTAATAATCTACTGGGATCTCTTTATCATCCACATCCATGTTTCTTCGAAATGTATTTCAAAACATTTTTACTATTTACAAGAATATGGGTTAAAGTCATTTATACCCTTGTTTGACTTTTTATAAGAGGTTTATAAAGGAATCTTTCCGTCGTTTTCAAAACAAGGTCCTTTTTAACCTTTTCGACAGAATTGAGGTAAGAATGTTTTTTTTAACTTATACGGCGGGTGCGGTTATTTTACGCCGTTATAAAATCTTCAAAGCTTTCCTTACAAGCTTATAAGAATATGTTCAAAGAAAATGTTTTATTTTATATGGATCTTAAATGATTTCAAAATAAAAGGAGATATTTCTTTTAAAAGAATTTTGATTTCATCTATGTCAACATCCTTTGATGGATTTTAAGATTATTTGAAGTTGATTTATTATGATACAAAACTTCTATATTGTATTGAAAGTTTTGTGATATGTTTGACTGTGGATGTGCTATTTTTATACCATTCATAGTTTATTGTGAAAGTATTGACATTTCGTATGCTAGTTTTAATACGAATGTTTATGTTATGTTTAAACCTTTTCATATGGGAATGCATTGGACTTAATAAGTGACGGGTGGAGCCCGCTATAGCTCCTCGATGCATCGGTAGGTCTCATGAGACAAACTAGTGTCTTGGCACAAGGCCTTGACAAAATCTTATTTGTAGTCTTGGCACGAGGCCTTGGCTATGTGGTTATGATAGTCTGGCATTATGCATTCCAACATTATGAAAGTGGTTATTGATATTGCATGTGATTATTCGATTAGTAGAATATCCATGTGAATAAGTAAATGGCATTATTTCATTTTACTTTTGCCATACTATGTTGAAGTTCAATTTTAAAAGGCTTTTGTTTTAGTAATTCATTGCCTTAAATGTTTATGCTTATTTTTAATGTTCCGCTATATTGTTATCCTTACTGGGCATTTGAGCTCACCCCTTTTCTATGTTTTATTTTTCCCAGGAAGTGAAGATGTAAGTTATGAATGACCTGCAGGGATATTATGAGGGGATTGTAGTGTGGACTGTGGAAACATTATGTTGTTGTAGTAGTTTTTGATTTTATGATGTAATGTAAAACTTATGAATATATCTAGTGTTTCCAAGGCTACTAAACCAATCGGTCTTTCGAGATTTGATCTTTCTTGTGATCATGCCAATGTTATGTAATAATGCACCGACTCTGGGTAGCTGGGGTCGGGGCGTTACACTGTCTCACATTCAAATCCATCTGACAAAAGATATATATGAGACTCTTTTGATCAAAGTAGAAAATAAACCACTCACCCATCATGTAGTGCCACTATATCTTCAATGCGAAGACTACTGTAGCCATCTCAAGATCATGGGTCACGTAGTTCTACTAGTGTGGCCTCAACTGATGTGGGACATATGCAATCAGTGCTTGAATTTTCATCAGGTCACAACCAAGCATAGTTCTTTATATGTTTTAGAACACCATGTACTCGACACCCTCTTCTGGTAGTCTCAAGATTGGGGCACTCGTCAGACTCTGTCTCAACTGTTGAAAAGCCTGCTGGCATCTCTCGATCCACACGAAAGGCTGCCCCTTTCTATTTAAAGTTGTCATGTGTGATGAAATCCGTGAGAAATCAAGAATGAATATCTAATAGTAGTATCCCATCCCAAGGAAACATTTCACCTCTGTTACACTCTGGGGTGGCTCCCATACTAACACTGCCTCTACCTTGGCTGGGCCCACTACTACACCATCTCCTGAGATAACGTTTCCTAGAAAGGGGACCTCATGTATCCAGAATCGACACTTCGAGAGTTTCTCATACAACTGGTGATCTCGTAGTGCATCCAGAACCATCCATATGTGCCTCACGTGCTCCTCCTCGGACACAGAGTACACAAGGATATCATCGATGAAGACTACTATGAACCGATCTAGATAGGGATGAAAGATCCGGTTCATGAGTCTCATAAACACGGCTGGGGAATTCGTCACAATTATAGGGAATCACCAAGTAATCATAGTAACCATAGCGACATATGATAGTCGTCTTCAGTATATCCTCATCTCGTACTCTCGACTGGTGATAGTCTGATTGTAGATCAACCTCCGAGAACCATCGTGCCCCTCTTAACTGGTCGAAGAGGTCATCGATCCTTGGTAGGGGATACCGGTTCTTCAAAGTAACTTGATTAAAGTGCCGTCAATCCACACACATCCTCAATCTGTCGTATTCCTTCTTAGATAACAATATTGGGGTCGTCCAGGGTGAAACACTGGGTCTCATGAAGCCCTTCCTCTAAAAGTCTTCCAGCTGCACCCTCAGCTCGCAATGCTCTGCATGATCCATCTAGTATGCTGATGTTGATATTGATGTCGTCCCAGGTTGCAACTCAATGATGAAATCTATCTTCCGATGGGGAGGTAGTATGGGGACATCCTTCAGAAATACATCCTTGTACTCAGCCACTACTTCTAGAAACTGTAAACTCGTAACATCTACAGCGCTAGGGGCTAGGCTAGCCAGCTGATGTGAAATCGGTTGTACCTTCTTACGCACGAGTCCATCCTACACTGTCTGGGTCTCCTTTTCACCGATGAAGGAGAACCTCATTCCATCACTTCAGACACACCACACCCTTCTCCTAAAACAATCAAATTGGGCATGAATTGTGGATAGAAAATACATACCAAGAATTACATCGTAAGGCCTCGACGCTACCACCAAGAGGTTCCAACCGAAACTCTCACCTCCAAGGGCCAGGTCACACTGTCTACAATGGTGTGTGATCTTTGAATCTTCTCTAGTCGGTGTTTCTAAGCGTAAAGGTTGAGTCAACTACTCAATTGGAATCTCACAGTCTCAAAAAAGATAAGCAGCCAGAAAAGAATGACTAGAACATGTGTCTATTAGTACAACAACCAATGTAGAAAAGACACAGATTGTACCTCTAATCATTCCAGGAGTACCTTGGTCATAAGCCTCCGCTGCCTGCAGCTATCCCTGCCTATGTCCACCTACTCTTTGATCCTGGGGTGGACCTCCTGAGGGTAGTGGTGGTAAAAGGTAAAAACGACGACCACCTCATGCTACTATCCTAGCTCCTCTACCACATCCACCACCCCACAGATCTGTCTACTCCACACCTTTCCTCTTCCTCGGTGGTCCATACACTTCCCCCATGTTAGTAGTACAACGAGTTGGACAATCTTGAGCAAGATGTCCCCTGCCATCACAAGAGGAGCATCGCCTCTCTCGAGGCTGGCTGGATGCACCCTGCGAACTCCTTATGGCAGATCCACTGTCCTGGGATCTCCTCTTAAAATGTCTCCCATGTCTAGGTCACTGACGTCAGCTCCCTGTTGCTGAGGTCTCTGCTCCATCTCATTCACTACTAACCAGTTCTGGATGCCTCTACTCTACCAAGAATCTCTCGACCACCAAAACCCGCTCGAGAACTCCATCATAAGTAGGAATTCTGATAGGGATGATGTTGGATCAGATTTCTCTATGCAATCCCTGATCAAATGTCCGAGCTCTGAAGTACTGATCCATGAACATATCCATCGAGTACTGTGAGAGGTCAGTAAACCTCGATGAATAGTCATCCCCCATCATGGTTCCCTGCAGAAGCTGAAGAATCCCTTGTATACATTCTCCTCTCATGGTAAATGGAGAAAACTCCTCTCTGAAGAGACGCTCAAAATCTGACCATGAAAGAGTCGCCTCGTCGTGAGTCTGGATAACCAAACTCCACCATCGCCCTACCGAGCCATGCAGATGGCTCGCTGCCAGGATCACCATATGGTCTGATGGTGTCCTGGCTAAATGGAAGACTCTTGCCACTGCCTCAAGCCAGTCCTCTACTGCCTGAGGGTCAGACTCGCCTTGAATCCTGAGGGGTCTCTATCTCTGAAACTCATGGAGTGCGCTCAGCCTGCGCTCCTCCTCTATGGGTATAGCGGGCACTAAAAACCATTCCACAGGTGGTGGAATAACTAGAACACCTCCCGATCGTAAAACAGGGCGATCTTGTCCCTGTATCAAAGATTCATCACTAAGGGGGTCATCCTCGGGATCATGATGTTGGATCCTAGCAGGTGCGTGTCACGGAGGTATCCTGTAAAGAAACAAGATGTATCTCAGTTAGTCATTATATCTGGAGAGCATACTCAAGAAGGACATGGAAACCACAACCCATTCTTATATGATGCATGTACCGTTCTCTTTCCATGAAACTAGTGTTCTCGTGCTCCATGTCGAAAAGCAAGTTATTAGAGTCCTGGTGTATGGATATGTCAGCCGCCCGCACCAACACTGGGGTCCTTGGCCTGAAATATGAACTCGAAACACTTAACACTATTGCCCAAAACCAACTCACAGACTCTCGGTCCTAAGGTAGAATCAACCACCTCTGATACCACTTTTTTGCAACATGTCCTAGTGGGGCCCGTGCCGCAACTTTCCAAGCCCACCTACAATAGTCCAGGGGCGGGTGACTAGTACTGAGTAGGCATGTCATTAACATGGGAGGCATTGCCTATAACCATGTACAGACACACACACACACATCTCGAAGCCCACAAAGCTGAACAAGTAAAAACTAATGAAAAGGAAATGCATTCATACACTAAAATTTCAACCAACATAGTCAGACGGGAATGTAATGTACAATAAAGTAAAAACCTAGGCCAAAGGTACAAGCCCACCAAAAGAGTTTGTAACAATGTCGAGCCAGTAAAGAAAGGTACTGATACTGAAATATATAGCCATAATAACATACCTCATCTTGCCTGTTCTCACTGATCACCGTCTGGACCTGGTCCACCTAGAATCCTGTCAAAGGCTCCCTCGTCTGCACAAGACACGATGCGTGCGGGAAAAGCCCGTGGAGGGGTGATCATTACAATACCTAGTAAGACACCCCAAAAACCACAAAGGAATACAACAAAGGAAATAACACAAAGGAATGATACAGTCATCTCTACACAGTATATGTCTATAGAACATATAAAAATAATATCCAGATATAATCATACACGATCAACCATCGCGAAACCACCACTAAGATCCATCTTGAAGATTCTACCAAGCAGGTAACAAGGAGAACACATTCCTAGGTATGAAAAGAGAGATAAAATGTACTCGTTCCAGGAGAACACACTCTAAAAGTACGTGAGAAATAGGATGATCAGATGAGGATCACAACCAATAGCCATGGGGTGATTCCAACAACTCTCTCTAAACTAATCTGCTAAGAAGAGGATCCGCACCCAGGTAAAGTTAGTCACATCAATACTAAGAACTCTACATAGGTTTCTAGGAATGAATAGAGGATCTGTCTCCAATTATCACAGATGGGATTCCAATATCTATATTCTGGAATTCCTTCTAAAGGGATCATACTCATGTACATAGGAAATGATACTAGGAAACCTTCTGGGGAAATACCAAGGGGACGAACCATAAGGAAACTAGTTCATGTCACATAAGACCACTGGATTAATCCATGTAAAATTGGTTACACATCGTGTAGTATGGTTACACGCTATATTCCTTGACACTGGGTATTGACCGTGTAAATGGCTCGTGTCTCCAGTCTAGGTGTGTAAAACTAGACTACATTGCGTGTAATAGGATCACAGGCTGTGTTCTTTGACTCTGAGTACTGCCCGTGTAAACGAGCCGCATATCTAGTATTGTCATATAAAAGTAACTAAATGGTGTGTAGTAGGAGTACACGCCGTGTCCAAGCACCTGGGGTTCGCTCTGTGTACGCTGTCCATGTGCCCGTACACGGTCTCTGTCCATGTCTCCATGCCCATGTACCAGTACACGGGGTATCTCGTGCGTTTTTCCAGCTCTGCCTGGGGAAGGGTATACATGTCATGTCCATGGCAGTGTACCCAACCCGTGTCTATGTACTCCTTGAGTACACGCCAGGTAGTCCACCGACGAACACACGCTGTGTAGTTCAGATTTTTCCAGAAACATCGTCTTCCTCCTTGCACCTCGACCGATATTCTAGATCACATTTATCTTGTCTGTTTTCCGCTAAACTCAATACCATGGGACACCTCATCGTCATGATGTTGAATCCCTAGGTTTTGGGCCTTCGATAGGCTCCAAAATCTGATTTTGGTCACCTGTGCAGAAATCGTTCGAAGAACGATATCTTCCTATCCGCTTTGATCCATCCATCACCACCGTAGTCGCACCTCCGTGGTGTTGTACCGATGCCAGATCATCAATTTTGGACCGTTTCATTGCACAATAGATGCGCAAAAATATGTCATTCATATTTCCATGTTGAATGCGTAGAACGCACATGAAGATCACGAGAAACCGAGGAAGAAAGGCACAACAAATCGAGAGGGACGAACCTCGATCGATGTTCGTGTCGATCTAGGTTCGTCACTCTAAGAAAGTTGAATGAAACAAAATTAAATCCAAGAATCAAATCCCCAAAATCCATGAAAAATCTCATCCCGCAAATATGATTGATCTGTGTGCTAATCTATTCATGGATTTGTCTGCGTTCATCGTAGGAATCAAGAAAGAAAAAGAAATCACAAAGAGATCAAATAAACTACCTGGATTCACGGAGTTCGTTGGAAAAGATCCGGTTACCACATCATCATCGCCGACAAAATTCTTCAAGAACATCGTCGCCGCACTGGGGGTTTCCTCCAGAGCTTTCCTAGAGCCTCCAGGGGTTTTAGGGTTATGAGTTCTATAACCCTGGACCCCTGAGAAAGACTTTATTTAAAAAGGATAAAAAGATATTCACCACCACATGATTTTATAAAATATTTTTATATAATATTTATTATAGGTACGTCCAAAAACTGGATATCACCACCGACCTATGCTAGAAAATGTTAGGTCTCTCCTAAGGTTAACCCACTGCTCTGGACGAACGGTGCCCTCTGATTTCTGATCTGAGCACCCGTTTAGGAGTTATCCCACTTTTTCAGGAAAACCACACGCGCGTGTTATTTAATTATTAAATTAAATTCAAAAATTTGTTCTGCCTCACCGGGCCTCAGAACTGCACTTCGTCTCAAAGCCTGGTCTCGAAAGAATTATCATATAATATTAAAAATAAAATATAGAGAAATCTGAGACATTACAGGTCAAGAGACACCGAGTTCCATGTGTAGTTCTCTAGATGGACTACATTCATATTACCATATAAAGATCTTGGTTAAAAATTTTGAGCTATAGGTTGTGTGGATTATAATATACGATGATTACAGCCACATAACGATTGAGTTAAAAGTTTTTGATTCGAAATGATCAAAAAGTGAAATTTCTGAAGTTTTTATCTGTTAAAGGAATGTAATAAAGTAACATAAAATATAGAATGAGAGTGTAGAATGTTCACCAAAAATGATATATTTTCAATGATATCAGTATAATTTAACCCGATAAGACAACCATATAGTGATTTCAGTGATGTTAAAATATTTAGATATCTTTCAAATAGAAACCCTAAAGATCAATTGGAAGATGATTTCTTAATTTCACTAGATAGAGATATGTGGAGAAATGAGATTTTATCAGACACACATATTTTTAGTTGAATGGATATAGGTTTTATATCTTAAATAATCATTACAATGTCCATAATATGAAGTAAGATTATGTATTCCATTGAAAAGAAAAGAATATAGGTGTTTTATTAGATAGGGATGTTTTTATGACGTAAAAAAATATATTTACACTAGTTAGAGGTATTATAAGGATCTTTACATAAAACATATAATTTCATTAACATGATGATATGGTTGAAAACTTCAATTTTAATTATATTGATGTGATTTATATGTTTAAAGAAGTTACATAACCTTATGATTATGGAATATTAAAGAAAGGGTAATTTATTATGAAACGTCAAGTGTATTTGAGATTGTTTCAAATGTTTGGATAAGTTCTCAGTGAAATTCAATTGAACGAGAAAATTTATATTAGTTCATTACAATATCAATGTTGTAATCCTATATAAAGGGATGCAATGTCATGGGAAAAGTGGTGTAAAACACAATTCACCCATATAAAAAGGTTGACACGATAAAATTTATGTGGCATATAGTGTTTCCAACAAAGTTATCTCTTAGATTGAAGAAGATCTACCAGACCAAGTTCAAACTGATTGAGAAAAAGAAAAATGAGTAGCCCATTCAATTACAACTCAATTGCTGCATTATGTTCAATGGATAGAGTCTTCTTCATTAGAAAGAGAAGAATTAAACAAAGACGAACCAATTTAGGGGCATATTATAAAGAATATTGGATGAAACTAAAATGTGTTGATAAGTATTAAAAGAATAAATGGATTTAGAAAATTAAATGAAGGGTTCAATGAAGTAGTCATCATACAAATATATGTTAAGAATGTTTTAATAAAACATAAACTTATTGATCAAGCATAACCATGTCTACCAATTATTTGGAGGATGTTTCATGGGAAAAATCATTAGGTAATTATTTATGGTTTTGAAGATGTTATGTAAATAAATATGATCACAGTTTCTTGTAGAGGAAGAGAATATTCTCAAGTGGTTCAGATAAGAAGATTAAAAAACATTTAGTTTGGGATATAACTATTTTCTAAAAAGGTAAGTTGGTTGGGTGTTATAATTAGCTATGGAGAAATAACAGATATTAAAGAGTTTTTTGGTGTACACCATCTTTAAAGAAGAGATTATTTATGGGGGTTAGAACTATAGTGTTTTGGAGGAACAATTCGAGGTCTATTGAAATATTTGTTACCTATGACTTTATAATCATATGAAGATAGAAAAATAATCCAACTTGGGGGAGGGGATTACAAACATAGAATAGAGTATCTCCTTGTACAAAAACATGTAAATATTGTTTTTTGAACATTATGTATATTTTTTGCACACAAATTGTAAAGTTGGGATTTATATTTTGTTGGATCATAATAGTAATAGGTTTCAATGATTAGAAATATTTTCTATAATGAGAATAAAAAATATTCCTATAGAAGAAACTTTTCTAGTTGAATTATAAACTATCTATGTGATCCTACTATATTCTAATGGATCTTCCATTGGTATAACAGGGAAGGTTCCCACTAAAATATCCAAATATGATAATAATAAATTTAGATTACGTGATACACAAGGTTGTTCAAAGATTCGATGTCATAAGTTATTATTTTTAATAGAATAAGGTGTTACCTCATCTTATATTTGTTGTACATGAAGTTAGAGATATCAAAACGATGGGATTTCCTTCCACTAATGATGTTGTTATGAGAGTGGCTAATAAAATAAATTAATAAGTTGAAAAAATTATTTTAATTCCCTATTCGTGAATATCATAAAAATGTTTATATTAATATTATGGATTTTCCCATTACTAAATAGTTTTGTGATTAGTATAGAAATTGTTATAAAGGATATGAAAAATTCAAGGATGAAATGATAAAAATATGGATAATTAGGTTTAATATTGTTAGGATATATCATGATGAAACTAATAATGACAAATTTACAATATTTAAAGATATTTTAAGCAATATTATAGGTCTTTTTAAGAGGTTTTAATATTCTTCTATTGTTAAGAAACTGATGAGAAATGTTCCAAACAGATTTGATGTCAAATGAACTTATTTAGAATATACAGATGATTTATCTCTAGATGAAAACATAATATTCATATGGAATATAAAATAAGAAAAATAATTGTATTTTAGAATAAGTCTAGGAAATAAATTTATTTTCAAGACTTTCTAAAAGGGAATATCATATATAAATATTTTTTGGAAGAATCAATAGATTTGGATGTGGTGTAAACTGAAGAGCCCTTAAACACAATCATCACCCTTCTTCATAAGAGACACAATAAGGGAAAGTTGAATGGTAAAATTTATTTAAATTGTTTGAATTGTAATGAAAAATTCCAGTTTGCACAAAATATTCCAAAGATTAATTATTATTATTTGGAATTAGATAAAGAAGAAAAAATATCGTAGAAAAATTGGAAGAAATATATTAAAAAGTTTCCTTGTAATAAGAAGAATTTTTTTGAGAAGAAGATAATAGGATGATAATTCCTCTACCAATGAATCTAATTGTCTCATTATCTTCACAGTTTAGGTATGGAATTGGTGTTCTTTATCATGTAGTGATTTTGATAATGATGAGGGGAAAATATAAATTTAGTGGATTCTAATAAAAACATGGGAATTCTAACATGATAAAAATAATCAAATCAAGATGAAAAGGGGAAAGAGAAAGAAAAATGTTAAAGAAAAATGTTTTATGAATGAAAAAAGAATTAAAAAATAGGAGATAAACTTCAATATAATTAGATCATAAAAAGTTAAATTTTGTGAGCTTGACATAAAACATAAATTTTTTGATGAAATATAAACCATCCCAGAGAATATCAACATGATAAAATCTAAAACTATTATGGAAGTTAAGAAAAATAGGTTGAATTTATCCCAACCTGAGAAGACGGAAAATGTTTTGAATAAAAATTTAGTTGATAAAGAAAGATATTTCTCATAAAAACAATCAATGTTTCTCAAAAATATTATTTAGTTTTGAAAAATGATAGAATACTTCACCAAATTATTTGTTCTAGGTGAATCTTCTCAAGATTGTGAAAAACGTTCCCATATAAGAATTTTAATTATTTACTAAATAATATAAATGTACATATTTTACTAATAAAACTATATATTAAAAATTGAATAATTGTGAAAATTGGTCTTCAAGAAATAAATATGGATAATAATTATGAAAATATCTCATTAAAACAATTGACCAATAGTTTTCAAAATGAATAAAAAACATTAGGAAAATTATACTGTTAGTTAGAAAGATAAATATGCATAGGTAATAATAGGTGTTCTATATTTTTTTGTGAGATATAATAATCATGTCGGTAAAACATGTACTTAATAGAAATAGGTATTTTTTAAAAGGGATTTATTATTAGTAGAGAAGAAAAAAAAATTTAATTTTTTCTTGAATTGGAAAATTCATTTCTGAAGCTAAATAATGTTAATTACTCAAGAAGAACATTTTAGAAATTTAATAAAGTTGAGTTATTTAACAATATTGAGCTAGAAAATAAATAGTTATTTGTTTTTGGGATTGATCAAATTTCAATATCTAGAATGATGGAGGAATAAGAAAACTAAGGTTAAGAAAATGGGAAGAAACATGATTCTAAAGATGAGAAAAATGGTGATAAAATGTTATCAATGGATATAGAGTTAATGATTCAAAATAAATTAAAGATGAGAAAGAAAAAATGGAATGTTAAAAAATATAATCTGATATTCTTAATCAGAAAATAATAAATAATGAAGAAAATGCTACAAACTCAATGTAATAATGATTTTACGAAAGCTAAAGATAAGAAGACTTCTTTATCTTAAGATTTTATTGATGAGAAGAAATTAATTACAAAATATATTGAGGATTATCATAAGAAATAAAGTAAAACTAATGGGAAATGTAATATGTTGAAGAAGGTGAGACATATAGAACGTTATCTTTGGGAATGTTAATTCAAATGAATACTTAGTTTCCTCATTATTCTCCATATACATTTTTTACTATCATGTTTGGAATTGAATGTTAAAATGAAATAAAACTTTATGAGGGATGTAGAAGTTATTAAACCGGAAGATAAATCTATAAAAGAATATTGTTACCAGTTTGATGAGAAACAAATTTCTACCCTTGGTGGGGGAGAATATAAATCCATGGTTTGACAAACATATATTCCTCAAAAATAAAATAATAAGGATAAGAAATATGAGATGTTAGAGAAATTTTGTACATAAACTTGAACTCATTGGATATGTTTTTTTACCCGAGTGAATAATTTATTTTAATAAAAAATTACTAATATTTACACTAATATATATCTGAGAAGATGTTTGTTGAACATATTACATAAAATAACGATTATGGAGGAAATTTATCACCTTGATTATATGCTTATATTTTCTACACTGGGGTTTTCCATGTCGACATAAATATTTTTAGTTAAATTATATTTGTTTCAAAACTCATATGTTGGTACTTTACTCTTGTGAAATATTATCAAAAATCTAAGATGAGGAACAATAATTTGAGTAGGCTCATTTTAATTTCATTATAAATAAGGGGTATAAGTAAATTAGCATGCAGAATAGATGAAAAAATTATATATGGAGAATGAATTTAGCACACATATTGGATTTGAAGATGTTTGGAGTTTTTAGTGGATATTGAAACTAATTTAAAGCTGCATATTTTTGATTCCAAATTGTGTTTGGTTTCAATTTTTTTCTGTATAAAAATATGTCTTTGAATAGAATGTTCATTAAAAACGTTTTATAAGAAATTTTCTAAATAATTTCATTTATGGAAGTTTTAGGACAATTTTTATGAATTATAAGAAATTTTATTAGGATATATTAATAATTTATTGTCATTAATGAGGTTCAAAAAAACCAAAAGTTTATTAGGATTCATTCATAACATGAAAGAGAGAGATTGAGGTATGAGACTTAAGGTAAGGGATTATGTGTTATCAGACATAGAGTTTTAGACATAGATTACCAAAGAGGGGATGATTGGATGGATAATTTTATAAGGTATAAAAATGTATAAACCTCTACTACACACATATTAACCTAATAATGTTTCTATATGAAGTTCACAGGATGTAGAGTTCATGTATGTTGTTCCACAGACAGACAAAAATCATGTTATTATAAGAGGAAATGATATAACAATTTTGTTATGAAAGTTTAATTGAGGATAATCTATAAATATTATGGCCTTAAAAATTAATAATTAACAATTTTATTTATGCAATATGATTGTACATATAAATTATATAAGTTTAGTTCAGTCAATGAAAAGTTATGGAGCATAATCGAATAGATAATGGGAATGTATAAAGTTCACTAGAAATAAGATACCATGTTTATTCTTTCAAACAAAGGAAACCCAAGAAGAGTAACTGAAGAAGAAGTCAATGAATTTTCAATGACCATAGTTCTATTAGATTGACACTATGAATATAAAATAGATGAAAATTCAAAATTTCTCCAGAGGGAGAAATGTGATGAAATGATATGAAAATGGGAACATATATAATGAGTTGAATGGATAGAGGTTTCCTAACATAAGGAAACATATGAAGGTACATTGGATAATGGAATCTTGTGAGATCCAACAGATAAAGAACATTGTAGGTGTTCAATGAAATATAGATTTACATAGGAAGTAAATTGAAAGGCATGTAATAGATTTAAAAATTATAAGAATATTTATATAAAAAATGTAAATTCCTCTACATGACTATACTATGCCAATATTCAATTATATATCATTTTGTTGTTAAGGATGTTTTTAAAAGTTTTTAACCCCATGTTAACGGAATTGAAATAAATGGGATTGCTTTTAAGAAACATTAAGAGTATTAGATAATGTTCCATAAGTCATGAGAAGATCATAGTGGAATTGAATTGAATTTGAAAATGAATTAGTGTTATAATTGAAATTCCTGGTAGGAAACCTGTATAAATTGATACAATAGTATGAGAATAGTGTTGTACGCACATTTTCACCCATTACAAAAGTCTAACATACTGACGATTTTTGGGAAGACATAGTTTCCAACCAAGTTAAATTTTAGGTTTAAGAAGATCTATCATATCAAGTTCCATTAGACATAGAAGATGTATAATGATAATCCTATTTGGTTTTTACTTGGTCAAAGAAATAACTTCTGTATAATAATAATTCTTCCTTGAATATATAATAATCAAATAGAGAAGTCCCACCTTTTTATATTATCTTCAATGAAATTATCTAAGAAGCATAAAAACAAAAAAATGACTTTATATACCCTTCCAAGATATTTTTCTATTCGTTGATAAAATAGATTAACATAAGATCATGAATAGTTATCAATTATATTTATTTATTATTTTTGTCAGCTAATATTTATCTTTAATATATTGTATTATCATCCTCTATCGAAGCTTCACTGACTAAATCCTCTTCCCCTATCTACTCGTTGGAGTGAAAAATCACGTCCATAGATATTGAGGCTTTATATTTCTCTTCCTTATCCCATTAATCACCCCTTCATCTCTATGTTATAACTAAAATACAATAGGTTCACATGATACCATCAGATACTTTATTAGAGATGAATGATCCTTGATACCCTCTAGCACTTGTGCTTTTGATTTGATAATAAACTTTATAGGAACCTGTTTAACATATGAAACTCTCCGTTTTTGAGTTGTAACCACATTCAATGTAATTTTATATTAGTTTTACATTAATATTATATTATATATAGATATTAATATAAATATTATTTAGATTATCTTATTTTAGATAAAAATAAAATTTTATTTGAATTTTATTATTTTTATATTTATTTTTAATATTGTACCCTATGACGGTGTCTCATGACCCATCACAATGAGGCTGCATTCACAACCACCCCAAGGCCACCTTCAATAAACTAGGGGATGGTGGCTAGTGATTAGTAGGCATATAACTCAAATGGGAAACCAAAGCCTAATTTACCTATAAATACAAAACATCAAGAAAAACATAAAAAGATGACATGTAATTTAACTGATTCACCAATCTTGAATACATCTAGATCCTACAATTGGAGTACAATAATAACCACTACAACGAAAAATGGATACAAATTCCACCATAATGTGTTTGAAAAAAGTTAATCCTAAAATATTAACAAGGGGATACTATCAAGGTAACCATCATAACACACCTCTATCAGTCTGACTCTCCACATTGTCCGGGTCCATTGAGACTCCTTGAAATTTCCTATTCTCTTTACAAGACACAACACAGGTTGGAAAATCCAATTAAGTTGTCAGTATTAAAATACCTAGTAGGGAACCTTAGAATTAGTATGAATATAGTAAAAATAATAACAGTCAACACATAACTCATTTATTCTTAAAACCCATATAACAATTATATCCATATATACATAACAAAGGAACATTATCTCTAAGTAAAGTCGCAACTATAATTTCATCCTTGGAATCCTTCATGAAGGTTCCACATAACAATCATCCAAGATAACATTCTCCATGAGTAAAATAGAACGGATAGTGTATGTTCAAGATGTGGTACTCATCATGTCTCACCATAGAACATATACACTAGAAGTATAAAGGGAATGATACATAGATGAGGATCACACTGGTGTTCATGGAATATATCAACAACTCAATCTGGAATAATTCTCTATGTAGAGGATCAACACCTCTGTAGTGTTAGTAACAATGATACCAAGAACCCCACATAAAGAAAGACGATAGTAGAAGATGTCACTTCAAGAATTAGGGATGTATTTCAACAACTCCATCCAATAATTTATAATGATGTATCAGCATCCTATGTATAGGATGTTATTTCATACTAACCCTCGAAGAATGGAACATGAGAATACATCCTCTGGAAACATGTGTAATATAAAGAGGAAAAGGGATCTAATACTTGTTTCAAATAGTAAAAGACATGTACTATCAGTACATGGTGTGTCCATATGGAACCAAAACCTTACCACGTATCACAAACTGTGGCTATGTTAATGTTTGTGACTGAGTACTCAATGTTTTCAAGACCATGTACTCTTGGCCATGTCTAGGTCTAGTTAGTTGTGTAAGTGTATAAAACATTTTGAACATCCCCACTCTAATGTACCTTCCCTGGTAGACAGTGAGTATCCAAGAAAGTTTAACACACTGTGTGATAGGGGTCACATGCCGTGTGATATATAAAATTATCACAGAAACCCCAAGCACCATATCTAGGGCCCTATACACTGTGTTATCCAAGATTTTGCACTATGATCTAGGGAATTGTTAAGAAGCCTAGATCTGGTTCACACAATGTCATCCACTCCTCCATCTTTGGATCTAGAAATAAATCAAGACATTATATAAGGAATAAAACCAATAATGCCTTTTTCGCCATCTATTATTGAGTTCCAAACCTTGGAATCTGTTTGGAGATCCTCCACCAATATTTTCTGTCATTTCATGCTAATTATACAATGAAAAGTATATATAAATTCATTCTCGATCGATCATCTATCATCATAGTGAGACCCCACTATTTATCCAAGCCTGAATTAGTGATATCAATCCATTATCCCAAGAAACTAGTGGGAAATGATTTATTTATCCATATTTTTCAATATGTCGTGAAAATAATTCCCATGATGAATGAATAATGGTGGGTGAAATCCAATAAACACCCAAAAGAGGAATAAAACTCTAATGTATTTAGTTAGCCTAAATATATTTCAATTAAAATTTATAATTTAGATCCCTTCCATAATAATAAATTCTTCAAATTTTCCCCAATGATTAGTTCCACAAACTCAATAGTACTGATCTATAAAATAATCCTCTTTACGATTGATTTACGTTTGTCAAAGAAATAAATAATGAGGAATAAATACAAAAAATTCATCCTACCTCGATTTGGATCAATCACTAATGAATATGTTTTTTAATTATTTTCATTGGTGATATCCAATGTTCAATTTCACACTGATCGATATTCCATGATCTGGTTCTCGCTCACCGATGGAAGATCCTCCAATCCTCTCAAACGGATACTCTCGATTTACAGGGTTACGAGGATAACCCAGAAAATCCACCACAACAACATTTAAATAAAGAATATAATAGGTCATGGTAATTAATTATATAAATAAATTAACTCAATTAATTTATTTAAATATCCCCCCATAACCATGCCCAAACAGGATATCTGACACTCACTAAGGTTATATTTTGCCTATAGTAAAACCCTTTCTCTGAAATGAACAACAACCTCTAATTTCTGATCAGAGCCAGCATTCATATGATATTATAAATTTAAAATAATATTTCAAATTATTTATTTTAATATATATATATATATATGATATTTAAAAAATTAATTTTTGGAATAATAGGCCTCTGAATATCACAACCCCTATGCATCTAGCTCCAAAAATCATCTGAAACATATTATGAAATATTTAAGGAAAAATTTATTTTCCATTACATTCTCCCCACCATGGGGATATATTCTCCAAAAAACCAAAAGAAATGTTGTGCCAAGATATGTGGTTACTAAACTCTCATATTAGTCTCCCCCTTATAGGTTTTATCTTGATGATTCACGTTCTTCCACAAAACACACACTAGGGGAGTATATTTCTTATATTGGATCCACTCTTACTAATGTTTAAACACTACCTGGTACTCAACAATGGTACTTCCATCCTATATGTACATCTATCCTATGATGATAACATGAATCAAATTGTTCACATACCACCTTAGTTGCTATATGAAAAAATACCATATACCCAGTCAATCTTCAATAGTAGAGCTAAGATGTACGCCACCTCGACAACTCTGCATTGTATTTGGAAATTGCCAATGAATCTCATGATATATTTATTACATTACAATATAATATATATTCCAAATTGCGGTTGATGTTATTAGAACACATGGTCTCCCACCTCAGACTCTAAAGGACTTCGTCGTCAGTCCACATAGGACTTATGATGTCTCTTTACAATCAGCATCCACTCTAAGATGACCAACACCTTATATGTAATGGCTCTTACCAACTCTTGGAACATTAGTACGGACTATCATAGGTCATTATATCATAGGTAAAAGTCCTCAAATGGCACCATACAAATTTTTTAATTTCATCAGTATTTGTATGGAAACCTTACAAATGATGGGTGATACTCCCAACTATTGAAAATTTCAACCATGTAAGCCCACACCATTTACTCTACAAACTAAACAATCCACTCAATCTGGAAATTATTCTGGGGGTGAGAATACAGACTCAAATTTTGCTATTCCAAAAATCCTCCAACATTTCCTTACATATATAATATTTGATGTGAGCATCATGGCATAAATGATATTTCAGGGAACTTCATGGACTCTGAAAATCTCATACATGTAGAGGATTCCAAATCACTATGCTGAACGCTGCTCTTGAGTGGCTAGGAATTGGTCTGACTTTGTGAGTCATTTTTTCCAAAAAACATGATGGAATCATGTCTCCAGCACATATGTGGTATCCCGTGTCCAATTCTATGGATATCCATTTCCACTTACACATTGTATCCTTTAAGGGTTGGGCTAAACCCACAGTAATATAGTGTTCACATTTCACTTAACAACACGTAAGGAATCGATAGTTAAAATATACATCTTTTTTTTCATTCCTATAAATGTAAACAGATTTCGTAGGTCCTAGTACATATTTTACACACAAAGAGGTACTAGAAAATGATATTTATGAATCAATCTCAAAACCTCCACTGATAATATCATTAGTACACTCATGAAACCTCTAAAAAGAGAGACATGCTCCCCACCATAAGAAAATAGCAATGGAGCATGTCCTGACGATATATTATTACATTGGGTCTCACAATTTGTATCTCCAAGATTTACCTGTCTAAATCAATGTACATGTGTTGGGGTAGAAATATAGACTAGAGGTAATATTCTCTATCCCCATCAACAAAGGATATTTTCAACGAGGATAATTATTGTGATGCCTCACACAACAACTGTGATCAAGATCTTTTACTAAGAAAATCTTCGACCACAATCCCCTTTCTAGATGTATAGATAATATCAAACTCATAATCATAGAGTAACTATTTATATCACCTTTGGCTCATGATAAGATCCTTCAAATAGAAGATACACATCAGACACTTATGGTATGAATAGATAATAAACCAGTCACCAATAAGTTAGTGTCACCACATATTTAATGTGGAGACTACTACTGGGGACTCAATATCTATGGTAAAAAAGTTATTGTCATGTGGTCTAAACGGAATTGAACCATAGGAAATCAAGTACATCCTCTACAAAAAAAACAAAACCAAGGCCAGTTCCTGATTCATCTCAAAACACTACAAACATGACACCCTCTACAATAAATATCATGATGGTAGCCTCGTTAATATCTGACTCAACTCACGGAAAGCATGTTGGAACCTCTACATCCACATGAAATGCATCCCTTTTTGGTTCAAATCAATCAAGGGAGTCGATATAATGTTTAAATTGTGTATGAATCTTAGATATTAGACTTCTAACCTATAGAATATCCATATCTCCATTACGCTATTTGGTGGATCCTAAGATCATAATACTTCGACATTCACCATGTCAAATACTAAACTATCTAGCAAGATATAATTCTTAGAATGTAGACCTCTAGAATCTAGAGCTATATATTTGAGATATTCTTATAAACCTTGTGCTCTCAGAATATATCAAAAATCATCCTCATGTATCGCACATGCTCCCCCATGGACACTAAGTACACTAAAATATCATAAATGATGACTACTAAGAATAGGTCTAAGAAAAACTAAATTAGTTGGTTCATTAGTCAAATGAATACTCTAGGGGAATTCATCTTTCCACATGGGATCACCAAGTACATATAGTGTCTTTAGTGACATCTGAATTTCATCTATGGTATATCATCATCATCTACATGAAACTGGTGATAGGTTTATCATATATCAATCTTTGAGAACCATAATTTCCTTATCAACTGATCAAAGTGGTCATCGATCGTCAGTAATGGAGAGTGTTTAATTATACACACCTAGTTTAGGAAATCTCATTCCACACATAACCTAAATATTCTATCCACCTTCATAGTGAACAACATTGGGTATACCTAGGGTGTAACATGGGGTATAAGAAAGACCTTCTTTTGCAAGTCCTCCAACTAAACCCACATATATAGAAGCTCCAAAAGATCTATCTCATAAATTTTAACATAAATCACAGTCATCCCGATGTGTAGATAAATAAAGAAGTCCATATCTCAGTGGAGAGGTATGCCAAGAACATCGTCAATAAAGATGTACTCACACTTCACCACCACTGTAGGGAACTAAAAACTCATAACATAAACTACACAGAGGGTCATCCTAGGCAACATCTGAGTAATCAGATATACCCTCCTATGTATGAGTCCATCCATCAGTATCTCTATTTTTTCACCCATAAAAGAAAACCTAGTCCCATTGATGTGAACACACCACTTCCTTCTCCTGAAACAGTCTATTTGGTGATGAAATATATATTACTAGTACCCATAAATGATTAAATCATAAGGCATAATCACTAGTATAAAGAGATCCCAATCAAAAATATCACCTCCCAGAGTCAGGTCACATCATCGATACAAGTGTGTGATGCCAGAGTCATCAATAGTAGGAGTCTACAAGTGAAAGGGTCAATCCAAAGGTGCAACCATATACACTAAATCATGAACTAGATAAGTGTAAATAAAAGAATGACTCATGCTTGTGTCTATCATCACTACAACTAAGGTATTAAAGATACAGATCATACCCCCTATCATATTTGGGGCCTCTAGTTCATATTCGTTGGCCGTATACAGCTTCCATCACCCATATCCCCCTAATCATTGAGAATGTAATAGACCACTTGGTTGTGGTGGTGGTAGGAAGTTAAATGGTCTACCGACCCAAACTACTCTTCCAACTCCTTTCTGGTTTCTACCACCTAGAAGACCTATCATCTCCTATCACTGCCTCTACCACGGAATCCCATACACATTCCTTATGTCATCCATATTTTCATTAATACAATATCATGCAATATTTCCCCTAACTTCAAAAAATATTAACCAACTATACATCTGACGACTACACCCATCATGTGAAGCCTAAACTCTAGAACCCCTTTCTAGGGATAACCAACTAAAATATCCAAAATTTCTAGGTCCTTGAGTTTTACATTGGATCTCTGCTACGGTGTTCCCACATTCATCAAAAACCATATATGACTGCTTGACCATAAAAATCGCAACCAAAAAAGAAAGCTCTATAACCCCATCAAGGGTAAGAATGGAAGGAATTATAACTTTGGTTTGTATTTCACAATGAATTCGTTAATTGATGGTCTGATCCCAAAAATGGATCAGATACTATATCCATCAATTACCTAGAGTGTTAGTGAACCTCTATGAAAAATCATCTACTATTATAATTCTATTCAGAATCTTTTGAAACTCTTGGATGTTCACAACCATCAACATAGCTGGAGAGAACTCCTTTATGAAAAGATTATTGAAATCTAATTATGCAAGATTTTCCTCATAATATGATTAGGTCACCAATCCTCAACATAATTTTATAGATCCAAGGATAAGGATCACTTATAGGACCACACTATATTCAATCGATGTTCTAAAAAGATAGAAAACATACCTCCTAACCTAAAACAAGTACTCATAAACATGTGGGTCGGGATAAAATCAATAACTAAGGGGTCTCTATCACCATAACATGTGATGTGCGATCAACCAGTGCACATCATTTTCATGTAATTCGGGTACCATCTCTCACTTGATAAGTAGTGGTATAATTGGTTCTACACATTGAGGTAGAACCTACATAACAGGTTCTTTTATCAATTCCTAGTCAATGAGAAAATTATTGTTGTGATCCTAATGCTTAATACTTACTGGAATACATAATAGGTGAATCTTAAAGGTAAAAAACATGTACCATAGTTAGTGATTCTATCCATAGAGCTGACTTAAGAAGGATATGAAACAAAAAAGCATTCTTATATGATGCACAGACCAATATTTTCCAAACAACCATTATTTAAATGCACTGAGTTGATAGGTATGTGATTGGATTCATGGGGTATGAATATGTCAGCTACCACACTGGCACTAGAGTCATTGGTTGAAATATGAACTCAAAAAAAATAACACTATTTCCCAAAACAAATCTCACAGAATCTATTTCTATGGTAGAACTAACTAATACCATACTATTCTATCATGACCTATCCCAACGGGGCTCATGTCGCAACTAACCCAAGCCCGCCTACAACATTACATGGGCTGGAGACAAGTACAGAGTTGGAATGTCCCAGAAAAAGGAGGACATAGACTAATTTACCTATAAAAACACAAACATATCCACAACCATTCAATACTGAAATATAATGTAACTGATAAACCATGAATGCATATATCTAAATCCCACTATCCTAGTATTCACATAATACTTGAAATAATAAAAGGTCGAAATATAGTTCAATAAAACAGAATGAAAACACATCCAACCTAAAGGAATTTAAGGAAACTTCTATCATGGAAACATAAAAAACACACATCAGTAAGCATGGATCACTCCACTCTATCAGGTCTAGGTCCCTATAGGACTCCATCAGAATGATGATAATATTCTTAAGACATTAGAGGTCATGAAAAATCACATGCAGTGGTGAGTATAACAATACCCAAAAGACACCCCGATATAAGTAAGCATATAACTTATTAATAATAGTTAGTTCATCACAGGTGTATGTTGATAACACATATAACAAGAACTTATAGATACACTCAAATAAGACACACTATGTTAACATAATGACACAACTTTAGTTCCATCGCAACAATCCTTCTCAATGGTTCTACATCATACAAATTTAGGAGAATACTCTCCTTGATTTAGATATCACAGATACAATCCATCCAATGTTTACATATCACTAAGTCTCTCCATTCTATGTATACAATGAAAATATAAATGGAATGATACAAAGATGAGGATCACACCCATAACCATGGGGTATGAAAACAAATCAATTAGGAATAAAATACTATGTAAAAGAATTGGTAACCATGTAGTGTTGGTCATGATGATCTAAGAACTCCACGGAGGGTAAGATGGTGATAAATAATCTCACTCAGGGAAACCTAGAAGGATTCCAAAAACACTATTCAAGAATTACCATAGAGGGGATCAACACGTATGAGTGTTGTGCAATTACATACTAACCCTCCGAGAAAAAATCATGGTATTTAACCCATGATTGAAGGAATACATGGATGGTATTGGATGTTCCCGATGTGTTCATTCTTCCATTATCATTTTCCATGTATCAAAGATCATTCCTATATCCATATCAGTGCATGAGTACATGTTGTGTCCTAGCCCATGTACTCTTGTTCGTGTCCGACTAGTCTTATCGATGCAACGCCAATAATTTTCAATCAGGTTTCCATGTACCTACCTTGGTACACACTAAGATTCAATGTGAGTGTCGCAACCTGTGCGATAGGAGCCACACACTTTGTGATATTTAACTTTCTCAGGGAAACCCTATATTTGTAACTATAGCCCCATACATAGTGTAATACCAGATGACACACCATGTTCTACATGATATTCAAAAATCCTAGTTTTGGTTTAGGGATCTTTATACGCTCCTACTTCCATCGATCCAATAATGCACCATCTTGAATTGTTTCATAATTGACATGTTCCTATTCATTATCTATGTACAATTTCTGGACCTTCTAATCCATTCAAATAACATCCACACATTTCCTCTATCATAAAATGGTAAGTATACAATGAATTGTATCCATAAATGCATCCCAGATTGATCAACCATCACCATAGATTAATCCCATCATCAATCCAAGACTTTATTTATGATATCAATACGTTACTCAAAGAAACAGGTGAAAAACGAGATATTTAATAGTATTTTTTGAACCATAGGCCAATATAATTGACCATGATGAATGATGAATAGTGGTAAAGTTCATGAAATATGACAAGTAGGAATGAAACTCAACTATATTCATTTGACCTAAATCCTTTTTAGTGATAACAATGAATGAAGATCTAATATATAATAACATATTCTCCCATTAATCCCAACATATAAACCCCATACCGACAATATTACAGATCTATGAATCAATCTATCAGTCTATTGATTGATGTTCATTATAGAAATAATCAATGCAGAATTAATACCATTAACAAACCATCCTGCCTTGATTTAGAGAAATTTCTAGTGATGAATAGTTCTATGGTGTTGTCATTGGCAGGACCCACGAGTTCTATTACACATAGATCAATGATCAATGATCTCATTTTTTATTGGTAATGGAATCTCCTCCAACTCTCTCCAATGTATCCTCTTGAGTTTTATGGTTATTTTAATAACCCAAAAAATCATCTATAAAATATTTTATGTAGAAAATTTAATCGTCATGTATAACTAAATTAATAAATTAATTTATTAAATTAATTTATTTAAACAACTTCTTGACCATGCTCGACTTGAACGTCTGATGAGTTCTAATGTTATAATGTTCTTAGGTTAAAACCCAATCACTAAAATCAATATCTGAATCATATTTCTAGTACGAACCTTGTTATAGATATTATTCATCTTATCATGAAAACTGTTCACGTGTCAATTTAATTTATATATATATATATATGTTTTTGTGTGTGTGTGTTATTTTGTAAATTTACATTGGGAACATCGAGTGTTGGTATCTTACTCTATATATACAGATTACTCCCAAAATAATCCATACTATATTATAAAACCATACATTGAAAAATTGGATCTATTCAATTTGGCTAGGGTGGTTTATGTGGGGTGGATCATGAGTGTAATTAATGTGGCCAATCCCCATATTGGGGTTGTATTTCATACCTTTATGTTCACTACAGACCTATTTATATTATTATTAAAATTAATATTATAATTATTATAATTTTTATCAGAAGGATGAGTCGTATTTCCAGAGTTTTACTGATAAAAATTGAAAGGAATGATGCTAGTGCAATAAATATAAATCAATATGTAAAAAAGAAACACTAGATATATTTAGATAATAATATGAATAATTTATTGAGTGAAATGGTAAAGGATTAAAATCAAGAGGAAGATAAGAAATAAATTGTTTGTTCTAGATGGGATTCTAATGAGTAAAAGGAGAATTGTAGTAGAATCATAATTTTATTATATTTTTCTTCTTACAAAACAAAGGATTATCTATAGGTGAAACCTAAATAGTCTTATATACATCAAAAGAAGAGAAAAAATGTGAAAGGTACTGATTTGAATAAAAAAGTGAATGAGATATTAATGAACATGTGATTTTTTATGATGATTCATCATCTATAATGGATATTGATTCTATTATTGACAGAAATTAATATTTGGTGACATACAAATGAAAAAATTATGAAACATTATCTTGATACAACATCATAGAGGCATATTTAAGAGGAAAAAATAAGAAAATGATGATTTAATGACTCTAATAAAAACATATTCTGATAACACCATTGAAACATCTATGAATGATTAAGAAAAAGTAATCGAATTGGTTCCAATGATTCATCATTTATGAAATTTCACATGTATCAAATGGTAAGATAACAAAATGAAAATTAAATAATAAATTAATATTTTATTTTAGAATTGTTGTGGGTTTTCTAAAAAAATGAAATAATCATAATGTGCCTTATCTATGGAAAAAAATCTTTGTTATTTAGAGTGGGATAACCTAACATTCATCTGAAAAAATTAACCAGGTTTAAATTATAATGGACATGATTTAGTATTTCTGTTTTGAATGTTTATTTTTCTACTATTGATATTCATTAATTCCTTGTTTCTATAAAATTGGATTGAGTTTCAGTTGTTAATAGAAGACACCAACTTATTCATTATTATTATATTCTTAAGGAAAAATAATTTGCATTCATTTTCATATATTATTTCAAAATGATATCAGGATATAAGGTTTTTGTTTTAGGGGATATCTAATATCAACAACGTTTCCTATTCACCCATGATCATTCCTAGTGACATCAATGTTGTTATGGAATTATGGGGTAATAAAAAACCTGGTAATGATCATATAAATAATATGGAGATTAAAATTTTTGTGGATATTAATTATTGTTTTTATATTAATTTCACTAGGTCTAAATTCACATTGTATTGAAATAATTGCAATATATTATTTTCTATAATTATATCTTGAATTTTTTATAGATATTTTTTCAATGGTGAGATACTTGGATCATAGTAATAAATTACAGACATTAATAAACATATAATTAAATAGCATCATTACCCAATTTTTTCCTATTTTTCCCATGGGAAACAAAAGCATCCAATATTGTTTAATTCAATTTTGGTTGGCTAAATAATTTTGAACATAGGTTTATTATTTTAGATTCATTGAGTTATATTTATTAAAATGATGATATTTTTGGTATTAATATTAAAATAATGGTTCTAAATCTCTAAGTAAAAAACTAATATATTAAGAACATATCACAGAAGATGGATATTAAAACTATCAATGTTTAAGAGCAACTCACATCTCTTTAGTGCAGGTATAAAAACAATTTTAATGATCTTACTTTTTAAATGAGTTTGATCTCAAACTATCATTTAATATGTTTCCAAATATAGTTACAAATTTAAATGGTTAAAATATGGGGACATGGACACAAATTTCATTCACATCTTTCATAGGTCTACGCAATTTAAAAAAAATATCACCTAATATAAACTTAGTGAAGGAATTATTGATATAAATCTTGAATTATGTAACTATATTGGGAGTTACCATTAAAATATTTTTAATTCATATTGAACTAATGAACATCATCTCCACATTAATATCATTCCTAATGTCTTTAATAGAAAAATCAATAAATTTTTAACCAACAATCTATTGGATGATATAATTAACGCTTCATTTTTTGTTGGAATGTTGAGAGTGATTTTAGAACATATGTCTTCATGAATAATTATTTTAAAACTATTGGGAATTCATAAACTCTAATATTCAAATAATGGATAAATATTTTCATAGATATTATATTATTCAAAAAGGTATTAATTTAAAATTTTTGTTTTTGATTCTGAAGGTCAATTTTTTTGAAGAAATAACATTATTTAGAATAATTTTCTTATTCAATGTAGTGTAAAATACACTTATTATGATTCTTGATAATATTATTATTAGGATCATTGATAAAGTGGTTCCTCACAACTAATTTGGTGTGATACATAAAAGAAAATTTTAGGATCAGTTGATAATTGGTTTAATGTCTATAAATATATTAAAGATAATATTTAGTAAATGTTGATTTTGGAATCAAGATTTATGTTTTTAAATCCTCTTACCCCATCAAATGGAGCTTTATTTTTTAGTTTTAAGGTAGTATGTCTTTAATGATATGTTCATTAAACGGGTTCATGATTTCTCCAAATAAATGAGTAACTATGTTTTTGTTAATAGTGTTCATGATGTTTAAATTTCTAGATTTCATGGAGTTTTATAGGGTGAACTAATTTCAATCATTTTATTTAGCATATTTATATATTATCATAGTCATTACATTTGTAAAATGGTTTTAGCTAGATGCTCTATGAATGCTCACAATGAATGAATGTTGGATGTACCCTTACTTATATTTTATGATGATTATTTAATTATCATCATCCTAGGATCAATAAAGTATATTATGAATATAATAGGACACTTAAACCACTATGAGTATGTTTTTGGTTATAATGTTAGATTGAAAAAAATGATTCATTTATTTTGGAAATTGTTTCACATTAGCTAGAAAACATGAACTAATTTTTACTCTAGGTTTCATATAGGGATTCCAAAATTTCAATTATTTGATCATACCCATCATTTGCATCACACTAAATTGTACACAAATTAATGGATTTTTAAATTTCATTCTAAAAAACTCAATTTATTGGAATTTTAAATCAATTTTAGTTTTTCAAGGAATATATGAGTCCTCTGTGTAACACGACAGAAGAAAATACTGATCTTATTTTATTACACTACCAATATTCAAGGTCTTTATGGAGAGCATTATATGAAATTTTTTGTTTCTCCATAGCATCTTATGATTATTTTATTGAAATTATTTTGAACTACATAAAACTCAGTCTTTTATATGAATTTATAATCTGTTCACTAATTTTGTGGCCATCATGTTAAAAACTATTTTTTGAGCCAAAATAGATTGAAATATGTAATTGTACATGAAATTTTACAAAAATCCTTACAGGAAACAATTTCCAAAAAATTACTACTTGTAATGATGATAAAAGCATTAAAAATGGATTTATAAAAAATTATATTCATATTTTAACAATTTTTAATAGATTTAATGTTTCAGGTAATTTTAGTCAATATAAAGTATTTATTAAAGTTATGTCGAAGAATATTATTACCAATTAAACAAAACCGAATACTAATAGTGTATCCAAAGGATGTATAGAAATCTAGGGCAATAAAAATTTCTTTACAGAAAGAATTAGTTTAGTATTGGGATGGTCATATGATTCCTATGGTGAAGTTATTAAAATTGAAGTACAAATTTGGGTGGTGATAATTGGGTTGATATTGGTGAGAAGAATGCGGTCGAATTGATCATGGATTGAGTGTGATTATTTCAGTCTAGTTCAATAAGTTATTTCCAATTGGAATGTGTTTTAATTGAAAATAATTACCACATAGATGAATGTAATGAAATTCCCTTCTATAATTGACTATATTGATACATATATATATAGGGATGTTAATGCATTACCCAGTAATTTGAAATGAGTGGTTAGGGGTGTGGTTGGTGAAGCCCATGCAGGTTTCATTCCATGTGGGTTTGTTTAGAAATCTGTTATATAATGTGATCAAAAAATTCAAGCCCAACCGACCACATATAAGCATAATTTTATCACGTGGTTTTTCCAATTTTTTTTTAAAAATACACTATTTTTAATCATTTATATATTTTATTTATTACTCATTATTAATTATACTTGTAGGGAGAATTATGGATCAACCATAAATGGTGTTTTAATGGTTGTTGTGTAATAATTTTTTATGTGTTAAGGGTGGCATGAGGCTACACAAATATAGTGGACACCTGTTGAGATGAATGTTATGCTAGTGATTGGTGAGGGGAGATGAATGATGGTGTAGGTTGTGTGGTGATGTGAATGGCTAGACCTTTGAGTGAATGATAAATATCTAAGTAATGAACCATTTTAGAGGAGGAGTTTAGAGTTCCCATGACGTCCTTTCATATTTTTTAATAACATAATTTTAAAAAAATAATACCCACAATAAATCAATTCAAACTATATAATGATTATAATAAATCATTTAGAATTTAAACCATATTCAAGGGAGAAGGGTTCCATTTTTCATGAGGTTGGATGGCACACCTTGTGATTATGGTTAATAATTACTATATAAATATTATAATATCATAATAAAACACTTAATATTAACCTATTTAATATTAACAACTGAATTAATGATGCATTATTTTGACCATTATGGTGAGATATTATATGTAATTGTTTAATCAGGTTTTTTTATTAAAAAATCTAAAATTTGTAACGAATCATATTATGAAATGACAATATATTTTTAAAAAAGTAATAATATGGGTTATCCCACACTCTAGTCGGATAAAACCTCTACGGCGCATACACATAATGGTAATCAAATTAGTTCATCATCACTATACACCTGCCCCATATCCACGAAGCTTATGGGTCGCATGCCAATTTTTTACTAGCTTTATCTCATTAAATTGAAAACATTATTTTTCCATTATTTCATTTTTTGTTAGATCGCATCATTTTAGAGTTGTTTTCTTAATGGTAAAAGGATGAATATGTCATACTTCATTTACATGGATTTTAATTTATTTTAGGTCCTTGAATCTAATTAGACTCAGTGATCTGCTTGATTACAATCATTATTTTTTAGGATATATTTCTATTATTTATACAATAACATTTATAAAAATAAATTAACAATAAAAATTATTATTAAATGTGTAATTTAAGGAATTAGTATAGCTAATTTTAAATATTATTGTTATCATTATGTTTCTGAATTATACAGAAATAATTTTTATGATTAAGTATAAAAAACTTCTTTCTTTCTATTTGGAATGTAAATATTTTAGTCACATTCAATGTTCTAATAGAATATTGAAATATAAATTCATCTAGTTATCATTCTATAATATATGAGATTATAGTATTAATTATATAAATAATAATAGAAATATTGATTAATCCAATGATTCGAATGTGAAGGAAATCCTTGATAAAACATGTGACACTTCTTCTAGATAGGTCAATTCCCATGATACTTATAAATATAATCCCCTATCATATGAGGCTTTAAAAACTAGAAATTATTAGAGAAATTTCAGGGATCAAATTTAGTTTCATTATAATATGAATGATGGTGATAAATAAAAAATGGAATTTCAATATCAACAAGAAATATTTAATTAAATATTGTAAGTGTAAAGGGATACCTAAAATGGAAATCCCATGGATTATTATAAAGAATATATCCTCATGTATAAATAATATTCACCTTAGGTCCATGTGGGGATTTCCTAGATGAAATTTGATAATGTTAATGTAACACTAAACATGTAAATAACTGGAAATTTCAAGGAAAATTATTTTTTAATTTCTTTGTAATGTTTTGAGTACGCAGTTTCTAACGATGCCTGATTCCAAGGCCCAGTGTGCCCGGAATCAACTTCTGAAGTTTTGTTTGGGTACATTCAGTAAACGTACGTACAAGTTTTTCTATCTTTTGAAACAGTTCACTACTGGAAAGATGATCTTTCCCAACACTTCTATACCAACGGTTTGTAAAAACCGTTGGTATAGCTACCCTTTCCCAACAGTTCACCAAAACCGTTGGGAAATCTGTAGATTTCCCCACCCTTTCCCAACGGTTCTGCAAAACCGTTGGGAAAGGCTGTATTTTGAGTCTCTTTGCCAACGGTTTTGGTGAACCGTTGGGAAAGAGTGACCTTTCCCAATGGTTCACCAAAACCGTTGGGAAAGGCTATCTTTTGAGCCTCTTTCCCAACGGTTTTGGTGAACCATTGGGAAAGGTCACTCTTTCCCAACGGTTCACCAAAACCGTTGGGAACTCAACCCAACTCTAACCTATCCCAACGCTTTTGAAAACCGTTGGGATACGGCTATTCCAACGTTTTTGAAAACCGTTGGGATAGGTTCTCAATTTTTTTTCCAGATCTACTAACTGAGAACATTATATAAATAAAAATTTTAAATAATTATGATAATACATATATATATTTATGAAATTATGTTTACAAAAGTGATGTTAGCTTAGTGGTTAAGTCGTTCGATTATAAACGAGGGGTCCTGGGATCAAATCCCAGCGGATTTTTTATTTTTGGAATTTATATACCAACAGTTCCATTACCGTTGGTATAGATTTCATTTTACCTATACCAACGGTTTTCCAAAAACCGTTGGTATAGACCTATCCCAATGGCTTACTTGGCTACGATTCTTCAAACCGTTGGTAAAGGTTATTTTTCCAGTAGTGGTTCTCGGAATTGAAATATGAGGACACCAATGAACTCGAAGCACCGTTATTCGCTTAATGGGACCTTTACTGCAGTTTCATTTTATACAGGATGGATGTTATATTTTGGGGTTTCTACATAAAAGTTGTAAATTAAAAAAAATGTGTAGTAACACATTTTTATTTAGTTGGTGGTTTTTATCTCCAAAGGGAGGTTGGTGGTGGGGCCCAACACCATATAACCTCCAATGTGTGGATAATGTGTGTGGGACCCACAAAAACATAAACTCTTCAACTCCCCCTTGAAACCCTTGGAACCCCCCCATTGATGAGGGTTAAACCATCCACCTTCCTCTCTCATTTAAAGTGCCAACACTACAAATTAATTAATTGAGCTCCACATTTAATTAATTATTTGCGGTGTCTTGAATTCATTTGAAATATTTTGAAATGCATGGAATTATTATAATATTGGGGATCCTATTATTTCATTTTCATGGGAATATTTCATGTGGGAAGGCTTTGGAGAATTCACCCTCTCCAACGAAGAAGACGAGGAACAATATTCTATCGACAAAGAATGTCGTTCTTCAACAATGAACGCTCCACGTATTGAAGAACGTAATGAAAAACCTTCAAAAGAAGCAGGAAAAGAGGCACCCTCACCCATGAAGTACACCGAAGACGTTGTCTCAACACGACATTTCGAGCTCTACTTCCTCCGACATTGACGGAACGACGCTCGTTTTCCACGACTCTCGTCTTTCGCGACTCATCAACGTTCAACGCCGATTACAAGGTAGGAGGTTTTTGTATAGTTTTATATATTTGAATTATACCCTCGTACGTGGGTGATTATAAGTTGGATAATTGTTTGATCCATTAAGGTGGTGGGTACGAGCTAATGAACAGGTTCGGACCCTCTGCCTTTGTGTTCGTGATGAGCGGTTTATTGGGCGATGGGTGAACGGAAGGGAAACGATGTTTTCAGGTCGTCGTAGTAATGAGAAAGTCCCGAGGAGGCTGTAGGTGTAGACGAGAGAAAAAATGGACCACCGTAATGACTCTGGTGGCCCAAGAAAGAGCGCGGCGGTGCGGGTCGTCGGCGCAGCGGCACCGACGACCGGAGGCACCAGTCGGCCACCTGGGGGCAGCAACACCCCTTGCACGCCGCCGCCAGAGGACCGCTGCGGCACCGGACATGGCAGCGGAGAGGAACCCATGATCGCAGGTTTTGGGAGGGACGAGCGGTGCCAGCTGGCACCACCGTTATAAAAACCACCCCCCCTGCATCGCACTTTTCCACCTGGCCGAGCCGCTACCGGCCACCGAGCCGGGGCACCTCCGCACGGGTCGGGCCGCCTGCGCGCGGGTCGTTCCAGCTCCATGTGGGCCGGCCCGCCTGCGCCCAGGCTGGGCCTCAGTCGTCAAGCAGGGCCGCGCCCTACCAAGCCGGACCCAGACCCAGGTCGAGTCGACCCGGTTTGGGCAAACCCAGGGCGCACTACAGGAAAACGGTCATTTCACGGCGGTTTTTTCACGGCGGTTTATAAACAGCCGTGAAATGCCTTAATTTTTTTTTTAATTTTTTATAATTTTCTCGAGGATTAGCGGCGATTTTTTAGAAAACTGCCATGAAATAGAAGCGGTTTGGGTAAAACTGCCTCGAAATGAAATGAAAAAAACCAAAAAAACATGAGGAACCTCAAAATCCCTAAAACGACCATAACTTTTGATCCTTGCATCTGTTGGAGTGACAAGACCAGTCAAATAGAAGCTCATGAAGCGATCTACATGCAAGTATAATCAAAATGGTGAGACGGTCTAAGGTACGGAAGATATGAGAGTTATAAGAATGTTGAAAAAAGTTCTCCAACTTCAAACAGCCATATGTTTTTCTCCGGGTGTCCGTTTCGGCTCTACCACATATCAAATCAAATTCAGTGAAGTGAGATACGCACAAGTCCAAAAGAAGAATTCTTGTTTTGTGCTTTTCGACCCCAAAATAACCCTCCAAAGGACTCCAGAACCCGGTTTCCGTCACCGGTGTCCCGTCGAACTTTTCCTCAAATGGACCTAACTTTCGATCCGTGTGTCAGTTCGGACTTCTATGCCTACTAGATCATATTTCATTTTTTGATCTTCAGTTTGACTGGTCGTGGTGCCCACATGGACTCCTGGATCATATGTTATGTCCTTTTTAGTGGGTATTAGGTTTGTTATATTTTTCGATGCCTCGTTTCTAGCACCCATTCCCCATTAGTTTTTTTAAAATGGTCGTAACTTCCGATCTGTCGGTCCATTCAATCTCTTTCACCTTTCAGCTCGAAGATCGTTTTTTGATCTTTGATTTGACTGGTCGTGGATCTGGAACAGAATCTCGGATCATATGTTATCTCTGTTATTGTGAGTCAAATATTTTTGTCCCTTTATGATCGTTTTGACGGGTTTTAACGGTTACTCCATTTATTACTGTTTATTTTGGTTTCCATGACTTGTTATCTTTATCAATGGTTTTTTGGGGGTTATTATTATGATTATGTTAAATTCTTAAAGGGGTTTCTAGAGTTTTCATGAGTTTTCATGTGTTCTCATGCTTTCTAATATTTCCTTCTTCATGCTTCTCCATCTGTTTTCATGCGTTTTCATAATTTTTATCCCTTATCATGCCTTTTCGTACTTTTTCATGTGTTTCATTTATAATTTATAAATTATAATTTATAAATTATAATTTATTATTTATAAAATACTTTAATTAATTTATTATTTATTATTTTTTACTGGTTATTTATTATTTATTATTTATAATTTATAATTTATAATTTATTATATATTATTTATTATTATTAACAATAATATTTGTTACTGCTTATTAATTATTAATTATTAAATATTAATTATATATTATTAATTATATATTATATAATATATAATATATATTATTATTATTATTATTATTTTATATATTATATATTATATATTATATATTATATATTATTCTTTATTTATAATTATTTACTGTTTATTATTTATTATTTATTATTTATTATTTATTATTTATTATTTATTATTTATTTATAATTATTAATTATGTGTTAGGTGTTATTATTATTATTTATTTTTTATTATTTATTGTTTATAATTATAATTTATTATGAATATTTATTATTTAATATTTATTATTTAATATTTATTATTATTATTTATTATTTATTAGTTATTATTTATTAGTTATTATTTATTAGTTATTAGTTATTATTTATTATTTATTAGTGATTAGTGATTATTTATTATTTATTATTTATTATTTATTATTTATTATTTATTATATATGTATTTTTATATATTATTAATTATTGTTTATTATTAATTATTAATTATGAATTATGAATTATGAATTATTAAATATTTATTATTTATTATTTTTCATTTATTTGTATTTATTATTTAATATTTATTATTGTTTATTGTTTATTGTTTATTATTGTTTATTATTTATTATTTATTATTCATTATTATTTATTATTTATTATTCGTTATTAATTATTATTTATTGTTTGTTATTTATTATTTATTATTTATTATTTATTATTTATTACTTATTATATATTATATATTATTTATTATTATTATTATTTATTATTATTTATTATTTGTTATTTGTTAATTATTATTTATTATTAATTATGAATTATTATTTGTTATTTATTATTTATTATTTATAATTTTTTATAATTTATAATATATAATATATAATTTATTATAATTTATTAATTTTAATAATTTATTAACTTTTATTATTTATTATTATTTATTATTTATTTATTATTATTATTATTTATTTTTATTTGTTATTTATTATTTGTTATTGTTTATTATTTACTATTTATAATTATTGATTATTTTTTATATTATTTATTATTGTTTCTTATTTATTATTTATTATTTCTTATTTTTTATTTCTTAATTTTTATCTGTTTATTATTATTTATTATTTATTATTTATTATTATTTATTATTTTTTTATTTGTTATTTGTTATTTGTTATTTTTTATTTATTATTTTTTATTTATTATTTATTATTTATTATTTATTGTTTATTATTATTGTTTATTATTGGTTATTATTTATTATTATTTATTGTTTCGTATCTATAATTTATTATTATTTATAATTTATAATTTATAATTTTAATTTATTATTTATTTATTATTATTTATTATTATTTATTATTTATTGTTTATCGTTTATTGTTTGTTATTTATTGTTATTTATTTATTATTTATTATTTATTATTTATTATTTCTTATTTCTTATTTCTTGTTTATTATTTATTTTTTATTTTTTATTTTTTAATCTTTATTATTTAATCATTTAATTTCGTAATTGTTTTATTTTATTATTTTATTTTCATAATTTTATAATTTATGTAAATATTATTATAATCTATTTACTTTTTATTATAATAAACAGTAAATAATAACAAATAAATCAATAAATAACTACTAAATAAATAATTTTTAAATTCTAATTATTGGTTATTATTTATTGATTATTGCTTATTGCTTATTGTTTAATTATTATTGAGTTTATATCTATTAATTATGTATTATTTGTTTTTTCAATTAGTATATATAAGTATATTAAATTCATTTTGTTAACCAAATGACGAGCTTGCTGGAGTGGTAAAGTCTTTGGAAAATGTGCAAGAGGTTAGGGGTTCAAATCTCATCAAATGCTGTCTTTCTTTATATTACATGGGCATGTGCATGGGCATGAGCATGCATGCATGGATAAAGTAAATAAAGTAATGTGAATTAAATAAAATAAATGAAATAAATACGGAATAAAAAAATAAAAATGAAATAAAAAAAATATATGAAATAAACGAATAGAATACGAAATAAATAAATAAAATTCGAAATAAATAAATAAAATACAAAATAAATGAATAAAATAAGAAATATAAAAATAAAATACGAAATAAATAAATAAAATACGAAATAAATAAATAAATTATGAAATAAAAAAAATACAATAAATACAAACAAAATAAATAAAATAAATTAAATTAAATAAAGTAAAATAAATAAAAAAAATAAATAAATAAATTACCTAAATAAATAAAATAAATAAATAAAGAACTAAATAAATAATGAAATAAATAAATAAATAATTTAAAAAAAAAAAATAATAATTTTAAAAAATACCAAAAAATACAAATAACCGTTGTTAAAAAAATTGTCGTGAAACGTTCTACGACGGTTTTGAAAACCGTTGTGAATAGTTTCCTGATGAACAATTTAGCGGCGGTTTTTCAAAAACCCCACCAATCAATTTAGCTTCAGTTTAGACCACCACAATATGAAAAAAAACCATCGCTAAATCCGCATTTTTTCGTAGAGGTGGGTTGGGCCGAGACGGACCAGACCCAGACCCCCCTTCTTCGGGTACATTTGGTTTTTCGCCCATAACATGAGCTATGGATCTCCGATCGACTCACTATCAATTGCTTAGGATTCCATGGATCAAGATGGTGATTTCGGTATATCACAGTCAAGGTTTTGATAAAAGTTTGGGTACAACCGGGTCGGTTCGATTCCGAAACCAACCGGGCCCTCAGAGAGGAAACGCTTATAACTCTCAAACCGGGCGTCTGATTGACGCACCGTCTGCGGAACATAGGATCCTCGTGATGAGGTGGTCCTTTTTTGATACATTAAGTGAGTTTTGGTCAAATTTGGAAAACGACCGGGTTTGGAACGAACGTAATTCCAACTAGGCCCCTCGAACGAAAATGCTAATAACTCTCTGACTGGGCACCCGATTGACGCGCCGTTTGTCGCGTTGGGTTCCTTTTGAAGCGACGGAACTACATGATACATCAACTCAGGACTTAGTGATAGTTAATGTTTCGACCCATTTTCTCGAGAAGCGGACCCTCCCGGAATCGAGCATGCTGTGTGCTGGAACCCTAAAGCTGGCTGCGACTGCGACAACTACAGTACTGGGATCCTACGTGGGTTCAGAAGTGGCAACGATTGTACTAGGATACTACGTGGGTTCGGCAGCATCGAAAACTGTACTGGGATCCTACGTGGGTTCGGCAGAGACGACCACTGTACTGGGATCCTATGTGGCTTCGCCAGCGACGACTACTATACTGGGATCCTACGTGGGTTCGGCAGTGACGACTACTGTACTCGGAACCTACGTGGGATCGATAGCCAGAACCATTGTACTGGGATCTTACGTGGGTTCGTCAGTGACGACCAATGTACTGGGATCCTCCGTGGGTTCGACGACGATGGCTATTGTACCAGAATCCTCTGTGGGTTTGACAGATTAGATGAATTAGTGACTACACTTGATCATCTCAATCGCTATTCGAATGATGTATACCTCTGTTAGCGGAGTCTTGAATTTCAATCATTATCATCTATGGGTTTGACATTACTTCCTGTGTGGACTGGGTTGTGCTTGGGCTCTAGAGTTGGAGCCGAAATGAGATTGGTAACTTAGGTATATGTATTGGCATATACCTAAGTAGGGTTGTTTGATACTTCATGGTTGTATCTTTCTTCTGTGGTTTATCATTTGTGGTTTCTAGGAGACCTTCGGGGGTCTCGTGGTCCCAACTGAGTATCTTTATACTCACCCCTTCACTGGCTATTCCCGCACTTCGTTGTGTTGGTTGCAGAAGACAGACAACACTGATCGAGGCAGAGAGTTGTGGAGTTGGATGGTACCTAGAGGTGGACCACTTGGCGAGACGTAAATGGAGCGGACGGACGGACCTGGGGTGATGAGGAGGCTATCTGTACCCACCCTTTAGGTGGGATTCCCGTTGGATGACTCAGTATTTGTTGTTTAATTTTCTGCAATTTTACTTTTCTTTGGGCTTGTATTTCCGGCCCATTTCCTTTCACCACTTTCTTTTATACTCAGTTTACTTAGTCTTTACTACCAGTTGCATTCTATGTTGTGTTTTTCTACATTTATAAAGGCAAAGCCTTCCCAGCTTAGGGATTTACGCCTTTGGTGCTAGTCGCCAGCCCCAGGCCTATGTAAGGTGGGTTTGGGGTAGTCACAACACGAGCCCCGAGGACAGTTCATGAAAAAACATGATAAGTTGGATAAATTTACCTCCAATGTTGAGGGTTTTCAAAAATAGTTAGTTAATGTTTATAATACATTCAATTCTTCTAATTATGTTGTTGACTTGATTACTCAAATATATAGAAAATAATGGCTTCTATATCACCTTGTTCTCAGAGAGGTTAATAATATTCTAATGGATAGGAAGAGGAAAATCATAAGGATATTATTAATGTTTATACTCAGTTAAATGAGAAATTCCATGATTATAATAGAAAACTGAATTATAATTTATATGTATGAAAGTGGTAAAATTAGTTGGAATGATTATATTATAATAATGAATAAAATGGATTACAAATTTGAGCAGCAAAATAATGAATATTATTATTTGAATTTCATAACCACAACCCATAAGAATAAATTTAATTACAATTTTTCTTGTTTTATCTACCATTTTTAATAACCATTGGTTTTTTATAGTATGGAATTAGTGTTACCCAAAAATTAATGTTTCTCTAAAATAATTTTGTGGGAATTTATAGTAATGTGGTATATATTTTAATTTATCAAAGGACTTCTTTGTAATTATTTTTGGATAATATCATTTTTAACGGTTGAAGGGGAACCATTACACGACCCTTAGGAGCAAGGATGAAGGCACATATTGGGTGTGTTGTGACAATGATATAATTTATATATACTAATTTTTTATGAAATTCATCAGGGAATTAAGAATATTTTGAAGGAATAATATGTTATGCCTGATCATGTAGCAAGACATTATGTTTGTATTTTATTCATTGAATAAGTTAGCCATGTGTTTACCTATTATTATCATTAGAATATTATATAACCATTATTTTTATTTTGAGTTAAAATGATGGTGCATAATTGGTGGTGGATAGATTTTTAAATACTGTATTTTAACTATTTGTTTTTTATTGATATGAGCTCATGAGTTTTGTAATTTCTTTTACCATCTCTCTCTCTATCACATTTCTTAAGAAATGGATCATTATTTTGGTCTTCCAAACTCATGTTTCAGGGTGTTTCTAATTATTATTGATGTCATTTTCATTGATATCTTCTTTACTTAAACATACGTAATAGAATCATAATACATAATATATCAATTATAATAGTATATAATATAATTACTAATCATATAACTATTTTAATTTTTAATTTGATGTAAAAAATAAAATCATATGAAATTATTGTTATTATTATTATTCTTAGCATGCTCGTTATTATTATTACAAACTATTATTTAGGGTAGTTAGTAGTGTTTTGTTTATTTTGAAAACACTACCCAACCCACAATGGATATCCTACACACATCAATGATGCACCACCTTTGATTTATCATTGTCCTTACTTGGATAAATTACGAAATGTTTTTTTTTTATTTTTTAATTAATAAGTGTAGGGATTTTTTTAGTGATCCGGTGTCTATACTGTTGATTGATTTGGCGCTCTGAACAATGAGGCATGAGAACTAAATAATTTTTTTCACTTCCCTTTATTCAATTATTAATGTTTTTACATTATATAAATATAGATGTAATTATATATATTTATAATTATATAAATATATATAGTCATTAATAAGTGTTTAAATAAAAATAATAATATATTTATATAAGTATATTTTTATTTATAGAATTATTTATAGTTATAAACATACTTATACTTAAATTTATATTTAAATAATTCTAATTATATAATTATCATTATTACTATAATTATAATTGTATAAACATAATTATAAAAATAATTTTTTTTAATTTTACACTAATATTTATATTTATATAATTATGTAAATATATTTATATTTATGAATATATTTATAGTTATATGATCATTTTATAATTAGAGAAACATTTTTATAAATGTATTTCTATTTTAAATTGAAATTTATATTTACATAATTATATTTATATTCAAATAATTATTTATATTTATAAAAATATTTATAATTATAGTTTTGTTTATAATTTTATAATTTTATTTCTAATTATATATATATATATATTTACCTTAATATGTCTATATTATATTTATAAAATTATATAATTTAAAAATTATTGTAAACATATATTTCTTGTTATTTAATTCTTTATATTTATAAATATATTTATAATTGTATTTATATTTATAGTATATAATATAAAAAACGTACTGATAGCTATGGACGAGGAATCATCGATGGAAAGCGATTACCCCCTACTCATGTTGATTTGTTAAATTATATCAAGTAATTAATATTTTACCACAGTGATTCCAATTTGAAAATTTATAATGAAATAAAGATATTCTAAATTAACATATAATTTTTTCTATAAAATGGAGTTATTATTTCAATAATGTTTAACACTAGAACAAATCATTATTGACCCCCCTCAGTATAACAACCTTGCATATAAAAATGATGCCCACTCCCCATCTAATGTGTTTTTGTTAGGCCCGCAAGGCTGAATACCCAGAGAGGGGGGTGAATCAGGGTATGACTAATTTAAAATTAATGCCCATTATGATCTTGTTTTTCTGTTAAGAAAAAAACTCTTCTCTCTCTTTCCTATTGCACAATATAAAAAGAATGTAAAGAAAGAAAAGGACACAACAATTTTACTAGGTTCACCGCTAAGGGCTACGTCCAAGGAGCATACGCCGACAGGTTGCTGATCGTACCAAATTCCACTATACTACACTAGTTGTGGATTACAATGTTAGGGTAAAGTCACTCTATCCTAGGCTCACTGCCTTTTCAAGGTTTATGGTCAGCTCACTGATTTCCCAAGGGTCACTCCCTATTTCTCTCTCTAGCTCACTACCGGTGGAGAGGATCACCATCTTCCTCTTCCTATACTCACTGCACTTGGAAGGGATCCACTCAAAGTTTATAAACTTGTAGGTATCTTCATCTGTATGAATACATGCATCCTTAAATGATGATGGATTCTCTGTTATAGTCCAACTTTCATCCACTGATTAATACCACTTTTCCTCTTAACCAATGGGAAATTTACTTTGGAAACACCTTCGCAAAGCACCATACTTCTCTAGGATCCCAATTTCGCGAATCGCAAACAAGGCTTCGTGAAGCTCCTGCCTTTGCGCGAAGCTCTATCGTGAAAAAATCTCGCGATGCAAAGACCTTCGCAATGCTTAGGCCGTCGCGGAGCTCCTACCTCTCCGCGAATCTCACTAAGCCAACGCGGGGCACACGCCTTTTGCGGAGCTAGAATAGCCACCGTGAAGCTCCACTTTCACGAAGCACACTGCCTTCGCGAACCACCTCTGTGAACCGAGAGCAATGTATTTTCTCTGAAAATTCTATCTACTTCTCTCGAGGGGGTCGCCCTCTATTTATAGGCGATTCCACATACCCTCGAACTTTCTGCGCGAAGTCAACGCCACGTCATCTCAAATTGTGAAGCTCTGAAGTTTCTGCCGGAATTCTGTCCAAATCGCGAAGTACCACAGCAATTTTCCATTCGTGGATCTCGTCGTAATCACGGAGCATCCCGTCAATTCCTTCGCGCATTCACCGCGAAGCTCCATCGTAATGACCTTCATCACCGTGAAGCTCCCTTGCAAAGCCCTTCCCCACCGCGATGTGGTTCAGCCTCTTCCGTTCGCGAAGCTCGTCGTAATCGCGAAGAATCACCGCCTCCATTCTTCAGGTCTTCGCGAAATCCAAACCATGAAGCCTCTATTCATGAAATTCATTCCATTTCCATATTTAATTATGATCTACATGGAAATCCAACTTTCGCGATTCTCACCAAACTCCAATTAATCCTTTCCTTTTTCATCGTTCTTTGTCAACAAGGATTGTCAACAAATTTTCGGGAACTCGACAGTTCTCCATGGAAACCTTCTTTGTCAACAAACACAATCAACCCAAAAAATACTGAAATTTTATCTTGAGGGATTTTTTCCCAACAGTTTTCTACTTCGATGTACCATTCAAAGGCACGCGTTTCGCCTCATGTTGTTCCCTTTCCTCAATAGAGGGTACATGAATATGTGTTTCTAATGTTGTTGTGTACTATTATACTAATGTTGGATGCTCAATATTTTCTGTTGAGGGTTCCTTCTTGTACTACATATTATAAGACTTCCCAACATCATATGTGGAACCATTTATTCATGACTATAGTGGTATGATAAGATATACTAAAGATTTAAAAAATTTGATATTAAATAATTCACCATAGGTGGAAGTTTCATCCAATATTTATATAATTTGTGATATCATATCATGGTCTCTCTCCATTAATGGTCCAAACATATCGATCATAGCACATATCGAAGATGAATATGGTATATTAACAGAATTTGTAAATGTATGTGGTATTCTCTTTTGTGTGAAATTCTCTTCCTGTAGTTGAAGACCCACTCTTTGTGGTGTGAGAGACTCTCTTAATAATCACTCTCTTTGTAGTCGTCTCGATAGAGACCTATATCCTCATCTCATTCCTCTAGTTAGGGGTGGCAGCAGTGGTGCGTCATCCTCAGTTGGCATAACCGAAACATCATCCTCACAAGGTTTATTTTGTGGATAATTTAGATCAATATATTTCTTTGGATCCACATCATAAAAACTCATCTATATGTATCATGAAGGACCTTTATGATCCACCAGATAAGGGTGAATTATATCACACCTTATAAATTCCTTCTACCGATGATCAGAAATATGTACAGGTTCCTCTAGTCCATCTCACTAAAAATAAAATAACATTAAAATTAATATGAAATGTGACATAAAGAGATATAATAAAAATTAATAAATATACAAACTATTGGAATACATCACATTGTTTGTAAGGTACATGATAGTGTGTCACTGGTACTAATTTTTCTAATCTCATATTACAGCTAACTGGAGGTGTGTTAAAATTTATTGTATTGGTGAAGTGTATCACATAACTAAATGTAACATGAATAATATTTCATCCATTGAATCATATGCCTATCTATAAGAATAATAGAATTTAATTCATCAACATACTATAGTGAAATTTGGATATACTTCATTTGGATAAATATTCTAAATGAATCAATCTGGCTAGTGCCCCATGTTGATGTGGAAGTGGATGAGTTCGACCACTACAACTTGGTCTCTAACCAGAATTGTGCAATATATTGGAAACGATGTGTAAAAAAAGCCATTCCTCATGATCCATGAAACATGAAATGTAAACACCTAAAATATTTCATTAATTAAAATAATGTTACATTGAATTCACTGCAATATCATATATACATAATTTAAAATTTTATTTCTATAAAAACAAATTTAAAATTTAACATATATCAGTAGACTATATAGTGTAAATAAATGTCAAAATCTATGCGTACTATTCCTCGAGGTATATATATAATATTTATCCCCAACCCACCCTATTAAAATTTAATATATTGTATTTTTTCAATGATGTTAATAAATTTAGAAAATAACTCAAATTAATGATGTATACATACCATCATCTCTAAGGATAGTCCTAAAAATGGTTCTGAGGAATTAGTGTAATAACTCTACAAGTGATGCATAAAAAAACTCCCTGGAGAACATCTGAAGTAGAGGTATACATATTTCAATATAATGCACCTCTAATTGATATGATATATATAGGGATATATATAAAAAAAATTCATCTTAGTGATAGGTAATTAGAATAGTTTTTGAAATGATTATAAATAATACGTATTAAATATTGTTTAAAATATAGAAATTATTTCACCAATCTTACCCTATTCATGAAATATATCCTTATTTTGATGTGGTTGTGTTAAAAAAACCATTGTATCCTTTAACAAGATAACCTAATTAACCCATACCTACTATCCCCACATCCTGCCCCACAACCAAGACCCCCCCTAAACACAGACCACTATGATGCCTCTGACCCATTCCCTCAATGCCAACAATTGACCTCCACCCCCTACCTCAATATTGATCACCAAACCCCAACTCCAAAACCCCATACCCAACCTCCAATGAAGCCGACTGTTGACCGTGGTGATTCCCCCAATGATTTTATATCCACAATGATTGTACTCTAACCCATATCAAAGAGACCACCACCCCCAATGGTATCAATGATTTAACCCATTTTCAACAACCAAGTCGTCCTCCCAATATCCATGATTTTCCATTCCCTTTTTCATGTATGAGTCAGATGCTACTCAATTTGTATCACATACTCCAATGTTTTATGTTTCCCAATATATACGTTAGTGACCTTATTCTATAAAATATGACCTAATATTTATTAGTGTTAATATATATTAATTAATAGTTTTTTTGTTATTCATTTTTGATAAAATCATTTTCATGTTAAATTTTTGTTTATCAAATCAAGACCCTACCCTGGTGAATGACAATGTTAGTTGATATTAAAAACTATAGTACTTGTTTGATAAAACATATATATATATATATATATTTGAATGAATATGGATAATTATCTCACCTATAAGATTATTTAAAAATTATTTTAATTTTTTATTTACTTTTAGACTTGTCTTTTGTTTTTAGGAAGAAAATTTTTATATTTAAAAATTTAGAGTTATTAAGAATAGGTAAATTTCTAGTGAACAGTTATTATAAAACACAACCATATCTTGGAAGGGTGTTTATAAGTATTATTAAGATGACCAGATGGCCATAACATGGATTCCCTATCCCTGAAAACTATCTTTGTTGGGTGCCCAATGCCTTCAGTAGAGGCACATTACAAGTGCATTATCTAACCAAATGTGTGGCCAAACCATGTGAAACATCCACATGTTTAATTTTATTAAAATATAAATTTTACCTAATTTTTGCCTTAATTAGATGCATCCCTCTCCACCTCCAAAACCTTCTCGACACATCCCAAAGCGGGTTCCCTCATGCATGACCTCTCTTCTCCCCATCCCTCTAGGTGTTCTATTTCATTCACATTTCTTGTGCAATGATCTCATATACAATTTTCATCTCCTCCATCACCTTATTCTACCTCTTCTTTCTCTCCCTGACTATAAGGTGTAGATGGATGAACCTTAATGTATTTTAATGATATTATTGTTATATTTTATTCTGAGGTTTTTGTTTCATATTATGGGATTTCTCAGACCCGATTATAATGATTTTAGGTCCCACACATCCATGGTATGGAGTTATTATTTAGTTTGATATAGATTTTTCTCTGTCAGATCCCCTAAATGGAAAAAAATAATTAAATGATTTTTATTGGTTTATTTTAGTTATATAATAAAGTATTAATATTATGGAAAACTTTTGTGATAAAAATGGTTGTTTCCTGATTTCCATGTTTTCCCATATTTTCACCGTCAGTTTCCATTATGAAATATTATTTTTAAGCCATTTTGAAATTCCATGAACATTGGATGTTTGTTTTTATTTCATAATCTATTAAAATATGATAATTTGGATTATAAAATAATTTTTTGGCCTCTCATATGGTTTTACATAAAGGCATAGGGGTATATTTTTTTTTTCTAAATAACATTAAAATGGTTTCTAACTCAATTTATTTTTTTAAATATGACTTATATATATACACAAATATGAATATATATTGGTTCTCTATTTATATATATTGAGATAGAGAATTGGGAATATGGGAATAGAAATAAGAAGTATTTATATATATATATATATATCTAGGTTTTTATGGGTTTACATGTGAAGTGTGGTTTGTAATGTGAATGAAATGTTATAAAAGTGGTTTCATAAATGATATATGTATATTTCAAAAAATATATGTCCTGATAGAAACATTCATAATATTTATGAAAATTTAGTTGAAATAAAATGGAAACCATTTTTTTTGAATAATATTTATGTAATTGGAATATGTTATGATTTCAATAAAGAAGATTTCTATTGGTGGGATGGAGAAGAGATGTGTTGGTGTGTGATTTCTATGCAATGTTGTTTGATTTATTTTGGTTTTCCTACTACCCCAACTGATTTATTTTGTTTATGGGCATGAAAAATAGGGATCCTAGGTATCTCATGGTTATAAAATGAATGTTATGCTAAGAATGACCCATAATACCTAGAAGAATTATGTCACCACAATAATAAACTATGATGATGTTGATTGGTTAGCTCAATAAGGGGAATGAAAAATAGTGTCCATTGTCTATAACTAAGAGTATGATGATCTTAAGTCCCCTATAACCTTAGATAAATTGGTAATTACCTTGGCACTTACTCTTTTATTCTCCCAATTTTTTATATTATATATTATTTCCCAATTTTCTTGGTTTCTTTTTCATTAATAGAAAAATAATGTTATTCCTCCCAATTTATAATTGAACCTAATGATACTATAATTAGTAAAATTGTTTCAGTGAAAATATTACATTATCATCTCAGTCATTCTTATAAATATATTATTATAATATATCTCATTCTATAGAAATAGTTTTATTGATCCTTGTTGAAAATGGATTTATGGAGAATTACCCTATTACTTTTTATTAAAGGAAAATTGAAAAAAGAATTATCGTATATTTACATTTTGAAACTAGCATAAAATTGTTTTATTATTAAAGGTAATGCATTGGATGCGGTTTCTTTTTTGGAATTTTTATTAGTCATTTCCATGCACAAGACAATATCTCTATCCCTTTTCAGTTGCAGGTTCTTGGTACTCATTCAGTCCACTCTTTGAGTGTATATTTATCTAATGTTAGTCTATATTTTTATATAAGAAGATAATTTTTCCTTTTCAAATAAATTATGAGGACTGACTTTTACTTTTCATATAATTTCCTGAATGTTGTCCTTTATTTGATTTACCTTTTCAATGTTGTATTTTATATCATTTTATTGATTGAGGGTAGAATTATATACTAGTTCATGAAGTGAAGCCATTAGAGGGGAATTATTGCCTTGAAATTGAGTATGTTCAGAGGGTGAGGTAGGTTTTTGGTACTCATATCTATTTACTTTTATCTTAGTATTGGTATTACATAAATTATTTTTATTTTTCTCTGATTTGGTTTCCCAATTTATAGAATGTTCATAGTGAATTTTATTTTCATTTTACTATTTTTATTACTGATTTTTATTGGAAAAATAATTCATATGTGTTCTTACATGATGCTTTGGAACTTTTGTCTGCTCATGAGGAATGGGAGCACCGCTGGGACCTTATCGCAGTATAGCTTAGGCATCTAGAGGATGGAAAACTCTAGTCCGTTCATGAAAAAATGATATGAGAGAAAGAGATGGGGTTTTCATTAATAAGAAGCCTGGATCTGTCATAAAAATCCTTTATTACATGGGATTTATAGTAAAGGGATATATGTTCATTAAGGACCATGAAAAAGGTCATGGGATACTTTTTGATCACCACATTTGTGACAAAACCTGAGATATAAGGGGATTGAGGGTGTTTTTTTCATAAATTTATTTTGGCGATAGAACAAGAAATGAGATGGTAGTACACAGTTAGTTCACATAGATTGGTAACCCACGTAGTTGTGAGATACATGGTTCTTTGTTTCTATTGATGATGGTTACATGGTTGAAACATAGACAATAATGCCATGTAGTCAATTTATATATGGTTACTTGTCTAATCATGGAAGATTTTTTGTTGTGTGTTATTAGTAAAATGAGTTCTAAAAATGTTTTGATAAAGGGTGTTTGTTGTTAATGTGGTTTTCAGGTAGGGTTTTATGATTTTAAAAATGGATGTTTCCTTCAAAATGGTTTTATGTTGTTAAAATCAATTTATAATTTAAACGGGGTCTTTTGTGATGGGTAAAGATTCTACAAAATGATTTTTTGGCCTTTGTATGAAAAAGATTTATTTATGATTATGATAATCTGGTTAAGAAATTTTAAGTGGGGTTTTATAAATATATTATAAAAAATAGAGAATCTTACATTTATAATGTGGATTTAGCTATGAAATTGGTTATATAAAATACATTCATTAATGCAACCATTAGGGTTTAATAATTTCTTAGGATGAAAATTTCAAAAACAAAATGTGGTCTTTTTCTCCTCCCAATTTGAATTTACAAATCTAGCATTAATTTTTTTTTTTAAATCGATGTTTTCATAATTTATTGAAGTAATGTTTTTATGAATTTTCAAAGTGGGATGAAGTTCTTTAAAGGGTTGTATTAAAAAATTAATCTTTTTCATTTAATATTTAAGGTTGTGGATTTAATATGACACATATCAGGTAATTGATGTGTATGATTTTGAGTTTTATTAACCCATGAGTGTATTAATGGGATTCATGAGGGTTGGGGGTTGGAATTGGGATTTCTGGGGATAGAGACTAGGTAAAACTATTTGTGTTTGGTTTTTTAAACCATGCATACACTATGAAAGGAGTGATACAGTTTCTGACAGTTTTGTTTTTAAAAATTTGAGAACAGTTTGTAAAACCTCCAAACACCCCTAAGAAAATTGTATGTCTTATTTGAGGGTGGATAGAACCAAGAAGGATGGTTCATGGTTTTCAAAATCATGCAACCAAACCATGGAACCCTTTCTAGTTCAGTAAAATGAATGAATTTTCCCCTTTAACCAACCTATTTACTATGTTTTAGGGGATATTTGTTTCTTCTACTATGCGTTCATCTCCCCCTTGTCTATGGGGATCTCACCTCCTTTCAATAGTGTATTTAACCTTGGTTTCATGGGGGTTTGGCTTGAGGTACAAATATTTATACATGATTTTCTCATCATTTCCACTCTTCAAGCCTTGTTTGTCCATTTTTTTATATGTCGAACCATAAGGTTGGTGTCAGATGGGTTTAAAGATTGTAATGGATTATTGATTTATTCTGGAATTGGTGTGGGAGTCATAGTTCTACCACATATTTGTGGTCTTTATCAAGGGAGATGAGATTTGGGCCAAATATGAGGTACGTGCCTCTATTTAAGGGAGTTTTCCATAGAATAAAATTAAATTTCTACTCACCTTCGGTTTGTTTCTAATTAAATTACCATTAAACTGATTTATGTTTTATGAGGATTCCTTGTATGATATATTTTATTCATTGGTTTGGAAATATTGTGTTTAATGTGGGGTTTTCAAAATTGGATTTGTTTTTGTGCCCATAAATTGTTGGGTAAAATGAAGCAAAGATGCTTTGTGATTTTAAATGAATATTTAATGTGGTTTTAGAAAAAAAATTATTTGAAATAGTATATTTTTCCAATTGTGCATGTTTTCTTATGGAATGGCTTTTTTGATATGGGAACATGTTTGTGATAATATTTGAAAATATTGGAACATAGATTTATAGGGGTGTGAGCGAGAGGTTTGTTCAAGGGACCACACGATCCTTTGGATGGGGGACTATATGAACCTCCATTTATTTCCAAGGTTCTGAGTGAGCCTTTGGGTAAGATGGTTGTGTGACCTTCTAAGTTGGTTGTTGAGGGGCCATGTGAGATATTGGTGTTAGTCTTTAGGAAGACTGTGTGAGCATCCATTCCAAATATAGAATACATTTTTACACACTCATCATAGGCCTGACGGTTAGAGCCCATTGTTTGAGCTTACTGGTGACTGACTGTTTATATGATTTTTGCATTGGATTAGTTCCATTTGATGGGATTATATATAAAAATCGCATTTTTTTATTTTCTATTAATATGGTATATGATTTTATTGTTATTATCAGCATCATATTATTATTTTTTTATTTGAGAATTTTTTGTTCATTGTGACATTATTTATCTATTTGATCCTTGTTTGGAAATTATTTTGGAATACCATGATTGGGTTTGGAATGGAAAACAAAAGTTATTTTAAAATTTAACATGAATATGGTTAGTTTTCAAGTAGTGTTGTTTTGTTTTTTTTTTCAAAATTTCAATATTAGTATCATGGGTAGAATACATAAAAATATTCCTGGTGGTATCCTACTTGGAATCATTCCTCATACCCTGTCAGGTCCCATTTTTTGCAGTTAGGAATGAGAACCATGTTTCATGGTGGATCTTCTTGATTTACACTATCAAGGGTTTCCTGGAGGATTTGTGGTCTCACATGGTTGGATTAATGTGGATTCATTAGGTATTTCATACCAATTGGGTTATACATGGGAATTTTGTGGCATTATAATATTTATTTTGAGTTTATGTTATTTATTTTTAAATAAAATGTATACGTCTTATTATGGAATGATTTTAATTTTATGTATGTAATTTTATATAGAAACTTATTATTGTACATTGTTGAATAATATGATATATGTGTGGAAACAATATTTTACAAATGGTTCATTCTCATTTACCAACAGTGAAACCATTCCCAAATGACGGTTGCTTATTTGTGGTGCTTGTCTCTAGCCCTTGGAGATCAAGAACACGCTTCAAGCCATGTGGTGAGGCAAATTTAATGATTAGTTAGGTCAACTAGGTTTTTTCATTAAAAAATGGTATAAATTCCATTTATTAATTTGGAGTTAGTTTTAGTTTGGTGAAAGGATCATTGGGACATGATATGTAGGAATGCAACTATGGTTGGCCAACTCTTCTTCATGTGAACAATCTATTTCCAAGGGTGGTTCAAAAATGTGTTTTTGTTTTGAGATCGTATATGGGTTTTTAATAATTTTTTTCTCATTATGGTAAATATTTATTGTGATTCCCATGATGGGGGTCTTAATTTGGAAGTATTTTTTTATTTGATATTATATTGTGCTTGATGAATCATGTTCTTTATTTCCAATCTAAAATGCCTTCTATATGGGCATCATCTAGCCCTATAAAGGGTAAAATAGAGACTATTACACAATAAAACACCCCATTGATCTATCATTGGTGGATTCAGTGACACATATGATCTAAAACATGGTTCAAATGTGTTATTATAAGAAGTAATAAAGTACAGACAATGATCAATAGTTTTCAAGAAAAAATAATCTAGTGTTCCATGGTAAAAATACACACAATGATAATATGGAGTGGTTGGATAGTATTGATAGAATATTCAAGTTTTCAAGTCCCATGATACTCCTAATGATGGATTTTAAAAATAAATTCTAGAAAGAATTTTTGCAAAGTGGTGGGAATAGGTGGTGGTTTTGGGAAAGAATAAAGAATCTCATGTGGCTAACTTCAATGGGGCATTTAATCGGAGGTTCTACTAATAGAATATGAGGGAAAAAATGGACCACGAGATTCAGTAGTTGGATATGGTGGATTATTCAACGATAAAGTATACTGATAGATTCATTGAGCTCGTCCTTATATCTTCATATTTCCTTATGAACAATTTTCATAAGGCTCCTTTTTATGATGGGCTTGAGGCCAGAGATCATATCTAGGGAAATTATCCTATGGGTATTGACCTAATATGAGGTGTTTGAAAAGGTAGCCATATCAAAATTATATTTTACTAGAAGGATAGGTCTTGGTGACGTTCTTTCAGTGGTTAGTAAATATTCATCTTTTTCAAGATTGAAGTGGATGTCTGATGAGTCTTAGAGAGGTAGTGGAAAGAGTTTACAATAGTATTCTCGATCATTTTATATAGATCCTATGAGGATTAGTTGAGTTGTCTATTATCATTGTGGGAATATCTGACACACTAGGAAATGTTTTCTAGATACATCGATGGTTCTCCAAGAGTGTGGGAAGTTGGGAAATATTTAGTTGTTTATTCCATTGTCTTTTCATGGGAGTGGTGTGATCTCTATTTTATCAAAGGGATATTAGGTGCAGTCATAGGATTCCAAGTGTAGAGGATCTAATACTTATGGGAAGGTAGATTCTAACTAGGCAAAGAAGACTCAAAGTAGGTTTCAGCGAGGGTGAATCATTGAAGAGAACGTAATTCCTAAGGACTCAAATGCCAAGGTAGCCACATGTTGAGTTTTGATATTTATTTCTTCATTTATGAAATTATTTTTATTTTATTGTGGTGTATATCATTTAAAAATTTCAATTATTTTGAATAATGATGTATGTATTTGGGCATAGTTTTATCCCTAATACATGGACTTCATAACCCAATGGATAGGAAAAGGGGAAGGGTTTCAATTGTTTTTAGTGCCATGCGATGGTAGCCTATCAGGAGGTTTTTTGGGACATCATAATGTTTCACCTTGAAGAGTTAGAACTCCTCATTGACATAGACCAGTTGATTAACATCAAGTGTGTATTTGACTATTAGAATCACATGGTCCAATTCCCTACTCGAGATGGGAGATGTTATGTATTTATGTAGAGTGGGATCCAAGATCAGGGAAGAAGAAACCATTTTATTTTGATATGGGGTGGATCTGATGTTTTTCATCATTTCTTTTTATTGATGATGTTGGGAATCATTCTTTGTGTGATATTCTAGTATTCATGGATAAGTACATAGATGTATTTCGATTTGATTTCATGGAATTTCTACCCCATTAAATGATCGAGTTTACTATTGATCTACTCCCTGGGATGAGATTGAGTTCACATCCATTTTATCAGATAGCTCTAGATGAGAAGTTAGAGATTTATGTTTAGTTATACAATCTTTAGGGAAATGATTTTATTTTCCATATCATGTCACCCTAATATTTCCCAATTCTACTTCCCAATAAGGTGGGTGGTAGACTATAACATTGTATAGATTATCATAATATTAACTAGGTGGGAGTAATGAATAGACACCCATTTCCTACATTTTATGATGTGTTTAATCACTTCATAATGGGACCATTGGTTTTAAATAAATCGACCATATATTATGATACCACTAGGTGAGGTTCTATGAAGCGGAAATTCTAATTATCTCATTCCAAATATGATATAAAATTTTTGAGTATTTGGTTATTCCATTTGGTCTTAGGAATTCTTTTATTGTCTGTATGACACCAATAAAATTGATCATTTATTGTTTTTTGAGCTCCATCATGGTCATTGTTGAAGACTAATTATTGGTAAATTATATGATGTATGGGAGAATCCGAACATTCTAGTGGGGTTTTGGGTGTTTTGAGAGAGATTCATCCATATAAAATGTTTCCAAAGTTCTAGTTTTCGATTCTAGAATTCAAGTTTCTCAGGCTCAAGATTTCCATGATAATATTTTCTGCAGATCGTGATAAGGATCAGGCATTCATGTCTTAGGAACATAACAAGAATTTATTTGAGAAATATATATTTCTTGGCTTATTGTGGTATTATATGTGTTTTATCTAGTACCTACCCAGGATAACTTCTCCCTTGTTGATATTCATTTGGAGAGCAGTCATATTTTAGAGGGATGAGATGTGACAAAGTACTTTTAAGTAGTTTTAGACCCATTTTCCATTCAATATTTTTTTGATTCCTCATTATACATGGAGATCTTATGTTGTATTTTGTGATGCTTATGGTGTGTGTTAAGGGTGTGTGTGGATGTAGGGTGACTATGCGGTGGAATATGGATCGAGGTATCTATACCCACATGAGATGATTTGTCCCACCCATGAACTATATTTGAAATATTTTATGGATTTAATGAATATGTTTAGACCCTACCTCTTTAGATAGAGTATTAAAGTGTATTATTATAATTACAACCTAAAATAAAATTCAATCAGAGGGAAAAAAAACCTCAGATATAGATTTTTGGGGTATCTCCTTCAGATAATTAATTTTGATATTGAAAATACACATAAGTATGGAATCATGGTCACTGGTTATTTGATTAAGAAGATTACATTTCTGGTTATTCAAGAATCAGGGGTTGAGTGGGTTCGTATTGAGGTTTTTTGATGATATCTAACTGGAATTGGAGGAGAAAATTTGGAATGTATTCATTGATAGTGTGTAGGTTACATCCTATCTCATTGAGTGAGTAAATATTGAGAACATATCCAACATATAGTGATAATATAATATAAATGCATTAAATGGTGGGTATACCTCAAATTCTTAGTCTCACTCTTAAGTGATTGAATTTTTTTCTGAAAGCGTCTATTTATTCCTTTGAGCCAGAGGTAGGACGTTATTCTCAAGTTTCATCATTCTAATTCGTCCATTCACCCAGGGGAAACAAAGATTATTTAAACCTTGAGATGTTGTAATTGGAATCCCATCATAATATGTGTGTTGGTAGGAATTTTTTCCAGATGCATGCAATTACAGTGGATCAAAGCTAAGAATTAGATGCCAGATTGGTTTTTGAAGCCACTTCCCATAAAAGTGTGGATGTGGGATGAGATATTAATTGATTTATTCATTAGGCTACCTGTACTCTAGGTTAGAAAAATATCATATGGTTAATTATTGATCATCTGATGAAATCTTCCAATTTTCATCGCATTAGTGAGTCGATGAAGGTAGAGTAGCAAAGTCACATGTATATTTGAGAGGTTGTTCATATTCTTGGAGTTAACAAAATGATATTGTCATACATGGAAGACCAATTTACAACACTATTTTGGAATAAAAACTAGGAGATTTTGGGAACAGAGTTGAGTTTCAACAGTATGTATCACCGACAGATGGATGACCTGTGTGAGCAGACCATCCAGATTCATGAGGATTTCTTGTGGGAATATGTGCATGAATGTTGTGGTATATGGGAAATTAAACTTTTGTTTTACAATATTTTATATAATAATATATATGAAACCATGATCATGATTTACCCATTTGATAAATGATACGAGTAGTCTTGCGAGTCCCTATCATGCTGGCCTGAGGTAAGTGAGCATTTCGTAGTAGAACTGAGCCTCATCCATGTGATGACTGAGATATTTATGAAGATTCAGAAATATATAATGACAACCCAGTGCTTCTATTAGTCATATACCAAATGTTTCGGCATATGATGGAGTTTTTTGTTGGTGATATTCTATTTCTCTAGGTATCAGTTCAGTTGGGACTCCCTCTCATGGGAAAACATTTGAACATGGTGTCGTGTAATATCAGGATGGTTTGTGTCATGGAGCATATTGGGAATGTAGTGAAATATTGAAAGATACCACCATCAGTATCCTAGATTCATGAGATCTTCCATAACTCTAAAATGTAGTGATACCATCCAGACCCATCTCACATGCTGGAGTGGAATGACTTAGAGTTAGAGGCTGATACCATCATTGTGGAGCTTCTTTTCTGTGTCAGGTATGATCAAAACAAGGTGATCCATGGGAAGGTGATCTTATTGTTATATGTTTTATGTAACTGTAGTGTGGATTTCCATGATACATGTTAATGTGAATATTTGGTGATGGATCATTGGCCTCAACTATTTTCATATAATAGTTCTGAGGAAAATCATGGGGCATAATATAGAATGGTTGGGGCTTTGTGACCCATGCTAGGTCACTAGTATATATAATTTTGAGATTTAATTATCCTTGAGTGAGTTAATGGAGTTCTTGGTTGTGGGGTGTCAAAAATGTGAGTCCTTGGGGAGATAGGCCAAGGTGTACAATTAGCCCACAGCTTTTCAAACCATGCGATAACCGCATGAGGGGTACTGTAGTATTTTCCCATGAGTTTTTCATGGTTTTTGCATTTTTTCCAAACTATGAGACACTACATAAAAACAATTCATGATACATTTTTTGTGGAAAGAGAAAATTCATGGTTAGAGAATGGTTTTCTTAACAGTGCAGCCAAACCGTGCGACCCTATCCAACTCATTAGTAAATGTGAATTCAAAATTATCTATAGGGTGATTTATTAATGGTTTGGGGTTATTGTTTCCCTTCCACAAATTTAGAGGATCATCCTTAGATGTGTTGATATTCACCTCCTTCCTTGGTTGATTTCCTCCTTGTTTTTTGTTGATTTTATTGAGATAATTATATTTCTCCTTGATTTCTTCATCAATTCTCCTTCTAAAGCCTCATTCATCCATTTTCTGGGGATTTGGAACCCAATGAGTGGAGTTTCTTGAATTCAGTGTTTATAATGGGTTCTTGGGATTGATTTTGTGTTGAATTGGTGTGTAAGACTTAGTTTTACATATTATTGGTGTTTTTCCCCAATGGATAAAATATTTGGAATAATATGTGGTATGTGACTCATTTTATTGTTATTTTACATGAAATACCATTATATTTCTATTCCCCTTTTGTTTTTATTGTTTAAATTTATATTAAAATAATTTATTCTGGTTTTATATTCCATGATTGATATATTATGTTGTTTAGGATTTCTATTTGGTGTTTAATGTGGGGTTTTCCTATTGGGTGTGGAATTTAAATCCACCAACTGTTTGAATAAATGTCTTAAAAGTGATTTGTGGATTAAAATAAATTTATAGTTTTTTACATATTATTGACCCTGGAAAGAGTATTTTTTAAAATAGGGAATGTTTTATTATAAAATGTATTGTATTATGGATTTCTTTATATGGGGACTTGTTTGTGATTGCATTGGAATGGAGTAGAACATGGGTAAATGGGGTGTGAGTGGGAGGATAGTATGAGGGACAATGTGAGACTTCAGAGGGAGGACCGTTTGAGCCTCCATTCATTTCCAATGGATTGAGTTAGCCTTTGGGTAGGATGACTATGTGAGCATCCACATATGTTTCCCATGAGATCATGTATTCTCTTAGAGTTTGGCACGTGGAAAATAGTGACATATTCGATTTCATATATATCAAACATTATTACTCACTCATGATATGAATAGTGGTTAGAGCCCCTATCTCCACATTACTCATGCCACATTGGTTTAATTTCTTTATGAATTGTATTAGTTTTATTTGATGTGATGTTATGTATCATTAACATTTGTTTATTTTCCATTAATATGGTAATATGACGTTGATGTTATGATCACATTTATTATTATGGATTTCTTGTTATTTTTTCCAGGTATTTTATTATTCCATTTATTATATATTTGAGAGATGTTTGGATATTTTTTTGAAAAAGTTTTTTCTTTTTGGAAAGGAATAAAATGGGTAATATAAATTTAATTGAAATTTGTTTTTTTTGAGTGGTTTAGTTTTCAAAATGATTTCATCTAAGATTGTTGGATTTATGGTTAGATGCCCTTAATATATTCATGGTTCTATCATAGTTTTTTTAATCTTCACATCCAACATGGTCCCCATTTTCAAATTTTTAGATTTTTTTTGTTGGCCAATTGTAAGTGAAATTGAATCGTGTTCCAGTGTGGATATTCCAGATTTTCATCATTTGTGTTTTCTAGGATACATGAAATTCCATGGATGCAATATTGTAGAGAAATTATTGGTATTTATACCAATTGGATTGTACATGGTCTTTGTTTGGAATTGAACCATTTATTTTGAGATTAGGTTGTTTCTTTTCAGATACAATGTATATGTATTATTATGTCTGACTTTGAAATTGTTATATGTCACTGATTATGGTATTTATTAATTTTTTTGTTAAGATTAATGATATTGGAATGTATATACTATTTTATGGATGGGTAATTCTAGTTTACCAGTGATGAAACAATTACCATTTTCTAGTTGGTTATGACTAATTCTTATCACTAGCCATAGTGATTAGAATCATGCTTCATGTCATGTGGTGGGATGACTCGGGTGATGTGTAAGGAAAAATTAGGTTTGTTTGAAAAATTTGTGAAACACTCTATGTCATTAGTATGTATAATTTTGAGTTTTATTTATCCTTGAGGAAATTCATGTCTTTCATAGGTGATAGTGGTTGAAACCATGATTTTTTGGGAAAATAGGCTATAGTGCACAGTCAGTGTGCCCAACTCATGGGGAAACTCTGTGAGGGGTGCTTTAGCATTTGAAATTGTAGTTTTGAACATTTTTAAAATGTTTTATAAACCCTGATACTTCCCATATTAAACCATACGACATATTTTCGGTGAATAGTGGCAACCACATAGTTGGCGCATTTTTGTCTTAGCTATACTAGAAAACCATGAAAACTTTTCTAGATATTTAAAAAGTGTAATTTAACCCTTTTCCCTTACTAATTTTTAATGTTGTTTGGTTTTTTTACTCTAGAATGCATATATCTTTTCTTCCTTTGCTATGGTTCTCTCCCCCTCATTCCATGGTTTATTTTCTATTGATTTCATGGTTTGTTGACTTGAGGTAAGTCAATTTATTCTTGATTACATTTTTCTTTTACCATATTCAAGCCTAGTTCGTCAATTTTTTTCATAGGTAAGGAACATTAAGGGTGGTAATGAAAGAATTTAGGGGTATTAATGGGGAGTTTTTTTATTTCTTGTTTATTAATTGTGTGATTCTTGGTCTTAAATTTTATTGGAAGTGTTTGTCCTGGGTGATGATATTTGGATTAAATTTGAGGTCCGTGTCTATATTTGAGGGTGTTTCCCAAAGAATTCCATTAAATTTATGATAGCATTCCATTTTTATTGTTTTATTAAAATTCTTAATGATTTATATTTGGTTTTTTTCTTACTTTAATTAATTTTAGGGGTTGTTTTAACAATTTGGTTTTTAAAGTGGGAGTTTCCAAATGGGTATGGATTATATACACACCAAGTGTTTAAGAAAATGTATGAACTAGGGTTTTTAGTTTTAAATGAATTTATAAATTGGTTTTAGAAAATATTTTTCCATTTAAAGATTACTTTATAAAATTTGACATTTTTTCTTATGAAATAGATTGTATTGTGGATTTTACGATATAGACACTTTTTTTGTAACAATGCTGGAATATGGTATCACCTGAGTTAACTAGGGTGTGAGAGAGAGGTTTGTTCGAGGGACTGTAAATCCATTTTGAGGGAGGACCATGAAAGCCTCAATTTATTCCATGGGACACAATGAGCCTTAGGGTAGGAATATTGTGTGATATTCAATGTTGGTTATAGGGAGACCCTTTCAACTAATGGAGTTGGCCTCGAGGAATACCATGAGGGAATCAATTAATTAACTTGCATAATTTTATGCTCGATCATGATAGGAACAATGGTTATATCCTCTAGGTTGATATTAATCATGTTTGATTATTTTTTATGCATCTTGAATTGTATTACTTCTATTTGATTGGATCATATGTATTATGAATATTTTTTAATTTTCTACTCATATGGTTATATGATGTTGATGTTATGCTAAAATTCATTATTATTATTTTTTCATTCACTTTTTAAATGTTTTTCCTTAATTCTTTATTTATCTATTTTATACATGTTTGGAAATTTTTTTGGAATACCATGGTTTTTTTCAAATGTAAATCCAATGGGGTTTTAAATTATGGAATGTTTTTTTTAAGTTGATATGTTTTGAAATTGTATTCAAAATAATTTATTTTCGCATGGGAGATAAACATAAATAGACTGATCATGGTATCATATAATTCTTCAATCCTGACACCATTTTTGGTCCTTTTTGGGCGTTTGGGAATTTCAATTTTCATAAAATAGGATAAGAAAAGGGAACAATTTTCTATAGTGGCACTTCATGACTTCTGTCATCCACAATTATGTTGAGGAGACTTGGTTTCATAGGGACGGACTCATATGCAGTTGGATTTGGTATTTTTCACACATTGGGGTGTAATTGGTCCTTGTTTGTAATTTTTCCATTTATTTTGAGTTTGGGTTGTTTATCTTAAGATACAATGTATATGTCCTGTTATAGAATGATTTGAATTTGATGATTGTCATTATTTATATCATCTACTTATTTTCTAATGTTTAATCTGATGATATTAGTGTAACCATCCAATTTTATGGATGAGACATGCTTGATTAAAAGTGGTGAAACCATTTCCATGTTATAGTTAGTTATTTATAGTTATTGTTTCCATATCATCATGATCGATAATGTGTTTTAGACCATTGTGTGGTCCTAATTAGGTAATGGGTGTGCTCAACTTGAATTTATAGTTAAAATGGTATGAAATATATTTTTTAGGAGTTATATGTAGTTTGGAGCTAGGTCCATTGGTTCTTGAGAGGTAGTAATGTGGGTGTGCCTGACCAAATCTTCTACATGTCAAAAATCAATTTTCCCTGGGTGGTTCAAGATTGTGTTAATGTTTTGAACCTAGTTATGGGTGGTTTTAATGATATTTTTTAACATTGTATAATTTTCATGCAATTCCAATGTTGGTAGTTTTGTTTTGGTACTTTTTTTTATTTTATGTTGGATTGTACTTGGTGAATCTTATTCTTTTCTACTTGTAGACAATGGATACAAGGACCCATCTAAGCCTAGAGAGGGTGTGGTGGAGAGTACACTAGAGTTGAACCATCCTATTGATCTACCATTGGTATAGATTGTGATTCACATGACCCAAACAATGGGTTAAATGGTTATTTATAAGTATTCATGAAAAACAGACCATAATAAAGTGTTTTTGAGTAATTTTCCACCAGTATTCGGGGCCAATAAGTAACCAAATGAGGCTGAGGAGTGGTTGGACCATATTTAGTAGAACATTTAAATTTTTAGACCCATAAGAGATATAAAGTGGTATCTTCCATTAACATGATATATGGACCATGTTGTAAGTGGAGGGAATCCATTGTATTTCTATGTATTCTTTGAGGATCTCACATCTACAACCTTCAAAGTGGAGTTTAATAGGATAATATACACTGAGACCGTGAGAGAAGTGATGAACTAAGAGTTTTTTAATTTTGTGTTTGGTGATTGTTCAAAGATGGTGTATGTTGCATGATTTACCAAGATGGTCCATGTATCTATAGATATCCTCATGAATGAATATATTAATTATAAGATTTATGAGATGCACTTGAGAAGTGAGATTAAATATATTTTCATTATTCTATGTATACAAACCAATATTGAGTGTATTATAAAGGAAAGGATATAAAACAAATATTTTAATGAAGTACAGGTCGTAGTTGTGTACTTTCAGTGGGAGGTGGCCAGAGATCATCTGACTAAATGGCCCAAAGGCTGAAAATTTTTATTGATTTTGGATAAGCCTCCTTTTAATGGTAAAGGAGGAAACTAGGAAATCAAGGGCATCAAGGTAAGGTGGATTATAACTTGTGTAAGAAGACTTACACAAGTTTATTTTGCTGGAGTGTCTCATATTCATGGTAAGGTGGATTATAACTTGTGTAAGAAGACTTACTATAGGTCAGATCTAGGGGGTGTCCATGCAGTAGAGATCATTCCAGTGGATTTACATTCCGCCCGATACACTAGTCAAGGTATGGAGGTTGTTGATTATATTGTGGCAATATTTTCATTTGATGCCGGTGTTTCCATTTATTTTACATAACTAATATTATATATTACTTAGTTCTATATGATGAGATTATTTTATATTTCATGGAAAAAAATACCATATTGGGTATGAAAAAGAATAAAGGTTATAATTTACCTAAGTTTTGGGTTGTGATAGTTGGCATGGAGCTCATGAAGACTTCATTATTCTAGAACTGGATGTGTTCACCATCATCATCGACATGGATTGGTTTTTTTTAAAGTTCATGTTCATTGATATCATTTTAAAAACCAATTAATTAATCATGATGGTAGAAATTACTTATTTTTTATTTAGTGGAGTCCATAATCAGAGAAGGTGGGGCCAGTTAATATTTTACATGGGGCTGATCTTGTGAAATATTTCTACGTTGTTTCTTTATGTGGTTGAGCAGTGTTCTTTAGGTGAACTTTATATTGTCATGGACAGGTTCCTAGATCTATTTCTAGATGAATTCATGGTATTTATTCCCTAGGGAGAGGTTAATTTTACTATTTATCCACTCCCAAGGACAAGAAAAATTTCTCTATTATCACATCGAATGTCACTCAGTGAGATGAAAGAGATAAAAGATCATCTTGAGGATAATGTGGGAAAGGGTTTTATTCTCCCCAGCATGTCACAGTGGAATTTTCCAGTTTTATTTGTAATGAAGGTGATAGGTAGCCTCCAAATTTTCATGCACTATCATAATCTTAACTAGGTGATAATAAAGAATAAATAGCCATTTCCATGAATTGATGATTTTTTGAACATCTCATAGGGGCCTATAGGTTTTTGAAAATTTTCATGAGAACATGGTACCCCCAATATGGGTTTCAGGTTAAAGATGATCCATTTACTACTATCAAAAGTAAATTCAATGATTTTGAGTTTTTGGATATTCCATTTTGTCATACCAACACTATTTTTATTTTCCATGGAACAAATGAACAACATCCTTTGTCAACATTGGGTATTATTCATGGTCATGATTGTAGAAAATATCATGGTGTGTTAAAATATAGAGTGGGATGGTGAATACCATATATATATTTTTAGTGTGTTTTTAGAGAGTATCATTTATATTATTAGGAGACCAAAATCCAATTTCAGATTAACGAAGTGAAGTTTCTAGTTCATGTCATTTTAAAAGAAGGGTTTTTAGGGGATCTAGATAATTTTTGAGATTTTTTATCAAGGAAAATCCCATGAATGTGTACGATATCCAGAAAATTTTGGATTTTAAAATATATTATAGGAATATTTTTTAAGTCATATCTAGTATAACAACTCCCTTTAAGACTTTTATGGGGAAAGGTGCGATGAATCAGTTGGATAAGAAGCGCCAGAGTGATTTTTGATTGGATGTAGACATATTTGAAGTTCACTAATATTTTGATTCTACCCAATCATGGGAGATGTTATATAGTATTTTTTATTTTTATAGGTGTATTTTTGGTGTCTGTTCTGATGTAAGATGATGATTTGGTGGGCTATGACTCATGATAGCTGCACTGACATGAGTATAATTTTCGCTCACATGACCCTGGAATAGTGTCTATTAAGCATGTGCTGAAGATGTGGAGATAGTACCTTAGTGTGGAAGTGTTTTTGATTTTATTTGGGTCATAAGATCCTAGAGTTCATTTTCACTCATAAGGACCTATACCTCATTCAATAATTTTTGGTCAAGTTCCTTCAGAATTTTTATATTGATCTTTTGTATACATAACATAAGGGAAACATGGTCTTCAACGCTTTAATAATGAATATTTTGGTATAAAAATGTATAGGAATCATTTGATGATTGGGGCTTCATGAGCTTGTGTGTTGATCTAAGACTATACATAAAATACGAAAAAGATAAACAATTCTTGGCCAGTCTATAGTTTAATATCTCTCTCATTGATAGGGTTATGACTAAGTAATAGCCTGACCCTGAGTTATAGAAGACTTTATGTGGTTTAAATGATAGATAAAACTTGTTTGATTTGTATTATTCTCTTAATAGTTGTGTTTATTTCAGGAATCATCTGGTTTTTCCAATGATCTAGATGTAATAGCTGTTGTCTGTGGTGAATCATTCTATTTTGATCATTAATGTCGGTGTTACCATGATTTTTTCTACATTGAGAGAGAGATATTTGTGTCCTTATATGAGACTTGTTTTGGTGAATTTTGTTTCTATATAATTGACCTTCTAGAGGATCAAAACATATCATAAGAGACCACATTGGTCATTAGAACCACATCCCTTGCCAATGTGGGATGATGTCACTACGGATTTTGTGATTGGTCTATTGGTACTCTGAGTGGGAAATATTTAATATTGTTTAGTTTCAATAATCTAACCACATTTTCTAAATTCCTACCCATCATGGAGTCAAAGAAGGTAGAGGACCTCAAAACCCTGAATCTTAGAGAGGGTTCTGAGCTTCATGGAGTTCCCTTAGTGATAGTGTCATATTGATATTCAAGTATTAAATCTTTAATTTTTATTGGACTCCATGAGGATTTTGGAACCTAGTTGAGGTTCAAAACTATATGTGATCCAGAAAGAGATGCAAAAGCTAAGTGGGCCATAAATATCCTCAAGGATATGCTGCGAGTGTGTGTGCTTAATTTTAGCCATTTATGGGTAAATAACCATTAATTGATTTAGTGTTTATAATATAATATCTGTCAGTACTCGAAAGTATTAACCTATTTAAGGTGTTATAGGAGTGTCCATTACAATCCACATCACACAAGACAGTGGTAGAATGATGTTCCTTTTTCAGAATTTTCCCCAAATATGAGAGAACCGAGATAGTGCGCCTAACTCAAAAATATATATTGATAGATCATATCAACTATAAGTCATATGTTGACCACCATAATCCTAATTTGGAGTATTAGGTGGTTGATAAGGTTATTTGTGGGAATCATTTTTGTTTGGTCATCATTTCATGGGAATTTAGGTGAAGTTGGAACCATGTTATGTTGTGTCATATAATGTTGTGGATCATCTTTGTAAAGTAATATACCATTGGGCTTTTCCACCATATAAGGATTTAATTAATGATGTATGTTATATCTACTATATGAAACAAAATTCCAAATAGATCCATCTATCATTATGGAGTGAGAATACTTATGGTTAGAGTTAGATGACACTACAGTGGAGAAACCAATTTGTATTGGGGATGTATAACACAATGTTATCCTTGACAATGAGATCATATTGGCCCATGTTCTCTAGTAATGCGGTGAAGATATTTATGAGGCATGGGGGCATGAAGGTTTTTTTAAGGATTAGTGAAAAAACTTATTTTTCTTATAATAAATATTGAGGAATTTCATGGGGTTACATTGGTGGATAATGGGGATACTTTGACACCCTCAAGGACACTAGTAAATCTGATTCTGAGTTATAATTATGATTGATTTCGTTTTTGGAGTTCAAAATTGTTTGGAGGTATAAACTATGTTTTCTGGGATACATACCATGAATCACATTTAGTGCATAGTTTTTCTATTTCGTATGGAAACCATGGGAGGGGCATTGTAGTTTTTAATGGTTAAATATCACAAGGTTCTATCATGTTTTTTCAAACAATGTGACACCTTAGATAAAATAATGAAGATTATATTGAGTGGAATGTGGAACCCACACATTTTGGTTATAGTATTATTAGTTGTGGATCCAAACCATGTGACCATATCTAGATCATTAATAGTGTGAATTTACCCATTTTCCCCTTACAATTTTGTAAGGTTTATGATTTATTTTTTCATCCCCAATGAATGAAACTACTCTTACTTGGTCTTGGATCTCTCCCCCTCCTTCTTTGGAGGAGTTATTCATGGTTTCGTAGAGTTTTAGCATTGGTTATGAGGATTTCTCATTGATTTAATATTCATGTACCCTCCTCAATAATTATTATTCCATTTTGGTAGTTATTTTAAACCCTATGGGTGGTATTGGATGTATTGAAGGGTTGTAACGTGTCTTTGGTTAAATTTCTTTTTAATTAGGTGTGTGATTATTGGTTCCCCTCTTTCAAGTGGTATTCATCAATAAAGACAATATTGGGACCAAATATGATATAGGTGTCTTTATTTTATGGCATTTTATATAGCATACCAATAAATTTCTAAAAACCATTTGGGTTTTATTGTTTAAATACCCATTAAAATGATATATTCTTTATGAATATTATATTTTTAGGTATTTCAAATGTTCTTTTGTATATTTTTTTTAAACAAGGTTTTTCCAAATGGGTGTGTCTTGTTTTCCCACCAAGTGTTTTTTGAAATATATCAAAATGGGTTTTTGGATTTAAATGAATTCATATAATGTTTTTGGTAATTATTTTACATTAGAATGAGAATTTCTTAAAATTGGTAATGTTTAATTATAAAATGAATAGTATTATGGATTTTTTGATATGGGAACTTGTTTGTGAAAGTGTTGGCATGGAGTATCATATGGGATAACAAGGATGGGGAAAAATGGTTTGTTTTATAGGAAATGTTAGATTTATAGGGAGGGATATGTGATGAACCATTTGTTACAAGGGACTGAGTGAACCTCTAAGTATGAATACAATGGAATAATCCTTGTTGTTTATTGAGAGATCATGTGAGATCTTGGATTTGGGCCTGAGGAAGACTACGAGAGATTCAATTTCATAGAAATATTACATTTTCACACAGTCATGATAGGGATGAAATTTAGATCCCCTAAGTGAACATAATTCATGTTGGATAGGCTTGTATGATTTTTTAATTGGACCTATTCCATTTTATGTAATGATATGAATTATTTCTGTTTGTATATTTTCTATCCATATGGTTTTACGATGTTTATTTTATTCTCACTTTTATTAGTTTTAAATATTGTTTCTGTTTGATAATAGTGTCCCTGTTTCTTATGTTTATTTATTTGAGTGTAGATTGGAAATTGTTTTGGAAAACAATGTTATCTTTTATAAAGGAAAACTAATGGGGCTTTAAAATTTTAATAGAAATTGCTTCGTTATCATGTTTTTTAGATTTAAAATTGTTTTCAAAATAGTTTATTGATTTATTGGGTAAAAAACATAAATAGATTAATGGTTTTATTTGAATGGGATTTATGCCTTATACACTACTTCATACCTTTTCAGAATTTTCATATTATATTTTTCAGGACATATGTTAAGGTAAGGGAACTGGGTCCCTGGGTGAATCTTCTGAACATCAACCATCTTGGGTTTTACCAAGGAGTTTTGTTATCATAAGGATACACTCATGTGGATTAATTTTTAGTATTTCATACACAGTAGGTGGTACTTAGGCATTTTTGTCATTAAACCCTTTATTTTGAGTTTGGTTTGTTTATATTGATATATGATTTACATGTATTATTATTGAATGATATGAATTTGATTTATGTCAATTTTTATGATATCTTATTATTTATCATCATTTACAATGATGATATCAGTGTGACCACTATATATTTTGGATTTTCCATTCTTGTTAACAAGTAGAAATGTTTTTCCATGTTCTAGTTTGTTAGGAATGTTTCATCCCCAAAATTTTAAGGAAGGTGGCGTTTTTATTCTCCCAATTGAAAATTTTAAATCTAACATTTATATGTATATTTTTAATTCAATGATTTCCAAATGTATCAAAATAAAAGGGGATTTATTTTTCAATGGTTGGTAAATTATTTTTAGGGGATGTTTTAAAAAATGTGTCTAGTTATTTTAAAAGATAATGTTTAGTATTTTTAATAGGAATATATATAGTTTTGTAAGGCTGTTTTCATTTCGATGAATTGTGTTTTTATATTTAATTTATGATTTATCTTAGGACCAATTGATTTTGGCAGGGAAGCATGAATCAACAGATTTATGATTTTTTTAAATTATGTATTAACAATAAAAGGCATGATAAAGATTGGATGATCAGTCCGTGGGATGAATTTGTAGTAATTCTAGGAGAATACCTAGTCTGAGAATTAGTTGTTGTCATTGTTGGGTGATTTAACATAGTTATGATATAGGTGGTTAAAGACTATGTGGAAAATATGAGTAAGTATCTCTATGATTATTCCCCCATTTAAAACTCCATAGTCTTTATTACCTGTTTTCTATCATAATCCATTTTGATGAGGTCCATGCCTCAGTTTTGGTAATTTTCCATTAAATGGAAATGTATTGGGTGAGTGGCTGGGTTGACAAGTAAGTGTACTTAGTTTTTCTAATCAGTTGTGTTCACTAAGAGTTGGTGTTCTATGTGGTTGTATTGGGTTGTCAGACCAAGACCCAAAAATATATCCCTTGTTGATCTAGTTGAAGAATGTTTTTTAGGAAATCTATGACTGGGTGATTCTCATTTCTATCTCATTTTACAACTCTGATCAGTTTGTCCTAGTATATGTTATCCATGGTCATAGTCCATTGAGATCTTGGTTGTGGGATGTGTTTATGTTTTTAGTGGTGCATTTCTTATGTAGTATTAAATATTTTGAAATAGTTTTGAGGAAGTTTGGGTTTCTATTGTGTCTCTTAGGAGCCCTTTCTCAATTTTAATGTATCCTTCTCTTTTGGATTTTCTAAGATCCACTCTCTAATTTCCCTATATGGGTAAAATTGTCAAATTTCAATGTCTACAGTTTTTTACAACATCTTTTGATTATGTGTATATCCTTTACTTCACCTCCTTTTTGGAATTATAGTTTCAATAGATATATAATATTTGATAATTTGGAATCTTGTTGTTGTGAAGTGGTGGTGTTTGTTGCTCCGTGAACCATTTCCCATTTCTTTTTTCCCTCATATGGACTCATGATTTTTTCCATCATGGGAGATTAATGTTCTAATGGAGTCCAGATATGGCATTGAGGAAACCATAAATGTATATAATAGTGAAATTATTCAACAATATTCCTTCATAGGGTAATTCTATATTCCCTCCCTGGTTCACCTAGATCAAAGTAGTTTTTTTGTTAGGGAGTGTGGGTCATGTGATAAATTCTCATGGAGATCTTGAATATACATTGATGTTTTATATGGTGAATTATTTGTTAGTGGTCAGGGTGTTCATTGTTTTGATGTTATGTTTAGAGATATAGGAGTCCATGTTTTAATGGTTCGAGTTCCTTGATGTCTTAGTTCGTTTCGTGGGATATTGGATTAGTTTTCTTGGATGATATCTTATACTCTTTTGGGATTTCAGAATTTGGAGTTGTGCATTGATAGCTAGTGAGGGTTATTCATTAATTTATTTTTCAATTATCATATTGAGTATTAGAATATCATTACCTTCTTCATCATAATTATGCCTCTTTTCATATTTTAGGGGCACAAAATTTCATGGTGAGGATAATTTTTAGACCCTCAAAATTATTTAATAATTATTTAAAAAATATAATTATTTTAGATTTTTTAGTTTTGAGGCAACCCATTTTTTTAATTACTAAATTTCATGGTTTTAAGAATAATTGTAACATTGGAACATGGTAAATAGAAACAGTTCACTGATAGTTAGTGGGTTTCTATAATTTTTTTTAGTTGACCTCACAGTAGGGTCATGGTTTTTATAACCATTCACCTTGTTTGTGCTGGGTTTATAGAGCCTCCTATATAGTCACATGTTCAGAAAATAGTTTGTCCGACAATATGGCCAAATGAGGAATAATGTTTATGTGTTAATTTTTTTTAAATAACATTTTCCCTATATTTACCCCTTAATCAACTGAATCCTAATCCCCCTCTCCCACTAGTTCAACACTACTGAAAGGGGGAACCCTCACATGTGAACTTCCTTCTCCCCCTTCATCTATGTGTCATATTTATTCCATTTCACTAGTTTTTTCATCATAGGTAGGTTTCTATTCTACTATGTCACCTTCTTCTTCCTCTTATTTCTATCTCTCACTACAATTTGAGTCTAGAAATACCCTGGGTTATTTTCATGGTTGTTTTAAATTACTTTTGTTTTAACCTTGGGTTTTCTTAAATTTTTTAGCATCCAATGAACCTAATTTATATAGGATTCTGTCTCATATATCAAAGGCATTGTGAAATTATTTAGTTTGAGGTAGGTTACATTATGTTAAAAAAATTAAAATTTAATGTACAATTTATTGATTGCTTAGGGGTGATGTCATTATATAATAAAGTAAGTAAATTATAGAAAGGTGTTTTACTAAACAAAAATGTTTGTTTTATGATTTCCATTCTTTACCCATATTTCCAATGTATTTTTCATTTGATAATTTTTTTAATATTTTTCAAAGTGAAATGATCCTTTGATGATGGGTTTTTGTCCTAAATGGTTTAAATGTTATGAGTTTTTAATAGAAAAGAATGTGTAGGCCTTTGTCTATTTTTACATAAAGTCATAGTGGAATATTTTTCCTCCAGATAACATCAAAATGGTTTCTAACTCTATTTATTATTTTTAGAGGCATATTCTATAAATATTCATGTATATATTGTCTCCCTTTTTTTATATATTTACACATGGAGATGAGAATATGTGCATTGAAAAAAGGTATATATATATATATCATGGTATATAAGTTTCTAATTTTGAATTTTGGTTTGGAACATGAAATATTGGGTATAAAAGTGGGTGTTAAATGATTAAATTATATTTGTTAAATGATAATTACTAATTTATTCATTCTTATTATTTTTAAAATTTTAGGTGCAATCCAATTTAATTATATGATTTTATGTATTTTATGGACTTATATTAATGAAATTGGTATAATATATGATTTAAATAAAGGGGCTTTTCTATGGTGGTGTAGAGAGGGGATGTGTTGTTGTATGAATTATTCTCACTATTTCATGGTTAATTCTTGTTTTTTTGCTACAAATCACTTTTGTATTTTAGTTATCTGCATGAGAATAGGCATTCTAGGTATCCATGTAGGAAGACTATGATATGTACAATAGGAATTTCTCTCATTCCCTAGAAACATTATATTACAACACCAAAAAATAATGATTATGTAAGTTGTTTTAATCGAGTATAAGAAAAAAACACCATTTACATGGTTGACCACTGAGAGAAAAATGAACCCTTGGGTTCCATTAAAACTATATACGTATGTATTTCCTATGTTCATTGGTCCCCTAAACTACAATTGAAACCCTAATATATTTTAAAATAACTTTCCCTTGATTTCCTTTTCATGTTTATAATAAAAATCATGTTCTAATTACCTTAATATTGTTTCAAATGATGATACAATCTTTAATATCATACATTTACTAGGACTTTTACATTATCAGCTCATTCATGCATAAAAATTAATTTGGGAAAATATCTCATTTATTGGAATGTTTTCTTGAAAAGAAATATTTAATATGGATTTATGAAGCATTATCAGGTTACAAGTTTTAAATAGAAAATGGAAAACATTATTTTTTTATATTTATATGTTCAAAATCTCAAGAAAGTGTTTTTTATTAGTGTAAAGGAATAGGGAGTGGATTCTATTTTTGGAATCACTAATGGGAATTTTTATGCTCGTGCTTATATCCCAATCATTTATTTAACAACTGTTTTTTACACACTTTCCGACTACTCTTAGAGAATTTATTTTTATGAGTTTAATATTCATTATAAAAAATTCATTCAATTGTTATTTTAATATTATTTTAATAGGATTTACTTTAACTTTTATTAGAATATATGTTGTGTGTTGATTAACATGGTTTACATTTCCCACTAAGGATTTTAAATCATTATCCACACTGAGGGTAGAATTATATGATGGTGTGAGAAGAAAATACATTAGAGTGGAATATTTACATTGTTGTAGAGGGTGTTTAGAGGTTGTTCATGGTTTTTGGTGATCGAATATATAATTACATTTTGTGATTTGATATTAGTTTTATATTGCCACAATTTGTTTTCTAAACTGGACATCTAATATATAGATTGATCATTCCATAATTTATTTTAACTTTATGATTATTTTTTAATTATTGTTATGGGTGTAATAATTTACAAGGGTTCATCCTTATTTCCTAGGCACTTATGCAAGTTCCGGGGGATTAGGAATGTCTGACAGTCCTTTTCAGAGGCTGGATCCCACAAATAATGGAGGGATGACTCAAATTGGTTCCTAATAAGAAGATTGAAAATCCAATATATATGGATAAAATTTTGATCAATTTACTTCAAATTACACCTCACTATGACATGGGTTTTGAAGAATTTGTAGATTATGTAATAAAAAATCGATATTTGGTTGGTAGAATAAAATATCCATGTCCTGGTAGTATATTCATGTGATGGTTTAATAGTAAATAAGTATATTAAAACATTATATTGTATTTTTTACTACTAGATATGTATTTCATACTTTTCATGTAAAATCAAATATTAAATAATTTTAAAAAATTAATGTCTTTTCAATGCAACAAGAAGTGACCTATTGGGGGGATTTAGTTTGAAACCGAATAAAGGACACATTTTTCTTTATAAGAATCAATTTCAATGATTCTAATAGATCTATTGAAGGTTATGTTGACCATTATAAAATTAATATTACTCACAAAAATAATGAACAAAAAATTAGATTTTTAAATTTGTTGAAGTTGTGAAAAAAAACTGAATGAATGGTGTGAAATTCATTCAGTTCCCTTTATCATCTTATGTTATATAATATATTTTTATGTATAATTACGTTCAATGTAGTGTAAATTATTTTATTTTTTATTCCTGATCAATTTATTTAATCTAAGATCCCAACATCATTCTATAACATGAATAAAATCCTAAAAATACATGGGAATGATTATTAAAATACATATACATGACCTAATAATTTCATATATTATGGGGGAGAAGTGATAGATAAATAATACATTCTCATATTTAATAAAACTATGTCGATGTCAATGAGAAAAAATGAGAGTAAAAATTAATGAATCCGAAGGAAGAAGTTAAAGAAGAAAAATCCCCCAAAGGTATTATGTTACATTCCTCTGAAAACAATCTTTCCAATATTAATCACATCATCTAAGACTATATAAATAATGAAGTGTAGTTTTCTGGATAATAACAATTATAACTTGAAAATATAGCCAATAGATTTATCACTAGGGATAGTGTTTGACTCATTATGTCAATTTTTTTTCTTAATATCCATGTAATATTTGTTTGGTATTGTGTTATGATGGTTTTATCCCTATTGGTACATTTAGTAAAAATTATAAAATATAAAAAATAATTTTGTATTATTCCACTATGTATATCTATGTGAAATAATTCTTTCATTATTTTAATGATTATTACTAGAAAACAAATATTTAGAAATTACATTGATGTATACCTTTAAAATATAATCAAATAATTATTAGAGTTATGGGATGATGGTGTTGAAGCATATGTTGTTTCAATGATTAAACTTATCAAAATATACGATGCTTTTAATAATTAGTGAATTTCATTAATAAGGAAATGTATTCGATTCAAACAGTCATACTTGTTTCTCATTTCTTGTTTTTAATTTTGAATTTTAACCTCAATGATTAACTCATTGTAGAATTTTTTTCCTCATCATCGATTTCTAGATGCTTCCCATAAATTTAGTTTTAATAAGTAACTATATAATAGATATATTGAATTGAGAAATTCATTGAAGCTATTATATGGTTCAAAAATAATTTTTCAATTAATTAATGCCATTTTATAATTTGGAATTGTAATCAGTATAATAAATAGAGAAAGGGTATAATGTACAATATATGTTGTATTAGGAACGTAACAATGGATGTAAATGAGTATATTTTTTTAACATCCATATTTGGAGTTTAATTTCATATGTCATTATTTTTACATAATTTATATTTTGGAGATCATCAATGCCAACATAATTTTTAAATTACATAAAGAGAACAGTAAATCGAAGGATTTCCTTAATGATCGTAATGATTTGGAATCAATGAATATAAAGTGTGGTATGTTGTTAAATTAGAATATAAATATTCCTTTTGCTATTTAAACAATAATAAATTTGGATAAATTCGTATTTCATATGATGTTAACAAATGTAGATGTACCATATGACTATTCTAGTAACATTTAATAGTGAGATGACTTAAATCATCAAAGGTTATATTTTCAAAACATACATATTATGATGAAGTAGTTATTACCATTATCATTTGTTAATATCATACCAGAAATAATAACAATAGTCCTAGTTGTGTAATATACATTTTTCATATGGAAAAGAATTAAATGCAGCTAAGATTTATAAACATAAATAAATAATTTTTTTGACACCTTATAATTTAGAGATGTTATTTCTCCATTCTTTTTTCGTTGTCATATTTCATTTTATTTTTCATTTATTTGAACATTTTAATATTAGAGAATCATCACACCATTTATTGATGTATCTAATTGATAGTTTTGTAAATATTATTTATATTATTCTCTTAATTAAATTCAATGAAATCATTTTTCCAAAAAATTTATATATTTCTAAATATTTTTAATTATATAATTAGGTCATCTTAAATTATATATGATGATTAAATCCTACCCACATATCACTATTTTTGAATGTTACATAGCCAATGAATTGATAAAATATTTTATATGATTTTTTTGGAAAACGATACTTGATTTAATCATGTTTATATGTCGATTAAATCTTCAATATTTTTCATTCCAAAAACAAGTCATCGGAATTTCCAACAATTTGATGGCTAGTTCAATAGGGAAAAAGTTCACAGAAACTTAATTGGAGTTACTAAAAGTATATAGACATGGCATACTCAATAGTATTATTATAGATCCATTTATAGAATAATTGATATCTCAAACAAATATAGGACTAAGGGTTCGAGATCGAAATGACGTAGAATAAAAAAAATGTTATTAATAAGGGGCTTGTCGAATGGGTGATTTGTTGGGTAGGTATATACCCCTATTCATATTATTATTGTGAAATTTTTTTTTCAATGAATAAATAACCACATTGAATCTTATTTTGAAGAAAATAATTATTTGGAATCAAAATGAATTGTCAAATGATTTGATGTTTCTAGATATAGGGTCTCTAATGCGGGATAAGAGATTTAATCCCTATATTATTCATGGCTTCGAGTTTCATAAAATTTATCTTGAAGAATTATTTAAATTAAAAAAATATTGGTATAATTTCATTTTTGTATGTGGGATTCTATTGAAATATTACTGATAAACTCAAAATAAAATATAATTGTCAATTTTCAAATTTGTTATTCAAATAAAATTGAGTCATTATTAACATCTATATAATGAAATATCATTACATTTTGCTTCTCTAATATAGTATCACATTGTCTATAATAGTGATCATGTAGAGCATGATCCATTTACCTTGGATTCACAAGCTAATATGGTTGGTTATGTGGATGATGAAATTAATGAATTTTGAGTGTCGTTGTACACATAAAATAGGGAGACATGCATGATAAGTGAGATAAAGGTCAATTTATAATTTGTAACAGCGAACCAGATCAACTACAAATTATTCAACAAAAGTTACCTTTAAATACTGTAATAATATAACATTAAAAAGAGGGTTCAAATGAAGTTCTTATCAAAATGGATGTTAATAAGAGTGATGAAAATGAGGAAAAGTTTAGGTGAATGTATAAATTGGTAATTAAACTATAAACTATTTATCATTTATTTGAATTTCCTATGTATATTAATTGTTCTATTTTCCCTTTTTTAAAAATTATTTTACTCTATATTTTTTAGACATTAAATTAATTCTTATAAATTTGAATTACATTACTTCCATGAAAAAAATTCATGATCATTACCAGTCAACTTCTCAAAGCACACCACCACGACAATTATATTCAGTTTATATTAGTGATTCCAATGTAACAAATAAATATATAAATCCCTTAGATTCCCCAAATGTTATTGTTATCCTACCTTCTAATTATCCTCTAAAAATTGAGTAGTTTTCCACCCCTCCATCTAAGATATTTTGTGAGTTACCATTTCTCGTATGTTTTCATTATACCAAAATATATTTATTTTATTAAATTTTTATTGAATTTATAAAATAGATAAAGATAAAAATATAAGATATATAAATATGAAAAAATAGATCTATGATACCAAATAAATTAAAATTATCATTCCAATTGATGAGTTTAAGAATCCTACGATTGATGCTCACAAAGTCTATGGACATATTCTTGGGCATCTTTCTTGGGGTACGGTGTTCATTTCCATTAGTTAAATATATTAGAGGTATATTACTACAGCTTGAAAAAATACAGTCTTTGATAACTAGGTAAAGTTAATATTAATTTAATATTAATTTATAACTAATTTAAAAGGCATGATTAAAATTATTAATAATAATATAATGTGTAATTGTTTTCTAGACAATTTTTCATTTCAATGTCCATTACTTTGTTTCATGATCATGTACCTAGTAAAACTTTGGAATGAAATTGAGAGACATTAAATGGAGATTATTGTATGTGTTTATTGACACATATTTGATCTCTCAAAAAAATTATGAGAAAGTGCCTGAATGTTTTTCTATTGAGAAATTAAAGTTGTCTATCAATATTAACATAAATGTATATTATAATGTAATTCAAAATTTTACATTATTTTAAATAAATAAACACAATAAAATTATAATTTTTTAATATCTTCTATTTTTTGTAGGAATTTAGTAAAAAATACAGTGAATATAGATAAAAATTCATTCCCTATATTAGTATATCACGGATCATTTCATTAAAAAGAAAAATTAGGGTTTCATTTTTTCCATTATTATTTATATTATTTTATTATAACTTATTGTTTTTTATAACTTATATATATTATTTGATAAGTTATATAGAATTTATTCACTCTTTTAGAGAGACATAGATGTGTCTTAATGTTCATTGGAAACATTTCACCAGTTTGGTGAATAAACCTACATGATATATTAGAGAAATAAATTTTCATTACTATTTATTGTTATATCATTACCATACAAACAAAATAATTAAAAGTAAATTACAATAGAAAAAAGACATATAACAAAATAAATGGTGTCAGCTACAAGAATCTAATGGTTTTAATTAGCATTATTTTCATAATTTGATAAATGTATTCGACCTTAATTAATTGTTTTTATGTCTTTTTTGATATATTTTATTCTTATTGCTTATATTTTTATAGTAATAAAAAAATTAAATAGAAATGAAAATTTTAATAATTAGATAATATATGAAAGTTTAGATAATTTTAAAAATAATTGTTAACATTTTTGAATTAATAGGTAAAAATTCAAGAATACTTTGATATGAACCCTTTATAATCATCATCAATTTCACAAAACAATGTAGTTGAAATAATTTCAGTGATAAAGAATATCAATGATATACGAAGGATGGGTTTTAGGCACCCTACATTAGCTTTGTATGGTTCTTCTTCACCATAATTTATTATACACCTATTAGGGGTCGAAGAAGATTCATTGATCGTGATGAATAGAGAGATATTTCTATATTGAATGAAAAAGTTCATGAAAATGGATCATATAAGAGAACATAGGTTCAATGGTGGTCAAAAATAGAAAAATCCATAGTTTATATATTTCAGAGTATGGTGGGAATTATCCCTAAAGAAATTTTTAGACTTATATATCATCCTACAAAGGTAATTATATGCTCAATCCATGACTCAATAAGTAGTTTTAAAAGATATCATTGTTTTTAAAAATGTCCATTAGACGTTAAAAACCAAGAAAAATGAATCATAGGCCAATTAAATAATATGAAAATGAATGTAGAAATTTTTAAATGCAAAAACTAACACCACATTAAACCATGTTATGGTGGTTCCTAGATTCCTATAAACACATTTTCAGTATTTTAATACACTAAAATGATCTTGTAATGGTAAAAACAATACGATATGACCTCTAATTTATGGAAAATAATATGGAAACACAATTGAATTATATTTTATGTGTATCCGAAGAAAAAATGTGCATCTGATGTGGGGTGTTCCTTGAATAGCTCAAGAATGAGTTTTAAAATATATCAAAGTCTTAAAAAACAAGTGTCTTGGGGTAAAAATTTAGAAAATGGAATCAGATGGATGTGAAATCATAAGAAAAATACCATATATATATATATTTTAAATATATTAACTAATTCCACATGAATTTGGGTTATGGTTTCCCTGGATGTTAATAAACATTTTTTAGTTTTTTATGACACTAAAGAGTGTGTAATGATCAAAACCATAGGAAAATACATCGAATTGATGTTATATCATCACACAAAACCCAATTGAATTAATTTTTAAATGTATAAAAATTAAATAGGTCTATTGAACATGAAATTGGATTATAACAAATAAACAGGAAGTTGTAAAAACATTAAAGTCATGAAAAACATACTTTAGAGGTTCTAAACTAGGAAAATGGGGTCCGATGGACGAGAAATCATTTAAAAATAATTATAGATTGATTTTTAAAATGTATGAAATGAATCCAAAAGAATCAGTCCTATGGGTTTTCTATGATTCCAATAAATTCATTCTCTGTGTTTTAAAACACTAAATCATGCATGAAATTGTCAAAATAATTGTAAATGGTCTTACATTGATTTGAAATCATGAAAAATATTGATTTATTTTCCATGTGTAATAGTATAAAAAATATCATTATTAATGAACTGTTCTTGTAATGACTCAGAATGTAGTTTTTAAAGATATAAATGTATTAAAAACCACACATTATAGGGTAAACCCCTGAAAACAAAATTTAAAGTTAATTTAATTATAAAAAAATTACTATAGATTAGTTTTTGAAATTTAGGAACTATCTCTACGTCAATCCAAGGAATGGTTTTTGTATAAAGTCCGTAAACATGTTTTCAGTGTTTGAAAACACTAAAACATGTATATAATGGTAAATACTATAGAAAAAACATTAATTGAAGTTATGTTATGGAACAACCACTATTGAATTATTTTTGATATATAAGAGTAGGAAAAACATCCATTAAATGGTTAGTGTGCACATAATAACTCAATAATTAGTCTTATAAGATATCTATGTCTTTGAAAAAATTCATTATCGGGTCAAAACCCAGATAAATGTCCTATATATCTATGATATCATATAAAAATTAACATAGATTAATATTTTAAATTTTAGAATTGAAACCATATCAAACTGAGTTAAAATTTTCATGGGATTCTCATAAATGTATTTTCAGTGTTTTAATACATGGAAATATGTATGTAATGACAAAAATCATGGAAAATAACCCTAGATTGATGTGAAATCAGGGTAAAACCAATTTAGAATTATGTATTGTATGTATGAGAATAAAAATGTTCATCATATATGTGATGTCTTCTAAATGATTCAATAAGCTATTTTATAATAAATAAATGTCATTAAAAACATGTTTACTAGAATCATAATCCATAAAATCATGTTGGATGTGAAAAAAATTATTTTAAAATGGAGTAAAATTGATTTTTTAAATGTATTAATTGATTTTTCATCAATTTGGGTTATGATTTTTCTAAAATTCCTATAAACACATTTATGGTGATTTAAAACACTATTACATATTTTTAATAGTCAAAACCAAAATAAATTCCCTTAGATTGGCATAAAAACATTATAAAACCACTTTTTAATAAATTTTTATGTGTTTTAGTAGATTAAACTTCCATATAACATGTTTTCTATTATAATGAATTAATAATACGTTTTAAAAGAAATCAAATACTTTAAAAAAAGCATTAGGGGGTCAAAACCAAAAACCAATGATATATACCTATGAAATCACAGAAAAACAACCTTATATTTATTTTCAATATGTAGGAATTTATTTTACAACAATAAATGTTATAGATTCTCTAGGATTTCCATAAAAATGTTTGGGTGTTTTAAAACAATAAAAAATGTATGTTACAGTTAAAACAAAAATAAATATCCCCATAATTGTGTGAAATCTTAAGATGACCACCATTAAAATATTTGTGATTTGTAAGATTAAAAACACATTAATATGACATGTGGGGTAATACAATTGAATCAATAAGATAATTTAAATTATATCAAAGTATTTAAAATTTTACAACATTGTGTCAAAAACTTAAAAAACCATTTGATGGACATGAAATCATTGGACAACAACCATATATTTATTTTTATGATGTAGGAACTGAAACCAAATCAATATGAGTTATGGGGTTTTTAAGATTCTTGTAAACATATTTTTCATGTATTATAACACCAAAAAATGTGTGTAGCATTAAAATATATATCAAATAAACTATGATTGATGTGAAGTCATGGTAGACCCACTGTTAAATTATTTTCCACATGTAAATGTGGACAGAACACCCATCTAATGTTTTTTGTGATGAGAATGAATCTATACACAGTTTGAAATAATATTAATGTCCTAAAAACCATTTTATATGGGGTTAAAACAAATAAAAAATGATGCATTTTCATGTGTTCATATGAAAACAACTATAGATTTATTTTTGTAATTTATAAACTGACACTATTCCAATCTAACATATATCTTTCCCGTTAATGTTTTTAGTGATTCAAAACTCTAAAACGTATATGTAATGGTCAATCCCATTGAAAAGAACATTATATTGGTGATAAATCATGATAAAACCCCCATTAAATTATATTTAAATTTTGAAAACACTACCATGTCATATTCATTAAAATTTTATTTGATAATTTAAAGCACACTGCATGTTGATGTAGTTTAAAAAATGATTAGATTTTGTTAAACATATTCCTTTAGAACTGTATGTAATAAATCATATCTTAAAAAGTAATTTTAATGTTTTCTATATTTTCTATGTTATATATTAGTATATTTATGTTAAAATTTCATCTAAATCATAAAAATCATAAAAATCATCAGAAAATAGGATGAAAATACTAAAATGGATGGATCCTCATGCGATAATAAATATGTCATGTCGTATCACTGATATGTAGAGTGATTTTGATAAAACAAAATCATAAAACCTCATGAAATCCCCATCCATCCTAAAAATAACTAATCTAAATAATAAGGGAATATGTAAGAGCCTACTACGGTCTTCCAAATCATGCAACGCACCCCATGATGTTCACACAACACAACAAATGCATGGAAAAATTTCCTCCTCAATGTGTGACATTATGTTGGTGTATCACCCATTTCATCTAAAAGGATTTAGACATGTCCATACTTTATTTCATCCCTTTGCTTACAAAAAAATGGGTTTTCCATGATAAATGATTTCGTATCTCCATTTGAACTGTTTTTGGTTAGGTGATGCATTTCCAATTAGGATAATGATTGTCCTCAAAAAAAATCAAGAAAACATACAGGACCCCAAGCCCTTGAAAATTAATTAATAAAAAAATATTGGGACATGATGGAGATCCTCATAATCATAAAACTATGGTGACCTCACCCCAACACTCCCATGTATTAGAGATAATTTATTATAGAGGATGTTCACATTTCCAAGTACTTTTTTCTTTAGGAACGATCTATGAAAAAACATTGAAATCATCTAACATGCATAGAATCTCCATGTGATCAATCATAGACTACACTGGGGAATTTTGGAGAGTTATGTGAAGAAAATAACACATATTTTATAAAACACAATAGACCAATCAAAATCAAACACTAAACACATCTATGTTATATGAAATAAAAGGTTGGAAATAATGAATAAAATATGGGAGACCTATGCGATGAACAGATACGTTGATCATCATGTTCTTTGCATGAACCAATAGGGTCACGGTCCATAACCCAGACATGTCATCCATGTCATGTGACCCTCCTTTATTATACTATTGGGATCATGAGAAACCCCTTGGACATGTTATACAGTCACTTTTCCCTTGTGCATGCCCCCAAATTGTCAAAAAACACATTGGGGTCACCATAAATTCCTCACAACATCCTCTAAACATTCCACCCATATCATATTAGGACTTCAGTACATATTAGATATGACTCACGATAACACTAGGGCATATAAACTAGCTGTCATGAAATCCTCTAGACAATCCAGCATAACCTTTATATTCCCTCTCGGTGTTACGACTAGCTCTTATGACATCCCACGAACATGACAATCGACTCCCATGATGACACATGAATTTTCCACCCAAGACATACGTCACCCTCTGGGACATGTCACTCTAACTCTCATGATTCCCACCAATCATGTTAGCCATCCTTCATGATGACACCAGATAAAGTTATATTGATCATGATATGGCCTCTAAGAATTTAAAACAATATCATGTGATGTCTTCTAGGATAATCCAGATGGGTGTTACAATGTCCACTAGGTAGGTCGTCTTTGATAATGTGACAACCTTCAAACATTCCATCCAGTTCCTATGAATTTCTTCAGAAAAGTCAAATGGATCATGCGATTGACTTTGGACATGTCAATAATACATCCTATAACATTACATGAAGAAAAGGTAGGAATGTTGAGGGGAAAATAATTGAATGTTAAGAAAATAAGAAGGCTAGGTTAATAGAGATACAACAATATGTATTCCCTAGCCAAAAGAACTATGATAAATCTGATTCCTTTGATAACCAAGATAAATAGGGTGCCTCACTAAAGATCAAGATCTATAATAAGAATCCAATGGAGTGTTTTATAAAAGAAGTACAACATCAACAAGAAATTTGACTGGTTATTTTACATCCCTCTATCACTGAGCAATGATCACATGGAGTTAAGAAGTTGCAATGATCATATCATATATGTCACAAACCTCTTTCTATATTAGGTCAAGGATAGTATGTAATCCAATACCAGTTGAAATATGAGGACTCTAATTCCTTCCATAACTAGGATTTATTGGTCTTCTTCCTATGAATTGAGAAAGAACTCATATGGCCATCCAATTTCATTATGTATCGCAATGCCTCGGAAATTTCACCCATCTGGACACAACCATTCCCAAGGGATGATCATCTATCATCATCCACCAATGGAATGAGAACTCGTTGAACAAAGAGGACACTGATTCCATCCACAACCAAGATATATAGGATTAAATTATAAGGCCCAATCCTAAACTCAAATGGGAATCCAATTCATTTTAATTACCAATATGCCTCAAACATTTGAATAGTTAGGACTGAATCATTCCAATTGTGTGATCATATTTCCTCATCAACCAACGGATTGAAATCCCAGAAAACTACAAATACTTTGTGTAATTCCATAAATAGATACATTGGATCTCATACTAATTCCTTAGACCAAACACAATTGGGAATCAACTTTAGTTTATGTTCTTCCATACCTATGACATGTGAACTATTATAACCCAAAAAATATTATGCACTGATAATCATTCCTCATCTAATAATGTGTTGAGAAATCATTAAACTATAAGGAATTTTATTCCTTTCATAACCTAGATACATAAGAAGTTCTCTTAAGGCCTAATCCCAAACACAAATGGGAACCCAATTTGATATAAGTCCCCACATATCTCCAACATTTTAAAAATTGGGAGCTAATAATTACCTTAGGCTAATCATTCCACCTCACCCATCAGTGTTGGGATAAACCAACTAAAATAAGACAACACTAAATCATATTATAACTAGTAAATTTTGAATTCCTTTTAAGGATTTAACTACCTATAAATACCACAAGGGATTTCCCAGAACATAATTCCTGTATCCATATGCAGTGGGGATAATGACTTATTATCCCTTGTTTCTCACACTGAACATAGATCAAGTGGGAATAGGGGATTTCATTGTTCATGTAACTCACATAAACAGCCTCCAAAATCCATGTAAAGATCGGTATGTAAGACTTAATTAGTGGCATGATACAAAAATCCATTATATAGGGTCATCTACATTGGGGCCAGTCCTAAGGGTGTGAATGATCTACAATAACACTGATTCATACTATAACAAGGATACATAGAATGTATCATCGATACATGAGCTCAGATATTCCATTCCAAATTGACTAAATATATGAACTTTTATGAATGACATTAAAATGGATAATTTTAAAAATGTTTCTGGATTTTGATTCCTATAAAAATAGGAAACCTAGGATGCCTCATTATGGAACAATCCCCTCCTCAAAATATTATTCATCTTAATGATTAAAATAAAATTTCAAAGTGCCTAGTTATACCACATAAGCATACAATAATCTATTCAATCCTTGGAAATGGATGGAGATCCTCCAATAAATATATATGAATTTAATGATGAGGTCCTGTTTTTCTTCTACGTATAAATGGGGTTAACATATGATCTTTTTGTAAAGGTAAGATGTAACTAATATAGATATGGAAGAGATTTTCAAAGATATATAAAATATATAATAGTTATCTAGTGTAGGAAACAATCCCACCCAAAATGTTTTGATGATCCCAACCTCTCATCCTATTGAACTATATGACTTCCAATATTTCATTTGGCCTAAAACACCTACTGATCACCTACCTTGGGAAAGAAGGTTTGTACCCAGAAATGTATGTAGGAAATATTTGGAGTTTCTATTGAGAAAAAATAAAGTTATCCAGATAGAATGTTTTTTCAGCACATTTAACCACCCTCACTCACAATCAACCATCAGTCCTAACCAAAGGAACCTTGTGGTTGTGTTTTTTTCATCGAAACAAAAAATGGAGAACCTAATCTAAATATAATAAATAAAATATTGGTTTTATTTCTATATTTCATGAAACTTTATTAGTATATAAAAAATGATAACCTATGAATAAATATTACTCTTGATCCTATAATTTTGAGGATCCCATTAAATAAGTACATCCTTGCTTCGATAAATACATGTGAGAAGAATTGCCACATCAGGAATAAAAGCCCTCTTTTGTTAAGCATGGATGTATTATTAGTCATGCATCATGCTTAAGATATTTCCCTAATCGATGTCTCTATTAATTTTTGTATTAATGACTCTTGATATTGCTCTAATAAATTGTTTCCTGATATTATATAATGTCTTATTTCAACGACCGTTCTTGGAAATCTGCCCCAGATACAATCCCCATAGGTTGAAAATGATCCAACCTCCATAGTGTCTTCAAAAGCTAGTGTAGAACACAATGGTCATGGAATACCATTGGCATGGTACAATCCTGAATCTTGAAGCATCTCAAGAGTGTCTCCATGTACTGAAAGTTATGAGTCTATATTGTCTAAGGGAACCTAAATTGAAGCTACTGGCCATCATTTCTAGAACCATCGATTTTGGGAGAATATCTCAAAGGAATTACAATAACCACATTTTTTCTCTAATGAAGGAGGAACATATATTCAAATATGGAACCCGTCTAATTCAGGGGGCATCGAAGAGGGACCTTTTCAACCATCCTAGAAAAAACCATCCCACATGTACCCTTCAGTTTCCTATTGAGTGTATCACCAAAAAAACTGCCACAACTAAGGTTTTTTTCCCTCTCGATTTCAATTTCACCAAAGGCCTATGATTTTCACTAAAAAAATGTGGTAAATATGAATATTTTATTATGAAATCATATATTTTTCTATTACTATATGATGGATTCTAGACCTCATCATAATTCCAGGACAAACCATTTTCTCCATCCTGGGGGGTGGGGAATGGGTTCTCTGAGCCTGTGTCTCTTCCCTAGTAAACAAAAACATAAATTAGTGAGATATCATCATATGCTACTTAGATCAAACATAAACTCCGAGATGGCATCATGATCGAACACATTTGGACTAATAACAAAACTGGGAGGGTGCATACCATTCACAGAAAAGGTCCCCGTGAATATGAGTGTTAAGAAAAACCTCATAAAGTGACATCATATGGACTCGTTCCTTAAGGTTAGACCCACCAACATCAACTGTGTTATGAATTAACACTATAAAATAGGTCCCAAATGAGAAATGATCATAATATATTATATAAGAAATTACATCTAGATCCTTCAGTTTGACAAGTATTTCTCCATATAAATACTACAAATATGGTTTGAATCAACCATTGGTGATGCTCACGATTTTCAAATATTAATATTCTCCTTGATGAGAACATATAAATCACATCATACTAGAAGGGGTGTATTCATACTATAAGGATATTTTCTATTGTAAACATGGTGTAGAAGGAAATAATGTTAGGCCAATATAGACATGGATAGCCTGATGCTATACCCCTACTATGGAGGTCACCATCATGAAAGGGGAAACTCTAACTCCACATTTTTCTTTCATTGTTAGTATGTACCCACTCAGGTACACAATTCAGAATCCGTCAAATTGGATAGCCCAATAAATAGTAGGGAGAATTTTCCATACCCATTATTTAAATTTACATTCTTCAACTATAGTCCAGTAAGCACCCGCTGCACTACGGGAGTTAATCATAGGTATGGGCTTCGAATTCATAGCGTATGTCTCAAATAATACCTTCTTAATTAAGTATGAAACCCACATAATGAATGATTTATCTTCCATGGGAAGTGGATCCTTCTAGAGGGTCACTTTTTCCAGAATTATTAGTTCTCATGTGCAAGGAGGAGTCCTCTTTAGTCATCCCAAGTGGACCAGTGGGGAAACAATCATCATAAATCCCACCCAATATAGGTTCACATCATATATTCTTAGCATCCTAGAGGCTAAAATCCAACTCAAAATTCATGAGGTAAAAATGTTCATGCATAGTCAACAATAGTTGAACAATCCCATCATCAAGCCATTGTTGAAATAAGAAAAAATCCCAAAGATCTTGACAGCCTACTACATCCCAATATTATTCTAATCCTAAGTGAATTTAGAATAAATGAATTAGTCCTAGAAGGTAGAAACCCAATCCATTATGAAATATCCCTTTGATTAAATCTACCTCTTGGGAACCAATCCAATCTCCAGGTTGGAGGTATACAACCATATTATCAAGTGTTACCTATGATCATCCAGTCTAGGTTCATGATTGTTACCATTAATTACTATGGGAATTAACATTATTATTTGACTGAATTCATTGTCTCCCTCAGTGATAAAATAGCATACCTTAGAGATGTTCACCCAGAAGGTGTTATGGGTTTTCTGAACTAAGAGGATGGAGTGAATGATGAATGTGATGGAGGAATGAGACTATAATAGGTAAGATCAAACATTTAGAGGGGAATAAAATATGAAAAGAAGTATCCCCAATGAATTTATTATATCAGTACTATTAGGATTATCTGAAATGATCCGACATCATAGTGAGAAGTTACATCCACAAATGGTATAATAGAATCACGAAGAGGAATCACTACCTATAACTCGTTCCAAAACCTCTTGTAATATGTTTAACAGAACCAAAAACCATATAAAGAAATCTCCTATAAAAACAATTATTGATGAGAAGTTCTCGTGACATGGGCTTACGATGAGGTCTGATGATGGGTTCTTGTTGGAATGTCTTATGATGAGGTTTTGTGATGGAAGAATGGTGAAAAAGATCAAAAGATTCAAGAAGTTGGTGAATGAATCCCTCTCGGCTTCCTTATTTATTGGGCATTCTATGGAATTCCAATTGTCACATGGAAGAACAAATTCTACTAAAAATAGAAATTGGTGAAAATGAAAAATCCTTATGAAGGCATTTACATTACTTATAATCGAGCCACTGTCCCTACAAACATACCTCCTGAGGGGGGTGGATTTATTGGCTCCCACCAAAAAAACATAATCAAATTCAAAAAGGAAGAAATACATAAATAATGTTATTATATTCCTCTCAATGAAAAGGATGTGGATGGAGGATATGACAATTTGGATCGCATAAACTTCTAGGAGGCATGTGATCCCATGACCAGTAGAAGTTTATACTAACAACCATGTGCAGTGCATAGCCTTTGTAAGGCCCAATGATGTACCATAAAAAAAGAATCATTTTTAATATAGAGTTTTTGAACGACATAGATATCATGTGGAATTAGAAAGACAAGAATACTTGAGTCACACGAGTTATCAATTGGAAAGATCATGAAAATATATCCAAAATATTCTTGTAAAATTAGTGGAAAATTTGAAAATTTTAGCAGCCTATTGTGGTTGTAAATAACTCACAATAGATCACTGATAGAATTATTTATTATCTTTTAAAACAATCATACAACCTCAAGAGATCCCAAAACATTTTAAAAATAATAAAATAAAAGAAAATATTACAAGAGCCTCTTGTTGTGATAACAATCATGTGATGTGCCCCAGTAAGATCGTACGATGATGCCAACCCCCCAGAGACATATACGAACCCCTGAATGAGAGCCCACTAGTTTATCTACCTTTTACTGAGAAGGACCATGGAAATGTACTAGAGGTATGGTCCTCAACCTTTGGTTTAAAAAATTAACATAATATTTTTACCATTCAAATTCTACTACTTCACCATGAGACATGTTTTTTTTCATGCATTTCATTATCGATTAGAAGAAATACTATCCTATAAAACACTCATGAAAAATCACAACACAATAGGATCTAGATAAAATAAATAGGGGAAATTTATAATCCCATTTTTTTCAAAAACCTCATGGGATTAAATATCACATATTCCCAAAACCCCTTTCAAACCCATCATTTTCTAGCAAAATGTCCTCGACAAGTCACCTGAGCTCATGGAAAGGCCTTTCAACATGATTCCTAGTCCCATGAAGGCCCCTGTACAAGTTAATATGAATAAATGAAATTCCATTGGAATGTAAAAATTATTAATAAGACCATACTAATTTGATATAATAATATAAAAATGGTGTTGGTGCTATGGTCTTATGGTCACTGAAAATCAAGTGATTCCCCTAGATGACCTACGATATGACCTCACGAAGACGCCTGAAGCAAAATACCTCTACCAAATCTAGCCTAGATATTTGTGATATGCAGTACAAAAAGGTGAATGATATCATGAAAAATGAATGTTTCATGCACAAACACTTATCATGAATATGCACTAAGGTGTAGATTTTTATTGACCCCCACCCGTCCATGAAAAATACTGCCTTACACAGATGCATGAATTCCGGTTTCCTTGCACTGGTCAACCAGGAATCAGAGATGATTCCTCAAAGTGGATGATATCATGAATATGAATGTTTTTAGTGAGGTAAGATCTTGGAAAAAATTAGAGTGATTATGAAACATGAACAAAAACTTATCATGATCACTCATAGATCACACAAAAGAGTTCTTATAAGTTACGCAAATGAAATATTATCCAAAAAATGAGACATAAAAGAAGCTAACAATAAAAAAATCTAATGCATATGGAATAAAAGTTAGAAATGAAGACTAAAATATCAGATACTTATGAAAAGAAAATATATGATGATCCTCATGTTCTTTTCCTTAACCAACTGGGTCATGTGAATACACTATGACATAATGAACATGTCATGTGATAGTTCTTTGGTATACTATTTGCATCTTGTGTAGTCTCCTAAACATATTATAGAATGTCACATAGAGTCCACCAGGTATGCCACCAAAGATTTGTGAAACCAAATGGGCTTTCCATCCATGTCATTCAATGAACTCTAGGGATGTCAACAAGATCATACGACGACATCATTACTTGTCAGCTATGTATCACGATAACACCTAGACATGTCATATAGCTCTCATGACATCCTCCAGATATGCGAGCCATACATTGAATTCCCCAAAAGGTATTTCAGCTAGCTCTTGGGACGTCTCTTGGATATGTTAACCGGATGTCACGACGACATCAAATCAAGTCATCCATAACATACAAAACTCTCAGAAACATGTGATGCTGACTCTCATGATTTACTCAAATCTTGTTTGATAATATTCACAATGATGTGATGATAATTCATCTAGATCCTGAAACTTACCTTAATCATTTTTACCAGGATTATGTGATGAATTATACTACAACCTAGTTGGTTCATGTAATTTCCTATGGATAATCCAACCATGATCATGTGACAATATTCAGACCTTGAATCAAGGTCATGTGACATCCATCATACAATTCAATTGGAACATGAGATTGTCATGGGACATGTTAGGGAGATATCCACCAACACGTAAATTAGACAATTAAGGTATATTTGGTTGACAATAAACCCATTAGTTTTGTATATTTTTTTTATTTTTATGTCTCGTCATTACAATCATCAATAATGATGGAGAAATTCCAATCAATCAAATCCATGAACAAAAATATTCACATGAAGACGCATGGTTTGATGATGGAATAAATACCAAAAATATGATGTATAATTGTACACAAGTCACCAATAGTCAAGCCTGTAACAACATATCCATGGATGGGTATACCGATTTTGTAGTCTATGTTATAAAATGTAATATTCATCTCCCCCTCAGGGGGATAAAATGTGTGAATCTATTCTCTCTATCTCTTAACAACTAAAATAGTCAAATGAAAATAAAAAGTCTTGAATCCTCACATGGAGGCTCAATATGTGTCTATCATGGGGTGTATAAATATAATTATTTCATAAATTAAAATGCAATATATTGTCCAATGAATGTTGTCTCTAGGGAGGATAACCCAAAAAACTATTTATTTCAATTTAAATTACAGTAAATGGGGGATTGGTTTTCAAATTATTTCATTAAGAAAATATAATAAATTAATGAAATTTTTTTAAAAACATATTGATGAAATAATTGATTGAAAAAGTCATATGACTTGGGTGATCAGGTCATCATTTTCATTCCAAATGAAATATTATCCTAGTAACTAGTTATCTAATCCTCTTTTGTAAATCTAATTTAAAGTAAGATTCCACAATCACTTCCTATATCTCCCTTAGTCAATTGGTGATGTTGGAAATAAACAATTCGCAAATCTAATCTAGTTATCGAATCCATTATACTATTAATAGTTGTAGATAATACACAAAATTGAATTAATAAAATACATAATTGGGTCATATTTATCTCAAAAAATCAAGAATCTACATTACCCCAGCCACATGAAATAACGATCATTGATTACTCCCCTACGAATATCATGTATATTACATCATATTTAAATTAAAACCTAGTGGATGGTGATAATGGAAATCAATTAACGTAACAAAAACAATAGAATATAAAACAATAGATGTACTTACTTGATAATAAATAAATCTATTATAATATTGAAATAAACATAGAAAAATAATGAAATAGATTTTTATTCCATGAATTATAAAATCTCATTAAATAGAAACAGGAACCCTCACCTTCCCCAACAAATAGTATGTTTAACCCTCTATATTAATGGTAACTGGGAAGAAGGGGGAGAAGAAGCTTCTACAAAAAATGGAATATAAGAAAATTTATTCTCTCAAATATATTGCTTGTATGTTTTCACTGATTATGCCCACCAAATAGTCAAAACTCGCTGAGATGTTTTATTAAGAGCGGAATTATTTTATTTTAAAATCAACCCTTAAATTTTTAAATAGATTGGTCACATGTAAAAAAACTATATCTAAATTTATGAATTTGTCATTTTCCAGATGAAGAGACCCTTTATCTTCATCCACATTGATGCGTAAAATGACTAAATTATTTAGGGAATTTATCAATGAAATTTAATATGAAAATGAATCTTTATGTTCTATTACATACCTAACTATAATAACCTAATTTTATTTCTTTTATCCTAATTTATTTACTATTTAATGAGTGGAGTACCATTTAACTATCCAATAAGTCTTACCATACTAGTATATTTATTTAATACCCCTAGATCATGAATGAGAATTTGGTCCAATTAAAAATACATAATCTTTGAAAAAATGAATCTTATAAAAAATAGTTCATCAATTTAAATCAATATTCAAAAAATTATTCTGGAAATTTAGATGTTTTTGAAAAATTTTAAAATTCGTGAATTAATGTATTTTTATATTTAAGACCATAACATCCATCGAATAAAAAAAAATGATATAATTCATCTCAAATTGATATATTTATATATATTTAATGATGAAAATAAATATTAAAAATAATTAAAAAAATTAGCACTATCAATTCCCTCAATCTTATAAATTAGACTCCTAAACAAGTAAGTATCAAAATCAAACCAAGAAAAATTTAAAACACAAACTAACAAGTTCCTCTAATTTAACACCATGAAAAAGAAGATATATTTCTTCATAAAAAATAATCTAATCTTCTCCAATAAACTCTTTTAATACATTTCCATTTAATTTCTATTACCCTACACACAAAATAATTACCTGACATTAATTTTCCCCTATCAAAAAAATTTAAATTTTCAACAAGGACGTTATCATCCAAAACCATAAATGTTTCACATTAGTACAGAAAAATTACTACATATCCTCCAGATCTAAGCCAATGATATGATTTTATCATGAAAACATTAATGGTTGTTCAGTGGGTGTCGGTAGTTAGGTTATAGATGACAAAAATATTAAGGAAGTGTAATCACAATTCATCTCTGTTTGAATAAAAAATAAATGATTATAATTTTAACTAATGTATAGTATCCTCCTCACCCCCATGAGCACTAAATAAGTTCTAATAATTATGATAAATTTAATGAGACAATACAACATTAAAAATTTCATAATTTTTTTTACTTAACTCCCTCTAAGAAAACTAAATTTTTGTTATATACATTCACTAGAAAATAATTATCTTTTTCAAAAAAGGGTTTATCTATTAATAAAATTGAATTTTTAGTTGGTATAACATTTTAATAAAAAAATTCACATCACCAGAGTATCAGTAAAAACTCTATCATTGAATGTTATTGTGATAGATAAAATAGTTATGTTAATGTTGTAATAATACCAACAAATAATATATATGTTGGTCAATGTGTTTAGAAACTGATTAATATGAAAAATATATCTTTTGGTAATAATATTACCAACATATATTATCTATTTATAAATTAAATTTAAATAAAAATTAATTATTTCTTATTGATATTAAAATTTCATATTATATTTATTAAATTATCATATATAATACACATTTCTTATTATCAAGATTAAGATGATTATCACACATATTCAAACATAGGAAATGATTAATTATATTAATAATGTAATATAATGAAAAATAAATCAATACATAGTTGATGTTCAACGGTAATACCCTAAAAACAAAAAAAAACCCATGATTTATCCATGTAGTTGTAGCATTGCACCCCCACAACCCACATCTTCTATTGATTGCAATCCTCCAGTATTTTTGTCTCTTAATTGTGATCCTCTAGCACCCATTATTTATGAATAATAGTTTCTTTCACTAAGGTTTTTCAATGCACCCTATGTACTCTACATGAAGAAACCAACCAAGTCAACAAGAGTACCATTAAGGAACATCAAATTGATGTTATCAAACACTCTTCATCTCCAAGATCTACACCACATAAAATCAAAAATAATAACCAAAAATAAGTGGGAAATATATTCATGAATTAAAACTGATAATAATAATAAATTAAAAAAAATTGAAAGCAACATATTTAAGAAAGTATGCCGGAAAAAATGGCATTGAAAAAAAAACAACTCCCCTAGAAGTGAAGCATTTACCTTGTGGTTGAATAAACAAACATCCACCTTTATCATGAAAGAAAAAACCTGTTTTCTTACTTCAAATAACCTACACAATAGTGTTTTTGAAAAAAATTCGTAAATAGTATTCTAATAAAAGAATAAAACCATGTTTAAAATTAAAGGAAAATGTTATTCCAAAAATATCACAATAATAACCAAAGAGTTATTACAGTAGATGTCCATGTTGAGAAGGTAGACATCTAATAACAATGGGATTTATTACAGGAACTAGGATTCTGAAAAGAGGAACCTACCATCATGATTTTCAATCTAATATATTGAGATCAAAATAGTGATTACCATTAGTACGACTAGTATGATCAGTAATTTTCCAATGGCGGAGGCTTGAATACAAGATGAGCTCTAACAACCATTTCTAGAGAAGAATATCCACTGACATAAATTATACTTGATGTTTTGCTGCCAGGTGAACCCATAGTGATAATGGTAGAAATAAATCTATGAATATATATATTGGAAAACAAGAAAAAGATATCATTTAAAAATTATTTGTATGTAGATATCATATCATATTTCATGTTATATGTGGTATAAGCAATAATAAGAAACCATATGACTCCACCACCATCTCCTAAGATGACTCACATAACAAGCCCATTCAATACCCTTGTATATAGACATGGAAGGGCTTGTTGTAGTTCAAATATAAAGGATATGAAAACAAGTCAGCATCCCATTCATAGATGCAAAAAAATATTGAACCTATAAAAATTAAGATAATAATAACATATAAATAATCATGAAATTGAACAATGATGATGACTATTAAGGATCACAAGGGAAAAAAATTATATTATATCAACAAATCAATATCATAGATACCAAAACTGAGTACATTCTCGTTATTTAAAAGAAACATTGAATAAATTGTCATACCATGCATGGAGGAAGATAAGATATGTGAAAAGATTTAAGCATTCCATGATGTACCTACAACACATTAATAGTCATTCCATGCATGGAGGTAGAGCATATATGTGAAAAGAGTTATGTATTATACACCATAATTGAACCCCCTAGTTTATCACACTGTCAAAGTAGAAGAATTAAAGTGAAACATCAAAATACCATATTTGTGTGAAAAACTATGATATATGAAACTTCTCATGTAAGCTTCCCAAAAATGCATAGAATATAATAGAGGAATTTAAATCTTTATTGCACTGGTAGAGCCAGTAACAATATAGATTTTAGTGCAACAATAAATAAATAAAGCTTACATTCATCCAAATAATAGAAAATTTTCATAAACCATAGTGCTAAAGGTTAATGGTTTAAAAAACATTATTTTAATGAAAAAGGTTGAACATAGGGAACTTATAAAGATATATTCATAAGGGAAACCATCTATATTTAGTTTAAACTCATAATTAAATTAATATAAAATCAAAATCATGTGAAATATACCTTAAGATAGAACAAATCCATAATACCAACATCTTAGATAAACGAGGGCACAATCAGATTTTAGCACAACCATCAACAAAACATAAACAAAAATTAATGCATGAAAACTAATTTGTCAGCCCAAATAAAGACAAATCCAAAAAATAATGCATACAAACTTGCAATGAAATCAATACTATGCCAACCAGACCATCTGTAAATTTATGAAAGACACATTACTAAGTTAACCATCATGAAAAAAGAGTGATAAAAAACATTCATTATAACTGTATAATCCCTAAAAATTTCATAAAAACAATATCAATATACTAATATCCTCAAAAGATAAAAATTCATCAAACAACTACATTATTTCCATTGAATTAAAGTGAAGAGCATCATCCTCATTTCCATTTCATAGAGTTAATAATGGTTGGCCCATTAAACACCTACAAGTAAAATATGATTGAAAGAATTAATATAATTATCAAGATTACTAAAACCATGATCATAAAGAATGAGGATATGAAATAGTTATATTCTAAGCTTCTCATGACCATAAAAATCATTCATGAAAAAATAATTAACATCAATTACAATTAGTTCATCATCGAATTTAACACAAATGAATCAATGAAGTTCATACCCATCAAAAGTTGATAAAATAACCTAAGGACAATATTGTTTCTTATAATTACAGCTCATGTGTATATCCAACAAGAATGGATTCACCATTCAAGAAATTATCATTACCAAATAGATAATATTTAATCATCTTGTAAGAATTCTCTATAACTATGAAGGCAGTTATTTCAGCATACATGATATTAACCAATGAATATTCAATATGATTTTCAACAAAAAGACCCATGAAAAATATACATCAAAACCACAACAGCATGCATTTATACTAAACACCTGACAAGTTTTATAAGAAACCATGTAGTTTTTTAATAATAATGTTGTAAAACATAATGATGTGATTATTTGAATTCAAATATTAGGAACTAATACCCTACCATCAGAAAAAATAGGTTTCCAAAAGGAAAAAAAATGAATGAGAGGATGAATTAAAATTAAAATCAATTAATGAAAGATCATCATTGTGATGAGAGGGATTCATTCTCTAAAAAATGATTAACCATCCAACCTTCTATTTTTAAATTTAACTCATCTTGATTTTTCTCATAGCAGTACCTATAAAAGAAACCAAATTGGAATGGGATTCAATAATTTTAGTTAATAAAGGATAAAACCATGCAAAAAATGAGAAAGGAAATTATTTATCCTTGTTAACATCTCAATGAATCATGTCAGATCTAGTACCAGTGAGGAATATCAAGTCACTTCTATGTCAAACCCTTTAAATCTAAGATCTACACCCCACAACTAATGAGAAATGCCATAAATTAAGGAAAATTTAAAAATAAACATATTCCAAAATAAAAGTAAATGAAAATATTATAAAATTAAAAATAATGGGAATTTTTATAAATCAAAAAATCATGTTAGTTATAGTATGAGAAACCTCAAATCACTGTTATGCCACACCCTTCAGTTCCATGATCCTAACCACACACAACAAAAAATCATACCCATAAATCTATGAAAAATATTCTTATAAATTAAAACCAAAACATAAATAAATAAAAGTATAAAAACAAAGTGAAGATGAATGATATAATGGGCATGAAAATATTATATATCATTTTTAGTTTCCTAATTAAATGTATCTTTCATGATAGTGGATACACAGTATAAGAATGAAATTCTAATTTTGAAATAAATCTAGTCAATCTCCACTTTAACCATGTTGTAATATATATAATTTTTATTTAGACATCCTTTGCATCCTATGGTTCTAGATTTGAAATATATGAAAACAATATCATTCTATATAATTGTATTATTAATAACTAATAATAAATGTCTCTATAATATAGTTTTTTATTATGAATATAGTAAAAAATAGTGGTATTAATCTAAGGATGAAATAGATTTATGATTATGAATAATTAGATTTCATGAAAATCCTTAATTCACTTAATGTATGATTGATTATGAATAAAATCCTTAATTCTTAGAAACCAACATTCCCTTTAAAAAACAATTCATATAGTAAAAATCTATCATTAACAGCTAAAAAAATTATAGTCCAATACATAAAAAAAAAAATAAAAACATACTATTGGTATGAAACTTGAGGGGAACAAGAATTTGATATTACCTCTCAACATATGATGTTTTTTACATTCTTGAAGAGATTATTACAGACTTTCATATCTTCATAAACTTCATCCACATAAGATATTTGTTAACCAATTTGACTCATCCTATGTGAATCTATGTATCCCAAAATAGATTTTTTTTGCAGAGTCTATCTTGTAAAATTCATTATCCCAACATTCTAACAACAAAGAAAAAATATTGAATTGGGTAGAAACCATGAGAACATGTCATATCATTAATGACTCAAATAGAATGAAAACATGAAATAATTATCATAACAACCACACCATAGGTATGATAATAATCAATATTCCATCAAATAATCAATATTCAAGTAATGATAATGTTTGAAGTCGAAAAAGGCTTGAAGGGCCTCCATAACCATCAAAATAAAAAGTTAAATAATATATGATACATTGATCTAAATGTATATAAGCCAGGAAATAATGAAAGGCTCAAATAAAGATGATGACACTAATTTATATCCATTGAATTAAATTATTCAATCAAGAAGATGAATTTAGAGAGTATTGGAAATTGTATAAAATTATTCAAAAGATATCAAATCAACATAGAAAGTATGATGTCATAAGTGGCCAACGACAGGTCTCTGCGAATGAGGACCCCTTCTTGAGGTCTGGGGTTTCCTATAATGATGTTCGGCTACTTCATCAACCTGCGTTAGAAGAGGGGTCTGGAATGTGCTTGGATGGCCTGAGGCATTAGATGAGGACCCCGTTTGTTGGCATTGGATGCTGGTTCTCCATGGAATGGTGTCTGCAGTTTACCATGATGGGGTTTGCATTATGGGATCAGGCCTCTTTAATGGTGGTGTCTTAGTTCATGGCGACGACAACGATTCAACTGAATAGATTATGTCTTTCATATTATGGTTTAGTGTTTGGGACTTCATGTCACATTATGATGTTTTTCCATTGTGGAAATATTGGTGTTTTTATTTTTTTATTCAATTTCTGTGATTCTAAATTTTGAAACAAAAGGTATGATATTGTAGTAATTACTAATTCTTATACCCCAAAGCATGAAGATAAAATCCAGAAGGTCGATCCGAAATGATGGGAAAGAACCCTAAAGAGAAAAAATCAAAAGGAACATAAGCAATACTGAAATAACTATATGAGACTGACCTACACTAAGTCACTAGAAGAACTCCACCAAACATAGGCAAAGAGAGAACAATGTATGTAGATGGATGTATGTCACAATAGGAGGGATGATATGTGTGGTAGGAGGATTGGAGGTGAGGATGGAGCCAGGAAAGGTGGGATGTGAGGTGAGGCTGCAGGAGGTAAGGTCGATCAAAGGACATACCAATGAAGGAAGTGTTTTCTTATAAAAGTATTTATATGTTTCATAAATAAATAATATTTAAAAACTTAAAAAATTTATTATTTAGAGAAAATCGAATAAAAAATAATGAAATATTCAAAAATAAATAATATTTCGTGAAAGTAGAAAATTAATTTCTGTTATGATATTTTTTTAATAATATATCATGATACACACATTTACTATTGTCAAAAATATAATATATATATATATATATATTATGATTTTATTAATTTATTATTAGTAATATTTTTTTTTGTTATTTTATGGTTTAATGTAAAAAAAATTTTTGACAGAAAATGATTTGTTGGTAATAGTCGTCATTAATAACAAATTATTGTTTTAGTATTTTTTTATTAGTATGAAAAATAAATATATTAAACTATTGGTAAATGATATGTTGGTATTAAATAATAAATACCAAGAGACAAATATTTTGGTTATAAAAAGTATTAGTATTAAAAATCAATACTAATAGAACATAATATTTGTTTGAAATGTTCATTTTTACAAACGGATATATTAATATCAATAAATTTATGTTGGTATAAGCCATTTTATTGTAGTGATTGAAACCATTGACTATATTATTTTTCAAGGAAGTGAGTGTGAATTGAATTTTATGGAGTATTTGTAACTTCCCAAACATTATCTTGTATTAAAATATATCTTTTAATATTACCCTTCTTTATTTTCATTTGAATTTTTGTAGTAGGTTCTGTTGTAATGAAGTTTTAGTATTGCACAAAAAATCACCAAAGAGGAATTTTGTTTTAGAAAAATAACTTATTTTGAATCATAAAACTCTCTTCATAATTTTATTTTCAACCAAAATTATCACTATTTTATGTTGCACAAAAAAAACGGCTTCACTCCACACTTATGTTCTACAAGATCACAAATTTTCATAAATAGAGAAGGTTCAAAAGGGATAATAAACTGGTAATGTGGCTAAACTAATATATTTTTTCATGGATACTAAGGGATGAAAATATTAAATATTTTATTAGTTCTATCATAAAAAGGATTCAATTTGAAAGTGCCATTGATACAAAAAAATGTCCATATCAATTAAAAAAATGTACCTCAAACTGTCATGTTTTGAAAATAATATATCAAATTCTTGTTTATGTAATGATGGGAGAGTTAATTAAAAACAAGGTGAATATATAAAATATTTCAAAAATACTATAAAATCCTCAAAGGAAGGTGTTTTTAAATTTAATGACAGTGATATGTGGAATGAGATTAAAAAACAAGATGTATTTTTATACAATTCTCAATGTTTTGAAATTGAAACAAAGTCATTTTTATCATTTATTTATGTTAGTGTTTGTGGTAAAAATTAGAAAACTCAATGAAATGGATTTCAAAAATACAAAAGATAATAATTTGAGGTCATATGTTTAAAAAAACATACAATTTATAAAGAAATAAAAAAAATTAGAATAACAATATTTGAATAAAAAATAATTGAATAAAAAAAGTTACAAAGTATCTCTACCGCACAATTAATTTTTGGAGATTAATCAACATATTCAGGTAGAATGGTTCCTCCACTTTTTTGGTTTCCATTTCGACAACCTATTCATCCTTCTATGGTGATTACATTAGGTATGATGAATCTATGTAATAATAAATTGGAAAATCATAGAGTAATAAAATTAGAAAAAAATTTATCTTGAAGATTCAATATCCATACATTTACCATTAAAAGTAAGCATCTTGTGTATTTGTTTACTTTGCAAAATTAGCTTGGATATCCTCATGGAATGCCTATATTAAATGTCTAATAAGTTTAGGGATCTCCACATATTCATTTTTAGGTGATACTTATTTTTCATCTTCATGCTCCATGAAAATCCATGTGGTATCCCATTAAAAAAATTAAACAAGTGCAAGTAATAATCAATCCAGCTTCAATGAAATAAATTAAATTGTCTTCAAGAATAGACTATATCCTTATGTTTTTTCATTTTTAATTTATTATTCCATGGAAAGTACTTCTTGGAGAGGAATTTCGAGGGATTGAGGTAGGTAGTTAGGGTACTCTATCCATTACTCAAATTACACCACTTATGTGGTTTCTTATTCTTCTCTAAATAGATAGAGATATAGAGGTGTTGGGTCTTATTACATTTTAAGGACATGGATATCATGTTTCACTTCTTATTCATTCAAGAAGTTATGTAGATATTATTGATCTCCAATACATGGATCAATATGAAAAAAATAATCATTAATATACTAAATAATTGGATAATAATTGTATAATAGATATTTTAGTATCACCTTATTTACATGCATAGGTTTTCAAACATTAAATATTAGTGGGAAAACCACATGCACCACTATCTTGAGTCTTAGCTTAGGTTTCTCTACATACTCATAAAATATGTTTTCATTTTCATTTTCACCAACTATTTTTTTGTTTAATTATTAAAATATTATCATATAATTATATGTAAACTTCTTTTTCTCAATGTTTTAGCGATATAATTTCCTTAGAAAAAATATTGGAATCATGGAAGACACTTTTTGTGACACGACGATTTAATATGTTCATGATGATATAGCACTACCTATCAACCTAAAAAAACCTATCATTCTATTGAAATTGAGGAAGACACTTTTTTGTCGAACCAGAAAATATTTTATTGTGGAATTTTTGAATATCCATTTTCTAGAAGAACAGACCCTTCATCTTCATCAAATTTGATGCATACAATGACATTATTAATGATAGAAATTCTCCATTAAATTTATTTTTAACATGAACGTTCATGTAATATATTATAACAATCAATAATCACCTAATTTATTAATTTACCCCAAGATATGAAATAATTAATAAGTAGTTTCTCATTTTGTTGGCTAAGAATATTTTCCAAATTTATTGACTTATCTAGGCCCCAGTTATTTCAAATGAGAATTGGTTCAATTTGAAGAAGTTTAACAACATTAAGAAAGAAATCCAACAAAAATTATTCTCAAATTATTATTTATATTAAAAACATTATGATTGAAATAGAGTAGTGATAGATAATAGTTAAAAATCATAAATAAGGTCATGTTCACATTTAGCTCAAAAGTTATCAAAAAATCAAAAAAAATGATGCAATTCAACTCAAATTGATAATAATATGGGGATTTTATAATTTAAATATACATAAAAATAATGTAAATTTTATCTAAATCATGCATCCATATATGTAAATAAATTTGAATTATGCAGTAATGGATTCCATGGGTGCATCATGGGGACATGCTCCCCAGATAAGAAGATATATATGGTTTTTTGTACCATCACGACACATGACACATGGGACTAGTGGAAAGCTAATAGATGAACCTACATCTATATGTTTGAATAATAAGTCCTTATTCATGAATTTTTTTTTACATTGTTAACATATTTTATTATAAATTATATATTATGGTAAAATCAAAGACAACCGTGGAATCCAACGAACTGTCTATACTAGAGAGAACTATACCATTCCAACCAACACTATAACTTAGAGAGTGTTTTGGTTTCATATAAAATTACAGAAAACATATTTATTAGTATAAAATGGTGAATTCTAATTTATCCCCAAGGCATTCATCTGGTCCGAAAAAATAATTACAACTATTTTAATATGTTATTAGTGTTTTTAATTTCATTGAAATTTATAATTAACTATTTGAAAGATGAAAATTTTATTCTTAACATTTAATAATTTGAATATTTTAAAAAAATCATTTTATATACATAATAATTGGATTTATATCTAGTTGTATTTTAAAGTTAGTTTCCATTTGGTTTTTTGTAAATTGAGAGAACGTAATTTATGATATGGACTTATTATTTTGTTTATTTTATGTATTAAATTTATAAATCCTTATTTCATTATAGTTTTATTAATAAATTTATAATTTCATGATTATTTCCTCAAATATAATTATAATAATTAAAAAAATCATGTATAAACTTTTACATTAATCTCATGATTACATCAGTCATTTTTACTATTATATAATTGCCTCCTTCATCATCAACCCAGCCAGTAGGTTTAGATGAATTGGAACACATGCTTGAACCATCATACATCAACCAAATATTAACACACCTGCCTATATAGCACCACCTATCACCCATCAAAAACCTTTTCATGCCCCACTAAGATACCTTTTATGTGTACTATGCAAGTATTAATTCATTGTGTCATTTATGGCCTCCATGTGTCCACCCGAGACTCTATTACAAACGCTTCTCCCTACACCGCCACGAATGTGGAAACTCAAAATGCATCGTATCCCACAACATAGTATCATCCTATCATAATTTTAGGTAAATACATTCTTTTCCATGAATTGAATGATAGGATCGAAAATAATTTCCCATTTGGAGAAATGATTATTTTGAGATAAAAATAAATTTAAAAAATCATAATTAAAAATAACCACTGATTGTAAACTGGAAAACCCAAAATAAAAAGTGAAAAAACCACATTAAAAAAATGGATCTCAATATGGTAAAATATGTGAACATAATATATATAAATTTCAAGGATAAAACACACAGAATATTAAATGTGAAATGAATACGAAATCTCCACATAATTTACTGCCCTCAGAGCTGAATCCAACAGATGATGTGTTTCTTAATAGGAAGATGGTCAACACTATTTGAGGGAGATGTCATTGTATATTCACCCCACACCTTTCTTTTTCCACTAAAATAAATACCTTTTACCAAATTAAGTGGGGAAAAAAAATTTAGGGATCCATCCACATTTAATCAACTAAATCTGGAGGACATTATTATTCTTTCTCTACGCCCTAAAATATTTCCCAGATATCCCCAACATAGATATTTTACTAATAAAAAACCATTTCTCCCTACATCATTTTTAACTACCAAAAAAGCTTCACATGTCTTTACAAGGCCTCGACGGGATTTATAACATCTAAACTTATTAGAGAAAAATTCCTATGATAATAAATCTGTAATATTATCTATATTGTAATTTTTATCCACATACACACTTCCTTCCTCCACTTCATCATGATAAAAATGATATTGTACTCCTATGTGCATTATCCAAGAATGAATATATGAATTTATTATAATTTTCAAGTGACTATTACTATAAATAAATAATGAAATATTATAATATTTGTACTTAACATCTTCTAATAACTATCTCATCCAAATATCCTCCTTGAATGCCTATGTAGATAACATATACTCTGCCTTGATCATGGATAAGGCCACAAATGAAAATATTTTGGAAACACAACTCACATATCCTCCTATATGAGTAAACACATAACCAGTATTGGATTTAATCTGATTAAAATCACATAAAAAATATGAATCAATAGGGCCTATGATATTAAAATTTTATCCTCCCTAACATAATTCATCATCTAACGCCTCCTTGATGTATATGAAGATCCTTTTCACAATGTTTCAATGATCCCAAACATGATTATCCATGCACATACTAACAAATCCCACTACATGTGTAATATAATGTGTAATAAGAACCCTATACAACCTCAAACTCCACACTATTATGCATATAAAAATTGATAAATTTTTATCCTCTCTACATAACTGCTAGAACTAGTCATGGATGATAAATTTATTTTTTTTGTAATTAGGGTAGATATTTTTTTTATAATATTGTATGATGAAGTGTTTTAGGAATTTCCAAAGGTAATTCTTATAGGATAGCCAAATATTCCAATAATCAGAATTTCGGTGGATCTACATCACATGAATCTCAGTTGCGGGTCCCATGTCTTCCATATCAAGTTCCCTATACAACTATGAATTTGTATACATGATCTGATCATTTTTTGGGCCTATAACTAAAATTACATCCACAGAAATAGAAGAGTGACTAGATCATCACCATATGGAACCTTTAAACATTCACAGGGATGATAATTAAGTCTATCTTATCCATGTATCGTGATATTGGAATAAAATATCATGTACTAACTCCTCATCACATGTTTGTGACCGTACTTTGATTTTATAAAATTATAAACCATGTTCACACTAACATCATTACAAAAACCTTCTTATTAAAGAATATATATTTCTTAATCCACATAAACATGTAAAAATATATATTTACATATTAATTCTCCAGATTTATAGTATATGTATCACACCTCACCATAACTACCCAAATAGTTATCAATCTAACAATGTGAGAAAATATTTCATTGAAATTAGTACATTTTTATGATCATATCCTTTGATCACAAATCATGAATGTCATCTATCGACATATTAGGTTTTATATCTCTTGGTCTTATAGAATTATTTGTTTCTAATGGACATCCTTCTATGATGTAGTTGAACAATATCACATGTCTTGTTCTTGTACATGGCCTCAGTTTCCTCCTACATCACCTTCATTCATGAAGAGTCATTTATACTCTAGGTCACCTCCACAAAAGAAATTTTTTATCCATCCTCTATTAATAAAAATATTCAACATTTATCTCAATGTAATTATATGAGTACTACATTGGTTATATTTTTTATGAATTTTACTTTTGTAGTATTGGATTATTCATTAAATGATCATCATGCTCTGGTAATGCCTGATAGGAAATGATTTCATCATTTTTTCCTATACATTGAATGTTGTAGTTTCAATATTTTCATTCTCCATGTATTTATCAATATTCATTTTTTAATTGTATTATTAAAAAATGACATCCATATTGATGATAATTTTGTGGGAAGTGGTATCCTAAAAATAATAACCCTTAACACCTCCAGTGTATCCCATGAAAATACAATCCATGTATCTCAAGACTATATTCGATCATTCATTTTCATTAAATAGATAATATACATGACTTGTAAATGTTTTAAAATGATAATAGGTAGTTGGTTTACCTATCCACATAACAATTTGTGTCATTAGTTCAATTTACAATGAAGGATATCGATTGATTACATAAAAGGTGGTATCTTCTAATTCTACCTATAATGTCTTTCAACTCATACAGTCTTCCGCATAACCTTATTCTATCCAAAATGGTTCTATTAATCCACTCATCCACTATATTCTCCTTAGGATTTATGCCATTGTGAACTATATTTTTATGCTTTCTTAATCTCAAAAAGAATAAAAAACAACCCCTGTATAAATTCCACCATTATCATTTCTCAAACACTTGAACTTCATTTCAGATTCAACATATTTATGTGAATTAAATAATTTGAATACATAAAATAGTTGAAAATTCCATATGATTGGAAACACACAACATCTCATAGAACATTCACCAATGAAAGATAAAACATACCTTGGTCCTGATGGGGATACAACAAATGTGTGCCAAACATTTGAATAAGCAATCTCCATGTTCTCATTACATGTCAGAAATGATATTTAGGAATTTTTTGAATATATTGACAAGAATCAGATTCTATAAACTCACCAAAAACTTATCATTCAGTTGTAATCAAGGATGATACTTTTTTCCGAACCACACTAATAGTTTATTATTGAATTATTGAATAACCAACTTCTAGAAGAAGAGAACCTTCATCTCCATCAAATTTGATGCATACAATGACCTCATTAATGATAGAAATTATCCATAAAATTTATTTTGAACATGAATGTTCATGTAATATATTATAACAATCTATAATCACCTCATTTTTTTACTTTACCACATGATATGAAATAATTAGTAAGTAGTTTATCATTCTATTGGCCAAAAATATTTTTCAATTTTATTGAATTATCTAGGCCCCAGTTATTTCGAATGAGAATTGGATCTAATTGAAGATGTTTAATACAATTCAGAAAGAAATCCAACAAAAATTATTCTCAAATTCATATATGTATTGAAAAAATTATGATTGAAATAGAGAAGTGATAGAAAATAGTTAAAATTCAATAATAAGGACATGTTCACATTTAGCTCAGAGAATCAATAAAAATACCAAAATGATGAAATTCATCTCAAATGGATAACAAAGTGGGGATTGAATAATTTAAATATACATAAAAATAATGTAAATTTTATCTTAATCATGAATCCATAAATTTAATAAATTTTAGTGAAGTAGTAATGGCTTCTATGTGTGCATCTTGGTGACATGCTCTCCAGATAGAAAGATATATATGGGTTTTTTATACGATCACGACACATGACACATGGGACTAGTGGAAAGATAATAGAGGATCCACCATCTATATGTTTGAATATTAAGTCCTTAATCATGAATTTGTTTAACATTAATAACATATTTTATTATAAATAAAATATTACGGTAAAATAAGAGATAGAAATGGAATCTAACAAACTATCTATACTTGAGATAACTATATCATTCCAACCAACACTCTAACTTAGAGAGTTTCTTTGTTTCATATAAAATTACATAAAATATATTTATTGGCATAAAAATTATTATTTTAATTTATCCCCCATGCATTAATCGGGTAAAAAAAAATAATTACAACTATTTTAATCTGTTGTAAGTATTTTTAATATCATTAAAATTTATAATTAATTATTTAGAGCATGAAAATCTTATGGTTAACATTTAGTAATTTGAATATTTATAAAAATTAATATTATATACATAATAATTGGATTTATATGTAGGTGTATTTAAAAATTAGTTTCCATATGGTTTTTTTGTAAACCGTGAGTATGTAATTTATGATATGGACTTATTTTTTTTGTTTATTTTATGTATTAAAATTATAAATCCTTATTTCATTATATTTTTATTAATAAATTAATAAATTCATGATTCTTTCCTCAAATATATTTATAATAATTAAAAAAATCATGTATAAACATTTACATTAATCTCATGATTACATCAATAATTTTTACTATTAAATAATTGCCTCCTTCTTCATCCACCCAAGCAGTAGGTTTCAATGACTTGGAACACAGGCTTGAACCATCATACATAAACCAAATATCGACACACCAGCCTATATAGAACCACCTATCACACTAAAATATCAATTTCATACCCCCTTAATCTACCATTTTCGTGTACTACGCCAGTAAGAAGCAACTAAATTATTTATGGCCCCCATGTGTCCACTCGAGACTCTATTACAAGCGCTTCTCCCTACACCCCCATGAAAGTGGAAACTCTAAATGCATCATATCCCATAGCATAGTATCATCATATCATATATTTACTGAAATACATTCTTTTCCCTGAATTGAATGATAGGATCGAAAATAATTATCCCTTGGTTTTAATGATAATTTTGTGATAAATATGAAAGAAAAAAATTATAATTAATAATAACTACTAAATGTAACATGGAAAACTCAAAATTAAAGGTGAATAAACCACATGAAAATAATAAGATATCACTATGGTAAAATATGGGAACATAATATATATAAATTTCAAGGATAATACACAAAAAATATTATATTTTGAATAAATAAGGAATCACCACATAATGTACCACCCTCAAAGATGAAGAAAAGAAATGATTTGATTCTTAATAGGAAGATGATCAAAACTATTTGAGAAATATCTCAATTTATATGCACCCCACACCCTTATTTTTTCCCAAAAATATATACCTTTTTCCTAATTATGTCGGGGAAATAAATTTAGGGATCCACCCACATTTAATGAATTAAATGTGGAGGACATTATTATATTTTCTCTACGCCCTAAAATATTTCTCAGATATCTCCAACTTAGATATTTGACTGATAAAAAATCATTTCTCCCTACATCATTTATATCTACCAATCAAGTTTCTCATGTCTCTGCATGGCCTCTTCAGGATTTATAAAATCTAAACTTATCAGAGCTAATTGGATATGATAAGAAATATGTAATATTTTCTATATTGTGATTTTTATCCATATCCACACTTCCTTCCTCCACCCCATCATTATAAGAATTATATTTTACTCTTATTTTCCTTATCTAGGAATGAAAATATGGAATTATTATAATGTTCAAGTAACTCTGAATAAAAAAAATAATGAAATCTTCCAATATTTGTTCCTAACATCATCTAATAACTATTTCATCAAAATATCCTCCTTGAACGCCTATGTAGATAACATATAAACAACCTTGATCATGGATAAGGCAACAACTGACTGTATTTTGGAAATATAACTCACATATATTCCTATAAGAGTAAACACATAACCAGTAGTGGATTTAATCCGGTTAGAATCACATACAAAATATGAAACAGTAGGGCCTATGATATTAAAATTTTATCCTCCATAACATAATTCATCATTTAACGCATCCTTGATGTATATGAGGATCATTATCACCATGATTCAATGATCTCACACATGATTATCCCTGCAGAAACTAACAACTCCCACTATGTGTGTAACTAGTACATCGCCCGTGTGTACGCACGACTCTATAAATAAATGCTTACATTGAGTATGAGAAAACTATTATTAAAAGTTAATAATGAACATTAATATTTTATATATTTAAATCACAAATAAGTGGAACATGATATTAGAATACTGGTGGGGTGGAGAAATTTTTGAGACATCATAGAAATGATAATATTTAGTAGAATTAATCAGGAATAAATATTTTTTGTTAAGTGTTCAAGATGGAAATATCAGTGATATCAATGAAAAAATTAATTCAAATGGATAATTCAAATTTTGAAAATAAAAAAACAAATGATTGTATATGAATAACATCACAAGAACAGACAATGAAAAGAAGAATCATTCCACAATTATAATTTGTAGGGTCCAAGAAGAAGACATTATGAAATTCTAGTTTTATTATTCCAAATAAATAATAAATCATAACATGAATGAATAATTATTACTCAAAAAAACATGGATAAAGATAGCATTGGATAGTGTCAAAGGAATGGATAGTGGAAAAGATATCATTTACCTACTCATAAAGTACTTGAAATATGAGTTATAAGATACTGATAAAGAGCTGAATGTTAGCTAACCCAACAAATGAAAAATGAATAAAAATTCATCATCAAATTTGTCTTTAAAATCCACGAGTCGAAGTAGGAGAATCCAAATTAGCAACCTGTAGAGTTTAATCATCATTTTGAAATTCATATCCATGTTGACCTATTGAAAAAATAAATAACGTAATCAGTAGATGAAATATAATAGGTTTGGAATTTCATTTATTAGGTAAATGGTTTGTGCTTCTTACCTCATTGGATAGATCAAACACACCTTCCTGAATATTCTGAAGAATCTTTGCAGTAGTTCGGAATACGGCCTGCAAGAAAACACTAATCTTGCGTAAAACAGTTTAGAGTATCAACTCAAGGTGATCATACCTACTCAACATTCTATGTTGTTCTTATCGAAGCCTCGAAGAACATAATCCCATGTTACATTACAAAATGATCTCCTTCCTTGCTGACCGTGATGAGCAACATCTCATTTATTCCCTTTTATCATGATCGTCATGTTGGGATTCACATGTTGACGGGCATCCTCCAGCCATCTTGCAAGGTTAGTAAATGTCTCATGCCAGATCAAATAAAAAAATAAAGAAAAGGATTTTGTATGGATTCATGATACAAGAATTTAACTGCAATCAGGAGATAAAAAATGAAAACATAAAAATATAAAACCATCAAATGTACCCATACCACTGCTTACAAACAACACAAAGATTGAATTTGAGAGTGTAAATTGGCGTAAAAAACAATTAATATATTGGACAAGACGAGCCAACAGTTCGTGATTATACCGCTCAATACCAAACTCTCTTCTGCCGACATAGAGATACCCCTATCTGGTTATGTCATAAACCATAAGTGCCCCAGTTTCTCCTCTGTAGTACTATCTTGTTATGGATCTAAATGACTCTTGACCTACCTAGCATGAAATGAAAATGGGGGCTAAGGACGCTCTAACCTGAGTAATAATACTGAACAACAGAAGGATATAAAAAAATCAAATCATTGACGAAAATAATGTCAAATAGAATCCTCAAGAATAACTGATAAGATATATACATTCAAGATATTAATAATAGAGTCAAGAAGAAGGAGGATCATTTGATCATGAAAACACCACGTCATTGAATGGGATGTCATTTAAAAGAAACATTTAAATAGAAATAGAAAAGTGCTACCCTCTTGAGGTGTAATGCAATGGAAAACACTAAAACATCAGAATAACAATTACTTACAAGTGTCTTCAATAATAGGTGTTAGATAAACTCAACAACCTCACTTTATAATTTAGTGGATATAATTATTTTGAAGAGCTCACCCAAATGATGGCTTAAAATAGACTTTTCTCATTTAACCAATGTCCCATTACAAAACAAAATTGACACTAATGAATCATTAAAAGAAACACGATGAAACACCAATACGATGATGTCCAAGGGCTGCATAGTGCAATTTATGTTGGGCGCATATTCATTTTTTAGACTAGAAAAAAAAAAGAAACCATTAGAATCACCTGAAATAACACATGGCATAGACCTAAGGACGGATTCTGATATGAACATCTGGGAGTGCTTGCTTCTAACACAGTAATATTTCAGCCAAAAAGGGAAACCAGTATGAATTTCAAAGAATTAAATACAGTTAAAGTTATTGAATTCAAACACAGTAATATGTTTTACATACAAAATAATTGAAAAATTACCCCAAATTATACTCGGCGTAGAAAGAAGTCTTGATTCTGAGATGAAGTTCTAGGCCGACTTTATTCAACAGGTTGTCGAATTTGACCAAATAATATATCCAATGGAGATAGTACAACATCCTAGGAAAATAGACAATATTTAAAAAAAATATACAATTCAAAAAGTATATGAAACACTGCATTCCTAGAGCATCTATCAAAAAATTGAAATACAATATTGAAATGTAATCCCAACAAATATTTTAAATGTATGTAAAACATACAGAAATCAATACACATATTAAATTTAAATATTTTGAGTTAAAACCCGAATCATGGTTCCACAAATTTGGTTTTTTCTTTTGTGTTTTCTTTATGCCTAAAATTTTTAAACCAAAAATAGATATAGCATTAAAAAAATTAGAGAAAGGAATTATGTAACCTTGAAACAGCATATGGAAATTCTAAATCATCTAGTCAACTCCCAATATTCATATAACTTTCAGATTTTATATCAATCAATTCAGGAATAAAATGTCCACAACCATTTATATAACATGCAGGTCTCATATAAATAATTTCATCTCTAATTAAATGTTCAGTCATTATGTTTTTCAATAACATGATTATAACCAAAAGTGAACATGAGAAGATTGATGAAATCCATGCTATTAAATGCATTTTATAATACAATAAACATTAATTAAAATGAAATTATCATAAAAAAATGGGTTAAATGTTTGTCTTACGTAGCTCATTTGGGATTTGTCTTATTTTCCCAGTTTCCATAGAGATAGTTTTATCACAACAATTTCAAAAAATTGTGATCAATTATGTCATTATATCACATCCATCCATGGAATTAGTTAAAAAAATAAAATATAAAAAACTGGAAGTGTATGTTCGGTTATGGCACCGTACATCTGTTAAAACCAGAATATTTAGAAACATGTCCTTGTAATTTAAATTATAACCTAGATATTTCCAGGCCTGAAGGGAAAGTTTGTAATACATATAATACACTATATCAACTGAAATATTGAATTTTTTTAATGTTAATGGAATTAAATTAGTACTCACTAAAGATAACATGAGTAATAGACATATTCAAGGTTGAACTGTAAAATCGTGTGTCAATGACACATAAGATGTATACATAGAGTATAATTTTTGTAGAAAACATGGGTGAATTTTATAACAGTAGAAAGGCATAAATTGTAGTAGAAGAATGTAAAAGTTAAAATTATAGAAGTACCCAGCTCGAAATTCCATTTCCGATTGCGTCGTATCTGAAATGATCCAGTAGTTCTCCATGTGTGAAATTATCCAGAAGTTGTACATGTCGATTGACTACAGAATAGGTTCTTAGAACAATTCAATATAACTCATGAAAATTAATCTTAATATTTCCAAACTATGAATTGATTTATCAACAAAAGGATAAAATTATGGTAGTGCAGTGTATTTCTATGAATAGTTTTCTTTTTTTAGTGACGACTTGAAGATAACTTTATTAGAGATGAAATTATGGAGGTAATGAAATGAAATATGGTAACAAATATAATGGAATAAGGAAAATGAGCATAAACTATCCTTATTCTTGTCAGTTGACATCAACTTAATAGATGAAAACAATTTAATGAAGTTGAAAGAATACTCATCACCCGAAAGCGTTGGATAGAGAAAACATATGTATACAGATTTGAATCTATATTAATAATATAGGGATTTAACAGTTGGAAACATACTGTCGGAATAAGATGATTCAACGACCAGCTTCAAGGGTAAGTGAACCGAGAAGGGGGGAACATATCACATGTCACTGTAATGCAATAAGAAGTGTGTATGGACACAGCTTTATTAGAGATGAAATTATGGAGATAATTGAATTAGATATGGTATCAAAAATAATAGAATGGGAAAATTGAACATTAACTATCCTTATTCTTCACTTGACATCAACGTAATAGATGAAAACAATTAAATGAAGTTTAAAGAATAATTAACAACCGAAAGCGTTGGAGAGAGAAAACATATGTATACAGGTTTGAATATATATTAACAATAGATGAATTTTAGAGTTGGAAGCATACCGTAGGATTAAGATGAGTCATCAAGAAGTTTCAAGGTTAAGTGAACCGAGAAAGGGGGAACATATCAGATGTCTCTATAATGCAATATGATGTTTTTAAGGACACATGTCTAGTATGAAGAAGAAAATATTAATACCAAAATGGGTTTCACTGGAATAGATTTCTTACAATGGAATGCAGGTGACGGAGCAGCAATGATATTATAGAGGTAAATAAATCAAATAATATTTCCAGATTAGAAATATACGAAAAAAATACAAACAAGCATGAATCTTCTTACACCTAAAAAACCATTTCATGGATGAAAATAATGTAAAGAAGTTTGTATAATAATTATAATCTATAAATGTCTCACATTATCAGAATGGTTTGAAATGAAGGAACTAATTTTTGGAGGTTTCTTGCTTACCAGGCTTCATCCATAAGAGAAATTATTCCACCAGGTTTCTAAAATACAAAGGATATGTCAGAAAAAATCTATAGAAAGATAAAGAACTAACGAGTAATGGAGAGGCAGTAATTGTGAACACAAACTAAATACATTTTCTAGTGGAATGAGTTAAACATAAAAAACCACTAATACAGCTCTTGATTCCTTCATGATATCTACATCATTCATAGAAGTCATGTTGCTTGATTAACCTGCTAGTTCTATAATTGAAATAACTTATGTAAACAGTTTGATTGTTGTTCAAAGATGAGAAATAATAGTGCCAAGTTAGTAGCATATATATGGTAATATAAAATTCCATTCATACTGATTGAGAATAATATATTTTGAAAATAGACCAGCAATGTCAAGGTGTGCAAGAAAAAATTTCATCATGTGCACCTTATAAATTAACCATCGATTGAGTTCCAAATTGCTACATTACCATGATAATATACCCTTATTTGACACCCCTGACTATAGGATCCGACCTAGAACGGGTTAGTATAAAAATTTTGCAAAGATTTCACGACACTTTAATAAGGTTGTCCAGATAATACTGCTTCAAAAAACCAACGGAAAGAATCATGCACACCAAAATGGTGAAATGAAACAGGCCATGCCATTCTCAATGAATAAGAAAGTATGCACACCAAATCCATCTATATCGGGATTTGATGTTTCTTTGGCTTTCCCAAAAACATTATCACATTTAAAACTAATTACATGACTATGGTTTTTTAGTTTTTCACCAAAAATCCATGTTATCAAGTCTGCCTGTTCAGAATACTCATTTATATATTGGTGAAAATTGTCAAGCTCCTCCAATGTAGTATTTACACCCAATAGTTTAGTTTCTCAATGGATAATTTCTTGTATAGAAAACCGTCTTTGAGAATCAACCCATCAAAAAACATAACAAAATATCATAGTTTCGCAATGAATACTTGGTTAAATAACAATATGGAATTCCTGAAAAAAATAACGTTTCAATATAAAAAATATTAGCAATGTTTTATATTGAGTATTAACAAAATTAAACATTAAAATTAATCTCACCCTAGATAACTTGAACTAATTAATGATTGAACTGGTTTCATGCTCTTTAGAGGAACTCTCCCACTCTGTAATTGATTTCCAGGGATACTATAAGAAACAGATTATATAATTAAAAAAAATTTAAAGATGCATCCAGTAAAGACAAATATTACAAAAAATTATTTCATTATCAAGATCGAATAAAAAATTTCCACAAACCTCCAATTCCATAGGTACTCAAATCACATACAACTCTCTAATAGACAATCAAAGATGGTGGAAATAGAGAATGATGCATCATAATTCACCTTCATGTTTTTTATCATGATTGACAATGGAGATCTTTATATTAATTGATTATTGCTGATTTAATCATGAGTATGAAACATTTAAAAAATGTTACAAAATGTTTTTACCCCAAATGTTACATATAGTTATCAATTTAATAGAAAAATCCAACACAATAAGCTGTTTTAAAGTATTCTTATATATTAAGAGAACATCTAGACCATGCATATATACATACTAAAAATAAATTAATGTAGCACTAATTAAGATAACTAAGAGAAAACCAATTATATCAACCCCTACCCTTACTCATACTAAACACGTCCACATCTCATATTTCATTCCATTAAAATTGGTCTATGTAACATAATCTGAAACACTCAAAACAATATAAAAATCATTTCCATTGAAAAAAAGGAATAATGATATATTATCAACGTGTCAATGAATGCAAGGAGGTTTATTCTAGGTAATAGTCTTATGGTTTCTCTATTTCATGACAACAAACAGAAACAAAACTCTAATCATACATGAGCTAAAAAAGTTTCCATCAACACAGAGTTACATAGGCAAAGAAACACCAAAAGGAAAAAAAGAAATCAAGGAAGTATAAAAATGCATTACCACCAATGATGTTTTTTTGCGTGTAAAGCTCGATTTTCAATCATGAATATCATCCTTCAAGGAATTGATAAAACAAAATGAACTCTTGGAATATTTATAATCAAATGAGTAGTATGCATTGTGACAAGAAAATATAAATCTATTGTTGTTGTTTGAAGGAATTTCATACTTGTGTAACATGATATTTTGATTTCGAAATTTTAAAAAATCCCTATATTTCTCTATGGAGGTGATTTTTTTCATAATGTAGTACAATCAAACCGATGCATATAAATTATAAATAGGAATAATCACCTTATAATTCTAATTCAAATTGGTGACACGTATCTTGAGGCATGCAAAGATCCATGAAATCCCATAACTACAACCTAGCTGTAAAATGTTTCATTCAGTCATAACACCAAACACAATCAATGATCTAATCAGACATGAGCTGAAAAACGTACAATCAACACAGAGTTACATTGGAAAATAAACAGCAAAAGGAAAAAATAAATCAAGGATTCATAAAAAAGCATTACCATCAATTCTGTTTTTTTCCTTAGAAGATCGATTTTCCATCACGAATGTCATCCACCAAGGAATTGATAAATCAAAATTAATTCTCACAATATTTATAATCACATGAAAATTCAGTGGATTTTTGGCTTCAATGATAAACAAAAGAAATTCCATTAAAGGTGATAAGGATTCATTTTTCATGTAAGTAAGATTTGGTGGTCTTGTGTTTGCGGGATGGGTATTAATAAACATTTAATATATTGATTGAACCTAAGTTGGAAGGTCACATCTGCAGATGAGAGAAACACAAAATGATAATATGGTGAATAGTAACTGCGTTTACTAAAATTTAAAACATGATTGATATGAATATACTTAACCATTATACATTGAACACATTCAGACCTGTCCTTGATTACCTAACTCTTGCAAATTTAGAAGGGGCAACCAAATGCATTTAAAAATTTTACAAGGATTCAAAGGTAATGTAATTGTAATGGTAAATTGGAACAAAATAGTAAAATAAAATGACTTTTTAGTGGCTACTACAGCTACAAGGAACTAAAATACTGACCCCAAGTAAGTTTTGCGGTGCGTAGATTATCCTCCCCTGTAAATGTAGGGTTACCATAGATATAGGCGAAAAATATCATGAACAGAAGGTATTTTTAAGGGAGACAATAGTAAAAACATACCGTGCGAGATGAAAGTGGATGTAAAGAGCGGAAGGGGTGGGGATTGGATATATAACGAGTTGTGATAGACATAGAAGGAGCACCTGGTCGATAATGATAAAAAATTCAGACGCACGGAAGTGAAGCAAATGAAGACGCAACAGGTGGAGAGGCTGGAAGCGTAGCAGAAAGAGGAGGATGCTAAGAAAAATGTGAAATAGGCAATGCAGGTGGAGAGATTTGAGGAGTGTAGCGTTACCTTAGGAGAAGTCGGAGGAAGAAGAACCCTAACAGGTAGGGAATAATGAGGAAGCACGGGGGGGTAATGGAATCGGGTTGGAGGATAATCACGATATGGGAGAGAGGATGGAAATAAGTTAGGAGACTTGGATGCATATGGCATGATTGCTGATGAAAAAACCGTAGGTTCTTCGAATGTATTTCCCTAGCAGGTTCGCGGTTGCATGAGAGGTGGCGAGTTTTCTTGAGAGGGGGGCGGATTCGCAAGTGTAGGTAACCCTAGATGGTGTCTAGGATGGTGTTGAAGGAAAACCGGCGCCGATGAGGGGAATGGAGCACCGGTGGTGAGATTTGACGACGAAAGAGTCACGCCTGGGTCGAGGATGGAGACAGAATATGGGAGGAGAGGGAGGGAATCGATGACTGCAGAAACCCTAATCGATTCCGGGAGGTGTGTCTACGGGCGAAGGCGAAAGAATTAGGAGTTCGGGTGCGAGGATTTGGGGGTATAATGGGGAAGAAGAAATTGATTTGGGTGACGTGGCTTGCTGCGGTGGTGACACATAAGGCTAGAAGAACCCATGTTTAGTAAATATAGTGGATATCATATGTAAAAAAAATGCTAGCCAACATCAAACACCACACTATTGATGCATATAAAAATTGAAATTTTTTTTCCTCTCTTCTTAACTTATAGAACTATTCATGGAAGATAAATTAATTTTTTTTGGAATTGGGATAGATATTTTTTTATAATATTGTATGATGATTTTTCTTATTAATTCCCATAGGTAATTCTTATATGATATTCAAATATTCCAATAATCACAATCTTGGTGGATCTACATCACATGAATCTTGGTTGTGGGCATCATGTCCTCCATATCAAGTTCCCTAGCCTCTTATTACATTGTATACTAGATTTTTTCATTTTGGGGCCTACAACTAACATTTCATCCACATAAATTTTAGAATGACAAGATCATCACCATATGGACCTTTTAAAAATTCACAAGGATCATAATTAAGACTATCTTATACATGTATCATGATATTGGAATCAAATCTCTTGTACTAACACCTCATCAAATGTTTGTGACTGTACTGTGATTTGAAAAAATTGTAAACCAAGTTCAGTCTAACATCATTACAAAAACCTTCTTATTATAGAATATATATTTCTTAAAAAATATCTACATGTAAAAATATATATTTACATATTAATTCTGCAGAGTAATAGTATATGTATCACACCACACCACAAGTACCCAAATAGTTATCAATATAAAAACGAGAGAAAATATTTCATTGAAATAAATACATTTCTTATGAGCATATACTTTTATCACCAATATTGAAAGTCATTTAGCCATATAGTATGTTTCATATATCCTGATATTATAGACTTATTGTTTCCTAATGTACTTCCTTCTATGATGTAGTCGAACATGATCTCTTGTCTTTTTCTTGTATATGGCCTCAGTTTCCTCCTACATCACATCCATTCATAAAGATTCATCTAGACTCTGGGTCACCTCCAAAAAAATTTCTTCTATATCCTCTATTAATAAAAATATACAACATTTATATCAATGATATAATATGAGTACTACATTTGTCATATTTTCTCCCAATTTTACTTTTTTAGTCTAGGATTATTCATTAAATGATCATCATGATATGGTAATGCCTTATATGAAATGATTTCATCATTTTTTACCAACACATTGAAAGTTGTAGTTTCAATACTGTTTTTCTCCATGTATTTATCAATATTCATTTTTGACTTGTATTATTAAAAAATTACATCCATATTGATGATAATTTTGTGGGATGTGGTATCCTAAATATGATAACCCTTAACACCATCAGTGGTTCCCATGAAAATAAAATCCATGGATCTCAAGACTATATTCTATCATTACATTTGATTAAATAGTTCATATACATGACTTATAAATGTATGAAAATGATAAAAGGTAGTTTTTTAACCTATCCACATAACAATCAGTGTCTTTAGATCGATTTCCATTGAAGGATATCAATTTATTACATAGCAGGAAATATCCATAATTCTACATATAATGTCTTGAAACTCATATAGTCCTTTGCATCACGTTATTCTATCCAAAAGGGTTTTATTCATCCACTCATCCACTCGATTCTCTTTAGGATTTATGCCATTGTGAATTATAACATGATGCTTTCTTGTTCTCAAAAAGAATAAAAATCACCCCTTGAATAATGTCCACCATTATCAGTTCTCAAACACTTGAACTTCATTTCAGATTCAATATCCTTCTGTGAATTAAATCATTTGAATACATAATATAGTTCCAAATCCCCTTTGATTGGAAACACAAAAAATCTCATGGAACATTAATCAATGAATGATAAAACATACCATAGTCCTCATGTGGATACAACTAATGCACTCCAAACATTAGAATGGATAATATCTATGTTCTCTTTATTATTCATTGATGACGTTCCAAAAATCATTCTATTTTTCTTAATAAAATCAAAATGATTAAAAAACTATAAGGTTACCATCATAATCACATAAAAATCTACAAATCAGAAATGATATTTTGAAAATTTATGAATATATGGACATGATTCGGATTCTATAACATCATCAAAACTTCCATCATATTAGTCAAGGTGAAAACAATCTATGATTCCTTATACATTTCACCCATAAGGATGTTCATGTACAATGATACCTTCATCTTTCACAATACCTTAGTATTTCCCTCCGTAATACAAATAATTTCATTCTTAATTTGATTCTTACATTAGGTATCATAATATTTTTTAAAGGTGAAAATATTCTTCTTGAGCCCCTTCACAAGGTGCACTCCTTGAATGGTTTGAACTATGTTATAATGAGTCTTATGTATAATGGTATTGAATCCAATGATCTTAATGATATGATCATTCCACATCTAAAAAATTCATTCGAGGATAGTCTCATTCGGATCAGACCATTCTGATTACAACATCATGTTTCATGTTTCTCCTAATTCAACAATCAAGGCTTCATCGAGATTATTTATCCATTCAGTATTCACCACCACTTCACCAATTAGCACACCTATATTTCAATATATACCCAACACATTTCAATTTTTGTTCTTTTCAACACCCTTTTTATTCAAGATTTTTTTTTGAAATTCATCCTCTTACCACCGTAGTATCATTTGACATTTTTTATTTCACTCCTTGATTTAGACCTGCCTAGATTCAGGCTCCCTATGGAACCATGCTCCATTATTATTTCTCTTTCCAAATTTAGATATTTCAATTTGTGAGATGTTTTTTGTCTATTTTTCTTTTTCTTTCACCGACTTTATTCATCAATAACAACATCGATAATTTTATTTAAGAGAAAAATATATATTAGGATAGTTTTGTGGAGTTTTATGATAAATTGATCATACGATTCCAGAAAACACTACAAAACAATCTCCAAATATTCATTATCCATAATTATGAATCCCAAAATCATAAGCTATTAAAATTGGGTAATGAGTATGTTGATGGGGTCAGTCAATGAAGAAAAATCCACTATATGAATATTGAATAATTTTTTGTTGGGTGACTTGTCCTTTTAGAGATTTGTTATAGTATCCAAAATTTCCATTAAAATTATTGATAGGAACCAATATGAAAAAACTAAATGGATATTTTAAATATCATTCATATCCATGATATCCCATTCATACTTAATCATAGAACATAGTTTTCACCAATCCCATATCGTCAATTATCGTTCTGTATCACTGCTTTCATTTAATTTTACAACAATGAAAAATTATTTACATTACGTTTTTCAATCTTGAATTTATCCACCAATTGTACAAACCATCAGTATAGAAACTAGTTTATTTAGATCCTCTCCTTTTATACAACATTGAGCGATCATAAGTAATTAGACCATTAGTAAAACGATAATTATGAGATAAAAATGTGAAGAACTATGGAAATTAAATTGAACGTGGGATGTAACATGGAATTAGCCGATATGATAGGTGTAGAAAACACAATAAAATAAAAGTATCTCACTATTGATATATATGGGTATATAATATCTCTAAATTGCTTGGAGAAAATAGTAAAAATATACTCTCATGAGTAAATAGAAAAAATTAAAAATTACAAAGTCAAAGATGAAACTAGAAGATATGTGTTTTCTAAGAAGATGATGATCAAAACTATTAAGGATATCCAATATTATTAGATTATATCATCCTACTATATAATCTTCTCAAAAAATTTCCATTCACCAAATTAATTGGAATAAAATTAGATAGGGATCCACCCACACTGAAAAAATAAAATAGGGGACCATTATTATTTTTTGTCCTCTCCCCATAATTATTCTGATATTTTAACCCTAAAAGACACTAAATAATGTATTATTATTCCTTCTTCAAACCAAATTATCCCCTATCCTATGTCTCACAAAGATAAAACAAACATGTCACTAAGTGTGTTGTTAATTTAGTTTGTTGTCAATGTGCATGACATGGGTTTTGATGATTAGTTTTTGAGAGTTCAAAGAGACGCATTGATTATTTTTGTAATATGATTATGTAAATCAAATTATTATTATTATTATTATTACAAATTTTTAATGAAATTTCACCATTTAGAAAAAAATTATTTTTGGGATGTCAGCAGAATAGAATATTACAACACATGGAAATTTGTGATTTTAGTTTATTAATTTATATTCCAATTAAATTTAGTTATTTCATTTTTTATTTGGATTATGTATTTTTATACTAAAATAAATTTTTAATAGTTAAATTTTCTTATTTAATAATATATTATTTTAGTGTCCTTACATGTGATCATATTTAACGTATTATATTAAAATCAGGTGAATAGACTTTTCGATAAAAATGTTTTGTTAGTTCACCATTTAAATTTAAAAATTAACTTAATTTATATGATTTTATTCATTTATAAATCCTTTTTCCTTCCTTAAAATTAATATAATATATATTGTTAGATATATGATTTTGTATTTTATAAATATTAATTATCACTTGTTTCTTACCCTGTAGTGGAATCATGAGTAAGAAAAAAATCTTGCGTAAGGGTAGATTACTCCTCGCAAGGTGTGCTGTTAATTTGTGTAAGTGTGCTCATGTGTCATAATTGCTTTGAGATCATTTCAAAAGGGTATAATTCATATTAAATATGAGTAATACCCTTATATATAAGGGTAATACATGGCTATATATGGACACGTCTTGGTTTATGTAATGGTACAGTGATTCACATTAGGGTATTCACATGGTCGCTTAAGGTCTTGACATGCTCACATAAGGTTATTTTCCACTCACACGATGGTTTAAATGCATGCGTACTAGTAATATGTGTCTCAAATAATGGTAATTTCATGTTATGTTAAAACCATCTATTTTAATATCTGAACCACTTATCGATTCTAGGTCATCCATGTGGTTGACATCTGACTTTATCACTTACTATCCACCACCTTGACAAGTATTATGGTTTCTATTAAGGGGTCATCATAGTTATTCAATTTAAATTTCACATTTTTTAGGGCGGATTCCGATTCCTATGATGATAAGGATCATTAGAAGTTAATGGAAGAGATCCATGAGAAAATTTCTATTTACCATTGATGCAGATCATTTTTCACAACATTGAATTTGTATTAGGTTTTGGTTGATTGCAGTAAGGATCCTAGACCTTCATTAGGGAACATAATTACATAAAAGAATTCATTATAAACTTGATATCAATTCAGTATTCTTCGAAGTTATGGTATTTGAATCTTTCACTATAAGAATATTATTCCACTTTCTTGAATTAGTGCTTACACCCATGTATGATATTGTATCCATTAATGGCTATGTGTAGAAATATTCAATCTAGGAATATCCTCAGACAACTTCTCTATATTGTTTCTTTATATTCTTATAATCTAGTTGTTTTATTTCAGAGTAATAATGAATTTTGGTGGTGTTCTCACTATGAACTTAGGTCCATTGTAGAAAGAAGCATTTAATATCTATTTATTAATTAACTCATTGCAGAAAAATAATCATCAATCCAACTATACCCATATATGTAATTATTAATTTAATATCTTATAAAAAAATAATAACTCAACAACAACATTAGTAGATCTGAGTTTTTTTATTGGTACTAACACATCAAAAAATACCACAAAAAATTTATTAAATTAGCCTAATCTAGAATAATAGTATCATGTAAATTAGATATAGATATGTTCTAAGAGGACAATAATTTTTACCTATAGAAGATAAATATGAACATACTTCTATAACATAATGATGTCTTTAATTCTTATGAGATATTAAAATGAAATATGTCTCTATATCCCCTAATGGGCAGTTTCATACTAATTAATATTTGGTCCCTATATATATACTTAGAATGTCATGTTGTTTTTTATCCTTCCATTATATTATAAGGTGCTTTATGAGGTATATTGTGAATCCGATTTGGTGAAAATCTAGTCTAAAACTGATAATTTTTATACGAAAAATACTATAGTATGCCTAATATATAAGAATATGCAGTATAAAATTTTATATATACTTCATAGAACTATAGTCAATGATCATATCAAGTATTTTAAGAAATTTCATCTTGATGTGTATAATATATAATTTTATTTGGATAATGATCATTTTTCTATCACACTATTGAAGCCTTTAGATTGCTCGTATAATTAAATTAAATATTCAATGACATGGGGTAGTAATTTCTTAATTCTTGATGAAATTAATTATACTATGATATCTAATTAAATATAAAGAACCCAAGTTGTGTTATGTAGAAATGTGGGGGGATTAATATTATAGGTATGCCTGAGTAGAGAAGTAAAATAATATGTTATATGTGACACCCCATGCATTTTTAATATATTTATCCTTAAATTAATTAAATATATTACAGTGATTATGATGAACACAACCCCATGTTTAAACAAAATGTTATTCTTTATTAAATTCATATTATTCAAAAATGACCATTATAACGTAACCATTAATTTTGTGGGTATAAATAAGGCCAAATAAATAATGGAAATAATATGTTATATATATAATAAATTCAGTAACTGCCTATTGAATAGAAATAAAATATGATTCCCTAGAAAGAAAAACAAATATTTTCCTAATGTTGTATTTTTCCAAAACACAATTTAGTCATGCTATTCCCACATAATTTAATTTTTTTTAATAAATTTAGGATATTTATTTTATTTATATTCATTTATAAATCATTATACATATATTAACATTTGGAGAAATTTTAGTATTTTTTATAATATATTAAATGTTCACTAAATAGTAAAAATAACAATTTTTATTAAATAATAATTTATTTTTAATCAAATATTCCCTGTTATTATTTTAATTTCATTAAAAATTAAAGTAAGTATTATTTATATATATTGAATCCAATTAATTATATTTAATTCACCTTTACACTATATTTTAGTATATGTTTATCATTAGGTTCTGAGAACCGTTTTCCCCTGAAAATTGCCTTAAAGTGCATAATGATTCTCCACATTAGATAATTAAAATATCACCAATTTGGAATAGTTTAAATAATTTTTATAGTTTATATATCTATAAATATTGATTTAAATATATATAATTATGATTACATTTCATGTAGTTAATATAAGACCATATTTTCCTTAAAGTTGTGCATTTGTTGAAGAAATATTTTTTTAACACTTCTATGGGGTTAATTTTAAATTAAATTCTTTCAATTTCATGAGATTAATTTAGAGTAATATATTCCATATTTTGAATGAAAATAATTTATGTTATCAAATAGCCAAAAGGTTCGAATGATAGGCAGAAACCTGCTCCCAACAATCTTTAATAAAAATAATAAACAGTACAACATGACTCAAAAACAGGAATCCTTACAAAGACATGAATATATAACACCCTCCCGATCATTTCAAACCAAACTATCATAATAGGCGGGTAGAAAAAATGACCAACTAGATGTAACCTTCGTGATCACCCTTTTGGAGAGTGCATCAGCAAATTTATTAGATTCTCGAAACAGATGGGTGACATTAAGGCATAGGCACTCAGAAAGACTAAGGCAAGAGATCCAAACAGACATCATCCTCCAAGAACATTCTGAGATCAATCCTTCCAAATATACACAGCAACAGAGGAATCTGACTCCAACCAAACTCTACGCCAACCATAACGCACCGCATACCTGACATCCTTGATCATGGCCCAATGTTCTTCCTCTATGGCATGAGCATACTCAACATAATGAAAAAAGAAGCCCTTTACAAAGCCCTAGTGAGTTCTAAAAACAACACCACAACTAGCAGGACCTGGTGCACCGAAGGCCGCCCCGTCAATATTCACTTTCATCCATTCAGAAATTAGTGGAATCCTTCGAATGTACTTAACCATTCAAGGCTTCCTTTCCCTACCACAAACACCAAGATATCTCAAGAGGACAAAGTCAAAAACATCATTGTTCATAGAACCAGTTTGAATCATTGAAGCAAGTGTGATGATACGAGGTATCGCCAGAACACCATCCCGGAAAGAGGGCCTCAAATTGTTAAAGACAATACTGTTTTGAGATTTCCAGATAAAAGAAATAACCGAGACAATTGCAGCAATAAACAAAGCCTTCACATGGTCACTAAAATCCACCTTGAAGGATGAACTGAGAAGTGAATCAAATGAGAAATCGTTAATGCAACAGTGGAATGAAGATTTCACATACATCTAGAGGTGAGAAGAAAATGAACAATGTAAAAATATATGTGAAATAGACTCTTCATTGTTAATAAAAAAGTGACATACCAATGCCATATTAAATACTTTATGCTGCAACACAGATTATATAGTCAATTGGTTTTTCTAAATTCTCAAGATTAGTAGGTAAGCACTTGGTTGGATTTAAGGTCGCTAAAGGATTTCCAGCCATGAAGGGATTCCAGAACACACACAACATTGCATATTATAACAGTCGCGACTGGAAAAGGAACCATTAAGAACAGGATTCCAAATTAACGTGTCTCAATCAACATAAGCATAGTTATCAATTTCAAGATGAATATTACAAGGGATGATATCATAAGCATCAGCATTTCCATTCAGTTCAGAGATTGATAAGTTTCTCAGAGGAAGTGGGATAATAACAAAATCCTTAATGGGGGAAGAAAACCAAGGGGTAATCCAGCAATTGAGATGGGAAGCATGAAAAACCATCCATATCGAATTAGACCTGATATTTGAAAATTAGTCCTTATTCAATACCACACCGAGCATTTAAGATAGACACCCACACTATTTTTTAGTCTATAAAAAAACCTGTCAATCAGAAATTCTAGAGAGAAATCAGGGTTGGAAAGAAACCTCCAAGTGAAATATTGAAGGAGAGCATTATTAAATAATCTGACTTCCTTAATACCCATTCCACTCATGTTAACTAGCATGATACAGTTTTTCCAGGCAACAGTAACAAGATTCCTCTGGTGATTTTACCCAGTCCAAATAAAATTTCTTATCATTCCACATAGTAGCTTAAGAAGAGCAACATGCCATCTATAAACAGAAAAGGAGTAGACAAACATTGAAGTAAAAACATAGTTGACAAGGAAAACCCACCTAGCCAGGGACATGGTCTGCCCTTTCCCGCTTGCCAACTGATAGGTAATTTTCAAAGAAATACCCACTAGTTGTGCACGTTTCACCCTTCCCTTGAACAAATAAATCCCAAGGTAATTGAAGGGGAGTGAACCTCTTTTTACACCAAGCCTACGAGCAACCATGTTTTTCTTCAGGATTCTATTTCCTTCACCGAAAACAAAAAAGGATTTCTTCCAACTGATTTTATGATGTGAAACTTCTTCATAATGTGAAAAAATGTTCTTAATATAGGAGAATATTTTTATATTAGACTTAGCAAACAAAATAATTTCATCAGCATAGAATAAGTTTGAAGGGGAAAAATAATTCCTTCAAGCCTTGATTCCTTGATAAATACCACTGTTGACAAGGTCATGGAGACACATACTCAGATAATCTTCAACCATAGAGAACAAAATCCCAGATAGAGGGTCAGATTTCCTGACACCTCTCCTATATTGAAAGAAGCCCCAGGGGGATCCATTGACAAGGATGGGTAGACTGGCACTTTTCAAAATGGAAAAAAAACCATTGAGTTTCAATGAAAATCCATGCATCCTTAAAATTGAGAAAATAAAGTCCCACCTTATTGTATCAAATTATTTTGATATGTCAACCTTCAGAGCTATGTTTCCATGCTGAACATTACTTTTTATAATATTAATACACTCTAAGGTGGTGAAAAGACAATTCTGAATATTTCTCCCAGGAATAAATCCAAACTAGTTGAAAGAAACAAGATTTTTTTCAACTTCACTTATCCAGAGCACCAAGATTTTACTAATTACCTTCAGAATAGAGTTCCCAATGGCAACAAGACTGAAATATTTGATGTCCAAAGCATTTTCCTTCTTCAGAATCAAATAAATAAAATTAGAGTTCATCCCAAAAGGCATAAAGGAATTATGAAAGAATTATTTAATAGTATTTATCACATCAATGTGAATGATGTCCCAATAGAACATAAAGAACTGGTTTTTAAAACCATCAGGTACAGAAGCACTGTCCATATTTAAAGAGAAAAGTGAATTTCCTTTTGAGAAGGTGTCTCAATGAGATTTTTGTTCTGGATATCATCCACACTGGATTCGATACATCTAATAATATTTTTTGAACTATTTTCCCCAGAATCAGAATATAATTTTTCAAAATAACCTGTCACACCATTATCCATGTCATTTTTAGATTTGAGCATTACATCATCAATCTTTAAATCCCTGAGAGTTCTCTTAACCTTCCTCTCCCTATGCATGCCGTGAAAAAATCTTTAATTCCTATCCCCATCCTTATGCCACTTAACATTAAACTGATTCCGATCCAAATTCTCTTTAAGGGACAAGAGATTGTAAAGCTTTGAGGCAGCCTATACCTCTTATTGAGATGGGCTGTCCTATTTCATATTCCCCTGTTGACAACTTAACAAATGAGATTCACACTCTTTTATATCATTCAAAATATTGGAGAAGGGTTTTTTGATCCACTCTTTGAGTCTAGATTTCACAATTTTCAACTTGGAGGATAGAATATATAATGAGATTCCTGATACATCTGATTTCCAAGCCTCCAAAATAATCTCCCTATACCCAGGCACAACAAGTCAAGCGTTATTGAACATAAAGTGTAAAGGTGATGATATCTTGTTACTAAGACATAGATCAATCAAAATGGTATTATGATCCAAAAGAAGTCTGGGAAGAGTCAATCCAGAAATTCCCATCATCTCACTTCTGTCATCCAACTGCACAAATCACCTATTTAATTTACTTTCCTACCTCCCATTCAGAGTGTATCTGCTCCAAGTAAAAGTTGCACCTGAAATAGGAACTACATTCAATCTACAATGATCAATTAAGAAAGAAAAGTCTTTGGTTGAAGCTCTACAAAAATTGCTCCCAGTTTTCTCCTCAAGCCTCAAAATGGTATTAATGTCACCAAGCAAAATCCATCTAGTAGAAATATTTTCAGAAATGGTGAGTAAGGTGTTCCATTATAGTATCCTTATAATGTATCTGTTATAAGAATACACAAAAGTCACACAAAATGAAATGGACTGAAATCAGAAAAATATAGCAACTGACTGTTGATCATTTTGAAGAGAATAAATTGTGACACTGTTGTGTTTAAACACCCATAAGGATTCATTCTCATTCCCATGTTGATTGGTTGCAGTAAGGGATTAACCCAGAGCATTCCAGTTAAAGGCCATCCATATCTCAAAATTCATTCTTGGCTCAGCAATACCCAATAACATGGGTTTATTGGTCATGATAATATGCTTCAGGGTTCGGACCGTGGGAGAATTCCCAAGACCCTTGAAATTACAAAACATTATCTTTATTTATTGGAAGACCTCTTCCTTGTGCAGGGTCCAACATATCTTACAGCTAGGCATTCACTAGGTTCTGATTCATCCTTATCCATTGATTCACTGGATATATCTCCAACCATGGAATATTCATTATCATCATTAGAAAGAGGGATAAATCTATTCTCAGAACTGATGGGAATATTAAAGGAGGAAGAAAGTATCCTTTATTCCACCTTTGATGCCTGTACCTGGGAGAACTCATCAGTAGGTATTTGTCCTAGCTGATCCTCTCCCAGAGGGAGTTCATGAGCTATATAATCCTGCATATTCTGGTCACCAGAGTCCTCATTGCATGGAAATTCACAGTTGTAAGGCCCGGCTGATGCCTCCCCCGAAAGTGAGGCATTATGAAGACCAGTAAGCTCACTATGCCCTTTCAGATCCTACTTACCCCCAAAATCTGTGTTGTCAGTGATCATATTTTGTGCATCTGTATTGCCTCCATTCTTATCAACATTCACCACCAAAGAGGGATTTATTAGAGGATTCCTTTTTTCCACCTTTTATGATGGTACCTAGGAGTCCTCTCCCATAGGGAGTCCATGAGTTATAGAATCCTATAGATGCTGGTCACCCGATTCCTCATTTCCGGGAAAATCACAGTTGTCTGGCCCAACTGATGCCTCCCCAGAAGGTGAGGCGTTATAGAGTCCAGCAAGCTCAACATTCCCTATAAGCGGATCCTGCTTACCCCCAAAATTTGTGTTGTTAGCCAGTATATTTTTTCTACCCTTATTACCTCCATCCTTATCAATAGTCACCACCAATGAGGGATCCTGTAAGGGATTCCCTGATCCATTAACATTCTCAGCAATGGGAACAATTTCAGCATTTGATGCATAGATGTCACCCTACACTTCCACATTCTCATTCCCTATCGGCCCCTTGTTAACAACATCTGGAAATGAACATCCCTAATAAATTTTCTTCCTTCGACAACAACCATCATCATGCCCTCGTATATTGCAGATAGTATATACCTTATTTTTATTGCATTCAGATAATGTGTGTCCAAATGTATGGAAGTTGAGACAAAACATTGGTTTCCTCTCATATCCGATCTAAATATTGAAACTATTATCTCTATTGGTGAAGAAATCCTCTTCCACTAGAATGTTTGACATGTCCACTTCCACTAAAATCATTGCGTAGTGTCCAAAACTAGGATTATCAGTTTTCTTATCAAGCCTGATCAGATTCCCTACAGAAGATGCAATGTCCCAAAAGATTTGAAGGTGCCAATAGAGACAACTAAGTTTATGAATATGGATACATACCGGAGAAAAGCTGTTTTTGACTGAACACGGATCAAAGTTACGATCCCATTCACAAATTCAGAGAAACCCAGGGTGCAATGGGACAAAGCCCACACTCCATGCTCACCTTTTTCATTCATCAGAGGGAAAAACGACATGGTAGAACCCATACCCCATGGCCCTCATCTTCCAATCACTGAAGCCCCAGATTTCTGCCAATATACCTGTAAGCTCTTGAAATTTTCATGGCCGCACACCTTTTGGAATCACATCACGAGCTATGATTGATAATTTACACAATTTTACCATCTCTTCAAGAGCATCTTGTTTCGCTAATACATGCGTGATCCGACCGTTCTAAATCATTCTTCCAGAACATCTTGCCTCACAACCCATGAATGAGGAACCTCCTTCCTTTTTTCCACATCCGCTTAACTCTTCCAATGAAAAGAGGCAATTTTATGTTTCGATTTTTTAGATTTCCGTTTCGTGCAGAGACTAAAGAGATCCGAGTGCCCAATTCGATCCTCATCAACAATCTCGTCGGCCTCCTTCCCCTTAGAAATCTCCACCCCATCGCCTAATTTAGGATTTTCACCTGAAGGGAACTTGAGAGCTACCATCAATATTATTTCAATTTATGTTATCAAATATGTTTAACTTAATTATTTTCATTAAATAATTGGTAAAATAGTTAAAATTATTTACATTGGTTAAGTTAAAAAATATTTAATAGGAGGGTTAGACTTAATAAATAATGGTTACAAATAACGAAAAGCATTTTATATTTTTATTTCATTTTAATATTTGGAACATATTTTTTATAGGGTTTGAATATTTTCCATTTTTAACATTGTGGAATGAGAAACATGTAGGTGGAATTATTTCCTTTAACAAATTCCATTAATTCCCTCCCCCCCACATAAAAAAGTCCACCATCTATCCTATTCTTTACACTCTTCAAAAACACATTATTTATATAAATACCTTCAAAAATATCTTACCAAACTCCCTCTCCCAATCGTATAATACATGATTTCTTCAACAATCCTTCCTAATAAGGCATTCTGTTCAAACCAAAGGATGTTGTTAGTGTTAGAGGTAACTTCCTTTACCAAGAAATTAATTTTATTTTTTCCTCCACCACCTAAAATCATTATTAAAATATGTTCATAAAAATTCTTTAGTATATTATCTATATTTAGAGGAATTTATGTTAATTTCATGACATAAAACCATCACCTCCTCTCTCAAATGAGAAATGTAACTATTTTACATGTGTGTGACATACTCCAACCTCGCGAATCAATATAATTAATTTTCCATCATCGCTTATTATGGATGGATATAATGAAATATTTAATGATTATATATATATTTTATGATTTAATTATACATATGTAATTATATAATCATATATAAATACTAACATTCTATTCTTTAAGAAGTACAATAATGTCTTCATGTGTACGACATAAAACTTTCTCGCGAAGCAATGTGATTAGTTATTCAAATATGTTTTAAAAGAAAGTTCATATTGTCTAATTTCATATTTTCATATGATATTAAAATCATATGAATATGTTTTTAAATGATATTTATAACATAATTTCATGAAATCACATCAATTTAATAAATGATAACATCATCCATGTGTATGATAGACTGTCTCCTCACGAAGCGATGCAATCTATTTTACACTAATACATCCAATGGAAGGGAATAAAGGACAAATTTAATAAAAATATGTAATATATATGACATTATTTTGATTATTAAATATTAATATATAGTATTTTTTGTAAACCTACCACCTATTAAGGAAATGATAACGCTTGTGGGTCGTACGCAAGACCTTCCATCTCCTAGAAGTGATGTGAATAATTATCGATGTCAAAATTTCAATAATAATTATAAAGACGCATCTAAAAAAACATATATTTATAAAATTAAAATACTTTGATATATTATGGATCAATAGCCTATGATCAGGATTCAAAAAATTGATGAAAAAATTCATGATAAAAAATGGAAATTATCACCCGAAACAATAGTTAAAATGAAATATTATTAATACTAGATTAATCATATGTTATAAAATTATAATATATGCTATAATAAATATTGAAATGGTTTTGCAATAATATAATTATATTTTTTAGACCATTACAAGGGATTTTAAATAGTTATCAAATAAAGGTAAGCTTGAGGTTAGGGGTCTCTTAACTCAATTTCAATTAATTTGGTTATATATTAAATTTGGTGATTATATTATTACATAATAATGTCTGAAATTACATAAAATTTAATTTGGATTTTTTAAAAATTTATTATTTTGAATTTATATTTATCATGTATAATGACATCATTGATTAACTCTCACTTCAATGATATAAAATTTGTAGTGGTTTCAATCTCAAAACATCCTTCGTTGAGAATCATGTTCTATTAACATTCTAATTTCATGTATGTGGTGTATATAATGTACCTTAAAATATTATGTAATTTATCTATTGTACTTAATGTAATTTTATATAACAAATCAATTAATTCCATCATGGAGTTTATAATTCAAATCGTACTAAAATAGCAAGGTCGTATGCATCATCCTCATTTTTATAGGGATGGTTTATGCTAGAACTGTCATTGAATAATGTTACATGATAATTGATTGATAAAATCATTTAATTTCATTATCCAATATTTATTACTGAAATTTTTATGTAATAGTACTATTTTCCCTCTCTTTGAAACTTTAAATGAGTGATAAAATGTTTTTATGAAAATCCAAATTCAATTATCTCATTAGTTGAAATCCTTTTTCTTGCATATCTATGTTTTCAAAAGAAATTTATAATTTTTTACTATTATCTTATGAATTATAAAATTTATTTTTACCCATGTATGAATTCATAAAAATGGATTAAGAGAAATATTACATGAATTTTTTGAATTTAGTTCTTTTTATCTTAAAAAACATGAAAGGAACCTATTCATTAACAAGTATAAAATGAATTATATTTTCCACTACCCTAAAATTTATTTTCATGAAAAAAAGTTATATGTTTCCGAAGAAACTTTCCTAGAAAATGATTTCAACAGGTTTTTTAAGAAATTATTTTTCAAAAGTAATTTCAAAAGTGTAATTGTTATTTTCATCAACAATGTTTTAATCTTTTTAAAAGTATTTATGTTAATCAATAACAATAATTCTTAAAGTAATGAAATACGTTTAAATTTAGTATATATGTCTATCTCATGTATACCTAGATTTATATCACTTACATTTTTGGGGTAATTCATTCAATATGTTCATTTTTAAAATTAATTCATTATGGAATTTATATTGATTTTTATAGGAGAAAATATTTTTCAACCAATTTTATTTCTATGGGTAATTTAATGCTTATTCCTTATGATGGATTCCTTATTTGGAACGTGTATGCATGTAAATTAGTAGAATGTGATAGGTGAGCCTAGAATTATTTAGCCCAATAATGATTTGGTTAATATTATAGTTTCATTATATTCAATGTATGGGATTTGGTAGTGATACTAATCCATTATGGGACTCTGTCTAGTATGTGACATTGTATTAGTAGTTATTGGTGACTTATATTTAGGTAATGTTTAATGTATATTCCACTTCATCATGTTATAATGATTGTCTATTACAATTATTATTATATTATTCTTCCACCTTATTACTCATGTAACTTCTCTTTAATGATATCATATTATACCTTTGACTCACATGTTATGCTTCCATGGCATGATTATTCCCTCACTGTTCTTTTAAGACCACCCCTTTCTTTTATGTATTCCCCCAATTTTCTCAGGATGATTTAAAATCTCTAATGTATTATTGAGCTCACAATGTAAAATAAAATATGGATTCCATGTTTTAGTTTCATTATATGTATTATTTACCTAGTCTACCAATGAAACTGTGCCTTTGGGATCCTTGTGTTGTAATTATTGGATATTTATGTTTAGGAATCAAAAAATAATCTATATAAATTGCACTAATAACAATTTTTGGTATCAATAAAATGGGTTAGATGACAATTTGATACAAGGATGAAAAATCCTTATTTATCACATAAGGGATAAGTATATGTATAGGTATAAGGATAATTATAATGAGAAATATATGTATTTGAAAATATCCTAGAATTTTGTTAACGTTTCGTGAAAATGGTTTCCGAGATATTGCATCCCTGTCTAAATACAATAAATTACTGTGGTTATGAAATAGATGTACCTAGGGGTAATGGCTCTAAATAAATTATTTCAAGCTTGAATCTAGGGTTACATGGTATATGATAATGGGCATTAATAAACATCTGGTTTGACACTCTCAGGGAATATGCATTGTAAATCCACAAACTCTTTATAGACCATCATGGAGGATTTGAATAGATGATGGCCATAAATGGCTAGGATAAACCTCTGTTTTCATATATTAATAAATTTTTCATTATTTATACATCCTAGAAATGAGTTTTCATGAATATGTGGTTTCCCAATATCAATATTATTACTCATATTATGTTTTAAGGTTCTATTAAATTGATTGAACTAGGATGAATCATCTTAACATTGAATGTGATGGAAACATCATAGAATTTGAACAACCTAATTGGATGATGATCGGTGATTGAAGAATGTTATGACTATTCCTAATAAATTATCACAATATATGATTAATAACATGTCCCATAACAAAATATTTGTATCACTAATGATGAGAAAGATATATTTTGATGATAGATTGGTGGTGGAGACCATAGATTAAAAAATATTCAGTTTCTTGTATGTCGAAAATGTTGGAAGAACCACTGAAGGAAATTTCTCAATAGAAAATAAAGATTCATTATGTTTGGAGTAGAAGGGAATGAAGTAAGTAACTTCCATGTAATAATGAAAATTTTAGTTTACAAAATCGATAAGAATAATTGTTTTCTTATGGAACAATCAACAGTTAAATTTTTAAATGTGATTTGTTTTGGAATTATGAAAATAAAAATTCTTAGTAGAAAGTAGAAGATTAATATGTAAAAGGTTTCATGAGTAATTATTATTTTTTATGATTACTAGAATAAAAATGACATATGGAAGAAAAAAATATTTATGTAATATAATGGTTAATCCTAGTTAGTTGTTTAAGAATGAATTGGAATGATTGAACTTATTATTACTAGAAATCAAGAATCATGTGATTAATGAAATATATATGAATATATATAATTTATCTTCAATATAATTTTTGTGTTAGCAATTTTAAATAATAAATTGAATGACCAATTAATTTTATTTAATAAAATGATGATGTAATTTTTATGATAACATAATTGATGAAAATATAATCAAGAAAGTGTTATTTATGTTGAGGTAATTAAATATTTTTCATGAAAAGTATGAGCTATATAGAAATCCCAAGTAGTTAGAATGGTTATTTGATGACAAATATTATTTTTTAAGAATATCAACATATTATTGAGAAATTTGCGTAAACATGATGAATTAAAATTTTGATCATCACATAATTTTTCCCATATATTTATAAAAAGAGAAACCAACAACATAGATGACAACCCATTGCATCTGATAGGGCCATGAGGTGTGAACCCACAACCAAAGGGTCTTAGGGTGTAACACCTGACAATGGCCTTCATGATGTACTAGCAAGTGTACCATTCATTCATTGATGGTTTAGTGGTAAAACAATATGTTGATTTTGGGAAACATGTTTTTTGATCAATTATCATTATTTTCGGAAGAAAATTTATATCATGGAATACATTTTATTAGGTTAAAGTACATATAATATTTTACATGAACCTAGATGGTTATTTGGGAATAATGGTTTTATGTTTTTCAGGATTTATGATAAACAATTATGAGAAAAAATTTGAGGTTAAAATGTAATATCATATTAATATTATTGAGGTTATTTGGGATATATTGTCACTTATTTATAGAATGACCTATGTTAATCCTTTTATTTTATTGTTTTATTTTGGATATTAATATAGTAATATTGTTTTTTAATATTATATTATGTTGTACTGACCATTTTGGATTTAATAAAAATATGACAAATATCTTGTTACCCTTTTCAGAATCTTATGGTATATTAGAATTTAATTTTATATCATCACAAATAAAAATATTTATATAGGTTATTCATTTCCTTGGATTATGAGGTAATGTGTAAAGTGAGATAGGAACACTAAAATTATATAATGATGTTTATGTAATTAAAACATATCATGTAAGAATATTTTCTCATGTAATAATTATTGGTAGAATAAAATCCCTCAACATTAGGGAAATGATATTGAAACAAAACATTTTACCGTATTACCATCACATCTGACGCATCAATCATCATTTAATTTATAAAAAATTTAGTTTTTTGAGATTGTTCACTTAATCCTAGTGATTTATCTTTTTATGATCAGTTATCTATACCAATATCGAAAATTATTTATTCTTATATTTTATATTTTAACATCCCACCAATTTTATAAAACAATGAATACATTTATATTTAAATGAATTCAATATCTTTCAAATATTCTATCCCACAAAACATTGGGTTTAAATGAAACATGATACATTATTAGAATATTATTATTTTAGCATGTCCATTATAACCTATCAATTTAGTTGGAGGTATGAATAAAAATTACATAATTATGAATATTTTATAGTTTATACATATATAAAATAAATTCAATTATTACATATTTAATTTAATTAAAATAAAAAATCACTTGAAAAGAAAAAGAAATAATTTCAAGAAAAATTTATTTTTCCAATATGTGATATAGTTTCATTTTGTGTAAATAAATTAAAATTAATTTTTACCAATTCTAGAAAAATTAGTTGAAAAAACATTTACTTTTTTAAATCAGTATATCAACAATAACATAAGTTTAATGGTTTGTATTTTTTGTAAAATAATAAAATATTAATGAATAATGAATTTTTTTGATTTTTAATAAATTTCCATTTTTAATTACTGTTATTATATGAATATTTTAATTTCATTTAAATATAAAATAATAATTCTTTAGTTATATTAAATTAAATTAATAACATTAAAATCATATTTATTATATATTTTAGTATAAGTTTTTTATATGAATTTCTATAATTTTTTTATAAACATTTTTAAAATGCATAATGTTTCGCCTAATTAAATAATTAAATAACACTAATTATGAATGATTTGTATGAGATTTTCGTGATTATAAATCAATAAATTTTAATTTAAATTAATATTTTTATGATTTCATATCATAAATTTAAGAGGATATAATATTTTCCTCATAACAGAAATTTCAAGGAAATTTTTTTTTCAACACTTTTATGAATTTATTTTTATATTAAATTATACCATTTCTATGAGTTTTTATGAAAAAAATGGATTCCGTATTTTGAATAATAATTATTTATATTATCAAATAATTTTAACATTGTTTTAAACTATTTTTATTCATGAAATTAATAAAAATTATTTGTAATGGTTATGGTAGAAAATAGTTTACTTGGATGGTTTAACTAAAAAGAAAAGGTAACAAGTGAAAAAAGAATTGTAAAATTATTATTTTATATTCATAGTTATATCCTATATTTTATAAGGAATTAATAATTTATATATAGTTGCATTGTGGTATGAGAAAAATATTATTGAAAATCATTATTTCAAAAATTTCATGTATCTATTCTCACCCACTTATAACCTTCTACACTTATCTTCACATTTAGAGACATGAAAGTCCACTTCAGTCAAAAAATAACAAAAAAATTCAATTACATAATTTATTCCCATCATCCTAGAATCATTTCTATGTTCATAATTCTATCCTTGTAAGACTTTTAGTTAAGACCTTACGAATTTTTACAGAGAAGAAGATTATGACTTTTAATGAGAATTTTCATTTATATCATCATGAATCTCATTGAAATATTAGCAACCCATGATGATATAAAAACCACAATATATTACTTATATTGATATTTTTATGTAATATTCATGAAATATAATAATCTATTACCCTAAAAAATGGGAAACAAAACTGTTGATTGCATGTATAGTGGACTACCACATCACGAACATGCATAATCTCTTTTGAATCACAATATTCCAATTCGAGATATAATGATGTATTTAATGAATTTATAAGATATTTATTATTTGTTATAATTATTTAATTAAAATATCCCATATAACTTTATACTTTACATTCCATAGGAAATATGATTACGTCCCTCGTGTGTACAACAAACTATCACCTCATGAAGTGATGTGATTATTTTTCACATAATCCTTACGTGGAAGGTGATATGGATTATTTTTGTTTGATATATGATATTCATAAAATATTAATAATTATGAAAGTGAAATATATCATATACTTTAATACCTTTCTATCTATAGAATAAATTATAACATCATTCATTTTTATGTCAGAGTACCACATCCAGAAGAGATGTGATTGCTTTTTTACTAATGATTTAAAAGGATGGTAAATATATATATATATATTATGAATATCTATGATATTTCAAAAATGATATATATTATGTAAAATTTATATAAAATTCACTTTGTAACCCTTTCACCTGTTAAGTAAATTATAACATCATTCGTGCATACGTACGACCTACCATCTCCATGAAGTGATGTGATTTATACTACATGATAAAAACTAAATTATTATATATATATATATAATTAAAAAATTTATATTTATAACAACTATATAATTTTTTTGGTTATGGAAAAAACATCCTTTCTCCAATATTAGAAACATTCATGACCAAACATGCATGAGAAGACTACAAAATTTACACCTAAAATAATAACGATTGTGTATGATTATTAATGAAATAGTAATAATATGTTTTTATAGGATTATGTATGATATTCTATACATTATTATTTTTATGTTATAGGTTCTTAACTAGTTTAAAAACTGCTACATAAAATATAAGAGTTCTCAACTAAAGAGAAGTGCAAGGAAAATGCTTCATAACACAATTTACATTCAATGGTTTATATGTATACTTAATTGATTTTATTATGAAAATATTATGATTGTAATAAAATTTACTACTTTATGATTGAATTTACACATGTAGTTTAGTTAAAATTCATTTTTAACACATAATCCATTCTTTTATTAAATATCACATCAATTATACCAACATTGTAAGAGTTTCCACCACAACACCACCTTCTTTGAGTCACATGTTATTTTATACAACTAATTTATTTTTAAGGTGTTGTTTCCAACGCCTTCCTCTAGGGTCCCACACCACACATGATTATTCCTCAATTTCTACATTCCAAAGACAGTCGACCTACATCTCATTAATTAGTGATTTTACCTAACTAATTGAAATAGGATGATGGGATTTTGGTTTCTCCATCCATGAGTTCCTCATTGGAGTTAATCTCCTATTCTAGGTCATGATCATAGAATTATTTTATGCTAATTAAAAATGTTCCCAAATCCATCTCTAGGTGGATTATGGTTAATTATACATATTTTATCTCGATAGGGAATCGACTTTTTGACAGAGGATGTAGTAAGGTTTGGAATATTTTTCATTTTAGGGATGTTGGGTAGGTTGGTGTCATGTAAATTCTTCCCCCATTGAATTTAGTGGTTTCTCATATGATTCATTTTTGGAGTTTAACCCAATTAATATCATTTTATCCATGATTTAATTGATGTTGTGGTTATAATACTTTGTAGAATTTTTAACTCCCGCAACCTTTGTTTATTATATAGGGTATGTGTTTTAGATCAGGTCATAAGAATAACATATTGTGGAGATGGTTGGGTGGTCAATTGTGTCACCAATGTGTACTATTTCAGAAATTCTATTTAATTAATCTTGATTTAGGGGGGGTGATTTTTCACTTGGGTGTTTGTTGAGTTTTCCCCAATGGTGTATGATATCAAACATGAGATTTGGTGGAGTGTGTCCCCAAGGGGGGAAGATTTCACACTTGTAGGTTTGATGGGGTGTGTCCAAGGGGAAAGATTTCACACATAGAGGTGCCAGGATTGAAACTCATGAATTATTCCTATATTCTTTATCATTAAATAGGGATAAAAACCCATGTAGTTCAATTTCATTATTTATGATCTTGTGACATGATCAGTCCATGAAGCTTAACATCGTGTGTTATGGACAGTCATGTCCCAAAAAGTGTGTCAATGGGGTATGGTGTAGGGATTATGTGTATAATGTACATGAGGGTGAAAGAATAAGGCATACATAACACCAAGGGGGAGTGTTATCCCATTATGATCAAATATGGGACATATTGTGTTCATAACATAGGGTGAATCTACTGTTTAACATCACATTCTTCGGACTTTGTTGTACATTTTAATGTCATACAACTATGATATAAATCTAGGTTTTTTACATCTTGATTCATGGGTGTGGATAAGGATGAACCATGAAGAGGACTATGTTATAGAATGAGGAAGATCAAGAAAAATGTATCTCTATTGAGATAAGTAAACCATTTTCATTTGAAATTATGCCCTAGGTAAGATGTGTCCAATTATCATATTCTTTAGAGAGGGTCATGGCTAAACTCTACTATGTAGGATTGAAAAAAAGTGGTACCAATGTTTCGGGGACTATTTTTATCAAAAAGGAAATAGTTTACCAATTATTATGAGAAATGTTAGGGTAATTATCTTGATTTAATCATAAGGTGCATCAGGCTATGGACCTCTACTGTATTGGTATCATCCCACTGATATGACAATAATATGAGGATTTCCTCCCTGTAATAAATTATTTAGGTGGTGTGGAACATACCCCTATTGTTGAACAAATTCTTTTTGAGTTGTTCACCCCGGTACTAATGAATCATCCTTCCTTTCATTGTGTTCAATACATGGATATTGATGTTCCTAAATAATATGATGACAAGTATGGTAGGGAATTTTAAATAATTACAATATTTTAAAAAGAGGATGAAACTGGTATCCTAATGGTTTTTTTGGGAGGAAGTGAACTACTGGGAGGGGGTTATAATATAAAGGAGGGTTCACATATGATGGCTTGTGATACTATGTTTCTATCCATCTTTCTTAATGGTTGGATGCTCCCATTGGGGGATGCACATTGGGGATGTATATTGGGATTATTGAAATTATGGTGATTATGATTTCTAGAAACTGGGTGAACCTAAGAGTGTTAGTGGTTCCCCGAATATATAGTTTATTGGTCCATGTATTGAGATTATGTGTTTTAAACCATATTTGATGTGCATTATTATTTATTAATAGGTGTATTGAAGTGTATTTAAGGGAAACAAATATCTAAATACCATTACCCCTCCAAATGATGGTAGGTGAAACTCAATCATTAACATCTACAAGTTTTCAATGGTAAATCATAAGGATGTTTGGGTTATGTTTAGTATCTGTATCACTAAAAATTATTCTTTTATCCATTCTCAACTATTTTTAGTCATATAGTTGATATCTTAGAGGGGGTGTTAGAGTTGTGGGAGTACCTTCAGTTCATCTGAGGAAGAGTATTAGTCCCTGAAATAAGGTCTAACACAAATGATTAACTATTTACCCCATCATAGTTTTCAAAGTAGTTTGGATGCATCCAATTGCTTAATAAATGAGTCTTGATGGGGATCCATGTGGAAAGTCATCCCTATATCTGTCGTTCGTTGTGTTTTATGTTCATAGATGGAGGAACAGGGAAAATCATCTTATTATAACCCACCAATGTAAATTTGGGTGTTTATCATAATTATGTTTGGAATTGGATAGTAGAATATCCAAGGTTAATCTTGAATCAGCATATGAGAGGACTTGGGCCATCAAGAGATGTTCACGAGCAAAAGGGCACCAGTAAGATGATTTTATAAGTAACCATCAAGAATCAAGGTACCATATTGGGGATTAATTAGGGGAATAACATGGTTCATCGAAACTCATAACCCTTTAAGGGGTGTTAATACATCATAAGATAGTTCGGGAGTTTCAAGATAGCTCTCAGGCGACGACTTGTTGAACCAGGAAGGCCACAAGAATGAACTTGTGGTATCTGTTATAATAAGATAATAACACATCCTTTCTATTTATTTGGTAATCTTGGTGAATATTGAGGTTTAATATGATGATGATGTAATATTTATAAGGAAGTATTAATCAATAATTAAAAATACTTCCTAATGATAGGATTGTTAGAATCACTTCTCTGTGAACTTCCATAAGATATTTTCACACCTACCGAATATAGATTTCTTAGTGCGCCAATGTGTGATAAGTGATATTTCAACTATCACTGGACCTATGATGTTTATCCAGGATACTTTGTGGAGAAAATACACTAATGAATCTTCCAAATAGGCATCATCCTATAGTGATAAAACACGTGGCACCGTTGATGAAGAATCTCAAGCATTAACAACTAATAAGGAAAACACCTAGGAGAGAGGATATGTGTCCCCTGAGGGCATTGACTTGGATAAGATAATGTTCGACAATGTAAGATTATTTTTTCAGCCTCCCAATATCTTTATCCCCTTCTCTTTTTTAAAAGGTTCTAAACTAGGATTTTCTCTTTTGTATGAGCCATTTGAGGAGGAATAAAGAGTCACATTCAAATGGAACAAGGTTACCACAACAGTTATGGGTGGGAAAACCTATGATCCTGTACTAGTGGCCACCACAATAGTATAATTTGACATGGAGAACATAATGGTGGTTTCAGATCCCCTGATCAACTTAGTAATCTATGGGGTACCATGCCTTAGAATTCTAACGACAACATCTTCTTCTATTGAGAAAAACCATCTCATGAGTCTCATCATTAAAATCCCCAAGCCTTGAGGTAATCGAAAACTACAATTAGATTGGATATCCTCAAACATTCATGGATATTTTTGAGTCTATTCCATCATCGTGTTTTTTTGGTTTTATAAACCTCCCACTCAACCATTAATCGGGGGTTTGAAGATGGGTTTTTAAGTGTCAACCAGTTTCGAGAGGTTTCTAGTGGTATAATTCCACATTGAATCCATGTGAACATATTTCACCCAAATGATTTTTCTAGTTATGTCTGCATCCCTTGTGTGAGACTCATTTCCAAATCTACCATTACTATTTAAACGAACTGGAATGTATTTTTTAAATAGTTCTCAAGAGGTTATGTTCCCAATAAATGGCTATAGTTGGGGAACATGGGGTTTTTTCCCCTATAGATAAGTCAATCCTTAAAGGGATTGTTTTCAAGATTATATTAAATTAATATTGATAGGGTATCCCATTATGGAAATTTGTGACATCTCTAAAGATATGGAGCTCAAGTATAGTAGAAATGGGTTTTCTAATGAGGATTTGGATTATATTGGCATCTATATCAACCTGGAGAAAAAACCATGTGATAGGATTTCATAAGAAAACCCTACCACCACTGCACTCATAGCTTTCCCATATTATGAACTATCCTTACCCAAGAAATTAGAGGATTCTAGGTCTAAAATCCTTGGGGTTAATTGTATCATCTAGTATAGGGTGTCGAGGAGTGTACATAATGTTATTACCAACATTATGGATCCATAACTATTTATTTCAATGGGTACCTCCATCATCGGTAGAAAAATGTGGGAACCAGAGGGGTGTATGCTTATACTGTCCATGTATTGTTATGTGATTATTTTTTTGAATGGGTCTAAGTGGAATGCCCAGAGTTTTATGGTTCATGGAACTGGGAGAACTATGGGGACACTATGATGTCCCGGGTGGATGATTAGAAAATTCAAGGATTGGATGACCAAGTTAGTGAACATGATTCTATAATTAATAAATATGCAGATATTTTATAACAAATAATAGTATATATGGTGATGGATGATGATTGAGAAGATGAATTGGAATATCAAATATGTGAGTGAAAATATGAGTAGTTCTGTTTTTGAATAAAGAAAAATGAGATTCTTTCCATGGCTATAGAGGAACGGATAGAGCATTTGGCTTAAAAACATTTTGGAGGCCACACACCAAAGGATGGATGGGATTGATTGCTCAGTTTTTTGAGGAAGATCCCTAGGGGAACTTATTTTCTGTTGATAAATAACATAGGCTTCGGTTTGTAGATTACCTTAACTAAATTTTGATGTTTATTTTTTAAACTACTCATATGCATGAACACGTTTTTGTTTCCATACATAAATAACACACATGAATGAAAATAATAAGGAATCCAACAATAAATCCCTAAGACCATATGTGTTGTAATTTTTGTGAGAATAAAAGGTTGATCATGAAATTGATAATTTATGAGAAAGTGTCAGACAATGGACAACTAGTTAGGGTTTAAACTTGTTTATTAACCACTGAAGGGTCTGGGAAGAGAATGTTATTGTAGGGGATGGTGTCTATCTGCCTAGCTCACATTCATTCATTACTCCTTTAGTGAACGAATTAGGTAATTTTAGGGGATAATAATTCTACACAAAATGTTTTATGAGAAGAGTTTATCAAGATTCTCAATTATTGGTTCACAAAGAGGGTCGTGTGATGACATAGGATAAATTTCGACCATGTTTAAAACATAGAATCCATTATTTTTTTGAAGGATTGTGAAAAAAATGAGGATCGATAGATGGTTGTATTTAAAAAATTATACATATATCATAATTTCATGAAAACTATTTTGGGGAGTGTACCTTGGATAGTAGTTCAAATAAAAATTATCGGGACTATTGTCTTCTAGGGGGTGTTATGTTATAGAATTGTTGGTATAATGTTTTCTAGATGTTTTTGCAGATTCTAGAATATGTTTGTGAGTAATGTGATGTCTTTTTGTCAAATTAGAAAGTAAATCACCACACATTATACGAGATGAATGATTGAACTCATCATCATAATCAAATGATCTGAAAAAAATGTATATGAATGTTCAAAAGATTGGAAAGATGTTTTTTGGAATGAAATGATCATCATAATCAGCATGGTTCTTGAAAAGAATGTGCTGATTTCATAGAGGAAGAGAATCAGAGTCTTCATAGCATCAATGAAAATATAAATTTTCGATTCATATTTTTAATTCAAATATATAATTAGTTTTTTAATTAAATTTTGATTAAATAATTATGAATGAAATGGGTGAAAAGGTGTGGACAAACAAATTGTAGGGATGTAATATGTGTTGGAAGGATGGGATGTTACAATACATCCCAGTTTAACATAAATGATGCAATCCCAATCCTAAATGTTTTCAAATTCATGTTGAATTCAAGATATAAGATGTTACTTGTACAAGGATAAATTTTTTAAGTAAATATTTACGGTCTCATTTCATCATCATGAGATCATCGTACATATATTTTTTAAAAGATGAGTTGTTTTTATGAAACATATGGAGATAATGATATTGATTTCCAATTAGACTAATAATCCTAAATATAAAATTATTGAAAGAATAAATTTGTCATGTACAGTGATTACAAATGGAATTTATTTTATGAATTCTAAGCTACTGGTATGGGTCCATCATATGCAGTGTTCCACTAATCCATCAAAAAAGGAATCACTTTTTGGGAAATTGTTGGAATCAATGAGAAATGAGACACTAGGAAAATAAAAAAGGTACTCAACCATTTTCCGAAAGATGAATTATTATTTTTTTCAATTTATTGAAGAGAGAAGAAAATAAATTTGATATGATTTCATTAATTGGGTCAAGTTTCACCGTACTGGTGTTGACATGAATAATTTCATCGGACTCAAGATCACCGGTCTGGGAAAATAATGAAAGAATAACAGCTTAATGTAGTTACAAAAATATTGACAATAGGAAATTGAAGTTTAATGAGTGTAGAGAAAATGTTTTTCAATGAAATTTGAAGAAGGTTTTGAATATTGTTGGGGAAGTAAAGGAATATTTAAAAGTCATTACTCTGTTTATTGGTGAATGGTTTCATTATTTTTAACCATTAGTTTTCTGAATCAAAATGACCATTTTTTAGATGGTTCCTATAATAATAATGAGATGTAATTTGTGACTAATTAGGTGTGTAGAAACATAATGAAAAATATTTTATTTTAAAGACATTATGGAAATCATAATGGAAATTTTTATTTAACTAAAGAATTTATATAAATCTTGAAGTGAGATGATCTTGTGAGAATATTTGAGAAGGTTCTAGAAGAAATATGAATACTTAAAGAGCATGAATAATTCAATGTTTAATATGATATTTAATGTTAATTGACAATTTGGAAAATTTTGGTTGAGTGGGAATATTTTTAAAATAATGCCAAAACCACATTTCTCATACCTATAAATAGATGAGAGTACTATGTACTTTCTCAAACTAGTACTATATATAAGGTTTAGAGAGAAGGTGGAGTGCTGAATGTCTCTAGTGTGATGGTGTTTCCTAATTTAGAAATCTGGAGGATGTTTACCAGACCGAATAAGAAGAATAAGATTTATTGTATTTTCATTTTCGCAGATTGGGCTAGGCCATCAGACAGATCAATCCCATTTTAATTTATGGACTATGAACAATGTTGTTCTAATTGGTTTTCAAGGTTTTCTAAAAGACATATATTATTATATTGAACAATGGTACATGAGAATCAGACTACCTAATGGGACTAGGTATTGGACTAAGAATAATAATTAAGCCTATAGAAGTTCTTACCTACTACATGGTAGGGATGGGAATATTTTTTTGATGTTCATATTGGTGAAATTTTACTTGGAATCACAAACATTGGTAAAATAATCTCATGATACATAATGCACATTTACTATTACATTTATCCTAGAGATACATAGGTCTAAGGGAATATCCATCTTTTTGTATCCATAAAAATTAATTTTTTTGTGTATTATATGGTATTGGACTGTTTCCTAACCATACCATGTATATAGATAATCTAGTTGAGTAGTGAACCTTGTAATTTTTTTTTGTTACTGTGGATGGGTGATTATTTTATTTTCGGAAAAGACATAACACATTAAGAGGAGGTGAAGTTTGTTTCAGAAGAAAGGAAACATAAAAAAAGATATCACTAATTTAAAACTCTTCATCATAGTTATACCCGGATCTTGGATTGGTCATATCAATTTTTATCATTGAAAAGATTACATTAATTTACTCATTGCTGATGTTTTTTAATGAATAGTTTTGATGGGGAATTTAATTATGTGAACCGTGAGAGGATTTTGGTCTTTGATTGTATGGACTATCATATATTTAATGATAGAGTGTTTACATATATTGTGACTCTTGGGAATGGTATTTTTGAAGCTAAAATTGATGGATTTCCTCTTATTGATGAAACATTTCCTCTCACATCAGTTAAAAGAAATTATCTTGAGAATGATGGGATATCTAAGAATTCATTACATGAATCAAAATCTTAAAGGGATTTTTTATGAGGGAATGGTGGTTCTACTTCTAATTTTGTCTAGAATAAGCTGAAGAACATTTATGATGGAAAAAATGTTAATAAATAATGTTTACAAATCTAGAGGATGAATTATAAATATTTCTTGATGTTTGTGTATGAATCTATTAATATCTTCTTTAACAGGGAATGAAATTTCTAGAACTATTATACATGTTGATGAAAAGTAGAAAGATTCGTCTGTTGGTGAAAACATATTGACAATTCTTCCTAAAAAATTTATTCAAAAAATTCCTCATTGGAAGATAAATATCCAGAAACACTATCTCTAAGTGATCTTTATAGTACATTCATTACATATGAAATGGGAAGGTATAAATATATGAATGGGAATAATTATAGTGAAATTTCCTTCAAGGGTTCCCAGAAACTATGTTCTAAGAAGGTTCTTGAAGAAGAATATGTTATTGGAATTGATTCCAAAAATGAGGTTTGCAATAATCATAATGAATTTTTATCCTTGTTTTTTGAAGATGTGAAATGTGGTATAAGAAAATATAAATAAAAACATCCCTTAATTATAGTTAGAATGTGGATCCATTGGGAACATTGTGGAAATGTTTCCTCAATGAAATAAATAAGAGGATAGTGATGAACATGATAGATGTAAGAGAAGACTATAGAAAAAGTATGGTTAAAAGGATAATAATTATTCTAAAAGGATCTCTAGAATGATATCTATATCATAATAGGGAAGATTTTTTTCCAATGACAAATAAGAAGAAGGTAGTGATGTTGAATCCAATTAAATCAACTAAGTGGGATGGAGAGAATGATTTTCCTGAAAAAATTAACAATTAATATTTTTATATTATTGGTTTTTAAGAAGAATATACTCAATTAAAATTTCATGTAAAAGAATAATTAAAGGAATGACTGATAATGATTTGGAGGCCTGAAAAAAATTTGGAAGTTGAAAAATTAAACTTATTCAATAAACAATCAAGAATATTTTCCTAATGAGATTGTTAAGCTGTTGAAATAGGTTGATGATTTGAATAAATTCCTTGAGAAATAAAATAATCATAATGAACATATGGAAAATAAGTTTTTGGAAAAAAGAAGAGTAGTTGGAACATGTCCAATAAAAATATTCTAATGTTGAATAGAGGGTTAAAATTTTGAATAATTCTATCTCTAATGTTTTTTAAATCTCTAGAATGGTTAAACCTCTTAAGGGTCAAACATTACCTTCACTATTTGAGAATAAATATAATATTGTATATAAAATTAAGAAATTCAAGAATGTCATGTATATGACCAAAATAGAAAACGTAGAAAGGTCAGATGTTTTTAAAAATTATGATTTAGAAAAAGTTTCTATTATATATGTCTTTCACAAGTATAAAAAAGAAAACTCGACGGAAAAGGAATAATATTACTGATAACAGAAATGTTTGTGGTAAAAAATGTTCTAAAAATTAATACAAGAAGGTTTCTAAAAAAATATTCTCATAATTCTAGAGGGGATGGATGTTTTGAAGGAAAATATTATTTCTATTGATACTGCTAGTATTTTGGTGGATTCAGACACACATCAAATATGTTCTAGTTTAATCAACATCATTTCAACTCTCCCACAATTTACTAAAGGAAATATTTGAGGGGAATTTAATCCTATAAAAATATAATGTATGAGAAAGTTTTTTTCAATAATTTGAAGAATATTTATGTGGAATTTGAAAACAAGGTCCAATGATTGGAAACTATTTTTAAAAGATGAAAACAATAAAAAAATCTAGAAAATGGATGTCTTGTTTTGTTTCAAAAATTAAAAAATATTCATAAGAATTCAATGATGATGGATGAAAAAAATGATAAATGGAATGAAAAATACATTGTTTTTGAAACCACTCTTGAAGATCGAATACAAGAACAACCTTGGATCATAAATAATAGGTGTTCTTTTCATATAGTAATAGATATATAATTTTAGATTAATGTAAAATACTTCAAAGAATAAACAAAGGCATTTTCCAATGATGAATATGTCAAAATCAAAGGTGTTGGATATGTTATTATTGAGGTTGAAATGTTGAATACCAATAATTCATTGGTTATTGATGGGTTGAAACATAATTTTCTAAAATATTCACAGTTATGTTATGATTGAAACCAAGATTTTATTAGAAAATATGATATTTTTTTGTAAAATTAATAGAATATTGAATGACAGTGTCAAGATGCCACGATAAAAAATGGAAATTATCCCAATTCGGTGAGGTTCAAAGATCATGTTACTAAGTCAAGGTGGAATAAAATCAATTGTTGAATAAAATGGTGGGACAAATGTTTCAAAGAAAAATGACCATGTTATCAAGGTAAAACAGTGTCAAAAAAATCATGATATTTCATGATAAATATATTGGTGTTTCCTAATTTCTATAAAAGGAAATATTACAAACCCCTTGCATAATAATGTTGAATATATTTTAAAACACACCATAGAACATAATATTTATAATATTTTTGGGCCAATGAAAAAAAATAAAATAGAGGAGATAAGTACATTACTATATTCATTGATGACTTTACATGCACTACTTTTGTTATGTATATGAATCATAATTAGGTTCTCAAAAGATATTTTCATTTTTTAGGAGGAATGTTGAGAAGTAAGGTGAGTATTCTCTAAAGATGTTGTGATAATATAATGGTGGCGAAAAAAATGGTGAGTTTCAATGCTATCTTAAGAAGAATGGAATTTAGTTTGATTTTTCATCCCCTTAAATTCCTTAAAGAAATAGCGAGTATGAAAGGAAAATATAAATTTGGTTGATGTTGGACAAACTGTGTTACTTGAAAATGGTATCTCTCATTAATTTTTGAGGAAATCCATGATGAGTATTGTTTATATTCAAAAATAATGTTTCAACAATCCAAGTTCAGATATGAATCTATATTATTATTTTTGAAACAACTCCATGTTTCAAAAATTTGAGTGTTTTTGGGAGTACTAAAATCATAAAAAATAATGTTGGAAACCTTGGAATGATTGAAGTGATATGTGAATATGTAATTTTTTTACTATACATGTGAAGGAAGATGATATTGATGTTTCAACTAAGAGTCCTTAATATTATTTGACAATGTTTAGGTGAACATTATTCAAAATGATGAGGATGATATTCATCAGTCTTGTACTGATAAGGAAGATAAAGAGGATGGAATAACATTTGGTAACAATTATTATTATAATAGAATAAATTGTAATCCTCTTCAAGAAGAATAATTAGGCTTAGATATTTCAAGTGATGAAGTTGAATCACAAAAATCTAATTCTATGTTGAGGAGGAAAGTGGAAGGTCAAAACATAATTGTTGAACAACATCAAATGGTTTATAAAAGAATATAAACAAAATATATTACACATACATCTATGTATTCAAATGATGAGCATAAGGATTTGAATGATTATTTTGATAATCTATAATGGGTTTAAAATATTAAGGAATAACAGGATCGGATTGGAAGGAATAATGTTTGGTAACACGTACCTAAACCAAATGAAAATAATTTTATCATTACAAAGTGGGTTTTCAAGATCTAGATGAATGATGTTAGTGATGTTATAAGAAAATAATAACTTTATTTTGAAATGGTTATTCAAAAACTGATGTCATTTATTATTATGAAAATTTTCTCCAGTGGAAAGGTTTGAAACAATCCAAATCACTCTTTCTCATACTACACAATGAAGTTAATAAATATTTCAAATGGATGTGAAACATGTAGTTATGAATGGAGATCTTTATGAAGAAGAGTATATTGAAAAAACATGTGTCATTGTTCTTTGTGAAGTTTAATGTTATATGTGAATGTTGAAGAAATATATGTATGTGATGAATCGGAAATCGACAACATGGTATTCTAAGTTGGAAAATATATTTAGGAATATCAGTATTAAGAAAGGATAAGTTTATAGTAATCTTTATATCAAGGAATTTCATGATTTTTACCTCTTTGAGTTTTCTACGTTGATGAAAATATATATTCTTGGAATGAAGAAAGAACATTTGAAAGATTTTATGATTAGAAGAAAAAGATGTTTGAGATGTCCTTGATGGGTGAAATGAAATTATTTCATGGGTCAATAATAACTAATAAGAATAAAAATATTTTTATTTAAAAATAATAGTACGCTAATGAACTTTTTAACTAGTTAAGAATGAATAATTCAAAACCATTTCCCCCACTAATTTTAGTTTAATTTTTTTATAAATATCGAGAAGGAAAATAAGTTGAATCCAAAGAGTGTCATAAGTTGATTGGACATTTTTTGTATTTTAATACCTCAAAACCAAACATTGTTTCTGCTATTACCACATGCGAAATATTTCAGAGTACTACAATGTAATAAATTCTATTGTATAAAAATATATCTTATATATATCATAGACACAAAAAAATACAAGTCAGTTATGATAGATCATTTAGTATTGGATTTTTTGGGTATTTAGATGATGATTGGGAAGGAATTGCTTATGAGAGAAGATCCACATTTTGTGGAATTTTATTTTTAAAAAAATCTATGTTAGTTAAAATAAAACGAAATATATATTAGTAACTAACATCCGCATAGGGTGTCGTTAGTTCTCTATGGTGCTATGAAAACATAAAATTTATAAAACACATACAAACCTAACTCAAAGTGTAGTATCTAGAAGGTCTGAGTGTTGACCCCACTAGGATTATCCATATGTTATAAATTAATTATAAAATTAAAAATTCAATTGATTTATTGTTATGAGAAAAGAGAAATAATAGTAGGTTTGGATGTGGTTTGAATCCGGATTGTAGGTATGCTAGGTTCAACAACTTTTTGGTAAGTGTGCTAGGGATTTATGTGAGAGTCTATTAACTCAGTTTTGGTGTCAGAATTAGGTCAACAGGGATCCTTGGTCTTGGTATCCCACCCTACTCCAATGATTGGACAGTTGGAATGGCCATCTACTAGATTCTATCATAGGGATATGTGATCCAAAATCATGTGTAAACATAAACAACTTAGATTTCATAATGGTCATATGAAAGCTAATGTGATTAATTGATGCAACTAGAATAGAAGTACTTAATTCAAAATAAATTTTCTTGAAAATAAAAAAAAGATTAAATATGATAAATAGTGTTAGGAACATTCCAAAAACCAGAATAATAAAATAGAATAATTCCTGAGAACATACACCCCTATGAATCTCATCACCTAACTCAAATGGGACTACTCACTCATGGTTAGTGTGAGCTTCATGGGAGCCCGATGAAGAATGGTTGTGAAGAGGGGCTCCATCTCATCACTACTTTGTCTGTTGTTGCCGTTTGGCCTTTTTTTGTCCCATAGTGTGTTAGAATGGAATTCAGAGGCCTCATTTTATAGCAACAATCATTAAAAACCCACGGCTAGCATCGCTTAGTATTTCTTTGTGTGTCAACCCCTACATGACGTGTACTTGAGGTACATGATGTATACCTCAAATCCGGTTTTTTTCTGCTATGTTGAATGCATGGAAACATCATACGTTGTTTTGACTATCATCACATCGTTTATTAGTGCTACATGACATGTATTTTATGTTCATAGCATTTTCCATCATCATGACTTTTTTAGCATAGATACACTTTACATGAAATGGTCATGATGTCTACTTGTGGTACACTACGTGTAATGAATTTTTCATCAGCTTCCATCATTCCTTCTCTCTAAAAAATATGATGTCATGCAGTAGGCTCAAATTTCTTCCCCTTTCCATTCCTTTTTCACAACTTTTTGTTTCCATCCTTAAAACATAAAACAACTCAATTCATTCCAACATTTACAACATTATTCATATATATAGAAATCAACACATTAAAACACATTAAAATATATCCATGAAATAGAGATATCAGTAACTCATAGTATGGTTGATACTGAGTATGTTGCTGCTACGCAATCCATAACACAACATAGGTGGATGGAGACTTAGTTGGATGAAATACATATTGAAGCAAAGTTATCCTCGCTCTTGTGTTGTGATAATCAAATTTATATCAAACATACTAGGAATCCAAGGGAATATTCCCATTAAAAACATATTAACATCAAGTACCACATAATAGAATACTATGGGGAGAATTATGAATTGATGTTAGAGACTGTTTTCATATTTTAACTTGTTGCTAGCACTTTTCTCGAGAGCTTTTCCGATCGAATATTTTTATAAAATGAGGTATAACATGAGCATCCAACCTATTTATCATCATGGTTTTGTATGTATTTTTCCCCAATCTCATCTAATATTTTCATATTTTTTAAAGTGGTTTAATTGTTTCAAATATCTATCCATTGATGTGTGAAAAACCTTTTATGGATGCATGTATGTTGGGTGAGATTTTGGGTAAGCTGTAAACATAGCAAGTAAATGTGTGAATTATTATAAAAATTTATTGGAGAGGTTTTAAGAATTTATTTAATAATAATATAGATGAAGTGAATTAATTTGCGATGAAAGGATGAATACATTTCATGAGTCAGTACTTTCGGACAACATGGATTTTTTAATAAATTATTATTTCCTATAAGGAGTTATCTCATAAAGGATTATAATTATTAATAAGTAATACATTGATTGAATTGAAAATGTTCAATGATTTATGATAGTTGGTATAAAGAAAATTACAAAGGGGATATTGTTGGAACCATTTTGGATGGAAGTGGTTTTTTGAAGCTAGATGAAGTTTGTGAAGAGAGTATTGTCCTTTTTTGTTAAGGAGAAATGGATATTACCCCACTTTGTAAAAGATGAATGATAAGAATCATCACTCTAATTATATGACCAAAATTAAATGATTATGAATTTCCATTGAATTATTAAGATGTTTTCTAGAAAAAAATGATCATTGGACACACCTTCAGACTTAAAAGTATCTGTTGATCATAATGAGAAAGTGTATCAGATTCTACATGGATTCAATGAAAATATGAGGATGATTTTATATTTTTTAATTAAAAAAAGGGTTTATCAGAAACCTATGGTGAAATCCGTATGAATTAAAGGGAGATAAAAAGTGTTTCCAACCATATTTAGGTGAAAAAAGTGGTTTTGGAAGGATGAGAAGTTACTACACTTCCCAATTTAAGTCAAAAAATGAAATGTTCATCATAAATTTTATCAATGTCATGATATAAGATAATTTTTGTAGAAGTATAAAGATGTTTAAGTCAATATTTATAGTCTTATTTCGCTGTTGTGGGATCTTCGAACACAGATTATTCAAAAGATCAGATTTTTTGGGCGAAAAGGTTGAAAATGAAGTTGTTGGTTTTTAGTCAGACTAATAAGCAAAAATATTGAAATATTTAAAGAAATAGTTTTTCATGTGATATAATAAGGAATGTAAAGAAGATTATAAGGAAAAATATGATGGTAACATTCCATTGGACACGTTCTGTAACAGATCAATCAAATATAGAATATTATTTGTGGATCTTGTTGGAATTGATGTAAATTGAGATCAGAGGCCATTGAAAAAAGTAGAAATTTTTTTTATAATGATTATTTTTTGGTAGTTTTGAATTGGTCCAAGGGATAAGAAAATAAGTAAGATATGTTTTCATTAATCAGATTAAATTTCATCCAACTTACAATGACACCGATTATTTTAGTAGACTCAAGATCATTAGTATGAGAAAAGATAAAAGAATAACTCTTTAATGTAATTACAATCTTGTTATCAAGAGTATATTGATTTTTCATGTGTATAATGAAAATGTTTATCAATGATGTTTTAAGATGTTATTGAATATTTTTCAATCAGTTGAAATAATATTTACAAGTGTTGTCTATGCTTATAGAAGAAAGGATTCAATGGTTTTATTAGTTAGAATAGAACATCAGAATATATATATATATTTTAGTTGGTTCATACTATTGTAATGAAAATTAATATATGTTTCGTATTGTGTGGAGAACCATAATGAAGATACTACTATTATAATCGTAATGGGGAAATCAGAAGTTAAATTAGAATCCGAATAAAAAACTTTTAGAAATTATGAAGTGAGCTGATGTTGTGAGAATATTTGAGAAGGTTCATGAAAAAATGACAAAAGTTATGAATTTTGGAAGAATTAATAGTTGAATCCTATATTTATAGGGAATTTACGATTTGGGAAATTATGGAGGAGAGAGAAATATTTTGAATATATTGACTAAAACAAATTTGGTGCACCTATAAATAGAAGAGGGTACTTTGTAATTTCTGACACTAGTACTATTCAGAAGGATTGGAGAGAAGGTGGAGCACTGAATTATTCTAGTGAGAAAGAATTTTCAAATAGAACATTCTTGAAGATCTTTATTGTATTGAATAATAATTTGAAAGGTGATTGAATTATGAGATCCTCATATTAGACTAGTCCATCACACATATCAATATGATTGTGATTTTAAGACTAATATAGATGTAGATGTGATTTCATCTAGCAGTATTATAGCAGACATATATTATCATACCATGTAATCAGACTGCAGATTCAAAATGGGGTATCTGACTATGTATCATTACAAAATATTATTGAATTTCTTATCTATTATTGTGTTGAAAAGTAAATATAAATTTTAAGTATATATTTTGGAATGTTTACAAGGAATCAAAAACATGAATTATATTAATTTGTGGTACTTTAATCACATAGAATGTTGTATTGATCATCAGTCTACACTATTTTAAGGGAATATCCTACATGTTGTATCCAAATAAGAAGATTTTTTTCTAGTGGATTTCATTGTATTTAATTGTTTATAAACCCTTCAAAGGGTATAACAACTCTTTTTGAGCAGTGAACCTTTTAAATTCTTCTTCTCATGTAGATGTTTGATTTTTTATCTAGAAAATTCATAAATCTTTAATAGTAGGTTAATGTGATTTTACAAGTATGGAAACATAAAAGAAAAAGATATCCCAGATTCCACCCTCCCTCTATCAATGATACTTGGAATAGGATGGGTAATGATAGGAAGATGACAATGATCCATGTAATGGAAGATGTGATGCGTCAATATGAATTGGGGATTTATTTGAATATTCTTTTAAGAGTATCAGAATTATTCCACCATTAGTATAAGAAAATTGGGTAGGTATATTGGTCTGAAAAAATGTTACACTTATATTATAAGGGAATTATTTTCTTGTATGTCATGTCATTGAATAAATCTAATGGTTCGATAGGGAACTGACACAGATGGGGGAATGGGGATTCTCACATGAGGGCATAGGATACTAAATAATTTCACATTAATCAATGAGGATGATATACATTATGTTTAACATCATAGGGTGAGGATGATGTATATACAGTCGAAATTCATATAGTGGGGATGATTTTTCACATTGGTTAACATCATGTCATTTGGATGCTCATAACTTAATTTAGAATCATTTGGCCAATATGTGTGAACTGATGTGAATATCACCCAGCCAAAAATGTTTATGAGGGCATAATATGGTAACATAATGGTGTTACTACTACATAATCTCATGAGACAAATTGAGGTTAATATTTGGCTACAAATGTTTCATGAACCGATGGGTTTAGCTTATACAACCAGATTTTTTTCAAGGTCTACAGTGTATCCCAAGTAGCGTTGGACTTGATGGCGGAGTCTATATATTTCTAAAATTTTCACTATGGGATTAACAATGAAGAAATTTTTTCATCTTAAATTTTGAATTTTTATTTCATACCAGTCAGGCCAAGAAGTTTCAAACTTTTTAAGGTCGTAATGCCTGGTCCATGGTGCTATAAATAGTTTATGGTCAGAATTCTTGGATAAAAACTCATATTTTAAGGTCATAGATATTTAAACAAGTGGGTTGGTACTCAAATGGATGTATTCAGTATAGGGGAGTTGTATACTATGACAAATGGGGAGCCTATAAGGTCATTCCACATGTAACGTATCTAAGACAACTCACACATAGTTTAAGGTCATGATGTTTGAAATTGATCTCTTAGTTTAAGGTGATAGAGATCAGAAAATGTGGTAAAAATATATTAATGTTTTTAATTCTTAGACCAAAATGTATATAATCATAATAGAGTGTGTGTTGAGTTGAAGGGAGGTTACCCAACAAGAATTGATGGCTAGGAAGGCCTGAAGCCACATGAATCATTCCCAGTAAGACATGCACACAATTTAAGGTCATAATGCATAGAGTTGGGATTATAGTTTAAGATGGTAGAGTTTGAACAAAAGGAGGATAATATAATCTCAACCTTTCTTGATGGAAAAACCATTCTCATATCTAAATCCTGCATGAACTATGATCAATAAAAAACAAGGAGTAACAGGAAGGTGTATGTGTGAGAATAATTACCATAAAGTGTGGTTGTGTATTTTAATTCCTTGATAGTAAAATGATAATGACCAATATGTGGGGACCAACTATTCACTATTTTTTTAACATAGGTTCAACACATGTATCAGTTTAGGATGCAGTGAAAAAATGAGGGATCAACTATTTACCATGTTTAAAACATTGGACACTCCAACTCTTATCAAGGATATTTCATGGAGTATGCATAAGACTATTGGAGAGACAGATTGGATAGGAACCATTTCCATTAAAGATCACTTTGAAATCATAATGAAGTTGATTATCCAAGTCAAGGATACCATGAAGCGTAGAAATGTTAGTGTGGAATGTCCAAATGATATGTTGAGTGTCGTGTGATCTATTCCACGACATGCTCAAATGTGCTAGTTGAAATTGTTGATAGGAGTGGATCAATCCTTGACTAGTGGTTGAAGATCCTAAAATGAGTTGATGGTAGCGATGAATCCAAGATTTGAGATTCAACCACAACAATGTATCCCATGGGAATGGGAATTGGGTTGTACATAGTTTTAAAATAGATCAAGAGTGGGTAACACCATTGAAGGGATGATGTAGCCTCTATTGAAGACATATAATCATATTATATTGGTCATATAATGAATCCTATATTAATTTTATATGGTAATACTACAGTTTAACAACATTTTATAAGGATGTTAGGTTATTTGATCATATTATACTTTTTATATGTGAATCCAATTTTTTTTTGGTATGGGTACATTAAAAAATCTTGTGCTAAGGATGTTTTATATTATTAACATTCAATATATATCATATGAGGAATCCTAGTATTATATAGGTTATGGATAATGTTTAACAGCATACAATGGGGACATTTATTCCATTATCATCCCATATTTATCCAATGAGAAGTCCTAGTTTCATAAGGGGAAATTAAATAGTTTAATGACATGTTCTATGGATTTTGGGATTTTCATTTGGATTTTGTGCAAATAAGAATATGGATATTACATGTTTAAGAATATAGAGCATATACCATATGGTATATACGAGTTTACGGTCATATATTATAGATCCAAGGAGAATAGGTTTACAAAGAAATCATGTCTGGAATGAAAAAGTAATAACCTAATTTGAAATGAGGGACAAATAGACCCTCTTCCACACAAAAACTCAACAAACCATACCCAAGTCGATATCATGATATTACGTGGAATAGACTCTGTGATGAGTTGAAAATGGAGGTTATACCCATGATCTGAGATCTGGGTGTCTGCTTGTATCCCATGGGAAAAAGACTCATACAATACATAGTATAGGGGAACATCATGGTAGGATACCAAAATTTGTAAGGGGAGATCTTCTAATGTGAGGACATTGATTCATCACATATTCATGATATTAGTATTCCTAAATATAAATGGGTAGCGAAATATTTTTACTACTTATGTTACGTACATTGTTGAGGATTATGTAATGATCTTCATATTACATTCTTCCTCATGTTGGGTAATGAGGGATTCTTGGCCTGTTAGTGGTTCAAATAATATGAATGGGTTCAAAAAAATGTAGTGGAATCCCATAATAGAATTTGGAGCTACTACCATAATGGTTAATGTAGGATTTATTTGATGGATTCACGACTTGTCCCAAAAAACAGAAGGTCTGGGCATCACATTGTATCCCATCAGAATTTGAATCAAAACACATGTTGTCCTATAAATAAGTTGGGGAATATGTTTAATTAAACATGATGGGTGAATAAAAATATGAGGAAGAGGGTAGGATGCACATATTGTAAGGTCATAATGATTAGACTATGAGTAGGTACTTAAACAGTTTTCATGTGGTGACTAAGAGTTGAAGCTCGACATGAATTGGGGGAGTCACGTCTATTCACAAAGAACGCGACGATCCATTTTCATATATTTCACATTCATAACGTTTTATTATTTGGAATTTTGAAAAAAAATATATTTCCATGAATCCTGTATTGGGGGATTGATTTTTTAAGGGTAATTTTAAAGAAAGTGGTATAACTTAACAAGAAAATACGTATATATATATATATATATATCCCATATTCCATATAAATACCTTGAAATAAAATTCACATAATTTATGGTTGAAATGATTGGAATTTTTTTATTTCCAAATGGAAAAATGTTTTGTGAATGTAATTTCTAACCATTAGGAAAGTGTTTATGATGTAATGTTTGTTGGGTCTGAATACAAGGTGTCTAGAAATCACTATGTATCCCATGAGATTGGGAATAAAACCACAAATATTTATGGGAAATGACATGGTAGAATACTAATGAAAAAAGGTTGTATATCCCCTCTAACTATAGAATTAATTAATATAGTATTTACCAAGGGGAATCTTGTGCTTATATCACATAGTAGGTCTATAATTTATCATAATCTAATGAGGATGTCGATTTTTTGTTCATCTCACACTTGATATGTGAGGAATCCATTTTTATTACATATGTTAAGATTTAAATTTCACATCATGAATAGAGGACACTGGGAATACGTATTTTAGCATCATAGAACAGTAGACTCTGTCAATATTTGTATAGGTTCATGGATCCCATAACCTAGGTATGGGAAATGTTTAAGATCATATTTTTTGGAAAAAATTGGATGTCGTTATTTTGTGTCCATAGATCTTAGTTCGTGGTTGTTCTAGTTTATGTGCAAATATCTTTGACTATGTCTCACTGATTAAATTTATAGAGATTATACCATGTCTAATATAGTTTAAGTTCATATATCTTTTTCTATGACTCCTATTTTTTGGTCTTTGAGTTTTTAAAATGTATTTCAAATAATTATTTTTGATAAACATTTATTTTATTGGAGGTTTGATATTATCTTCATTAAAAATGATTAAATATTACTATCTATTTAATTTACCTTATGAAGAATTTAAGGAACATACCATTTGGGCACCAACGCTGGTGTCTTTTCTCTGGGTATCATCATAGCTCCGAGATCGAGTACCTTGTCACCCTCGACTAAGGAGTGGTGTAGAAAAAACTTATTTAACACACACTCTATCATTTTTTTGGGCCTATCGATGTTATACAGATCTTGAATCTTGTTTTCCTTGGGGGATTATTACTCAACTAGTTATACATATGCCATTATTTTTAAAATATTCTGGTCATAAACAACCATATGGAGTGATGGTAACTAAACATAAATGGATAAAACTCCAAATATTGTATTATTTATAGAATATGGTATTTCCTAAGTGGAATATTATGTTTTCTTATGATTGGAAAAAAGTTAATTAAGATTATTTTCGAGATATGTTATTTTGTTTTTGTCCACCATTTTATGTGACATGTTGTAGGGGATATTTTTTATGCCTCAATCATCCCATTATTTTACACTATGTGGAATGAAGTATGTTTGTACAATATTTTTTTCCTTGTATTCAATTTATTCTGTTTGGAATCCTAGAAGATAGTTTTCATGTCTATGAGAATAACATGAATCAACCTAAACAGTTAAATGATGGGGTTTCTAAGAATCTCAATCAATGATATGGTGATGACTTCTCTAATGAGAATGAATTCACCCTACATGGAAAATAAGCAATATATAGTAATAATGAACCAACACCATCAAGGTGTCAATGGAAGTTAGGGTCCTAAACCATAAAGTACCAATACTAAAAAGGGTCATGAATTTTCTTTAGTTTGGGAAATCTCTATTTGTTGATAAAAAAGTGTACATTTGTATGTAATGCACAACACCTCTTTTTTAAGTAAATGTAGTCATAATCCATGGTGGGACAATAATATACTGACATCCGAATTTTGTGGGATATTTTCAACCACTCATTATTGGTTCCATTACTTATGGCTTGATCTTCATTAAGGACCGAGGTATCATGTATCATTTCATGAAATATTGGGGAAGTTTATTGAAACTACAATTGTAGTGGGTTTCTTCATTGTTAAGCCCACTCTGGATGAAAAAATTCATATTTCAGTAGTGGATTTTCTCATTCTTAGCTTGATTCTATAGATAAATCCATGATATTGATATAAACAATGGGATTATTCCATCTTCGGATTTCCTATATTGGGTTGGGGATTTGAGCGTCATAGAATAGAGGTATAGACATAAATATGATATACATATTATTTTCCATTTACTTAAGTGGAAGGGATGATGACTTTCTTGTGTCCCACAGAAATTACCATTTTATCCAACTCAAAATCTACAATGGACACAAAAAAAACATCCCAAATCATTATCTTGATGATTTTTTACTGGTAAACATGGGTCATCATCACGAGGGGAGGTAATTGGGAAATTAGTAGATGGGTTTGTTCAAATAGGGGAATAATCTCTTTCATAATAATGGATTTTTTACCCTTAAATTGATTTATGAATAGCATAGAGACTCCTTTAACATATAAAAATGGGACATTAATTTTGAGGACCAACTCAGTACTAGTAATACGGGACTTTTATTCTACCTCGTTATTGGTGTATCCTTATAACAATAGGAAAGAGTAATGCATGATGGCCTCTGTTGGAGTGATGAAAATGATATCCTGGACTACCTTGTTGATCATAAAGTCATTTATGATTGTACCAGTTAGACATCAGGATGCACTATCCTAATTCATCAATAAATAAGAAACCGCATGATCCAATGCGAGTTTAGATTTATATGAGAAATTGACATATAAGGGAACTACGTTAGAGGAAATATGTGGTACTTGGAAGTCTTCTAATGTGGGGCCATTTATAAACTTATCTGATAAAAACTCGATGTAGAACATTTTTACGATTATTGTGTAAAATGATAATCATCCCATCAGTATGGGGTGATTAAGGATGAACATTACTGGGTCTACCTGGGATACTAGTATACCTCATGATACTTAAAATAATGTTAAATCAAATTTACTAAAACAACTACTTTGAGTATGTTCTTCTCGACTGACAAGTATATGTCCTCTCTGTAAATTAACATGTGTATGAGATATTATAGGCTATTTTATTGGGACATATATTATTTTTGGTCTAGGATGGAATCATATGAACATTCCAAGGCGTTCATGTAAAGTGCCAATGGATTTCCTGGGATGGGTGGCATCAGAACTAGAGTCCATAGTAGGTACGGCTTGAAACCATCAAAGGATCTATATAAATCCTTATCTCAATGGTAGAAAATAAATTTTTTCATGATTATATGTAAGGGATTACAATTTTTGAAAGATTTTTAAATAAATAAAAATATTTAGAATAAGTTTTTTTAGAGGCCTTGTAACTTCTACAGAATTCTCAGGGGCGACATTTGATTGATGAACATTATTTTCATTAGGTCAATCTTAATTCCACTATATCCTACAAAAAATAAAATAAATTCTCAAGAGGAACCCTAATGGAACAATTTAGTTGGTTCAACATCATTCTTCTAGAGTGGAGGAAATTGAACACTTTCCCAGGATCCTTGAGATGGTCCTAACACTAGTGGGATTTGACCACAATATAATCCACACACCACTCCAAAAATTTCATAATAATGGGATTAATGATGTGGCGGAACGAGTTAATGATAAATAGCACTGGAATTGTTTAAACATACAGAAAAACATAATAGGAAAAATTTATTGGGGATTTCTTAAAAGCGGTGGGATCTTCATCCTCAAGGCCATATAGATCTGATTATATACAAAGTATCCATCAAAAATGCAGAGGAAACAACCCATTCCTTGAATCAATTATTTTCCCTATCACCAAAATGAGAAAATCAACCTTCCAATAAGGCATGTAGAAGTCCTTCATGTAGATTATGTACCTGATCTTCCTAATATTTTTCTGAAATGGTAAAATTATTTTTATCAACCTAGATACTTGACCTCCAAAAAAGTTGGATTTAATAATATTTTCATCTCTGACATCAACTTTAACTCCATAGTAGGGTTAAATGAATTTTTTGATGCTTTTTGAACATGTTATGAATAAATGGGAGCTCATGGAGATGAATCAAAAGATAAGGTTCTAGCCATGGTATCTCAACATAATTCTAGTTGATTACATCATGGTTCTATTTTAGGAAGGCCACCTAGTATTTCTTCTTCTCTAGGTACATGGATGCACTGATTGATGTGTTACTCATATCCTCCTCATTACAATGTTTTGGATAGCTTAACTCAAGAAATGTTGTGGATACACCCTCCTAAAATTCAGTATGGATATCTTCCAAGTCATCTTAATCATTTTAGATATAGGGATCATAGGGATTAGGAAACTCTTTCAGGATAGATTACTCATGGGGAGCACCAGTGTCTGCACTAGATAATGAAAAATCCTAAATGAGGGCCTCTAGTTCATCTTGGACTATGGTGATTGATGTTGTTGAGAATATTTTATTTAGTTTCACACTATGATTTCTTCTATTGATATCGAGGAAATGGTGAGGAGTCAGCTTTCATTAAATCAAAACTGATTTGTTGAATATGTAAGAATATTTTAGATTAAGGAAAGAGGAAAAATTAATCAATACCTCATAGGAGTATGGCATTTGAGTATTATCTGAGGATGTACAATATATGAGTATGAGGTAATGTATTAATACTCATTTTTGGGGAGATGATAAAATGACCCCCATATATTTAATCATGGGCTATATCCTGATGAATTACAATGAAATTTTTTCATTCAACTCTACCAATGGATCAAATGAAGTAGATGATTGATCATTAGGGGAATTGATGTGCTCAATCCTATCGGTTTATACCTTGATTCCTTTGACATTATAGTTACCAACATCTAGATAGTAAGAATAAAATAATCCATTATGGGAAACATCACCCTAGAGTAACTATAAGAACCCAGCCTTAAACATTACATAATCTAGAATTATTTCAAGAATTCACATTGTGGATCATCATATGTTTAGAGTTTTAGATAATTATTCCATAACTATTACATAACAACTCGAATATTACATGTATACACTAATAACCAGTATCCATTTTTCATAAAATAAAAACTATTAAAAGAAATAGAAATGGCTAGTTCCTTGTTTTAGATAGAATGGATTATCCAGGATCTCATCCTAGACCCTACTCATCTTTATGTCATGTGAAATACATTTCAAAACACGGGATGAGCATAAAAATCTTAGTAAGGGTTATAAAGTAATGAAGGAAAACATTATCCCTTCAATAAATAAGAATAAATGAAATCGTACTTTTCAATCATTACATACCGCATGAAATCATAATATTTATGAATAACATATAGAAATGATAAATCGTAAAGCTAATTTATGGCATTCATATGTTATCTTGGGCTCACCTGCCAAAGGTTTATCACAGAACCACCCATATACGTAAACAATTCCCAATAAACATAACATATTCATAGCACAGAACATAAGAATAATGAAAAGATAACATTTCTACATTCCAATCACAACATATAAAATCAAAATATTGAAATAAAAAATGCTTTGTAAAATCATTTTCAAAACCATTTAAGACATTTAATAAAGTGATTTTTTAATCAAAGTGTACCATACCACTTTGAAACATTTAAATAAATTATCATTTGAAAACATTAATGAAATTATAAATAAATCCTTAAAAACATTTTTAAAACATGGACATTAATGATAATGATTTACAAGGATAAATCAGAAAATCATTTAAAATGATATTTTAGTTAAAGAGTTATTATCAAAATGAGATATTCTTGAATTTAAATAATTGAGGAATAAAATTGAATCATAACTTTATAATATCATGAGAATAAATGTATTCATGGTATACTATTCCAAAGAACAATATATACACCATATAAGAGTGAATTAGTGTGTAAAACAAACAAAGTTTCAATGGAAGGTAAATTGAGATGAAATCCATTATAAAATTGTATCATAAGAATAAGGATAATTCAATTACATAATAATGTGTGAAAATATAAATACACTCAATATATGTGGGTATTATGTGTGAAAAAATAATAGGTTATTCACAAATATTCAAATCACGTCATAATCAAGAAGTAAAAGTTTAACTCAAAGTATTGAAATTGGGTTAGGAAGTTCTCTTACAAAAATTCGATAGCCAAACGATGTCACTTTAGAATTCAAAAACTGAGTTGATGAGAGTGGAAAATGTATCTCATCATTTGGACACAATATTTATAGCAATAAGGATATATTATAACTTATCACACCATAATAAGATGTAAATTAATAGTCATAACAAAAATAAGTATTTTAAGAACAGGAGGGTGAAAAGTTCCCTTACCGATTTGGTAACTTACAAAACATACACCAAATGAAAGAAGCATCATATGATAAGAATATAAATACCCATAAATTAAATTATATTACAAAAAGAATACAATCATGTTCATTCCATACACAACACAGAAGAAATAGTGACAAATATAGCATGAATCTCACGGGAATAAGCAGTGAGATGAAAAACCCTTACCACATTGTAATCAATCGAGTCGTATGAACAGAAGTTATTAAAAAAAATTATACACAAAATACCATGAATATAAAGATAATACTAAAAATTTATATATCAAATGGTAGTACCCAATACACCACATGCAATAAATAAGTGGTGAACAATGGAAATCTCACGGAATTAAAAGTGAGATAAGAAATCCATTACCACGTGTGTGACTAGACTCGTTTTTTCCTTATTCATCCTAAATAATAAACTCAATTTAATTTATAATTTAATAATAAAAATTTTCAATTTTATTATTATTTTTATATCACTTAATACCATGTTATAAACATTATGTAATCATTTATGTTAATAACGGTTGTTTGTCAATATTTGTTACTTGAGTAAAACTAGACATCTAATAATTACAAGTTGTTCACATGGTCAAATTCAATTATATCCAAAATTATATTCATGATTTAGACATCATATATATAATATATATTAAGTATATACATGTATTTATAAAAGTACACAACATTTGGAGGTATGAAATGAAATGCACCATTCATGGAGATGGTATGACGTATATACACATTAACGCTAAATTCATTTCTATTTATTATTTTAATGGAATTAAAACATAATGATACATAGTTATATTATAATTACAGTATAATATCATATATAATATATTATTTATATTATTTATACGTCCCACATATGGAATTAACGAGTCATATCCCTTTCAGGGGGCACTAGTCCGCACTTCCTCAATTGATATTATCCCATTTAACCATGATGGAAACCATAAAGATAGGATGTAAATGTAAAACACAAGTGAATAATAAAAACATAAGAATAATATATATCATATATAATTATAGTGACATCTTAATGGACACAATGAGAGGTGTCAAGAGATAATCGAACAACCATAGTTTCGTGAGGAGTTAGTTTTCCATTCACAGAAGCAGTATGTTCTTCACCAATTAGATGGAGGTGTGTGTAAGTGTAGTTAGAATAATTATCACAAAGAAATCCTATTATATTTTGGATACTTTTTTTTGTTATAAATGAAATTAATAAGAAGAGTTTAGGGTTTTTATAAGTAAAATAAAATAAAATATGTTAAGAGAAAATGTTACCTTTAATTTGGGTAACTCCCTTTGGTTTTAACAAAAATGACATCTTGATGTGCCTTCTGCATAAGGTAAGACTTATATAAGGATTAGGGGGATCTTGATAACTTATTTGGGCAGGGGATGGAGGAGCCAAGGGGGCTTGAGAGGTGTGATGAATGGGTTATAAGTGATAGATTTTTATAAGAGGGAGGATGGGTTCTCTAGGAATGTGTGAAATTACTATTTTATTATTTTATGATTTTGGGTTTCTAAAGGTTGAAAACTCATTAAGGTAGAAAATAAGATGTCTCGTGGCTGAAATAAATTCATAAAATAAGAATTGTATAGGTTTTGGATGTTATTTTAATAATTATAATCTTATTTATTTAAATCATTTATTAATGAGGAAAATACTAGATCATTTTTCTATCATAAATAATTTTATTGATTTGATGTCTAAAAATGTTAAATAAATATTCCAGAATGTAGGAAATATATTAGTATTTCCAATTGGTATTTATTTTCAAAACTATAACTTTCATAACCCCATGTGATAATTAATTAACTAAAAGTTATTTGTTTGTGCCATTTTTGTCATCACTTTAAGTTAATTAATCTAATGTGTCATTATCACTCCCAAGTGGCTCCATGGGATCCAAAAGTCAACCTAAAGATGACCATGGTCGTAAATGACTCATACAATAAGGTTCGTACAAGTGTTAAGGTAATTTTGTATTAATATAATATTCTTTTTTGCTTGATTTATCTTATTTACCTTTAACCTAGGTAAATAAAAGTCAAAATGTACTATTCACCAAAAACTTATTTTCATCTTCTTAAACCAAATTTTACGTACTAATAACAACCAGGTATGTAATATTTCTTAAATCCAATTCACTAATTTAGTAAAATTACTTTTAAATGAAAATGCGAGTTTTTTAACTACTCTTTAGTGGTTTCACTATTCATCAAAAATTGATGTTTTTCAGAAAAATACAAAAACTTTTGTCTAAGAAATATTTGATATTACATATTCAAAAATGATGTCCATATTAGCAAATTAAAAACATATAATTTGACGTAATTAATTTAATATTAATTCACATTGGTAAAAAAAATAGCTTGTTTTTAAAATACATTAATTATCAAAAGATTGACCCTTGTTTTTGTCCAATTTAAAATTGATATTAATTTCAATGACCAAAATTGGATTAAATTGTAAAAAAATAATTTAGTTAAATTTTAAAATCAATTAAAAATATAATATATCCATATAAATTAATTATATTAAAAGTAACTTTTGAATTAAAATATAGTATTTTTCACTATTTCGAAAAAATGAATTTTATCAGAAAAATAACAAAAATTTATCCAATGTAAATTTTAATGTCCCAATTCTAAAGAATAATTTTATTAATTCAAATAGAACATATAAAAAAGACCAAAACTAGATTTAAATTGGGGTTTCCATCAAAAGGCAGTAAATTGACCTTTTAAAGAATAATAGAGTATTTATGCTTAAAATAAGATTCTTTGTAATTTAATTACTCTAAAATTTATTGGATAAATGTAAAAACATTTAACAAATATGTATATTCATATTGTAGTTAGTTTGTTCCATTCCCACCAATAAAATGGTTAGGCGTTAACTACAAATAAAATAATAATAATATATTATTTTTCAGTATGACTCATCATTGTGTGAAACATAAGATTTCAAAGAAACTCGTTGTTGGGTATCTGGTATGCCTTCCAACATAGCTTCCCCTTAGATTTAAAAATAATAATTATTTTAAAAATATAAATAAATATGAAATTTTCATATTCTTTATTTACCTGAGATGTTACATCCTTCCCACCATTTGGGAATTGCATCCTTGTAATTTAAAAATTTGGCACAGAAACTTCATTGAAAGTACAACATCGGAAAAAGACTCAATAAAACTATCACTTTAATATAATGAAAGAGAAGTAAAATGGTCACCCATGATAACCCATAATAGGATTCCATGTAAGAAAACATGGATACAGAAGAGAAAAAAATTCCATCATGTTCTTAAGTAGAGTGATAGAAAACATTATTAAGAGAATGTTAACTACCAGAAAATCACAAAATTATGATGTTTTAAACTGTCATTGATTACCCTATAATAAATTTAAACCAACAACGTTTTACATTCCTTTTCATAATTTTTAGGAATTCATTTACTACATAAAATAAGAATATAAGGAAATATAATTACCTTCAAATATAGTTTCATACTTTAATATATTTCTAAAAAAACTAATAATTTCTCCAAACAATGACCATTAAAAAAGAATTGGTCAAATCATAAGCACAAGAATCATCTTCTATTGAATCAAATAATTCACATGAGAAGAACTATATATTTCATTTGCCTTTATACATCAACTAAAACTAAAATGATTAGTACAGGATAATATAATCCTCAAAAAGGATAATCATTTATAAAAATAAATACTAATATTAATCTAAAAAATTCACCAAAATTAAACAAAGTTCAAGAAAGACCATTTAATACACAAATGTCCTTAAAATTATTCAAAATAATCCAAACAAAGATTGAAACCCAAAACACCGAAGGATTTAATCACATTGACTTCCATAATAAATCAAACCATTTGACTCTAAATACATAGACTACTCTTAAAGTCTCGTATAGAAGCATAATTAACCAAATCATATATTATAGATGATAGGTTAATCATTTCCATAAAAAACCCAAATTGCAATATATACACAATAAAAACAGATATTCTCCAAAAATAAAATGTCACACTTTACTCCACAAATGTAATACCATCATATTTTATTTTTATTGAGAATAAAGTGTTTCCAAAAGATGGAGCGTCTTCTAAAATAACTTTTATCACATAATCACCAAATCATTCTCTTATAAAAAAGATATCCATTTGATAAAACGTTAGATCCGAAATCAAATTATTCTTGATCAATAAAATCATTTAACTAAAAATAATATGTCATACTATCCAGAGACATCACATAATCTAGTGGTAGGTGATAAATCCTAATCACACTTCGTCTGTGGGTTCAATTCCCATAGATTTGTTCGACGTGATGGGTTGTTACACGGTCTGCGTGTTTTCCTTTTTATAGAACCCAAAAATAACCCTAACATGTTTTAATTTCAATGGTTTCCTTATACCTCTAATTTCCATCCCAATTCATTATGATATCAATATCTTTATTCTTGAAGTCTTATATATATTTTCATTTTATTATTTCACCATGATATGATAAAATAAAACAATCCCCAAAATAAAGAACATCATACATTGATCATGGAGTCCGCTTGGTTTCATCGTCATCTTGTTCATGTAGGTAGAAGGTCCATGCATTGCTACAATTATTTAGAGATCCATAAAAATCATTTTCTTATTCCATCCAAATACACATTTTACAATATGGTTCATATGGGTGTTCACAGAAAACCAGTTTTGGAAAATAATCATATATAACTTATAATTTCAAAACATATGATAAAACAAGTTTTTTAAAAAATAGTCAGACAGAATTTGAGTTGAATCATTAAATTAAAGGTACTTTTAAAATAACATAGGTATGTGTTGAGAGAATATATTGTTAAATAAAATGTAAATATGTTTCTCAAGGGTCTCATTCTTCATGACCTTTTTCCAAATCATAATATTCTTCAAAATCGTGTGATAAGGTAAAATATTTGAAAATGACATGATAATATTTACCTTTCTTTAAAATATGAGAATATTGTGAAAATTGGATTGTTCTAAATGCAACCCCAGATCCAAAATGATAACGAGGTATAGTGGAGTTGTTTGATATCTCAATCAACTACTTTTAGGTCAGATGTATTCTAGAAAAAGTTTCAAAATCATCTGAACATGACTTTGCAATAATTATTACAAGAAAGTCATCAAGAAGAGATAGGAATATCATTTGAGATCCTCCTCCTTCTATTTTAAACTGACTTTTCATGATCTAAAAAAGATATAAAATAAGTATTTCACTGAAATATTAGACATAGGGACTAACCATGTGTCTAACTAAAACTCATAATTCCTAAAGTTGTCTAAATAGACCTTTGATATCAACTATAAAGAACCAGCTTTAAATATTACATAATGTTGAATTATGTTAAGAATCCACATTGAGGAGCTTTTCAGGTATAGTGTTTTAGAGAATTAGGCCATAACTATTAAATAACAACATTAATATTACATGATGACACTACTACCCAGTATCTATTTTTTCATAAAATAAAAACTCTTGAAAATAGTGAAATGTCTATTTCCTAGTTTTGGACAGCATGACATTTCCTTAATCTCATCCTTGACCCTATTCATCTTTATTTCTTATGAAATACATTTTATAACATGGGATGTGAATAAAAATCTCACTAAGGGATATAAAATAAGGAAGGAAAACATTATACCTTATATAAATAAAAATCAATGAAATCATACTTTGCAATCATAACATACCTCATGAAATCATGAGATTTATGAATAACAGGAAAAAATCATAAATCATAAAGGTAACTTATTGAATTCATAAAATACGTACATTGTAGCTATCTCAGCTACATAGGCAGTGACATTTGAAATACCCATCATAGTATATTTCGTAAATCTCTTCGGAGAAACATTAACGTTTACCTCCACCACGTTACCGAATGCATTGGAGAGTTATCTCGGGCTCACCCACCATAGTTTTATCACGAAACCACCCATATATGTAAAAAATTCACAATAACCATAACATATTCATAACACATAACATAAGAATAAAATAATGATAGCATTAGTACATTCTAATAAGAATATATCAAATCAAGATATTGAAATAAACAATGCTTTGTCAAATCATTTTCAAAACCATTTAAAATATTTAATGTAGAGATTTTTGAATCAAAGTTTCATATACCACATTGAATCTTTTAAATAAATTATCATTTTAAAACATTAATTTCCAAATAAATAAATCCTTAAAACAATTTTTTAAACATGGACATCAATTAAAATCATTTAGGAGAATAAATTTTTAAAACATTTAAAACGATATTTTAGTTAAAGAGTTTTTATCAAAATGAGAGATTCTTGAATTCAAATAATTGAGAAATAAAATTAAATCAGAAATTTATTGTATCTTGAGAATAATTTTATTGATGTTATAATATTCTAATGTACAGTATACACACTATATAAGAGTGAATTAGTTCATAACAACAACAAAGTCTCAATGGAACGTAAATTGAGACGAAATCCCATATAAAAATAGTATCCATAGATTAAGGGTAAATAAATTACATATTAATGTGTAAAAATTATAAATACACTCAATATTAGTTGATCTTAAGTGTGATAAAATCATAAGATATTCAAACATATTCATAGTACGACATAATCAAGATGTAGATGTTTAACCTAAAGTATTGAAAGTGGTTTAAGAAATTCTTTTACTGAAATTCGACTGCCTAACAACGTCACATTAAAATACAGAAATAGAGTTGATGAGAGAGGAAAAGGTACCTCATAATTTGGAAAAAAATTACAGCAATAAGGATATATAATAACATATCCCAACATAAGAAGATGTAAATTTAAAGACATAACAAAAATAAGTCATTTAAAAAGAAGAGGGTGAAAAGTTCCCTAATGATTTGGTGTCTTACAAAACCTACAACACATGAAAGATGGATCATACGATAAAGACGTAAATACCCATAACTGAAATTATATTACACAAATAGTACATTCATTGTCAGTCCTTACACCATACATTGTAAATAGTGATAAATATAGCATTAATCTCATGGGAATAAGAAGTGAGATGAAAAACCCTTACCATGTTGTAATCAATCGAGTCTAATGAAAAAATGTTAATAACCACCAAATAAATAATATAATACCATGAATATAAAGATAATTGTGGTAATATACATATATATAAAATGGAAGAACACAATAAACAACATGAAATAAATAAGTGGTGAACAATGGAAATCTCAGGAAATTAAAAGTGAGATAAGAAATCACTTACCACGTGTCTGACTAGACTCGTTTGTTCTTTGTTCATCCTAAATAATAAACATAAGTTAATTTATATCTTATTAATAACCTTTTTCAATTTTATTATTAATTATATATCCCTTATTACCATGTTACAAACATTATGTAATCATTTAAGTTAATAACATTTTTTTTGTAAATATTTGTACATGAGTAAAAATGGACTTCTTATAATTACACGTTTTTCACAGGGTCCTAATTTCATTATATACCGAATTATATTCATGATTTAGATATAATATATATAATATATATCTTTTATTTACATTTATTTATAATAGTACATAACATTTAGAGGTAAGAAATGAAATGCACCGTTCATTGAGACGGTAAGCCGTACGTACGCATGATCGCTACATTCATTTCAATTTCATAATTTAATGGAATTAAAACATAATTATACATAGGTATATTATAATTCCAGTATAATATCATATATAATATTATTTAATCAATCCTTTATATGTACCACATATGGAGTAAACATGTAACGTCACTTTGAGGTGGTGGTAGTCCGCACTTCCTCAAATGAAATTATCACATTTACCCACTATAAAAACAATAATGGTAGGATATAAATGTAAAAAACAGATGAATAATAAAAAAATAAATATAATATATATCATATATTAATATATTTTGAACTTAATGGACACCATGAGAGGTATTAGGAGATAATCAAACAATCATCATTTCGTGAGGCGTTGGTTTTCCATTCACAAGAGCAATGTGTTCTTCACCCATTAGATGGAGGTGTGTGTAAGTGTAGTTATAAATCTTCTCATAAAAAATTTATAGTATATATAGGATACTTTTTTGTTATTATATAAAGGAATAAAATGAGTTTAGGGGTTATAGAAGTAAAATAAAAGAAAAGAAGTTAAGAGAAATTGTTACCTTTAATTTGTGTAAATCTCTTTGGTTTGAAACCAAAGGACTTCTTGAAGTGCCTTATACATAAGGTAAGGCTTCTAGGAGGAAGAGGGAGATATTTACGGATTATTTGGGTAGGGGTTGGATGAGCCAAGGGGCTTGAGATATCTAAGTAATGGGTCAGAAGTGAGGGATTTGTGTAAGAGGGAGGAGTGGTTCTTTAGAAATTTGTGAAATTGTTATTTTATTATATAATGATTTTCGGTTTCCAATGGTCCCAAACTCATTAAGGTCGAAGCTAAGATTACTAATGGTAAAAATAAATTCATTCAAAAATAATTGGAAAGATTTGGGATGTTATTTTAATATTTATAATCTTATTTATTTAAATCATTTATTAATGAGGTAAATACTGCATCAGTTTTTGTATTATAAATAATTTTATTTATATGATGTATAAAAATTATAAAAAAAATCCATGATGTAGGGAATTTTTTTTTATTTCCAATAAATATTTATAGTTTTAAATATAACTTATATAACCCCATGTAAAAATTAATTTACAAAAAGATATTTGCTAATGTCATTTTTGTCATTATATTATGTTAATTAACTTAAAGTGTCATTATCAATCCCATGTGGCTCTATGGGGTCCCAAAATCCACCCAAAGATGACCCTGGTCATTAATTACTTGTACAATAAATATAGAACAAGTTTTATGGTAATATTTAATTATTATAATATTCTTTTATCCTGAATTATTTTATTTATACTTAATAGCGGTAAATAAAGGTCAAAAGTTTCTATTCACCAATAATTATTTTGATCATTGTTGAACCAAATTTTGATTACTAAGAACAAACATTTATGTCATAATTTTTATATTCAATTCACAACTATAGTAAAATTTCATTTAAATTAAAAAGGTATTTTTTAACTACTCCATAAAGGTTTCATTATTCATCAAAAATTGATGTTTTTCAGATAAATACCAAAAATTCAGACTAAGATATATTTAATATTCTAAATTCAAAAATGATATCTACTTTACCAAATTCAATAAATATAATTTGAAATAATTAATTTAAAATTAATTCTCATTGTCAAAACAAATAGCTTGTTTTTAAGAAATAATTACTATGAAAAGATTAACACTTGTTTATGTCCAATTTCAAAGTGAAATTAATTATAATGACCAAAATTGTATTAAATTGTAAAAGACTAATATAGTTACACATTAAAACAAATGAAAAATATAATCTAACCATACAAATAAATTATAATATAAGGCACTTTTGATTTAAAATACAATAGTTTTCACTATTCATAAAAAATGAATTTTATCATAAAAATACCTTAAATTTATCCAAAGTAAATTTTGATGTATCTATTCTAAAGATGAATTTTATTTTTTCAAAGATAATATATAAAAGTGTCCAAAACTAGATTTAAATTGGGTTCACCATCAAAAGGCGGTAAATCAGCCTTTTAAGGAATAATCGATTATTTATGCTTAAAATCCGATTCTTTATAATTTTAAGACTCTATAATTTATTGGATAAATGTAAAAACCATTAAAAAAAATAAATATTAATATTGTAGATAGTTTGGTCCATTCCCCCCAATACGACGACTAGGCAGTAACTACCATTTGAAATAATATTATATTATTGTTTTTCTGTATGACTCATTATTGTGTGCAACATAAGATTTCAATCAAAACAGTTGTTGTGTATCAGGTACACCATCAAAAAGAGAATCCCATTTAAAGTAAAATTAATAATAAATTTAAAAATATAAATAAATATGAAAATTTCATGTTCTTTATTTACATGGGATGTTACAATACCCCTATTCTACCATCAAGAGAAACATTTTTGTCACTTGTTATATGATGAGGGGACTATTGGATGAAAATAAATCTTGGTAATTCCAAATTGAACCTTGTAAGTAGTATACTATAAGGATAGCATAAATATTTTACTTGATATCAATGGGGAAAACTTATTTTTGAGAATACTTTTTCCACACAGTTTCCTAATACTCATATCACACCCTTGAATTGTTTGGTCTGTGGGAGTCATATATTATTTTTTTGATTCCCTACTTATGGATCATCCATATAGGTATTATGTTGATCACCGAGCTAGTATGAACTGTGTAGAAGAAGGGTTTATCTCTATTGAATGGACATGTGATTTACAATGATAATATTTTCCCTTTAATAGTGACACCATTGTATTATCTAGAAAAAATTAATAAGGGATTGTTGTTCCTATTTATCTGCACCCTCTATATAGTAGGTCGTAGAAAAGGACACATCATCCTTGGAGAGAATAGTTATATTCAATGCTTCAGCAAGGGAATCAAAAAGTTAATTTGACAAGAATGTAATACGAGAATCAAGATCATTGTAGGTATGCCAGTTAGCTTCTTAAACATTTAATACATACATTATAGGGGTTATTTTTGCCTTAAAAGTGTCAATCATTAGTATATGGTGTAGAATATGTCAATCTATGTTCACTAAGACTTCAATAGTTGTGATGATGTTATAATGCTAAATGACTAGTCTACTATGAACAACTGATGGATGGGTTCTGGTAGGCTGAGCTCTTAACCAAGCAAGATTAGGCTAATCGAAATGCTCTCATGGATGACCCACACGATAATCTAATAAAGTAAACTGTGGGATCATACATAATGGGGTGGATAGGGAGGACATTCCTTTTTGAGCTCTATATAAATCTTTATGGTTGGATTAAGTAGAAATAACAGCCTAGTTTAAAGCACAGACATGACAATCCTATTTTTAGTGTTTCAAATACCTCTCCATTGATGAAATCATTTGTGAATCTATAGGGGTTCACATGACATTCCCAAATGTCGGTTTTTTAAAGTTTTCCACTATCTCAAAATAATTTATGGATTTTTATGCATGCTCATCAGTACTGGAATAGAACATGTATAGTAATGCCCATGGTGTGTATTTAAATTTTGGAGTCAAGTAATAACCAATTGTGTGAGTTAGATTTAGCATTGGTCAAGGAATATTATTTACCTCACACCATTGATGTTTATTTTTATGATACATGGTAAGATCCAATGAAAATGTAGAGTTAGTGTTCATAGGAGTCAGTACAACAACAAGATGTTCTGAATTTCTCAAGAGTGCATGTGTAATACAATTGTATTGAGCAACATCCTTTTAAAAAACCAGTCATTTTACTTGAACATCCCATGATGTTGAAACTATTTTCACTTTCTAGTGTCTTCATTGTCACTATCAGGATTAGATGACACATGTACCACCAACATTATAATGTCAAAAAATATTACTAATACGCGATCTAAATTGAATTATAAATAATATTTGAATATAGATAATTAGTAGTTTCTTTGTCTGAGGATCCTGTAATATAAGAAATTTTTAGCATGGTTAGTGAGTCTAGAATCTTGTGTTCAATTTCATTCTAGAAACATCAGGATTACCTTTCATAAGGTATAGATGAAATATATTGGGAACTATAAATCTCTAATGAAATAGGACTACTTCTGTTTTTCTAGAAAAGGAACCCTTGGATCGTGGAATTGAATTGGGGGGGGGTGTAACATTCTCTTGTCAAGGTGAAGAATGTTCTCAAGGATACTTCTAAGAGGGATACACTAGGTAATGATATTCCTAGAGAGTTTGATGTGATAATAAGGTCAGTATATGCATCAGATTTGGAACCTATACATACATAAAGAAGACTATTTCTGTATTTATGGGACTTATCATGAGAGATAAAAGGGGAAAATGGGCACAAATGTTGTTTTATTATACTTCATGGAATCTTCCAGACACTAATAATTATTGATGATCTCCTGACATCTGCTCGGGTAGTTCTTGGAGAAGAGGGTATGGACTAGATCGTACATGATTTTCTTCATGCATATCATAAGTAGTTATTCATAGGAGATCCAGAAGATTAGATAGTTTGTGTGTCCCTTCCTTAAAGGTAGGAAGATTAAAATTTGTCAAGATTCTTGTTATTTAATTTTAAGAGTTAGGTGATGCATGTATAGTGTGAGGTGGATATAAATATTTATTGGAACTATCTAAAGAGGTCCTCTCTACAAGAAGCAGACGATGTGTGTAGCTGATGGAACCATACTACTATATTCCCTTCAAATTTCTCAAAAAATATTCAGATCCTGGTAGCTCCTACGAAACTAGAGTCACCAATATTGGGTTTCACTTTGAGTAAATTTGGGGTAGACTATGTTTCACGTCACCCATCCAATTGAATGTGGTGAAGTTGTGATTACCATACTCTGGCATTCTCAAACATGGTCCACCCATACTGTGTATGACATTCCATCGCACATAAATACCCCTATCATATTTCTAGAGCATCTAGATGGAAAACATGAGTAGCAATCATTCTATCATGGAATGGGTTTGTTAACACCAATGGTTTGATATGAACTTTGAATTTGAGATATGAATATATTTTATCCTAAGGGAGATAAACATACTACTTAGGCGAGGTGGGAGTCTCATAACATGCTCATTATTCATTTCTGTATTCTTCGTCCCTGAAAGGGTATACAATGAAACCATGTTCAAATCTGGGAATCTAACTAAGGAGGATCGAGTTTCCCACTTTAGAAGAGATAAGGTCCTTATGATTTTTTTTCTCTAAGCACGACACATCAGTGAGATCAGAGGTGATCACTTAATAATAATAAATATTCAAAAGCAAGGCATCTCTCTTGGGGTCCGACTCTTCTTTTGGTGAAATCATGGAGGGGTCAAAGGGCTCTATGTCTCTCGTTCCTTCATCAACATAATGATGGGAATGTAATAATTTTTTTTTCAAGGGACTCCAAAGGCCCAGTGCCTATATTTTTAGATGAGTGTAGACACCTACTATGGTGTATTCTTGGAATTATATCACCCCTTAATGTATGATTTCCCTATCATTCCCTGAATTTATTACTCAATTCCTTTGATTTACTAGTAGGTTAGTTCTTTGTAAGTTCACTTTGGATATAGTCAGAGTGTAACATTAACTATCAGTGGATGAGATGGATTTATGGTCATGTTTCTAAAGTAAGATAAGGATAGATTGAATTGAATAATACTACCCCCAACCACTGGTCTGCATGTGTGGAGATTCCTCCTCCATGTCCCACTAGAGCATAGTGAGGCTCTTAATGAATCTTTTCTATAGATTTTTGTTGTAATAATATGATATAGGATGTTGAGATACTAGGAATTCTATAATATCAACCTTATTTCACTATTAGTGGATGTAATTTTGGTTCTCATGGAACCCTATATAAGTCAAATGATGGTCCTTATGGCGGTGAAGCATCTGCAAGATATTTTTGTAAACACAAACTACATAGTCCTTGGTGAGGGACTCAGGGATGAAAAACACTGGAGCTATATATGTCCAAAACATGACTACTATCCATTCCATGGCTATTATTTCCCAGAAGTCCCCTTTATCACATTTATAGGAAGGATCCTACTCTTGTTCATCCCAATCCCTAATTGGAATGAGGCGAGATTAGGGTAGAATCACTGATGCATACCTACATTGTTGCTGATCATCTAAAAGCCAAGGATCCACACATGAAAAATATCATCTATATTCTTGGATGTTTCAGGGAGGTCGGTTTAACGTAAAGATCATATCAATACAGGAAGGTTTGTTTACCACTTCATCATTTATGAGGGTGGAAGCATCCCTTTGAGGCTCATTGGGGTTCTATGAATCATCTCAGAGTACAAAAACATACCATGACATCTATCCAACATCTTTCATGGAGGTTGAGAGATGGGAAAATGATGGTGATGGAGACATTTTATATACGTATCAATTAATAGTGGCCATAATTCCCACCACCTTTAGGTATCTGTGGATGGATATGGTTAATATGTGGACCTCATATTTCAATATCATGAGCCTCAGTCGACCAGAATCATTCCTAGACTCTAGAAGAATGGGTGAGGTTTCCCTCATTAAGCCATCCATCACTACAGAGTCAAATAGTTCAATAATTAAATAATTATTCCAATCTCCATGCCTCTGATAGTATTGTACATCTCCAAGATTGAGCTACTATGAGTCTACTGGGTTTCTTCGATGTGTTTTTCAGCCTGTTTCATGGGCATGAACCCCACAAGATGTGTTCCTTCTCCTCCGCAAGAAGTTTTATTTAGAGTAATACATATATTCAGCATGGGTAGGATCTCCAAATTATTTTTTGTTGTTGTAGGGAGGACCTCCATAGTCGTTGATGGTGGTATAAGGAGGACCTCTACACTAGTTAAAGAGGGTGTGGGGGGGGGGGACCTCTGCACTGAATGATTGAGTTGTGGGGGGGGACCTCCACATTTGATTATGTTGGTGTGTGGAGGACCACTGATGTGGCTCTATTTTTAAATAGTTTTTTCACATAATTTCTTTAATTTTTAATAATTTAATTATTTATTTTTACACTTTTTAACAAATAATTGAACTTTTTTATTTTTGACACTAAATCTATATTTAAACATTTTTTATAAATAAATTTGTGTTTTTAGTTTATTAATAGCTAATTTAGATATTCTAGTTATTCTAATTATATTGACATTAATTTTATTCTAATAATACTAATGTGGTTATATTTTTAATAATTTTAAATGTTTATATAATTGTTCATAGATATTTGCATTAATATAATTTAATTTTTAATTTAAAACCTTAATCTTTAAATTAGATTTATAAAAAAATTAACTTTATTTAATAACATGTTTAATTACTCTAATAAATAAAAAATTTAACAATTTATTTTAATGTTTAATAAAATAATGTGTTTTTAATTTTATATTTTCGTGTCATAATTTAATTAATTAACTAAATTGTTCAAAATATTTTGTTAATTTTATTTATTTTCATGTTTTCAGTTAATTCTTTGAATGTTTTTTTCATTTATTTAGATATTTAATTATTTAATCTTAATATCTAAATTCATAGATAATAATCATGTTATATTTATTTTTAGTTTAATAAATAAATTTGTTAGTTTTTACTTAAGACAATAAATTAGTATTTAACAATTTATTGAATTTTACATTATTTTAATTTATTAATGTTTTATTTATTTTATTATCTGTTTATAAATTAATTTTTTATTGTTTACATTTCAATTTTTTCTATCGGTGAGTTGATGAATCGATATTGAGACGAACTGATGTCGCAGCTCGCTGATAATGACTCACCTATCACTTGTCACACTGAAGTGGTTTTTAACTATAGGTGGGTAATGACTCACCGATCCTGATATATTGATGAGCATACATGGAGGTGAAAGATCACGAGAGTGGAGCAGTATTTGGGTTGTTATTTCTCTCTTTACATTAATTTTTGTACTCTGTTCTTGTAAGTTTTTCATTGCATTAAACAAGATGATCATAGGTTAGTATTGTCTTAGCTCAGGAATTTAATTCTACTGTTTTATCTTTAAAACATCATAAATTACATTACATTTTTTACAATAATAATCACTCGTCAATATTGAATTACGGTTCTCTGTTCAGTTGATTTACCTCTCAATTGATTTCAAAATTTATAATTTCATTATCGATTAGTGAGGTTGTTTTTGAATGCATCTACCAGAAATTTAATTTCATTAACTTTGGAAATTCATGACGAGTTTATTTCCAAATATTATCTTTTTCAAACTTCTTAACAGTTAGGTTGTGTTTTGGTTTGGTGAACTCCCTGACTAAATCCTCTGCCTATTGAATTTCTTGTCTAGGGGGATTCATCAATATTTCCATGAGATGTGTTTCAACAAAACATTTTGATGAAGAAAACAATTTACACAAGTAGATTTGAATTTATTGAGTGACTATTGTTAGTTTCAGTTCCTTTTCCATTTCATCCATGTATTAGTTTACTATTTTATTTTGTTTATTAGTACTTTAGTGTAGTTTTAGTGAATTTTTTTCTGTTCGATCTAGTTTAATTGGAAAATTCTTGTGTTCCCATTTATGTTAAATAATGAAAATCATAAAAAAATATGAAAATTAGAATGTAAAAAATCTCCGCTTCACTGCTGACAATAGTAGTGTTTAATTAAAATAAACCCTTAGGAAACTCAACTATCATCTCTTTAGTTCGACCCTTTAGTTCAATATTAGTGTAGGTTAATAAACAACATTTTGAGGGTTGTGATAACCTCCGACCTCATCAACCACTACACTGGTCAATAGAGGTGTTGAGAGGACCTCTAAATTGGTATATAATATTGTGTAGAGGGTATCTCCATTAGTTGATGGTGGTGTGGTTAGGAAATTAGAATTTGTTGATGGAGGTTCATAGAGGACCTATTCATTGTCATTCCCTGTCAGTATATTATGCATAATGATTTTAGGTGGTGCCAAAAACAGTGAATGATAACCCAAATATCATAATATGTGGGTAGGGTATTGATCCATTTCTAGAAATGGGAAACATCCTTCACTAGTTGTGGGAATCTGGTGGAATATTCCTGTTGTTTTAGGGTCAAACAGAGCTTCATAATATGCATCATGTCAAGAAATTTTCTCATTCTTCAACCTAATTATTTTATGGTGTTTTGAACCAAGGGTAAAAGATCAGTCATAAATTCAACTCTCTTATCGACTCATCGAACTATTTGGTGTTGGAACTAGAAGAAAAATATGGTATCCCTCAAGAAAGATCCTGAGTAGTGTTCATTACAGGACTTTCTTAGACATCCCATACATCCTCAAAATATGGGAGTGAGATGTTATATCACTCTAAGGAGAGGCTACCAATGTGGTTCTCAATTAAAACATGGATGGTTTCCCCAAAAATTGACATCTAGGGAGAATTTTTCAGTGAGGCACCGATGAATTGAGATATTTTCTGGCCATATATCTAATGGGAATGACCCATCCAAGCTCGTATCAACTATAAGGCCCCGACCTTAAACATTAATTAATCATGAATTAAATGAATAATTCACATTGAAGATCTTTTTAGGTTTAGATTTTTAGATAATTAGGACATAACTATTACATCTCAAAGATTACAAAGTAGACACATCTACTCAGCTTCCATTTTTTTTCAGAAAAAAAATCTCTTGAACAAAAGAGTCACGTCTAGTTCCTTGTTTTAGACATCCTGACATATCCTTGATCCCATCCTTGACCCGATTCAACTTTATGTCCTGTGAAAAATATTTCAAAAAAAACATGGGATGGGAATAAAAAGATCATTAAGGGTTATAACAATACGGAAAGAAAAAATTAGTCCACGTATACATAAGAATCTATGAAATCATACTTTACTCATAAAACATAAGAAATTTAACATACCTTATGAAATCATAAGATTTATGAATAACTCATAGAAATCATAAGACATAAAGGTAACTTGAGGCATTCATAACATACTTACGTAGGGAGTATCCCTCGTGGTTATGTTTGTAATACCCATCATACTATATTCCCTAAATCTATTTGGAGAAACCTTATTTTTTAAACCCTTCACGTTACCCAATGCATTGGAGAGCTATATCCAGCTCACCCACCCTTAGTTTACAACGGAACCACCCATATTCAAAAACAATTCCCAAGAACCATAACATAATCATAGAACATAACTTAAGCATAAAGGAAGGATAACATTCCCACATTGCAATAACAATATAACCTTTTAAGGTAATGAATCCATTCTAAAAACCATTTTCAAAACCATTTAAAACATTTAATAAAGATATTTTTGAATCAATGTGTCCCATATCACTTTGAAGGTTTTAACATTTTAAACCATCAATATCCATATAATTAAATCCATAAAACCATTTTTAAAACATGTATATTGAAGAGAAATATTTAGAAGAATAAATAATTAAAACATTTAAAATGATATTTTATTTAAAGGGTTTTTAACAAAATGAGAGACACTTGAATAGCATAATTGAGGAATAAAATTTAATCAAAACTTTATAATATCATGAGAATAAATGGATTCATGATATAATATTCCAAGGGACAGTATATACACCATATAAGAGTGAATTGGTGCAAAACAACAATGAGGTCTCAATAGAAATGTAAAATGAGATGAAATCCCTTATAAAGAAGGTATCAATCTCATAATTATGTGTGACAAATATAAATACACCAAATATAAGTGGATATTAAGTGTAAAACAATAGGTCATTCACACATATTAAAAGGATGACATATTCAATAACTACATGTTGAACCCAAAGAAATCAAAATTGGGTTAAGAAGTTCCCTTCGTAAAATTCGACAGCCTAACAACATCACTTTAAAATTCATAAAATTAGTTGATGAGAGAGAAAATGGTATCTCATCACCTGGACATAAAATGTACATCAATAATGATATTGAAGAACATATCCTAACATAAAAAGATGTAAATAACGAAAGGAGTCTTTTAAAGAGGAGGGTGAAAGGTTCCCTTACAGATTTGGGAAACTTTCGAAACGTACACCCCATGAAATAAGGGTAATACAATGAAGACGTAACTACCCATAAATGAGAGTATATTATACAAATAGTAAAATAATGGGCAGTACATTAACCACACAAAAGGAAATAGTGGCCAATGTAGCATGAATCTCATAGGAATAAAAAGTGACATGAAAATCCCCTTATGAAAATTCGGCAGCCTAACGGTGCCACATAAAACATCCAAAAATAGATTGATGAGATAAAATAGGGTCTCTAATAATATTAACATATAAATTACAGTAATAGTAATATAAAAGAATATCCCCCAACATAAGGAAGATGATCTTAGAAAAAGTGACATAAAAAGAAGTACTTAAAAAGAAAGAGAGAGGTTGGATCCCTTACCTCAAGTCTGAATTGTCTTGTTCGTTTCATTATATTCTTGAATAATAAACTTTGTTAAATTTATAATTTCTTAAGGAACCCTTTTAAATATTATTATTTAGTTCATATCACATATTATAATGTTATAATAATTGGTTAATAATGTGAGTTTATATCAGAAGTTTTTGTCGATGTTTGGTACATGAGTCATAAATGAACTTGTTTGAAAAAGATTGTCCATGTAGTTATAAGTAAATCATCTCCATAATAGTATTAATGATTTAAATATCATATATATCCACTATAAATTCATTTTATAATACTCCATAACATTTGGAGATAAAAATAAATGAAATGCACTGTTCATGGAGACGGTAGGCCGTACGTATGCATGAACGCTATATTGATTTATTTTTCATATTAATGGAATTAAAAATAATTGAGAGATATATATATTATAATTCCAGTATAATAAATATGTTATATAAGTCACATATGTTCATTAATTTCATTCGTTATACATTCCATGTATTGCATGAACATGTCACATCACTTGAGGGGGCGGTAGTCCACACTTCCTCGTATGAAATTATCACATTTGCACAACATGGAAAGCGTAAAGGTATGTTTTGAATATATAATTCAGAAGAATATAGAAAAAATAAATACCACATATATCATATATAAAATATAGTGACATCATAATGGCTACCATGAAAGGTGTTAAGAGAAGATTGAACAATCATCGTCTCGTGAGGCAGTAATTCGCCATCCACGGAAACAGTATGTTATTTAACCATTAGACGGAGGTGTGTGTTAGTGTAGCTCAAAAACTCCTCATAACAAAATCCTAGTATATTTAGGATACTGGTGTTGTTACAAAAGAAATAAATAAAAAGAGTTTAGGGGGATGGAGAAGAAAAATAATACAAAGGAACACTAGGGAAGAATTTACCTTTCAATCGGGTAATTCTTTTTGATTTGAACTCAAAGGCTTCCTTGGAAGGAATTCAGCCCAAAGTGAGGCTTCTAGGAGTAATAGAGGGATGTGGAGAGAGAAAATGGTCAGGTTTTGACCGAGCCAAAGGCTTGATACGTGTGGGTAAGGTGGTAGAGGTGGGGGCCTTTTATAAGAGGAGAGGAGGGGCACTCTTGGAAAGTTATAAACTTTTACTTTATTATAAAATGATTTTCGGATTTTAAATGTCCCTAAATTATATATTTCGAGAATAATGTGATAAGAGTTATAAATAAACCCATAAAATAGTTTTTTGAAAAGTGTAGGTCTTATATTTTATATTATCATTTCATTTTATTTAAATCGTTAAATAATAAGGTAATCACTGCATCATCATTATGTCATGAATAATTTAATTTATTTAATGTATAAAAATTATATAAAAAATAATATTACATAGGAAATATTTTTATATTTCCAATTACTATTTATAGTAAAAAATATCACTTGTATAACCCCATGTAAAAATTGTTTTAGTAAAACAATACAGGTTTGTATCAATATTACTTTTACTTTAAATAAAAGGCATTAATGTCATTATCTTACCGAAGTGGCTCCATGGGGTCCCAAAAATCGACCCATGGGTTTTATGGGTCGGCCATGACTCATCCAATACGATTAGGACAAGTTTCATGATATTTTAATTTTATTATAATATCATTTTTACCATAAATCACACTAATTACCTTTAATAGCAATTAATAAAACATAAAAGTTACTATTCATCAAAAATTATTTTAATCTCATTCAACAAAATTTTACATCTTAATGAAAACAATGTATGTAGGATTTTTGAAAATAAAATCATAGAAGTGGTAAAGTTTCATTTAAACGAAACATTAGTTTCTTTAACTACCACTTATTGGTTTCACTATTCTTCAAAAATTGAAGTTTTTCAGAAAAATACCAAAAAATCACCCCAAGCTATATTTGATACTCCGAATTCAAAAATGATTTCTATTTTACCAAATTCAAAACATATAAGTTGCATTAATTAATTTAATAATTAATTCCTGCTGTCAATACAAATAGCGTGTTTTTAAGAAACAATATCTATTAAAAGATTAACTCTAGTTTAAGTCCAATTTCAATGTGAAATTAATTCCAATGACCACCATTGGATTAAATGGTAAAAATATGTTCTAAATACACTTTAATCTCAATTAATAATATAATCTATCCATATTAATAAATCAGATTCAAAGGAGGTTTTGAATTAAAATGCAACATTTTCACTATAAATGATCTTTATAGGAAAAATAACAAAAATTAACACAAAGTAAATTTTGATGTCCAGATTCTAAAGAAGGATTTTATTTTGTCACATACAACATATAAAATTTTCAAAAATATATTTTAATAGGGTTCTCCATCAAAATGCGGTTAATTAACCTTTTAAAGAATATTAGAAGATTTTTGCTTAAAATTGGATTCATTTGCATTTTATGGCTATAACATTTATTGGATAAAAGTAAATATATTTGAAAAACATATATAATAATTTTGTGGTTAGTTCCGTTCTTTCCCACCATTACAATGGATAGACATTAACTACCATTTAAAATAATATTATTTTATTATTAGAGTGCAGCGCAAGATTTCAATGGAACTCGTTGTCGCGTATTAGGTACGCCATCGTGCATAGCGTTCCCATTAAAGTAATATTAACATTTTATTCACAAATATTGATACAAATTAGAATGTAATATTATTATATTTAGCTGGGATGTTACATCCTCCCCCTCTTTTGGGAATTGTGTCATCGTAATGTCAAAATTAGGCTTGGAAACTCCATTGAATGTCCCACATCGGAACAAGAGCCAGAAAACCTATCACTTAAAAAGAATGGGAGAGAAGTACAAAGGTCACCCAAGTTAACCCATAATAGGATTACAAGTATGAAAATATGGATATGGAGGAGAAAACAATGGGTCATGTTCTGATGGAGAGTGATAGTAAACATGTCTAGGAGAAAGTTAACCACAAGAAAATCACACACTTGTGATGGGTTAAACGGTATTCGATTCCCCAGTAAGAAAAGTTAACAGACAACATTTTTGTTTTAAGTTACTATTCATTGAGGAATATATTTTTGAGCATAACTAAATCATAATGAAACATAATTACTTGTCACGTAGACTTTCAACTTTCACTAGATTCCTTAATCATACTCATATTTTCTCCAAAAGACGAGTATTTAGAAAGACTTGTTCACATTAAGAGTACTATAATCAACTTCATGAGAATCACATAATCCATAATAGAGAACTATATATTTCCCATGTATTTAGATATCAACCAAAACCAAACAAAAAGTTTAGTACGAGATCAGATAATACCCAAAAAGGATATTTTTTTTACAAAAAGGAAAACTACCCCTAATCTCAAAAATTTGTTAAACAAAACCCAAAGTTCAACGAAGACCATTCAATAAAAAATTTGTCCATAAAATTCTTCAAAGTAAACCCAACTAAGATTGAAACCCAAATATTTGAAGAATTTAATCACATAGTCTCCCAAGGTACAAATTAACAGTTATCTCCAAATAACATCAGTTTCTCTTAAAGTCTCATACTGAAAAGTAATTAACCAAATCACATATCCTCCATTATAGGTTAATAATTTCCATAGATAACCCAAAATCAACTTACTCTTGATTCATAAAATCATATAACTAAATATAATTAGTAAAACTAACAAGGGACTTCGCGTAGTCTAGTGGTAGGCGATAAATACCAGTCGCACATTGGTTGTGGGTTCGATTCTCACAGATTTCTCCGACGCAACGGGTTGTCACACGGTCTGCGTGTTGTCTTATTTCCAAAACTATATAATTCATAAAACTTTCCCCAAAATGAGATAAAATCTTCAAAAAGAACCATAACATAATTTAACCTCATCTTTATCTCATGTCTTTCATATTCCATCGTAACGTATAGTAACCCATAATTGCCTCAAAAGTAAGGATCATATAAACTCTAATGGTTACCTTTATAATTACTACCTGAAATTCCTTGTTGAGTTGGTTCTCTCCTACATGATGCATTATAGAACTCTCCAAGGTTCAAGTGGTTGATCATGACTCCTGATAGTTGGTTTGGAATAACCATGAGATTTCTCATTGAATCCCCCATTTCATCCAGTCTCTTAATCAGAGAACCACCATAGTTTCCTTCAAACCCATTGTCACTTTAGTTCCTGCTAGATCCATCCATTTACTAAAACCAGAAATGTCAGCGTGAGTATATCAACAATAACATCATGTACTAATGAGGAAGATAAAAACTAAGATACGCTCACTCATTCACTTTATCTAAAACTAGGACTCTTTCTGAAATCCTATACATTAGGGTAATGTCACTTATGCTTAGAGAATACCCTAACCTCTAAAGTTACATAAACCTCCATCTGATACCAACTATAAGGCCCCAGCCGTAAACATTACTTAATCATGAATTAAATAAATAATTCACATTGAGGATCTTTTCAAGTTTATAGTTTTAGAGAATAAGGACATTACTATTACATCTCAAAGATTACGAAGTAGACACATCTACTCGGCTTCCATTTTTTCACAAAAAAAAAAACTCTTGAACAAAAGTGTCATGTCTAGTTCTTTGTTTTAGAGAACCTGACATTTCCTTCATCCCATCCTTGACCTTATTCAACTTTATGTCCTGTGAAAAACATTTCAAAAAAACATGGGATGAGCATAAAACGATCTGTAAGGGTTATAACAATACGGAAAGAAAACATTAGTCCATGTATACATAAGAATCAATGAAATAATACTTTACTCATAAAACCTAATCAATTTAACATACCTCATGACATCATAATATTTACGAATTACTCATAGAAATCATAAGACATAAAGGTAATTTGAGGCATTCATAACATTTTACGTAGGGAGTAACCCTCATGGTTACGTTTGGAATTCCATCATAGTATATTCTCTAAATCTCTTCGGAGGAACCTTAGCGTTTAACCACTTCGCGTTACCCAATGCATTGGAGAGCTATATCGGGCTCACCCGCCCTTAGTTTATCACGAAACCACCCATATTCAGAAAAAATGCCCAAGAACCATAACATAATCATAGAACATAACTTAAGCATAAATTAATGATAAAATTCCCACATTTCAATAACAATATAACATTTTAAGGTAATGAATTCCTTCTAAAAACCATTTTCAAAACCATTTAAAACATTTAATAAAGATATTTTTGAATCAAAGTGTCCCATACCACTTTGAAGATTTTAACATTTTAAACCATTAATATCCATATAATTAAATCCTTAAAACAATTTTAAAACATGGATATTAATGAGAAATATTTATAAGAATAAATCATTAAAACATTTAAAATGATATTTTAGTTAAAGAGTTTTTAAAAAAATGAGAGACACTTGAATACCATAACAGAGGAATATCATTTAATCAATACTTTATAATATCATGAGAATAAATGGATTCATGATATAATATTCCAAGGGACAGTATATACACCATATAAGACTGAATTGTTTCATAACAACAATGAAGTCTCAATAGAAATGTAAAATGAGAAGAAATCCATTATAAAGAAGGTATCCATAAATTAAGGATAAATCAATCTCATAATTATGTGTGAAAAATATAAATACACATAATATAAGTGGATATTAAGTTTAAAACAAACAAATTTCATTCACATATATTCAATGGATGACATATTCAATAACTACATGTTAAACCCAAAGAAATTGAAATTGGGTTAAGAAGTTCCCTTGGTAAAATTTGACAGCCTAACAGCGTCACATTAAAATTCATAATTTTTTTTATGAGATATAAAATGTTATATCATCACTGGGTAATAAAATTTACATCAATAAGGATATATAAGAACATATCACAACATTAAAATATGTAAATTACAAAAGAAGTCTTTTAAAAAGAGGAGGGTGAAAGGTTCCCTTACCGATTTGGGAAACTTTCGAAACGTACTCACCATGAAAGAAGGGTCATACAATGAAGATGTATCTACCCATAAATAAGATTATATTATACAAATAGTAAAATAATGGGCATTACATACACCACACAAAAGGAAATAGTGGCCAATGTATCATGAATCTCACAGGAATAAAACGTGACATCAAAATCCCCTTATGAAAATTCAGCAGCCTAACGGCGCCACATAAAACATACAAAAATGGATTGATGAGATAAAATAGGGTCTCTCATCATATTAAAATATAAATTAAAGTAAGAGTAATATAAAATAACATCCCCCAACATAAGAAATATGAGCTTATAAGAAGTGACATAAAAGAGAGTACTTAAAAAGAAAGAGATAGGTTGGATCCCTTACCTCAAGTCTGACTTGTCTTGTTCGTTTCTTTATATTCCTGAATAATAATATTTGGTCAATTTATAATTTCATAAGGACCTCTATTGAATATTATTATTCAGTTCATATCACATATTATAATGTTATAATAATTGGTTAATAATGTGAGTTCATATCAGACGTTTTTGTCGATGTTTGGTACATGAGTCGAAAATGAACTTGTTTGAAAAAGATTGTCCATGTAGTTATAAGTAAATCATCTCACAAATAGTATTAATGATTTAAATATCATATATATCCAGTACATATTCATTTTATACTACTCCATAACATTTTTATATAAAAAGAAATGAAATGCACAGTTCATGGAGACGGTAGGACGTACGTACGCATGAACGCTACTTTCATTTCTTTTTCATATTAATGGAATTAAAAATAATTGAGATATATATATATATTATAATTCCAGTATAATATATATGTTATATAGTTCACATATTTTCATTAATTTCATTCGTTATACATTCCATGTATTGCATGAACGAGTCACATCACTTGAGGGGGCGGTAGTCCACACTTCCTCGTTTGAAATTATCGCATTTTCACAACATGAAAAGAAAAAAAGAATGTTTTAAATATAATATTAAGAAGCATATAGAAAACATAAATACCATATATATCATAATTAAAATATAGTGACATCATAATGGCCAGCATGAAAGGTGTTAAGAGAAGATTGAATAATCATCGTCTCGTGAGGCAGTAATTCGCCATCCACGGAAACAGTATGTTATTTAACCATTAGATGGAGGTGTGTGTTAGTGTAGCTTGAAAGCTCCTCATAAAAATATACTAGTATATTTATGATACTGTTTTTGTTACAAAATAAATAAATAAAAAGAGTTTAGGGGGTTGGAGAAGCAAAATAAAACAAAAGAACACTAGGGAGGACATTACCTTTAAATCAGGTAACTCTTTTTTATTTGAGCTCAAAGGCTTCCTTGGAAATAATTATTCCCAAAGTAAGGCTTATATGAGTAATAGAGGGATTTGGAGAGGCAAAATGGTCAGGGTTTGTCCGATACAATGGCTTCAGAGGTGTGAGTAAGGTGGTAGAGGTGGGGGCCTTTTATAAGAGGAGAGGAGGGGCACTCTTGGAAAGTTATAAAATATTACTTTATTATAAAATGATTTTTGGATTTTAAAGGTCCCAAAATTATATATTTATAGGATAAGGTGATAATAGTTAGAAATACACCCATAAAATAAGTTTTTGACAAGTTTAGGCCTTAGATTTTACATTATCTTTTCATTTTATTTAAATTGTTAAATAATGAGGTAATCGCTGAATAATCATTATGTCATTAATACATTAATTTATATAATGTATAAAAATTATAAAAAAATACTATGATATAGGAAATATTTTTATATTTTTAATGAATATTTATAGTCAAAAATATGACTTGTATAACCCCATGTAAAAATTGATTTAGTAAAACAATATATGTTTGTGCATTTTTACTTTTACTTTAAATAAAAGGAGTTAATGTCGTTATCATACCCAAGTGGCTCCATGGGTTCCCAAAAATCGACCCATGGGTTTTATTGGTCTACCATGAATCATCCAATAGGGTTAAGACAAGTTTCAAGATATTTTCATTTTATTATAATATCATTTTTACCTTAAATCACACTAATTACCTTTAATCGTGATTAATTAAACTTAAAAGTTACTATTCACCAAAAAATATTTTAATCTCATTGAACCACATTTTACATCCAAATGAAAACCATGTATGTAAGATTTTTGAAAATAAAATCACAGAAGTGGTAAAGTTTCATTTAAATGAAAAATCAGTTTCTTTAACTACCACTTAGTGGTTTCACTATTAATAAAAAATTGAAGTTTTACAGAAAAATATCAAAAATTCACTCTAAGATATATTTGATACTCCGAATTGAAAAATGATGTCTAATTTACAAAATTAAAAACATATAATTTGGATTAATTAATTTAATAATTAATTCCCGCTTTCAAAACAAGTAGCGTGTTTTTAAAAACAATATATATTAAAAGATTAACACTAGTTTAAGTCCAAATTCAAAGTGAAATTAATTCCAATGACCACCATTGGATTAAATGGTAAAAATATGTTCTAAATACACTTTAATATCAATTAAAAATATAATATATCCATATAAATAAATCATATTAAAAAGAGGTTTTGAATTAAAATGCAACATTTTCAGTAAAAATGATTTTTATCGGAAAAATAACAAAAATTTACACAAAGTAAATTTTGATGTCCAGATTATAAAGAAGGATTTTATTTTTCCAAATAAAACATATAAAATTGTCAAAACTATATTTAAAAAGGGTTCTCCATCAAAAGGCGGTTAATCGACCTTTTAAAGAATATTAGAAGATTTATGCTTAAAATTAGATTCATTTGCATTTTACGCCTCTAAAATTTATTGGATAAAAGTAAAAATATTTGAAAAACATATATAATAATTTTGTAGTTTGTTCCGCTCTTTTTCGCCATTACAATGGATAGACGTTAAATACCATTTAAAATAATAATATTTTATTATTAGAGTGCAACGTAAGATTTCAAAGGAACTCGTTGTCGCGTATTGGGTACGCCATAGAGCATAGCGTTACCATTAAAGTAATATTAACATTTTATTCACAAATATTGATAAACATTATAATGTAATATTATTTATTTACCAGGGATGTTACATGAACAAATACTGAAATCAATAATCCTCCTCTAAATTATCTCAGTTGGGAGATAGGGTGTGTGTAAACCATTTTTTGAAGGCGTAATTGAAGTCATTGTTGGAGTATAGCTATGTGGTATTTTTACACAAACATTTCCCTTGGACATGCACCAAATAACTGTAGGAAACTTGTTTCCTATTTATAGAGTCTTATAAGGAATGTGGATTCAAGCATCTGTATATCTAAAATTCAATTAATGCCCAATTTTCCAACATTTAAAAATTACTCATAAGATATAATAGGGATTTGTGGTGATGATTTAACAAACATAATATTACCATTATTATGTGGCCTATTTTATATGAGAGTTACATGTTAATCCCACATCATTATTTTTGGTAACTGACACCGAATATCATGATTTGGTTACATAAAAATATGATGGTTCCATTAATTATATTATTATCCATATTTAATGGATAACTATTTCAAGTTAGGTTAACCATTTTTTTTAAACACTTTCTGATGAGTCCACACACAACTCATGATTCTACTCTGCACCTCATATTCTAAAAGGAGGAAAATTCCATCACATTATCGGAGATGTTACCTACTTCTATGAAACATGATGGTTGGATGTTTGTCCCTCCTTCCATGGATTCCACTTTTTTGATCCTAAACATGTATGGTTATCCATCATATATTTAATTAATGTTCTGGAAAATAATTCATGGTTCTATATCGAGGCGAAATCAATGTAATTACAATACTTCTATCTCAAAAGGGAAATAATATTGGGTTAGTAGAGTAGTAACATTGGGAATTTCTATGAATTTCTGGATTTTGGTAAGGTTGTTCACCTATAGATTCTATATATTTTCAAGTCAAATAATTTCATATGAAGAATATTAGGCAACAAACCTATGATATCTGATGTTTTCCAAGTGTTAATTAATCTAGGTGGAATAAATCTTCCATTTATTTTTAACACAAGAATCCCATGATTTTTATGGTGTAGGGATTAGAGATCAGGTAACAAGATTACTATATATAAGATATTGTTGGGTGTTTATTTGTATACCCAAGGGGGGTTCATAGATTTCACACATGGGATTTGGTTTGGTCTATCCATAGGGGGGAATATTTCGTACATGGTTTTTGGTTGAGTGCATCCCCATAGGAGAAGATTTCACACTTGGGGTTTTGTGGATCATGTAAAAAAGGGGTAATATTTCACATAATAAGGTTTGCGAATTTATATCCATAGGGGGGGGGTATTTCACACTCATATGTTTTTGGATTTAACATTACAGAGTTTTCCAATGTAAAAATTCATTAATTAGGGATCAAACCCCATGAAGTTTCATGTTGTGGTATAAGATATTGTGATATGACTTATCTATGTAGTTTAACGACATGAGGTGAGTATACTTTTGTTGTAGAAGGAGAATAAATGAGGTATGCTGTGGGGATTATTTTTATAATATTACAAAGGGTTCTAGTAAAAGAGTAACATCCTGTAGAATGGGAGGAGTGGAATCCCAAGATGACCAAACATAAGAAATCCGACTTTCATAGCATAATGTAAAGATTGAGTTTAAAATCATGTTATGAGGGTGTTATTGGGTATTTTAAAATCATATAACTATTTAATAGAGTTACGTAGTTTTACATCTAACAACTCAGACTTGGATAGAGCTAGACCCTGATGAGGACTATATCAATGTGAGGTAAATATCTAGAAAAATGAATATCTACCGATACGGGGAAACATTTTCCCCCGGTGATGCCACCTTTAGGTTATATGTTTCTACTAATCATGTGCATATGGTTAGGTATTAGTGTAAAAAATACCATATATGTAACGCCCCGACCCCAGCTACCCAGAGTCGGTGCATTATTACATAACATTGGCATGATCACAAGAAAGATCAAATCTCGAAAGACCGATTGGTTTAGTAGCCTTGGAAACACTAGATATATTCATAAGTTTTACATTACATCATAAAATCAAAAACTACTACAACAACATAATGTTTCCACAGTCCACACTACAATCCCCTCATAATATCCCTGCAGGTCATTCATAACTTACATCTTCACTTCCTGGGAAAAATAAAACATAGAAAAGGGGTGAGCTCAAATGCCCAGTAAGGATAACAATATAGCGAAACATTAAAAATAAGCATAAACATTTAAGGCAATGAATTACTAAAACAAAAGCCTTTTAAAATTGATCTTCAACATTTTATGGCAAAAGTAAAATGAAATAATTCCATTTACTTATTCACATGGATATTCTACTAATCGAATAATCACATGCAATATCAATAACCACTTTCATAATGTTGGAATGCATAATGCCAGACTATCATAACCACATAGCCAAGGCCTCATGCCAAGACTACAAATAAGATTTTGTCAAGGCCTTGTGCCAAGACACTAGTTTGTCTCATGAGACCTACCGATGCATCGAGGAGCTATAGCGGGCTCCACCCGTCACTTATTAAGTCCAATGCATTCCCATATGAAAAGGTTTAAACATAACATAAACATTCGTATTAAAACTAGCATACGAAATGTCAATACTTTCACAATAAACTATGAATGGTATAAAAATAGCACATCCACAGTCAAACATATCACAAAACTTTCAATACAATATAGAAGTTTTGTATCATAATAAATCAACTTCAAATAATCTTAAAATCCATCAAAGGATGTTGACATAGATGAAATCAAAATTCTTTTAAAAGAAATATCTCCTTTTATTTTGAAATCATTTAAGATCCATATAAAATAAAACATTTTCATTGAACATATTCTTATAAGCTTGTAAGGAAAGCTTTGAAGATTTTATAACGGCGTAAAATAACCGCACCCGCCGTATAAGTTAAAAAAAACATTCTTACCTCAATTCTGTCGAAAAGGTTAAAAAGGACCTTGTTTTGAAAACGACGGAAAGATTCCTTTATAAACCTCTTATAAAAAGTCAAACAAGGGTATAAATGACTTTAACCCATATTCTTGTAAATAGTAAAAATGTTTTGAAATACATTTCGAAGAAACATGGATGTGGATGATAAAGAGATCCCAGTAGATTATTACGTATAATACAACCTCGGATAATGAAGAGATTGTGAAATAACCCTTACCTTGTACTTTTCCTTGGTTGTGGTAGGTTAACCTCCTGTATAATGGTGAAATAATTGTTATTAAATTATACAAGAATCATATACATTAATATGATATCATATATGATCTTTTAATATTGATTTGATAATAATATCTTAGTATTATCGTTGTTTCGGGTGTTAACTTACTTGTTTTCTTTCATATGTTTTGTTATGTAAGACATGTTTGTAAAGGATAGGTTGTATATTATTCATATCCAGAATGATATCAAGTCCTTAAACATCATTTTTAAATCATAAAATGATAATTATACTTTAATGGTTACGATGGAGAATGAATCTCATCGCGTTCGTGGAGACGGTAGTCCGTACGTACGCACGAGCGACAATATCATTCTTTTGATATTAAAATAATATATAAATGGATGGTATATCATATATACAGAATCATTAATATGTTATATTTATTATTTACATGAGTTACACATCATTATTATACCCATCCAAATAATAATATATTGAATAACAATTACACCACGACGTGGAGACGGTAAGCCGTACGTACGCACGTATGGTGACAAGTTATTCAAAGGGTGGATAGAATACTGAATATGGTTGTACCATATTTATAATAACATCACAGTATATAAATGATACTGGAGTCATTATTTTAGAATGGTAACAACAAAGGAAGAAGAAGTGGAAGAAGAAATGAACTTGGAAAAGGGGTGGTGCAAACATTACCTCTTCTTCGGGTTCTTCCTTTTGATTTGATCAAAAGGGCTCCTTAGGTTTGCTTTCTGATCAAACTAAGGCCCCTAGGTTGTTGTGAGGGATGTTGGTAGAGTATTTTGGCAGAGTTTGGCCGAACCAAAAGGCTTTAGAGGTGTGAAGAAATGAGAAGGAGGAGTGCCCTTTTATAAGAGGGGTGAGGGGCACCTTTGGAAAAGCTAGAAATATTAATTTATAATAAATTCATATTCGGTTTCTAATGGCTCCAAAGTTGACTATTCAAAGGTTAAGGTGGGGATAGGTCGAAAACCACTCAACCAATAGAATTTAGACAGGTTTGGGTACTTATATTAACCTTATCTTTAAGTATTAACTCTAAGTTAATTAGTTTCACTTTTACAATGTCTCTTTGTATTTTTATATAATATGGTTAATAAACTTACTATATACATCCAAGCGAACCCCAAGTGGTCCATTAATGAGGAGCCTATCATAATATAAGTCTCTTGGCCGATCCTTAGATTTTTAGGAATTTAATATCAATTAATAATATAATATTTGTTTTAAGAACTCTTTTATGTCAATTTTGACACTATTCAATAGTTGATTTTTTTGAAACTCCTAACAGATTGATTACTTCGAACAAAGTCAATTAAATCAATCCTAATATATCATATTATCCTATAAAATTAGTTTAATTCATTAAAAGTTTCATATTATATTTATTTGGGTATTTATAATATCAATTATTTTAATTTTTCACTATTATAGTAATTAATGCATCATCATTGTGTCATAAATAAAATAAATTATTTAATGTCTAAAAATTATAAATAAAATATATTTATGTAGGACATCGTTTTAGCTTTCTAATGAATATTTATAATCGAAAATCCAACATGTATAACCCTATGTAAAAATTGTTCTTCTAAAAGATATATGCTTGTGTCATTTTTGTATTCATTTTAACTTAATTAAAATAAAGTGTCATTATCACTTACAAGTGGATCCATGGGGTCCCAAAATTGACACAAAGATGCCCATGGTCGACCATGTATCAACCAATAGGGTTAAGACACGTTTTAGGGTAATTTTGTATTATTATAATATTATTTTTTTTAACCCTTATTTACCGGATTTACCCTTTAACCATGGTAAATAAAATATTTACCGCAGTAATTATTCAAAATGTCTAAAAATAAAAGTTACCTATTTACATAATTTGGACATCCTGATTCCAAATATGGAATCCATTTTCCTAAATTCAAAACACAGAAGTGGCAGAAATTAATTTAAAATTAATTCCCGCTGTTAAAACAAAAAGCGTGTTTTTAAGAGATAATAACTATCAAAAGATTGACACTTGTTTATGTTTGGTTTAATTGTAAAATTATGTCCAATGATAAACATTAAATTGAATGGTAAAAATATATTCTAAATATACTTTAAAACCACTCAAATTCATAATTTATCACTAGTAATTAATTTGATTAAAAAAGTTGTTTTTAATTAAAATTTAGTAATTTTCACTATTCATCAAAATATGAAAGTTATCTGAAATGTACCAAAATTTCACCCTAGGCTAAATTCGATATTCCGAATCCAAAAATGAAGTCCATTTTCAAATATAAAATATATATAATTTCAAAAAGTAGGTATTACTATTCATAACGGCTAGTTTGATTAGTTATGGTGTGTTAGAACTCGGTGTTGCGTACAACACACGCTATCACATTATTCAAAGAGAAGCGTACCATAGAAGCTTGGGGTGTTACATTCTCCCCTCCTTCAAATAATTGTGTCCTCGCAATTTCTAGGGTATTACTGCATAAAAAGACTCGGGTGGTTCTTCATCATAAGTTCCTCGGGTTCCCACGTTGCCTCTTCCATCTTATGATTTCTCCACAAAACTTTTACCAGACGCGTCGTCCGGTTTCTCAGTACTTGTTCTCTTGTATCAAGAATCCTGACGGGCTCTTCACAATAGGAAAGATCGGGTTCCAGTTCTAATTCCTCATAGGTGAGTACATGCGTTGGGTCAGGCATGTATTTTCTCAACAGAGATACGTGGAACACATCGTGAACTTTGGAGAGACTTGGCGGCATTGCCAATCGGTAAGCTACAGCCCCAATTCGTTCTAGAATTTCGAAAGGTCCGATGTACCTGGGACTCAATTTACCTTTCTTACCAAAACGTATGACTCCCTTCCATGGAGATACCTTCAGGAAAACATGATCACCGACTTGAAATTCCAAATCCTTCCTTCGATTATCGGCATAGCTCTTCTGCCTACTTTGAGCTGCTTTGATGTGATTTTGGATTACTTTCACCTTTTCCACCGTTTCCTCCACCAGTTCTGGGCCTACAAGTTTTCTTTCACCAACGTCATCCCAACAGGTTGGTGTACGACATCTCTTTCCGTATAACGCTTCATATGGTGCCATTTGTATACTCGAATGGAAGCTATTGTTATAGGAAAATTCTACCAGAGGTAAATATTGATCCCACATACCCTGAAAATCAAGTGAGCAAGATCTCAACATGTCTTCTAAGGTTTGAATAGTCCGTTCTGATTGTCCGTCTGTCTGAGGGTGGTAAGCAGTGCTCAAATGAAGTTCAGTATCCAGGGATTTCTGAAGACTTTTCCAAAATCTTGAAGTAAAACGGGGATCACGATCAGAAACAATCGATAGGGGTACTCCATGAAGTCTCACAACTTCATTAATATATAGTCTTGCTAGACGTTCCAGGGGTAGATCTTCTCTTATAGCAAGAAAATGTGCTGACTTGGTAAGACGATCAACAATCACCCATATTGCATCATTCCTTCTAGGAGTCTTTGGTAGCCCCATGACAAAGTCCATCGTAACATTGTCCCATTTCCACTCCGGTATGGGAAGAGGTTGCATGACTCCTCCAGGCTGTTGCCTTCCAGCTTTCACTTGTTGACAAACCATACATCTTGATACAAAATCAGCAATCTCCCTCTTCATGTTGTCCCACCAAAAATGTTCCTTCAAATCTCTATACATTTTGGTGCTCCCAGGGTGTATAGAGAAATTGGAACTATGAGCATCATCCAGCAATTCCCTTTTTAGATCAGGTATATTGGGAACACAAAGTCTCTTTCCAAATTTCAAAGTTCCATCTTCATACACAAAGTCTCTCAATCTCCCATCATTCACAGCTTTAATCTTCTTCTGAAATTCTTCATCATCGGTCTGAGAACTCTTAATCCTTTCTAGTAAAGATGGTTTGGCAACCATTTGAAAAAGCATTGATGTTTCACCTTCCCTGGTTATTCCCATGTCCATCTTCACTAGATCCATGAAAATTGGATCCCTTTCAATTCTCATCATGTTCAGAACTCCATGGTCTTTTCTGCTCAAAGCATCTGCCACCTTGTTTGCCTTCCCCGGGTGGTAGTGTATCGTACAATCATAATCCTTGAGTAATTCAAGCCATCTCCTTTGCCTCATGTTGAGTTCTTTTTGTGAGAAAATATACTTCAAACTCTTGTGATCAGTATAAATCTCACATTTTTCACCATAGAGGTAGTGCCTCCATATCATCAAAGCAAAGATCACAGCTGCTAACTCAAGATCATGAGTAGGATAGTTTTGTTCATGAATTTTCAACTGCCGTGATGCATAGGCAATAACTCTATCATTCTGTATAAGGACACAGCCAAGTCCTTTCTTCGATGCATCACTATAAATAACGAACCCATCATTCCCCGATGGTAGAGTCAATATAGGAGCATTGACTAATCTTCTCTTCAGTTCTTCGAAACATTCTTCACACTCTTTTGTCCAAACAAATTTAACCCCTTTACGTGTGAGCTTCGTTAATGGGTTAGCCAATCGGGCAAAATTCTGGACGAAACGTCGATAATAACCTGCCAAACCAATAAAACTACGTACCTCAGTTATATTCGTAGGTGCTGGCCATTCTTGGATTGCCTTGGTCTTAGAAGGATCAACAGAGATTCCATCTTTAGAGACAATATGGCCAAGAAAAGAAATCTCCTGAAGCCAGAATTCACACTTGCTAAACTTTCCATATAATTCATGCCTCCTCAGAGTCTTCAAGATAATGCGCAAGTGATTTTCATGATCTTTGTAGGTTTTGGAGTATACCAAGATATCATCAATAAATACCACCACAAATTCATCGAGATACTCCTTGAAAACTCTATTCATCAGATCCATGAATACAGAGGGTGCATTAGTCAATCCAAACGGCATTACAGTAAACTCGTAATGCCCGTACCTGGTTCGAAATGCTGTCTTCGGAATGTCTTCCTTCTTCACACACAACTGATGGTATCCAGATCGAAGGTCAATCTTTGAAAAGTATTGAGCTCCATGCAGTTGGTCAAATAAATCATCAATACGAGGTAGGGGATACTTGTTCTTTATCGTTATAGCATTGATCTCCCTGTAGTCGATACATAACCTCATAGATCCATCTTTCTTTTTAACAAAAAGAACAGGGGCTCCCCATGGAGAAACACTAGGGCGAATAAATCCCTTATTACTCAATTCCTCTAGTTGTTTCTTTAGTTCGACTAGCTCTACATTGGCCATTCTATAAGGGGTCTTCGATATAGGCCTTGATCCAGGAATTAAATCAATGGAAAACTCTACTTCTCGTTCTGGAGGATGTCCAGGTAAATCTTCCGGAAATACATCTACAAACTCTTTCACAATAGGTACATCCTCTATTTGAACATTTCTTTCCTCACCGACAGTTATTTCATTCTCTTCCTCCCCGATAATTGAATTAAGTTGAGCTACAGGGGGTGGATCTAAATAAGAATTAGGTGGTGACGATTCTGCTCTAAAAATAAGGTGTTCCTTATCATTATCATCAAGAATCGTAACCTCTTTCTTCTTACAATAAATCTTCGCATCATAGTCCGAAAGCCAGTCCATACCGAGGATTATATCAAACTCAATCATAGGTATGACGATGAAATCAGCAGATAAAGAAAATTTATGTGCTCTAATGGGGACTGATTCACAAAACTTTGTTGCAACGATACTTCCCTTAGGAGTTTTAACTGACAACTCCCTTATTAAATCAAATTGGAAATATCTAATTTTCTTAGCAAACTGGGAAGATATGAAACAATGCGATGATCCAGAATCAAATAATGCATTTGCTAAACTTGAGGAAACCATTAAATTACCTGCCACCACGTCTTTCGGAGCTTCTACCTCAGCAGTAGTGATAGCATAAGCCTGGCCTTGATCCCTTGGCCTTTTTTGAGGTATGTTCTCCTGACGCTTAGGACATGCATTTGCATAATGCCCCATCTCCCTGCAATTGTAGCACTGAACATTGGTAGCTTCCTTCTTCCCCTTGCAATCATGAACTTGGTGGCCTTTTTCACCACACTTGTAACAGACTCCCATTCCCTTCAGGCAAGCACCGGGGTGTTTCTTCCCGCACTTACCACAAGATGGATATTCAACCTTTCCCTACTTCCCCTTATTTCCATTCCCAGATTGATCAGCAGGTCTCTTCTTCTCTTGCTTTGCTTTAAAGTCATAAGACTTAGAGAATTCCTTTTCGGTCTTGATAGCACATGAGACAATGTCTTCGTACGATGAAAAGGATTGTGAGACTAATGCTCGACGGAGAAATGGTTTTAACCCATCAAAGAAACGATCAATCTTACTTCTTGGGTTGCGAATATAATCACCAGCGTACCTCGCTAACCTTGTAAAGTTAGCCTCATACTTTGTGACATTATCATCCTCCTTTTGTCTCAGACTCAGAAATTGCCTTTCCATATCTGCTCGATGGTCGCGAGGAAAGTATTTTTCTAAAAACAGATCTTTGAACTCCCTCCATTCCATGTTTGATACTTCATCATCTTCCTTCATGTTTTGAATCAATGACCACCATTGATCAGCATCTCCAGTGAGGCGGTAAACTGCCATGGTAACTTTTTCCCTTTCACTACTCCCCAAAGCCTGAAATATTTTCTCTAGGGAAAATATCCATTGCTCAGCTACTAAGGGATTTGTACTCCCATTGAACGTTGGTGGTTGTTGTCTCATGAATCGATCTAACATTGATCCTCCACGCTGCGGATCAGGGTGCTCCATACGGGTAAGGTTATTATTCATAACCTGAGTAAGTTGTCCCAGTATGGTGATTAGCTTATCGGCACCAGTTGCATCACCAGCCCCACTATAATTATCTTGAGCAGGAGGGCAATCCCTACATGGAGTGCGTGCATTGATACAGTTTCCATTTCTTCCACTAGGCGCCATTTCTAAAAAAATGGCATAAACTAGATCAGTTTATGCATCAAAATACATAATCCCATACTTATAAAACACTTAACATAAATTGAACTATTTATGGATATAATCCATAATCATAAAAATGTTTTCTTTGAGGAAGTATATACTCATAAACCCTTCATAATGATTTGTAAAGATAGTGAGAGTTATCCTAAGCATATCCCCCGGGAGTGTCGTAACCAAGACTGCAGCAAGGCCCGTTGTCGTGCACCAGTTCCCGTTCGAGTCTAGCTCAAAGCGGTGTTTTCGGGTTTTACCCCTAGGTACATCTGTGCCAGAGCCGCCTCTACCTGCTCGTATCCAGACAGGGATGTATTGCTCGAAAAACTCACAAAATCTCTACAATACCAAAATTCTAGGAAGTTCTTCTATACTAATCCTCAAAGTTCATCTTAGGTCTACGTGCTCTAATCAGAGTTTATCTAAATCTAGCTTCCAAGGTTTGTACTAAACTTCCTCTGATACCAACTGTAACGCCCCGACCCCAGCTACCCAGAGTCGGTGCATTATTACATAACATTGGCATGATCACAAGAAAGATCAAATCTCGAAAGACCGATTGGTTTAGTAGCCTTGGAAACACTAGATATATTCATAAGTTTTACATTACATCATAAAATCAAAAACTACTACAACAACATAATGTTTCCACAGTCCACACTACAATCCCCTCATAATATCCCTGCAGGTCATTCATAACTTACATCTTCACTTCCTGGGAAAAATAAAACATAGAAAAGGGGTGAGCTCAAATGCCCAGTAAGGATAACAATATAGCGGAACATTAAAAATAAGCATAAAAATTTAAGGCAATGAATTACTAAAACAAAAGCCTTTTAAAATTGAACTTCAACATAGTATGGCAAAAGTAAAATGAAATAATGCCATTTACTTATTCACATGGATATTCTACTAATCGAATAATCACATGCAATATCAATAACCACTTTCATAATGTTGGAATGCATAATGCCAGACTATCATAACCACATAGCCAAGGCCTCGTGCCAAGACTACAAATAAGATTTTGTCAAGGCCTTGTGCCAAGACACTAGTTTGTCTCATGAGACCTACCGATGCATCGAGGAGCTATAGCGGGCTCCACCCGTCACTTATTAAGTCCAATGCATTCCCATATGAAAAGGTTTAAACATAACATAAACATTCGTATTAAAACTAGCATACGAAATGTCAATACTTTCACAATAAACTATGAATGGTATAAAAATAGCACATCCACAGTCAAACATATCACAAAACTTTCAATACAATATAGAAGTTTTGTATCATAATAAATCAACTTCAAATAATCTTAAAATCCATCAAAGGATGTTGACATAGATGAAATCAAAATTCTTTTAAAAGAAATATCTCCTTTTATTTTGAAATCATTTAAGATCCATATAAAATAAAACATTTTCTTTGAACATATTCTTATAAGCTTGTAAGGAAAGCTTTGAAGATTTTATAACGGCGTAAAATAACCGCACCCGCCGTATAAGTTAAAAAAAACATTCTTACCTCAATTCTGTCGAAAAGGTTAAAAAGGACCTTGTTTTGAAAACGACGGAAAGATTCCTTTATAAACCTCTTATAAAAAGTCAAACAAGGGTATAAATGACTTTAACCCATTTTCTTGTAAATAGTAAAAATGTTTTGAAATACATTTCGAAGAAACATGGATGTGGATGATAAAGAGATCCCAGTAGATTATTACGTATAATACAACCTCGGATAATGAAGAGATTGTGAAATAACCCTTACCTTGTACTTTTCCTTGGTTGTGGTAGGTTAACCTCCTGTATAATGGTGAAATAATTGTTATTAAATTATACAAGAATCATATACATTAATATGATATCATATATGATCTTTTAATATTGATTTGATAATAATATCTTAGTATTATCGTTGTTTCGGGTGTTAACTTACTTGTTTTCTTTCATATGTTTTGTTACGTAAGACATGTTTGTAAAGGATAGGTTGTATATTATTCATATCCAGAATGATATCAAGTCCTTAAACATCATTTTTAAATCATAAAATGATAATTATACTTTAATGGTTACGATGGAGAATGAATCTCATCGCGTTCGTGGAGACGGTAGTCCGTACGTACGCACGAGCGACAATATCATTCTTTTGATATTAAAATAATATATAAATGGATGGTATATCATATATACAGAATCATTAATATGTTATATTTATTATTTACATGAGTTACACATCATTATTATACCCATCCAAATAATAATATATTGAATAACAATTACACCACGACGTGGAGACGGTAAGCCGTACGTACGCACGTATGGTGACATGTTATTCAAAGGGTGGATAGAATACTGAATATGGTTGTACCATATTTATAATAACATCACAGTATATAAATGATACTGGAGTCATTATTTTAGAATGGTAACAACAAAGGAAGAAGAAGTGGAAGAAGAAATGAACTTTTGAAAAGGGGTGGTGAAAACATTACCTCTTCTTCGGGTTCTTCCTTTTGATTTGATCAAAAGGGCTCCTTAGGTTGGCTTTCTGATCAAACTAAGGCCCCTAGGTTGTTGTGAGGGATGTTGGTAGAGTATTTTGGCAGAGTTTGGCCGAACCAAAAGGCTTTAGAGGTGTGAAGAAATGAGAAGGAGGAGTGCCCTTTTATAAGAGGGGTGAGGGGCACCTTTGGAAAAGCTAGAAATATTAATTTATAATAAATTCATATTCGGTTTCTAATGGCTCCAAAGTTGACTATTCAAAGGTTAAGGTGGGGATAGGTCGAAAACCACTCAACAAATAGAATTTAGACAGGTTTGGGTACTTATATTAACCTTATCTTTAAGTATTAACTCTAAGTTAATTAGTTTCACTTTTACAATGTCTCTTTGTATTTTTATATAATATGGTTAATAAACTTACTATATACATCCAAGCGACCCCAAAGTGGTCCATTAATGAGGAACCTATCATAATATAAGTCTCTTGGCTGAACCTTAGATTTTCAGGAATTTAATATCAATTAATAATATAATATTTGTTTTAAGAACTCTTTTATGTCAATTTTGACACTATTCAATAGTTGATTTTTTTGAAACTCCTAACAGATTGATTACTTCGAAAAAAGTCAATTAAATCAATCCTAATATATCATATTATCCTATAAAATTAGTTTAATTCATTAAAAGTTTCATATTATATTTATTTGGGTATTTATAATATCAATTATTTTAATTTTTCACTATTATAGTAATTAATGCATCATCATTGTGTCATAAATAAAATAAATTATTTAATGTCTAAAAATTATAAATAAAATATAATTATGTAGGAAATCGTTTTAGCTTTCTAATGAATATTTATAATCGAAAATCCAACATGTATAACCCTATGTAAAAATTGTTCTTCTAAAAGATATATGCTTGTGTCATTTTTGTATTCATTTTAACTTAATTAAAATAAAGTGTCATTATCACTTACAAGTGGATCCATGGGGTCCCAAAATTGACACAAAGATGCCCATGGTCGACCATGTATCAACCAATAGGGTTAAGACACGTTTTAGGGTAATTTTGTATTATTATAATATTATTTTTTTTAACCCTTATTTACCGGATTTACCCTTTAACCATGGTAAATAAAATATTTACCGCAGTAATTATTCAAAATGTCTAAAAATAAAAGTTACCTATTTACATAATTTGGAAATCCTGATTCCAAATATGGAATCCATTTTCCTAAATTCAAAACACAGAAGTGGCAGAAATTAATTTAAAATTAATTCCCGCTGTTAAAACAAAAAGCGTGTTTTTAAGAGATAATAACTATCAAAAGATTGACACTTGTTTATGTTCGGTTTAATTGTAAAATTATGTCCAATGATAAACATTAAATTGAATGGTAAAAATATTTTCTAAATATACTTTAAAACCACTCAAATTCATAATTTATCACTAGTAATTAATTTGATTAAAAAAGTTGTTTTTAATTAAAATTTAGTAATTTTCACTATTCATCAAAATATGAAAGTTATCTGAAATGTACCAAAATTTCACCCTAGGATAAATTCGATATTCCGAATCCAAAAATGAAGTCCATTTTCAAATATAAAATATATATAATTTCAAAAAGTAGGTATTACTATTCATAACGGCTAGTTTGATTAGTTATGGTGTGTTAGAACTCGGTGTTGCGTACAACACACGCTATCACATTATTCAAAGAGAAGCGTACCATAGAAGCTTGGGGTGTTACAATATAAGAGTGAAAATCCAACGTTCTTAAGTTTTGGTGACTATTCTTAGAAGAAAAGTCATTTGGATTCTTATTATTAGGAGAAAATCTATGGTAATGGTTCGCCTTCATGAATAATTGGCATCAATCTAGGGACCAAAAATTTATTTCATGTAACATTTTCATATTTTCCGAAAATAGGGGTTTTCAATCCAAGAACTCTAGAAAAATTCCAACACAAGGATTCTAGATGTTTGGGTGAATGAAAAATTAGGTGTTGCATACTTCATAGGGTTTCTTAATAGTTATTTATCTTATGAGAACCTGAAGATTCTTTAGTGATTTTGTGTGAGGAACATTCAACTATTATACAATAAACATTGGGTGCAATGTGTGGTTGGTCATGCACATTTTATAACCTTGAGTGTCCATTGGATTTTGGAGTCACACAATGTCCTGGAAGTGTGTTTTTCAGAAGAGAGATCATATCTTCATCATCAAAAGATCCATCATCATTGTGTTGGGGGAAGCTTTATTTAATGTTAAAATCGGAGGTTGATATAGTTAAACTTCATTATAACACATAAATGGGATACTTGTTTCCCATACCATTTTCCATAGGTCATGAATATGAAACATGTGAGGTTTGATGTTTCTCTTCTTTCACAACTATTTGTTCACACATATGATTTATTGTCATGAAAACCTCCATTTTTTATGAATAGTCCTTGGAAATCATTTTAGACACTGGGGAGAACCCCAGAAACAAAAATATAAATATCTTCCCCTTAGGAGTTCATTTCCTTTGTGTGTGAATCTGATTATTTATGTTTATCACTCAATAGTGGTACACAAGCTTCTCTTTGGCCTCATGATGTTCCTTTAGGGTGGGTCACATACTAAATTTATGTAAAACTATACTTTCGAGGTGAGAGACAAATTTTGACGACAACATACGCATAAACTACCCATTTAATATTATATGATTAGTCATTCATACTTCATGGTATTATTATGTTTCAATTCACTTACATCATTTATCATGGGAATAATTCAAAAGTTTCCAAATCAAAATGGATTTAGGATTCATTCAAATTTTAAATAGGAATGATCATGATTTAATTTACATTGATGTAAAATATTTTATAATTTTCTAATAAACCAATTTAATTATATTCTCCACTTTGTATTCATGAATTATTCATTTAATAGTACCATTTCCCAAAACTTGGGTACTTTATATTATTAAAAAATGTTTTTATAAAAATTCAGCTTCATTTCGATTTTTAGTAAAATATATTATTCTTCCATATAAATGTTTCAAAAAATAAAATATTTATTTAATATTATCCTGTTATTAGTAAAATTTATTTTTACCCATGTATGACTTTTTAAAAAATTAATTAAAATAAATTACATGGATATTTTAGGAAAATATACTTTTTATATTTTACAGAAAATGTGAAAATAAATCGTTATTTAAACATGTATAGAGTGAATGATATTTTTAATCATTGTAACCTTTATGTTACTTGATGATTCATTAATAATATTTATCATATATTTTCAAATAACTGTGAATTTTTTTTCAAATGTGATTCAAAATTTTTAAATGTAAGTTTTCTTAAGAATGATTTGAATCATTTTAATGGTATTTATACTAATCAATGAAAACAACATGTAAATGAGTGGAATATTTTGAAATTATTTTTATATGTATCTAACAAGTATAAAAATAATATTATACCTTCTTTTAATGAGGTAATATATTCCTTACATTAATTTTTAAAATTTATTCATTCTGTCATTTACTTTCATTCAGATATGAGAATAGATTAGGAAACCAATATTACATACATGGGAAATTATTATGATTATTCCCAATGTTTTAATCATTGTGTGTAACACATAATTGTGTACAATAAATGAATGATATGGGTGTGAATCAAATTACATATCCCTATAATACATTGGATAATGTTATTGTCTCATGATACATCATGTATGGTATTGAAGAGTGAACATAATCAATTATTGGAATCTATTCACCATGTGATGTTTTCTTGGAAATTATCATTGACATAGGTTAATATCACTTTTAATATCAATTAAACTTTCCCATTTTCTCATGTTCTTATGATACCATTCTATTTTTCTCATGCTCCTACTTTATTAATAATATACCTTCTCATTCATGATATTATGTTATACCTTTATGACACATGTTATGATTCATTCTCATTTTAATTCACTTAATTGGACTTTAAGATTGAAAATTTATTTAATGTATTCCCTTTGTTATCCCTTGATGTTTTAAGATCCCAAATTCATTTCTCAGCTCAAAATAGAAAATAAATTTATGATTCTCTGTTTTAGTTTCCTTATATGTATTATGCACCTAGTCTTCTAATTATACTAGAAAATTACAATAATTATTCTATAATTATTGGATATTTTTTATTATAAATTTTAATAATATATCTTTTAATGGTTTGGGTGATCGTATAAGATCATGAAAATGAGACAATATGGGTATAAGGGAAAAAATAAAATTACTTTATTGAATACATTTGGGTAACATTTGATGTAATTTTCCCTAAATGGAAAATTCATTAAACAACAGTAATAATTGTGACCATTCTATACTTCTTGGACAAGATTTTGACACTAATAATGTTATTAATGTATGTTATGCGTCTATATGTTTTTAATGGGTATTTGATTTTGTATGTTAATTACATATGTGTCCCAAATGTGAGTACTTCACTAATCTAAATGTTATTAGGATTTGTTAGTTTTTGATAAGAAATAACAAAAGGTACTGATTCATGGGTATAGGGTTTGTTTCTCTATAATTACAAGAGTTTTTGGATAACTACATGGGGGTGGTTATGTGGGTTCCTATTTCTAATAATAATCATATTTACCATAGATCCATAGAACAACTTTGGTTGAATTTTATGTTTTTATTAAATGAGAATTACGACCATCAAGGGTTTAATAAAAATTGTGAGAGGAACCCTCACAAATTATCTATATGTCATTGATTTTATGAATAATTTGAAACAATTTAATTAAAATATTTCCCCCATGAGAAATAAAACCATGTTGTGGAATAATTTATTATGGAATGTTATTTTAAAGGGGAAAAATGAACTAATAAAGCAGGTGACATTAAATGATGTAACCTCAAATAGTCTCCCCTTTTGTAAAGACTGTGTTCAGGGTAAATCCAAATTGTTTAGTTTCAAAAGGACTAATAATAGAACTAAAAAACATTATAATATTTTCATTATGCTTTTTGATGTCCTTATGGGTCTGATTCCCACTGTGGGGGGCACGGCTACGCTACCATTATAGATGAAAATTCATGGATGTAATGGAATTGAATACTCTAGAAAAAATCTAAAATTTTCAAAGCTATAAAATTTAAATGCCTTTTCTCCAAGATAAATAAAAAAATAAACTATGAAATAATGGGTTTAATAATGTTATTGATTTTTTATAATGAGTTTATAAAATATTGTATTTTATAGTTCTTTCAATAACCTAGAACAATTTGTGATACCCTAAAATAGAATGACCTATCATATAAGATTAATCAGACAGTTTTACAAAGATTGATAAATACACTATCCTTTTCTGGAGTTCTTAAGTCATTTTAAGAATAATTTATTCCAATTGTAGTATATCTCATCAATATATTCCTCTATAATTCCATTTATTAAAAAAAAATTGAGTAATGTGAATTGGTTCACCCATGGTTTTTGGAATATTAATGATTTTTTTGGTATTGCCTTTTATCATTATTGGTATAATAAACATAAACAACTAGTTTAGAAATGTTTCCTATTGGGATAAAAAGACAATATCAAACGGTATTGTCATTGGGTATATAATATTAGTTTTTAGATATTCATAATATTCCAAGGAGATCCCTTATATGAAGAATCTTCTCCTAAAAAAATTCTTCTGATCATATCCAGTTTTAACCATCATATCCTATAGGTTTTGAAAATATATAATAACATAAAATTCATCACACACCAAAATATGTCTCCAGACACCAACCCCAATTATGTCACAATGAACTAGAACCAACTAGTGATATTGAATCTGATTGTGAGGTTGAGGGAGATAATGACTTAAAAAATTACCAGTTGACATGTAATAGGATTAGAAGAACCATAATGTCCAAAAAAAATTTGATGGTCGGTGATACTACTTTTCGCATCAATGTAAGATTTTTTCATGGTATTTATGAACCCATAAGAATTAAAAAATATCTTATATCTAATAAATCTGGGTAGTGTCATTCTTTCATGTAAGAGGAAATGTACAGTCTTCATAAAAAATAATCTTAGATATTGGTTGAAAAATATGAAAAGGGGAAAATTATAGGCTGTAAATTGATTTTTATGAATAAAAAAGGAAACACCAGTGGAAAATAAATTAAATAAAAAAATATACCTTTGGAAAGGTAATTTCGTCAATGATATAGAATTGATTATTATAAGATTATATCACAGAATACCATAAATTACTCAATCATATTAAAGTTATCCTCGAACTCTAGAAATAATTATCATGTTGAGAAATTGGATTTTAAAACTTTTACCTTTCATGGAGTTATTTCTTGTAGATTTATATTCAACCAACTGATGGGTTTTCAAGAGATTTTAAATAAAATCAAATGTTCATTTTTTTGAAATACATGTATATACATAATAAATCATCAAAAAATATGTTTAATAAATTTGGTTATTTTATGAATAAAAAGGATTTGTATAGAATTAAATTTGTGGCATTTGATTATTTCAAAATGGTTGAGAATTTTTTTATTTATTAACTCTCATATGTTGATAAAATGATTATAAATTGGGAATTCATCTGGTTAATAAATCCAATAATTTTTTTTCATAATTATATTGATATAAAAGATTTAGGGAATGAAAAGATTTTTTTTAATTGAAATAAATGAGGAGATAAATTCTTGAGTGTAGTATTTGTTACAATATCCTTATATAAAAAATGATCTAATAAATGTTTTTTTGGATAATTTGAAACTTGTAAGTGTGCCTTTAGGATAAAAAATCATGTTATCATTTCCGTAGTCCGCTTGTAGTGATTAGGGCATTTATTTTTTGAGAAAAATTTCTTATGATGACATAGTAGGAATCCTTGTGTATGACATGAAATTCTCTCGACATGATATAGCATTGTTTTGAACCGTGATCATGTTAATGGGAATTATTGGAAATAATAATTGGTATACATTAATGTGGTTACATAGTTTGGGGGTACATGTGTTCAAATTTGTTTATGTGTTTTGGTAATAATTGTTTTTATAGTAACGCTATTGTAGGATTTTTTTATTCTGAATATGATACTATTATAGATATCATAAAATAAAATGTTGGTAATATATTCCTAGCCTATATTGGTCATGTTTCATATAAATAATATATGTAATCCACAGAATGGGCTTTGGGCCAAAAAAATGGGCCTACGGGTCATGTAATGGTCTAAATGCCCACTGGGCCTTCGTGCTATGTAATGGGTCTCCCTCTACCCAGTTAAAGAGGTCTTTGCTTTGCATTAATAATAAAAATGAGGATTCGGCCCCAACCTTTAAACAAAAAATATATGTAATCCATTATTTTACTTCATTCTATTGAGATTAGATTCATATAATTAACTAAAGATATAGAAGAAGAAATTTAGATTATTTTTTTGGATAATGGGGTGTATTTATCTGCTAATTTTTTAAGTTCATTTTTATAGACATTATACCATAAATATTTCTAACAATAATGTATTCCATGGAAGATTCAGTTAAATTAACATAATATTGAATTTTTTTAGGGATGTCATTGAAAATGTGATAGTATGTTTTACCGAGATACATAATTTATATAATACACCGGATAGTTTGAGTGAGGATATTAAATTTCCTATATTTAGGCATTGTTTAGCAATTATGAATTTGTTCCTTTTTTAATGACGGGGGTTTTTAGAACACTATATTGTTTAATTATTTTATTTAAAAGATAGAGATATGTGATTTTTTCATGTATGAATTTAATTTTTTTGGAATCAAATTAAATAAACCATTATTCTTTTATATTTGATTTATTATTATGAAAATATGAATTTTCAAATTTTCCTTACCCTGTAGATGAATCTTGCATAAGGAAAACCTCTTGTGTAAGGGTATATCACTCGTTATGTAATGTTACTCCTCACATGAGTAAGGGTGACCATATTCTATAAGGGAATTTCATTATTTATTTAAGGGTATACTTCCTGTTACAGGAGGATAATACACCACTATGTAAGGTTAATAACTAGATGTATGAGGGAACTACTGGGTTCATGTAAATGAAAGATTGTTTGTATAAGGGTCTCCCCCTTACCGCATACGGATATTCACCTACTTGGTTAAGGGACTTAAAATATTCATGTTAGGGTATATTTGGATTGGATAAGGGTATGTCTTCGTAAATAAGGTTATTTACATTTTGAATGAAAAGTAATTATGTTATGTATTTCCACATATGTGTAATTTTATCTATTTTAATAGTCAAATATTATATTGGTTATGGGTCCTCCGCGTGGTCCACATCCCTCTTTTTCCAATGAACTTCCATCGTCTCAACTGCCTTTATGATTTCATTTATTGGATTTTTGTGTGAATTCATTTTGAATATTAGGGGTTGTGTGGGATGTTTTTAATTCCCATGATGTGAATGATCAATGGATGTTCAGGGATGAGATCTCATATATGGTACCGAAAGTCTGCTGATGTAAACCATCTTCATCATCCCAAACCAAGTCTAGGGTGTAAGGGGAGATATGTGGAGGTACTTAGAATTTTTCACATGGAATTTTCATGAGGAGGAATAAATTAGTATAATGATATCCATTAAATATTTCTGAAGGATATATTGTTATAAAATTGGTGTAATAAGAATATTATTTTAATTTCATGGATTAGTTCTTGTTACCAAGTATTCAATTATATTTTTCAATGTTTGTGTGTATCATGAGTACAACTAGGAATATCATTGAAAGTTTCTATAATTTTTTATTACTGTTTATGTCTTGTAATTTAGTTGTTTTCTTTCTTAATAATTAATTAATTTTTTGGTATTTTAACCATACACATTGGTCCACTGTTGACCGAAGCATGTTATATCTCTATGTTCCTCACTTTTGTACACCTAAATCCTCATAATTAAATTATTCCCCCACTATTTAATTGTTAATATAATTTAATATACACACTCATGATCTCATTATATTTATCAATAGATCAGAGTTTTTGTATAGGGACAACCACATCAACAAAACCCTTAACAATTTACTAGTTAATTTATTGCATCAAATAACATGACCTTAAGTAAACTAATAGATAAAATAACATGTATAATAATATATTGTCATTTTTAGTGGGTGAAATTAGTGTAAAATTATTATTTATTCACAGAATTGTTTGAAGGCCTTCCTAATAGTTCTCTTGTACGGTTTTCATCAAAAAACATCTTATTTCATTATTTTCAATAGTAATTAAAATTTCATTTTTAATGTCATACATTATTTTATATTTGGTGTTAATTTTAAAAAATAAAAAATACTATATTAATATTGACTGAACAATATTAAAAAATATTTAATCTAATGTTTTAAACAAGAATTCCATGTGGATCGACCCTATATGACAATACCAAATTTGTTTGTAGGTCCAAAAATTTCTAAATTTTAATTTTCATGACAACATGTTACAAATTTATAAAAAAATTTATGAACACATATTCATCAAGCAATATAATTTTTTAAATTAAATAATTCTTTGGGATTATTTTTTGTGAGCACCAGCAATTCAGATCAGTTGTAAAAGGAATATTTTTATAGATCGAGAACAATAATGACATTGAAAAAAATCATGTTGGATTCACATTAAAAAATTAATTGTTCCATGATAAGTGAAGATACTATATAAATAAAATATATTCGGTCTATAAATTGTCTTTTTCAATGCTAAAAAGCACTGACATGAAAAGTGCATGACCATTATTTGGGATAATGAAAGTACTGGTTAAGGAACGCTTACTGAAAAATAAAATGAAGTGATGATAAAGACCTAATATATGAGAATATTATTTTATCATTTATAAAGTATGACTTTATCATTAAATTATTTTAACGATGGTTATAAGAACCATTATCACACCACATTTAGTGGTGATAAAAGTGATTTATTGTTAGCGTAATTGCTAGAGATGATAAAGGAAACATTAGTTACAAATTTCTATAACACTATAGAAGACCTTATAACAAACAAAATTACATAGCACAATGCGATTGGAATATTGGTATTGTATAAAATATATTGGAATACAAATGTTACAGTGTTCCATAATTGTAATTCAAAATTTAGAGTAAAAAATAACATAAAAAAATTAATACTGAATCTTATTTACAATTAATCAAAAATCTAATCTCATTTGTAACGCCGTCTATTTTAGATAATTTACCCATTTATTAAATACATTTATCTAGTATTATAAATTCATTGATTTTTGGGGGTTTTCAAAATGTTTGGGTGTGTTTTAAAAGTTTTTTTGGAAGTTAATGTTTTGAGTATTTGTAGTAGATTTCATGAACTATCTTCCGGAAGCAACGTGGGGCGATACTAGGAGCCATTTGGTAGCCACATTGTTTTATAAAACAATTTGGGTGCCAAGGGGAAACCTTGAAAGACAAAAATGAGTGAAAAAATAGTTATTACAAATTTTTCCAACCATGTGAGAACCATGTGGTGGTGTAGCCTTGAAACAACAACACCAAAAAGTTGGAACATAGTTCTCCAAAATGTGTGGTAGAACTGTGTGATTATCTAGTTGATATCTAGTAGCATGTACATAGTTGGAACACAGTTTTTAAACCATATATGGTATCTATGAAAGAAATTTTAAATACTCAGAACATAATGTTTAAATTTGGACTAAGGATCCAAAAACCTCATTTTTCTCCAATTTTAGTGGCTTCTCAAACTCCTCTTATCTCCATTTCTGTGAAAGTAATTACATTTTATATAGAAAAAATATATTCTAATAAAAAGTGTTTTAGATCTTTTAAATCAGATTTATTTCCTTGTTCTTCCAATTTATTATTAGATATATGCTTACCAAATCTCTAGGTATCATATATCTATTCTATTACATATAGATCTGTATGAAATTATTTGTGTCATGATGATCTCTTGTTGAATTTTTTAATTAGAAGGTGTGTTGAGCTTGGATCTAGTAGTTAATAGTACCTATCGTTTCTTCAATGATGTATTGAGAGTTTGATAACATGTATGTCATCTCAACATATTCTATAACATTAAGGTGTGTTTTTATATTAATTTTTTCCTTGTATATTTTATTGAAATATGGTTTGATTTCATTAAGCCAACCATTTTGGTTTATGCTTTGGAAATATGGTATATTGGTTTGATTTTTTGAAATATATTTTCTCACAATTTTAAGAGAGTGGTTATAAAATTATGGTATGATTTTATGTGAGGAAAATATTTTTTGAAATGTTTTCAATAGAGTATTTTTATGTAAAATGTATAGTCAGGGAATTTGAAATAATTTATTTGGAATGTGTTGAATGTTTGAATTTGTATGGTCAGGAAGTACCACAATCAATTTGGGATAGTGTATTATTCTGATGTTCCACAATCAACTTGTCACACTAATATTGAGTGTGTGGATGAGATCATGTGTGTGTCTGAACCTGGAAATGTTTATTCCATGTATCGATGAATGATAATATTATTGTCTTTATCTCACATGTGTTTCACTTATAGTTTTTCATTTTATTATTTTCTATTTTATTGATATAAAATTTGATAACAGGTTCTTTTCTTATTGGTGTGTGGTGGGATATCTCTAGGGATAACCTAAAAGGTGTTATACTCACACCCTTCATGGGAACATTAGTTAGTTTGTAGATTTTGTATACCCAGACACCGTAAATGGAAACCAGACTTTTTTATATTGTGATGTAGCTGATACCACATGTATTTCCATTTGTGTTGTATCTTCGATCTAGTTTAAGGGGTTTTTAGTATTATGCCACTTTGGTGTCTTTGGGTAATGACGTATCTTAGTTTTCTATGACAATTTTCCATGTTTTTTTTACTTTGATATTTTTATTACATTTTTATTAGAATTTAATATTATTTCTCACTCTCATGTATCAGGTTGGTGGTATGGATATTTATAATTTTTTCTTCCATGTTATTTTATTTCTAAAGGGTAAATCATTCCACAATGTTCTCCCAATCACATGGAATTTATTATTTTTTAGTGTCTTGGGGATGTCACATCGGTTTAGTGTCAATCTCTCTCTTCTCAATCGACTGAGTTATAGAGGGATGGTACAAATAGTATCAGAAAAGGTCAACTTATTTTTCTTTTTTGTATTCTAAAAAAGATAATAATATGAGAACATTAAATATATAGCTTTAAAATACACAATTTTTTTATTCTAAGCATGAAGTTACCTAAGTGGCTTGGATATAAAAGTATTGTATAACACATATAGGTGTATTGTAATATCCTTTTGGTGGTCTTTGAAAATGATTTTTCTGTTCCGTACATTGTTAGTGATACATTCCACTAGGAATGTATCATTATTTTTTGTGATTAATATTTTTTTGAATATGATTTCAAAAGTATCTTTTTGAATAGAATTATTATTTCTTTTTTTTCTTATAGTGATGACAAACTTTTGAATACATCAATTTCTGTTTAGTGATGGATAAATGGATTGTTATTTTAGTTATAGAAAATGACACCTTATAGATGCCATTGGAATCTGGATGAAGAGTCTTCGAAAAATTTGGTTTCACCTAAGCCATAGGTCGACTAATAACTTGTCCAATGAAGTCTTCATGATTTTCAAGAAATTGATAGGGGAAATTATAATGATGAACCCTTACAAGTGGATCAATCCCTAATGTTTTAGAAATATATTCCATCTATCATTTTGGTGGATTTTGAGCTAAAACCCTTATAGGGTTGGCTAAATAGAATAAATTCCATCATTGAATTCCTTGTACACCTCCTAATATAAATATATTAATGGAAATATATATAGTTTCATGTTTCATGCTAATGGTGGGACTTTCCTATACAAGATAAAGTCAACCAAGGAGTTACATGGTAAGACTTTTAGTAATTTCTAAATAAATAATTTGGTCATCATATATTCAATAACCCAAGAGAAATTTATTTCATCAGCATGAAGAAACAGAATCTGTCTATGATATCATTTGCTTATAAGTTTATGAACATAGTATTATTTTCCAAAAAGAATGATACTAGTATACCTGTGAAGATAGGAAACATTGATTCTTGGATAATATGGATATTCCCTATAAGATAGTTTTTGACTATATTATGGATTATATAGAGATAGTAAATTAAGAGATAGTTTGAGAAATATATATCTATAGAAATCTAGAAAAGGGAAGTATGTTTATATCCTTGGTAATTGGTGGGAACTAAAATAATTATTATAAATGGAAGAGGGAAACCAACTTATTTGGGGGTTTTATATATTATTATCAAACCACAATATTAGATAACATTCTTCAATGACCCATGAGTAAGACTAGGTGTTTTGGGTGTGGTTCACTAGACTATATATAGATAATTTCCTAGAAAACCCATGATATTGACATAATTATAATACTTTTGGATAAATAAAGTGTTATTTTCACAAAAATATAAATTCTGGTGATGGTTAAACATCTCAAGTTTCCTATAAATAAAATTCCTTAAAGTGGAAATATTCTCTGAAAAACACTCTCCCATAGAATTATAAATGATAATGTTATTCTTGAAATATCATGAATAATGAGGTTGTGAAATATCTTCATGGAAAAAAGATAATAGAGAAACTAATAAGAAACTATATGGTGTTGATCAGATTATTTTATAAGATCAATCTGGACCATCGATGATGTGAGGCATTCGTATTTTGAATTCCACTGCCAAGATTTTTTTTGATAATAGAGTATCCCCAATTTTTATTTTCAATCATGTTCTGGATCATATGGGTATTCATGTTGGAATGATCCTTCATGTCTAGAAACATTAGACACCTCATTTAAAATATGAGTGTCGTGCCTTTATGATTGCAATATGTTCTATAAAAATATACAGGGATAAATTGTTTTATGATTTCACTATTCTTGAGGAGGATATCAGTGAATTGATTTTGGGAATGGATTAGGAAACACCCTTTAAGGCCCACATAGACTATAAAGCTTGGAATGTAAGTTTATCATCATTAGATGATATTAATAATATTTTTAAATTATATTTTAATGTGAATGTAGGAACAAAAGGAACATTGGTAAAATTGGACATAACTAACTTTGAACCATTAATAGTAGTTCTATTTAGTTCTACTATTGCATTAATATATTTTCCTACCATCGTTAACCAGTTTTTTGATTTTTTATTGATAAATTTTCTGGGTTGCTACCCAAAATTGAACTAGAATTTATAATTTCTCTCCTACCTGGGATTTGTAATATTGTAGTTCCATCTTATAGATGTAAATAATGAAATTAAAATTTAAACATGAAGAGTTGGAATGCAAAGGGTTCATTTGACAAATCATTTCACCATGGGAAGCACTGATTAATTTTTTTTAAATAAATAATATTGAACTATCAGTCTTTATGTAGATTATCCAAAGAACATCCAAGTTATGATAATAAAATGGCATTCTATTTAATTAATTGATGATCTAATAGATCAATTATGGTAATAATCATGGTTATATAACATTTATTTATTATTAGGGTATTGGTAAATTTGATTTAATAAGGGATATATTAGGAATGAATATTTTTGTAGTCTTTATAACCATTATTAATATTTATTTATGCCCTTAGTTATTAAAAATACTCTAATCGTATTTATGAAAATGATGAATAAAATATTTTAGTGGCATCTTGAACACTTTGGGGGTGTTTTTTGATAAAATTCTTTTGTATTCTATTAATAAAGCCAATAATGATCAACAACTAGCTATAATATTGGATATCCTATGAGAAAATTGATGTTATGAAATTATTAGAATGTGATATTTCTATTTATAAGAATTATTTTTTCGTAGACACATAATTTCTAATAGATGTGTCAATTTAGATACTAAAAACCTAAATGCTTTTATCTCATGGAAATGACTATTGATATAAATTAAGATATAAATTCCCCCATATATGTGGGACATTACCAATTATTTATTAATAACATTTTATTATTTTCAACACCCCTATTGATTTTAAAATGAAAGGATCTCTATTCCAATTGTTTGATGAGTGCTAAAAATATTTCCATGAGATTATTTTTCGGCATATATATGTCCATATCATTACTCTTCCATTGTCAATATGGGGGTATGTGTTCAATTTTGATGCATATGGATTATGGTTGCGGTGTTTTCTCATATACAATTTTATTGTTATGAATTATGGATCGTAATAGTTACAGATATATGAGAATAATTACCCAACATTTGATTTTGAATTATCTATTATTTTCTATGTCTTGAAAACATGGAATGATTACATTTTTTGTTATAAATTTAATGTGTTCATGGATCATAAAATCATAGAACACATTTTCTCAAAAACGGATTTGAATATAAGTCAACATAGATAAATGGAATAATTTTTTTAGACATTGAATTTATTTAATGAATAGGTAAAGGAAACTCCATAGCTAATTCATTAAGTAGGACTCAATATAATTTTTTCCTTAAAAAAGTATTTGGATAAATGTAAGATAATGTCATTCAAAGTTGATAAGTATCGGGATTTGGTTTTTCATTGTGATGTTGTGTTATTTTTTCATATATCTCTTGTCCCCAATTTTGTTGAGTAGATTATAAATTCCTAGAAATCCAATCACATATATATCTTTTTTAATTCAAAACTATATGAGGCGGAGGCCATTATGGTATGGAAGCTAGATGGGAGTTTAGAGTTTCATTTTATATATTAGATTATGGTACCTCTTTCCTATCATGAAGAAATTCATTCTATATACACATATTTGAGATAGGAAATTTAACTTGGTATTCAGAATATGTATAAATCACTGAGAGAATAGTTTTGGTGGGCTAGTATGAAGAGGAATGAAGTGCAAGTTTTCTTCATATGCCTCACCAATCAGCATTGTCACATTCTATATTTTAACTGACCCATTATATCTCATCTATTAATAAATAAAAAGTTATAAATGTCTAAAATTAATTATTAAATACATGTTCTTGTTATGGATTTTCATAAGGTTCAAATCCATTTTATTTTAATGTCTTTATTTTTCCATGCAATCTCTCGAATATTATATGAAATATTTTAAGATGTAAGTGCTTCATCTATATAATATTCTGAGGTCAATTGAGCCTCTGTGTTGATATAATAAACATATAAAATTTAGTATATCAATCAATTATATTGTTAAAAAAATAATGCAATATATCCCAAAAAAAATTTCTGATGGGAAATATAGTACATCGATTAAATTTAGAATATGAGGTTTACTCTAGGAATGATATAACCATTGTACATGCCATATGATTGGTTAGATCACATGTAAGGGTAATCATAATTAGTATCTGAGTATTTTTTGAGATGTTAATAATATTAGTAAAAATAATTTTATTAATATTATTTTATTTTGAACAAAAAGGATGAAAAGTTTCCTATGTATTTAATAATAGTGTTATGGAAGAAATATTTTCTGGATGGATATTTATTGGTGATCAATGTAATAATGATTATATTATTACTTGTCATAAATTAGTGTATTTAATAAAAATTTATTTAATATTATTTACTTTTAAAAAATTATATATATATGCAATGTTAATGGTAGAAATGATGTGAGATATTTATTAATTATTATAATTTTTGTTGTAATTATTATTGTGGGTATTAAATTTGTTGAAAAATATTGTTGTGTATATTATCATACAATGTGTATATATGTGGGATAAATATATTTGTACACATATACATGTGTGGGTGTATATATGTATATATAGATATATATAAATATATATATAACATGTTTATATACATATGGTTTATATATATATGTATAGGTATATAAATGAATATGTGGTTGTGGTTATGTATATAATGAATATATATATATATATACGACTGAATTTTAAGTTATATTTAATTAATGATTTGTTGTAAAGACCCGAAGCTTATTGTACATGGACATTACATTACTTTTGCGGAATACTTAGTACATAACAAAAACACACACACAAGGATCGTAATAGTTTAGTGTCTTTGGAAACTCGGAACGTAATCTTCTAATCGTGGTGAAAGATCTTCAATATCTCCCATAAAGATCTTCCCTTTTTTACCTAAAAACCTTTCTTTATATCCTGGGGAAAAGAAAACATAAAAGGGTGAGCTCAAATTCTCAGTAAGGGTAAGAAAAAGAAATATCAATCACATCATATACATAAGAACATAGCTTTTGGAAATCTTAACCTGCAAAAGAGCTCATAATATCATAACATGGGATAAATCATAGAAGTGAAAATGAGATCCCCATAATCAAAACATGAAACTTGAAACTTTTTGGCATGCACACATAATCATAGAAAATCATTTCTTGTTAGTCATGACTCATTTCCAAGACTATCTTAGTGGACAAAGTCCCTTTCTGAATCGAGTAACCCTCGTTTCAGTCCTGTTTCACTGAACCGGTATAACCTACCATTTCAGACATGTCTATCTCATGAGATATAAAATCTTTACCCAATGCATTGGAGGGAGATATAGGTCCCACCCATCTCATAATGATACCATTCTTATGTGTGCCACAAAATCATAAATCACACATCATTGCATAACCCATGTAATAAAAATGGGATTCTTAAACAACATGACATCATAAAACCATTCAAATAAGTTAAAGGAATTCATAAACATAATTCCATCACAACATATTCAAATAAATGTAAAAATATGGATAGAAACAGAAACCTTTATTATCTTAGATGGAAAATAATTTTGATAAAACACTTGAATTGAATTCTTGAGGAAAATATCCTTTCTTCTTCAAAATAAATTTCTTTTCACAAAACATCATGCAATTTTAAAAAAAAGAGATTTTATTGAAAATAGTCATGAAATATTTTGGAGGAAGGTTCATGAAAATAAGGCTTTATAAAACCGTAAAAATCCGTTCGTGCCGTATAAGTTAAAAAAAACATTCTTCTCGTACTTTTGTCGGAAAAGTCAAAAAGTACCTCGTACGAAAAACGACAAAAGATTCCTTTCATATCTTTTACTAAAAACTCACCGAAGGGTAAAATAGGATCTAAACAATTGTAGGTCAATTGGAATAATATTTCATATTGAGGGAACATGGATGTGGATGATAAAATACACCCCAGTAAATACCAAAGTAAAAACAATCTCGGATAAAAGTGAGATTGTGATATTTCCCTTACCTTAGGTCCGACTTGCTTTGTAAGTGTCCGAAACTCCTGTATAATGATTTAAATCATGTTATTGACTTATTACAGAATTATATTCATTGTTATGATATCATATATGGTTCACTTATGACATTATATTAACCGTTCTTTTGTAAATTCCATGTTAAAGAAGCGTTTTGGGTAAAATCGTTTCATTTATCGTAGGTGTTTTGACTTGTTGTTCTTGACATCATTATTACTTATATCATGATTTACTCACTTCCAGAATATAATATATGATTTATATATCATATATATTCAGTATATATATATATATATAATAGGTAGATAAATAAAATGAAAAACACCGTTCATGGTGACGGTAGTCCGTACGTACGCATGAACGCTGTTTTCCTTTCCTTGTTGTCTTGAAATGGAAGTAAGTAGATGACATACATATGTATATATATACATAAATCCAGTAGCTTTATAGTGTCATATATTTCATTATTATTTCTTATATATACATTATAATCATTCTTAAATGGTTAACATGGAGAATGAATCTCATCGCGTCGTGGAGACGGTATTCCGTACGTATGCACGAGTGATGATATCGTTCCTATGATCGTGGAATTGTATTGGAGTATATATATATATTATTTCAGTATCAATATTACTTCATAATAATCATATATAGTTACTCATTACACCATTATACCCATCCTTGTAAGGTGATGGTGGAAAAATAGATTACACCACGGCGTGGAGACGGTATTCCGTACGTACGCACGCGCGGTGATTTCTTTTTTTCCGTAGGATGGATAGAAGGTGAATTAGGGTTGTTTCATATTTATAATAACATATCAGTATGTAAGTAATACTGATGTTATTACTTTATCATGAAATAATTAATAAAAAGAAGTTGAAGAAGAAAGAAATTGAAAAGATCGGTAATGGATATTACCTCTTCTTTGGAACGCCTCTTTGAATCCTCCTCTTAAGGAACTAAGATTGGTCTTTGTAGAAGACCAGGACCTCTAGGATTATTCTAGGGAAGTGGATAGGAGAAAATGTCAGGGTTTGGCGGAGCTTGAGTGCTCAATTTGGTGTGAGGAGGAGGGGAAGAGGTGCCCTTTTATAAGGGAGGAGAGGGGCACCTTAGGAATATCACAAAATATTATTTTATATTAAAGTCAAAATCGGTTTATAATGGTTCCAAAGGGTCTTATTTAGAAGATAAGGTGGGGATGGGTCGAAATCCTATCAACCAATAGGATTTAGACAAGTTTAGGGTATTATTTTAACCTTATCAATTAGATTTAACTCTAAGTTAAATAATTTAACTTTTACCATGTCTTTTTGTTTTCTTTCACTATATGGTTAATATACTTACTATAACATGCCAAACGAACCCCAAATTGTTTATTATTAATATATATATCCTTATCTAAGTCATTTGGCCTAACCTTAGACTTTTAGGAATAAAATAACAATTAATAATATAATATTTGATTTAAAAACTATTTTGTGTCAATTTTGACACTATTTGATATATGATTTTTGTGAAAGTCATAACAGAATTATATGTTCGAACCAAGTTTATTAAATCAACATTAATATATCATAGTAACCTAGAAAATTAGTTGAATTCATAAAAAGTCTCAAATTACATTTATTTTGGTGTTTATAACATCAATTATGTCAATATTTCATTAATAAGATAATTAATGCATCATCATTGTGTCATAAATAAATTAAATTATATAATGACTAAAAATTACAAATAAAATACCATTATGTAGGAAATCTTTTTAGATTTCTAATGACTATTTACAATAGAATTTATCTTATGTAAAACCCTATATTAAAAATGTTTTAGTAAATAAACATTGATTTTGACTCTTTTAACTCTTCTTTGAATTAAATAATAATAAATGTCCTAATCTAATCCAAGTGGGCCTAAATGGTCATATTTTATTCCTAAGCTTGTTTTTGGTCGAATTACACTTGTCCAATAGAATTAGGACATGTTTTAGGGTAATAATAATATCATTTTTACCCTTAATTACCCTATTTACTTTTAACCGTGGTAAATAAAAGTAAAAAGTTACTATTCACCAAAAATTATTTTCATCTCATTGAACCACATTTTACTTACTGAAATCAACCGTGTCTCTCGGATTTTTGAAATTCCATTCACAGAAGCGGTAAAATTAAGTTTTATGAAAAATTCAGTTTTTTTAACTACCACTTAGTAGTTTCACTATTCATTAAAAATTGATGTTTTTCAGAACAATGCCAAAATTTCATCCCAAACTATATTTCATATTCCGAATTCAAAAATGAAGTCTATTTTACCAAATTCATAACATAAAAGTTGCATTAATTAATTTTATAATTAAATCCCGTTGTTAAAACAAATAGCGTGTTTTTATGAAACAATATCTATCAAAAGATTGACACTTGTTTATGTCTAGTTTAAATGTGAAATTACATCCAATGACCAACATTGTATTAAATTGTAAAAATATATTCTAAATATACTTTAAAACCACTCAAATTAATGATTTATCACTATTAATTATTTCGATTAAAAAAAGTTGTTTTTAATTATAATTTAGTAATTTTCACTATTCATCAGAATATGAAAGTTATCCGAAAAGTACCAAAATTTCACCTTAGGCTAAATTCGATACTCCAAATCCAAAAATGAAGTCCATTTTGAGAGTTAAAATTTCTAAAATTTAAAAAGTGGTTATTACTATTCATAACGGCTAGTTTTAATAATATTTTAATAGCATATCATTGTTTCATGAAACTCAGTATTACGTACCACACACGCTATCGAGGAAGGTTGCGATTGCGTGTAATGAAAGGCAAGTCAAGGATGCGTGTTGTGCAAGCTCCTTTTGGTGTAGCGTACAACACAAGACATTAGTGAAATAAAAAAGAATATTTTTCATAAAATCTCGGGCTGTTACATTCTACCCCCCTTAAAATGAATTTCGCCCTCGAAATTCGTCGAGGTTATAAATGGTTTACTATTCGAAAGTTTCTTTAATAGAAATCCACATCGTAAAAAGGAATACCAAAACTTGGCTTTAAAAACTAAAGTATGAAATGTAACGATTACCCAAATAAACTAATCACTGGGTTTCCACATAGGTGAAAATATGGATATGGAAGAGAAATCTAACCATCATGTTCTGATGGAGAGTGGTAGAGAACATGGCTATGGAAAAGCCAGTAATCACAAATCCATAAATTTGTGACGATCTAAGGTACCATCTGATTCATCAGGTATAAGAGAACTAGGACAACATTTTTGGTTTTCAAGATCATTTCCCTAAAGTTAAAGAATTTGAATTAGAATAAATACTTACTTTATTTTGGTACAATCTCACTGTTGTTCGTGCCTTTAACAATTTCCACTTCATCTCTTAAATAAATGAAGTTGAATTTGTTATTCGTGAAGTGTTAGCAGATCATGTGATAGAATGACGGGTCATTCCATCTGTCTCAAAAGGTTAGCAACATTTATATACATAAGTCGATCTATAGTGGGATTAATCATATATAGTTCCTAAAATGGGATTATACTTCATATATCATACTGCTTAATATAATAACACTAGTTTCTACTAAACAGGGACTTACTGTAGGTCAGTGGTAGGCGATAAAGGCCAGTCGCACTTCGGTTGTGGGTTCGATTCCTACAGCCTTGTCCGAAGCGATGGGCTGTCGCCCGTCCTGCAGGTTGTCCTTTTTCTAAAACTACGTTACTATAACATCCCATCAATAATATCAAAAATCTTCTATCCTTAAACAATACTAACTTATGTCCAACATAATCCAATCTAATCTTTAGGCTTATACATAATACTGCAGTCCACTCTCATAATATAGTGACAACGATTACCAGAGATTTAATACTGTCGTTGATCCCCACATATCATAAGATATGTCTTGTTGGTCACATTCCAAACATTCAAAGTCCTTAATCGTGTATTCTCTTGAATACCTTAGTGAAAACATGAGTGCAGTTAAAAGTTAACACTTTCCACATACCAAAATCCTCAAAATTCTATATACTCAAACCATGATATCACTTAGTCCTTATATCAATCATGAGCTCCTGAATACTATTAAACATTTCATTTTCTCGTCTTCATTATGCTCATATCATCTAATTTCCAAAAAATATCTCAATCACTTTGAATACCACATCAATAAATATTGCAATACTCAATGATACAACATTATTTTGGAATCCCATTACATAAACACTTAATTATTCCACCACATCGTTGTCATATTCAACATTGCCAATAGTGATCGCATGTGATTTCCCTTTGTCCTTTGCCTTCAGTGGTTGCTCATGTTGATCATCACTTACCCTTGGATTAGGTCAATTATTATCATAATGCCCCATTTCCTTGCACTTGAAGCATTGAAGTGTTGGTGGTGCGTTCTCTGCAGTGTTTTCTTTATTCACATCATTAGAAACCCTTTTTCCATTACTTCGACACTCAGCTGCTCGATGACCTTCTTTTCCACACTTAAAACATTTTCTAGTCCCTTTAAGACAATCTCCACCATGCTTCTTTCCACACTTTGTGCATAAGGAAACATTCATCTTCTTTTCACCATTATTCTGAGATTTCTCCTTGAACTCCATCTTTCGTTTCTTGTCAAAACCATGAGATTGATATGTAACACCAACTTCCATTTCTACCTTGATAGCACAACGCACAATTTCTTCATAGCTACTGAAGTCTCTTATAGCTAATGCCCTTCGAAGACTTGGTTTTAAGCCACTGAAAAATCGATCAACTTTACTTTCAGGTTGGATGATAATCCAGAAGCATTCCTTGCAAGTCTTGTAAAATTTGCATCATAGGTACCAACAGATTCATCGTCCCTTTGCTTCAGTTCAAGAAACTCGTTCTCCATCTTTGTTCAAAGAATACGAGGGAAGTACTTACTGAAAAACATGTTCTTGAACTCGTCCCATTCCATGGACTCAATTTCATCTCTTGGCCTCGTATTCTTGATAAGATTCCACCATTGATCAGCTTCACCTTCCAAACGATATACTGCTAAGATGACTTTATCATGTTCAGAACATTGAAGAACTGAATATATCTTTTCAGTAGTACTGATCCATTGTTCAGCCACAAGTGGATCAGAAGACCCACTGAAAGAAGGTGGATGTTGCCTCATGAAGGACTCAATAGAATATTGTTCCCTTCTCTGCTCATTTGGAAGTCCAGAATGATTCATAGCTTGTGTAAGTATAGCAATAAGATTTTTCACTCCATCTCCCATAACATTTGTTTGTTCAGGAGGGCAATCATTGCATTGTCCATTGCATTGATCAACACGGTTCCTTCGGGTTCCAGCCATCGTCTAAAACCCAAAAAGAATAGTGTGAGAGGCAAAAATCATGCTAGGGAAAACAACATAATAAAGGAGGAGTACCTTCAATATCCAACATCTTAGGTTTAATTCTATGATCGTTAGCGTAATTCTATTACTATAACCTATACGTATACTTATCCCTAGGGACATCCCTAGACATACCTTAGAAATATATCTAGGGATCTCACTAACGTTTTCACATCCTAGTTTCCAAAGGTTGACTAAACCTTTCCTCTGATACCAACTGTAAAGACCCGAAGCTTATCGTACATGGACATTACATTACTTTTGCGGAATACTTAGTACATAGAAAAAACACACACACAAGGATCGTAATAGTTTAGTGTCTTTGGAAACTCGGAACGTAATCTTCTAATCGTGGTGAAAGATCTTCAATATCTCCCATAAAGATCTTCCCTTTTTTTACCTAAAAACCTTTCTTTATATCCTGGGGAAAAGAAAACATAAAAGGGTGAGCTCAAATGCTCAGTAAGGGTAAACAAAAGAAATATCAATCACATCATATACATAAGAACATAGCTTTTGGAAATCTTAACCTGCAAAAGAGCTCATAATATCATAACATGGGATAAATCATAGAAGTGAAAATGAGATCCCCATAATCATAACATGAAACTTGAAACTTTGTGGCATGCACACATAATCATAGAAAATCATTTCTTGTTATTCATGACTCATTGCCAAGACTATCTTAGTGGACAAAGTCCATTTCTGAATCGAGTAACCCTCGTTTCAGTCCTGTTTCACTGAACCGGTATAACCTACCATTTCAGCCATGTCTATCTCATGAGATATAAAATCTTTACCCAATGCATTGGAGGGAGATATAGGTCCCACCCATCTCATAATGATACCATTCTTATGTGTGCCACAAAATCATAAATCATACATCATTGCATAACCCATGTAATAAAAATGGGATTCTTAAACAACATGACATCATAAAACCATTCATATAAGATAAACGAATTCATAAACATAATTCCATCACAACATATTCAAATCAATGTAAAAATATGGATAGAAACAGAAACCTTTATTATCTTAGATGGAAAATAATTTTGATAAAACACTTGAATTGAATTTTTGAGGAAAATATCCTTTCTTCTTCAAAATAAATTTCTTTTCACAAAACATCATGCAATTTAAAAAAAAAGAGATTTTATTGAAAATATTCATGAAATATTTTGGAGGAAGGTTCATGAAAATAAGGATTTATAAAACCGTAAAAATCCGTTCGTGCCGTATAAGTTAAAAAAAACATTCTTCTCGTACTTTTGTCGGAAAAGTCAAAATGTACCTCGTACGAAAAACGACAAAAGATTCCTTTCATATCTTTTACTAAAAACTCACCTAAGGGTAAAATAGTATCTAAACAATTGTAGATGAATTGGAATAATATTTCATATTGAGGGAACATGGACGTGGATGATAAAATACACCCCAGTAAATACCAAAGTAAAAACAATCTCGGATAAAAGTGAGATTGTGATATTTCCCTTACCTTAGGTCCGACTTGCTTTGTAAGTGTCCGAAACTCCTGTATAATGATTTAAATCATGTTATTGACTTATTACAGAATCATATTAATTGTTATGATATCATATTTGGTTCACTTATGACATTATATTACCCATTCTTTTGTAAATTCCATGTTAAAGAAGCGTTTTGGGTAAAATCGTTTCATTTATCGTAGGTGTTTTGACTTGTTGTTCTTGACATCATTATTACTTATATCATGATTTACTCACTTCCAGAATATAAAATATGATTTATATATCATATATATTCAGTATATATATATATATAATAGGTAGATAAATAAAATGAAAAACACCGTTCATGGAGACGGTAGTCCGTACGTACGCATGAACGTTGTTTTCCTTTCCTTATTGTCTTGAAATGGATGTAAGTAGATGACATACATATGTATATATATACATAAATCCAGTAGCTTTATAATGTCATATATTTCATTATTATTTCTTATATATACATTATAATCATTCTTAAATGGTTAACATGGAGAATGAATCTCATCGCGTCGTGGAGACGGTATTTCGTACGTACGCACGAGTGATGATATCGTTCCTATGATCGTGGAATTGTATTGGAGTATATATATATATTATTTCAGTATCAATATTACTTCATAATAATCATATATAGTTACTCATTACACCATTATACCCATCCTTGTAAGGTGATGGTGGAAAAATATATTACACCACGGCGTGGAGACGGTATTCCGTACGTACGCACGCGCGGTGATTTATTTTTTCCGTAGGATGGATAAAAGGTGAATTAGGGTTGTTTCATATTTATAATAACATATCAGTATGTGAGTATTACTTATGTTATTACTTTATCATGAAACAACTAAAGAAGAAGAAGTTGAAGCAGAAAGTAATTGAAAAGATCGGTAATGGATATTACCTCTTCTTTGGAACGCCTCTTTGAATCCTCCACTTAAGGAACTAAGATTGGTCTTTGGAGAAGACCAGGACCTCTAGGATTATTATAGGGAAGTGGAGAGGAGAAAATGGCAGGGGTTGGCCGAGCTTGAGTGCTCAATTTGGTGTGAGGAGGAGGGGGAGGAGGTGCCCTTTTATAAGGGAGGAGAGGGGCACCTTAGGAATATCTCAAAATATTATTTTATATTAAAGTCAAAATAGGTTTATAATGGTTCCAAATTGTCTTATTTCGAAGATAAGGTGGGGATGGGTCAAAATCCTATAAACCAATAGGATTTAGACAATTTTAGGGTATTATTTTAACCTTATCAATTAGATTTAACTCTAAGTTAAATAATTTAACTTTTACCATGTCTTTTTGTTTTCTTTCACTATATGGTTAATATACGTACTATAACATGCCAAAAGAACCCCAAATTGTTTATTATTAATATATATATCCTTATCTAAGTCATTTGGCCGAACCTTAGATTTTTAGGAATAAAATAACAATTAATAATATAATATTTGATTTAAAAACTATTTTGTGTCAATTTTGACACTATTTGATATATGGTTTTTGTGAAAGTCATAACAGAATTATATGTTCGAACCAGGTTTATTAAATCAACATTAATATATCATAGTAACCTAGAAAATTAGTGGAATTCATAAAAGGTCTCAAATTACATTTATTTTGGTGTTTATAACATCAATTATGTCAATATTTCATTAATAAGATAATTACTGCATCATCATTGTGTCATAAATAAATTAAATTATTTAATGACTAAAAATTACAAATAAAATACCATTATGTAGGAAATCTTTTTATCTTTCTAATTAATATTTACAATCGAATTTAGCTTATGTAAAACCTTATATTAAAAATGTTTTAGTAAATAAACATTGATTTTGACTCTTTTAACTCTTCTTTGAATTAAATAATAATAAATGTCCTAATCTAATCCATGTGGGCCTAAATGGTCATATTTTATTCCTAATCTTGTTTTTGGTCGAATTACACTTTTCCAATAGAATTAGGACATGTGTTAGGGTAATAATAATATCATTTTTACCCTTAATTACCCTATTTACTTTTAACCGTGGTAAATAAAAGTAAAAAGTTACTATTCACGAAAAATTATTTTCATCTCATTGAACCACATTTTACTTACTGAAATCAACCGTGTCTCTCGGATTTTTGAAATTCCATTCACAGAAGTGGTAAAATTAAGTTTTATGAAAAATTCAGTTTTTTTAACTACCACTTAGTAGTTTCACTATTCATCAAAAATTGATGTTTTTCAGAACAATGCCAAAATTTCATCCCAAGCTATATTTCATATTCCGAATTCAAAAATGAAGTCTATTTTACCAAATTCATAACATAAAAGTTGCATTAATTAATTTTATAATTAAATCCCGCTGTTAAAACAAATAGCGTATTTTTATGAAACAATATCTATCAAAAGATTGACACTTGTTTATATCTAGTTTAAATGTGAAATTACATCCAATGACCAACATTGTATTAAATTGTAAAAATATATTCTAAATATACTTTAAAACCACTCAAATTAATGATTTATCACTATTAATTATTTCGATTAAAAAAAGTTGTTTTTAATTATAATTTAGTAATTTTCACTATTCATCAGAATATGAATGTTATCCGAAAAGTACCAAAATTTCACCTTAGGCTAAATTCGATACTCCGAATCAAAAAATGAGGTCCATTTTGAGAGTTAAAATTTCTAAAATTTAAAAAGTGGTTATTACTATTCTTAACGGCTAGTTTTAATAATATTTTAATAGCATATCATTGTTTCGTGAAACTCAGTATTACGTACCACACACGCTATCGAGGAAGGTTGCGATTGTGTGTAATTCAAGGCAAGTCAAGGATGCGTGTTGTGCAAGCTCCTTTTGGTGTAGCGTACAACACAAGACATTAGTGAAATAAAAAAGAATATTTTTCATAAAATCTCGGGCTGTTACATTTGTTATGTTTAAAAGATGAATTTATATAAAAAAGAGGAATGTGGTAATTCATTTATTGAATGGAATTAATGATCAATTTGAATTAAATAATATAATAAAATAAGTTGGGAGGAAAAATAATAAATGATGGATTTTAAAAATATATAAATTTTATGAGGCTTTTTGTGAGGAGCTTATGGGAATCTCACTATTGGTTCTCATCAATTCCCCTCACGTATACCTCTCCCCTTCTCTACTATTATATATATATTATAATTATTATCATGATTATCTCTTGGTAGATGGAGATTGTTGAGTTGGAGGTCCCTAGCCATCATTTCAGTGATTGTATTCTGCAGGGTGTTAATCTCTATTCACTGAATCAGTTATCTCATGGTAGACATTACTGTAGTCATATTATTAATAATAAATCCATGTTTTGAGTCTTTGGTCATCCTATGTACGTGATTCAAGGCATTATGGATCTGGTGAATCAAAGTCTTATCATATCACTTCAAGACGTGGGAACTAGTAAGGATCTCAAAAAAGGATTCATCTCTTGTTTATATGCAAGACCATGTGAAATTTTCAAAATGATAGGTCATTGTATTTTTTCCATTAATTTAAGTGAAATTATTACAATATGTGAGAATCAATGAAAATTTGATGATTTTATTCACCATTTATCCTCAGTCTATGTATTTTCTAAACAGACCTGCATTCTTATGGGCCCTCGACATTTCTACATCATGCTTCTATCTCAGGAACTACAGAAAAGATAATGGTTCCATTGTTGGGTGTCTCATAATCCATTTATTCTATGTATATAGAAGTGGAGTTTTATTTTCAAATAAATTTAAATCAAAAAATTATTTCATCGATTTTGTGTAAAAATATATGGATTATATTCGATCTTGTGGAATCCAAAAATATTATATGAATGTTCTTCAAAAATGTGTGTCTCTATCTAAATTGATAGAGAGTCCAAAAAAATGGATGTGGATATTTTTATTGGGTGTTAGTTTAGGTGGATTTGAATTCACTACTTTCTAAAAAAGTGGTTTTGTAAACACATAATGATGTATTAATAATGAGGTCTGGTTATGATAAGCCACGTTATGTTTGTTCTATTTTTGATAATATTTTTCATTCCAATAATAACTATAGGGGGTGTATTATAATTTTTTTCCTTATTTGGGAACGATAATCCTTAGTGTAGGAAAAATAATAAAAGCATACCCAGTGTTAATTTTTATTATGGAGAGTCCTTCCATCCTCATTAAAATTTTTGACATGATGATGTCTAGGTGAATCATGGCGTAATAGTGGAATTTCAAGTAGGGGATATTGGAGATAGAGATAAGGCCTTTGATTCACAATAGTCTTTCAATGTGGTTGTTCATTAAATAAAAGATGTAGCTACTGCTGGTGTTCTATCTGGATTTGTGTAAGTATCACCTATTCATAAAAAGAGTAATGTTTTGTAAAGTGAGAAGGTTTGGCTTGGGGAGTATAATTTGGATGAAACTATAGTTTCATTTAAGGGTGTATCATACTTTTTAAGATAATTCTCATAGTGTACTCAAAATATTAGTCTGTATATATTGAATAAATGAGGTTCTGGTGAGTCCTCATATAATTAGACAGGAAGGAATGATTTAATGGGGTATTTCATCCATTCTAACTTGTGAGTGTATCGTATAGGGTCTGGCCTAATCCAGGTTTATAATGAGACAAATATGATTGTTCATCTAACATTTATTTCTGATTTTGGATAGTTGAAGGACTATGTGATGGCTCTAGGATTAGTGATATATTTGGGGCATATTGGGAAAGGGGGATTTAATTTTCATTCTATAGATTTAGATTTTAATGAACTTTTATTTATAGGTTCAAAATTATTAGATAAACTAAAAAAGAATTGAAATCATAAAACGATTGAGGGAAAATGGAAATATAAGGAGCAAGATGAACTATCTCTTAAGATATTCTTTAGAGGCATTATTGTTAATGTTTAGAAGAAGGAGACTGAGGATTCTCAATAGATTCAATGAATAAATCAAGACCATGAAAGGATTAACCTAATATTAATCCCAACTTGATAACAAGATTGATATATATAAATATATTGATTGGTGGATTCTTCAGGCTTTCTAATTCCATATTTTGGATGATGATTCTAACTAGGATGAGGACTTTTGAGATTGTAAACATTTATAATATGATCATTGTTGTTTTATCATTATTTTTTTGGTTTTAGTGAGGGATGAGTTTCTATGTTTTACTCATCATAATCTTTTTGTGAAAATATTTTTTCAATATTAATAATGATATATTACACGAACCTTATATCTAAAAAATAATTAATAATATTATTTTAATATATCATGTGATATTTATCAGATTGACACACCTTCAGTGTTTTAGTCCTCATCTTATTGTGAATAATTTTAAAAATAATTTAATTTTCGAATGTAGTGAGGATTAATTTGTTTAATTAAGCTCACACATCCACTCTTATCATCAAATGGATATTTCACCAAAGGTGGGATACTACTTTCCTTTTTTCGATTTCTTCTACACATCTTTCCCTGATGATTATATTTGTAAGAATTTTGATGTCCTTTCTAGATTATGAGTTCTTGTAGGAGGGGGGATGTAGCTTGTGCGACATATTTTTTTGGAATTTTAATTCTATGATAGATTCTATTCTATCCTTTTCCATTTTTTAATTCGATTATATGATATTATTTATTTTTTTAAATATTTATTATGATTTTTAATACATGCTTGTGTCTTCAATTGTATGTGTGTTACCATGCCATGGTCGTTTTTAGTGTTACATGTGATATTTGGATAATCAATAAATAGTTATCCCTTAGATGGAGAGTGTGATGACTTGAAACAATGGTGATGAGGGACCTAAAAACATGGTAAAGGAATGATATATCCATGGTGGTGTGTCAAGGATTCACTTGTGGTAGCATTGATTGTCCATGTTCGTTGCACCATGAGGTATCCAAGTCGATATGAGTACCACAAATTCTCGAATAGTGGACATTAGGTGACAAAATCATCTTTAAGGATAGCAGATGTAGGTAATCATGAACACATAACACTATGAGGGTGACATACAAGGGCTTTTTTGGTTACATCAAACAACTTTTGTTAGTCTTCCGGCTAATATCTGTAGTGGTTACAACTGAAGGTTTGTGGTGTCTTGGATAGTTCAGTATTATTTGAATTGGAATTGTATTTTTATTTCCATTATACATTAATTTTTATTATTATTGGATACACTTGTAATAGTAAAGACCAAGAGGTTATGGACACATTAGCAGTTTCCCATTGAGTCTTGTACTCCCACCCAACTCAATCATTTTGGGGATCGGGTACATTTCATTATGGATCTAGTGAATGAAAATGGACCTATGGTGGATGAATATGAAGAGAAGTATAGAGAAGGTGGTGTTATGAGACTATCATTGAAGAGACCCCATGGTGTTCTTTCTTTCTTTATATCATTGTGATTTACACAGGTTAGGCATTCCACAATGGGAGGTATTTTATTTATATGATATATATTTCATTTTTTTAGTTTCTACATGTTTAATTTGATTATTTGTTATTTTTATTATCGGCACTATGACATGATAATGAGGGTATAATCTAGCCACTGATGGATGTAGACCCTAACTTCTAGTCTATAGCCTCTTGCGTTTGAGGAGACACACATGAGGTTCTATGACCCTTTGACAAAGACCCAGTAGTTCAGGTCGGGGTGTTATAAATATGTCATCACATAATGAGGATTCAATAACTGGTATATTATTTTTTCCTTTGGTAGGGAGACAGTATGTAGGTGATGAGTTAGTTGGTACATAGGATGGGTAACCATGATGGTGTATATACTAAACTATTTAGTGGACCTCTGAAAAGGCATAAATTTTTAAAATTATGATTTATTATTACTATTTATTTTAATCACATAATGTGATCCACAAAATGTTAATATTTCATTTATGATATTTTTGTTTCTGTTGTGAATCATGATTAGGTACATAGGTTCATATGAAATATATATAACTATTTTTTGATGAATTATAGTTATTTAATTAAATTCTTCGATTTATGCTATATATTTGGAATGGTTTGTTTGTTTTTGATGAAATTTGTTTCAATAATATTCTTATATAACTTATTGGCATTAGTTAGTTTATATTATTATGTTGTTGTGTTGGTATATATATAATAATTTTGAATAACAAGTAGGGATGGTGACCATGGTTAATGACATGCGGGGTATATCATGGGTTAAGGGTTGACTTCTTGGAGAACCTTTCATGATCCAATAAATTCGTTATGGTCACTTTAGATTCATAATATTATAATTTTCTAGAGGTTCTACCATAATGATATCAAAGTCAAAGTATGATTTTTGTGTTCAGGGGCCTATGTTGTTCAGTCAAGACCACTATATAAACTTATCGAGGGAAAGAAATTGTTATAGGTGGATATTTATAACACTCTAAAATTTAACTAATCCTTGAACCCAATTTTATTAATAAAATACAATATATTTTTTTTGGGAAAATTTAATGTTTCAATACTATTGATAATTATGTATTTCCATAAGGATAAAATATTGGTTTATTTAATGCCTTTATTTTTCCATGTAAAACATTTGAATATTCTATAGAATATTTTATGAGTCAGTTATAGAGTTAGTGTTGGATTTAGAAGACTTTAGATCCCCAATGATGACATATAAAATGTATTAAATATATTATAACACAGTTTTTTAGGTTTTTAAAAGTAATTTAATATCCTATTAATGGTATCTAGGATGGGAAATATGAGTCTTTTGTTAAATCTAGAATGTTGGTTGAACCCTAGGCATTACATAACCATTGTGTGTGTCAATTTTTTTGACCACATGAAAGGGTATTAATAAATGGTATATAAATATTTTTTGGGATGTTAAAAAAAATAATAATAATTGTATTACAATTATATTTTGTGTTGAATAAAATGTTTGAAAATTTACTTCCGTATTTAATAAATTTTTATGGTGGAAATATTGGTTGGGTGAATATTTATTGGTGATCAAAGTAATAACTATGATATTATTACTTGTCCTAAAATCATGTGGATAATAGAATTTGTTTTGTTATCATCATTTAATGAATGTTATATTTCAAAAATTAATGTTGGTAATGATTAGAGATATTTTTTATTAATAATAATGACTTTTTAATAATAATATTATTATTGAATTTGTGAAAATAATATTAATTTATATATGATTTATATATATGTGTGTGATAAATAAATATGTATATATACATGTGTCAGATTATATATGTATATATGGATGTATATATATATATATATCATGTATATACATGGGTTATATGTGTATATATGTGTCAGTGTGTGTGTGTGTATATAGATATATATATATATTTGGGTGTATGTGTGTGTGGGTATTTATAAGTATATTAGGGTGTTTATATATATACTGAATATATTGATATATATATATATTGATAATTTTTTTGTTAGATGTAATTAATGAATTGATATGTTAAAAAGAATAAATTAAATATGAAATGTGGAGGTGGATATTTGTGTAGCGTGTGGACTTAATGAATAATTTGAATTTAGTTATTTAATAAATATAATGGTTTAATGAACAATAATTGATATATTTAAAGATAAAAAAAGATGTTTTTTAGAAGGTGCCTAATGGAATCAAACATGAGGTTCACATCCTTTCCCCCATGTATTCTATCTCCTTCTCGCCACTCTTATATTTTTTTCTTTGTTGTTTAATAATATAATCAATGTTGTATCTTCAATATCTTATTTTATATTTGTTGGATTGATGTGTGATCAATGTTGTTGGAGTCATCTCGACGAGATTAATTTTAAAACTATCTTTTTTCCAAAGGAAGTGACAATTCATTGGTCGAATAAAACTAGGATGTCAACTCTTAAATTTTTTTGACTATTTCACCTATGAAAATAAGTTCCATTCATTTTTGGCCCACCAAAAAACATGTCTCCCTGATGATTGTCTTGGATGGAAGTTTTTGGACCATACGTGATTATGATTTATGTGGGTGTCGGTGTAGCCTATGATACCCATTTTTTATTTTTGATTCAATGGGAGATACACATTTTTCTTCATTCATGTTTGATTTTCAAAAATTATTTTTATGTAAAATGATATATACTCATTATTATATTCTAGGAATGATTCAGTGAGAAACCTATATGTGTGTTACCAAGCCTTGGTGGTTTTTAGTGGTACATGAGTTTGGTTTAGCATCATAAAATATATATCCATTTGAGGGGGAGTGTGATTTGTTTTACTGATGATAACAAGGGATCAATGCATAAGGTGGAGTTACGTGGTTTCAGTAGACAAGTGTTGTGGATGCACCAAAGGTATCCTTTATTTTAAATGTCCCACTCACCAAAAGGCAGCCTAGTTTCATTGAGTACTTGATATTCTGTGATAATGGATTACATGTGATATGGTTCTCATGAGGGATAGATGATGTCATGTAGCATGTAAACACAAGACTATAAAGATGTAGTACATGTGCTTGTTTGGTGACTATCTATATCTTCTGTTTGTATAATAGCATAGAGATGAAGCCCGTACGCTAAGGGGTTTGCGATTCCAATGTTAGTATACTACAACTTAGTTGTGGATTGTGTGTTTAGGTCCATAAGGAATTTATTATTACTATATAATACACATTTTCTACTTAAGATCAATATGCTATGAACTCATTGGTGGTGTCCTACTATTTCTTGTAATCACATCGTACATGAGAACATCATTGTCATTGAAGATTTTTTTGAGGGATCCTGTGAAGGTGAAGGGCCCTATGGAGGGCTACTGAGTAGTTGAACACAGAGTAGGTGGTGTAATAGTAAAAACATTGGATGACCCCCACAATGAATTTTTTTTATTTAATGGCTACTACCTTACATTAAATATGCTCGTCATATTGGGAGCTATTTTATTTACATGGTATGTATTCTATTAATTTAGTATATTCATATTTACGTTTATTATTTATTATATTGTTTATTTTATATTATTTACTATATAAAATTATATTGTGGGTATAATATACCCACTGAAAAACTCTGACTATCACTACTTGTCGATAGCCTCTTGCACTTCGAAAGGCACACATGTAGTAACGTGACTTTCCATCTTGGACCCAACTATTCGATTTTGTGTTTCTCATGATGGTTAATGTGGATCAATAATATCCATTAGCTATATATTATTATTTACCAATCCTTGTATGAAAATGATAGAAAACAACATTGTATTTTTTAATCTATCTTCCAAAAAATGGTTATGAAACTAGATTCTGTATGGGTGATTCTGGATCAGCTCATGAAACTGGCTCACATAATCCCAATTCATGAATAAAATATGTTTAAATGCATTTTAAAACTCTATATTCAAGGAGTTATAATAATTCATGATATTTATTTTTTAATTATGTTTGATCGGGACCCATGTCTTACATATTAGTTTTATAAGTTCTTGCAGCAAGCTCATGGAACCTAGTTGACCATGCGTATATTGTATCACACTCTAATGGTTAGTTAGTCCATGTGGATTATCAAAACGTTTACTAAATGGGTTGATATTGTGTGATGGATTTGGGGGCATTATGGGTAAGCATATTATGTTTTGGGAGTTTTCATATAATAAACATTATCAATCATTTCTATATATAAATCATTTTGAATAACATGATCCTCATATTTACTATTCTCTATGTTTTTGGGTGAACAAATGCGAGGCTTCACTTATGGGATGTAACATTGTTCATAAGAAAAATATAATATTCATATGATTATAAAATAGGTTCATATAAATATATGGCTATTTTTATTGTTCTCCACATTTTTTGGTTAAAGTATGTGAGAATTCAATTATAGGTCATAACATTGTGAAAATATACAAGATATATATGATTAAAAAGATGATAGGGATAACTGAGAGTTGTTATAATTAATATATATATATATATATCATCATGGAAAAGCATTATTATTTGATGTGGATAATTATGTTTTTTTGGAAAATCCATCCAATGTTAGGGAATTATAATTTTGGGAATCAATGGATATTTTCTCCTTTTCACAGTGACCATTTTGAGAGAAATTAAAGAGTTAGTGATGTCTATTATTAGTAATCTTCACCATAATGTTTCAATTCTATGGATAATGTGTTTCATAGTTCTAAATTAAAGAATTAGCCTCCTGATACAGACCATGTGATTCGATGGAACTATATTGATATTCAACTAGATGCTACATTGATTCGTGTTCTAATATGAATTTTGTAAAGTCAATAGAAACAATTTCATTTGAAAATCAATGAGATTTTATTTATTTTATGGGGAATTTAATGATTCAGTCCAAGAAGTGGGAAGGATAAACTGAAATTCTAGAAAAGTGGCAAGAGATATTTGAAAAAACATTGATCACCCTATTTCTGTGTATAGATAAACCAGTGGTGGGGGTATTTAACACCATCAAAATTTATGTAATTTACCATTTTATTTTGTTCATTGAGACTATATAATACTTATATTGAGTTTTAGGTGATACTAGATTATTTTAGTGCGTTTTTAAAGGTTTCTTGAGGTATACAATTTGATAATGGTGAATAGAAACATTGAAATATCTATAGGGAACTCTATTTGTTGATACTGAGATTCATTGATAAGGTTCACATTTTTTCCAAATTATGTGGCTTCCAAGGGGAAACCATCTATGCGTAAAAGGTATGGAAAATATATTTGAGAACATTTGTCAAACTATGAGAGCCTATAATGAGAGGGTGAGTCCCATATATAGTAGCACCACATGGATGGAACATGGTTTTCCAAATTGTGTGGAATAACCATTTGTCTTCCAAGATTTCTTCTTATAGCATTTGGATTCATGGAACATGGATTATTTGACCAAGCGACCAAAATATAATAAAAAAATTACTCTCTTATAAAATTAAATTTAAATTCAGATTAAGACCATAGAAGCCTCATTTTCATACTATTTGTCTAGGGTATCAGATTAAGATACTCAATTAGTATACTAAGGTGATTAATTTTGAATTGTAATATAGTTTTGAATAATAAAAGTGTTTTAGATCTCTTAAATAAATAGATAGTCCCTGTTTTTCCTTGTTCATCTTATAAATACTCTTATCCTCTCTCTCTGGGCTCCAAATATATTCAATTATAGATAGATATATGTGATATGTAGTGAATATTGATGTGATATTTTTTTGATATATTAAAGGAATGTAGTTGTGATCTTAAATCTAAATTTTCTTACTGTCATTATTCATTATCATCATCCATTGAGAGGTAGGGTTCTTCTCTCTGATCTCCACCTGTTCTAGAACCTAATATATTTGGTTTATATAGAAAAACTCTTGAATTTAATTTGGAAAAAATATGTTATTTCTTGAAGGAATCCATTTAGGATTATTTTTTTTAAATATGGGAAATTTGATGGATTTTGGAAAACCTCTTTCATTATAATTTTAAAATATTGTATTTAAAATTATGGAATCATTTTGATGCGAGAAAAATAATTCTTAATCATTTTTCAAATGAAGAGTTGATTTAGTGTTATACACACTCCCTACTTGGAACATTTTCTACATTTTTTGACTTTCTATAACAATACACATGAATGGAATGTTATATTATTTATATAGCAATTCATCTAGATACCATGGGCATGAAAGTTAGTGTTGGATCTCAAAACTAGTTCGAGAGGTTCTTCGAATTATACCAAATTGTTGAATTTATGTCATGATTTATCCTTCTTTTATATGTTGATGATATTTATTCTGTAGTAACTACAATATTTTTACTTTTTTTGTTTTACCTTTATATTTTTGTTCTTACTCTCATGCATCATATAGATGGTTTGGATTGTTATAATATGTTTTGTCAGGTTGTCTTATTTCTAAAAGGAAATTAGTCCCTTGATTTTCAAATAACGACCCATAGTTTACATACATTGATTTTAATTGGATGTTTAAAAATATTAATTATTTTTTTATAATGAATCCAAAAAATGACCGTTTAAGTATAGTGTCTTTAGAAATATGGAAACATAAGCTATTAGTTCATAATATATCTTCATTATCTCTAACTTATTATGTCATAACTAGACTCCTATTTTATATATCTTACTTAATAAAATTCCTAAGGACCTAGGAAAAATTAACATGTTAAACGGTGACATCAGATTCATAATAAGGGTAAACAGGGGAGATATCAATCATATCATAATTGTAAGGAATAAGAAGATAACATTTTAAAATATTATGATGAATATAAAATATCATCATATCATGATTTGGGGTTAATCATGTAAATTAATAAGAATCAATGAATTTAATCCCAAAATTCATAACATAATACATAATGTTTTTTGGCATACACATAAGCATAGGAAATCATTTCATATTAGTCAAGGTTCATTTCACAGACCATTATAGAAGAAAAAAATCAATTATTGAAAGGAGTTCACTCCTCATTCCAAACCTGTATTATAGCACCAATATCATTTCCCATTTAGGCCATGTGTATCTCATGTGATATAAATTTTTACCCAATTCATTTGAGGGTGATATATATCTCACCCATTTCACAATGAAATCATTCTTCTGTTTGCCAAAAAAACATAAATCATTTATCATAGCATTACCCAAGGAATAAAATCAGTTTCTCAAACATCATTCCACCACAATTCATATAAAAAATGGATTTCATAAATATAATAACATCAGAAATAAAATAAAATTATAGTAATAATAGGGATATAAATATAACCCTATTAATCTAATTCCTTCGTATTTGGAAAATAATTTTGGTAAAACACTTGAACATAATTTTTGATAAAATTATCCTTTCTTATTCAACAACATATTATTTTCTCAAAATGACAAAAAAATTTAATAGAATAGAATCTAATTGAAAATAAAATGGAAATATATTAAAAGATAACTCATCTAAATGAGGAGTTATAAAAGTTAAAAATCCATTCATTCCATATAAGTAAAAATAAATTATCATCATAATTTTTGTCAGAAAAGTCAAGAAGTGCCTCATATCAAATAACGACAAGAGAAACAATTCATACTGTTTATTAAAAATTCACCAATGGGTAAAAGTTACCTTAATTTTGTAGAATAATTGAAATAATGTTACATATTTAGTAAACATGTAAGTGGATGATAAATATAACCTAGTAAATACTAACATATAAACAATTTCAGATAATAATGAGATTGAAAAATTATCCCTTACATTAGATTTGATATCCTGTGTATGTATCCAAAACTCATTTATAATGATTTAAATAATTTTATTGACTTATTATAGACACATATTTATATTTATGACATCACATATGACCATATCATCATCCGTTTGATAATAACATTTCATTACTACTTGATATTCGGGTATGAACTTCTTCTATTACTTATTCCTATTTTGTTGAAGAATTTATGGTTATCCTAATTAGGTTATATTTAAATCATTTAAAAATAATATTATCATAATAAATAACATATTTATTCATTTTTTAAATTTATACAATCATTATTTTAATGAAGATTATACAGAATTAATTTCATCGCAACGTGGAGACGGTAGGATGTATGTACACACAAATGATGATATCAATCACATAACTATTGAATGGTATCGAAATGAATGGTGTAGAATATATAATAATAAAATTCATGTTATAATAATCATATATATTTATTATTTTAATAATCATATCAATACATTTAGAGTGGTGCTGAAAAACAAATTACAACACGATGTAGAAATGTTTTAGTCGTATGTACGCATGCGTGGTGATTTAATTTTTCATTGGATGGATAGAATGTATAATATTGTTGTCAAATTATCATAATAACATCTAATTATATAATTTATACATTACTAATTAAATTATTGTGAAATAACTCATGATGTTGATGTATAAGTGGAAAGAAGTTTGAAAAAATCGGTTGAGGTGATTACCTCTTCTTCGACTTGTTTCCTCTAAATCACCTCTCATAGCTGTAGATTTATTATTTGAAGAAGACAAGAACCTATAAAATGTATCTAGGGAATTTGAGAAGTAAAAATTGTATGGATTTTCCATTACTGGTGGATTAAAGTGATGTGAAGAGGTGGGGGAGGATGTTTCTTATTATAATTGAGGTGAGGGGGATATTTGGGATCTTCAAAAATATTAATTAATAATATAAAAAACCCCATCAATAAGCCACCAAATTGTTCTAATTTATCTGATGTGATGATATAGGGTTGTATTCTCATAAACCAATATATTTTAGACATGTTATTGTACTAATATTAACATTACCATTTTAAATAACACGTAGTTACTCTATTAAATTTTTAACTAAAGTAACCAATATTTCAATATTAAAATGGTGAAATAGTTACTTATTTGATGTAAATTAGAAAATTAATAAATAAAAAAGAAAATTTTCTATGATATAATAATTATTATATATTTTTTAAAAACATTATTTTTTTTAAATAATTTATTAATCACTTTTTTGATAAATAAACAAAGGTGTAGATTTTGACACTATTCAATTCATGTATTTTTAAAAATATAGAGATAAAAATTTAAATTTTAACCAAACTATTTTATTACATTACTAAGATTAAAAGGTCATATATAAAAATCAGTATAAATATTTATCATCAAAAATATAAATATTTTGATATTTCTAATATCCTTTATTTTTTTATCACTATTAAAAAAATAATTACAATATAAATTTTGTGTAATTATTTAATATAATAAGTTTTGCAGAAAAATTAAAAATAAAATATTATAATTTAGATAAATCTACTATCTATCATAATAATATTTGTTATCAATTTTTCTTCTGTAAAATCTAATATTTAATGTCTTATACTTCTTAGATTATGAATGTGACAGATGAAAAATTATTTCAAATAAATTAATATACCTGTCACAATCTCTTCTATAAGGTTCCAATATATCACTAACTCAACCCCTATATGATTATGTTCTATTTATAATCAAAAAATATGTTTCCTTCATGTTCTATGTTATTTCTATGGTTACTATAATTTTAATAAAATTTGTTTTTTTATTTCTCATCAAATTAATTTATTGTTACATCATCATACAATATGTCTTTAAGGTTATTATTTATTTTATAAAAATTTCCAATAAATTACCATGATAAAATAAAAACATTTTATCTTTAAAATGATTATTTATAAACTAATTTATCATCTGAATAATCTTAAAAAATTTATATAGTCATTAAATATTGAGTAAGATATATTTCATTTTTCTTTAAATTAAATAAATTAAAATCCCTAATCTCATAAATGTGTCTTCCAAAGGACACCATTTTGACTCAAGAGTGATTTAGGTCAAAAATATCATATAATTATATTAAGAAATGTGTTAGGGAAACTTTATAATTTTATTCTTATCCTTAATTTCATGATTTACTATTATACTATATTAATAAAAATTAATGAAATTAGTATTCATTAAGACTGATAATAAAATTAAGATACATAAATAATATAGAACTACTAAATCCAAATATAGAATCCATTTTTAATACATCAATATATATAAGATTATGTAATTAATTAAAAGGTAATCATGTTTTCAGAGAAAGAGAATGTGTTTTAAAAGTTAAAACAAGGAAAAAGATTGAAATCTTTTTACATCTAAAATAAATGTACAATTAATGATAACTATGTAAATAATATTTAAGGATAAAAATATATTATAATTATAACTTAAAACAATTAAATATTTTAATTTAATAATATAAATTACTTGAATGAAAAAATCTATTATCAATTAATATTAAGAGCAATTTATTTATTCATCAAAGCTTAAAAGTTATCAGAAAAATATAAAAAAATCAACCAAAGAATATTTTTATATATTACCTCCAAATAAAATATTTATTTTTTCATATAAAAATTATTAATGTTTTAATATATTAATTTAAAATGGGTTCTCCATTAAATGGTGAAAAATTAACTTTTTTGAAAATATATTTTTTTATACATAAAATCTGTTTTATTTATACCCTAGGAATTTGTTTGTGGATTTAAAAAATTATATATTATGTATATATCATATATATTTCATTAATTTCATAAACTAATAATTGTTTCTAAATTTATTAAAGAAATATTTATAAAATTGATTTAAATTTTTCATCAATAATTTGTAGGGAATGACTTCACCACACATTTTCATTTGCCAGATAAATTTATTCTTGGTAAACTAATGATTAGGTTAAAATTAAAATTTTGTACTAATGGAATCTCGAAGTTTTCATAAACTCACTATTGAGTGTAATCCAAGATATTGAATAATTAAAATTATTTAGAGAAAATATTTATTAAAAAATCAGGGTGTTAACTTCTACCCCCTTAAACTAAATTTCACCATTGAATTTCATCACATGGATAAAAAAAATAAGTATATCATATCTTCAGGATACCATATATCATTTTCATATTGTTACTTCCACCATAATAAATTAACCAAAGGAGTGGCCTTTTTTCACCAAACATTTTTTCTACAATTCATAATATTTATCAGTTGTTCTTAAGATGAATGATCTTGCTCCAATGGGAAGACATTTGAGTTTATTACATGTGAAGGATCAGATAATTACTTTCTCAGGGGAGTTAAAAGGAACACATTATGAATAAGATTGATATTTGGTGGAAGAGACAATCGTTAAGCTTATAACCCAACACAATCATGAATTTCAAGAGGACTGATACACCTAGACCTCAGCTTTCAATTATTTCCATATCTCATTACCCTATTCGAGGGAGATATTGGTAGAAACAACATGTCACCAACAATAAAATCTAGGTATTTTATTCAGTTTTTAACATTAATTTTTTATCGACTCTAAGATGCTATTATGTGTTATTGATTTGATTTGGAATTTTCATCCATTTCATTCACAAGACTAGGTCCTAAAAGTTTTCTTTCCCTAGCTTCATCGCAAAAAGTTGGAGTTCTTAACATTGTCCCAAAGAGGGATTTTTAAAAAGTAATTTAAATTTTGTAGTGAAATCTAATGTTGTAAGAGAATTCCACAAATAATAGTTGTTGATGCAAATTAAATTTGACATCTATATAGCATTCTCTCAAAATTCCTTTTAGGGTTTGAATTTTCTTCTCAGACTGGCTGTATATTTGAGGATGATAGACAGTGCTGAAACATAACTCTATATAGAGAGCCTATAGAATAATTTTTCATAACTATGAGTTAAACCTCAAATCCTGATTAGATATAATGGAATATGTTAATACCTGCTATCTTACAACTTCATTTACATATATATTATAAAAATGTTCAAGAGAGAAATCATATCTAATATAAATGAAATTTGCTAACTTCATAAGGAAATCAAGTATAACCCATATAGCATTATTTCCTTTATATGTTCTAGGATGTCCGATGAAAAATTCCATAATGATGTTTTCCAATATTCATTCTGGTATAGGTAACTATTATTACATCCCTTTGGAATTATGTCTCTTAGCAACAAATTTTTGACAAACCCAGCATTGATAGACATATTCAGAAAAATGTATATTCATCCTATCCCACCAAAAATACTCTTTTAGGTCCCTGTACATCATTGTGATTCATGGGTGAATAGATAATGATGAACTATGAGCCTCAACCAGTATCTCAATCATAAATTTTGGTATGGGTGGAATATAAAACTGATTCGTAAGCATTATTATTATTTCACAATCAAGAATGAATTATGAAACATTTCATGCCTTATTTTGTTGCTCTACATATTATTTCCACAAATACTTGATAATAAATTGTATATATGACTGAACAATCACTTGATAAAGATAATATTTGTCTCTTTCCTTTAAAATTTAAAGATCTATCAATTAAAAATCCAAAAAATATTGGTTCTTTTGTGATCCTCAACGTAGATATGATAGCATGGTCCTTTTGAATCAAATAATATACCACCATGATCTCGTTCCTAGGGTTTTAATGTATCAATAATTAGTAATCATTAATCAACTCCAACATTCTTATTTGGGGTATATTAAAGTACTTTTGTGTGAAAATATGATGTAACAATTATATTAAGAATAAATATCACATGTTTCACCATAATGATAATGTCTCCATATATTTGATGAAAAGATTAATGCAGCTAACTCCAAATCATGATGTGGCTCATGTATATTCCACTTTCATCAGTCATAACCTATGAACAAATATTTTTTATGAGAACAAATCCCATCCCAATTTTGGATGCATCACATTAGATCACAAACCATTCTACACTACAATGTAGTCTGAGCAGATGTACACCAGCTAATGTTCTTTTGAGATAATTTATATTCACTTCATAATCCACCTTCCTAAAAAAATATCTCATTTTAGATCAATCATGGTGATTATACTAGATAATAAAAGAAAAACCTTTACAAAACATCAATAATATCCTGAGAAACCACGAAAAACTCAGATATCATTTTCCATTGATGGTCTCGAACAACTTTTAATGACATCATTTTTTTTCCAAATTCACAAATATCCATTATTTATAGATTATGTGACCCAAAGAAGTAACTTTTGGAAGCCAAAATTCACATTTAGTAAATTTTTCATAAATCTTATTGTTTATTAGGGGCTTTAGTACAATTCTCAGGTGATCATCATCTTGTTCATTTCTCTATGAATAGAAAAGGAATATCATCTATAATGTCTTCAAGAAACTGATCAATATAGCCTATAAAGACACTATTCATTATATCAATTTAGATATTGTGGCCATTAGTAAGTCCAAAAGGAATCATTATAAATTCATAGTGTCCATAAATTGTACGGAATTTCATCTTTTATATATCCTTATTCATGACCCTTAATTGATGAAATCATGAATAAATACATCTCTTGTAAAATTACTGATCTCTTCGTAGTTTGTCGAATATATCATCAATTAGGGGATTAATATAATTTTTTGATAATGATCTTGTTATGTTCATAATAATAAATACACAGTCTTATTGTTCAAAATTTCTTCATAACAACACGAACTAGTGCACCCCAAAGTGATGGACTATGAATACCTTGTCATGACTTTTTGGACTTTACTTCTTTAATTCTTGAAACTCTGTTGGGTTAATTATATAAGGTGACTTTAAAATAGTAATAGAACTCAGTTTAAGTTCTATTGATAAATCAAATTCATGATTTGGTGGAAGTCCTAGTAATTCTTCTAGGAAGACATAATCAAACTCTATTAAAATGGGTTTATTATTAATTGAAAGTTTATCTCCTACCATTATAGATAGATAACATTCAATTATAGTGATAAAGACCTATATGATATATGAAATTTATACTGGAAGGTTATATTCATCCTTTCATTGATAGATGATCACAAATTAATCTGGAATATGAAATGTTACATCCCTTCCTCAGAAATTGATATGAGCATCATATAGTGAAATAAATTCCATGCAAAGAATCAAATAAAATTCCACTATAGAAAGGATCACATGTCTTTTGGGAAGAACTTTGCCTCAAACATCAGGAAGAAAAGAATTATAAACATTTTATGAGACCATTGATTCATTATAAGTTGTCAGAGCTAACTCAATATCTACTTTTTGAGGTAATACAATGAGACCATTATAAAATTTTTCAGAAATAAAAGAGTGGGTGGATATAGAATCCAATTAAACAATTTTACATTAGATTTGATGGTAAATTTACCTTTTAAAACTTTATTATCAGACTCCACATCTCTGATATTGATCACATGTGAATTTCCATTTTCATTGGAATTAAGAATTTTTTAATGTCGATCAACATCAATAACCCATATATTATGGAAGTAATTCGAATAATTCCACATTTTCTTGCACTTGTATTATTAAATTATATGAGGAGATTTATATCAAGCCTTTTATCTATTCACCTCATAAGACATGTTCTTTCACATCACCTCAAAAATTAACATCCCAATGACAATCTTTTCCACTCATAAAACATTTAGTTGTCCCTTTAAGGTAATTTCCTCCCTGTTTATTTCAACACATTGAATATAAGGGAAATCTCATATTCTATTTAGAGTTGCATTTATATTTTCCCTTTAATTCAATTTTCTCTTTTTATCAATCCTATTAGACTGATGGGTTACTCTAATCACTATGCTATCCTCGAGAGAACATTGAAAAATTTCTTTGTAACTACTGAATTCCCTTATGGATAATTCTATTTAGTGACTTGGTTTTAAACCACTAAAGAATCGATCAATTTTACTCTCAATTTGAATAATAATTCTAGAAGCATACCATATAAGTATGTTAAAATTTTCTTCATAGGTAAAAATAGATTTATCATCCTTTTTTTTAAGTTCAAAGAACTCAATCTCCATCATAGTTCATAGAATACAAGGAATTTGCCTATTAAAAAATATGTTATTTAACTCATCCCATTTCATATATTCAATTTCAACTATTTTCCTCATATTATTGATAGGGTTCAACCATTAATTAGCTTCACCTTAAAAATAATATATTTATAAGATGAATTTATCTTTTTATGAAAATTTGAGAACTGAAAATATCATTTCAGGTGTACTAATCCATTATTCAGCCACAAATAGATCAGAAGACCCACTGAAGGTTTGTAGAAGTTGCCTCATGAAGGACTCAACAGAATTTTGATCCATTCGTTTCTTGTTTTGAAGTCCTAGAAGATTCATAGCATGACAATTTTGTTTGAGCATTGCTATAATATTTCATAATCTAGATCCCATAATATTTTGTTTCTCAAGAGGACAATCATTTTATTTGCCTTCATATTCAGTGATAAGGAGGTTCATTTGGGTTTTATCGATTTACTAAAACCAAGAAGCATAGTGTGAGTAACAATAATCACATTTGGAATCCCACATAATCAGGAACAAAATTTCAATTTAGGACACATTAGGTTTTATAAAAGGTAATTAATGATCACTTCTGAAATACTAAGATTATAACATGAACTTACACATATTCTATGTGTTCTTATTATGGTTTTCTTATACTAGTTTCCAAATAATAAATATACATTTCCTATGATACCAAATATAATTACCCATACTTTACAAAAATTGATATTACTTCAATGTCGATGAATATTCATTAAAAAATATAAAAGATCAGTAACAATACCATACACGTATAGTTTCATTAAAAACTGGTAATCATAGAAAACTGGTTCGTAAGACATCTTCATTTTATCACTACCATTTTTTCCTAACTAGAAACCTTTTTGAAATATCATACTCAATACCTATATTCAATAATTGGGGAAAGGAAACATGTGAAAGGGTGAGGCTAGATCCTCATTATGGGTAAACAAGGGAGATATCAGTCATAAAATTATCATAAGACATATGAACATAACATTTGAAGATCTTATCCTTTATATAATATATCATGATATCAAGGAATGGGATCAATCATTATAGTTCATAAGAATCAATTCACATAATCCCAAAAGTTATGACATATGATTGGATGTCTTTTTACATACACATAAATAAAAAAATCATTTCATATTAGTAAAGGCTCATTTCCAAGATATTCATAGCAGAAAAAGTCCATTACATAACCGAGATCACTCCTCATTCTTGTCTGGTATCAATAAACTAAGATAATTTTCCATTACATCGACATCAATCTCTTGAGATATAAATCTTTACCCAATGAATTGGAGGGATATATGGGTCCCACCCATCTCATAAATAAATCATTCGTATATGATATAGAAAATAGGAATCATTCATCATAGCATAACCCATGGAATAAAGTGGTTTCTTAATAATCATTCCACCATAATCAAAATAAAACAAAATGTATTTCATAAATATCATTCCATCATAAACACAATAAAATAATAGTAATAATAGGTATAGAAAAGACACCCCATTTATAAAATGTCATCTTAGATGGAAAATAGTTTTTTTGAAACACTTGATATTAACATTTGAGGAAAATATCCATTCTTCTTCAAAAGTGTTTTACTTTCTTATATTGACACAAAATTTTAAAAGAAAAGAATTTAATTGGAAATAAGAATGAAATATTTTAAAGGAATAATATTGTAAATAAGGTGTTATAAAAGTGTAAAAATATTTTCATCTAGTATATGTAAAAAAATTATTCTTGTACTTAAAAAAAAGACAAAAAGTACCCTATATCATGTAACAACCAAAGATTCATTCCGTACTATTTAATAAAAATTCACCAATGTGTAAAATTGACTTTAAAAACTATAGGAGAATAGAAATAATATTAAATATTTATCAAACATAGACATGGATAATAAATATACCCCAGTAAATACTTATGTATAAATAATAATGAATAATAATGAGATTAAAAAATTATACCATACCAGAGGATTGATATCCATCATATGTTTTAGAATGTATTGTATAATGATTTAAATAATCTAATTTATTTATTATAGATTAAATTTCATTTTTATGATATCATATATGATCATATTTTTATATTTTTATTAATATTATTTTATTATAACTTAATATTATGGTATTAAATGCTTCATCTACTTACGCATGCTTGGTTGAGTAAGTTTTGCTTATCCTTATTAGGTAATAGTTATATCATCAAAGAAATTATAATAAGAGATTATATATAATATTTATTCATTCTCTATATTTATATAATCATTATTTAATGTAGATCATGTATAATGAATCACATCACATCGTAGAGATGATAGGATGTACGTATGAATGAGAAACGATATCATTCCAATAATCATTGAATAAAATTTTACTAAATAGTGTACAATATTTTAGAATCAAAATAAAGTTATAAGAATCATATATATTTATAATTTCCATCATTAAACCTATCCAAATAAAGTTGTGGTGAATAAAAATTTACACCACAGCATGATGATTTCATTTTTCATAGGATGGATTGAAAGTGGAATATTTTTTCCCTAATAATAATAACATCTCATTATACAATTGAAACTAGGGTTATTTCTTTATAATTAAAATAATCATGAAGAAGAAGTAGAAGAAGAATGAATTTTGAACGAATCGGTAGGGGATATTACCTATTCTTCGATGTGCTTCCTCTAAATTACCTCTTACTTCACTAGAGTATGACATTGAAAACGACCAGAACCTCTAGAATGTAATAAGGGAAGCTGATAAGGAAAAATGGTATAGAATGGCCTTGTTTTAATGCTTAATGTGAAGTGAATAGGTGAGGGAGGATGTTCCCTTTTAAAATTCAAGTGTGGGGCACTTTTAGGATCACCCAAAATGTTAATTAATAATAAAAGTAAACCCCATCCCAAAACTCCCAAATATACCAATTTCAAAGATCAGATTATTTGTAGTTTAAATCTCATCATCCAATAAATTTAATACCAATTTTTGTATAAATTTGAACCTTATAATTTTAATTAAAACATAATTATTCGATTTTACATTTAAATATAGAAACCAATGAATCAATATTAAAAGGGTAAAATATTTACATATTTGATGTCAATTATCCCGTAAATAAATATAATAGAACATTTTAGACCAGATAATAATTATTCTATATTTTTAAAAAATAGTTTAATATTTTTAAATAATTTAATAGAACAATTTTTTGATAAACAATCAATGGAGCCAATTTTGACAATATTCAATTCATTGATTTATACAAATATTAAGTTGACAAGATAACACATATCCAACTATTTAATTATATTAATGAGAGGTACTTTTATTCTATAAAATAAAAAAGAAATATTAATCAGACCAAAATATTTTATTTTAATATATTTAATAAACTTTATTTTTTATATCAATCAACAAAATAATTACGACTTCAATTTTGTGTAATTATTTTATATATTTAATAAAAGATTAAAAATTAATAACAATATAAAATAATGAAGATAAATCTAATAGATTTTAGAATAATATTTTTAATTTAATTTATCCTCTAGAAAATATTGCATTTAAAATGATATACTTATTATATTGTGAACGTTAAAACATTAACATTACTTTAAATTAAGAATAAAAATTGTAACAATAATTTTTATAAGTATCCAAAAGGACACTACCTCAACACTTGGATGGTTATGGTAAATAGATACTTGAAAAATATGATTTTTCATGTGTTTGGATATTGTGATGATTATTATAATTTTAATAAAATATGTTTTATTGATTTCAAATAAATTATTTAATTTCAACATCACCAAACATTAAGTCCTTAACATAATTATTTATTTCCTAAACATTACAAATAAATTACCATAATAAATAAAAAATTTTATTTCAAATGATTATTTATAATCTAATATATCTCCTATATATCCTTATATAAAAAATTATAAAGTTATTAAAATTTGTGTTCGATATATTTAATTTTTCATTATATAAAATATATTAAATGTCTTTTTCTCATCCACATGGCTTCCAAAGGACCCCATTCCTACCCAAGGTTTATTTAAGTAAAAAAAAACTCATAAAATTATATTAAGATAAGTTTTAGTGTAAAATTATAACAGTAATCTTACCCTTAATTACCTAATTTACCCTTTTACCATATTAACAAAAATTACTGAAGTTAAAATTACGAAAGTTAAAAAATAAAATAAAGATAATTACATATTTTAGACCTTTTTATTTCAAAAATGGAATCCATTTTCAAAATTTATAACATTGATATTGCAGTAAATAATTTAAAATTAATCACGTTCTTAGAAAGAGAGAATGGGTTTTAAAAGATAAAATTTTACAAATGATTGAAATTTTTTTATATCTAAAATCAATGTAAAATTAATGCTAATGAAAGAAATTATATTGGATAATAAAGATGTATTTTATTTATATGTTTAAACCACTAAATATTATTATTTATCCATAGAAGTTATTTTTTTGAAATTTTTTTTTTAAATTTAAATTTACGGTATTTTTACAATTTATCACAACATCAATGTTATTAGAAAAATAATTAAAATTAATCCAATTAAAATTTTTGTATCCTACTTCAAAATAAAATTTTTAATTTATCATATAAAAAATATTAACAAATTAAAATCTTAAATTTAAAGGGGTTCTTCATTAAAGGTAGAAAATTTACCCTTTTTATAAATATAGGTTTTCATAAATCAAATAGGGTTTATTTGTACCCTACGAAAAAAATATATATTAGATGAATATCAAAAATATTTTTTAGTATATAACATATATATTTCATTAATTTTATTTATTAAACGCTACAGACCTAATTTATTAAAAAAATAAAAATAAAAAATTCATTTTTATTTGTCCAAAATAATTGTTATTGAAACACTTCACCATACATTTTCACAAGTTAGTTATAATTTTTCCCACTAAGCTAACATCTATGTTAAAATGGTCAATTTATATTAATTTGATCTCATGGTTCATTTAATCTAATTATTCCTTGAAATTCATGCTACTGAAGAATTAAAAATATCCAGAGAGAATATTTCTTAAAAACATCCTAGTGTTATAGTACTCTTAATCCCATGGCATTTGTTAAAATAATTTGGTATCTTGGGGATTTCACCTAAGTTTAGTGGCTCTATGTCTCTTCTCATTTCAATGAGTGTGGATGGATGGTACTCTAATATACAAAAAAAATATATCATGATTTTTTCTCTGATCATTGGTTTTAAAAAAACAAGTCCTCCAATAAATCCATTGTTTATATTAGTAACATATAATAAAAAATATAAAAAATTTACTTTTATTATTATATTTGATAGGTTTTTTATGAATCTAAGAAAACATATTAAACTAAGAATAATCCATTAGAGATTAAGCATGAGGATCTCCGTGCATGATAATATGTAAACTATGTAAAAATTAAATGAATGTTTTTATAAATATGAATAATATAAACTAAAGAAACCACTGCGTCATCTATGAAATCCATTATATGGTTTTGATAAAGATCATTGAGTAGAAAATCATCCCACATTTATGTTGTATCCATGGGCAATCTAAATCATTCATCCCTTAGATGAGATTCATCTTTTCTCCATGGTATTCTTGTACTTCTATATAAAAATGATGCAGATGAATAAGAACATTATGTTCCTAGGAATCATCAGATGAACTTCCAAAAACCCAAAACCATAGAATGGATGTAGTATAATAAATACATGAGAGCATTTCATAGATGAATATAATTACCCATGAATTTAAACACTTATATAAATTCCATAGTTAGTTAATACATCATATTAATTTAATCTAATAACATTAAAACTCTTGTAATGAATAAATAAATTATATCGTGTGTTGAGAATAGATCGGGTGTCCACCACATGTGAAATAATATACGCAAATCATGAAAATTTTAATTTACCTGCATGAAAAATTACAAAATATAAATATATCATAAATAAATATGGATTAATGGGATATTTATTTTACCAAGGTTAGATTGAGACCATTTAGGGTGGGGGTGAGTCAGTGGAAGATTTTTTTTATAAGAGAGTATCTTAACTACATTTTAGAAAGTTTGTAACCACTAAAAATTGTTAGATTACAATCTACTCAAACCAAAATCTCAACTATACCATTTATATAAAAAATATAATTATAGAGAATCACATGATATTTATATGGTCTTGTATAAACACCTACTCTGTTCCATGTCACATAGAACAAACATCAATGATTTTTTTCTATCATCATTCTAAAATACGAAGGCACAAGCAGAAAATAATTCTACAATCCCTATATAGACCCTTTCTATTATAGTTGGTTATACACCCCAACTATACTTTTTATTTTCTTTTCTTCATAGATGGATACACACCGAATCCAACAAAAATATTATTTAGTAACATATTAGGATCAATTTTTATCAGCTATACATTCTTCATGGTTTCAAAACCATTTCAAAAATTACTTCACTTCCACCATAATTAAGATGAATAAACTTCACCTATGTATAATCTTTAAGAACATACTCAATTTTTTATGAACATTTTAGTCTCAAAACATCTTCAAGATCATAAGAAAATAAGAATATTCATAATATTTCTATAATTATTCATATAATAACTACATAAACAAATAAACCCTATTGTCCTTTATCCAGTAACCACATTCTGATGGTCTCCATCCGGTTCACTATATTTAAAATTTACTTATTCTATTCCTAATTCAATTGCTTTAAAACTAAATTTTTCACACACTACTTCTTCATCCTATAAAATGATATTTGATGAGACCTCATTCAAATTTATTTCACCATGAAATATTTCACAATGATTAATCTCACTCCGATGGATGATTCTATGGTGGACTCATTCAGATGAAACTTACTATGATGACCATGATTCAATTGGATAAAAACTAATGGATCCTCCTCGACATCATCCTGAATAAAAATTCAGGTTATAATTTCAATTCTAGTCAATTAAATTCCTCATTTTCAATCTCCATGCAAGGATATAGTTGCAAGTAGAAATTTATTTTTCTTTCAATTTCTATGAATCCATGAATGGTAATTGTGGAAAAAATCCATTTTATAATAATAGAAATTAAAATATATTGAAATTTCATGTTAGTTCTAGATTTTTCATTGTATAATTAAACTCTTCTAAATAATTATAGGCACTTCTCAAATCTAATTGAATTCCCTCAATAATTTATACTTCTTTAATGTGTAGGAAATTTCCAATCGAATTTTAGGAGATTTTGCATTATTTTTTTGTGAAATTGATTGAACTTTTGGCCCCAGTGCTATCCTGATATAATTACAAATGTAAAATATACTCTATGGTATTTTTATTTTGACAATCTACATTATTTATTTATGGACCAATAATGATATAGATTTGAAAACTTTTCTTTTGGCCCACTTAAAAATAAAACCAATAAAATTATTGTTTTCTTCGCTTCTTTGAGTAAGTTGAAAAATATTGAATACATTAAGGAATAAAATAGTTGAAAATAATAATGATATCAGAAACATGTAACCACATTAGTAGTGTCTCATCCATTTCTCAAATCTTATTATTTTTCTCGATATTGTAGAACACTCCATACATAAGCTAAAAATGATTGTATGATTCCGATTAAAAATATGAACATAACCTTTGTATATTCTGGGATAAATGAATTGGTTTCATCAAAATTAGTCAATATAATGTTCTTCACCCATTTTTATCAATGTCAATCATTTTCTGATTAACTAGTGCTATATAACTATCTAACAGATCAATATCATGGTCATATTGATGGACCAGTCTTTACTTCCCATTCAATGTATTACTGTCAGAAGTTCATTCGCTTCATCATTATCAATAACATAAAAATTTCACATCCTCAGCTTGTACTATAAATTTGAAGAATTAGTGATTTAAAAAAATTGTAAACTAAATCTGTTTCAGACTGCCCATGAATATATCTGTGTAATATTGTGCTTGATACCCCAGTGTCTTCAATGACTTCTTTTATTTTAGAGTATCCATACCTAGTGATTGGTTTGATTTTTTTGTTTATCTAATGAATATAGCCATCTGGGGCATTGGTTGATCAGAACATGTGAAGAATCTATAAAATTAACAAGATAAACGTCACAATATTTTTTTTATTTTTAATAGTGAGTGAATCTGATAATTCTAGGACTGTACTTGTTCGATGATCTGTATTTTGTAGCTTACTGGACTCACTAAAAACTAGTATCTTCATATTGTAATGTTTTTTAAACTTTAATAATTACTTTACAACATCATATATTCATTAGAAGCTTTTATCATGATATGTTTCTTGATTTATGAGAACGAAAATATTGGAATCGAATCATCAGATTTATATAAACTAAAAACTGTGTCTGATCATCATGTTCTAAAATTATAGGCATAGAACCATAAGTTTTTTTCTTTGGATGTATCACTAAATCCTCTAAATATAGTGGATATTCATGGTTAGTTTGATTGGTTGTGTCTAGAAACTAAAATTAAATCTTTTCGCAACCTCATACATATATCATCTATTATACAATAGATCCAAAATATAACTTGGTCCCAAAAACCTCCAATTTCTGGTTTTCGTCCATACCCATGTCTTCTCCATGATTTCCCCCCTAAACACATAATCCCATTACATATAACAACTTTTAAGTCTTATAAAAATTATTAAAAATCAAATAAAATCAAACCAATCATCATTCATTAATATTCTCATCTGATTAACAATTGAATCACATGATTCTCTTAATAAAGTTCCTTTAACCAAACATATATATGTCTATGTGGTTGGTCCTAGTGTATAAAATAAGAGTATATAGTTAATATAATAGATTATTTTCATAATAAAACTAAATTTTAATACATTTCCATGTTTCACCCAAGATCTTATTATCTGGGAAAATTATTTAGGATATTTGATATGAAAAAAGATTCATGTATCCTTCTCAACAAACAAATCAGAATGTTCAGGTGTATAAAAAAATTCCTCATAAATTCATTTTTTATAGTCACATTATATTATATTACAAGAAGAGTGAGATTATATTTTTTTATCTTTTTTACATTTACTATATTTCCCAATAGGTTATTGAAATTATAAAAAAATTGGAAAACTAAGGAATAATATAGTTTCTTAGAAGAAACATTTAGACTGTGTGTCCACTCTAAAATTTTTCCTTTTTATTTTTGTTCATGGATTTTTCATTGGGTATGTTTTCTTTATTATGTTCACCATCCATGTTTTTAACATGTTTTTATAATTTATATAATTTTTAGGTGTATCTATTTACTCTTCTTCCTCTTTGGTAGCCTTTATGTTTTAATGAATCTGTAACAACATTTTCATGTCATCAAATTGTTTAGGAAAATTATTCAGAAAAAATTTTGTAACATTCAAATCATTATATAATATATTTATTATTTTCTAAATCATAAATTTGAAATATATGTTGATATATATTTTTTCAATATTTCACTCAACTACGGAAAAATTGTTCTTCCCCTTTTCATCAAATGACTTTTGAGATTCTTAAAACATTTTTTCCACGGATACATGTTATGGATAAATTACCAAGAAATATTTCTTCTCAGATTCATCATATTTTCATTTCACAACATTAATAATGTAGTCAACATCCTTCATCTTCTCATTTTACTTTTTGGAGACTTAAACATACTTCATCTTCTGAGTGACCTTTTTTGGTTAAAAAATTTCCCAAATATGTTTTGTCATCAACTCTCACCATACCTCCATAGTAGCGACGTGTTTCACCAATATGAAATATCTTATGTCTGAAAATTCCATAACACCATCAATGACCTCTTAATCTTGATTTTTTCATACTTTGTGAATAATTTATCTAAATGTTTTTATTTTTATTTATTGATAAATCATGGACAAATTTTTATTTTAGGGGATAAAATTTTTAATAAATATTCTCATTCTAATTAAAATTTGTTTACTCCCAATTTTACTTTTGTAAACCCTTTTATCCATATTTACATGCTTCAACTTTAACGTGAAATACCTTAGTGAAATCTTGTCTCAAATTTCTAATCGAACATTGTGTTGTAAGATGAAAAGAATATATTTCTAACAATTCATCTTTTTTCTGTTACAAACATAATTTTAAAACAAATTCAACTTTTTAAACACCTTTATCATCAACATTTTCTTATTACAATCTATAATGTGTTTGTATTTTTAATGTTGAGGATTTAATTTTCATCTAAATTATATTCATAACTATTTATTATTCATTCGATGTAAAAAATATTTATATTATGACCCCTGATACAATTGATAATTGTTTCCCCATTCTTCATCCGATAACCATTCTCGAACATTGTACATTCAACATCTTTCTTTGACTTTATTATTTATATTTTCAGTTGTGTATTCTATTTAACTGATTTATCTAAATTCCCTTTCATAATCCATTCCATTTCAGTTATATATCAACCATCATTATCACTATTAGATTAATCACTTCTCCTTAGAACATTAGTATTGATTTTTACTTGAGGATAAGTCTCTTTACTATATATGTAATCATCCTTCTTTCCTCTACATAGATATATTTTACTCATCCTCTCATAAGGAACTATTTCCTTATGTTTTTTCTTAATTTTGATTCTGAGACTTATTATCCACATCTAATATAGACTCATAAGATTCTATTATCATCCCTATAATTGTTGTGACAAAATGTCAATTCCCTAAACAATTTTAAAACATGAGTTCTTAACCATTCAAATTGACCATTTATTATTTCTTAGAGAGGAGGGAATCAATTGTGTTGAAATCATCAGATTCTGCCTCTGATTCCGAATCACATGATATTTAAGGAACATATATATATTTTTTTATAACATTTAACTATTATTTTAAGTCCATTTCTTTCTCAAACGTTTTATTGAATGTTGGCTATTTTCTCATTTTATATTCCATATAAATATTATGGTGTTAATATAAATATTAATCAATATTTTCTTATAAAATGAATCATTAGCATCAAAACAATCAAGAAACTTTCTTATTAGATTCTTAACAATTGTAGAATATTCCAAAATTTCACCAATACATATATTGTTACATAAAATCTAAAAAAATCTTGAAATTTAACCACCAACACATTCATCAAAATCCATTATCATATCTTCAAATATTTTTTTCCAAATTCGTAACATGTCTACCTTGACATTCTAATTTCCCTCCTAGATAATTCTCTATTATTATAACATTTTAATATCTATTTTAAACCTTAAAATATTTTCATAAACATTATTAGTTAGTGTCATAAATAAAGAAATATATACTTTTCTATTAGCTTCTAAACTTTTTTTATTTAAAGCTATTAATTAAATTTCATTAATGGGAGGAAATACCACTATTGATACTTCTCTAACTTCGCACCTAAGAGAAAGAAGATAGTATTAAATCCTTTTCGTCAATATATGATATTTCATTCCATAAAAAAATAAAAAAACCCTATTTTCCCTGAATTTACACTTTCCATTCTCAGATATAGAACTTTTAGAGGGAACATTCTTTGATACAAATTTATGTTCTCGAGTTGGATCAAGGCAATTGAGCAGGGGGATTAATATGTGGAATTTGTTTCTTTTTATAAGGGAGTTATTATATAACATTAATAAATATTATTTAACCACATAATCTTTTTACTATAAATTACACAAAATATAACTGTCAACATTTCCCTTTGTCAGCAATAAATACATATATATAGAACATCACATGTTATTTATAATGTATAATACAAAGACATTCTCCCTGACATGATGGATAGTACCAACAACAAGTTTTCATTAACTGTCTTTATTACAAAATACAATGTCACGAGAATAAAAAATTATACAAATTGAGTAGACACTTTTTCTACTAGAGCGGGTTATACCTCCAAACTATTTTTTCATATTAAATTTTCCATAGCCTTTTATACACCCTACTGATCAATTTTTTTTTGTAATTGGTAAGGATCCATTGTCAGAAGCTCCAAATTCTTCTCCTTTTCTAATCCAATTTTGAATGTTTTTCACCTCATTCACATGTAATCTAGATCAACTTTATCAATGTAAAATCTCCAAGAACATAATAAATTCTTTTAAGAAAATATAATTATTGAAAGATCCTTTAGATCATCAAAATTATATATATGACTAATCATTCATGAATTTTATTAGGAAAACATACTAACAAAAAGAAATTATAATCATCCTTTTTCTAATAACCTCAGTCTGAGGGTCACTTTCATGTTCACGTCTATCAGATTCTTGTTTTCCTTTCCCGCTTAAATTGAGTAGAAATTCAATTTTCATCTCACCAATTCATCTTCCTATAGATCACCACCCAATGAGATTCCATTATGATGGATTTCGCCCCAGTATATTTCACTTATATGAATCTCACTATGATAGTTCTTGCATTGATGGAACTTGATCCAGTGGACCTATTCACATGGGAGATACAACGATGGACTTTCTCCTATTGGATAAAAATATATATATTTTCCTTAGAATAAACATGAAAGAATAATTATTTTGGAATATCCATACCTTTCGCACAAATGTCAAAGATTCACTTTATACTCATGTGAATAGTATCATGTATGAATGTACCCGGATTTCTTTTTATAGGCATCCCATAATTTTAAAAGCTTGTTTACCACCTAAGGAAATATATATATATATATATATATATTTAATGTTGATCTGAGATTCATCATTTAATACTTTAACTCTTCTTAATACATCTGGGAAATTTTAAAATATTCTCTATTATTCTATAAATTTAGATATCATTAAATGTACAAAAAAATTTATTGCTTGATTTTATTAGACTAATTATTCAATATTTTGTGAATCATATTGAACTTTATAACTTACTTCTAATATGATGATCATTCTCAAGGAAAGTATCATCCAATGGATCTATATTTCAATACACATCATTATTTCTTATTGACCAACTAATTAAATATACTCAAATATTTTTCTCTTGATCCATTTATGTATAAAATCAATAAAATGATTGTTTTCATCATTTCCTTGAGTTAATTGAAAATGGTTGACTACATTTCTAAATAACCTCGTTTCAACATATAAGGATTTCAATCGAATACAACTACTTTAGTAGTCACTAAACATTTCTTTCATTTAAATTAATTTCCTATTATGATTTAAATATCCTCACATATTCTTAGATTTATTGTATGATTTTTATTACAATGATGATCTTTTTCTTTCTCTATGAATAGGTAAATTAATTAGTATCATCATCTATGGTCAATCTAATGTTCTAAATCCAATATTTTATTACTTCCCAAAACTATTTGATAATGTGGTTCCAGCTTCTAATCTGATGGATCAAAATTAACATAATACCGATGAACTAGTCTGTGCATCCCATATGATGTATCACAATCAAGAGATCATTTGATTCCTAATTCTCAAAAACCTTTCAACTTCTCCAATCCTATAATAGTAATATACATACAACAACTTAATGATATCGATAATTTTTAAACTGAATCGGTGTCCGACTCCCATGAGATGGATTAGTGTCATACCACATCTGGTGGACCAAAGTCTTTAGTTACCTCTTTTACATTTGATTCTATTCACATGGTGATCGATCCAATTGGCCAATTCATCTGATCAATCAGAACTTCCAATAGTTTGGTCGATCATCTCATATGGAAAAAAATGACTTCATCATGATCAACCACCAAACCTTTTGTCTTTCTGATTAAGATTTATTATTATGGTTTGGTTCTTATACTCCTTTGTTGATTACTTTTTTTAATTATTGTTCAGACTAAAAACTTTCATCCTCATCTTCTCACATATTACTTACTTAGAAACATCCTTTTCAAAATCCTCAATACATAAAATTCCATTATAATGAGAAATGACCTGATTTTTGAGAACTCCAAGATCAACGTAGCATAGTAATATTTATTTGACATAAAAATTATGTTCAATCATCTAGTTCTTTAGTTCTATGTCATGAACCATATGTGGTACATTTTTATTATTAATTTGATCCTCTATGTGTGGTGAATCTTTTTGGTCAATCTTATAGGCTGTTTCTAAAAACCAAAAATCAACCTTTTCTGAACTTCATACATATATCATCTATTGAAAACAAATGCTACCAAAACTTATCTTTTTCCCAACAACATCTACTTTAATCTACCAATTTCACTAAAGCCTAATACTAGTACTACAATGTTATATATATATATATATATATATATTAAAAGCATGTATATGGAATAAAGTGTGAAACCTCCAAGTTTAACTATGTACATTAGACACTATAAAAGATAACCCAATTATTTAAATCCAAATTAAACCTGATAGAAACAATATCCCTATATAATTTTCAGAAAAATTATATTTTTTTATCTTTTTCATATCCAATAATGTGTTTGAATTGATAGGAAAATTTTTTCTATGCCTGCAAGAACTCCTCCACTATTATATTTTTATCATTAAATCCTCTTGTAAAAATTTGTTATTTATTGTCTATCCAATCATTATGATCATCTTCATTCTAAATTGAATTGGTATCCAATTCAACCTTTACACATCCTCATTATAATTATAAATATACAATACCTTCTCCATTGGACTAGGAAGGTGGGAGTAATCTTTTTGACCTTTGGATTTACACCTCTTTCACATAACACAGCTACATGAATCATTGTTTTCATTATGTCAAATCTTTTTTATTGATCTATAAAGGCCTATACTAAATCCACCCTTTTAAATGTATTCTAAAAATGACAATATCTCTCCCCATGACTCCACCCTTGAGAAGCACTCATTCAACTAATGTCCATGGGTATCAGTTCCCAAAACATCAAAATGGTTACTGAGGTTAATAAGCTACAGAATCCTCTTTGGGTTTGTTCTACCCCCTATATTCACCTAGTCCCCCTTCCCATCTAAAAAATCCATCATTTCCAAATTATGGACCTTTTTATCCACTTGTCATAGATAGGATCAATTTCCAATATGGGTAACATATGCGTAAGACAGAGGCTTAGAATAAATTCCATCGGGTTGAAGGGGATCAATTTTATTATCAAATGACCTCAGTAGAACCTACATAGTATTAGTTTGATTAGAAAAATCATTACTAAACCTATTGAATATGTCCTCCACTTTCAAGTTAGAGTTATTCTGTCTTGCCTCTTTATAGATAGTAAAAATACGTGAAACATTATAGATCAACAAATCAATAGAGATGGAACCCAATTCTTCTTGACTAATAGATTTTATTGATTAATTGATCTATGTCATTACTTGATACCCCAGCGTCAAGAGAGGAAAGAGTTTATCAAGTGGTTACATAATGAACAAAAATCAATCAAATATTCAATAATAATATCCAGTTTACATCTAAATTCATCCCCCGTAGTGATCCAAATCCACTCCACTGGTGTTCTATATATATCAACTACAACACTTATACGAGGATAAATCAATTGACAAACATCATTGGTCCTACTATCAGAGCACATGTAGAATCCTACCATGATCTCAATAATTCATAAAATAGATATTTTTGGAAGGGAAAATAATGTTTTGGAAATATTATCAACAATAATATTATAATATTATCACAATTTATATAAAAATTATACAAATATATCAAAAGATAGAAGGTACACATGTTTCTAAATCTAATAGATCTGGTCTATAAAACTATTAAGTCATCCTTAAAAAAAAATCACACCATTATATGACATTTTTTCGAGAAGTCCCACCACTACATAGTTTTAAAGACACTAAGATATGAATATGGACCTATCAAAATCGTCAACTAATGGCATGTACTTTCTGAATTGATCCACCAAAGTAAGATAAAAGATACTAAAGGAATCCACAATATCCAAATTCAATAGTTGGTTGTAGAGAGAATTTGTAATGATAAGGAGCATTCAGGATAAAAGTGTAAGCTGGGAAAGGGGAAAGGAATCTGGATTAAAAAATGGTAGAATCAGAAGAGACCTTGAAGTAGAGGAGGGTAGATGAAGATCCACCCACTATCCAAATGAGGATGGGGGAGGTGATACCATGGTCATCCCAGTATAGGGCATCCCAAAGAGGAAGAGAATCACTAAATGGGAGTCCCCCACTAAATCCTAGTATACTTTGTGACATTTCACCTTATATTATATCATTAAAAGTAACATATGAAACCATATCAAAAGTAATTTTTCATTTTTTTTATAAAACACCTTTTGAAATCTATCATTAACATCACCTTGTATGACATAATATGCAACAAATTTTGAATACCCGTGAAAGAAACTATTTCATTATCTATAAATAACTTTTACTGTAGATTTCAAACTCAAAATAAATACCCATTCTGTCAAGAAGAATATGTGACACCAATATAATTTATATAATTGATAAAACATATGAACGTTTATATTCATAAATGTATGAAAATAGAGGCCTCTAGAAAATAATCAATGATACTCAATCTATTAAGGTATGTGTCATGATATCTATCAAACACTTGTGTCCCTATACTTTTATCCACCAGTCAACATCATATGAATAAATTCATTCTCACATTTTCCTTATTTCCATGAAATTAAGTTACCATGGGATGTGGAGAATGTCAATCCCATGTATCCAACTAATATGTTCATGATTGTTATGTGTAGACTAAAATGATAAATAAAAACATATCATTTTATTCATCCTTCTAGGTAATAACATTGTATGCCTCTCATATAGATAGATATTTATAATATCTATGTGTGGATGAAAAATACCAAAATATATCTCAATCGAGGTATCAAATGTCAAAATCGTCATATGATTTGAAAAATACCATCAGGGTTATGCACCGACTAATGACATGAATGAAAACATACTGTAACGCCCCGACCCCAGCTACCCAGAGTCGGTGCATTACTTCGTAACATTGGAATGATCACAAGAAAGATCAAATCTCGAAAGACCGATTGGTTTAGTAGCCTTGGAAACACTAGATATATTCATAGGTTTTACATTACATCATAAAATGAAAAACTACTACAACAACATAAAGTCTCCATAATCCACACTCATATCCCCACATAATATCCCTGCATGTCATTCATAATTTACTTCTTTACTTCCTGGGAAAAATAAAACATATAAAAGGGGTGAGCTCAAATGCCAAGTAAGGATAACAAAATAGCGGAAACTTTCATAAATAAGAATAAACTTTTAAGGCAATGTATAACTAAAACAAAAGCCTTTCAAACATGAACTTTCAACATGGTATGGCATAAATAAAATGAAATAATGCCATTTACTTATTCACATGGATATTCTACTAATCGAATAATCACATGCAAAAATCAATAACCACTTTCATAATGTTGGAATGCATAATGCCAGACTATCATAACCACATAGCCAAGGCCTCGTGCCAAGACCACAAATAAAATTTTGTCAAGGCCTCGTGCCAAGACACTAGTTTGTATCATGAGACCTACCGATGCATCGAGGAGCTATAGCGGGATCCACCCGTCACTTATTAAGTCCAATGCATTCCCATATGAAAAGGTTTAAACATAACATAAACATTCGTATTAAAACTAGCATACGAAATGTCAATAATTTCACCATAAACTATGAATGGTATAAAAATAGCACATCCATAGTCAAACATATCACAAAACCTTCAATACAATATAGAAGTTTTGTATCATAATAAATAAATTTCAAATAATCTTAAAATCCATCAATGGATGTTGACATAGATGAAATCAAAATTCTTTTTAAAGAAATATCTCCTTTTATTTTGAAATCATTTAAGATCCATATAAAATAAAACATTTTCATTGAAAATATTCTTATAAGCTTGTAAGGAAATCTTTGAAGATTTTATAACGGCGTAAAATAACTGCACCCGCCGTATAAGTTAAAAAAATATTCTTACCTCAATTCTGTCGAAAAGGTTAAAAAGGACCTTGTTTTGAAAATGACGGAAAGATTCCTTTATAAACCTCTTATAAAAAGTCAAACAAGGGTAAAAATTACTTTAACCCATATTCTTGTAAATAGTAAAAATGTTTTGAAATACATTTTTAAGAAACATGGATGTGGATGATAAAGATATCCCAGTAGATTATTACGTATAAACAACCTCGGATAATGAAGAGATTGTGAAATAAACCCTTACCTTGTACTTTTCCTTTGTTGGGGCCGTTTAACCTCCTGTATAATGGTGAAATAATTGTTATTAAATTATACAAGAATCATATACATTAATATGATATCATATATGATCTTTTAACATTGCTTTATTAATAATATCTTAGTATTATCGTCGTTTCAGGTGATAATCGATTCGTTCTTCTTAAATGTTTGGTTACGTAAGACATGTTTGTAATGGATAGATTAAATCTTATTCATAATCAGAATGATATTAACATTATTTTTAACCCTAAAATGAGAATAATACTTGAATGGATACGATGGAGGATGGATCTCACCGCGTTCGTGGAGACGGTAGTCCGTACGTACGCACGAACGCTACTTCCATTTAATTTTTATTTTAAAAGAATTGAATCCAAATGATACATAGGTATATTACTATTCCAGTATAATATAATATTTTACATATGTTACTTAAGTTCATTAACACCATCCTTTATACGTTCCATGTGTGGTATGAACGAGTCATATCATTTTAAGGGGGCGGTAGTCCGCACTTCCTCAAATGAAATTATCGTATGTATATACAACATGAAACGAATAATGGTATGAAATAAAATGGAATTACAGAAGCTTATATATAAAATATATATCATTAATATCATATTTAATTACAGTTCCATCATAATGGCCACCATGAGAGGCGGTAAGATGTATTTGAACAATCATCGTTTCGTGAGGCGTTAGTTTGCCATCCACAGAAACATTATGTTCATCATCCATTAGATGGAGTTGTGTGTATGTGTAGTTTGAATCATTCTTATAACAACATCCTAGTATATTGAGGATACTGGTGTTGTTACAAAAGAAAGGAAATAAAAAGAGTTTGGGGGTTGGAGAAGCAAAATAAAGGAAAATAATTTAAGGGAAATCGTTACCTTTAATTTAGGTAACTCACTTTGGTTGGAACCAAAGGACTTCTTGAAATGATTTCTGCCTAAGGGGAAGCTTCAAGGAGGAGAAGAGGGATGTGGGGAGATTAGTTTGGCAGATTTTAGACGAGCCAAGTGGCTTGAGAGGTGTGAGGAATGAGTAGAAGTGGTCTCCTTTTATAAGGGAGAAGAGGGGCTCTTTAGGAAAGAGTGAAAGTATTACTTTATAATATAATTATATTCGGTTTATAATGGTCCAAAAATAATTGAGGTCGGAAATAAGATGACTAATATTCTAAATAACATCAACCAATAAGAATTGGACAGGTTTTAGATAATATTTTAATCATTATAATCTTATTTATTTAAATGATTTATTAATGAGGTAAACATTGCATCATTATTGTGTCATTAATAATTTAAATTATTTGATGTCTAAAAATTATAAATAAAATATCATTATGTAGGAAATCTTTTTATCTTTTTAATGAATATTTATAATAGAAAATCCAACATGTATAACCCTATGTAAAAATTGTTCTTCTAAAAGATGTAAGCTTATGCCATTTTTATTTTTATTTTAACTTTATTAATATAAAGTGTCCCTACCACATACAAGTGGCTCCAAGGGGTCCCCAAATTGACCCAAAGGATGCTCATGGTCGGGTATGTGTCCACCAATAAGGTTAGGACACGTTTTAAAGGAATTTTGTATTATTATAATATTATTTTTTTAACCCTTACTTACCGGATTTACCCTTAACCATGGTAATAAAATATTTACCACAGTAATTATTCAAAATGTCTAAAAATAAAAGTTACCTATTTACACAATTTGGACATCCTGATTCCAAATATGGAATCCATTTTTCTAAATTCAAAACACAGAAGTGGCAGAAATTAATTTAAAATTAATTCCCGCTGTCAAAACAAAAAGCGTGTTTTTAAGAGGTAATAACTATCAAAAGATTGACACTTGTTTATGTTCGGTTTAATTGTAAAATTATGTCCAATGACCAAAATTATATTAAATGGTAAAAATATATTCTAAATATACTTTAAAACCACTCAAATTCACAATTTATCACTATTAATTATTTTGATTAAAAAAGTTGTTTTTAATTAAAATTTAGTAATTTTCACTATTCATCAAGATATTAAAGTTATCCGAAAAGTACCAAAATTTCACCCTAGGCTAATTTCAATATTCCGAATCCAAAAATGAAGTCCATTTTGAAATATAAAATATATATGATTTCAAAAAGTAGGTATTACTATTCACAACGGCTATTTTAATTAGTTGTGGTGTGTGTTAGAACTCGAGGTTGCGTACACCACACGCTATCGCATTATTCGAAGGGAAACGTACCGTGGAAGCTTGGGGTGTTACATTCTCCCCTCCTTCAAATAATTGCGTCCTCGCAATTTCTAGGGTATTACTGCATAAAAAGACTCGGGTGGTTCTTCATCATATGTTCCTCGGGTTCCCACGTTGCCTCTTCCATCTTATGATTTCTCCACAAAACTTTTACCAGACGTGTCGTCCGGTTTCTCAGTACTTGTTCTCTTGTATCAAGAATCTTGACGGGCTCTTCACAATAAGACAGATCGGGTTCCAGTTCTAATTCCTCATAGGTGAGTACATGCGTTGGGTCAGGCAGGTATTTTCTCAACAGAGATACGAGGAACACATCGTGAACTTTGGAGAGACTTGGCGGCATTGCCAATCGGTAAGCTACAACCCCAATTCGTTCTAGAATTTCGAAAGGTCCGATGTACCTAGGACTCAATTTACCTTTCTTACCAAAACGTATGACTCCCTTCCATGGAGATACCTTTAGGAAAACATGATCACCGACCAGAAATTCAAAATCCTTCCTTCGATTATCGGCATAGCTCATCTTCCTACATTGAGCTGCTTTGATGTGATTTTGGATTACCTTCACCTTTTCCACCGTTTCCTCCACCAGTTCTGGGCCTACAAGTTTTCTTTCACCAACGTCATCCCAACAGGTTGGTGTACGACATCTCTTTCCATATAACGCTTCATATGGTGCCATCTGAATACTTGAATGGAAGCTATTGTTATAGGAAAATTCTACCAGAGGTAAATATTGATCCCACATACCCTGAAAGTCAAGTGAGAAAGATCTCAACATGTCTTATAAGGTTTGAATAGTCCGTTCTGATTGTCCATCTGTCTGAGGGTGGTAAGCAGTGCTCAAATGAAGTTCAGTATCCAGGGATTTCTGAAGACTTTTCCAAAATCTTGAAGTAAAACGGGGATCACGATCAGAAACAATCGATAGGGGTACTCCATGAAGTCTCACAACTTCATTAATGTATAGTCTTGCTAGACGTTCCAGGGGTAGATCTTCTCTTATAGCAAGAAAATGTGCTGATTTGGTAAGATGATCAACAATAACCCATATTGCATCGTTCCTTCTAGGAGTCTTCGGTAGCCCTATGACAAAGTCCATCGTAACATTGTCCCATTTCCACTCCGGTATGGGAAGAGGTTGCATGACTCCTCCAGGCTATTTCCTTCCAGCTTTCACTTGTTGACAAACCATACATCTTAACACAAAATCAGCAATCTCCCTCTTCATGTTGTCCCACCAAAAATGTTCCTTCAAATCTCTATACATTTTGGTGCTCCCATGGTGTATAGAGAAATTGGAACTATGAGCATCATCCAGCAATTCCCTTTTTAGATCAGGTATATTGGGAACACAAAGTCTCTTCCCGAATTTCAAAATTCCATATTCATACACAAAGTCTCTCAATCTCCCATCATTCACAGCTTTAATCTTCTTTTGGAATTCTTCATCATCGGTCTGAGAACTCTTAATCCTTTCTAGTAAAGATGGTTTGGCAACCATTTGAAAAAGAATTGATGTTTCACCTTCCCTGGTTATTCCCATGTCTATCTTCACTAGATCCATAAAAATTGGATCCCTTTCAATTCTCATATTGTTCAAAACTCCATGGTCTTTTCTACTCAAAGCATCTGCCACCTTGTTTGCCTTCCCTGGGTGGTAGTGTATCGTACAATCATAATCCTTGAGTAATTCAAGACATCTCCTTTGCCTCATGTTGAGTTCTTTTTGTGAGAAAATATACTTCAAACTCTTGTGATCAGTATAAATCTCACATTTTTCACCATAGTGGTAGTGCCTCCATTTCTTCAAAGCAAAGATCACTGCTGCTAACTCGAGATCATGAGTAGGATAGTTTTGTTCATGAATTTTCAACTGTCGTGATGCATAGGCAATAACTCTATCATTCTGCATAAGGACACAGCCAAGTCCTTTCTTCGATGCATCACTATAAATAACGAACCCATCATTCCCCGATGGTAGAGTCAATATAGGAGCATTGACTAATCTTCTCTTCAGTTCTTCGAAACATTCTTCACACTCTTTTGTCCAAACAAATTTAACCCCTTTACGTGTGAGCTTCATTAATTGGTTAGCCAATCGGGAAAAATTCTGGACGAAACATCGATAATAACATGCCAAACCAATAAAACTACCTACCTCAGTTATACTCGTAGGTGCTGGCCATTCTTGGATTGCCTTGGTCTTAGAAGGATCAACAGAGATTCCATCTTTAGAGACATTATGGCCAAGAAAAGAAATCTCCTGAAGCCAGAATTCACACTTGCTAAACTTCCCATATAATTCATGCCTCCTAAGAGTCTTCAAGATAATGCGCAAGTGATTTTCATGATCTTCGTAGGTTTTGGAGTATACCAAGATATCATCAATAAATACCACCAAAAATTCATCGAGATACTCCTTGAAAACTCTATTCATCAGATCCATGAATACAGAGGGTGCATTAGTCAATCCAAAAGGCATTAAAATAAACTCATAATGCCCGTACCTGGTTCGAAATGCTGTCTTCGGAATGTCCTCCTTCTTCACACACAACTGATGGTATCCAGATCGAAGGTCAATCTTTGAAAAGTATTGAGCTCCATGCAGTTGGTCAAATAAATCATCAATACGAGGTAGGGGATACTTGTTCTTTATCGTTATAGCATTGATCTCCCTGTAGTCGATACATAACCTCATAGATCCATCTTTCTTTTTAACAAAAAGAACAGGGGCTCCCCATGGAGAAACACTAGGGCGAATAAATCCCTTATTACTCAATTCCTCTACTTGTTTCTTTAGTTCGACTAACTCTATAGTGGCCATTCTATAAGGGGTCTTCGATATAGGCCTTGATCCAGGAATCAAATCAATGGAAAACTCAACTTCTCATTCTGGAGGATGTCCAGGTAAATCTTCTGGAAATACATCTACAAATTCTTTCACAACAGGTACATCCTCTATTTGAACATTCCTTTCCTCACCCGCAGTTATTTCATTCTCTTCCTCCCCAATAATTGAATTTAGTTGAGCTATTGAGGGTGGATCTAAATAAGAATTAGGTGGTGACGATTCTGCTCTAAAAATAAGGTGTTCCTTATCATTATCATCAAGAATCGTAACCTCTTTCTTCTTACAATAAATCTTCGCATCATAGTCTGAAAGCCAGTCGATACCGAGGATTATATCAAACTCAATCATAGGTATGACGATGAGATCAGCAGATAAAGAAAATTTATGTGCTCTAATGGGGACTGATTCACAAAACATTGTTGCAACGATACTTCCCTTATGAGTTTTAACTGACAACTCCCTTATTAAATCAAATTGGAAATATCTAATTTTCTTAGCAAACTGGGAAGATATGAAACAATGCGATGATCCAGAATCAAATAATGCATTTGCTAAACTTGAGGAAACCATTAAATTACCTGCCACCACGTCTTTCGGAGCTTCTACCTCAGCATTAGTGATAGCATAAGCCTGGCCTTGATCCCTTGGCCTTTTCTGAGGTAAGTTCTCCTGACGCTTAGGACATGAATTTTCATAATGCCCCATCTCCCTGCAATTATAGCACTGAACGTTGGTAGCTTCCTTCTTCCCCTTGCAATCATGAGCTCGGTGGCCTTTTTCACCACACTTGTAACAGACTCCCATTCCCTTCAGGCAAGTACCGGGGTGTTTCTTCCCACATTTACCACATGATGGATATTCAACCTTTCCTTTCTTCCCCTTATTTCCATTCCCAGATTGATCAGCAGGTCTCTTCTTCTCTTGCTTTGCTTTAAAGTCATAAGACTTAGAGAATTCCTTTTCGGTCTTGATAGCACATGAGACAATGTCTTCGTACGATGAAAAGGATTGTGAGACTAATGCTCGACAGAGAAATGGTTTTAACCCATCAAAGAAACGATCAATATTACTTCTTGGGTTGCGAATATAATCTCCAGCATACCTTGCTAACCTTGTAAAGTTAGCCTCATACTTTGTGACATTCTCATCCTCCTTTTTCTCAGACTGAGAAATTGCCTTTCCATATCTGCTCGATGGTCGCGAGGGAAGTATTTTTCTAAAAACAGATCTTTGAACTCCCTCCACTCCATATTTGATACTTCATCGTCTTCCTTCATGTTTTGAATCAATGACCACCATTGATCAGCATCTCCAGTGAGGCGGTAAACTGCCATGATAACTTTTTCCCTTTCACTGCTCCCCAAAGCCTGAAATATTTTCTCTAGGGAAAATATCCATTGCTCAGCTACTAAGGGATTTGTATTCCCATTGAATGTTGGTGGTTGTTGCCTCATGAATCGATCTAACATTGATCCTCCACGCTGCGGATCAGGGTGCTCAATACGGGTAAGGTTATTATTCATAACCTGAGTAAGTTGTCCCAGTATGGTGATTAGCTGATCAGCACCAGTTGCATCACCAGCCCCACTATAATTATCTTGAGCAGGAGGGAAATCCCTACATGGAGTGCGTGCATTGATACAGTTTCCATTTCTTCCACTAGGCACCATTTCCAAACAATGGCATAAACTAGATCAGTTTGTGAATCAAAATACATAATCCCATACTTATAAAACACTTAACATAAATTGAACTATTTATGGATATAATCCATAATCATAAAAATGTTTTCTTTGAGGAAGTATATACTCATAAACCCTTCATAATGATTTGTAAAGAAAATGAGAGTTATCCTAAGCATATCCCCTGGGAGTGTCGTAACCAAGAGTGCAGCAAGGCCCGTTGTCGTGCACCAGTTCCCGTTCGAGTCTAGCTCAAAGCGGTGTTTTCGTGTTTTACCCCTAGGTACATCTGTGCCAGAGCCGCCTCTACCTGCTCGTATCCAGACAAGGATGTATTGCTCGGAAAAATCACAAAATCTCTACAATACCAAAATTCTAGGAAGTTCTTCTATACTAATCCTCAAAGTTCATATTAGGTCTACGTGCTCTAATCAGAGTTTATCTAAATCTAGCTTCCAAGGTTTGTACTAAACTTTCTCTGATACCAACTGTAACGCCCCGACCCCAGCTACCCAGAGTCGGTGCATTACTTCGTAACATTGGCATGATCACAAGAAAGATCAAATATCGAAAGACCGATTGGTTTAGTAGCCTTGGAAACACTAGATATATTCATAGGTTTTACATTACATCATAAAATGAAAAACTACTACAACAACATAAAGTCTCCATAATACACACTCATAACCCCACATAATATCCCTGCAGGTCATTCATAATTTACTTCTTCACTTCCTGGGAAAAATAAAACATATAAAAGGGGTGAGCTCAAATTCCCAGTAAGGATAACAAAATAGCGGAAACTTTCATAAATAAGAATAAACTTTTAAGGCAATGTATAACTAAAACAAAAGCCTTTCAAACATGAACTTTCAACATGGTATGGCATAAATAAAATGAAATAATGCCATTTACTTATTCACATGGATATTCTACTAATCTAATAATCACTTGCAAAAATCAATAACCACTTTCATAATTTTGGAATGCATAATGCCAGACTATCATAACCATATAGCCAAGGCCTCGTGCCAAGACCACAAATAAAATTTTGTCAAGGCCTCGTGCCAAGACACTAGTTTGTCTCATGAGACCTACCGATGCATCGAGGAGCTATAGCGGGCTCCACCCGTCACTTATTAAGTCCAATGCATTCCCATATGAAAAGGTTTAAACATAACATAAACATTCGTATTAAAACTAGCATACAAAATTTCAATAATTTCACCATAAACTATGAATGGTATAAAAATAGCACATCCATAGTCAAACATATCACAAAACCTTCAATACAATATAGAAGTTTTGTATCATAATAAATCAACTTCAAATAATCTTAAAATCCATCAAAGGATGTTGACATAGATGAAATCAAAATTCTTTTTAAAGAAATATCTCCTTTTATTTTGAAATCATTTAAGATCCATATAAAATAAAACATTTTCTTTGAAAATATTCTTATAAGCTTGTAAGGAAAGCTTTGAAGATTTTATAACGGCGTAAAATAACCGCACCCGCCGTATAAGTTAAAAAAAACATTCTTACCTCAATTCTGTCGAAAAGGTTAAAAAGGACCTTGTTTTGAAAATGACAGAAAGATTCCTTTATAAACCTCTTATAAAAAGTCAAACAAGGGTATAAATGACTTTAACCCATATTCTTGTAAATAGTAAAAAAATTTTGAAATACATTTTTAAGAAACATGGATGTGGATGATAAAGATATCCCAGTAGATTATTACGTATAAACAACCTCGGATAATGAAGAGATTGTGAAATAAACCCTTACCTTGTACTTTTCCTTTGTTGAGGTCGGTTAACCACATGTATAATGGTGAAATAATTATTATTAAATTATACAAGAATCATATACATTAATATGATATCATATATGATCTTTTAACATTGCTTTATTAATAATATCTTAGTATTATCGTCGTTTCAGGTGATAATCGATTCGTTCTTCTTAAATGTTTGGTTACGTAAGACATGTTTGTAATGGATAGATTAAATCTTATTCATAATCAGAATGATATTAACATTATTTTTAACACTAAAATGAGAATAAGACTTGAATGGATACGATGGAGGATGGATCTCACCGCGTTCGTGGAGACGGTAGTCCGTACGTACGCACGAACGCTACTTCCATTTAATTTTTATTTTAAAAGAATTGAATCCAAATGATACATAGGTATATTACTATTCCAGTATAATATAATATTTTATATATGTTACTTATGTTCATTAACACCATCCTTTATATGTTCCATGTGTGGTATGAACGAGTCATATCATTTTAAGGGGGCGGTAGTCCGCACTTCCTCAAATGAAATTATCGTATGTATATACAACATGAAACGAATAATGGTATGAAATAAAATGGAATTACAGAAGCTTATATATAAAATATATATCATTAATATCATATTTAATTACAGTTCCATCATAATGGCCACCATGAGAGGCGGTAAGATGTATTTGAACAATCATCGGTTCGTGAGGCGTTAGTTTTCCATCCACAGAAACATTATGTTCATCATCCATTAGATGGAGTTGTGTGTATGTGTAGTTTGAATCCTTCTTATAACAACATCCTAGTATATTGAGGATACTGGTGTTGTTACAAAAGAAAGGAAATAAAAAGAGTTTGGGGGTTGGAGAAGAAAAATAAAGGAAAATAATTTAAGAGAAATCGTTACCTTTAATTTAGGTAACTCACTTTGGTTGGAACCAAAGGACTTCTTGAAATGATTTCTGACTAAGGGGAAGCTTCAAGGAGGAGTAGAGGGATGTGGGGAGCTTAGTTGGGCAGAGTTTGGACGATCCAAGTGGCTTGAGAGGTGTGAGGAATGAGTTGAAGTGGTCTCCTTTTATAAGGGAGAAGAGGGGCTCTTTAAGAAAGAGTGAAGGTATTACTTTATAATATAATTATATTCGGTTTATAATGGTACAAAAATCATTGAGGTCGAATATAAGATGACTAATATTCTAAATAACATCAACCAATAATAATTTGACAGGTTTTAGATAATATTTTAATCATTATAATCTTATTTATTTAAATGATTTATGAATGAGGTAAACATTGCATCATTATTGTGTCATTAATAATTTAAATTATTTGATGTCTAAAAATTATAAATAAAATATCATTATGTAGGAAATCTGTTTATCTTTCTAATGAATATTTATAATCGAAAATCCAACATGTATAACCCTATGTAAAAATTTTTCTTCTAAAAGATGTAAGCTCATGCCATTTTTATTTTTATTTTAACTTTATTAATATAAAGTGTCCCTACCACATAAAAGTGGCTCCAAGGGGTCCCCAAATTGACCCAAGGATGCTCATGGTCGGGTATGTGTCCACTAATAAGGTTAGGACACGTTTTAGGGTAATTTTGTATTATTATAATATTATTTTTTTAACCCTTATTTACCGGATTTACCCTTAACCATGGTAAATAAAATATTTACCACAGTAATTATTCAAAATGTTTAAAAATAAAAGTTACCTATTTACACAATTTGGACATCCTGATTCCAAATATGGAATCCATTTTTCTAAATTCAAAACACAGAAGTGGAAGAAATTAATTTAAAATTAATTCCCACTGTCAAAACAAAAAGCGTGTTTTTAAGAGGTAATAACGATCAAAAGATTGACACTTGTTTATGTTCGGTTTAATTGTAAAATTATGTCCAATGACCAACATTATATTAAATGGTAAAAATATGTTCTAAATATACATTAAAACCACTCAAATTCACAATTTATCACTATTAATTATTTTGATTAAAAAAGTTGTTTTTAATTAAAATTTTGTAATTTTCACTATTCATCAAAATATTAAAGTTATCCGAAAAGTACCAAAATTTCACCCTAGGCTAATTTCAATATTCCAAATCCAAAAATGAAGTCCATTTTGAAATATAAAATTTATATGATTTCAAAAAGTAGGTATTACTATTCACAACGGCTATTTTAATTAGTTGTGGTGTGTGTTAGAACTCGAGGTTGCGTACAACACACGCTATCGCATTATTCGAAGGGAAACGTACCGTGGAAGCTTGGGGTGTTACACATACCCCTCCCCCATATTATATAAGTAAATATGAAAACTTGGTGAAGTAGGTTTTCAATTTTTTATGGTTCTCATGATAAGAATATATCCTACCTCCGATTGTGGGTACTCTAATATGCTCCATGCTCCCTTTGTATACCAAATACATCTTCCTAAGAGTCCATTTTTTAAACATACAAGGTCATACATTTTACAAATAAAATCATATTATGTATTATCATCCATAAGAGAATATTCTGTATCTCTATAATAGAATCATAGTCATGCTAATTGTAACATTTCTCTATAACGTATAATTATCCATGATAAATATTGGTTAGGGATAAACTCATAGTCATACACTAATTGGTATATTATCATTTCATTTAAAAAAAATGTATATCCATATTTACATTTTTGTAGAATACACGAAGGAATGATAAAATTCAGTTTTCATTTAATGTGATAAATTTTGAAACTCTTGTACTATTTGAGAGTATGTAACAAAAAAACATAATCACAGGGTTGTCATATCATATATGATAAAATTCCATATCATCCAAATGTTTGTACCCTTTCTAGGATTTTTTATCTTTTTACATCAAATGTAATTCATATCGAATTTTATTGTGGCCATCTGGTAAAAATATTTTGATAAAATATTTATTGAAAAAAAATATAAGAAGTAAAATAGTTTGAATAATGGTGAGACAATGAAATATTATTCTGAATTTTTAAAATTATTGGCATATTCAAACTTATTAACATTATAAAATTATATGTTCTGATTTCATCCTTTTTTTTCTACATAGAACACATCTTAAGTGAATCATTTCTATACTTTCAACCCCATTCCATCAATATTATATTTGAAAAAATATAACTACTTATTTTAATTGTTTTAAAAATAATAGCTCTCTTAGAATATTTTGTAAAATTCACATTAAACATAGGCTGGTTAAATTTTTTATTTATTAATTTTTAACATAATAAACTCCAAACATACTTCCATAAGACTATTAGAAATTATATTCTTTTCATAATATGTTTTTTTGATTCAAAAAAACATTTCTATTGTGAAGTAATATTTCCTTCATTTTAGTAGTAATATTTTAAAAAATAAACTATTATTTTCATATAATATATTGGATTCTATGTGTATATTTCCATTCATTATAGAAAATTAATTTTTTTTGAAAAATTATCCCACTGAGGGGTGGTGGATACAAATTCCCACATAATTTGACTAATATTTAGACAAATAATTATATCCCCGATAAAAATATTTTATCCATTTCATCAAATATAAACATGTTATATAAATTCATTAATTTTAAACCAAATGTATACTATTAATTATCTCAGCCACGTTCACATTCACAAAAAATCTTTGTAAGAAAAAGACATCTCTTATAAAAGAAGATAAACAAGATGAAAATACACATCTCTTACATAGATTCAATTGATCTTCATAAAACCATTTTCATTAATATACTCGATGTAGTGACTCGTCACTACATATCATTAATATAATCTAAAAATTAAATAAATTATTCCTTTGATTCTAAACACCAATATATTTACAAAACATAGAAAATTATACATTTTTATCACATATTATTTAAAATAAATGATCTTTTTGTTATAACATCCAAACCTGACATAGAAATTACAAGGAGTTTAGAAAACTCATTCATGTAAATATTTTTAATCCAACCACATTCAATTATTTATATTTAAATAAATTAAATTTCCCATAAGAACTTTTCTTAAATCACCCATATTTCATGAGATGTTTTCATAAGACACTGGGATTAAGAAATAATTACATTGAGATTCTCCTTTTCTAGGATTAATTACAATTTTGTGTGTGTTAAAGTTGATGATATTTTTCATAACAGAATCTTTATCTGATGAGTATCATGTATTGTTAAATATTAAATATGACCATTAGTTAAAAGTTCTCCCTATAAAATGATGACACAAGTTAAATTTCCATCATATCCATAATTAGTTCAAGATCTATTCTAATATCAAGTTCTCCTTATCATTTATCCCATTGTTTAGCTAATTATGTGAGATAGTATCCTAATAATTTCAAATAGGAATCTTGGATAATCGAGCAGAAAACCCATAGTCTAATATTTCTCAGGGATAAACTTGACTCTATTCCACTATTATCCTAATCCTATTAGGCGATCCCTACTAGTGTAACCACAAAAAATAACCAAAAAATGAAAAATATTGGAAAATAAAGGGGAACCCATCTTTGGCATGAACTACAAAAGGATGTTCCAATATCACATATCCTTGACTGCCGTACCCATGAAAATAAGGGTCACCCATCTTTAGACTGACCTACCCAGTTGGATGATTAAGGTCATAAGAAGTACTGTTTGGGATGGAATATCATAGATTATTTTTTATAGGTATATTATCTCACCATATTATATCATGTTCTTCCATCTTATGTATGCCTGATTCATTCAAATTAGATTAGAACCATATTCTCTCAACTAAATCAATATGTTCAAACAGTGTTGATATGTAACTATTTAGAGGACCCAGATGTTTGTATTACACACCATAAATTAGTAGTCGATTATATTAATACATACAATAATACATCATATTCATAAGGTATAAGACCTCTTCATATCATTACATCAACTTACATGAAATTAGAAATATCCACATGATTAATCATGGAGTGATATATGGACAACCCCATTCGCCAGCCTAGACAATGAATAAGTCTAAACAGAGGTATGTATTCCAACTTTATGTGCCACTACATAAGGATAATTTACATAACATAGAATCCAATTAATAATATATATATATAACATAATATGCACGAAATACAATAAACATTAAAACTCATGTTCATAATATCAATTAAAATAGACGTCAAGGTAGTTGAACAATTAAATTCATTATAGAATTATTTCTATCTTACAATGAGAGGGATTATTTAGAAGAACATTTACAATGATAATAAATCATACAATATATTTCATATAAAAAATTTATAACTATGAATAAATCTATGAATAAAATTTACATATATGAATATTTCATATATTTAAACATGTGATAATCATTTAGGAAAATTTTAAAAATAAAATTTAATTTTAAAACCTTTTATAATTTTTAAATTTTACAATATTTACATTACATAATTTTGAAGATAATAATTTTACATTCAATTGAATATGAACCCCTTTATAATTATTTAAATATTTTGAATATAATGTCTTTATATTCCTACAAATGTCTACACATTAATAATTATTTTTATTTTTCATTTCATTTTATCTATTTGATATTATATGAATTTTAAATATTTTCTATTCAAAAATCTATTATTTAATAACTTTAACTAATCAAAAATAAAATATTCTTAATATTTTATTAAACCATGACAATATTAGTCAACAAAACACTTTGGATATAGATTAAATAATAATAAACAAATGACCCCATTTATTTTGAAAAATTACATACAATTAATTATAATTATATTTATAATTTAAATGTAATTTTTATATTTTAAGGAATTAATAAAAAAATAAAATTTTATAAATTATTTCTACTGATTTCAGAATAAACATTTGTATTACTATATCATACGAATTTATGTATTATTTGGTAAAATGTATTTCCAACATAAACACGTTGTGTTTGGGAAAAATTATTTCAATGAATTTATTTAATAAATTATAAACCATTTATTATTAAATAATTTATAAACATTTTATAAATTAAAATTTCCCAAAATACAGTTGATAATATCTTGTATGAAATCCATATCATTTAATATTTTTAAAATAATTTATAACATTTTAAAATAAAATTATCACTACCCTAATACATATTTGTAATCATATGTAATATAAAACCATTCTACACATACACATGCCATTTAAAATTCTTTTCATAATGGTAAGTCACTACTTACCTTTCAAAAATTGTGTACAACACATTGAATAAGGGTATTGAAATGATTCCCTTTACATAGCTCCTCTTGGGTAAGGGTATAAATGTTATTACCATTATGTGAACACATCAAGTAAAGGTAGGTCTCATTTAAATTTTCAATTCCTTATGGAACCACAACATAATGTTACTACTTTCATGAAAACCATTAATGAAACAGAAACAACAAGGTTACAATTACACAAACATTTTTTATAAGGGTATTGTTTATGGGTAAGTGGTCGATTAACATTCTGTAACCCTTTAAAAATAAAATACCTTTAGAGAATCATTTGTTATTCATCAGTGTAAGTTATGATTACCTTTACACACACCACTCAATATAAGGGAAATTCCATGGCTACCCTTCGACATCTTATCCATGTCAGGGTTTGTCCATCAATACCTATACAAATCCCTACTATATAAGGATAAACACATTCTAAATATTATTATAAAAAATGAACAATTTTACTATAATATTTATAAATTATTTACTAAAACATAATATTTCATAGTTCTAAATCGATTAGTGGAAAAAATCATCATACATCCTTGGTGCATCGATGTGCTAATCTACACCTTCTAAAGTTTAAATGGGATCCATCTTTGTTCCTTGGTGTGATAGTAACTATATATGAAAAGTATGAAGTTGAAAGATGTGTTTAGTTTACTATGAGTCATCATCTAAATTTCATCATACATACATCCATCGAATGGATGTAATATAATTAATCTTTAGGAATGCTTTTCAGAAAACTATATTTACTCATGTGTTAAAAAATAATATTCCATGGGTCATTCATGCATCATACAAATTTACTCCATTCACATTAAACCTATTTTAATGTACTAATTAATGATATATTATGTGGAGAATGGGCTCGATTTCTAAAACACACTAAATTATATACCACGTTCATGAAAATCATAATTTTGATGGATGTTGATATGAAACCTGTTAATATAATATATATAAATACTACTCTAGGGAATATATCTTTCAATATAATACAAATATTATAAAATGTATTGTTAATTATTCAATATATTCTTGATATTTTAAATTATTAATTAACTTAATTACATAAATTGTTTTCAATAACTATAACATTTTTTACTAATATTGTAATTGTATTTTTAATTATTAATTAAATAATTATTTTTATCATTATTATTTATTATTTTAATCAATTTTTTATTGATAGTTATATATATAATTCTTTAAATTAATATATTTTTAGTAATTATATCTTGCCTGAGAGATGTGAATCTGGTTCATGAATTTTGGCTAGGGTCACCATTCACAGAAATATTATAATTGTGAAATATGAGTCTTACTAGCCAGATCATGCATCAAATTTATGTGTGACCATTTCATGCACACTAAAAAATAATTATGTATAATTTTCCTAATTTTTCAAGATAGTGATAGAATGTATTCTCAATTTTTTGAATGTGACACATATTTTAGAATAAAATAACACATTATTCTTAAAAAGAATCAATTTATGTCTTTCCAAACACATCAATCATTAGATTCTTGTGATCTCAATTATTATACAAAAAAATTAGTGATCACTCTCCAAAAATATCAATACAAACAAAGCTCATTTACTTAGATTCTTCTATATGGTGCATGTTTTAGAGTAAAATGACACTAATAATGTAAAAACACACATTTTGAGTCACACCAATCACATCGTGATTCAAATTGATGTGAAGATGAATCATAAATGCTAAAAATAAATTATGGATCATTTTCTTAATGAATCAATATAATCAAATATTATTTTATTCGTTTTATCTATGTGATGTGTGGTTTATAAAGAAATTATAATTTTAATGTTAAAATTATTGTTTAAGACATACCAACCACATCATTTGTTGGATTGGTGTGTGATTGATTCATATATATCAAAAATAAATTGTAGATATTTTTTTAAATTTTTCATTACTATATGTTATTTTTTTCCATTTTTTTCATATTGAATAAAATTTTACCCTAAAATTATGTTTTTTATTTTGAACACACATTCCATATCCAACTGGGAAAATCATGTGTCAAATTGATGTTAAGTAAAATCTTATTTTTCAAAAATTAGTTACGAAGTATTATACATATGTATCAAGACAATATGTTCTTTTATTATTGACTAAGACAATTTGATGTGTTTTTTAGTGTAAAAAAATCTTTTTTAATTTGAAAACATGGAATTGGAGTCCTATTGGACACAATGTATGTTGGATTAATGTGACATTGATTCATATACAATATTAATTAATTTTGGATCATTTTCATAATGATTGTAAAAAAAATACATGCTCATTTTCTTGATTCATAAAATATGGTATGTGTTGTAATAAAAAATGATATGGTTACGTTGAAAACATTCACTTTATGTCATACTTGACACATCATGTATCAAGTTGATGTAAGGTCAATTTATACACCCAATAAGTGTATTATTTAAAAAAAATTAAATATTCAAGACAATATAACCTCATTTAATGGCGTTTGGCTATTTGATACGCATTCTAGAGTAAAATTACACTTTTAATTTCAAGATTCACACTTTGAGTCATACCGACCACATTATATTTAATATTGATGTCAGATAAATTCGTACAAGTAAAAATTGAATTATGGATGACATTACTAAACTAGTAACATAATACATGCTTCTTCACATAGCTATATCTATGTGATGTTTTTATTAGATTAAAATTCCACTTTTTAATGTGAAAATGTGCACTTAGAGTCATACTGGACACATTGTGTGTCATATTAACTTATTTTTTATTATTATATCTCAAAAATAATATATGGATCATTTTTCCAATTATTAAAAAAAAAAAATCTTGTTTTTAAGGTTTTATAACGCGACATGTGTTTTTAGTTAAAATTACAATATTATATTGAAACAAAACACCATGAGCCACTTCTGTTACATTATGTGTCAGAATGATGTGAGGTTAATTCCCACATATCAATAAATAATTCTGTATTATTTATCTAATTATTCATGATAATATGATATTGTTGTCAAGATTTTTGAAATGTGACATTTTTAGAGTAAAATTACACTTTAAGGTTATAACATGTACATTGAGTCATACGGACCACGTTGTGGGATAGATTTATGTGTAGTCAATTCCTACATAAAAAATTTAACTAAGTATCATTTTCAGTATGTATCAAGATAGTGAAATCAAATTTTATATATTTGGGATATGTGACACATGTTTTTTACTAAAATTATTCATTTTCAGAGTGAAAATACACACATGGAGTCATACTGGCTATATCCAACGATGGTTGGATTGTAAATATATTCCTATAATATATAAATTAATTATGAATATTTTTACTAATAGTTGAAAATAAAATAAGTTCATTTTATTTGTTTTGATAATATGATGTGCACTCTAAACTAAAATTACACTTTTATGTTAATAATATTCACGTCAATTCATACTGGCCACATCAAATTCTATATTGATGTGTGATTGATTAATACATCCAAAAACTGAATTATTTATCATTTTACTTAATATTGAAGATAAATTTATCTTGATTTCATGGATTTTTCAATGTGAAGTGTGTCTTAGGCTAATATGATTCTTTTATATTGAAAACCCCCACTTTTAGTCATACTATCCATATCATGCGTTTGATTGATATGGGGTTGATTCATACATATTACAAATAAAATAAGGGTTATTTTTTCAACAAAATAAACACCATTATAAAAATTACAAAATTAAAAAAATTACACAAAATTAAAATTATAATTCTAGGATGATTAATGTACCATCCCCATATATGGATCACTAATATCAATCTCTTGGCATAAAATTGGAGAATGATTCCATTGAAAAACTATCCATTTTGTTTATGGTTTATTCAATGTTAAATCATTATCCTTGAAAACCAATAGTTCAAGGACACTAGTGAACACCATCTTTTATGTCATAATAAAAAATAAGAAATAGAGGGTAATTTTTTTAATGATGAAAAAATAATATGCCATACAATCCTACACTACCAAGGTTGAACTACATCCCAGTAATTGGAAATATGTGTTAAAATATATTGGTCAAAGGATCCTTGGCCAATTTCATGCTTCGATATTATCTTCTACAAACTCACTTATAATTATCATAGTGATACAAATTAAATATTTCAACTAATGTAGGGTCATCGCCAACTAGTTTTTTAATTTCATGTAACTCATCATAATCTGAAAATAAGTTAAATTAGATAATTATTTTATATAAATGTGTGATAAATTTTGGAATGACCATATACTATCTAGAAGAATATAAAAATTGTATTAGAAATTTGAATATATATGTACTCACATAAAATTCATGTTTAGTAAAAATATATAAAATGTTGGATTGAATATGGACTTTATCTGTAGAAGTAGTGGGTGTATTTTAATGGTCAATATATTATGAACTGATTTCCCATAATTTTGTGGATAGTTATTAAGATTCATTTTTTCTAGTCCTATGAATTCCTTCTAAAATAATCATTTTAATATTATTTGGTATGAAAAAAATTAAGGGTATACGAGTTTTTTTCCTAGAGAGGTCGTCAAAATTATATACACAATGAGAAAATATGTTGAAACGTGATAATTATATATTTTCACACTTTTTTCATCAAGTGATGGAACCTCTAGTAGGGGAGGATCTTCAACTCGGTATCCTCAATCATATATTTAAAAAAATATTTGGTGGAGTGACAATTATTTTGAATTTATAGGATGATCGAATATAATTTTCATGAACAGACATTATAAATATAAGATTAGAATAAAATTATTACCAAAATATTTAAAATTATCATGTATTTATATTAATAACAACAATATCTATCATTACGATATTTATTATTCCTATCCCAAATTTATCTCTATGGTAATATTATAACCAAGATCAAAAAAATATTTAGTCACCTCAACTTTATGTAGTAAAACATTCTTACATCACAAAATCTATTCACTCATCACTAAAATAACTATTTTTCTTTGGAGTATGTAGACTATTTAAATATATGGTTGGACTAAGATAATATTAAAAACAAACCATGAAATATATATTTAAGGAAATTATAAAAAAACATAGTAAAAATTGGTTTACAAATTCTAGTTCATTAATGGTATATGATACTTTCATAAATTTTCAATTATAATATGAAAAAAAATTCATTATTTGGTTTTTCACAAAGCATAAACATTTTCCAAATTAATTAAACTGTTTTGAAATATTGATTGATAGGAATATATTTATATATACATTAATCTATCTCAATTTTAAGAAATTCATAATTATATTGTGTTCAGTCAAGGATGACATACCAAAATTTATTCAATATTTATCGATCGATCTATCATAATAAAATTCTTATATAAATATATACTAAAATGTATAATTTCGTGGGTATCTATGAAATATTGATTATGGTGCATTATAAATTCACAATGGAAATCATATGTGTTTTATTTTTTGAAAAAAATGCTTTGGATAAAAAAACATTTATTTTATAAAAATTGAGTGTGATGGGGATCCTGTTTTGTTTAAATAAAAAAACTATCATGTAATGAAAAAAAGTAAAATATTATTTATATGATTAAATTAAAGAGTTTTACAACTATATTATAGGCATCAAGATGTGTTTTTCAAATATATTTTTTTCTTTTCATACTCTATTCTTAGTTCATATTTTTATCAATTTAATCTATATTCAAATTAAATTTGGGAGTAGAAATTATAGTGGGATTAATGATTCCAAATTTTTATTCTGTTGGTTTTCATTTTTTTTGTAGTACTGACATATATTACTGATGAAAATATGAAGTTTTATTAAATATTATTGTCAAATAGAATAAATATTTGGGAAAATATACTATGAAAATGTACCTCATGTGTGCATTCACAATATATACTTCTGTACATTCAAACTTGATAACTTCATTTATACTAAAATGAACAATAATGTCTACAGTAGCCTCTATAAATGATTATTCATCATATTAAATATATGAAACATTTCCATCTTTGAATTCTGTATCTTTAAGAACATAAAATGTTAATATATGTAATAGTCGAACCATTGTGGTGATTGTACTCTCAGATAGTCCTTCTAATTTTGGTTGACTCTCTTTATTTTAATTATATGAACTTATATTTCATATTCATTTTTTCAATATGTAACACAATAAATTTTTTAGACATACTTCTTCAAATTTTTAAGTATTTGAATTTTAATTTTGTAATGGAAATGAAACATTATAACCATGTATATTTATTATATTAAACTACATGCTACACAATTTCCAATAGAATTATCAATTATGGTGACATCATGATCATAAAGTGGGATATTAAAATCAATTGTCGGCTCTTGAGAATAATTAATCCCCACTCTCACATTATATTTTAAGATGATATTTATTGTGTATAATGTATCCTTGGATGTTTTTCACCATACCCCTAACAACAAGATGATTGGTGGGTTCTGATAGATATAAATGACATACAATTTCACCCTTAAAAATATTAGTAATATAATGTTATCGATTGTTTATTGATTCACACATAGAGGAAAGAGTTCTGGAAAACAAAATTCCATGATTATGGATTGTGGTTTATGGGAATGTATAACATTAGAGCTATATGGGTCATATGGTTCTTCATGTGTTGATCTGTGTTATACTATGTGTTCACTTTAACCCTATTATATATACTAGTATTCTAAACCCGACCAGATAATAATATATTTTAAGTCACCAATTTGTATATTAATTATATTTATCATCTCATATGTATCACTTTGAAACCTTTTTTTGTCCAATTATTCTTAAGGTGACACTCTGAAACCTTCCCCTCAAATGTGGAAATATTTATCATTCCTCTTCAGATATAATAAAAGTAGTTATTCTTTGGGTAAGGTCAGTGATGATTATTGTATTTAATTATTATAAAAATAAAACAACAAAAAAATATTTTATGAAATCATAAAAAATTATTATTATGTCGAACTTACTCATGATTCCCATACTACTTGGGTGATTTTATCTGCTACTTGTCCCACTTTATTTTCAAAAGTATCATTCCATATATCATGAAGGGGGATAAAAGTGCCTTTTTGATACTAATTCATCAATATTTATAAACATATGTATATATATAATGTTTCATATCATATATATCATTTAATTTAGATTTAAAATACATAACATTTTCATTTCATGTGAATTGTACTCAGTCCATGCATTATGGTTGTTGTGCATTAGTTTTGATGTAGGCTACTTATTTTCAGAAATCCTTTATTTTTTTCATAGATTAAAGAATATTTAACCAATGTATATATTATAAATAATTTTAAATAAAATAATTTCAATTATAATTCATTAGAAAACAATTTTCCTCATGAGGACTAAAACAATATTTCCATGTTTCATTTTTTATAATATTTTAATACTTACTTAGTGGGTGTGGGATTACATTTCCCACAACATCCCTAAGATACAAATTTTTCAAAAGTGTATGGAAGGCTCTATGAGATTTTCTAGTGGCCATTAATATAAATTTTATATACCAATAATCATAGATAAAAATATTTTAAGGGATAATGAAAATTAAATCAATAAATAATTATATATTGTCCTTGTAAATTGAATAATGTATATCACAACATTACCAAAATATCATACCAAATGGATTTATTCAATGAAAGAAAATTAGTGTGAAATGTATCAATAAAAAATGCACATGAAATTTTGTTATAATTACAATGTAACTAATGAACGTTGACATGTTAGTGTCAATAGGTTGGTATTTTTTATTCTATCCAACATAGAATTTTATACCCTTACTTGTTTCTTTGATGTGTTTATTTAACATGGTGATGTTACATCACTCTTATTTTATTGATCCATATGTTGTTCATCATTTCCAACATAAACTGAATGTCATCTTTTGTTTTTTATACATAGTCAAGATCCGATAACATTATCACAAAAAAATTCTATGTGAATAATATCTAAAATACGTATGACATATGCACAATTCCATTAAGTTAATTTAAAAAATGATCTATTTATAAATCCATATTCCATAATGATTTTCAAAAAATGTGTTACCAAAAAGAGTTTCAATATCATTTACTATATATAATAGTGGATCACCAATTAGTTTTGATGGTGTTGTAAATTATTTTTTATTTCCATTAAATTATGTTGTCCAGGATCTATATTTATGTCATCGAGCTAAAACATTTGATTCCCTGAAAGCACAATTATCGATGAATGTATCCACCTAACTGATTTTTTATATTCACCACAAATTGAGTAACCCAACATTCATTTACTATTATATCCTAAATATTTCTATAAGTGTGATTGTTGGTTATCATCCTGTAAAACATGGATCTCAATGTCAACTCAGCTCTTCTATGAGAATCATAAAATATATCACATGTATCCCACATCAATTTTAAATTTTTGATAAATAGAGATAAATTGAAATCAATATAATTGTAAGGATGTTTTTGTCAAGATATTAGAATATACAACATGACATTTCTTTTGTTCATAGATAACCATAATGAAATGTTAAAATTTACCAACATCAATGTAAATATTAAATGAGTACATCTTTTACAACAAAAGCAATTATTCAATCTATAAATAATTTAATTATGAGCTTTCTAGACTCTTTTATAAATTTAGGATAACCATAATCAATTTAAATTAATTGAAGATAGTTCCAAATTTGATGTAGCACCACATCATCAACTCTTGTATCTATATTCTATATAAACTATGTAGTATTTTCATGAAATCCATATAGTTTTTTAAACAATTGAATGAATGGAATTTTGAATAAAACAATCAAAATACTTGATTAATATTTCTTGTATCTATCCAAACCATAGTTAGGGATGTTTTTGAGTTCTTCATAGTCCTTGGAACAAAATATACAATAATTTTGAGACTTTTTTATTTTTTCAGAGATCATACCCATTTAAATTTTAATTCATTTTGAGTAATATGTTCACCATCTAATCTCATTTTTTCTAATAGAAAATTATTCTAGGCATGAAGTAGTTTTATATGTTTGGGGTCTCTACATAAATTGCCGATTTTCATATTATATAACATCAATAAAACTAACAATGACATATATTTAGTAAGGAGATTATGGAATTATCACTCCACACAATTATTTCAATTCTCAAACAACTTTGGAAAATCACAAACAACATCTCAAATTTTTGGTTTTATTTATTATATATGATCTTTGTCATAATTTTTAATAGTATTCATATTGAATGATCCAAAAATCAAAGTATCATCATAGTTTGTATACAGATTTTTATTTTCACATCCTTATTAAAAAATTTATAGGTTCAATCTATCCCCTGATGAATCAAATGTTCTTTTAACTCTTCTAGTTTAATTCATCCAAAAAATGAAAAACATAAACACATACAAAGGATCTAATAATGGATGTATGAATTATCTATTGAAATCTTACTAAACTCTTTAAAACCTTCTTCAAACTCATTTATCATATTATTAACAACAATATAAAATGTAACGGTCTATAATTTCCATATAATTGAAACCTAAATTGGGCCACCACTGGTCAAAAGGGCATTTAATTTCACTACAGGCTTGAAACTAGTTCCCTTGAATCAATTAAATACACATGGGGACAATTTCACTCAATAATAAGTGTAATTGAGAGTCAAGTAATATAATAATAAATCCACCATGACCTATCCATATATTATACATCCATACAAAATAACAAATAAAAAAATAATTTGGATCACATTAAATAGCTCAAGCACCAAAAAAATATCGCACCACTATAGTATCCCAATCCTGTAGTGTAAAGTTTCCCAGCAAGTTCACATCTTTAACCACTATAAAATCACCAAACCACTAACCATATAAATTACTAAAAGCACAATGGTCTAAATAAATCATTTAATGGGAAACATATTTTTTATTCTAGGAATGTAAGGGAAGTCTGTCAAAAACCATGCAATTGGAAAAGATGGATGAATGTGAGAGAATAAAAAAATGGATAAATCAATACACACAAGTGTGGAAAATAACTAAAAAAACCTACAATTCAGATAATATAAGCGTGATCACCAAGTAACATAGTATCCAACCACCACCAAAAAAATCTATAGAAATCCCTTAAAATTAGTTAATAAATTTCTAGTTTCATTATAAAATATAAATTATGTTTTTACATGAATTATAAAACCAACCCACAATAACAGTTTAAAATCCTACAATTGTTTTAAAATAAAAATAAGGATAATTATAAATTTTATATGGAACCATTAAAATGTGAAAATAAACCAAAATGCATTCCCCTTTTAAAAAAACTAATGAAAATACCAATTTTGTATTCAAGTTTATTGAAAAAAATATTTCATTAATTTATTAATGAAATACCAAAACCGTTCTTACTTTTCCTAATCATAACTTTCTAACCAGTATAAAACAACTCATACGAGTTCTATTCAAAACCATACAATATAATTCCAAACAAGTCATAAAGGGAAACAATAAAATAGCATGGAAAGCCATATCATGTCAAAGATCCATAAAAATGATCCATCATGTACACAAATCAATAATATAACTATAATAAAACTCAAATGGTTAATATAAAATAAATAATACATAACATACAATATATATTATAAGGAATCACATGAGGAACTAATTGGATAAGTACAATACACATAATGTGGAACAACGAATAGAATGTTAGTAGTCACACATCCATCAACCAAATCACTATAAGACCAGTCTCATTGTTGACACTCCCACTAATTTGCAATATGTACAACTAGGGATGATTAGCTAGTGTGTAATCTCTACTAGAATATAAATGATCCATAACTTTGCACATAAAATATTATGGTTTCCCATGTAACAAATAAAGGTTATGGGAAACATTCAAAAGAAATGTCATCCCCAGAAAATAAAAACGTCTAAAGAAAACATCATAATCACATCCTTCCCACCACAAAAACTTCAATTAGAAATAACGATATCTCATATGGACATCATGATTAACAATATCAAATCCAATGCCCGTATATATAAAAATATCATAAAAAATACAATGGTGCTCAACAAGGTTAAAATCAATTTATCAATCAATAATCATTTATTGAGGATCAAACATACCTTTCACATATCACATATATAAAATACATTTTTTAAATCCCATTAAGACCCATATGGAATCAAAACACAAATCTAATGGGAACCATGATCTCACCAAAAAACAATCAAACAAGTCAATAGAGTAACTTTTTCATTTCACAAAGTAACACCACCATTCTAAAATAAGTAAAACCTTTAAAATAAATCACACCCATATCAAAAACATATACTGACTTCATACTAGTTCTTAGAAAAATTCATTAGCATGTCCAAATGAGAACTAACAACCACTTATCATTTGACCCATGTCTTATCCATGTTTCTAAAAATATTTGTAATCCATTAAAAAAACATTCTTGGTTATACCATAACGTTTTTCAATGCCAATAAAAATAATTTATGTTACATTAATCAATTATAACATAGAAACGTGGGGTTTTTTTACAAGAACATGGTATGTGGAAAAGGTCATTTCTATGCTCAAAATACAAAAAATCAATCCATTTATTATACTATATCTATAAAATTCAGGTGAATTTATATTAAATATTTTGAAATAATCAAATTTATTTTTAACATGTAATACAATGTGATTTAATTGAATCACCTACCTCAAAACGCAGGCATATGATCCAAAACGCACTGATAATCATCACAAACATTAGAAGATATAGAATCATGCAAGAGGGTGTCATGGATAACCTATGACACCCCCTAAAATAATAAATACCAAAAATTTAGTCAACCGTTTATCATTCATTTATACCAAGCTAAGAGGGCTTCCAATGAAGAGGAAACATAATAATAGAAAGATAATGGATGTAGAGGTCATTCCTCCAAAAATCCACCATGAATCCCCATGAAATCATAGTGAAATGGTGATGTGATGGGAGCTCGAGGGAGGGGGTGGTGCATTAAATAGTGGGAGAGAGGGGCTCATCACATGACACAATGGATAGCCGAGAGAGGGGAAATAAATAAAATAGAGGAAATAATGAAAAATAAAAAATAAATAATTGAATATTTTGAAATTCTAGAAATGGGGTAGGGTTATGGTGACTATTTTAGTAAAAATTTTCTCAACCCTATGATTCCTACTAGACAAGTATAATGTTCCCACACAGTTACCCCATGATATGTTTTACGGTTTAGCACACTATTCGTAGAAAATACAAATCATCTCTTACAAGTATAGAACCCTCATGCATAATTGGTACATAGTTACTCCAAACCATTTACAAATCATGATCAACACATAATCCCTTAAATATCATAAAATTCATTTGAATAATCTCATGAACTCAAAAAGGATAAAAATTATTTATGTTATTTAATTAATTAATTTGACCATGACATAGATGGTGTAATTAAATCTCAACCATACCATTTTATTCCCCTATAATTATCATTTTGAACTAGAGTTCCAAAGAAGAAATGAATGCTATGAAAACTCACAAGAAATTGAGAATTCCACAAAAAGCCATGAAAATCCTCATTTAATCCTAATAAAAAACCTAGTTCAATAGAACATTTAATGAAACATAGACATAACATATCTCATACCTCCATTTACAATTAATATAAAATTGTCTAACATTCAAAAAACTATTCTAACTAAACATGGGGATACTATAGACCAAAAAAATTCGAAAAATATCTCAAAATAACTCATGAATATCCAATCATTAAATCAATCAAAACAAAAATGAGATCATTACAGAATATATAACTTTAGGTAAATAAAAAATGGATCACCAAACCAAAGTCACCCATGTAATGAGAAAAGAAACAGAAAATAGGCATGGAGGTGAAACAAAATGTTTCTAAACTAAAGGTCACATCCAACATACAAGGGTATTTTAAATCCTACTCCTTGTAATACCATACCACGGTAGCACATACAGAATGAAAAAATAAGTTGGAATCCCCATCCAAAATTATAATAAAACTACACCCGAAGTATCTATACAGGCACCCAATATTTTCCCCTCAAAAAAGGAATGTAGATAAATAATTCCAATAATAAATTGACCCATATAATAAACTAATATCATAAAAAAACATAACGTAATAGGGAAAAAATAAACTAAAAAATGGAACACCAATAGTAATGGAAAACCAATGTAGAACAAAAGAAGAACTAGGCCACGAATTCCCCAATCAATAGATTCTATAAACATAACAATCAAAAATCCCAAAATAATTAATCATCAAAATTTAGTGAAACCAATCACCCAAATGGAACACTAAATTATATCCACTAAACTATCAACCTCAAATGTCTCTATGATCAGTAGAAAACCTTTCCCACACTAGAGGTCATTGCAGAGATTCCAAAAGAAAATTTATTTTCACTGATCCTTATATGTATCAAAATTTAATATTTTAAAACACTAGAACAAATTATCTTTAATGTAATATATGAAGTATCATCACCTCATCTAAAAATAAAGAACATCACTTCGAGAAATAATGTAAACCTTTCTCTCCATTAAGATCCATGGATGTGTCAATCAAAATGAGGAAGGACTTCTAAAAGAAAACTACTTTTATATTGGATCATTCTGGGGGATGGGGCCAAATATAAATATATGATACATTGATCATTGTACAATCAAGTCCAGAAAACAAAAAAATATTTCCCAAAACTCACAAGGGTCAAAAAAAATACACATACGATAAAAAATAATAAAAATGTTTCCATAGTCCTCTTTTTAGAAGTAATACACCATTAAAATCGGGACCTCCTTTTAAAAACAAACAAAAACCCATTTAAAAATTAATACCCCATGTCCTAACATGAATTATTCAATTTTAATATGTTTCTAAAAACTATTCTCAAAACAAGAACATCTAGTTTTTGAACAAAAACTTTTTTTCTAGTTTCAAAATAAAACACACACTTCTCATTTGAAATAGTTTTCAAATACTCTAAAAATTTCATATATACATACCAATGGTAAAACCATAATTTATAATACATGTGTTTCCTATAAAATAAGAAACCAATTTTTAAAAATAATTTGTACAAGATAAGAAGTACTGACCATATGTGAATTGTTGTTCCAAATTTCTAAATGAAATAAACTATTTCGAAAACATTTGTGGAAACCAATCACAAATTACAAAAAATCTGTATAGCCTTATTTTAAAACTGATTATGTTTTAGTGGAAAAATATTTTTCACACACAAAAATTAATTTAACATTAGATGGAAAACATCTTAAACTTATGCGTAAAACAATCCTAAATCAACAATGAAAATATATCAGTAGACATACGATGAACCCTATCTCATTGTCTTTATAAAAACTAACCAATACACAAATCAAATTGTCTAAATAGAAAAAAAGACTAGGATGAGGAATTGTACTGAACATAGAAACATGGTTTATGACATATGTTAATCAGTTATTTGTCTTTAAAGGATATTTAGACTCACATGTTTGGTTTTTTCATTGTTTTTTGGATTCATAAACCAAACTCGCACCATAAATTCCATCTTTATCTCCATCCCAAAACATCACATATAATCCCAATGGAAACAAAATCCATACAGAAAAGGATCATAGAACCACCACCATAGTCCTCAAACCATTATACAATAATACCATCAGATGGAAAAACTAAATCAAAGGGAAAATCACCATATACTATGGAATCTCAAGGATCATGTCAAGAATGTGATACCAGGAGTCTCATTACACCTTTATCTCATGATCCATTAATAAATTATAACTAGATCATACCATGAAATCCAAAATAAAAAATGGAATTACATAGTATTAGGATCCTTTGGAAAAGAATATATGAAATATCTGATAACATTTATTGTGAACTGGGTTGGGTCGTCCATCTAATGGATTCCTAAACCAATCCACCACTACCCTGAACACCATTCCTAATGTCCATGTGTAGGAATATAGTGCCTTATTATCAAAGGAATACACTATAGGATAATTTCAATCAATAATATCAGTTGATGTGAAATCCATTATATAATATAAATATAGCACGACTCTTCTATATTTCACTCAATAGTACGAGTTAATGTGACTTCCATCCTTACCCTGATCTCCCCCACATTAAGGGAATATACACCATCCAAATGCTTATCCAGCACAACTACAATAACTCCACAACTCTAATCATATTAAGTAGTAAAATACGTATTGGGGAATGATAATAAATTTAAGGGAACATGTGAGGCATTACTGTAATGTAATTAATAAAATATTAACACCAATTAATAGGTATATCTATCAAAATTAAATAAAATACAAACTAACCTCAAATAAATAACTGATCTCAAGAGTGGCTAGGAACAGAACCAATAACCTTAAATTGAGATAAATATTCGATTGATCAAAAAATCACTCAAAACCCCACCACAACCGACTAAATCTATTAGAACCCATTTGCAAAACAATATTTAAATTGTTTATTTGAACATAAAATATAATTAAGGATATCACAGTCATTATAAAAATATGTATGACACCAACTATTATATGAATATTAGTTTTATAAAATAATAAACAATGATAGTTATACATTTTATATGAATACTTTAAAAAGGATGTAAAAACATTTTACCCCTTTTCAACCAATCATGAAAATCCAATGTTTATAAACTATTTTAGTGGAAACTAGTTCTTTAATAATATATTTGAAATACTCAAACAATTTTTTTTTCAAACTTAAAATTGTATCCATTATAAAAGAATTCATCTAAAATTGATTCAAACCCAATAATGTTTATTGAATACTTATTATAAGGAGAAACAATAACATCATAAATTTAAAAATATATTGTAAAAGATTAATTATAAATAATCCAACAATTTGACTAAAGAAAAAAATAATATAAAAAAAATACATGATCATTGTAAAATAATGATGAAAAAAGATATTATACATATCTTGAGGCAACACCAAAAATACTACATGGAAAAGGTAATGAAACGAAAGGTGAATCAACTACGAGTAGCAAAACAGTGACACATCGATCAACCAAATTACTATAAACCAAGTATAATTAGCGACCCTCCCATTATCCATGAATATGTACTACTAAGGGTGACTAGACAACAAAGAATCACAAATAGCCTAGCTATGTCTCATTACATCAGAATCAGTCGCTCACATTTCCTCATGGTAATAACAACTGAGGAGGGTCTCATTCAATTTTTCTTCATCCCATGAAGATTAAAAATAATAAAGGATGAAATCAAAATTATATACTTTCCACCACACAAACATCACTTAGAAAGATCCCCAAATCATAATTATATCATGGGTTATTATGAAGAATCCCAAAAATGGATATATATATATATATATAAACAAAATCACCAATAAAAAGTGTTTGAATAGGATAATAATACACTAGTTATTTGAAAATCACTTCACAATGTTCAAACAGGACTTCCATGTATCACTTATAGCATACCTATTTTTAAATTCATTTAAAAATCCATTTTAAATGCAAACAAAACTCCATGGGAAATCAGTATCAAACCATAATACAGTGAAAAACTTAATGGAGTCACTATTTCCCATCTCAAATAAATATTACCCTTTATGAGACAAGGAACATTTTTAAAATAAACCAATCCCACTTCAAAAAGATAAAACTAGATTCAAATGTAGTGAAATTTATTTATCAGTGAAAAAGGTAACTAACAACCACTTAAAATGTGAACCATTTCCATTCCATGTCTTAAAAAATGTTTCTAATTCATTAAAAAAACAGACATGGTTATCCTTCAAAAATTGAAAAATCCTAGAAAAATATTATTATAAGACCCCAGCCTTAAACCTTACTTAATCTTGAGTTATTACAAGATTACACATTGAGGATCTTTTCAGGTTTAGGGTTTTAGAGAATTAGATCATGAAACATGCATTACATTCCACATATAAACAAAGTGGTTACATAAAAGACAATATTCATTCTTCCAATCAACGGAAACATATTTAAAATAAAACAAGGATTCTTTCTTGACAGAACCTTGACACTATCATCACACCATGTACCTTTCCCTTGTCCTGTGAAAAACATTTCAAAAACTTGGGATGAGCATAAAAAGCTCAGTAAGGGTTATAAAAATATGGAAAGGAAACATGAGTTCATATATACATAAGAATGAAATCATACATTACCCATAAAACATAGGCACTTTAACATACCTCATCAAACCATGAATAAATCAAAGAAATCATAAGACATAAAGGTAACTTGAGGCATTCATAACATTTTTACGTAGGGAGTAACCCTCTTGGTTACGTTTTGGAATACCCATCACAGTATATTCCCTAAATCTATTCGGAGAAACCTTAACATTTCACTCCTTCGCGTTACCCAATGCATTGGAGAGCTATATCGGGCTCACCCGCCATTAGTTTATCACGGAACCACCCGTTTTCATAATAATTCCCAAGAACCTCAACATAATCATATCACATAAAACATGCATAAAGGAAACATAACATTCCCACCTTTCAATCACAAGATATCAATACAACAAATTGATATAAAAACATTATGAAAACCATTTTCGATACTAAAATAAAAGAAATGTAAAACATGGTATTTATTTTTCTTTTAAAAAGAAGGTATGGCTTGTAGAGGAAGCCGAAACTCAAATAACGGTCACGACGGCGGAGAAGCCATTGTCGCCGCATATGTACGACAAAAACATTCCCTTTTGTCGTTTAGTAAATGCTTCGTATAAAAAATAATCCTTTTGGATAAATGTAAATTTCAAAGGGGTTTATACACTGTATAAAATAAGGTTGTGTATAAAACAAAATATTCCTCAATGAAAGGAGATTGAGACGAAGTCCCAAACATAGATGGTATCCTTGGTTTAAGGATAAATCAATTACATAATTATGTGTGACAAACGAATACACCAAATATAAGTGGATATTAAGTGTAAAATAATCAAAGTTCATTCACACATATTCAAAGGATGACATATTCAATAACTACATGTTGAACCCAAAGAAATCGGAATTGGGTTAAGAAGTTCCCTTGACAGCCTAACAGCGTCACATCAAGATGAGTTGATGAGAGATAAAAAAAAGATATCTCATCACTTGGACATAAAATTTACATCAATAAGGATATATGAGAACATATTCCAACATAACAATATGTAAAATAAAAGACCCAACAAAAGAAGTCTTTTAAAAAGAGGAGGGTGAATGGTTCCCTTACCGACATGGGTATCTTTCGAAACATACGCCCCGTGACAGAAGAACAAATACAACATTGATGTAAATACTCATAAATGAAATAATATTACACAATGATTAAAATAATGGTCAGTACATACACCAATCAAAGGAAATTGTGGCAAATGTATCATAAATCTCACAGGAATAAAAGTGAGATGAAAAATCCCTTACGAAAACTCGGCAGCCTAACGGAGCCACTTAAAACATTCAAAAATCGTTTGATGAGATCAAATAGGGTATCTCATCACATTAAAATAAAATTTACAGAAATAGGAATATAAAAGAACATTCCCCATCATAAAAAGAGGAGCTTAAAAGAAGTGACTAAAGGAGAGTACTTAAAGAGAAAGAGAGAGGTTCGATCTCTTACGAAAATTAGGTAGCTTAACAGCGCCACTCAAAACATCCAAAATGGATTGATGAGAGTAAAATAGGGTCTCTCATCATATGAACATAATAATTACAGTAGGAGTAATATAAAAGAACATCCCAATCATAAGAAAGATGAGCTTAAAAGGAATGACACAAAAGAGTGTACTTAAAAAGAAAGAGAGGTGTAGGATCCCTTACCCCGGGTCCGACTTGACTCGATCATTCTTTAACGTCCTGAATAATAAACATGAGTTAATTTCCACTTTATTGAGAACATTTTTCTAGTTCATTATTTCTTTTATATCACTTATTTTCATGTTATAAACATTATGTAATCATTTAAGTTAATAATGTTTGTTTTGTCGATATTTGGTTCATAAGTCGAAAGTGGACTTCTTACAATTACATGTTGTTCGTGTGGTCAAAGGTTCTTTATATCCATAATGACATTCCTGATTTGGATAGAATATATATCATATATATCCAGCATATACATGTATTTATAATATTACATAATCATTTAGAGGTAAGAAATGAAATTCATCGTTCATGGAGACGGTAAGTCGTACGTACGCATGAACACTACTTTCATTTCTTTGTCATATTAATTGAATTAAAACTAAATGAGAGGTATGTATATTTTAATTCCAGAATTAAATTCATCATTTATATGTATCATTAATCATATATATCCATTATATACATGTACTTATAATAGTACATTACATTTGGGGATAAGAAATGAAATGCACCGTTCATGGAGACGGTAAGCCGTACGTACGCATGAACGCTACTTCCATTTCTATTTCATATTTTCTGGAATGGAATCATAATGATATAAGAGTATATTATAATTCCAGTATAATAAAATATATAATATCATTAACTTTATCCTTTACACATCCCACATATGGTATTAACGAATCAAATAACTTTCAGGGGGCGGTAGTCCGCACTTCTTAAAATGAAGATATCGTGTATACCCATAATGGAAACAATAATGGTATGCCATAAATGAAAAATACATAAGCCTAAGGAAAGAATAAACATATTATATATCATATATAAAAATATTGACATCATAATGGCCACCTTTGAAGGTGTTAAATGAGTATTGAACAATCATCGTTTCGGGAGGCAGAATTTCGCCATCCACGGAAACCGTATGTTCATTAACCATTTGATGTAGTTGTGTGAGAGTGTAGCTGTAATAAATATTATAACAACATCCTAGTATATTTAAGATACTTTTTTTGTTACAATAGATGTAAATAAAAAGAGTTTTGGGGGTTGGAGAAGCAAAATAAAACAAATGAACATGAGAGAATGAATTACCTTTAAAAGTGTAACTCCTTTTGATTTGAGCCTAAAGGCTTCCTTTGAAAGGATTATGCCCAAAGGGAATCATCTAGGATGAGGAGAGGGATGTGGAGAGAGTAAATGTGCAGGGTATGGCCGAGCAAAATGCTTGAGGAGTGTGTGAAATGAGGTAGAGGTGGGGGCCTTTTATAAGAGGAGAGGAGGGGCACTTATGGAAATCATGAAACTATTATATTATTTTCAAAAGTGTTTCGAATTTCTAAGGTCGCACATTGATATATTTCAAATATATGATGATAATTATTTGAAATATTCCCATAAAATAGTTTTTGGACAAGTGTAGGTCTTAGATTTTACATTATCGTTTCATTTTATTTAAACTGTTCATTAATGAGGTCATCGTTGCATCATCATGATGTCATAATTAAATTAATTTATTTAATGTATAAAAATTATAACAAAAATATCCTGATGTAGGAAATATTATTATCTTTACAAATAGTATTTATAGACAAAAATATGATTATTATAACCCCTTCTAAAAATTGTTTTAGTAAAACAATTTATGTTAGTGTCATTTTGACCTTTATTTAAAAAAAGGTATTAAAGTCATTATCTCACCCAAGAGGCTCCATAGGGTACCCTAAATCGACCCATGGGTTGTATTGGTCGTCCATGACTCATAAAATAGGGGTAGGACAAGTTTCAAGGTGTTTTTATATTTTTATAATATCATTTTTACCTTAAATTACACTAATTACCTCTAATCGCGATTAATGAAAAAAAGTTACTATTCACCAAAAAAATTATTTTCATCCCATTGAACCAAATTTTACATACTAATGATTACCATGTATGTCATATTTTCAAAATTCAATACACATTAGTGGTAAACTTTTATTTAACTGAAAAATCAGTTTGCTTGATTACCACTTAGTGGTTTCATTATTCATCAAAAATTGGAGTTTTTCAGAAAATTACCAAAAATTCACTCTAAGCTAAATTCGATATTACGAATTCAAAAATGATGTTTATATTAACTAATTAATATAATATAAGTATAATTAATTAATTTAATAATTAACTCCCGCTGTCAAAACAAATAGCGTGTTTTTAAGAAATAATATATATCAAAAGATTGATATTTGTTTATGTCAAATTTAAAAGTGAAATTAATTCCAAAGTCCACCATTGAATAAAATGGTAAAAATATTTTATGGTTTCACTTTAAAACCAATTCAAAATATAATCTAGTCATATAAATAAATTAGATTAAAAGAGGTTTTGAATTAAAATACAACATTTTCCACTTATTCATAAAAAATGAACTTTATCGGAAGAATAAAAAAACATACACAAAGTAAATTTTGATGTCCCAATTATAAAGAAAGATTTTATTTGGTCCAAAAGAATGTATAATAGTGACCAAAACTATATTTAAAGTGGATTCACCATCAAATGGTGATAAGTGAACCTTTAGTGAAAACTAGGGCATATACGCCTAAAATTGAATTCTTTCCGTATTTTAAGCCTTTATATTTTATTGGATAAATGTAAAAACATTTAAAAACATATATAATCATATTTCAGTTATTTCTATCCATTCTCGCCAATACAACGACTACATGTTAACTGCCATTTAAAATATTATTATTTTATTATTAGAGTGCAACGTAAGATTCCCAAGAAACTCGTTGTTGCGTGTTGGGTACGCCATCGAGCATAGCATCCCCTTTAAAGTCATATTAATATTGTATTCACAAATATGGATAAATATGAAAATTTCATATTCTTTATTTACCCGGGATGTTACATCCTTCCCCCCCTTTTGGGAATTGCGTCCTCTCAATTTGAAAATTGGGCTTGGAAACATCCATGAAAGTCCCACATCGGAAGAAGAGTCGGTAAAACAATCACTTTAAAATAAAGAAATATAAGTACAAAGGTCACCCGAGTTAACCCATACTAGGAATCCAAGTATGAAAACATGGACATGGAGGAGAAAACATAGGGTCATGTTCTGATGAAGAGTGATAGAAAACATGTTTAGGAGAATGTTAACCATGAGAAAATCACAAACTTGTGATGGGTTAAATGATATTCAATTCCCCAGTAGGAAAAGATAATAGACAACATTTTTATTTTAAGATACTTTTTATTGGGGAATTTATTCATAAGGAAACATAATCACTTATCATGTTGACTTTCAGCTTTTATTAGATTCCTTACACAAACTCATATTTTCTCCAAAAGGCGAGTATTTAGGAAGACTTGTTCATATTAAGAGTGCTATAATAAACTTTTAGAGAAACACCTAATCCACAAAAGAGAACTATATACTTCCAATGTCTTTAGACATTAATAAAAAAACCAAAAAGGCTAGTACAAGACCAGATAATCCAAAAAAGGATAACCCTTTATAAAAAGAAAATCTATTCTTAACCTCTAATATTTGTCCATCAAAACCCAAAGTTCAATGAGGACCATTAGATAAAAAATTTATCCATAAAATTCTTCAAAGTAAACCAATCTAAGATTGAAACCCAAATATTTGAAGGATTTAGTCACATAGTCTTCCAAGTTAAATCGTAACATTTATCTCCAAACAACATCAGTTTCTCCTAAAGTCTCGTATTGAAAAGTAATTAACCTAATCACATATCCTCCAGGATAGCTTAATCATTTTCATAAATAACCAAAAATAAACTTAATATTAATTCATAAAATCATATAACTAGAGATAATCAGTCAAACTAACCAGGGACTTCACGTATTCCAGTGGTAGGTGATGAATACCAGTCGCACTTTGGTTGTGGGTTCGATTCCCACAGCATTGTCCGACGCGACAGGTTGTCACACGGTCTGCGTGTTGTCCTTTTTCCAAAACAATATAATTCTCAAAACATTTCCCAAAATGAGATAAAATCTTCAAAAATAAACATAACATATTTTAACCACAAGTTTATCTCATGCCTTTTATTTTCCATCATAACATATAATAACCCATAAATACCTCAAAAGTAAGGATCATATAAACCCTAATGGTTACCTTTTTAATTATTATCAGAACTTCCACATCGATTGGTCATGTCGTACATGATGCATTATAGAACATACCAAGGTTCACGTGGTTGATCATGACTCATTGATTGTTGGTTTAGAACAACCATGAGTTTCCTCATTGAATACCCCATTTCATCGAGTCTCTTAATCAGAGAACCACCATAGTTTCCTTCAAACCAATTGTCACTTTGGTGCCTGCGACATCCAGCCATTCACTAAAAACCGAAATTTCAGTGTGAGTATATCAACAAAACCATCATGTACTAATGAGTAAGGTAAACACAAAGATATACTTACTCATTCACTTTATGTAAAACTAGGACTCTTTCTGAAATCCTAACCATTATGGTAATGTCACTTTTTCTTATAGAATACCCTAACCTCTAAAGTTATCTAAATCGACCTTTGATACCAACTATAAGTCCCCAGCCTTAAACCTTACTTAATCTTGAGTTATTACAAGATTACACATTGAGGATATTTTCATGTTTATATTTTTAGAGAATTAGATCATGAAACTTACATTACATTCCAAATTTAAACAAAGTGATTACATAAAAGAAAATATTCATTCTTCCCATCAACAGAAACATATTTAAAATAAAACATGGATTATTTCTTGACACTTCCTTGACACTATCATCACATCATTTACCATTCCCTTGACCTGTGAAAAACATTTCAAAAACTTGGGATGAGCATAAAAAGCTCAGTAAGGGTTATAAAAATATGGAAAGGAAACATGAGTTCATATATACATAAGAATGAAATCATACTTTACCCATAAAACATAGGCACTATAACATACCTCATCAAACCATGAATAAATCAAATAAATCATAAGACATAAATGTAACTTGAGGAATTCATAACATTCTTACGTAGGGAGTAACCCTCTTGGTTACATTTTGGAATACCCATCACAGTATATTCACTAAATCTCTTCGGAGAAACCTTAACGTTTCACTCCTTCGCATTAACCAAAGCATTAGAGAGCTATATTGGGCTCACCCACCCTTAGTTTATCACGGAACCACCCGTTTTCATAATAATGCCCAAGAACCTCAACATAATCATATCACATAAAACATGCATAAAGGAAACATAACATTCCCACCTTTCAATCACAAGATATCAATAAAACACATTGATATAAAAACATTATGAAAAACATTTTCGATACCAAAATAAAAGAAATGTAAAACATGGTATTTATTTTTCTTTTAAAAAGAAGGTATTGCTTTTAGAGGAAGCCGAAACTCAAATAACGGTCACGGCGGAGGAGAAGTCGTTGTCTCTGCATATGTACAACAAAAACATTACCTTTTGTCATTTAGTAAACGCTTCGTATAAAAAATATTCCTTTTGGATAAACGTAAATGTCAAAGGGGTTTATACACCATATAAAATAAGGTTGTGTATAAAACAAAATATGCCTCAATGAAAGGAGATTGAGATGAAGTCCTATATAAAGACGGTATCCTTGGTTTAAGGATAAATCAATTACATAATTATGTGTGACAAAAGAATACACCAAATATAAGTGGATATTATGTGTAAAATAATCAAAGTTAATTCACACATATTCAAAGGATGACATATTCAATAACTACATGTTGAACCCAAAGAAATCGAAATTGGGTTAAGAAGTTCCCTTGACAGCCTAACTGTGTCACATCAAAATGAGTTGATGAGAGACAAAAAAAGATATCTCATCACTTGGACATAAAATTTACATCAATAAGGATATATGAGAACATATCCCAACATAAAAATATGTAAAATAAAAGACCCAACAAACTAATTCTTTTAAAAAGAGGAGGGTGAAAGGTTCCCTTGCCGACATGGGTATCTTTCGAAACATACGCCCCGTGAGAGAAGAACAATAAAACATTGATGTAAAAACTCATAAATGAAAGAATATTACACAATGAGTAAAATAATGGTCAGTACATACACCACTCAATGGAAATTGTGGAAAATGTAGCATAAATCTCACAGGAATAAAAGTGAGATGAAAAATCCCTTACGAAAACTCGGCAGCCTAACGGCGCCACTTAAAACATCCAAAAATTGATTGATGAGATCAAATAGGGTATCTCATCACATTAAAATAAAATTTACAGAAAGAGGAATATAAAAGAACATCCCCCATCATAAAAAGAGGAGCTTAAAAGAAGTGACATAAAGGAGAGTACTTAAAGAGAAAGAGAGAGGTTAGATCTCTTACGAAAATTCGGCAGCCTAACAGCGCCACTCAAAACATCGAAAATGGAATGATGAGAGGAAAATAGGGTCTCTCATCATATGAACATAATAATTACAGTAGGAGTAATATAAAATAACATCCCAATCATAAGAAAGATGAGATTAAAAGAAATGTCATAAAAGAGTGTACTTAAAAAGAAAGAGAGGTGTAGGATCCCTTACCTCGGGTCTGACTTGACTCGATCATTCTTTAACGTCCTGAATAATAAACTTGAGTTAATTTACACTTTATTTAGAACCTTTTTCTAGTTCATTATTCCTTTTATATCACATATTTTCATGTTAAAAAAATTATGTAATCATTTATGTTAATAATGTTTGTTTTGTCGATATTTGGTTCTTAATTCGAAAGTGGACTTCTTACAATTACATCATGTTTGTGTGGTCAAAGGTTCTTTATATCCAGAATGAAATTCCTGATTTGGATAGCATATATATCATATATATCCATCATATAAATGTATTTATAATATTACATAATCATTTAGAGGTAAGAAATGAAATGCACCGTTCATGGAGACGGTAAGCCGTACGTACGCATGAACGCTACTTTCATTTCTTTGTCATATTAATGGAACTGAAACTAAATGAGGGGTATGTATATTTTAATTCCAGAATTATATTCATAATTTAGATGTATCATTCATCATATATATCCATTATATAGATGTACTTATAATAGTACATTACATTTGGGGATAAGAAATGAAATGCACCGTTCATGGAGACAGTAAGCCGTATGTACGCATGAACGCTACTTCCATTTCTATTTCGTATTTTCTGGAATGGAATCATAATTATATAAGAGTATATTATAATTCCAGTATAATAACATATATAATATCATTAACTTTATCCTTTACACATCCCATATATGGTATTAACGAATCAAATCACTTTCAGGGGTGGTAGTCCGCACTTCCTAAAATGAAGATATCGTGTATACCCATAATGGAAACAATAATGTTATGCCGTAAATGAAAAATACAGAAGCTTAAAGAAATAATAAAAATATTATATATCATATATAAAAATAGTGACATCATAATGGCCACCTTTGAAGGTGTTAAATGAGTATTGAATAATCATCGTTTCGGGAGGCAGAATTTCGCCATCCACGGAAACCGTATGTTCATTTACCATTTGATGTAGTTGTGTGAGAGTGTAGCTCGAATAAATCTTATAAATACATCCTAGTATATATAATATACTGGTTTTGTTACAAAAGAAGTAAATAAAAAGAGTTTAGGGGGTTGGAGAAGCAAAATAAAACAAATGAACATTAGGGAATGAATTACCTTTAAAAGTGTAACTCCTTTTGATTTGAGCCTAAAGGCTTCCTCTGAAAGGATTCTACCCAAAGTGAATCCTCTAGGATTAAGATAGGGATGTGGAGAGAGTAAATGGGCAGGGGATGGCCGAGCCAAAGGCTTGGGGAGTGTGAGAAATGAGGTAGAGTTGGGGGCCTTTTATAAGAGGAGAGGAGGGGCACTTTTGGAAATCATGAAACTATTTTTTTATTTTCCACAGTGTATCGAATTACAAGGTCCCACATTCATATATTTCTAAGATAAGATGATAATTCTTCTAAATATTACCATCCAATAGTTTTTGGACAAGTGTAGGTCTTATATTTTATATTATCGTTTCATTTTATTTAAACTGTTCATTAATGAGGTCATCGTTGCATCATCATGATGTCATAATTAAATTAATTAATTTAATGTCTAAAAATTATAACAAATGTATCCTGATGTAGGAAATATTTTTGTCTTTCCAAAGAGTATTTATAGACAAAAATATGATTATTATAACCCCTTCTAAAAATTATTTTAGTAAAACCATTTATGTTAGTGTCATTTTAACCTTTATTTAAAAAAAGGCATTAAAGTCATTATCTCACCCAAGAGGCTCCATAGTGTCCCCTAAATCGACCGATGGGTTGTCTTGGTCGGCCATGACTCATAAAATAGGGGTAGTACAAGTTTCAAGGTGTTTTAATATTTTTATAATATCATTTTTACCTTAAATTACACTAATTACCTCTTATCGCGATTAATGAAAAAAAGTTACTATTCACCAAAAAATTATTTTCATCCCATTGAACAACATTTTACATACTAATGAAAACCATGTCTATCGGATTTTTAAAATTCAATACACATTAGTGGTAAACATTCATTTAACTGAAAAATCAGTTTGCTTGATTACCACTTAGTGGTTTCACTATTCATCAAAAATTGGAGTTTTTCAGAAAATTACCAAAAATTCACTCTAAGCTATATTCGATATTCTGATTCAAAAATGATGTTTATATTACCTAATTAAAATAATATAAGTAGAATTAATTAATTTAATAATTAACTCCCACTGTCAAAACAAATAGCGTGTTTTTAAGAAACAATATATATCAAAAGATTGATATTTGTTTATGTCGAATTTCAAAGTGAAATTAATTCTAAATTCTACCATTGAATAAAATGGTAAAAATATTTTATGGTTTTACTTTAAAACCAATTCAAAAGATAATATAATAATATAAATAAATTAGATTAAATAAGGTTTTGAATTAAAATACAACATTTATCACTTATTCATAAAAAATGAACTTTATCGGAAGAATAACAAAAACATACACAAAGTAAATTTTGATGTCCCAATTATAAAGAAGGATTTTATTTGGTCCAAAAGAATGTATAAGAGTGACCAAAACTATATTTAAAGAGGGTTTGCCATCAAAAGGTGACAAGTGAACCTTTAGTGAAAACTAGGGCATATACGCCTAAAATTGAATTCTTTCCGTATTTTAAGCCTTTATATTTTATTGGATAAATGTAAAAACATTTTAAAACATATATAATAATATTTAATTTATTTATATCCATTCTCGCCAATACAACAGCTACATGTTAGCTGCCATTTAAAATAATATTATTTTATTATTCGAGGGCAACGTAAGATTCCCAAGAAACCCGTTGTTGCGTGTTGGGTACGCCATCGAGCATAGCGTCCCCATTAAAGTCATGTTAATATTTTATTCAAAAATATGGATAAATATGAAAATATCATATTCTTTATTTACCTGGGGTGTTACAATTATAATTTTAAATCATAATTTCTATAAGGGCCACACAGAAATTTTCACAATCACTTGGCATGTGGCCATGGCCCTTTAAAATATCAAAATATAATAATGCAATAACATTAGTTTACTACTAAATAAAAAATACTTATTAATTTATAAGAAAGTATTTTAAATAATAAATTAAATTTATAACATGTAATACAAGGGGGTTTATATGAAAACTACCTCAAAATGATGTTAGGTATGCTAAAATGGACTAAAAATCTTCACCTTTGGAAATTGATTCCAAAGCACACTAGTGGGTGGAAGGGAAGACCCATCCCTTTTGATAAAGTGGATAAATCCCAAAAATCATGTCAACCCATTATCCTAGGGTTTAATAGAGATAGGAGGTGTGAGATGGAAGAGGATTACTATTTAAATGAGAGGATAAAGGATGTAGTAGTCTTAACATTGTGGAACGATAATGAATCTAAAAGAAAATGTGGATAAATGTTTTAGGGAGTGGATCTCATTGTAGGGGATGGAACACATCATCGATGGAGTGATGGGGATGGTCTAGGTATAAAAAGGATATGGGAGAGGGATAAAATAAATAAAAGGAAGGAAACAGGGAAAATGAAAAAAAATTAAATAAGAGAATTATTTTTAAAATATTGGACATGGTGAATAGTTTAGGTTCATTATTTACCAAACCTTGCGCCAACCATGATGTCCATTCTAGATAAGCATGAGGAACCCCCACAGTTACCCATCTACAATCCAGTCAACTAATATAACCATACTCAAACATGTTTATTGACTCTGTCACGTATAGAACCATTATGCATGGTCAGTGCATTGTTACTCCTAACAATACATGGAATACACACCGTTTAATTATTAAAAACTAATCCTAAAACTCTCAAAAAACTAAAATTTTCTTCAAAAAAAATAGTTAGTTAATTTATACCATTATAACCCATTGGTTGTCACATAATCCATTTTCCTTTAAAATATGTCATTTTAAATTCATCAATATGAATTTTTTAAAATAAATAAATAAATTAACATAAGGAATGCATATAATGTATATTTATGTTGATATGTAAATAAATTATTATAATGTGACCGTACATATATTATTATTTATTTCTTCTTGTATAACCATTTTTTGGAAAATATTTAAATCCTATATTTTAAAGATGTAATGGATATTCAAAATCAATGGGAAGTGATCTTGAAATGTCAAATATTTTTTTCCATAAAAAGGAATACAGACTTTGGATACTCAAAGAAGAAAAGAAAAAAAGTAGTAATGAAAAAAGAATAGAATTAGTTCTGTGTCCATGTATTGATAAACATCAGATGACCTAAACATGGGAGTTATTGAGTGAACTATTCAACTGTCTTTTATGTACTCTTGTATTAATTATTTTTCTAATTCTTAAATTTATTTAAAAAAATTATTTTTACTTTTCCCAATTTTTTTTAATTTCTCTTTAATTAATTTGTTCGAATATGTTTTATAGAAATTTTTATTCATGATTAATAAAATTATACGAATTAAAATATAAATAATAATATATTCAGTTATTTTATGACTATATAAATTTATCATCACTAAATTTATTTTTTATGAACAATTAGTATTCAATTGAACTATTCATTTCAATGAATCTGTATTAAATAATTATTCTTATTAAAACAAATACTGTTCCAATAGTGATTTTTGTAAATAATCAATTTATTTATAAACATACCAATGCCTATTTTGTAATTATTGATCATGTACTAAAATTCATTAGTGGAAATAAATCATTTGGACAATAGAAATGAGGTTCCTCATAGATTGAAAATGTTTAAGGACACTACTCTAAATCAAATCATTAATTTTCTTGAAATACTAATTATTAACATTTCAACCACCATTTTATCTTTTAATTGTTTTTTAATCTAAAAAACCCATCTATTATCATCCTAATTTTCTAAAAAAATCCTCATTTTGAAATAGATCATAAATTAATTTTCAATAAATCTAATTCTATTCAAATTTAGTCAATTACACTTTTAGGGAAAAAAATTAATCAATTAAAGTGTCCTCCTCGATGGGAGATATATGAAAACTATAATGCATTATTAAGTAAAAGTATATTGAATTCGATATACACTACTGAAAAACTAACCTATACCAATGGTTTGGAACTATTGGTATAGGCCCTCAAACTGTTGGTATAGCCTATACCAACGGTTTGGAGAACTGTTGCCAAGTAAGCCACTGGGATAGGTCTATACCAACGGTTTTCCCAAAACCGTTGGTATAGACCTATCCCAATGGTTTAGGATACCGTTGGTATAATTAATATAAAAATCTATACCAACGGTTATGGAACCATTGGTATATGTATTTCAAAAAAAACATTCTCTTGGATTTGATCCCAAGACCCCTAGTTTATTATTCAACGACTTAACCACTAACCTAACTTGACTTTTGTGAATATAAATACATAAATATATATATGTATTCCAATAATGATTTTATGTTTTGATTTATATAATGTTCTCGGTAAGAAGAAATGATAAAAAATCAAAGGATATATACCAATGGTAGTCAAAACCGTTCGTATAGGCCTATACCAACGGTTTTGACAACCATTGGTATAGATTTTGATTCTGGATTTTGTTTTTGGGTCAAGGTTGATTTGTGGGGGATCTTTCCCAATGGTTTTGGAAAACCATTGGGATAGGTATACTGTTTCCCAATGGTTTTAGCCAAACCGTTGGGAAAGATGTCCCCAAAGTGGACTTTTCCCAACGGTTTGGGGAATGTTGGCCAAAATGTGGGCTTCCCCAACGGTTTGGCCAAACCGTTGGGAAAGGTGGCCTCAAAGTGGGATTTCCCCACGGCTTAGAAGAACCTTTTGGAAAGGGAACTTATAGCAATATTTTTTATGAACGGTTGTATAGAAGCGTTGGGAATGTTAATATTTCCAGTAGTGATAGTGATATAAATTCAAACATAAAATTGGCATCATAATAGGGAATTACCATGGAGTTCATTGTTTTCAGATTTGGATTCAAATATATTTGAATCATCATCTCACAAATTTAATGTTTTGATGGATAACCAATCGGTGTTATATCTATAATCTCATTCCAAAACATCCCCACACTCATTTACATGCTTTTGACATTGAGATTAATAGTAATTTTTATAATATAGTAAACAAAATAGGGAAAGTTACTCTAATATTTTAGAATAGTTTATAGGGGTAAAAATTGTTAAGAAAAACCTAAAAAATATATAGAAATGCTTTAAAAACTTATAAAACCCAAACATGAGTCTCTAACCCCATTGGAAATCATGGTTCCATGAAGGAATTTTCTACATAAAACATGGTTAATTGAAAACATGATAGACTTGGCTGTTTTTGTATAGAAACACACTATGGTAGTAATATAACATTAAAAATTAGGGCGGTTTGGTACACATAAAACACAAAACAATAAATTATGAATTAATGCAAGATCATGTAAAAAGGAGTTCAAAGAATCACATACCTTTATTTTTTCGAGGTTTGATTCAACTGAGTTGTTGTGGGGGGGATCATCGACATAGAATCATTTTCACATGATCATGAATGACATGAGAAATTGAGTCTCTTGAATTTGATTTCGGAAGACCATGGATGGTTTTTTCGTTTTATCCCAAAAAAGATGATAACGATATTTTTTATTAGTGGTATTTTACATTAAAACAATTAATACAAAATTTAATTAATTCTTTTTTGAAGCCACGATAAAAATGATTAAAATAAATTATGAAAAAATTACATGAATATATATTAAAAGTAAAAAATTTGAAAAAAAGTTAAATAACAAACTTTATTAATAAATAAATTATCATAAATGCATAAAATTTATAAATGAGATAAATGTACTAAAAAAATAAACAAACATCAAAAATATAGAAAATGAGTATGATTTATTAAAAATATAAATTATTTAAAATAAATGAATATATATTATGTTAAAAAAATACATATTGAATATGTACACTAATCACATATTTAAAGATTTAAATATTAATGTATTTATATGAATAAATGATTATTAAAAGTTAATAAATTTCAAAAATATAATATTAATAAATATTAAAAATGATGTAATAATAAATAAATAAAAAAACAAACATTATTATTGAATAAATAATTTTAAATTATATATATGTTAGATTTTAATAATAGAATGAAAATATAAAATAAAAAATCAATATATTAATGAATTATGAAAAAATTAATAATAATTATTAATTAGATGTATTTTTTGAACGAAAATAAAAATGAATATATATTCAAAGAGAAATGAAGATATGTTTTTTCTATAAATTATAATAATATAAACAATTGTAAATTCTGAAGATTAAACTTGTATAAATTAATATTAAAAATTAGTGAAATTATAAAAATATTAAAGGAATAAAAATCATAACATTCCCTAAAAATAAAAGAATTACCTAATATTATTATTGAATAAATAATATTTAAAATGAATAAGTTATAAAATATGTTAAAAATTATTTAATATTATATACTTAATAAATATACAAGTAATGAATAAAATTTACATAAAAAATATTATATTAAATATATTATGTTCTCAAATATTATTTTAAAATGAAAATAAAAAATAGGATAAATTTTAGAAATAAGATATGTGTGTGTGTTTATGTAAAAAAATCTTTAATTAGCTATAACTATGAGTAAAGTTAATATATATATATAACAAAAGATTGATAAATGTTAAATTGAAAACAAAAATAAAATTTATATAATATGCACACTAAATTACCATTAATAAATACTAATTAGTCCATATTTTTAATTATTATATAATCAAAATCCATTTTCAACAAATATATGACTTATTAAATATATATACATAGTTTTTATTACAAAAATCATACTTAAGGAAAAATTATATTTTGATATGTATATATATATATATTAATATAAATATATTTTTAAAGTAAATATTTTAATGAATAATAAAGTATAAAATAATATAAAAAACGAATAAATTACCAAAATATTAAATGGGTTAATATTAAAAATGATTAAATTACAAAAAAGTAGCAAATACATAACATCTATAATGTGAAAATAATATTAAATGTTTATATATAAAACGTTTGAAATTTATTTAAAAATTAAAAGACTAAAAAAATAATTAAAATTTGACAATGTATTATTAATTATATATTTTGTAATATTTTTAAAATGATTTTATGTTATAATGAAAATGAATAAATATATTATTTAGGTAAATTAAAACTATATAAAAACATTAAACTTTAATCAATAATTATATAAAAAATATAATAAATTAATAAAATTATAGAAATAATTCAAAAAATTATAAATAAATAAAATTAAAAAAATTATTAATAAAAAAATATTAATAAAACTATATAAATTTGATTAAAAATAGATTAATAAGTGAAAATTAGTATATATGAAATAAAAAAATAAATAAAACTAAAATACTAAAAAATAATATATATTTAATATTAAATGTTAAATACTAGTAAATGAAAATAAAAAATGATAATATTAATAGTTTATTTCTTATATATGTGTGTTTATATAAAATTGAATTAATTATGTATCTGTGACATTATTGTATTACATATTATGTGTAAATACAAGGTTTTTATATATTTTAAATTAATAATCAAATATTATCTATTTAATATAGGTCAAATTGAAAAAATGAAGTAAATCGATATAAAAAATATTATAAAATGTATATCATTAATAATTAGTTAATATATTTAATTAATATAATTTATTATTTAACATTAAAACAAATTTTTTCTAAATATATAACATATTATGTGTTAGTGTGTATTTATTATTTTATAAATCATATTTAGTTAAATTATATATATATATATATATTTATATATCTATAGAAATATATTTATTTGTTAAATATGATTTCTAATAATATTTTTTTCTAAGAATATCACCTTTTATCACCACTAAAACACATGCTAATAATGCTCACTATTAATAAAGGAAGAAAATGTGGTAATAAATATTTGTTTAATCGACACTCTGAAAAGACATTGACAAATGGGTTAATTATAAATTTATTTTTTACTGCAAAAAATGATACCCTTTTTCAACACATTTATCTAGTGCTAGTAAATCCATCCATTTATCAACACTTTTGGTTATTGTTGATAAATATAACTAGTCAATTTTCAGGATTAAGTAGTACTGCAAGCAATAAGCCTCATATTTGGCTCTTCTTAGTAGACTATTCCATCAATACTTCCAAAATCATCCCAATAACCATGGCCCATTGACTGTTAAGTTATCATAACTGAGACCCAACGTAGAAACAGTTATCCTTATGATTGTAAAACCAAGGCTCTAGGGAAATACATTGAAATAAATACCTAAATGATTAACTTGTTCCGGAAACATCCATAATTCCATGGATCAAGAAGCGAAGACCCTTATATTTGTGTGAAAGGATTTATTGAAGGCCATAATGCAATTAAATTTATTACAGTGACTGAATAATTCACTAATACCAAGACTAATTCCAATCAGATTACAAAATAATTAAAGGAAAAGTTGGATATCATGGAGATGAACCATGTCTTTACCTAGGAAGTGCGGAGAACAAAATTCTAAAATTTTTATTACACAACAACAAAATAGAAAATGAATTACTGATATGATAATGAATTTTATCAAAATGTGTTTGAATAAAATAGTAATGTTTGGTAATAATTCATGATCAAGATAATGAATATACCTCATAATGGAATGATGATGAAAAAATAATTCCTATATTTTTACCATGTTCCTATACCAAAAATTAAATCTTCCATCAATATAGATATGAGAAATATATTCATTGAAATGAATCAAGAAATATTTACACATCAATTCAAATCATAGAAGAAAAATGTTTCTAAAGGATGAAAGACTATACTGTTTAGAAATTAGGAAAACATTATATTAAAAATCATAAATCCATATTTGATCAATATAAAGCTCAAAAAAATAGGATAGACAACATGTTATTGTGTCACCCTTAACATATTCATGTCATTCAAACTAAATATTTTCTGGAATGATGATGTCCTCATGATTATTATTTGTATCTATGTATTATACCAAAAATTAATTTATATAAAAGTGTTTTTCAATTTATAATAGTATAAATATTGAAAAAAATAAAACCTTCAAATCAATTTTTATTTTTAAGTTTCAAAACCACATTTTTAAAATTTCTTAAGTGGGTAACCTCTCAAGAACCACATTATTTAGAACAATATTCTAGGGAACCTATAAGGACCCAAATTTACACATTACATAATCGTGAATTAAGTCAAGAATTCACATTGTGATCTTTTCATGATTAGGGTTTTAAATAATTAGGCCATAACTATTACATAACAACATGAATATTACATGTAGACACTACTAACCAGTATCCTTATTTTCATAAAATAAAAAATCTTGAAAAAAGAGAAATGTCTAGTTCCATGTTTTAGACAGCATGACTTTTCCAGGATCTCGACTTTGACCATATAGATCTTAATGTCATGTGAAATACTTTTCAAAATATGGGATGAGCATTAAGAGTTCAGTAGGGTTTATAAAATAAAGAAGTAAATATTTATGCCTTCAATAAATAGAAATCAATGAAATCATACTTTTCAATCATAACATAACTCATGATATCATAAGATTTATGAATAACATGCATAAATCAAAAATCACAAAACTATCTTATGGAATTCATAAAATACGTACATTTTTCTTATCACAACTACATGGGGAGTCACATTTTTAACACTAATCACAATATATTCCCTAAATCTCTTAGGATAAACATTAACATTTACCTCTTTCACGTTACCCAATGCATTGGAGATCTCTCTCGGGCACACCCGCAATAGGATTATCACAGAACCACCCATATACATAAATAATAAAAAATAACCATAACCTATTCATAACAATTAACACAATAATAAATTAAAGACAACATTTCTACATTTCAATCACAATATATCAAATTATGATATTAAAATAAACAATTCTTTGTCAAATCATTTTCAAAAACATTTAAAACATTTAATAAAGAGATTTTTGAATCAAAGTGTCCCATTCCACATTGAATCTTTTAAATAAATTATCATTTGAAAACTTAGTTTCCATATAAATAAATTCATAAAACCATTTTTGAAACATGTACATTAAAGATAACAATTTTATTGAATAAATCATTCAAACATTGAAAACGATATTTTAGTTAAGAGTTTTTAACAGAATGGGAGACTCTTGAATAAAAATAATTGAGGAATAACATTGAATCAGAAAGTTATACTATCAGGAAAATAAATTGTTTCATGATATAATATTCTGAAGGACAATATATACACCATATAAGAGTGAATTAGTGAATACCAACAATGAAGTCTCAATGGAATGTAAATTGAGACAAAATACCTTATAAAAATAGTATACTGTGATTAAGGATAAATCAATTACATAATAATTTGTGAAAAATATAAATACACATAACTTATTTGGATATTAAATTTGAATGAAATAGAAGTTATTCACAAATATTCATATCAATACATAATCTAGAATAATAAGTTTATCCCAAAGTATTGAAATTGGGTTAGGAAGTTCTCTTATATAAATTCAACAGCCTAACGACATCCCTTTAATTTTATGAAACTAATTTGATGAAAGAGGAAAAGGTATCTCATCATTTGGACAAAAAAGTTTCCATAATAAGAATATATAATAATATATACCAACATAATAATGTGTATATTAAAAGGAATAAAAAATAATTCCATTAAAAATATGAGAAGAAAAGGTTTCTCATCACTTGGAAACAATCAAAGGTTATTCACACATATTAACAGCCCGACATAATCAATAAGCTAATGTTTAACTGAAAGTATTGAAATTTGGTTAAGAAGGTATCTTATAGAAATTCGACAGCCTAACGACGTCACTTTAAAATTCAGAAACTGAGTTGATGAGATAGGAAATGCTTTCTCATCACTTGGAAACAAAATTTATAGCAATGATTATATATAAGAACATATCCCTACATAATAAGATGTAAATTTAAAGACATAACAAAAATAAGTCTTCTAAAAAGATGAGGGTGGAATGATCCCTTACCGATTTGGTTTCTTACAAAACATACACCACTTTGAAGAAGGAACATACAATGAAGATTTAAATACCCATAAATGGAATTATATTACACAAAGAGTACAATAATATTCAGTCCATACACCACACAAAGGAAATAGTGACAAATCTATCATGAATCTCAAGGGAATAAGAAGTGTGATGAAAAACCCTTACCACCTTGTAATCAATCGAGTAGTATGAACAATAGTTAACAAACACCAAATGAATCACAAAATACCATGAATATAAATAATATCAGGATAATATATAGATATATTAAATGTAAGTTCACAATACACAATATTCAATAAATAAGTGGTGAATAATGGAAATCTCACGGAATTAAAAGCGAGATAAAAAATCCCTTACCCCATGCCTGACTAGACTTTTTTGTTCCTAGTTCTTACTAAATAATAAAAATAAGTTAATTTATACTTGATTTAAAACCATATTAAATTTATTATTCCTTTTATACCACTTATTTCCATATTATAAACATTTTGTAATCATTTAAGTTAATAATGATTGTTTTTTCAATATTTGGTACTTGAGTAAAAATTGACTTCTTATAATTACATGTTGTTCACATGGTAAAAAATTTAATTACAACAAGAATGATATTCACGATTTAGATATCATATATATCATATATATCCTACATATACATGTATTTATAATATTATATATCATTTAGAGGTAAGAAATGAAATGCACCATTCAAGGAGATGGTAAGCCGGATGTACGCATGAATGCTACATTCATTTCTATATTTTATTTTAATGGATTTAAAACATAATGATACATAGATATATTATAATTCATTATAATATCATATATAATATTATTAACTATATTGTTTATATGTCCCACATACGGAATTAACGAGTCATATCACTTTGAGGGGCGGTAGTCCGCACTTCCTCAAATGAAAGTATCGCATTTACCCAATATGGAAACAATAAACGTATGCTATAAATGTAAAAACAGATGAATAATTAAAACCTAAACATAATATATATCATATATAAATATATTTCCATCTTAATGGACACAATGATAGGTGGTAGGAGATAATTGAACAATCACTGTTTCGTGAGGCATTAGTTTTTCATTCACAGAAACAATATGTTCATCACACATTAGATGGATCTGTGTGTAATTTTAGATATAATACTTATAATAAAAATATACTAGTTTATTGAGGATACTATTATTATTATAAAATATATGAATAAAAATATTTTAGGGGTTTTATAAGTAAAATAAAAGAAATAATTTTAGAGAAACTGTTATCTTTAATTTGGGTAACTCCCTTTGGTGAGAACCAAAATGACTTCTTGAAGTTCCTTATCCATATGGTAAGGATTATAGGAGTAATAGGGGAATCTAGAGAGATTATTTAGTCAGTTTTTGGATGATATAAGGGGTTTCAAGGAGTGGGGAATGGGTTAGAAGTGAGGTCTTTCTATAAGAGGGATGATGGGTTCTTTAGGAAAGTGTGAAATTATTATTTTATTATATAATGATTTTCGGTTTCTAAAGGTCCAAAACAAATTATGATATAAGATAAGATGACTCAAGGTCGAAATAAATTCATCCAAAAAAATTGGACGTGTTTGGGTTGTTATTTTAATATTTATAATTTTATTTATTTAAATCATTTATTAATGAGGTTAATACTACATCATTTTTGAGTCATAAATAATTTTTTTATTTGATGTCCAAAAATTATATAAAAAATTCCATGATGTAGGAAATATTTTTAGATTAATAATAAATATTTATAGTCAAAAATATAACTTAAAAATCCAAATGTAATAATTAATTTTCTAAAAGATATTTTTTATGTCATTTTTGTCATTACTTTAAGTTAATTAATCAAAAGTGTCATTATCACTCCCATGTGGCTCCATGGGGTACAACAGTATACCCAAATATTCACATGATCTTAAATTTATCATCAAATAAGGTTAGGACAAATTTTAAGGTAATTATTTATTATTATAATTTTCTTTTTACCTTGAATCAACCTATTTACCATTAACCCCGGTAAATAAAAGTCAAAAGATACTATTCACCAAAAATTATTTTTATCTTATCGAACCAAATTTTACTTACTAATAACAACCATTTATGTCATATTTTTGATATCCAATTCAAAAAAGTAGTAAAATTTCATTTAAATGAAAACTTTAGTTTTTTAACTACACGTTAGTGGTTCTACTATTCATCAAAAATTGATGTTTTTCAGAAAAATACCAAATATTCTGCCTAAGATATATTTGATATTCCTAATTAAAAAATGATGTCTATTTTTGGAAAGTAAGAACATATAAGTTGAAATAATTAATTAAAAATTAATTACCGTTTGTCCAAATAAATACAGTGTTTTTAAGAAACAATAACTATCAAAAGATTGACACTTGTTTATGTCCAATTTCAATGTGAAATTAATTCTAATGACATAAATTGGTTTAAATCGTAGAAACATAATATAATTAAACTTTTAAACCAATTAATAATATAATCTAACAATATAAATAAATTAGCTTAAAAGGCACTTTTGTATTAAAATTGAATATTTTTCACTATTTATAAAAAAAGAAATTTTTCAGAAAAATACCAAAAAGTTATAAAAAAAATTATGATGTCATGAATCTAAAGAAGAATTTTATTCTATCATATAGAAAAAATAAAACTGACAAAAACTAGATTTAAATAGGGTTCTCTATCAAAAGGTGGTAAATCGACATTTTAAAGAATAATAGATTATTTATGCTTATAATCAGATTCTTTCTAATATTATTCCTGTAAAATTTATTGGATAATTGTAAAAACATTTAAAAAACATGTATATTCAAATTGTAGTTACTTCACTACATTCCCACTAATACATCAGTTAGGCGTTAACTGCCATTTAAAATAATATTATATTTTTTATTTTTTAGTATGACTCATCATTGTGTGCAACTTAAGATTTCAAATGAACCTTGTGTATCAGGTATTCCACCAAACGTACCATCCCCTTTAATGTAAATTTAATAATTAGTTTACAAATATTAATAAATATGAAAATGAAAAATTCTTTATTTACCAGGGAAGTTACATCCTTCCCCCCTTTTAGAAATAACATCCTCGTAATATAAAAATTGGGCAAAAAAACTTCACTGAATTTCCCACATCAGAAAAAGAGTCAAAAAAACAATCACTTTAGAATAATGAAAGAGAAGTACAAAGGTTAGCTGAGATAACCCATAGTAGGATTCCATGTAAGAAAACATGGATATGGAAGAGAAAACAATCCATCATGTTCTGATGGAAAGTGATAGAAAACATGATTAGGAGAAAGTTAACCACTAGAAAATCACAAACTTATGATGTGTAAAATGGTCTTTGATTACCCTATAAGAAATTTAAACCAAATTTTTTTGTTTGACTTTCCTTTTCATAATTTTTAGAAATTCATTTAATACATAGATTAAGAACATAATGAAGTATACATACCATCATGTACAGTTTCATCCATTAATAAGTTTCTACAAAATAGTAATCATTTATTCAAACAATGACCATTAAAAAAGACACGGTCACATAAAAAGCACAAGATTCATCATCTAGAGATTCACATAATCCAAAAAAGAAGAACTATATATTTCCCTTGTCTTTAGACATCAACTGAAACCAAAATGGTTTGTACGATATCATATAATCCAAAAAAGGATAATCCTTTATAAATATAAATACTACTATTAATCTCAAAAAATCAACAAAAAGTGCCCAAAGATCAAGAAAGACGATTTAATACAAAGTTGTCCTTAAATTCCATAAAAATATTCCAAACTAAGATTGAAACCCAAAACTCATAAGTATTTAATAACAAAGTATTCCATAGTAAATATTACCATTTAACTCCAAAACATAGACTACTCTTGAATTCTCATAATGAAGGATAATTAACCAAATCACATATTCAATATTATAGGTTCTTGATTTCCACAAATAATCCAATTCACAATATGTTGACAATAAAAAAATATTCTTCTAAAATAAAATTTCAACCATTAGTCCAAAATTGTAATCCCATAGTATTCAATATTTCTTAAGTGTACAATGTTCCCAAAAGAGAGAACTTCTTCCAAAATCACTTTTATTACATAATCACCAAATCATTTTTATACCAAGGATATCCATTTGATAACACATAAGATCACAAATATACTTATTCTTGATCAATAAATTAGTTTATCTGAAAAGAATATGCCATACTAACCAGGGACTTCATGTAGTCTAGTGGTAGGCGATAAATCCCAATCGCACTGTGGTTTTGGGTTTAATTCCCACATCTTTTTCTGATGTGACATGTTGTCACATGGTCTGCGTGTTGTCCTTTTGATAAAACTCAAAAATAACCCTAACTTGTTTTAACCTTAATTGGTTGCTTATACCTCTCATTTCAATCCAAATTCATTATGATATACACATCTTAATTCTTGAAGTCTTATATATATTTTAATTTTTTATTTCACCACCACATGATAAAATAAAATCATCCCCAAAATAAAGAACACCATACATTTATCATGGTGTCCACTTGTTTTCATCTTCGTCTTATTCACATAGGTAGAAGGTCCATGCATTGCCACAATGATTTAGAGATCCTTCACAATCATTTTCTTCCTCCATCCAAATACACCTTGTACAACGTGGGTCATATGGGTGATCACAAAAAAACATTTTTGGAAAATAGTAATGTATGACATATAATTTTAAAACATCTGAAAAACATGATTTCTATAAAAAAAATATGATTGAATTTGAGTTGAGACATTCAATTAATGGTCCTTTTAAAATACCATAGGTATGTGCTGAGAGAATATATTGTAATATCAATTATAAATTGGTTTCTCAAGGGTATCCTTCTTCAGCACCTTTTCCAAAATCATAATATGCTTCAAAATCTTTTGATGAGGTAAAATATTTAAAAATTCCTTGATAATATTTACCTTTGTTGATAATATGAGAATATTTTGAAAATAAGATTTGTCTAAATAAAACCCATGATCAATGATGATAAATAGGTATATTGGAGGCGTTTGGTATCTCAAACTACTGCTTGGAAGTGAGATGTCTACTAGAAAATGTTTCAAAATCATCAGAACATGACTTTACAATAATTATTGCAAGCAAGTCGTCAGGAAGAGATTGGAGTGTCATTTGAGATCTACCTCATTCAATTGGTAACTGACATTCCATGATATAAAAAAGTTATAAAACATGGATTTAACTAAAATAATAGACATAGAGACTAACCATGTTTTTAACGAGACCTCATAATCCATAAAATTGTCTAAACCAGCCATTGATGCCAACTATAAGGACCAAGAATTTAACAATACATAATCTTGAATTATGTCAAGAATTCAAATTTAGGATCATTTCAGGATTAGTGTTTTAGAGAATAAGGCCCTAACTATCACATAAAAATTTGAATATTACATGTAGACACTACTACCCATTATCCATTTTTTCATAAAATAAAAACTCTTGAAAAAAGATAGAAATGTCTTGTTCTATGTTTTATACTGCATAAATTTTCCTTGATCACATCCTTGACTCTATTCATCTTCATCTCTTGTGAAATACATTTCAAAACATGGGATGATCATAAAAAGCCCAGTAATTGTTATAAAATAAGGATTTAAAACAACATAACTTTAATAAATAAAAATCAATGAATTTATACTTTTCAATCATAACATACCTAATTAAATAATAATATTTATGAATAACATGCAAAAATCCTAAATCATAAAGGTAACTTATGGAATTCATAAAATACTTAAACTGTAGTTATCAAAGCTACATATGGAGTCATGTTTTTAGTACCCATCATATTATATTCCCTAAATCTCTTAGAAGAAACATTAACGTTTACCTCTGTCATGTTACCCAATGTATTGGAGAGCTATATTGGGCTCACCTACCATAAGATTATCACGGAACCACACGTATATGTAAACAATACCCAATAACAATAACATATTCATAACACATAACACAAAAATAAAATAAAATATAACATTTCTACATTCCAATCACAATATATCAAATCAATATATTAAAATAAACAATGCTTTGTCAAATAATTTTCAAAACCATTTAAAACATTTAATAAATAGATTTTTTAATCAAAGATTCCCATACCACTTTGAAACTATTAAAAAAATTATCATTTGAAAACATTAATGTCCATATAAATAAATCCTTAAAACCATTTTTAAAACATGGGAATTAATTATATATATTTAAGAGTATATATCTTTAAAACATTTAAAATGATATTTTAGTTAAAGTGTTTTTATGAAAATGAGGGACTCTTGAATATAAATAATTGTGGAATAACATTGAATCAGAACATTATAATATTAGGGGAATAATGTGATTCATGATATAATTTTCCAAATGATATTATATACACCATATAAGAGTAAATTATTGAATAACCATAATGAAGTCACAATGGAATGTAAACTGAGATGAAATCCCTTATAAAAATTGTGTCCTTAGATTAAGGATAAATCAATTACATAATAACGTGTGAAAAATATAAATAAACATAATTTATGTGGATATTAAATTTTAATGAAATAGAGTTTATTCACAAATATTCATATCACTACATAATCAATAAGTATAATTTTTTCCCAAAGTATTGAAATTTGGTTAGGAAGCTCTCTTACAGAAATTCGACAGCCTAACGACGTCACTTTAATATTCAGAAACTGAGTTGATGAAAGAGGAAAAGGTATGTCATCATTTGGACAAACAATTTACCATAATAAGAATATATAATAATATATACAAACATAATAGGATGTATATTAAAAATAATAAAAAAATAATTCCTTTAAAAATAGGAGGGTGAAAAGTTCCCTTACCGATTTAGTAACTTACAAAACATACACCACATGAAAGAAGGATCATAGGATGAAGATTAAAATACCCATAAATGAAATTATTTTACACAAATTGTAAAATCAAGTTCAGTCCATACACCACACAATGGAAATAATGACAAATATATCATGAATTTCACTGGAATAAAGAAGTGAGATAAAAAACACTTCCATGTTGTAATCAATTAAGTCGTATGAAAAAAAGTTAATAACAACCAAATGAATCCCATAGTACCATGAATATAAATATAATCATGATAATATATATTCATATATATATAATGGATGTTCACAATACACCATATGAAATAAATAAGTGGTGAATAATGGAAATCTCATGGAATTAAAAGTGAGATAAGAAATCTGTTACCTCGTGTCTGACTAGACTCGTTTGTTCCTGGTTCATTCTAAATAATAAAATTGTGTTAATTAATAATTGATTAAGATCATTTTTCAATTTTATTATAACTTTAATATCACTTATAACCACATTATAATCATTATGTAATCATTTCTATTAATAATGGTTGTTTTTTCAATGCAGTTGGGGTTTGGCTTAGTGGTAAGAACCCCATAATTAAACATGAAAAATGGGGGTTCAAAACCCATGAGGCGCAGGTACTGTAGAATCAATATAGTGATGCGGTAGTAGCCGAGATACTGATGGAATGGTGGCACTGTAGCGGTGCCAGAGAGACTGTAGAGGCGGTAGGGGAACTGTAGCGGCGTCGGGTAATGTGTGGTACTATAGCAGCGCAGGTACTGTAGCAGTACTATTCACAAAATCGGCATTGGGCCTAAATTTTGGGCCTAAAAGGCTATATAATGGGGTAAATTCCCACTATGCCTACAGTCTATGTAATGGGTCTCCCTTTACCTAGATAAAAGAGGAAGTTTCTTTTCTTTATTAATAAAAATGAGGCTTCAGCCCCAACCTTTTTAAAAAATGGTTATTTTTTCAATATTTTGTACTTGAGTAAAAATGGAATTATTATAACTACAAGTCATCACATTGAAAAAAGTTAATTTTATCTAGATGTATATTCATGATTTAGATATCATATATATCATATATATCCATTATATACATGTATTTATAATAGTACATAACATTTGGAGGTAATAAATGAAATGCATCGTTAATAGATACGGTAAGTCGTACGTACGCATGAATGCTAAATTCATTTCTATTTAATATTTTAATGGAATTAAAACATAATTTTACATAGTTATATTATAATTCTAGAATAATATAATATATAATATTATTAAATCCATCTTTTATACGTACCACATATAGAATTAACGAATCATATCACTTTGTGGTGGCAATATTCCACACTTCCTCAACTGAAATTATCACATTTACCCATTATGGAAACCATAAAGGTATGATATAAATGTAGAACACAAAATAATAATGAAGAAAACCCATAATATCTATCATATATAAATATATTTCTATCTTAATGGCCACCATGAGAGGTAGTAGGAGATAATAGAACAATCATCGTTTCTTGAGGCTTTAGTTTTCCATTCACAGAAATAGTATGTTCTTAACCTATTAGTTGAAGGTATGTGTAAGTGAAGTTAGAATAAATCTCATAAAAACATCTTAGTATATTGAGGATACTCTTGTTTTTATAAATAAAATGAATAGAAAGAGTTTAGGGGTTATAAAAGTAAAATAAAAGAAAAAAAGTTAAGAGAAATTGTTACCTTTAATTTGGGTAACTCCCTTTTGTTTGAACAAAAAGGACTTCTTGAAGGGATTTTTTCATAAGTTAAGGATTATAGGAGGAATAGAGGGATCTTGATATATTTTTTGGGTATGTTTTGGACGAGCCAAGGGGAATGAGAGGTGAGATAATTGATATAGAAATGAGGGCTTTTTATAAGAGGAAAGAGGGGTTCTTTAAGAAAGTGTGAAATTATTATTTTATTATATAATTATTTTCGGTTTCTAATGGTCCAAAACCCATTAACGACAAAGATAAGTTGAATAATGGTAAGTTAATATTCATTAAATAATACTTTTATAGGTTTTGGATGTTATTTTAATATGTATAATCTTATTTATTAAAATTAATTAATAATTTTGTAAATACTGCATCATTTCTGTATCACAAATAATTTTTTTTATGATGTATAAAAATTATAAAAAAATTCCATGATGTAGGAAATATATTTAAATTTCTAATTAATATTTATAGTCTAAAAGATAACTTATATATCCCCATGTAAAAATTAATTTACTAAAAGATATTTTTTATGTCATTTTTGTCATTACTTAAAGTTTATTAATCTAAAGTGTCATTATAAGTCCCATGTTTCTCCATGGGCTCCCAAAATCAACCCAAATATTCTCATGGTATAAAAAGACTCATCCAACAATTTTTGGATATGTCTTAAGGTAATTTTCATTATTATAATATTTTTTACCTTTAATTATTCTATTTAACTTTTACCGCGGTAAATATAAGTCAAAAGATACTATTCACAAAAAATTATTTTCATCTTATTGTACATCATTTAACATAATAATAACAACCATGCATATCATATTTTTTAAATAGAATTCATTAATGTAGTAAATTATTATTTTAATGGAAAAGTTCATTTTTTTTGCTACTCCTTAGTAGTTTAACTATTCATCAAAAATTGATGTTTTTCAGAAAAATATCAAAATTTCAGCCTAATATATATTTGATATTCTGAATTCGAAAAATATGCCTATTTTATCAAATTAAAAACATAAAAGTATAATTAACTAATTTAAAATTAATCTCCATTGTCAAAACAAATAGCATGTTTTTAAGAAACAATAACTATCAAATGATTGACACTTATTTATGTCCAATTTCAAAATGAAATTAATTACAATGAACAACACTGGATTAAATGGTAAAAACAGAATATAATTAATCTTTAAAAACATTTAAAATTATAATCTATCCATATAAATAAATTATATTAAAAGGCACTTTTGAATTAAAATACAGTAATTTTCACTATTCATAAAAAATTAATTTTCTCAGAAAAATACCAAAACTTTATCCAAAGTAAATTTTGATGTACAGATTCTAAAGAAGAATTTTATTTTGTCAAATAAAATAGATAAAAGTGACCAAATCTAGATTTAAATTAGGTTCACCATAAAAATGTGGTAATTCGACCTTTTAAAGAATAATAGAGTATTTATACTTAAAATCCTATTATTTCTAATTTTAAGCCACAAAAAATTATTGGATAAATGTAAAAATATTTATAAAACATGTATATTCATATTTTAGCTAGTTTTTTCCATTACCACCAATACAACGGCTAGGAATCAACTAACATTTAGAATAATATTATATTATTATTTTTCAGTATGACTAGTATTTGTGTGAAACATAAGATTTCAAAGAAGCTCGGTGTTGTATATTGGGTATGCCATCAAACATAGCATACCCTTTAAATTAAAATTAATAATTAATTTAAATATATTTATATATATGAAAATGTCATATTATATATTTACTTGGGATGTTACAGAACCCACACATGAACTACCATTTTAAAACAGGGGTGAGAAATAGTAGATACTAAATCCTCATGAGATTTACAATGAGAAATTAAAACATGTGGCTCATGATGGTGCATCTGGAGGGCCCCTGCTATTTTTTCTATGTTCATTTGATATTTAATTTTATGATCATTAACTAAATTTTAAGATAAAATGACATCCTTTAATAATGATTTTAAGTGATGATGAAATCAAAAATTTAACAATGTTTTTATCATTGATAATGGACAACTTTTATCAATTATGAAAAATCACTTATACAAGAAACTATGAATAGTATATTTTATTTAAAAAAATTCTATATTATGATATGTGATTTATATAATAATAATTATAAATATATTTTCTAAATAGTATATAAATATTTATTAATTTTTAGTTATTAATAATCTTTTACATAATTATAATTACACACACACACACATATATATTAATATATATATTATATTAAACAAGTAATAACCATGAATACAATGGAAAAATGAAGAACTAACATGTTATAATAGATGAAGGGAATAGATGGAATCTTTGGTAAGGGACATAGTTGAATAAAAAATGATAACCTCATTCCTATAAGGATGAGGGATTGTTCCACCAGATATCCTTCATGAATAATTAAACCAAAAAGATTACCATTATAAGGCCCTAAAACATTTTAATTCTTAATTTTTGATTTTTGGATTTTTGAGGAACCCATAGGAGGTTCTACGGAGTTTGGAAGGAAGAAAGGGGAGTTAAGATTAAAATCATATTATCCGAGTTTTTTCTCACCATTGAGTCATGGGTAGCGCCAAATACATTCTTACATCAGCATAGTGGGAACAACTAAAACATAAGGTACTAGGAATGGGATTTCATATCTTCTATCTTTTTAGGCAAGGTTGTGATGTGGATAAAGGTGGTTTTGTATGACAATCCTCCATGAATAAGTGGTTGTGGTGAGGATTTCTTGACTCTAGAATTTGTGAATGTGGGTTGAATTTATTTGGTTCATCCAAATTAAACTCCCTTGAAACATTTGGCTTAGATGCAACAGAGTACCCATGGGATTATGGGGTTCTACAACCTAGTGATCTAGTCTACACCGTATTGACTCCCTTGGTATATAGGATATTTTACCTTTATGGTTCAACTTATTTCAAATGTTCTATTATCGGTGGGGATTAACTCATTATTTACTAACATTCATAGTAATATTAAATATGTTCATAAGTAATGTGGTGTGGTCTTAGGGGATATGTCATTGACTTTAGTTTTTTAGTTGTCTTATATTTACTAAAAACCCATCCAAAATTAATTTCATCCAATGATTATATCTTGAACCCTAGAAAACACAAATATTTTTTCGACGTATTTCAAGACCCTTTCATAAAGGATTAGTCATCATCTTCCCATGTTCAATTAATAGTGATATATGGAAGGTTATTCCTTTATTTATTACACTTTTTCTTCATTTGATCCCATTTCATCCATTTTATCATTGGATTCTTTTGGTTATTCATTTGATCAGGGTAATGGATTTTACATTATTGATTTTAGTATGGTTATGGTGTGGCATCCCAGTATGTTTGAAATTTTATTACGGGAGAGGTGATTGTTGAGATGCATTATTATTTTGGTCTCATGTTATGAACGTTGAATCTTTGGGGTAGGGGATTAATTAGTTATCCTTATATATACATGATGTTTTAACTTGATCATGGTTTATCACATCAGATAATGGTATAATTAACTTAATTAATATTCAAACTCATTAAATAAGGGACATATTATTTGTTTAGAAATCTCACGGTGTTGTCTTCAATAGTGATAATGATTTTCCTCTTCATTTGATATAAAATTTACTATTTATGTTGTGATTTTTTAGAATGTGTGTAATTAGTTTTCCATGATGATTAAATTGATACAATTTATTAAGAATGTAAATCTAATAATAATTTTTTTTGTTGGATAATGAATTAATTAAGAGGCATGTTTAATGAATCCATAAATTCATATAATTAGATGGAAATAAAATTTATTCTAAATTCATATTTAATTGATGGTTTTATTTATTATGATAATCAAAATGGATAAATAAGATAAATCAATAATTCCTAATTCAGATAATAATAAAACACCATTTTTAATTAGAATTGGTAATCACTTAGTTTGATTATAATTGAATAAATGATAAAGATCATGATAAAATATTTTATTTACTTGTTATAACTAATGGATTAGATGACATATATTCAAAACCTATAAATAATCAATCGTTTAGTTCAATATGAAATAAAAATATATTGTTTGATAAAGACAATGGTATGGGGATGAAAATGAAATGTTTCTTATAAAGGAAAAATGCCTATTTGTTAGGTCCTAGTCTCCTTGTCGATTTGTTTTCTATTTAATGACTTCATTTTTCTCTAGTTTCCTATCATTATTTGTGATGTGATATTAGATTTTTTTGTAAAATGAAAGATGGATGGGAGTCCTGATATGTTGGCTATTTTTGTTGTTTATGATGAAGAGATGCATGGTAATGTGGGTGATAGAATCAGAGAGGGCACCAGAATTATTGAATGTTTGAAGCTGGGATTACCCATTTTTCTATTAAAATATTGGGATTCTTGTTTTTTCATTTTATATATAAGGTTCGAATGAAGTGTTTTCATGTTTATATACATTGGTTTCCACATTACTTGAGGAAGATGAATGTTCATGGTTATGAATCTATTTGATAATTTCATTATATTTTTTCCTTAAGTATCAAGAATTATTTAATGATAATAATATTTAATAATGTTTTATACAATGTGATGGGTTCCTTCTATAATGAAATGTTGATACTCTTTAGAAACCAAGAAATCAGTTGAATTTTACATGAAGGGAATGGATATTACTCTTATTGTTAATGTATAATTTAGTATATGGTTACATAATAGATAATTAATTAATTAATGTGAGCTATAATGTAAAAATGAAATATGAAATTTAATGAATGTATTTATGAATGATTACATTCTTATAAGATATCTACTCACTAGTCGTGGAAGGTCATTATCATAGTGATGATAACTACATATGATCCTAAGACCAGGTTATTACCATATTATTATGGTGACCTATATTATATCTAGTATATTAAATGATTTTAAATTGTACCCCATAAATATCAATTTGGTGACTATTACCTAATGGAATATGGGATGATGTTTTCCCCAAAATCAAGGTTGGTGAGGGACTAATCGTTGACTACCCCCTCTGACATTACTTTTTTCTCGTAGTAGTATTTTGTTATATTATTCAAGGGGATCAGTTACCCATAAAATTTTAAAGATGTATATAATTGTTTGCGGTTATTTAAGACAAATGAATCAGTAGATATAGTATCATACAGATTATTTTAAGTAACATTTGTATGTGTTTTGATGGCTCAGGGGGAAAATTTTGGCTGTGGGAGCTATTGAATTGAGTTATAATAATTCATGTACGATATGTGACATATGGTATTTGGTGGATCCCAAAAACAACTTAGCTACTATATAGAGATATAAATGGGATGGTGAGAAGATGCGATGAACTATAAAGCACTAATTGTTTTCTATAATTTAAAGATATGTTTCCCCTTCCTTCCACTATATTTTTAAATTTGATCATTTTTAGGTAATGGATTGAGGTAATTGGGATGCATAGGGGGGGTATTATTTTGTAATATTTCGTAAATTATAGTGGTGGTTTTACCATAGCACATATGACCATGCCCCATAGGAGGCTTCTTTACTGTCGGTTTTTTGGATGCACATTCGGGTGTTGAAAAGTCACAAATACACTGTTGTTTAATAGTTTTCACCATATCCTGGTTTTTCAATAGAGACTATTCCATATATGTCCCATTAAAAATAACATTTGTTGGAGGATTCACCATAGTGTTGTGGACCACGCCACCCAGTTAATGTCGATGTAATATACAAGTGTTAGGAAAACCTAGAGGAATTATGGAGTTATGGTTTTTAATACTCCCTTTTGGTGTTTATGTTGGGATTCATTTTTGAATATAAGATGTGACATTATTTTGGAATTATAATCCTAAAATAAAGGATTTACACATGGATTGAACCACCACATACCACTATAAGTGCCATCTTTCTCCTTTGTTCATCATTATTTTAGTTTACCCAAATGACCATCGAACCACCTATATGCGTCAAACCCAGACCTAATTCCACAGAATATCAATTCTAGTGTATTAATACACCAAATTTCACTCCATATACTAATGAGGTTTGATTTTTAGAGCAGTTTTATGCTACTTTTTCCCCCATACACCGTAGCGGCAGTCCTTCTAGTGCCTCCTACATTGTAGTAATCTCTTTATGTTGTGGTGGGTTTATTCTAGTGCACCTCTACACTATGGTATATAAAATTGTGTCAATTTAGTCCCTTCCAACACACCTACATATTTTATCCCCTTCCTTGTGTCAAGGATAATCTCAAATTTATAGAATCACCCCTTCTCCATTTTTGGAATGAGCTTTCATATCCATTTTAACAACTGTTGATGTCATGTTAGTTAGATTTGATCCCTATAATTTGTTCCTCTTTTCTATAATTGAGAACCATAACCTGTCATAATGGAACTCATTATTAGATACCTTAGAGTACGATCATATTTTGGTTGGTTTGTGAGCACGGATTTGGTGAAGATATCTTCAACATACCATATTTCTGAAACTAAATAATATGAGGTATGAAGTTAATTACCATAGTGGGACCATGTATATTATATTGGAATGATATGTTATTTCTGCTTGATTTATCCATTCCATTTATGAGTTTGAAGTGGCTGTGTGAGTTTATATGAGGCTTCATTTTTTATAACCATGTGATTATGTTTGGATCCTGATATTTGATCTTTGGAATCCATGATGTGATACCACTATCATATCAAGGTTCTTTGATATGACAACACTATTTCAATGTGATTACTTTATTTGATACCACTACCTTTTAGGTATATTGTATTTATATTATATGTTTTTGTTCTATGCATGTTACCAATGTGACTGGTTGACCCCTCATGGCTTGGTAACCCTAGAGGTGGATATGTTCGGACTGTACATGTTACTTGATGATGAGACAAAGACAGTTTATGGGACACAGGGGCCTTGTGTGGAATAACCTATGGGAATGATGATCATATGTGATCTGAATCATGTTGTATCGGTGGTATATTATTGTCTTTTTGATAAAGAATATGTCTTAGTAGTAGGTTATGATGGACTAGTGTGATCAACCCTAGATTCCTAAGGATTATATAGTTATTGGGGACTACTTGAATCTAGTAATAGTAAAACATGATATTCAATGTGACATGAATTGAGATACAGTGATAGGGTATGATGGCATAGTGTGGCCTAACCTATACTCTTAGGTCCTATTATGCTATTGAGAAGCTTCATAGTTGGATCACCAATTTCTGTTGTGTTCAAAGCTATTATAATTTTATCATGATAGGATATGATGCAGGTAAGATATGGTTTTGTGTCATCATGGTTAGTTCATGAACTATCAGTGTGATTTTTATATGGTTGTATTTTATTTAGTAACTTTTTATACCCTTTTATATATGTTCACACGTTTTATGGACCAATTGGTAGCATCCAACTAAGCCTTTCAGTCACACCCTACGCATGGATTTCTATGATCTTATAGATTTCATAACTAGATATCTAGATGAGGGACTGTGACCTATGGTGGATGGCTGAGAATAGGTACACAAAGATGGTAGTGTTATGGATTGGATCCTAGAGGACATTTGGGCATATTTATTTATTAAAATTCACTTATTACTCTAGTTTGGTTTACCGCTTTGGGATCCTATCTATTTGTATTTCATTTATTCTCTCTTTTTATTTCAACAAGTACTCTTATTATTTAATTATTAGTGTTATTTACTTTTATCTAAAATTATTTTTATAATAAAAAGATATAGGGTTATTGTATCACCTGACATGTACATAGACCCTCAGTACTAGTCATAAACCTCTTTCATATGTGGAGGGGATCATGTGGTCATGTGACACTTTATGTCGGACTCAATGTTTGGGTCGGGGAATTATTAAATGATATCAAAGCATGATGACCCACTTACTTTTCATTTCTATTTTCCTAGATTTAAGATATATTATATAGAATATATTATTTTTTGGAATTGGGAATGGGCTCTATTTCAGTCATTGACCAACATAATATAGTGGGCCATAATGTTTTTATGAAGTGGTAAATTAATATTTTCATTTATAGATGATTCAATGTACCTTAGGTAGTACACATGATAATGATGTATGTTTATGAGATATTGTGTATGTTCTTACATATTTACAATGAAAATAATATCACATGAAATATATATACCATTTTTGGTTGTACTATAAAGTTATTTAACTAAATAACCTGATTTTTTCTACCTATTTAAGATATTTCTCTCTAATGTTTTATTAAATTCCATTATACTATTTTGTTATGTGATCTGATAATTCATCTATGTTAGTATATATATGACTGTTGTGACTAATATGAATTGAAAAAACAAGGGTTATGTTTATGGGGGTTATAACTTGGGTTGACGGTAAGTTCATTGGAAAGACTTTGTGTGATCATATAGATTGGTTAGGACTGTTAAATTCATATCATTACATTTTATTCAGATATTCCACCTCAAAATAATTTTCTAGGACCACCAGTTAACAAATACCAATATATTTTAATTATAATAAACATTATGTCAGATGATATAGCCTATCACACTCATGTTATGGTGAATTTTATCTTGGTCATGAAGCCCACTAAGCCAAGTATCATTCATATGGTTCCCAGTCAAGGTGGAACCACTTAGAAAACCATAACTGATCATGCATAGAATTTATAGCTCTATAATCATTTTTAATTCTATGTTACTACTGGAATTCATGATATAGTGAGAAGTTGGACTTTATTGAGTGAATTTTTGAGCTAGTGTAGACTCTGAAGGAGGGTAATTTTAGTCTTGTGACTTTTACATTACATTTACACTCTTTGAGATAATGGTATACCAATAATTTGGTTGGGAGAAGAGAGGGTGTTTCTTGGGTGACCATTATTTATTTTTTTATTGAAAGTAACAATATTAACAGAATATAATCTTGACTGTTCCTATAATTTTATGGAGTTACCAAAGTGTTATATGAATTCCATTTCTTACTCTTATCAATTCATGAATTTACTTATATTTTCACTTTTTTTGGTGGGGAATGAGGTCCATAAGGCATACAAGTATAAAATACTCCTTTGAATATAAAATAGACACCATGACAGGGGTGTTGACCTCATGATGTATACTCATGTATTTTATACGGTCTTAATTGTTGTGAAGGGAGCATAGGAGGATATAGTAAAAAAGTTTACTTTTAACCCATGGAGGGTCAATGATTTCTTTTTCTCTCCCTAATATGGAAATTCATTATAATATTTGAAAGAATATGATAGATGACTCATTTCATTATAGTGGGAAAAAATTATTTGTTAAAATTATATACAACACCTCATGTGGGGGAATGAGGCCCTCAAAAATAAAACTATTGGTTGTGACAGGCATTATAGTACATCATTCCCTATACCCGATATCAAATGTCATTAATGAATCAAGACAATACATCTACAACACTTCTTCTCAAAGGTATAACAATTGACGTCTGATGGGCGACCAAGAAATACATATGTATTGAATCATGGGATTTGATGGGGTGCTCAGCACCCATCCCTGATGATGGAGAATTAGGTGATGATGACTTTTTTAATATATGAGGCGTTATCATGGACATTTCCAATTAATGTTTTCCTTGTTTTATATTGCTGTTTTCTGTCCTTATATATCGATGGAATATGTCTACATTGGAATTACTCATTCTGTTATTTCGTTATTTAATTTCTTTGACAGATTATTGATCAACAAAAAATCAATTAGTATATTAATGATATCAGTAGTCACTACATTCATTAGTGGGAAAATGATGAAGGATTACCATACTACTCATAAGTAGGGCATCACGATGGAATTTTTAATGGGGTTAAATTGAAAACTGAGGGTTTGTGACAATATATAGTTGATTTTCAATCATCTAAAGAATTCATTCCACATTATACTAATCAGTGGCACTCACACAATAGATGAGATAGGGAATCCATACATCTATGAGGTTATACTCTTACATGTTGTTCACTTGATCAATATTTTCGATAAAGGTACACATATTATTTCTATGTTTTGCAAGGTATTATAGAATAAAACATATAATTAGATGATATTGAGAACATCGTAACCATCCTTAGATAGAAAAATAGTCCATGTGGATTAAACATATATTTAAAGATAATATTTGATTCTTTTTATGGATTTAGTTCAGTGTGGAATGATTAAATAGAAATAGTTGAGTTCAATTAAAAAAATAGGTACCATGCATTTATTTAGATAAAACCATATCTGGATATTTATGGTAGGTCATGTTGTTCAACAAACTATTGGCATGTGGTTGGTAAGTGAGTAGTTTTGGTCCCAAGTGAGTCTTAGGATACCTCTAAGAGAGTGTAATTAATTTAAAATGTGTTTATTACCAGTAAAAAAATAATGATCATATAATTACTATATGAGAATACCTATAGTGCTTATAAGAGGTGTTCAGGTTTTATTAAGAGAGACACATAAGTTGTGTTGTTAAAATCCAAGGAAGCAAGAAAATCTAGTACCATGTTTAATGCGACACATTGAAGACACTAAGTGGGTTGGGATAGTGGAATCCATCTAGACCATCCTACATGTTATTTAGGCATGCATGATGTATTCATATTTTTTATACTTTATATGTAAATTCTCAGACATAAACTTGTTATAAACTGAATGTAATTTGAGTTGGAACCAGATGTGGCATATAAAGACCATCTAATTTGGATTATTGACCATAGTGAGAAATTCATATGAGGGAAGATGGTACTACTCATCCAGATTTATAGGTAGTAAGGGGGAAACCTGGGGGAGACATGGGGGTGAGAGGATGGACTTCGATCTTAGTTGTAGGAGTTGGTAGATATGAATCATATATATGTTTCTGGACAATAAGAAGACTTTAAGTGGGGGAAGGGGTATTGTAATGGACTATTTTTTTTGTTTTTTAATGGAATGATTTGTTTCCTCTTCTATCCAACTTTTTTTAAGTTCATCAATGTTTTCCAAAATGCCTAATAGATTTTAAATGCCTATGAAAAGTTAAAAGGTATTTTTGTTATGTTTTTAACAATATAGTGGTGGTTTCCCCATAACACATGTTACCAAGCTAGAGAGAAGGTGGTTTTATGGTAGTGGTTTAGGCTTCATTTTAGGGTGTTTGGGAGTTAATACATGCCACATTTGAAAGGGAAGAACAATAGCATTGATATTAAAAGGAGTCTATGATGTAGCTTTTATTGTGTTAAAAGAATTCATTGGAGGATGTTCTATAATTGTACAGATCAAACCACATATCACTTCTCGATGTTAGTTATATGCACTTTCCCAACCAAGAGGTATTTAAGAGTTCTGTATTTCAATGTAGTGAATTAGTATTATATCATGGTTGTGATTCATAATTTATGGGGACTCTATTTTTTAATTATATTACCTAAATTTTTTTTTCATACAGATTGAACCACCATGTACCCCTTTGAAACACAATGTTACTCTATCAGTCATCAATATTCTATTTTTAAAAATGAATTTAGAAATGCATCCATTCCACAGACCTAATCACTATTAATCTTGTTTTCCAGATAAATACTTTGTCATAGTAGACTCCCTATGCCATATTAGATCATTCTTATGAGCTGTTCCACAACATAGATTCCCTCATTATGACATGGGGGTATTTTTTTCAGTGCCCCCATGCACCTTAATGATATCCATGTATTGTGTGGGTTTATTCTAGTTCCACTCTCCACCATGATTTATGATTTTTTGATGTGGTGGTTTCTCCTAGAACACCTCCAAACTGAATCCTTTCCATTACACCATAGAAACCCTATAATTTTATGAATTATCCCACCAACTTCATGGAGTGAGATTGAGAATACAATTTGATGATGATTTAGGACCAGTATGTTTGGTTTTATTTTTAGGATTATTTTCTATTTTCCGGGATCTAGATCTTATTTCATGTCAAATTGTAAATTTTTCTAGGATTACCTACCATGTGACCATAATCTAGTATCAAAATGATCTTGGTTGTAGTGCTGATATAATCAATGAACCATAACGTCGATGTTGAAAACCATGAGGTAGGAAGTTCCATAACATGGAATATCTATGCATTTTATGTTGGAATGATTTGTTGTTTATTTATGATGGAACCATAATAGTTTAGGAGTTTCATGTCTACATCTAAGTTCCAATGAGGCTTACATTTGTATGACCATGGGATTATGTGTGGCTCCATATGTTTGATCTTGTTATTATTTTATGTGATACAACTATTCTCTTAAGAATCCATGATTGGATACAACTATTTATTTTCAATTCTTTGGTACGATACCACCATCCTTGTCATATATTTTCTGAATATTCTATGTTATTGTTCTATGAATGTATGAAATTTGATAGATTGACCTATCAGGGCTCCGTATAGCTAGAGGTGGAGTGAGTGTAGAAGATGAATGTGGCTAGATTATGAGAATGAGATATATAATTGGAAATGATGGCATTGAGTTGAATAACCTAGGGACATTGTGAACATATGGGGTCAGAGCCGTGTCATAGCATTATGTCATGATGATATATGTGACCTACTATTTGAGGTAACAACATGGTATGATGGTTTAGTGTTTCAAGACTTGGACGTCTGGGGATTATATGACTTTTTTGTGATAAGACCCATGTGGTAGTAGTGGAGATTGATAGTTTATGTGACTTGATTGAAGAGATAGTGATATGGTATGATGGCCTAGTGTGGGATGACATAGACGAATGGGGATTGTGCAGCTGTTAAGAAGCTTTAAAGGTAGATCCCATAATATTGATTTGTTCACAACTATTCTAATGTTTTCTAGAATGAATCTAAAGCAGTTACCATTGTGGTATATTAAGGCAGGGGTAGCGGAAATGTTATTTCTATGATTGTACCTTTTATGTGATTTTATTTATTATCTTGTCACATGCTATTATATATCTAATCACATGGTATTGACACATTGCTAGTCTCTTATAGAATGTTTTAGCCACACCATAATCTATAATTTCCGTGTAATAATAGATTTTAGACAATAGATATGGTTAAGAGAAAGGGACAAGTGGTGGGTGATTGTATAGAGGTTCATGGAGTTAGGTGTGGCCCAAGCCATATTCAGACAAATCCAAATAGACATTTATTTACTTTTTCATATTTTTATAATTTGGATTTCCACTTTGGGATCCTATTTATTTTTATGCCATGTATTATATCATTATATTTATTTGTGTACTCTGATTATTTATTTATTATTGTTATTGTCTTTTACCTACCAATATTTACACGAAGACATAGTAAAACGGGTATAGTCTCCACAACAACGGAAATTGACACTTGATTTTAGTCTATAGTATCCTCTATACAAGGAGGCACACATGATTTTATGTGGCACACATGATCAGATCTGATGGTCTGGTCCAAATGTTAGATGAAAGATAAGTCTGTCTTGATAAATATCCCAGTTTTCTTTGAGAAGGAAAATTTTGGAGATATATGGCCTGGGATGTATGACATTGGGGAATAGAGTAAAACTAGCATGGAAGTAATAACTTGGAACCCTTGAAGTTTTATTACTATTATATTTGATCCCGTTCATGTGATACATAGTGATAGTTCATCATGTTGATTCTATAAACATGGATAACCATTCTAGGCGATGATTTTGTTTCTGTTGTTATTCACTAGGATTAAGTATACATTATTTATCATTTCTAAAAGAGGATATAGGGAGGATAATACTAAGTAAAATTTTTATTCTTACTAAACATATATATAAATTGTTTTCATGTTAGCAGGATAGAGATTCATATCTTTCTAGATAAAACTAGTTCATTGTTTTATAGGATTAGTTTGGGATTCATGGTCACTACTTGGTTTTCCTTTTTTGTACATTTATTTTTCCTTTCAAACAATTTTAATATAATGTCAAAACTTATCTAAATAATTGGGATATCATTTATAAATATGATTTGGAGTTGATATGTGGGTTTATCTTATCTGTATATTCTACATTTTTTCTAATAGGGTAATGCCTCTATTTTTTATTTTTATTATACCATCAATGTCTATGTCCATCTTGTGGACTATATGAGGCTTGAATTAGGTTGTCACTAACTCCCTTACCTCATTGGTTTCCATAGAGGGTAAAAATTTAGAAAAATATTGTTGTCAAATATTGTTATAAATGGTTCACAATGAGGTATATGATAGATTGTTCAGTTAGGCATAAGAAATGACTGCATGGCTTGGTTGGAAAATAGTGTCCGCTAAATTTATTAAGAAATTATATAAAGGGATACTGGATGAGAAATTAGTATTTCTAATCCCATGGAATATAATTCAATGAACATTAAGGTCTCTATTAAAACGTTGTTATGTGATATCAGTTATGTGGTATATACCTATGAATGGATGACGCGCCATTCTTTTTTTTCACATGTTTTTGTAATGGAAACACCTTACGATTAGTTTAAACCATAAATAAATAAAACAATTAGTTATTTAATAATGAATATTCTATATTAATTGTTTATAATTCTTTGAAAATTTGTACATTTTCATATATGTAACCAGTTTGATGTTCCCATCTAGCCCATATAGTGGATGTTCAAAAAGAGGTGCCAACAGATAAACAAATATTAGAGTTAGATGAGCAATAAACATGAATTAAAACACTCTAGGTGTTTTAGTTCCATGTTTTAAATATTTATGAGGGATATATTCTTTACTGAGATATAGAATACGTGTTGTATTTGGTTGGGATAGATTACATATTCATCAGTTCCTAAAAGGAGGACTGGGTATTGTTGGTAATAAAGGTGTTGTATGGAGTAGTGAGGATGTTGTGGATCTGGTTACATGGGTTTATGTGGAGTTAGGGGTCATGTTTGATGTGTTAAATTACCAATTATGATAATAGTTTCTTTCTTAGACAAAAATGGCAGTTGGTATCTAGGAGTTTCTTACCCATCTACATGATATTTTCAGTGTGTGGGAGTTTTATATCCATTTTAAGACCCTTGTTTGATATGATTTAGATTTTTCTCATGATTAGAAGACCAGGGTGTGGAATTTTTTGAAGTATTTTCATCTAAAAATCTAATTCTAGGTCAACCCATGATGTTATTGACACATGTAGATGAATTGTAGAGAGTGTATTTTATTGAGGTGACATTTTCCAGAACAAATCCATGATTAGAGGTAGTCATCATGATTCAAAATGAAGTCAATCTATGGTGTGGGATTCTTAACTTCCTCAAAAGAAGAGCTTTTAGGACCCAGGAACACCCTGAGAGGGGAGGGGTGAATTAGGGTGTCAAATTTTTCTTTTAAAAACAAGGATATTGTTCCCATGATGGTAGGAACTAGTAAAACCTGTATGATGAATATGACCAGCAATGAAACATTCACATAAAAAGAGATGACTCAACAGTTTTTACTTGGTTCACCACTAAGGGCTACATCCAAGGATTATATGCCGAAAAGTTGTCAGTCGTACCAAATTCCACTAATATTTACTAGTTGTGGATTACAATGTTTTGGGAACAATCACTCTGTCCCAGGCTCACTACCTTTACAAAAGATTAGGGATAGGTCACTGCATCCCTCAGGTCACTCCCGTTGACTCCCCCTAGCTCACTGCATTTGGTGAAGTCTCACTCATTTTATAGATGTGAAGGTCTCTTCATCATTGAAAAATAATGCATCCTCTATTGAATGTAGATGCTCGTTTTATGTCCATCTTTCACTCGTATACTATTCCCTATTTGCACCGAAGGTATCGGGCAATCTTCTAGATGTCGTGCAGCTCCAAAAAGGGCAGACATACCATAACCTCACCTAGCGTGCTTCTCCAAGACTGGCACACCAGTTTCAAGAATGGCACACAAGTCACCTGCGTGGTAAAAAAATCAGCGTGTAGGTGACACCAACACACTTGCACGACACTACCTCCTTCAACTCCAAACTCGCGCGACTCTGCACATTTAACTTCCAAACCTCCTTGGTCGCGCATCCAACAACTGGCGCGTAGCCTCTACTTGCACGACCCAACAACCACTTTCGCGAAGAGAGCTCAAAAATTCTATAATTCATGAACATTGTTACAAATGAGGATGGGTGTTCCTCTATTTATAAGCAAACTGGACCCCCTGCGTGGTGGCGTGCAAGTGTCCTCATGGCGCGTAAGTCCCGGCAAGCAACTCCAACCGCCCTATCCTCTATCGCGTAACTCACTTGCACGGCCAAACCAATAATTTTGTGATCCTCTTCCCTTTGCCATATTTTGAAGTTCTGAATATGATTAACAGTAGGCGCACAAGTTTCTAGACCTCCTAGGCACTGGTGCGTAAGTCCCTCCTCGGCACGCAGGTCACTTGTGCGACCACACCAATTTTTCCACGACCCATATCCCTTTTCCATTTTTCCATGTTCTGATCCTGATAAACAAATGGCATGAAATTTTCCTATCCTTCCTGTCCACGTCGCACAAGTCTCTTTTCCAAAAACACATTTCTCCATTTATCGATTTTCATTCCCAAAAATTTAGCAAACACTGGGAAACGACGCCACCTTCAATATTGTTGTCTGCTTGAACTGTATGATCACTTTTCTAGTACACGTTCTGGACTACCACAGATAATTGAAAACAAACACAAAAAATTCTCCAATTCATGCATAGATGACCATGGTTCAAACAATCTCCCCCTTTGTGTTTGTTGGCAAGAAGAAAATAAATTCAATAGATCCCCATCCATATGAAAACCAAAAAACGCAAGATTCAACTCAGCCGACACTCTAAGTCTACATGAGAAAATATCGGTGTATAAAACAAGAGTGGAATCATGAATTGGGTTCCCTTGTTTTGGAATTCTCAATGACGCCTAGGATGCTTTACTTGTCCAATGTATTCCTTCACATCTTTCTTCCTTCTCATCCTTCTTACCCTATCACTAACATTGAATTTTCATCGTGTCACAGGAGAATTATATTCTTGAACATGCTAGAATTTATTCCTCTTATCGTGTCACAGAAGTATTATATTATTGAACATTCCAGAATTTATTCCTTAATCCCCCATTGAAAATAAACCCAAAGACCAGTAATTTGTTCGTTGTTCAGCTCAAACCATACTCCCCCTAGATAGTATCTCCCCCACAAGCCTACATCACATCCAAAAACAGATAAAAACAGTTATTGTAATTGGGGAGAAAGGAATTGTGAAACCTCCTTATGCCCTGGGAGGTGGCCGAACACCGAGGTTCAACCGGTGCTTCTCAAACACAGCCGCTGACAATGGGTTGGTCAGAATATCAGCCACTTGCTCATCAATTCCCACATGATCCATTCAAATCACCCCTTGTTCATCTTTTTCTTTGATAAAGTGATGCCTTATTTCAATATGTTTTATACGAGAATACTGAACAAGATTCTTCGTAATATCAATTGCACTCTGGTTATCACATTAAATCACCATTGGTTTCTTTAACTCATCACCAACATCTGTTAATTGTTTCTTCATCCATAGTTGTTGAGTGCATTCCTTTGTGGAGGATATATAATCTGCTTCATCATTACTAAGATAAGTACTTTCTTTTTTCTTGCTCAACTAGCCAACACATTCTTTCCCAATATAGACGGCTCCACCACTGGTGGACTTTCTGTTTACTACATCACTAGCCCAGTCTGCATCATAAAATGCTGATAATTCACTATCCACGCCTGCTGTAAAATATAACCCAAATTTATATGTACCTTAAATGTACCTCATGATTCTTTTGACTGCTTCCAGAAGTTCCTTCTTTGGATTACTCTGAAAGCGGGCCACAAGACATGTGGCAAAGACAATATATGGTCGTGTCACTGTCAGGTACAGTAGGCTACCAATGATCCTCATGTACATGGTGGGATCTACAGAGACCCCATCCTCATGCTTTCCATGTTTAGTTCCAACTTCAATATGAGTTGACATTGGTTGGGAGTCTTGAATATTAAACATCTTCAACAGCTCTCTTGCATAATTTTCCTATGAAATGAAAGTGTAATATTTTATTTGAATCACTTGTAGCCCCATAAAATATGTGAGCTCCCCAATCATAGACATTTCAAATTCTGATTTCATGTGATTGGAAAATTCATCCACTGACTTCTCCATGCTGCCACCAAATATGATATCATCATCGTAGACTAGAACAATGAATTGGTATTTTGGAGAATTATTTACATAGAGATTGTGATATACTCCTCCTATTTGGAATTCTAGTTTCTTTGAGATATGAATCCAGCTGCGAGTACCACGCCCGTGGTGCGAGCTTCAAACCATATAGAGATTTCTTCAGTTTGCTGTCCATTGTTTCATAAGTACCTAGAACAAAACCCACTGGTTGTTCAATGTAGACTTCTTATTCTTCTAGAACACCATTCAATAATGCTATATTGGCATCTATTTGATATACTTTATATCTTCTTTTGAGTTCCATGGAAAAGAAAAGCCTGATTGATTCCTGTCTAGCCACTGGAGGAAAGGTTTCTTCAATATCAATGCCTTCAATCTAGGAGAATCCTTTACATAATAGTCGTGCCTTGTTTCTGATGAAACTTCCATGCTCATCAAACTTATTTTTTAAGATCCATTTGGTACCAATCACATTGTGACCTTCGGGTCACTGGAGAAGATCCCATGTCCGATTCTTGTCAATCTGATCTAATTATTCATTCATGGCCTTCACCCAAGATTCACCCTTTGTAGTGTCTTTGAATGAGGATGGCTCCAATACTGACAGAAATGCAGATCGCGTGTTATTCCTCCTCTATCATGTTTGAGTGAGTGCAATCTTTTCCCCAATTATGTTGGATGGATCAATCTCAGCTCTTCGATTCCTCCTGCAAGGTTCAGATGCATTCTCTTCAGCCACAGTTTCTTCTTCGGAATCTTCTTCTGAGTCAACATCATGATGTGACTGCTCATTGATTTGTTCACCTTCCTCTTTTTCTGTATTTGTATTTAATCCATGTTCACACTCATCATCATCGTCTATCTCATCAGTATAGGTATTATTGGAAGCACTTGTTGTTTTCCCTTCAATGATATTAACATCATTTCATTCCACAATCCTCCCCAAGCCTTTATTGAGACACTTGTAGGCCTTGGTTTTCATTGGATATCCATGAAAAAAAATCCTTCATCAACATTGTCTCCAAACTTCCCTTGATTTCCTTCTTTATTCCGGATGAAACATTTTCTTCTGAAAATAGGGAAGTATTTCAACGAAGGCTTTCTTCCAAGCCACAATTAATATGGTGTCTTAGTTTCTCCCATATAATGCCCTGTTCAATTCTGAATGTGCACTGTAGCTTGAACAACCTCCTTCCAGTAATGGCAAGATATACTACTCTCAATCAGCAGTGTCCTGGCTATATTGATGACATGTCGATTCCGAAGCTCAATAAATCCATTTTGTTGTGGAGTTCTCACAGAAGCTACCCATGCTGTATTCCATGGTTTTCTAGGTAATTTTCAAACTCAATGGACGTGTATTCCCCTCCATTTTCAGATCACAGTACTTTTATTTTCCATCCAGTATCATTCTCGGCAATACAGTGATAAGTTTTCATGCAATCAAGTACTTGTCACTTCCTGCGAATCAGCATTACACAGGCCATTCTGCTATAATCCTCAATGAAAAAGATGAAGAACCTTTCTCCATGGGTTCTAGAAACATTTATTCGGCCACATACATCTGTATGAATGAGATCAATAAGATGTGATGCCCTTTTCTTCATTGGACGATATGAACTACAGACCAGATTACCACGAATACGAACATCACAAGACTTTTCCCATTCAAGTTTTAGAATGGGAATATCCATGACTATCTTCAGCATAGATATCTTTTCCATTTCGGGTCGGTTAATGTGCCCCAGCCTTCGATTCCACAAATTGTTTACTTATTCAATAGACAAATAGCAAGCGTTCACTTTGTTCTAAACCTGATATATGTTTCCATCTGTTCTACAACCTTTCATAAGACAATTCCATGTTTTTCCTTTTATAGTGCATCCTTTTTGATTGAAGGTTACTATGAGCCCTTAGTCACATAGTTTAATTACATTGATGAGATTTTGGCGTAGACCGTCCACATAAAGAACATCAGTCTTCTTCAGTTCCCCATTGGAGAGAGTAGTATACCCACTACCTTTAATCTTCAAAGGACCATCATTACCAAACCGTACTATTCCATAAACCTTATTTTCAATGTTCTTCAAAAGGTTAGCATTTCCCGTCATATGGGAAGTGCATCCAATATCAAGGATCCTGGTGCTGCTACTCTTTTTAGCTTTGAGGGATACTTCTACAAGATTGGATTTCTTGATCTTCTTCTTCTCTTTCCATGACATATTGGATTGAGCATAGGATACCGATGGCCTTTTAATAATTTCTTCCACATAATCAGATTCTTCAAACCCGTAATCTTATTCCAGAGGGGAAAACTATTTGTGAGAACATCATCATTAGGAGGAAGAAAACTGGCCCGTCTTTGAGTGTTGTTTGAATTTCTCCTATCGTACCGCTGCCTGCAATACACAGCTTTATGGCCCAAGATAGAACAATTAAAACAGTAACTATAGAATCTATTTCTTCTATAAGTTAGAGGATATGAAATTAGTGTCCTTTGTTGACTTCCCAGATCTTCCCCATTCAAGTAGCTCCATGCCTCTTCGCAGTATGACATGGTATGGCCCAGATAACCACAGAACATACACTTTATGAGAGGAAATGTATTTTCACTTGAATTACTCCTCATGCCCTCTCCCTTGGGAGAATAGTTGAACTGCCTGTCATTTTGGAATGTTTGAGGATAATTTTCAGTTCTTATTTTACTTTGGATTGAGGGTTTATTTTTCATCATTTCAGGTAATTTTTTAGCATGTCCAACTTTCATCTTGTTGTTATTTTGGCTCTCTTTACTTCCAGTAGTTGATGTCTCTACTTCACAGCCAATTCCACTCATTCACATGCAATCGGATCATTGATCACTTATGATTTTCCCAACTCCATATGAACCACAGTTGGCTCTTGCTAGTAATTCTGCATCTGAGAATCTCCCAAAATGAATTTTCTTCTTTCCCTAATTTGTCATTGATTGACATTTAATTTTACCTCTAAGAGTAACAACTTCTTCCCAATGTCCCATAACAGTCTTGGACTTCTCTTCCAGTCTGGATGAAAGGTCATTTATGACATTTTCTTGTTCTTAAATTTCAAGATTTAGTTCCATAACATCATCTGTGCTTTCAAGGATTGAAGAATGAACTTTCACTAGTTCTTCTAGTTGTTCAATCTCTACATAAAGCTCATGAACATATTCTAATGATTCTTCCCCCATTTCCTTCCACTTATTACATCTCTTACATATATTCTAAAGCTTGGAAAAAGCATCCAAAATTTGAGTCTTTGAATCACCATTAGAAGTAATGTGATTATCTCTGTCTTTATTGATCAAGGGTTCTGAATTTTCAAATGTAGCCATCATGGAATCTTGCTTTCCTATTTTAAATTCAAGTTATTCTTCTTCACAAAATTCATTATCTTTATATTCCTCTTTACAGACAAAACTCTTCCTATGTATTTTCGTTCCATATTTGAAGTCTCTCTTTTTGAAAAATCTTTTTTTGAGGCTTCTCGATGTTATCATCTTCACTATATTCATCATTGATCATTATTAAACATTAAGAGGCAATGTGCCCAACTTTTCTACAATGAAAACATTTGAGAGGTATCTTCCCTTTGAATTTCCCTTTTCCCTTCTGGAACTTCTTTGCAATGAGAGAAAGAATCTCTTTTTCTTAATCATCTTCACCACTAATATCTTTTGAGATTTTAAGTATATCCAGGGATTTGAACACCATTTCCTTTCTCACACGAGACGTAGCATCATCTGGTTTTACTCTCAATTAGGATGCTACCAAGCTGCTCAACAGATCATCTAGAGAAAGTTGGAAAGATCTCTTTCCCCAAGGGCTAACACCATTGCATTTTACAGGGGTGGAAGTCTTCTTAATATTTTCATTACATTATCATTGACTTTGATTTCTTCTCCTAGACCAATAATTTCTCCAACCACTTCAGTAATTCGATTGAAGAATGAGTCTGCATTCTTGTCTTGGTGCATCTTCAGATCATCAAACCGATTGTGTAGGACATTTAATTTTTCCTCATTTATTTTCCTATCTACTTCATAAATATTTTCAAGTTTATCCCACATGGATTTTTCTGAGGTGCAACTCATCCCCTTTAGATAGATCTGATCAGAAAGTGCTGCGGTGAGTGCATTTTGTGCTTTAGCATCTGCATCAAGAATTTTCTTGTATGCATCAGTCATAGCCATGCCTGTTGGATTAGTGACTTTTATACCTTTCACAATGGAAAACAGAACTTCCATTCCAAGGGATATTAGATGAGATATCATTCTGTTATTTGAAATTTTAAAATTACTTCCATCGAAGAGAGGTACTCCCATGACATTGACTGCATTTTATATGATGACAAAGGATATATTCAACACTAGCATCCTTTACCCTCTGATACCACTTGTAGGACCCTCGAACACCCTAAGAGGGGAGGGTTGAATTAGGGTGTCAATGTTTTCCTTTAAAAACAAAGATCTTGTTCCCACGTTTGTAGGAACTAGTAAAACCTGTATGATGAATATGATCAGCAATGAAACATTCACATGAAAAGATATGACTCAACAATTTTTACTAGGTTCACCGCTAAGGGCTACGTCCAAGGAGCATATGCCAATAAGTTTTCAGTCATACCAAATTCCACTAATCTTCCCTCGCTGTGGATTAAAAAGGTTCGAGAACAGTCACTCGGTCCTAGGCTCACTACCTTGACAAAATTTAAGGGATAGCTCACTGCGTTCCTCGGGTCACTCCCGTTGACTCCCCCTAGCTCACTTCCTTTGGTAAAGTCTCACTCAGTTTATAGACGTGAAGGTCTCTCCATCATTGCAAAAGAATGCATCCTCTGTTGAATGTAGATGCTCTGTTGAAGTCCATCTTTCACTCATATACTATTCCCACTTTTCACTGAAGGTATTAGGCAATCTTCCAGATGTCGTGCAGCTCCAAAAAGGTCCGGCATACAACAGCCTCACCGGGCACACTTCTCCATGACCGGCATGCAAGTTTTAAGAATGGTGTGCAAGTCACATGCATGGTACAAAATCAACACGTAGGTGACACCAACACACTTGCATGACACTACCTCCTTAAACTCCAAACTTGCGCGACTCTTCAACTTTAACTTCCAAACCGCATTGGTCGCGCAGCCAACAACCGGCATGCAGCCTCTACATGTGCGACCCAAAAACCACCTGTGCGACTCAACCACTTGCGTAACGAGAGCTTGAAAATTCTATAATCCTTGAAATTTGTTACAAATGAGGAGGGGTGATCATCTATTTATAGGAAAACTAGACCCCCTGCGCGATGGAGCACAAGTGTCCTCACGGCGCGCAATTCCCAGCGTGCAGCTCCAACCGCCCTAGCCTCTGTCATATAACTCACTTGCACGACCAGACCAATACTTGCGTGCTAATATTCCCTTTTCCATATTTTGATGTTCTGAACAGGATTAACAATAGGTGCACAAGTTTCCAGACCTCCTAGGCACAGGTGCGCAAGTCCGTCCCCGGTGTGCAGGTCACTTGCACGACCATGCCAATACTTGCACGAACCTTATCCCATTACCATTTTTCTATGTTTTGATCTTGAAAAACAAATGGCATGCAAGTTTTCTCTCCTTCAAGTATACGATGCGCAAGTCTATTTTCAAAAAACACTTTTATCCAATTGTCAATTTTCAGTCCCAAAAAATTGTCAAAAACTGAGAAACAACGCCACCTTCAATACTATTGTCTGCATGAACTTTATGATCACGTTGCTAGTACACATTCGGAAATTCCACTAATAATTGACAACTGACACAAAAAATTTTCCAATTCATGCATAGATGACCATGGTTCCAATAGTGGTTTTATAGAGTCAGGGTTAGGTAATATCCCTCACCATATTTTTTCCCCAATGGAGGTGTCTGTCAATCAATTTCCAAGGTATCATTCACTTGTTTTTCTTATTGGAGACGAGGTCATAAGTGGTGATTCAGCCTGATAGTTTTAAGAAGGTAGAGGGAACCACGTGTCCCACTTCAGGTTCCACCATTGATGCAGTTTTAGATCAAGAAATAATAGTTGGATTTTATAGCATGTGATTAGTACAAATGTGACAACACAGGTAGAGGAAAACCTCATGATGATCCTCATCCTAAGAGGGAAGATAATAACTTTTGTGGTGGTTATACTCAATTTTTTAGAGGCCCTGAAGTAGGTCATTGTTGACAAAAAACAATATAATTTCCAGTGACATGTGACATAAAAAATTGTTTGAGGTGCCCTATTCTTTTTTTTCACATGGGTTCGTGTTTTGTTTGATTTAATAAATATAGACTACATCATATCACCAACACTAATCCGTTATTCAATCCTTGAGGTATATCATCTGCTAGTTCATGCAGTTTTTACAATGCTTGGTAGGGTTTATGTTTATTATTATGAAGAATGTATAGATTGTGATTTAGAATTGTTGTAGTAACACTAGAGGATATAATTCCTATGATTATGGATATATGACCATGAAATCATCCTTTGTATGTACTGGATGTATTTTTTGTAGGATATTTTTGATTAAGTTTAAAGATAGGTTGTTATCTATAATGATGATATAGAGCCTATAATATTGTTTGGTTAGTGAGACCCTAAAAGTTTCCATATGCGTGTTCCATATTTTTATTTCTTGTGGATGAGATGATATGGAGTTAATGAAAGGATAAAATTATGGTGTTTCAAATGGTTGTTGAAGTATAAGTTGATTTTTTTCCTGATGAGGCTGTTAAATTATCCCCTCAAAGGGAGATCATGTTTGGGATAGGGACAAATCATGGTACTTGTATGATCTCAATGTATTCATTTAGGGTGGTAATCTATGAGTTTTGATATCTATGATTATATATTTACGGTATATTACCGTAATGATTTGTACGAAAAGTGTGTTACCTTGGGGTGAAATGGTTTTGTTTGTGAAGAAGGTCAACGGTAGTTTTTGTATTTTTATTGAATATAATTTATTGAACTAGTAAAAAGATATTTTACATTATTCTATCCCATAGATCGATGATTCATTCAGTTAGTTAAAAGGGTATAGTTTGGTCTAAATGATAAATCATCATTTTGGATATCATCAAATATGGGTGAAAGATGAGGATATTTTTATGACATTTTTCTATTTTCATCATCTTAATTTTTTTTCAATTTTATGTTGTTTAGGGTGATGAAAAATCTAGAAATACTCATATATTTTTTAAATGTAGTGTTAATTGAGTTCATGGATATGTTAATAATGGTTTTCACTGATGAAAATTTCATGTATTCTACTTCGAAGGAAGTTATTATAGGGAATATCTATGTTCTTTAGGGAGTTATTCATTATCTGAATATTTTAATATACTTTTTAAGTATGAGTTATGAACACGTATTGTTTATATTATTGGGAATGCCATATCCAAGTGAATTTTAGTTGTAGATAATTCCATGAAAAAAAAATTTGTTTCTTGGGATGTCCCCATGACTCTTGAATATGTGATGAGATTCGTTGGCCATGTAAGCAATCATAGGAAGTTCGTAGGATATTTATCATTGATCACAACTCCACTAAAAAATGTGGACAAAAAATAAGAGAAATTATTATTGATTGATTAGTGTTAATAATATTTCTATATATGAATGATATGTTAGTCATCACTATGGTCATTTATATTCCATTAGAGGGAGTTATGTTCTATGTTTTCTTTCATTATTTGTATATATGTATAGGTTTTTTATGTTGTTGCAATCAGTTGATTCTTGTGGGTCTTATCATTAATGTAACCATGAGTACATTTATGACACCCATTATCTAGAGTTGGAATAAATTTTTTTTACATTAATATTGTGGAAAAATACCTAATCAATGAAAATTTTTATTTCTTTATGTTTATTATATATAGTTTTATGTCTTCTTCTAGTTTGATGTTATCTTATGATAGTGAGGGTGGATAAAATTCTTATAGTATTATGACATTTACATATAATAAACAATATGAAATGGAAATTTTGTAGATTATATGAAATGAAATATTTCATATAGTAATTCCTTGAATGAATATAGATATTCTTAAAGATAAATAGAATATCTCTCAATTATGCATCTAGACATGAGAGTGTTTTGAGGAAGATGTTGTATTTTTAAGATGAATGTGTGGTATTGTATGGTGAGTTTGTTAAAGGAGTCTTAGTTAGGTAATTATAAATTTTAGGAATTGAGAGACTGTGTTGTTTTTTAAGATTCCTTGGATGATTGTTCTATAGATGAATTGGACCAGATGTTCATGTAAGTGACTCTTTTTTCCAGTTGAAAATGTGTTAGATGGTTCCACAAATATTCCACAGATCACCCTTGGTGATATATCCTATCATAATAAGGATTTACTAAGCTATTAAAAGTTAGTTTTGGGTTTTAGGGTTGAGTGGTGTAGTTATATAGTTTTTTTATTGATGTCTATCCTTCCAGAAAGTGAAGCTGTAGCCACGTGTTCATAGTGGTTTTCTCTAGCCGTTAGACGTTCCCTAGTGGAAGTAGGTGGGAATCTCAACATAATTAATTATTTTTTTACCTCAATATTTAGGATGATTTTTAAATAGAAGGTCCAAATTAGATTTTTTTTTATGAAATCATCCCACATTACAGAAATTCTACCGTCAAGCCCAGCGGAGGTTTTGTCATGGACATATCTAGAGGTGGTGATACTCCATATAGTGTTTAGGATGATCATATTTGACCATGATCCACATTTTACCTACTGCATGTGGACTATTGTTCAAAAAATATCTGGATCATAGTAATTATATATAAATTATTTTCATCCTCATATGAATGGTCAAATATAGAAGACTATAAAAATTCTTCAAAACATGATGTATTATTGAGTTCTATATTTTGGAGGTTTGGGGATGTGGAACCCACCATTGGTAGATTTTTCATAATACAAAAATATCCAATCTACCACTTGTATATCATCATTTTAGTATTTTTATGAGATAATTTTTTGATCCCTATTATGATTGACTGGGTTCAGAGGGACTATATTTATCAGGCTGAAACAAGTGCAGAATACGATAATGATGGTCTAGGTAATTCATGAAAAGTAGAAAGTAGAATAGACTCATTAGAAGACCTATTTTGATCATATTAGGATACTTATATATTTCTTAATTAATCATCACGTGTTCAAAATGGTGAATTTTTTTCCAAAGAATTGAATGTATAGTTATGGGAGAACGATTTTCCACAGGTTTTTGGGACTATCAAGATGTTGTCTCATATTCAATTTATGGAGTATCAGATAGAACTTCCCCTATAGCCGACTCAAAAACATTATGTAATTGATGTATCATAGCTACTTCAATACAATCATGATGATTATCATGTCATTGATTGTGGTGATATCAATATTATTGATGATGTGACCTTCTTGGAGTGACCTATGGAGATATAGGACCACTAAGAGAAGTTGTTTAGCGGGAATGTTATTCCATCCGTTTATATCATTTGGAGAAACAGTTACATGGTGGTGATAATCAGGTAATTTGAGATGTAGGTATGCAGTAAATAACTGCAATGTATTTTTTTGTTTAGATCTTCCATTGTAGTGATGCTAATTTGTGGTGGTTGATATTTTATGGTTTATGAGGTAGATTTATTGAGATGTTTTATTGGTAACCATGATGTTATTTGATAGTTATCATTACAGAAGTGTATTTAGGATTTGGTTTGTCATTTTGTGTAGTTTTCGTCTTGGTTTGTCTATGTTATTTGGTATAACTCCCGTGATGGAAATATTCTAGAGATGTAACTCTTAGGGTGGTTTTTATGAAAATACTTTTCTATTAATTCTCTCTAAGATTGGTTTTAATTTCTTAAGGAAGATAATTGTTTAGGAGGTGTCTATTATAAGTTCACGTACCATAGTAGGCCTTATTTTGATTATTTTTTGTGGTTGAGGAATCCATAGAAGTTACCATGTGTTTAAGGGGATGATATTGGAGTTAAGTTGAAAAATACGATCAACTACAGATTCTTTACTATGGAGCCTTTGGCTACACCGTATGATTGGGTTTGGAATGGAAAACAAAAGTTATTTTAAAATTTAACATGAATATGGTTAGTTTTCAAGTAGTGTTGTTTTGATTTTTTTTTCAAAATTTTAATATTAGTATCATGGGTAGAATACATAAAAATATTCCTGGTGGTATCCTACTTGGAATCATTCCTCATACCCTATCAGGTCCCATTTTTTGCAGTTAGGAATGAGAACCATGTTTCATGGTGGATCTTCTTGATTTACACTATCAAGGGTTTCTTGGAGGATTTTTGGTCCCACATGGTTGGATTAATGTGGATTCATTAGGTATTTCATACCCATTGGGTTATACATGGGAATTTTGTGGCATTATACTATTTATTTTGAGTTTATGTTATTTATTTTTAAATAAAATGTATACGTCTTATTATGGAATGATTTTAATTTTATGTATATAATTTTATATAGAAACTTATTATTGTACATTGTTGAATAATATGATATGTGTGGAAAAAATATTTTGCAAATGGTTCATTCTCATTTACCAATAGTGAAACCATTCCCAAATGACGGTTGCTTATTTGTGGTGCTTGTCTCTAGCCCTTGGAGATCAAGAACACGCTTCAAGCCATGTGGTGAGGCTTATTTAATGATTAGTTAGGTCAACAAGGTTTTTTTATTAAAAAATGGTATAAATTCCATTTATTAATTTGGAGTTAGTTTTAGTTTGGAGAAAGGATCATTGGGACATGATATGTAGGAATGCAACTATGGTTGGAAACTCTTCTTCATGTGAACAATCTATTTCGAAGGGTGGTTCAAAAATGTGTTTTTGTTTTGAGATCGTATATGGGTTTTTAATAATTTTTTTCTCATTATGGTAAATATTTATTGTGATTCCCATGATGTGGGTCTTAATTTGGAAGTATTTGTTTATTTGATATTATATTGTGCTTGATGAATCATGTTCTTTATTTCCAATCTAAAATGCCTTCTATATGGGCATCATCTAGCCCTATAAAGGGTTAAATAGAGATTAATACACAATAAAACACCCCATTGATCTATCATTGGTGGATTCAGTGACACATATGATCTAAAACATGGTTCAAATGTGTTATTATAAGAAGAAACAAAGTATAGACAATGATCAATAGTTTTCAAGAAAAAATCATCTAGTGTTCCATGGTAAAAATACACATAATGATCATATGGAGTGGTTGGATAGTATTGATAGAATATTCAAGTTTTCAAGTCCCATGATACCCCTAAAGATGGATTTTAAAAATAAATTCTAGAAAGAATTTTTGCAAAGTGGTGGGAATATGTGGTGGTTTTGGGAAAGAATAAAGAATCTCATGTGGACTAACTTCAATGGGGCATTTAATCGGAGGTTCTACTAATAGAATATGAGGGAAAAAATGGACCATGAGATTCAGTAGTTGGATATGGTGGATTATTCAACGATAAAGTATACTGATAGATTCATTGAGCTCGTCCTTATATCTTCATATTTCCTTATGAACAATTTACATAAGGCTCCTTTTTATGATGGGCTTTAGGCCAGAGATCATATCTAGGGAAATTATCCTATGGGTATTGACCTAATATGAGGTGTTTGAAAAGGTAGCCATATCAAAATTATATTTTACTATAAGGATAGGTCTTGGTGACGTTCTTTCAGTGGTTGGTAAATATTCATCTTTTTCAAGATTGATGTGGATGTCTGATGAGTCTTAGAGAGGTAGTGGAAAGAGTTTACAATAGTATTCTTGATCATTTTATGTAGATCCTATGAGGATTAGTTGAGTTGTCTATTATCATTGTGGGAATATCTGACACACTAGGAAATGTTTTCTAGATACATCGATGGTTCTACAATAGTGTGGGAAGTTGGGAAATATTTAGTTGTTTATTCCATTGTCTTTTCATGGGAGTGGTGTGAGCTCTATTTTATCAAAGGGATATTAGGTGCCGTCATAGGCTTCCAAGTGTAGAGGATATAATCCTTATGGTAAGGTAGATTATAACTAGTCAAAGAAGACTCAAAGTAGGTTTCAGCGAGGGTGAATCATTGAAGAGAACGTAATTCCTAAGGACTCAAATGCCAAGGTAGCCACATGTTGAGTTTTGATATTTATTTCTTCATTTATGAAATTATTTTTATTTTATTGTGGTGCATATCATTTAAAAATTTCAATTATTTTGATTAATGATGTATGTATTTGGGCATAGTTTTATCCCTAATACATGGACTTCATAACCCAATGGATAGGAAAAGGGGAAGGGTTTCAATTGTTCTTAGTGCCATGCGATGGTAGCCTATCAGGAGGTTTTTTGGGACATCATAATGTTTCACCTTGAAGAGATAGACCTCCTCATTGACATAGACCAGTTGATTAGCTTCAAGTGTGTATTTGACTATTAGAATCACATGGTCCAATTCCCTACTCGATATGGGAGATGTTATGTATTTATGTAGAGTGGGATCCAAGATCAGGGAAGAAGAAACCATTTTCTTTTGATATGTGGTGGATCTGATGTTTTTCATCCTTTATTTTTATTGATGATGTTGGGAATCATTCTTTGCGTGATATTCTAGTATTCATGGATAGTTACTTAGATGTATTTCAATTTGATTTCATGGAATTTCTACCCCATTAAATGATCGAGTTTACTATTGATCTACTCCCTGGGATGAGATTGAGTTCACATCCATTTTATCAGATAGATCTAGATGAGAAGTTAGAGATGTATGTTTAGTTATACAATCTTTAGGGAAATGATTTTATTTTCTATATCATGTCACCCTAATATTTCCCAATTCTATTTCCCAATAAGGTGGGTGGTAGACTATAACATTGTATAGATTATCATAATATTAACTAGGTGGGAGTAGTGAATAGACACCCATTTCCTACATTTTATGATGTGTTTAATCACTTCATAATGGGACCATTGGTTTTAAATAAATCGACCATATATTATGATACCACTAGGTGAGGTTCTATGAAGCGGACATTCTAATTATCTCATTCCAAATATGATATAAAAATTTTGAGTATTTGGTTATTCCATTTGGTCTTACGAATTCTTTTATTATCTGTACGACACTAATAAAATTGATCATTTATCTTTTTTTGAGCTCTATCATGGTCATTGTTGAAGACTAATGATTGGTGTATTATATGATGTATGGGGGAATCCGAACATTCTAGTGGGTTTTTGGGTGTTTTGAGGGAGATTCATCCATATAAAATGTTTCCAATGTTCTATTTTTCGATTCTAGAATTCAAGTTTCTCAGGCTCAAGATTTCCATGATAATATTTTCTGCAGATCGTGATAAGGATCAGGCATTCATGTATTAGGAACATAAAAAGAATTTATTTGAGAAATATATATTTCTTGGCTTATTGTGGTATTATATGTGTTTTATCTAGTACCTACCCAGGATAACTTCTCCCTTGTTGATATTCATTTGGAGAGCAGTCATATTTTAGAGGGATGAGATGTGAAAAAGTACTTTTAAGTAGTTTTAGACCCATTTTCCATTCAATATTATTTTGATTCCTCATTATACATGGAGATCTTATGTAGTATTTTGTGATGCTTATGGTGTGTGTTAGGGGTGTGTGTGGATGTAGGGTGACTATGCGGTGGAATATGGATCGAGGTATCTATACCCACATGAGATGATTTGTCCCACCCATGACCTATATTTGAAATATTTTATGGATTTAATGAATATTTTTAGACCCTACCTCTTTAGATAGAGTATTAAAGTTTATTATGATAATTACAACCTAAAATAAAATTCAATCAGAGGGAAGCAAAACCTCAGATATAGATTTTTGGGGTATCTCCTTTAGATAATTAATTTTGATATTGAAAATACACATACGTATGGAATCATGGTCACTGATTCTTTGATTAAGAAGATTACATTGCTGGTTATTCAAGAATCAGGGGTTTAGTGGGTTCGTATTGAGGTTTTTTGATGATATCTAACTGGAATTGGAGGAGAAAATTTGGAATGTATTCATTGATAGTGTGTAGGTTACATCCTATCTCATAGAGTGAGTAAATATTGAGAACATATCCAACATATAGTGATAATATATTAGAAATTCATTAAATGGTGGGTATACCTCAAATTCTTAGTCTCACTCTTAAGTGATTGAATTTTTTTTTCTGAAAGCGTCTATTTATTCCTTTGAGCCAGAGGTAGGACGTTATTCTCAAGTTTCATCATTCTAATTCGTCCATTCAACAAGGGGAAACAAAGATTATTTAAACCTTGAGATGTTGTAATTGGATTCCCACCATAATATGTGCGGTGGTAGGAATTTTTTCCAGATGCATGCAATTACAGTGGATCAAAGCTAAGAATTAGATGCCAGATTGATTTTTGCAGCCACTTCCCATAAAAGTGTGGATGTGGGATGAGATCTTAATTGATTTATTCATTAGGCTACCTGTACTCTAGGTTAGAAAAATATCACATGGTTAATTATTGATCATCTGATGAAATCTTCCAATTTTCATCGCATTAGTGAGTCGATGAAGGTAGAGTAGCAAAGTCACATGTATATTTGAGAGGTTGTTCATATTCTTGGAGTTAACAAAATGATATTGTCATACATGGAAGACAAATTTACAACACTATTTTGGAATTAAAACTAGGAGATTTTGGGAACACAGTTGAGTTTCAACTGTATGTATCACCCACAGATGGATGACCTATGTGAGCAGACCATCCAGAATCATGAGGATTTCTTGTGGGAATATGTGCATGAATGTTGTGGTTTATGGGAAAGTAAACTTTTGTTTTAGAATATTTTATATAATAATATATATGAAACCATGATCATGATTTACCCATTTGAGAAATGATACGAGTTGTCTTGCGAGTCCCTATCATGCTGGCCTGAGGTAAGTGAGCATTTCGTAGTAGAAATGAGCCTCATCCATGTGATGACTGAGATATTTATGAAGATTCAGAAATATATAATGACAACTCAATGCTTCTATTAGTCATATACCATCTTTTTTCGGAATATGATGGAGTTTTTTGTTGGTGATCTTCTATTTCTCTAGTTATCAGTTCAGTTGGGACTCCCTCTCATGGGAAAACATTTGAACTTGGTGTCGTGTAATATCAGGATGGTTTGTGTCATGGAGCATATTGGGAATGTAGTGAAATATTGAAATATACCACCATCACTATCCTAGATACATGAGATCTTCCACAACTCTAAAATGTAGTGATACCATCCAGACCCATCTCACATGCTGGAGTGGAATGACTTAGAGTTAGAGGCTGATACCATCGTGGTGGAGATTCTTTTCTGTGTCAGGTATGATCAAAACAAGGTGATCCATGGGAAGGTGATCTTATTGTTATATGTTCTATGTAACTATAGTGTGGATTTCCATGATACATGTTAACGTGAATATTTGGTGAGGGATCATTGGCCTCAACTATTTTCATATAATAGTTCTGAGGAAAATCATGGGGCATAATATAGAATGGTTGGGGCTTTGTGACCCATGCTAGGTAACTAGTATATATAATTTTGAGATTTAATTATCCTTGAGTGAGTTAATGGAGTTCTTGGTTGTGGGGTGTCAAAAATATGAGTCCTTGAGGAGATAGGCCAAGGTGTACAATTAGCCCACAACTTTTTCAAACCATACGATAACCGCATGAGGGGTACTGTAGTATTTTCCCATGCAGTTTTTCATGGTTTTTTCATTTTTTTTCCAAACTATGAGACACTACATAAAAACCATTCATGATACATTTTTTGTGGAAAGAGAAAATTCATGGTTAGAGCATGGTTTTCTTAACAGTGCAGCCAAACCGTGCGACCCTATCCAACTCATTAGTAAATGTGAATTCAAAATTATCTATAGGGTGATTTATTAATGTTTTGGGGTTATTGTTTCCCTTCCACAAATTTAGAGGATCATCCTTAGATGTGTTGATCTTCACCTCCTTCCTTGGTTGATTTCCTCCTTGTTTTTTGTTGATTTTATTGAGATAATTATATTTCTCCTTGATTTCTTCATCAATTCTCCTTCTAAAGCCTCATTCATCCATTTTCTGGGGATTTGGAACCCAATGAGTGGAGTTTCTTGAATTCAGTGTTTATAATGGGTTCTTGGGATTGATTTTGTGTTGAATTGGTGTGTAAGACTTAGTTATACATATTATTGGTGTTTTTCCCAATGGATAAAATATTTGGAATAATATGTGGTATGTGACTCATTTTATTGTTATTTTACATGAAATACCATTATATTTCTATTCCCCTTTTGTTTTTATTGTTTAAATTTATATTAAAATGATTTATTCTGGTTTTATATTCCATGATTGATATATTATGTTGTTTAGGATTTCTATTTGGTGTTTAATGTGGGGTTTTCCTATTTGGTGTGGAATTTAAATCCACCAACTGTTTGAATAAATGTCTTAAAAGTGATTTGTGGATTAAAATAAATTTATAGTTTTTTTACATATTATTGTCCCTGGAAAGAGTATTTTTTAAAATAGGGAATGTTTTATTATAAAATGTATTGTATTATGGATTTCTTAAAATGGGGAATTGTTTGTGATTGCATTAGAATGGAGTAAAACATGGGTAAATGGGGTGTGAGTGGGAGGATAGTATGAGGGACAATGTGAGACTTCAGAGGGAGGACTGTTTGAGCCTCCATTCATTTCCAATGGATTGAGTTAGCCTTTGGGTAGGATGACTATGTGAGCATCCACATAGGTTTCCCATGAGATCATGTATGCTCTTAGAGTTTGGCACGTGGAAAATAGTGACATATTAGATTTCATATATATCAAAAATTATTACTCACTCATGATATGAATAGTGGTTAGAGCCCGTATCTCCACATTACTCATGCCACATTGGTTTAATTTCTTTATGAATTGTATTAGTTTTATTTGATGTGATGTTATGTATCATTAACATTTGTTTATTTTCCATTAATATGGTAATATGACGTTGATTTTATGATCACAGTTATTATTATGGATTTCTTGTTATTTATTTCCAGGTAATTTATTATTCCATTTATTATATATTTGAGAGATGTTTGGATATTTTTTGGAAAAAGATTTTTCTTTTTGGAATGGAATAAAATGGGTAATATAAGTTTAATTGAAATTTGTTTTTTTGAGTGGTTTAGTTTTCAAAATGATTTCATATAAGATTGTTGGATTTATGGTTAGAAGCCTTAAATATATTCATGGTTCTATCATAGTTTTTTTTAATCTTCACATCCAACATGGTCCCTATTTTCAAATTTTTAGATTTTTTTGTCGGCCAATTGTATGTGAAATTGAATCGTGTTCCAGTGTGGATCTTCAAGATTTTCATCATTTGTGTTTTCTAGGATACATGAAATTCCATGGATGCAATATTGTAGAGAAATTATTGGTATTTATACGAATTGGATTGTACATGGTCTTTGTTTGGAATTGAACCATTTATTTTGAGATTAGGTTGTTTCTTTTCAGATACAATGTATATGTATTATTATGTCTGACATTGAAATTATTATATGTCACTGTTTATGGTATTTATTAATTTTGTTGTTAAGATTAATGATATTGGCATGTATATACTATTTTATGGATGGGTAATTCTAGTTTACCAGTGATGAAACAATTACCATGTTCTAGTTGGGTATGACTAATTCTTATCACTATCCATAGTGATTAGAATCATGCTTCATGTCATGTGGTGGGATGACTCGGGTGATGTGTAAGGAAAAATTAGGTTTGTTTGAAAAATTTGTGAAACACTCTATGTCATTAGTATGTATAATTTTGAGTTTTATTTATCCTTGAGTAAATTCATGTCTTTTATAGGTGATAGTGGTTGAAACCATGATTTTTTGGGAAAATAGGCTATAGTGCACAGTCAGTGTGCCCAACTCATGGGGAAACTATGTGAGGGGTGCTTTAGCATTTGAAATTGTAGTTTTGAACGTTTTTAAAATGTTTTATAAACCCTGATACTTCCCATATTAAACCATACGGCATATTTTCGGTGCATAGTGGCAACCACATATTTGGCGCATTTTTGTCTTAGCTATACTGGAAAACCATGAAAAATTTTCTAGATATTTAAAAAGTGTAATTTAACCCTTTTCCCTTACTAATTATTAATTTTGTTTGGTTTTTTTACTCTATAATTCATATATCTTTTCTTCCTTTGCTATGGTTCTCTCCCCCTCATTCCATGGTTTATTTTCTATTGATTTCATGGTTGGTTGACTTGAGGTAAGTCAATTTATTCTTGATTAAATTTTTCTTTTACCATATTCAAGCCTAGTTCGTCAATGTTTTTCATAGGTAAGGAAGATTAAGGGTGGTAATGAACGAATTTAGGGGTATTAATGGGGCGTTTTTTTATTTCTTGTTTATTAATTGTGTGATTCTTGGTCTTAAATTTTATTGGAAGTGTTTTTCTTGAGTGATGATATTTGGATTAAATTTGAGGTTAGTGTCTATATTTGAAGGTGTTTCCCAAAGAATTCCATTAAATTTATGATAGCATTCCATTTTTATTGTTTTATTAAAATTCTTAATGATTTATATTTGGTTTTTTTCTATGTTTAATTAATTTTAGGGGTTGTTTTAACAATTTGGTTTTTAAATTGGGAGTTTCCAAATGGGTATGGATTATATACACACCAAGTGTTTAAGAAAATGTATGAACTATGGTTTTTAGTTTTAAATGAATTTATAAATTGGTTTTAGAAAATATTTTTCCATTTAAAGATTAATTTATAAAATTTGACATTTTTTCTTATGAAATAGATTGTATTGTGGATTTTACGATATAGACACTATTTTTGTAACAATGCTGGAATATGGTATCACCTAAGTTAACTAGGGTGTGAGAGAGAGGTTTGTTCGAGGGACTGTAAATCCATTTTGAGGGAGGACCATGCAATCCTAAATTTATTCCATGGGACACAATGAGCCTTAGGGTAGGAATATTGTGTGATATTCAATGTTGGTTATAGGGAGACCCTTTCAGCTATTGGAGTTGGCCTCGAGGAAGACCATGAGGGAATCAATTAATTAACTAGCATAATTTTTTGATCGATCATGATAGGCACAATGGTTATATCCTCTAGGTTGATATTAATAATGTTTGATTATTTTTTATGCATCTTGAATTGTATTACATCTATTTGATTGGATCATATGTATTATGACAATTTTTTAATTTTCTACTCATATGGTTATATGATGTTGATGTTATGCTAAAATTTATTATTATTATTTTGTCATTCACTTTTTAAATGTTTTTCCTTAATGCTTTATTTATCTATTTTATACATGTTTGGAATTTTTTTGGAATACCATGGTTTTTTTCAAATGTAAATCCAATGGGGTTTTAAATTATGGAATGTTTTTTTGTATTTAAGTTGATATGTTTTGAAATTGTATTCAAACTAATTTATTTTCGCATGGGAAATAAACATAAATATACTGATCATGCTATCATATATTTCTTCAATCCTGACACCATTTTTGGTCCTTTTTGGGCGTTTGGGAATTTCAATTTTCATAAAATAGGCTAAGAAAATGGAACAATTTTCTACAGTGGCACTTCATGACTTCTGTCATCCACAATTATGTGGAGGAGACTTGGTTTCATAGGGACAACCTCATATGCAGTTGGATTTAGTATTTTTCACACATTGGGGTGTAATTGGTCCTTGTTTTTAATTTTTCCATTTATTTTGAGTTTTGGTTTTTTATCTTAAGATACAATGTATATGTCCTGTTATAGAATGATTTGAATTTGATGATTGTCATTATTTATATCATCTACTTGTTTTCTAATGTTTAATATGATGATATTAGTGTAACCATCCAATTTTATGGATGAGACATGCTTGATTAAAAGTGGTGAAACCATTTCCATGTTATAGTTAGTTATTTATAGTTATTGTTTCCATATCATCATGATCGAGAATGTGTTTTAGACCATTGTGTGTTCCTAATTTGTTAACGGGTGTGCTCAACATGAATTGATAGTTAAAATGGAATGAAATATATTTTTTAGGAGTTATATGTAGTTTGGAGCTAGGTCCATTGGTTCTTGAGAGGTAGTAATGTGGGTGTGCCTGACCAAATCTTCTACATGTCAAATCTCAATTTTCCCTGGGTGGTTCAAGATTGTGTTAATGTTTTGAACCTAGTTATGGGTGGTTTTAATGATATTTTTTTAACATTGTATAATTTTCATGCAATTCCAATGTTGGTAGTTTTGTTTTGGTACTTTTTTTTTGATTTTATGTTGGATTGTACTTGGTGAATCTTATTCTTTTCTACTTGTAGACAATGGATACAAGGACCTCGTCTAAGCCTAGAGAGGGTGCGGTGGAGAGTACACTAGAGTTGAACCATCCTATTGATCTACCATTGGTATAGATTGTGATTCACATGACCCAAACAATGGGTTAAATGGTTATTTATAAGTATTCATGAAAAAAAGACCATGATAATGTGTTTTTGAGTAATTTTCCACCACTATTCGGGGACAATAAGTAACCAAATGAGGCTGAGGAGTGGTTGGACCATATTTAGTAGAACATTTAAATTTTTAGACCCATAAGAGATATAAAGTGGTATCTTCCATTAACATGATATATGGACCATGTTGTAAGTGGAGGGAATCCATTGTATTTTTGTGTATTCTATGAGGATCTCACATCTACAACCTTAAAAGTGGAGTTTAATAGGAAAATATACACTGAGACTGTGAGAGAAGTGACGAACTAAGAGTTTTTTAATTTTGTGTTTGGTGATTGTTCAAAGATGGTGTATGTTGCATGATTTACCAAGATGGTCCATGTATCTATAGATATCCTCATGAATGAATATATTAATTTTAAGATTTATGAGATGCGCTTGAGAAGTGAGATTAAATATATTTTCATTCTTCTATGTATACAAACCAATCTTGAGTGTATTATAATGGAAAGGATATAAAACAAATATTTTAATAAAGTACAGGTCGTAGTTGTGTTCTTTCAGTGGGAGGTGGCCAGAGATCATCTGACTAAATGGCCCAAAGGCCGAAAATTTTTATTGATTTTGGATAAGCCTCCTTTTAATGGTAAAGGAGGAAACTAGGACTTCAATGGCATCAAGGTAAGGTGGATTATAACTTGTGTAAGAAGACTTACACAAGTTTATTTTGCTGGAGTGTCTCATATTCATGGTAAGGTGGATTATAACTTGTGTAAGAAGACTTACTATAGGTCAGATCTAGGGGGTGTCCATGTAGTAGAGATCATTCCAGTGGATTTAGATTCCGCCCGATACACTAGTCAAGGTATGGAGGTTGTTGATTATATTGTGGCAATATTTTCATTTGATGCCGGTGTTTCCATTTATATTACATAACTAATATTATAGATTACTTAGTTCTATATGATGAGATTATTTTCTATTTCATGGAAAAAATACCCTATTGGGTATGAAAAAGAATAAAGGTTATAATTTACCTGAGTTTTGGGTTGTGATAGTTGGCATGGAGCTCATGAAGACTTCATTATTCTAGACCCGGATGTGTTCACCATCATCATCGACATGGATTGGTTTTTTTAAAGTTCATGTTCATTGATATCATTTTAACAACCAATTAATTAATCATGATGGTAGCAATTACTTATTTTTTATTCAGTGGAGTCCATAATCAGAGAAGGTGGGGCCAGTTAATTTTTTACATGGGGCTGATCTTGTGAAATTTTTCTACGTTGTTTCTTTATGTGGTTGAGCAGTGTTCTTTAGGTGAACTTTATATTGTCATGGATAGGTTCCTAGATATATTTCTAGATGAATTCATGGTATTTATTCCCTAGGGAGAGGTTAATTTTACTATTTATCCACTCCCAATGACAAGAAAAGTTTCTCTATTATCATATCGAATGTCACTCAGTGAGATGAAAGATATAAAAGATCATCTTCAGGATAATGTGGGAAAGGGTTTTATTCTCCCCAGCATGTCACAGTGGAATTTTCCAGTTTTATTTGTAATGAAGGTGATAGGTAGCCTCCAAATATTCATGCACTATCATAATCTTAACTAGGTGATAATAAAGAATAAATAGCCATTTCCATGAATTGATGATTTTTTTAACATCTCATAGGGGCCTATAGGTTTTTGAAAATTGTCATGAGAACATGGAACCCCCAATATGGGTTTCAGGTTGAAGATGATCCATTAACTACTATCAAAAGTAAATTCAATGATTTTGAGTTTTTGGATATTCCATTTTGTCATACCAACACTATTTTTATTTTCCATGGAACAAATGAACAACATCCTTTGTCAACATTGGGTATTATTCATGGTCATGATTGTAGAAAATATCATGGTGTGTTAAAATATAGAGTGGGATGGTGAATACCATTTATATATTTTTTAGTGTGTTTTTAGAGAGTATCATTTATATTATTAGGAGACCAAAATCCAGTTTCAGATTAACGAAGTGAAGTTTCTAGTTCATGTGATTTTAAAAGAAGGGTTTTTAGGGGATCTAGATAATTTTTGAGCTTTTTTATCAAAAAAATCCCATGAATGTGTACGATATCCAGAAAATTTTGGATTTTATAATATATTATAGGAATATTTTGTAAGTCATATCTAGTATAACAACTCCCTTTAGGACTTTTATGGGGAAAGGTGCGATGAATCAGTTGGATAAGAAGCGCCAGAGTGATTTTTGATTGGATGTAGACATATTTGAAGTTAACTAATATTTTGATTCTACCCCATCATGGGAGATGTTATATAGTATTTTTTATTTTTATAGGTGTATTTTTTGTGTCTGTTCTGATGTAAGATGATGATTTGGTTGGATATGACTCATGATAGCTGCACTGACATGAGTATAATTTTCCCACACATGACCTGGGAATAGTGTCTATTAAGCATGTGCTAAAGATGTGGAGATAGTACCTCAGTGTGGAAGTGTTTTTGATTGTATTTGGGTCATAAGATCCTAGAGTTCATTTTCACTCATAAGGACCTATACCTCATTCAATAATTTTTGGTCAAGTTCCTTCAGAATTTTTATATTGATCTTTTGTATACATAACATAAGGGAAACATGGTCTTCAACGCTTTAAGAATGAATATTTTGGTATAAAAATTTATAGGAATCATTTGATGATTGGGGCTTCATGAGCTTGTGTGTTGATCTAAGACTATACATAAAATACGAAAAAGATAAATAATTCTTGGCCAGTCTGTAGTTTAATATCTCTATCATTGATAGGGTTATGACTAAGTAATAGCCTGACCCTGAGTTATAGAAGACTTTATGTGGTTTAAATGATAGATAAAAATTGTTTGATTTGTATTATTCTCTTTATAGTTGTGTTTATTTCAGGAATCATCAGGTTTTTCTAATGATCTATATGTAATAGCTGTTGTCTGTGGTGAATCATTCTATTTTGATCATTAATGTAGGTGTTAGCATGATTTTTTCTACATTGAGAGAGAGATATTTGTGTCCTTATATGAGACTTGTTTTGGTGAATTTTGTTTCTATATACTTGACCTTCTAGAGGATCAAAACATATCATAAGAGACCACATTGGTCATTAGAACCACATCCCTTGCCAATGTGGGATGATGTCACTACGGAATTTGTGATTGGGATATTGGTACTCTGAGTGGGAAATATTAAATATTGTTTAGTTTCAATAATCTAACCACATTTTCTAAATTCATACCCATCATGGAGTCAAAGAAGGTAGAGGACCTCAAAACCCTGAATCTTAGAGAGGGTTCTGAGCTTCAAGGAGTTGCTTTAGTGATAGTGTCATATTGATATTCAAGTATTAAATCTTTAATTTTTATTGGACTCCATGAGGATTTTGGAACCTAGTTGAGGTTCAAAACTATATGTGATCCAGAAATAGATGCAAAATCTAAGTGGACCATAAATATCCTCAAGGATATGCTGCGAGTGTGTGTGATTAATTTTAGCCATTTATGGGTAAATAACCATCAATTGATTTAGTGTTTATAATATAATATCCGTCAGTACTCGAAAGTATTACCCTATTTAAGGTGTTATAGGAGTTTCCATTACAATCCACATCACACAAGACAGTGGTAGAATGATGTTTCTTTTTCAGAATTTTCCCCAAATATGAGAAGACCGAGATAGTGCGCCTAACTCAAAAATATATATTGATAGATCATATCAACTATAAGTCATATGTTGACCACCATAATCCTAATTTGGAGTATTAGGTGATTGATAAGGTTATTTGTGGGAATCATTTATGTTCGGACATCATTTCATGGGAATTTAGGTGAAGTTGGAACCATGTTATGTTGTGTCATATAATGTTGTGGATCATCTTGGTAAAGTACTATACCATTGGGCTTTTCCACCATATAAGGATTTAATTAATGATGTATTTTATATCTACTATATGAAACAAAATTCCAAATAGATCCATCTATCATTATGGAGTGAGAATACTTATGGTTAGAGTTAGATGACACTACAGTGGAGAAACCAATTTGTATTGGGGATGTATAACACAATGTTATCCATGAAAATGAGATCATATTGGCCCACGTTCTCTAGTAATGTGGTGGAGATATTTATGAGGCATGGGGGCATGAAGGTTTTTTTAAGGATTAGTGAAAAAACTTATTTTTCATATAATAAATATTGAGGAATTTCGTGGGGTTACATTGGTGGATAATGGGGATACTTTGACACCCTCAAGGTCACTAGTAAATCTGATTCTGAGTTATAATTATCATTGATTTCGTTTTTGGAGTTCAAAATTGTTTGGAGGTATAAACTATGTTTTTTGGGATACAGACCATGAATCACATTTAGTGCATAGTTTTTTTATTTCGTATGGAAACCATGGGAGGGGCATTGTAGTTTTTAATGGTTAAATATCACAAGGTTCTATCATGTTTTTTCAAACAATGTGACACCTTAGATAAAATAATGAAGATTATATTGAGTGGAATGTGGAACCCACACATTTTGGTTATAGTATTATTAGTTGTGGATCCAAACCATGTGACCATATCCAGATCATTAATAGTGTGAATTTACCCATTTTTCCCTTACAATTTTGTAAGGTTCATGATTTATTTTTTCATCCCCAATGAATGAAACTACTCTTACTTGGTCTTGGATCTCTCCCCCTCCTTCCTTGGTGGAGTTATTCATGGTTTCATAGAGTTTTAGCTTTGGTTATGAGTATTTCTCATTGATTTAATATTCATGTACCCTCCTCAGTCATTATTATTCCATTTTGGTAGTTATTTTAAACCCTATGGGTGGTATTGAATGTATTAAAGGGTTGTAATGTGTCTTTCGTTAAATTTCTTTTGAATTAGGTGTGTGATTATTGGTTCCCCTATTTCAAGTGGTATTCATCAATAAAGACAATATTGGGACCAAATATGATATAGGTGTCTTTATTTTATGGCATTTTATATAGCATACCAATAAATTTCTAAAAACCATTTGGTTTTTATTGTTTAAATACCCATTAAAATGATATATTCTTTATGAATATTATATTTTTAGGTATTTCAAATGTTCTTTTGTATATTTTTTTAAACATGGTTTTTCCAAATGGGTGTGTCTTGTTTTCCCACCAAGTGTTTTTTGAAATATATCAAAATGGGTTTTTGGATTTAAATGAATTCATATAATGTTTTTGGTAATTATTTTACATTAGAATGATAATTTCTTAAAATTGGTAATGTTTAATAATAAAATGAATATTATTATGGATTTTTTGATATGGGAACTTGTTTGTGAAAGTGTTGGCATGGAGTATCATATGGGATAACAAGGATGAGGAAAAATGGTTTGTTTTATAGGAAATGTGAGATTTATAGGGAGGGATATGTGAAGAACCATTTGTTACAAGGGACTGAGTGAACCTCTAAGTATGAATACAATGGAATAATCCTTGTTGTTTATTGAGAGATCATGTGAGATCTTGGATTTGGGCCTGAGGAAGACTACGACAGATTCAATTGCATAGAAATATTACATTTTCACACAGTCATGATAGGGCTGAAATTTAGATCCCCTAAGTGCACATAATTCATGTTGGATAGGCTTGTATGATTTTTTAATTGGACCTATTCCATTTTATGTAATGATATGAATTATTTCTGTTTATATATTTTCTATCCATATGGTTTTACGATGTTGATTTTATTCTCACTTTTATTAGTTTTACATATTGTTTCTGTTTGATAATAGTGTCCCTGTTTCTTATGTTTATTAATTTTAGTGTAGATTGGAAATTGTTTTGGAAAACAATGTTATCTTTTATAAAGGAAAACTAATGGGGCTTTAAAATTTTAATAGAAATTGTTTCATTATCATGTTTTTTAGATTTAAAATTGTTTTCAAAATAGTTTATTGATTTATTGGGTAAAAAACATAAATAGATTAATGGTTTTATTTGAATGGGATTTATGCCTTATACACTACTTCAGACCTTTTCGGAATTTTCATATTATATTTTTCAGGACATATGTTAAGGTAAGGGATCTGGGTCCATGGTTGAATCTTCTGAACATCAACCATCTTGGGTTTTACCATGGAGTTTTGTTATCATAAGGATACACTCATGTGGATTAATTTTTAGTATTTCACACACAGCAGGTGGTACTTAGGCATTTTTGTCATTAAACCCTTTATTTTGAGTTTGGTTTGTTTATATTGATATATGATTTACATGTATTATTATTGAATGATATGAATTTGATGTATGTCAATTTTTATGATATCTTATTATTTATCATCATTTACAATGATGATATCAGTGTGACCACTATATATTTTGGATTTTCCATTCTTGTTAACAAGTAGAAATGTTTTTCCATGTTCTAGTTTTTTAGGCATGTTTTATCCCCAAAATTTTAAAGAAGGTGGCGTTTTTATTCTCCCAACTGAAAATTTTAAATCAAACATTTATATGTATATTTTTAATTCCATGATTTTCAAATGTATCAAAATAAAAGAGGATTTATTTTTCAATGGTGGTTAAATTATTTTTAGGGGATGTTTTGAAAAATGTGTCTAGTTATTTTAAAAGATAATGTTGAGTATTATTAATAGGAATTTATATAGTTTTGTAAGGATGTTTTCATTTCAATGAATTGTGTTTTTATATTTAATTTATGATTTATCTTAGGACCAATTAATTTTGGCAGGGAAGCATGAATCAACAGATTTATGATTTTTTCAATTATGTATTAACAATAAAAGGCACGATAAAGATTGGATGATCAGTCCGTGGGATGAATTTGTAGTAATTCTAGGAGAATACCTATTCTGAAAATTAGTTTTTGTCATTGTTGGGTCATTTAACATAGTTGTGATATAGGTGGTTAAATACTTTGTGGAAAATATGAATAAGTATCTCTATGACTATTACCCCATTTAAAACTCCATAGTCTTTATTACCTATTTTCTATAATAATCCATTTTGATGAGGTCCATGCCTCAGTTTTGGTAATTTTCCATTAAATGGAAATGTATTGGGTGAGTGGCTGGGATGACAAGGAAGTGTACTTATTTTTTCTAATCAGTTGTGTTCACTAAGAGTTGGTGTTCTGTGTGTTTGTATTGGGTTGTCAGACCATGACCCAAAAATATATCCCTTGTTGATCTAGTTGAAGATTGTTTTTTAGGAAATCTATGACTGGGTGATTCTCATTTCTATCTCATTTTACTACTCTGATCGGTTTGTCCTAGTATACATTTTCTGTGGTCATAGTCCATTGAGATTTTGGTTGTGGGATGTGTTTATGTTTTTAGTGGTGCATTTCTTATGTAGTCTTAAATATTTTGAAATAGTTTTGAGGAAGATTGGGTTTTTGTTGTGTCTCTTAGGAGCCCTTTCTCAATTTTAATGTATCCTTCTCTTTTGGATTTTCTAAGATCCACTCTCTAATTTCCCTATATGGGTCAAATTGTCAAATTTCAATGTCTACAGTTTTGTTTTTTTACAACATCTTTTGATTATGTGTATATCCTTTACTTCACCTCCTTTTTGGAATTATAGTTTCAATAGATATATAATATTTTATAATTTGGAATCTTGTTGTTGTGAAGTGGTGGTGTTTGTTGCTCCGTGAACCATTTCCCATTTCTTTTTTCCCTCATATGGACTCATGATTTTTTCCATCTTGGGAGATTAATGTTCTAATGGAGTCCAGATATGGAATTGAGGACACTATAAATGTATATTATAGTGAAATTATTCACCAATATTCCTTCATAGGGTAATTCTATATTCCCTCCCTGGTTCACCTAGATCAAAGTAGTTTTTTTGTTAGGGAGTGTGGGTCATGTGATAAATTCTCATGGAGATCTTGAATATACATTGATGTTTTATATGCTGAATTATTTGTTAGTGGTCAGGGTGTTCATTGTTTTGATGTTATGTTTAGAGATATAGGAGCCCATGTTTTAATGGTTTGAGTTCCTTTATGTCTTAGTTCGTTTCGTGGGATATTGGATTAGTTTTCTTGGATGATATCTTATACTATTTTGGGATTTCAGAATTTGTAGTTGTGCAGAGATAGCTAGTGAGGGTTATTCATTAATTTATTTTTCCATTATCATATTGAGTATTAGAATATCATTACCTTCTTCATCATAATTAAGCCTCTTTTCATATTTTAGGGGCATAAAATTTCATGGTGAGGATAATTTTTATACCCTCAAAATTATTTAATAATTATTTAAAAAATATAATTATTTTAGATTTTTTAGTTTTGAGGCAACCCATTTTTTTAATTACTAAATTTCATGGTTTTAAGAATAATTGTAACATTGGAACATGGTAAATAGAAACAATTCACTGATAGTTAGTGGGTGTCTATAATTTTTTTTAGTTGACCTCACAGTAGGGTCATGGTTTTTATAACCATTCACCCTGTTTGTGATGGGTTTATAGAGCCTCCTATATAGTCACATGTTCAGAAAATAGTTTGTCCGACACTATGTCCAAATGAGGAATAATGTTTATGTGTTAATTTTATTTAAATAACATTTTCCCTATATTTACCCCTTAATCAACTGAATCCTCATCCCCCTCTCCCACTAGTTCAACACTACTGAAAGGGGGAACCCTCACATGAGAACTTCCTTCTCCCCCTTCATCTATGTGTCATATTTATTCCATTTCACTAGTTTTTTCATCATAGGTATGTTTCTATTCTACTATGTCACCTTCTTCTTCCTCTTATTTCTATCTCTCACTACAATTAGAGTCTAGAATGACCCTGGGTTATTTTCATGGTTGTTTTAAATTACTTTTGTTTTAACCTTGGGTTTTCTTAAATTTTTTAGCATCCAATGAACCTAATTTATATAGGATTCTGTCTCATATATCAAAGGCATTGTGAAATTATTTAGTATGAGGTAGGTTACATTATGTTAAAAAAATTAAAATTTAAACTACAATTTATTGATTGTTTAGGGGTGATGTCATTATATAATAAAGTAAGTAAATTATAGAAAGGTGTTTCACTAAACAAAAATGTTTGTTTTAGGATTTCCATGCTTTACCCATATTTCCAATGTATTTTTCATTTGATAATTTTTTTAATATTTTTCGAAGTGAAATGATCCTTGGATGATGGGTTTTTGTCCTAAATGGTTTAAATGTTATGAGTTTGTAATAGAAAAGAATGTGTAGGACTTTGTCTATTTTTACATAAAGTCATAGTGGAATATTTTTCCTCCAAAGAACATCAAAATGGTTTCTAACTCTATTTATTATTTTTAGAGGCATATTCTATAAATATTCATGTATATATTGTCTACCTTTTTTTATATATTTACACATGGAGATGAGAATATGTGCATTGAAAAAAGGTATATATATATATATCATGGTATATAAGTTTCTAATTGTGATGTTTGATTTGGAACGTGAAATATTGGGTATAAAAGTGGGGGTTAAATGATTAAATTATATTTGTTAAATTATAATTACTAATTTATTCATTCTTATTATTTTTAAAATTTTAGGTGCAATCCAATTTAATTCTATGATTTTATGTCTTTTATGGACTTATATTAATGAAATTGGTATAAGATATGATTTAAATAAAGGGGCTTTTCTATGGTGGTGTAGAGAGGGGATGTGTTGTTGTATGAATTATTCTCACTATTTCATGGTTAATTCTTGTTTTTTTGCTACAAATCACTTGTGTATTTTAGTTATCTGCATGAGAATAGGCATTCTGGGTATCCATGTAGGAAGACTATGATATGTACAATAGGAATTTCTCTCATTCCCTAGAAACATTATATTAGAACACCAAAAAATAACGATTATGTAAGTTGTTTTAATCGAGTATAAGAAAAAAACACCATTTACATGGTTGACCACTGAGAGAAAAATGAACTCTTGGGTTCCATTAAAACAATATACGTATGGATTTCCTATGTTCATTGGTCCCCTAAACTACAATTTAAACCCTAATATATTTTAAAATAACTTTCCCTTGATTTCCTTTTCATGTTTATAATAAAAATCATGTTCTAATTACCTTAATATTGTTTCAAATGATGATACAATCTTTAATATCATACATTTACTATGACTTTTACATTATCAGCTCATTCATGCATAAAAATTAATTTGGGAAAATATCTCATTTATTGGAATGTTGTCTTGGAAAGAAATATTTAATATGGATTTATAAAGCATTATCAGGTTACAAGTTTTAAATAGAAAATGGAAAACATTATTTTTATATATTTATATGTTCAAAATATCAAGAAAGTGTTTTTTATTAGTGTAAAGTAATAGGGAGTGGATTATATTATTGAAATCACTAATGGGAATTTTTATGCTCGTGCTTATATCCCAATCATTTATTTAACAACTGTTTTTTACACACTTTCAGACTACTCTTAGAGAATTTATTTTTATGAGTTTAATATTCATTATAAAAAATTCATTCAATTGTTATTTTAATATTATTTTAATAGGATTTACTTTAACTTTTCATAGAATATATGTTGTGTGTCGATTAACATGGTTTACATTTCCCACTAAGGATTTTAAATCATTATCCACACTGAGGGTAGAATTATATGATGGTGTGAGAAGAAAATACATTAGAGAGGAATATTTACATTGTTGTAGAGGGTGTTTAGAGGGTGATCATGGTTTTTGGTGATCGAATATATAATTACATTTTGTGATTTGATATTAGTTTTATATTGTCACAATTTGTTTCTACACTGGACATCTAATATATAGATTGATCATTCCATAATTTATTTTAACATTATGATTATTTTTTAATTATTGTTATGGGTGTAATAATTTACAAGGGTTCATCCTTATTTCCTAGGCACTTATGAAAGTTCAGGGGGATTAGGAATGTCTAACAGTCCTTTTCAGAGGCTGGCTCCCACAAATAATGGAGGGATGACTCAAATTGGTTCCTAATAAGAAGATTGAAAATCCAATATATATGGATAAAATTTGGATCAATTTACTTCAAATTACACCTCACTATGACATGGGTTTTGAAGAATTTGTAGACTATGTAATAAAAAAATGACATTTGGTTGGTAGAATAAAATATCCATGTCCTGGTAGTATATTCATGTGATGGTTTAATAGTAAAAAAGTATATGAAAACATTATATTGTATTTTTTACTACTAGATATGTATTTCATACTTTTCATGTAAAATCAAATATTAAATAATTTTAAAAAATTAATGTCTTTTCAATGCAACAAGAAGTGACCTATTGGGGGGATTTAGTTTGAAACTGAATAAAGGACACATTTTTCTTTATAAGAATCAATTTCAATGATTCTAATAGATCTATTGAAGGTAATGTTGACCCCTATAAAATTAATATTACTCACACAAATAATGAACAAAAAATTATATTTTTAAATTTGTTGAAGTTGTGAAAAAAAAACTGAATGAATGGTGTGAAATTCATTCAGTTCCCTTTATCATCTTATGTTATATAATATATTTTTATGTATAATTACGTTCAATGTAGTGTAAATTATTTTATTTTTTCTTCCTGATCAATTTATTTAATCTAAGATCCCAACATCATTCTATAAGATGAATAAAATCCTAAAAATACATGGGAATGATTATTGAAATACATATAAATGACCTAATAATTGCATATATTATGGGGGAGAAGTGATAGATAAATAATACATTCTCATATTTAATAAAACTATGTCGATGTCAATGAGAAAAAATGAGAGTAAAAATTAATGAATCCGAAGGAAGAAGTTAAAGAAGAAAAATCCCCCAAAGGTATTATGTTACATTCCTCTGAAAACAAACTTTCAAATATTAATCACATCATGTAAGACTATATAAATAATGAAGTGTAGTTGTCTGGATAATAACAATTATAACTTGAAAATATAGCCAATAGATTCATCACTAGGGATAGTGTTTGACTCATTATATCAAATTTTTTTCTTAATATCCATGTAATATTTGTTTGGTATTGTGTTATGATGGTTTATCCCTATTGGTACATTTAGTAAAAATTATAAAATATAAAATATAATTTTGTATTATTCCTCTATGTATATCTATGTGAAATAATTCTTTCATTATTTTAATGATTATTACTAGAAAACAAATATTTAGAAATTACATTGATGTATACCTTTAAAATATAATCAAATAATTATTAGAGTTATGGGATGATGGTGTTGAAGCATATGATGTTTCAATGAGTAAACTTATCAAAATATACGATGCTTTTAATAATTAGTGAATTTCCTTAATAAGGAAATGTATTCGATTCAAACAGTCATACTTGTTTCTCATTTCTTTTTTTTAATTTTGAATTTTAACCTCCATGATTAACTCATTGTAGAAATTTTTTTCCTCATCATCAATTTCTGGATGCTTTCCATAAATTTAGGTTTAATAAGAAACTATACAATAGATATATTGAATTGAGAAATTCATTGAAGCTATTATATAGTTCAAAAATCATGTGTCAATTAATTAATGCCATTTTATAATTTGGAATTGTAATCAGTATAATAAATAGGGAAAGGGTATAATGTACAATATATGTTGTATTAGGAACGTAACAATGGATGTAAATGAGTATATTTTTTTAACATCCATATTTGGAGTTTAATTTCATATGTCATTATTTTGACATAATTTATATTTTGGAGATCATCAATGCCAACATAATTTTGAAATTACATAAAGAGAACAGTAAATCGAAGGATTTCCTTAATGATCGTAATGATTTGGAATCAATGAATATAAAGTGTGGTATGTTGTTAAATTAGAATATAAATATTCCTTTTTCTATTTAAACTATAATAAATTAGGATAAATTCGTATTTCATATGATGTTAACAAATGTAGATGTACCAGATGACTATTCTAGTAACATTTAATAGTGAGATGACTTAAATCATCAAAGGTTATATTTTCCAAACATGCATATTATGATTAAGTTGTTATTACCATTATCATTTGTTAATATCATACCAGAAATAACAACAATAGTCCTAGTTGTGTAATATACATTTTTCATATGGAAAAGAATTAAATGCAACTAAGATTTATAAACATAAATAAATAATTTTTTTGACACCTTATAATTTAGAGATGTTATTTCTCCATTCTTTTTTCGTTGTCATATTTCATTTGATTTTTCATTTATTTGAACATTTTAATCTTAGAGAATCATCACACCATTTATTGATGTATCTAATTGATAGGTTTGTAAATATTATTTATATTATTCTCTTAATTAAATTCAATGAAATCATTTTTCCAAAAAAATTATATATTTCTAAATATTTTTAATTATATAATTAGGTCATCTTAAATTATATATGATGATTAAATCCTACCCACAAATCACTATTTTTGAATGTTACATAGCCAAAGAATTGATAAAATATTTTATATGATTTTTTTGGAAAATGATACTTGATTTAATCATGTTTATATGTCGATTAAATCTTCAATATTTTTCATTCCAAAAACATGTCATCGGAATTTCCAACTATTTGATGGCCAGTTCAGTAGGGAAAAAGTTCACAGAAACTTAATTGGAGTTACTAAAAGTATATAGACATGGCATACTCAATAGTATTTGTAACAGCCCGAGATTTTATGAAAAATATTCTTTTTATTTCACTATTGTCTTGTGTCGTACGCTACACCTAAAGGAGCTTTCACAACACACATCCTTGACTTGCCTTGCATTACACGCAATCGTGACCTTCCTCGATAGCGTGTATAGTACGCAATAACGAGTTTCACTAAACAACAATATGCTATTAAAATATTATTAAAACTAGCCGTTATGAATAGTAATAACCACTTTTTGAAATTTTTTAAATTTTATCTTTTAAAAAGGAATTCATTTTTGGATTCTTAATATCGAAATTAGCTTAGGGTGAAATTTTGGTACTTTTCGGATAACTTTCATATTCTGATGAATAGTGAAAATTACTAAATTATAATTAAAAACAACTTTTTTAATCAAAATAATTAATAGTGATAAATCATTAATTTGAGTGGTTTTAAAGTATATTTAGAATATATTTTTACAATTTAATACAATTTTGGTCATTGGATGTAATTTCACATTTAAACTAGACATAAACAAGTGTCAATCTTTTGATAGATATTGTTTCTTAAAAACAAGCTATTTGTTTTAACAGCGGGATTTAATTATAAAATTAATTAATTCAACTTTTATGTTATGAATTTGGTAAAATAGAGTTCATTTTTGAATTCGGAATATGAAATATAGCTTGGGATGGAATTTTGGCATTGTTCTGAAAAACATCAATTTTTGATGAATAGTGAAACCACTAAGTGGTAGGTTAAAAACTGAATTTTGCATAAAACTTAATTTTACCGCTTCTGTGAATGGAATTTCGAAAATCCGAGATACACGGTTAATATCAAGGACTAAAATGTGGTTCAATGAGATGAAAATAATTTTTTGGTGAATAGTAACTTTTTACTTTTTTTACCACGGTTAATAGTAAATAGGGTAACTAAGGGTAAATATGATATTAATATTACCCTAACACATGTCCTAATTCTATTGGACAAGTGTAATTCGACCAAAAACAAACTTAGGAATAAAATATGACCATTTAGGCCCACTTGGATTAGATTAGGACATTTATTATTAATTTATTTAAAGAAGGGTTAAAATAGTTAAAATCAAAGTTTAATAAGTAAATCATTTATAACATGGGGTTATACATAAGATAAATTTGATTGTAAATATTCATTAGAAAGCTAAAAAGATATACTACATGATGGTATTTTATTTGTAATTTTTAGACATCAAATAATTTAATTTATTTATGACACAATGATGATGCAGTAATTATCTTGTTAATGAAATATTGACATAATTGATGTTATAAACACCAAAATAAATGTAATTTGAGACTTTTTATGAATTAAAATAATTTTCTAGGTTACTATGATATATTAGTGTTGATTTAATCAACTTGGTTCGAACATATAATTATGTTATGACTTTCACAAAAATCATATATCAAATAGTGTCAAAATTGACACAAAATAGTTTTTAAATCAAATATTATATTATTAATTGTTATTTTATTCCTAAAAATCTAAGGATCGGCCAAATGACTTAGATAAGGATATATATATTAATAATAAACAATTTGGGGTTCGTTTGGCATGTTATAGTAAGTGTATTAACCATATAGTGAAAGAAAACAAAAAGACACGGTAAAAGTTAAATTAATTAACTTAGAGTTAAATCTAATTGATAAGGATAAAATAATACTCTAAACTTGTCTAAATCCTATTGGTTGATAGGATTTCGACCCATCCCCACTTTATCTTCGAAATAAGACCTTTTGGAGCCATTATAAACCGATTTTGACTTTAATATAAAATAATATTTTGAGATATTCCTAAGGTGCCCCTCTCCTCCCCTATAAAAGGACACCTCCTCCCCCTCCTCCTCACACCAATTTGAGCACTCAAGCTCGGCCAACCCCTGCCAATTTCTCCTCTCCACTTCCCTAGAAAAAACCTAGAGGTTCTGGTCTTCCTCAAAGACCAATTTTAGTGCCCTAAGAGGAGGTCTCAAAGAGGCACTTCAAAGAAGAGGTAATTACTGTTACCAATTCTTTCATCTTTATTTCTTCTTCCACTTCTTCTTCTTAGGTTGTTTCATTATAAAGTAATAACATCAGTATCACTCATATACTGATATTTTATTATAAGTATGAAACAACCCTATTTCACCATCTATCCATCCTACGGAAAAAGAAATCACCGCGCGTGCGTACGTACGGAATACCGTCTCCACGCCGTGGTGTAATCTATTTTCCACCACCACCTTACATGGATGGGTATAATGGTGTAAAGAATAACTATACATAGTTATTACAACATCATATTGATTCTGATATATTGTATAATCCACTCCAATTCAATTCAATATTTATAGAAATGATATCATCGCTCGTGCGTACGTACGGAATACCGTCTCCACGACGCGGTGAGATTCATTCTCCATGTTAACCATTTAAGAATGATTATAATGTATATATAAGAAATAATAATGAAATATATGAAATTATAAATCTACTGGATTTATGTATATATATACATATGTATGTCATCTACTTACTTCCATTTCAAGACAATAAGGAAAGGAAAACAGCGTTCATGCGTACGTACGGACTACCGTCTCCATGAACGGTGTTTTTAATTTTATTTATCTACCTATTATATATATATATATACTGAATATATATGATATATAAATCATATTTTATATTCTAGAAGTAAGTAAATCATGATATAAGTAATAATGATGTCAAGAACAACAAGTCAAAACACCTACGATAAATGAAACGATTTTACCCAAAACGCTTCTTTAACATGGAATTTACAAAAGAACGGGTAATATAATGTCATAAGTGAACCATATATGATATCATAACAATGAATATGATTCTGTAATAAGTCAATAACATGATTTAAATCATTATACAGGAGGTTCAGACACTTACAAAGCAAGTCAGACCTAAGGTAAGGGAAATATCACAATCTCATTTTTATCCGAGATTGTTTATTCGTAAGTATTTACTGGGGTATATTTTATCATCCACATCCATGTTTCCTCAATATGTAATATTATTTCCATCCAACTACAATGGTTTAAATCCAATTTTACCCTTTGGTTAGTTTTTAGTAAAAGATATGAAAGGAATCTTTTGTCGTTTATCGTACGAGGTACATTTTGACTTTTTCGACAAAAGTACAAAGAATGTTTTTTAACTTATACGGCACGAACGGATTTCTACTGTTTTATAAAGCCTTATTTTCATGAAGCTTCCTCTAAAAGATTTCATGACTATTTTAAATAAAATCTCTTTCTTTTAAAATTTCATGATGTTTTGTGAAAAGAAATTGATTTTAAAGAAGAAAGGATATTTTCCTCAAGAATTCAATTCAAGTGTTTTATCAAAATTATTTTCCATCTAAGATAATAAAGGGTTCTGTTTCTATCCATATTTTTACATTGATTTGACTATGTTGTGATGGAATTATGTTTATGAATTCCATTATCTTATATGAATTGATTTATGATGTCATGATGTTTCAAGAATCCCATTTTTGTTACATGTGTTATGCGATGATGTATGTTTTATGATTATATGGCACACATAAGAAAGGATTAATTATAAGATGGGTGGGACCTATATCTCCCTCCAATGCATTGGGTAATGATTTTATATCTCATGAGATAGACATGGCTGGAACGGAAGGTTATTTCGGTTCAGTGATACTGGACTGAAACGAGGAGTGAACTCGGTTCAGAAAGGGACTTTGTCCACTAAGATAGTCTTGGAAATGAGTCATGGCTAACAAGAAATGATTTTCCATGATTATGTGTGCATGCCACAAAGTTTCAAGTTTTATGTTATGATTATGGGGATATCATTTTCAATTCTATGATTTATTCCATGTTATGATATTATGAGCTCTTTTGCAGGTCAAGATTTCCAAAAGCTACGTTCTTATGTATATGATGCGATTGATATTTCTTTTGTTTACCCTTACTGAGCATTTGAGCTCACCCTTTTTTGTTTTTCTTTCCCCAGGATATAAAGAAAGGTTTTAGGTAAAAAAAAGGGGAAGATCTTTATGGGAGATATTGAAGATCTTTCACCACGTTTAGAAGATTACGTTCCGAGTTTCCAAAGACACTAAACTATTACGATCCTTGTGTGTGTGTTTTTGTTATGTACTAAGTATTCCGCAAAAGTAATGTAATGTCCATGTACGATAAGCTTCGGGTCGTTATAGTATTATTATAGATCCATTTACAGAATAATTGATATCTCAAACAAATATAGGACTAAGGTTTCGAGATCGAAATGACGTAGAATAAAAAAAATGTTATTAATAAGGGGCTTGTCGAATGGGTGACTTGTTGGGTAGGTATATACCCCTATTCATTTTATTATTGTGAAATTTCTTTTTCAATGAATAAATAACCACATTGAATCTTATTTTATAGAAAATAATTATTTGGAATCAAAATGAATTGTCAAATGATTTGATGTTTCTAGATATAGGGTATCTAATGCGGGCTAAGAGATTGAATCCCTATATTATTCATGGCTTCTGGTTTCATACAATTTATCGTGAAGAATTATTTAAATTAAAAAAATATTGGTATAATTTCATTTTTGTATGTGGGATTCTATTGAAATATTACTGATAAACTCAAAATAAAATATAATTTTTAATTTTCAAATTTGTTATTCAAATAAAATTGAGTCATTATTAACATCGATATAATGAAATATCATTACATTTTGCTTCTCTAATATAGTATCACATTGTCTATAATAGTGAGCACGTAGAGCATGATCCATTTACCTTGGATTCACAAGCTAATATGGTTGGTTATGTGGATGATGAAATTAATGAATTTTGAGTGTCGTTGTACACATAAAATAGGGAGACATGCATGATAAGTGAGATAAAGGTCAATTTATAATTTGTAACAGCGAACCAGATCAACTAAAAATTATTCAACAAAAGTTACCTTTAAATACTGTAATAATATAACATTAAAAAGAGGGTTCAAATGAAGTTCTTATCAAAATGGATGTTAATAAGAGTGATGAAAATGAGGAAAAGTATAGGTGAATGTATAAATTGGTAATTAAACTATAAAGTATTTATCGTTTATTTGAATTTCCTACGTATATTAATTATTCTATTTTCCCTTTTTTAAAAATTATTTTACTCTATATTTTTTAGACATTAAATTAATTCTTATAAATTTGAATTACATTACCTCCATGAAAAAAATTCATGATCCTTACCAGTCAACTTCTCAAAGCACACCACCACGACAGTTATATTCAGTGTATATTAGTGATTCCAATGTACCAAATAAATATATAAATCCCCTAGATTCCCCAAATGTTATTGTTATCCTACCTTCTAATTATCCTCTAAAAATTGAGTAGTTTTCCACCCCTCCATCTAAGATATTTTGTGAGTTACCATTTCTCGTATGTTTTCATTATACCAAAATATATTTATTTTATTAAATTTTTATTGAATTTATAAAATAGATAAAGATAAAAATATAAGATATATAAATATGAAAAAATAGATCTATGATACCAAAAAAAATTAAAATTATCATTCCAATTGATGAGTTTAGGAATCCTACGATTGATGCTCACAAAGTCTATGGACATATTCTTGGGCATCTTTCTTGGGGTATGGTGTTCATTCCCATTAGTTAAATATATTTGAGTTATATTACTATAGCTTGAAAAAATACGGTCTTTGATAACTAGGTAAAGTTAATATTAATTTAATATTAATTTATAACTAATTTAAAAGGCATGATTAAAATTATTAATAATCATATAATGTGTAATTGTTTTCTAGACAATTTTTCATTTCAATGTCCATTACTTTGTTTCATGATCATGTACCTAGTAAAAATTTGGAATGAAATTGAGAGACATTAAATAGAGATTATTGTATGTGTTTATTGACACATATTTGATCTCTCAAAAAAATTATGATAAAGTGCCTGAATTTTTTTCTATTGAGAAATTAAAGTTGTCTATCAATATTAACATAAATGTATATTATAATGTAATTAAAAAATTTACATTATTGTAAATAAATAAACACAATAAAATTATAATTTTTTAAAATATTCTATTTTTTGTTGGAATTTAGTAAAAAATACAGTGAATATCGATAAACATTCATACCCTATATTAGTATATCACGGATCATTTCATTAAAAAGAAAAATTAGGGTTTCATTTTTTCCATTATTATTTATATTATTTTATTATAACTTATTGTTTATTATAACTTATATATATTATTGATAAGTTATATAGAATTTATTCACTCTTTTAGAGAGACATAGATGTGTCTTAATGTTCATTGGAAACATTTCACCAGTTTGGTGAATAAACCTACATGAGATATTAGAGAAATAAATTTTCATTACTATTTATTGTTATATCATTACCATACAAACAAAATAATTAAAAGTAAATTACAATAGAAAAAAGACATATAACAAAATAAATGGTGTCAGCTACAAGAATCTAATGGTTTTAATTAGCATTATTTTCATAATTTGATAACTGTATTCGACCATAATTAATTGTTTTTATGTCTTTTTTGATATATTTTATTCTTATTGCTTATATTTTTATAGTAATAAAAAAATTAAATAGAAATGAAAATTTTAATAATTAGATAATATATGAAAGTTTAGATAATTTTAAAAATAATTGTTATCATTTTTGAATTAATAGGTAAAAATTCAAGAATAATTTGATATGAACCCTTTATAATCATCATCAATTTCACAAAACAATGTAATTGAAATAAATTTAGTGATGGAGAATATCAATGATATACGAAGGATGGGTTTTAGGCACCCTACATTAGCTATGCATGGTTCTTCTTCACCATAATTTATTATACACCTATTAGGGGTCAAAGAAGATTCATTGATCATGATGAATAGAGAGATATTTCTATATTGAATGAAAAAGATCATGAAAATGGATCATATAAGAGAACATAGGTTCAATGGTGGTCAAAAATAGAAAAATCCATAGTTTATATATTTCAGAGTATGGTGGCAATTATCCTTAAAGAAATTTTTAGACTTATAGATCATCCTACAAAGGTAATTATATGCTCAATCCATGACTCAATAAGTAGTTTTAAAAGATATCATTGTTTTTAAAAATGTCCATTAGACGTTAAAAACCAAGAAAAATGAATCATAGGCCAATTAAATAATATGAAAATGAATATAGAAATTTTTAAATGCAAAAACTAACACCACATTAAACCATGTTATTGTGGTTCCTAGATCCTATAAACACATTTTCAGTATTTTAATACACTAAAATGATCTTGTAATGGTAAAAACAATAAGAAATGACCTCTAATTTATGGAAAATAATATGGAAACAAAATTGAATTATATTTTATGTGTATCCGAAGAAACAATGTGCATCTGATGTGGGGTGTTCCTTGAATAGCTCATGAATGAGTTTTAATATATATCAAAGTCTTAGAAAACAAGTGTCTTGGGGTAAAAATTTAGAAAATGGATTCATATGGATGTGAAATCATAAGAAAAATACCATATATATATATATATATATTAAATATATTAACTAATTCCACATGAATTCGTGTTATGGTTTCCCTGGATGTTAATAAACATTTTTTAGTTTTTTATGACACTATAGAGTGTGTAATGATCAAAACCATAGGAAAATACATCGAATTGATGTTATATCATCACACAAAACCCAATTGAATTAATTTTTAAATGTATAAAAATTCAACAGGTCTATTGAACATGAAATTGGATTATAACAAATAAATAGGAAGTTGTAAAAACATTAAAGTCATGAAAAACATACATTAGAGGTTCTAAACTAGGAAAATGGGGTCCGATGGACGAGAAATCATTTAAAAATAATTATAGATTGATTTTTAAAATGTATGAAATGAATCCAAAATAATCAGTCTTATGGATTTTCTATGATTCCAATAAATTCATTCTCTGTGTTTTAAAACACTAAATCATGCATGAAATTGTAAAAATCATTGTAAATGGTCTTACATTGATTTGAAATCATAAAAAACAATTGATTTATTTTCCATGTGTAATAGTATAAAAAAATATCATTATTCATGAACTGTTCTTGTAATGACTCAGAATGTAGTTTTTAAAGATATAAATGTATTAAAAACCACACATTATAGGGTAAACCCCTGAAAACAAAATTAAAAGTAAATTTAATTATAAAAAAATTACTATAGATTAGTTTTTGAAATTTAGGAACTATCTCTACGTCAATCCAAGGAATGGTTTTTGTATAAAGTCCGTAAACATGTTTTCAGTGTTTGAAAACACTAAAACATGTGTATAATGGTAAATACCATAGAAAAAACATTAATTGAAGTTATGTTATGGAACAACCACTATTGAATTATTTTTGATATATAAGAGTAGGAAAAACATCCATTAAATGGTTAGTGTGCACATAATAACTCAATAACTAGTCTTATGAGATATCTATGTCATTGAAAAAATTCATTATCGGGTCAACACCAAGATAAATGTCCTATATATCTATGATATCATATAAAAATTAACATATATTAATATTTGAAATTTTAGAATTGAAACCATATCAAACTGAGTTAAAATTTTCATGGGATTCTCATAAATGTATTTTCAGTGTTTTAATACATGGAAATATGTCTGTAATGACAAAAATCATGGAAAATGACCTTAGATTGATGTGAAATCGGGGTAAAACCAATTTAGAATTATGTATTATATGTATGAGTATACAAATGTTCATCATACATGTGATGTATTCTAAATGATTCAATAAGCTATTTTATAATAAATAAATGTCATTAAAAACATGTTTACTGGAATCATAATCCATAAAATCATGTTGGATGTGAAAAAAATTATTTTAAAATGGAGTAAAATTGATTTTTTAAATGTATTAATTGATTTTTCATCAATTTGGGTTATGATTTTTCTAAAATTACTAAAAACACATTTATGGTGATTTAAAACACTATTACATATTTTTAATTGTCAAAACCAAAATAAAGTCCCTTAGATTGGCATAAAAACATTATAAAACCACTTTTTAATAATTTTTTATGTGTTTTAGTAGATTAAACTTCTATATAACATTTTTTCTATTATATGGAATTAATAATACGTTTTAAAAGAAATCAAATACTTTAAAAAAGCATTAGGGGGTCAAAACCAAAAACCAATGATATATACCCATGAAATCACAGAAAAACAACCTTATATTTATTTTCAATATGTAGGAATTTAATTTACAACAATAAATGTTATAGATTCTCTAGGATTTCCAAAAAAAATTTTGGGTGTTTTAAAACAATAAAAAATGTATGTTACAGTTAAAACAAAAATAAATATCCCCATAATTGTTTGAAATCTTAAGATGACCACCATTAAAATATTTGTGATTTGTAAGATTAAAAACACATTAATATGACATGTGGGGTAATACAATTGAATCAATAAGATAATTAAAAATATATCAAAGTATTTAAAATTTTACAACATTGTGTCAAAAACAGAAAAAACCATTTGATGGACATGAAATCATTGGACAACAACCATATATTTATTTTTATGATGTAGGAACTGAAAACAAATCAATATGAGTTATGGGGTTTTTAAGATTATTGTAAACATATTTTTTATGTATTATAACACCAAAAAATGTGTGTAGCATTAAAATATATATCAAATAAACTATGATTGATGTGATGTCATGGTAGACCCACTGTTAAATTATTTTCCACATGTAAATGTGGACAGAACACCCATCTAATGGTTTTTGTGATGATAATGAATCTATACACAGTTTGAAATGATATTAATGTCCTAAAAACCATTTGATATGGGGTTAAAACAAATAAAAAATGATGCATTTTCATGTGTTCATATGAAAACAACTATAGATTTATTTTTGTAATTTATAAACGAACATCATTCCAATCTAACATATATCTTTCACGTTAATGTTTTTAGTGCTTCAAAACTGTAAAACGTATAGGTAATGGTCAATCCCATTGAAAAGAACATTATATTGGTGATAAATCATTATAAAACCTCCATTAAATTATATTTAAATATTGAAAACACTACCATGTCATATTCATTAAAAATTTATTTGATAATTTAAAGCACACTGCATGTCGATGTAGTTTAAAAAATGATTAGATTTTGTTAAACATATGCCTTTAGAACTGTATGTAATGAATCATATCTTAAAAAGTAATTTTAATGTTTTCTATGTTTTCTATGTTATATATTAGTATATTTATGTTAAAATTTCATCTAAATCATAAAAATCATAAAAATCATCAGAAAATAGGATGAAAATACTAAAATGGATGGATCCTCGTGCGATAATAAATATGTCATGTCGTATCACTGATATGTAGAGTGATTTTGATAAAACAAAATCATAAAACCTCATGAAATCCCCATCCATCCTAAAAATAACTAATCAAAATAATAAGGGAATATGTAAGAGCCTACTACGGTCTTCCAAATCATGCAATGCACCCCATGATGTTCACACAACACAACAAATGCATGGAAAAATTTCATCCTCAATGCGTGACATTATGTTGGTGTATCACCCATTTCATCTAAAAGGATTTAGACATGTCCATACTTTATTTCATCCCTATGCTTACAAAAAAGGGTTTTCCATGATAAATGATTTCGTATCTCCATTAGAACAGTTTTTGGTTAGGTGATGCATTTCCAATTAGGATAATGATTGTCCTCAAAAAAATCAAGAAAACATACAGGACCCCAAGCCCTTGAAAATTAATTAATAAAAAAATATTGGGACATGATGGAGATCCTCATAATCATAAAACTAAGGTGACCTCACCCCAAAACTCCCATGTATTAGAGATAATTTATTAGAGAGGATGTTCACATTTCCAAGTACTTTTTTCTTTAGGAATGATCTACGAAAAAACATTGAAATCATCTAACATGAATAGAATCTCCACGTGATCACTCATAGACTACACTGGGGAATGTTGGCGAGTTATGTGAAGAAAATACCACATATTTTATAAAACACAATAGACCAATCAAAATCAAACACTAAACACATCTATGTTATATGAAATAAAAGGTTGGAAATAAAGAATAAAATATGGGAGACCTATGCGATGAACAGATACGTTGATCATCATGTGCTTTGCATGAACCAATAGGGTCACGGGCCATAACCCAGACATGTCATCCATGTCATGTGACCCTCCTTTATTATACTATTGGGATCATGAGAAACCCCTTGGACATGTTATACCGTCACTTTCCCCTAGTTCATGCCCCCAAATTGTCAAAAAACACATTGGGGTCACCATAAATTCCTCACAACATCCTCTAAACGTTCCACCCATATCATATTATGACTTCAGTACATATTAGATATGACTCACGATAACACTAGGGCATGTCAACTAGCTGTCATGAAATCCTCTAGACAATCCAGCATAACCTTTATATTCCCTCTCGGTGTTACGACTAGCTCTTGTGACATCCCACGAACATGACAATCGACTCCCATGATGACACATAAATTTTCCACCCAGGACATACGTCACCCTCTGAGACATGTCACTCTAACTCTCATGATTCCCACCAATCATGTTAGCCATCCTTCATGATGACACCAGATAAAGTTATATTGATCATGATATGGCCTCTAAGAATTTAAGACAATATCATGTGATGTCTTCTAGGATAATCCAGATGGGTGTTACAATGTCAACTAGGTAGGTCGTCTTTGATAATGTAGAAACCTTCAAACATTCCATCCAGTTCCTATGAATTTCTTCGGAAAAGTCAACTGGATCATGTGATTGACTTTGGACATGTCAATAATACATCCTATAACATTACATGAAGAAAAGGTAGGAATGTTGAGGGGAAAATAATTGAATGTTAAGAAAATAAGAAGGCTAGGTTAATAGAGATACAACAATATGTATTCCCTGGCCAAAAGAACTATGATAAATCCAATTCATTTGATAACCAAGATAAATAATATGCCTCACTAAAGATCAAGATCTATAATAAGCATCCAATGGAGTGTTTTAGAAAAGAAGTACCACATCAACAAGAAATTTGACTGGTTATTTTACATCCCTCTATCACTGAGCAATGATCACATGGAGTTAAGAAGTTGCAATGATCCTATCATATATGTCATAAACCTCTTTCTGTATTAGGTCAAGGATAGTATGTAAGCCAATACTAGTTGAAATATGATGACTCTAATTACTTCCATAACTAGGATTTATTAGTCTCCTTCCTATGAATTGAGAAAGAACTCATATGGCCATCCAATTTCATTATGTATCGCCATGCCTCGGAAATTTCACCCATCTGGACACAACCATTCCCATGGGATGATCATCTATCATCATCCACCAATGGAATGAGAACTCGTTGAACAATGAGGACACTGATTCCATCCACAACCAAGATATATAGGATTAAATTATAAGGCCCAATCCTAAACTCAAATGGTAATCCAATTCATTTTAATTACCAATATGCCTCAAACATTTGAATAGTTAGGACTGAATCATTCCAATTGTGTGATCATATTTCCTCATCAACCAACGGATTGAAATCCCATTAAACTACAAATACATTGTGTAATTCCATAAATAGATACATTGGATCTCATACTAATTCCTTAGACCAAACAAAATTGGGAATCAACTTTAGTTTATGTTCTTCCATACCTATAACATGTGAACTATTATAACCCAAAAAATCTTATGCACTGATAATCATTCCTCATCTAATAATGTGTTGAGAAATCATTAAACTATAAGGAATTTTATTCCTTTCATAACCTAGATACATAAGAAGTTCTCTTAAGGCCTAATCCCAAACACAAATAGGAACCCAATTTGATATAAGTCCCCACATATCTCCAACATTTTAAAAATTGGGAGCTAATAATTACCTTAGGCTAATCATTCCACCTCACCCATCAGTGTAGGGATAAACCAACTAAAATAAGACAACACTAAATCATATTATAACTAAGAAATTTTGAATTCCTTTTAAGGATTTAACTACCTATAAATACCACAAGGGATATCCCAGAACATAATTCCTGTATCCATATGCAGTGGGGATAATGACTTATTGTCCCTTGTTTCTCACACTGAACATAGCTCAAGTGGGAATAGGGTATTTCATTGTTCATGTAACTCACATAAACAGCCTCCAAAATTCATGTAAAGATCGGTATGTAAGACTTAATTAGTGGCATGATACAAAAATCCATTATATAGGGTCATCTACATTGGGGCCAGTCCTAAGGGTGTGAATGATCTACACTAACATTGATTCATACTATAACAAGGATACATAGAATGTATCATCGATACATGAGCTCAAATATTCCATTCCAAATTGACTAAATATATGAACTTTTATGAATGACATTAAAATGGATAATTTTAAAAATGTTTGTGGATTTTGATTCCTATAAAAATAGGAAACCTAGGATGCCTCATAATGGAACAATCCCCTCCTCAAAATATTATTCATCTTAATGATTAAAATAAAATTTCAAAGTGCCTAGTTATACCACATAAGCATACAATAATCTATTCAATCCTTGGAAATGGATGGAGAACCTCAAATAAATATATATGAATTTAATGATGAGGTCATGATTTTATTCTACGTATAAAAGGGGTTAACATATGATCTTTTTGTAAAGGTAAGATGTCACTAATCTAGATATGGAAGAGATTTTCAAAGATATATAAAATATATAATAGTTATCTAGTGTAGGAAACAATCCCACCCAAAATGTTTTGATGATCCCAACCTCTCATCCTATTGAACTATATGACTTCCAATGTTTCATTTGGCCTAAAACACCTACTGATCACCTACCTTGGGAAAGAAGGTTTGTACCCAGAAATGTATGTAGGAAATATTCGGAGTTTCTATTGAGAAAACATAAAGTTATCCAGATAGAATATTTTTTCAGCACATTTAACCACCCTCACTCACAATCAACCATCAGTCCTAACCAAAGGCACCTTGTGGTTGTGTTTTTTTCATCGAAACAAAAAATGGAGAACCTAATCTAAATATAATAAATAAAATATTGGTTTGATTTCTATATTTCATGAAACTTTATTAGTATATAAAAAATGATAACCTATGAATAAATATTACACTTGATCCTATAATTTTGAGGGTCCCATTAAATAAGTACATCCTTTCTTCGATAAATCCATGTGAGAAGAATGGGCACATCAGGAATAAAAGCCCTCTTTTGTTAAGCATGGATGTATTATTAGTCATGCATCATGCTTAAGATATTTCCCTAATCGATGTCTCTATTCATTTTTATATTAATGACTCTTGATATTTCTCTAATAAATTTTTTCCTGATATTATATAATGTCTTATTTCAACGACCGTTCTTGGAAATCTGCCCCAGATACAATCCCCATAGGTTGAAAATGATCCAACCTCCATAGTGTCTTCAAAAGCTAGTGTAGAACACAATGGTCATGGAATACCATTGGCATGGTACAATCCTGACTCTTGAAGCATCTCAAGAGTGTCTCCATGTACTGAAAGTTATGAGTCTATATTGTCTAAGGGAACCTAAAATAAAGCTACTGGACGTCATTTCTAGAGCCATCGATTTTGGGAGAATATCTCAAAGGAATTACAATCACCACATTTTTTCTCTAATGAGGGAGGAACATATATTCAAATATGGAACCCGTCTAATTCAGGGGGCATCGAAGAGGGACCTTTTAAACCATCCCAGAAAAAAACCATCCCACATGTACAATTCAGTTTCCTATTGAGTGTATCACCAAAAAAACTGCCACAACTAAGGTTTTTTTCCCTCTCGAATTCAATTTCACCAAAGGCCTATGATTTTCACTAAAAACATCTGTTAAATATGAATATTTTATTATGAAATCATATATTTTTCTATTACTATATGATGGATTCTAGACCTCATCATAATTCCAGGATAAACCATTTGCTCCATCCTGGGGGGTGGGGAATGGGTTCTCTGAGCCTGTGTATCTTCCCTAGTAAACAAAAACATAAATTGGTGAGATATCATCATATACTACTTAGATCAAACATAAACTCAGAGATGGCATCATGATCGAACACATTTGGACTAATAAAAAAACTGGGAGGGTGCATACCATTCACAGAAAAGGTCCCCGTGAATATGAGTGTTAAGAAAAACCTCATAAACTGACATCATATGGACTCGTTCCTTAAGGTTAGACCCACCATCATCAACTGTGTTATGCATTAACACTATAAAATAGGTCCCAAATGATAAATGATCATAATATATTATATAAGAAATGACATCTAGATCCTTCAGTTTGACAAGTATTTATCCATATAAATACTACAAATATGGTTTGAATCAACCATTGGTGATGCTCACGATTTTCAAATATTAATATTCTCCTTGATGAGAACATATAAATCACATCATACTAGAAGGGGTGTTTTCATACTATAAGGTTTTTTTCTATTGTAATCATGGTGTAGAAGGAAATAATGTTTGTCCAATATAGGCATGGATAGCCTGATGCTATACCCCTAATATGGAGGTCACCATCATGAAAGGGGAAACTCTAACTCCACATTTTTCTTTCATTGTTAGTATGTACCCACTCAGGTACACAATTCAGAATCCGTCAAATTGGATAGCCCAATAAATAGTAGGGAGAATTTTCCATACCCATTATTTAAATTTACATTCTTCAACTATAGTCCAGTAAGCACCCGCTGCACTACGGGAGTTAATCATAGGTATGGGCTTCGAATTAATAGCGTATGTCTCAAATAATACCTTCTTAATTAAGTATGAAACCCACATAATTAATGATTTATCTTCCATGGGAAGTGGATCCTTCTATAGGGTCACTTTTTCCAGAATTATTGGTTCTCATGTGCAAGGAGGAGTCCTCATTAGTCATCCCAAGTGGACCAGTGGGGAAAAAATAATCATAAATCCCACCCAATATAGGTTCACATCATATATTCTTAGCATCCTAGAGGCTAAAATCCAACTCAAAATTCATGAGGTAAAAATGTTCATGAATAGTCACCAATAGTTAAACAATCCCATCATCAAGCCATTATTGAAATAAGAAAAAATCCCAAAGATCTTGACAGCCTCCCACATACCAATTTTATTATAATCCTAAGTGAATTTAGAATTAATGAATTAGTCCTAGAAGGTAGAAACCCATTCCATTATGAAATATCCCTTTGATTAAATATACCTCTTGGGAACCAATCCAATCTCCAGGTTGGAGGTATACAACCATATTATCAAGTGTTACATATGATCATCCAAACTAGGTTCATGATTGTTACAATTAATTACTATGGGAATTAACATTATTATTTGACTTAATTCATTGTCTCCCTCAGTGATAAAATAGCATACCTTAGAGATGTTCACCCAGAAGGTGTTATGGGATTTCTGAACTAAGAGGATGGAGTGAATGATGAATTTGGTGGAGGAATGAGACTATAATAGGTAAGATCAAACATTTAGAGGGGAAGAAAATATGAAAAGATGTATCCCCAATGAATTTATTATATCAGTACTATTAGGATTTGCTGAAATGAGCCGACATCATAGTGAGAAGTTAGATCCACACATGGTATAATAGAATCACTAAGAGGAATCACTACCTATAACTCCTTCCAAAACATCTTGTAATATGTTTAACAGAACCAAAAACCATATAAAGAAATGTCCTATAAAAACAATTATTGATGAGGAGTTCTCGTGACATGGGCTTACGATGAGGTCTGATGATGGGTTCTTATTGGAATGTCTTATGATGAGGTTTTGTGATGGAAGAATGGTGAAAAAGATCAAGAGATTCAAGAAGTTGGTGAATGAATCCCTCTCGGCTTCCTTACTTATTGGGAATTCTATGGAATTCCAATTGTCACATGGAAGAACAAATTCTTCTAAAAATAGAAATTGGTGAAAATGAAAAATCCTTATGAAGGCATTTACATTACTTATAATCGTTCCACTGTCCCTACAGACATACCTCCTGAGGGGGGTGGATTTATTGACTCCCACCAAATAAACATCATCAAATTCAAAAAGGAAGAAATTCATAAATAATGTTATTATATTCCTCTCAATGAAAAGGATGTGGATGGAGGATATGACAATTTGGATCGCATAAACTTCTAGGAGGCATGTGATCTCATGACCAGTAGAAGTTTATACTAACAACCATGTGCAGTGCATAGCCTTTGTAAGGCCCCATGATGTACCATAAAAAAAGAATCATTTTTAATATAGAGTTTTTGACAGACATAGATATCATGTGGAATTAGAAAGACAAGAATACTTGAGTCACATGAGTTATCAAGTGGAAAGATCATGAAAATATATCCAAAATATTCTTGTAAAATTAGTGGAAAATTTGAAAATTTTAGCAGCCTATTGTGGTTGTAAATAAATCAAAATAGATCACTGATAGGATTATTTATTATCTTTTAAAACAATCATACAACCGTAAGAGATACCAAAACATTTTAAAAATAATAAAATAAAAGAAAATATTACAAGAGCCTCTTGCTGTGATAACAATCATGTGATGTGCCCCAGTAAGATCGTACGATGATGCCAACCCCCCAGAGACATATACGAACCCCTGAATGAGAGCCCACTAGTTTATCTACCTTTTACTGAGAAGGACCATGGAAATGTACTATAGGTATGGTCCTCACCCTTTGGTTTAAAAAATTAACATAATATTTTTACCATTCAAATTCTACTACTTCACCATGAGACATGTTTTTTTTTCATGCATTTCATTATTGATTAGAAGAAATATTATCCTATAAAACACTCATGAAAAATCACAAAACAATAGGATCTAGATAAAATAAATAGGGAAAATTTATAATCCCATTTTTTTCAAAAACTTCATGGGATTCAATATCACATATTCCCAAAACCCCTTTCAATCCCATCATTTTCTAGTAAAATGTCATCGACAAGTCACCTGAGCTCATGGAAAGGCCTTTAGACATGATTCCTAGTCCCATGAAGGCCTCTGTACAAGTTAATATTAATAAATGAAAGTCCCTTGGAATGTAAAAATTATAAATAAGACCATACTAATTTAATATAATAATATAAAAATGGTGTTGGTGCTATGGTCTTATGGTCACTGAAAATCAAGTGATTCCCCCTAGATGACCTACGATATGAACTCACGAAGACGCCTGAAGAAAAATCCCTCTACCAAATCTAGCCTAGATATTTGTGATATTCACTACAAAAAGTTGAATGATATCATGAAAAATGAATGTTTCATGCACAAACACTTATCATGAATATGCACTAAGGTGTAGATTTTTATTGACCCCCACCTGTCCATGAAAAATACTGCCTTACACAGATGCATGAATTCCGGTTTCCTTGCACTGGTCAACCAGGAATCAGAGATGATTCCTCAGAGTTTATGATATCATGAATATGAATGTTTTTAGTGAGGTAAGATCTTGGAAAAAATTATAGTGATTATGAAACATGCACAAACACTTATCATGATCACTCATAGATCACACAAAAGAGTTCTTATAAGTTACGCAAATGAAATATTATCCAAAAAATGAGACATAAAAGAAGCTAACAATAAAAAAATCTAATGCATATGGAATAAAAGTTAGAAATGAAGTCTAAAATATCAGATACTTATGAAAAGAAAATATATGATGATCCTCATGTTCTTTTCCTTAACCAACTGGGTCATGTGAATACACTATGACATAAGGAACATGTCATGTGATAGTTCTTTGGTATACTATTTTCATCTTGTGTAGTCTCCTAAACATATTATAGAATGTCACATAGAGTCCACCGGGTATGCCACCAAAGATTTGTGAAACCAAATGGGCTTTCCATTCATGTCATTCAATGAACTCTAGGGATGTCAAGAATATCATACGACGACATCATTACTTGTCAGCTATGTATCACGATAACACCTAGACATGTCATATAGCTCTCATGACATCCTCCAGATATGCGAGCCATACATTGAATTCCCCAAAAGGTATTTCAGCTAGCTCATGGGACGTCTCTTGGATATGTTAACTGGATGTCACGACGACATCAAATCAAGTCATCCATAACATACAAAACTCTCAGAAACATGTGATGTTGACTCTCATGATTTACTCAAATCTTGTTTGATAATATTCACAATGATGTGATGATAATTCATCTAGATCCTGAAACTTACCTTAATCATTTTTACCAGGATTATGTGATGAATTATATTACAACCTAGTTGGTTCATTTAATTTCTTATGGATAATCCAACCATGATCACGTGACAATATTCAGACCTTACATCAAGGTCATGTGACATCCATCATACAATTCAATTGGATCATGAGATTGTCATGGGACATGTTAGGGAGATATCCAACAACATGTAAATTAGACAATTATGGTATATTTGGTTGACAATAAACCCATTAGTTTTGTATATTTTTTTTATTTTTATGTCTCGTCATTACAATCATCAATAATGATGGAGAAATTCCAATCAATCAAATCCATGCACAAAAATATTCACATGAAGATGCATGGTTTGATGATGGAATAAATACCAAAAAGATGATGTATAATTGTACACAAGTCCCCAATAGTCATGCCTGTAACAACATATCCAGGGATGGGTATACCGATTATGTAGGCTACGTTATAAAATGTAATATTCATCTCCCCCTTAGGGGGATAAAATGTGTGAATATATTCTCTCTATCTCTTAACAACTAAAATAGTCAAATGAAAATAAAAAGTCTTGAATCCTCACATGGAGGCTCGATATGTGTCTATCATGGGGTGTATAAATATAATTATTTCATAAATTAAAATGCAATATATTATCCAATGAATGTTGTCTCTAGGGAGGAGCACCGAAAAAACTATTTATTTCGATTTAAATTACAGTAAATGGGGGATTGGTTTTCAAATTATTTCATTATGAAAATATAATAAATTAATGAATTTTTTTAAAAAAACATATTGATGAAATAATTGATTGAAAAAGTCATATGACTTGGATGATCAGGTCATCATTTTCATTCCAAATGAAATATTATCCTAGTAACTAGTTATCTAATCCTCTTTTGTAAATCTAATTTAAATTAAGATTCCACAATCACTTCCTATATCTCCCTTAGTCAATTGGTGATGTTGGAAATAAACAATTCTAAAATCTAATCTAGTTATAGAATCCATTATACTATTAATAGTTGTAGATAATACAAAAAATTGAATTAAAAAAATACATAATTGGGTCATCTTTATCTCAAAAAATCAAGAATCTACATTACCCCACCCACATGAAATAACGATCATTGATTACTCCCCTACGAATATCATGTATATTACATCATATTTAAGTTAAAACCTAGTGGATGGTGATAATGGAAATCAATTAATGTAACAAATAAAATAGAATATAAAACAATAGATGTACTTACTTGATAATAAATAAATCTATTATAATATTGAAATAAACATAGAAAAATAATGAAATAGATTTTTATTCCATGAATTATAAAATCTCATTAAATAGAAACAGGAACCCTCACCTTCCCCAACAAATAGTATGTTTAGCCCTCTATATTAATGGTAACTGGGAAGAAGGGGGAGAAGAAGCTGCTACAAAAAATGGAATATAAGAAAATTTATTCTCTCAAATCTATTGCTTGCATGTTTTCACTGATTATGCGCACCAAATAGTCAAAACTCGCTGAGATGTTTTATTAAGAGCGGAATTATTTTATTTGAAAATCAACCCTTAAATTTTTAAATACATTGGTTACATGTAAAAAAACTATATCTAAATTTATGAATTTGTCATTTTCTAGATGAAGAGACCCTTTATCATCATCCACATTGACGCGTAAAATGACTAAATTATTTAGGGAATTTATCAATGAAATTTAATATGAAAATGAAACTTTATGTTCTATTACAAACCTAACTATAATAACCTAATTTTATTTCTTTTATCCCAATTTATTTACTATTTAATGAGTGGAGTACCATTTAACTATCCAATAAGGCTTACCATACTAGTATATTTATTTAATACCCCTAGATCTTGAATGAGAATTTGGTCCAATTAAAAATACACAATCTTTGAAAAAATGAATCCTATAAAAAATAGTTCATCAATTTAAATCAATATTCAAAAAATTATTCTAGAAATTTAGATGTTTTTGAAAAATTTTAAAATTCGTGAATTAATGTATTTTTATATTTAAGACCATAACATCCATCAAATAAAAAAATGATTTAATTCATCTCAAATTGATATATTTATATATATTTAATGATGAAAATAAATATTAAAAATAATTAAAAAAAATAGCACTATCAATTCCCTCAGTCTTATAAATTAGACTCCTAAACAAGTAAGTATCAAAATCAAACCAAGAAAAATTTAAAACACAAACTAACAAGTTCCTCTAATTTAACACCATGAAAAAGAAGATATATTTCCTCATAAAAAATAATCTAATCTTCTCCAATAAACTCTTTCAATACATTTCCATTTAATTTCTATTAAACTACACACAAAATAATTACCTGACATTAATTTTCCCCTATCAAACAAATTTAAATTTTCATCAAGGATGTTATCATCCAAAACCATGAATGTTTCACATTAGTACAGAAAAATTACTACATATCCTCCAGATCTAAGCCAATGATATGATTTTATCATGAAAAATTTCATGGTTGTTCAGTGGGTGTCGGTAGTTAGGTTATAGATGTCATAAATATTAAGGAAGTGTAATCACAATTCATCTCTGTTTGAATAAAAAATAAATGATTATAATTTTAACTAATGTATAGTATCCTCCTCACCCCCATGATCACTAAATAAGTTCTAATAATTATGATAAATTCAATGAGACAATACAACATTAAAAATTTCATAATTTTTTTTACTTAACTCCCTCTAAGAAAACTAAATTTTTGATATATACATTCACTAGAAAATAATTATCTTTTTCAAAAAAGGGTTTATCTATTAATAAAAGTGAATTTTTAGTTGGTATAACATTTTAATAAAAAAATTCACATCACCAGAGTATCAGTAAAAACTCAATCATTGAATGTTATTGTGATAGATAAAATAGTTATGTTAATGTTGTAATAATACCATCAAATAATATATATGTTTGTCAATTTGTTTAGAAACTGATTAATATGAAAAATATATCTTTTGGTAATAATATTACCAACATATATTATCTATTTATAAATTAAATTTAAATAAAAATTAATTATGTCTTATTGATATTAAAATTTCTTATTATATTTATTAAATTATCATATATAATACACATTTCTTATTATCAAGATTAAGATGATTATCACACATATTCAAACATAGGAAATGATTAATTATATTAATAATGTATTATAATGGAAAATAAATCAATACATAGTTGAATTTCAACGGTATTACCCTAAAAACAAAAAAAACCCATGATCTATCCATGTAGTTGTAGCATTGCACCCCCACAACCCACATCTTCTATTGATTGCAATCCTCCAGTATTTTTTGTCTCTTAATTGTGATCCTCTAGCACCCATTATTTAAGAATAATAGTTTCTTTCACTAAGGTTTTTCAATGCACCATATGTACTCTACATGAAGAAACCAACCAAGTCAACTAGAGTACCATTAAGGAACATCAAATTGATGTTATCAAACCCTCTTCATCTCCAAGATCTACACCACATAAAATCAAAAATAAAAACCAAAAATAAGTGAGAAATATATTCATGAATTAAAACTGATAATAATAAATAATTATAAAAAATTGAAAGCAACATATTTAGGAAATAATGCAGGAAAACATGGCATTGAAAAAAAAAACAACTCCCCTAGAAGTAAAGCATTTACTTTGTGGTTGAATAAACAAACATCCACCTTTATCATGAAAGAAAAAACCTGTTTTCTTACTTCAAATCACCTACACAATAGTGTTTTTGAAAAAAATTCGTAAATAGTATTCTAATAAAAGAATACAACCATGTTGAAAATTAAAGGAAAATGTTATTCCAAAAAGATCACAATAATAACCAAAGATTTATTACAGTAGATGTCCATGTTGAGAAGGTAGACATCTAATAAAAATGGGATTTATTACAGGAACTAGTATTCTGAAAAGAGGAACCTACCATCATTCTTTTCAATCTAATATATTGAGATCAAGATAGTGATTACCATTAGTACGACTAGTATGATCAGTAATTTTCCAATGGCAGAGGCTTGAATACAAGATGAGCTCTAACAACCATTTCTAGAGAAGAATATCCACTGACATAAATTATACTTGATGTTTTGCTGCCAGGTGAACCCATAGTGATAATGGTAGAAATAAATCTATGAATATATATATTGGAAAACAAGAAAAAAATATCATTTAAAAATTATTTTTATGTAGATATCATATCATATTTCATGCTATATGTGGTATAAGAAATAATAAGAAACCATATGACTCCACCACCATCTCCTAAGATGACTCACATAACAAGCCCATTCAATACCCCTGTATATAGACATGGAAGGGCTTGTTGTAGTTCAAATATAAATTATATGAAAACATGTCAGCATCCCTTTCATAGATGCAAAAAAATATTGAACCTATAAAAATTAAGATAATAATAACATGTAAATAATCATGAAATTGAACACTGATGATGACTATTAAGGATCACAAGGCAAAAAAATTATATTATATCAACAAATCAATATCATAGATACCAAAACTGAGTACATTCTCGTTATTTAAAAGAAACATTGAATAAATTGTCATACCATGCATGGAGGAAGATAAGATATGTGAAAAGATTTAAGCATTCCATGATGTACCTACAACGCATTAATAGTCATTCCATGCATGGAGGTAGAGAATATATGTGAAAAGAGTTATGTATTCTACACCATAATTGCACCCCCTAGTTTATCACACTGTCAAAGTAGAAGAATTAAAGTGAAACATCAAAATACCATATTTTTGTGAAAAACTATGATATATGAAACTTCTCATGTAAGCTTCCCAAAAAAGCATAGAATGTAATAGAGGAATTTAAATCATTATTGCACTGATAGAGCCAGTAACAATATAGATTTTGGTGAAACAATAAATAAATAAAGCTTACATTCATCCAAATAATAGAACATTTTCATAAACCATAGTGCTAAAGGTTAATGATTTAAAAAACATTATTTTAATGAATAAGGTTGAACATAGAGAACTTATAAAGATATATTCATAAGGGAAACCATCTATATTTAGATTAAACTCATAATTAAATTAATATAAAATCAAAAGCATGTGAAATATACCTTATGATAGAACAAATCCATAATACCAACATCTTAGATAAACGAGGGCACAATCAGATTTTAGCACAACCATCAACAAAACATAAACAAAAATTAATGCATGAAAACTAATTTGTCAGCCCAAATAAAGACAAATCCAACAAATAATGCATACAAACTTGCAATGAAATCAATACTATGCCAACCAGACCATCTGTAAATTTATAAAAGACACATTACTAAGTTAACCATCATGAAAAAAGAGTGATAAAAAACATTCATTATAACTGTATAATCCCTAAAAATTTCATAAAAACAATATCAATATACTAATATCCTCAAAAGATCACAATTAATCAAACAACTACATTGTTTCCATTGAATTAAAGTGAAGAGCATCATCCTCATTTCCATTTCATAGAGTTAATCATGGTTGGCCCATTAAACACCTAGAAGTAAAATATGATTGAAAGAATTAATTTAATTATCAAGATTACTAAAAACATGATCATAAAGCATGAGGATATGAAATAGTTATATTCTAAGCTTCTCATGACCATAAAAATCATTCATGAAAAAATAATTAACATCCATTACAATTAGTTCATCATCGAATTTAGCACAAATGAATCTATGAAGTTTATACCCATCAAAAGTTGAGAAAATAATCTAAGGACAATATTGTTTCTTATAATTACAGCTCATGTGTATATCCAACAAGAATGGATTCACCATTTAAGAAATTATAATTACCAAATAGATAATATTTAATCATCTTGTAAGAATTCTCTATAACTATGAAGGCAGGTATTTCAGCATACATGATATTAACCAATGAATATTCAATATGATTTTCAACAAAAAGTCCCATGAAAAATATACGTCAAAACCACAACAGCATGCATTTAGACTAAACACCTGACATGTTTTATAGGAAACCATGTAGTTTTTTAATAATAATGTTGTAAAACATAATGATGTGATTATTTGAATTCAAATATTAAGAACTAATACCCTACCATCAGAAAGAATAGGGTTCCAAAAGGAAAAAAATGATTGAGAGGATGAATTAAAATTAAAATCAATTAATGAAAGATCACCATTGTGATGAGAGGGATTCATTCTCTAGAAAATGATTAACCATCCAACCTTATCTTTTTAAATTTAACTCATCTTGATTTTTCTCATAGCAGTACCTACAAAAGAAACCAAATTGGAATGGGATTCAATAATTTTAGTTAATAAAGGATAAAACCATGCAAAAAATGAGAAAATAAATTATTTATCCTTGTTAACATCTCAACGAATCATGTCAGATCTAGTACCAGTGAGGAATATCAAGTCACTTCTATGTCAAACCCTTCAAATCTAAGATCTACACCCCACAACTAATGAGAACTGCCATAAATTAAGGAAAATTTAAAAATAAACAAATTCCAAAATAAAAGTAAATGAAAATATTATAAAATTAAAAATAATGGGAATTTTTATAAATCAAAAAATCATGTTAGTTGTAGTATGAAAAACTTCAAATCACTATTATGCCACACCCTTCAGTTCCATGATCCTAACCACACACAACAAAAAATCATACCCATAAATCTATGCAAAATATTCTTATAAATTAAAACCAAAACATAAATAAATAAAAGTATAAAAACAAAGTGAATATGAATGATATAATGGGCATGAAAATAATATAGATCATTTTTAGTTTCCTAATTAAATGTCTCTTTCATGATATTGGATACACAGTATAGGAATGAAATTCTAATTTTGAAATAATTATATTCAATCTCCACTTTAATCATGTTGTAATCTATATAATTTTTATTTAGACATCCTTTGCATCCTATGGTTCTAGATTTGAAATATATGAAAACAATATCATTCTATATAATTGTTTTATTAATAGCTAATAATAAATGTCTCTATAATATAGTTTTATATTATGAATATAGTAAAAAATAGTGGTATTAATCTAAGGATGAAATAGATTTATGATTATGAATAATTAGATTTCATGAAAATCCTTAATTCACTTAATGTATGATTGGTTATGAATAAAATACTTAATTCTTAGAAACCAACATTCCCTTTAAAAAACAATTCATATAGTAAAAATCTATCATTAACAACTAAAAAAATTATAGTCCAATACATATATAACAAAAATAAAAACATAATATTGGTATGAAACTTAAGGGGCACAAGAATTTGATATTACCTCTCAACATATGATGTTTTTTACATTCTTGAAGAGATTATTACAGACTTTCATATCTTCATAAACGTCATCCTCATAAGATATTTGTTAACCAATTTGACTCATCCTATGTGAATCTATGTATCCCAAATTAGATTTTTTTTGCAGAGTCTATCATGTCAAATTCATTATCCCAACATTCTAACAACAATGAAAAAATATTGAATTGGGTAGAAACCATGAGAACATGTCATATCATTAATGACTCAAATATAATGAAAACATGAAATAATTATCATACCAACCGCACCATAGGTATGATAATAATCAATATTCCATCAAATAATCAATATTCAAGTAATGATAAGGTTTGTAGTCGAAAAAGGCTTGAAGGGACTCCATAACTATCAAAATAAAAAGTTAAATAATATATGATTCATTGATCTAAATGTATATAAGCCAGGAAATAATGAAAGGCTCAAATAATGATGATGACACTAATTTATATCAATTGAATTAAATTATTCAATAAAGAAGATGAATTTAGAGAGTATTGGAAATTGTATAAAATTATTCAAAAGATATCGAATCAACATAGAAAGTATGATGTCATAAGTGGCCAACGACAGGTCTCTGCGAATGAGGACCCCTTCTTGAGGTCTGGGGTTTCCTATAATGATGTTCGGCCACTTCATCGACCTGCGTTAGAAGAGGGGTCTGGAATGTGCTTGGATGGCCTGAGGCATCAGATGAGGACCTCATTTGTTGGCATTGGATGCTGGTTCTCCATGGAATGGTGTCTGCAGTTTACCATGATGGGGTTTGCATTATGGGATCAGGCCTCTTTAATGGTGGTGTCTTAGTTCATGGCGACGACAATGATTCAACTGAATAGATTATGTCTTTCATATTATGGTATAGTGTTTGGGACTTCATGTCACATTATGATGTTTTTCCATTGGGGAAATATTGGTGTTTTGATTTTTTTATTCAATTTCCGTGATTCTAAATTTTGAAACAAAAGGTATGATATTGTAGTAAATACTAATTCCTATACCCCAAAGCATGATGATAAAATCCAGAAGGTCGATCCAAAATGATGGGAAGAAACCCTAAAGAGAAAAAATCAAAAGGAACATAAGCAATACTGAAATAACTATATGAGACTGACCTACACTAAGTCACTAGAAGAACTCCACAAAACATAGGCAAAGAGAGAACAATGTAGGTAGAGGGATGTATGCCACAATATGAGAATGAGATGTGTGGTAGGAGGATTGGAGGTGAGGATGGAGCCAGGAAAGGTGGGATGTGAGGTGAGGCTGCAGGAGGTAAGGTCGATCAAAGGACGTACCAATGAATGTAGTGTTTTCTTATAAAAGTATTTATATGTTTCATAAATATATAATATTTAAAAACATAAAAAATTTATTATTTATAGAAAATCGAATAAAAAATATTGAAATATTCAAAAATAAATAATATTTCGTGAAAGTAGAAAATTAATTTCTGTTATGATATTTTTATAATAATATATCATGATACACACATTTACTATTGTAAAAAATATAATATATATATTTTATGATTTTATTAATTTTTTATTATTAATATATATTTTTTTATTTTATGGTTTAATGTAAAAAAATTTATTGACAGAAAATGATTTGTTGGTAATAGTCGTCATTAATAACAAATTCTTGTTTTAGTATTTTTTTATTAGTATGAAAAAGAAATATATTCAACTATTGGTAAATGATATGTTGGTATTAAATAATAAATACCAAGAGACAAATATTTTTGTTATAAAAAGTATTAGTATTAAAAATCAATACTAATAGAACATAATATTTGTTTGAAATGTTCATTTTTACAAACGGATATACTAATATCAATAAATATCTGTTGGTATAAGTCATTTTATTGTAGTGATTGAAACCATTGACTACTTGATTTTTCAAGGAAGTGAGTGTGAATTGAATTTTATGGAGTATTTGTAACTTCCCAAACATTATCTTGTATTAAAATATATCTTTTAATATTACCCTTCTTTATTTTCATTTGAATTTTTGTAGTAGGTTCTGTTGTAATGAAGTTTTAGTATTCCACAAAAAATCACCAAAGAGGAATTTTGTTTTAGAAAAATAACTTATTTTGAATCATAAAACTCTCTTCATAATTTTATTTTCAACCAAAATTATCAGTATTTTATGTTGCACACAAAAACGACTTCACTCCACACTTATGTTCTACAAGATCACAAATTTTCATAAATAGAGAAGGTTCAAAAGGGATAATAGACTGGTAATGTGGCTAAACTTATATATTTTTTCATGGATACTAAGGGATGAAAATATTAAATATTTTATTAGTTCTATCATAAAAAGGATTCAATTTGAAAGTTCCATTGATACAAAAAATGTCCATATCAATTAAAAAAATGTACCTCAAACTGTCATGTTTTGAAAATAATATATCAAATTCTTGTTTATGTAATGATGGGAGAGTTCATTAAAAACAAGGTGAATATATAAAATATTTAAAAAATAGTATAAAATCCTCAAAGGAAGGTGTTTTTAAATTTAATGACAGTGATATGTGGAATGAGATTAAAAAACAAGATGTATTTTTATACAATTCCCAATGTTTTGAAATTGAAACAAATTCATTTTTATCATTTATTTATATTAGTGTTTGTTGTATAAATTAGAAAACTCAATGAAATGGATTTCAGAAATACAAAAGATAATAATTTGAGGTCATATGTTTAAAAAAACAAACAATTTATAAAGAAATAAAAAAATTAGAATAATAATATTTGAATAACAAATATTTGAATAAAAAAAGTTACAAAGTATCTCTACCCCACAATTAATTTTTGGAGATTAATCAACATATTCAGGTAGAATGAACATGTATTTAGATTTTGAGTTGAATCAATGAAAACTAATAAGTGTTAAAGAGAGGTAAATAATGAATAATTGGTTATAAAGCATTGGGTTAATTTCAAATTTTATTATCATTAAAAAGCTACAAAGAAAAGTAGAAACGAAAACTAAAAAAATTAATTAAAGAAATAAAAAAAACTAGATATTTAATGGGAATGAAAAGAGGGATATGTCTTGGTTTAACCCCCAAAGTGGGCTTTGGTTTTTAAATTCATCAATATGGTTTGTTCTAGTGTCTTATACCTAATTATAAATAGGGTGTGGTTTCATGTTCATAATCCACCAAAACATCTTATTTTTTTCAATAATATCATCCCATTGGGTGTAGAGGACCCTATAGATAGAGTATAGAAAATCCATCTCCATGGAAATGTGATACAACTATTATAATTGCGGTAGGAGAAAGAATGGTTCCTCCACTTTTTTGGTTTCCATTTCGAGAACCTATTCATCCTTCTATGGTGATTACATTAGGTATGATGAATCAATGTAATAATAAATTGGAATATCATAGAGTAATTAAATTAGAAAAAAATTTATCTTGAAGATTCAATATCCATACATTTCCCTTTCAAAGTAAGCATCTTGTGTATTTGTTTACTTTGCAAAAGTAGCTTGGATATCCTCATGGAATGCCTATATTAAATGTCTAGTAAGTTTAGGGATCTCCACATATTCATTTTTAGGTGATACTTATTTTTCATCTTCATGCTCCATGAAAATCCAAGTGGTATCCCATTAAAAAAATTAAACAAGTACAAGTAATAATCAATCCAGCTTCAATGAAATAAATTAAATTGTCTTCAAGAATAGACTATATCCTTATGTTTTTTCAATTTTAATTTATTATTCCATGGAAAGTACTTCTTGGAGAGGAATTTCGAGGGATTGATGTAGGTAGTTAGGGTACTCTATCCATTACTCAAATTACACCACTTATGTGGTTTCTTATTCTTCTCTAAATAGATAGAGATATAGAGGTGTTGGATCTTATTACATTTTAAGGACATGGATATCATGTTTCACTTCTTATTCATTCAAGAAGTTATGTAGATATTATTGATCTCCAATACATGGATCAATATGAAAACAATAATCATGAATATACTAAATAATTGGATAATAATTGTATAATAGATATTTTAGTATCACCTTATTTACATACATAGGTTTTCAAACATTAAATATTAGTGGGAAAACCACATGCACCACTATCTTGAGTCGTAGCTTAGGTTTCTCTACATTCTCATAAAATATGTTTTCATTTTCATTTTCACCAACTATTTTTTTGTTTAATTATTAAAATATTATCATATAATTATATGTAAACTTCTTTTTCTCAATGTTTTAGCGATATAATTTCCTGAAAAAAATATTGGAATCATGGAAGACACTTTTTGTGACACGACGATTTAGTATGTTCATGATGATATAGCACCACCTATCAACCTAAAAAAACCTATCATTCTATTGAAATTGAGGAAGACACTTTTTTGTCGAACCATAAAATATTTTATTGTGGAATTTTTGAATATCCATTTTCTAGAAGAACAGACCCTTCATCTTCAACAAATTTGATGCATACAATGACATTATTAATGATAGAAATTCTCCATTAAATTTATTTTTAACATGAACGTTCATGTAATATATTATAACAATCAATAATCACCTAATTTATTAATTTACCCCAAGATATGAAATAATTAATAAGTAGTTTCTCATTTTGTTGGCTAAGAATATTTTCCAAATTTATTGACCTATCTAGGCCCCAGTTATTTCAAATGAGAATTGGTTCAATTTGAAGAAGTTTAACAACATTAAGAAATAAATCCAACAAAAATTATTCTCAAATTCTTATTTATATTAAAAACATTATGATTGAAATAGAGTAGTGATAGATAATAGTTAAAAATCATAAATAAGGTCATGTTCACATTTAGCTCAAAAGTTATCAAAAAATCAAAAAAAAATGATGCAATTCAACTCAAATTGATAATAATATGGGGATTGTATAATTTAAATATACATAAAAATAATGTAAATTTTATCTAAATCATGCATCCATATATGTAAATAAATTTGAATTATGAAGTAATGGCTTCCATGGGTGCATCATGGGGACATGCTCTCCAGATAACAAGATATATATGGTTTTTTATACCATCACGACACATGACACATGGGACTAGTGGAAAGCTAATAGATGAACCTACATCTATATGTTTGAATAATAAGTCCTTATTCATGAATTTTTTTACATTATTAACATATTTTATTATAAATAATATATTATGGTAAAATCAAAGGCAACCGTGGAATCCAAAGAAATGTCTATACTAGAGAGAACTATACCATTCCAACCAACACTATAACTTAGAGAGTGTTTTGGTTTCATATAAAATTACAGAAAACATATTTATTAGTATAAAATGGTGAATTCTAATTTATCCCCAAGGCATTCATCTGGTCCGAAAAAATAATTACAACTATTTTAATATGTTTTTAGTGTTTTTAATAGCATTAAAATTTATAATTAACTATTTGAAAGATGAAAATTTTATTCTTAACATTTAATAATTTAAATATTTTAAAAAAATTATTTTATATACATAATAATTGGATTTATATCTAGTTGTATTTTAAAGTTAGTTTCCATTTGGTTTTTTTGTAAATTGAGAGAATGTAATTTATGATATGGACTTATTATTTTGTTTATTTTATGTATTAAATTTATAAATCCTTATTCCATTATAGTTTTATTAAGAAATTTATAATTTCATGATTATTTCCTCAAATATAATTATAATAATTAAAAAAATCATGCATAAACTTTTACATTAATCTCATGATTACATTAGTCATTTTTACTATTATATAATTGCCTCCTTCATCATCAACCCAGCCAGTAGGTTTCGATGACTTGGAACACATGCTTGAACCACCATACATCAACCAAATATTAACACACCTGCCTATATAACACCACCTATCACCCTTCAAAAACCTTTTCATGCCCCACTAAGATACCTTTTATGTGTACTATGCAAGTATTAATTCATTGTGTCATTTATGGCCTCCATGTGTCCACTCGAGACTCTATTACAAACACTTCTCCCTACACCGCCACGAATGTGGAAACTCAAAATGCATCATATCCCACAACATAGTATCATCCTATCATACTTTTAGGTAAATACAGTCTTTTCCATGAATTGAATGATAGGATCGAAAATAATTTCCCCTTTGGAGAAATGATTATTTTTAGATAAAAATAAATTTAAAAAATCATAATTAAAAATAACCACTGATTGTAAACTGGAAAACCCAAAATAAAAAGTGAAAAAACCACATTAAAATAAAAGGATCTCACTATGGTAAAATATGTGAACATAATATATCTAAATTTCAAGGATAAAACACACAGAATATTATATGTCAAATGAATACGAAATCTCCACATAATTTACTGCCCTCAGAGCTGAATCCAACAGATGATGTGTTTGTTAATAGGAATATAGTCAAAACTATTTGAGGGAGATGTCATTTTATATTCACCCCACACCTTTCTTTTTCCACTAAAATAAATACCTTTTACCAAATTAAGTGGGGAAAATAAATTTTGGGATCCATCCACATTTAATCAACTAAATCTGGAGGACATTATTATTTTTTCTCTACGCCCTAAAATATTTCCCAGATATCCCCAACATAGATATTTTACTAATAAAAAATCATTTCTCCCTACATCATTTTTAACTACCAAAAAAGCTTCACATGTCTTTACAAGGCCTCGATGGGATTTATAACATCTAAACTTATTAGAGACAAATTCCTATGATAATAAATCTGTAATATTATGTATATTGTAATTTTTATCCACATACACACTTCCTTCCTCCACTTCATCATGATAAAAATGATATTGTACTCCTATGTGCATTATCCAAGAATGAATATATGAATTTAATATAATTTTCAAGTGACTATTACTATAAATAAATAATGAAATATTATAATATTTGTACTTAACATCCTCTATTAACTATATCAACCAAATATCCTCCTTGAATGCCTATGTAGATAACATATACTCTGCCTTGATCATGGATAAGGCCACAAATGACAATATTTTGGAAATACAACTCACATATCTTCCTATATGAGTAAACACATAACCAGTATTTGATTTAATCTGATTAAAATCACATAAAAATTATGAATCAATAGGGCCTATGATATTAAAATTTTATCCTCCCTAACATAATTCATCATCTAACGCCTCCTTGATGTATATGAAGATCCTTTTCACAATGTTTCAATGATCCCAAACATGATTATCCATGCATATACTAACAACTCCCACTACATGTGTAATATAATGTGTAATAAAAACACTATACAACCTCAAACTCCACACTATTATGCATATAAAAATTGATAAATTTTTATCCTCTCTACATAACTACTAGAACTAGTCATGGATGATAAATTGATTTTTTTTGTAATCAGGGTAGATATTTTTTTATAATATTGTATGATGAAGTGTTTTAGGAATTTCCAAAGGTAATTCTTATATGATAGCCAAATAATCCAATAATCAGAATTTCGGTGGATCTACATCACATGAATCTCGGTTGCGGGTCCCATGTCTTCCATATCATGTTCCCTATACAACTATGAATTTGTATACATGATTTGATCATTTTTGGGGCCTACAACTAACATTACATCCACAGAAATAGAAGAGTGACTAGATCATCACCATATGGAACCTTTAAACATTCACAGGGATGATAATTAAGTCTATCTTATCCATGTATCGTGATATTGGAATAAAATATCATGTACTAACTCCTCATCACATGTTTGTGACCGTACTTTGATTTTATAAAATTATAAACCATGTTCACACTAACATCATTACAAAATCCTTCTTATTATAGAATATATATTTCTTAATCCACATAAACATGTAAAAATATATATTTACATATTAATTCTCCAGATTTATAGTATATGTATCACACCTCACCATAACTACCCAAATAGTTATCAATCTAACAATGTGAGAAAATATTTCATTGAAATTAGTACATTTTTATGATCATATCCTTTGATCACAAATCATGAATGTCATCTATCGACATATTATGTTTTATATCTCTTGATCTTATAGAATTATTTGTTTCTAATGGACATCCTTCTATGATGTAGTCGAACAATATCCCATGTCTTGTTCTTGTACATGGCCTCAGTTTCCTCCTACATCACCTCCATTCATGAAGAGTCATTTATACTCTAGGTCACCTCCAAAAAAGAAATTTTTTCTCCATCATCTATTAATAAAAATATTCAACATTTATCTCAATGTAATTATATGAGTACTACATTGGTTATGTTTTTTATGAATTTTACTTTTGTAGTATTGGATTATTCATTAAATGATCATCATGCTCTGGTAATGCCTGATAGGAAATGATTTCATCATTTTTTCCTATACATTGAATGTTGTAGTTTCAATATTTTCTTTCTCCATTTATTTATCAATAATCATTTTTGAATTGTATTATTAAAAAATGACATCCATATTGATGATAATTTTTTGGGAAGTGGTATCCTAAAAATAATAACCCTTAACACCTCCAGTGTATCCCATGAAAATACAATCCATGTATCTCAAGACTATATTCGATCATTCATTTTCATTAAATAGATAATATACATGACTTGTAAATGTTTTAAAATGATAATAGGTAGTTGGTTTACCTATCCACATAACAATTAGTGTCATTAGTTCAATTTACAATGAAGGATATCGATTGATTACATAAAAGGTGGTGTCTTCTAATTCTACCTATAATGTCTTTCAACTCATACAGTCTTCCGCATAACCTTATTCTATCCAAAATGGTTCTATTAATCCACCCATCCACTATATTCTCCTTAGGATTTATGCCATTTTGAACTATATTTTGATGCTTTCTTAATCTCAAAAAGAATAAAAAACAACCCCTGTATAAATTCCACCATTATCATTTCTCAAACACTTGAACTTCATTTCAGATTCAACATATTTAAGTGAATTAAATAATTTGAATACATAAAATAGTTGAAAATTCCATATGATTGGAAACACACAACATCTCATAGAACATTCACCAATGAAAGATAAAACATACCTTGGTCCTGCTGGGGTTACAACAAATGTGTGCCAAACATTTGAATAAGCAATCTCCATGTTCTCATTACATGTCAGAAATGATATTTAGGAATTTTTTGAATATATTGACAAGCTTCAGATTCTATAACATCACCAAAAACTTATCATTCAGTTGTAATCAAGGATGATACTTTTTTCTGAACCACACTAATAGTTTATTATTGAAATATTGAATAACCAACTTCTAGAAGAAGAGAACCTTCATCTCCATCAAATTTGATGCATACAATGACCTCATTAATGATAGAAATTATCCATAAAATTTATTTTGAACATGAATGTTCATGTAATATATTATAACAATCTACAATCACCTCATTTTTTTACTTTACCACATGATATGAAATAATTAGTAAGTAGTTTATCATTCTATTGGCCAAAAATATTTTGCAATTTTATGGAATTATCTAGGCCCCAGTTATTTCGAATGAGAATTGGATATAATTGAAGATTTTTAATACAATTAAGAAAGAAATACAAAAAAAATTATTCTAAAATTCATATCAGTATTGAAAAAATTATGATTGAAATAGAGAAGTGATAGAAAATAGTTAAAATTCAAGAATAAGGACATGTTCACATTTAGCTCAGAGAATCACTAAAAATACCAAAATGATGCAATTCATCTCAAATGGATAACAAAGTGGGGATTGAATAATTTAAATATACATAAAAATAATGTAAATTTTATCTTAATCATGAATCCATAAATGTAATAAATTTTAGTGAAGTAGTAATGGCTTCTATGGGTGCATCTTGGTGACATGCTCTCCAGATAGAAAGATATATATGGGTTTTTTATACGATCACGACACATGACACATGGGACTAGTGGAAAGATAATAGAGGATCCACCATCTATATGTTTGAATATTAAGTCCTTAATCATGAATTTGTTTAACATTAATAACATATTTTATTATAAGTAAAATATTACGGTAAAATAAGAGATAGAAATGGAATCTAACAAACTATCTATACTTGAGATAACTATATCATTCCAACCAACACTCTAACTTAGATAGTTTCTTTGTTTCATATAAAATTACATAAAATATATTTATTGGCATAAAAATTATTATTTTAATTTATCCCCCATGCATTAATCGGGTACAAAAAAATAATTACAACTATTTTAATCTGTTGTAAGTCTTTTTAATATCATTAAAATTTATAATTATTTATTTAGAGGATGAAAATATTATGGTTAACATTTAGTAATTTTAATATTTATAAAAATTCATATTATATACATAATAATTGGATTTATATGTAGGTGTATTTAAAAATTAGTTTTTATATGGTTTTTTTGTAAACCGTGAGTATGTAATTTAAGATATGGACTTATTTTTTTTGTTTATTTTATGTATTAAAATTAGAAATCCTTATTTCATTATAGTTTTATTAATAAATTAATAAATTCATGATTCTTTCCTCAAATATATTTATAATAATTAAAAAATCATGTATAAACGTTTACATTAATCTCAAGATTACATCAATAATTTTTACTATTAAATAATTGCCTCCTTCTTCATCCACCCAAGCAGTAGGTTTCAATGACTTGGAACACAGGCTTGAACCATCATACATAAACCAAATATCGACACACCAGCCTATATAGCACCACCTATCACACTAAAATATCAATTTCATACCCCCTTAATCTACCTTTTTCATGTACTATGCCAGTAAGAAGCAACTAAATTATTTATGGCCCCCATGTGTCCACTCGAGACTCTATTACAAGCGCTTCTCCCTACACCCCCAAGAAAGTGGAAACTCTAAATTCATCATATCCCATAGCATAGTATCATCATATCATATATTTAGTGATATACCTTCTTTTCCCTGAATTGAATGATAGGATCGAAAATAATTATCCCTTTGTTTCAATGATAATTTTGTGATAAATATGAAAGAAAAAAATTATAATTAATAATAACTAATAAATGTAACATGGAAAACTCAAAATTAAAGGTGAAGAAACCACATGAAAATAATAAGATATCACTATGGTAAAATATGGGAACATAATATATATAAATTTCAGGGATAATACACAAAAAATTTTATATTTTGAATAAATAAGGAATCACCACATAATGTACCACCCTCAAATATGAAGAAAATAAATGATTTTATTCTTAATAGGAAGATGATCAATACTATTTGAGGAATATCTCAATTTATATGCAACCCACACCCTTATTTTTTCCCAAAAATATATACCTTTTACCTAATTATGTCGGGGAAATAAATTTAGGGATCCACCCACATTTAATGAAATAAATGTGGAGGACATTATTATTTTTTCTCTACGCCCTAAAATATTTCTCAGATATTTCCAACTTGGATATTTGACTGATAAAAAATCATTTCTCCCTACATCATTTATATCTACCAATCAAGTTTCTCATGTCTCTGCAAGGCCTCTTCAGGATTTATAAAATCTAAACTTATCAGAGCTAATTGGCTATGATAAGAAATATATAATTTTTTCTATATTGTGATTTTTATCCATATCCACACTTCCTTACTCCACCCCATCATTATAAGAATTATCTTTTACTCCGATTTTTATTATCCAAGAATGAAAATATGGAATGATTATAATGTTCAAGTAACTCTGACTAAAAAAATAATGAAATCTTCCAATATTTGTTCCTAACATCATCTAATAACTATTTCATCAAAATATCCTCCTTGAACGCCTATGTAGATAACATATAAACCACCTTGATCATGGATAAGGCAACAACTTACTGTATTTTGGAAATATAACTCACATATATTCTTATAAGAGTAAACACATAACCAGTAGTGGATTTAATCCAGTTAGAAACACATACAAAATATGAAACAGTAGGGCCTATGATATTAAAATTTTATCCTCCATAACATAATTCATCATCTAACGCATCCTTGATGTATATGAGGATAATTTTCACCATGATTCAATGATCTCACACATGATTATCCATGCAGAAACTAACAACTCCCACTATGTGTGTAACTAGTACATCGCCCGTGCGTACGCACGACTCTATAAATAAATGCTTACATTGAGTATGAGAAAACTATTATTAAAAGTTAATAATGAACATTAATATTTTATATATTTAAATCAAAAATAAGTGGAACATGATATTATAATACTGGTGCGGTGGAGAAATATTTGAGACATCATAGAAATGACAATATTTAGTAGAATTAATCAGGAATAAATATTTTTTGTTAAGTGTTAAAGATGGAAATATCAGTGATATCAATGAAAAAATTAATTCAAATGGATAATTCAAATTTTGAAAATAAAAAAACAAATGATTGGATATGAATAAACATCACAAGAATAGACAATGAAAAGAAGAATCATTCCACTATTATAATTTGTAGGGTCCAAGAAGAAGACATTATGAAATTATAGTTTTATTATTCCAAATAAATAATAAATCACAACATGAATGAATAATTTTAACTCAAAAAAAACATGGATAAAGATATCATTGGATAGTGTCAAAGGAATGGATAGTGGAAAAGATATCATTTACACACTCATAAAGTACTTGAATTATGAGTTATAAGATTCTAATAAAGAGCTGAATGTTAGCTAACCCAACAAATGAAAAATGAATAAAAATTCATCATCAAATTTGTCTTTAAAATCCACGAGTCGAAGTAGGAGAATCCAAATTAGCAACCTGTAGAGTTTAATCATCATTTTTAAATTCATATCCATGTTGACCTATTGAAAAAATAAATAACGTAATCAGTAGATGAAATATAATAGGTTTGGAATTTCATTTATAAGGTAAATGGTTTGTGCTTCTTACCTCATTGGATAAATCAAACACACCTTCCTGAATATTCTGAAGAATCTTTGCAGTAGTTCAGAATAAGGCCTGCAAGAAAACACTAATCTAGCGTAAAACAGTTTAGAGTATCAACTCAAGGCGATCATACCTACTCAACATTCTGTGTTGTTCTTATCGAAGCCTCGAAGAACATAATCCCATGTTACATTACAAAATGATCTCCTTACTTGTTGACCGCGATGAGAAACATCACATTTATTCCCTTTTATCATGATCGTCATGTTGGGATTCACATGTGGACGGGCATCCTCCAGCCATCTTGCAAGGTTAGTAAATGTCTCATGCCAGATCAAATAAAAAAATAAAGAAAAGGATTTTGTATGGATTCATGATACAAGAATTTAACTGCAATCAGGAGAAAACAAATGAAAACATAAAAATATAAAACCATCAAATGTACCCATACCAATGCTTACAAACAACACGAAGATTGAATTTGAGAGTGTAAATTGGCGTAAAAAACAATTAATATATTGGATAAGACGAGCCAATAGTTCGTGATAATACCGCTCAATATCAAACTCTCTTATGCCGACATAGAGATACCCTATCTGGTTATGTCATAAACCAGAAGTGCCCCAGTTGTTCCTCTGTAGTACTATCTTGTTATGGATCTAAATGACTCTTGACCTACCTAGCATGAAATGAAAATGTGGGCTAAGGACGTTCTGACATGAGTAATAATACTGAACAACGGAAGGATATAAAAAATTCAAATCATTGACGAAAATAATGTCAAATAGAATCCTCAAGAATAACTGATAAGATATATACATTCAAGATATTAATAATAGAGTCAAGACGAAGGAGGATCATTTGATCATGAAAACACCACGTCATATAATGGGATGTCATTTAAAAGAAACATTTAAATAGAAATAGAAAAGTGCTACCCTCTTGAGGTGTAATTATAAGGGCCCAGCCTTAAACCTTACTTAATCTTTAGTTATTACAAGATTACAAATTGAGGATCTTTTCAGGTTTAGAGTTTTAGAGAATTAGATCTTGAATCTTTCATTATATTCCACATTTAAACAAATTGGTTACATAATATACAGTATTCATTCTTCCCATCAACGGAAACATATTTAAAATATAACACAGATTCATTCTTGACACATCCTTGACACTATCATCTCATCATGTACCTTTCCCGTGACCTGTGAAAAAACATTTCAAAAACATGGGATGAGCATAAAAAGCTCAGTAAGGGTTACAAAAAATATGGAAAGGAAACATGAGTTCATATATACATGAGAATGAAATCATACTTTACCCATAAAACATAGGCACTTTAACATACCTCATAAAACCATGAATAAATCATAGAAAACATAAGACGTAAAGGTAACTTGAGGCATTCATAACATTCTTACGTAGGGAGTAACCCTCTTGGTTATGTTTGGAATACCCATCACAGTATATTTCCTAAATCTCTTCGGAGAAACCTTAACGTTTCAATCCTTCGCGTTACCCAATGCATTGGAGAGCTATATCGGGCTCACCCGCACATAGTTTATCACGGAACCACCCGTTCTTCATAACAATGCCCAAGAACCATAACATTATCGTATCACATAAACATGAATAAAGGAAACATAACATTTCCACATTTCAATCACAATATAACATTTTAGGATATTAAAATAATGAATCCATTCAAAAAGAAACCATTTCCAAAACCATTTAAAACATTTAATAAAGAGATTTTTGAATCAATGTGTCCCATACCACCTTGAATCTTTTAACATTTTAAACCATTAATATCCATATAAATAATTCCTTAAAACCATTTTGAAAAACATGGATATTAATGAGAACAAATAATTAAAATAATTAAAACGATATTTTGGTTAAAGGGGTTTTACCAAAATTAGAGACACTTGAATAAAATAATCGAGGAATAACATTTAGTCAGAACTTTATAATATCATGAGAATAAAAGGATTCATGATATAATACTCCTAAGGACAGTATATACACCATATAAGAGTGAATTGGTGCATAACAACAATGAACCCTCAATCGAAATGTCAAATGTGATGAAATCCCTTATAAAGAAGGTATCCTTAAATTAAGGACAAATCAATCTCAAAATATGTGTGACAAATATAAATACACCCAATATAAGTGTATATTAAGTGTAGAACAATAAAAGGTAATTCACACATATTCAATGGATGACATATTCAATGACTACATGTTGAACCCAAAGAAATCGAAATTGGGTTAAAAAGTTCCCTTGATAGCCTAACGGCATCACATCAAAGAGAGTTGATGAGAGATAAAAAGTGTATCTCATCACTTGGACATAAAATTTACATCAATCAGGATATAGAAGAACATATCCCAACATAATAGTATGTGAATTAAAAGACATAACAAACAAAGTCTTTTAAAATGCGGAGGGTGAAAGGTTCCCTTACCGACTTGGGTATCTTTCAAAACATACACCCCATGAAAGAAGGACAATAGATCATTGATGTAAATACGCATAAACGAAAGTATATTACACAAAGAGTAGAATGATGGGCAGTACATACACCACTCAATGGAATTTGTGGCAAATGTAGCATAAATCTCACGGGAATAAAAGAGAGATGAAAAATCCCTTATGAAAACTCGGCAGCCTAACAGCGCCACTCAAAACTTCCAAAATGGATTGATGAGAGAGAATAGGGTCTCTCATCACATGAACATAAAAATTAAAGTAAGTTTAATATAAAAGATCATCCCAATAACAAGAAAGATGAGCTTTAAAAGGAATGACATAAAAGTGTGTACTTAAAAAGAAAGAGAGGAGTAGGATCCCTTACCTCGGGTCCGACATGACTCGATCGCTCTTTAATCTCCTGAATAATAAACTTGAGTTAATTTATACTTCCTTAAGAACCTTTTTCAAGTTCATTATTCCTTTTATATCACTTATTACCATGTCATAAACATTATGTAATCATTTAAGTTAATAATATTTGTTTTGCCGATATTTGGTTCTTAAGTCGAAAGTGGACTTCTTACAATTACATGTTGTTCGTGTGGCCAAATGTTTATTATATCCAGAATTGTATTCATGATGTAGATATCATATATTTCATATATATCCAGTACATTCATTAATTTATAACGTTACATAATCATTTAGAGGTAAGAAATGAAATGCACCGTTCATGGAGACGGTAAGCCGTACGTACGCATGAATGCTACTTTCATTTCTATTTTGTATTTTATATAATGTAATAATAATGATATTAAGGTATATTATAATTCCAGTATAATATCATATATAATATCATAGTTCCATCCTTTATACGTCCCACATATGGTATTAACGAATCACATCACTTTGAGGGGGCGGTAGTCCGCACTTCCTAAAATGAAGATATCGTGTATACCCATAATGGAAGCCATAAAGGTGAGACACAAATGAAAACTACAGAAGCATAAGTAAAACATAAACATATTATATATCATATATAAAAATAGTGAAATCATAATGGCCACCTTTTAAGGTGATAAAAGAATGTTGAACAATCATCGCTTCGGGAGGAAGAAATTCTCCATCCACGGAAACCGTATGTTCTTTAACCATTTGATGTAGTTGTGTGAGAGTGTAGCTCGAATAAATCTTATAACAACATCCTAGTATATTGAAGATACTGTTGTTGTTACAAAAGAAATAAATAAAAAGAGTTTAGGGGGTAGGAGAAGAAAAATAAAACAAATGAACATGAGAGAACGAATTACCTTTAAAAGTGTAACTCCTTTTGATTTGAGCCTAAAGGCTTATTTGAAAGGATTCTTCCCAAAATGAATCCTATAGGATGAGTAGAGGGATGTGGAGAGAGTATATGGGCAGGGTTTGGCCGAGCCAAAGGCTTGAGGAGTGTGTTAAATGAGGTAGAGGTGGGGGCCTTTTATAAGAGGAGAGGAGGGGTACTTTTGGAAAGTAAAGAAATATTACTTTATTTGAAACTGTGTTTCGGTTTCAATAGGTCCCACATTGATATAATTAGTGGATAAGGTGATAAGGCTTCGAAATCCACTCATCCAATAAGTTTTGGACATGTGTAGTTCATATATTTTACATTATCTTTCCATTTTATTTAAATCGTCAAATAATGATGTCATCGCTGCATCATTATTATGTCATAAATAATTTAATATATTTAAAGTCTAACAATTATAAAAAAAATACTATGATGTAGGAAATCTTTTTATCTTTCCCATGTCTATATATAATCAAAATTTGGACTTGTATAACCCCACTTAAAAATTGTTTTTGTAAAAAATATTATGTTTGTGTCATTTTCACTTTAACATTAAATAAAAAGTAATTTATGTCATTTCCCAACAAAAGTGGATCCATGGGGTCCCCAAGTTGACCCAAGGAATGTAATGGTCGGCCATGACACAACCAATGAGGCTGGGACATGTGTCTAGGTCATTTCATTTCATTAAAGTATTATTTATACCTTAAACTACCCTAATTACCACTAATCGCGATAAAAAACTTAATAAGTTACTATTCACCAAAAAATTATTTTAATCTCATTGAACCACATTTTACTTCTTAATGACAACCATGTATGTCTGATTTTTGAAAATCAAAACACAATGATGGAAAAATTTCATTTAAACGGAAAATCAGTTTTTATAAGTACCACTTAGTGGTTTCACTATTCATCAAAAATTGAAGTTTTTCAGAAAAATCCCAAAAATTCACCCTAAGATACATTTGATATTCTGAATTAAAAAATGAATTCTGTTTTACAAAATTCAAAACATATAAGTCACATTAATTAATTTAATGATTAATTCCCGCTGTCAGAGCAAATAGCGTGTTTTTATAAAACAATAAGTATCAAAAGATTGACACTAGTTTAAGTCTGATTTCAAAGTGAAATTAATTCCAACGACCACTATTGGATTTAATGGTAAAAATATTTTCTAATTTCACTTTAAAACCAATTTAAAATATAATCTAATCATATAAATAAATTAGATTAAAAAGAGGTTTTGAATTAAAATACACATTTTACACTATTCATTAAAAAAATGAACATTATCGGAAAGATACCAAAAATTTACACAAAGTAAATTTTGATGTCCTGATTCTTAAGAAGAGTTTTATTTGGTCCAATAGAATTTATAAGAGTGAAAAAAACTATATTTAATGATGGTTCTCCATTAAAAGGCGATAAGTGAACCTTTAGTGAAAACTAGGGCATATACGCCTAAAATTGAATTCTTTCCGTATTTTAAGCCTTTAGCTTTTATTGGATAAATGTAAAAACATTTAAAAACATATATAATCATATTATAGTTATTTATATCCATTCCCGCCATTACAATGGCTACATGTTAAATACCATTTAAAATAATATTATTTTATTATTAGAGTGCAACGTAAGATTCCCAAGAAACTCGTTGTTGCGTGTTGGGTACACCATCGAGCATAGCGTCCCCTTTAAAGTCATATTAATATTTTATTCACAAATATGGATAAATATGAAAATTTCATATTCCTTATTTACCTGGGGTGTTACATCCTTCCCCCCTTTTGGGAATTGCGTCCTCGCAATTTTAAAATTGCGCTTGGAAACATCCTTGAACGTCCCACATCAGAACAAGAGTCGGTAAAACAATCTCTTTAAAATAAAGAAAGATAAGCACAGAGGTCACCCGAGTTAACCCATACTAGGATTCCAAGTATGAAAATATGGACATGGAGGAAAAAACAAAGGGTCATGTTCTGATGGAGAGTGATAGAAAACATGTTTAGGATAAAGTTAATCCCAAGAAAATCACAAACTTGTGATGGGTTAAACGGTATTCGATTCCCCAGTAGGAAAAGTTAATAGACAACATTTTTGTTTTAAGTTACTTTTTATTGAGGAATTTATTCATAAGGAAACATAATCACTTATCATGTTGACTTTCAACTTTTACTAGATTCCTTAATCAAACCCATATTTTTTCCAAAAGACGAGTATTTAGGGAGACTTGTTCGCATTAAGAGTACTATAATCAACTTATAGAAAATCACCTAATCCCCAAAAGAGAACTATATACATCTCATGTCTTTAGACTTTAACCAAAACCAAATAGGCTAGTACAAGATCAGATAATCCAAAAAAGGATAACCCTTTATAAAAAAGAAAATCTATTCTTAATCTCCAAAATTTGTCAAACAAAACCCAAAGTTCAACAAGGATCATCCGATAAATAATTTATCCATAAAATTATTCAAAGTAAACCAATATAAGATTGAAACCCAAATATTTAAAGGATTTAGTCACATAGTCTTCCAAGTTAAATCGTAACATTTATCTCCAAACATCATCCGTTGCTCCTAAAGTCTCGTATTGAAAATTAATTAACCTAATCACATATCCTCTATGATATGTTACTCATTTTCATAAATCACCCAAAATCAACTTACTCTTAATTCATAAAATCATAAAACTAAAAAGAATCGGTCAATCTAACCTGGGACTTCACGTAGTCCAGTGGTAGGCGATAAATACCAGTCGCACTTTGGTTGTGGGTTCGATTCCCGCAGCTTTGTCCGACGCGACGGGTTGTCCCACGGTCTGCGTGTTGTCCTTTTTCCAAAACTATATAATTCTTAAAACATTCCCCAAAATGAGATAAAATCTTCAAGAATAATCATAACATATTTTAACCTCAAGTTTATCTCATTCCATTCATTTTCCATCATATCATAGAGTAACCCATAATTACCTAAAAAGTAAGGATCATATAAACCCTAATGGTTACCTTAATAATTATTACCTGAATTTCCACATCGAGTTGGCCATCTCGTACATGATGCATTAGAGATCTCACCAAGGTTGAAGTGGTTGATCATGAATCCTTGATAGTTGGTTTAGAATAACCATGAGATTCCTCATTGAATCCCCCATCTCATCCAGTCTCTTAATCAGAGAACCACCACAGTTTCCTTCAAACCCATTGTCACTTTGGTGCCTGCTAGATCCAGCCATTTACTAAAACCAAAAAGTTCAGTGTGAGTATATCAACATAACCATCATGTACTAATGAGGAAGATAAACACTAATATATACTTACTCATTCACTTTATCTAAAACTAGGACTCTTTCTTAAATCCTAACCATTATGGTAATGTCACTTATGCTTAGAGAATACCCTAACCTGTAAAGTTATCTAAACCGACCTTTGATACCAACTATAAGGCCCCAGCCTTAAACCTTACTTAATCTTGAATTATTACAAGATTACACATTGAGGATCTTTTCAGGTTTAGAGTTTTAGATAATTAGATCATGAAACTTGCATTACATTCCACATTTAAACAAAGTGGTTACATAAAAGATAGTATTCATTCTTCCCATCAACGGAAACATATTTAAAATATAACACGGATTCTTTCTTGACACATCCTTGACACTATCATCTCATCATATACCTTTCCCTTGACCTGTGAAAAAACATTTCAAAAACTTGGGATGAGCATAAAAAGCTCAGTAAGGGTTACAAAAAATATGGAAAGGAAACATGAGTTCATATATACATGAGAATGAAATCATACTTTACCCATAAAACATAGGCACTTTAACATACCTCATCAAACCATGAATAAATCATAGAAAACATAAGACATAAAGATAACTTGAGGAATTCATAACATTCTTACATAGGGAGTAACCCTCTTGGTTACGTTTGGAATACCCATCATAGTATATTCCCTAAATCTCTTCGGAGAAACCTTAACATTTCACTCCTTCGCGTTACCCAATGCATTGGAGAGCTATATCGGGCTCACCCGCCCTTAGTTTATCATGGAACCACCCGTTCTTCATAACAATTCCCAAGAACCATAACATAATCGTATCACATAAACATGAATAAAGGAAACATAAAATTTCCACATTTCAATCACAATATAACATTTTAGGATATTGAAATAATGAATCCATTCAAAAAGAAACCATTTCCAAAACCATTTAAAATATTTAATAAAGAGATTTTTGAATCAAAGTGTCCCATACCACCTTTAATCTTTTAACATTTTAAACCATTAATATCCATATAAATAAATCCTTAAAACCATTTTGAAAAACATGGATATTAATAAGAACAAATAATTAAAACATTTAAAACGATATTTTGGTTAAAGGGGTTTTACCAAAATTAGAGACACTTGAATAAAATAATCGATGAATAACATTTAGTCAGAACTTTATAATATCATGAGAATAAAAGGATTCATGATATAATACTCCAAAGGACAGTATATACACCATATAAGGGTGAATTGGTGCATAACAACAATGAACCCTCAATTGAAATGTCAAATGTGATGAAATCCCTTATAAAGAAGGTATCCTTAAATTAAGGACAAATCAATCTCAAAATATGTGTGACAAATATAAATACACCCAATATAAGTGGATATTAAGTGTAGAACAATAAAAGGTCATTCACACATATTCAATGGATGACATATTCAATGACTACATGTTGAACCCAAAGAAATCGAAATTGGGTTAAAAAGTTCCCTTGATAGCCTAACAGCATCACATCAAAGAGAGTTGATGAGAGATAAAAAGTTTATCTCATCACTTGGACATAAAATTTACATCAATCAGGATATAGAAGAACATATCCCAACAAAATAGTATGTGAATTAAAAGACATAACAAACAAAGTCTTTTAAAATGCGGAGGGTGAAAGGTTCCCTTACCGACTTGGGTATCTTTCAAAACATACACCCCATGAAAGAAGGACAATAGATCATTGATGTAAATACTCATAAACGAAAGTATATTACACAAAGAGTAGAATGATGGGCAGTACATACACCACTCAATGAAATTTGTGGCAAATGTAGCATAAATCTCACGGGAATAAAAGAGAGATGAAAAATCCCTTATGAAAACTCGGCAGCCTAACAGCGCCACTCAAAACTTCCAAAATGGATTGATGAGAGAGAATAGGGTCTCTCATGACATTAACATAAAAATTAAAGTAAGTGTAATATAAAATATCATCCCAATAACAAGAAAGATGAGCTTTAAAAGGAATGACATAAAAGTGTGTACTTAAAAAGAAAGAGAGGAGTAGGATCCCTTACCTCTGGTCCGACTTGACTCGATCGCTCTTTAATCTCCTGAATAATAAACTTGAGTTAATTTATACATCCTTAAGAACCTTTTTCAAGTTCATTATTCCTTTTATATCACTTATTACCATGTCATAAACATTATGTAATCATTTAAGTTAATAATATTTGTTTTGCCGATATTTGGTTCTTAAGTCGAAAGTGGACTTCTTACAATTACATGTTGTTCGTGTGTCCAAATGTTTATTATATCCAGAATTGTATTCATTATGTAGATATAATATATTTCATATATATCCAGTACATTCATTAATTTATAACGTTACATAATCATTTAGAGGTAAGAAATGAAATGCACCGTTCATGGAGACGGTAAGCCGTACGTACGCATGAACGCTACTTTCATTTCTATTTTGTATTTTATATAATAGAATAATAATGATATAAAGGTATATTATAATTCCAGTATAATATCATATATAATATCATAGTTCCATCCTTTATACGTCCCACATATGGTATGAACGAATCACATCACTTTGAGGGGGCGGTAGTCCGCACTTCCTAAAATGAAGATATCGCGTATACCCATAATGGAATCCATAAAGGTGAGACACAAATGAAAAATACAGAAGCATAAGTAAAACATAAACATATTATATATCATATATAAAAATAGTGACATCATAATGGCCACCTTTGATGGTGTTAAAAGAATGTTGAACAATCATCGTTTCAGGAGGCAGAAATTCGCCATCCACGGAAACCATATGTTCTTTAACCATTTGATGTAGTTGTGTGAGAGTGTAGCTAGAATAAATCTTATAACAACATCCTAGTATATTGAAGATACTGGTGTTGTTACAAAAGAAATAAATAAAAAGAGTTTAGGGGGTTGGAGAAGCAAAATAAAACAAATGAACATGAGAGAACGAATTACCTTTAAAAGTGTAACTCCTTTTGATTTGAGCCTAAAGGCTTATTTTAAAGGATTCTGCCCAAAGGGAATCCTATAGGATGAGTAGAGGGATGTGGAGAGAGTAAATGGGCAGGGTTTGGCCGAGCCAAAGACATTAGGAGTGTGTTAAATGAGGTAGAGGTGGGGGCCTTTTATAAGAGGAGAGGAGGGGTACTTTTGGAAAGTAAAGAAATATTACTTTATTTGAAAATGTGTTTCGGTTTAAAAAGGTCCCACATTGATATAATTAGTGTATAAGGTGATAGGGCTTCGAAATCCACTCATCCAATAAGTTTTGGACATGTGTAGTTCATATATTTTACATTATCTTTCCATTTTATTTAAATCGTCAAATAATGATGTCATCGCTGCATCATTATTATGTCATAAATAATTTAATTTATTTAATGTCTAACAATTATAAAAAAAATACTATGATGTAGGAAATCTTTTTATCTTTCCCATGACTATTTATAATCAAATGTTGGACTTGTATAACCCCACTTAAAAATTATTTTTGTAAAACATATTATGTTTGTGTCATTTTCACATTAACATTAAATAAAAAGTAATTTATGTCATTTCCCAACAAAAGTGGATCCATGGGGTCCCCAAGTTGACCCATGGCATTTAATGGTCGGCCATGACACAACCAATGAGGTTGGGACATGTTTCTAGGTCATTTCATTTCATTAAAGTATTATTTATACCTTAAACTACCCTAATTACCACTAATCGCGATTAAAAACTTAATAAGTTACTATTCACCAAAAAATTATTTTAATCTCATTGAACCACATTTTACTTCTTAATGACAACCATGTATGTCGGATTTTTGAAAATCAAAACACAATGATTGCAAAATTTCATTTAAACGGAAAATCAGTTTTTATAAACACCACTTAGTGGTTTCACTATTCATCAAAAATTGAAGTTTTTCAGAAAAATCCCAAAAATTCACCCTAAGCTATATTTGATATTCTGAATTCAAAAATGAAGTCCGTTTTACAAAATTCAAAACATATAAGTCACATTAATTAATTTAATGATTAATTCCCGTTGTCAGAGCAAATAGCGTGTTTTTATAAAACAATAGGTATCAAAAGATTGACACTAGTTTAAGTCTGATTTCAAAGTAAAATTAATTCCAACGACCACTATTGGATTTATTGGTAAAAATATTTTCTAATTTCACTTTAAAACCAATTTAAAATATAATCTAATCATATAAATAAATTAGATTAAAAAGAGGTTTTGAATTAAAATACACATTTTACACTATTCATTAAAAAAATGAACATTATCGGAAAGATACCAAAAATTTACACAAAGTAAATTTTGATGTCCCGATTCTTAAGAAGAGTTATTTGGTCCAATAGAATTTATAAGAGTGAAAAAAACTATATTTAATGATGGTTCTCCATTAAAAGGCGATAAGTGAACCTTTAGTGAAAACTAGGGCATATACGCCTAAAATTGAATTCTTTCCGTATTTTAAGCCTTTAGCTTTTATTGGATAAATGTAAAAACATTTAAAAACATATATAATCATATTTTAGTTATTTATATCCATTACCGCCATTACAAAGGCTACATGTTAACTACCATTTAAAATAATATTATTTTATTATTAGAGTGCAACGTAAGATTCCCAAGAAACTTGTAGTTGCGTGTTGGGTACACCATCGAGCATAGCGTCCCCTTTAAAGTCATATTAATATTTTATTCACAAATATGGATAAATATGAAAATTTCATATTCCTTATTTACCTGGGGTGTTACAGTAATGCAATGGAAAACACTAAAAGAATCAGAATAATAATTACTTACAGGTGTCCTCAATAATAGGTGTTAGATGAACTCAACAACCTCACTTTATAATTTAGTGGATATAATTATTTTGAAGATCTCACCCAAATGATGGCTTAAAATATACTTTTCTCATTTAACCAATGTCCCATTACAATAAAAAAATTTGACACTAATGAATCATTAAAAGAAACACGATGAAACACCAATACGATGATGTCCAAAGACTGCATAGTGCAATTTATGCTGGGTGCATATTCACTTTTAAGACTAGAAAAAAAAAAGAAACCATTAGAATCACCTGAAATAACACATGGCATAGACCTAAGGACCGATTTTGATCTGAACATCTGGGAGTTCTTGCTTCTAACACAGTAATATTTCAGCCAAAAAGGGAAACCACTATGAATTTCAAAGAATTAAATACAGTTAAAGTTATTGAATTCAAACACAGTAATATGTTTTATATACAAAATAATTGCAAAATTACCCCAAATTACACTCGGCGTAGAAAGAAGTCTTGATTCTAAGATGAAGTTCTAGGCCGACTTTATTCAACGGCTTGTCAAATTTGACCAAATAATATGACCCATGGAGATAGTACAACATCCTAGGAAAATAGATAATATTTAAAAAAATATACAATTCAAAAAGTATATGAAACACTGCATTCCTAGAGCATCTATCAAAAAATTGAAATAGAATATTGAAATGTAATCCCAACATTTATTTTAAATGTATGTAAAACATACAGAAATCAATACACATATTAAATTTAAATATTTAGAGTTAAAACCCGAATCATGGTTCCTCAAATTTGGTTTTTTCTTTTGTGTTTGCTTTATGCCTAAAATTTTTAAACCAAAAATAGATATAGCATTAAAAAATTAGAGAAAGGAATTATGTAACCTTGAAACAACATATGGAAATTCTAAATCATCTAGTCAACTCCCAATATTCATATAACTTTCAGATCATATATCAATCAATTCAGGAATAAAATGTCCACAACCATTTATATAACATGCAGATCTCATATAAATAATTTCATCTCTAATTAAATGTTCAGTCATTATGTTTTTCAATAACATGATTATAACCAAAAGTGAACATGAGAAGATTGAAGAAATCCATGCTATTAAATGCATTTTAGAATACAATAAACATTAATTAAAATGAAATTATCATAAAAAAATAGGTTAAATGTTTCTCTTACGTAGCTCATTTGGGATTTGTCTTATTTTCCCAGTTTCCATAGAGATAGTTTTATCACAACAATTTCAAAAAATTGTGATCAATTATTTCATTATATCACATTCCATCCATGGAATTAGTTCAAAAACTAAAATATAAAAAACTGGAAGTGTATGTTCGGTTATAGCACCGTACATCTGTTAAAACCAGAATATTTAGAAACATGTCCATGTAATTTAAATTATAACCAAGATATTTCCAGGCCTGAAGGGACAGTTTGAAATACATATAATACACTATATCAACTGAAATATTGAAATTTTTTAATGTTAATGGAATTAAATTAGTACTCACTAAAGATAACATGAGTAATAGACATATTCAAGGTTGAACTGTAAAACCGTGTGTCAATGACACATAAGATGTATACATAGAATATAATTTTTACAGAAAACATGGGTGAATTTTATAACAGCAGAAAGGCATAAATTCTGGTAGAAGAATGTAAAAGCTAAAATTATAGATGTACCCAGCTCGAAATTCCATTTCCGATTGTGTCATATCTGAAATGTTCCAGTCGTTCTCCATGTGTGAAATTATCCAGAAGTTCTACATGTCGATTAACTACAGAATAGGTTCTTAGACCAATTCAATATAACTCATGAAAATTAATCTTAATATTTCCAAATTTGAATTGATTTATCAACAAAAGGATAAAATTATGGTAGTGTAGTGTATTTCTAAGAATAGTTTTCTTTTTTTAGTGACAACTTGAAGATAACTTTATTAGAGATGAAATTATGGAGGTAATTAAATGAAATATGGTAACAAATATAATGGAATAAGGAAAATGAGCATAAACTATCCTTATTCTTGTCAGTTGACATCAACTTAATAGATGAAAACAATTTAATGAGGTTGAAAGAATACTCATCACCCGAAAGCGTTGGATAGAGAAAACATATGTATACAGATTTGAATCTATATTAATAATATAGGGATTTAACAGTTGGAAACATACCATCGGAATAAGATGATTCAACGACCAGCTTCATGGGTAAGCGAACCGAGAAGGGGGGAACATGTCACATGTCACTGTAATGCAATAAGAAGTGTGTATGGACACATCTTTATTAGAGATGAAATTATGGAGATAATTGAATTAGATATGGTAACAAAAATAATGGAATGGGAAAATTGAACATTAACTATCCTTATTCTTCACTTGACATCAACGTAATAGATGAAAACAATTAAATGAAGTTTAAAGAATAATTAACAACTGAAAGCGTGGGACAGAGAAATCATATGTATACAGGTTTGAATCTATATTAACAATAGATGGATTTTAGAGTTGGAAGCATACCGTAGGATTAAGATGAGTCATCGAGAAGTTTCAAGGTTAAGTGAAGCGAGAAAGGGGGAACATATCAGATGTCTCTATAATGAAATAAGATGTTTTTAAGGACACATGTCTAGTATGAAGAAGAAAATATTAATACCAAAATGGGTTTCACTGGAATAGATTTCTTACAATGGAATGAAGGTGACGGAGCAGCAATGATATTATAGAGGTAAATAAATCAAATAATATATCCAGATTAGAAATATACGAAAAAAAATACAAACAAACATGAATATTTCTACACCTAAAAAACCATTTCATGAATGAAAATAATGTAAAGAAGTTTGTATAATAATTATGATCTATAAATGTCTCACATTATCAGAATGGTTTGAAATGAAGGAACTAATTTTTGGAGGTTTCTTGCTTACCAGGCTTCATCCATATGAGAAATTATTCCACCAGGTTTTTAAAATACAAAGGATATGTCAGAAAAAATCTATGGAAAGATAAAGAACTAACGAGTAATGGAGAGGCAGTAATTGTGAACACAAACTAAATACATTTTCTAGTGGAATGAGTTAAACATACAAAACCACTAATACATCTGTTGATTCCTTCATGATATCTACATCATTCATAGAAGTCATGTTGCTTGATTAACCTGCTAGTTCTATAATTGAAATAACTTATGTAAACAGTTTGATTGTTGTTCAAAGATGAGAAATAATAGTGCCAAGTTAGTAGCATATATATGGTAATATTAAACGCCATTCATACTGATTGAGAATAATATATTTTGAAAATAGACCAGCAATGTCAAGGTGTGCAAGAAAAAATTTCATCATGTGCACCTTATAAATTAACCATCGATTGAGTTCCAAATTGCTACATTACCATGATAACATACCCTTATTTGATACCCCTGACTATAGGATCAGACCTAGAACAGGTTAGTATAAAAATTTTGCAAATATTTCACGACACTTTAATAAGGTTGTCCAGATAATACTGCTTAAAAAAACCAACGGAAAGAATCATGCACACCAAAATGGTGAAATGAAACAGGCCATGCCATTCTCAATGAATAAGAAAGTATGCACACCAAATCCATCTATATCGGGATTTGATGTTTCTTTGGCATTCCCAAAAACATTATCACATTTAAAACTAATTACATGACTATGGTTTTTTAGTTTTTCACCAAAAATCCATGTTATCAAGTCTGCCTGTTCAGAATACTCATTTATATATTGGTGAAAATTGTCAAGCTCCTCCAATGTAGTATTTACACCCAATAGTTTAGTTTCTCAATGGATAATTTCTTGTATAGAAAACCGTCTTTGAGAATCAACCCATCAAAAAACATAACAAAATATCATAGTTTCACAATGAATACTTGGTTAAATAACAATATGGAATTCCCGAAAAAAATAATGTTTCAATATAAAAAATAGTAGCAAAGTTTTATATTGAGTAATAACAAAATTAAACATTAAAATTAATCTCACCCTAGATAACTTGAACTAATTAATGATTGAACTGGTTTCATGTTCTTTAGATGAACTCTCCCACTCTGTAATTGATTTCCAGGGATACTATAAGAAACAGATTATATAATTAAAAAAATTTAAAGATGCATGCAGTAAAGACAAATATTACAAAAAATTATTTCATTATCAAGATCGAATAAAAAAGTTCCACAAACCTCCAATTCCATAGGTACTCAAATCACATACAACTCTCTAATAGACAATCAAAGATGGCAGAAATAGAGAATGATGCATCATAATTCACCTTCATGTTTTTTTTATCATGATTGACAATGGAGACCTTTATATTAATTGATTATTGCTGATTTAATCATGAGTATGAAACATTTAAAAAATGTTACAAAATGTTTTTACCCCAAAAGTTACATACAATTAGCAATTTAATAGAAAAATCCAACACAATAAGCTGTTTTAAAGTATTCTTATATATTAAAATAACATCTAGACCATGCATATAAACATACTAAAAATACATTAATGTGGCACTAATTAAGATAACTAAGAGAAAACCAATTATATCAACCCCTACCCTTACTCATACTAAACACATCCACATCTCATATTTCATTCCATTAAAATTGGTCTATGTAACATAATCTGAATCACTCAAAACAATATAAAAATCATTTCCATTGAAAAAAGGAATAATGATATATTATCAACGTGTCAATGAATGCAAGGAGGTTTATTCTAGGTAATAGTCATATGGTTTCTCTATTTCATGACAACAAACAGAAACAAAACTATAATCATACATGAGCTAAAAAAGTTTCCATCAACACAGAGTTACATAGGCAAAGAAACACCAAAAGGAAAAAAGAAATCAAGGAAGTATAAAAATGCATTACCACCAATGCTGTTTTTTTGCGTGTAAAGCTTGATTTTCAATCATGAATATCATCCTTCAAGGAATTGATAAAACAAAATGAACTCTTGGAATATTTATAATCAAATGAGTTGTATGCATTGTGACAAGAAAATAGAAATCTATTGTTGTTGTTTGATGTAATTTCATACTTGAGTAACAGGATATTTTGATTTAGCAATTTTAAAAAATCCCTATATTTCTCTATGGAGGTGATTTTTTTCATAATGTAGTACAATCAAACCGATGCATATAAATTATAAATAGGAATAATAACCTTATAATTCTAATTCAAATTGGTGACACATATCTTGAGGCATGCAAAGATCCATGAAATCCCATAACTACAACCTAGCTATAAAATGTTTCATTCAGTCATGAAACCAAAAACAATCAATGATCTAATCAGACATGAGCTGAAAAACATACAATCAACATAGAGTTACATTGGAAAATAAATAGCAAAAGGAAAAAATAAATCAAGGATTCATAGAAAAGCATTACCATCAATGCTGTTTTTGCCTTAGAAGCTCGATTTTCCATCACGAATGTCATCCTCCAAGGAATTGATAAAACAAAATTAATTCTCACAATATTTATAATCACATGAAAATTCAGTGGATTTTTGGCTTCAATGATAAACAAAATAAATTCAATTAAAGGTGATAAGGATGCATTTTTCATGTATGTAAGATTTTGTGGTCTCGTGTTTGCGGGATGGGTATTAATATAAATTTAATATATTGATTGAACCTAAGTTGGAAGGTCACATCTGAAGATGAGAGAAACACAAAATGCTAATATGGTGAACCGTAAATGCGTTTACTAAAATTTAAAACATGATTGATATGAATATACTTAACCATCATACATTGAAAAAATTAAGACCTGTCCTTGATTACCTAAACTCCTACAAATTTGGAAGGGGAAACCAAATACATTTAAAAATTTGACAAGGATTCAAAGGTAATGGAATTGTAATGGTAAATTGGAACAAAATAGTAAAATAAAATGACTTTTTAGTGTCTACTACAGCTACAAGGAACTAAAATACTGACTCCAAGTAAGTTTTGCGGTGCATAGATTATCCTCCCCTGTAAATGTAGGGTTACCATAGATATAGGCGAAAAATATCATGAACAGAAGGTATTTTTAAGGGAGACAATAGTAACAACATACCGTGCGAGATGAAAGTGGATGTAAAGAGAGGAAGGGGTGGGGATTGGATATATAACGAGTTGTGATAGACATAGAAGGAGCACCTGGTCGATAATGATAAAAAATTCAGACGCACGGAAGCGAAGAAAATGAAGACGCGGCAGGTGGAGAGGCTGGAAGCGTAGCAGAAAGAGGAGGATGCTAAGAAAAATGTGAAATAGGGAATACAGGTGGAGAGATTTGAGGAGGGTAGCGTTACCTTAGGAGAAGTCAGAGGAAGAAAAACCCTAACATGTAAGGAATAATGAGGAAGCTCGGGGGGTAATGGAATCGGGTTGGAGGATAATCGCGATATGGGAGAGAGGATGGAAATAAGTTAGGATACATGGATGCATATGGCATTATTGCTGATGAAAAAACCGTAGGTTCTTTGAATGTATTTCCCTAGAAGGTTCGCGGTTGCATGAGAGGTGGTGAGTTTTCTTGAGAGGGGGGCGGATTCGCAAGTGTAGGTAACCCTAGATGGTGTCTAGGATGGTGTTGAAGGAAAACCGGCGCCGATGAGGGGAATGGAGCACCGGTGGTGAGATTCGACGACGAAGGAGTCACGCCTGGGTCAAGGATGGAGACAGAATATGGGAGGAGAGGGAGGGAATCGATGACTGCAGAAACCCTAATCGATTCTGGGAGGTGTGTCTATGGGCGGAGGCGAAAGAATTAGGAGGTCGGGTGCGAGGATTTGGGGGTATAATGGGGAAGAAGAAATTGATTTGGGTGACGTGGCTTGCTGCGGTGGTGACACATAAGGCTAGAAAAACCCATGTTTAGTAAATATAGTGGATATCATATGTAAAAAAATGGTAGCCAACGTCAAACTCCACACTATTGATGCATATTAAAATTGAATTTTTTTTCCTCTCTTCTTAACTTATAGAACTCTTCATGGATGATAAATTAAATTTTTTTGGAATTGGGATAGATATTTTTTTTATAATATTGTATGATGATTTTTTTTATTAATTCCCATAGGTAATTCTTATATGATAGCCAAATATTCCAATAATCACAATCTTGGTGGATCTACATCACATGAATCTTGGTTGTGGGAATCATGTCCTCCATATCAAGTTCCCTAGCCTCTTATTACATTGTATACTAGATTTTTTCATTTTGGGGCCTAGAACTAACATTTCATCCACATAAATTTTAGAATGACAAGATCATCACCATATGGACCTTTTAAAAATTCACAAGGATCATAATTAAGACTATCTTATACATGTATCATGATATTGGAATCAAATCTCTTGTACTAACACCTCATCAAATGTTTGTGACTGTACTGTGATTTGGAAAAATTGTAAACCAAGTTCAGTCTAACATCATTACAAAAACCTTCTTATTATATAATATATATTTCTTAAAAAATATCTACATGTAAAAATATATATTTACATATTAATTCTGCAGAGTAATAGTATATGTATCACACCACACCATAAGTAACCAAATAGTTATCAATATAAAAACGTGAGAAAATATTTCATTGAAATAAATACATTTCTTATGAGCATATACTTTTATCACCAATATTGAAAGTCATTTATCCATATAATATGTTTCATATATCTTGATATTATAGACCTATTTTTTCCTAATGTACTTCCTTCTATGAAGTAGTCGAACATGATCTCTTGTCTTTTTCTTGTATATGGCCTCAGTTTCCTCCTACATCACATCCATTCATAAAGATTCATCTAGACTCTGGGTCACCTCCAAAAAAATTTGTTCTATATCCTCTATTAATAAAAATATACAACGTTTATATCAATGACATAATATGAGTACTACATTTGTCCTATTTTCTCCCAATTTAACTTTTTTAGTCTAGGATTATTCATTAAATGATCATCATGCTCTGGTAATGACTTATAGGAAATGATTTCATCATTTTTTACCAACACATTGAAAGTTGTAGTTTCAATACTGTTTTTCTCCATGTATTTATCAATATTCATTTTTGACTTGTATTATTGAAAAATTACATCCGTATTGATGATAATTTTGTGGGAAGTGGTATCCTAAATATGATAACCCTTAACACCATCAGTGGTTCCCTTGAAAATAAAATCCATGGATCTCAAGACTATATTCTATCATTACATTTGATTAAATAGTTCATATACATGACTTATAAATTTATGAAAATGATAAAAGGTAGTTTTTTAACCTATCCACATAACAATCAGTGTCTTTAGATCGATTTCCATTGAAGGATATCAATTTATTACATAGCAGGCAGTATCCATAATTCTACATAGAATGTCTTGTAACTCATATAGTCCTCTGCATCACCTTATTCTATCCAAAAGGGTTTTATTCATCCACTCATCCACTCGATTCTCTTTAGGATTTATGCCATTGTGAATTATATCTTGATGCTTTCTTGTTCTCAAAAAGAATAAAAATCACCCCTTGAATAATGTCCACCATTATCAGTTCTCAAACACTTGAACTTCATTTCAGATTCAATATCCTTCTGTGAATTAAATCATTTGAATACATAATATAGTTCCAAATCCCCTTTGATTGGAAACACAAAAAATCTCATGGAACATTAATCAATGAATGATAAAACATACCATAGTCCTCATGTGGATACAACTAATGCACTCCAAACATTAGAATGGATAATATCTATGTTCTCTTTATTATTCATTGATGACGTTCCAAAAATCATTCTATTTTTTTTAATAAAATCAAAATGATTAAAAAACTATAAGGTTACCATCATAATCACATAAAAATCTACAAATTAGAAATGATATTTTCAAAATTAATGAATATATGGACATGATTCGGATTCTATAACATCATCAAAACTTCCATCATATTAGTCAAGGTGAAAACTATCTATGATTCCTTATACATTTCACCCATAAGGATGTTCATGTACAATGATACCTTCATATTTCACAATACCTTAGTATTTCCCTCCGTAATACAAATCATCCCTTTCTTAATTTGATTCTTACATTAGGTATCATAATATTTTTTAAAGGTGAAAATATTCTTCTTGAGCCCCTTCACAAGGTGCACTCCTTGAATGGTTTGAACTATGTTATAATGAGTCTTATGTTTAATGGTATTGAATTCAATGATCTTAATGATATGATCATTCCACATCTAAAAAATTCATTCGGGGATAGTCTCAATCGGATCAGACCATTCTGATTACAACATCATGTTTCATGTTTCTCCAAATTCAACAATCAAGGCATCATTGAGATTATTTATCCATTCAGTATTCACCACCACTTCACCAATTAGCACACCTATATTTCAATATATACCCAACACATTTCAATTTGTGTTCTTTTCAACACCCTTTTTATTCAAGATTTTTTTTTGAAATTCATCCTCTTACCACCGTAGTATCATTTGACATTTTTTATTTCACTCCTTGATTTAGACCTGCCTAGATTCTGGCTCCCTATGGAACCATGCTCCATTATTATTTCTCTTTCCAAATTTAGATATTTCAATTTGTGAGATGTTTTTTGTCTATTTTTCTTGTTCTTTCACCCACTTTATTCATCAATAACATCATCCATAATTTTATTTAAGAGAAAAATATCTATTAGGATATTTTTGTGGAGTTTTATGATAAATTGATCATACGAATCTAGAAAACACTACAAAACAATCTCCAAATATTCATTATCCATAATTATGAATCCCAAAATCATAAGCTATTAAAATTGGGTAATGAGTGTGTTGATGGGGTCCGTCAATGAAGACGAATCCACTATATGAATATTGTATAATTTTTTGTTGGGTGACTTGTCCTTTTAGAGATTTGTTATAGTATCCAAAATTTCCATTAAAATTATTGATAGGAACCAATATGAAAAAACTAAATGGATATTTTAAATATCATTCATATCCATGATATCCCATTCATACTTCATCATAGAACATAGTTTTCACCAATCCCATATCGTCAATTATCGTTCTGTATCACTGCTTTCATTTAATTTTACAACAATGAAAAATTATTTACATTACGTTTTTCAATCTTGAATTTATCCACCAATTGTACAAACCATCAGTATAGAGACTAGTTTTTTAGATCCTATCCTTTTATACAACATTGAGCGATCATAAGTAATAAGACCATTAGTAAAACGATAATTATGAGATAAAAATGTGAAGAACTATGGAAATTAAATTGAACGTGGGATGTAACATGGAATTATCCGATATGATGGGTGTAGAAAACACAATAGAATAAAAGTATCTCACTATAGATATATATGGGTATATAATATCTCTAAATTGCATGGAGAAAATAGTAAAAATATACTCTCATGAGTAAATAGAAAAAATTAAAAATTACAAAGTCAAAGATGAAACTAGAAGATATGTGTTTTCTAAGAAGATGATGATCAAAACTATTAGGGATATCCAATATTATTAGATTATCTCATCCTACTATAAAATCTTCTCAAAAAATTTCCATTCACCAAATTAATTGGAATAAAATTAGATAGGGATCCACCCACACTGAGTGAATAAAATAGGGGACCATTATTATTTTTTGTCCTCTCCCCATAATTATTCTGATATTTTAACCCTAAAAGACACTAAATAATGTATTATTATTCCTTCTTCATACCAAATTATCCCCTATCCTATGTCTCACAAAGATAAAACAAACATGTCACTAAATGTGTTGTTAATTTAGTTTGTTGTCAATGTGCATGACATGGGTTTTCATGATTAGTTTTCGAGAGTTCAATGATATGAATTGATTATTTTTGTAATATGATTATGTAAATTAAATTATTATTATTATTATTATTACAAATTTTTAATGAATTTTCACCATTTAGAAAAAAATTATTTTTGGGATGTCAGCAGAATAGAATATTACAACACATGGAAATTTGTGATTTTAGTTTATTAATTTATATTCCAATTAAATTTAGTTATTTCATTTTTTAATTGGATTATATATTTTTATACTAAAATAAATTTGTAATAGTTAAATTTTCTTATTTAATAATATATTATTTTAGTGTCCTTAAATGTGATCATATTTAACGGATTATATTAAAATCAGGTGAATAGACTTTTCGATAAAAATGTTTTGTTAGTTCACCATTTAAATTTAAAAATTAAGTTAATTTATATGATTTTATTCATTTATAAATCCTTTTTCTTTCCTTCAAATTAATATAATATATATTGTTAGATATATGATTTTTTATTTTATAAATATTAATTATCACTTGTTTCTTACCCTGTAGTTGAATCATGACTAAGAAAAAAATCTTGTGTAAGGGTAGATTACTCCTCGCATGGTGTGCTGTTAGTTTGTGTAAGTGTGCTCATGTGTCATAATTGCTTTGAGATAATTTCAAAAGGGTATAATTCATATTAAATATGAGTAATACCCTTATATATAAGGGTAATACATGGCTATATATGGACACGTCTTGGTTTATGTAATGGTACAGTGATTCACATTAGGGTATTCACCTGGTTGCTTAAGGTCTTGACATGCTCACATAAGGTTATTTTCCACTCACATGATGGTTTAAATGCATGAATACTAGTAATATGTGTCTCACATAATGGTAATTTCATGTAATGTTAAAACCATCTAGTTTAATATCTGAACCACTTATCAATTCTAGGTCATCCGTGTGGTTGACATCTGACTTTACACTTACTATCCACCACCTTGACAAGTATTATGGTTTCTATTAATGGGTCATCATAGTTATTCAATTTAAATTTTACATTTTTCAGGGCGGATTCCGATTCCTATGATGATAAGGATCATTAGAAGTTCATGGAAGAGATCCATGAGAAAATATCTATTTACCATTGAAGCAGATCATCTTTCACAACATTGAATTTGTATTAGGTTTTGGTGGATTGCAGTAAGGATCCTAGACCTTCATAAGGGAACATAATTACATAAAAGAATTTATTATAAACATGATATCAATTCAGTATTCTTCGAAGTTATGGTATTTGAATCTTTCACTGTAAGAATATTATTCCACTTTCTTGAATTAGTGCTTACACCAATGTATGATATTGTATCCATTAATGCCTATGTGTAACAATATTCAATCTCGGAATATCCTCAGACAACTTCTCTATATTGTTTCTTTATATTCTTATAATCTAGTTGTTTTATTTCAGAGTATTAATGAATTTTGGTGGTGTTATCACTATGAACATAGGTCCATTGTAGAAAAAAAACATTTAATATCTATTTATTAATTAACTAATTGTAAAAAAATAATCATCAATCCAAATATACCCATATATGTAATTATTAATTTAATATCTTATAAAAAAATAATAACTCAACAACAATATTAGTAGATCTGAGTTTTTTTATTGGTACTAACACATTAAAAAATACCACAAAAAATTTATTAAATTAGCCTAATCTAGAATAATAGTATCATGTAAATTAGATATAGATATGTTCTAAGAGGACAATAATTTTTCCCTATAGAAGATAAATATGAACATACTACTATAACATAACGAGGTCTTTAATTATTATGATATATTAAAAAGAAATATGTCTCTATATCCCCTAATGGGCAGTTTCATACTAATTAATTTTTGGTCCCTATATATATACTTAGAAAGTCATGTTGTTTTTTATCCTTCCATTATATGATAAGGTTCTTTATGAGGTATATTGTGAATCCGATTTGGTGAAAATCTAGTCTAAAACTGATAATTTTTATACGAAAAATACTATAGTATGCCAACTATATAAGAATATGCAGTATAAAATTTTATATATACTTCAGAGAACTATAGTCAATGATCATATCATGTATTTTAAAAAATTTCATCTTGATGTGTATAATATATAATTTTCTTTGGATAATGATCATTTTTCTATCACACTATTGAAGCCTTTAGATTGCTCGTATAATTAAATTAAATATTCAATGACATGGGGTAGTAATTTCTTAATTCTTGATGAAATTAATTATACTATGATATCTAATTAAATATAAAGAACCCAAGTTGTGTTATGTAGAAATGTGGGGGGATTAATATTATGTGTATGCCTGAGTGGAGAAGTAAAATAATATGTTATATGTGACACCCCATGAATTTTTAATATATTTATCCTTAAATTAATTAAATATATTGCAGTGATTATGATGAACACAACCCCATGTTTAAACAAAATGTTATTCTTTATTAAATTCATATTATTCAAAAATGACCATTATAATGTAACCATTAATTTTGTGGGTATTAATAAGGACAAATAAATAATGGAAATAATATTTTATATATATAATAAATTCAGTAACTTCCTATTGAATAGAAATAAAATATGATTCCCTAGAAAGAAAAACAAATATTTTCCTAATGTTGTATTTTTCCAAAACACAATTTAGTCATGCTATTCCCACATAATTTAATTTTTTTTAATAAATTTAGGATATTTATTTTATTTATATTCATTTATAAATTATTATACATATATTAACATTTGGAGAAATTTTAGTATTTTTTATAATATATTAAATTATCACTAAATAGTAAAAATAACAATTTTTATTAAATAATAATTTATTTTTAATCAAATATTCCATGTTATTATTTTAATTTCATTAAAAATTAAAGTAAGTATTATTTAGTTATATTCAATCCAATTAATTATATTTAATTCACCTTTACACTCTATTTTAGTATATGTTTATCATTAGGTTCTGAGAACCGTTTTCCCTGAAAATTTCCTTAAAGTGCATAATGATTCTCCACATTAAATAATTAAAATATCACCAATTTGGAATAGTTTAAATAATTTTTATAGTTTATATATCTATAAATATTGATTTAAATATATATAATTATGATTATATTTCATGTAGTTAATATAAGACCATATTTTCCTTAAAGTTGTGCATTTGTTGAAGAAATATTTTTTTAACACTTCTATGGGGTTAATTTTAAATTAAATTATTTCAATTTCATGAGATTAATTTAGAGTAATATATTCCATATTTTGAATGAAAATAATTTATGTTATCAAATAGCCAAAAGGTTCGAAAGATAGGCATAAACCTGCTCCCAACAATCTTTAATAAAAATAATAAACAGTACAACATGACTCAAAAACAGGAATCCTTACAAAGACATGAATATATAACACCCTCCCGATCATTTCAAACCAAACTATCATAATAGGCGGGTAGAAAAAATGACCAACTGGATGTAACCTTCGTGATCACCCTTTTGGAGAGAGCATCAGCAACTTGATTAGCTTCTCGAAACAGATGGGTGACATCAAGGCATAGGCACTCAGCAAGACTAAGGCAAGAGATCCAAACAGACATCATCCTCCAAGAACATTCTGAGATCAATCCTTCAAAATCTACACAGCAACAGAGGAATATGACTCCAAACAAACTCTACGCCAACCATAACGCACCACATACCTGACAGCCTTGATCATGGCCCAATGTTTTGCCTATATGGAATGAGCATACTCAACATAATGAAAAAAAAGCCCTTTACAAAGCCCTGGTGAGTTCTAAAAACAACACCACAACTAGCAGGACCTGGTACACCGGAGGCCGCCCCGTCAATATTCACTTTCATTCATTCAGAAATTAGTCGAATCCTTCGATTGTACTTGACCATTCAAGGCTTCCTTCCCCTACCACAAACACCAAGATCTCTCAAGAAGACAAAGTCAAAAACATCATTGTTCATAGAACCCGTTTGAATCATTGAAGCAAGTGTGATGATACGATGTATCGCCAGAACACCATCCCGGAAAGAGAGCCTCAAATTGTTAAAGACAATACTGTTTTGAGATTTACAGATAAAAGAAATAACCGAGACAATTGCAGCAATAAACAGAGCCTTCAAATGGTCACTAAAATCCACCTTGAAGGCTGAACTGAGAAGTGAATCAAATGAGAAATCATTAATGCAACAGTGGAATGAAGATTTCACATACATCTAGAGGTGAGAAGAAAATGCACAATGTAAAAATAGATGTGAAATAGACTCTTCATTGTTAATAAAAAAAGTGACATACCGATGCCATATTAAATACTTTACGCTGCAACACAGATTGTATAGTCAATTGGTTTTTCTAAATTCTCAAGATTAGTAGGTAAGCACTTGGTTGGATTTAAGGTCGCTAAAGGCTTTCCAGCCATGAAGGGATTCCAGAACACACACAACATTGCAGATTATAACAGTCTCGACTGGAAAAGGAACCATTAAGAACAGGATTCCAAATTAACGTGTCTCAATAAACATAAGCATAGTTATCAATTTCTAGATGAATATTACAAGGAATGATATCATAAGCATCAGCATTTCCATTCAGTTCAGAGATTGATAAGTTCCTCAGAGGAAGTGGGATAATAACAGAATCCTTAATGGGGGAAGAAAACCAAGGGGTAATCCAGCAATTGAGATGGGAAGCATGAAAAACCATCCATATCAAATTAGACCTGATATTTTAAAATTAGTCCTTATTCAAGACCACACCGAGCATTTAAGATAGACACCCACACTATTTTTTATTCTATAAACAAACCTGTCAATCAGAAATTCTAGAGAGAAATCAGGGTTGGAAAGAAACCTCCAAGTGAAATATTGAAGGAGAGCATTATTAAATAATCTGACTTCCTTAATACCCATTCCACTCATGTTAACTAGCATGATACAGTTTTTCCAGGAAACAGTAACAAGATTCCTATGGTGATTTTAGCCAGTCCAAATAAAATTTCTTATCATTCTACATAGTACCTTAAGAAGAGCAACATGCTATCTATAAACAGAAAAGGAGTAGACAAACATTTAATAAATACATAGCTGACAAGGAAAACCCACCTAGCCTGGGACATGGTCTGCCCTTTCCTGCTTGCCAACTGATAGGTAATTTTCAAAGAAATACCCACTAGGTGTGCACGTTTCACCCTACCCCAGAACAAAGGAATCCCAAGGTAATTAAAGGGGAGTGAACCTCTTTTGACACCAAGCCTACGAGCAACCATGTTTTTCTTCAGGATTCTATTTCCTTCACCGAAAACAAAAAAGGATTTCTTCCAACTGATTTTATGACGTGAAACTTCTTCATAATGTGAAAAAATGTTCTTAATATAGGAGACTATTTTTCTATTAGCCTTACCAAACAAAAGAATTTCATCATCATAGAATAAGTGTGAAGGGGAAAAATAATTCCTTCAAGCCTTCATTCTTTGATAAATACCACTGTTGACAAGGTCATGGAGACACATACTCAGATAATCTTCAACTATAGAGAACAAAAGCCCAGATAGAGGGTCAAATTTCCTGACACCTCTCCTATATTGAAAGAAGCCCCAGGGGGATCCATTGAAAAGGATGGTTAGACTGGCACTTTTAAAAATGGAAAAAAACAAACCATTGAGTTTCTATGAAAATCCAGGCATCCTTAAAATTGAGAAAACAAAGTCCCACCTTATTATATCAAATTCCTTTGATATGTCAACCTTCAAAGCTATGTTTCCATGCTGAACATTACTTTTTATAATATTAATACACTCTAAGGTGGTGAAAAGACAATTTTGAATATTTCTCCCAGGAATAAATCCAAACTGGTTGAAAGAAACAATATTTTTTTCAACTTCACTTATCCAGAGCACCAGGATTTTACTAATTACCTTCAGAATAGAGTTCCCAATGGCAACAATACTGAAATCTTTGATGTCCAAAGCATTTTCCTTCTTCAGAATCATAGAAATAAAATTATATTTCATCCCAAAAGGCATAAAGGAATTATGAAAGAATTATTTAACTGCATTTATCACATCAATGTGAATGATGTCCCAATAGAACATAAAGAACTGGTTTTTAAAACCATCAGGTACAGAAGCACTGTCCATATTTAAAGAGAAAAGTGAATTTCCTTTTGAGAAGGTGTCTCAATGAGATTTTTGTTCTGGATATCATCCACACTGGATTCGATACATCTATTAATATTTTTTGAACTATTTTCCCCAGAATCAGAATATAATTTTTCAAAATAACCTGTCACACCATTATCCATGTCATTTTTAGATGTGAGCATTACATCATCAATCTTTAAAGCCCTGAGAGTTCTCTTAACCTTCTTCTCCCTATGCATGCCATGAACAAATCTTGAATTCCTATCCCCATCCTTATGCCACTTAAGATTAAACTGATTCTGATCCAAATTCACTTTAAGGGACAAGAGATTGTCAAGCTTTGAGGCAGCCTATACCTCTTATTGAGATGGGCTGTCCTAATTCATATTCCCCTGCTGACAACTTAACAAATGAGATTCACACTCTTTTATATCATTCAAAATATTGGAGAAGGGTTTTTTGATCCACTCTTTGAGTCTACATTTCACAATTTTCAACTTGGAGGATAGAATATATGAAGAGATTCCTGATACATCTGATTTCCAAGCCTCCAAAATAATATCCCTACACCCAGGCACAACCAGTCAAGCGTTATTGAACATAAAGTGTAAAGGTGATGATATCATGTTACTAAGACATAGATCAATCAAAATGGTATTATGATCCAAAAGAAGTCTGGGAAGAGTCAAGCCAGAAATTCCAATCATCTCACTTCTGTCATCCATCTGCACAAATCACCTATTTAATTTACTTTCCTACCTCCCATTCAGAGTGTATCTGCTCCAAGTAAAAGTTGCACCTAAAATAGGAACTACATTCAATCTACAATGATCAATTCAGAAAGAAAAGTATTTGGTTGAAGCTCTATAAAAATTGCTCCCAGTTTTCTCCTCAGGCCTCAAAATAGTATTAATATCACCAAGAAGAATCCATCTAGTAGAAATATTTTCAGAAATGGTGAGTAAGTTGTTCCATTATAGTCTCCTTCTAATGTATCTGTTATAAGAATACACAAAAGTCACACAAAATGAATTGGACTGAAATCAGAAAAATATAGCAACTGACTGTTGATCATTTTAAAGAGAATAAATTGTGACACTGTTGTGTTTAAACACCCATAAGGATTCATTCTCATTCCCATGTTGATTGGTTGCAGTAAGGGATTAACCCAGAGCATTCCAGTTAAAGGCCATCCATATCTCAAAATTCATTCTTGGCTCAGCAATACCAAATAACATGGGTTTATTGGTCATGATAATATGCTTCAGGGTTTGGACCGTGGGAGAATTCCGAAGACCCTAGAAATTCCAAAACATTATCATTATTTATTGGAAGACCTCTTCCTTGTGCAGGGTCCAACATATCTTACATCTAGGCATTCACTAGGTTCTGATTCATCCTTATCCATTGATTCACTGGATATATCTCCAACCACGGCATATTCATTATCATCATTAGAAAGAGGGATAAATCTGTTCTCAGAACTGATGGGCATATTAAAGGAGGAAGGAAGTATCCTTTCTTCCACCTTTGATGCCTGTACTTGGGAGAACTCATTAGTAGGTATTTGTCCTAGCTGATCCTATCCCAGAGGGAGTTCATGAGCTATATAATCCTGCATATTCTGGTCACCAGAGTCCTCATTGCATGGAAATTCACAGTTGTAAGGCCCAGCTGATGCCTCCCCCGAAGGTGAGGCATTATGAAGACCAGTAAGCTCACTATTCCCTTTCAGATCCTGCTTACCCCCAAAATCTGTGTTGTCAGCGATCATATTTTGTGCATCTGTATTGTCTCCATTCTTATCAACATTCACCACCAAAGAGGGATTTATTAGAGGATTCCTTTTTTCCACCTTTTATGCTGGTACCTAGGAGTCCTCTCCCATAGGGAGTCCATGAGTTATAGAATCCTATAGATACTGGTCACCCGATTCCTCATTTCCGGGAAAATCATAGTTGTCTGGCCCAACTGATGCCTCCCCAGAAGGTGAGGCGTTATAGAGTCCAACAAGCTCAACATTCCCTATAAGCGGATCCTGCTTACCCCAAAAATTTGTGTTGTTAGCCAGTATATTTTTTGTACCCTTATTTCCTCCATCCTTATCAATAGTCACCACCAATGAGGGATCCTGTAAGGGATTCCCTGATCCATTAACATTCTCCGCAATGGGAACAATTTCAGCATTTGATGCATAGATGTCACCCTACACATCCACATTTTCATTTCCTGTCGGCCCCTTGTTAACAACATCTGGAAATGAACATCCCATATAAATTTTCTTCCTTCGACAACAACCATCATCATGCCCTCGTATATTGCAGATAGTACATACCTTATTCTTGTTGCATTCAGATAATGTGTGTCCAAATGTATGGAAGTTGAGACAAAACATTGGTTTCCTCTCATATCCGATCTAAATATTGACATTATTATCTCTATTGGTGAAGAAAACCTCTTCCACTAGAATGTTTGACATGTCCACTTCCACTAAAATCCTTGCGTAGTTTCCAAAACTAGGATTATCAGTTTTCTTATCAAGCCTGATCGGATTCCCTACAGAAGATGCAATGTCCCAAAATATTTGAAGGTGCCAATAGAGACAACTAATTTTATGAATATGGATACATACTGGAGAAAATGTGTTTTTGACGGAACATGGATCAAAGTTACGATCCCATTCACGAATTCAGAGAAACCCAGGGTGCAAAGGGACAAATCCCACACTCCATGCTCACCTTTTTCATTCATCAGAGGGAAAACGACATGGTAGAACCCATGCCCCATGGCCCTCATCTTCCAATCACTGAAGCCCCAGATTTCTGCCAATATACCTGTAAGCTCTTGAAATTTTCATGGCCGCACACCTTTTGGAATCACATCACGACCTATGATTGAGAATTTACACAATTTTACCATCTCTTCAAGAGCATCTTGTTTTGCTGATACATGCGTGATCCGACCGTTCTGAATCATTCTTCCAGAACATCTTGCCTCACAACCCATGAATGAGGAACCTCCTACCTTTTTTCCACATCTGCGTAACTCTTCCAATGAAAAGAGGCAATTTTATGTTTCGATTTTTCAGATTTCTGTTTCGTGCAGAGACTAAAGAGATCTGAGTGCCCAATTCGATCCTCATCAAAAATCTCGCCGGCCTCCTTCCCCTTGGAATTCTCCACCCCATCGCCTATTTTAGGGTTTTCACCTGATGGTAACTTGAGATCTACAATCAATATTATTTCAATTTATGTTATCAAATATGTTTAACTTAATTATTTTCATTAAATAAATGGTAAAATAGTTAAAATTATTTACATTGGTTAAGGTAAAAAATATTTAATAGGAGGGTTAGACTTAATAAATAATGGTTACAGATAACGAAAAGCATTTTATATTTTTATTTCATTTTAATATTTGTAACATATTTTTTATAGGGTTTGAATATTTTCCATTTTTAACATTGTGGAATGAGAAACATGTAGGTGGAATTATTTCCTTTAACAAATTCTATTAATTCCCTCTCCCCCACATAAAAAAGTCCACCATCTATCTTATTCTTTACACTCTTAAAAAACACATTATTTATATAAATACCTTCAAAAATATCTTACCAAACCCCCTCTCCCAATCGTATAATACTTTATTTCTTCAACAATCCTTCCTAATAAGGAATTCTGTTCAAACCAAAGGATGTTGTTAGTGTTAGAGGTAACTTCCTTTACCAAGAAATTAATTTTATTTTTTCATCCACCACCTAAAATCATTATTAAAATATGTTCATAAAAATTCCTTAGTATATTATCTATATTTAGAGGAATTTATGTTAATTTCATGACATAAAACCATCACCTCCTCTCTCAAATGAGAAATGAAACTATTTTACATGTGTGTGACATACTCCAACCTCGCGAATCAATATAATTAATTTTCCATCATCGCTTATTATGGATGGATATAATGAAATATTTAATAATTATATATATATTTTATGATTTAATTATACATATGTAATTATATAATCATATATAAATACTATCATTCCATTCTTTAAGAAGTACAATAATGTCTTCAAGTGTACGACATACAACTTTCTCGCGAAGCAATGTGATTAGTTATTCAAATATGTTTTAAAAGAGAGTTCATATTGTCTAATTTCATATTTTTATATGATATTAAAATCATATGAATATGTTTTTAAATGATATTTATAACATAATTTCATGCAATCACATTGATTTAATAAATGATAACATCATTCATGTGTATGATAGACTGTCTCCTCACGAAGCGATGCTATCTATTTTACACTAATACATCCAATAGAAGGGAATAAAGGACAAATTTAATGACAATATGTAATATATATGACATTATTTTGATTATATAATATTAATATATAGTATTTTTTGTAAACCTGTCACCTATTAAGGAAATAATAACGCTTGTGGGTCGTACGCAAGACCTTCCATCTCCTAGAAGTGATGTGAATAATTATCGATGTCAAAATTTCAATAATAAATATAATGACGCATCTAAAAAACATATATTTCTAAAATTAAAATACTTTGATATATTATGGATCAATAGCATAAGATCAGGATTCAAAACATTGATGAAAAACATTCATGATAAAAAATGGAAATTATCACCCGAAACAATAGTTATAATGAAATATTATTAATACTAGATTAATCATATGTTATAAAATTATAATATATGCTATTATAAATATTGAAATGGTTTTGCAATAATATAATTATATTTTTTAGACGATTACAAGGGATTTTAAATAGTTATCAAATAAAGGTAAGCTTGAGGTTAGGGGTCTCTTAACTCAATTTCAATTCATTTGGTTATATATTAAATTCGGTGATTATATTATTACATAATCATGTGTGAAATTACATAAAATTTAATTAGGATTTTTTATAAATTTATTATTTTGAATTTATATTTTTCACGTATAATGACATCATTGATTGACTCTCACTTCAATGATATAAAATTTGTAGTGGTTTCAATCTCAAAACATCCTTCATTGAGAATCATGTTCTATTAACATTCTAATTTCTTGTATGTGGTGTATATAATGTACCTTAAAATATTATGTAATTTATCTATTGTACTTAATGTAATTTTATATAACAAATCAATTAATTCCATCATGGAGTTTATAATTCAAATGGTACTAAAATAGCAAGGTTGTATGCATCAGCCTCATTTTTATAGGGATGGTTTATGATAGAACTGTCATTGAATAATGTTACTTGATAATTGATTGATAAAATCATTTAATTTCATTATCCAATATTTATTACTGAAATTTTTAGGTAATAGTACTATTTTCCCTCTCTTTGAAACTTTAAATGAGTGAGAAAATGTTTGTATGAAAACCCAAATTCGATTATCTCATTAGTTGAAATACTTTTTCTTGCATATCTATGTTTTCAAAAGAAATTATAATTTTTTACTATTATCTTATGAATTATAAAATTAATTTTTACCCATGTACGAATTCATAAAAATGGATTAAGAGAAATATTACATGACTTTTTTGAATTTGGTTCTTTTTATCTTAAAAAACATAAAAGGAACCTATTAATTAACATGTATAAAATGAATTATATTTTCCACTACCCTAAAATTTATTTTCATGAAAAAAAGTTATATGTTTCCAAAGAAACGTTCCAAGAAAATGATTTCAACAGGTTTTTTAAGAAATTATTTTTCAAAAGTAATTTCAAAAGTGTAATTGTTATTTTCATCAACAATGTTTTAATCTTTTTAAAAGTATTTTTGTTAATCAATAACAATAATTATTAAAGTAATGAAATACTTTTAAATTTAGTATATATGTATATCTCATGTATACCTAGATTTATATCACTTACATTTTTGGGGTAATTCATTCAATATGTTCATTTTTAAAATTAATTCATAATGGAATTTATATTGATTTTTATAGGAGAAAATATTTTTCAACCAATTTTATTTCTATGGGTAATTTAATGCTTATTCCTTATGATGGATTCCTTATTTGGAACGTGTATGCATGTACATTAGTAGAATGTGATAGGTGAGCCTATAATTATTTAGCCCAATAATGATATGGTTAATATTATAGTTTCATTATATTCAATGTATGGGATTTGGTAGTGATACTAATCCATTATGGGACTCTGTCTAGTATGTGACGTTGTATTAGTAGTTATTGGTGACTTATATTTAGGTAAAGTTTAATGTATATTCCACTTCATCATGTTATAATGATTGTCTATTACAATTATTATTATATTATTCTTCCACCTTATTACTCATGTAACTTCTCTTTAATGATATCATGTTATACCTTTGACTCACATGTTATGCTTCCATGGCATGATTATTCCCTCACTGTTCTTTTAAGACCACCCCTTTCTTTTATGTATTCCCCCAATTTTCTCAGGATGATTTAAAATATCTAATGTATTAATGAGCTCAGAATGTAAAATAAAATATGGATTCCATGTTTTAGTTTCATTATATGTATTATTTACCTAGTCTACCAAGGAAACTGTGCCTTTGGGATCCTTGTGTTGTAATTATTGGATATTTATGTTTAGGAATCAATAAATAATCTATATAAATTGCACTAATAACAATTTTTGGTATCAATAAAATGGTTTAGATAACCATTTGATACAAGGATGATAAATCCTTACTTATCACATAAGGGATAACTATATGTATAGGTATAAGGATAATTATAATGAGAAATATATGTATTGGAAAATATCCTAGAATTTTGTTAATGTTTTTTGAAAATGGTTTTCGAGATATTGCATCCCTATCTAAATACAATAAATTACTTTGGTTATGAAATAGATGTACCTAGGTGTAATGGCTCTAAATAAATTATTTCAAGCTTGAATCTAGGGTTACATGGTATATGATAATGGGCATTACTAAACATCTGGTTTGACACTCTCAGGGAATATGCATTGTAAATCCACAAACTCTTTATAGACCATCATGAAGGATTTGAATAGATGATGGCCATAAATGGCTAGGATAAACCTCTTTTTTCATATATTAATAAATTTTTCATTATTTATACATCATATAAATGAGTTTTCATGAATATGTGGTTTCCCAATATCAATATTATTACTCACATTATGTTTTAAAGTTCTATTCAATTGATTGAACTAGGAGGAATCATCTTAACATTGAATGTGATGGAAACATCATAGAATTTGAATAACCTAATTGGATGATGATCGGTGATTGAAGAATATTATGACTATTCCTAATCAATTATCACAATATATGATTAAAAAAATGTCCCATAACCAAATATTTGTATCACTAATGATGAGAAAAATATATTTTGATGATAGAATGGTGGTGGAGACCATAGATTAAAAAATATTCAGTTTCTTGTATGTCGAAAATGTTGGAAGAACCACTGAAGGAAATTTCTCAATAGAAAATAAAGATTCATTATGTTTGGAGTATAAGGGAATGAAGTAAGTAACTTCCATGTAATAATGAAAATTTTAGTTAACATAATTGATAAGAATAATTGTTTTCTTAAGGAATAATCAACAGTTAAATTTTTAAATGTGATTTTTTTGGAATTATGAAAATAAATATTCTTAGTAGAAAGTAGAAGATTTATATGTAAAAGGTTTCATGAGTAATTATTATTTTTTATGATTACTAGAATAAAAATGACACACGGAAGAAAAAAATATTTAATGTATATAATGGTGAATCCTAGTTAATTGTTTAAGAATGAATTGGAATGATTGAAATTATTATGTACTTGAAATCAAGAATCATGTGATTAATGAAATATATATAATTTATATAATTTATCTTCAATATAATTTTTGTGTTAACAATTTTAAATAATAAATTGAATGACCAATTAATTTTATTTAATAAAATGATGATGTAATTTTTATGATAACATAATTGATGAAAATATAATCAAGAAAGTGTTATTTATGTTGAGGTAATTAAATGTTTTTCGTGAAAAGTATGAGCTATATAGAAATCCCATGTAGTTAGAATGGTTATTTGATGACTAATATTATTTTTTAAGAAGATCAACATATTATTGAGAAATTTGCGTAAACATGATGAATTACAAATTTGATCATCACATAAATTTTCCCATATATTTATAAAAAGAGAAACCAACAACATAGATGACAACCCATTGCATCTGATGGGGCCATGAGGTGTGAACCCCCAACCAAAGGGTCTTAGGGTGTAACACCTGACAATGGCCTTCATGATGTACTAGCAAGTGTACCATTCATTCATTGATGGTTTAGTGGTAAAACAATATGTTGATTTTGGGAAACATGTTTTTGGATCAATTATCATTATTTTTGGATGAAAATTTATATCATGGAATACATTTTATTAGGTTAAAGTACATATAATATTTTACATGAACCTAGATGGTTATATGGGATAATGGTTTTATGTTTTTCGGGATTTATGATAAAAAATTATGAGAAAAAATTTGAGGTTAAAATGTCATATCATATTAATATTATTGAGGTTATTTGGGATATATTGTCACTTATTTACAGAATGACCAATGTTAATCCTTTTATTTTATTGTTTTATTTTGGATATTAATATAGTAATATTGTTTTTTAATATTATATTATGTTGTACTGACCATTTTGGATTTAATAAATATATGAAGAATATCTTGTTACCCTTTTCTGAATATTATGGTATATTAGAATTTAATTTTATATCATCACAAATAAAAATATTTATATAGGTTACTCATTTCCTTGGATTATGAGGTAATGTGTAAAGTGAGATAGGAACACTAAACTTATATAATGATGTTTATGTAATTAAAACATATCATGTAAGAATATTTTCTCATGTAATAATTATTGGTAGAATAAAATCTCTCAACATTAGGGAAATGATATTGAAACAAAACATTTTACCCTATTACAATCACATCTGACGCATCAATCATCATTTAATTTATCAAAAATTTAGTTTTTTGCGATTTTTCACTTAATCCTAGTGATTTATCTTTTTATGATCAGTTATCAATACCAATATCGAAAATTATTTATGCTTATATTTTATATTTTAACATCCCACCAATTTTATAAAACATTGAATACATTTATATTTAAATGAATTCAATATCTTTCAAATATTCTATCCCACAAAACATTGGGTTTAAATGAAACATGATACATTATTAGAATATTATTATTTTAGCATGTCCATTATAACCAATCAATTTAGTTGGAGGTATGAATAAAAATTACATAATTATGAATATTATATAGTTTATACATATATAAAATAAATTGAATTATTACATATTTAATTTAATTAAAATAAAAAATCACTTGAAAAGAAAAAGAAATAATTTCTAGAGAAATTTATTTTTCCAATATGTGATATAGTTTCATTTTGTGTAAATAAATTAAAATTAATTTTTACCAATTCTAGAAAAATTAGTTGAAAAAACATTTATTTTTTTAAATCAGTATATCAACAATAACATAAGTTTAATGGTTTGTATTTTTTGAAAAATAATAAAATATTAATGAATAATGAAATTTTTTGATTTTTAATAAATTTCCAATTTTAATAACTGTTATTATATGAATATTTTAATTTCATTTAAATATAAAATAATAATTCTTTAGTTATATTAAATTAAATTAATAACATTAAAATTATATTTATTATATATTTTAGTATAAGTTTTTTTATATCAATTTCTATAATTTTTTTATAAACAGTTTTAAAATGCATAATGTTTATCCTTATTAAATAATTAAATAACACTAATTATGAATGATTTGTATGAGATTTTCGTGATTATAAATCAATAAATTTTAATTTAAATTAATATTTTTATGATTTCATATCTTAAATTTAAGACGATATAATATTTTCCTCATAACATAAATTTCAAGGAAAATATTTTTTTTAACACTTTTATGAATTTATTTTTATATTAAATTATACCATTTCTATTAGTTTTTATGAAAAAAATTGATTCCGTATTTTGAATAATAATTATTTATATTATCAAATAATTTTAACATTGTTTTAAACTATTTTTATTCATGAAATTAATAAAAATTATTTGTAATGGTTATGGTAGAAAATAGTTTACTTGGATGGTTTAACTAAAAAGAAAAGGCAACAAGTGAAAAAAAAAATTATATAATTATTATTTTATATTCATAGTTATATCCTATATTTTATAAGGAATTAATAATTTATATATAGTTTCATTGTGGTATGAGAAAAATACTCTTGAAATTAATTATTTCAAAAATTTCATGTATCTATTCTCACCCACTTATAACCTTATACACTTATCTTCACATTTAGAGACATCAAATTCCACTTCAGTCAAAAAATAACAAAAAAATACAATTACATAATTTATTCCCATCATCCTAGAATCATTTCTGTGTTCATAATTCTATCCTTGTAATACTTTTAGTTAAGACCTTAAGAATTTTTACAGAGAAGAAGATTATGACTTTTAATGAGAATTTTCATTTATATCATCATGAATCTCATTGAAATATTAGTAACCCATGATGATATAAATACCACAATATATTACTTATATTGATATTTTTATGTAATATTCATGAACTATAATAATCTATTTCCCTAAAAAATGGGAAACAAAACTGTTGATTGCATGTATAGTGGACTACCACATCACGAACTTGCATAATCTCTTTTGAATCACAATATTCCAATTCGAGATATAATGATGTATTTAATGAATTTATAAGATATTTATTATTTTTTATAATTATTGAATTAAAATATACCATATAACTTTATACTTTACATTCCATAGTAAATATGATTACGTCCCTCGTGTGTACAACAAACTATCACCTCATGAAGTGATGTGATTATTTTTTACATAATCCTTACGTGGAAGGTGATATGGATTAATTTTGTTTGTTATATGATATTCATAAAATATTAATAATTATGAAAGTGAAATATATCATATACTTTAATACCTTTAAATCTATAGAATAAATTATAACATCATTCATTTTTATGTCAGAGTACCACATCCAGAAGAGATGTGATTGCTTTTTTACTAATGATTTAAAAGGATGGTAAATATATATATATTTTATGAATATCTATGATATGTCAAAAATGATATATATTATGTAAAATTTATATAAAATTCACTTGGTAACCCTTTCACCTGTTAAGTAAATTATAACATCATTCGTGCATACGTACGACCTACCATCTCCATGAAGTGATGTGATTTATACTACATGATAAAAACTAAATTATTATATATATATATATATATATAATTAAAAATTCTATATTTATAACAACTATATAATTTTTTTGGTTATGGAAAAAATATCCTTTCTCCAATATCAGAAACATTCATGACCAAACATGCACGAGAAGACTACAAAATTTACACCTAAAATAATAACGATTGTGTATGATTATTAATTAAATAGTAATAATATTTTTTTATAGGATTATGTATGATATTATATACATTATTATTTTTATGTTATAGGTTCTTAACTAGTTTAAAAACTGCTACATAAAATATAAGAGTTCTCAACTAAAGAGAAGTGCAAGGAAAATGCTTCATAACACAATTTACATTCAATGGGTTATATGTATACTTAATTGATTTTATTATGAAAATATTGTGATTGTAATACAATTTACTACTTTATGATTGAATTTACACATGTAGTTTAGTTAAAATTCATTTTTAACACATAATCCATTCTTTTATTAAATATCACATCAATTATACCAACATTGTAAGAGTTTCCACCACAACACCGCCTTCTTTGAGTCACATGTTATTTTATACAACTAATTTATTTTTAAGGTGTTGCTTCCAACACCTTCCTCTAGGGTCCCACACCACACATGATTATTCCTCAATTTCTACTTTCCAAAGAGAGTCGACCTACATCTCATTAATTAGTGATGTTACCTAAATAATTGAAATAGGATGATGGGATTTTGGTTTCTCCATCCATGAGTTCCTCATTGGAGTTAATCTCCTATTCTAGGTCATGATCATAGAATTATTTTATGCTAATGAAACATGTTCCCAAATCCATCTCTAGGTGGATGATGGTTAATTATACATATTTTATCTCGATAGGGAATCGACTTTTTGTCAGAGGATGTAGTAAGGTTTGGAAGATTTTTCATTTTCGGGATGTTGGGTAGGTTGGTGTCATGTAAATTCTTCCCCCATTGAATTCAGTGGTTTCTCATATGATTCATTTTAGGAGTTTAACCCAATTAATCTCATTTTATCCATGATTTAATTGATGTTGTGGTTATAATACTTTGTAGAATTTTTAACTCCCACAACCATTGTTTATTATATATGGTATGTGTTTTAGATCAGCTCATAAGAATAACATATTGTGGAGATGGTTGGGTGGTCAATTGTGTCACCAATGTGTACTATTTCGGAAATTCTATTTAATTAATCTTGATTTTAGGGGGGTGATTTTTCACTTGGGTGTTTGTTTAATTTTCCCCAATGGTGTATGATATCAAACATGAGATTTGGTGGAGTGTGTCCCCAAGGGGGGAATATTTCACACTTGTAGGTTTGATGGGGTGTGTCCAAGGGGAAAGATTTCACACATAGAGGTGCCAGGATTGAAACTCATGAATTATTCCTATATTCATTATCATTAAATAGGGATAAAAACCAATGTAGTTCAATTTCATTATTTATGATCTTGTGACATGATCGGTCCATGAAGCTTAACATCGTGTGTTATGGACAGTCATGTCCCAAAAAGTGTGTCAATGGGGTATGGTGTAGGGATTATGTGTATAATGTACATGAGGGTGAAAGAATAAGGTATACATAACACCAAGGGGAAGTGTTATCCAATTATGATCACATATGGGACATATTGTGTTCATAACATAGGGTAAATCTACTGTTTAACATCACATTCTTCGGACTTTGTTGTGCATTTTAATGTCATACAACTATGATATAAAGCTAGGTTTTTTACATCTTGATTCATGGGTGTGGATAAGGATGCACCATGAAGAGGACTATGTTATATAATGAGGAAGATCAAGAAAAATGTATCTCTATTGAGATAAGTAAACCATTTTCATTTGAAATTATGCCCTAGGTAAGATGTGTCCAATTATCATGTTCTTTAGAGAGGGTCATGGCTAAACTCTACTATGTAGGATTGATAAAAAGTGGTACCAATGTTTCGGGGACTATTTTTATCAAAAAGGAATTAGTATACCAATTATTATGAGAAATGTTAGGGTAATTATATTGATTTAATCATAAGGTGCATCGGGCTATGGACCTCTACTGTATTGGTTGCATCCCACTGATATGAAAATAATATGAGGATTTCCTCCCTGTAATAAATTATTTAGGTGGTGTGGAACATACCCCTATTGTTGAACAAATTCTTTTTGAGTTGTTCACCCCGGTACTAATGAATCATCCTTCCTTTCATTGTGTTCAATACATGGATATTGATGTTCCTAAATAATATGACGACAAATATGGTAGGGAATTTAAAATAATTTCAATATTTTAAAAAGAGGATGAAACTGGTATCCTAATGGTTTTTTTTGGGAGGAAGTGAACTACTGGGAGGGGGTTATAATATAAAGGAGGGTTCACATATAATGGCTTGTGATACTATGTTTCTATCCATCTTTCTTAATGGTTGGATGCTTCCATTGGGGGATGCGCATTGGGGATTTATATTAGGATTATTGAAATTATGGTGATTATGATTTCTAGAAACTGGGTGAACCAAGGAGTGTCAGTGGTTCCTCGAATATATAGTTTATTGGTCCATGTAATGAGATTATGTGTTTTAAACCATATTTGATGTGCATTATTATTTATTAATAGGTGTATTGTAGTGTATTTATGGGCTACAAATATCTAAATACCATTACCCCTCCAAATGATGGTAGGTGAAACTCAATCATTAACATCTACAAGTTTCCAATGGTAAATTATAAGGATGTTTTGGTTATGTTTAGTATCTGTATCACTAAAAATTATTCTTTTATCCATTCTCAACTATTTTTAGTGATATGTTTGATATCTTAGAGGGGGTGTTAGAGTTGTGGGAGTACCTTCAGTTCATCTGAGGAAGAGTATTAGTCCCTGAAATAAGGGCTAACACAAATGATTAACTATTTACCCCATCATAGTTTTCAAAGTAGTTTGGATGCATCCAATTTCCTAATAAATGAGTCTTGATGGGGATCCATGTGGAAAGTCATCCCTATATCTGTCGTTCGTTGTGTTTTATGTTCATAGATGGAGGAACAGGGAAAATCATCTTATTATAACCCACCAATGTAAATTTTGGTGTTTATCATAATTATGTTTTGAATTGGATAGTAGAATATCCAAGGTTAATCTTGAATCAGCATATGAGAGGACTTGGGCCATCAAGAGATGTTCACGAGCAAAAGGGAACCAGTAAGATGATTTTATAAGTAACCATCAAGAATCAAGGTACCATGTTGGGGATTAATTAGGGGAATAACATGGTTCATCGAAACTCATAACCCTTTAAGGGGTGTTAATACATCATAAGATAGTTCGGGAGTAGAAAGATAGCTCTCAGGCGACGACTTGTTGAACCAGGAAGGCCACAAGAATGAACTTGTGGTATCTGTTATAATAAGATAATAACACATCCTTTCTATTTATTTGGTAATCTTGGTGAATATTGAGGTTTAATATGATGATGGAATATTTATAAGGAAGTATTAATCAATAAGTAAACATACTTCCTAAGGCTAGGATTGTTAGAATCACTTCTCGGTGAACTTCCATAAGATATTTTCACACCTACCGAATATTGATTTCTTAGCGCACCAATGTGTGATAAGTTATATTTAAACTATAACTGGACCTATGATGTTTATCCAGGATACTTTGTGGAGAAAATACACTAATGAATCTTCCAAAGAGGCATCATCCTATAGTGATAAAACACGTGGCACCGTTGATGAAGAATCTCAAGCATTAACAACTAATAAGGAAAACACAGAGGAGAGAGGATATGTATCCCCTGAGGGCATTGACTTGGATAAGATAATGTTCGACAATGTAAGATTATTTTTTCAGCCTCCCAATATCTTTATCCCCTTCTATTTTTTAAAAGGTTCTAAACTAGGATTTTCTCTTTTGTATGAGCCATTTGAGGAGGAATAAAGAGTCACATTCAAATGGTACAAGGTTACCACAACAGTTATGGGTGGGAACTCCTATGATCCTGTACTAGTGGCCACCACAATAGTATAATTTGACATGGAGAACATAATGGTGGTATCAGATCCCCTGATCAACTTAGTAATCTATGGGGTATCATGCCTTAGAATTTTAACGACAACATCTTCTTCTATTGAGAACAACCATCTCATGAGTCTCATCATTAAAATCCCCAAGCCTTGAGGTAATCCAAAACTATAATTAGATTGGAAATCCTCAAACATTCATGGATATTTTTGAGTCTATTCCATCATTGTGTTTTTTTGGTTTTATAAAGCTCCCACTCAACCATTAATCGGGGGTTTGAAGATGGGTTTTTAAGTGTCAACCAGTTTCGAGGGGTTTCTAGTGGTATAATTCCACATTGAATCCATGTGAACATATTTCGCCCAAATGATTTTTCTAGGTATGTATGCATCCCTTGTGTGAGACTCATTTCCAAATCTATCATTACTATTCAAACGAACTGGAATGTGTTTTTTTAAATAGTTCTCAAGAGGTTATGTTCCCAATAAATGGCTATAGTTGGGGAACATGGGGTTTTGTCCCCTATAGATAAGTCAATCTTTAAAGGGCTTGTTTTCAAGATTATATTAAATTAATCTTGATAGGGTATCCCATTATGGAAATTTGTGACATCTCTAAAGATATGGAGCTCAATTATAGTAGAAATGGTTTTTCTAATGAGGATTTGGATTATATTGTCATCTATATCAACCTAGAGAAAAAACCATGTGATAGGATTTCATAAGAAAACCCTACCACCACTGCACTCATAGCTTTCCCATATTATGAACTATCCTTACCCAAGAAATTAGAGGATTCTAGGTCTAAAATCCTTGGGGTTAATTGTATCATATAGTATAGGGTGTCGAGGAGTGTACATAATGTTATTACCAACATTATGGATCCATAACTATTTATTTCAATGGGTACCTCCATCATCGGTAGAAACATGTGGGAACCAGAGGGGTGTATGCTTATACTGTCCATGTATTGTTATGTGATTATTTTCTTGAATGGGTCTAAGTGGAATGCCAAGAGTTTTATGGTTCATGGAATTGGGAGAACTATGGGGACAATATGATGTCCCAGGTGGATGATTAGAAACTTCAAGGATTGGATGATCAAGTTAGTGAACATGATTCTTTAATTAATAAATATGCAGATATTTTATAACAAATAATAGTATATATGGTGATGGATGATGATTGAGAAGAAGAATTGGAATATCAAATATGTGAGTGAAAATATGAGTAGTTCTGTTTTTGAATAAAGAAAAATGAGATTCTTTCCATGGCTATAGAGGAATAGATAGATCTCATTTGGCTTAAAAACATTTTGGAGGCCACACACCAAAGGATGGATGGGATTGATTGCTCAGTTTTTTGAGGAAGATCCCTAGGGGAACTTATTTTCTGTTGATAAATAACATATGCTTCGGTTTTCAGATTACCTTAACTAAATTTTGATGTTTATTTTTTAAACTACTCATAGGCATGAACATGTTTTTGTTTCCATACATAAATAACACACATGAATGAAAATAATAAGGAATCCATCAATAAATCACTAAGACCATATGTGTTGTAATTTTTTTGAGAATAAAAGGTTGATCATGACATTGATAATTTATGAGAGAGTGTCAGACAATGGACAACTAGTTAGGGTTTAAACTTGTTTATTGACCACTGAAGGGTCTGTGAAGAGAATGTTATTGTAGGGGATGGTGTCTATCTTCCTAGCTCACATTCATTCATAACACCTTTAGTGAATGTATTAGGTAATGTTAGGGGATAATAATTCTACACAAAAAGATTTATGAGAAGAGTTTATCAAGATTCTCAATTATTGGTTCACAAAGAGGGTCGTGTGATGATATAGGATAAATTCCAACCATGTTTAGAACATAGAATCCATTACTTTTTTGAAGGATTGTGAAAAAAATGAGGATCGATAGATGGTTGTATTTAAAAAATTATACATATATAATAATTTCATGAAAACTATTTTGGGGAGTGTACCTTGGATAGTAGTTCAAATAAAAAGTATTGGGACCATTGTCTTCTAGGGGGTGTTATGTTATAGAATTGTTGGTATAATGTTTTCTAGATGTTTTTGCAGATTCTAGAATATGTTTGTGAATAATGTGGTGTCTTTTTGTCAAATTAGAAAGGAATTCACCACAAATTATACGAGATGAATGATTGAACTCATCATCATAATCAAATGATCTGAAAAAAATGTATATGAATGTTCAAAATATTGGAAAGATGTTTTTTGGAAGGAAATGATGATCATAATTAGCATGGGTCTTGAAAAGAATGTGCTGATTTCACAGAGGAAGAGAATCAGAGTCTTCATAGCATTAATGAAAATATAAATTTTCGGTTAATATTTTTAATTCAAATATATAATTAGTTTTTTAATTAAATTTTGATTAAAGAATTATGAATGAAATGGGTGAATAGGTGTGGACAAACATATTGTAGGGATGTAATATGTGTTGGAAGGATGGGATGTTACAATACATCCCAGTTTAACATAAATGATGAAATCCCAATCCTAAATGTTTTCAAATTCAGGTTGAATTCAAGATATAAGATGTTACTTGTACAAGGATAAATTTTTTAAGTAAATATTTACGGTCTCATTTCATCATCACGAGATCATCGTACATATATTTTTTAAAAGATGAGATGTTTTTATGAAACATGTGGAGATAATGATATTGATTTCCAATTAGACTAATAATCCTAAATATAAAATTATTGAAAGAATGAATTTGTCATGTACAGTGATTACAAATGGAATGTATTTTATGAATTCTAAGCTACTGTTATGGGTCCATCATATGAAGTGTTCCACTAATCCATGAAAAAAAGAATCACTTTTTGGGATATTGTTGGAATCAATGAGAAATGAGACACTAGGAAAATAAAAAAGGTACTCAACCATTTTCCGTAAGATGAATTGTTATTTTTTTCAATTAATTGAAGAGAGAAGAAAATAAATTTGATATGATTTCATTAATTGGGTCAAGTTTCACCGTACTGGTGTTGGCATGAATAATTTCATCGGACTCAAGATCATCGGTCTGGGAAAATAATGAAAGAATAACAGCTTAATGTAGTTACAAAAATATTGACAATAAGAAATTGAAGTTTAATGAGTGTAGAGAAAATGATTTTCAATGAAATTTGAAGATGGTTTTGAATATTGTTGAGGAATTAAAGGAATATTTAAAAGTCATTACTCTGTTTATTGGTGAATGGTTTCATTATTTTTAACCATTAGTTTTCTGAATCAAAATGACCATTTTTTAGATGGTTTCTATAATAATAATGAGATGTAATTAGTGACTAATTAGGTGTGGAGAAACATAATGAAAAATATTTTATTTTAAAGAAATTATTGAAATCATAATGGAAATTTTAATTTAACTAAAGAATTTATATAAATCTTGAATTGAGATGATCTTGTGAGAATATTTGAGAAGGTTCTAGAAGAAATATGAATACTTAAAGAGCATGAATAATTCAATGTTGAATATGATATTTAATGTTAATTGACAATTTGGAAAATTTTGGTTGAGTGGGAATATTTTTAAAATAATGACAAAACCACATTTCTCATACCTATAAATAGATGAGAGTACTATGTACATTCTCAAACTAGTACTGTATATAAGGTTTAGAGAGAAGGTGGAGTGCTGAATGTCTCTAGTGAGATGGTGTTTCCTAATTTAGAAATCTGGAGGATGTTTACCAGACCGAATAAGAAGAATAAAATTTATTGTATTTTCATTTTCGCAGATTGGGCTAGGCCATCAGACAGATCAATCGAATTTTAATTTATGGACTATGAACAATGTTGTTCTAATTGGTTTTCAAGGTTTTCTAAAAGACATATATTATAATATTGAACAATGGTACATGAGAATCAGACTACCTAACGGGACTAGGTATTGGACTAAGAATAATAATTAAGCCTATAGAAGTTCTTACCTACTACATGGTAGGGATGGGAATATTTTTTTGATGTTCATATTGGTGAAATTTTACTTGGAATCACAAACATTGGTAAAATTATCTCATGATACATAATGCACATTTACTATTATATTTATCCTAGAGATACATAGGTCTAAGGGAATATCGATCTTTTTGTATCCATAAAAATTAATTTTTTTGTGTATTATATGGTATTGGACTATTTCCTAACCATACCATGTATATAGCTAATCTAGTTGAGTATTGAACCTTGTAATTTGTTTTTACTGTCGATGGGTGATTATTTTAATTTCTGCAAAGACATAACACATTAAGAGGAGGTGAAGTTTGTTTCAGAAGAAAGGAAACATTAAAAAGATATCACTAATTTAAAACTCTTCATCATAGTCATACCCGGATCATGGATTGGTCATATCAATTTTTATCATTGAAAAGATTACATTAATTTACTCATTGCTGATGTTTTTAATGAATAGTTTTGATGGGGAATTTAATTATGTGAACCGTGAGAGGATTTTGGTCTTTGGTTATATGGACTATCATATATTGAATGACAGAGTGTTTACATATATTGTGTCTCTTGGGAATGGTATTTTTGAAGCTAAAATTGATGGATTTCCTCTTATTGATGAAACATTTCCTCTCACATCAGTTAAAAGAAATTATCTTGAGAATGATGGGATATCTAAGAATTCATTACATGAATCAAAAACTTAAAGGGATTTTTTATGAGGGAATGGTGGTTCTACTTCTAATTGTGTCTAGAATAAGCTGAAGAACATTTATGATGGAAAAAAATGTTAATAAATAATGTTTACAAATCTGGAGGATGAATTATAAATATCTCTTGATGTTTGTGTATGAATCTATTAATATCTTCTTTACCAGGGAATGAAATTTCTAGAACTATTCTACATGTTGATGAAAAGTAGAAATATTCAAATGTTGGTGAAAATATATTGATAATTATTCCTAAAAAAATTATTCAAAAAATTCGTCATTGGAAGATAAATATCCAGAAACACTATCTCTAAGTGATCTTTATAGTACATTCATTACATATGAAATGGGAAGGTATAAATATATTAATGAGAATAATTATAGTGAAATTTCCATCAAGGGTTCCCAGAAACTATGTTCTAAGAAGGTTCTTGAAGAAGAATATGTTATTGGAATTGATTCCAAAAATGAGGTTTGCAATAATCATAATGAATGTTTATCCTTGTTTTTTCAAGATGTGAAATGTTGTATAAGAAAATATAAATAAAAACATCCCTTAATTATAGTTAGAATGTGGATCCATTGGGAACATTGTGGAAACGTTTCCTCAATGAAATAAATAATAGGATAGTGATGAACATGATAGATGTAAGAGAAGACTATAGAAGAAGTATGGTTAAAAGGATAATAATTATTCTAAAGGGATCTCTAGAATGATATCTATATCATAATAGGGAATATTTTTTTTCCAATGACAAATAAGAAGAAGGTAGTGATGTTGAATCCAATAAAATCAACTAAGAAGGATGGAGAGAATGATTTTCCTGAAAAAATTAACAATTAATATTTTTATATTATTGGTTTTGAAGAAGAATATACTCAATTAAAATTTCATGTAAAAGAATAATTAAAGGAATGACTGATAATGTTTTGGAGGCCTGAAAAAAATTTGGAAGTTGAAAAATTAAACTTATTCAATAAACAATCAAGAATATTTTCCTAATCAGATTGTTAAGCTGTTGAAATAGGTTGATGATTTGAATAAATTCCTTGAGAAATAAAATAATCATAATGAACATATGGAAGATAAGTTGTAGGAAAAAAGAAGAGTAGTTGGAACATGTCCAATAAAAATATTCTAATGTTGAATAGAGGGTTAAAATTTTGAATAATTCTATCTCTAATGTTTTTTAAATCTCTAGAATGGTTAAACCTCTTAAGGATCAAACTTTACCTTCACTATTTGAGAATAAATATAATATTGTATATATAATTAAGAAATTCAAGAATGTCATGTATATGGCCAAAACAGAAAATGTAGAAAGGTCAGATGTTTTTAAAAATTATGATTTAGAAAGAGTTTCTATTATATATGTCTTTCACAAGGATAAAAAAGAAAACTCTACGGAAAAGGAATAATATTGCTGATAATAGAAATGTTTGTGGTAAAAAATGATCTAAAAATTAATACAAGAAGGTTTCTAAAAAAATATTCTCATAATTCTAGAGGGTATGGGGTTTTGAAGGAAAATATTATTTCTATTGATACTGCTAGTATTGTGGTGGATTCAGACACACATAAAATATGTTCTAGTTTAATCAACATAATTTCAACTCTACCACAATTTACTAAAGGAAATGTTTGAGGGGAATTTAATCCTATAAGAATATAATGTATGAGAATGTTTTTTTCAAGAATTTGAAGAATTTTTATGTGGAATTTGAAAACAAGGTCCAATGATTGGAAACTATTTTTCAAAGATGAAAACAACAAAAAAAATCTAGAAAATGGATGTCTTGTTTTGTTTCAAATATTAAAAAATATTCATAAGAATTCTATGATGATGGATGCGAAAAAAGATAAATGGAATGAAAAATACATTGTTTTTGAAACCACTCTTGAAGATCGAATACAAGAACAACCTTGGATCATAAATAATAGGTGTTCTATTCATATAGTAATAGAAATAAAATTTTAGATTAATGTAAAATACTTCAAAGAATAAACAAAGACATTTAGCAATGATAAATCTGTCAAAATCAAAGGTGTTGGATATGTTATTATTGAGGATGAAATGTTGAATACCAATAATTCATTGGTTATTGATGGGTTGAAACATAATTTTCTAAAATATTCACAGCTATGTTATGATTGAAACCAATATTTTATTAGAAAATATGATTTTTTTTTGTAAAATTAGAAGAATATTGAATGATAGTGTCAAGAGGCCACGATAACAAATGGAAATTATCCCAATTCGGTGAGGTTCATAGATCATGTTACTAAGTCAAGGTGGAATAAAATCAATTGTTGAATAAAATGGTGGGATAAATGTTTCAAAGAACAATGATCATGTTATCAAGGTAAAACAGTGTCAAAAAAATCATGATATGTCATGATAAATATATTGGTGTTTCCTAATTTCTATAAAAGGAAAGATTAGAAACCCCTTGCATAATAATGTTGAATATATTTTAAAACACACCATAGAACATAATATTTATAATATTTTTGGGCCAATGAAAAAAAATCAAATAGAGGAGATAAGTACATTACTACATTCATTGATGACTTTACATGCACTACTTTTGTTATGTATATCAATCATAATTAGTTTCTCAAAAGATATTTTCATTTTTTAGGAGGAATGTTGAGAAGTAAGGTCAGTATTCTCTAAAGATGTTGTGATAATATAATGGTGGCGAAAAAAATGGTGAGTTTCAATGCTATCTTAAGAAGAATGGAATTTAGTTTAATTTTTCATCCACTTAAATTCCTTAAAGAAATAGCGAGTATGAAAGGAAAATATAAATTTGGTTGATGTTGGACAAACTGTGTTACTTGAAAATGGTATCTATCATTATTTTTTTAGGAAATACATGATGAGTATTGTTTATATTCAAAAATAATGTTTCAACAATCCAAGTTCATATATGAATCTATATTATAATTTTTGAAAAAACTCCATGTTTCAAAAATTTGGGTGTTTTTGGGAGTACTAAAATCATAAAAAATAATGTTGGAAACCTTGGAATGATTGAAGTGATATGTGAATATGTAATTTTTTTACTATACATGTGAAGGAAGATGGTATTGATGTTTCAACTAAGAGTCCTTAATAATATTTGACAATGTTTAGGTGAACGTTATTCAAAATGATGAGGATGATATTCATCAGTCTTGTACTGATAAGGAAGATAAAGAGGATGGAATAACATTTGGTAACAATTATTATTAGAATAGAAGAAATTGTAATCCTCTTCAAGAAGAATAATTAGGCTTAGATATTTCTAGTTCTGAGGTTGAATCTCAAAAATCTAATTCTATGTTGAGGAAGAAAGTGGAAGGTCAAAACATAATTGTTGAACAACATCAAATGGTTTATAAAAGAATAAAAACAAAATATATTACACATACATATATGTATTCAAATGATGAGCATAAGGATTTGAATGATTATTTTGATCATCTATAATGGGTTTAAAATATTAAGGAATAACAGGATCGGATTGGAAGGAATAATGTTTGGTAACACGTACCTAAACCAAATGAAAATAATTTTATCAGTACAAAGTGGGTTTTCAAGATCTAGATGAATGATGTTAGTGATGTTATAAGAAAATAATAACATTATTTTGAAATGGTTATTCAAAAACAGATGTCATTTATTATTATGAAAATTTTCTCCAATGCAAAGGTTTGAATCAATCCAAATCACTCTTTATCATACTACACAATGAAGTTAAAAAATATTTCAAATGGATGTGAAGCATGTAGTTATGAATGGGGATCTTTATGAAGAAGAGTATATTGAAAAAACATGTGTAATTGTTTTTTTTTGAAGTTTAATGTTATATGTGAATGTTGAAGAAATATATGTATGTGATGAATCTGAAATCGATAACATGGTATTATAAGTTGGAAAATATATTTAGGAATATCAGTATTAAGAAAGGATAAGTTTATAGTAATATTTATATCAAGGAATTTCATGATTTTTACCTCTCTGAGATTTCTACGTTGATGAAAATATATATTCTTGGAATGAAGAAAGAACATTTGGAAGATTTTATGATTATAAGAAAAAGTTGTTTGAGATGTCCTTGATTGGTGAAATGAAATTATTTCATGGGTTAATAATAACTAATAAGAATAAAAATATTTTTATTTAAAAATAATAGCACGCTAATGAACTTTTTAACTAGTTAAGAATGAATAATTCAAAACCATTTCCCCCAATAATTTTAGTTTAATTTTCTTTTATAAATATCGAGAAGGAAAATAAGTTGAATCCAAAGAGTGTCAGAAGTTGATTGGACGTTTTTTGTATTTTAATACCTCAAAACCAAACATTGTTTCTGCTATTACCACATGTGAAATATTTCAGAGTACTACAATGTAATAAATTCTATTGTATAAAAATATATCTTATATATATCATAGACACAAAAAAATACAAGTCAGTTATGATAGATCATTTTGTATTGGATTTTTTGGGTATTTAGATGATGATTGGGAAGGAATTGTTTATGAGAGAAGATCCACATTTGGTGGAATTTTATTTTTTAAAAAATCTATGTTAGTTAAAATAAAAAGAAATATATATTAGTAACTATCATCCGCATAGGGTGTCGTTAGTTCTCTATGGTGCTATGAAAACATAAAATTTATAAAACATAAACAATCCTAACTCAAAGTGTAGTATCTAGAATGTCTGAGTGTTGACCCCACTAGGATTATCCATATGTTATAAATTAATTATAAAATTAAAAATTCAATTGATTTATTGTTATGAGAAAAGAGAAATAATAGCAGGTTTGGATGGGGTTTGAATCCGGATTGTAGGTATGCTAGGTTCAGCAACTTTTTGGTAAGTGTGCTAGGGATTTATGTGAGAGTCTATTAACTCAGTTTTGGTGTCAGAAATAGGTCAACAGGGATCCTTGGTCTTGGTATCCCACCCTACTCCAATGATTGGATAGTTGGAATGGCCATCTACTAGATTCTATCATAGGGATATGTGATCCAAAATCATGTGTAAACATAAACAACTTAGATTTCATAACGGTCATATGAAAGCTAATGCGATTAATTGATGCAACTAGAATAGAAGTCCTTAATTCAAAATAAATTTTATTGAAAATAAAAAAAAGATTAAATATGATAAATAGTGTTTGGAACATTCCAAAAACCAGAATAATAAAATAGAATAATTCCTGAGAACATACACCCCTATTAATCTCATCACCTAACACAAATGGGACTACTCACTCATGGTTAGTGTGAGCTTCATGGGAGCCCGATGAAGAATGGTTGTGAAGAGGGGCTCCAGTTCATCACTACTTTGTCTGTTTTTGTCGTTTGGCCTTTTTTTGTCCTATAGTGTGTTATAATGGAATTCAGAGGCCTCATTTTATAGCCACAATCATTAAAAACCCACGGCTAGCATCGCCTAGTATTTCTTTGTGTGTCAACCCCTACATGATGTGTACTTGAGGTACATAATGTATACCTCAAATCCGGTTTTTTCTGCTATGTTGAATGCATGGAAACATCATACGTTGTTTTGACTATCATCACATCGTTTATTAGTGCTACATGACATGTATTTTATGTTCATAGCATGTTCCATCATCATGACTTTTTTAGCATAGATACACTTTACATGAAATGGTCATTATGTGTACTTGTGGTACACTACGTGTAATGAATTTTTCATCAGCTTCCATCATTCCTTCTCTCTAAAAAATATGATGTCATGCAGTAGGCTCAAATTTCTTCCCCTTTCCATTCCTTTTTCACAACTTTTTGTTTCCATCCTTAAAACATAAAACAACTCAATTCGTTCCAACATTTACAACATTATTCATATATATAGAAATCAACACATTAAAACACATTAAAATATATCCATGAAATAGAGATATCAGTAACTCTTAGTATGGTTGATACTGAGTATGTTGCTGCTACGCAATCCATAACACAACATAGGTGGATGGAGACTTAGTTGGATGAAATACATATTGAAGAAAAGTTATCCTCGCTCTTGTGTTGTGATAATAAAATTTATATCAAACATACTAGGAATCCAAGGGAATATTCCCATTAAAAACATATTAACATCAAGTACCACATAATAGAATACTGTTGGGAGAATTATGAATTGATGTTAGAGAATGTTTTCATATTTTAACATGTTGCTAGCACTTTTCTCGAGAGCTTTTCCGATCGAATATTTTTATAAAATGAGGTATAACATGAGCATCCAACCTATTTATCATCATGGTTTTGTATTTATTTTTTCCACAATCTCATCTAATATTTTCATATTTTTTAAAGTGGTTTAATTGTTTCAAATATCTATCCATTGATGTGTGACAAACCTTTTATGGATTCATGTATGTTGGGTGAGATTTTGGGTAAGCTGTAAACATAGCAAGTAAATGTGTGAATTATTATAACAATTTATTAGAGAGGTTGTATGAATTTATTTAATAATAATATAGATGAAGTGAATTAATTTGCGATGAAAGGATGAATACATTTCATGAGTCAGTACTTTCGGACAACATGGATTTTTTAATAAATTATTATTTCCTATAAGGAGTTATCTCATAAAGGAGTATAATTATTAATAAGTAATACATTGATTGAATTGAAAATGTTCAATGATTTATGATCGTTGGTATAAAGAAAATTCCAAAGGGGATATTGTTGGAACCATTTTGGATGGAAGTGGTTTTTTGAAGCTAGATGAAGTTTGTGAAGAGAGTGTTGTCCTTTTTTGTCAAGGAGTAATGGATATTACCCCACTTTGTAAAAGATGAATGATCAGAATCATCAATCTAATTATATGACCTAAATTAAATGATTATGAATTTCCATTGAATTATTAAGATGTTTTCTAGAAAAAAATGATCATTGGACACACCTTCAGACTTAAAAGTATCTATTGATCATAATGAGAAAGTGTATCAGATTCTACATGGCTTCAATGAAAATATGAGGATTATTTTATATTTTTTAATTAAAAAAGGGTTTATCAGAAGCCTATGGTGAAATCCGTATGAATTAAAGGGAGATAAAAAGTGTTTCCAACCATATTTAGGTGAATAAAGTTGTTTTGGAAGGATGATAAGTTACTACACTTCCCAATTTAAGTCAAAAAATGAAATGTTCATCATAAATTTTATCAATGTCATGATATAAGATAATTTTTGTAGAAGTATAAAGATGTTTAAGTCAATATTTATAGTCTTATTTCGCTGTTGTGGGATCTTAGAACACAGATTATTCAAAAGATTAGATGTTTTGGGTGAAAAAGTTGAAAATGAAGTTGTTGGTTTTTAGTCAGACTAATAAGCAAAAATATTGAAATATTTAAAGGAATATTTTTTCATGTGATATAATAAGGAATGTAAAGAGGATTATAAGGAAAAATATGATGGTAACATTCCATTGGACATGTTCTGTAACTGATCAATCAAATATAGAATATTATTTGTGGATCTTGTTGGAATTGATGTAAATTGAGATCAGAGGCCATTGAAAAAAGTAGAATTTTTTTATAATGATTATTTTTTGGTAGTTTTCAATTGGTCCAAGGGATAAGAAAATAAGTAAGATATGTTTTCAATAATCGGTATAAATTTCATCCAACTTACAATGACACCGATTATTTCAGCAGACTCAAGATCATTAGTATGAAAAAATATAAAAGAATAACTCCTTAATGTAATTACAATCTTGTTATCAAGAGTATATTGATTTTTCATGTGTATAAAGAAAATGTTTATCAATGATGTTTTAAGATGTTATTGAATATTTTTCAATCAGTTGAAATAATATTTACAAGTGTTGTCTATGCTTATAGAAGAAAGGATTCAATGGTTTTATTAGTTAGAATAGAACATCAGAATATATATATATATATATATTTTAGTTGGTTCTTACTATTGTAATGAAAATTAATATATGTTTCGTATTGTGTGGAGAACCATAATGAAGATACTACTATTATAATTGTAATGAGGAAATCATAAGTTAAATTAGAATCCGAATAAAAAACTTTTATAAATTATGATGTGAGCTGATGTTGTGAGAATATTTGAGAAGGTTCATGATAAAATGAAAAAAGTTATGAATTTTGGAAGAATTAATAGTTGAATCCTATATTTATAGAGAATTTACGATTTGGGAAATTATGGAGGAGAGAGAAATATTTTGAAAATATTGACTAAAAAAAATTTGGTGCACCTATAAATAGAAGAGGGTACTTTGTAATTTCTGACACTAGTACTATTCAGAAGGATTGGAGAGAAGGTGGAGCACTGAATGATTCTAGTGAGAAAGAATTTTCAGATAGAACATTCTTGAAGATCTTTATTGTATTGAATAATAATTTGAAAGGTGATTGAATTATGAGATCCTCATATTAGACTAGTCCATCACACATATCAATATGATTGTGATTTTCAGACTAATATAGATGTAGATGTGATTTCATCTAGCAGTATTATAGCAGACATATATTATCATACCATGTAATCAGACTGCAAATTCAAAATGGGGTATCTGACTATGTATCATTACAAAAAATGATTGAATTTATTATCTATTATTGTGTTGAAAAGTAAATATAAAATTTTAAGTATATATTTTTGAATGTTTAAAAGGAATCAAAAACATGAATTATATTAATTTGTGGTACTTTAATCACATAGAATGTTGTATTGATCATCAGTCTACACTATTTTAAGGGAATATCCTACATGTTGTATCCATATAAGAAGATTTTTTTCTAGTGGATTTCATTGTATTTAATTGTTTATAAACCCTTCAAAGGATATAACAACTCTTTTTGAGCAGTGAACCTTTTAAATTCTTCTTCTCGTGTAGATGTTTGATTTTTTATATAGAAAATTCATAAATCTTTAATAGTAGGTTAATGTGATTTTACAAGTAAGGAAACATAAAAGAAAAAGATATCTCAGATTCCACCCTCCCACTATCAATGATACTTGGAATAGGATGGGTAATGATAGGAAGATGACAACGATCCATGTAATGGAAGATGTGATGTGTCAATATGAATTGGGGATTTATTTGAATATTGTTTTAAGTGTATCAGAATTATTCCACCATTAGTATAAGAAAATTGGGTAGGTATATTGGTCTGAAAAAATGTTACACTTATATTCTAAGGGAATCATTGTCTTGGATGTCATGTCATTGAATAAATCGAATGGTTCGATAGGGAACTGACACAGATGGGGGAATGGGGATTCTCACACGAGGGCATAGGATACTAAATAATTTCACATTAATCAAGGAGGATGATATACATTATGTTTAACATCATAGGGTGAGGATGATATATATATAGTCGAAATTCATATAGTGGGGATGATTTTTCACATTGGTTAACATCATGTCATTTGGATGCTCATAACTTAATTTAGAATCATTTGGCCAATAAGTGTGAACTGATGTGAATATCACCTAGCCAAAAATGTTTATGAGGGAATAATATGGTAACATAATGGTGTTACTACTATAGAACTCATGAGACAAATTGAGGTTAATATTTGGCTACAAATGTTTCATGAACCGATGGGTTTAGCTTATACAACCAGATTTTTTTCAAGGTCTGTAGTGTATCCCAAGTAGAATTGGACTTGATGGCGGAGTCTATATATTTCTAAAATTTTCTCTATGGGATTAACAATGAAGAAATTTGTTCATCTTAAATTTTGAATTTTTATTTCATACCAGTCAGTCCAAGAAGTTTCAAACTTTTTAAGGTCGTAATGCCTGGTCCATGGTGCTATAAATAGTTTATGGTCAGAATTCTTGGATAAAAACTCATATTTTAAGGTCATAGATATTTAAACAAGTGGGTTGGTACTCAAATGGATGTATTCAGTATAGGGGAGTTGTATACTATGACAAATGGGGAGCCTATAAGGTCATTCCACATGTAACGTATCTATGACAACTCACACATAGTTTAAGGACATGATGTTTGAAATTGATCTCTTAGTTTAAGGTGATAGAGATCAGAAAATGTGGTAAAAATAGATTAATGTTTTTAATTCTTAGACCAAAATGTATATAATCATAATGGAGTGTGTTTTGAGTTGATGGGAGGTTACCCAACAAGAATTGATGGCTAGGAAGGCTTGAAGCCACATGAATCATTCCCAGTATGGCATGCACACAATTTAAGGTCATAATGCATAGAGTTGGGATTCTAGTTTAAGATGGTAGAATTTGAACCAAGGGAGGATAATATAATCTCAACCTTTCTTGATGGAAAAACCATTCTCATATCTAAATCCTGCATGAACTATGATCAATAAAAAAACATGGAGTAACAGGAAGGGGTATGTGTGAGAATAATTACCATAATGTGTGGTTGTGTATTTTAATTCCTCGATAGTAAAATGATAATGACCAATATGTGGGGACCAACTATTCACTGTTTTTTTAACATAGGTACAACACATGTATCAGTTTAGGATGCAGTGAAAAAATGAGGGATCAACTATTTACCATGTTTAAAACATTTGACACCCCAACTCTTATCAAGGATATTTCATGGAGTATGCATAAGAATGTTGGAGAGACAGATTGGATATGAACCATTTCCATTAAAGATCACTTTGAAATCATAATGAAGTTGATTATCCAAGTCAAGGTTACCATGAAGCATAGAACTATTAGTGTGGAATGTCCAAATGATATGTTGAGTTTCGTGTGATCTATTCCACGACATGATCAAATGTGCTGGTTGAAATTGTTGATAGGAGTGGATCAATCCTTGACTAGTGGGTGAAGATCCTAAAATGAGTTGATGGTAGCGAAGAATCCATGATTTGAGATTCAACCACAAATATGTATCCCATGGGAATGGGAATTGGGTTGTACATAGTTTTAAAATAGATCAAGAGTGGGTAACACCATTGAAGGGATGATGTAGCCTCTATTGAAGACATATAATCATATTATATTGGTCATATAATGAATCCTATATTAATTTTATATGGTAATACTATAGTTTAACAACATTTTATAAGGATGTTAGGTTATTTAATCATATTATACTTTTTATATGTGAATCCAATTTTTTTTTCGTATGGGTACATTAAAAAATCTTGTGATAAGGATGTTTTATATTATTAACATTCCATATATATCATATGAGGAATCCTAGTATTATATAGGTTATGGATAATGTTTAACAGCATACAATGAGGACATTTATTCCATTATCATCCCATATTTATCCAATGAGAAGTCCTAGTTTCATAAGGGGAAATTAAATAGTTTAATGACATGTTCTATGGATTTTGGGATTTTCATTTTGATTTTGTGCAAATAAGAATATGGATATTACATGTTTAAAGATATAGAGCATATACCATAGGGTATATAGGAGTTTACGGTCATATATTATAGATCCAAGGAGAATAGGTTTACAAAGAAAGCATGTATGGAATGAAAAAGCAATAACCTAATGTGAAAGGAGGGACAAAGAGACCCTCTTCCACACAAAAACTCAACAAACCATACCCAAGTCGACATCATGATATTAGGTGGAATAGACTCGGTGATGAGTTGAAAATGGAGGTTATACCCATGATCTGAGATCTGGGTGTCTGCTTGTATCCCATGGGAAAAAGACTCATACAATACATAGTATAGGGGAACATCATGGTAGGATACCAACATTGGTAAGGGGAGATCTTCTAATGTGAGGACATTGATTCATCACATATTCATGATATTAGGATTCCTAAATATAAATGGGTAGCGAAATATTTTTACTACTTATGTTATGTACATTGGTGAGGATTATGTAATGATCTTCATATTACATTCTTCCTCATGTTGGGTAATGAGGGATTCTTGGCCTGTTAATGGTTCAAATAATATGAATGGGTTCAAAAAAATGAAGTGGAATCCCATAACAGAATTTGGAGATACTACCATAATGGTTAATGTAGGATTTATTTGATGGATTCACGACTTGTCCCAAAAAACAGAAGGTCTGGGCATCAAATTGTATCCCATCAGAATTTGAATCAAAACACATGTTGTCCTATAAATAAGTTGGGGAATATGTTTAATTAAACATGATGGGTGAATAAAAATATGAGGAAGAGGGTAGGATGCACATATTATAAGGTCATAATGATTAGACTATGAGTAGGTACTTAAATAGTTTTCATGTGGTGACTAAGAGTTGAAGCTCTACATGAATTGGGGGAGTCACGTCTATTCACAAAGAAAGCGATGATCCATTTTCATATATTTCACATTCATAAGGTTTTATTATTGGGAATTTTGAAAAAAATATATTTCCCTGATTCTTGTATTGGGGGATTTATTTTTTAAGGGTAATTTTAAGGAAAGTGGTATAACTTAACAAGATAATACGTATATATATATATATATCCCATATTCCATATAAATACCTTGAAATAAAATTCACATAATTTATGGTTGAAATGATTGGAATTTTTTTTATTTCCAAAGGGAATTTTTTTTTGTGAATGTAATTTCTAACCATTAGGAAAGTGTTTATGATGTAATGTATGTTTGGTCTGAATACAAGGTGTCTAGAAATCACTATGTATCCCATGAGATTGGGAATAAAACAAGAAATATTTATGGGAAATGACATGGTAGAATACTAATGAAAAAAGGTTGTATATCCCCTCTAACTATAGAATTAATTAATATAGTATTTACCAAGGGGAATCTTGTGCTTATGTCACATAGTAGGTCTATAATTTATCATAATCTACTGAGGATGTCGATTTTTTGTTCATCTCACACTTGATATGTGAGGAATCCATTTTTATTACATATGTTAAGATTTAAATTTCACATCATGAATAGAGGACACTGGGAATACGTATTTTAGCATCATAGAACAGTATACTATGTCTATATTTGTATAGGTTCATGGATCCCATAACCTAGGTATGGGAAATGTTTAAGATCATATTTTTTGGAAAAAATTGGATGTCGTTATTTTGTGTTCATAGATCTTAGTTCGTGGTTTTTCTAGTTTATGTGAAAATATCGTTGACTATGTCTCATTGATTAAATTTATAGAGATTATACCATGTCTAATATAGTTTAAGTTCATATATCTTTTTCCATGACTCTTATTTTTTGGGCTTTGAGTTTTTAAAATGTATTTCAAATAATTATTTTTGATAAACATTTATTTTATTGGAGGTTTGATATTATCTCCATTAAAAATGATTAAATATTACTATCTATTTAATTTACCTTATGATGAATTTAAGGAACATACCATTTGGGAACCAACGTTGGTGTCTTTTCTCTGGGTATCATCATAGCTCCGAGATCGAGTACCTTGTCACCCTCGACTAAGGAGTGGCGTAGAAAAAACTTATTTAACACACACTCTATCATTTTTTTGGGCCTATCGATGTTATAAAGATCTTGAATCTTGTTTTCCTTGGGGGATTATTACTCAACTAGTTATACATATGCCATTATTTTTAAAATATTCTGGTCATAAACAACCATTTGGAGTGATGGTAACTAAACATAAATCGATAAAACTCCAAATATTGTATTATTTATAGAATATGGTATTTCCTAAGTGGAATATTATGTTTTCTTATGATTGGAAAAAAGTTAATTAAGATTATTTTTGAGATATGTTATTTTGTTTTTGTCCACCATTTTATGTGACATGTTGTAGGGGATATTTTTTATGCCTCAATCATCCCATTATTTTACACTATGTGGAATGAAGTATGTTTGTACAATATTTTTTTCCTAGTATTAAATTTATTCTGTTTGGAATCCTAGAAGATAGTTTTTTTGTCTATGAGAATAACATGAATCAACCTAAACAGTTAAATGATGGGGTTTCTAGGAATCTCAATCAATGATATGGTGATGACTTCTCTAATGAGAATGAATTCGCCCTACATGGAAAAGAAGCAATTTATAGTAATAATGAACCAACACCATCAAGGTGTCATTGGAAGTTAGGGTCCTAAACCATTAAGTAACAATACTAAAAAGGGTCAAGAATTTTCTTTAGTTTGGGAAATCTCTAGTGGTTGATAAAAAAGTGTACATTTGTATGTAATGCACAACACCTCTTTTTTAAGTAAATGTAGTCATAATCCATGGAGGGACAATAATATACTGACATCCGAATTTTGTGGGATATTTTCAACCACTCATTATTGGTTCCATTACTTATGGCATGATCTTCATTAAAGACTGAGGTATCATGTATCATTTCATGAAATATTGGGGAAGTTTATTGAAACTACAATTATAGTGGGTTTCTTCATTGTTAAGCCCACTCTGGATGGAAAAATTCATATTTCAGTAGTGGATTTTCTCATGCTTAGCTTGATTCTATAGATAAATCCAAGATATTGATATAAACAATGGGATTATTACATCTTCGGATTTCCTATATTGGGTTGGGGATTTGAGCATCATAGAATATAGGTATAGACATAAATATGATATACTTATTATTTTCCATTTACATAAGTGGAAGGGATGATGAATTTCTTGTGTCCCACAGAAATGACCATTTTATCCAACTCAAAATCTACAATTGACACAAAAAAACATCCCAAATCATTATCTTGATGATTTTTTACTGGTAAACATGGGTCACCTTCACGAGAGGAGGTAATTGGGAAATTAGTAGATGGCTTTGTTCAAATAGGGGAATAATCTCTTTCCTAATAATGGATTTTTTACCCTTAAATTGATTTATGAATAGCATAGAGACTCCTTTAACATATAAAAATGGGACATTAATTTTGAGGACCAACTCAGTACGAGTAATACGAGACTTTTATTCTACCTAGTTATTGGTGTAGCCTTATAACAATAGGAAAGGGTAATGCATGATGGCCTCTGTTGGAGTGATGAAAATGATATCCTGGACTACCTTGTTGATCATAAATTCATTTATGATTGTAACGGTTAGACATCGGGATGCACTATCCTAATTCATCAATAAAAAAGAAACCGCATGATCCAATGCGAGTTTAGTTTTATATGAGAAATTGACATATAAGGGAACTACGTTAGAGGAAATATGTGGTACTTGGAAGTCTTCTAATGTGTGGCAATTTATAAACTTATCTGATAAAAACTCGATGTAGAACATTTTTTGGATTATTGTGTAAAATGATAATCATCCCATCAGTATGGGGTGATTAAGGATGAACATTACTGGGTCTACCTGGGATACTAGTATACCTCATGATACTTAAAATAATGTTAAATCATATTTACTAAAACAACTATTGTGAGTATGTTCTTCTCGACTGACAAGTATATGTCCTCTCTGTAAATTAACATGTGTATGAGATATTATAGGCTATTTTATTGGGACATATATTATTTTTGGTCTAGGATGGAATCATACGAACATTCCAAGGCGTTCATGTAAAGTGCCAATGGATTTCCTGGGATGGGTGGCATCAGAACTGGAGTCCATAGTAGGTACGGCTTGAAACCATCAAAGGATCTATATAAATCCTTATCTCAATGGTAGAAAAGGAATTTTTTCATGATTATATCTAAGGGATTACAATTTTTGAAAGATTTTTAAATAAATAAAAATATTTAGAATAAGTTTTTTTAGAGGCCTTGTAACTTCTACAGAATTCTCAGGGGAGGCATTTGATTGATGAACATTATTTTCATTAGGTCAATCTTAATTCCACTATATCCTACAAAAAATAAAATAAATTCTCAAGATGAACCCTAATGGAACACTTTAGTGGGTTCAACATCATGCTTCTAGAGTGGAGGAAATTGAACACTTTCCCAGGATCCTTGAGATGTTCCTAACACTAGTGGGATTTGACCACAATATCATCCACACACCACTCCGAAAATTTCATAATAATGGGATTAATGATGTGGCGGAACGAGTTAATGATAAATAGCACTGGAATTGTTTAAACATATAGAAAAACATAATTGGAAAAATTTATTGGGGATTTCTTAAAAGCGGTGGGATCTTCATCCTCAAGGCCATATACGTCTGATTATATACAAAGTATCCATCACAAATGCAGAGGAAACAACCCATTCCTTGAATCAATTATTTTCCCTATCACCAAAATGAGAAAATCAACCTTTCAATAAGGCATGTAGAGGTCCTTGAAGTAGATTATGTACCTGATCTTCCTAATATTTCTCTGAAATGGTAAAATTATTTTTATCAACCTAGATACTTGACCTGCAAAAAAGTTGGATTTAATAATATTTTCATCTCTGACATCAACTTCAACTCCATAGTAGGGTTAAATGAATTTTTTGATGCTTTTTGAACATGTTATGAATAAATGGGAGCTCATGGAGATGAATCAAAAGATAAGGTTCTAGCCATGGTATCTCAACATAATTCTAGTTGATTACATCATGGTTCTATTTTAGGAAGGCCACCTAGTATTTCTTCTTCTCTAGGTACATGGATGCACTGATTGATGTGTTACTCATATCCTCCTCATTACAATGTTTTGGATAGCTTAACTCAAGAAATGTTGTGGATACACCCTCCTCAAATTCAGTATGGATATCCTCCAAGTCATCTTAATCATTTTAGATATAGGGATCATAGGGATTAGGAAACTCTTTCAGGATAGATTACTCATGGGGAGCACCAGTGTCTACACTAGATAATGAAAAATCCTAAATGAGGGCCTCTGGTTCATCTTGGACTATGGTTATTGATGTTGTTGAGAATATTTTATTTAGTTTCACACTATGATTTCTTCTATTGATATCGAGGAAATGGTGAGGAGTCAGCTTTCATTAAATCAAAACAGATTTGTTGAATATGTAAGAATATTTTAGATTAAGGCAAGAGGAAAAATTAATCTATACCTCATAAGAGTATGGTATTTGAGTATTATCTGAGGATGTACAATATATGAGTATGATGTAATGTATTAATACTCCTTTTTTGGGAGATGATAAAACGACCCCCATATATTTAATCATGGGCTATATCCTGATGAATTACTATGAAATTTTTTCATTCAACTCTACCAATGGATCAAATGAAGTAGATGATTGATCATTAGGGGAATTGATGTGCTCAATCCTATCGGTCTATACCTTGATTCCTTTGAAATTATAGTTACCAACATCTAGATAGTAAGAATCAAATAATCCATTATGGGAAACATCATCATAGATTAACTATAATAACCCATCCTTAAACATTACATAATCTTGAATTATTTCAAGAATTCACATTGTGGATCATCATATGTTTAGAGTTTTAGATAATTAGTCCATATCTATTACATAACAACTCGAATATTACATGTATACACTAATAACTAGTATCCATTTTTCATAAAATAAAAACTATTAAAAGAAATAGAAATGACTAGTTCCTTGTTATCGATAGAATGGATTTTCCAGGATCTCATCCTAGACCCTAATCATCTTTATGTCATGTGAAATACATTTCAAAACTTGGGATGAGCATAAAAATCTCATTAAGGGTTATAGAGTAATGAAGGAAATCATTATCCCTTCAATAAATAAGAATAAATTAAATCGTACTTTTCAATCATTACATACCGCATGAAATCATAATATTTATGAATAACATACAGAAATGATAAATCGTAAAGGTAATTTATGGCATTCATATGTTATCTTGGGCTCACCTGCCCAAGGTTTATCACAGAACCACCCATATACGTAAACAATTCCCAATAAAAATAACATATTCATAGCACATAACATAAGAATAAAGAAAATATAACATTTCTACATTCCAATCACAACATATAAAATCAAGATATTGAAATAAAAAATGCTTTGTAAAATCATTTTCAAAACCATTTAAGTCATTTAATAAAAAGATTTTTTAATCAAAGTGTACCATACCACTTTGAAAAATTTAAATAAATTATCATTTGAAAACATTAATGAAATTATAAATACATCCTTAAAAACATTTTTAAAACATGGACATTAATGATAATGATTTACAAGGATAAATCAGAAAATCATTTAAAATGATATTTTAGTTAAAGAGTTATTATCAAAATGAGATATTCTTGAATTTAAATAATTGAGGAATAAAACTAAATCATAACTTTATAATATCATGAGAATAAATTTATTCATAATAAACTATTCCAAAGAACAATATATACACCATATAAGAGTGAATTAGTGTGTAAAACAAACAAAGTTTCAATGGAAGGACAATTGAGACGAAATCCATTATAAAATTGTATCATAATGTAACACCCCAAGATTTCATAGTGTGTTATTTCTTCAAAATAATTAAATAACTTGCACTACACGCAACACTGAGTTCAATTGCACCATGACTTACCAAAAAAAAGCCATTAAAAGAGGTCATGAATAGTATTAACTAAATTTTAAACTTTATAAAATCCTTATAATTTTAGAATCCATATTATGAGTTTCTTAGACATAATGTAAGAACAAATTCATTTTCAGTATTGCACTTTTACTAAATTTTAATAGTGAACCCTTTTTAGATACTATATTTTAAACTTTTTGACTAAATGGGGACATCAAAAATTTAAAATAAAACATCCCAAGATTCCACGGTACGCTAGCGTGTGTTGTACGCAACACCGAGTTCTAACACACTGTAACCAATCAAACTAGCTGTTATGAATAGTGATACCTACTTTTTGAAGTTATATATATTTTATATTTTAAAATGGACTTCATTTTTGGATTCAGAATATCAAATTTAGCCTAAGGTGAAATTTTGGTACTTTTCGGATAACTTTCATATTTTGATGAATAGTGAAAATTACTAAATTTTAATTAAAAACAACTTTTTTAATCAAAATAATTAATAGTGATAAATTATGAATTTGAGTGGTTTTAAAGTATATTTAGAATATATTTTTACTATTTAATATAATGTTGGTCATTGGACATTATTTTACAATTAAACCAAACATAAACAAGTGTCAATCTTTTGATAGTTATTATCTCTTAAAAACACACTTTTTGTTTTGACAGCGGGAATTAATTTTAAATTAATTTCTGCCACTTCTGTGTTTTGAATTTAGGAAAATGGATTCCATATTTGGAATCAGGATTTTCAAAATGTGTAAATAGGTAACTTTTATTTTTAGACATTTTGAATAATTACTGCGGTAAATATTTTATTTACCATGGTTAAGGGTAAATCCGGTAAATTAGGGTTAAAAAATAATATTATAATAATACTAAATTATCCTAAAACGTGTCTTAAACCTATTGGTTGATACATGGTCGACCATGAGCATCTTGGTGTCAATTTTGGGACCCCATGGATCCACTTGTAAGTGATGATGACACTTTATTTTAATTAAGTCAAAATTAATACAAAAATGACACAAGCATATATCTTATAGCAAAACAATTGTTACGTAGAGTTATATAAGTTGGATTTTAGATTATAAATATTCATTAGAAAGATAAAAATATTTCCTACATAATGATATTTTATTTATAATTTTTAGACATTAAATAATTTATTTTATTTATGACACAATGATGATGCAGTAATTACTATAATAGTGACAAATTAAAATAATTGATATTATAAATACCCAAAAAAATATAATATGAAACTTTTAATGAATTAAACTAATTTTCTAGGATAATATGATATATTAGGATTGATTTAATTGACTTTGTTCGAAGTAATAAATCGGTTATGAGTTTCACAAAAATCAACTATTGAATAGTGTCAAAATTGACATAAAAGAGTTCTTAAACAAATATTATATTATTAATTGATATTAAATTCCTAAAAATCTAAGGTTCGGCCAAGAGACTTATATCATGATAGGTTCATCATTAATGTACCACTAGAGGGTCGCTTGGATGTATATAGTACGTTTATTAACCATATTATATAAAAATACAAAGAGACATTGTAAAAGTGAAACTAATTAACTTAGAGTTAATACTTAAAGATAAGTTTAATATAAGTACCCAAACCTGTCTAAATTCTATTGGTTGAGTGGTTTTCGACCTATCCCTACCTTAACCTTTGAATAATCAACTTTGGAGCCTTTAGAAACCGAATATGAATTTATTATAAATTAATATTTCTAGCTTTTCCAAAGGTACCCCTCACCCCTCTTATAAAAGGGCACTCCTCCTTCTCATTTCTTCACACCTTCAAAGCCTTTTGGTTCAGCCAAACTCTGCCCAAATACTCTCCCAACATTCCTCACTACAACCTAAAGGCCTTAGTTTGATCAGAAAGCCAACCTAAGGAGCACTTTTGATCAAATCAAAAGGAAGAACCCGAAGAAGAGGAGGTTAACCTACCCCAACCAAGGAAAAGTAAAAGGTAAGGGTTTACTTTACAACCTCTTCATTATCCAAGGTTGTTTATACGTAATAATCTACTGGGATCTCTTTATCATCCACATCCATGTTTCTTAAAAATGTATTTCAAAACATTTTTACTATTACAAGAATATGGGTTAAAGTCATTTATACCCTTGTTTGACTTTTTATAAGAGGTTTATAAAGGAATCTTTCCGTCGTTTTCAAAACAAGGTCCTTTTTAACCTTTTCAACAGAATTGAGGTAAGAATGTTTTTTTAACTTATACGGAGGGTGCGGTTATTTTACGCCGTTATAAAATCTTCAAAGCTTTCCTTACAAGCTTATAAGAATATTTTCAAAGAAAATGTTTTATTTTATATGGATCTTAAATGATTTCAAAATAAAAAGAGATATTTCTTTAAAAAGAATTTTGATTTCATCTATGTCAACATCCTTTGATGGATTTTACGCTTATTTGAAGTTGATTTATTGTAATACAAAGCTTATATATTGTATTTAATGTTTTGAGATATGTTTGACTGTGGATGTGCTATTTTTATACCATTCATAGTTTATGGTGAAAGTATTTACATTTCGTATGCTAGTTCCAATAAGAATGTCTATGTTATATTTCAATCTTTACTTCATATGAATGTGTTGGACAAGTATGTTCTAGGTTGGGGACTGGTTAATGTTAGCCCTCCAGGTTGGGGACTGGTAAAAGTAAGCCCTCCAGGTTAGGGACTGGTAAAAGTAAGCCCTCCGGGTTGGTGTCCGGTTATTAGAGGCACTCCGGGTTGGTGTCCGGTTATTAGAGGAACTCCGGGTTGGTGTCCGGTTATTAGAGGCACTCCGGGTTGGTGTCCGGTTATTAGAGGCACTCCGGGTTGGGTTCCGGTTACAGTTAGCCCCAAGGTCTTGGGATGAGGCCTTGAAAAGTAATTAAAGTTTAGCATTATGCATTCCAACATTATGAAAGTGGTTATTGATTTTTGCATGTGATTATTCGATTAGTAGAATATCCATGTGAATAAGTAAATGGCATTATTTCATTTTATTTATGCCATACCATGTTGAAAGTTCATATCTAAAAGGATTTTGTTTTAGTTATACATTTCCTTAAATGTTTATTCTTATTTATGAAAGTTTCCACTATATTGTTATCCTTACTGGGCATTTGAGCTCACCCCTTTTCTATGTTTTATTTTTCCCAGGATGTGAAGAAGTAAGTTATGAATGACCTGCAGGGATTTTATGAGGGGTTAATAGTGTGGATTGTAGAAACATTATGTTGTTGTAGTAGTTTTTCATTTTATGATGTAATGTAAAACCTATGAATATATCTAGTGTTTCCAAGGCTACTAAACCAATCGGTCTTTCGAGATTTGATCTTTCTTGTGATCATGCCAATGTTATGTAATAATGCACCGACTCTAGGTAACTAGGGTCGGGGCGTTACAGTTGGTATCAGAGGAAGTTTAGTACAAACCTTGGAAACTAGATTTAGATAAACTCTGATTAGAGCACGTAGACCTAAGATGAACTTTGAGGATTAGTATAGAAGAACTTCCTAGAATTTTGGTATTGTAGAGATTTTGTGAGTTTTCCGAGCAATACATCCCTGTCTGGATACGAGCAGGTAGAGGCGGCTCTGGCACAGATGTACCTAGGGGTAAAACCCGAAAACACTGCTTTGAGCTAGACTCGAACGGGAACTGGTGCACGACAACGGGCCTTGCTGCACTCTTGGTTACGATACTCCCGGGGGATATGCTTAGGATAACTCTCATTTTCTTTACAAATCATTTTGAAGGGTTTATGAGTATATAATTCCTTAAAGAAAACATTCTTATGATTATGGATTATATCCATAAATAGTTCAATTTATGTTAAGTGTTTTATAAGAATGGGATTATGTATTTTGATTCATAAACTGATCTAGTTTATGCCATTGTTTAGAAATGGCGCCCAGTAGAAGGAATGAGAACACCGGAAATGAACATGATCCAAAGAGAAGGAAGAATCATATCTTTCATGGTCTTAATCTAGAATTTATAAGAGAAATAGTCTCCCATGTATTATCATCATATGAAGTAATAATATCATGTATTGATAAGATAAGTAAAGAGATTACTGAGTCCTATGGCTTCGGAGGGAAGCAAGAGAAGGAAAGGATAGAAGAGAGAAATATGGATAAAGGGAAGAGGGAAAAGAAGAATTTTCCCATATGTGGTAACTGTGGAAAGAAACACCCTGGAACTTTCCTGAAAGGAATGAGAGTTTGTTATAAGTGTGGAGGAAAAGGGCACAAAGTACGTGACTGCAAAGGTAAGAAAATGGTTTCAAATGTACAATGCTTCATTTGCAAGGAGTTTGGACACTACGCGAACATATGTCCCAGTCATCAGTCTATGACGCAAATGATGCTATTGGATAATAATCAAGTTATGATACTACCAAAGATGAAGAGGAATGATTAGAGTTCTTATGTTGATTATGTCAATTGAGTGTTGTATCAACAATGTACTTGTTATAATAATTATGGAGTATATAAGGATTGTACTGCAGTACTATTTCATTAAGGACTTGAGATTGTGTGGAAAAAAGAAAAGTGACTCAATAGCAGGTTAAATTTTTGGAAAATTTATGGTTGAGAGAAAGATAAACCATAATATGGTTCAGATACCGAGTTAGTAATTTTAAAATAATACATGATTGATTTGGATAAATTATATTGGATATTCTTGACTACCTTGAAACTGATTAATGATTTGTATATTCCATCATTGTTGGGGGTTTAAAACATTTTTTGGATTAATGAAGTATATCCAGCTTTCTATATGGAATAAGGGAGCATGAATGTAATCAATAAGGAATATGGTAATTCAGGATGTTTCGGTGTATTAAAAGAATACATGATGAAGGTATTCATATGCTATTACGGGGTAAAAAGGTTCTACATTATGTTTACCTCACTTATAAATGTTGGACTGTGAGTTTGGATAGAAGTATTTTGGATAGTTCTAGTTTGGATTATTTTGGATTGCCATAAAAGGACAACCCGGAGGTCGGGCGGCAACCCGTCGCGTCCGGCAAGGCTGCGAGACTTGAACCCGCAACCGAAGGGCGACAAGGGTGTATCACCTACCACTGTCCCAAGAAATGTCCTGGATTAAATAATGTAGTTTTTTTAAAAGATCTGTTTGATGAATTATAAATTCGTTTATTTTGGAACCCTACATGAATAGTATAAATAGAATTTTTTTTACGAGTGAAAGAAGAGTTTGTGGTTGAAATTTATTAATGGATAAAACTCTAATTATAAAGTAAGTATATCTCCTTATGATCTTAGCCAATCTCATAAATAAATTCTTCAACATTAAGAAAAGCAACTTAGAACAAAAATGTTTTCCTAGATGGTACCTTAAATCATCACTAATTTATGGCTTTGGGATTGTTGGCCTTTTCATAGCCATGTTCTCTACCACTCTCCATCAGATAATTGATGGTTAGATTTCTCTTCCATATCCATATTTTCCTACATGGAACCCTAGTATGTGTTATTTTCGGTAATCTTCATACTTTCGACTCTTTATTTTAAATAGAGGCCTCGTTAATTCATTTTTCGATGTGGGATTTCAACTAAGATATTTCGAAATGTCAAAAATGTGTTATCCCAATACCCTATATTTTGTTGAACTGATGGTACTTCAAATCATCATAGATTGATGAGTTTAAGGACCTCAATTATACACTTGTTTGTTATTAATGACCTCAATCACTACCTATAAATATTTACATTTTTCCTCCAATTATATGTATCTAATTGCCACCAATGTTCTCCAAATCGAGATCATAATTTGGTGGTGACCCTTTCATTTCCCTTTTTCCTCATATTAAGACTAAATTTTAGTAACCCAATTTCAGATGTGGGTTTTCCCACAAATATATTTTCTACTTTCAACCTTTTATTTTTTAAGAACAATTTCAAATTGCGAGGACGTAATTTATTGAAGGAGGGGAGAATGTAACACCCCAAGATTTCATAGTGTGTTATTTCTTCAAAATAATTCAATAACTTGCACTACACGCAACACTGAGTTCAATTGCACCATGACTTACCAAAAAAAAGCCATTAAAAGAGGTCATGAATAGTATTAACTAAATTTTAAACTTTATAAAATCCTTATAATTTTAGAATCCATATTATGAGTTTCTTAGACATAATGTAAGAACAAATTCATTTTCAGTATTGCACTTTTACCAAATTTTAATAGTGAACCCTTTTTAGATACTATATTTTAAACTTTTTCACTAAATGGGGACATCAAAAATTTAAAATGAAACATCCCAAGCTTCCACGGTACGCTAGCGTGTGTTGTACGCAACACCGAGTTCTAACACACCGTAACCAATCAAACTAGCTGTTATGAATAGTGATACCTACTTTTTGAAGTTATATATATTTTATATTTTAAAATGGACTTCATTTTTGGATTCGGAATATCAAATTTAGCCTAAGGTGAAATTTTGGTACTTTTCGGATAACTTTCATATTTTGATGAATAGTGAAAATTACTAAATTTTAATTAAAAACAACTTTTTTAATCAAAATAATTAATAGTGATAAATTATGAATTTGAGTGGTTTTAAAGTATATTTAGAATATATTTTTACTATTTAATATAATGTTGCTCATTGGACATAATTTTACAATTAAACCAAACATAAACAAGTGTCAATCTTTTGATAGTTATTATCTCTTAAAAACACACTTTTTGTTTTGACAGCGGGAATTAATTTTAAATTAATTTCTGCCACTTCTGTGTTTTGAATTTAGGAAAATGTATTCCATATTTGGAATCAGGATGTTCAAATTGTGTAAATAGGTAACTTTTATTTTTATACATTTTGAATAATTACTGCGGTAAATATTTTATTTACCATGGTTAAGGGTAAATCCGGTAAATAAGGGTTAAAAATAATATTATAATAATACTAAATTACCCTAAAACGTGTCTTAAACCAATTGGTTGATACATGGTCGACCATGAGCATCTTTGTGTCAATTTTGGGACCCCATGGATCCACTTGTAAGTGATGATGACACTTTATTTTAATTAAGTCAAAATGAATACAAAAATGACACAAGCATATATCTTTTAGAAAAACAATTGTTACATAGAGTTATATAAGTTGGATTTTAGATTATAAATATTCATTAGAAAGATAAAAATATTTTATACATAATGATATTTTATTTATAATTTTTAGACATTAAATAATTTATTTTATTTATGACACAATGATGATGCAGTAATTACTATAATAGTGAAAAATTAAAATAATTGATATTATAAATACCCAAAAAAATATAATATGAAACTTTTAATGAATTAAACTAATTTTCTAGGATAATATGATATATTAGGATTGATTTAATTGACTTTGTTCGAAGTAATAAATCTGTTATGAGTTTCACAAAAATCAACTATTGAATAGTGTCAAAATTGACATAAAAGAGTTCTTAAACAAATATTATATTATTAATTGATATTAAATTCCTAAAAATCTAAGGTTCGGCCAAGAGACTTATATCATGATAGGTTCATCATTAATGTACCACTTGAGGGTCGCTTGGATGTATATAGTAAGTTTATTAACCATATTATATAAAAATACAAAGAGACATTGTAAAAGTGAAACTAATTAACTTAGAGTTAATACTTAAAGATAAGGTTAATATAAGTACCAAAACATGTCTAAATTATATTGGTTGAGTGGTTTTCGACCTATCCCTACCTTAACCTTTGAATAATCAAATTTGGAGCCTTTAGAAACCGAATATGAATTTATTATAAATTAATATTTCTAGCTTTTCCAAAGGTACCCCTCACCCCTCTTATAAAAGGGAACTCCTCCTTCTCATTTCTTCACACCTTCAAAGCCTTTTGGTTCGGCCAAACTCTGCCCAAATACTCTCCCAACATCCCTCACTACAACTTAAAGGCCTTAGTTTGATCAGAAAGCATACCTAAGAAGCACTTTTGATCAAATCAAAAGGAAGAACCCGAAGAAGAGGAGGTTAACCTACCCCAACCAAGGAAAAGTACAAGGTAAGGGTTTACTTTACAACCTCTTCATTATCCAAGTTTTTTTATACGTAATAATCTACTGGGATCTCTTTATCATCCACATCCATGTTTCTTAAAAATGTATTTCAAAACATTTTTACTATTACAAGAATATGGGTTAAAGTCATTTATACCCTTGTTTGACTTTTTATAAGAGGTTTATAAAAGAATCTTTCCGTCGTTTTCAAAACAAGGTCCTTTTTAACGTTTTCGGCAGAATTGAGGTAAGAATGTTTTTTTTAACTTATACGGAGGGTGCGGTTATTTTACGCCGTTATAAAATCTTCAAAGCTTTCCTTACAAGCTTATAAGAATATTTTCAAAGAAAATGTTTTATTTTATATGGATCTTAAATGATTTCAAAATAAAAAGAGATATTTCTTTAAAAAGAATTTTGATTTCATCTATGTCAACATCCTTTGATGGATTTTACGCTTATTTGAAGTTGATTTATTGTAATACAAAGCTTCTATATTGTATTGAAAGTTTTGTGATATGTTTGACTGTGGATGTGCTATTTTTATACCATTCATAGTTTATGGTGAAAGTATTTACATTTCGTATGCTAGTTCCAATAAGAATGTCTATGTTATATTTCAATCTTTACTTCATATGAATGTGTTGGACAAGTATGTTCCAGGTTGGGGACTGGTTAAAGTAAGCCCTCCAGGTTGGGGACTGGTAAAATTAAGCCCTCCAGGTTAGGGACTGGTAAAAGTAAGCCCTCCGGGTTGGTGTCCGGTTATTAGAGGCACTCCGGGTAGGTGTCCGGTTATTAGAGGCACTCCGGGTTCGTGTCCGATTATTAGAGGCACTCCGGGTTGGTGTCCGGTTATTAGAGGCACTCCGGGTTGGGTTCCGGTTACAGTTAGCCCCAAGGTCTTGGGATGAGGCCTTGAAAAGTAATTAAAGTTTAGCATTATGCATTCCAACATTATGAAAGTGGTTATTGATTTTTGCATGTGATTATTCGATTAGTAGAATATCCATGTGAATAAGTAAATGGAATTATTTCATTTTATTTATGCCATACCATGTTGAAAGTTCATATCTAAAAGGATTTTGTTTTAGTTATACATTGCCTTAAATGTTTATTCTTATTTATGAAAGTTTCCACTATATTGTTATCCTTACTGGGCATTTGAGCTCACCCCTTTTCTATGTTTTATTTTTCCCAGGATGTGAAGAAGTAAGTTATGAATGACCTGCAGGGATTTTATGAGGGGTTAATAGTGTGGATTGTGGAAACATTATGTTGTTGTTGTAGTTTTTCATTTTATGATGTAATGTAAAACATATGAATATATCTAGTGTTTCCAAGGCTACTAAACCAATCGGTCTTTCGAGATTTGATCTTTCTTGTGATCATGCCAATGTTATGTAATAATGCACCGACTCTGGGTAACTAGGGTCGGGGCGTTACACATAAGAATAAGGATAATTCAATTACATAATAATGTGTGAAAATATAAATAAACTCAATATATGTGGATATTATGTGTGAAAAAATAATAGGTTATTCACAAATATTCAAATCACGTCATAATCAAGAAGTAAAAGTTTAACTCAAAGTATTGAAATTGGGTTAGGAAGTTCTCTTACAAAAATTCGATAGCCAAACGATGTCGCTTTAGAATTCAGAAACTGAGTTGATGAGAGTGGAAAATGTATCTCATCATTTTGACACAATATTTATAGCAATAAGGATATATTATAACTTATCACACCATAATAAGATGTAAATTAAAAGTCATAACAAAAATAAGTATTTTAAAAAGAGGAGGGTGAAAAGTTCCCTTACCGATTTGGTAACGTACAAAACATACACCAAATGAAAGAAGCATCATATGATATGAATATAAATACCCATAAATTAAATTATATTACAAAAAGAATACAATCATGTTCATTCCATACACAACACAGAAGAAATAGTGACAAATATAGCATGAATCTCATGGGAATAAGCAGTGAGATGAAAAAACCTTACCACATTGTAATCAATCGAGCCGTATGAACAGAAGTTATTAAAAAAAATAAAACACAAAATACCATGAATATAAAGATAATACTAAAATTTTATATATCAAATGGTAGTACACAATACACCACATTCAATAAATAAGTGGTGAGCAATGGAAATCTCACAGAATTAAAAGTGAGATAAGAAATCCATTACCACGTGTGTGACTAGACTAGTTTTTTCCTTATTCATCCTAAATAATAAACTCAATTTAATTTATAATTTAATAATAACATTTTTAAATTTTATTATTATTTTTATATCACTTATTACCATGTTATAAACATTATGTAATCATTTAAGTTAATAACGGTTGTTTGTCAATATTTGTTACTTGAGTAAAACTAGACTTCTAATAATTACAAGTTGTTCACATGGTCAAATTCAATTATAACCAATATTATATTCATGATTTAGACATCATATATATAATATATATTAAGAATATAAATGTATTTATAAAAGTACATAACATTTGGAGGTATGAAATGAAATGCACCATTCATGGAGATGGTATGACGTATATACACATTAACGCTAAATTCATTTCTAATTATTATTTTAATGGAATTAAAACATAATGATACATAGTTATATTATAATTATAGTATAATATCATATATAATATATTAAATATATTATTTATACGTCCCACATATGGAATTAACGAGTCATATCCCTTTCAGGGGGCACTAGTCTGCACTTCCTCAATTGATATTATCCCATTTAACCATTATGGAAACCATAAAGATAGGATGTAAATGTAAAACACAGAAGAATAATAAAAACATAAGAATAATATATATCATATATAATTATAGTGACATCTTAATGGACACAATGAGAGGTGGCAAGAGATAATCCAACAACCATAGTTTCGTGAGGAGTTAGTTTTCCATTCACAGAAGCAGTATGTTCTTCACCAATTAGATGGAGGTGTGTGTAAGTGTAGTTAGAATAATTATCATAAAGAAATCCTAGTATATTTTGGATACTTTTTTTGTTATAAATGAAATTAATAAGAAGAGTTTAGGGTTTTTAGAAGTAAAATAAAATAATATAAGTTAAGAGAAAATGATACCTTTAATTTGGGTAACTCCCTTTGGTTTTTACAAAAATGACATCTTGATGTGCCTTCTTCATAAGGTAAGACTTATATAAGGATTATGGGGGTCTTGATAACTTATTTGGTCAGGGGATGGAGGAGCCAAGGGGGCCTGAGAGGTGTGATGAATGGGTTATAAGTGATATATTTTTATAAGAGGGAGGATGGGTTCTCTAGGAATGTGTGAAATTCCTATTTTATTATTTTATGATTTTGGGTTTCTAAAGGTTGAAAACTCATTAAGGTAGAAAATAAGATGTCTCGTGGTTGAAAGAAATTCATAAAATAAGAATTGTATAGGTTTTGGATGTTATTTTAATAATTATAATCTTATTTATTTAAATCATTTATTAATGAGGTAAATACTAGATCATTTTTCTATCATAAATAATTTTATTGATTTGATGTCTAAAAATTTTAAATAAATATTCTAGGATGTAGGAAATATATTAGTATTTCCAATTAGTATTTATTTTCAAAACTATAACTTTCATAACCCCATGTGATAATTAATTAACTAAAAGTTATTTGTTTGTGTCATTTTTGTCATCACTTTAAGTTAATTAATCTAATGTGTCATTATCACTCCCAAGTGGCTCCATGGGATCCAAAAATCAACTCAAAGACGACCATGGTCGTAAATGACTCATAAAATAAGTTTAGTACAAGTGTTAAGGTAATTTTGTATTATTATAATATTCTTTTTTGCTTGATTTATCCTATTTACCTTTAACCTAGGTAAATAAAAGTCAAAATGTACTATTCACCAAAAACTTATCTTCATCTTATTAAACCAAATTTTACGTACTAATAACAACCAGGTATGTAATATTTCTTATATCCAATTCACTGATTTAGTAAAATTACTTTTAAATGAAAATGCGAGTTTTTTAACTACTCTTTAGTGGTTTCACTATTCATCAAAAATTGATGTTTTTCAGAAAAATACAAAAACTTTTGTCTAAGAAATATTTGATATTACATATTCAAAAATGATGTCTATTTTACCAAATTAAAAACATATAATTTGAAGTAATTAATTTAATATTAATTCTCATTAGTAAAACAAATAGCTTGTTTTTAAAATACATTAATTATCAAAAGATTTACCCTTGTTTTTATCCAATTTAAAATTGATATTAATTTCAATGACCAAAATTGGATTAAATTGTAAAAAAATAATTTAGTTAAATTTTAAAATCAATTAAAAATATAATCTATCCATAAAAATTAATTATATTAAAAGGAACTTTTTAATTAAAATATAGTATTTTTCCCTATTTTGAAAAAATGAATTTTATCAGAAAAATACCAAAAATTTATCCAATGTAAATTTTAATGTCCCAATTATAAAGAATAATTTTAATAATTCCAATAAAACATATAAAAAATACCAAAACTAGATTTAAATTGGGGTTTCCATCAAAAGGCAGTAAATTGACCTTTTAAAGAATAATAGAGTATTTATTCTTAAAATAAGATTCTTTCTAATTTCATTACTCTAAAATTTATTGGATAAATGTAAAAACATTTAACAAATATGTATATTCATATTGTAGTTAGTTTGGTCCATTCCCACCAATAAAATGGTTAGGCGTTAACTACAAATAAAATAATAATAATATATTATTTTTCAGTATGACTCATCATTGTGTGAAACATAAGATTTCAAAGAAACTCATTGTTGGGTATCTGGTATGCCTTCCAACATAGATTACCCTTAGATGTAAAATTAATAATTATTTTAAAAATATTAATAAATATGAAAATTTCATATTCTTTATTTACCTGAGATGTTACATCCTTCCCACCATTTGGGAATTGCATCCTTGTAATTTAAAAATTTGGCACAGAAACTTCATTGAAAGTACAACATCGGAAAAAGACTCAATAAAACTATCTCTTTAATATAATGATAGAGAAGTAAAATGGTCACCCATGATAACCCATAATAGGATTCCATGTAAGAAAACATGGATACAGAAGAGAAAAAAATTCCATCATGTTCTTAAGTAGAGTGATAGAAAACATTATTAAGAGAAAGTTAACTACCAGAAAATCACAAAATTATGATGTTTTAAACTGTCATTGATTACCCTATAATAAATTTAAACCAACAACGTTTTACATTCCTTTTCATAATTTTTAGGAATTCATTTACTACATAAAATAAGAATATAAGGAAATATACTTACCTTCAAGTATATTTTCATACTTTAATATATTTCTAAAAAAACTATTCATTTCTCCAAACAATGACCATTAAAAAAGAATTGGTCACATCATAAGCACAAGAATCATCTTCTATTGAATCAAATAATTCACATCAGAAGAACTATATATTTCATTTTCCTTTATACATCAACTAAAACTAAAATGATTAGTACAAGATAATATAATCCACAAAAAGGATAATCATTTATAAAAATAAATACTAATATTAATCGAAAAAACTCACCAAAATTAAACAAAGTTCAAGAAAGACCATTTAATACACAAATGTCCTTAAAATTATTCAAAATAATCCAAACAAAGATTGAAACCCAAAACACAGAAGGATTTAATCACATTGTCTTCCATAGTAAATCAAACCATTTGACTCAAAATACATACACTACTCTTAAAGTCTCATATAGAAGCATAATTAACCAAATCATATATTATAGATGATAAGTTAATCATTTCCATAAAAAACCCAAATTGCAATATATGCACAATAAAAACAGATATTCTCCAAAAATAAAATGTCAACATTTACTCCACAAATGTAATACCATCGTATTTTATTTTTCTTAAGCATAAAGTGTTTCCAAAAGAGAGAGCGTCTTCTAAAATAACTTTTATCACATAATCACCAAATCATTCTCTTATAAAAAAGATATCCATTTGATAAAACGTTAGATCCGAAATCAAATTATTCTTGATCAATAAAATCATTTAACTAAAAATAATATGTCATACTATCCAGATACTTCACATAATCTATTGGTAGGTGATAAATCCTAATCACACTTCGTCTGTGGGTTCAATTCCCATAGATTTGTTCGATGTGATGGGTTGTTACACGGTCTGCGTGTTTTCCTTTTTATAAAACCCAAAAATAACCCTAACATGTTTTAATTTCAATGGTTTCCTTATACCTCTAATTTCCATCCCAATTCATTATGATATCAATATCTTAATTCTTGAAGTCTTGTATATATTTTCATTTTATTATTTCACCATGATATGATAAAATAAAACAATCCCCAAAATAAAGAACATCATACATTGATCATGGAGTCCGCTTGGTTTCATCGTCATCTTGTTCATGTAGGTAGAAGGTCCATGCATTGCTTCAATTATTTAGAGATCCATAAAAATCATTTTCTTCTTCCATCCAAATACACGTTTTACAATATGGTTCATATGGGTGTTCACAGAAAACCAGTTTTGGAAAATAATCATATATAACTTATAATTTCAGAACATATGATAAAACAAGTTTTTTAAAAAATAGTCAGACAGAATTTGAGTTGAATCATTAAATTAAATGTACTTTTAAAATAACATAGGTATGTGTTGAGAGAATATATTGTTAAATAAAATATAAATATGTTTCTCAAGGGTCTCATTCTTCATCACCTTTTTCCAAATCATAATATTCTTCAAAATCGTGTGATAAGGTAAAATATTTGAAAATGACATGATAATATTTACCTTTCATGAAAATATGAGAATATTGTGAAAATTGGATTATTCTAAATGCAACCCAAGATCCAAAATGATAACGAGGTATAGTGGAGTTGTTTGATATCTCAATCAACTACTTTTTGGTCATATGTATTCTAGAAAAAGTTTCAAAATCATCTGAACATGACTTTTCAATAATTATTGCAAGAAAGTCATCAGGAAGAGATAGGAATATCATTTGAGATCCTCCTACTTCTATTTTAAACTGACTTTTCATGATCTAAAAAAGATATAAAATAAGTATTTCACTGAAATATTAGACATAGGGACTAGCCAAGTGTCTAACGAAAACTCATAATCCCTAAAGTTGTCTAAATAGACCTTTGATATCAACTATAAAGACCCAGCTTTAAACATTACATAATGTTGAATTATGTTAAGAATCCACATTGAGGATCTTTTCAGGTTTAGAGTTTTAGATAATTAGGCCATAACTATTAAATAACAACATTAATATTACATGATGACACTACTACCCAGTATCTATTTTTTCATAAAATAAAAACTCTTGAAAAATAGTGAAATGTCTATTTCCTAGTTTTGGACAGCATGACTTATCCTTGATCTCATCCTTGACCCTATTCATCTTTATTTCTTATGAAATACATTTTATAACATGGGATGAGAATAAAAATCTCACTAAGGGTTATAAAAAAAGGAAGGAAAACATTATACCTTAAATAAATAAAAATCAATGAAATCATACTTTGCAATCGTAACATACCTCATGAAATCATGAGATTTATGAATAACAGGAAAAAATCATAAATCATAAAGGTAACATATGGAATTCATAAAATACTTACATTGTAGCTATCTCAGATACATAGGGAGTGAAATTTGTAATACCCATCATAGTATATTTCGTAAATCTCTTCGGAGAAACATTAACGTTTACCTCCACCACGTTACCGAATGCATTGGAGAGTTATCTCGGGCTCACCCACCATAGTTTTATCACGAAACCACCCATATATGTAAAAAATGCACAATAACCATAACATATTCATAACACGTAACATAAGATTAAAATAATGATAGCATTAGTACATTCTAATAAGAATATATCTAATCAAGATATTGAAATAAACAATACTTTGTCAAGTCATTTTCAAAACCATTTAAAATATTTAATGTAGATATTTTTGAATCAAAGTTTCATATACCACATTGAATCTTTTAAATAAATTATCATTTTAAAACATTAATTTCTAAATAAATAAATCCTTAAAACCATTTTTAAAACATGGACATCAATTAAAATCATTTAGGAGAATAAATTTTTAAAAGATTTAAAACGATATTTTAGTTAAAGAGTTTTTATCAAAATGAGAGATTCTTGAATTCAAATAATTGATAAATAACATTAAATCGGAAATTTATAGTATCTTGAGAATAATGTTATTCATGTTATAATATTCTAATGTACAGTATACACACCATATAAGAGTGAATTAGTTCATAACAACAACAAAGTCTCAATGGAACGTAAATTGAGACGAAATCCCATATAAAAATAGTATCCATAGATTAAGGATAAATAAATTACATATTAATGTGTAAAAATTATAAATACACTCAATATTATTTGATCTTAAGTGTGATAAAATCATAGGATATTCAAACATATTCATAGTACGACATAATCAAGATGTAGATGTTTAACCTAAAGTATTGAAAGTGGTTTAAGAAATTCTTTTACTGAAATTCGACTGCCTAACAGCATCACATTAAAATACAGAATTAGAGTTGACGGGAGAGGAAAAGGTACCTCATCATTTGGAAAAACAATTTACAGAAATAAGGATATATAATAACATATCCCAACATAAGAAGATGTAAATTTAAATACATAACAAAAATAAGTCATTTAAAAAGAAGAGGGTGAAAAGTTCCCTAATGATTTGGTGTCTTATAAAACCTAAAACACATGAAAGATGGATCATACGATGAAGACATAAATACCCATAACTGAAATTATATTACACAAATAGTACATTTATTGTCAGTCCACACACCATACATTGTAAATTGTGACAAATATAGCATTAATCTCATGGGAATAAGAAGTGAGATGAAAAACCCTTACCATGTTGTAATCAATCGAGTCTAATGAAAAAAAGTTAATAACCAAAAAATGAATAATATAATACCATGAATATAAAGATAATTTTTGTAATATACATATATATAAAATGGAAGAACACAATAAACAACATGAAATAAATAAGTGGTGAACAATGGAAATCTCATAAAATTAAAAGTGAGATAAGAAATCACTTACCACGTGTCTGACTAGACTCGTTTGTTCTTTGTTCATCCTAAATGATAAACATAAGTTAATTTATATCTTATTAATAACCTTTTTCAATTTTATTATTCATTATATATCCCTTATTACCATGTTACAAACATTATGTAATCATTTAAGTTAATAACATTTTTTTTGTAAATATTTGTACATGAGTAAAAATGGACTTCTTATAATTACACGTTTTTCACAGGGTCCAAATTTCATTATATACCGAATGATATTCATGATTTAGATATAATATATATAATATATATCTTCTATTTACATTTATTTATAATAGTACATAACATTTAGAGGTAATAAATGAAATGCACCGTTCATGGAGACGGTAAGCCGTACGTACGCATGAACGCTACATTCATTTCAATTTCTTAATTTAATGGAATTAAAACAAAATTATACATAGGTATATTATAATTCCAGTATAATATCATATATAATATTATTTAATCAATCCTTTATATGTACCACATATGGAGTTAACATGTAATGTCACTTTGAGGTGGCGGTAGTCCGCACTTCCTCAAATGAAATTATCTCATTAACCCATTATAAAAACAATAATGGTAGGATATAAATGTAAAAAACAGATGAATAATAAAAAAATAAATATAATATATATCATATATTAATATATTTTGAACTTAATGTCCACCATGAGAGGTAGTAGGAGATAATCAAACAATCATCATTTCGTGAGGCGTTGGTTTTCCATTCACAAGAACAATGTGTTCTTCACCCATTAGATGGAGGTGTGTGTAAGTGTAGTTATAAATCTTCTCATAAAAAATTATAGTATATATAGGATAATTTTTTGTTATTATATAAAGGAATAAAATGAGTTTAGGGGTTATAGAAGTAAAATAAAAGAAAAGAAGTTAAGAGAAATTGTTACCTTTAATTTGTGTAAATCACTTTTGTTTGAAACCAAAGGACTTATTGAAGTGTCTTATACATAAGGTAAGGCTTCTAGGAGGAAGAGGGAGATATTTACGGATTATTTGGGTAGGGGTTGGATGAGCCAAGGGGCTTGAGATATCTAAGTAATGGGTTAGAAGTGAGGGATTTGTTTAAGAGGGAGGATGGGTTCTTTAGAAATTTGTGAAATTGTTATTTTATTATATAATGATTTTCGGTTTCTAATGGTCCCAAACTCATTAAGGTCGAAGATAAGATTACTAATGGTCAAAATAAATTCATTCAATAATAATTGGACAGGTTTGGGATGTTATTTTAATATTTATAATCTTATTTATTTAAATCATTTATTAATGAGGTAAATACTGCATCAGTTTTTGTATTATTAATAATTGTATTTATATGTTGTATAAAAATTATAAAAAAAATCCATGATGTAGGAATGTTTTTATATTTCCAATAAATATTTATAGTTTAAAATATAACTTATATAACCCCATGTAATAATTAATTTACAAAAATATATTTGTTAATGTCATTTTTGTCATTATATTATGTTAATTAACTTAAAGTGTCATTATCAATCCCATGTGGCTCTATGGGGTCCCAAAATCCACCCAAAGATGACCATGGTCATTAATTACTTGTCCAATAAATATAGAACAAGTTTTATGGTAATATTTTATTATTATAATATTCTTTTATCCTGAATTATTTTATTTTTACTTAATAGCGGTAATTAAAGGTCAAAAGTTTCTATTCACCAATAATTATTTTGATCATTTTTGAACCAAATTTTGATTACTAAGAACAACCATTTATGTCATAATTTTTATATTCAATTCACAACTATAGTAAAATTTCATTTAAATTAAAAAGTTATTTTTTAACTACTCCATAAAGGTTTCATTATTCATCAAAAATTGATGTTTTTCAGATAAATACCAAAAATTCAGCCTAAGATATATTTAATATTCTAAATTCAAAAATGATATCTACTTTACCAAATTCAATAAATATAATTTGAAGTAATTAATTTAAAATTAATTCTCATTGACAAAACAAATAGCTTGTTTTTCAGAAATAATAACTATGAAAAGATTGACACTTGTTTATGTCCAATATCAAAGTGAAATTAATTATAATGACCAAAAGTGTATTAAATTGTAAAAAAATAATATAGTTACACATTAAAACAAATGAAAAATATAATCTAACCATACAAATAAATTATAATATAAGGCACTTTTGATTTAAAATACAATATTTTTCACTATTCATAAAAAATGAATTTTATCACAAAAATACCTTAAATTTATCCAAAGTAAATTTTGATGTATCTATTCTAAAGATGAATTTTATTTTGTCAAAGAGAATATATAAAATTGTCCAAAACTAGATTTAAATTGGGTTCACCATCAAAAGGCGGGAAATCAGCCTTTTAAGGAATAATCGATTATTTATGCTTAAAATCCGATTCTTTCTAATTTTAAGACTCTAAAATTTATTGGATAAATGTAAAAACCATTAAAAAAATTATATTAATATTGTCGTTAGTTTGGTTCATTCCCCCCAATACGACGACTAGGCAGTAACTACCATTTGAAATAATAATATATTATTGTTTTTCTGTATGACTCATTATTGTGTGCAACATAAGATTTCAATCAAAACAGTTGTTGTGTATCAGGTACGCCATCAAAAAGAGAATCCCATTTAAAGTAAAATTAATAAAAAATTTACAAATACAAATAAATATGAAAATTTCTTGTTCTTTATTTACATTGGATGTTACAATACCCCTATTCTACCATCAAGAGAAACATTTTTGTCACATGTTATATGATGAGGGGACTATTGGATGAAAATAAATCTTGGTTATTCCAAATTGAACCTTGTAAGTAGTATACTATAAGGATAGCATAAATATTTTACATGATATCAACGGGGAAAACTTATTTTTGAGAATACTTTTTCCACACAAATTCCTAATACTCATATCAAACCCATGAATTGTTTGGTCTGTGGGAGTCATATATTAATTTTTTATTCCCTACATATGGATCATCCATATAGGTATTATGTTGATCACCGAGCTAGTATGAACTGTGTAGAAGAAGGGTTTATCTCTATTGAATGGACATGTGATTTACAATGATAATATTTTCCCTTTAATAGTGACACCATTGTATTATCTAGAAAAAATTAATAAGGGATTTTTGTTCCTATTTATCTGCACCCTCTATATAGTAGGTCGTAGAAAAGGACACATCATCCTTGAAGAGAAATGGGATATTCAATGCTTCAGCAAGGGAATCAAAAAATTAATTTGACAAGAATGTAATACGAGAATCGAGATCATTGTAGGTATGCCAGTTAGCTTCTTAAACATTTAATACATACATTATAGGGGTTATTTTTGCCTTAAAAGTGTTAATCATTAGTATATGGTGTAGAATATGTCAATCTATGTTCACTAAGACTTCAATAGTTGTGATGATGTTATAATGCTAAATGACTAGTCTACTATGAACAACTAATGGATGGGTTCTGGCAGGCTGAGCTCTTAACCAAGCAAGATTAGGCTAATCGAAATGCTCTCATGGATGACCCAAACGGTAATCTAATAAAGTCAAATGTGGGATCATACATAATGGGGTGGATAGGGAGGACATTCCTTTTTGAGCTCTATATAAATCTTTATGGTTGGATTAAGTAGAAATAACAGCCTAGTTTAAATCACAGACATGACAATCCTATTTTTAGTGTTTCAAATACCTCTCCATTGATGGAATCGTTTGTGAAACTGTAGGGGTTCACATGACATTCCCAAATGTCGGGTTTTTTTAATGTTTTCCACTATATCAAAATAATTTATGGATTTTTATGTATGCTCATCAGTACTAGAATAGAACATGTATAGGAATTCCCATGGTGCGAATTTAAATTTTGGAGTCAAGTAATAACTAATTGTGTGAGTTAGATTTAGCATTGGTCAAGGAATATTATTTACCTCACACCATTGTTGTTTATTTTTATGATACATGGTAAGATCCAATGAAAATGTAGAGTTAGTGTTCATAGGAGTCAGTACAACAACAAGATGTTCTGAATTTCTCAAGAGTGCATGTGTAATACAATTGTATTGAGCAACATCCTTTTAAAAAACCAGTCATTTTACTTGAACATCCCATGATGTGGAAACTATTTTCACATTCTAGTGTCTTCATTTTCACTATCAGGATTAGATGACACATGTACCACCAACATTATAATGTCAAAAAATATTACTAATACACGATCTAAATTGAATTATAAATAATATTTGAATATAGATAATTAGTAGATGCTTTGTCTGAGGATCCTGTAATATAGAAAAATTTTTAGCATGGTTAGTGAGTCTAGAATCTTGTGTTCAATTTCATTCTAGAAACATTAGGATTACCTTTCATATGGTATAGATGAAATATATTCGGAACTATAAATCTCTAATGAAATAGGACTACTTCTGTTTTTCTAGAAAAGGAACCCTTGGATCATGGAATTGAATTGGGGGGGGGGTGGCACATTCTCTTGTCAAGGTTAAGAATGTTCTCAAGGATACTTCTAAGAGGGTACACTAGGTAATGATATTCCTAGAGAGTTTGATGTGATAATAAGATCAGTATAAGCATCAGATTTGGAACCTATACATACATAAAGAAGACTATTTCTGTATTTATGGGACTTACCATGAGAGATAAAAGGGGAAAATGGGCACAAATGTTGTTTTATTATACTTCATGGCATCTTCCAAACACTAATAATTATTGATGATCTCCTGACATCTGCTCGGGTAGTTCTTGGAGAAGAGGGTATGGACTAGATCGTACATGATTTTCTTCATGCATATCATAAGTAGTTATTCATAGGAGATCCAGAAGATTAGATAGTTTGTGTGTCCCTTCCTTAAAGGTAGGAAGCTTAAAATTTTTCAGGATTCTTGTTATTTAATTTTAGGAGTTAGGTGATTCATGTATAGTGTGAGGTGGATCTAAATATTTATTGGAACTATCTAAAGAGGTCCTCTCTACAAGAAGAAGACGATGTGTGTAGCTGATGGTACCAAACTACTATATTCCCTTCAAATGTCTCAAAAAATATTCAGATCATGGTAGCTCCTACGAAACTAGAGTCACCAATATTGGGTTTCACTTTGAGTAAATTTGGGGTAGACTATGTTTCACGTCACCCATCCCATTGAATGTGGTGAAGTTGTGATTACCATACTCTGGCATGCTCAAACATGGTCCACCCATACTGTGTATGACATTCCATCGCACATAAATACCCCTATCATATTTCTAGAGCATCTAGATGGAAAACTTGAGTAGCTATCATTCTATCATGGAATGGGTTTGTTAACACCAATGGTTTGATATGAACTTTGAATTTGAGATATGCATGGATTTTATCCTAAGGTAGATAAACATACTACTTAGGCGAGGTGGGAGTCTCATAACATGCTCATTATTCATTTCTGTATTCTTCGTCCCTGAAAGGGTATACAATGACACCATGTTCAATTCTGGGAATCTAACTAAGGAGGATCGAGTTTCCCACTTTAGAAGAGATAAGGTCCTTATGATTTTTTTTCTCTAATCACGACACATCAGTGAGATCAGAGGTGATCACTTAAAAATAAAATATATCCAAAAGCAAGGCATCTCTCTTGGGGTCCGACTCTTATTTTGCTGAAATCATGGAGGGGTCAAAGGGCTCTATGTCTCTCGTTCCTTCATCAACATAATGATGGGAAAGTAATAATATTTTCTTCAGGGGACTCCAATGGCCCAGTGCCTATATATTTAGATGAGTGTAGACACCTACTATGGTGTATTCTTGGAATTATATCACCCCTTAATGTATGATTTCCCTATCATTCCCTGAATTGATGACTCAATTCCTTTGATTTACTATTAGGTTAGTTCTTTGTAAGTTCACTTTGGATATAGTCAGAGTGTAACATTAACTATCAGTGGATGAGATGGATTTATGGTCATGTTTCTAAAGTAAGATAAGTATAGATTGAATTTAAGAATACTACCCCCAACCACTGGTCTGCATGTGTGGAGATTCCTCCTCCATGTCCCACTAGAGCATAGTGAGGCTCTTAATGAATCTTTTCTATAGATTTTTGATGTAATAATATGATATAGGATGTTGAGATACTAGGAATTATATAATATCAACCTTATTTCACTATTAGTGGATGTAATTTTGGTTCTCTTGGAACCCTATATAAGTCAAATGATGGTCCTTATGGAGGTTAAGCATCTGCAAGATATTTTTGTAAACACAAACTACATAGTCCTTGGTGAGGGACTCAGGGATGAAAAACACTGGAGCTATATATGTCCAAAACATGACTACTATCCATTCCATGGCTATTATTTCCCAGAATTCCTCTTTATCACATTTATAGGAAGGATCCTACTCTTGTTCATCCCAATCCCTAATTGGAATGAGGCGAGATTAGGGTAGAATCACTGATGCATATCTACATTGTTGCTGATCATCTAAAATCCAGGGATCCACACATGAAAAATATCATCTATATTCTTGGATGTTTCAGGGAGGTCGGTTTAACGTAAAGATCATATCAATACAGGAAGAGTTGTTTACCACTTCATCATTTATGAGGGTGGAAGCATCCATTTGAGGCTCGTTGGGGTTCTAAGAATCATCTCAGAGTACTAAAACATACCATGACAACTATCCAATATCTTTCATGGAGGTAGAGAGATGGGAAAATGATGGTGATGGAGAAATTTTATATACGTATCAATTAATAGTGGCCATAATTCCCACCACCTTTAGGTATCTGTGGATGGATATGGTTAATATGTGGACCTCATATTTCAATATCATTAGCCTCAGTCGACTAGAATCTTTCCTAGACTCTAGAAGAATGGGTGAGGTTTCCCTCATTAAGTCATCCATCACTACAGAGTCAAATAGTTCAATAATTAAATAATTATTCCAATCTCCATGCCTCTGATAGTATGGTACATCTCTAAGATTGAGCTACTATGAGTCTATTGGGTTTCTTCGATGTGTTTTTCAGCCTGTTTCATGGGCATGAACCCCACAAGATGTCTTCTTTCTCCTCCGCAAGAAGTTTTATTTAGAGTAATACATATATTCAGCATGGGTAGGATCTCCAAATTATTTTTTGTTGTTGTAGGGAGGACCTCCATAGTCGTTGATGGTGGTATAAGGAGGACCTCTACAGTAGTTAAAGAGGGTGTGGGGGGGGGGGACCTCCACATTTGATTCTGTTGGTGTGGGGAGGACCACTGATGTGGCTCTATTTTTAAATAGTTTTTTCACATAATTTCTTTAATTTTTAATAATTTATTTATTTATTTTTACACTTTTTAACAAATAATTGAACTTTTTTATTTTTGACACTAAATCTATTATTTAAACATTTTTTATAAATAAATTTGTGTTTTTAGTTTATTAATAGCTAATTTAGATATTCTAGTTATTGTAATTATATTGACATTAATTTTATTTTAATAATACTAATGTGGTTATCTTTTTAATAATTTTAAATGTTTATATAATTGTTCATAGATATTTTCATTAATATAATTTAATTTTTAATTTAAAACCTTAATCGTTAAATTAGATTTATAAAAAAATTAACTTTATTTAATAACATGTTTAATTACTCTAATAAATAAAAAAGTTAACAATTTATTTTAATGTTTAATAATATAATGTGTTTTTAATTTTATGTTTTCTTGTCATCATTTAATTAATTAACTAAATTGTTCAAAATATTTTGTTAATTTTATTTATTTTCATGTTTTCAGTTAATTCTTTGAATGTTTTTTTCATTTATTTAGATATTTAATTAATTAATCTTAATATCTAAATTCATAGATAATAATCATGTTATATTTATTTTTAGTTTGATAAATAAATTAGTTAGTTTTTACTTAAGACAATAAATTAGTATTTAAAAATTTATTGAGTTTTACTTTATTTTAATTTATTAATGTTTTATTTATTTTATTATCTGTTTATAAATTAATATTTTATTGTTTACATTTAAATTTTTTCTATCGGTGAGTTGATGAATCGATATTGAGACGCACTGATGTCGCAGATCGCTGATCATGACCCACCTATCGCTTGTCACACTGCAGTGGTTTTTAACTATAGGTGGGTAATGACTCACCGATCCTGATATATTGATGAGCATACATGGAGGTGAAAGATCACGAGAGTGGAGCAGTATTTGGGATGTTATTTCTCTCTTTCCTTTAATTTTTGTACTCTGTTCTTGTATGTTTTTCATTGCATTAAACAAGATGATCATAGGTTAGTATTTTCTTAGATCAGGAATTTAATTCTACTATTTTATCTTTAAAACATCCTAAATTACATTACATTTTATACAATAATAATCACTCGTCAATATTGAATTATGGTTCTCTGTTCAGTTGATTTACCTCTCAATTGATTTCAAAATTTATAATTTCATTATCTATTAGTGAGGTTGTTTTTGAATGCATCTACCAGAAATTTAATTTCATTAACTTTGGAAATTCATGACGAGTTTATTTCCAAATATTATCTTTTTCAAACTTCTTAACAGTTAGGTTGTGTTTTGGTTTGGTGAACTCCATGACTAAATCCTCTGCCTATTGAATTTCTTGTCTAGGGGGATTCATCAGTATTTCCATGAGATGTGTTTCAACAAAACATTTTGATGAAGAAAACAATTTCCACAAGTAGATTTGAATTTATTGAGTGACTATTGTTAGTTTGAGTTCCTTTTCCATTTCTTCCATGTATTAGTTTACTATTTTATTTTGTTTATTAGTAATTTAGTGTAGTTTTAGTGAATTTTTTTTCTGTTCGATCTAGTTTAATTGGAAAATTCTTTTGTTCCCATTTATGTTAACTAATGAAAATCATAAAAAAATTATGACAATTAGAATGTAAAAAATCTCTGCTTCACTGCTGACAACAGTAGTGTTTAATTAAAATAAACCCTTAGAAAACTCAACTACCATCTCTTAGGTTCGACCCTTTAGTTCAATATTAGTGTAGGTTAATAAACAACATTTTGAGGGTTGTGATAACCTCCGACCTCATCAACCACTACACTGGTCAATGGAGGTGTTGAGAGGACCTCTAAATTGGTATATATTATTGTGTAGAGGGTATCTCCATTAGTTGATGGTGGTGTGGTTAGGAAATTAAAATTTGTTGATGGAGGTTCATAGAGGACCTATTCATTGTCATTCCTTGTCAGTATATTATGCATAATGATTTTAGGTGGTGCAAAAAACAGTGAATGATAACCCAAATATCATAATATGTGGGTATGGTATTGATCCATTTCTAGAAATGGGAAACATCCTTCACTAGTTGTGGGAATCTGGTGGAATACTCCTATTGTTTTAGGGTCAAACAGAGCTTCAGAATATTCATCATGTCAAGAAATTTTCTCATTCTTCACCCTAATTATTTTATGGTGTTTTGAACCAAGGGTAAAAGATTAGTCATAAATTCAAATCTCTTATCGACTCATCGAACTAGTTGGTGTTGGCACTAGAAGAAAAATATGGTATCCCTCAAGAAAGATCCTGAGTAGTGTTCATTACAGGACTGTCTTAGACATCCCATACATCCTCAAAATATGGGAGTGAGCTGTTATTTCACTCTAAGGAGAGGCTACCAATGTGGTTCTCAATTAAAACATGGATGGTTTCCCCAAAAATTGACATCTAGGGAGAATTTTTCAGTGAGGCACCGATGAATTGACATATTTTCTGGCCATATATCTAATAGGAAGGACCCATCCAAGATCGTATCAACTATAAGGCCCCGACCTTAAACATTAATTAATCATGAATTAAATGAATAATTCACATTGAAGATCTTTTTAGGTTTAGATTTTTATAGAATTAGGTCATAACTATTACATCTCAAAGATTACAAAGTAGACACATCTACTCAGCTTCCATTTTTTTCACAAAAAAAAACTCTTGAACAAAAGAGTCACGCCTAGTTCCTTGTTTTAGACATCCTGACATATCCTTGATCCCATCCTTGACCCGATTCAACTTTATGTCCTGTGAAAAATATTTCAAAAAAACATGGTATATGAATAAAAATATCATTAAGGGTTATAACAATACGAAAAGAAAAAATTAGTCCACATATACATAAGAATCTATGAAATCATACTTTACTCATAAAAAATAAGAAATTTAACATACCTCATGAAATCATAAGATTTATGAATAACTCATAGAAATCATAAGACATAAAGGTAACTTGAGGCAATCATAACATACTTACGTAAGGAGTATCCCTCGTGGTTATGTTTGTAATACCCATCATACTATATTCCCTAAATCTCTTTGTAGAAACCTTATTGTTTAAACCCTTCACGTTACCCAATGCATTGGAGAGCTATATCAAGCTCACCCACCCTTAGTTTACAATGGAACCACCCATATTCATAAACAATTCCCAAGAACCATAACATAATCATAGAACATAACTTAAGCATAAAGTAAGGATAACATTCCAACATTGCAATAACAATATAACCTTTTAAGGTAATGAATCCATTCTAAAAACCATTTTCAAAACCATTTAAAACATTTAATAAAGATATTTTTGAATTAATGTGTCCCATATCACTTTGATGTTTTTAACATTTTAAACCATCAATATCCATATAATTAAATCCATAAAACCATTTTTAAAACATGGATATTTAAAAGAAATATTTATAAGAATAAATCATTAAAACATTTAAAACGATATTTTAGTTAAAGGGTTTTTAAAAAAATGAGAGACACTTGAATAGCATAATTGAGGAATAAAATTTAATCAAAACTTTATAATATCATGAGAATAAATGGATTCATGATATAATATTCCAAGGGACAGTATATACACCATATAAGAGTGAATTGGTGCAAAACAACAATGAAGTCTCAATAAAAATGTAAAATGAGATGAAATACCTTATAAAGAATGTATCAATCTCATAATTATGTGTGAAAAATATAAATACACCAAATATAAGTGGATATTAAGTGTAAAACAATAGGCCATTCACACATATTAAAAGGATGAAATATTTAATAACTACATGTTGAACCCAAAGAAATCAAAATTGGGTTAAGAAGTTCCCTTTGTAAAATTCGACAGCCTAACAACATCACTTTAAAATTCATAAAATTAGTTGATGAGAGAGAAAATGGTATCTCATCAGTAGGACATAAAATTTACATCAATAAGGATATTGAAGAACATATCCTAACATAAAAAGATGTAAATAACAAAAGGAGTCTTTTAAAGAGGAGGGTGAAAGGTTCCCTTACCGATTTGGGCAACTTTCGAAACGTACACCCCATGAAAGAAGGGTAATACAATGAAGACGTAACTACCCATAAATGAGAGTATATTATACAAATAGTAAAATAATTGGCAGTACATACACCACAAAAAATTAAATAGTGGCCAATGTAGCATGAATCTCATAGGAATAAAAAGTGACCTGAAAATCCCCTTATGAAAATTCGGCAGCCTAACGGTGCCACATAAAACATCCAAAAATAGATTGATGAGATAAAATAGGGTCTTTAATCATATTAACATAGAAATTACAGTAATATTAATATAAAATAATATCCCCCAACATAAGGAATATGATCTTAGAAAAAGTGACATAAAAAGAAGTACTTAAAAATAAAGAGAGAGGTTGGATCCCTTACCTCAAGTCTGAATTGTCTTGTTCGTTTCATTATATTCTTGAATAATAAACATTGTTAAATTTATAATTTCTTAAGGAACCCTTTTAAATATTATTATTCAGTTCATATAACATATTATAATGTTATAATAATTGGTTAATAATGTGAGTTTATATCAGATGTTTTTGTCGATGTTTGGTACATGAGTCAAAAATGAACTTGTTTGAAAAAGATTGTCCAGGTAGTTATAAGTAAATAATCTCCATAATAGTATTAATGATTTAAATATCATATATATCCAGTATAAATTCATTTTATAATACTCCATAACATTTGGAGATAAAAATAAATGAAATACACTGTTCATGGAGACGGTAGGTCGTACGTATGCATGAACGCTACAATCATTTCTTTTTCATATTAATGGAATTAAAAATAATTGAGAGATATATATATTATAATTCCAGTATAATATATATGTTATATAAGTCACATATGTTCATTAATTTCATTCGTTATACATTCCATGTATTGCATGAACATGTCACATCACTTGAGGGGGCGGTAGTCCACACTTCCTCCTATGAAATTATCACATTTGACAACATGAAAAGCATAAATTTATGTTTTGAATATATAATTCAGAAGCATATAGAAAAAATAAATACCACATATATCATATATAAAATATAGTGGCATCATAATGGCTACCATGAAAGGTGTTAAGAGAAGATTGAACAATCATCGTCTCGTGAGGCAGTAATTCGCCATCCATGGAAACAGTATGTTATTTAACCATTAGACGGAGGTGTGTGTTAGTGTAGCTCAAAACCTCCTCATAACAACATCCTAGTATATTTAGGATACTGGTGTTGTTACAAAAGAAATAAATAAAAAGAGTTTAGGGGGTTGGAGAAGAAAAATAATACAAAGGAACACTAGGGAAGAATTTACCTTTTAATCGGGTAATTCTTTTTGATTTGAACTCAAAGGCATCCTTGGAAAGAATTATGCCCAAAGTGAGGCTTCTAGGAGTAATATAGGGATGTGGAGAGACAAAATGGTCAGGTGTTGACTGAGCCAAAGGCTTGATACGTGTGGGTAAGGTGGTAGAGGTGGGGGCCTTTTATAAGAGGAGAGGAGGGGCACTCTTGGAAAGTTATAAACTTTTACTTTATTATAAAATGATTTTTGGATTTTAAAGGTCCCTAAATTATATATTTCGAGAATAATGTGATAAGAGTTATAAATAAACCCATACAATAGTTTTTTGAAAAGTTTAGGTCTTATATTTTATATCATCATTTCATTTTATTTAAATCGTTAAATAATAACGTAATCGCTGCATCATCATTATGTCATGAATAATTTAATTTATTTAATGTATAAAAATTATAAAAAAATAATATTACGTAGGAAATATTTTTATATTTCCAATTACTATTTATAGTAAAAAATATTACTTGTATAACCCCATGTAAAAATTGTTTTAGTAAAACAATACTGGTTTGTATCAATATTGCTTTTACTTTAAATAAAAGGCATTAATGTCATTATCTTACCGAAGTGCCTCCATGGGGTCCCAAAAATCGACCCATGGGTTTTATGGGTCGGCCATGACTCATCCAATAGGTTTAGGACAAGTTTCATGATATTTTAATTTTATTATAATATCATTTTTACCATAAATCACACTAATTACCTTTAATAGCGATTAATAAAACATAAAAATTACTATTCATCCAAAATTATATTAATCTCATTCAACCAAATTTTACTTCTTAATGACAACAATATTTGTAGGATTTTTGATAATAAAATCACAGAAGTGGTAAAGTTTCATTTAAACGAAACATTAGTTTCTTTAACTACCACTTATTGGTTTCACTATTCATCAAAAATTGATGTTTTTCAGAAAAATACCAAAAAATCACCCTAAGCTATATTTGATACTCCGAATTCAAAAATGATGTATATTTTACCAAATTCAGAACATATAAGTTGCATTAATTAATTTAATAATTAATTCCCGATGTCAATACAAATAGCGTGTTTTTAAGAAACAATATCTATTAAAAGATTAACTCTAGTTTAAGTCCAATTTCAAAGTGAAATTAATTCCAATGACCACCATTGGATTAAATGGTAAAAATATGTTCTAAATACACTTTAATCTCAATTAATTATATAATATATCCATATAAATAAATCAGATTCAAAGGAGGTTTTGAATTAAAATGCACCATTTTCACTATAAATGATCTTTATAGGAAAAATAACAAAAATTTACACAAAGTAAATTTTGATGTCCAGATTCTAAAGAAGGATTTTATTTTGTCACATACAACATATAAAATTTTCAAAAATATATTTTAAAAGGGTTATCCATCAAAATGCGGTTATTCAACCTTTTAAAGAATATTAGAAGATTTTTGCTTAAAATTGGATTCATTTGCATTTTATGCCTATAACATTTATTGGATAAAAGTAAATATATTTGAAAAACATATATAATAATTTTGTGGTTAGTTCCGTTATTTCCCACCATTACAATGGATAGACATTAACTACCATTTAAAATAATATTATTTTATTATTAGAGTGCAACTTAAGATTTCAATGGAACTCGTTGTCGCGTATTAGGTACGCCATCGTGCATATCGTTCCCATTAAAGTAATATTAACATTTTATTCACAAATATTGATAAAAATTAGAATGTAATATTATTATATTTTGCTGGGATGTTACATCCTCCCCCTATTTTGGAAATTGTGTCCTCGTAATGTCAAAATTAGGCTTGTAAACACCATTGAATGTCCCACATCGGAACAAGAGGCAGAAAAACTATCACTTAAAAAGAATGGGAGAGAAGTACAAAGGTCACCCAAGTTAACCCATAATAGGATTACAAGTATGAAAATATGGCTATGGAGGAGAAAACAAAGGGTCATGTTCTGATGGAGAGTGATAGTAAACATGTCTAGGAGAAAGTTAACCATAAGAAAATCACACACATGTGATGGGTTAAACGGTATTCGATTCCCCAGTAAGAAAAGTTAACAGAAAAAATTTTGGTTTTAAGTTACTCTTCATTGAGGAATATATTTTTGAGCTTAACTAAATCATAATGAAACATACTTACTTGTCAAGTAGACTTTCAACTTTTACTAGATTCCTTAATCATACTCATATTTTCTCCAAAAGACGAGTATTTAGAAAGACTTGTTCACATTAAGAGTACTATAATCAACTTCATGAGAATAACATAATCCATAATAGAGAACTATATATTTCCCATGTATTTAGATATCAACCAAAACCAAACAAAAAGTTTAGTACGAGATTAGATAATACCCAAAGGATATTTTTTTTTACAAAAATGAAAACTACTCCTAATCTCGAAAATTTGTTAAACAAAACCCAAAGTTCAATGAAGACCATTCAATAAAAACTTTGTCCATAAAATTCTTCAAAGTAAACCCATCTAAGATTGAAACCCAAATATTTGAAGAATTTAATCACATAGTCTCCCAAGGTACAAATTAACAGTTATCTCCAAATAACATCAGTTTCTCTTAAAGTCTCATACTGAAAAGTAATTAACCAAATCACATATCCTCAATTATAGGTTAATAATTTCCATAGATAACCCAAAATAAACTTACAATTGATTCATAAAATCATATAACTAAATATAATTAGTAAAACTAACAAGGGACTTCACGTAGTCTAGTGGTAGGCGATAAATTCCAGTCGCACATTGGTTGTGGGTTCGATTCTCACAGCTTTGTCCGACGCAACAGGTTGTCACACGGTCTGCGTGTTGTCCTATTTCCAAAACTATATAATTCTTAAAACTTTCCCCAAAATGAGATAAAATCTTCAAAAAGAACCATAACATAATTTAACCTCATGTTTATCTCATGTCTTTCATATTCCATCGTAACGTATAGTAACCCATAATTTCCTCAAAAGTAAGGATCATATAAACTCTAATGGTTACCTTTATAATTACTACCTGAAATTCCATGTCGAGTTGGTTCTCTCGTACATGATGCATTATAGAACTCACCAAGGTTCAAGTGGTTGATCATGACTCCTGATAGTTGGTTTGGAATAACCACGATATTTCTCATTGAATCCCCCATTTCATCCAGTCTCTTAATCAGAGAACCACCATAGTTTCCTTCAAACCCATTGTCACTTTAGTTCCTGCTAGATCCATCCATTTACTAAAACCAGAAATTTCAGTGTGAGTATATCAACAAAAACATCATGTACTAATGAGGAAGATAAAAACTAAGATACACTCACTCATTCACTTTATCTAAAACTAGGACTCTTTCTGAAATCCTATACATTATGGTAATGTCACTTATTCTTAGAAAATACCCTAACCTCTAAAGTTACCTAAACCTCCATCTGATACCAACTATAAGGCCCCAGCCGTAAACATTACTTAATCATGAATTAAATGAATAATTCACATTGAGGATCTTTTCAAGTTTATAGTTTTAGAGAATTAGGACATTACTATTACATATCAAAGATTACGAAGTAGACACATCTACTCGGCTTCCATTTTTTCACAAAAAAAAAACTCTCGAACTAAAGTGTCATGTCTAGTTCTTTGTTTTAGACAACCTGACATTTCCTTCATCCCATCCTTGACCTTATTCAACTTTATGTCCTGTGAAAAACATTTCAAAAAAACATAGGATGAGCATAAAAAGATCAGTAAGGGTTATAACAATATGGAAAGAAAACATTAGTCCATGAATACATAAGAATCAATGATATAATACTTTACTCGTAAAACATAATCAATTTAACATACCTCATGAAATCATAATATTTACGAATTACTCATAGAAATCATAAGACATAAAGGTAATTTGAGGCATTCATAACATTTTACATAGGGAGTAACCCTCATGGTTACATTTGGAATACCCATCATAGTGTATTCCCTAAATATCTTCGGAGGAAGCTTAGCGTTTAACCACTTCGCGTTACCCAATGCATTGGAGAGCTATATCGGGCCCACCCGCCCTTAGTTTATCACGGAACCACCCATATTCGTAAAAAATGCCCAAGAACCATAACATAATCATAGAACATAACTTAAGCATAAAGTTATGATAACATTCCCACATTTCAATAACAATATAACATTTTAAGGTAATGAATTCCTTCTAAAAACCATTTTCAAAACCATTTAAAACATTTAATAAAGATATTTTTGAATCAAAGTGTCCCATACCACTTTGAAGATTTTAACATTTTAAACCATTAATATACATATAATTAAATCCTTAAAACAATTTTAAAACATGGATATTAATGAGAAATATTTATAAGAATAAATCATTAAAACATTTAAAATGATATTTTAGTTAAAGGGTTTTTAACAAAATGAGAGACACTTGAATACCATAACTGAGGAATATCATTTAATCAATACTTTATAATATCATGAGAATAAATGGATTCATGATATAAAATTCCAAGGGACAGTATATACACCATATAAGAGTGAATTGTTTCATAACAACAATGAAGTCTCAATAGAAATGCAAAATGAGAAGAAATCCATTATAAAGAAGGTATCCATCAATTAAGGATAAATCAATCTCATAATTATGTGTGAAAAATATAAATACACCTAATATAAGTGGATATTAAGTGTAAAACAATAATGTTTCATTCACATATATTAAGTGGATGACATATTCAATAACTACATGTTAAACCCAAAGAAATCGAAATTGGGTTAAGAAGTTCCCTTGGAAACATTTGACAGCCTAACAGCGTCACATTAAAATTCATAAAATTAGTTTATGAGATATAAAATGTTATATCATCACTGGGACATAAAATTAACATCAATAAGGATATAGAAGAACATATCACAACATTAAATTATGTAAATAACAAAAGAAGTCTTTTAAAAAGAGGAGGGTGAAAGGTTCCCTTACCGATTTGGGAAACATTCGAAACGTACACACCATGAAATAAGGGTCATACAATGAAGATGTATCTACCGATAAATAAGAGTATATTATACAAATAGTAAAATAATGGGCATTACATACACCACACAAAAGTAAATAGTGGCCAATGTATCATGAATCTCATAGGAATAAAACGTGACATGAAAATCCCCTTATGAAAATTCAGCAGCCTAAGGACGCCACATAAAACATACAAAAATGGATTGATGAGATAAAATAGGGTCTCTCATCATATTAAAATATAAATTAATGTAAGAGTAATATAAAATAACATCCCCCAACATAAGAAATATGAGCTTATAAGAAGTGACATAAAAGAGAGTACTTTAAAAGAAAGAGATGGGTTGGATCCCTTACCTCAAGTGTGACTTGTCTTGTTCGTTTCTTTATATTCCTGAATAATAATATTTGGTCAATTTATAATTTCATAAGGACATATTTTGAATATTATTATTCAGTTCATATCACATATTATAATGTTATAATAATTGGATAATAATGTGAGTTCATATCAGACGTTTTTGTCGATGTTTGGTACATGAGTCAAAAATGAACTTGTTTGAAAAAGATTGTCCATGTAGTTATGAGTAAATCATCTCACAAATAGTATTAATGATTTAAATATCATATATATCCAGTAAATATTCATTTTATAGTACTCCATAACATTTGGATATAAAAAGAAATGAAATGCACAGTTCATGGAGACGGTAGGACGTACGTACGCATGAACGCTACTTTCATTTCTTTTTCATATTAATGGAATTAAAAATAATTGAGATATATATATATATTATAATTCCAGTATAATATATATGTTATATAGTTCACATATTTTCATTAATTTCATTCGTTATACATTCCATGTATTACATGAACGAGTCAAATCACTTGAGGGGGCGGTAGTCCACACTTCCTCGTATGAAATTATCGCATTTTCACAACATGAAAAGAAAAAAGGAATGTTTTAAATATAAAATTAAGAAGCATATAGAAAAAATAAATACCATATATATCATAATTAAAATATAGTGACATCATAATGGCCTGCATGAAAGGTGTTAAGAGAAGATTGAATAATTATCGTCTCGTGAGGCAGTAATTCGCCATCCACGGAAACAGTATGTTATTTAACCCTTAGATGGAGGTGTGTGTTAGTGTAGCTTGAAAAATCCTCATAAAAATATCCTAGTATATTTATGATACTGTTTTTGTTACAAAATAAATAAATAAAAAGAGTTTAGGGGGTTGGAGAAGCAAAATAAAACAAAAGAACACTAGGGAGGACATTACCTTTAAATCAGGTAACTCTTTTTTATTTGAGCTCAAAGGCTTACTTGGAAATAATTATTCCCAAAGTAAGGATTATATGAGTAATAGAGCGATTTGGAGAGGCAAAATGTACAGGGTTTGTCTGATACAATGGCTTGAGAGGTGTGGGTAAGTTGGTAGAGGTGGGGCCCTTTTATAAGAGGAGAGGAGGGGCACTCTTGGAAAGTTATAAAATATTACTTTATTATAAATTGATTTTCGGATTTTAAAGGTCCCAAAATTATATATTTATAGGATAAGGTGATAATAGTTAGAAATACACCCATAAAATAAGTTTTTGACAAGTGTAGGCCTTAGATTTTACATTATCTTTTCATTTTATTTAAATCGTTAAATAATGAGGTAATCGTTGAATCATCATTATGTCATTAATACATTAATTTATATAATGTCTAAAAATTATAAAAAAATACTATGATGTAGGAAATATTTTTATATTTATAATGAATATTTATAGTAAAAAATATGACTTGCATAACCCCATGTAAAAATTGATTTAGTAAAACAATACATGTTTGTGCATTTTTACTTTTACTTTAAATAAAAGGAGTTAATGTCATTATCATACCCAAGTGGCTCCATGGGGTCCCAAAAATCGACCCATGGGTTTTCTTGGTCTACCATGAATCATCCAATAGGGTTAAGACGAGTTTCAAGATATTATCATTTTATTATAATAACATTTTTACCTTAAATCACACTAATTACCTTTAATCGCGATTAATAAAACTTAAAAGTTACTATTCGAAAAAAAATATTTTAATCTCATTGAACCACATTTTACGTCCAAATGAAAACCATGTATGTAAGATTTTTGAAAATCAAATCACAGAAGTGGTAAAGTTTCATTAAAATGAAAAATCAGTTTCTTTAACTACCACTTAGTGGTTTCACTATTCATAAAAAATTGAAGTTTTTCAAAAAAATATCAAAAAATCACTCTAAGATATATTTGATACTCCGAATTGAAAAATGATGTCTAATTTAAAAAATTAAAAACATATAATTTGGATTAATTAATTTAATAATTAATTCCCGCTGTCAAAACAAGTAGCGTGTTTTTAAAAACAATATCTATTAAAAGATTAACACTAGTTTAAGTCCAATTTCAAAGTGAAATTAATTCCCATGACCACCATTGGATTAAATGGTAAAAATATGTTCTAAATACACTTTAATATCAATTAAAAATATAATCTATCCATATAAATAAATCATATTAAAAAGTGGTTTTGAATTAAAATGCAACATTTTCAGTAAAAATGATTTTTATCGGAAAAATAACAAAAATTTACAGAAAGTAAATTTTGATGTCCAGATTATAAAGAACGATTTTTTTTCAAATAAAACATATAAAATTGTCAAAACTATATTTAAAAAGGGTTCTCCATCAAAAGGTGGTTAATCGACCTTTTAAAGAATATTAGAAGATTTATGCTTAATATTGGATTCATTTGCATTTTACGCCTCTAACATTTATTGGATAAAAGTAAAAATATTTGACAAACATATATAACAATTTTGTAGTTAGTTCCGTTCTTTTCCGCCATTACAATGGATAGACGTTAAATACCATTTGAAATAATAATATTTTATTATTAGAGTGCAATGTAAGATTTCAAAAGAACTCGTTGTCGCGTATTGGGTACGCCATAGAGCATAGCGTTACCATTAAAGTAATATTAACATTTTATTCACAAATATTGATAAACATTAGAATGTAATATTATTTATTTACCAGGGATGTTACATGAACAAATACTGAAATCAATAATCCTCCTCTAAATTATCTCAGTTGGGAGATAGGGTGTGTGTAAACCATTTGTTGAAGGCGCAATTGAAGTAATTTTTGGAGTATAGTTGTGTGGTATTTTCACACAAACATTTCCCTTGTCCATGCACCAAATAACTGTAGGAAACTTGTTTCCTATTTATAGAGTCTTATAAGGAATGTGGATTCAAGCATCTGTATAGCTAAAATTCAATTAATGCCCAATTTTCCAACAGTTAAAAATTATTCATAAGATATAATAGGGATTTGTGGTGATGATTTAACAAACATAATATTACCATTATTATGTGGCCTATTTTATATGAGAGTTACATGTTAATCCCACATCATTATTTTTGGTAACTGACACCGAATATCATGATTTGGTTACATAAAAATATGATGGTTCCATTAATTATATTATTATCCATATTTAATGGATAACTATTTCAAGTTAGGTTAACCATTTTTTTAAAAAACTTTCTGATGAGACCACACACAACTCATAATTCTACTCCGCACCTCATATTCTAAAAGGAGGAAAATTCCATCACATTATCGGAGATGTTACCTACTTCTATGAAACATGATGGTGGGATGTTTGTCCCTCCTTCCATGGATTCCACTTTTTTGATCCTAAACATGTATAGTTATCCCTCATATATTTAATTAATGTTCTGGAAAATAATTCATGGTTCTATATCGAGGCGAAATCAATGTAATTACAATACTTTGATCTCAAAAGGGAAATAACATTGGGTTAGTATAGGTAGTAACATTTGGAATTTCTATGAATTTCTCGATTTTGGTAAGGTTGTTCACCTATAGATTCAATATATTTTCAAGTCAAATAATTTCATATGAAGAATATTAGGCATCGAACCTATGATATCTGATGTTTTCCAAGTGTTAATTAATCTAGGTGGAATAAATCTTCCATTTATTTTTAACACAAGAATCCCATGATTTTTATGGTGTAGGGATTAGAGATCAGGTAACAAGATTACTATATTATAGAGATTGTTGGGTGTTTATTTGTATACCCAAGGGGGGTTCATAGATTTCACACATGGGATTTGGTTTGGTCTATCCATAGGGGGGAAGATTTCGTACATGGTTTTTGGTTGAGTGCATCCCCATAGGAGAATATTTCACACTTGGGGTTTGGTGGATCATGTAAAAAAGGGGTATGATTTCACATAATAAGGTTTGCGAATTTATATCCATAGGGGGGGGGGTATTTCACACTCATATGTTTTTGGATTTAACATTACGGAGTTTTCCAATGTAAAAATTCATTAATTAGGGATCAAACCCCATGAAGATTCATGTTGTGGTATAAGATATTGTGATATGACTTATCTATGTAGTTTAAAGACATGAGGTGTGTATACTTTTGTTGTAGAAGGAGAGTAAATGAGGTATGCTGTGGGGATTATTTTTATTATATTACTAAGGGTTCTGGTAAAAGAGTAACATCCTGTAGAATGGGAGGAGTGGAATCCCAAGATGACAAAACATAAGAAATCCGACGTTCATAACATAAGGTAAATATAGAGTTTAAAATCATGTTATGAGGGTGTTATTGGGTATTTTAAAATCATATGACTATTTAATAGAGTTACGTAGTTTTACATCTTAAAACTCAGACTTGGATAGAGCTAGACCCTGATGAGGACTATATCAATGTGAGGGAAATATCTAGAAAAATGAATATCTACCGATACGGGGAAACATTTTCCCTCGGTGATTCCACCTTTAGGTTATATGTTTCTACTAATCATGTGCATATGGGTAGGTATTAGTGTAAAAAATACCATATAAGAGTGAAAATACAACGTTCTTAAGTTTGGGTGACTATTCTTAGAAGAAAAGTCATTTGGATTCTTATTATTAGGAGAAAATCTATGGTAACGGTTCGCCTTCATGAATAATTGGCATCAATCTAGGGACCAAAAATTTATTTCATGTAACATTTTCATATTTTCCGAAAATAGGGGTTTTCAATCCAAGAGCTCTAGAAAAATTTCAACACAAGGATTCCAGATGTGTGGGTGAATGAAAAATTAGGTGTTGCATACTTCTTAGGGTTTCTTAATAGTTATTTATCTTATGAGAACCTGAAGATTCATTAGTGATTTTGTGTGAGGAACATTCAACTATTATACAATAAACATTGGGTGCAATGTGTGGTTGGTCATGCACATTTTATAACCTTGAGTGTCCATTGGATTTTGGAGTCACACAATGTCCTGGAAGTGTGTTTTTCAGAAGAGAGATCATATCTTCATCATCAAAAATCCATTATCATTGTGTTGGGGGAGGTTTTATTTAATGTTAAAATCGGAGGTTGATATAGTTAAACTTCATTATAACACATAAATGGGATACTTGTTTCCCATACCATTTTCCATAGGTCATGAATATGAAACATGTGAGGTTTGATGTTTCTCTTCTTTCACAACTATTTTTTCACACATATGATTGATTTTCATGAAAACCTCCATTTTTTATGAATAGTCCTTGGAAATCATTTTAGACACTGGGGAGAACCCCAGTAACAAAAATATAAATATCTTCCCCTTAGGAGTTCATTCCTTTGTGTGTGAATCTGATTATTTATGTTTATCACTCAATAGTGGTACAGAAGCTTCTCTTTGGCCTCATGATGTTCCTTTAGGGTGGGTCACATACTAAATTTATGTAAAACTATACTTTCGAGGTGAGAGACAAATTTTGACGACAACATACGCATAAACTACCCATTTAATATTATATGATTAGTCCTTCATACTTCATGGTATTATTATGTTTCAATTCACTTACATCATTTTTCACAGGTATAATTCAAAAGTTTCCAAATCAAAATGGATTTAGGATTCATTCAAATTTTAAGTAGGAATGATCATGATTTAATTTCCATTGATGGAAAATATTTTATAATTTTCTAATAAACCAATTTAATTATATTCTCCACTTTGTATTCATGAATTATTCATTTAATTGTACCATTTCCCATAACTTGGGTACTTTATATTATTTAGAAAATGTTTTTTATAAAAATTCAGCTTTATTTCTATTTTTAGTAAAATATATTATTCTTCCATATAAATGTTTCAAAAAATAAAATATTTATTTAATATTATCCTGTTATTAGTAAAATTTATTTTTACCCATGTATGACTTTTTAAAAAATTAATTAAAATAAATTGCATGGATATTTTAGGAAAATATACTTTTTATATTTTACAGAAAATGTGAAAATAAATCGTTATTTAAACATGTATAGAGTGAATGATATTTTTAATCATTGTAACCTTTATATTACTTGATGATTCATTAATAATATTTAACATATATTTTCAAATAACTGTGAATTTTTTTTCAAATGTGATTCAAAATTTTTAAATGTAATTTTTATTAAGAATGATTTGAATCATTTTAATGGTATTTATACTAATCAATGAAAACAACATGTAAATGAGTGGAATATTTTGAAATTATTTTTATATGTATCTAACAAGTATAAAAATAATATTATACCTTATTTTAATGAGTTAATATATTCCTTACATTAATTTTTAAAATTTATTCATTCCATCATTTACTTTCATTCAGATATGAGAATAGATTAGGAAACCAATATTACATACATGGGAAATTATTATGATTATTCCCAATGTTTTAATCATTGTGTGTAACACATAATTGTGTACAATAAATGAATGATATGGGTGTGAATCAAATTACATATCCCTATAATACATTGGATAATGTTATTGTCTCATGATACATCATGTATGGTATTGAAGAGTGAACATAATCAATTATTGGAATCTATTCACCATGTGATGTTTTCTTGGAAATTATCATTGACATAGGTTAATATCACTTTTAATATCAATTAAACTTTCCCATTTTCTCATGTTCTTATGATACCATTCTATTTTTCTCATGCTCCTACTTTATTAATAATATACCTTCTCATTCATGATATTATGTTATACCTTTATGACACATGTTATGATTCATTCTCATTTTTATTCACTTAATTGGACTTTAAGATTGAAAAATTATTTAATGTATTCCCTTTGTTATCCCTTGATGTTTTAAGATCCCAAATTCATTTCTCAGCTCAAAATAGAAAATAAATTTATGATTATCTGTTTTAGTTTCTTTATATGTATTATGCACCTAGTCTTCTAATTATACTATAAAATTACAGTAATTATTCTATAATTATTGGATATTTATGATTATAAATTTTAATAAAATATCTTTTAATGGTTTGGGTGATCGTATAAGACCATGAAAATGAGACAATATGGGTATAAGGGAATAAATAAAATTACTTTATTGAATACATTTGGGTAACATTTGATGTAATTTTCCCTAAATGGAAAATTCATTAAACAACAGTAATAATTGTGACCATTCTATACTTCTTAGACAAGATTTTGACACTAATAATGTTATTAATGTATGTTATGCGTCTATATGTTTTTAATGGGTATTTGATTTTGTATGTTAATTACATATGTGTCCCAAATGTGAGTACTTCACTAATCTAAATGTTATTAGGATTTGTTAGTTTTTGATAAGAAATAACAAAAGGTACTGATTCATGGGTATAGGGTTTGTTTCTCTATAATTACAAGAGTTTTTGGATAACTACATGGGGTGGTTATGTGGGTGCCTATTTTTAATAACAATCATATTTACCATAGATCTATAGAACAACTTGGGTTTAATTTTATGTTTTTATTAAATGAGAATTACGATCATCAAGGGTTTAATAAAAATTGTGAGAGGAACCCTCACAAATTATCTATATGTCATTGATTTTATGAATAATTTGAAACAATTTAATTATAATATTTCCCCCATGAGAAATAAAACCATGTTATGGAATAATTTATTATGTAATGTTATTTTAAAGGGGAAAATGAACTAATAAAGCTGGTGACATTAAATGATGTAACCTCAAATATTCTCCCCTTTTGTAAAGACTGTGTTCAGGTTAAATCCAAATTTTTTAGTTTCTAAAGGACTAATAATAGAACTAAAAAACATTATAATATTTTAATTATGATTTTTGATGTCCTTATGGGTCTGATTCCCACTGTGGGGGGCACGGATACGCTACCATTATAGATGAAAATTCATGGATGTTATGGAATTGAATACTCTAGAAAAAATCTAAAATTTTCAAAGCTATAAAATTTAAATGCCTTTTCTCCAAGATAAATAAAAAAATAAACTATGAAATAATGGGTTTAATAATGTTATTGATTTTTTATAATGAGTTTATAAAATATTGTATTTTATAGTTCTTTCAATAACCTAGAACAATTTGTGATACCCTAAAATAGAATGACCTATCATAGAAGATTAATCAGACAGTTTTACAAAGATTGATAAATACACTATCCTTATTTGGAGTTCTTAAGTCATTTTAAGAATAATTTATTCCAATTTTAGTATATCTCATCAATATATTCTTCTATAATTCCATTTATTAAAAAAAAATTGAGTAATGTGAATTGGTTCACCCATGGTTTTTGGAATATTAATGATTTTTTTGGTATTGCCTTTTATCATTATTGGTATAATAAACATAAACAACTAGTTTAGAAATGTTTCCTATTGGGATATAAAGACAATATCAAACGGTATTGTCATTGGGTATATAATATTAGTTTTTAGATATTCATAATATTCCAAGACGATCCCTTATATGAAGAATCTTCTCCAAAAAAAATTCTTCTGATCATATCCAGTTTTAACCATCGTATCCTATAGGTTTTGAAAATATATAATAACATATAATTCATCACACACCAAAATATGTCTCCAAACACCAACCCCAATTATGTCACAATGAACTAGAACCAACTAGTGATATTGAATCTGATTATGAGGTTGAGGGAGATAATGACTTAAAAAATTACCAGTTGACATGTAATAGGACAAGAAGAACCATAATGTCCACAAAAAAATTTTATGGTCGGTGATACTACTTTTCGCATCAATGTAAGATTTTTTCATGGTATTTATGAACCCATAAGAATTAAAAAATATCTTATATCTAATAAATCTTGGTAGTGTCATTCTTTCATGTAAGAGGAAATGTACAGTCTTTATAAAAAATATTCTTAGATATTGGTTGAAAAATATGAAAAGGGGAAAATTATAGGCTGTAAATTGATTTTTATGAATAAAAAAGGAAACACTAGTGGAAAATAAATTAAATAAAAAAATAGACTTTTGGAAAGGTAATTTCGTCAATGATATAGAATTGATTATTATAAGATTATATCATAGAATACCATAAATTACTCAATCATATTAAAGTTATCCTCAAACTCTAGAAATAATTATCATGTTGAGAAATTGGATTTTAAAACTTTTACCTTTCATGGAGTTATTTCTTGTAGATTTATATTCAACCAACTGATGGGTTTTCAAGAGATTTTAAATAAAATCAAATGTTCATTTTTTTGAAATACATGTATATACATAATAAATCATCAAAAAAATATGTTTATTAAATTTGATTATTTTATGAATAAAAAGGATTTGTATAGAATTAAATTTGTGGCATTTGATTATTTCAAAATGGCTGAGAATGTTTTTATTTATTTACTCTCATATGTTGATAATATGATTATAAATTGGGAATTCATCTGATTAATAAATCCAATAATTTTTTTTCATAATTATATTGATATAAAAGATTTAGGGAATGAAAATATTTTTTTTAATTGAAATAAAAGAGGAGATAAATTCTTGAGTGTAGTATTTGTTACAATATCCTTATATAAAAAATGATCTAATAAATGTTTTTTTGGATAATTTGAAACTTGTAAGTGTGCCTTTAGGATAAAAAATCATGTTATCATTTCCCTAGTCCCCTTGTAGTGATTATGGAATTTATTTTTTGAGAAAATTTTCTTATGATGACATAGTAGGAATCGTTGTGTATGACATGAAATTCTCTCGACTTGATATAGCATTGTTTTGAACTGTGATCATGTTAATGGGAATTGTTGGAAATAATAATTGGTATACATTAATGTGGTCACATAGTTTGGGGGTACATGTGTTCAAATTTTTTTATGTTTTTTGGTAATAATTGTTTTTATAGTAAAGCTATTGTAGGATTTTTTTATTCTGAATATGATACTATTATAGATATCCTAAAATAAAATGTTGGTAATATATTCCTAGAATATAGTGGTCATGTTTCATATAAATAATATATGTAATCCATTATTTTACTTCATTCTATTGATATTAGATTAATATAATTAACTAAAGATATAGAAGAAGAAATTTAGATTAATTTTTTGTATAATGGGGTGTATTTATCTGCTATTTTTTTAAGTTCATTTTTATAGACATTATAGCCTAAATATTTCTAACAATAATGTATTCCATGGAAGATTAAGATACATTAAGATAATATTGAATTTTTTTAGGGATGTCATTGAAAATGTGATAGTATGTTTTACCAAGATACATAATTTATATAATACACCAGATAGTTTGAGTGAGGATATTAAATTTCTTATATTTAGGCATTGTTTAACAATTATGAATTTGTTCCTTTTTTAATGACGGGGGTTTTTAGAACACTATATTGTTTAATTATTTTATTTAAGAGATAGAGATATGTGATTTTTTCATGTAAGAATTTAATTTTTTTGGAATCAAATTAAATAAACCATTATTCTTTTATATTTTATTTATTATTATGAAAATATGAATTTTCAAATTTTCCTTACCATGTAGATGAATCTTGCATAAGGACAACCTCTTGTGTAAGGGTATATCACTCGTTATTAAATTTTACTCCTCACATGAGTAAGGGTGACCATATTCTATATGGGAATTTCATTATTTATTTAAGGGTATACTTCCTGTTATAGGAGGATAATACACCACTGTGTAAGGTTAATAACTAGATGTATGAGGGAACTACAGGGTTCATGTAAATGAAAGATTGTATGTATAAGGGTCTCCACCTTACCGCATACGGATCTTCACCTACTTAGTTAAGGGACTTAAAATATTCATGTTAGGGTATATTTGGATTGGATAAGGGTATGTCTTCGTAAATAAGGTTATTTACATTCTGAATGAAAAGTAATTATGTTATGTATTTCCACATATGTGTAATTTTATCTATTTTAATAGTCAAATATTATATTGGTTATGGGTCCTCCGTGTGGTCCACATCCCTCTTTTTCAAATGAACTTCCATCGTCTCAACTGCCTTTATGATTTCATTCATTGGATTTTTGTGTGAATTCATTTTGAATATTAGGGGTTGTGTGGGATGTTTTTAATTCCCATGATGTGAATGATCAATGGATGTTCGTGGATGAGATCTCATATATGGTACTGAAAGTCTGCTGTTGTAAACAATCTTCATCATCCCAAACCAAGTCTAGGGTGTAAGGGGAGATATGTGGAGGTACTTAGACTTTTTCACATGGAATTTTCATGAGGAGGAATAAATTAGTATAATGATATCCATTAAATATTTCTTAAGGATATATTTTTTTAAAATTGGTGTAATAAGAATATTATTTTAATTTCATGGATTAGTTCTTGTTACCAAGTATTCAATTATATTTTTCAATGTTTGTGTGTATCATGAGTAAAACTAGGAATATCAATGAAATTTTCTATAATTTTTTATTACTGTTTATGTCTTGTAATTTAGTTGTTTTCTTTCTTAATAATTAATTAATTTTTTGGTATTTTAACCATACACATTGGTCCACTGTTGACCGAAGCATGTTATATCTCTATGTTCCTCACTTTCGTACACCTCAATCCTCATAATTAAATTATTCCCCCAATATTTAATTGTTAATATAATTTAATATACACACTCATGATCTCATTATATTTATCAATGGATCAGAGTTTTTGTATAGGGACAACCACATCAACAAAACCCTTAACAATTTACTAATTACTTTATTGCATCAAATAACATGACCTTAAGTAAACTAATAGATAAAATAACATGTATAATAATATATTGTCATTTTTAGTGGGTGAAATTAGTGTAAAAATATTATTTATTCACAGAATTGTTTGAAGGCCTTCCTAATAGTTCTCATGTACGGTTTTCAACAAAAAACATCTTGTTTCATTATTTTCAATAGTAATTAAAATTTCATTTTTAATGTCATAAATTATTTTATATTTGGTGTTAATTTTAAAAAATAAAAAATACCATATTAATATTGACTGCACAATATTAAAAAATATTTAATCTAATGTTTTAAACAAGAATTCCATGTGGATCGACCCTATATGACAATACCAAATTTGATTGTAGGTCCAAAAATTTCTAAATTTTAATTTTCATGACAACATGTTACAAATTTATAAAAACATTTATGAACACATATTTATCAAGAAATATAATTTTTTTAAATTAAATAATTCTTTGGGATTATTTTTTGGGAGCACTGGCAATTCAGATCAGTTGTAAAAGGAATATTTTTATAGATCGAGAACAATAATGACATTGAAAAAAATCATGTTGGATTCACAGTAAAAAATTAATTGTTCCATGATAAGTTAAGATACTATATAAATAAAATTTATCCGGTCTATAAATTGTCTTTTTTAATGCTGAAAAGCACTGACATGAAAAGTGCATGACCATTATTTGGGTTAATGAAAGTACTGGTTAAGGAACGCTTACTGAAAAATAAAATGAAGTGATGATAAAGACCTAATATATGAGAATATTATTTTATCATTTATAAATTATGACTTTATCATTAAATTATTTTAACGATGGTTATAAGAACCATTATCCACACCACATTTAGTGGTGATAAAAGTGATTTATTGTTAGCGTAATTGCTAGAGATAATAAAGGAAACATTAGTTACAAATTTCTATAACACTATATAAGACCTTATAACAAACAAAATTACATAGCACAATGCTATTGGAATATTGGTATTGTATAAAATATATTGGAATACAAATGTTACAGTGTTCCATAATTGTAATTCAAAATTTAGAGTAAAAAATAACATAAAAAAATTAATACTGAATCTTATTTACAATTAATCAAAAATCTAATCTCATTTGTAACGCCGTCTATTTTAGATAATTTACCCATTTATGAAATATATTTATCAAGTATTATAAATTCATTGATTTTTGGGGGTTTTCAAAATGTTTGGGTGTGTTTTAAAAGTTTTTTTGGAAGTGAATGTTTTGAGTATCTGTAGTAGATTTCATGAACTATCTCCCGGATGCAACGTGGGGTGATACTAGGAGCCATTGGGTAGCCACATTGTTTTATAAAACAATTTGGGTGCCAAGGGGAAACCTTGAAAGACAAAAATGAGTGAAAAAATAGTTATTACAAAATTTTCCAACCATGTGAGAACCATGTGGTGGTGTAGCCTTGAAACAACAACACCAAAAAGTTGGAACATAGTTCTCCAAAATGTGTGGTAGAACTGTGTGATTATCTAGTTGATATCCAGTAGCATGTACATAGTTGGAACACAGTTTTTAAACCATATATGGTATATATGAAAGAAGTTTTAAATACTCAGAACATAATGTTTAAATTTGGACTAAGGATCTGAAACCCTCATTTTTCTCCAATTTTAATGGCTTCTCAAACTCCTCTTATCTCCATTTCTGTGAAGGTAATTACATTTTATATAGAAAAAATATATTCTAATAAAAAGTTTTTTAGATCTTTTAAATCAGATTTATTTCCTTGTTCTTCCAATTTCTTATTAGATATATGCTTACCAAATCTCTAGGTATCATATATCTATTCTATTACATATAGATCTGTATGAAATTATTTGTGTCATGATGATCTCCTGTTGAATTTTTTAATTAGAAGGTGTGTTTAGCTTGGATCTAGTAGTTAATAGTACCTATTGTTTCTTCAATGATTTATTAAGAGTTAGATTACATGTATGTAATCGCAACATATTCTATAACATTAAGGTGTGTTTTTATATTAATTTTTTCTTGTATATTTTATTGAAATCTGGTTTGATTTCTTTAAGCCAACCATTTTGGTTTATGCTTTGGAAATATTGTATATTGGTTTGATTTTTTGAAATATATTTTCTCATAATTTTAAAAGAGTAGTTATAAAATTATGGTATGATTTTATGTGAGGAAAATATTTTTTGAAATGTTTTCAATAGAGTATTTTTATGTAAAATGTATAGTTAGGGAATTTGAAATAATTTATTTGGAATGTGTTGAATGTTTGAATTTGTATGGTCAGGAAGTACCACAATCAATTTGGGATAGTGTATTGTTCTGAAGTTCCACAATCAACTTGTCACACTAATATTGAGTGTGTGGATGAGATCATGTGTGTGTCTGAGCCTGGAAATGTTTATTCCATGTATCGAGGAATGATAATATTATTGTCTTTATCTCAAATGTGCTTCACTTATAGTTTTTCGTTTTATTATTTTCTATTTTATTTATATAAAATTTGATAACAAGTTCTTTTCTTATTGGTGTGTGGTGGGATATCTCTAGGGATAACCTAAAAGGTGTTATACTCACACCCTTCATGGGAACATTAGTTAGTTTGTAGATTTTGTATACCCAGACACCGTAAATGGAAACCAGACTTTTTATATTGTGATGTAGCTGATACCACATGTATTTCCATTTGTGTTGTATCTTCGAGCTAGTTTAAGGGGTTTTTAGTATTATGCCACTTTGGTGTCTTTGGTTAATGATGTATCTTAGTTTTCTATGACAATTTTCCATGTTTTTTTACTTTGATATTTTTATTTCATTTTTATTAGAATTTAATATTATTTCTCACTCTCATGTATCAGGTTGGTAATATGGATATTTATAATTTGTTCTTCCATGTTATTTTATTTCTAAAGGGTAAATCATTCCACAATGTTCTCCCAATCCCATGGAATTTATTATTTTTTAGTGTCTTGGGGATGTCACCTATGTTTAGTGTTAATCTCTCTCTTCTCAATCGACTGAGTAATAGAGGGATGGTACAAATAGTATCAGAAAAGGTCAACTTATTTTTCTTTTTTGTATTCTAAAAAAGATAATAATATGATAACATTAAATATATAGCTTTAAAATACACAATTTTTTTATTCTAAGCATGAAGTTACCTAAGTGGCTTGGATATAAAAGTATTGTATAACACATCTAGGTGTGTTGTAATATCCTTTTGGTGGTCTTTGAAAATGATTTTTCTGTTCCGTACATTGTTAGTGATACATTACACTAGGAATATATCATTATTTTTTGTGATTAATATTTTTTTGAATATGATTTAAAAAGTATCTTTTTGAATAGAATTATTATTTCTTTTTTTTCTTATAGTGATGAAAAACTTTTGAATACATCAATTTCTGTTGAGTGATGGATAAATGGATTGTTATTTTAGTTATAGAAAATGACACCTTGTAGATGCCATTGGAATCTGGATGAAGAGTCTTTGAAAAATTTGGTTTCACCTAAGACATAGGTCGACTAATAACTTGTCCAATGAAGTCTTCATGATTTTCAAGAAATTTATAGGGGAAATTATAATGATGAACCCTTAAAAGTGGATCAATCCCTAATGTTTTAGAAATATATTCCATATATCATTATGGTGGATTTTGAGCAAAAACCCTTATAGGGTTGGCTAAATAGAATAAATTTCATCACTGAATTCCTTGTACACCTCCTAATATAAATATATTATTGGAAATATATATAGTTTCATGTTTCATGATAATGGTGGGACTTACCTATACAAGATATAGTCAACCAAGGAGTTACATGGTAAGACTTTTAGTAATTTCTAAATAAATAATTTTGTCATCATATATTCAATAACCCAAGAGAAATTTATTTCATCAGCATGAAGAAACACAATCTGTCTATGATATCCTTTGCTTATAAGTTTATGAACATAGTATTATTTTCCAAAAAAAATGATACTATTATACCCGTGAAGATAGGAAACATTGATTCTTGGATAATATGGATATTCCCTATAAGATAGTTTTTGCCTATATTATGGATTATATAGAGATAGTAAATTAAGAGATAGTTTGAGAAATATATATCTATAGAAATCTAGAAAAGGGAAGTATGTTTATATCCTTGGTAATAGGTGGGAACTAAAATAATTATTATAAATGGAAGTGGGAAACCAACTTATTTGGGGGTTTTATATATTATTATCAAACCACAATATTAGATAACATTCTTCAATGACCCATGAGTAAGACTAGTTGTTTTGGGTGTGGTTCACTAGACTATATATAGAGAATTTCCTAGAAAAACCATGATATTGACATAACTATAATACTTTTGGATAAATCAAGTGTTATTTTCACAAAAATATAAATTCTAGTGATGGTTAAACATATCAAGTTTCCTATAAATAAAATTCCTTAAAGTGGAAATATTCTCTGAAAAACACTCTCCCATAGAATTATAAATGATAATGTTATTCTTGAAATATCATGAATAATGAGGTTGCGAAATCTCTTCCAAGAAAAAGGATAATAGAGAAACTAATAAGAAACTTTATGGTGTTGATCAGATTATTTTATAAGATCAATCTGGACCATCGATGATGTGAGGCATTCGTATTTTGAATTCCACAGCCAAGATTTTTTTTGATAATAGAGTATCCCCCACTTTTATTTTCAATCATGTTCTGGATCATATGGGTTTTCATGTTGGAATGATCCTTCATGTCTAGAAACATTAGACACCTCATTTAAAATATGAGTGTCGAGCCTTTATGATTGTAATATGTTCTATAAAAATATACAGGGATAAATTGTTTTATGATTTCACTATTCTTGAGGTGGATATCAGTGAATTGATTTTGGGAATGGATTAGGAAACACCCTTAAGGCCCACACAGACTATAAAGCTTGGAATGTTAGTTTATCATCATTAGATGATATTAATAATAGTTTTAAATTATATTTTAATGTGAATGTAGGAACAAAAGGAACATTCGTAAAATTGGACATAACTAACATTGAACCATTAATAGTAGTTCTATTTAGTTCTACTATTGCATTAATATATTTTCCTACCATCGTTAACCAATTTTTTGATTTTTTATTGATAACTTTTCTGGGTTGCTACCCAAAATTGAACTAGAATTTATAATTTCTCTCCTACCTGGGATTTGTAATATTTCAGTTCCATCTTATAGATGTAAATAATGAAATTAAAATTTAAACATGAAGAGTTGGAATGCAAAGGGTTCATTTGACCAATCATTTCACCATGGGAAACACTGATTAATTTTTTTTAAATAAATAATATTGAACTATCAGTCGTTATGTAGATTATCCAAAGAACATCCAAGTTATGATAATAAAATGGCATTCTATTCAATTAATTGATGATATTTTATATCAATTATGGGAATAATCATGGTTATATAACATTTATTTATTATTAGGGTATTGGTAAATTTGATTTAATAAGGGATATATTAGGAATGATTATTTTTGTAGTCTTTATAACCATTATTAATATTTATTTATGCCCTTAGTTATTAATAATACTCTAATCGTATTTATGAAAATTATGAATAAAATATTTTAGTGGTATCTTGAACACTTTGGGGTGTTTTTTGATAATATTATTTTGTATTCTATTAATAAAGCCAATAATGATCAACAACTAGCTATAACATTGGATATCATATGAGAAAATTGATGTTATGAAATTATTAGAATGTGAGATTTCTATTTATAAGAATTATTTTTTCGTGGAAACATAATTTCTAATAGATGTGTCAATTTAGATACTAAAAACCTAAATGCTTTTATCTCATGGAAATGACTATTGATATAAATTAAGATATAAATTCCCCCATATATGTGGGACATTACCAATTATTTATTAATAACATTTTATTATTTTCAACACCCCTGATTGATTTTAAAATGAAAGGATCTCCATTCCAATTGTTTGATGAGTGCTAAAAATATTTCCATGAGATTATTTTTCGGCATATATATGTCCATATCATTACTCTTCCATTGTCAATATGGGTGTATGTGTTCAATTTTGATGCATATGGATTATGTTTGTGGTGTTTTCTCATATACAATATTATTGTTATTAATTATGGATCGTAATAGTTACAGATATATTAGAATAATTGCCCAACATTTGATTTTGAATTATCTATTATTTTCTATGACTTGAAAACATGGAATGATTACATTTTTTGGTAGAAATTTAATGTGTTCATGGATCATAAAATCATAGAACACATTTTCTCAAAAACGGATTTGAATTTAAGTCAACATAGATAAATGGAATAATTTTTTAGACATTGAATTTATTTAATGAATAGGTAAAGGAAACTCCATAGCTAATTCATTTAGTAGGACTTAATATAATTTTTTCCTTAAAAAAGTATTTGGATAAATGTAAGATAATGTCATTCAAAGTTGATAAGTATCGGGATTTTGTTTTTCATTGTGATGTTGTGTTATTTTTTCATATATCTCTTGTCGCCAATTTTGTTGAGTAGATTATAAATTCCTAGAAATCCAATCACAGATATATCTTTTTGAATTCAAAACTATATGAGGCGGAGGCCATTATGGTATGGAAGCTATATGGGAGTTTAGAGTTTCATTTTATATATTAGATTATGGTACCTCTTTCCTATCATGAAGAAATTCGTTCTATATACACATATTTGAGATAGGAAGTTTAACATGGTATTCAGAATATGTATAAATCCCTGAGAGAATAGTTTTGGTGGGCTAGTATGAAGAGGAATAAAGTGCAAGTTTTCTTTAGATGCCTCACCAATCAGCATTGTCACATTCTATATTTTAACTGACCCATTATATCTCATCTATTAATAAATAAAAAGTTATAAATGTCTAAAATTAATTATTAAATACATGTTCTTGTTATGGATTTTCATAAGTTTCAAATCCATATTATTTTAATGACTTTATTTTTCCATGCAATCTCTTGAATATTCTATGAAATATTTTAAGATGTAAGTGCTTCGTCTATATAATATTCTGAGGTCAATTGAGCCTCTGTGTTGATATAATAAACATATAAAATTTAGTATATCAATCAATTATATTGTTAAAAAAATAATGGAATATATCCCAAAAAATTTCTCTGATGGGAAATATAGTACATCGATTAAATTTAGAATATGAGGTTTACTCTAGGCATGATATAACCATTGTACATGCCAGATGATTGGTTAGATCACATGTAAGTGTAATCATAATTAGTATCTGAGTATTTTTTGAGATGTTAATAATATTAGTAAAAATAATTTTATTAATATTATTTTATTTTTAACAAAAAGGATGAAAAGTTTCCTATGTATTTAATAATAGTGTTATGGAAGAAATATTTTCTGGATGGATATTTATTGGTGATCAATGTAATAATGATTATATTATTACTTGTCATAAATTAGTGTATTTAATAAAAATTTATTTAATATTATTGACTTTTAAAAAATTATATATATATATATGCAATGTTAATGGTAGAAATTATGGGAGATATTTATTAATTATTATAATTTTTGTTGTAATTATTACAGTGGGTATTAAATTTGTTGAAAAATATTGTTGTGTATATTATCATACAATGTGTATATTTGTGGGATAAATATATTTGTACACATATACATGTGTGGGTGTATATATGTATATATATATTTATATATATATATATATATAACATGTTTATATACATATGGGTTATATATATACGTATAGGTATATAAATGAATATGTGGGTGTGGTTATGTATATAATGAATATATATATATATACGACTGAATTTTAAGTTATATTTAATTAATGATTTGTTATGTTTAAAATATGAATTTATATAAAAAAGAGGAATGTGGTAATTCATTTATTGAATGGAATTAATGATCAATTTGAATTAAATAATATAATAAAATAGGTTGGGAGGAAAAATAATAAATGATGGATTTTAAAAATATATAAATTTTATGAGGATTTTTGTGAGGAGCTTATGGGAATCTCACTATTTGTTCTCATCATTTCCCCTCACGTATACCTCTCCCCTTCTCTCTTATTATATATATATATTATAATTATAATCATGATTATCTCTTGGTAGATGGAGATTGTTGAGTTGGAGGTCCCTAGCCATCATTTCAGTGATTGTCTTCTGCGGAGTGTTAATCTCTATTCACTGAATCAGTTATCTCATGGTAGACATTACTGTAGTCATATTATTAATAATAAATCCATGTTTTGAGGCTTTGGTCATCCTATGTATGTGATTCAAGGCATTATGGATCTGGTGAATCAAAGTCTTATCATATCACTTCAAGACGTGGGAACTAGTAATGATCTCAAAAAAGGATTCATCTCTTGTTTATATGAAAGACCATGTGAAATTTCCAAAATGATAGGTCATTGTATGTTTTCCATTAATTTAAGTGAAATTATTACAATATGTGAGAATCAATGAAAATTTGATGATTTTCTTCACCATTTATCCTCAGTGTATGTATTTTCTAAATAGATCTGCATTCATATGGGCCCTCGACTTTTCTACATCATGCTTCTATCTCAGGAACTACAGAAAAGATAATGGTTCCATTTTTGGGTGTCTCATAATCCATTTATTCTATGTATATAGACGTGGAGTTTTATTTTCAAATAAATCTAAATCAAAAAAATATTTCATCGATTTTGTGTAAAAATATATGGATTATATTCGATCTTGTGAAATCCAAAAATATTATATGAATGTTCTTCCAAAATATGTGTCTCTATCTAAATTGATATAGAGTCCAAAAAAATGGATGTGGATATTTTTATTGGGTGTTAGTTGAGGTGGATTTTAATTCACTACTTTCTAAAAAAGTGGTTTTGTCAACACATAATGATGTATTAATAATGAGGTATGGTTATGATAAGCCACGTTATGTTTGTTCTATTTTTGATATTATTTTTCATTCCAATAATAACTATAGGGGGTGTATTATAATTTTTTTCCTTATTTGGGAACGATGATCCTTAGTGTAGGAAAAATAATAAAAGCATACCCAGTGTAAATTTTTATTATGGAGAGTCCTTCCATCCTCATTAAAATGTTTGACATGATGATGTCTAGGTGAATCATGGCGTAATAGTGGAATTTCATATAGGGGATATTGGAGATAGAGATAAGGCCTTTGTTTCACAATAGTCTTTCAATGTGGTTGTTCATTAAATAAAAGATGTAGCTACTGCTGGTGTTTTATCTGGATTTGTGTAAGTATCACCTATTCATAAAAAGAGTAATGTTTTGGAAAGTGAGAAGGTTTGTCTTGGGTAGTATAATTTGGATTAAACTTTAGTTTCATTTAAGGGTGTATCATACTTTTTAAGGGAATTCTCACAGTGTAATCAAAATATTAGTCCTTATATATTGAATAAATGAGGTTCTGGTGAGTCCTCATATAATTAGACAGGAAGGAATGATTTAATGGGGTATTTCATCCATTCTAACTTGTGAGTGTGTCGTATAGGGTCTGGCCTAATCCAGGTTTATAATGAGACAAATATGATTGTTCATCTAACATTTATTTCTGATTTTGGATAGTTGAAGGACTATGTGATGGCTCTAGGATTAGTGATATATTTGGGGAATATTGGGAAAGGGGGATTTAATTTTCATTCTATAGATTTAGATTTTAATGAACTTTTATTTATAGGTTCAAAATTATTAGATAAACTAAAAAAGAATTGAAATCACAAAAAGATTTAGGGAAAATGGAAATATAAGGAGCAAGATGAACTATCTCTTAAGATATTCTTTAGAGGCATTATTGTTAATGTTTAGAAGAAGGAGACTGAGGATTCTCAATAGATTCAATGAAAAAATCAAGACCATGAAAGGATTAACCTAATATTAATCCCAACTTGATAACAAGATTGATATATATAAATATATTGATTGGTGGTTTCTTTAGGCTTTCTAATTCCATACGTTGGATGATGATTCTAACTAGGATGAGGACTTTTGAGATTGTAAACATTTATAATATGATCATTGTTGTTTTATCATTATTTTTTTTGGTTTTAGTGAGGGTTTAGTTTCTATGTTTTACTCATCATAATCTTTTTTGTGAAAATATTTTTTCAATATTAATAATGATATATTACACGAACCTTATATCTAAAAAATAATTAATAATATTATTTTAATATATCATGTGATATTTATCAGATTGACACACCTTTAGTGTTGTAGTCCTCATCTTATTGTGAATAATTTTAAAACTAATTTAATTTTCGAACGTAGTGAGGATTAATTTGTTTAATTAAGCTCACACATCCACTCTTTTCATCAAATGGATATTTCACCAAAGGTGGGATACTACTTTCCTTTTTTCGATTTCTTCTACACATCTTTCCCGGATGATTATATTTGTAAGAATTTTGATGTCCTTTCTAGATTATGAGTTCTTGTGGAAGGGGGGATGTAGCTTGTGCGAGATATTTTTTTGGAATTTTAATTCTATGATAGATTCTATTGTGTCCTTTTCCATTTTTTAATTCGATTATATGATATTATTTATTTTTGTAAATATTTATTATTATTTTTAATACATGCTTGTTTCCTCAATTGTATGTGTGTTACCATGCCATGGTGGTTGTTAGTGTTACATGTGATATTTGGATAATCAAGAAATAGTTATCCCATATATGGAGAGTGTGATGACTTGCAACAATGGTGATGAGGGACCTAAAAACATGGTAAAGGAATGATATATCCATGGTGGTGTGTCAAGGATTCACTTGTGGTAGCATTGATTGTCCATGTTCGTTGCACTATGAGGTATCCAAGTCGATATGAGTACCACAAATTCTTGAATAGTGGACATTAGGTGACAAAATAATCTTTAAGGATAGAAGATTTAGGTAATAATGAACACATAACACTATGAGGGTGACATACAAGGGCTTTTTTGGTTACATCAAACAACTTTTGTTAGTCTTCCGTCTTAGATCTGTAGTGGTTACAACTGAAGGTTTGTGGTGTCTTGGATAGTTCAGTATTATTTGGATTGGAATTGTATTTTTATTTCCATTATACATTGATTTTTATTATTATTAGATACACTTGTAATAGTAAAGACCAACAGGTTATGGACACATTAGCAGTTTCCCATTGAGTCTTGTACTCCCACCCAACTCAATCATTTTGGGGATCGGGTACATTTTATTATGGATCTAGTGAATGAAAATGGACCTATGGTGGATGAATATGAAGAGAAGTATAGAGAAGGTGGTGTTATGAGACTATCATTGAAGAGACACCATGGTGTTCTTTCTTTCTTTATATCATTGTGATTTACACAGGTTAGGCATTCCACAATGGGAGGTATTTTATTTATATGATTATATTTCATTTTTTTAGTTTCTACATGTTTAATTTGATTATTTGTTATTTTTATTATTGACAATATGACATGATAATGATGGTATAATCTAGCCACTGATGGATGTAGACCCTAACTTCTAGTCTATAGCCTCTTGCGTTTGAGGAGACACACATGAGGTTTTATGACCCTTTGACTAAGACTCAGTAGTTCAGGTCGGGGTGTTATAAATATGTCATCACATAATGAGGATTCAATAACTGGTATATTATTTTTTCCTTTGGTAGGGAGACAGTATGTAGGTGATGAGTTAGTTGGTACATAGGATGGGTAACCATGATGGTGTATATACTAAACTATTTAGTGGACCTCTGAAAAGGCATAAATTTTTAAAAATATGTTTTATTTTTACTATTTATTTTAATCACATAATGTGATCCACAAAATGTTAATATTTCATTTATGATATATTTGTTTCTGTTGTGAATCATGATTAGGTACATAGGTTCATATGAAATATATATACCTATTTTTTTGATGAATTATAGTTATTTAATTAAATTCTTCAATTTATGCTATATATTTGGAATGGTTTGTTTGTTTTTGATGAATTTTGTTTCAATGATATTCTTATATAACTTATTGGCATTAGTTAGTTGATCTTATTATGTTGTTGTGTTGGTATATATATAATAATTTTGAATAACATGTAGGGATGGTGGCCATGGTTAATGACATGTGGGGTATATCATGGGTTAAGGGTTGACTTCTTGGAGAACCTTTCATGATCCAATAAATTCATTATGGTCACTTTAGATTCATAATATTATAATTTTCTAGAGGTTCCACCATAATGATATTAATGTCAAAGTATGATTTTTGTGTTCAGGGGCCTATGTTGTTCAGTCAAGACCACTATATAAACTTATCGAGGGAAAGAAATTGTTATAGGTGGATATTTATAACACTCTAAAATTTAACTAATCCTTGAACCCACTTTTATTAATAAAATACAATATATTTGTTTGGGAAAATTTAATGTTTCAATACTATTGATAATTATGTATTTCCATAAGGATAAAATATTGGTTTATTTAATGCCTCTATTTTTCCATGTAAAACATTGGAATATTCTATAGAATATTTTATGAGTTAGTTATAGAGTTAGTGTTGGATTTAGAAGACTTTAGATCCCCAATGATGACATATAAAATGTAATAAATATATTATAACACAGTTTTTTAGGTTTTTATAAGTAATGTAATATCCCATTAATGGTATCTAGGATGGGAAATATGAGTCTTTTGTTAAGTCTAGAATGTGGGTTGAACCCTAGGCATTACATAACCATTGTGTGTGTCAATTGTTTTTGACCACATGAAAGGGTATTAATAAATGGTATATAAATATTTTTTGGGATGTTAAAAATAATAATAATAATTGTATTACAATTATATTTTGTGTTGAATAAAATGTATGAAAATTTACTTCCGTATTTAATAATTTTCTATGGTGGAAATATTGGTTGGGTGAATATTTATTAGTGATCAAAGTAATAACTGTGATATTATTACTTGTCCTAAAATCATGTGGATAATAGAATTTGTTTTGTTATCATCATTTAATGAATGTTATATTTCAAAAATTAATGTTGGTAATGATTAGAGATATTTTGTATTAATAATAATGATTTTTTAATAATAATATTATTATTGAATTTGTGAAAATAATATTAATTTATATATGATTTATATATATGTGTGTGATAAATAAATATGTATATATACATGTGTCAGATTATATATGTATATATGGATGTGTGTATATATATATCATGTATATACATGGGTTATATGTGTATATATGTGTCAGTGTGTGTGTGTGTGTGTGTATATAGATATATATATATATATATATTTGGGTGTATGTGTGTGTGGGTATTTATAAGTATATTAGGGTGTTTATATATATACTGAATATATTTATATATTTATATATATATTGATAATTTTTTTTAGATGTAATTAATGAATTGATATGTTAAAAAGAATAAATTAAATATGAAATGTGGAGGTGGATATTTGTGTAGCGTGTGGACTTAATGAATAATTTGAATTTAGTTATTTAATAAATATAATGGTTTAATGAACAACAATTGATATATTTAAAGATAAAAAAAGAAGTTTTTTGGAAGGTGCCTAATGGAATCAAACATGACGTTCTCATCCTTTCCCCCATGTATTCTATCTCCTTCTCTCCACTCTTATATTTTTTTCTTTGTTGTTTAATAATATAATCAATGTTGTATCTTCAATATCTTATTTTATATTTATTGGATTGATGTGTGATCAATGTTGTTGGAGTCATCTCGACGAGATTAATTTTAAAACTATCTTTTTTCCAAAGGAAGTGACAATTCATTGGTCGAATAAAACTAGGATGTCAACTCTTAAAAAAAATTACTATTTCACCTATGAAAATAAGTTCCATTCATTTTTTGGCCCACCCAAAAACATGTCTCCCTGATGATTGCCTTGGATGGATGTTTTTGGACCATACGTGATTATGATTTATGTGGGTGTCTGTGTAGCCTATGATACCCATTTTTTATTTTTGAATCAATGGTAGATACACATTTTTCTTCATTCATGTTTGATTTTCAAAAAATATTTTTATGTAAAATGATATATACTCATTATTATATTCTAGGAATGATTTAGTGAGAAACCTATATGTGTGTTACCAAGCCTTGGTGGTTGTTAGTGGTACATGAGTTTGGTTTAGCGTCATAAAATATATATCCCTTAGAGGGGGAGTGTGATTTGTTTTACTGATGATAACAAGGGACCAATGCATAAGGTGGAGTTACGTGGTTTCAATAGACGAGTGTTGTGGATGCACCAAAGGTATCCTTTATTTTAAATGTCCCTCTCACCAAAAGGCAGCCTAGTTTAGTTGAGTACTTGATATTCTGTGATAACGGATTACATGTGATATGGTTCTCATGAGGGATAGATGATGTCATGTAGCATGTAAACACAAGACTATAAAGATGTAGTACATGTGCTTGTTTGGTGACTATCTATATCTTCTGTTTGTATAATAGCATAGAGATGAAGCCAGTATGCTAAGGGGTTTGCGATTCCAATGTTAGTATACTACAACTTAGTTGTGGATTGTATGTTTAGGTCCATAAGGAATTTATAATTACTATATAATACACATGTTCTACTTAAGATCAATATGCTATGAACGCATTGGTGGTGTCCTACTATTTCTTGTAATCACATCGTACATGAGAACATCATTGTCATTGAAGATTTTTTTGAGGGATCCTGTGAAGGTGAAGGGCCCTATGGAGGGCTACTGAGTAGTTGAACACAGAGTAGGTGGTGTAATAGTACAAACATTGGATGACCCCCACAATGAAATTTTTTTATTTAATGGCTACTACCTTACATTAAATATGCTCGTCATATTGGGAGCTATTTTATTTACATGGTATGTATTCTATTAATTTAGTATATTCATATTTATGTTTATTATTTATTATATTGTTTATTTTATATTATTTACTATATGAAATGATATTGTGGGTATAATATACCCACTAACAAACTCTGACTATCACTACTTGTCGATAGCCTCTTGCACTTCGAAAGGCACACATGTAGTAACGTGACATTCAATCGTGGACCCAACTATTCGATTTTGTGTTTCTCATGATGGTTAATGTGGATCAATAATGTCCATTAGCTATATATTATTATTTACCAATCCTTGTATGAAAATGATAGAAAACAACTTTGTATTTTTTAATCTATCTTCCAAAAAATGGTTATGAAACTAGATTCTATATGGGTGATTCTGGATCAGCTCATGAAATCGGCTCACATAATCCCAATTCATGAATAAAATATGTTTAAATGCATTTTAAAACTCTATATTCAAGGAGTTATAATAATTCATGATATTTATTTTTTAATTATGTTTGATCTTGACCCATGTCTTACATATTAGTTTTATAAGTTCTTGCAGAAAGCTCATGGAACCTAGTTGACCATGCGTATATTGTATCAAACTCTAATGGTTAGTTAGTCCATGTGGATTATCAAAACGTTTACTAAATGGGTTGATATTGTGTGATGGATTTGGGGGCCTTATGGGTAAGCATATTATGTTTTGGGAGTTTTCATATAATAAACATTATCAATCATTTCTATATATAACTCATTTTGAATAACATGATCCTCATATTTACTATTCTCCATGTTTTTGGGTGAACAAATACAAGGATTCACTTATGGGATGTAACATTGTTCATAAGAAAAATATAATATTCATATGATTATAAAATAGCTTCATATAGATATATGGCTATTTTTATTGTTCTCCACATTTTTTGGTTAAAGTATGTGAGAATTCAATTATAGGTCATAACATTGTGAAAATATAGAGGATTTATATGATTAAAAAGATGATAGGGATAACTGAGAGTTGTTATAATTAATATATATATATATATCATCATGGAAAACCATTATTATTTGATGTGGATAATTATTTTTTTTTGGAAAATCCATCCAATATCAGGGAATTATAATTTTGGGAATCAATGGATATTTTCTCCTCTTCATAGTGACCATTTTGAGAGAAATTAAAGAGTTAGTGATGTCTATTATTAGTAATCTTCACCATAATGTTTCAATTCTATGGATAATGTGTTTCGTGGTTCTAAATTAAAGAATTAGCCTCCTGATACAGACCATGTGATTCGATGGAACTATATTGATATTCAACTAGATGCTACATTGATTCATGTTCCAATATGAATTTTGGAAAGTCAATAGAAACAATTTCATTTGAAAATCAATGAGATTTTATTTATTTTATGGGGAATTTAAAGATTCGGTCCATGAAGTGGGAAGGATAAAAGGAAATTCTAGAAAAGTGGCAAGAGATATTTGAAAAAACATTGATCACCCTATTTCTGTGTATAGATAAACCAGTGGTGGGGGTATTTAACACCATCAAAATTTATGTAATTTACCATTTTATTTTGTTCATTGAGCCTATATAATACTTATATTGAGTTTTAGGTGATACTAGATTATTTTAGTGCGTTTTTAAAGGTTTCTTGAGGTATACAATTTGATAATGGTGAATAGAAACATTGAAACATCTATAGGGAACTGTATTTGTTGATACTTAGATTCATTGATAAGGTTCACATTTTTTCCAAATTATGTGGCTTCCTAGGGGAAACCATCTATGCGTAAAAGGTAAGGAAAATATATTTGAGCACATTTGTCAAACTATGTGAGCCTATAATGAGAGGGTGAGTCTCATATATAGTAGCACCACATGGATGGCACATGGTTTTCAAAATTTTGTGGAATAACCATTTGTCATCCAAGATTTCCTCTTGTAGAATTTGGATTCATGGAACATGGATTATTTGACCAAGCGACCTAAATATAATAAAAAAATAAATCTCTTATAAAATTAAATTTAAATTCAGATTAAGACCATAGAAGCCTCATTTTCATACTGTTTGTCTAGGGTATCAGATTAAGATACTCTATTAGTATACTAAGGTGATTAATTTTAAATTGTAATATAGTTTTGAATAATAAAAGTGTTTTAGATATCTTAAATAAATCGATAGTCTCTGTTTTTCCTTGTTCATCTTATAAATACTCTTATCCTCTCGCTCTGGGCTCTAAATATATTCAATTATAGATAGATATATGTGATATTTAGTGAATATTGATGTGATATTTTTTTGATATATTAAACGAATGTAGTTGTGATCTTAAATCTAAATTTTCTTACTGTCATTATTCATTTTCATCATCCATTGAGAGGTAGGGTTCTTCTCTCTGATCTCCACCTGTTCTAGAACCTAATATATTTGGTTTATATAGAAAAACTCTTGAATTTAATTTGGAAAGAATATGTTATTTCTTGAAGGAATCCATTTTGGAATATTTTTTTTAAATATGGGAAATTTGATGGATTTTGGAAAACCTCTTTCATTATAATTTGAAAATTTTGTATTTAAAATTATGGAATCATTTTGATGTGAGAAAAATAATTCTTAATCATTTTTCAAATGAAGAGTTGATTTAGTGTTATACACACTCCCTACTTGGAACATTTTCTACATTTTTTGATTTTCTATAACAATACACATGAAGGGAATGTTATATTATTTATATAGCAATTCATCTAGATACCATGGGCATGAAAGTTAGTGTTGTATCTCAAAACTAGTTCGAGAGGTTCTTCGAATTATACCAAATTGTTGAATTTATGTCATGATTTATCCTTATTTTATATGTTGATGATATTTATTCTGTAGTAACTACAATATTTTTACTTTTTTTGTTTTACCTTTATATTTTTGTTCTTACTCTCATGCATCATATAGATGGTTTGGATTGTTATTATATGTTTTGTCAGGTTGTCTTATTTCTAAAGGGAAATTAGTCCCTTGATTTTCATATAACGACCCATAGTTTACAAACATTGATTTTAATTGGATGTATAAAAATATTAATTATTTTTTTATAATGAATCCAAAAAATGACCGTTTAGGTATAGTGTCTTTAGAAATATGGAAACATAAGCTATTAGTTCATAATATATCTTCATTATCTCTCACTTATTATGTCATAACTAGACTCCTATTTTATATATCTTACTTAATAAACTTCCTAAGGACCTAGGAAAAATTGACATGTTAAACGGTGACATCAGATTCATAATAAGGGTAAACAGGGGAGATATCAATCATATCATAATTGTAAGGAATAATAAGATATAATTTTAAAATCTTATGATGAATATAAAATATCATCATATCATGATTTGGGGTTAATCATGTAAATTAATAAGAATCAATGAATTTAATCCCAAAATTCATAACATAATACATAATGTTTTTTGGCATACAGATAAGAATAGGAAATCATTTCATATTAGTCAAGCTTCATTTCACAGACCATTATTGAAGAAAAAAATCAATTATTGAAAGGAGTTCACTCCTCATTCCAAACCTGTATTATAGCACCAATATCATTTCCCATTTAGGCCATGTGTATCTCATGTGATATAAATTTTTACCCAATGCATTTGAGGGTGATATATATCTCACCCATTTCACAATGAAATCATTCTTCTGTTTTCCAAAAAAACATAAATCATTTATCATAGCATAACCCATGGAATAAAATCAGTTTCTCAAACATCATTCCACCATAATTCATATAAAAAATGGATTTCATAAATATAATAACATCATAAATAAAACAAAATTATAGTAATAATAGGGATATAAATATACCCCTATTAATCTAATTCGTTCTTATTTGGAAAATAATTTTGGTAAAACACTTGGACATAATTTTTTATAAAATTATCCTTTCTTATTCAACAACATATTATTTTCTCAAAATGACAAAAAAATTTAATAGAATAGAATCTAATTGAAAATAAAATGGAAATATATTAAAATATAATTCATCTAAATGAGGAGTTATAAATGTTAAAAATCCATTCATTCCATATAAGTAAAAATAAATTATCATCATAATTTTTGTCAGAAAAGTCAAAAAGTGCCTCATATCAAATAACGACAAGAGACACAATTCATACTGTTTATTAAAAATTCACCAATGGGTAAAAGTTACCTTAATTTTGTAGAATAATAGAAATACTGTTACATATTTAGTAAACATGTAAGTGGATGATAAATATAACCTAGTAAATACTAACATATAAACAATTTCAGATAATAATGAGATTGAAAAATTATCCCTTACATTAGATTTGATATCCTGTGTATGTATCCAAAACTCATTTATAATGATTTAAATAATTTCATTGACTTATTATAGACACATATTTATATTTATGACATCACATATGACCATATCATCATCCGTTTGATAATAACATTTCATTACTACTTGCTATTCGGGTATGAACTTCTTCCATTACTTATTCCTGTTTTGTTGAAGAATTTATGGTTATCCTAATTAGGTTATATTTAAATCATTTAAAAATAATATTATCATAATACATAACATATTTATTCATTTTTTAAATTTATAAAATCATTATTTTAATGAATATTATACAGAATTAATTTCATCGCAACGTGGAGACGGTAGGATGTATGTACACACAAACGATGATATCAATCACATAACTATTGAATGGTATCGAAATGAATGGTGTAGAATATATAATAATAAAATTCATGTTATAATAATCATATATATTTATTATTCTAATAATCATATCAATCCATGTAGAGTGGCGGTGAAAAACAAATTACACAACGATGTAGAAATGTTTAAGTCGTATGTACGCCTGCGTGGTGATTTAATTTTTCATTGGATGGATAGAATGTATAATATTGTTGTAAAATTATCATAATAACATCTAATTATATAATTTATACTTTAATAATTAAATTATTGGGAAATAACTCATGAAGTTGATGTATAAGTGGAAAGAAGTTTGAAAAAATCGGTTGAGGTGATTACCTCTTCTTCGACTTGTTTGCTCTAAATCACCTCTCATAACTGTAGATTTATTATTTGAAGAAGACGAGAACCTATAAAATGTATCTAGGGAATTTGAGAAGTAATAATGGTATGGAATTTCCATTACTGATGGATAAAAGTGATGTGAAGAGGTGGGGGAGGATGTTTCTTATTATAATTGAGGTGAGGGGGATATTAGGGATCTTCAAAAATATTAATTAATAATATAAAAAACCCCATCAAGAAGCCACCAAATTGTTCTAATTTCTCTGATGTGATGATATAGGGTTGTATTCTCCTAAACCAATATATTTTATACATGTTATTGTACTAATATTAACATTACCATTTTAAATAACACGTAGTTACTCTATTTAATTTTTAACTAAAGTAACCAATATTTCAATATTAAAATGGTGAAATAGTTACTTTTTTGATGTAAATTAGACAATTAATAAATAAAAAAGAACATTTTCTATGATATAATAATTATTATATATTTTTTTAAACATTAATTTTTTTAAATAACTTATTAATCACTTTTTTGATAAATAAACAAAGGTGTAGATTTTGACACTATTCAATTCATGTATTTTTAAAAATATAGAGATAAAAATTTAAATTTTAACCAAACTATTTTATTACATTTTTAAGATTAAAAGGTCATATATAAAAATCAGTATAAATATTTATCATAAAAAATATAAATATTTTGAAATTTCTAATAACCTTTATTTTTTATCACTATTAAAAAAATAATTACTATATATATTTTGTGTAATTATTTAATATAATAAGTTTTTCATAAAAATTAAAAATAAAATATTATAATTTAGATAAATATACTATCTATCATAATAATATTTGTTATCATTTTTTATTCTGTAAAATCTAATATTTAATGTCTTATACTTATTAGATTATGAATGTGATAGATGAAACATTATTTCAAATAAATTAATATACCTGCCACAATCTCTTCTAGAAGGTTCCAATCTGTCACTAACTCAACCCCTATATCATTATGTTCTATTTATACTCAAAAAATATGTTTCCTTCATGTTCTATGTTATTTCTATGGTTACTATAATATTAATAAATTTTTTTTTTATTTCTCATCAAATTAATTTATTGTTACATCATCATACAATATGTCTTTAAGGTTATTATTTATTTTATAAAAATTTCCAATAAATTACCATGATAAAATAAAAACATTTTATCTGTAAAATGATTATTTATTGTAACAACCGAGACTTTTATGTTATATAAATCATCAAAGGGATCTTTTTCTACATAACACTTGCTTGGCTTGCTTTACACGCAATCACGACCTTCCTCGATAGCTTGCGTCGTACGCAATACTGAGTTTCACTAAACAACATTATGCTATTAAAACTAGCCGTTATGAATAGTAATAACCACTTTTTGAAATTTTATAAATTTTATTTTTCAAAATGGACTTCATTTTTGGACTCAAAATATCGAAATTAGCCTAGGGTGAAATTTTGGTATTTTTCTGAAAACTTTCAATTTTTGATGAATAGTGAAACCACTAAGTGGTAGGTTAAAAACTGAATTTTGCATAAAACTTAATTTTACCGCTTATGTGAATGGAATTTCGAAAATCCGACAGACACGGTTGATATCAGTTAGTAAAATGTGGTTCAATGAGATAAAAATAATTTTTTGGTGAATAGTATCTTTTTACTTTTTTTTACCGCGGTTAATAGTAAATAGGGTAACTAAGGGTAAATATGATATTAATATTACCCTAAAACATGTCCTAATTCTATTGGACAAGTGTAATTCGACCATAAACAAACTTAGGAATAAAATATGACCATTTATGACCACTTGGATTAGATTAGGACATTTATTGTTAATTTATTAAAAGAAGGGTTAAAATAGTTAAAATCAAAGTTTTATAAGTAAATAATTTTTAATATGGGGTTATACATAAGATAAATTCAATTGTAAATATTCATTAAAAAGCTAAAAATATTTCCTACATGATGATATTTTATTTGTAATTTTTAGACATCAAATAATTTAATTTATTTATGACACAAAGATGATGCAGTAATTATCTTATTAATGAAATATTGACAAAATTGATAATATATATACCCAAATAAATGTAATTTAAGACTTTTTATGAATTCCACTAATTTTCTAGGTTAATATGATATATTAATGTTGATTTAATCAACTTGTTTCGAACATATAATTCTGTTATGACTTTCACAAAAATCATATATCAAATAGTGTCAAAATTGACACAAAATAGTTTTTAAATCAAATTTTATATTATTAATTGTTCTTTTATTCCTAAAAATCTAAGGTTCGGCCAAATGACATATATAAGGATATATATATTAATAATAAACAATGTGGGGTTCTTTTGGCATGTTATAGTAAGTGTATTAACCATATAGTGAAAGAAAATAAAAAGACATGGTAAAAGTTAAATTAATTAACTTAGAGTTAAATCTAATTGATAAGGTTAAAATAATACCCTAAACTTGTCTAAATCCTATTGGTTGATAGGATTTCGACCCATACCCACTTTAGCTTCGAAATAAGACCCTTTGTAACCATTATAAACCGATTTTGACTTTAATATAAAATAATATTTTGAGATATTCCTAAGGTGCCCCTCTCCTCCCTTATAAAAGGGCACCTCCTCGCCCTCCTCCTCACACCAATTTGAGCACTCAAGCTCGGCCAAACCCTGCCATTTTATTCTCTCCACTTCTCTATAATAATCCTAGAGGTCCTGGTCTTCTCCAAAGACCAATCTTAGTTCTTTAAGTGGAGGATTCAAAGAGGAGTTCCAAAGAAGAGGTAATATCCATTACCGATCTTTTCAATTTCTTTCTTCTTCAAATTCTTCTTCTTTAGTTGTTTCATGATAAAGTAATAACATCAGTATTACTTACATAGTGATATTTTATTATAAATATGAAACAACCCTAATTCACCTTCTATCCATCCTACGGAAAAATGAAATCACCGCGCGTGCGTACGTACGGAATACCGTCTCCACGCCGTGGTGTAATCTATTTTTCCACCATCACCTTACAAGGATGGTTATAATGGTGTAATAAGTAACTATATATTATTATTATGAAGTAATATTGATACTGAAATAATATATATATATACTCCACTACAATTCCACGATCATAGGAACGATATCATCACTCGTGCGTACGTACGGAATACCGTCTCCACGATGTGATGCGACTCGTTCTACATGATCTTCATTTCATAATGATTATATAAATGAATTGAATGAATTAATATGGTATATAATACACTAATACCATTCTGTAAATGAATTATCTATAACCTAAAGATAAGAATAATAATTTATTCGACAAAACACGCATAAGAACAAAAAGTTATAAAGACCCGAGTAACAAGTAACAATGAAATATTACTAACAAGAAGCTAATAATATGACCATATATGATATCATATCAGTATGTACGATTCTGTAATAAGTGAATAACATTATTTAAACCATTATACAGGAGCTTCGGACACAAACAAAGAAAATCGGACCTAAGGTAAGGGAAATATCACAATCTCACTTTTATTCGAGATTGTATTTAGTTTGGTAATTACTGGGGTGTATTTTATCATCCACATCCATGTTCCCTCAATATGTAATATTATTTACATCCTTCTACAATAGTTTATATCCAATTTTACCCTTCGGTATGTTTTTTTTTGTAAAAGATATGAAAGGAATCTTTTGTCGTTTTTTATACGAGGTACTTTTTGACTTTCCGACAAAAGTACGAAGAATGTTTTTTTTAACTTATACGGCACGAACGGATTTTTACGGTTTTATAAAGCCTTATTTTCATGAACCTTCATCCAAAATATTTCATGACTATTTTCAATAAAATCTCTTTCTTTTAAAATTGCATGATGTTTTGTGAAAAGAAATTGATTTTGAAGAAGAAAGGATATTTTCCTCAAGAATTCAATTCTAGTGTTTTATCAAAATTATTTTCCATCTAAGATAATAAAGGGTTCTGTTTCTATCCATATTTTTACATTTATTTGACTATGTTGTGATGGAATTATGTTTATGAATTCCTTTATCTTATATGAATGGTTTTATGATGTCCTGTTGTTTAAGAATCCCATTTTTATTACATGGGTTATGCATTGATGTATGGTCTATGATTTTGTGGAACACATAAGAATGGTATCATTATGAGATGTGTGGGACCTATATCTCCCTCCAATGCATTGGGTAAAGATTTATATCTCATGAGATAGACATGGCTGGAACGGAAGGTTATTTCAGTTCAGTGAAACAGGACTGAAACGAGGAGTGAACTCGGTTCAGAAAGGGACTTTGTCCACTAAGATAGTCTTGGCAATGAGTCATGACTAACAAGAAATGATTTTCCATGATTATGTGTGCATGCCACAAAGTTTCAAGTTTTATGTTATGATTATGGGGATCTCATTTTCACTTCTATGATTTATTCCACGTTAAGATATTATGATCTCTTTTGCAGGTTTTGATTTTTATAAAGACATGACATGATTTTTATTTCCTTTATTTGCCCTTGCTGAGCATTTGAGCTCACCCTTTTATGTTTTCTTTTCCCCAGGTCAGGAAGATGGATATTAAGTAGAATATGCTAAAATGGACCCTAGATATGATGAAATAAATGGGAGACACTGTAGAAGATTTATGAACCAGTTGTTTATGTTTCCCAGTTTCTAAAGACACTATACCTATACGGTCCTTTGTGGTTTTGTCATGTGTTGTAATAAGTGTGCTTCAATTTCGAAGTATTAACAATGTATGTAAAGTATGGGTCGTTATAGTTGGTATCAGAGGAAAGGTATAGTCAACCTTTGGAAACTAGGATGTGAAAGCCTTAGTAAGAACCCTAAGGATAAGTCTAAGCATAGAACACAATCTTAGTGTTTTAGAAATGGACTTGAATAACCTAGTATAAGACCTTAAGCATGAAAATTTTATTCTTGAATTATGTGGTTTCCTATTATAATTAGTGTTGCTCACACTATTATTCTTGGTTTTAGTCAATGGCTGGAACCCGAAGGAACCGTGTTAATGTGGAATGCGATGGGAAATGCAATGATTGTCCCCCTGAGCAACCAAACGATATGGGAGCTGGAATGAAAAATCTTGTAGCCATGCTCACACAACTTTCTCAAGCTATGAATCATGCAGGATTTCCAAACGAGCAAAGGAGGGAGCAACATTCTGTTGAATCCTTCATGAGGCAGCATCCACCTTCTTTCAGCGGGTCTACTGATCCATTAGTTGCTGAACAATGGATTAGTACTACTGAAAAGATATTTTCAGTTCTTCAATGTTCTGAACATGATAAAGTCATCCTAGCAGTGTATCGTTTGGAAGGAGATGCTGATCAATGGTGGAATCTTGTTTAGAATACGAGGAAAGGGGATGAAATTGAGTCTATGGAATGGGACGAGTTCAAGAACTTATTTTTCAATAAGTACTTCCCTCGTATTCTCCAAAAAAAGATGGAGAAAGAGTTTCTTGAACTGAAGAAAAGGGATGATGAATCTGTTGGTACCTATGAAGCAAATTTTACAAGACTTGCAAGGTACGCTTCTGGTATTATTATCCAACCTGAGAGTAAGATCGATCGATTCTTTAGTGGCTTAAAACCAAGTCCTCGAAGGGCGTTAGCCATAAGGGACTTCAATAGCTACGAGGAAATCGTTCGATGTGCTCTCAAAGTCGAGATGGAGATTGGAGTAACCCATCAGTCGCATGGGTTTGATAAGAAGAGGAAGATGGAATTCAAAGGAAACTCTAAAGAGCACAATGAAAAGAAGATGAACTTTCCCTTATGCTCAAAGTGTGGAAAGAAACATGGAGGGAGTTGTCTTAAAGGGACAAGTAAATGTTTTAAATGTGGAAAAGAAGGTCATCGGGCATTTGAATTCCGTGATAATGGGAAGAAGATGTCTAATGACGCAAACAAAGGAAGGGATACACAGAATGAACCTACTACACTTCAATGTTTCAAGTGCAAGGAGATGGGGCATTATGCCAATCAATGCCCAAATCCAAGGGTTGATGATGATGGTCGACGTCAACAAACTCTTAAGGCTAAAGACAAAGGAAAGTCACATGAAATTTCTATCTGCGATGTGGAGTACGATAACGATGTGGTGAAAGGTACACTTACCATCCACTCTAAAGTATCAAATGTTTTATTTGATTCTGGATCCACCCACTCTTTTATTTCTGAAGACTTTTCTAAGGGTATCACCGTATTACCTCTACAATTAGATGTTGAGTTAGCTGTGACAACACCTAATGGCACATCAATCGCATCAAAAGTTTATAATTCTTCTCCGATCGTAGTTTGTGGGAATGTTTTTCCTACAAATCTTGTGATCCTTCCTTTAGTGGAATTTGATGTGATTGTTGGCATGGATTGGCATTCTCTACATGGATCTCATATCGATTTCCATAGAAGGGAAGTCACATTTCATATTCCAGATCAATCTACGATCGTCTATCAATGCAAGGATGAACATAACCATCCAGTGGAAATTTCTTCCATCTTATGGGTATTGATTACACTAAATGAAGGTTATTTATCTCAAATGGTTGGTGAGAAACTCACGATTAAGAATATGCCCATTGTACGGGAGTTTGATGATGTCTTTCCGGAGGAATTGCCGGGTCTTCCACCAAATCGTGAAGTTGAGTTTTCAATAGAACTTGTACCGGGTGCTTTGCCTATTTCATAGACACCTTATAGAATGGCCCCAATTGAGTTGCAATAATTGAAGAAGCAACTCCAAGAGAATCTTGATAAGGGATTCATACGCCCTAGTGTGTCACCTTGGGGAGCACCTGTTCTATTTGTTAAGAAGAAAGATGGATCAATGAGACTTTGCATTGATTATCGAGAACTTAACAAGATCACTATCAAGAACAAATATCCTCTCCCACGCATTGATGACTTATTTGACCAACTACACGGAGCTCAATACTTTTCCAAGATTGATCTTTGTTCAGGGTATCATCAATTAAGTGTCAAAAGGGAGGATATACCAAAGACGGCTTTCCGTACAAGGTATGGACACTATGAATTTATAGTGATGCCATTTGGTCTTACTAATGCCCCTGCTATTTTCATGGATCTAATGAATAGAGTCTTTAGAGACTATCTTGATCAATTTGTGGTAGTCTTTATAGACGATATTCTTGTCTATTCAAAGAGCAAGGAAGAGCATGAAGATCACTTGAGAATTATATTGAAGACCCTGATAAAGGAGAAGCTTTATGCCAAATTTACAAAGTGTGAACTTTGGATTCAAAAAGTTGCATTTTTGGGTCATATAATCTCAAAAGAGGGGATATCTGTGGATCCAGCAAAAACAGAGGTTATCGAAAGATGGTCAAGACCAACAACAGTAACTGAGATCCGAAGTTTTCTTGGTTTGGCTGGATATTATCGACGTTTTGTAAAAGATTTTTCACGATTATCTATTCCAATCACCAAGTTGACTCGGAAGAGAGTTAAGTTTGTCTGGACAGAGGAATGTGAAGAGAATTTAAAGGAGTTGAAAAGAAGGTTATCCAGTGCACTTGTGCTCACACTGCCTTGTAGTGGAGAAAGGTTTGTGATCTACAGTGATGCATCCAAGAAGGGATTGGGGTGTGTTCTTATGCAAAATGATATGGTGATATCTTATGCCTCACGACAGTTGAAAATCCATGAACAAAATTACCCAACACATGATTTGGAGTTGGCTGCGGTAATCTTTGCATTAAAGATTTGGAGGCATTAGCTTTATGGTGAAAGGTGTGATATTTATACTGATCATAAAAGTTTAAAGTATATTTTCACACAAAAGGAGTTGAATATGCGTCAAAGAAGATGGTTGGAGCTGATTAAGGATTATGACTGCTCAATCCATTACCACCCTGGGAAAGCAAACAAGGTGGAAGATGCATTAAGTCGACAAGACCATGCTAGTTTATCCATGATGAGGATCACAAAAGATCCAATATTTATGGATTTACAAAGGATGGATCTTGGAATTATAATGGAAGGGGAAAAATCTTATCTTTCTCAAATGAATGTTCAACCATCTATACATGTGAAGATTAAAGAGGCACAGAAAGAAGATGTAGAGTTACAAAAGAAGGTGAGAAATGTTCCTGAATTCAACCTTGATTGTGATGGGATAATAAAGTTCAGGAATCTGGTTTGCGTTCCTCCCATCCCCGAATTAAAGAATGAGCTGCTAGATGAGGCTCATAGTTCATCATTCTCTATTCATCCTGGAAGCACCAAGATGTATAGGGACCTGAAAGAGTACTTCTGGTGGGATGGCATGAAAAGAGATGTTGTTGAATATGTCTCTCGATGCTTGGTTTGTCAACAAGTTAAAGCTGAGAGACAGAAGTCTAAGGGGATGTTACAACCATTACCCATACCCGAATGGAAATGGGAAAACATCACTATGGACTTTGTCACAGGACTTCCTAAAACATCCAAAGGCAATAATGCTATCTGGGTCATAGTTGATCGTCTTACAAAGTCTGCACACATCATTGCTATTAGAGAGGATTTCTCTCTAGATCATCTTGCCAGGATATATGTAAAGGAAGTGGTAAGATTGCATGGAGTACCACTTTCTATTATATCGGATCGAGATCCGAGATTTACCTCGAAGTTCTGGCGAAGTCTTCAGCATACTCTGGATACAGAGTTGAGTTTCAGCACTGCTTATCATCCCCAGACAGACGGTCAGTCTGAGAGAACAATTCAAACCCTAGAAGATATGTTGAGATCTTGCTCTATGGATTTCAAAGGAGGTTGGGATCAACACCTACCTTTGGTGGAATTTTCTTATAATAATAGCTTTCACTCCAGTATTCAGATGGCTCCTTATGAAGCTCTCTATGGAAAGAAATGCAGGACTCCAACTTGCTGGGATGAATTTGGGGAAAGAAAGCTATTAGGACCTGATCTCGTTGATGAAATGGCAGAAAAGGTCAGATCTATTCAACAACACATAAGAGCAGCTCAGAGTCGACAGAAAAGTTATGCCGACAACCGAAAAAAAGACCTAGAGTTTGAAGTGGGAGATAACGTGTTCTTACGAATATCTCCCTGGAAGAGGGTTATGAGATTTGGAAAGAAGGGGAAGTTGAGCCCTAGATATATCGGTCCTTTTGAAATACTGGATCGTGTTGGGAAGGTAGCTTACCGATTGGAGCTTCCACCGAATCTCTCTCAAGTTCACGATGTGTTCCATGTATCTCTCCTGAGAAAGTACATACCAGATCCTTCACATGTACTCAGCTCAGAAGTTGTACCGCTGGAGCAAGATCTTTCTTATGAAAAACAGCCGATAGAGATTCTGGATCGTAGCAAAAAAGTCCTACGAAACAAGACCACTCACTTGGTGAAAGTTTTATGGAGAAACCACCAACTTGAAGAAGCTACATGGGAGCTTGAGGATATGATGAGGGAGAAGTATCCTCATCTGTTTGTTGCAAAGTGACGAATTTCGAGGGCGAAATTCTTTTTAAGGGGGGTAGAATGTAACACCCGAGACTTTTATGTTATATAAATCATCAAAGGGATCTTTTTCTACACAACACTTTCTTGGCTTGCTTTACACGCAATCGCGACCTTCCTCGATAGCTTGCGTCGTACGCAATACCGAGTTTCACTAAACAACAATATGCTATTAAAACTAGCCGTTATGAATAGTAATAACCACTTTTTGAAATTTTATAAATTTTATTTTTCAAAATGGACTTCATTTTTGGACTCAGAATATCGAAATTAGCCTAGGGTGAAATTTTGGTATTTTTCTGAAAACTTTCATTTTTTGATGAATAGTGAAACCACTAAGTGGTAGGTTAAAAACTGAATTTTGCATAAAACTTAATTTTACCGCTTCTGTGAATGGAATTTCGAAAATCCGACAGACACGGTTGATATCAGTAAGTAAAATGTGGTTCAATGAGATAAAAATAATTTTTTGTTGAATAGTAACTTTTTACTTTTTTTTACCGCGGTTAATAGTAAATAGGGTAACTAAGGGTAAATATGATATTAATATTTCCCTAACACATGTCCTAATTCTATTGGACAAGTGTAATTCGACCAAAAACAAACTTAGGAATAAAATATGACCATTTAGGCCCACTTGGATTAGATTAGGACATTTATTATTAATTTATTTAAAGAAGGGTTAAAATAGTTAAAATCAAAGTTTAATACGTAAATAATTTTTAATATGGGGTTATACATAAGATAAATTCAATTGTAAATATTCATTAGAAATCTAAAAAGATTTCCTACATGATGATATTTTATTTGTAATTTTTAGACATCAAATAATTTAATTTATTTATGACACAAAGATGATGCAGTAATTATCTTATTAATGAAATATTGACAAAATTGATAATATAAATACAAAAATAAATGTAATTTAAGAGTTTTTATGAATTCCACTAATTTTATAGGTTACTATGATATATTAATGTTGATTTAATCAACTTGGTTCGAACATATAATTCTGTTATGACTTTCACAAAAATCATATATCAAATAGTGTCAAAATTGACACAAAATAGTTTTTAAATCAAATATTATATTATTAATTGTTATTTTATTCCTAAAAATCTAAGGTTCGGCCAAATGACTTAGATAAGGATATATATATTAATAATAAACAATTTGGGGTTCGTTTGGCATGTTATAGTAAGTGTATTAACCATATAGTGAAAGAAAACAAAAAGACACGGTAAAAGTTAAATTAATTAACTTAGAGTTAAATCTAATTGATGAGGTTAAAATAATACCCTAAACTTGTCTAAATCCTATTGGTTGATATGATTTCGACCCATCCCCACTTTAGCTTCGAAATAATACCCTTTGGAACCATTATAAACCGATTTTGACTTTAATATAAAATAATATTTTGAGATATTCCTAAGGTGCCCCTCTCCTCCCTTATAAAAGGGCACCTCCTCCCCCTCCTCCTCACACCAATTTGAGCACTCAAGCTCGGCCAAACCATGCCATTTTCTCCTCTCCACTTCCCTAGATTAATCATAGAGGTCCTGGGCTTCTCCAAATACCAATATTAGTTCCTTAAGTGGAGGATTCAAAGAGGCGTTCCAAAGAAGAGGTAATATCCATTACCGATCTTTTCAATTTCTTTCTTCTTAAACTTCTTCTTCTTTAGTTGTTTCATGATAAAGTAATAACATCAGTATTACTTACATACTGATATGTTATTATAAATATGAAACAACCCTAATTCACCTTCTATCCATCCTACGGAAAAATGAAATCACCGCGTGTGCGTACGTACGGAATACCGTCTCCACGCCGTGGTGTAATCTATTTTTCCACCATCACCTTACAAGGATGGTTATAATGGTGTAATAAGTAACTATATATGATTATTATGAAGTAATATTGATACTGAAATAATATATATATATACTCCAATACAATTCCACGATCATAGGAACGATATCATCACTCATGCGTACGTACGGAATACCGTCTCCACGATGTGATGCGACTCGTTCTACATGATCTTCATTTCATAATGATTATATAAATGAATTGAATGAATGAATATGGTATATACTACACTAATACCATTCTGTAAATGAATTATCTATAACCTAAAGATAAGAATAAGAATTTATTCGACAAAACACGAATAAGAACAAAAAGTTATAAAGACCCGAGTAACAAGTAACAATGAAATATTACTAACAAGAAGCTAATAATATGACCATATATGATATCATATCAATATGTATGATTCTGGAATAATTCAATAACATTATTTAAACCATTATACAGGAGCTTCGGACACGAACAAAGCAAATCGGACCTAAGGTAAGGGAAATATCACAATCTCACTTTTATCTGAGATTGTATTTACTTTGGTAATTACTGGGGTGTATTTTATCATCCACATCCATGTTCCCTCAATATGTAATATTATTTCCATCCTTATACAATAGTTTATATCCAATTTTACCCTTCGGTAAGTTTTTTTTTGTAAAAGATATGAAAGGAATCTTTTGTCGTTTTTCATACGAGGTACTTTTTGACTTTCCGACACAAGTACGAAGAATGTTTTTTTAACTTATACGGCACGAACGGATTTTTACGGTTTTATAAAGCCTTATTTTCATGAACCTTCCTCCAAAATATTTCATGACTATTTTCAATAAAATCTCTTTCTTTTAAAATTTCATGATGTTTTGTGAAAAGAAATTGATTTTGAAGAAGAAAGGATATTTTCCTCAAGAATTCAATTCTAGTGTTTTATCAAAATTATTTTCCATCTAAGATAATAAAGGGTTCTGTTTCTATCCATATTTTTACATTGATTTGACTATGTTGTGATGGAATTATGTTTATGAATTCCTTTATCTTATATGAATGGTTTTATGATGTCATGTTGTTTAAGAATTCCATTTTTATTACATGGGTTATGCAATGATGTATGGTTTATGATTTTGTGGCACACATAAGAATGGTATCATTATGAGATGGGTGGGACCTATATCTCCCTCCAATGCATTGGGTAAAGATTTATATCTCATGATATAGACATGGCTGGAACGGAAGGTTATTTCGGTTCAGTGAAACATGACTGAAACGAGGAGTGAACTCGGTTCAGAAAGGGACTTTGTCCACTAAGATAGTCTTGGCAATGAGTCATGACTAACAAGAAATGATTTTCCATGATTATGTGTGCATGCCACAAAGTTTCAAGTTTTATGTTATGATCATGGGGATCTCATTTTCACTTCTATGATTTATTCCATGTTAAGATATTATGATCTCTTTTGCAGGTTTTGATTTTCATAAAGATATGACATGATTTTTATTTCATTTATTTGCCCTTGCTGAGCATTTGAGCTCACCCTTTTATGTTTTCTTTTCCCCAGGTCAGGAAGATGGATATTAAGTATAATATGCTAAAAGGGACCCTAGATATGATTAAATAAATGGGAGACACTGTAGAAGTTTTATGAACTAGTTGTTTATGTTTCCCAGTTTCTAAAGACACTATACCTATACGGTCCTTTGTGGTTTTGTCATATGTTGTAATAAGTGTGCTTCAATTTCGAAGTATTAACAATGTATGTAAAGTATGGGTCGTTATAGTTGGTATCAGAGAAAAGGTATAGTCAACCTTTGGAAACTAGGATGTGAAAGCCTTAGTAATAACCCTAAGGATATGTCTAAGCATTGAACACAATCTTAGTGTTTTAGAAATGGCCTTGAATAACCTAGGATAAGACCTTAAGCATGAAAATTTTATTCTTGAATTATGTGGTTTCCTATTATAATTAGTGTTGCTCACACTATTATTCTTGGTTTTAGTCAATGGCTGGAACCCGAAGGAACCGTGTTAATGCGGAATGCGATGGGCAATGCAATGATTGTCCCCCTGAGCAACCAAACGATATGGGAGCTGGAATGCAAAATCTTGTAGCCATGCTCACATAACTTTCTCAAGCTATGAATCATGCCGGATTTCCAAACGAGCAAAGGAGGGAGCAAAATTCTGTTGAATCCTTCATGAGGCAGCGTCCACCTTCTTTCAGCGGGTCTACTGATCCATTAGTTGCTGAACAATGGATTAGTACTACTGAAAAGATATTTTCAGTTCTTCAATGTTCTGAACATGATAAAGTCATCCTAGCAGTGTATCGTTTGGAAGGAGATGCTGATCAATGGTGGAATCTTGTTAAGAATACGAGGCAAAGGGATAAAATTGAGTCTATGGAATGGGACGAGTTCAAGAACTTATTAAAAACTGGTAATCATAGAAAACTGGTTCATAAGACATCTTCATTTTATCACTACAATTTTTTCCTAACTAGAACCCTTTTTGAAATATCATACTCAATACCTATATTCAATAATTGGGGAAAGGAAACATATGAAAGGGTGAGGCTAGATCCTCGTTATGGGTAAACAAGGGAGATATCAGTCATAAAATTATCATAAGACATATGAACATAACATTTGAAGATCTTATCCTTTATATAATATATCATGATATCAAGGAATGGGATCAATCATTATAGTTCATAAGAATCAATTAACATAATCCCAAAAGTTATGACATATAATTGGATGTCTTTTTACATACACATAAATAAAAAAATGATTTCATATTAGTAAAGGCTCATTTCCAAGATCATCATAGCAGAAAAAGTCCATTACTTAACCGAGATCACTCCTCATTCTTGTCTGGTATCAATAAACTAAGATAATTTTCCATTACATCGACATCAATCTCTTGAGATATAAATCTTTACCCAATGAATTGGAGGGATATATGGGTCCCACCCATCTCATAAATAAATCATTCGTATATGATATAGAAAATAGGAATCATTCATCATAGCATAACCCATGGAATAAAGTGGTTTCTTAATAATCATTCCACCATAATCAAAATAAAACAAAATGTATTTCATAAATATCATTCCATCATAAACACAATAAAATCATAGTAATAATAGGTATAGATACGACACCCCATTTATAAAATATCATCTTAGATGGAAAATAGTTTTTTTGAAACACTTGATATTAACATTTGAGGAAAATATCCATTCTTCTTCAAAAGTGTTTTACTTTCTTATATTGACACAAAATTTTAAATGAAAAGAATTTAATTGGAAATAAGAATGAAATATTTTAAAGGAATAATATGGCAAATAAGGTGTTGTAAAAGTGTAAAAAAAATTTCATCTAGTATATGTAAAAAAATTATTCTCGTACTTAAAAAAAAGACAAAAAGTACCCTATATCATGTAACAACCAAAGATTCATTCCGTACTATTTAATAAAAATTCACCAATGTGTAAAATTGACTTTAAAAACTATAGGAGAATAGAAATAATATTTCATATTTATCAAACATAGACATGGATAATAAATATACCCCAATAAATACATATGTATAAATAATAATGAATAATAATGAGATTAAAAAATTATCCCATACCAGAGGTTTGATATCCATCATATGTTTTCTAATGTATTGTATAATGATTTAAATAATCTAATTTATTTATTATAGATTAAATTTCATTTTTAAGATATCATATATGATCATATTTTCATATTTTTATTAATAATATTTTATTATTACTTAATATTATGGTATTAAATGCTTCATCTACTTACGCATGCTTGGTTGAGTAAGTTTTTCTTATCCTTATTAGGTAATAGATATATCATCAATGAAATTATAAGAAGAGATTATATATAATATTTATTCATTCTCTATATTTATATAATCATTATTTAATGTAGATCATGTATAATGAATCACATCACATCGTAGAGATGATAGGATGTACGTATGAATGAGAAACGATATCATTCCCATAATCATTGAATTAAATTTTACTAAATAGTGTACAATATTTTAGAATCAAAATAAAGTTATAAGAATCATATATATTTATAATTTCCATCATTAAACCTATCAAAATAAAGTTGTGGTGAATAAAAAATTACACCACAGCATGATGATTCCATTTTTCATAGGATGGATTGAAAGTGGAATATTTTTTCCCTAATAATAATAACATCTCATTATACAATTGAAACTAGGGTTATTTCTTTACAATTAAAATAATCATGAAGAAGTAGAAGAAGAATGAATTTTGAACGAATCGGTAGAGGATATTACCTATTCTTCGATGTGCTTCCTCTAAATTACCTCGTACTTCACTAGAGTATGACATTGAAATAGACGAGAACCTCTAGAATGTAATAAGGGAAGCTGATAAGGAAAATGGTATAGAATAGCCTTTTTTTAAGGCTTAATGTGAAGTGAATAGGTGAGGGAGGATGTTCCCTTTTAAAATTCCAGTGTGGGGCACTTTTATGATCACCCAAAATGTTAATTAATAATAAAAGTAAACCCCATCCCAAAAATCCCAAATATACCAATTTCAAAGACCAGATTATTTATAGTTTAAATCTCATCATCCAATAAATTTAATACCAATTTTTGTATAATTTTGAACCTTATAATTTTAATTAAACTATAATTATTTGATTTTACATTTAAATATAGAAACCAATGAATCAATATTAAAAGGGTAAAATATTTACATATTTGATGTCAATTATCCCCTAAATAAATATAATAGAACATTTTAGACCAGATAATATTTATTCTATATTTTTTAAAAATAGTTTAATATTTTTAAATAATTTAATAGACCAATTTTTTGATAAACAATCAATTGAGCCAATTTTGACAATATTCAATTCATTGATTTATACAAATATTAAGTTGACAAGATAACACATATCCAACTATTTAATTATATTAATGAGAGGTACTTTTATTCTATAAAATAAATAAGAAATATTAATCAGACCAAAATATTTTATTTTAATATATTTAATAAACTTTATTTTTTATATCAATCAACAAAATAATTACGACTACAATTTTGTGTAATTATTTTATATATTTAATAAAAGATTAAAAATTAATAACAATATAAAATAATGAAGATAAATCTAATAGATTTTAGAATAATATTTTTAATTTAATTTATCCTCTGGAAAATATTGCATTTAAAATGATATACTTATTAGATTGTGAACGTTAAAACATTAACATTACTTTAAATTAAGTATAATAATTGTCACAATCATTTTTATAAGTATCCAAAAGGACATTACCTCAACACTTGGATGGTTATGGTAAATAGATACTTGAAAAATATGATTTTTTTCATGTGTTTGGATATTGTGATGATTATTATAATTTTAAAAAAAATATGTTTTATTGATTTCAAATAAATTATTTAATTTCTACATCACCAAACATTAAGTCCTTAACATAATTATTTATTTCCTAAACATTACGAATAAATTACCATAATAAATAAAAAAATTTATTTCAAATGATTATTTATAATCTAATATATCTCCTATATATCCTTATATCAATAATTATAACGTTATTAAAATTTGTGTTCGATATATTTAATTTTTAATTATATAAAATATATTAAATGTCTTTTTCTCATCCACATGGCTTCCAAAGGACCCCATTTCTACGCAAGGTTTATTTAAGTCAAAAAAAACTCATAAAATTATATTAAGATAAGTTTTAGTGTAAAATTATAAAAGTAATCTTACCCTTAATTACCTGATTTACCCTTTTACCATATTAACAAAAATTACTGAAGTTAAAATTACGAAAGTTAAAAAATAAAATAAAGATAATTACATATTTTAGACCTTTTGATTTCAAAAATGGAATCCATTTTCAAAATTTAAATCATTGATATTGCAGTAAATAATTTAAAATTAATCATGTTCCTAGAAAGAGAGAAAGGGTTTTAAAAGATAAAATTTTACAAATGATTGAAATTGTTTTATATCTAAAATCAATGGAAAATTAACGCTAATGAAAGAAATTATATTGGATAATAAAGATGTATTTTATTTATATGTTTAAACCACTAAATATTATAATTTATCCATAGAAGTTATTTTTTTGAAAAAATTTGTTTTCAATTTAAATTTACGGTATTTTTACAATTTATCACAACATTAATGTTATTAGAAAAATAATTAAAATTAATCCAATTAAAATTTTTGTATCCTACATCAAAATAAAATGTTTAATTTATCATATAAAAAATATTAAGAAATTAAAATCTTAAATTTAAAGGGGTTCTTCATTAAAGGTAGAAAATTTACCCTTTTTATAAATATAGGTTTTCATAAATCAAATAGGGTTAATTTGTACCCAACGGAAAAAATATATATTAGATGAATATAAAATATATTTTTTAGGATATAACATATATATTTCATTAATTTTATTTATTAAACGCTACAGACCTAATTTATTAAAAAAATAAAAATAAAAAATTCATTTATATTTGTCCAAAATAATTGTTATTGAAACACTTCACCATACATTTTCATAAGTTAGTTATATTTTTTCCCACTATGCTAACATCTATGTTAAAATGGTCAATTTATATTAATCTGATCTCATGGTTCATTTAATCTAATTATTCCTTGAAATTCATGCTACTGAAGAATTAAAAATATCCAGAGAGAATATTTCTTAAAAACATCCTAGTGTTATAGTACTCTTAATCCCATGGCATTTGTTAAAATAATTTGGTATCTTGGGGATTTCACCTAAGTTTAGTGGCTCTATATCTCTTCTCGTTTCAATGAGTGTGGATGGATTGTACTCTAATATACAAAAAAAAAATATCATGATTTTTTCTCTGGTCATTGGTTTTAAAAAAACAAGTCCTCTAATAAATCCTTTGTTTATATTAGTAACATATAATAAAAAATATAAAAAAATTACTTTTATTATTATATTTTTTAGGTTTTTTATGAATCTAAGAAAATATATTAAACTAAGAATAATCCATTAGAGATTAAGCATGAGGATCTCCGTGCATGATAATATGTAAACTATGTAAAAATGAAATGAATGTTTTTATAAATATGAATAATATAAACTAAAGAAACCACTACATCATCTATGAAATCCATTATATGGGTTTGATAAAGATCATTGAGTAGAAAATCATCCCACTTTTATGTTGTATCCATGGGCAATCTAAAACATTCATCCCTTAGATGAGATTCATCTATTCTCCATGGTATTCTTGTACTTCTATATAAAAAGGATGCAGATGAATAAGAACATTATGTTCCTAGGAATCATCAGATGAATTTCCAAAAACCCAAAACCATAGAATGGATGTAGTATAAAAAATACATGAGAGCATTTCTTAGATGAATATAATTACCCATGAATTTAAACACTTATATAAATTACATAGTTAGTTCATACAACATATTAATTTAATCTAATAACATTAAAACTCTTGTAATGAATAAATAAATTATATCGTGTGTTGAGAATAGATCGGGTGTCCAACACATGTGAAATAATATACGCAATTCATGAAAATTCTAATTTACCTGCATGAAAAATTACAAAATATAAATATATCATAAATAAATATGGATTAATGGGATATTTATTTTACCAAGGTTAGATTGAGACCATTTATGGTGGGGGTGAGTCAGTGGAAGATTTTTTTTATAAGAGAGTATCTTAACTACATTTTAGAAACTTTTTAACCACTAAAAATTGTTAGATTACAATCTACTCAAACAAAAATCTCAACCGTACCATTTATATAAAAAATATAATTATAGATAATCACATGATATTTATATGGTCTTGTATAAACACCTACTTTGTTCCATGTCACATAGAACAAACATCAAAGATTTTTTTCTATCATCATTCTAAAATACAAAGGCACAAGCAGAAAATAATTCTACAATCCCTATATAGACCCTTTCTATTATAGTTGGTTATACACCCCAACTATACTTTTTCTTTTCTTTTCTTCATAGATGGATACACACCCAATCCCACAAAAATATTATTTAGTAACATATTAGGATCCATTTTTATCAGCTATACATTCTTCATGGTTTCAAAACCATTTCAAAAATTGCTTCACTTCCACCATAATTAAGATGAATAAACTTCACCTGTGTATAATCTTTAAGAACATACTCAATTTTTTTATGAACATTTTAGTCTCAAAACATCTTCTGGATCATAAAAAAATAAGAATATTCATAATATTTCTATTATTATTCATATAATAACTACATAAACAAATAAACCCTATTGTCCTTTATCCAGTAACCACATTCTGATGGTCTCCATCCGGTTCACTGTATTTAAAATTTACTTCTTCTATTCCTAATTCAATTGATTTAAAACTAAATTTTTCACACACTAATTCTTCATCCTATAAAATGATATTTGATGAGACCTCATTCAAATGTATTTCACCATGATATATTTCACAATGATTAATCTCACTCCGATGGATGATTCTATGGTGGACTCATTCAGATGAAACTTACTATGATGACCATGATTCAATTGGATAAAAACTAATGGATCCTCCTCGACATCATCCTGAATAAAAATTTAGGTTATAATTTCAATTCTAGTCAATTAAATTCCTCATTTTCAATCGCCATTCAAGGATATAGTTGCAAGTAGAAATTAATTTTTCTTTCAATTTCTATGAATCCATGAATGGTGATTGTGGAAAAATCCATTTTATAATAATAGAAATTAAAATATATTTAAATTTCATGTTAGTTCTAGATTTTTCATTGTATAATTCAACTCTTCTAAATAATTATAGGCACATCTCAAATCTAATTGAATTTCCTCAATAATTTATACTTCTTGAATGTGTAGGAAATTTTCAATCGAATTTAATGAGATTTTGCATTATTTTTTTTGTGAAATTGATTGAACTTTTGGCCCCAGTGCTATCCCGATATAATTACGAATGTAAAATATCATCTATGGTATTTTTATTTTGACAATCTAGATTATTTATTTATGGACCAATAATGATATAGATTTGAAACCTTTTCTTTTGTCCCACTTAAAAATAAAACCAATAAAATTATTATTGTTGAGCCCTCTGAAAGATTGCTGATTTCTTGTTTATAACTGATGTTTTAATAATCACAAATCATCACAACTCATTGATGCTTAATCTGGTTTGATGTCTCATAAACATAATTCCAATCTATGAATGAATCAGTTATCATGCTTTTAACTATGCTTATTGACTTACAAAGTATGTTGGAAGTCTTCTAGATTCAACAGATATCAGACTCACCGATCCATCAGACTCACCGATCCATCAGACTCACCGATCCATCAGACTCACCGATCCAAGGACTCACCGATACAAATGAGTCACAGATACAAATGAGTCACCGATACAAATGAGTCACCGATCCAAGGACTCACCGATGCAAATGAGTCACCGATCAGATGACAGACCGATGCTGATCAAAATGACTCACCGATCAGATGACAGACCGATGCTGATCAAAATGACTCACCGATCAGATGACAGACCGATGCTGATCTATCTGAGTCACCGATCATTACTCTAATGCTGATGACCTACCGATCTCTTGAACAGTCATAAACAACTGTTTGAAATTCTTTATCTTTATCTTTATTTATTCTAACCAACGGTCATATTAGTTATATTTTAATACCCTGACAATTAATTAACAATGGTTGTCGGATGTCAGGAAACCGTACCTCGTACCTGCGGAAAGGAAACCTTTTTGTCCTACGGAGCACGTGATGTAAATACAAGAAGACTCTGCTGAAGAGTGTGTGTAGCACAGTAGAGAAAAGTGAAGAAGAGAAAAACGAAGAAGAGAGAGACAACACACAGAGAGACAAGGAAGCATACGATATACTCAAGAAGAGTGGTGTGCATACAATAGAATATTGAAGAGCTTCATCGACTACATTCCACTGCCTGTGAACCTGAAGCATACGACACTCTGCTTCTCAAACAAAATCGAGAAGAGGATTCAGAATCACTTCTGATTAATTCCAAAACGAGTCTAGTGCTACACTGAAATCACTAGAGCCATTTCTAAACTCTACATCTCTGCTCTGTGATTTATTTATTCTACATTTTGAGCAGTGTGTGTTATCTGCTGTATTAAACACACACACTGACTCCTGTACTTTCACTGGAGGATCTGTAAATCCTCAGCAAACCTTTTACACTACACTTCCCACTATGGATAGTGGTAGAGGTCTTGTGACCTGGACAGCTGGCTGCTGTTGTTTGTTTTTCCCACGTAGAACTGTGGTAGAGGTCTTGTGACCTGGACAGTGTGTTCACTGTTGTTAACCCCGATCCAGGGTGTGGATCACTTTTATATAAACTTTTGAGAGGACTAAGTCTCGGCTTGAGACTGAACCTCTTGGTTACTTCTCTGTGTTTACAGTTACTCTATATCCATACTATACATATTTATTTTATATTCCGTTGCTATTACTTTGAAATATAATCTATCTTCAAAGCTACTTTGATAATTAAATTCGCAAGTGTTTATATTTATTATAAATCAGTAAATTAGTTTCAAAAGTTAATTTAATCATAAGATTAAGTTAACTGAGAACTAATCAATCTTTGAGAAGCTAATTGAACCTTTATAATCTATATAAATTCACTACAGTTTAATTTGTTTTTGAAATTGGGGGATTTTATTAGAAACTGTTTTTAACAGAAAATTTTAATTGGAACTCAATTCACCCCCCTCTTGAGTGTCCACTCCGACCAACACTTGGTATCAGAGGGAGGTTATACTTTCTAAAAGTGCTCTGCTTTTGACCTGTGATTTTAGTTGTATTTTAAAGTTCTTAAAATTTCTGTTATTTCTAAATTTTTATCTCTTTAAAATTCTTTTTTGTAATATCATGGATAATAGACTTGAGGGTGCTGCTACTAACCGGCCACCTTTTTTCAATGGAACTAATTATGCTCAGTGGAAACTGAAAATGAAAATTCATCTAGAAAGCATAGGTTTTGATATTTGGACTGCTATTGAATCTGAATACAAAATTCCCACTACTGCTAGATCTACTTGGGATGAACCTACAAAGACTGCTTACAATAATAATTGTAAAGCTATGAATGCTCTGTACTGTGCTCTAGGAGATGAAGAGTTTAATAGAATTTCTGCATGTAAAACTGCATATGAAATTTGGGATACCTTAGCTGTTTCTAATGAAGGAACAACTAATGTTAAGGAGATGAGATTGAATACCTATACTATTAAGTATGATAATTTTAAGATGAAGCCTGATGAACCCATTTCTGATATGTATCTCCGGTTCAATGAAATTGTCAACACAATGACCTCTCTGGGAAAGGATGTTCCAGCAAAGGAACAAATTATGAGAATTTTGAGATGTCTACCTGAAAGATGGAGAGGAACCTCTGTCTCCATTAGAGAATCCTGTGACATTGCTGCTCTACCTGTCAAGGAATTAATTGGTAAGCTGATGATGTATGAAGAAGAGCTTAAAGTAAATAAAGAAGAAGATGATGAACCTAAAAGGAAGTCTATTGCCTTCAAGACTACAACCTCAAAGAATAAGGATAAGGAAAAGCATCAAGCTATCAATGAAAGTTCAAGCAGTGAGGAAAGTGAGAATGATTGTGACAGTGATGATGAGATGGCTCAAATAGCCAGGAGATTCAAAAAGTTCTATAGGAAAAAGAAATTCTTTAGGAAACCAAATTACAAGGGAAAGTATGACCAACAAGGCAAATGGAAAAAGGATTGGAAGAAGAATGACAAATCAGATGATGTTGTCTGCTATGAGTGTTAGAAGAAAGGACACATTAAAGCCGACTGTCCAAAGCTGAAGTATAAAACGAAATATGAATACAAGAATAACAAGTACAAGAAGGCCATGAAGGCTACTTGGAGTGATTCAGAAGATAGCACAAGTGAAGCTGAATCTTCAGACTCTGAAAAGAATCGGGCCAACATGTGTTTCATGACAAACACTTCTGAGGTAACATCAGAGACTCCTGCTTTTAAGTCATACTATTCTGGAGAAGATTCTGACTCAGAAAACATGTCAAAATCTGAATTGTTTGAATACTGTGACATGCTAGAAGAAACATGTAATGAGCTTAAAGATAAATATAAAGGTCTAAAGAAACAGTATGCTTTAAGTGTTAAGCACAAATCTGATCTGGATATAGAAGTAGAAAAGAATGCTCAGCTGCTTAAAGAGAATACTGAACTAAAATTGTCTAATGAGCAACTCAAGAAAGACTTAGAGAAGTTCACCAATGGTAAAAATACTCTAACACAAATGCTAGGAAAGCAAGTTGCACCTAGATACACTACTGGTATAGGATACCAACCTGGACAAAGGAAAGTTGCCAAAACTAGATTCATTCCTAAATCTGGACAGAAGATAGTTAATTCTGGAACTTCTTATGCCTCAACCAGTTATATTCATAGTTATGAATCTAATAAGGTTTATCTTTCAAAGGATGTTATTTCTACAAATTATATGAGACCCATTAGACAAATATGGGTACCTAAAGTGTTATTGGCTAACCTGTCTGGACCCAAGAAGATCTGGGTACCAAAATCATCTTCCATCTAAATCTGTTTTGTAGGAAACCTGCTTGAAGAGCTGTTACAAGAAGATATGGTATTTAGACAGTGGGTGCTCAAGACACATGACTGGAGATTATTCTTGCTTCAAGAGCTTAATAAAAGCTGATGGAGGATTTGTCATTTTTGGTGATAACTCTAAAGGAAAAATCATCGGCCTAGGCCAGATTGGTAACACGGATTCAATTTTGATTTCTAAAGTTTTATTTGTTGATGGACTTAAATATAACCTGTTAAGCATTTCTCAGTTATGTGATGATGGTTTTCATGTTAGATTTGAAAATGATTCTTGCAATGTTTTTAACTCTAAAAATGTTTTAGTATTTTCTGCTTTAAGAAGTGAAAATGTTTATGCTGTTGATTTAGATTCTTTAGCTAAACAGAACATTCCTTGTTTAAATGCTTTTCATAAAGATTCTTGGCTTTGGCACAGAAGATTAGGACACTACAATGTGCACTCACTTAGAAAACTTTCTAGGAAGAACTTGGTTAGAGACTTACCCAAACTTGAATTTCCAGCAGACAAAGTTTGTAATCCCTGTCAAAAGGGAAAACAACACAAAGTTTCTTTCAAATCAAAGAAAGAAGTTTCAACTTCTCAACCACTTGAACTGGTTCACATGGATTTGTTTGGACCATCAAGAGTTTCTAGTTTAAATGGGAAGCACTATGTCTATGTACTTGTAGATGACTTTTCTAGATATACTTGGGTATATTTTCTAGCTCACAAAAGTGAAGCCTGTTCTTACTTTGTTAAATACTCCATGTCTGTAGAAAATCTTAGTGGACTCAAGATTAAGACCCTAAGAAGTGATCATGGTCGTGAGTTTGAAAATCAAGATTTTGAATCTTACTGCTCACTCAATGGCTATTCTCATAACTTATCTGCCCCTAGGACACCCCAACAGAATGGTGTAGTAGAAAGAAGAAACAGAACTCTGCAAGAAATTGCTAGAACCATGCTCAATGAATATGACCTGCCAATTTACTTTTGGGATGAAGCTGTTAATACAGCTTGTTATGTCATTAATAGAGTCTTGATCAGACCTGTTCTAAAGAAAACCCCTTATGAGCTGTGGAACCATAGGAAACCTAAGGTAAACTACTTCAAAGTTTTTGGCTGCAAAGTCTTTATTCTGAATACTAAAGATAATCTGGATAAATTTGCATCCAAGAGTGATGAAGGAATTTTCCTAGGTTACTCTATCTCTAGTAAAGCCTATAGAGTTTTCAATAAGAGAACCAAATGTGTGGAAGAATCTGTTCACATCAAATTTGATGAAACTGATCCACAAGAGCCTAAAACATCTCTTGGGAATCTTGAAGAAGATTTGTCTATTCTGGACCTTAATGATAATTCTAAAGAACCTGTTATAAAAGCATCCAGTTCTGGACATTCTCCAGAATCTGCTTCTGTTGAACCTCAATCTCTAGATGAACCTGAAATTTCTAGCCCTATCTTTTCAAGACCATCTAGGACTCTAAAGAATCATCCCTTAGATGCTGTTGTAGGAAATCTAGATAGAGGAACACAAACTAGAGCTTCTCTAAGAAACCAGGTTGAACATCAAGCTTTTCTTTCACAGTCAGAACCAAAGAATATCAATGATGCTATCAATGATGAATTTTGGGTAATGGCTATGCAAGAAGAATTAAATCAGTTTGAAAGAAACAAAGTCTGGGAATTAGTCGACAGACCTAAGGACACTTTGACAATAGGCACAAAATGGGTGTTTAGAAATAAAGTAGATGAATCTGGAAATATATTCAGAAACAAAGCTAGACTAGTTGCACAAGGATATAGTCAAGAAGAAGGTATAGACTATGAGGAAACTTTTGCACCTGTAGCTAGACTAGAAGCCATTAGGATCTTACTTGCATATGTTTCACATCTGGATTTCAAATTATATCAAATGGATGTTAAAAGTGCATTTCTAAATGGTTTTATAATTGAAGATGTTTTTGTAGAACAACCACCTAGATTTACTAATCCCCATTTTCCAAATCAAGTTTTTAAACTTTCTAAAGCTTTATATGGTTTGAAACAAGCTCCAAGAGCTTGGTATGATAGACTCAGCAATTTCCTTATTTCAAAAGGTTTTACTAAAGGGATTGCTGATCCAACTCTTTTCATTAAAAGAATTTCTAAAGATGTTTTAGTTGTACAAATATATGTTGATGAAATTATTTTTGGATCTTCTAAAAACTCCTTATGTATTGATTTTTCAAAGGTTATGCAAAATGAATTTGAAATGAGCTTAATGGGAGAGCTTAAGTATTTTCTTGGATTTCAAATCTTTCAAACTAAAAATGGTATTATTTTAAATCATAGTAAATATACAAAGGATCTTTTAAAACGTTTTGGATTGGATAGTATTAAGGAAAGTAATACACCTATGAGTACCACCTGCAAATTGGATGTTGATGAAACTGGGAAACCAGTTGATCAAACCAGTTACAGAGGTATGATTGGAAGCTTACTTTATCTTACTGCTAGTCGACCAGATATTATGTTTAGTGTGTGTATGTGTGCTAGATTTCAAGCTAATCCTAAAGAATCACACTTATTAGCTGTTAAACGGATTTTTAAGTATCTTAAGTATACTATAAATTTAGGTTTGTTTTACCCAAAAGGACAATCCTTTGAGTTAATGAGTTATTCAGATGCTGACTTTGCTGGTTGTAAGTTAGATAGAAAAAGCACATCAGGAACATGTCATTTGCTTGGAAAATCCCTAGTATCATGGTGTAGTAAGAAACAGAATTCAGTTGCATTGTCTACTGCCGAGGCAGAATACATAGCTGCTGGAAGTTGCTGTGCACAAATTTTGTGAATGAAACACATTCTATTGGATTATGGATTTGATCATAAACATGTTTCAATTAACTGTGACAACACTAGTGCAATCAACTTATCCAAGAACCCTGTGTCTCACTCTAGAACTAAGCACATTGATGTCAGACATCACTTTCTAAGAGATCATTACCAGAAGGGTGATATTTCTCTAGAATTTGTTAGCTCTGAAAATCAATTAGCTGACATCTTCACAAATCCCTTATGCTCTGAAAGAATGAAATTTATTAAGCATGAATTGTGTATGACTGATCTGTGAAACTGATCTGTGAAACTGATATGTGAAACTGATCTTTGAAACTGATCTGTGAAACTGATCTGTGAAACTGATCTGTGAAACTGATCTGTGAAACTGATCTGTGAAACCGATCTGTGAAACTGATCTGTGAAACCGATCTGTGAAACTGATCTGTGAAACTGATCTGTGAAACTGATCCGTGAAACCGATCTGTGGAACCGATCTGTCACACTGTTCTGTCGAACCGATTTTTTTTTAAAAAAAAAAAATTACGTTTTATTAATTAGTAAATTACTTTTTATGGGAACCCTAAATGATAAAATAAATGATACGCGGCTATTTATATTCCCTAAACCTTTGACCTTTCATTTCCCGCCGAACCTCTCAACCTCTCTTCCCCTCTGCTTCGAACCTTCGAACCTTCGAACTCCTGCCTCTCCAAAATCCTCGAATGGCTAAGCAAAAGAGACCGAGCAAAGGACCAGATAGCCATGTACCTTCAAAGTGTGCTCGAGGCGAGTCGAGCAGTACCTCTCAACGCTCAGTAAATCCGGACCTGGAAGCTCGGATTGTAGCTGTAGAAAAAGAAGTAAACTCGGAATGGCTTCTGTCAAGTAAGTCCCTGTTGCTACAAGTTCTTAAATCGCAAGGATGGATAGACTGGTTTTTAGACAACGCCCGAACAGATTATCCAAAGCTAGTACATGAGTTTTACTTGAACCTGAAAGTCACTCTTGATGGTGTGGAAGCTGCTAGGATGTCGTCTGTTGTAAAAGGAAAGAAAATATCTTTCTCATCTAAGCAGTGGGCTGAATGTTTAAACGTACCTCATGAAGGTCGATATGAGGACTATGCTGGAAATATACCCCCAGTCACTGACTATTTTTCTTATGAGCTAGCGCTAGAGCTTCTAACTAGAAACAGAGAATCGAGGAGAATCACAGCTTCAGAATTAGATGGTGAAAGCAGACTCCTATTCAAGTTTATCCAGCACCAACTTTTCCCTCGAAGAGGAGATTTTGCTGCTGTTAAGTATCAAGATGTTTTTCTATTGTTTCTGCTCAAAACCCATGAAAAGATAAACCTGTGTAGATATGTGATGGTCCACATAGCTGGTATGCTGAAACCTTCCAAGAAAGCCACAACGTTGTTTTATTCAAAAATGATATCTACTATGCTCCAGAATCTGGAATGTGTTGATGAAGATGATGAAGTTGTTGAAACAGAGCGTACCTTCTGTCTCAACAAAGAGATCTGCAAGAGGATGAAAATCAATTGGAATCCATGGAAGAAGTGCTGGGTTGCAGATGAAGATAAGTTGTATGAAGCCTACAATCCCATAAATCATGGCAAGAGGCCAAAGGATTTGAGAGATCCTGGATTAAAACCAGATGAGGAACCAATTTATTCTGATGATAATGAACAAGAAGAAGCTGCAACTGAAGAAGGAAGTGTGTCTTCTCCTGATGATAGGAGTGATCCAGACACTGCTAGCCCCAAGAAAAGAATAGAATTTGGACCTGCTAGTCCACCCTTAACCTTACCAGAGTCTGAACCTATTCTTGATGATGAAGAAGATTCTGATACTGAGGAATATCACAGTGAAGCCTCTGAGCAGAGTAATAATGAGCAAGGTGATGCTGATGACAATCATGGTGGTGAAGATGATGATGCTGATAATGTCGAAGCTGCTGTTGATGGTGTTAACAGACCAGTGGATGGTCTTGCTGAAGATCAAGTAGAACAACCTCAGTCAGTACCAGAAATCCATATCAGTGACAAAGCTGACTCATCAAAAATTAGTGGAACATCAAGCTATGAGAAACCCTACTACACCCTGTGTGCTGCTGTTTGGGATGACTACCCTGGATATGCTGTTTTGGGCTTAGAATATTCTGAATAAGAAGACGAATTGCCAGAATCTGCTGCAGCTGTGAAAAGGAACCTTCCAAGAGAAGCAAGGTCTATTCCTACTGTTGATCCTGTACATGTGAATTTACCTGGTTCTGAAATCTCTCGAGTTGATCTTGATAAGTTAAAGACTGAATTGCTAACCACTGTGAGAGATATAGTCAGAGAAGAACTTTCCAATGCCCTTCATCAAGTATCTCTGCAAGTTTCTGAAAATTCCTTGAAAGCTTTTTCAACTGCAGTCTCAGATGTTCTCAAGCCAGACTTGACTGCTACTGGTGAATTTGTTGGTAGGCACATAGCCTCTTTGACTCAAACCTTGAAGGATCTCCAGGTTAGCTTACTTTCTCTATCAAATGAGTTCAGATCAACCATCTCTGGTATGATGGAAGTTTTGAGAAATATGATTGAACATCTCAACAAGTCTGACCTGAGGAAGTTGAAAGTGGAACTAACTCATATAGTCGGCCAAGCCAGTACAGGCAAGGTAACCAAAATCACTACCCGTGAGATAGAAGCTCTCAGAGAAGTTGTGCATGCAGAGCTAGCTGCTGTAAGACAAATTCTTGACTTAGAATCTTTGAGGAAGATGAAAGATCTATGTGATAATAGTCATAAGATGACCTTAGTATATTCAGCGGATGCTAAGAATGCCCTGCAAGAGATCAAGGAAAAAGTTGATACTTACTTCTCCAAGATTTATACAAAACATGAGATGGCTGCAAACTTCAAAGTCTTAGCAGAGAATCTGAAATTACCTCCAGTCACTCAGGCCTTCAACACTCAAGTTCGCCAATTGCAAGATTTTGTCCCTTCCTTGGCACAGTTCATGGAAAACAAGGATGATTTTGAAAAATCTATGAAGTATGGAGCAGAAGTCATTCAGGACATCATTTATCTGTTGAAGCCTTACTTGGATGGACATGCCACTGCAATTGTACTTCCTACTTCTGAACCTCTCAGTGCCTCTGATGTCGCTCTGAATCAGCTGTCTGTTGCCCAAGCTCTATCTCAGTTGCGGCCAGTCTCTCAGAAAGCTTCTCATCCAGCTCCTGCTCCTTCTCAACAACCCTCTGTGACACCTCCAACTGCACCTGTCAGAGTTGTCCTGCCGCCACTTCAGCTCCGTGAACCACAGCCTGCCTCCAAGCCTTCTACCTTACCTACCATTGATCCAAAGGATAAAGGGAAAGCCCCTTTGTATCCCAACAAATAGCCATGTATTGTTTTTGATGGGGTGATCTATGTATGGCTTATCTTTTTCTGTGACTTTATCAAATTTGTTTTTCCTGTGTGTTCTGTTCTATCCTCTCTACACCCTGCTTCTCTTTTCCATTATCTGTTTTCTCTCCTTTTTGATTATCCCAAAGGGGGAGAAAGATATATATAATGGGAGAAAGATATATATAATGGGAGAAAGATATATATAATGGGAGAAAGATATATATAATGGGAGAAAGATATAAAGATATATATAATGGGTGACATATATATCTAAGGGGGAGTACTCTATATATATATGACGAGGGAGATCAATATCTCAGGGGGAGAAATCTGAATACTATATATATGGGAATGTTATTTTAAGAGGGAGATTTTTTATTTTTTTTTATTTTATTTTTTTTTATTTCATTTTATATATATGAAGATTTGTGATTATCAAAAAGGGGGAGATTGTTGAGCCCTCTGGAAGATTGCTGATTTCTTGTTTATAACTGATGTTTTAATAATCACAAATCATCACAACTCATTGATGCTTAATCTGGTTTGATGTCTCATAAACATAATTCCAATCTATGAATGAATCAGTTATCATGCTTTTAACTATGCTTATTGACTTACAAAGTATGTTGGAAGTCTTCTGGATTCAACAGATATCAGACTCACCGATCCATCAGACTCACCGATCCATCAGGCTCACCGATCCATCAGACTCACCGATCCAAGGACTCACCGATACAAATGAGTCACCGATACAAATGAGTCACCGATGCAAACGAGTCACCGATCCAAGGACTCACCGATGCAAATGAGTCACCGATCAGATGACAGACCGATGCTGATCAAAATGACTCACCGATCAGATGACAGACCGATGCTGATCAAAATGACTCACCGATCAGATGACAGACCGATGCTGATCAAAATGACTCACCGATCAGATGACAGACCGATGCTGATCAAAATGACTCACCGATCAGATGACAGACCGATGCTGATCAAAATGACTCACCGATCAGATGACAGACCGATGCTGATCAAAATGACTCACCGATCAGATGACAGACCGATGCTGATCTATCTGAGTCACCGATCATTACTCTAATGCTGATGACCTACCGATCTCTTGAACAGTCATAAACAACTGTTTTAAATTCTTTATCTTTATCTTTATTTATTCTAACCAACGGTCATATTAGTTATATTTTAATACCCTGACAATTAATTAATAATGGTTGTTGGATGTCAGGAAACCGTACCTCGTACCTGCGGAAAGGAAACCTTTTTGTCCTACGGAGCACATGATGTAAATACAAGAAGACTCTGCTGAAGAGTGTGTGTAGCACAGTAGAGAAAAGTGAAGAAGAGAAAAACGAAGAAGAGAGAGAAAACACACACAGAGACAAGGAAGCATACGATATACTCAAGAAGAGTGGTGTGCATACAATAGAATATTGAAGAGCTTCATCGACTACATTCCACTGCCTGTGAACCTGAAGCATACGACACTCTGCTTCTCAAACAAAATCGAGAGGAGGATTCAGAATCACTTCTGATTAATTCCAAAACGAGTCTAGTGCTACACTGAAATCACTAGAGCCATTTCTAAACTCTACATCTCTGCTCTGTGATTTATTTATTCTAAATTTTGAGCAGTGTGTGTTATCTGCTGTATTAAACACACACACTGACTCCTGTACTTTCACTGGAGGATCTGTAAATCCTCAGCAAACCTTTTACACTACACTTCCCACTGTGGATAGTGGTAGAGGTCTTGTGACCTGGACAGCTGGCTGCTGTTGTTTGTTTTTCCCACGTAGAACTGTGGTAGAGGTCTTGTGACCTGGATAGTGTGTTCACTGTTGTGAACCCCGATCCAGGGTGTAGATCACTTTTATATAAACTTTTGAGAGGACTAAGTCTCGGCTTGAGACTGAACCTCTTGGTTACTTCTCTGTGTTTACAGTTACTCTATATCCATACTATACATATTTATTTTATATTCCGTTGCTATTACTTTGAAATATAATCTATCTTCAAAGCTACTTTGATAATTAAATTCGCAAGTGTTTATATTTATTATAAATCAGTAAATTAGTTTCAAAAGTTAATTTAATCATAGGATTAAGTTAACTGAGAACTAATCAATCTTTGAGAAGCTAATTGAACCTTTATAATCTATATAAATTCACTACAGTTTAATTTGTTTTTGAAATTGGGGGATTTTATTAGAAACTGTTTTTAACAGAAAATTTTAATTGGAACTCAATTCACCCCCCTCTTGAGTGTCCACTCCGACCAACAATTATTTTCTTCGCTGCTTTGAGTAAGTTGAAAAATATTGAATACATTAAGGAATAAAATAGTTGAAAATAATAATGATATCAGAAACATGTAACCACATTAGTAGTCTCTCATCCATTTCTCAAATCTTATTATTTTTCTCGATATTATAGAACTCTCTATACATAAGCTAAAAATGATTGTATGATTACGATTAAAAATATGAACATAGCCTTTGTATATTCTGGGATAAATGAATTGGTTTCATCAACATTAGTCAATATAATTTTATTCACCCATTTTTATCAATGTCAATCATTTTCTGATTAACTAGTACTATATAACTATCTAACAGATCAATATCATGGTCATATCGATGGACCAGTCTTTACTTCCCATCCAATGTATTACTGTCAGAAGTTCATTCGCTTCATCATTATCAATAACATAAAAATTTCACATCATCAGCTTGTACTATAAATTTGATGAATTAGTGATTTAAAAAAATTGTAAACTAAATTTGTTTCAGACTTCCCATGAATATATCAGTGTAATATTGTGCTTGATACCCCAGTGTCTACAATGACTTCTTTTATTTTAGAGTCTCTATACCTAGTGATTGGTTTGATTTTTTTGTTTATCTAATGAATATAGCCATCTGGGACATTGGTTGATCAGAACATGTGAAGAATCTATAAAATTAACAAGATAAACGTCACAATTTTTTTTATTTTTAATAGTGAGTGAATCTGATAATTCTAGGACTGTACTTCTTCGATGATCTGTATTTTGTAGCTTACTGGACTCACTAAAAACTAGTATCTTCATAATGTAATGTTTTTTAAACTTTAATAATTACTTTACAACATCATATATTCATTAGAAGCTTTTATCATGATATGTTTCTTGATTTATGAGAACAAAAATATTGGAATAGAATCATCAGATTTATATAAACTAAAAACTGTGTCTGATCATCAGGTTCTAAAATTATAGGCATAGAACCATAAGTTTTTTTTTCATTGGATGTATCACTAAATCCTCTAAATATAGTGGATATTCATGTTTAGTTTGATTGGTTGTGTCTAGAAACTAAAATTAAATCTTTTCGGAACCTCTTACATATATCATCTATTAAAAAATAGATCCAAAATATAACTTGGTCCCAAAAACCTCCAATTTCTGGTTTTCGTCCATACTCATGTCTTCTCCATGATTTCCCACCTAAACACATAATCCCATTACATATAACAACTTTTAAGTCTTATAAAAATTATTAAAAATCAAATAAAATCAAACCAATCATCATTCATTAATATTCTCTTCTGATTAACAATTGAATCACATGATTCTCTTAATAAAGTTCCTTTAACCAAACATATATATGTCTATGTGGGTGGTCCTAGTGTATAAAATAAGAGTGTATAGTTAATGTAATCAATTATTTTCATAATAAAACTAAAATTTAATAAATTTACATGTTTCACCCAAGATCTTATTATCTGGGAAAATTATTTAGGATATTTGATATGAAAAAAGATTCATATATCCTTCTCAACAAACAAATCAGAATGTTCAGGTGTATAAAAAAATTCCTTATAAATTCATTTTTTATAGTCACATTATATTATATTACAAGAAGAGTGAGATGATATTTTTTTATCTTCCTTACATTTACTATATTTCCCAATAGGTTATTGAAATTATAAAAAAATTGGAAAACTAAGGAATAATAAAGTTTCTTAGAAGAAACATTTAGACTGTGTGTCCACTCTAAATTTTTTTCTTTTTATTTTTGTACATGGATTTTTCATTGGGTATATTTTCTTTTTTATGTTCACCATCCATGTTTTTAACATGTTTTTATAATTTATATAATTTTTAGGTGTATCTATTTACTCTTCTTCCTCTTTGGAAGCCTTTATGTTTTAATGAATCTGTAACAACATTTTCACGTCTTCAAATTGTTTAGGAAAATTATTCTGAAAAAATTTTGTAACATTCAAATCATTATATAATATATTTATTATTTTCTAAATCATAAATTTGAAATATATGTTGAAATATATTTTTTCAAAATTTCACTCAACTACGGAAAAATTGTTCTTCCCCTTTTCATCAAATGACTTTTGAGATTCTTAAAACATTTTTTCCATGGATACATGTTATGGATAAATTACCAAGAAATATTTCTTCTCCGATTCATCATATTTTCATTTCACAACATTAATAATGTAGTCAACATCCTTCATCTTCTCATTTTACTTTTTGGAGACTAAAACATAATTCATCTTCTGAGTGACCTTTTTTGGTTAAAAAATTTCCCAAAAATGTTTTGTCATCAACTCTCACCATAGCACCATAGTAGAGACCTGTTGCACCAATATGAAAAATCTTATGTCTGAAAATTCCATAACACCATCAATGACCTCTTAATCTTGATTTTTTCATACATTGTGAATAATTTATCTAAATGTTTTTATTTTTGTTTATTCATAAATCATGGACAAATTTTTATTTTAGGGGATAAAATTTTTAATAAATATTCTCATTCTAATTAAAATTTGTTTACTCCCAATTTTACTTTTTTAAACCTTTTTATACATCTTTACATGGTTCACCTTTAACGTGAAATACCATAGTTAATTCTTGTCTCAAATTTCTAATCGAACATTGTGTTGTAAGATGAAAAGAATATATTTCTAACAATTCATCTTTTTTCTGTTACAAACATACTTTTAAAACAAATTAACCTTTTTAAACACCTTTATCATCAACATTTTCTTATTACAATCTATAATGTGTTTGTATTTTTAATGTTGAGGATTTAATATTCATCTAAATTATATTCATAACTATTTATTATTCATTCTATGTAGTAAATATTTATATTATGACCCCTGATACAATTGATAATTGTTTCCCCATTCTTCATCCGATAACCATTCTCGAACATTGTACATTCAACATCTTTCTTTGACTTCATTATTTATATTTTCAGTTGTGTATTCTATTTAACTGATTTCTCTAAATTCCCTTTCATAATCCATTCCAGTTCAGTTATATATCAACCATCATCATCACTATTAGATTAATCACTTATCCTTAGAACATTAGTATTGATTTTTACTTGAGGATAAGTCTCTTTACTATATATGTAACCATCCTTCTTTCCTCTACATAGATATATTTTACTCATCCTCTCATAAGGAACTATTTCCTTATGTTTTTTCTTAATTTTGATTCTGAGACTTATTATCCTCATCTAATATAGACTCATAAGATTCTATTATCATCCCTATAATTGTTGTGACAAAATGTCAATTCCCTAAACAATTTTAAAACATGAGTTCTTAACCATTCAAATTGACCATTTATTATTTCATAGAAAGGAGGGAATCAATTGTGTTGAAATCATCAGATTCTGCCTCTGATTCCGAATCACATGATATTTAACGAACATATATATATTTTTTTTATAACATTTAACTATTATTTTAACTCCATTTCATTCTCAAACGTTTTATTGAATGTTGGCTATTTTCTCATTTTATATTCCATATAAATATTATGATGTTAATATAAAGATTAATCAATATTTTCTTATAAAATGAATCATTAGTATCAAAACAATCAAGAAACTTTCTTATTAGATTCTTAACAATTGTATAATATTCCAACATTTCACCAATACATATATTGTTACATAAAATCTCAAAAAATCTTGAAATTTAACCACCAACACATTCATCAAAATCCATTTTCATATCATCAAATATTTTTTTCCAAATTCGTAACATGTCTACCTTTACATTCTAATTTCCCACCTAGATAATTCTCTATTATTATAACATTTTCATATCTATTTTAAACCCCAAAATATTTTCATAAACATTATTAGTTAGTGTCATAAATAAAGAAATATATACTTTTCTATTAGCTTCTAAACTTTTTTTATTTAAAGCTATCAATTAAATTTCATTAATGGGAGGAAATACCACTATTGATACTTCTCTAACTTCGCACCTAAGAGAAAGAAGATAGTATTAAATCCTATTCGTCAATATATGATATTTCATTCCATAAAAAAAGTAAAAAAACCCTATTTTCCCTGAATTTACACTTTCCATTCTCAGATATAGAACTTTTAGAGGGAACATTATTTGATACAAATTTATGTTCTCGAGTTGGATCAAGGCAATTGAGCAGGGGGATTAATATGTGGAATTTGTTTCTTTTTATATGGGAGTTCTTATATAACATTTATAAATATTGTTTAACCACATAATCTTGCTACTATAAATTACACAAAATATAATTGTCAACATTTCCCTTTGTCAGTAATAAATACATATATATAAAACATCACATGTTATTTACAATGTATAATACAAAGACATCCTCCCTGACATGAGGTATAGTACCAATAACAAGTTTTCTTTAACTGTCTTTATTACAAAATACAATGTCACGAGAATAAAAAATTATACAAATTGAGTAGACACTTTTTCTACTAGAGCGGGTTATACCTCCAAACTATTTTTTCATATTAAATTTTCCATAGCCTTTTATACACCCTACTGATCAATTTTTTTTTTGTAATTGGTAAGTATCATTTGTCAGAAGCTCCAAATTCTTCTCCTTTTCTAATCCAATTTTGAATGTTTTTCACCTCATTCACATGTAATCTAGATCAAATTTATCAATGTAAAATCTCCAAGAACATAATAAATTCTTTTAAGAACATATAATTATTGAAAGATCCTTTAGATCATCAAAATTATATATATTACTAATCATTCAATAATTTTATTAGGAAAACATACTTACAAAAAGAAATTATAATCATCCTTTTTCTAATAACCTCAGTCTGAGGGTCACTTTCATGTTCACGTCTATCAGATTCTTGTTTTCCTTTCCCGCTTAAATTGAGTAGAAATTCAATTTTCACCTCACCAATTTATCTTCCTATATATCACCACCCAATGAGATTCATTATGATGGATTTCGCCCCATTATATTTCACTTATATGAATCTCACTATGATAGTTCTTGCATTGATGGAACTTGATCCAGTGGACCTATTCACATGGGAGATACATCGATGGACTTTCTCCTATTGGATAACAAAACTATATATTTTCCTTAGAATAAACATGAAATAATAATTATTTTAGAATATCAATACCTTTCGCACAAATGTCAAAGATTCACTTTATACTCATGTGAATAGTATCATGTATGAATGTACCCGGATTTCTTTTTATAGGCATCCCATAATTTTAAAAGCAGTAAAAATAATTCTGTTTACCACCTAATGATATATATATATATATATATATATTTAATGTTGATCTGATATTCGTCATTTAATACTTTAACTCTTCTTAATACATCTGTGAAATTTTAAAATATTCTCTATTATTCTATAAATTTAGATATCATTAAATGTACAAAAAATTTTATTGCTTGATTTTATTAGACTAATTATTCATTATTTTGTGAATCATATTGAACTTTATAACTTACTTCTAATATGATGATCATTCTCAATGAAAGTATCATCCAATGGATCTATATTTCAATACACTTCATTATTTCTTATTGACCAACTAATTAAATATACTAAAATATTTATCTCTTGATCCATTTATGTATAAAATCAATAAAATGATTGTATTCATCATTTCCTTGAGTTAATTGAAAATGGTTGACTACATTGCTAAATAACCTCGTTTCAACATATAAGGATTTCAGTCGAATACAACTACTTTAGTAGTCACTAAACATTTCATGCATTTTAATTACTTTCCTATTATGATATAAATATCCTCACATATTTTTAGATTTATTGTATGATTTTTATTACAATGATGATCTTTTTCTTTCTCTATGAATAGGTAAATTAATTAGTATCATCATCTATGGTCAATCTAATGTTAGAAATCCAATATTTTATTAGTTCCCAAAACTATTTGATAATGTGGTTCCAGCTTCTAATCTAATGGATCAAAATTAACATAATACCGATGAACTAGTCTGTGCATCCCATCTGATGTATCACAATCAAGAGATCATTTGATTCCTAATTCTCAAAAATCTTTCAACTTCTCCAATCCTTTAATAGTACTATACATTCAACAGCTTAATGATATCGATAATTTTTAAACTGATTCAGTGTCTGACTCCCATGAGATGGATTAGTGTCATACCACATCTGGTGGACCAAAGTCTTTAGTTACCTCTTTTACGTTTGATTATATTCACATGGTGATCGATCCAATTGGCCAGTTCATCTGATCAATCAGAACTTCCAATAGTTTGGTCGATCATCTCATATGGAAAAAAATGACTTCATCATGATCAACCACCAATCCTTTTGTCTTTCTGATTAAGATTTATTATTATGGTTTGGTTCTTATACTCCTTTGTTGATTACATTTTTTAATTATTGTTCAGACTAAAAACATTCTTCCTCATCTTCTAACATATTACTTACTTAGAAACATCCTTTTCAAAATCCTCAATAAATAAAATTCCATTATAATGAGAAATGACCTGATTTTTGAGAACTCCAAGATCAACGTAGCATTGTAATATTTATTTGACATAAAAATTATGTTCAATCATCTAGTTCTTTAGTTCTATGTCATGAACCATATGTGGTACATTTTTATTATTAATTTGATACTCTATGTGTGGTGAATCTTTTTGGTCAATCTTATAGGCTGTTTCTAAAAACCAAAAATCAACCTTTTCTAAACTTCATACATATATCATCTATTGAAAACAAATGCTACCAAAACTTATTTTTTTCCCAACAACATCTACTTTAATCTACCAATTTCACTAAAGCCTAATACTAGAACTAAAGTGTTTTATATATATATATATATATATATTAAAAACATGTATATGGAATAAATTGCGAAACCTCCATGTTTAACTATGTACATTAGACACTATAAAAGATAACCCAATTATTTAAATCCAAATTAAACCTGATAGAAACAATATCCCTATATAATTTTCAGAAAAATTATATTTTTTTTATCTTTTTCATATCCAATAATGTGTTTGAATTGATAGGAATATTTTTTCTATGCCTGCAAGAAATCCTCCACTGTTATATTTTTATCATTAAATCCTCTTATAAAAATTTGTTATTTATTGTCTATCCAATCATTATGATCATCTTCATTCTAAATTGAATTGGTATCCAATTCAACCTTTACACATCCTCATTATAATTATAAATATACAATACCTTCTCCATTGGACTAGGAAGGTGGGAGTAATCTTTTTGACCTTTGGATTTACACCTCTTTCACATAACACAGCTACATGAATCATTGTTTTCATTATGTCAATTACTTTTTATTGATCTATAAAGGTCTATACTAAATCCACCCTTTTAAATGTATTCTAAAAATGACAATATCTCTCCCCATGACTCCACCCTTGAGAAGCACATATTCAACTAATTTCAATGGGTATCAGTTCCCAAACCATCAAAATGGTTTCTGAGGTTAATAAGCTACAGAATCCTCTTTGGGTTTGTTCTACCACCTATATTCACCTAGTCCCCTTTCCCATCTAAAAAATCCATCATTTCCAAATTATGGACCTTTTTATCCACTTGTCATAGATAGGATCAATTTCCAATATGGGTAACATATGCGTAAGACAGAGGCTTAGAATAAATTCCATCGGGTTGAAGGGGATCTATTTTATTATCAAATGACCTCAGTAGAACCTACATAGTATTAGTTTGATTAGAAAAATCATTCCTAAACCTATTGAATATGTCCTCCACTTTCAAGTTAGAGTTATTCTGTCTTGCCTCTTTATTGATAGTAAAAATACTTGAAACATTATAGATCAACAAATCAATAGAGATGGAACCCAATTCTTCATGACTAATAGATTTTATTGATTAATTGATCTATGTCATTACTTGATACCCCAGCGTCAAGAGAGGAAAGAGTTTCTCAAGTGGTTACATAATGAACAAAAATGAATCAAATATTCAATAATAATATCCAGTTTACATCTAAATTCATCCCCCGTAGTGATCCAAATCCACTCCACTAGTGTTCTATATATATCAACTACAACACTTATACGAGGATAAATCAATTGACAAACATCATTGGTCCTACTATCAGAGAACATGTAGAATCCTACCATGATCTCAATAATTCATAAAATAGATATTTTTGGAAGGGAAAATAATGTTTTGGAATTATTATCAACAATAATATTATAATATTATCACAATTTATATGAAAATAATACAAATATATCAAAATATAGAAGGTACACATGTTTCTGAATCTAAGAGATCTGGTCTATAAAATTATTAAGTCATCCTTCAAGGAAAATCACACCATTATATGACATTTTTTCGAGAAGTCCCACCACTACATAGTTTTAAAGACACGAAGATATGAATATGGACCTATCAAAATAGTCAACTAATGGAATGTACTTTCTGAATTGATCCACCAAAGTAAGATAAAAGATACAAAAGGCATCCACAAAATCCGAATTCAATACTTGGTTGTAGAGAGAATTTGTAATGATAAGGAGAATTCAGGATAAAAGTGTAAGCTGGGAAAGGGGAAAGGATTCTGGATTAAAAAATGGTAGAATCAGAAGAGACCTTGAAGTAGAGGAGGGTAGATGAAGATCCACCCTCTATCCAAATTAGGAAGGGGGAGGTGATACCATGGTCATCCCAGTATAGGGAATCCCAAAGAGGAAGAGAATCATTAAATGGGAGTCCCCCACTAAATCCTTGTATACTTTGTGACATTTCACCTTATATTATATCATTAAAAGTAATATATGAAACCATATCAAAAAGTTATTTTTCATTTTTTTTATAAAACACCTTTTGAAATATATCATTAACATCACCTTGTATGACATAATATGCAACAAAATTTGAATACCCGTGAAAGAAACTATTTCATTATCTATAAATAACTTTTACTGTAGATTTCAAACTCAAAATAAATACCCATTCTGTCAAGAAGAATATGTGTCACCAATATAATTTTTATAATTGATAAAACATATGAACGTTTATATTCCTAAATGTATGAAAATAGTGGCCTCTAGAAAATAATCAATGATACTCAATCTATTAAGGTATGTTTCATGATATCTATCAAACACTTGTGTCCCTATACTTTTATCCACCAGTCAACATCATATGAAAAAATTCATTCTCACATTTTCCTTATTTCCATGAAATTAAGTTACCATGGGATGTGGAGAATGTAAATCCCATGTATCCAACTAATATGTTCATGATTATTATGTGTAGACTAAAATGATAAATAAAAACATAACATTTTATTCATCCTTCTAGGTAATAACATTGTATGCCTCTCATATAGATAGATATTTATAATATCTATGTGTGGATGAAAAATACCAAAATATATCTCAATCGAGGTATCAAATGTCAAAATCGTCATATGATTTGAAAAATACCATCAGGGTTATGCACCGAATGATGACATGAATGAAAACATACCCCTCCCCCATATTATATAAGTAAATATGAAAACTTGGTGAAGTAGGTTTTCAATTTTTTATGGTTCTCATGATAAGAATATATCGTACCTCCGATTGTGGGTACTCTAATATGCTCCATGTTCCCTTAGTATACCAAATACATCTTCCTAAGAGTCCATTTTTTAAACATACAAGGTCATACATTGTACAAATAAAATCATATTATGTATTATCATCCATAATAGAATATTATGTATCTCTATAATAGAATCATAGTCATGCTAATTGTAACATTTCTCTATAACGTATAATTATCCATGATAAATATTGGTTAGGGATAAACTCATAGTCATAAACTGATTGGTATATTATCATTTCATTTAAAAAAAATGTATATCCATATTTACATTTTTGTAGAATACACGAATGAATGATAAAATTCAGTTTTCATTTAATGTGATAAATTTTGAAACTCTTGTACTGTTTAAGAGTATGTAACAATAAAACATAATCACAGGGTTTTCATATCATATATGATAAAATTCCATATCATCCAAATGTTTGTACCCTTTCTAGGATTTTTTATCTTTTTACATCAAATGTAATTCATATCAAATTTTATTGTGGCCATCTGGTAAAAATATTTTGATAAAATATTTATTGAAAAAAATATAAGAAGTAAAATCGTTTGAATAATGGTGAGACAATGAAATATTATTCTGAATTGTTAAAATTATTGGCATATTCAAACTTATTAACATTATAAAATCATATGTTCTGATTTCATCCTTTTTTTCTACTTAGAACACATCTTAAGTGCATAATTTCTATAATTTCAACCCCATTCCATCAATATTATATTTTAAAAAATATATCTACTTATTTTAATTGTTTTAAAAAGAATAAATCTCTTAGAATATTTTTTAAAATTCACATTAAACATAGGCTGGTTAAATTTTTTATTTATTAATTTTTAACATAATAAACTCCAAACATACTTCCATAAGACTATTAGAAATTATATTCTTGTCATAATATGTTTTTGTGATTCAAAAAAACATTTCTATTGGGAAGTAATATTTCCTTCATTTTAGTAGTAATATTTTAAAAAATAAACTATTATTTTCATATAATATATTGTATTCTATGTGTATATTTCCATTCATTATAGAAAATTAATTTTTTTTTGAAAAATTATCCCACTGAGGGGTGGTGGATACAAATTCCCACATAATTTGACAAATATTTAGACAAAGAATTATATCCCCGATAAAAATATTTTATCCATTTCATCATATATGAACATGTTATATAAATTCATTAATTTTAAACCAAATGTATACTATTAATTATCTCAACCACGTTCACATTCACAAAAACTCTTTGTAATAAAAAGACATCTCTTATAAAAGAAGATAATCAAGATGAAAATACACATCTCTTACATAGATTCAATTGATCTTCATAAAACCATTTTCATTAATATACTCGATGTAGTGACTCATCACTACATATCATTAATATAATCTAAAAATTAAATAAATTATTCCTTTGATTCTAAACACCAATATATTTACAAAACATAGAAAATTATACATTTTTATCACATATTATTTAAAATCAATGATCTTTTTTTTGATAACATCCTAACCTGACATAGAAATTACAAGGAGTTTAAAAAACTCATGCATGTAAATATTTTTAATCCAACCACATTCAATTATTTATATTTAAATAAATTAAATTTCCCATAAGAACTTTTCTTAAATCACCCATATTTCATGAGATGTTTTCATACGACACTAGGCTTAAGAAATAATTACATTGAGATTCTCCTTTTCTAGGATTAATTACAATTTTTAGTGTGTTAAAGTTGATGATATTTTTCATAAAAGAATCTTTATCTGATGAGTATCATGTATTATTAAATATTAAATATGACCATTAGTTAAAAGGTCTCCCTATAAAATGAGGACACAAGTTAAATTTCCATCATATCCATAATTAGTTCAAGATCTATTCTAATATCAAGTTATCCTTATCATTTCTCCCATTGTTTAGCTAATTATGTGAGATAGTATCCTAATAATTTCAAATAGGAATCTTGGATAATCGAGCAGAAAACCCATAGTCTAATATTTATCAGGGATAAACTTGACTCTATTCCACAATTAACCTAATCCTATTAGGCTATCCCTAATAGTGTAACCAACAAAAATAACCAAAAAATGAAAAATAATGGAAAATAAAGGGGAACCCATATTTGGCATGAACTACAAAAGGATGTTCCAATATCACATATCCTTGACTGCCGTACCCATGAAAATAAGGGTCACCCATCTTTAGACTGACCTACCTAGTTGGATGATTAAGGTCATAAGAAGTACTGTTTTGGATGGAATATCATAGATTATTTTTTATAGGTATATTATCTCACCATATTATATCATGTTCTTCCATCTTATGTATGCCTGATTCCTTCAAATTAGATTAGAACCATATTCTCTCAACTAAATCAATATGTTCAAACAGTGTTGATATGTAACTATTTAGAGAACCCAGATGTTTGTATTACACACCATAAATTAGTAGTCGATTATATTAATACATACAATAATACATCATATTCATAAGGTATAAGACCTCTTCATATCATTACGTCAACTTACATGAAATTACAAATATCCACATGATTAATCATGGAGTGATATATGGACAACCCCATTCGCCAGCCTAGACAATGAATAAGTCTAAACAGTGGTATGTATTCCAACTTTATGTGCCACTACATAAGGATAATTTACATAACATAGAATCCAATTAATAATATATATATAACATAATATGCATGAAATACAATAAACATTAAAACTCATGTTCATAATATCAATTAAAATAGACTTCAAGGTAGTTGAACAATTAAATTCATTAGAGAATTATTTATATCTTACGATGAGTGGGTTTATTTAGAAGAACATTTACAATGATAATAAATCATACAATATTTTTCATATAAAAAATTTATAACTATGAATAAATCTGTGAATAAAATTTACATATATGAATATTTCATATATTTAAGCATGTGATAAACATTTTGGAAAATTTTAAAAATAAAATTTAAATTTAAAACCTTTTATAATTTTTAAATTTAACAATATTTACATTACATAATTTTGAAGATAATAATTTTACATTCAATTGAATATGAACCCCTTTATAATTATTTAAAAAATTTGAATATAATGTCTTTATATTCCTACAAATGTCTACACATTAATAATTATTTTTATTTGTCATTTCATTTTATTTATTTGATATTATATGAATTTTAAATATTTTCTATTCAAAAATCTATTATTTAAGAACTTTAACTAATCAAAAATAAAATATTCTTAATATTTTATTAAACCATGACAATATTAGTCAACAAAACACTTTGGATATAGATTAAATAATAATAAACAAATGATCCCATTTATTTTTAAAAATTACAAACAATTAATTATATTTATATTTATAATTTAAATGTAATGTTTTTATTTTAAGGAATTAATAAAAAAATAAAATTTTATAAATTATTTCTACTGATTTCAGAATAAACATTTGTATTACTATATCATATGAATTTCTCTATTATTTGGTAAAATGTATTTCCAACATAAACATGTTGTGTTTGGGAAAAATTATTTCAATGAATTTATTTAATAAATTATAAACCATTTATTATTAAATAATTTATAAACATTTTATAAATTAAAATATCCCAAAATACCGTTGATAATTCTTATAAGCAATCCATATCATTTAATATTTTTAAAATAATTTTTAACATTTTAAAATACAATTATCACTACCCTAATACATATTTGTAATCATATGTAATATAAAACCATTCTACACATACACATACCATTTAAAATTCTTTTCATAATGGTAAGTCACTACTTACCTTTCAAAAATTGTGTACAACACACTGAATAAGGGTATTGAAATGATTCCCTTTACATAGCTCCTCTTGGGTAAGGGTATAAATGTTATTACCATTATGTGAACACATAAAGTAAAGGTAGGTCTCATTTAAATTTTCAATTCCTTATGGAACCACAACATAATGTTACTACTTTCATGAAAACCATTAATGAAAAAGAAACAACAAGGTTACCATTACACAAACATTTTTTGTAAGGGTATTGTTTATGGGTAAGTGGTCGATTAACATTCTGTAACCCTTTAAAAAATCAAATACCTTTAGAGAATCATTTGTTCTTCATCAGTGTAAGTTATGATTACCTTTACACACACCACTCAATATAAGGGCAATTCCATGGCTACCCTTCGACATCTTATCCATGTCAGGGTTTGTCCATCAATACCTATACAAATCCCTACTATATAAGGATAAACACATTCTAAATATTAATATAAAAAATGAACAATTTTACTATAATATTTATAAATTCTTTACTAAAACATAATATTTCATAGTTCTAAATCGATTAGTGGAAAAAATCATCATACATCCTTGGTGCATCGATGTGCTAATCTACACCTTCTAAAGTTTAAATGGGATCCATCTTTGTTCCTTGGTGTGACAGTAACTATATATGAAAAGTATGAAGTTGAAAGATGTGTTTAGTTTACTATGAGTCATCATCTAAATTTCATCATACATACATCCATCGAATGGATGTAATATAATTAATCTTTAGGAATGCTTTTCAGACAACTATATTTACTCATGTGTTAAAAAATAATATTCCATGGGTCATTCATGCATCATACAAATTTACTCCATTCACATTAAACCTATTTTAATGTACTAATTAATGATATATTATGTGGAGAATGGGCTCGATTTCTAAAACACACTAAATTATATACCACGTTCATGAAAATCATAATTTTCATGGATGCTGATATGAAACCTGTTAATATATTATATATAAATACTACTCTAGGGAATATATCTTTCAATATAATACAAATATTATAAAATTTATTGTTAATTATTCAATATATTCTTGATATTTTAAATTATTAATTAACTTAATTACTTAAATTGTTTTCAATAACTCTAACATTTTTTACTAATATAGTAATTGTATTTTTAATTATTAATTAAATAATTATTTTTATCATTATTATTTATTATTTTAATCAATTTTTTATTGCTAGTTATTTATATAATTCTTTAAATTAATATATTTTTAGTAATTATATCTTGCCTGAGAGATGTGATTCTTGTTCATGAATTTTGGCTAGGGTCACCATTCACAGAAATATTATAATTGTGAAATATGAGTCTTACTGGCCAGACCATGCATCAAATTTATGTGTGACCATTTCATGCACACTAAAAAATAATTATGTATAATTTTCCTAATTTTTCAAGATAGTGATAGAATGTATTCTCAATTTTTTGAAGGTGACACATATTTTAGAATAAAATAACACATTATTCTTAAAAAGAATCAATTTCTGTCATTCCAAACACATCAAACATTAGATTATTGTGATCTCAATTATTATACAAAAAAATTAGTGATCACTCTCCAAAAATATCAATACAAACAAAGCTCATTTACTTAGATTCTTCTATATGGTGCATGTTTTAGAGTAAAATGACACTAATAATGTAAAAACACACATTTTGAGTCACACCAATCACGTCGTGAATCAAATTGATGTGAAGATGAATCATAAATGTTAAAAATAAATTATGGATCATTTTATTAATTAATCATTATAATCAAATATTATTTTATTCGTTTTATCTATGTGATGTGTGGTTTATAAAAAAATTATAATTTTAATGTTAAAATTGTTGTTTAAGACATACCAACCACATCATTTGATGGATTGGTGTGTGATTGATTCATATATATAACAATAATAAATTGTAGATATTTTTTAAATTTTTCATTACTATATGTTATTTTTTCCCATTTTTTTCATATTGAATAAAATTTTACCCTAGAATTATGTTTTTTATATTGAACACACATTCCATATCCAACTGGGAAAATCATGTGTCAAATTGATGTTAAGTAAAATATTATTTTTCAAAAATTAGTTACGAAGTATTATACATATGTATCAAGACAATGTGTTCTTTTATTATTGACTAAGACAATTTGATGTGTTTTTAGTGTAAAAAAATCTTTTTTAATTTGAAAACATGGAATTGGAGTCCTATTGGACACAATGTATGTTGGATTAATGTGACATTGATTCATATACAATATTAATTAATTTTGGATCATTTTCATAATGATTGTAAAAAAATTACATGCTCATTTTCTTGATTCATAAAATATTGTATGTGTTGTAATAAAAAATGAAATGTTTACGTTGAAAACATTCACTTTATGTCATACTTGACACATCATGTATCAAATTGATGTGAGGTCAATTTATACACCCAATAAGTGAATTATTTAAAAAAAATTAAATATTCAAGACAATATAACCTCATTTAATGGGGTTTGGCTATTTGATACGCATTCTAGAGTAAAAGTACACTTTTATTTTCAAGAATCACACTTTGAGTCATACCGACCACAATATATTTAATATTGATGTCAGATAAATTCGTACAAGTAAAAATTGAATTATGGATGACATTACTAAACTAGTAACATAATACATGCTTCTTCACATAGTTATATCTATGTGATGTCTTTATTAGATTAAAATTCCACTTTTTAATGTGAAAATGTGCACTTAGAGTCATACTGGACACATTGTGTGTCATATTAACTTATTGTTTATTATTATAACTCAAAAATAAAATATTGATCATTTTTCCAATTATTAAAAAAAAATTAATCTTGTTTTTAAGGTTTTATAACGCGACATGTGTTTTTAGTTAAAATTACAATATTATATTGAAACAAAACACCATGAGCCACTTCTGTTACATTATGTGTCAGAATGATGTGAGGTTAATTCCCACATATCAAAAAATAATTCTGTATTATTTATATAATTATTCATGATAATATGATATTGTTGTCAAGATTTTGGAAATGTGACATTTTTAGAGTAAAATTACACTTTAAGGTTATAACATGTACATTGAGTCATACTGACCACGTCGTGGGATAGATTTATGTGTAGTCAATTACTACATAAAAAATTTAACCAAGTATCATTTTCAGTATGTATCAAGACAGTGAAATCAAATTTTATATATTTGGGATATGTGACACATGTTTTTTAGTAAAATTAATCATTTTCAGAGTGAAAATACACACATGGAGTCATACTGGATATATCCAACGGTGGTTGGATTGTAAATATATTCTTATATAATATAAATTAATTATGAATATTTTTACTAATAGTTGAAAATAAAATAAGTTCATTTTATTTGTTTTGGTAATATGATGTGCACTCTAAACTAAAATTACACTTTTATGTTAATAATATTCACGTCAATTCATACTGGCCACATCAAATTCTATATTGATGTGTGATTTATTAATACATCCAAAAACTGAATTATTTATCATTTTACTTGATATTGAAGATAAATTTATCTTGATTTCATGGATTTTTCAATGTGAAGTGTGTCTTGGGCTAATATGATTCTTTTATATTGAAAACCCACACTTTTAGTCATACTAGTCATATCATGCGTTTGATTGATATGGGGTTGATTCATACATATTACAAATAAAATATGGATTATTTTTTCAACAAAATAAACACCATTATAAAAATTACAAAATTAAAAAAATTACACAAAATTAAAATTATGAGTCTAGGATCATTAATGTACCATCCCCATATATGGATCACTAATATCAATCTCTTGGCATAAAATTGGAGAATGATTCCATTGAAAAACTATCCATTTTGTTTATGGTTTATTCAATGTTAAATCATTATCCTTGAAAACCAATAGTTCAAGGACACTAGTGAACACCATCTTTTATGTCATAATAAAAAATAAGAAATAGAGGGTAATTTTTTTAATGATGAAAAAATAATATGCCATACAATCCTACACTACCAAGGTTGAACTACATCCCAGTAATTGGAAATATGTGTTAAAATATATTGGTCAAAGGATCCTTGGCCAATTTCATGCTTCAATTTTATCTTCTACAAACTCACTTATAATTATCATAGTGACACAAATTAAATATTTCAACTAATGTAGGGTCATCGCCAACTAGTTTTTTAACTTCTTGTAACTCATCAAAATCCGAAAATAAGTTAAATTAGATAATTATTTTATATAAATGTGTGATAAATTTTGGAATGACCATATACTATCTAGAATAATATAAAAATTGTATTAGACATTTGAATATATATGTACTCACATAAAATTCATGTTTAGTAAATATATATAAAATGTTGGATTGAATATGGACTTTATCTGTAGAAGTAGTGGGTGTATTTTAATGGTCAATATATTATGAACTGATTTCCCATAATTTTGTGGATAGTTATTAAGATTCATTTTTTCTAGTCCTATGAATTCCTTCTAAAATAATCATTTTAATATTATTTGGTATGAAAAAAATAAAGGGTATAAGAGTTTTTTTCCTAGAGAGGTCGTCAAAATTATATACACAATGAGAAAATATGTTGAAACGTGATAAATATATATTTTCACACTGTTTTCATCAAGTGATGGAACCGCTAGTAGGGGAGGATCTTCAACTCGGTATCCTCAATCATATAGTTAAAAAAATATTTGGTGGAGTGACAATTATTTTGAATTTATAGGATGATCGAATATAATTTTCGTGAATAGACATTATAAATATAAGATTAGAATAAAATTATTACCAAAATATTTAAAATTATCATGAATTTATATTAATAACAACAATATCTATCATTACGATATTTATTATTCCTATCCCAAATTTATCTCTATGGTAATATTATAACCAAGATCAAAAAAATATTTAGTCACCTCAACTTTATGTAGTAAAACGTTCTTACATCACAAAATCTATCCACTCATCACTAAAATAACTATTTTTCTTTGGAGTATGTAGACTATTTTAATATCTGGTTAGACTAATATAATATTAAAAACAAACCATGAAATATATATTTAAGGAAATTATAAAAAATCATAGTAAAAATTGGTTTACAAATTCAAGTTCATTGATGGTATATGATACTTTCATAAATTTTCAATTATAATATGAAAAAAAATTTCATTATTTGGTTTTTTACAAAGCATAAACATTGTCCAAATTAATTAAATTGTTTTGATATATTGATTGATAGGAATATATTTATATATACATTAATTTATCTCAATTTTAAGAAATTCATAATTATATTGTGTTCAGTCAATGATGACATACCAAAATTTATGCCATATTTATCGATCGATCTATTATAAAAAAATTCTTATATAAATATATACTAAAATGTATAATTTCGTAGGTATCTATGAAATATTGATTATGGTGCATTATAAATTCACAATGGAAATCATATGTGTTTGATTTTTTGAAAAAAATTCTTTGGATAAAAAAACATTTATTTTCTAAAAATTGAGTGTGATGGGGATCCTGTTTTGTTTAAATAAAAAAACTATCTTGTAATGAAAAAAAGTAAAATATTATTTATATGATTAAATTAAAGAGTTTTAAAATTATTGTAGGCATCAAGATGTGTTTTTCATATATATTTTTTTCTTTTCATACTCTATTCTTAGTTCATATTTTTATCAATATAATCTATATTCAAATTAAATTTGGGAGTAGAAATTATAGTGTGATTAATGATTACAAATTTTTATTCTGTTGGTTTTCATTTTTTTTGTAGTACTGACATATATTCCTGATGAAAATATGAAGTTTTGTTAAATATTATTTTCAAATAGCATAAATATTTGGGAAAATATACTATGAAAATGTACCTCATGTATGCATTCACAATATATACTTCTATACATTCAAACTTGATAACTTCATTTATACTAAAGTGAACAATAATGTCTACAGTAGACTCTATAAATGATTATTCATCATATTAAATATATGAAACATTTCCATCTTTGAATTTTGTATCATTAAGAACATAAAATTTTAATATATGTAATAGTCGAACCATTGTGGTGATTGTACTCTCAGATAGTCCTTCTAATTTTGGTTGACTCTCTATATTTTAATTATATGAACTTCTATTTCATATTTATTTTTTCAATATGTAACAAAATAAATTTTTTAGACATTCTTCTTCAAATTTTTATGTATTTGAATTTTAATTTTGTAATTGAAATGACACATTATCACCATGTATCTTTATTATATTAAACTACATGCTACACAATTTCCAATAGAATTATCAATCATGGTGACATCATGATCATAAAGTGGGATATTAAAATCAATTGTCGGCTCTTGAGAATAATTAATCCCCACTCTCACATTATATTTTAAGATGATGTTTATTGTGTATAATGTATCCTTGGATGTTTTTCACCATACCCCTCACAACAAGATGATGGGTGGGTTCTGATAGATATAAATTACGTACAATTTCACCCTTAAAAATATTAGTAATATAAAGTTATCGATTGTTTATTGATTCACACGTAGAGGAAAGAGTTCTGGAAAACAAAATTCCATGATTATGGATTGTGGTTTATTGGAATGAATAACATTAGAGCTATATGGGTCATATGGTTCTTCATGTGTTGATCTGTGTTATACTATGTGTTCACTTTAACCCTATTATATATACTAGTATTCTAAACCCAACCAGACAATAATATATTTTAAGTCACCAATTTGTATATTAATTATATTTATCATCTCATATGTATCACTTTGAAACCTTTTTTTGTCCAATAATTCTTAAGGTGACACTCTGAAACCTTCCCCTCAAATGTGGAAATATTTATCATTCCTCTTCAGATATAATAAAAGTAGTTATTCTTTGGGTAAGGTCAGTGATGATTATTGTATTTAATTATTATAAAAATCAAACAACAAAAAAATATTTTATTAAATCATAAAAAATTATTATTATGTCGAACTTACTCATGATTCCCATACTACTTTTGTGATTTTATCTGCTACTTGTCCCACTTTATTTGCAAAAGTATCATTCCATATATCATGAAGGGGGATAAAAGTGTCTTTTGATACTAATTCATCAATATATATAAACATATGTAAATATATAATGTTTCATATCATATATAACATTTAATTTAGATTTAAAATACATAACATTTTCATTTCATGTGAATTGTACTCAGTCCATGCATTATGGTTGTTGTGCAGTAGTTTTGATGTAGGCTAATTATTTTCAGAATACCTTTATTTTTTTAATAGATTAATGAATATTTAACAATATATATAGTATAAATAATTTCAAATAAAATAATTTCAATTATAATTCAGTAGAAAACAATTTTCCTCATGAGGACTAAAACAATATTTCCGTGTTTCATTCTTTATAATATTGTAATACTTACTTAGTGGGTGTGGGATTACATTTCCCACAACATCCCTAAGATACAACTTTTTCAAAAGTGTATGGAAGGCTCTATGAGATTTTCTAGTGGCCATTAATATAAATTTCATATACCAATAATCATAGATAAAAATATTTTAAGGGATAATGAAAATTAAATCAATAAATAATTATATATTTTTCTTGTAAATTGAATAATGTATATCACAACATTACCAAAATATCATACCAAATGGATTTATTCAATGAAAAAACATTAGTGTGAAATGTATCAATAAAAAATGCACATGAAATTTTGTTATAATTACAATGTAACTAATGAACGTTGACATGTTAGTGTCAATAGGTTGGTATTTTTTATTCTATCTAACATAGAATTTTATACCCTTACTTGTTTCTTTTATGTGTTTATTTAACATGGTGATGTTACATCACTCTTCATTTATTGATCCATATGTTGTTAATCATTTCCAACATAAACTTAATGTCATGTTTTGTTTTTTATACATAGTCAAGATCCAATAACATTATCACAATAATATTCTATGTGAATAATATCTAAAATATGTATGACATATGCACAATTCCATTATGATAATTTAAAAAATGATCTATATATCAATCCATATTCCATAATGATTTTCAAAAAATGTGTTACCAAAAAGAGTTTCAATATCATTTACTATATATAATAGTGGATCACCAATTAGTGTTGATGGTGTTGTAAATTATTTTTTATTTCCATTAAATTATGTTGTCCAGGATCTATATTTATGTCATCGAGCTAAAACATTTGATTCCCTGAATGCACAATTATCGATGAATGTATCCACCTTACTGATTTTTTATATTCACCACAAATTGAGTAACCCAACATTCATTTACTATTATATCCTAAATATTTCTATAAGTGTGATTGTTGGTAATCATCATGTACAACATGGATCTCAATGTCAACTCTGCTCTTCTATGAGAATCATAAAATATATCACATGTATCCCACATCAATTTTAAATTTTTGATAAATAGAGATAAATTGAAATCAATATAATTTTAAGGATGTTTTTGTCAAGATATTAGCATATACAACATGACATTTCTTTGGTTCATAGATAACAATAATAAAATGTTAAAATTTACCAACATCAATGTAAATATTAAATGAGTACATCTTTTACAACAAAAGGAATTATTTAATCTATAAATAATTTAATTATGAGCTTTCTAGACTCTTTTATAAATTTAGGATAACCATAATCAATTTAAATTAATTGAAGATAGTTCCAAATTTGATGTAGCACCACATCATCAACTCTTGTATATATATTCTATATAAACTATGTAGTATTTTCATGAAATCCATATAGTTTTTTAAACAATTGAATGAATGGAATTTTGAATAAAACAATCAAAATACTTGATTCATATTTCTTGTATCTATCCAAACCATAGTTAGGGATGTTTTTGAGTTCTTCATAGTCCTTGGAACAAAATATACAATAATTTTGAGACTTTTGTATTTTTTCAGAGATCATACCCATTTAAATTTTAATTCATTTTGAATAATATGTTCATCATCTAATCTCATTTTTTCTAATAGAAAATCATTCTAGGCATGAAGTAGTTTTATATGTTTGGGGTCTCTACATAAAGTGCTGGTTTTCATATTATATAACATCAATAAAACTAACAATGACATATATTTAGTAAGGAGATTATGGAATTATCACTCCACACAATTATTTCAATTCTCAAACAACATTGGAAAATCACAAACAACATCTCAAATTTTTGGTTTTATTTATTATATATGATCTTTGTCATCATTTTTAATAGTATTCATATTTAATGATCCAAAAATCAAAGTATCATCATAGTTTGTATGCAGATTTTTATTTTCACATCCTTATTAAAAAATTTATAGGATCAATCTATCCCCTGATGAATCAAATGTTCTTTTAACTCTACTAGTTTAATTCATCCAGAAAATGAAAAACATAAACACATACAAAGGATCTAATAATGGATGTATGAACTATCTATTGAAATCTTACTAAACTCTTTAAAACCTTCTTCAAAATCATTTATCATATTATTAACAACAATATATAATGTAACTGTCACGAACCAAATCTGGTCACCACCGAAACCAGTGCCAAACCTAGACCGTAACAAGGCCCGAAGGGCGTTCCCGATCCCCACGGGCTGGCACAAGTGCCCGGGTATCATAAAATGAGAATTGGGAACGATTTACCCGAGTTTATAAACTAAAAACAACAAAAGAATCCAATAAAACGAATCTGGATTTTTCAAACCAAACAATCTTTTACATAAATTCAGAACTGAATTACATAGCTTAAAATAATTCAAAAAGACTATACCAAAGGTACAAAACAAAAATGTAATAGCCCAAGAACCCTCATGGCATGGGGCAACTCCCTCAATCCACCTCCACGACACTCCATCACGATGGACCGCTAAAAACCCGAACCAAAGGCATAAAACCTGTACCCAAACCTGTGCCATAAAATAAGCAAGTCTACTTACACCCAAAGGTGTAAGTAGGGTGTGAGCGAAAGCCCAGTAGGATACCACCTCTATGAGATTACATGTGATAAACATTTCATGACAAAAAGCATTGCATGTTTTGTAAATAATAAATGCTAGTTACAATTTTCTAAAGGACGAAATAATAAATGAAAACAGTTTTCATGTGAGATAATTTTAAAGGAAAAACAATTTTAAAATAAATGACAAAGCTACTGAATTTTCCAGCCAACAATACCGTATACCGACGGTAAGTACAAAGGATCTAATGAGCACAAGTAATAGGAAATAACCCCTAGGCACTAGCTAGCTGTGGGTCCCAGGTACCTCGTATCTCGGTGAGAGTAACCACAAAAAAATATCCATTCTCGTGCACGAGCCACTAGTATGGATCATACCCATAACCTAGTGGTCCCCAATCATCATCATCATTGTTTAGTTAGAGTTGTAAGCGTCAATCTTGCTAAGTGAAACTGAGGCCAAACCCCACGGATTCACTAGCATACTAGTACACGTCCACCCACCTAGATACCTGGGTTTTCCCTTTGTGCTCAAACAAGTTCAACAATCCAAGAAGTATAGTTTTCACATGCAAATATCAATTCCACATCACACATTAACCAAACAGCCCCATGTACATCACACAAGTCACAAATTCCATTATTCATTCAAATGCATTTTGAAATCAAACTCACACCAAAATTCCCTACAACATTTTTTACATTTCTTTAACACTTACAAAAATCCTTTAAATGATTTTATAAAACCATTACAAGATATTCAACTCAAAAAACATCCCACACACATGTCACATAATACCCTTCTCACCTTCACAATTCATTTTATCAATAAACTCACACGAAACATCCCACACCCGTGTTTCGCACACAAAACACAGTTTAGTAAAACATTTCGGCAATTTATAAAACATTCTAAATAGTTTGACATCTCAAATCACCACTTTACCATTAAAAACCCACATTAGGTTAACACACTCACCCAAACAGTATATATAAACCCTTTCCCAACTTTGTTTAACAAAATAAAACATTTTCAATTTTTATAAAACAAACCCAAGAGGTATAACCATTGTTTGCACTCTAAACCCATTTCAAACCCCTCATTCAAAACCAAAATCATAACAATAACAATCCAAAACAGAATTTTCAGCCCTAAAACAATTATTAAAGCACCACCAAATGTTATAAAAATACATCAAATAATACCACAAAGATACACATGAAAAACACACGTTTTCATAAATCTCCTTCAAAAAGTACAACACAGTTTTACAACTTAAACTCATTCAAAAAACCTGTTTTCAATGCCCACATGATAATAAGGAATTAACAAAACATAATTGGCAGCCACTTTCAAGACTAATAAATCACTTTCATATGTTATAAACTAAATCCAAACATTACCCCAAGAGTCACACATGAAAAGTACCCAATTTCAAGCTAAAATACAACTAAAAATTAAATGTTTAACCAAATTCATCAAAAACAGTTTTCAAACCACACAAGACAGATTATAAACATACTAAATTAATAAAACAAGCAAGCTAACTCATCATAAAATGGTTACACATGGAATCACCTACCTTTTGAGTCGAAACCCTCAACATTTGGTGCGAAACCTTAAGCGCACCACCGCCGCACCACAAGAAATATAAATCCAGACCTAGACCACCAAAAATTGACCCAAAAGATACCAAATCAGACCATAGGATATAACCCTAACTTCTGTACATGAGGAACTTCAAGAAATAGGAAATAAAACAAAAAGAGGATGGAGGGAACCAAGAAGGAGTTCCCTTACTTGAAATATTTTGAAGAAATCGGCCCCAATCCACCCAAATATGAATCTCCAAGTACCCAAAACCGGTATGGAGGTTCGAAGGAGTAATATTAGGTCATGTGGGAACTGAAATGGGGAAAAAATGATGAAAATTGAAGGAGTTATGAAAGATTTATTTTACCTCGTCAAATATGGTCGATTTGAGAAAGAGTATGAGATATTGCCCTACTTCGCGGCTCTCCTAAGCTCCAAAATTGCTAAACCGATAATGGGGACAATCCTCTGGGTATTGGCTTTGAGAGGGAGGTGGAATCACGGGAAAACAGTAAAACATGAATGATATATGAAAATTTTAAAAACAAAATTTAAAGCAGGAAATGGGCCTACGGGCAGGCCCATTACCTCAATCAAAAACCCAAATCCATCATGATTTTGGATTTATATGTGGTCCAAAGGGATATGGTGGTTTCAACATATCAGTTTATTCAATTGGGAAGTGGAATGAGTTTAAAATAGTAAAAATTGAAGGAGTTATAGAAGAAACAAAATTAGTGTTTAAATCTGGAATTGGGCTTGCGGTTTGGCCCAAATTTTCAAAACCCACCATTTTCACCAAAATGAGTGGTAAACCCCCCAAAAAAATCAGGAATGGAAATTAAATGAAATATTAATATATAAAAAAGTCACATGTGTGACAATTCTCCCCACCATAATACTTTCCTCCCTCGGAAAGCCACATCAAGGAAAAAAAAAGCACCAAACCCAACCGACAGGCAAAAAAAATGGACTCATTTTCTAAGCTTTGCCCCCAAAGGCCAAAACACCTCCAGTGATCAATTAAGGAAGGAATACTTAACAACAAATACATACACCTCATTACTGAAATTATCATTCACATTCAAGATTTTTTTTTCCTAAAATAATACTCCTCAAACACTATCTGATCAAGGCTCAAGAAATTTACCCAAACAAACAAGAACATCGAACAAGGTTACACTTACCTTGATATAACTAAACCATTGAGAAATATCCAATCCCAACGTTTACTCAAGGAAGATGTATGTGGTTATATAGCTTCGAACGAGTCTGCCCACATCCAATCCAAGACCAAGTACAAAAGTGAGTTACTGGTACAAGGATACACAAATGGGCTCCCCAACCATAAGAGACAACTTTTTTTTCCGAGAAGAATCAAGACACTAACAGGGGAGCCCCGAACAAACTCCCCAGTACAAGGGGTAGAATCCCAATAGGCTTTTTCAAAATAATATACGTGAGACTCATAGTGGTTCTCCCCACTATAAGAACCATCCATCTTAACTGACCAATATGGGCCGGCATAGAAAAACCCCAAAACATAAAGAGTTGGGACGACAACACGGTTAGCCCACACAGTTTGGGAAACCATGTCCTAACCATGTGGATCCTTATACCTACATGGTTTTCTAGGGAACGGTTACTAATAAGTGTTCACTCAACATGTCTAGAAATATCTAAAACCTTTCCCCCAAACCCAAAGGGAATCAAAGGGGAAAAGAAAGTCATTGGGAGATAACATGGGGATGAGGCCCGCCACCTCTTTCCACCGAACGTGAACAAATGAAGAAAGATGACAACAACAAATGTTTAAACTATTCTCTTCTCTCATACTAAGAACATTTATTTGTTCAAGGTTAAAAACTTCCCTGGGATTTCCTCTGACTACGTGCCAGCTTCTCTCCGGGACCTATGGTTGGAGCTGGAATGATTGAAGCATCTTCAGCCTCGTAGTTAGGATTTGGAAACCCCCAAATAGAATTTCTTCTTATGATTCTACAAACAACTACACGCAATCCCATATGGGTTCACCCAGACATAACACACTCCAGAACTCACTTTACCCTAACTTTTAAATTCATTGAAATAAGGGTTTAGAGGATGCACTCACATCACACCCTGCTTCTTCTGGTGAGAAACAACAGAAATAAAGGACACATATAAACACATTCCTCTAAAATAGAGGATTCGAGATCTCCCAACAGGAAAAACAGTTTTGAAAAAAATAGACTCACATAATATTGTACAACTTCACCTTCGACGAATTAGGTAGATTAAAAAACTAAGGTCTCTTTCAACCATCCACAAGCACTCTTACGCAACAAGAGGATCCGAAAAAAAACCAAGAAAGTAAATGGTGTAGAATCATTCTAAAAATCTCATGAAAAAATTCCTTACATTGATCAACTGGAGGATTTTCCAATGGCAAAACAATCGGTGTTGCACTTCAGTTGTGTACTAAATCTTAATGGGGGAGCACCTTATCCAATGAGAGAACCCAAGGACCCAACCAAGATGGTTCATTGGTAAAAACATGAAACAAAAATGATCCAGACTCATTAATGGAACCATCTTAATGGTATCCCGAAACATATATCATAGGAGACTACTAACCGGACCTTTTACCTACCTTTCCGACCAAACACAAACCCCAAAAAAAACAGTTCGAACAGGAAGGGTTCTTAGACTCAGAACATCCCACAACATCAACATTTTCCAAAAATACACAATATACACCATCCCAAACAATTCATCAAGAAAACATGTTTTTCTTTAAAACCATTTCTGAAAATAAAAACAGTTCAGCGGTGATTGTATCCACCAATGGTACCCCGTGGGCCTCACACATGCATGTTTTTGTGCCACACCACGCACCCTCCTCATATCTGTCCTAGAACTCATCCAGTCATGCCATCAACCATATATCATCCCATATAACCCCATGAATGTGGTCACTCATGGAAATACCAAAGGTCAATGCACTAATTCTTTCCACTTTTCAAAACCAAAACGGGCAACCAACACATCATTACTATCAAAACCTCTAACCAGGAGGTCGAACCCAAATTACCGCATAAAAAAAACATTTCAGAAAGGCAAAATCGTTCCAATGAAAACTCACATTCAAGTTATTTACATCAATTTCAAAACATCTCATCCCATAAAAAAAACATTTTAATAGTTTAGAAAACTTTAATGGGAACACTTTTTCAAAACCAACTTCAATATAGTTTCTGCTTTCAAAAGAGGTGTAAGAACACAATTTTCCATTTCAAAATAATTCTGAATATTCAGTTCCACCATTTCATAAATCAAAACATTTCATATTTATTTGAAAATAATTTCACGAAAACATTACACTTCCTAAAACCAAGTCACTTTAAAACCAAAGTTCCAAGATTTCAAAACTAAAGAACACCAGGCAATGCGAGAGGAAACTAGTTTCAGTGGGTGACTTGGACATATGGTTGGTGGCCATATTCCAATCACTTCACTATCACAGAGAGTGTTCTAGGGAATATCCCAGGCTCCACTTGTCTTGCCAGACCCTGCGAGCTCATTGAGACCATTAACCCAACTCTCTTTCCATTTCCCCTAATCATCATCAAACCAAGAAAACCAAAAGACATAAACAAATCCCAACTTCCCCTGGTGACTTGAATCCTGAAATGAGGTGTGGTGATCAAGAACACTACCCATAACCAGAATTACATGTCCCAAAAATCATAACTCTATACTATCCTGAATATTTCCCAAATAACATGACTCCAATGGAGCGAACCTCCTCTGATACCATTTTGTCACGAACCAAATCTGGTCACCACCGAAACCAGTGCCAAACCTGGACCGTAACAAGGCCCGAAGGGCGTTCCCGATCCCCACGGGCTGGCACAAGTGCCCGGGTATCATAAAATGAGAATTGGGAACGATTTACCCGAGTTTATAAACTAAAAACAACAAAATAATCCAATAAAACGAATCTGGATTTTTCAAACCAAACAATCTTTTACATAAATTCAGAACTGAATTACATAGCTTAAAATAATTCAAAAAGACTATACCAAAGGTACAAAACAAAAATGTAATAGCCCAAGAACCCTCATGGCATGGGGCAACTCCCTCAAGCCACCTCCACGACACTCCATCACGATGGACCGCTAAAAAACCCGAACCAAAGGCATAAAACCTGTACCCAAACCTGTGACATAAAATAAGCAAGTCTACTTACACCCAAAGGTGTAAGTAGGGTGTGAGCGAAAGCCCAGTAGGATACCACCTCTATGAGATTCCATGTGATAAACATTTCATGACAAAAAGCATTGCATGTTTTGTAAATAATAAATGCTAGTTACAATTTTCTAAAGGATGAAATAATAAATGAAAACAGTTTTCATGTGAGATAATTTTAAAGGAAAAACAATTTTAAAATAAATGACAAAGCTACTGAATTTTCCAGCCAACAATACCGTATACCTACGGTAAGTACAAAGGATCTAATGAGCACAAGTAATAGGAAATAACCCCTAGGCACTAGCTAGTTGTGTGTCCCAGGTACCTCGTATCTCGGTGAGAGTAACCACAAAAAAATATCCATTCTCGTGCACGAGCCACTAGTAGGGATAATACCCATAACCTAGTGGTCCCCAATCATCATCATCATTGTTTAGTTAGAGTTGTAAGCGTCAATCTTGCTAAGTCAAACTGAGGCCAAACCCCACGGATTCACTAGCATACTAGTACACGTCCACCCACCTAGATACCCGGGTTTTCCCTTTGTGCTCAAACAAGTTCAACAATCCAAGAATTATAGTTTTCACATGCAAATATCAATTCCACATCACACATTAACCAAACAGCCCCATGTACATCACACAAGTCACAAATTCCATTATTCATTCAAATGCATTTTGAAATCAAACTCACACCAAAATTCCCTACAACACTTTTTACATTTCATTAACACTTACACAAATCCTTTAAATGATTTTATAAAACCATTACAAGATATTAAACTCAAAAAACATCCCACACACATGTCATATAATACCCTTCTCACCTTCACAATTCATTTTATCAATAAACTCACATGAAACATCCCACACCCGTGTTTCGCACACAAAACACAATTTAGTAAAACATTTCGGCAATTTATAAAACATTCTAAAAATGTTTGACATCTCAAATCTCCACTTTACCATTAAAAAACCCACATTAGGTGAACACACTCACCCAAACAGTATATATAAACCCTTTCCCAACTTTGTTTAACAAAATAAAACATTTGCAATTTTTATAAAACAAACCCAAGAGGTATAACCATTGTTTGCACTCTAAACCCATTTCAAACCCCTCATTCAAAACCAAAATCATAACAATAACAATCCAAAACAGAATTTTCAGCCCTAAAACAATTATTAAATCACCCCCAAATGTTATAAAAATACATCAAATAATACCACAAAGATACACATGAAAAACACACGTTTTCATATATCTCCTTCAAAAAGTACAACACAGTTTTACAACTTAAACTCATTCAAAAAACCTGTTTTCAAGGCCCACATGATAATAAGGAATTAACAAAACAGAATTGGCAGCCCCTTTCAAGACTAATAAATCAATTTCATATGTTATAAACTAAATCCAAACATTACCCCAAGAGTCACACATGAAAAGTACCCAATTTCAAGCTAAAATACAACTAAAAATTAAATGTTTAACCAAATTCATCAAAAACAGTTTTCAAACCACACAAGACAGATTATAAACATACTAAATTAATAAAACAATCAAGCTAACTCATCATAAAATGGTTACACATGGAATCACCTACCTTTTGAGTCGAAACCCTCAACATTTGGTGCGAAACATTAAGCGCACCACCGCCACACCACAAGAAATATAAATCCAGACCTAGACCACCAAAAATTGACCCAAAAGATACCAAATCATACCTTAGGATATAACCCTAACTTCTGGACATGAGGAACTTCAAGAAATAGGAAATAAAACAAAAAGAGGATGGAGGGAACCAAGAAGGAGTTCCCTTACTTGAAATATCTTGAAGAAATCGGCCCCAATCCACCCAAATATGAATCTCCAAGTACCCAAAACTGGTATGGAGGTTCGAAGGAGTAATATTAGGTCATGTGGGAACTGAAATGGGGAAAAAATGATGAAAATTGAAGGAGTTATGAAAGATTCATTTTACCTCGTCAAATCTGGTCGATTTGAGAAAGAGTATGAGATATTGCCCAACTTCGCGGCTCTCCTGAGCTCCAAAATTGCGAAACCGATAATGGGGGAAATCCTCTGGGTATTGGCTTTGAGAGGGAGGTGGAATCACGGGAAAACAGTAAAACATGAATGATATATGAAAATTTTAAAAACAAAATTTAAAGCAGGAAATGGGCCTACGGGAAGGCCCATTACCTAAATCAAAAACCCAAATCCTTCATGATTTTGGATTTATATGTGGTCCAAAGGGATATGGTGGTTTCAATATATCAGTTTATTCCAATTGGGAAGTGGAATGGGTTTAAAATAGTAAAAATTGAAGGAGTTATAGAAGAAAAAAAATTAGTGTTTAAATCTGGAATTGGGCTCGCGGTTTGGCCCAAATTTTCAAAACCAACCATTTTCACCAAAATGAGTGGTAAACCCCCCAAAAAAATCAGGAATGGAAATTAAATGAAATATTAATATATATAAAAGTCACATGTGTGATAGTAACGGTCTATAGTTTCCATATAATTGAAACCGGAATTGGGCCACCACTGGTCAAAAGGGCATTTAATTTCCCTACAGGCTTGAAACTAGTTCCCTTGAATCAATTAAATACACATGGGGACAATTTCACTCAATAATAAGTGTAACTGAGAGTCAAGTAATATAATAATAAATCCACCATGACCTATCCATATATTATACATCCATACAAAATAACAAATAAAAAAATAATTTGGAGCACATTAAATAGCTCAAGAACCAAAAAAATACCTCACCACTATAGTATCCCAATCCTGTAGTGTAAAGATTCCCAGCAAGTTCACATCTTTAACCACTATAAAATCACCAAACCACTAACCATATAAATTACTAAAAGCACAATGGTCTAAATAAATCATTTAATGGGAAACATATTTTTTATTCTAGGAATGTAAGCCAAGTCCGTCAAAAACCATGCAATTGGAACAGATGGATGAATGTGAGAGAATAAAAAAATGGATAAATCAATACACACAAGTGTGGAAAATAACTAAAAAAAACCTACAATTCAGATAATATAGGCGTGATCACCAAGTAACATAGTATCCAACCACCACCAAAAAATCTATAGAAATCCCTTAAAATTAGTTAATAAATTTCTAGTTTCATTATAAAATATAAATTATGTTTTTACATGAATTATAAAACCAACCCACAATAACAGTTTAAAATCCTACAATTATTTAAAAATAAAAATAAGGATATTTATAAATTTTATATGGAACTATTAAAATGTGAAAATAAACCAAAATACATTCCCCTTTTAAAAAAACTAATGAAAATACCAATTTTGTATTCAAGTTTAGTGAAAAAAATATTTCATTAATTTATTAATGAAATACCAAAACCGTTCTTACTTTTCCTATTCCTAACTTTCTAACCACTATAAAACAACTCATACGAGTTCTATTCAAAACCATACAATATAATTCCAAACAAGTAATAATGGGAAATAATAAAATAGCATGGAAAGCCACATCATGTCAAAGATCTATAAAAATGATCCATCATGTACACAAATCAATAATATAACTATAATAAAACTCAAATGGTTAATATAAAATAAATAATACATAACATAAAATATATATTATAAGGAATCACCTGAGGAACTAATGGGATAAGTACAATACACATAATGTGGAACAACGAATAGAAGGTTAGTAGTCACACATCCATCAACCAAATCTCTATAAGACCAGTCTCATTGTTGACACTCCCACTAATTTGAAATATGTACAACTAGGGATGATTAGATAGTGTGTAATATCTACTAGAATAGAAATGATCCATAACTTTGCACATAAAATATTATGGTTTCCCATGTAACAAATAAAGGTTATGGGAAACATTCAAAAGAAATTCCATCCCCAGAAAATAAAAACGTCTAAAGAAAACATCATAATCACATCCTTCCCACCACAAAAACTTCAATTAGAAATACCTATATCTCATATGGACATCATGATTAACAATATCAAATCCAATGCCCGTATATTTAAAAATATCATAAAAAATACAATGGTGCTCAACAAGGTTAAAATAAATTTAACAATCAATAATCATTTATTAAGGATCAAACATACCTTTCACATATCACATATATAAAATACATTTTTTAAATCCCATTAAAACCCATATGGAATCAAAACACAAATCTAATGGGAACCATGATCTCACCAAAACACAACCAAACAAGTCAATAGAGTAACTTTTTCATTTCACAAAGTAACACCACCATTCTAAAATTAGTAAAACCTTTAAAATAAATCACACCCATATCAAAAAAATATACTGACTTCATACTAGTTCTTAGAAAAATTCATTAGCATGTCCAAATGAGAACTAACAACCACTTATCATTTGACCCATGTCTTATCCATGTTTCTAAAAATATTTTTAATCCATTAAAAAAACATTCTTGGTTATACCATAACGTTTTTCAATGCCAATAAAAATAATTTATGTCACATTAATCAATTATAACATAGCAACGTGGGGTTTTTTTACAAGAACTTGGTGTGTGGAAAAGGTCATTTCTATGCTCAAAATACAAAAAATCAATCCATTTATTATACTATATCTATAAAATTCAGGTGAATTTATATTAAATATTTTGAAATAATGAAATTAATTTTTAACATGTAATACAATGGGATTTAATTTAATCACCTACCTCAAAACGCAGGCATATGATCCAAAACGCACTGATAATCATCACCAACATTGGAAGATATAGAATCATGCAAGAGGGTGTCATGGATGACCTATGACACCCCCTAAAATAATAAATACCAAAAATTTAGTCAACCATTTATCATTCATTTATACCAAGCTAAGAGGGCTTCCAATGAAGAGGAAAACATAATAATAGAAAGATAATGGATGTAGAGGTCATTCCTCCAAAAATCCACCATGAATCCCCATGAAATCATAGTGAAATGGTGATGTGATGGGAGCTCGAGGGAGGGGGTGGTGCATTAAATAGTGGGAGAGAGGGGCTCATCACATGACACAATGGATAGCGGAGAGAGGGGAAAGAAATAAAATAGAGGAAATAATGAAAAATAAAAAAGAAAAAAAATGAATATTTTGAAATTCTGGAAATGGGGTAGGGTTATGGTGACTATTTTAGTAAAAATTTTCTCAACCCTATGATTCCTACTAGACAAGTATAATGTTCCCACACAGTTACCCCATGATATGTTTTACGGTTGAGCACACTATTCGTAGAAAATACAAATCATCTCTTACAAGTATAGAATCCTCATGCATAATTGGTACATAGTTACTCCAAACCATTTACAAATTATGATTAACACATAATCCCTTAAATATCATAAAATTCATTTGAATAATCTCATCAACTCAAAAAGGATAAAAATTATTTATGTTATTTAATTAATTAATTTGACCATGACATAGATGGTGTAATTAAATCTCCACCATACCATTTTATTCCACTATAATTATCATTTTAAACTAGAGTTCCAAAGAAGAAATGAATTCTATGAAAACTCACAAGAAATTGAGAATTCCACAAAAAGCCATGAAAATCCTCATTTAATCCCAATAAAAAACCTAGTTCAATAGAACATTTAATGAAACATAGACATAACATATCTCATACCTCCATTTACAATTAATATAAAATTGTGTAACATTCAAAAAACTATTCTAACTAAACATGGGGATACTATAGACCAAAAAAATTCGAAAAATATCTCAAAATAACTCATGAATATCCAATCATTAAATCAATCATAACAAAAATGAGATCATTACAGAATATATAACTTAAGGTAAATAAAAAATGGATCACCAAACCAAAGTCACCCATGTAATGAGAAAAGAAAGAGAAAATAGGCATGGAGGAGAAACAAAATGTTTCAAAACTAAAGGTCACATCCAACATACAAGGGTATTTTAAATCCTACTCCGTGTATTACCATACCACGGTAGCACATACAGAATGAAAAAATAAGTGGGAATCCCCATCCAAAATGATAATAAAACTACACCCGAAGTATCTATACAGGCACCCAATATTTTTCCCCCAAAAAAGGAATGTAGATAAATAATTCCAATAATAAATTGACCCATATAATACACTAATATCATAAAAAAACATAACGTAATAGGGCACAAATAAAATAAAAAATGGAACACCAATAGTAATGGACAACCAATGTAGAACAAAAGAAGAACTAGGCCACGAATTCCCCAATCGGTAGATTCTATAAACATGACAATCAAAAATCCCAAAATAATTAATCATCAAAATTTAGTGAAACCAATCACCCAAATGGAACACTAAATTATATCCACTAAACTATCAACCTCAAATGTCTCTATGATCAATAGAAAACATTTCCCACACTAGAGGTCATTGCAGAGATTCCAAAAGAAAATTTATTTTCACTGATCCTTATATGTATCAAAATTTAATATTTTAAAACACTAGAACAAATTATCTTTAATGTAATATATGAAGTATCATCACCTCATATAAAAATAAAGAACATCACTTCGAGAAATAATGTAAACCTTTCTCTCCATTAAGATCCTTGGATGTGTCAATAAAAATGAGGAAGGACCTCTAAAAGAAAGCAACTTTTATATTGGATCATTCGGGGGGATGGGGACAAATATAAAAATATGATACATTGAACATTGTACAATCAAGTCCAGAAAACAAAAAAATATTTCCCAAAACTCACAAGGGACAAAAAAATACACATACGATAAAAAATAATAAAAATGTTTCCATAGTCCACTTTTTAGAAGTAATACACCATTAAAATTGGGACCTCCTTTTAAAAACAAACAGAAACACATATAAAAATTAATACCCCATGTCCTAACATGAATTATTCAATTTTAATATGCTTCTAAAAACTATTCTCAAAACAAGAACATCTAGTTTTTGAACAAAAACTTTTTTTCTAGTTTCAAAATAAAACACACACTTCTCATTTGAAATAGTTTTCAAATACTCTAAAATTTTCATATATACATACCAATGGTAAAACCATAATTTATAATACATGTGTTTCCTATAAAATAAGAAACCAATTTTTAAAAATAATTTGTACAAGAAAAGAAGTACTGATCATATGTGAATTGTTGTTCCAAATTTCTAAATGAAATAAACTATTTCGAAAACATTTATGGAAACCAATCACAAATTACAAAAAATCCATATAGCCTTATTTTAAAACTGATTATGTTTTAGTGGAAAAATATTTTTCACACAAAAAAATTAATTTAACATCAGATGGAAAACATATTAAACTTATGCGTAAAACAATCCTAAATCAACAATGAAAATATATCAGTTGACATACCCTGAACCCTATCTCATTGCCCCCTATCTCATTGCCTTTATAAAAACTAACCAATACACGAATCAAATTGTCTAAATAGAAAAAAAGACTAGGATGAGGAATTGTACTGAACATAGAAACATGGTTTATGACCATATGTTAATCAGTTATTTGTCTTTAAAGGATATTTAGACTCACATGTTTGGTTTTTTCATTGTTTTTTGGATTCATAAACCAAACTCGCACCATAAATTCCATCCTTATCTCCATCCCAAAACATCACATATAATCCCAATGGAAACAAAATCCATACAGAAAAGGATCATAGAACCTCCACCATAGTCCTCAAACCATTATACAATAATACCATCAGATGGAAAAACTAAATCAAAGGGAAAATCACCACATACTGGGGAATCTCAAGGATCATGTCAAGAATGTGATACCAAGAGTCTCATTACACCTTTCTCTCATGATCCATCAATAAATTATAACTAGATCATACCATGAAATCCAAAATAAAAAATGGAATTACATAGTATTAGGATCCTTTGGAAAAGAATATATGAAAGATCTGATAACATTTATTGTGAACTGGGTTGGGTCGTCCATCTAATGGATTCCTAAACCAATCCACCACTACCCTGAACACCATTCCTGATGTACATGTGTAGGAATATAGTGCCTTACTATCAAAGGAATACACTATAGAATAATTTCACTCAATAATATCAGTTGATGTGAAATCCATTATATAATATAAATATAGCACGACTCTTCTATATTTCACACAATAGTACGAGTTAATGTGACTTCCCTCCCTACCCTGATCTCCCCCACATTAAGGGAATATACACCATCCAAATGCTTATCCCGCACAACTACAATAACTCCACAACAGTAATCATATTAAGTAGTAAAATACGTATTGGGGAATGATAATCAATTAAAGGGAACATGTGAGGCATTACTGTAATGTAATTAATAAAATATTAACACCAATTAATAGGTATATCTATCAAAATTAAATAAAATACAAACTAACCTCAAATAAATAAATGATCTCAAGAGTGGCTAGGAACAGAACCAATAACCTTAAATTGAGATAAATATTCGATTGATCAAAAAATCACTCAAAACCCCACCACAACCGACTAAATCTATTAGAACCCATTTAAAAACAATGTTTAAATTTTTTATTTGAACATAAAATATAATTAAGGATTTCACAGTCATTATAAAAATATGTATGACACCAACTATTATATAAATATTATTTTTATAAAATAATAAACAATGATAGTTATACATTTTATATGAATACTTTAAAAAGGTTGTAAAAACATTTTACCCCTTTTCAACTAATCATGAAAATCCAATGTTTATAAACTATTTTAGTGGAAACTAGTTATTTAATAATATATTTGAAATACTCAAACAATTTTATTTTTTTTCAAACTTAAAATTGTATCCATTGTAAAAGAAGTCATCTAAAAGTGATTCAAACCCAATAATGTTAATTAAATACTTATTATAAGGAGAAACAATAACATCATAAATTTAAAAATATATTGTCAAAGATTAATTATAAATAATCCAACAATTTGACTAAAGAAAAAAATAATATTAAAAAAATACATGATCATTGTAAAATAATGATGAAAAAAGATATTATACATATCATGAGGCAACACCAAAAATACTACATGGAAAAGGTCATGAAACGAAAGGTGAATCAACTACGAGTAGAAAAACAGTGACACATCGATCAACCAAATTACTAATAACCAAGTATAATCAGTGACCCTCCCATTATCCATGAATATGTACTACTAAGGGTGACTAGACAATAAAGAATCACAAATATCCTAGCTATGTCTCATTACATCACAATCAGTCGCTCACATTTCCTCATGGTAATAATAAATGAGGAGGGTCTCATTCAATTTTCCTTCATCCCATGAAGATTAAAAATAATAAAGGATGAAATCAAAATTATATACTTTCCACCACACAAACATCACTTAGAAGGATCCCCAAATCATAATTATATCATGGGTTATTATGAAGAATCCCAAAAAAATGGATATATATATATATATAAACAAAATCACCAATAAAAAGTGTTTGAATAGGGTAATAATAGACTAGTTATTGGAAAATCACTTCACAAAGTTCAAACAGGACTTCCATGTATCACTTATAGCTTACCTATTTTTAAATTCATTTAAAAATCCATTTTAAATGCAAACAAAACTCCATGGGAAATCAGTATCAAACCATAAAACCGTGAAAAACTTAATGGAGTCACTATTTCCCATCTCAAATAAATATTACCCTTTATGAGACAAGGAACTTTTTTAAAATAAACCAATCCCACTTCAAAAAGATAAAACTAGATTCAAATGTAGTGAAATTTATTTATCAGTGAAAAAGGAAACTAACAACCACTTAAAATGTGAACCATTTCCATTCCATGTCTTAAAAAATATTTCTAATTCATTAAAAAAACAGACATGGTTATTCATCAAAAATTGAAAAATCCTAGAAAAATATTATTATAAGACCCCAGCCTTAAACCTTACTTAATCTTGAGTTATTACAAGATTACACATTGAGAATCTTTTCAGGTTTAGAGTTTTAGAGAATTAGATCATGAAACTTGCATTACATTCCACATATAAACAAAGTGGTTACATAAAAGACAATATTCATTCTTCCAATCAACGGAAACATATTTAAAATAAAACATGGATTCTTTCTTGACACATCCTTGACACTATCATCACACCATGTACCTTTCCCTTGACCTGTGAAAAACATTTCAAAAACTTGGGATGAGCATAAAAAGCTCAGTAAGGGTTATAAAAATAAGGAAAGGAAACATGATTTCATATATACATAAGAATGAAATCATACATTACCCATAAAACATAGGCACTTTAACATACCTCATAAAACCATGAATAAATCAAATAAATCATAAGACATAAAGGTAACTTGAGGCATTCATAACATTTTTACATAGGGAGTAACCCTCTTGGTTACTTTTTGGAATACCCATCACAATATATTCCCTAAATCTCTTCGGAGAAACCTTAACATTTCACTCCTTCGCGTTACCCAATGCATTGGAGAGCTATATTGTAACAACCCAAAATTTTTAAATAAATTTTTTTCCTAATTTTATGTGTTATTGTTATACTCAACAAAAATGTTTTATTTGATAAACATTATTATACTTAAAATGAGATCAGTGGGTTTTGACTATTATATAACCATCGGTCAACATGACCGCTGTGAACAAAATGTTTTGATTATTGTCTCTAAATATAAGTAATCTTGGTTAATTATTATAGAAAGAAGATTCGATGGCCTCACCTAGTAGTCTTGGACCGATCAAAGCCCATCTAACAGAGCTTGGGAAGGAGGTAGCACCACTGGGCTTTGCTCTGGATCAAATCCAAGCCGAACTTCATCATGTGAAGCTGGAACGAAATCGCCTTCGTGAGAAGTTCAAACTGATAGAAATTACTACTCGGGCAATGTTGACTGAGCCGCCCCAAGCTTCTCCCACCCTATCACACCTTACTCTTAGGTCCTATGCTGGTATTATAAGGGGTTATGTAACGAGACCGTAACTACCTTGTGTAATCCTTGTTTTAAATAAAAATTGGGATTTCTTCTTATGATGAAGTTTATGAATTTTGAAATGACCTGATAAATATAGTATGCATATTTTTGATGAATTTTAGAAAAAGGATATTTTAAATATGTTTATGTAAACCCTAAATAATTAAAAATGTGTAATGATTTTCGAAAAATGGTCTTCTGCAATTATGTTCAGTACTAAATTTAGAGTCTAATAAGATCAACTTGATTTTTGATGAATAGTAAATTATGAATAGTGATTTTATAATTAGGATTAGTAATATGACCAAATGGATTAGTAATCTCACTTAAAGAAAGTTTTAAAATAATTTAGGCACCTTGATTAAGTAATGTGATTCAATAAAATAGTTAAATAACAATTTCATTAATTATTATTCAAGTATTAGTTTTTTCGGGTGAATAGTGTTTTTTAATTAAAAATTTAATTAAAAATAATTAGAAAATTATTTTTATAAAAATGACTTTTTTTGAACTCAGAGCATCGATATTATGTTATGGTAATTTTTGGGGTTTTTTCTGAAAAAACGAATTTTCGATGAATAGTGTTTTTATTTAAAAATTAAATTAAAAATATTTAGAAAATTATTTTTATAAAATGGATTTCATTTTTGAAATCTGAGCATTGATATTTGGTTAATGTGAAATTTTGGGATTTTTCTGAGAAAGTTGAATTTTCAGTGAATAGTAAAAATACAGTTTTAGGGTTTCGGTATGTTTAATGACATCATAACGGTGTCATGATGATGTCATGAGATCTTTTGAGGGTTGGCCGGCCAAGGGTGATGAATTATTGTTTTGGGGGCCCCATGTGGCCTAACTCCATGATAAATGACAAGGGAGAGCACATGGGTTTGAGAAAAGCACATGTGAGGTGTCCCTTGGCCATTAATGCCTTGTCCCCTCATTTTCCCTATAAATACCAAGCCCTCCTCTCATCCATTCGACTCCCCACTCATTCCCAACGAATTTCTGGTCTCATTACCTCGCAAGGAGTCCTCCCAAGGTGCCCCCCAGCCCTCAAGGTCCCAACCTTTGAGGTTTAAGAGTTACATTTTAAGGTAAGGGATCCGACCTCTCTCTTTCTTTTCAAGTAATCTCTTTTAAGTCTTTTCTTTTATACTCCATGTTCTTATGTTGGAGGATGTTATTTTATATTCATCCTACTTCCTATTTCATGTTCATATGATGAGAGACCCCCTTTTCTCTCATCAATTCGTTTTAAGAATGTTTAAGTGGCGCTGTTAGGCTGCCGAATTTTTAAGGGATTCTTTCACCTTCCTCGTTTTCAAGTTCTATTTTCATTCAAGTCTTTCAAGTTCCTTTTTGTTATATTGGGGTATGATCTCTATATATATCATACTGAAATATTATGTTCATATGATGAGAGACCCCATTTGATCTCTTCAATTCAGTATTTTAATGTTTTAAGTGGCGCCGTTAGGCTGCCGAATTTTTAAGTGGTTCTTCACCCTTCTCGTTTTGAAGTTCTACTTTCATGTCAATTATTTCAAGTTCCTTTTTGTTATGTTGGGGTATGATCTCTATATCTATCATACTGGACTCTTATGTTCATATGATGAAAGACCCCATTTGATCTCTTCAATTCAGTATTTTTTTGATGTTTAAGTGGCACCGTTAGGCTGCCGAATTTTTAAGTGGTTCTTCACCATTCTCGTTTTGAAGTTCTACTTTCATGTCAATTCTTTCATGTTCCTTTCTATTATGTTGGGGTATGATATCTATATCTATTATACTGAACTCTTATGTTCATATGATGAGAGACCCTATTTGAACTTGTCAATTCATTTTTGTTGACGTTTATGTGACGCCGTTAGGCTGCCGAATTCTAACAGGAGAAATCTTTTTTTTCCTTTCATGTTCTTCATTTCATATGGTATATTTTCAAATTTCATTACCATGTTCTCAAATACCTTATATTTTGTCCCTCTACTGTTTTATGGGTCATTTATGAATATTTGACCCATGTCCCCTCTCTTCTCAATGTTTTCTAAAACCTTGTAACATAGCCGTTATGCTGCAGAATTTTCGTCTCAAAATGCCTCTCTCTCTTTTCTAAAAATTATTTTATGTTATAAAGTGAATACTCAAAGCTCTTATTTCTACAGGGGTATTCAAATATATATCAAAATGTTCTATTTTAAATTCTGGGATTTACATACATGATACCCTCTTTCCCTTTCCGTGGGTTTAATGTAACGTAAATATCATGTCTTTAAAGCAGTTTTTAAAACGTTATGATTTTGAAATGAAACCCATTTATTTTATGCTATATGGGTTATTTATGAAATGTTTGATGATGATATATATGGCTCACATGATAATAAAGGCAAATTTAATGGTGCGCCCTGATAGTGCTCCAATGCATTTGGTAATGACGTAACCACTAGAGATTACAATTTTCACGATACCTTGGTGAATAACCTTGGTAATTTTAAAATGACACCTTGGGGATGGACCTTGGAGATATGTTCATGATTGTATATGTTAAATTATGTAGCCACATCTTCAAGTTATGAAAAAGTTTTATTTTTATTATGATATGCCTCATGATTTCATTTTCATGCATTAAAGTTCTTTTCATGACTTTATTGATGTATCTCAAGTTCATATGTAAAATGTTTCACTTGTTTCCCTTGCTGGGCCTTCTGCTCACCATTCCTTTTGATGTATGTCCCCAGGTTATGAGATGTAGTAATGAGCCTAGGGTGAACATGAGGAGAAGACTTTCAAGTTTTTAAGAAGAATGTTTTTTTGTTTCATGTTTTATGTTCCTTGTTTCCAAGACACTAAACCTTAAAGATCCTCAGTTCCGTGTAATGGAATGAAAAGTTATGTTATAAAAAGACGGGATGCTATAGTTGGTATCAAAGGATGGTTTAGTTATTTGTTGAAATTAGGATATGAAAACTCTAGGAGGAACCCTATAGAAAAGTTTAATATAGGAAATCTTCCAGGTATTTTGGTGAGTATTGAGTAAGGGGTTGCCAAGCAAATACATCCATGTCTGGATACGAGCAGGTAGAGGTGGCTTTGGCACAGATGTACATAGGGGAAAAACCCGAAAACACCGCTTTGAGCTAGACTCGAACGGGAACTGGTACACGACAACGGGCCTTGCTGCACTCTTGGTTACGACACTCCCGGGGGATATGCTTTGGTAAATTCATAAGCTTGGTATGAACCATTGTTAAAGGAACAAAGATAAAATAAAATAAAGGTTCACATAAGAATATATGATCACTCATAACCTAGATGAGAACCTAGGAGATCACAAGTTAGGGTATACCTTTCATATACAAGTTATCCTTATATGCTTTCAGTTCCTTTTCATGATTATTAGCTAAGTACTTAAGCCCCTAATTATTCTTTCTCTTCTTAGTTAATGGTGGGAAATGGAAGAACATGTTCCGACAACCAATGTGATAGGAAATGCGACGATTTTCGTATTAATATGACAGGGATGATTAGGGGATTAAAATATGATTATTATTTTGGAAGACGTTCATTATTTTGGGAACCATATTTGATCGAGGTAAATAGATTACTACGGTATTTTCATTGAGGAGTATGGTTGACTTATATTTTGAAGAATCGATGAATTTAAGGTGAACTTATAGTAATTTAGGTTACTTATGGGAATGACTAACCTATCTTGGGTAAAATATGTTTAGGTTAGCTACTTTTTTTATAAGTTGTTAGGAGTGGTTGATGTTGTCTGGAGATGAACAATGAAGTCATTTTGGAAGACTATGTTATCAAATCCTCATTGTATTTGGGTTTCAATCTTAGTTTGGTTTGTTTTGAGGAATTTTAAGGACCGTTATTTATGGAATGGTTTATGATGAACTTTGGGTAGTACCATGGAACATTGATGATTTAAAAGTAGTTTCCATTCCTATGGGATTCTTTCTATTTGAAGAGTTGTTTTAACTTAACTTTTCTGTTTTTGGGATAATGTTTAAAGATAGAAGAAATAGATAGTTAATCTTTTGTAGATTATGTGATTCTATAGAAGATGATTATTGTGCTTTTTTGAGACCAAGTGTTTTTGAATTCTCATCATTTGGAGAAAAGATTAGTGTTGGTAGGGACTTGTTAAAGGATGAAACTCTACTTGAAGGTAGGTATATTTTCTTATGTTTTTGTTCTATGTAGTAAATGGAATCCTCAAAATTATGAAAAGAAACGTAAAACAAAAATGTTGTTGGTTTACGTTTCCTACTAGGTAATCAAAGACCGTTTACACACATCATAAGTTTGGGATTTTCTCATCGTTAACTTTCTCATAATCATGTTCTCTATCACTCTCCCTCAGAACTTGACCCTTTGTTTTCTCCTCCATGTCCATGTTTTCCTACATGTAACCCTAGTGTGGGTTAACTCGGGTGACCTTTGTACTTCCCTTTCTTTATTTTAAAGTAATAGTTTTACTGACTCCTTTTCTGATGTGGGACTTTCAATGAAATTTTAAAACCCAATTTTAAAATTGCGAGGACGCAATTTCTTAAGGGGGGAAGATTGTAACGACCCGAAATTTTTAAATAAATTTTGTTTCCTAATTTTATGTGTTATTGTTATACTCAACAAAAATGTTTTATTTGATAAACATGATTATACTTAAAATGAGATCAGTGGGTTTTGACTATTATATAACCATCGGTCAACATGACCGCTGTGAACAAAATGTTTTGATTATTGTCTCTAAATATAAGTAATCTTGGTTAATTATTATAGAAAGAAGATTCGATGGCCTCACCTAGTAGTCTTGGACCGATCGAAGCCCATCTAACAGAGCTTGGGAAGGAGGTAGCACCACTGGGCTTTGCTCTGGATCAAATCCAAGCCGAACTTCATCATGTGAAGCTGGAACGAAATCGCCTTCGTGAGAAGTTCAAACTGATAGAAATTACTACTCGAGCAATGTTGACTGAGCCTCCCCAAGCTTCTACCACCCTAGCACACCTTACTCTTAGGTCCTATGCTGGTATTATAAGGGGTTATGTAACGAGACCATAACTACCTTGTGTAATCCTTGTTTTAAATAAAAATTGGGATTTCTTCTTATGATGAAGTTTATGAATTTTGAAATGACCGGATAAATATAGTATGCATATTTTTGATGACTTTTAGAAAAATGATATTTTAAATATGTTTATGTAAACCCTAAATAATTAAAAATGTGTAATGATTTTCAAAAAATGGTCTTCTGCAATTATGTTCAGTACTAAATTTAGATTCTAATAAGATCAACTTGATTTTTGATGAATAGTAAATTATGAATAGTGATTTTATGATTAGGATTAGTAATATGACCAAATGGATTAGTAATATCACTTAAAGAAAGTTTTAAAATAATCTAGGCACCTTGATTAAGTAATGTGATTCAATAAAATAGTTAAATAACGGTTTCATTAATTATTATTCAAGTATTAGTTTTTTCGGGTGAATAGTGTTTTTTAATTAAAAATTTAATTAAAAATAATTAGAAAATTATTTTTATAAAAATGACTTTATTTTTGAACTCAGAGCATCGATATTATTTTATGGTAATTTTTGGGGTTTTTTCTGAAGAAAATGAATTTTCGATGAATAGTGTTTTTATTTAAAAATTAAATTAAAAATATTTAGAAAATTATTTTTATAAAATGGATTTCATTTTTGAAATCTGAGCATTGATATTTGGTTAATGTGAAATTTTGGGATTTTTCTGAGAAAGTTGAATTTTCAGTGAATAGTAAAAATACAGTTTTAGGGTTTCGGTATGTTTAATGACATCATAACGGTGTCATGATGATGTCATGAGATATTTTGAGGGTTGGCCAGCCAAGGGTGATGAATTATTGTTTTGTGGGCCCCATGTGGCCTAACTCCATGATAAATGACAAGGGAGAGCACATGGGTTTGAGAAAAGCACATGTGAGGTGTCCCTTGGCCATTCATGCCTTGTCCCCTCACTTTCCCTATAAATACCAAGCCCTCCTCTCATCCATTCGACTCCCCACTCATTCCCAACGAATTTCTGGTCTCATTACCTCTGAAGGAGTCCTCCCAAGGTGCCCCAAAGCCCTCAAGGTCCCAACCTTTGAGGTTTAAGAGTTACATTTTATGGTAAGGGATCCGACCTCTCTCTTTCTTTTCAAGTAATCACTTTTATGTCTTTTCTTTTATACTCCATGTTCTTATGTTGGAGGATGTTATTTTATATTCATCCTACTGCCTATTTCATGTTCATATGATGAGATACCCCCTTTTCTCTCATCAATTCTTTTTAAGAATGTTTAAGTGGCGCCGTTAGGCTGCCGAATTTTTAAGGGATTCTTTCACCTTCCTCGTTTTCAAGTTCTATTTTCATTCAAGTCTTTCAAGTTACTTTTTGTTATATTGGGGTATGATCTATATATATATCATACTGGAATATTATGTTCATATGATGAGAGGCCCCATTTGATCTCTTCAATTCAGTATTTTAATGTTTTAAGTGGCGTCGTTAGGCTGCCGAATTTTTAAGTGGTTCTTCACCCTTCTCGTTTTGAAGTTCTACATTCATGTCAATTCTTTCAAGTTCCTTTTTGTTATGTTGGGGTATGATCTCTATATCTATCATACTGGACTCTTATGTTCATATGATGAGAGACCCCATTTGATCTCTTCAATTCAGTATTTTGTTGAAGTTTAAGTGGCGCCGTTAGGCTGCCGAATTTTTAAGTGGTTCTTCACCATTCTCGTTTTGAAGTTCTACTTTCATGTCAATTCTTTCAAGTTCCTTTCTATTATGTTGGGGTATGATCTCTATATCTATCATACTGGAATCTTATGTTCATATGATGAGAGACCCTATTTGACCTTGTCAATTCAATTTTGTTGATGTTTAAGTGACGCCGTTAGGCTGCCGAATTCTCACAGGAGAAATCTTTTTTTCCTTTCATGTTCTTCATTTCATATGGTATATTTTCAAATTTCATTACCATGTTCTTAAATCCCTTATATTTTGTCCCTCTACTGTTTTATGGGTCATTTATGAATATTTGACCCATGTCCCCTCTCTTCTCAATGTTTTCTAAAACATTGTAACATAGCCGTTATGCTGCAGAATTTTCGTCTCAAAATGCCTCTCTCTCTTTTCTAAAAATTATTTTATGTTATAAAGTGAATACTCAAAGCTCTTATTTTTACAGGGGTATTCACATATATAACAAAATTTTCTATTTTAAATTCTGGGATTTACATACATGATACCCGCTTTCCCTTTCCATGGGTTTAAAGTAACGTAAAGATCATGTCTTTAAAGCAGTTTTTAAAACGTTATGATTATGAAATGAAACCCATTTATTTTATGCTATATGGGTTATTTATGAAATTTTTGATGATGATATATGTGTATCACATGATAATAAAGGCAAATTTAAGGGTGCGCCCTGATAGCTCTCCAATGCATTGGGTAATGATGTAACCACTAGAGATTACAATTTTCACGATACCTTGGTGAATAACCTTGGTAATTTTAAAATGACACCTTGGGGATGGACCTTGGTGATATGTTCATGATTGTGTATGTTAAATGATGTATCCACATCTTCATGTTATGAAAAATTATTATTTTTATTATGATATGCCTCATGATTTCATTTTCATGCATTAAAGTTCTTTTCATGACTTTATTGATGTATCTCAAGTTCATATGTAAAATGTTTCACTTGTTTCCCTTGCTGGGCCTTCTGCTCACCATTCCTTTTGATGTATGTCCCCAGGTTATGAGATGTAGTAATGAGCCTAGGGTGAACATGAGGAGAAGACTTTCATGTTTTTAAGAAGAATGTTTTTTTTGTTTCATGTTTTATGTTCCTTGTTTCCAAGACACTAAACCTTAAAGATCCTCAGTTCCGTGTAATGGAATGAAAAGTTATGTTATAAAAAGACGGGATGCTATATATATTGGGCTCACCCGCCCTTAGTTTATCACGGAACCACCCGTTTTCATAATAATTCCCAAGAACCTCAACATAATCATATCACATAAAACATGCATAAAGGAAACATAACATTCCCACCTTTCAATCACAAGATTTCAATACAACACATTGATATTAAAACATTATGAAAACCATTTTCGATACCAAAATAAAAGAAATTTAAAACATTGTATTTATTTTTCTTTTATAAAGAAGGTATGGCTTGTAGAGGAAGCCGAAACTCAAATAACGGTCACGGCGGCGGAGAAGTCATTGTCGCCGCATACGTACGACAAAAACATCCCCTTTTGTCGTTTAGTAAATGATTCATATAAAAAATATTCCTTTTGGATAAACATAAATTTCAAAGTTGTTTATACACCGTATAAAATAAGGTTGTGTATAAAACAAAATATTCCTCAATGAAAGGAGATTGAGACGAATTCCCAAACATAGATGGTATCCTTGGTTTAAGGATAAATCAATTACATAATTATGTGTGACAAATGAATACACCAAATATAAGTGGATATTAAGTGTAAAATAATCAAAGTTCATTCACACATATTCAAAGGATGACATATTCAATTACTACATGTTGAACCCAAGGAAATCGGAATTGGGTTAAGAAGTTCCCTTGACAGCCTAACAGCGTCACATCAAAATGAGTTGATGAGAGATAAAAAAAAGTTATCTCATCACTTGGACATAAAATTTACATCAATAAGGATATATGAGAACATATTCCAACATAACAATATGTAAAATAAAAGACCCAACAAAAGAAGTCTTTTAAAAAGAGGAGGGTGAATGGTTCCCTTACCGACATGGGTATCTTTCGAAACATACGCCCCGTGACAGAAGAACAAATACAAAATTGATGTAAATACTCATAAATGAAAGAATATTACACAATGATTAAAATAATGGTCAGTACATACACCAATCAATGGAAATTGTGGCAAATGTAGCATAAATCTCATAGGAATAAAAGTGAGATGAAAAATCCCTTACGAAAACTCGGCAGCCTAACGGAGCCACTTAAAACTTTCAAAAATGGATTGATGAGATCAAATAGGGTATCTCATCACATTAAAATAAAATTTACAGAAAGAGGAATATAAAAGAACATCCCCCATCATAAAAAGAGGAGCTTAAAAGAAGTGACATAAAGGAGAGTACTTAAAGAGAAAGAGAGAGGTTTGATCTCTTATGAAAATTAGGTAGCTTAACAGCGCCACTCAAAACATCCAAAATGGATTGATGAGAGTAAAATAGGGTCTCTCATCATATGAACATAATAATTACAGTAGGAGTAATATAAAAGAACATCCCAATCATAAGAAAGATGAGATTAAAAGGAATGACACAAAAGAGTGTACTTAAAAAGAAAGAGAGGTCTAGGATCCCTTACCCCGGGTCGGACTTGACTCGATCATTCTTTAATGTCCTGAATAATAAACTTGAGTTAATTTCCACTTTATTGAGAACATTTTTCTAGTTCATTATTCCTTTTAGATCACTTATTGTCATGTTATAAACATTATGTAATCATTTAAGTTAATAATGTTTGTTTTGTCGATATTTGGTTCATAAGTCGAAAGTGGACTTCTTACAATTACATGTTGTTCGTGTGGTCAAAGGTTCTTTATATCCAGAATGACATTCCTGATTTGGATAGCATATATATCATATATATCCAGAATATTCATGTATTTATAATATTACATAATCATTTAGAGGTAAGAAATGAAATTCATCGTTCATGGAGACGGTAAGCCGTACGTACGCATGAACGCTACTTTCATTTCTTTGTCATATTAATGGAATTAAAACTAAATGAGAGGTATGTATATTTTAATTCCAGAATTACATTAATCATTTAGATGTATCATTCATCATATATATCCATTATATACATGTACTTATAATAGTACATTACATTTGGGGATAAGAAATGAAATGCACCGTTCATGGAGACGGTAAGCCGTACATATGCATGAACGCTACTTCCAATTCTATTTCATATTTTCTGGAATGGAATCATAATGATATAAGAGTATATTATAATTCCAGTATACTAACATATATAATATCATTAACTTTATCCTTTACACATCCCACATATGTTATTAACGAATCAAATCACTTTCAGGGGGCAGTAGTCCGCACTTCTTAAAATGAAGATATCGTGTATACCCATAATGGAAACAATAATGGTATGCCATAAATGAAAAATACAGAAGCTTAAGGAAAGAATTAACATATTATATATCATATATAGAAATAGTGACATCATAATGGCAACCTTTGAAGGTGTTAAATGAGTATTGAACAATCATCGTTTCGGGAGGCAGAATTTCGCCATCCACGGAAACCGTATGTTCATTAACCATTTGATGTAGTTGTGTGAGATTGTAGCTCTAATAAATATTATAACAACATACTAGTATATTTAAGATACTGGTTTTGTTTCAAATGAAGTAAATAAAAAGAGTTTTGGGGGTTGGAGAAGCAAAATAAAACAAATGAATATGAGAGAATGAATTTCCTTTAAAAGTGTAACTCCTTTTGATTTGAGCCTAAAGGCTTCCTTTGAAAGGATTATGACCAAAGGGAATCCTATAGGATGAGGAGAGGTATGTGGAGAGAGTAAATGTGCAGGGGATGGCCGAGCCAAAGGCTTGAGGAGTGTGTGAAATGCGGTAGAGGTGGGGGCCTTTTATAAGAGGAGAGGAGGGGCACTTTTGGAAATCATGAAACTATTATTTTATTTTCAAAAGTCTTTCGAATTTTAAGGTCCCACATTGATATTTTTCAAATATATGATGATAAGGCTTCGAAATATTCCCATCCAATAGTTTTTGGACAAGTGTAGGTCTTAGAGTTTATATTATCATTTCATTTTATTTAAACTGTTCATTAATGAGGTCATCGTTGCATCATCATGATGTCATAATTAAATTAATTTATTTAATGTCTAAAAATTATAACAAAAATATCCTGATGTAGGAAATATTTTTATCTTTACAAAGAGTATTTATAGACAAAAATATGATTATTATAACCCCTTCTAAAAATTGTTTTAGTAAAACAATTTATGTTAGTGTCATTTTGACCTTTATTTAAAAAAAGGCATTAAAGTCATTATCTCACCCAAGTGGCTCCATAAGGTCCCCTAAATCGACCCATGGGTTGTATTGGTCGTCCATGACTCATACAATAGTGTTAGGACAAGTTTCAAGGTGTTCTCATATTTTTATAATATCATTTTTACCTTAAATTACAGTAATTACCTCTAATCGTGATTAATGAAAAAAAGGTACTATTCAAAAAAAAAAGTTTCATCCCATTGAACCACATTTTACATACTAATGATTACCATGTCTGTCAGATTTTCAAAATTCAATACACATTAGTGGTAAACTTTTATTTAACTGAAAAATCAGTTTTTTTGATTACCACTTAGTGTTTTCACTATTTATCAAAAATTGGAGTTTTTCAGAAAATTACCAAAAAATCACTCTAAGCTAAATTCAATATTCCGAATTCAAAAATGATGTTTATATTACCTAATTAAAATAATATAAGTAGAATTAATTAATTTAATAATTAACTACCGCTGTCAAAACAAATAGCGTGTTTTTAAGAAACAATGTATATCAAAAGATTGATATTTATTTATGTCGAATTTCAAAGTGAAATTAATTCCAAAGTCCACCATTGAATAAAATGGTAAAACTATTTTATGGTTTCACTTTAAAACCAATTCAAAAGATAATCTAGTCATATAAATAAATTAGATTAAAAGAGGTTTTGAATTAAAATACAACATTTTTCACTTATTCATAAAAAATGAACTTTATCGGAAGAATAAAAAAACATACACAAAGTAAATTTTGATGTCCCAATTATAAAGAAAGATTTAATTTGGTCCAAAGGAATGTATAATAGTGACCAAAACTATATTTAAATAGGGTTCACCATCAAATGGTGATAAGTGAACCTTTAGTGAAAACTAGGGCATATACACCTAAAATTGAATTCATTCCATATTTTAAGCCTTTATCTTTTACTGGATAAATGTAAAAACATTTAAAAACATATATAATCATATTTCAGTTATTTCTATCCATTCTCTCCAATACAACAGCTACATGTTAACTTCCATATAAAATATTATTATTTTATTATTAGAGTGCAACGTAAGATTCCCAAGAAACTCGTTGTTGCGTGTTGGGTATGGCATCGAGCATAGCGTCCCCTTTAATGTCATATTAATATTATATTCACAAATATGCATAAATATGAAAATTTCATATTCTTTATTTACCCGGGATGATACATCCTTCCCCCCCCCCTTTTGGGAATTGCGTCCTCGCAATTTTAAAATTGGGCTTGGAAACATCCATGAAAGTCCCACATCGGAAGAAGAGTCGGTAAAACAATCACTTTAAAATAAAGAAAGATAAGTACAAAGGTCACCCGAGTTAACCCGTACTAGGATTCCAAGTATGAAAACATGGACATGGAGGAGAAAACATAGGTTCATGTTCTCATGAATAGTGATAGAAAACATGTTTAGGAGAAAGTTATCCATGAGAAAATCACAAACTTGTGATGGGTTAAATGATATTCAATTCCCCAGTAGGAAAAGTTAATAGACAACGTTTTTATTTTAAGATAATTTTTATTGGGGAATTTATTCATAAGGAAACATAATCACTTATCATGTTGACTTTCAGCTTTTATTAGATTCCTTACACAAACTCATATTTTCTCCAAAAGGCGAGTATTTAGGAAGACTTGTCCATATTAAGAGTGCTATAATAAACTTTTAGAGAATCACCTAATCCACAAAAGAGAACTATATACTTCCAATGTCTTTAGACTTTAATCAAAACAAAAACCAAAAAGGCTAGTACAAGACCAGATAATCCAGAAAAGGATAACCCTTTATAAAAAGAAAATCTTTTCTTAACCTCCAATATTTGTCCATCAAAACCCAAAGATCAACGAGGACCATTAGATAAACAATTTGTCCATAAAATTTTTCAAAGTAAACCAATCTATGATTGAAAACCAAATATTTGAAGTATTTAGTCTCATAGTCTTCCAAGTTAAATCGTAACATTTATCTCCAAACAACAGCAGTTGCTCCTAAAGTCTTGTATTGAAAAGTAATTAACCTAATCACATATCCTCCAAGATAGGTTAATCATTTTCATAAATAACCCAAAATAAACTTACTCTTAATTCATAAAATCATATAACTAGAAAGAATCAGTCAAACTAACCAGGGATTTCACGTAGTCTAGTGGTAGGCGATGAATACCCGTCGCACTTTGGTTGTGGGTTCGATTCCCGCAGCATTGTCCGACACGATAGGTTGTCACACGGTCTGCGTGTTGTCCTTTTTCCAAAACAATATAATTCTCAAAACATTTCCCAAAATGAGATAAAATCTTCAAAAATAAACATAACATATTTTAACCTCATGTTTATCTCATGCCTTTTATTTTCCATCATAACATATAATAACCCATAATTACCTCAAAAGTAAGGATCATATAAACCCTAATGGTTACCTTTTTAATTATTATCTGAACTTCCACATCGATTGGTCATCTCGTACATGATGCATTATAGAACATACCAAGGTTCACGTGGTTGATCATGACTCCTTGATAGTTGGTTTAGAAAAACCATGAGTTTCCTCATTGAATACCCCATTTCATCGAGTCTCTTAATCAGAGAACCACCATAGTTTCCTTCAAACCAATTGTCACTTTGGTGCCTGCGAGATCCATCCATTCACTAAAAACAGAAATTTCAGTGTGAGTATATCAACAAAACCATCATGTACTAATGACTAAGGTAAAAACTAAGATATACTTACTCATTCAATTTATGTAAAACTAGGACTCTTTCTGAAATCCTAACCATTATGGTAATGTCACTTTTTCTTAGAGAATACCCTAACCTCTAAAGTTATCTAAACCGACCTTTGATACCAACTATAAGTCCCCAGCCTTAAACATTACTTAATATTGAGTTATTACAAGATTAAACATTGAGGATCTTTTCAGGTTTATATTTTTAGAGAATTAGATCATGATACTTGCATTACATTCCAAATTTAAACAAAGTGATTACATAAAAGAAAATAGTCATTCTTCCGTTAAACAGAAACATATTTAAAATAAAACATGGATTATTTTTTTGACACATCCTTGACACTATCATCACATCATGTACCATTCCCTTGACCTGTGAAAAACATTTCAAAAACTTGGGATGAGAATAAAAAGCTCAGTAAGGGTTATAAAAATATGGAAAGGAAACATGAGTTCATATATACATAAGAATGAGATCATACTTTTCCCATAAAACATAGGCACATTAACATACCTCATCAAACCATGAATAAATCAAAGAAATCATAAGACATAAAGGTAACTTGAGGCATTCATAACATTCTTACGTAGGGAGTAACCCTCTTGGTTATGTTTTGGAATACCCATCATAGTATATTCACTAAATCTCTTCGGAGAAACCTTAACGTTTCACTCCTTCGCATTAACCAATGCATTGGAGAGCTATATTGGGCTCACCCGCCATTAGTTTATCACGGAACCACCCGTTTTCATAATAATGCCCAAGAACCTCAACATAATCATATCACATAAAACATGCATAAAGGAAACATAACATTCCCACCTTTCAATCACCAGATATCAATAAAACACATTGATATAAAAACATTGTGAAAACCATTTTCGATACCAAAATAAAAGAAATGTAAAACATGGTATTTATTTTTCTTTTAAAAAGAAGGTATTGCTTATAGAGGAAGCCGAAACTCAAATAATGGTCACGATGGAGGAGAAGTCGTTGTCTCCGCATACATACAACAAAAACATTCCCTTTTGTCGTTTAGTAAACGCTTCGTATAAAAAATATTCCTTTTGGATAAACGTAAATGTCAAAGGGGTTTATACACCGTATAAAATAAGGTTGTGTATAAATCAAATTATGCCTCAATGAAAGAAGATTGAGACGAAGTCCCATACAAAGACGGTATCCTTGGTTTAAGGATAAGTCAATTACATAATTATGTTTGACAAAAGAATACCCCAAATATAAGTGGATATTATGTGTAAAATAATCAATGTTCATTCACACATATTCAAAGGATGACATATTCAATAACTACATGTTGAACCCAAAGAAATCGAAATTGGGTTAAGAAGTTCCCTTGACAGCCTAACGGTGTCACATCAAAATGAGTTGATGAGAGACAAAAAAAGATATCTCATCACTTGGACATAAAATTTACATCAATAAGGATATATGATAACATATCCCAACATAACAATATGTAAAATAAAAGACCCAACAAAAGAATTCGTTTAAAAAGAGTAGGGTGAAAGGTTCCCTTGCCGACATGGGTATCTTTCGAAACATACGCCCCGTGAGAGAAGAACAATAAAACATTGATGTAAAAACTCATAAATGAAAAAATATTACACAATGAGTAAAATAATGGTCAGTACATACACCACTAAAAGGAAATTGTGGAAAATGTAGAATAAATATCACAGGAATAAAAGTGAGATGAAAAATCCCTTACGAAAACTCGGCAGCCTAACGGCGCCACTTAAAACTTCCAAAAATCGATTGATGAGATCAAATAGGTTATCTCATCACATTAAAATAAAATTTACAGAAAGAGGAATATAAAAGAACATCCCCCATCATAAAAATATGAGCTTAAAAGAAGTGACATAAAGGAGAGTACTTAAAGAGAAAGAGAGAGGTTAGATCTCTTACGAAAATTCGGCAGCCTAACAGCGCCACTCAAAACTTCCAAAATGGATTGATGAGAGGAAAATAGGGTCTCTCATCATATGAACATAATAATTACAGTAGGAGTAATATAAAATAACATCCCAATCATAAGAAATATTACATTAAAAGGAATGACATAAAAGAGTGTACTTAAAAAGAAAGAGAGGTGTAGGATCCCTTACCTCAGGTCTGACTTGACTCGATCATTCATTAACATCCTGAATAATAAACTTGAGTTAATTTCCACATTATTTAGAACCGTTTTCTAGTTCATTATTCCTATTATATCAATTATTGTCATGTTATAAACATGATGTAATCATTTAAGTTAATAATGTTTGTTTTGTCGATATTTGGTTCTTAAGTCGAAAGTGGACTTCTTACAATTACATGTTGTTCGTGTGGTCAAAGGTCCTTTATATACAGAATGACATTCCTGATTTTTATAGCATATATATCATATATATCCATCATATACATGTATTTATAATATTACATAATCATTTAGAGGTAAGAAATGAAATGCACCGTTCATGGAGACGGTAAGTCGTACGTACGCATGAACGCTACTTTCATTTCTTTGTCATATTAATGGAATTGAAACTAAATGAGAGGTATGTATATTTTAATTCCAGAATTATATTCATCATTTAGATGTATCATTCATCATATATATCCATTATATACATGTACTTATAATAGTAAATTACATTTGGGGATAAGAAATGAAATGCACCGTTCATGGAGACGGTAAGCCGTACGTACGCATGAACGCTACTTCCATTTCTATTTCGTATTTTCTGGAATGGAATCATAATGATATAAGAGTATATTATAATTCCAGTATAATAACATATATAATATCATTAACTTTATCCTTTACACATCCCACATATGGTATTAACGAATCAAATCACTTTCAGGGGGCAGTAGTCTGCACTTCCTAAAATGAAGATATCGTGTATACCCATAATGGAAACAATAATGGTATGCCGTAAATGAAAAATACAGAAGCTTAAGGAAAGAATAAAAATATTATATATCATATATAAAAATAGTGACGTCATAATGGCCACCTTTGAAGGTGTTAAATGAGTATTGAATAATCATCGTTTCGGGAGGCAGAATTTCGCCATCCACGGAAACCGTATGTTCATTTTCCATTTGATATAGTTGTGTGAGAGTGTAGCTCGAATAAATCTTATAAATACATCCTAGTATATTTAATATACTGGTGTTGTTACAAAACAAGTAAATAAAAAGAGTTTAGGGGGTTGGAGAAGCAAAATAAAACAAATGAACATTAAAGAATGAATTACCTTTAAAAGTGTAACTCCTTTTGATTTGAGCCTAAATGCTTCCTTTGAAAGGATTCTGCCCAAAGTGAATCCTCTTGGATTAGAAGAGGGATTTGGAGAGAGTAAATGAGCAGGGTATGGCCAAGCCAAAGTCTTTAGGAGTGTGATAAATGAGGTAGAGTTGGGGGCCTTTTATAAGAGGAGAGGAGGGGCACTTTTGGAAATCATGAAACTATTATTTTATTTTCAAAAGTGTATCGAATTTATAAGGTACCACATTGATATATTTCTAATATAAGATGATAATTCTTCTAAATATTCCCATCCAATAGTTTTTGGACAAGTGTAGGTATTATATTTTATATTATCGTTTCATTTTATTTTAACTGTTCATTAATGAGGTCATCGTTGCATCATCATGATGTCATAATTAAATTAATTTATTTAATGTCTAAAAATTATAACAAACATTTCCTGATGTAGGAAATATTTTTTTCTTTCCAAAGAGTATTTATAGGCAAAAATATGATTATTATAACCCCTTCTAAAAATTATTTTAGTAAAACCATTTATGTAGTGTCATTTTCACCTTTATTTAAAAAAGGCATTAAAGTCAGTATCTCACCCAAGAGGCTCCATAGGGTCCCCTAAATCGACCGATGGGTTGTATTGGTCGGCCATGACTCATACAATAGGTTTAGTACAAGTTTCATGGTGTTTTAATATTTTTATAATATCATTTTTACCTTAAATTACACTAATTACCTCTAATCGCGATTAATGAAAACAAGTTATTATTCACCAAAAAATTATTTTCATCCCATTGAACCACATTTTACATACTAATGAAAACCATGTCTGTCGGATTTTTAAAATTCAATACACATTAGTGGTAAACATTCATTTAACTGAAAAATCAGTTTGCTTGATTACCACTTAGTGGTTTCACTATTCATCAAAAATTGGAGTTTTTCAGAAAATTACCAAAAATTCACTCTAAGCTATATTCGATATTCCAAATTCAAAAATGATGTTTATATTACCTAATTAAAATAATATAAGTAGAATTAATTAATTTAATAATTAACTCCCACTGTCAAAACAAATAGCGTGTTTTTAAGAAACAATATATATCAAAAGATTGATATTTGTTTATGTCGAATTTCAAAGTGAAATTAATTATAAAGTCCACCATTGAATAAAATGGTAAAAATATTTTATGGTTTCACTTTAAAACCAATTAAAAAGATAATATAATCATATAAATAAATTATATTAAAAGAGGTTTTGAATTAAAATACAACATTTTTCACTTATTCATAAAAAATGAACTTTATCGGAAGAATAACAAAAACATACACAAAGTAAATTTTGATGTCCCAATTATAAAGAAGGATTTTATTTGGTCCAAAAGAATGTATAAGAGTGACCAAAACTATATTTAAAGAGGGTTAGCCATCAAAAGGTGATAAGTGAACCTTTAGTGAAAACTAGGGAATATACGCCTAAAATTGAATTCTTTCTGTATTTTAAGCCTTTATATTTTATTGGATAAATGTAAAAACATTTAAAAACATATATAATCATATTTCATTTATTTATATCCATTCTCGCCAATACAATGGCTACATGTTAACTTCCAATTAAAATAATATTATTTTATTATTCGAGTGCAACGTAAGATTCCCAAGAAACCCGTTGTTGCGTGTTGGGTACGCCATCGAGCATAGCGTCCCCATTAAAGTAATATTAATATTTTATTCAAAAATATGGATAAATATGAAAATTTCATATTCTTTATTTACCTGGGGTGTTACAATTATAATTTTAAATCATAATTTCTATAAGGGCCACACAGAAATTTTCACAATCACTTGGCATGTGGCCATGGCCCTTTGAAATATCAAAATATAATAATGCAATAACATTAGTTTACTAATAAATAAAAAATACTTATTAATTTATAAGAAAGTATTTTAAATAAAAAATTAAATTTATAACATGTAATACAAGTGGGTTTATATGAAAACTACCTCAAAATGATGTTAGGTATGCTAAAATGGACTAAAAATCTTCACCTTTGGAAATTGATTCCAAAGCACACAAGTGGGTGGAGTGGAAGACCCATCCCTTTCGATAAAGTGGATAAATCCCAAAAATCATGTCAACCCATTATCCTAGGGTTTAGTAGAGATAGGAGGTATGAGATGGAAGAGGATTACTATTTAAATGAGAGGATAAAGGATGTAGTAGTCTTAACATGGTGGAACGATAATGAATCTAAAAGAAAATGTGGATAAATGTTTTAGGGAGTGGATCTCATTTTAGGGGATGGAACACATCATCGATGGAGTGATGGGGATGGTCTAGGTATAAAAAGGATATGGGAGAGGGATAAAATAAATAAAAGGAAGTAAAATAGGGAAAATGAAAAAAATTAAATAAGAGTATTATATTTAAAATATTGGACATGGTGCATAGTTTAGGTTCATTATTTACCAAACCTTGCGCCAACCATGTTGTCCATTCTAGATAAGCATGAGGAACCCCCACAGTTACCCATCTACAATCTAGTCAACTAATATAACCATACTCAAACATGTTTATTGACTCTGTCACGTATAGAACCATTATGCATGGTCAGTGCATTGTTACTCCTAATAATACATGGAATACACACCGTTTAATTATTAAAAACTAATCCTAAAACTCTCAAAAAACTAAAATTTTCTTCAAAAAAAATAGTTAGTTAATTTATACCATTATAACACATTGGTTGTCACATAATCCATTTTCCTTTAAAATATGTCATTTTAAATTCATCAATATGAATTTTTTAAAATAAATAAATAAATTAACATAAGGAATGCAAATAATGTATATTTATGTTGATATGTAAATAAATTATTATAATGTGACCGTACATATGTTATTATTTATTTCTTCTTGTATAACCATTTTTTGGAAAATATTTAAATCCTATATTTTAAAGATGTAATGGATATTCAAAATCAATGGGAAGTGATCTTGAAATGTCAAATATTTTTTTCCATAAAAAGGAATACAAACTTTGGATACTCAAAGAAGAAAAGAAAAAAAGGTGTAATGAAAAAAGAATAGAATTAGTTCTGTGTCCATGTATGGATAAACATCTGATGACCTAAACATGGGAGTTATTGAGTGAAATATTCAACTGTCTTTTATGTACTCTTGTATTCATTATTTTTCTAATTCTTACATTTATTTAAAAAAATTATTTTTACTTTTCCCAATTATTTTTAATTTCTCTTTAATTAATTTGTTCGAATATGATTTATAGAAATTTTTATTCATGATGAATAAAATTATACGAATTAAAATATAAATAATAATATATTCAGTTATTTTATGACTACATAAATTTATCATCACTAAATTTATTTTTTATGAACAATTAGTATTAAATTGAACTATTCATTTCAATGATTCTGTATTAAATAATTATTCTTATTAAAACAAATACTTTTCCAATTGTGATTTTTGTAAATAATCAATTTATTTATAAACATACCAATGCCTATTTTGTAATTATTGATCACGTAGTAAAATTCAGTAGTGGAAATAAATCATTTGGACAATAGCATTGAGGTTCCTCATAGATTGAAAATGTTTAAGGACACCACTCTAAATCAAATCATTAATTTTCTTGAAATACTAATTATTAACATTTCAACCACCATTTTATCTTTTACTTGTTTTTTAATCTAAAAAACCCACTATTATCATCCTAATTTTCTAAAAAATCCACATTTTGAAATATATCATAAATAAATTTTCAATAAATCTAATTCTATTCAAATTTAGTCAATTACACTTTTAGGGAAAAAAATTAATCAATTAAAGTGTCCTCCTTGATGGGTGATATATGAAAACTATAATGCATTATTAAGTAAAAGTATATTGAATTCGATATACACTACTGAAAAACTAACCTATACCAACAGTTTGGAACTGTTGGTAGAGGCCTCCAAACTGTTGGTATAGCCTATACCAACGGTTTGGAGAACTGTTGCCAAGTAAGCCATTGGGATAGGTCTATACCAACGGTTTTCCCAAAACCGTTGGTATAGACCTATCCCAACGGTTTAGGATACCGTTGGTATAATTAATATAAAAATCTTTACCAACGGTTATGGAACCATTGGTAAATGTATTTCAAAAAAAAAATTCTCTTGGATTTGATCCCAAAGACCCCTAGTTTATTATTCAACGACTTAACCACTGACCTAACATGACTTTTGTGAATATAAATACATAAATATATATATGTATTCCCATAATGATTTTATGTTTTGATTTATATAATGTTCTCGATAAGAAGAAATGATAAAAAATCAAAGGATATATACCAACGGTAGTCGAAACTGTTGGTATAGGCCTATACCAACGGTTTTGACAACCATTGGTATAGATTTTGATTCTGGATTTTGTTTTTGGGTCAAGGCTGATTTGTGGGGGAACTTTTCCAATGGTTTTGGAAAACCGTTGGGATAGGTATACCCTTTCCCAATGGTTTTGGCCAAACCGTTGGGAAAGATGTCCACAAAGTGGACTTTTCCCAACGGTTTGGGGAATGGTGGCCAAAATGTGGGCTTCCCCAACGGTTTGGCCAAACCGATGGGAAAGGTGGCCTCAAAGTGGGATTTCCCCACGGTTTAGTAGAACCGTTGGGAAAGGGAACCTATAGAAATAGTTTTTACGAACAGTTGTATAGAAGCGTTGGGAATGTTAAGATTTCTAGTAGTGATAGTGATATAAATTCAAACATCAAATTGGCATCATAATAGGGAATTACCATGGAGTTCATTGTTTTCAGATTTGGATTCAAATATATTTGAAACATCATCTCACAAATTTAAAGTTTTGATGGATAACCAATCGGTGTTGTATCTATAATCTCATTCCAAAACATCCCCACACTCATTTACATGCTTTTGACATTGATATTAATAGTAATTTTTATAATATAGTAAACAAAATAGGGAAAGTTACTCTAATATTTTAGAATAGTTTTTAGGGGTAAACATTGTTAAGAAAAACCTAAAAAATATACAGAAATGCTTGAAAAACTTATAAAACCCAAACATGAGTCTCTAACCCCATTGGAAATCATGGTTCCGTGAAGGAATTTTCTACATAAAACATGGTTAATTGAAAACATGATAGACTTGGCTGTTTTTGTATAGAAACACACTATGGTAGTGATATAACATTAAAAATTAGGGCGGTTTGGTACACATAAAACATAAAACAATAAATTATGAATTAATGCAAGATCAAGTAAAAATGAGTTCAAAGAATCACATACCTTTATTTTTGCGAGGTTTGATTCAACTGAGTTGCTGTGGGGGGGATCATCGACATAGAATCATTTTCACATGATCATGAATGACATGAGAAATTGAGTCTCTTGAATTTGATTTCGGAAGACCATGGATGGTTTTTTCGTTTTATCCCAAAAAAGATGATAACGATATTTTTTATTAGTGTTATTTTACATTAAAACAATTTATACAAAATTTTATTAATGCTTTTTTTGAAGCCACGATAAAAATGATTAAAATAAATTATGAAAACATTACATGAATATATATTAAAAGTAAAAAATTTGAAAAAAAGTTAAATAACAAACTTTATTAATAAATAAATTATCATAAATGCATAAAATGTATAAATGAGAGAAATGCACTAAAAAAATAAACAAACATCAAAAATAAAAAAAATGAGTTTGATTTATTAAAAGTATAAATTATTTAAAATAAATGAATATATATTATGTTAACAAAATACATATTGAATATGTACACTAATCACATATTTAAAGAATTAAATATTAATGAATTTATATGAATAAATAAGTATTAAAAGTTAATAAATTTCAAAAATATAATATTAATAAATATTGAAAATGATGTAACAATAAATAAATAAAAAACAAACATTATTATTGAATAAATAATTTTAAATTATATTTAAGTTATATTTTAATAATATAATGAAAATATAAAATAAAAAATCAATATATTAATGAATTATGAAAAAATTAATAATTATTATTAATTAGATGTATTTTTTGAAAGAAAATAAAAATGAATATATATTCAAAGAGAAATGAAGATATGTTTTTTCTATAAATTATAATAATATTAACAATTGTAAATTCTGAAGATTAAACTTGTATAAATTAATATTAAAAATTAGTGAAATTATAAAAATATTAAATGAATAAAAATCATAACATTCCCTAAAAATAAAAGAATTACCTAATATTATTATTGAATAAATAATATTTAAAATGAATAAGTTATAAAATATGTTAATAATTATTTAATATTACATACTTAATAAATATACAATTAATGAATAAAATTTACATAAAAAATATTATATTAAATATATTATGTTCTCAAATGTTATTTTAAAATGAAAATAAAAAATAGGATAAATTTTAGAAATAAGATATGTGTGTGTGTTTATGTAAAAAAATCCTTAATTAGCTATAACTATGAGTAAAGTTAATATATATATATATATATATAAAAAGATTGATATATGTTAAATTGAAAACAAAAATAAAATTTATATAATATGCACACTAAATTACCATTAATAAATACTAATTAGTCCATATTTTTAATTATTATATAATTAAAATCCATTTTCAACAAATATATGACTTATTAAATATATATACATAGTTTGTATTACAGAAATCATACTTAAGGAAAAATTATATTTTGATATGTATATATATATATATTAATATAAATATATTTTTAAAGTAAATATTTTAATGAATAATAAAGTATAAAATAATATAAAAAACGAATAAATTACCAAAATATTAAATGGGTTAATATTAAAAATGATTAAATTACAAAAAAGTAGCAAATACATAACATCTATAATGTGAAAATAATATTAAATGTTTATATATAAAACGTTTGAAATTTATTTAAAAATTAAAAGACTAAAAAAATAATTAAAATTTGATAATGTATTATTAATTATATATTTTGTAATAATTTTAAAATGATTTTATGTTAAAATGAAAATGAATAAATATATTATTTAGGTAAATTAAAACTATATAAAAACATTAAACTTTAATCAATAATTATATAAAAAATATAATAAATTAATAAAAGTATAGAAATAATTCAAAAAATTATAAATAAATAAAATTAAAAAAATTTATTAATAAAAATTTATTAATAAAAATATATAAATTTGATTAAAAATAGATTAAAAAGTGAAAATTAGTATATATGAAATAAAAAAATAAATAAAACTAAAAAACTAAAAAATAATATATATTTAATATTAAATGTTAAATACTAGTAAATGAAAATAAAAAATGATAATATTAACAGTTTATTTCTTATATATGTGTGTTTATATAAAATTGAATTAATTATGTATCTGTGACTTTATTGTATTACATATTATGTGTAAATACAAGGTTTTTATATATTTTAAATTAATAATCAAATATTATCTATTTAATATAGGTCAAATTGAAAAAATGAAGTAAATCGATATAAAAAATATTATAAAATGTATATCATTAATAATTAAGTAATATATTTAATTAATATAATTTATTATTTAACATTAAAATAAATTTTCTCTAAATATATAACATATTATGTGTTAGTGTGTATTTATTATTTTATAAATCATATTTAGTTAAATTATATATATATATATATATATATATATATATTTATATATCTATAGAAATATATTTATTTGTTAAATATGATTTCTAATAATATTTTTTTCTAAGAATATCACCTTTTATCACCACTAAAACACATGCTAATAATGATCACTATTAATAAAGGAAGAAAATGTGGTAATAAATATTTGTTTAATCGACACTCTGAAAAGTCATTGACAAATGCGGTTAATTATAAATTTATTTTTTACTGCAAAAAATGATACCCTTTTTCAACACATTTATCTAGTGCTAGTAAATCCATCCATTTATCAACACTTTGGGTTATTGATGATAAATATAACTAGTCAATTTTCAGGATTAAGTAGTACTGCAAGCAATAAGCCTCATATTTTGCTCTTCTTAGTAGACTATTCCATCAATATTTCCAAAATCATCCCAATAACCATGGCCCATTGACTGTTAAGTTATCAGAACTGAGACCCAACGTAGTAACAATTATCCTAATGATTGTAAAACCAAGGCTCTTGGGAAATACATTGAAATAAATACCTAAATGATTAACTTGTTCCTGAAACATCCAAAATTCCATGTATCAAGAAGTGAAGACCCTTATATGTGTGTGAAAGGATTTATTGAAGGCCATAATGCAATTAAATTTATTACAGTGACTGAATAATTCACTAATACCAAGACTAATTCCAATCAGATTACAAAATAATTAAAGGAAAAGTTGGATATCATGGATATGAACCATGTATTTACCTAGGAAGTGCGGAGAACAAAATTCTAAAATGTTTATTACACAACAACAAAATAGATAATGAATTACTGATATGATAATGAATTTTATCAAAATGTTTTTGAATAACATAGTGATGTTTGGTAATAATTTATGATCAAGATAATGAATATACCTCATAATGGAATGATGATGAAAAAATAATTCCTATATTTTTACCATGTTCCTATAACAAAAATTAAATCTTCCATCAACATAGATATGAGAAATATATTCATTGAAATGAATCAAGAAATATTTACACATCAATTCAAATCATAGAAGAAAAATGTTTCTAAAGGATGAAAGACTATACTGTTTAGAAAATAGGAAAACATTATATTAAAAATCATAAATCCATATTTGATCAATATAAAGCTCAAAAAAATAGGATAGACAACATGTTATTGTGTCACCCATAACATATTCATGTCATTCAAACTAAATATTTTCTGAAATGATGATGTCCTCATGATTATTATTTGTATCTATGGATTATACCAAAAATTAATTTATATAAAACGGTTTTTCAATTTATAATAATATAAATATTGAAAAAAATTAAACCTTCAAATCAATTTTTATTTTTAAGTTTCAAAACCACATTTTTAAAATTTCCTAAGTGGGTAACCTCTCAAGAACCACATTATTTAGAAAAATATTCTAGGGAACCTATAAGGACCCAACATTACACATTACATAATCATGAATTAAGTCAATAATTCACATTGTTGATCTTTTCATGATTAGAGTTTTAAATAATTAGGACATAACTATTATATAACAACTTGAATATTACATGTAGACACTACTAACCCGTATCCTTATTTTCATAAAATAAAAACTCTTGAAAAAAGAGAAATATCAAGTTCCATGTTTTAGATGGCATGACTTTTCCAGGATCTCAACTTTGACCATATTGATCTTTATGTCATGTGAAATACTTTTCAAAATATGGGATGATCATTAAGAGATCAGTAGGGTTTATAAAATAAAGAAGTAAAAATTTATGCATTCAATAAATAAAAATCAATGAAATCATACTTTTCAATCATAACATAACTCAAGATATCATAAGATTTTTGAATAACATGCATAAATAAAAAATCACAAAACTATCTTATGGAATTCATAAAATGCGTACATTTTTCTTATCACAACTACATGGGGAGTCACATTTTTAATACTTATCACAGTATATTCCCTAAATCTCTTAGGATAAACATTAAAATTTACCTCTTTCACGTTACCCAATGCATTGGAGAGCTCTCTCGGGCACACCCGCAATAGGATTATCACAGAACCACCCATATACATAAATAATAAAAAATAACCATAACCTATTCATAACAAGTAACACAATAATAAATTAAAGACAACATTTCTACATTTCAATCACAATATATCAAATTATGATATTAAAATAAACGATGCTTTGTCAAATCATTTTCAAAAACATTTAAAACATTTAATAAAGAGATTTTTGAATCAAAGTGTCCCATTCCACATTGAATCTTTTAAATAAATTATCATTTGAAAACTTAGTTTCCATATAAATAAATTCTTAAAACCATTTTTGAAACATGTACATTAAAGATAACAATTTTATTGAATAAATCATTCAAACATTTAAAACGATATTTTAGTTAAGAGTTTTTAACAAAATGGGAGACTCTTGAATAAAAATAATTTAGGAATAACATTGAATCAGAAAGTTATACTATCATGACAATAAATTGTTTCATGATATAATATTCTGAAGGACAATATATACACCATATAAGAGTGAATTAGTGAATACCAACAATGAAGTCTCAATGGAATGTAAATTGAGACAAAATATCTTATAAAAACTGTATACTGTGATTAAGGATAAATCAATTACATAATAATTTGTGAAAAATATAAATACACATAATTTATTTGGATATTAAATTTGAATGAAATAGAAGTTATTCACAAATATTCATATCAATACATAATCAAGAATAATAATTTTATCCCAAAGTATTGAAATTGGGTTAGGATGTTCTCTTTCATAAATTCAACAGCCTAACGACGTCCCTTTAATTTTATGAAACTGATTTGATGAAAGAGGAAAATGTATCTCATCATTTGGACAAAAAATTTACCATAATAAGAATATATAATAATATATACCAACATAATAATGTGTATATTAAAAGGAATAAAAAATTATTCCTTTAAAAATATGAGAAGAAAAGGTTTCTCATCACTTGGAAACAATCAGAGGTTATTCACAAATATTAACAGCCCGACATAATCAATAAGCTAATGTTTAACTGAAAGTATTGAAATTTGGTTAAGAAGGTATCTTATAGAAATTCGACAGCCTAACGATGTAACATTAAAATTCATAAACTGAGTTGATGAGATAGGAAATGCTTTCTCATCACTTGGAAACAAAATTTATAGCAATAATTATATATAAGAACATATCCCTACATAATAATATGTAAATTTAAATACATAACAAAAATAAGTCTTCTAAAAAGTTGAGGGTGGAAAGATCCCTTACCGATTTGGTTTCTTACAAAACATACACCACATTAAAGAAGGAACATACAATGAAGATGTAAATACCCATAAATGTAATTATATTACACAAAGAGTACAATAATATTCAGTCCATACACCACACAAAGGAAATAGTGACAAATCTATCATGAATCTCAAGGGAATAAGAAGTGTGATGAAAAACCCTTACCACCTTGTAATCAATCGAGTAGTATGAACAATAGTTAACAACCACCAAATGAATCACAAAATACCATGAATATAAATAATATCAGGATAATATATAGATATATTAAATGTATGCTCACAATACACAATATTCAATAAATATGTGGTGAATAATGGAAATCTCACGGAATTAAAAGTGAGATAAAAAATCCCTTACCCCATGCCTGACTAGACTTTTTTGTTCCTAGTTCTTACTAAATAATAAAAATAAGTTAATTTATACTTGATTTAAAACCATATTAAATTTATTATTCATTTTATACAACTTATTACCATGTTATAAACATTGTGTAATCATTTAAGTTAATAACGATTGTTTTGTCAATATTTGGTACTTGAGTAAAAATTGACTTCTTATAATTACATGTTGTTCACATGGTAAAAATTTAATTACATCAAGAATGATATTCACGATTTAGATGTCATATATATCATATATTTCCTACATATACATGTATTTATAATATTATATATCATTTAGAGGTAAGAAATGAAATGCACCATTCAAGGAGATGGTAAGCCGGATGTACGCATGAATGCTACATTCATTTCTATATTTTATTTTAATGGATTTAAAACATAATGATACATAGATATATTATAATTCATTATAATATCATAAATAATATTATTAACTATATTGTTTATATGTCCCACATACGGAATTAACGAGTCATATCACTTGGAGAGGCGGTAGTCCGCACTTCCTCAAATGAAATTATCGCATTTACCCAATATGGAAACAATAAACGTATGCTATAAATGTAAAAACAGATGAATAATTAAAACCTAAACGTAATATATATCATATATAATTATATTTCCATCTTAATGGACACAATGATAGGTGGTAGGAGATAATTGAACAATCACTGTTTCGTGAGGCATTAGTTTTTCATTCACAGAAACAATATGTTCATCACACGTTAGATCGATCTGTGTGTAATTTTAGATATAATACTTATAATAAAAATATACTAGTTTATTTAGGATACTATTCTTATTATAAAATAAATGAATAAAAATATTTTAGGGGTTTTATAAGTAAAATAAAAGAAATAATTTTAGAGAAACTGTTATCTTTAATTTGGGTAACTCCCTTTGGTGAGAACCAAAATGACTTCTTGAAGTGCCTTATCCATATGGTAAGGATTATAGGAGTAATAGGGGAATCTAGAGAGATTATTTATTCAGTTTTTGGATGATATAAGGGGTTTCGAGGTGTGGGGAATGGGTTAGAAGTGAGATCTTTTTATAAGAGGGATGATGGGTTCTTTGGGAAAGTGTGAAATTATTATTTTATTATATAATGATTTTCGGTTTCTAAAGGTCCAAAACACATTATGATATAAGATAACATGACTCAAGGTCGAAATAAATTCATCCAAAAAAAATTGGACGTGTTTGGGTTGTTATTTTAATATTTATAATTTTATTTATTTAAATCATTTATTAATGAGGTTAATACTGCATCATTTTTGAGTCATAAATAATTTTTTTATTTGATGTCCAAAAATTATAAAAACAATTCCATGATGTAGGAAATATTTTTAGATTAATAATAAATATTTATAGTCAAAAATATAACTTAAAAATACAAATTTAATAATTAATTTTCTAAAAGATATTTTTTATGTCATTTTTGTCATTACTTTAAGTTAATTAATCAAAAGTGTCATTATCACTCTCATGTGGCTCCATGGGGTACAAAAGTATACCCAAATATTCACATGATCTTAAATTTATCATCCAATAAGGTTAGGACAAATTTTAAGGTAATGATTTATTATTATAATTTTCTTTTTACCTTGAATCAGCCTATTTACCATTAACCACGGTAAATAAAAGTCAAAAGATACTATTCACCAAAAATTATTTTTATCTTATCGAACCAAATTTTACTTACTAATAACAACCATTTATGTCAGATTTTTGATATCCAATTCAAAAAAGTAGTAAAATTTCATTTAAATGAAAACTTTAGTTTTTTAACTACTCGTTAGTGGTTCTACTATTCATCAAAAATTGATGTTTTCCAGAAAAATATCAAATATTCTGCCTAAGATATATTTGATATTCCTAATTAAAAAATGATGTCTATTTTTGTAAAGTAATAACATATAAGTTGAAATAATTAATTAAAAATGAATCACCGTTTGTCCAAATAAATACAGTGTTTTTAAGAAACAATAACTATCAAAAGACTGACACTTGTTTATGTCCATTTTCAACGTGAAATTAATTCCAATGACATAAATTGGTTTAAATCGTAGAAACATAATATAATTAAACATTTAAACCAATTAATAATATAATCTAACAATATAAATAAATTAGCTTAAAAGGCACTTTTGTATAAAAATTGAATATTTTTCACTATTTATAAAAAAAGTAATTTTTCAGAAAAATACCAAAAAGTTATAAAAAAAATTATGATGTCATGATTCTAAAGAAGAATTTTATTCTTTCATATAGAAAAAATAAAACTGACAAAAACTAGATTTAAATAGGGTTCTCTATCAAAAGGTGGTAAATCGACATTTTAAAGAATAATAGATTATTTATGCTTATAATCAGATTCTTTCTAATATTAAGCCTGTAAAATTTATTGGATAAATGTAAAAACATTTAACAAACATGTATATTCAAATTGTAGTTACTTTGGTACATTCCCACTAATACATCAGTTAGGCGTTAACTACCATTTAAAATAATATTATATTTTTTATTTTTCAGTATGACTCATCATTGTGTGCAACATAAGATTTCAAATAAACCGTGTGTATCAGGTATGCCATCAAACGTACCATCCCCATTAATGTAAATTTAATAATTAGTTTACAAATATTAATAAATATGAAAATGTAAAATTCTTTATTTACCTGGGATGTTACATCCTTCCCCCCTTTTAGAAATCACATCATCGTAATATAAAAATTGGGCTAAAAAACTTCACTGAATTTCCCACATAAGAAAAAGAGTCAATAAAACAATCACTTTAGAATAATGAAAGAGAAGTACAAAGGTTAGCCGAGATAACCCATAGTAGGATTCCATGTAAGAAAACATGGATATGGAAGAGAAAACAATCCATCATGTTCTGATGGAAAGTGATAGAAAACCTGATTAGGAGAAAGTTAACCACTAGAAAATCACAAACTTATGATGTGTAAAATGGTCATTGATTACCCTATAAGAAATTTAAACCAAATTTTTTTGTTTTACTTTCCTTTTCATAATTTTTAGAAATTCAGTTAATACATAGATTAATAACATAATGAAGTATACTTACCATCATGTACATTTTCATCCATTAAAAAGTTTCTACAAAAAAGTAATTATTTATTCAAACAATGACCATTAAAAAAGACACGGTCACATAAAAATCACAAGATTCATCATCTAGAGATTCACATAATCCACAAAAGAAGAACTATATATTTCCCTTGTCTTTAGACATCAACTAAAACCAAAATGGTTTGTATGAGATCATATAATCCAAAAAAGGACAATCCTTTATAAATATAAATACTACCATTAATCTCAAAAAATCAACAAAAAGTGCCCAAAGATCAAGAAAGACGATTTAATAAAAAGTTGTCCTTAAATTCAATAAAAATATTCCAAACTAAGATTGAAACCCAAAACTCATAAGTATTTAATAACAAAGTATTCCATAGTAAATATTACCATTTAACTACAAAACATAGACTACTCTTGAATTCTCATAATGAAGGATAATTAACCAAATCACATATTCAATATTATAGGTTCTTGATTTAAACAAATAATCCAATTCACAATATGTTGACAATAAAAAAATATTCTTCTAAAATAAAATTTCAACCATTAGTCCAAAATTGTAATCCCATTGTATTCAATATTTCTTAAGTGTACAATGTTCCCAAAAGAGAGAACGTCTTCCAAAATCACTTTTATTACATAATCTAAAAATCAATTTTATACCAAGGATATCCATTTGATAACACATAAGATCACGAATATACTTATTCTTGATCAATAAATTAGTTTATATAAAAATAATATGTTATACTAACCAGGGACTTCATGTAGTCTAGTGGTAGGCGATAAATCCCAATCGCACTGTGGTTTTGGGTTTCATTCCCACAGCTTTTTCTGATGCGACATGTTGTCACATGGTCTGCGTGTTGTCCTTTTGATAAAACTCAAAAATAACCCTAAGATGTTTTAACCTTAATTGGTTGCTTATACCTCTCATTTCAATCCAAATTCATTATGATATACACATCTTAATTATTGAAGTCTTATATATATTTTAATTTTTTATTTCACCACCACATGATAAAATAAAATCATCCCCAAAATAAACAACACCATACATTGATCATGGTGTCCACTTGGTTTCATCTTCATCTTATTCACATAGGTAGAAGGTCCATGCATTGCCAAAATGATTTAGAGATCCTTCAAAATCATTTTCTTCCTCCATCCAAATACACCTTGTACAATGTGGGTCATATGGGTGTTCACAAAAAAACATTTTTGGAAAATAGTCATGTATGACATATAATTTTAAAACATCTGAAAAACATGATTTCTATAAAAAAAATAGGATTGAATTTGAGTTGAAACATTCAATTAATGGTCCTTTTAAAATACCATATGTATGTGATGAGAGAATATATTGTAATATCAATTATAAATAGGTTTCTCAAGGGTATCCTTCTTCAGAAACATTTCCAAAATCATAATATGCTTCAAAATCTTTTGATGAGGTAAAATATTTAAAAACTCCTTGATAATATTTACCTTTCTTGATAATATGAGAATATTTTGAAAATATGATTTGTCTAAATAAAACCCATGATCAATGATGATAAATAGGTATATTGGAGGTGTTTGGTATCTCAAACAACTGCTTGGAAGTGAGATGTCTACTAGAAAATGTTTCGCAATCATCAGAACATGACTTTAAAATAATTATTGAAAGCAAGTCGTCAGGAAGAGATTGGAGTGTCATTTGAGATCTCCCTCCCTCAATTGGTAACTGACATTCCATGATATAAAAAAGTTATTAAACATGGATTTAACTAAAATAATAGACATAGAGACTAACCATGTTTTTAACGAGACCTCATAATCCATAAAATTGTCTAAACCAGCCATTGATGCCAACTATAAGGACCGAGAATTTAACATTACATAATCTTGAATTATGTCAAGAATTCAAATTTAGGATCATTTCAGGTTTAGTGTTTTAGAGAATTAAGCCCTAACTAGCACATAAAAATTTGAATATTACATGTAGACACTACTACCCATTATCCATTTTTTCATAAAATATAAACTCTTGAAAAAAGAGAGAAATGTCTTGTTCTATGTTTTAGACTGCATAAATTTTCCTTGATCACATCCTTGACCCTATTCGTATTCATCTCTTGTGAAATACATTTCAAAACATGGGATGATCATAAAAAGCTCAGTAATTGTTATAAAATAAGGATGTAAAACAACATAACTTTAATAAATAAAAATCAATGAATTTATACTTTTCAATCATAACATACCTCATTAAATAATAATATTTATGAATAACATGCAAAAATCCTAAATCATAAAGGTAACTTATGGAAATCATAAAATACTTAAACTGTAGCTATCAAAGCTACATATGGAGTCATGTTTTTAGTACCCATCATATTATATTCCCTAAATCTCTTAGAAGAAACATTAACGTTTACCTCTGTCATGTTACCCAATGTATTGGAGAGCTATCTTGGGCTCACCTACCATAATATTATCACGGAACCACACGTATATGTAAACAATACCCAATAACAATAACATATTCATAACACATAACACAAAAATAAAAGAAAATATAACATTTCTACATTCCAATCACAATATATCAAATCAATATATTAAAATAAACAATGCTTTTTCAAATCATTTTCAAAACCATTTAAAACATTTAATAAATAGATTTTTTAATCAAAGATTCCCATACCACTTTGAATCTTTTAAAAAAATTATCATTTGAAAACATTAATGTCCATATAAATAAATCCTTAAAACCATTTTTAAAACATGGGAATTAATTATATATATTTAAGAGTATAAATCTTTAAAGAATTTAAAATGATATTTTAGTTAAAGTGTTTTTAACAAAATGAGGGACTCTTGAATATAAATAATTGTGGAATAACATTGAATCAGAACATTATAATATTAGGGTAATAATGTGATTCATGATATAATTTTCCAAATGATATTATATACACCATAGAAGAGTAAATTATTGAATAACCATAATGAAGTCACAATGGAATGTAAACTGAGATGAAATCCCCTATAAAAATTGTGTCCTTAGATTTAGGATAAATCAATTACATAATAACGTGTGAAAAATATAAATAAAAATAATTTATGTGGATATTAAATTTGAATGAAATAGAGTTTATTCACAAATATTCATATCACTACATAATCAATAAGTATAATTTTTTCCCAAAGTATTGAAATTTGGTTAGGAAGTTCTCTTACAGAAATTCGACAGCCTAACGACGTCACATTAATATTCAGAAACTGAGTTGATGAAAGAGGAAAAGGTATGTCATCATTTGGGAAAAAAATTTACCATAATAAGAATATATAATAATATATACAAACATAATAAGATGTATATTAATAATAATAAAAAATAATTCCTTTAAAAATAGGAGGGTGAAAAGTTCCCTTACCGATTTAGTAACTTACAAAACATACACCACATGAAAGAAGGATCATATGATGAAGATTAAAATACCCATAAATGAAATTATTTTACAGAAATTGTAAAATCATGTTCAGTCCATACACCACACAATGGAAATAATGACAAATATATCATGAATTTCACTGGAATAAAGAAGTGAGATAAAAAACACTTCCATGTTGTAATCAATTAAGTCGTATGAAAAAAAGTTAATAACAACCAAATGAATCCCAGAATACCATGAATATAAATATAATCATGATAATATATATTCATATATATATAATGGATGTTCACAATACACCATATGAAATAAATAAGTGATGAATAATGGAAATCTCATGGAATTAAAAGTGAGATAAGAAATCAGTTACCTCGTGTCTGACTAGACTCGTTTGTTCCTGGTTCATTCTAAATAATAAAATTGTGTTAATTAATAATTGATTAAGATCATTTTTCAATTTTATTATACCTTTTATATCACTTATATCCATATTATAATCATTATGTAATCATTTCTATTAATAATGGTTGTTTTTTCAATGCAGTTGGGGTTTGGCTTAGTGGTAAGAACCCCATAATTCAACATGAAAAATGGGGGTTCAAAACCCATGGGGCGCATGTACTATAGAATCAATATAGTGATTCTGTAGTAGCCAAGATACTGTTGCAATGGTGGCACTGTAATGGTGCCAGAGAGACTGTAGCGGTGGTAGGGGAACTGTAGCGGCGACGGGTAATGTGTGGTACTATAGCAGCGCAGGTACTGTAGCATTACTATTCACAAAATCGGCATTGGGCCTATATTTTGGGCCTAAAAGGCTATATAATGGGGTAAATTCCCACTGTGCCTACAGGCTATGTAATGGGTCTCCCTTTACCTAGATAAAAGAGGATGTTTCTTTTCTTTAATAATAAAAATGAGGCTTCAGCCCCAACCTTTTAAAAAAATGGTTATTTTTTCAATATTTTGTACTTGAGTAAAAATTGAATTATTATAACTGCAAGTCATCACATTGAAAAAAGTTAATTTTATCCAGATGTATATTCATGATTTAGATATCATATATATCATATATATCCATTATATACATGTATTTATAATAGTACATAACATTTGGTGGTAATAAATGAAATGCATCGTTAATAGATACGGTAAGTCGTACGTACACATGAACGCTAAATTCATTTATATTTAATATTTTAATTGAATTAAAACATAATTTTACATAGTTATATTATAATTATAGAATAATATAATATATAATATTATTAACTCTATCTTTTATACGTACCACATATAGAATTAACGAATCATATCACTTTGTGGTGGCAATATTCCACACTTCCTCAACTGAAATTATCACATTTACCCATTATGGAAACCATAAAGGTATGATATAAATGTAGAACCCAAAATAATAATGAATAAAAAACATAATATATATCATATATAAATATATTTCTATCTTAATGGCCACCATGAGAGGTAGTAGGAGATAATAGAACAATCATCGTTTCTTGAGGCTTTAGTTTTCCATTCACAGAAACAGTATGTTCTTAACCCATTAGTTGAAGGCGTGTGTAAGTGAAGTTAGAATAAATCTCATAAAAACATCTTATTATATTGAGGATACTCTTGTTTTCATAAATAAAAGGAATAGAAAGATTTTAGGGGTTATAAAAGTAAAATAAAAGAAAAAAAGTAAAAAGAAATTGTTACCTTTAATTTGGGTAACTCCCTTTTGTTTGAACAAAAAGGACTTCTTGAAGGGATTTCTGCATAAGTTAAGGATTATAGGAGGAATAGAGGGATCTTGATAGATTTTTTGGGTATGTTTTGGATGAGCCAAGGGGACTGAGAGGTGTGAGAATTGTTATATAAATGAGGGCTTTTTATAAGAGGAAAGAGGGGTTCTTTAAGAAAGTGTGAAATTATTATTTTATTATATAATGATTTTTGGTTTCTAATGGTCCAAAACCCATCAACGACAGAGATAAGTTGAATAATGGTAAGTTAATATTCATTAAATAATAATTTTATAGGTTTTGGATGTTATTTTAATATTTATAATCTTATTTATTAAAATTAATTAATAATTAGGTAAATACTGCATCATTTCTGTATCACAAATAATTTTATTTTTATGATGTATAAAAATTATAAAAAACTTTCATGATGTAGGAAATATATTTAAATTTCTAATTAATATTTATAGTCTAAAAGATAACTTATATATCCCCATGTAAAAATTAATTTACTAAAAGATATGTTTTATGTCATTTTTGTCATTACTTAATGTTTATTAATCTAAAGTGTCATTATAAGTCCCATGTTGCTCCATGGGCTCCCAAAATCAACCCAAATATTCTCATGGTATCAAAAGACTCATCCAACAATTTTTGGATATGTCTTAAGGTAATTTTCATGATTATAATATTTTTTACCTTGAATTATTCTATTTAACTTTTACCGCGGTAAATATAAGTCAAAAGATACTATTCACAAAAAAAAATTTTCATCTTATTGTACATCATTTAACTTAATAATAAAAACCATGTATGTCATATTTTTTTAAATAGAATTCATTAATGTAGTAAATTGTTATTTGAATGGAAAAGTTCATTTTTTAACTACTCCTTAGTAGTTTAACTATTCATCAAAAATTGATGTTTTTCAGAAAAATATCAAAATTTCAGCCTAATATATATTTGATATTCTGAATTCAAAAAAGATGTCTATTTTATCAAATTAAAAACATAAAAGTATAATTAACTAATTTAAAATTAATCTCCATTGTCAAAACAAATAGCATGTTTTTAAGAAACAATAACTATCAAAAGATTGACACTTATTTATGTCCAATTTCAAAATGAAATTAATTACAATGAACAACACTGGATTAAATGGTAAAAAAATAATATAAATAATCTTTAAAAAAATTGAAATTATAATCTATCCATATAAATAAATTATATTAAAAGGCACTATTGATTTAAAATACAGTAATTTTCACTATTCATAAATAATTAATTTTCTCAGAAAAATACCAAAACATTATCCAAAGTAAATTTTGATGTACAGATTCTAAAGAAGAATTTTATTTTGTCAAATAAAACAGATAAAAGTGACCAAATCTAGATTTAAATTAGGTTCACCATAAAAATGTGGTAATTCGACCTTTTAAAGAATAATAGAGTATTTATACTTAAAATCCGATTATTTCTCATTTTAAGCCACAAAAAATTATTGGATAAATGTAAAAATATTTATAAAACATGTATAGTCATATTTTAGCTAGTTCTTTCCATTACCACCAATACAATGGCTAGGAATCAACTAACATTTAGAATAATATTATATTGTTATTTTTCAGTATGACTAGTCATTGTGTGAAACATAAGATTTCAAAGAAGCTCGGTGTTGTATATTGGGTATGCCATCAAACATAGCATACCCTTTAAATTAAAATTAATAATTAATTTAAATATATTAATATATATGAAAATTTCATATTATATATTTACTTGGGATGTTACAGAACCCACACATGAACTACCATTTTAAAACAGGGGTGAGAAATAGTAGATACTAAATCCCCATGAGATTTACAATGAGAAATTCAAACTTGTGGCTCATGATGGTGCATCTGGAGGGCCCATGCTATTTTTTATATGTTCATTTGATATTTAATTTTATCATCATTAACTAAATTTTAAGATAAAATGACATCCTTTAATAATGATTTTAAGTGATGATGAAATCATAAATTTAACAATGTTTTTATCATCGATAATGGACAACTTTTATCAATTATGAAAAATCACTTATAAAAGAATCTATGAATAATATATTTTATTTTAAAAATTTCTATATTATGATATGTGATTTATATAATAATAATTATAAATATATTTTCTAAATAGTATATAAATATTTATTAATTTTTAGTTATTAATAATCTTTTACATAATTATAAGTACACACACACATATATATGTATTAATATATATATTATATTAAACACATAATAACCATGAATACAATGAAAAAATGAAGAACTAACATGTTATAATAGATGAAGGGAATAGATGGAATCTTTGGTAAGGGACATAGTTGAATAAAAAATGATAACCTCATTCGCATACAGATGAGGGATTGTTCCACCAGATATCCTTCATGAATAATTAAACCAAAAAGATTACCATTATAAGGCCCTAAAACATTTTAATTCTTAATTTTTTATTTTTGGATTTTTGAGGCACCCATAGGAGGTTCTACGGAGCTTGGAAGGAATAAAGGGGAGTTAAGATTAAAATCAAATTATCCGAGGTTTTTCTCACCATTGAGTCATGGGTAGCGCCAAATACATTCTTACATCAGCATAGGGGGAACAACTAAAACATAAGGTACTAGGAATGGGATTTCATATCTTCTATCTTTTTAGGCAAGGTTGTGATGTGGATAAAGGTGGTTTTGTATGACAATCATCGATGAATAAGTGGTTGTGGTGAGGATTTCGTGACTCTAGAATTTGTGAATGTGGGTTGAATTTATTTGGTTCATCCAAATTAAACTCCCTTGAAACATTTGGCTTAGATGCAACAGAGTGCCCATGGGATTATGGGGTTCTACAACCTAGTGATCTAGTCTACACCGTATTCACTCCCTTGGTATATAGGATATTTTACCAGGATGGTTCAACTTATTTCAATTGTTCTATTATCTATGGGGATTAACTCATTATTTACTAACATTCATAGTAATATTAAATATGTTCAGAAGTAATGTGGTGTGGTCTTAGGGGATATGTCATTGACTTTAGTTTTTTAGTTGTCTTATATTTACTAAAAACCCATCCAAAATAAATTTCATCCAATGATTATATCTTGAACCCTAGAAAACACAAATATTTTTTCGACGTATTTCATGACCCTTTCATCAAGGATTAGTCATCATCTTCCCATGTTCAATTAATGGTGATATATGGAAGGTTATTCCTTTATTTTTTACACTTTTTCTTCATTTGATCCCATTTCATCCATTTTATCATTGGCTTCTTATGGTTATTCATTTGATCAGGTTAATGGATTTTACATTATTGATTTTAGTATGGTTATGGTGTGGAATCCTGGTATGTTTGAAATTTTATTACGGGAGAGGTGATTGTTGAGATGCATTATTATTTTGGTCTCATGTTATGAACGTTGAATCTTTGGGGTAGGGGGTTATTTAGTTATCCTTCTATATAAATGAAGTTTTAACTTGATCATGGTTTATCACTTATGATAATGGTATAATTAACTTAATTAATATTCAAACTCATTAAATAAGGGACATATTATTTGTTTAGCAATCTCACGGTGTTGTCTTCAATAGTGATAATGATTTTCCTCTTCATTTGATATAAAATTTTCTATTTATTTTGTGATTTTTTAGAACGTGTGTAATTAGTTTTCCATGATGATTAAATTGATACAATTTATTAAGAATGTAAATCTAATAATAATTTTCTTTGTTGGATAAGGAATTAATTAAGAGGCATGTTTAATGAATCCATAAATTCATATAATTAGATGGAAATAAAATTTATGCTAAATTCATATTTAATTGATGGTTTTATTTATTATGATAATCAAAATGGATAAATAAGATAAATCAATAATTCCTACTTTGGATAATAATAAAACACCATATTTAACTAGAATTGGTAATATCTTAGTTTGATGATAATTGAATAAATGATAAAGATCAAGATAAAATATTTTATTTACTTGTTATAACTAATGGATTAGATGACATATATTCAAAACCTATAAATAATGAATCGTTTAGTTCAAGATGAAATAAAAATATATTGTTTGATAAAGACAATGGTATGGGGATGAAAATGAAATGTTTCTTATAAAGGAAAAATGCCTAGTTTTTAGGTCCTAGTCTCCTTGTCGATTTGTTTTCTATTTAATGACTTCATTTTTCTCTAGTTTCCTGTCATTATTTGTGATGTGATATTAGATTTTTTTTGTAAAATGATATATGGATGGGAGTCCTGATATGTTGGCTATTTTTGTTGTTTATGATGAAGAGATGCATGGTAATGTGGGTGATAGAATCAGAGAGGGCACCAGAATTATGGAATTTTTTGAAGCTGGGATTACCCATTTTTCTATTAAAATATTGGGATTCTTGTTTTTTCATTTTATATATAAGGTTCGAATGAAGGGGTTTCATGTTTATATACTTTGGTTTCCACATTACTTGAGGAAGATGAATGTTCATGGTTATGAATCTATTTGATCATTTCATTATATTTTTTCCTTAAGTATCAAGAATTATTTAATGATAATAATATTTAATAATGTTTTATACAATGTGATGGGTTCCTTCTATAATGAAATGTTGATACTCTTTAGAAACCATGAAATCAGTTGAATTTTACATGAAGGGAATGGATATTACTCTGATTGTTAATGTATAATTTAGTATATGGTTACATAATAGATAATTAATTAATTAATGTGAGCTATAATGTAAAAATGAAATATGAAATTTAATGAATGTATTTATTAATGATTACATTCTTATAAGATATCTACTCACTAGTCGTGGAAGGTGAATATCATAGTGATGATAACTACATATGAGCCTAAGACCAGGTTATTACCATATTATTATTGTGTCCTATATTATATATAGTATATTAAATGATTTTAAATTCTACCCCATAAATATCAATTTGGTGACTATTACCTAATGGAATATGGGATGGTGTTTTCCCCAAAATCTAGGTTGGTGAGGGACTAATCATTGACTACCCCCTCTGACACTACTTTTTTCTCCTAGTAGTATTTTGTTATATTATTCAAGGGGTTCAGTTACCCATAAAATTTTAGAGATGTATATAATTGTTTGCGGTTATTTAAGAAAATTTAATCAGTAGATATAGTATCATACAGAATATTTTAAGTAACATTTGTATGTGTTTTGATGGATCAGGGGGAAAATTTTGGCTGTGGGAGCTGTTGAATTGAGTTATAATAATTCATGTACGATATGTGACATATGGGATTTGGTGGATCCCAAAAACAACTTAGTTACTATATAGAGATATAAATGGGATGGTGAGAAGATGCGATGAACTATAAATCACTAATTGTTTTTTATAATTTAAAGATATGTTTCCCCTTCCTTCCACTATATTTTTAAATTTGATCATTTTTAGGTAATGGATTGAGTTAATTGGGATGCATAGGGGGGGATATTATTTTGTAATGTTTCGTAAATTATAGTGGTGGTTTTACCATAGCACATATGACCATGCCCCATAGGATGCTTCTTTACTGTCGGTTTTTTGGTTGCACATTGGGGTGTTGAAAAGTCACAAATACACTGTTGTTTAATAGTTTTCACCATATCCTGGTTTTTTAATAGAGACTATTCCATATATGTCCCATTAAAAATAATATTTGTTGGAGGATTCACCATAGTGTTGTGGACCACGCCACCCAGCTCATCTCGATGTAATAGACAAGTGTTAGGAAAACCTAGAGGAATTATGGAGTTATGGTTTTTAATACTCCCTTTTGGTGTTTATGTTGGGATTCATTTTTTAATTTAAGATGAGACATTATTTTGGAATTATAATCCTAAAATAAAGGATTTACACATGGATTGAACCACCACATACAACTATAAGTACAATCTTTCTCCTTTGTTCATCATTGTTTTAGTTTACCCAAATGACCATCGAACCACATATATGCGTCAAACCCAGACCTAATTCAACAAAATATCATTTTCTAGTGTATTAATACACCAAATTTCACTCCATATACTAATGTGGTTTTATTTTTAGAGCAGTTTCATGCTACTTTTTCCCCCATACACCGTAGCGGCCGTCCTTCTAGTGCCTCCTACATTGTAGTAATCTCTTTATGTTGTGGTGGGTTTATTCTAGTGCACATCTACACTATGGTGTATAAAATTGTGTCAATTTAGTCCCTTCCAACACACCTACATGTTGTATCCCCTTCTTTGTGTCAAGGATAATCTCAAATTTCTAGAATCACCCCTTCTCCATTTTTGGAATGAGCTTTCATATCCATTTTAACAACTGTTGATGTCATGTTAGTTAGATTTGATCCCTATAATTTGTTCCTCTTTTCTATAATTGAGAACCATAACATGTCATAATGGAACTCATTATTAGATACCTTAGAGTACGATTATATTTTGGTTGGTTTGTGAGCACGGATTTGGTGAAGATATCTTCAACATACCATATTACCAAAACTAAATAATATGAGGTATGAAGATAATTACCATAGTGGGGACATGTATATTATATTGGAATGATATGTTATTTCTGCTTGATTAATCCATTCCATTTATGAGTTTGAAGTGGATGTGTGAGTTTATATGAGGCTTCATTTTTTATAACCATGTGATTATGTGTGGATCCTGATATTTGATCATTGGAATCCATGATGTGATCCCACTATCATATCAAGGTTCTTTGACATGACAACACTATTTCTATGTGATTACTTTATATGATACCACTACCTTTTAGGTATATTGTTTTTATATTATATGTTTTTGTTCTATGCATGTTACCAATGTTACTGGTTGACCCCTCATGGCTTGGTAACCCTAGAGGTGGATATGTTCGGACAGTACATGTTACTTGATGATGAGACAAAGACAGTTTATGGGACACGAGGGCCATGTGTGGAATAACCTATGGGAATGACGATCATATGTGATCTGAATCAAGTTGTATCGGGGGTATATTATTGTCTTTGTGATAAAGAATATGTGTTAGTAGTAGGTTATTATGGCCTAGTGTGATCAACCCTAGATTCCTAAGGATTATATAGTTATTGGGGACTACTTGAATCTAGTAATAGTAAAACATGATAGTCAATGTGACATGAATTGAGATACACTGATAGGGTATGATGGCATAGTGCTGCCTAACCTATACTCTTATGTCCTATTATGCTATTGAGAAGCTTCATAGTTGGATCACCAATTTCTGTTGTGTTCAAAGCTATTATAATTTTATCATGATAGGATATGATGCAGGTAAAATAAGGTTTTGTGTCATCATGGTTAGTTCATGAACTCTCAGTGTGATTTTTATATGGTTGTATTTTATTTAGTAATTTTTTATACCCTTTTATATATGTTCACACGTTTTATGGACCAATTGGTAGCATCCAACTAAGCCTTTCAGTCACACCCTACGCATGGATTTTTATGATCTTATAGATTTCATAACCAGATATCTAGATGAGTGACTCTGACCTATGGTGGATGGCTGAGAATAGGTACACATAGATGGTAGTGTTATGGATTGGATCCTATAGGACATTTGGGCATATTTATTTATTAAAATTCACTTATTACTCTAGTTTGGTTTACCGCTTTGGGATCCTGTTTATTTGTATTTCATTTATTCTCTCTTTTTATTTCCACAAGTACTCTTATTATTTAATTATTATTGTTATTTACTTTTATCTAAAATTATTTTTATAATAAAAAGATATAGGGTTATTGTATCACCTGACATGTACATAGACCCTCAGTACTAGTCATAAACCTCTTTCATATGTGGAGGGGAACATGTGGTCATGTGACACTTTATGTCAGACTCAATGTTTGGGTCGGGGAATTATTAAATGATATCAAAGCATGATGACCCACTTACTTTTCGTTTCTATTTTCCTAGATTTAAGATATATTATAGAGAATATATTATTGTTTGGAATTGGGAATGGGCTCTATTTCAGTCATTGAACAACATAATATAGTGGGCCATAATGTTTTTATGAAGTTGTAAATTAATATTTTCATTTATAGATGATTAAATGTACCTTAGGTAGTACACATGATAATGATGTATGTTTATGAGATATTGTGTATGTTCTTACATATTTACTATGAAAATAAGATCACATGAAATATATATACCATTTTTGGTTGTACTATAAAGTTATTTAACTAAATAACCTGATTTTTTCTACATATTTAAGATATTTATCTGTATTGTTTTATTAAATTCCATTATACTATTTTGTTATGTGATCTGATAATTCATCTATGTTAGTATATATATGACTGTTGTGACTAATATGAATTGAAAAAACAAGGGTTAGGTTTATGGGGGTTATAACTTGGGTTGACGTTAAGTTCATTGGAAAGACATTGTGTGATCGTATAGATTGGTTAGGACTGTTAAATTCATATCATTACATTTTATTCAGATATTCAACCTCAAAATAATTTTCTAGGACCACCAGTTAAAAAATACCAATATATTATAATTATATTAAACATTATGTCAGATGATATAGCCTATCACACTCATGTTATGGTGAATGTTATCTTGGTCATGGAGCCCACTAAGCCAAGTATCATTCATATGGTTCCCAGTCAAGGTGGAACCACTTAGAAAACCATAACTGATCATGCATAGAATTTATAGCTCTATAATCATTTTAAATTCTATGTTACTACTGGTATTCATGATATAGTGAGCAGTTGGACTTTATTGAGTGAATTTTTGAGCTAGTGTAGACTCTGAAGGATGGTAATTTTAGTCTTGTGACTTTTACATTACATTTACACTCTTTGAGATAATGGTATACCAATAATTTGGTTGGGAGAAGAGAGGGTGTTTCTTGGGTGACCATTATTATTTTTTTATTCAAAGTAACAATATTAACAGAATATAATCTTGACCGTTCCTATAATTTTATGGAGTTACCAAAGTGTTATAGGAATTCCATTTCTTACTCTTATCAATTCATGAATTTACTTATATTTTCACTTTTTTTGGTGGGGAATTAGGTCCATAAGGCATACAAGTATAAAATACTCCTTTGAATATAAAATAGACACCATGACAGGGGTGTTGACCTCATGATGTATACTCATGTATTTTATACGGTCTTAATTATTGTGAAGGGAACATAGGAGGATATAGTAAAAAAGTTTACTTTTAACACATGGAGGGTCAATTATTTCTTTTTCTCTCCCTAATATGGAACTTAATTATAATAGTTGAAAGAATATGATAGATGACTCATTTCATTATAGTGGGAAAAAATTATTTGTTAAAATAATATACAACACCACATGTGGGGGAATGAGGCCCTCAATAATAAAACTATTGGTTGTGACAGGCATTATAGTACATCATTCCCTATATCCGATAACAAATGTCATTAATGAATCAAGACAATACATCTACAACACTTCTTCTCAAAGGTATATCAATTGACGTCTGATGGGCGATTAATAAAGACATATGTATTGAATCATGGGATTTGATGGGGTGCTCATCACCCATCCCTGATGATGGATAATTAGGTGATGATGACTTTTTTAATATATGAGGCGTTATCATGGACATTTCCAATTAATGTTTTCCTTAATTCATATTTCTGTTTTTTGTCCTTATATATCGATGGAATATGTCTACATTGGAATTACTCATTCTGTTATTTCGTTATTTAATTTCTTTGACAGATTATTGATCAACAAAAAATCAATTATTATATTAATGATATCAGTAGTCACTACTTTCATTAGTGGGAAAATGATGAAGGATTACCATACTACTCATAAGTAGGGCATCACGATGGAATTTTTAATGGGGTTAAATTGAAAACTGAGGGTTTGTGACAATATATAGTTGATTTTCAATCATCTAAAGAATTCATTCCACATTCTATTGATCAGTGGCACTCACACAATAGATGAGATAGGGAATCCATACATCTATGAGGTTATACTCTTACATGTTTTTCACTTGATCATTATTTTCGATAAAGGTACACATATTATTTCTATGTTTTGGAAGGTATTATAGAATAAAACATCTAATTAGATGATATTGAGAACATCGTAACCATCCTTAGATAGAAAAATAGTCCATGTGGATTAAACATATATTTAAAGATAATATTTGATTCTTTTTATGGATTTAGTTCAGTGTGGAATGATTAAATAGAAATAGTTGAGTTCAATTAAAAAAATAGGTACCATGCATTTATTTAGATAAAACCATATCTGGATATTTATGGTAGGTCATGTTGTTCAACACACTATTGGCATGTTATTGGTAAGTGAGTAGTTTTGGTCCCAAATGAGTCTTAGGATACCTCTAAGAGAGTGTAATTAATTTAGAATGTGTTTATTACCAGTAAAAAATAATGATCATATAATTAATATAGGAGAATACCTATAGTGCTTACAAGAGGTGTTCAGGTTTTATTAAGAGAGACTCATAAGTTATGTTGTTAAAATCCAAGGAAGCAAGAAAATCTAGTACCATGTTTAATGCGACACATTGAAGACACTAAGTGGGTTGGGATAGTGGAATCCATCTAGACCATCCTACATGTTATTTAGGAATGCATGATGTATTCATATTTTTTATACTTTATATGTAAATGCTCAGACATAAACTTGTTATAAACTGAATGTAAATTGAGTTGGAACCAGATGTGGAATATAAAGACCATCTAATTTGGATTATTGACCATAGTGAGAAATTCATATGAGGGAAGATGGTACTACTCATCCATATTTAAGGGTTTTAAGGGGGAAACCTGGGGGAGACATGGGGGTGAGAGGATGGACTTCGATCTTAGCTAGAGGAGTTGGTAGATATGAATCATATATATGTTTCTGGACAATAAGAAGACTTTAAGTGGGGGAAGGGGTATTGTAATGGACTATTTTTTTTGGTTTTTTAATGGAATGATTTGTTTCCTCTTCTATCCAAGTTTTTTTAAGTTCATCAATGTTTTCCAAAATGCCTAATAGATTTTAGATGCCTATGAAAAGTTAAAAGGTATTTTTGTTATGTTTTTAACAATATAGTGGTGGTTTCCCTATAACAAATGTTACCAAGATAGAGAGAAGGTGGTTTTATGGTAGTGGTTTAGGCTTCATTTTAGGGTGTTTGGGAGTTAATACATGACACATTTGAAAGGGAAGAACAATAACATTGATATTAAAAGGAGTCTATGATGTAGCTTTTATTGTGTTAAAAGGGTTCATTGGAGGATGTTCTATAATTGTACAGATCAAACCACATATCACTTCTCGATGTTAGTTATATGCAATTTCCCAACCAAGAGGTATTTAGGAGTTCTGTATTTCAATGTAGTGAATTAGTATTATATCATGGTTGTGATTCATAATTTATGGGGACTCTATTTCCTAATTATATTACCTAAATTTTTTTTTCATACAGATTGAACCACCATGTACCCCTTTGAAACACAATGTTACTCTATCAGTCATCAATATTCTATTTTTAAAAAGGAATTTAGAAATGCATCCATTCCACAGACCTAATCACTATTAATCTTGTTTTCTAGATAAATACTTTGTCATAGTAGACTCCCTATGCCATATTAGATCATTCTTATGAGTTGTTCCACATCATAGATTCCCTCATTATGACATGGGTGTATTTTTTCAGTGCCCCCATGCACCTTAATGATATCCATGTGTTGTGTGGGTTTATTCTAGTTCCACTCTCCACCATGATTTATGATTTTATGATGTGGTGGTTTCTCCTAGAACACCTCCAAACTGAATCCTCTCCATTACACCATAGAAACCCTATAATTTTATGAATTATCCCACCAACTTCATGGAGTGAGATTGAGAATACATTTTGATGATGATTTAGCACCAGTATGTTTGGTTTTATTTTTAGGATTATTTTCTATTTTCTGGGATCTAGATCTTATTTCATGTCAAATTGTAAATTTTTCTAGGATTACCTACCATGTGACCATAATCTAGTAACAAAATGATCTTGGTTGTAGTGCTGATATAATCAATGAACCATAACGTCGATGTTGAAAACCATGATGTAGGAAGTTCCATAACATGGAATATCTATGCATTTTATGTTGGAATGATTTGTTGTTTATTTATGATGGAAACATACTTGTTTAGGAGTTTCATGTCTACATCTAAGTGCCAATGAGGCTTACATTTGTATGACCATGGGATTATGTGTGGCTCCATATGTTTGATCTTGTTATTATTTGATGTGATACAACTATTCTCTTAAGAATCCATGATAAGATACAAATATTTATTTGCAATTCTTTGGTACGATACCACCATCCTGGTCATATATTTTCTGAATATTCTATGTTATTGTTCAATGAATGTATGAAATTTGATAGATTGACCTATCAGGGATCTGTATACCTAGAGGTGGAGTGAGTGTAGAAGATGAATGTGGCTAGATTATGAGAATGAGATATATAATTGGAAATGATGGAATTGAGTTGAATAACCTAGGGACATTGTGAACATATGGGGTCAGAACCGTGTCAAAGCATTATGTCATGATGATCTATGTGACCTACTATTTGAGGTAACAACATGGTATGATGGTTTAGTGTTTCAAGACTTGGAGTTCTGGGGATTATATGACTTTTTTGTGATAAGACCCATGTGGTAGTAGTGGATATTGATAGTTTATGTGACTTGATTGAAGAGATAGTGATATGGTATGATGGCCTAGTGTGGGATGACATAGATGAATGGGGATTGTGCAGCTGTTAAGAAACTTTAAAGGTAGATCCCATAATATTGATTTGTTCACAACTATTCTAATGTTTTCTAGAATGAATCTAAAGTAGTTACCATTGTGGTATATTAAGGCAGGGGTAGCAGAAATGTTATTTCTATGATTGTACCTTTTATGTGATTTTATTTATTATCTTGTCACATGCTATTATATATCTAATCACATGGTATTGACACATTGCTAGTCTCTTATAGCATGTTTTAGCCACACCATAATCTATAATTTCTGTGTTATAATAGATTTTAGACAATAGATATGGTTAAGAGAAAGGGACAAGTGGTGGGTGATTGTATAGAGGTTCATGGAGTTAGGTGTGGCCCAAGCCATATTCAGAGAAATCCAAATAGACATTTATTTACTTTTTCATATTTTTATAATTTGGATTTCCACTTTGGGATCCTATTTATTTTTATGCCATGTATTATATCATTATAGTTATTTGTGTACTCTGATTATTTATTTATTATTTTTATTGTCTTTTACCTACCAATATTTACTCGAATACATAGTAAAACGGGTATAGTCTCCACAACAACGGAAATTGACACTTGATTTTAGTCTATAGTATCCTCTATATAAGGAGGCACACATGAGTTTATGTGGCACACATGATCAGATCTGATGGTCTGGTCCAAATGTTAGATGAAAGATAAGTATGTCTTGATAAATATCCCAGTTTTCTTTGGGATGGAAAATTTTCGAGATATATGGCCTGGGATGTATGACATTGGGGAATAGAGTAAAACTAGCAAGGAAGTAATAACTTGGAACCCTTGACGTTTTATTACTATTATATTTGATCCCGTTCATGTGATACATAGTGATAGTTCATCATGGTGATTCTATAAACATGGATAACCATTCTATGTGATGAGTTTGTTTATGTTGTTATTCACTAGGATTAAGTATACATTATTTATCATTTCCAAAAGAGGATATAGGGAGGATAATACTAAGTAAAATTTTTATTCTTACTAAACATATATATAAATTGTTTTCATGTTAGCAGGATAGAGATTCATATCTTTCTAGATAAAACTAGTTCATTGTTTTATAGGATTAGTTTGGTATTCATGGTCACTACTCGGTTTTCCTTTTTTGTACATTTATTTTTCCTTTCAAACAATTTTAATATAATGTAAAAACTTATCTATATAATTGGGATATCATTTATAATTATGATTTGGAGTTGATATGTGGGTTTATCTTATCTGTATATTCTAAATTTTTTCTAATAGGGTAATGCCTCCGTTTTTTATGTTTATTATACCATCAATGTATATGTCCATCTTGTGGACTATATGAGGCTTGAATTAGGTTGTGACTAACTCCCTTACCTCATTGGTTTCCATAGCGGGTAAATATTTAGAAAAATATTGTTGTGAAATATTGTTATAAATGGTTCACAATGAGGTATATGATAGATTGTTCAGTTAGGCATAAGAAATGACTGCATGGCTTGGTTGGAAAATAGTGTCCGCTAAATTTATTAAGAAATTATATAAAGGGATACTGGATGAGAAATTAGTATTTTTGATCCCATGGAATATAATTCAATGAACATTAAGGTCTCTATTAAAACGTTGTTATGTGATATCAGTTATGTGGTATATACCTATCAATGGATGACGCGCCATTCTTTTTTTTCACATGTTTTTGCAATGGAAACACCTTACGATTAGTTTAAACCATAAATAAATAAAACAATTAGTTATTTAATAATGAATATTCTATATTAATTGTTTATAATTCTTTGAAAATTTGTACATTTTCATATATGTAACCAGTTTGATGTTCCCATCTAGCCCATATAGTGGATGTTCAAAAAGATGTGCCAACCGATAAACAAATAGTAGAGTTAGATGAGAAATAAACATGAATTAAAACACTCTAGGTGTTTTAGTTCCATGTTTTAAATAATTATGAGGGATATATTCTTTACTGAGATATAGAATAGGTGTTGTATTTGGTTGGGATAGATTACATATTCATCAGTTCCTAAAAGGAGGAATGGGTATTGTTGGTAATGAAGGTGTTGTATGGAGTAGTGAGGATGTCGTGGATCTGGTTACTTGGGTTTATGAGGAGTTAGGGGTCATGTTTGATGTGTTAAATTACCAATTATGATAATAGTTTCTTTCTTAGACAAAAAATGGCAGTTGGTATCTAGGAGTTTCTTACCCATCTACATGATATTTTCAGTGTGTGGGAGTTTTATATCCATTTTAAGAACCTTGTTTGATATGATTTAGATTTTTCTCATGATTAGAAGACCAGGGTGTGGAATTTTTTGAAGTATTTTCATCTAAAAATCCAATTCTAGGTCAACCCATAATGTTATAGACACATGTAGATGAATTGTAGAGAGTCTATTTTATTGAGGTGACATTTTCCAGAACAAATCCATGATTAGAGGTAGTCATCATGATTCAAAATGAAGTCAATCTATGGTGTGGGATGCTTAACATCCTCAAAATAAGAGCTTTTAGGACCTATGAACACCCTGAGACGGGAGGGGTGAATCAGGGTGTCAAATATTTCTTTTAAAAACAAGGATATTGTTCCCACGTTGGTAGGAACTAGTAAAACATGTATGATGAATATGAACAGCAATGAAACATTCACATGAAAAGAGATGACTCAACAGTTTTTACTTGGTTGAACACTAAGGGATACGTCCAAGGATCATATTCCGAAAAGTTGTCAGTCATACCAAATTCCACTAATATTTACTATTTGTGGATTACAATGTTTTGGGAACAGTCACTCTGTCCCAGGCTCACTGCCTTTACAAAAGATTAGGGATAGGTCACTGCATCCCTTGGGTCACTCCCGTTGACTCCCCCTAGCTCACTGCATTTGGTGAAGTCTCACTCAGTTTATAGATGTGAAGGTCTCTTCATCATTGAAAAATAATGCATCCTCTATTGAATGTAGATGCTCGGTTGATGTCCAACATTCACTCGTATACTATTCCCTATTTGCACCGAAGGTATCGGGCAATCTTCTAGATGTCGTGAAGCTCCAAAAAGGGCAGACATACCATAACCACACCTAGCGTGCTTCTCCAAGACTGGTACACCAGTTTCAAGAATGGCACACAAGTCACCTGCGCGGTACAAAATCAGCGTGTAGGAGACACCAACACACTTGCGCGACACTACCTCCTTCAACTCCAAACTCGCGCAACTCTGCACATTTAACTTCCAAACCTCCTTGGTCGCGCATCCAACAACTGGCGCGCAGCCTCTACTTGCACGACCCAACAACCACTTTCGCGAAGAGAGCTCAAAAATTATATAATTCATGAACTTTGTTACAAATGAGGATGGGTGGTCCTCTATTTATAAGCAAACTGGACCCCATGCGTGGTGGCGTGCAAGTTTCCTCATGGCGCGTAAGTCCCGGCAGGCAACTCCAACCGCCCTAGCCTCTATCACGTAACTCACTTGCACGGCTAAACCAATAATTTTGGGATCCTCTTCCCTTTGCCATATTTTGATGTTCTGAATATGATTAACAGTAGGCGCACAAGTTTCTAGACCTCCTAGGAACTGGTGCGTAAGTCCCTCCTCGGCACGCAGGTCACTTGTGCGACCACACCAATACTTCCACGACCCATATCCCTTTTCCATTTTTCCATGTTCTGATCCTGAAAAACAAATGGCATGAAATTTTCCTATCCTTCTTGTCCATGTCGCGCAAGTCTCTTTTCGAAAAACACATTTCTCCATTTATCGATTTTCATGCCCAAAAATTTGGCAAACACTGGGAAACGACGCCACCTTCAATACTGTTGTCTGCTTGAACTGTATGATCACTTTTCTAGTACACGTTCTGAACTTCCACAGATAATTGACAACAAACACAACAAATTCTCCAATTCATGCATAGATGACCATGGTTCAAACAATATCCCCCTTTGTGTTTGTTGGCAAGAAGATAATAAATTCAATAGATCCCCATCCATATGCAAACCAAAAAACGCAAGATTCAACTCAGCCGACACTCTAAGTCTACATGAGCAAAGATCGGTGTATAAAACAAGAGTGGAAGCATGAATTGGGTTCCCTTGTTTTGGAATTCTCAATGACGCCCAGGATGCTTTACTTGTCCAATGTATTCCTTCCCATCTTTCTTACTTCTCATCCTTCTTACCCTATCACTAACATTGATTTTGCATCGTTTCACAGAGGAATTATATTCTTGAACATGCCAGAATTTATTCCTCTTATCGTGTCACAGAAGTATTATATTATTGAACATTCCAGAATTTATTCCTTAATCCCCCATTGACAATAAACCCAAAGACCAGTAATTTGTTCGCTGTTCAGCTCAAACCATACCCCCCCTAGATAGTATCTCCCCCACAATCCTACATCACATCCAAAAACAGATAAAAATAGTTATTTTAATTGGGGAGAAAGGAATTGTGAGACCTCCTTATGCACTGGGAGGTGGCCGAACACCGAGGTTCAACCGGTGCTTCTCAAACACAGCCGCTGACAATGGGTTGGTCAGGATATCAGCCACTTGCTCATCAATTCCCATATGATCCATTCTAATCACCCCTTGTTCATATTTTTCTTTGATAATGTGATACCTTATTTCAATATGTTTTATACGAGAATACGGAACAAGATTCTTCGTAATATCAATTACACTCTTGTTATCACATTAAATCACCATTGGTTTCTTTAACTCATCACCAACATCTGTTAATTATTTCTTCATCCATAGTTGTTGAGTGAATTCCTTTGTGGAGGATATATAATCTGCTTCATCAGTACTAAGATAAGTACTTTCTTGTTTCTTGCTCAACTAGCCAACACATTCTTGCCCAATATAGACGGCTCCACCACTGGTGGACTTTCTGTTTACTACATCACCAGCCCAGTCTGCATCAGAAAATGCTGATAATTCACTATCCCCGCCTGCTGTAAAATATAACCCAAATTTGTATGTACCTTAAATGTACCTCATGATTCTTTTGACTGCTGCCAGACGTTCCTACTTTGGATTACTCTGAAAGCGGGCCACAAGACATGTGGCAAAGACAATATATGATCGTGTCACTTTCAGGTACAGTAGGCTACCAATGATCCTCATGTACATGGTGGGATCTACAGAGACCCCATCCTCATGCTTTCCAAGTTTAGTTCCAACTTCAATAGGAGTTGACATTGGTTTGGAGTCTTGCATATTAAACATCTTCAACAGCTCTCTTGCATACTTTTCCTATGAAATGAAAGTGTAATATTTTATTTGAATCACTTGTAGCCCCATAAAATATGTGAGCTCCCCAATCATAGAGATTTCAAATTCTGATTTCATGTGATTGGAAAATTCATCCACTGACTTCTTCCTGCTGCCACCAAATATGATATCATCATCGTAGACTAGAACAATGAATTGGTATTTTGGAGAATTATTTACATAGAGATTGTGATATACTCCTCCTCTTTGGAATTCTAGTTTCTTTGAGATATGAATCTAGCTGCGAGTACCACGCCCGTGGTGCCAGCTTCAAACCATATAGAGATTTCTTCAGTTTGTTTTCCATTGTTTCATAAGTACATAGAACAAAACCCACTGGTTGTTCAATGTAGACTTCTTCTTCTTCTAGAACATCATTCAATATTGCTATCTTGACATCCATTTGATATACTTTATATCTTCTTTGGAGTTCCATGGAAAAGAAAAGCCTGATTTATTCCTGTCTAGCCACTGGAGGAAAGGTTTCTTCAATATCAATGCCTTCAATCTGGGAGAATCCTTTACATAATAGTCGTGCTTTGTTTCTGATGAAACTTCCATGCTCATCAAACATATTTTTGAAGATCCATTTGGTACCAATCACATTGTGACCTTTGGGTCACTGGACAAGATGCCAAGTCTGATTCTTGTCAATCTGATCTAATTATTCATTCATGGCCTTCACCCAAGATTCACCCTTTGTAGTGTCTTTGAATGAGGATGGCTCCACTACTGACAGAAATGCAGATCGTGTGTTATTCCTCCTCTATCAGGTTTGAGTGGGTGCAATCTTTTCCCCAATTATGTTGGATGGATCAATCTCAGCTCTTCGATTCCTCCTGCAAGGTTCAGATGCATTCTCTTCAGCCACAGTTTCTTCTTCGGAATCTTCTTCTGAGTCAACATCATGATGTGACTGCTCATTGATTTGTTCACCTTCATCTTTTTCGGTATTTGTATTTAATCCATGTTCACACTCATCATCATCTTCTATCTCATCATCATAGGTATTATTTGAAGCACTTGGTGTTTTCCCTTCAATGATCTTAACATCATTTCATTCCACAATCCTCCCCAAGATTTTATTGAGACACTTGTAGGCCTTGGTTTTCATTGGATATCCAAGAAAAAAAATCCTTCATCAACATTGTCTCCAAACGTCCCTTTATTTCCTTCTTTATTCCGGATGAAGCATTTTCTTCTGAAACTAGGGAAGTATTTCCACGAAGGCTTTGTTCCATGCCACAATAAATATGGTGTCTTAGTTTCTCCCATATAATGCCCTGTTCAATTCTGAATGTGCACTGTAGCTTGAACAGCCTCCTTCCAGTAATGACAAGATATACTACTCTCAATCAGCAGTGTCTTGGCTATATTGATGACCTGTCGATTCCGACGCTCAATAAATCCATTTTGTTGTGGAGTTCTCACAGCAGCTACCCATGCTGTATTCCATGGTTTTCTAGGTAATTTTCAAACTCAATGGACGTGTATTCCCCTCCATTTTCAGATCACAGTACTTTTATTGTCCATCCAGTATCATTCTCGGCAATACAGCGATAAGTTTTCATGCAATCAAGTACTTGTCACTTCCTGCGAATCACCATTACACAGGCCATTCTGCTATAATCCTCAATGAAAAAGATGAAGAACCTTTCTCCATGGGTTCTAGCAACATTTATTGGGCCACCTACATCTGTATGAATGAGATCAATAAGATGTGATACCCTTTTATTCATTGGACGATATGAACTACAGACCAGATTACCACGAATAAAAACATCACAAGACTTTTCCCGTTCAAGTTTTAGAATGGGAATATCCATGACTATCTTCATCATAGATATCTTTTCCATTTCGGGTCGATTAATGTGCCCCAGCCTTCGATTCCACAAATTGTTTACTTATTCAATAGACAAATAGCAAGCGTTCACTTTGTTCTAAACATGATATATGTTTCCATCTGTTCTACAACCTTTCATAAGACAATTCCATGTTTTTCCTTTTATAGTGCATCCTTTTTTATTGAAGGTTACTATGAGCCCTTAGTCACATAGTTTACTTACATTGATGAGATTTTGGCGTAGACCGTCCACATAAAGAACATCAGTCTTCTTCAGTTCCCCATTGGAGAGAGTAGTATACCCACTACCTTTAATCTTCAAAGGACCATCATTACCAAACCGTACTATTCCATAAACCTTCTTTTCAATGTTCTTAAAAAGGTTAGCATTTCCCGTAATATGGGAAGTGCATCCAATATCAAGGATCCTGGTGCTGCTACTCTTTTTAGCTTTGAGGGCTACTTCTTCAAGATTGGATTTCTTAATCTTCTTCTTCTCTTTCCATGACATATTGGATTGAGCATAGGATATCGACGTCCTTTTAATAATTTCTTCCACATAATCAGATTCTTGAAACCCATAATCTTATTCCAGAGGGGAAAACTATTTGTGAGAACATCATCATTAGGAGGAAGAAAACTGGCTCGTCTTTGAGTGTTGTATGAATTTCTCCTGTCGTACCGCTGCCTGCAATACACAGCTTTATGGCCCAAGATAGAACAATTAAAACAGTAACTATAGAAGCTATTTCTTCTATAAGTTAGAGGATATGAAATTAGTGTCCTTTGTTGACTTCCCAGATCTTCCCCATTCAAGTAGCTCCTTGCCTCTTCGCAGTATGACATGGTATGGCCCAGATAACCACAGAACATACACTTTATGAGAGGAAATGTATTTTCACTTGAATTACTCCTCATGCCCTCTCCCTTGGGAGAATAGTTGAACTGCCTGTCATTTTGGAATGTTTGAGGATAATTTTCAGTTCTTCTTTTAGTTTGTATTGAGGGTTTCTTTTTCATCATTTCAGGTAATTTTTTAGCATGTCCAACTTTCATCTTGTTGTTATTTTGGCTCTCTTTACTTCCAGTAGTTGATGTCTCAGCTTCATAGCCAATTCCACTCATTCTCATGCAATCAGATCTTTGATCACTTATGATTTTCCCAACTCTATATGAACCACACTTGGCCCTTGTTAGTAATTCTGCATCTGAGAATCTCCCAAAATGAATTTTCTTCTTTCCCTCATTTGTCATTGATTGACATTTATTTTTACTTCTAAGAGTAACAAATTCTTCCCAATGTCCCTCAACAGTCATGGACTTCTCTTCCAGTCTGGATGAAAGGTCATTTATGGCATTTTCTTGTTCTTAAATTTTAAGCTTTAGTTACATAACATCATCTATGCTTTCAACGATTAAAGAATGAACTTTCACTAGTTCTTCTAGTTGTTCAATCTCTGCATCAAGCTCATCAACATATTCTGATGATTCTTCCCCCATTTCCTTCCACTTATTACATCTCTTACATATATTCTGAATCTTGGAAAAAGCATCCAAAATTTGAGTCTTTGAATCACCATTAGAAGTAATGTGATTATCTCTGTCTTTATTGATCAAGGGTTCGGAATTTTCAAATGTAGCCATCATGGAATCTTGCTTTCCTGTTTTAAATTCAGGTTATTCTTCTTCACAAAATTCATTATCTTTATATTCCTCTTTACATACAAAACTCTTCCTCTGTATTTTCATTCAATATTTGAAGTCTCTATTTTTGAAAAATCGTTTTTTGAGGCTTCTCGATGTTCTCATCTTCACTATCTTCATCATTGATCATTCATAAACATTGTGAAGAAATGTGCCCAACTTTTCAACAATGAAAACATTTGAGAGGTAACTTCCCTTTGAATTTCCCTTTTCCCTTCTGGAACATCTTTGCAATGAGAGAAAGAATCTCTTTTTCTTAATCATCTTCACCACTACTATCTTTTGAGATTTTAAGTATATCCAGGGATTTGAACACCATTTCCTTGCTCACACGAGACGTAGCATCATCTGGTTTTACTCTCAATTAGTATGCTACCAAGCTGTTCATCAGATCATCCAGAGAAAGTTTGGAAAGATCTCTTTCCCTAAGGGCTAACACCATTGCATTTTACAGGGGTGGAAGTCTTATTAATATTTTCTTTACATTATCATTGATTTTGATTTCTTCTCCTAGACCCTTAATTTCTCCAACCACTTCAGTAATTCGATTGAAGAATGAGTCTGCATTCTTGTCTTGGTGCATCTTAAGATCATCAAACCGAATGTGTAGGACATTTAATTTTTCCTCATTTATTTTCCTATTTACTTCATAAATATTTTCAAGTTTATCCCACATGGATTTTTCTGAGGTGCAACTCATCCCCTTTAGATCGATCTGATGAGAAAGTGCTGCGGTGAGTGCATTTTGTGCTTTAGCATCTGCCTCAAGAATTTTCTTGTATGCATCAGTCATAGCCATGCCTGTTGGATTAGTGACTTTTATACCTTTCACAATGGAAAACAGAACTTCCATTCCAAGGGATATTAGATGAGATATCATTCTGTTATTTGAAATTTGAAAATTACTTCCATCGAATAGAGGTACTCCCATGACATTGACTTCATTTTCTATGATGACAAACGATATATTCAACACTAGCATCCTTTACCCTCTGATACCACTTGTAGGACCCTGGAACACCCTGAGAGGGGAGGGTTGAATTAGGGTGTCAACGTTTTCCTTTAAAAACAAAAATCTTGTTCCCACGTTTGTAGGAACTAGTAAAACTTGTATGATGAATATGATCTGCAATGAAACATTCACATGAAATGATATGACTCAACAATTTTTACTAGGTTCACCGCTAAGGGCTACCTCCAAGGAGCATATGCCAATAAGTTTTCAGTCATACCAAATTCCACTAATCTTCCCTAGCTGTGGATTAAAAAGGTTCGAGAACAGTCACTCTGTCCTAGGCTCACTGCCTTGACAAAATTTTAGGGATAGCTCACGGCGTTCCTCGGGTCACTCCCGTTGACTCCCCCTGGCTCACTTCCTTTGGTGAAGTCTCACTCAGTTTATAGACGTGAAGGTCTCTCCATCATTGCAAAAGAATGCATCCTCTGTTGAATGTATATGCTCTGTTGAAGTCCAACTTTCACTCATATACTATTCCCACTTTGCACTGAAGGTATTAGGCAATCTTCCTGATGTCGTGCAGCTCCAAAAAGGTCCGGCATACAACAGCCTCACCGGGCACACTACTCCATGACCGGCGTGAAAGTTTCAAGAATGGTGCGCAAGTCACATGCATGGTACAAAATCGACACGTAGGTGACACCAACACACTTGCACGACACTACCTCCTTAAACTCCAAACTTGCGCGACTCTTCAACTTTAACTTCCAAACTGCATTGGTCACGCAACCAACAACCGGCACGCAGCCTCTACATGTGCGACCCAAAAACCACCTGCGCGACTCAACCACTTGCGTAATGAGATCTTGAAAAATCTCTAAGCCTTGAAATTTGTTACAAATGAGGAGGGGTGATCATCTATTTATAGGAAACCTAGACCCCCTGCGCGATGGCGCGCAAGTGTCCTCCCAGCGCGCAATTCCCAGCGTGCAGCTCCAACCGCCCTAGCCTCTATCATATAACTCACTTGCACGACCAGACCAATACTTGCATGATAATATTCAATTTTCCATATTTTGATGTTCTGAACAGGATTAACAATAGGTGCACAAGTTTCCAGACCTCCTAGGTATAGGTGCGCAAGTCCGTCCTCGGTGTGCAGGTCACATGCACGACCACACCAATACTTTCACGAACCTTATCCCATTACCATTTTTCTATGTTCTGATCTTGAAAAACAAATGGAATGCAAGTTTTCTCTCCTTCAAGTATACGACGCCCAAGTCTATTTTCAAAAAACACTTTTATCTAATTGTCAATTTTAAGGCCCAAAAAATTGGAAAAAACTGGGATACAACGCCACCTTCAATACTGTTGTCTGCATGAACTTTATGATCACGTTGCTAGTACAAATTCTGAAATTCCACTAATAATTGACAACTGACACAAAAAATTCTCCAATTCATGCATAGATGACCATGGTTCCAATAGTGGTTTTATAGAGTCAGGGGTAGGTAATATCCCTCACCATATTGTTTCCCCAACGGAGGTGTCTGTCAATCAATTTCCAAGGTATCATTCACTTGTTTTTATTATGGGAGATGAGGTCATAAGTGGTGATTCAGCCTGATAGTTTTAAGAAGGTAGAGGGAACCACGTGTCCCACTTCAGGTTCCACCATTGATGCAGTTTTAGATCAAGAAATAATAGTTGGATTCTATAACCTGTGGTTAGTACAAATGTGACAACACAGGTAGAGGAAAACCACATGATTATCCTCATCCTAAGAGGGAAGATAATAACTTTTGTGGTGGTTATACTCAATTTTTTAGAGGCCCTGAAGTAGGTCATTGTTGAAATAAAACAATATAATTTCTAGTGACATGAGACATAAAAAATTGTTTGAGGTGCCCTATTCTTTTTATTCACGCGGGTTCATGTTTTGTTTGATTTAATAAATACAGACTACATCATATCACCAACACTAATCCGTTCTTCAAGCCTTGAGGTATATCATCTGCTAGTTCATGCAGTTTTTACAATTCTTGTTAGGGTTTATGTTTATTATTATGAAGAATGTATAGATTGTGATTTAGAATTGTTGTATTAACACTAGAGGAGATAATTCCTATGATTATGGATATATAACCATGAAATAATCCTTTGTATGTACTGGATGTATTTTTTGTAGGATATTTTTGATTACGTTTAAAGATAGGTTGTTATCTATAATGATGATATAGAGCCTATAATATTTTTTGGTTAGTGAGACCCTAAAAGTTTCCATATGCGTGTTCCATATTTTTATTTCTTGTGGATGAGATGATATGGAGTGAATGAAAGGATAAAATTATGGTGTTTCAAATGGTTGTTGAAGTATAAGTTGATTTTTTTTCATGATGAGGCTGTTAAATTATCCCCTCAAAGGGAGATCATGTTTGGGATAGGGACAAATCATGGTACTTGTATGATCTCAATGTATTCATATAGGGTGGTAATCTATGAGTTTTGATATCTACTAGTATATATTTACGGTATATTACCATAATGATTTGTACGAAAAGTGTGTTACCTTGGGGTGAAATGGTTTTGTTTGTGAAGAAGGTCAACAGTAGTTTTTGTATTTTTATTGAATATAATTTATTGAACTAGTAAAAAGATATTTTACATTATTCTATCCCATAGATCGATGATTCATTCAGTTAGTTAAAAGGGTATAGTTTGGTCTAAATGATAAATCATCATTTTTGATATCATCAAATATGGGTGAAAGATGAGTATATTTTTATGACATTTTTCTATTTTCATCATCTTAATTTTTTTTCCATTTTTATGTTGTTTAGGGTGATGAAAACTTTAGAAATACTCATATATATTTTAAATGTAGTGTTAATAGAGTTCATCGATATGTTAATAATGGTTTTCACTGATGAAAATTTCAAGTATTCTACTTCGAAGGAAGTTAATATAGGGAATATCTATGTTCTTTAGGGAGTTATTCATTATCTGAATATTTTAATATAGTTTTTAAGTATGAGTTATGAACACGTATTATTTATATTATTGGGAATTCCATATCCAAGAGAATTGTATTTGTAGATAATTCCATGATAAAAAAATTTGTTTCTTGGGATGTCCCAATGACTCTTGAATATGTGATGAGATTCGTTGGCCGTGTAAGCAATCATAGGATGTTCGTAGGATATTTATCATTGATCACAACTCCACTAAAAAATGTGGACAAAAAATAAGAGAAATTATTATTGATTGATTAGTGTTAATAATATTTCTATACATGAATGAGATTTTAGTCATCAATCTGGTCATTTATCTTCCATTAGAGGGAGTTATGTTCTATGTTTTCTTTCATTATTTGTATATATGTATAGGTTTTTTATGTTGTTGCAATCAGTTGATTCTTGTGGGTCTTATCATTAATGTAACCATGAGTACATTTATGACACCCATTATCTAGAGTTAGAATAAATTTTTTTTACATTAATATTGTGGAAAAATACCTAATCAATGACAATTTTTCTTTCTTAATGTTTATTATATAAAGAGTTATGTCTTCTTCTAGTTTGATGTGATCTTATGATATTGAGGGTGGATAAAATTCTTATAGTATTATGACATTTACATATAATAAACAATATGAAATGGAAATTTTGTAGATGATATGCAATGAAATATTTCATATAGTAATTCCTTGAATGAATATAGATATTCTTAAAGATAAATTGAATATCTCTCAATTATGCATCAAGACATGAGAGTGTTTTGAGGAAGATGTTGTTTTTTTAAGATGAATGTGTGGTATTGTATGGTGAGTTTGTTAAAGGAGTCTTAGTTAGGTAATTATAAATTTTAGGAATTGAGAGACTGTGTTGTTTTTTAAGATTCCTTGGATGATTGTTCTATAGATGAATTGGACCAGATGTTCATGTAAGTGACTCTTTTTTCCAGTTGAAAATGTGTTAGATGGTTCCACAAATATTCCACAGATCACCCTTGGTGATATATCCTATCATAATAAGGATTTACTAAGCTATTAAAAGTTAGTTTTGGGTTTTAGGGTTGAGTGGTGTAGTTATATAGTTTTTTTATTGATGTCTATCCTTCTAGAAAGTGAAGCTGTAGCCACGTGTTCATAGTGGTTTTCTCTAGCCGTTAGACGTTCCCTTGTTGAAGTAGGTGGGAATCTCAACATAATTAATTATTTTTTACCTCAATATTTAGGATGATTTGTAAATAGAAGGTCCAAATTAGATTTTTTTTATGAAATCATCCCACATTACAGAAATCCGGCTGTCAAGCCCAACGGAGGTTTTGTCATGGCCATATCTAGAGGTGGTGATACTCCATATAGTGTTGAGGATGATCATATTTGACCATGATCCACATTTTACCTACTACATGTGGACTATTGTTCAAAAAATATCTGGATCATAGTAATTATATATAAATTATTTTCATCCTCATATGAATGGTCAAATTTAGAAGACTATAAAAATTCTTCAAAACATGATGTATTATTGAGTTCTATATTTTTGAGGTTTGGGGATGTGGAACCCACCATTGGTAGATTTTTCATAATACAAAAATATCCAATCTACCACTTGTATATCATCATTTTAGTATTTTTATGAGATAATTTGTTGATCCCTATTATGATTGTCTGGGTTCAGAGGGACTATATTTATCAGGCTGAAACAAGTGCAGAATACGACAATGATGGTCTAGGTAATTCATGAAAAGTAGAAAGTAGAATAGACTCATTAGAAGACCTATTTTGATCATATTAGGATACTTATATATTTCTTAATTAATCATCACGTGTTCAAAATGGTGAATTTTTTTCCAAAGAAGTGAATGTATAGTTATGGGAGAACGATTTTCCACAGGTTGTTGGGACTATCAAGATGTTGTCTCATATTCAAATTATGGAGTATCAGATAGGACTTCCCCTATATCCGAGTCAAAAACATTATGTAATTGATGTATCATAGCTACTTCAATACAATCATGATGATTATCATGTCATTGATTGTGGTGATATAAATATTATTGATGATGTGACCTTCTAGGAGTGACCTATGGAGATATAGGACTACTAAGAGAAGTTGTTTAGCGGGAATGTTATTCCATCTGTTTATATCATTTGGAGAAACAGTTACATGGTGGTGATAGTCAGGTAATTTGAGATGTAGGTATGCAGTAAATAACTACAATGTATTTTTTGTTTAGATCTTCCATTGTAGTGATGCTAATTTGTGGTGGTTGATATTTTATGGTTTATGAGGTAGATTTATTGAGATGTTTTATTGGTAACCATGATGTTATTTGATAGTTATCATTACAGAAGTGCATTTAGGATGTGGTTTGTCATTTTTTGTAGTTTTTTCTTGGTTTGTCTATGTTATTTGGTATAACTCCCGTGATGTAAATATTCTAGAGATGTATCTCTTAGGGTGGTTTTTATGAAAATACTTTTCTATCAATTCTCTCTAAGATTGGTTTTAATTTCTCAAGGATGATAATTGTTTGAGAGGTTCCTAATATAAGTTTACATACCATAGTAGGCGTTATTTTGATTATTTTTTGTGGTTGAGGAAACCATAGAAGTTCCCATGTGGTTAAGGGGATGATATTGGAGTTAAGTTGAAAAATACGATCAACTACAGATTCTTTAATATGGAGCCTTTGGCTACACCGTATGGTCACAATGGTTTAGTGGGAATGGTTTTGGTATGGGGTCACAATAATGGGATTTTGTAACTTATTATTGTATCGTAATGATAGGATACAACGTATTCCATTCCATAGTAAAAAATTGGTAATAAAATTTATTTCATGACTACGATGTTGGGGGTCAACTGTTGTATTTGGTAAGTTATACCGAATTTGAAAACCCAATGGTATGGAGATACGATGCGGAATAGCATCCATTCAGTATTTTGTGTATCTAGGGTTTGGTGATCTTGAATGACTCATATTCTCTACAAAAGTAAATTAGATAAGAAAAATGAATATTCCATGTTTTTTGGACACTCATCTGATTAAGGGGGATATAGTGTAGTGTTCTTATTTTCACCCTAATATTCCTTGGTTTCCACAAATATGTAGTGTGGTCTGAAGGGTTGTGATGTGGTTATTGATTTTTATATTGGTCTATAAATACCCAAATTCCCATTGAACCAATTTTTCATCCAATCATTACTCTCAATACCACGTAACCTTATTGATGTTTTCAATATATTTGAAGTCCTTTTAAATAGGTATTATTTCATGCCTCCATGTATTTTGTCTAGAGTGATCTGAAGTTGGTTATTCATTTATTTATCATTGTTTATTCTCCATTCAATCTATTTTACTCGAATTTATAATTTTTTTAGATGTTGATCTATATATTTATAATTGAGTTTAATTTTTTAATATTGTAAAGGTTGGAGTGTGGCATACTAGAAGGGAAGTAGTTTTATTGTGGGACAGGTGATCAGAGATCCATGTTATTATTCTATTTTCATGAGAAGAACGTTGAATTTTTTAGGTAGTTAATTCATTACTTTTCCTTTTACATACATTAAATCATAACTTAATCATGTTTTATTTTTTTCAATGATGGTGTAACATACCAAATAAATTATTCACCATACTAATTAATGAAAATTATTTATTTTTTGTATTTATATGTTGTGGTCTTCTACCATGATAATCGTTTTCCTCTTTATTTGATATATAAAAATTTATCTAAGGTGTTCTTTGTTTAAATTATTAAATTGATGAAAATTATTTATAATTTAATGTATGTAATAATTTTAGTGTTGGATAAAGAATTAAATAAGATACTTTTCTAATGAATAATTAAATTATTAAAATATTTTTTAGAAATATAAGCAATTCTAAATTGTTTTTTAATTGAAGATGTTATTCCATGTTGTAATGGAGTTGGCTTACAAATATAATGATATAATTCATAGTTTGGATAATAATAAAAGGGTATGATAAATGATAATTTTTTGGCTCACATTTTTTTAAACTAGAATTGATGTAAAAGAGCATATTTAAAAAAATTAATGGATTATTGTAGATAATTCCTTAGGATACCCAAAGATTTAACATGTAAATAAAGAATTAGTTAATTCCAGATATACTAAAAATATTTTTTTTGTTAATGATATTGGTTGGGGTTTATAGTTCCCATTTTGATATAATCGATAAATGACATATTTTAGGAGTCATGTTTCCCAGCTGACTGTGTTTATGTTTTGATTCATTTTGGGGGGTTTTGATGTGATCCTTTATATGTGATGTGATATGATCTTGGCGTATCTAATGAGAAATGTGTATGGAGACATGGGGATGTTAAAAAAATTGAGTCATACTATAGAGAGATGCTTGTTAATGAGAATGATGGTGTTAGGGAGGGATCTAATGTGATGGAATTATCAAATGATAATAATTTTTAACCAATTTTTAACCCATTGTGTTTGTTCTTGCTTTAGGGAAATGATGATTATCCTAAGAAACCATAGAATCAATTAGATTATGCTTCAAGGGCATGGACTTTACTCTGATGGTTAATGTAATGAAATTAAAAAAAAATTAACTAATGGTTGATAATATAATTAATGTGAATTGGAATATGAAAATGTTGGAATTAATATAATGTAGTACTATTTTAAAAAAATTCTTAAAAATAGCATGTTCCATAATGTTTCAATAAGGTGTCTGAGTGAAAATTGTTAAAGTAGTGGATAAGACTATGTTATGCCCATAGTGTGTTTGTGTGCTCTTTTACAAGCTATATTATCAATGATTTTTTATGCCTACCCATCTTTTTTAGTTGGTATAGTAACACACAATGGACTCTAGGAGTGTGTTTTCACCAAGATCTTGTTTGGTGAGGGGATAATATATATCTACCCCCTCTCTCCCCACTCTCTTTCTTTTGGCCTGACTGCCTTCATTTTTAATGATTTTTGATAACCCCCCTTTCAGGGGATGAGGGGGAACACTTACAAGGGCCATTGGATTAGATATTATATGGATTGTTGGCTTAGGAGGTTACATGGCCCGAAGGTTTTAGGGAAATCAACCAGACTATCTACAATAAATTGCCCCTCCCCAACATCTGCATCATGATAGTAGCTCTCCACCTTCACATGGTCGTCTGGCTCGGCTTCTCATGCAAGGACATGCTGGTCCCTATGGCATGGCCACACTCTCTCATTCTGACAAATCCATTTGGCTCTTGTCTGGTGAGTGCACCTGCTCTCCCCACTCTATTCTCTAGGTATTATTACGTGTTGGTATGCATGGGGGTTAGGTACCCATATATGTGTATATAGGAATGTACAGGCTTTTGGGTATTTCACAAACATGTAACATTAGATATACTATCATGAAGATGATTGTATCATTGAAATGTATGGGATGTGATGGCACAAGGTTAATACTCAATGTACGGGTTGTGATGGATTGAGTTATAATACTCATTGTATGATATATTAAATATATGATATGGTGGCTCCCAAACACTACTATGTAACTATATAAAGATGTGTATTGGATGGTGAGATGATGTGATGCATGTGATGAATTTTTTCATACTATGCCAGTAGTCAATGTGATGTATTATTTTAGAGAGTGATGTCTCAGGACTTATGACATTGGTGCAGAGAGACAAACCAATGGGAAAGTAGTATAGGGTTACCGTTGTTGATTTATAACTATAATATTTTATCCCTGGTATGTGATATTTGGTGAGAGATAGTCAGAGTTAGGTTGTGAACCTAACATCCATCTTTAGGTAAACAGTTAGTTTCACTTACAGTTCAATGTGATTTACATTGCTTTATTTATATCTTTTAAGAAAGGATCTGGGGAGGGTCCTACTCAGTATACCTATTATTCTCAACCTATATATATATAAAATGTTGGTCAACATGAGAAGGTTAGAGATCAGGTGGGATATTATTACTAATTTTTTTCGTTTTATAGGTGTTTTTTGGGCTTCATGGTTGCTTCTAACTTTTCCTTTTTGGTACTTCTAATTTTCATTTCCAGTTGTTTTAGTCTCATATGACATTCAATGTACATACATGGGATCTATTTTATCATTATAAAATGAACTTGTATTTATCATTTAATAAAATTTAAAATTATTTTTTATATTTTAATATTAACAAGGTTATTATTTAACCTTTATATCTAATTAATAATTAATGTATATTTTTAACATTTTGTGTATATTCACATAGAAAAAATATATATAAATTTAAATACATAATAATAATATTATTTATAATTAATGATTTTAAACACAATTAATATTTAATTATATTATTTATACACAATCAATATAATACATGAATCTATATAATAAATGAATAGTATTAATATATATCTATATATTAGAAATTTTAAATAATATTTAAATATAATTATTAAAATTATTATGTTTAATATTTATGTTTTATAAATAATGGTATACTGTGGAAAAAAATTATACATTATATTACTATTTATACATTTTTTGACGAAATATTTATAAAACATTTATTCATTTACATATACAATAATATTTGTAATTATAATTAATACTTTCACTAATAATTTTACTAATAACACATTTATTATAATATCATTGCATTTATTAAATATCTATCTTATTTTTAATACATTTATTAAATATTTATCATAATATTAAAATATTTCTTATATATTTAATAAAATGAATATTATTTATTCATTTGTAATATTTTTTTAGTTTTTCAATCATTATATAATGTTTTATTTTATTTTATTATAATATTAATACATTTATTCATTATATTTAATATAACATTAATAAATTCATTTATATAGTTATTGTATACTCAATTTTAGTTATTAATTTATAATCAACCTATATTTTTTAATTTTAATTTTATTCATTATTTCATTATTATTTTAATAATTTTTCATTTTAGTTTATATATTTAATATTATTTATTCATTTATAGAATATTTTTTATATATTTTAATATTTAATAATTTAATATTATTTATTTATTTATTTATTTATAATGTATAAAATATTATGTTTTTTAATTTATTCATCTTATCAATATTTATCTATTAATTTTAAATTTTTTTGTATTTTAAATGTATATAATTGTTGTTAATTATTTTTTAACGATTAGTTTTTTGTTTATTTTATTTATTTAAATATAGTTATTCATTATATATTATTATTAGTTTAATATTTAATTAGCCTTTATAAACACATTTTTTCCAATGATATAGGCTTATTCTATCCGTGTGAACTGTAGCACTAATATATTGATTATTTGTCAGTGCCTATTAGTTTAGCACTAAAAAAGGTATAATTTATCCCCATATTTTAACAAGCATTGATTAAACCCTTTTATTCTTTTAAATGAACCCCAGTCACTCTGCACCCTCTTTCACCGTTCAATATTTTAGTAGAATACACACTCAATAAGAAATTCATCGAACATTTTACATGAATCTCTACCCTCTAAATATTAGGAATCATATATCAATCATTTTTTATTCTATTTAACAGTTTTGAGGCATGTTTTATGTATCTTCATCCAGAAAAATGATGTGTACGAAATCCCTTTTCTAATCGTGTTCTCGCATAACATTTTTTTGTTACTTTATATATTTTTAATTTTCCAATATTTTTATTGATATTCATCTATTTTTTTCATTTATTTTATTCATTATCTCAGGTCTTTTCACACATTGGTCCACTAACTAACCCTATAATAATTTTATAGTATTTTTGTGTTTAAGGAAAGTGCATGAATTTATTTTAAATTTTTGCATATGATCTTTTTATTTGAAGAAATGAGGTAATCTTGGATTTGATTTAGAAGATACATTTGATGTACCATTTCATTTTTAAATGGGTTGTCAATAAAGAATAAAATAAATAACTCTATGATAATAATTATTCACTGTGATTAATATTCTTTAACTAGGAATACAATGTCTTAAATTGTAATAATGAAAATTTATTTGAGGTACAATATTTTTAAATTTAGGTTTGAATCCATGGGTTTTATATTGATAAGTATTTGGGGAATGTAAATCAATAGAATTATATTTGAATTTTGTATGGTTTTAAGTTGTAATTTGGAGTTCCTATTTGAAAATAATGGTTTATGTAATAAAATGTTACATTAACTTTTATCCTATAATGAATTCTAGAATGGAAGGAGAAAACTGTTTTAGATTAATAAATAATATGCTTATGTAGATCATTGGGGTGTGAAAAAAAATAAATGTGGAATTTTTGGAATTTTATTTTATACAATATTTTTTATAAAATAAATGGTTAATGATTACTTCTTATAACAATTATTTTGGTAAAGAAATATTTTTTAGTTGTTTATTAAATTTAATTTCAAATTTAAATGGTTGAACTATCTACAAATTCATATTAAATCGTAATAAAGGAATAAATGTGTAGTATTTTGTCCCAAAATATGGATGGATGATAGCTCTATGGGAGGTGAATTGAGGTTCTAAAATGTTCATTACAAAAAACTTCACTATTCATGTATATTAGATAAAATATATATTTTTATTATGAAACAATAGTAGAAATATGAAAAAATAAATAAAATATTTTGAACATAAGATATTTAGAGTGTCTTGGGTAACATAAATACCCTATTCCACTCCACCAACACTATACGCTATACATTTAGTGATTTTCACTATAACAAAAAATTTAGTTAGGCTCTTAGTTGAGAAAAATATTTTTCATCTAATACAAAGATCCAAGTGCTTTCAACAAGGATCTTCATTTACAATATCTATCTTTGATCTCAAAACACTCTCTTACAATGATTTTAAACAAAATATAATGAATAAATTTTTTAAAGAAAAGTTACAACACATAGTTGATAGAGAAAATTACAGTACCAAAAGATGCATTATGAGAAAATGAAAGTTTTCAAGGTGTTTCCTAGAATGATCATTAGAGAAAATGATATACATGTAATGAAAACACATGCCTTTTTGTTTGATATTTTCCATTTACCTACATTTAGGGTATTTTTATGTATGTATCTGTGTTCAAATAATCCATCATTATATATGAAAATGCTAAATTTTCCTTTTATATCTAATTTTGAAATTAGACATGTGATTTTATTAACAGTAAAAGGAAATGTCCATTTAGATGTTGATAATATTGTATAGTAATAAAACACATAAACTCTTTCTAAATAAATAAATTAATTTGGTATCATAGTTATAAAAATACTTATTATTCTTAAAATAATTCCATTAATGGTAGAAGAAATATAATGCACTGTTCACACTTCCCTTAATTTGATATTAATTTTTTTGATATTCTATAAAAGTATGAATTGAATTATCAAGAGATTAGAAATGTAATCATGAAATTCTACATAACATATATATCACTAAAATATATTTATCTGATAATAATTTTCATATTTGGAAAACATCAAAAGATACTTCACAACACAAAGAAGATATCTGAATTAAAATGACTTCATCATTGTGTAAGAAAATTCTTCTTTTTAAGTTAAAATATGTTTTTGTGATGTGACACATAGCTTCTTCAACATGTTCTGTATTTGGTAAAATAATATTTTACAAATATCCATTTCTAATGATAATGAATTCTTATTATATAAATTCTATCTAAAATATCATACATGAGTATGTGGAAACTCAGCCATTTTATATAAAACATAACATATTACATAGTATGATATATATTAAAATCTAGGGTTTTGAAAATTTGAGTAGATGGATGATAAATAATCCATAATTTATAGGATAATAACTTATATAATTAGTGTAATATAAATTCTTTTGATAAATAAAATATGAATAACATAAGAAAAATATTATAGAATAAAAAAAATTACTTTTTAATTACCAAAACAAATTAAAAACTATATTTTTTAGATGAACAGTAGTTAGACCATAAATCTACCCTACTTTTATGATCATAAAACAAATTAAATAGAAAAAAATGAAAAAGTATATTTTAACATTGAATATAATATCCCCTTATGATTGATTTTTTAAAATAAATATTCTTCCTCTTTATTTTAAATTTTTTTTTCTTCTTCCTAGAGTAATAAATTTTAATATTTAATTTTTGTATTCTCCTTTTCTTCCATAACTTTTAATTAAAAATGGAATTTTCTATATTCTCATAAAATAAATCTTTTTCTCTCTAAATTACTATATTATCCCTATATTCTACGCCATTATGTGATAAAAATATGTATAATAGAGTATACACTCAATATTTTACATAAAAAATAGAAAAAATTTTATTCTATTTATTGTGAATATAGTTTTACATAATGTCTTTAACAGATTAACATTTATGGAATAGCATAAATCAGAAATGAAAATTAAAAACATGGGCATAAGAAAAAAACTTGAATATGTGAACAATAATATTCAAAAAAACAATATAAAATAAAGATAGAAAAAACTCATTAGGTTTGAATAGTGTTAAACTGCAAAACTAATTGTAACCATATAAATAATATAAAATTTATTATGAAATAGAAATAAATATTAAGAGTGTAAACTAATAATTAAACTAAAAAATACCATTGGAATTACTATGTATCATTACATAACAAAAAATTATTGAACTATTTATGAAATAAAATTAAATATAAAAATGAATTCCTTCTTGAAATAAATATTCAATATTTGGTAAACTAGAAAATCATTGGAAAACAACCACGTAAACTATGAATTGTAAAATTTTGGTAATATAAGGACTGGATTAGACATTTTGGATGTGTTTTTTTAATGATATGTCTTTTCTAATAGGTAGATTGGATAAAGGAATAAAAGATTCATCAGAATCAATAATAATGTATACAAATTTATATAGAGATTTTCTAAGACCTCATCGATCATGTAAAGTTATCCTTACTAATGTGGATTTGATGTTGGGAACAACATGATGAGCTCTCACCATGTAAAAATTATCTAAATGTAAAAAAATTTAATTTAAAAATGGTTCAAGAATAGTTAATGACATTTATTTAGAAAACATTTTATTTCCCCTTTGATAATGATCTGTAGGATCAATAATTTCTTGTTTCCATTGTAAAAAGGATGTGTAGAGATTGATGATGGGATGTCTTGGGAGGAATATCCCTCTAATTTGAAATACGGAATCCACACAAGCATCAATCCTTTTAACCATATCATGCCTAAACCATATTAAAAGCATTGTCAACCCAATCCATATCCTCAGGGATATATTTCTAAAAATTTATTGAATTTATTATTTAATTGAACAATTTACTTTAAACTTATTTATGGACTAAAAATATTTATATAACATCGGTATTGAAAGATAAACTAAAACAATTTATTTTCCTTTCCATTATACTAGAATTTATTGTGGCTCAAAAACCATCATCCTCTTCTTCTAAATAATCTATTAATTAAATAAGATTTATATTTGACACAAAAATTCGATGTAAATATTCAAATTTCATCTATAATACGTTAAAGTTATTAGATAGGGGTACATCCATCTTCTGTAAAATCATAATGATGAAACATAATTATTTTATCACTTGTAATGCTGACTGTTAAACTATAGGAATCTACTATTATAACAAGGTGATGATTTCATTCTTAGATTGATCAATTAACACAAGTGGATTATTAGAAAATATAGGCATACTATTAATTCATCAATGATGTTCCTTGGAAGAACCTTAACACTACATATAAGAAATAATAGAAATCATTATTTCTATCACAATTGATACACCTTATAATCTTGAAAAACATCATCTCAATTAAAGGTTTCTGAAGAGGTTTCTAATTACATTTCCTCATCCACCGATTTAACTAATTTCTTCACTTATTTATCATCGTTTTGTGAAACAAAATTATCCCAAATAGTACTAATTTCATTTCAGGATTCATCTAATTATGATTTCATGGATTCCACTTTACGTAATGAATTAGAATAGATCAATTGATATATATATGTATCATCTCTACTGAATTGTGGAACGTCCTAATTTCAATAGGCTTAATTAATAGAATACAATATATCTTGTTGAACTATTATACTTTTATCACCCTTTGGATGAATTTCACTCACACAAGTTATTTTTTCAACATTGTGTGATTCTTTAGAATCAGATCTAATTCTTCTTATTTCAAATTTACCTTATATTTCAAAATGGGAATCAATAATAAGAAGTGACTATTTTATCTTAATGATATGGTACTTTCCTAAACAACAAAAAACAATTGTGTGACAGAAAAGGCAAACCATTCTCTATTTTATGGAACATGAACAAAAAATGTGAAGGAAGTGAACTATCTTCAAGAGAAGATCATTCTAAATATTCAATAACGACATGGAATCCCATTAAATGTTTGGAAAAAGTTGTACCTTCATCTGGACATTTTGATTTATCAAGACCCATAACTCTTCTATCTACTAAAAGGCTTCTTCTTTGTAGGTAGAATAACTCCCCAAGAGTGGAAGTGGGGTTCTGTAAAAAAAAACACTTCTTCCTAAAATAGATGAACTTAATGTTGTTAATCATGGACAATGGGTTGTTGTATTCTCATCCAAACAAATAACTACTTTTTTAAATACCATGGATAGAATTATTCACAAAGGAATTAAATTCATAAACTATATTTTTTATGCCACATGTACCTTCTAACATACCATTCTATATTAACTGGATTATCAATCATAAAAAATATAATAATGTATTGTAATAAAATTTTAATTTTTCAAAATCCCATTAGGAAGAGTGATGGATGATTGGATGAACATGAAAAATAATATTCTTCTTGGTTCTAGATCCTTTACTTGATTATTCTCTACATCAACAGAGCTAAACATAGAATTCATAATATCTGGTGGAAAATTATCATCTAGGGAATGAAATTAATTCCTCAAATCTTCATATCCTTCATGTGGGCCCTTGAAACCTACATCCATTTCCAATTTTTATAATGAAAAAAATTTGTTCCTGGTTATGGTGATGAGGTCATCATTGTCACCAAAATTAAACACTCAAATGTCATAAAACCCTCACAATTCCATTTCTAACACAAAATCGTTTATTTTTTTTCAGACACATGTTCCCATAACCAATGATTGATGAATTTCTTGAAAATAATTTCAGTTACATCAAGCTCAAAAAAATAAATTTCTCATCAATTGAGAAATTATCAAGATGTTAATTTCCACATAAAACTGGATGATGAAACTCCATTAACTCTCTTAGTTTTTTACATTATTAATAGGAGGTCTGTAGGTTTTGAAATATTAGGGAAATAAGGGTTTATATAGCAGGGATAAGAGAGTATTTGAAGGTTTTACAAAGTATTTTCACATCTTATTGACATGATTTCTTTTGATTCATGATAATCTTAGGGTCATGAAGTGTTGTGTAGTTTAATCATTAAAAAATATATGTGATGTGTTATTTTTTTATATGTCTAATACTCAACATAGATACTCTAAATGTTTTAAAAAGCAATTTAAATAATGTATTTAATAAAATACAAAAAATTTGAATTCATATTATTGAAGTTCCCAGTCAGGATCGAAGTATCACTAATAGGAAGAGGGGGTGAATCAATGATTTAATTTTCTTTTTTAGTTTCCCCTTTTTGAAACCACATTCACCCCATGTTAAAGAGTTTCTTCCCTACTGAACACACACAACTATAAGAACAAAAGATTTACAAGGTTCACTACTCAACAAGAGTAGCTACGTCCTTGGTATGGTATGGAAACAATCCAGTACCACACAATCCACTAGAAAACAATCCATTGATGTGGAATACAACAAGTAGGATATACCCTTACACTCGTGTAGCACTTTGAAATCAATCCAATAGTGTGTGTGCTCCCTCTTATCACAAAGAGTGTAATGAAATAATTCTGTGCTTCTTCATGACCTTTCCCGGATCAAATCTTTCAAAAATATTCTTTACATTCCTACACAGAAGCTGGTAGAAACCTCCTGTAGAAAACTGGTTGCAGGCCTCCTTCCACTTGCGCACCTCCTTGAACATGCGCGCCTCCTTCTACTTGTGCGCCTCCTTGCACATGCACGCCTCCTTCCACTTCTGAACCTCCTTTATACTTGCACACCTTTTTGTGGATATGAAATACTTGTGCTTCACCTTTATACATGCGTGAGTCTTTTTGGACATCACGACACTTGTGCGCCACCTAAAAATGAGGCTCAACTTGCGCGCCTCAACCACTTGCGCACCACACTTCTTCGACTTTCACGCTCAGAGCTCAAAATATTTCTCTAAGTCTCGAGCCTCTCAAAATGAGGAGGATAGTCGAATTTTTCTAGGAATTTTACAACCTGTGTGTCACATTCACTTGCACACCTCCTTTGGTACTTGCGTGCCTTCTTGGCACTTGCACGACTCCCTGGCACTTGCACGCCTCCTTGGGACTTGCGCACCTTCTTGGTACATGAGATCCTTTTTGGTACTTGCGTTCCTTTTTTTCACTTGCGTGCCTTCTTTCCTTTGACATATTTTTGAAATAATGATTTTTGAAATATGAATTTCTTGCCTCTACATACTTGTGCGCCTACTGCATACTTGCACGCCTACATGTTTCTATCTTCCTTTCCCTCATAAGGATTCCATCACACGTTCTCCAAACATATGATATTTGTGAAATACAAATCAGAAAAGCATCATCTGGTTTATGGTCCTTTTATAAAGTGAATTTATTTATCTTATTTGACAAAAAAATACAACACTCTGCAAAGGCTAACTATTAAAACTTCATTCTCAATCCATCTTGGTCCCAACAATCTCCCCCTTTGGATTTTGTGGTCAACCAAGATTCATAAATCACTGAACTTTGTAACCATATGCAATGGATTACTTATCAACAATTATAAGCTTACATGTGATAACTCTTTGTAGGAAACAAGAATTATTGACTGCCAAAACCACGCTGTCTAAAGGTAGTGACTATGAAATCTCATGATCATATCACCTCAGCCTTCTTCAGAATATATTTCAAGCTTCTACATCAGTATTGTTTAACATCATTCAAGCTTCTACTTCAGAATTCTTCACATCTTCAACTTTCCTGGAAAACAAACAACATTGTTTCCTACAACCACTCCAACAAACAGTTAGAATATTTCACACACATACATGCTAGATTCACATCGTACCCACAACTCCCTCTTTATGCATGCATCTATAAGGATAGATTTATGAAACAAGTCTCCCCCTTGAAAACACTATACAAAGGCAAGATGAGAGTGGGGACAGAAACATGTACCTTAACATTGATGAGAAGGAGGTTGGACACCCATGTTGATCCTCAATTTTTCAAATGGTTCCTTCGGTAACGGTTTTGTGAATATATCAGCAACTTGTTCAGATGTAGGAACATACTCCAGCCTCAATTAATTCTTCTCCACCTACTCTTTGATGAAGTGGTACATTCTATCAATGTGTTTTTAATGAGAATGTTGTACTGGATTTCATGTAAGATTGATTGCACTCTGATTATCACAACCCAAGAGCAATAATAGCTTTACTTCAACAAGTAGATCTTCCAACTGAGTCTTCATCCACATTAGTTGAGTTGCAGCTTGAGTAGTAGCAACATACACAGCTTTAATTGTGCTAAGATTTACTGAATACTGTTTCTTTGTATGCCAATGAAATGAGCGGCCGATTTTCGCCTATCGACCGGTCAAGGTTCCAGTGCTCTTCTAATGTGTATAGAAGCACTCGGGTCGAATCCTCGGCGGTGGTACTTCATAATAGTAGATTGTTTTTAGTTGATTGTATTTTGATTGGGAGGGTTTGTTTGCAGAGCTTAATTTAAATTTTTAATGAATGCTGTCTAATTTAACAATTTTATTAAGATTGGGGTGAGTTCATCATTAGGGATTTAAGCATGTGATATCCTTGAGCTTTGCTTTATATTGCATTAAATTAACACCCCCATCAAAAGTTGATGTTGATTGTAATTCCCAAGTGTTAAGCCTTTAATCCAAGACTTAACCTTAAATAGGGTTCTAATCTAAATAATTTCATGATTGTGGAATTGTATTTTTGGTTCCAATAATCCATGGAAACCACATTTTGAACATAATATGTCAATAATCCATGACATGTTAAGTCCAACATACACAATGATAAATTAAAGAATAATCATCAAGAAAAACCTCTCAATCACTTAACATCTATAAATTATAACTCACACCAATAAGATATTTACTCAGACATTTAAATTATTAGTAATCTGGTCTATTATTTTTAAGGTGATGAATTACAAAGAGAATAAAAAGAAAGGGATAAGAAAAGAGTTGTGCGCCGAACACACACACGAACGATGATGAGAGTAAAACAAACCGGAATTTTTATTGAATAATAAAGTAAAAGAAGATGATGGATTTGAGATTGATTTAAACTAAAATAATAACATTAATATTGAACTATAGAATTTGGATGAGAATAAGAAATTAAGAAGAAGAAAATTGCATTAAAACAGAATTACAAAGACAAACAGTGGGAAAATTACAACGAAGAAAAATGCAAAATTAAATGAAAATAAAGAGAGAACGAAAGGATTATCAAGTAAAAACATGAGTTTGGCAGATCATCCCGAGAATTTGGTAGGGACTTGTTACTTCCAATCCGTCCTCCTTTGCTCTGAAATGCCAACCCTTTTAAAAGGAGAGGAGGGGATGTATTTATAGCCCAAGGTGGTGGACTGTTTACATTCCAGAAATACCCCTCCACTTGGCTCACATATAATGACATCAATACAGCCTAATCTCGAGAAATTTACTTATTAAATGTTGTATATAATAATGTTTTCCGACTACTCTAAAAATATGGAGTCATTTGGACGTAATGATCAAATGTTATGGCTGGTTTATTAAACAAAGTAAAACTGTCCATTTCAATCCAGTCTTTTTGAAGTCCCGAATGTGAGAGAGTTTTTGAATATGAATATGCCTTCATATCCGAATGGGTTCTTCCACAAAGTCGGCCACCTATATCGCCTCTTTCCCACTGCAAAATCTAAGCTCTATTTGACTCTTACATCATGATATATGTCATGCATACTATACTGATTTTAATTTTCGGCCAGATTGGTGGGCTGGAATTTAAAGCTTAATTTGTTCCCCTTGTACATAGATTTAGGCCTTGAAATTTTTATCCAAGATTACATGTAGTTTCCCACGAATTATTGTGGAGAGACAATGTTTTTGGACTTCTGGATTGAGCCCAGTAAATCAATCTTCAATGCCGGTCCAATTTGTTCACAGATTCATTGGTCTTGTTTGTAAGGACCATATGACCCCTCAAATGGATGAATTGGATAATGGTACCTTCTAATGAAATGTTGTATATTCAAAGGAGAATCCTAAAAAACAAGAAACACACAATTTAGATCAGTATAGTGATAGTTATTATTAAATCATTAAACTGACTTAATTGGACTACTTCTAAAAATGCTCAAAAATTATACTTAATATTAAAACATTAATATTTCACACAAATTATGAACATTTCATATAAAATAAGAAAAGGGAGTATATAATAAGACATGAAAATATTAACAATATCAGCTAAATAACACAACTTTTCCCTAGAAAGAAAACTCCATCAGATGTGGATCTTCGAACATCAACATATCATGCCCAATCAACATCAGAATACCCGAATAGATCAATATTTCCAGTGCCATCATACCTCATTCCAAAATTTTTTATTCCTTTGATATATCTGAGAGTTATTTTTCCAGAAATCAAATGTGATTCTTTAGGAGAACTCTGAAATATTGCACATAAAGTGATAACATAGACGATGTTGGGTCTTGAGGTAGTCAAATACAACACACTTCCAATCCATTTTCAAAACACTTTCTGATCAACTTCCTTGCCTTCTACATATTTAGACAACTTGGTTCCCACTGAAATCGGTATAGAAACTGGTTTCAAATTTTCCATGCCAAACTTCTTCAGCAGTTCTTTAGCATAAATTTCGTGAGACATAAAAATGAGATTCTTCTTCTGTGAAATTTGTATCCCAAGAAAGTAATTCATTTCTCCCAGCATGGACATCTCAAATAACTTCTTCATCTCCTCAGAAAATTTCTCACATGATCTTTCATCATTTCCAGCAAATATAATATCATCGATATAAACAATAACGATCAGTGAAAACTCCTAACATTCCTTGATGTAGATATTGCTATCAACTCTCCCTTTCTTAAAATTCAACTTCTTTATGCAAGTATCTAATTTAGAATACCATGCTCTCAGAGCCTGTTTTATCCCATATAAAGCTTTCTTCAACCTTCAATCATAACTTTCATCTTTTCCAATAACAAATCCACAAGGTTGATCAATGTAAACTTCCTCGTCAAGGTCACCATTCAAGAATGCGGATTTTACATCCATTTGAAAGATTTTGTACCCTCATTGTACATCAATAGCAAGAAAGATTCTAATTATTTCTAATCTTGCCATTGGAGAAAAGGGTTAATCAAAATCAATTCCTTCAATTTGTGAATACCCTTTGTAGACAAATATTGCTTTGTTTCTTATTACTTTACCTTCTTCATTCATCTTGTTCTGGAAGACCTACTTCGTACCAATAATGTTCTTGTTGTCCATATTGGGTATAAGTTCCCAAGTGTCATTATTCTCTATCTGATCAAGCTCCTCATTCATAGCATGAACCCATTTCGGATGCTCAAATGCTTCATTCACAACATTCAGTTCAACTTTTTAATAAAGAGAAGTATGTGATATAGCATTTGTTGTTCTTGTTGTTTGGACGCTCTGATTTTTATCTCCAATAATGTTTTGAGCCTCCACTTTCTTCCTCAACCTAGGATGAGTTGTTTGAACTCCATCCCCATCACTTGAGATCTCTGAGTCAGATTCCTCTTCTTGAGTAGGATTAACAGAGTCTGAATCATTATCAGAATTGTGAAAAAAATATTCTCTATCATACTCTACTTCGACATCAACATATGACTGCTTTTCTTTCTCAGCATTTTCAAAAAATTTTACATATGAAGAATCAATAATTCTTCCTTTTTCATTATTAAGGCATCTATATCCTCTTCCTTCTAGAGCATAGCCATGAAAAATTATTCCATCTTCTCTTTACTCAAACATTCCCAGATTTCCACCTTTCTTCTTTATAATACATGGACTCCCAAAGACTCTCAAGTGTTTCAGACTTAGAGTTTTTCCATAAAACATTTCATATGGAGTAATATCTGATTGTACCCAATAGAAACACTAGTTCTGAATATACACAGTAGTGCTCATTGCTTGCCACTAATAATAATGAGAAAGACTATTTTCAAGTAACATAGTTCTCCCCATTTCCACCAGACTTTGATTCTTTCTTTCATATAACCCATTTTTTTGAGGTATGTATGGTGAACTGAACTCATGCCGAATTCCATGTTTCTAAAGATAACATTCAAAATCTTCATTATTATACTCACCACCATTATCAGTTCTCAACTTCTTCATTGAATACTCACATTATTTCTCTGCTTTCCGTTTGAGACTCTTAAACATTGTTAAAGCGTCTGACTTATGTCTCATATACATAACACATGTAATGCGACTAAAGCCATCAATTAAAGTAATGAAGTACTTATCTCCATTTGAAGATTGGTTTCTCATTGGTCCACATATATCTGAGTGTATGAGTTCGAAGGCTCTTTTTGAGTGATTTTCAACTCTCTTGTGCATAGAATTAGTAATCTTCCCTTTCTCACAAATAGTACAAAACCAATCTCTTTCTCTTGATAAATCAAGCATATCCCGAACCCTATCTCACTTTGATAATTTTCACATATTTCTCTAACACATGTTCCCCAGGATTTTATGACATAATTTATTTTCATCCACCACACTCATGTAACAAGAGTTCTATACATCACCAACTTGGAATAGATTCCCTCCTGTACGTTGGCCTCTTGTAACTATAGGTCCATCATTATCACTTTTCACAACATATCCATCTTTTCTAAATGTTAATTTGTCTCCCTCATCACAGATTTGTTACACACTTAATAGGTTATGTTTCATCCCATAAGTGTTTCCCTGGATTTCATATTTTCTTTTCCAATACTGGCTGATCCAACACCTTTGATCATTAGAGATTCATCACTTACAAATGTCACTGTTCCTTCTTTAATGTCTTTCACATTCTTCAGCAGCTTTAAGTCTCCTGTCATATGAGAGGAACATCCACTATCAAGAATCTATGGACTTTCTCCTTTTTTAGATTTCAAATCAGTTTCGAGAATAAGAGCTTTTTGTTCTTCCTTTTCATTTTCTTTCTGTTGTGCTTTCTCTAATTTCCTAGCCAAGTCAATGTGTTCTGGCCCGACAACCATGCACTCTTTCTTTTCGGAAATATCAGACCTGTCCCTTTTAGCTTTTAAAAACTCTAGATTTTGAGAATTATTATGAATCTTTTGTTGGTCTGGTAACACACTAAGCCAACACCTGGCAAGATGTCCAGGTCGATCACATCTTTCACAAATAGTTTCCAGTGATTGGAACCTATTCTCAAATTTCACACTAGTCTTCTCAGATATCTTATGAAATTTATTTAGAGACAGTATGTTTTGAAAGAATTGACTCCCCCTCAATCCTTGTCTTTCAAAACTTGTGGAATAGTTGTAATGTTGTTGGTTGAACCAACACATATTTTCCATGTGTCCGAATACACCAAAATACCAGCAGTAACCATAGAAAGAATATTTTCGTCTGAAACATCTATACTGAACAGTGTTGTGAACATGCGTCTCAACAACCTTCTTAATAGAACTCTGTTAACCATCAACCTTCCTGCTTTCAATCAAAATTTTATTTTTCAGCTCATATTTATGTTCAAACTTATCAGTATCAAAAGTAGTAGAAATCTTTCTGGACATAGGATTTTTATGCACTTAGGATTTTTCATCATTACTGACTTTGGTCACATACATAGTCGTACCATATTTGTTTCAATTAGAACCAGTTCAATATTTCCTCTCATCTTTTGAAGGTAAATTATGTGTACCCTTCATTAGTTAATTCTTACTGGACGATTCACCAAATTCTGAGATTGAATGTTTGAAACTGACATTCATTTCTTTAGATTTGGGCAGTTTCTGTTGGAAAAGTTCAAACTCTTCTTATTTTGCTTTCAGCTTTACTTCAAGATGATCATTACGATTCTTTGCATTCTCAAGAGAATTCTTCAGATCATCAATCTCTTTTTCCATCTTTATTTTCACCTTAGGAAAACCTTGTTTGTTGTTTAATTTGGAAATTTCATATATCAACTTTTTGTTTTCCTTCTAATCCTTTTGATCTTCCTCAAACGTTCTTTCAACTCTAATTTCAGAGGATATTCAAGTGGAGTTTCTTCTTCTTCAGAACTATTGCTTCCATAATCTTCATTATTCACTACTGCAATAAAGGTATTCTCTCTAGCTTTCTCTGTAGATGATTTCTCAAATTCAGCATCGTTATCTTCTTCTTCTTCTCTAGATAAAAAGTTTCTTCGTTTTGATTTGAAGAATTTTTTATCCTTACCCTTTGAAAAATATTTATCTTTGTCAGTTTGTTTCTTCCTTGACCTTCTTGGCTGTCTCTCATCATCATCACAATCTTCTTATTTTTTCTTTTGAGGACAGTTAGCTGCAAAGTGACCAACCACTCCACATTCCAAACATTTCAAGTGATGTTTCCCTTTCTATTTCCATGTACCTCTTTTCATGTTTTTAGAAAACAAGGATAAGATTTCATCAAATTTTTTACATACCACATCTTCGGAATCAGATTCACTAGCATCATCTTCAATAAGAGTCTTATTTTACTTCTCTCTCTTTGATTCCTTGAATGGAATTTCTCTATCTTCTTTTGTTTTGGTCTTCATAGTCTTCTCCATTCTCATTTCATAAGTAATGAAAGTGTTATGCAAGTCATCCAGAGATAATGTATCAGGGTCTCTATCTTCCAATGAAGACACTTTAGCATCAAATTTGTCTGGAAGAATTATCAAGATCTTTTCGACAACTGTAGAATCCTCTAATGATTCACCAAGGCATCTAATTGTACTGACAATATCATTTATCCTAGTAAAGAAATCCCCAACAGATTCAGATTCTCCCATTTTCAATTCATCATACTTCAGTCTCCTGATTTGTAGTTTATCCTTCTTCACTTTTTTATTTCCTTCATTGATGTTCTTCAGTTTGTCCCATATTGCTTTGGTTGTAGAAACACCTTTCACTCTTAAAAATTCACTCTGAGAAATCGATGTGAGTAATGCGTTTTTAGCTCTTCCATCATTCTCAAGATTCTTCTTATTGATAGGAGTAAGAGGAACCTTTTCATCAATAGCAGGAAATCCATCTATTGTAGTTTCAAGAACTTCATATTCAAGAGACATAAGATAAGGAATCATTTTTTCCTTCCAGATGTGATATTTTTTTCCATCAAAAATCAGAATCTCCTTGTTGTTCACACAATTTAGATCCTCCATCACAACTACTATTCAACCACTTCAGCAAAGAATAAACGATGGGAACCTGTACCTCTAATACAAATTGAAGTTCCCAGTCGTGATCCAAGTATCACTGAGAGGGAGAGGGGGTGAATTAGTGATATATTTTTCTTTTTATTTTCCCCCTTTTTGAAACAACCTTCGCCTCCTGTTAAAGAGTTTCTTCCCTGCTGAACACACACAACCATAGGAACACAAGATCTAAAAGGTTCACTACTCAACAAGAGTAGCTACGTCCTTGGTATGGTATGGAAATAATCTAGTACCATAAAATCCACTAGAAAACAATCCTTTGATGTGGAATACAATTAGTAGGATATAACATTACACTCTTGTAGAACTTTGAAAACAATCCAATTGTGCATGTGCTCCCTCCTAGAACAAATAGGGTAATGAAATAATTCTGTGCTTCTTGATGACCTTTCCCGGATAAAATATTTCAAAAAAAAACCTTCACTTTCCTACCCATAAGCTAGTAGAATCCTCCGGGAGCAAACAGATTGCGCGCCTCATTACACGTGTGCACCTCCTTGCACTTGCGCGCCTCCTTGCACTTGCGCTCCTCCTTGCACTTGCGCACCTCCTTGCTCTTGCACACCTCCTTTATACTCTCATGCCTCTTTGTGGAGATGCAATACTTGATCTCCTCCTTTATACTTGCGCGCCTCTTTGTGGATAGAACAACACTTGCGTGCCACCTAAAAATGAGGCTCAAATTGCGCGCCTCAACCACTTGTGCGCCAAACATCTTCGACTTGCGCGCTCAGAGCACAAAATATTTCCCTAAGTCTCGAGCCTCTAGAAATGAGGAGGGTAGTCACCTTTTTATAGGAATTTTGGAAACCTGCGCGTCACATTCACTTGTGTGCCTCCTTTGGTACTTGTGAGCCTTCTTGGCACTTGTGCGACTCCCTGACACTTGCGCACCTTTTTGGGACTTGCGCACCTTCTTTCCTTTGCAATTTTTTTGAAATAATTCTATTTGAAATATTACTTGATCGCCTCTACATACTTGCGCTCCTACTGCATACTTGCGCGCCTACTTGTTACTCTCTCCCTTTCCCTCATAATTCGTTCATCAAAAGTTCTCTAGACTTATGATATTTCTGAAATACAAATCAACAAAGCATCGTCTGGTTTATGGTCCTTTTACAAAGTGAATTGATTTATCTTATTTGACAACAAAATACAACACTCTGCATAGGCTAACTCTTCATACAGACTTATCCAACCAACTTGGTCCCAAAAATTATATCAAAATAAAATAATAAAAAATTTAAAAAATTCGAATTAAAATTTAATAAAATACAATCATTCAGTGGGAGTGGGTTTAGTAAAAATTAATTCAATTTATTTTTTGTGAAAAAAAAATTTCTGACATATCATTTTTGTGTTGATGAACTCTTATGAAAAAATGTCTTAAATTTAGGTGCTTTGATTATAAATGGATTATCAGAATCAGTGAAATTTTTACAGCACAAGTGTTATCAAATTAGATTGGAACACATTTTCAATTAAATCCAAAATGTATGAATGTGTTATTCTTCCACAACACTTGTGAAAAACAACTTCCTCCTAGAATATATCTGGTTTCAATTGTTAAAAATGATACATTGTGTTTTTTCTCACCCAACTACGATATTTTGGAGTTTTAATGAATATGAATGGTGTCTCAAGTGCTATTCATATATTATCTAAATCTAGTAAAAATATCGTATGAATATAAAGTGAAATTATATATAATTTTTTTTATAAATAATAGAAAGTGACATAATTACTTTTAAATATATTCAATTCTTTTTGGTAGCACTTAAATGAGATTCTTTGGGATTGTATTGAAATCATACACAAAGCCATAATACACACATATTGCCTTATATACTTGCAGTAAGATATATTAAAAATTTAATGATATTTATATACAAATTGTTATTAACTAGTTATCCAGTTTCATCCATATCGATTATAATATTGAAGATTATAAGAGCTGTGTAATTACTAATATTTATGAGTACAAAATTATTGAGTAAATATATTATATATTTTATTTTGTTGAAAACATTTCCAAATTCATTTTGATAAATTTTAGATCAATTAAAATAATTTTATTCACCCACGATACTAATTTCAAATTCCATTTTCTAATTTTTTTCCATATTTTTTGATTTATTGATACAAAAATAACATCATCAAGATATATTTTTACTACTGAAACATATGATGATAAGATTTTATTAAATAATATAGGCTATTCCATTCCTAATGTGTAACAATTTGATAAATGAAAATATAATAAACATTAATATAACTCAACTTGTTCTTTTTTATGTCTATATATAAATTTGGTATGTTTAAAAACAAAAATTTGAGGGTGAGGGTCATCTAAACAATATGGTTTTTATACAAAAAATACCCAAATAAAAATAAATTTTCAAATTTATATTTAAAATCTATATAGTATTATTCAAAATTCATATATTATACGTATTCTAGGAGGATTATAGTTCCTTATAACATAGTTACACAAGTAATGGATTCTTCATAATATATTCCTTCTTCTTGATTAGAACATTTGGGAAATCATATAACTTTATTTCCAGTAATCACACCATGATAATATTTCTAATTTATAAATAACCGTTTTTCTTCAATTATAGGATAAAAAGAGTTTCGAACAAATGATTCACAATCATTGATCCTTTTGAACCTATTTATCTCTTCATGCATGTCAATTAACCAACATTAATTGGATAAATATTCCTCTATAGATTTAGATTCTAGTAGGGTGATGAAGGTGTAAAATTCTATATTTCAACTATAATTCTTCTATTTCAAACTCTATAAAATATGAATCATATAATTGTTTCATGTAGATGTATTTAAGACTTCATGGTTATCTATGGAATAAAATTTATCGTTCTCTAATGTTTTGCCTTTTTAGATTTGGTTTAATTAATCATTTTCAAAATCCTCATACTTATTGTGGTAATTGATAAAGAGGGTTTCAAGCATCATATCTCGGAGAGAATCACTTTTTACATTAGTTGCTTTATTGTGTGATCAAAAGGATCACATTAATCATATGTCAAATCAGTTGATTCTTCAAAAATCCTTAACCATTAATTTAAAACTCAATAAGATTTCGAAGTAGTAGAGTAACCTTGGGAGATAACTTCGTCGAACATTTGATCAATTTTTATAATAATATCTTTTGTTTTCATGATATGATCCTTGAATCCAAGTATGTTGATGTATAATAAATTTGGATTTCTATAATTCCATAACTCATAGTTTGTTTTCATTTATATAGATCATATTAGAGCCCCGTTAATAACATACCAAGTTTGGTTTGTATCATCATCCTATAAATTAGTGGGAAAGTTATATTCTCATAAAATAGTCCTATATATTTTTAGAATAGTTTTATACATCCAATCAATAACAAAATTATATTTTGGTGTCCTTAAGGAATAGAATATTTGTTTAATTCATATCTTATCGAAATATGAATTAAATTCATGATTCTTAAGTTATCCTCTATGATATATTTTCAATGTCTACACTTTTGAAGAAATTTCTGAATGCATAAGCATACAAAAAATTATATAAAATTTAAAAAGATTTATTATGCAGGAGGATTTTTTTTGTGAATCCCTTGAAAATATTACATTTACCTAAGATTGTAATATATTTCACACCTTGTGTCGATCTCAATAAGAAAAATCACACAACATGAAATTTCTATTATCACTATTTCTTTTATAAATAATATAAAATTAGATTATATAAAGTTTTTGAGTTTGAAATATTTATGATATATTGATATATATATAATTCATGAATAATGAAGGCAGGTTGAATGAGGTTAAATAGAATGGAGATCCTCCCCGGAGATCTCCCACAATGAACTCTCTTTACCAATTTATAATATTCTAATTTACATAATGATCACACTCCATAGTATGTTTTAATATCATCTTAAACATATGTTTATTTTTATATAGTGAACTATATTATAATTGAGAGACCACACATCCTTCTCCTCAATCAGAAGGAAATATTATGGTAGATAATGTTATGCCTCGGGTGGAAAGTGGAGACACAATGACGCCTCACCTACTAATATCCACCTTAATCTAAATCTATGAAAATAAGAAAAAAAATACATGAATGGAAATAAATATTTTAAAATATTGGATTTAACCACAAAAACATAATCAGGTTAGTTACTCATGGTCTTGAGTACAAGAGATCATACTAGAGATGAATGGGGTAGAAACACAATAGATAAAAATATTAGAATTAGTGTATGAAGAAGATTAGATTTGTTTAAAATTGAATAATACAATTACAAATAATAGAAACTAAAGGTAACTATAAAATATCCACATATTGTTTCTAACACATTTAAAAGGATGTCAGATACATTTTTATAAGAAGAATGGGTGAAATTTTGGATCCACAATTTTTCTCCAAGATATTGTGTCTGGTAGACACAATTAGTTATTGAAATGTCAATTTTAATATTATATAAATTTGTTCAAAAATTTCTTCCTAATTTTACCATAATATTTCAACATAATAATCCATTTGTAAAAGACATTATTTCATATATACCTTGAATAATTATCATGTCCAAGAATGATGCTGGAATTTAAAAATTCCAATTCCTGTTGCTTTATAGCCTTGATATAGGATGAATCAATGGGGTAATAGTTGAGAAATTAGTTACCCGTGATAGTATAAGTATATATATCCAATTTATACTCTATTTTCATTCCATATATGATATATATTCCAAATATAAAAATATCAATATTTGTGGACAAATTTGGAGGAATGAGTTGTGAGATTATTTTGGCCTTCCAAATGATAGATTAATCACATGGTAACGAAGAATTAAATCAAGAAAAATATTATTTTAATCCTAAAAATTTATTTTCATAAATTGATTCATTATATAATATTTTATTGATGAAATGGATAAATTAATTGAAATAGTTAAAATCCGAAATTTGGTAATTTTTTCAATTAATCTCAAAATGATTCTAAAACCATAAAATTTTATAATTGAACATAAAATAATTATTTAGTTGATTAATTTTTTTAAATAAAATATAAAATAATGGAAATTATTTCCACTTTTAATTCTATGACACATAAACTGTGATTTTCCTCTAAAATTAAATTCAATATTAAAAATTAGAGGACACTAATGTTATCAATATTCAAATTTCAAGGAAATAAAATTTAGCAGTCATCAATGTGAAATACAATTTTTATCTTTCACATAAATATCAATTAAGTATTCCATTTTCCAACAAAATAATCATTACATGTATTTTACTTTCCCCCTTTTTAAAATTGTGAAACTTATTCTTTTATTCATTCAATCTCTATAATTCTATATTATTAATCATGAGAAATTATGATCTACCTCATAATGTACTCTCCTCCCTAATAACTCATGATACAATTCATGTAGATTTATTTTAGTATCATTAATACATTATCTGTATCTATATGCTTTAAAAGTAACTACATTCCCCTTTTTATAAAGATAGAAGTCACATTAAATCACGAGGAATTTTAAAGTAAGGTACAATTGTGTCTTATGATTAAGGTATGTTATAATTAATGTTTAAAAATTAAGGCTCCATGAGTATTTTTATCTATATTAGTATAAATAAATATATTAAAATTAAAATATCAATGAAATTATCCCTTTTAATTTGTATCAACACCTATTTTACCCAAAAATCTATTTAAAGGTAATCGTAAAATATATCATAATCAATTATTTGTGCACACACTTAAAATTATCTCTACTATTATACCTTTTTATTTTTTTCAAACTACCGTTGTAATTTTTTTTTCAATTAATTCATAAAATACTCTTCATATACATAACCTAATCGCATATGATAAAAATCATTGGCCTAGTAATGGTTATTTATGGTTTTCATAACTCTCAATCCATTCTTGTTATTTTTTGGTCATTTTTAATATATTTTTAAGATAGTAAAAACAATAATGCGCAATAAATGAAAAAAACTATTTTTTATTCCCATAATGGTGAACCGCCAAATCTTTTACATACAATTTCATTTATACCATTCCTCTTGATTTCATTAAACACCATGCATCGACAAAAAAATATCGTAAAAATACAATGTGTAGAGTAAGAATGGAAAAAATGGGAAAAAACATTTCTTATTACTAACAACGTCATTCATGGTTTATGTGGTTTAAACATGGACTAATTAAAAGTTTAATTTCAAGGATTAGGTATTTTAAAATGATTCTGTTATCATTTTAAAAGTGTTTTGAAATGATCATATATTTAAAATGTAAAAATTAATGTTCTATGTAGTGTCTTGTCCTAGTATCAAAAAATAAATATTATCACAAATAAATAGGAAATTAATTCTATAAAAATACACTAAGTAATGTGACATCTATTATTTGACAATAATTGAAGACTATATTTATAATTATTATTCAATTAACATGAATTTCCCAAATTCACCAAAATAAAAAATGTTATTGAAATTTCATTTACATTAATCAACCAATTATCTTAAGTTATGAGTCCATGTTTTAATATCCATGAATCACATTATTCATCCAATTAAAAATTTTACTCATTAAATATTATAAGAATTGAAATATAAAACATGAAATCTACAAATTCATAATAATTTCATTTCTCCAAGATAATTAATGCGATGAATAAATTCTAACGTGGGCATGAAATTTTTTAATTCAAATCTACAGAAACGTTTTTAGCCAAAATTATAGTGATTTTAAAAGAAAAACACAAATATTGAACTCCCATTATAAATGAATCATTGAAATTTTCATTCACTATTTGGAGATTCGGTCTTCGATCATGAACCTATAATGTAAACTTATTCAATGAAATATATGGATAATGATAGTTAATGAAAAAAATAAAAGAGGGAGTGGGTTGTATTTTTTGTTAATCCTAATAGTAAAATCAAAATAAAATTTTCTAGAAATCAAGGTACGTTATAAATCATAGTATGATTCCCCAAGTGTGCCCTAAATTTTTAATTCATCTAGAGGGATTTAGTAGTCGTTACCCAATATCTGACTGTGGATGGATTTTCTTGGACTTAAACCACCATATGTGGCTTTTACTAATATGTGTTTCATTATTATTGATGTCGAAAGGTCCAAGGATATATTATATCTAATACACATAAAATTTAATCATTGATTTCTTGGTTGGGGTAGGATGAATTATAAATCATCCTCTTGGTTAGATGCTATGTGTGATACTTTCCCTTATTGTTACAGTGTTGGACCAAAATGGGGTTGCATGTATTGCAACATCAATACAAGATTTAGAATGTATATATAATTTGATGGAATTTAATCATGAAGAATAAAAATAAGAATTCCCACATTTAGTGTGAGCATCCTTTGTCTTGATTTACTCTAGAGAAGCAACTTGGATCTCCTTAGGGAATTTCATAAATGTATATTCAATAAAATTAGGGTTCTCCATGGGCTTCTAAAAAATTTATGTTTTTAATAATCTTATAAAGAATATAAAATATTGAAAAAATATTAATATTAGAAACAATAATGAGTGATAGTAAAATTACATTTTATGAAATCAAAAAATGAAAAGTTCAATAAAAGATCATTTCACTTATATTTTTTGATTCAATCACTTCATCAATGATAAGAGCTTCTTTAAGTTTGACCTCAGGAGATGAATTTAGAAAGTCAAGATTCTCCATTCTATCATCAAATCCATTAACTTGTGTGACTATATCCACATACATGTATAGATACATGTAGATTGGTGCTATCTCTTCTACTATGTAAGAATTGGGGACATTATTTTGTACCTCATAGTCATTTTATATGTTTCTGAGGTCTTGTTGATCTCCCACATGTACTGCATCCGGTAAGTCTTATTCATCATGAAACAACACAATATCATCACGATTGGCTTCTATTTTCATCCTCAGATGGTTTGTTTTTTATGAACACTAAGTTGTTTATCAACATCCTATATGTATTCAGTTAAATTTGGGAAAACAAGTTCCCCTTCTTTCATGACCTTATCGGGTTCCTATGAAGGTTCTGGTTGCGGCTTCAGCTATTACTCCTGAGTTTCTTGCTCATATTCAATTATCCATTCCATTTTTCACTATAAGATCAATATTTCATAATGATGTTCTTTCTTCTGATCTTTTTTAATTTTTTTTTCTTCTTTCACCTAATAGTATGTTCTATATACATAGTAATCACAATTTAAATACATCATGGGAAAAGGAAGTTATTTGAATTTATTTTTTTATTTTTTTTATAAAAAGTGGTGTCTAATTTTGTTGTGAATCCCCATAAATTTATGTATATTGATTTCTGTGTAATTTATGTGAATCCTTTATCAATAATTTATTTAGCTAAGAATGAAATATAGTACACACCCAAGGTCGATATCTATGAATCATCCAAAAAACATTGAATTTCTATCGTCATAATTTATATTATAACAATAAAAAAATAAATAATATATGTTAGATGATTAAGAAATATTCATGAAATATTGATATATATATATATATATATATAATTTTAGTAGAATTAATGTTGACAACATGACGTTAAACATAATGGAGATCCTCCCATCAGAACACCCAGAGTGAACAATCATCATGAATTTATTAATTTCAAATTTACTTAATGAACATGAACTAATGCATGAGTTAATATCATACTATGACTATAGTTTTGAATATATAGTACACTCAACATTCTATGAGACATCACATGCCCTCCCCCTAGATTGAGGGAATGTATTGTATAAGAAAAGTTAAGCCTTTCATGGAAAGTGGAGACACAAAGGTCCTTACCCACTAAGATCCACCTTAATGTAACTATAATAATTTAAAAAATATATACTTTAATGGTTAATGATTTGGGATCTACACTAGATGAATCACTTGGGAACAACCTTGGCTCAGTTACTCAGGATCTTCTGTATTAGAGATCAGAGTGGAGAAGAATGAGGTGGAAACACAAAAATAATATGACAATGAGAGGGACAAGAAGAGTAAAATATTTTAAAAATTTTAAATACTATTACATAGAATGGAAAATTAAAACTTATATAAAATGTCTACATATAGTTCCCAACGCACTGAAAATGAGATGATATTCATTTTTATAGGTAAAAGGGGTGAATTTGTAGATCTAGAATTTTCCTCCAATTTTTTGTGCATGATAGACCCAGTTAGTTAATGAATTGTGAAATATAATATTTTGAAATGATTTTCAAAAATTCCATTAATTTTTTTTCAACAAATTTTATATTCATATTTTTATTTTGGGTTATTTTATATTCCATTTACATAGAAATTGGTTTTTGTCTAGAAATAATATTTAATTGAAAAAACCTGATTTCCCATGCATTTATGGCCTTGATATTTGAAGAATAATGTGGGTACATAGTAATGAATGTTTTTTCCAATGATGGAATATTTATAAATGTATAATTTCATAACATTGTGCAATACATTTACAGGAAATATGACTAACTCAAAAAATATATAGATTTGTGCATATATTTTATGCTATAAATAGTGAGATTATTTTGGGTAACCAAATGTAAGGTTTAGTTATTTGTCCAGAATAATGAAATGAATCCCATGATTTTTTTATAGCTAAAATAATTAATTTCATAAATTTATTCTATATATAAAATTATATTGGTAAAATACATAAATTAATTAAAATACATCAATTCCAAATTAATCCTTTTTTTTCAATTAATATCAAAATGTTTCTAAAACTATAAAACGTGGTTACTAATCGTAAAGTATCAAAATAGTGTGATTAAAAATATTTAAATTAAATTTAAATTAACTAAAAATATTTTTATTTTCAGTTCCCACCCACATAGAACATGATTGAAATCAAAAAGATAATATCAAAATTATAGATAAGAGGGCACAAATATTATAATAAATCAAATTTCAATGAAATAAAATTAAATAACAATCAATGTAAAATTAAATGAAAAAATTCCAGATTAAATATCAATTCAATTTCATATTTTTCCAAAGAAGCAGTAAATTTGATTATTTTACATTCCCCTTTTTCAATGTGATGGAAATTATTTGTTCCTTCATTCAAGCTTCTTGGTTCATTATCATTAATCATTCCAATTCATGATATACCTCATAATGGATTTTTTATCTCATAACCCATGATGAAATTCTAGTAGAGGTATCCTTATATCATAAAAACATGATCTTTATCGATAATCATATAATGGAACTATATTATCTACATTGTAATGAAAACCCCTTAGAAAATCAGAACTGCTTTGCAATTAATGTTTAATTTTGTCTGAGGCTCATGGTTGGTAGAAATTGATGTTGAAAAATAAATGCACAATGATGAGGTTTATCTCTTAATTTATAAAGAATGATATCAATTTTAAGATCATAATTCAATTATCCCCATCAAATTATAATAACTGTCATTTCCCCGAAAACAAAAAGTAATGGTTATGATTAGAATAGAGCATAATTAAAGACTTTTTCACCCTCTTGAAATTTTCCCTAATTTTATATTTTTTTATTTTTACAAAGAAAATTCATTTTTTATATTTTGAATTTAATTCAAATAATAAATATGGAATCCACCACCTAACCTCATATGATAAAAATATTTGGTATACTAATATAGTTTTTTGTTTTTCCAAAATCAAAAACCTGTTTTTTCATTTTTTTTTCCTCCCTTTATTAGTTAATCATTTTTAAGATAGGAAAAACAATATAGTTTAATAAATGAAACCAAAAACATTCCATATTCCAATAATGTATTTCATCTCATTATTCATGGTTCCTTTCACACTGACACATTAAAGATAAAATATCATGAAAATACTAAGCGGATGGTATGAATAGATAAAAATGGATTGAAACATAACACATTACTAAAAAGGACATTCATGGTTTCTATGGTTTAAACAATGATTAAGGAAAATGTTGGTATCACGGATAATGGATTCTCAAAATATGTTTTATTCAATTTAATTTGTTTTTGCACATTCATTTCATTTATATGTTCAAATATAGGTTCTAATAGGTTGAATTAACAATGATTTCTAAAAAACGTGCTCATGAATAAATAGGAAGTAATTGGTGAATAAATACTATTAGGAGTCGGACATATAGTACGGTAAAATAACTAAAGGAATGATTTATATTAAAAAATAAATTCACAACAATTTTATAAATTCAATGCATGAATAATGTAATAGAAATTTCATTTACATGAATCAAAAAATAAACTAAAATCATGATCATTTATTTTAATATACATGATTCATCTTAATAATACAATTATTAATTTTTCCCAATCAATATCATTAACATTGAAATCTCAAACAATAAATCATAGTATTCCTAGGAAAATCATATCTAATAGGTAATACATTCAAAACATAATATCAAATGTTTGTATACAATTTTCTAGATAAAAGATAAAAACATGTTTTAATAAGATCCGAATGATTGATTTTAATTCATAAACACTAAAAGAGAACTCCCAATTGAAATGGATCATAGAAATTTTCATCCACTATTTCAAGTTTCATTATTCCATCATGAACCTATAAAATAAAATTACCTAATTAAGTATATCGATCATGTAATTTATTATAAAAATATTAGATGAATTGGGCTATGTGATGGAATGATTTTAAGAGTAAAATTAAAATCTAATATCATAAAAAGAAAGAAAAGTGATAATTATTATTATGATCCCTCAAGTGGGAACATAATTTTTAATTCATCCAAAGGTAATTCCATTTGTTGTCCAGTGTCTAATGGTGGATGGAGTTTCCTGGACATGAACAACAAAAAGTGGTATATCCTATCTTGTGAATATTTTTTCTTCATGAAGAATGATCCATGGATAGAGTATGCCATATCATCCCACTTGACACATAATTTTAGATTTCATGGTGGGGGTAGGATGTAGAATAAATCAACCTTCTCTTTAGTTTCTATGTGTGAACCCTAATTTTTTTACCCATTTTGGAATAATAATTGGATTTATGTATTGAAATTTCTTTAGTACGCTTGGAATATATTTTTAATCTTATGGAATTTAAATACAAAGATTGTAAATCAGAATTACTCCTTTCAAGGTGAGCAACCAATATCATGATTTCCTTAGGCTCTTCTACTTGGTTCACCAAAGGGCCTTCCTCAAATGTATTTTGAATAAAGTTCAAGATAACTATGTGTTTTTTATTCAGTGCTTGTTATTAATCTTCCAATAAAGAAAAATCAATGATTGATGAAATATAAAAATTAAAATCAATAATGTGTGATACGAAAATCATATTGAATGAAAATACAAATTAATGAGTTTTTGAAATGATTATCTCCCAATGTTATTTTTGGTTCAATCGCTTCTTCTGTGATAAGTCCATCTTGAAGATAAATCTCAATGGATGGATGTAGTTAGTAGAGATGTTCCATCCTTTATTCAAATTCGTTCGCATAGGTGGATTTTTACTCTTCTACGTATAATGAAATTTATAATGGTTCTGAATCATCTATTATGTATGGAACAGAGAGATAATTTTCTACCTCACACTCATTCCAATAGATTTCAATGTTTTTTTGATATCCCAATTGAATCTTAGCAGGTAAGTCTTCTCCATCATGAATCCACTCTAACTCATCAGGAATAACATGGATTTGTGTCCTCCAAGGGTTGGTATGTTGATGATCTTTTATTTTTTCTCATCTCTTTAGATGTCTTCAGCATAATTGGGGAAAATTTTGTGCTTCTCCCATGGCCTCCTCGGGTAATAGTTCAAGTTCTTATTGTGACTCCGATTGGTTCTACTACATTTTGTAGACATGTTCAATTAGATGTTCCATTTTTCTCTCTTGGACCAATATTTCCTCACAATGTTCATTCATATTATATTTTTAAATATATTAATATTATTTCACATGAGTGTATCTAGTCCATGGAGAATAATCTCATTTTTAATACATCATGTACCAAAATAGTTTTGTATTAATTTTTGAAATTTACGAATTTCCCCTTTTTATGTAAAACAGTGTGTCCATGCATTATACCTCCCCATAAATGGTTCTAAATTGATGCCCAAATATTTTCATGGATCCCTTATCACTATTATATTTACCTAATCATGAAATATAGTGCACACATATGGACTGTCTCAAGGAAGTAGCTCACACAACATGGAAATTATATTATCATTATATATATTCTATAATATATAAATACAAATAATATGAAGTTGATATATTTTAGAGAACTATGAAATATTTATATATAAACATACATAAAAAAAATGATTGAATAATGGAAAATGATGTAAAATATAATGGAGATCCTCCCAAGAGAACACCTACAGTGATCATTCACCGTATTTTTATTAGATTCAAATTTACTAAAGGAACACGCTCAACCATATGAATTAAAAGACTCATATACCAATGGTTGTGAATATATATTATTTTCAATGATCACTTATATACCTTAATTCTCCACCTCAATCAAGGGAAGGTATTTTAGAAGAAAATGTTATTCCTGGGGTGAAATATAGAGACACAATTGAAGGTTAACTTCTATGACCCGCCAAACTAAATATAATAAAATAATGAAAAATATACAAGAATTTGAAATACTTGTGTTAAAAATTAGATTTATCGACTAGGAACATCCTCAGTTTATTTACACATCATCATGTATATTTTTGATCATAGTTTCGATGAAAATGGCGGAAACACAAAAGATAAAAATTTTAGAATGAGAGGATTAATGAGATTAAAATATATCAAAAATGAATAATACTATTACATAAAAATAAAAAACTATAGAAAATGGAAAGACAAACATTTTAAATCATTTAAAAGTAGGTGAGATACATTTTTAGGAAAAAGTACTGGAAATTTAGCTAAAGATTTTTCTTCCATAATGTTGTGGGTGGTAGACCTAATTAATTAAAAAGTTAAAAAAATTATTCTTCTCAAATGTTTATCAAAAATTTCATTCACATTTGACCCCAAAATTTAATCTTTATATTCCACATGTGGAATAAGTTATATCTTTTTTACAGAAAAACATTATTCTAACCAGACATCAAATTTGAATATATAAATTATGATTTCCCTTCAATTTATTTTCTTAATAACTGAAGAAGAAAGTTGTTCTATATTTATGAATTTTGTTTCTATGAATTTTATATTTATAAAGATGTACTTTCTTCTTCATTGTGCAATCAATTTATGATATATAATCCCAATAAAAAAAATATCCAAATCCTTGCATTGATTTGTAGACCACAATTACGAAAATATTTACTCCCTCATAATAATAGATTCTGCTATTGGACCAGAAAATTAATATCAATCCCCTGATTTATTTATCCTAGAAAGTAATTTTATAAATTATTACAGTTTATAAAATGTTATGGTGAATATAATTAAAATTAATTAAAACATTTAAATCCCAATTTTTTAATTTTTTAAAATTAAATTCAAAATGATTTTAAAAACATAAAATTTAAAAATTGACCATAAAATAACACTTCTATTGGAATGAAAATACTTAAATTAAAATTAAACTAATTATACAATATTCTCTATTAATTCCACCACACATTAACTATAATTTTCCTCAATCATAAAACATCAAATTCAAATATCAGAGGGCACAAATGTAATCAGTATTCAAATTTCAATGAAATAAAATTAAAATATAATTAATGTCAAAATATATTTTAAAATATAATATAAAATATTATTTCATTTTTCCATTTTCCAAATAAATAACATATTAAATTATTTTATTTTCTCTATTTTGGAAATTTTGAAAACAATTCATTTATTCATTCAAGACCCTTAATTCATTATTATTATTAATCATTACAAATCATGATCTACATCTCAATATATTATTTAATCTATTCAACCATAATGAAATTATGCTATACATATTCTCATTTCATGAATACCTGATATTTGTCTAAATTATTTTAAAAGAACTATTTTCTCAACATAGTAAATACATAAGTCTCCTAAAACGATGAGGAATTTTTCAATAACATTCAATTGTCTCTGATGCATTAGGTAGGTGGAATTTCTATATAAATATTAAGGTTCAAAGTGGTAGATTATATCATAATGTATAAATCATTATATAAAAAGTAAGATAAAAATGAAACTATCCCCATCAAATTGTAATGACTCATATTTTCCAAAAAAACTCAAAATAATGGTTAATCTCAAAATATTGCATAACGATTGATTTGTGCAACCTCATAAATTTTTCTCTCGTCTTAAATGTATTTTTTCAATTAAATATCTCATTTTTTGGTTTTTGAAACTAATTATTAGAATTAATATCACTTCCCCCACCTAACTACATATAATAAAATTCATTGGTCTATTAATTATTATTTTTTGTTTTCCAAAATCACATCCCATTAATTTATTTTTTTTGGTTCTTTTAGTTATTTTTTTCTATTTTTAGGAGAAGATATAGTATATTACAGTGAAAGAATAAAAATCCATTATTTATTACCACAATTTATTACTCCCACACTTTTTCTATATAATATATTTCATCTAATTTTTATGAATCTCTTAACCCCACACATAAACAAGAAAATATCCTGAAAAATACTAAGAGGAGTTTAGATATGTATAATAATGGATTCAAACATGGTTCATTCCAAACAAGGTCATTCATGGTTTATATAGTTTGAACAAGGATTAATGTAAATGTGAGTGTCAAGGGTACGAGTTTCTCAAAATATAAATCAATCATTTTAAATGTGAATGTCACAATATTTTATTAGATAAGGTATAATTCATGTTTTAACAGGTGTAATATTCCACGATCAGTCAAGAAATATGCTCAATAACAAATATAATTTTTTGGTCTATAAATCCTCTCGAAAATGGGACATATGATATTTGACAATAACTAATGCAATGAATTATAAAAATAAAATGAACTCCAATGAATTTAAAAAATTAAATAAATGAAAAATATAAGGTAAATATTATTTACATGAATCTATTTATTATTTTAAAATGTGATTCCTCATTTTAATATCCATTATTCACATAAATTGTCTTATTTTGTATTTTAATCATTAAATATGTTAAACATTGTTATCCCAAACATGGCCTCACATGATTAGTAAGTAACTCATTTCCCACATATACATCAACTAAATCATAAATTCAAATGTACTTATACAATTTTCTAGTTCAAAACTCAAAACATATTTTCAGAGTAAATTGTAGGGTGTTTAAATGATAAAAATTAATATTGAACTCCCTTTCAAAATGATGAATTCTATTTTTCATCCCTTTTTTTGGGTTTATTTCGGCCACTACGAATCTATAAAATAAAATTACTCATCTATTAATAAAGATCATGTCATTCAATCTCAAAAGGTTAATAGGTATTAAATTATATCCTTGAATATTCATAAGAGTGAAATTTGAATCAAATTTCATAGAATGAAATTAAATGAATAAGTATTTGTATGATCCCCCAAGTGGGATCTATGTTCTTAATTCCTCTAGAGTGAAGTACCAACTATTATACAATGTCTTATTGTTTGTGGCTTTTCATGGTTTTGAACCACCACATGTGGATTTCCATAGCTTTTGACTATTTATTTAGTGAATAATGATCCATTGTTTGAGTATACTAGATCACCCCCTTCAAAATTATGTATATAGCACATAGTGGGGGTATGATGAAGTTGGAATCGTCCTCTTCTTTAATTTCTATGTGTGAACTCTACACTTTTTTATAGAGATCTATCTCATCATGTGCTTCTTGAGTTGAAATATCAAAAGTTGGGGTTAAATGTATTTTAAATTCGAATAAATTTGAACATAAATATTGTATAACATAATCCCTCCTTTATGTTTGTGAAACATCATCCATGATTTCCTTAGGCTCAGCTACATGGATCCCCTCTAGGACTTTATCAAAATTATTTCCAGTAAAATCATGGTTCTCCATCTGTTCCTCAGCAGGTGCATGCACCTCATATTCCTCTAAAGAGAATCAAGGATTGATAAAAATATAAATATTCAAACCAATAAGAAGTGATACCCAAATAGTATTTAATTAAATCTAAATGGATGGTGTTCAAGAAAGGATCATGTCCCATCATTGGCTTTGGATCAATAACTTTTTTAGTGATTATTGCCTCTTCATGTTGGATCTTGGTATATTGAGGTATGTTGTCTAGATCCACCATCCTTTCATAAAATTACATCATTTTTAGGATTACCCATATTAAAAGTGTAAGGATAAGGAGAGTGGTGTTGGATACTCTTCTATACAAGGAATGTGGATATCGCATTATACATCATACTCATTCCATATGTATTTTTTGTATTGTTGATCTCTCACATGTATCTTAGTGGCTAAGTCATCATTGTCATCAATCCACGCTATATCATCATGGTTGTATTGGATTTAGATTCTCAAATGGTTTGGATATTTATTATTATTTATTTTATTCTCAACATCATTGAAGTCTTCAATAAAAATAGTGCAAAAATTTATCACATCTACCTTTTCATGTATAGGTTCTTTCTTAGGATCTGGTTGCAGCTCTAACTAATGGTCCTGAATTATGAAGACATATCCAATTATGCAGTGAATTTTTATTTATAGAAACATTATTTATTCAGTATTTTTTTCATCTTATATTTATTAATTTCTTATTATTGTTTCAATTTAGAGTATTCAGTCCATGAATAATAATCACAATTTGAATACATCATGGATTTTTATAAAAATTAATGAAATTTACAATTTTATGTGTGTTTTATGAATAATAGTTTATAGAAGTGTTGGTCCTCCCCCTGAATTGCACCAAATATTATCATGAGTATATATTTTGAATCACCAATCAATATTTTATTTACCCAAGCATGTGTTATAGTGCAAACACGAGGTCATTATCAAGGAGACAACTCAAGGAACATCAAATATATATTTTCACTATTTATATTGTAACTAGTACTAATTTAATTAATATAATGTATATGAGTTTTATGCATGTATGAAATATTGACATATATATATGTGTGTGTAATGGAAGAAGAATACATTCTTCATGAAGGATGTTAAATATAAAGGAAATTATCCCAGGAGAACACCCTGAGTGAACCTTTATTGTCTTTTTATTAGTTTCATCTTTAATTAATATTCACGCTCCATCATATGTGTGAATATAAACATCCACAAATGGATGTTAATATACATTTCACTCAATGATATTTTAGATACAACACATCCTCCTCCTAGATCAGGGGAAAATATTTTAGAAGAGAAAGTTATTCCTCTAGTGGAAAATAAATACACTAAGATACCTTACCCACTAAGATCACTATTATCATAACTCTAAGAAAAATAAGATACTATATACATGAATATAAAATAAACTAGGAAAAAATATTATTCACCCCCTTGGGAACTTCCTTGGGTATTTTACTAATGATCTTGTATATTAAATATCATAGTAGAGATGAATGGGGTGGAAACAAAATAGATAAATATATGAGAATGAGATGAAGAATAAGAGTAAAATATATTAAAAGTTCATAACAATAATACATTAAAAAAATAAACTATATAAAATGGCCACATAATGTTTCAAATTCGTTGAAATGTTTAAATGATACATTTTTATTGGAATCATGGTGACATTATGGATTCATAATTTCCTCCCAATTTTATCACATGGTAGACCCATTAATGATCTAATAGGTAAAACTAGTCTTCTGAAGTGTTGTTAAATAATTTATTTCTCCTTTCTTTATAAAATTAATGCTTAATATTCCTTTTATTGAAGATGTTATATCCCATTTACACAAATAATTTATTCTTCCAATGTGAAAACATTGAATTTTCAAAATAGGATTTCGTATGAAGTTTTGTCCCCAATATCAGCAAAATAAAGTGGTTCAGTAGTTATAAGTGTTTTTACACCATATTTTACATTTATAAATGTTTAATTTCATCCCCATCCATCTACAAATTTATGAGATATAGGCTAAACGTCAAAAGTATCCATATCTATGAACAAATATTCCAGCATGAAATTTGAGATTATTTTGGGCCTCCAAATTTCACATTTAAGCTATTGGTCTAGAAGAATATAATGTATAATACGATATTAATAATAATATAAAAAATAATTTCATCAATTAATTTATTCTATATAAATTTATGACCAAAATAAATTAATTAATTAAAAAATTTAATCCAAAATTAGGACATTTTTTCAATTATGCTCAAAATGCTTCTAAAATCATAAATAGTAAAAATTGATCATAATATAACACAATATGATGATTAAAAATTTTGTAATTAATATTAAAATAACATTAAATTATTTTTATTTCACTTCCCTCTTAATTATTAAATAGTAGTCCCTTGTAAATCTTGAAAATCATCAACAAATTCCTAAACAAATGATTTTCCAGGACTTACCAATTTATTAGGTCTGATTTGATACATATGTATAAGGTAAAGTTGAATATATGTTATAATATATTTAATTTTTCTATGATTATTATTGTTTAGTTCTCATTTAGCAATAATGACATAGCACCTTTTTATCCAATTTATTATCAATCAAGTAAGAAATCAGATATCATTTATATAGTTTTTTAAGAAAATGAACATTGGAATCTATAATCCTTCTATAAAATAAATTATTAATTTATTTAATGATTCCAAATAATTATATTTTGTCTACATAAGTAATTTATATACATTTTATCTAAAATATTTATTCTAAGTGTGTTAAATTTAAGATATTATTCTATAAAAAATGGACATGCATTGTTAGTAAAATAAACTGAATAACCATCATCACAAAATTGTGAGATACATATCAGATTATGTGTCAAGACTTAAACATAAATAACATTAGTTACGAGGATTGATCAATTATTTCCAATAAATCTAATTCCTAATAGTTTTTATCACCAAATGTGACATAGCCTCCATAGATAATTGATAATGATTTTTTTGAGAAATCGTAACACATATGTCTCAAAAAACCATTATCCATAATCTTTTATTTATTTATTTTCATGTAGATTTCTTCATAAAATTATTAATCAAAAAATATAATTCCTTGGTAACAAAACCCTTTTGGTTCACTAAATTTTTTCTATAAGACAGGTAGGTATTTAATTTGGTTTCTATTTTCCAGAAAACATAACAACTTGATTTCAAGTAATATTTTATAATAGAATAATTTTTCATTCCAAAAAAATGAGTATATTTTTAATTATTGATATTAACATAATTTCAACATTCTCAATAATGAAAAAGGATTCCTTAAAAATTGTTTTTTAACTTTGTTCAAAATTATGTTTATAAAATTTGTGATTTTCACCATATCATAATATTTCAAACATTTCTTTCTTAAGATATTTTTGAGAAAGAAATTTTTCTGATAATCATATCCTTTTGTAAATACACTTGAAACGTCTAAAATGTTTTGAACATAATTCTATAAATTTTTAATCATATTTATCTTCTTCAAATATATTAAAATAAACATTTATAATTGATTCTTTAACTCAATTTTTTTTATTAATTCATACGCTTTATTAACAATCCCACTGAAATAATTTTTGAAGGCCTTAAATATATATTTTAAAATTTCATACATTTATTCCAATATGTTACCCTATTTTTTTATTTATTCATATAATCATGTTTCATTTTTTGATTCATTCTCAATATCATGTGAGTAATAGGAATGAACCTTCTCTAAATGTGTCATAAATCATGTCTTGGTATTTTGGTTAAAAGTATTACATTTTGATTCCAATGATGTGCACTCACTAGAATCATTAAAATCACTCTTGGTGGACTTTATATCATTCATAGAATTCTGATTATAACCAACACTTTTGATATATTTCCATTAAATATTTTTATTATTTTTTATATTGATACTTTTAGGGGTTTTCCCTATCTTCCTACACCCATAACATCTTCATTCATTAGATTCATCACTATACTTCCAGTGACTGTTGAAAGTTCTTCTAAAACCAAATATATTGATATGTTTTTTTGAAATTTTTTAAAAACTATGCAACCTCAACATTTTTTCTAGAAATTCTTGAGGAGTCTTCATTGTTAAATGTTTCAAACATTGGTATTCTTCTTTTATTCTATCATCCATTAAAGTAGAAACATTCAAGGCGACATCTTCTTTCATGATCATTTTAATCTCTCTTGATTTAGCCTAAAATTTACCTTCGTAGATAATAATACTTTAGATGAAAATTTTTATTTTTTTATTTATAAATTATATAAATTTTTTGAGATAGCATTTTATTCCATGGTCTGGTATGTCTAGAATAAATGTTTGAAGTAAATTAACATTTTAAACAGAATACGCCCTCAATTTACTATATAATGTATAATAACATTTAAATGGGTACAAGAATAAGAACACTAAGTTCACAATTTACATCAGAAATATGGATTTACCATAGTCATGACCTAACATTAGTCATCTAAGAATACTTATTGAAAATTCAACATGAGAAAATAAATGAATAAATTTATTTGAATAAATTTATTTTACACCATTTACTGACAAAGCTATTGTTTAGTATTTAAATAGACTATTATGTCAGAATAATAGGGATTGGTTCATAAACCTGGAATCTTCTAAAGAATCATTGGATAGAGGTCATGAGAATCATTCCCTAAGAAATACAATGAAATCAATGATTGACAATAAAAAAAGTTGATTTTGGATGATATTTCCAATGATGATGACACAATGATTTTTCTTCATTAGAGATCAATCTAAATTGAGGTAGGGAGTGTTATTGTGATTTACTTTTCCCTATTATTTAATTCCATTATGAACACAACCATCCATTGAACATATTGGCCCTCTAATTGATCATTATGCCGGATGAGTACTATTTTTTGGTTTTTAGGGAGATTCTAATATTTGTTATTTGGATTCATTTATTGTTTTTGTGGTGATAAACCAAGTTCAATGTGGTCATCAAACGAGGTTTAACCTCTTGATTGTTTAGTGTTTTTCCCAATATCGACCGTTCTTTATGTTTTTCTTTATTTCCCATATAGTTAGACATTATATTTGATGACTGATCATTACACATTCAATTTCTGGGAAAATAATATAAAATTATAGATCCAACATCTATATGACTCAAAGGAGTTGTGATGGTGGTTTTGGAAGTAGATAATGTGATGGTTGGTGCTGAATTTTGATTCTTAGGTGAGTAAGGAAGAATGATGATGATCACATTTTCTAGGCATATTGAAGGAAAAAATATTTTAGATTTGGTGATGGAATGACTAAAAGATCATTGGTATGGAGTTTCATAGAAAACCAACCATCATAATATAATCCATAAGATCGACCAGCACATTTTGGAGGAAGAAGAATGGTTCTGGAAAAACAAAATACAAATGGTGTGTAGTCCTAGAAAACATAACTTGTGGCCCCCTTGAATAAACTCAGTGTGTTCCAGGAGTATATAGACTTGGGGTGGAGTCCATGGGTTTCTTACACAGCATGTACTACCCCAACACTTAATGTGATATACCTTGTACACATGCTTACCATGAGAAATGATACAGAAGATGAAGTCATGTACCTGAATACAATTTGGTACATGGTTGGGACCCTGGATACAAGGACACTTCCTGTAAACCCTTCCAAATGTCATGTAAGCCTATACATGAAACAGGTTGAAGTACACGATCTATTCTACAGGGGCATTCATTAGGATCAAGTGAAACTCCATGTACCATTACTACATTCCATTTAACCAATACTACATGGCATGATTATATTTTCCCCTCTATCATGAACATGTTTTATTAGGTTTTCTTCCCTTTATTCGTTACCTGAATGTTGGTGCAAATAATTACATATTCCGAGGACTAGGATCACTTCAACACGACTTCCACGATAGATACGATAGACCCCCCTCCCCCCGATAACCCCAAAGTGGGATCCTACTTTCATCTTCATGCCCGAGGTCATGTTCATGGTATCGAAGTGACCAATAATAAATGGGTTACAATAATCTACTTAGTAGGTTAATCATGAAGGATTTTTTGGTATCACCCCATGTACCTATATGTGATCCTTGTCTCTATATCGTAATGATCTTCAACCATTGAATGTATCATTATTATGGTGAGACATAATGATATTCACATATCGTACGGACTCCACCAGTGCTATCATACTCAGTAGTGTGTTATCCTAGATGAGTATTTTATAGAATCATCAAACAAGAATCCTAAGGATGGTACACTATAGTATTGTCTTATATCTAGACATTGTGTCTAGGATTGTGTATATTTGGATATTCATATTAGACGTTATATTGAAATATATCTAAGTAGATATGACTATACTTTCCTTTGTTACATTTATTTATGGTTTTGGGGAGTCCTGGTAAGTATTTTTATACTCACCCCTATATGGCCTTTTCCTGAATGTGTCATGTCTTGTGCAGGCAATCAACCTTTTTACAGAGTCATTGGTGGACCCGGACTAGATATAGCTTTCTATGACTCGACATACCGAGGTGTGTTCATGTGGATTTAGAGAGCAGTCTAAGGGCCTTTAATTTTAGGATATTCTTATTTTACATGAACTTTTTAGGGGTTTTCTTTTTTTCTTTGTTTTAAATTACATTACTTCTAATCATACTCTGGTTGTGGGATATAGATATGTGAATGCATCAGTTGTATAATTGTTTATACATTTTACCATTGTGTGGCCTTGGATATATTTTTTAGGGTATAGGTTCATAGTAAATGCCTCCCATTTTTGTGATATGACTATTTAATGTTAGTCACTGGCCTCTGGTATATTGAATATGGGCTTGAGGTGTTGTGTAATGGGGCCCACATGGATAGGTTTTGATAGAGTGGTATCAGAGGGGGTCAATTCAACTATTGGACCCGGAATCTAGGAAGTTGTTCTAGGGAATCAATGTTAAGTTTTTTGAGTCTGGAATTCAATATAGAGACCCTAGTGTTGGTGTGGTGACCAACATATCGATACCATGGTACTCCGATTACCTACTTCTGTTGTAGATAATGAGAAAATATGTTGTATGGGAAATAGTGGAACATTAATCATATAGAAATGGGTTGTGGTTTTCATGTCCTTCTTTAGTCCTATTTCCATATATACTAATTGACCATGGTATATATTTTTTACTTTTAGGATGCATCTACGATGTATAAAAGATAAGATTCTCCAGATTGATTTAATGATGACCCCATTTTTGATGAGTCTTTGATAAATGAACCAGTTATGGAGATGTTACCTCTTGGCAGTGCACTAACCATACCATTTCTTGTAGACCATAATGTGGTAGTCATAGTACTAGTGGATGAGGATCACATGTTGAGGGTGCATCGTGGGTTTTATTGGAAGATAACCCTCAGGATCTGAGGTGATCTCGACCCACATGTGAATGAGGACAACCACGAAGAAGTGACTTGAGTTTTTTATCAAGTCAAGACACTAGCAGATCATATGGTGTAATTTGAAGTGAGCCTTCTTCACAGATCAGCAGGAAGATGGAGGAGTTTGGTTACCTACTCTGATGACTAGGTTAATCATTCATAAATAGATTTATAGAACCCCTTTAGAGAATTTTTCTCACATGCTACTCTATGCAATTTTCATATCTGGTAGATTCATCAACTCTATTAGGGTATCATTTTATAGGATAGTTATTCATCCATATTCACAAAACATTCCTGATACTCGATGAATATGTTTCAAGATCATCACTTCAGGGCTAGGTCCTTCAAGAGAGGTCCTTTTAGAGACTTGTGAGTCAGTATTATTCCTCTATGAATTTCTACTTATTCTAGGGTGATTGAGAAATATTTGTTTCTTAAAATATTCTTGGATAATCATATACAACATATGACTGAAAACAACGGGCATGCAGGAGAATAGACCTGGGTAGTAGGGGACGAAGTTAGTCACAGTGACCCAGGCATGGGATACATTTCATGAGGAGGTAACATGACATAGGATCTGAAGATAAGGTATCAAATAGAAGATCATGTCCATCTAGTTAGAGGTAAGGATAGTCATGTTATAGAAGGAGATATCTCACTCAATATGTTCCGACCCACCATACAATCGACATAGAGACTATAGATTGAGAACTACATTATAGATAGCGGTTGTAGAAGGCAAATATGTGTGGTGATTTTTGTGGTAGATGATCTAAAAAATAAGTAGTGGTTGTCGATATTTTGAATTGTTACATCCACCACACCTAGTTGGCCCAATATAGGCACAGTGAGCTAGAGGATTGGTATTGGGACAACTTCATGTGGTCAATGATTATGACACAGGGGATCTATGAATGAATCATGGTATGGTTAAATCTTTTCTACATTTGCTGCATTAGTAATTTACATAGGGAATATCCATTCATTTGTTACAACATAACTTATAAGAGACATTGAGATTCTACTTGATCCATTAAATTGATCCTTATTCTTGAATAATCCTACTGGAGAAGGAACAAAGATCACAAAAAAATATCAAAATTATGACATAACTATTAGAGGTGAGTGTTCTATTGTAATATATTTGTAGTAGTGTCGAGGCCTTAAGAAATCATTCTTATTATGGATTGGTTATATATAATTGATGCCTAAATTTAATGTTTTAGGTGAATGGTGTGGTTTCTCTATTGTGAAGGAATCATCTTTTCCTTTATCAGTGGATGTGAAACTCATGTAGTGTAGGGTAGTCTAATGTGTGGGAGGATCCAGCTGATTACCTATCAATTGGATAGAATATCCCTTGGTGAGGTGAATTTTTTTTAGTTCCTAGTTTTATTCAGTTGTGTTGGAGTAAGAGGATGTCCTTCCTAAAGACGTTCTATGTTTATAACCACAATGAGATAAAGGCTAGTTTGTTGGTCAACAACCATGGACGACATCAATATATATTCCAATATATTAGATGGATTCTATAGAGCTACCCCATCCCATTGTGCAGTTAAAATATTTGAACAGGAAGGGAATCATGACACCCAATATTTCTCCATAGGAAGCCCTTATTTGGATTGTCAGGGAGGAGAATGAGAGATTGAAGTTATGTTTGAAATACTGGTCCATAAACCATATAATCGTGAAGAACACATATCCACTATTAAGGATCGATGAACTCTTTGATCAGTGGATAGGTGAACGATGGTTCATGAATGTTGAAATCATATTTGGACACCACTATGTGGGAGTATGGTATAAGGATATATAGAAGATGACCTTACAATGTATCTATGGTATCTATGAGTGCTTGGTGATTTCCTTAATCTTGAAAACACCACATAAGTGTTCATGGTAATCATGAACCAAATCTTTTACCCATACATAGAGAGGATCATGGTGGCCATCATTAACAATATCCTTGTGTACTCAATGTCAAAGGAGGAGAACTTGAAACAATTAAGGATAGTTATGAACATACACCAAGAGAACCAAAATTACGAAAATCCAAAAAAAACTAGTTCTAGATTTAGGTTGTCTATTTTATGGGAGATATTATCTCAGTGGATGGAGTGGTGGTTTAACTGACCAAAGTTGATCCAGTTTTGACATAAGTTCCACCTAATAGTGAGATAGAGGTGTGAGTCATCCATGTGTTGGAAAGCTATTACCATATATTTATACCTAATTTCTCATTGATATCAGAACCATTGACAACTTTGTAAAGAGAAGGGTAGCTTTTTGTTGGGAAAGAACAATTTTCGCATGATTTTCAGTAGTTAGGGAAGAGTTTTGACAAGAGCCAACATCATGAAATTATCAGAGAAAGGTAATGAGTATGTAGTGTTCTGAAATACATCGAGAACCAGGATTTTATTCATTCTAATGAAGAGGTTAGTAGTGATTTACTATAGTTCATTCAAGTTGATACCACATGAAAAAACTACATGACCAATAATCTTGAGATTTTAGCGGTAGTCTTATCCTCGAAGATGTGGAGACACAACCTAATATGAGAGTGATTCATTGTCTACTCAGATCAAATGGGTATCAAGTATATCATCTCACATAACAATTTTAACATGATATAGATTGTATGGATAGAGTTCTTCCTAGACTATAAAATTGAAATTGTCTATACTAATGCGAAGCGGAGCATGGTGCAAGATTCTCTCAGTAGGAGATCTAGTTTTTAGTTGCTGAATAATGAATTAGAGTAGTTAGCCTCTTTTTGTTATCCTTTATTGATGTAGAAAGAGTATCTTACTTCTAGTTGATGGTTTTTACACCTCCACTCCTATAGAGAGTTTGGAATGTGCATCTTGGGGATACTGACTATGAAACCCTACATGCACAAATATTCATAGGTTATACTTCAGATGGACTTTCAAAATGTGGGGAGAACATTTTCATTTTTTGAGGCAACATGACAGTATCAGTGACATTGCAGGAGGAGGTTCTGATGGATTTTCATATATACCCATTGGTGGGACATCCTTGTATGAAAGAGATGTACCAGGAACTCTAACGTTAGTTTTGGTGTAAGGGATGAATAAATGGGGTGCAACGTTTATCTCTCAATGCCTTATATGATAGAAAGTGATGGGTGAGAACCAGGTTCCAATAGGTTTTTTCAACCCCTTGAGGTGAAAGAGTGGATTTGGGATCTGATATCTATATACATCATGATGAGACAACCACATACATCCAGGGGACAAGATGACATCTGTTTGATCTTTTAATAACAAACCAAGTCATCCCACATCATTGATTTTAGAGGGAAGAGTTAAGTAAAGATATTGTGAAATCTATACATGCATGAGATAACTATAACGCATGCACATCCACTGATGATTGTTTCTTATTGTGATTATTTCATTACATCACAAATATAGAAGGTATTTCAAGAGGAATTTTTGACACCATCTTTCATGAACACAAAATTTCTCCCACAAACTGATGGTTGGATTGAGTAGACCATTTATGTTCTAGAGGACATGCTGTATGCTTTCATGTTAAACTCTGTACGTAATCAAATGGATCAACTACCACTAGTTGAGTTTTTGTATAACAACAGCTGTCAATCCACCATTTGGATGGAACCATTAGAGGAATTGTATGTGAAACCCTATACGTCACCTCGTAGATGGACTAACCTAAGAGAGTCAGCCCTCACGAGACCAATGTTAGTTTGAGGAACAATGGAGAAGGTGAAAACAATCAATGTGTAGATGATGACTAAATAGAGGCATCCCAATTCTCATGTTGATAGGTCTATAAGGCATTTGGAATTTGAGGAAGGACACCATGTGTTCCTGTGGAATTCACCTCGACATGGATTACAACAGTTTGGACGGGGTGGAAATTTATCTTTGGGGTTTATAAGACTATTTCAGATATGGTGTAGATTGGGTGAGGTCGAATCCCACACAGGTATACCTCCACATTTTGACGGGTAAATGATGTATTCCACCCATCACAACTATGTAAGTATGTTATTGACCAGTTTCACGTTATCTCATCTGGAGAGATGAATATCTATGATGAATAAAAATTTGATGATTACCTAGTGGTCGAGGATCAGAAGGATAAGATCCTTCATGGGTTTTTGATTCCTTCAGTTTCAATTTAGTGATATAATTTAAATCTTCATGAGAGAACTTTGGAGTATGAGGCTCAGATTCATTCATAGTACCCAAATCCTTTTTGAGTTGCAAGTGTTCTAAATTTTGTATACATAAATCCCTATGGTGGGGAGAATTTAATGACCCATATATTCTATATATAATTTTTAAATATTATATGTATTAATTTATAGACTAGGACCTAAAACTACATGTGATTCTGTGGCCTGTTGTGTCTATAGTAAATTTTTTCAATATTTGAAAATATTAGATAGCATGCATGCACAGTTCTCTATAAAATTTGGTGTAACTTTTAAATCAGTGACTGGATCAAGAAATATAAGATAAATTTCGAGTTCATAATAGACGATTAAAACAAGGCATGACCAAAAATAGGTCATCCATAGCCAGTTATAGAAAATTCATCACGATCATAGAAATGAATGAAATTATTTTCATAAAATAATTTTATATCATTTATCAATTGAATGACTGTTTATTATTTAAATAGATATTTATAATAGAAAACCTAGGTTATCCACATAACTCTATATTCCTCTATAGAATCATTAAAGAGTGGTATGGAGAATCCTTCCCAAGGAATTATGATGTAATTAATGATTGAATATCGACAGACATTAATTTTGAAGGATCATTCCAACGACGATTGTGCAATGATCATTCGTCATTATTAACCAATTAAAATCGAGTTAGGGAATGTTATTTCAATTTTATTTTCCCAATTATTAAATTACACGAATAAATTATAACAATATACTAATATATTGGCCCATATATTAATCGTAAGGCTTGTTGGGTATGATTCCAGGGTTTATTGGGAGACTCAAATCATTGTGATTAAAGAAAAACATTTCATGTTTCATTCGTTATTCTAATGGTGATAAAAAAATATTGACATAAATATTGATTGAGGATATACCCTCTAGATTAGGTTTTTTCTTTTTCCCATGATTCAACAATCTCTATTGTGTTTTATGCCTTCTCCGAGGTTCATCTATTATTTGAACGATCGATTATTATGAATTAGAGTCTTGGTGCAATTGTCCAAAATTATAGATCTGATGTCGATATGAATCGAAGGAGGTGTGATAGTGGTTAATGTAGTGGATAAAATGATGGTAGGTTCCAATTTCATGATCTTCGGTGGGTAATTATGAATAGTTACCATCTCATTTTCAGATACTATTGAAAGAATGAATCTTACCAATTTAGTGATGGAATGACCAATTCACCTCAAATATGACATTTCAAGGAAAACCGAACACCTTAACGGAAGTCAGATGATTTAACAGTAAGAGTAGAAAGATGAAAATCATTTTATAAAAACTTGATACTAATTCCATGTAGTTCATGACCGCACAGTGTGTGGTCCATTTGGATGAAATCGATGTGTACCGGGATTAGTACACGAACACGGGGTGGAGTAAATGGGTTTCATATATGGAATTTACTACCCCAAAATGGAATGTCCTAGTCCATGTACACAGGCTACCCTGCGTACTGGTACATGAGAACAAATACATAAGATCACATCGTGTATTGGCCCACGAATGTGTACATAGGTAGGACCCCAAATTAAATGAATTAGTGTGTAAAACATCCACACATCGTGTACGCCTATAAATGAAATGGGACGTTCTAAATGGGTAGTACTTGGGGTCAAAGGGTATGGTGTGTTCCCATACTCTATGCCATATACCCCTTTTTACATGGATAGTTTCTTTGGTCCTTCACATTTTTCACATGTTTTGTTAGGTGTTTTTCCCTTTATCAATTTACTAAGGGGTTTTGTGAATTGTTTCTGATTCATAGGAATCTGATCACTTCCGAAGGAACTCCTCGATAATGTTTTTGGAATCCCCCTAGAGGCCTGTAGTGGGATCCTCTATTCATATTTATGGCCTTGGTGGAGTTTTTATATCGGTGTGACCAACAATACATCTGATTTGATCCTCTACATTGGGGGTTAAAATAGATTAAGTTGTTTGTATCACCCCATGTTCCTAGTTTTGATCCTCATTTTTGTATCGTATTTCTCATTAAACTATCATTGTATCATTTTTATGGAGAGACTCTATTATAAGAACCTCATGGAATGACATCATCAATGATACCAGACTTAGAAGTGTGTTCTCCCAGATTATTTCTTCGTAGAAACTTCAAACAAAAAACCTAATGATGAAAGTCCATGGTTATTCCTTAACTCTAGATGTTGTGTCTGGGATAGAGTATATTTGGATGCTGTTGTTATATGTAATATAGAAAGATAAAAGTGTAGAGTTAACTGTACTTTTTTTGTAACTTTGTTGTTTTGGGTTGTCCTACTAAGTATTATTATAATCACACCTCGTAGGGATTTTCCAACATGTGTTTTGTCTTCTAAATATGATTGACCTTTTGATAATGTACTGGGAGGAGCATGACAACATGGGGCATCGTGACACAAAAAATACTTAGTTGTGTGCCAGAAGCATCAAACAATAGTCCACATATGTTTACATTCAGGTTGTACATGTGTTATATTCTTTTCATGGTGGGATTATGTTTGGCCTTATTTTAAATTACTTTACTTCATATCATACTATTCTTTTTTGTTATAGATATATGCATGCATTGGTCGTTTAGTTGTTTTTACATTTTATAATTTTCTGGTATTGGAGATGTGTGCATGCGTACAGTTACATAGGTAATTCCTCCCATGATTGTGATATGCCTACATGGTGCTAGTAATCTTCCTCTATCCTATTAGAGTAGGGAATGTGGAGTCGCGACAAGGGAAACACTAGGACTGGTTGTGATATATTTTTTAATTATTTATCAATAATTTTTTATTAAAAAAAATTTCTATACATTGTTTTTTTATTCATATTAAAATTGACTAATCAAATGGTTATGAGATAACAATTCAATTTAATAATATTATTTCTATATTATATCGATGTTCATTTATGCACGATGTTATATGTAATGGAATCCCTAAAATAATAATTTTTTAGAAAATAAAATATATCATATTATCTTGGGGTGTTATATTCTAACCCATTATAAGAATTTATATCTCAAAATTTTTTCACTCTAATAAAAATAACCAGGGATAGTTCTTCCTCAGTATATTCTTTTGCTCTTATGTAGCTTCCTCAAATTTATAAATCCTCTAGAGAACATTAACTAGGTGAGTATAGTTTTTTTATATTAATTTGTATTTATTATTCAATATTTACAACCATTTTTTCACACGATACTGATCATTATCAAATTGTACAACCTCTGAGTTGAGTACATGAAAAGGGATAGGTGTGTACATCCCCAAATAAAATACATGAAACACATCCCGAAATTAATATAGGATTACTTAAATTACCGAATGATGTAATACCATCATAAAACCATTATGAATTTCATATGGAATGATATATATGGTGCTAAACATTACCTTATTTTTCAATCTCATAACCTTAATCCATGGAGACATTCGTGTGATTTACTTATCACCAACATTGATCTACATATCTCACTAACGATTGTCATCATAACTCTTATTTCGGCTTTGATATCTCTAAATGTACTACAGAATAGATATAATCTTATCATCTATTACGTCAACTAGCTATGGATCCTATATAAATCTTTATCTCAAATCAAACCTATACATCGGATTTATGTACTTATTGACATGGAGGGTTATATAAATCACCATCCAAATGAATGAGTGAATGTTATTAGTGTATAATAACTTGACAAGAGTATGGTTTTGATCCCAAAAACTATTGAAATATATATAACATGATTTAAAAATATTTTATATGGTTTAATTTTCATCCCATGTTGGAAATATATCTGAGAATGATGTATATATTTTAAACTCATCTATGTATTCAATTATTATTGAATAATTCTCTAAAACATCATGATAAACCTCAAGAATCTACCTGATATGATTAAAATTGGTAATCCAGGAAATATAATGAAATATTGAACACATAACCTAGATATCTATTCAAGAGAAAAATATTCTCCAGTAGAAATTAAATGTGCTAAAATTATATGGAAAATGAATATAATACAAATAGAATTATGGGATTTAGATATTTTGGGGAGTCTGATAATGAAATACATGGGTTTTCTTCGTATTCGCATTCCAGAATCATTAGTGGGTGAAATAAACTTCAGTATTTTTTCAATTATCCTTTAATTTATAATATAAAATATATTCTAAACCTAGTAGCCTAGAGACAATAGTAACTTCAATATATTGGTACATAATACAAGATTTTCTATATCAAAATTACAAATACTTTAGAAGTCTTGTTAAAAGAGATAAATACTTGAATCATAAACCACATTTAAAAATATAAAATTAAAAACAAAGATATTATAATTATTCAATAACCTTGAACTCTTTCAATGATTATTTATTCATATCATGGGGAATTGAAATAAATAAGGGTGAGCTCTGATTCTTAGTAAGTGTACAACAGAATCTATCATGAATGAGTATAGAATAATAAACAGGTAAAAGTGAATAACTAAAAATAGATGTCATTTAATCAATAAATTTATCCTCAAGAATAATATGGAAAGAAAATAAAAATAAAAATATGTTATATAAATAATCAAATGAAAATTATTCTTATCCCCAAACATCATAACTATTCAAATAATCACACAGACATTAAAAAAATCTCATAATGAAGGAATGCATATTGTTAAACATCATAAACATACATTCAATTCTTCGTGCCAAGAAATCATAAATAAATGGGTAACTACCCTACCAAATTCACTAAATACTTTATCTCATAAGATCCAATATTATATCAATGATATATATACCCCCATCACATACTAATAACAATTCATTCAAAATATTAAATGAGTGATTGAAATAATTAAAATAAAATTTTATATAAAAAAACAAGATTTTTTTTTTATTATTTTCCATATTCAAAATGTTCATAAACCATACAGAAACTAAATAAGTATGGTATAATTACAATATAACCAGAGTGGATTATTAGATAAATAATTTGTTCTTGTCATTGATGAATAAAATTTTAATAAAAATCATTATTGGGGAAAATATCATTTACACATTCAAACAAAAATTTCAAAACAAATATAGAATATAAGAAAATATTTTTTATTTAAAAATAATCACCAAAAATATTAAAGGATTATTCAAGTCATTGAAGGTTTGTGATGGTGTAAGATATTTTTGACGTTGAATATCTAAAAAGGAAAACATTTTTCCACATGTTCGTAAAAAACAAATAATTAAATCACTCATAAAATGATATGATGATTACATTAAAACCATTTTTCAATAGTAAATCATTGATAAAGTTTATTAAATATTGAATTGGAGAACTGTAAAAATATTAAATAGAAAAATTATGTAAAATATCATTATTGAAAAATATATTCCTGACCAAGAAGAAAAAACACACGGTTTCCTTAAATAATATTTCCCTAACTTGAGTATTTAAATAGTTGGAAACAAATGTTATAAAATATAATTTATTAAAATGTACAATGGATAAGAATAGATATTGGGTTCATGTTATAAATATCATATAATTCCCCTAGAAGATACTTAAACAAGAAAAAATTCAAATAATGATGAAATATTAAATAAACCCTTATCACTTTTTTACCTATTGAATCATAATCTCCATGAAAGGAATAAAATAAAATGAATATTTATATACTTTGATTACAATTGAAATCATGATATGTCTCATTATAGGGGCCCAAGATAGACCATATAGAAAAACATATGTGTATAACATAACAAATTTCCAATATAAGACAATATGCGATGAATAACACTTATAACGACCATAATATTTAAGGGATAATTAACCAGTGAAGTGATTATGTAAAAAATATTTGTAAATACTAAAAATACAAGTGTAAATTAAACTAAAATAAAAATTTTAATTTTACAACTAATATTTGCATTATATATTCATTAAATAATTGATATAACCTAATGAAAGGAAATTTATTTATGAAACACTAACCACTTGGTAACTGTCATGTAAAATACCAATTGATAAAATAATTTTTTTGAATATAAAATAACATGAACTATGAAGGATTCATTATATAACATGTAAAAGGTATATATATACAAAATATAAAATAAATTAGGTTCATAGTAATAAAATATGCCCAAATAGAGGAAAATTGAGAAGAAATCTGTCACCTCATGTCCAACTTATCATGTATGATCTCTATATATCTGAATAATTTAGATATGTTAATTATTTAATTTATTAATAACCATTTTAATATTTAATATTCAATATATTTTTTTGAAATACCCTAAAATATTCATTTAATTTAACAATTAAGTTCACATCTCATGTTTTGATGAGGTTTAGTTCATATGTTCAAAATGACTATAAAAATTTTAATACAGTAAAAGTGGTTATTTTAAAATCAGATATAGATTAATAGTAATTAGATAATTAAAATATTTATAAAAAATTGTACATTAAATACAAATATGAAGTATTATTATGTAAAATGAACTATGTTACAATCATATTAATAGGAAGTCATATGTATGCATGGGTAGCTTTTTTATTCTTCAACGATCATGACATAAAAAACATAAGTATTATTTTAAATTTCCTAAATTTTAAAAGATGTTTTATTATTTATTTATATACAATTATATATAGTATTCATGTAATATGGTTTTTAAAAACAAATCACATCACTTCATGGAAGTGGTAATAAATATATATGCACAAACAAATTTCCATTATTAAAATAATTTAAGAGTAAAAAATTACAAGATATGTTGTAATTATTGAATGATAAATATTTAATTAATATAATATATAAATAAATCATCATTAATACCTATTATGATTTTGGGTTATGGAATGAATTTATATTGGTTTGTGATGTGGTATTCCACTATTCACATAAAGAATATTTTCATTTCCCTTTTTAGGGAAGAAGAGATTGATATAGAGTATTAAATTAAAATAAAAAATGTAGATATATTTTACATATTGATGTTATTATATATTCCTATTTGAATAAGATTTTATGATTTTTAATGTATAAATAAAACAAAAAATCTCGTCTACAAATGATACTTCTTCTTTGGACAACCTCGTTAGGTTTACACCAATGGAGTCCTAATAATAGTTTTGTGATCAATTCAATCCCTCAATGTCTTGGTAAAAGATATAAAAGAGGTATTTTGGTATGCATTGGATGAAAAGAGTTCATTTTATGTGTGAATAAAATAGGATAGGAGGTTCTCATTTATAAGAGTGTGGAGGGGAACTCCTAGAATTTCATAAAATATTAAATAAATATAAATTAATTTTTATATTGAAATGGATTAAAATTGTTCATATTTGAATATATAAAGATTTCACGTCTATATCACATCATTAAATATTATTTGGACACATTTTGATGATTATTTCACTCTTAACTTTTTGTATTAATCCATTTTAACTCTTTTTGAAAATTATTTTGGTATTAATGTTTTTAATTTTTTTGGATCCAATGAAAGTTAATAAAAAAATAAAAACAGAAAAAGAAAAAAAGAAAAAGAAATTAAACGTGGTAAATATTAGTCTATTTCATATTTAATTTTTTAATATAATATTTTTATGAATCTTAAACCATTTAATAAAATATTATTTAATATCTAACATTATTAATGTCGATTTTGAAACAATTTTTTTGTCTGAGATTAATAACATGATAAAAAAAATATAGAATTAAAATATATAGAAATAAAAATATCTACATATTACAATTATAAAAAAATTGGAATAAAATAATTTATTCAAATTATTCTTCTATTAAATTTTATAATATTGTTTTTTTTATTTTTCATTAAATTAAAACATGGTTATTTTTATATTGCATAAGCATATAAGGTAATCATTTTTTTGTTAAAAAATATAAAATTATTATAATGATAAAAATAATCCATTTATATTTTAATTTAATATTTATAACCATACGTAGGTGATTTTATCCCCATCAAAAAAAATTAAATTTAATAAAAGTAATATAGAATTTTTTTTCTTTTCATTATATAAAATATTATAATGGTCACAATCATGATCATATGGCTTCAAAATGTGATATTTTAAAAACATATATTATATGGATTATAAATATGGAAAAAAATATATTAACTAAAAATTTTTTTATTTCATTTTAGTAATTATTTCATTAGTTTAACCCCTTGTAAGCATGTTTTACACTAAACCATGGTACCATAATTTAACTATTTTTACTATTCACAATGCCAAAAAATTGTGTTTACCATATGAAAAAAATATTTATTATGTTTATTTCATATATATAATCATATATTAACTTATTTAATTATATAAGTTTAATAATTTAATATAATATTTAACACACAAGTGTGATGATAATCTGTTTTCCAAAAATTGTATTTTTCAAGGAAAATGGGATTTTACATTAACATTATGAAAAGTAAGATTCATTATATTAATATCAATTCATATATTTAGATATATGAAGTATAAATTATATTATCTTATTTATTACAAAATATTATTTTAATTAATATAATTAGGAATACATTATCCTTTTAAAAATAGTTTTTAATAAGAAGTTGTATTTTCACTATTCATTGAGAAATAAAACATTTTAGAGAAATATCAAAATTTATCACATGATAAATTTCATATTATAAAATCAAAAAATAAATTAAATTTTAAAAAATAAACTTTATAAAAGTGAAAAATTTAAATTATTTCATTTCTTCATAAAATGGTAGTAAAAATAATTTTGTAAAAACAAAATCTTTTATGAATTAATTGATGTTAAAACAATTTGAGTCATTATTTACTAATAATTATTTTAAAAAATATTATGTATTACTATATTATATAATACACATTTTAGTTATTCCTATTCATTCCCACTAATTTAATGGCTAGCTTATAATTGTAAAATTTAAATAATATACTTACTTATTTTTTATGTAGGAGTTTCATGTCATATTTGCTATCACAAATAATGAAAATGTTTTAAACTATTGGTATGAGACATCAACCTCACATTTAATAAATTAAATCATCAAAATTTTATATTATTCTTTGAAATCATGTTTTTAAAATTTGAAAAAAAAAATTTAAAAATCACACATTTTAAAAAAGGGTTAAAAACATCATTTTGAAGAGAGAGAAAGGTAAGTATAAAGGTAATATAAAATAACAAATAAATATTTATAAAATTAGTAAAAAACTAGTTTGAACTTTAAATAGGGGAATATATGAAAATTTTAATGCCCATATTATTTTGGAGAGTGATAGAGATCATTGATCATAAGAATGTGAAAAAAAGAACATTAACAACCACCCAAACGTATTCCCATGAGGTTTTATAAATACAATTGATTCATAAAAAATTATGGAAAATGTATAAAATTTTAATTTGAATACCCATTTCTTAATATTGAGGTATTCTATTTCTATAATTATAGTTAAATCTAGAAAATATACTTACATGATTTAATTTTATTTCATAATCAATATGTCTACCATTGATTATGTTTTGATCAATTACATATTAATTTCTTATTCTAGGAAAAGTGTATTAAAAATTATTTTTTTAATCCAAAAGTACTAAAAATCGCCTTTAACAGATCATAAGATCTATAAAAGAGTGAAAAGACTTTCTCGGGTTCTATAAATATTTATCATAACCAAAATGGTTGGCACAAGTTATCCAATATAAATCATTAATCAATAAAACATCAAGATTAGTACACAAAGTTAATCTTTATCCATTTACTAATTATTTATCCTTAAAATGATTAAGATTACATCACCTAATAAATAATAGTATTCTTCCAAATTAATCTTTATGTTAAACATAATTGTTATATATACCTCATCCCAATAAAACGTCTCTGAAATACTATTAATTACCTAAAAATAAAAAATATTTAATACTATAGTATTTTCCCCAAAATAAAATTAATATTTTTCTATAAAACTATTAAAGTAAAATCAATTTTATATTTACTTTTTCATATTGTATTCTAGTGGTAGAAAATATACACTTGACACCCGTAAGTTCTGGTTTCAATCCCTATGACATTTTCTAATGGGATATGATTTTTTTTTACTAAAACTATTACAATATAATGTCTATAAGATCCCCAAATATTTTTGGAAAGTCAATATAAATTTACATAATCATCAAATATCAATTAAACCTTAATTTTTATAAATACACTTAAACTAATTTACACAAAATATAAAATCATTATTCATAAAATAACTTTTCACTAAAAAATATAATAAACCAAAAAATTTATTTACAATAAATGTAACTTAAAAATAACTATAATCACGTTAAATTATCATCCCATAATTAATTAGAAGAACTATCTACGATTCAATACAAATGAATAACCATATATAGTTTATCCCAAGATACATTATATTTTTTCCATATCACTTTAGAAGACTACAGTTTTCCATAGGTTATATTCATTACGTCCTCATAATTGATATTTGGGGAAATGAGAATTAACTTAGTCATATCCCAGAAGAGTGTAATACTAGGTGTGTAGTAATGAAAAAATCATCATGTAAAGGAATAAAAAAATAAATACTCAAAAAACTCTTTTGAGAGTCATTTCACTTTGATGAATCTTACCCAAAACCCCATCCACTTATAGTATTCAGACACAGATTTAATTCTAGGAAAACCATTTAATCTATATTTTTTCCAAAAAATCTGGATTTTATCCTATAATTTTACATATCCTCATTGTCAGACATAGAGTTATGATCTCAAATATTTTTCGTCCTAAATATAGCTCTCAATGTTTCCACTAAACATCCTCTATTACTAAATTTAAAGACCCAAATCCTAGATGCCATGAGTTTGTTGTTAATTTTTTTACATTATCATTAGATAAAAGGATTCCTATCTCGAAATTCAAAATTGTTTAATGGTATTTATAAAATAGATATATTCATGAATATAACATTATATTTCAAAACTTTAAATAAAAAACATAGTGAGATTAATTATTCTACAACCTTAAAATCAATCAATGTTTTCTTTTTTATCTCTTGGGGAAAGGAAACAAAAAAAGGGTGAGATCAGATTCATAGTGTGTGTTACATACAACGGATGATATCATGATTAAATGAAGAATTGTAAATATGAAAATTGAATAACTGAAAACACATGGAATTTAATGAATTACATGAGAAAAAAAATGGCTCGAAAAAATGATCAAATTATGTTGTACGAATCAGAACATGAAATTTAAAATTATACATGGATATTATAACTATTATAATAATCAGATGGAAATCAATACCTGATCTCATAATTATGTAATGAATAATTTTAGACTACTTAAAAATAACATCAAGGCCTTATGATGATACATTCTAAGTGAATGGGAATGTCCTCCGCCAAATATATAAACTATTTTGTCTCATGAAATCTACCACTACATTGAGAGGGAATATATGACCCTATGACGACTTACTAAGTCCAATGAATTAATCATAGTAATAGGGTGAATAACCTAATGAACATAAACATTTGTATTGAAATAATATCACGTGAGATAATAATATTTTTCCTTGTCAAACTAAACATCATCCATCTATATTAAGAATAATGATGGTTTCTTTACAATATATCCCTAATGTAGAATATTTAATATAAAATGTTGTTATTATTAATGAATTTAAATTCTATAGAATGATCATTAAAATAATTTATGATGAAAATACCATTTATAGTTGTAAAATAACTGTTTAAAACTAAAAATACCCACAATATAATGAAATATATATTATTTGATAATAATAAATCATACTATTAAATTTATTTTTAATTCATTTAGCATTCTTAGAAGTGAGAAATACCATTTTGGCTGAATAAGTTGTACATAAACATTCCATTACACTTTCATAAAAAAGAATAAAGTACCTCATTGGGAAAATGATTAGAATACCACTTTTAGGAAATTTAATAAAATTGAAATATTTGTAAAAATGTATTTAATAAATTACCTGATAATGGGACAAATATTCTTTAATACATTTTACTGAAAATATGGGTATGTAAAGAAAATTTTCCTGAGCCAATTGAAAAAAATTGGGTTTCTGTAGAAAGATAATTTCAGTATCATTATTGTTTATTGAGTGAAAAAATAAATGGAGAACATATTGTTTGAATAAGTAAATAGAGAATAAGAAAATATATTTGGTTAAAAATATAAATATCATATAACTCCCACAAGTAACACTAAATTATGAACAATCATGAATAATGATGAGATTATGGAATAAACCCTTACTACTTTGTTATAATTTGAATCATATTACCCCTAAAAGAAGTTGAATTAAATTAATATTTAATTACTATATTAATAAATTGAACCATGATATATCTTTTTCATGGAGGATTAGATACAATTCATTAATTAATATATCTGTATAACATAACAAATGTCTCAATAAAGACAATTTAAGATGATGAACCATTACAATAATCATATTTTTGAAGATAGAATTAATCAATGAATTGATTATGTAAAAAAAATTTAAATCCGCATAAAAAGGTGTAACTACAACATTAATAAAAAAATACATCTGACACAAAATATTGAGTTGATATAATTAGTGAAGAGGTGATAAACCCCAATGAATGATAATTGAGTTATGAAATGCTTACCAATATTTAATGTTCATTTCAAATACCATTGGATGGAATAATTTTAATTTAAACTCATCCTAACATGAAGTATGATGGATTAGTTATATAAAATATGAAAGTTCAGTATATACACCATATCAATAAAATTTGGTTCATTATAATAAAGAATTATTACATGATACAGATGTTGAGATAAAATCCCTTAACTCAAGAATGCCTCATCACATTCATTATTTATATTCTTAAATAATAATACAATGTTAATTATTTACATTTTTAGTTACTTTTGGAATTATTATTATTTCTTATTATTTATTTAATACCATGTAATATTTAATTACTTAATCAAATTAGTTCATGTTACAAATTTTGATGATATTGAATTCATATACCATAAAATTAATTTCATATTTTGAATATCGAAAATGCGGTCGCATTTCCATTATCTAAAGAATACTAATCATGAAATAATTATTTTATATACATATCTTATAAATTTTATTCTGACCATGATGTTTGGTTATGAAAAACAAACTATGTTACAATCAATGAAATGGGAATTCAAACGTGCGCATGAGTAATGTTTTAATTTTTCCATGATCATGATGGATTTAATATTAGTACTTTTCCATACTTCCAAAAATATTATAAATACCATATTATTTCATTAAAAACAATTATATATACTAGTTATGTGATGTGGTTATAAAAAATGATTACATCACTTCTTGAATGGGGTAATTGACACATAATTATGAATGATTTTAACATTTTAACTAAATGTAATGATAAATATGTCCTGATTATCATATATAATGTGTAAATAAATTATTAAGATTATCCTGGAGTGGGGGTCATGGAAAATTTACTACATCACTTCACAAGGCGGTGATATTCAATTCACATGAATTGTAGGATCAATATATCACTCATTTTGATTTTTGGATCATAATGATTCTCTTATGATGGAATTATACAATAGACGATTGACTCTTGTTTAAAAACATATTTATGATGCTTAAACAAATAAACCTAGAGCCTCTTATAGCCTGGTTATCTATCTAAGGATCAGTCAAATTTAAAAATTCAGATAATCAGAAGTATAAAATTGTTCTATTATATATGAGTTAATGATTTCTGTCATGATAGATCTAATGAATTAGATTATTTATATCATAGTCCTCGGTAATATTAAAACATAAACCAAATAGGAATATTAGTATGATGAATGAATTTAAATTAAATATGAACCGGAATAAAAAACTGTTAAAAATTAATATAATAATAACGTAATAGTAATAATGTCTGACAAGATATTATTTAAAAAATAACGCCAGTATACTTAATAGTAAGGTAGTCTATAACCTTGACTAAAGGAATCCCCTGTTATATGAATACAATTATTTTTTCTATACATACAAGGAAACCCCTCGATAGGGAGATCATATCAGCTATGTCTTCCTATCCCCGAAATCCCATGATATGATGATCGACATCGTCTTACTATAATTGTAAGCCCTTTATCAAAATATCATATTACCTATCTTCATATTCTTGATATATTCGATCCAAAAAATGATCAGACCTGATTTAAAATTAAAAAAAGTTCTTAAGGATACAACCAAATAAGGCTTCCTAAGAACAAAAACTGCAAAAATAATTACACTAAATAAGAAAGAGAAGTTCATGCAGATAAATATTCAAGACCGAATATAATAAACCTGGTACAAAATATTAAAATTACCATGAATTTATAGCAAGTTCTCCAATTTTCATCTATCAATGTTTATTAAAATGCAATGGGACACCTATAAATCGAAATTTCACCATAATTTAATATTTAAGGTTTTATAGGTTAACATCATAATAGTGTTCAATTTTTACCTTACATTAAAATAAGTCCTCACTATTCTGATTGTAAACATTAGTCGATATGATGGGATTCCATAATAATGAAAAGACGATAATATTTTTTATTATGAGTTCAATATTATTGGAACTAGTATCAATCAAATTTCTATGTCTTTTTCTGTACAAAATACACCACTAAAGAATAACTTTGGGCCTGATAATGGCCTGTCGGATTTATAAAAAAAACTCATTATGACAATTAAAATGAAGAATGTAATATTTATGTACATAATAAATTAGTACTTTTTATAATTATGGTTAATGTAATGTTTATACTAATGCATTCTAAAACTATTGGGACATATAAAGTTACTAAATATGTTTTATATCTGTTTTTTGGGAATTCAAAATTTATGGAAGAGAAATGTGGCATGTAGAACATATGACTCAACATGAATAACATATTTCATTCACATTTGATGGATGAGGGGATGGATAGAGGGTATGAAATTAGAATAAATAATGTGTAGTAATATAGTATATAGGTATAAAATTATAGCATAATGTTTTAATAAGATTTTAAGGATGTGTAAGAAAAAAAACTTTTGGTTAATAATGATGCCTCATCATTGGACACCCTCTTTAGGTTTACACCACCAGATTCCTGAGTATGGTTTTCTGATCAAAAAGGCCTCTGGTACATGGTGAAGAATGTAAGGATGGTATTTGGGGATGTATTTTCTTATCCAAATTTCCTTTTAGGTGTAACTAAAAGAGGATATGAAGTTCTCTTTTATAAGATTAGGCATGGTCACTCTTGGAATTTCATAAAATACTAAATTAATATTAATTAATATACAGTCTAAAATTTATCAAAATTATGATTCTATAAAGATAAGATAATTTTCGGTCTAAATATTCTCTTTAAGTAAAATTCGGTCTCGTTTAGTTGATGTTTTCTCTTTTATATTTTGTAACCCATTCTGAACCTTTTCGACATTTATGTGGAATTAAATGTTTTATTATTTAAGGGCGAGAGAATGATTCTATAAAAGGGAAATCATTACATAAATGGACCATGGACGATATTATATACCACATTCCATTCTCTTATATGAATATAATAATTTTATTAATTGTAATTCATTTAATAAAATTATATATTTTATAGAAAATTATTAATGTAAATTTTGACATCATTCATTTAATTTGGCATTATAAACATAAACATAAATATTGAATTAAAATCTATACCATTAAAACATATCTGAAATTATATAATCATCTATGAATTTTTATATATAGTAACTTACCAAAATTATATTAATCATATTATTTTTAATATCATTCATATTATTTTTATTCTGGTTAAATAATTATGACAACATTTTTCTGTAAGAATTTAAGGAAAAAATTTTAATACTACATTTTAAAAATAAATTACCATTATAGAAAATATTTTTAAGCTAAATTAATATTTATAACTAAAAATATGTACTTTTTGTCTCTGTCATAAAATATTATAGTTATAAAATGTAAGAGAGTGATATTTCTGGATTTTCATTACATAAGCTATTATAAAAATCACAATTCTATCTATATGGCTCCAAAATGGGAAATTACCATAAAACGTATGTGATAAGATCAAAATATGTCTATAAAATAGATATTGGAGAATTGTTTTGGTCATTATATCCCTTATATCATTAGTTAATCACCCAGTAAATCTTCTTTACCATTAACCATAGTAAGATATTTTTACTATTATAAATATGAATGGTGATCAAATATTAATCTGAAATGATTAAAAAATATTAACTATTTTTATTTCAATTAAGGATACCACTTTATCAAATCCATTTCATATAAGTAGTATAATTTAATTTTATATTTATCTTAAAAGCATGATGAAAAGTGGTTTTCTGAAAAATGCAATTTTCAAAGAATGGATGAATTTATATTAACATTATGTCTAGTAATATTGATTATAATATTTTACATTCATATATTTATCTATATAATATTGATATATCATTTATATTATTCATTATTAAATTTTTTTTTAATAAATTTAAATGTAAATAAATTATAAATTTCGAAATTATATTCAATAAAAATAAATATTTTTCACTATCCCTTGAAAAATTATTCATTTGAAAAAATACCAATAAACATTCCCTAAGGTAAATTTAATTTTATAGTATAATAAATTAAATAAATTTTAGAAATCAAAATTTATAAATAAGAAAAAACATTAATATAATATTTTCTTATAAAATGGTAGTATAATTATTTTTGAATAATATGTTTTTTAAGAATAAAATAAATTTACTAAAAATTGAATGATTATTTACTAATAATTAATAAAAATATTTATACTGAGTCGGTTCATATATACTACATAAAGTATGTAATCATATTCATACTCATCAATTTAATAGAAATGTTATAACTATTATAATTAAATAAAATATTTTGTCGGTTTTTAAAACTCGATGATGTGTGTCGCATATATTATCCAACATATTGTCATTTGAAAATATCATGATGTTACAGAGACACATAATCTACGATGTATTTTTTCATGTTTTACAACCCTAAAAATTATTTCATATCTTTAAACATATTTTTACTACCAGGATGGAATGATAATGAAGAACTATGAGCTTCATCTTATAGCTCCTTATATAATACTGGAATTGACATTAAACATACTTGATTCATGAACCTTGTCAATATATCATAATAATTATTGAACTATGGAACATTCTTCACCTTCATCTATATTACCAAATCATTATTCTGAAACTATTTAATCCTCACATGGATTCATGGTTGATAATTTATCAAACAATGATATGATTTGTCCATTTTCATTATGATTTTATGATTCATAATCTCGTATTCCAAATTATTGGATCTCTATCAATCCACATCATTGAAAAACAGTCATTTTTCTTCTGTATTAGGGCATCATCCACCTTTTTCACGTTCCAATGTTTTTATAGTATACATTAGTCATAATTATTATACAACTATAACCATATATTTTAGATAATATTAAACAATTTTTTTGTAAACAAGTCCTTAATTTTTTTATGATCATTATATATAACCCACCTTTTACTATATAGAAAATGCGTTTAATATTTATCGAAAAAATTTCAACTATCCAAACTAAACGATGATTTGGATAATTTTTTTATAGATTTTCCATTCTAGAGAAGTATATGCTACCACTATGTCATTATGCATGATAATATGCCAAATTCCCTTCTTTGATGCATCAATATAGGTCACATAACATTCTCCACTGTAGGATAGTGCGAGGACAGGTTCATTGACCAACCTTCCCTTTATTCCTTGAAATCATCCACACATTTATCAATTCAATGTATATTTTATAGCTTCCTAATCAGTTTATTTATTTTATTTTATATTCATGATAAATTTATCAGAAAGAATCAATAGTATCCATAAATAAAAGAAACTATGTATCTAATTCACCCGGGTTGGTCTAGGCCATTGATCAATTAATTCTAACTTTGATGGATCCACCAATATAATTATTATTGAGAATATATTACATAATTATGTAATTAACTATAGTAAATATTCTCAATTTATCAATTTGGATAATATATTATCCTTCTTGAGGGACATTAATCCAACCATAAAATGTTATTCATTCCATTCCATGGATATTAAATAACTAAGAATATCATTTCAAAAGAATACCAAAAAATGTGTAAGGTAATATATAAATACTATATTCATTAGATTGATGAAGATAAAATGGAGATTTGTGAGTCCAAATGGATTCTATATAAATTTATAATAAACATATATCATACAAAAAAATTTATTGGTTAAATCCTCTTTTTGACCATTGAGAGAGGATATATGGAGAAAATTTCAATCATAGAAAAATATCGATCCCCATGTAGTTGATAGAAAAAGTCAATAATATTAGGTAGATGATGGAAATTCTTGATAGAGATATTTTTATGATCTAGATAATTTTTACAAAGACACATTAACCCATATTTAATCTTAGCAAAAAGAACACATTCTTACTAAGGTGATACAGCTGGTCATATGAATCACTTTTTAGATTCACGTGGTGTTAATTATTTAATTTCAATAACCCAATTAGTTCCATTATATAAATATTATTTGAAATATATTTATAAATAGTCCGGAGTTCTATTGAAAACTCAACATCACAATTTAAGGGAAGAGTAGAATGTATTTTTGGAAATACGTCATCATATTCTGAAAAATTGGGCATATAAAAAATGATGAGTTTGCCCCCAAATATATGAAATAAATACCCCTCATGAATAGGTATTAATAAAAATATAATGGAAATAATTTACAATGTAATGTAATGATCTTTCTCACACCTATAGATTATTAATGAAGGATTCAATATTTTAAATATGATTTACCTTCATTAGTAATTGATATATAATCTATATGAAGAGATTTATTTCATTCTCAATATCTCAAAATATACAATTATATGGAAAATAAAAATTTTAAAATATTTACATCCTAGTAATATTATATTAAATATGATATATAGACTTGATATTCAATCCACATACCATAAGGATTTTCATTATTGACTCAACATCGAACTATTAATGTGGTGATGTGGCATATATATAAATATTTTTAAATATTATAATGTGGTTACAAACTAAATAGAATAAAATTAGTTGTTCATGATTGGATGAATGGTATAAAATTTTCCACTTCATTCTCATTCCATACATCAATAGTTTTGATTACATAATTAATTACTTTATCCATTGATTGTGGTGTTTATTATGGTTTATCATCCTCACTATCACATGGATTAGTGAATTTAGTTACATAATTACCAAAATCCTTTCATATGAAGCTCGGATGTCTAGGTTTGGTATTATATTGAATCTTATTATCCACTATTTCATTTAATATTATCTTAATAGCCTCTAAAAATATCCAAAAAATTTCAACTAGGACACAAATAGTTGAAATATAATCTCATTCCTTTTTGGGAATCACCCATGTATTTCTTCTGATAAATTTTGAATGTCAGTGGTTGAAACTTCTTCCCTCTATATGAAATACCATTGGTGTTACCATGAATATTTATCTTCATTTTTTATCAGCAAATCTATTAAAATTATTGTTTCCCACATCCATGTCCACCTTGATTACACATAACATATTCCCTTAATTGCTTCCATGTTGTCTAATTTATATTGTATTTTGATGTTTTATTTTTAATAAACTATTTTAGAAAACAATATTTCTTTCCATATCGATAATATAACCAGAATAATAAATTAAAAGTAATGTAAATTTTTCTTTATAGGTACTAATGTATTCATAATCCTTATAATTTAATTCTAGATAGTGCATATATATTTTTTCATTACGAGTCTGGGGATACAAATTATTTAAATTACTATTTGAAAATCCTTCAATTGAATTGAATTTATTTCTTTCCCTTACCACATGTTCTTATAAAGAGGCCATCATTGATAAACCACAAATTTTATGTAATAAACATATGAAACAACATTCACATTTTCAGTTAACTGGAGAATGAAAAATATCATTTTAATCATATTGATCCATTTAATTGAGAATTTGTATATTGGTACTGCTATAAAAGGAATTTTGCCATTATTTAATTAAAGAATTGATGTCATGTTACTCCATACTTTGAGGATTTTTAAGTTCTGCATGATTCACATCAATATTAATTTCTCGACATAGTTGGGATGGTATTACCATAAGGTTTTTCATTCCATCTCCCATGCCATTTGGTTTCACATTAGAAAAAAATTCATTTTCCATCACATAAATTTCTAAATTGATTCCTTCTAGTATCATGCATTGTAAAAAGTATATAACCCAATTTTTTAGAATGAATAATCAATGTGAACAGTAAAATAATTAGAAAATGAAGCATGATATTTTTAAAATCATGACACCTTTTTATAAACCCATGAAACCTAAGATTCATCCATGGGGTTTTCAGAAATGTTTTCTAATCAAAATATCTATAAACAACTAATACCTCTTTAGATATCGACTATAGTTCTTAATTATTTCATACATAAATATTACCCATTTCTAGATGAATATCTAATGAGCATAACAATATCACATTCTAAATCACCATAAAGAATTGGTGGTTTAGAGACTAGATATATAAAAAAATATTTTCATTAAAGTTGTTCAATATATCTAATAACATTCTTCACATATAGTTACTTTCTTAGATTAACATATATAATATATATCTTTATAACCTAAGAAAAGTGGAAATATAATATGTGGTGAGTAAAATTTTTCAGTAGGGGGAAAATTAGGGTATATCAATTAATGATGTTATGTATGAATAATATTAGAACAAGGGTATGATAATTTGATCATAAAATACTAAAATAATACCAAATGAGTTAGGACCATAAATCATGAGTCGTGACATATGTAGTTTAGCCTAACATAAAACATTGTGAATAGTATTGAATCTAAAATTACGATCCATGGATCATAACATGAGAATATATAATTGGAGTGTGACATAAACATTAACATAATAAATCATAGAATTGTGAATATTTATAGACAAAAAACTACAACTCATCAAAATAGGTACACATAATGTTGTCCTTATAAAATATTATGGAAATAAAACTAGGTCATAACATGAAATTGTAAACAAATCCTAATTTAAAAAGATCTATTTATAGTCCATGGATAGGAAATCATGTCAACTCAAAATAGTTTTATCTCTTAGAATAAAAAGTGAAACCCATTTAATTAGAGAGATAGATAATTATAGTCCCACTCATTATATAATGAAAACTAGAGATAAGTGTTACACAAGATCATTCAAACACTCATTTATAGCATAATATTTGAAAGATAAATGCATTTCATATATATTTTCTCATAACATCAATAAATCATTGCAAAAAATGAGTTTCTTATAATTGTACTTCAAAAATAATCACCACAATAAATAGAGTGAAATAAATTGAATGGTATCATAATATCATATCACTATTGAATCATAAGAATCCATAAAGAATATTTATAAAGATGAAAAATATTTTAAAAGTGCCTTTGAATATCTATTTGAAAACAAGTAAAATATCATTTTTCTTTTAGTATCATGAAAACGTAATAAACTAAAAGAACACAATGAAAAATATTTCATTATAAAATTTATATATTTATAGTAATATTTATATAAAATAATTTTACAAGATGCGGGGAAGGGTCATTGATGTCATATATGTAAAAATAAAACATAAACTTTACCATTTTCTTAATATTCAAAAGTGAGTCATATGTAACATATTTGAAAATATTTCATTTACTAATTTATGTAGAATTTAAAATATATTAAATCTAATATTTCAATAATATTTATATATTGATAAAAAATATTTAATAAATTTTGATGAACATCTATTTGGTTGAAAATGTTCTTCGACCAAAAAGAGAAATAAAGATGTTTTTTATAAATACATGTTCTCAATCATATTAGGAAACAAAGAGAAGAAAATATTAATAATACCTAAAAAATATTATAATCACCATGTATTAATAAAATATATTGTATTTAATAGATAATAATTATAGAATTTCATTCAATATAGATTTAACATTGACAAATCTGAATATAAATGAGATTGTAACATATACACTTACCTCAGGTCATTACATTCGTGATATTTTTTAAATAATACAATATAATAAAAATTGGTTTATAATAATTATCTTATATAACATTATTCATATAAATATTACTATATACCATTCCATTAAAATTTCTAATTAACATTTTATTAACAATTATTCACTGAAATGACTATTCCAGTGAAAAATGGTTTCTTTTACATTCATATTTCAGTTCAATGGTTCTATCCCTTGTATTACGGTCATGGTTTCATCATATCAATAATATTATAAATTTAATAATTATAATATTTATTCATTATATAAAATTTTTAAACTATTGATTAAAATAAATGATGAAAAATAAATTAAATAACTTCATGGGGATATAATTATGTACATATGAACAAGTGATATCTTTACTTTTTTTTATGTATGGAATAAAAAAATTATATAATATTTCATTTATGTATAATAATTATTATTTAATAAATATTATACATATTCATTAAAACTATCAATAATATCTTCTATGTAGAGATGATATGAAAAAAGAATAACTTATCTTCATCAATGTGATAGTTCGTACAGAGACACGAGTGATGTTATCATTTTCCAACAAATGGGAAAGACATAGAAAATGGATATAAAATTAACATAAGAACATATATTTATAGTAAATATAAATATTAAAATATTTTAAATAAGGGATCCTTTTATTCCCATTTTTATCCAAGCATCCATATTTTGTTACACCATTTTATTTTCATTTAAAAATATTGTGTTGTGTTTTCCCACCACCCGCATACATACCTTATTTTGTTTGAATGATGATATTCCCCTCCCTCTCTAATTAATACCTCCAGTGTACACCTATTACCATTGAAAATTTTCATAAGAGTTATAACATTTCTCATTTATAATCATGTTTATTTATTATAGTTTTCCTTATATTTCAAAATTAGATATATTGGGACATGTATTTAGATGACCCTATTACATTCCAATTCATTTATATATAACTATAAATCCCTTCCTCTCTCATCAACCCTTTTTATAAATTTGTATACCACGCCATTACACTGCCAAATTTGCACCGTGATTTTCCATAGAAAAGTCATCGGGTAGTGAATACCCTACCCATTCCTCTATTAAGGGTGTTCACATCTATACAGATATAAATATTTATTGAGGACATAAATGTATTTATTCCATGCCCCTTGATTATGGAATAAATTATTATGATGAATGAATCCATGCTTAATGATATATGTGTCACACATAATAATGTAAATGAAATGAAAGTGACTGGTGTGCCCGTACTTTTATAGCACTCCAATACATTGGATAATGTTTAGTAACATTATATGTCATGTTAGGATAGGGGGTTACCAGATTTCTCTATTGTAATTTTACCGCTATGATATCTTGGTAGTTTATTCGTGACCTATGATGCAAGGATTTAAGTTGTTTCACATTTCCATTTAATTATTATCATTATATATCATTCCGATATACTCATTTTTCTTTTATGATCCATTAATATGCTTGTTTTCTTACATGTGTTTTCAACCACATTTTATAACATTTTTATTCCCTTAATGGGATTTATAGATCACCCATTTCTTATGTATGTCCTCAGGTTATCATATGAAATGTTAAGTAAGAATTAATTTTATGGTAATGTAAATGTTGTTTTCAACAATGATGTTGTATTTCATGTTTTATGTTTTTTTGTAATGTTATGAATTTACAGAGAAATTTGACTTCTAAATCACGTGGGTTGTATGAAGTGTAATTTTATGTCATTAAATAATGATTGAATGTAATAAAAAAGAACATAGTTATTGCTCGTGTCACCATATTACTTATATATCATAGGAAAGTCCTATTAGGGTTCAGTAATGTTTTTTGACTACTCGGACCTTTAATGATCATCCATTTTATGTTTGATAGAGTATTATGTCTACATGGACTACCTAGGATCATCCACCTAGGTGTTGGATGTTTTTCATAATTACTTGGAATGTTTAAAAATATTCTTTTATGGGTTACTCAAGTTTTTTTACTATATATATCACCTATAATAATATTAATAGGGGTTAGAAATAGAAATTTACATCTCATGACCCCCCTAAACTTTCATATATGGGACTTCTCTGTGTTCTTGATGAGATTATGGATAGATACATATAACTCCATGGAAGGAAGGTATGGTTTATCTATGCATAACCATGCAACATGAGGATCAATTTTCTTTATATTATAATTATTTGTATTATTAATTATTCATGATAGAATGAATTATATACTCAGACTATATATGCTTATAGATATTAATGGGGGTCCTACTGAGTCATACCCACACCCTACTTAGTACATTTTTTGGAACTGAGCAGAAGTAGTGGTAGAAAATTAAAGCAATGGGGAGATCCCTATGATTGATGTTTGATTCGGAAACTCATTCTTAATATGGTAAGTTGGGTTTGATCTAATACTCAAATACATTTTTAATGTATTCGTGGAATTTTTTATTTTTGGTTTTTGGTTTTTGTTGAATATGACTTATATAGGATTTATGTGTAGTTGACACTGTATGTAGTTCAATTATTTTTATTATGGGTTTTGATTATTTATTTGATTCATATCTGAATTTTATTCTACCTTTTTATGTCGATTCACATGATATTATTTATTTCCACTATTATTTCAATCCAATATGTGGGTATAGCCTCCCCACTATACCACCTAAGATATTTAGAAGTAATTGGTAGCCTCTACTATAAGAGGAGAAAATATTAAGGGCCCATTATCACATCCTCCAAAACACTAGCAAGTGGCCTTAGTCTAAGGATTATACAAATTTGTTTCAGATACATTGTTAGTTTGTACGAGAATTTTGGGTGAGGTAAACTATATAGATGATATTTTTAGTACTTGGTATGAAAATATTTAAAATGATTATGTTACCTATATATTTGGTAAAATATATCGTACTAGGATTGATAGTTTTTTACTCTTTTCACTTTCTCTTTCGACATATTTCACCTCGAGTGATACAATTTATTATGAAATTATTGATTTATGGAATTTTATTCCTTTTCTAGAATGTCATGAGGGTGTGTGTTAGTTTATCATAATCTGAATATAGGATTCAAAATTCATTTTCTTGATTTTATTTTATTGATAATATTTAATATTTAATATTATTTATTATTTAATATGAAATTGTAAATTTATATGGTGTTTTCAAAGGTAAATAAATGGGGGAATCCTATTTTATTTATTTGGTATTTTAAATGGAAAAAGTGTATTATTTGGATAATTTTTTTAATTATTATGTTGATTCAACTAAAAAATATTTATTATATCTTATAAATTGTTGTCATGTATAACATATAGTTGAAATTTAATTTAATTGAGAATCAATTAAGAAAATTTTCATTCGCGTAAAAATGAAATGTGTGATGCCCGAGATTCTATGTGTATGATTTAGATCTTATATGAGTATTGTAATAACTATTTATATCTATAGGTGGGGTTAGTGGGAGTTATCTCGTTATGGGAAACCATTGAAATGCCATTTATAAAATAATATGATGTTATATTTGTTTTTGATTTCCTTGATCAATGATATAAAGAACTGTTTTTATAAACTTTTTCATAAATTTTTTTTATTACAATATAGAAATACATCTTTTACAGCCTCTGGTTGATAACTAGAAAGCTGGAAGTGCGTATTCTATATAGTTAATTAGGTCAAACCCTCCTACAAAACTATATGTTTATGTGGATGATCATATCCATTTGAACATTGTTTGGGAATTGAAAGAAATAAAGGGGGATCCTCTATTTGTTTCACCATTGATGTTATATTTTACTAGAGGGTTTTAGTTGCAACAACCATTTTTTTTCTAAGGAGGGTATTCCTTACATAGTCGAGTTTTAGAGCATGTTTTTCTAGACTAAATTTGATCACCTATAGATCCCTTAAAAATGTTCTCTGATATTAGAAAATTATATGCTTTTACAATCAATGAATAAATGGTTGGATGTCAAAGTCTTATAAAATCAACACATGAGATATGTCTAGAAGTCCTTAAACACAATTTCCATTGCCTATTTCAATCATGAGACCCCAATATCTAAAAAATCAATGAAAATCATACACTCTATTTAAGGAAAATTTTGATAAGTGAAAATACTTATCATTTCCCAGATTTATAGAATTTCTCCTAATGATATTGGGAATGAGGTATCCCTAATGAGGTACATAGTGAATGTGATTCATTATGGGGTGTTAGTCTAGGGGAAATATTTTATTATTTTATCTTTTTTGGGAAATCGTGTACCAGACACTGATTTTAGGTAAAAAACTAGAAGTGAGTAGATGATATGGTTAGGTGGAATCATTTAAGGGAATTGTGGGGGTTCATTAGGTATTAAGCAGTGATTTTTGAAAAATTTATGCTAGAGAAGTGGGGGATTATTAGCTAGTAAAGTGTATCATCCAGTCCATTTTGAGTAGGTAGTGTCGTGTAGTGTCACAAGTTTGGTATTTTTTTTAAAATATCCCTCATTGATACCGACTACGTGTTGAGTGTCGAGCATGTCATAATATGGGTCACATATAATTTTTTGCAGCTATTCAACATGGGTTCCAAAATGGATAATTATCTTGAATGGTTTAGGTTTGGGGTATAAATATGGTGCTCTATTATAGATGGTAATTTGAATGTCAATTGGATATTTGAGATGAGGTGTCAGGTATGGTTATTAGGGTCAAGAGTAGCAGCACTAAAAGGGTAGTGCAACTCAAGGATATCATGAAGGGTTTTGGGGTCATGGTCTATTTAACCTACATATTTTATATCCTAATCCTAAATTTAAGGTTGTTGAACATTATTTAATATATTTTATGTACTTTTGTAGATTCTACTTTATAATGTACTCCATTTAATACAAGAGCTTCACTGTATTTTATATATACACAATCCATGGAAGTTATAGAGATAAATAAAAAGTATTTATATAGAATGATATCTACTAACACATCGTTTGGAGTGTGTTTATTAGTTATTAACTAGAATAGAAAATTTTCACTATAGATTGGGGATTATAGATTCATATGAGATAATTATTTGATGGATGTAATTTTTTTTAATTTGATTCTTGAGATAGAATTGTAGTGTTGTGTTGATACCATATTGACTGAAATCATCAACCAATGAATTTTACTTCTTCTGAGGGTAAAAATTTTATTCATTAAATATAATTGGATATATGGGATGGATGTGTGGGTCCGATGCATCAGTAACTAGATGGTATTATATCTTATATGGGTAGTTTAATGTTATGTGATAGGGATGATTAATATATAATCATTACTACCATAGTATATCATTTATAAGATTTATTCCCCAATGGGTTCCCATGAATTAAAAACAATTCATCAAGTGTACTTTATAATTGAGCTTCTTCTAGGTGAATAAACTATTGTATTCTTCCATACCATATTGTTATTGTAGAGTTATGAAATATATGGATCAGTTAGAGGATCTAGAGGAAATGAAATTCAATCTATCCATAATATTTCATTGAGGTTATCACATCGTCCTCTCTAATATTCTATATCATTCTTTGAGAATGTTCATTAATTATCAAATAATTGGTCAGACGACTGTTAAAAAATGTTATCCACAACCTTGTATTATTGACATGCTTGATCAACATAGAGGATCTTGTTTGTTTTCTATGATAGAAATTAGGCTAGGTTATTGGTATCTAAGGGTGTGGTTTTCTCACATAACATGAACATCTTTTAGGACAATGCATTTTCTATAAATGTATCTTTCTATGTCATTTAGTTTGATGATGTCATTAATATTATTCCTGGTTTTTGGAATTGGGATTTCCACACACATATTTAAATTTTTATATTTGAATTTTTTATGATACTCTTGTGTACATGAAGTAAAGGGAGGATCCTATGAAACACAAAGAGATTGTTTTAAGAATCTTTTTTAAGAATTGTCTCAATTAAATTCTCACTAGGTGAGACTTTTGATTTCTAAGTGCACATTTACGGTCAGGTTATCCCTGATACTGGTATACAAATAGATCTCAATAAGGTCATAATAGTTGTTTCTTGGAAGAAAACCATGATTTTTATTGTTATATGAACCTTATATCTTTATTTTCTATCATTTGAAATATTTTTTAATTAGAACGACCATATAGTAGAATCTATGATATTCCTGGCCAAGATGGGAGTAAATATTTTATTATCAAATGCTTGTAAGGATTCATTTTTAGGATAAGAAAGGAATACTGATCACATAGATGACATTTACCTTACATGAGAATGCTATGGAGTACACTACATATTTTGACACATTAGAGTTGGGGATATGTTTAGTTTAATTCAAGTTGGTTGTGTGGTTTTATATGGATTTATATTGTTATGGTCATATCAGTAGAACTACCCTAAAAAACATCGATGTTGATGTTATAGTGCATGCCCTGGGATGCTAGAGGTATTACCTGATAGGCATGAAATATGTGGTGTATACTGATCATAAATACTAATTGTATATATTCAAACGACAAGCCCAAGACCATATATCTAGAGGGTGGGTAAATTATATCTAATTATTATATTTTTTAGAAGTCATATACTCTGGCGAATGGGAATGTTCTCCCATATAGTTTGAATTAGAATAAATAGTGTTAGGTTGTCTATGATTCAATTAGAGATTTTTTATGGTATTATTTATATAGATGAATTTTTATGTTCATGAGTAGATGAGTCAAGAACCCCTTTTGTACGTTTATATTTAATCTTCACATATAAATATAATGAGTATCTAATAATCATTTCTTGAGTACATTGTATTCTATGATGATATATATGTTGGGGATCCACCATAAAAATCTTACATTTAAATTGATGACATCATTCCTATTCATGATAACATATTGGTTCACAGAGACATGTGGGAATAGATAATATGAGATTCTCATGCATAAATATGGGTGAAAAAACTATGGAGATCCAAGAAATTTCATGCATTAATTTGTAATAATGGTAGCTGGGAATGAAGAAGTATGTCTCCTGTTTTGTTATGTAGTACTCTACCCGTCAACAGGAGAAGGCAGTGAACCAATATCATTTCAATATCCAACAATCATTTCCCATTACCTTATATAAATTGTAATAATTTCAAATATATTTTTTGAGGGGATTGTTGAGTATTCCCTAGGGAAGTTACATAATTTTCTAAATAATATATTGGCTAAAAAGGGGTCTAAATTTATACCTATCAAAGTGAATTTTTTAGTGAGTGATATGGTAAATATCTACGTGTGAGAGGTAGTGTGATTTCAATGTAGTTATCATACTATGAATTTAAATAGAGACCCCCATATTATGTAATACTTTTGGAAATGGTGATAGAAGGAAATTGGTATGCATGTGCATCTAAGATCATCATATCCCATGTAGATTGATATATAGTTTGATAACATGACCTAGGTTTTAGTGGACTTTCTAAGAGAATGAGTCTTCTATTCTATTATATTTCTAGGAGACCCACTAAGACTTATTATAGTTCACATACAACAATATTTATCATGGAACTATAAATATGAAGCCCTGTGAGGATTTATATGGTTGGTGACGTTGTTCATATCTGTGTTGGTTAGAGGCTAGTGGGGAAGTGATGATTCTTTGTAGTATCATAAGTTATACATCATAGAATATTTTATTGATCATGAAATGGATAATTATGGAATATAGAAAATAGAGATCACATGATGATGGGTGATTCTAAACACATAAGTTTCATGTAGTTGAATGGGTATTTTAATAGGTGTCTACAAGATCATGGAATTATCACATTTAGACACATGGGATGTCTGCACCAAGGTATATGGGTTTGTTTTATATTTTAATGATCATTGGTCTAGTGTCATACTAGTTTCCCTTGGAATGTTTTAGCATTATTCATGATTTATTTTAAAAAAATTTTGGTATACCTTGGATAACTTGATCCATCACATGTGATCGATACTGAGTATATTATTCTTGACTCAAATGTGTCCTTTAAAGAGAATCTTATTTGTTACAGTAGATCATATTGAAAATGAACATCATGGAAAGATTGTTCTTATGGTCCACGTATAGTGGAAGGAAAAATATATACAATATAAGAAGTGGGTGAATGATTATAATATATATGACCATTTTATTGACTTATTTAATGAAGAGATCATACGATTCCCAAGAGGGATTCTCAAGGATGAACTGATATATAGTGGGGACTTTAAAAATGTAACCCTTTATAAGGTATTTTTCTCTTATGTATAGATGAAATTTATGTAACTGTCAATATTATAAGTTTTTTCAGTGTCAAGAGTGGGTCAGTATTTGTGTGTGGAAATAAGGCATAAATTTATATGAAATGATATAGACTATATTAGTTCAAAACCTGAATCCATGATTTATGCCATGAAATAGTTAGTAAAAATGGAGATCTCCCTTCCTCAACTCATTCACAATAGAATTTATAGGTCACACTATGAATCTAGCTAGTAGGAATATTTCTAGTTTAATAGAATTAATTAATTGTTATGGGGGTTTTAAAATCTATGGGGTCTCTCATAGATGAGTTGACATGGTACACTCTATTCCCCTAGGGTTTTCTCCCCATCCAAAAATTACTTTTACCCATTTATACATGGATTTTCTTCCATTAATTATAGTCAAAATAACAAGGTATGGCTATCATTCCATGGTGACCTTTTCTCGATTTATTCCCCCATTAAGAAACTCCAATATTTTTTTATAAATTTTATCCTATTTACAGGGATTACTTCTACTTTTCTATTTTCTTCTTGTTTAGATTGAATGAAAATCTAGTTTTGGATCATTATATATCAATGATAATAATGTAGGTTGTTTATATAAAATCTTGATAGTTTTTTTCAATTATGGGATGTGTGCTTGTGTAGTCTCATGGGAGAAGATTGTGGCTTCGGCCTAGGCTCTCCACTAGCTGTGGGATCGCTTCCTCTTCTAGGGTTTCTTATTGCGGCAGTCTTCTTTCTATTCCTCTGAATCCTTACGGAGGCGGTCTCTGTTCCTTCGGTGGTTGGTTTCCTTCTTTGCGGTGGAAGGCTCAGGTTTTCTTCCACTGACTTTAGCTATAGTTCCATGGGTTCTCCTCGAGTGATGACAGTAGGGTTTCTTCGAGCTTAGTCTTCAGCTTCTTCGCAGTGGCGACGTGGGTTCTCCTTGAGCAATGACAGTTTGGGTTCTTAGTGTTCAGTATTTGCCTTCAACGAAGCGGTGACGGTTTCAGTTTTCTTCTTCCTATTGTGGCAGTGTGAGTTCAGATCTCCACATGGCATCAATCATCTGCGTCGATTTTCCCTATGGATTTGGATTTTTGAGCACCAGTGTTTCGGTCATTCGGCTTCTCTTTTCAGTGGTGTTGGTTCAGAGTTTGGTGGTGGTTGTTGTTTGCTCATGCTGCAGTGGAAGATTTTGTACCATCATTGTGGTTGTGTCTGCTGGTAGGATTGTGAAGGTTTTGGGTTCTCTTTGCCTCCTTGATTTGATGTCCACTGGAACAGGGAAGGCCAAGCGATGGGGGACTTTAGTTAATTCTGGTTCACCATTGAAGGAAACTTTGATAATGGTTGAGTGTTTGGTATTATTCTCAGGTTTGTTCATTGTTTCATTTGTGATATTTATAGCACTGTTTCCTGATAAAGGTGTTTATTTATGTTGTATTGATGTGTTGAGTTTGTGGGTTTTTTTGATCTTTGACTTTGGTGGAAACTATCAGCGGTGGCGGCTATTGGCGTAGGGGGGACATGTAGATAAGCTCTGTCAAGGGCATTGGCTGCTCAGTCCTCTACCCTTGCTTCATACTTCACCATTCTCTCTAAGGAGGACCTAATTGGTGGTTTTCATGGGTCTTTTGTATGTGAGGGAAAGCAACCACAAATGTATTGTGAAGATTTTTTCTCTATTGGCTCTCGAAGGATGAAGACATTGAGGATGTTCCACCACTACTAATTCCTGTTTGTGAAAGCACATAGACACTGTACAAAGAACTTCTTGAGATGAGGAGTTTGAGTAGGAACCTTCCACCAGATCTTAGCTATCTGGATTTGGGAGAACCAGAGGGTATAACTCTTTCCATCGATAGCAGGTTCATGCTACCCTGCTTGAGACAGCTAGCTGAGCAGTCATACGAAGGTGGAGACTTGACATAACATTGTAGTCGCTGGGGAGGAGCAGTTCCTGTAGTCTCTATCTAGGTTGACTTTCATTTAATGTTTTTATTGGGTGATATTGTAAAGGTTAACAGTTTCCTTTTAAAAGTGTGATTTGAATATAAAGAAATGTATTCTTTCCTTGTGTAGTCACATTAAAATTACCATGAATTAGACCAAAAATTATAATTAAATGTTAGTGGTCCTAAATCATGAAATTGAACATGTCCACAAGTGATGAAGAATTATTTGTTTATAAGATTGAGACTCTCTACCACATGAGGTGTTCCTAACATGTAATTTTATTTTTATAATTAAATGCTTAATCATTATGGGTCTCATGGAATAGGTTATTGAATATGTGTGTGTGTTGGGGATTCCCATGATAATCTATAAGATCCATGTACGTGTTAATTAAGAAAGTATAGATGTTTTGAAATCAATTAAATTAATTAGTGATTTTTTGATGTACTTCATTTAGGATTAATTTTTTTGGGAACATTGGCACTAATTCCCATGGGGTTTTGTAACAACTCTTCCTACATTGTAATTACTTGGGCTTGCGGACCCTTATGATGTAAATGAATCCATATTCATTGATATTCCTAAAGTCTTAGTCACATTCGGTTCAAAATTAACCCCCAATACATTGTAATTCCTTGGGTTTCAGTCCCCATAGGATCATAAATAATGCATGATCATTTGGAATGTGTTGGGAAAGATTTCTCTAGGGTTCAAACATGTCATATAACTATTAAACATCCTGTGATTATCCTTAAATGGTTTAGTAGTGTTTATTGATTACTTATAATTCATAGGACCATCCTCCTATGGGTCCATAATCTTTTTGGACTAAATGGATCACCGATGGTCAACCTCATTGGGACTATAATTTTTTTGTCTACTTATACAATGTAGGATCATTATCATTGGGGGATGAATTGATTCTTCATTACATTTATCTCCAAGGATCATCCTACTAGGTGTCAAAAGGGTTTCTTTGACTACATATATTTTATACGATCATTCTAATAGGGTTTTTAGATGGTTCTTAATTTCTCTTGACCACGTAGGTTCTCTTATAAGTGGTCAATGATTATTCCGGATGAAATTAATGATAATTACATCCATAATTATATTCGAGCATCATATGTGGATGTCGATGATTAATTTGTTTTATTCTATCCAGATTTTTTTAAATTATTATATTCTTCATAATGTACTCTTTAATCATATTATATATTATGATTTATTTCATTTGTGGTGTCATAAAAACTCATACTCACACCCTACTTGAGACATGGTTTGGTGTATGAGAAGAAATCATGATTACATTTAATGATAGGGGAAAAATTATGATTGATGCTTGATTAGGTAGATAGGATAGATCATGGGATATTGAGAATATGTTAAGACTCGAAACCATTTTTTATGATTTTTTATTTTTGGTGTATTTTATTCATTTTGATTTTTTATGTATAAGACATTAGATTAATTCATGTCTTCTTTGAAATTATGTATGGATAATTTTTATATATAATGGGGTTTGATTAATTATTTTAGAAATATTGGGATTTTTTTCTTATTATTTAAGATATTGTATATGATTTTCCTTATTTCCCTTATTATGTAACTATGATATGGTGGTATAGTCTCCCCATTATAAAACCATAGACCCATGTTTATAGTTGGAAGCCTATTTTTTATGGGTACACATACCCAATGTACTAATTTCCCTCTATCATAGAAACTTGTGCGTGGTCTCAGGCTAGGGTTGTTACAATTTTTGAATTGATAATATGTATATGGACACATGACCATGTTCAATTACTGTTGAAATAGTCTACTATGGATGGAATTTACTATCTTTTATGTTTCATTACTATAATCTTGGCCATGAAAAGGTTACCAACAATCAATGTTCTATTGATTTATACAACGATTCAGTCAATCTCTCTTGTTATAAATTATTTTTCATATTTTCAATGGATTATAAATAAGAAAAATAATTGTTAGCTAACAGAAGTAAAAACAATATCTTGAATATTTCATGTTGTATGGTTGAATTGTTGTTACATGTTAGGGGGGAATCAATAAATAAAATACCCATTCACTTTTTAGAACCAAACTGGATCAAAAATTTTAGTTAGGTGTGGATTATCAAGAATGGTATTGATTATGTTACCATTATTGATGTACTTTTGGGTATGGATTAGTGCACAGTAATATCCCTAGATGTATCAATGGGGAATCTATTTTATGGGATACCTTAGGTACTCTTACCTTATGTGATTAGTAGGTTATTTATAGATCGTTATCAATCACATCTTCTGTATAGTTTCACTAGGGGATACAGTTACTATGTTAGATATTTTATAACGACCCATACATTACATAAATTGTTATTACTTCAAAATTGAAGCACACTTATTACAACATATAACAAAACCATGAAAGGACTGTATAGGTATAATGTCTTTAGAAATTGGGAAACATAAACAACTGGTTCATAAATCATCTACACTGTCTCCCTTTTATTTTGTCATATCTAGAGTCCCTTTTGGAATATCTTACTTAATACCCTTCTTGCTGACCTGGGGAAAAGAAAACAAACAAAATGGTGAGCTCAAATGCTCAGTAAGGGTAGAAAAAAGATATATCAATCATAAGAACATACCATTTTGGAAATCATAACCTGTAAAAGAGATCATAATATCATAACTTGGGATAAATCATAGTAGTGAAATGTAATCCCAAATAATCAGAACATAAAACATGAAACTTTGTGGCATACACACATAATCATAGAAAATTATTTCATATTATTCAAGGATCATTTCCAAGACCATCATAGAGGACAAAGTCCACTACTGAACCGAGTTCACTCCTCATTCCATTCCTATATCACTGGACTAGTTTAACATTCCGTTCCAGCCATGTCTATCTCATGAGATATAAATCTTTACCCAATGCATTGAAGGGAGATATTGGTCCCACCCATCTCATAATGAAACCATTCTTATGTGTGCCACAAAATCATAAAACATACATCATAGCATAACCCATGCAATAGAATGGGACTCTTAATCATCATGACATCATAAAATAATCCATATAAGATAAAAAACTTCATAAAATTAATTCCATCATAAAACAATCAAATCAATGTAAAAAAATAGTTATAGAAATAGAACCCTATTTTATCTTAGATGTAAAATAATTTTGATAAAACACTTGAACTCCATTCTTGAGGAAAATATACTTTCTACTTCAAAAACTTTTTTCCTTTCTTAACATGTCCTACAATTTTTAATCTAAAAGAAGTTGATTAAAAATAAACTTGAAAACTTGTAAAGGAAGCTTCTTGGAAATAATGTTCTAAATAACTATTCATTCCATATAAGTTAAAAAATCATTCTTCTCGTACTTTGGCCGGAAAATAAAAAAAGTACCTCGTACTAAAAACGAAAAAAGATTCATTTTATATATTTTACTAAAAACTCACCGAAGGGTAAAATAGGATTTAAACAATTGTATGAGGATAGAAATAATATTACATATTGAGGAAACATCGATGTGGGTGATAAATATTCGCCAGTAATTTTTGATGCATAAACAATCACGGATAAGAATGAGATTGTGAGATTTTCCCTTACCTTAGGTCCGATATGGTTTGTACATGTCCAAAACTCTTGTATAATGATTTAAATAATGTCATTGACTTATTCCATAATCATACTTATTGTTAAGATATAATATATGGTCATATTCTTAGCTTCTTATTAGTAATATTTCATTTATACTTGTTATTCGGGTGTTTGTTTCTTTATGTTCTTATGTGTATTTGGTAAAATAAATTCTTATTCTTATTTTTAGGCTATAGATACCTCATTTACAGAATTGTATTAGTGTAATATATATCATATTTATTCATTCAATTCATTTATATAATCATTATGCAATGAAGATCATGTAGAACGAGTCGCATCACACCGTGGAGATGGTAGGCCTTACGTACGCACGAGCGATGATATCGTTCCCATGATCGTGGAATTGTATTGAAGTGTAATTATACTATTTCAGAATTAGTATCACTTTAAAATAATCATATATTGTTATTATTTACACCATTATACCCATCCATGTAAGGTGGTGGTGGAAAAATGATTACACCCACGGCGTGGAGACGGTATTCCGTACGTACGCACGCGCGATGATTTAGTTTTCCGTAGGATGGATAGAAGGTGAAATAGAGTTGTTTCATATTTATAATAACATATCATTATATGTGTGATACTGATGTTATTACTTTATAATGAAACAACTAAAGAAGAATAAGTAGAAGAAGAAATAAATTTTGAAAGAATTGGTAATGGATATTACCTCTTCTTCGATATGCCTCTTTGAGACCTCCTCTTAGGGCACTAAGATTTGTCTTTGAAGTAGACCAGGACCACTAGAATGTTTCATAAGAAGTGTAGAAGATAAAAAGGCCGGGGTTGGCCGAGCTTGAAGTCTCAATGTGGTGTGACGAGGAGAGGGATGAGGTGCCCTTTTATAAGAGAGGAGAGGGGAACCTTTAGAAAGTGTGATAATATTATTTTATTGTAAACATATATTTAGTTTCAAAAGGTCAAAAAATCATTAAAGATAAAAATAAGATGACTCATGGTCTAAATAAAAACATCCAATCAGAATTGGACATGTTTTGGAAAATATTTTAAGCATTGTAATCTTATTTATTTAAATCATTTATTAATGAGGTAAATACTGCATCATTATTGTGTCATAAATACTTTAATTTATTTGATGTCTAAAAATTATAAAAAAACTATCATCATTTAGAAAAACGTTTTATCTTTCCAATGAACATTTATAGTCAAAAATATAATTTATATAACATCTTATAAAAATTAATTACTAAAATATTTTTGTTAATGTCAATTTTGTCTTTACATTAAATTAATTAATCCAAATTGACATTATCACTACCAAGTGGCTCAATGGGGTCCCAATATCTACCCATGGATGCCCATTGTCGGTACATACTCTTCCAATAAGGTTAGGAAAAGTTTCAAGGTAATTTGGAATAACTATAATATTCTTTTAACATTGAATTACCCTATTTACCTTTGACCGCTGTAAATAAAAATTATCATAGTTACTATTCATAATATCAAAAAAAATAATAATAACCTATTAACATAATCTGGACCCACTGATTCCAAATATTGAATCCATTTTTCATAATTCAAAACATAGAAGTTTTAGTAATTAATTTAAAATTAATCCCATTGTTAAGCAAACAGGTTTTAAAAGTTAAAACATTGCCAAAGATTGAAATGTTTTTACCTATGAATTCAATGGAAAATTAATGTTAATAACACACATTATATTAAATGGTAAATATATATTCTATTTATACTTTAAAAACATTAAATATTATAATTTTTCCATATAAATTATTGCAATGAAATAAGTTGTTTTTAATTAAAATATATCGTGTTTTTACTATTCATCAAAATATGAAAGTTACCAGAATAATATGAAACATTTATCAAAAGTAAATTTTTATTTCCTGATTCCAAAGAAGAATTTTACATTGTCAAATTTAACTTATAAACATCTCAAAAACTATATTTAAAATGGTTGTGCCATAAAAAGGTGGTAAAACTGCATTTTTTGAAAAATACTTCTCTTCTATGAAAAACTGATTTTGTTTTCATACCTCATTCTAGAAATTTAGTAAGTTGAATTATAATGTTATAAAATTCAAAATTCAGTTAATAATATTTGTAAAGGCTAGTTTATAATATTATAATAATATATCGTTTTTTAGTGAAACTCGTTATTGCATACTACGCGCGCTATCGAGGAAGGTCACGATTGGATGTAACGCAAGCCAAGATAGTGTTGTGTGAAGTGAAAGATTCCTTTGCGTATAAAATAAGAAATAAAAAATTATTTCTCATAAAATCTTCGTGTGTTACAGTCTACCCCCATATAAATATGTTCACCCTCGAAATTCATCAATTTATAACATACAAATGACGATACCCTTCCATCGTCATATCCTCAAGGTCCCATGTAGCTTCTTCTAGTTGGTGGTTCCTCCATAAAACATTAACCAAGATAGTGGTCTTGTTTTGTAGAACTTTTTTGCTACGATCCAGAATCTCTATCGGTTGTTCTTCATAAGAATGATCTTTCTCCAGCGGTACAACTTCTGAGCCTAGTACATGTGAAGGATTGTGTATATACTTTATCTGAAGAGATACATGGAACACATCATGAAATTGAGAGAGATTCGGTGGAAGTGCCAATCAGTAAGATACCTTCCCAACACGATCCAGTATTTCAAAAGGACAGATATACCTAGGGCTCTGCTTTCCCTTCTTCCCAAATCTCATTACTCTCTTCCAAGGAGATATTCGTAAGAACAATTTGTCACCCACTTCAAACTCTAGGTCTTTTCTTCAGTTGTCAGCATAACTTTTTTGTCGAATATGAGATTCTATTATGTGTTGTTGAATATATCGGACTTTTTCTGCCATCTCATCAACAAGATGAGTTCCTAATAGCTTCCTTTCCCCAACTTCATCCCAGCAAGTTTGAGTTCTGCATTTATTTCCATATAGTGATTCATAAGGAGCCATCTGAATACTGGAGTGAAAGCTATTATTATAAGAAAATTCCACCAAAGGTAGGTGTTGATCCCAAAAACCTTTGAAATACATAGATAAAGCTCTTAACATGTCTTCTAGAGTTTGAATTTTTCTCTCAGACTGACCATCTTTTTGAGGATGATAAGCTATGCTGAAACTCACCTCTGTATCTAGAGTATGCTGAAGACTTTTCGTGAACTTCGTGGTAACCCTAGGATCTCGATAAGAAATAATGGAAAGTGGTACTCCATCAAATCTTACCACTTCCTTTAGATATATCCTGGAAAGTTGATCTAGAGAGAAATATTCCCTAATAGCAATGATGTGTGCCGACTTCATAAGACGAACAACTATAACCCAGAAAGCATTATTTCCTTTGGATGTTTTAGGAAGTCCAGGGACAATGTCCATAGTGATGTTTTCCAATTTCCATTATGATATTGGTAATGGTTGTAACATCCCATTATACTTCTGTCTCTCATCTTTAACTTGCTGAAAACCAAGCATCGAGAGACATATTCAGCAACATCTCTTTTTATTCCATCCCACCACATGTACTCTTTCAGGTCCCTATACATCTTCGTGCTTCTAAGATGAATAGAGAATAAAGAACTATGAGCGTCATCCAGTAGCTCCTTCTTTAATTCTGGGATGGGAGGAACACAAACCTGATTCCTGAACCTTATTATCTCATCACAATAAAGGTTGAATTCAGGAACATCTCTCAGCTTCTTTTATAACTCAACATCTTTTTTTGTGCCTCTTTAATCTTCACATTTATAGATGGTTGCACATTCATTTGAGAAAGATACGATTTTCCCCCATCCATTATAATTCCAAGATCCATCCTTTGTAAATCCATAAATATTGGATCTTTTGTGATCCTCATCAAGGATAAGCTAGCATGGTCTTGTCGACCTAATGTGTCTGCCACCTTGTTTGCTTTCCCAGGGTGATAAATGAATTGAGCAGTCGTAATCCTTAATCATATCCAACCATCTTCTTTGGCGCATATTCAGCTCCTTTTGTGTGAAAATATACTTTAAACTTTTATGATCAATATAAATATCACACCTTTCACCATAAATATAATTCCTCCAAATCTTTAATTCAAAGATTACTGCAGCTAACTCAAAATCATGAGTTGGGTAATTTTGCTCCTGGATTTTAAACTGTCATGAGACATAAGCTATCACCATATCGTTTTTCATGAGAACACAACCCAATACATTCTTGGATGAATCATTGTAGATCGCAAACCTTTCTCCACTACAAGGAAGTGTGAGCACAAGTGCACTAGATAACCTTCTTTTCAACTCCTTGAAATTCTCTTTACACTCCTCCATCTATACGAACTTAAATCCTTTTCGATTCATCCTGGTGAGTGTATTAGATAACCTTGAAATATATTTCACAAAACATCGATAATATCCATCCATACCAAGAAAACTTCAGATCTCAGTTATTGTTGTTGGTCTCGACCATCTTTTGATAACCTTTTTTTTTTGCTAGATACACAGATATCCCCTCTTTTGAGATTATGTGACCCAAAAATGCAACTTTTTGAAGCCATAATTCACACTTGGTAAATTTGGCATAAAGCTTCTCCTTTATCGGGGTCTTCAATACAATTCTCAAGTGATCATCATGTTCATCCTCTCTCTTTGAATAGACAAGAATATCGTCTATAATGACTACCAAAAACTGATCAAGATAGTCTCTAAAGACTCTATTAATTAAATCCATGAAGATATAAGGGGAATTAGTATGATTGAATGGAATCACTATAAATTCAAAGTGTCTATACAACATACGGAACACCGTATTTGGTATATCCTCTCTTTAAAACCTTAATTGATGATACCCTGAATGAAGATCAATCTTGGAAAATTATTGAGCTCTGCGTAGTTGATCAAATAATTCAGCAATGCATGGGAGAGGATATTTGTTCTTGATTGTGATCTTGTTAAGTTCTTGATAATCAATGAAGAGTCGCATTGATCCATCTTTCTTCTTAAAAAATATAACAGGTGCTCCCCAAGGTGATGCACTAGGGCGTATGAATCCCTTATCAAGATTATCTTGGAGTTTCTTATTCAATTCATGCAACTGAATTGGGGCCATTCTATAAGGTGTCTTTGAAATGGTCACAACACCCAGTATGAGTTCAATTGAAAACTCAACTTCACGATTTGGTGGAAGACCTGAATGTTCCTCTGGAAAGACATCATCAATCTTCCGTAAAATGTGAATATTCTTAATAATGAGTTTTTTTATAACTATTTTAGATAAACAACTTTCTTTTATTGGAATCAAGACCCATAAGATGGAAGAAATTTCCACTGGAAGGTTATATTCATCATTTCATCGATAGGTGATCATAGATTGATCAGGAATATGAAATATGACTTCCCTTCTTTGGAATATCGATATGATCTCCATATAAAAAAAGCCAATCCATGCCAAGAATCACATCAAATTCCATTATAGGATGGATCTCATGATTTTTAGGAAGCACTTTCCCACAAACATCAATCGGAGAAGAATTTTAAACTTTTGATGCAACCGTTGTGCCATTAAGAGTTTTCACACCTAACTCAACATCTAATTGTTGAGGTAATATGGTGATACCCTAAGAAAATTCTTCAGAAATCAGATTGGGTGGATCTAGAATAAAATAAAAAAAATTCTACATTAGAGTGGATGGTAAGTGTACCTTTCACCACTTCGTTATCGTACTCCACATCACTGATAGTAATTGCATGTGACTTTCCTTTGTCATTGGCATTAAGTGTTTATTGACGTCGATCATCATCAACAACCCTTGGATTAGGGCATTGATTAGAATAATTCCCCATTTCCTTTCACATGAAACATTGAAGTGTAGGAGGTTCATTCTGTGTATCCCTTTCTTTGTTCGCATCATTAGACATCTTATTCCCATTATTTCGACATTCAACTGCCCGATGACCTTCTTTTACACACTTAGAACATTTTCTTGTCACTTTAAGACAATTACCCCCATGTTTCTTTCCAAAATTTGAGCATAAAGGAAAACTCATCTTCTTTTCAGTGTGGTCTTTAGATTTTCCTTTGAATTCCATTTTCCTCTTCTTATCAAACCCATATGACTGATGGGTTACTCCAATCTCCATCTCAACCTTGAGAGAAAATCGAACAATTTCCTCATAGCTATTGAAATCCCGCATGGATAATTCCCTTCGAAGACATGGTTTTAATCCACTAAAGAATCGATCAATCGTACTCTCAGGTTGTATAATAATTCCAGAAGCATACCTTTCAAGCCTTGTAAAATTTTATTCATAGATACTAACAAGTTCATCATCCTTTTTCTTTAGTTCAAGAAACTCATTCTCCATCTTTTTTCGATGAATACAAGGGAAGTAGTTATTGAAAAATAAGTTCTTGAACTTGTCCCACCCCATGGACTCAATTTCGTCCCTTTTCCTCATATTCTTAATAAGATTACACCATTGATCAGCATCACCTTCCAAACGATATACTACTACGATGAATTTATAATGTTCAGAACATTGTAGAATTGAAAATATCTTTTCAGTGGTACTAATCCATTGTTCAGCCACTAATGGATCAGAAGACCCGCTGAATGATGGTGGACGCTGCCTCATGAAGGATTCAACAGAATGTTACTCATTCCTTTTCTCATTTGAAAGTCATGCATGGTTCATAGCTTGAGAAAGTTGTGTGAGAATGGCTACATGATTTTGAATTACAGCTCCCATAATGTTTGGTTGCTCAGGGGGACAATCATTGCATTGCCCATCGCATTCCGCATTAACACAGTTCCTTCGGGTTCCAGCCATTGACTAAAACCAAGAAGAATAGTGTGATCAACACTGATTATAATAGGAATACCACATAATCAAGAATAAAATTTCACACTTAAGGTCTTATCATAGGTTGTTCATGGAGATTTCTAAAACACTAATATTGTGTTATATGCTTAGTCATATCCTTAGGGTTCTTACTAGTTCTTTCATATCCTAGTTTCCAAAGGTTGACTATATATTTCCTCTGATACCAACTACAACGACCCATAGTTTACATAAATTGTTATTACTTTAGAATTGAAGCACACATATTACAACATATAACAAAACTGTGAAAGGACCGTATAGGTACAATGTCTTTAGAAACTGGGAAACATAAACAACTGGTTCATAAATCATCCATACTCTAACCCTTTTATTTTATCATATCTAGAGTCCCTTTTGGAATATATTACTTAATACCCTTCTTGCTGACCTTGGGAAAAGAAAACATACAAAAGGGTGAGCTCAAATGATCAGTAAGGGTAAACAAAAGAAATATCAATATTAGGAACATAACATTTTGTAAATCTTAACCTCCAATAGAGATCATAATATCATAACACGGGATAAATCATAGTAGTGAAATGTAATCCCAAATAATCACAACTTAAAACTTGAAACATTGTGGCGTACACAAATAATCATAGAAAATCATTTCCTATTAGTCAAGGATCATTGCCAAGACCATCATAGAGGACTGTCACGACCCGACCCTACCCGGGCTCGAGCCGCAACTACCCCAAGCCCGCCTCCATAGGCCAGGGGCTGGCGACTAGCGCAGAAGCCACAACAACTCGGGGATGCCTTCTCCTAAGCACCTGTACACACCCACACATAGCACACTCAATGCAAAAGTGCAGAGTAAAAAGAAAAAAACAAGCAAAGAAAGGGAAACTGCTATAAATAACCACAAGAGTGCATCGTCCTCTAAACAGTACAATGTACAAACTGAAAAGAAAAGGGGCAAAACACGCACCCAACCAAAAAGTTCCACAACCCGGCAACAGGTAAACAAAAGAAAACAGCTGGAGGGTCTCCCACCTAGAACCCAGCTACGACCACCACATGCGGTCCAAGCTCCCGAGCTCCTACGCCGAAGGCTTGAGGGAGCAACAAAGGAGGTACCGAAGGGTGAGCAGTAGAGAGAACAGGGAAAGTAAAGGAGTCCAACCGAGGGTGCAGTAAAGAGTAACAGCTCAACCCAACAAGCGGAAAGAAGGTAGACTCGTCCTGAAACAAGGAGCTGGAAATGGTGAGAAGATGAAATTCTCGTCGAGTCTTCGCTACTTATTGCAGGAGAGTAGACTCGTCCAACCATGAGAAACTAGACACGGAAAGCACGTGGCATACCCCGCACGTCATCGCCTCTCTTGGAAGGAGGGTAGCCAAAACCCAAGGAGTGGGTAGTCGTACGAGGTATATACATATATATGATCTGACAAAAAGCCCGAACAAGCTTGTAAGGGGATCTCCATCCTGTAGCTCAACCCAAGAAAATGAGTCGCCAACAGTCCCAGAGGTAATACCATCATCGATTCCTAGCATCCCGCATGTCTACCCTGAACCACAAGCCAAGGGGCTCAGTCACTACACCTTGATACTATCCGCTTTGGGCGGCACTGACTCACCCGCACGGTTTTAGATCGCGTCACATGAACGCGTCTAGGTGGGGAAAGTTCCCCTCGTACTTGAGAGTCCTAGGGAAATTCGAACCACACCTCGTCACTGCCCTGCAGTCGAGAGGTCTCCTCAAGCCAAAGCCGTTCCATCACCGACCCGTACAACCAAGGTTCCTGCTCCGGTAATCACGGAGGTAAGCCATAGAATATCCTAGTCGAGAGGACTGAGTCTGGAATGATAACAGGTGTCCCACTGCCCAGCCCCACTGGAGGGTAATTCAAAACCAATATTAGGTGGCCCACTGCCCAGCCCTGCTGGAGGGTAAACCCTAATACATCAACTGGCGACCCACTGCCCAGCCCCGCTGGAGGGTAGACCATAAGACATCATCAGGCGACCCACTGCCCAGCCCCGCTGGAGGGTAGACCATGACACATCATCATGCGACCCACTGCCTAGCCCCACTGGAGGGTAGACCTGGAATAAGTCGACAGGTGACCCACTGCCCAGCCGTGTTGGAGGGTAGACCTGGAACTAGATGACGAGCGACCCACTGCCCAGCCCTGCTGGAGGGTAGACACTAAGGGGTCGTCGAGTGACCCACTTCCCAGTCTCTGCTGGAGGGTAGATCCTAATATCGTCGGGTGACCCATTTCCCAGTCTCTGCTGGAGGGTAGACCCTAATATCGTCGGGTGACCCACTGCCCAGTCTCTGCTGGAGGGTAGACCCTAATAGCGTCGGGTGACCCACTGCCCAGTCTCTCCTGGAGGGTAGACCCTAATAGCGTCGGGTGACCCACTGCCCAGTCTCTGCTAGAGGGTAAACCCTAGAAGTCAGTGAGCAACCCACTTCCCAGACCTACTGGAGGGTAAGCCTGAGGAAGTCGATGAGTAACCCACTGCCCAGCCCTGATGGAGGGTAATACTCAGAACTACCATGGCCACATCCACTGAAGGGTACAACACTGGCCAACCAAACGCGGAGTGGGTATCGTGCAACCACCCAACTCCAGAACAACACAGCCAAAGGGGGTTCAGTGACTGTTCCATCACGGGGTGCCACTATCACTACTACTGGCCAATCCATCGAGAACGAAACCAGGGGGGACCACTCAACCCTACTGGTCAACAAATGAGCACCGGGCCGGGGGAAAACTCCACCCTGCTGGTCTAACAAACAAACCGAGGGACCCTCTACGTCGCGAGAGGTCAAAGTACGTAAGGAAGAACACGACACACACAAGGGGTCCACACGACGTGTGGCCCCAATTCAACCACAACCAAGAACATGAACATCTCAGGTACAAACCACACATACCTCCAAGTGCTCTTGTATACTCCCAGAGTATACCTCGTTCGAGCCCATAGGCTATCATGCACCCGGCACTCAGAATCGACGCGAATCCATGACATAACAACTCCACCTCAAAAGCCAAGGCATGGCCATCCACACCTTGTGAACCACTTACGTCACTCTCCCAAGAGTGCGCGATCACACACCAAGGGCCCGCTACAAACAAGGTAGGGCGAACCACCACCGGAGCACCTTTCATGCTTCCACATTTAATAAGATCATGTATAAGGCTCCGCACAACCAAAAGGATCGCACTTTGGTAATCCTCGTAGAAAAACACGCGAAATCAACTACTTAATTACCTCCAACAGATATCCGACGAAAAAGGTCAACAACATCGCATCATGCCCGAACGAAGTCCTGTGATCCCGAGCCTCGGCCCCAAAAACTGTCGGGCACATCGCACCATTGCGATCCCCATGGGAAAACAAGTCAAAAGCACTACTCACTTGAGTGCAATGGATATCAAGAGAAAAAGATGCATTCTGGCACACCACACAAGAGCAGTGTCATGTGGAACCCACATCCCGGTCCCGAAACTGAACGAACGGATCGCACCGTTGCGATCCTCTCGAAAAAAATCACAAGATGGACTACTCACTTGTCCAAAATGGTCGCCCGGTGATAAATATGGAAAATCACCGTCAACGCCCAAAGGGCCCTCATGGGCCTCGCACAATCTTGCCGAATTAGGGTGGGCGGATTGCACCACTGCAGTCCCCTCGGGAAAACATCAAAAAATGACTGCTCGCACGCCCCGAACGGACGTCCGGTTAAAAAGTCGTGAAACGTTGCCCACAGCTCAAAGATGGGCCGTGGGGCCCGCGCCTCAACTCCGGCCTCAATGCATGAAACCACCTTGCAATGCTACGCCTCGGTGCCAGGGTTCAAACGCCACTGACGTCGCTTAATTCGGACATCGGACGCGTCTGCGCCGTCCAAAACAAGATTCCCAGAGAAAACGGCAAACCCCTCGTCGTACGTGTCGCACTAACGAGGCCCCTCGTTTCCGGAATTAAAAATTCCCGAAACCATCTCAATGTGTTCCCCTTGACGCAAGGTCCTCGCTGCCGCTGACGGTGCTCAAAACGGACGCCCGTAGCCCGAAATACGGGCATCTGAAAACTGAGGGGCAAAGCCCGATGGGCCGGACCGGCCGGTCCGCCCTGCTTGGGCCGGCCCTGTCCGCACAGCCGGCCCACGACCCAGACGCGGGTCTGGTTCACCCCGCCGTGGCCCGCTGGCCGCGGCTTTCCTCTACCGACCAGCCGCCTCGCGGCCGATTGATGCCCCACAGCGACCCGCGTTTTGCGGGTCGCGGTCGTTGCACGGGGGTCGCGCGCTTCGCGGCCCCCCTCTCATCCGCTTGCCGGTGCCCGCGGCCGGCTTCCGAAAGCCGCCGCCGAAGGCGGCCCCCGCCTCCCGGAAGCGCAGCCTCCGCCTTCGAAGCCCCGACCGACCGCCGACCGCCCTGCTCCGCCGCCGTCTGCCGCCTTTGACCCTCGCCGAAAACCGGTCGTGGGTGGAAAATTTCCAAGGACCGCCGGGAACGATCCGGTGGTCGAAATTTCGATACGGATAGCTTTCCGGAAAGCTCGGGACGGGATCTACGCAACCACAGGATTTTTTCGAGGATCCAATTGTGATATTGAGCATAAATGAGGATTTAAACAGGGAAGGGGAGGAAAACTCAAATCCGCCTACCTCGTTGGGCTTCGCCCGGCGCTTCCCGCGCGATCCACCGCGCACCATCGTCTCGCCGAAGCCACCTCACCGGAGCTCACCAGGGCTCACTGGAATGGAGGAGGGAAGGGGAGAGGGTGTTAGGGAGGAGAAGGTGGAGAGAAGAGGGAGGGGGTGCGTTTAAGTAATAACACTTAAACACCCCCGCCCGGCACGCCGCCGACCCTGATCTCAAAGCAGACAAAATGGAGGGCGTCCCTGGGGTAAACACGCCGCTTCAAGCACAACGGCAGTCTCAGAATTATAATCCGATACCCCGTTCAAAAGTTATTAAACTTAACGTCTGAAGCCGCTAAATTACGAAACCGCCCCTGGAGCCATTTTTCACAAATGGCCCGCTCCCGTGAAACTTATACCCTTCCTAGGGTAAACGGCATGCTCCGAACTCAACGGTGCCCTCAGTTTTCCAATCCGAGCCACCGTTTAAGAGATATCTACATTTCTCCATTAAATGAATACATTACTTAATTTATTTATCCATTTAACGTTCCGGGAGCGGGCGAGGGGTCTAAACATCCCGTGCCGATAAGTTTTATGTCATTCCTAGGGTATACACACCAATTTGGACCCATCCGTACACTCGGATCTCTGATTCGGAACTCCGTTTAGGTTTTATTCCATTTATTTTGCGTTTGCAGTGTGAACGCACTGAATATTTAATTCCAGCCACTCCGGGGCTCGGAATCGCACGCCATCTAATGGCACTGCTCTAGAATATTATCAAGAATACTCCAAAGTATTTCGTGGCAAAAACCGGTTTCTTACATCATTCCCTCCTTCAAGATTTTCGTCCTCGAAAAGCAAAACCAGGGAAGAACACAGGGTACTAAGCCCACACTCGGCTTCCCATACCCAAAAGAACCCACGCACAGCTCTGCGTCACCACACACAGACCAAAAGATTGATCTGTCCATGCTAGGCTGGCCCTTGCTGACGTCGTGCACCCACTCCAGACATTGGGGTTAGGGAAAGGCGGTAGGGTACCTCGCCATCCCTTTGCACGATCGTGAACGGCCCGAAGGTCCTCGGGGGTATCTCACCTCCCCGGTCGAACCTCTATGTCTCACGCCGCGACTGGAATCACCGCTTGGGCATGAGACAAGGCCCGGTGATTCCCTCCTTCAGAATATCCATATGGTGCAGCACCCAAGGATATCTGGTCACAAGATTTCACCGTCGATGTCTCTCTACCAAGACTCTCTTACACGCTCGGAAGCGAATGATCCAACACCATCGACTAAAGGAAAAGGTCTCACACCTTTTTCCTTACCAACACAGGGTTACACCCGACGCCCTGCGTCACCATGGTAACACCTCAAACAAGGTGCAGGGAGAAAAGCCTTCCACACACAGAGCCTAACAATTCTACTGCAAAAAGTAGAAGAGTCGCAAGGGGTACCTCTCACCATCCCATGCTCTATAGGATCGTAGACATCTAATGCTCATGGCTATCCCCGGTCCCAACCATCAGCTCCCGGAGCCTGACGTGTACTTCCCAGTGGTGATGGAGGGATCTCGTAACGTCGTCCCCCACCTCCAGTTCCTCCCGCTCCTCTACTAGAACCACCTCTCTAGCCACTACTCCGATCACGGCGCTGCCTCTGCCGTGGTGGTGTGCCTGCTGCCTAACCGAAGCTCCCAGCAACTCGGGTCGAGCAGTATCGTGCCAAGTGACCTCGCCCATCACAAGCATAGCACCGGCGCTCTCTGGGCTACCCTGGGGCCCTCCAGCGCCACTGTGGTGTACGACCACGGCCCGGGATCCACTCACGGTAGGGCATCCTCGGCTGAGGCCCGACGCCTTTTCGTCATAGTGGTATACGACCACGTCTCCGAAACCGGCAGTGGGAAGGCCACCTGCATCGAGGTCCTGTCCTCCGGCGCCTGCTAGCTACGGCAGACATCCCGGCTCCATCGCGCCCACTGCTACTACCAACCGCAAAACATGAAAGGAATCCCTCTGTCACCAGCGCCTGCTCTAGAACCCCGGAATATGTGAAAATTCCCAAGGGTACTATGACAACACAAATCTATCGGCGGAGACCCTCTTCAAACTTTCATGCTTGGATATCATCGTCATGGACCAAGTCCAGGTAAAAGCGTGCACGGTCTGCAAAACTAGCCACATACTCGACCATCGTCATCCCTCCCTACTAAAACTGCAAGAGCTCCTGAATCCGAACGGAGTGCAAGAAGGAGGGGAAAAACTCCTCTCGAAACAAAAACTGGAAGTCGTCCCATGAATGAAACGACTCGTCAATAATCTGAGTCACCAGACTCCACCAACGCCATGCTACTCCACGAAAAAGGGTGGCTGTCAAAGCCACTCTCTGATTTGTCGGCGTCTGCACAAGCCTGAAGAGACTAACCACTGTCTCGAGCTAAACCTCTGCTGCCTAAGGGTCTGGCTCACCACTGAACCTCAGCGGTCTCTGCGGCTGGAACTCGCAGAGCGCGCTCAACCTGAACTCACGCTCAGCCTGCTCTGCTAAAGCTGCCTGCTGCTCAACAGGTGTGGGTGCTGCAACCGGCCCACCCGGAGAAAGGGGCTCACATGATGGGACCTAGACTGTTGCCTCATAGCTCACAGGGTCATCATCACGTACCCAAGCTAGTATCTTGGCTGGCTGTCTTCGCTGAGACATCCTGAATATTATAAAGGAGTGTCGCGGTCAGATGAGAATATATGTATATACCACAACAACAATGATGGGGAGATGACTCAAGAAGGGCAGTCAAGACTCACTCCTATGTGATGCACAAACAAATTTCCCTGCAACAAGTGTCTCAGCATGCCGAGTCGACAAGCGGGTTATCAAGGTCCTTGTGAATCGATACATCGGCCGCCACACCATCATTGGACTCCCTGGCCTGAGGGCCGCTCTCGAGACACGTTAACATTTTTTCCCTATATCCCAACCAATTCCTCTTTTAGGGACGTCTGCACAACGTCCCAAGGAACGAACTACCTCTGATACCACGTTGTCATGACCCGACCCTACCCGGGCTCGGGCTGCAACTACCCCAAGCCCTCCTCCATAGGCCAGGGGATGGCGACTAGCGCAGAAGGCACAACAACTCGGGGAGGCCTTTGCCTAAGCACCTGTACACACCCACACACAACACACTCAATGAAAAGTTTAGAGTAAAAAGAAAAAAAAACAAGCAAAGAATAGGCAACTGCTATAAATAACCACAAGAGTGCATCATCCTCTAAACAGTACAAAGTAAAAACTGAAAAGAAAAGGGGAAAAACATGCGCCCAACCAAAAAGTGACACAACCTGGCAACAGGTAAACAAAAGAAAATAGTTGGCATGTCTCCCACCTGGAACTCGGCTATGACCACCGCACGCAGTCCAAGCTCCCAAGCTCCTACGCTCCACTACAGTCACGACCAACCTATCCGTTGTTTGAAAGGGCACACCAAGTGCGGGCAAAGCCCTACTAGGGGTGAGTATAAAAATAATCAGTAGGATAACCCGAAGGCCCGAGGAAGCAACAAAGGAGGTACCGAAGGGTGAGCAGTAGAGCGAACATGGAAAGTAAAGGAGTCCAACCGAGCGTGCAGTAAAGAGTAACAGCTCAACCCAACAATAGGAAAGAAGGTAGACTCGTCCAGACACAAGGAGCTGGAAACGGTGAGAAGATGAACTTCCCGTCGAGTCTTCGCTACCTATAGCAGGAGAGTAGACTCGTCCAACCATTAGAAACTAGACACGGAAAGCACGTGGCATACCCCACGCGTCTTCGACTCTCTTGGAAGGAGAGTAGCCAAAACCCAATGATTGGGTACTCATACGAGGTATATACATATATATTCTCTGCCACGAAGCCCGAACAAGCTCGTAAGGGGATCTCCGTCCCGTAGCTCAGCCCAATAAAATGAGTCGCCAATAGTCCCAGAGGGAATACCATCATTGATGCCCAGCATCCCGCATGTCTACCTTGAACCGCAAGCCATGGGGCTCAGTCACCGAACCTTGATACTATCCGCTTAGGGCGGCACTAACTCGCCCGCACGATTTTAGATCACGTCACAAGAATGCGTCTTGGTGGGGAAAGTGGCCCTCGTACTTGATAGTCCTAGGGAAATTCAATCCACACCTCGTCACTGCCCTGTAGTTGAGAGGTCTCCTCAAGCCAAAGTCGTTCCATCACCGACCCGTACAACCAAGGGTCCCACTCCGGTAATCACGGAGGTAAGACACAGACTAGACTAGTCGAGAGGACTGAGTCTGGAAGGCTAAGAGGTGTCCCACTGCCTAGCCCCACTGGAGGGTAATTAATAACCAATATCAGGTGACCCACTGCCCAGCCCTGCTGGAGGGTAAACCCTAATACATCAATAGGCGACCCACTACCCAGCCCCACTGGAGGGTAGACCATAAGACGTCAACATGAGACCCACTGTCCAGCCCCACTGGAGGGTACACCATAACACATCATCAGGGGACCCACTGCCCAGCCCTGCTGGAGGGTAGTCCTGAAATAAGTCGACAGGCGACCCACTGCCCCGACGTGCTGGAGGGTGGACCAGGAACTAGATGAAGGGCAACCCACTGCCCAGCCCCGTTGGAGGGTAGACCCTAAGGGGTCATCGGGTGACCCACTGCCCAGTCTCTGCTGGAGGGTAGACCCTAATAGCGTCGAGTGACCCACTGCCCAGTCTCTGCTGGTGGGTAGACCCTAATAGCGTCGGGTGACCCACTGCCCAGTCTCTGCTGGAGGGTAGATCCTAATAGCGTCAGGTGACCCACTGTCCAGTCTCTGCTGGATGGTAAACCCTATAAATCAGTGAGCAACCCACTGTCCAGCCCTGCTGGAGGGTAAGCCCGTGGATGTTGATGAGTAACCCACTGCCCAGCCCCGATGGAGGGTAACACTCAAAACTACCATAGCCACATCCACTGAAGGGTACAACACTGGCCAACCAAACGCGGGGTGGGTATCGTGCAACCACCCAACTCCAAAACAATTCACCCAAAGGGGGTTCAACGCCTGTTCCATCACGGGTTTCCACTAGCACTGCTACTGGCCGATCCATTGAGAACGAAACCAGGGGGAGACCACTCAACCCTGCTAGTCAAAAAACGAACACCGAGCTAGGGGAAAACTCCACCCTGCTGGTCAAACAAACACACCGAGGGACCCTCTACGTCACGAGAGGTCAAAGTACGTAAGGCAGAACACGTCATGCACATGGGGCCCACACGACGTGTGGCCACAAGTCAACCCCAACAAACGCATGAACATCTCAGGTACAAAGCACACGTACCTCCAAGCGCTCTCATATACTCCCAGAGTATACCTCGTTCCAGCCCATAGGCTATCATGCACTCAGCACCCATCGTCAACGCGAAGCCGTGACGTAACAACTCCACCTCAAAGTCCCAGGAATGACCATCCACACCTCGTGAACCACTTACGTCACTCTCCCAAGAGTGCGCGATCACATGCCAAGGGCCCGCTACAAACAAGGTAGGGCGAACCACCACCGGGGCACCATGCATGCTTCCACATTTAATAAGATCACGTATAAGGCTCTGCACAACCAAAATGATCGCACCGTGTTAATCCTCACGAAAAAACAAGTGAAATTGACTACTTACTCGCCTCCAATGGATATCCGACGAAAAAGGTCACCAACATCGCCTCACGTCCGAATGGCATCCCATGATCCCGAGCCTCGGCCCCGAAAACTGTCGGCCGCATCACACCATTGCGATCCCCACAGGAAAACAAGTCAAAAGCACTACTCACTTGAGTGTAACGGATATCCGGAGAAAAAGATGCATTCTGGCACACCGTACAAGAGAGTTGTCATGTGGAACCTGCATCCTGGTCCCAAAACGCAATGAACGGATCGCACCGTTTTGATCCTCTCGAAAAAGCACACAAGATGGACTACTCACTTTTCCAAAACGGTCACCCGGTGATAAAGTTGGAAAATCACCTTCGACGCCCAAACAGCCCTCGTGGGCCCCGCCCCATCGTGCCGATTTAGGGCGGGCGGATTGCACCACTTCAATCCCATCAGAAAAACATCCAAAAACGACTGCTCGCACGCCCCGAACGAACGTCCGGTGAAAAAGACGTGAAACGCTGCCCGCAGCTCAAAGATGGGCCGTGGAGCCCAGGTCTCAACTCCGGACTCAACGCCTGAAACCACCATGCAATGCTCCGCCTCGGTGCCGGGGTTCCAGCGCCACTGACGGGGCATAATTCGGACGTCAAACGCGTCCGCGCTGTCCAAAATAAGATTCCCAGAGAAAATGGAAAACCCCTCATCGTACGTGTCGCACCACCGAGGCCCCTCGTTTCGGGAATTAAAAATTCCATAAACCATCTAAATGTGTTCCCCTCGACGCAAGGTCCGTGCTGCTGCTGACGGCGCGCAAAACGGACGCACGTAGCCTGAAATACGGGCGTCCGAAAACTGAGGGGCAAAGCCCCTTGGGCCGGCCCGCGCCGGCCGGCCCAGTCTGCGCCGGCCAGCCCGGTCCGCACAGCCGGCCCGCGGCACAGACGCGGGTCCAGTTCACCCCGTCGCGGCCAGCTAGCTGCGTCTTGCTTCTATCGACCGGCCGCCTCGTGGCCGGTTGATTCCCCACAGCGACCCGCGTTTTGCGGGTCGCGGTCATTGCATGGGGGTCACGCGCTTCGCAGCCCCCCTCTCCTATGCTTGCCGGCGCCCGCGACCGTCTTCTGACGACCGCCGCTAAAGGCCGCCGCCGCCTCCCGGAAGCGGAACCACCGCCTTCAAATCCCCGGCCGACCGCTGAACACCCTGCTCCGCTGCAGTCTGCAGCCTTCGACCCTCGCCGGAAACCGGTCGTGGCTGGAAAATTTCCAAGGACCACCGGGATCGATCTGGTGGTTGAAGTTTCGATCTGGATAGATTTCCGGAAAGCTCGGGACGTGATCTATGCAGCCATGGGATTTGTTCGAGGATCCAATGGTGCGATTGAGCATAAATGAGGATTAAAACAGGGAAGAGGAGGAAAACTCAAATCCGCCTACCTCGTTGGGCTTCGCCCGGCGCTTCCCGCGCGATCCGCCGCACGCCATCGTCTCGCCGGAGCCACCTTGCCGGAGCTCACCGGAGCTCGCTGGAATGGAGGAGGGAAGGGGGGAGGGTGTGAGGGAGGAGAAGGGGGAGAGAAGAGGGGGGGGTGCGTTTATGTAATAACACTTAAACACCCCCGCCCGGCACGCCCCCGACCCCGCTCTCGAAGCAGACAAAAAGGAGGGAGTCCCTTGGGTAAACACGATGCTTCGTGCACAACGGCGGTCTCGGAATTTTAATCCGATACCCCGTTCAAAAGTTATTAAATGTAACGTCCGAAGCCACTAAATTACGACAACGCCCCTGGGGCCATTTTTCACAAACGACCCATGCCCGTGAAACTTATACCCTTCCTAGGGTAAACGGCACGCTTAGAAATCAACGGTGCCCTCGGTTTTTTAATCCGAGCCACCGTTTAAGAGATACCTGTGTTTCGCCATTAAACGAATAAATTAATTAATTAATTTATCTTTTTAACGTTCCGGGAGTGGGCGAGGGGTCCAAACATCCCGTTCCGACAAGTTTTATGTCGTTCCTAGGGTAAACACACCATTCCGGACCCATCCGTACACTCGGATCTCTGATCAGGAACTCCGTTCAGGAGTTATTCCATTTATTTGGCGTTTCCAGTGTGAACGCACTGAAAATTTAATTCCCGTCACTCCAGGGCTCATAATTGCATGCCGTCTAAAGGTGTTGCTCTGGAATATTATCAAGAATTTTCCAAAGTCTTTCGTAGCAAAAAACGGGCTCTTACAAGGACAATTTCCATTACTGAATCGAGTTCACTCCTCGTTCTAGTTCTGTATCACTGAACCGATTTAACTTGCTGTTTTAGCAATGTCTATCTCATGAGATATAAATCTTTACCCAATTAATTGGAGGGAGATATAGGTCCCACCCATCTCATAATGAAAACATTCTTATGTGTGCCACAAAATCATAAAACATACATCATAGCATAACCCATGCAATAAAAATGGGATTCTTAAACATCATGATATCATAACACAATCCATATAAGATAAAAGGACATCATAAAATTAATTCCTTCATAAAGCAATCAAATAAATAAAAAATAATAGGGATATAAATAGAACCCTATTTTTTCTTAGATGTAAAATGATTTTGATAAAACACTTGAAATCCATTCTTGAGGAAAATATACTTTCTACTTCAATTTTTTTCCTTTCATAACATGTCCTACAATTTTTAAACTAAAAGAAGTTGATTAAATATAAACTTGAAAACTTGTAAAGGAAGATTCTTGGAAATAATGTTCTACAAATCCATTCATTCTGTATAGGTTAAAAAAACATTCTTCTCTATATTTGTCTGAAAATGTTAAAAAGTACCTCGTACTAAAAACGACAAAAGATTCCTTCCATATCTTTTACTAAAAACTCATCGAAGGGTAAAATTGGATTTAAAAAATTTTAGGAGGATAGAAATAAAATTACATATTGTAGAAACATGGATGTGGATGATAAATATTCCCCATTAATTTCTAATGCATAAAAAATCTCGGATAAGATTGAGATTGCGGGATTTTCCCTTACCTTAGGTCCGATATACATTGTACGTGTCCAATCCTCCTGTATAATGATTTAAATAATGCCATTTACTTATTCGAGACTCATAATCATTGTTATGATATCATATATGGTCATATTCTAAGCTTCTTATTAATAATATTTCATTGCTAGTTGTTATTCGGGTGTTTATTGCTTTATGTTCTTATCTGTGTTTGGTCGAATAAATTCTTATTCTTCTTTTTAGGTTATATATACCTCATTTAAAAAATGGTATTAGTGTAATATATATCATATTTATTCATTAAATTCATTTATATAATCATTATTCAATGAAGATCATGTAGAACGAGACACATCACATCGTGGAGATGGTAGGCCGTACGTACGCACGAGCGATGATATTGTTCCAATGATCGTGGAATTGTATTGAAGTGTAAGTATAAAAATTCAGAATCAATATCACTTTAAAATAATCATATATAGTTATTCTATACACCATTATACCCATCTATGTAAGGTGGTGGTGGAAAACAGATTACACCACAGCGTGGAGACGATATTCCGTACGTACGCACACGCAGTGATTTTGTTTTTTTTAGGATTTATAGAAGGTGAAATAGGGTAGTTTCATTTTTATAATAACATATCAGTATATTATTGATAATAATATTATTACATCATAATTAAACAACTAAATAAGAATAATAACAAGAAGAAATAAATTTTAATGAATTGGTAATGGATATTACCTCTTCTTTGATACACCTCTTTGAAACCTCCTCTTAGGGAACTAAGATAGGTATTTGAAGTAGGCTAGGACCACTATGATGTTTCTAGAGAAGTTGAAAAGATAAATTGGCAGGGTTTGGCCTAGCTTGAAGGCTCAAAGTGGTGTGGGGAGGAGAGGGAGGAGGTGCCCTTTTATAAGGGAGGAGAGGGTCACCTTTGGAAAGTGTGAAAGTATTATTTTATTATAAACTTATCTTCAGTTTCAAGTGGTCCAAAAATCATAAAGATTTAGATAAGATGACTCATGGTCGAAATAAAATCTTTCAATCAGAATTGGACATGTTTTGGAAAATATTTTAATCATTATAATCTTATTTATTTAAATCATTTATTAATGAGGTAAATAATGTATCATTATTGTGTCATAAATAATATAGTTAATATGATCTCTAAAAATTATAAAAAAATATCATCATGTAGGAAATATTTTTCGCTTCCCAATGAATACATATAGTAGAAAATATAATTTATATAACCCCTTATAAAAATTAATTACTAAATGATTTTTGTTAATGTCAATTTTATCTTTACATTAAATTAATTAATCCAAATTGTCATTATCACTACAACGTGGCACAATGGGGTCCCAAAATCGACCCATGGATTCCCATGGTCGGATAATACTCATCCAATAAGTTTAGGACAAGTGTCAAGGTAATTTAGAATTATTATAATATTATATTAACCTTGAATTTCCCTATTTACCTTTAACAGCAGTAAATAAAAATTACCGTAGTTACTATTCATAATACCAAAAAAAATTAAGTAACCTATTTACATAATTTGGACCCACTGATTTCAAATATGGAAATAATTTTTTAAAATTATAAACATAGAAGTTGAATTAATTAATTTAAAGTTAACCTCGTTGTTAAGAAAACGGGTTTTAAAAGTTAAAACATTGCCAATGATTGAAATGTTTTTACCTATGAATTCAATGTAAAATTAATGCTAGTAACATAAATTATATTAAATAGTAAAAATATATTCTATTTATACTTTAAACCCATTCAATATTATAATTTGACCATATAAATTATTTCGAAGAAAAAAGTTGTTTTTAATTAAAATATAGCATGTTTTTACTATTCATCAAAATATGAAAGTTACCAGAATAATATGAAAAAATTATCCAAAGTAAATTTTTATTTCCTGAATCCAAAGAAGAATTTTATTTTTTCAAATTGAACTTATGAACATGTCAAAAACTAGATTTAAAATGGGTGCGCCATCAAAAGGCGATAAAACTGCATTTTTTGAAAAATACTTCTTTTATCCGAAAAAACTGATTTTGTTTTCATACCTCATTCTAGAAATTCAGTATGAGGAATTATAATGTTATAAAAATAAAAATTCAGTTAATACTATTCATAACTGCTAGTTTATAATTTTATAATAATATATCATTGTTTAGTGAAACTCAGTATTGCGTACTACACATGCTATCGAGGAAGGCTGTGATTGCATGTAACACAAGACAAGCTAGTGTTGTGTGTAGTGAAATATTCTTTTTTCTTATAACATAAGAAATAAAAAAAATATTTCACATAAAATATCCTAGTGTTACATATTTCATAATGAATTGGGTTATGGATATCATGTCTCTCAAATATATAGGTGACTGGTTGTGCATTGTGGTATCATGGATGATCAATGGGGTAAATCATCAACATGAACGTATATCATGTAGTCCAAAATGATGTCATTGTTTGGGTTGAATTAATTAATTATTTCAGTTAATATGGAAGATTAAGTTTAATATAAAACCTTTTATAGTCATAACATTAATTTACAACATAATAGTGGGGAGTCATAAAGGGGTGGAAGGAGTTTTGTGTTTCTATCTTATGCTTGTGGAACTAATCTTAGTACCTCACTATGAAATTCAGGATTCATGTGTTATTTCCATTTATATTCTGTAATGGTATACATGGTAGAAATTTTATAACATAGAATGGTTGTATTTTTTCTAAGTGTTACTTGTACATTAATAGTATTTGGAATGACTTTTCAATTTTTTATATTGATAGTTGTTTAGAACAATGATTCCATTGTAGAGGTACTTTAAAATCTCATTGAGTTAGTGATTTTTATTCCAATTTGGAGGGAGGTGTTATGTCTATAGATGCTCTATGTAGGATATCAATTTAAGAAATTTTACCATAACATGTGATACTTATTTCCATAGTAACTCAAAGAAGACATAGTTTTTGTAGTATATGTTTATTATAATATTATTTATAGGTATAATTTAATTTATTTTATGGTCATCTATATTAATCCTTACATTTCCAATTACTTTTATCATTGTCTATACAAAAATGTTATCATTGGAATTGATGTTTTCATTGCTTTTCCATTCGTTGGAGGACTATTTCTTGTTTATGGTAAAAAAATTGTGATTCTCAGTGTGTAATTGAATTTTTTAATGAAGTTGATTGGGATAATTTGGTAGTCTATTATCATTTCAAGTAATATAGTAAATTTTATTTTTGGTATTCCCAAGATTAGGGACCTCCAAAATTGAAATTAGAACATCAGTAAATTGGAAAATTCAGTATTATAGTGAATGAAACCACAATAATACAGAACTAGATTTGCATCCCAATAAGCAATCAATTTGAAGGGTTGTATCATGAGTGGATGTTATAGCATCATGAAGGGTTCAGAAATATGATGAAACATCATTGACGAGCATGAAATTTTTAGAACATCATCTAGTGTGGACTCTCATTATTACTACTGTATGTACAATTCAGGTAGGAGTCACATTCATGGTTTTTATTGTTTGAGAAAGAATAAGGGGTAGTAAACTAGACTAGATTTGGGGAACTATATTTAATTAAAAGGATGAAAAGTAAAGGGTGTATAGACAACTCATTCCTACCAAATCCAATGTATAACAGGTTAGCTAAAAAAATATAAATCAAAATAGATTTATTTATTGAATATTTATTGTGACAAACTGTAGGTGAATTCTGAAGAAAAGATCACTAGCTTGGGTGATGATATGATAGAGGTTTTTATGGATAGTCAGCAATAAAAGTTTTGCTAGATAATGACAAAAACATGAACCAACTAGAGCAGCTAACTCATTTGGGGGGGGGCATGATGGAGAAATTGCATTATACTAATGCTTTATAGAGGAAGTAGATAGAATTATTGAAATATCACACTAGGTGGACACAGATGGTGACAAGTATGGATGGATTTATATTAAATTTGTATTCTTATAAGGGAATTCAATGAAGGGAATATTAATTTTGAGGAGTGAATCCCACTGTGGTAGAAGATGGCATGTCAATTTGATGTATTTATAATGTAAGATCAATGAGAATATGTAAGTTCTATATCCTAGACATTATTTATGAAATAAAAATCCAATAGGCTCAATCATAAGATCAATTATTATATCCTGCATTTTAATGGTTTTATTCTTAGATAAATGAGAGGTATTATAAATTTTTATCATATGTGTTTTGATAATAAAAAATATAATTCATAATCAGTGATAAATGTGAAACACTTATGATTTATAGAGTTATGATATTGACTCTATTCCATCATTTATTTGATTATATTCTCATTCAAGTCATGTTCCCTTCAAGATTATCCCCATGTACAATATTTTGTGTTGGTCATGATAAAGTCTTTAAATAGGTTCTTTGTTATAGTTTGGTCGGAGAATCACTTGGTATGTCACAATGTTGGGAGTAGAGTAGTGGACAGTCATTTGTTTAGACAACAATAACTTCCATATTTCCACATAGGGATATCTAAATAGTGGGAAGAATATTGGTTCATCGTCGGGGAAAACTATGGTGTAACCATGTGACCATGATAAATTTTTGTTGTTTATGTTTTCATGGTTTTCCCACGGTTTTCCAAATCACATGACAAATCCATATAAATCATTATAGGGTTTCAAAAATTAAATTTTTAACCAATATTTTACACTAAGACACTATGTATTATTCTTATGATATTGGACATCAAAACAAAAGGTTCCTTTTTACTATTTCTTCCATTTTCTTCTCATTGGAGCTCAATCTCATAAAATATAATGTTGAAGATTTTTATCCAATGTGAGGACTCCACTTTGTCTTAACCTCATTTATTCTCTTATATTATCTTAGGGAATACCTCTAGTCCTCGGCCACCATGCCCGAATATAGTGGTTGGAATTTATATGATATATATTTTTGTTTTTTTCATCTTATGAGGGTATCTATAGCCAAAATATATGAGGTTTTAATGTGATTTCCTCTTAGAAACTTGGTTTAAGGTAACTAACTTCTCAATCACGTTTCAAATAATTAGAACATAAAGGGTTTGGTTTTATATTTTTATTTATTATATTCCCAAATTTATAACCTATGAAATCCTTGTTGTCTCTTGATTTTGAATCACTGGATTGTGGTTGACAAACAAAGTGTGTTGAAATAAATTCTAAAGTGAAATTTTATTTCAAAAACAATTGGGTGTGAGAACATGGAGTGGAAAAGGGTGTGAGTGGTCATGAAGCATATCAAGTGACTTATTAGTATATACCTGTAATTCATTACAAGGATTGGGGAACACTGGAATATAAGTTCAAGTTATGACATTAGTCCAGATGAATGAGTATCGATCAAAACTACAGACTATTTACCTGAAATATTAGATGTATATGTATTGACTGCATACGTAAATTTTTGCGTATTTTTAAAATATGTGAAATTCATGGTGTGATTATTCATATTAATTTTGTGTTTATGTATTATATTTTAACATAATTCATTTTACATACTCAATTAGATAAATTCATTATTGCGATCATGATTTTTTTGTCTTAGTGGAATGTGTGAGAAGTCATCAGGATTTCTTTTTTAGTGGGATTATCAACAAAATTTATATATAAATTAGTGAATATGTAGACACTATTTAGAATGAAATTGGTTAAAGAATGATTCCTTACTTTTCTATTGGATCATCCTAATAATGTAGTCATTACCCTTAGGATTTAGATATTGGAGATTTCCATGCTGTGGAATTTTCATGGTGCCAAAACAGCTCCTTAAATTTTCTTTTATCATGGTTGTTGTAGAAATTTTATTTTATATTTTATTATTTAGAGTTTGGTTATTTTATAAAATGTATGAATTTTTTGATTTTATGTCTTGATAAATTTTTACATTAGATTGTTGTGGTTGTATATTGCAGGTTGTGATGTGTATGCATGGTAAAATTGTCTCATATATTATGGTAATGACCATGGAATATATTTATTGGATTTTTTGTATAGGGGATGTCACATGAGATTACTTGAATCTTGATCCTTACCAATAAAATGGGTTGTCGTATGAATGTTACAAGTGATCTAATGGAAAACTCCACACATCTAAAAACACTACATGATGTTCCATTTAACCCAACACTAAGGATAGTTGTTCACATCAATGACTTACCATATTAGAGGTAATAAAATTTATCAGAACTATTTCTATGGAATTTGAATCAGGTAGAAATTGATATATTTAATGTTCTAAAATTTCATAGAGTGAAACTTATTTTGATATATATATATCAGTACCCACCCATCACATTATTATAAGGGAAACATTGTTCAATATAAAAAGAGATATTTAACTAAATAAATATCTTAAAAATGACCATGTGAGAGTATGGAATCATGTACCTCATGAGATGTGTTTCTATGTATCTATTCAATATGATTATTTTTATCATCACATAGTAAAAATTTCCTTTTAAATTTTCAGAAAACTATTGTTTAATATTGTAACAATACATGTTAATTTCACCCTAGTTTCCCAAAGTCGGTGCATTAATTTTTTATATTTTTATATAAACAAATAATACGCATCCTGAAGGACCAAATAGTATATTTTTTTAAATCAAGATACATATATGAGTTCATCAATACAATTCGAAAATAAATACAACATGAAAACATCATTTAATCACACATAATATCTAAGATTATCCTTGAAAGTCATCCATAATATTCTTACACATAACAAAGGGAATATAAAAAATGTGAAATTGGTGATATCAAGTGCTTAGTAAGGGTAAATAATAAAGTGAAATAATATATATAAAATAGTCATGATGAATAACAAATAATTAATGACTTTAAAAATATATTTGATCGTAATATGGAATGAATAATAAGTGATTAAATAATTCCATAAAACATAACCATTTATATTCTACTAGTCAAATAATCAGATGGACAATCAATATCTATTTTCATAATGAAGGAATGAATAATTCCAGATATTCTTCAATATACCAACAAGGCCTCAGCCAAGAAATATGAAAATGATTAAGGCCTCGGCCAAAACCATATCTGACAATGGGCTAGGCCTCAACCAAGTCCATATCTATTTTCTATCATGAGACCTACCGATGCATAGAGGGTATATAATGGGCCATAAAAATAAATTTATTAGCCTAACTAATTCATTATAATAATAAGGATAAACATAAACAAAATAAACATTCATATTGAAATTATCATATGAAATTTAAAAAAAATACTCCAAACATAAAAAGTAACCATTCTGTGAAATATGGTGAATTATTTAATGATAGCACATCAATAGTCAAACTTATGAAAAACATTCAATATTTTATTTGATATCATAATAGAGTATTCCCAATTATACACATGATTCATCAAGAGTGTTGAAATAGAAAAATTTAATCTTATAAAATAATTTCGTAATTCATGAGCGAAATACTCTTTTACAATGAAATGAAGAGTTAATTTTGAAAAATCACTGTATAAAACATGAAATTAAAAAATAAAGTTTTCTCATCATAAAATGATGTATTTTATAAAAATAATGGTTTCTAAAAATAGATTATAGAGTTACCTTGGAATTAAGTAAGAATTCGAGAAATTCCCCTGAATTGAGATTCTATTTCGATGAGATTTTAGAATTATCCTTTTAAAACATATATCTATTCATAAAATAAAGAAGGATTCGGGTTAGTAAACACATATATAAAATTAAAACATAATTTATGATGAGTAAAAAATAATAAATAATAATTTAATTTATAATTAAAAAATCAAAGTGATACCTGAAAAACATTCAGTTCGAGTAGAAATCCCTTACCTTATGTCAGAATATATTATTATCTTGAACTTAAGGTTCTGCAATATGAAATTAGACATATTAAAAACTTAATTCATAAACTTATAGACATTAATTTTATTTATTATAATTTTATTAAGTTCATTTTTTGGTCATTTATATGGGTTAATATATTCAATATCCTCGTTTCTAAGTGCTCATTTCATTAGTTTACATGATTGGTTTTATTGTATGGAAGTTAATATAAAGTGATAATTAAATTCTAGAATTCGTGTTATATGTTATTAATGTTTATAATTATTTTTAAATTATCATATATTTTATATTATTACTTTGGGTGAGGATGAATCATTTGATGAATATTTAATGACAAACACTTGGATTAATTTGGTGGTTTTTCGATTGTCACGAACTCAGTTTGTTCTATAATTTAAAAAAATATCTAAGAAATGATCCCAGAACATTAGATAGGATATATTACATATATTATGATCTGATTAAACCATTAAATGTTTTCATTACCTGAATTTATGATTATAATATAAGTTGAAAACCAATCGTTCTTGAATTTGATAAATTAGCCCATCTTAGATGGTATTTTCATTACCAATAAAAAGGGAGGGGAAAAGAGATATGGTAATGAATTATCCCATTATTATAATAAAATTATAGTAAAATTATGCTTATAGAGTTATCATAATATTTTGAGGATATGAGGTGAGGAAATAAAATGATATAATGAAACTTGAATGAAAATAAAAGATATGAAAAGTGGAATTTACCACTTGAGTTTATCTTACTTGAGAACCTATTTTTGAATGAGTATTTTATATTTTGAAGAGAAAGAGGGATGATAGACGTGTGTAGGATATTGGGAGGTGATTTTACCAGAATTTAGTCAAGGCACGAGGCTTGAGAGGAGTGAAGAAGAGAGGGAGTGAGGGGTGGTTAATTTAGTGTAGGAGAGGAGGGGATTCCCATTTTTTTAAATCGTTATTTTATTATTTTGGCTCAATAAAATGAAGGGTCATTATTATTGGGGGTAAAAATAGTAATATGATCATTTTATTTTGATACAATGGTCATATAAATCTACCATGATTCAATTAGGAAGTAGTAATTCATTTATTTTCCACATTTCGTAAATTATCAAATTTCACTATTCACCATAAATTCAAGCATTTTAGAAAAATACCAACAATTCTCCCTAATAATTTTTTTACAAGTCAAATTAAAAAATGAACACAATTTTTGAAAAATAATTTTTTAAATAAGAAAAAATGAATTTTTATATAAAACCATTATTTACATGGAAATATATTTTTTAAATTTAAAATTAGTTTTTTAGTACTGTCAAAAATTAACTGAGTTCTCAAAATTGTTTCATAAATTCATTGGAAAACTAAACATTTATTGATGAATAAATTTTTTAAAAATTAATTTTATTTTAAATATATTTAATAATTTAAAATCTTAATTAAATATTTATCACTCAGAAAAATATCAACACTTAATTATTAATTTTTTAAATTTTCACTCTCATTGATATGGTGCCTATATTTTAATTATTCTCCCCTGGGAGAGGTTACTATTTAAAAGGTTACATTAATATTCATAAGGGTAATTTACTATTCATAAGTATAAGTTACTATTTATAAGGTTATGTTACTATTCACCTAAAATGTAATTTGATTATATCGGACTCTAAATATCTTACTGATCCAAACTATGTATTTTAGTTTTTGATAATTAAAATCATAGAAGAAAAAAAATATATCTTATGGGTTGATAATAACTATATACTATAATTATCAACGGGTTTGTTTCACCTAGACTTAGTGTTGAATGCATTCTATAAAAAATAAATTTTTAAAACCATTTTTTATGCAAAACCGTTATCAATTAATGAAAGCGAGTTTTATTGAGAAATTATATTATAGGAGAATAAAAAGGAAGGGAAATGAAATGTTAAATAAAAAACATATTAATGATCAACCAGTAAATCAAAAATAGACTTGTATAGTACCTTTACATTGTGAAATCAATTGTTCCCTTTAAAAACAATATAAGTTCATATGAATACAATATTCAAAGAAAATTGTATGACCTACAGTAAATTTGATTAACTAATTATGAATAGATAATTAAAAAAATGATTGGAATTGGTAGTGTAAATGTAATTCTCAATAATGAATGTTTGGGAACCTCAGTTGTGAATGTATACATGAGTTACAATTTCATATTATTTTTTTCTTATAATTTATCTATTATGTTTATTACTATTTATTACTATTAAAATTTTCAAGAATATATATATCTCTAATATATGAAGGGAAACAATACAATCCAAATTATAGACTCATTAGTCCTCAAAATACTTCTATATAAATAATATTCATTGGATGAAGATGAAATTTTAAATAATAAAAGAGTTACAGGATATAAAATTTGAATAGAAACATACAAAAAATATACTCTTATTAATACAGAAAATACATGGGTGGAAAAATCTATCATATAAAATATATTATATTTATTTAAGAGTATATTCTTTTTATGTTTCTAGTATTCATAGAATGTGCATTGAAATCAGTTTTGGATAATTTAATGATTTGTTTTTTGGATTAATTCATGTATATGTTTAAATTAAACCTTACATATTGTGGTTTTAAATTATTAATACTATATTTTATAAATAAAAAATAAATTATGAATTTTATATTATATTTTAAAGATAATTTTTTATGAATGGGATATGTTTAAATATCATATGAACCATGGTATAAGGACTTCTTGTGGAAAAAGAAGGACTATATATTTCTAAAAATTGATAATTATTGTTTTAAATACATTAATATTTCACCTTAATATCTTATATAAAAAATACATATTTTTTGAATATTTATTTTTGGTGTTTGAAATATTATTATGATAATGATTATGGTTGTTAAATTTGCAAGTTAATGAAATATATTGTATTCCACCGTCAAATAATCATCCCCAAAGTGTTATTTATGGTGATTTTTAGAATTTCATTTAATATATTTATTATTTATATGTTTATTTTTATTTCTCTTATACAATTATGACTATCCTCAGTCCATATATTCAAAATAGAGAGTGGATATTTCTTTTAAATATAATTGAATAATACATAGTGTTGATATCATTATAATAATAATGAGGATGTTATTTCATATCATGGTTGTATTTTTTACATTTAGATAATTAATTCTTTGTTGATCTACTACTTCATTAGGATTAAAAAATCGATATATTTTTCAAAATTATGATCCAATATTATAAACATTTTAGGGTTCTTCTTGAAGAAATTTTTCATAGAAAGAGTTTAAAAGAAATCTATGAAAATTTCAATATCAATTATGAAGGATAAAATAATTTCCCCTTAATTATAAAACATTATTTAAACTCTATTTGTTTGAAACTCATCAATATATAATCATAAAATTGAAGAATTATAAACTAATGGTGTTGATATGAAGTGATATTTGGAAGGGGAGATGATATTAGTCTTCAATAAGGACTATAGAATCATTATGGAGGAATTTTGTGCTCTTTATAAACAATAAAATCATGGATAAAAATATTTTTTTGAAAATTACATAAAAATTATGATTAATTAATGTACTTATTGTTCTCCTTATATATCAATTTTTTCATAATTTCGTTTTTTATGTTCAAAAGTGATGTAATTCATAAAATTTTGGGTTCATGAATTTTAATTACATGATGGTGAAATAAAATTATGTTTTTCTAGGGAAACCCAATTACTTTTTCCTTCACATTTCATAAAAAAATATATAATTCATTTTTTATTTGTTGGTTTCAACCTCAAATATATCTAACACATGGTGTGATAGTATGACTAAAGATATGTGTTTTTATTGAAAAATATCATTTTAGGGTAAAAGATGCATCACTTACTCAAAACAAATAAATAACACTAATATTGTGTTTATAAATTTACAAAGTAGTTTTTTTTTAAAATATACAGATCAATGGTTTCTTAATCAGACACCATGTATTCTTAGTCTAAATCAAAGTATGTGCATACAATTTTTAAGTCAAATTTTTTTTCAAAACAACTGTCAATCCAGGAAATGTGAAAAGCATGATCATAATGACATGGCACACTTTGGTAAAGATTAATATGACATTTTAAAAAAATAATAATTAGTTTTATGTAAATAAAACACATCGTGTGGCCAGGATGATTGAAAATATGTGTTTTTATTTAAAATGGTCATTTTAATTCAAAACATACATCACATACTCAAAATGAATTAAATACTATCATATTTTATATATTCTATTGAAAAATAATCAATAAATAATTTATGATGAGTACGAATAAAACAGACATTAATATGACTTGCATTGCTCCTAGTATAACTCATTTCTTGTGTATTTAGTTTGGAATTAATATTTTAGTATAGAAAAGGAATCACTAACATCAAAAAAAATTAAAACATCATATAATTAACATTAAACTTCATGAGAATCATCTATATTTAAATCATGGTACGAAATAACAATACACATGTCAATATATAACACATCATGGTCAATATTATTGAATTCATGTTATATTATTTAGAATTTATGTTTTAGTTTAAAACATGAATCATGTAATCAAAATAAATAAAACATTCTCTTATTGTATTGATACATTAAAATAATTAGGCATAATTATTTTTTTGATTTTTAGGAATTATTCTCACATTAATATAACACATTTTATGACTATTAGACCAAATATTCATGTTTTTTTGGCTAAATATGACATTTAATATCAATATGTGAGTCACTCATTAAAACCATATTAAAATCTCATATTATCTTAATAATTTTTTTTATTATCCATAATTTATTAGTGATGTATAGGAATCATCCTCAAATAAATTTAATATATTTTGTCCCTGTTATGAATAAAAGATTTAGTTTTTAGTTTAATAGATGTTTTAGTCCAAAAAATGTACATACTCATAAGAGATCTTGTTTTATTATATTTTTTTGATATTTTTGAATATAATTAATAAATCAGTATCTATGTGTATGAATTAATTACATGATAACATGACACAAATTTTTCCTGACATGGCTCAAATTTTTTGTGTTTGGTTTAAAAGGTACATGTAAATTTTGATCATGTGTCACTATATGAAAATAAATAAAAACCATTTATAATTTATATTAATTTATAAAAATAATCTAGAATCAATATACAATGTTTTTGAATTAATCACACATCAATCCAGTATTTTTTTTCCCAATATGATTTACAGTATGTTTTTCAATTTAAAAGGGAAATTGTAGTTCAACACATGCATCACATACTAATGATCAATAAAATGACCTATTAATTTCTTCATACATTTGGAAAATTTACCATAAATCATGTTAACTTATAGGAATCAATTTCACATCAATCTATCAATGTGGAATACCTGATATGGATTAATATTTTTTATTTAAAATGTACATTTTATATAAAAACACACATCCAATACTAAAAATAGATAAATTGCACATTAATTATCTATATATGTTATAAATATGATCCATAAATATATTTTTACATATAAATATTAACCACACATAAAGCTAAAACATTATTTACTTTGTATGACTCAACGTTTTTGTTTTCAATTTTATAGTTGAATTTTAGTTCAAAACACATGTCACTCAATAAAAATCAAGTAAAAACACTAATCCTGTCGTTATAATTTATAAAGATAATCTAGAACTCATCTCTGACATGTAGGAATCATATGTTCTTTAATCTAACAGACATTTTCACTTATAGGAATGAAAGTGCTTATTTTTTTAAATTGACTTTTTAGTTCAAAATATAAGTCATATACTCAAAACCATGAAAATGAGCATTGGATTCCATGATAATTTCTAATAAACAACCATAATTTAATTTTTATGTATATGAACTAACAAAATTAAAAATTGATACATATTGGGCATGATATGACTCAAAGTGTGGGTTTTATTTGAAAATTGTCATTTTAGTTTATAATGTGATTAACTGACAAAAAAAATAAAAGGAAGAAATATAATCTTAAAACATTATAATAACTATACCTAATTTATTTTCGACATATAATAATCTATTCCACATAAATCCAACACACAACATTTTCAGTATGACTAAAACAACATGTTTTATTTAAAATGGACATTTTTTTAAAAACAAAATTCACAAAATCAAAATCGATAAAATAGTTCATGTATTGTAATGATAAATTTTGAATATTATCCATTAGATATTTTTGTTTTTAGTAATAAACATTTGGATAGTATAACATATGGTATTGACTCTGTGACTCAATGTGATTTTATTTAGCATAAAATTGTCATTTATGTTCAAAATGTTCATCAATCACTAAAAACAAAGTAAACATAGACATATTAACGTTTCAATTTAGGAAAAATATATATAACACATTTTTGTATGTGTATAAATTAATCTCACTTCAATATGACACATTATATTAGTTAGATGACAAAATGTTTATCTATAGATTTAAAATGGTCATTTTAGTTATAATCAAATTCCACATGCTCAAAAATATAAAAATATTTTCAGCTTTACTTAATACATTTGTAAATTATATATGAAATATTTTTTATGTGGGGAATCAATCACACTGTAATCCAATATATATAGATCCTAGTATGACCCAAAGTGTTTTTTTGAGTTTATAAATGAAACGTTTGTTTAAAATGTGTTGCAAAAATTAATAAATAATCAAAAACACTAAAAATTTCTCGATACATATGTAAAATAATCTGTACATTTTTTGTGATTTGAAGAAATTAACCACATTCCAATTTATCACCTGTTGTTACCAATATGATTCTATGTATGTGTTTTCACGTTAATTATGAAATTATAATTTAAAAAATACAATACTCACTAAAAACATATTTAATACACTTATATTAAATTGATACATAATGAAAGTTATGCATAAGTTTTACTATGGTTAATAATTAATTTCATCTCAATATGAGGAATAGGGTGTTGGGTATAACTAAAAGTGTGTTATTTCAATTTAAAAGGGAATGTTTAGTTTAAAACATTTTTTAATCACTTACATCAATAAAAACATGCTTTTATTAACTTTATGCACAAAGTAATATTTTTTATAAGTTATTTTTGATGTGTATGAATTTGTTACATGTCTATGTGACACATGGTGTACTCAACATGATTGAAATTGTGTGTTTTTAATTTAAATAAATATTTAGTTAAAAATATATATTTTATAATAAAAAATAGTAAATTAACTCATATTATTTTGATACATTGAAAAATGATCCATATTTCACTTTTTGGTGTAATAATTTACCAGGCATTAATCTGGAAAAAGTTCATGTTTTCATTTTTAATGTGACATTTTATTAATAAAATATTTTTTCATATTATAATTTAATTTATTTCTTTAATGTATTTTTGAAATATGAATTGTTTTTATTAAAGGTATACACCACATTTTTTTATCTAAGGTGGTGAGTTTGGAAACCAATAATGGAATTGGGGTCTTTTTATAGGGGGTCTGAAAGACAACGAAATATAGGGACACCAATTTATTTTTGAATTTATACGAAAATGTAATGTTTATAATAAAATTGAAACCCATTTAATTGTAATGTATTTAATTAAAAATTTATTAGAAAATAAATATTTATGAGTGATTTAAATGTATTCAAATTTCATGAATTTTTTGGTAATTGTAATATTTCTATTACCTATGGTAAATACAGGGATTCACTTTTGGAAATGGTTCTTTTATAATCCTTAAGTATTGAATTGATAAAATTCAACATTATCAGAGAAATAATACATATTGATAAATGATACCATCTATCAAATCTTATTTAGTATTGCTGAACAACACTTTTATCAGCACATTTTTAGTGATCATAAAATTTCATGACTTTTACTGTTGCATAAAACATCATCGATTTTTAATGTTCATAATTGTTATTTTGAGCACTCATAAAAGAGAATTTGTTACTACTTTACATAAAATTTATTACATTGGTAACATTATTATTTTTTCACATTTTTTTATCATTTTTATCATGATTATTTTATTATCTCCATATTGTGCTAATTGCATTAGTGTTAGGATGAAAAAAATTAGTTATTATAATTCCTGGTTGTTTCTTATTAAATTTGATTGAATCAATTCATAGTTAAATTTTTTAATAGGGTTTTTATTATGATAATTCATATTTTTATTAAGGAAATTTTTTTCTTCTAATGTTGAATAATTTAATAATATGTTTTTTAATTGATATTTAATATGTGATTATATTAAGTTGATTATTTCAAAAATAGGTGAATTGACTTTTTGAGAAATAGTTCTTTTAATTTTAATATTTAAATTTGGTAATTAGTTTAATTTTTTAAATTATTTATAACATCTATTAATAGAAAATTAAGGAAATTAAGTGATAATAAAATCTCTTTAATAAGATATCACGGTTTTTGAATTGGGATCATTGAGTAAAAAATTAATTTAATCATAGAATTTTGTAAATGTTTTAATAAAATTTTTCCTATGATGTTTTTTTGGAGACCTCATCAAATCATATATATATATGTATATATATTAAATAATTTTACCTGAATATTCAATACATCTCATAACAATACAAACACCATTATTGTAATGGTTTAGTGTCTTCTGAGACTATATATAATCATATCTCTTCATGAATGATCTTTAATATATCCTAAAATGTGGTTTTCACATGGTACACTTCATAGAAATACCCTATTTTTTAAATTTCATTATAACTTGGGGAAACAGTGAAAAAAATGAGTGATATTATATTCTATTGAATGGAAAACATAATAGATTTCAATCAATATCCGTAAGTGAGAACAATTTAAGAATAAGGCTATGAAAAAATAATCACTACATATGATAATCATAACCAATCAGTCAATGGTCATTACTCGTAAATCAACGAATAACGATTTTTCATAACAAATTTTATAAATCATATGTGTGAGAAATCATCTATAATAAATCATGAAAAATGAGAACTTATTATAATCCTAATACATAATTTAGCGGCATACACATATACATAGAAAATCATTTCATTTGTCAAGGATCAGTATCAATACATTTATATTGGATTAGGTTAACCCCCCCCCCACACACACACACACATATTACTTCATTTTATTAGTCATTCTTCACTCCTAAGACTATATTATTCGATATAATCCCTTACAAAATGGGGTTTACTCCCCATTACATTATTTATTGTCTCAGGATATATTTAACTTTAGATAATGCATTTTAGGGCTATATAATATTGGGCCCATAAGTAACATAATTAAAACCATTCATATGTGTTATACAAGATCATAAACATCATCCATATCATTATATCAGATCTCAAGAAAATTAAATAGGTTTCATAAAAATTTGTGCATTTAATCACATAATAAAAGGTCAAAATGAAATTAGTTTGATAAATGTATCATCAGAACATAATTAACCCTTCATAATTTAATTGTTATCATATAATCACTACTAAAAAATAAGGCTCTAACTGCTCAATAATTGGCCATTATCATAAACAAAATAGTGTAGACTACCAGTGTGTGGTTAAAATCACTTGACTATTATCAGAATTATAAATTCACTAATAAATGAGTACTTTATGAGTTCTGAATTTTTCTTTAATAATGTACATCTTTACCAATTCTTTTACATTCGGTGATAAACGACACCAATTCATAGTGCTTTTATTTTGTGCTGATAAAGGGTCATATTATCATCATTTATATAGGGATAATAATTAGACATATTTCAGTGTTCTTTTATAGAACACTTTAACCCCATAAATAGGGAATACTATAGTTTTCTGTAATAGCACATTCTAACCCCAAAAACAGAAATAGAAAATTAAAAAATAGAAAATAATACAGAATTAAAATGAAATAAAATTTACAAAACAAATACAGGAAAAAATACTGTTATATAATAAACAAATTTACATTTATAAAATAAAAAAACCCCTTCTATACAAAAAGAACACACCTATATAAGAAAATAGTTTCTATGTTATTAATAATATAATTAAATAAATTGAATAGATTGTGTTAATTTTAAACAAATCATTGAGACATACTATGAACACTTTGTATCATATTGAGTTGCCCTTGATTCTTGCACATCAAACCCTTTATTTTTTATTTTTAAGAATTTTCTCTTTGAAAATTAAATAAATGATTATAAGATAAAGTGATAAAGAAAATAATTATGTAATAGAAGATAGAATGATGATAAAACAATCTTGGCTTGTTTTCTCAGTTTTGGTGATGTGATACATGTTTTAAAATTAAGTGACACTTATATATTGAAATTATGAACATGGAGTCATGCTGGACACACCATCTGTCAAATTGCATTGTGGTATAAGATCCACAATTTATCATGAGGTACATATCTTTTCTATTCAAGTTAAATGCATGTTTACTACCATTTTTGGCTTTGGCCCAATGTCAGGCCATGGGTTGGTTGAGTTGTTATTTGGAAAGAAGAGGACGGATGTCTATGTACTATTTGTCATCCAATTACGTGACATATAATGGCTTGGGTTGTACATTTCATGATGTGTAATGGGTTTTCCCCCTGAAGGTAAAACTGATCATTACACGTAGTGTAAGGAAATTACAAGTCCTCTAGTTTTTCAAACAATTTTTTATTAAAATATAGTTATAAGCCTTTATTTTTTATACAAAACCTCAAATCTCTTATATTTCTCACATTTGAACTACCTTTGAGGCATAATGGTTGTATTTTCTTCATCTTCCAGATATGAACACTATATCATTCATCATCATTCATATTGGAATCATGTCAATAAGATCATGATTCCTTATTAGTTATTATTGATTCATCATAACAACGGATGTGATATTTGTATTTAGGTTCCCATTATCTAATATCACATTCCTTGTTCATTAAAAAACTTTCATCCAAATTGGGAAAAATTAGAACTTGATAATGGATGAGAACTCCACTACCAATCAATGGTAGGTGGGATATAATTTTCTTTTTTACTATGAAGTTTTAAGTATATATCATCCTTTTTTTCACCCGTCAGAAATTTCAACGTGGGCCTGGATATGAAATGTTACTCTGAAATAGATGACATGCGACCTGTAAGGGATTTCCATAGATTTTGTGAGATGTGGCGGTGATTGTTTCCCCAACCCACGGCCACCTGTGGGGTGTGCCAGGTTTTTCATAGGGTTTGAATATTCATGAACTAACCAAGAGGAGTTTCCATGATTGGGTCATGATTATGGAAGCTCTATTTTAGTTAAATGGGTCTGAATGGAATGAATAGGATAAGTTCTACCTCCATGTCATATGTGCTCATAATATTCCATGCCACACTTGTTTTAATTTCAAAAAATATATTTGATAGAAATTATGTTATTGTGTGGGTATATCCTTATGATATGTTAAATGGATAATAATGGTGAATTGGTGGGTAAATCCATGTGACATGATTTAATGGGAATGTAATGATATGGGTGTGTACACCCATTGAGTTGAATTCACTAAAATTGATTATATGATTGGGTAGATGCATAAGGAATTAGTTTGTCAAATTCTATTAAAAGGATGAATGTTTGTATATATTCCGTGGGTAGAACTCGATGAATTTAAAATATGGTAGAAGATAAATTGGTTAAATTTTCACATTGGGTATTGATTTCATGAGATGGCTCTAGATTTTCTACCCCTTAGATCTAGCTTTCTTGGACTCACATAGGGCCTATTAGTATTCAAATTCCAAGGAGTCCCACCACTTCCCACACCATGTTTCCATTGAAATTCTCTTGGGGTGCGATGTGGATGCCTTGATCTTCAACAATTTGGATACAATACATCATGGTATACACATCTTTACATGACATGGTAATGGTATATATCAATTAATTGGGTTTAGGGAAATTTAGTGGTAGTTAGATATGGTTTCATTATATGGTAAGGTTTTGTGGACCAACTATGGATGGTTGTGTGGCACGACTATGTTAGTTGTTTATATTTCATGTATATTTCTTGATACGAGTTGATAATTGTCAAAGGGATCTTTGGGAAGTTGTTTGGTATTACATGTTTATTGTAGTCATATTCCTTGGGATTACACACAAACATTACCTCATACATGAACTTGATTATCATACTATAGTATGCTTCTTAGAACTATATAGATATTATTGTGGAATCCTACGAGGATTTTTATCACAAACACTTTTTGGGGATCCATGGGGACCCAAAAAAATTATATGGTAATGGGTGATAATAGGTTAAAGTTCCCTAACACTGGTTGCTGGTCATTTCTTTGGAGTGTGGGATCATGAGACGAAGATGAGGCATGTGAAGATACAAACAAAATTTATGGAATTTTGGATTTTTGATACTTGTATTATGTTGAATCTCTTGGTACCTATTTTTGATCTTATCTAGATACATGTGTCATCTGCATCATGGTATATGAGACACTCTTGGCATGTCATATATTCCTATATTTCTTTTATATTTTATCAGTTGGGTGATTATTAAATCTTCTTGGCTATTTAATATGATTTAATTTCACTGTGATATACTATGTTAATGTGGGAATATTCTCCCCTATGACTTACAAAGGCCCTAGATACTTGAGTGAAGCCTATGGCGCTTGGGGAGATGTGCATGAGTCCATGTATCCAACCCGATTCATGGCACTGTTGTATTGAATCTAGGTTCATGGATTTACAAAGTGGTTTTATATAGTTTATTTTTTCCTTTTTATTTCTATTTGGAGATAATTGGAAAGGATATGAAGGAAATTGAATTTTGGTAATGAGATGTATCAGGCGTAGCTAACCTGTGTGGAAGGAAACAGAATATTTCCATGAATTAAATTTCTAGTTTTAGTTTTTTACTATTAATTTTGATTTTATTTCACCATTGGGTTATTCACATGATTTTTTATTATACCATTTATGATAATTTTTTATTCTATTTCTGTAGTATCCTTATCATATGAGTGTATTAAATCTCATGCATCACCAAGGTACTTGTTATAAATAAAATTCCATATATCATTCCAAGCCGTTATGGATGTATTATCTGACATATGATGTTCTGATATGTGTTGTGATAGGTGTGCCTACTATTTTGATATAATTTGTTTAGAGGATGGAGAATTGACATCATATTTCAATTCATAATGTGTATGGCCCCTTGTGAAATTGAAAATGAAGCACCTTTTAAATTCAAATGTTATCGTGAATTTGATGTGTATGGATTATATTGGAATCAAATATTTATTTCACATGGTGTTATGGACCATCGGGGATAAAAACATGGTAGACCATAAGTTGAATCATTAAACAAATGAATGTTAAATGAAAATAAAATAGAAAATATAGAATGGTACTAGACCCAACCGTTGTGTGGGAAAGAGGCAATGTTTCTTGTTGTCTTGTGGCTATTTCTAATATAGAATGGGGATTACAAGTATTATGTGGGCCTTAACATGGTATTAAGAGGTTTTTTACCTTTCATATGATTTTTGAGTTGTGACTTTGTTATAGTTACATTCTGAGGTGTGGGTTTGGAATTTTAGAGACATTCCTCCATGACAACATTTAGTGGTATTCCACGATGGAGGTGACGACCATACTCCATTGGTTGTGTTCCATGGCATATCGCTTGATCCTCATTTAGTTCCAGATGTGTTACTACGGAATATTCCAGACACATGTGTTGAGACGTAGTTCGAAAAAGGGTTATTCAACTATATGCGACTTTTTCCGGGATCTCCTTAGCCAGTCATGACTAGGGTTGAGAAATGTTGTTGTTCTAGCCACATTCTCTTCCAATTTTTTTGAGGGATGATATCCCCAAGTTGCTCAGTTGTGCCTTGAGACCACACTAGCTATACTCAATTATCTAGAGATGCCTCCTAATAAAAGAATCAAGATCTCCACCAATATGATATGTTGAGTAGCAAAGAAATGGGGGTTGTTCTAAACTAGGTTGAAGGGATACGAGATATGGGTTGGATTAATTTTGCAACCCTATTCGATGAATACTTTTACACTGAGACTATATTGGTAGAGAGGGCTATAGAGTTCATGTGTCTGGACCGTGGAACCATGATGGTTATGAAGTACATGGAATTATTTACAGTGTTGCGATGTTTTGAACCAATGTTACTTTATAATGAGTTTTCTAGAGAGAGACGATTCGAGGAATGTCTATGATATGATATTAAATCCCATTCCATCATGTTATGGTTGACCTCTATCAAAAATATTATGAATCAGGTGAAAATTATAGATCATAACCTAGGGGAATATGGGGCATAGAGTAAGGGAATTGTACCTTCATAACCAAATGGTTCTATGTTTTCAGGTAGGATGCACAATTTTGAGGCTTCTAGTGACATGAGTACCAGTCAGGCTATGAGTGTTGTCATCTCGGTGTTTTTCACCAGTGTGGCAGGCAAGACCGCATGAAGAATAAGTGTGACTATGAACCAGTCCAGTGCCAATATTGGGACATGATGGTCCTTGTACGTCATTTTTGTAGGATCTTCCTTCCTGATACGAGTGGTTGGGTTCATCTCTAATTGAATGTTCAAGAGAATGTTTATGCGCTCCGCATCTGGCAGATAGATAAAGCAGTCTAGTACAATTAGGATGAGGTGGTAGAGGTCGTGGTAGAGGTATCGAGACAACAGTCACCCATAGAAATCATAGTGTACCTACATTGTTAAGTGAGTTTGTTCCCAATGTTTTTATATAAACTATATCTATTCTTTATAACCCACCGCTGTGGAGAAGGGTTCCAAACCATTTACAAAGAGAGTTATGATCATAGTAGCCACATTTTTGCATCTACCCTTTTTTATACTAGTTCACCTTTTTGTTTCAAATATGTATCTATGGTGAAAAGAATTTGTATTTTTGAGTAGACTTATATGGTCATTTTGATGCTTTACACTCCATTGGTAATCAGAATTGACGATGTACACTAGTGCGGGAGTACCCCATGAGGTTTTTTGGTGTCACATTTTCTGGGATCTTTATGTACTTGAGCTGAAAAGGTTCGACGTCATTCGTAGGATCGACTAGTAAATAGATCATCGAGCATATGTTGACTTCTATAACCAAAGGGTGACATTAACATCACCATAGGGTAAAATGTTTACCCAAAAAATTGAATGGGATGCACAGGTGATTCGAGCTCGACCTGAGTATCTTGGGACTTGCGGGATGATAGGCCATGACACTAGTTTATATCTTGATGATCATGTAGTGAGTCAAGAGAACATTCTTCCAGTGTTTGAGGGCATTAGAGACATGTTCCAAAAAGGATTGTATAGTTAACCTAATGATAGAGAGATTGAGTTCACCATTGAACTTGTTCCAAGAGTTACACTAGTATCCATTCCTCTATAAAACATGGATACGATGAAGTTATATTAGATAAGGCATCCACAAGAAGAATTGGGGTCAAAAGGGTTAATCTGACCCTACAATTATCCATGGGGTTTGTATGTTTTCTTTTGAAAAATGATGAAAAAAATCACAGTCTATGTATGGATTATCAGAATATGAATCAATTGATGATTAAAAACCAATCACACGTTCCATGGATAGATGACCTATTTGATCAGGTTTATTCCATTTTTGAACTGAGTGTTCTACCCATACATGAATTCCTTTGTGGTTTCTTTTTTTTATGTTATCATTGTGTATTCTCTCAATATACATGACCCTTAAAAATTTTCTGAGATCACTTTGAATATAATAAGAGATAATTAATTATATTTAAAAATCACAAAGTTCCATTCTTGGATGGATCATATTAACTTCTTGGGACACATAATCACATAGATAAGAGCATCAGTCAACCAAGAGAAGGTGATACCTGTAGAGTTCAATAAAAATCCCAATAACATTTCTGACATATACGGTTTCATGGGGAAAGATAGAGACTACTGGTGTTTCATACAAGAGTTATCATGGTTAGAATCAGTGCATACAGGACTGAAGAAGATTTGTGTGATGTATGTAAGGTCAGATTATTAGGTGAAAACCTTACAGGAGTTGAGTGGAAGGTTTAAATTAGCAGAAGTACTGATACATCCTGCATAGGTTAGGAGCTACAATTTTCTTGTGATGCATTAGGTATTGTGTTGGGATCAGTGCTAATGCTAGCAGATAGAGTCATGGAATATTAGTCATTGTTGTTGATGCCACATTAGAAGAATTTCCTGACACACGATCTCAAGTGAGTTGCTATAATTCTAGATTTATGTTATAGGATACATTATTAAATGGGAGATAATTTTTTAGTGTACATTGACCAAAAATAATCTTGTATATAAATAATTAATATGACATTAATTTATGATAGAAATGTTTAGTGGGGTACCAATAATATTTCAACATTGAGCTTGCCTACATTCTAGGAAAAGACAATGCAGTGGTCAATACACTGAGCAGGAAAACTCAGACATGGGCAGTGAAACATACTAGAATATAGTGGAATTTATTGAATTGTTATTTGAGATTTATTTGAAATTAAATTATAGTCACTAATATATATATCTTCCAACCATAGTTGTGACCTATACCTTATTAGATAGAGAAAATATGAGGTATCTATCAGATTCATAGGGGCTACTCTTACTAGAGAGTGTGGCAGGTGAGGACCCACCCCCTAGTTGAAAAATTGGTGAAGATGAGATCCTTCATATACATGGAATGATTTTGTATCTATTGGATATACGCAATAGATTGATATGGTTGTCTCATGCTTCATCTTTGGAAGTGCATCCCAGAGTCAACAAGATGTATTATGACTTCAATTATTAGTAATGGTGTCCATTTATGGAGAGATAGGTAGATATAATTGTTATGAGGTGATCCACCTTTTCGCAGATGAAGGAGGAAAATCAGTGACCAACCAATAATTTATTGTAGTTATCTATTCTTGCATTGGAAATAGGATGTTTTCGTGATTGATTTTGTGACCTATATATTGTGGTCTCCATGAGGAACTGATGTTTTCTAGGTTTTCATTTATTTACTCATTATGGTTTCACGTTTCTTTCCAATTAAGAATACATTCAGTGTTGATGAGTTTGGTAGTTCGTAAATATGTGAGGCTTGAAAATAAATGGGATCCTATGAATTATCATTTCAGATAGAGATTATCCCTTTATGTCCAATTTCTAGTAATGTTTTCTCAAGGAATATGGTATATAAGATATTTTGAACAAAACATACGACCCTCTGACTAAAGTATAGTCTGAGAATATGATACAAGTCCACGAGGACATGTTGTGAGCATGAATCCTATATTTGGGCGCTCATGGAGAGGAAAATTCTCTATGTTGAGTTTTCATAAAATAACATTTATCATTCCATGATATATATAAGGGACATTATGAGGATTTATATGGTAGTCCTTTCTCATAACCCCTATGATTGCAAAAGGAATGTGAGGATTTTTATTGGGACTGTGCGTCATGTAGGATACTTCCAAGGAGGTCTATATAATTTAGAAGTGGATTTCTACTGAAACTTCTCGAAAAAAATCATACGGTGATCACCGCATATGTCCTATACAGTTTGAAGTAAAGGATCATGTATTTTCATGTTTCACCAAGGTTGGAAAAATGAGAATCCTAAGATAGGGTTAGATTCCACCATACTTTGTTTGGATGTTTGAGATTATAGAGAGTCTAAGTTCAGTATCCTATTGTATGTAGTTACTTAATAGGTACTGATCCATTATATACATCTTCCACATTTCTCAGTTGTGCCACTATCATCCCGACCCCTATTACGCTTTTCAAACTGATGAGTTTGAGATACAGGTTGGTTCATCCTTTGAGTAACATCCTATTTGTATAGTGTATATGAGCACATTGGTTTACTAAGTCCATTTATTTCTTCTGGTATGGGTGATATGGTAAAACAACCATTAACCAGATGATACATTGGTGAAGGAACCAATATACGTGCTCAGTGGCTGCAGTTCTTTCAGATGAATCTTGAAAACCCATTAGTGAAAAATGTAGGGACAAAATTTTTTAATGCGGAAAGATTGTATGATACTTATTTTTTCTTGAGGTACAGATTTTTTATTTTTCGGTTAAATGCTTGTTTACCTCCCTTTTTGGATTAATCCCTAAGGCCTGAAATGGTCTGGTTGGGTAATTGTTGGGGAAGATAAGGCTGGAGGGTAGAGTACTAGTTTCAACAGAATTAAATTGTGAGTATTGGTGATAAATTCCATGTAATTTGATTACACAATGTGTAATGTTCTAGCCAAGACATTTCACAACTTGTAATGGGATTTACCTAGAAAGGTGAAACTGATCATTATACATAGTTTAAGGAAATTTCTGATCATGTCATATTCCAAATATGCTTTTTAAAATATAGGACGCAGTCTATTTTTTATTCAAAGTATCATCTCTCCTTTATATCACATGCATGATGCCCCATTGAGCCCTAAAGGTTGTGTTTACTTCTGATTGTGGATTTAGACCCTGTTTTGTTCGTAGTTGGTCTCGTTGGAACTGACCCAGTAAGATCATGATTCCTTTTCACCCGTTCATGATTCTTCATAACAATATCTATACAATATGGATTTAGAATCCAATGCATATATTTTTCATTCTTTATTTTTTCTTTATATTTCTTCAAAACCAAGATGATTCGGGACTTGTACGTAATTATCACAACATTACCAGGATAAGGTAGGTGGTCTATACTTGTCCTTCATATTTTTATTCATTCTAGAGCTATAATCCTTTTTGGTTTCCATTTATACTTTTTAGAGTGGTCATAAATCTGAAATGATAATTTGAAATATATGATGTAGGACATGTTAGGGATTCCCATAGGTTCACTAAGATGTGTTGTGGGTTGTTTCCCCAACCCATGTCCACCTGTGGTGTGCTCCATGAAATTTCTTGTGTTTCAACCATTGATGAGACATCCACAGGGTGTATCCATCAGTTTCACTAGTTTAAGGAAGCTATGTTGTAGATTAATGAGATTGAATGGCGGGATTATGAGACATTCTACCTACATACCCTATGTTATCATAATATTCCATTCCTAACTTATTTTTATTACTTAAATGGATTTGTTAGAAATTGCGTTTATGGTTGGTTATAACCATATGACATGTTAAATGTATAATACTGATAAATGAGTGGGTATAACTATGTGACAAGATTTAATGGGAATGGAATAAAATTTGTGGGTACACTCATTGATTGGAACTAAATGAATTTGAATATTTCATTTTGTAGACTCATATGGATTTTGTTTGTTAAATGGTTTGAAATGACTGAATGTTAGTATTGATTCCATTAATGGATCTCCATAGATCTTGAATGATGTACTGGACACCTTGGTTTTGTCTTCACCTTGGTTCATGATTTTGTATGATGCATCTGGCTTTTCTACCCCTTCTATATAGTTATCTTTGATTTGAATAAGAAATGTTGGTATACATGATCGTAAGACTCCAACCAATGCCTACACCTAGTTACCATTGATATTCTCCTGAGACTCAATAAGGATTAATTTGTCTTCGACACCTTGGATCCAACCCTCTATGTTCTACACATTTTTATACGGCATGGCTATGGGATATATGACTTGATTGGTTATACAATAATGCCATGGGATTTTGATAAGGATTCATTATATGGAAAGGATGTGTGGACATAATATTGACGATTGTACAACTTGGTCATGTTAGTTGTAAATATTTCTTGTAGCTTCCTTGAGAGGATCTGACACTTATTACAATGATCCTTGAGAAGATATTTGGTATTACTAGTTTGTAGTTGTTATAGGTCGTGGGATTTCACACATAAATTACTGATTACTTTCAACTGTTTAGCATATTGAATTGCGCTTCTATGAATTGGATAGATATTTGGGTGGAAACCTACTGGGATGTTTATACAACACACTATTTGGTCCTCCTTGGGTACCCAAAGAGATTATATGGTAGTATGTGATAATAGGGGAAGCCACCCTAACATTGCCTATTGATCATTGCTTTGGGGCATGGGAGAATGGGACCAATGTGAGCCTTCCAATGTGACTAGCACAATTTTTAGTCCTTTTTTATTTTGGATACCTATATAATGATGGATATCGATGTACTTGTTTTGACTATTTTATAAATAAATGCATCATCTACATCATGGTATATTTGAGAATTCTAGCGTGTTATATATTCATGGATAGATTTCCTATTTAATCTATTGTATACTTATTATGTGTTCTTTAGATATTGAATGTGATTTAATTATGATGTAATATTCTCTGTTAGTGATGGCATAGTCACCCCCAATGACACACCAATGACCTCGATTCTATTTGGTAGCCTCTAAAATTTGAACAAATGCGATTTAGTCCATGTATACAACCCATATCGGGGAACATATATGTAGAATTTAGTTCTGGGACATTGCACGTGGCTAATTGTTAAATGTCCCAAATGTTATATGGATTATTTTCCTAATGTATAAAAAATATTTGAATTTTATTCCTCATTTTTTTTATTACATCAAATGTGATTTTTTACTAAAATTTTATTTGAATCCTGAATCACGTACATTGAGTCAAATAGGACACAACTTGTGTGTGTTTGATATGATACTTATTCCTACCATATGAAACAATCTTATAATTTTTTTCATTAGTTATCAATATAATCCGAGTGATTTTTAATGGATTTCAATGAGTGAAATTTTTTGAACTAAAATGTCAAATATAAATTGATAATAGACACTTTGAATCATACAGAGAACATAATGTATTGTATTAAGGTGAGGTGAATTCCAATTCATCTAAATGACTTATGATTTTTGTCAAAAATTTATCAAAATAATTAGAATGTGTATGCTTGGTTTGGAGTATATCAGTTGACCTTTTACTAGAATTAATTTCAATTTTAAATTAAATATGCACTTGTAGTCATACCAGTCACACCGTGGGTTGTACCGCAATACGAATGATTCAAACATATCTCAAATGACATATGGAACATTTTCCTAAAGTATAAAAATAATACTATGGTGTTTTTTAGGTTTCGAGAATGCGACTTAGGTTTTTTACTAGAATTTAATTTTAAACTAAAAACATATACATCCATTCATATGGTTGCATCATGAGTAAGATTGTTATGAGGCTAATTATAACATGTATCAAATAAATAATGAATAGTTTTCATACTTTATCCAAAAAATCCAATTAAGGTTTCTTAGTTTTCAATGAGAGACTCTTTTTGTACAAAAATTTCAATTTTAAATGTATAATAGACACATTGAGTCATACTGAGTATGTATTGTAACATATCAAGGATAGGTTGATTCTTACATATCAAAAATGGATTATAGATCATTTATCTAATGTATGGAAAGAATGTTAATGTGTTTTCATAGTTTTTAGTGAGTTTACTATCTTTTTTATTAAAAATAATGTCATTTTTAAATATAAAGATGCAATTGGAGTCATACCGGTCACAAAATGAAACATAATATGGTGAGGAATATTATACACATACCTAATTAATAATATATTATTTTACTAAATTATACAAACTATATTAACTCATTTTCATAGTTTTAAAAATGTAACTTTTTTTACAAAATAAATTAATCTAGAACCACATTTTATGAGTCATACTGGTCACATAATGTGCTGGTTTGATATGAGACTGATTCTTACACATCAAAAATGACTTAAGACTCATTTTCAAAAATTATGAAGACAATTACAGCACTATTTATAGGTTTTTAGTGAGTTATGTTTCGTGAACATAGATGAAAATTTTAAACTGATAATTGCCACTTTGAGTCATACAGAGCATGTAGTGTACCATATTGAGGTGATGTTAATCCCTAAACATCACAAATTATATATATATTATTTAACAATTATAAAAATAATATTAATTTTTTTTCTTGGTTTTGATTATGCGATGTGTTCTTTGAACAAAAATATAAATTGTAAGAAAAAAATTTATCATTAAGGTCATATCGATCACACCATGAATTAGAATTTGGTTTGGATGATTAGGTAAGTGATTTCTATTTTTCTAAAGTAACCACCCAAAAATATAATAGAAAGAAAACATTTATTTGTATTGAAGGAGAAGCCCCATTTTTCTTAAAATCCCTCATCCTAAAGCACTATGATATACCATTTCTATATTTTTTTAGACTATAAAGGGAAAAATATTATATCCCAATAGATTTTTAAAAAAATAATCAATAAAAATGATATATTAATTGAAAAAATAGTATATAAAATGTTGACATTGTTAACTAATAAATTTGTTGGAATTCACCTTTTCATGATGGTCGTACAAATTATTTACCCATTTCCTTGTTGTTGTTATCTCAGCTGCAGCCCTGAAGTCCAATCAATCACAAGCATGAGTATATTCAAATAGACCACCAAATATTTAAAAAAAAATACACATATATAATAAATAAAATATTGTGTTAGTAATACTATAAAAACAAGAAAAACAAATATTTGAAATAATATAGTAATAAAATTAAAATTTTAAACAAAAACCACAGAATTAGATCCATACTGGGTACCCAGTTTATTGCACACATGTACGATTGATTTGACCAAGTATTTTAATCCAATAGTGAATTCAACACTGTAGTGAATTTTTTATTATTTCAGATTGATAACCCATAATTTTTTAGAAATTGGGGAATAAAAATAAAATTTCTTCATCCTGAGTTAATAACACTAATTGGTTTCTAGATCACAGTACATGAGTGAATCATCCATATTGAGGAAGTTATTTATTCATATAAAAAATAAAAAATTAGTGTAAACCTATAATAATTATACTATTAAACTAAAATTAATATTTATATATGCGTTTTTTATAAGATAACAAAACTTTTCTTACCCTATCACTATCATAGAGAGTAAAAACTACATGAAAAATCATTTAACATCACTAATGTAAAAAATTTTAGTGTGACAAATTATGTGTTTTTAGAAGATAATAAACTAGATTATAAAATGTTTAATCATTTTTTATATTATTAAACATCAGTATAGAACTTTCTAGAATCTAAATGTTACTGAAATATAGTTCATCCATTAAGTATTATCTGATTATTCTATAAATTAGTATATACATTACAATATTTTTTGTGATGAATGACTATATAATAACATGATAATTATCTATTTTTTTTAATGGAAGTATCCATATTCTCATGATTTTTTTATAATGTTGATGTGTATTTTATTAAAGTTCTTGTGGGAATGGATTAGTTTACATAATGAATTTTCATGTGGAGAATAAATGTTACATGTATGGATTAAACAATCCTTTTTAATATTATATCATGAATCTAATTGATGGTCATATAGCCCAAAAAATTCCTTCACTCACCAAATTGAATCTATCGTATTATCCTTTTCCATTAATTTTTGATTCAATTGATAAAATGATTAATTTCGTTGTTTGTTGAGGTTTTGTATCATGATGCAAAATTATTTTTCAATGGGTTATTCATTTTTATTTTTAGTTCTTCACAATTCGATTTGAATTGGTTTTTTAATTATTATATATTTTTTATAAAGTGTTTTATTTTTATTTTATTTCATATTTCCTTTGACACCACCCCTCCTAGATGACCATGATCTATCGATGATGGTTTTCCTTCGATAGTTCTCTTATACACTTACTAATAGATATTGTATCCCATGATAACTAGTTGGAAAAAATATATTCTTTTTGAAAAAAAAATATTCCACTGAAATATGATTATAAAATCATGTAAACAAGTGGAAAAAAAATATTTTTTCAATAATAAAACTAATAATCATTCTCAATGAATATTATATTATGGGAAATTTGTTGTGCACACTTTTCAAAAATTGTTCTAATACAAGACCTTGTTATTATCACCATTATAATCCATTCCCCATTAATATTATTGTTTTCTAGACAACACCTCATCTCCTACTCAACCTCATTATTCTCCTTAGTCTTGAAATCTACCACATGCACCACCTTGGTCTCTGACTCAGACTCTGCCTCCACCTCCACCTCTACCTATGACTCTTCCAATTACCCACAATTTTATTGTTTATAAGTCAATGATTCTAACCAAATTGGTTCCCTCCATTTTATTTATCTTTGAGATAAATATAAAAAATAGTATATGAAAATTATGATACTATTAATTAAAACCCGAAATATATTTGTGATTTCATAGATCATACTAAATCACAAAAATTGATGTTAATCACCTAATTTTCTTGTCATTAATCCTTTGGAAATCATGTATGTTGCCCACTTTTATCTAAATGAATTTAATCTTTCTTTTTAGTATAATGGTTGTTATAAATTATATAGTATAACGAAAATATATTAAAAAATTATTAATAAGTATATTTAATGAAATTTTAATTACCTTCAAAAATAAAATTTTCCGGGATGCCTGTCTTTTCATTATTTAAAATCTCTATCATAAAATTTCATACATAATATCCACAATTATTTCCGTTATATAATTGTATACACACGATAAATATTGACAAAAATAAGTATGTTTTCATGAAATAGGTTTTAATGGTTAAATATTTATATATATACCAAGAAATAATTACATTTTTAGTAATCCATAGCATTTATATAGTAAAAAATAAACTTTGTTCCCCGATGTATCTTATATATAGAAACAATTATATGTTTAAAAAATTCTTGTCAAAACATGAACTGAAAAAAATAATTAAAAGTTTTCCTAGAAAAGTTTTATTTCAAAATATTTTAATTTCACAATACACATAATATGTTGTTAGATTTTTTTATATCAATGCATTCGATCCAAAAATTAAATATTTTGGTTATGCGGATTAACTACTAGAATCATCTAGTGATTCCTAACAAACAAAAAAACAACAAATGAAAAAATTAAAAATATATTATATAGGATTTTAAATTAATGGAATATTTCTAAATTTTAGGAATAAAAATATTTTTCCATCTCATATTTTGTTTCTAAACCTATTTATACATCTCATCTATTTTATTCAAATTTTATCCCTTTCCCAATGTATGTGTTTCTAGGGAAAATATATAGGTATTAATGAATCCATATCATTCTTCACAAAATTTTACTTTATATAGTAGTAATATAATCGACTTTTGAATATATTACTAGTTATTATATTTAATATTCATATTATATCACTCTTTAGAAAAATTTATTATGAATATGTACCTTATATATGTATTCCAAAATAAGATTCCAAACCATTAATGCTTGAGGATCTCATTTATAGTTCTGAGAACAATTATGTCCATCATAAAAGTTACATATTTTTCTTTTTCATATTAAATGTAGGAAAAAATTACATCATTAAAATCAAAATCTTCTTGATGTTGTAGTGATAATAAATGTATCTCTAGAACAAGTTGGGAGAAGGAAACCATGGAAGTTCATTTTGATTTCTTAGTCAATTATCAAAATTTTCATGATCTGACCACCGATTTCCCCATCTCTCTATCCTTCTGTAATATCTAACTGAACATCATAACTTTTGTCATCAACTTTTACTTGTTTTTGAAGTGAAAAAATTCGTTAAAGGATTACATAATATATCTTTTTTTGGATTAGATTCCAATGTTATGAAAATTACTACAACATCATTTACCATTTTAAAATCAAAATCTTCAAGTAAATATTTCAACATAGTAGTTAGATCATGAGCTTCCTTAATCCCCCACTCATGTGACCTATTGGGATTTATTTGTGGTGTATTTTGTCTCCCAATAAATTAGACAGTGTACCCTTCACATCATATTGGAACATGTGTGTTGAATGATACATATCACAAAAAAATATACCCTAATTTTTTTGTAATATAAAGTTATCAAAAGTTGATTGATTCACATTCAAGAGAAAGATTAAAAAAATTGATAATATTGTGTTAGGTATACATTTGAGGGGAATGACTAGCCTAAAATCTAGTGTGGTCATTTGGTTCATGTGTAAAACTTTGTTCCACTGCTCGATCTCTTAGATCCATTCTCATACATTTTTATATCAAACCAGTCTAGGAAATAAAATCATGAAATTAATATATTTGTGTTTAAAATACCTTTCCAATCATATATTTATATTCATGTGGTTTTAACATCTTGAAATATGGTTGAGGGGACACTCCTAAACCAAATCCTCTAACATAATTGTATTTTTTTGTCCTCTTCAATGTAACTGAAAATAGTGTTTCTTCTGGTTTGTTCATTATCGATTCTTGTGTCTAAACCCTATAAATAAATATAATTTCAATGAGATATTTTAATGGAATAATTTTATAAATAATAATGAATTAAAATTATGTTATACTTACACATTTTTCCCATATATATTTTATGTTTTCATCAACTACTTTATTATCCTTATTTATGAGAGCCTCCTTCTATAGTACATTATGTGGGATTGAAGTTACTTTTTATTTTTCTTCATAAATGTACACAAAACAAAAAGAATATGTGTTGTTTTATATCACATAAAACTATTATTTTTGATTTAAAATACATTCCAATTTATTCTCTAGTTAAGTGCACCACATTGTTTCTTTTTTATAGGGGAACATTGTTTTTGATTCATGTTTGTTATTTTCATCACTTTTTTATATTTCATAAATTAAGAATGTCAAATCAAATTGGATAAAATAAATGTTTTGAATTATTATAGTATCATCTAAAATGATCCTTAGTGATTTATCCTAATAATGACTAGTGAAATTAGTCCATCTTCCCTTCCTTATAGTGTGTGCATAACTATCTTGTGGGTGGGTCATTACTTTTCCCCTCGGTATACCTAAGATGTAACATGATAATAAGAGTATGAAATCATATATGGTCTCTTCTAGAAAGAATTGAGGAGTTTTTTTTAAAGAAGTATTATAATGTAATACAAGATAATCAAAAATTTAATCAAAATTTCATTATATAACTTTTTAGTAAAATATAGAAAGTGAATCATTAAATTACCATAATATAATTCAAAATGGATTCCACTACTACAGGATGAACATGTCTACCTTACTCAAAATCAATTGGCATATTCATCCTTGATGTGACCCCAACATAACTAATGAACTTTGAAATGTTTGGTTCAGTAATTTATCCCCATTGATTCTACCAAAATTATAATTTTATATCATTAATTATTTCATTGATAATTTTATTAAACATAGTGATGTTATTTCATTGTTTTTTATACATGTTTTGATTCCCTAGTAAATTTCTAGTATCATCATCAATAGTATGTCCTTCCTCATTATTTGTGACATCATCATGTGAAGAATACATTTTCTAAATGATTCATCAAAAAATTAATTTCATAAAATAATAATAATTTAAACATAGAAAATGGATTTTAGATCTGTCTTATAAATTCTCTATAGATAACATTTTTAATTATTTAACTCCAACATCATACAATTTTTTGAACAATTTTAATGCATCCATTTTTAATTAAATGAGTAATTTAATTTTTTAAAATAATCTTTCCACTATTGTTAGTGTTATCATCTGAATTCTTCTAAAAATAGTAAATGGTCCCTAAATTTACCATTAGAACATAAACTCACCCCTACTAATCTCCACCAACTCCATTATATGTTACTAGAACCTTCCCCTTAGATGTATCTCAAATATAAGATGTATATATCCATTGAGGGTCATGTGTAGGGTGTGGGAATAAAAATAAATATGTTAATACTTACATAGTCTATAAAGTATAATAAAATGCATATATTTGAGTATATGTTCAAATTAGTGACACTCAAAATAAAAACATATGTTAAGTCATTTTTACTATCCAGGAAACCCTTATAATTAAATGTAAATAATTTATTTCATATTATAGAATTATATTAATCATATTATATGTTTATATCATTGTTTCTCCAGGAAAATACAATCATTTCTCTAATATGTTGTCAACATTTGAATCATATTTGTGGAAACAATTATTTATCTCCCTCTAGAAATAACTACACCACAGATACCATGAGATTCGACCTCATACCACTAGAATCCAATAATATAATTCAGGGATAACCATTACATGTTCTTATTTAATCCAAATCATGATATGGGTATAACATATCCATTTTATAGGTTTACGTTAGAAAAAACACAAAAATAACTAAAAGTTACATTAATCATTCCATGGAAACAGGGATCAATTCTAAATCAATATGGTTATTGGATTATATATATTTGTTAAATAACTCACATATAACTAGAAGTAACCATCCAAAAATATAAGAAAAAAATGGTTCCTGGTTAACAAGGTTGGTCTGGGAAATTTCTCAATAACTTCCTTCATTGAAAGATCCACCAATATACCATCACTTGAGATTATATGACTATTGAAAGAAATTTTTTTATCCAATACTCATAGTTAAATAAATTTAAAATATAGTCTTCCATTCCTCAAGATTTTAAACACAATTTTCAGGTGACATTTATGATGATCATTTATTATAGAAAATGTAATAATATAATATATAGTGGCTACCACAAACTGATCAAGGTAAACTATAAGGAGACCATTTATTAAATCAATGTTGATATTTGGGATTTTAGTCTGTCAAAAATGAATTACTATATATTCATACTGACCATATCTCACATGGATGGTTGAATTTAAATATCCTTCATCAGGACCCTTCAATGGTAATATCAAAAAATATGTTCATTCATTGAAGAAGTTTTGATATCTATGTAGTGGATCCAAAAATTCATCAACATATAGCATATGAAAACTTTTCTTAATAATGATCTTGTTGTATTCTCTATTATAAATTATAATATAGATTGTAACCACTTTATTCTTACCAAAAACAATTGTTTCACCCCATGGTAACACACTAGTAAATATAAATCCATTTTCAAGACTCTCTTAAACTTACTTCTATAATTCCTGCAAATCTGTCAATAAAATTCTATATGGTCACTTTAAAATAGGTTAAGTACAATGTATGATTTATTTTGAAAACTCAACTTCATGACTCAATAGAAGACTCGGAAAGTATTTAGGAATTACAACATCATAATATCAAACAATTTTAATATCATTGATATATACTTTCTCGCAAACCAATTGAGATTTGTATACCTCTTGAATAGAATGTATGATCCATAAAAGTAGTGTTACTTCCATTTGATGTTCCTATTTATCCTCCTCCAAAAATATGAACATATGTTTATTTGGTCAGAGTAGGACAATCAAGAAGAGGTTGAATAAACTTCAGATACATTTTTTTGTTAAAAATAACTGATCTTAATGTCTCTATAATTAAAATCAAATAGGACAGCTAACCAAACTAGTGGATTTTTTAATTATTTGATAGTTTTGAATATTCCTCATAGATTGAATTATTCTCAATTTTTAAAATTTATGAAGTCACATTATCTATTGAAATATATATACTAAAAAATTCTAGAACCAATATTTTCTACGAAAAAGTATCAAAGCATAGTAATTTGTTCTGGACTGAATAAACAAATACAGACAAGAAAACTGAACCTACACATAGAAGTTAAAATGAAGAGGTTAAGTCTCAAGTATTGACATAGTCTTAAAAACATTGTGATAACCCAAAACCATGTATATTATAAAAATAAACATGATCTACACCCTGGATAGGGGTTTATAACAACATTCAAATCTTTCTAGGTCTAACTGGACCTCTACCACTGGTATTCATGAGAAACTAAAACAACTATGTCACATAAGGGCCACTTACACAGTTGTATGTAGTATTGAAATGGGGTATGAGAGTGGTAATGAGAAGATATATTGTATCATCTAGTTTTGAACAGGAGACAATTTGTGTGTTTGTAAAATTGAATCACACACTGCTAGAAAATGATTGAAATAGTACATAACTAAGTAGAAATTATAGGAATTAGTTTAGAATTATCTATGTGATGTTCGTGATGCTCATGTACTTCTTGGATGTGGATGATTTGGATATTTTCTCAACTTCTAGATATATACAAAAAAAGAGCATCGTGAAAGCTCTATGATATAGTATCTAGGAAAAATGATATGTTCTATGAAGTTCTCATTTTCTATGTTTTTTACTACTTGGATGTTCACTTTTGGTGTTGAGAAAGCCCTCCTATTGTTCACCACAAGAAGAAGTGTTGTGGATCTACTTCTTGGGTTTTTATTACACCATGAATCATCTATATTGGTTTCACGCACCAAAATTTTATTTATTCATGGGTACTTCTCATTTAGCTGACATGGAGATTGATCAAAACCCCTCACACCATGTACTGTCTACTAACATGGATGAAAAAGATCATTAATAATATCAGTTTTATTTAATATCTCAAATATGGACATTAGAAATATATTATAATTTAATTTAAAAATAAATTGCTATTTATGAAATGGTTTTACAAAAGTGGTGATTCACTAGCGGTGTCATGGAACTATGTCACTAGAATGGTGTCGACGGAATGGAGTCACTCGAGCGGTATCACTGGAACAGTGTCACTTACATTGCAAGAATTCTGAAACTTGAAGCAAGATGTTTTTTCTATAGCAATAGTTTCAGGTCCTTTTTTAATAATCTAAAATAAGCATCTTGATACAATAGTTTCTAGTTCTTTGTAAACATTTTTAACTAGTATATTTCTTAAATAGTGAATCATAATTTACCAATTTTCATTCTAAACCATGAATGTGAGTCCTTTGACCAATTTCTATTAGTTCACCTTAAAAGTGACTCATACTTATCCTTATATTTGCAACCTAGATTATGAAATAATACGTAACATAATATATTTAGATTTTTCATAAGCTTATTAAAACAAAATTAATCATTATTTTTGAGCATTAGGACAAGAGGATTCAAACAATAACCCCTTTGGATGACCAAAAATCATGAAATTTACAATCCATTTATATTGATCATAGTATATGGTCATCATTTTTCGTAACATATTATACGGATTATGTGTTATTAAGGTAGATATAGAACCCAATAAAATATATATATTAACCATTTCTGAGTTCCCCACCTTTAATACCATAAAGATGGTTAAGTGAGTGAATGAAACTGTCATATATGAGTTCTCCACCTTTTTTTATTATCTAAAAGGTAATAAGAAAATAAAAACAATGAATAAATATTAAAAGGCATCAATAAGTAAATAAAATAGAGCATATTTCCCTGAATAAAATGGAGATCAGATGGCATTGAATATATCAATACAATATAATGATAAAATTTACATCACATCCATATCAAAAAACATCCTAACACTCCAGCTCTAAGTCCCCCACCTCTTTTTCTCTGTAATAGACATTAGGCATAGAGACAGTAGGTGCATAAGTGGTAGTTGTGTAAGAGACAAAGCCAAGAGAGAGTGATGGGAGAGGAATCAATTAAAAAAAAGGTAGAATGATTTTTATGTATTAAGAATGATGAAAAGGCTGCTCAGTAATGAAGGGTATAATCTGGATCAGTTCCAGAGTAGGTGTCATATTCTTAGGAGAAAACGAGGTAGAGGTAGGAGTGCCAGAAAGAAGCAGACCATGTCTAATAAGAGCATCTATAGAAAAAACAATGGTTTTGTTGTTATGATGAAGATAATACTTAAACATATTTATGAAATCCTTGATGATCTCACCACCATACTCTATATAATTCTCAAAATAATTATTATGTTCCATAAATTTCTCAATTGTAGGAGTAAAATTCTTCGACTGATCGACTTTCTCCATGAAAGATTTAGTCACTAGAGGTATCTTTGGATTGTACAGCAGACATTTGAAATGAAATTTCAATTGATTTTCAGTAGAAATATTTGTGAAATAGGATCCTCCTTCTTTTAAATCTCTAAATGAGCATCATTGGTAGTATTATAGTAAAATCTAACCATATATTACACATGATTATTGTAATTTTCAGACTTACATATGTTTTCCATAATTAGACCACAATCAAAAGTCTAAAGCTCCCCTCTAATTACTGATCTGATCATATCAGTGTTCAATGTTTGAGTGGTTTGATCAGAAGCATATGGATCTGATGTAGATGAGGAGAGATCATCAAGACTTCTAAAAATAGTTTCTAAAGATACATTGTACTCATTATTCAGTTTATTGATTGTAGAAACTAGACATACACATTTAATTTTCTAATTTGGTGTTTTTCTTGACGACTTATTGAACTAATGAAATAAAATTACGTTGAATCTGAGAAAAAAACTTCTCTGAGCGGATGTCAGCATCACCCTCACTAAGACTAGGTACTGAATCTAGAACAAGAACTGCTTGTAAATACCTCCTCATCCCCTCCAAAAAATATTTTCTGATCATAAACTAATCATTATCATGTTTATTATCAATCCTTACCACTTTTATCACATGAAGAATTCTTGGTTGTGTTTTTAATATCAACTTTTCCTATACCATTCCAACATCTCTTTCTTTGAGGTTATTCACAGGAAGTAGTTGTGACTTCCTAATCATTCTAAAAATATAATAAAGCATCATCAAAAACATTTAAAACATCAAGACGAACATAATTTTTATTTTCATGTGTAGGAACAAGAAGAATTATTGGTTCAGGAATAGAAACCACTTATTTGGTTGCGATAGTTTTCTGGTGAACCACAGTTGAAAGGTCCATTCCACTAACCAAGGATTTACTAAAATAATCCACATCGAAAAATAATTGGAACATATACTAGGTGTCCCCTAAACATTAATCAATCAGATTTGAAACATTAATCCTTTACAAATTTTAGGTTTTACCCATCTCAATTGATTCTTCCCTTGGTGAATTAAGTGACTCTATCATGTGAACTCTTTCCACAACTTCTATTATATTTTAGTAACTCTTAGTTTCAACCACATGTACTTCTAACTAATTATATTTTTCAACACTTTTTCCACTAGGTACAAGGAATTATGGTTCATGTACATTACCACATATCTCATTTTCATTGTCTTTTCTTATTCTATTTTATTCATCTATAGAAGATTCCCATTCGGTCTACTTTTCCTTTTCAACAAATTCTTCCATATGATCACTTTCCATATCAGCATTATCACCATGAGTATAATTATTATTATAGAGACCTGTGATTGATATACATGGACATTATATTAGTTTTTCAGAATACTTAATACATGACACAAATAGATTCCCAAAGGCTGTATTAGTTTAGTGTCTTTGGAAACTCGAAACATAATCTTCACATCATGGTGAAATATCTTTAACATTTCCCATAAAGATATTACACATTTTTTACCTAAAAAGATCCTTTATATCCTGTTTAAAATAAAACCTAAAAATAAATATCCCAAATTCTTGGTAAGGGTAAAAAATGAAAAGACAAATCATATCATATTCATCAAAACATAACATATGAAAATATTATCTGGCATAACAGATCCTAATATAATGTCATCAGATAAATCCAAGAAGTGAAATGTATTCCAAAAAATCATAACATAATACATGAACTTATGTAGCACACAAACATAATCATATAAAATCGTTTCATATTAGTTAAGTCTCATTTCCAAGACCATCATAGAGGAAAAAGTCTATTATTTAATTGTGTTCACTCGTCGTTCTAATTCAATATCACTGAACCAGATTAATTTTTTATTTTAGACATATCTATATCATGAAATCTAAATCATTACCCAATACAGTTGAGGTAGATATAGGTCTCACTGATCTCATAATTAAACAATTATTATGTGTTCCACAAAAAAATTAAACATTATAGCATAAACCATAAATAAAATGGGATTCTTAAACATCAGGACATCATAACATAATCCATATAAGATAAAAATAACATCATAAAAATAATTCCATCATAATGTAATAAAAATACAGTAATAATATGAATAGAAACATAACCACATATCATCATAGAAGGAAAATTATTTTGATAAAACACTTGAACACAGTTCTTGAGGAAAATATCCTTTCTTATTTAAAAAAATTATTTTTTCAATATGTCATGCATTTTTAAAAGAAAAGAAGTTAATTGAAAATAAAATTGAAATATTTTGAAGGATGATTCGTGGAAATAATTCTATATGAATGTGTAAAAATACTTTCATGTCGTATAAGTTAAAAAAACATTCTACACTTACTTTTTCCAGAAAAGTCATGAAGTACAACGTGTGGTAAAGTAAATAATGATATCTTCCATACCATGTAGTAAAAGTAAAAAATGGATAAAAATGACATTAAACATAGAAAGAATAATTTTAAACACTTTATGAAGATGTTTTTATAAAACATGGCCATAGATGATGAATATAACCCCGGTAAATACTTAAGAATAATCAATCTCGGATAAAAACATGTCTGGAAAAGTTATCCCTTAACTTAAGATTGATTTCTTCCATACGTGTACCAAACTCTTGTATAGTGGGTTTAAAAATATTATTAACTTGTAACAGAAAAATATTAATATTTATGATATCATATAAGATTCACATACGTCTTTATATTACCCATTCATTTGGAAATTCCAGGTTAAAATAACATTTTTGATAATAATCGTTTCATTTATCGTACATGTTTGGACTTGTTGTTCCTCATATTAATATATAGACCATGATGTAATTAATTTTAGAATGTAAAACATGCTTTATATATATCTTATATTTTCATTATATATATAATAGATAGATAAATTAAATGGAATAAAGCATTCATGGAGATTGTAGACCGTTCATACTGTTGAACGTTTTTTTCGTTTCCTTATTGAATTGGATGGAAGTAAATGACACAAACATATATATATATATATATGTATAAATCTAGTAGACTTATTAGGTCATATATTTGATTATAATTTATTATATAAAAATTATAATCATTCTTGAATGTTTAACATGGAAAATGAATCTCATTGCGTCGTGGAGACGGTAAGCCATATATATGTAGACACGATGATATCATTCCCATAATTATTGAATGATATAAAACTAGATGGTGTATAATATCTCAGAATTAGTATCATGTTATAATAATTAAATATAGTTATTATTTCCACCATTATACCCATCTAATTATGGTGGTGGTGAAAAATAGATTGCACCATGGCATGGAGATGGTAAGTCGTACGTATGCACACGTGGTGATTTCATTTTTCATAGGATGGATAGAAGTAAAATAGGGTTGTTTTATATTTATAATAACAAATTAGTATATTATTAATAATGATGTTATTATTTTAGAATGAAACAATGAAAAAGATGAATTAGAAGATGAAAGAAACGGGAACGAATCCGTAAAAGAGATAACCTCTTCCTCAATGTGCCTCCTTTGAATTTCCACTTAGGGAACTAGAGTTCGTATTTTGATAATACCAGAACCTCTAGAATATTACTATTTATTCCAGTAATTTTTGATTTTATCAATAAAAACTAAAATATTTAAGGGTTATGAATATTTACATATGTGGTGTTAATCAACCATAAATCGATTTTATGACATTATAGACCTTATATTTATTTATTTTTTAAATATTTTTATGATTTCTAAATAATTTAATAAAATTTTATCTTTATAAAATGCCAATAGTGACAATTTTGACACTATTCATCTATTAAACATTAAATCAAATTCTAACAAAAAATAAATTAAAACCAAAATATTAAATACACTCATAGCATGTCATTGTCTTCTATAAAATTCATGGTGATCTTTAATTATTTCATCTGATATTTATTTTAATATTTTTAAAACAATTTATTTGATATTTTATTAATAAAATAATTTATACATCATTATTGTGTCATCAATAATAGTAATTATAAAATCTATAAAAATTACAAATACATTTATATGATTTAGATAATTTAATTAGATTTCTATATACTATTTATTTTTGATGTTTTATGATGTTTATCACCAAATAAAAATTATTACACTTATATGAAAAATGAGAATGACATGTTGTCACATACTATCTTTTTAATAATAATTACATGTAATGACCCAGACCTCTCCGGCCCATTCCTTTGTCAAAAAGAAGGTTGTGAAGTGTTCTAGAGGTTAAAATGAAATTTTCCCACACTTTCTAGAATTTTGAAACTACACGCCATGTAGTTTGAGTACACATCGTGTACCCCCTTGCCGGGTATAACCCGTGCTGATGGTCGTGTCCATTCCATGTGAAGTAAATGGGTACACGCAGTGTACACTAAATTACACGATGTGTAGCCCTTTCCCGCTTACGCATTACCAGTCAATGGTCGTGTGCCGTGTTAAAGCCGTGTCCTTGCCGCGTGAAATGAATGAGTACACGCCGTGTGTCCAGAATACATGCCATGTAGTCGTTCCCCACGTATGTGTTACCCTCAAACCGTGTGTTGACCAATCGACGGTCACAGATCCTTGTTGGAAGCTGCGTGGAGACTGTGTAAAAGAACCAAGTACATGTCGTGTACCATAAAGTACAAGTCGTGTACTTTTACTTTTCACACCAATAAAAGGAGGGGTCCCCTTCTCCTTTTCAACACACACCTCTCCTCCCCTCTCCTCTGAGCAGAGCTCTCTCAAGAGACTCGAAGGCTCTTCCTTCCATAACTTCTTCGTCCGAGCTCCGATTTACGATCCGTCTGTGGCTACTAGATCGTAACGATGAGTCAGAAGTTCCATGATCGGATCCGTTGTCTTTCCTTCGGCCTTTACTTTCCAACTTCCACCCAAGGAGGTTTTTCCGGGACCCGACAGAAGTGACAGATGCCGACATACGTCTTCTATGGTTGATCCGGGGGAGCATTGCGATTAGAACCTGTTGAGGTAGGGATCTTACCTTTGTCTCTCTCTTTTGTGCATCATGCGGGGTGGGTATACTCTTGTTTTCGTGATATACAGTTGAACCAATAAATAAAGATAATAAATGGCTTATATAACGGTGATGTGATGTTTGTGAATGCAGTTACATTATTTTATATCCTCTGATATTATGTTGTGAATTTAATGAGATTCTGCCTTCTAAAAATCACGGTCGTTGGGGGCCTTTGCTTGCGCAATTAAATGTTTCCCTATCTTCTAGACCGTTTTTTAATGGATCTTTGTTCAATGTGGAATTTGGTTAATCATGTAAAGTTGGATAATTATAATATGGAACCTTTGTTTGATCACCCCGGTTGAACAAAGTGGAATAATGAACATGAGGGTGTTGGCTTGGTTACGTGGCATGTGATGGGGGTGTTTTGTTGGTTGTTGTGGATCGGGTGAGCAGTTGGGCTGCGGTTGACTTGGCTGTGGGTTGGTGTGAATGCTATGATGATGATGGGCAGTGGGGCTCCGATATATGGTATTAAAGGGATAATGACATATGGGCTTTGGTGTGGTTGTGGTTATGGTGGTTGGCAGCGGGGCTGCAGGGATGGGTTTAAATCTGAACGGGCTATGGGTTTTGAATAATAAAAAAAGTGGAAGAGTTAATGAATGGTGGGTCATGGTAATGGAACGAGATTAACAATCAATGGGGATTGTTGGTTGTTAAGAAGGATTTTGTTGTGCTGCTTGTGTTTTCCTAACTGGATTTGTGGATGGAAGGGATATGTTTTACGAATGATCGTTGTGGTCGGTTGTGGATAGTTGCCCAGTAGTTAAGGAACTAAATAATCTAATTTCTTCTGAAATGTGAAAAACTAAATGGGGTTGGGGTTGTTTTTTGTATGCATGCTTCATAGTAGCAGTGCCAAAGCACGTGCTCAATTTCTCTATTCAGAATCCTTAGGTTGGGCTGTGTGGTTTATATATATATATTTGTATCTTTTGTTTTATCGCACCTCACCCATGTTGAGCACTTAGTGTCGAACACTCCCATTCCATGGGAGAGGGTGTTTTCCTCATAGTTACTAGCTTATTCCAGCTCTTTCTTCCCTAGGATGTGATGGCTTGATGCGACCTTACACCCAAGACCCCTCGGGTAGGTTTCGATTGGGGTGGTTTTAGCCCAAGACTCTTCGGCCAGGCTTATAGGCTATGATGGCTTGAGGCGACCTTACACCCAAGACTCCTCGGGTAGGATTCGATTGAGTCCCAGGTGTGTGTGGGAAGGATATGTGGTTGTGAGGCCCAGGTGTGTGCGGGTGGGATACGTGGTTGTGAAGCCCAGGTGTGTCTGGGCGGGATACATGGTTGTGAGGCCCAGGTGTGTGCGGGTGGGGAGAGTGTGGCAGCGTCAGGACATTCTCCTTTAGGAAGAGCAGCTAAATAAAGGGGAATAGTGCGGGGTACCCAATATTCTTGTTCTTTTCCCTTTTTGGTGGTTGAATTTTCCTATTTCCAGATCCTAAATAATAAAGTGGGTAATGACTCCCATATTTGTGAAAACTCATACCCTTGGTGATATTCGCCACCCCGGGGCCTACTGGAGGCGGGACTCGGGGGCCATTATCTCCCTTTCACCATTTCCAGCTCAGTAGGGGCATCTTTGGTGGGAGGTGGTCGTGACAGAATGGTATCGTAGGGATGGTTGAGAGATAGGATGAAGTCTAGAGTTAGGCATAGTGAGGAATGCCTAGGATGGTAGGGAAACAGTGTTAGTTAATCTTGGTGTGTGACATAGGACAGGGAAGACCGGCTAGGACACAGGATTTTAGGGCCCCCCATGATCCGATGTAAGGACTTTGAGCCAACCTAACGCCCATGTGAGACCACATTGATTGCAGGGTAGTGAACCTAGGGAAGGTACATGCATCATCATAACTGCGTTTTACTTGATTTGAGTGTTCTCGGAACGAAATTGAAATAATGTGATAAAATAAAACCCTGAGAAAATTTCCTTACTACTTGGGCATATGCGATCCTTGTTTACCATACATATATGGAACCTAGACGTCATCCATGGGTGGCTCCGACGGCCGAGGCCCAGCAGATCCAGGCGGTCGATCAGATGAGGATTGACTCAGAGGAGGAAGATAACCATTGGCAGAAGACTCTCCGTTCATTCAAGCGGAAGAACCTCAAGAAGTACGAGGGTAGTACATCAGATAAGGAGAGGGAGGGGTGGCTTTAGAATCTAGGAATCACTTTTACCTTGATCCGTGCTCCGAGGGAGAACTGGGTTCCCCTAGCAGTTAGTCAGCTAAGAGGTGCGGTGTGACAGTGGTGGACTCTCTACCTCAGAGAGAGGATAGAGGCAGAGGTTCTGTGGGCTGACTTCGAGAAAGAATTCTGAGAGGAATTCCGTTCTTCCATGATCACGGTGGAGAAGCGGAAAGAGTAAATCTCCCTTCAGCAGGGGAGTATGTCAGTACGAGAGTTTGGGATCATGTTCAAGGATCTCCTGCGCTTTGCTCCAGATCTCTTTCGGATGAGGAGTCTCAGGCGAGACGTTTGGAGGAGGTGCTCCATCCTTCCCTCCAGTATGTTGTCACCACCTTCACCCTTCTGACGTATTTGGTGGTACATAAGAAGGAAGAGGATGTAGAGAGGATGCACTCGCTAGGAGGTGCACCCCGAGAGGGGATCCTGTCGGGCTCATCAAAGGGGAAGGCAGTTAGTAGTGTGTCTCCTGCGATGGGACCTTCCAGGTTCATGCCAGTGGGGAGAAGGCCCTAGAAGTTCCAGTTCAGATCTTTGAGTCCTCGTCCCTTTTTCACGGGCCCACGACTGAAGTGTTTTTCTTGTGGATGTTTCTGGAACGGTCAAAGTCGGTGCCTGACCCGAGCTCAGTACAGTGGAGGTGGGAAGGTTCAGCGCCCACCCCAGCATCACCAGTTGCCAGCGAGGCCCTTCCAGCAACATCAAGACCGTGCTCCTCTGAGGGCAGACTTGGCGGGAGGAGGCCGACCTCAGGGCGCTCTTTATGAACCAGGGTGTGGTCGGGGAGGTGGATGACATCAGAGAGATAGAGGAGCTGGGTGTGGACAGTTACACGCAGCAGAGTTGGCAGCTCCGGCAGGACCAGAGGTGGTGTACGGTAAGATTTGTTTGTTCAACACTCTTTTTTCTGCTTTGTTCGATTCAGGAGCTTCACACTCATTTGTTACACCTGGTCTAGCCCATGCTTTGGGACTAGACATAGAGAGAATTTCCGTACCACTGGTGCTGAGTACACCAGTTGGAAGCCAGTCCAGCGTATCTTGTGTTTTCCGGGGATGTGGGCTCATGTTGGGACCACATCGATCTAGTGGGGACCTTCTTCTGTTACAGATGCATCCGTACGATGTCATCCTAGGCATCGACAGGTTTTTTTCTGTTAGTGACGTTATCGAATGCTTCCGGAGAAGAGTCATGTTCTCCGACGTGGATGGGCAACATGTAGCTTTTTTTGGCGAGAGGAGCAATCAGGTGGGAAGCCGGTGTGTGGAGCCTCTCCTTTCATTTTTAGGCGGGTTATCAGTGGTTCCAGCTGATAAAGAGAAGGTGGATATCCCAGAGGTTTTTGGAAAGTTCCTCTATGTTTTTCCCGAGGTGGTTGTGACTCTACCCCCCCCCCCCCCCCCCCCCGACGTGACGTTGAGTTTGGGATAGACTTACAACCTGGTGCCCATCCAATTTTGATGGCCCCTCATCGGATGGCACCTTTGGATTTGTGGGAGTTGTGGATTCAGATTGACGATCTGATAGAAAAGGGTTTTGTTTGACCTAGTGTGTCACCATGGGGTGCTCCAGTTTTTTCGTGAAAAACGCAGATGGTGGTCTCAGGCTATGCATAGAATACCAAAGGTTGAACCTGGGAATGGTCAAGAACCGTTACCCCCTCCCAAGGATAGATGATCTCTTCGACCAATTCAGGGGAGCAAGTTGGTTTTCCAAGATTGATCTACGATCTTGGATATCATCAGCTGAGGGTAAAGGAATGTGACATCTTGAAGATGACATTCAGGTGTAGGTATGGGCACTTCGATTTTGTAGTGAAGCCGTTTGGAGTTACGAATGCAGCGGCTGTGTTCCTGGGTCTTATGATCTTTGTCTTTCGAGAGTTTCTAGAATGGTTAGACTTTGTGTTTGTCGATGACATTGTGATCTACTCAAGATCAGAGGAGGATCACGTTGAGCATCTCAGGGCATTCTTGGAAGTCCTTTGACACCACCAGCTTTATAGGAAATTTTCAAAGTGTAAGTTCTTGACGCAAGAAGTACACTTCCTTGGGCATGTGGTATCTCAGCATGGAGTATCAGTGGACCCGTCGAAGGTGGATGTAGTTGTTTCTTGTGCGGAACCCAAGAGTGTGGCAGACGTTCGTAGTTTCCTGGGGTTAGCAGGTTACTATCATAGGTTTGTTTCGGACTTCTCTCGAGTTGCTGCTCCATTGAAAGCTTTGACGAGGAAGAACCAGGACTTCCTATGGAGCGAGCAGTGCCAGAAAGCATTCGACTACCTAAAGGAGAAGTTGGTCAGTGCTCTCGTACTCAGGTTTCCAGAGGAAGGGTTGTTGTATGAGGTTGTTTGTGATGCTTCTGGACTTTTTTTGGGGTGCGTGCTGATGCAAAAGAAGGGAGTGATCTATTATGGGTCTAGGCAGTTATGCCCTCATGAGTGTAACTATGCCACCCATGACATAGAGCATGCAGTAGTAGTGTTCGTACTGAAGTTGTGGTTACACTACCTCTTTGGGGACTACTTTGTGGTCTACTCAGATCACAAGAGACTGTGTTATATCTTCTCCCAGCGTGACCTGAACTTGAGGCAGTGGAGATGGGTCGAGTTTCTCCAATACTATGACTTTGAGATATCTTACACTAAAGGTAAGGGCAACGTTTTGGCTGATGCCCTGAGCAGGAAGTAACACAAGGAAGTGGTTCAGGAATCCACTGATGCTTGGAAAGTGATGGGAGAGTTGGCTGCCTTGCACTTGGATGCAAGGGTAGAGGGTGTTAGAGGCAGTTTTTTTCAGATGACGGTGCAGTCCTCCTTGTTGCAGCCGGTGGAAGAGTCTCAATGGGGGGACTCTGAGGCGGAAGTGATGTGGGATCGTGTCGATCAGGGGAACTCTCCAGAAGGATGGTCAGAGGACAGCCGGCATCCGATGCTTTTCCATGGAAAGTTTTTTGTTCCAGAGGCGATGCGTGAGGTTGTTCTCCGTGAGTTCCATAGCTCAGCCTTGGCGGTACATCCAGTAGTTTCAAAAATTTACCGAGGACTAAGGGAACAGTTTTGGTGGCCCGGGGTGAAATGGGAAGTGGCGGAGTTTGTGGCTAGATGCCTAGTGTGTCATCAAGTGAAGGCTGAACATCGTGTTCCCAGTGGTCTATTGAATCCTTTAGATGTCCCCGAGTTGAAGTGGTATAAAATCTCAATGGACTTCATAACAAGACTACCCAGAGCTCAGGGTGGTTATGGTGATATCTGGGTAGTGGTGGATCGTCTAACGAAATAATCTCACTTCTTAGCAATCAAGGAGTCGGGCCCGGTGAGTACCTTAGCACAAATGCACGTTGACAAGGTGGTGAATTTGCATGGAGTTTCGAGGACGATCGTCTCAGATCGGGATACTCGGTTTAACTCACGAGTCTGGAAGGGGTTACAGTATAATTTTGGCACCCAGATATGCCTTAGCACTGCTTTCCACCCCCAGAACGATGGACAGACAGAGAGGACTATCCAGATACTGGAGGACATGCTGCGAGCATGCGTTATAGATTTAGAAGGGTCATGGGCACGACACTTTCCTTTAGTAGAGTTTGCCTACAACAACAGCTTTCACTCTAGTATTGGCATTGCACCGTTTGAGGCATTGTATGGAAGGACATGTCGTTCACCCATTTGCTGGGCAAAGGTTGGTGAGACAGGTGCTCTTGGGCCAGAGGTAGGGTCGAGCACCAGAGAGGAAGTCCAGCTTGTACGTGAGAGGATGAAGGCGGCTTAGGACTGCCAGAAGTCTTATGCTGATTGTCAGAGGAGTCCCTTGGATATCGAGGTGGGAGATCATGTGTTCTAAAAGGTTTCCCCTCGATGGGGGCAACAGAGGTTTGGGAAAGTGAGAAAGCTCTCACCTAGGTTCATCCGACTTTTTGAGGTGCTGAGGCGAGTCGGCGAGGTGGCATATCAGCTAGCCCTTCAACCTCAATTGGAGAAAGTTCATGACGTCTTCCACATCTCCCAGCTTCGTCGGTACTTACAAGACGACTCTGACGTTATCGACTGGGGAGAGTTAGATATGGGAGACGATGCGACCTTCAAGGAACGACCAGTTAGAATCAATGTTCGTAAAGAGAAGGTACTCTGTGGAAGAACCATTCCCTTGGTTCATGTGTTATGGAGGCATGGAGGCCTCGAGGAGAGCACTTGGGAGCGGTAGACCCAAATGGATGCTCAGTACCCGGAGTTGTTTTGACTTGTGTTTTACCTTGTTCCTCTGAGCTTGTTTCTGTACTTTGTACCTTTGTTATATGGAATGCTTGGCTTGTCAGTTGTGAGACCTTTTGTTTCCGTGTAAAGTGTAACTTGTTAGGATGTGTGGGGAAAGGAAAAAACCTCACCCTTAATCGAGACGCATTAATGCGTATGCGATTGAACCTGTGTGGGTGATACAGGGCCGCCTAAAGTGGATAATATCTCGACATAGGAAAAGGAATTTCTCCCAAACCACAGGTTCGGGCAGTGTGTGGGTTGTGCGGTGTTGGGAGAAGTGTGAGTTGAAAGATACTAATGTATGGAAGTGGGAAGACCCGATTCTTAATCAAGACGCATTAATGAGCATGCAATTAAACCCATGCAGGCGAGTCAGTGCCGCCTAAAGCGGATAATATCTCGACATAGGAGAAGGAATTCCTAACACCTATAATTAGGGTTGTTGGTTGGGTTCCTATTATAAGGAGAACCCTAAGAGGTAACTTGTTGGGTTCCTCTAGGTTGGTTTTTGAATTCTCAGGGATGATAATGTTTTAAGAGGTATGTGATGTAATGGCCCAGACCTCTCCGACCCATTCCATTGTCAAACAAAAGGCTGCGAAGTATTTTGGAGGGTAAAATGGACTTTTCCCACACTTTCTAGAATTTTGAAACTACACCCTGTATAGTTTGAGTACACGCCTTGTACCAGCTTGCTGGGTATACCCCGTGCTGAAGGCCGTGTCCTTGCCGTGTGAAGTAAATGGGTACACGCCATGTACCCAAAATTACACGTCGTGTAGTCCTTCCCCACGTACGCGTTCCTAGTCAATGGACGTGTGCCTTGTTGAAGCTGTGTCCTTGCCACGTGAAATAAATGAGTACATGCTGTGTATCTAGACTACACACCGTGTAGTCCTTCCCCGCATATATGTTACCATCAAACCGTGTGTTGACCAGTCGACGGCCGCGGAGCCGTGTTGGATGCCGCGTGGAGACCGTGTGAAAGAACCAAGTACACGTCGTGTACCATAAAGTACACGTCGTGTACTTTTTCTTTTCACGCTGATAAAAGGAGTAGGTCCCCTCCTCCTTTTCAACACACACGTCTCCTCCCTCTCCTCTGAGCAGAGCTCTCTCAATAGACTCGAAGGCTCTTCCTTCTATAACTTCTTTGTCTATGCTCTGATTTATGATCCATCAGCGGCTACGGGATCGTAACAACGAGGCAGATCTTCCAAGCTCAGATCCGTTGACTTTCCATCAGCCTTTACATTCCGACGTCCACCCTAGAAGGTTTTTCTGGGACCTGACAGAAGTGACGGACGCCGACAGACGTCTTCTATGGTTGATTCGGGGGAGCGTTCTGATCAGAACCTGTTGAGGTAGGGATCTTACCTTTGCCTCTCTCTCTTTTGCATCATGCGGGGTGGGTATCCTCTTATTTTCATGATATACGGTTAAAACAATAAATAAAGATAATAAATGGATTATATAATGGGGATGGGAAGTTTGTGAATGAAGTTACATTATTTTATATCCTTTGATATTATGTTGTGAATTGAATGAGCTTCTGCCTACTGAAAATCACGGTCGTTGGAGGATTTACATGTACAATTAAATGTTTCCCTATCTTCTAGACCATTTTGTGAATGGAACTTTTTTGAATGTGGAATTTGGTTAATCACGTAAATTTGGAAAATTATAATCTGGAACCCTTGTGTGACACCCCTGTTGAACAAAATGGAATAATGAACATGTGGGTGTTGGCTTGGTTACGTGGCATGTGATGGGGGTGTTTTGTGGGTTTTTGTGGATAGGGTAAGCAGCGGGGCTGCAGTTTACTTGGTTGTGGGTTGGTGTGAATGCTATGATGATGATAGGTAGTGGGGATACGATAAATGGTATTAAAGGGATAATGACGTACGAGCTTTGGTGTGGTTGTGGTTATTGTGGATGGAAGCAGGGCTGTAGGTATGGGTTTAAATGTGAACGGGCTATGGGTTTTGAATAATAAATATAAAGTGGAAGAGTTAATGAATGGTGGGTCATGGTAATGGAATGGGAATAATAATCAACGGGGTCGGTTGGTAGTCAAGAAGGACTTTGTTGTGCTGGTTGTGTTTTCCTAACTTGATTTGTTGATGGCAGGGATATGTTTTATGAATGATCGTTGTGGTCGGTTGTGGATAGTTTCCAAGTAGTTAAGGAAGTAAATAATATAATTTTTTCGAAAACGTGAAAACCTAAATGGGGTTGGGGTTGTTTGTTGTATACATTCTTTGTAGTTGCAGTGCCGAGGCGCGTGCTTAGTTTCTCTATTTAGAAGTCTTAGGTTGGGCTATGTGGTTTATATATATATTTATATATCTATATCTTTTGTTTTATCGCACCTCACACATGTTGAGCACTTAGTGTTGAACTCTCCCATTCCATGGGAGAGGGTGTTTTCCTCTTAGTTACTAGCTCTTTCTTGCTCCTTCTTCCCTAGGCTATGATGGCTTAAGGTGACCTTACACCCAAGACCCCTCGGGTAAGTTTCGATTGGGGTGGTTTTATCCCATGACTCTTAGGGCAGGCTTATAGGCTATGATGGCTTGAGGCGACCTTACACCCAAGACTCATCGGGTAGGTTTCGATTGAGGCCCAGGTGTGTACGGGCGGTATACGTGGTTGTGACGCCAAGGTGTGTGCGAGCGGGATACATGGTTGTGAGGCCCAGGTGTGTCCGGGCGGGTTACGTGGTTGTGAGTCCCAGGTGTGTGTGGGTGGTGAGAGTGTGGCAGCATCAGGACATTTGCCGTTAGGAAGAGCAGCTAACTAAAGGGGAATGGTGCGGGGTACCCAATATTCTTATTCTTTTCCATTTTTTGTGGTTGACTTGTCCTATTTCCCGATCCTAAATAATAAAATGGGAAATTCCTCCCATATTTGTAAAAACTCTTACCCATGGTGCCAGTCGCCACCCTGGGGCCTACTGGAGGCGGGACTCGGGGGTCATTATCTCCATTTCACTAATGCCAGCTCAGGAGGGGCATCATTGGTGGGAGGGGGTCGTGAAATTACATCATTTTCAAGGTCAAAATTCCATGAAATGAATCTATTATGACCCTTAAGTTATAGGGGTCTAATTTTATTCATTCATTAAAATTTTGGAAGGTGTTAGTTTAATTTTATAATATTATTATTTCCCATATTTACCATATTTACCTTTAACTATAATAATAAAAATAATTACAAAAGGTACAGTTCATTAAAAATAAATTAAAAGAATGTTATTATCCTTTTTAAATTCACTTTTTCCAAATATAGAATCTATTTTTAAAAATTCAAAACATAGAAGTTGAAGAAATTAATTGAAAATTAATCCCATTATTGAGAAAATAGGATTTCAAAAGTTAAAACATTACAAACGATTGAAGTGTTTTTACCTATGAATTTATTATAAAATTATTGATAATTAAATAAATTATATTAAATGGTAAAAATATATTATATTTATACTTTAAAACCGTTCAATATTCTAATTTAACAATATAAATTATCTCGATGAAAAAAATTGTTTTAGTTAACATTTATCATATTTTTACTATTCATAAAAATATGAAAGTTATCTGAAAAAATCAAAATATTATCCAAAGTAAATTTTTTTGTCCCACTTCAAAAGAATAAGAATATTTTGTAAAATTTTACTTATAAAATTTTCAAAACTATAATTAAAATGGATGCGCCATAAATAGGCAGTCAAAGAACATTTTTTTTGAAAAATACTTTGATTTTGATCTTATACCAAGTTCTAGAAAACTGTTAAGATGAATGAAAATGTTATTAAATTCAAGATGTGGGTAATATTATTCATAACAGCTAGTTTATATAATATTTTTACAACATATCATTGTTTCGTAAAACTCTGTATTTCAAACCATGCAAGCTATCGAGGAAGGTCGCTCTTACATGTATCGCAAGCAATGTTAGAGTTTTATGTAGTGAAATCTTCCATTGGTGTTGTGTATAACAGAATCCAAACATCATTGATTTATACAATGAAAAAAATCTATACTTAGTGTTGTGTAAAATTAATTCTATCAAAATAACTTGAAATTGTGTGCAACACAAGCAATGAATAATGCTGTGTATACTACATGCTAATACAGTGTTGCATATATTGCAAGCTAATATTGGTGTAGCATAGAATACAGTACATCAAAAAATTTAAAAATAAAATATGTCATAAAATCACATGTTATTACATTCTACCTCCATTAAAATGAGTTTCTCCCTCTAAATTGTTCATTGATATAAATGGTTTAGTACTTGAATGTTTTTTTCATGGAAACCCACATAAAAAAAGATATTCTAAGACGTCATTTTTAAAAGGAAAGTTTGAAATGTAATGGTTACCCAAAGTAAATCATCCTTGGGTTTACACATAGAAGAATAAAGGTGGGAAGTGAAAACATGTATATAGAAGAGAAATAAAATGTTCATTTTCTGATGGTTTTTGATAGATAATCTGTTTTGGAGAAGGTAAACAACGAGAAATCCATAAATCAGTGATGACTTAAGGGACTATCTGATTCATCAGATAATAAAGCACTATGATAGAATTTTTTGTTTTTATGATTCTTTTTGTAAAGTTTAATATTTTTCTTAAATAATTACTGAATTTTGGTACAATTTCATTGTTGTTAGTGCCTCGATAAATTTCAACTTCACCTCTAATATAAATAAATGAAGTCTAATTTTTCATTCGTGGAGTGTTAGTAGGTAATGTGATAGAATGATAGGTCATTAGATCTGTCTCTGTTACTAAAAGGATAGTGCAAGTTACTTAATATACATAAGTCTATATATGGTGAGATTAATTGTATATAGTTCTTGAAATGAACTTATACTTCATCTATCATACCGCTTAATAATTTAAAATTAATTTTTAAAAACCAGAGACTTCCAGTAGGCTAGTGGTGGGAGATACATGAATGTTACATTTCAGATACGAGTTCGATTCCTGCAGCCTTGTATGATATGACGGGTTGTCTCCAGACCTACGAGTTGTCCTTTTTTTATAACTATACTATTATAAAATTATTGAAATAATATCAAAAAAATGTTCTATACTTAATCAAAACTATATTATGTCCAACATAATCCATTACAAATATTAGGCTTATCCAAAAATTTATCTTTCCAATCTCACAGTACAAAGAAGACAATTACCTGATAGGTCATATATTAATTACATCATTTATACCCCATATATCCCATGATATATCTTATTGGTCATATTCCAAACATTTGAACTAGTTCATCATGCATTCCAGTGAAATATGATATTAACTCAAACTACAATAGAACCTTATTAAAAACATGAATTCTATCAAAATTAACTCTATCCATACACCAAAAATTCTATATTCTCAAACCATGATATCACATTGACCATATATCAATCATGAGTTCATTAATACTATCTAAAATATCATCTGCTTATTATCCCTTCATTATTCACATAACATCTTCTTTCCAAAAGTGTTTCAGTCACTTTTCATGGTTACTGGTACCATATAATTATGGAAAACCATAATTGACCAATACATAGATATTTCAATATTCCATAATATTTTTAATGAGATTCCACAACACTATTTTGAAATCCCATTACATAAACACGTAATCATTACACTACTTCGTTTTAATACTCAACATCATCGATGGTGATCTCATGTCACTTCCATTTATCTTTTGACATAAGAGGTTATTGATGTTTATCATCATAAACCCTTGGATTAGGGCATTGGTTTGCATAATTCCCCATTTCCATTCACTTATAGCATTTAATTGTTGGTGGTTCATTCCTTGTAGTCTCTTCTCCATTCACATCATTAGCAACATTTTTTCCATTATATAGGAACTCAACTAATTGATGACCATCTTTTCTACACATGAAACATTTTCTATCCCCTTCAATAAAATATCCACCAAACATCCTTGCACACATTGAGCATAAGGAAACAATTAACTTCGTTTCTACATTGTTTTAGGATTTTCCCTTGACCTATATCTTTCATTTCTTTTCAAAACCATGAGATGGATATTTAACACAAACATCTAGTTCTACCCTGATATTACAATACACAATCTCTACACAGATACAGAAGTCTATTATAGCTAATTCCATTCAAAGACATGGTTTTATGAAACTGAATAATTTTTGATCATTACTTTTAGGTTGGATGATAAAGACAGAAGCATACGTTGCAAGTCATATAAAAATTACCTCGTATGTACTAAAAGATTCATCATCATTTGGCTTAATCTCAAGGAACTACTTTTCCATATTTTTTCAATGAATATAAGTGAAGTACTTATTGAAAAACAAGTTCTATAACTCATCATATTCCATAGATTCAATTTAATCTTACTGCCTTGTATTCATATTTAGATTCCACAACTGGTTTGCTTCCCCTTCTAAATCATAGACAAATAAAATGATTTTTTCATGTTGTGAACAACATAGGATGGAAAAATATATTTCTAAAAGTACTGATCCATTTTTCAGCAATATGTCGAATAGAAGACCCACTGAATGAAGGTGGATGTTTCCTCATTAAAGACTCAATAGAATGTTGTTCCCTTGTCTGCACATTTGACAGTACAGAATGATTCATATCCTGTATAAGTATAGAAATAATATTTTTCAATATGTCTTCTTTAAAAAAAATTGTTCAGGAGGACATTCATTGCATTTCCCACTGCATTGATCATTAAAATAGATTCATCAGGTTCTATTCATCATCTATAACCCAAAAAGAATAGTGTGAGATGAAAATATAATACTAGGAAGAAAACATAGTCAAGAGGGAGTACTTTAAATATATAAAATATTAGGACTAATCCTAGGTTATTAATGATCGTTATCAAAATTATAGGACTATAATCTGTAGTTAGACATACCCTTAGTGAAATGTTGAGACATACTTCAGAAATATATCTAGGGATATCAATAACATTTTCGCTGTAATGTTTTTAATGGTTGACTAAACCTTCTCTCTGATACAAACTATAGAGACCCATTCTTGAGGTATATAGAAATTACATTTCTTTTGTGGAATACTTAATACATGACAGAAATAGACACCCAATGACCGTATTAGTTTGGTGTCTTGGGAAACTTGAAACCCAATATTCTTATTAGGGTAAAAGATCTTCAACATATCCCATAATGATCATACAATTATTTTACCTAAATCCATTATTTATGTCCTGGGTGAAATAAAACATAAAAAGGGTTATCTCAAATTCGTTGTAAGGGTAATCAAAGGAAATATATATCATATCATAATCATAAGAACATAACATTTGAAAATCATATCATTCATATGAGATCGTATTATCATTTCATGTGATAAATCATAGAAGTGCAATGTAATCCCCATAATCCTAACATAGTACATTAAAATTTTTTTAATACACACATAATCATAGAAAATAATTTCATATTATTCAATCCTCATTTCCAAGTCCATCATAGCAGAAAATTTCCATTTCTAAAATGATTTCACCCACCATTCATGTCATGTATCACCGAATCAGATTAACATGTCGTTTCGGCCATGTCTATCTCATGAGATATAAATATTTACCCAATTCATTGGAGGGAGATATAAGTACCACCCATATCATAATGAAACCATTCTTATGTTTTAGAAAAAAACATAAATCCTACATCATAGCATAACCCATGTAATAAAATGGGTTTCTTAAACATCATGCCATCAAAGAATAATCCATATAAGATGAAAGGACATAATAAAAAAATAATTCCATCATAACTTATTCAAATAAAAGAAATAATATGTATACACACATAACCCTATATCATATTATATGTAAAATATTTTTGATAAAACACATGATCGTAGTTTTTGAGGAAAATATCATTTCTTCTTCCAAAACATTTTCTTTTATATATATGTGGTGAAATTTTAAAAAAAATAAGTTAATTGAAAATAAACATGAAAAAATATAGAAATATTCATGAAAAAATGATATATGAGTGCGTAAAAACCTGTTCATGTCGTATTAGATCAAAATACACCAACTTCTTACATTATTAGGAAAAGTCAAGAAGTACCATGTATGGTAAACAAAAGAATGATTCCTTCAATTTTAATGTAGTAAAAGTAAAAAATGGGTAAAATGACTTTTAACATACCTAGAATAATGGTAAAAACTTTATGAAGAAATTTTTATAAAACATGGACATGGATGATGAAAACAAAACCATTAAATTCTCATGAATAAACAATCTCAGAAAAAACAAGATTGGAAATGTTATCCTTTACCTTAGGTCCGATTTCTTCATTATTTTTCTCATAATCTTATATAGTGGGGTTAAATATATTAAATACTTGTAAAATAAACATAATAATATTAATGATATCATATATCATTCACTTACGACTTTATATTACCCGTTCATTTGTCAATTCCTTATTAAAGTAACGTTTTGGGTAATAATAGATTCATTTATCATACATGTTTGGACATGGTTTTCTTGATATTATTACATAGATAATGATTTACATACTTACATAATTTAAAAAATTATTTATATATATCTTATAATTTCGTTATATATATATAATATATAATTGAAATGGAATACACTATTGCATGAAACAGTAGACCATTCATACGCATGAACGCTGTTTTTGTTTCCTTATTGAATTCGATGGAAGTAATTAAATGGAATATATATATATATATATATATAAGTCCAGTAGAATTAATATGTCATATATTTCATGATTAATTATTATATGTACATTAAAATAATTTTTTGATGGTTATCTTGGAAAATGAATCTCATTGCATCATGGAGTTGCTAAGTCGTACGTACGCATGCACGATGATATCGTTCACATAATTGTTGAATGATATATAAGTGGATGGTGTATAATATTTCAGAAATATTATCATGTACTAATAATAATATATAGTTATTATTTTCACAACAATACCCATCCAAGTAAGGTTGTGGTGAAAAACAGATTGCACCACGACGTAGGGATGGTAAGGTGTACATACACACATGTGGTGATTTCAATTTTCGTAGGATGTATAGAAGGTGAAATAGGGTTGTTTCAAATTTTTAAAAACAAATCATTATATTAGTGATATTGATTTTATAATTTTATAATTAAACAACGAAATAAGAGTAAGTAGATGAAGAATGAAAGATGAATGAATAGGTAGAATAGATTACCTCTTTCTCGATGTGCCTCCTTTGAATTTCAACATTGGGAACTAGTGTAGATTTTTTGAGAAGACCAAAACCTCTATAAGGTTACTAGGGATGTTGAGAAGAGTAATGGGCAGGTTTTTGCAAATCATGAAGGCCAAGAATGTAGTCAATAAGGGAGGTATGAGGTTCCCTTTTATAATAGAGGAGATGGTCACTTTAGGAATATCTCAAAAATATTAGTTTGTTATAAACTCAAGCCCTACCCAAAAACTTCAAATGTGTCCCTAATTAAAAAATCAGATGATATAGGGTTGTAATTTCGTAATCCAATAAATTTCATAATACTTAATTTGTCAATTCACACCTGATCATTTTAATTGAATCATAGTTATTCCATTATTTTTTAATATTTCTGATAACATTTTAAATATTTAAGGGTTATGAATATATACTTATGTTGTGTTAATTGTCAATAAATTGATAATTTATGACATTTTAGACCTTATAATTATCACTGTGTAATTTTTATATATTTTTATCATTTTTAAATAATTTAATTAAACGATATGTTTATAAAATGTTAGTAGTGTCAATTTTGACACTATTCAATTATTAGACTTCAAATAAAATTCACAAAAAATAAAAAATTAAAAAAATATTAAATACACTAATAAAAAATCATATTCACCAATAATTTTTTTAGCACATTAATTAGCTCATATGATATTTCTTTTAATATTTTTAAAAATATTTATTTGAAATTATATTAATAAAATAATGTCTACATCACTATAGTGTCATTAAATAATGGTAAATATTTAAACCCTAAAATTATAGATAATTATCAATTATGTATATAATATATGTATCTTTCTATTGAATACTTACATTATATGTTTTATGAATTATATCACTAAATTAAAAATATTACACTAATAAGATATTAGAGAGTGACATATTGTCACTTTCTTTTGTTTTAATAATAATTACATCATTTTCATCGTCAAAAGTCTATAAAATGAATATATTCCGACCATTAAGTGATATTTGACGACTTTTATTTATTCATTGAAATTATGGCTTCTGTTAGGGTAATTTTGTAATCGTATTATTTCCTTTAATTACCCGATTTACATTTTCCTATGGTAATAGAAATTATTACCAAATTTACTATTCATAAAAATGAAATAAAATTATCCTATTAAAATAATATGTACCCACTTATTCAAAATATATAATCCATTTTTTTAAATTCAAAACATAGAAGTTACAGTATTTAATTTAAATGTAATCTCATTGTTGAGAAAATAGGTTTTCAAAAGTTAAATAATTGTAAAAGATTGAAATGTTTTTACCAATGAATATAATGTAAAATTTATGATAATGACATAAATTATATTAAATGGAAATAATATATTATATTTATACTTTAAAACAATTAAATATTTTAATTTAACCATATATATTATCTCGACAAAAAATTTTGTTTTTAATAAAAGTTAGCGTATTTTTATTATTTATCAAAATATGAATGATATGAAAAAAATATAAAAAATTTATCCAAAGTAAATTATTATGTCCCAATTCTAATAAAGAAGTTTATATTTTGAAATTTAACATGTAAAATTTTTAAAAACAATAATTAAAATGGGAGTTCCATTAAAAGGCGGTAATAAAACTTTTTTTTTGAAAATACTAATTTTATCCAAAAAAATGATTTTTGTCTCATACCATGATCTTGAAAACGTGATGATTAATGAGAATTTTATAAAATTAAAAAGGTGGTCAATAATATTCATAAAATCTAGTTTATATAATATTTTAATAATATATTTTTGTTTAGTGAAACTCAGCATTGCATACCATGAAAGCTATTGAGAAAGGTTTCTCTTGCGTGTATCGCAAGACATGTCAGTGTTGCATGTAGTTAAAGATTATTTAGGGGTTGCATATAACATAATCTAAACAAATTTCATTTATACATTGTAAAAAATCTGTATCCAGTGTTGTGTGCAATGAATTCTATACAAAACATGAAATTGTGTGAACACAAGCTTAGAATAGTGATTCTTATAATGAAAGCTAATACAGTTTTGTGTATTGTGCAGGCTAATCTTGGTGTAGTGTAAAACACACGACATCATAGATGATTAAAAATAATCTATCTCATGAAATCTCGCGGTGTTATAATCTTCACTATCTTCTTCATTCCACATATACTCTAATTCTGCATCATCTTCATCTCCTTTATCTGAATATTCTACTTTTTCTATTGATTATAATCAAGGTTCCTTGGTATACATAGGTATTAAAGGTTGGTAAATAAGATTATAATCCTCATTAATCCTTTCATTTTTAAAATCCATGACTTATTATAAGAATTCCAACCAATCATTATTCATTTCCATACATCCTTAGACAGAAAATATTCATAGTCCTAAATAGTTTCCCAATATTTCCCTAGCAGTCCTTTAGCATGCAGCATTATAGAGATGAATTTTGAAAATAATAAGGATGTTGACTAGGGGATGTTTTGATCCAGTCACACAAATTATGAATAAAATAGTTTCACTCATTTATCTAAGGATCATTATTTAATATATGCTATATTAATACATCTTAATATTTTAGATTTGCATAGTCACCTTTACATAGAGAGATTATGTATTTAATGAACATGAACGATAACCTAGTTTCTCTACCCATTTTAGCAGAAATTTCTCTTCTCTTCTTTTTGTTTCCTTTTAAGACCCCCAAAGCCTCTTCCAGGATAAAAAATTCACTTTGATAGTAAAGGGTTTCATTGATGATCAATGAAGATACCACATTAAGGTTCTAATAAACAAACCACACACATCCATGAATAAATAGAACATCATTGTCTATTTACCCAACTCCTAACTTTAAATTCATCCAATTTTTTTAAATGAAAACTCAACATACATGAAAAACTCAAAACACATCTTCAGATTTATGGGTCTATTTTCATTTGTAAACTAGTTTCGCCTTCCATACTCTTAAAAACATTATGAACAAGTGACTTACTCATAAGAATCCACTTCACACATACAGCCTTTTCAGGCATGAATTTTTGATCTACAATGCCAATGTTTAGAGGGTTATGTGGAATTTATATTGGAGCTTTTTTGCATTCTTTAATGACTGACATTTCCTTGAAGTCTACTAATATATATGAATCAATCTATTCTTTTTAGTAATTAGGAAATAAAACTCAAAGAAGACCAAACGGTTGAGGAGATAACGGTTTAGATGTTAGGAGAAGATAAAAAAAGTGAAGTGGGGAAGTGATTCAGATTGATCAGTGTTATTACATAGAGATTTAAAGAGTCATTAATCAAAAATGAAGTAAAAAAATTAATATATTTAATATACTGATGCTGAAATATTTCAAAATATATAAATCAAGGACAATACTCTAAGTCTAGAAGGTGAGATATCAGTGGTGAGACATCAAATGGTGAGAAATAAAATTGTGAGACATCAGACAGTGAGACATCAAATGGTGAGACATCAAATGGTGAGACATCATATAGTGAGACATTAAACTGTGAGACATCAAATGGTGTGACATCTTATGGGGGGACATCAAACGGTGAGAAATCAAATGGAGAGATATCAAATGGTGAGACATCAAATTGTTAGGCATCAAATAGTTACTCAATATTGATCATTCCAAAGTCATGTATGATTTAACTCACTATTTGAAAACATAATGGATTAGAAAACATATCAGTATCCTGATGTTATGTTCCAAAAAATCTAATGTAATATCATCATTTTGATAATGATCTCTCAAAAAATGAATGTGTTACATCAATATGTTGAATTCAAGAATTTCAAACTGGAATTTTTGATATATTTATAGCACTTGTATTGTAAAAATTTATAGGTACATGAATAAACTAATATCCATAGTATAGAAAAGTATGTTTTATCCAAAAAATATGAGTACAAAAACGACCACCGGATATGTATGAAGACTCATTAGTAGATAAGTCAATATAATTATAATTTTTACAACACCATGATACTAGATACTTCTCCAAAAATTGACATGTTCTAGTAGGGATATATCTATATAACATAAAACTAGAAATATCAGAATTAGAATAAATTATTATGTCGAACAATTTTCCTTTTTGGATAGAACAATTCTATGTTATTAGAATGTTAGAGGTATTTAAAAATAAAATTAATTAATGAAAATTGATATTCTTTAATATTATCTTGAAAATGAAAACACAAACATTAACTAAACATATTATCAAGACAACTATCATTCATTTAGAGATGAAATATAATCATAACTCTATAATTGGTTGGATCAAAAGATTTTCCATTTTCATCAAGATCATATTTACATGTGGTACTCATAGGGGTATCACTGCTTTTAATGATATCCAAACTAAAACGTTTTAGATGATATCTAGTATATTTAATTTCATTTAAAATAATAATTTCTTTATTTTGAATTATTTTAAATCCAATAATTAATTTGAGTTCACCCATTAAACTAATTTCAAACTCATTTTGCATCATTTTAGAAAATTGAAATCCTAATGAATTTTTTGAAGATCCATAAAGAATATCATCAACATAGATTTGTACTGTTAAAAATATTTAGAATTATTTTTATAAAAATAGTAGTATCAAAAATACCTTTTTAAAATCCTTTAGAAATTAGAAAATAAGATAATCTACCGTACCATGCTCTTGGTGATTTTTTAAAACCATATAAATCCTTTATAAACGTTAAGAAATTATTTTGAAAAAGAGTTTTTGTAAAATCAGGGACTGTTAAAAAAACATCCTCAACTATATTTCCATTTAGGAAAGCACACCTGATATCCATTTGATATAGTTTTTAATATAGATGTGTTTCATATGACATTAGGATTCTAACACATTCATGTCTATAAACTAGTGAAATGTTTCTTCATAGTCAATGCATTCTTCTTGACTATATCCTGGTGCAACCAATCTAGCTTTATTTAATTCAATTTTACCTGGTTCATCTAATTTATTTAAAAACACAACCTTAGTGCCAATAGTCATGGTTTCTTTACGCTTATCCACTAGTTTCCAAGAATTATTTTATTCAAACTGATTCAGCTCTTCATAAATAATCATTGCCCAAAATTCAAGATTTATCGCATCATTCATGTTATCGGGTTCATGCTATGACAAAAAGGCGTGATGTTTAACCTAGTTTCTAAGAAAAGATCTATTTTAAGTTCATAAGTCTATGTATCCAAGTAAATCATCCAATGGATTGTTCTAAAGAGTTATTGTAGTCTATAAAAAGAAGGCCTAGTAATTTCGGATTCATTAAAAGGTTTTTGGAAAATATGACTAGAGTCTGGAGAATTTCTTGAACTGGATAGTTTAATAGGTTTATTAATAACAGGATCAAAAAAATTGGTAGTTACAACAAGATTGGACAGATCATCATTACTATTTTCTAGGGAGGTCATGGGTTTAAGTGGATATATTTCATCGAATATGACAAGTAAGTATTCTTCCCAACAAATGGTTATTTTATTAATGTCTTTATAGGATCTGATAGATATTTATTTGCCTATAATGTTTCCTATATCATAGTAAGAGGAAAATTTATCCAGATTATCCATAGTGTTAAAAATATTACCTTTGAAACCGAAATATTTAAGGTATCTAACTTTGTATTTCCAATTTCTCCCTAACACATAAGGTGTTTCCATATGAATATTTTAATTAAGTCTCTATTAATCATATAAAGACCTATTTTGACAATTTATTCCCCTAAAGAAACATTTAAATCATATTCATTAATAATAGTTCGTGAAATTTCTTGTAATATTTAATTTCGTCTTTCAAAAACACAAATTTTCTAGGGTTTCCTGGGAGTAAAGAAGTTATTAATATTTCCATTTTGGGAGCCCAAAGATTCAAACTCTTAGTTTTCAAACTCACAGACACGGTCAATCCTTAAGGTTTTACTCATATGACCTCATTGAATTTCTATTGTTATAGTATATTAGTGAGATGTTATCAAGCTTCACTTTTGTGAGGAAGAAATAAATTCTAAATATATCAAGAGTAGTATTCTACTATGACATAAACATAGTTCTTCTCATTAATACATGAAGCTATAAATGGTCTATAGAAATACATGTGAACCAATGAAAGAGGTTGAAATGTTGAGACTTAATTATTTGGTTTGGAATATATTTTTTTCTCTTTCCATATTTGACATGTATTGAGGACATTGTAATTTGATAATTCAATTTTGGGTATATCCTTGACTATCCCTGTCATTGTAAGCTTCCAAAGTGAGTGAATAATAAAATTTCATAGTCTACAATTCTAGAGCCATCTATAATCGGGGAAATCACTAAAAGAAGAAAAAAATTTAGAAATTAGGGAATCTAAATTATCATAATAACAATTTCATTTCAAAAAGTAGTAAAAACTAAATAATTTTTAAAATTAAACACATTACAGGCATCATTTTTAAATTTAACATTGAATTCATCATCACATAATAGAGAGATGATTAGACGAATAAATTTTAAACCATTAACAAATAGAAATTTCAAAATTAAATTTGATTTAGATTTATACATCCAAATTACAAATTCTATAGACTCTTATAGGATCTCTTCAAACAAATTTACTACAAGAAATTTCAAACAAGAAAATATTTTCATACCAATATTTTCTTCGGTCTAGTAATATTAGTAATTAATGCTTTGGGAACCCATACATTCTTCATGGGTTTCCTATAAACCATTTTTAATGTATTATAAAAATAAAATCTTTTTGTTCTATAAAAACATGAATTAGTAAAAGATTAATCACTACAGAAACCTGCGGTTGAAATTTCATATTTATGTAGAATGCCTAATTTTTCAGATTTTGAGACAAAAGTACTTCTACCAAGATTTCTCTTTCCTGGTTGATAACCTATACTAGTAGTGTATTTTGGTGAAATCAGAATACCATGAATTTGTGTTAGAGTGTTCATTCTGTTGGTAATCTATTCTTAATGATTTTTTAATTTATCATCTGATAATTTTTACTCATTGTTCTCTTTTCGAAATTGGGAATTTATATATTTTTCTATAATAAGATTGAATTTTATAGTAGTGCTGATACCATGATGATTCTTCAAAATTTTATATTTATCATTTAACTCATTGAATTTATCCTCAATCATTTGTTAGTATTCAAGTAATTCATTATTGGTCATATTTTCAGAATCAGATTCATCTCTCTAATAATAATAATGTTGTACATGATAAACAAGGGTTACCTCAGATGTGATTTTCATGAAAAATGTATTGTATTTATCAGACTTTTTATCATTTTTTGACTCTTAGTCACTAGATTTATCCTCATCAGCACTCCATGGGGAAATAATTTCATTCATGTACTTCTTCCCATTGTCCTCATATTTCTTCTTATATCTTAACATAAGACAGTAATCCTTTACATGTACTCTAATTTTACATTCATAAAAGATGATATCATTTGTTATTTCATTTTTATTATATTCTTTTTTCACGTTCCCGTTATTATCATATTTTCATGTGTATATGGGATTACTAAAAAATAATCTTTCTATAAAACATTTTAATCCTTCTAGATTATTGAGCCATTGCTTCATCAACTTCTAATGGTGAATATTCATTACTTGTACTATCGTAATGAGTTTGTATCCCTTCCATTTATTTATTTTTGAAAGTACTAGTTTTTAAATCCACTTGCATTCTCTTTGGTAAATAATTTTCTTCATTATAACATTTAATTCTTCTCATTCATCATCAGTTTAATATTATCTCCATTAATGAGAATGTATAGATATCACATGATTCTATAATTGATTTTGAGGTTCCTCTCCACCTTTTAGGTATACATATAATAATCCTCGAGATTTGTTCTTTGGCATAATTTGGCTTCTCAAGAGAGCTCCTTATATTGAATATCTCATTAATCCAAAGATATATAGCAGAAATGGTTTCATCAAAATTCATCTTAGTGTTATTTTATTTTTTAGTATAAATATTAAGTCGCATTTCTATAACATTAGAGGTTCTTTCGTGTGAAGTAGCTAAACCATCCCAAATTTCATAGGCATATTTACATGAAAAAATTCTATTAAAATCATTATCCCCCAAAGCACAAAACAATGCATTAAAATATTTATAATTATTATTTTAAGCAATTTTTGTGGCTTCACTCCATGTATTTCTTCGATTGATTGATATGTCTTATTTTTCTTCTATTATAGTCCAAATAGCGTACCCCAACCTTTCAAAGATCATTTTCATCTTCATTTTCCACTAGGCATAATTTTTACAATATATGTTGTTATGAATTTTGGTAGCAGAACCATCATGTATATTACCCAAAATAAATAATAAAGACTAAATTATAAAGAGGTAATCATTTTGAACGAAAAGAAATTTTTAGATTTTTAAAAAGAAACTAAAATCATATTTTAAAAGATTTGAAAATAGTAGTAAAAAACACCATCTGATACCAAAAGTTTATCAGAGTAAGACACTCCAGAGTTTTTTGAATTGATTTCATAAAAAAAATTATATTAGAAAATATTTCTTTGAATTCCCATAATTTAAAATCAAACATGACAGGTAACCAATATAGAAATTTTGTAAAATATATGACTAATTGATATATTCCTCAATGATTTATTAATTCTATATTATCGAGATTTATGAAGTTACATCAACTTTTGAAATCAGTCTACTAATAAATTCAAGAACAGAGAATATCTTAGATTAACTATAAATGCAATGTAATGTTTTTTGTTTTAAAAAACAAATAGAGATAGGGTAATAGATCTAAAACATAGAAAATAAAAACAAGAGGTCTAGTATCAAGTAGAGACGTTATCCTCTACTGTTGGTGATCACCTGACACTAATTATTTTATATTTAATATCATCATACACACCATGTATCGAGGTTTACATTAGTATACAAAGCTATACAGGTCTAACTAGACTTTTACCATAGGTATTCATGGGAAACTAAAACAACTAGTTCACAAGTAGACCTCTTCCATAGTCTAAAAAGGGAGAAAAATGGTGTAATAGGGTGGTAATTAGAGGATATCTTGTATTCTATAGTCAATCAAAGGATACATTTTTTTTAAAAAAGATACACACACTGCTTAAAAAGTATCAAAATAGTACATAATAGGTCCGAAATGATAAGCATGGGTTTACAATTCTCTAGGTTATGTGTTTGATGCTCTTGGACTTCTTGGACGTATTATATATGAATCTTGAGTCAACTAATGAAAGAATACACAAAAAATAGTATTTTTAAAACTATGTGTTCTGGTTTCAACGAAAAATGGGATGTTCTATAAAGATCTAATTTAATAGTTTTCTTACTATCAAGATGTTCACCGTTTTATGCAGAGAATGTTCTCCTATTGGTCACTTAAAATATAATAAGTGTCATGTCTCTACTTCTTGTTTTTTTATTACACTCTACATCATCTCTATCTTCATCACATTCCCCACTTTACTTTAATCTTGGGTGATTCCTTTTTACCTGATAAAGAGTATGTTATCAAATACATGTACCTCATACTCTCTACAAACATGACTAAAAAATATTATTAATAATATATGTTTCATTTAATAACTCAAATATTAAAATAAGATATAATTTTGATTTTAATTTAAAAATAAATAATTGAGTCTGGAATGGGGTCATAAAATCAGTAACATAGGAGATGTGTCTCGGAATGGTGTCACTGGAATGGTGTCACTGGAACAGTGTCACTAAAAAGGTGTTACTATGTTTTCAAGAATTCTAAAATTGGTAGCGTGGTTTCTGGTGCATATCAATGGTGATGGGTCCATTTTTAATATTCTAAAATAGGTGGCTTGATACAATAGTGTATGGTCCTTTGTAATCATTCTGAACATGTATGATAGTGAAGCAAGGACACATATATTACCAATTTATAGATGAAACAGTGATTGTGAATCCTCTGACTGGTGACTATGAGTTCGCCGTAATAGTGACTCATACATAGCCAAATATTTTTAATATGTATTCTAAAATATTACATAATAGAATAGATTTAGATTTTTCATACGCATATTGAAACATAATTAAAAACGATTTAACCTGATTTGTGAGCATTACAATTAGAGGATTCCGATAGGAAGATTTGGAATATCAGTTGAGACTTCCCTTATTAAAAAATTAATATGGACTTTGTATAAGGAGATCCAAACCATGCCCAAAATATCATCAAAATATACAAGTTGGAGAATCATATGATTTAGAGTAAACACATTCCAATATACTTCTATCATTAAGGAGATATCGATTTGATATGTGATAATTGAAAAAATTGTCGTTTAAATTGAGTTGATGTTCGGAATTTATGTTTTCTTACAAACTACTGTATAGTGAAGTGGATGGTCAAACCCCCAGGGAAGATAAAATTGACCAAAAAATTTTTAATTTTGTTAAAAAAACACCCCACTACTATCATCAATGTAGGGACATTCTTTTTTTATACTTTTTAACATTTATTTTTTAAAAAAAAATTCTAGAAAGATAAATCCTAACTAAACTATGATGAAGTAAACAAAAAGAAAATAAACACAACTGCATAAAACATCACGATAATAATTGCAAAGATGAACAAGAAAGAATAATGTCTACTGAAAATTCTATTCAATTGGTTTTAAATTTTTCTTTTCCACTATAATATGGATACAACATACCACTAAAAAATGACTTAGATGTCTCATTAGGAGTTAAGTCATACATATTGGAAAATCTTGGTGTTCAACACTCCAAGAATGTCCAATTGTGAACTTTTATCTTTGAAAAAGTCAATAGAACAATCCCGCAGTGTGATCTTATGTTTTATGAATTAAGACTTTTAGATTTTTCATCCATAGTCATTCTCACTAAATGGGTGTAGAATTGAGAATTTATATTATGTGGAAAAAATAAATTGTATGAATTAAGAATTTATATTTCCTTTAAATTATGGATTCAATAAAATGAAAGTGATAAGGAAGAGAAGAATTAAGCAGTAGAACAAGAAATATCCCATAACTATATTATTTAACTAGAAATCATGTCTATTACATGCACACTCCTATCTCAAATCACTACGGATCCTAGTTCATGGACCTAATTGAACTATTTTCTGAGAAGTGCACTAAGGGTTGGTCTCCTCCGTCTATTGGTGTGATATTTTCCAATTTTTTCAAAAAGTGTGATTCAAATGATTCCCACTCCCAATTCTATTACTTATTATGCATTGATATTCTCAGTCTTCTACTGCTCATCATGACATGTTTCCACTAACACACTTTGGTTATTTAACTATTGACCACACATGTGGGTTTTTTCACTTAACACATGTCATATTAGAATCACCCTCGTAACTAACTCCACATGAGTTAGTTGAATGTATCTAGATAGGATTTGGACTCTTGAATGGACCGACACATTAAAGACAAAACAAAATAGTTAAAAACATAAAGGTAATGAAAAAAATAAATATTAATAATTTAAGTCATTATTTTAGTAAATTAATAATTATAAAATTTTCAAATTAGAATTTATTTAATAAGTTATGTTATCAGAATTATTGAAAAGATGTTAATATAATGAAATAATTATCTGTCAATATTTTATTTTTTATTTATAAAAGTTTATTTATAATAAAAAAAAAATATTTCTGTATTAATAATTTGATTATGTTAGATACAAATTAACTTCTAACATCATTAATTACATTTGAATTAAAATGTTCTATTAATTATTAATTATATTTAATTATTATTGTTAATTAATTAATAAATATTTTATTTAAATTAAAATATTGAATAAAATTTATTTTTCATTCAAAATAAGGCTGTTTCAATTTTTTTTATTTCATTAACGAATTTTGACTTTAAAATAATTTTATTATGTTAATTTAATTTAATTTAAAAATTATTAACATTTTCGATTTAAAATATTAGGTTAAATTGTTATGGAAACCCTTTTATCTAATTCATGTTAATTATAAATATTATATTTTTTTTATAATTTAAAAAATAATGTTATTTAATTATTTTAAATTAATCGAATTATATTATTTTAATTTAATAAGTATAATTAATATTTTAGTTTTTAATAATTTTAATTAGTATTTTTTAAAGTATATTTAAAATATTTAATTATTTTTTTGTTGATTTATTACGATATTTTTATTATTTATAAATTTATTTATTTTAATAAATTTGGTCATCCCCCCCCCCAAAATTCGGCGCAACAAGGTGGTCATTATCCCTTTTCAACCATCAATGGCATAGGCAGTTCCTCCATAGCTGTAGTGGCGGTCACCTCCTTCTCAGCAACTCCACAATAGCCTCATCCATCTGTAATTACTCCCGTAGAGACAAGTGGATCATTGTTCACTATAGTGATTGCCTTTCAGGGACTGCAATGGATCAATGGGTCGTGATTCGTTCAACGGAGGAGGATAGGACTTTCTTGGCACAATGACCTATTAACGGTGGCTCCAGATCTGTGGCATACATGCATGAGTTCAGGAAACTCTCTATAGTAGGCTTATGATTCCTCAAACGACTTCACTCTTTGAATGATCGGTTGTTGTTTCTAGATCAATGAAGGTTAACATCGACCTTGATCTATCTCATCATCATTCTCAGCGAAGAGCGGCTCGTGGTTCACTCCATCAACTATGGCTTTCCCTAAACTGAACTAAAAATTAGATCATATGTGTTTTATAGATCTATTCTAGGGTTCAATTTCTTTTTGTTCACCATAAAATGGTTTAGATGGTTCGGTTCATTTATTTCAAAACTATGTCTTTGGGGATTTGAAGAAGATGGTATGGGGGTTGTGGAGAAGAAGGTGGAAGCTGGATGATACGCCAGTACATGGTGTTGCCTCAGTGAGATGGTTGATATGTGGGAGGGGAATTATGTGAGATGCGAGACTCGTGCCTAAGGAGATAAATATGGGTGAGATGATGTGTCGGTTTTTTGTTGTAGGTGATGAAATGATTCCTAGGTAGATAAACGGTGGAACCAGAGTGCTAGAGATGCAGTATGCCGTGAAACTATTAGTAGGAAGGAAAATATGACTTATATGTGAGTGAATATGGGAGGAAGAATTGAATAATAGTTTTACTGTTGATGTTAAGAGAATGACGGATGAAAGGAGATGGGAGAGACCTGATTTTAAATGACCAACAAGAAGTGGGGACTGGTGAGAATGATAAATGTGAGGGAGGGGAATCAATGAGTGGTGAATGGGAAAAAAATGAACTATTAGTGTGACATGACTCACAGATAAAGAAAATTGAGGTAGAGACCAATGATATCGAAAGCAGGAAAGGAGAGGAGGAACTAATATAGACATTGTCAATGCGAGGATGGTGAAACCAATAAATGTATTAGTGTTACATTTTATCGGTGGCAGCGATAGAGGAAAAATAGGGAGTCAATGATAGGATGCTTCATTGTCACTAATAGAAAAGGTGAGACTGATGGCGATACAACGTGAGACTGGTGGAATTGATAGTAACTGAATTTAAATGAACTTTTGGTCTCCCCAATAGTGAAAAATAAGCATCAGTGACTCATATTTTTTTCATACATAAAAAAATCTAAGATCAATTAATTAATAAAAATTAAAACAAAACATTCAATAAGATTAGTAATTATTTAACTAATTATTTTAAAACATAAACTAAACAAACATAATGAATAAGTTAAAAAATAATGTAACAGAAACAAATTAATTATAATCAGTTTATTTACAAAATTAATTTTATTAATGTACATATATAATTAAATTGAAGAATTTTAGTTAATTAACTAAATTATTTTTATAATTAGTTGAAAATAAATGAAATAAAAGATTAATATTAAAATTTATTAAATAAAACTAGGGTGTGTCAGTAGCTTGTCCTACCGATAGTAGGTAATTGTATGTCTAAGAGACCGACATGCTAAAAAATGTTATATTTTCCAAAAACAATATAAAATAAAAAAATAAAGGTTTTAACACACTAAATTAATTAAAGAATATATTAAATAATAAATAAAAATTAACACATTATTTTAGAAAATTATACATAAATTAGTTAACATATATTAATTGACAGAATAATTATGTTATGTTATTTTAATCAAAATAAATTAATGGAAAAAAAGTTAAAATAAATATTACTTTAGATAGACACAAATAAATATATTAAATAATTATATTATAAACATATCAAATTATAAAAAATTATGAAAATTAAAATTAACAAAACTAAACTATAAATAATTAAATTAGATAAGTTAGTTAGATTCAATTAATTATTTTAAAGATTAACAATACATAATTTTCTATAAAAATGGATAAATTAATGAATTTAGTTATAAAAATACAAAAGTACGAATATTTATTAAAAATTGTATAAATAATTATTTTAATTGTTAAAAATTAAATACATATTTGTGGCAAAATGTTGTAAAAATTAGGCCACATATAATTCTCCAACATGTAAAAATTGGTTGTCCTCAAACAATCCCATGTTTTATTATCTTTGAGAAATGTACTCTGTGTATATTACAGCTCAAAAAATAACATTTCCATCACTTTCTGAAGACAGGACTATAACATTTCAATATGATTTAAAATTGAATTTTCCAAATAATCCATTCCTTAAATCAAACTCTCAAAATTAGTCTAGAAATCTATGAATCATCATGAAATGAAGGTGACATACCTCATATGTGAAACTACATAGTGAATCATCCCAATTCAAATCTATGATCTAAATCCAAGAGTGATAACATGTTTAATTTATGTGGAATTAAGAACATAACCAAAAGAATTTAATACATTTACTCATCATCTAGGTTCCAAAAATAAATAATTTTTGTGAATAACCTTAATTATATAACCTTATTTATATAACTTAAATAATTTCCTTATAAACAATTTTACCCCTTTTGATTTTGAGTTCATTATTCCCCTCACCTTAATGAACTCAATATTGACCCATACAATTTATTTTATTTTTCCCATAACCTGTATCATGTGATGAATACTTTGCAATGAACTTATTTAAGGTTTACATAGGGATTATAATAAACAAAAACACAACCAGAATCTAGGGTCTCAGAGATTTACCGTGGGATCCCAGATGCCAAAGCATCACTAGTTTTAAAAGAAATATATAAAAATATTTTACATTGTCCCACTATGGTGTGTAAATTAATATTTAAATATAAAATGAGTTCCCTAAAATCATGAGGAAACTTCTATTTCCATGGTTTATGATCATAAATCCACTAACATGTTACCTATATTATTCTCAAATGTAGTTCCTAAACCAAATTTTCCTTAAATCACTATGTAAAATCACTTAGCAATCATACATCCTCAATATTTTTAATGTCAAATAATTTCTTAACTACTAATCAAGAATTTTTCCTAAATTTACCCCTTCCCCACACATAAAACTCAATTTTGTCTCCAATGGTATGTTTCATATTGGAGATGAAAAATTAAACATTTAAGGTTGAAAATAATTTATCAAATTAGTAGAATTATGTCATGTATAAGGTCTCATTAATGTTCAAAAATATTTTTTTCCAAATTAATTATTTACAGTAGGTTCACAAGAAAGTACATGTATTAACATTTAAGTCTAATGACACAAATCTTCAAAAAAGCAAAAAAATAGCATATAACATGTTTTTGGATAGTGGATATGGTGTTTGAATGTTCACAGATTGGGTTCAATATGATTTTCATTATAGCAGCAAAATACATGATAAACACCCCATAGATACAAGGAGATTGAATAAAACAAAAGAACTATCATGAATGCACCCCCACATAATTTCAATCAATGAACGTTTTTTTTATATCAATGACTTCCAGTTATGAATAAGAGTTACATGCATAATTTTATTTAATTATCCAGCACAAGTAGAAAGAAATTTTCATATCCAAGAAAAAATTTCCACGTTAATAATCAATGATTTACAACTACCAGTTTATTAGAGAGTCACCGACAACATTGTATCAGTTTCTCAAGTGAATCGGTGAATCAATGAATCATTGAGGGAAGTAAAACTGTGACACATCAGTGATATTTTATTGAATTGAATGGATGAGAAAAAATAATAATTAAATCAAAATGTCCCAAAAATGGGTTTTCCTTAATCCTCAGCATGGGAATTACACTCCCTTATGATAGAGTAAAAGTATCAAAACAGAGATAACATGATTAGGGAGAAAGAACAATGAAACAACATGAATTGTACATAAAAGACCATTCATTTTTTTTATTAAAATCCTAAAATTAATCAACCAAAAGAAGATGTCAAGAACCATGGGTTTCCTCCCTAGTGGTGTTAAGTTTAATTATCTTCATCCAGACATTATTTATGATTAGTTTTCAAACACACTAAAGGCATAAAAACCCTTAGGATGTCACTTAAAATAATTTTTCACTCTATGCCAATTAACCAATGTGGGTTTATTCTCCTAACCTAAAATTTCTAATGTTTCATTACTATGAATTGTAATGACAATAAAACGACCAGACTACATGGACTTCAGTTTTAAAGGGATGATTTTGAGTCTAGAGTTAACGAGGAGGACCATCTATCCAGGTTTGAATGAATTTTTATTTATGATATAATCATGAATTATTTTAGTCCTCTATTTATAAATACTCAAATAATCATAAATCATTCTCCTAATGGCATCTAGATCACTCAGTTCAAGTAATATCCTCTCACCAGCACTCTAAAAATCAATGTTCAGAGCCTAAACTGATAAATTAGACATCTTTTGTGACTCCCCATGTAAATGAAAACACTTTATAAAACACATATTATAAAGATACATACTTATTAGGGTCATGAAAGAAGTTACATATACCCATAAAACATCATCCAATTTAAGAGACCAGTCCTTCCACGAATTTGACTCGATTTTCTCGTGTATTTTTTGTATTTCCTATTAGAGATTTCAACTTGTTCACAAGAATGTGGATGATAATGAGTTCCAGTTTTATGGAAACAACAATATTTTTCCATCAATACCTTATTTTTTTTAAATTGTGTTCCATTATCATTAATGATGGTTTGCGGAACTCTAAATTTAGAAAATATGTTCTTTTTTAGAAATATAACAACAATATTAGCATGATTATTGGGAACTGCCACTACCTTAATCAATTTTGACCCATAATATATAGTATCAAGAATAAACTCATTTCCATGTGATGATGGAAATAGACCAATGAAATCTAAATCCCGGAAATAAAAAATATCTACTTTTAGAATACCTTTTTTGGTAACTCCTGCTTCCTACCAACATTTCCCAACCTCTAACACTTATCACAACCAACTACAATGCTCCTAGCATCCTTAAGAATAGTGTTCCAAATGAAACCATATTGATGGAAATGTTGAGCCATCCTTTCACCACCATGGTGACATCTCTTAGGTGAGGAGTGACAACACTCAAGAATAGGCATCATCCCATCTTCAGGAATGAACCTCCTAATTCAACCATTAAAAAACATCATAAACACCAAAGGGGCATCCAAAAGGTATAACTTCAGTTCAGAAATTAATTTCTTTATTTGGTTATTAGATAGATAATTATGAGAAAATCATACTGGTAGGAAGTTGAAATAATCTTCATACCATGATGACTACCTAATAGAAATAGAGAGAAGTTTTTTATTAGGATCAGAAGATTTTATCTCCATGGGATCTTTATATTGAGTAAGTGGTAGCCTAGAAATTTGATCACGAACTAAATTTTCTGCTCCCTGCTTATCACACAGAGCTAAATCAAATTCTTTTAATAAACGATTCTATATAATCTGCCAAGGTTTAGTTTCTTTATTTGGCATAATGTACATTAATGTAGAACTGCCAGTCGAAATGATAAATTTTGATCCTTAGAAATATAGTCTCAACATCTCTAGAGAAAAATACTGTTATCAATTCCTTTTCAGTGGTGGTATAATTCTTTTGGGACTCATCTTATAGTCTACCAGAATAATACACCACAAGTAAATTATTAACTATCCTCTATCCATGGAAATCACCTACATCCACATCATTAGCATCACAAATATGTTCAAAAGGTAATTTCCAATCACGGGCAGTGATAATATGTGATGTAGTGAGTTTTCATTTAATAGATTAACTGATTTCAATCAATTTTCATCAATGTTTAATGGTTCATCATTAATTATCATAAAAAAGAAGGGATTAGTTATTTTGAAAAAGACTTAGATAAACCACAGGTATAAAGTGGAATTCACTAAAAAACACATAACACATTTTACATTTTCAGTGGGTGGTAGTTTTTGAATGACATGTACCTTAGACATATCAACATCCAGGCCCCTCTTAGAATCTTTATGTCCAAGAAATCTACCTTCTGTGACCATGAATTGAAACTTATCCTAGTTATAAACAAGGTAGGTTTCAATTCATATTTATAACACAAATTAAATAGTTCTAAGACATGTATAAAAAGTACTACCCACATTAGATAAGTCATCTAAGAATACCACAATGATTATTTCAGTCATATCTGAAAGGATAGCCATCATGAAACATTGAAAAATGTATTGAGCTCCACCCAAGCCAAAGGGTATCTGCATGTAAGAGAATGTCCCAAAAGTTTAATATGAAAGTGGTCTTCCCCTAATCCTCTATATAAACAAGAACCTGGTTGTAACATAAATTCTCATCCAGAATATAGAAAAATTCATTTCTAACAAGCCTCTCAAGTATCTAATCCAAAGAGGGAAATTTAAAATCATCCTTTATAGTGGTTTAATTCATCATCATATAATCTATAAATACTATGCATAGTGTTTCTTACCTAACATGAATTTATTCATTTTTTTATTTTTTGAAAACAGAAAAAACTACCTTCTTAGGGACAACCTAGAAAAGGATAACCCAAGAACTATCAGAGATTAACTATATGATACCTTTTTCCACCCATTTAATGAATTCATCTATCAAAACTTCTTTCATATTGATATTTAATCTTTATTGAAATTATACCCTAAGCATATGATCTTTCTCCATATGATTTTTTTGCGTGGTAAAATGAGGTTGTAATACACTTTGTATCAGATATGGTCTATCATGTATCAACTTTATTCTTTTTCAGAATATTCAGTAATCATTCCTCTGGATTATATTTCAACTCGTTTGGAATTATAAAAGGAAAATTTGAATTGTAACCTAAGAATGAATATTTTATATCATTTGGGAGTGGTTTGGGTTCAAGAGTTGGTGGTTCTACACTCGATAGAAGAATCTTTGACCTTCGAGGTCCATGGTATTCAACATACCTCTAGTATGGAGTTTGAAATGATGAATGATTTTTTATTTCTAGCCCAGATTCATACTTAATAGTGCTTCTATCCAATGTGGACAAAACCCATTCCCGATTTTTCAGATCATAATTTAAAAAATTAATCAAAGAAGAAAAATCTTATTGGTTAAATAGTTCTCTCTTAATATCATAAAACTGCTCATTAGTGTTGGTGTTAAAAGAAACACCATCAAATTCACTCAAACATCTTCTACATTTATAAATAGAAGACTCTCCTATAGCAGAAACTAAACAGTTGTCCAAATATGGAAATGTTTTTAGATTCAGTGTTTGAGAATAATTTTAAACTTGGGGGACATTAAAGGTTTAATCATAAGCTTCCAAATGATTTTCTTCAATAGATGATTGAAATTTAGATTTATTAGGTTATTCATTTGGGCTTTTATATTCAAAGGACTCTACCAATGAGAAGTTTTCATAAAAATTTGGTCCTTTGACATATTTAAACACATTAAATTATTCTCGTTGTTCTGAAATTTTAATGGTAAGTTGGACCTTACAGATATCTATTACAACACCTTATGTGGCCATATAGGGCCTACCCAATATGACACTAACCTCTTGATCACACTCTGTATCCACGTCTAAGATGTTTGCAGGGAAAAAAAACTTCCCAACCTCAAAATTTATGTCATATATCCTACCAACAGGATGTGTAAACGATCTATTAGCTAACTAAAATATGGATGTGGTGGGTTAATGTTCACCCTAACTCAACATTCTAAATTGTGAGTATGGGAGTAGGTTAATTGTTGAACCTAAATCACACATACGATTGAGCTGATCTGAATTTCCTAGGGTGTAGTGGATAAAATTGCAACTCGGGACTTTCAATTTAGGGGGGGTTCTTTTGGATCACAACACTACACTATTTTGTGAGGATGTATGTATAAAATTCATCAATGGTCTTTTTTATCAATTTTCTTAAGATATTACATGTAATATTTAATTTGGATAAAATCATGAATGAATCGAATGTTCTAATATAGTTTAGATAAGAGTCTAAGGAACTGAAGAAGTGTATCCCGGGTATTACATTGAGGTTTCATCTTCTCAAGGAAAGAGATAGGTGGGGAAAAAATTTCATAACCGAAGGAATTTCCCTCACCTCTTCATCAACTTTTTCTTTTCCTTTAATCATTTGTTTATTACGAGAATTTTCAAAATTAGTTTTAGATTAAAATTTTATATTTTCTTCAATTTAAAGACTTTTCTGTGAATTTTCAGAAGGTGTACATAGTAGTTTTTGGTTTATAGTATCATTTATATTTTCATTATAGGAATTTTCAATTTGTTTTTCAATACCATTTTATCTTTCAGCCCAATCATAGTGACTACGACCATGATATTCTCCCTAGAATTCAGTTTAGTGGTACTAGGTAACCTACCTTTCTCCTTAGACATCAAATCTCAAAATAATTGGACCAAATGAGTTTTTATATTCTTTATTATCAAATCATATTTCATTTTATCATTTTCATTTTGGTTTCATGTTTATATAATCGATTCATGAATCCTTATTCTTGAAATTTCATTTTATTCAACATTAGATCTATCTTATAAGACATTTGGATAACATTGTTTCCTTGTTCATTTGAAGACTCACCCCTTTATTGATATTTAATGTTTTATCTTGGTTAGTTTGAGTAATTAGGGGTAGTGGATTTATTAATTAAAACATGATCTTTCCATGAAAAAATTGGATGGTTCATATGACACATGTTGTAATTATTTGAAAATAGATCTTCTTTAGAAGCCAATCTAAGACCATAATTGAAAATTATAGAGTTTTCTTATTGTTGGTATGATATATCAATGATAGGAAACTAGTTCTCTATGTTCCCACACATTCCAAATTTTGAACAATGTTCTCTTATCATAGCTGGTTAATTTTTTTTTTGAAATTCTAATTCATTAATAAATGATGTTGGTCTGTTATTTCAGCAAACATGGCTTGAGTTTTATTCATTGAACCCGTAATTCAGGATTCTGTTAATGCTTTTTATTCTTGAATTATCATTTTGAGAGTTCATGGAAATATTATTAGTGATTTTTATTAGTTATTCATCAGTATTGGCATTATAGTTACCCCCAATAGTCTGATCAACTAGATTCTCACTAGAGGTTCATAACCCTTAATAGATGGTGTCCTTGAGAAGGTGACTTGGGAGTTGATGATGTGGACACTACCAAATGAGGTCCCTAAATCTACTCTGATATTCAAGGAATTATTCATTATCCACTTGATAAAAACTAGTGAATTTGGATCAATGTTCTCTTTTTAATATTTGGAGATAGAATTTCATTATGAATGATTTATTGAACTTATCCCAACTTTCAAATATGTTTTTATCTAGACTCAGAAATAAGTTCCTAGTATTCCCTTACCTAAAAAAGGGAAAAAATATCAAACTCAGTTCATTTTTTGTGAGTTATATAACAGTTAATTTCTGAGAAATATCATATAAATGTATAATTAAGGAAAATGAGTCCACCTTAGAGATCTCATTGAATGAAGCTATCAAAAAAATGTGTGACTATTTTATCTCACAATATCTATCTCTATGAAAAAGTCTAATGGAATAAGGGTTTCTTGAAACATGATTGAGATGGTAATCTCTCATCCTATGCCTTTAATTTTTATCTAAGTGATCATGTGGATGGTTTTGAATGTTATTAGCTGCATGATCCCTCTCGTCTAAATTTTCCATTTCAGTTTTCTATTTCTTCTAAGTGCAGTAAGATGTTTGTCAAATTCAAAGAACACGAGCTCTAATATATCAGAAAAAGACATATATTTTCAGAAATAATTGATAAAAATTTAAATTCAACACAAACAATAGTAATATTAACTAATAAATACTAAAAAAAGTAGCAATTTAGTTGAAAATGACTCAGTTTTTGTTTTTATAATTTAAAAAGTTTCAAAAAAAATTATGTTTTTATGAAATTTTCATGTTTTTTGATTTTTCTAGAAAATGAATGGCTCATGAATTCTCTTGAAACGTTTCCAAAAACATGAAAAAAAACATTGAAAGTGATTCAATATTTATAATTTATGTTTTATTATAAGTTATTGTATAGTGGGGAGTAGGGTCGAACCAATACGGAATGTAAATTTGACCAAAACGTTTCTTATTTTCATTAAAAACCCCACTATTGTCAGCAGTGTGGGGAATTTATATTTTAATTCTTTTTATTTTTTAAAATTTTATTCAAGAAAGATAAATCAAAACTAAAATATTATGAAGTAAAAGACAAGAATCTAAACACAACAACATCGAACAAATTTACAACAAATTCTAAGATGAACAAGCAAGAAAAATGTCCATGGAAAAGTATATTATAGTAGTTTGAAAGGATTATTCTTCACTCTAATATGGAAGAAAAATTCCACACAAAAATGAATAACATAACTATGTCACCTGGAGTAATGTTATACAGATTGAGTAATCTCAGAGCTCACCACTCCATGAAAATTCAAATGTAAAAATTTATCATTTGAAAAGACAATAGAACAATCTCTATGTGAGTTATAATGATTTTTTAATTAATACTTTTAGAAAGTGAATCCATAGTCATTCTCACTAAATGATCATGGAATTTAAAATATATATTAAGTGTCACAAAGTAATTGTTTGAAATAAGAATTTATCGCACCATCAATTCTGGATTCATTAAAATGAAAGTCATAAGGGAGAGACGAATTAACCAATAAAACTAGAAAATTACCACAACTCAAATATTTATCTAAAAATCATGTCTATTGAATAAAATAAAATCATTCTATTAGAAAATAAGGAAATTGAAAAACAATATAGGAAGATGTATCCTTATCCAAGCTCCTATCATTGCTGCTCCTGGTTCATCGATCTCTAAGAATGGATCTCCACGAGTTTCTCTTCTCCGTTAATTGGTAAGAAGTTGTCCAATTCATTCAATTATGGTTTTTAAAATAAATCCTCATCCCAATTTTATTTATTTATCTTCTTTAATATCCACTTCCTTCTTCCACTTATCACAACATGTTTCCACAGACATACATTGGTTCTTTAACCTTTGACCGCACACATGTAGTTTTTAACTCAACACATGTCACAGTAGAATATTCCTTGTAACTAACTCTACATGATTTATTTGAATGTTTATTGAGAGTTTTTGACTCTAGAATGAACCTACACAAGAATGTGAGAACAAAACAATTAAAAAAACGAAGTGAAATAAATATATAAATATTTATAATTTAAGTCATTAGTTTATTAAGAAATATTTAAAAGTATTAATAAGTTTTTCAAATTTGAAATTATTTAATATGATATTTAATTTTTATTATTTCAAATCTTATATTATAATGAATTAATTAAAATTAAAATAGTTATTATTTAATTATAAAATATAATTTAGAATAATTTTTAATATTAATGAATTAATAATATGATTGAGATAGTTAAAAATAACCTTTTTACATAATTAAGTCTAATTTAATATAAATTATTTATTAATTATTAAGTTAATTTTATTATGTAATTATTTAATTTAATTTAATATATTTAATAAAGAAAATTTTCATTGAAAAATAATATTGTTTTAATTTTTATTATTTAATTATTGAATTATAACATTAAAATATGTTTATTATGTTACTGCATTTTAATTTTAAATTGTTTATATTTTAGTTCTAAAATATTATATAAAACAGTTAAGCTAATACTTTTATCTAATTAATGTTATTACGGTTAATCATAATTATTGTGTATATTATTATTTAGATTATAAAATTATTATTTTCTAAATTAATCGAATGAGATTATTTTAATTAAATAATTATAATTAATATTTTTGTTTTAAATTATTTTAATGAGTATTTTAATTATATTATTTATCATTATTTCTTTATATATTTATTGATTATGTTTTTTATACATTATTTATTTAATTAATTAATAAATTGTGTCTTTTTATCCCCCCAATTCGGTGCAAATAGGGGGTCATCCTTTTACTACAACCCTCCTTGGGGTAGGCATCTCCACAAAAGCTCTTGTGGTGCTCTACTCCATCTCAACATCTCCACAACAGCCTCCTCCATGAGCAATTACTCCCATTGCGACAAGTGGATCCCAATTCACTATAGCACATGAATTCCACGAACAGAACTGACTCGATGGGTTTTGGTTCCTTTAGTAGTGGTAGATAGTACTTTCTTGGCTCAAAAACCTGCTCATGTTGGATCTAGATCTATGGAACACATGCACAAGTTTAGCCGACTCTCCACAACAGCCATTTGATTCCTCAAACGAATTTAGTCTCCCAAAAATCGAATCTAGATTCTAGATAAATAGTGACCAACATCGATCTCAAACCATCTCCACTACATTCTCAGCAAAGAACGTGTTGTATTTCACACAGTCAAAGATGGCTTTCTCTAAACTAGACTGCAAATTAGACCATCTGTGTTTTTAGATCTATATTAGGGTTCAATTATTTTTCTTCTACATTGAAAGGTTTAGATGTTTCGGTTCTTTTATTTAAAAACAATAATGTTGTTGGATTAATGCTGATGGAATATGGGTTTAAAAGAAGGTGGTGGAATATAGATGATACACTGGTAAAAGGGGACGCCTTGGTGACATAGTGGATGTGCGAAAGGGGAATGACTTGAGAATCGAGATTGATGCAGGAGGAGCAGAATTTGGGTGAGGTGATGTGTTGGTTTGTTACTCTAGGTGAAGGAATGGTGCCGATGCAGAGGAATAGTGAAACCAGAGTTCATGAAATGTGGGGTTTCGCAAAACTATCAGTATGTAGGAAAAAATTAACTATCTGTATAAGGAACAGAATGAAAGATGTACTACCTTTGATGTGAGGCTGACGGTGAAAAAATTATTGGATGTATCAGTGGATAGTGAAGGATCAATGGGAAATGGGGATCAATGAGACCAATAGATATGTAGGTGGTGAATCAGTGAGTGCAGAATGGGAATAAATGAAGTATCTGTGAGACACGACTCACTGATAGAGGAAATGGAGGCAGAGACCAATGATATTGATAGTAGGAAAGGAGTAGAGGAACCGACACCGATGGTGTTACTGAGAGCACTGTAAAACTTGTAATTGTTATAGTGTGATGATGGATCAGTGGTAGTGATGGAGAGAAAATAGAGAGTCACTGATTGGATACATCAGTGGAACTAATAGAAAAGGTGAGACTGATGCCGATGGAATGTGGGAATGGTGGCACAGATAGTAGCTGAATTAAAATACATTTTCAGCCTCACCGACAATGAAAAATAAGCATTAGTGTCTCATATTTTTTCTTACAAAACAAAAACTAAGATCAATTAATTAATTAAAATTATATGTAAATTCTAAATAAGATAATTAATTAATAAACTAATTAATTTGAAACATAATGTAAATAATCATAAATCAAAGTTAAAAACTAAAGTAAACAGAATAAATAAACTGTAATCGAGTTATTAACTAAATTAAAATATATCTCAAAAAATTAGATAATTGAGTAAATAAAAACAGTTTAATTAATAAACTGAATTATTATTAAACTAAGTTTAATATAATTGAAATAAAAAATTAAGATGATAAATTATTAAATAAAACATGGGTGCATAGGTATCTTGGTATAGAGATAGTTGGTAAGTGTATGTCTGTAATACTGACAGACTAAAAAATTTGCATTGAGTTAAATTATATAAAAACTACATAAATAATGATAAAAAATAAGGGTTTTACACTAGAAATTAATTAATTAAATAACTAAAATTATACACGAAAATTTACACCTTATTTTATCAAAAGAACATAAATTTTTAACATTTATTTGTTGAATAAATAATAAAGTTTTTTTATTTTAATCCAACTAAATTGAAGGATAAAAACGATAAAATAAAGGCTACTTTAGAAAGATGGAAATAAATTGATTAAATTACTATATAATAATCAGATCAAATTATTAAAATGTTAATAATAATAAAATTAAAATAACTAAACAAGAAATAATTAAATTAGATATGTAAGTTAGATTAAATTAATTATTTTATAGACAAGAATTAAATAATTTTATTTAAAAATTGATAAATTACTATATATTATAATTAAAACACAAAAGTATTAATATTTATCATAATGTGTAAAATAAATTAATTAAAATATATAAAATTAAATAATAATATGTGGAAAAACTATGTAAAAATAATTCCACATCAATAATCACACAATTATATGTTTTTAATTCTACCTCGACCACTAATTTTTGAGGTGGTAAAAAGATCCCCTTAATAAGTTATTCAGATGTAAAAGTGTTGGCTAATCTAGAATCAAATAAAACAAAAAATGTTCTAGAGATTATGATAAGTGTACCATTCACAATATAATTATCATGGCAAAACTAATTAGTTTTGGTCACATGATCATTCCCTTTTAAATGTAAATTAAAAGGATAATAATACTAATTGTCACCATTAACCATCAAATTCATACCCAGATTGGTGTGTTGTAAAAAATCCATCATATAATATATTTGGAGTTTGGGTAAAAATTTTGGTTGAAAGTTTTACCTAATAATTTCATTGAATGGCCTCTTCACATCACATCAAAATTATATTGCTTGATGACCTTCATTTATACACATACACCATTTTCAAAATCCCATAAGGAAGTTTTCTCTATGCTTCCTTCCACACTACTGTCATGATAGAATATTATGTTTCTTTCCTCCTTGGGTTTTTTAATTAAAATTTCTTTGAAAATATATCCTTATCATTTCCCCCAAACAATGTTGTATGTAAGGGTCTCCAATTTCCATTTTATGTAATATCTAATTATTTCATCATATCAATCAAAATATCTTATAATCAATGAATTTATGTTACTTAACCTTCAGAAAATAATTAATTTATCAACTTTTATGTCAATATTGATGTTAAAATCAGAATCATACCTTTAATATCTAGTGATATTTTCCAAAGAGTAACTAAGATATTTGTTATATATCTACTGTAGTTCTAAAAAGTAGTTTTCTAGTTTTATAGAAATTGTTCTCATAAAATTCATTTTAAAAATACCATATTAAACTCTTCCATTTAAATTGAGTCATTTTCCTCCTTTTCCCCCAGTTTCATGATATGATTCTACCGTTGATCATGTAAAACATCCAAACAATAAACTGTAAATATAACATTCTAATGATTTGATAAATGGAGAATAGATAATAAATATCCTATATAATTAATCCATTTATCAAAAATAATTTTATCTAAGTAACCATTAATGAATTTTTGTTGTTAATAAATAAATGACTCAATAGTGATTTTTTCCATTATTTTTCTGTTTGATTTTTCTATGTGGTTAATGTTAATGATTATATACTTAGAGAGTTTGGTGAGGATATCCACAAGATTTTTAATCCTTTCTTATATTTCATTTGATTGCAAATGAGCATGGTTTTGAATTTCCCATCATAATAGAAATTAAAATGATTCCCTCTCAGTTCACCAATTGAAAAAGACATAGAACATAGTGTATACAACAAAACACAACGAGTAATCATGAAATCATGAAAAAAAACATAAGATATGTAATTCAAGACACTTTATTATCAATATATTTATCCTTAGTTATATCCTTTTCCAATCATTGTAACTACTTATTAAAATCCATCATAATGGTTCATAAATAATATTCACATACCCCAATGAAAATTTTCTAGGTGTCTTTAGCCAAGTCTGTGGTGTTAGGCCCACCCATCATGCACTGATAATTATCGAGATAATATCCAATCTACTACTTTTCGGTTCTTTGACACTAGGTTGATTTGTGAAATTACCACTTCCACATTCTAGTATCTTGAAATAGATAAATTTTATAAGAACATCCCATAATCTCCACATTAAAAAATCATATTGTTGTTATCATATTTAAGAACCCATATATTTTTTGAATATTTTTTCAAAAATAATTTAATATTTTTGATAATTTTTATTTTACACAACACTAAATATATATTTTATTTTATAAAACCACAATGTTTTACATGCCTTATAATTAGCACAAAGATAATATTATTAAACACTTAGATTAAATATTGGTACTTGATACACTTTGTTTTTCTTATTTTACACGTAGTGTAGAGTTCATTTAATATCTTGTGTTACACGTAAGGCCGATTTTGACAAAACTACAATATAATACTAATATTTTCATTAAAATAATTTTATAGATACAACCAAGCTAATAAAATGGATGTTAATATTAAGATTCACTAATTTTTTTAAATATTATTTACACTTGTACATAAAATGATTCCTTTGGTAATCATTTAGTTAGAAATAAATTTATGATCTATTTTCAGATAATGAAATTCTTTTTCTATGAAAATTATTCCTCTATATTCGTATACCATTTTATCTTAATAAATTAAACAAACTAATTTTGATTATTTTTATATTAAAATTTATATATTATATTATTTTTTTACACTCATCCATATGATTTGGTAGGCATAAGATAAGAATAAATCTTGTTATATGAATAAAAAGATTTTATTTCAAATAAATAATATTTCGACCTTTTAATGGAGAAACCATTTTGAATATAACATTTGAATAATTAATATTTTTTTTTGAAATAAAAAAAAATCATTTTTATAATATTAAAATCAATATTTAATTTTGGTTAATATTTTTTATTTTTAGGAGAAGTATCGTTTTATTGATGAATAATGAAAATTGCATAATTTTAATTGAAAACATAATTTTCATCTAAATTATGTGAATATGGAAATTTTATTTTAATTTAATTTTAAATATAAAATAGGTGAAATATATATATATATATATATATTAATTCAATTTAAGTAATTGAAACAAATTTCATATTGAAAATGGATATAAAAACATTTCAATCTTTTTAATATTTTCACTAAAAAACTCATTGTTTTGTCCATTATACAAAAATAATTTAAAAATATATCTTTTAATTATGTAATTATAATTATGGAAAATAAATTCCACATTTAGATTAATAAAAATTAATAATATCTAATATTTTTAAATAAGTTTTTAACTAAAAAAATTATTTAATGTAATTAAAATTATTTATAACGATTAAGGTAAAAAAAAATTATACTTTGTGGTTAAATATTGCATTAAGGTCCCAAATAACCTTGAAACAGGTCCAAAATCAATTTCATAGACATATTTTGATCAATTACCCTCATGGAAATAAAATTTTTAACTATAAAAGCCACATTATCTTAGGAATACCACTTAATAGTGTTTATTATTATATCCTTAAAAGAAATCCACACCTCCTCTAATATAAAAGGCCACACCCCCCCCCCACATATTAACACATATCAAGACCTTTTTCCCTATCAAAAAATGCTAAATCCTATAAATACATCCCTCAATTAATTCTCTAATCCTATATATGGTTATACATCCAAACAATTAATCCCTTTGGGGTAAACCAAGAGATGATTCCCGAAGAAGAGGTGACACCCTTGAACAAGCATTTTTTTAATTTCATTATACACAAACTCATTAATTATTATTCTATGATTATATAAGAACATAATTATCTTAAATATTTTTTATTATTTTTTTATAATTTATTTATACATAAAACTACACACAATTTCATCTAATGGGTATTAATCATACCACTTTGAGTATGGTAGACTACTGCATTGTGAACCGATGTCATTGGTTTTTCCATTACCACCTCTCATTGTTGGGAATTGTAGGTGAAATAATATATTATATGATATTTATTATATTTATTATGTATTAATTATTCTTAAATTAAAATATTAAACATACCTTTCTTCTTTCCATTTTGTAGGAATGTGAAAACATCATTTCTGGATTTGTGGAATACCGCCTCTTAAAAGCATTGTGATTTGTTCACACTTTACATGGATTTTATTAATGATGGGATTAGTTAGTGTATATGATATTAATAAAATAATAATTATTATTTAATTATAATAAATTTATAATAATAAAATTCACTTAAATTCATTCTTTAAATATGAAAAGAAAACAGAAACAACCTTCATGCATATATAGGCCTACAATCTCCATGGGCGATGTATTCCATTTCATGTTTATAACGACTATATATTATTATAAATATTTATATAATGAATATATATGATGTTTATATAATGTTCTAAATTATTTAAATATTTAAACAAGATTTGTGTTAGAGGATGAAGAAGAACAAGTAAAATCATATACAAAAAACATGTGGATATTACCCAAAATGCAACATTAACATCGAATTGTTAATAAATTGGTAATATAAGGTCATAAATAAATAATATATCGTATTATTTATAATATAATTTTTTTATATTTATAATAAACTTATATCTAATATAATATTTGTTTGAATGTGTATAAAGGAAGGAAGGCCTTACGGTAAGGGTCTTCTATTCTAACATTTATTTCCCTATGGATTTTTCCATATTCACCACTCATTTTTTTGTATACACTAACCATAAATGTGTTATATTATTATTAAAATTAATTTTATACATATTGGAATATCTATTTATGATCTTTCATTCATGAGGTTTATGGATCAAAAGTTACCAATTCGGTAATGTAATTTTCGTCTCAAATTTCCATCTCTGAGATACAAGTCATGCATGCACCAATATTTTTATATTTTTTATATATAATTACCTTTAAAATATTATATCATCAATATAATTATTTTAATGATATTTTATGCATCATTTAATTTTATGCTTTCATTTTAATTGTGATTTAAAGTTACCAAAGTGGTAATAGTTTATTGCTACAATCTTATTGCTTATCGGGATATACTAGGATTATTCTTCCAATGGTGAAATAATATTAGAAATATAACAAGAAACCTAATGAATTTTATTATCATATGTTTATTCATCATATAATCAAGTAATGGTACCATTATTCTAATCTTTTATACATAATATAATTTTGAAATTTTTTAGAATATTCAACTTTAAATATCTTTTCAGTTGAAAATATGTGTTCTTTCAATTCCATGTGTTCTATAAAAAAATTAAATTTTTATTCTAAGCTATATTTTAAAATAATATTCAAATAAATGGTTTTAATAATGTATTAAATATTCCATTATATGTGTTCAATGGAATTTTCAAATAAATTTTTTTCAAATGGATTTCAATATTACATTATATGTTTTTCAACTTATTTTCAACGAAAAAGTACTAATTTTTTCATGATTACACTATATTTTTTAAAAACTATATTTATAGAATTTGTTCATACAATGTTTTAAATATTAATTTTTAATTGTTCAGGGTTATTTTCAAAGAAAATGGTTTCAAAATATTTTATGTTTTAAAAAATTTAAAGAAGAAATGATATTTTACTTTAGAAATATTTTAGAGGTTTTTAAAACATTCAATTATACATTTTATAATTTGGACATTAATGAAATGGATTTTGAATGTGTTTTATATTTTAAAAAGTGATTTTCAAATAAATACTATCTTCCTTAAGAAAAATTAAAAATAATCTATGAAAATACATCTCCATCTTGGATGTAATCCATTGATGTTGTTATTAATTTACTTCGGATAACATCAAATGTGAAAATTACCTTTAACTCATTGAATGGTTTATATTTAAGATGACATGTTTTTTATTAAAAACATTTCTCATCAATAGGTTATAAAAAAATAAAACTCTTATGAAACCTGCTTCTTTTCACAGGTTATTCTATGATGAAATAATTATGAAACATGTTTATTTTCCCTAGTTAATGATTTGATAAAATTTTTCTCAAAACCATTTCATTTCATGGGTTATCCTAAAATATTTATAAAACCTATCCCTTTTATGGGTCCTGACATGATGGATGTTTTACTCTCTTGTGCAATGTATATTTATTATTTCAATATGTTATGTGTGAGACCTATATCTCCCGACAGTCCATTGGGTAATGTTTTTTATTTAAGGATATTTATATGGATGGAACAGGGACTGAACACAATTTTGTAATGTATATTGTCTTCTAAGATGATCTTCGGAGTGCACCTCCATGACTATGATGGTCTCGGGAATGAACCTTATGTACTAATACTGTTTGGGATGTAAACCCATTACAAAAATAGGAAAGGGATGCTATTTGGGATAGTGTGGTGTCCCACTATATAGGTATATTCCCCATGAAGCACCTTGATATGTTTTTGGAAATAGGACTTGAATTATATGGAATAATGTTATATGATTACCGATATATGAAAACTTTTGTATTATGTCTATATTATTATCTCTTTGATTATTCTCCCGAGTCCCTTATTATTCAGGTATTATGTACTAAAAATCATTATTCCATGAATCATGTATATGATACGTAATGCCCCGACCCAAGATACCCAAAGTCGGTGCATTATTACATAACATTGTCATGATCACAATAGATCACATCTCGAAATACATATTGGTTTAGTAGACTTATAATTACTAGATACATACATAAGTTTTACATTACAATTTAATAATGAAAAACTACAACATTGTGTCCCCATTGAACAAACCCATATCTCTTAGCCTATTACTGCAGGTTAATCGTAATATACTTCTTCACATCTTGGGAAAATATCATAAGAAATGGGTAATCGCAGGTGCATTGTAAGGATAACAATATAGAAGAAAATATCATAAATAAGCATAAACAATGAAGGAAATGAATAAGACTAAAACACAATCCTTTTAAACATAAACTTATATATAATATTTTAATGATAAATCAAATAATTCCACTAACTTATTCACTTGGATATTATTCTGGTCAAATTATCACATGTAATATCAATAGTCAATTTCATAATGATGGAATGCATAATGATGGACATCATAACCACACATTCAATGCCTCATGGAAAGACTACAAATAAGATTTGGTCTATTCATTGTTCCAAGACACTAGCTTGTCTTATGAGACTTACCAATGCATCAATGAGCGATAGCGAGCTCCATCCATCACTTACTAACTACAGTATATTCCTAATATAAAAATGTTGAAATATAAAAAAAATAAAAATAAAATAAAATAAGAAATGTTAGTACTTTAACCGTAAACCATGAATGGTATAAAAATAACACATCTATAGTCAAACATATCACAGAACCATTAATACTATATTGAATATAGTATCATAATAAATCAATTTCAAACATGTTTAAAATACCTCAAAGTATGTTAACATAGTTAAAATCAAAACTATTTGAGAGAAATATATCTTTATATATTGAAATCATTTAAATGTGAAATATTTATAAAAGAAACGTTTATTTTGAAAATATTATTATATGATTGTAAGAGAATATTTGAAGGTTTTATAATATAAGAAAATAGCTACCCCTTCCATATATGTTTAAAAGACATTATTATCTTAATTTTTAGAAAATTTCATAAAGTACCTTATTTAGAAAACGACATAAGGATAATTTAAAAAAAAATTATAAAAATTAATACAAGGTTAAAAATGACATTAACCCATATTCTTGGAAATTGAAAAAAATTGCAATACATTTTTATGAAACACAGATGTGGTTGATAAAGTGGTCCAATTAGATACTCACGTATAAACTACCTTAGATAATGATGATATTATATAAATAAACCATACCTTGTAATTTTCCTTGGTCGAGTGTAATTTAAACTACTCTATAATAGTTATATAACTATTATAAAATTATAAAATAACCACATACATAAATATGAAATCATATATGATCTTCTAATATTGATTTGTTAATAATATTTTAGTAGTATCATTGTTTCGGGTTTTAACTAATTTGTTTTACATTAATTGTTTTGTTATGTAAGTTATTTTTGTTACAGATAATATGTATTTGATTCATATCCAGAATTATATTAAGTTCTTAAATTTATTTTTAATCATAAAATGACAATTATCCTTTTATTTTTACAATGGGGAAATTATTATCATCGCGTTCGTGGAGACGATAATCCTTACATACAATTGAGAGACAATAACATTATTATTGATGGGGAAATCTTATGTAATTTAATGGTATATCATATATACAGAATAATTAATATATTATATTTATTATTTACATACACTATACTCATTATTTTACAATCCAAATAATGAAGTGTTGAATATAATACCTCACCCCGACATGGAGATGGTAAACCGTACGTACACACATCTTCTAATATATTAATTCATAAGATGGATGTAATTATAAATATGGTTGTACCATATTTATAATAATTCATTGTATGTATAAGGTATTGGATTAATTATTTTGGTATGTAATCAATAAATAAAGAGGAAGTGATAGAAGAAAAAACCTTTGAATGAGGTGAAGAAATAAAATATCTCTTTTTTAGGTTATTCATTTAGATTTGATCAAAATGGATTCATAGGTTGGATTAATGATCACATTAAGGCCTCTAGGATGAAGTGAGGGTAGTTGGGAGGATAATTATGTAGTGTTTGGCTAAGCCAATTGGATTTGGAGGTGTGATTTTGAGGGAAGGGGATGTACATTTTTATAAGAGAGGTGATGGTATTTTTAGGAAGAGATTGAAATATTAATTTATTATACAATCTTATTCTATTTATAATGGATATAAAAGGATTTATTCAGAGCGTAAGGTGGGTCTGGGCCGAACAATTCTCAACCAATGGGTTTTTATGTAGGTTTAGGTCACCATATTAACCTTATATTTTATATTTAACTCTTAGTGAAATGGTCTATCTTTTACCAAGTATTATTTATTATTATAATAAATGGTTAACAAACATACTATAAAAATCCAAGAGAACCCCAAGATGTTAATTATTGACATATCTAACCTTATCTAATTCCTTTTCCATATCCATATATTTCTAGAAATATTATATCAATTAATAATATTGTATTTGTTTTAAAACCCCATTTTTGTTAATTTTGATAGTATTTAGTATTTTAGTTTTTTAAAATTAAATAAACATTATTAATTATAAAATAAATTAATTCAGTCAAAAATATCATGTCATATAAACCTATAAAATTAGTGGAATGCATCAAAATTCCGAATTTACATTTATTTGCATATTTATAATATCAATTATTTTAATCATTCTTTAATAAGGTAATTACTGCATCATCATTGTGTCCTAAATAAATTTAATTTTTTATGTTTTAAATATAATAAATAAATTACCATTATATAAGAAATATATTTATATTTCTAATGAATAATTATAGTATATTTATCTTAAATACGACCTTATATTAAAAATGGTTTAGTTATGAATGTTTGAATTTAACACTTTTAACACTTCTTTAAATACAATAATTATAAATGTCATAATAAAATACAATTTGATCAAATAGGATCATATTTTATTATTAAGGTTTATTTTTTTATAATTACACTGATTAAATAAAATTAGGACATGTTTTAGGGTAATTATAATATAATTTTTACCTTTAATTACCCAATTTTTTTAACAGTAGTATATAAAATTCAAAATATATTAATAAAAAAAACTATTTTCATCTTATTGAACCAAATTTTTATTACTCATTTCAACCATGTCTCTCATATTTTTTAAATTCAATTCACAGAAGAAGTAAAATTACATTTTTGGAAAAATAGTAAATGTGCCAAAAGGTGGGTAAAGGAGGTTAAAAGGTTCCATAAAATTTTAAACATCTATTTTTATAATAAATTGACTAAAATTAATTAAATTTAACTTATATAGGTATTATTTATCTATTTTAAATTTAAATAAATTTCAATAAAAAATAATTATTTAAATAAAAAGTCAGTTTTAAAAAATAACAAATTGTTTTTCACTATTCATGAAAAAATGAATGTTTTCAGAAAAATATCAAAAATGAACCCTAATACAATTTTGATATTACAAATAAAAAATGATTTCTATTTTAAAAAATTAAAAAATAATAATTTTTAGTAATTAATTCATAATTAATTCTTGTTGTCAAAACCCGAAAGCAGTTTTTTAAGAAGTAAAAACTATCATAAGATTGACATGTGTTTATGTGCAATTTAAATGTGAAATTACAAATGATGATGTAAATTATATTAATTGATAAAAATATAATCTAATTATACATTAAAACAACTCAAATATATAATTTAACAATTTAAATTATTATTATTTAATAAATTGATTTCAATTAAAATTTAGTATTTTTTTTATTCATCAAATTATGAATATTTTCTGAAAAGTACCAAAAATTCATCCAAACTAAAATTTTAAGTTCCGATTCTAAATAATAATTTATTTTCATTAAATTGAATATATAAAATATTCAAATATAAAATATAAAAAGGGTTCTCCATTAAAATGCGGTAAAAATTTAATATTTTAAAAATACTTCTTTTATAAAAAAATATTGAATTTGTTCTTATATTGTGTCTATGAATCAAATAATATAGATGTCAAAATTTTAGGGAGTATGTGAAATTAAAATTTTAGTTAATACTATTCATAACCACTTTTTGAACGGCTGTTTTGGAATGTCATGGTGCGCTCAAACTTAGTGTTGCATGTAGCGCAAGATATTGAATTACATTAATGAGACAACGTATTATGAAATATTGGGGTATTACATTCTCCACTCCTTCAATAAATTTAGTCCTTTCCATTTAAAATTGTTCATCAAATATAAAACCTCAAAAAAATTGAGAATACCTTTGTGGAAACCCCACATTTAAAATTAGGTTAGTAAAATTTTTTATTAAAAAGAGGGAAAGGGAAATGAAAAAGTCAGCACCAAATTAGGATTTTGAATAAGAGATCATTAGTGGAAATTATAATTAGAAGAAAAAGGTCAATATATATAGAGAGTGATTGAGATCATCAATCACGAACAAGTGAATGGAAAATTGAAAGCCTCAAATCCATAAATCTATTATGATTTTAAATATCATTAGTTCAACAAAAAAATAAGGTATTAGGATAAAATATTTTTGGTTTTAATATCCATTCCCCAAAGTTTAAGAATTAATTTCATCATTGAATAATAAAAAAGAAAACTTGACAAGTAGAGTTCCATCCTTTAAGTAATTTCTACCACAAACTTATCTTTCACTCCCAAAGATAATAGACCTCAAAAATATTCTATTTATCGTAATTGTATAGAGTTCCAAAAAAATTAATTTATAATTCATTTATTAGACCATTTTAAAAAGTACCATATTAAAACCAAGACATCACGTAGACTAGTTGTAGGTGATGCACCATTGTCGCCCTTCGGTTGTGGGTTCAATTCTCGTAGCCTTTACGGATGTGACGTGTTGTCGCCCGACCTCCAAGTTGTCCTTTTTATAATTATCTAGAAATAATCATATGAAATATTATAAACTAAAAAAATATTATCCAATTTCCAACTTAATCGATTCCAACCTTTTTAGTTATCCAAAATACTTCTATCCAAACTCTCTCGAAAAGCTCTCTAAATTCAAAAATCAATTGTATTATCTGATTCCCCAAAGAACATAATGTTTCTCTTATTTTAACATACTGAAAATATAATTACCTTCATCATATTAAAACCTTAATGAAAACAAAAAGTACAGGATTATAATCCTTATATATATCACATTCATCTTATAACCATAATATAATCATTGGATCCAAAAAAACAAATACATTAATTAATGCACATCAACTGTTGTAACATCATATGCTTAGCTTTTCTCAATTGGCCTTTTCTATGGTATGTTACCTTAGAGATATGTAAATTCATTTTAATAATTCCCTATATCTATACAATTGTAACATTCAACATTTAATGCCTCTTTCTTTCCCTTGCAATCACGATCCTGATGACCTTTTTCTCCACATTTGTAGAAAACACCCATAAAATTCATGAAAATACCAGGGTTTTCCTTCCAACAATTACAACACATAGAAAAATAAGTTTTTCCCTTTTCCCCATTATATATCTCTTGTTCCACCATTCTCTTCTTCTTCTTCTTCTTTACTTTAATGTCGTAAGGCATAGAGAATTTGTTTTCTGCCTTGAGATGACATGAGAAAATATCTTCATACCATGATAAGGATTTTGATTCAAATGTTCAATAGATAAATGGGATTAAACCATTACATAATCTATCAATCCTAGTCATTGGGTTACGTATATAATCTATAGCATGCCATTCTATCCCTGTAAATTTATCCATATATATTGCAACATTCTCATCCTCCTTCTTCCATAGACTCAGAATCTCCATTTCCATATCCGTTCGATGGTCATGAGGAAATAATTTTTCTTCGAAAATTTCTTTAAACTTCCACCATTCAATATTTGATACTTCTTCACCCTCCTTTGGGTTTTAAATTAATAACCACCATTCATCTAAATATATCATGAGATGATAAACTACCATGATTTTTTTTCCATTTCACTAATCACCCAAACAAGAAATAAATTCTCTAAGGAACATATCGATTTCTCATATACAAGTAGATTTGTAGTCCCATTGAATTTTGGTGGTTGTTTACTTATAAAAAAGTCTAACATTTTTCCACTACATTGTTGATCAAAGTGTTCCATACGGGTACAATTATTATTCATAACATGAGTGAGTTCTCCCAGTATTGTGATAAAGTGATTAGTACCAATTGCATCACCAGCTCCACTATAATTATTTTGATTAGGATTGGAATACCTATATAGATTATTTGTGTTGATATTGTATCAATTACTTCCACTAGGTGTAATTTATAAATAATATAATACACTAGATTAGTTTATGAATTGCAATAAATAATTCCAAACAAGGAAAACACCATACATAAATTTTATAGTTAATTAATATAATCCATAATCATAAAAAAGTTTTCCTTAATTATGTATTTACTCATAAATCCTTAATAATGGTTTGAAAAGAAAATATGAATTATCCAATGAATATCCTGCGGGAGTGTCATAACCAAGAGTGCAACAAGGCATGTTGTCATGTACAAAGATATCCTGGGACAAGCCCAAAACTCCTTTTGAGTGTTTTCAATCGTAGGTATATCTATGCCAGTGCCAAAACTACCTTACCATATCCATACAAGGATTTATTGTATGGGAAATTCAAAAAATCACTACATTACCAAAATTCTAGGATATGCTTCTATACTAATCCTCTATGTCTATCTTAGGGTAGTGTTATCTAATCCGAGTTTTTCTAAATCTAGCTTCCATGGATTGTTCTAAATGTCCTCTGATACCAATTTTAAAACCTCTAACTTAGTTACCTAGAGTCTTTAACTTATTACATAATAATGTCTTTATCACAAGAGATCAAGTCTCGAAAGATAGATTATTTTATTAGACCTGAATGTACTAGATACTTACATATGTTTTACATGACATTATGAAAAGGAAAAACAAAAACATTATTTCCCGTTTTAACAAAGTCATAACCCTTATCCTATTCATGTAGGTCAATCTAAATATACATCTTCATATAATTGGAAAAAAGAAAACTTAAGAAAGGGTTGAGCTGAGGCTGTCAATAAGGATAATAATATAAAAAAAACGGTCACAAATAAGCATAATCATTTAAGAAAATATATAAGACTAACACACCAACCTTTTAAACATAAAAATCCACATAATATGTGAATGATGAAAAAAATAATTCCATTTTCTTATTCACATGGATATTCTACTAGTCGAATAATCACATGTAATATCAATAGCCAATTTCATAATGATTGGATGCATAATGCTGGATATCATAACCACATATTCATGGCCTCATTCCATGACTATAAATAAGATTTTGTAAAGGATTGTTCCAAAACACTAGTTTGTCTCATGAGACCTACCGATGCATCGAGGAGTTATAGTGGGCTCCACCCGTCACTTTCTATGTCCAATGCATTCATAATATGAAATGGATGAAACATAACATAAACATTTGTATTAAAATTGGCATACGAAATGTTAAGATGTTTACCGTAACCCATGAATGGTACAAAAATAACACATCTACAGTCAAAAATATCAAAAAACGTTCAATATAAGATGGAATATTGTATCATAATTAATCAACTTCAAACAACTGTAAAATCCATCAATGGATGTTGACATAGATAAAATATAAACTATTAGAGGGAAATATCTCTTTCTATTTTCAAATCATTTTAAAGTAATATATTTATATAAGAAAATATTTATTTGGAAAATATTTTTATATGATTTTATGGGATGTTTAAAAGGTTTTATAATGAGTGAAAATAGCCAATTCAGTCGTATAAGTTAAAAAACATGTATACCTTAATTTTTCAGTATGGTTATAAAGTACCTTGTTTTGAAAATCACAGAAACATTCATTTTAAAAAAATTTAAAAAAATTAAAACAAGGTTTTAAATTTTTTTATCCCATATTATAGGAAATATAAAAAATTTATTGAAATATATTTTTAAGATACATGGATGTAGGTGAAAAAGAGGTCCCAGTAGATACTCACGTATAAAAAACCTTGGATAATGAAGAGATTGTATAATTAACCATTACCATTAAAGTTTCCTATAATGACCCATAAATTACATACATTTTTATTACATCAAAATTGAAGCACACTTATTACAACATATAACAAAACCATGAAAGGACCGTATAGGTATCGTGTATTTAGAAACTAGGAAACATAAAAAACTGGTTCATAAAGCATCCACACTGTCTCCCATTTATTTCATCATATCTATAGTCCCTTTTGGCATATCCTACATAATAGTATTCTTCCTGACCTGGGGAAAGAAAAAAAACAAAAGGGTGTGCTCAAATGTTCAGTTAGGGTAAACAAAATAAATATCAATCATATCATATTCATAAGAAAATAACATTTGGGAAATCATAACCTGCAAAAGAGAGCATAATTTCATACCATGGGATAAATCATAGTAGTGAAATGAAATCCCAATAATCATAACATAAAACATGAAACTTTGTGGCATACACACATAATAATATAGAATCATTTCTTATTAGTCAAGACTCATTTTCAAGACTATCTTAGTGGACAAAGTCCATTTCTGAACCGAGTTCACTCCTCGTTTCAGTCCTATTTCACTGAACCTGTTTAACCTGCCATTCCATCCATGTCTATCTCAGGAGATAGAAAATCATTACCCAATTCATTTTAGGGTGATATAGGTCCCACCCATCTCATAATGATACCATTCTTATGTGTGCCACAAAATCATAAATCATACATCATTTCATAACTCGTGTAATAAAAATGGGATTCTTAAACATCGTGACATCATAAAACAATTCATATAAGAAAAATGAATTCACAAAAATTATTCCATTACAAAATAATAAAATCAATTTAATAATAGGGATAGAAACATAACCCTTTATTATCTTAGATGGAAAATAATTTTGATAAAACAGTTGAACTCCATTCTTGAGGAAAATTTCCTTTCTACTTCAAAAAACACTTTTCCTTTCTTAACATGTCATAAAATAATAAACTAAAAGAAGTTGATTAAAAATAATCTTCAAAACTTGTAATGGAAGCTTCTTCAAAATAATTTTTTAAAAATCCATTCATGCCAAAAATTTTAAAAAAACATTCTTCTCGTACTTTTGTCGGAAGAGTCAAAAAGTACCTTGTACGAAAAACGAGAAAAGATTCCTTTCATATTATTTAATAAAAACTCACCGAAGGGTAAAATTGGATTCAAAGAATTTTTGGTGGATGTAAAGAATATTAAATACTGAGGAAACATGGATGTGGATGATAAAATACACCCCAGTGAATACCAAAGTATAAACAATCTCAGATAAAATGAGATTGTGATATTTTCCCTTACCTTAGGTCTGATTTGCTTCGTAAGTGTCCGAACAACCTGTATAATTATTTAAATAATGTTATTGAATTATTCCAGAATCATACTTATTTTTATGATATCATATATGATCATATTCTTAGCTTCTTATTAGTAATATTTCATTACTACTTGTTATTCGGGTGTTTATTTCTTTTTGTTCTTATGCGTGTTTTGTCGAATAAATTCTTATTTTTCTTTTTAGGTTATAGATACCTCATTTCAAGAATTGTATTAGTGTAATATATATCAGATTAATTCACTCAATTCATTTATATAATCATTATGCAATGAAGATCATGTATAACGAGTCGCATCACATCGTGGAGACGATATTCCGTACGTACGCACGAGCGATGATATCATTCCCATGATCGTGGAATTGTATTGGAGTGTATTTATACTATTTCATATTACATATCACTTTACAATTATCATATATAGTTATTATTTACACCATTATACCCATCCAAGTAAGGTGGTGCTAGAAAATAGATTACAACACGGCGTGGAGATGGTATTTCGTACGTACGCACGCGTGGTGATTTCATTTTCCGTAGGATGGATAGATGGTGAAATATGGTTGTTTCATACTTATAATAACATATCATTATATGAGTGATATTTATATTATTACTTCATAATTAAACAACTAAAGAAGAAGAATTCGAAGAAGAAATAAAGTTGAAAGAATCGGTAATAGACATTGCCACTTCTTTGAAGCGCCTCTTTGAGATCTCCTCTTAGGGAACTAAAATTGGTCATTGAAGATGACTAGGACCTCTGGGATGTTTCAAGGTAAGTGGAGAGGAGATATTGGCAGGTTGTGTCCGAGCTTGAAGCCTCAATGTGGTGTGAGGAAGAGAGGGAGGAGGTTCCCTTTTATAAGGGAGGAGAGGGGCACATTTGGAATAACAAAAACCATTATTTTATTATAAAGTAAAATTCGGTTTTTAATAGCTCCAAATTGATATATTTCGAATCTAATGTGGGTATGGGTCTAAATCCTCTCATCCAATAGAATTTAGAGAAGTTTAGGTATAAATTTTAACCTTATCATTTAGATTTAACTTTAAGTTAGATAATTTTACTTTTACTGTGTCTTCTTGTATTCTTACACTATAAGGTTAATAAACTTACTATATCAAGCCAAAAGAACCCCAATTTGTTTATTATTAATATGTATAACCTTATCTAAGTCATTTGGCCGAAGAATATATTTTTAGGAATAAAATAACAATTAATAATATAGTATTTGTTTTAAAAACTATTTTATGTCAATTTTGACACTATTTGGTAATTGATTTTTTTGAAAATCATAAAAGAATGATTAGTTCTTAAAAATTTAATTAAATCAATAATAACATTTCATATTAACATATAAAATTATTTTAATTCATAAAAAGTCTGAAATTGCATATATTTGGGTATTTATAACATCAATTATGTCAATATTTCATTAATAAGATAATTACTGCATAATCATTGTATCATAAATAAATTAAATAATTTTAATTCTGAAAATTACAAATAAAATACCATTATGTAGAAAATCTTTTTAGATTTATAATGAATATTTATAGTCTAATTTATCTTATGTATAACCCTATATTATAAAATTTTTTGTTATTAAACTTTGATTTTAACTATTTTAACCCTTCGTTAAATAAATTGATAATAAATGTCCTAATCTAATCCAAGTGGGCCTAAATAGTCATATTATACTTCTAAGGTTGTTTTTTGTTGAATTACACTTATTCAATAGAATTATGACATGTGTTAGGGTAATAATAAAATCATTTTTACCCTTAACTACCCTATTTACTTTTAACCTTTGTAAAAAAAGATTAAAAAGTTACTATTCACCAAAAATTATTTTCATCTCATTGAACCAAATTTTAGTCCCTGATATTAATCATGTCTCTCTGATTTTCGAAATTCCACTCACAGAAGCGGTAAAATTATGTTTTATGAAAAAATTCAGTTTTTTAACTTCCACTTTGTGGTTTCACTATTCATCAAAAAATGAAAGTTTCCAGAAAAATACCAAAAATTAAGCCTAAGCTACATTTGATATTATGAATTCAGAAATGATGTATATTTTACCAAATTCAAAACATATCAGTTACATTAACTAATTTAATGATTAATTTCCGTCGTCAAAACAAATAGCGTGTTTTTAAAAGATAATAACTATCAAAAGATTGACACTTGTTTATGTCTGGTTTAAATGTGAAATTACATCCAATGAACAACATTGTATTAAATTTTAAAAATATATTCTAAATATACTTTAAAAACATTCAAATTAATAATTTATCACTATTAATTATTTTGATTAAAAAGGTTGTTTTTAATTAAAATTTAATAATTTTCACTATTCATCAAAATATGAAATTTATCCGAAAAGTACCAAAATTTCACCCTAAGATAATTTCGATATTCGAATCCAAAAATGAAGTCCATTTTGAAAAATAAAATTTTCAAAATTTAAAAAAGTAGTTATTACTATTCATAACGGCTAGTTTTAATAATATTTGAATAGCATACCGTTGTTTAGTGAAACTCGGTATTGTGTACGACGCAAGCTGTCGAGGAAGGCCGCGGTTGCGTGTAAAGCAAGACATGCTAGTGTTGTTTGTATTGAAAGATTAATTTTATGATTTATATAACATAAAAACAAAATATTTCTCATAAAAGTCTCAGGTGTTACATTCTACCCCCCTTAAAATGAATTTCGCCCTCGAAATTCATCACATTGTAACAAAAAGATGAGGATACCTCTCCCTCATCATATCCTCAAGCTCCCATGTAGCTTATTATAATTGGTGGTTTCTCAATAAAACTTTCACCAAGCAAGTGGTCTTGTTCCGTAGGACTTTTTCACTACGATCTAGAATTTCTATAGGTTGTTCTTCATTAGAAAGATCTTACTCCAACGGTACAACATCTGAGCTGAGTACATGTGAAGGATCAAATATGTATGTAACACCCGATACTTTTATGAGAAATATATTGTTTTTTTATAAATAATCAAAGCAATCCTTCAATACATACAACACTAGCTTGGCTTGCTTTACACGCAACCGCGGCCTTCCTCGATAGCTTGCGTCATACGCAATACCGAGTTTCACTAAACAACGATATGCTATTAAAATATTATTAAAACTTGCCTTTATGAATAGTAATAACAAATTTTTGAAATTTTTTAAATTTTATTTTTCAAAATGGACTTCATTTTTGGATTCGGAATGTCGAAATTAGCTTATGGTGAAATTTTGGTACTTTTCGGATAACTTTCACATTCTGATGAATAGTGAAAATTATTAAATATCACATAAAAACAAAATTTTTAATTGAAATAATTAATAGTGATAAATTATTAATTTGAGTGGTTTTAAAATATATTTAGAATATATTTTTACAATTTAATACAATGTTGTTCATTTGATGTAATTTCACATTTAATCCAGACATAAACAAGTGTCAATCATTTGATAGTTATTATCTCTTAAAAACACGCTATTTGCCTTGACGACGGGAATTAATTTTTAAATTAGTTTATTTAACTGATAGGTTTTTAATTTTTTAAAATAATCATAATTTTTGAATTCATAATATCAAATATATCTTAGGCCTAATTTTTGGTATTTTTCAGGAAACTTTCATTTTTTGATGAATAGTGAAACCACAAAGTGGTAGTTAAAAAACTGAATTTTTTCATAAAACATAATTTTACCACTTCTGTGAGTGGAATTTCGAAAATCCGAGAGACACGGTTAATATCAAGGACTAAAATATGGTTCAATGATATTAAAATAATTTTTGGTGAATAGTAACGTTTTACTTTTGTTTACCACGATTAAAAGTAAATAACGTAGTTAAGGGTAAAAATGATATTATTATTACCCTAACACATGTCCTAATTCTATTTGATAAGTTTAATTCGACCAAAAACAACCTTAGGAATAAAATATGACCATTTAGACCCACTTGGATTAGGTTAGGAGATTTATTATCAATTTATTTAAAGAAGGGTTAAAATAGTTAAAATCAAAGTTTAATAACTAATGAATTTTTAATATAGGGTTATTCAAGAGATAAATTCGACTATAAATATTCATTAGAAAGCTTAAAAGATTTAATACATAATGGTATTTTATTTGTAATTTTTAGACTTATGATAATTTAATTTATTTATGATACAATGATGATGCAGTAATTATCATATTAATGAAATATTGACATAATTGATATTATAAATACCCAAATAAATGTAATTTGAGACTTTTTATGAATTCTAGTAAATTTATATGTTAATATGACATTTAATTACTGATTTAATTAAATGTTTTCGAACTAATAATTCTGTTATAATTTTTACAAAAATCAATTACCAAATAGTGTCAAAATTGACATAAAATAGTTTTTAAAACAAATACTATATTACTAATTGTTATTTTATTCATAAAAATATAAGGTTCGACCAAATGTCTTAGATAAGGTTATATATATTAATAATAAACAAATTGGGGTTCTTTTGGCTTGATATTGTATGTTTATTAACATTATAGTGTAAGAAAACAAGAAGACACGGTAAAAGATAAATTATCTAACTTAAAGTTAAATCTAAATGATAAGGATAAAATTGATACCTAAACATGTCTAAATTCAATTGGATGAGAGGATTTCGACCCATCCCCAACTTAACTTTGAAATATTTTAATTTGGGGATATTAAGAACCGAATTTGACTTTATAATAAAATAATATTTTTTGTTATTCCAAAGGTGACCCTCTCCTCCTTTATAAAAAGGCACCTCCTCCCTCTCTTCCTCGCACCACTTTGAGCCTTCATGCTCGGTAAAACCTTGACAATATATCCTCTCCACTTCCCTTGAAACATCCTATAGGTCCTGGTCTTCTTCAAAGACCAATTTTAGTGCCATAAGTGGAGGTCGCAAAGAGGCGCTTCAAAGAAGAGGAGGTTCGGACACTTACGAAGCAAATCAGACCTAAGGTAAGGGAAAATATCACAATCTCATTTTTATCCGAGATTGTTTATACTTTGGTATTTACTGGGGTTTATTTTATCATCCAAATCCATGTTTTCTCAATATGTAATATTTATATCCTTCTACAATAGTTTAATTCCAATTTTACCCTTCGGTGATTTTTTAGTAAAAGATATGAAAGGAATATTTTGTCATTTTTCGTACAAAGCACTTTTTGAATTTTCCGACAAAAGTATGAGAATAATGTTTTCTTAACTTATAAGACATTAATGTGTTTTTAAAACATTATTTCCTAGAACCTTCCTTTAAAAGTTTTCATATTTATTTTTAATCAACTTCTTTTAGTTTAAAATTGTATGACATGTTAAGAAAGGAAAAATGGTTTTGATGTAGAAAGGATATTTTCCTCAAGAATGGAGTTCATGTTTTTTTATCAAAATTATATTCCATCTAAGAAAATATAGGGTTATTTTTCTATCCCTATTATTACATTGTTTTGATTATGTTTTTATGGAATTATTTTTATGAAATCCTTTATCTTATATGAATTGTTTTCTGATGTCATGATGTTTAAGAATCCCATTTTTATTACATGGGTTATGTAGTGATTTATGATTTATGATTTTGTGGCACACATAATAATGGTATCATTATGAGATGGGTGGGTCCTTTATCTCCCTCCAATGCATTGGGTAAATATTTTATATCTCATGAGATAGACATGGCTGGAACGACAGGTTAAACCGGTTCAGTGAAATAGGACTGAAATGAGGAGTGAAATCGGTTCAGAAATGGTCTTTGTACACTAAGATAGTCTTGGCAATGAGTCTTGACTAATAAGAAATGATTCTCTATGATTATGTGTGTATTCCACAAAGTTTCATGTTTTAAGTTATGATTATTGGGATTTCATTTCACTACTATGATTTATCCCATGTTATGAAATTATGCTCTCTTTTTCAGGTTATGATTTCCAAAATGTCATCTTCTTATGAATATGATGTGGTTGATATTTCTTTTTTTACACTTACTGATCATTTGAGCTCACCCTTTTTTATGTTTTCTTTCCCCAGGCCAGGAAGAAGGTTTTTAAGTAAGATATTCCAAAAGGGACTATAGATATGATGAAATAAATGGGAGACAGTGTAGACGCTTTATGAACCAGTTGTTTATGTTTCCTAGTTTCTAAAGACACCATACCTATACGGTCCTTTAATGGTTTTGTTATATGTTATAATAAGTATGCTTCAATTTTGAAGTAATAAAAATTTATGTAATGTATGGGTCATTATAGTTGGTATCAGAGGAAAGGTATAGTCAACCATTGGAAACTATGATGTGAAAGCCTTAGTAAGAACCTTATGAATAATTCTAAGCATAGAACACAATCTTAGTGTTTTAGAAATGACCATGAATAACCTAGGTTAATACCTTAAGTGTGCAATTTTATTCTTGATTATGTGGTTTTCCTAGTATAATTAGTGTTGATCACTTTATTATTCTTAGTTTTAGTCAATGGCTGGAACCCGAAGGAACCGTATAAATGCAGAATGCGACGGGCAATGCAATGATTGTACCCCTGAGCAACCAAACGTTATGGGAGCTGGAATGAAAAATCTTGTAGCCATTCTCACACAACATTCTCAAGCTATGAATCATGCAGGACTTCCAAACGAGCAAAGGAAGGAGATACATTCTGTTAAATCCTTCATGAGGCAGCATCCACCTTCTTTCAGCAGGTCTAATAATCCATTAGTTTCTAAACAATGGATTAGTACTACTGAAAAGATATTTTCAGTTCTATAAAGTTCCTAACATGATAAATTCATCCTAGTAGTGTATCGTTTGGAAAGAGATGCTGATCAATGGTGGAATCTTATTAAGAATACGAGGTAAAGGGATGAAATTGAGTCCAGGGAATGGGACGAGTTCACGAACACATTTTTCAATAAGTACTTCCCTTGTATTCTCCGAAAAAAGATGGAGAAAGAGTTTCTTGAACTGAAGCAAAAGGATGATGAATCTGTTCGTACCTATGAAGTAAATTTTACAAGAATTGCAAGGTACACTTCTAGTATTATTATCCAACCTGAGAGTAAGATCGATCGATTCTTTAGTGGATTAAAACCAAGTCTTCGAAGGGCCTTATCCATAAGGGACTTCAATAGCTACGAGGAAATCATTCGATGTGCTCTCAAAGTTGAGATGGAGATTGGAGTAACCCATCAGTCATATGGGTTTGATAAGAAGAAGAAAATGGAATTCAAAGGAAAATATAAAGAGCACACTGAAAAGAATATGAGCTTTCCCTTATGCTCAAAGTGTGGAAGGAAACATGGAGGGAGTTGTCTTAAAGGGACAAGTAAATGTTTCAAATCTGGAAAGGAAGGTCATCGGGCATTTTAATGCCCCAATGATGGGAAGAAGATGTCTAATGATGAAAACAAAGGAAGGGACACACAGAATGAACCTAATACACTTCAATGTTTCAAGTGAAAGGAGATGGGGAATTATGCCAATAAATACCCTAATCCAAGCGTTGTTGATGATGATCAACATCAACAAAATCTTAAGGTTAAAGACAATGGAATTTCACATGAAATTTCTATCAGCGATGTGGAGTACGATAACAATGTGGTGTAAGGTACACATACCATCCACTCTAAAGTATAAAATGTGTTATTTGATTCTAGATCCACCCACACTTTTATTTCTGAAAATATTCCAAGGGTATCACCGTATTACCTCCACAATTTGATGTTGAGTTAGCTATGACAACACCTAATGGCACAACAGTCGCATCAAAAGTTTATAATTCTTCCTCGATTGATGTTTGTGGGAAAGTGCTTCCTGCAAATCTTGTGATCCTTCCTATAGTGGAATTTGATGTGATTCATGGCATAGATTGGATTTCTTGATATGGATCTCCTATCAATTTCCAAATAAGGGAAGTCACATTTCATATTCCAGATCAATCTATGATCGTCTATCGATGCAAGGATGAACGTAACCTTCCAGTGGAAATTTCTTCCATCTTAGGTGTCTTGATTCCACTGAATGAAGGTTATTTATCTCAAATGTTTGGTGACGAACTCACAATTAAGAATATGCCCATTATACGAGAGTTTGATGATGTCTTTCCAGAGGAATTTCTGGGTCTTCAACCAAATCGTGAAGTGGAGTTTTCAATAGAACTCGTACCAGGTGCTTTGACTATTTCAAAGACACGTTATAGAATTTCCCAAATTGAGTCACTGGAATTGAATAAGCAACTCCAAGAGAATCTTGATAAGGGATTCATACGCCCTAGTGCATCACCTTGGGGATCACCTGTTCTATTTGTTAAGAAGAAAGATGGATCAATGAGACTCTACATTGATTATCGAGAACTTAACAAGATCACTATCAAGAAAACATATCCTCTCCCACGCATTGATGACATATTTGACCAACTATGCAGAGCTCAATACTTTTCCAAGATTGATCTACGTTCTGGGTATCATCAATTAAGGGTCAAAAGGGAGGATATACCAAAGACAGCTTTCCGTACAAGGTATGGACACTATGAATTTATAAGGATTCCATTTGGTCTTACTAATGCCCATGCTATCTTCATTAATCTAATGAATAGAGTGTTTAGAGACTATCTTGATCAATTTGTGGTAGTCTTTATAGACGATATTCTAGTCTATGCAAAGATCAAGGAAGAACATGAAGATCACATGAGAATTATATTGAAGAACCTGAGAAAGGAGAAGCTTTATGCCAAATTTACCAAGTGTGAATTTTGGCTTCAAAAAGATGAATTTTTGGGTCACATAATCTCAAAAGAGGGGATATCTGTGGATCCAGCAAAAAACAGAGGTTATCGAAAGATGGGTGAGACCAACAACAATAACTGAGATCCGAAGTTTTCTTGGTTTGGCTGGATATTATCGACGTTTTGTGAATGATTTTTCACGATTATCTAATCCACTCACCAGGTTGGCTCGGAAAGGAGTTAAGATTGTTTGGACGAAGGAATGTGAAGAGAATTTTGAGGAGTTGAAAAGAAGGTTATGCAGTGCACCTGTCCTCACACTGCCTTGTAGTGGAGAAAGGTTTGTGATCTACAGTGATGCATCCATGAAGGGGCTGGGGTGTATTCCTATGCAAAATGATATGGTGATTGCCTATGCCTCAAGACAGTTGAAAATCCATGAGCAAAATTACCCAACGCATGATTTAGAGTTAGCTGTGGTAATCTTTGCATTAAAGATTTGGAGGCATTATCATTATGGAGAAAGGTGTGACATTTTTACTGATCGTAAAAGTTTAAAGTATATTTTCACACAATAGGAGCTGAATATGTACCATTGAAGATGGTTGGAATTGATTAAAGATTACGACTTATCAATTCATTACCACCCAGGGAAAGAAAACATGCTGGCATATGCATTAAGTCGACAGACCATTCTAGCTTATCCATGATGAGGATAAAAAAATATCCAATATTTAGGGATTTACAATGGACGGATCATGGAATTTTAATGGAAGGTAGAAAATTGTATCTGTCTCAAATGAATGTTCAACCATCTATATATTTCAAGATTAAAGAGGCACAGAAATAAGATGTAGAGTTACCAAAGAAGGTGAGAAATATTCCTGAATTCAACCTTGATTGTGATGGGATAATAAAGTTCAGGTATTTGGTTTGTGTTCCTACCATACCAGAATTAAAGAAGGAGTTGCTGGATGAGGCAAATTGTTCTTAATTCTCTATTCATCCTGGAATCATGAAGATGTATAGGGACCTGAAAGAGTACATCTGGTGGGATGGCATGAAAAGAGATGTTGCTGAATATGTCTCTCGATGCTTGGTTTGTCAGCATGTTAAAGCTAAGAGACAGAACTATAAGGGGATGTTACAACCATTACCCATACCCGAATGGAAATGGGAAAACATAACTATGGACATTTTCACAGGACTTCTTAAAATATCCAAAGGAAATAATGTTATCTGGGTTATAGTTGATCGTCTCACAATGTCTGCACACTTCATTTCTATTAGAGAGGATTTCTCTCTGGATCATCTTTCCAGGATATATGTAAAGGAAGTGGTAAGATTGCATGGAGTACCACTTTATATTATATCTGATCAGGATCCGAGATTTATCTCGAAGTTATGGAGAAGTCTTTAGCATACTCTGGATATATAGTTGAGTTTCAGCACTGCTTATCATCCTTAGAATAATGGTAAATCTGAGAGAACAATTAAAACTCCAGAAGATATGTTGAGAGCTTGCTCTATGGATTTCAAAGGTGGTTGGGATCAACACCTACCTTTGGTTGAATTTTCTTACAATAATATCTTTCACTCCAGTATTCAGATGGCTCTTTATGAAGCTCTCTATGGAAAGAAATGCAGGACTCCAACTTGCTGGGATGAAGTTGGGGAAAGAAATCTATTGGGACCCGATCTTGTTGATGAGATGGAAGAAAAGGTCTGATCTATTCAACAACACATAAGAGCATCTCAGAGTAGATAGAAAAGTTATGCCGACAACTGAAGAAAAGACCTAGAGTTTGAAGTGGGTGATAAAGTGTTCTTACGAATATCTCCCTGGAAGAGGGTCATGAGATTTGGAAAGAAGGGGAAGTTGAGCCCTAGATATATCGGTCCTTTTGAAATATTGTATCGTATTTGAAAGGTAGCATACCGATTGGATCTTCCACTGAATCTCTCTCAAGTTCACGATGTGTTCCATGTATCTCTCCTGAGAAAGTACATACCAGATCCTTCACATGTACTCAGCTCAGAAGTTGTACCGCTGGAGCAAGATCATTCTTATGAAGAACAGCCGATAGAGATTCTAAATCGTAGTGAAAAAGTCATATGGAACAAGACCACTCTCTTGGTGAATGTTTTATGGAAGAACCACCAATTAGAAGAAGCTACATGGGAGCTTGAGGATATGATGAGGGAGAGGTATCCTCATCTTTTTGTTACAAAGTGGCGAATTTCTAGGGCGAAATTATTTTTAAGGGAGGTAGAATGTAACACACGAGACTTTTATGAGAAATATTTTGTTTTTATATAAATCATCAAAGGAATCTTTCACTACACACAACACTACCTTGGCTTTCTTTACATGAAACCGTGACCTTCCTCGATAGCTTGCGTCGTACGCAATACCGAGTTTCACTAAACAACGATATACTATTAAAATATTATTAAAACTAGCCGTTAGGAATATTAATAACCACGTTTTCAAATTTTGTAAATTTTATTTTTCAAAATGCACTTCATTTTTGGATTCGGAATATCAAAATTATCTTAGGGTGAAATTTTGGTACTTTTTGGATAACTTTCATATTCTGATGAATAGTGAAATTTATTAAATTTTAATTAAATTTTTTTAATCGAAATAATTAATAGTGATAAATTATTAATTTGAGTGGTTAAAAAGTATATTTAGAATATTTTTTTACAATTTAATACAATGTTGTTCATTGGATGTAATTTCACATTTAAACCATATATAAACAAGTGTCAATCTTTTGATAGTTATTATCTCTTAAAAACACGCTATTTGTCTTGATGATGGGAATTAATTTTTAAATTACTTAATGTAACTGATATGTTTTGAATTTGGTAAAATAAACATCATTTTTTAATTCATAATATCAAATATAGGTTAGGCCTAATGTTTTAATTTTTCTGGAAACATTCATTTTTTGATCAATAGTGAAACCACTAAGTGGTAGTTAAAAAACTGAATTTTCTTCATAAAACATAATTTTACCACTTCTGTGAGTGGAATTTCGAAAATCCAAGAGACACGGTTAATATAAATGACTGAAATGTGGTTCAATGAGATGAAAATATTTTTTGTTGAATAGTGACTTTTTACTTTTTTTACCACGGTTAAAAGTAAATAGTGTAGTTAAGGGTAAATATGATATTATTATTACCCTAAAACGTGTACTAATTCTACTAGATAAGTTTAATTCCACCAAAAAAAACCTTAGGAATAAAATATGTCCATTTAGGCCCACTTGGATTAGATTAGGACATTTATTATCAATTTATTTCAAGAAGGGTTAAAAGAGTTAAAATCAAAGTTTAATAACTAAAGAATTTTTAATATAGGGTTATACATAAGATAAATTCGACTATAAATATTCATTAGAAATATAAAAAGATTTCTTAAATAATTGTATTTTATTTGTAAAATTTAGACCTATAATAATTTAATTTATTTATGATACAATGATGATGCAGTAATTATCTTATTAATGAAATATTGACATAATTGATGTTATAAATACCCAAATAAATGTTATTTGAGACTTTTTATGATTTAAAATAATTTTATATGTTAATATGACATGTTAGTATTGATTTAAATAAATTTTTTCGAACTAATCATTCTGTTATGATTTTCACAAAAATCAATGACCAAATTGTGTCAAAATTGTCAAAAAATAGTTTTTAAAACAAATACTATATTACTAATTGTTATTTTATTCATAAAAATCTAAGGTTCAGCAAAATGACTTAGATAAGGATATATATATTAATAATAAACAACTTGGGGTAATTTTGGCTTGATATAGTATGTTTATTAACCTTATAGTGTAATAAAACAAGAAGACACTATAAAAGTTAAATTCTCTAACTTAAAGTTAAATCTAAATGATAAGGTTAAAATTGATATCTAAACTTGTATAAATTCTATTCGATGTGATTATATCGACCCATACCCACCATAGCTTCTAACTATATCAATTTGGAGCTATTAAAAACCGAATTTGACTTTATAATAAAATAATATTTTTAGTTATTCCAAAGGTGCCCCTCTCCTTCCTTATAAAAGGGCACCTCCTCCCTCTCTTCCACACACCACTTTGAGCCATCATGCTCCGCCAAACCCTAACAATATATCCTATCCACTTCCCTAGAAACATACTAGAGGTCCTAGTCTTCTTCAAAGACCAATTTTAGTGCCCTAAGAGGAGGTCTCAAAGAGGCGCTTCAAAGAAGAGGAGGTTCAGACACTTACGAAGAAAATCGGACCTAAGGTAAGGGAAAATATCACAATCTCATTTTTATCCGAGATTGTTTATACTTTGGTATTTACTGGGGTGTATTTTATCATCCACATCCATGTTTCCTTGATATGTAATATTTATATCCTTCTACAACAGTTTAAATCCAATTTTACCAATCAGTGAGTTTTTAGTAATGGATATGAAAGGAATCTTTTGTCATTTTTCGTATGAAGTACTTTTTGACTTTTCCGAAAAAAGTACAAGTAGAATGTTTTTTTTAACTTATACGACATTAATGTATTTTTAAAACATTATTTCCAAGAAGCTTCCTTTACAAGTTTTCATTTTTATTTTTAATCAACTTCTTTTAGTTTAAAATTGAATGACATGTTAAGAAAGGAAAAATGTTTTTGAAGTAGAAAGGATATTTTCCTCAAGAATGGAGTTCATGTTTTTTTTATAAAAAATATTTTCCATATAAGATAATATAGGGTTATGTTTATATCCCTATTATTACATTGATTTGATTATGTTGTGATGGAATTATTTTTATGAATTCCTTTATCTTATATGAATTGTTTTAGGATGTCACGATGTTTAAGAATCCCATTTTTATTACATGGGTTATGCAATGATGTATGATTTATGATTTTGTGGAACACATAAGAATGGTATCATTATGAGATGGGTGGGACCTATATCTCCCTCCAATTTATTGGGTAATGATTTTATATCTCATGAGATAGACATGGCTGGAACGGCAGGTTAAACTGGTTCAGTGAAACAGGACTGAAAGGAGGAGTGAACTCGGTTCAGAAATAGACTTTGTCCACTAAGATAGTCTTGGAAATGAGTCTTGACTAATAAGAAAGGATTATCTATGATTATGTGTTTATGCCACAACGTTCCATTTTTTATGTTATGATTATTGGGATTTTATTTCACTACTATGATTTATCCCATGTTATGAAATTATGCTCTCTTTTGCAGGTTAAGATTTCCAAAATGTTGTGTTCTTATGAATATGATGTGATTGATATTTCTTTTGTTTACCATTACTGAGAATTTGAGCTCACCCTTTTGTATGTTTTCTTTCCCCAGGTCAGGAAGAAGGTTATTAAGTAAGATATGCCAAAAGGGACTATAGATATGATGAAATAAATGGGAGACAATGTAGACGCTTTATGAACAAGTTGATTATGTTTCCCAGTTTATAAAGACACTATACCTATACGGTCCTTTCATGGTTTTGTTATATGTTGTAATAAGTATGCTTCAATTTTGAAGTAACAACAATGTATGTCAAGAATGGGTCATTATAATGTACTTTCTCAGGAGAGATACATGGAACACATCGTGAACTTGAGAGAGATTCGGTGAAAGCGCCAATCGGTAATCTACCTTTCCAACATACTCCAGTATTTCAAAAGGACCGATATATCTAGGGCTCAACTTCCCCTTATTTCAAAATCTCATGACCCTCTTCCAGGGAAATATTCGTAAGAACAGTTTATCACCCACTTCAAACTCTATGTCTTTTTTTCGGTTGTTGGCATAACTTTTCTGTCCACTCTGAGCTGCTCTAATGTGTTGGTGAGTAGATCGGACCTTTTCTTCCATCTCATCAACAAGATCAGGTCGTAATAGCTTTCTTTCTCCAACATCATCCCAACAAGTTGGAGTCCTTCATTTCTTTCCATAGAGAGCTTAATAAGGAGCCATCTGAATACTGGAGTGAAAGCTATTATTATATGAAAATTCCACCAAAGGTATGTGTTGATCCCAACGACCTATGAAATCCATAGAGAAAGCTCTCAACATATCTTCAAGAGTTTGAATTGTTCTCTTAGATTGACCATCTGTATGAGGATGATAAGAAGTGCTGAAACTCAACTCTATATCCAGAGTATGCTAAAGACTTATCCAGAAAATCGAGGTAAATCTCAGATCCCGATCAGATATAATAGAACGTGGTACTCCATGCATTCTTACCACTTTCTTTACATATATCCTGGAAAGCTGATCCAGAGAGAAATCCTCTCTAATAGCAATGAAGTGTGAAGACATTGTAAGATGATCAACTATGACCCAGATAGCATTATTGCCTTTAGAAGTTTTAGGAAGTCCTGTGACCATGTCCATAGTGATGTTTTCCCATTTCCATTCAGGTATGGGTAATGGTTGTAACATCCCCTTAGACTTCTATCTCTCATCTTTAACTTTCTGACAAACTAAGCATCGAGAGACATAATCAAGAACATGTCTTTTCATGCCATCCCACCAAAAGTACTCTTTCAGGTCCCTATACATCTTTGTGCTTCCTGGATGAATAGATAATGAAGGACTATGAGCCTCATCCAGAAACTCCTTCTTTAATTATGGGATGGGAGGAACACAAACCTGATTCTTGAACATTATTATCCCATCACAATCAAGGTTGAATTCAGGAATATTTCTCACCGTCTTTGGTAACTCTACATCTTCATTCTGTTCCTTTTTAATCTTCACATGTATAGATGGTTGAACATTCATTTGAGAAAGATATGATTTCCCCCTTCCTTTAAAATTCCAAGATCCATCCTTTGTAAATCCATAAATATTGGATCTTTTGTGATCCTCATCATGGATAATCTAGTATGGTCTTGTCGACTTAATGCATCTTCCACCTTGTTTGCTTTCCCAGGGTGGTAATGAATTGAGCAGTAGTAATCCTTAATCAGTTCCAACCATCTTCTTTGGCACATAATCAGCTCCTTTTGTGTGAAAATATACTTTAAACATTTACGATCAGTATAAATGACACACCTTTCTCCATAAAGATAATTCCTCCAAATCACTAATGAAAATATTACCGCAGCTAACTCCAAATCATGTGTTGGGTAATTTTGCTCATGGATTTTCAATTGTCGTGAGTCATAAGGTATCACCATATCATTTTTCAAAAGAACACACCCCAGCACCTTCTTGGATTCATGGCTGTAGATCACAAACCTTTCTCCACTACAAGGTAGTGTGAGCATAGGTGCACTGGATAACCTTCTTTTCAACTCCTTGAAATTCTTTTCACAGTCCTCCATCCAAACAAACATAACTCCTTTCCGGGTCAACTTGATGAGTGGATTAGATCATGGTGAAAAATCTTTCACAAAATGTCGATAATATCCAGCCAAACCAAGAAAACTTCGGATCTCAGTTACTGTTGTTGGTCTTGACCATCTTTCGATAACCTCTATTTTTGCAGGATCCATAGATATCCTTTCTTTTGAGATTATGTGACCCAAAAATGAAACTTTTTGAAGCCAAAATCCACACTTGGTAAATTTGGAATAAAGCTTCTCCTTTCTCAGGGTCTTCAATATAATGCTCAAGTGATCTTCATGTTATTACTTGCTCTTTGAATAGACAAGAATATCATCTATAAAGACTACCAAAAATTTATCTAGATAGTCTCTAAAGACTCTTTTCATCTGATCCATGAAGATAGCAGGGGAATTAGTAAGACCAAATGGAATCACTATAAATTCATAGTGTCCATACCTTTTACGGATAGTCGTCTTTGGTGTATCCTCCCTTTTGACCCTTAATTGATGATACCCTGAACAAAGATCAATCATGGAAAAGTATTGAGCACCGCGTAGTTGGTAAAATAATTCATCAATGTGTGGGAGAGTATATTTGTTCTTGATAGTGATCTTGTTAAGTTCTGGATAATCAATGCAGAGTCTCATTGATCAATCTTTCTTCTTAACAAATAGAAAAGGTGATCCCCAAGGTGATGCACTAGGGCGTATGAACCCTGATCAAGATTATCTTGGAGTTTCTTCTTCAAATACCTGCAACTCAATTGGAGTCATTCTATAAGGTGTCTTCGAAATAGGCAAAGCACCCGGTACAAGTTCTATTGAAAACTCCACTTCACGATTTAGTGGAAGACCCGGCAATTCCTCCGGAAAGAAATCATCAAACTCCCGTACAATGGTCATATTCTTAATTGTGAGTTTCTCACCAACCATTTGAGATAAATAACCTTCATCTAGTGGAATCAAGAACCATAAGATGGAAGGAATTTCCACTTGAAGGTTATGTTCATCATTGCATCGATAGACGCTCATAGATTGATCTGGAATATGAAATGTGACTTCCCTTCATTGGAAATTGATATGAGATCCATATAAAGAAATCCAATCCATGCCAATAATCACATCAAATTCCACTATAGGAAGGATCACATGATTTGCAGGAAGCACTTTCCCACAAACTTCAATCGGGGAAGAATTATAAACTTTTGATGCGACTGTTGTGCCATTAGGTGTTGTCATAGCTAACTCAACATCTAATTGTTGAGGTAATACGGTGATACCCTTATAAAAATCTTCAGAGATAAAAGAGTGGGTGGAACCAGAATCAAATGAAGCATTTTCTACTTTATAGTGGATGGTAAGTGTAACTTTCACCACATCGTTATCGTAATCCACATCACTGATAGAAATTTCATGTGACCTTTCTTTGTCATTAGCCATAAGATTTTGTTGATGTCGATCATCATCAACAACCCTTGGATTAGGGCATTTATTGGCATAATTCCCCATCTCCACAAACTTGAAACATTGAAGTGTAGTAGGTTCATTCTGTGTGTCCCTTCCTTTGTTTGCATCATTAGACATTTTCTTCCCATCATTGCGGCATTCAAATGCCTGATGACCTTCCTTTCCACATTTGAAACATTTACTTGTCCCTTTAAGACAACTCCCTCTATGTTTCTTTCCACACATTGAGCATAAGGGAAAGCTCATCTTCTTTTCAGTGTGCTCTTTAGATTTTACATTGAATTCCATTTTCCTCTTCTTATCAAACCCATATGACTAATGGGTTACTCCAATCTCCATCTCAACTTTGAGAGCACATCGAACAATTTCCTTATATCTATTGAAGTCCCTAATGGCTAAGGCCCTTCGAAGACTTGGTTTTATGCCACTAAAGAATCAATCGATCTTACTCTCATGTTGGATAATAATACCAGAAGCGTACCTTGAAAGTCTTGTAAAATTTGCTTCATAGGTACCAGTAGATTCATCATCCTTTTGCTTCAGTTCAAGAAACTCTTTCTCCATCTTTGTTCGGAGAATAAGAGGGATGTACTTATTGAAAAATAAGTTTTTGAACTCATCCTATTCCATGGACTCAATTTCATCCTTTTTCCTTGTATTCTTAATAAGATTCCACCATTGATCAACATCTCCTTCCAAACGATACACTACTAGGATGACTTTATCATGTTCAGAACATTATATAACTGAAAATATCTTTTCAGCAGTACTAATCCATTGTTCAGCAACTAATGGATCAGTAGACCCGCTGAAAGAAGGTGGACGCTGCCTCATGAAGGATTCAACAGAATGTTGCTCCTTCCTATGCTCGTTTGGAAGTCCTGCATGATTCATAGATTGAGAATGTTGTGTGAGAATGGATACATGATTTTTCATTACATCTCCCATAACGTTGTTTGCTCAGGGGGACAATCATTGCATTGCCCGTCACATTCCGTATTAACAAGGTTCCTTCGGGTTCCATCCATTGACTAAAACCAAGAAGAATAGTTTGAGCAACACTAATTATAATAGGAAAACCAAATAATCAAGAATAAAATTTCACACTTAAGGTCTTATCATAGGTTATTCATGGTCATTTCTAAAACACTATGATTGTGTTCTATGCTTAGAATTATCCTTAGGGTTCTTACAAAGGCTTTCACATCCTAGTTTCCAAAGGTTGCATATACATTTCCTCTGATACCAACTATAACGACCCATACTTTACATACATTATTATTACTTCAAAATTGAAGAACACTTATTAAAACATATAACAAAACCATGAAAGGACCGTATAAGTATAGTGTATTTATAAACTGGGAAACATAAACAACTGGTTCATAAAGAATCTACAATGTCTCCCATTTATTTCATCATATCTAGAGTCCCTTTTGGCATATCCTACTTAATAACCTTCTTCCTGACATGGGGAAAGAAAACATACAAAACGGTGAGCTCAAATGCTCAATTAGGGTAATCAAAAGAAATATCAATCACATCGTATTCATTAGAACATAACATTTTGGAAATCTTAACCTGCAAAAGAGAGAATAATTTCATAACATGGGATAAATCATAGTAGTGAAATGAAATCCCAATAATCATAACTTAAAACATGAAACTTTTTGGAATACACACATAATCATAGAGAATCATTTCTTATTAGTCAAGACTCATTGCGAAGACTATCTTCGTGGACAAAGTCCATTTCTGAACCGAGTTCACTCCTCGTTTCAGACCTGTTTCACTGAACCGGTTTAACCTGCCGTTCCAGCTATGTCTATCTCATGAGATATAAAATAATTACCCAATGCATTGGAGGGAGATATAGGTCCCACCCATCTCATAATGATACCATTCTTATTTGTGCCACAAAATCATAAATCATACATCATTGCATAACTCATGTAATAAAAATGGGATTCTTAAACCTCATGACATCCTAAAAAATTAATATAAGATAGAGGAATTCAAAAAAATAGTTCCATCACAACATAATCAAATCAATGTAATAATAGGGATAGAAACAGAACCCTTTATTATCTTAGATTGAAAATAATTTTGATAAAACACTTGAACTCCACTCTTGAGGAAAATATCCTTTCTACAAAAAAAACACTTTTCATTTCTTAACATGTCATACAATTCTAAAATAAAAGAATTTGATTAAAAATAACCTTGAAAACTTGTAAAGGAAGCTTCTTCGAAATAATTTTATAAAAATCCATTCATGCCGAATATGTTAAAAAACATTCTTCTTGTACTTTTGTCGGAAAAGTCAAAAAGTATCTCGTACGAAAAACGACAAAAGATTCCTTTCATATCTATTACTAAATACTCACCAAAGGGTAAAATTAGATTTAAACAATTTTAGGTGGATGCCAAGAATATTACATATTGAGGAAACATGGATGTGGATTATAAAATACACCCTAGTGAATCCCAAAGTATAAAGAATCTCAGATAAAATGAGATTGTGATATTTTCCCTTACCTTAGAGCTGATTTGCTTCATAAGTGTCTGAACCTCCTGTATAATGATTTAAATAATGTTATCTCCTTATTCCAGAAATCATAACTTTTTTATGATATCATATATGGTCATATTCTTAGCTCATTATTAGTAATATTTCATTACTACTTGTTATTCAGGTGTTTATAAATTTTTTTTCTTATGCGTGTTTTGTCGAATAAATTTATATTTTTCTTATTAGGTTATAGATACCTCATTTCCAGAATGGTATTAGTGTAATATATTTCATATTCATTCACTCAATCCATTTATATAATCATTATGAAATGAATATCATGTATAACGAGTCACATCACATCGTGGAGATGGTATTCTGTACGTACGCACGAGCGATGATATCGTTCACATGATCGTGGAATTGTATTGGAGTGTATGAATACAATTTTAGAATCAATATAACTTTACAATAATCAAATATAGTTATTATTTACACAATTATACCCATCTGAGTAAGGTGGTGGTGGAAAATAGATTACACCACAGGGTGGATACGGTATTCCGTACGTACGCACGCGGGGCGATTTTGTTTTCTGTAGGATGGATAGATGGTGAAATATGGTTGTTTCATACTTATAATAACATATCAGTATATACTGATGTTATTACTTCATAATGAAACAACTAAAGAAGAAGAAGTGGAAGAAGAAATAAAGTTGAAAGAATCGGTAACGGACATTACCTCTTCTTTGAAGCACCTATTTGAGATCTCCTCTTAGGGCACTAAAATTGGTCTTTGATGAAGCCCAGGACCTATAGGATGATTCTAGAGAAGTGGAGAGGAGATATTGGCTGGAGTTAGCCGAGTTTGAAGGTTCAAAGTGGTGTGAGGAACAGAGGGAGGAGGTTCCCTTTTATAAGTGAGGAGAGGGGCACCTTTGGAATAACTAAAACTATTATTTTATTAAAAAGTCAAATTCGGTTTTTAATAGCTCCAAGTTTGTACATTTTGAAGCTAAGGAGGGGATGGTTCGAAATCCTCTCATCCAATAGAATTTAGACAAGTTTAGGTGTCAATTTTATCCTTATCATTTAGATTTAACTTTAAGTTAGATAATTTAACTTTTACAGCGTCTTCTTGTTTTCTTACACTATAAGGTTAATAAACATACTATATCAATCCATACGAAGCCCATGTTATTTATTATTAATATATATAACCTTATCTAAGTCATTTGGCCGAACCATAGATTTTTAAGAATAAAATAAGAATTAGTAATATAGTATTTGTTTTAAAAACTATTTTATGTCAATTTTGACACTATTTGGTAATAGATTTTTGTGAAAATAATAACAGAATGATTAGTTCGAAAAAATTTCAATACATCAATTATAGAATGTCATATTAACATATAAAATTATTGAAATTCATAAAAAGTCTCAAATTACATTTATTTGGGTATTTATAACATCAATTATGTCAATATTTCATTAATATGATAATTACTGCATCATCCTTGTATCAAAAATAAATTAAATTATTTTAAGTCTAAAAATTAAAAATAAAATACCATTATGTAGGAAATATTTTTATCTTTCTGATGAATATTTATAGTCGAATTTTTCTTATGTATTACCCTATATTAAAATTTTATTTGTTATTAAACATTGATTTTAACTAATTTATCCCTTCTTTAAATAAACTGATAATAAATGTCCTAGTCTAAACCAAGTGAGCCTAAATGGTCATATTTTATTCCTAAGGTTGTTTTTGGTCGAATTACACTTATTCAATAGAATTAGAACATGTGTTAGGGTAATAATAATATCATTTTTACCCATAACTACCCTATTTACTTTTAACCGTGGTTAAAAAAAAGTAAAAAGTTACTATTCACCAAAAATTAGTTTCATCTAATTGAACCACATTTTAGTACTTGATATTAACCGTGTCTCTCGGATTTTTGAAATTCCACTCTCAGAAGCGGTAAAATTAGGTTTTATGAAAAAATTCAGTTTTTTAACTACCACTTAGTGGTTTCACTATTCATCAAAATATGAAAGTTTCCAGAAAAATACCAAAAATTAGTCCTAAGCTATATTTGATATTATGAATTCAAAAATGATGTTTGTTTTAACAAATTCAAAACATTTCTGTTACATTGACTAATTTAAAAATTAATTTCTGTCGTCAAGACAAATAGCGTGTTTTTAAGAGATAATAACTATAAAAAGATTGACACTTGTTTATGTCTGGTTTAAATGTGAAATTACATCCAATGAACCAAATTGTATTAAATTGTAAAAATATACTCTAAATATACTTTAAAACCCCTCAAATTAATATTTTATCACTATTATTTATTTCAATTAAAAAAGTTGTTTTTAATTAGAATTTAATAATTTTCACTATTCATCAGAATATGAAAGTTATCCGAAAAGTACCAAAATTTCACCCTAAGATAATTTTGATATTCTGAATACAAAAATGAAAACCATTTTGAAAAATAAAATTTACAAAATTTCAAAAAGTGGTTATTACTATTCATAACAGCTAGTTTTAATAATATTTTAATAGCATATCGTTGTTTAGTGAAACTCGGTATTGCATACGACGCAAGTTATCGAGGAAGGCCGCGGTTACGTGTAAAGCAAGTCAAGCTAGTGTTGTATGTATTGAAAGATTCCTTTGATGATTTATATAACATAAAAACAAAATATTTCTCATAAAAGTCTCGGGTGTTACATTTCCTTGGTCGAGGGTATGATTATATCCTATATAATAGTTAATTAATTGTTATTAAATAAAACAAGAACCACAAACATAAATATGATATCATATATGATCTTCTAATACTTCATTGTTAATAATATATTTGTACAATCATAGTATCGAGTGATAACTAATTATTTGTCCTTTGTATGTTTCATTATGTATGTCATGTTTGTTATGGATATGAATTATTTGATTCATATCCAGAATTATATTATGTTTTTTAACATTTTTTAAACATAAAAGGATAATTATTCCTGAATGGTTATGATTCTGAAATGAATCTCAGGGGGTTCATGGAGACGGTAATATGTATGTACGCACGAGCGACAATACAATTATATTGATGGTGAAATCATATGTAATTATATATTATATCATATATAATGAATAATCAACATTATATATTTATTATTTACATCTATTATACTAATTATTACACTCATCCAAATAATGAAGGGTTGAATAACGTACTACACGATAACGTGGAGACGGTAAGCTGCACGTACGCACCTCTTATGACTTTGTTATTCATAGGATGGATAGAATAATGAATATGTTTGTACGATATTTATAATAACAGAACAGAATATATAAGGTACATGATTTATTATTTTCGTATGGAAACAACAAAGAAAGATGAAGTGGAAGAAGAAATGAACATTGAAATAGGTGATGAAATAACTACATCTTCTTCTACTGTTTCCCATTGATGTGATCAAAGAGATCATTAGGTTGAATTTCTAATGAAAGTAAGGCCTCTAAATTTAAGTGATGGTATTTGGGAGGATATTTGATCAGGTTTTGGCTGACCAAATAGATTTGGAGGTGTGAATTTGAATGAAAGGTAAGTACCCTTTTATAAGAGAGGTGAGGGTCAATTTTTGAAAATCTTGAACTATTAATTTACTCTACAATAATATTCAGTTTATAATGGATAAAAAAGGATTTATTTCGTAGAAAATGTGTGGTTGGGTCAAAAATCTCTCCACCAATAGGTTTTAGATAGTGGTTGGTCATTATATTAACCTTATCTTTTAGATTTAACTCTTCGTTAAATAGTTTACCTTTTACCATGTATTCATGTATTATTATAATAAATGGTAAACCAAATTACTTAAAAAATCCAAGAGAACACCAAGTGGTCCATTATTGACATATATAACCTTATTTAAGTCCTTTGGACGATCCTTATATTTTTAGAAGTAATATATCAATTAATAATATAGTAATTTTTTTTAAAAACACATTTATGTCAATGTTGAAACTGTTTAGTATTTGGTTTTTGTGAAGGTAAAAAAACATGATTTCTTAAAAGGAATATTAAATCAATACTAACATGTCATATTATCCCTAAAAATTCGTTTAATGCATAAAAAGTATCAATTTACATTTATTTGGATATTTATAAAATCAATTATTTTAATCATTCATATAATATTGTAATAAATTAATCATCATTATATAATAAATAAATTTAAATATTTAAGTTATAAAAGTTATATATAAAATACCATAATTTTAGAAATGTTTTTAGATTTTTTATTAATATTTATCATTTAATTTAGCTTTTGTATATCCCTATATTAAAAATGTGTTAGTTATGAAAATTTGAATTTAACACTATTAACTCTTCTTTAAATAAAAATAATAATAAATTTACTAATATAATCCATGTTTATATAAGGGGTTAATATTTTATTATTAAGGGTAATTTAGGTACAAATACCCTTATCAAATAGAATTAGGACATGTGTTAGTGTAATTATAAAATCATTTTTACTTTTTATTGCCCTGTTTACTTTTAACCATGGTAAACTGAATTCAAAAGTTAATATTCCTAAAAAAAATTTCATCCTATTGAACATAATTTTTCTTACGGATGTCAACCTTTCCCCATGTATTTTTTAAAATCAATTCACAGAAGCAGTAAAATTATGTTTTATGATAATTTGCAACTGTTCATAGAAGATGTGTAAAAGATGTTAAAAATTCCAATTAAATTTTATACATCTAATTTTATTATAAAATTACTCCAATGAATTACATTGAACATATATAGGTATTATTTATCTATTTTGACTTTAAATGAATTTAAAACAAATAAATTTATTTTAAAATAAAAAATCGATTTTAAATAATAACGTAGTGTTTCCCACTATTAACCAAAATGTGAATGTCTTTAGAAAAATAACAAAAATTCACTCTAAGAAAATTTTTTATTCTAAAACCGGAAATTAAGTCTATTTTAACAAATAAATGACATAGAATAATCATTATTTAATTTAAAATTAATTTTTTTTTCAAAACCAGAATGTGAGGATTTTAGAGGTAAAAACTATCAAAATATTGACATGTGTTTTTGTCCAATTTAAATGAAATATTACATAATATGACCTAAATTATATTAAATTATAAAAAAATAAAGTAATTGAACTTTAAAACCACTAAAATTATTAATTTAACACTTTAAATTATTTTGATTAAAAATGTTATTTTCAAAAAAAAATTATAATTTTTTAATTATTCATCAAAATGTTAATGTTATCATAAAAGTACCAAAACTTAATCCATACTGAATTTTGATGTCCCAATTCTAATGAATAAATTAATTTCATTACATTGAATATATAAAAATGTCAAATATTGGATTTAAAATTGTTTCTCCAATAAAAGAAAGTAAAATTTTATTTTCTGAAAAATACTTATTTTATTTGAAAAATTCAATTTGTTAAATATTATGTATAAAAACACAAAAAGTAATTTTAATATTATATGGATTCTATAATATTCAAAATGTAGTTAATGATATTCATTATCTCTTTTTGAATGGCTAGTTTGGTAATTCATGGTGCGCTCAAACTCAGCATTGCATGTAGCGCAAGCTATTGAATTACATTAAAGAGATGACAAACTATGAAATCCTGGGTTGTTACATGATATTTGGTCTATAGGGTATGATCATAAAATTATTTAATGATTTTATCATACCCTTATCATCTTATTTTGATTATGTATCTCCTTTATTTACCATTATTCAAAATCTAAAATAACCATAGATTATGTTTCTTTTAGACAAGGATATAGAGACATGTTTTGGTAGGAGTAATAAAAGATAATATAAATGTGTAAAAAGGTTAATATCATTTACCATGTTTGAATAAATTTTAACAAGATTCAAAAGACACAAAACTATATAGTTCCTCGGGCATGTTCTTTTGTAATATAATGAATATTCAATAAATATTAATGTAATTTCCATAAATTTAATACCTCGTCCTCTATAACTATACATAGAAATAGTCTTTTTTCAAATAAATTAATCTAATTCGAATATCCAATAAAAAAACTCAATTCTGAAAACAATTGAGGTGAATTAAGAATTTCATACAGATATATTACATAATTTTATGCATATATTCCATATATCTTATAACAATATTAATCCCAAAACTCAGATGGTTTAGTATTATTGGATTCTAGACACATAATTATCTTATTTAATTAAATAATATTAATACCTCCCACAATGTTCATCTCACGTAGTAATCTATTTAAAAAAATCATACTTAAAACCATTATTCATAACATAGGGAACATAATCATATGATATGGTGACCATAGATTCCCAATAAGGATAAATATAAGAGTTATCAATAATTGATCATACGTGGCCATAAAACTATCACCTGGGTATGAGAACATGATCATAACATGGTACAATTATACCCAATAAATAAAATATCATTTATAATAAATCAAGAAATACGGTTTTTTCATAAAAAATAGACAATTCATTAGTTTCTAGAATAATAAATAATAGATCACTATCATTGTGAAAATAACATAAGAAAATGAAATCAGTTTTTGAAATACACATAAGCATACGGAATCATTTCATAGTCAAGGCTCACATCCAAAACATTCATGGTGGATTTTGATATCATTTTAAAATAAATATTTCATAAATCTGGGGGAATATAATTTCATTTATAAAACGTAATAACAAAGAGAAAGTATATAATATGAAATGGAAAAGGTTGTGTTAACACAGAATAATGTTTTAAATATAATTTAGAATATAATCATAAAACAATTAAGGGAAAAATAATAGGTTATTTTTTAAAAGGTGAAGTGAAAAAATATAAAAAATAATTTTATTTTTTAAAATATTAATTGATAATAGATACTTTGAAATATATATTGGTTATAAAAAGAAATATAGTATGGAAGATAAATAAATTTAATAGGAGAGAATCCTTTTTCATTATTTTGAAAAATCAATCAGGAAAACCATCATTATAAAAAGAAGAAAAACCTTTTTGGAAAATTATATTGAAAATATAGTGCTAATATAAGAAAAAAAATAATTAGGATCCAATTGTTAAGGAGAATATGGTTTAAAAATGAAAATATTGTCAATGATGGGGAACCATCATTAATTCATATATGAATTATTCTCAATAGTGATATACTTTTTGGGAATGAAATTTTTTCATGTTAATACATATTAATTAAAATGTACCATTTTAGTACAATGAAAAAATTTACCATGAAATAAACTCATAAGTATGGTGAATCATATCTTGTATGATTAATGTTTTAGAGGAAGAATTATAACACAAACGAGGGAGTAGAGATAAGTAAAACCATTAAAATGTTACTTTCAATTGAATCAAAAATTTCTTATAAATAGAATATGACATGTGTCTTTATAACCAATGAATTAAATTAATATGGTAAAATTAATTTATTTGGAAGTTGATACATCATTCAAATGAATACGTATTACATTTAAGAAATATGGCTCACCCAGAGAAAATTTGAAATAAGAAACCCATACAGTGAATTATCAAAAATTTGATCTCACTAAAACCTATTATAAAAAAAATAATCATATTTATCACTCATATGAGATTCTTATAACGAAACATAAAATTTATTTTCAATTATTCTTTACATGTATATCAGTTAGTTAATATATATTTTCAATATCAGGTGCAAGTATTTGTAATGATTTTGAAATAGATTCATAATAGTTGTGTGGTCATTCATTATTGATAAAAAATAATTTATTCATATATATATAGCGTACTATAATTAATGGTTCATGGTATTTTATAATGTTATAGTTTCAATCATATTTATTTTTAATCACATATCATCTTAATAAAATTGGTGAAAATCATGTCTCAGTGATCTGTAACAAATGAGAAAAGGTATCTTAATAAATGAGTATAAGAGTAATGTAACAATTCAAGAATAAATCATACAATTATTTATCTATTTTAATATTATAATATCGTTAAAATATTTATTATAGTCATCCATGATATTTTATTATATAATTTTTCATGTCAGTGGTTGTACTGAACCTTCCATGAACATACCATAATTAATGTATTACTTTGATTATAAATGTTCTATAATCTCACATAATATGTGTATTATAGAATAGTTATGATAATTATTTTTTCTTTGATTAAATTTTTATGTGACTTTTTTTTAAATAAACGAGAAGGAAAATGAGACACATTAATAAAAAGATATGGTAATCTACACAATAGATAGTTAACAAATTAATTTCTCAATGAATAAGATGAACAATATTATATTTTAGGATTTAATCATCATAATGATTATTATAATATATTTTCAACATGTATTATTCAATTTCAATTTTAAAATCAGTGAAGATAGGTAGTGGTGAAAAACATGTAGTCATCGCTTCGTCGAGGCGGTAGTTTGATAACTACACGAATAATAGTTTGGTATTCATAATATAAAAGGAGGTAAGTGGTTAATTTTTATTAACATTTAAAAATAAGAATAATTAAATTATATAAAATATGTAGTTATATATTAATTAAAAAAATTACTCTAAATTTTTTGATTGAATGGAAATGAAGTCTGGGAAAATGAGTACACAAATGGAAATCCATGTTTTTTCCATATAGGATTCCAAAGAATGGTGGTATTAATCCAATATATTGTGTTTGTAGGCTCAATAAAAAGGAAATTTTTTTAATGAATGAATAATGTGTTGATTTATAGGGGGAAACAGTGTTTTGGGAGTTGCCATGATGCTGTTTTGAAGGGCCCCTTTTATAAGTGGTGAGAATTACATTTCTATAAATATTTCAACATAATGTAAAGAGATAAAATTATTCACAGGTTCGGCGGAACCTAAAATAGACAATAATTACTGTATTATTATATAAGGTTCATAATATCTCAACCAATCAATTAATTTTTTTTAACTTTATTCATGTAATTTATCCTTACATTTATTACTTTTACTATTATAGATTTTACTATAGTAAACAGTTTTACCCAAGTAATTTACTTATAATGCTTAAAAAGAAAATTCCCATTACTACATAATTTGGACCTAATAATTAAAAATATGAAATTAATATTATCATTTAAAAATTTTTTGGCGAATAAATATTATTATTATTATTCACACATAAAATGCATAAAAATCCATTTTTAGAACAATAGTATTTTTAAGCATAAAAATCATTTATAAGATAAAATTAAAAAAATATTTTACATAAATTATATAAATTTTTTATTATATATAAAATATGTGTGATATGGATTTAAAATAATAAAAAACAATGTTTTACTCAAATATTATTTACTGAAAATGAAATTAAACAAATAGTTTTTATTATATAATTTTACTTATGACAATAAGATGTTTTTCGTATGTGTTATAAATATAGTAATTTTAAAATATCTAGTTTTACTAAATGATAGAAAAAATTAAATTGTTTTATACACTTCTTGTTATTTCTTATATTTTTATAATGTTATATTATTTTTGTAAAAACAATATTTTCAATATTCACATAAAAATATATAATCATAAAAATTTATCAAAAATTTATCTCGATGAAAATTTTTATGAAAATTTCAAAAAATGAAAATATTTTTATAAAATAATATTTCAATAATTTATAAATATATTTTTTAGTTGAAAATAATATATATAAATTATTATTTTACTAAAAATATTCTTTTAATCCTTTAAATGTTCATGATAATATTTTTTATGAATTTACAACTGATTTTAATATTTTTTACTCTAGGATTTATTATTATTACATTTTTATAATAATAAATACTTTTCTAATCTTTTTATTTTAATTTTGCATGGGGAGTCAACAACTGAACAAATTATTTATTTAAAAAAATATATTACAAATTCATAGAGTGTTATTGATTAATGTATTTCATGCATACATTTTATAGAATATAATGTATTTAATTTTTAATATAAATGAATAATCTTTATAATTTTATAATGGATTGACTTGTGTTGTGTTTAATGGAGGAATTAAACAAATATTTGTTAATGGAATGAAAAGGGGTTAAATTTTGAGATTAAATACACATCACACCACTAGGTATGTGATGTGGGATGGAAATTGATTTTTGATGATATTGCATAGTTGTAATGACAGAGAAACACCATTATAAGTCGTGTAATGATATTACACGTTAAGAAATTTTCAAACGGGGATTTCTGAAAATGGCAAGTCATGATGTCCATTCATGGTGTAGAAAATCATTAAATGTTGTGTATACCATTTTCATGAAGTGAAATATTTTGAGACAATATTTTAGAGAAGATTTTACCAAGATTCAAGAAAACTGAAGAATGAGAGTTTACATGATGTGAAATTACCATACATGTTGTAAACATGTTGACTTACTTAAAAAAATTAATAAAGGTTCGAACGAGGCTTTGATGAAATATATTATTAATAGAGAACCTCATAACCCCTTCCAACATACTCATGGACTTTAAAGAGAACGAGGAACATCAACGAAGGTTGTATAACATGGAGGGATGATATGAAGTCCGACATCGCCCCCATATGTTGCCTCTATACCTCTTCAGGTACCGAAGATTTCAGTCTCATCATGCCTATCATGAGTGAATAGTTTCATTAGTGTTAGGTGATATTATTGTTGCTGGATTTGATGCTACAGATTATTCCATTTTATATTTATTGTTTTCAGTTACATGAATCCATTTTTTGAACTCCAAATATATTTCCTTTCTTATTTCATGACCATTTCTATGCTCATAATGTAATATTTATATTTATTAAATTAATCACATTTTTTTGGGTATGAAAATTATGAAATCAAGGTCTGTTATGTTTAAAAAAGGTTTTGGTTCAATTAGTTTTTATTTTTCCCTATTTATATGGAAATTCAAAAGTTGAAATAACATAATTATAAAATGATCCACAAAACAAGGATCCTTATTAGCCTAACTCTGACACCAAAACCAAATAAATCTATTTTCTATTAGATCTCTATCACACAAACATGAAATCGTAAAAACTGAAAGTTGAACCATAATGATATTCAAACTAATCAATCTTACTATTTTTCCCTTTCATTAAAATAAAAAAAATTGAAATTCATTTTCTATATTAATTTTGAACATTTGATTTATCCATATGGTTTCTACACTAATACTTACCATGTAATTTATTTTTTTTAGTTTGTTCAAGTTTATTAAATTATTAATTTTTTATCCCTATAAAAATTTAATAGTTACCTACATGTTTTCAGTTACACTCCACCCATAATAAATTTGTATTAACTTTATTTTAATTATCACTTACTAGTGTAACTGACTATATGTATGTTGTATATATAAATGATTCACGAAATAATTTTTAGTGTGATCTCAAAAAGCATAAGAAATATATTGTTTTCCCCTAGAATAAGCCTCTCATAATATTTAGTTTTTCTCTAATGATTTGATCACAATGTCCCCCATGATCTTCTATTACATGTCATATAATATAATTAACATTCCAAGATGACCCATATTCAACGTTTGACAAATAGAACTTCATTGGATAGCTTGAAAAGTAAAATTTTATTTCCCTATTTTGTTTATTGTAATGGATTCTATGTAGAGATATAAAACATGTATTCAAAATAAAATCAAATCCTTAATAATGATGAAAATTATTTCAGAATAATTATAACCATAAACATCAAATTGGTATTCAATAAAACCTGACTTTTTCTTCAATAATGATTTCATCATGGTGGGGATTTAATATTTTTTTAAAATATCTATGATACCCAAGACCAGAATCAAATATTTAATCTCCAAATATATACTTAAGAATTTGTGTACATTAATTTCCATGATAAACTTTATTAATTTTATTGGATTGTATTTACGTTAATTTATTGGTTTATGAATTTGTTGACACCAATAATCATTATTAGCCATTGGTCTGTGTTATCTATTTTCTTAATGCCCAAAATCATTGAAATTAATTTTTTAGGTTTAGATATTGTGTTATTTAGGTATCTAATTATATTGATTATGTTGGATGACCTCTTAATCATTATTAGAAAATAACGATACCAATGTCAAATCGATTCACTCTAGAAAACAATTTATTGATTTGAGACATTCCATTTACTGATTCCCTCCATATTTTTGTCATGTAAGAAGTTGAATATTGTTTTTTCATCATCTTCAAAATGTGACATTTTATGAATATTTATTATACTATTCTGTGGGGGTGTTCATATGTTTTTAATGAATGATGTTTTTAATCGTAAATATTCATAACTAGGTTTTCATAACAACAATATTTTCTACGACAGTTTTTATCCCATTAGTATTATCAGAATGATAATTACAACATTATTGGTCACATGTATATTAAACTGGTTCCAACTAGCTCCATAATTTTAAAAAACTAGAATGTTTATTTATGGGCTTTTTATTATAACATCAAAAGCGAATTATTAGAAATAGCCTCATGAAAATTTAATCTAAAAATTCATCATTTTATAAAAAACATCATGTTAGTCAATAATTCATTTAGTTTTACATGTTTGATACATAGTTCAACCTATATTTCATTATTTTGGGTTCTATATTACCTATTAACATATTCCCCTAATGTATTCACAAAAGAAATCCTATATAATGATATGTAATTAGAATATAAATTCATCAAATCATATCCCATGGGTGTGAAAAAATAAGTGTGCAGTGAGGCCCCTTTCACTTATACTAGGGGATGATTGAGTTAATACCCAACACATAATTTTTTCGTATTTTTACCCATAAGAAAAATTATGTCTAATATTGAATCCAATTTTGACATCCATATGAGGATTTTAATGCTATATTAACCACACAATCTATAAATTACCAAAACATCAAGATGTTATCCTTTTGTTATACTTATTACATTGATTTTCTCTAATTATATATTATCCTAATACCTAAATAATTAAAAATATTATATATAAAAAAATTAAATATTTCTCACTACCTTTGAAACAATGATCATACTTAACCTATCAGACATTGATGACTATTATAACAATTAATCTATCTTCAATTGATAACACCAAAAACCTTAATTTAATATATGCCATCCTTTGATACCAACTAAGGTACCCCATACTGATACATTCAAATCCATTGCAAAAAATAATAATTTACACAATGGGGTTGATATACATCCTTAATGATTTTTTTCTTCAAATAAACTAATAAATGAATTCTAAAGACCATTTTAATTTAAGTTTTTTATATAATTTAAGTAAATATTTAACATGTAAAACCAATTTTCATTACATGAAATGAAAATTTTTTCCTCTATATACGAAACAACTTAATCTATAACAAGTCATTAGAATCTCCAATATGTCCTCCACACAAGATACTATGGTCGAAACGTCTTAGATATTACATTTCGTCATGACCTGGGGGAATTGAAACATATGAAAATGGTATTATCTTAGATGCTCTGTAATGTTCTACATAAATGATAACAGTTAGATATCATAAGATAGAATAAGATGAGAATATTTGTTTAATTTGGATACATGATCAAGTTAAACCGAGGAACGAATAGATCATAAATCATGGAATAAGTCATGGAATAACATAATACATGAATCAATAGAGTGTAACAAAATGATCTCATAAACATATCAACATATATTGTCACATTATCAATATAATTACTCTATAATGGTGGAAAAAACATATTCACAGTATCCATATTTCTAAGCTACACACCAATACTGTCATCACATATTATGGTTGGGATAACCACCCGTGTACCTTCTTGGGATTGGGAAACACCTCTCGTGTGACATTGGGCTTGGGACAAAACCTCTTTAATACCCCTTTGTCTTGTGATAAATATTACCATATACTATTTGGCATTAGTTAAATCCTCCCGTGAAATTTTGGGATTGGGATAAATAATCTTATTTAATATTTTGAGACCATGATACAAAAACATAAATAAATTTATTGGTAATAGATATAAGAACACACAAATCATCACTCGCACATATTTTTCCACATGAAATAAATCATCATATCATAAAGTTTCTACGTAAATAAATTAGTTTTATCATCTTTTTAGAAATAAATCACATATTAACAAGACATAATAATTCCATTAATAATTCTAACATGATATATATGTCGAAAATATGTATCAAAAGATAATCAATAAATTTATTGGTTAATACCTTTCAATGATGATAATCAACAATACAGAATATGAACCATATAGAGGAAGGTTATATATTTAAGTATATAATATAGCCAATAAATAAATATATTTAATTTTTGTAAACACACTTTATTTAATGAAATAAAAGATATGGTATTTAGAATTCAAATTCATTAGAAGAAAATGAATGCATATTAATGGTGTATGGTTAGGAAAGGCAGGAAAAATGATCGGGCATCTCACCAAAATAGATGGAAATTACATATAATAACAAGAGAAATAATTTTGATGGTATCATTTGAATAGTTTTTATAATAATGTAAAAGACATACAAATGAATAATAACTCAGATGATAAATATATTTTTAGTATTTTTTTACAAAAAAACACTTTGGAAATATGAAACATCATTGATCTTTTGAAATCATTTTAAAATAATTTTTTTAAATCTTGTAGAATATAATTTATTATAATAATATAAAAACATATTAAGAAATGAAATATCCAATAAAATTATGTTTTATATAAAAAATGTTAAAATGATATTTTGAGAATCATTCAAAAATAGTTATACCATGGGTCACATTAAAATGTTGAATAAAATGAATTAAAATTTATTGTGTTTTTATAATAAAATATTTATATTACATAATTAAAAATGAAAATATCTTATGAAGATAAATATTTGGTGGATGGTAACATATTTGAAATTACTGAAAACCTATTTGGGTATTTTTTAATATATCTGTTTAAAACAAAAATCAAATAAAGTGTAACAAATTATATTTCTAAAAAATGAAAAGGAAAATATATAGTTAAAATGAGATAAATAATAATCATATCATAAATTATAATGGGGAAAATTAGTGGCAATGTAAAATATATAAAATTTGTGGAAACAATCATTAAAGGGGATATGAATTATTCTAAAAAGTGATATAATTTATAGGAATGAAATTTTATAAATGGAAATGATATTATATAAAAAGATACATTCCAATATATTTCATGAAATAGTACCCAAAAATAACATCTCAAAATTGGAGAATCCAATATTGGATGAATTATTTTAATGGTGAAGAATTATAAATTAACGTAGATAGTGGAGTAAATAAAAAACCCTAAAAATTAGTTTCTTCTAAATCAAAAGACATATAAATAGAAATCATGATTTCTCTCTTCAAACCCCATGAATTAAATTAATATATATAAATACATTCATTTGGAAGTATATATAGAATTCTATAGAAAATGTGGTTATAATTATGAAATACATCTCAATTATTGAAAATTTAATACAAGAATCTTGTATCAGCCCCATCCAATCCATTTGATTAGGTTTTGTTAAAGGAGATATAGAAAATAGGTACAATTTCCCTGAAATAAAAATATAAGTAAAATTTACTGAGTGTTTAACACAATAAAAAATTTGGAATTTTGTTACCCTTAAAGACACACACACAACCACATAGAATCACTAAGATGAAGATCAACAAAAGAACAATTAAAGAGGCATCTGTATAACTATATAAGATATAATATTTAAAAACACTAATAGAATCACCAAGACATTATTAGAGTACAAAGGATAAAAAATAAAATTATTGGCACAAAATCAAGAGTTGTAATAGACTTAGGAAGTAAGCTGAACTAGTTTATTCTACATTACCCAACCATGGAAAAAATTTCAATTTATAAACACCCACAAAAACTAATGGAAAGGTGTTCTAATAGTGATGTATGAAATAGGTATGTTTCCTGCACCACAAAAGAAAAAATCTGTATATGCATTGAGGTGTATATAAAGGGGTGAGTATAACATCCAAGAATAAAACCTCAAGAACCATTTCTTTCATTCCAGTAAGATCATAATCATGTTCGTTAATAGTTATATAAAATACCAGGATTAAAAAAATGGAAAATTTAAAATTAATTTTATAAGTAAATATAAATAAATAAATATATATATCTAATGTAGATATAAACTATAAATCAGCAGATCAAAATATTTTTCTACAACATAAATATTTCATTTAATATGAGAGAAAAAAATTTATATGAAAATCATGGAATAAAAACTCTATTATTCTATTCACACACCAATCCATAATCAAGACCTTATGAAATGGTGCTATGTATATTCTGGATTTCATCCGTGATCTAATAACAGATTGTTTATTAGAAAATGTTGTAATGAAAATCCCATGCATCTTTACATAGACACACAAATACATAACCATGAAATATAAAAATGGATTGGAAATCATGGTGAATTTTATCCATTATCCATTTTACTTATGTCCAATAGCACACGCAATCCATGTCTAGACATGAAAATCCCCCAAAACATATTTGATTTACAAACATTTTCCATTTTCAAAAAAATCATTTTAAAATCCCATGTGGTGTCACCCACATTCCAAAACCAAGAAAAAGAGCAATTAAATGAAATTCCATTAATGTTATAAACGTTTATGTAAATAGAAATTTTATTACAATAATATAGAAATGATCAAGAGGAATGAGGGATTTCATAGTCTAGGAAACATTTGATAGACGGTGAAACTATATAAGTCAAATAAATTTAGCACAAAAATTATGTATAAAATCTCCATGATATGACACATTCCTTCAATTTCACTAAAATATTGAATAAAAAACCAATCCAAACTCATCTAATCCCATAGATATTGGTATAATGATATTTATAAAGTTTTATTCATATTGAAACAACAATATCAAAGATTGGAAGGAAGAATAGAGTCATAACCATTGATTGACACATTAATTTTTTTAAAAAGTGTCAGAATTAGTGTTTAAATGTTGACGATCATCAAAATAACCTAAATGAACCCTAGAAATCAAAATCATAAATCAATAGAAGTAGAATAATTTTTTTATGATATTTTGGGTTTCTATAGTAAATTTATATATTATCTCATTCTTATTGTATTGTTTAATAAACATTTTAAAAACTGTGTCAATCAACTATGTCCTGAAAGCACCATGTTTTTCAGTTTTTCCTAATGATGCACTAATTTTACATCATCCAACTGAGCACCAAATACCACACATGATTTCTTATAGATATAAACATATTTTTTACTAACCATTCTCAAATTGTTATCCATTAATAATTATTTCAAAACCTTCTGAAATAATCTAAAAACATTAATAGTGTTTGCCCAAGCATTCCATAACATTAAATAATCAATAAAATATTGAAATAACTCAAAACAATGATATTAAATTCTCAGAACTGTTTTTAGTTTCCTCAACAAACGATAGAATAGTTCATTCAATGATCTCATGTGAACTTATCTCATTCCCACATCTGTTATTACATTTGACAATGCTAACATAATAATAGTAAAACATAAAATGACCTCCCTTACACATTATTCATCCCTCTATCCAAAATAACTACTAATTTATCTATTATTACTTAATTTGGATATGGTCTATCATGATCCCCAATTATCACTTGGCCATGTTCCAGCTAAAAAATCCTCATTTTAAAGACATGAAACAAAGGATTTAATTCACTAAATCTCATATGTATAGATAACTAGTTTACAAAAACATTAATCTGTTCTAAAATCTTAAATGTGAAAACTATTAATGGATCAAATTACTAAGACATTCCCAACTGATGATGACTATGTATTGATGGAAATATAGAAAATATTTGATCACTGAAATTGAATGAAAGTTCAACAATGGTGATCTATTTATAATATTGCTCGTATTTGATATATATCCATTAACTTACTAATATTATGGATATTTTCTATATAATTTTATTTAATTATAGGACTAATTATTGAATCATCTCCTATTTTTTACCCAAAAAAAGTTAAAAAATTCAGGACATAAATATAATGAATCAATGGGGATATATGTATCATGTTTAGAAAACCAATATTATATGATAACTTCACTTATGATATATTATTTTTTGATGAGCCAACAAAGTGCATGATAGATTCCCATGACATATAATCTAGTTTTTTATTGTAGTCCTTACTATACATCCATCTATGGATGATATGTAATTTTCTTTGTAAATTGTGTTATCATATCATGTTGTAATGAGCAATAAAACTGATAAGTGAATCAAGGAACCCTATTTGTGGAAATAAAAAATGGTACACTGTGAAACCTAACTACTTATCTAATATATAACATTTCTAGATCATATATCATATTGGATTTTCTTATTGGCAGAATGTGTTCATACTTTTTAAGTTAATCAATAACCACCCAAATAACATGATGATTTTTAAAATTTCTAATATAGACTAATGACATAGTCCATTAAATTTTTTTCACGTTTATAAATAGTTATTGGATTAAATTATATTATAAAATTTTTCATTAATTCATAATATTTTATTACTTACTATTTAGGAATATGAAAACATAATCTGCAATATTTTTTTATACCTTCCACTAGATGATAGATTTCATCTCTTTGACCATTTTATGAATTCTCTGATGAATGGCATATTTCATAATTTTTTTCCAAAATAAGTGGTTCTTAAAAATATTTATGTACCATTATTTGGTTGAAAAACAAAATATCGATTCAAAATTTTAATTTCTATAATCCTTGTAATCCCATCTAATTAAGGTTGACTTTTTGATTATGAAATCTATAAGAAAACAATATTCACATTTTGTTATCTATATCCATGTTTCGTATAGTTAATAACTCTCATCAACTCTCATTGGTCACAGCCACTTTTGAATTCTTCATTTTATGTCTTTTTAATCGATGAATCATCTATATAATTCCATTACCTAGGTGTGTACATACTGATGATGTCAAATATTTGGAGATGCAACATCCATAATTTTTTGACTCATGTTCCTGTTTCAATGAGAAAATATATGCGTCGAGATTTTATGATTATTGAAAACTACGAACATGTCTCCTAAAAGATAGTTGTTTCATGAATTCATGGAATGGACCACTACTAATAATTCAAGGTAATGTATATGATTTTCTATTTCATTTTTTCATAACTATAATAAGAATAAATCCACCACTTGATCACCCACTACGAGAACACAACCCAATCCCAATCCATACAAATAAAAATTTATACTTTCACATTGAATTGGTTCGTCAAATATGGGGATGGGTGTTGATGTGTTTTCATTATTACATTCTTGGATATATTTCAGACAATTTTTATCTTATTTTAATGATATTCAGTTATTTGTAAATATATTCATAATGGATAAATGCCTTAAAAATTGAATGATGTGATGAAAATAACCTACAAATATTACAAAGAAATAAATATCAAAGACATTTTTGTATGGATTCCACGTGTGACTACTCCAATTATCATGGGATAAAATGATGTTGTCTATTTAGTGATGAATTCCCATGGGAAATGATCTTCTAGAATCTAGAAGGAACACTTAGAAAATTTAGCTTATTGTTTATGATCATGATGACTTATCAAAATAATATCATGATTAGTCCTATTACTATAGTGAACCAAAATATTATCATCAAATACCATAATAAAATAATGAATGTATATCTGGAATATATTATTCCTTAGGGACCTAAAAAACAGGTGCATTCATCAATCAAAGGTGTAAGATACAATTTTAATAATGAATGTATCCAATACAAAATTTTGTCTTTAGAATACCCAATTTACTAAATATTAAGTGATTAAATTACGATTTAGGTATTGGTCTACTAAAAATTAATGGGTTCCTATTATTTATTTCATTTGCTGCACCCATGTTATGTGCTACCAACTAGCTAAATATGGTTCCATTCACAATTAATAAAGGTCCTACTCAATATATACTAATACCAGAATCCCCATTGAATAAATTAACAATATCATCAAGGGATGTAAAATTCACCTTTGAATATATAAATATCTATTTTATTTAAATTATACTATTACATCTACTAAAAATATTACATTAAACATATTAATCTCTTGGATTATAAACGCATAGGGAATCTTATTTTCTTCATGAGTAATGAAATTTCTGGGGCATTTATATTTTATATACTCCCACTACCCAATAGGTTCATTAATAATCATGAAGGGAGGCATAAACTCTCCATAAAGTAACAATAGTATAACAACATAGGAATAACGAAAGGAATATGATGCACCAGTATCAAGAAAAACATATATATGAGTGAAGTTCCAAAGGATAGTACCCTAGACCATAGAGGGACCCTGATGATCTACTCAAATAGACATCTTTCTCCATATATAAATCGATCATCACATATAGAATAATTCATTCTTCCATACAAAGGTGTCAAATAGATGACCATGTTACTCATGGATTTATCTTAGTTCACCAGATACTAGGGAGAAAAAAATTCCAATGATATTATTCTATATGAGAATACAAGGCATAAGGCTATGTTGATAAATCTCATCACATTTACATCATAGATTTGTTATAGAAAATCTCAAGATTCACTTTATTTCAAAAATGGATGCACTTTTTTGTGTATGGATTAAAATCCTACTTCCTATACTGAATACATGTAAACTAAAATCATCCATGTCAATTTATATGATGTGATGGATAATAGTATGATCTAGTTGAATTATTCGTTAGTTCCCTACCACCTTGGTAATAACCCTCCGTCTTGCATTTGTTTTCTATGCTATAGTTCCCACCCTCACATGAAGAGAATAATGCTTCCCCTTATATGGGATTCCTGACGAGATATCTCTCTTCAACAATCATCTTTTTCATCATTTCAGTATAATACATAAGATTTAAGATATCTAATTTAGAGTATAAATCATGTAATAGTCTTACATTGAATATATATGCCTTCAATTTTTTCCTTCTTTGACCTTTATTGTGAATCCACCTGAGTGAGTATATTGGGAATCATATTTATTCACTAATATATTTCCATGTTTTAGTTTGAATAAATCTGTTGTCTTCACTAGCTTAAAGATATGTTAACCGAATTTTTATTTAATATATCCTCGAACCCATCACCAGACATGTTATTCTCTAACATTTCATGAAAAATTAAATCCAACCAATATATTTACATGTCCTCAAGTATGTACATCACTATATTCAATCTTATCTCCGACAGGATTACAAGGATTTAAGATATTATATTTATTCAATATATCCAAACAAAGAATTTTTCTTGTGCCAAATCACCACATGAATTTAATGGATTACACAAATGTAACCCAAAAGATTTATTCATAAAATGAGTTTCTTATTTATAAAGTACCTTGTTAATATCATCGAAAAATGACAAAATATGTTGATCTTGGTTTTGGTTTACCCATTTTTGGGTGGAACCACTTTTTCGGCTGCATTGTCTCTATATTTTATCATTCTACTCCCTGGTGGTATCTTCATTATAAAACAGTTACAAAAATTATAGTATAACATAATTTTAATTTCATATCCAATTTTTAATAATATATATCAAGTAAATGTAATCATTATATCACAGTATAAGATTCAAATTACCATTTAACAATCCATTCCCTGTGGGATGTATATTTAGAAATTATTAATACCTACTACTCATCGACAAAACCCATAATGGTGAGTTTAAAATTGGAATAAATTTTCCGCAATACAACTTTATTTCCTAGACATCCATGGTAACATGATGTTTGGCATAAAAGTCAGGTATATCTTTCTCATCATATAAATTTCATGTCCCATCACATCATACCCCATTGATACCATCCCAACTAATGTGTTGACCAAATATATACCATTTATAAAAAATAAACCCAATACATTGAATTGGACTAGTTTTAAGGTGATTCTTGCATCACGTGACATTCGTCGGACACCAATGTTTACCAATGAATATCGATCGTCTAATAGAGGTATAGAAGGGTGAACATTTTTCCCTGAAACACATGCTCACAATCATATTTTTAACACCCGAGACTTTTGTGAGAAATATTTTGTTTTTATGTTATATAAATCATCAAAGGAATCTTTCACTACACACAACACTATCTTGGCTTGATTTACACGCAACCGCGGCCTTCCTCGATAGCTTGCGTCGTACGCAATACCGAGTTTTACTAAACAACAATATGCTATTAAAATATTATTAAAACTAGCCATTATGAATAGTAATAACTACTTTTAGAAATTTTGTAAATTTTATTTTTCAAAATTGACTTCATTTTTGGATTCGGAATATCGAAATTACCTTAGGGTGAAATTTTGGTATTTTTCGGATAACATTCATATTCTGATGAATAGTGAAAATTATTAAATTTTAATTAAAAACAACTTTTTTAATCGAAATAATTAATAGTGATAAATTATTAATTTTAGTGGTTTTAAAGTATATTTAGAATATAATTTTTACAATTTAATACAATGTTGTTCATTGGATGTATTTTTACTTTTAATCCAGACATAAACAAGTGTCAATCTTTTGATAGTTATTATCTCTTAAAAACACGCTATTTGTCTTGACGACGGGAATTAATTTTTATATTAGCTAATGTAACTGATATTTTTTGAATTTGGTAAAATAAAAATCAATTAGGATTTCATAATATCAAATATAGCTTAGGCCTAATTTTTGGTATTTATCTGGAAACATTCATTTTTTGATGAATAGTGAAACCACTAAGTGGTAGTTAAAAAACTAAATTTTTTCATAATACATAATTTGATCACTTCTGTGAGTGGAATTTCTAAAAATTGAGAGACATGGTTAATATAAAGGACTGAAATTTGGTTCAATGAGATGAAAATAATTTTTGGTGAATAGTAACTTTTTACTTTTTTTACCACGGTTAAAAGTAAATAGGATAGTTAAGGGTAAAAATGATATTATTATTACCCTAACACATGTCCTAATTCTATTGGATAAGTGTAATTTGACCAAAAACAACCTTAGGAATAACATATAACAATTTAGGCCCCCTTGGATTAGATTAGGACATTTATTATCAATTTATTTAAAGAAGGGTTAAAATAGTTAAAATCAAAGTTTAATAACTAATGAATTTTTAATATAGGGTAATACATAAGATAAATTAGACTATAAATATTAATTAGAAATATAAAATGATTTCATACATAATGGTATTTTATTTGTTATTTTTATACTGAGAATAATTTAATTTATTTACGATACAATGATGATGAAGTAATTATTTTATTAATGAAATATTGACATAATTGATGTTATAAATACCCAAATAAATGTAATTTGAGACATTTTATGAATTCCAATAATTTAATATGCTAATATGACATGTTAGTATTGATTTAATTAAATTTTTTCGAACTAATAATTCTGTTATGATTTTCACACAAATCAATTACCAAATAGTGTAAAAATTGACATAAAATAGTTTTTAAAACAAATACTATATTATTAATTGTTATTTTATTCCTAAAAATCTAAGGTTCAGAAAAATGACTTAGATAAGGTTATAAATATTAATAATAAACATCTTGGGGTTCGTTTGGCTTTATATAGTATGTTTATTAACCTTATAGTGTAAGAAAACAAAAAGACATGGTAAAAGTTAAATTATCTAACTTAAAGTTAAATCTAAATGATAAGGTTACAATTGATACCTAAACTTGTCTAAATTCTCTTGGATGAGAGTATTTCGACCCATCCCAACCTTAGATTCGAAATATATCAATTCGGAGCTATTAAAAATCCGAATTTGACTTTATAATAAAATAATATTTAGTTATTCCAAAGGTGCCCCTCTCCTCCCATATAAAAGGGCACCTCCTCCCTCTCTTCCTCACACCACATTGAGCCTTCAAGCTCGGCCAACCCTTAACAATATCTCCTCTCCAATTTCCTAGAAACATCCTATAGGTCAATGTCTTCTTCAAAGACCTATTTTAGTGTCCTAAGAGGAGGTCTCATAGAGGCGCTTCAAAGAAGAGGAAATGCCCGTTACCGATTCTTTCATCTTTATTTCTTCTTCCACTTATTCTTATATAGTTGTTTCATTATGAAGTAATAACATCAGTATCACTCATATACTGATATTTTTTTATAAGTATGAAGAAACCCCTTATCACCATCTGTCCATCCTACGGAAAACGAAATCACCACACGTGCGTACGTACGGAATACCGTCTCCACGCCGTGGTGTAATCTCTTTTCCACCACCACCTTACTCGGATGGGTATAATGGTGTAAATAATAACTATATATTATTATTTTAAAGTGATATTGATTCATAAATAATATACATACACTCCAATACAATTCCACGATCATGGGAACGATATCATCGCTCGTGCGTACGTACGGAATACCATATCCACGATGTGATGCGACTCGTTATACATGATCTTAATTGCATAATGAATATATAAATGAATTGAGTGAATTAATAGGATACATATTTAACTAATACCATTCTGGAAATGAGTTATCTATAACCTAAAAAGAAAAATTAGAATTTATTCGACAAAACGCGCATAAGAACAAAAAGTAATAAACACCCGAATAACAAGTAGTAATGAAATATTACTAATAAGAAGCTATGAATATGACCACATATGATATCATAAAAATAAGTATGATTATGTAATAAGTCAATAACATTATTTAAATCATTATACAGGAGTTTCAGACACTTACGAAGGAAATCGGGCCTAAGGTAAGGGAAAATATCACAATCTCATTTTATCCGAGATTGTTTATACTTTGGTATTTACTGGGGTGTATTTTATCATCCACATCCATGTTTCCTCAATATGTAATATTTTTTCCATCCACCTACAATTTTTTAAATACAATTTTACCATTCGGTGAGTTTTTAGTAAAATATATAAAAGGAATCTTTTGTCGTTTTTCGTAAGAGGTACTTTTTGACTTTTCCGAAAAAAGTACGAGAAGAATGTTGTTTTTTAACTTATACGACATGAATGGTTTTTTAAAAAATTATTTTAAAGAAGCTTCCTTTACAAGTTTTCATGTTTATCTTTAATCAAATTCTTTTATTTTAAAATTGTATGACATGTTAAAAAAGGAAAAATGTTTTTGAAGTGGAAAGGATATTTTCCTCAAGAATGGAGTTCAAGTTTTTTTATCAAAATTATTTTCCATCTAAGATAATATAGGTTTCTATTTCTATCCCTATTATTACATTGATTTTATTATGTTGTGATGGAATTAGTTTTATGAATTCCTTTATCTTATATGAATTGTTTTATGATGTCATGATGTTTAAGAATCCCATTTTTATTACATGGGTTATGCGATGATGTATGATTTATGATTTTGTGGCACACATAAGAATGGTATAATTATGAGATTGGTGGGACCTATATATCCCTCCAATGCATTGGGTAATGATTTTATATCTCATGAGATAGACATGGCTGGAACAACAGGTTAAACGGGTTCAGTGAAACTGGACTGGAACGAGGAGTGAACTCGGTTCAGAAATGGACTTTGTCCACTAAGATAGTCTTGGAAATGAGTCTTGACTAATAAGAAATGATTCTCTATGATTATGTGTGTATGCCACAAAGTTTCATGTTTTATGTTATGATTATTTGGATTTCATTTCACTACTATGATTTATCCCATGTTATGAAATTATGCTCTCTATTGCAGGTTAAGATTTCCAAAATGTTATGTTCTTATGAATATGATGTGATTGATATTTATTTTGATTACCCTTACTAAGAATTTGAGTTCACCCTTTTGTATTTTTTCTTTCCCCAGGTCAGGAAGAATGTTATTAAGTAAGATATGCCAAAAGGGACTATAGATATGATGAAATAAATGGGAGACAATGTAGACGCTTTATTAACCTGTTGTTTATGATTCCCAGTTTCTAAAGACACTATACCTATACGTTCCTTTCATGGTTTTGTTATATGTTGTAATAAGTATGCTTAAATTTTGAAGTAATAACAATGTATGTAAATTATGGGTCGTTATAGATGGTATGAGCGGAAAGGTATATCAACCTTTGGAAACTAGGATGTGAAAGCCTTAGTAAGAACCCTAAGGATAATTCAATGCATAGAACACAATCTTAGTGTTTTAGAAATGGCCATGAATAACCTATGATAAGATCTTAAGTGTGAAACATTATTCTTGATTATGCGGTTTTCCTATTATAATTAGTGTTGCTCACACTATTCGTCTTGGTTTTAGTCAATGGTTGTTGTAACACCCGAGATTTTTAGGAGTAATATTTTGTTTTTATATATCATCAAAGGAATCTTTCACTACACACTTTCTTGTCATACTTTACACGCAATCACGACCTTCCTCGATAGCTTGCGTCGTACGCAATACCGAGTTTCACTAAACAACGATATGCTATTAAAATTTTATTAAAACTAGCTGTTCTGAATAGTAATAACCACTTTTTGAAATTTTAAAAATTTTATTTTTCAAAATGGACTTCAATTTTGGATTCAGAATACCAAAATTAGCCTACGGTGAAATTTTGGTATTTTTCTGAAAACTTTCAATTTTTGATGAATCGTGAAACCACTAAGTGGTAGGTTAAAAAATGAATTTTGAATAAAACTTAATTTTACCGCTTCTGTGAATGGAATTTCGAAAATCCGACAGACACGGTTGATATCAGTAAGTAAAATGTGGTTCAATGAGATAAAAATAATTTTTTTGTGAATAGTAACATTTTACTTTTTTTACAACGGTTAATAGTAAATATGGTAATTAAGGGTTAATATGATATTACTATTACCCTAACACATGTCCTAATTCTATTGTATAAGTTTAATTCAACCAAAAAAAACCTTATGAATAAAATATGGCCATTTAGGCCCACATGAGTTAGATTAGGACATTTATTATTAATTTATTTAAAGAAGGGTTAAAATAGTTAAAATCAAAGTTTAATAAGTAAATCATTTTTAATATGGGGTTATACATAAGATAAATTAGATTATAAATATTCATTAGAAATATTAAAAAAATTTCCTACATAATGGTATTTTATTTGTAATTTTTAGACATTATATAATTTAATTTATTTATGACACAATGATGATGAAGTAATTATCTTATTAATGAAATATTTATATAATTAATGTTATAAACACCAAAATAAATGTAATTTGAGACTTTTTATGAATTCCAATAATTTTCTAGGTTACTATGATATATTAATGTTTATTTAATCAACTTGGTTTGAACATATAATTCTGTTATGACTTTCACAAAAATCATATATCAAATAGTGTCAAAATTGACACAAAATAGTTTTTAAATCAAATATTATATTATTAATTGTTATTTTATTCCTAAAAATCTAAGGTTCGGCCAAATGACTTATATAAGGATATATATATTAATAATAAACAATTTGGGGTTCGTTTGGCATGTTAAAGAAAGTATATTAACCATATAGTGAAAGAAAACAAAAAGACATGGTAAAAGTTAAATTATTTAACATAGAGTTAAATCTAATTGATAAGGTTAAAATAATACCCTAAACTTGTCTAAATCCTATTGGTTGATATGATTTCGACCCATACCGACTTTAGCTTCGAAATAAGACCCTTTGGAACCATTATAAACCTATTTTGACTTTAATATAAAATAATATTTTGATATATTCCTAAGGTGCCCCTCTCCTCCCTTATAAAAGGGCACCTCCTCCCCCTCCTCCTCACACCAATTTGAGCACTAAATCTTGGCCAACCCCTTCCATTTTCTCCTCTCCACTTCCCTAGAATAATCCTAGAGGTCCTGGTCTTCTTCAAAGACCAATCTTAGTTCCCTAAGTGGAGGATTCAATGAAGCGTTCCAAAGAAGAGGTAATATCCATTACCGATCATTTCAATTTATTTCTTCTTAAAATTATTCTTCTTTAGTTGTTTCATGATAAAGTAATAACATCAGTATTACTTACATACTGATATGTTATTATAAATATGAAACAACCCTAATTCACCTTCTATCCATCCTACGGAAAAATGAAATCACCGCGCGTGCGTACTTACGGAATACCGTCTCCACGCCGTGGTGTAATCTATTTTCCACCATCACCTTACAAGGATGGGTATAATGGTGTAATGAGTAACTATTTATCATTATTATAAAGTAATATTGATACTGAAATAATATATATATACTCCAATACAATTCCACGATCATAGGAACGATATCATCACTCGTGCGTATGTACGGAATACCGTCTCCACGATGTGATGTGACTCGTTCTACATGATCATAATTACATAGTAATTATATAAATGAATTGAATGAATAAATATTATATATGTTACACTAATACCATTCTGGATATAAGGGATCTATAACCTTAAAAGAATAATAAGAATTTATTCGGCAAAACACGCATAAGAACAAAAGGCAATAAAGACCTGAGTAACAAGTAACAATGAAATATTACTAACAAGATGCTAAGAATATGACCATATATGATATCATATCAATATGTATGATTCTGGAATAAGTCAATAACATTATTTAAACCATTATACAAGAGATTCAGACACGTACAAAGCAAATCGGACCTAAGGTAAGGGTAATATCACAATCTCATTTTTATCCGAGATTGTTTATTCGTAAGTATTTACTGGGGTGTATTTTATCATCCACATCCATGTTTCATCAATATTTAATATTATTTCCATCCACCTACAATTGTTTAAATCCATTTTTACCCTTCGGTGAGTTTTTAGTAATATGTATGAAGGGAATCTTTTGTCGTTTTTCGTACGAGGTACTTTTTGACTTTTCTGAAAAAAGTACGAAGAATGTTTTTTTGACTTATATGGCATGAATGGATTCTTAAAACATTATTTCCAAGAAGCTTCCTTTACAAGTATTCAAGTTTGATTTTAATCAACTTACTTTAGTTTAAAATTGTATGACATGATAAGAATGGAAAATTGATTTTGAAGGAGAAAGGATATTTTCCTCAAGAATGGAGTTCAAGTATTTTGTCAAAATTATTTTCCATCTAAGATAATAAAGGGTTATGTTTTTATCCCAATTATTACATTTATTTGATTATGTTGTGATGGAAATATATTTATGAATTCCTTTATCTTATATGAATTGTTTTATGATGTCATGTTGTTTAAGAATCCCATTTTTATTACATGGGTTACGCTATGATGTATGGTTTATGATTATGTGGCACACATAAGAAAGGATTCATTATAAGATGGGTGGGACCTATATCTCCCTCCAATGCATTGGGTAATGATTTTATATCTCATGAGATAGACATGGCTGTAACGGTAGGTTATACCAGTTCAGTGAAACAGGACTGGAATGAGGGTGACTCGGTTCAGAAAGGGACTCTGTCCACTAAGATAGTCTTGGAAATGAGTCATGAATAACAAGAAATGATGTTCCATGATTATGTGTGCATGCCACAAAGTTTCAAGTTTCATGTTATGATTATGGGGATCTCATTTTCACTTCTATGATTCATTCCATGTTAAGATATTATGATCTCTTTTGCAGGTTATGATTTTCAAAAGGATATGATATGATTTTTATTTCCTTTATTTTCCCTTGCTGAGCATTTGAGCTCAACATTTTTTGTTTTCTTTTCCCCAGGTCAGGAAGATGGATATTAAGTAGAATATGCTAAAAGGGACCCTAGATATGATGAAATAAATGGGAGACACTGTAGAATATTTATGAACCAGTTGTTTATGTTTCCCAGTTTCTAAAGACACTATACCTATACAGTACATTGTAGTTTTGTCATATGTTGTAATAAGTGTGCTTCAATTTTGAAGTATTAACAATGTATGTAAAGTATGGGTCGTTATAGTTGGTATCAGAGGAATGGTATAGTCAACCTTTGGAAACTAGGATGTGAAAGTCTTATTAAGATCCCTAAGGATAAGTCTAAGCATAGAACACAATCTTAGTGTTTTAGAAATGGCCATGGATACCCTAGGATAAGACCTTAAGCATGAAAATTTTATCCTTGATTATGTGGTTTTCCTATTATAATTAGTGTTGCTCACACTATTATTCTTGGTCTTAGTCAATGGATCGAACCCGAAAGAACCGTGTTAATGCGGAATGCGATGGGAAATGCAATGATTGTACCCCTGAGCAACCAAATGATATGGGAGATGGAATGCAAAATCTTGTAGCCATGCTCACACAACTTTCTCAAGCTATGAATCATGCAGGATTTCAAAACGAGCAAAGGAAGGAGCAACATTCTGTTGAATCCTTTATGAGCCAGCGTCCACCTTCTTTCAGCGGGTCTACTGATCCATTAGTTCCTGAACAATGGATTAGTACTACTGAAAAGATATTTTCAGTTATTCAATGTTCTGTACATGATAAACTCATCCTAGCAGTGTATCGTTTGGAAGGAGATTTTAATCCATGGTGGAATCTTATTAAGAATACGAGGAAAAGGGATGAAATTGAGTCGATGGAATGGGACGAGTTCAAGAACTTATTTTTCAATAAGTACTTCCCTCGAATTCTCCGAACAAAGATGGAGAAAGAGTTTCTTGAACTGAAGAAAAGGGATGATGAATCAGTTGGTACCTATGAAGCAAATTTTACAATACTTGCAAGGTACGCTTCTGGTATTATTATCCAACCTGAGAGTAAGATCGATCGATTCTTTAGTGGCTTAAAACCAAGTCTTCGAAGGGTGTTAGCCATAAGGGACTTCAATAGCTACGAGGAAATAATTCGATGTGCTCTCAAAGTCGAGATGGAAATTGGAGAAACCCATCAGTCACATGGGTTTGATAAGAAGAGGAAGATGGAATTCAAAGGAAAATCTAAAGAGCACACTGAAATGAAGATGAGCTTTCCATTATGCTCAAAGTGTGGAAAGAAACATGGAGGGAGTTGTCTTAAAGGGACAAGTAAATGTTTCAAATGTGGAAAGGAAGGTCATCGGGCATTTGAATGCTGCGATAATGGGAAGAAGATGCCTAATGATGCAAACAATGGATGGGATACACAGAATGAACCTACTACACTTCAATGTTTCAAATTCAAGGAGATGGGGCATTATTCCAATCAATGACCAAATCCAAGGGTTGATGATGATGGTTGACGTCAACAAAATCTTAAGGCTAAAGACAAAGGAAAGTCACATGCACTTTCTATCAGCGATGTGGAGTACGATAACGAAGTGGTGAAAGGTACACTTACCATCCACTCTAAAGTAGAAAATGTTTTATTTGATTCTGGATCCACCCACTCTTTTATTTTGGAAAAATTTTCTAAGGGAATCACCGTATTACCTCAAAAATTAGATGTTGAGTTAGCTGTGACAACACCTAATGGCACAACAGTCGCATCAAAAGTTTATTATTCTTCTCCGATCGAAGTTTGTGGGAAAGTGCTTCCTGCAAATCTTATGATCCTTCCTTTAGTGGAATTTGATGTGATTCTTGGCATGGATTGGATTTCTCTACATGGAGCTCATATCAATTGCCAAAGAAGGGAAGTCACATTTCATATTCCAGATCAATCTACGATCATCTATCGATGCAAGGATGAACATAACCTTCCAGTGGAAATTTCTTCAATCTTATGGGTCTTGATTCCACTAAATGAAGGTTATTTATCTCAAATGGTTGGTGAGAAACTCACGATTAAGAAAATGCCCATCGTATGGGAGTTTTATGATGTCTTTCCGTAGGAATTACTGGGTCTTCCACCAAATCGTGAAGTTGAGTTTTCAATAGAACTCGTACCGGGTGCTTTGCCAATTTCAAAGACACCATATAGAATGGACCCAATTGAGTTGAAGGAATTGAAGAAGCAACTCCAAGAGAATCTTGATAAGGGATTCATACGCCCTAGTGCGTCACCTTGGGGAGCACCTGTTCTATTTGTTAAGAAGAAAGATGGATCAATGAGACTCTGCATTGATTATCGAGAACTTAACAAGATCACTATCAAGAACAAATATCCTCTCCCATGCATTGATGACTTATTTGACCAACTACGCGGAGCTCAATACTTTTCCAAGATTGATCTTCGTTCAGGGTATCATCAATTAAGGGTCAAAAGGGAGGATATACCAAAGACGACGTTTTGTACAAGGTATGGTCACTATGAATTTATAGTGATGCCATTTGGTCTTACTAATGCCCCTGCTATCTTCATGGATCTAATGAATAGAGTCTTTAGATACTATCTTGATCAATTTGTGGTATTCTTTATAGACGATATTCTTGTCTATTCAAAGAACACGGAAGAGCATGAAGATCACTTGAGAATTATATTGAAGACCCTGAGAAAGGAGAAGCTTTATGCCAAATTTACCATGTGTGAATTTTGGCTTCAAAAAGTTGCATTTTTTGGGTCACATAATCTCAAAAGAGGGTATATCTATGGATCCAGCAAAAACAGAGGTTATCGAATGATGGTCAAGACCAACAACAGTAACTGAGATCCGATGTTTTCTTGGTTTGGCTGGATATTATCGACGTTTTGTAAAGGATTTTTTACGATTATCTAATCCACTCACCAAGTTGACTCGGAAAGGAGTTAAGTTTGTTTGGATAGAGGAATGTGAAGAGAATTTTAAGGAATTGAAAAGAAGGTTATCCAGTGCACCTGTGCTCACACTGCCTTGTAGTGGAGAAAGGTTTGTGATCTACAGTGATGCATCCAAGAAGGTATTGGGGTGTGTTCTTATGAAAAATGAAATGGTGATAGCTTGTGCCTCACGACAGTTGAAAATCCAAGAGAAAAATTACCCAACACATGATTTGGAGTTGGCTGCGGTAATCTTTGAATTAACGATTTGGAGGCATTACCATTATGGTGAAAGGTGTGATATTTATACTGATCATAAAAGTTTAAAGTATATTTTCACACAAAAGGAGCTGAATATGCGTCAAAGAAGATGGTTGGAGCTGATTAAGGATTATGACTGCTCAATCCATTACCACCCTGGGAAAGAAAACAAGGTGGAAGATGCCTTAAGTCGACAAGACCATTGTAGTTTATCCATGATGTGGATCACAAAAGATCCAATATTTATGGATTTACAAAGGATGGATCTTGAAATTATAATGGAAGGGGAAAAATCTTATCTTTCTCAAATGAATGTTCAAACATCTATACATGTGAAGATTAAAGAGGCACAGAAAGAAGATGTCGAGTTACAAAAGAAGGTGAGAAATGTTCCTGAATTCAACCTTGATTGTGATGGGATAATAAAGTTCAGGAATCGGGTTTGTGTTCCTCCCATCCCCGAATTAAAGAAGGAGCTGCTGGATGAGGCTCATAGTTCATCATTCTCTATTCATCCTGGAAGCACGAAGATGTATAGGGACCTGAAAGAGTACTTCTGGTGGGATGGCATGAAACGAGATGTTGCTGAATATGTCTCTCGATGCTTGGTTTGTCAACAAGTTAAAGCTGAGAGACAAAAGTCTAAGGGGATGTTACAACCATTACCCATACCCGAATAGAAATGGGAAAACATCACTATGGACTTTGTCATAGGACTTCCTAAAACATACAAAGGCAATAATGCTATTTGGGTCATAGTTTATCATCTTACAAAGTCTGCACACTTCATTGCTATTAGAGTGGATTTCTCTCTAGATAAGCTTGCCAGGATATATGTAAAGGAAGTGGTAACATTGCATGGAGTACCACTTTCTATTATATCTGATCAGGATCCGTGATTTACCTCAAAGTTCTGGAGAAGTCTTCAGCATACTCTGGATACAGAGTTGAGTTTCAGCACTGCTTATCATCCCCAGACAGACAGTCAGTCTGAGAGAACAATTCAAACCCTAGAAGATATGTTGAGAGCTTGCTCTATGGATTTCAAAGGAGGTTGGGATCAACACCTACCTTTGGTGGAATTTTCTTATAATAATAGCTTTCACTCCAGTATTCAGATGGCTCCTTATGAAGCTCTCTATGGAAAGAAATGCAGGACTCCAATTTGCTGGGATGAAGTTGGGGAAAGAAATCTATTAGGACCTGATCTCGTTGATGAAATGGCAGAAAAGGTCAGATCTATTCAAAAACACATAAGAGCAGCTCAGAGTCGACAGAAAAGTTATGCCAAAAACCGAAGAAAAGACCTAGAGTTTGAAGTGGGTGATAAAGTGTTCTTACGAATATCTCCTTGGAAGAGGGTTATGAGATTTGGAAAGAATGGGAAGTTGAGCCCTAGATATATCGGTCCTTTTGAAATACTGGATCGTGTTGGAAAGGTAGCTTACCGATTGGCGCTTCCACCGAATCTCTCTCAAGTTCACGATGTGTTCCATGTATCTCTCCTGAGAAAGTACATACCTGATCCTTCACATGTACTCAGCTCAGAAGTTGTATCGCTGGAGCAAGATCTTTCTTATGAAGAACAGCAGATATAGATTCTGGATCGTAGCGAAAAATTCCTACGAAACAAGACCACTCGATTGGTGAAAGTTTTATGGAGGAACCACCAATTCGAAGAAGCTACATGGGAGCTTGAGGATATGATGAGGGATAAGTATCCTCATCTGTTTGTTATAAAGTGACGAATTTTGAGGGCGAAATTCTTTTTAAGGGGGGTAGAATGTAACACCCGAGATTTTTATGAGTAATATTTTGTTTTTATATATCATCAAAGGAATCTTTCACTACACACTTTCTTGGAATACCTTACACGCAATCACAACCTTCCTCGATAGCTTGCGTCGTACGCAAAACCGAGTTTTACTAAACAATGATATGCTATTAAAATATTATTAAAACTATCCGTTATGAATAGTAATAACAACTTTTTGAAATTTTATAAATTTTATTTTTCAAAATGGACTTCAATTTTGGATTCAGAATACCGAAATTAGCCTAGGGTGAAATTTTGGTATTTTTCTGAAACCTTTCAATTTTTGATGAATAGTGAAACCACTAAGTGGTAGGTTAAAAACTGAATTTTGCATAAAACATAATTTTACCGCTTCTGTGAATGGAATTTCGAATATCCAACAGACACGGTTGATATCAGTAAGTAAAATTTGGTTCAATGAGATACAAATAATTTTTTGGTAAATAATAAATTTTTACTTTTTTTACCGCGGTTAATAGTAAACAGGGTAATTAAGGGTAAATATGATATTACTATTACCCTAACACATGTCCTAATTCTATTGGATAAGTTTAATTCGACAAAAAAAACCTTATGAATAAAATATGACCATTTAGGCCCACTTGAGTTAGATTAGGACATTTATTATTAATTTATTTAAAGAAGGGTTAAAATAGTTAAAATCAATGTTTAATAAGTAAATCATTTTTAATATGGGGTTATACATAAGATAAATTAGACAATAAATATTCATTAGAATGATAATAAGATTTCCTACATAATGGTATTTTATTTGTAATTTTTAGATATTATATAATTTAATTTATTTATGACACAATGATGATGCAGTAATTATCTAATTAATGAAATATTGACATAATTGATGTTATAAACATCAAAATAAATGTAATTTGAGACTTTTTATGAATTCCACTAATTTTATAGGTTACTATGATATATTAATTTTGATTTAATAAATTTTTTTCGAACATATAATTCTGTTATGACTTTCACAAAAATCATATATCAAATAGTGTCAAAATTGACACAAAATAGTTTTTAAATCAAATATTATATTATTAATTGTTATTTTATTCCTAAAAAATCTAAGGTTCGGCCAAATGACTTATATAAGGATATATATATTAATAATAAACACTTTGGGGTTCGTTTGGCATGTTATAGTAAGTATATGAACCATATAGTGAAACAAAACAAAAAGACATGGTAAAAGTTAAATTATTTAACTTAGAGTTAAATCTAATTGATAAGTTTAAAATAATTCCATAAACTTGTCTAAATCCTATTTGTTGATAGGATTTCGACCCATACCCACTTTATCTTCGAAATAAGACCCTTTGGAACCATTATAAACCGATTTTGACTTCAATATAAAATAATATTTTGAGATATTCCTAAGGTGCCCCTCTCCTCCCTTATAAAAGGGCACCTCCTCCCCCTCCTCCTCACACCAATTTGATCACTCAAGCTCGGCCAACCCCTACCCTTTTCTCCTCTCCAATTCCCTAGAATAATACTAGAGGTCCTGGTCTTCTTAAAAGACCAATCTTAGTTCCCTATGTGGAGGATTCAAAGAAGCGTTCCAAAGAAGATGTAATATCCATTACCGATCATTTCAATTTCTTTCTTCTTCAACTTCTTCTTCTTTAGTTGTTTCCTAATAAATTAATAACATCAGTATTACTTACATACTGATATGTTATTATAAATATGAAACAACCCTAATTCACCTTCTATCCATCCTACGGAAAAATGAAATCACCACGCGTGCGTACGTACGGAATGCCGTCTCCACGCCGTGGTGTAATCTATTTTCCACCATCACCTTAAAAGGATGGGTATAATGGTGTAATGAGTAACTATTTATAATTATTATAAAGTAATATTGATACTGAAATAATATATATATACTCCAATACAATTCCACGATCATAGAAACGATATCATCACTCGTGCGTACGTACGGAATACCGTCTCCACGATGTGATGCGACTCGTTCTACATGATCATCATTACATAGTAATTATATAAATGAATTGAATGAATAAATATGATATATTTTACACTAATACCATTCTGGATATAAGGTATATATATCCTTAAAAGAAGAATAAGAATTTATTCGGCAAAACATGCATAAGAAAAAAAGGCAATAAAGACCTGAGTAACAAGTAACAATGAAATATTACTAACAAGAAGCTAAAAATATGACCATATATGATATCATATCAATATTTATGATTCTGGAATAAGTCAATAACATTATTTAAACCATTATACAGGAGCTTCGGACACGTACAAATCAAATCGGACCTATGGTAAGGGAAATATCACAATCTCATTTTTATCCGAGATTGTTTATTCGTAAGTATTTACTGGGGTGTATTTTATCATCCACATCCATGTTTCATCAATATGTAATATTATTTCCATCCACCTACAATTTTTTAAATCCATTTTTACCCTTCGGTGAGTTTTTAGTAATATGTATGAAAGGAATCATTTGTCGTTTTTCGTACGAGGTACTTTTTGACTTTTCCTACAAAAGTACGAAGAATGTTTTTTAACCTATATGGCATGAATGGATTCTTAAAACATTATTTCCAAGAAAATTCCTTTACAAGTATTCAAGTTTATTTTTAATCAACTTCTTTTAGTTTAAAATTTTATGACATGTTAAGAAAGGAAAAGTGTTTTTAAAGTAGAAAGGATATTTTCCTCAAGAATGGAGTTCAAGTATTTTATCAAAATTATTTTCCATCTAAGATAATAAAAGGGTTCTGTTTTTATCCCTATTATTACATGTATTTGATTATGTTGTGATGGAAATATTTTTATGAATTCCTTTATCTTATATGAATTGTTTTATGATGTCATGTTGTTTATGAATCCCATTTTTATTACATGGGTTACGCTATGATGTATGGTTTATGATTATGTGGCACACATAAGAAAGGATTCATTATAAGATGGGTGGGACCTATATCTCCCTCCAATGCATTGGGTAAAGATTTTATATCTCATGAGATAGACATGGCTAGAACGGTAGGTTATACTAGTTCAGTGAAACAGGACTGGAACGAGGGTGACTCTGTTCAGAAAGGGACTCTGTCCACTAAGATAGTCTTGGAAATGAGTCATGACTAACAAGAAATGATGTTCCATGATTATGTGTGCATGCCACAAAGTTTCAAGTTTCATGTTATGATTATGGGGATCTCATTTTCACTTCAATTATTTATTCCATGTTACGATATTATGATTTCTTTTGCAGGTTATGATTTTCAAAAGGATATGATATGATTTTTATTTCCTTTATTTGCCCTTGCTGAGCATTTGAGCTCACCCTTTTATGTTTTCTTTTCCCCAGGTTAGGAAGATGGACATTAAGTAGAATATGTTAAAAGGGACCCTAGATATGATGAAATAAATGGGAGACACTGTAGAAGATTTATGAACTAGTTGTTTATGTTTCCCAGTTTCTAAAGACACTATACATATACGGTCCTTTGTAGTTTTGTCATATGTTGAAATAAGTGTGCTTCAATTTTGAAGTATTAACAATGTATGTAAAGTATGGGTCTTTATAGTTGTAACCTGAAGGAATCGTGTTAATGTGGAATGCGACGGGAAATGAAATGATTGTCACCCTGAGCAACCAAACGTAATGGAAGCTGGAATGAAAAATCTTGTAGCCATGCTCCCACAAATTTCACAAGCTATGAATCATGCAGGACTTCCAAACGAGAAAAGGAAGGAGAAAAATTCTGTTGAATCCTTCATGAGGCAGCATCTACCTTATTTCAACGGGTCTTCTGATCCATTAGTTGATGAACAATGGATTAGTACTACTGAAAAGATATTTTCAGTTCTTCAATGTTCTGATCATGTTAAAGTCATCCTAGAAGTGTATCGTTTGGAAGGAGATATTGATCAATGGTGGAATGTTATTAAGAATTCGAGGCAAAGGGATGAAATTGAGTCCATTGAATGGGACGAGTTCAAGAACTTATTTTTCAATAAGTACTTCCCTGGTATTCTCCGAACAAAGATGGAGAAAGAGTTTCTTGAACTGAATCAAAAGGATGATGAATCTGTTGGTACATATGAAGCAAATTTTACAAGACTTTCAAGGTACGCCTCTGGTATTATTATCCAACCTAAGAGTAAGATCGATCGATTCTTTAGTGGCTTAAAACCAAGTCTTCGAAGGGCCTTAGACATAAGGGACTTCAATAGATACGAGGAAATCGTTCGATGTGCTCTCAAAGTTGAGATGGAGATTGGAGTAACCCATCAGTCACATGGGTTTGATAAGAAGAGGAAAATGGAATTCCAAGGAAAATATAAAGAGCACACTAAAAAGAAGATTAGCTTTCTCTTATGCTAAATGTGTGGAATGAAACATGGAGGGAGTTTTCATAAAAAGACAAGTAAATGTTTCAAATGTGGAAAGGAAGGTCATCAGGCATTTGAATTCCGCAATGATGAGAAAAAGATGTCTAATGATGCAAACAAAGGAAGGGACACACAGAATGATCCTAATACACTTCAATGTTTCAAGTGCAAGGATATGGGGCATTATACCAATAAATTCCCTAATCCATGGGTTGTTGACGATGATCGACATCAAAAAAATCTTAAGGCTAATGAAAAAGTAATGTCACATGCAATTTCTATCAGCGATGTGGAGTACGATAACAATGTGGTGAAAGGTACACATACCATCCACTCTAAAGTATCAAATGTTTTATTTGATTCTGGATCCACCCACACGTTATTTCTTAATATTTTTCTAAGAGTATCACCATATTACCTCAATAATTAGGGGTTGAGTTAGCTGTGACAACCCATCATGACACAATAGTCTCATCAAAAGTTTATAATTCATCCCCAATTGAAGTTTGTGGGAAAGTGATTCTTGTAAATCTTGTGATGCTTCTTATAGTGGAATTTTATGTGATTCTTTTCATGGATTGGATTTCTTTATATGGAGCTTATATCAATTACCAAAGACGGGAAGTCACATTTCATATTCCAGATCAATCTATGATCGTCTATTGATTCAATGATGAACATAACCTTCCAGTAGAAATTTCTTCCATCTTATGGGTCTTGATTCCACTGAATGAAGGTTATTTATCTCAAATGGTTGGTGAGAAACTCACAATTAAGAAAATTCCCATTGTACTGGTGTTTGATGATATCTTTCCAGAGGAATTGTCAGATCTTCCACCAAATCGTGAAGTTGAGTTTTCAATAGAACTCATACCGGGTGCTTTGCCTATTTCAAAGACACCTTATAGAATGGCCCCAATTGTGTTTCAGGAATTGAAGAAGCAACTCCAAGAGAATATTGATAAGGGATTCATATGCCCTAGTGCGTCACCTTGGGGGAGAACCTGTTCTATTTGTTAAGAAGAAAGATGGATCAATGAGACTCAGCATGGATTATTGAGAACTAAACAAGATCACTATCAAGAACAAATATCCTCTCCCACGATTTGATGACTTATTTGACCAACTACGCGGAGCTCAATACTTTTCCAAGATTGATCTTCATTCAGGGTATCATCAATTAAGGGTCAAAAGGGAGGATATACCAAAGACGGCTTTCTGTACAAGGTATGGACACTATGAATTTATAGTGATGCCATTTGGTATTACTAATTCCCCTGCAATCTTCATGGATCTGTTGAATAGAGTCTTTAGAGATTATCTTGATCAATTTGTGGTAGCCTCTATAGATAATATTACTGTCTATTAAAAGGGAAAGGAAGATTATGAAGATCACTTGAGAATTATATTGAAGACCGTGAGAAAGGAGAAGATTTATGCCGAATTTACCAAGAGTTAATTTTGGATTCAAAAAGTTGCATTTTTGGGTCACATAATCTCAAAAGAGGGGATATCTGTGGATCCAGTAAAAACAGAGGTTATTGAAAGATGGTCGAGACCAAAAACAGTAACTGAGATCCGAGGTTTTCATGGTTTGGCTGGATATTATAGACGTTTTATGAATGATTTTTCACTATTATCTAATACACTCACCAGGTTGACTCGGAAAGGAGTTAAGTTTGTTTGGAAGGAGGAATGTGAAGAGAATTTCAAGGAGTCGAAGCGAAGGTTATACAGTGTACTTGTGCTCACACTACCTTGTAGTTGAGAAAGGTTTGTGATCTACAGTGATGCATTCAAGAAGGGGCTAGGGTGTGTTCTTATGAAAAATGATATGGTGATAGCTTATGCCTCACGACAGTTGAAAATCCATGAGCAAAATTACCCAACACATGATTTGGAGTTAGCTACGGTAATCTTTGCATTAATGATTTGGAGGCATTTTCTTTATGGAAAAAGGTGTGACATTTATAATGATCATAAAATTTTAAAGTATATTTTCACACAAAAGGATCTGAATATGCACCAAAGAAGATGGTTGGAACTGATTAAGGATTACGACTGCTCAATTCATTACCACCCTGGGAAAGAAAACAAGGTGGAAGATGCATTAAGTCGACAAGACCATGGTAGCTTATACATGATGAGGATAAAAAAAGATCCAATATTTATGGATTTACAAAGGATGGATCTTGGAATTTTAATGGAAGGGGGAAAATAGTATTTTCTCAAATAAATGTTCAACAATCTATACATGTGAAGATTAAAGAGGAACAAAAAGAAGATCTGGAGTTACAAAAGAATATGAGAACTATTCCCGAATTCAACCTTGATTGTGATCAGATTATAATGTTCAGGAATCAGGTTTGTGTTCGTCCAATCCCAGAATTAAAGAAGGAGATGCTGGATGAGGCTCATAGTTCTTCATTCTCTATTCATCATGGAAGCACAAAAAAGTATAGGGACCTAAAAGAGTACTTCTGGTGGGATGGCATGAAAAGAGATGTCGCTGAATATGTATCTCGATGCTTCGTTTGATAGTAAGATAAAGCTGAGAGACAGAAGTCTAAGGGGATGTTACAACCACTACCCATACCCGAATGGAAGTGGGAAAACAAAACTATGGACTTTGTCACAAAACATCCTAAAACATCCAAAGGAAATAATGCTATATGGGTCCCAGTTGATCATCTTACAAATTCTGCACACTTCATTGTTATTAGATAGGATTTCTCTCTGGATCAGCTTGCCAGGATATATGTAAAGGAAGTGGTAAGATTGCATGGAGTACCACCTTCTATTATATCTGATCGGGATCCGAGAATTACCTCGATGTTCTGGCGAATTCTTCAGCATACTCTGGATACATAGTTGAGTTTCAGCACTGCTTATCATCCTCAGACAGACGGTCAGTCTGAGAGAACAATTCAAACTCTAGAATATATGTTGAGAGCTTCCTCTATGGATTTAAAAGGTGGTTGGGTTCAACAGCTACCTTGGGGGAATTTTCTTATAATAATATCTTTCACTCCAGTATTCAGATGGCTCTTTATGAAGCTCTCTAAGTAAATAAATGCAGGACTCCAACTTTCTAGGATGAAGTTGCTGAAAGAAAGCTATTAGGACCTGATCTTGTTGATGAGATGGCAGAAAAGGTCTGATCTATTCAACTACACATAAGAGCAACTCAGAGTCGACAGAAAAGTTATGCCTACAACTGAAGCAAATACCTAGAGTTTGAAGTGGGTGATAAAGTTTTTTACGAACATCTCCTTGGAATAGGGTCATGAGATTTGGAAAGAAGGGGAAGTTGAGCCCTCGATATATCGGTCCTTTCGAAATACTGGATCGTGTTGGAAAGGTATATTACCGATTGGAACTTCCACTGAATCTCTATCAAGTTCACGATGTGTTCCATGTATCTCTCCTGAAAAGTACATACCTGATCCTTCACATGTACTCAGCTCAGAAGTTGTATCGCTGGAGCAAGATCATTCTTATGAAGAACAACCCATAGAGATTCTAGATCGTAGTGAAAAAGGCCTACGGAACAAGACCAATTTCTTGGTTAAAGTTTTATGGAGGAACCACCAATTAAAAGAAGCTACATGGGAGCTTGAGGATATAATGATGGATAGGTATCCTCATCTTTTTGTTAAAAAGAGACGAATTTCGAGGGGGAAATTCATTTAAAGGGGGGTAGAATGTAACACCCGAGACTTTTGTGAGAAATATTTTGTTTTAATGTTATATAAATCATCAAAGGAATCTTTCAATACACACAACAGTAGCTTGGCATTCATTACATGAAACCGCGGCCTTCCTCGATAGCCTGCGTCGTACGCAATACCGAGTTTCACTAAACAACGATATGCTATTAAAATATTATTAAAACTAGCCGTTATAAATACTAATAACCACTTTTTGAAATTTTGTAAATTTTATTTTTCAAAATGGACTTAATTTTTGGATTCGGAATATCGAAATTAGCTTAGGGTGAAATTTTGGTATTTTTCGGATAACTTTCATATTCTGATGAATAGTGATAATTATTAAATTTTAATTAAAAACAATTTTTTTAATCGAAATAATTAATAGTGATAAATTATTAAATTGAGTGGTTTGATATTATATTTAGAATATATTTATACAATTTAATACAATTTTGTTCATTGGATGTATTTTCATGTTTAAACCAGACATAAACTAGTGTCAATCTTTTGATAGTTATTATCTCTTAAAAACAAGCTATTTGTCTTGACGACGGGAATTAATTTTTAAATTAGTTAATGTAACTGAGAATTTTTGAATTTGGAAAAATAAACATCATTTTTTAATTCATAATATCAAATATATCTTAGGCCTAATTTTTGGTATTTTTCTGGAAACTTTCATTTTTTGATGAATAGTGAAACCACTAAGTGGTAGTTAAAAAACTGAATTGTTTAATAGAAAATAATTTTACCACTTCTGTGAGTGGAATTTTGAAAGTCCAAGAGACATGGTTAATATCATGTGCTAAAACGTGGTTCAATGAGATGAAAATAATTTTTGGTGAATAATAACTTTTTACTTTTTTTACCGCGGTTAAAAGTAAATAGGAGAGTTAAGGGTAAAAATGATATTATTATTAACCTAAAACATGTTTTAATTATATTGGATAAGTTTAATTCGACCAAAAAAAACCTTAGGAATAAAATATGACAATTTAGGCCCACTTGGATTAGATTAGGACATTTATTATCAATTTATTTAATGAAGGGTTAAAATAGTTAAAATCAAAGTTTAATAAATAAAGAATTTTTAATATATGGTTATACATAAGATAAATTCGACTAAAAATATTCCATAGAACGATAACACGATTTCCTACATAATGGTATTTTATTTGGAATTTTTAGACTTAATATAATTTTATTTATTTATGATACAATTATGATGCATTAATTATCTTATTAATGAAATATTTACATAATTGATGTTATAAATACCCAAATAAATGTAATTTGATACTTTTTATGAATTAAAATAATTTTATATGTTAATATGACATGTTATTAATGATTTAATGAAATGTTTTCGAACTAATCATTCTGTTATGATTTTCAAAAAAATCAATTACCAAATAGTGTCAAAATTGACATAAAATAGTTTTTAAAACAAATACTATATTATTAATTGTTATATTATTCCTAAAATTATATTGTTAGGCCAAATGACTTATAAAATATTATAAATATTAATAATAAACAACTTCAATATCGTTTGGCTTGATATAGTAATTTGTTAAACCATATAGTGTAAGAAGACAAAAAGACATGGTAAAAGTTAAATTATCTAACTTAAAGATAAATCTAAATGATATGGTTAAAATTGATACCTAAACTTGTCTAAATTCTATTGGATGAGATGATTTCGACCCATCCCCACCTTATCTTCTAAATATATCTTTTTCGAGCTATTAAAAACTGAATTTGACTTTATAATAAAATAATAGTTTTAGTTATTCCAAAGGTTCCCCTCTCCTCCCTTATAAAAGGGAACCTCCTCCCTCTCTTAATCACACCACATTGAGCCTTTAGGCTCGGCCAACCCCTGCCAATATCACCTCTCCACTTCCATATAAACATCCTAGAGGTCCTGGTCTTCTTCAAAGACCAATTTTAGTGCCCTAAGATAAGGTCGCAAAGAGGCGCTTTAAAGAAGAGGTAATTCCCGTTACCGATTATTTCATCATTATTTCTTCTTCCACTTCTTCTTCTTTAGTTGTTTCATTATGAAGTAATAACATCAGTATCACTAATATACTGATATGTTATTATAAGTATGAAACAACCCTATTTTACCATCTATCCATCCTATGGAAAACGAAATCACCACGCGTGCGTACGTACGGAATACCGTCTACACGCCGTGGTTTAATCTATTTTCCACCACCACCTTACTCGGATGGGTATAATGGTGTAAATAATAACTATGTATTAATATTGAAAAGTGATATTGATTCTGAAATATTATACATACACTCCAATACAATTCCACGATCATGGGAACGATATCATCGCTCGTGCGTACGTACGGAATACCGTCTCCACGATGTGATGCGACTCGTTATACATGATATTTATTTCATAATGATTATATAAATGAATTGAGTGAATGAATATGAGATATATTACACTAATACCATTCTGGAAATGAGGTATCTATAACCTAAAAAGAAAAATAAGAATTTTTTCGACAAAATGCGCATAAGAACAAAAAGTAATAAACACCCGAATAACAAGTAGTAATGAAATATTACTAATAAGAAGCTAATAATATGACCATATATGATATCATATAAATAATTATGATTCTAGAATAAGTCAGTAACATTATTTAAATCATTATAAATTAGGTTCGGACACTTACGAAGCAAATCAGACCTAAGGTTAGGGAAAATATCACAATCTCATTTTATCCGAGATTTTTTATACTTTGGTATTTACTGGGGTGTATTTTATCATCCACATTCATGTTTCCTCAATATGTAATATTGTTTCCATCAACCTACAATTTTTTAAATCCAATTTGACCATTCGGTGAGTTTTTAGTAAATGATATAAAAGGAATCTTTTGTCATTTTTCGTACGAGGTACTTTTTGAATTTTCTGACAAAAGTACGAGAAGAATGTAGTTTTTTAACTTATACGGCATGAATGGATTTTTAAAACATTATTTTCAAGAAGCTTCATTTAAATGATTTCATGTTTATTTTTAATCAACTTCTTTTAGTTCAAAATTGTATGACATGTTAAGAATGGAAAAATGTTTTTGAAGTAGAAAGGATATTTTCCACAAGAATGGAGTTCAAGTTTTTTTTTATCAAAATTATTTTTCATCTATGATAATATAGGCTTCTGTTTCTATCCCTATTATTACATTGATTTGATAATGTTGTGGTGAAATTATTTTTATGAATTCCTTTATCTTATATGAATTGTTTTATGATGTCACGATGTTTAAGAATCCCATTTTTATTAAATGGGTTATGCAATGATGTATGATTTATGATTTTGTGGAACACATAAGAATGGTATAATTATGAGATGGGTGGGACCTATATCTACCTCCAATTCATTGGTTAAAGATTTTATATCTCATGAGATAGACATGACTGGAACAACAGGTTAAACCGGTTCAGTGAAACATGACTAGAACGAGGAGTGAACTCGGTTCGGAAATGGACTTTGTCCACTAAGATAGTCTTGGCAATGAGTAATGAATAATAAGAAATGATTCTCTATGATTATGTGTGTATTCCACAAAGATTAATGTTTTATGTTATGATTATTGGGATTACATTTCAATACTATTATTTATCCCATTTTATGAAATTATGCTCTCTTTCGATGGTGAAGATTTCCATAATGTTATGTTCTTATGAATATGATGTGATTGATAATTCATTTGTTTACACTTACTGAGAATTTGAGCTCTCCCTTTTGTATGTTTTCTTTCACCATGTCAGGAAGAAGGTTATTAATTAAGATATGAAAAAAGGGACTATAGATATGATGAAATAAATGGGAGACAGTGTAGACGCTTTATGAACCAGTTGTTTATGTTTCCTAGTTTCTAAATAAACAATACCTATACAGTCCTTTCATGGTTTTGTTATATGTTGTAATAAGTATGATTAAATTTTGAAGTAATAAAAATGTATGTAAAGTATGATTCGTTATTATTTTCATGGACCAAGATGAGTATATATATATAAAAATGTAAGAGAAAATAATATTATGATTCCTAATATAACATCAAAGAACTCAATAGATTCCAAAGTTAAATATCAATGTAACAAAAAATCTAAAGATCATTAAAACTGTGACTCCAAAGAAGTAATAGACTTGCAAACCTATGTGGTTCCAATTTAATGTCCATGATCCGACCATGATGAAAAACCATGTCTCTAATCATCCATTGAAGAAACTATCAATGTGACCCACTATTGAATTATGAATCTTTTCTATTTTTTGTATGGCATTAGACAATTTCTATATATTAACTAAGGTTAATATATATGGTTGAGTGTAAAAACCTATTAAAAAAGAAATGTTACTTTTCCCACATGCAATGAAGACCAAAGTCATATTTGAGAATAGTATTATAAAAAGTACAATTACCAAAAATGGAAATTAAAAGTAGTTTATACAAATAAAAACATATAAGGATATTTTATCAAAGTAGTTATAAAACATAAATCAGGTGATCATAATAGATTTGAAAAAAATAAACATTCCATTTTAAAGTAGCAGGAACCCTTTATAAAAATATCATGTTATATCAATTAAATTATTCCATCACCCACATGTGCATATCATTGACCTCCAAAAACAATCTTGTGATCATGGTGACTTATGTCTATGATACTTTCAGAAATAGTCTATTAAAACTTCTTGGCATGTACTTTCCACATATCTAAACTTCTTGGCATGTAATTTCTACATATCTAAACACACATGTGCATATAATTGACCTCCAATGTGTTTCTTGATTCAGGGTCTACACACTCTTTCATTTCTGAGAAGTTTTATAGTAAATTGGGAATTCCATCTCATGATATGAATATTGAACTTACGGTAATAACACTTGGAGGAAATGTTGAGAAAAAAAGAAAACATAAGAACATTATTGTCCTTATGTGTGGAAAGAATCTACCTGCAAACCTTATTGTTTTTCCTCTAGTATATATTGATGTTATATTGGGATTGGATTAGCTTTCTGTTTATCATGGTAATATTGCATGCAGTTATAAAGAGGTTTCTTTTCAGAATGATTTTCAGTTTGTATACAAAAATGAACCCTTCCAATTGATAACATATCAGGATGTTGAGAAACTAGTAACAGATGAAAATTAATGTTACCTTTCCCATATTGTTGAAAAAAAGGAACTATTCATATTAATGATGTTCCAGTGGTAAATGAGCACCTTTATGTTTTTCTGGATGAGTTTACTGGTATTATACCTAGCCGGGAAGTTGAATTTAATGTTGAAATAGTTCTTGACGCTAATCCATTATCAAAACCCCCCTATCGAATCGCTCAAATTGAAATTTTAGTGTTAAATATGCAATTGCAGGAGTTATTAGATAAAGGTTTCATTCGACCTAGCACATATCCATGGTGTGCTCCAATATTGTATGTTAAAAAAAGATGATTCAATGAGACTTTTTATTGATTATAGAGAATTGAAAAAAATCACTCTTAAGAATAAGTATCCTTTGCCTCATATCGATGATTTTTTGGATCACCACCAGGGAGCATAGTATTTTTCGAAGTTTGACATGAGATAGGGGTACCGTCAGTTTAAAGTAAAAGAAGTAGACGTTTCAAAGACTGTGATTCATACTAGATATGTCCATTATGAATTTGTAGTTATGCCCTTTGGGTTAACAAATTCACCTGTTGTATTCATGGATCTATGAATATAATTTTCTGTGGGTTCTTATATAAGTTTGTGGTTGTGTTCACTGATGATATTTTGGTTTATTCCAAAAGTACTGAGGAACATGAAAGTAATTTAAGGGTTGTCCTGAAAATTTTAAAAGAAATGAAAATATTTGGTAAATTCAGAATGTGTGAGTTTTGGTTACAACAAATTTCTTTCCATTGTCACATTGTTTCAAAAAATGGCATAACTGTTGATCCTGTTAAAACAAAAGTTGTTGAAGAATGGCCAAGACCCCCAAATATAACCGAGATTATTAGTTTTCTTGGGATGGAAGGTTATTTCTGGAGGATTGTTGAAAATTTATCATGGTTATCTAGTCCAATGACTATGTTAACTCGAAAAGTTGTTATGTTGATCTAGAAAAAAGAATGTGATGATTATTTTCATGAATTGAAAATAAGATTGGTGAATGATCCAGATTTTTCACTACCTTCCAGAAATGGTGAGTTTGTTATCTATAGTGATGCTTTGTTGAAAGGACTTGGATGTGTCCTTATACATAATGATTAGGTAATTGCTTATTCTTCACGTCATTTGAAACCTCATGAGTTAAATTACCCTTGACATGCTTTAGCATTAGCTTCTGTTGTTTTGGCTTTAAAAATGTGGAGGCATCATTTTTATGGATTGAAGTTTGAAATATATACCCATCACAAAATTTTGAAGTATATATTTACTGAGAAAGAATTAAAAATGAGACAGAGGAGATGGATGGAATTAATCACGGACTGTGATTGCACGGTCCTTTATCATCAGGGGAAAGAAAATTAAGTGGATGATGCTTTGAGTTGAAAACGTAATACTTCATTAACCATGTTACGTTTTGAGGGAGATCCTTTGGTTTTTGATTTGATTAAATTTGGAATAGATGTTTTTATTGCAGGAAATTCTTCTGTTTTGTTTTAGGTGTTAGTGAAATCATCTATATAAGCCAGAATTAAGAAAGCACCGAAGGAAGATTGTGAGTTTCCTAAAACGGTTCTGTTGGATCAGAAGGGTATGTTTCTTGATTTTAATGTTGATAATGATTATGTTTTGAGATTTGGAAAGATAATATGTGTGCCTTGTGATTCAAAGTTGAAGAATGAGTTGTTATGTGAAGCTCATAGTTCTCCGTTTTTAGTTCATCCAAGCAGTAATAAGAGGTACAAAGATCATTGGGAGTATTCATGGTGGGATGGAATGAAAATAGATTTTGCTGATTTTACTGTGAAGTGTTTCAGTTGTCATCATGTTAAAGTAGCATGATAGTTTCAGAAAGGTATGCTTCAGCCATTACCGGTGCCATAGTAGAAATGGGAAAATATATCCATGGACTATTCTAGGCCATTACAAAAGACATCTCGAGGTAATAATGCAATCTGGGTTATAGCTGACCGATTGACTAAATCTGCTCATTTTTTTCCTATTAGAGATACTTTGTCTCTAGATCAACATGGTCTGTTGTATATTAAAGATACAGTCAGGTTTCATGCATTTACCCTCTCTATTGTATCTGATCATGATCATAGGTTCACTTCTAACATTAGGAAAGGCCTTCAGAAGTCATTGGGTACTGAATTAAATTTTATTATAGTTTTTTATCCTCAATCAGATGGGCCGTTAGAATGAACAATTCAGACCATGGAGGATATGTTAGGTGCTTGATCGATGGATTAACAGGGAAGTTGGCACCAACATCTTTCTTTGGTTGAAATTTCTTATAATAACAACTTTCATTCTAGTATATAGATGGCTCCATTTGAGGCATTATATGGAAAGCATTGTCGAACTCTAGCATTCTAGGATGAAGTATGTGAAAGGAAGATGATGGGAACAAAATTGGTAGAAGAGATGGTAGAGAATGTTCAGTTTATTCAGATGCAAATGAGAACATCTCATAGCGGATAGAAAAGTTATGTAGATAACCAGAGGAAGGATCTTTCCATTGAGGTAGGTTATCATGTCTTTCTCAAAGTTTCTCCATGGAAAAGTGTGATGAGTTTTGGTAAGAACGGAATATTGAGTCTTAGGTTCATTGAACATTATGAAATTCTGGAGATAGTTGGATCTGTTGCGTATAGAGTGGATTTACCTCCAAGTTTATACCAGGTACACAATGTTTTTCAAGTTTTGATGTTGAGAAAGTATATTCCAGATCCATCTCATGTTTTGATCCTAAAGGTAGTTCAGTTGGAAGAGAATCTCTTTTATGAAGAACAAAAAGTTCAAATTCTTGACAATAGAGAGCATGTGTTGGGAAATAAGGTCATTGACTAGGTAATTGTTTTGTGAAAAAACTATATGGTTGAAGGGGCAATGTGGTAATCTGAAAATTCTATGATGGATAAATACCCCCACTTCTTTTGATAAGTTAATAATAATTGCGAGGACACAATTCCCAAAAGGGGGGAAGGACGTAACATCCCAGGTAAATGAAGAATAAGACATATTTCATATTTATTAATATTTTTGAATTAAATATTAATTTTACTTTAAAGGGGTTTCTATGTTCGATAGCGTACCCGATACGCAACAACATGTTTCTTTGGAATCTTACGTTGCACACTAATAATATAATATTATTATTTTAAATGGTAGTTAAATCCTAGCTATTTTATTGGAGGAAATGAATGCAACTAACTACAATATGATTACACATGTTTTTTAAATGTATTAACATTATCCAATAAAAATTTAGAGGATAAAAATGTGAATGAATCTAATTTTAAGCATAATTTACATTAAAAGGCCGATTTATCACCTTTTAATGGTAAAGCCTCTTTAAATATATATTTTTTCACTTTAATAGATTTTAATTGACCAAATAAAATCCTTCTTTAGAATGGGGACATCAAATTTTACATTGGGTAATTTTTTGGTATTTTTTTGATAAAGTTCATTTTTTAATGAATAGTTAAAAATATTGCATTTTAATTCAAAAGTGACGTTTAATATAAGTTTTTTATATGGTTATATTATCTATTTATTTGGTTTTAAAGGGAAATTAAAATATATTTTTACCATTTAATGCAATTTGTTTCGTTGGAATTAATGTCACATTGAAATTGGACATAAACAAGTATCAATCTTTTGGTAGTTATTATTTCTTAAAAACACGCTATTTGTTTTAACAACTGGAATTAATTTTTAAATTAATTAATTCCAATTCGTTTTTTTGAATTTTGAAAAATAGACATAAATTTTTAATTCTTAATATCAAATAATTCTTAGGCTTAATTTTTTGTATTTTTCTAAAAAACTTTAATTTTAGATGAATAGTGAAACCACTGAGTAGTAGTTAAAAAATGACTTTTTCATTTAAATGAAATTTTACCACTTTTGTGAATTGAATTTAGAAAATCCAACATACATGGTTGTTTTCAAGAAGTAAGATGTGGTACAGTATGATAAAAATAATTTTTGGTGAATAGTAACTTTTGACTTTATTTCCCTGCAGTTGAAGGTAAATATGGTAATTATGGTTAAAAGAAAATTATACTAATTCAAAATTACCTTAAAAGTTGTCCAAATATTATTGAATGAGTCATTTACGACCATTGGCATCTTTGGATCTATTTTGGGACCCCATAGATCCATTTGGGAGTGATAATGACAATTTAGATTAATTAACTTAAAGTAAAGGAAAATATGACAAAAGAAAATATCTTTTAGTAAATTAATTTTTAGAAGAGGTTATGTAAATTAACTTTTTTCCTATAAATATTAATTGAAAATATAAAAATATTTTTTACATGATAGTATTTTTTTAATAATTTTTAGACATCGAATAAATTAAATTATTCATGACACAATAATGATGTATTATTTACCTCATTAATAAATGATTTAAATAAATAAGATTATAATGATTAAAATATTATCCAAAACATGACCAATTATTATTGGATGATTTTAATTCTATAATGAGTCATCTTATCTTATATTATATTTATTTTTGGACCTTTATAAACCGAATATCATTATATAATAAAACAATGTTTACACACTTTCCTAAAGAGCCCCTCCCCTCTCTTATAAAAAGAGACCAATTGTATCCAATTACACACACCTCTAAAGCCATTTGGCTGAACCAAAATCTGACCAATAAAGCTTACAATATCCATATCCTCCTCTTATAAGGCTTACCATAGGCAGAAGGCACTTCAAGAAGTCCTTTGGTTCAAACCAAAGGGAGTTACCCAAAATAAAGGTAACAGTTTCTCTTAAATTGTTTTCTTTTATTTTACATCTCCAACCCCTAATATCTTTTTATTCCTTTATTTTTTTTAAAAAAACTTATCCTCAATATACTAGGATGTTTTTATGAGAAGTATTCAAACTACACTTAGACACACCTCCATCTAATGGATGAAGAACATAATGTTTCTGTAGATGAAAAACTAAGGCCTCACGAAATGATGATTGTTCAATTATAGCATACCGCCAATCATGGTGGACATTATTATGGAATTGTATTTATATATTATATATATTATGTTTATGATTTCTTCGTTCTTCAATACTTTCCATTTATAGCATACTTTTTTGTTTTCCATAGTGGGTAAATATGATAATCTCATTCGAGGAAGTGCGGACTATAGCCCCTTTAAAGTGATTTGATTCGTTAATGCCTTATGTGGGATGTATAAAGGATGGAGATAATGATATTATATATGATATAATATTGGAATTATAATATAACTATGTATCATTTTGTTTTATTTACATTAAAATAATAAATAGAAATGAAAGTAGTGTTCATGCGTACATACGGCTTACCGTCTCCATGAACAGTGCATTTCATTTATTACCTCTAAATATTATCTAATATTATAAAAGAAATTTATTCTGGATATATGTGATATATATGATATCCAAATCATGAATATCTTTCTGTATATAATGAACCTTTGACCACATGGACAAGTTGTAAATATAAGGTGTTCATTTTTTACTCAAGTACCTAATATCGACAAAATGAACGCTATTAACTTAAATGATTTCATAATGTATATAATTTGGTAATAAGTGATATAAAAGGAATAATAAATATGAATAATGTTATTAAAAATTAGAAATTAACTTTAGTTTATTATTCAGGAGAATAAATAATGATCGAGTCAAGTCGAACACGAGGTTTGGGACTTCGTCTCAATCTCCTTTGATTGAGGCATTTTCAGTTTTATACATGACTTTATTTTATACGGTGTATAAAACCCTTTTAATTTTCATTTTATTCAATGGGAATATTTTTATATGAATCATTTTACTAAACGAAAAAAAGGAATGTTTCTTTTTTTTACGTAAGCATTGACAACGACCATTCCGCCGTTGTGAGTATTATTTGATCTTTTCTTCCTTAACAAGCCAGAATGTTTTTTAAAAGGAAAAATAAAGCCTATATACTCTTTTTACGTATTTTGGTATTGAAAATTATTTTGAGAATGGATTTATTATTTCATTATCTTGAAATGATATTTTGTTATAGCAATTTGGAAATGTTATATTTCTTTTATTCTTATGTCATTGTTATGATCATGTTATGGTTCATGGGAATTATTTATGTATACTGGTGGGTCTGTGATAAACATTGGGCAGGTGAGACCAAGATAGATCTCCAATGCATTGTGTAATGTGACAGAGGTAAACTTGAATGTTTCTCCTAAGAGATTTAGGGAATATTCTGTGATGGGTAAGCCAAAGTAACTCCATATGTAGCTGTGATAGATACAATATAAGTATGATATGGATGCCACAAGTTACCTTTATGATTAATGGTTTCTACGTGTCTTTCATAAAACTTATGATTTCATGAGGTAAGTCAATGATCTCATGTTTTAAATGTATTTATGAACAAATTTTTTCATTCTTTGTTTTATAACCATTACTGAGATTTTTATGATCATACAATGTTTTTAAATGTTTTCACAATACATAAAAATGAATAGGGTCAAGACTGGGATCAAGGAAATGTCATTTTTTCTAAAACATGGAACTAGACATGACTCTTTTTTTTCAACAGTTTCTATTTTATGAAAAAATTGAAACTGTATAGATAAGTCAACCTTGTAATCTTTTGAAATGTAATAGTTATGTCCTAATTATCTAAAACACTAAACCTGAAAATATCCTCAATGTAAATTATTCATTTAAATCATTATTATGTAATGTTTATGGTCGAGTCCTTATAGTTGGTATCAGAGGTTGGTTTAGATAACATTTTGTGTTAGGGTATTGTTAATGTAATATCCAGAAAGTAATTTATGTTAATATTGACATCATATAGAATTTCCAGATTACCAGGTTGCATCGCCTAAGATATTTTTGTGTTCAGAATGGGTTTCCGCAAAGGAAATAGGGAAAATGTGTTGGGATGACATCATGAGGAATACAACATTCCAAATCAGCAACCAGAGATGGTCAGAATCGGAACTGTACAGTTTTTTATAGTGATGGAACAATTGACTTAGGATATAAATGGTGGGGGTGTCCATGTATGAGATCATCCAAATCAACCACAGAGGAACATGTCAGCAGTGGAGCATTTCAGGAGGCTACACCCCCATTATTCGGAGGATCATATGACCTTGTTCTAGCTGAAGGTTGGATTAAAGCACTTGAGAAGAGTTTTTATGTCAAGGGTTATTTAGAACATCAAAAGGCTAGTATTTCTATTTACCATTTTGAAGGTGAAGCTGATCAGTGGTGGTTTATGGTGAAAAATATCAGGGATAGTGAGGAGATTGATGCTCTTGATTGGGATGAATTCAATGGTATGTTTCTTGAGAAATGTTTTCCTAAGGTGGTTTGCCTTAGGATGGAACAAAAATTCCTGGAATTGAGGGAGGAGGATGACCTAGTGGCAGCTTATCAAGAAAAATTCACTCAACTATCAAGGTATGCTACAAATTTTATACAAGATCTTGATAGTAAAATACACTGTTTTTACTCATGATTAAATACAAGGTATCGAAGTGCTTTAGAGTCTCGTGAGTTTAAAAGTTATGAAAAACTTGTTCGTTGTGCGGAGAAGGTGGAAATGATATTTACATATGATCATGTATTCTTCGAAAAAACAACAGAATAAGAGATCGAGGTGTCATGTGAAAGGGATGAACTCTTCAAAAATGTATGATGGTAAGAAACATAAGATTACAGTTTGTGAAAATTGTGGTAAAAATCATATTGGGGAATTTCCTTTGAATTTTGGTAAGTGCTACCAATGTGGTAAAATGGGACATATGGCTCATAATTGCACTGAAAAAGATTAGGGTAATGGTAAGACAAAATCTTATTTGCAGTCCGTAAAAAGATTTAAGTGTAATTAAATTGCTCATTATGCAAATGAGTGTCCAAACATAAACACAACCGAATGAACGATGTCATACATCAAGTAGAAAGGGGTGGTGAAATATTTTGCAACTACTTCAGAAGATGTTGGGCCATCAAATTAAGTTGTTTTAGGTACACTATTTGTTTGTTCAGATTATACCAATGTGTTATTTGATTCAGGTACTACACACTCTTTCATTTCTGATAATTTTTCTATTAAATTGTGAATTCCATCTCATGATATGAATACTAAACCTACGTTAAAAACACCCAGAGGAAATGTTGAGATAAAAAGAAAACATAAGAACATTACTGTCCATGTGTGTGGAAAGAATCTACCTACAAACCTTATTATTTTTCCTCTAGTAGAGTTTGATGTAATATTGGTCATGGATTGGATTTCTATTTATCATGCTAATATTTTCTGTAGAGCTAAAGAGGTTTTTTTCAGAATGATTTTCAGTTTTTATACAAAAATGAACCCTTGCTGTTAATAACATATCATGAAGCTGTGAAACTAGTAAAATATGGAAATGAATGTTACCTTGCACATATTGTTCAAAACAAAGGAACTATTCAGATTAATAATGTACCAGTGGTAAATGAGTACCTTGATGTTTTTCCTGATAAGGTAACTAGTATTATACCTGATCATTAAGTTGAATTTACTGTTGACATAGTTCCTGATGCTAATCCAATTTCAAAACCCCTTTATCTAATGGCTCAAATTGAACTTTTATAGTTAAATAACCAATTGCATGAGTTATTAGATAAGGGATTTATTCGACCTAGCGCATCACCATGGGGTGCTCTTATCTTGTTTGTTAAAAATAAATATGGTTCAATGAGACTTCTCATTGATTATAGACCATTGAATAACATCACTGTTAAGAATAAGTATCCTATGCCTTATATCAATGATTTGTTTTATCAGCTCCATGGAGCTCAATATTTTTCAAAGATTGACATGAGGTCAGGGTACTATCAGTTGAATGTAATGTAAGCAAACGTTCCAAAGACTGTGTTTTGTAATAGATATGGCCATTAAGAATTTGTAGTTATATCTTTTGGATTAACCAATTCACCTACTGTATTGATGGATCTTATGAATAGAATTTCCCGTTAGTTCTTTGATAAGTTTGTGGTTGGGTTCATTGATGATATTTTTGTTTATTCCAAAAGTAAGGAGGAACATGAAAGTCATTTAAGTGTTGTCTTTCAAACCGTAAAAGAAAAGAAACTATTTCTGAAATTCAGAAAGTGTGAGTTTTGGTTACAACAAATTTATATCCTTGGTCACATTGTTTCAAAAAATGGCATAACTATTGATCCTCTTAAAATGGAAGTTGTTGAAGAATGGAAAAGTCCCTCAAATATAATCGAGATTTGTAGTTTTCTTGGTTTGGCAGGTTATTACTCTAGGTGTGTAAAAAATTTATCACGGGTATCTAGTCCAATGGCTATGTAAACTCGCAAAGGATTTATGTTCATCTGGAAAAAAGAATGTGATGATGGTTTTTAGGAATTGAAAAGATGATTGGTGAATGCTCCAGTTTGGGCACTACCTTCCAGAAATGGTGAGTTTGTTATCTACATTGATGATTCGATGATAGGACTTGGATATGTTTTTATGCAGAATAATCTGGTAATTGCTTATGCTTCACGTTAGTTGAAACCTCATGTGTTAAATTACCCTATACCTGATGTAGAATGAGCTGCTGTTGTTTTTGATTTAAAAATTTAGAGGCCTCATTTTTATAGAGTGAAGTGTGAAATATATACTCATCACAAAATTTTGAAGTATATATTCACTTAGAATGAATTGGACATGAGATAGAGGAGATGGTTGGAATTAATCAAGGATTATGATTGCACGATACTTTATCATCTGGGGAAAGAAAATAATGTGGCTGATTCTTTGAGTTGAAAAAGATATACTTAATTAACCATGTTACATTTGGAACGAGATCCTATGGTTTTTGATTTGATGAATTTTGGAATAGAAGTTGTTGTTGCAGGAAATTCTTCTGTTTTGTTTTAGGTGTCAGTGAAATCACCTATATCAAATAGAATTAAGCATGTGTTAAAGGAAGACAGTGAGTTGCAGAAATAGGTTTTGTTGGTTCAAAAGGGTATGTTTCCGGATTTTAATGTTGAAAATGATTGTGTTTTGAGATTTTTAAAGAGATTATGTGTGCATTGTGATTCACAATTTAAGAATTAGTTGTTATGTAAAGCTCATAGTTCCTATTTTCAGTTCATCCTTGAAGTTCTTAGATGTGCAGAGATCATCGAGAGTATTACTTTTGGGATGGAATAAAAAGAGATATTGGTGATTTTACTGTGAAGTGTTTGACTTTTCAGCCGGATAAAGTAGAGCGATAGTTACCGAAAGGAATGTTTCAGCCTTTACTAGTGACAGTCTGGAAATATGAAAATATATCCATGGACTTTGTTGTGGGATTACCAAATACATCTCGAGGTAATAATGAAATCTTGGTTATAGTTGACCGATTGAATAAATATTCTCATTTCATTCCTATTAGAGATCATTTGTCTCTAGATCAACTTTCTTAGTTGTATGTTAAAGAAATAGTCAGGTTGCATGGAGTCCCCCTCTCCATTATATCTGATCATGATCCCAGGTTCAATTCTAACTTTTGGAAAGGCCTTCAGAAGTCATTCGGTACTTAATTAAATTGTAGTATATCTTTTCATTCTCCTTCAGATGGGAAGTCAGAACAAACAATTCAGACCTTGGAGGATATGTTATGTTCTTGATCGATGGATTACCAGGGAAGTTGGGACCGACATATTTCTTTGGTTGAATTTCCTTATAATAACAGGTTTCATTCCAGTATATAGATGGATCCATTTGAGGAATTATATGGATGGAACTGTCTTACTCCAACATTCTGGGATGAAGTAGGTGGAAGGAAGCTGATGGGACTTGAATTGGTAGAAGAGATGGCAGAGAACTTTCAGTTGATTTAGAAGCACATGAGAATAGCTCAAAGCAAAAGAAAAGTTATGTAGATAATAGGAGGAAGGATATTTCCTTTGAGGTAGGTGATCATGTCTTTCTCAATGTTTCTCCATTGAAAAGTGTGATGCGTTTTGGTAATAAGGGAAAGTTGAGTCTGTGGTTCACTGGACCTTATGAAATTCTGGATAAAGTTAGATCAGTTGCATATAGAGTGGATTTACCTCCATGTTTATCCAAGGTACCCAATGATTTTCATGTTTCGATGTTGAGAAAGTATATTCTAGATCAATCTCATGTATTGATCCCAGAGGTAGTTCAGTTGGAAGAGAGTCTCTCATATGAATAACAACCAGTTAAGATTCTTGACTATAGAGATCAAGTGTTGCGAAATAAGGTGACTCACCATGTAAAGGTTTTGTGGAAAAACCAAATGGTTGAAGAGGCAATGTGGGAATATGAAAGTGCGATGAGGGATAAATACCCCCACTTATTTTGATTGGTGAATAAAAATTGTGAGGACATAATTCCCAATGGGGGGAAGGATGTAACATCCCAAGTAAATGAATAATAAGACATATTACATATTTATTAATATTTGTGAATTAAATATTAATTTTTCTTTAAAGGGGTTTCTATGTTCGATAGCATACCCGATACGCAACAACATGTTTCTTTACAATATTATGTTGCACACTAATAATATAATATTATTATTTTAAATGGTAGTTAACTCCTAGACATTGTATTGGCGGGAATGAATGAAACTAACTAAAATATGATTATACATGTTTTTTAAATGTATTTACACTTTCCAATAAAAAGTCAGAGGCTTAAAATATGAATGAATCTAATTTTAAGCATAATTTACATTAAATGGCCGATTTATCTCATTTTAATGGAGATCTCTATTTAAATATAGTTTTGGTAATTTTAATACATTATTATTGACCAAATAAAATCTTTATTTAGAATGGGGAAATCAAATATTACTTTGGTTAATTTTTTGGTATTATTCTGATAAAGTTAATTTGTTAATGAATACTGAAAAATATTGCATTTTAATTCAAAAGTGACTTTTAATATAATTTATTTATATGGTTAGATTATATTTTTAGTTGGTCTTAAAGTGGAATTAAAATATATTTTTACCAATTAATCCAATTTTGGTTATTGGAATTAATTTCACTTTGAAATTGGACATAAACAAGTATCAATTTTTAGATAGTTATTGTTTCTTAAAAACATGCTATTTGTTTTAACAACAGGAATTGATTTTTAAATTAATTAATGCCACTTTGAGTTTTTGAATTAGAAAAAATAGACATCAATTTTGAATTCAGAATATCAAATAATTCTTAGCCCGAATTTTTTGTATTTTCTATAAAACATAAATTTTAGATGAATAGTGAAACCACTTAGTAGTAGATTAAAATTACTGTCATTTAAATTAATTTTTTCCACTTCTGTGATTTAAATTTTAAAAATATGACATACATGGTATTTATCAAAAATTAAAATTTGGTTCAATAAGATGAAAATAATTTTTGGTGAATAGTAACCTTTGACTTTTATTTACAGCGGTTAAAGGCAAATAGGGTAATTGAAGGTCAAAAGAATATTATAATAATTCAAAATTAACTTAAAACATGTACAAACAATATTGGTTGAGTCATTTACAACCATGAACATCTTTGGGTCGATTTTGGGACCCCATTGAGACACTTGAATGTGTTAATGACAATTTAGATTATTTAACTTAAAGTAATGGAATATTTGACAAGAGCAAATATATTTTAGTAAATTAATTTTTATGAGGGGTTATATAAATTATTATTTTTCCTATAAATATTCATTGGAAGGATAAAAATATTTCCTACATGATAGTTGTTTTTTATAATTTTTTGACATCAAATAAATTAAATTATTCACGACACAATAATGATGGAGTATTTACCTCATTAATAAATGATTTAAATAAATTAGATTATAATCATTAAAATATTATCCAATACTTGTATAATTCTGATTGGATGATTTTTTAGACCACGAGTCATGGTTAATTCTACTATAATGATTATTTAACCTTTAGAAACTGAATATCATTATATAATAAATTAATGTTTTCACACATTCCTAAAGAGCCCCTCCTCTCCCTTATAAAAAGAGACCAAATATAACCAATTACACACACCTCTCAAGATATATTTCCCATCCAAAATCTACCCAATTAAGCTCCCAAAATCCCTATCCTCCTCTTAGAAGCCTTACCTTAGGCAGAAGGCACTTCAACATGTCCATTCGTTCAATCCAAAGGGAGTTACCCAAATTAAAGGTAACAGTTTCTCTTAAATTGTATTCTTTTATTTTACATATCCAACCCCTCAAATCTTTTTATTACTTTATTTTGTAACAACACCCATATCCTAAATATACTAGGATGTTTTTATGAGATGTATTCGTACTACACATACACACACCCCCATCTAATGGATGAAGAACATAATGTTTCTGTGGATGGAAAACTAAAGCCTCACGAAATGATGATTGTTCAATTACATATTACCCCCTTTCAGGGTGGACATTATGATGGAAATATATTTATATATGATATATATTATGTTTATTATTTCCTTATGGTTCTTTACTTCCAATTTCTAGCACACCTTTATGGTTTCCATAATGGGTAAATCTGATAATCTCATTTGAGGAAGTGCGGACTACCGCCCCCTCAAAGTGATTTGATTCGTTAATGCCTTATGTGGGATGTATAATGGATGGAGTTAATGGTATTATATATGATATTACAATGGAATTATAATATACCTATATATCATTATGTTTTATTTCCATTAAAATATTAAATAGAAATAAATGTAGCGTTCATGTGTACGTACGACTTACCGTCTCCATGAATGGTGCATTTCATTTCTACCTATAAATGTTATGTACTATTATAAAAACATGTATATAATGGATATATATTATATATAATATATAAAAATCATGAATATCATTCTGGATATAATGAATCATTTACTACATGGACAATTTTTAAATATAAGGTGTTCATTTTTTACTCAGGTAGCAAATATCAACAAAATGAATGTTATTAACTTAAATGATTGCATAATGTTTATAACATGGTAATAAGTGAAATAAAATGAATATTAAACTTGAAAAAGGATCTTAAGAAATTATAAATTAACTATAGTTTACTATTCAGGAGATTAAAGAACGATCGAGTCAAGTCGGACATGAGGTAAGGGACTTTGTCTCAATCTCCTTTCATTGAGGCATTTTTAGTTTTTTACATAACGTTATTTTATACGGTTTATAAACACCTTTTACTTTTCATTTTATTAAAAGGGAATATTTTTATATTAAGAAATTTACTAAACAACAAAAAGAAATGTTTATTTTTTTACGTAAGCAGTGACGACGATCTTTCCGTCGCCGCGAGTATTATTTGATCTTTTTCTTCCTTGACAAGCTGTAATTTATTTTAAAAGGAAACATAAATACCATATAATCTTTTTAAATAATTTGGTATTGAAAATTATTTTGAAAATGGATTTATTATTTCAATATCATGAAATGATAATTTTTATTGCTATTTGGAAATGTTATCTTTCTTTTATGCTTATGTTATGTGTTATGATCATGTTGTGGTTCTTGGGCATTATTTATGTATACGGGTGGTTCCGTGATAATCTTAGGGTGGGTGAGCCTGAGATAGATCTCCAATGCATTGGGTAACGTGGCAAATGGAAATGTTAATGTTTCATCTAGGATATTTTGGGAATATACTATGATGGGTATTCCAAAGTAACTCCCTATGTAGCTGTCATAGCTACAATGTAAGTATGATATGAATGCCACAAGTTACCTTTATAATTATTAAATTTTTTGTGTCTTTAATAAATCATATGATTTCATGATGTAAGTAAATTATTTCAGGTTTTGTATGTATTTATGAAAAAAGTTTTTCATTCTTTGTTTTATAACCCTTATTGAGCTTTTTATGGTCATCCCAAGTTTGGAAATGTTTTTCCAAGACTTAAAGATGAATAGGGTCAAGAATCAGATCAAGGAAAATACATGCTGTCTAGAACATGGAACAAGACATGAATCTTTTTTTCAAGAGTTTTTAATTTATGAAAAAATGGAAACTATGTAGATATGTTTACCTTGTAATCTTTTGAGATTTAATAGTTATGTCCTAATTCTCTAAAATTCTAAACCTGAAAATATCCTCAATGTGAATTATTCATTTAATTCAACAGTATGTAATGTTTAAGGTCGGGTACTAATACATTTACTTTTTTTACTTATTATTGTTGGACTTAACAGTTATTTATCCTTTTCTACTCTTAGCTTGACAACATGGGTTTTTACTCATTAATGGTTAATATAATTACTATAAAATTCCAAAATAACCATAAATAGATAATTGATGATATTTTAGACCTTATCCAGATATAATATCCAACTTTTATATTTTTTAGATTTATATATCTTTTAAAAAAATATAATTTTTTTGATTATCATTAATTTCATTTTTTCACTATTCATTACATGACTTTTTACAATTATCATAAAAAATTATAAATTAAAAAAAATCATCTAAAACATCGAAAAAATATCAAAGTCCTCTAAAATAATGATGTATGAAATTATTTATCTAAAAATATAATTATTTTAATATTCCTATTATCATTTATTTGATATTTCTTTTTATTAACCCATTATTGCCTCATCGTAGCAAAATTATTTAATATTACTATTTCTTCAATAAAAATTATGAATAAATTTACATTATAAAGACAAATATTTTAAATAACTATGAATCTTTTATATCTTTTCATATCTTCTAAATAACCTTATATTATAAATGTTATAGTTATTAAAACATAAGTACACCATATTTGAGTTTTTTATAAAATAAAATACTATAAATCAGTTACAGTTATCCAAGTGGCTCAAAGATGTCACAAAATAGGGCCAGGAAATATTTTGGTTGAAAATAACTATTCAAAAAAATAGTACAAATTATAGTAATTATTTTATAATCTTTGTAGTATTAATTTATACACATAATTTGTTGATTTACCCATAACTTGAGTAATAAAAATTATTACTGAAGTTACTATTCATATTTTACAAATCATAAATAGACCTATTTAATAAAATTGAATTTTTTTTTTGAAAAATTGAATCATTTTTTAAAAATTAAAGTTAAAAAATTATATAGAAATAAGGTAAATTTAACCTCATTTACAGTTTGAGGAAACAGTTTATTAAAGGGAAAAAATTTAAATGATAGAAATGATTTTATATCCCAATTAATTCTTGAATTCAATCATCATAACAAAATTAGATTAACTGATACAATATTTGTTTAATTATTTTTTAATACCAATCAAAAATATAGTTAAACACTATAAATTGTATTGAAAAAAAGTTATTCAATTAAAATTCAGAATTGTCACTTTTCATCAAAACAAGAAACTTATACGAAAAATTCCAAATTTTTATACAAAGTAAATTTAGATATTCCTATTTCAAATAAGAAGTTTATTTTTTCAATTATAAATTTTCAATGCCTCTAAAACTATATTTAAAAATTCTTCCCCATCAAAAGGTGAAAAAACAACCTTTTGAGAAAAATACATATTTTATTTGTAAAATAGAATTTTTTTTCATATCATGTCTGAAAAACTCAAAAAATTAATGTTAAAAATTTTATTTAATATATATTAAATTAATATAATCCAACAATAGTTATATTAATGTTTTATAAACACAATTTATTGTATTTAGATTGTTTTTAAGAAAAACCATTCCTTTTATTTTAAAAAGATTTTTATTTTAATTTATAAATTATTTTTCACCAAATAATTAAGTATATATACACGTGTAAAACATATTTTAATAATTAAGTTAATATTTTTCAAACATGTCATTATAGTGACTATGTTATAATAATATCATTCAAATAATAATATTTATTTTCTCGTTTATCTTCTATGTGGAATATCATGTATGATATCGAACATAGTGTTTTTGTTTGAATACATAATTTGTTACAATGTAACCGCAATGTTAGAGTGAACACAATTATTTGAAAATTAATTATTTTTTGTTGATTTATTTCTTTATTCTATACCATATATGAGATAATTATGCTGATAGTCAAGTGAAAAGTTAGTCATTTATGAAGACTCACCATTTTTTGGGATCACATGGGCCTATGCATGATTCTTCTCAACCATAGGTTATCACACACTATAATAAAAAAGGATATTTTTATAATATATATAATCAATTCTTTACAATTATTCATCAAATATATTTTATTGATTTATATTCATTATAATAATGTTATTGAATTCTCTAATCAGAAAGGAAATAGTTTTCTTCATATTAATTCTTCTATATGTCTTATATTGTTTTATTTAAAAAATATTAATTTAAAAATTCAATACTTTTAATTATCAAAGTTGATATCATTTTTGAAATCCAAAATCTAAAATTTTTATTCAGTGAATTTTTGATATTATCTGAAAGAGGTTATTTTTTGGGGGAATAATAAAAAATATTGAATTTTTAAGGAAAGTGAATTTACCTTTCATTAATTTACAATGTCACGTTATATTTTGTATTTGTTTTAAAATATTATTAGATAATTTGTAATAAATATAATCAAATAAAAATCATTGTAATGAATATTATTCTTGAAATTGTTAGAAACATTTCATTACATAAGAATGTATTTTTCTATAAAAATGTTTTTCATCTTGTTTTTCATGTTTATTTTAAAAGTAATTTATATCACTTGAAAAATTAAATTTTATAAAATGGAATCCCTATTGAAATAAACATTAAAAAATTTATAACTATGTAACTTTATTTTTTGGTTTCTATGTGAAGAAAATTTGGTAAAAATCATATTCCACGATTAGAGTTAAAACAAGTTAAAGGTGTTGAAAATAAAATGTGAATGGTTTAAAATTATTAAAACATTTATAAATAAAATTTTATTTTCCTTTGAAACTATATTTTATATAAATTTTTATGGGGAGTCTTTTTGAAACCGTTTGGGTCGAGAAAGTCATTAATATATTTTAATATTTTGAAAAACAACATGTCTTCCCTCTCACCCACTTGTAAGTAGATACACTCACACCTCTCTTAATCAAACATCAAGAGAAACTACCCTTTTGAAAATACAAAACATTATTCATTCAAAACATCAAAAAAAAGTTTACTAGAGAGATTAGATTAATCATAATACAATCCGAAGAAGTATTTATATATACAATTATGTATGTTTTTCAAAGAATCAGTATTGTTGTTGACAATGTATTTTTATTTTATATCATATTTTACTAACATCAAAATTGTGTTAACTATTTTTAAAAAATAAAAAAATTATATCTAGTATAAGGTAATTTTATTATATTTATGTTATTAAAAAATATCATCAACCTATCCATCAAATAGAAAAATATAACCATCGCTCAGGCCTACGTGACGACAACCACCTCATAGGATGATGTATTTCATTTTTCATCACAAACTCTTTTGAATGGTCAAAATATTGGATCCAAATGAAATAATATTTTATATATGACATAAATATTATTATTGAACGATAAATAAATATTTTAATTCTTCTTTTTCCTTCCAATGGTAAATAAAAATATCAATCATATGTACGTGTGGATAAGAGTCCCACAAATTGATGGATTTTATTATTCCTAAACACCAAATATGGATTGTAAATAATTGCAGATTCAAATAAATAATTTAATTTCTATTATATAATTTTCATTATATAATGTTAAAATAATAATTAATTTTTTCCATCAGGTTCACTGATGAATGATAATTCTACTCATGTTTCTGTACTGACTACCTTCTCCAAGTTGTATGATAATTAATTTTTTATAAAAATATTAATTGGTTGGTAGTAAAATTATAAATATTGTATAAAATTATTAATTAAAACGTTATTAATATTCTATAAATGATATTATTTTGGTCCATTTATCCAATATTTATCTTACCAAAACCATTTCTAACATATAAACTCAATGTTCATAGAATATTTGAAGTGAGATAAATAGATTAAGAAAATATTTATAAGATGGATATATGTGAATTAAAATTAATAAAAAAACATAAAATGGGTTATTAAGAAAGAAAATAATTAAAAAAAATTCATTATACACAATTTTTTACATTATTTTCAAAAGGATGGAGGATGTTCTATTTTAACATTGATGAGTTCAAATAAATTTATACCACTAAAACTGTTATTTTATATATAGATTACATTAAAATATTCTAAATTTTTTCCAGAGAATAACCCTTCATAAATTTTATGGGTATTTTAGTTTTTAAAATGGGATTTTAATTTAACGGGATATATCAATATCCTAATGTATTTTAAATATTCCTTGAAAATTATATATGTCTAGAAATTTTGATAATTTAAATGGAATGATTGATGTGTTTTATGTATGTTATATTCCTTGTAAAAGTTTTATCATATATGTGCCACTTATCCCATGAATTTGATAATTTTTTTCCTTATAGAATTATGTACGAATTAACAGATTATGTAAATTAATTTATAGTTTTTTTAAGGGTTATATGAAGATGATGTCCCAATATAGTAACATAAATTATCTATTTTTTATAATGAGTTTTCATGTATATATTTTTATTTAAAAAGGAAATTTAATGATATTTTCTTAACGGGAATGATTATATTCTTAAAAAAATATATGTTTTCTAAAAGATGTTTTTAGGGTTATCTTAGTTTTTAATATAACCTCATTTTTTTTACTTCCATTATATTTTTTATATTGTGTTATGATAAATTTTATTATGTAAAGACGATTTAGTGTGCAAGTAAAAATTTATTTGATCTAAAATTTTATTATATTAAAGGAAAACTATCTTATAAGATCTCATGATTTTTTAAATAGACAATCATGTTTTATTCATTATATTTAAATGTCACTTTCTATGATTATAGTGCTCATCCCACGTTTGCAAATGTTATTGATACAGTTTAAGGAGGATAAGGAACAATAATCGGGTCATGATTGATGAAATTAATATTTTTCATAAAAATAAAACATGTTGCATTTTCAATGTAATGTATTTTAAAAAATATGAATTAATTATAATTTACCACATTGTCATGTAGGAGTTTTTTTTAAATAAGCGTTGTGAAATAACTTCTTAAAACTATAACCCTAAAAATATCGTTAAGAATGTAAGAAAATGAATTCCGGATTTTAATATCATTATTATTATTGAATAAGGATTATGTCTTTATACACACCTCTTAATAGGAACCTCATTGAACACAAATCTTTAAAAATACATGATTGTGATAAAAAACCATAACAACCACAAATCCTTATTGGAATGAATTTATAAACACTTATACAATAATTTAATGACTTTTTAACTCATGAACTACTCAAGGCCTATAAAATGATAATCTAATTTTTTACCACATTGATAAAGATAATTCCACAACCTATTAAACTTTCATCTCGAATATAATCTTCCACTTGTTGGACATCATGGCATGGTATATTGTGAAACTAATTGAAAATAGAAATTACTATTTTTTCTAACAAGTCATTGAATTTATCAACATCATGAATCATAGAATAACTTCTATAGTGGAATTTTTCTCCTAGTGGATGTTCATCATGAATAATCCCCTTATCTTTTATGGGCTCCCACAGACTCCCGTGTAAATTATTTTGCTATATAATTACATTTAATGGAGTAACATTTCATTTTGTTAACATAATATGCTAGATCTCATATAAATATGATTTTAAATGTGATATATGATAAAATTTTATACATGTTATTCCAAAATTATATGAATCAAACCATCCTTCCCCTTATTAATTACCATACAAAAAGGTATATTATATAAATTAGATACTATTTCAAAAAAATCCCTATGTATCTTCGTTTATATTATACATCAATGTAAATTTTATAGTTTTATCCATGCATAAATGCCCCAAAAATCAATTTCTATGAATATATCAGTTTGTGGACCTAGTTATATTACCCAAAACAACGTAAAACCAATGTTTTCATTCATATAAACCCAAACATTAATATACTAAAATCCTAGATTCATGAAAAAAGAGAAAACCATTATTAAATTTTCATTGATAAAAAATAATGAAATTTGGTCTGTGTAACACGACATTAAATGGTTTTACATTCTATGATATATGTTTACAAAATTGTGACATTTAACTATGTTGGTTATAATTTTTTTCATAAAGATATGTCAAAATATAATTTCATGGGATTAATAAAACATCAAGGAACATAAAAATGAAAATTTTTGAAGTTGTGAAAAAATAAATGTATTCCCACGTGAAATGTTTTATATAGTGGTAAAAAAGTTGTCTCTAGAGTAGATTGGAAAAAAAATTATAACATAAAAAGGGAAAATTTTATGAATATTACAATTTTAAAAACAACATAAATAAATAATTTATGAAATTGAGTAAAATAATTTTAAATAATTTTATTGATTTAGGATTTGTTTTAAATTTGAAATTTATTCAAATTATTTGAAATATGTTTTTTTGTATTATTATTAAATTATAAATGAATGATTCTACAATTAAGTCACCCAAAACATAAAATTGATGTTTATTGTGTCTACAGATCTAAAAATGTTTAATTATTATTAAAAACCACATAGTATGTGTGTGAAAGATTTTTAAGACATCCAAAAGTGAACCACACTTGTAAATATTCGTAAATACATAATTAAATTTCATATTTATACGGAAATATTGAAGTAACTTTCTACATTAACACACATGATATCAATTGATAGATAGTCCCCAAAAAATATAGCTTGGTACATTATAGATAATTTTATCTAGGTAGAGAATTAATTAAAATTATCATTCTTAGAAGTAATCAATCAACATGTTCAAAAACATAAATTTGTTTGAAATGAAATAATCATAGAATCATTTAAATGTGAAATTAATTAATATTATAGAGTTATATTTATTTGGTGAAGGACTTAAAATTTATAAAATGAATAAATTCCATTCCCTCAATTAATATAATTAATCCCATCATTTGAAGGGTAACATAGTTTAAGGTGGAATAATAACTAAATAAAAAATTAAAATGAGTTGAATGAAATCAAAATTAGCTTCAACGTAGTTCTCTAGAAAAAACACTCAATAGAAATAACCAAATAATCATTTTTTTCTCATGTTATACTTATAAATCATGGGTTTACATATGATTTTTCCACAGTATGACCCCTTCAGTATTATTAATTTTTTTAATGATTCATTATTTTTTAGAATTTTTTGAATGTTTTGTAATTATTTACTTATTAAAATCTCCATTTCAACCTATCCTCTTGAAAATCAGTGGAATTATTCACTTGTTATTGATTGATATATTTTGTATCATATGATCCATGTTTCTCTCCCTGATTTGTTTAATACTTGGTGATGTGTTTCTGAAAATTATATTTTTGAAGCACAAGTGATTTCCTAGAATCATTATCATGATCATCCTTAAATAGATATTATATAATACATTATATATATATAAAATAGAAAATTATACATACACATGTAAAAATCAGACACATGCATAGGAAATAGTTCATAATAAATAGAGTATCCACACACATATATAAAAATATATATAATTATATATATATATATGTGTGTGTGTGTGTTTAGGAAATAGATCATATTCAAGTGGAAATGAAATAAACATGGATCTATAATGACATATATTCACACATTACTTTTCCATTTTGACAAGCTTTTTATACAAAATATGAATCCATAAGGGCCCTCCTTGTGTCTCCACATTCATTAACAACTATCCTATAAAGAATTAAATATAATATCACATTTATTTCACTAATCCATCATAATAGTAAGAAAAGCAATAATCATTTTCAATCATGTCTAAAAAATATATAATTAAATTAGATACCCATTTTTGTGATTTCAAATATTAAAGAAATAATCAAATGATTTGAAACATTTACTCAATTTTTTTATAACATAATGTATATTAAAATATGTGGTCTAAAAATTAATTTAATATCATAAAATATCATGAATTTATAGAACATTACAATTCCCCCACACCTAATCTTTATGCTCCCATAAAAGTAATATTTGGAAACATAACACATGAAAAATTAAAATCCCTGGTCAATGCGAGTTAAATTTTTTAACAGAGTGTTTATCTGTCACATTATTCCTCCTTAATCCTCAAAATTCCACTTTCTATATAATGTATAGTAAGTTAATTTAAAATTCATTTATCCTATCATACACACATATACATAAAATTCTGGATATATTTCAGCAAACACCCAAGAATTAATTTTAAGTAAATATATTTTTATTCCAATTATAGGAATAGTTCAACATAGAACGTATTAAATTTTTTATATCCACCAAATGAGTAAATAATATGCACATGTCATGATGAATTTATAGGGTTTTAATAAGGATTATAGTTTTTTTGTTTTAATTAAAAAATTGAGGTAGATTTAGATGGTTTGGATCTACGTTGAAGCATAATGCCTGGTTTTATGTTTTATTTACTATGGTAAGCCACCATTTCCTTGTTATTGTACTTATAGAACTCAATTTCATTTGATATTGAATTGTAAATATCACATATATTTACATTTCATTAGTGTAAAACGTTTCCACTCTCTATTTAGTTTAGATGCTTTAATTTTTTCCCATTTTCTTGATACTCTTAAAGGTAAATATGGATTTTTAATTAATAGTATTATATGTGAGGTCTAAAAATTTCCCCTATTTTGATGTATTATCCATATATTTTATGTATCCCAGATCCTTTCTCTAAGGAATACTATAACCAAATTTTTAGATGTTTTTAATGGACAACACATGTTCAATAGATTATTAAGCAAATTTTAAAACAATGGATGCCCCCCTAAGACCCTATTGGCATCCAGGGAAGTAAAAATTTAATGAAATTAATCTATAACTTTTATTTCATCCCACCTACCTCTCACTTTTATTAGTTTAATAAAATTGAATTTAGATCCATAATTCTATGTAGAATATGATATTTTAGAGAAAGAGGGGAATTATTCTCGGAATAATAGTTGTATACTTCCATGAAAAAAATTATATGATATTAAGACCATATTAACATCTTTTACAGAATTTTTTTTCTCTAAAAAATAGATAAAACATGGAAAAACATTTTTTTTCAGGTCAAATATATATTTGAGAGTTTCTTGGTCATGTTCTCTCTACACCTCCCACACAACTAAATTCACAAAATATCATGGATTAGAGTGTTGATAAAGGTTTATATGGATTTTTTATTGTAATGTGCATTACAAACAAGATAGTTCATTTAATATAAGAGGTAAAATGGTTGAATTAAATATTAGGATAAAAATAATCTTTCTTTCAAAAGTGATATTAAAAATTAAAAGAGTTCATCAATCATATATAAAGAAAAAAGTTATCAATACTCAAAGGTCTTTTATAGATTATTCAGATTGTTATATTTAGTCAATAAATTATTTCTTCTATAATGAATTCATTTGTAACAAGATATAAATGTTGGTATAGAATAATATTGGGTAAATAATTCAGATTTATTATAGTAACTCATGGAATTGAATTCAGAATTTTTGTGTACCTTTTATAAAGTTTGTTGATGGGTTAAATTGCTTTAACAAACTTATATTGGATATAAAATTTGTACATATTTTCAAATTCAGCTCAAAATTCTTTATAATAATAATGAAATTGAAAAATAAATAGACATCGAATATTAAAAAAATAAATTATATTTGAAAAGTAGAATCTAATAATTTAAATCCTATTGAAAAAAGGGTCTATACAACATGATTAAATGAGGATATATCCTCAATTAATTCAAAAATATTATTCAAGTAATTAATTATATAATGGAATTCACTAGAGTCAATCATATTTCAAATATAGACTTATCCCTTCTTCCAATGGCCTTATATTCTCATTATGGATCCATAGATTCATTATTCTTACCCATGAATAAATCTACATAATATATTTAATTAACATATTTTTTAATAGTTTCCTTCTTCATTGTATGGTTAAATCTCAACACGAACATATATTCCTAAAAATACGAAGCATTCAACCCTTATTCTTATTGATAAAAATCATATAATAATACACATGGCTTCTTATGATTGCTAAATCTTATTATAATCTGGCACTCTCAATCTAAACTTGAAGAATGTGTGCATGCCATAAATTCATCTCGCGATCATACTTTGAAAACTTTTAACAAAGGAAAAATTAATACATAGGTTCAAATCACACAAACATAGAGGAAATGAATCCGTAAAATAGATAGATACACACTTATACAGATGGTATATTGAAATATATATTGTAAAAATGTGTCATGTATAGCTATAAAATTTCACATACCTAGATCTATAGGGAATCTGAAGAAATCAAGATTTTTCAACTTCTTTATGATTTTTGGGGGTGAAGATTCCATAGTAATAATCTAAGAATAAAATAATTCTTTTAAAACTACCTTAGTAATAATGAAATAAAATTTAAAATTCCATACCCTATAACCTAAAGACTGTAAGATAAAGAATAATTAGTTGAAACCCATCCAAAAAATTATTTAATTAAATTAAATACTTAATGATTTGATTTAAAACAATACTCACTCAATCGATTGATTTGAAACATTAATTCCAATACTTATTATAACTCAATAAATAAATAAATATTATGTCATAATATAAATTAAATATGATAAATATAATGAATTTATAGACTATATCAACAATAATTTTTTTTTATATATAACCATTATGTATTCTAGGGATAACATGGACCCCAATAAAATACATGAGAATTTCTAGGTGGAATGAAACAATGGTATGATCCTTACACTTGTAATCCATTTAAATAGATAGTATTTATGATTCAGTAAATTTGTATTTCTACAAATAATGATCTAATAGACTAACCTAAATCAAATGGTCCAATAAACCCATAATTTTTTGAGATGATCTAGTGGATCATCCCACTAGTGATGTTCCAGTGAAACCAAATTTTTATTATTAATGTAATATTATCTTAACAAGCTATTTATGATCCTATAACCAAAATTTATATTAGAAATGTGGAAATAGACCCATATTCCCATTACTTATGATCCAATAGACTAATCCACAAGTGAAGAGTCTGTATGAAAATAATTATATTATAAATGATCCCAGGGACCCATTCCCATGAGACGATCTTGTAAATTCACATTATTTTTTGTTATAGGTCATTAAATCAATAAACTAGTGATTAGTATGAAAAAACATTTTTTGGGGAAAAACTAATAAACCAATACAATATTAAAGATATTTTAATTACATAAATTAATTAGTGATGAGGAAATATAATATTCTAGTGTTGAAGACCCCTTGATTACATGATTTTATAGACATGAATATCATACATATCAATTCATTTTGGGAGTTTTTATGCTCCAATGTTCCTTATTTTATAATTTTAAACTATAGATAAATATGAAGATATCCATATGTGATAAGAATAATAATCCTCATGCAATGTTAATTAGGTGATCTAAATTATATTAGTTTCATTTAGAACATAAAAAATTCTTCCATTCAAATTTTAATGGGAGATGCCCCCAAAAGTGGTGAATGATATTTTGAAAATTAGTATTACTTTTGGGAATGATTTCATAAAAAATCATTAATCATAAATAGATTATTAGAATATGTAATAATTTATTTAGTGACATGATTAAACCTACCATCCTCTCAAAATTTTATTATTCACAATAATATGAAGGTGAACACAAACTATTCCCTTATTCCGGAAAATGGGAAGAAGGTCAATTATAACATAAGGTTGTAAAAACATCAAAAATAAAAAATTGTTCACCCAATAAGAAATAATTTATCTAAAAAGGAGATTGAATTTTTTGAATATTATGTTATAACACTATATTGAGAAGTTTTATTTATTCCCACAATAATTCAAAATGGATTCTATTAGTGGATTCAAATATTTTGTGATTATTTATAATTGTGGAGCCAATCCAATGATGCCAGCTTCACCAAAGGACAAGCATAAAAATGTTACTATATTTTATGCCTATACCAAAAATTATTTAAATAATTTAATCATTTTTTGGTAATGAATCCTATTATACCTTGTTAAAAACCTCCATTATCATGTGGTGAGAAATCTACCAAGGTATTGGAATATATGCTGTATGTGTTGATTCTACCACATTTAATGTAAATATAGAACAGTAGAGTGATAAATCCAATAAGTATCACTCCATGATGGATGTATAATGATGGATCATAAGTTACAATATAAAATTTTTACCATTTTAGAAGACATGATTTCAAATGTTTAAATACCCTCTATTGTATATTATCCTCTAATTAATAGGTTGTTTTCAATGAGAGATCCCTCCAAAAATAGTTGTTACTTTCACCATGTGAACCCTCTGGTCCAATAGTTTATTGGGGATACTCCATATATATTATTTTGAAAATGATAATCTTGGAGATATACCATAAGGGATATCCCCATCCCATCATCCTATAAGAGGCTACATACTATTTAGTATTCTTTACCATTTAGGTACATCTACAAATCCAAATGGTTGTCTGGTAATAATATTAATGTATATCAGTCTAGGGGCCTCAGCTAGCCCCAACTATTGATCTAAACATATTATAAGATTTTATAGAGGTCATTAACATGCATATACTAACACCTTCCATAGAGGCTCCTTCCCTTGAATTATTAATGATCCATGACTATGGGTAGTCACTCATAAACATGAATCATTATAAGATTGATTATTTAAATTGGCATTCATAATAAGAAAAAATCCCAATCCATTTAAAGGTAGTGAATTTTTTATAGAACCATGACATCATCCACCCTATATCATATAATGTGATTCATGAGCCTACTAGTACTAGTGGAGGAAATTATTTCCATCCTTGGGTCTCCCTCTATATATATTCACATGAGGTATTGGAAATAATTTTCCATTATATATTCTTATGACCCTGATGAGTCCTTTTTAGATTGAGTGTCACAAATTACCCATCAGTTTGAATATTACCTGGGTGTAGAAAATAATCCATATTCCACATAGATCATCCTATAGGCAAAACTATTTCCATTAGATGTAAAATTCATGGGAAATGAAGTCCTTGTAACACCACTAGATATACCTAGATAGATATCCTATGTTATTTCACCACTAAATTTTTTTATTTTAGGAAAAATAAAATGTAATTGGGAAATTATAACTATGAATTATCTCTTGTGTTCAGAATATCTAGATGATCCTTCCACCCGGGATGAAGATAATCCTTATGAAATGAGGTAATAACTAGAAAACGATGAGATATCTATCATTTTATCTAAATCCACGCATGATTTTTATTCACCAAATGTTATGAAGGTTGGTCAGGTGTCAGGTATTTAGAATGACATTTAGTGGTTCATAAAAACGTCGCTGACTAATAGAAACTATACAGTGGATATATAGAGTATATCAATATAAATCCTGAAATAATTATGGTAGTTGAATCATACTAACCTTCATATAGATCATAAACATTATTTCATTGGGTAGTAATAGAATATTAAACGTGTCAATATAGTAGTCATCTGACTAACATTATAACTCATTAAACAAGGTTCTTCTCATTTAAGCATTTGATGATGATGAAAATATGAGGCATTAAATCTTAACAAATGGCTACATAAAAAAATTATATTATGACACAATCATGACTCATGAGTTGCAAAAAAAAAATTTATGATTCATTTAATTTTATCTTTTTTAGTGGCACCTGACATCCATTGAAAATAAATTTTATCGAGGGTACCTCACTAGATCAACCCATTTCTAAAGAAAAAAGGATCAGATTTTGGAATTATAGTGAAATTAGAAGAATCATTCATGAATCCACTCATGTAATATGACTGACACAAAATAAGATGAGATAAATATTTTTTTTGTCGAGGAAATAACCTTTATTTTTTAATCCTTATAAAACATTAGTTGAATTATAAGTACCCCATAAAATCACCCTTCACATGTTGTGTTATTGAATATAATCCCAAGTAGTCAATATAGTTTGTTTTGGTTATGAAATAATTTTAGGAACACCTATATACTAGATATAGGTGAATTTTTATCCCATCCTCCATTTCACACACCGTAGACTATATAAAAGTTATGCTCAATGTTGGTGGATCCCATATAAAGAAGTTCATGTTCTCAAGGTAGGGTAAATACTAAAAACAACCCATGAATTAATGCCTCTTAATATATTACAATTTTGATAATAATGATGAGACTGATTTAGAATCATATACCATTTATAGTCATTTAGATAATCATATAGGGTACCCCATAATGTAAAAGTAATGTTACATTAATCCATAGAGTATTAAGACCCTCCATTAATCTAATAAATATGACGATTGACGATTATTTTCTCAATGGGTACTTCATTAACAATGGAGATTAATATTATATGAATGAGGAAGATGAATTGACTACCATTGCGTGTTAATTAATTAATTTTATCATGTTCAATAATTTTGATACATCAACACATATGAGAGATAATGAGCCGAGTAAGGATAACTCATTAATATGAAATATATCCCAAACAGAATTATTTTCTATGGGTGCATGCATTTGAATGTAAAAGAAGAACCAAAATTTGTAAATTATATAAGTATTATATTTTCAACCACTCAATTTTACACAAATAAATGTAAGATAAATTAATTTTCTATGGCACTAGTTTTTTAACACTAAGAAGTACTGATCCTCTTTCAGTGACAACCCATGTATTTTTAACAATACATAATGTTTATGTTTTATTAATATTTCTGATTAAGGATTTGTATATATACAATACAGACACACTCATATATATAAATATAAATATACATCAATTATATTTTTAAATTTACCATGATTACGTAATCACATCATAAATATTCTACTTAATGATAACATAAATTATTGTAACAAGTTTTGAATTCTTATCTACATAGAGAACTATTTATTTGTCAACTATTTTATAAATTTAAATATATGTAAAATATATATATTTATATTGAAAATTATTTATTTTTTTAATATAAATTTGAAATAAAAATATACATTCCTTTGTGAAAAAAGAATCAGTTTTTATTCAAAATAAAATGATTTTCTAGGTAATATAATAATTTATTCAATAACGTAAATTTATAAATTTTATACCCTTAATTTTACTAAATAGGACTTAATTTTTACCATCATGTTTAAATTATATTAGGGTTACTTTTTCGGGTTTTTCAATGAAACATTATTTTTTATTGAATAGTACAAAAATTTAGTTTTTATAAATATATTACATGTTTAGACATAATCATTATATAAAAAATAATGAATCTTATGGAAAATTTTTTACATGATATTATATTAAATATAACATATAAATAATAAAAAATTAATATAAATTAGTTATTATGTGATGAAAAATATAAAAACATCTATTTGTGGTAATATAGTGCATGCACACCATTAGAAAAGTAAGAATTTTTTTTATCAAAGATAATATCTTAGATTTTATAAGTCATTTATCAACTATAAGAGATAAAATTTATTAAAATTTATTTATATTGACTTTTATTTATCCATTTAATAAATATAATATATGAAAATAATTTGATTTCTTAATCAACACATGCCCGAGGTAATAAATATCAAATTTATAACTTATATGTCATCATAATAAAGATAAGAAAAAAATAAACTATTAACATTTCTAGGTGATAGTATTTATGAATATTAATTTCATTATTTTTAATATTAAATTATTTTATTATAATCTAAAATGAATATGCATTGCCAACGCAACACTTGTGCATATAGAATAATAGTCAACATAAATGTGTTTTAAAATATTCTAAATGATAAATTTGGAATGGATTATGTAATTTCAATATTTTAATTGATACACATTATATGTTATTAATTTTATAAATTTATAAATGTTAATTCTATTGTAATCTAGTTATTTTAAATGTAAAAATTTCAAAATAAACCAGAATAAGATATCAATTTGTGTTTAATTTTAAAAATGATTTATAAATCAATTTGAAATCATAAAATATATTCCTGAGTCAATTTTGTATTTTTGACAGTAAATAATGTAATATATTTCAAATTTATAAAATAATTTATATTTCTAAATCACATTGTCTATATATATAATATTTTTGAAAATGTCATCATATTTTTTATATAATAGGGGAATCATTATGTCCTTTAAAAAAGATATGAGTTTAAATTGTTACTAAATGTTCAACATAATTGACATTATATGAATTGAAATTCATTTTAATGAGACATTTCCTTTTCCAAATTTCCTTTATCAAAAGGATATAGATTCAATTTGAATGAGGTGGATTGAGTAATATGGTAAATGTTTTCCAGCCTTCCTTATTTATGATTATTTTTTATAAAATACTTTAAAAATCTATTATGTTTCATCAATGATTACAATAATATTTTATTGGAATATATTAAATCCATTCAGGATGAGATATCATCCATTACATATCACACCCTGTTATTTGAAATTATACAATTTTATTTATTTACTGATTTTATGTCCCTTAGATGAGGTTCAGGTTGTGTCATGGTTTAAAATTTTGAGTTTTTGTTTAAAAATGGATGTTTTGTGCTTGTTAGAAAGGGGCCCATGGAATGTAAATATTTAAGTTAAAATATTCATATATCCCCAGGAAATTGTGAAACTCAATTTAGAGACTAGGGGTAAGGACCATGTGTTGTGCATGGTTTGGGAAATTGTGCAACAATTATGTGTGAGTATCTATCCATTTGGATCGAAGTTGTCACACAGTTTACAAACGATGTGTTAGATTATGAAAACTAACCATGCGAGATTCCCAGTTTCTTTATATTTTTATATTCTATGTTTTCCTCCCCTATTTTTAAACCCTTCATGATTTCCTCCCCATGGGTCATTTTTGGTGCACGAGAGGGTTCCCACACCACCCATCATTTAATTCTTCTCCTTACATGGATTCTCCGTAATCTTTAAAATTTGAGTTTTTTTGGCTTTCCCCTCCCTTCCCTTCAAATTATTCTTTCCCATGGTTGTATAGTATTTTTTGGTTGGGGTTCTCCCTTGGACAAACCCTATGGGTAAGTGTTTGAGTATGCTTTGATTTTTTTGAAGTTAGGGTTTGTGGATGATGTATTGGTCGTGGATCTCCCTTCTCCTAAAGATTAATTTAATTTTCTCTCTATTTATGTAGTGGGTTCATTAATTTTTTTTATTTCTATCTCTTCTATTGATTATTGGGTGCTTCTAATTAATTTCAAAATATGTTTCACATGTTTTTGATGTACTTTGATAGTATATTTTGTTTTTTCATATTGAGAAAATATTTTAAAAATGGTTTTCGAAGTAATTATTTTAATATTATAATGTATATATGCACTGATCATTTTTGATAAAATGCCTTAATGGATTTTTATAGTATATTTGTTATTTTATAATGTATGTGTCTTGGTTAGGATTTGGTTATATGGTTTGAATATGATATTATCCCTAAGTGAGGATTTCCTTGATTTTCATTGTTCAGAACATTTTTATGCATTGAGTGATGATGGGAGAGCGTTATAGGTTTTCGTAAAACTATTTTGGGTAACATCACGGGTAATTTTGTTGTTTCATTTTATAGGATAAATCCTTGTGTTCTATGGGTGTAGACATACATGGGAACTAAAATTATAATGGTCTTGAATAAATTTCTCAACCTAAAAACCTAAATTTCAAAACAGTCCTCCCTTCATATTTCCTTCATCAGACTCATAATGGGTTATAAATGGTTTCTTGGGTTCTGAATGATATATAATTGGTTTCAAATTAAATTTTAATTTGTGGTATATTTGGAAAATTGGAAGATTGTTGGTTTTCAAATGGTCTGATTCCTGTTTGGAATCTTTATGTGTGCATTGTGTTTAATTATTAGCCATAAAATAGTGTTGGAAGTGAAATTTGATTTAGAAATGTATGGTCCCATTTGGTTATATCAATGTGAATGTAGTGTTCCATATTATTTTGGAAATGATTTTATTTTTTTTGGTAAAAACATTCAAAATGGACATGATATAAGGCTGGTATGAAATTAATTTTTTTAAATAAATTTTCTATTTGAGAAATATGAATTCTATGATAGAATGTTTTGTAAAGTGGTTTGAAATCATTAATAATGTGATAGAAAAATAGACACTCTTTCATGATCTGTTCTGAGACAGCCACCCCTATATAGGTTTTTTCAGTTTGGGTTATCACAGGGGTGGTGTCATTGTTTGGAATAGGAAATTGTGGTGGCGTTAGGTAAGGTGTGTCATGTTGGCGAGAGCTTCCATCTATTATAGTGTAATTTTACCATTGGATTCATGGGTGAATGTTGGAGAGTTGAGTGATGATTTATTTATGACCTTGATTAGACTGGTTGGAACCCCTAGATTTTATATGTACAAGAAGTGAAGTGAACCTAAAATAGCTAATTTGGAGTGGAAAATTAGTTATAAACTATGGATCTTCACCATACGCTGCATCCAACTTTAAAATTTTTATTCATGAAAAATGAAGGGGGTGGGGGGAAGGGGCCCTTGAAGGGTCACCCACACAAACAACCCGAATCATGGTTGTCGGAAATAATGTAGCCCAAGGGTATTGCCCCAAATAAGCTTCACCCCCTCCGGTTTCATACTAGACAGATTAGTGAGACACGTCACCCGCCTACCTTGAACCCTAATAGATGCCATATAGTCCACCACTTTGTTCCCCTATTTCCACATGTGCGAAATAATGACTTTGTCATTAAGGAGTTACTTACACATTCTAATTGTGTATATGATAGACCAGGGTATGATAACTCTACTGATAAGAGCATTGTGGGTAATCATAGAGTCTATTTCCATGTGGGTATTGGAGATGCCCCTGAGGCTGCATAAAGATAGGCCTGTGAGAACCGCTATAACTTCTTCCCATATTGACGAACCGCTTCCATAGTGAGTTCATAAGTACATCACTAGACTCCCTTTGGAGTCCCGGACAATGCCACCTCCCCTAGTGTAACCAAAGACGCAAGATCCGTCAGTATTGAGCTTGAACCCATCGCGTGGGGTGATCCAATAAATCCACCTTTTCTACTCATCCCCACCATTTTGGGTGGCTCTCTTTAGAGGATCTTGTAGCACACACATGGATAACACCACTCTCCTGATACCCACTGCAACAAACACATCAATCAACATGCATCGGGTACTGGCCACAGAAGAATGACCAGTGGCACTTCTCCCCTCATATCTAGCCTCGTTCCTAGCTTACCATAACCACCAGCAGACCATGTTGAAGATAACGGTTTGTAGCATGGACTCCTGCACTGACACACTAGCCTCCTGGAACCAGCACTCTATAAACAACTACACATTACCCCCTTGTGTTTGGTAGCCTAATTATACACCAAAAAACCTTCAAACTTGCTGATACCATTCTACTTAAAAAAATATGTGGTTCTTGGTTTCTTCACTTTTGTTCCTACAGAATTGTAAACAATACGCAAGACTGATTTCGATCTGTTTAATAAGATCATCAGAGGGGATATCTTTACTACATATATTCTACGTAATGAAGTTGAGTTTCTCTAGAATCTTGTTGTACTAGGCCATGCTATTCCAACATTAACTTTTCCCCTGAATGTAGTTCATCCTGCAGAAATAATTGGCAGTGAACCTCCCTGAAATTGAAGGCATATAAATTCATCTATCCTGCTCAGATTTCACAATCATAGAGTCGAAGGTTTGTTTCTATGAGGCATCCATGACTGACCAGTAGAATAGGGGATACGAACTTTCCTCCCTGAAGAAGATAGTGGGGGGCATCCGGGGTAGCCCAGTACTTCACTAGCCCAGTTGTGGTGCCAGAATAGGATGCTCCCTTCTCTGACTATCCATAGTGAGAGAGGGAGGAGAGTCGGAATGATTTTGGGCACTAAGGTCCATAGAGTCGTCCCCCTAGCAGAACCGTAAACCGAACCGTCCTTATATTTCTAAGACATCTACTTTCCTCACAAAGTATGATCTTCAATGGAATCCAATGCAAGATTCTCATGCCTGAAGTGTATCATCTCTTCCATACTATTGACATTGATTCCCCCATCACAAATAGGTTGGGCCATCTTGCCCCACAACACCCACTGTCTATTTCCCTCGCGTTATGTGTCCCATATAAAGCGTGCAAGGATCCTATTGATAGACCTGATTACTCCCTTAGACACACATGTAGAGGCCAGAGCATTGAACAGGATTGATGAGAGAACACTTTTAACCAGGTTGATCCATCCTTTGTAAGAGAGAAAGTTATTTTTCCAGATCTGTATTCGAACCGAAATTCGGTTCACCACTTTGTCGAAGTCCTTGTTACGCACCTGACCTGCCGAGAAAGGGACACCAAGTTAATCCATGGGGAATATGACTCTCCCCATTTCTAGCATGCTTCCCATCCGTCCTCCATTCTTGGATTTCATGAGATAGGAACATATAATATTTTCTTCTCCCTGTTAATGAGATGTCCAATCCAGCCATAGTATTCTGCGAGGATTCATTTCAGCACCTGATGGGACCTCCACCCGGCATTCAAGAACATGATAGAATCATCCACAAACATCAAATGTGATACTATGGGGAGGATGAACTCCCACTAGTATGGCCTGATGGCTCCCTCGTAAACGCATTTTCTGATCATCCTAATCAGAGTATTCTTCATGATAATAAATATGCTTGGGGAGGGCGGATCACCATGATGAAGTCCAAGAAATGTTTTGAAGAAGGATTGTGTTCTCCACATAAAGGACATTGCCATCCACGGTGAACACACGCACATGAAAATAAGATGTCTAGCCCAGTTAGATACTCCCATCTTCACGATACCTTTGTTTATGAATCCCCATTCCAACCTGTCATATGCCTTATTCATGTCCCGCATGATCTCCACATTTGAACCACGAGATGGGGTATTAAGATCTCTCAGCATCTCATGTGTAATCTCCACAGCTCCTTGGATCGATCGACCTTTGAAAATGCCGTGTTATTCCAAGGCTATCCACTGGGGGAGAAATCTGGCCATTAGCCTATTGAGAATGCCTGCTAGGACCATGTATGGGAAATTACACATATTCACTGGCCAATAGTGGGAGAGGGATGAAGGATCATTGATCTTCTTCAGGAGGACTAGTGTAGTCGCAGACGCTATCCATGGAAGTCCTCCCCTATGGAAGAAATCATGTATAGCAGAAATAAGGTCGCTTTTAACCTCCTCCCAAAAGCCCCTGTAGAAGGAGCCTGGGAACCCATCAGGACCTGCCACGCTATCAGGGTTCATGTTCCACAATGCCTTATGCACCTCTCCTTCATTTGGGATTCCATCCAACATGGAATTCTCTTGTGCCGAGACAGTATTCAAATCCCTTCACAATGCTCCGTCTCCCCCGAAGGGTACCCTCGAGGCATGTTCACATTAGTACTCAAAAGGGTATCTTTAAAGAACGCGCATTCCAGACCCCCGACCACATCTGCATCATCCAAAAACGATCCATCCTCAATCATGAGGTTGGGTTTCACAACACGCCTCCTCTATTGAATGAATGAATAGAAGTATGTGGTGTTCCTGTCTCTTTTCTTTAGCCACTTGACCATAGACTGATCCCTCTCCTATCACTGTTGAGATATCACCAGAACCTCCAAGGAACTCTTTAACTCTGCCAGTTTCCTGAAACTCCCTTCGACCAACTCTCCTCCAGCTTGACTTCCAGGCTTTGGATGTCCAATTTTAACGCCACCATCTCCTGGTCCAGGGGAGGATGAGACCTTGTCCACACCAAGAGTTCTTGATTTAACCATCTCAATATGTGGTGGATAGCCACCCTTGAGTGGCCCCTTTGAGTCTCACTCCATCTTCTCTTTACCCCTTGATGATATTACAGGTTACTCGCCCATAAGAAAGAGAACATAATACTCTCCTGCTTAACATTCTTCCTACAAGGAATCAACAGAAGCGGTGAATGATCAAAGATACTCGGTGTCAGGTGCTTCCCCTTCACATTAAGATATTTGGATTTGGCGTGGATGTTGGCCAACCACCGGTCCGGCCTCCTCCATCTGCGAATTCCACCCCAATGGTTTTTTCAACAGGTAAATGGATCACTTGTATATACCAAGTCTATTAACCCCTTCCCCACCGCGAACTGCACAAAGGACATACTTTCCTACCATGAAATATTACCACGCCCCTTCCTCTCATCTGGTTACATAATAATGTTGATGTCCCCACCCACAACCCAGGTCCGAGCCCCTGGGTCGAAGTTATTGAGCTCAGACCACAACGCCTCCATCCTCTATGCATCCCAACTACCATAATCAACAGAAATATAAAAATCTTCTCCACCACTCGATACCTTCATCGTAATGTGATGATCCCCAGACTGCAAAAGCTCCACTAAAACGTTCCTTTTCCAGAACATCCATATATGGTTGTTAGACAGAGCTACATCCGTGGAAGCATGCATTTTGAGCTTACGAGTGAACTCTTGGATCGTGACATAGTCCTGATTGTGTTTTATGATCTCCACCATCTTGGCTTTGGGGTTTCTATCTTCCGATAAAACTAAATCAGTCTTCACCCTCGCCCCAATCCCACAGGCCTTCCATATTAGTAAAGGAATCATTAAAAAAACCATGTCCTGGATTTTGCACCAGGACCTGTGGTCAATTCAGTCGGAACAGTGGATCTCTCCCCCTCCTGAGGTTTCCTCTTCATCTTCCTAGTGCACATTTCCGGGCTTGAGTTCAGGAAGGCTGGAGCTGGACGTGGTGGAGACTGTGGGGCCTTTGAGGAGAACCCACCCACCGCCTTAGCTACCCGAGCCAGAGTCACCTTCTTCAAATAACCCCAATCCCCAGAAAGACTGGTGAAAACACAATATTTTGTACTGTCCAAGGAGACAACCTCCATACGCTGACGATCTTCACAAGATTTCCCTCGGGAACTTGGAGTTTCAAAAGACAACATCTTAGGGCCTACCAAGATCTCCACCATAATAGGGCATTCCTCTTGGACACCGACCTCCCCGTGGAGAGGGGAATCACTTGTACTGGGGGCCAAAGGTGAACCCGAGAGAGGCCAATCCGGGGGAACCAGGCCCTTGGGCACTCTCATGTAGAAATCCAGAAACCCACCTTTCAACTACTGCCGTTCTGGAAGGCGCGAGGACTCGAATGAGGATCCTGACAACATGCATGGAGAGGAGGTCGGAGTACTACAGAGGGTCAAGAGAACAAAAGTGAACATGAAGGCTAGTCCAACCCTCAGCAAGACACAGAGGGAACCGTGAGTGCCTTAACACTGCTAGATGCACGATGACACCCTCTGGGGAGTCGACTGTGAAAATTCTGAAGTGAATGTCCCTGGAGTAAACAAGACAAGTGTTGGCTATACAAGCCGAGAAATATGAGAGGAAGAATGGAAGTGGTAGATAAAATTTTCACACAGTACAAAGAAGCTTTCAAGCTTTTCACAATTTCACACATCTTCAAAATTTTTCACAATTTGAAATTTCAGGCTACAATTACATCAATTTATTGACCCACAACATTAAATGCCTAGCATTTATGTAGGTACAAGGGAATACCAAAACATTAAATACATAGAATCTATGACGGTACAAGAAAAGACCAAAATATTAAATGCTGTGCATTTATGACATTACAAAGATATACCAAATCTTTAAATGCAGAGCATTTAAATTCATTCAAAGAAAATAAATGGAGGTGGGCCCATGGAAAAAAATGTGCAAGTAACAAATGACGTCGCAGGCATCTTTGACTTATATTTTTTGGTTTGTAATTCCAACACTCCCCTTCAAACCAAAACCGGCTTCATTCCAAGCATCATTCTTAGTTTCAGCCAGGATCATTCTTCTTGATGTAAACTGCATGCTCATACGGACATTTGGTGAAGCCGTTCTCTTGATGATAGCTGTCAATGCATGCATTCCAGGCACGAGGAGCCTGCTTCAACCCATAAAGAGTTTTCTTCAGTCGATACACTTTGTCTTCCTCCCCTTGCATAAAAAAGCCTTCAGGATGGTCTACATAGACATCTTCCTCTAGAATTCCATTCAGGAATGCAGACTTCACATCCAATTGGTAGATCATCCAACTGTGATGAACAACAAGAGAGATAATCATTCTCACCGTGTCAAGACGAGCAACAGGAGCGAATACTTCTTCATAGTCCACCCCATACTTCTGTTTGCACCCCTTTTCTACGAGACTTTCCTTGTAGAGATCGATTTCACCATCAGCATTTCACATGATCTTGTACACCCATTTGACACCAATGGATTTCTAGCTATTAGGAAGTGTGGTCAGCTCCCATGTTTCATTTTTCTCTGTGGCGAAAATTTCTTCTCCCATATCCATTCTCCAACATTCTTCCCTTACGGCTTCCTGAAACGTCAGAGGCTCATGATCTGCATACAAGAAAAAAATACTTACCTCTTCGGTTTGCTCATAAATGTCGCTTAAGATTTTCATCTTTATGGGCTCCATGGGTGAGGATGAGCTCGCCATATTTAGACTTGATGGAGTCCTTTCAGGAGTGATGGAATGTCCTCCTGGACTCCTGTGTACTGATGATGTGCCCGGGGAAGGTGTTGCTGGCGTTCGCTCCTGATGATCACGCCTTTCTTCAGGATTGTAGAGACCCGTAGCTTATCGTACATGGACATTACATTACATTTGCGGAATACTTAGTACATAACAAAAACACACACTAAAGGATCGTAATAGTTTAGTGTCTTTGGAAACTCGGAACATAATCTTCTAATCCTGGTGAAAGATCTTCAATATCTCCCGTAAAGATCTTCCATTTTTTTTTAACCTAAAACCTTTCTTTATATCCTGGGGAAAAGAAAACATAAAAGGGTGAGCTCAAATGCTCAGTAAGGGTATACAAAAGAAATAAAAATCATATCATATCTTTTTGAAAATCACAACCTGCAAAAGAGATCATAATATCTTAACATGGAACAAATCATAGAAGTGAAAATGAGATCCCCATAATCATAACATGAAACTTGAAACTTTGTGGCATGCACACATAATCATGGAAAATCATTTCTTGTTAGTCATGACTCATTGCCAAGACTATCTTAGTGGACAAATTCCCTTTCTGAACCGAGTTCACTCCTCGTTTCAGTCCTGTATCACTGAACCGAAATAACCTTCCGTTCCAGCCATGTCTATCTCATGAGATATAAAATCATTACCCAATGCATTGGAGGGAGATATAGGTCCCACCCATCTTATAATGAATCCTTTCTTATGTGTGCCACATAATCATAAAACATACATCATCACATAACACATATAACAAAAATGGGATTCTTGAAACATCATGACATCATAAATCAATTCATATATGATAAAGGAATTCATAAACATAATTCCATCACAACATAGTCAAACCAATGTAAAAATATGGATAGAAACAGAACCCTTTATTATCTTAGATGGAAAATAATTTTGATAAAACACTTGAATTGAATTCTTGAGGAAAATATCCTTTCTTCTTCAAAAACATTTTTCCTTTCATAACATGTCATACAACTTTAAAATAAAAGAAGTTGATTAAAAATAAACTTGAAAACTTGTAAAGGAAGCTTCTTTGAAGTAATGTTTTAAAAATCCATTCATGCCGTATAAGTTTAAAAAAAACATTCTTCGTACTTTTGTCGGAAAAAGTCAAAAAGTACCTCGTACGGAAAAACGACAAAAGATTCCTTTCATATTCTTTACTAAAAACTCACCTAAGGGTAAAATTGGATTTAAACTATTTCAAGTGGATGGAAACAATATTACATAATGAGGGAACATGGATGTGGATGATAAAATACACCCCAGTAAATACTTACGAATAAACAATCTCGGATAAAAATGAGATTGTGATATTTCCCTTACCTTAGGTCCGATTAGCTTTGTACGTGTCCGAAGCTCCTCTTCTTTGGAACGCCTCTTTGAATCCTCCACTTAAGGAACTAAGATTGGTCTTTGGAGAAGACCAGAACCTCTAGGATTATTCTAGGAAAGTGGAGAGGAGAAAATGGCAGGGGTTGGCCGAGCTTGAGTGCTCAAAATTGGTGTGAGGAGGAGGGGGAGGAGGTGCCCTTTTATAAGGGAGGAGAGGGGCACCTTAGGAATTCTTAAAAATATTAATTTATAATAAATCTAACCCCACTTAAAAACCTCCAAAAATGACTCATATTCGAAGATTAGATGAGATAGGGTTGTAATCTCATCAACCAATCAAATTTAGACATGTTTGGATATTATTTTAAACCTTATCAATTAGATTTAACTCTAAGTTAAATAATTTAACTTTTACCGTGTCTTTTTGTTTTCTTTCACTATATGGTTAATAAACTTACTATAACATGCCAAACGAACCATAAATTGTTTATTATTAATATATATATCCTTATCTAAGTCATTTGGCCGAACCTTAGATTTTTAGGAAATAAAATAACAATTAATAATATAATATTTGATTTAAAAACTATTTTGTGTCAATTTTGACACTATTTGATATATGATTTTTGTGAAAGTCATAACAGAATTATATGTTCGAACCAAGTTGATTAAATCAACATTAATATATCATAGTAACCTAGAAAATTAGTGGAATTCATAAAAAATCTCAAATTACATTTGTTTTGGTGTTTATAACATCAATTATGTCAATATTTCATTAATAAGATAATTACTGCATCATCGTTGTGTCATAAATAAATTAAATTATTTGATGTCTAAAAATTACAAATAAAATACCATCATGTAGGAAATCTTTTTAGATTTCTAATGAATATTTACAATCGAATTTATCTTATGTATAACCCCATATTAAAAATGATTTACTTATTAAACTTTGATTTTAACTATTTTAACCCTTCTTTAAATAAATTCATAATAAATGTCCTAATCTAATCCAAGTGGGCCTAAATGGTCATATTTTATTCCTAAGTTTGTTTTTGGTCGAATTACACTTGTCCAATAGAATTAGGACATGTGTTAGGGTAATAGTAATATCATATTTACCCTTAGTTACCCTATTTACTATTAACCGCGGTAAAAAAAGTAAAAAGTTACTATTCACCAAAAATTATTTTCATCTCATTGAACCACATTTTAGTCCTTGATATTAACCGTGTCTCTCGGATTTTCGAAATTCCATTCACAGAAGTGGTAAAATTAAGTTTTATGCAAAATTCAGTTTTTAACCTACCACTTAGTGGTTTCACTATTCATCAAAAATTGAAAGTTTTCAGAAAAATGCCAAAATTTCATCCTAAGCTATATTTCATATTCCGAATTCAAAAATGAAGTCTATTTTACCAAATTCATAACATAGAAGTTGAATTAATTAATTTTATAATTAAATCCCGCTATTAAAACCAATAGCGTGTTTTTACGAAACAATATCTATCAAAAGATTGACACTTGTTTATGTCAGGTTTAAATGTGAAATTACGTCCAATGACCAACATTGTATTAAATTGTAAAAATATATTCTAAATATACTTTAAAACCACTCAAATTAATAATTTATCACTATTAATTATTTCGATTAAAAAAGTTGTTTTTAATTATAATTTAGTAATTTTCACTATTCATCAGAATATGAAAGTTATCCGAAATGTACCAAAATTTCACCTTAGGCTAAATTCGATACTCCGAATCCAAAAATGAAATCCATTTTGAAAAATAAAATTTACAAAATTTCAAAAAGTGGTTATTACTATTCATAACGGCTAGTTTTAATAGCATATCGCTGTTTAGTGAAACTCGTTATTGCGTACTACACACACTATCGAGGAAGGTTGCGATTGCGTGTAATGCAAGGCAAGTCAAGGATGCGTGTTGTGCAAGCTCCTTTTGGTGTAGCGTACAACACAAGACATTAATAAAATTAAAAAGAATATTTTTCATAAAATCTTGGGCTGTTACATTCTACCCCCCTTAAAATGAATTTCGCCCTCGAAATTCGTCGGGGTTATAAATGGTTTTCTATTCGAAAGTTTCCCACATCGTAAAAAGGAATACCAAAACTTGGCTTTAAAAACTAAAGTATGAAATGTAACGATTACCCAAATAAACTAATCACTGGGTTTCCACATAGGTGAAAATATGGATATGGAAGAGAAATCTAACCATCATGTTCTGATGGAGAGTGGTAGAGAACATGGCTATGGAAAAGCCAGTAATCACAAATCCATAGATTTGTGATGATATAAGGTACCATCTTATTCATCAGGTATAAGATCACTAGGACAACATTTTTGGTTTTCAAGATCATTTCCCTAAAGTTGAAAATTTGAATTAGAATAAATACTTACTTTATTTTGGTACAATCTCACTGTTGTTCGTGCCTTGAACAATTTCCACTTCATCTCTTAAATAAATGAAGTTGAATTTGTTATTCATGAAGTGTTAGCAGATCATGTGATAGAATGACGGGTCATTCCATCTGTCTCAAACAAAAGATTAGCAAAAATTATATGCATAAGTCGATCTATAGTGAGATTAATCATATATGGTTCCTAAAATGGACTTATACTTCATATATCATACTGCTTAATATAATAAAACTAGTTTCTACTAAACAGGGACTTCCTGTAGGCCAGTGGTAGGCGATAAAGGCCAGTTGCACTTCGGTTGTGGGTTCTATTCCTACAGCCTTGTCCGAAGCGATGGGCTGTCGCCCGTCCTGCAGGTTGTCCTTTTTCTAAAACTACGTTACTATAACATCCCATCAATAATATCGAAAATCTTCTATCCTTAAACAATACTAACTTATGTCCAACATAATCCAGTCTAATCTTTAGGCTTATACATAATACTGCAGTCCACTCTCATAATATAGTGACAACGATTACCAGAGATTTAATACCATCGTTGATCCCCATATATCATAAGATATGTTTTGTTGGTCACATTCCAAACATTCAAAGTCCTTAATCATGTATTCTCTTGAATACCTTAGTGAAAACATGAATGCAGTTTAAAGTTAACACTTTCCACATACCAAAATCCTCAAAATTCTATATACTCAAACCATGATATAACTTAGTCCTTATATCAATCATGAGCTCATGAATACAATCAAACATCTCATTATCTTCTTATCCTTTCATTATGCACTTATCATCTACTTTCCAAAAAGTATCTGAATAACCTTTCATGGTTATTGGTACCATTCATCATACACTTTCAAAACTTAAGGAAAGACAACAGTGTAACAATCCTTAGATGTCTCCTTATTCCATGAGATTACTTATACAACATTACACATGATAAACATGTAATCATTCCACTATATTCTTAGACCATTGACCGAGCTTCAACATTTCTTTCATCTCACATATCATTTGTAGTTTCTTCATCATCATCAACATAAATACTTCCCATACGACCATACTGATTCTCTTCATGAGACTTTCCCTTAGGGCATTGGTTTGCATAATGCCCATACATTCCACATTTAAAACATTTAACCATTGTTGATGTCGTAGCAATACCATTATCCTCATCCATGGTGTTAACTGAACCTTTTCCTTTGCACTTACTGGATTTGTGTCCTTCTTTTCCACACCCAATAATATGACCATATATGATATCATATCAATATGTATGATTCTGGAATAAGTCAATAACATTATTTAAACCATTATACAGGAGCTTCGGACACGTACAAAGCTAATCGGACCTAAGGTAAGGGAAATACCAACTGTAGAGACCCGTATCCTGACGTACATGGACATTACATTACATTTGCGGAATACTTAGTACATAACAAAAACACACACTAAAGGATCGTAATAGTTTAGTGTCTTTGGAAACTCGGAACATAATCTTCTAATCCTGGTGAAAGACCTTCAATATCTCCCGTAAAGATCTTCCATTTTTTTTTAACCTAAAACCTTTCTTTATATCCTGGGGAAAAGAAAACATAAAAGGGTGAGCTCAAATGCTCAGTAAGGGTATACAAAAGAAATAAAAATCATATCATATCTTTTTGAAAATCACAACCTGCAAAAGAGATCATAATATCTTAACATGGAACAAATCATAGAAGTGAAAATGAGATCTCCATAATCATAACATGAAACTTGAAACTTTGTGGCATGCACACATAATCATGGAAAATCATTTCTTGTTAGTCATGACTCATTGCCAAGACTATCTTAGTGGACAAAGTCCCTTTCTGAACCGAGTTCACTCCTCGTTTCAGTCCTGTATCACTGAACCGAAATAACCTTCCGTTCCAGCCATGTCTATCTCATGAGATATAAAATCATTACCCAATGCATTGGAGGGAGATATAGGTCCCACCCATCTTATAATGAATCCTTTCTTATGTGTGCCACATAATCATAAAACATACATCATCACATAACACATATAACAAAAATGGGATTCTTGAAACATCATGACATCATAAATCAATTCATATATGATAAAGGAATTCATAAACATAATTCCATCACAACATAGTAAAACCAATGTAAAAATATGGATAGAAACAGAACCCTTTATTATCTTAGATGGAAAATAATTTTGATAAAACACTTGAATTGAATTCTTGAGGAAAATATCCTTTCTTCTTCAAAAACATTTTTCCTTTCATAACATGTCATACAACTTTAAAATAAAAGAAGTTGATTAAAAATAAACTTGAAAACTTGTAAAGGAAGCTTCTTTGAAGTAATGTTTTAAAAATCCATTCATGCCGTATAAGTTTAAAAAAAACATTCTTCGTACTTTTGTCGGAAAAAGTCAAAAAGTACCTCGTACGGAAAAACGACAAAAGATTCCTTTCATATTCTTTACTAAAAACTCACCTAAGGGTAAAATTGGATTTAAACTATTTCAAGTGGATGGAAACAATATTACATAATGAGGGAACATGGATGTGGATGATAAAATACACCCCAGTAAATACTTACGAATAAACAATCTCGGATAAAAATGAGATTGTGATATTTCCCTTACCTTAGGTCCGATTAGCTTTGTACGTGTCTGAAGCTCCTGTATAATGGTTTAAATAATGTTATTGACTTATTCCAGAATCATACATATTGATATGATATCATATATGGTCATATTATTAGCTTCTTGTTAGTAATATTTCATTGTTACTTGTTACTCGGGTCTTTATAACTTTTTGTTCTTATGCGTGTTTTGTCGAATAAATTCTTATTCTTATCTTTAGGTTATAGATAATTCATTTCCAGAATGGTATTAGTGTAGTATATACCATATTCATTCATTCAATTCATTTATATAATCATTATGAAATGAAGATCATGTAGAACGAGTCGCATCACATCGTGGAGACGGTATTCCGTACGTACGCACGAGTGATGATATCGTTCCTATGATCGTGGAATTGTATTGGAGTATATATATATTATTTCAGTATCAATATTACTTCATAATAATCATATGTAGTTACTCATTACACCATTATACCCATCCTTGTAAGGTGATGGTGGAAAATAGATTACACCACGGCGTGGAGACGGTATTCCGTACGTACGCACGCGCGGTGATTTCATTTTTCCGTAGGATGGATAGAAGGTGAATTAGGGTTGTTTCATATTTATAATAACATATCAGTATGTAAGTAATACTGATGTTATTACTTTATCATGAAACAACTAAATAAGAAGAAGTTGAAGAAGAAAGAAATTGAAAAGATCGGTAATGGATATTACCTCTTCTTTGGAACGCCTCTTTGAATCCTCCACTTAAGGAACTAAGATTGGTCTTTGGAGAAGACCAGAACCTCTAGGATTATTCTAGGAAAGTGGAGAGGAGAAAATGGCAGGGGTTGGCCGAGCTTGAGTGCTCAAAATTGGTGTGAGGAGGAGGGGGAGGAGGTGCCCTTTTATAAGGGAGGAGAGGGGCACCTTAGGAATTCTTAAAAATATTAATTTATAATAAATCTAACCCCACTTAAAAACCTCCAAAAATGACTCATATTCGAAGATTAGATGAGATAGGGTTGTAATCTCATCAACCAATCAAATTTAGACATGTTTGGATATTATTTTAAACCTTATCAATTAGATTTAACTCTAAGTTAAATAATTTAACTTTTACCGTGTCTTTTTGTTTTCTTTCACTATATGGTTAATAAACTTACTATAACATGCCAAACGAACCATAAATTGTTTATTATTAATATATATATCCTTATCTAAGTCATTTGGCCGAACCTTAGATTTTTAGGAAATAAAATATCAATTAATAATATAATATTTGATTTAAAAACTATTTTGTGTCAATTTTGACACTATTTGATATATGATTTTTGTGAAAGTCATAACAGAATTATATGTTCGAACCAAGTTGATTAAATCAACATTAATATATCATAGTAACCTAGAAAATTAGTGGAATTCATAAAAAATCTCAAATTACATTTGTTTTGGTGTTTATAACATCAATTATGTCAATATTTCATTAATAAGATAATTACTGCATCATCGTTGTGTCATAAATAAATTAAATTATTTGATGTCTAAAAATTACAAATAAAATACCATCATGTAGGAAATCTTTTTAGATTTCTAATGAATATTTACAATCGAATTTATCTTATGTATAACCCCATATTAAAAATGATTTACTTATTAAACTTTGATTTTAACTATTTTAACCCTTCTTTAAATAAATTCATAATAAATGTCCTAATCTAATCCAAGTGGGCCTAAATGGTCATATTTTATTCCTAAGTTTGTTTTTGGTCGAATTACACTTGTCCAATAGAATTAGGACATGTGTTAGGGTAATAGTAATATCATATTTACCCTTAGTTACCCTATTTACTATTAACCGCGGTAAAAAAAGTAAAAAGTTACTATTCACCAAAAATTATTTTCATCTCATTGAACCACATTTTAGTCCTTGATATTAACCGTGTCTCTCGGATTTTCGAAATTCCATTCACAGAAGTGGTAAAATTAAGTTTTATGCAAAATTCAGTTTTTAAACTACCACTTAGTGGTTTCACTATTCATCAAAAATTGAAAGTTTTCAGAAAAATGCCAAAATTTCATCCTAAGCTATATTTCATATTCCGAATTCAAAAATGAAGTCTATTTTACCAAATTCATAACATAGAAGTTGAATTAATTAATTTTATAATTAAATCCCGCTATTAAAACAAATAGCGTGTTTTTACGAAACAATATCTATCAAAAGATTGACACTTGTTTATGTCAGGTTTAAATGTGAAATTACGTCCAATGACCAACATTGTATTAAATTGTAAAAATATATTCTAAATATACTTTGAAACCACTCAAATTAATAATTTATCACTATTAATTATTTCGATTAAAAAAGTTGTTTTTAATTATAATTTAGTAATTTTCACTATTCATCAGAATATGAAAGTTATCCGAAATGTACCAAAATTTCACCTTAGGCTAAATTCGATACTCCGAATCCAAAAATGAAATCCATTTTGAAAAATAAAATTTACAAAATTTCAAAAAGTGGTTATTACTATTCATAACGGCTAGTTTTAATAGCATATCGCTGTTTAGTGAAACTCGTTATTGCGTACTACACACACTATCGAGGAAGGTTGCGATTGCGTGTAATGCAAGGCAAGTCAAGGATGCGTGTTGTGCAAGCTCCTTTTGGTGTAGCGTACAACACAAGACATTAATAAAATTAAAAAGAATATTTTTCATAAAATCTTGGGCTGTTACATTCTACCCCCCTTAAAATGAATTTCGCCCTCGAAATTCGTCGGGGTTATAAATGGTTTTCTATTCGAAAGTTTCCCACATCGTAAAAAGGAATACCAAAACTTGGCTTTAAAACATTACTTCAAAGAATCTTCCTTTACAAGTTTTCAAGTTTATTTTTAATCAACTTCTTTTATTTTAAAGTTGTATGACATGTTATGAAAGGAAAAATGTTTTTGAAGAAGAAAGGATATTTTCCTCAAGAATTCAATTCAAGTGTTTTATCAAAATTATTTTCCATCTAAGATAATAAAGGGTTCTGTTTCTATCCATATTTTTACATTGGTTTGACTATGTTGTGATGGAATTATGTTTATGAATTCCTTTATCATATATGAATTGATTTATGATGTCATGATGTTTCAAGAATCCCATTTTTGTTATATGTGTTATGCGATGATGTATGTTTTATGATCATGTGGCACACATAAGAAAGGATTCATTATAAGATGGGTGGGACCTATATCTCCCTCCAATGCATTGGGTAATGATTTTATATCTCATGAGATAGACATGGCTGGAACGGAAGGTTATTTCGGTTCAGTGATACAGGACTGAAACGAGGAGTGAACTCGGTTCAGAAAGGGACTTTGTCCACTAAGATAGTCTTGGCAATGAGTCATGACTAACAAGAAATGATTTTCCATGATTATGTGTGCATGCCACAAAGTTTCAAGTTTTATGTTATGATTTTGGGGATCTCATTTTCACTTCTATGATTTATTCCATGTTAAGATATTATGATCTCTTTTGCAGGTTTTGATTTTCAAAAAGATATGATATGATTTTTATTTCCTTTATTTTCCCTTGCTGAGCATTTGAGCTCACCCTTTTATGTTTTCTTTTCCCCAGGTCAGGAAGATGGATATTAAGTAGAATATGCTAAAAGGGACCCTAGATATGATGAAATAAATGGGAGACACTGTAGAAGATTTATGAACCAGTTGTTTATGTTTCCCAGTTTCTAAAGACACTATACCTATACGGTCCTTTGTGGTTTTGTCATATGATGTAATAAGTGTGCTTCAATTTTGAAGTATTAACAATGTATGTAAAGTATGGGTCGTTATAGTTGGTATCAGAGGAAAGGTATAGTCAACCTTTGGAAACTAGGATGTGAAAGCCTTAGTAAGAACCCTAAGGATAAGTCTAAGCATAGAACACAATCTTAGTGTTTTAGAAATGGCCTTGAATAACCTAGGATAAGACCTTAAGCATGAAAATTTTATTCTTGAATTATGTGGTTTCCTATTATAATTAGTGTTGCTCACACTATTCTTCTTGGTTTTAGTCAATGGCTGGAACCCGAAGGAACCGTGTTAATGCGGAATGCGATGGGCAATGCAATGATTGTCCCCCTGAGCAACCAAACGATATGGGAGCTGGAATGCAAAATCTTGTAGCCATGCTCACACAACTTTCTCAAGCTATGAATCATGCAGGATTTCCAAACGAACAAAGAAGGGAGCAACATTCTGTTGAATCCTTCATGAGGCAGCGTCCACCATCTTTCAGCGGGTCTACTGATCCATTAGTTGCTGAACAATGGATTAGTACTACTGAAAAGATATTTTCAGTTCTTCAATGTTCTGAGCATGATAAAGTCATCCTAGCAGTGTATCGTTTGGAAGGAGATGCGGATCAATGGTGGAGTCTTGTTAAGAATACGAGGCAAAGGGATGAAATTGAGTCTATGGAATGGGACGAGTTCAAGAACTTATTTTTCAATAAGTACTTCCCTCGTATTCTCCGAACAAAGATGGAGAAAGAGTTCCTTGAACTGAAGCAAAGGGATGATGAATCTGTTAGTACCTATGAAGCAAATTTTACAAGACTTGCAAGGTACGCTTCTGGTATTATTATCCAACCTGAGAGTAAGATCGATCGATTCTTTAGTGGCTTAAAACCAAGTCTTCGAAGGGCGTTAGCCATAAGGGACTTCAATAGCTACGAGGAAATCGTTCGATGTGCTCTCAAAGTCGAGATGGAGATTGGAGTAACCCATCAGTCGCATGGGTTTGATAAGAAGAGGAAGATGGAATTCAAAGAAAAATCTAAAGAGCACACGGAAAAGAAGATGAACTTTCCCTTATGCTCAAAGTGTGGAAAGAAACATGGAGGGAGTTGTCTTAAAGGGACAAGTAAGTGTTTTAAATGTGGAAAGGAAGGTCATCGGGCATTTGAATGCCATGATAATGGGAAGAAGATGTCTAATGATGCAAACAAAGGAAGGGATACACAGAATGAACCTGCTACACTTCAATGTTTCAAGTGCAAGGAGATGGGGCATTATGCCAATCAATGACCAAATCCAAGGGTTGATGATGATGGTCGACGTCAACAAAATCTTAAGGCTAAAGACAAAGGAAAGTCACATGCAATTTCTATCAGCGATGTGGAGTACGATAACGAAGTGGTGAAAGGTAAACTTACCATCCACTCTAAAGTAGCAAATGTTTTATTTGATTCTGGATCCACCCACTCTTTTATTTCTGAAAAATTTTCTAAGGGTATCACCGTATTACCTCAACAATTAGATGTTGAGTTAGCTGTGACAACACCTAATGGCACATCAATCGCATCAGAAATTTATAATTCTTCTCCGATCGAAGTTTGTGGGAAAGTGCTTCCTGCAAATCTTGTGATCCTTCCTTTAGTGGAATTTGATGTGATTCTTGGCATGGATTGGCTTTCTCTACATGGAGCTCATATCAATTGCCAAAGAAGGGAAGTCACATTTCATATTCCAGATCAATCTACGATCGTCTATCAATGCAAGGATGAACATAACCTTCCAGTGGAAATTTCTTCCATCTTATGGGTATTGATTCCACTAAATGAAGGTTATTTATCTCAAATGGTTGGTGAGAAACTCACGATTAAGAATATGCCCATTGTACGGGAGTTTGATGATGTCTTTCCGGAGGAATTGCCGGGTCTTCCACCAAATCGTGAAGTTGAGTTTTCAATAGAACTCGTACCGGGTGCTTTGCCTATTTCAAAGACACCTTATAGAATGGCCCCAATTGAGTTGCAGGAATTGAAGAAGCAACTCCAAGAGAATCTTGATAAGGGATTCATACGCCCTAGTGCGTCACCTTGGGGAGCACCTTTTCTATTTGTTAAGAAGAAAGATGGATCAATGAGACTCTGCATTGATTATCGAGAACTTAACAAGATCACTATCAAGAACAAATATCCTCTCCCACGCATTGATGACTTATTTGACCAACTACGCGGAGCTCAATACTTTTCCAAGATTGATCTTCGTTCAGGGTATCATCAATTAAGGGTCAAAAGGGAGGATATACCAAAGACGGCTTTCCGTACAAGGTATGGACACTATGAATTTATAGTGATGCCATTTGGTCTTACTAATGCCCCTGCTATCTTCATGGATCTAATGAATAGAGTCTTTAGAGACTATCTTGATCAATTTGTGGTAGTCTTTATAGACGATATTCTTGTCTATTCAAAGAGCAAGGAAGAACATGAAGATCACTTGAGAATTATATTGAAGACCCTGAGAAAGGAGAAGCTTTATGCCAAATTTACCAAGTGTGAATTTTGGCTTCAAAAAGTTGCATTTTTGGGTCATATAATCTCAAAAGAGGGGATATCTGTGGATCCAGCAAAAACAGAGGTTATCGAAAGATGGTCAAGACCAACAACAGTAACTGAGATCCGAAGTTTTCTTGGTTTGGCTGGATATTATCGATGTTTTGTAAAAGATTTTTCACGATTATCTAATCCACTCACCAAGTTGACTCGGAAAGGAGTTAAGTTTGTCTGGACAGAGGAATGTGAAGAGAATTTCAAGGAGTTGAAAAGAAGGTTATCCAGTGCACCTGTGCTCACACTGCCTTGTAGTGGAGAAAGGTTTGTGATCTACAGTGATGCATCCAAGAAGGGATTGGGGTGTGTTCTTATGCAAAATGATATGGTGATAGCTTATGCCTCACGACAGTTGAAAATCCATGAGCAAAATTACCCAACACATGATTTGGAGTTGGCTGCGGTAATCTTTGCATTAAAGATTTGGAGGCATTACCTTTATGGTGAAAGGTGTGATATTTATACTGATCATAAAAGTTTAAAGTATATTTTCACACAAAAGGAGTTGAATATGCGCCAAAGAAGATGGTTGGAGCTGATTAAGGATTATGACTGCTCAATCCATTACCACCCTGGGAAAGCAAACAAGGTGGCAGATGCATTAAGTCGACAAGACCATGCTAGTTTATCCATGATGAGGATCACAAAAGATCCAATATTTATGGATTTACAAAGGATGGATCTTGGAATTATAATGGAAGGGGGAAAATCTTATCTTTCTCAAATGAATGTTCAACCATCTATACATGTGAAGATTAAAGAGGCACAGAAAGAAGATGTCGAGTTACAAAAGAAGGTGAGAAATGTTCCTGAATTCAACCTTGATTGTGATGGGATAATAATGTTCAGGAATCGGGTTTGTGTTCCTCCCATCCCCGAATTAAAGAAAGAGCTGCTGGATGAGGCTCATAGTTCTTCATTCTCTATTCATCCTGGAAGCACGAAGATGTATAGGGACCTGAAAGAGTACTTCTGGTGGGATGGCATGAAAAGAGATGTTGCTGAATATGTCTCTCGATGCTTGGTTTGTCAACAAGTTAAAGCTGAGAGACAGAAGTCTAAGGGGATGTTACAACCATTACCCATACCCGAATGGAAATGGGAAAACATCACTATGGACTTTGTCACAGGACTTCCTAAAACATCCAAAGGCAATAATGCTATCTGGGTCATAGTTGATCGTCTTACAAAGTCTGCACACTTCATTGCTATTAGAGAGGATTTCTCTCTAGATCAGCTTGCCAGGATATATGTAAAGGAAGTGGTAAGATTGCATGGAGTACCACTTTCTATTATATCTGATCGAGATCCGAGATTTACCTCGAAGTTCTGGCGAAGTCTTCAGCATACTCTGGATACAGAGTTGAGTTTCAGCACTGCTTATCATCCCCAGACAGACGGTCAGTCTGAGAGAACAATTCAAACCCTAGAAGATATGTTGAGAGCTTGCTCTATGGATTTCAAAGGAGGTTGGGATCAACACCTACCTTTGGTGGAATTTTCTTATAATAATAGCTTTCACTCCAGTATTCAGATGGCTCCTTATGAAGCTCTCTATGGAAAGAAATGCAGGACTCCAACTTGCTGGGATGAAGTTGGGGAAAGAAAGCTATTAGGACCTGATCTCGTTGATGAAATGGCAGAAAAGGTTAGATCTATTCAACAACACATAAGAGCAGCTCAAAGTCGACAGAAAAGTTATGCCGACAACCGAAGAAAAGACCTAGAGTTTGAAGTGGGCGATAAAGTGTTCTTACGAATATCTCCCTGGAAGAGGGTTATGAGATTTGGAAAGAAGGGGAAGTTGAGCCCTAGATATATCGGTCCTTTTGAAATACTGGATCGTGTTGGGAAGGTAGCTTACCGATTGGCGCTTCCACCAAATCTCTCTCAAGTTCACGATGTGTTCCACGTATCTCTCCTGAGAAAGTACATACCAGATCCTTCACATGTACTCAGCTCAGAAGTTGTACCGCTGGAGCAAGATCTTTCTTATGAAGAACAGCCGATAGAGATTCTGGATCGTAGCGAAAAAGTCCTACGAAACAAGACCACTCGCTTGGTGAAAGTTTTATGGAGGAACCACCAACTTGAAGAAGCTACATGGGAGCTTGAGGATATGATGAGGGAGAAGTATCCTCATCTATTTGTTACAAAGTGACGAATTTCGAGGGCGAAATTCTTTTTAAGGGGGGTAGAATGTAACACCCGAGACTTTTATGTTATATAAATTATCAAAGGAATCTTTTTCTACGCAACACTTGCTTGACTTGCTTTACACGCAATCGCGACCTTCCTCGATAGCTTGCGTCGTACGCAATACCGAGTTTCACTAAACAACAATATGCTATTAAAACTAGCCGTTATGAATAGTAATAACCACTTTTTGAAATTTTATAAATTTTATTTTTCAAAATGGACTTCATTTTTGGACTCAGAATATCGGAATTAGCCTAGGGTGAAATTTTGGTATTTTTCTGAAAACTTTCAATTTTTGATGAATAGTGAAACCACTAAGTGGTAGGTTAAAAACTGAATTTTGCATAAAACTTAATTTTACCGCTTCTGTGAATGGAATTTCAAAAATCCAAGAGACACGGTTAATATCAAGGACTAAAATGTGGTTCAATGAGATGAAAATAATTTTTTGGTTAATAGTAAATAGGGTAACTAAGGGTAAATATGATATCAATATTACCCTAACACATGTCCTAATACTATTGGACAAGTGTAATTCGACCAAAAACAAACTTAGGAATAAAATATGACCATTTAGGCCCACTTGGATTAGATTAGGACATTTATTATTAATTTATTTAAAGAAGGGTTAAAATAGTTAAAATCAAAGTTTAACAAGTAAATCATTTTTAATATAGGGTTATACATAAGATAAATTCGATTGTAAATATTCATTAGAAAGCTAAAAAGATTTCCTACATAGGGTTATACATAACATAAACAACTGGTTCATAAATCTTCTACAGTGTCTCCCATTTATTTCATCATATCTAGGGTCCCTTTTAGCATATTCTACTTAATATCCATCTTCCTGACCTGGGGAAAAGAAAACATAAAAGGGTGAGCTCAAATGCTCAGCAAGGGCAAATAAAGGAAATAAAAATCATATCATATCTTTTTGAAAATCAAAACCTGCAAAAGAGATCATAATATCTTAACATGGAATAAATCATAGAAGTGAAAATGAGATCCCCAAAATCATAACATAAAACTTGAAACTTTGTGGCATGCACACATAATCATGGAAAATCATTTCTTGTTAGTCATGACTCATTGCCAAGACTATCTTAGTGGACAAAGTCCCTTTCTGAACCGAGTTCACTCCTCGTTTCAGTCCTGTATCACTGAACCGAAATAACCTTCCGTTCCAGCCATGTCAATCTCATGAGATATAAAATCATTACCCAATGCATTGGAGGGAGATATAGGTCCCACCCATCTTATAATGAATCCTTTCTTATGTGTGCCACATGATCATAAAACATACATCATCGCATAACACATATAACAAAAATGGGATTCTTGAAACATCATGACATCATAAATCAATTCATATATGATAAAGGAATTCATAAACATAATTCCATCACAACATAGTCAAACCAATGTAAAAATATGGATAGAAACAGAACCCTTTATTATCTTAGATGGAAAATAATTTTGATAAAACACTTGAATTGAATTCTTGAGGAAAATATCCTTTCTTCTTCAAAAACATTTTTCCTTTCATAACATGTCATACAACTTTAAAATAAAAGAAGTTGATTAAAAATAAACTTGAAAACTTGTAAAGGAAGATTCTTTGAAGTAATGTTTTAAAAATCCATTCATGCCGTATAAGTTAAAAAAAAACATTCTTCGTACTTTTGTCGGAAAAGTCAAAAAGTACCTCGTACGGAAAAACGACAAAAGATTCCTTTCATATTCTTTACTAAAAACTCACCTAAGGGTAAAATTGGATTTAAACTATTTCAAGTGGATGGAAACAATATTACATATTGAGGGAACATGGATGTGGATGATAAAATACACCCCAGTAAATACTTACGAATAAACAATCTCGGATAAAAATGAGATTGTGATATTTCCCTTACCTTAGGTCCGATTTGCTTTGTTCGTGTCCGAAGCTCCTGTATAATGGTTTAAATAATGTTATTGACTTATTCCAGAATCATACATATTGATATGAGATCATATATGGTCATATTATTAGCTTCTTGTTAGTAATATTTCATTGTTACTTGTTACTCGGGTCTTTATAACTTTTTGTTCTTATGCGTGTTTTGTCGAATAAATTCTTATTCTTATCTTTAGGTTATAGATAATTAATTTCCAGAATGGTATTAGTGTAGTATATACCATATTCATTCATTCAATTCATTTATACAATCATTATGAAATGAAGATCATGTAGAACGAGTCGCATCACATCGTGGAGACGGTATTCCGTACGTACGCACGAGTGATGATATCGTTCCTATGATCGTGGAATTGTATTGGAGTATATATATATATTATTTCAGTATCAATATTACTTAATAATAATCATATATAGTTACTCATTACACCATTATACCCATCCTTGTAAGGTGATGGTGGAAAATAGATTACACCACGGCGTGGAGACGGTATTCCGTACGTACGCACGCGCGGTGATTTCATTTTTCCGTAGGATGGATAGAAGGTGAATTAGGGTTGTTTCATATTTATAATAACATATCAGTATGTAAGTAATACTTATGTTATTACTTTATCATGAAACAACTGAAGAAGAAGAAGTTGAAGAAGAAAGAAATTGAAAAGATCGGTAATGGATATTACCTCTTCTTTGGAACGCCTTTTTGAATCCTCCACTTAAGGAACTAAGATTGGTCTTTGGAGAAGACCAGGACCTCTAGGATTATTCTAGGGAAGTGGAGAAGGGAAAATGGCAGGGGTTGGCCGAGCTTGAGTGCTCAAATTGGTGTGAGGAGGAGGGGGAGGAGGTGCCCTTTTATAAGGGAGGAGAGGGGCACCTTAGGAATATCTCAAAATATTATTTTATATTAAAGTCAAAATCGGTTTATAATGGTTCCAAAGGGTCTTATTTCGAAGATAAAGTGGGGAAGGGTCGAAATCCTATCAACCAATAGGATTTAGACAAGTTTAGGGTATTATTTTAACCTTATCATTTAGATTTAACTCTAAGTTAATTAATTTAACTTTTATCGTGTCTTTTTGTTTTCTTTCACTATATGGTTAATAAACTTTCTATAACATGCCAAACGAACCCCAAATTGTTTATTATTAATATATATATCCTTATCTAAGTCATTTGGCCGAACCTTAGATTTTTAGGAATAAAATAACAATTAATAATATAATATTTGATTTAAACACTATTTTGTGTCAATTTTGACTCTATTTGATATATGATTTTTGTGAAAGTCATAACAGAATTATATGTTCGAACCAAGTTGATTAAATCAACACTAATATATCATAGTAACCTAGAAAATTAGTGGAATTCATAAAAAGTCTCAAATTACATTTATTTGGGTATTTATATTATCAATTTTGTCAATATTTCATTAATAAGATAATTACTGCATCATCTTTGTGTCATAAATAAATTAAATTATTTGATGTCTAAAAATTACAAATAAAATACCATCATGTAGGAAATCTTTTTAGCTTTCTAATGAATATTTACAATCGAATTTATCTTATGTATAACCCTATATTAAAAATGATTTACTTGTTAAACTTTGATTTTAACTATTTTAACCCTTCTTTAAATAAATTAATAATAAATGTCCTAATCTAATCCAAGTGGGCCTAAATGGTCATATTTTATTCCTAAGTTTGTTTTTGGTCGAATTACACTTGTCCAATAGTATTAGGACATGTGTTAGGGTAATATTGATATCATATTTACCCTTAGTTACCCTATTTACTATTAACCAAAAAATTATTTTCATCTCATTGAACCACATTTTAGTCCTTGATATTAACCGTGTCTCTCGGATTTTTGAAATTCCATTCACAGAAGCGGTAAAATTAAGTTTTATGCAAAATTCAGTTTTTAACCTACCACTTAGTGGTTTCACTATTCATCAAAAATTGAAAGTTTTCAGAAAAATACCAAAATTTCACCCTAGGCTAATTTCGATATTCTGAGTCCAAAAATGAAGTCCATTTTGAATGTTATCCGAAATGTACCAAAATTTCACCTTAGGCTAAATTCGATACTCCGAATCCAAAAATGAAATCCATTTTGAAAAATAAAATTTACAAAATTTCAAAAAGTGGTTATTACTATTCATAACGGCTAGTTTTAATAGCATATCGCTGTTTAGTGAAACTAGTTATTGCGTACTACACACACTATCGAGGAAGGTTGCGATTGCGTGTAATGAAAGGCAAGTCAAGGATGCATTTTTTTTAACCTAAAACCTTTCTTTATATCCTGGGGAAAAGAAAACATAAAAGGGTGAGCTCAAATGCTCAGTAAGGGTATACAAAAGAAATAAAAATCATATCATATCTTTTTGAAAATCACAACCTGCAAAAGAGATCATAATATCTTAACATGGAACAAATCATAGAAGTGAAAATGAGATCCCCATAATCATAACATGAAACTTGAAACTTTGTGGCATGCACACATAATCATGGAAAATCATTTCTTGTTAGTCATGACTCATTGCCAAGACTATCTTAGTGGACAAAGTCCCTTTCTGAACCGAGTTCACTCCTCGTTTCAGTCCTGTATCACTGAACCGAAATAACCTTCCGTTCCAGCCATGTCTATCTCATGAGATATAAAATCATTACCCAATGCATTGGAGGGAGATATAGGTCCCACCCATCTTATAATGAATCCTTTCTTATGTGTGCCACATAATCATAAAACATACATCATCACATAACACATATAACAAAAATGGGATTCTTGAAACATCATGACATCATAAATCAATTCATATATGATAAAGGAATTCATAAACATAATTCCATCACAACATAGTCAAACCAATGTAAAAATATGGATAGAAACAGAACCCTTTATTATCTTAGATGGAAAATAATTTTGATAAAACACTTGAATTGAATTCTTGAGGAAAATATCTTTTCTTCTTCAAAAACATTTTTCCTTTCATAACATGTCATACAACTTTAAAATAAAAGAAGTTGATTAAAAATAAACTTGAAAACTTGTAAAGGAAGCTTCTTTGAAGTAATGTTTTAAAAATCCATTCATGCCGTATAAGTTTAAAAAAAACATTCTTCGTACTTTTGTCGGAAAAAGTCAAAAAGTACCTCGTACGGAAAAACGACAAAAGATTCCTTTCATATTCTTTACTAAAAACTCACCTAAGGGTAAAATTGGATTTAAAATATTTCAAGTGGATGGAAACAATATTACATAATGAGGGAACATGGATGTGGATGATAAAATACACCCCAGTAAATACTTACGAATAAACAATCTCGGATAAAAATGAGATTGTGATATTTCCCTTACCTTAGGTCCGATTAGCTTTGTACGTGTCCGAAGCTCCTGTATAATGGTTTAAATAATGTTATTGACTTATTCCAGAATCATACATATTGATAAGATATCATATATGGTCATATTATTAGCTTCTTGTTAGTAATATTTCATTGTTACTTGTTACTCGGGTCTTTATAACTTTTTGTTCTTATGCGTGTTTTGTCGAATAAATTCTTATTCTTATCTTTAGGTTATAGATAATTCATTTCCAGAATGGTATTAGTGTAGTATATACCATATTCATTCATTCAATTCATTTATATAATCATTATGAAATGAAGATCATGTAGAACGAGTCGCATCACATCGTGGAGACGGTATTCCGTACGTACGCACGAGTGATGATATCGTTCCTATGATCGTGGAATTGTATTGGAGTATATATATATTATTTCAGTATCAATATTACTTCATAATAATCATATGTAGTTACTCATTACACCATTATACCCATCCTTGTAAGGTGATGGTGGAAAATAGATTACACCACGGCGTCGAGACGGTATTCCGTACGTACGCACGCGCAGTGATTTCATTTTTCCGTAGGATGGATAGAAGGTGAATTAGGGTTGTTTCATATTTATAATAACATATCAGTATGTAAGTAATACTGATGTTATTACTTTATCATGAAACAACTAAAGAAGAAGAAGTTGAAGAAGAAAGAAATTGAAAAGATCGGTAATGGATATTACCTCTTCTTTGGAACGCCTCTTTGAATCCTCCACTTAAGGAACTAAGATTGGTCTTTGGAGAAGACCAGAACCTCTAGGATTATTCTAGGAAAGTGGAGAGGAGAAACTTTCAGGGGTTGGCCGAGCTTGAGTGCTCAAAATTGGTGTGAGGAGGAGGGGGAGGAGGTGCCCTTTTATAAGGGAGGAGAGGGGCACCTTAGGAATTCTTAAAAATATTAATTTATAATAAATCTAACCCCACTTAAAAACCTCCAAAAATGACTCATATTCGAAGATTAGATGAGATAGGGTTGTAATCTCATCAACCAATCAAATTTAGACATGTTTGGATATTATTTTAAACCTTATCAATTAGATTTAACTCTAAGTTAAATAATTTAACTTTTACCGTGTCTTTTTGTTTTCTTTCACTATATGGTTAATAAACTTACTATAACATGCCAAACGAACCATAAATTGTTTATTATTAATATATATATCCTTATCTAAGTCATTTGGCCGAACCTTAGATTTTTAGGAAATAAAATAACAATTAATAATATAATATTTGATTTAAAAACTATTTTGTGTCAATTTTGACACTATTTGATATATGATTTTTGTGAAAGTCATAACAGAATTATATGTTCGAACCAAGTTGATTAAATCAACATTAATATATCATAGTAACCTAGAAAATTAGTGGAATTCATAAAAAATCTCAAATTACATTTGTTTTGGTGTTTATAACATCAATTATGTCAATATTTCATTAATAAGATAATTACTGCATCATCGTTGTGTCATAAATAAATTAAATTATTTGATGTCTAAAAATTACAAATAAAATACCATCATGTAGGAAATCTTTTTAGATTTCTAATGAATATTTACAATCGAATTTATCTTATGTATAACCCCATATTAAAAATGATTTACTTATTAAACTTTGATTTTAACTATTTTAACCCTTCTTTAAATAAATTCATAATAAATGTCCTAATCTAATCCAAGTGGGCCTAAATGGTCATATTTTATTCCTAAGTTTGTTTTTGGTAGAATTACACTTGTCCAATAGAATTAGGACATGTGTTAGGGTAATAGTAATATCATATTTACCCTTAGTTACCCTATTTACTATTAACCGCGGTAAAAAAAGTAAAAAGTTACTATTCACCAAAAATTATTTTCATCTCATTGAACCACATTTTAGTCCTTGATATTAACCGTGTCTCTCGGATTTTCGAAATTCCATTCACAGAAGTGGTAAAATTATGTTTTATGCAAAATTCAGTTTTTAACCTACCACTTAGTGGTTTCACTATTCATCAAATAGACTTCATTTTTGAATTTTATGAAAAATATTCTTTTTAATTTTATTAATGTCTTGTGTTGTACGCTACACCAAAAGGAGCTTGCACAACACGCATCCTTGACTTGCCTTGCATTACACGCAATCGCAACCTTCCTCGATAGTGTGTGTAGTACGCAATAACGAGTTTCACTAAACAGCGATATGCTATTAAAACTAGCCGTTATGAATAGTAATAACCACTTTTTGAAATTTTGTAAATTTTATTTTTCAAAATGGATTTCATTTTTGGATTCGGAGTATCGAATTTAGCCTAAGGTGAAATTTTGGTACATTTCGGATAACTTTCATATTCTGATGAATAGTGAAAATTACTAAATTATAATTAAAAACAATTTTTTTAATCGAAATAATTAATAGTGATAAATTATTAATTTGAGTGGTTTTAAAGTATATTTAGAATATATTTTTACAATTTAATACAATGTTGGTCATTGGACGTAATTTCACATTTAAACCTGACATAAACAAGTGTCAATCTTTTGATAGATATTGTTTCGTAAAAACACGCTATTTGTTTTAATAGCGGGATTTAATTATAAAATTAATTAATTCAACTTCTATGTTATGAATTTGGTAAAATAGACTTCATTTTTGAATTCGGAATATGAAATATAGCTTAGGATGAAATTTTGGCATTTTTCTGAAAACTTTCAATTTTTGATGAATAGTGAAACCACTAAGTGGTAGGTTAAAAACTGAATTTTGCATAAAACTTAATTTTACCACTTCTGTGAATGGAATTTCGAAAATCCGAGAGACACGGTTAATATCAAGGACTAAAATGTGGTTCAATGAGATGAAAATAATTTTTGGTGAATAGTAACTTTTTACTTTTTTTACCGCGGTTAATAGTAAATAGGGTAACTAAGGGTAAATATGATATTACTATTACCCTAACACATGTCCTAATTCTATTGGACAAGTGTAATTCGACCAAAAACAAACTTAGGAATAAAATATGACCATTTAGGCCCACTTGGATTAGATTAGGACATTTATTATGAATTTATTTAAAGAAGGGTTAAAATAGTTAAAATCAAAGTTTAATAAGTAAATCATTTTTAATATGGTGTTATACATAAGATAAATTCGATTGTAAATATTCATTAGAAATCTAAAAAGATTTCCTACATGATGGTATTTTATTTGTAATTTTTAGACATCAAATAATTTAATTTATTTATGACACAACGATGATGCAGTAATTATCTTATTAATGAAATATTGACATAATTGATGTTATAAACACCAAAACAAATGTAATTTGAGATTTTTTATGAATTCCACTAATTTTCTAGGTTACTATGATATATTAATGTTGATTTAATCAACTTGGTTCAGGTTGGATGATAATGCCAGATGCATACCTTGCAAGTCTTGTAAAATTCGCTTCATATATACCAACAGATTCATCATCCTTCTGCTTCAGCTCAATAAATTCCTTTTCCATCTTTGTTCGAAGAATACGAGGGAAGTACTTACTGAAAAACAAGTTCTTGAATTCGTCCCATTCCATGGACTCAATTTCATCCCTTGGCCTCGTATTCTTGATAAGATTCCACAATTGATCAGCTTCACCTTCCAAACGATATACTGCTAAGATGACTTTATCATGTTCAGAACATTGAAGAACTGAAAATATCTTTTCAGTGGTACTGATCCATTGTTCAGCAACAAGTGGATCGGAAGTCCCACTGAAAGAAGGTGGAGTTCAAGGAGAAATCTCATAATAATGGTGAAAAGAAGATGAATGTTTCCTTATGCACAAAGTGTGGAAAGAAGCATGGTGGAGATTGTCTTAAAGGAACTAGAAAATGTTTTAAGTGTGGAAAAGAAGGTCATCGAGCAGCTGAGTGTCGAAGTAATGGAAAAAGGGTTTCTAATGATGTGAATAAAGCAAACACTGAATATATATGATATATAAATCATATTTTATATTCTGGAAGTAAGTAAATCATGATATAAGTAATAATGATGTCAAGAACAACAAGTCAAAACACCTACGATAAATGAAGTCTATTTTACCAAATTCATAACATAGAAGTTGAATTAATTAATTTTATAATTAAATCCCGCTATTAAAACAAATAGCGTGTTTTTACGAAACAATATCTATCAAAAGATTGACACTTGTTTATGTCAGGTTTAAATGTGAAATTACGTCCAATGACCAACATTGTATTAAATTGTAAAAATATATTCTAAATATACTTTAAAACCACTCAAATTAATAATTTATCACTATTAATTATTTCGATTAAAAAAGTTGTTTTTAATTATAATTTAGTAATTTTCACTATTCATCAGAATATGAAAGTTATCCGAAATGTACCAAAATTTCACCTTAGGCTAAATTCGATACTCCGAATCCAAAAATGAAATCCATTTTGAAAAATAAAATTTACAAAATTTCAAAAAGTGGTTATTACTATTCATAACGGCTAGTTTTAATAGCATATCGCTGTTTAGTGAAACTCGTTATTGCGTACTACACACACTATCGAGGAAGGTTGCGATTGCGTGTAATGCAAGGCAAGTCAAGGATGCGTGTTGTGCAAGCTCCTTTTGGTGTAGCGTACAACACAAGACATTAATAAAATTAAAAAGAATATTTTTCATAAAATCTTGGGCTGTTACATTCTACCCCCCTTAAAATGAATTTCGCCCTCGAAATTCGTCGGGGTTATAAATGGTTTTCTATTCGAAAGTTTCCCACATCGTAAAAAGGAATACCAAAACTTGGCTTTAAAAACTAAAGTATGAAATGTAACGATTACCCAAATAAACTAATTGTTGGGTTTCCACATAGGTAAAAAATATGGATATGGAAGAAAAATCTAACCATCATGTTCTGATGGAGAGTGGTAGAGAACATGGCTATGGAAAAGCCAAAAATCACAAATCCATAAATTGTGATGATATAAGGTACCATATGATTCCTCAGGTATAAGATCACTAGGACAACATTTTTGGTTTTCAAGATCATATCCCTAAAGTTGAAAATTTGAATTAGAATAAATACTTACTTTATTTTGGTACAATCTCACTGTTGTTCGTGCCTTGAACAATTTCCACTTCATCTCTTAAATAAATGAAGTTGAATTTGTTATTCGTGAAGTGTTAGCAGATAATGTGATAGAATGACGGTTCATTCCATCTGTCTCAAACAAAATGTTAGCAAAAATTATATGCATAAATCGATCTATAGTGAGATTAATCATATATGGTTCCTAAAATGGACTTATACTTCATATATCATACTGCTTAATATAATAAAACTAGTTTCTACTAAATAGGGACTTCCTGTAGGTCAGTGGTAGGCGATAAAGGCCAGTCGCACTTCGGTTGTGGGTTCGATTCCTACAGCCTTGTCCGAAGCGATGGGCTGTCGCCCGTCCTGCAGGTTGTCCTTTTTCTAAAACTATATTACTATAACATCCCATCAATAATATCGAGAAAACTTCGATCCTTAAACAATACTCACTTATGTCCAACATAATCCATTTCAATCTTTAGGCTTATCCATAATACTGCAGTCCACTCTCATAATATAGTGACAACGATTACCAGAGATTTAATACTGTTGTTGATCCCCACATATCATAAGATATGTTTTGTTGGTCACATTCTAAACATTCAAAGTCCTTAATCATGTATTCTCTTGAATACCTTAGTGAAAACATGAATGCAGTTAAAAGTTAACACTTTCCACATACCAAAATCCTCAAAATTCTATATACTCAATCCATGATATCACTTAGTCCTTATATCAATCATGAGCTCATGAATATTGTTAAACATTTCATTTTCTTATTTTCCCTTCATTATGCGCATATCATCTTATTTCCAAAAATATCTCAATCACTTTGAATACCATATTAAACCAATACATAAATATTCCAATACTCCATGATACAACATTATTTTGGAATCCCATTACATAAACACTTAATCATTCCACCACATCGTTATCATATTCAACATTGCCAATAGTGATCGCATGTGATTTCCCTTTGTCCTTTGCCTTCAGTGGTTGCTCATGTTGATCATCACTAACCCTTGGATTAGGGTAATTATTAGCATAATGCCCTATTTCCTTGCACTTGAAGCATTGAAGTGTTGGCGGTGCGTTCTCTGCAGTGTTTGCTTTATTCACATCATTAGAAACCCTTTTTCCATTACTTCGACACTCAGCTGCTCGATGACCTTCTTTTCCACACTTAAAACATTTTCTAGTTCCTTTAAGACAATCTCCACCATGCTTCTTTCCACACTTTGTGCATAAGGAAACATTCATCTTCTTTTCACCATTATTATGAGATTTCTCCTTGAACTCCATCTTTCGTTTCTTGTCAAAACCATGAGATGGATATGTAACACCAACTTCCATTTCTACCTTGATAGCACAACGCACAATTTCTTCATAGCTACTGAAGTCTCTTATAGCTAATGCCCTTCGAAGACTTGGTTTTAAGCCACTGAAAAATCGATCAACTTTACTTTAAGGTTGGATGATAATGCCAGATGCATACCTTGCAAGTCTTGTAAAATTCGCTTCATATATACCAACAGATTCATCATCCTTCTGCTTCAGCTCAATAAATTCCTTTTCCATCTTTGTTCGAAGAATACGAGGGAAGTACTTACTGAAAAACAAGTTCTTGAATTCGTCCCATTCCATGGACTCAATTTCATCCCTTGGCCTCGTATTCTTGATAAGATTCCACCATTGATCAGCTTCACCTTCCAAACGATATACTGCTAAGATGACTTTATCATGTTCAGAACATTGAAGAACTGAAAATATCTTTTCAGTGGTACTGATCAATTGTTCAGCAACAAGTGGATCGGAAGTCCCACTGAAAGAAGGTGGACGTTGCCTCATGAAGGACTCAATAGAATATTGTTCCCTTCTCTGCTCATTTGGAAGTCCAGAATGATTCATAGCTTGTGTAAGTATAGCAATAAGATTTTGCACTCCATCTCCCATAACATTTGTTTGTTCAGGAGGGCAATCATTGCATTGTCCATTGCATTGATCAACACGGTTCCTTCGGGTTCCAGCCATCGTCTAAAACCCAAAAAGAATAGTGTGAGAGGCAAAAATCATGCTAGGGAAAACAACATAATAAAGGGGGAGTACCTTCAATATCCAACATCTTAGGTTGAATTCTATGATCGTTAGCGTAATTCTATTACTATAACCTATACGTATACTTATCCCTAGGGACATCCCTAGACATACCTTAGAAATATCTCTAGGGATCTCACTAACGTTTTTGCATCCTAGTTTCCAAAGGTTGACTAAACCTTTCCTCTGATACCAACTGTAGAGACCCGTATCCTGACGTACATGGACATTACATTACATTTGCGGAATACTTAGTACATAACAAAAACACACACTAAAGGATCGTAATAGTTTAGTGTCTTTGGAAACTCGGAACATAATCTTCTAATCCTGGTGAAAGATCTTCAATATCTCCCGTAAAGATCTTCCATTTTTTTTTAACCTAAAACCTTTCTTTATATCCTGGGGAAAAGAAAACATAAAAGGGTGAGCTCAAATGCTCAGTAAGGGTATACAAAAGAAATAAAAATCATATCATATCTTTTTGAAAATCACAACCTGCAAAAGAGATCATAATATCTTAACATGGAACAAATCATAGAAGTGAAAATGAGATCCCCATAATCATAACATGAAACTTGAAACTTTGTGGCATGCACACATAATCATGGAAAATCATTTCTTGTTAGTCATGACTCATTGCCAAGACTATCTTAGTGGACAAAGTCCCTTTCTGAACCGAGTTCACTACTCGTTTCAGTCCTGTATCACTGAACCGAAATAACCTTCCGTTCCAGCCATGTCTATCTCATGAGATATAAAATCATTACCCAATGCATTGGAGGGAGATATAGGTCCCACCCATCTTATAATGAATCCTTTCTTATGTGTGCCACATAATCATAAAACATACATCATCACATAACACATATAACAAAAATGGGATTCTTGAAACATCATGACATCATAAATCAATTCATATATGATAAAGGAATTCATAAACATAATTCCATCACAACATAGTCAAACCAATGTAAAAATATGGATAGAAACAGAACCCTTTATTATCTTAGATGGAAAATAATTTTGATAAAACACTTGAATTGAATTCTTGAGGAAAATATCCTTTCTTCTTCAAAAACATTTTTCCTTTCATAACATGTCATACAACTTTAAAATAAAAGAAGTTGATTAAAAATAAACTTGAAAACTTGTAAAGGAAGCTTCTTTGAAGTAATGTTTTAAAAATCCATTCATGCCGTATAAGTTTAAAAAAACATTCTTCGTACTTTTGTCGGAAAAAGTCAAAAAGTACCTCGTACGGAAAAACGACAAAAGATTCCTTTCATATTCTTTACTAAAAACTCACCTAAGGGTAAAATTGGATTTAAACTATTTCAAGTGGATGGAAACAATATTACATAATGAGGGAACATGGATGTGGATGATAAAATACACCCCAGTAAATACTTACGAATAAACAATCTCGGATAAAAATGAGATTGTGATATTTCCCTTACCTTAGGTCCGATTAGCTTTGTACGTGTCTGAAGCTCCTGTATAATGGTTTAAATAATGTTATTGACTTATTCCAGAATCATACATATTGATATGATGTCATATATGGTCATATTATTAGCTTCTTGTTAGTAATATTTCATTGTTACTTGTTACTCGGGTCTTTATAACTTTTTGTTCTTATGCGTGTTTTGTCGAATAAATTCTTATTCTTATCTTTAGGTTATAGATAATTCATTTCCAGAATGGTATTAGTGTAGTATATACCATATTCATTCATTCAATTCATTTATATAATCATTATGAAATGAAGATCATGTAGAACGAGTCGCATCACATCGTGGAGACGGTATTCCGTACGTACGCACGAGTGATGATATCGTTCCTATGATCGTGGAATTGTATTGGAGTATATATATATTATTTCAGTATCAATATTACTTCATAATAATCATATGTAGTTACTCATTACACCATTATACCCATCCTTGTAAGGTGATGGTGGAAAATAGATTACACCACGGCGTGGAGACGGTATTCCGTACGTACGCACGCGCGGTGATTTCATTTTTCCGTAGGATGGATAGAAGGTGAATTAGGGTTGTTTCATATTTATAATAACATATCAGTATGTAAGTAATACTGATGTTATTACTTTATCATGAAACAACTAAAGAAGAAGAAGTTGAAGAAGAAAGAAATTGAAAAGATCGGTAATGGATATTACCTCTTCTTTGGAACGCCTCTTTGAATCCTCCACTTAAGGAACTAAGATTGGTCTTTGGAGAAGACCAGAACCTCTAGGATTATTCTAGGAAAGTGGAGAGGAGAAAATGGCAGGGGTTGGCCGAGCTTGAGTGCTCAAAATTGGTGTGAGGAGGAGGGGGAGGAGGTGCCCTTTTATAAGGGAGGAGAGGGGCACCTTAGGAATTCTTAAAAATATTAATTTATAATAAATCTAACCCCACTTAAAAACCTCCAAAAATGACTCATATTTGAAGATTAGATGAGATAGGGTTGTAATCTCATCAACCAATCAAATTTAGACATGTTTGGATATTATTTTAAACCTTATCAATTAGATTTAACTCTAAGTTAAATAATTTAACTTTTACCGTGTCTTTTTGTTTTCTTTCACTATATGGTTAATAAACTTACTATAACATGCCAAACGAACCATAAATTGTTTATTATTAATATATATATCCTTATCTAAGTCATTTGGCCGAACCTTAGATTTTTAGGAAATAAAATAACAATTAATAATATAATATTTGATTTAAAAACTATTTTGTGTCAATTTTGACACTATTTGATATATGATTTTTGTGAAAGTCATAACAGAATTATATGTTCGAACCAAGTTGATTAAATCAACATTAATATATCATAGTAACCTAGAAAATTAGTGGAATTCATAAAAAATCTCAAATTACATTTGTTTTGGTGTTTATAACATCAATTATGTCAATATTTCATTAATAAGATAATTACTGCATCATCGTTGTGTCATAAATAAATTAAATTATTTGATGTCTAAAAATTACAAATAAAATACCATCATGTAGTAAATATTTTTAGATTTCTAATGAATATTTACAATCGAATTTATCTTATGTATAACCCCATATTAAAAATGATTTACTTATTAAACTTTGATTTTAACTATTTTAACCCTTCTTTAAATAAATTCATAATAAATGTCCTAATCTAATCCAAGTGGGCCTAAATGGTCATATTTTATTCCTAAGTTTGTTTTTGGTCGAATTACACTTGTCCAATAGAATTAGGACATGTGTTAGGGTAATAGTAATATCATATTTACCCTTAGTTACCCTATTTACTATTAACCGCGGTAAAAAAAGTAAAAAGTTACTATTCACCAAAAATTATTTTCATCTCATTGAACCACATTTTAGTCCTTGATATTAACCGTGTCTCTCGGATTTTTGAAATTCCATTCACAGAAGTGGTAAAATTAAGTTTTATGCAAAATTCAGTTTTTAACCTACCACTTAGTGGTTTCACTATTCATCAAAAATTGAAAGTTTTCAGAAAAATGCCAAAATTTCATCCTAAGCTATATTTCATATTCCGAATTCAAAAATGAAGTCTATTTTACCAAATTCATAACATAGAAGTTGAATTAATTAATTTTATAATTAAATCCCGCTATTAAAACAAATAGCGTGTTTTTACGAAACAATATCTATCAAAAGATTGACACTTGTTTATGTCAGGTTTAAATGTGAAATTACGTCCAATGACCAACATTGTATTAAATTGTAAAAATATATTCTAAATATACTTTAAAACCACTTAAAACTAGCCGTTATGAATAGTAATAACCACTTTTTGAAATTTTGTAAATTTTATTTTTCAAAATGGATTTCATTTTTGGATTCGGAGTATCGAATTTAGCCTAAGGTGAAAATTTGAATTAGAATAAATACTTACTTTATTTTGGTACAATCTCACTGTTGTTCGTGCCTTGAACAATTTCCACTTCATCTCTTAAATAAATGAAGTTGAATTTGTTATTCATGAAGTGTTAGCAGATAATGTGATAGAATGACGGTTCATTCCATCTGTCTCAAACAAAATGTTAGCAAAAATTATATGCATAAATCGATCTATAGTGAGATTAATCATATATGGTTCCTAAAATGGACTTATACTTCATATATCATACTGCTTAATATAATAAAACTAGTTTCTACTAAATAGGGACTTCCTGTAGGTCAGTGGTAGGCGATAAAGGCCAGTCGCACTTCGGTTGTGGGTTTGATTCCTACAGCCTTGTCCGAAGTGATGGGCTGTCGCCCGTCCTGCAGGTTGTCCTTTTTCTAAAACTATATTACTATAACATCCCATCAATAATATCGAGAAAACTTCGATCCTTAAACAATACTCACTTATGTCCAACATAATCCATTTCAATCTTTAGGCTTATCCATAATACTGCAGTCCACTCTCATAATATAGTGACAACGATTACCAGAGATTTAATACTGTCGTTGATCCCCACATATCATAAGATATGTTTTGTTGGTCACATTCTAAACATTCAAAGTCCTTAATCATGTATTCTCTTGAATACCTTAGTGAAAACATGAATGCAGTTAAAAGTTAACACTTTCCACATACCAAAATCCTCAAAATTCTATATACTCAATCCATGATATCACTTAGTCCTTATATCAATCATGAGCTCATGAATATTGTTAAACATTTCATTTTCTTATTTTCCCTTCATTATGCGCATATCATCTTATTTCCAAAAATATCTCAATCACTTTGAATACCATATTAAACCAATACATAAATATTCCAATACTCCATGATACAACATTATTTTGGAATCCCATTACATAAACACTTAATCATTCCACCACATCGTTATCATATTCAACATTGCCAATAGTGATCGCATGTGATTTCCCTTTGTCCTTTGCCTTCAGTGGTTGCTCATGTTGATCATCACTAACCCTTGGATTAGGGCAATTATTAGCATAATGCCCTATTTCCTTGCACTTGAAGCATTGAAGTGTTGGCGGTGCGTTCTCTGCAGTGTTTGCTTTATTCACATCATTAGAAACCCTTTTTCCATTACTTCGACACTCAGCTGCTCGATGACCTTCTTTTCCACACTTAAAACATTTTCTAGTTCCTTTAAGACAATCTCCACCATGCTTCTTTCCACACTTTGTGCATAAGGAAACATTCATCTTCTTTTCACCATTATTATGAGATTTCTCCTTGAACTCCATCTTTCGTTTCTTGTCAAAACCATGAGATGGATATGTAACACCAACTTCCATTTCTACCTTGATAGCACAACGCACAATTTCTTCATAGCTACTGAAGTCTCTTATAGCTAATGCCCTTCGAAGACTTGGTTTTAAGCCACTGAAAAATCGATCAACTTTACTTTCAGGTTGGATGATAATGCCAGATGCATACCTTGCAAGTCTTGTAAAATTCGCTTCATATATACCAACAGATTCATCATCCTTCTGCTTCAGCTCAATAAATTCCTTTTCCATCTTTGTTCGAAGAATACGAGGGAAGTACTTACTGAAAAACAAGTTCTTGAATTCGTCCCATTTCATGGACTCAATTTCATCCCTTGGCCTCGTATTCTTGATAAGATTCCACCATTGATCAGCTTCACCTTCCAAACGATATACTGCTAAGATGACTTTATCATGTTCAGAACATTGAAGAACTGAAAATATCTTTTCAGTGGTACTGATCCATTGTTCAGCAACAAGTGGATCGGAAGTCCCACTGAAAGAAGGTGAACGTTGCCTCATGAAGGACTCAATAGAATATTGTTCCCTTCTCTGCTCATTTGGAAGTCCAGAATGATTCATAGCTTGTGTAAGTATAGCAATAAGATTTTGCACTCCATCTCCCATAACATTTGTTTGTTCAGGAGGGCAATCATTGCATTGTCCATTGCATTGATCAACACGGTTCCTTCGGGTTCCAGCCATCGTCTAAAACCCAAAAAGAATAGTGTGAGAGGCAAAAATCATGCTAGGGAAAACAACATAATAAAGGGGGAGTACCTTCAATATCCAACATCTTAGGTTGAATTCTATGATCGTTAGCGTAATTCTATTACTATAACCTATACGTATACTTATCCCTAGGGACATCCCTAGACATACCTTAGAAATATCTCTAGGGATCTCACTAACGTTTTCGCATCCTAGTTTCCAAAGGTTGACTAAACCTTTCCTCTGATACCAACTGTAGAGACCCGTATCCTGACGTACATGGACATTACATTACATTTGCGGAATACTTAGTACATAACAAAAACACACACTAAAGGATCGTAATAGTTTAGTGTCTTTGGAAACTCGGAACATAATCTTCTAATCCTGGTGAAAGATCTTCAATATCTCCCGTAAAGATCTTCCATTTTTTTTAACCTAAAACCTTTCTTTATATCCTGGGGAAAAGAAAACATAAAAGGGTGAGCTCAAATGCTCAGTAAGGGTATACAAAAGAAATAAAAATCATATCATATCTTTTTGAAAATCACAACCTGCAAAAGAGATCATAATATCTTAACATGGAACAAATCATAGAAGTGAAAATGAGATCCCCATAATCATAACATGAAACTTGAAACTTTGTGGCATGCACACATAATCATGGAAAATCATTTCTTGTTAGTCATGACTCATTGCCAAGACTATCTTAGTGGACAAAGTCCCTTTCTGAACCGAGTTCACTCCTCGTTTCAGTCCTGTATCACTGAACCGAAATAACCTTCCGTTCCAGCCATGTCTATCTCATGAGATATAAAATCATTACCCAATGCATTGGAGGGAGATATAGGTCCCACCCATCTTATAATGAATCCTTTCTTATGTGTGCCACATAATCATAAAACATACATCATCACATAACACATATAACAAAAATGGGATTCTTGAAACATCATGACATCATAAATCAATTCATATATGATAAAGGAATTCATAAACATAATTCCATCACAACATAGTCAAACCAATGTAAAAATATGGATAGAAACAGACCCCTTTATTATCTTAGATGGAAAATAATTTTGATAAAACACTTGAATTGAATTCTTGAGGAAAATATCCTTTCTTCTTCAAAAACATTTTTCCTTTCATAACATGTCATACAACTTTAAAATATAAGAAGTTGATTAAAAATAAACTTGAAAACTTGTAAAGGAAGCTTCTTTGAAGTAATGTTTTAAAAATCCATTCATGCCGTATAAGTTTAAAAAAAACATTCTTCGTACTTTTGTCGGAAAAAGTCAAAAAGTACCTCGTACGGAAAAACGACAAAAGATTCCTTTCATATTCTTTACTAAAAACTCACCTAAGGTAAGGGAAATATCACAATCTCATTTTTATCCGAGATTGTTTATTCGTAAGTATTTACTGGGGTGTATTTTATCATCCACATCCATGTTCCCTCATTATGTAATATTGTTTCCATCCACTTGAAATAGTTTAAATCCAACTGTAGAGACCCGTATCCTGACGTACATGGACATTACATTACATTTGCGGAATACTTAGTACATAACAAAAACACACACTAAAGGATCGTAATAGTTTAGTGTCTTTGGAAACTCGGAACATAATCTTCTAATCCTGGTGAAAGATCTTCAATATCTCCCGTAAAGATCTTCCATTTTTTTTAACCTAAAACCTTTCTTTATATCCTGGGGAAAAGAAAACATAAAAGGGTGAGCTCAAATGCTCAGTAAGGGTATACAAAAGAAATAAAAATCATATCATATCTTTTTGAAAATCACAACCTGCAAAAGAGATCATAATATCTTAACATGGAACAAATCATAGAAGTGAAAATGAGATCCCCATAATCATAACATGAAACTTGAAACTTTGTGGCATGCACACATAATCATGGAAAATCATTTCTTGTTAGTCATGACTCATTGCCAAGACTATCTTAGTGGACAAAGTCCCTTTCTGAACCGAGTTCACTCCTCGTTTCAGTCCTGTATCACTGAACCGAAATAACCTTCCGTTCCAGCCATGTCTATCTCATGAGATATAAAATCATTACCCAATGCATTGGAGGGAGATATAGGTCCCACCCATCTTATAATGAATCCTTTCTTATGTGTGCCACATAATCATAAAACATACATCATCACATAACACATATAACAAAAATGGGATTCTTGAAACATCATGACATCATAAATCAATTCATATATGATAAAGGAATTCATAAACATAATTCCATCACAACATAGTCAAACCAATGTAAAAATATGGATAGAAACAGAACCCTTTATTATCTTAGATGGAAAATAATTTTGATAAAACACTTGAATTGAATTCTTGAGGAAAATATCCTTTCTTCTTCAAAAACATTTTTCCTTTCATAACATGTCATACAACTTTAAAATAAAAGAAGTTGATTAAAAATAAACTTGAAAACTTGTAAAGGAAGCTTCTTTGAAGTAATGTTTTAAAAATCCATTCATGCCGTATAAGTTTAAAAAAAACATTCTTCGTACTTTTGTCGGAAAAAGTCAAAAAGTACCTCGTACGGAAAAACGACAAAAGATTCCTTTCATATTCTTTACTAAAAACTCACCTAAGGGTAAAATTGGATTTAAACTATTTCAAGTGGATGGAAACAATATTACATAATGAGGGAACATGGATGTGGATGATAAAATACACCCCAGTAAATACTTACGAATAAACAATCTCGGATAAAAATGAGATTGTGATATTTCCCTTACCTTAGGTCCGATTAGCTTTGTACGTGTCCGAAGCTCCTGTATAATGGTTTAAATAATGTTATTGACTTATTCCAGAATCATACATATTGATATGATATCATATATGGTCATATTATTAGCTTCTTGTTAGTAATATTTCATTGTTACTTGTTACTCGGGTCTTTATAACTTTTTGTTCTTATGCGTGTTTTGTCGAATAAATTCTTATTCTTATCTTTAGGTTATAGATAATTCATTTCCAGAATGGTATTAGTGTAGTATATACCATATTCATTCATTCAATTCATTTATATAATCATTATGAAATGAAGATCATGTAGAACGAGTCGCATCACATCGTGGAGACGGTATTCCGTACGTACGCACGAGTGATGATATCGTTCCTATGATCGTGGAATTGTATTGGAGTATATATATATTATTTCAGTATCAATATTACTTCATAATAATCATATGTAGTTACTCATTACACCATTATACCCATCCTTGTAAGGTGATGGTGGAAAATAGATTACACCACGGCGTGGAGACGGTATTCCGTACGTACGCACGCGCGGTGATTTCATTTTTCCGTAGGATGGATAGAAGGTGAATTAGGGTTGTTTCATATTTATAATAACATATCAGTATGTAAGTAATACTGATGTTATTACTTTATCATGAAACAACTAAAGAAGAAGAAGTTGAAGAAGAAAGAAATTGAAAAGATCGGTAATGGATATTACCTCTTCTTTGGAACGCCTCTTTGAATCCTCCACTTAAGGAACTAAGATTGGTCTTTGGAGAAGACCAGAACCTCTAGGATTATTCTAGGAAAGTGGAGAGGAGAAAATGGCAGGGGTTGGCCGAGCTTGAGTGCTCAAAATTGGTGTGAGGAGGAGGGGGAGGAGGTGCCCTTTTATAAGGGAGGAGAGGGGCACCTTAGGAATTCTTAAAAATATTAATTTATAATAAATCTAACCCCACTTAAAAACCTCCAAAAATGACTCATATTCGAAGATTAGATGAGATAGTGTTGTAATCTCATCAACCAATCAAATTTAGACATGTTTGGATATTATTTTAAACCTTATCAATTAGATTTAACTCTAAGTTAAATAATTTAACTTTTACCGTGTCTTTTGTTTTCTTTCACTATATGGTTAATAAACTTACTATAACATGCCAAACGAACCATAAATTGTTTATTATTAATATATATATCCTTATCTAAGTCATTTGGCCGAACCTTAGATTTTTAGGAAATAAAATAACAATTAATAATATAATATTTGATTTAAAAACTATTTTGTGTCAATTTTGACACTATTTGATATATGATTTTTGTGAAAGTCATAACAGAATTATATGTTCGAACCAAGTTGATTAAATCAACATTAATATATCATAGTAACCTAGAAAATTAGTGGAATGCATAAAAAATCTCAAATTACATTTGTTTTGGTGTTTATAACATCAATTATGTCAATATTTCATTAATAAGATAATTACTGCATCATCGTTGTGTCATAAATAAATTAAATTATTTGATGTCTAAAAATTACAAATAAAATACCATCATGTAGGAAATCTTTTTAGATTTCTAATGAATATTTACAATCGAATTTATCTTATGTATAACCCCATATTAAAAATGATTTACTTATTAAACTTTGATTTTAACTATTTTAACCCTTCTTTAAATAAATTCATAATAAATGTCCTAATCTAATCCAAGTGGGCCTAAATGGTCATATTTTATTCCTAAGTTTGTTTTTGGTCGAATTACACTTGTCCAATAGAATTAGGACATGTGTTAGGGTAATAGTAATATCATATTTACCCTTAGTTACCCTATTTACTATTAACCGCGGTAAAAAAAGTAAAAAGTTACTATTCACCAAAAATTATTTTCATCTCATTGAACCACATTTTAGTCCTTGATATTAACCGTGTCTCTCGGATTTTCGAAATTCCATTCACAGAAGTGGTAAAATTAAGTTTTATGCAAAATTCAGTTTTTAACCTACCACTTAGTGGTTTCACTATTCATCAAAAATTGAAAGTTTTCAGAAAAATGCCAAAATTTCATCCTAAGCTATATTTCATATTCCGAATTCAAAAATGAAGTCTATTTTACCAAATTCATAACATAGAAGTTGAATTAATTAATTTTATAATTAAATCCCGCTATTAAAACAAATAGCGTGTTTTTACGAAACAATATCTATCAAAAGATTGACACTTGTTTATGTCAGGTTTAAATGTGAAATTACGTCCAATGACCAACATTGTATTAAATTGTAAAAATATATTCTAAATATACTTTAAAACCACTCAAATTAATAATTTATCACTATTAATTATTTCGATTAATAGTGCGACTGGCCTTTATCGCCTACCACTGACCTACAGGAAGTCCCTATTTAGTAGAAACTAGTTTTATTATATTAAGCAGTATGATATATGAAGTATAAGTCCATTTTAGGAACCATATATGATTAATATCACTATAGATCGATTTATGCATATAATTTTTGCTAACATTTTGTTTGAGACAGATGGAATGAACCGTCATTCTATCACATTATCTGCTAACACTTCACGAATAACAAATTCAACTTCATTTATTTAAGAGATGAAGTGGAAATTGTTCAAGGCACGAACAACAGTGAGATTGTACCAAAATAAAGTAAGTATTTATTCTAATTCAAATTTTCAACTTTAGGGAAATGATCTTGAAAACCAAAAATGTTGTCCTAGTGATCTTATACCTGAGGAATCAGATGGTACCTTATATCATCACAAATTTATGGATTTGTGATTTTTGGCTTTTCCATAGCCATGTTCTCTACCACTCTCCATCAGAACATGATGGTTAGATTTTTCTTCCATATCCATATTTTTACCTATGTGGAAACCCAACAATTAGTTTATTTGGGTAATCGTTACATTTCATACTTTAGTTTTTAAAGCCAAGTTTTGGTATTCCTTTTTACGATGTGGGAAACTTTCGAATAGAAAACAATTTATAACCCCGACGAATTTCGAGGGCGAAATTCATTTTAAGGGGGGTAGAATGTAACAGCCCAAGATTTTATGAAAAATATTCTTTTTAATTTTATTAATGTCTTGTGTTGTACGCTACACCAAAAGGAGCTTGCACAACACGCATCCTTGACTTGCCTTGCATTACACGCAATCGCAACCTTCCTCGATAGTGTGTGTAGTACGCAATAACGAGTTTCACTAAACAGCGATATGCTATTAAAACTAGCCGTTATGAATAGTAATAACCACTTTTTGAAATTTTGTAAATTTTATTTTTCAAAATGGATTTCATTTTTGGATTCGGAGTATCGAATTTAGCCTAAGGTGAAATTTTGGTACATTTCGGATAACTTTCATATTCTGATGAATAGTGAAAATTACTAAATTATAATTAAAAACAACTTTTTTAATCGAAATAATTAATAGTGATAAATTATTAATTTGAGTGGTTTTAAAGTATATTTAGAATATATTTTTACAATTTAATACAATGTTGGTCATTGGACGTAATTTCACATTTAAACCTGACATAAACAAGTGTCAATCTTTTGATAGATATTGTTTCGTAAAAACACGCTATTTGTTTTAATAGCGGGATTTAATTATAAAATTAATTAATTCAACTTCTATGTTATGAATTTGGTAAAATAGACTTCATTTTTGAATTCGGAATATGAAATATAGCTTAGGATGAAATTTTGGCATTTTTCTGAAAACTTTCAATTTTTGATGAATAGTGAAACCACTAAGTGGTAGGTTAAAAAATGAATTTTGCATAAAACTTAATTTTACCACTTCTGTGAATGGAATTTCGAAAATCCGAGAGACACGGTTAATATCAAGGACTAAAATGTGGTTCAATGAGATGAAAATAATTTTTGGTGAATAGTAACTTTTTACTTTTTTTACCGCGGTTAATAGTAAATAGGGTAACTAAGGGTAAATATGATATTACTATTACCCTAACACATGTCCTAATTCTATTGGACAAGTGTAATTCGACCAAAAACAAACTTAGGAATAAAATATGACCATTTAGTCCCACTTGGATTAGATTAGGACATTTATTATGAATTTATTTAAAGAAGGGTTAAAATAGTTAAAATCAAAGTTTAATAAGTAAATCATTTTTAATATGGGGTTATACATAAGATAAATTCGATTGTAAATATTCATTAGAAATCTAAAAAGATTTCCTACATGATGGTATTTTATTTGTAATTTTTAGACATCAAATAATTTAATTTATTTATGACACAACGATGATGCAGTAATTATCTTATTAATGAAATATTGACATAATTGATGTTATAAACACCAAAACAAATGTAATTTGAGATTTTTTATGAATTCCACTAATTTTCTAGGTTACTATGATATATTAATGTTGATTTAATCAACTTGGTTCGAACATATAATTCTGTTATGACTTTCACAAAAATCATATATCAAATAGTGTCAAAATTGACACAAAATAGTTTTTAAATCAAATATTATATTATTAATTGTTATTTTATTTCCTAAAAATCTAAGGTTCGGCCAAATGACTTAGATAAGGATATATATATTAATAATAAACAATTTATGGTTCGTTTGGCATGTTATATTAAGTTTATTAACCATATAGTGAAAGAAAACAAAAAGACACGGTAAAAGTTAAATTATTTAACTTAGAGTTAAATCTAATTGATAAGGTTTAAAATAATATCCAAACATGTCTAAATTTGATTGGTTGATGAGATTACAACCCTATCTCATCTAATCTTCGAATATGAGTCATTTTTGGAGGTTTTTAAGTGGGGTTAGATTTATTATAAATTAATATTTTTAAGAATTCCTAAGGTGCCCCTCTCCTCCCTTATAAAAGGGCACCTCCTCCCCCTCCTCCTCACACCAATTTTGAGCACTCAAGCTCGGCCAACCCCTGCCATTTTCTCCTCTCCACTTTCCTAGAATAATCCTAGAGGTTCTGGTCTTCTCCAAAGACCAATCTTAGTTCCTTAAGTGGAGGATTCAAAGAGGCGTTCCAAAGAAGAGGTAATATCCATTACCGATCTTTTCAATTTCTTTCTTCTTCAACTTCTTCTTCTTTAGTTGTTTCATGATAAAGTAATAACATCAGTATTACTTACATACTGATATGTTATTATAAATATGAAACAACCCTAATTCACCTTCTATCCATCCTACGGAAAAATGAAATCACCGCGCGTGCGTACGTACGGAATACCGTCTCCACGCCGTGGTGTAATCTATTTTCCACCATCACCTTACAAGGATGGGTATAATGGTGTAATGAGTAACTACATATGATTATTATGAAGTAATATTGATACTGAAATAATATATATATACTCCAATACAATTCCACGATCATAGGAACGATATCATCACTCGTGCGTACGTACGGAATACCGTCTCCACGATGTGATGCGACTCGTTCTACATGATCTTCATTTCATAATGATTATATAAATGAATTGAATGAATGAATATGGTATATACTACACTAATACCATTCTGGAAATGAATTATCTATAACCTAAAGATAAGAATAAGAATTTATTCGACAAAACACGCATAAGAACAAAAAGTTATAAAGACCCGAGTAACAAGTAACAATGAAATATTACTAACAAGAAGCTAATAATATGACCATATATGATATCATATCAATATGTATGATTATGGAATAAGTCAATAACATTATTTAAACCATTATACAGGAGCTTCGGACACGTACAAAGCTAATCGGACCTAAGGTAAGGGAAATATCACAATCTCATTTTTATCCGAGATTGTTTATTCGTAAGTATTTACTGGGGTGTATTTTATCATCCACATCCATGTTCCCTCATTATGTAATATTGTTTCCATCCACTTGAAATAGTTTAAATCCAATTTTACCCTTAGGTGAGTTTTTAGTAAAGAATATGAAAGGAATCTTTTGTCGTTTTTCCGTACGAGGTACTTTTTGACTTTTTCCGACAAAAGTACGAAGAATGTTTTTTTTAAACTTATACAGCATGAATGGATTTTTAAAACATTACTTCAAAGAAGCTTCCTTTACAAGTTTTCAAGTTTATTTTTAATCAACTTCTTTTATTTTAAAGTTGTATGACATGTTATGAAAGGAAAAATGTTTTTGAAGAAGAAAGGATATTTTCCTCAAGAATTCAATTCAAGTGTTTTATCAAAATTATTTTCCATCTAAGATAATAAAGGGTTCTGTTTCTATCCATATTTTTACATTGGTTTGACTATGTTGTGATGGAATTATGTTTATGAATTCCTTTACCATATATGAATTGATTTATGATGTCATGATGTTTCAAGAATCCCATTTTTGTTATATGAGTTATGTGATGATGTATGTTTTATGATTATGTGGCACACATAAGAAAGGATTCATTATAAGATGGGTGGGACCTATATCTCCCTCCAATGCATTGGGTAATGATTTTATATCTCATGAGATAGACATGGCTGGAACGGAAGGTTATTTCGGTTCAGTGATACAGGACTGAAACGAGGAGTGAACTCGGTTCAGAAAGGGACTTTGTCCACTAAGATAGTCTTGGCAATGAGTCATGACTAACAAGAAATGATTTTCCATGATTATGTGTGCATGCCAAAAAGTTTCAAGTTTCATGTTATGATTATGGGGATCTCATTTTCACTTCTATGATTTGTTCCATGTTAAGATATTATGATCTCTTTTGCAGGTTGTGATTTTCAAAAAGATATGATATGATTTTTATTTCTTTTGTATACCCTTACTGAGCATTTGAGCTCACCCTTTTATGTTTTCTTTTCCCCAGGATATAAAGAAAGGTTTTAGGTTAAAAAAAAATGGAAGATCTTTACGGGAGATATTGAAGATCTTTCACCAGGATTAGAAGATTATGTTCCGAGTTTCCAAAGACACTAAACTATTACGATCCTTTAGTGTGTGTTTTTGTTATGTACTAAGTATTCCGCAAATGTAATGTAATGTCCATGTACGTCAGGATGCACCTCCTCCCCCTCCTCCTCACACCAATTTGAGCACTCAAGCTCGGCCAACCCCTGCCATTTTCTCCTCTCCACTTTCCTAGAATAATCCTAGAGGTTCTGGTCTTCTCCAAAGACCAATCTTAGTTCCTTAAGTGGAGGATTCAAAGAGGCGTTCCAAAGAAGAGGTAATATCCATTACCGATCTTTTCAATTTCTTTCTTCTTCAACTTCTTCTTCTTTAGTTGTTTCATGATAAAGTAATAACATCAGTATTACTTACATACTGATATGTTATTATAAATATGAAACAACCCTAATTCACCTTCTATCCATCCTACGGAAAAATGAAATCACCGCGCGTGCGTACGTACGGAATACCGTCTCCACGCCGTGGTGTAATCTATTTTCCACCATCACCTTACAAGGATGGGTATAATGGTGTAATGAGTAACTATATATGATTATTATTAAGTAATATTGATACTGAAATAATATATATATATACTCCAATACAATTCCACGATCATAGGAACGATATCATCACTCGTGCGTACGTACGGAATACCGTCTCCACGATGTGATGCGACTCGTTCTACATGATATTCATTTCATAATGATTATATAAATGAATTGAATGAATGAATATGGTATATACTACACTAATACCATTCTGGAGACGGTATTCCGTACGTACGCACGCGCGGTGATTTCATTTTTCCGTAGGATGGATAGAAGGTGAATTAGGGTTGTTTCATATTTATAATAACATATCAATATGTAAGTAATACTGATGTTATTACTTTATCATGAAACAACTAAAGAAGAAGAAGTTGAAGAAGAAAGAAATTGAAAAGATCGGTAATGGATATTACCTCTTCTTTGGAACGCCTCTTTGAATCCTCCACTTAAGGAACTAAGATTGGTCTTTGGAGAAGACCAGAACCTCAGGATTATTCTAGGAAAGTGGAGAGGAGAAAATGGCAGGGGTTGGCCGAGCTTGAGTGCTCAAATTTATAACCCCGACGAATTTCGAGGGCGAAATTCATTTTAAGGGGGGTAGAATGTAACAGCCCAAGATTTTATGAAAAATATTCTTTTTAATTTTATTAATGTCTTGTGTTGTACGCTACACCAAAAGGAGCTTGCACAACACGCATCCTTGACTTGCCTTGCATTACACGCAATCGCAACCTTCCTCGATAGTGTGTGTAGTACGCAATAACGAGTTTCACTAAACAGCGATATGCTATTAAAACTAGCCGTTATGAATAGTAATAAACACTTTTTGAAATTTTGTAAATTTTATTTTTCAAAATGGATTTCATTTTTGGATTCGGAGTATCGAATTTAGCCTAAGGTGAAATTTTGGTACATTTCGGATAACTTTCATATTCTGATGAATAGTGAAAATTACTAAATTATAATTAAAAACAACTTTTTTAATCGAAATAATTAATAGTGATAAATTATTAATTTGAGTGGTTTTAAAGTATATTTAGAATATATTTTTACAATTTAATACAATGTTGGTCATTGGACGTAATTTCACATTTAAACCTGACATAAACAAGTGTCAATCTTTTGATAGATATTGTTTCGTAAAAACACGCTATTTGTTTTAATTGCGGGATTTAATTATAAAATTAATTAATTCAACTTCTATGTTATGAATTTGGTAAAATAGACTTCATTTTTGAATTCGGAATATGAATTATAGCTTAGGATGAAATTTTGGCATTTTTCTGAAAACTTTCAATTTTTGATGAATAGTGAAACCACTAAGTGGTAGGTTAAAAACTGAATTTTGCATAAAACTTAATTTTACCACTTCTGTGAATGGAATTTCGAAAATCCGAGAGACACGGTTAATATCAAGGACTAAAATGTGGTTCAATGAGATGAAAATAATTTTTGGTGAATAGTAACTTTTTACTTTTTTTACCGCGGTTAATAGTAAATAGGGTAACTAAGGGTAAATATGATATTACTATTACCCTAACACATGTCCTAATTCTATTGGACAAGTGTAATTCGACCAAAAACAAACTTAGGAATAAAATATGACCATTTAGGCCCACTTGGATTAGATTAGGACATTTATTATGAATTTATTTAAAGAAGGGTTAAAATAGTTAAAATCAAAGTTTAATAAGTAAATCATTTGTAATATGGGGTTATACATAAGATAAATTCGACTATAAATATTCATTAGAAAGCTAAAAAGATTTCCTACATAATGGTATTTTATTTGTAATTTTTAGACATCAAATAATTTAATTTATTTATGACACAACGATGATGCAGTAATTATCTTTTTAATGAAATATTGACATAATTGATGTTATAAGCACCAAAATAAATGTAATTTGAAATTTTTTATGAATTCCACTAATTTTCTAGGTTACTATGATATATTAATGTTGATTTAATCAACTTGTTTCGAACATTTAATTCTGTTATGACTTTCACAAAAATCATATATCAAATAGTGTCAAAATTGACACAAAATAGTTTTTAAATAAAATATTATATTATTAATTGTTATTTTATTCCTAAAAATCTAAGGATCGGCCAAATGACTTAGATAAGGATATATATATTAATAATAAACAATTTGGGGTTCGTTTGGCATGTTATAGTAAGTGTATTAACCATATAGTGAAAGAAAACAAAAAGACACGGTAAAAGTTAAATTATTTAACTTAGAGTTAAATCTAATTGATAAGGTTTAAAATAATATCCAAACATGTCTAAATTTTATTGGTTGATGAGATTACAACCCTATCTCATATAATCTTTGAATATGAGTCATTTTTGGAGGTTTTTAAGTGGGGTTAGATTTATTATAAATTAATATTTTTAAGAATTCCTAAGGTGCCCCTCTCCTCCCCTATAAAAGGACACCTCCTCCCCCTCCTCCTCACACCAATTTGAGCTCTCAAGCTCGGCCAACCCATGCCAAAATCTCTTATCCACTTCCCTAGCAACATCCTAGAGGTTCTGGTCTTCCTCAAAGACCAATTCTAGTGCCCTAAGAGGAGGTCTCAAAGAGGCGCTTCAAAGAAGAGGTAATTACCGTTACCAATTCTTTTATCTTTATTTCTTCTTCCACTTCTTCTTAGGTTGTTTCATTATGAAGTAATAACATCAGTATCACTCATATACTGATATGTTATTATAAGTATGAAACAACCCTATTTCACCATCTATCCATCCTATGGAAAAAGAAATCACCGCGCGTGCGTACGTACGGAATACCGTCTCCACGCCGTGGTGTAATCTATTTTCCACCACCACCTTACAAGGATGGGTATAATGGTGTAAAGAATAACTATACATAGTTATTACAACATCATATTGATTCTGATATATTGTATAATTCACTCCAATTCAATTCAATACTTATAGAAATGATATCATCGCTCGTGCGTACGTACGGACTACCGTCTCCACGACGCGATGAGATTCATTCTCCATATTAACCATTTAAGAATGATTATAAAGTATATATAAGAAATAATAATGAAATATATGACATTATAAAGCTACTGGATTTATGTATATATATACATATGTATGTCATCTACTTACTTCCATTTCAAGACAATAAGGAAAGGAAAACAACGTTCATGCGTACGTACGGACTACCGTCTCCATGAACGGTGTTTTTCATTTTATTTATCTACCTATTATATATATATATATATACTGAATATATATGATATATAAATCATATTTTATATTCTGGAAGTAAGTAAATCATGATATAAGTAATAATGATGTCAAGAACAACAAGTCAAAACACCTACGATAAATGAAATGATTTTACCCAAAACGCTTCTTTAACATGGAATTTACAAAAGAACGGGTAATATAATGTCATAAGTGAACCATATATGATATCATAACAATGAATATGATTCTGTAATAAGTCAATGACATTATTTAAATCATTATACAGGAGGTTCGGACACATACGAAGCAAATCGGACCTAAGGTAAGGGAAATATCACAATCTCATTTTTATCTGAGATTGTTTATTCGTAAGTATTTACTGGGGTGTATTTTATCATCCACATCCATGTTCCCTCAATATGTAATATTGTTTCCATCCACTTGAAATAGTTTAAATCCAATTTTACCCTTAGGTGAGTTTTTAGTAAAGAATATGAAAGGAATCTTTTGTCGTTTTTCCGTACGAGGTACTTTTTGACTTTTCCGACAAAAGTACGAAGAATGTTTTTTTTTAAACTTATACGGCATGAATGGATTTTTAAAACATTACTTCAAAGAAGCTTCCTTTACAAGTTTTAAAGTTTATTTTTAATCAACTTCTTTTATTTTAAAGTTGTATGACATGTTATGAAAGGAAAAATGTTTTTGAAGAAGAAAGGATATTTTCCTCAAGAATTCAATTCAAGTGTTTTATCAAAATTATTTTCCATCTAAGATAATAAAGGGTTCTGTTTCTATCCATATTTTTACATTGGTTTGACTATGTTGTGATGGAATTATGTTTATGAATTCCTTTATCATATATGAATTGATTTATTATGTCATGATGTTTCAAGAATCCCATTTTTGTTATATGTGTTATGTGATGATGTATGTTTTATGATTATGTGGCACACATAAGAAAGGATTCATTATAAGATGGGTGGGACCTATATCTCCCTCCAATGCATTGGGTAATGATTTTATATCTCATGAGATAGACATGGCTGGAACGGAAGGTTATTTCGGTTCAGTGATACAGGACTGAAACGTGGAGTGAACTCGGTTCAGAAAGGGACTTTGTCCACTAAGATAGTCTTGGCAATGAGTCATGACTAACAAGAAATGATTTTCCATGATTATGTGTGCATGCCACAAAGTTTCAAGTTTCATGTTATGATTATGGGGATCTCATTTTCACTTCTATGATTTGTTCCATGTTAAGATATTATGATCTCTTTTGCAGGTTGTGATTTTCAAAAAGATATGATATGATTTTTATTTCTTTTGTATACCCTTACTGAGCATTTGAGCTCACCCTTTTATGTTTTCTTTTCCCCAGGATATAAAGAAAGGTTTTAGGTTAAAAAAAATGGAAGATCTTTACGGGAGATATTGAAGATCTTTCACCAGGATTAGAAGATTATGTTCCGAGTTTCCAAAGACACTAAACTATTACGATCCTTTAGTGTGTGTTTTTGTTATGTACTAAGTATTCCGCAAATGTAATGTAATGTCCAACTGTAGAGACCCGTAGCTTATCGTACATGGACATTACATTACATTTGCGGAATACTTAGTACATAACAAAAACACACACTAAAGGATCGTAATAGTTTAGTGTCTTTGGAAACTCGGAACGTAATCTTCTAATCGTGGTGAGAGTTCTTCAATATCTCCCATAAAGGTCATCCCTTTTTTTTACCTAAAACCTTTCTTTATTTCCTGGGGAAAAGAAAACATAAAAGGGTGAGCTCAAATGCTCAGTAAGGGTAAACAAAAGAAATATCAATCACATAATTTTCATAAGAACATAACTTTTTTGGAAATCTTAACCTGCAAAAGAGAGCATAATTTCATAACATGGGATAAATCATAGTAGTGAAATGAAATCATAACTTAAAACATTACTCATTGTGGCATACACACATAATCATAGAGAATCATTTCATGTTAGTCAAGACTCATTGCCAAGACTATCTTAGTGGACAAAGTCCCTTTCTGAATCGAGTAATCCTCGTTTCAGTCCTGTTTCACTGAACCGGTATAACCTACCATTCCAGCCATGTCTATCTCATGAGATATAAAATCTTTACCCAATGCATTGGAGGGAGATATAGGTCCCACCCATCTTATAATGAATCCTTTCTTATGTGTGCCACAAAATCATAAATCATACATCATTTCATAACCCATGTAATAAAAATTGGATTCTTAAACAACATGACATCATAAAACCATTCTTATAAGATAAAGGAATTCATAAACATAATTCCATCACAACATAGTCAAATCAATGTAAAAATATGGATAGAAACAGAACCCTTTATTATCTTATATGTAAAATAATTTTGATAAAACACTTGAATTGAATTCTTGAGAAAAATATCCTTTCTTCTTCAAAATCAATTACTTTTCACAAAACATCATGCAATTTTAAAAGAAAGAGATTTTATTGAAAATAGTCATGAAATCTTTTAGAGGAAGCTTCATGAAAATAAGTCTTCATAAAACAGTAGAAATCCGTTCGTGCCGTATAAGTTAAAAAAAACATTCTTTGTACTTTTGTCGGAAAAGTCAAAAAGTACCTCGTACGAAAAACAACAAAAGATTCCTTTCATATCATTTACTAAAAACTCACCGAAGGGTAAAATTGGATTTAAACAATTGTAGGTTGTTGTAAATAACATTACATATTGAGGAAACATGGATGTGGATGATAAAATATACCCCAGTAAATTTCAAAGTACAAACAATCTCGGATAAAAATGAGATTGTGATATTTCCCTTACCTTAGGTCCGATTTGCTTCGTATGTGTCCGAACCTCCTGTATAATGATTTAAATAATGTCATTGACTTATTACAGAATCATATTCATTGTTATGATATCATATATGGTTCACTTATGACATTATATTACCCGTTCTTTTGTAAATTCCATGTTAAAGAAGCGTTTTGGGTAAAATCATTTCATTTATCGTAGGTGTTTTGACTTGTTGTTCTTGACATCATTATTACTTATATCATGATTTACTTACTTCCAGAATATAAAATATGATTTATATATCATATATATTCAGTATATATATATATATATAATAGGTAGATAAATAAAATGAAAAACACCGTTCATGGAGACGGTAGTCCGTACGTACGCATGAACGTTGTTTTCCTTTCCTTATTGTCTTGAAATGGAAGTAAGTAGATGACATACATATGTATATATATACATAAATCCAGTAGCTTTATAATGTCATATATTTCATTATTATTTCTTATATATACTTTATAATCATTCTTAAATGGTTAATATGGAGAATGAATCTCATCGCGTCGTGGAGACGGTAGTCCGTACGTACGCACGAGCGATGATATCATTTCTATAAGTATTGAATTGAATTGGAGTGAATTATACAATATATCAGAATCAATATGATGTTGTAATAACTATGTATAGTTATTCTTTACACCATTATACCCATCCTTGTAAGGTGGTGGTGGAAAATAGATTACACCACGGCGTGGAGACGGTATTCCGTACGTACGCACGCGCGGTGATTTCTTTTTCCATAGGATGGATAGATGGTGAAATAGGGTTGTTTCATACTTATAATAACATATCAGTATATGAGTGATACTGATGTTATTACTTCATAATGAAACAACCTAAGAAGAAGTGGAAGAAGAAATAAAGATAAAAGAATTGGTAACGGTAATTACCTCTTCTTTGAAGCGCCTCTTTGAGACCTCCTCTTAGGGCACTAGAATTGGTCTTTGAGGAAGACCAGAACCTCTAGGATGTTGCTAGGGAAGTGGATAAGAGATTTTGGCAGGGGTTGGCCGAGCTTGAGAGCTCAAATTGGTGTGAGGAGGAGGGGGAGGAGGTGTCCTTTTATAGGGGAGGAGAGGGGCACCTTAGGAATTCTTAAAAATATTAATTTATAATAAATCTAACCCCACTTAAAAACCTCCAAAAATGACTCATATTCAAAGATTAGATGAGATAGGGTTGTAATCTCATCAACCAATCAAATTTAGACATGTTTGGATATTATTTTAAACCTTATCAATTAGATTTAACTCTAAGTTAAATAATTTAACTTTTACCGTGTCTTTTTGTTTTCTTTCACTATATGGTTAATACAATTACTATAACATGCCAAACGAACCCCAAATTGTTTATTATTAATATATATATCCTTATCTAAGTCATTTGGCCGATCCTTAGATTTTTAGGAATAAAATAACAATTAATAATATAATATTTTATTTAAAAACTATTTTGTGTCAATTTTGACACTATTTGATATATGATTTTTGTGAAAGTCATAACAGAATTAAATGTTCGAAAGAAGTTGATTAAATCAACATTAATATATCATAGTAACCTAGAAAATTAGTGGAATTCATAAAAATTCTCAAATTACATTTATTTTGGTGCTTATAACATCAATTATGTCAATATTTCATTAAAAAGATAATTACTGCATCATCGTTGTGTCATAAATAAATTAAATTATTTGATGTCTAAAAATTACAAATAAAATACCATTATGTAGGAAATCTTTTTAGCTTTCTAATGAATATTTATAGTCGAATTTATCTTATGTATAACCCCATATTACAAATGATTTACTTATTAAACTTTGATTTTAACTATTTTAACCCTTCTTTAAATAAATTAATAATAAATGTCCTAATCTAATCCAAGTGGGCCTAAATGGTCATATTTTATTCCTAAGTTTGTTTTTGGTCGAATTACACTTGTCCAATAGAATTAGGACATGTGTTAGGGTAATATTAATATCATATTTACCCTTAGTTACCCTATTTACTATTAACCGTGGTAAAAAAAGTAAAAAGTTACTATTCACCAAAAAATTATTTTCATCTCATTGAACCACATTTTAGTCCTTGATAATAACCGTGTCTCTCGGATTTTCGAAATTCCATTCACAAAAGCGGTAAAATTAAGTTTTATGCAAAATTCAGTTTTTAACCTACCACTTAGTAGTTTCACTATTCATCAAAAATTGAAGGTTTTCAGAAAAATGCCAAAATTTCATCCTAAGCTATATTTCATATTCCGAATTCAAAAATGAAGTCTATTTTACCAAATTCATAACATAGAAGTTGCATTAATTAATTTTATAATTAAATCCCGCTATTAAAACAAATAGCGTGTTTTTAAGAAACAATATCTATCAAAAGATTGACACTTGTTTATGTCTGGTTTAAATGTGCAATTACATCCAATGACCAACATTGTATTAAATTGTAAAAATATATTCTAAATATACTTTAAAACCACTCAAATTAATGATTTATCACTTTTAATTATTTCGATTAAAAAAGTTGTTTTTAATTATAATTTAGTAATTTTCACTATTCATCGGAATATGAAAGTTATCCGAAAAGTACAAAAATTTCACCTTAGGCTAAATTCGATACTCTGAATCCATAAATGAAGTCCATTTTGAAAAATAGAATTTACAAAATTTCAAAAAGTGGTTATTACTATTCACAACAGCTAGTTTTAATAATATCTTAATAGCATATCGTTGTTTAGCGAAACTTGGTGTTGCGTACAACACACGCTATCGAGGAAGGTCGCGATTGCGTGTAATGCAAGGCAAGTCAAGGATGTGTGTTGTGCAAGCTCTTTTTGGTGTAGCGTACAACACAAGACATTAAAAAGAATATTTTTTATAAAATCTTGGGCTGTTACATTCTACCCCCCTTAAAATGAATTTCGCCCTCGAAATTCGTCGGGGTTATAAATGGTTTACTATTCGAAAGTTTCTTTTATAGAAACCCACATCGTAAAAAAGGAATATGAGTCATTTTTGGAGGTTTTTAAGTGGGGTTAGATTTATTATAAATTAATATTTTTAAGAATTCCTAAGGTGCCCCTCTCCTCCCCTATAAAAGGACACCTCCTCCCCCTCCTCCTCACACCAATTTGAGCTCTCAAGCTCGGCCAACCCCTGCCAAAATCTCTTATCCACTTCCCTAGCAACATCCTAGAGGTTCTGGTCTTCCTCAAAGACCAATTCTAGTGCCCTAAGAGGAGGTCTCAAAGAGGCGCTTCAAAGAAGAGGTAATTACCGTTACCAATTCTTTTATCTTTATTTCTTCTTCCACTTCTTCTTAGGTTGTTTCATTATGAAGTAATAACATCAGTATCACTCATATACTGATATGTTATTATAAGTATGAAACAACCCTATTTCACCATCTATCCATCCTATGGAAAAAGAAATCACCGCGCGTGCGTACGTACGGAATACCGTCTCCACGCCGTGGTGTAATCTATTTTCCACCACCACCTTACAAGGATGGGTATAATGGTGTAAAGAATAACTATACATAGTTATTACAACATCATATTGATTCTGATATATTGTATAATTCACTCCAATTCAATTCAATACTTATAGAAATGATATCATCGCTCGTGCGTACGTACGGACTACCGTCTCCACGACGCGATGAGATTCATTCTCCATATTAACCATTTAAGAATGATTATAAAGTATATATAAGAAATAATAATGAAATATATGACATTATAAAGCTACTGGATTTATGTATATATATACATATGTATGTCATCTACTTACTTCCATTTCAAGACAATAAGGAAAGGAAAACAACGTTCATGCGTACGTACGGACTACCGTCTCCATGAACGGTGTTTTTCATTTTATTTATCTACCTATTATATATATATATATATACTGAATATATATGATATATAAATCATATTTTATATTCTGGAAGTAAGTAAATCATGATATAAGTAATAATGATGTCAAGAACAACAAGTCAAAACACCTACGATAAATGAAATGATTTTACCCAAAACGCTTCTTTAACATGGAATTTACAAAAGAACGGGAAATATAATGTCATAAGTGAACCCCAGGATATAATGAAAGGTTTTAGGTTAAAAAAAAATGGAAGATCTTTACGGGAGATATTGAAGATCTTTCACCAGGATTAGAAGATTATGTTCCGAGTTTCCAAAGACACTAAACTATTACGATCCTTTAGTGTGTGTTTTTGTTATGTACTAAGTATTCACTGTAGAGACCCGTATCCTGACGTACATGGACATTACATTACATTTGCGGAATACTTAGTACATAACAAAAACACACACTAAAGGATCGTAATAGTTTAGTGTCTTTGGAAACTCGGAACATAATCTTCTAATCCTGGTGAAAGATCTTCAATATCTCCCGTAAAGATCTTCCATTTTTTTTAACCTAAAACCTTTCTTTATATCCTGGGGAAAAGAAAACATAAAAGGGTGAGCTCAAATGCTCAGTAAGGGTATACAAAAGAAATAAAAATCATATCATATCTTTTTGAAAATCACAACCTGCAAAAGAGATCATAATATCTTAACATGGAACAAATCATAGAAGTGAAAATGAGATCCCCATAATCATAACATGAAACTTGAAACTTTGTGGCATGCACACATAATCATGGAAAATCATTTCTTGTTAGTCATGACTCATTGCCAAGACTATCTTAGTGGACAAAGTCCCTTTCTGAACCGAGTTCACTCCTCGTTTCAGTCCTGTATCACTGAACCGAAATAACCTTCCGTTCCAGCCATGTCTATCTCATGAGATATAAAATCATTACCCAATGCATTGGAGGGAGATATAGGTCCCACCCATCTTATAATGAATCCTTTCTTATGTGTGCCACATAATCATAAAACATACATCATCACATAACACATATAACAAAAATGGGATTCTTGAAACATCATGACATCATAAATCAATTCATATATGATAAAGGAATTCATAAACATAATTCCATCACAACATAGTCAAACCAATGTAAAAATATGGATAGAAACAGAACCCTTTATTATCTTAGATGGAAAATAATTTTGATAAAACACTTGAATTGAATTCTTGAGGAAAATATCCTTTCTTCTTCAAAAACATTTTTCCTTTCATAACATGTCATACAACTTTAAAATAAAAGAAGTTGATTAAAAATAAACTTGAAAACTTGTAAAGGAAGCTTCTTTGAAGTAATGTTTTAAAAATCCATTCATGCCGTATAAGTTTAAAAAAAACATTCTTCGTACTTTTGTCGGAAAAAGTCAAAAAGTACCTCGTACGGAAAAACGACAAAAGATTCCTTTCATATTCTTTACTAAAAACTCACCTAAGGGTAAAATTGGATTTAAACTATTTCAAGTGGATGGAAACAATATTACATAATGAGGTAACATGGATGTGGATGATAAAATACACCCCAGTAAATACTTACGAATAAACAATCTCGGATAAAAATGAGATTGTGATATTTCCCTTACCTTAGGTCCGATTAGCTTTGTACGTGTCCGAAGCTACTGTATAATGGTTTAAATAATGTTATTGACTTATTCCAGAATCATACATATTGATATGATATCATATATGGTCATATTATTAGCTTCTTGTTAGTAATATTTCATTGTTACTTGTTACTCGGGTCTTTATAACTTTTTGTTCTTATGCGTGTTTTGTCGAATAAATTCTTATTCTTATCTTTAGGTTATAGATAATTCATTTCCAGAATGGTATTAGTGTAGTATATACCATATTAATTCATTCAATTCATTTATATAATCATTATGAAATGAAGATCATGTAGAACGAGTCGCATCACATCGTGGAGACGGTATTCCGTACGTACGCACGAGTGATGATATCGTTCCTATGATCGTGGAATTGTATTGGAGTATATATATATTATTTCAGTATCAATATTACTTCATAATAATCATATGTAGTTACTCATTACACCATTATACCCATCCTTTTAAGGTGATGGTGGAAAATAGATTACACCACGGCGTGGAGACGGTATTCCGTACGTACGCACGCGCGATGATTTCATTTTTCCGTAGGATGGATAGAAGGTGAATTAGGGTTGTTTCATATTTATAATAACATATCAGTATGTAAGTAATACTGATGTTATTACTTTATCATGAAACAACTAAAGAAGAAGAAGTTGAAGAAGAAAGAAATTGAAAAGATCGGTAATGGATATTACCTCTTCTTTGGAACGCCTCTTTGAATCCTCCACTTAAGGAACTAAGATTGGTCTTTGGAGAAGACCAGAACCTCTAGGATTATTCTAGGAAAGTGGAGAGGAGAAAATGGCAGGGGTTGTCCGAGCTTGAGTGCTCAAAATTGGTGTGAGGAGGAGGGGGAGGAGGTGCCCTTTTATAAGGGAGGAGAGGGGCACCTTAGGAATTCTTAAAAATATTAATTTATAATAAATCTAACCCCACTTAAAAACCTCCAAAAATGACTCATATTCGAAGATTAGATGAGATAGGGTTGTAATCTCATCAACCAATCAAATTTAGACATGTTTGGATATTATTTTAAACCTTATCAATTAGATTTAACTCTAAGTTAAATAATTTAACTTTTACCGTGTCTTTTTGTTTTCTTTCACTATATGGTTAATAAACTTACTATAACATGCCAAACGAACCATAAATTGTTTATTATTAATATATATATCCTTATCTAAGTCATTTGGCCGAACCTTAGATTTTTAGGAAATAAAATAACAATTAATAATATAATATTTGATTTAAAAACTATTTTGTGTCAATTTTGACACTATTTGATATATGATTTTTGTGAAAGTCATAACAGAATTATATGTTCGAACCAAGTTGATTAAATCAACATTAATATATCATAGTAACCTAGAAAATTAGTGGAATTCATAAAAAATCTCAAATTACATTTGTTTTGGTGTTTATAACATCAATTATGTCAATATTTCATTAATAAGATAATTACTGCATCATCGTTGTGTCATAAATAAATTAAATTATTTGATGTCTAAAAATTACAAATAAAATACCATCATGTAGGAAATCTTTTTAGATTTCTAATGAATATTTACAATCGAATTTATCTTATGTATAACCCCATATTAAAAATGATTTACTTATTAAACTTTGATTTTAACTATTTTAACCCTTCTTTAAATAAATTCATAATAAATGTCCTAATCTAATCCAAGTGGGCCTAAATGGTCATATTTTATTCCTAAGTTTGTTTTTGGTCGAATTACACTTGTCCAATAGAATTAGGACATGTGTTAGGGTAATAGTAATATCATATTTACCCTTAGTTACCCTATTTACTATTAACCGCGGTAAAAAAAGTAAAAAGTTACTATTCACCAAAAATTATTTTCATCTCATTGAACCACATTTTAGTCCTTGATATTAACCGTGTCTCTCGGATTTTCGAAATTCCATTCACAGAAGTGGTAAAATTAAGTTTTATGCAAAATTCAGTTTTTAACCTACCACTTAGTGGTTTCACTATTCATCAAAAATTGAAAGTTTTCAGAAAAATGCCAAAATTTCATCCTAAGCTATATTTCATATTCCGAATTCAAAAATGAAGTCTATTTTACCAAATTCATAACATAGAAGTTGAATTAATTAATTTTATAATTAAATCCCGCTATTAAAACAAATAGCGTGTTTTTACGAAACAATATCTATCAAAAGATTGACACTTGTTTATGTCAGGTTTAAATGTGAAATTACGTCCAATGACCAACATTGTATTAAATTGTAAAAATATATTCTAAATATACTTTAAAACCACTCAAATTAATAATTTATCACTATTAATTATTTCGATTAAAAAAGTTGTTTTTAATTATAATTTAGTAATTTTCACTATTCATCAGAATATGAAAGTTATCCGAAATGTACCAAAATTTCACCTTAGGCTAAATTCGATACTCCGAATCCAAAAATGAAATCCATTTTGAAAAATAAAATTTACAAAATTTCAAAAAGTGGTTATTACTATTCATAACGGCTAGTTTTAATAGCATATCGCTGTTTAGTGAAACTCGTTATTGCGTACTACACACACTATCGAGGAAGGTTGCGATTGCGTGTAATGCAAGGCAAGTCAAGGATGCGTGTTGTGCAAGCTCCTTTTGGTGTAGCGTACAACACAAGACATTAATAAAATTAAAAAGAATATTTTTCATAAAATCTTGGGCTGTTACATTCTACCCCCCTTAAAATGAATTTCGCCCTCGAAATTCGTCGGGGTTATAAATGGTTTTCTATTCGAAAGTTTCCCACATCGTAAAAAGGAATACCAAAACTTGGCTTTAAAAACTAAAGTATGAAATGTAACGATTACCCAAATAAACTAATTGTTGGGTTTCCACATAGGTAAAAATATGGATATGGAAGAAAAATCTAACCATCATGTTCTGATGGAGAGTGGTAGAGAACATGGCTATGGAAAAGCCAAAAATCACAAATCCATAAATTTGTGATGATATAAGGTACCATCTGATTCCTCAGGTATAAGATCACTAGGACAACATTTTTGGTTTTCAAGATCATTTCCCTAAAGTTGAAAATTTGAATTAGAATAAATACTTACTTTATTTTGGTACAATCTCACTGTTGTTCGTGCCTTGAACAATTTCCACTTCATCTCTTAAATAAATGAAGTTGAATTTGTTATTCGTGAAGTGTTAGCAGATAATGTGATAGAATGACGGTTCATTCCATCTGTCTCAAACAAAATGTTAGCAAAAATTATATGCATAAATCGATCTATAGTGAGATTAATCATATATGGTTCCTAAAATGGACTTATACTTCATATATCATACTGCTTAATATAATAAAACTAGTTTCTACTAAATAGGGACTTCCTGTAGGTCAGTGGTAGGCGATAAAGGCCAGTCGCACTTCGGTTGTGGGTTCGATTCCTACAGCCTTGTCCGAAGCGATGGGCTGTCGCCCGTCCTGCAGGTTGTCCTTTTTCTAAAACTATATTACTATAACATCCCATCAATAATATCGAGAAAACTTCGATCCTTAAACAATACTCACTTATGTCCAACATAATCCATTTCAATCTTTAGGCTTATCCATAATACTGCAGTCCACTCTCATAATATAGTGACAACGATTACCAGAGATTTAATACTGTCGTTGATCCCCACATATCATAAGATATGTTTTGTTGGTCACATTCTAAACATTCAAAGTCCTTAATCATGTATTCTCTTGAATACCTTAGTGAAAACATGAATGCAGTTAAAAGTTAACACTTTCCACATACCAAAATCCTCAAAATTCTATATACTCAATCCATGATATCACTTAGTCCTTATATCAATCATGAGCTCATGAATATTGTTAAACATTTCATTTTCTTATTTTCCCTTCATTATGCGCATATCATCTTATTTCCAAAAATATCTCAATCACTTTGAATACCATATTAAACCAATACATAAATATTCCAATACTCCATGATACAACATTATTTTGGAATCCCATTACATAAACACTTAATCATTCCACCACATCGTTATCATATTCAACATTGCCAATAGTGATCGCATGTGATTTCCCTTTGTCCTTTGCCTTCAGTGGTTGCTCATGTTGATCATCACTAACCCTTGGATTAGGGCAATTATTAGCATAATGCCCCATTTCCTTGCACTTGAAGCATTGAAGTGTTGGCGGTGCGTTCTCTGCAGTGTTTGCTTTATTCACATCATTAGAAACCCTTTTTCCATTACTTCGACACTCAGCTGCTCGATGACCTTCTTTTCCACACTTAAAACATTTTCTAGTTCCTTTAAGACAATCTCCACCATGCTTCTTTCCACACTTTGTGCATAAGGAAACATTCATCTTCTTTTCACCATTATTATGAGATTTCTCCTTGAACTCCATCTTTCGTTTCTTGTCAAAACCATGAGATGGATATGTAACACCAACTTCCATTTCTACCTTGATAGCACAACGCACAATTTCTTCATAGCTACTGAAGTCTCTTATAGCTAATGCCCTTCGAAGACTTGGTTTTAAGCCACTGAAAAATCGATCAACTTTACTTTCAGGTTGGATGATAATGCCAGATGCATACCTTGCAAGTCTTGTAAAATTCGCTTCATATATACCAACAGATTCATCATCCTTCTGCTTCAGCTCAATAAATTCCTTTTCCATCTTTGTTCGAAGAATACGAGGGAAGTACTTACTGAAAAACAAGTTCTTGAATTCGTCCCATTCCATGGACTCAATTTCATCCCTTGGCCTCGTATTCTTGATAAGATTCCACCATTGATCAGCTTCACCTTCCAAACGATATACTGCTAAGATGACTTTATCATGTTCAGAACATTGAAGAACTGAAAATATCTTTTCAGTGGTACTGATCCATTGTTCAGCAACAAGTGGATCGGAAGTCCCACTGAAAGAAGGTGGACGTTGCCTCATGAAGGACTCAATAGAATATTGTTCCCTTCTCTGCTCATTTGGAAGTCCAGAATGATTCATAGCTTGTGTAAGTATAGCAATAAGATTTTGCACTCCATCTCCCATAACATTTGTTTGTTCAGGAGGGCAATCATTGCATTGTCCATTGCATTGATCAACACGGTTCCTTCGGGTTCCAGCCATCATCTAAAACCCAAAAAGAATAGTGTGAGAGGCAAAAATCATGCTAGGGAAAACAACATAATAAAGGGGGAGTACCTTCAATATCCAACATCTTAGGTTGAATTCTATGATCGTTAGCGTAATTCTATTACTATAACCTATACGTATACTTATCCCTAGGGACATCCCTAGACATACCTTAGAAATATCTCTAGGGATCTCACTAACGTTTTCGCATCCTAGTTTCCAAAGGTTGACTAAACCTTTCCTCTGATACCAACTGTAGAGACCCGTATCCTGACGTACATGGACATTACATTACATTTGCAGAATACTTAGTACATAACAAAAACACACACTAAAGGATCGTAATAGTTTAGTGTCTTTGGAAACTCGGAACATAATCTTCTAATCCTGGTGAAAGATCTTCAATATCTCCCGTAAAGATCTTCCATTTTTTTTTAACCTAAAACCTTTCTTTATATCCTGGGGAAAAGAAAACATAAAAGGGTGAGCTCAAATGCTCAGTAAGGGTATACAAAAGAAATAAAAATCATATCATATCTTTTTGAAAATCACAACCTGCAAAAGAGATCATAATATCTTAACATGGAACAAATCATAGAAGTGAAAATGAGATCCCCATAATCATAACATGAAACTTGAAACTTTGTGGCATGCACACATAATCATGGAAAATCATTTCTTGTTAGTAATGACTCATTGCCAAGACTATCTTAGTGGACAAAGTCCCTTTCTGAACCGAGTTCACTCCTCGTTTCAGTCCTGTATCACTGAACCGAAATAACCTTCCGTTCCAGCCATGTCTATCTCATGAGATATAAAATCATTACCCAATGCATTGGAGGGAGATATAGGTCCCACCCATCTTATAATGAATCCTTTCTTATGTGTGCCACATAATCATAAAACATACATCATCACATAACACATATAACAAAAATGGGATTCTTGAAACATCATGACATCATAAATCAATTCATATATGATAAAGGAATTCATAAACATAATTCCATCACAACATAGTCAAACCAATGTAAAAATATGGATAGAAACAGAACCCTTTATTATCATAGATGGAAAATAATTTTGATAAAACACTTGAATTGAATTCTTGAGGAAAATATCCTTTCTTCTTCAAAAACATTTTTCCTTTCATAACATGTCATACAACTTTAAAATAAAAGAAGTTGATTAAAAATAAACTTGAAAACTTGTAAAGGAAGCTTCTTTGAAGTAATGTTTTAAAAATCCATTCATGCCGTATAAGTTTAAAAAAAACATTCTTCGTACTTTTGTCGGAAAAAGTCAAAAAGTACCTCGTACGGAAAAACGACAAAAGATTCCTTTCATATTCTTTACTAAAAACTCACCTAAGGGTAAAATTGGATTTAAACTATTTCAAGTGGATGGAAACAATATTACATAATGAGGGAACATGGATGTGGATGATAAAATACACCCCAGTAAATACTTACGAATAAACAATCTCGGATAAAAATGAGATTGTGATATTTCCCTTACCTTAGGTCCGATTAGCTTTGTACGTGTCCGAAGCTCCTGTATAATGGTTTAAATAATGTTATTGACTTATTCCAGAATCATACATATTGATATGATATCATATATGGTCATATTATTAGCTTCTTGTTAGTAATATTTCATTGTTACTTGTTACTCGGGTCTTTATAACTTTTTGTTCTTATGCGTGTTTTGTCGAATAAATTCTTATTCTTATCTTTAGGTTATAGATAATTCATTTCCAGAATGGTATTAGTGTAGTATATACCATATTCATTCATTCAATTCATTTATATAATCATTATGAAATGAAGATCATGTAGAACGAGTCGCATCACATCGTGGAGACGGTATTCCGTACGTACGCACGAGTGATGATATCGTTCCTATGATCGTGGAATTGTATTGGAGTATATATATATTATTTCAGTATCAATATTACTTCATAATAATCATATGTAGTTACTCATTACACCATTATACCCATCCTTGTAAGGTGATGGTGGAAAATAGATTACACCACGGCGTGGAGACGGTATTCCGTACGTACGCACGCGCGCTGATTTCATTTTTCCGTAGGATGGATAGAAGGTGAATTAGGGTTGTTTCATATTTATAATAACATATCAGTATGTAAGTAATACTGATGTTATTACTTTATCATGAAACAACTAAAGAAGAAGAAGTTGAAGAAGAAAGAAATTGAAAAGATCGGTAATGGATATTACCTCTTCTTTGGAACGCCTCTTTGAATCCTCCACTTAAGGAACTAAGATTGGTCTTTGGAGAAGACCAGAACCTCTAGGATTATTCTAGGAAAGTGGAGAGGAGAAAATGGCAGGGGTTGGCCGAGCTTGAGTGCTCAAAATTGGTGTGAGGAGGAGGGGGAGGAGGTGCCCTTTTATAAGGGAGGAGAGGGGCACCTTAGGAATTCTTAAAAATATTAATTTATAATAAATCTAACCCCACTTAAAAACCTCCAAAAATGACTCATATTCTAAGATTAGATGAGATAGGGTTGTAATCTCATCAACCAATCAAATTTAGACATGTTTGGATATTATTTTAAACCTTATCAATTAGATTTAACTCTAAGTTAAATAATTTAACTTTTACCGTGTCTTTTTGTTTTCTTTCACTATATGGTTAATAAACTTACTATAACATGCCAAACGAACCATAAATTGTTTATTATTAATATATATATCCTTATCTAAGTCATTTGGCCGAACCTTAGATTTTTAGGAAATAAAATAACAATTAATAATATAATATTTGATTTAAAAACTATTTTGTGTCAATTTTGACACTATTTGATATATGATTTTTGTGAAAGTCATAACAGAATTATATGTTCGAACCAAGTTGATTAAATCAACATTAATATATCATAGTAACCTAGAAAATTAGTGGAATTCGTAAAAAATCTCAAATTACATTTGTTTTGGTGTTTATAACATCAATTATGTCAATATTTCATTAATAAGATAATTACTGCATCATCGTTGTGTCATAAATAAATTAAATTATTTGATGTCTAAAAATTACAAATAAAATACCATCATGTAGGAAATCTTTTTAGATTTCTAATGAATATTTACAATCGAATTTATCTTATGTATAACCCCATATTAAAAATGATTTACTTATTAAACTTTGATTTTAACTATTTTAACCCTTCTTTAAATAAATTCATAATAAATGTCCTAATCTAATCCAAGTGGGCCTAAATGGTCATATTTTATTCCTAAGTTTGTTTTTGGTCGAATTACACTTGTCCAATAGAATTAGGACATGTGTTAGGGTAATAGTAATATCATATTTACCCTTAGTTACCCTATTTACTATTAACCGCGGTAAAAAAAGTAAAAAGTTACTATTCACCAAAAATTATTTTCATCTTATTGAACCACATTTTAGTCCTTGATATTAACCGTGTCTCTCGGATTTTCGAAATTCCATTCACAGAAGTGGTAAAATTAAGTTTTATGCAAAATTCAGTTTTTAACCTACCACTTAGTGGTTTCACTATTCATCAAAAATTGAAAGTTTTCAGAAAAATGCCAAAATTTCATCCTAAGCTATATTTCATATTCCGAATTCAAAAATGAAGTCTATTTTACCAAATTCATAACATAGAAGTTGAATTTATTAATTTTATAATTAAATCCCGCTATTAAAACAAATAGCGTGTTTTTACGAAACAATATCTATCAAAAGATTGACACTTGTTTATGTCAGGTTTAAATGTGAAATTACGTCCAATGACCAACATTGTATTAAATTGTAAAAATATATTCTAAATATACTTTAAAACCACTCAAATTAATAATTTATCACTATTAATTATTTCGATTAAAAAAGTTGTTTTTAATTATAATTTAGTAATTTTCACTATTCATCAGAATATGAAAGTTATCCGAAATGTACCAAAATTTCACCTTAGGCTAAATTCGATACTCCGAATCCAAAAATGAAATCCATTTTGAAAAATAAAATTTACAAAATTTCAAAAAGTGGTTATTACTATTCATAACGGCTAGTTTTAATAGCATATCGCTGTTTAGTGAAACTCGTTATTGCGTACTACACACACTATCGAGGAAGGTTGCGATTGCGTGTAATGCAAGGCAAGTCAAGGATGCGTGTTGTGCAAATGTAATGTAATGTCCAACTGTAGAGACCCGTAGCTTATCGTACATGGACATTACATTACATTTGCGGAATACTTGAGGAAAATATCCTTTCTTCTTGAGGAAAATATCCTTTCTTCTTCAAAAACATTTTTCCTTTCATAACATGTCATACAACTTTAAAATAAAAGAAGTTGATTAAAAATAAACTTGAAAACTTGTAAAGGAAGCTTCTTTGAAGTAATGTTTTAAAAATCCATTCATGCCGTATAAGTTTAAAAAAAACATTCTTCGTACTTTTGTCGGAAAAAGTCAAAAAGTACCTCGTACGGAAAAACGACAAAAGATTCCTTTCATATTCTTTACTAAAAACTCACCTAAGGGTAAAATTGGATTTAAACTATTTCAAGTGGATGGAAACAATATTACATAATGAGGGAACATGGATGTGGATGATAAAATACACCCCAGTAAATACTTACGAATAAACAATCTCGGATAAAAATGAGATTGTGATATTTCCCTTACCTTAGGTCCGATTAGCTTTGTACGTGTCCGAAGCTCCTGTATAATGGTTTAAATAATGTTATTGACTTATTCCAGAATCATACATATTGATATGATATCATATATGGTCATATTATTAGCTTCTTGTTAGTAATATTTCATTGTTACTTGTTACTCGGGTCTTTATAACTTTTTGTTCTTATGCGTGTTTTGTCGAATAAATTCTTATTCTTATCTTTAGGTTATAGATAATTCATTTCCAGAATGGTATTAGTGTAGTATATACCATATTCATTCATTCAATTCATTTATATAATCATTATGAAATGAAGATCATGTAGAACGAGTCGCATCACATCGTGGAGACGGTATTCCGTACGTACGCACGAGTGATGATATCGTTCCTATGATCGTGGAATTGTATTGGAGTATATATATATTATTTCAGTATCAATATTACTTCATAATAATCATATGTAGTTACTCATTACACCATTATACCCATCCTTGTAAGGTGATGGTGGAAAATAGATTACACCACGGCGTGGAGACGGTATTCCGTACGTACGCACGCGCGGTGATTTCATTTTTCCGTAGGATGGATAGAAGGTGAATTAGGGTTGTTTCATATTTATAATAACATATCAGTATGTAAGTAATACTGATGTTATTACTTTATCATGAAACAACTAAAGAAGAAGAAGTTGAAGAAGAAAGAAATTGAAAAGATCGGTAATGGATATTACCTCTTCTTTGGAACGCCTCTTTGAATCCTCCACTTAAGGAACTAAGATTGGTCTTTGGAGAAGACCAGAACCTCTAGGATTATTCTAGGAAAGTGGAGAGGAGAAAATGGCAGGGGTTGGCCGAGCTTGAGTGCTCAAAATTGGTGTGAGGAGGAGGGGGAGGAGGTGCCCTTTTATAAGGGAGGAGAGGGGCACCTTAGGAATTCTTAAAAATATTAATTTATAATAAATCTAACCCCACTTAAAAACCTCCAAAAATGACTCATATTCTAAGATTAGATGAGATAGGGTTGTAATCTCATCAACCAATCAAATTTAGACATGTTTGGATATTATTTTAAACCTTATCAATTAGATTTAACTCTAAGTTAAATAATTTAACTTTTACCGTGTCTTTTTGTTTTCTTTCACTATATGGTTAATAAACTTACTATAACATGCCAAACGAACCATAAATTGTTTATTATTAATATATATATCCTTATCTAAGTCATTTGGCCGAACCGTAGATTTTTAGGAAATAAAATAACAATTAATAATATAATATTTGATTTAAAAACTATTTTGTGTCAATTTTGACACTATTTGATATATGATTTTTGTGAAAGTCATAACAGAATTATATGTTCGAACCAAGTTGATTAAATCAACATTAATATATCATAGTAACCTAGAAAATTAGTGGAATTCATAAAAAATCTCAAATTACATTTGTTTTGGTGTTTATAACATCAATTATGTCAATATTTCATTAATAAGATAATTACTGCATCATCGTTGTGTCATAAATAAATTAAATTATTTGATGTCTAAAAATTACAAATAAAATACCATCATGTAGGAAATCTTTTTAGATTTCTAATGAATATTTACAATCGAATTTATCTTATGTATAACCCCATATTAAAAATGATTTACTTATTAAACTTTGATTTTAACTATTTTAACCCTTCTTTAAATAAATTCATAATAAATGTCCTAATCTAATCCAAGTGGGCCTAAATGGTCATATTTTATTCCTAAGTTTGTTTTTGGTCGAATTACACTTGTCCAATAGAATTAGGACATGTGTTAGGGTAATAGTAATATCATATTTACCCTTAGTTACCCTATTTACTATTAACCGCGGTAAAAAAAGTAAAAAGTTACTATTCACCAAAAATTATTTTCATCTTATTGAACCACATTTTAGTCCTTGATATTAACCGTGTCTCTCGGATTTTCGAAATTCCATTCACAGAAGTGGTAAAATTAAGTTTTATGCAAAATTCAGTTTTTAACCTACCACTTAGTGGTTTCACTATTCATCAAAAATTGAAAGTTTTCAGAAAAATGCCAAAATTTCATCCTAAGCTATATTTCATATTCCGAATTCAAAAATGAAGTCTATTTTACCAAATTCATAACATAGAAGTTGAATTAATTAATTTTATAATTAAATCCCGCTATTAAAACAAATAGCGTGTTTTTACGAAACAATATCTATCAAAAGATTGACACTTGTTTATGTCAGGTTTAAATGTGAAATTACGTCCAATGACCAACATTGTATTAAATTGTAAAAATATATTCTAAATATACTTTAAAACCACTCAAATTAATAATTTATCACTATTAATTATTTCGATTAAAAAAGTTGTTTTTAATTATAATTTAGTAATTTTCACTATTCATCAGAATATGAAAGTTATCCGAAATGTACCAAAATTTCACCTTAGGCTAAATTCGATACTCCGAATCCAAAAATGAAATCCATTTTGAAAAATAAAATTTACAAAATTTCAAAAAGTGGTTATTACTATTCATAACGGCTAGTTTTAATAGCATATCGCTGTTTAGTGAAACTCGTTATTGCGTACTACACACACTATCGAGGAAGGTTGCGATTGCGTGTAATGCAAGGCAAGTCAAGGATGCGTGTTGTGCAAATGTAATGTAATGTCCAACTGTAGAGACCCGTAGCTTATCGTACATGGACATTACATTACATTTGCGGAATACTTGAGGAAAATATCCTTTCTTCTTGAGGAAAATATCCTTTCTTCTTCAAAAACATTTTTCCTTTCATAACATGTCATACAACTTTAAAATAAAAGAAGTTGATTAAAAATAAACTTGAAAACTTGTAAAGGAAGCTTCTTTGAAGTAATGTTTTAAAAATCCATTCATGCCGTATAAGTTTAAAAAAAACATTCTTCGTACTTTTGTCGGAAAAAGTCAAAAAGTACCTCGTACGGAAAAACGACAAAAGATTCCTTTCATATTCTTTACTAAAAACTCACCTAAGGGTAAAATTGGATTTAAACTATTTCAAGTGGATGGAAACAATATTACATAATGAGGGAACATGGATGTGGATGATAAAATACACCCCAGTAAATACTTACGAATAAACAATCTCGGATAAAAATGAGATTGTGATATTTCCCTTACCTTAGGTCCGATTAGCTTTGTACGTGTCCGAAGCTCCTGTATAATGGTTTAAATAATGTTATTGACTTATTCCAGAATCATACATATTGATATGATATCATATATGGTCATATTATTAGCTTCTTGTTAGTAATATTTCATTGTTACTTGTTACTCGGGTCTTTATAACTTTTTGTTCTTATGCGTGTTTTGTCGAATAAATTCTTATTCTTATCTTTAGGTTATAGATAATTCATTTCCAGAATGGTATTAGTGTAGTATATACCATATTCATTCATTCAATTCATTTATATAATCATTATGAAATGAAGATCATGTAGAACGAGTCGCATCACATCGTGGAGACGGTATTCCGTACGTACGCACGAGTGATGATATCGTTCCTATGATCGTGGAATTGTATTGGAGTATATATATATTATTTCAGTATCAATATTACTTCATAATAATCATATGTAGTTACTCATTACACCATTATACCCATCCTTGTAAGGTGATGGTGGAAAATAGATTACACCACGGCGTGGAGACGGTATTCCGTACGTACGCACGCGCGGTGATTTCATTTTTCCGTAGGATGGATAGAAGGTGAATTAGGGTTGTTTCATATTTATAATAACATATCAGTATGTAAGTAATACTGATGTTATTACTTTATCATGAAACAACTAAAGAAGAAGAAGTTGAAGAAGAAAGAAATTGAAAAGATCGGTAATGGATATTACCTCTTCTTTGGAACGCCTCTTTGAATCCTCCACTTAAGGAACTAAGATTGGTCTTTGGAGAAGACCAGAACCTCTAGGATTATTCTAGGAAAGTGGAGAGGAGAAAATGGCAGGGGTTGGCCGAGCTTGAGTGCTCAAAATTGGTGTGAGGAGGAGGGGGAGGAGGTGCCCTTTTATAAGGGAGGAGAGGGGCACCTTAGGAATTCTTAAAAATATTAATTTATAATAAATCTAACCCCACTTAAAAACCTCCAAAAATGACTCATATTCGAAGATTAGATGAGATAGGGTTGTAAGCTCATCAACCAATCAAATTTAGACATGTTTGGATATTATTTTAAACCTTATCAATTAGATTTAACTCTAAGTTAAATAATTTAACTTTTACCGTGTCTTTTTGTTTTCTTTCACTATATGGTTAATAAACTTACTATAACATGCCAAACTAACCATAAATTGTTTATTATTAATATATATATCCTTATCTAAGTCATTTGGCCGAACCTTAGATTTTTAGGAAATAAAATAACAATTAATAATATAATATTTGATTTAAAAACTATTTTGTGTCAATTTTGACACTATTTGATATATGATTTTTGTGAAAGTCATAACAGAATTATATGTTCGAACCAAGTTGATTAAATCAACATTAATATATCATAGTAACCTAGAAAATTAGTGGAATTCATAAAAAATCTCAAATTACATTTGTTTTGGTGTTTATAACATCAATTATGTCAATATTTCATTAATAAGATAATTACTGCATCATCGTTGTGTCATAAATAAATTAAATTATTTGATGTCTAAAAATTACAAATAAAATACCATCATGTAGGAAATCTTTTTAGATTTCTAATGAATATTTACAATCGAATGTATCTTATGTATAACCCCATATTAAAAATGATTTACTTATTAAACTTTGATTTTAACTATTTTAACCCTTCTTTAAATAAATTCATAATAAATGTCCTAATCTAATCCAAGTGGGCCTAAATGGTCATATTTTATTCCTAAGTTTGTTTTTGGTCGAATTACACTTGTCCAATAGAATTAGGACATGTGTTAGGGTAATAGTAATATCATATTTACCCTTAGTTACCCTATTTACTATTAACCGCGGTAAAAAAAGTAAAAAGTTACTATTCACCAAAAATTATTTTCATCTCATTGAACCACATTTTAGTCCTTGATATTAACCGTGTCTCTCGGATTTTCGAAATTCCATTCACAGAAGTGGTAAAATTAAGTTTTATGCAAAATTCAGTTTTTAACCTACCACTTAGTGGTTTCACTATTCATCAAAAATTGAAAGTTTTCAGAAAAATGCCAAAATTTCATCCTATGCTATATTTCATATTCCGAATTCAAAAATGAAGTCTATTTTACCAAATTCATAACATAGAAGTTGAATTAATTAATTTTATAATTAAATCCCGCTATTAAAACAAATAGCGTGTTTTTACGAAACAATATCTATCAAAAGATTGACACTTGTTTATGTCAGGTTTAAATGTGAAATTACGTCCAATGACCAACATTGTATTAAATTGTAAAAATATATTCTAAATATACTTTAAAACCACTCAAATTAATAATTTATCACTATTAATTATTTCGATTAAAAAAGTTGTTTTTAATTATAATTTAGTAATTTTCACTATTCATCAGAATATGAAAGTTATCCGAAATGTACCAAAATTTCACCTTAGGCTAAATTCGATACTCCGAATCCAAAAATGAAATCCATTTTGAAAAATAAAATTTACAAAATTTCAAAAAGTGGTTATTACTATTCATAACGGCTAGTTTTAATAGCATATCGCTGTTTAGTGAAACTCGTTATTGCGTACTACACACACTATCGAGGAAGGTTGCGATTGCGTGTAATGCAAGGCAAGTCAAGGATGCGTGTTGTGCAAGCTCCTTTTGGTGTAGCGTACAACACAAGACATTAATAAAATTAAAAAGAATATTTTTCATAAAATCTTGGGCTGTTACATTCTACCCCCCTTAAAATGAATTTCGCCCTCGAAATTCGTCGGGGTTATAAATGGTTTTCTATTCGAAAGTTTCCCACATCGTAAAAAGGAATACCAAAACTTGGCTTTAAAAACTAAAGTATGAAATGTAACGATTACCCAAATAAACTAATTGTTGGGTTTCCACATAGGTAAAAATATGGATATGGAAGAAAAATCTAACCATCATGTTCTGATGGAGAGTGGTAGAGAACATGGCTATGGAAAAGCCAAAAATCACAAATCCATAAATTTGTGATGATATAAGGTACCATCTGATTCCTCAGGTATAAGATCACTAGGACAACATTTTTGGTTTTCAAGATCATTTCCCTAAAGTTGAAAATTTGAATTAGAATAAATACTTACTTTATTTTGGTACAATCTCACTGTTGTTCGTGCCTTGAACAATTTCCACTTCATCTCTTAAATAAATGAAGTTGAATTTGTTATTCGTGAAGTGTTAGCAGATAATGTGATAGAATGACGGTTCATTCCATCTGTCTCAAACAAAATGTTAGCAAAAATTATATGCATAAATCGATCTATAGTGAGATTAATCATATATGGTTCCTAAAATGGACTTATACTTCATATATCATACTGCTTAATATAATAAAACTAGTTTCTACTAAATAGGGACTTCCTGTAGGTCAGTGGTAGGCGATAAAGGCCAGTCGCACTTCGGTTGTGGGTTCGATTCCTACAGCCTTGTCCGAAGCGATGGGCTGTCGCCCGTCCTGCAGGTTGTCCTTTTTCTAAAACTATATTACTATAACATCCCATCAATAATATCGAGAAAACTTCGATCCTTAAACAATACTCACTTATGTCCAACATAATCCATTTCAATCTTTAGGCTTATCCATAATACTGCAGTCCACTCTCATAATATAGTGACAACGATTACCAGAGATTTAATACTGTCGTTGATCCCCACATATCATAAGATATGTTTTGTTGGTCACATTCTAAACATTCAAAGTCCTTAATCATGTATTCTCTTGAATACCTTAGTGAAAACATGAATGCAGTTAAAAGTTAACACTTTCCACATACCAAAATCCTCAAAATTCTATATACTCAATCCATGATATCACTTAGTCCTTATATCAATCATGAGCTCATGAATATTGTTAAACATTTCATTTTCTTATTTTCCCTTCATTATGCGCATATCATCTTATTTCCAAAAATATCTCAATCACTTTGAATACCATATTAAACCAATACATAAATATTCCAATACTCCATGATACAACATTATTTTGGAATCCCATTACATAAACACTTAATCATTCCACCACATCGTTATCATATTCAACATTGCCAATAGTGATCGCATGTGATTTCCCTTTGTCCTTTGCCTTCAGTGGTTGCTCATGTTGATCATCACTAACCCTTTGATTAGGGCAATTATTAGCATAATGCCCCATTTCCTTGCACTTGAAGCATTGAAGTGTTGGCGGTGCGTTCTCTGCAGTGTTTGCTTTATTCACATCATTAGAAACCCTTTTTCCATTACTTCGACACTCAGCTGCTCGATGACCTTCTTTTCCACACTTAAAACATTTTCTAGTTCCTTTAAGACAATCTCCACCATGCTTCTTTCCACACTTTGTGCATAAGGAAACATTCATCTTCTTTTCACCATTATTATGAGATTTCTCCTTGAACTCCATCTTTCGTTTCTTGTCAAAACCATGAGATGGATATGTAACACCAACTTCCATTTCTACCTTGATAGCACAACGCACAATTTCTTCATAGCTACTGAAGTCTCTTATAGCTAATGCCCTTCGAAGACTTGGTTTTAAGCCACTGAAAAATCGATCAACTTTACTTTCAGGTTGGATGATAATGCCAGATGCATACCTTGCAAGTCTTGTAAAATTCGCTTCATATATACCAACAGATTCATCATCCTTCTGCTTCAGCTCAATAAATTCCTTTTCCATCTTTGTTCGAAGAATACGAGGGAAGTACTTACTGAAAAACAAGTTCTTGAATTCGTCCCATTCCATGGACTCAATTTCATCCCTTGGCCTCGTATTCTTGATAAGATTCCACCATTGATCAGCTTCACCTTCCAAACGATATACTGCTAAGATGACTTTATCATGTTCAGAACATTGAAGAACTGAAAATATCTTTTCAGTGGTACTGATCCATTGTTCAGCAACAAGTGGATCGGAAGTCCCACTGAAAGAAGGTGGACGTTGCCTCATGAAGGACTCAATAGAATATTGTTCCCTTCTCTGCTCATTTGGAAGTCCAGAATGATTCATAGCTTGTGTAAGTATAGCAATAAGATTTTTCACTCCATCTCCCATAACATTTGTTTGTTCAGGAGGGCAATCATTGCATTGTCCATTGCATTGATCAACACGGTTCCTTCGGGTTCCAGCCATCGTCTAGAACCCAAAAAGAATAGTGTGAGAGGCAAAAATCATGCTAGGGAAAACAACATAATAAAGGGGGAGTACCTTCAATATCCAACATCTTAGGTTGAATTCTATGATCGTTAGCGTAATTCTATTACTATAACCTATACGTATACTTATCCCTAGGGACATCCCTAGACATACCTTAGAAATATCTCTAGGGATCTCACTAACGTTTTCGCATCCTAGTTTCCAAAGGTTGACTAAACCTTTCCTCTGATACCAACTGTAGAGACCCGTATCCTGACGTACATGGACATTACATTACATTTGCGGAATACTTAGTACATAACAAAAACACACACTAAAGGATCGTAATAGTTTAGTGTCTTTGGAAACTCGGAACATAATCTTCTAATCCTGGTGAAAGATCTTCAATATCTCCCGTAAAGATCTTCCATTTTTTTTAACCTAAAACCTTTCTTTATATCCTGGGGAAAAGAAAACATAAAAGGGTGAGCTCAAATGCTCAGTAAGGGTATACAAAAGAAATAAAAATCATATCATATCTTTTTGAAAATCACAACCTGCAAAAGAGATCATAATATCTTAACATGGAACAAATCATAGAAGTGAAAATGAGATCCCCATAATCATAACATGAAACTTGAAACTTTGTGGCATGCACACATAATCATGGAAAATCATTTCTTGTTAGTCATGACTCATTGCCAAGACTATCTTAGTGGACAAAGTCCCTTTCTGAACCGAGTTCACTCCTCGTTTCAGTCCTGTATCACTGAACCGAAATAACCTTCCGTTCCAGCCATGTCTATCTCATGAGATATAAAATCATTACCCAATGCATTGGAGGGAGATATAGGTCCCACCCATCTTATAATGAATCCTTTCTTATGTGTGCCACATAATCATAAAACATACATCATCACATAACACATATAACAAAAATGGGATTCTTGAAACATCATGACATCATAAATCAATTCATATATGATAAAGGAATTCATAAACATAATTCCATCACAACATAGTCAAACCAATGTAAAAATATGGATAGAAACAGAACCCTTTATTATCTTAGATGGAAAATAATTTTGATAAAACACTTGAATTGAATTCTTGAGGAAAATATCCTTTCTTCTTCAAAAACATTTTTCCTTTCATAACATGTCATACAACTTTAAAATAAAAGAAGTTGATTAAAAATAAACTTGAAAACTTGTAAAGGAAGCTTCTTTGAAGTAATGTTTTAAAAATCCATTCATGCCGTATAAGTTTAAAAAAAACATTCTTCGTACTTTTGTCGGAAAAAGTCAAAAAGTACCTCGTACGGAAAAACGACAAAAGATTCCTTTCATATTCTTTACTAAAAACTCACCTAAGGGTAAAATTGGATTTAAACTATTTCAAGTGGATGGAAACAATATTACATAATGAGGGAACATGGATGTGGATGATAAAATACACCCCAGTAAATACTTACGAATAAACAATCTCGGATAAAAATGAGATTGTGATATTTCCCTTACCTTAGGTCCGATTAGCTTTGTACGTGTCCGAAGCTCCTGTATAATGGTTTAAATAATGTTATTGACTTATTCCAGAATCATACATATTGATATGATATCATATATGGTCATATTATTAGCTTCTTGTTAGTAATATTTCATTGTTACTTGTTACTCGGGTCTTTATAACTTTTTGTTCTTATGCGTGTTTTGTCGAATAAATTCTTATTCTTATCTTTAGGTTATAGATAATTCATTTCCAGAATGGTATTAGTGTAGTATATACCATATTCATTCATTCAATTCATTTATATAATCATTATGAAATGAAGATCATGTAGAACGAGTCGCATCACATCGTGGAGACGGTATTCCGTACGTACGCACGAGTGATGATATCGTTCCTATGATCGTGGAATTGTATTGGAGTATATATATATTATTTCAGTATCAATATTACTTCATAATAATCATATGTAGTTACTCATTACACCATTATACCCATCCTTGTAAGGTGATGGTGGAAAATAGATTACACCACGGCGTGGAGACGGTATTCCGTACGTACGCACGCGCGGTGATTTCATTTTTCCGTAGGATGGATAGAAGGTGAATTAGGGTTGTTTCATATTTATAATAACATATCAGTATGTAAGTAATACTGATGTTATTACTTTATCATGAAACAACTAAAGAAGAAGAAGTTGAAGAAGAAAGAAATTGAAAAGATCGGTAATGGATATTACCTCTTCTTTGGAACGCCTCTTTGAATCCTCCACTTAAGGAACTAAGATTGGTCTTTGGAGAAGACCAGAACCTCTAGGATTATTCTAGGAAAGTGGAGAGGAGAAAATGGCAGGGGTTGGCCGAGCTTGAGTGCTCAAAATTGGTGTGAGGAGGAGGGGGAGGAGGTGCCCTTTTATAAGGGAGGAGAGGGGCACCTTAGGAATTCTTAAAAATATTAATTTATAATAAATCTAACCCCACTTAAAAACCTCCAAAAATGACTCATATTCGAAGATTAGATGAGATAGGGTTGTAATCTCATCAACCAATCAAATTTAGACATGTTTGGATATTATTTTAAACCTTATCAATTAGATTTAACTCTAAGTTAAATAATTTAACTTTTACCGTGTCTTTTTGTTTTCTTTCACTATATGGTTAATAAACTTACTATAACATGCCAAACGAACCATAAATTGTTTATTATTAATATATATATCCTTATCTAAGTCATTTGGCCGAACCTTAGATTTTTAGGAAATAAAATAACAATTAATAATATAATATTTGATTTAAAAACTATTTTGTGTCAATTTTGACACTATTTGATATATGATTTTTGTGAAAGTCATAACAGAATTATATGTTCGAACCAAGTTGATTAAATCAACATTAATATATCATAGTAACCTAGAAAATTAGTGGAATTCATAAAAAATCTCAAATTACATTTGTTTTGGTGTTTATAACATCAATTATGTCAATATTTCATTAATAAGATAATTACTGCATCATCGTTGTGTCATAAATAAATTAAATTATTTGATGTCTAAAAATTACAAATAAAATACCATCATTTAGGAAATCTTTTTAGATTTCTAATGAATATTTACAATCGAATTTATCTTATGTATAACCCCATATTAAAAATGATTTACTTATTAAACTTTGATTTTAACTATTTTAACCCTTCTTTAAATAAATTCATAATAAATGTCCTAATCTAATCCAAGTGGGCCTAAATGGTCATATTTTATTCCTAAGTTTGTTTTTGGTCGAATTACACTTGTCCAATAGAATTAGGACATGTGTTAGGGTAATAGTAATATCATATTTACCCTTAGTTACCCTATTTACTATTAACCGCGGTAAAAAAAGTAAAAAGTTACTATTCACCAAAAATTATTTTCATCTCATTGAACCACATTTTAGTCCTTGATATTAACCGTGTCTCTCGGATTTTCGAAATTCCATTCACAGAAGTGGTAAAATTAAGTTTTATGCAAAATTCAGTTTTTAACCTACCACTTAGTGGTTTCACTATTCATCAAAAATTTAAAGTTTTCAGAAAAATGCCAAAATTTCATCCTAAGCTATATTTCATATTCCGAATTCAAAAATGAAGTCTATTTTACCAAATTCATAACATAGAAGTTGAATTAATTAATTTTATAATTAAATCCCGCTATTAAAACAAATAGCGTGTTTTTACGAAACAATATCTATCAAAAGATTGACACTTGTTTATGTCAGGTTTAAATGTGAAATTACGTCCAATGACCAACATTGTATTAAATTGTAAAAATATATTCTAAATATACTTTAAAACCACTCAAATTAATAATTTATCACTATTAATTATTTCGATTAAAAAAGTTGTTTTTAATTATAATTTAGTAATTTTCACTATTCATCAGAATATGAAAGTTATCAGAAATGTACCAAAATTTCACCTTAGGCTAAATTCGATACTCCGAATCCAAAAATGAAATCCATTTTGAAAAATAAAATTTACAAAATTTCAAAAAGTGGTTATTACTATTCATAACGGCTAGTTTTAATAGCATATCGCTGTTTAGTGAAACTCGTTATTGCGTACTACACACACTATCGAGGAAGGTTGCGATTGCGTGTAATGCAAGGCAAGTCAAGGATGCGTGTTGTGCAAATGTAATGTAATGTCCAACTGTAGAGACCCGTAGCTTATCGTACATGGACATTACATTACATTTGCGGAATACTTGAGGAAAATATCCTTTCTTCTTGAGGAAAATATCCTTTCTTCTTCAAAAACATTTTTCCTTTCATAACATGTCATACAACTTTAAAATAAAAGAAGTTGATTAAAAATAAACTTGAAAACTTGTAAAGGAAGCTTCTTTGAAGTAATGTTTTAAAAATCCATTCATGCCGTATAAGTTTAAAAAAAACATTCTTCGTACTTTTGTCGGAAAAAGTCAAAAAGTACCTCGTACGGAAAAACGACAAAAGATTCCTTTCATATTCTTTACTAAAAACTCACCTAAGGGTAAAATTGGATTTAAACTATTTCAAGTGGATGGAAACAATATTACATAATGAGGGAACATGGATGTGGATGATAAAATACACCCCAGTAAATACTTACGAATAAACAATCTCGGATAAAAATGAGATTGTGATATTTCCCTTACCTTAGGTCCGATTAGCTTTGTACGTGTCCGAAGCTCCTGTATAATGGTTTAAATAATGTTATTGAATTATTCCAGAATCATACATATTGATATGATATCATATATGGTCATATTATTAGCTTCTTGTTAGTAATATTTCATTGTTACTTGTTACTCGGGTCTTTATAACTTTTTGTTCTTATGCGTGTTTTGTCGAATAAATTCTTATTCTTATCTTTAGGTTATAGATAATTCATTTCCAGAATGGTATTAGTGTAGTATATACCATATTCATTCATTCAATTCATTTATATAATCATTATGAAATGAAGATCATGTAGAACGAGTCGCATCACATCGTGGAGACGGTATTCCGTACGTACGCACGAGTGATGATATCGTTCCTATGATCGTGGAATTGTATTGGAGTATATATATATTATTTCAGTATCAATATTACTTCATAATAATCATATGTAGTTACTCATTACACCATTATACCCATCCTTGTAAGGTGATGGTGGAAAATAGATTACACCACGGCGTGGAGACGGTATTCCGTACGTACGCACGCGCGGTGATTTCATTTTTCCGTAGGATGGATAGAAGGTGAATTAGGGTTGTTTCATATTTATAATAACATATCAGTATGTAAGTAATACTGATGTTATTACTTTATCATGAAACAACTAAAGAAGAAGAAGTTGAAGAAGAAAGAAATTGAAAAGATCGGTAATGGATATTACCTCTTCTTTGGAACGCCTCTTTGAATCCTCCACTTAAGGAACTAAGATTGGTCTTTGGAGAAGACCAGAACCTCTAGGATTATTCTAGGAAAGTGGAGAGGAGAAAATGGCAGGGGTTGGCCGAGCTTGAGTGCTCAAAATTGGTGTGAGGAGGAGGGGGAGGAGGTGCCCTTTTATAAGGGAGGAGAGGGGCACCTTAGGAATTCTTAAAAATATTAATTTATAATAAATCTAACCCCACTTAAAAACCTCCAAAAATGACTCATATTCGAAGATTAGATGAGATAGGGTTGTAATCTCATCAACCAATCAAATTTAGACATGTTTGGATATTATTTTAAACCTTATCAATTAGATTTAACTCTAAGTTAAATAATTTAACTTTTACCGTGTCTTTTTGTTTTCTTTCACTATATGGTTAATAAACTTACTATAACATGCCAAACGAACCATAAATTGTTTATTATTAATATATATATCCTTATCTAAGTCATTTGGCCGAACCTTAGATTTTTAGGAAATAAAATAACAATTAATAATATAATATTTGATTTAAAAACTATTTTGTGTCAATTTTGACACTATTTGATATATGATTTTTGTGAAAGTCATAACAGAATTATATGTTCGAACCAAGTTGATTAAATCAACATTAATATATCATAGTAACCTAGAAAATTAGTGGAATTCATAAAAAATCTCAAATTACATTTGTTTTGGTGTTTATAACATCAATTATGTCAATATTTCATTAATAAGATAATTACTGCATCATCGTTGTGTCATAAATAAATTAAATTATTTGATGTCTAAAAATTACAAATAAAATACCATCATGTAGGAAATCTTTTTATATTTCTAATGAATATTTACAATCGAATTTATCTTATGTATAACCCCATATTAAAAATGATTTACTTATTAAACTTTGATTTTAACTATTTTAACCCTTCTTTAAATAAATTCATAATAAATGTCCTAATCTAATCCAAGTGGGCCTAAATGGTCATATTTTATTCCTAAGTTTGTTTTTGGTCGAATTACACTTGTCCAATAGAATTAGGACATGTGTTAGGGTAATAGTAATATCATATTTACCCTTAGTTACCCTATTTACTATTAACCGCGGTAAAAAAAGTAAAAAGTTACTATTCACCAAAAATTATTTTCATCTCATTGAACCACATTTTAGTCCTTGATATTAACCGTGTCTCTCGGATTTTCGAAATTCCATTCACAGAAGTGGTAAAATTAAGTTTTATGCAAAATTCAGTTTTTAACCTACCACTTAGTGGTTTCACTATTCATCAAAAATTGAAAGTTTTCAGAAAAATGCCAAAATTTCATCCTAAGCTATATTTCATATTCCGAATTCAAAAATGAAGTCTATTTTACCAAATTCATAACATAGAAGTTGAATTAATTAATTTTATAATTAAATCCCGCTATTAAAACAAATAGCGTGTTTTTACGAAACAATATCTATCAAAAGATTGACACTTGTTTATGTCAGGTTTAAATGTGAAATTACGTCCAATGACCAACATTGTATTAAATTGTAAAAATATATTCTAAATATACTTTAAAACCAATCAAATTAATAATTTATCACTATTAATTATTTCGATTAAAAAAGTTGTTTTTAATTATAATTTAGTAATTTTCACTATTCATCAGAATATGAAAGTTATCCGAAATGTACCAAAATTTCACCTTAGGCTAAATTCGATACTCCGAATCCAAAAATGAAATCCATTTTGAAAAATAAAATTTACAAAATTTCAAAAAGTGGTTATTACTATTCATAACGGCTAGTTTTAATAGCATATCGCTGTTTAGTGAAACTCGTTATTGCGTACTACACACACTATCGAGGAAGGTTGCGATTGCGTGTAATGCAAGGCAAGTCAAGGATGCGTGTTGTGCAAGCTCCTTTTGGTGTAGCGTACAACACAAGACATTAATAAAATTAAAAAGAATATTTTTCATAAAATCTTGGGCTGTTACATTCTACCCCCCTTAAAATGAATTTCGCCCTCGAAATTCGTCGGGGTTATAAATGGTTTTCTATTCGAAAGTTTCCCACATCGTAAAAAGGAATACCAAAACTTGGCTTTAAAAACTAAAGTATGAAATGTAACGATTACCCAAATAAACTAATTGTTGGGTTTCCACATAGGTAAAAATATGGATATGGAAGAAAAATCTAACCATCATGTTCTGATGGAGAGTGGTAGAGAACATGGCTATGGAAAAGCCAAAAATCACAAATCCATAAATTTGTGATGATATAAGGTACCATCTGATTCCTCAGGTATAAGATCACTAGGACAACATTTTTGGTTTTCAAGATCATTTCCCTAAAGTTGAAAATTTGAATTAGAATAAATACTTACTTTATTTTGGTACAATCTCACTGTTGTTCGTGCCTTGAACAATTTCCACTTCATCTCTTAAATAAATGAAGTTGAATTTGTTATTCGTGAAGTGTTAGCAGATAATGTGATAGAATGACGGTTCATTCCATCTGTCTCAAACAAAATGTTAGCAAAAATTATATGCATAAATCGATCTATAGTGAGATTAATCATATATGGTTCCTAAAATGGACTTATACTTCATATATCATACTGCTTAATATAATAAAACTAGTTTCTACTAAATAGGGACTTCCTGTAGGTCAGTGGTAGGCGATAAAGGCCAGTCGCACTTCGGTTGTGGGTTCGATTCCTACAGCCTTGTCCGAAGCGATGGGCTGTCGCCCGTCCTGCAGGTTGTCCTTTTTCTAAAACTATATTACTATAACATCCCATCAATAATATCGAGAAAACTTCGATCCTTAAACAATACTCACTTATGTCCAACATAATCCATTTCAATCTTTAGGCTTATCCATAATACTGCAGTCCACTCTCATAATATAGTGACAACGATTACCAGAGATTTAATACTGTCGTTGATCCCCACATATCATAAGATATGTTTTGTTGGTCACATTCTAAACATTCAAAGTCCTTAATCATGTATTCTCTTGAATACCTTAGTGAAAACATGAATGCAGTTAAAAGTTAACACTTTCCACATACCAAAATCCTCAAAATTCTATATACTCAATCCATGATATCACTTAGTCCTTATATCAATCATGAGCTCATGAATATTGTTAAACATTTCATTTTCTTATTTTCCCTTCATTATGCGCATATCATCTTATTTCCAAAAATATCTCAATCACTTTGAATACCATATTAAACCAATACATAAATATTCCAATACTCCATGATACAACATTATTTTGGAATCCCATTACATAAACACTTAATCATTCCACCACATCGTTATCATATTCAACATTGCCAATAGTGATCGCATGTGATTTCCCTTTGTCCTTTGCCTTCAGTGGTTGCTCATGTTGATCATCACTAACCCTTGGATTAGGGCAATTATTAGCATAATGCCCCATTTCCTTGCACTTGAAGCATTGAAGTGTTGGCGGTGCGTTCTCTGCAGTGTTTGCTTTATTCACATCATTAGAAACCCTTTTTCCATTACTTCGACACTCAGCTGCTCGATGACCTTCTTTTCCACACTTAAAACATTTTCTAGTTCCTTTAAGACAATCTCCACCATGCTTCTTTCCACACTTTGTGCATAAGGAAACATTCATCTTCTTTTCACCATTATTATGAGATTTCTCCTTGAACTCCATCTTTCGTTTCTTGTCAAAACCATGAGATGGATATGTAACACCAACTTCCATTTCTACCTTGATAGCACAACGCACAATTTCTTCATAGCTACTGAAGTCTCTTATAGCTAATGCCCTTCGAAGATTGGTTTTAAGCCACTGAAAAATCGATCAACTTTACTTTCAGGTTGGATGATAATGCCAGATGCATACCTTGCAAGTCTTGTAAAATTCGCTTCATATATACCAACAGATTCATCATCCTTCTGCTTCAGCTCAATAAATTCCTTTTCCATCTTTGTTCGAAGAATACGAGGGAAGTACTTACTGAAAAACAAGTTCTTGAATTCGTCCCATTCCATGGACTCAATTTCATCCCTTGGCCTCGTATTCTTGATAAGATTCCACCATTGATCAGCTTCACCTTCCAAACGATATACTGCTAAGATGACTTTATCATGTTCAGAACATTGAAGAACTGAAAATATCTTTTCAGTGGTACTGATCCATTGTTCAGCAACAAGTGGATCGGAAGTCCCACTGAAAGAAGGTGGACGTTGCCTCATGAAGGACTCAATAGAATATTGTTCCCTTCTCTGCTCATTTGGAAGTCCAGAATGATTCATAGCTTGTGTAAGTATAGCAATAAGATTTTGCACTCCATCTCCCATAACATTTGTTTGTTCAGGAGGGCAATCATTGCATTGTCCATTGCATTGATCAACACGGTTCCTTCGGGTTCCAGCCATCGTCTAAAACCCAAAAAGAATAGTGTGAGAGGCAAAAATCATGCTAGGGAAAACAACATAATAAAGGGGGAGTACCTTCAATATCCAACATCTTAGGTTGAATTCTATGATCGTTAGCGTAATTCTATTACTATAACCTATACGTATACTTATCCCTAGGGACATCCCTAGACATACCTTAGAAATATCTCTAGGGATCTCACTAACGTTTTCGCATCCTAGTTTCCAAAGGTTGACTAAACCTTTCCTCTGATACCAACTGTAGAGACCCGTATCCTGACGTACATGGACATTACATTACATTTGCGGAATACTTAGTACATAACAAAAACACACACTAAAAGATCGTAATAGTTTAGTGTCTTTGGAAACTCGGAACATAATCTTCTAATCCTGGTGAAAGATCTTCAATATCTCCCGTAAAGATCTTCGATTTTTTTTAACCTAAAACCATTCTTTATATCCTGGGGAAAAGAAAACATAAAAGGGTGAGCTCAAATTCTCAGTAAGGGTATACAAAAGAAATAAAAATCATATCATATCTTTTTGAAAATCACAACCTGCAAAAGAGATCATAATATCTTAACATGGAACAAATCATAGAAGTGAAAATGAGATCCCCACAATCATAACATGAAACTTGAAACTTTGTGGCATGCACACATAATCATGGAAAATCATTTCTTGTTAGTCATGACTCATTGCCAAGACTATCTTAGTGGACAAAGTCCCTTTCTGAACCGAGTTCACTCCTCGTTTCAGTCCTGTATCACTGAACCGAAATAACCTTCCGTTCCAGCCATGTCTATCTCATGAGATATAAAATCATTACCCAATGCATTGGAGGGAGATATAGGTCCCACCCATCTTATAATGAATCCTTTCTTATGTGTGCCACATAATCATAAAACATACATCATCACATAACACATATAACAAAAATGGGATTTTTGAAACATCATGACATCATAAATCAATTCATATATGATAAAGGAATTCATAAACATAATTCCATCACAACATAGTCAAACCAATGTAAAAATATGGATAGAAACAGAACCCTTTATTATCTTAGATGGAAAATAATTTTGATAAAACACTTGAATTGAATTCTTGAGGAAAATATCCTTTCTTCTTCAAAAACATTTTTCCTTTCATAACATGTCATACAACTTTAAAATAAAAGAAGTTGATTAAAAATAAACTTGAAAACTTGTAAAGGAAGCTTCTTTGAAGTAATGTTTTAAAAATCCATTCATGCCGTATAAGTTTAAAAAAAACATTCTTCGTACTTTTGTCGGAAAAAGTCAAAAAGTACCTCGTACGGAAAAACGACAAAAGATTCCTTTCATATTCTTTACTAAAAACTCACCTAAGGGTAAAATTGGATTTAAACTATTTCAAGTGGATGGAAACAATATTACATAATGAGGGAACATGGATGTGGATGATAAAATACACCCCAGTAAATACTTACGAATAAACAATCTCGGATAAAAATGAGATTGTGATATTTCCCTTACCTTAGGTCCGATTAGCTTTGTACGTGTCCGAAGCTCCTGTATAATGGTTTAAATAATGTTATTGACTTATTCCAGAATCATACATATTGATATGATATCATATATGGTCATATTATTAGCTTCTTGTTAGTAATATTTCATTGTTACTTGTTACTCGGGTCTTTATAACTTTTTGTTCTTATGCGTGTTTTGTCGAATAAATTCTTATTCTTATCTTTAGGTTATAGATAATTCATTTCCAGAATGGTATTAGTGTAGTATATACCATATTCATTCATTCAATTCATTTATATAATCATTATGAAATGAAGATCATGTAGAACGAGTCGCATCACATCGTGGAGACGGTATTCCGTACGTACGCACGAGTGATGATATCGTTCCTATGATCGTGGAATTGTATTGGAGTATATATATATTATTTCAGTATCAATATTACTTCATAATAATCATATGTAGTTACTCATTACACCATTATACCCATCCTTGTAAGGTGATGGTGGAAAATAGATTACACCACGACGTGGAGACGGTATTCCGTACGTACGCACGCGCGGTGATTTCATTTTTCCGTAGGATGGATAGAAGGTGAATTAGGGTTGTTTCATATTTATAATAACATATCAGTATGTAATTAATACTGATGTTATTACTTTATCATGAAACAACTAAAGAAGAAGAAGTTGAAGAAGAAAGAAATAGAAAAGATCGGTAATGGATATTACCTCTTCTTTGGAACGCCTCTTTGAATCCTCCACTTAGGGAACTAAGATTGGTCTTTGGAGAAGACCAGAACCTCTAGGATTATTCTAGGAAAGTGGAGAGGAGAAAATGGCAGGGGTTGGCCGAGCTTGAGTGCTCAAAATTGGTGTGAGGAGGAGGGGGAGGAGGTGCCCTTTTATAAGGGAGGAGAGGGGCACCTTAGGAATTCTTAAAAATATTAATTTATAATAAATCTAACCCCACTTAAAAACCTCCAAAAATGACTCATATTCGAAGATTAGATGAGATAGGGTTGTAATCTCATCAACCAATCAAATTTAGACATGTTTGGATATTATTTTAAACCTTATCAATTAGATTTAACTCTAAGTTAAATAATTTAACTTTTACCGTGTCTTTTTGTTTTCTTTCACTATATGGTTAATAAACTTACTATAACATGCCAAACGAACCATAAATTGTTTATTATTAATATATATATCCTTATCTAAGTCATTTGGCCGAACCTTATATTTTTAGGAAATAAAATAACAATTAATAATATAATATTTGATTTAAAAACTATTTTGTGTCAATTTTGACACTATTTGATATATGATTTTTGTGAAAGTCATAACAGAATTATATGTTCGAACCAAGTTGATTAAATCAACATTAATATATCATAGTAACCTAGAAAATTAGTGGAATTCATAAAAAATCTCAAATTACATTTGTTTTGGTGTTTATAACATCAATTATGTCAATATTTCATTAATAAGATAATTACTGCATCATCGTTGTGTCATAAATAAATTAAATTATTTGATGTCTAAAAATTACAAATAAAATACCATCATGTAGGAAATCTTTTTAGATTTCTAATGAATATTTACAATCGAATTTATCTTATGTATAACCCCATATTAAAAATGATTTACTTATTAAACTTTGATTTTAACTATTTTAACCCTTCTTTAAATAAATTCATAATAAATGTCCTAATCTAATCCAAGTGGGCCTAAATGGTCATATTTTATTCCTAAGTTTGTTTTTGGTCGAATTACACTTGTCCAATAGAATTAGGACATGTGTTAGGGTAATAGTAATATCATATTTACCCTTAGTTACCCTATTTACTATTAACCGCGGTAAAAAAAGTAAAAAGTTACTATTCACCAAAAATTATTTTCATCTCATTGAACCACATTTTAGTCCTTGATATTAACCGTGTCTCTCGGATTTTCGAAATTCCATTCACAGAAGTGGTAAAATTAAGTTTTATGCAAAATTCAGTTTTTAACCTACCACTTAGTGGTTTCACTATTCATCAAAAATTGAAAGTTTTCAGAAAAATGCCAAAATTTCATGCTAAGCTATATTTCATATTCCGAATTCAAAAATGAAGTCTATTTTACCAAATTCATAACATAGAAGTTGAATTAATTAATTTTATAATTAAATCCCGCTATTAAAACAAATAGCGTGTTTTTACGAAACAATATCTATCAAAAGATTGACACTTGTTTATGTCAGGTTTAAATGTGAAATTACGTCCAATGAACAACATTGTATTAAATTGTAAAAATATATTCTAAATATACTTTAAAACCACTCAAATTAATAATTTATCACTATTAATTATTTCGATTAAAAAAGTTGTTTTTAATTATAATTTAGTAATTTTCACTATTCATCAGAATATGAAAGTTATCCGAAATGTACCAAAATTTCACCTTAGGCTAAATTCGATACTCCGAATCCAAAAATGAAATCCATTTTGAAAAATAAAATTTACAAAATTTCAAAAAGTGGTTATTACTATTCATAACAGCTAGTTTTAATAGCATATCGCTGTTTAGTGAAACTCGTTATTGCGTACTACACACACTATCGAGGAAGGTTGCGATTGCGTGTAATGCAAGGCAAGTCAAGGATGTGTGTTGTGCAAGCTCCTTTTGGTGTAGCGTACAACACAAGACATTAATAAAATTAAAAAGAATATTTTTCATAAAATCTTGGGCTGTTACATTCTACCCCCCTTAAAATGAATTTCGCCCTCGAAATTCGTCGGGGTTATAAATGGTTTTCTATTCGAAAGTTTCCCACATCGTAAAAAGGAATACCAAAACTTGGCTTTAAAAACTAAAGTATGAAATGTAACGATTACCCAAATAAACTAATTGTTGGGTTTCCACATAGGTAAAAATATGGATATGGAAGAAAAATCTAACCATCATGTTCTGATGGAGAGTGGTAGAGAACATGGCTATGGAAAAGCCAAAAATCACAAATCCATAAATTTGTGATGATATAAGGTACCATCTGATTCCTCAGGTATAAGATCACTAGGACAACATTTTTGGTTTTCAAGATCATTTCCCTAAAGTTGAAAATTTGAATTAGAATAAATACTTACTTTATTTTGGTACAATCTCACTGTTGTTCGTGCCTTGAACAATTTCCACTTCATCTCTTAAATAAATGAAGTTGAATTTGTTATTCGTGAAGTGTTAGCAGATAATGTGATAGAATGACGGTTCATTCCATCTGTCTCAAACAAAATGTTAGCAAAAATTATATGCATAAATCGATCTATAGTGAGATTAATCATATATGGTTCCTAAAATGGACTTATTCCTTGCACAACACGCATCCTTGACTTGCCTTGCATTACACGCAATCGCAACCTTCCTCGATAGTGTGTGTAGTACGCAATAACGAGTTTCACTAAACAGCGATATGCTATTAAAACTAGCCGTTATGAATAGTAATAACCACTTTTTGAAATTTTGTAAATTTTATTTTTCAAAATGGATTTCATTTTTGGATTCGGAGTATCGAATTTAGCCTAAGGTGAAATTTTGGTACATTTCGGATAACTTTCATATTCTGATGAATAGTGAAAATTACTAAATTATAATTAAAAACAACTTTTTTAATCGAAATAATTAATAGTGATAAATTATTAATTTGAGTGGTTTTAAAGTATATTTAGAATATATTTTTACAATTTAATACAATGTTGGTCATTGGACGTAATTTCACATTTAAACCTGACATAAACAAGTGTCAATCTTTTGATAGATATTGTTTCGTAAAAACACGCTATTTGTTTTAATAGCGGGATTTAATTATAAAATTAATTAATTCAACTTCTATGTTATGAATTTGGTAAAATAGACTTCATTTTTGAATTCGGAATATGAAATATAGCTTAGGATGAAATTTTGGCATTTTTCTGAAAACTTTCAATTTTTGATGAATAGTGAAACCACTAAGTGGTAGGTTAAAAACTGAATTTTGCATAAAACGTAATTTTACCACTTCTGTGAATGGAATTTCGAAAATCCGAGAGACACGGTTAATATCAAGGACTAAAATGTGGTTCAATGAGATGAAAATAATTTTTTGGTGAATAGTAACTTTTTACTATTTTTACCGCGGTTAATAGTAAATAGGGTAACTAAGGGTAAATATGATATCAATATTACCCTAACACATGTCCTAATACTATTGGACAAGTGTAATTCGACCAAAAACAAACTTAGGAATAAAATATGACCATTTAGGCCCACTTGGATTAGATTAGGACATTTATTATTAATTTATTTAAAGAAGGGTTAAAATAGTTAAAATCAAAGTTTAACAAGTAAATCATTTTTAATATAGGGTTATACATAAGATAAATTCGATTGTAAATATTCATTAGAAAGCTAAAAAGATTTCCTACATGATGGTATTTTATTTGTAATTTTTAGACATCAAATAATTTAATTTATTTTTGACACAAAGATGATGCAGTAATTATCTTATTAATGAAATATTGACAAAATTGATAATATAAATACCAAAATAAATGTAATTTGAGACTTTTTATGAATTCCACTAATTTTCTAGGTTACTATGATATATTAGTGTTGATTTAATCAACTTGGTTCGAACATATAATTCTGTTATGACTTTCACAAAAATCATATATCAAATAGTGTCAAAATTGACACAAAATAGTGTTTAAATCAAATATTATATTATTAATTGTTATTATATTCCTAAAAATCTAAGGTTCGGCCAAATGACTTAGATAAGGATATATATATTAATAATAAACAATTTGGGGTTCGTTTGGCATGTTATAGAAAGTTTATTAACCATATAGTGAAAGAAAACAAAAAGACACGGTAAAAGTTAAATTATTTAACTTAGAGTTAAATCTAATTGATAAGGTTTAAAATAATATCCAAACATGTCTAAATTTGATTGGTTGATGAGATTACAACCCTATCTCATCTAATCGAAATAATTAATAGTGATAAATTATTAATTTGAGTGGTTTTAAAGTATATTTAGAATATATTTTTACAATTTAATACAATGTTGGTCATTGGACGTAATTTCACATTTAAACCTGACATAAACAAGTGTCAATCTTTTGATAGATATTGTTTCGTAAAAACACGCTATTTGTTTTAATAGCGGGATTTAATTATAAAATTAATTAATTCAACTTCTATGTTATGAATTTGGTAAAATAGACTTCATTTTTGAATTCGGAATATGAAATATAGCTTAGGATGAAATTTTGGCATGTTATAGTAAGTTTATTAACCATATAGTGAAAGAAAACAAAAAGACACGGTAAAAGTTAAATTATTTAACTTAGAGTTAAATCTAATTGATAAGGTTTAAAATAATATCCAAACATGTCTAAATTTGATTGGTTGATGAGATTACAACCCTATCTCATCTAATCTTCGAATATGAGTCATTTTTGGAGGTTTTTAAGTGGGGTTAGATTTATTATAAATTAATATTTTTAAGAATTCCTAAGGTGCCCCTCTCCTCCCTTATAAAAGGGCACCTCCTCCCCCTCCTCCTCACACCAATTTGAGCACTCAAGCTCGGCCAACCCCTGCCATTTTCCCTTCTCCACTTCCCTAGAATAATCCTAGAGGTCCTGGTCTTCTCCAAAGACCAATCTTAGTTCCTTAAGTGGAGGATTCAAAAAGGCGTTCCAAAGAAGAGGTAATATCCATTACCGATCTTTTCAATTTTTGATGAATAGTGAAACCACTAAGTGGTAGGTTAAAAACTGAATTTTGCATAAAACTTAATTTTACCACTTCTGTGAATGGAATTTCGAAAATCCGAGAGACACGGTTAATATCAAGGACTAAAATGTGGTTCAATGAGATGAAAATAATTTTTGGTGAATAGTAACTTTTTACTTTTTTTACCGCGGTTAATAGTAAATAGGGTAACTAAGGGTAAATATGATATTACTATTACCCTAACACATGTCCTAATTCTATTGGACAAGTTTAATTCGACCAAAAACAAACTTATGAATAAAATATGACCATTTAGGCCCACTTGGATTAGATTAGGACATTTATTATGAATTTATTTAAAGAAGGGTTAAAATAGTTAAAATCAAAGTTTAATAAGTAAATCATTTTTAATATGGGGTTATACATAAGATAAATTCGATTGTAAATATTCATTAGAAATCTAAAAAGATTTCCTACATGATGGTATTTTATTTGTAATTTTTAGACATCAAATAATTTAATTTATTTATGACACAACGATGATGCAGTAATTATCTTATTAATGAAATATTGACATAATTGATGTTATAAACACCAAAACAAATGTAATTTGAGATTTTTTATGAATTCCACTAATTTTCTAGGTTACTATGATATATTAATGTTGATTTAATCAACTTGGTTCGAACATATAATTCTGTTATGACTTTCACAAAAATCATATATCAAATAGTGTCAAAATTAACAAAAAATAGTTTTTAAATCAAATATTATATTATTAATTGTTATTTTATTTCCTAAAAATCTAAGGTTCGGCCAAATGACTTAGATAAGGATATATATATTAATAATAAACAATTTATGGTTCGTTTGGCATGTTATAGTAAGTTTATTAACCATATAGTGAAAGAAAACAAAAAGACACGGTAAAAGTTAAATTATTTAACTTAGAGTTAAATCTAATTGATAAGGTTTAAAATAATATCCAAACATGTCTAAATTTGATTGGTTGATGAGATTACAACCCTATCTCATCTAATCTTCGAATATGAGTCATTTTTGGAGGTTTTTAAGTGGGGTTAGATTTATTATAAATTAATATTTTTAAGAATTCCTAAGGTGACCCTCTCCTCCCTTATAAAAGGGCACCTCCTCCCCCTCCTCCTCACACCAATTTTGAGCACTCAAGCTCGGACAACCCCTGCCATTTTCTCCTCTCCACTTTCCTAGAATAATCCTAGAGGTTCTGGTCTTCTCCAAAGACCAATCTTAGTTCCTTAAGTGGAGGATTCAAAGAGGCGTTCCAAAGAAGAGGTAATATCCATTACCGATCTTTTCAATTTCTTTCTTCTTCAACTTCTTATTCTTTAGTTGTTTCATGATAAAGTAATAACATCAGTATTACTTACATACTGATATGTTATTATAAATATGAAACAACCCTAATTCACCTTCTATCCATCCTACGGAAAAATGAAATCACCGCGCGTGCGTACGTACGGAATACCGTCTCCACGCCGTGGTGTAATCTATTTTCCACCATCACCTTACAAGGATGGGTATAATGGTGTAATGAGTAAGTACATATGATTATTATGAAGTAATATTGATACTGAAATAATATATATATACTCCAATACAATTCCACGATCATAGGAACGATATCATCACTCGTGCGTACGTACGGAATACCGTCTCCACGATGTGATGCGACTCGTTCTACATGATCTTCATTTCATAATGATTATATAAATGAATTGAATGAATGAATATGGTATATACTACACTAATACCATTCTGGAAATGAATTATCTATAACCTAAAGATAATAATAAGAATTTATTCGACAAAACACGCATAAGAACAAAAAGTTATAAAGACCCGAGTAACAAGTAACAATGAAATATTACTAACAAGAAGCTAATAATATGACCATATATGATATCATATCAATATGTATGATTCTGGAATAAGTCAATAACATTATTTAAACCATTATACAGGAGCTTCGGACACGTACAAAGCTAATCGGACCTAAGGTAAGGGAAATATCACAATCTCATTTTTATCCGAGATTGTTTATTCGTAAGTATTTACTGGGGTGTATTTTATCATCCACATCCATGTTCCCTCATTATGTAATATTGTTTCCATCCACTTGAAATAGTTTAAATCCAATTTTACCCTTAGGTGAGTTTTTAGTAAAGAATATGAAAGGAATCTTTTGTCGTTTTTCCGTACGAGGTACTTTTTGACTTTTTCCGACAAAAGTACGAAGAATGTTTTTTTTAAACTTATACGGCATGAATGGATTTTTAAAACATTACTTCAAAGAAGCTTCCTTTACAAGTTTTCAAGTTTATTTTTAATCAACTTCTTTTATTTTAAAGTTGTATGACATGTTATGAAAGGAAAAATGTTTTTGAAGAAGAAAGGATATTTTCCTCAAGAATTCAATTCAAGTGTTTTATCAAAATTATTTTCCATCTAAGATAATAAAGGGTTCTGTTTCTATCCATATTTTTACATTGGTTTGACTATGTTGTGATGGAATTATGTTTATGAATTCCTTTATCATATATGAATTGATTTATGATGTCATGATGTTTCAAGAATCCCATTTTTGTTATATGTGTTATGCGATGATGTATGTTTTATGATCATGTGGCACACATAAGAAAGGATTCATTATAAGATGGGTGGGACCTATATCTCCCTCCAATGCATTGGGTAATGATTTTATATCTCATGAGATAGACATGGCTGGAACGGAAGGTTATTTCGGTTCAGTGATACAGGACTGAAACGAGGAGTGAACTCGGTTCAGAAAGGGACTTTGTCCACTAAGATAGTCTTGGCAATGAGTCATGACTAACAAGAAATGATTTTCCATGATTATGTGTGCATGCCACAAAGTTTCAAGTTTTATGTTATGATTTTGGGGATCTCATTTTCACTTCTATGATTTATTCCATGATAAGATATTATGATCTCTTTTGCAGGTTTTGATTTTCAAAAAGATATGATATGATTTTTATTTCCTTTATTTGCCCTTGCTGAGCATTTGAGCTCACCCTTTTATGTTTTCTTTTCCCCAGGTCAGGAAGATGGATATTAAGTAGAATATGCTAAAAGGGACCCTAGATATGATGAAATAAATGGGAGACACTGTAGAAGATTTATGAACCAGTTGTTTATGTTTCCCAGTTTCTAAAGACACTATACCTATACGGTCCTTTGTGGTTTTGTCATATGATGTAATAAGTGTGCTTCAATTTTGAAGTATTAACAATGTATGTAAAGTATGGGTCGTTATAGTTAAAACATGAATAGTAATAACCACTTTTTGAAATTTTGTAAATTTTATTTTTCAAAATGGATTTCATTTTTGGATTCGGAGTATCGAATTTAGCCTAAGGTGAAATTTTGGTACATTTCGGATAACTTTCATATTCTGTGGAAACTCGGAACATAATCTTCTAATCCTGGTGAAAGATCTTCAATATCTCCCGTAAAGATCTTCCATTTTTTTTTAACCTAAAACCTTTCTTTATATCCTGGGGAAAAGAAAACATAAAAGGGTGAGCTCAAATGCTCAGTAAGGGTATACAAAAGAAATAAAAATCATATCATATCTTTTTGAAAATCACAACCTGCAAAAGAGATCATAATATCTTAACATGGAACAAATCATAGAAGTGAAAATGAGATCCCCATAATCATAACATGAAACTTGAAACTTTGTGGCATGCACACATAATCATGGAAAATCATTTCTTGTTAGTCATGACTCATTGCCAAGACTATCTTAGTGGACAAAGTCCCTTTCTGAACCGAGTTCACTCCTCGTTTCAGTCCTGTATCACTGAACCGAAATAACCTTCCGTTCCAGCCATGTCTATCTCATGAGATATAAAATCATTACCCAATGCATTGGAGGGAGATATAGGTCCCACCCATCTTATAATGAATCCTTTCTTATGTGTGCCACATAATCATAAAACATACATCATCACATAACACATATAACAAAAATGGGATTCTTGAAACATCATGACATCATAAATCAATTCATATATGATAAAGTAAGTATTTATTCTAATTCAAATTTTCAACTTTAGGGAAATGATCTTGAAAACCAAAAATGTTGTCCTAGTGATCTTATACCTGATGAATAAGATGGTACCTTATATCATCACAAATCTATGGATTTGTGATTACTGGCTTTTCCATAGCCATGTTCTCTACCACTCTCCATCAGAACATGATGGTTAGATTTCTCTTCCATATCCATATTTTCACCTATGTGGAAACCCAGTGATTAGTTTATTTGGGTAATCGTTACATTTCATACTTTAGTTTTTAAAGCCAAGTTTTGGTATTCCTTTTTTACGATGTGGGTTTCTATAAAAGAAACTTTCGAATAGTAAACCATTTATAACCCCGACGAATTTCGAGGGCGAAATTCATTTTAAGGGGGGTAGAATGTAACAGCCCAAGATTTTATAAAAAATATTCTTTTTAATGTCTTGTGTTGTACGCTACACCAAAAAGAGCTTGCACAACACACATCCTTGACTTGCCTTGCATTACACGCAATCGCGACCTTCCTCGATAGCGTGTGTTGTACGCAACACCAAGTTTCGCTAAACAACGATATGCTATTAAGATATTATTAAAACTAGCTGTTGTGAATAGTAATAACCACTTTTTGAAATTTTGTAAATTCTATTTTTCAAAATGGACTTCATTTATGGATTCGGAGTATCGAATTTAGCCTAAGGTGAAATTTTTGTACTTTTCGGATAACTTTCATATTCCGATGAATAGTGAAAATTACTAAATTATAATTAAAAACAACTTTTTTAATCGAAATAATTAAAAGTGATAAATCATTAATTTGAGTGGTTTTAAAGTATATTTAGAATATATTTTTACAATTTAATACAATGTTGGTCATTGGATGTAATTGCACATTTAAACCAGACATAAACAAGTGTCAATCTTTTGATAGATATTGTTTCTTAAAAACACGCTATTTGTTTTTATAGCGGGATTTAATTATAAAATTAATTAATGCAACTTCTATGTTATGAATTTGGTAAAATAGACTTCATTTTTAAATTCGGAATATGAAATATAGCTTAGGATGAAATTTTGGCATTTTTCTGAAAACCTTCAATTTTTGATGAATAGTGAAACTACTAAGTGGTAGGTTAAAAACTGAATTTTGCATAAAACTTAATTTTACCGCTTTTGTGAATGGAATTTCGAAAATCCGAGAGACACGGTTATTATCAAGGACTAAAATGTGGTTCAATGATATGAAAATAATTTTTTGGTGAATAGTAACTTTTTACTTTTTTTACCACGGTTAATAGTAAATAGGGTAACTAAGGGTAAATATGATATTAATATTACCCTAACACATGTCCTAATTCTATTGGACAAGTGTAATTCGACCAAAAACAAACTTAGGAATAAAATATGACCATTTAGGCCCACTTGGATTAGATTAGGACATTTATTATTAATTTATTTAAAGAAGGGTTAAAATAGTTAAAATCAAAGTTTAATAAGTAAATCATTTGTAATATGGGGTTATACATAAGATAAATTCGACTATAAATATTCATTATAAAGCTAAAAAGCTTTCCTACATAATGGTATTTTATTTGTAATTTTTAGACATCAAATAATTTAATTTATTTATGACACAACGATGATGCAGTAATTATCTTTTTAATGAAATATTGACATAATTGATGTTATAAGCACCAAAATAAATGTAATTTGAGATTTTTTATGAATTCCACTAATTTTCTAGGTTACTATGATATATTAATGTTGATTTAATCAACTTGTTTCGAACATTTAATTCTTTTATGACTTTCACAAAAATCATATATCAAATAGTGTCAAAATTGACACAAAATAGTTTTTAAATAAAATATTATATTATTAATTGTTATTTTATTCCTAAAAATCTAAGGATCGGCCAAATGACTTAGATAAGGATATATATATTAATAATAAACAATTTGGGGTTCGTTTGGCATGTTATAGTAAGTGTATTAACCATATAGTGAAAGAAATCAAAAAGACACGGTAAAAGTTAAATTATTTAACTTAGAGTTAAATCTAATTGATAAGGTTTAAAATAATATCCAAACATGTCTAAATTTGATTGGTTGATGAGATTACAACCCTATCTCATCTAATCTTTGAATATGAGTCATTTTTGGAGGTTTTTAAGTGGGGTTAGATTTATTATAAATTAATATTTTTAAGAATTCCTAAGGTGCCCCTCTCCTCCCCTATAAAAGGACACCTCCTCCCCCTCCTCCTCACACCAATTTGAGCTCTCAAGCTCGGCCAACCCCTGCCAAAATCTCTTATCCACTTCCCTATCAACATCCTAGAGGTTATGGTCTTCCTCAAAGACCAATTCTAGTGCCCTAAGAGGAGGTCTCAAAGAGGCGTTTCAAAGAAGAGGTAATTACCGTTACCAATTCTTTTATCTTTATTTCTTCTTCCACTTCTTCTTAGGTTGTTTCATTATGAAGTAATAACATCAGTATCACTCATATACTGATATGTTATTATAAGTATGAAACAACCCTATTTCACCATCTATCCATCCTATGGAAAAAGAAATCACCGCGCGTGCGTACGTACGGAATACCGTCTCCACGCCGTGGTGTAATCTATTTTCCACCACCACCTTACAAGGATGGGTATAATGGTGTAAAGAATAACTATACATAGTTATTACAACATCATATTGATTCTGATATATTGTATAATTCACTCCAATTCAATTCAATACTTATAGAAATGATATCATCGCTCGTGCGTACGTACGGACTACCGTCTCCACGACGCGATGAGATTCATTCTCCATATTAACCATTTAAGAATGATTATAAAGTATATATAAGAAATAATAATGAAATATATGACATTATAAAGCTACTGGATTTATGTATATATATACATATGTATGTCATCTACTTACTTCCATTTCAAGACAATAAGGAAAGGAAAACAACGTTCATGCGTACGTACGGACTACCGTCTCCATGAACGGTGTTTTTCATTTTATTTATCTACCTATTATATATATATATATACTGAATATATATGATATATAAATCATATTTTATATTATGGAAGTAAGTAAATCATGATATAAGTAATAATGATGTCAAGAACAACAAGTCAAAACACCTACGATAAATGAAATGATTTTACCCAAAACGCTTCTTTAACATGGAATTTACAAAAGAACGGGTAATATAATGTCATAAGTGAACCATATATGATATCATAACAATGAATATGATTCTGTAATAAGTCAATGACATTATTTAAATCATTATACAGGAGGTTCGGACACATACGAAGCAAATCGGACCTAAGGTAAGGGAAATATCACAATCTCATTTTTATCCGAGATTGTTTGTACTTTGAAATTTACTGGGGTATATTTTATCATCCACATCCATGTTTCCTCAATATGTAATGTTATTTACAACAACCTACAATTGTTTAAATCCAATTTTACCCTTCGGTGAGTTTTTAGTAAATGATATGAAAGGAATCTTTTGTTGTTTTTCGTACGAGGTACTTTTTGACTTTTCCGACAAAAGTACGAAGAATGTTTTTTTTAACTTATACGGCACGAACGGATTTCTACTGTTTTATGAAGACTTATTTTCATGAAGCTTCCTCTAAAAGATTTCATGACTATTTTCAATAAAATCTCTTTCTTTTAAAATTGCATGATGTTTTGTGAAAAGTAATTGATTTTGAAGAAGAAAGGATATTTTTCTCAAGAATTCAATTCAAGTGTTTTATCAAAATTATTTTCCATATAAGATAATAAAGGGTTCTGTTTCTATCCATATTTTTACATTGATTTGACTATGTTGTGATGGAATTATGTTTATGAATTCCTTTATCTTATAAGAATGGTTTTATGATGTCATGTTGTTTAAGAATCCAATTTTTATTACATGGGTTATGAAACGATGTATGATTTATGATTTTGTGGCACACATAAGAAAGGATTCATTATAAGATGGGTGGGACCTATATCTCCCTCCAATGCATTGGGTAAATATTTTATATCTCATGAGATAGACATGGCTGGAATGGTAGGTTATACCGGTTCAGTGAAACAGGACTGAAACGAGGATTACTCGATTCAGAAAGGGACTTTGTCCACTAAGATAGTCTTGGCAATGAGTCTTGACTAACAAGAAATGATTCTCTATGATTATGTGTGTATGCCACAATGAGTAATGTTTTAAGTTATGATTTCATTTCACTACTATGATTTATCCCATGTTATGAAATTATGCTCTCTTTTGCAGGTTAAGATTTCCAAAAAAGTTATGTTCTTATGAAAATTATGTGATTGATATTTCTTTTGTTTACCCTTACTGAGCATTTGAGCTCACCCTTTTATGTTTTCTTTTCCCCAGGATATAAAGAAAGGTTTTAGGTAAAAAAAAAAGGGATGACCTTTATGGGAGATATTGAAGAACTCTCACCACGATTAGAAGATTACGTTCCGAGTTTCCAAAGACACTAAACTATTACGATCCTTTAGTGTGTGTTTTTGTTATGTACTAAGTATTCCGCAAATGTAATGTAATGTCCATGTACGATAAGCTACGGGTCTCTACAGTAAGGGTAAACAAAATTGAAGCACACTTATTACATCATATGACAAAACCACAAAGGACCGTATAGGTATAGTGTCTTTAGAAACTGGGAAACATAAACAACTGGTTCATAAATCTTCTACAGTGTCTCCCATTTATTTCATCATATCTAGGGTCCCTTTTAGCATATTCTACTTAATATCCATCTTCCTGACCTGGGGAAAAGAAAACATAAAAGGGTGAGCTCAAATGCTCAGCAAGGGCAAATAAAGGAAATAAAAATCATATCATATCTTTTTGAAAATCAAAACCTGCAAAAGAGATCATAATATCTTAACATGGAATAAATCATAGAAGTGAAAATGAGATCCCCAAAATCAGAACATAAAACTTGAAACTTTGTGGCATGCACACATAATCGTGGAAAATCATTTCTTGTTAGTCATGACTCATTGCCAAGACTATCTTAGTGGGCAAAGTCCCTTTCTGAACCGAGTTCACTCCTCGTTTCAGTCCTGTATCACTGAACCGAAATAACCTTCCGTTCCAGCCATGTCTATCTCATGAGATATAAAATCATTACCCAATGCATTGGAGGGAGATATAGGTCCCACCCATCTTATAATGAATCCTTTCTTATGTGTGCCACATGATCATAAAACATACATCATCGCATAACACATATAACAAAAATGGGATTCTTGAAACATCATGACATCATAAATCAATTCATATATGATAAAGGAATTCATAAACATAATTCCATCACAACATAGTCAAACCAATGTAAAAATATGGATAGAAACAGAACCCTTTATTATCTTAGATGGAAAATAATTTTGATAAAACACTTGAATTGAATTCTTGAGGAAAATATCCTTTCTTCTTCAAAAACATTTTTCCTTTCATAACATGTCATACAACTTTAAAATAAAAGAAGTTGATTAAAAATAAACTTGAAAACTTGTAAAGGAAGATTCTTTGAAGTAATGTTTTAAAAATCCATTCATGTCGTATAAGTTAAAAAAAAGCATTCTTCGTACTTTTGTCGGAAAAGTCAAAAAGTACCTCGTACGGAAAAACGACAAAATATTCCTTTCATATTCTTTACTAAAAACTCACCTAAGGGTAAAATTGGATTTAAACTATTTCAAGTGGATGGAAACAATATTACATATTGAGGGAACATGGATGTGGATGATAAAATACACCCCAGTAAATACTTACGAATAAACAATCTCGGATAAAAATGAGATTGTGATATATCCCTTACCTTAGGTCCGATTAGCTTTGTACGTGTCCGAAGCTCCTGTATAATGGTTTAAATAATGTTATTGACTTATTCCAGAATCATACATATTGATATGATATCATATATGGTCATATTATTAGCTTCTTGTTAGTAATATTTCATTGTTACTTGTTACTCGGGTCTTTATAACTTTTTGTTCTTATGCATGTTTTGTCGAATAAATTCTTATTATTATCTTTAGGTTATAGATAATTCATTTCCAGAATGGTATTAGTGTAGTATATACCATATTCATTCATTCAATTCATTTATATAATCATTATGAAATGAAGATCATGTAGAACGAGTCGCATCACATCGTGGAGACGGTATTCCGTACGTACGCACGAGTGATGATATCGTTCCTATGATCGTGGAATTGTATTGGAGTATATATATATTATTTAAGTATCAATATTACTTCATAATAATCATATGTAGTTACTCATTACACCATTATACCCATCCTTGTAAGGTGATGGTGGAAAATAGATTACACCACGGCGTGGAGACGGTATTCCGTACGTACGCACGCGCGGTGATTTCATTTTTCCGTAGGATGGATAGAAGGTGAATTAGGGTTGTTTCATATTTATAATAACATATCAGTATGTAAGTAATACTGATGTTATTACTTTATCATGAAACAACTAAAGAAGAAGAAGTTGAAGAAGAAAGAAATTGAAAAGATCGGTAATGGATATTACCTCTTCTTTGGAACGCCTTTTTGAATCCTCCACTTAAGGAACTAAGATTGGTCTTTGGAGAAGACCAGGACCTCTAGGATTATTCTAGGGAAGTGGAGAGGAGAAAATGGCAGGGGTTGGCCGAGCTTGAGTGCTCAAAATTGGTGTGAGGAGGAGGGGGAGGAGGTGCCCTTTTATAAGGGAGGAGAGGGGCACCTTAGGAATTCTTAAAAATATTAATTTATAATAAATCTAACCCCACTTAAAAACCTCCAAAAATGACTCATATTCGAAGATTAGATGAGATAGGGTTGTAATCTCATCAACCAATCAAATTTAGACATGTTTGGATATTATTTTAAACCTTATCAATTAGATTTAACTCTAAGTTAAATAATTTAACTTTTACCGTGTCTTTTTGTTTTCTTTCACTATATGGTTAATAAACTTACTATAACATGCCAAACGAACCATAAATTGTTTATTATTAATATATATATCCTTATCTAAGTCATTTTGCCGAACCTTAGATTTTTAGGAAATAAAATAACAATTAATAATATAATATTTGATTTAAAAACTATTTTGTGTCAATTTTGACACTATTTGATATATGATTTTTGTGAAAGTCATAACAGAATTATATGTTCGAACCAAGTTGATTAAATCAACATTAATATATCATAGTAACCTAGAAAATTAGTGGAATTCATAAAAAATCTCAAATTACATTTGTTTTGGTGTTTATAACATCAATTATGTCAATATTTCATTAATAAGATAATTACTGCATCATCGTTGTGTCATAAATAAATTAAATTATTTGATGTCTAAAAATTACAAATAAAATACCATCATGTAGGAAATCTTTTTAGATTTCTAATGAATATTTACAATCGAATTTATCTTATGTATAACCCCATATTAAAAATGATTTACTTATTAAACTTTGATTTTAACTATTTTAACCCTTCTTTAAATAAATTCATAATAAATGTCCTAATCTAATCCAAGTGGGCCTAAATGGTCATATTTTATTCCTAAGTTTGTTTTTGGTCGAATTACACTTGTCCAATAGTATTAGGACATGTGTTAGGGTAATATTGATATCATATTTACCCTTAGTTACCCTATTTACTATTAACCGCGGTAAAAAAAGTAAAAAGTTACTATTCACCAAAAATTATTTTCATCTCATTGAACCACATTTTAGTCCTTGATATTAACCGTGTCTCTCGGATTTTCGAAATTCCATTCACAGAAGTGGTAAAATTAAGTTTTATGCAAAATTCAGTTTTTAACCTACCACTTAGTGGTTTCACTATTAATCAAAAATTGAAAGTTTTCAGAAAAATGCCAAAATTTCATCCTAAGCTATATTTCATATTCCGAATTCAAAAATGAAGTCTATTTTACCAAATTCATAACATAGAAGTTGAATTAATTAATTTTATAATTAAATCCCGCTATTAAAACAAATAGCGTGTTTTTACGAAACAATATCTATCAAAAGATTGACACTTGTTTATGTCAGGTTTAAATGTGAAATTACGTCCAATGACCAACATTGTATTAAATTGTAAAAATATATTCTAAATATACTTTAAAACCACTCAAATTAATAATTTATCACTATTAATTATTTCGATTAAAAAAGTTGTTTTTAATTATAATTTAGTAATTTTCACTATTCATCAGAATATGAAAGTTATCCGAAATGTACCAAAATTTCACCTTAGGCTAAATTCGATACTCCGAATCCAAAAATGAAATCCATTTTGAAAAATAAAATTTACAAAATTTCAAAAAGTGGTTATTACTATTCATAACGGCTAGTTTTAATAGCATATCGCTGTTTAGTGAAACTCGTTATTGCGTACTACACACACTATCGAGGAAGGTTGCGATTGCGTGTAATGCAAGGCAAGTCAAGGATGCGTGTTGTGCAAGCTCCTTTTGGTGTAGCGTACAACACAAGACATTAATAAAATTAAAAAGAATATTTTTCATAAAATCTTGGGCTGTTACATTCTACCCCCCTTAAAATGAATTTCGCCCTCGAAATTCGTCGGGGTTATAAATGGTTTTCTATTCGAAAGTTTCCCACATCGTAAAAAGGAATACCAAAACTTGGCTTTAAAAACTAAAGTATGAAATGTAACGATTACCCAAATAAACTAATTGTTGGGTTTCCACATAGGTAAAAATATGGATATGGAAGAAAAATCTAACCATCATGTTCTGATGGAGAGTGGTAGAGAACATGGCTATGGAAAAGCCAAAAATCACAAATCCATAAATTTGTGATGATATAAGGTACCATCTGATTCCTCAGGTATAAGATCACTAGGACAACATTTTTGGTTTTCAAGATCATTTCCCTAAAGTTGAAAATTTGAATTAGAATAAATACTTACGGAATACCGTCTCCACGATGTGATGCGACTTGTTCTACATGATCTTCATTTCATAATGATTATATAAATGAATTGAATGAATGAATATGGTATATACTACACTAATACCATTCTGGAAATGAATTATCTATAACCTAAAGATAAGAATAAGAATTTATTCGACAAAACACGCATAAGAACAAAAAGTTATAAAGACCCGAGTAACAAGTAACAATGAAATATTACTAACAAGAAGCTAATAATATGACCATATATGATATCATATCAATATGTATGATTCTGGAATAAGTCAATAACATTATTTAAACCATTATACAGGAGCTTCGGACACGTACAAAGCTAATCGGACCTAAGGTAAGGGAAATATCACAATCTCATTTTTATCCGAGATTGTTTATTCGTAAGTATTTACTGGGGTGTATTTTATCATCCACATCCATGTTCCCTCAATATGTAATATTGTTTCCATCCACTTGAAATAGTTTAAATCCAATTTTAACCTTAGGTGAGTTTTTAGTAAAGAATATGAAAGGAATCTTTTGTTGTTTTTCCGTACGAGGTACTTTTTGACTTTTCCGACAAAAGTACGAAGAATGTTTTTTTTAACTTATACGGCACGAACGGATTTCTACTGTTTTATAAAGCCTTATTTTCATGAAGCTTCCTCTAAAAGATTTCATGACTATTTTCAATAAAATCTATTTCTTTTAAAATTGCATGATGCTTTGTGAAAAGAAATTGATTTTGAAGAAGAAAGGATATTTTCCTCAAGAATTCAATTCAAGTGTTTTATCAAAATTATTTTCCATCTAAGATAATAAAGGGTTCTGTTTCTATCCATATTTTTACATTGGTTTGACTATGTTGTGATGGAATTATGTTTATGAATTCCTTTATCATATATGAATTGATTTATGATGTCATGATGTTTCAAGAATCCCATTTCTGTTACATGTGTTATGCGATGATGCATGTTTTATGATTATGTGGCACACATAAGAAAGGATTCATTATAAGATGGGTGGGACCTATATCTCCCTCCAATGCATTGGGTAATGATTTTATATCTCATGAGATAGACATGGCTGGAACGGAAGGTTATTTCGGTTCAGTGATACAGGACTGAAACGAGGAGTGAACTCGGTTCAGAAAGGGACTTTGTCCACTAAGATAGTCTTGGCAATGAGTCATGACTAACAAGAAATGATTTTCCATGATTATGTGTGCATGCCACAAAGTTTCAAGTTTCATGTTATGATTATGGGGATCTCATTTTCACTTCTATGATTTGTTCCATGTTAAGATATTATGATCACTTTTGCAGGTTGTGATTTTCAAAAAGATATGATATGATTTTTATTTCTTTTGTATACCCTTACTGAGCATTTGAGCTCACCCTTTTATGTTTTCTTTTCCCCAGGATATAAAGAAAGGTTTTAGGTTAAAAAAAATGGAAGATCTTTACGGGAGATATTGAAGATCTTTCACCAGGATTAGAGTCGCATCACATCGTGGAGACGGTATTCCGTACGTACGCACGAGTGATGATATCGTTCCTATGATCGTGGAATTGTATTGGAGTATATATATATTATTTCAGTATCAATATTACTTCATAATAATCATATGTAGTTACTCATTACATCATTATACCCATCCTTGTAAGGTGATGGTGGAAAATAGATTACACCACGGCGTGGAGACGGTATTCCGTACGTACGCACGCGCGGTGATTTCATTTTTCCGTAGGATGGATAGAAGGTGAATTAGGGTTGTTTCATATTTATAATAACATATCAGTATGTAAGTAATACTGATGTTATTACTTTATCATGAAACAACTAAAGAAGAAGAAGTTGAAGAAGAAAGAAATTGAAAAGATCGGTAATGGATATTACCTCTTCTTTGGAACGCCTCTTTGAATCCTCCACTTAAGGAACTAAGATTGGTCTTTGGAGAAGACCAGAACCTCTAGGATTATTCTAGGAAAGTGGAGAGGAGAAAATGGCAGGGGTTGGCCGAGCTTGAGTGCTCAAAATTGGTGTGAGGAGGAGGGGGAGGAGGTGCCCTTTTATAAGGGAGGAGAGGGGCACCTTAGGAATTCTTAAAAATATTAATTTATAATAAATCTAACCCCACTTAAAAACCTCCAAAAATGACTCATATTCGAAGATTAGATGAGATAGGGTTGTAATCTCATCAACCAATCAAATTTAGACATGTTTGGATATTATTTTAAACCTTATCAATTAGATTTAACTCTAAGTTAAATAATTTAACTTTTACCGTGTCTTTTTGTTTTCTTTCACTATATGGTTAATAAACTTACTATAACATGCCAAACGAACCATAAATTGTTTATTATTAATATATATATCCTTATCTAAGTCATTTGGCCGAACCTTAGATTTTTAGGAAATAAAATAACAATTAATAATATAATATTTGATTTAAAAACTATTTTGTGTCAATTTTGACACTATTTGATATATGATTTTTGTGAAAGTCATAACAGAATTATATGTTCGAACCAAGTTGATTAAATCAACATTAATATATCATAGTAACCTAGAAAATTAGTGGAATTCATAAAAAATCTCAAATTACATTTGTTTTGGTGTTTATAACATCAATTATGTCAATATTTCATTAATAAGATAATTACTGCATCATCGTTGTGTCATAAATAAATTAAATTATTTGATGTCTAAAAATTACAAATAAAATACCATCATGTAGGAAATCTTTTTAGATTTCTAATGAATATTTACAATCGAATTTATCTTATGTATAACCCCATATTAAAAATGATTTACTTATTAAACTTTGATTTTAACTATTTTAACCCTTCTTTAAATAAATTCATAATAAATGTCCTAATCTAATCCAAGTGGGCCTAAATGGTCATATTTTATTCCTAAGTTTGTTTTTGGTCGAATTACACTTGTCCAATAGAATTAGGACATGTGTTAGGGTAATAGTAATATCATATTTACCCTTAGTTACCCTATTTACTATTAACCGCGGTAAAAAAAGTAAAAAGTTACTATTCACCAAAAATTATTTTCATCTCATTGAACCACATTTTAGTCCTTGATATTAACCGTGTCTCTCGGATTTTCGAAATTCCATTCACAGAAGTGGTAAAATTAAGTTTTATGCAAAATTCAGTTTTTAACCTACCACTTAGTGGTTTCACTATTCATCAAAAATTGAAAGTTTTCAGAAAAATGCCAAAATTTCATCCTAAGCTATATTTCATATTCCGAATTCAAAAATGAAGTCTATTTTACCAAATTCATAACATAGAAGTTGAATTAATTAATTTTATAATTAAATCCCGCTATTAAAACAAATAGCGTGTTTTTACGAAACAATATCTATCAAAAGATTGACACTTGTTTATGTCAGGTTTAAATGTGAAATTACGTCCAATGACCAACATTGTATTAAATTGTAAAAATATATTCTAAATATACTTTAAAACCACTCAAATTAATAATTTATCACTGTTAATTATTTCGATTAAAAAAGTTGTTTTTAATTATAATTTAGTAATTTTCACTATTCATCAGAATATGAAAGTTATCCGAAATGTACCAAAATTTCACCTTAGGCTAAATTCGATACTCCGAATCCAAAAATGAAATCCATTTTGAAAAATAAAATTTACAAAATTTCAAAAAGTGGTTATTACTATTCATAACGGCTAGTTTTAATAGCATATCGCTGTTTAGTGAAACTCGTTATTGCGTACTACACACACTATCGAGGAAGGTTGCGATTGCGTGTAATGCAAGGCAAGTCAAGGATGCGTGTTGTGCAAGCTCCTTTTGGTGTAGCGTACAACACAAGACATTAATAAAATTAAAAAGAATATTTTTCATAAAATCTTGGGCTGTTACATTCTACCCCCCTTAAAATGAATTTCGCCCTCGAAATTCGTCGGGGTTATAAATGGTTTTCTATTCGAAAGTTTCCCACATCGTAAAAAGGAATACCAAAACTTGGCTTTAAAAACTAAAGTATGAAATGTAACGATTACCCAAATAAACAATCTCATTTTTATCCGAGATTGTTTATTCGTAAGTATTTACTGGGGTGTATTTTATCATCCACATCCATGTTCCCTCATTATGTAATATTGTTTCCATCCACTTGAAATAGTTTAAATCCAATTTTACCCTTAGGTGAGTTTTTAGTAAAGAATATGAAAGGAATCTTTTGTCGTTTTTCCGTACGAGGTACTTTTTGACTTTTTCCGACAAAAGTACGAAGAATGTTTTTTTTAAACTTATACGGCATGAATGGATTTTTAAAACATTACTTCAAAGAAGCTTCCTTTACAAGTTTTCAAGTTTATTTTTAATCAACTTCTTTTATTTTAAAGTTGTATGACATGTTATGAAAGGAAAAATGTTTTTGAAGAAGAAAGGATATTTTCCTCAAGAATTCAATTCAAGTGTTTTATCAAAATTATTTTCCATCTAAGATAATAAAGGGTTCTGTTTCTATCCATATTTTTACATTGGTTTGACTATGTTGTGATGGAATTATGTTTATGAATTCCTTTATCATATATGAATTGATTTATGATGTCATGATGTTTCAAGAATCCCATTTTTGTTATATGTGTTATGTGATGATGTATGTTTTATGATTATGTGGCACACATAAGAAAGGATTCATTATAAGATGGCACACATTAATTTTATTAATGTCTTGTGTTGTACGCTACACCAAAAGGAGCTTGCACAACACGCATCCTTGACTTGCCTTGCATTACACGCAATCGCAACCTTCCTCGATAGTGTGTGTAGTACGCAATAACGAGTTTCACTAAACAGTGATATGCTATTAAAACTAGCCGTTATGAATAGTAATAACCACTTTTTGAAATTTTGTAAATTTTATTTTTCAAAATGGATTTCATTTTTGGATTCGGAGTATCGAATTTAGCCTAAGGTGAAATTTTGATACATTTCGGATAACTTTCATATTCTGATGAATAGTGAAAATTACTAAATTATAATTAAAAACAACTTTTTTAATCGAAATAATTAATAGTGATAAATTATTAATTTGAGTGGTTTTAAAGTATATTTAGAATATATTTTTACAATTTAATACAATGTTGGTCATTGGACGTAATTTCACATTTAAACCTGACATAAACAAGTGTCAATCTTTTGATAGATATTGTTTTGTAAAAACACGCTATTTGTTTTAATAGCGGGATTTAATTATAAAATTAATTAATTCAACTTCTATGTTATGAATTTGGTAAAATAGACTTCATTTTTGAATTCGGAATATGAAATATAGCTTAGGATGAAATTTTGGCATTTTTCTGAAAACTTTCAATTTTTGATGAATAGTGAAACCACTAAGTGGTAGGTTAAAAACTGAATTTTGCATAAAACTTAATTTTACCACTTCTGTGAATGGAATTTCGAAAATCCGAGAGACACGGTTAATATCAAGGACTAAAATGTGGTTCAATGAGATGAAAATAATTTTTGGTGAATAGTAACTTTTTACTTTTTTTACCGCGGTTAATAGTAAATAGGGTAACTAAGGGTAAATATGATATTACTATTACCCTAACACATGTCCTAATTCTATTGGACAAGTGTAATTCGACCAAAAACAAACTTAGGAATAAAATATGACCATTTAGGCCCACTTGGATTAGATTAGGACATTTATTATGAATTTATTTAAAGAAGGGTTAAAATAGTTAAAATCAAAGTTTAATAAGTAAATCATTTTTAATATGGGGTTATACATAAGATAAATTCGATTGTAAATATTCATTAGAAATCTAAAAAGATTTCCTACATGATGGTATTTTATTTGTAATTTTTAGACATCAAATAATTTAATTTATTTATGACACAACGATGATGCAGTAATTATCTTATTAATGAAATATTGACATAATTGATGTTATAAACACCAAAACAAATGTAATTTGAGATTTTTTATGCATTCCACTAATTTTCTAGGTTACTATGATATATTAATGTTGATTTAATCAACTTGGTTCGAACATATAATTCTGTTATGTCTTTCACAAAAATCATATATCAAATAGTGTCAAAATTGACACAAAATAGTTTTTAAATCAAATATTATATTATTAATTGTTATTTTATTTCCTAAAAATCTAAGGTTCTGCCAAATGACTTAGATAAGGATATATATATTAATAATAAACAATTTATGGTTCGTTTGGCATGTTATAGTAAGTTTATTAACCATATAGTGAAAGAAAACAAAAAGACACGGTAAAAGTTAAATTATTTAACTTAGAGTTAAATCTAATTGATAAGGTTTAAAATAATATCCAAACATTTCTAAATTTGATTGGTTTATGAGATTACAACCCTATCTCATCTAATCTTCGAATATGAGTCATTTTTGGAGGTTTTTAAGTGGGGTTAGATTTATTATAAATTAATATTTTTAAGAATTCCTAAGGTGCCCCTCTCCTCCCTTATAAAAGGGCACCTCCTCCCCCTCCTCCTCACACCAATTTTGAGCACTCAAGCTCAGCCAACCCCTGCCATTTTCTCCTCTCCACTTTCCTAGAATAATCCTAGAGGTTCTGGTCTTCTCCAAAGACCAATCTTAGTTCCTTAAGTGGAGGATTCAAAGAGGCGTTCCAAAGAAGAGGTAATATCCATTACCGATCTTTTCAATTTCTTTCTTCTTCAACTTCTTCTTCTTTAGTTGTTTCATGATAAAGTAATAACATCAGTATTACTTACATACTGATATGTTATTATAAATATGAAACAACCCTAATTCACCTTCTATCCATCCTACGGAAAAATGAAATCACCGCGCGTGCGTACGTACGGAATACCGTCTCCACGCCGTGGTGTAATCTATTTTCCACCATCACCTTACAAGGATGTGTATAATGGTGTAATGAGTAACTACATATGATTATTATGAAGTAATATTGATACTGAAATAATATATATATACTCCAATACAATTCCACGATCATAGGAACGATATCATCACTCGTGCGTACGTACGGAATACCGTCTCCACGATGTGATGCGACTCGTTCTACATGATCTTCATTTCATAATGATTATATAAATGAATTGAATGAATGAATATGGTATATACTACACTAATACCATTCTGGAAATGAATTATCTATAACCTAAAGATAAGAATAAGAATTTATTCGACAAAACACGCATAAGAACAAAAAGTTATAAAGACCCGAGTAACAAGTAACAATGAAATATTACTAACAAGAAGCTAATAATATGACCATATATGATATCATATCAATATGTATGATTCTGGAATAAGTCAATAACATTATTTAAACCATTATACAGGAGCTTCGGACACGTACAAAGCTAATCGGACCTAAGGTAAGGGAAATATCACAATCTCATTTTTATCTGAGATTGTTTATTCGTAAGTATTTACTGGGGTGTATTTTATCATCCACATCCATGTTCCCTCAATATGTAATATTGTTTCCATCCACTTGAAATAGTTTAAATCCAATTTTACCCTTAGGTGAGTTTTTAGTAAAGAATATGAAAGGAATCTTTTGTCGTTTTTCCGTACGAGGTACTTTTTGACTTTTCCGACAAAAGTACGAAGAATGTTTTTTTTAACTTATACGGCATGAATGGATTTTTAAAACATTACTTCAAAGAAGCTTCCTTTACAAGTTTTCAAGTTTATTTTTAATCAACTTCTTTTATTTTAAAGTTGTATGACATGTTATGAAAGGAAAAATGTTTTTGAAGAAGAAAGGATATTTTCCTCAAGAATTCAATTCAAGTGTTTTATCAAAATTATTTTCCATCTAAGATAATAAAGGGTTCTGTTTCTATCCATATTTTTACATTGGTTTGACTATGTTGTGATGGAATTGTGTTTATGAATTCCTTTATCATATATGAATTGATTTATGATGTCATGATGTTTCAAGAATCCCATTTTTGTTATATGTGTTATGCGATGATGTATGTTTTATGATTATGTGGCACACATAAGAAAGGATTCATTATAAGATGGGTGGGACCTATATCTCCCTCCAATGCATTGGGTAATGATTTTATATCTCATGAGATAGACATGGCTGGAACGGAAGGTTCTTTCGGTTCAGTGATACAGGACTGAAACGAGGAGTGAACTCGGTTCAGAAAGGGACTTTGTCCACTAAGATAGTCTTGGCAATGAGTCATGACTAACAGGAAATGATTTTCCATGATTATGTGTGCATGCCACAAAGTTTCAAGTTTCATGTTATGATTATGGGGATCTCATTTTCACTTCTATGATTTGTTCCATGTTAAGATATTATGATCTCTTTTGCAGGTTGTGATTTTCAAAAAGATATGATATGATTTTTATTTCTTTTGTATACCCTTACTGAGCATTTGAGCTCACCCTTTTATGTTTTCTTTTCCCCAGGATATAAAGAAAGGTTTTAGGTTAAAAAAAATGGAAGATCTTTACGGGAGATATTGAAGATCTTTCACCAGGATTAGAAGATTATGTTCCGAGTTTCCAAAGACACTAAACTATTACGATCCTTTAGTGTGTGTTTTTGTTATGTACTAAGTATTCCGCAAATGTAATGTAATGTCCATGTACGTCAGGATACGGGTCTCTACAGTTGGTATCAGAGGAAAGGTTTAGTCAACCTTTGGAAACTAGGATGCGAAAACGTTAGTGAGATCCCTAGAGATATTTCTAAGGTATGTCTAGGGAAGTCCCTAGGGATAAGTATACGTATAGGTTATAGTAATAGAATTACGCTAACGATCATAGAATTCAACCTAAGATGTTGGATATTGAAGGTACTCCCCCTTTATTATGTTGTTTTCCCTAGCATGATTTTTGCCTCTCACACTATTCTTTTTGGGTTTTAGACGATGGCTGGAACCCGAAGGAACCGTGTTGATCAATGCAATGGACAATGCAATGATTGCCCTCCTGAACAAACAAATGTTATGGGAGATGGAGTGCAAAATCTTATTGCTATACTTACACAAGCTATGAATCATTCTGGACTTCCAAATGAGCAGAGAAGGGAACAATATTCTATTGAGTCCTTCATGAGGCAACGTCCACCTTCTTTCAGTGGGACTTCCGATCCACTTGTTGCTGAACAATGGATCAGTACCACTGAAAAGATATTTTCAGTTCTTCAATGTTCTGAACATGATAAAGTCATCTTAGCAGTATATCGTTTGGAAGGTGAAGCTGATCAATGGTGGAATCTTATCAAGAATACGAGGCCAAGGGATGAAATTGAGTCCATGGAATGGGACGAATTCAAGAACTTGTTTTTCAGTAAGTACTTCCCTCGTATTCTTCGAACAAAGATGGAAAAGGAATTTATTGAGCTGAAGCAGAAGGATGATGAATCTGTTGGTATATATGAAGCGAATTTTACAAGACTTGCAAGGTATGCATCTGGCATTATCATCCAACCTGAAAGTAAAGTTGATCGATTTTTCAGTGGCTTAAAACCAAGTCTTCGAAGGGCATTAGCTATAAGAGACTTCAGTAGCTATGAAGAAATTGTGCGTTGTGCTATCAAGGTAGAAATGGAAGTTGGTGTTACATATCCATCTCATGGTTTTGACAAGAAACGAAAGATGGAGTTCAAGGAGAAATCTCATAATAATGGTGAAAAGAAGATGAATGTTTCCTTATGCACAAAGTGTGGAAAGAAGCATGGTGGAGATTGTCTTAAAGGAACTAGAAAATGTTTTAAGTGTGGAAAAGAAGGTCATCGAGCAGCTGAGTGTCGAAGTAATGGAAAAAGGGTTTCTAATGATGTGAATAAAGCAAACACTGCAGAGAACGCACCGCCAACACTTCAATGCTTCAAGTGCAAGGAAATGGGGCATTATGCTAATAATTGCCCTAATCCAAGGGTTAGTGATGATCAACATGAGCAACCACTGAAGGCAAAGGACAAAGGGAAATCACATGCGATCACTATTGGCAATGTTGAATATGATAACGATGTGGTGGAATGATTAAGTGTTTATGTAATGGGATTCCAAAATAATGTTGTATCATGGAGTATTGGAATATTTATGTATTGGTTTAATATGGTATTCAAAGTGATTGAGATATTTTTGGAAATAAGATGATATGCGCATAATGAAGGGAAAATAAGAAAATGAAATGTTTAACAATATTCATGAGCTCATGATTGATATAAGGACTAAGTGATATCATGGATTGAGTATATAGAATTTTGAGGATTTTGGTATGTGGAAAGTGTTAACTTTTAACTGCATTCATGTTTTCACTAAGGTATTCAAGAGAATACATGATTAAGGACTTTGAATGTTTAGAATGTGACCAACAAAACATATCTTATGATATGTGGGGATCAACGACAGTATTAAATCTCTGGTAATCGTTGTCACTATATTATGAGAGTGGACTGCAGTATTATGGATAAGCCTAAAGATTGAAATGGATTATGTTGGACATAAGTGAGTATTGTTTAAGGATCGAAGTTTTCTCGATATTATTGATGGGATGTTATAGTAATATAGTTTTAGAAAAAGGACAACCTGCAGGACGGGCGACAGCCCATCGCTTCGGACAAGGCTGTAGGAATCGAACCCACAACCGAAGTGCGACTGGCCTTTATCGCCTACCACTGACCTACAGGAAGTCCCTATTTAGTAGAAACTAGTTTTATTATATTAAGCAGTATGATATATGAAGTATAAGTCCATTTTAGGAACCATATATGATTAATCTCACTATAGATCGATTTATGCATATAATTTTTGCTAACATTTTGTTTGAGACAGATGGAATGAACCGTCATTCTATCACATTATCTGCTAACACTTCACGAATAACAAATTCAACTTCATTTATTTAAGAGATGAAGTGGAAATTGTTCAAGGCACGAACAACAGTGAGATTGTACCAAAATAAAGTAAGTATTTATTCTAATTCAAATTTTCAACTTTAGGGATATGATCTTGAAAACCAAAAATGTTGTCCTAGTGATCTTATACCTGAGGAATCAGATGGTACCTTATATCATCACAAATTTATGGATTTGTGATTTTTGGCTTTTCCATAGCCATGTTCTCTACCACTCTCCATCAGAACATGATGGTTAGATTTTTCTTCCATATCCATATTTTTTACCTATGTGGAAACCCAACAATTAGTTTATTTGGGTAATCGTTACATTTCATACTTTAGTTTTTAAAGCCAAGTTTTGGTATTCCTTTTTACGATGTGGGAAACTTTCGAATAGAAAACCATTTATAACCCCGACGAATTTCGAGGGCGAAATTCATTTTAAGGGGGGTAGAATGTAACAGCCCAAGATTTTATGAAAAATATTCTTTTTAATTTTATTAATGTCTTGTGTTGTACGCTACACCAAAAGGAGCTTGCACAACACGCATCCTTGACTTGCCTTGCATTACACGCAATCGCAACCTTCCTCGATAGTGTGTGTAGTACGCAATAACGAGTTTCACTAAACAGCGATATGCTATTAAAACTAGCCGTTATGAATAGTAATAACCACTTTTTGAAATTTTGTAAATTTTATTTTTCAAAATGGATTTCATTTTTGGATTCGGAGTATCGAATTTAGCCTAAGGTGAAATTTTGGTACATTTCGGATAACTTTCATATTCTGATGAATAGTGAAAATTACTAAATTATAATTAAAAACAACTTTTTTAATCGAAATAATTAATAGTGATACATTATTAATTTGAGTGGTTTTAAAGTATATTTAGAATATATTTTTACAATTTAATACAATGTTGGTCATTGGACGTAATTTCACATTTAAACCTGACATAAACAAGTGTCAATCTTTTGATAGATATTGTTTCGTAAAAACACGCTATTTGTTTTAATAGCGGGATTTAATTATAAAATTAATTAATTCAACTTCTATGTTATGAATTTGGTAAAATAGACTTCATTTTTGAATTCGGAATATGAAATATAGCTTAGGATGAAATTTTGGCATTTTTCTGAAAACTTTCAATTTTTGATGAATAGTGAAACCACTAAGTGGTAGGTTAAAAACTGAATTTTGCATAAAACATAATTTTACCACTTCTGTGAATGGAATTTCGAAAATCCGAGAGACACGGTTAATATCAAGGACTAAAATGTGGTTCAATGAGATGAAAATAATTTTTGGTGAATAGTAACTTTTTACTTTTTTTACCGCGGTTAATAGTAAATAGGGTAACTAAGGGTAAATATGATATTACTATTACCCTAACACATGTCCTAATTCTATTGGACAAGTGTAATTCGACCAAAAACAAACTTAGGAATAAAATATGACCATTTAGGCCCACTTGGATTAGATTAGGACATTTATTATGAATTTATTTAAAGAAGGGTTAAAATAGTTAAAATCAAAGTTTAATAAGTAAATAATTTTTAATATGGGGTTATACATAAGATAAATTCGATTGTAAATATTCATTAGAAATCTAAAAAGATTTCCTACATGATGGTATTTTATTTGTAATTTTTAGACATCAAATAATTTAATTTATTTATGACACAACGATGATGCAGTAATTATCTTATTAATGAAATATTGACATAATTGATGTTATAAACACCAAAACAAATGTAATTTGAGATTTTTTATGAATTCCACTAATTTTCTAGGTTACTATGATATATTAATGTTGATTTAATCAACTTGGTTCGAACATATAATTCTGTTATGACTTTCACAAAAATCATATATCAAATAGTGTCAAAATTGACACAAAATAGTTTTTAAATCAAATATTATATTATTAATTGTTATTTTATTTCCTAAAAATCTAAGGTTCGGCCAAATGACTTAGATAAGGATATATATATTAATAATAAACAATTTATGGTTCGTTTGGCATGTTATAGTAAGTTTATTAACCATATAGTGAAAGAAAACAAAAAGACACGGTAAAAGTTAAATTATTTAACTTAGAGTTAAATCTAATTGATAAGGTTTAAAATAATATCCAAACATGTCTAAATTTGATTGGTTGATGAGATTACAACCCTATCTCATCTAATCTTCGAATATGAGTCATTTTTGGAGGTTTTTAAGTGGGGTTAGATTTATTATAAATTAATATTTTTAAGAATTCCTAAGGTGCCCCTCTCCTCCCTTATAAAAGGGCACCTCCTCCCCCTCCTCCTCACACCAATTTTGAGCACTCAAGCTCGGCCAACCCCTGCCATTTTCTCCTCTCCACTTTCCTAGAATAATCCTAGAGGTTCTGGTCTTCTCCAAAGACCAATCTTAGTTCCTTAAGTGGAGGATTCAAAGAGGCGTTCCAAAGAAGAGGTAATATCCATTACCGATCTTTTCAATTTCTTTCTTCTTCAACTTCTTATTCTTTAGTTGTTTCATGATAAAGTAATAACATCAGTATTACTTACATACTGATATGTTATTATAAATATGAAACAACCCTAATTCACCTTCTATCCATCCTACGGAAAAATGAAATCACCGCGCGTGCGTACGTACGGAATACCGTCTCCATGCCGTGGTGTAATCTATTTTCCACCATCACCTTACAAGGATGGGTATAATGGTGTAATGAGTAACTACATATGATTATTATGAAGTAATATTGATACTGAAATAATATATATATACTCCAATACAATTCCACGATCATAGGAACGATATCATCACTCGTGCGTACGTACGGAATACCGTCTCCACGATGTGATGCGACTCGTTCTACATGATCTTCATTTCATAATGATTATATAAATGAATTGAATGAATGAATATGGTATATACTACACTAATACCATTCTGGAAATGAATTATCTATAACCTAAAGATAAGAATAAGAATTTATTCGACAAAACACGCATAAGAACAAAAAGTTATAAAGACCCGAGTAACAAGTAACAATGAAATATTACTAACAAGAATCTAATAATATGACCATATATGATATCATATCAATATGTATGATTCTGGAATAAGTCAATAACATTATTTAAACCATTATACAGGAGCTTCGGACACGTACAAAGCTAATCGGACCTAAGGTAAGGGAAATATCACAATCTCATTGGTTTGCATAATGCCCATACATTCCACATTTAAAACATTTAACCATTGTTGATGTCGTAGCAATACCATTATCCTCATCCATGGTGTTAACTGAACCTTTTCCTTTGCACTGACTGGATTTGTGTCCTTCTTTTCCACACCCAAAGCATCTTCCAGTTCCTTTGAAACATTCTCCTTGATGCCTCTTCCCACATGATTTACATAGGGGAAATTGAACTTTCTTTCCTCTATGATCATCATGGAACTCCATCTTTCTCTTATTAGTCGAGTCAGGAAACTTACCAAATTTTACTTTATTGATCATGTTGTGAGATTGTTGATTCGGCATAATAATGATGTTTGGACATCCAAATCCCATTTCATTTGGTTGCTCATGAAGAATATCATTCCATTGTCCATCATATCCTCCATTATCGTGAATCATCTTGTTTCCAGCCATATTCTAAAACCCAAAAAAGAATAGTGTGAGAGGCAAAAATCATAATAAAGGGGGAGTAACATAAATATCTATCATCTTTGGTTTAATCTAATATCGTTACCATAGTTCTAGAACTATATCCTATACGTATACTTATCCTTAGGGGCATCCCTAGACATACCTTAGAAATATCTCTAGGGATCTCACTAATGTTTTCGCATCCTAGTTTCCAAAGGTTGACTAAACCTTTCCTCTGATACCAACTGTAGAGACCCGTAGCTTATCGTACATGGACATTACATTACATTTGCGGAATACTTAGTACATAACAAAAACACACACTAAAGGATCGTAATAGTTTAGTGTCTTTGGAAACTCGGAACGTAATCTTCTAATCGTGGTGAGAGTTCTTCAATATCTCCCATAAAGGTCATCCCTTTTTTTTTACCTAAAACCTTTCTTTATATCCTGGGGAAAAGAAAACATAAAAGGGTGAGCTCAAATGCTCAGTAAGGGTAAACAAAAGAAATATCAATCACATAATTTTCATAAGAACATAACTTTTTTGGAAATCTTAACCTGCAAAAGAGAGCATAATTTCATAACATGGGATAAATCATAGTAGTGAAATGAAATCATAACTTAAAACATTACTCATTGTGGCATACACACATAATCATAGAGAATCATTTCATGTTAGTCAAGACTCATTGCCAAGACTATCTTAGTGGACAAAGTCCCTTTCTGAATCGAGTAATCCTCGTTTCAGTCCTGTTTCACTGAACCGGTATAACCTACCATTCCAGCCATGTCTATCTCATGAGATATAAAATCTTTACCCAATGCATTGGAGGGAGATATAGGTCCCACCCATCTTATAATGAATCCTTTCTTATGTGTGCCACAAAATCATAAATCATACATCATTTCATAACCCATGTAATAAAAATTGGATTCTTAAACAACATGACATCATAAAACCATTCTTATAAGATAAAGGAATTCATAAACATAATTCCATCACAACATAGTCAAATCAATGTAAAAATATGGATAGAAACAGAACCCTTTATTATCTTATATGGAAAATAATTTTGATAAAACACTTGAATTGAATTCTTGAGAAAAATATCCTTTCTTCTTCAAAATCAATTACTTTTCACAAAACATCATGCAATTTTAAAAGAAAGAGATTTTATTGAAAATAGTCATGAAATCTTTTAGAGGAAGCTTCATGAAAATAAGTCTTCATAAAACAGTAGAAATCCGTTCGTGCCGTATAAGTTAAAAAAAACATTCTTCGTACTTTTGTCGGAAAAGTCAAAAAGTACCTCGTACGAAAAACAACAAAAGATTCCTTTCATATCATTTACTAAAAACTCACCGAAGGGTAAAATTGGATTTAAACAATTGTAGGTTGTTGTAAATAACATTACATATTGAGGAAACATGGATGTGGATGATAAAATATACCCCAGTAAATTTCAAAGTACAAACAATCTCGGATAAAAATGAGATTGTGATATTTCCCTTACCTTAGGTCCGATTTGCTTCGTATGTGTCCGAACCTCCTGTATAATGATTTAAATAATGTCATTGACTTATTACAGAATCATATTCATTGTTATGATATCATATATGGTTCACTTATGACATTATATTACCCGTTCTTTTGTAAATTCCATGTTAAAGAAGCGTTTTGGGTAAAATCATTTCATTTATCGTAGGTGTTTTGACTTGTTGTTCTTGACATCATTATTACTTATATCATGATTTACTTACTTCCAGAATATAAAATATGATTTATATATCATATATATTCAGTATATATATATATATATATAATAGGTAGATAAATAAAATGAAAAACACCGTTCATGGAGACGGTAGTCCGTACGTACGCATGAACGTTGTTTTCCTTTCCTTATTGTCTTGAAATGGAAGTAAGTAGATGACATACATATGTATATATATACATAAATCCAGTAGCTTTATAATGTCATATATTTCATTATTATTTCTTATATATACTTTATAATCATTCTTAAATGGTTAATATGGAGAATGAATCTCATCGCGTCGTGGAGACGGTAGTCCGTACGTACGCACGAGCGATGATATCATTTCTATAAGTATTGAATTGAATTGGATTGAATTATACAATATATCAGAATCAATATGATGTTGTAATAACTATGTATAGTTATTCTATACACCATTATACCCATCCTTGTAAGGTGGTGGTGGAAAATAGATTACACCACGGCGTGGAGACGGTATTCCGTACGTACGCACGCGCGGTGATTTCTTTTTCCATAGGATGGATAGATGGTGAAATAGGGTTGTTTCATACTTATAATAACATATCAGTATATGAGTGATACTGATGTTATTACTTCATAATGAAACAACCTAAGAAGAAGTGGAAGAAGAAATAAAGATAAAAGAATTGGTAACGGTAATTACCTCTTCTTTGAAGCGCCTCTTTGAGACCTCCTCTTAGGGCACTAGAATTGGTCTTTGAGGAAGACCAGAACCTCTAGGATGTTGCTAGGGAAGTGGATAAGAGATTTTGGCAGGGGTTGGCCGAGCTTGAGAGCTCAAATTGGTGTGAGGAGGAGGGGGAGGAGGTGTCCTTTTATAGGGGAGGAGAGGGGCACCTTAGGAATTCTTAAAAATATTAATTTATAATAAATCTAACCCCACTTAAAAACCTCCAAAAATGACTCATATTCAAAGATTAGATGAGATAGGGTTGTAATCTCATCAACCAATCAAATTTAGACATGTTTGGATATTATTTTAAACCTTATCAATTAGATTTAACTGTAAGTTAAATAATTTAACTTTTACCGTGTCTTTTTGTTTTCTTTCACTATATGGTTAATACACTTACTATAACATGCCAAACGAACCCCAAATTGTTTATTATTAATATATATATCCTTATCTAAGTCATTTGGCCGATCCTTAGATTTTTAGGAATAAAATAACAATTAATAATATAATATTTTATTTAAAAACTATTTTGTGTCAATTTTGACACTATTTGATATATGATTTTTGTGAAAGTCATAACAGAATTAAATGTTCGAAACAAGTTGATTAAATCAACATTAATATATCATAGTAACCTAGAAAATTAGTGGAATTCATAAAAAATCTCAAATTACATTTATTTTGGTGCTTATAACATCAATTATGTCAATATTTCATTAAAAAGATAATTACTGCATCATCGTTGTGTCATAAATAAATTAAATTATTTGATGTCTAAAAATTACAAATAAAATACCATTATGTAGGAAATCTTTTTAGCTTTCTAATGAATATTTATAGTCGAATTTATCTTATGTATAACCCCATATTACAAATGATTTACTTATTAAACGTTGATTTTAACTATTTTAACCCTTCTTTAAATAAATTAATAATAAATGTCCTAATCTAATCCAAGTGGGCCTAAATGGTCATATTTTATTCCTAAGTTTGTTTTTGGTCGAATTACACTTGTCCAATAGAATTAGGACATGTGTTAGGGTAATATTAATATCATATTTACCCTTAGTTACCCTATTTACTATTAACCGTGGTAAAAAAAGTAAAAAGTTACTATTCACCAAAAAATTATTTTCATCTCATTGAACCACATTTTAGTCCTTGATAATAACCGTGTCTCTCGGATTTTCGAAATTCCATTCACAAAAGCGGTAAAATTAAGTTTTATGCAAAATTCAGTTTTTAACCTACCACTTAGTAGTTTCACTATTCATCAAAAATTGAAGGTTTTCAGAAAAATGCCAAAATTTCATCCTAAGCTATATTTCATATTCCGAATTCAAAAATGAAGTCTATTTTACCAAATTCATAACATAGAAGTTGCATTAATTAATTTTATAATTAAATCCCGCTATTAAAACAAATAGCGTGTTTTTAAGAAACAATATCTATCAAAAGATTGACACTTGTTTATGTCTGGTTTAAATGTGCAATTACATCCAATGACCAACATTGTATTAAATTGTAAAAATATATTCTAAATATACTTTAAAACCACTCAAATTAATGATTTATCACTTTTAATTATTTCGATTAAAAAAGTTGTTTTTAATTATAATTTAGTAATTTTCACTATTCATCGGAATATGAAAGTTATCCGAAAAGTACAAAAATTTCACCTTAGGCTAAATTAGATACTCCGAATCCATAAATGAAGTCCATTTTGAAAAATAGAATTTACAAAATTTCAAAAAGTGGTTATTACTATTCACAACAGTTAGTTTTAATAATATCTTAATAGCATATCGTTGTTTAGCGAAACTTGGTGTTGCGTACAACACACGCTATCGAGGAAGGTCGCGATTGCGTGTAATGCAAGGCAAGTCAAGGATGTGTGTTGTGCAAGCTCTTTTTGGTGTAGCGTACAACACAAGACATTAAAAAGAATATTTTTTATAAAATCTTGGGCTGTTACATTCTACCCCCCTTAAAATGAATTTCGCCCTCGAAATTCATCGGGGTTATAAATGGTTTACTATTCGAAAGTTTCTTTTATAGAAACCCACATCGTAAAAAAGGAATACCAAAACTTGGCTTTAAAAACTAAAGTATGAAATGTAACGATTACCCAAATAAACTAATCACTGGGTTTCCACATGGGTGAAAATATGGATATGGAAGAGAAATCTAACCATCATGTTCTGATGGAGAGTGGTAGAGAACATGGCTATGGAAAAGCCAGTAATCACAAATCCATAGATTTGTGATGATATAAGGTACCATCTTATTCATCAGGTATAAGATCACTAGGACAACATTTTTGGTTTTCAAGATCATTTCCCTAAAGTTGAAAATTTGAATTAGAATAAATACTTACTTTATTTTGGTACAATCTCACTGTTGTTCGTGCCTTGAACAATTTCCACTTCATCTCTTAAATAAATGAAGTTGAATTTGTTATTCATGAAGTGTTAGCAGATCATGTGATAGAATGACGGGTCATTCCATCTGTCTCAAACAAAAGATTAGCAAAAATTATATGCATAAGTCGATCTATAGTGAGATTAATCATATATGGTTCCTAAAATGGACTTATACTTCATATATCATACTGCTTAATATAATAAAACTAGTTTCTACTAAACAGGGACTTCCTGTAGGCCAGTGGTAGGCGATAAAGGCCAGTTGCACTTCGGTTGTGGGTTCGATTCCTACAGCCTTGTCCGAAGCGATGGGCTGTCGCCCGTCCTGCAGGTTGTCCTTTTTCTAAAACTACGTTACTATAACATCCCATCAATAATATCGAAAATCTTCTATCCTTAAACAATACTAACTTATGTCCAACATAATCCAGTCTAATCTTTAGGCTTATACATAATACTGCAGTCCACTCTCATAATATAGTGACAACGATTACCAGAGATTTAATACCATCGTTGATCCCCATATATCATAAGATATGTTTTGTTGGTCACATTCCAAACATTCAAAGTCCTTAATCATGTATTCTCTTGAATACCTTAGTGAAAACATGAATGCAGTTTAAAGTTAACACTTTCCACATACCAAAATCCTCAAAATTCTATATACTCAAACCATGATATAACTTAGTCCTTATATCAATCATGAGCTCATGAATACAATCAAACATCTCATTATCTTCTTATCCTTTCATTATGCACTTATCATCTACTTTCCAAAAAGTATCTGAATAACCTTTCATGGTTATTGGTACCATTCATCATACACTTTCAAAACTTAAGGAAAGACAACAGTGTAACAATCCTTAGATGTCTCCTTATTCCATGAGATTACTTATACAACATTACACATGATAAACATGTAATCATTCCACTATATTCTTAGACCATTGACCGAGCTTCAACATTTCTTTCATCTCCACGACGCGATGAGATTCATTCTCCATATTAACCATTTAAGAATGATTATAAAGTATATATAAGAAATAATAATGAAATATATGACATTATAAAGCTACTGGATTTATGTATATATATACATATGTATGTCATCTACTTACTTCCATTTCAAGACAATAAGGAAAGGAAAACAACGTTCATGCGTACGTACGGACTACCGTCTCCATGAACGGTGTTTTTCATTTTATTTATCTACCTATTATATATATATATATATACTGAATATATATGATATATAAATCATATTTTATATTCTGGAAGTAAGTAAATCATGATATAAGTAATAATGATGTCAAGAACAACAAGTCAAAACACCTACGATAAATGAAATGATTTTACCCAAAACGCTTCTTTAACATGGAATTTACAAAAGAACGGGTAATATAATGTCATAAGTGAACCATATATGATATCATATCAATATGTATGATTCTGGAATAAGTCAATAACATTATTTAAACCATTATACAGGAGCTTCGGACACGTACAAAGCTAATCGGACCTAAGGTAAGGGAAATATCACAATCTCATTTTTATCCGAGATTGTTTATTCGTAAGTATTTACTGGGGTGTATTTTATCATCCACATCCATGTTCCCTCATTATGTAATATTGTTTCCATCCACTTGAAATAGTTTAAATCCAATTTTACCCTTAGGTGAGTTTTTAGTAAAGAATATGAAAGGAATCTTTTGTCGTTTTTCCGTACGAGGTACTTTTTGACTTTTTCCGACAAAAGTACGAAGAATGTTTTTTTTAAACTTATACGGCATGAATGGATTTTTAAAACATTACTTCAAAGAATCTTCCTTTACAAGTTTTCAAGTTTATTTTTAATCAACTTCTTTTATTTTAAAGTTGTATGACATGTTATGAAAGGAAAAATGTGATTCCTTTCATATTCTTTACTAAAAACTCACCTAAGGGTAAAATTGGATTTAAACTATTTCAAGTGGATGGAAACAATATTACATATTGAGGGAACATGGATGTGGATGATAAAATACACCCCAGTAAATACTTACGAATAAACAATCTCGGATAAAAATGAGATTGTGATATTTCCCTTACCTTAGGTCCGATTAGCTTTGTACGTGTCCGAAGCTCCTGTATAATGGTTTAAATAATGTTATTGACTTATTCCAGAATCATACATATTGATATGATATCATATATGGTCATATTATTAGCTTCTTGTTAGTAATATTTCATTGTTACTTGTTACTCGGGTCTTTATAACTTTTTGTTCTTATGCGTGTTTTGTCGAATAAATTCTTATTCTTATCTTTAGGTTATAGATAATTCATTTCCAGAATGGTATTAGTGTAGTATATACCATATTCATTCATTCAATTCATTTATATAATCATTATGAAATGAAGATCATGTAGAACGAGTCGCATCACATCGTGGAGACGGTATTCCGTACGTACGCACGAGTGATGATATCGTTCCTATGATCGTGGAATTGTATTGGAGTATATATATATTATTTCAGTATCAATATTACTTCATAATAATCATATGTAGTTACTCATTACACCATTATACCCATCCTTGTAAGGTGATGGTGGAAAATAGATTACACCACGGCGTGGAGACGGTATTCCGTACGTACGCACGCGCGGTGATTTCATTTTTCCGTAGGATGGATAGAAGGTGAATTAGGGTTGTTTCATATTTATAATAACATATCAGTATGTAAGTAATACTGATGTTATTACTTTATCATGAAACAACTAAAGAAGAAGAAGTTGAAGAAGAAAGAAATTGAAAAGATCGGTAATGGATATTACCTCTTCTTTGGAACGCCTCTTTGAATCCTCCACTTAAGGAACTAAGATTGGTCTTTGGAGAAGACCAGAACCTCTAGGATTATTCTAGGAAAGTGGAGAGGAGAAAATGGCAGGGGTTGGCCGAGCTTGAGTGCTCAAAATTGGTGTGAGGAGGAGGGGGAGGAGGTGTCCTTTTATAGGGGAGGAGAGGGGCACCTTAGGAATTCTTAAAAATATTAATTTATAATAAATCTAACCCCACTTAAAAACCTCCAAAAATGACTCATATTCAAAGATTAGATGAGATAGGGTTGTAATATCATCAAACAATCAAATTTAGACATGTTTGGATATTATTTTAAACCTTATCAATTAGATTTAACTCTAAGTTAAATAATTTAACTTTTACCGTGTCTTTTTGTTTTCTTTCACTATATGGTTAATACACTTACTATAACATGCCAAACGAACCCCAAATTGTTTATTATTAATATATATATCCTTATCTAAGTCATTTGGCCGATCCTTAGATTTTTAGGAATAAAATAACAATTAATAATATAATATTTTATTTAAAAACTATTTTGTGTCAATTTTGACACTATTTGATATATGATTTTTGTGAAAGTCATAACATAATTAAATGTTCGAAACAAGTTGATTAAATCAACATTAATATATCATAGTAACCTAGAAAATTAGTGGAATTCATAAAAAATCTCAAATTACATTTATTTTGGTGCTTATAACATCAATTATGTCAATATTTTAGTGTCTTTGGAAACTCGGAACGTAATCTTCTAATCGTGGTGAGAGTTCTTCAATATCTCCCATAAAGGTCATCCATTTTTTATTACCTAAAACCTTTCTTTATATCCTGGGGAAAAGAAAACATAAAAGGGTGAGCTCAAATGCTCAGTAAGGGTAAACAAAAGAAATATCAATCACATAATTTTCATAAGAACATAACTTTTTTGGAAATCTTAACCTGCAAAAGAGAGCATAATTTCATAACATGGGATAAATCATAGTAGTGAAATGAAATCATAACTTAAAACATTACTCATTGTGGCATACACACATAATCATAGAGAATCATTTCATGTTAGTCAAGACTCATTGCCAAGACTATCTTAGTGGACAAAGTCCCTTTCTGAATCGAGTAATCCTCGTTTCAGTCCTGTTTCACTGAACCGGTATAACCTACCATTCCAGCCATGTCTATCTCATGAGATATAAAATCTTTACCCAATGCATTGGAGGGAGATATAGGTCCCACCCATCTTATAATGAATCCTTTCTTATGTGTGCCACAAAATCATAAATCATACATCATTTCATAACCCATGTAATAAAAATTGGATTCTTAAACAACATGACATCATAAAACCATTCTTATAAGATAAAGGAATTCATAAACATAATTCCATCACAACATAGTCAAATCAATGTAAAAATATGGATAGAAACAGAACCCTTTATTATCTTATATGGAAAATAATTTTGATAAAACACTTGAATTGAATTCTTGAGAAAAATATCCTTTCTTCTTCAAAATCAATTACTTTTCACAAAACATCATGCAATTTTAAAAGAAAGAGATTTTATTGAAAATAGTCATGAAATATTTTAGAGGAAGCTTCATGAAAATAAGTCTTCATAAAACAGTAGAAATCCGTTCGTGCCGTATAAGTTAAAAAAAACATTCTTCGTACTTTTGTCGGAAAAGTCAAAAAGTACCTCGTACGAAAAACAACAAAAGATTCCTTTCATATCATTTACTAAAAACTCACCGAAGGGTAAAATTGGATTTAAACAATTGTAGGTTGTTGTAAATAACATTACATATTGAGGAAACATGGATGTGGATGATAAAATATACCCCAGTAAATTTCAAAGTACAAACAATCTCGGATAAAAATGAGATTGTGATATTTCCCTTACCTTAGGTCCGATTTGCTTCGTATGTGTCCGAACCTCCTGTATAATGATTTAAATAATGTCATTGACTTATTACAGAATCATATTCATTGTTATGATATCATATATGGTTCACTTATGACATTATATTACCCGTTCTTTTGTAAATTCCATGTTAAAGAAGCGTTTTGGGTAAAATCATTTCATTTATCGTAGGTGTTTTGACTTGTTGTTCTTGACATCATTATTACTTATATCATGATTTACTTACTTCCAGAATATAAAATATGATTTATATATCATATATATTCAGTATATATATATATATATAATAGGTAGATAAATAAAATGAAAAACACCGTTCATGGAGACGGTAGTCCGTACGTACGCATGAACGTTGTTTTCCTTTCCTTATTGTCTTGAAATGGAAGTAAGTAGATGACATACATATGTATATATATACATAAATCCAGTAGCTTTATAATGTCATATATTTCATTATTATTTCTTATATATACTTTATAATCATTCTTAAATGGTTAATATGGAGAATGAATCTCATCGCGTCGTGGAGACGGTAGTCCGTACGTACGCACGAGCGATGATATCATTTCTATAAGTATTGAATTGAATTGGAGTGAATTATACAATATATCAGAATCAATATGATGTTGTAATAACTATGTATAGTTATTCTTTACACCATTATACCCATCCTTGTAAGGTGGTGGTGGAAAATAGATTACACCACGGCGTGGAGACGGTATTCCGTACGTACGCACGCGCGGTGATTTCTTTTTCCATAGGATGGATAGATGGTGAAATAGGGTTGTTTCATACTTATAATAACATATCCGTATATGAGTGATACTGATGTTATTACTTCATAATGAAACAACCTAAGAAGAAGTGGAAGAAGAAATAAAGATAAAAGAATTGGTAACGGTAATTACCTCTTCTTTGAAGCGCCTCTTTGAGACCTCCTCTTAGGGCACTAGAATTGGTCTTTGAGGAAGACCAGAACCTCTAGGATGTTGCTAGGGAAGTGGATAAGAGATTTTTGCAGGGGTTGGCCGAGCTTGAGAGCTCAAATTGGTGTGAGGAGGAGGGGGAGGAGGTGTCCTTTTATAGGGGAGGAGAGGGGCACCTTAGGAATTCTTAAAAATATTAATTTATAATAAATCTAACCCCACTTAAAAACCACCAAAAATGACTCATATTAAAAGATTAGATGAGATAGGGTTGTAATATCATCAACCAATCAAATTTAGACATGTTTGGATATTATTTTAAACCTTATCAATTAGATTTAACTCTAAGTTAAATAATTTAACTTTTACCGTGTCTTTTTGTTTTCTTTCACTATATGGTTAATACACTTACTATAACATGCCAAACGAACCCCAAATTGTTTATTATTAATATATATATCCTTATCTAAGTCATTTGGCCGATCCTTAGATTTTTAGGAATAAAATAACAATTAATAATATAATATTTTATTTAAAAACTATTTTGTGTCAATTTTGACACTATTTGATATATGATTTTTGTGAAAGTCATAACAGAATTAAATGTTCGAAACAAGTTGATTAAATCAACATTAATATATCATAGTAACCTAGAAAATTAGTGGAATTCATAAAAAATCTCAAATTACATTTATTTTGGTGCTTATAACATCAATTATGTCAATATTTCATTAAAAAGATAATTACTGCATCATCGTTGTGTCATAAATAAATTAAATTATTTGATGTCTAAAAATTAAAAATAAAATACCATTATGTAGGAAATCTTTTTAGCTTTCTAATGAATATTTATAGTCGAATATATCTTATGTATAACCCCATATTACAAATGATGTACTTATTAAACTTTGATTTTAACTATTTTAACCCTTCTTTAAATAAATTAATAATAAATGTCCTAATCTAATCCAAGTGGGCCTAAATGGTCATATTTTATTCCTAAGTTTGTTTTTGGTCGAATTACACTTGTCCAATAGAATTAGGACATGTGTTAGGGTAATATTAATATCATATTTACCCTTAGTTACCCTATTTACTATTAACCGTGGTAAAAAAGTAAAAAGTTACTATTCACCAAAAAATTATTTTCATCTCATTGAACCACATTTTAGTCCTTGATAATAACCGTGTCTCTCAGATTTTCGAAATTCCATTAACAAAAGCGGTAAAATTAAGTTTTATGCAAAATTCAGTTTTTAACCTACCACTTAGTAGTTTCACTATTCATCAAAAATTGAAGGTTTTCAGAAAAATGCCAAAATTTCATCCTAAGCTATATTTCATATTCCGAATTCAAAAATGAAGTCTATTTTACCAAATTCATAACATAGAAGTTGCATTAATTAATTTTATAAATAAATCCCGCTATTAAAACAAATAGCGTGTTTTTAAGAAACAATATCTATCAAAAGATTGACACTTGTTTATGTCTGGTTTAAATGTGCAATTACATCCAATGACCAACATTGTATTAAATTGTAAAAATATATTCTAAATATACTTTAAAACCACTCAAATTAATGATTTATCACTTTTAATTATTTCGATTAAAAAAGTTGTTTTTAATTATAATTTAGTAATTTTCACTATTCATCGGAATATGAAAGTTATCCGAAAAGTACAAAAATTTCACCTTAGGCTAAATTCGATACTCCGAATCCATAAATGAAGTCCATTTTGAAAAATAGAATTTACAAAATTTCAAAAAGTGGTTATTACTATTCACAACAGCTAGTTTTAATAATATCTTAATAGCATATCGTTGTTTAGCGAAACTTGGTGTTGCGTACAACACACGCTATCGAGGAAGGTCGCGATTGCGTGTAATGCAAGGCAAGTCAAGGATGTGTGTTGTGCAAGCTCTTTTTGGTGTATCGTACAACACAAGACATTAAAAAGAATATTTTTTATAAAATCTTGGGCTGTTACATTCTACCCCCCTTAAAATGAATTTCGCCCTCGAAATTCGTCGGGGTTATAAATGGTTTACTATTCGAAAGTTTCTTTTATAGAAACCCACATCGTAAAAAAGGAATACCAAAACTTGGCTTTAAAAACTAAAGTATGAAATGTAACGATTACCCAAATAAACTAATCACTGGGTTTCCACATAGGTGAAAATATGGATATGGAAGAGAAATCTAACCATCATGTTCTGATGGAGAGTGGTAGAGAACATGGCTATGGAAAAGCCAGTAATCACAAATCCATAGATTTGTGATGATATAAGGTACCATCTTATTCATCAGGTATAAGATCACTAGGACAACATTTTTGGTTTTCAAGATCATTTCCCTAAAGTTGAAAATTTGAATTAGAATAAATACTTACTTTATTTTGGTACAATCTCACTGTTGTTCGTGCCTTGAACAATTTCCACTTCATCTCTTAAATAAATGAAGTTGAATTTGTTATTCATGAAGTGTTAGCAGATCATGTGATAGAATGACGGGTCATTCCATCTGTCTCAAACAAAAGATTAGCAAAAATTATATGCATAAGTCGATCTATAGTGAGATTAATCATATATGGTTCCTTAAATGGACTTATACTTCATATATCATACTGCTTAATATAATAAAACTAGTTTCTACTAAACAGGGACTTCCTGTAGGCCAGTGGTAGGCGATAAAGGCCAGTTGCACTTCGGTTGTGGGTTCGATTCCTACAGCCTTGTCCGAAGCGATGGGCTGTCGCCCGTCCTGCAGGTTGTCCTTTTTCTAAAACTACGTTACTATAACATCCCATCAATAATATCGAAAATCTTCTATCCTTAAACAATACTAACTTATGTCCAACATAATCCAGTTTAATCTTTAGGCTTATACATAATACTGCAGTCCACTCTCATAATATAGTGACAACGATTACCAGAGATTTAATACCATCGTTGATCCCCATATATCATAAGATATGTTTTGTTGGTCACATTCCAAACATTCAAAGTCCTTAATCATGTATTCTCTTGAATACCTTAGTGAAAACATGAATGCAGTTTAAAGTTAACACTTTCCACATACCAAAATCCTCAAAATTCTATATACTCAAACCATGATATAACTTAGTCCTTATATCAATCATGAGCTCATGAATACAATCAAACATCTCATTATCTTCTTATCCTTTCATTATGCACTTATCATCTACTTTCCAAAAAGTATCTGAATAACCTTTCATGGTTATTGGTACCATTCATCATACACTTTCAAAACTTAAGGAAAGACAACAGTGTAACAATCCTTAGATGTCTCCTTATTCCATGAGATTACTTATACAACATTACACATGATAAACATGTAATCATTCCACTATATTCTTAGACCATTGACCGAGCTTCAACATTTCTTTCATCTCACATATCATTTGTAGTTTCTTCATCATCATCAACATAAATACTTCCCATACGACCATACTGATTCTCTTCATGAGACTTTCCCTTAGGGCATTGGTTTGCATAATGCCCATACATTCCACATTTAAAACATTTAACCATTGTTGATGTCGTAGCAATACCATTATCCTCATCCATGGTGTTAACTGAACCTTTTCCTTTGCACTTACTGGATTTGTGTCCTTCTTTTCCACACCCAAAGCATCTTCCAGTTCCTTTGAAACATTCTCCTTGATGCCTCTTCCCACATGATTTACATAGGGGAAATTGAACTTTCTTTCCTCTATGATCATCATGGAACTCCATCTTTCTCTTATTAGTCGAGTCAGGAAACTTACCAAATTTTACTTTATTGATCATGTTGTGAGATTGTTGATTCGGCATAATAATGATGTTTGGACATCCAAATCCCATTTCATTTGGTTGCTCATGAAGAATATCATTCCATTGTCCATCATATCCTCCATTATCGTGAATCATCTTGTTTCCAGCCATATTCTAAAACCCAAAAAAGAATAGTGTGAGAGGCAAAAATCATAATAAAGGGGGAGTAACATAAATATCTATCATCTTTGGTTTAATCTAATATCGTTACCATAGTTCTAGAACTATATCCTATACGTATACTTATCCTTAGGGGCATCCCTAGACATACCTTAGAAATATCTCTAGGGATCTCACTAATGTTTTCGCATCCTAGTTTCCAAAGGTTGACTAAACCTTTCCTCTGATACCAACTGTAGAGACCCGTAAATTTCAAAGTACAAACAATCTCGGATAAAAATGAGATTGTGATATTTCCCTTACCTTAGGTCCGATTTGCTTCGTATGTGTCCGAACCTCCTGTATAATGATTTAAATAATGTCATTGACTTATTACAGAATCATATTCATTGTTATGATATCATATATGGTTCACTTATGACATTATATTACCCGTTCTTTTGTAAATTCCATGTTAAAGAAGCGTTTTGGGTAAAATCATTTCATTTATCGTAGGTGTTTTGACTTGTTGTTCTTGACATCATTATTACTTATATCATGATTTACTTACTTCCAGAATATAAAATATGATTTATATATCATATATATTCAGTATATATATATATATAATAGGTAGATAAATAAAATGAAAAACACCGTTCATGGAGACGGTAGTCCGTACGTACGCATGAACGTTGTTTTCCTTTCCTTATTGTCTTGAAATGGAAGTAAGTAGATGACATACATATGTATATATATACATAAATCCAGTAGCTTTATAATGTCATATATTTCATTATTATTTCTTATATATACTTTATAATCATTCTTAAATGGTTAATATGGAGAATGAATCTCATCGCGTCGTGGAGACGGTAGTCCGTACGTACGCACGAGCGATGATATCATTTCTATAAGTATTGAATTGAATTGGAGTGAATTATACAATATATCAGAATCAATATGATGTTGTAATAACTATGTATAGTTATTCTTTACACCATTATACCCATCCTTGTAAGGTGGTGGTGGAAAATAGATTACACCACGGCGTGGAGACGGTATTCCGTACGTACGCACGCGCGGTGATTTCTTTTTCCATAGGATGGATAGATGGTGAAATAGGGTTGTTTCATACTTATAATAACATATCAGTATATGAGTGATACTGATGTTATTACTTCATAATGAAACAACCTAAGAAGAAGTGGAAGAAGAAATAAAGATAAAAGAATTGGTAACGGTAATTACCTCTTCTTTGAAGCGCCTCTTTGAGACCTCCTCTTAGGGCACTAGAATTGGTCTTTGAGGAAGACCATAACCTCTAGGATGTTGCTAGGGAAGTGGATAAGAGATTTTGGCAGGGGTTGGCCGAGCTTGAGAGCTCAAATTGGTGTGAGGAGGAGGGGGAGGAGGTGTCCTTTTATAGGGGAGGAGAGGGGCACCTTAGGAATTCTTAAAAATATTAATTTATAATAAATCTAACCCCACATAAAAACCTCAAAAAATGACTCATATTCAAAGATTAGATGAGATAGGGTTGTAATCTCATCAACCAATCAAATTTAGACATGTTTGGATATTATTTTAAACCTTATCAATTAGATTTAACTCTAAGTTAAATAATTTAACTTTTACCGTGTCTTTTTGTTTTCTTTCACTATATGGTTAATACACTTACTATAACATGCCAAACGAACCCCAAATTGTTTATTATTAATATATATATCCTTATCTAAGTCATTTGGCCGATCCTTAGATTTTTAGGAATAAAATAACAATTAATAATATAATATTTTATTTAAAAACTATTTTGTGTCAATTTTGACACTATTTGATATATGATTTTTGTGAATGTCATAACAGAATTAAATGTTCGAAACAAGTTGATTAAATCAACATTAATATATCATAGTAACCTAGAAAATTAGTGGAATTCATAAAAAATCTCAAATTACATTTATTTTGGTGCTTATAACATCAATTATGTCAATATTTCATTAAAAAGATAATTACTGCATCATCGTTGTGTCATAAATAAATTAAATTATTTGATGTCTAAAAATTACAAATAAAATACCATTATGTAGGAAATCTTTTTAGCTTTCTAATGAATATTTATAGTCGAATTTATCTTATGTATAACCCCATATTACAAATGATTTACTTATTAAACTTTGATTTTACCTATTTTAACCCTTCTTTAAATAAATTAATAATAAATGTCCTAATCTAGGTCCGATTAGCTTTGTACGTGTCCGAAGCTCCTCTTCTTTGGAACGCCTCTTTGAATCCTCCACTTAAGGAACTAAGATTGGTCTTTGGAGAAGACCAGAACCTCTAGGATTATTCTAGGAAAGTGGAGAGGAGAAAATGGCAGGGGTTGGCCGAGCTTGAGTGCTCAAAATTGGTGTGAGGAGGAGGGGGAGGAGGTGCCCTTTTATAAGGGAGGAGAGGGGCACCTTAGGAATTCTTAAAAATATTAATTTATAATAAATCTAACCCCACTTAAAGGATCGTAATAGTTTAGTGTCTTTGGAAACTCGGAACGTAATCTTCTAATCGTGGTGAGAGTTCTTCAATATCTCCCATAAAGGTCATCCCTTTTTTTTAACCTAAAACCTTTCTTTATATCCTGGGGAAAAGAAAACATAAAAGGGTGAGCTCAAATGCTCAGTAAGGGTAAACAAAAGAAATATCAATCACATAATTTTCATAAGAACATAACTTTTTTGGAAATCTTAACCTGCAAAAGAGATCATAATATCTTAACATGGAACAAATCATAGAAGTGAAAATGAGATCCCCATAATCATAACATGAAACTTGAAACTTTGTGGCATGCACACATAATCATGGAAAATCATTTCTTGTTAGTCATGACTCATTGCCAAGACTATCTTAGTGGACAAAGTCCCTTTCTGAACCGAGTTCACTCCTCGTTTCAGTCCTGTATCACTGAACCGAAATAACCTTCCGTTCCAGCCATGTCTATCTCATGAGATATAAAATCATTACCCAATGCATTGGAGGGAGATATAGGTCCCACCCATCTTATAATGAATCCTTTCTTATGTGTGCCACATAATCATAAAACATACATCATCACATAACACATATAACAAAAATGGGATTCTTGAAACATCATGACATCATAAATCAATTCATATATGATAAAGGAATTCATAAACATAATTCCATCACAACATAGTCAAACCAATGTAAAAATATGGATAGAAACAGAACCCTTTATTATCTTATATGGAAAATAATTTTGATAAAACACTTGAATTGAATTCTTGAGAAAAATATCCTTTCTTCTTCAAAATCAATTACTTTTCACAAAACATCATGCAATTTTAAAAGAAAGAGATTTTATTGAAAATAGTCATGAAATCTTTTAGAGGAAGCTTCATGAAAATAAGTCTTCATAAAACAGTAGAAATCCGTTCGTGCCGTATAAGTTAAAAAAAACATTCTTTGTACTTTTGTCGGAAAAGTCAAAAAGTACCTCGTACGAAAAACAACAAAAGATTCCTTTCATATCATTTACTAAAAACTCACCGAAGGGTAAAATTGGATTTAAACAATTGTAGGTTGTTGTAAATAACATTACATATTGAGGAAACATGGATGTGGATGATAAAATATACCCCAGTAAATTTCAAAGTACAAACAATCTCGGATAAAAATGAGATTGTGATATTTCCCTTACCTTAGGTCCGATTTGCTTCGTATGTGTCCGAACCTCCTGTATAATGATTTAAATAATGTCATTGACTTATTACAGAATCATATTCATTGTTATGATATCATATATGGTTCACTTATGACATTATATTACCCGTTCTTTTGTAAATTCCATGTTAAAGAAGCGTTTTGGGTAAAATCATTTCATTTATCGTAGGTGTTTTGACTTGTTGTTCTTGACATCATTATTACTTATATCATGATTTACTTACTTCCAGAATATAAAATATGATTTATATATCATATATATTCAGTATATATATATATATATAATAGGTAGATAAATAAAATGAAAAACACCGTTCATGGAGACGGTAGTCCGTACGTACGCATGAACGTTGTTTTCCTTTCCTTATTGTCTTGAAATGGAAGTAAGTAGATGACATACATATGTATAGGGACCTGTAGAGACCCGTATCCTCACGTACATGGACATTACATTACATTTGCGGAATACTTAGTACATAACAAAAACACACACTAAAGGATCGTAATAGTTTAGTGTCTTTGGAAACTCGGAACATAATCTTCTAATCCTGGTGAAAGATCTTCAATATCTCCCGTAAAGATCTTCCATTTTTTTTAACCTAAAACCTTTCTTTATATCCTGGGGAAAAGAAAACATAAAAGGGTGAGCTCAAATGCTCAGTAAGGGTATACAAAAGAAATAAAAATCATATCATATCTTTTTGAAAATCACAACCTGCAAAAGAGATCATAATATCTTAACATGGAACAAATCATAGAAGTGAAAATGAGATCCCCATAATCATAACATGAAACTTGAAACTTTGTGGCATGCACACATAATCATGGAAAATCATTTCTTGTTAGTCATGACTCATTGCCAAGACTATCTTAGTGGACAAAGTCCCTTTCTGAACCGAGTTCACTCCTCGTTTCAGTCCTGTATCACTGAACCGAAATAACCTTCCGTTCCAGCCATGTCTATCTCATGAGATATAAAATCATTACCCAATGCATTGGAGGGAGATATAGGTCCCACCCATCTTATAATGAATCCTTTCTTATGTGTGCCACATAATCATAAAACATACATCATCACATAACACATATAACAAAAATGGGATTCTTGAAACATCATGACATCATAAATCAATTCATATATGATAAAGGAATTCATAAACATAATTCCATCACAACATAGTCAAACCAATGTAAAAATATGGATAGAAACAGAACCCTTTATTATCTTAGATGGAAAATAATTTTGATAAAACACTTGAATTGAATTCTTGAGGAAAATATCCTTTCTTCTTCAAAAACATTTTTCCTTTCATAACATGTCATACAACTTTAAAATAATAGAAGTTGATTAAAAATAAACTTGAAAACTTGTAAAGGAAGCTTCTTTGAAGTAATGTTTTAAAAATCCATTCATGCCGTATAAGTTTAAAAAAAACATTCTTCGTACTTTTGTCGGAAAAAGTCAAAAAGTACCTCGTACGGAAAAACGACAAAATATTCCTTTCATATTCTTTACTAAAAACTCACCTAAGGGTAAAATTGGATTTAAACTATTTCAAGTGGATGGAAACAATATTACATAATGAGGGAACATGGATGTGGATGATAAAATACACCCCAGTAAATACTTACGAATAAACAATCTCGGATAAAAATGAGATTGTGATATTTCCCTTACCTTAGGTCCGATTAGCTTTGTACGTGTCCGAAGCTCCTGTATAATGGTTTAAATAATGTTATTGACTTATTCCAGAATCATACATATTGATATGATATCATATATGGTCATATTATTAGCTTCTTGTTAGTAATATTTCATTGTTACTTGTTACTCGGGTCTTTATAACTTTTTGTTCTTATGCGTGTTTTGTCGAATAAATTCTTATTCTTATCTTTAGGTTATAGATAATTCATTTCCAGAATGGTATTAGTGTAGTATATACCATATTCATTCATTCAATTCATTTATATAATCATTATGAAATGAAGATCATGTAGAACGAGTCGCATCACATCGTGGAGACGGTATTCCGTACGTACGCACGAGTGATGATATCGTTCCTATGATCGTGGAATTGTATTGGAGTATATATATATTATTTCAGTATCAATATTACTTCATAATAATCATATGTAGTTACTCATTACACCATTATACCCATCCTTGTAAGGTGATGGTGGAAAATAGATTACACCACGGCGTGGAGACGGTATTCCGTACGTACGCACGCGCGGTGATTTCATTTTTCCGTAGGATGGATAGAAGGTGAATTAGGGTTGTTTTATATTTATAATAACATATCAGTATGTAAGTAATACTGATGTTATTACATTATCATGAAACAACTAAAGAAGAAGAAGTTGAAGAAGAAAGAAATTGAAAAGATCGGTAATGGATATTACCTCTTCTTTGGAACGCCTCTTTGAATCCTCCACTTAAGGAACTAAGATTGGTCTTTGGAGAAGACCAGAACCTCTAGGATTATTCTAGGAAAGTGGAGAGGAGAAAATGGCAGGGGTTGGCCGAGCTTGAGTGCTCAAAATTGGTGTGAGGAGGAGGGGGAGGAGGTGCCCTTTTATAAGGGAGGAGAGGGGCACCTTAGGAATTCTTAAAAATATTAATTTATAATAAATCTAACCCCACTTAAAAACCTCCAAAAATGACTCATATTCGAAGATTAGATGAGATAGGGTTGTAATCTCATCAACCAATCAAATTTAGACATGTTTGGATATTATTTTAAACCTTATCAATTAGATTTAACTCTAAGTTAAATAATTTAACTTTTACCGTGTCTTTTTGTTTTCTTTCACTATATGGTTAATAAACTTACTATAACATGCCAAACGAACCATAAATTGTTTATTATTAATATATATATCCTTATCTAAGTCATTTGGCCGAACCTTAGATTTTTAGGAAATAAAATAACAATTAATAATATAATATTTGATTTAAAAACTATTTTGTGTCAATTTTGACACTATTTGATATATGATTTTTGTGAAAGTCATAACAGAATTATATGTTCTAACCATGTTGATTAAATCAACATTAATATATCATAGTAACCTAGAAAATTAGTGGAATTCATAAAAAATCTCAAATTACATTTGTTTTGGTGTTTATAACATCAATTATGTCAATATTTCATTAATAAGATAATTACTGCATCATCGTTGTGTCATAAATAAATTAAATTATTTGATGTCTAAAAATTACAAATAAAATACCATCATGTAGGAAATCTTTTTAGATTTCTAATGAATATTTACAATCGAATTTATCTTATGTATAACCCCATATTAAAAATGATTTACTTATTAAACTTTGATTTTAACTATTTTAACCCTTCTTTAAATAAATTCATAATAAATGTCCTAATCTAATCCAAGTGGGCCTAAATGGTCATATTTTATTCCTAAGTTTGTTTTTGGTCGAATTACACTTGTCCAATAGAATTAGGACATGTGTTAGGGTAATAGTAATATCATATTTACCCTTAGTTACCCTATTTACTATTAACCGCGGTAAAAAAAGTAAAAAGTTACTATTCACCAAAAATTATTTTCATCTCATTGAACCACATTTTAGTCCTTGATATTAACCGTGTCTCTCAGATTTTCGAAATTCCATTCACAGAAGTGGTAAAATTATGTTTTATGCAAAATTCAGTTTTTAACCTACCACTTAGTGGTTTCACTATTCATCAAAAATTGAAAGTTTTCAGAAAAATGCCAAAATTTCATCCTAAGCTATATTTCATATTCCGAATTCAAAAATGAAGTCTATTTTACCAAATTCATAACATAGAAGTTGAATTAATTAATTTTATAATTAAATCCCGCTATTAAAACAAATAGCGTGTTTTTACGAAACAATATCTATCAAAAGATTGACACTTGTTTATGTCAGGTTTAAATGTGAAATTACGTCCAATGACCAACATTGTATTAAATTGTAAAAATATATTCTAAATATACTTTAAAACCACTCAAATTAATAATTTATCACTATTAATTATTTCGATTAAAAAAGTTGTTTTTAATTATAATTTAGTAATTTTCACTATTCATCAGAATATGAAAGTTATCCGAAATGTACCAAAATTTCACCTTAGGCTAAATTCGATACTCCGAATCCAAAAATGAAATCCATTTTGAAAAATAAAATTTACAAAATTTCAAAAAGTGGTTATTACTATTCATAATGGCTAGTTTTAATAGCATATCGCTGTTTAGTGAAACTCGTTATTGCGTACTACACACACTATCGAGGAAGGTTGCGATTGCGTGTAATGCAAGGCAAGTCAAGGATGCGTGTTGTGCAAGCTCCTTTTGGTGTAGCGTACAACACAAGACATTAATAAAATTAAAAAGAATATTTTTCATAAAATCTTGGGCTGTTACATTCTACCCCCCTTAAAATGAATTTCGCCCTCGAAATTCGTCGGGGTTATAAATGGTTTTCTATTCGAAAGTTTCCCACATCGTAAAAAGGAATACCAAAACTTGGCTTTAAAAACTAAAGTATGAAATGTAACGATTACCCAAATAAACTAATTGTTGGGTTTCCACATAGGTAAAAATATGGATAGGGAAGAAAAATCTAACCATCATGTTCTGATGGAGAGTGGTAGAGAACATGGCTATGGAAAAGCCAAAAATCACAAATCCATAAATTTGTGATGATATAAGGTACCATCTGATTCCTCAGGTATAAGATCACTAGGACAACATTTTTGGTTTTCAAGATCATTTCCCTAAAGTTGAAAATTTGAATTAGAATAAATACTTACTTTATTTTGGTACAATCTCACTGTTTTTCGTGCCTTGAACAATTTCCACTTCATCTCTTAAATAAATGAAGTTGAATTTGTTATTCGTGAAGTGTTAGCAGATAATGTGATAGAATGACGGTTCATTCCATCTGTCTCAAACAAAATGTTAGCAAAAATTATATGCATAAATCGATCTATAGTGAGATTAATCATATATGGTTCCTAAAATGGACTTATACTTCATATATCATACTGCTTAATATAATAAAACTAGTTTCTACGAAATAGGGACTTCCTGTAGGTCAGTGGTAGGCGATAAAGGCCAGTCGCACTTCGGTTGTGGGTTCGATTCCTACAGCCTTGTCCGAAGCGATGGGCTGTCGCCCGTCCTGCAGGTTGTCCTTTTTCTAAAACTATATTACTATAACATCCCATCAATAATATCGAGAAAACTTCGATCCTTAAACAATACTCACTTATGTCCAACATAATCCATTTCAATCTTTAGGCTTATCCATAATACTGCAGTCCACTCTCATAATATAGTGACAACGATTACCAGAGATTTAATACTGTCGTTGATCCCCACATATCATAAGATATGTTTTGTTGGTCACATTCTAAACATTCAAAGTCCTTAATCATGTATTCTCTTGAATACCTTAGTGAAAACATGAATGCAGTTAAAAGTTAACACTTTCCACATACCAAAATTCTCAAAATTCTATATACTCAATCCATGATATCACTTAGTCCTTATATCAATCATGAGCTCATGAATATTGTTAAACATTTCATTTTCTTATTTTCCCTTCATTATGCGCATATCATCTTATTTCCAAAAATATCTCAATCACTTTGAATACCATATTAAACCAATACATAAATATTCCAATACTCCATGATACAACATTATTTTGGAATACCATTACATAAACACTTAATCATTCCACCACATCGTTATCATATTCAACATTGCCAATAGTGATCGCATGTGATTTCCCTTTGTCCTTTGCCTTCAGTGGTTGCTCATGTTGATCATCACTAACCCTTGGATTAGGGCAATTATTAGCATAATGCCCCATTTCCTTGCACTTGAAGCATTGAAGTGTTGGCGGTGCGTTCTCTGCAGTGTTTGCTTTATTCACATCATTAGAAACCCTTTTTCCATTACTTCGACACTCAGCTGCTCGATGACCTTCTTTTCCACACTTAAAACATTTTCTAGTTCCTTTAAGACAATCTCCACCATGCTTATGAATTTGGTAAAATAGACTTCATTTTTGAATTCGGAATATGAAATATAGCTTAGGATGAAATTTTGGCATTTTTCTGAAAACCTTCAATTTTTGATGAATAGTGAAACTACTAAGTGGTAGGTTAAAAACTGAATTTTGCATAAAACTTAATTTTACCGCTTTTGTGAATGGAATTTCGAAAATCCGAGAGACACGGTTATTATCAAGGACTAAAATGTGGTTCAATGAGATGAAAATAATTTTTTGGTGAATAGTAACTTTTTACTTTTTTTTACCACGGTTAATAGTAAATAGGGTAACTAAGGGTAAATATGATATTAATATTACCCTAACACATGTCCTAATTCTATTGGAAAAGTGTAATTCGACCAAAAACAAACTTAGGAATAAAATATGACCATTTAGGCCCACTTGGATTAGATTAGGACATTTATTATTAATTTATTTAAAGAAGGGTTAAAATAGGTAAAATCAAAGTTTAATAAGTAAATCATTTGTAATATGGGGTTATACATAAGATAAATTCGACTATAAATATTCATTAGAAAGCTAAAAAGATTTCCTACATAATGGTATTTTATTTGTAATTTTTAGACATCAAATAATTTAATTTATTTATGACACAACGATGATGCAGTAATTATCTTTTTAATGAAATATTGACATAATTGATGTTATAAGCACCAAAATAAATGTAATTTGAGATTTTTTATGAATTACACTAATTTTCTAGGTTACTATGATATATTAATGTTGATTTAATCAACTTGTTTCGAACATTTAATTCTGTTATGACTTTCACAAAAATCATATATCAAATAGTGTCAAAATTGACACAAAATAGTTTTTAAATAAAATATTATATTATTAATTATTATTTTATTCCTAAAAATCTAAGGATCGGCCAAATGACTTAGATAAGGATATATATATTAATAATAAACAATTTGGGGTTCGTTTGGCATGTTATAGTAAGTGTATTAACCATATAGTGAAAGAAAACAAAAAGACACGGTAAAAGTTAAATTATTTAACTTAGAGTTAAATCTAATTGATAAGGTTTAAAATAATATCCAAACATGTCTAAATTTGATTGGTTGATGAGATTACAACCCTATCTCATCTAATCTTTGAATATGAGTCATTTTTGGAGGTTTTTAAGTGGGGTTAGATTTATTATAAATTAATATTTTTAAGAATTCCTAAGGTGCCCCTCTCCTCCCCTATAAAAGGACACCTCCTCCCCCTCCTCCTCACACCAATTTGAGCTCTCAATCTCGGCCAACCCCTGCCAAAATATCTTATCCACTTCCCTAGCAACATCCTAGAGGTTCTGGTCTTCCTCAAAGACCAATTATAGTGCCCTAAGAGGAGGTCTCAAAGAGGCGCTTCAAAGAAGAGGTAATTACCGTTACCAATTCTTTTATCTTTATTTCTTCTTCCACTTCTTCATAGGTTGTTTCATTATGAAGTAATAACATCAGTATCACTCATATACTGATATGTTATTATAAGTATGAAACAACCCTATTTCACCATCTATCCATCCTATGGAAAAAGAAATCACCGCGCGTGCGTACGTACGGAATACCGTCTCCACGCCGTGGTGTAATCTATTTTCCACCACCACCTTACAAGGATGGGTATAATGGTGTAAAGAATAACTATACATAGTTATTACAACATCATATTGATTCTGATATATTGTATAATTCACTCCAATTCAATTCAATACTTATAGAAATGATATCATCGCTCGTGCGTACGTACGGACTACCGTCTCCACGACGCGATGAGATTCATTCTCCATATTAACCATTTAAGAATGATTATAAAGTATATATAAGAAATAATAATGAAATATATGACATTATAAAGCTACTGGATTTATGTATATATATACATATGTATGTCATCTACTTACTTCCATTTCAAGACAATAAGGAAAGGAAAACAACGTTCATGCGTACGTACGGACTACCGTCTCCATGAACGGTGTTTTTCATTTTATTTATCTACCTATTATATATATATATATATACTGAATATATATGATATATAAATCATATTTTATATTCTGGAAGTAAGTAAATCATGATATAAGTAATAATGATGTCAAGAACAACAAGTCAAAACACCTATGATAAATGAAATGATTTTACCCAAAACGCTTCTTTAACATGGAATTTACAAAAGAACGGGTAATATAATGTCATAAGTGAACCATATATGATATCATAACAATGAATATGATTCTGTAATAAGTCAATGACATTATTTAAATCATTATACAGGAGGTTCGGACACATACGAAGCAAATCAGACCTAAGGTAAGGGAAATATCACAATCTCATTTTTATCCGAGATTGTTTGTACTTTGAAATTTACTGGGGTATATTTTATCATCCACATCCATGTTTCCTCAATATGTAATGTTATTTACAACAACCTACAATTGTTTAAATCCAATTTTACCCTTCGGTGAGTTTTTAGTAAATGATATGAAAGGAATCTTTTGTTGTTTTTCGTACGAGGTACTTTTTGACTTTTCCGACAAAAGTACGAAGAATGTTTTTTTTAACTTATACGGCACGAACGGATTTCTACTGTTTTATGAAGACTTATTTTCATGAAGATTCCTCTAAAAGATTTCATGACTATTTTCAATAAAATCTCTTTCTTTTAAAATTGCATGATGTTTTGTGAAAAGTAATTGATTTTGAAGAAGAAAGGATATTTTTCTCAAGAATTCAATTCAAGTGTTTTATCAAAATTATTTTCCATATAAGATAATAAAGGGTTCTGTTTCTATCCATATTTTTACATTGATTTGACTATGTTGTGATGGAATTATGTTTATGAATTCCTTTATCTTATAAGAATGGTTTTATGATGTCATGTTGTTTAAGAATCCAATTTTTATTACATGGGTTATGAAATGATGTATGATTTATGATTTTGTGGCACACATAAGAAAGGATTCATTATAAGATGGGTGGGACCTATATCTCCCTCCAATGCATTGGGTAAAGATTTTATATCTCATGAGATAGACATGGCTGGAATGGTAGGTTATACCGGTTCAGTGAAACAGGACTGAAACGAGGATTACTCGATTCAGAAAGGGACTTTGTCCACTAAGATAGTCTTGGCAATGAGTCTTGACTAACATGAAATGATTCTCTATGATTATGTGTGTATGCCACAATGAGTAATGTTTTAAGTTATGATTTCATTTCACTACTATGATTTATCCCATGTTATGAAATTATGCTCTCTTTTGCAGGTTAAGATTTCCAAAAAAGTTATGTTCTTATGAAAATTATGTGATTGATATTTCTTTTGTTTACCCTTACTGAGCATTTGAGCTCACCCTTTTATGTTTTCTTTTCCCCAGGATATAAATAAAGGTTTTAGGTAAAAAAAAGGGGATGACCTTTATGGGAGATATTGAAGAACTCTCACCGCGCGTGCGTACGTACGGAATACCGTCTCCACGCTGTGGTGTAATCTATTTTCCACCATCACCTTACAAGGATGGGTATAATGGTGTAATGAGTAACTACATATGATTATTATGAAGTAATATTGATACTGAAATAATATATATATACTCCAATACAATTCCACGATCATAGGAACGATATCATCACTCGTGCGTACGTACGGAATACCGTCTCCACGATGTGATGCGACTCGTTCTACATGATCTTCATTTCATAATGATTATATAAATGAATTGAATGAATGAATATGGTATATACTACACTAATACCATTCTGGAAATGAATTATCTATAACCTAAAGATAAGAATAAGAATTTATTCGACAAAACACGCATAAGAACAAAAAGTTATAAAGACCCGAGTAACAAGTAACAATGAAATATTACTAACAAGAAGCTTCTTAAAAATATTAATTTATAATAAATCTAACCCCACTTAAAAACCTCCAAAAATGACTCATATTCGAAGATTAGATGAGATAGGGTTGTAATCTCATCAACCAATCAAATTTAGACATGTTTGGATATTATTTTAAACCTTATCAATTAGATTTAACTCTAAGTTAAATAATTTAACTTTTACCGTGTCTTTTTGTTTTCTTTCACTATATGGTTAATAAACTTACTATAACATGCCAAACGAACCATAAATTGTTTATTATTAATATATATATCCTTATCTAAGTCATTTGGCCGAACCTTAGATTTTTAGGAAATAAAATAACAATTAATAATATAATATTTGATTTAAAAACTATTTTGTGTCAATTTTGACACTATTTGATATATGATTTTTGTGAAAGTCATAACAGAATTATATGTTCGAATAGTTTAGTGTCTTTGGAAACTCGGAACATAATCTTCTAATCCTGGTGAAAGATCTTCAATATCTCCCGTAAAGATCTTCCATTTTTTTTTAACCTAAAACCTTTCTTTATATCCTGGGGAAAAGAAAACATAAAAGGGTGAGCTCAAATGCTCAGTAAGGGTATACAAAAGAAATAAAAATCATATCATGTCTTTTTGAAAATCACAACCTGCAAAAGAGATCATAATATCTTAACATGGAACAAATCATAGAAGTGAAAATGAGATCCCCATAATCATAACATGAAACTTGAAACTTTGTGGCATGCACACATAATCATGGAAAATCATTTCTTGATAGTCATGACTCATTGCCAAGACTATCTTAGTGGACAAAGTCCCTTTCTGAACCGAGTTCACTCCTCGTTTCAGTCCTGTATCACTGAACCGAAATAACCTTCCGTTCCAGCCATGTCTATCTCATGAGATATAAAATCATTACCCAATGCATTGGAGGGAGATATAGGTCCCACCCATCTTATAATGAATCCTTTCTTATGTGTGCCACATGATCATAAAACATACATCATCACATAACACATATAACAAAAATGGGATTCTTGAAACATCATGACATCATAAATCAATTCATATATGATAAAGGAATTCATAAACATAATTCCATCACAACATAGTCAAACCAATGTAAAAATATGGATAGAAACAGAACCCTTTATTATCTTAGATGGAAAATAATTTTGATAAAACACTTGAATTGAATTCTTGAGGAAAATATCCTTTCTTCTTCAAAAACATTTTTCCTTTCATAACATGTCATACAACTTTAAAATAAAAGAAGTTGATTAAAAATAAACTTGAAAACTTGTAAAGGAAGCTTCTTTGAAGTAATGTTTTAAAAATCCATTCATGCCGTATAAGTTTAAAAAAAACATTCTTCGTACTTTTGTCGGAAAAAGTCAAAAAGTACCTCGTACGGAAAAACGACAAAAGATTCCTTTCATATTCTTTACTAAAAACTCACCTAAGGGTAAAATTGGATTTAAACTATTTCAAGTGGATGGAAACAATATTACATAATGAGGGAACATGGATGTGGATGATAAAATACACCCCAGTAAATACTTACGAATAAACAATCTCGGATAAAAATGAGATTGTGATATTTCCCTTACCTTAGGTCCGATTAGCTTTGTACGTGTCCGAAGCTCCTCTTCTTTGGAACGCCTCTTTGAATCCTCCACTTAAGGAACTAAGATTGGTCTTTGGAGAAGACCAGAACCTCTAGGATTATTCTAGGAAAGTGGAGAGGAGAAAATGGCAGGGGTTGGCCGAGCTTGAGTGCTCAAAATTGGTGTGAGGAGGAGGGGGAGGAGGTGCCCTTTTATAAGGGAGGAGAGGGGCACCTTAGGAATTCTTAAAAATATTAATTTATAATAAATCTAACCCCACTTAAAAACCTCCAAAAATGACTCATATTCGAAGATTAGATGAGATAGGGTTGTAATCTCATCAACCAATCAAATTTAGACATGTTTGGATATTATTTTAAACCTTATCAATTAGATTTAACTCTAAGTTAAATAATTTAACTTTTACCGTGTCTTTTTGTTTTCTTTCACTATATGGTTAATAAACTTACTATAACATGCCAAACGAACCATAAATTGTTTATTATTAATATATATATCCTTATCTAAGTCATTTGGCCGAACCTTAGATTTTTAGGAAATAAAATAACAATTAATAATATAATATTTGATTTAAAAACTATTTTGTGTCAATTTTGACACTATTTGATATATGATTTTTGTGAAAGTCATAACAGAATTATATGTTCGAACCAAGTTGATTAAATCAACATTAATATATCATAGTAACCTAGAAAATTAGTGGAATTCATAAAAAATCTCAAATTACATTTGTTTTGGTGTTTATAACATCAATTATGTCAATATTTCATTAATAAGATAATTACTGCATCATCGTTGTGTCATAAATAAATTAAATTATTTGATGTCTAAAAATTACAAATAAAATACCATCATGTAGGAAATCTTTTTAGATTTCTAATGAATATTTACAATCGAATTTATCTTATGTATAACCCCATATTAAAAATGATTTACTTATTAAACTTTGATTTTAACTATTTTAACCCTTCTTTAAATAAATTCATAATAAATGTCCTAATCTAATCCAAGTGGGCCTAAATGGTCATATTTTATTCCTAAGTTTGTTTTTGGTCGAATTACACTTGTCCAATAGAATTAGGACATGTGTTAGGGTAATAGTAATATCATATTTACCCTTAGTTACCCTATTTACTATTAACCGCGGTAAAAAAAGTAAAAAGTTACTATTCACCAAAAATTATTTTCATCTCATTGAACCACATTTTAGTCCTTGATATTAACCGTGTCTCTCGGATTTTCGAAATTCCATTCACAGAAGTGGTAAAATTAAGTTTTATGCAAAATTCAGTTTTTAACCTACCACTTAGTGGTTTCACTATTCATCAAAAATTGAAAGTTTTCAGAAAAATGCCAAAATTTCATCCTAAGCTATATTTCATATTCCGAATTCAAAAATGAAGTCTATTTTCCCAAATTCATAACATAGAAGTTGAATTAATTAATTTTATAATTAAATCCCGCTATTAAAACAAATAGCGTGTTTTTACGAAACAATATCTATCAAAAGATTGACACTTGTTTATGTCAGGTTTAAATGTGAAATTACGTCCAATGACCAACATTGTATTAAATTGTAAAAATATATTCTAAATATACTTTAAAACCACTCAAATTAATAATTTATCACTATTAATTATTTCGATTAAAAAAGTTGTTTTTAATTATAATTTAGTAATTTTCACTATTCATCAGAATATGAAAGTTATCCGAAATGTACCAAAATTTCACCTTAGGCTAAATTCGATACTCCGAATCCAAAAATGAAATCCATTTTGAAAAATAAAATTTACAAAATTTCAAAAAGTGGTTATTACTATTCATAACGGCTAGTTTTAATAGCATATCGCTGTTTAGTGAAACTCGTTATTGCGTACTACACACACTATCGAGGAAGGTTGTGATTGCGTGTAATGAAAGGCAAGTCAAGGATGCGTGTTGTGCAAGCTCCTTTTGGTGTAGCGTACAACACAAGACATTAATAAAATTAAAAAGAATATTTTTCATAAAATCTTGGGCTGTTACAAGGATCTTCTGTTTCGACTGAAATATCTTTGTTTGGTTCTTCATCATTCCATTTCCAAGCTTCTTCCTCACTAAAGACCACATATCTACTCACCACTAATTTATTGGTTAGTGTATTGTAGAGCTTATAGGCTTTAGACTCTTCACTGTAGCCGATGAAGATGCACATTTCACAACAATCATCAAGCTTCCTTCTTCTCGCTTCTAGAACTTGAGCGTAGGCAACACACCTGATGATTCTTAGGTGTGCTACGCTCTGTTTGTAGCCACTCCATGCCTCTTGTGGTGTCATGTTTCAGACGCTCTTCGTTGGGAACCGATTGAGGAGATAGGTAGTACATGCCACTGCTTCTGCCCAAAAGTTATTTGGAAAGCCTTTCTCCTTCAGCATGGTCCTCGTCATGTCGAGGATGGTGCGGTTCTGCCTTTCTGCGATGCCATTCTGCTGTAGCGTGTAGGCTGCAGTGTATTTCTGTTTGATGCCATGTTCCCTACAGAAATCTTGAAATGCATTTGAGGTGTATTCTCCACCTCTGTCGGATCTGAGTACTTTGATTTTGTGGCCACATTCAGTTTCAACATGAGCTTGAAAAGTTTTAAAGACAGTGAAAGTGAAATATTTTTCTTTGATGCAATACACCCACAACTTTCTGCTGAAATCATCAATAAGGGTAATAAAATATCTATTACCTCCAAGTGATGGGGTTTCAAGTGTTCCACAGATATCAGTGTGAACTAACTGAAGTGGTTCATTTTCTCTTCTAGACACTCCACTTGGTAAGGAGTTCCTTTGTTGTTTGCCGAGCATACATGCCTCACACACATGATTTGGAACTTCAATTGCCGGAAATCCGCGCACCATGCTTGATGTGGATAGAAGTTTAAGCCCGCTAAAATGCATATGTCCAAATCGCAGATGCCATCTCCATGAGTCATTCTTCATGAGTCCCAAGAGACACTCCTCGGCCTTTGTGTTGATATGCAGCGAAAACATGTGATTCTTCACCATTTGGACTTTAGCGACAAGTCTCCTGTAAGCATCTGTTATAGACAAAAGATAATTTTCCAAGTGTATGACATACCCCTTCTCAAGAAGTTGGCCGAGAGTGATGATATTATTTTTCATACTCGGTACGTAATATACATTAGAAATGTAATTCGACTCTCCATTCTTTAGATATATTTTGATCTTACCTTTTCCTCTCACGGGTACCTTGGATGAGTTGCCAAAACTCACGTCGCCACGAACTTCTTCAGTGAGTTACTCGAACAATTGTTTGTTACCACTCATGTGGTTGCTTGCACTCATGTCGAGGTACCAAACATTGTGGCATTCACATGCCTTTTCTTGTGCGAGGAGTAGTGTGGTACCTTCTTCTTCGTGATGAGATTCTTCGGCATAGTTGGATCGTTCATCATGATCCACTTTTCTCCAACAATCAGAAGCATAATGCCCAAATTTCTTACATTTGTGGCATTGAATGTTGTTTGCGTTTCCACAACCATGAGTGAATCGTCCTCCACCATTCCCTCTTCCACAAAAGCTGGTAGGATTTTGTTGCTTTTGTGGATGGCTTGGATAATATCCACACCCTCTTCCTCTTCCACGATGACCACCTCGTTGAGTGTGGCCATTCTTTTGTTCTTGTAGAGTCAACTTGGACTCCAAGGCATGATCTATTGTTGAACCAGTATTCTTTTGCATCTGTTTCTCGTGCACTTGCAATGACCCCATCAATTCTTCAATGGACAGTTTCTCCAAATCCTTTGATTCTTCGTTTGCCACAACCACATGCTCAAACATGGTTGTGAGAGATCGAAGTGATTTTTCAATAACTCGAATGTCCTCCACTTTTTCACCATTCCTTTTCAAATTGTTAAAAATAACATGTAATCTTGAGAAATAATCAGATATGCTCTCACCTTCTTTCATGTGTTCCGCTTCAAATTCCGCTCTTAATGTTTGAAGACGTACCCACTTCACTCAATCAACACCTTTGAAGATTGTGTCAAGGGTATCCCAAGCTTGCTCTCTTGATGTTGCTTCGGCAATCTTTTCGAACGTTGATTCATCCAACCCTTGATAGAGGAGGAACAAAACCTTGTTGTCATTATTTCTTTGATTTTTGAGGGCTTTCTTTTCTTCATTCATGAAGGCAACTTCATTCACCGTAGTGAGTACAACATACCCGTCAGTAATGATCTCCCATAATTCTTGCGACCTGAATAACGCCTTCATTTGGATGCACCACCTTTCGTAGTTGTCCTTATACAGCTTCGGAACTTGCGGCTGGATTGCGGCCATCTTAAAAAATTGGAGGATCTTGGTAACTTGCCTCTGATACCAGTTTTTTGGCTATACAAGCCGAGAAATATGAGAGGAATAATGGAAGAGGTATAGAAAATTAGCACACAGTACAAAGAAGCTTTCAAGCTTTTCACAATTTCACACAACTTCACAATTTTTCACAATTTGAAAATTCAGGCTACAATTACATCAATTTATAGACCCACAACATTAAATGCCTATCATTTATGTTGGTAAAAATAAATACCATAACATTAAAAACAGAGAATCTATGATGGTACAAGAAAAGACCAAAATATTAAATGCTGAGCATTTATGATAGTACAAAGATATACCAAATATTTAAATGCAGAGCATTTAAATTCATTCAAAGAAAATAAATGGAGGTGGACCCATGGAAAAAAATGTGCAAGTAATAAATGTCACCGCATGGAGCTTTGACTCATATTTTTTTGTTTGCAATTCCAATAAGGAGTAGTACCTGGGAAACAACGGGTACATGACATCCGGGTCCCATACCACTGACTCAGACACTTGCAGAGTAATCTTCTCTAGAACTAGTAGAGTGAGATCCAAATCGACGCAGATCTGTGCCACTAATACCTCCTCACCGCGGCGAGTTCGTTCATCTGAGCAATTAAATCCTCCCAACGCGTCCTCAATAGCCTTTAGTAAAGCACCATTTTGGAAGGGGAGGGGGAGTCCCGGAAGGATAAACCATACCGCCGCCTGGGAGATTTCCTTCTCCTTATGAGCCTTCATCGACCAAAGAGATAGGTTGAAGTCCACCAGGCCAAAAACCTAGGAGCGAAACACCAGGCACCTGTGAAATCCACCTCCGAGGATAGCATTAAGTAGAACGAGTTCCGATAGAGAACTGATACACGAGCCTCTCACTACGAACCCCTGGAGTCCAAGAAGCATTTGAAGACATTGAGGGGGGTTTCACAGCACCATATCGAGCAATGAGAGTCCATTTCACGATAGTAGAAGCATCGAAGAACGATGTCATCAGCACCACCAGCGACACTCGCGACCCTTCCCTCATCACCGAGTGAGAGAATGCTCCAATATCTGAGATCCATGGCCGTGAAGTGTCCTGAACCTGTCTGCATAGGACTTCCATGAATGAACGCACCGCATGACCCACCCTAGGAGGCGCTTCCATAGACCCCCTGACAGGCCCAGTCGGTGGGGAGACAGAGCGGGGTATGATGCCTATGGGACCTAGGATGCTGCTGGAAGAAAGAGAACTGAGGAATTAATGGTTGGAATATTTTGAAAAACACACGGCGCATGGGGCGTGTTCTCTGAAAACCTCATGTTTTTTCCTCAAAGGATTCTTTTCATCATATACTGATAAGTGTGTCTGACCCATGTCTATCTAGGGATCCCACTAGGGATGTTTAAGAAATTACCATGGTTTATTATTTGTATCTTCTTACTTACATTATGTATGACATGGTATTCATCATGTACTATATGATTAATTTTATCATAGATTAGTATCATTCTATTTGGATTTTGGTTTGGTTTTGGTTATAAAATGGATACCTATTTTGAAATTTGAGGGTTTTTAGCATTATTTTTTAAAAGAGAAGGCTATTTCATTTTCAAAACTGAGAGAAACCTATTTTCAAGTGTGTAATTCAAAATATTGTTAATGTAATTTTTTTAATGGGAATGTATGGATTATATGGTGTTTCCAATAGATCTATTAAGCTCATGACCTACTTGTGCCTTTTGGTGTTATTATACGGAAGATGTTTTTCATGTTCAACTTTTTAGTTTGACTTCTCAATGAAAGAGTTTGTTGGTCTTGTGGCAGTTAGGATTTGTGGATGGTGGTGACCATTCAGTCACATTGAGATTATTCTAGTATCATTTGTTTTGTTTTTATGTAAATTCTATTTTTAAAGTTGTTTTTTGTACTTGGTTCAGTTTTAATATTAATTTATTGATATTCAGTTTTTTTCATCACCTCTACGTGTTCAGAATGTTCATTTGGATACTATCTATTTATTAGTGTAAATCATTCCCTCTATATTTTTTTCCTGAAAACTAGTTTCAAATTGAAGGGGATCTGTTACACTATTCAGGGCATGTACTAGAATAGGTCAGAAATCAGGTGGGATGGCATCCCATCATGGTTCATGAAAAAATGGTATCAGAGTAGGTTTTTTTTGTAATTTTCATGTCAATTATATTGGATATTAGGAATATATAGACGCAATAGGTTGGTAAGGTAAGAGGATCATTATATATTCTAATTCTTATTATTGAGATTCCAAGAGTAGTATGGCTTCTGGGGGTTTTTAGGTTATTTGATTGTTGTGGGAGAGGAATAACAATGGAGGTTGGATGGTGTTATGTTGTGATATAACATGGAATAGTGACCCTTATAGAGTCTAAGTACATGGTTACAAGTCTTGTTATTGTGTATTCTTACATGGGATATAAACCACTACCATGTCACCATATTATGCATAGGAACTAATTTTGTATTCTGGTGTTTTGGTGCGGGTTGTGGATTTTTTTTGGCTATTTTAAGTGTTATTTTAAAATGATTTATGTTTTCTAAATGGAAGTTATTTATTTCAACTGAGTTTTAACTAAAAAGATCAATTGATAATTTTATAAAATCTTTGGGTTGATGATAAAGTGGTGAACGAGACTCTTGGTATTCATTATGGAAGATCACATGTGTGTGGGTATGTGATGAAAGATCACATTGTAATGTGATTGTGGATGATATAAGTTGATGTGGATGGAAACACATATGATAGTTCATATGTTCCCATGGCTAGGTATTAAAAATTTATGGTTATATTTGTCTTCACAAGATGGTTTTTGAAAAGGATAATGATAGAAGAATTGGGTGTTAATTAAAAAAAACATTTTTTGTATTATGAAAATCATCCTTTGAAAATGGATGTTTTGAAAATAAAATGGAAGTGGTGATTTTTGAAGATAGAATTTTTGGTTTTGCATATATGTGTTTGGGATGTTAGACATTTGTGTTTCCCTGAGATGGTAGTTTGGTTTCGTCTTGTTTTGATCTTGATTTTAGGATTTTTGTACTGATGTTATTCATTATATACCACCAAGAAAAGCCCCAAACAATTTAAGTGATTGTATCAATTTTTTATTCTTCTCATTTGTTTCATTCCCTTTTTGGTGATCGAGGACTGTTACAGGTTATGGGATAACATAATGATGTTGAGTGAAAATTCAAATCGTTTGGGGATCCTTAATCTAATAGTGTGTGTGTTGTCTTGGGTATACCCAACAATCTAGATATAGACCAGTGTATGTTGGTATCTCCATCATCGATGAAAACTGGAATGACTTGGGATGTGTGTATGTCAATTTTTTTTATGGTTTATACATGATGAGGTGAAGATGAAGAAAGTGTAAGAACACAAGAATGTTCATCACGGTTACTAGTTAGTGAAGGACTCTGTTAAACATTTTAGGGATCAAGATTCATTCTCTCTAGAGATGGATGGAATGATCTCCTTAATGTGAGGCATTGTATACTTCATCCAGTTGGGCTCCAACCATATGCCTAATAATGAACCTTTAACTTTTTCAAGAACCAGTGGGGGTTCATGGGAACATTGGTCCTATTTTTTTTCTCTTTTACTAGTATGGGGATGTGATATGTTTATTTAGATTTCCTATTATTGTATATTCATCGTCTTTTTGAAAAAGTATGACAGAAATTTTCTGGCATTGTCTAAGTAGTTAGGTTTACCTAAATATGGTTCTTTATATATATTGTTCTTCCTTGGGTGTGTCTATAACTTGGGTGGGGTGGTTCAGGATTCTGGATATGCACAATTGGAGATACATGTGTTTTGTAGAATTGATGGGTTTTATTTTGGTGAGCGATTTGATTAGTTTTTTTTTTCATTGTTTCATCCCCTTATGTTTAGGATTTTTTGTTTATTTTGGAGTTCCCAGTGGTGTGGGAAGTATTAATGTTCTCATTCTAGTCAATTTAATATGGTGGGGATAACATTCTCATATTATCCCATTAACATTTGTGCTACCGTTTTATCTATAATCGGTTAGGTTTGACAAGTGAAGTGAAGTTTCACCCCAAGGATCATGTTTTCTTTTGGTTTTGATCTTTCATGGAATCATGTTTTTGTTAACCTTAATTTTGATTAATTTATAGGGGATAAAAGTGTTTATGGTGGGGATAATTGTCACACCGTAACCTCTAAAATTATAATACATTATTCATTTATTTATTTTTGGTACTTTAGATGTGGTTTTAGTTGAGTTTTGTTTTAAAATATTGTGTTTTAGAATAAAAATGGATGTTTTGGGATTGGAATCAAGGGGTGAACAAGCATCTTAATATTAATGTAAACTATTTGACTTCACCGAAGTAAATATTCAGATCATATTGGAGTATAGGGGAAGGATCATGGATTGAACATTATTCGGGAAACCGTGCAACAACCATGCATGAATTTATGTTCATTTGGATAGTGGATTCCATACATTTTGTTCATATTTTATCAAACTGGGATGACTATCCATGTGAGCTATCAGGTTTCATAAAATATTGAAATTTCAGGTTTTACATCCCCTTTTTATAGACCCATTCTATATTTCCTCCTCTTCCATCATATTTTATGAACGAGAGGGTTCCCATACCCCTATACATTTGATTTTCCTCCCTCCATGTATGCTCTTCTAATTTTCTATGGTGAGTTTCTTATGGTTTTTTCATCCTTTCTATTCTTCTTCTTTTCCTCTTTTGATATCAAGTTTCTTCATGGTGGTCATTATATCATGGATGAATCCTTGGGGTTAGGTATTTTGTGTGATTCAATTTCATGTATTTTAGGGTCTGTGTATCCAGTCTTGGCCTTGGATCTCCCTTATATCAGTGTTTCATTGAATTTTCACTCTATTGAATTAAATGTTTCCATTATTTTATTTTATGATCCATTCCATTGATTCTTGGGATTATTGAATTAATTTATAAAAATTATTCTTATGATTTTGACGTAATTGGTATGTTTATTATAGTATTTTCATGTTGAAAATGTTTTTGTAAAAATTGTTTTCTAAGTGATTTGTTATATATTATTATGTATATATACACTCAATATTTTTGATAATATTTAAATTAGGGTTTTTAGATGAGATTGGAAATTTTTAGCATGTGTTTCACTTTATTATGATATTTTGGTGTGGGTTCACTGTGATATGAGCCATATGTGTGGATTTATATGAATTTTGTTTTTTAGAAGAAGAGTATTTCATTTCTGTTGAAGAAAGGGCTTGTTTGGTTTCCATAAAAAGTGTTTGCGTAACATTAAGGATACCTTTGGTATACCATTATATGTGGGAACATCCATCCATTTTCTCGGTTCACACTAGGATGGGAAAAAATGTTATAATGGTATTGAATAAATTTTTTATACATAAAAACCAAAATTTAAAAACACATCTCCCTACGTCTTTCTTTTTTGAAACACATAATGATTTACTAATGGTTTCTGGGTTTTCGAATTATAAGGAAATGGTTTGAAATTATATTGTATCTTATGTACCATTTGGCACACTAAATGATTGTTGGTTTCCAAATAGGGTGGATTCCTATTTGGAATAATTATGTGTGTTGTGTGTTTGTATCATTGTTGTGAAATAATGTTGGTGGTGTAATTGAATTTGGAAATTTAAGGGCTCATCTGGTCGTGTGCATAGGAACGTTTTGTGTCATGTTATTTTGAAAATGGTTTGAAAATGTATTATAAAAGTATTTGAAATCGAAATTATATAAGGTTATATTGAACATTATAATGTTTTGAAAATAATTTTGGTTTTTGAGAAATATTAATGGCCAGTTATAAATTTAGAATTTTTTTTGAAGTGCTTTGAAAATATATATGATGTCACGGCCTAGTTGGAACATGTGAATTATTTTTTCTGAGAAGGGAACCCCTATGAATGATTTACTAAAATGTTGTATCACATGTGTGGTGTCAGTGATTGGGGTAGGTAAGTGTGGTGCCAGAATATAAGTTCATTCACACATTTCATAGCCTCTTTCATAGATAGATTATGTTTTCCATGGGATTCTCGTGTGTCTTTTAGAGTGTCAAATGATGATTTCAGGGTATCCCCGATTTGACAGTTGTGTACCCCCAAGAATCTTCAGACTATGTGAGAAATTCTTCTGGATTAGATAGTTTAGAGAGGTCCATTGGTTACTGACTATAGAGTTTCACCTTATGTTGGTAGGTGTGTCTGACCAAATTATATTTAGGGGGTTTTCTATGAATGTTAAGGAAATTTCCATAGTTTGATATTTGTATTTTCTTGTTTATATTCTATTTTACTTAATTTTTTTCTTATACTACTTGTTTATTTTTATTATGGATTAGTATTATTGTATTTAGATTTTATTTTATGCTTTAGTATAAAAAATTGAAACAATTTTTAATGTAGATATGTGGTCTGTGTATTTTTGAAAAAGGAATGCTATATCATTTTCTAAAATAAGAAAAGAAATTTTTATATATATATTTCAAAGTAGTGTTAAATAAAATATTTTATTAATGTATGTTTATTTACTCTGTAATGGTTTCCTACTAATATACTAATCTGACACCCAATACATTTCATTCAGCGTTGGCAGACTTGAGTCATTATGTAGGTTCAAGAATCTTGTTCGAGTTCCCATTGTTGGAGTAGGTTGGTCTTGTGGTTGGTTAGCTTTCTAGATGGCGGTGCCCATGAGGTCCCATGGGGAACATTATGGTATATTTTGGATTGGGTTTTACTTATATTCTAGTTCATTATGTTTTATTTTTTACATGGATTAGTTTTTATATTCTTTTAATGTGATTTATTTTCTTTCAGGGCCTTTGTATGATCAATTTATTCTTTTCGATCATAGTTATTTTTTTTGTAAAAAACATTCCCTGTAGAATATATTTGATGCCCGAAAACATTTTCTAGCCAATGGTGGTTAGGAATGACCATCACTCCCTGTCATAGACCAGGTTACATGTCGGGTTGGATGGAATCCTCATTTTGATATTGATATTACCTTTCACAATACTCTTCTTCATATTCTATTATTACATTAAAATACATGGTTCGCGGATTATGTCTTCAAATTTCAAATATATCATTAAAATTTTCATTTACATAAGTAATTTTTTAATCAACCCTTAAAATATTATCATTTATAAAATATAGTATTTTAAAAAATTCAAATTCAAATTTTTCTTTCATTTATTTTAAAATATTTTTAAAACATAATTTATCAGGGTAGTTTTGTGTTACCTTTTTGAATGATAATGTTTTTTTAAACTTATGTCATCCATGGATATTGTTAAATAGTTATTTAAGCTAAAAAAATTAAAATTAAATAAATTTCGTGGCCATAATTTTTGAATGGTAAAATATCAATAAAAATATTGAAATTACGAGAAAATATTAATGTTATTTTTAACAAAAAAAACATAACATGGTAAATTTTTTAAATTATAAATATTTTATGACCTATAGAGATATCTATATTTCAGAATCATATTCATATAACAATTTGGATTTTTGTAATCTTATGGAACAATTTTAAAAATTATTTTTATGATTAAATTATACCACAATAGTTTTGGATATTATAAACTAAATGGCCTTAAAATGACCCATAAAAACAATAAAAAATAGATAAATGAGTGAAAAAAGATAATAAATGAAATAAAATTAATAACAACATGTTAGTTTATAGTAAAACCATTCTTAAAAAATTTAAAAATTAATATATATGTTTTTTATATTGGTAAAGGATTCACATGGAAAATCGGTGCCTGTGTAAGGGGTATCTCATTTAGGACATTATTATAAATGTTATGAGGTTTCCTTCCAAAATATTTATACTCCATTATAAAATGATTAATTTTGTTTTGTAAATTAACTTCCCTATAATTATTAATTTATATAAGCTCGTTTTTTACTTTACTTTATATACTTTTTAAGGAATCACTTTTCATATTTTTTTCACATATCAATTTGTATTATTTGAGAATGTGTGAAAAGAATATTTTTAAATGTTTTTTAAATTGTCTCATTTTCCCACTATCTTATTCAATTTTAATAAATAACTTTCATGATCATATTTTCATTGTTCTTAAACATAATTTATACCATCATTTATGGATAAAAATATTTTCATTGAAATAAAATTTCTTAAAAGGGTAAAGTGTATTTCTTATTAATTTATGGTTTATAAAAAATGATTCTATTTATAAATGGATAGTATGTTTTTATGAGTTTCTGATCAAAATGAAATGTACCATGTGTTTTATTCATGATATGGTTATTAAAATTATATATAATTTTTGTTTTGAGTTATCACCCCAAGGAATCGAGTAATGATTTATTCTCTAGATATATGATATAACAATTAAATGGTTATTTTATTCTAATACAGGTTTATTATTTTTTTAATTCACTAGTTTTGATATTCAATTATGAGTGAATACATTTGATATGAGTATAATATTTCGTTTAACCTTCATGATTACTTTATTTATTTTTTTGTTTTCTTATGAAAATGTTTTGTAGATCTATTTTTGATAAGAAATGGATTTTAGGGCCAAAAGAAGGTTTTTATTCTCTTATATGTGAAACCTTCTTTGTAAAAAGGAATAAATTTTTTTAATTGTTTCATGTATTTCTATATCACAATGAGTATTATATTTTACAAAAATCTATTAGTGTGTTTTATTTGCATTAGATGATTTCAATTGATTTTCACTAGACATACAGATAAGCATGAATAATTATGGATTCCATATATCTTTTTAAAACTATTACCATAAATAGATTGAATATATAATCTAAAAAGTTTTACATAGTTAGAAAATGGTCTATATATAAAAAAATGGGTTTTAACATCAAAGGTACATTTCTAATTTTTTAAATATATATATATATATAAATGAAATTATTTATATATGTGATGTAATATTTATAAAACAAAATCATGTTTCAATGTGATGGTAATGTTTGGGGAATTACTGTTTCACTCAAGGATAATGTTTATTGATTTTATAACCAATATGAAATTCTGTGTCAACTTTATGAGATTATATCTTTATGAAATATACCCAATGATAATGTAGTCAAAATCAAATCCCCATATTTATCAGATGATCCAACCCATCATAAATAGGTATCTCAACTATTGAAGAAAATACTTACTCATAAAATGGTTATAGAAAACACTAGCATATCCAACTAACTACTTCACTGATAGAAAACTACATGTTTTTTACAGTTAAAAATTATCCTTAACTAGTTCAATAAATCCACACAAGAAAATATCCAATTTAGGGAAAAATATTACTCCCAAAAAAATTAATTCCATATAACTTGTAGAAAACTATAACTTGAGTGGTTTTATTTTACCAAGTCATTTCCAAATTTTAGATATCATGACTACTCATCCATTAGTGGAAAATCAGACCTACAGAAAAACCACACCCCACACACTTCCCATTGTGGCCAATTACTAGTTACCCATAAATTACCATAGATGATAAACCTCATGTTATTTTCCAAAAAAATAAAATTCAAATATTATATACAACATAAAAATTGATGGTTTATTAATTTCTAGTTACAAATATATTAATTTGTTATTATTATAAAATTTCTATTTTATTATGTAGAAGATAAACATATTTAAACTCTTTAAATACATATAGTGGAAAAATTACAGGGTTGTTGATTTCATCACTGGATGAAAATAAATAACAGAAGTTATTTTTGATATATATATACATATATTCATTGGTTTTTAACTAGGAAAATATTTTATTCATTTCTATTTTTATTTTATGATACGAAAGTGCATTATTTTAGATGTAAATAATTTTTGATTAATTTTTTCAATTTTTCAAAGGTTGTGGCTTCAGATTTGAAATTTGTAAATTTCAAATGTATGGAAAGGTTATGTAAGATTAATATTTTCTATTTAGTATCAGTCATTAATTCATAGTAGATTTTATTTTTTGAAAACATATTATCATTTCCATATAAACATATGGGTGTATTTGAGTATCATGAAGAATATATAAGAGTTACATTCATACTATGATGAAGAGGATCACATCATTAAATTCATCATCTGTTGTAAAAAAATAATACACATGTGTTAGACACCTAAAACCGTATTTATATAGAGGATTCAATGAAATTAAGATCTATCTTTCATAATGTATAATTCTCACTTGAACATGCAAAATCAGTTCCTACATGATGAGCTCAACACCTACATGGAGAAAATGTTGAGTAAACACTACCTGAGAATAAATGCTACTATTTATGGATTTAAAAGAGTGGTATAATTAATAAATCACAAACTAAATTACATTCATGATGATGTCATGTCAATGAATGGATCATAGGACCATTACAATGAGAATATGGAATAATTGCAACACGCATTGTATGTGGTTTATATGGAAATATCAATGCAACGTATAATTACCAATGATGGTAAAACATAAAGGTAATAGTGAAACCCTTTGGAATATTATAAAAAATAAGAAAAGTATTAAAAAACAATATGTATGTTACCGAGGAGTCTATGGTATGAACCTGATAATGATAATTAAAAATGAATACACTATTTAAACAATCAACAGAATGGGTGATTTGGAATTATTAAGATTCTCTAAACACAAAACCTCAATTTTCTCAACATAGAATATTATATGATAATTTGAAACCATGAAAATATAATAAATGACCATTTTAGAATATTATATGTTTTTCAATGATTATGAATGTATAATATTTCAAAATACACTCATACATACATAAATGATACAGGAGTTGAAGATATATTTATTATATATATATATATTCATAATATGATATATAAATGGATATGATGATGGAAAAGATAAATCTAAAATGTTCCTTTTGTGGTGTTAAAGATAATTTCATTTTTAATATTATGTCATGAATTCAATGCCTCTTTCACCCCAAACATTTGAGAGATCAAAAGTGACTTTCAAGGGAGGGATTGTGAGTATTATTTATATAACTATTGAGATATTTTGGGGAAATTTTCCATGGATAAAAAGAAATAGGTGAATACATTAATATAATATTTGGAAACCAGAGCCAATGAATTTTGAATCAATATGAAGAAGTTTGGTAGTTTGGATTTTTTTTAATTATTGTCGTGGTTACTTTTTCATAGTTTAATTATAGATTTCATACTTTTTATGTATTCATATAATTAACATAAGTCTATTTATTTTATTAAACACATTATTAGAATTTTTATTATATCTTGTATGGTGCACACTTTATCTAATGTTCATAATCAATTGATAATGAGTTACTAGACTTATTAGATTTATTATGACCACTCTAAGAGGCTCTTTAAGATATGTTTTTATCATTATTTTTTTGGGAGGACCATATTCTATATTTTCATATTAAGACCTAATGTATTTATTATATTCATTATGGTTTCTATGAACAATTTTCTTTGATAAGTGATGAAACCTACCAAGATAGATGTAATTAATTCAAAAATTATTAAATATATTATCTTTATACATTAGAAATTAGATCCTACTAAACATTATATATTTTGATTATTTAAATATTTATGTAGGAATGTACTGATTTAGTATTCATATATGTTTACCAAATATATATTTCAAACACTTATAATTTTAAATATTTTATGTTTTTATATTTATAGTAAATTAGATTAGTTATTTTAGGATAAAATATATTTTAATAATGATCCTGCTATATTCTTCAATTGTTTTTATATTCTCTATCCTTTAGTAAATAATTTGTTAAATTGTTTTTTCTAGGTATTCTCATATTATCTACAATATTATAATGATATAGCATTGGGTTTTTTTGTTTTTAGTTGGAAACATAGTTTCTCATAAGATCAGACAATTTGTTTCAAGAAAACATTCCTTATTATATAATATTTGTTTAGAGAAATATAACATTTAAAAAATTTCATACATGAAAATTTAATGATTATCGATGAAAATTCATTATTAACCTGATATATATAGTTACCTTGGGGGAATAATTTAGAAATTTACATTGGTAACTTGTAGGACTAGTTAGTAATCATTATGATCGTATAAAAGTAACCCAAGAGATTATGATAATTTTGTGAATGAAAAACCATTTTTGAGGATTTAAGTCACTGAACAAAGATAAAAATTATAAAAACAAAAAAAAATTAAAATAACAAAAAAGTTTAAATGAATCCTATTACTATTAGACTAGCAGTAGCACATAACCAAACTCCTAGGATAATCAGATTCAAGAAATCACTTATTCCATGACATTAGAAACAAAAGAAAAATTTTATCACCATTTCTGAAAATTAATTTATTTGTGGGGCTCATAAAATTTATAAACATTAATATATGAAAAAGTAATCATATTACATTTTATATAGGTAGATCCTATGTTACTCTTTATCCCCTTAGAGTTATAAATGTTATCACTCTAAATTTTTTTAAAAAATAAATGATGTTGATTTTGGAAAATATTCTAAATACTATTCAAATATTTGGATAAAATTCCAAATCATCAAACATTACTAATTATTCAGTGAAATTAACAATGAAATAGTGGATGATGTCCATGTGGTATTTTTTATTCAAAAGGAACATGTAGCGTATGTTTATTTTTACCTTCTAAATAATAAATGTGGGTGGATGTAACTAAATAAATACATGAAAAAAATTATGATTGGATTTTCAAAAAAATATATTAATCATTACAATGTTATCATCAGGGTATAGCCGAATCACAATTTGTTTACCCTAATTACCTTTATAACCATTTTGGTGACATCAATGACATAAAATTCTTCCAAAAGATTGTTTATCATATGTAAACACAAGAGGAAGAAAGATGATGAACCCTCAGGGGTCCCCAAAATAGTCATCCCCTCCCCCATTGACTACACATTAATTTGTGTCTGGAGGATGGGAATCAGTTATCCAAATGAAACTCCCTTATAATGAAGAATAAAAATTCACCTTAATTAATGAAATTATACTAAATTAATTTTATGAAAATTAATATGATTTTCATGAAATTGACTTCAATAAATATATTCATTGATGATTCCACCAAGGTGGGAAGAAGGAACACCCATGTTTTGAAGATATTATGTAAATTAATTTCGATTATGTCATCTATGTTTTCAAACTATTAATATAATGATTTAATGTGATATAAAAGATGTGTTTCTTTTTATATGTCCCACCAAGACTCCCCCATTTTAGTCTGGATGGGGGATAAGATATTAGCATTGCCATTGAAATCCAATGACAGTTCTTCCTAAAAAAGATTCCATGACCTTCTTAATTATAAGGAACTATATTTACTAGATATATATGAATCATTCACACAGTATCATTGACTTTTTTACAACACTATCCATATCTTTTCCATATTATAATGACTATGACTTTATACTGGAATTATAATTTATTAAAATTGATCCCCATTTTATGGATGTGAATATAAATTCTAGATATTTTTTATTTGTTGATACTGGTTAGATATCACCTAATTTAGGACCACACAGTTCAATTTAAGGTTGTAACTAATATTTTTTAGCTAAAAACTATAATTTGGTGGATTATATTACATAATTTCATATGATCATCACTTTTATAGAGAAAAATAGCAGATAAATAGTCTATGTACTCGTTAGGTTCATATATGTGTCTTTATATGTCAATGTTATTTTTATCAGAATGGTTTTCGTGTACAATAGTTCCATTAAAAACATCATTCAATTTAAGACTGTCCACCAACATAGATTAAGGGCGGTTGATTTTTTCCAATTAAATATGAAAACCTAAGATTTTGATATGTCTAAGAACACATTTTATGAGATGCGGTGAATAAGAAAATCTAGGACCTTATATAAAATACCATGTTTATGTATATATTCTAGGATGTGTTCATTAATACCTTATTAGGAAGGCCTCATTTTTATTGTTATGTTTTTGTACCATATTCCAACAACTAATGGCTAAAATACATCATCAGTAGACATGTAGGAGTTAATTATAGAGAAATTTATCCTTTTAACTCTTATGAATCTTCATATATCGACATTGAGATTTATAAAAGGGAAGGGAAGTAGAAAAATGAAGTTAAATCTTAGTTTGTGTATATTACAAATTTTATATAATCCACATCACCTGTATATTGAATAATATAATGAAAATAATTATATTCCATATCCGTCAAATCAAGGGAAAATCAAGAGATGGGAATACCTATTGTTCTCCCATCTGAGGGGAAACATCCCTTGAATAACATATTATTCATCAATAGATAAAAATATAAAATTATTAAAGCACTCCATCCTTGAGAGGGAATGATTATATCATTTATACTGTGTGATTAGAAACTAATAAGATTCTCATTTTCCAACAAATTTCATTCTATAACAAAAAAACTACATAACATAAAAACATAGAAAAAATAATACAGAATCATAAACAAGATATATGATATATGAGGAACTCTATGAAAATTATCATTATTTATATTGAAAATGGAAATATTAAATTTTTCTATGATAATCATCCCTCAAAAAATGGATTAATTCATGTAATTAATTATTATAATTAACATTATTTGAGTTAGTTCATCATTTTACTTCATATAGTGGAGGAGGATCTCAATTATTATTCATACGTTTAAGATAATACAACTTAATAACTATTTATGGGAATAAACAAGTGAACCTAGGTAAAGATTATTGAAAATCCATGTTAATTAGCATTTACATAAAACATGGATAAAAAAATAAATTTTTTATGTTCCATAAAAATTTGTTATCATTTTATCCTTAAACAATATAGCGAGTCAAGGATTGGATACATTGGTCAATGTTCATTATTTAATCCTACCAACATACCATATTGGGTTTAAATAGGATATACGGTTAGAAAACCAATCCCATGGTTCCACAGTTGTGCTTAAATTAGATTATAAGATGAATACTCTCTAAAGTCAAGAGGTATAATATCCTAAATAGTTAACCAATATAATTAATTACATAGAAAGTATAAAAAAAATTTCATATATAATTATTGAACCTCAACAAACAATGGCCAAATAAGGATTTCTTAGTCCCAACCAAGAATAATTTAATCAATGAAGTTGAATCCTTTTAATTCATTTTATTTGCAGATTGATAATGTTGATACAATCAAATATGCATTCTTTCGAAAATGGAGAAGTTATTATCTTCAGAGATCTCTAAGAGAAGTGTTACTATACAAAGGTTCCCTTTTGATTAAATAATATTGAATCCACCAATCAACATTTTATGCAGCATGTTTGAAGCCCTTATATAGTAAATAAGGGAATGTTATGAGATGAATATGTAAAAAATAATTCTATAATTGTAACCACTGTTCCAATAATGACGTGCATTTTCAATATGTTGTTACAACATAAATTGATATAACCCCACTGAGTTAGATCCTAAAAAGAAAAAGTAAATCCTTTATAATCCTCCACTTAGGAACACTTATAATATTAGAGACGTTAATAGTTTTTTGAATTATATCATATGATTAATTATTAACATCAATGATATTTTTTTCTCTTTTTGATGTTTATCAAACCATGTGATTTTAAAATAACACTATGTTCAATAGTGTAGACCACAAGAAACACCATGCTTAAACGAACTAGAACATATAAATAGATAAATATGACTGTTATAAAATAGTTGTTAAATTGGTGGGTATAAATATAATTAACCAGATAATGAAATATATATATATATATATAAGACATACTCATAAAAAATATATTAATTAATTACGTTTAATTATTTCCTTTACTTTTAGTAAATTAATTTTATTCATCAAAAAAATGTATTATCTAAAATGGATTTTTTAAATAAGAGTAATAATTTTTGTAAAAAAATAAATTAAAAAATTGAGTTTTTTTTTGGATTCATAATGTAAAAATTATCTAAGGATGAATGGTGCATGATATTCTTGAAAAAATTAAATGTTTAATGAATACTAAAGAAAATAATTTTCATTGAAAGATGTATTTTATTTTTAATTTTTTTAAAATCCAAAGTATATTTTTGGATTATATATAAAATTTAATAAATTATTTTTAATCTCAATTTTTTAATTGAAATGAATTTAGTACATGAATGTAGTATGAGAATATTTTGTACTTAAAATGGAAATTTTAAATAAATTTGATTTTCATTATGTTTTCCAAATGTAATTTTAAATTGAACTATAAATTTATAATGTAATTTTATTTTGAAAAATTTATTAAATATTTTTATATAGGAGATCTAAATTTATTAAATATACCCCTATTAGTTTTTGTCAGTATTAATTGAAACATCAGTAATTTTTGTTACCAAGGTAAAGGGTAAATTTGGAAATAATGGGTAAAAATTGTATGGACATGATAATAAAATGAAAATAAAAATTGTTATAATTATATTTTAATGGAAATTATAATCCATATATCATAGTGGTTTAAATATATGGATGTCTATTTCCTTTTGTAAGTGATTTTGGTAGTCTTAAAATTTTATTTAATGAAATGTTAAAGATGTTGTGCCCATATTGTTAATAACTATAATATTTTTAATATGGTTTTATATAGAGTATATGTGTTACTTAAATATTTTTATGAAATATGAAATATTTTCTTCATTATAGTAATTTATGTTTTATTTTTTTACGAAATAATTATCTTGAATTCATACCCAACATTGATGAAGTAATTAATCTATTATTGGAAAAATCCTAGAAATGATATGAATAATATTAAAATAATTAAAAATTTAGAAAAATAATGTGAAATTAGATCTTAATATATTACCATTACATGTATAGGATAAATAAATATTTTTAAATTAAATGTTTTATATTAATACTCATAAATTTAATGTAATTAATAGATCTGAAAATTGATAGTGTGAATAATTTTTAATAATAAATATTTTATTAAATGAATAAAATGAAAAAACATATTAAATTCATCTAAATGAATGTTATAGGGTTCCATAAATATACAATACTTAATTAATGGGGATTTTTTATTTCATTATAACATTATTGATGATTATATTGTAGAAAAGATTAATAATACATTAATTGTATGAATAGAAAACACGAGGTTAAAAATGACATTGGTAAAACCAAGATGTAAACTTGTCCAAAAATAATTTTATGAATATAATTATACAATTATTACTTTATGTTCTATTTTTAGTAGTTTAATGAATGATTATTTGTGAAAATGAAATATATATAATTTAAATGAAAGATAGATACAAAATGTCAAAGTATTGATTTTTAAAATCATTTCTGTGTTTGAGAATGTACAAAATAATGATATGAATCAACCAATTTGTATTAATTTATAGTAATTAAAATTTTTCTTTAAATATATTTATTTTTTATGTTTTAAAAACTATATAATTACCTTAAATGTTGTTGCATTACTAATACAATACTTATTTAATTAACTTAAAAATATAATAAATAAATAAAAAAACATTAACTTTTGTAAAATATGAATGATTTACTGAGTGATATGAATTTTATAGATATATGGTACATAATATAGAGATCATGAAGAAATATATTCTAATTCAATATTTTTATTTATGTATTTTATGTCAATTTAAATGAATAGTTTCAAAATTCTTCTTATTTATAATTTTTCAAAATAATATTTTATTTGATTATTTAAAATTCTGAAAAAACACATATGTTTCTATTTAAATGGAATATATTTTGAAACACCATAAACATTCAATTTATGAGTCATTTTTTCCTTTTATAGTGGAATTATTAAAACTATATGATTAAAATAATGGTTACTATAGTTAAGATAAAAAACTATCCAAGGGGATAATAAAAATGATAAACATTAAAATGAAATCCAAACATGTATACATTAAATTAGTTGATGCTATTAGAACCCAATACTATTATTTCATTGAATCCCTTTTCATTTTGTTTCATTTTCATGATAAAATAATTTATTATAATTTAATATTTTGATAAATTACAATTGTGTCTCTCACCTCAATTATAAAACAGATCCACCTCTATCACTTATTCACACATCATTCTTCCATGTAGCTCTACCAATCCCCACCCATTTATCTTATAATATTCCTTACCAATGTTTATGTGGCTATTTCATTCCAATAGGTCTATCCCTAGTGTTAGTAAGAGGGGATCAATTTTTGGAATCTTTAAGAGATGTTATTCATCTTTAATAACTCTTTAAAATATTTATTTTTTATTATAATTACTCGTAATATTGTGTACTGATTATATATTAATAACTATTGTATCATAAATTTAAATATATTTTATAATTTTTCTGGTGAAATTATTTTTAATCGCTTCTCCATTTTATTAAAATTGACACCTTTCATCTTGTGTATGTTTGGATTCCCATCTCCACATTGCGGTGTAATTCAAATTTCACCACTAAATTACTCATATGATTATAAATATTTAACTAATGAGTATATATTTTATTTTTGACATAAATATTATTTTAGAATGATTAATTAATATTAAATATTCTCTTGTCAATCCATAAAAAATTAAAATGAGGTTTGAACGTATGTACGACCTAATGTCTCCATGAACGATTTAATTTATTTTTCATTCTCTATATTTTTAGGTGACTATAAATATCATATTAATTAATATATAACTTTTCTAAAACAATCAAAATATTTTATAAATTATTTAACTATGATAAATTTAAACTAATTGGAACTACTAAATCAAAACATAAATAAAAGAAGAAATTGTTACGACCTAAAACAATGATTTTAAAAATTAAATTATAATAAAAATATTATAAAATATTATATGTAAATCATACATAATTTGATATAAATGATTTTTTTATAATATATCAACAATAAATAAATATTTATAATATTTTATCTCTAAGCACATATATAAGAAACCAGACCTAGGTGAAGGGTTTCTCGTCTCGCTTTTACTTTTGTGAGACATATGGGGTATTCACCACATATTTATTTTGTGATGTTTATATAATTACTCTTTCATATAATAAATCCTTACAATCCTTTTATTATTGTTAATTACTGTTTTATTTATTTGGTGTAGTACTTTGTGACATTTTTGAAAAAAATACAATAGGTTTATTTTTTACATAAACAGAATGATAATAATTTCCTGCATTAAGATATAATAATGTTTTTATTTCCACTGTACATGTTTAAAAAATTAGTTTCAAATAAAGTTATTTCATTATTATGTTTTCAGTTTTTTCAAGAAAAATATTTTCATTATAAAAATTTATTTTTCATCAATAAATGTTCCACGAATATTTTATAATGTATTTTATTCTATTTCAAAATCATTTATTAAATAATATGTTGGAGAATTACTCTAAATATTATATTCAACGTATTTCTTTAGATGATTATGATCCATTTTTTACAGGGAAATTATTGAAATTTCATATGAATTTTTCTTTCAATTTTAACAGTTATTTAGTTTGAGAAGATATGTTGATTAAGATATATGGATTTTACATGGGGAATTAATTGTGATTATTATATAATGGGAGGGTCTTACTATATAACCTTGAAGCATCATTATATCTTACGTGGTTTCCCATACATAGAATTTGATATTACCCCTTTCCATTTACCCCAAGAAATGAGAAAGTATTTTGTGATTAACGTGCAAGAATAAGCTTGATGAATAACACATTTATTGAAGAAAATTATTTGGGTATTTTATTTTTTAAAATGTAATGTGAATTTATAAAATTAATAATGTTTACCAAGACTACTAAACTATTGAGTCCTTTTGTATGTGATTCATGGTATATTATACAAATTTAATAAAGTAATCATTGGGTTTAGGATACTGAAGTTGGAGTAATTAATTTTGTAACGGAGGATGTTTAGTATATTCATTGAGAACCAGAGTTATGAATACATAGAGATGGACCTAAATCATATCACATATTTTTGAAATTTTTTAAAAGAAACCAAGCTGATGATTTAGGAGATTAGTTATACATAAATGTTTAATTTATTGTAAGTGTTTCACACATTTTTTAGATTATAAATTATTTTTCATACATTTATGATATAATATACAATATTTAATATATTATAAATTGCACCAAGAAGAGGTAATGGACATTATATTAATACAGGTAATCAATGTTGGGAATTACCACATTGGTAAGATTATGAAGCCGGTGCATGATCAGTATATGGTGATGAGAAAATTATAACTATATTTGGATTTTTGTATATAGTTATGAGAAATAAAATTCCGCATATTAAGATGACTACTAATCCATAGTATATAATAATAATTATTTATCTCTCCATGTGTCAACAACCACCATCATTTAATTGGACTAAAAATGTTTTTGTAGATGAAAAATTGATACGTTCATTAGAGATGATATTTGACATTTTATAATATAATGAAATGGGATATATCATCATGATATATTATCATCTATTAGGTGATGATATTAAATAGTGGGTTTTTATTCAAAACACTAATAATGTGGAATAAACTGAAATCATTTAATCAAAGGATTTTAAAGAACATTTATTGAACAATAATTTTCAACGAGCAAAATTTGGGGATATGGATTTAAAATTATTGGTTCTATTATAAAATGAAGAATAAAATGTTTGTATGAGTAAATATATATTTAAAATGTTATGTTTTAATTCCATGGACTATGTATTTAATCCATATAGTATGATTGAATGTTTATTTTATGGGATTGAACCAATCATTTTAAGGGTACTTTTCTCTGTAACATTTTTATCAAATAATAATATAAAATATTATGATATCAAGAAAGTTGAAAAAAATTTCCATTTATTCTATTTATAATTGAAATAAATAGAAGAATATAATGAATGATAAAAATGTATTAGGTGAAGAAATGAAATATGTATTTTCCCACTTTTCATACTTTTTGAAGGAAACACTTTTGTATTTACTTAACAAGAGAAGGTGTTTATTTCATATGTGTGGTAAATGAACACCATTCTAATTTTTTCTATGGAAATATTTAAAATTAAAATTTTAAAAGATTCCCCTACATTGAGATGGGGAACTAAACAAATGAATACACTAATTATAAAGTAAATATACTTCAAAAGAAGCTAATATATCATCTTCACCATTATGTTCTTAATATAATCGAAATGGAGGGAATAAAGTCATAGTGTATTTAGATTCAATAATGAAATTTTATAAGTATTTTATCAATGATATTTTGGTTATAAGAATAATGAAATATATAAGGATTTAATTACATTACACCATCTTTATTGATATGAAAGAATCTGATGAGTAGTTCTGGTAACATAGAGAGGTCATTCAATGTAATTGTGTTCTATTTTGATTAATCAAATCTATTGGGTAATCTGAATACAATATTATGAATATGGGGAGTGTCAATCCGTGAAAACATGAATTCTATCATTATTGACTTTAGGTATTCACGTATTAGGTTTATGACATTACATACTAATTTTGGGGATTAGTGGTATATTTATTAAGCAATTGGAGTGACTTAATTTATAATTTTTCTGGTCATTGAAAAAACATATTTTTGAGGACTTTTATGATTAACTACTTATATTGTACCTTGTTAATCAATTTTGATCTTTTAGAAATTAATGTATTTATCTACATTGAATAAACTATTCTAAATATTTTTTAAATATCTATATTTTGGATGTGTAACTTTTTATCCATTGTTGGATTATGCGATCATTTAAATTTCGATATTCATTCTTGAGGAATAGAATATTGATCATAGTCATGATTTATAGAAAAATTTGAGATTATGGTAGAAATTTATTAAAGGTAGAAATTATTAATTTCTTGTAAGTTTAATTCCTTATGATCATAGTATTGGTTTTAAATAAATTCTTCAACTCTTGGAAAAATTATGTTAACACAATAATGTTATAATATAAAACTCAATTATGATGAATTGATGGTCATTTCAATATATATGGTTTATCATTTTGTGAGTCTAATATTTTTAACCATCATTCAATTTGTACAAATCAATGACCATAAGGAATTACATTTCTTCCATATCTATATCTACACTTATCACTAATTTTCTCCTATTCAGAATAGTAGTTTTCTTTTGACTATCTCATTTCACTTTACCCCTTTCTAAGATGAAGTTTTATTAACCCTTTTTAGGATGTGTTTTTTCCAAAGAATTATTTACAAATGTCAAACCCATGATTAATAATCACATGTTAGACATGCAAGGATGTTTCTTATTGAAGGAGGGTATAATTTAATTCCCTAATATTTAAATGAACACCATGTTCAGTACTGTGTTGAACACACAACACCAGTCTTAAAAAAACTAGAAAAAATTATTATTTAATTATGATTGTTATATCCTAACTGTTAAATATGTTTTTATTGATATATTTATCCTAATTATTAAATATATATGTGTAAAAACCACTCATAACTACTGTATAAATCAATTATTTATGATTAAGAAATTTATTTTTAGTAAAGTAATTATATTCCTCCATAATAAATTTTCATTTAAAAAAAAATAGCTTTATTTTATAAGAGTATTAAATTATTAATAAAATTATTTGAAAAATTTGACATCTATTTTTGGATTCATCATTACATTTATATATTTGTATAAATTTATGAGAATATTGTGAAAATATTTAATTTTTATAGAATAATATTCGATACAGATTTTCATTGAAACCCATATTTTCTTTTGATGAACTTGAAAACTAAAAGATTATTTTTTATTAGATTAAAAAAAATAGATAATAATAATTTAATTGTTTTCTTTAAATTTAGTATCATGTATGAATATAGTATAAAATAATTTAATACCTTAAAGGTAATTCTTGGAAAAACAATTTTTTTCGTTATATTTTTTCATTCAATATTCATTAAAATAAAAAAATATTTATTGTACTAAATTTTTAATTTTTTTCCATATTTTGACTCATGATTTCAAAATATTGTTAATAAAACCTTTTTCGGATAAGATGTATAGTATCTTTGCTAATTTTTGTTACTATAATAAAGGGTAAATTTTGTAATTAAGTGTAAAAATATATGGAAAGAACTATAAAATGACCCTACCACTTGTTCCAGTTATATTGTATGAGTATTTGTCATCCATATTTATTCATGTTTTTAGTATATGGACTTTTATTTATATTTGGAAGTGACTATGATATTTAAAATATTTTTTTGAATAAATGTTAAAGATATAACAGTCATGTTTTTCATAACTATTCAATTTTTTATATGAGGTTATCTTGAGGAATCGATCATATATAAATATTTCTTTTTGATATAAAAGAATTAAATTCATCATGTAAAATTTAATAATTTTTAGTCAAGAAATAATTAAATTAAATTATTAAGAAACACTAATGAAGCAATTATTCAATTAATGGAAAAATACAATAAATGATATTAAAAATATTAAAATAAATATAATTTAATCTAATTAATTATATAGTAGAAATTTATACATTAAATTCACAATTTATAAATATAATCAATTACTTGGATCAAAGTTTATGTTCTATCCAGATATTTTATATTCTAATGTAATTAATAGTTCAAAAATATTACACTATGAATAATTTATAGTATATTATATCATAATAAATGATTTATAATTCCTATAATTATTATTTTCGGACTCATGAATGTGATATAGGTAAATAAATCTACTACAGTACAATTATGGGTCTTTATTAACTTTATAGTATCATTGTTCACCCTTATATTGTATAAAATATTAATACAATTATAATTGTCCAAAAATTTATTATTGGTTTAAACAAAATGATAATGGTATAACCATGCCTTAAACATGTCAAGAAATTATTTTATGAAGAGGCTTATTCAATTTTCACGATATTATTAAATTTTTTTGGCTTAAACTAAACTTTTATATGAAAATTACTTATATATAATTTTAATAAAAGGTAGTTACAAAATGTCACTCTCTATGTTTTCAATATCTTTTATATTCTTGCATATAGACAAAATCATGATATAAATTAAATTAAATGTTTAATGTGAAATTATTGTACTTATATTAATCAAAGAAAATTATTTTAAATTTTTTAGAAATAATATATATACCTTAAAATCATGTGCAATACTAATTCAATATTTATTTAATTAAAAGGAAAATAGAAGATAGAATTTCAGAAATATTATTTTTTCTATAATATTAATGAGTAAATTTATGGAACAAATCAGATATATATATATGAAATATTATATATTTTTAAATCATTATATTAAAAAACCCACATTTTGTTGATGCATTTTATAAAAAATTAAATGAATAGTGTCAAAATTGAAATTAATGATAATTTATCAAATTAATATAGAATTAAATTTTCTTAATTTCATAAAAATATTATCATCATCCATTTAAATTTAATATAATTTCATTAATAATTCATTTATCATTTATTATTGATTTATTAATTATAGTAACATTATTAACAAGAAATGATTACAAAATTGGTTAATATGGTTAAGGTAAAAAATCACTAATAAATGTGTTAATCAAAATGATAATGTTTAAAATTTTACCAAAACATGTATAAATTCTACTATTTGATAAGATTATAACCATATACTATCATATATTTGGATTAAGTGCTATTTATATGCATTTAATCTCATATATTAATTTGTTACAGCTTAATCGCTTGAGAAATTCCAAAAGATCCCCTCACCTCAATTATAAAATTGAACCTTCTCCCTCACTTATTCAAACTACATTTATCTATATAGATGGAAAAATACCAATAAATTTATCTTTTAAATATCTATATCCATATTTTTTAAGTCCACATATTCCAAAAATACCATCCAAATTGTTCCTATGAGGATATCCAAATGAGGATCCATTAAGAGAAGATAATCATATTTACTTTCTATTTCAATTATATTTCTTTTAATAATCCTTGTTAATATTTTTAAAAAATTATAAATTAAAACTATATTATCATAAATTTTATGCTATTTTATAAATTTCATGGGAAATATTCATTCCATCTTTTCTTCATTCTATGGAAATCGAAAACATCGCTCGTGTGTATGTACATCTTACCATCCCAAAATAATGGTGTAACTAATTTTTCATCACCACTTTACTTTGATGGTTAAAGATATTTATATAATTACTATCTATGATATGTATTATATAAAAATTATTCTTTAATGATTAATTACTATTCAACTTTCTTTCTTTCCATCAATCAATAAATGAAAACAACATTCATTTCTATATACGGTCTACCATCAACATGAATGGTGTAATTCATTTTTATATGTATATATATGGATGATTATATAAATATAAATAATATTTAAATAATAAATAATATTATTAAAATTATGAATCTATTAAAAAATTATACTGATAAGAACTAATTACTCAAAACATACATGAAAAATGATCCAGTTACCACCTGAAACAGATATATAAAGAATAAAATATTAATAAAAGGATGATAAAATATTATATGTAAATAATATATGGTATAAATATCATTTATATAGGATATTTAGGAACAAATCCTCGATAGTATAAAATTCCTTTGGCATGAAGCCTCAATGGTATGTTTCAAATTCCCATGATTTTGAATTCCATCATTATGAATTCATTTATTTAAATTATAGGTGATTAATTGATTAGTTAAAATATTCTTGATTACATTTCATGATAATGTGGTTATTTATATTAAATTATTTGATTTTCAATTATTCATTCCATATTATGCTCATGTTATTGATTAACTAGAATGTTTTTAAATTATTTACCATTATATATTGATTATGACTCATTAATTCATATATTTTATTGTATTCTTATACTTATTAAGAATATGATCCCTCCCATTTATTATTTTTTAAGTTCCCCAGGATAAGATAATGTATTTTAGGATTGATATATAGGGATAATCAAGGATAATAATATAATTCTCATTGAAAATTTTCTATGTGTTTTATGTTTTTTAATGTAATTTCAATATCAGTTATATTTATAGAAAAATTATATTTCCTTTCAGAGATGTTTTGTTTTACCTTATTTTAATATAATGAAGTTACCAACCACTATAGGATATTAGAGTTGGGGACATTAGAATGTTAAAAAATAAAGTTGATTCATACTAGTGATAGAATGATTTTCCGAATAATTTAAATATCCTTAATAAATATCTGTCACACCGTATAGTATTTTATTAAAATATAATATTAAATTTTATTATTATTTATGTATAAGACCTATAATATTTAATTACATCACTCATAGTTTAGAGAAATGATATAGAAATTTAAAATATATTATTTTACCGTTGATGAAAAATAATGGAGGCTGTGAGTTAATATATTATAATCGATAAGAACAATCACCATATTAATTTTTTATTATATATATTAGGGAATTATCTATAAAATTATTAATTCCACATTTTCTACCAACTGTATCCACAAAAAATATGTACATAACTTCCATATTTTAACTTGGTGGCTCTCTTGATTACCCATTATTCACTATAAATTGGTCATTTTGTTTCTCCCTCATAAGGAAATCAATAGAAAAGAACTCAAATATATATTTATTATACTTTATGACAATATTATAATTTAACCAAGGTATATATATTCATGATGAGAAAAAAAACTCTATTATCCGTGTATCCTAATAATAAAAAATTCACATTAAAAACTATTCCTAGAGACTTACTGGAAAAAAAGATTGAGGAATCTAAATTTAACAGTTTGGACCATAGAATTATCTTTAATTCCCCTTATAAATAATTTATTAAATATCAATGAATTTTATTAATGTAATGGAAAAATTAGTTGGATAACTACTTCTTGGTATCAAAGAAAAATTATCTTTTCATATCGTGGTCTATCATCTCAACGTCATAGGTTATTTGATGTTGGTGCTATAGTAAATGAGAAAATAATATTATATTGAAATGGTATGGTTAATTTCCAAACAAGATAATACATGAGATTTAATTTATGTATTTCCCAATGACAATGTTAATTTTCCCATCTAATTATCACATAATTCATATGAAGATGCTCTAGCTAATTTGGTTACGACCCTTTAAAACCCAAAATAAGATGACATTATCATAAATAGTTTTTATTGGATTGTTGTGGACCATTAAAAAAATTATATTAGATGATTATAACAATGACCTTACCCCACCTCAAGCACTGTTATTGTCCTTAAAATTAGAACCCATAGTCACTTGTACGTCCATAATAATATACTATATAAAACATATAAATCTACTGACACACGTAGATATGGTGAATATTTATCAATGTAAATTTAATCATTTTTACATTAATAATTACAAAAAACATAGGGGATAACGTTTATTGTACATTATATTAAGATTGATTGAGTTATACACAAGAATAAGTACATATGAAATGTGATATATTTTATAAAATTATTATTTAAAATAATAGTTATCTCATAGACATTGGAAATATAAGAATAATATGATTATCTAATTTATTAAAATATATTGATTATATATGTATAAAAAATTAATTATTTTTTGACCAATTAATTCTAAATAAAAAATGAAAACTATTTTAAAATAAAAGAAGTTTTATTCTAAAAAACTATATTGATACACAAAATAATAGTTTTACCTGAATAAATATTGATAAATAATATTTCATTAATTATATGAATTAAATTTATATATTATACATTCAATAAAAATTTTAGCATTTAAATTATGTTTTATCTAGATAAGAGAAAATAATAAAAACATTTTGTTGATTAAAAATTTAATTTTCTTAAAAAGTTAATTGTTTTATTTTGGAAACATATATGAAAATCAATTTTCAATGTTTATAAAATTTATTTTTAAGAAGAACATTATTTTTTAAAAAATAATGTTAAAATCATATTGGATTGAATATTCAAAAATGTTCTAAACAGATAATATTTTCTGGAAGAATAGTGAACAAACTAGTTTTTATTAAACATCTTTTTAAAAGAAATTAAATACAAAAAAATTATTTTATCACTGTTTTAAAATTAAAATTAATTTTATTATATAACTATTAAAACAGTTTATTTAATTATAATAATTTATAAGAAAAAATTTGATACAAAATAATGTTTAACTTTTTCACATTTTCTTTTTGGAAAAAAAATTCTTCTTACGAATTTTGGTTAAAATTAAAATTAAATTATTGCAATTATGTGAAGGTAATTTGTTAAAATAGATTAAATATTTAAAATAATAAAAATTTATATTATCCAATAGGGTCAAATTAAAATTTGACAATAATGAATTTAAAAATACGAGAAATTATTTACCTTGGTTAAGGTAAAATTGGATTACCATGGGGTTGAACTAAAGTGATAAGGTTTATAAATGATCAAAAACATTTCCAACAGAAATTTAATTCGAATTTTTAGTACTTATATATTTTATAGTTTATAATGTACCATTTTTATCGTCTTTTAATATAAAAAATATAGTTACACAATTTTCTATACAAATATTACATGTGTGCCACTCACCTAAATTATAAAAGGTAACTCCCTCTCATCTCCTATTAACACTTACATAACCACTTGGATTAGAAAATACTTATTTATTATAATTCAATACTAGCCAAATATTCCCTAATATGTCTTATATTGGTCATAAATCCATCCTAATAATCCTCTTAGTGAAAACTGAATGATGCTATCCAAAAAATATGTAACGCTCATAACTATGTATTTTATATTATTAATCCCTCTACCTCCTTAAATTATTATTTATCCCTGATGATATAATATGATAAATAATTTTAATTTAATGAAATTTTATAATGTTAATGTAATACCTTATATCATTCCCATCAACATTACAGTGGATTACGGAATCATCATTCGTGTGTACAGAGGACTACGACATTGAAATTAATGTTATTATTTTTCAAAAACCACCTCTCATGGATGGATATAAAAATGGATTGGTTCTTTATATATTATATTTAAGAATATATTATTCTAATTTATTAACTACATAACATTTAACTTCATAATTTCCATTCTGTGGTAATATTATTGTGATGTTCGTGTGTACGGAAAACTACCGCCTCTTGAATTGGTGTGATTTATTAAAGCTTTACATGGAAGGTAATAAAGACTGAATTAATGGAAATATGATTTATATCAGGAATAAAATAATTTTTAATTTTAATATATTATATATATTTATTTTTTATTTACTTTGGGAAAATGGAAAATGGTTTTTAAGAAAGTGTATGACGTACCATCTCCAGGAATAACGAATTTAATTTTCTATATGTAACTTCTATGAATCACTATAAATACAATTATAATGAATATATATGATATTTATATAATTTTATACATTTTATATATTATATAACCATGAATAAATATGAGGATCTAAAATAACAAATCATAACATATAAGAAAAAATTCAAGTTATTTATAAAAACATTACTTTAACATGGAATTGTAAATAAATACGTAACAGAAGGTAATTAGTTAATATTATATGGTATGATATATATATATATTATGTTTTAATATATATAAAATGAAAATAAATATTTTATAAAGGCTTTTTAAATCATTATAATGGATTTTCAGACTTATGGTAAATGATTTACGTCTTACTTTTGTTTCTATGAGACACAAGCCATATTCACAAAATAATTGTTTTAAATGTTATATATACTAGAAATAAATGTATTTTAGGATTATTTTTCTTAAATTGTTCAACATTTGAATATATTTTCATTTATCTCTCATATATTGGGATCACAGTTCAAATGACACAAAATAAGTAAGATATTTATATTCTATCTTTTATTTCTAGAATACATAAACCGATTAAAAACATTTTTATTTTGGGTGGTGTATGTATTTACCATATAGAACATCATGCCATGATTTTAATTAAATTAATGATATTTATTGTTTCCTTTTATTATATTACTTATAAGATCTTATAATTCAAAATAATACTAAATCGGTAACGGATTTTTGTCCTATTTTTTCTTTTCATGAAGCATATGTTATGTTGGAAAAAATATTCATTAATGAGGTGTATAGAAATTCCATTTGAAATATAATATAATATATGTATTTATTCTCATGGTTTTAAATGTTTCATTTTTTTACACTTCCATTATTATTTTTATATAAATTTACCATTGTGGTAAGAGTTTTATGTTACAATTTCCTCGTTTATCAGGATTTTTCATGATTATGATTTGAATGATGATACCATATGATCCATCTCTCTATAAACTCATGACTGTTATTTTACAGTAGTAATTTCATGATAATTTATGTTTTTCATTAATATTACACTCTTTAGGTACTTATGAGTTCAACATTATTATTTCATTAATAATAATCATTATTTCACTATTCTCTTGAAAACCCTTTTTCTTCTAAAAGAATGTTTTCTAAAAATTATTTAAAAATGGATTTCAAAATTGTTGAAATGGTTTATTAAATATATTTTTAACTATTTTTTATATTTTTTACAAAAAATATTTGAATGTAATCTTGATTTCATTTTCAAAAAAGTGGATATTTGGATTTTATAAAAAATGTGAAAATAATATTTGTTTTAACTTGTATGGTTTGAATTGTTTTTCCATCCATAATATCATTTATTTTTTTCGATGATTCATTTTTTTATTTTTCAATGTAATTTTAAAAGAAAAGATATTTAAAATGACTTAAATTTTAATAAATTATTTTTAAATTTGAACTGATGCTTTTCTATTGATTTTTTGAAAGATATTCATAGCTTCCTTCCTACTATATTGAGGTCAATTTCAAATAATATGATTTCCAATACATTTTAAGAATTTTTAATATGTATATTTTAATGGAATTTTATATCCCTGAATAAATTTAAAAATTGATATATCATAATTATTTTTCTATATTTGATAAAAACATTTGATGATACATATTATTCATTAGGGATATGATCCAATGATAAGAATCATATTATTTATATGGATGGTTTTTGTTTTTGATGATAATATTTTTATAGAACCTGTTTCAATTTGCTGGGTTATACCAAGAGAAGATTCTTAAGAAACCATATTATATTTCTATTAGTTATTCTTTGATGATTAATTGATAAAGAAAAAAGATTCTTTTATATAGGTTTTATTATGATTAAATATTCATGAATCACATTTATTTTATTGGGTTCTGATATGACGAATAATTTATGACCGTGTGGCACACAAATGAATGATTATAATAATAAATGGGTGATACATTATAACAAGGGATGATAGTTATGTTATATCCAAGGACCATGGTAATGTTACAACCCATGATGGGTGGGTCCAATATCTCCCTCCAACACATTTTGAATGGTTGGTATCTCATGAGATAAATAAGATTGAAATGGGGTGTGAACTAAGTTAAGAAAGTGACTCTTTCCGCTACGATGGCCTTGTATGTGAAAATTGAATACTACAATTGTTTGGGGACTAAACCCATTATTCTATATTAGTTTTGGAAATAATCCATGAATACTAGGGAAATTATTTTCTAAGATTATGTATAATCCACAATTACATGTATTATATCAATGTTATGTGGTCATGAATATTGTTATTCTATTATATTATGTGTCAGGTCATATGAACTACCATATTTATTCCATTACTTAATATTTTGATCATTTGATATATATTGTATTCTTTTAAAATGTTAGGATCCTCTTATCATACCCTTGTGATCATGTTATGAATAAGTATGTCACTTATTTTTCATTAATAAGGATTTGATTTGACAGTTTCTTATGTTTCCATTCCACGTGTTTTGAAGAAAGGATTAAGGCAGGGTATGATTGTGAATATAATGATATATGATGATCGTTATGGGAGGCATTTTTTATATTTTATAAAAACATTATTTTGTTTATTGACTCCAAATGAACTATAACTTCATTATCATTTGGTTATTTTCTATGAACTGTAATGAATTTTCATATAAAAAGATGTAATATCTATGTATGAAATGAATAGATCATTATAAAAGGAATCATAGGATAAGGTTACTTACCCTTTGGAAATTAGGATTATAATACATAAGTGACATAAAAATTAATATGTATATTTTTTTAAAGATATGTCTGAAAATAATTCTATGTATTAGTAAATGTATACAAAAATATCAGTGAATTTTAGTAAAGATAGAGTGAATGATATCCAGGAAAGAAAATCCATATCTAGATAATACATGTTTTTATAGATCTAGAGCATAGGTTACATTGTTTAATATCTTAAATATAGAAGAATTCAGCTGTACTCGGTCATCACCTAGTGCAAAATAATGGATCTGACTACACACCTAATTTAATACACCTTCGGATATGTTTTTGAAATTCTAAAAGTACTTATAAACCATTATTATAGAATTGATTAATTATCAAGAATGATCTAGGATAAGATTATGATATAATATATTTAAATTAAGTTGCCTCAACTTTGTAAATTCTATAAATGGTTTTTCACAATTATATGGCTTCCTACTATGATTACTATTTATCATACTGTGATTTGTTGTTCTAGTCAATGTTCGGAACTAAGAGGAATCATGTTAACACTTAATGTGATGAAATATTTAGTGATCATAGGAAATAAAATTTTATTATGAATGAAGATAAAAATATTTTTACTATTCTCAATCAACTATCAAGATATATGATCAATGAATTGAAATTATGTGGTTTTTCGAACAACTAAAATTAGAGGACGATGTAAATTTATTAATGTTTATGTGCTATTGAACATAAAATAGAGAATATTAAGAATCCTATATATTAAGGATGATGGGAAGAGGATCTTGGATGAATTTCTCAAATAGTGGAAAACATTTTCACTAATTTGAAATTATGGTCAAAGAAAAACGAATATACAGGTAGTTTGTGGTCTTATATGTTAGGAACTTTGGTATTTTCTTATTAAAAACCCGAAACAAAGGGTAAACCCCTAGACCAAAGAAATATATAGGTTATTAAAACACGTTTAAGTAAAAGGGATGATGTATTTATGTATTTGGATTTATCATTTATGTGGTAGAAGTATTATAAAAATAGTAATTTGGTAATAAGAATCATGAAACAAATAAGGATTTAATTATTTTTGGATGAATATATTTATTCATGTAAGATTAAATTAAGAGTTATGGACTGCATCATTGATTTATATGTTTATTCTTGTTCATAAGTTCATTATCTAAGATATCCCTTCCGATATTTTCAATGATGGGTGTTTAATAAGATAATGGATATTTTGAGTGAAATTTATGGAAATAAAACCCTTGGTATTTGAGGTTTAATGACTCTAATGGAAATATGATTAATGGTTTCTTTATACTTTAGGGTTAATCATATATTTTATGTTATTATAATTATGGTTTATTGAAATTTTGAGATGTATTTTTAATATTTTTTTGAAAAAGAATAACCTATAAGATGGGTGAAAACCTGTTTCATCCGGCAATGTCATAGGGATTGAACCCACAACCAAAGGGAGATATGGGTATAATTTTTAAATTTTTTTAAGTGAAAGATAATTATCAGTGGTAAATCATAAATAAATGTATTGATGAGTATGCATCTTGATTATTAGTTTGTCATAATGTAAAATATGAGGGGAAAATGTATAAAATATTATATAACCATTATCTATACCTGAATGGAAATGGGAATACATCACCATAGGCTTTTTCATCAGACTCCTCAAAACATAAAATGTAAATACTGCAACATGGGGTTTAGCCGATCATCTTATAAAGTAAAAATAGTTTATTGATACAAGGGATGATTTCTATTTGAATGTTCACACAAAAATAGAGTTACATATAGAATATATATGTATCCTTAAAAAGAACTCAATGAAAATAAGTGTAGATTCCAATGTACTAGAATAATGTTTTAGAAGGAAAGATATTGGCACAAAATTTATCTAATAAAATGGAAGAGAATGTTAAATCCATTGAAATACCCATAATGGAATCACCATATAAATAAAAAGTTATACATATAATCATTTATTATATATAGATATATATTGGTGAAGTTGTTTCTATGAATTTCTATACAGAATAAAGAATGGAAAACGAGGCTTTAGGTAGATAAGTCACATTGAAATACATGGTCATATTGGGATAGTATAATAACATTTTATGATTCGACAAATTATATTTTAGGTTTTTTTTGTGTTCAATGTATATCTCTTTATGATGTTAATACATGATACCTCAGATATCCTCAACTCAATGGTCATACAATTGGATCATGATCATTCTTTTTATGAGAATCCACATAGATTTTGGATCATACATAGAGCAGACTATGAAAAATGGCTACTCACCTGGTCAATGTTTTTTGGTGAATACACTATTTGGAGAAATTAATGTGGAAACCCAAGGATGTAATAAAAAAGAATCATAATTTGTGGTTCTACCAAAGTGATGTATTTCACTGAAAAAATTCATTTGAAGGGATGATTGAATATAGAAACATGATATTTTGCGATTTGTTTCAAATTAATTTCTAAATTTAGATATTTTTCATTACATGTATCACTGAGTTTAACTTGATTTATAGTTAACATTCAGTTTACGTTTCCTTACACACAACATAGAGTTTAAATAAAATGTGACATACTATTAAAAATTTATTTTTTAATTTAACAGGTATTTATTTGCTGTTATAATTGCAGGTATGAATAGGATTAAATAATTAAAATATATTATGGAAAAATATATATAAATTTAATTCATTTCTCAGTAATTAATTATAAACAATAAAATAGATGAAAATAATATAAATATTTTTGTGATTTTTGTTATATATAAAATTACTTTTTACCTCAACATAATAAACATATATCATTTAGTGAATGTTTATAATGAAATTTATATATTAAACATCCGATCAAATTTCTAACATTTAGCATATATTATTTATAGTTAAAATATAAAAATCAATGCATTTTTAAAAAAAATCAAAACAAATTATTTTTTCGTTTCGTGCACTTCGTTTAAAATATATTTCTTAAAAAATGGGGAATATTTACTTGAATAAATATGCTTAATTGAAAAAATAATCACGTCAACATTGTCCTGGAGTAAATTTTGGCCAATGTTTTTAGATGGTAATTTCTTTTATGAATATTAAAAAAATTGGTCTTTATTAAGAGTTTTTATTTTACTAATGAATTTAAAAACAAAATAATAATGTTAATAGGATTTTAAATATATAATTAGCTTAATTATTTAACAATTAATCCACTTTATTTTATTTTAATAAATTTCATATTGAATATTGATAATATTATTTTTAATTTTTTTGAAAATTTTATCTTTGGAACACCACTTATTCATCATTCCTAAGGGTTTCTTCTTTTAATAAAATTTTCCACTACTATGAATGGAATTTGGAAAAATGTATTCCATATTTTAAATCCAAATAATTTATATTATAAAATAAGCTCAAATTAATTTTTACTACAATGAAAAGTATTAATAAGAAAAAATATTTACCACGATTAATGTAAAAATTGTTTTACTAGGTGGTTAATATGAAATTATAAAGGACAAAATTCATCAAAACATTTCCAATAACAGTGGGATGGATATATATAAAGATTATATATTCTAGGTTCTATAATGAATCCTTATTAATCATTTTTGGAATGTGAATGAATTTGGATTTTAAAAGGACACCCCCTCTCCTCTCCTATTCAAATTTAAAAATGACATTTTTTTCATATAATAACTTCCGAAAAAACATTTCTACTTACCTAATATATTTTTAGAAGAAATGGTTTTGTCCTAAATCCATCATAAGAATACATTTTCTACAAACCAAAATAACTTGTTCGAAGAAAATGAAACATCCATAACAAATCGATTTATTTTATTTCTTCCTCAAAATCATGAATTATAATCAAACCATGATAATATAATAACATCATTATATTTCATATACATATATTTTATTATGTTAATTTAATAATCTTATTCCATTTCATCTTTCATCAAATGGATTACGAAATCAATATTCATGTGTGTGAAATATTACCACCCCAAAAACTGATGTTATTTTTTCTGTCACCACCTATCAATGATTAATATAATTATGGATTTATTTCATATATATATGATATTTAAAAATTTTAATATGAATTTTGATTCATTAAATCACATATTTCATCTTAATTTCTACTCTACATGAATTAAATAATGTTGTTCATGTGTGTGGCTAACTACAACCTCATAAAGCGATGTCATTATTTCATGCATTATATAAAAGGTAATATGGATGGTTTTAATAAAAATATGTGATATCTAAATAATAAAAAGTAATTAATTAATGGTAATATTTTAATTAAGATTATTTCTTTCTTTTCGTTGGGAAAATGGAAACAACATTCATTTATAAATACGACATACCGTCTCAATGAAAAGTGTACTACATTTTCTATTAATAAATTCTATGTGTCACTATAAATTAATATAAAATTAATATATATGATATTAAAATAATTATTAACATTATTTATATTATTAATCCCTAATTAAATTAAGACTAAAAAATAACCGATGAAAACATACAATAAAAATATTTTTATTTCCCAAAACATGACTTTATCATGGAATTGTTGAAAAACTGTAAAAAAAAGGACATAAGTAAATTATATATTCTATGATATATTAAATTATAATTCTTTAATATATTTAAAATAATATTTTATTTATTAATCATATTTTTGTGATGTATATGATGTATGTCTAGGCTTATAGTATGGGATTTCCATCACAATGTTATTTTTTATGAGACACATGTCATATTACACATGAGTTCCTCTTCTGTATAGTATATACAACACATTAATGTATTTTAAGATTTTTTCCTTAAATTTTTCTTTTTTACATATCAATTTTAGGATATCAATTCCAGGGGCATTACAGTTTACATGTTTGTAAAAGTGTTAGAGTATTTCTATTCTCAAAGATAATTATGATTAACATATAAGAATTTACCTCCCATTTATTTTATTTTTTGTACAAACATATCAATTTAAATGGTATATCATTAATCTATTTAATTTTATGAAATTTAATGTTTTATTTTATGTTAATATATTTTTGGGTGTGTGATAAAAAATATTACAAAATTGCAGAGGGATACTTTCCCCAATATTATTATTTGACAAATATATTATATTTTAAAGGTATATTATATTAAGAAGTTTCTTTTCAAATGTCATATAATGAATTTATTTATTCATATCAGATTCAATGTTTCATTTAATTTAATTCTTTCGTGGGCCTCATGGTTCTATGTTACCAAATATGGCAATTGTGTTTTGTTACCATCTCATAATTTAACAGGATTTTTTTCTATTATGGTTCTAATGATGAATCATATAATATATATATAATTAATTTAATTAATGTTATTCTCTAGTTATTTATTTATAATATATGTTTTCCATTAATTTTACACACTTTATTTACTCAAGAGTTAAAAATTACCATTTTATAAAAAAATTATCTTTATTTCTCACTTCATCAAATAATAATTTTTATTCAAAACCATGTTCTCTATATATTTTTTAAAAAATAATTAAAAAAAATTATTATTATTTATTAATGATAATATTAACCATTTTGGACATATAAGAATATTAAAATAAATTTTCATTTCTTTTTTAAAAATATTCCAATTTTTCTTTTAACAAAATTGTGAAAGGGTCCATTTATTTAATGTGTATGATATTAATGAAATATACCACCATCATGAACTTAATTTGATAATAATATTCCATTATATGATTCCATGTTTTTTTTCAAATAAAAGTATTTCATAATATATTCTCAGTTTTATAAATAATTTTTATAATGTGAAATGTATATTTCCCTCAACAAATGTACTATATGATTTTTAAAGATTCCTTTGCTAGTTTTCTATGTTATATTCAATGAAATACATTTCCAATTTTTTTTTAAATTTTTCTTCTTATTGAAATTTTCCATGTCATCATTCATAATCATTTTCCTTCTATAATGACATGCTTGGATGTAACAAATTCATTACGCGGGATATAACCCAAGGAAACCATTATTATTACTTATTTTTATGCTTTATGTTTACTATTGAAATATTTTTAAGAATATTATTTCTATTACATTGTTTATATATTGATAAAATTACTTTAAAACCTAGTTATTTTTCCCTAGGGTGTGTTTTTATTATGAAAAAAATGACAAAGTTTATTTTATATATTTTATGTTATTATTACATTTTTATAAAACACATTTATTTTTATGTTATCTTATATGATAAAATTTTTCTGAACACATGGTATACATATATATGATTTTCATTCTGTGATGAGTTTACAAAATATACAAGGATGATAGTTACATTATAACTATGAACTATTGTTACATTACTATGAAATATAGGTGGGACCTATATCTCATACTAGTTTATTTGGTAATGATTGATTTTTCATTGTAAAAGTAGGATAAAAAAGGGACTCAAGTCGGTTTAGGAGGGTAATCATTCTACTGTGATCGTCTTGTGAGTGAAGCTTGTTTAGTACGATGGACTGTGTAGTGAAGCCACTCCACTATGATTTATTTGGAAATTAGCCTCAACTACTAAGGAAATGATTTCTTATTCTTAATTGTATGCCAAAATTCATTGTATTGTTTCAATGTTATTATATCATGGACCATGTTCATTGAATTTCTTATTATTCATGTATTATGAACTTCCAATATTTATTTTATAACTCCTCATTATGATCTTTGATATGTAGGATGTGGTTTTAAGATGTTATTATCATATTATCATGCCATTATACTCATTTTACTCTCATTTATCTGCTTTTTTACACATAAAACTATCTATTTTAAAAATTTATTATTTTTCATTTCCATTTTTTTGAAAAAAATATTTATTTAGGAGATTTTTATGAAGTGAACTATGTGAGAAGGTCATTGTGTAATATTTATAAGATATTTCAAGAAATAAAAAAAATTACGTTTCGAGTCTAAATATATTTTATACCATTACAATTATCAGTTTTTTGTTTTTGTAATGTAATTAATATTTATCTAAAAATATCTAATATCTATTTATACAATGATTTTTTTGTCTAAAATTTATCCTCACAATTGAGAGGAAATGAAAAAAATACATATTTGAGCTACAAAATATTCCCTCCATGATAGTCCCAATTCAATGAAAATTCATTAAATGTATATTTTTAATAGTTTCCTCAAAAGGTTTTTCGATGGAGGGGCCCTCTATGTTATAAAAGTTATCCATGGATGCAAATGTGTAACCCATCAAATGGGGATAGAAATATCTCATAAAATTAATAGGCTTGTTTACTTTTATCTACCAATGATATGTGACTATTTGGAGTTCCCATAGAAATATCACGTATTCCATGTCCAAATAAATTCTCAATGTTTACCTATCATATAAGGAACTCTCATTCATTTTCCCATTTAAGGACTTGACTTCATAAAACTATAAAAACATAAATAAGAATTATAAATTTTCAATTCCTTTTCAAATGAATATAAAATGCATGATTGAGGGTATTATCTATATGAAAATAAATGAAAAGGTGTTGCATAATTTTTATATAACATTAAATAAAATTATTCATTGTTTAAAATACATGAAATAATCCTAAATATATTTCTTAGGATAGATATTTATCGATATAAGATATCAATTTTTGGGAAAACAAATGAAAATTTAACATCTTCTCACTATTATTTTTTGATTCACCTATCCTATGAACAAAAATCCCTATTTTTAAACTACATGTCTTTAAAATATTATTCATATAGGATATGTGGTGATGCATAGATTGTGAAGCTGAGAATATATCCTATACATCATTCCCCCTACCACACCAGTGTTTAAAATTTCACCAATTCACCATGATTTTTATCCCTTTATCTTATACAAATATCTTTTAAAATTCATAACCAAACCTTATGTAATTATATAATATTGTTATTGCTTATTATGATGCCCGGGTCTTTCAAATATCTTTTATTCATGTTCGGGTTTGGTGTCAGGTTGGTCTCTCTGGATCCTAGTGTGACGGGATTGTATTTTTGGACTGTTCATCCCATTATGTTGTTCTTCTAGAATTCCCTCTCTAGTTATTTTTTATTTTTTAGATAATTTATATTTCTTGGTTTGAATTATTGATGTTCAATGTTTGCACGTGGTTAGTAGAAACCATGTTCTTACCCCATAAATCTTGTAGTATGAGTCAAAATCTACCACACAACCTATGTACGATCATGCACCTCATCCCAGGTATTCATGTGGCTTGGTATCCTTAGGCACAGGCCATCACACTCTCTAGACATAGTTTGGATAACCATGAAGACTGACCATGTTTTTGTTCCTACTCATTAAAATGATTTTACTTTTATCTCTATCCCTAATTTTATAACACACCCCCTTGCTTGACCCCCAAAGACTCCACAACCCTAGACGTCCCTCCCTAATTCTCCTTATCCCATTGGGCATTGATTTTAGGGTGGGTTTCATTAAGATTCTTTATGGAACCCTCTTATAGTTATCTTATCCCTTTTTTTCTTCCATTATTCTAGGGTTTTTCTCCCTATTCATCGAGAATTATCTTCTCCATCGGGTTGGGATTCAATTTAGTGCCTTAATCTTGGGTATTGTGTTGGATATTCTTTATTAGGGCTTCTTCTTGCCTTATTGTGGTCCAATTGATGTGTGTATGGTATTTGACACCATTTGTTTGGAGGTTATCCATGAGAGTTAAGTGGTTCCATGACTTAACATTATTTGATAGATTTAATATGCTTGTTTCTATTTATAAAAGTGTTATTTTGTTTAAATACATCATATTAATGATTTTTTTGACGTAATTGGTATGTCTACTAGTTGAAAAGGAACCCTCACAATTGAAATGAGATATAATCCAATGTTTCTAAAAATGGTTTTAAGGGTTGTTTGGATAGTGAGAACAATATTTTTAAGGGAATGTGATTTGAGTGTAACATTAAATGGGGATTTTATATGGAAAATCGATCCCATTGACATGTTATTATTGTTAAGAATATTTTATATAAATTATAAAATTTTTTAATGATGAAAAGATATATTTAAAAGATGGTATTATAGTATGAATGGGTTTATGGAGGAGTGTGTTCCTTTTTCATGGTTGGTTTTAATTGTGTTTTTTTCTTATGCTATGAAATAAAAACATGTGAATAGAGTATGTGATTATTAAGGAATTTAATGTGTGTATTCTACTGTGTGTTGAAAATGGTAAATGGGTTTTTTATTAAAATGGGTGATCCCCTAGAAATTATTGGCCATTGTTGTGAGAGTGGTGGTAAGTGTGACATGTGAGCATTAACTCGAGAACAACGGAATCAAGGGTAACATGGTGGGTGGAATTGTAACACCCCGGGTAAATAAATAATATGAATTTTTTATATTTATCCCTATTTGTGAAAAAAAATGTTAATATTAATTTAAAGGGAACACTATTCTTGATGGCTTACCCAATATGCAACAACGAGTTCCTTTGAAATCTTACGTTTCACTATAATAATAAAATAATATTATTTTAAATGTTAGTTAACGCCTAGACGTTGTAGTGGAGGGAATGAACATAACAAACTAAAAAATGATTATATATATGTTTTTAAAATATTTTTACTTTTTACAATAAATTTTAGAGGATTAAAAATGTGAATGAATTCAATTTTAAGCGTAAACATTCTAATATTCTTTAGAAGGTCGATTAACCTCCTTTTGATGGAGAACCTCTTTTAAATCCAATTTTTGACAATTTTTTGTGTTATATTTGAAAAAATAATATTCTTCTTTAGAATCGAGACATCAAAATTTACTTTGTGTAAGTTTTTGGTATCTTTCCGAGAATGTTCATTTTTTTATGAATAGTGAAAAATGTTGTATTTTAATTCAAAACCTCCTTTTAATCTAATTTATTTATATGATTAGATTATCAAATGAATTGTTTTTAAAGTAAAATTAAAATATATTTTTACCATTTAATCCAATAGTGGTCATTGAAATTAATTTCACTTTGAAATTGGGCTTCAACTAGTGTCAATCTTTGAATAGATATTGTTTCTTAAAAACACTCTATTTATTTTGAAAACGGGAATTAATTATTAAATTAATTAATGCAACTTATCTGTTTTGAATTTTTTAAAATAGACATCAGTTTTGAGTTCATAATATCAAATATAGCTTAGGGTTAATTTTTGCTATTTTTCTGAAAAAACTTCAATTTTTTATGAATAGTGAAACCACTAAGTGGTAGTTAAAGAAACTAATTAATCGTTTAAATTAAACATTTCCACCTCTGTGTTTTGAATTTCAATAATATGACATACATGGTTGTCATTAATAATTAAAATGTGGTTCAATGGGATTAAAATAATTTTTTGGTGAATAGTAACTTTTAAGTTTTTAATCGCGATTAGAGGTAATTAGTGTAGTTTAAGGTAAAAATAATGATTTAATAATATGAGATGAGTTTGACACATTTCCTACCCTTATTGGATGTGTCATTACTGACCAAGATAATCCATGGGTGAACTTGGGGACCCCATGGAGCCAATTTTGAAGGAAAATAACATTAATATCTTTTTATTTAATGTAAAAGTAAAAATGACACAAACAAGAGTTGTTTTACTAAAAAAATTTTTAAATAGGGATATACAAGTCAGAGTCTTGACTATAAATATTCATTGGAAATTAAAAAAGATTTCCTACATCATAGTAGTTTTTTTATAATATTTAGACATTAAATAAATTAAATTATTTATGACATCATGATGATGCAGCGATTACCTCATTATTTAGCGATTTAAATAAAATGAAAATATAATGTAAAATGTAAGCCCTAAACTTGTCAAAAACATATTGGATTGGTATATTTAGAACCATTATCACCATATCATAGAATTATATCAATTTGGGACCTTTTAAATCCGAAACTCATTTTAAAATAAAGTATCATTTCTTTACTTTCCAAGAGTGCCCCTCCTCTCCTCTTATAAAAGGCCCCCACCACTATCACCTTACCCACACCTCTCAAGGATTTGGATCGGCCAAGCAATGCCCATTTTGTCTCTCCACATCCCTCTATTACTCCTAGAATCCTCACTTTGGGAAGAATTCTTCCCAAGGAAGCCTTTGAGCTCAAATCAAAAATAGTTACCCGATTTTAAGGTAATGTCTTCACTTGTGTTCTTTTGTTTTATATTGCTTCACCAACCCCCTAAAATATTTTTATACATTTTTTTTGTAACAAATACAGTATCTTCAATATACTAGGATGTTTTTATTAAAAAAAATTCTAGCTACACTAACACACACCTATATCTAATTGTTAAAGAACATTCTGTTTTTGTGGATGGAGAATTTATGCCTCACGAAATGATGATTGTTCAACACTCATATAACACCTTCAAACGTGGCCATTAAGATGTCACTATATTTATATATGATATATAATATGTTTATGTTTTACTTATGCTACTTTATTTTTCTTTTTTGTAATACCTTTATGGTTTCCATTGTGGGTAAACACGATAATTTCATTTTAGGAAGTGCGAACTACCGCCCCCTCAAAATGATTTGATTCGTTAATGCCATATGTGGGATATATAAAGGATGGATTTAAAGTTATTATATATGATTTATGTTACATATAAATGATGTATATAATTATTTAATTAAAATATACATTCCTCTCATTTGTTTTTAATTCCATTAATATGACATAGAAATGAAATTAGCGTTCATGCGTACATACGGCTTACCGTCTCTATGAACGGTCCATTTCATTTCTTACCTCTAAATGATTATGTAATATTATAAATACATGTATATTCTGGATATATATGATATATATGATATCCAAATCACGAATATCATTCTGGATATAATTATCCTTTGACCACACGAACAACATGTAATTGTAAGAAGTCCACTTTCGACTTAAGAACCAAATATCGGCAAAACAAACATTATTAACATAAATGATTACATAATGTTTACAACATGGAAATAAGTGATATAAAAGGAATAGTGAACATAAAAAATGTTCTTAAGCAAGTGGAAATTATCTCAATTTTATTATTCAGGACATTAAAGAACGATCGAGTCAAGTCAGACCCTATGTAAGGGATCCAACCTCTCTCTTTCTTTTTAAGTACACTCTTTTATGTAATTTATTTTAAGCTCATATTTCATATTTTTGGGGATGTTCTTTTATATTCCTCATTCTGTAATTTTTATGTTCATATAATGAGAGACCCTATTTTATCTCATCAATCCATTTTAGGAATATTTAAGTGCCGTCGTTAGGCTGCCGAGTTTTCATAAGGGATTTTTCATCCCACTTTTATTCGCGTGACATTTGTGCTATGATTGCCACTATTTCTATTGAGTGGTGTATGTACTACCGATTATTATACAGATTTTGTAGTATAATTTCATTAAATGGGTATTTATATCTTCATTGAATGACCCTTCTTCCATGGGTTGTACATTTCGAATGTTACCCAACTCGGTAAGGGGACCTTTCACCCTCCTCTTTTTAAAAGACTTATTTTGATATGTCTTTCAGTTTACTTCTTATTATGCTGGGATATGTTATTCCCTACCCTTATGGATTTAAAGATTATGTACAAGTGATGAGATACCATTCACTCTTTCATCTACTAATTTTCTGAATTTTGAAGTGATGCCATAAGGCTATCGAATTTTTAGAAGGAACATCTTAACCCAATTTCGATTTCTTTGGGTTCAACTTGTACTTCTTGGACATGTCATCCTATGAATATGTGTGAATGTCCTCTGATTGTTTCACACTTAATATACACTTATATTGGGTGTATTTCTATTTCTCACACATAATTATGTGATAGATTTATCCTTAATTTAAGGATACCATCTTTATAATAGATTTCATCTCAATTTACATTTCAATTGAGACTTCGTTGTTGTTATGCACCAATTCACTATTATATGGTGTGTATACTGACCTTTAAAATATTATATCAGGAATCCAATTATTCTCATGATATTAAAAAGTTCAGATTAAATGTTATTCCACAATTATTTGTATTTAAGTGTCTCTCATTTTGTTAAAAATCCTTTAACAAAAATATTATTTTAAATGTTTTAAAGATTTATTATTCTAAATATTTATCTTTAATGTCCATGTTTTCAAGATTTATTTCAGTATTATTTATATGGAAATTAATTATTTAAAATTATAATTCCAATAAAAGATTCAAAGTGGTATGGGACACTTTGATACAAACTCCTCTTTTAAATGATTTTTGAAAATGGATTGATTAATTCAATATCTTGGATTTACTTAATTTTATTGAAAATGAAATGTTGTTATTGAAATGTTTATATTTTTAATATTTTATGTGTAATGATGGTACTTGGACATTTTACGGGTGGTTATGTGATAAAACATATGACGGGTGGTGTCGTGAATACCAGGACGAGTGGTTACGTTATAACCTCCAATGCATTGGGTATGGAAGTCAGTCGTATGGCTATTCCATTAAGTATGTGTGGAAGTCGACCGTATGGTTATTCCATTTATGTATGTTTATGTACCAAGTTACCTTTATCTGTTATGTGTCCTTTATATGTATTTTATGGTAATCTTTTCGTTACAAAATGGTTAGTAATGAAATTTTATTCAGTGAAGAGTTTTTGCTACATCCTAAAGGTGAAAGGTATTACTTTGATAAAGTATACATCATTTACTTGTTGCTTTGAAAAACTAATTGTTTTCATTCTCTATGTATCCCTTGCTGATCTTTTTATGCTCACCCCATGTTTTTTTGAAATGTTTTTCACAGGAATTAATGTGGAATAGGTTCAAGGATGGGATCAAGGGAAAGTCATGATATCTAATACATGGAACTAGACATGTTTCTTTTTAAGAGTTTTTATTTTATTGAAATTTAATAGAAGTGACTACTTTGTAATCTTTTGAGATGTAATAGTTATGTACAAATTCTATAGAACTCTAAACATGAAAAGATACTCAATGTGAATTATTCATTTAATTCAATATTAAGTAAGGTTTAAGACCGGAGCCTTATAGTGGGTATCAGAGGTCGGTTTTGATAACTTTAGAGGATATGGTATTCTTTAAGAATAAGTGACATTACCATAATGGTTTGGATTTCAGAAAGAGTCCTAGTTTTAGATAAAGTTAATGAGTAAGTATATCTTAGTGTTTATCTTCCTCATTAGTTTATGATGATTTTGTCGATATACGCACACTGAAATTTCTGTTTTTAGTAAATGGATGGATCAAGCAGGAACCAAAGTGACAATGGGTTTGATGGAAACTGTGGTGGTTCTTTTATTAAGAGACTGGATGAAATGGGGGATTCAATGAGGAATCTCTTGGTTCTGCTAAACCAACTATCAAGGATTCATGATCAACCACTTGAACCTTGGTGAGTTCTCTAATTCATCATGTACGAGATGGCCAACTCGATGTGGAAGTTCAGGTAATAATTATAAAGGTAACCATTAGGGTTTATATGATCCTTACTTTTTAGGTAATTATGGGTTACTCTATGATATGATGGAAAATGAAAGGCATGAGATAAACTTGAGGTTAAAATATGTTATGGTCATTTTGAAAATTTTATCTTGTTTTGGGGAATGTTTTATAAATTATGTAGTATTGGAAAAAGGACAACACATAGACCGTGTGACAACCCGTCGCGTTGGACAAAGCTGTGGGAATCGAACCCACAACCAAAGTGCAATTGGTATTTATCGCCTACCACTGGACTACGTGAAGTCCATGGTTAGTTTTACTGATTATTTTTAGCTAGATGATTTTATGAATTAAGAGTAAGTTGATTTTGGGTTATCTATGGAAATTTATTAACCTATCATGGAGGATATGTGATTAGGTTAATTACTTTTCAATACGATACTTTAAGAGCAACAGATTTTTTTTGAAGAAAAATGTTACGATTTAACTTTGGGAGACTATGTCACTAAATCCTTCTAATATTTGAGTTTCAATCTTAGTTTGGTTTACTTTTAAGAATTTTATAGACTAATTGTTTATCGAATGGTCCTCGTTGAACTTTGGGTTTTGTTGGAAAAATTATGGAGATTAAGAATAGATTTTCTTTTTATAAAGGGTTATCCTTTTCTGGATTATCTGATCTTCTACTAACCTTTTTGGTTTTGGTTTTGGGTAAAGTCTAAATACATGGGAAGTATATAGTTCTATTTTTTGGAATAGGTTATTCTCTAAAAGTTGATTATAGTACATTTAATGTGAACAGTCTTCCTAAATACTCATCTTTTGGAGAAAATATGAGTTTGTGTAAGAAATCTTGTAAAATATGAAAGTCAACATGAAAAGTAATTATGTTTCCTTATGTTTTAGTTAACCTCAAAAAAAAATTCTTCAATGAAGAGTAACTGAAAACAAATTTTTTTTAGGTTAACCTTTCCTACTGGGGAATCCAATACAGTTTAACCCATCACAAGTTTGTGATTTTCTTATGGTTAACTTTCTCCAAAACATTTTTTCTATCAATCTCCTTCCGAACATGACCCTATATTTTATCCTCCATGACCATGTTTTCCTACATGGAATCCTAGTATGGGTTAACTCGGGTGACCTCTATACTTCTCTTTCCTTATTTTAAAGTGATTGTTTTACCGACTCTTGTTTCGATGTGGGACTTTCAAGGATGTTTCCGAGCCGAATTTTAAAATTGCGAGGACGCAATTCCCAAAAGGGGGGAAGAATGTAACACCCCAGGTAAATAAAGAATATGAAATTTTTATATTTATCCCTATTTGTGAATAAAATGTTAATATTAATTTAAAGGGAACTCTATGCTTGATGGCTTACCCAATACGCAACAACGAGTTCCTTTGAAATATTAAGTTGCAATATAATAATAAAATAATATTATTTTAAATGGTAGTTAACGCCTAGCCGTTGTAGATGAGGTAATGAACATAATGAACTAAAAAATTATTATATATGTTTGTCAAATATTTTTACTTTTTAAAATAAATGGTAGAGGATAAAAAATGTGAATGAATTCAATTTTAAGCGTAAACATTCTAATATTCTTTAGATGGTCGATTAACCGCCTTTTGATGGAGAACCTCTTTTAAATCAACTTATTGAAAATTTTATGTGTTATATTTGAAAAAATAAAATTCTTCTTTAGAATTGAGACATCAAAATTACTTTGTGTAAATTTTGGGTATCTTTCCGATAAAGTTCATTTTTTATGAATAGTGAAAAATGTTGTATTTTAATTCAAACCCTATTTTTAATATAATTTATTTATATTATTAGATAATCTTTTGAATTGTTTTTAAAGTAAAATTAGAATATATTTTTACCATTTAATCCAATATTGGTCATTAGAATTAATTTCACTTTGAAATTGGACTTAAACTAGTGTCAATCTTTTAATAGATATTGTTTCTTAAAAACACGCTATTTGTTTTGACAGCAGGAATTAATTATTAAATTAATTAAGTCAACTTATATGTTTTTAATTTTGTAAAATAGACATCATTTTTGAGTTCGGAATATCAAATATAGCTTAGGGTAATTTTTTTGATATTTTTCTGAAAAACATCAATTTTTTTATGAATAGTGAAACCACTAAGTGGTAGTTAAAGAAACTAATTTTTCATTTAAATGAAACATTCCCACCTATGTCTTTTGAATTTAAAAAATCCGACAAACATGGTTGTAATTAAGAAGTAAAATTTGGTTCAATGGGATTAAAATAATTTTTTTGGTGAATAGTAACTTCTATGTTTCTAATCGCGATTAGAGGTAATTAGTGTAGTTTAAGGTAAAAATAAGGATTTAATAAAATGAGATGAGCTTGAAACATGTCCTACCAATTTTGGATGTGTCATTTTCGACCAAGAAAATCCATGGGTCAACTTGGGGAACCCATGGCGCCATATTTGAAGGAAAATGACATTAATATCTTTTTATTTATTGTAAAAGTAAAAATGACACAAACATGAGTTGTTTTACTAAAATTATTTTTAAATAGTGTTAAACATGTCAGATTTTTGACCATAAATAGTAATTGGAATGATAAAAATATTTCCTAAATCATAGTAGTTTATTTATAATTTTTAGACATTAAATAAAATAAATTATTTATGAAATCATTATGATGCAGCGATTACCTCATTATTTATCGATTTAAATAAAATGAAAAGATAATGTAAAATCTAAGACCTAAACTTGTCAAAAACGTATTGGATGGGTATATTTCAAACCCTTATCACCTTATCCTAGAATTATATTAATGTGGGACCTTTTAAATCCGAAACTCATTTTAAAATAAAGTAACATTTCTTTACTTTCCAATAGTGCCCCTCCTCTCCTCTTATAAAAGGCCCCCACCACTATCACCTTACCCACACCTCTCAATCCTTTGGTTCGGCCAATCTCTGCCAATTTTGTCTCTCCACGTCCCTCTCTTACTCCTAGAAGCCTCATGTTGGGATGAATTCTTCCAAAGGAATCCTTTGAGCTCAAATCAAAAATAGTTACCCGATTTTAAGGTAATGTCTTCACTTGTGTTCTTTTGTTTTATTTTGCTTCTCCAACCCCCTAAACTCTTTTTATTCATTTCTTTTGTAATAAATACAGTATTTTAAATATACTAGGATTTTTTTTTAAGAAGAATTCGAGCTACACTAACACATACCTACATCTAATGGTTAAAGAACATACTGTTTCTGTGGATGGCGAATTTCTGCCACACGAAACGATGATTGTTCAACACTCATATAGAACCTTCAAAGGTGGCCATTAAGATGTCACTGTATTTATATATGATATATAATATGTTTATGTTTCACTTAATCTTCTGTGTTTTTATTTTCTGGAATACCTTTATAGTGTCCATTGTGGGTAAACAGGATAATTTCATTTGAGGAAGTGCGGACTACCGCCCCCTTAAAGTGATTTGATTCGTTAATTCCATATGTGGGATGTATAAAGGGTGGATTTAAAATTATTATATATGATTTATGTTACATATAAATGATGAATATAATTCTGGAATTAAAATATACATACCTCTCATTTGGTTTTAATTCCATTAATATGACATAGATATGAAAGTAGCGTTCATGCGTACGTACGACTTACCGTCTCCATGAACGATGTATTTCATTTGTTATCTCTAAATGATTATGTAATATTATAAATACATGTTTATTCTGGATATATATGATATATATGATATCCAAATCATGAATATCAATATGGACATAATGAACCTTTGACCACACGAACAACATGTAATTGTAAGAAGTCCACTTTCGACTTAAGAACCAAATATCGGCAAAACAAAAATTATTACCATAAATGATTACATAATGTTTATAACGTGGAAATAAGTGATATTAAATAAATAATGGAATTGAAAAATGTTATTAATAAAGTGTAAATTAACTCATGTTTATTATTCAGGACGTTAAAGGATGATCGAGTCAAGTCAGACTCGAGATAAGGGATCCAACCCCTCTCTTTCTTTTTAAGTACTCTCTTTTATGTCATTTCTTTTAAGCTCATATTTAATATGTTCGGGGATTCTATTTTATATTCCTCGTTATTTTATTTTTATGTTCATATAATGATAGACACTATTTGATCTCATCGATTCATTTTTGGAATATTTATGTGGCGTCGTAAGGGTGCCGAGTTTTCGTAAGGGATTTTTCATCCCACTTTTATTCTCATGACATTTATGCTACATTTTCCACTATTTCCTTTGAGTGGTGTATGTACTGCCAATTATTATACACTTTTTGTAGTATAATTTAATTTATGGGTATTTACATCTTCATTGTATGACCCTTCTTCCATGGTGTGTACGTTTCTAATGTTACCCAACTCGGTAAGGGGACCTTTCACCCTCCTCTTTTTAAAAGACTTATTTTGTTATGTCTTTTAATTTACATCTTATTATGTTGGGATATGTTCTTATATATCCTTAAAGATGTAAAGTTTATGTCCAAGTGATGAGATACCATTCACTCTATCATAGACAAATTTTCTGAATTTTGAAGTGACACCATAAGGCTGTCGAATTTTTACAAGGGAAAATCTTAACCCAATTTCGATTTCTTTGGGTTCAACTTGTACTTCTTGAACATGTCATCCAATGAATATGTGTGAATGAACTATGATTGTTTCATATATAATATCCACTTTTATTGGGTTTATTTTTATTTCCCACACATAATTATGTGATAGATTTATTCTTAATATAGGGATACCATCTTTAAAATGGATTCCATCTCAATTTACATTTCCATTGAGACTTCATTGTTGTTATGCACCAATTCACTATTATATGGTGTGTATACTGACCTTTGACATATTATATCATGAATCCCTGTATTATCATGATATTATAAAGTTAAGATTAAAAGTTATTCTGCAATTATTTGTATTCAAGAGTCTCTCATTTTGTTAAAAACTCTTTAACAAAAATATCATTTTAAATGTTTTAAAGATATATTATTCAAAATCTTTATCTTTAATGTCCATGTTTTCAAAATGGTTTTCAGTATTTATTTATATGGACATTAATGTTTTAAAATTATAATTCCAATAAAAGCTTCAAAGTGGTATGGGACACTTTGATACAAAAATCTCTTTTAAATGATTTTTGAAAATGGATTGATTAATTCAATATCTTGGAATTAATTATTTTGATTGAAAATGAAATATTGTTATTGAAATTTTTATATTTTCAATATTTTATATGTAATGATGGTACTTGGACATTTTATGGGTGGTTACGTGATAAAACATACGACGGGTGGTGCCGTGAATACCAGGACGAGTGGTTACGTTATAACCTCCAATGCATTGGGTATGGAAGTTGGCCGTATGGATATTCCATTAAGTATGTGTGGAAGTTGACCGTATGGTTATTCCATTTAAGTATGTTTATGTCCCAAGTTACCTTTATATGTTATGTGTTATTTATATGGTTTTTATGGTAATCTTTTGGTTACTAAAGGTTAAGTAATGATATTTTATTCAGTGAAGATTTTTTACTACTTCCTAAAGGTGAAAGGTATTACTTTGATAAAGTGTACATGTTTTACTTGTTGCTTTGAAAAACTAACAGTTTGCAATCTTTTTTTATCCATTGCTAAGATTTTTATGCTCACCCCAAGTTTTTTTTGAAATTTTTTTCATAGGAATTAATGTGGAATAGGGTCAAGGATGGGATCAAGGGAAAGTCATGCTATCTAATACATGGAACTAGACTTGTTTCTTTATAAGAGTTTTTATTTTATGGAAATTTAGTAGAAGTGACTACTTTGTAATCTTTTGAGATGTAAAAGTTATGTCCTAATTCTCTAAAACTCTAAACATGAAATGATCCTCAATGTGAATTATTAATTTAATTCAATATTAAGTAAGGTTTAAGGCCAAGGGCTTATAGGAATAGTCCTCATGTACTAATTATTTGAAAGTGTCTCTTCATGGGTTCATATAATTGAATTGATAGTTACAAAACTTACTAAAAAATGTTTATTATTGGACACCACTGTAATTTTGGATGTTTCACCTCTCTAATGTCACATGTATGAGGACGATGACAGGTGTGTCTACAAATCAACTTTTCACTATGGTCTGATGTTTTTGGGTCCCACAGGAGATAAATTAACCCTTGGGGACTTACCAAAGTGCTCTAAAATATATTATTTGGTTCCATCTATCGACATATAGAGGACAACTTTAGTGTGTGTGCTATTTATTAAATAACATTCTATCGTAAACTACTATTTTCCGAATGGATTTCCTTCAAATTATTCCTTTTTAAATATTTTAAAATTAAATTTTTTTCATTGAAATGAATTTTAATGCTTGAATTAATATTAGATAGACAAATTGTCTTCTAATGTCCATATCATGGATCCTCTTTCTTGGGTGGAATTACACTGGGCTTTGGAACAAACTCGAAATTCACCCGTTAGTGTATGTAGATCATGTTGTGTGTTTATTCCTAGTAAAGAGAGCATATTCGGTTATCATGGATTGGGTTGTTAGTGTAACCTCCCAACTAAATAAAGAACATGAAATTTTTGATAGTTATTAATATTTGTGAATTAAATATTAATTCTACTTTAAATTGGATGCTGTGTTCAACGGCGTACCTGATAAACAACAACAGGTTTCTTTGAAATATTACGTTGCACAGTAATAGTAAATTATTATTATTTTAAATGGTTGTTAACGCCTAGTCGTTGTATTGGTAGGAAATAATATAACTAAATAAAATATGATGATAATAGTTTGTTGAATATTTTTACATTTATACAATAAAAGTTAGAGGGTGAAAATAAGAAAAGAATTTGATTTTAACCATAAATACTGTAATATTCAATAAAAAATTTAATTTTTATTTTTCTAAATGGGGAACCCTAATTAAATATATTTTTTATTAATTTTATGTTTTCTATTTGGAAAAATAAAATTATTCTTTAGAATCGGGAAACCAAAATTTACTTTGGATGAAATTTTGTTATTTTTCTGATAATGCTAATTTTTTAATGAATAGTGATAAATAATTTATTTTAATTCAACACTACATTTTAATCTAATTTATTAAAATGGTTATATTGAATTTTTAATTGGATTTAATGTTAAATTTGAATTTATTTTTACCATTTAATCTAATTTTTGTCATTGGATGTAATTTCATTTTGAAATTTAACATAAACAAGTGCCAATCATTTGATAGTTATTATTTCATTAAAACAGGCTATATATTTTAATATCAGGAATTATTTTGAAATTAATTTTTCCCACTTCATTGTTTTGAATTTGGAAAAATGGATTCCATATTTGGATTCATTAGGTTAAAATTTTGTAAGTAGGTATATATTATTAGTATACAATTTAAATATTTACTTTAGTAAATATTTTATTTACCATGATTAAAGGGTAAATATAATAAATCAGGGTAAAATATAATATTATAATATAAATAAATTACTCTAACATATGTCCTAATCCTATTGTCTGATACATATTCGACCATGGGCATCCTTGTGTCGAATTGGGGAACCCATGGAGCATCATGGGAGTAAAAGTCACACTTTATATTAATTAATTTAAAGTAATACAAAAATTACATAAATAATATCCTTTAGTATTTAATTTTTACATGGGTTTATATAAGTTATATTTTTCGACTATAAATATTATTTGGAAATATAAGTATATTTCCTACAACATGGTATTTCATTATAATTTTTGGACATCAACTAAATTAAATTATAGATGACATGATAATGATACAATATTTACCTCATTATTAAATCGTTTAAATAAACATGATTATTTATATTAAAAAAATATCCAAAACCTGTCAAATTTTTATTGTATTATTTTATTTCGAACAAGATTCATATTAAAATTTATTTTAATGAATATTTGAGTGTTTGAAACCGAATATGTGGTTATAATAAAATAATTATTTCACACATTCCTAAAGAGACCCTCCTCTTCCTTATAAAAATCCCTCACTTCTAACCCATTTATCACACTTCTCAAGTCGTTGGACCATGACAAATCTACTTCAATAGGCTCCTAAGATCAATTTATTCATTCTAGAAGACTTACCTTAGGCATAAAACACTTCAAGAAACCCCTTTTGTTCAACGAAAAGTGAGTAACCTGATTTAGAGGTAACGTCTTTTCTTAAGATCTTTTGTTTTTTTTTACTTATAAAACCTCCTAAAACCTTTTAATTGCATAATTTTATAACAACACATATATAATCAATATACCAGAGTGTTTTTATTAGAATAATTCGAACTACACTTACACAAACCTCTATCTAATGGGTGAAGAAAATACTGTTTCTGTGGATAGCAAACTAACGCCTCATGGAGTGATGATTGTTCAATTATATTCTACCACCTCTCATGGTGTCCATTATTATGAAACTACATTTATATATGATATATATTATGGTTTTGTATTCTATATTCTTCTATAAGTTTTATTTACAAACATGACTTTATGCCTTTTAATATGTCTAAACAAGATAATTTCATTTTTGGAAGTGCGGACAAGAGCCCCCTCAAGATAATATGATTCGATCTTGACATACATTGAACGTATAAAGATGGAGTCAATGAAATTATGTATCATACATATCATATGATATTATACTGTAATTAAAATACAACTTTGTATCATTATGTTTTAATTTAATTAAATATTAAATAGAAATGAAAGTAGTGTTCATTCGTACGTATGACTTACCGTCCTCATGAACGGTTCATTTCATTTTTTATCTCCAATTGTTATGTACTATTATATATATATAAGTGCACTGGATATATATATGATATATATGATATTTATATCATTAATATCATTATGGAGATAATGGAGTATTGACCACATTGGAAAATTGTAATTATAACAAGTTCACTTTTAACTCAAATTCTGAACATTGACAAAATGACCGATATGACCTCAAATAATTAAATAACTATTATTTCAAGGTAATAAGTGATATAAATTTAATAATTAACATTAAAAATCAAATTAATCAATTATAAATTAAATTAATTTTATTTTTCCGGAAGAACTGGGAACATTTGGGTGACGTTGGACATGAGGTGAGGGATTTCTTATCTCATTTTTAATTTCGTGACATTTCCATTGTTCACCACTTATTTATTGAATGTGGTGTATTCTTTACTTCCATTTGGTATATATTATCATGAATATATTTATATTCATTGTATTATGTGATTCATTTGGTCGTTATTAACTTTTTCTCATACGACTCAATTGATTACAACGCTGAATGGTTTTTCGTCTAACTTTTTATTCTCGTGAGATTCATACTATATTAACCACTATTTCTTTATGTGTGGTGGATGTAAAACCTATGATTGTATTATTATTGTAATATACATTAATTTATGGGAATTTACATATTCACAGTGTGATCTTTCTTTCATGGGGTTTGTGTTTCGTATGTTACCAAATTGGTATGGGAACCCTTCACCCCCCTCTTTTTAAAAGACTTATTTTTGTTATGTCTTTTAATTTACATCTTATTATGTTGGGATATATTATTCTATATAATTATTGATTAAAATTTTATGTCCATGTGATGAGATATACTTTTCTCTCACATCAACTTATTTTCAGAATTTTAAAGTGACATTTTTTGGCTGTTAAATTTATCTAAGAAAACTTCGTAACCAAATTTTAATTTTTGGGTTAAACATCTACTTCTTGATTATGTCGTGCTATGAATATCTGTGAATATCTTATGATTGTTTTACATGAAATATCCACTTATATTGGGTGTATTTATATTTTTCACCCATAATTATGTAATTTAATTATCCTTAATTTAATGATACCATTTTTATAAGGGTTTTTGTCTCAATTTACTTTTCTATTGAGAATTCATTGTTGATATGCACCAATTCACTCTTATATGGTGTATATACTGTACTTTGGCATATTAAATCATGAATACCTTTATTCTGATGATATTATTAATTTATGATTAAATGTTATTCTTTAATTATATGTATTCTAGGGTCTCTAATTTTTTTAAAATCTAATTAACTAAACTATCATTTTAAATGATTTAAAAGATTATTCTTATAAATAAATCACATTAATTTCCATATTTTAAAAATGGTGTTAAGTATTTATTCACATGGACATTAATGTTTTGAAATTGAAATTTCATTCAAATGCTTTAATGTGGTATGAGACACTTTGATTCAAATATCACTTTATTTAATATTTTAAATGCCTTTGAAAATGGTTTGATAAAATCATTGATATTGTCAATATTTTGAAATGATATATTGTGATTGAAATGTGGAAATTTTATCATTCCATTATATATGTTTTATGGGTTATTAACATTTTATGGATATTGGGAATTGTTTACATATATAGGGTTTTTTGTGATAAACCTAGGGCAGATGAGCCTGAGATAACTCTCCAATGCATTGGGTAACGTGAAAGAGGTAAACATTAATGTTTCTCCTAAGAGATTTAGGGAATATACTATGATGGGTATTCCAAATCTAACTCCCTATGTAGCTGTGAAAGCTACAATGTAAGTATGTTATTTATGTCCTATGTTGCCTTTATGATTGCTATGTGTTGTTCATAAATTTAATAATTTCATGAGGATTGTTATGATTGAAAAGTATGCTTTCATTTTTCTGTATTTATTATTGGGTTAATGTTTTCATTCCTTATTTTATATCCCTTACTGAGCTTTTTATGCTCACCCCAAGGTTTTGAAATGTTTTCCATAGGAATTAAAGATGAATAAATATCAAGGATGGGATCAATAAAATGTCATTATATCTAAAACATTGAACTATACATGACACTTTTTTGAAGAGTTTTTATTTTATGCAAGAATGGATACTGATTAGAATTGTCTACATGTAATATTCATGTTTCAATGTAAATGTTATGACCTAATTCTCAAAAACTCTAAACCCGAAAATATCTTTAATGAAAATTATCCTTTTAATTCAAGAATATGTAATGTTTAAGGTTAGGTCCTTATAGTTAGTATCAGATGTCAGTTTAGATAATTTTAGAGGTAAGGGTGTTCTTTAAGAATAATTTACATGACCATAATTGTTAGGATTTTAGAAAGAGTCATAGTTATTTTAGATAATGTGAATGATTTTAAGATAACATGAATAAGTATATCTTTTTATCTACCCTCGGCAGAAGATATTATATGATTATTTTACTGATATAATCACACTTACCTTTTTGGTTTTAGGAATTTACTAGATCTAGCAGGCATCAATGTAATAGTGGATGCCTTGAAAACTGTGATGGTTTTCTGAATGAGCAACTGAATGAAATGTGACCCACTATGAGAACACTCTTGGTTATTCTCAGCCAACTATCTGGAGTCATGATTGACCACCTGAACCTTGGTGTTTTTATAAGGCATCATATATGAATGAATCAAATCCCCCTGGAGGATGAGATAATAATCATAAATGTAAGTATATTCAAAAACCTATGTGTCAAGGATGTGGAAAGAAACACATAATAAAATGTATCAAAGGGGCAGGAAGATGCTATAGATGTGGAAGTGAAGGTCATAATGTGATAACATGTCATGGAAAAAGGAAGCATCCAACTGACTCTTGTAAAGGGAATGAATGCCATTCAAAGAGATCAATTGAATGATTTAAATGTGGTGTGCATGGTCATTATGTAAACAGTTGTTCTATGAAAGAGTTTGGGGGATGGGATCACCAGGATCATACAAATATATGTTGACCAATACATAATACCATTCCAATTGAGGATGAAGAAACTGACAATTAACGATGAATGGTATGGATTATTTCATAAAATATGTTTTGACATTATTTAATCATAGAATATGATTCATGATTTTGTATTTAGGAAAGAAGGTTTTCATATTACGTTGGTAACGAATGGTTAATGGATCGTGAAGAACACTGAATGACTATGAAGATAACTTATAATGGATTCAAGAGTTATAGTAGATTTTAGGATGCTGAAATAAATAAAATTATTAAGGCTGTTTTGATAATGGATTACATTGGAAGACTTTTTATTGTTTGTGTAACCCTAATGTTTGATATATGAAAATGTTATTCAAGGAATAATTATATTTTCTTCTGATGAGTAATGGTGGAATTTAATTTTGGGAGAATATATGTTTTTATTATGGACATATGGTGATTTGGGTTTCCTTTTTAAATGATTAACCTATCATAGAGAAAATGTGATTTGGTTAATTACGCTTTATTATGAGAAATTAGGAGTAGTCGATTTTATTTGGAGATAAATGTTAAGATTTTTTGTGGAAGACTATGTGATAAAATCTTTCCGAGTTTTGGTTTTCAATCATATTTAGGATTATTTTGAATAATTTCAAGGACAATTGTATATTTAATGGTCTTTCTTGAACTTTGGGTACATTTGGTTGAATTTTAGAGATTAAGAGTAGTACTTCTTTTTATAAAAGATTGTGCTTTTGTGATTATCTGATCACATACTAAACAATTTTAGTTTTAGTTGAGGACTCAATACAAGGGAAATATATAGTTCTTCTTTTTTAGATTATGTGATTCTCTAGAATATGATTCTTGGGATTTTGATGTAACTTAGTCTTTTTAAATGTTCATTTTTTGGAGAAAAGACAAGTTTCTGGTATAAACATACTAAATGATAAAACTCTACTTGAAGGTAAGTATATTTCATTATGTTCTTATTCTATGTAGTAAATGAAATTTTCAAAATTATGAAAAGTAATTTAAAACAAAAACGTTTTTGGTTTATGTTTCCTACTGGGCAGTCAAATACCGTTTAACACATCATAAGTTTACAACTTTCTGGTGGTTAATTTTCTCCTAATCATGTTTTTTACCACTCTCTATCAGAACATGAGAATTTTTTATCTCATCTATATCCATATATTCCTCTGTTGAATCCAAGTATGGGTTATCTAGGGTGACCTTTGTACTTATATTTCATTCTTTTAAAGTGATAGTTTTACTGACTCTTTTCCCGATGTGGGACTTTTAATTATGTTTACAAGCCTGGTTTTAAAATTGTGAGGACACAATTCCAAAAAGGAAGGAAGGATGTAACATCCCAGGTAAATAAAGACCATGAAATTTTTCATACTTATTAATATTTGTTAAATAAATATTAAATCTAATTTATATGGGAAGCTATGTTTGACGGTGTACCTGATACGCAACAATGGGTTTCCTTGAAATCTTACGTTGCACACTAATATTATAATATTATTATTTTAAATAGTACTAAACGTCTATCCATTTTATTGGACGGAATGAATAGAACTAACTAAAATATGTTGATACATGTTTTTTTAGAATTTTTACATAAATCCATTAAAAGATAGTGGCTTAAATTAAGTTAATAATTCGATTTTATGAATAAATATTCTTTTATTCACTAAAAGGTCTTTTTAGTTCCTTTTAATGGAGAACCCTATTTAAATATAGTTTTTATCACAATTATATGTTCTATTTGAAAAAAATAAAATTATTCATTTAGAATTATGACACCAATATTTATTTTGGATTAGATTTTGGTATTTTTCTGATAATGTTCATTTTTTAATAAATACAAAAAAATACTATATTTTAATTGAAAAATGTGTTTTAATCTAATTTATTTATATGGTTATATTATCTGGTTAATTGTTTTTATATTTAAATTATAATATATTTATACTATTTCACCTAATGTTGGTCATTTGAGGTAATATCATTTTCAAATTGGACATAAAAAAGTGTCATTCTTTTGATAATTATTATTTCATTAAAACACGCTATTTGTTCTAATAGCGGGAATTAATTTTAAATTAATTTCTACCACTTCTGTGTTTTGAATTTGGAAAAATGGATTCGTTATTTGGAATCATTAGGTTCATATTTTGTAAATAGGTATCTTTTTTATTTATACTTTTTAAATATTTATTTGAGTAAATATTTTATTTACAATGATTGAAGGGTAAAGATACTAAATAAGGGTAATATATAATATTTAAATAATATTAAATTACCATAACATGTGTCCTAATCCTATTTTCTTATAATATCAGACCATGGGAATCTTTAGGTCTAATTTTGGACCCCATAAGCCATATGGGAGTAATAATGACACTTTATATTAATTAATTTATTGTAAAGAGAAAAATGACATGAGAAAATATCATTTAGTAAATAATCCTTAAATGGGTTTATATAAGTTATATTTTCGACTATTATTATTCTTTTTAAATATAATAAAATTTCATATATAATGGTATTTTGTTTATATTTTTTGACATAAAATAAATTAAATTATTTATGACACAATAATGATACAATATTCACCTCATTAATAAATTATTTAAACAAATAAGATTATAAATATTTAGACAATATCCAAAACTAGTCCAATTATTATTGGATTACTTTATTTTGACCATGGGTCATATTAAATTTTATTTTAATGTATATTTGACCTTTTGAAACCGAATATGAGGTTATAATAAAATAATTTTTTCAAACATTCCTAAAGAGCCCCTCAGCTCCCTTATAAAAAGACCTCACATCTAACCCATTTCTCACACTTCTCAAGAATTTGGCTCGTGAAAACTCAACTCTAATAAGATAAGAAGATCCCTATATTCATCCTAGAAGCCTCACCTTAGGCATACAACACTTCAAGAATCCATTTTGGTTCAAACAAAAGGGAGTTTCCCAATTTGAAGTAACATCTTCACTGAAGTTCTTTTGTTTTATTTTACTTCTCCAACCCCCTAAACTCTTCTTATTACTTTATTTAATAACAAAACATATACCCTAAATATAATATGATGTTATTATGAGTATTATTTGATCTAAAATTACACACACCACCATCTAATGCATGAAAGACATATTGTTTATGTGGATGGAAATCTAACGCCTCACAAAGCGATGATTGTTCAATTATCTTCTACCGCCTCTAATGGTGGACATTATGATGAAAATATATTTATATATGATAAATATTATGTTTTTCTATTCAATATTCTTTGGTAATTTTTATTTTCAAACATACTTTTATGCCTTCTAATATGTCTAAACACGATAATTTCATTTGAGGAAGTGCAGACTTCCACCCCCACAAGGAGATCAGATTTGTTATTGACATACATGGAATGTATAAAGATGGAGTTAATGAAATTATGTAAAATATATATCTTATGATATTATAATTTAATTATAATATATCTATTTATCAACATGTTTTCATTTCACTAAATATTAAATATAAATGAAAGTAGCGTTCATGCGTATGTACGACTTACCATCTCCATGAACGGAGCAATACACTTCTTATATCAAAATGTTATGTATTATTATAAATATATATATATATATATATATATACGCTCACAGGATATAAAAGATATATATTATATCTACATAATTAATTACATTCTGAAGATAATTGAGTATTGACCACATGGAAAAAATGTAATTATAACAAGTTCATTGTTAGCTCCAATTCAGAACATCGACATATTGTCAGATATGAACTCAAATAATTAACCAACTATTATTGCAAGGTAATAAGTGATATTTAAGTAAAAATAAACATTAAAAAGGTTATTAATCAAGTATAAATTACCTTAAGTTTATTATTCAGGAAGAACAAGTAACATACGATTCAAGTTGGACATGAGGTATGGGATTTCTTATGTCACTTTTAATTCTGGGAGATTCCCAAGGTTAGCCACTTATTTATTGCATGTGGTGTATTTTATAATGATATTATGTATATATTATCATGATTATATTTATATTCATGGTAATCTGTGATTCATTTGGTCGTTATTATCTTTTTCTCATACAACTCTATTGATTACAATGTGGTAAGGTTTTTCATCTCACATTTTATTCTCGTGAGATTCGTGCTATATTAGCCACTATTTAATTTTGTGTGGTGGATGTACTTCCCATGATTGTATTCATTGTGTAATATAATTTAACTTATTTGTATTTAAATATTCATTGTGTGACCTATCTTTTATGGGGCGTATGTTTCGTAAGTTACCAAATCGGTAAAGGAACCTTTCACCCTCCTCTTTTTAAATGACTTCGTTTTGTAGTGTCTTTTAATTTATATATTATTATGTTGGGATATGTTCTTCTATATCCTTATTGATGAAAATTTTATGTTCACGTGATGAGTTATCATTTTTTGTCACATGAACTTATTTTCATAATTTTAATGTGACGTCGTTAGGCAGTCAAATATCTGTAAGAAAACTTCTTAACCCAATTTCAATTTTTGAGTTAGACATCTACTTATAGATTATGTTATGCTATGAATATGTGTGAATAACCTCCGATTTTTTTAAACTTAATAAACACTTATATTTGGTGTATTAATATTTTTAATATATAATTTTGTAATTGAATTATCCTTAATCTAAGGATACCATTTTTATAATGGATTTCGTCTAAATATACATTTCCATTGAGAATTAATTGTTTATATGCACCTATTTACTCTTATATGGCGTATATACTATCATTTGGCATATAATATCATGAAATAATTTATTCTCATTATATTATTAAATTTGTATTAAATGTTATTCCTCAATTATTTGTATTCTAGGGTCTCTCATTTTATTAAAATCTCTTTAACTAAAATATCGTTTTAAATGATTTAAGGTTTATTCTTCTAAATCATTTACATTAATTTCCTTGTTTTAAACAGGGTTATAAGGATGTATTCATATGTAGATGAATATTTTGAAATTTAAATTTCTTTCCAAATCGTCATTGCGGTATGGGCACATTGATTCAAAAATATCTTACTTTAATATTTTAAATGGATTTGAAAATGATTTCATAAAATCTATCATTTTGTAAATATTTTGAAATAATATATTGTGATTTCAATGTAGAAATTTTATCATTCGATTGTGTTTGTTTCATTGGTTATGAATATGTTTTGGCTATTGGATATTGTATTCGTCTACAGGAGGTTTTGTGATAAACCTAGGGCCGGTGATCCCATGATAGCTCTCTAATGCATTGGGTAACATGACAGAGGTAAATGTTAATGTTTCTCCTATGAGATTGAAGGAATATACTATGATGTGTATTTCAAATGTGACTCCCTTGGTAGCTGTTATAGCTACAAAGTAAGTATGTTATTTATGTCATACGTTACCTTTATGAGTTATGATTTATATGTGTTGTTCATAAATCTTACAAGTTCATGAGGTATGTTATTATTGAAAATTATGGATTCATTATTTTGTATTTATTGATGGGATAATGTTTTCATTCCTTATTTTATATCCCTTACTGATCTTTTTATGCTCATCACATGTTTTTGTAATTAATTCCACAAAACATAATGATGAATATGTGTTAAGGATGGGATCAAGGAAAATTCATGCTATCTAAAGCATGGAAGTAGACATTACTCTTTTTCCAAGAGTATTTATATTATGGAAAAATGGGATACCGTGTAGAATTGTCTATATGTATTATTCATGTGGTTATGTAAATGTAATGACCTAATTCTCTAAAACTCTAAACGAGAAAAGATCCTCAATGTGAAATATCCATTTAATTCATGAATATTTAATGATTAAGGTTGGGTACTTATAGTTAGTGGTATTATATTTTGGGTTTGATGGCAGTGGCATTTTGATATTGTCTCTCAAGTGGAATAATAGTTCGAGTAGGGGTTTTGGATTTCTTTGTTGTAGTCCATTTTGGGGTTTTTGCTAAAGTGTAATGTTCAAATAAGAAAATTTTTAAGCTTTTGTTTGGTAATGTAATATCATTTTGGGAATATTTAAAATTGTTTGTTGCTTGTATGTATAAAATTGGGTATAATCATTTCCAAAACATGTTATTGATAACTTGGCACTAGTTAACTGCCTGTAAGTACTAGGAATACCACCCGGGTCATGCCACAGACCTGGTCTGGTTTTCGTTTAGATGATGACCAAGATTCTTTTGTGAAATAATGGTATCATATGAGGTTGACTCTTTTAGGACATCTTATTTTTTGGAAGATTCAGTGTAGTCCAGAGTTATGGTTTTTAGAACTCAATGTTCTTGTTACAAGTTAGGTGTATGGATAGAACACATCATGGTGGGACTTGAGTTAGCAAATAAAGACATGTTTGATATAAATCATTATGTTTTTGTGGTTCTTTAATGTCCATGGAAATGAAAAGAGTTTTGGATCAATGATCTTAGTGTGATCAAAGGGCTTTGAAATACTTGGGGAGTCAAGTGAATTTCCCTAGACCACTGTTTATGATGGTGTAGTGATTAGATTATGGCCTCAATCAATATATCCAAGACACCCTCCGTGTAATGTCCCAATGTTTCATTAATGGAAATCCCTATTGATATAATTAAATTTCTCTTTATGTTTATATAAAATTTCAAATTCATTGGTTTTATGTTATGAATTTTGACTGTTTCTAATATAGCCGTTAAACAATGATCACATGATTAGTATAAATATAGGGCCTTAACAAACCCAAATTTACTCAGACAAATGAAGAGATTGCCTCCTCCAGTAGAATTTCTCCATACGAAGCCCATTTGTCAGAGCTCGGAAATGAGGTGGTGTCCTTGGGCATCGCTCTTTACCAAGCCCAAGTTGAGCTTCATCATGTCAAGCTAGAATGGGACCAACTACGGGAAAAGTGGAAGTCGATAGAGATTACAACTCGAGCGATGTTATCCGAGCCACCCCAAGAGTCTGTCACTATCGCACACCTTACCCTTAGGTTTTATTTGGCTGTTTTAAGGGGTTATGTAACTAATCGATAGTAATATGTTTATGTACATTATTTGTTTTTTATATAATAATGAATATAATTTCATGTAATTATTGGTACATTGTAAATTGTTTTTAAAGTACAAATGGTGTTTTTAGTTATTAATTATTTAAAAAATCTATTTTATTAAATTAAGGTATTTTTGAATTAAATAACATTTTAATAAAATAATAATATTATTATTATTAGATTAATTTTATTATATATAAATGATCATGTAATTGTATGAATGCAATTATAATTTTTATTATGTTTTGAAATCCAGTTTTTTTAAAACCTGTGAATTTTCGATAAATGTCGGTTTTTATTTTAAAAGTGAAAATTAAAATATTTAGAAAATTATTTAGATCAAATAAATGTTATTTTTGGAATCAGGATGTCGAAATTATCCAACGGTGAATTTTTCATAATTTTCAAAGACAATCAAATTTTTGAGTAAAAATTAAATACCGTTTAAATATATAATTTGTTTTATGACATCATAATGACCCAATAGTGATGAAATAAAATAATATAATCTTTAAGTTCGGCCAATATATGTTTTACCATTAAAATAATGTGATTTTGGCGTTTTTTGGCTTACTTTTCAAATCATTAATGGACCCCTCAAGACCTATTAAACACCTTGTCTTTTTAAATTAATTTCCATGGGAGTGTGACTCACCTCCACATAAGCAACACTAATATTTTAAGAAGTTCGGACCTTGGCCTTATAAAATATTATTTTAATCTTACCTTTTCCAAAACCATGGGGAAACAACCATAGTATGGTTTGTGGTTTGGATTAATTTAATATAAGGGTTCCCAAACCTATATAATAAAGAATTCCCTCACCTTTCCTATATAAACCCAACCAAGTTCCCACTTCCTCCTCACTCAAAGCCTTTTGAGTTCGTCCAAACTCTTCCCTACTCTCTCTATAATCCTCCCAAGGTTCCCCAAGCTCCCAAGAAGCCTCTCTCAAGCCTCTCTCAAGCCTTTGGAAACCCACATCCAAGTAAGGGTTTTTTCTTCCTTTCTCATTTTTGTCCAATTTTCTTTAAGTTGTTTTGACATTTTAATTTCAATTATGAATGTTGGGGTATGGTTGAGAAACTCCCTCCTACATCCCTATTTATGTTTGAATGATGGGAGACCCCCTTATCTCTCATTAAATGCCTCCCATGTACACCCGTTATTATGCCGAAATTCCAAAAGAAACTTCTCTCTCCTCTTTTACATTAAAGAAATAATTTTGTGTCATGAATCTAAATTCCACTACAATTTTTGGGACATGTATATATATGACCTACTTACTTTCCATTACATGTAAATATTATGAGGAACCCCTTTCTCACTTATCAACTTTTTTATGAATTTTTATGTCACGCCGTTACACTGCCGAAATCCCACCGATTTTCTAAGACAATGTCACTGTGTAGTGAATACCATACCCATTTCTCCATAAAAGGTATTCACCTTTATTCACATTTTCTTATTTATTATAATGTTCCATGTATGAATTCCACATTTCTTTATCATCTAATAAATGATTATGTTTTATGGATCCATGTTTTATGATCCATGTAGCACACTTATGCTTGAAATGAAATGTTTAAGAAGGGTGCACCCTTATAGCGCTCCAATGCATTGGGTAAAGTATAGTATCATTATAAGTCATGTGAAATGAGTGTTAACTCATGCTAATTCAAGTGAAACGAGGGTTTACTCGTGCTTCATGTGCAATGAGAATTTACTCAGGCTCCATGTGCAATGTTCCTTGGCTTGTGCTAATTCCATGTTAAGTGTTGTTGCCACATTTCCATGTTATGATTATCATAATTTATCGTGCCTTTATGTTCATGTTTATCGTGTTCTCTATTGATATGGCTAATGTCTAACATGTATTGTACTCATCATTTTATTCCATGTGTATTCCCTTACGGGGGTTTATATCTCATCGTTTTCTAATGCATGTCCTCAAGTTATCCCATGCAATGCTAAGTACGAGGGAATGTAGAGGACATGTAAAGGAAGTTTTCAATAAAGATGTTGTATTTTCATGTTTTACGTTTTTATGTAATGATCGAAATCCCAAAAGACACTAAACCTCTAGATCTTCTTGTTGTATCAAGTGAAGTTTAATGTAATAAATCATGTTTATGTTTCTAATAAAAGTAGGGTTTTCATAGATGGTATCAAAGGATAGGTTTAGTTAATTTTGGGATTTGGATTAGAAAACCCTAGTAAAGCCTTACAGACCAGAGTAAGTACAATATAAACATCCCTATGTTTTGGTGAGTATTGAGTAAGTGGTTTATCATGCAAATATGTCCCTGTCTTGATACGAGCAGGTAGAGGCGGCTCTGGCACAAATGTATCATAGGGGTAAAACCCGAAAACACCGCTTTGAGCTAGACTCGAATGGGAACTGGTTAATGACAATGTGACTTGATACACTCTTGGTTAAGACACTCCCGGGGGATATGTTTTGTTAAATTCACAATCTTAGTATAAATTCTTATTAAGGGAATTACAAAAAAATTCCCCTAAGAATATATGTTAGAAAGTATATCATGAAAAGCATAGATTGAAGCCTATAGACTCTTGAGTTAAGGAAATAAAAGTTTATTTATAAGTCCTAAATTTTTTCTTTGGATTACCCTTTATGTGTTACCCCATAACATTCCTTTTATTCTAGCCAATGGACGGTAATAGGAGGACTCAGGCTAACAACTGATGTGAAGATCTGTGTGATGACTTTACTAATAAGATGAACAATCCAATCGGAGTGGGAATCGCGAACATTGTCACTCTTCTCTCTCAGATAACTCAAGCATTGAATAGAAACATGGGTCAAGAGGAACGTCCGAACCCCCTTAAGAAGGAACAAGTCTCTATCGAGATCTTAATGAGAAAAAGGCCTCCTACTTTTAGTGGATCATCTGATCCCATGATCGCTGAACAATGGATCAACTCCCTTGAAAAGATCTTCTCCTTTTTTCAATGTTCTGAACAAGAGAAGGTTCTCCTGGTGGCTTATCATATGGCGGGTGAAGTTGATCAATGGTGGACGTTGATAAAAAAATACAAAGCCTGAGGAGGATATCGAGGCGTTGGAATGGAAGGATTTCCGAATGATGTTTTTTGATAAATATTTTCCACACACCCTCCAGCTTAAGATGGAAAGGGACGTCCTATCCCTCAAGAAAAAAGTCGAAGAATCTGTTGGAGCGTATGAGGAAAACATCACAAGGATTGCACGATAGGCTTCCATCTTTGTCGTTACCACCGAATGCAAGGTTGACCGCTTCTTTGGTGGGCTGATGCCTAGCCTGTGGAATTCATTAGCGATCTGTGACTTTGACAGCTATGAGGAAATTGTCCGATGTTCCCTCAAGGTCGAAATGAAGTTTGGATAATCGCAGGGGTATCATGGGGACAAGAATCATAAGGTATAATTCAATGCTGGCGGACCGATGGATAAATCCAACATTGCTAAGAAGATCTAGTACCCCACTTTCTAAAAGTGCGGAAAGATGCACCCTAGAAATTTCCTTAATGGGATGAGAAAATGCTTCAGGTGTGGAAGAGAAGGGCACCTAGCTGTTAACTATTGGAAAAAAAGACCCGCGGCAGTGACAGAGGAGAGGAACACTCCGTTCTAACCTCAACACATTGTTCAATGATACAAATGCAAAGAACCGGGTCATTTTGCAAATCTGTGCCCTAATCCACGGGGTTTCAGAGACAACCAACAACTTCCAAGCCAGCAAGGAAGATATTTTTCCATCACTTCTACCGAAGTGAACCCTGAAAATGAAGGGGTGACTAGTATTCTATTTATTCATTCAATAATATCGAACGTTCATTTTGATTTGGGTTCTACACATTCTTTTATATCTCTAATGTTTATTAGAACAATCCCACCACCACCAAAAATCATGGATGTGAAGATGTCGGTGAGTACAAAAAATGGGGAAATCATTGTATCCCATGAATATAAGTCGTCACCTATTATAATATGTGGATTGAATTTCCCAGAGAACCTCGTCATACTCCCCCTGGTGGAATTTTATTAAATTCTTGGCATGGAATGGCTTTCTTTTTATAGATCCATAATAAATTGTCGAGAGAGGGAAATCACACTCCATATTGAGAATCGTCCCCCGATTCTCTACAAGTGTAAGGAGGAATATTAATCTCCTTTAGATCTATCATCTCAACCATGGATATTACTGCCTTATGAGCATGCGTATCTGGCTCAGATGATTGAGTCCAAGGAATAATCCATCCTTGAATAAATGCCTATTGTGAGCGAATTTGCTGAAGTGTTTCCCGAGGAACTGCCTGGTCTACCTCCTAGAAAAGATGTTGAATTCTCAATTGAACTTATACCTAGGGATTTACCAATATCTAGGACTCCATATAAAATGGCTGTTGTAGAGCTTGAAGAGTTGAAGAAACAACTACAGGAGAATCTGGATAAAGGGTTTATACACCCAAGTGCTTCACCATGGGGTGCACCAGTCCTCTTCATCAAGAAGAAGGATGGGTCAATGCAGCTTTGCATATATTATCGTGAACTTAACAAAATAATGATAAAGAACAAGTATCTTCTCCCAAGAATTTATGACTTGTTCGATCAGCTACATGGGGAACAATACTTCTCCATGGTGGACTTGCGGTCGGGATATTATCAAGTAAGGGTGAACAAGGAAGATATCCCCAAGACTTCTTTTGCACAAGATACGGGCACTATGAATTCATAGTAATTCCTTTCGGACTCTCTAATCCTCCATCAATCTTCATGGACTTAATTAATAGATTCATTAGGGATTACCTAGAAAAATTTGTGTTAGTCTTTATAGATGATATTCTAATATACTCCAAAACCAAGGAGGATTATGAGGATCATTTAAGAACTATACTGGAGTCTTTTCGCAAGGAGAAACTCTATGAAATGTACATCAAGTGTGGGTTCTGGTTGAAGGAGGTATCATTATTGGGATATATCGTCACAAGCAATGGGATATCTATGGATCCCTCCAAAATAGATGCAATTGTGGGATGGATGAGGCCAACATCCGTAACAAGTATCCATAGTTTATTGGGGTTAGCTGGATATTATCAATGATTTGTGAGAAATTTCCCATGATTGTCCAGCCCTCTTACCAAGATAACTTGAAAGGGAGTAAAGTTTTGATGTTGTGATGAATGCGAAGAATACTTCTAGGAGTTAAAAATGAGGCTTTTCATTGCGCTCGTGCTCATTTTACCCACAAGTGGGGAAATTTTGGTGGTATTCAGTGATGATTCAAAGAAGAGATTAGGATGTGTGCTGATGTAGAATGATAATGTGATATCCTATGCCTCGAGGTAGTTGAAAATACATGAGAGAAACTATCCAACGCTTGATTTGGAGTTGGCGGCAGTGATCTTTGCCTTGAAAATCTGGCGGCATTATCTCTATGGAGAGAAATGTGAGATATATACTGACCACAAGAGTCTTAATTATATATTCACACAGAAAGAGCTTAATATGCACCAGAGAATATGGATAGAGCTCACCAAGGATTATGAATGTTCAATCCATTACCACCCTGGGAAAGAGAACAAGGTGGAAGATGCCCTAAGTACAAAGGATCCAGCAATTCTATCAACGATAAGAATTGAGAAGGATCCAATATTCTTAGATTTGATGAATATGGACATGGGAATCATAGAGAAGGGAACATCATCAATCCTTTCACAAATGATTTCTCAACCGTCTCTTTTGGAAAGGTTAATGGATGCTCAAAAGGATGATGTGGGAATTCAAGAAAATGTGTAAGCTATCGAAAAGGGAAATCCTTGGAGTTTAATGTTAATGAAGAAGTAATTGTGCGGTTTGGGAAAAGACTATGTGTTCCATCAAGTCCGGAGATGAAGAAGGAACTTCTGGATGATGCACATAGTTCAAATTTCTCAATTCACCCAGGGAGCACAAAGACGTATCGAGAACTCCAAGAAAATGATTGGTGGGATAATATGAAGAAGGAGATTGCTGAATATACATCAAAGTGCCTGGTGTGTAAGAAAGTGAAGGTAGAGAGACAGAAGTCTAAAGGGATAATGAATCAATTTCCCATACAAGAATGGAAATTGGAAGACATCACCGTGGACTTTGTCACCAGACGTCCGAGGACATCTAAATGCAACAATGCAATCTGGGTTATTGTGGATCGTCTTACAAAGACTGCACAATTCATTGCTATTCTGGAGGATTTCTCATTGGATCAACTGGCACAGATATATATCAGGGATGTGTTAAGGCTTCATGGAGTGCCACTGTCTATTGTGTCTGACCGAGATCCAAGATTCACCTCTATGTTTTGGAAGATTCTTCAACATGCTCTAAATACTGAAATGAACTTCAGTACAGCCTATCATCCTCAAACTGATGGTAAATCTGAGTGGACTATGCAAACACTTGAGGACATGTTGAGAGCATGCTCAATGGACTTTAATGGAGGATGGTATCAACATCTTCTTTTAGTTGAGTTCTCTTATAATAATAGTTTCAACTCAAGAATCCAATTGGCACCATATGAATCCTTGTGTGGGGAAAGGTGCAGAACACTAGCATGTTGGGATGAGGTCGGTGAACGTAAGCATCTTGGACAAGAAATTATCGATGGAATGGTGGAGAAGGTGAAAACCATTCAGCAGCATATCAAGGAAGCCCGTAGTCGACAGAAGAGTTATGCAGATAATCGTCGATGAGACCTTGAGTTTAAAGATAGAGACATGGGTTTTCAATGCATATCTCCGTGGAATAAGGTCATGAGGCTTGGAAAGAACGGGAAGTTAAGTCCAAGGTACATCGACCCCTTCGAGATTATTGATCGTGTCGGGGATGTGGCCTATCGACTAGCACTTACACCTTCTATGGAGAAAGTTCATGATGTCTTTCATGTATCCCTCTTAAGGAAGTACATACCGGACCCTTCACATGTACTCTCTTCTGAGGTGGTATAACTGGAAGATGATCTTTCTTATGAGGAGCAACCAGTGAAGATCTAAGATCGTAGAGAAAAGGTTCAACGAAATAAGACAATGCCCCTCATCAAGGTGTTGTGTAGATACCACAAGTTTGAAGAAGCGAATTGGGAATTAGAGGAAGTGATGAAGGTGGGTTACACACATCTATTTTAGTGTGGGAGAAGGAATATTTTGAGGGTGAAATTTCTTAAGGGGGGAATATTGTAATGACCCAAAGTTTCATTAATGGACATACCTCTTGATCTAAATAAATGTCTCTTTATGTTTATATAAAATTTCAACGTCATTGGTTTTATGTTAAGAATTTTGACCGTTGCTAATATAGTCGTTGAACAGTGATCACATGATTAGTATAAATATATGGCCTTAACAAATGCAAATTTACTCAGACAAAAGAAGTGATGGCCTCATCCAGTAGAATTGATCCATATGAAGACCATTTGTTGATGCTTGGAAAAGAGGTGGTGTCCTTGGGCTTCACTCTTGACCAAGACCAAGTTGAGCTTCATCATGTCAAGCTTGAATGAGACCCTCTATAGGAAAAGTAGAAGTTGATAGAAATTACCACTCGAGTGATGTTATCCAAGCCACCCCAAGAGTCTGTCACCATCGCACACCATAACCTTAGGTCTTATGCTGCTATTTTAAGGGGTTATGCAACTAATTGATAGTACTATGTTAATGTATATTTTTTTTTGTATATAATAATGAATATAATTTTTTTTCATTATTTATACATTGTAAATAGTTTTTAAAGTACAAATGGTGTTTTTAGTTATTATTTAATTAAGAAATCTATTTTATTAAATTAAGGGATTATTGAATTAAATAATATTTTAATAAAATATTATTATTGTTACTAGATTAATTTTATTATATATAAATGGTCATGTAATTGTATGAATGAAATTATAATTTTGATTAAGGTTTGAAAGACATTTTTGTCAAACCTGTGAATTTTCGATAAATGTCGGTTTTTTAAAGTGAAAATTAATATATTTAGAAAATTATTTAGATAAAATAAATGTTATTTTTGGAATCAGGATGTCAAAATTATCCAATGGTGAATTTTTCATAATTTTCTGAGACAGTCAAATTTTTGAGTAAAAATTAAATACCGTTTAAAAATATAATCTGTTTTATGACATCATAATTACACAATAGTGATGTAATAAAATACTATAATCTTTATGTTCGAGAAATATATGTTTTACCATTAAAGTAATGTGATTTTGGGTTTGTATGGCTTACTGTTCAAATCATTAATGGACCCCTCAAGACTTATTAAACATCTTGTCTTTTTAAATTAATTTCCATGGGAGTGTGACTCACCTCCACCTAAGAAACCATAATATTTTAAAGAAGATCGGACCTTCTCCTTATAAAATATTGTTTTACTCTTACCTTTTCAAAAAAACTTGGGCAAAAACCATGGTATGGTTTGTGGTTTGGATTAATTTAATATAAGGGGTCCTAAACCTAAATAATAAAGAATTCCCTCATCTTTTCTATATAAACCTACCCAAGCTCCCACTTCCTCCCCACTCAAAGCCTTTGGAGTTAGTCCAACCTCTTCCCTAATCTCTCTGTAATCCTCCCAAGGTGCCCCAAGCTCCCAAAAATCCTCTCTCAAGCATCTCTCAAGCCTTTGGAAGCCCACTTCCATGTAAAGGGTTTTTCTTCCTTTCTCATTTTTGTACAATTTTCATTATGTTGTTTTTCCCTTTTAATTTCTATTATGAACGTTGGGGTATGTTTTAGAACCACCATCACACTTCCCTCTTTATGTTTTAATGACGGGAGACCCCTTTATCTCTCATTAAATGCCTCCCATGTACACCTGTTACTATGCCGAAATTCCAAAAGGAACTTCTCTCTCCTCTTTTACATTCAAGCAATAATTTTGTATCATGAATCTAAATTATACTACAATTGATGAGACATGTATATATATGACCTACTAACTATAAATTACATGTAAATATGATGAGGAACCCCTTTCTCTCTAATCAAATTTTTTATGAATTCTTATGTCACGCCGTTATGCTGCCGAAATCGCACCGATTTTCTAAGCCAATGTCATTGTGTAGTGAATACCCTGCCCATTTCTCCATCAAGCGTATTCACCTGTATTCAAATTTACTTATTGATTATAATGTTTCACTATGAATTCCACATTCCATTATCATGGAATAAATGATTATGTCTTATGAATCCATGTTTTATGATCCATGTGGCACACTTATGCATGAAATGAAATGTTTAAGAATGGTGCACCCTTATAGCACTCCAATGAATTGGGTAAAGTATTGTATCATTATATGTCATGTGCAATGAGTAATGACTCATGCTAATTCAAGTGCAATGTGGGATTACTCATGCTTCATGTGCAATGAGGATTTACTCATGCTCCATGTGCAATGAGCCTTGGCTCATGCAAATTCCATGTTAAGTGTTGTTGCCACATTTCCATGTTATGATTATCATGATTTAACGTGCCTTTATGTTTATGTTTCTCTTGTTCTATATTTATATTAATAATTTCTAACATGTATTGTACTCATCAAGTTATTCCATGTGTATTCCCTTACTAGGCTTTATTGCTCATCCTTTTCTTATGCATGTCCTTAGGTTATCCCATGAAATGCTAAGTACGAGGGAATGTAGTGGTCATGTAAAGGAAGTTTTCAATAAAGATGTTGTATTTTCATGTTTTATATTTTTATGTAATGATCCTAATACCCAATGAAACTAAACTTCTCGATCTTCTGGTTGTATCAAGTGATGTTTAATGTAATAAATCTTCTTTAAGTTTGTAATAAAAGTAGGGTTGTCATACTCCGTCATTAATTTTCTCTCACATGGTCTTGTGTCTCCATTAGTTATGGAAAGCCATTTTGAAAACCTTTGATTTAAAATTGTTTGAAACTAGACAACTAAAATGAAAATGGTTTTTGGTGCATTGTGTTTTGTTTATTTGTATTTGATTTTTATAAATTAATAATGTTGTTTATTAAAATGAATTGTTTGGAAAACATTAATTATGTTAAAATTGGTTTTCAAAAATTCATTTTTAAATTGTATTTTTTAAACTATTAGAAATTATTTTGATTAGGATGAATTTTTTTTGATTTATATGTGACGTTTGGAGACAAAATTTTATTTGGTAATTAGTGGGCCTTAAAATAATATTTGATAAATACATAAATGTTTTTTTAAATGAGAAAAAATGAGTTTTAAATGAGTGAGATTTGATGAAATAGAGTTTTTTTTGTTAAACTGGGAGTGTTTTAATGTAAAATGAAATGTTTAGAGGTTGATCTATAAGTGTTGAAAAATATTATTTGTTTAAATGGTTTTTTAGTAAAATATTTTGTGAAATAGAGAATGAGTTTTTATTTTTATGGATAATAGCTTACAAAAAGAATATTTAGAATATTTTCAAAATGAGAAGGTGGGTTGAATGTTTTTATTAGAATTTGGAAGAGTTGTTCATTAGCCTTTAGTATCACATTGACTAGTCACATCAATGGGATAGGTGGATGATGTGAATTGGTTCTCATTTTGGCACGATAAAATGCATGTTAGAGTCTCCATGGGATACCATTAGTGAATGTGAAACTCGCAAATCCATTTTAAATTTTAGATGTGATTTTAATGAAAAATGTGTGGTGTGACTTTTAATACATTGGGATTATTTTTGTGGGGTATTTTGGTTTGGAGAAGCCCCTTTTTTGAAAAATGATTGCAGGTTGTGTTCTGTCGATAAGTTGGGATGAAGAGTTGGTTAGTGGTATTTTTTATAAGTGTTTTGGGAAGCCTTTGTGGTGGTTCCTTCGAGTTTTTGGTTCATGTTTTTGGCATGTTTTGGATATTTTATTAGTTTTATAGGTTCCTTGGTTTTTCATATTTTCTAGTGTATTCCCCCATAATGATGATAAAACATGAATCAAGTATCACCACATTTGATTCACTATTGGAAGGTCCTCCACATGAACAATAGATGGACTCTCTCTTTTAAGTTAGGAGGACCTGTCTTCATACACTCTATCTCAAATAAGTCATTCCTATTACTATGGTTTTAAAGATGTTTGAGGAGTTGAATAATATTTGATTTCATTGAGTTAGTGTGTCGGGACACCCTTCCTAGAATTGGTGAGGGGAATTATACTGAGAGAAGATGAACAATCAAGAGTTGGTAGTGTTGGTTGTGGAAATTAAGGGACTTTGGGTCTTTCATTGATATTTTCTAAAAATGGATTAATGTGTGAATGGTAGTGTATAACATCTGGTCATAAGAGGCATCTATGGATGTCTGAATGAATTTTGTGCTGTTTGGAACTCGGTTTAAGGTCCCTATTCTTGTAATGTTTCTATCACTCTGAATGGTCCTGTTTGTTGATGCCATGTAGTGTCATGTTTATGCTCATCTACAAGGGTGTCGTATTTGAAATTTTCTTAGAAAAACATTATTTTTATAGACATGTGTTTCATTTTAGGAAATCCAAAATTCCTTCATTTAATGGATGGGGTGTTTTTTGTATCCTTCTTCATGGTGGTTCTTGTTCAATTAAACATGTTGTGATGCCTGGGACCCATACAATCCCTTGTGTTGGTTAATGTATCATGTATCATTATGTGGTATTCTATTTTTTGACTCATTGTATAATCTCGATTGTGGTATGGTTGCTTATGATTCAATAAAATGAAGTTCCATTTGTGGGTTTTAATGCCTGAGTATAAGGAAGAAGATGGTTCAATCCAAGGAGTAGTAGTCACTAGTCCCAATGTGAATCTATCGTGTATTGAGGAGCCCTAGGCAGTATAATTGATATGGTATTATTTCTATCATCAATGTTAATAATATAGGTATTCTAAGTATTTTATGAGGTGGTTTAGTTTCATGAGGTCCCTTATGTTGGAAATAGATAGGGGGACCCCGCCCCTCAATGCTATTATTTGTTTTAGTGAGAGAGTCCCTCATTGGTTACAAAGAGGACGAGTGTTTTTTTATAAAACCCCATTGCATGATCCCTTTTGGGGGAAACTCTTTGTATCGTTGTTCATGATTGAACAACATTGTATGTACACACAGATCATGTTTTTTTGTGGACATCTGGGGGTGGTAACGCCAGTCGGAGTGGTGAACTATGTATTATCTTCTATGGGGTTTGAAGTTTCTCTGTCAGTCCCCTTGATGTGGGAGGTTGGTTTGTATGTGGTTTCTTGCATCAATGTGTAATGATTAGTAATTTTTCATAGTTATTTTAGTGTGGAGACCCACTGAGGGTCTCACCAGGAGATATCTGAAGTAGTTCAGTGTTATCCTTTTCCTTATAGTGGGTAGATTGTGTTGTCCTACCCATGTTGGTATCCTAGTTTTTATTTGAGTAAAATGTTGTTTTTTATGGTGGAGGTATTGTTTGGGCCTCCCCATGATGATATTTTGGTTTTTTATGTTGATGGTTTGGCATTAGGTGGCCTCTTTGAGAACACATTATCACTATGTTCCTTCCTTCAGTTACCATTAGGAATGGAGTGTTCCCATTGGTTCATTGAATTAAGGTTGTGGGAGTGTTCCTAGGATGTGATTTGATCTTGGTGGGTTTATTCAATTTATTCTTGTGGGTTCCTTCTCAAAATGTATGAGGTGTTTTAGTTTGAGATGTTGGACGATATTTTATGGAAATTCCTCTTCCTTTAATCGTTCAAATAATGGTGTTTTCACTTTTGAGGGTGTGTGAAACCTATCATGGAATCCATTTTATTCCCAAGCGACTAAACTAATAACCACTTTTATCCTTTGTAGTTTCCATATATTATTCTAATTTATCATACTTATGGGATCTCTTTAAGTGGATATATAGTTCCAAGTTGTCTTATCTAAATTTCTTTGAATGGCTATCTAGGTTCAAAATAATTTTGGGGGATATAATTTTCACACGCAAGTTTTCAAATTTTATTTTCTTCCAGTTTGGGTTTGGTCCTCAATTGGTATCTCTAGAACTAGGTGTGACATTTTTGGATTTTTGGATTGTTCTACCCTTTTATCTTTGATCTAGCATTATCCCTCATTATCATTTGGGGTTTTTTTTATAAAAAAGTATTTTTTTTGATTGGAAAATTGATGTGATTTTTTTTACATAGATAGTAGTAACTGTGAACAATCCCAGGAAACAACACAGTGGGAGACGGAAACTGTAACATGGCCTCCACATGGACGTGCACCTCATCTTAGGTAAGCATGGAGCTGGGTCTCCTTAGATAGTGGTGGTTGCATGGTCTCTAACTGGTTTGGAAAACTGTGCAGCCAAACCTTGGAGCATTGACATCTCATTAAAACTATTTCCCCTCTTTTTATCTCTCTCTTATTTTTCCCCCTTTTGCCCTGTTTTGATGACACCATTGACTCCCTAGCCCTATGTGTGCCTCCCTCCTTCTCCTTCCTCCCTTGGGCTTCAATATTTCGGTGTTTTTCATCCAAATTCTTCAAGGAACTCTCTTGTAAGCATATTATCCCTTGTTTTCATCCATTATTCAACTTTTTTCTACATATTATTTTTGGTTTCTATTCTCCAGTGTTGTAGGGTTTGGTTTTGGGTTTTAATATTTGGTTTTGGGATTCATATTCATAATTTGGGTTTCTTCTTACCACCTTGTGGGGCGGTTGAGGTTCAGATGTGATTTCATCTCGTTTTCGGAAAGGTTCTCCATGACAGGTAGATGGTTCCATGCCCTAACATTACTAGATATATTTTATATGTTTTCCATAATTTATAAAAGTGTCACTTAGTTTGATTATGTGGATAAAATAATGTTTTTGAAGTTATTGGGATGTTCAAAGGTTGGTAATACCCCCTATAAACGAAATGAATCTCTTTTGTGTTTGTTAAAATGCAATGTTTATAAAAAGTGTTTTAAGTGTTGTTTAGAAGGTGGGAATAGTATTTTTAAATGAACATCAGTTATATGTATGATTAAATTAAAAATTTCAAGGGAAATGGATCATTTAAGGCATGTTATCCTTGTTATTTATTTTTCTATAAATTGTGAAATATTTGAATGACGAAAAGAATGTTTCATATAATGGTTTTTGCGTATGAGTGGGTTTATGATGGTTCTTGGCCCATTGACTTGGTTGGTATTAATTGGGTGTTTTTATACACTTATTTAAATTCAAATTTGGGAATTGTGTAATTGAATGTTAGGATATTAAAATTGGTTTTTATTTTGTGTGTGTAAAATGGTGAATGAGTTTTTTTATGATGAATGGTTATCCCCTTGAAATGTTTGGCCTTTTATTGTGAGAGTGGTGTTGTGTGTGACATGTGATCATTAACTACAGCACAACACAATGTCAAGTATATAGGTTGGTTGTAGAGACCCGAAGCTTGACGTACATGGACACTACATTACTTTTGCAGAATGCATAATACATAACAAAAATAGACACACAAGGATCGTAATAGTTTAGTGTCTTTGGAAACTCGGAATATAAACTTCTAATCATGTTGAAATATCTTCAACAACTCCCATAACGATCTTCCCTTTTTTGTTTCCTTACCTGAAACTTTTCTTTTATTTCCTGGGGAAAATATAACATAAAAATGGTGAGCTTAAATGATCAGTAAGGTAAAACATAGATAACATAAAACAATCCATAAACATTTGAAATAAAAAACATGAACATGAAATTTAAACATAAAAATCTTTAGCAAAGACATAAATTGGGAAAGTATGTAAGGCATATATCATAATGGAACATAAACCATGTTAAAATATAATGGGAATAAAACCTGGAATTGTGGCAACCATTCTGCACATGTCATGATTTCCATAATAGCCAAGGCATTGCTGCCAAGACCATCTTAGTGGAAAAAGTATCTTTCTGAATCGAGTTCACTCCTCGTTCTAGCCCTGTAACACTGAACCGGATTAACTTGCCGTTCCAGCCATGTCTATATCATGAGATATAAATAATTACCCAATGCTGGAGGGAGATATTGGTCCCACCCATCTCATAATGAAATCATTCTTACTTGTGCCACAAAATAAACTTAAAACATTCATCATAACCCAAATAATAAAATGGGTTTCATAAAAATCATCCCATCAACACATAATCCATATAAAATAAATAGATATGATTTCATAATAAGAAATGTGAAACCATGTAAATCATAGAGAAATTATACTTGAAACATACACATATGAAATAATGTCATCTTAGATGAAAAATAGTTTTGATAAAACACTTGAAATGAATTCTTGAGGAAAATATCCTTTCTTCTACAAAATCATTTTCTTTTCACAAAATGTCATGAAATTTAAAAAAAAGGACTTGGTGGAAAATAGTTATGAACTCCTATGGAGGAAGATTCATGAAAATAAGGCCTTATAAAACCGTAAAAATACATTCATGCCATATAAGTTAAAAAAAACATTCTTCTCATACTTTTTCCGGAAATGTAAACAAGTACCTTGTAGGGTAAATAAAAGAAATATTCCTTCCATACCATGGGGTGAAAGAAAAAATGAGTAAAAAGGAATTTAAACATACATGAATAAACATTTAAAAAACATGGACATGGATGATAGCAATAACCCCAGTAAATACTTATGAATAAGCAATCTCGGATAAAAATGAGATTTGCAAAATTATCCCTTACCTTAGGTCCGATATGCTTCGTACATATCCAAAACTCCTGTATAATGATTTAAATAATATCATTGGCTTATTACATAATCATATTCATTGTTATTATATCGTATATGGTTCACTTGTGTCTTTATATTACCCGTTCTTTTATAAATTCCTTGTTAAAGAGCGTTTTGGGTAAAATCGTTTCATTTGTTGTTTGTGTTTTGAATTGTAATTATTCATATGATTACATAGATCACGATTACTTAATTCAAGAATATATAACATTATTTATATATAATATATATTCAGAATATACATATATATAATAGATTGATAAATGGAAAGAAATACACTGTTCATGGAGACGGTAGGCCGTACGTACGCATGAACGTTGTTTTCGTTTCCTCATTGAATTGAATGTAATTAATTGGATGACATAAATAAATATATACATAAATCCAGTATCATTATTATGTCATATATATCATTATTACTTATTATATATACTTTATAATCATTTATGAATGGTTAATCATTGAGAATGAATATCATCGCGTCATGGAGACGGTATTCCATACGTACGAACGTGCGATGATATCGTTCCCATGATCGTGGAATTTTATTGGAGTTCATGTATACTATTAAATAATCAATATAACTTTAAAATAATCATATATAGTTGTTATTTAGACCGTTATACCCATCCAAGTAAGGTGGTGGTGGAAAATAGATTACACCACTGCGTGGAGATGGTATTCCGTACGTACGCACGCGTGGTGATTTCGTTTTCCGTAGGAGGGTTAGATGGTGAAATAGGGTTTTTCCATACTTATAATTATATATCAGTATATTATTGATACTAATGTTATTACTTCATAATTAAACGACCTAATAAGAAGAAGTGGAAGAAGAAATAATGTTGAAATAATCGGTAATAGACATTACCTCTTCTTTGAAGCGCCTCATTGAGACCTCGTCTTAGGGCACTAAACATGGTCTTTGAAGAAGACCAAGACCTCTAGGATGTTTCTAGGGATGTGTAGAAGAGAAATTGGTAGGGGTTGGCCGAGCTTGAAGGCTCAAAGTGGTGTGAGGAATAGAGGGAGGAGGTTCCCTTTTATAAGGGAGGAGAGGGGCACCTTTGGAATAACTAAAAATATTATTTTATTATAAAGTCATATTCGGTTTTTAATGGCTCCAAATTGAGTTATTTAGAAGATACGGTGGGGATGGGTCGAAATACTCTCTTCAAATATAATTTAGACAAGTTTATGTCATTATATTAACCTTAACATTCAGTTTTAACTCTTAGTTAATTAGATTGACATTTATCATGTCACTTTGTATTTTTATATAATATAGTTAATAAACATACCATATACATCCAAGAGACCCCCAAATGGTCAATTAATGATACAGATATCATGATATAAGTATCTTCTCCGAATATTAGATTTTTTGGAATATAATTACAATTAATAATATAATATTTTTTTAAAAACTATTATATGTCAATTTTGACACTATTTGGTAATTGATTGTTGTAAAAATCATAACAGAATGATTAGTTTGAACAAAGTAAATTAAAAAAATAATAACAAGTCATATTAACATATAAATTATTGGAATTCATATAATGTCTCAAATTACATTTAGTTGGGTATTTATAACATCAATTATGTCAATATTTCATTAATAAGATAATTATTGCATCATCATTGTGTGATAAATAAATTAAATTGTTTTATGTCTAAAAATTACAAATAAAATACCATTATATATGAATTATTTTTAGCTTTCTATTTAATATATATAGTCTAATTTATCTTATTTATTACCCTATATTAAAAATGATTTGGTTTTTAAACTTTGATTTCAACTATTTAAACCCTTCTTTATATAAATTAATAATAAATGTCCTAATCTAATCCATGTGGGCATAAATGGTCATATTTTATTCCTAAGGTAGTTTTTGGAAGAATTAAACTTATAATATAGAATTAAGACATGTGTTAGAGAAATAATAATATCATTTTTACCCTTAATTACCCTATTTACTTTTAACCGTGGTAAAAAAAGTAAAAAGTTACTATTCACCAAAAATTATTTTCATCTCATTGAACCTCATTTACTTACTAACATCAACTGTGTCTTTCGGATTTTTGAAATTCCAATCACAGAAGCGGTAAAATTAACTTTTATGTAAATTTGAAAATTCTCATGGGAGGTGGGTAAAAGACGGTGAAAAGTTCAATAAAATTTTTATATATCTAAAATTATTATAAAATGACTCCAATGAGTTAAATTGAACATATATAGGTATTATGTATCATTTTTTAACTAAAATAAATTAAAAAAATTTATTTAAATAAAAAGTTGGTTTTTAAATAGTAACCCAGTGTTTTCACTATTAATAAAAAATTGAACGTTTTCAGAAAAATACCAAAATTTTACCCTAGGGTAATTTCGATATTCAGAATCCAAAAATGAAGTCCATTTTGAAATATTATATTTACAAAATTTCAAGAAGTGGTTATTAATATTCATAGAGGCTATTTTTAATAATATTTTAATAGCATATCGTTGTTTAGTGAAACTCAGTATTGCGTACAACACACGCTATCGAGGAAGGTCGTGATTGCGTGTAATGACACCAAGTTAGGGATGCGTGTTGTGAAATACTCCTTTTTTGTAGCATACAACAATAGACATCAATAAAATTAAAAAGAATATTTTTCATAAAATACCGGGGTGTTACATTCTACCCACCTTAAAAAGAATTTCTCCCTCAAAATTCATCGGGGTTATAAATGGTTTACTACTCGAAAGTGTCTTTAATAGAAACCCACATCATAAAATTGAATACCAAAACCAATCTTTAAAAAATAAAGTATGAAACATAACGGTTACCCAAATTAACCAATCATTGGGTTTCACCATAGGAGAACATAGGTGAAAATATGGATATGGAAGAGAAACCTAACCATCATGTTCTGATGGAGTGTGGTAGAGATCATGGCTATGAAAAAGCCAACAATCACAAAGCCATAGATTTTTGATGATCTAAGGTACCATCTGATTCATAGGATATAAGGGAACTAGGACAACATTTTTGGTTTTCAAGATCATTTCCCTAAAGTTGAAGAATTTGAATTAAAATAAATACTTACTTTATTTTGGTATAATCTCACTATTTTTCGTGCTTTGAACAATTTCTACTTAATCTCTTAAATAAATGATGTTGAATTTTTTATTCTTGAATTTTTAATGGATCATGTGATAGAATGATGGGTCATTCCATCTGTTTCAAACAAAAGGTTAGCAAAAGTTATCAAATATACATAAGTCCATATATGGTGAGGTTAATCATATACCATTCCAAAAATGAACTTATAATTCATATATCATACTGTGTAGAAAACTAGTTTCTACTAACCAGGGACTTACTATAGGCCAGTGGTAGGCAATAAAGGACAGTCGCACTTCGGTTGTGGTTTTCATTCCCATAGCATTGTCCGACACAATGGGCTGTCGCCCGTCCTGCAGGTTGTCATTTTTCTAAAACTATATTACTATAACATCCCATCAATAATATCAAAAAAAATTATATCCTTAAACAATACTATCTTTTTTCCAACATAATTCATTCCAATATTTAGGCTTATCTTAAATACTTCGGTCCAAGCTCATAGTATAAAGAAAATTATTTCTTGAAATGTCACATAACAATCACGTGAATGCCATCATTTATCCCCCATATATCATAAGATATATCTTGTTGGTCAAATTACAAACATGTGAATACCTTAATCATGTATTCTCTTGAATAATGAATACCCATTGAACCTTATTGAAAACATGAATGCAATTAAATGTTAACACTTTCCACATACCAAAATCCTCAAAATTCTTTATACTCAAACCATGATATCCCTTAGTCATTATATCAATCATGAGCTCATTAATACAATCAAACATCTCATTATCTTCTTATCCCTTCATTATGTGCATATCATCTGCTTGCCAAAATTTTTCAATCACTTTCCATGGTTACCGGTACCATAAAATTATTGAAATCCACAATTGACTAATACATAAATATTCCAATATTCTGCGATACTATATACAGCATTATTTTGGAATCCCATTACGTAACCACTTAATCATTCCACCACATCATTGTAATATTCAACATTAGCAATAGTGATTGCATGTGACTTCCCTTTGTCATTTTCCTAAAGTGGTTTCTCATGTCGATCATCATTAACCATTGGATTAGGGCATTGATTAGCATAATGCCCCATTTCATTGCACTTGAAGCATTGAAGTGTTGTTGGTGCGTTCTCTGCAGTATTTTCTTTATTCACTCCATTAGAAACCCTTCTTCCATTACTTCGACACTCAGTTGCTTGATGACCTTCTTTTACACACTTAAAACATTTTCTAGTCCCTTTAAGACAATCTCCACCATGCTTATTTCCACACTTTGAGCATAAGGAAACTTTCATCTTCTTTTCACCATTATTCTGAGATTTCTCCTTGAACTCCATATTTCGTTTCTTGTCAAAACAATGAGATTGATATGTAACACAACCTTACCTTTCTACCATGATATCACAAGACACAATTTCTTTATAGCTATTGAAGTCTCTTATAGCTAATGTCCTTCAAAGAATTGGTTTTAAGCCACTGAAAAATCGATCAATTTTACTTTCAGGTTGGATGATAAAGCCAGATGCATACCTTGAAAGCCTTGTAAAATTTGATTTGTTTACACTAACAGATTCACCATGCTTTTTCTTTAGTTCAAGAAACTCCTTCTCCATATTTGTTCGAAGAATACGAGGGATGTACTTATTGAAAAATAAGTTCTTGAACTCGTCCCATTCCATGGACTCAATTTCATCTCTTGTCCTTGTATTTTTGATAATATTCCACCATTGTTCAGCTTCACCTTCAAAATGATATACTGCTAATATGAATTTATCATGTTCATAACATTGAAGAACATAAAATATCTTTTCAGTGGTACTAATCCATTGTTCAGCAATAAGTGGATTAGAAGACCCACTGAAAGAAGGTGGACGTTGCCTCATGAAGGAATCAATAGAATATTGTTCCATTATCTGCTCATTTGGAAGTCCAGAATGATTCATTGCTTGTGTAAGTATAGCAATAATATTTTTCACTCCATCTCCCATAAAATTTTGTTGTTCAGGAGGACAATCATTGAATTGTCCATTACATTGACCACACGTTTCCTTCGGGTTCCAGCCATCATCTAAAACCCAAAAAGAATAGCGTGAGAGGAAAAAATCATGCTAGGGAAAACAACACAATAAAAGGGGAGTACCTTCAATATATAACATCTTAGGTTAAATTCTATGATCGTTACCATAGTTCTAGGACTATATCCTATACGTATACTTATCCTTAGGAACATCCCTAGACATACCTTAGAAATATCTCTAGGGATCTCACTAACGTTTTCGCATCCTAGTTTCCAAAGGATGACTAAACCTTTCCTATGATACCAACTGTAGAGCCCCGAAGCTTGATGTACATGGAGATTACATTAATTTTGCAGAAGGATTAATACATAACAAAAACAGACACACAAGGATCATAATAGTTTAGTGTCTTTGGAAACTTGGAATATAAACTTCCAATCAAGATGAAATATCTTCAACAAATCCCATTATGATCTTCCCATTTTTTTTCCTTACATAAAACATTTCTTTATTTCCTGGGGAAAATAAAACATAAAAAGGGTGAGCTCAAATTCTTATTTAGGGCCAACATTGATAACATAAAACAATCCATAAACATTTGAAAGCAAAAACATGAACATGAAATTTAAACATCCAAATCATGAGCAATGAAAAAATTGAAAAAGTACGTAAGGCATATATCATAATGGAACATCAACCATGATAAAATATAACGGGAATAAAACTTGGAATTGTGGCAACCATTCAACACATGTCATGATTTCCATAGTAGCCAAGGCATTGCTACCAAGACCATCTTAGTGGACAATGTCCCTTTCTGAATCAGTTCACTCCTCGTTCCAGTCCTATAACACTAAACCAGATTAACTTACTGTTACATACATGTCTATATCATGAGATATAAATATTTACCCAATTAATTGGAGGGAGATATAGGTCCCACCCATCTCATAATGAAATCATTCTTACTTGTGCCACAAAATAAACTTAAAACATTCATCATAACCCAAAGAATAAAATGGGTTTCATAAATATCATCCCATCATCACATAATCAATATAAAATAAATGGATATAATTTCATAATAAGAAAACAGAAACCATGTAAATCATAGAGAAATTATACTTGAAACATACACATATGAAATAATGTCATCTTAGATGAAAAATGGTTTTGATAAAAAACATGAAATGAATTCTTGAGGAAAATATCCTTTCTTCTTAAAAATCATTTTATTTTCAAAAAATGTCATGGAATTTAAAAAAAAGGTTTTTGTGGAAAATAGTAATGAAATATTTTAGAGTAATCTGCATGAAAATAAGGCTTTATAAAACCATAAAAATCCTTTCATTCCATATATGTTAAAAAACATTCTTGTCATACTTTTTACGGAAATGTCAAAAGGTACCTTGTACGGTAAATAAAAGAACGATTCCTTCCAAACCATGTGGTAAAGGTCAAAATGTCTAAAAAGGAATTTAAACATACATGAATAAACATTTATAAAACATGGAAATGGATGATGGCAATATCCCTAGTAAATACTTACGAATAAGCAATCTCGGATAAAAATGAGATTTGAAAAATTATCCCATACCTTAGGTCCGATATGCTTCGTACGTATCCAGACCTCCTGTATAATGATTTAAATAATGTCATTTCATTATTAAAGAATCATATTCGTTGTTATTATATCATATATGGTTCATTTATGACTTTATATCTCTCATTCTTCTGTAAATTCCATGTTAAAGAGCGTTTTGGGTAAAATTGTTTCATTTGTTGTCCGTGTTTTGACTTGTAATTATTCATATTATTACTTAGACCATGATTACTTAATTTCATAATATAAAACATTATTTATATATAATATATATTCAAAATATACATATATATAATAGATCGATAAATGGAAAGAAATACAACGTTCAAGGAGACGAAAGGTCATACGTACGCATGAACGTTGTTTTCGTTTCCTCATTGAATTGAATGGAATTAATTGGATGACATAAATATATATATATACATAAATCCAGTATAATTATTATTTCATATATTCCATTATTACTTATTATATATACTTTATAATCATTTATGAATGGTTAATCATTGAGAATGAATCTCATCACATCGTGGAGACGATATTCCGTACGTACGCACAAGCGATGATATCGTTCCCATGATCGTGGATTTTTATTAGAGTGTATGTATACCATTATAGAATTAATATCACTTTACAATAATCATATATAGTTTTTATTTACACCAGTGTACCCATCCAAGTAAGGTGGTGGTGGAAAATAGATTACACCATGGTGTGGAGACGGTATTCCGTACGTACGCACGTGCGGTGATTTCGTTTTCCGTAGGAAGGTTAGATGGTGAAATAGGGTTGTTCTATACTTATAATAACATATATGTATATGATTGATACTGATGTTATTACTTCATAATGAAAAAACCTAATAATAAGAAGTGGAAGAAGAAATAAAGTTGAACGAATCGGTAACAGACATTACCTCTTCTTTGAAGCACCTCTTTGAGACCTCCTCTTAGGGCGCACTAAAATTAGTCTTTGAAGAATACTAGGACCTCTAGGATGTTTCTAAGGAAGTGGAGAAGAGAAATTTTCAGAGGTTGGCCGATCTTGAAATCTCAATGTGGTGTGAGGAAGAGAGGGAGGAGGTGCCCTTTTATAAGGGAGGAGAGGGGCACCTTTGGAATAACTAAAAATATTATTTTATTATAATGTCATATTTGGTTTTTAATGGCTCAAAATTGATTTATTTAAAAGATAAGGTGGGGATGGGTCGAAATAATCTCATAAAATAGAATTTAGACAAGTTTAGGTCATTATATTATCCCTAACGTTTAGTTTTATCTCTTAGTTAATTAGATTGACATTTACCATGTCACTTTGTATTTTTATATTATATAGTTAATAAACATACCATATACATCCAAGCGACCCCCAAGTGGTCAATTAATGATACAAATATCATGATATAAGTATCTTGGCCGAACCTTATATTTTTAAGATTATAATAACAATTAATAATATAATATTTGTTTTAAAAACTATTTTATGTCATTTTTGACAGTATTTGGTAATTGATTTTTGTGAAAATCATAACAGAATGATTAGTTCGAAAAAAGTTAATTAAATCATATACTAACATGTCATATTAACATAAAAAATTATTTGAATTCATAAAAAGTCTCAAATTACATTTATTTGGGTGTTTATAACATCAATTATGTCAATATTTCATTAATAAGATAATTACCGCATCATCGTTGTGTCATAAATAAATTAAATTATTTTACGTCTAAAAATTACAAATAAAATACCATTATGTCGGAAATATTTTTAGATTTCTAATGAATATTTATAGTCTAATTTATCTTATGTATAACCCTATATTAATAATGATTTATTTATTAAACATTGATTTTAACTATTTAAACCCTTCTTTAAATAAATTAATAATAAATGTCCTAATCAAATCCAAGTGGCCCTAAATGGTCATATTTTATTCTAAGGTTGTTTTTGGCCGAATTACCCTTATCCAATAGAAATAGGACATGTTTTAGAGTAATAATAATATCATTTTATCCTTAATTACCCTATTTACTTTTAACCGTGGGAAAAAAAAGTAAAAAGTTACTATTCACCAAAAATTATTTTCATCTCATTGAACCACATTTTACATACTGACATCAACCGTGTCTCTCGGATTTTTGAAATTTCACTCACAAAAGTTGTAAAATTATGTTTTTTGTAAATTTAAAAATTCTCCCAGGAGGTGGGTAAAAGACGGTGAAAAGTTCAATAAAATTTTTATATATCTAAAATTATTATAAAATGACTCCAATGAATTAAATTGAACATATATAGGTATTATGAATCAATTTTGACCTAAAATAAATTTAAATAAAATAAATAATTATTTAAATGAAAAGTCGGGTTTTAAATAGTAACCTAGTGTTTTCACTATTCATCAAAAATTGAAAGTTCTCAGAAAAATACCAAAATATCAACCTAGGCTAATTTCGATATTCCAAATCCAAAAATGAAGTCCATCTTGAAAGATGAAATTTACAAATTTTCAAAAAGTGATTATTACTATTCATAACGGCTAGTTTTAATAATATTTTAATAGCATATCGTTGTTTAATGAAACTCGGTATTGCGTACAACACACGCTATCGAGGAAGGTCGTGATTACGAGTAATGCAGCCAAATTAGGGTTGCGTGTTCTGCAATACTTCTTTGTTGTAGCGTACAACGCAATACTTCTTTGTTGTAGCGTACAACACAGAGGCTTGTCTGTGTTTCCGATTGTAGGACTGACTCTTAAAACATTTATTAAACTATGTTGATGATTGACCACAACTATTATTTTGGATGTTTTAGTACTCTTGTGGCCGGTGCATGAGGTCCTTGTTGGTTGTGGTTATAATACCACCTTTAACCATGGTACATGGTTATAGGGTCCCACATTGTCTAGATAAAACATAGGGGACATTCCCATTGTGTTCTAATATATATAAAGTGGTGCCATAAATTGGCATATGGAGTACCACTTGGGTGTTTTTTCTATTTATAAAATCTTATTTTTATATAACCTTGTGTTTGTGTAATGATTTTCCTTCATTTTTTTTGTTTTCAAGTGTTTAAATAATTTTTAGAAGTGTTTCTTAAGGATTATGTTTAGTTGAGAATGTTAGATTATATATTAATGTTTTATCATGGGACCTATTTCTTGGGCCGCATCCAAAATGGCTTTGGCTCACACCCTTTGGTGTACGTAGATCTTATTGTTTGTTTATTTCTAGAAAATTTCATATATTTGGTGATCATAGTGTGGGTTTTTAGTGGTTTTATCTAATGAATTTGGTGGAAATAGGTTGTTTATATAGTTCCCCATGTGGCATGAAGGTTCGGGTTGAATTTTCTATATTTCATTATTGTAGTCATTTTTGGGGTGTTTTGTTTGTTGTGTAAACTTTAGTTCGGAAAATAATCAAGGGTTTGTTTGGTTTTATAATAATTGTTTTAACATATTTAAAATTCTCTTATGTTTATTTGTATGAAATTGTTAAATTTTTTCCCAAGGAGTTTTATTGATACCTAGACACTAGTTTCCAACTAATGGGGATCAGGAACACCCCTCGGGTCATGCCACAGACTAGGTCAAGGGCTTGGTTGAATGACCAACCAGTACGGTATTGGACACTTTCCATTAATTTCTCATTTCTCATGTTAGAATTTATCATCTAAAACTAAATATGTCTTAATTATTATCTATATATGACAATTAGTGATTTCTAGATCTCATATATTGGGCCATGGAAACATTTTCCATAAATGTTCTCATCACTCAAACCATACGAATATATAGAATATTTTTTATTTTATGTATTCTTTGTCACCTTCAAAACAAGAAACAATATTTCTATTTTCAAACAATATGATTCATGATTACCATTTTTTCAATAGGCATATTTATACCCATATAGATTATTATGATCATAGTTGAAGTCATTATTTCCTATATTATTTGACCCACAAACCCTTGATTATTGTTCCTTATTATTTTATGTTTATTATATCCAACCATATAATATAGTGTATATTTTTCATATAATCCATGTAATGTGAGTGTACACTGTAATAAAATAGTCCATGAAACAAGAACATAATAAAAACTAATTTCCCCCCTATAAAAATGTTTCATATTCTAGAATTTTCCATGTCATTCACATCAGGAAATTTTCACCATCTGGTTGGACAAAAAATATCCCCTCTTTGGTTCATTCTTAATGATGACAAACTAATAGCTACATAATTGTTTATAGAGTAAAAAATTAAACTATATATATATATAACCCACTAAAATGTCTTATCTCGACATTAGTAGCACTATTAATAGTTGATTAGGAGACCTCCAACTTGAACAAAAAAATTCATCCTTATTCTTCTTTAATATATTTTATCTAAGCTGTACAAAATTAAAATATAGAACAATTATTGATTAAACTCAGTGAAAATAAATAAAGATAATTTAGATTCTTAAATGTGTACAACCACAAACCTATATCATTGTTTAGTTCAATCTATAGGAACCTAGAAATGATTAGACATAAGTATTTTTATATATGAAACCCATAATGTTTTTCCATAAGTGTATGTAAACATAAATCCAAAACCACTAAAAGTATGTTAAAGATATTTTAAATCAATATATCCCATAAAATGAAAATAAATATATAAAAGTAAAATATATCATGTGATCTAAATGTTACCATATTAATTTCTAAGACATGATCAATAGGTCTATGAATCTAGGTAAACGTTAAGTAACTCTATTGTGTTTCCCATATGTTCACATTGATATCCTAAAAAAGGCACAATGATACTATTTAGAGGCATATGAAACCACATGAACAAACCTCTATTTAAATAAAACATAATTTTTTAACTATATTGATTGTTTGAAACTCTCAATGTCTGACGGGTTAATCTTATATTGATATAATGGTACATGTACCACATTTGTTTCTTGAATACATATATTCCAGTGTATATATCCCAAAAAAAGAATCCCCTCATATATCAAAATAGAAAAAACATGAATTATAGTGTTGAAAAATAATCTAAATATAAAACCTATAAATACACATCACATAGTACAGATAGAGAAGGAAATTGATTCCTTATATATTTTCAATATGGAAAACGTCTTATTTTGTCAATGGAATAGTCTCCCCATATATTAACTACAAATTTATTATATTCATTGTTCTGAGTGAAACACTCAATTGGGGGTGAAATTATTCTGAAAATAAATTTTAATTAAAATGATTTAAAACAAAAATCCATTAATTTAAAAAAAATCTGTTATTGGTAAGTATAGAATTATATTATTTTATCATTCTAACATTTTATGAGATTTTCAGTCACAAATAAATTATAAATTTTTTTGAAACAATATTTACATTTTAAATAGTATTAAATTAATGAAAAGACATATAATAAAGTAATTAATATCAAATATCAAAGTAATTTTTGTTATATTAATGTTTCAAAAATTCATAATTGTTTATTTTAAAAATATTGGAATAAAAAAATAAAATCAAACAACCTAATTAGACATGGGTTTCAATATAAAACCATGATCTAACACCATCGACTTAGAAGCCAACCATTGGTATGTAGTTTGTTAAATAATAAACTGAACCACGATCTGGATCATGTTTTACACAACAAAACTAAAATCCAATTGTCTAGTATACAACCAACAAAATATATACTTTTACATGGGATAATATGAGTAAAATAATAATAAAAACTATATTTGCTCTCGCAAAGAAGCAGCATGAGACTGTTTATTAATAGATTGAGAGAAGAAGAAAAATCTCAAGATATAAAATAAAATAGAATGAGTACTAGATAAATAGAGTAAAGAATCAGTAAAACATAGTTTAGTTAGCTTTGGATGAAAAAAAACTTTTAATTAGTCTTCAAAAAGATTTAACTAAATTTATATTGATGGTTTTGTTAAACATAGTGTCATAGAAGAACTATATTTAGTACAGTTTGTGTATCACTTTTCTCTAGGATCTCTTACATGAAATTGTGTCTCATCCACTGATTTTACATAAAAGGGAAATGAATCTTAAATAGAAATTTTATCTATATTATTTTTTGGATAATATTGATTATTTAATCCTCGTACTCATTAGTCTTTAAATTACTTGAATTTTTGTAAATGATTCAAAATATAGCCATTGTAAATTTGAAAATACTCCACTACATAAGTTAGACACCTTAACATGGTTTTCACATAACCATGGTCAGTAGGCATGTAATCTATTTATGGCTACTTCAATCATTCAGTCACTTCATTTTATTCATGTGGTAGGATCATTATTTCATGTCGTAGATATATATTTATGTTATATATACATTTCTTATAATATTAAAATGACTTGTTCTTGTGGTAGGTTCATATCTTCATGTGGTCACTCTAATAATAGATGTGGTGAGTGAGTCACTTAGAGAATTTTTTTTACCCTTTCATAGTAACTACATTTCTTCATATGGTAATTATTTTAGATCATTTGGTCACATTGATTTCAAATTATGGTTGGTTTAGTAAACATGAATTTACCTGAACTCTAACAAATGGTCAGTAAAAGACCTAGATAATATTAGATAATTAATGTAATTTATTCACAAAATCAGTACTGCATGGTTATATGTCTTTCAGAGTTAGTAGGTTGTCTTCATATGAATTATATTCTTAGTAACATCCAAATATTTCAATTTTTATAATTCTTTCGAGAAAAATTGTTTACATAGATAAAACATGAGATTTATTAGGAAAAATTATAAACATGATTTGAGATCTTTAATATAATAGTGTATTGGTATAAGATAAAAATATCCAATTTTTATGACTACATATCATGAAATTTAAAATAATATTAATTCAATACATCAAAAGTATATTTCAATAAATTAAAATATATATTTTTCAATATTTTAATTACTTATTAAATTATTTAATTTAATCACTGAATTCAGTTTATTTCTCACATTAAATCATCCTTTTTGGAATATTCAATATAAAAATTAGGATGAAAAAATCCATGAATAAAATAAAAATAAAACATAGAATGAATAAAAAGAATTTCATAATGAATAAAAATGATATTCAATTAATAGAAAAAAAGATTTAATGAAAATAAAAAGGGTTAACTTAGTAGTAATTCTATTTATAATCTGAATCTGTAATATCACAGTTATTTGTAGGAAGGGTTGGATCCATTACATTAGAAGTATGGGAATGGATTGATGATGTATTCTAGGGTGTATAGGTTAATGTAGGGTGACCAATTAAAACACCATTGGAAATTGGTTGGAGATTTTTGGATTCTTCTATATGAGACAAGCCAAAAGGGATAATGATAGAGTTTAAACTAGGAGTGGTAGATGTATTATATAATAAATGTGGTGCATAAATAGTAGAATTGGTAGTGTATAGGTATGGTTTTATCAATCAGGTAAAGTCCCGAACTTCCCTGGATCCACGCATCATATATTGAAAATATTCTTAATTATTTTCTAGGAAATCTACTATTATATGGGTAAGAAATTTGGTATTTTAAATATATAAATTGAAGGACTGACTTAATGGAATAATAATCGAATTATAATGAAAATATAGGAACAGAACCTTGATATGTAACATAAATAGGATTCCTCTAGAGTAATTTTAAATTGCCTATTTGACCATCCCTCCAACATTTCCTACTTGCTCAGGATCACTTCTCACTACCAAAAAAGTATTAGCATAATGACTTTGAAATACTTAAAACACCATCACCCTTTTCATTTGATACATATCTATAAAAACCATTATCAATTCCATGGATCTGTTCTCACATTCATCCTTAATCAACATGTAATTAAAAAGGAGTACAAAGATGTGATGCAATAGTTTTAGATGATTGATGTAATAAATTTAAATATCATTTTTATAGATGGAAAATCATATCATAAAGGTCATAATTAAAATAACCAATATTCCTTTTGAACATCCCAATCTCATTTCTCATTAAATATATAATGAGATGAATTTTAACTGAAGACACGAACTGACCAAAATCACTGTCTTGGAGGTATATTATTCTCATGTTGGATCCATAGAATTTACATAACTATGAAATAACTATTTAAATACCACAAATAAGATCCTAATTAAATTAAATAATATCATCTTTTGAGACATATGATGTATCTATTATAGAAATAGGCCTAATATGAGATGAATCATAAGACAGACACATACCATTATCCTCAATCGTCACATTCATAGATTTCAGAGATTGAACTTCATCACCATAAGTAATATTGATTTCTTCTTCAAAATTGGGATGAGATGTGTGAAGAGATTTAACTTTTTTTTGTTACATCATCATTCCCAGGGTCTTCAATAATATTTCTATGATTTGTTCAAAAAATAATTTCCAAAACTTGATCAACTAATATACTTGCATCCGACACCTCAAAGCCATTCTGAAAACCCATCTTAGAAATCAAAGGCCCTTTAAGAACTATTTTAACCAATGGGATGATGAGTCATCCTTGTATAGGTGGACTACCACAAATTCCATCATCACACATTGAATAGTATATTCCCAATATTTCAGTGCGGTGGGGACCTCTCTCCCATATAAATTGTATTTGATATTGAATATCATGGAGATATTCCAATCCCATGATATCTATTTAATCTTTAGTCATTTTTTATAGAGTAACCATAGTTATCCCATTCAAATTCATACAAAAAATAACTTACATATACTACTATGTCAACATGGATCTCAAATTATAGTTCTTCATTTTGGTATGGTAATACTAGATGGGAGTCATGTTGTTTGAAAGATATAATAGGGGATAATTTCCTCTCACCCCATGGGCCACCCTTTTATATTCATGAAGATAAATTTTCTAATTTTCAAATTATTATTGAAATTACTGAACTCCCACCTCTTCAACACCAAAAACCACTTCATCATAAAAATTTTCAAAAGCAACGTCTGTTTTAAGATCTGGATCCACTAGATTCCTTGGCTATCATGAAATCTCCTAGGGCCAAAATTCTCATTCTACATATCAAGGTTATCAAAACATTATTTCTTTTAGGAATTCAATTTAATTTCTTTCCTACAAATCCTTTGAATTAGGAAAATCCCATATGATGATGTTTTATTATCCTCCCCCTTATTTAATAAACCCTTATAATCCAATAAGGCTGAAATAAATTTTTAATATGACAGGGAAGTGAATTTTGAATAAGGATTACATGAATACATCTTGTAGCTCATCAAATACCCTAACATGTTACATTAGATTTCATTTTACTTGAACATAAAAAAGAAATGATCTAAATTCCTCATGATTGAGAAGTTTCATTTTCTAGGATATATTAGATTTTGAATGAACTGAGTTAAAAAATTTCACTCACCATTTATTGCTATAGATGTTGATATTCTAAGAACATTATCACCAGTCATTACTTCTATGAAACATTGAAACTCAGAATGAATGTGATTTTATAGACATGAACATCAATAGTCCAGATGCTAACAATTGTCTGGAACACATAATTGTTTTTATTGAATTAATGGAAACCCTAAATCTTCTCTATTCACCATATTCCAAATCGTTCCTCACTTATTTCTATAATGATGTCTTATATTCTCATATAATTCCATATGAATTGTTGGAATAAATTGTGTACCATTTAATTAAAAAAAAATCATCCCAGAATTGTTTTAAAATTTATATCAATAATAATGAATTTCTTGAAAGAATCCTTTGAGTGAAAAAATCCTTTTCATCATATACTATATGATTAATATTATGCAGGTTGTTAAGATACACTATAGTGATCAAGATTCCTTTATCCATTCAAAATTTATTTACCCATTGTGACTCAAAAGGAGTTGCAGTATTGGGATACCATTTCACCATCGAAGTAATTAACTTATATTCAGTTTTGTTGAAGGCTCAGAAACACATTATAAGTTTATGATAACATGGTTAGGTATTGAAATGGATAATTTTTAAAATAGGGTTCATATTAAAGGTAGGGATATGAATAGAAGAAATTGAATTTAAATATTTGGATTTAAATAGATTTAGGTTCTTTTTATAAATTTAAGTTACATAATTTAGGATTAAATTAGAATAAAATTTAAAAAAATACCAATAAAATTTCTTTACTAAAAATTCTATGACGAAATTCACATGGTAAGATTATTGAATGTGTGATTTTGGTTTGTATAGAGAAGAAAATATAGGTTCACTAACCATCCAATCAAAGATATTTAGAATAAACATAAAAGATATGGGTTCCTGGTATGCATAATGCCCATTGGATTTTTGTTATATGTTTGTGAAAATGGTTGTATGAATAAAAGGTCAATGAAGGTATACAGATCATGTGAAAAAGAACTCATAGTTACATAACTAACCATGTAAATTAAACATGATGGTTTATTTAGAAAATTTATAATAAATTTCTAAAATAAAGAGAGGGAAAATATTGATTAATAAAACATAAATAAAAACCATATTATACAAACACAGGTGTTAGAATAAATTGATGGATTTAAAAATACCTAGTAACTCTTAACTAATGTTTTATATCGGTAATTCTTTAAATATTAAATGGATTTTTAAATATATCTGCCAAAATAAGATTAGTAACAGTGTTTTCAATGAATATAAAACTGTTTTTTAAAATCTCTAAACAAGTGATGTCTTAAAAAATAGGTCTTTAATTGATTGTGAGGCATGATTCTTAAATTTATTCGTGGAAATTGTATTATCAAAATTTATATGGACATGTAATAATTTGATGTCCATTGATCATAAATTTATATTTCATATATAGAATCAATACACCAAAACATCATTCAACTATGTAGTCAGTTTAATTTATGGATAATGAAAATGATTTAAACTTTTCACATCACCATGTAACAATTGAATTTTCAAAAAAGTAATATGTTCCAAAATTTATTATTCTATATAACTTATAACAACAAATTTAGGCATCTGAAAAACTGATTTAATAAAATTCAAATCCTCTATAATTAAATAGTTCTAAATTTTTTATATTTTATAGATATTTAAAAATTCCTTCCACAATAAGTAAATGTGACTATTTTGGATTTGATTGAAAACATGAACACATGAAAACGCTTAACATAATATTAAATTATTTAGTAGTTATGTATAAAAAACATTCAACCATCCCATTGTAATTTTTTTGACCAACTTTTCCCCAATATCATCTAGATATAGTTTAAATAATTTAATCATGTGAGTATATATAACTTTAAAACTATTTCTACAATAAAATGAAAAACAACATTAATGTATTTTCATTAGATTAAAATTATTCCTTATTTTCAAAAATCAAAAAACCATGGAAATTTTTTATTCTCCCATCAAACTCATTTTAATTTCATTTAGAATCGTTTTTGAATATTTTATATAAACTTAAATTTTGAAAGATCCAAAAATAATATCATCAACAATTATTTTTTCTGCTAACATATTTTTTAAAATTCTTATAATAACAAATTTATGGTAAACTACTCTATTTTTAAAACATTTTGAAATAAAAAATTAGATGATCATTCAAATAAATCTCTAGGATCATTTTTTAATCTATATAAATATATATTTACATTAAATAAGTATTTTTTAAAATGTTTTTTTGGAAATATATGGGGATATTATAAAAAATAACATGAACTATATAAATGTTTAAAAAGGATCGTTTGAAACCTATTTTAAATAATTAAAAATTGAAATGTGTTGTATTGGAACGAAAAAATATTATAGATTCATGTATGGAAAAAGGGGACAATGACTCATTATAGTTCATTCCATCTTCATGATGATACCCTTCTACAAACAGTCTCTCTTCATTTAAAACTATAATACATGAATCATCTACATTATTCCTAAATATCATCAAAGTTTCAATGGTTATGAATTATTTTGGTATTTGTACTAGTACTAAAGATTTTTCCTCTTCAACTGATTCAATTATTCATCCGTTTCGATTACCTAGAACTAATCATTTTTTAGTGATGTAGTAAGGTTCAATCAATGAAAACAGGGCCTGATGATCAACCTGATTTCTACGAGAAGATCTAGTCTGTGATCTATTAGCTAGATCTTATACTATTTCATCTAAGGGATAGTCTCTATGAGTCCCAAATGTTCTAGTGATACTGGTATTTGATACATAATTTTATTCTATAGGATTTGGATCAAATTTTTCCACAAAATAGTTGATTTTTATCTCATAGGATTCAAGGAATTATCAAAAGGTTTTGAATTGATATTTAAATTTGGATGGCCATCCTAAAATTTCAGTAATACTATCTTAGTCTCCTATTGATATATTTTAAAAAACAAATTAATAATGAATTTTCATCAACAATTTTGGTTCTACTAATTTACAAATATGGTTTGGTAGTTTTTTAATATCCTATGAATATTACTTCATCTATTTTGAAGTAAATATTTATATATTTCTTTTTGAATTGAGTATAATGACTTGGGACTAAAAGAAGATAATGTAAATAAATTTTGGTATTCACTTATTCCATAACTCTTAATGTATTACCTTTAAAATAGGTCTAATAATTACTCTATTAATAATATATGAATTTCATTCACATATACTATAAAAAATTTAATAGGTGAATAATACTCATTGAGAATTTCCAATGAAATTTTATGAGGAGTTCTATTTCTTCTTTATACTACACCAATATTCGATGGAGTCTGAGTAGTAGAAAAGATATGATTTTATCCCCATTTGTGAGCATACATATTCAATTTCATTAATTTTAAATCCACAATTATGATCACTTATTATGTTATAAAATTCTAATCTATTCTTCATTTTAACATATTTTTAAATGTTTAAAAACTAAAAATAAGATTCAATTTTCTAAGGTAAAAATAATACCAAAGTGTATCTAGAAATTTAATGTACTAGAACATAATGATAACGTTTCCCATTAAATATAGAAATTGTAGAGGATCCAAACATGTCCATGTGAACTATTTCTTGTGGTTCGGATATCAAAACCAATTTCTTTAGTTTTAAATAGATCATATACTTCTTCTGTTTTGCACATCATTGAGAAAACTTGTCTATTGGGATGTCTAGTTTAGGTACATCATTTACTAATCCATTACTCATTGGATTCTTATGTAAGTAAAAGACTCAATAGGAAATTATATTATTAGAGAACGAATAATAATTATGAAATTCACTTTGACAAGAATAATTTTGAGAAAATAATAAATCCAAAAAATATAATAAACATTTCCATTCTACAAGAAAAAAAAACTAAATTATGCTGAGAATAATGAAAATTCAATAACATTTTCAAATTTAAAATCATAACCATTATCACATGACTATTAAATTATATGAATATAATATTTTAACAAATTTATAAACAAAACATAAAATTCAAAATAATACTACAATTATTGATTTGACATTGTTCAATTATCTGTCCTTTGGTATTGTCACATAAGGGGACCTTTCCATCATCTACATTGATAAGGTTCTTAAAGGTTGTGTAATTTCTAATATTCATTCTGGAACATTCAATATCTAAATAGCATGATTATTACTATTACCCTTTCTACAAGTATACTCTGATTTTTTTTCATGGAAAAAATGGTCTCTCTGTCATTTTTATCAATTATACTCGATTCAATGACTCTTAAACTATCTTTATAGGTACCTTATATGGATTCCATATACTTATTAATTGTTTCACAATTTTCCAATATATTTTTTTATATTTTGTTTCAGAATATTATTCAATCATATGTCCTTTTCTTATACACTCATAATAGTTCACTTCACATGTATGATTCCACTTTTTCTATTTTCTATTTTGATCATAAAATCACCAAAAATTTAATTTTTCATGAATTTATTCATCATATATAACTTATTGAATCACCTATATGGGTAATACATTTCCATATCACTGTATTAATGTTATTAACTAACACTAAAATTTTCATATGTATCATTTCTTTCTTTTTTGATTAATATGTTTTTTAAATAAACTCATTTCTTCAATAGTTGATATTTTTAATTATTATTTACTTTTAGTTACTCCCATAAATTATAGGTTTTTTTATTCTCTTTTACTATTAATTTTTTTATGTCATATGATTCTCTAAAAGAAACATAGTTTTCTATCTAAGAATGTCGTATATATCATAGATGTCATATAACTTGATAGATATATATTATTTTATAGTCATGTCAATACATCATGTCCAGAATCTCATTAAACATGAGATACATGTCTGTAATGGAATTTTAATATTTTATCTGGAATGTATCATATTTAATGCTATATTTAAGTATATCTCTTGAACATTATAAGTTTTTTCCTGAGAAACAACATGTGTGAACCATATTTCAAAATAAGTAGAAAAAGTAAATATGTAATTAAATCAATCCATACCTAATGCAGAATATATTAAACTCCTGACATTAAAATTAAATTCATATTTGGAATTAGTGTAATTTCTCTATTTAGAACTTTTATCATAGGGGTTTTCATATATTCAATGTTAAAATAAACATATCAAAGAACATGTTTTATTTATGAATTTTCAATTTAATCTTACATTGAGAATAATATGGAAAATTTAAAATAGTGAGGCCTATTAGTATATATCCTTTATCTTCTATTATTATAAATAAAGATATAAATTTAGATTTAATAGAAATTTTTCGATCATTTTGAAAAACCAGCTCACAGTAAAATATATTTTGAAAAATATTTGATACCAACATTTGGGTCGAGTGGAACACTCAAGGGGGCATTGAATTGAATTTCCATTTAAAATTAATTTTAAAATTATTTAAAACATAAATCAATTGATTTAATAAAAATTGAATGTAAAATGAAAAAAATAATTATATATATTTTTTATTATAATTGTATTCGTAGAATTTCGTTCAATACATTATTAAAATATTTTCTAAAATACTTTTTAAATATTAAAATATATTTACATCAATAAATTATTTTATATAAAACAAAATTTAAACTTAACTATCAAATTAATGCGTTTCTATTAATTTTGTTTAGAAAAAGATACTACAATATTTTAAAATTTACTAAGAAAACTCAAAAATAAAATAGCGAACTTAAATTGGGTGTTCAGTCTCATGGAAGGACCCAATTAAATCCAATCGAAAATCACCATATTCTAACAATTTTATTAACGAATAATGTGATCCAAAAATTCGGATGTTGTTTAAGGAAACTACTAAATTTGATCTTCCACGGTACAATGAGCCTCTTCTATAATTTTGTGTAGGATACTAATAGTAAAGTAACATGGAAGTGTGTTTTATTATCTAATATATAATATATGATATTGGGTTTTTGAATAAATAGTGTATTTTAAATAATATCATGACTTGTATGCTATACCAGAAGTAGAAAATGATATATAGTGTGAATATTCGATGCATCCTTGTCTAGTAACCTTTTATTGAGGAAAAATATTTGAATCATTCATTAAAATTTGTTAATTTATTTTAGACAAAATGATTAGGAAAAAATAGTGTTTTATAATCTCTATGTTGATTCTAATCAAATAAGAACTTTACATAGGTATCTCTTACATTCTCATGTATATCATCCCCTCATTTTCAAAAAAGGGCTATCTATATTAAATAGATCATTTTTCTAAAAGTGTTATTATAGAATATGAATATTTTAATTATCATTATCGTTATTAATTATATGTTAAGAAATTGAGTAAATATTACAAATTTAGTCATTGGATATTTGATGGTACATCACTACATATGTCAATAAGGGTTAAATAGTCTTCACATAGGCATGGTTAGTTTCTATCTAATCTATCCATGGAAACAAGGCATAGTTACCTCAATCCATAATGTAGTAACTAAATTTATATAACATAATTGGTCCCTTAATTCATGTGATAGGTATGTCTATTCATATAATAGGTACTCCATGTGAAATGGTCACTTGACTTGTCCTTCAATAAGTCCATCTATACATGGGAAGACAATAATAAAACATATGGACAGAACATATCTTAATGAAATTTTAATTACATTCACATGGTTACAAGGTTTGTTTTTGATATTGGTAATCTTATTTTTGTGGTTGCATTGGTATCAACATAATGTATGTTTAGTACATATGTATTAACTTCAAATTTAGTGCACAGTTAATACAATACTTAAAAATAACTGACACACAGTATAGATTTTGTTCATGGGGTCACTACCATATGGTCACTACACATTCATAGGCAATTGGTTTTCTTTATATGGTAGGTATTCATGGTAATATATAGAATAAATCATTTTTAAAAGATTTTATAGAAATTTTGTTGACTTATATAATACAATAAATTCATTAGAAAAACTAAAAATATGTTTTGGGAGGATTAAAATTATGTTTCTTTTTTCAATGGCTATACTATGTACATATATTTTTATGAAAATTATCCTTTGAAAACACTAACATTTATGAAGATTTATTGAATCATATTTTTTTTAAAAAAATATTCTTCTTTATGTAGGATTAAATTTCTTTTAAGGATTCCATTAGTATTCCACTTTTGAGGAATCTAAATGAACTCAAGTAAGGGAAAACAAAATATTTATAATAAAAAAATAGAACATATTTTTTTGAGATAAAATCATACAATAGCTCAAGAACCTACTCATGGGTGAAAAAAATGAGTGTGCATGTTGGTCTAGTGATATACCTATAAAATTGATTTAAAATTGAATTATGAATATCTTAAAATTCCTTCCATTTTGACTTTGAATATGGACTTTTTTTCCATGGATCCAATATTGAGGCGAGTTATTTAATTATACTACAATTTTATTATTTTCCCTTGTCATGGAATCCACTAGTATGTTTAATGAAGATGGGATACATTATTTTATAAAAATTCCATCATTTATGATCACTAACCACATTTATTGGATTATGTGGAAATTGTTACTCCATTAACTAAATGTGTAATTATAAATACCCTATTTTAGACCTACATAAGAATTTTTTTCTATAATATATGAATTCAAATCTCATTTTGATTATTTTAAATTTTATAGTATATGTTGATGTGGATCACAACTAATTTGAGTCATGTATCCCCTCTATACATTTCTTAACATCCCATATGTAAACTATATATAAGTAATCCATACATATGGAAATAAGATTAACTTGACTACTCTTATCCATTTTTTATCCTTGACCCGAAAACCCTTCTATGGACCATCTGTTTAAGGAACCCAAGAAATAAAAATTAATGACAATCTTATGTGGTATAAGGATTATACAATCCACTTGAAAGGGTGAATTAATTATTTTAATAGTAAACATTTCTTTGAAAATGAATTGCATCGCCATTTAACCTCTATGGGATACATTCATATCAAATCATCCATAAAGTGGGTGATATTTAACTATCTACCCTTCTGTAGTTTTAGTCATAACTATGAATTCTTAAACTCAACCAAAAATTATTGTAAACCCCAAATATGTGTCTTTTTGACTATTCAAACCTCAATATAATAGATCATGGTATTGAACCACTTTGATGGTGATCCCCTTTTGGCACACCTCTATAAACACACCCAAACCCAATTGAATCTCACTTTGTGCAATTTATACTATATTCCCATGCAATGATATCATGATTACACACCCATTTGTAATAGGTGATTCTAGACCATATATATTTTCACCCACATGGTGTTCATATTAATCTCATTATACATTATTGTGCAGTCAATTTTGGTCCAACATGATAAGAAAAATATATTATCTTTAAGATCTATTGCATGCCTCAATGTACAATATTCTTGGAAGTATTTTTATGTGGCTTTTACTTTTCACTGTTATTGATTCATCATATGGTCAACACCATATCATGGGTATTATATGATTTTCATCTGATTAATTCATTATTAGATCACCCTTCCTATATAAATAACCACGAATACCATCTATAAATCATAAATTCATCCCCAATCTATATATCTATATAACATAAGATCAACATTACTCACATCGATTCCCACTTTATGTGGGTACATTTTTCCATCCACCTTATTTATTTACCATTGAAAAGGGACATAATATATATGAGAAAACATTCAAGAGAAGGATCTTCATTCCTCCAATTAGATCATCCAATGGTGTATTGTTTAATATCTCTCCCATAAATAAGTCTCAAACTAAAACATTTCTAGGATCATTTCACCTTGTGTTACTAGTCATATGACTTCCAATAAAAAAACCTAATGAACATACATAATAAACCCTAATTTTTATAGCACCATAGTTTATTTTTAATTAAACTAAATAGAAAACCAATCGTTCTAGCTGCATGAGCTTAAAAGGGTTAATTATGATCATTCACAGACAAACATAAAAATATTATTATTCCCTATTACTGGTTTATAAAAATATTTTTATGCACTATAATGGATTTGGTTCCCATTAATGATATATAGTCATCCCCAGTCATGGGAAAAATCCCAACACCATTGAATCCCATTAATCCTTTAAATAACCCAAAATCCTTCTATGATGGACAATTTTCCTGTATATGTTGATGAATTTATAGGTTGAATTTAAACCACCTACATAAACCTTTAGCCTTATTGGATATAATTTAACTCTAGTGTGACCTACATCGATTTATATCCTATGGAATGGATACCCTCCTTTAGTCTAAAATCGTGTTATTTGTGGGAAAAATCAATACATCTACATTTTGTAAACCTATAAACCAATATTCTAGTTGTTGATGAGACTATAGACCAATAACTAGTGATTTTTTTGTAAACCTGCCTTCATATTAGTGATAGTATAATAAATAAACTAGCTTGTGATGGTCTAGTTAACATATATTTATTTTGGAGATAAATCAATTAACTGACACCAAGGTGAGGAGCCAGTAAACCCATATTTCTATTGGTGTTGAGCTAGAAAAATAATATGGTGATTGATCTAGTAAAACAATAAGAAATTTGTTGATAATACATCAAAACCATATTTTTATTAATAAAAATATTGCAGAACAATCCTCTAATTATGATCTTGTTACCCCATAATTCTATTTTTAATTATATAATATGATATTCTTTAGTGATTATATAGTAAATTTATACAATTATTTCAGATTATCTAATTGACCAAGTTAATACATATGATCTAGTAAACCCGTATTTATAATGGGGATGAGTTAATAAACTAATATACTTGTGAAGACCTAGAAATCGATAATTTTTTAAGTAATGAGTTAATAATCTAATATAATCTTGATGATTTAATGAACCAGTGTTTCTTTTTCTCTAACCACTATGCACATCAGTCCTTCCTAGAGGGCCTTAAACTATAACGTGCCTTCAAAAAAATATTAAACTATATAAAAACAACAAAAAACCCTATACCATAAGTGAATGGGATTATACATTTATTGATATGATATGATTTAATAACGATTATTTTTTAAATAGATAAAAGATAAAAAAATATAATTCTTATATGTGTTTGTCCCACTTAGGTTGAAGATGATGAAAATAAAAGACATATTATAACAAATAAGGATAACACACACATGAACTAAATGTAAAATTGAGACACAAAATAGAAATAATTATTATTACCGACATGTTTTAAACTAGAGTAATATTTTTTTGGAATACACACAAGAATAAACCAAGGATTTAAAATCAAATTCTTCCCTAATGTGCTAGAATTTCGATCAAAACCGATGGGGTGGAGAATTTAAAACCAAAAACCATTATCATCTGACACAACCAAGAAGAATTAAAACTAACTAGGATTAAAAAATCCAATAAAATGACTAAATATTGATTTCATTAATTTAACCATAAGAATATAAATTAGAAGAAAAATATCATGAAAATAAAGGTTTCATAGGTATAAAAAATTATAAAGTCCAAGGGAATTCCCTTATAAAATCGTAGTACATATAAATGGTAGGGAACCAATTTTAAAATACACTATAATCATGTCTACGTGGTTAAATTTTCATGTAATAAAATCAATCATCATGCATCCCTCAATTCATGAGTGTGTAATATTCAAGTCTTGAAATATAATGCATTTACATGCTCTGATACAATAAATGATGTTAAATGGGTATTAAATTTTTCCATTTAAATAATTAACTACAATGGAAGAGCCTTGTTCGACCATATAAAAAATGATATTACTATAAATGTATTCATTAATCCATTGAAAACCCTCTAAATTTATATACATAGAAGAATTTATTTCCCCAAGTTATGATTATATGTCAGGGATGACAGATCCATAGGTTTCTCAAACAATAAATCCACCCCTCAAAGGCAGTGAACATAAGAGTCATCAATATTTTGTTTCAAGACATTATAATTTATATAACTGGACATAAACATAAAAATTATTCATTTATTTAGTTTATAATTCACTTTCATTCGTTCTAAAATATCATTTAGGTTTATAGATTAATATAATTAGGTTAGAAATCATACGTAATAGAACTATAAATTATAAAGGTCACACTTCTACTAATTATTATCGTTTTTTCATATAAAATAAAACTTTTAAGATATAAAAAGTTTAATTTTATTGAAATATATTCACCTATTTGATCATAAAATCATCCTTAACCTGATGAAAATCATTTTAAATTATTGGATGAGAAAAAACTGTCACTACGGGATATAAAAATAATAAATAGTTATCATAAAAATAAATATAAAAATATTCCATTTTAAAAAATATACATTAGTCTCAAAATATGAATATATTTACCCAAAAAATCAATATATCGTCCCAGATAATTCCATAAAATGCATTATAATAAATATTAGGGGAAAAAATAAAATTTGAAATGGTTTCATTGAAATCATGAATAACTCATACAAACATTTTCATTTAGTTATAATTTTCACCCATATAAGTAGCATACAATTTCCTTTATTAATATAATATCACTATATCACCTTGATAAATAATATTATTCCCATAAAATATATAAAAAATAATAGATAAAATATGTATGTAACATGAAGAATAATTTTCATACCACACTTATATTTTTAATAACCATCATGTTTATATAAGAAATAATTTTTATTGTTATACATAGACTAATTGTCACATTAGCACTTGAAATAACCATAAAATTTATAAAAAGGAATAAATCTCATGGTAAAACTCAAAAAATAAATATTACCCAATTCATCAAAGTTATATCATGGTTCCAACTATACATTGTTAATAACGGAACCAATTATCTTTATAAACAATTCCACAGAACAATAAGATAATCATGACACAAAAAATATTGTAGTTTTCAAAATAATCATTTCACCATATGAAAAAATCTCTTGATATTGATGTATCCCTTCCATTATTAACCCCTATATTAAAATAACCATAAAATACGAAATAGGTTTTTTCAATAAAAAACATGAGGTCTTAGGAAGTAATTAAAAAACTATTATTTGTGTGGGAAAAGTAATATTCATTATTTGTGTAAAAATGGATCATCCATTTTTTTAAGAGAGCAACAAAATTCCATAAAAATTTTCATTTTAAAAACCTATTAAAAGAATCTGATATCCAATTTATAATACATCTATCTCCATAAAACTTCATCAATTAAATATTTTTAAAAATATCGAAATAGGTGGAAAATGGTTTTAAGGGAAACATTAAAAGTTTATTTTTTACAGATAGTATCATACCATGAGTCTAGCTATTCTTGTACATTTATTATATTCTTAAAAAATAAATGTAGGGAAATTAATTAATTTATAAAGATAATTATTCATGTTTATTATTACTTTTATTTTATCCCTTACCATGATATATTAAAATATTTATTGAATTAAATTCATGTTATTTTTATTGATGATCTTCAGTTTATAAGTGAAAAAGGGATTTGATATGTTGAATATGATAAAAGTTTACATTATTCCACCATAACCAAAATAATAATCAATGAATAATTTTCAATTTTTTAATTCCATTATAATTTTAAAACCAATTAAAAATATATTTTTATGAAATAAAACTTCATTATAATCATGGAGATGGTAGGTCGTACATACGCATACGTATCATTTAAAATTTTCAACATTCATAACAAATAGAATGGAATTGTTATTTTAACAATATATAATTATCATTATATAAAAAAACCATATATATTATCCATGTAATGTGGTAATGGAAAATGAATCACTTTACCTTTGGGGGGTAGCCCACACATATGCACTAATTCTATGATCATTTTTCAGTGAACACTATAGTAATAAATTAAATGATATATTATATTTTCAGAATGAAAAATATTTAATTAATATCATATATTTATACATATAATTTACATTTATCATTATAACCATCCATTATATAGGGGTAAATGAATTACAACAATATGGGAGGTGGTATTCCACCGTACACATGCACGATATATTCCAATCCCATTTGATGGAGGTTGGAGGAGGATATTCGTTTATAATATTAAAATAATAGAATATATTTATATTTTAAAAATTGATGTTGTTTTATAAAAATTTATTAGTAATATTTAATGGATTTGTATAAAAAAATTAACAAAAATATTAGTTATGAATTATACCACTTATTTGGAAAAATCCCTTTGAATTACGCATTATACCTCTAATGTATGTGTTATTCCATAAGAAAAGATTTCTGGGTGTTATTAGGGATGTAAGAAGGTATTCATGACAAACATTCTAATTCTAACACACTAATACATGATTTATAAAATATATAATAGTTAATACTTGTAGAAAGATTAATAATTCTTGTTTATATAGAAACTGGGTATAATACATAACAAATAAAAATATGAAAATCATCATCTTTATTTAAAACTTCATTAATATGACCTCACATAAAAATACAAGGGATAATATGGGGACACAATTAGAAAATGTTACGATATAGAGCCATGTAAAAGAATAAATAATGAATTAAATGGATGGAGTTATTAATGGTAGAAAATATATATTGTAATGGGGCACAAAAGGGGTACGAATCACAACCATGAATAGTAAGACAAGATATAGAATGATAGCATAAATTAAACACAAGAACTGTGGAAACAACATAAAACAATTTGTCATCAACATAGGTTAATGATAACTACCAAGACATTATGATGGACAATGTCCCATTAATGAATAATGTTTACTCTCTATCCCAAAATGACATCTCATGAGACAAAAAATTACCTAATGCATTGGTTCCCTATATGATTCCATGCACACATGTCACATAAATTTCATTCTCGTGCTTAAGTATTCCATATAGATAAAAAATATGTCTTAAATCATCATCTTATTTTATTCCCTGATAATATTTTATAGAATAAATAAAAGAATGTACCAAATAAATTTGTATAAGTGCACAAAGGTGAACACCCTTGAATTTAAACAGTGATGGGATTCACTAAAAAATGGATTTGCCACGGAAATTCATGATGAAATTTTGGGAGCATAATAGTATCACATAATGAATCATAAAATAGGTTAATGAGAGAAAAAAATGTATCTCATAATTTGGAATTAAAATTGAATGTAATGGGGACATGGAAAAACATTTCACCATAATATGAATTTGAAGAAGAAGTTATAAGAGAAGAAAGTAGCATGACTTATGATAGAAACGAAAAAAATAAAAGTTTATTGTTTAACACAAAATCCATTGGATAAGATTCTTTGAGATCTTGGGGGATCCTTTGGAAGACCATAGAGTTGGGTAGGATGAGTAAGGACATTCTCCAAGGATTTTAGTGATGATAAATAGGATCTTTGGTGAGTTTATATAGGAAATGAATGGTGATTTTTTTATTATTCTATAAACATTGGTTTTTGACAGTATATACTGAATTAACAAGAATAAAAAACAACACCATGGTGTCTTCCCATGGTTTCAAAATAAGATTACTATTTTTCATTATATTATAAGGCCATGTTCGTCACATTACATAATAATATTCATGTTTTTGTGGGAGTGAGTCATAATCTTGATAAAATGAATTTAAAACCTTATAATATATTAATGGTTTTTTAGGATTCATAATTGATTCATAAAAATAATAAAATAAAAATAAAATCACATTATTTTAAATATAAATCATATATTTTGTCACATATAACCATTATTTTAAATTTTACATAAATTTTATGTTATTATGATGTCATGATATACATCATATTTTTATATGGTGTTTAATTTTTACAAAACAAATCAACTATCTTTGATTATTAGGAACAAATCACTATTGGTTAAATTTGATATTATTATTCTATAAATAAAAATCATTTTTAAAAAATAATTTTCTGAATATTGTTTTTCAATTTTAAAATAAGAATTGAAATTTATTGAGTAATGATGGGATTTCTTAATATAATAATTATCAAGCCCTTAAAAAATACATTGGACATTATAAGAATTGTATGATCATTTGTATTAAAAAATAATTTCAAAAAATAATTTTTCAAAATACCATTTATTTTAAAAATCCATTAATCCATTAAAAAAATGACTTAATTGAAATTGATTTCTATTTACAAATAGCAAATGTGTTTTAGTGTATAAATATCAAAATATAATACAGTATAATTATAAGATGAAAAAATGAATAATTTTTTATTGAAAATATAATATACATATTCATATTATTATTGAGTTCATATATATCCCTTTAATACACTACTAAATTCACCAAGGGTAAGGTTTTCTGTGGTGAGACTTTCATTGGTTGGTTTTGGAGTACATGGTTCGTGTCATTATATCGATGAGCTTGAACTTCTATAGATAATGGTTTTTGTCATAATTAAGTTATTGGATCCCATTATGGACTTAGTCATAGGGACATAATAATTATTATATCTCCATTAAATGCTTTGATAACTATGTTTCATAGTCCAGAGTCCAACTAGTTGAGGCCATCAAATCCTTTGTCTGTGTGAATTGGATTTATTAGAACCCTATATTCATAATAATCATATTATTATTGTTAAATTACAAAATTATCAACAATAATGTTTCTTAATGGTCTTTTAAATTTGATTGGGATTAATAAAACCAAATATGTTCATATTTTTTCTATAAAAATATAAAAAATTTAGACATTTAATTAAATCGCAAGGAATAGTTTATTTATTAATGTTCAGTTCATTATAATATTTCCCCCTTCATAAATTTCTCCTTATAAATTATTCGTTTAACACACTAAAACAGATTAGGGTAATTTTATTTCACAACCTCCTCCTGTTCCCATTTTGGCTCTTCAAAATTGTGGATTCTCAATTACACATTGACCAGATGCATTGTCTTATTTCTTAGAAATCTATCTCTATGATCATAGACTTTAATTGACTTCTCTTCATAGAAAATATAATTGTCTAATGGTATCACCTTATTATTTACTAGATGTGGGGGCTATGTTATGTACTTATTTACTGGGGATGTAAGTAATACATCACGTACTTTAGATATCATATTTGGGTGTCCTTAAATAATGAGAACTACTCTGATGCGATCAATGATCTCAAATGCATCGATAAATATTAGACTATGATTTCTTTTATTCCCAAATATCATGAACTTTTGTCATGGTGATATGTGGATAAATTCCATGCATCCAAAAATCATACTCTACATCTCATCGTATATTGTTTGAATATCTCTTTTGTCGAATCTAATCTACTGTAATGTTCTGCTAAATGGTCTGAACCTTTTTCTCCATTTCCTCAAACATTTTAGGAAATATCAGTTTTTTGTTCCCCAACATCATCCCAACAAGTAGGTGCTCTTCAAATCATACAATAAATGGAATCATATAAAGTAATTTGGATTTTTCTATGGTAACTGTTATTATATGAGAACTCGAAAAAATTAAGATGATAATCCCTTCTTACTTAGTGAAAATTGATATTTCCCTCAAAATTTCCTTGATTGTTTAGATCGTCAACTATGAGTGGACATCAATTTGAGGGTGATAAGATGAGATAAAATTCATCTCACTATTTATAGAATGTAATAGATTTTTCGAGAACATAGATTTGAAACTTATATATCAATCAAATTGAATTGATATTCATGAAATGTGTAGTCTCACAAATTATATAATAAATTTCCTTACATGTTGATTTAGTGAGAATTCATGTTTAATCATCATGAAGTGTGTATCCTTTGTATAATGATCCACCACCACACAAAAAGCATTATTTTCTCTTAATATATTCAAAAGACCTATAAAAAAGTCCATGGTGATGATTTCTCATTTCTATATAGCTTTGTGTAATGGTTGCATCATCCCCAAGGATTTTTTTTCTTTTCTACCTTCACTTGATGTCATACAATAAATATTGATATATATCCTGTGATCTCCCTCATCATATTTTCCAACCAATAGTGCTCTAATAGATAAGATACATCTTTGTGCCTTCTTGATGGATAGAGAAGGTTGAGTTGTGTGCCTCATCCAAAATATCCTTCTTTAACTCTTTATTTAATGGTACACATAGTCATGACCCAAATATAACAACATGTTCTTTATTTACATTAAACCAAGAGGATTTTCTTTTACTTATAGCTTCCAATTTTTTAGGAATTCTATCATAATTTCATGGAGAATCCTTAATCCTCTCCCAATAGAATGGTTGAGATATCACTTGTGAAATGATTTATTATTTTCCTTCCATTATGATTCACATGTCCATCATTTTCAAATATATTATTATACGATCCATCTTAGTTATCATCAATTATATAATTACATGATCATTTCATCCTTTATCGTCGAACACATTATTCTCCTTCCCATTATGGTAGTGAATTGAGTTGTCATAGTTCTTGATCAGCTCAGACCTTATTTTGTGTCACATATTATTCTATTTTTAATTGAATATATACTTGATGATTTTTTAATATGTATAAAGTTTACACATCTCCCTAATGAGATAATGTTGCAATACATTGAAAGGTAATATTACTACAACAAAATCCAGATCCAGCATTGTGTAGTTCTATTCATGGTCATTAAACTACTTTGAAGAATAATCTATCACTTTTTTAATTTTTTGTTAACATAAAGCACAATCCCTTATTAATAGAAACCCTAAATTCAATGAAATTTTCACTACATGGGGTTAGTGTGTATACATTAGTACTAATAATAATCCTTTTAAAATCCTTAATGATCTTTTCATATATATTATTCCATGAAAACATTAATCATTTATAGGTTACCTTAGTTATATGGTTTGAAAAAAATGTGAAATTTATCACATATCAATGAATCTATTGTCTTAATCTACGGACACTACATATATCTATTATTTATGTATGACTTGAAAATCCTTCAATTTATTTTCTTTGAAGGGTCCATAGATATCTCATTTCTTTGGATCACATTCCATATGAATTATAATTCCTTTTACTAAAACTCAAAGTTTATTATATTTTTATTAAGTGTTCACTTAATGACGGGTCATTAGCATAAGATTAAGATGCACCTCTTGCTCCCCAAAACATTCTGTAGAATACTAGATTGTAATCTATAATTACTACCAAAAATATTCCTATGTAATATCTCGAGATTGTATTCATCAAGTACATTGATATTTCTAGAGAATTAGATATTCCAAATAATATATCTAGGATCTCATTGGGATTTTACCTTATATGATATGAAGTCTTGGGTATATCCTCATTCTTCACCCTAACATGATAATATCTCGACCACAGATCCACCTTCTTTAAATATTTTTATCCACATAGCTGATCAAATTTGCCATCAATCTGTTGCAAAGGAAACCTATTCTATATCATGATCTTATTATGCTCATGATAATCAATAAAAAGGTGTAGTGGCCCATCCTTCTTCATGACTAAGAACACTAGTGATCCCTTTGGTAAAACACATTGGCATACAAACCCTTTATCGATATTCTCCTATATGTGTTTCATTATCTTCTCATGTTACAGCATATCCATTCTATATGTTGTATTTTATAATTTTAACTACCCAGGTATAATATCAATTCAAAAATCAACCTATTTTCTATGAGTATGACTACACAATTCATTGGGAAACATATCAATGCATTCTCTCACAATGGGCTTGTCTTCATGTATGATAATTAATGTATACTAAATAATTTTAGCTACACAGTCTTCATCATGGTAAAATAATATTCATTATTTCGATTTTGTGATAAATGATATTTATAATCCCTCTTTCACATGTATATAATTATGTGTCACATTTTTATCGGGATGGTGAATTACATCTCATGGAATATTATTTTGGATCTATGTAGTGAAACTCAATACATACCCATAATTACATCAAAATAAATAATATGGAGTATGAAATATTTTGGTATGTTTATAAAAAATATTTTTAGGGAAATTATTATATAACCATGATGCAATAATTAACCCATTTTCAATTTTCTCCCATGATTTTAAATCCATATTTTTTGGGGTATTTTGATTTATTGTACTAAACCTTCATGATATTATAGAATGCGATGAACTATAATATAAAACTATGATCTCTATTATTGAATGAATAAATACCATAGATATCACCACATGATTATTTGGATCTACCTCATCAGATGTGATTGTAGAGTCTCACCCTTGTCGCCATGGAGGTTGTTGGTTGTCTCCGAAAAGACATGGATTAGTGCATTAGTTTGAAAACCATGATGGTTTCTTGTTGTTCAATCAATGATAATGCATTGTGGGATAACTGGAGCATTACATTCCTCCATCTCATTGTTTGGTTTGTTTTATTAGTAACTTCTTTATAGAAACAATTCCTTTCCAACATAATGAAAATTTTCACCTCCTTTAGGAAATTATCAGGTGCTCTTTCAACACATATGAGAAATGGGATGTTGTAATTTCATTGAACCATTATAATTCCTTATCAGACCATCATAATTAAACACCTCATGAATATTTTTATCACTATGATTTCCTTGAGATTCACCGATAACCATATAATCTTTGAGGTAACATCAAACTATTTTCACATAGATATAGTATTATTGGATTTCCATTATTTTCTTACCGAAGTATTTTACACCCCAAATAATTGGATATCATTTTCTTCATAGGTAATGAATATTCTAGAGGCATATCATATAATTATTTTGATGTTTTCCATGTCTGAGCCAATATATCCATCATCCTTTTTATTGAGGGAAATAATATCTCTTTCAAGTTAATGTCAAAGAGTTTGAGGAATATATTTATAAAAGAAATATTTCTTGAATTCTTTTCACCACCTCACTTTGATATCTTTTTTTGGATCCATATTCCATATCTATTTCCAACACAGATCAGATTCTCCCTCCAAAACAGAAATATCTAGAAGAATATTATCTTATTCATAATATTGATGGATGGAGTAGATATTGAAAATTCTTTTGAATTATTGTTCCACAATCAAAGGATTATATTATTTATTTAATGTTAGAGGAATTTGTAATTTAATGTATTCAATTTTATATTTTGTTTTTGGGTGGGTTTGTTTTCTCTTCCGGAATCGGGTTTCTATTCAATGCGTGAGCTAGCTGAGATGATATCATCATAATAAGGATGATTCTTATTCTCGTTAGGATGGGATTCTCATTGGGGAAGTTATCACATTGGTCTTCTACCTGATACCATATATTTCTATCTAGTGAATAAAATAAATGAAAAAAATTTAGTATGTGTATTTTTAATAATGTTAATATATAAACAAGAATATTATATAATTAAATGGATCACTTATAAATTACATGTATTTCTATAATTTAAAATCATACAAGCTTCATTGTATATTATCAATGATATAATTCCTCCTAGATATTCTTCTAGCAATTTTACCCTAATAATATATTTTAATGCTCATGTGAATTTACCAATGAATAACCTTTGGGAATATTAATTTAGGTGTCCAAAAAGACACATTAGTGTGTAGTTGTTCCCAATGATCTCCATCTCAATATGTTGTTATTTTGTTTTACCCCTATGTTCATATATTCCAGGTCCAAATTAAATTGTTTTATTTACAAAGGGATGTATTTACTTGATAAAATATGAGATCTATAAATAAAAAAATTATGCAAATTTTCATATACTTTTTATTTTCCCTAATGCATTTTTAGTTTTATTGTAATGTCGATAGCTAAAATAACTAGACATTTCTTTTGATTCTAACTATGAAAACACTTTACATTTTTACACCATAATACATAATTTATTAAATTTTATTAGACATAATACAACTCAGATTATCTACAAGTATTCATTATTTGGGAATTAGGTTCTTCTCCAAAAAAAAAATAAAATAGGATAGCATCATATTTATTGAGATCTTATTTAACATTCTTGCACATAAAACTGAATCGGATAACCTAGTAACATACAGATGAAATGGGTGAGCTAAAAATATCAATAAAGAAATAAAACCTGAATAAAATGAAGATATAAATACATATTAGATAATAGTAAAATCAGTGGTTTATAAATGCGGTGCGAATATTAAAAAAGAATAATATATTGGAACTAAGGATTTTCATTGATAATAATGGAATCTTTTTTTTTGTTAATATGAAAATAGATGACTAGGGAGTTTTCATGGAATGAGGTCATATGATTATGGTTGAAATTAATAGTTATGGTGGTGTAATTTCCCAGTGATTTCCATATTTTTGGTCCTCAAAATTACGAGTTTAATGTCAGAAAAATATGTTTTTTCTTGTAGGAGTAAATGGTATTCAAAATGGAATAGAAAATTAGAAAAATAAGGGAACCACATACCATATAATATAGACCACGTACCATGTTACATGAATGGTTTGTGGTTACGTACCCAATAGAGGTAATGATATTGGAGTAGATTATGGAAAATAAAATGGTTAGTGGAAAAAAATCATGGCCGAGTCATGCTGTACGTAGATGGATAGAGGTTTGGAGGTTTTTTGCAGTTCGCAGGACCATAGTAGTACATTGTGGATGATATACAAAATAAAATACGTGGTAAATTTTGGATTAGTGTATTTTTTAGATCCATTTTTTGATATATGAGGAGAATTAATTTCAAAATTATTAAAAATCTGGGATGAATTTGGATAAGTACATAGCCGTTCAAGGGAAGGTAACTACACATTAGAAGAAGTGATCTGCATAGAAGAAATGGTCTGAGGAAGACATTGAAGTTCCTAGAGGAATCTATTTCAATAATGACTGAAAATTTAATTTTCTTATTTCCAATCACTTTTTGGGAGAATGTGAGAAACCATGGTTTGGACACAAAAAGACAAAACTGAGAAATTAAATAAAAATTTAAGACTACCAAAAATTGCCTCCCAAAATTGTTTCCATTAGTTATTGCAAACCGGAGTTTCCAGTTCATCTGTTAAGAGATCTTCAAGTCATAATGTAAATTTATCCCATGTCTAAAGTTATCTTCTCATGGATGATGTTCCCATTGTTGAAACCCCCAACTAAAATCAAGTCATGTTTGTCGATCCAGTTATATTGTTCCCCATTAAAATTCCTCCTCATAGACCTTCTCTTCGCTCTCACAGCTTCTTCTTTAGTAGCGTTAAGAAAAAAAACTTGTTTAACAATTTCTTCATCCGAACACATTAGTAAATATTATGGGTGATTGAGAGCATTATCGTCCATCTGATTGGATTTTAATTTTTTCTCCGAACGTGTCTCTATGGGAGGTGGAAATATTTGTAATCTTTTCACACTTTATGGATGCCCTTCCAGTCCCCATCACTTTTCATGCTTCCCTAAGCCTACTTCTAATCTATATTGTATCTGCTCTAATCGGTTTCGACCTCCTGCACCAGATCATCATTAGTCAGAACATCAAAATGATTATTGATCTCAATATCCTCCACTTCCTTTATAGGACCTGATATGGTTGGGCTCTTAATTACAGAAACCTGTCCTCCAATAGTTTATCAGACTGCCTCTTCATAAGAACCAACTCTAGAAGTCATGGGAACTCCCCCATGAGTTTTGTAAATAAAAATTTTCAACTTAGAATGGGTACCATTTAAACCAGAATCAAAGAAAACACCCACTGAAAGACACTAAGAATTCACTTCTATTTGGTGTTTCTCACCATTAAGATATTCTATCAAGCTGTTGAAAACATCCTTGACCTTGGGATCAGGAAATAGAGGTACTGACATCAATGAATCTTCATTCTGGGGGTTCCAATCAGGCATTGAAACATCCTGCTTCACAAGAGGATCTATATCTTCAGCAATCAGGATCATACCACTGTCAACAGGGGACACGACCACATCATCCTTTCATAAAGAGACACTAGTACCATTGGGATCTGAGGTACCCACCAATTTTTTCTCTAGAAAATAAATTCCTCTATCAAACAAATATGATGATTTCTAGAACAGGGAACGACAGTCCCATTGAATGTGAGCCAATAAAAAACACGAAGTGCAAAAATCATATTAGTTCTTAAAATCCATCAGTTGTTGGCACCGAAGCATGTTTTCAACCACGATCCATACTTCTTCAACATCGGGTTTGGAGATGTCGAATTCCATGCATATTCGAAGTTCTATAGGAAGGAACAAAGTCCTCGATCTCTCATCAAAATCCAAAAACCATCCAACCATATTTCCAGACAATTGAAGAATAGAGGGATTTTGGAAGGGAAGAGGGAGACCCAAAAAGATCATCCAGATCGCCGTAGAGGGGGAACCCTCTTGCTATAGAAATCGTAGCTCCAACGCAGAAGAAAAAAATGGTTCCCACCATAGGAACAAAGACCTTTGGACCAAAAAACAGAAAAATCTTCATTATTGGAGAAACAAAATTTGAAGTGACGAGGATCCAGGAGCTTGAAAATGACGCGATCTTGTAGGCGGAAAGATTCATTGGTGAAAAGGAGAAACTGTCCAGGGATGGGAGTCGTCGACCGAAACGATCTATTAGAGATAACCCATGGAGATTAGATGCCTCCGAGAACTACTGTAGAGAGAGTGGAAGAAAAGGATCCCCTCGGTAAAGGGCTTGGAATTTAGGGAAAAGTTGAATCCTGGGGAAGTTAGGTAAGAGGGATGGATCATAGAAGGAAAAGAAGGACATCGTAGCTAAGTGGCGTTGTCGGAGAAGGATGGGTGGGGCGGCCATTGCCGATGCCCGAACGGTCTTGCGGCCTGCTCCTCAGTGCTCCCAAACCCTAAAAATAACTTTCCTTCACAAATCCTCAATGATATAGCACCAAGAAATTTCAATACACGGTAGAGTAGGTCAGTTCATAAAATATGTATTGATGTTCACGGAGTAGGGGATGTTAGTGATGAAGGTGTGGTTAGTGGAAGTATGTCTGTAGAGGTAGTTTAAAGATATGTTATGCTTGGAATACATGGTATGTCGAGCGATGAATTTTGCGACTAAGACTTGATTTATATGGTGGGGTTGGAAATTACATAAAAATAGGTGTGGTATGCAAATGAGGTGATCCGTGAACCATACCAGCTACATATTACTTGAAGGAGGAAAAGTTGTATGTGGAACACCAAAGGAAGCCTGAAAGTTAACCCAACAAGTATTTGAAATTAATTTCTACAATCTATCATTGTGAAGGAATGTAAATTACATATTTGTCCGGTAATATTAATTCAAAACAGCATCCATTTATAGTTGAGGATGCATAATTTAATGCTAAATAATTAAAACGGCCTTCATGATGATAAATTAATTACAGGCTTTTCTCAATGTAGTGTGTCACAGGGACTCGACATATGTGATTCAAGGGAAAAACTGTGTAATCCCTAAAAAATTATAAAGGTAGTGAGCCTAGTATAGAGTCACTATGAAAGAACATTAGTATTCCACAGTTGGTGAATATTAGTTGATTTTGGTATGACAGACACATTGTCAGCGTATGCTCCTTAGACGAAGCTCTTTTACGTGTACCAATTAAATGTTTTTCATCATTTCTCATGTTAAGGTTACATTTATAATCATATACATCATAGAGGTTTAACGAGTTCCAAAAAATGTGGCCACAATATCCATCACAATAAAAGAAAAATTTGACACCTTGATTCACCCATCCCCTATCAGGGTGCCATAAGGGTAAAATAATAATATAATATACATCATGATAACATATTGGAAACATGGTAAATGATGCAACAACTAAAATCACTACAAAATAAACATATATTAAGGATAGATTCCAATATATCATTATAGAAAAATTTAGATAGAGGAATCATGATTTCTCCCTATCACAACATGAAGTCTCATGACCCTAAACATTACCTAATGAATTGGAGAGCTATATAATTTCTAGCTCACCCATCTCATTCATTTCATTCTCATTATTAAGTGTACAACGTAGATCATACAATAAGGATTTCGTCATACTAAAATCTTATTCCATGTCATATGAGTGTGAAATAAATATTTTTACATTAATAATAAATTATTATAAGTTCATAATGGTGAAAACCCCTGATAAAAAATTAGTATGGTATTTAAAAAAACATTTTTGGAATGGAAAATCATAGTGAAATTTCGGCAGCATAACGACATCATTTAAAGATTCATAAAACAGTTGATGAGAGAGAAAAGGGTATCTAACTATTTGAACTTAATATGGGAAAAATGGATCATAAAAAAAGTCCTAATAACATGATTTTGAAATAGAATTCTGATGATAATGATGCAACTAGAATAATGATGAGAAGGAAAAGAACCCTTGTGTGAGGGAAGGACTCGAAATTCCTAGGAGGAATTTCATGAGAGATTCGGGGAACCATGGGAGGACTCTAGTGAGAGAAGGGATGTGTAAGTACTTGTCCTATGTATTTTGATTAATTATTAATGGGATCGTGGGAGGGTTTATATAAGAAATTATTCAAGCTTTCATGATTATTTTTGAAACTTATCTTTAAGACTTTATAAAATAAAATAACCAAAATCAAAAACTGTCCTATGGTTTTTCCCAAATCTTATTCCAAAATGGTTTAGTTTGTATTATTTTATAAGTCCAATAAAAAACATAATATAATAATACCCTTGATTAATTTGACATCAGTCATAATCATAAATAAATTATTGGAAAACATTATAATATATAAATGGTTTTTGAGTATTAAGAAAGGCTTTGAAAAATTTATAAAATAAAATCAAAATCATATTATTTTAAAGGAAAAATATATATTTTTTGTCAAAATGTGTACATGATACATTTTTTTGGGTGATTTAGTGAATATATATTCATTTCAAAATTATTCTTGTCCCAATAGATCTTGACCCAATTATAATAATGGTCACTTTTTTGGTCATATGTATTAATTTTGATCTTCTTCTTTTCTTGTTTATTTAATGATGATGTTTTGAATTTATTGACAGAATAATGAAACAAGGATATCATGATTTTTAATTGGCTCACCTTCACTCGGCTATATCCAAAGTGCATGCAACGATGATGTCCCAATTGTACCAAATTGACTAAGGTTCTCTACCAATAATGAGAGATTGGGAAAGACTAGTTAAATTCCTAGTATGACTACCATTATAAGCACTCGGGTCTTTTCACTGCATTCTCTTGGGTTACTCCCTATGTTTCACTACCTGTGGGGAGGATTTCCATCTTCCTCATCATTTGATCACTAATCCATGAAGGAATCAACATAAAGTTTTATATACTTTATGGTCCCTTTATAATATGTGCTGAATTTCGAATACTAAACTATTGTTAGGTGATCTGATGAAGTCACTCTTTCAACAACTAATGAACACTAGTTTTCCATAGTATTAGTGGGAATCCTCAAATCATTTGGGATACCCTTACTATGCCTTGCGCGGAAAATCTATTCTTACATGAAACCACCTTCTTACAAGATACATTAATCATATTCGAAACATACATAGCTTTCACACAACTAAAATATTATGTGAAACATATTTATCTTCCATAATACTCCAATTAGTTTGTGAAAATCCATTTACGAATGATTATTACGTGATTCATAGCTAATATTATCTCTATGTGTTAGGTCGGACCAAATGTGGCGGTTCACCTCTTATTTCTCAGCCACGTTGAACCATGTGTGGAAGATTCCATGTGTAATGCAAGATCTCCTCTAACTGTGAGAAACCAAATATGATGTTGCCTTGGGCACACAACCCTTTTTCATGAAAACTCTTATTTCGTGAAAATTTCAAAATGTTTCTAAATATGTAGGGATTTTCCATTTTTTTAATGTGGGGATCGTGAAACCAACCATTCCCACAAATTTTCAAATCATCTTCAATATTGTGTGAATCATCCTTTTCCAAAAACACATTTCTTTATTTTCTCGATATGTAGGCCCAAAAATTTAGCAAATAGTAGAAAATGATGTAACCGTATATCTGCTCATTTTATACCACATCCAAATCATCAATTCCTTTTTCACGATTCTTTGTCAACATGCATTGTCAAAAATATCTCTGGAACTCCAAATCTGATAATTGAAACCCACATTTTTAACAATCATAATAATATTAAAAATAAATAAATACTTCCTTCCTAGTTTTTACCAACAATATATTTGGCCATGGATACCACTTAATGTTTATATGAAATGACTTTTAGTTCATTATGAGTTCATAAAACACACCATATATTTAGATGGAACATAATTCTTTAATGAAATCTTGACTATTTCATAAAATTATGAAAAAGTAACCATTGGATTATTTTTACATAATGATTCAAAAATTAACATTCATTTTAACAAATTATTTTTTAAAATGTGTTTTTTTAGTTTTAAAACAAAAAAAACATCATTTCTTGAGAAATGATGCGTTTTATGACAATAAAAATTTTCGTACCATTATAAAAATTACATTTGAATTCATAAGAATTATTTGATCTTTTTTTTTGAATAAAAATTATATTATAATAATATTTTATGAAAAAATATTATTTATTAAAAAGTCTATTTTTTCATAATATCAAACGTTTGTATTGAATTTTTCTACAAATTTAAAGTAAAATTTCTGTTTTGTGGAATAATAAACACAATCATTTATAATGTAACGATTTTAAGATAATATTAAAATTTTTGTGGAAAATACAATATACATAATCATATAATTATTGCCTTAATACATTTCTCATTAATACACCATCAAACTTCATAAGGTTAAGGTTCACGATGGTGATACTATCATGGGGTGTTTCAGTGTACATTGTATCAGATGTGATCATGATGAGATTGAATATCTCCCATAAACTATTTCCTTCATGATTAAGTTTTTGGATCTCATCCTAGTCTTAGTCAAGGGAAAATCCTCAGGATTCTATCTCTCATAGAAACTCTAATAAATAGGAATTATAGCGTACGATCCTACTTGTTGAGGCCATTAATTCTATTGTGTGTTTTAATTAGATTTACCATACACCTACATTTATACCAATTATATGATAACTTGTCAAAGACCAAATTATATGTGTTAATTATGTATAGGATTATTTTTAATGTTATATGATAACCCAAAACCAAGAATGTGCATGTGTTTTTTATTACCATATTAGATAATAATACATTTAATAAAATCATAAGAATGATTTTATTTATAAAAGATTGTGTGGTTGTAGTATTTTCTTCAGAATTGGAAAAAAAATTCTTTTTAAGTGTTATGAAATTATAAGAATAGGTTTCAATTTATAAGGTAGGATAAGGGTAAACATTAATTTTATTAAAATATTAAATTAATAAAAATTAATTTTGATGTTAAAAGGGATAAAAATTGGTATAGTTAGATGATAAAATGAGGATGACATGCAATAATTTCACAAAATAAATTTGGACAACTTTGGATCACATTTTGACCCTTATTTTTTTAACCCTTCATTAACCCATTTAAATATTATGTTATTATAAGTGTTTTTTTCTCTTAAGTGGTTAATATAGAAACAATAAATGTTAAAATGGACCACAAATATATCAAGAATAACTTTATAATTCATATATATCTGACATAGAAGATGTAAATATTTTAATAAATTTTAAATCATTTAGAAAAATAATATTTATAATAAAATAACTGTAATGTCAATTTTAAAACTATTCATCTTATTTGACTGATATAAATTTATGAAAATAAAGGAATTGGAGTAAAATGAATTCAAACCCATTTAGTATGAAATAGTTGTTTTAAAAAAACATGGAATGATTATATTTATTCAAATCATATTATTTAAAACATATTTAAAATCATTTATATTATTTTATATATTAATTGAATTATTAACATGTCAATGATTCGTATGATTTCAAGGTAATTATATCATGACTGAAAAATAAATATAAAATAAAAAGATAAAAACAATTTTAGCTTTTTAGTAAATATTTATAACCCAATATATAATCTTTTTATCTCATGTTTCAAAATATCTTAGTTATCAAAATCACGAGTCTGATATTTTTGGATATATATTCGGTTTAAAGTTCTTACTATCCAAATAATGTACCAATTGAAAAGGCCATATTTTCTAATTTTGAATAATTATGTATAAGATACAGACATATTATAAAATTAATATAATTATTGGAGTCATTTTATAGAAATTATAATTTTATTTTAACATTAATAACCCTTTTAACATGTAATCATGGTAACTAATGTTACTAAGATTAGTATTCATACTTACTAAAAATAAAAGAGTCATATTTAAAAATTTTAAACCCACAAATAAAAAATATGGATTAAATGTTTCATGATTAAAAAAATATAATTGGTTGAATTTATGTTATCATTAATCTATAAAAATAGGATAAAATTTCATTTTTTTACAAAAAATACCATTTTTATGTCTAAAAGTATTTTATAATAAATTAAATTATTAAATTCATTGAAAAATTGATATTTAAAAATTTTAAAATAAAAAATAACTTATTAATATTTAAAAATAATCCCAAATAGAATTTCACTTTATAAATAGTAAAAAAGAAAATATAATTTTCAATAAAAATTAGTATTTTTCATTATTCATGAAAAAAATAATTTTTGAAATATACCCAAATTTGTCCAACAATAATTTTAATATTTTTATTTCAAAAATAAATATTGTTTTCTGAAAACAAAATTTTATATTTTGAAATCATGATTATAAATAAAATTACAAAATGTCTATATATCTAATTTGTTTACAAGAAAATATTTTTTCATTTTTATAATAAAATTCTAAATATTCTTATAATGAATGTTAATATATTAAATATAACTATAAATTATTAATAATAAATTTAAATTATTTATTATAATAATACTTGAGTTGTTAAATTCTTCACTCCTTTCAATATCATGTCCTAACAATTTTATTCAATTATTAAACAAGTTGAGATATAATTTGATCATATAATTTTTTGAATCATAAGTTATTTTTTCAACATCATTGTTTTCCATAAAACCATTACATAATGAATTACCATATTCTGCAACACATTAGGGGTCAAACCATGTGATGAATCTTTGACATGTTATCACAACATTCAAAATATAAAAAGTTTATGTACATTGGATAAATAGCGAGGAATGGATACTCAGTTAGATACGAATTCAAATATTCTCTAGGATTTGATATAATCAAATTATTTATATAATTTGGTCCCCTTTTTAACAAAACTAATCAAACCATTCAATATAGTTACATTAGGAAAAACATGATGACATTACTTAATATAAATATATTTCCTAGAGTTATCCTTATAAAATACACACCTTCTCTGAGTCATCATCATTAGATGTGAACCACCCTCATATTTTCAAATATTTCTTCTACTAACTATGGCCCCATATACATCATTTCTCTTAATTAATCCAAAAAAGATGGAGTCCAACATCAGTTTCTATATAACTCCTAAAAGGATTCTTCTATATACTAGGATAAAAATATTTTTTTTATGGAAACTCAACTAAAGTAAGATATTGATCTCAAATTCCTTGGTAATCTATTGAATAAGTATGAATCTTGTCTTAAAAAGTCAGAATCATTCACTCAAACTGTGAATCATTTTGAGGATGAAAGGATTGATTGAAATTTAATTCATTTCACAATGAAAAATATTATCGTTTCAAAAAATTCAATGTAAACCTAATTTTATGGTTAGATACTTTTTAAAGAATAACTCTAGGTATCCTAACTCTATCATTAAGATAATTTTGTTAATTTCGATCTAATGATTTAGTATCTTCAATGGGAAGAAAATGTGTTGATTAGTTTAATTGACATAATATAACCCAAACCAAATTATTACCTCAATATTTCTTTGGGAATCCCACTACTAAATTCATGGATATATTTTCCCATTATCATTCCAGGATTATAAAAATACGAAGAATGTAACACCTTGAGATTTTATGAAAAATATTCTTTTTAATTTAATAGATGCCTTGTTTTGTACGCTACACCAAAAGGAGAATTCACTACATGCATCCCTGACATAGCTTATATTATAGAAAATCACAACCTTCCACGATAGTGTGTGTTGTACGCGATACTGATTTTCACTAAACATTGATATGTTATATAAACTAGTTGTTATGAATAGTAACAACCACTTTTTAAAATTTTATAAATTTTATCTTTCGAAATGGACTTCATTTTTGGATTCAGAATATCAAAATTCTCCTAGAGTAATTTTTTGGTATTTTTCTAAAAACGTTTAATTTTTTATGAATAGTGAAAACACTAGGTTACTATTTAAAAATAGATTTTTTATTTAAATAATTATTATTTTTATTTAAATTTACATTTGGTCAAAATTTATACACAATACCTATATACGTTCAATTTAATTCATTGGAGTCATTTTATAATAATTATATATATAAAAATATTTTATTGAAATTTTCACCGTCTTTTACCCACCTCCTAGGAGAATTTGAAAATTTACATGAAACATAATTTTACCACTTCTGTGAGTAGAATTTTAAAAATACGAGAGACATGGTTAATATCAAGGAGTAAAATGTGGTTCAATAAGATAAAAATAATTTTTGCTGAATAGTAACTTTTTACTTTTATTTTCCACGGTTAAAAGTAAATAAGGCAATTAAGGGTAATAATTATATTACTATTATCCTAACACATGTCCTAATTATATATGATAAGTGTAAATAGAACAAAAACAACCATAGGAATAAAATATTACCCTTTCGGTCCACTTGGATTGGATTTGGACATTTATTATTATTTTATTTAAAGAAGAGTTAAAATGGTTCAAATCAAATTTTAATAACTAGAACATTTTTTATATTGGGTTATACCAAAGATAAATTAAACTATAAATATTCATTAGAAACTTAAAAATAATTCCTACATATTGGTATTTTATTTATAAATTTTAGACGTTAAATAAATTAAACTTTTAATGACACAATGATGATGCAGTAATTTCCTAAATAATGAAATATTAAAATAATTTATATTATAAAAACACAAATAAATGTATTGTATGACTTTTTATGAATTCCACTAATTTTATAAATTAATATTACATGTTAGTATTTATTTAAATAACTTTTTTCTAACTAATCAATCTGTTATGGTTTTCACAAAAATCAATTACCAAATAGTGTCAAAATTGACATAAAATAGTTTTCGAAACAAATATTATATTATTAATTGTTATTATATTCCTAAAAATCTAAAAATCCATACAATGACTTGAATAAGGTTATATATATATATATATAATGAACCACTAGGGGTTAGTGTGGCTTGTTATTGTATGTTTGATAACCATATAATGTAATTAAACAAGTTGACCCGGTAAAGGTTAAATTATTTAACGTAGAGTTAAATCTAAATGATATGGTTAAAATAGTAACATAAACTTATCTAAAACCTATTTTTAAATATTATTTATACCCATCCCCAATTTATATTCTAACTAAATCAATTCAAATCTATTATAAACCGAATATGACTTTATTATAAAATAATATTTTAAGATTTTCCTAAAGTGCCCCTCTCCTCCCTTATAGAAAGGGCACCCCGTCCCTCTTCTCTTCACAACCATTTGAGCCATGAAGCTCGGCCAAAACCTGACCATTTTACTTATTATCATCCCTAGAAACATTATAGAGGTTTTGGTCTCCTCAAAAGACCATCCCTAGTGTCATAAGAGGAGGTTAAGAAGAGGCGCGTCAAAGAAGAGGTAATATCCTTTAGTGAATATTTCCAATTTATTTTTCTTCTACTTAATCTTCTTTATTTGTTTAGTCATAAATTAATAAAATAAGTATCACACATATAATGATATGTTATTATAAATATTAAACAACCAAATTTCATCTTCTATCCATCCTACGGAAACGAAATGACCGCACATGCGTACGTACGGAATATCGTCTCCACGCCGTGGTGTGATCTGTTTTCCACCACCACCATACTTGGATGGGTATATTGGTGTAAATAAATAACTATATATTATTATTTTAAATTTATAATGATTCTGAAATATTATACATACACTTTAATACAATTACACGATCATGGGAATGATATCATCGCTCGTGCGTACGTACGGACTACCGTCTCCACGAAGACGATGAGATTCATTTTCCATTATTAACCATTCAAGTATGACTATAAAGTATATATATATAAAATAATCATGAATGATATTACATATTTGTGATACTGTATTTATGTACATATATGTTTCATTTACTTAATTCCATTTAATTCAATAAGGAAACGAAAATAGCGTTCATGCATACGTATGACCTACCATCTCCATGAACGGTGTATTTCATTTCATATATATATATATATATTATATATATATACTGAATATATATATGATATATAAATAATTATTTACATTCTTTAAGTATGTAAATACTGATATAAGTAATAATAATATGATGAACAACAAGTTCAAACACGTATGATAAATAAAATGATTTTACCCAAAATGCTGCTTTTACATGGAACTTACAAAAGAATGGGTAAGATAAAGTCCGAATTGAACCATATATGATATTATAACAATAAATATGATTCTTTAATAAGTAAATTAAATTATTTAAATCATTATACAGGAGGTTCAGATACGTATGAAGCATATCGGATCTAAGGTAAGGGATAATTTTGTGATATCATTTTTATCTGAGATTTCTTACTCGTAAGTATTTACTGGGGTTATATTTTTCATCCATGTACATAAAAATGTTTTCATAAAGTGTTTAATTTTATAACATGTATGATTAATGTCATTTTTACCCTTCTTGACTTTTTATTTCTGTTATGTAAAGAATCATTCTTTTTATTACCATATGATGTAATTTTTGACTTTTCCGTTAAAAGTATGAGGAGAATGTTTTCATTAACTTATACAGAATGAAATTATTTTTATGATTGTATAAAAACTTATTTTAATGAATCTTCATTTAAAATCTCCCATTACTATTTTTAACAAAATCATTTTATTTTAAAATATCATTGCATTTTGAGAAAAGAATATGATTTTGAAGAAGAAATGAAATTTTCCTCAAGAATTCATTTCAAGTGCTTTATCAAAACTATTTTTCATTTAAGATGACACTATTTCATATGTGTATGTTTCAAGTATAATGTCTCTATTATTTACAAGGTTTCACCTTTCTTATGATGAAATATTCATTTGTTTTATATGGATTATGTGATGATGGGATGATATTTATGAAACCAATTTTATTCATTGGGTTATGATGAATGTTTTATGTTTATTTTGTGGCACACGTAAGAATGATTTCACTATGAGATGGGTGGGACCTATATCTCCCTCCAATGCATTGGGTAATGATTTATATCAGATTAGATAGGCATGGCAGAAACGGTAAGTTAATATGGTTCAGTGATACAGGACTGGAATGAGGAGTGAACTCTATTCAGAAAGGGACTTTGTCCACTAAGATGGTCATGGCAGCAATGCCTTGGATACTATGGAAATAATATCATGTGCTTAATGTTTTTCCACAATTTAATTTTTTATTACCATGTAATTTTATCATTATTTATGTTCCATTATGATCTATGCCTTACGTACTGCCAAGATTTATTTCACAACTCATGATTTTGATGTTTAAACATTATGTTCATGTTTTGAGTTCAAATTTATATGGTTTGTTTTTTTACATGCTTACCCTTACTGATCATTTGAGCTCACCCATTATATGTTTTTTCCCAAGGATATAAAGAAAGGTTTTAGGTAAGAAAAAAAGGGAAGATCTTTATGGGAGATGTTGAAGATCTTTCACCAAGATTAGAAGATTTTGTTCTAAGTTTTCAAAGACACTAAACTATTATGGTCCTTTTCTGTCTGTTTTTGTTATTTATTATGTATTCCACAAAAGTAATGTAATGTCCATGTACTTCAAACTTTGGGTCTCTACAGTTTGTATCAGAGGAAAGGTTTAGTTGAACATTGGAAACTAGGATGCGAAAACTTTAGTGAGTTCCCTAGAGATATTTCTATGGTATGTCTAGGGATATCCCTAAGGTTATGTATAAGTATAGGTTATAGTCCTAGAATTATGGTAACAATATTATAATTAACCCTAATATGTTATATATTGATGGTACTCCCCCTTTATTATATTTTTTCCCAAGTGAGAATTTTGTTTCTCACAGTATTCCTTTTGGGTTTTAGACGATGAAAAGAATCTGAACCAATCGTGTTGTTCAATGTAATGGAAAATTAAATGATTGTCTTCCTGAACAACCAAATGCGATTGGAGATGGAGTTAAAAAACTTATTTCTATACATACAGAAGCTATGAATCATTCTGGATTTCAAAATAATCAGTGAAGGGAACAATATTCTATTGAGTCCTTGATGAGGCAACGTCCACATTCATTCAATGGGTCTTCTGATCCACTTGATGCAGAACAATGGATTTGTACCATTGAAATTATATTTTCCAAACATCACTATTCAGAACATGATAAAGTCATTCTAGCTGTTTACCATTTAGAAGTTGAAGCAGACTAGTGGTGGACTCTAATTAAGAATACAAGTCCCCAAGATGTAATTGAATCCATGGAATGAGACGAGTTCAAGAACTTGTATTTCAGTAAGAATATCCCTCGTATTCTTCGAAGAAAGATGGAAAAGTAGTTCCCTGAGCTTAATGAAAAGGATGATGAATTTGTTGGTATATACGAAGCGAATTTGACAAGACATTCAAGGTATGCATATGTTTTTTTCATCCATCCTTAATTTAAAGTTGATCATTTTTTCAGTGGCTTAAAACCAAGTCTTTGAAGGGAATTAACTACAAGAGACTTCAGTAGCTATGAAGAAATTGTACGTTGTGCTATCATGGTATAACTGAAAGTTGGTGAAACATATTCATCTCATGGTTTTGACAAGAAACGAAAGATGGAGTTTGAGGAGAAATCTCAGAATAATGATGAAAAGTAGATGAATGTTTCTTTATGGTCAATGTGTGGAAAGAAGAAAGGTGGATATTGTCTTAAAGGGACTAGAAAATGTTATATGTGTGGAATAGAAGGTCATCGAGCGGCCGAGTGTCGATGTAATGGAAAAATGGTTGCTAATGATGTGAATAATGAAAAGACTACAGAGAACGCACCACCAACACTTCAATGCTTCAAGTGCAAGAAAATGGTGCATTTTTCTAATCAATGACCTAATTTAATGGTTAATGTTGATCATAGTGAGAAACCACATAAGGAAATGGACAATGGAAAGTCACATGCGATCACTATTTATGATGTTGAGTAATACAATGTTGTTGTATAATGATTAAGTGTTTATGTAATGGGATTTCAAAATAGTATCATGTAATCTCATTTATGGAATCGTGGATTATTGGAATATATATGTATTGGTTTTCAATAATTATATGGTACTGGTAACCATGAAAAGTGATTGTATTATTTTTGGAATGTAGATGATATTCGTGTGACGAAGGGATAAATAGATAATGAGATGTTTGATAGTACTATTAAGCTCGTGACTGATGTACGGACAATATGATGTCATGGTTTGAGTATATAGAATTTTTGGGATTTTTGTATTTGCAAAGAGTTAACTTTTGATAGAATTCTTGTTTTCACTAAGGTTCTATAGTAATTTATGTTTCAAGAGAATACATGATAAAGGTATTCATATTTTTGGAATGTAACCAACAAGATATATCATATGATATATGGGGGATAAATGATGTTATTCACATGATCAGTAGATGACATTTCTAGTAATTGTTTTCTTTATACTATGAGCTTGGACAGAAGTATTTTAGATAAGCCTAAAGATTGGAATGAATTATGTTAAACATAAGTTAGTATTGTTTAAGGCTCTTAAATTTTTCCATATTATTGATGGAATGTTATAATAGTGTAGTTTATGAAATGGGACAACATGCAGAACAGGTGATAGCCCATCACATCGGACAAGGCTATGGGAATCCAACCCACATCCGATGTTTGACAGGCCTTTATCACCTACCACGGGCCTACAAGAAGTCCCTGGTTAAGAGAAGCAAGTTTTATTATATTAAGCGGTATGATATATGAAGTATATGTCCATTTTAGAAACCATATATGATTAATCTCACAATAGATGGACTTATATTTATTTAATAACATTTATTATCCTTCGGTTTGAGACAGATGGAATGATCTATCATTCTATCGCATGATCTGCTAACACTTCTCGGAAGACAAATTCAACGTCATTTCTTTACGAGATGATGTGGAAATTGTTCAAGGCACAAACAATTGTAACATTATACCAAAATAAAGTAAGTATTTCGTTTAATTCATAAATTCTTTAACTTTAGGGAAATGATATTGAATACAAAAAAAGGTGTCATAGTGTCCTTATATCCAATGAATCAGATGGTACCATAAATCATCACAAATTTATGGCTTTGTGATTGTTGGCTTTTTCATAGCCATGTTCTCTACCACTCTCCATCATAACATGCTGGTAAGATTTCTCTTCCATATCCATATTTTCACCTATGTTCTCATATGTGGAAACACAATGACTAGTTAATTTGGGTAACATTTGTATTTCGTACGTTAGTTTTTAAAGATAAGTTTTAGTATTCCTTTTTACGATGTGGGTTTCTATTAATGAATCTTTCGAGTAGTAAACCATTTATAACCCCGATGAATTTCGAGGGAGAAATTCATTTTAAGGGGGGTAGAATGTAACACCCTGAGATTTTAGGAAAAATATTCTTTTTAATTTCATTGATTTCTTGTGTAGTACGATAAACCAAAATGAGCTTGCACTACACGCATCCCTAACTTGGCATGCATTACACGCAATCGTGACCTTCCATGATAGCATGTGTTGTACACAATACCGAGTTTCACTAAATAACGATCTGTTATATAAACTAGCCGTTATGAATATTAATACCCACTATTTGAAATTTTATAAATTTTATCTTTCAAAATGGACTTCATTTTTGGATTCGGAATATCAGAATTATCCTAGGGTGAATTTTTGGTATATTTCTGAAAACTTTCAATTTTTTATGAATAGTGAAAACACTAGGTTACTATTTAAAACCTAGTTTTTATTTAAATAATTATTAATTTTATTTAAATTTATTTTAGGTCAAAATTTATACATAATACCTATATAAGTTCAATGTAATTAATTGGAGTGATTTTATAACAATTTTAGATATGATTTTTTTTTGAACTTTTCACCGTCTTTTACCCACCTCCTAGGAGAATTTGAAAATTTACATAAAAAATAATTTACCCCTTATGTGAGTGGAATTTTGAAAATCTGAGAGACACGGTTAATATCAAGGAGTAAAACGTGGTTCAATAAGAAAAAAAGAATTTTGGGTGAATAGTAAATATTTACTTTAATTCTCCACGGTTAAAAGTAAATAGTGTAATTAAAGGTAAAAATGATATTACTATTACCCTAACACATGTCATAATTCTATTGGATAAGTGTAATTCGTAAAAAAAAACTTAGGAATAAAATATTAACCTTTATGTCCACTTGTATTAGATTAGGAAATTTATTATTATTTTATTTAAAGAAGAGTAAAAATGGTTAAAATCAAAGATTAAAAACTAGAATATTTTTCATATAGGGTTATACATAAGATAAAATCGACTATAAATATTAATTAGAAAGGTGAAAATATTTCTACCTAATGGTATTTTATTTATAATTTTTTAACGTTGTATAATTTAATTTATTATCACACAATGGTGATGTAGTAATTACCTAAATAATGAAATATTAAAATAATTGATATTATAAATACCCAAATAAATGTAATTTGAGACTTTTTATGAATTCAACAAATTTTATAGGTTAATATAAGATGATATTAGTGATTTAATTAACTTTTTTCTAACTAATCATTCCATTATGATTTTCAAAAAACTCAATTACCAAATAGTTTCAAAATTGACATAAAAATGTTTTTAAAGAAAATATTATATTATTAATTGTAATTATATTCCTAGAAATCTCAGGTTTGGTCAAATGACTTTTATAAGGTTATATATATTAATAAAAAACCACTTGGGGTTCGTTTGGCTTTTTATTTTATGTTTATTATCAATATATTTTATGAAAACAAGAAGACACGGTAAAGGTAATATTATTTAACGTAGAGTTAAATATAAATGATAAGGTTAAAATAGTAACTTAATCTTGTCTAAAACCTATTGGTTGAGAGGATTTAACCCCATCACCACTTTATCATTGAATTAAATCAATTTGGAGCTATTATAAAAAGAATATGACTTTATTATAAAATAATATTTTAAGTTTTTCCTAAAGTGCCCCTCTACTCCCATATAAAAAGGGCACCCCTTCCCTCTTCTCTTCACACCCTTTTGATACTTAAATCTTAGAAAAACCCTGAAAATTTTCCTTTTAATCTTCACTAGAAACATTATAGAGGTTATGGTCTCCTCAAAAGACCAACCCTATTGCCTTAAGAATATGTTAAGAGGAGGCGTGTCGAAGACGAGGTAATATCCTTTACCAATTCATTCCAATTTATTTCTTCTTATACTTAATCTTCTTTATTTTTTTAATCATAAATTATTAACATCAATATAAATAATATACGGATATGTTATTATAAATATGAAACAACCAAATTTCGTCTTCAATCCATCCTACGGAAATGAAATCACCGTGTGTGCGTACGTACGGAATACCGTCTCCACGCCGTGGTGTAATCTGTTTTCCACCACCATATTATTTGAATGGGTATAATGGTTTAAATCAATAACTATATATGATTATTTTAATGTTTTATTGATTATGAAATATTATACATACACTTCAATACAATTCCACAATCATGGGAATGATATCATTACTCATGCGTACGTACGGACTACCGTCTCCACGAACGCAATGAGATTCATTTTCCATGATTAACCATTCAAGTATGATTATAAAGTATATATAATAAATAATCATGAATGTTATTAAATAATAATGATACTATATTTATATACATATATTATTCATTTACTTAATTTCATTTAATTCAATAAGGAAATGAAAACAGTATTCATGCGTACGTACGACCTACCGTCTCCATGAATGGTGTATTTAATTTCATTTATAAATCTATTACATATATATACTGAATATATATAAGATATATAAATCATGATTTAAATTCTGGAAATAAGTAAATCAAGATATATGTAATAGTAATATGAATAACAACAATTCCAAACACGTACGATAAATAAAACGATTTTTCTAAAAACTCTTCTTTAACATAGAACTTACAAAGGAACAGGTAATATAATGTCATGAGTGAACGATATATGATATCATAACAGTCAATATGATTATTTAATAAGTCAATGAAATTATTTAAATAATTATACAGGCGGTTCAGATACGTACGAAGCATATCAGACCAAAGGTAAGGTATAATTTTTCAATCTCATTTTTATCTGAGATTGCTTATTCGTAAGTATTTACTAGGGTTATATTTTTCATCCATGTCAATAAAAATGTGTTCATAAAGTGTTTAATATTATTCCATGTATGTTTAAAGTCATTTTTACCCAAATTTACTTTTACTTTGTGTCATGGAAGGAATCTTTTTCTTTTTTATCATATATAGTAGTTTTTTACTTTTCCATTAAAAGTACATGGATAATGTTTTCTTTAACATATATGGCATGAATGGATTTCTATGGTTTTATAACACCTTATTTTAATGAATCTTAATCTAAAATATTTCTTGACTATTTTCAACAAAATCATTTTCTTTTAAAATTGCATGTCATTTTGAGAAAAGAAAATGATTTTGAAGAAGAAAGGATATTTTCCTCAAGAATTAATTTAAACTATTTTATAAAAACCATTTTCCATATAAGATGAAATTATTTCATATGTTTATACTTCAAGTATAATTTCTCTATGATTTACATGGTTTCACTTTTCTTATGATGAAATATCCATTTATTTTATATGGATAATGTGATGACGTGATGATGTTTATGAAACCCATTTTATTCTTTGGGTTATGATGAATGTTTTATGTTTATTTTGTGGCACAAGTAAGAATGATTTCATTATGAGAAGGGTGGGACCTACATCTCCCTCCAATGAATTGGGTAAATATTTATTTCTCATGAGATAGACATGGCTAAAATGGTATGTTAATCTAGTTCACTGATACAGGAATGGGACTAGGAGTGAACTCTATTCAGAAAGGGACTTTGTCCACTAAGATGGTCATGGTAGCAATGCCTTGGCTACTATGGAAATCATATCATGTGCATAATGTTTTTCTACAATTAAATATTTTATTCCCTTGTTATTTTATCATTATTGATGTTCCTTTATGATATATTCCTTACGTACTAACGAGATTTATTTCACAACTCATGATTTTGATGTTTAAACATTATTTTCATGTTTTGAAGTTCAAATGTATTTGGTTTGTTTTATTTTTTTTCCATACATACCCATACTGAGCATTTGAACTCACCATTAATATGTTTTATTTTCCCCAGTATATAAATAAAGGTTTTAGGTAAGAAAAAAGGGAAGATCATTATGGGAGATGTTGAAGATATTTCACTAAGATTAGAAGATTATGTTCCATGTTTCTAAAGACACTAAACTATTACGGTCCTTTGGTGTCTGTTTTTGTTATGTATTAAGTATTCTGCAAATGTAATGTAATGTCCATGTACGTCACACTTTGGGTCTCTATAAATAATCCCTCTTGGTAAGTGTCATTCATCAATGACCTATGGAAAATTGAAACATTTACTAGTAAATTCATTCATATCTCTTTTTATTCCATCCCACTAATTATAAATTAGAATGTATTATTACATCCTATTAAAACCATTTTGATTGAAATATATGAAACTATAAGATTTACCTAATAATTACCCTTTACTACGAGTCACAGAAAACACATCACCTCTTTTAAAATATCAAAAAAAACTTCATCATCAATAAATTTTGTCAACATTCTATTCTTATATAATTAAATACATTCCTATAACTCCCTGTCTTTATTAGGATGTTGCTTAATTAATTTAGATGTAGATGATTTATTGACACCCAAAACAAAATAATTTATGTTCATGTATACACTTCTTTTAGGGACAAATTCATCACATAATTAACCATTGGGTAATATTCTACCCATAAAATGGTTAATATAACATTATTTTTTTTGACTAAAATCATATGTTACTTTTTTTCTTTTAATTTGTTATAATTAAATGTGTAATCACAATCCTTTTTCAATTCCAAAAATGTCCTCTATCTCATGTTGAACTCTTTATATGTCAATATATAATACAATATTTAATTATTTTATGTATATTTAAAAATTTTCCTATTATAAATTATGTCCCCAAATTTTTAATGAATAAAATAAAAACTCTAGATTAATGTAATTGGTTGAATAATTTTTCTCATGTATCCTTAATTGACATGAAGCATAAGAAATTAATATTTCATTTAATTTTAAAACACATCCCAACCCTCTCAATAATGAATCAATATATATAACAAAATTCCACAAATTGATTGTACTCCCAAAATTGGATAATTCATTAATATTTTTTTAATTCTTAGAATCATTCATCACCTTCCATTATATAGATTAAAATAAATTAATTTCTTGTAAATGTAGTTAGTGGTCTAGATAACCTTTCATTGTTTTCAATAAACCTAAATTAATAGCCGATAAATACATAAAATTGAAAAATATATGTAATAGTTTTTGTTCTTATCCAATCATTAACCACATTTGTTTTAGTGTGATCACCTATTATGACATATTTAATTTTGATACTTCAATGAAATGACATATATAGTAACAAAAAATAATTTTTTCTAAATTTTATATTTTAATTCATTTTGTTAATGTTTTATATAAAAATATTTAGATTTATTTAATTATCTTTATATAATTTGAATAAATCATGATACCATCAAAAAAAACAAACTTTTCCAAATATTCATGGAATACTATATAAATAGTATCTGTAACACAATCTTGGGAATATGGAAACCCAAATTTCATTTTCGCAATCTCATAATACCCGTATTTATATGGAAATATCGGTTTAGAACATTTTTCTCATTTACATTAATCTCATATTACCTAAAACTTTTGTTATCATTGAAAAATATGTTCCTCTCAAGAGGTGATAATTTAATCATCTGTATGATGTAAAGGATAATTTTTCCTAAAAATTATGGTATTCAGAGTTCTATACTCATTGAAAAGACGGAAAAACCATCTTTATTTATAAAAAATAACCATATGGTGAAGTGACAGTATAAAATGACATTTTTTATGAAACCCATTTAAATAAATTTTCAATTATAGAATTTATACATGAACAAATTTATAAGGGGGTTTGGATATTTATAATAATCATGTGATAATTCAATTGTAAATTCAACATCTTGACTAAGTATAACACTGGAAAATTCATCAAGAAAAAAATATCATTTTATTCCCTGACTAATGAGAATATTAAATATAAACTATTAATTTTTTCAAAAATACATTCTTTATATACATGGATTCCATTTTTTACATTTTCTATTAATATTGATATGTTATGAAATTTATTAATTTATTACTGTAGACAATCAAATTAATATTCAAAAAAATTTGTTTTATCTCTAAAATATATATTATCATGCTATACTTAGAGCCAATATAACACATGATAAAATCAAACTATACTTGTGGAAAGATAAAAATGTATTATTGTCAATTGATTCCACGGAAATCAACACAAATATTGTCATAATTTCTTTTTTTCAATACTTCCCCCAAATATTTTTACAATATCCTCTGGCTTTATTTCTAAAGGTCTAATTTCTAATTTTCATTGAAATTTCACAAATATTATGAATGAGAAGACCCAAAATAAAACAATACATTATCATGATAAAAATAACTAATAAAAGTACATCTTAACACTTCATTTTATGGACCAACATTGACTAAAATAGTTTATAAGTACATGTACACATGAATATACTTATATAAATTCTTCTTCCCATCATGTGTGTTGTTATTCACACACTCATATGAATAATGTTCCATGTAAATAACTTTAAAATAATTTAGTGTATGCTTGTAAAAATTTTCCTAAACACTACCATGATCTTTTTCATTCCAACCCGAGTCACAATCCCCATGTTACCACATTATAATAACGTCCTATATTTTATAAGTAATTTCTTTTGTTGCTTTTTACCACACCAATCACAAAATTGAATCCTGAATTTATTATTGTCATAATTCATTGATGGGTTATTTTTCATTTATAACCACCTAGAAATATTTTTCTTATTATTGTAATAGAATATCTGATCATTAGAAATATATATTATTACATTTTAACTTCATCAAAAACCATTATCATAACATTTAAATTATTTGAAAGCCAATTCCATTTGATATGTTGGCTATATTTCTGACTAAAATTGAATTTTTATACTTTTAATATCCTTATTAAAATTTTATGTGAACCATATCACTCATTTCATGTTTTCCTCAAAAATAGTCACCATATATTCTGAATTCTTCATTTATTATAATATGTTTTTGTAAATCTTATATAGAATTTCATTAGGAAAATATTTGTAAAATAAAACATTCATAAATTCCCTGAATTCCATTATAAAAAATTCTTTACATTCCTTTGAATTTTAACAAATTTCCACTATTGATCTACTTCAACATCAAATCTCTGAGTTTAAAGAGTTACCTTTTCTTTCATTGAAAAAATAATGACATTTAATATATATTCTAGGGATTTAATCCATCACTCGTCTACCATAAGAAAAAATGTTTCCTAAATTGATAGAGGGGGTTGTCTCATAAATTTAAAAATATAGAAACTCTCATTTTGTGTTGATCATGTTTTTTTATTGATTCCATCACCATTTATAGCCACTTTCAATTGATATGTTACTAAAATAAATATTTCAGTTCCAATTCCAACCATTGAGGAATGTAGATTTAGAAGGATATTTTCCTCTTGGGGTTTTCATGATACAACTCTACGATTTCCTCAATGGAGAACAATTCATAAAAAACATAGTTTAATTTATTAATTTTGATAAAATTCAAAGGGTATATGATTTTAACTCAAATAAAAAGTATAATCTCTATAGGTTATTCTATTTGAATTATAAAAAACCTTAATGTTATCTGAACCTTTATTTGATTCAATGTATAAGGACATAGCCATAAACATTAAATATTCTACTATATTAAGACAATAATTCACAATTTTTTCACAAATATATTATAGGTTTAGAGTTTTATAGAACATGTTCATAACTATTATATAAGAAACACATAAATTTAAAATAATATGCTTCTACATTGTATACATTATTCCAATAAAATATAATATGTAAAATATTACACATCATTTTCCCCTAAAATATATTTAATATTTTTATATTAACCACATCCGTACCCCTAATTATCATTAAACCATATAATAATGATTACAAAATGTGTAATAAACTAAAATATATTAGTAAGGGACATAAATTGAAGGAACGAAATTGTTATCCCATGAATATAGACAAAAATATTCCATTTTTAAAATAATCATTGATCAAATGAATCTTTTTTTAACCAAGAAATAAAATTCCTTTCCAACACCTATCTATAAATTTTTATATATGAAATATTAAATAATAGTTTAACCTCATAATTTTTTCATTGAAATCATAAAAAAATAATTATTAATTTTTTAATACGTTATTATTTTCACTAATAAAAAGTTTCATATACTATCCTTTAAAACACATCGAAATAATAGATAAAACATGTATGTAACATGAGGCATCATTTTCATATCACTAATATTTATGGAATAATAATCATAGTAATACCTAAATTAATAGTCATAATTATAATTTGAGTAATTATCATAGTTACAATTGAAATAATTACTATTAAAATAATTAGAATAACCCCTATATTCTACTTAAAAACATTAATCATAATCAATGAATTCAAGGAATATTGTGGACCCCCATGAACATGGATTATAATAAAATAACTGATCTTCATAAAATTTTCGCCGAGCTATAACATCATCATATGACATATATTGTTGATGATTTCAAAATAAACATTTCACTGATAAGAAAACATTTTCAGAAATTAAAATAACCATTCTATTTAGAAACCATTCTTAAAATAACAAAAAACTATTATATGAGGGTTTTTATTTAAATAAAATAAGAAATATTATAAATTAAATAAAAAATATTCAAGAAATTTCATTGATTTCATAAATTTTAAAATAGAATATTACCTTTTCCTATTGAAATGAATGTGAAAAAGTTTCATAAGATGATTAATTTAAAAAAACCATTGAATATGGCAATAAATTTCAACAGAAATTGATATTTTTTTCATATTAATGTATTAATAAAACATTTTAATAATTATGTATAAGTAGGAAAACTAGTTTAAGGTAATAATTTAAAAAATATTTCTAATAAATAACGTTCTTACCTTGAGTCTGAATCATCAGTTATGTTCCTTGTCATTATTAATATTTATCATAGGAAAACAATTTTAAGTTTAAATTATTTTTTTAATATTTAATAGTAATTTTTTCTTAGGATACTATATCTAATTATTTAGTAAATTAATTTCACATCATACATTTTGATGATATTTGGTTCATAATTCTAGATATTCTTCTATAGGATGACTATGGTCAAATTATTTAGTAATCATTATCTCTAGAATAATATTAATGAGTAAATTATCATTGTTATACATCAATTATACTTTTAAAATAAATCATGAAATACTATTATAATAAATTAACTAAATTACAGTCATGGATATAACAAGTCGTAAATACACATTAGTAATGTTTTAATTTTTCGACGTTCATTATAAAAACAATATAAGTTTCATTTCATATTTCCATAATTACGATATACTATAAATAAAATATTATTTCCTTAATCATACTTATATATATTGTCTATGTTATGTGGTGATTAAAAAAATCACACCGCTTTATAAAGGTGGTAGTACAAACATGCACACGAATGATGTTATCATTTTTATGTGATAAAAATTTTATTAATGAAATTGATATTTTATATTCTTATATTGATAAATATTTCATGAATATATTAGAAAAAACTTAAATCAATAATTATAATCATCCATGAGTGGTGGGGCTATAAACAAAATTACATCGGTACGCGAGGGTCAAGATCACCATACACATGAATGATTGATTCTTTTCCAATTATATAGAGGATAGACATATATATGTTATGAAAATAAATTAATAAAATAAAATTATTTAGTATAAAATTATTTTATTATATAATAATTTTTAAATATGATTTGAAAGAGGAAGATGAATAATTAAAAGAAATGTTAATTAAGAACTATAACTCTTGTTTGGAGTACCTCATTTTCTTTACACCTTAATAGAAATTATGTTGGTATAATTCCCTAAAAACGTCTCCAGGGATGTGAATCGAGATGTAGTGAAGGGAAATTAGTTGGGAATTTATAATTCAAATGGGATTTATTTTTTTTATAAAAGATATGAATATGTCCTCTTTTATAAGGGAGTGGAGGGGAATTAATATAATTTCTAAAACAAATTAAAATGGATATAAATTAATTTTGATATCCAAATTGATTAGAATTTATGATATTTTAATAAAATATAATTTTTATAATAAATTTTATCCCAAAAAAACATATTTATATGTTTGTAGAACATTTCAACACGTAATTTTTTTAGTCATTATGACTCATTTTATAATTAAAATTATATCAATGCATTTACTCTTATGGGGTTAATATATTTATTATAAAATAGGAAAAAACACATAAATTGACCATGGCTGATTTCATTAACCATAACCCTATAAATTTTCAAAATATAATATTTTTATGAATTATAAATAATTTAATAATATATTATTAGTCTTAAAATAACATTAATGTCAATTTCGAAAGAATTCATTTAATTTAATTTTAAAATTAAAATTCAACATAAGATTTAGAATTAAATACATTAAAAACTGTATATTATGTGATGATTATCTAAAAGATCATGTAACATAATGATTCATTCAAATCATATATTTATAACATTTTGAATAACATTTATTTAATTTCCCTATCAACTCAATATTAATTACATATATGGTACATAATATTTTGAGGTACATATTTCTTTCTAAAAATTAATAATAATATACCATTATAAAAAATAATAATTCTTTTTTGAAATTATTTTTTAAAACTAAGAATAACCACTATTTATTTATATCTTTAAAATTTTATATTTATTAAAACAATGAGTTTCTCATTTTTTGATTTATATTCACATATATATTATAAATGTCTCAAGCAAGTCCAATTGAAGAAAAAATAATATATTCAAATTTTAGATAATTATAATCAAAATGTATTCATAAACAATTATGTTAAAATTTTTGGTAATTTTATTGTCTATATCATTTTATTTTTATTATTAATTTCCTAGTATACTCTTTATTGTGAGAACAAATATTATTAAAGAAAATATTCGTAATGATAAAAAATATAAATGACATGTGTAACAAATATTTACCCATAAATGCTAAATATTTTTAAAATTATTATTCAGATAATAGAAGTTTAATAATTTAATTTAAAAATAAACTCACAAAATAAGATGAAAATTTGTTTTCCAAAAAATTTTCATTTAATGTATAAAATGTTTTTATACTAAAATAAATTATGAAATTTAATTTTAATACCATAATTTAATTTTTTTATAAATAAAAACTAAATATTTATATATTAAAATTAATCATTAATATAAAATACATTTTGATATAGTAATAAAAAAATTTTAAAAAAATGTTTTTTCACTATTCCATGAAAAATAAATATTTTTTGAAATATATCACAAAATCACAAAAAGATAATTTTAAATTTCAAATTAAAAATTGAATTTCATTTCTAAAAATTAAAATAATATAATTTGGGAACCGACATTTTAAATAAAACCATATAATATAGTAAAATCTATTTTGGTTAGAAAGAATGATATTTTCATCTTGACTACAAAATTAAAAAATATTCAAATAATGAATATGTCTCAAAAAAATATAATTACTTAATAATAATAAGACTAGAAAATTATTTATTCAAATAATGCATTTGTTTTAATATATAACCAATAATGAAAAACATAATATTTTTTTAATCAAGATAACCTATAATAAAATACATTGTCACATTCATTTTTAAAATAATAAAATGGGAAAATGTTTTTTATAATCATTGAGTACATTAAATATGTTAATCCAAATAGAATTATCAATTCCAACATCTTGAAATCATTCATCTATTAAAAAGTAAAAATATACCAAAATACCTAATTCAATGTCATGTTACATTTATGAAATAATAAATTAAGATAATAATCCATCATATATAACCAATAATACCATTTTCATCAAAGGAAATCATTTATATAAATTCTATTCAAAGAATTTATATTTTCTAGAGAAATGGATTTAAATTTTCACTCATTTAAAACTCCAAATTTATATAAAACACTCATTTGAAAATTTCAATTCACTTATCCATTTTATAATATGCAAACTAGTATTTATAAACATTAATATTCTATTATATTAAATTTAACAATCTACTCTACCATAATAGGAATTAGTGATTCCAAAAATGAATGATCATTAACTGAATGAAATATTTGACCTTATTTATATAATCCTTTATTTAAATTAAATTATAACATGGCCCATTTAATTTTAATATGTTTTATAAATTAAAAAATAAAATGATAGTAATTTGAAAGATTCTTTTCAATAATCAAAACAATAGTAATAATAAGAATAATAAAATTAATCAAAATGTAATTATACAATTATCTCAATCCCTCACATAAACACAAGACTGTGAATTAAACTATTATTAAATGTAAAACATAAATTTAAATACATGCTCCTTATATATCTAAATCCTTATATTTAAATTCATAAATATATACCACAAAATATCATATAAATCACATGATAAAAATCATCCAAAATGTATTTTAATGGCGAAATTCTCATTTGGAGGTGAAAAAATGTTGAACTAACCATATATGAAATAAATTATATTTATTTAATAATTATTAAGTGTACATAAAAAATACCATTCATCCCATATTTTTTCATCATTAAACGATAAACTTCCATACTAGATTTATAATCCAAAATCACTAAATCAAAGAAAATTAATAACATTGAGTAAATAAAAAGGATAATGATCCCCAAATATCATGATAAATAAATGAGTAATTTTTTTTTGATTGATGTAGGATAGGTGAAAAATCATCCCTATGATGGGTAGATAAAAAAGAAAGTAATAATTGATGGGAACAAAGGGTTTCATGTTGTTAATTTTTAACAACATAATCCAACAAGTATTGTAAGTCTACACAGATAAATAATCATACTCAAAACATTACATTAGTGATGTCCTCATATGGTGTAACGTATAATAATACTATATGAATTTATTATTTTTACCCAGCTATTCACCCCGTTAAACATTTCATTTTGCTCTATTTTCTCCCTTAATATCACCATACAGGTACTAAATTCTAAATATACCATTTAAGGGGTCATTTTATTTAATTTTGAACCTACAATATTTTTTTAATAACCCAAAATTTATTTTAAAATACATTGTGAAATTTTTACATCAAATAGAATAGAATAAATTAAAATTTATTTAATTCAAAAAACATTGGGTACCATAAAATATTTTAAAATTAATTAGAAACAATCCTAAAAAAATTAAACTAAATAAAATATAATAGGAAAAATACATTTAGGTGATAATTTTTTCCAAAAAGTCCATAACCATATGATTTCTGATTATAAATTTATTCTCATGTCTATTTGTGAAAATACCCTTCATGAGTTATGGTTTAATTATGTTCTATTGATACCTAAGGGTATAATCCATAAAATTAAATATGAATCAAATTAAAAAAATTATTTATTAGTAACCAAATCAAATTAAGTGGAACCAATGATAATACCTTTAACATAGACGGGGAGTACCACAAAATCTAACTAAAATGGAAGGGGTGAAGGGGAAACTCATTGTGGGTGTACCTCATGATAAGAAGAAATAAAGAGGGTAAAAAACTAACATAGATTTCAATATTAATAAATAAAAATCCTTTAATTATTATACAATTTATTTTTGTGGATTATTAATCTATAATATATAGCTTTTCAAGGAACTCTATCAACCAGAATTAATTTTATATTTTTTATTCATTTCTTATTGTGATTAACTATCCAAATTTTTTAATTATTAGATCTAATTTCATTTAATTATTTTATATATAATTTCATATGAAAATAACTAATCAATTAGGTCAAATTATATATTTATAAATAACAAGAATAGTCTAAATTATTATCCATCTAGTTTCAAAAAAATATTCTATATTTTCATTCAATTTCACATTTATTTTTCATTTAAAATATAAATCAAATTTTATTTGAATGAAAACATTATGTGTCTCCCACTAATTTCAAACATAAACATTTAATTACTAGAAACTCCAACCAAATAAAACTTATTATTTTAATTTGAACATTTTCAATTTCATTAAATTGTAGAACTTCTCTGATGCTTCTCACATCACCATATTTATTTTATATAATTAGAAAGTAAAAAACAATTATTACACAATATCATCATCAACTAAACATTATAAACCTTATATCGTAAATCATACTCTATTAGATAGCATCCCACTAAAATTTTTCATCTCTGTTCTTGTATTCGAAAAAAAATTAATACTAATCTAGTTTAATCATCAGATTATTTTCTTTTACCCCCAACAAAATTAACATGGATTATCCAAATCAATCCCAATCCACTATGTCCTATTTTAAAAACATTATTTCTAAAAAATATTTCATCATATACCCAATAATTTAACATTTTAGGTTTAAATAATGCATTTAAAGAAATTGAAACTAATTATAAAATATATATACAGTCTTAAAACTTTTAGTAATTATTTTTAAAAAAAGCTATCACATACATTGATTTTTATGTAAACTCACCGACCTTAAGATTTAAATCAAAATAATTACCAACTTAAAAAAATTATTTCAATGCTCTTGAAAAAAATATCTTCCATATCTGATAGTCAATTTAAATAAATTATCTTTAAAAATAATATTATTAAATATACTATACATATGTAATTCCATTGAAAAGTCATATCCTATATTTTAAATTCTATTTTAAAATAAATTGTTGAAAATTAAACCTATTCTAAAAATGCATTTTAAGTAAAAAAACCTAAAAAATAGTTTTAGGCCCTTTATATTAACCTGTAACGTTTCTAAAATATAAAATTATTTAAAAACTCACTAAATAAAAAATAATTACCACAAATTTATTCTAATAAATACTTATTATACACATTCAACTATGTACACATAAAATATTACCTTATTGGTAAAAATTATAACACTTTGTTGAAACCATTATGTGGACCTAGATTCAGATTTAATATCAGAACTAAGGTATAAAAAATAATTCCTTACTCAAATAAGAGAGTTTGGTACTATAATTAAACACTCCTAATATTTAAGGTTTCTATTGTAACGGTGCCTGCCATACATACATTTAATATTCCTTCTATGTTCTAAAATCCAATTTCTACCTATAAATTAGAAAATTCACTATTTATAAATATAAAAATATAACATATTTTAATTCCCTATCCAATGGTGTCTCATACCTTATATAAATACAACACTAAACTCAAACATGTCTTGTTATATTAGACGTCTTATAAACTAGTTGTGGGGTATTTAAAAAATATTGGGATATTATTACATTAAAAATTACCAAAATAATTATGGTTATATTTAACATCAATATAGCATGGTAAGTTCCTATATTAGATATTTCATCATTAAAAAAATAATACAGAGTCTATAATTAGATCCCCAAACATGTTGTACCATAGATAAGAAAAGGGAAAAAAATCACATGAAACTTCATGAAAGAGAAATGTATGAAAATTGAAGGGGGATTCCCCATAAATAAAATTCACTCTAAAATAAAGAAGCCAATGTAAATATAATTAGGATTATATTGTAAAAAAGTAGTGTGAAAAAAAATAAAAATATAAAATGGCATTATGAATCGACAATGTAATGAGTTTCGTGGAAATTAACTTTTAGATAATTGGATTGTTGACTCTCCTTTCTATCACTGTGTCCAAAGAATGGAAAAGGGGAATAACTTAAGCACAAAGAGGTTCACCCTTTGATGAACTTCAAAAAAAATGATGAAGGAATGGACTTGGAGCCCATTTTAAGTGACCCGTACAAGTAACATGCATGCCACGCAAGTCACTTGCGCGAAACCTATGGGTCGCACATATCACTTGTGCACCCTATTGAATTTTTTTCCCAAGGTGCATGGTGGCCAATAAATAGACCCATGTTGGACCCCATTTCGAGGAAATATTTTTAAATAGTCAAATTCATGCTCTGGTCACCCAAGTCTTCAACTCGACTTTTCCATAATCTTCTAAGGAAACTTTTTACCAAGAATGGAATTCCGGATGGAGTAAACTAAGTTATAAGTGTTTAGAATTCATCAAAACTTGCACACATAAGTGTAAATACCTCTTTAAAAATGGAATGACTTGCACTACGCCCATACCATTTTGAAGAAACTTACGCACGTCCCTTTTGGAAACATCTTTGGATAATACTAAAGGCTTGAGTTAAGTCTCTCCCAAGAATTACCATACTGATTCTTCATCACCCGGGTGAACCCATGTCATGCAAGTACACTTGTGCGACCCTGACTTGTGCACCAACATCATTTTTGTGACTCTCTATTTTTCACCTATCCTCTTCAAGATATTAGCCCTCGAATCCCTTTTCAAATCCATTTATGGCCTGGTTCCATTGTTGGCTTCTTTATCTGAAAGTAATTATATGATAACCTCTCCCAAAACGCTGTGAATTACAAGCTTTATGTCACTACAGTTAGAGGTTTCCTCCATATAACCTCATACTTTAAGATTATAAGATATTTTGATTTAGGGCCTCCTTCTCAGGACTAAGTTTCAAGATACCTTGGTTCGGGCCTCCTTCTCAGGAATATTCCCCCATCATTATTACATTAATATGGGTTTCCTTATCAGGAGTAAGCCCCATGTAATAAGTCCCCTTAACCTGGGCCTGCTTCTCAGGATTAAGCCCCAGTAAGGATTTCCTTTAACATTGGAAATACTCTTTAAAAGTATGCCCAAATCTTAATTTCTTTTTATTTGGTCCTGCTTCTCAAGAATAATCCCCAATCACATGTCCCATTTAATTTGGTCCTCCTTCTTAGGATTAAGCCCCAAGTTATAAGTCCCCTTTCATTTCAAAATCCTCATTAGGAGTATGAACCCGAGTTAAAACTCCACATGTCCATAAAGTACAAATACCATTATGGACCCTGCTCATGGGATTCTTTCGTAAAGTAAGTATTGGTCATAATCTACTTGGGAATTCATACATATATAAGCCCCGTATCATTTCTTGTGACTACATCATTCATGACACAATCTTCAGGTTTACTGATACCTCTTGTTTCTCACACCGAGCATAACTCACATTGGCTTAGAGTGTATAAGTAATAACGACATATCTTTTTAGGATCTTAACCAGGCATAAGCCCCACATTTCATCACCCGAAATATATGGACATTAATCTCTAACTGAAATGTAGAGTACGTAGGAAGCCTTTCTAAGGATCAAGACCATCATTCATTAATTCTTTTATGTCCCATATGACGTTAAATTATATCCTTTTTATCTAATACATATGGATGATTATCCATCGATGAATAACCTCAAATACATATAAAAGATTCTATAAATCTCATATATATCAATAATCAATTTCCAAATCTAAAGGAAAACTCATTTTCTTTCTTTGTGAATTAATAAGAATTCGTGAACAAAACACAAATCTATAAGAGAGTACCAGAGTAGGGATTAATTCCCCCAAAAAAGCTGTGATGAGCCTAACCTCCCATCCACTCAACCAATGAAAATTCAAAAGGATAATTGGTACACAACTAATGTGCACATATGATTGATATGTAGGTACAAATGGATATAGAATCATTGAGTGTTTCCTGTTCTTTGAATAAACCCATTAGAAATTTATTGGAAATTTTGAACCTCAAACAAACAAGGTCATCCCCATTTCCAGATGAAACATGGATCCATTCCTTTTAATTACATGTCCTTAATTAATTCAAATATATAATATAGGATATAATAATTTAATGTATTTATTTGAAAATATTTTTTGTGCATAAAGAGTCATTTCTAAAAGTTCACTTAATAAACATAATCATGCTCTTTAAAAATATTCAACATAAAGTAAATATATCTAAATTAAAAAATTAAAGTGGATAATTGAAATTAAATATTACTTTTTCAATCATGGGAGATAAGAAATGCTAAATATATTCGATATAAGAAACCTCAACATCCATTATTTGTATTAATAAAAAGTATATATACACATAATTATTTTTTCTTTTAACCCAATGTGATATAAATATCAAAATATTATCTCCATGAAATACTATCTACATGAAATTCCTAATTTAAAATAAAATAAGGAATTAATTAACCTCAAGGGAACATTAAAAATTCTTTTTTGATGATAAATTATTGTCCTCATAACATTTTTGTTAAATAACAATTGATTGAATTTTTCCCCCTAAAAGCATTCATTCAATAGGAAAAAAATGGAATTATTGAGTGAATACAATGGAAGAAGTATTGTATCATTTTAAAATGAATATTTAGTAAGGAATAGATATACCATGTCAGATAATTTAAGAAAAAATGTCCAAAATAAATTATAAATATCTTCAAAAGATATAATAAGAAGAGGAAATGATGATTTAGTGACTTATAAGATCTTATTTAACTACAATATTTTTCTTTTAAATTATATTAAATCTTAAAATAATTTATGTAATAAGTTGTTTCTCATTATGTATTTATAAAGAGTCTACATTGTATGTATATAAATATTTTAATAAAATCGTGATGTGGATTTTTATATAATCATTAAACATTTCATCATTATGAATATTTTTTATTCTATTCTAACATTTCATGTTTTTGACCATTACAAAAGACATATATTATCTTAATGATCCCTAATATATAATTTATGTATATATAAAATTGATTCTATTTTTTGAATACTCAATATTTGTAAAATGATAATTTTAGGAGATATTGAAAAAGAAAAAATATTGGAATTATTATTTTTGATATTCAACAAATTCCAATCATTGTAGATTTTGATTAATCACCCGAAGTCCATGTTGGAGTATATTTCCCAATCTAATCCTTAATTATATTTAATAATTTTCATTAATTATTATAAATTATTCTTTTTTATTGTCCCTTCTTATTTGTCAAGTAAATTGTATTGATATGGGGATAATGATTTCATGAATATTGCAACATACCTCACATTCATTCATTACTCATTTCTGTAATTTCCCATGATTTTTAAATAAAACAATTATTCCCAATGATTGGATGATTTTATAGGTTTCATTTATTAACCTATTGTTTATATTTTCTAAATATAATATTTTTTTGTTATATGATATATAGGTAAATATCCATGAATTATTTATCAATTACTTCATTATTTATTTACTTTTACTATAAATGTTTCTCCTAATAACCATTAAAAAAATTTCAGATATTGAATCTTAATTTCATAGGGGTCGTTATCTAAATAATATGTTATTTCTTTCTACTCATTAGACAATATGTTCTACCTATAAGATATTAAGTCCTATTTTTTTTTGATATTTTTTACTTTATTCATTACTGGGATAGTAGGTTTCTATATGAGTATGTCTTCTTCCTTAGTTCTTCATTTTTATTTATCATTCTGAACACATAATTTTCTATTGATCCTTTACCATTTGTATGTATGGAAGTCATAATTAATTCACACCACTATTTTTTTCTACATCCTTTTCCATTCATATACTATTGAATATTTCCTTCCTTGAAAATCAACTTCATAGATATATTAGATAAAGTGATCAGAGTCTAATGGTCATTACAAAATGTCACACTAGAAGATGTGATTTTATGTATCTATAGAATGTCCCAAAGAAATATACATTTTTTAATATCACATTTCATCATATTTAAAATCATAAAAACATGTTTTAACAAAAATCAGGTTGTATTATTATAATTAGAACCCCTTAATAAAGTAAATAAAAATTGGGATATCCAAAATATGGACCAACACCCTTTCCCTTTTTATTATCAAATGGAAGTATTTGTGAAACCATAAAAACCAAATGATTAATTGAATTTTATATGATTATATATTAAGTAATTAAATTAATAGAGATACAATATCCTCCTATTATATTTTTAGTTTGGTATTAATCTCTTTGTCTCCCACTCTTAGTATCAAAAATACATAAGAAAATCTATTTACCTTTTTAGAAATATTTTTTGATCATTGTAAAGGTCAAAGATATGAATTAAATTTATATCCTATGATAAAGAGATAATGACTTATCCCCATATAAAAAACAAATGGTTCCATAAAATGGTAGTTAATGCTTATACTCTGTAAATTAGAATAATCACTAGATGGAATGTATTCATTAATGGAAAATAAAATTTATTAACATAATAAAAACATAAATATAAAAATTTGATAATATAGATTGAAGGAACATGATTCCTAAAAAAATAATAAAGCATTATTTAGTAGTCAGAGAAGATGATTCTTTGAAAATTATATAGGTAATAATAGTTTACCATCTTTTTTCATTAAATGATTATAATTTGATCATGAACTATCCTTATAATATTTTATATTTGGTACTAAACCAATTATATGGAAAATGTGGAGTTCAATTATTTGTACATTATTTATTTACTTGATTAAAATTTTAAATGTGATTACTAAAATTTTGTACCATTGGCAATGACCATTTATCATTTTTATTCATAAATGTTACTATTTTTGTGTCTATCATGATTAGAATTTCTTATGTGCCCACTTTTATGAATCGAGTATTATTATAAGAAGAGAAATAGAACATATAAAAAAATTCATTTAATAAATTTAAAAATTACCATTAAAGCATAAATAAAAGGGATGAATTACTGTAGAATATATATGAAAATATAAGATAATAAAAAATAAACATGAAATACTTTGTTTATTATTGTTTATATTCATCTACTTAGATTCTTATTAACATATCAGTTAATTTTTTGTATCCTCTTCTATATTTATTTTCCCTTCACTCTCTCTAGAAGAATATATATATAACTTAAAATTTTATTTTTTATGAAAAAATCAACTCATTAGGATATTATATGAAAATAAAGGAAGGATCCAAAGATATGAAAAACATTCTAATAACTTGTTTATTTTCTACTAACTTTCTTCATTATAATATTCATAGGGAATTCAAATTTTAAATGAATGGACTACAAAATATTAGAGTAGAAATAAAAATTACCCAATTTCTTTTATAACCAACCTCTATAAAATGTATCGAGAATGTTATCATAAATAATCTCGATATAGTTATTGATTTTAACCATTCTAGAAGTATTTAAAAAAACATTTGAAAAATGGATAATGTTTACGAAATGATATTAGAAAAGGTAAAATATATAATATCATTTTATAGTGGGAAGACCGTTGAAAAAGAAGAAATTTTAATGTGGGATATATGTTTAAAGAAGGATTTCAAGATGTTATGAAATTGTAACCTTTGATGTAATGAGTTCAAATAAGTTATTACATTTTGAAATACAGTCATTGAATAAAAATTAAGAAACAATATCATTATAAATAAATGAATGGTAATTTAAAAGGTTTAAAAATATCTAAAATTTTAATTCATCTTTTAAATATATAATAGTATGTATGAGAAACCATCCAACAGATTTTGGTATTGGAGATCGAAATAAATCTATCTTGAAGTCTAGAGTTAATAAATATGGGTTCAATAATGTGAGCTTATAAATTTTGATTTCCATGAAATTAAATAGATATTATCCGGATAGGTTTTCGATGTTTAAGATGGTTTGGGAAGATGATATTTAATGATTTATGTTCTATGTTTTATTTTTTACATATATTATATAGATCGTGAATACTAAAAAAGATAAAATTTAGAAGTTAATATTTTTAATTTTGGAGGACATATTATATAATGCCTTTTAAATAAATATTTTCATTTATTCCTTCTATTTGGATTTTTTATTTGAATTTTTTATGAAAAATATCAATTTTTATTGATTTATGTTTTGATATCAATTAATTACATAATTATATATCAATAATTCAATGAATTTTTAATCAAAAAATGTTTCTTTATGTTCTACATTTCTTATATAAAAACTTATAATGAATTATTAATATTATAAATTTCTATCTTTCGGTCATTTAAATCATTATTTATTTAAGGCGTTTTTACATAAAGATTCAAGATGGTTATAAATTGAATTGATTTGAGTATATAGAAACATGATTTTATCACCTGTTGATACTATTTCATTTATATTCATTTATATTCATGAAATTATTTACTTTAATTTTTAACAATTTAATAGAAGAATATGTTAATATATGTTTAATTTTAAATTATAAATGTATAGTTATTTATCATATCACTCCTTAAAATAGGATTATATAAAACATTCAATATTGAGCCTTCTTTTTCTTCTGTCTTAAAATATTCAATAGATTTAGTGTATATGTTAGCTTTAATTTCTAAATATTAGTCTTTAGTGTCATGATTCAAGAATTTTTTATCATATTAATTTATTTAGGATTATAAATATAGAAAAATAATATTTTCATACATATATATTACATAATAATTTAGGAATATTCTTTTCATAAACGTTCAATTAATTTCATAGTCATTTAAGTCTAGTATATTTTGAAACACAGAATCATAATTTATTTGTTCCTAAAATATCAAAATCATCTCTATATTTTTTTAACCATAAATGGAACCCTTATTATAAATATAAAATGTAATACCAATACTCATATCATATGGAAATGAAACATAAAAAAATTTTGATCTCATATACTCAGAAAGGGAAAATTATTATGATGGAAATGATCATATAAGAATAATATTACAATAAGGGTATGTAAAAATGAGCATAAATTTTGAAAACAAAATCATATATTATATAGATTACAGAATAGATTCAATGAATAAACTGTTATAGTGTATAAGAAATAAATCATAATGTAATCAATGAATATGATTCATAAAATAATAACCTTTGAATAAGACATATAAATTTTAAATACCCATAATTATAGAAATAAGTTAATTATTATTAATGTATAAATATCAAGGTTATTTTAGTTGAACAAGTTCACTCTGCAAACCATTATAGTAGTCAAATATTAAACTCAAGACTATCATAGTGGTGACAATCCCATACTAAACTGAGTTCACTAACCATTTTATTCCTATATATCTCATTATATATTAATATTTTCACAATTCATTAAATATATATGTAGTTCCTAGCAAACACATAATTAAATTATTTTATATTTATGTGATAAGATCATAAATCATTCATCAGAATGTATTCTTTGATATTAAATTGGTTTGATTAACATTTTAGCATAACATTACCCATTGAAAATAATTGGGTTTCATAACCCTTTAATCATTTCTGATAAACATAAACCATTTAATAAAAGAATATATATGGTACCCATGGTTCAAATACCCTATAAATCATAAGTAACATTGATGAATGTCATCTTACATGGAATTTGTTTTGAAAGATCACTTGGAATAATTCTTTAGGAAGATAATATTTTCATTTTGAACTCATTTCAGTTCAAAAAGAAATGAAATTTTTAATTTAATAAATTTCATTTAAAATAAAATTATAATATTTTAATGGAATCAGAAAAAAAGAATTTTTTGATAAATTGGGAAAATTTGGTGCTGTCGAATAATTAACAAAACAATCTTTCAATATTTTTGTCCATAAAGTCATAAATTTCCTCATTTGGAAAAAAACAAAAAGTTTTTATTCAAACCATTTTTTAAAAAATATAACCTCAGTAAAAATGACATTAAAAATTATAAAACAATCTTTAAAACAATCTTTAATATTTTTAATAAAACATGGATATGAAAGAGAATGGTTTTTTGACTGAAAATAGATATAAATTTGTATTTCAATATAAATGTATTTTTGGACTCTTCAGTATGTAAGATGAGGAAAATTAAAGGACAAAATTTTTTATAAATATATAACCACTGGATAATAAACATAAATATTTTCCTTAATGATATATCATATGTTATCATTTTTGGAAACATAATCATAAATAATCATGACAAATAAGTAAATTCCATTATAAAACCATTACCTTGAGTTCTCTATTCATATAAATAACTCTAAAAACATGTATTATAAATTTATAATTACAATAATTCTTTTAGAAAATAAATTTAACACATATAATATATTATATGTTACCCATATTTCATTTAAGCGCCCCTTTTTCCCAATAATTTGTTATTATAATTTTAATTTTCAGGTGTTATCTTTTGTGTTTGTCATTTATATACCAGTTCAGTAGTTCTATTACATGCTCATTTGTCTTGAATAATTATTTTCTAGAAAATTTATATTGATATAAATATTATATATATTCCTTATATACATATTTATGGTTTTCCATAAATGTTATAGATGTAAAAAATTCAGTACAATGTTCATGGAGATATTAGTCCATACGTACCATAAATGTTGTTTCAACTTTTCAACAGATTAAAAAAATAAAGGTAAATATTAATTCCACTTTCCAATAGAATTTTTATTTCATATATAACATATATATTCATAAAATTCAGCCTCTATACCATCTATGTAAAATATATATATATAACTGAAAACATCACATCATAGTGGTGGTAAATCACACATACGAATGACTGACATTATTGTTTCTCAAAGGATTAGAGGGTAAGAAGGCATCCATGATATTTTTAATCAATTAGTATAATTATATCATTAATATAATATATATTATTTAATCCTATTTTAATATCTATATATAATATATTTTCATGAAAAATTGAAATTATCATTATTTGGAGATGGTAGGCCATACATATGCATGTGTGATAATTTTATTTTTCATTTGTCAGGAATGAGGGTGTATAACTATGTTTAAATAATTAAAAAAAATCTTGAATAATTTTGAAACTAGTGCTATATTTTTATGTCATATATTATAGTGTCCCAAATCCGAGTAACTTAGATTTGATGTCTTACCATATTTCATTTTCATAACATATAAGATATAAAATCCCTAAGAACATAATAGTTTAGTAGTATTGGAAAACTTTACTAATGAATAATTCTCACATTACATTTTGAAACATAAAATATAACCTAATTGTTTTTCCAAAGTAACATTATTCTATCAGGAATATTCTTGTCTTTAATTCTTCGTACAGAACCTAGGTTCATTAGAAAGGAAAAATAATAAAAGGTATCTCAAATTCAGAATAGGGTTTATCTATAGTTGAATATAAAATGAATTTTAATAATAATAAAAATTTAATGGTAAATAAATTGAAAAATTCAATTTTATCTATATATTGGGAATAAAATGTATCTAGATATAATATCATTGTGAAAATATCATGTATAATCAGATAATACATAATCAATATAGAGAGGTAACTAAAAAACATCCCATTTAATCAATAAACTGTTAATAATTATTGAAATTAATGATTAATTATGGAAGATCATGTTCTCAATAACATGATACCCCTATCGTCAATACCCATCATGAGATGTTTTAAAACTATAGGTAGAAACATGTTTTATTCTAGCTTATATATTCGCATCATTATACTATATAATCATCATGGGGATATATAATTCCAGGACATTCCCATAATTGAATGTCAAAATAATTCCTATAATATCAAATAATCAATTTATTTACTAAATCAATAGAAATTGTCAACAAATATCTGTATTGAATAAAGGTGAAATATTTATCAATATTTCCCTAGTTAATAATATTAATTTTAATTAAAAAAACCATTTTTTAAAATGGGAAATTATATAGTAAATAGACTTAATGAAAATGTATGATAAAATGATTTTATATTTTGATGGATAAATGATAAGATTCCTTCAATAATAATATAATAATTCCAAATGAATGTCATAATGAAAAATAGATTCTTACCACATTGGTAACATTCATGTTATATTCCCTTGAAATAATACAAATTACATAAAACAACAAAAATAAGAAATTAATAGTCTTTATGATATATTACCTCAAATGTGTAGTTTATAAAACATATAAAATTGAATATGTGCAAATCAAAAAATATGTATCACTGAAATTGAAATTGAGACTAAATCCCTTACAAATGTCATAATATGAAGGGATAATAAATGAATCAATTATTTGTATCAAATGTGAAAATACATAAATAATGTGTAAATAAATTACATAATAGAAAATATTTTTTACAGACATAATCATACAATGCCAATAAATATGAAAATTTGGTATAACACAGTGAAAAGAAATTCTGTTTTGAAATTCTATACCATTAGGTAATTTTAAATCAAATTCCCGTACAATGATATAATAAAAAATAAACATTAAATACCATGGATTATTAATTAATGAATTTATTACACTTTTAAGGGGTAATATACGAACCATAGTGGAGAAATTAGGTTCATAATTTTATAACATGCCTCGATGAAGGAAAACATAGACGAAGTCCCTTACATTGAGTCTGAGTCATCCCAAATGATCATTACATTAAAGAATAATATTAATATATTAATTAATAATATGAATAATAAAACATACCAAGTATATTATTCTTTTATTTTACTTATTACTATATTATATTATATTTCTTAATCAATTAAATTTTCATAGACTATTTTGATTTTATTTGACTTCTGCATCAAAATGACTTCAGTAGGATGACTATCTGTTTTCAAGGAAATTATTTTAAAAAATAAATAATAATAATAATAATTAAACAATTATCTTATTAATATATAAATTATTCTTTTAAATCCAATAATTAAATATGTTATTGAGTGACGAAGTATGTTATGATCATGGAGACACTAGGTCTTATGTCTATAAGAGGCATGTTTCCAATTTTCAACGATCATTATAAAAAGCAGGAAAGCAATTTTTTGTCTTTATAGAATTCTAATAATATCCTAAATAAATATAAATTATCTAATTATAGTTATATATATCAAACATGTGGTGTGGTGATGAAAATAGAGTGACCATGCTTTATAAAGGAAGCATCACACACCTACAAAAATGTTGTTATCTTCATTCAGTGAGTGAAATGGTAAGAAATAAAGTTATAAATTATCTTTTGATAATTATAAATATTGCAATAATACAATTCTTATGTCATTTATATCACAAATATAAATAATAATAATAATATATATTACCTTCCATGTAATGTATTAATGAAAAAAATTACATCTCTTCGTGAGGCAGTAGTCCACTATATACATGATCGATGTTATTGTATCCCATATAGAATGGAAATAAAAAATATATATATGATAGAATGACTCCAATGTTATACTTATGTTATATCTTTCATATATATATTTTATATCCATAATAATACCTAACCCTGAGAGCTGTTGATTGAAGATGTGTCACTTTGGTTCATGAGGTGGTTGTCCACCGTACACACGAGTTACATTATTGTTTCTTATTAGAGGGAAGTTGAAATTGATATAGAGAGTAAAATCATATTGTTAATAAAAAAAGGAGTAAAATCATTTTTACATGACACAAGGGACCAATATAGAGTATTATAGATAATTAAACATTAAAATGTCTAAATATGGTCATTTATTACAATTTATAAATGTTTTAGGTAATTATAACCCTTATATTATTAGTTTAACCCCCAATAAACCCATTTTTACAATAACTATTGTAATTATTTACTACCATTTCACTATTCATTTTTTAAAGAGTGAGTATTATAAAATATAAATTATTATGACTATTAATTTGTAATCCAGATTTTCGAAATTAAATTCAATGAACTTGAATAAATCCATTTAAATTTATACCCAAAACGTGATGAAAAACATGATTCAAAAAAATATTATCATAAGTATATAAGGTTTCAAAATAAAAATTCAAATTTAAATTTATTATAACGGACTAAATTAGATAAATTTAAATATATTTGAAGTAATTTTACTTTTGAACTATTTGAAAATTTAGGTTTACATTGTAAATAAATTAAACAAATAATCTTTTTTCAATATAAATCAGTATTTTCACTATTCATTGAAAAATGATACTTTTCAAAATAATCCGAAGAATAATAATCCTAAGATAATATTTATTTCATGGATTAAAAAATTAATATCCTTTTTATCAAATAAATTTTCTAAATGTGGTAAAATGTAATTTCAAATTATCAGTGTAGAGCGTGACTGACTCGTCCTTTTAAAAATACAATTTTTATAAAACAATTTCTTTCTATTAAATAATAATTACGTTATTTATAGAATATTGATAAGCATTAATTTTTTTATCATGTTTAAAAACATATAATTTTTTAACTTATTTAGTACTATTAACATACACCATGTTAATAGCTAGGTAGTAATGGTATACTATATTAATGTTCATTTTGGATTGGGGTTGCATGACCCACAATCTATCAAAGATATTATGTTTAACGAAACATATTTCATTAGTTATTTACTATCTACATTTCTTTTGGAATACACTATCGAAAACTATTATATTCTTTTATAATTTCAGCGTGCTATATTCTCCCCTACTTATATAAATGTTTTTCGCATAATTTTATCTTTCAATAAAAAAATATGGGTTTGATATATGTAATATTCCACTATCAAAAACCCATATCAAAAAAGGGTTTTTAAATTATCATTTTGAAAAGATATAATGGAATATAAAAATGTATAGTGATCCTAATTATTCATACATGACTATTAGCACATTTTTTATGATAAGAAACCTAATATTTATACATTCAAGGATCGAAGGGTTTAATATCTTGTGAGAACTAATACAATACATCCCTTATTGATAATAAAAAATAAATTTTATTAAAACTATTCTCATATATCCACCTAAAATATCTGTTTAATGACCCCGACAAAAAAATCCCAGAGTTGGTTCCATACGTTATTAAACTAGCATGACTACAATGATTCAAATCCCAAATGGCTGACCAGTTTAGAAGATTTCGAGAAAGATATAGGTAGATTATACAAATTTATCATTGGTAATAGAAAATAAAAATTAATACATAATAAAATAAAATAAAATATATCCTTGAAAAATCATTCAAATATCTCTTCATTAAATTACAAGGATAGGATACACAACATGTGTGATCAAAATTCTTAGTGAGGGTTATGTATAGAGGAAGTGATCAGAATCAATAAGTATAGTCAATATAGACCGATAAATAAATGAAAACATGTGAATGTTCAATAACATTAATGCATTTATATATAATTAATATTCAATATATCAAGGTATGTAATCCAAAACACATTTCCTTTAATTAATAACTTGATCATAATATCATAAGAAAAAATATGAAAAAATAATTCCCTATAAATAACCACATGAGCTGAAACTGGACCATGAATATTATAACTACTATAATATTAAAATTGAATAAAAATAATAATTGAATTCATAATTTTGTATGTCTAAATTATCAAGATATATTATCATGATAATTACTTTTGGGTTCTATCCTCAAGATAATTTAAGTATGTGGGTAGAAACCCACCAGATTAGGACAACTAATTCAGCTAATGAGACTAATTATTCATTATGGGGATTTCAATAATCATTCCACAACTAGTTTATTGCATGTCCACATGATTATATATATATATATATTAATTTAATAAATAAACAATTTTCCTTCCCAAATTTCCATATTGAGTTAAGGATATTGATTTTTAATATTCCCCTAGTTATGTAAATAAAATTGGTAAAACCATTATATAGTTTACGAAAAAATCATATCCATTACAATAGAATATGGATTTTTATGATAAATACATTTAAAAAAAATTAATTACATGAATGTGACTATTTGATGGGATAGTTAACAATCAAAAAAGAAATTAAGGTAGGACAATAACTTTTACCACATTGTAATATTCATGTCAAATCCCATTAAATAGGATAATTAAATAGGAAAACCCCCCTAAAATTTAGAATAAATCTTGATATTAGATTCCATAGGCTAATTATATACACCTTATAAAATTGAATTGGTGCATAATAAAATATCATAATAGAATGTAAATGTAGACCAAAACCATAACCATATTCTTACTTTTGATTGTGTATTATTTGACTTATTGTATAGTGGTTTAATTGTTTTTAATTATAACAGAACCATATTAATATTTATAATATCCTCTAATAGCCTGATGTCATTATTTTTTTTATTTTCCATAATCCACATTTCAAGGGGATAGGTGGAAGCCTTTCAAGACCTGTAGGCAAAAGTATTACATGTCCTGTTGGCCTTAAAGAATTCATTTCCCATGGGCTTCAAAAATTATATACAACCCAGAATAACTACGTGGAACTACTCCTCCCCAGCATCTTCATCGTGAAATAAAATCTCATCATTCACACGGTTTTTTTGCTAGGTTTTTTCATGCATGTATAGGCTTCTCCCGATGGGAGGTGTCATTTACATCCTTTTATTACATATTCTTTTCCATTCATTAATAATTATTTATTATTTTTATTGTTTCAGTTGATTATATCCCTGTTTTCTCATGCATGTTTCATTATAAAATTTCCCTATCATGTGTATATTATTTAGTTCATTAAGTTAAATAATAATAATAATTACATATTTAAAATATTTATTCATAAATTAGACTCTTAAAACCAACAATGAATTATTTTTATATAAATTTAAATACAATACAAACATGGAGAAGGTAGGCCATACATATGACTGGGTAACATTTTCCATTTTTTATTGATCATTATAGAAAGGATTTATCTAATATATAAATTTTCTAGAATTATAATAACACAATTAATACCATAATATATACATCTATATATCATTCATGTGGTTTGGTTATGAGATGATAGTTTCATCACTTCCATAATGTTGTATTCCACACGTACACCAAAAATGTTGTTATCTATCACTGAGTGAAAATTTATGAACAAAAATGAAATTATTTCATTAGAACAATGAATAAAAGTCACGAAAAGAATTTAAAAAGGTGGGGGAAAACAAAAACAAGGTGATTAAGGGGGTTTAAATAAATAAAATCCAATTGTGATCGCCTGAAAAAGTTTTTCACATTGTGGGGGAAGGATACCCATAATAGAGAAGATAAATTTGTGGCTTATCCTATCTACCCCTAGAGGATAAAAAAACCACCACCTTGTTTCTATCCCTCCATGTGTGCAATAATACATGACCATTAGGAAAACAAATCCTACACCACTTAATGCGATATAAAATAGACTAGGGAGTGGATGACACTCCATTGAGAGTTGTGAACAAGTGTTGAGTCATTTTCAATGATATATATAAAATGATAATGATAAATTAATAGATCCATTATATTATGAATTTAATTGGGCTCCTCTATGATAAGGATCCCTTGACCATCGAGGAAACTGTAAAAAATGTGAAAAGATCATGTGTGATGCCGAACAGCTACACCACCAAGCATTAATCTAAGACTACGTGACCCGTCTATATTCATCACTAGACCACTGTTTGGGGAATTCCAACAAATACTTCTCCCTAATCACATAAAATCATGTATTTCCAATTATTCATGAACGTTATCCATATAATTAAATAGTATTTTTTATTTTATTCAATTTTACTTCTTTTTAATCAAAATATCTAACTCTTCCACAAGAAACTAGGATTGAATTGAACCTCTAGAGAAGAACTATGAATGTAACATCCTATTACTGTTTTCATTTATTTTTAAACACATATTTTATAATATTGTATAGTTGGGATTTATTTAGGGTTTTGTGAGGATAAAATATATATGTAAACTAAATGTATGGTCTACTGCACAGTTGTTGCACAATTTTCCCAAACCATGCACCATCGTAGGGAAAACTGTAAAAACAACACAGTGAGTGTTATTCAAGTCATTTAAATGGTTAAAAAACCATCCCCATTCACATGATAATCTTTGGAGCCCATTTAAAATAGGGGTATAGAAAGGGTGTATGGTTGTGTCAAATTTGTGGCTCTGTCCCGCTTAATATTTGTATGGGATTTTTAATACCAAAATCTAATTTTAAAATCCCCAAAACCAACCTTTTAGGCCTTGACAAGAGTGTATGACCCCAAATTATTTTTTTCATCCCCAATGAATCCAATGATTAATTTTTGGCCTCTTAGAACCCTCTTAGATGAAAATCGATACTATGAGAAGGACATTTATTATTCACTTGGTTAGTTTCCTCATCTGGATCTCTGTATCCCACTATCCCCCTTTTCCTCCCATGGTTTTCAAGGATCCCCATATTTATTCAAAGATTAATAAACTTATTTCTTTGTATCATTAAAATTATAAATGATTTTCAGATTCCATATTCATCATTCCCCATTGAAAACCCCCAATTAGGGTTTGGGTTTTTGAGATCGAGTGATTATGACAATTGTTTTTTCCATGTTAATACCCAATTTTTATGAACACTAAATTGTATTATATAAATTCAATTGTTTATTTAAATTCAATTTATTATATATAGAAAATTTATTTGTTATTTATTAAAAACCCAGTTCAATTGAATAGGGGTTTTTGGAAATTGATTTTATTGAATGAAATTGTGCGAAACAAAAAATATATTGAATTGGGGAATTATTGTGTAATTCATTGTAAACTATGGGTATCTATGTTGATGGATTGAAATTATGAAATAATTTGAAAATTTTTCAATTAAATATTTTCTTTTATCTATGATAATTTAATTATAAAATTTAATTTGTGAATTGATGTAAAATAATTATTTGGGAAAAATGGCTTAAGATGGCTTTAAAAGAAAACTTTTGGTTTTTTTCAGGAAAATGGATTATTTTGATTAAAATACCAATTTAGTGATTAATAGAAATAGTGGAATTATTGAAATGAGAGAATAAAAATTAATTGTATTTTATGGATTCATGAAATATATTTCCTATCATGGAATTATACTAGAGAACATAATATCCTAGGAGGTTGGTGAGTTATTTGGGAAAAGCACACTAGGATTGGAATGCCATTGAATAGGATGGAAGTTTTACAACACTAACATGAAAATTGGTCACCAATTCATATTATTTAATTTTATATAGATGATTCCTCACCTACCAATTTCGAGGGGTGTGTGTACACATCGATGTTATTATCACATGAGTGTGTGATAATACCATAACCTAGAACCATGGAACCTTTTTGTAGATGACCATCTTCTCTACTTAATTATATATGATATATAAGTCTGTGTGAATTTTTCTAAAATGTTTTACATGACTTCTGATTTATATAAATTGATTTAAATAATAATTTTTATTAAATACTTTTCATTAAAATTATATCCATAATTTCTTATGTAAAACCTTCATTTATTAATTTGATTTTTGAAATTAAATTTTTTTTTATTAAATATTAGAATATATATATTTTCTTAATTAAATGTATCCATATTTTATGAAATTCTTGGTGGAAGCCTTATGGGATTTTATCTTACAAAATACCAGTTTCTTCTGGTGTTTATACATTATCTACTTCCAGGTTCACATAGGGGTAAAGAACATATTTGATGTGCCTACAGATGTTGATATTTGGACTTATATTGTTTCATCCATTGGGAATTAGGATATTATATTAGTTTTTATTGTATTGTTTCTAGTAATTTGGTTGGATTATACCTATTTGACATTAGGTACATTCTCTATGTGGATTTTTTTTGTATTCATACTGACTTGTTCATCTTTACTTCCATAATGTTTTTGGTAAAAAAATTACCATGGTTATTTGTTGTGAACTCATGTGATAGTTACCTACATGTGGAGATTAGGAATTCTCTCTAAGACTTGTAATATCCAGCTCGATTATCAGCTAACATGGGAACCTGGTCTAGTTCAAGGCAAAGGGTTATCAATGCTCAATGTTGAGATTTTATATTGTTGTCAGTATAAATTTTTTATTCATTTTGGGACATAGAAGGTATTTGAAATTATTTTTCTAGAAATATCTCACCTCATAAAACCTTACGACACCATGTGTGGTTTGGGAAAGATTTCTAGTGGACTAGTTCTAACCTCTCCCATAATTTTAAATCTCATATTTATAAATATAAATATTTTTTGTTATATTTGTTGGGATTTATTTCCCCTATTTCTCCATTGGAGTGTAATTCAGTTACCTTCCATTTTGTCTGCTAATGTTATGTTGCATCATGGCTCCGAGAAGGATTGTGAATTAGATCTGGGACTATGATAAGTTAAACCTTACATAGTGAATCCTCTTATGGAACCAAGTTTCGTTTAGGTGATTCCATGTATTTTCCATGGTCTGGGATAGGAACAACCACTATCTCACATTCAGGATCTAATAGTGGAACCTTAGAGGGATTTTCACATGATTCATTATCATCAGTTTCATCACAATAAGACACCGCCATTCAATGTCTCAAATGATATTGAATCTATTGAGGACTGGTGGAGCAAGATGGAACTCTTTTTGGGTTCTTGGATACACCTGATAAAATCATGTTAAATCATGTCAACTTTGTGTTTGAATCACTAAATAAGAGATAGTGGGACACATCGGTGGTGGCGAAGAAGAATAAAGGCTTAGAGTGCAATAAATTCAATGTTATTTTCATTGATGATTTCTATTCGTATTAGATTTTCTTGGCCAAATCTATAATGTTTTTCAAACCTGTTAAGGTCGACAATATATTAATAGAGTATGTAAACTATTTTTCTGAGCTCATCCATTTCGCACCTGAGATAATATCAAATGAAAAGACGAATGATCGAATGATTGAGTTGGAAATATTGTTCTATATCTATTCGTAGGATTTCCTACTAAAGCTACAATATCCTGATGATGTTATGGATGAAGAATTCATGGTAAAAATGGATATATCTGGAATGTTAGGGTTATTAGAAGTTATATCCATGTGGCACCATGGGTTCCTTTAATGTAAATCCATGGAGTAATGATTATTAGAGTTGATCTTCACAATAGGGTCATTATAGACATCTTTTTGTGATGGGTAGAGTCGTAGTGATTTTCTACCAGTGTGGAAAGCCTAGGAATTTAAATAGGGTCTACGTTGAGGGACCCAAGATATGTGGAACTTATAGATGCTCACATCACCTACAGAAAATCATTCATATCTCTTCCACTCCTGATAGTGTAACGAGATCATCTAACCCTTCCAAAAATGTGGGGAAATTCAGTGCTTCATGTATAAAGGGTTTCCACCAACAAGAATCAAGATAGAATATTATTTACAATATGAAAGAGTATCCAACAGAAGTAGATATGGGTCCAGCAACTATGATAGGAACAATTACTATAACATCATTATTAGTGACTACATTGGCAATATTATAATTCAACATACAAATAATTTGTCTTATGAGATCGATTTTACTACACCCCTTATTATGAAGAGAGAATATGGTCTTCATAGTACCACATGTATTTTCTCTCTATCAGATGTCGATCTTTCTTGGAGTTGTCTACTTCTCAACAGGAAACCACATGTCATCACTTTAAATATGGATTGGCTCATTTCCAATAGATTCTAAATTGATTATTATCGTATATATGTGTCCATTACTTCATCCAATGGGGTTTGTGGATTATTTCAAGGAGATTGGGACATGATGTTGAGTAGAGGCAGACCTTCTTATCCATAGTGGGGAAATGGATATCTTAGTCTTGTTTTGACCTATATAGAGAATCATTGGGTAATGTTATACCTCAATGGTTTTTTGAGTTTCCAAATGTTTTTTCCTTCTAACTTCTCTGTTTTCCAACCCATAAGATAGGTGAATTTTTCTATCAACTTAATGAATGGTAATTAACTAGTGACTATTACTTCTTTCTACGTAGACCCAACTAAAATGAAGTAGTTTATGAATTGGTTTTATGATTTTATAGATAAAGGATTTATAGACCAGAGTGTGTCCTATTGGGTGGCACCATATCTCTTCTTCATGAAGCAATGTGGTTCACAGTGCCAATGTGTTGATTACAAAAAAATAACCATATATACTGTAATGAAAAAGTGTATGTTACAATTGATTGTTGATCATTTTGATCAGTTAAAAGGGGAGAAGTGGTTCTCAATGATTGATCTTCGATCTCGCTACAATCATTTGAATATTAAATAATAATACATATAAAAATAAACCATTAAGAGTAGGTATTCCCATTATTATTACCTTGACATTCGCTTTGTTATAACCAATTATTTTATAGTATTTATGGTATTAATAAATTATATTTTCCATGAGAATCTTGATACGTTCATGGTAGTATTTAATGATGATATCCATGATTACTCTATGTTCAAGTATGATCATGTCCTCCATCTAAAAAAAGTTCTTGAATTATTGATAAATCACTTAATTAATGAAAATCATTTGAAATGTGATTTCATGATTCTGGATCTAGACATATTTGGACACATGGTGTCAAAAAAATGTAGTTCAGTTAATCCTAAAAATTTTAAAACTATTACGACATGGGGGAAACAATAAAATGTATTTTAGAATTAGATATTATTGGGCTTAGCTGGTTAATATATCTGGTTTGTAAGGGACTTCTCAATGTCATATTCTAGGATGATCTCCCTAACATAGAAGGTAGTAATATTTTATTGAGATGAAAAATGAAAAAGTTTTTTACATTCAATGAAACATATTGTGATGACTGATCTTGTGTTGGCTCTTCCCAAGGATGAATTGGTACACACGGTCTTCTATGATGAATTACGTTCAGATTTGGGGTAATTTTTTATAGAATGTGATCATGTTGTCGCATACATATCTCGTCATCTTAGGACACACAAGAAGACACTACTACAAAATAATATTTTACCAATGGTTACAAATTATTGGTAAAACCCAAAAAAATACTAGAAATTATATCCCAATAGTTCACTAAACCATTCGACTATTAGGCATGGGGATAGCTATATCCCAAATGTTCAGTTTGGACAGTTTGGATAGGTTGGAAAGATTTTCAAAATATCAATAGCTTAGTGTTAATTGTTGGTAAATTTATATCCCAATAGTTAATAAATGTTGCTTTATACCACTAGACCATTGGATTTTAACCGTTAGTATACACGAGTGGTTGTCATACAATTGTTATATCACCTAAAACACACTGCTCCCAACAGTTTCATTGAAACCGTTGGGATATAGGTATACCAACAATTCTCAAACCTTTGGAATATATTACTCTATATATATACCAATAGTTCATAGAACAGTTGTCATTTCATCTTCTCTGTAAGAAATATGGTACGCACCACTTTCATCCAGAACTAGCATACAAAAGCCTCCCCCTTTACAACATGTATCATACAACAGCCTCCCCTCTGCAATTCTAGTACTGAAATTCCAAAAAGCATCAAGTCACCGCCTCAACTCTGGAATTGTAGTAGAATCCTATAAAATAATGATCAATACAAAGAAACAAACATGCAGAAAATATACAATGACGAAAAAAACAATCAGTGCACCCCCCTTGACAGCCCCTTGCACCCCATTGAACACCCAATGGACCCCTAGGACAGTCCCCTTGCACCGCACTGGATATCTTCCTTGCACTCCACTGGACACCCCTCCCCCTAGACAACCCATAGAACCCACTCCCTTGGAGACCCCCCTAGACAGCACCCCTGGAACCCCACCCCTCTCTAAAATAACCGTAGACATCCCCCCCTCACTGCACTACATACCCCCTAGGAACCACCCTTGAACCCCCTACCCTATAGACCCCCCCCCCCTGACGCCACTAGACACCCCCTGGACCCCCCCCCCCGAACCCTACCCTGCAGACCCCCTAGTCACCCCTACTCGGAAACCCCCCTAGACTCCCCCCTAAAACCCCCTTCCCTTCAGACCCCCAGACCATCCAAGAAACCACCAAGAAACCACCTGCATTGCAGACCCCCCCCCCCAAGACACCCATGAACACCCTACCCTATAGATCCCCCTATACACCCCCTTAAGCCCCTACCGTACACACACCTAGACACCCACCTAACCCCACCTTTCACACCCCCCCGAAACTGCCTACCCTACAGACCGCCTCGACCCTCTAAAACCCAAATCCTTTTAGAGCAACTTAGACACCCCCTAGACCCCCCCCCTGCCCCGAGACACCCCCTAGACATCCCATCCAAGACAACCCACCTTCACCCTCCCCCTTCCCTAAAGACCCCCTACACCCCCTGTATGCCCCATGGACAGCCACAGGCTTACAACCATAAAACAACAGCCTTCCTGTTATCCCAGCACAACCAAAATTTCATTCTAAATAGTTAATATATTAACCAATATAACAAAAAATATGAATCACCTCAATTGAATCAATATCTCAAATAATCTATCTGACAGTCTAAATTGATTCATGTAACCCAATATATTCACATTTTTTAGACTCCATCAGGTATCCTAACAAAAAATACCTCTTGTGATTGTAACAAAAGTTTCTTATGTCCCACTTTTTGGCACTGATATAAAACAATTAATTTATCCTAGAAGAAACTGATGAGAAATAAATATTGTTTCAAAACCTCCATATATAGGGTCTAACTTTGAACATTATTTTTCCCTTATTGGTGATTCCTCCACAACAGTCAGGAATATATGAAACATGAAATACCCGAGAAAATTTGTGGGCTACAAGTATTTGACCAAACTAAATCGAGATACACCAATCCACCAACTACAAAAGAATCTATTTTAAATGTTCATTTGGCTTAAATCCTTTAAAATATTTAAATTATGCTGTATTGATATCACATTAAAACCATGAAAATAATTTACATTATCCCTTTTTATAACGTGATTGAAAAAATTTCCAAATAGTGGTTATTATATTAAATTCAAAATATTATAGACACTTTTCCAAATACTAATATCATTATAGAAGTATTCAAAAAATTTCTAGAAGAATCATTGTATTTTTAAACGTTCCTGTTTAAATTTTTTCTTTTCAAATTAACCCTATAAAATGAAGAAACACACAGTATACAATGGTACATCATAACCAATCCATAAATTAAATTGAAATAACTCAAAATAAAAAAAATCAAAGTCGAAAAAAATGCACAATAATGGAAGAAAATATTGAAATCATGAATCATTCATGAAAGTGTATATCTAAATTCCTGAGTGTTCAAGGTGTTGAGAGACCCATATAGTTGAAGAAATTATGTGACTATTTGAGATGAGTAGATCAAATCATGCCTATCATCTACAAAAGATAATGAATATTTTGTTCAAGAGTATACTGGGTTTTCTAGTGTGTTCATAGAGGGATATATACATCAAGTGGTGTATAATAAATATGGAGATTAGAAAGATATATTATTCTAATCATACCATTTTATTATTTAGTGGGAAGTTGTATTTATTGGTGTGAGTCTACAGGAGAATCATATTGGGTCACTATTCTTATAGGATTGAGAGGTCCTTAGTGTAACCAGTTGGGTTTCTAGTGGAGAATCTGTAACTGGGGTGACTAACCAATCCTGAAATGGAGTAGGAATTTGAGTTCGAACCTTTTAAAACCATGGGATGTGATTCCAATCATAGTGAGTAATTCCAGCATAAAAACTAACCAGGTCTTTGCAAACATTAAGGACCTTATATAGAATTAAAAACATCATCGAAAGGAGGTATCTTCAGGAATTTAATTTAGTGTGGATGTAAGGGGGGAGTTCCATAACACTGAAATGTTAGAGAAAATATAAATCAGAACATGAGGGAGTGGGAGTACCTCAGAGGAAGATGGTCCCACTGTATCACCCCCACCCCACTCCACAAAACCCCTCCCCCCCCCCCCACACCACTACATCCCCCATCCCCTTATCCATTGTCTCCCCTACAGCAGCCCCCCCCCCCCCGACACCACCCTGCTTCCCTGCCCCCCCCCCCTCACTGCAACCCCCCTACAATAGTCCCCCTTGATGCTTCCTCCCCCCCTCCAGCAACCCTCCCCACTACACTCCCCCACTCCACTCCACAGACCCCCCTCCCCCACTCCACTACCCCCACCCCACTCCACTACTTCCCCCCATCCCCTACTGTACTTCCCCCCCTAAAGTAGAAAGGTAATATTAATCCATTGAATTTTTTTACAGACATACTTTTTATGAATCATGTATCTATTGAGAGTATAAATAGATCAAACTAGTTTTATAATTCTACTCTCATGTTTGAGTTTATTTGAATTAATTCCCTATTGAATTAATTTGATATATACTTAGTATTATTTAGTAAATAGAAGATGAAAAAGCACAAGTAGGGGAATAATTTGATTCCATGTAGATTTCATTGGCTAAATAGGTTATAAAATGTACCAACCTCTCAAAATTAGTGAAATTGAAGGAATAAATTGTCAAAATCTTCAATGATAACATGTCTTTGATGAATGAAATATTTCAAATAATAGATTTTTAAAAGGAAGTGATTAATTCTAGTACTACTAAGGTATTCAAATAATACGAAAATCAACACAAATTTCATGTGAGTGTTACTTTTTCACAACTGGAAGTGAAAGATAAAAGACATAAAGAACTTTATAGTTCACTATAATTGAGAAAAAAGATCCATAATAATTAAGTTCAAAATACAATAAACGACGGGGTAGTCAGGTTGAGATAATTATAAGATCAAAGGATCCCCCTCAACCCAATGTTTCTAGATTTGGAAGTAAAACATAAAGGCATGGAATCAAAAAAAGCTATAACTTCTGAAATAATTGAGAACATTACTTCCACCAGTCAAGATTTATAAATGATATTTCCATTAAAAGAGACTCATGATAGTGTTAATGTGAGTTTTCTAATTTTGTTAGATGGATCCACTTCATACTTAATGAAAAAGGAACCCTAAAACTGGGTAAACTGAGATAACGTTAAATATATATTATCATAAAATACATGACAAAAGGAATATTAGGTACAAATGTGAAACATTAAAAAATATAAGACACCTAAAGATATTTCAAGAAATGATTTGAGAATTTGTAAGAAAATATTCCTCCCAAATATACACTACATATTAGGGGTTCCAACGCCTGAACAACAAGCATTTATGATTAGACATACTGTACGTCTAAGAAAAAATCAAGACTAATTGGAAGACACTGGAGACACTAGATATTTAGGAATATATCCATTGATTATTTTCATAATATATTAATATGTAAAATTTCAATAAGGAGTGAATAGAGGGGAATAAAATTTAAAATAATGGGGTAAATTAATGGATTGGAATAGTCTATACATAAAATGAGAATACCAATATCTCAATTTGAGGAGCCCAAGAGCTGGCGCAAGTTTCCAGGAATCAAGGAAATACCATATGGGAACAATGTTTCCCACAAAAAAATAATAAAAACATTAGTGGAAAATAAAGAAAAATTTATGCATGACCCATAATTACATTGTATGTCCATGCCGAAGGAAAAAAATAAACTAGTGCAACATGGAATAAAGGAAAAAAATGAAACACATTAATGAATCACTCCACTACCCCAATCTCACTCCGCTGCAATGAAAACTGCGCAGGCGCCTCCAATACCTTTTTTCCTCCTTCATAGAATATAAATACTATTTATATGTATAATGTGCTAGAAGTCCTATGTGGCAGATCTGATAAAGAAAATAAAATAAAAAATACAAAACAACATACCTATCTTCGGTCACTATGCAAGTCACCTCACAATATATAAGAACCACAATACCCCTTGGGTCAAATCATGTCTCTAAAGGTAAGGGGGAAATTTTAAAAGTTTCAAAATGATACTAAAAAATAGTATATTCTTATCAATTAACAATTACTCATCCTATTAATGGTATATAATCATTTTATCTCGAGTTTCAGCTTAGTATTGTTTTGTTCGATACACGATTGTTTGGGATATTTTCATTGGATTTAGTTTTTCATTTTTTGTTTATATTAGATTAGACAATTTCATTTATTTGGGTTATAATTGATTCATTTTGATTACATTTGAATTCATGTGTCCATACATGAATTCACATTATGTAAAATATGTTTCAATTCATTAGAAAAAATAACCCATCGATTAATTCCACTTATAGGGATTGTTTTTATTTGTAAACATATTACCCTAAGATTAAGGTATTGAGTCAACCTTCCCCTATGATACAATATGAAATATAGAAAACTGGGGGGAGGGAACCACAACTAAGGTGTAAAATTACATATCTATGGTGGGTAATGTTATTTATGAATATGTCTCACATTACTGAAATATGTTTATAATAATGAAAGCAATAATGGATCTTAGGATATTGTTATATATGGTGTATGTGGTAATATCCCACAATACCCAGATTACAATGTTATAATCACTAATATTCACATGTATACATATTTAGTGACATAAGAATTATAATTTTACCACATATACCATTTTTAACACCATGTAAAAAGATATTTAGTCTATAAATTAAATTTTAATGATATTGAGTCCATTATAAATTCTCAGGTTCAGAATGACTTTGTGCATCCCTCATTTTCTATTGACTATAGGTAGATGAATATATATAACATATTAATTCAATGGTATTGAGTCAATTGTATATGACACTTCGTGTGTCAAACCATCGGACATGGACTTCTCTCTTGCAAGAATAAAATTTTCCAATCACTAGAGGAATAATATAATGAGTGTGGAGTCGCACCCCTAATGATGTTTCAATTTTCATAACCACATATAAGATTTAAATAGCCCTAACAATGGAATTGGATAATTTTGAACATGAAAATGAATGAAAACAATAGTATTAATCAAATTACAGAAATTCCAGATGACACAATAATTGTACATATAAAACTAGATGGATCAATATATTGATTGGTATGAGTATACTCCACTAAATGGATATTACATTACCCACATCCCTGGTCTATATATTTACTTCATCATATTTCTTAATTCTAGTGGGACCACTACCCATATGTTGGGGTTTTATGTCCCCTATCCCCACATGAGTGACTGATAGAACTCCATCAGCCCATCTACATCGGAGTAGGAGAGCATCTCCTAGTAGCTGGTTCCTACAATGATCCACTTCCAATGATAATATTCTATGTGTTCCTATATAACTTCTATATATCACCCATATTATCAAACTATCAATACTCCACGATGGGAATAGAACACTAAAATGGATTATGTTCAACCCTGTAATTCATAATAAAATTAATCAGAATGATGTCCATATATGTGTGGCCTTAATCACATGTTGATCTAACCATTGCAGCCTTGGTGGAAATATTAATATTAATGCTTATTGAAACCAAAGGTGGAACTCCTAGATCATCAAATAGAAATACATTTCCCTTGACTCGTGTCCTCCATTAGGTTATCTTTAGTGTTGAGATAATGATTCATCAAATAAATAATTCTCAAAAAAGCAATTAACTGTGGAATGATATCATAATGAATCCCATGCTGAAAAAATGTCTCCCATGCAATATCATATCCTTAAAATGTAGGGGGAAATATTTTAGGTCTATGAAGTAACCATCATGGTCCATTAAAAACATTATCCTCTGTATAAATTTAATAATGTCACAATCCATTCTATTCTTCAAAATATCTAGATAAAAGTGACTCATATATTTCTCCTTGAATCCTTTATTTGTTAGACCTTATGATTCCACCACATGTACTATGATGCCCCTTTATCACATAGATGGAAATTTTAGAATACAAGTACCAAGCCTCACCCTCATCTATAATGTTGTCTCATGGTGAATAAATATTTTCATGAGAGACTCAATCCAGAGACCTGCTACCTGAGGGCCTCCCTCCCTATTAACTATGGGTGGGTAATGTATCTAAAACTCAATCTTGGTATCATACATCGGAGATAAATTGTGATTAGTTAGTCTCAAAATTGATCATAAGACTCATTGAATACAATCACAAAGTTGATCATCCTCCAGATTTCCCATTTTTGTTGGAAGCTCCAACTACACTATATGTGGTGTGTATTTTTTTACTATTATCACACAGAAAAAAAAGAAAATGTAGAAGAATTTTCTTTAAATAGGTAAAAACACTCATCAGATCATCAAGATCATAAAGATATCAAACTCTTAAGGACATGTAAAAAACATAAAACCATAGATAAATGGTTTCATCAACTCATTGTTGAGAATGTTAATTAAAAATATTATAGTAGAAAATATTTTAATCTTATTTTTATCAATCATGTTATATAATTTCATATTCAATGAATGAATCCCTATTTTTATAATTGCATGAATGCATAATTTCCTTCTATATCATTATTCGATGTTCCCCATTCCAAATCAAACCATGACCAAAATCACATAAAATAGTAACAACATACAACATGTTCGTCACCAAAGAGGAAATAACATAAAAATTGTAAAAGGAATAACTCATGAAAAATAACTTCCTCCTTGGAAACCTAGTTTTACCATTCTCATGGGTTAGTTAATAGTATAGATGTTCTCATGACCAATCGACAACACATCATATTATCCTATACAGAAATCCTAATAATACTAATTCAATACAAAACACTAAAAATTATAAAACATTATGACAACCATTACTTGAATCTACCACATGGGAGACAGATTGGTCATCCCAAGAACTGATGGAAATCTCCCCTTATTCCTTAGGAATAAAAATAATGATGAAGGGATAATATATATAGTGGGAGACTATAAACTTTTGTTCAAAATATTAAAAAATATTTAAAAAGTCCTCAAAAACCAATTTAAATCTATTAAAATATATAAAGAGGGAATTACCAAAAAATTACTGACCAAAAAAATAACATCATTCAGTATTGTGTTCCAAACTAAAATGAATATAGACGGTCATACACGTAAAAAACCTAAAGAACAACTCCAAAAAAATTCTTTCAAAACAGGTCTTGAACGCCACTCTACGTCTCATATCAATTCTCTTATCTCATCTTATGAATGAACCAATCTAGCATAGGGCCTCATACCCTTGTCCTGGCCTGTATCCATGCAGTCGTATTTGATCCTAAATTGGCTAGAGTAAAACATTGTATGCCACCACCAATGGTGTCTAAAAAATATAATCTGAATTCATATTTCATGTAATAGTATCATATTGATGTTCATGAATACATTAATTTAATGTTGAACAAAAAATTACCCTTCCAACACTCACATTTAGGTTGACACCAGTGGTATTCCAAACACGATTCAATATAGTTCCATATATGTCTATAAATCCCTATCATTATCTAAGATGATTTCCTTGACAACGAACCTAGAAAAGGTACATTACCCATTCTAGGGACCACTAACCAAACACACAATACTTATTCTAGGGATATCTCTCATCTTCCATGGGTTTATGGAAATTCTCCAAATTCTCATTATAAAAAGGATTGCATTCCAAAGGATAATAAATAATGAAAAGTGTGGAGTAACCATTCAAGGTAATATATACCCATGAGTCAAGAAAAAGAAAGATAAAAACCCCTAAAAACACCAAAAAATGAAAGATATTTTGAAATAAGTAACATTTTTTAATTCATTAAAATTAACAATTTTTATTCCTCCTAATCCATTATGTCAAATACTAGTTCTTATCAATGTTAAATTCTGCCTTTTCCAATTTCATTCCAATTTTACAGTTATATACTACAATATAAATTCAAGTTTCAATTGCATCAATTAAAATTCACATAATGATAATTACAAATTCTAATTCATAGTTCATCAGACGAACAAATTCAATTTTCAATTCTATTCATTACTTAATAATTTCATAATCCAAATAGAAGACACTAGACTCATACCATTCTTGCTATGACCCAAGGTTAACGATTAGAACACCTCTATGGTGGTCAAAGGATCATGGTATTCAACACCAATAGACCCCAAATGATATGTGGATGGTCTAACAGTGAGGATTTGATAAATTTCTATGAATTCTAATTAGAAAAGGTCACAAAAACAACATGATGACACTATCATACATACTGTAAATTTTATAAAACCAATTATGAAATTAGGGATATTTTTTTAAATCATGCACCACAATAAAAATAATAATAATCAAAAAACATAAAAAAAATTATGAATGTAATTCATTATAATACCATTTGGAAACTAATTAATACACCAAATCATGTCTATTATAATAATATCTATGTTTAAAATAAAATGAATTCACTAATTTCGAGTAGAACAAAATGAATCTAGATGTTTGAATCGAATAAGTGATTGAGAGATCTATGATTCAAGGTATCTTAAAAATGAGGTAGACATTAATATGGGTGGGAAGCCTGGAGAGATCCATTTTGGAGAATGTGATCTCCCAACAGAGGATGTGAGCTCACCATGTAGGGTTCATACTCAGGAGGTAGGGTTAGAAGAGACATCTAATTTGAAGAGGATATCTCATTTAGTGGAGATATCTATTCAAGTAGAAGTGATTATGTTTGATAGAATATGTGAGAACACAGGTTCATTCTTGGGATGTAGGCTTTGATGGAGGAGAGATCTGTTCAATGATGATCTATTCGTGGGATCTGTCCGGCGATTATTTTGTGTTTTTCTCAACGGTTTCTAAATACAATAGGTAATTATTGTATACAATAATGGTTTGAATAAACCATTGTAATATATTTCAAAAACCAATACAATCCCAACGGTTTCACAGAAACATTGGGATAAATCATCAAATAATTCCTTATTTATAATGGTTTAATCAAAACCATTGGTAAAAGTCACTTAAACCAACCGTTTTTCAAATCAATTACATACAGCTATTGGTGTATATGTTATTTCCACCAGTGAGAGTTACCTGAGCCATGACCATGAACTTTCTTATGTGATGCATGAACATAATAGTTGGTATCAATTCTTTTACATTGAATGGTTTTTCCTTATTTTCATAACCCAAAAGCATGAGTTATATATTATCACAAAAATAATTGAATCTTTACTAGAGGAATTGGGAGTCATTTCTGTATTATTTCATTTTTGAAATCTCATATACCATGTGGAAAAGAGATTTTTTTTGTTAAATTTTTAATTAGAAAACATACAACACAATATGTGAATGAATATTTGATCAAGTGAAACATGATGGATTTAATAACACATTTGAATATTAGAGTTTAGGAATTCGGGGTTGAGGATTCTTTTCCTAGTGACCATTTTCACTCCCCCCTTCATGAAATTATTCTTTAGAGAAAAATCTTGATGATGAGTTCTTTACCATTAGAGACACTCTTTGTGAGGGGAGACAATTGTTAATTGGCTATTTTGTAAAGAGGGAATTCTAAGATATAGAAATGGAATTGACTTTCCCTTAACATCAGGGGAATATGTGATTTGGAATTTCAATAAATTTTTATAGTCAGTGAACCCAGGAACCAAGAATAAGTTCTATGACATGTGGTGACAATTCTTGAGGCCATTTATGGGGTGGGGAGTTTCTGAACATTTCTCTCATTGTTACATGTTCCAACAGTTTAAGGCCAAGCACCAAAAACCATCATGATTGATTTATGAACTTCTAGTTACGAATAAGAAAATCATTATATCATTATGGAGTTTCTGGTTTTGTTTTCACATACCTAGAAAAAAAATAATTCTATATGTGTTCTAATTGATCAGATGGATAAATATTCTCACCTTATATCCATTCATGATAAAACCAATATAGAGTAATTCAAAATAATTTATGTGAAATAGAATATTTAATTTACAAAATTTATATCTTCTATAGTCTCTGATAGGGATCATTGGTTCACATCTCATATTTTTTGAGGAATTAATGACACCCTGGGATCTCAACTATGTTTGAGCATGGTATTCCTTGTACAACTAAATGTAAAAAATAGAAATAAATATGTATATTATTAAGGATATTATTCGTGCTTCTATTCTCAACATTGGTGCTACATGGGTTGATCACATGGGGATGGATGAGTTTTACAATAAAAATATTTACCATTCTATGATCAGAATGGATCCTTATGAAGCCTTTTATGGCCAGCCATGTAGATATATATTATGTTGGAAATATAATGGGGAATTTTCCTTGGTTGGACAAAGAAAGGGGAAAGAGACTATAATAATGAATTAGACGATTCTTCAACGGATACTTATGGAAAAAATCCGGTACAGGTATTATACTAATCTTTATTATACCTTTGGAATTTAATGTTGCTAAAGATGTGTTCTTGAGAATTTCACTCAATTTGAGTCATCAAAAACATGGTAGGTAATGGAAAATTTCTCCTCTCTTTGTGGTAACTTTTGTGGTTGGGGAATGATTCCTATAATTTACCACTTCTACCACTGTAGACATCAATAAATAATTTGGGTCATGTTTCTCATCTATGGAAATATCTATCTGATCTATCTCATGTGCTGATAAGAAGTGATCTTGTAGTTGAAACTGATTTATCCATGAATGAACGTCCATTTAGGATAAAAGATTCTAAAGACAAGAAAAATTGAGGGATGATGGAACCCTTGGTTTGTTTTCTATTGGAGAACAATTCTAATTCCCATTAGATGCGTGAGATTGAGGCACTTATTAGAATGAATTGGCCTCCTCTTTTTAGAATGAATGATTCTCAGTAGGCATTCTAGGGAGATAAATTTTCTATGGTCTTGAGTTTATAACATCCTTTAATTATTATCAGTTATTACAAATAACCATATTATTTTCAATGATTTGGTTGGGTTTCATTTGGGGATTTTATTAGGAAAATGTAAAATTATTTGAAATTTCCAGTCTATTGCATGGTCTGTGCATGATTTTCCAAAACCGTGTGCTCTATCAGGGAAAACCATGAAAAAACATGTTGTAGGTTTTTCCATAGATTTTCTATGGTTTGAAAAACCATTCACTCACTTAAGTGAAACTATGAATCCCATATAGATTATTTTCACAACCTGGGTGCATGATTTTGTCTAACCATGTGTGCCTACATAGTTAACAATGCATACATGATTTGTAATCCAAAAATCTATTTTCAATAAAGCTCAAACCCATCTTGGTATACCATAATGGACCTATATTCCCCTAAATCATTATATTAATTCCCAACATTTCTATGGAGTGGTATCAGGCCTTTTATAACCCTCTTAGAAGAGAGTTGAATATAAGATAATAAGGGTTTAAACTCTCCTAGTTAATTTCCTCTTATTGTTCTCTTTCTCCCACTCTCTCTATTTTTTCATCCTCAGGGATTCTGATATCTCAATATTGATGGATAGATCTAGTACCATATTTTTTGATCGTAAAACCTTGGATTGATCCCCATATTATTTTTTCATCTTTCTCAATTGAAAAATCCGAATTAGTTTTTCATGTCTCGATATGTAGAGACTCCATGGTTGGTGGTTTTGACATGGTACCCAAATTATTATTAACAAAAAATTCCTTGATTTAAATTTAAATTTTAATATAAATTCAATAACATTTATAAATTAAATTTCATAAATACGTTCTTTAAAAAACCAATTATTTGGAATTGAGTTCTTTGGGAATTAAATTCTCATCATGAAATTGGAAAACCCCCAACTCTAATGAATTGGGTTGTTATTGTGAAATAAATGGAAAATTTTGGATAATTAGACTGCTGAATTTAAATATTCAACTAATAAAAATCATTTCAAGTAGATTTATTATTTTTATTGTGGGAATATAATTGTGAAACTAAATTTCTTAATTGATTTTAAATTATTAATTGGGTAAAATGTATTACGATGGTTTTGATAGAAACCATTGTGTTTTTCATGTAAAATTATTCTTTTTATTAATACCATATTTTGGGTTTTAAATAGAAAGTTGAAATTTTTTAAATTGAATTATGATATTTAATTTTATTTTAAGATGTGTAGAAATAAATTTCTCATTATTGATATGTACTAGAATACATGAAATCCTAGTTATTTAATGAGTTATTTTGGAAAAGACCACTAGGATGGGAATTCCATTGTAGTAGATCATAATTTTATAACTCTAACATGAATATTTTTCATCACATATTATTCCTCAGTAAGAAATATATAACTCCCATATTTCAAGTAATGAGGGAAGTGTATTCACATTGTAATTAATATCATATAAGTGTGTGAGGGTACCATAACCAAAAACTATTGTACCTTTTGGAAGATAACCATGTTTCTCGCTTATTTATATATGAGATATAAATGTATAGAAATTTTGTTAATCTATTTTACATACCTACTGATTTATATAAATTAATTTTTATAAAATCATCTATTTAATACATTTATTTACAATTACTTCCATCATTTAAAATGAAATGAATGATTTATTTAAATTCAATTTTTAAATGAAAAACATCTTTATAAAATATTGAAAGATCTGTAGTTTATTAATTAAATATTGGATTATTTTATGGAATATATGGTGTGACGTTACTATGTTTTAATCTCAATCCTTACATGTTCATTCATGTATTTGAATATTATACCCTTCCTAGTTTGAGTAGGGTTAAAGAACTACATGGAGATGTTCCTAGTTATTGATACATGGACATGGAGTGTTATGTCCTTTGGGACATGGTCTTTTCATTGAGTTTTTATATTACATTTCTTTATTAACTTGGGTTGTTTAAAACATTATCACTTTAATTACACTTTTTGTGGAGTTTTACTTGTATACATACTTAATTTTCACCTTTACTTATAAAATTATTCTGGGAGAATCATCCCCAAAATCATTTTTTATGATGAAAGTTCCAGTTATAGAACCATGGGGATCGGGAACACCCTTTGGGCCATGTCAGTGATGGGTCGGTTATCGGGTTACCAGGTCCCCTAGGCTATTTTGTGACCATTAATACCTTTATTTAAGACTAAATTATGATCATTAGAGATAGTTTAGCAACCCACAACCATAATAATATTTATCAAACTATGTTCCTGATCATTCCAAATAGTACCTTGCTTACCAATCTATAGTATACCAAATCCCGCAATAGGATTCATGTCAAGACCCATGATATTTCCATGATAACTACACACCAAAAAATCATATTCACTCACAATGAATAAGTGCTTCATTGATTCCACAATTGAATTTCAACAACACAGAAACCATGAGGCAATTGAAACAACCTTTTTATAGAACGCTTCATTTATGGGGATGCAGTTATTATAAATACAAAAAATAATGAAATTATAATTTATGTTTATATATTTACAAAATTTTAAATACACATCACCATAATTAATTGTATCACAAAGGGGAATATACCTATAATATTTCATTGTGAACACCCTCAAATGGTGTATCTGTGAAAACAAGATAATCTATTTGTAAGGATTTCTCAAGGTTGTCAAAAATTCCACATTTTTTTGGTGAAGTATTGATTTAGTAAATGATGGGAACAATATTTCATTTTTTATGAAATTGATAGAGTTAGATATGCTAGGATTATAAATTGTTTACCAGTCGAATTTTCAAACCTATAATTTGTATTCCCAGTTTCAACAATCCACTAGGAGTGGAATTGGAGGATGAGAATGTGATTAAGAAGAAACTGCCACAACAATGAATCATTATACCTTAGAGCCTCAAGAATCAATTTTTACATACCTATGTTGAAATTTATCCATATTGAAAATCCCTCAATATCCACCAAGAATAATTTATCATATAAACATTTCATTGAAAACTCTACACATTATAACTCCATTCCCCCATCGTGAAAATGTTTGGGCATCCTCTTCCAGTAATCATACATGTGAATCCCATATAAATGAAATCAGGATCATCTTAGTAATTTTAAGAACCCCATTAAAGACTTTGAGGATAGATAAAATGCATAAAGATATAAGTAAGAAAATTATTAATAAGATTGATTCCTCTACCGATGGAGAGAAAATAGTTTTTTAGTTGTTGATCCAGATGATGGTTGTATCCACAATCCCATCACAATGAATAATGTAAAATCCCCCAAGAGAAATAGAAGAACCTAAGTAATCCAAGGGAACCTGTATTTTGGAGAAATCCCATCACTTATTCTTTGGTTATACCTCCACTCCACCATGTATATTAGTGTATCGCATCTTTCGGGCCTCTGATGGATCTAATCACTCTATTTTCGAATAAGATCATGTCATCCATGTTATGACAGTGAGAGAAAGCATTAAATTGATTCATCCATATCAAAGGTTATATATTTAAATTGTTCATATTAATCAATATAAATATATTATGTGGGTCCTATACAATGATTAATATTCAAGGAAATACAGGGTTTCCTTTTCAATGGATGCATATATATTTAAATATTAAACTAGTCTTTCCAATCAAAGACACCATAACCAAGGGAAACAATATCATCTCAAAAACTAGTTACTCACCAAATTATAAAAACATATAAAATTCATTACTATGAGAAAATTACTCCACTATTCTCTATCATATGCCTCATCCATGTCAATTTTTATAACAAAATTTGGACTATTCACCTTCTTATTGAGGTACAAACCCATTTCTTGAGCTATTCTAATAGCATACATTGGTGATTTTCCTTCATATAACCATGTTGTTCAATAACCACTCTATCATTAATATGTTTTAGTAGCCTTCTATTAAGAATACTAGAAAAGATTTTTATAAGATGTATTGACTATACTAATAGGATGAAATTTATGGAAACATGAATGGTTTTTTTTCATTACGGATAATCATATGCAGGTTTTCACAAACCAACCTATGTAGAACTCCACCATGAAAAAAATAATATATTGACCCAACAAGGTCTTGTTTGATAAGGTTACTTCAGTCCAAATAGATGGATACCATCAAATAATATGAACTAGGGGATCTATTATTTTTCAATGAGTTAATCACATGAAAAATTTTCTACTCATCTGAAATGGTCTTTAATTTTTATTAGAGAAGTATACATAACTCGAGGGATATAATTTAAAATAATACCCAAATCTATTTAATATCTTCCATACATAAAAGGATTATTATCAATTAAAAAATGTTTAAAATATCTATCAACCATACCTACAATAATGATCATATCATTAGAAAATTTCCCATCATTGATAATCATATTAGGGTTGTTCCACATATATTTTCAGTAATACAAGCCTAGAAAAACACTGTATTCTTATCAATGTTCAAAATTAAGTTAATACATTCTCTATCAGGAACCTCCTCTTCATGTTTAAGAAACAATTCACAATGATTATTATTTTATATGATTATGTTACTAAAACGTTCATCATCCCAATCCTCTTCTAGATGAGGTTTATATTGGTCAATATCATTTTTGATTTCATCGATATCTAGGAATCTAGAGGGTTCTATAGAATTCCACCATTAAACATCCCCTCAAGAGAGAATATGTTTATTAAGAAAATCCATACATGCATTCCCTTGGATAGTCTCATTCCTTTACATCCTCGTCATATTGTGGTATTCCAGAGTTGATGTTTAACTATGGATAATAAAAAATGATTACTAAAAGCCCTCCATGTAAACATGATAACAAACAAAATTGAGTGATCTGAGTCGAGAAACAATAGATGATTAATCCTCACTTTTCAAAAGCATGATATAGCCTACAGATTGGATATGAAATTATCAAAATTGAACAAGGTATTGCTGTGAACTTTTTTATTATTAAACAAGGTATAATTTTCAATGTGAAACCTGAATCTATCGATCATGTTCTTACCAAAATGTAAGAATGTTTTTCTATTCTCTCCGTTGATATATAACACAATATTTTTTCTCCCAAAAATCCAATATCTAATTAAAAATACCCCCAACAAACTGAGCATGATTTCTAGCATTAAACATTTCCATCACCTACCATAAAAGATCCATTGTCATGGAATCTCATAGAGAATTCACAACGTTAACAAGATGTTTTCTCCATATATACTGATCATCAGTATAATATATTGATCTGAGAAATCAACCTTATACCCTTAATTGGAGGAATATGAAAATATCTAAATATTTTGATTAATATTATCCCCATGAAATAAGAAAATAAATCTTATCCATTGTAAAAAATTTCAATTTTAGACACGTTATACATTTGGTCGAGAACATCCACTATGGAAATACTATTACATCGAGCTTCATTTGATATGAATTAAGTTTGTATCCATGTTCCAAGACCACAACATTCAATATACTTCTCTGTTAAAATAATTTTCCCTTTACCCAATGAACTATGTCCTCCATAATAAGAAGGCATTGTCAGGTAATTTAAATCATGAAATACTAGAAAGAATATCAGAGTTATAGGGATGAGATCCATTCATGGGTTTTAAGGGAGAGATTCTAGCTTCAAGGCCTAAAAAGAAGTAGGATATTTCATCAGAGGTGTACCAAAAGTGATACCTCCATTAATTTTTATCAATAATGACATAGGATCATATAGATATGAATTACCTTCCACCAGATATAATGATTCTCCATTGAAAAAAATCGATTGTCATGTAGTGGAGGGATTAGACCGACGTATTCTATAGTCTAAAAAGGCATGAAAGAGGATTTTATATAATGAACTGAAAAGTGGAAATGTTGGATAAAACAATGGATTCCTATGCCCCATTGAACATTCCACCCATAGAAGGAGACGTGATGGAGTTAGACATGAAAAGTCCATAGAGACATAGTTCCTCACTGATTATGTTTCTTGGAGCTAGATTGTATGAACATCCACACGTGGTACTACCAATGTAATCCCACAATCCATTCCAGGAATGATATATTTTCAAACGGAACTGGGAGACTTGGAATATTGAACCACACTGCCACCATATGATATTATCACCCACGATGAAGATCTTTGGACCACTATAAATTATGGAAGCGCCACTATCAAATAGATCTTATTGTTTGAGACCATGATTGGATGAAATAATAATGGGAAAAAAGACGATGTAGAAGGTTATTATATTTAAAACCAAAATGTTAGATGATATATATAACACCCATGAAAGCATGAAAGAATTAAAGACGCCAAAATAAAGCTTTTCCAAACCAAATTATGCAACCATTTTCTATCAAACAAGATCCACGACATCCTTGATATAAGGCCCCAGCCTTAAATATTACATAATCTTGAATTATGTTAATAATTAACATTGATGGTCTTTTAATGTTTGGAGTTTTACAGAATTAGGACATAACTATTACATTACATCTCAAATATTAAAAATTTGACACTTATTCTCTATAAAAATATTTCAAAAAAGTAAAACAACTGAATTTGAACAAGAATTATTTCCGGATTTAAATCTTCTAGAATTCTTCAGTTCTCTTACTCTTCCTTATACATTGTGAAAAACTTTTCAAAAACAAGGTACGAGCCTAAAAATATCTGTAAGGGTTATAAAATATTAATGGAAAACAATATCCCATAACTATTACATTACATCTCAAATATTAAAAAGTTGAAACTTATTCACTATCCAAATATTTCAAAAAAAAATTAAACCACCTAAATTAAAACAAGATTTCTATTCTCGATCTAAATCTCATTGAATTCTTCATTTCACTTACTCTTCTATGTACCTTGGGACGAATTGTTAAAAAACATGGGATGGGAATAAAAAGCACTATAAGGGTTATAAAATAATAATTGAAGACATTATCCTCTCAATAAATACAAATCATTGTACCATACTTTTCAATCATAACATACCTTATGAAATCATATGATTTATGAATAACACACAAAAACCGTAAATCATAAAGTTATCTTCTGGCATATATAACATAATTACATTATAACATTAACATATATGTAGGGAGTTACATTTGGAATACCCATCATAGTATATTCCATTAATGTATTAGAAAAAAAATTAACATTTATCTTTTTTACGTTACCAAATTCATCAGAGAGGTATCTAAAGCTCACCAGCCCGAGGTTTATCACAGAACCACCAGTATACTTGAACAATGTCTGAGAACCATAACATAAACTGAAAACATAATTTTTTTTAAGGAAATGGATCATTTCCACATTACAATCACAAGATATTATTCCATGATATTGGCATAATAAATTCAATTTAGAAGACATATTTAAAATATATAAAAAAATATTTTTGAATCATTGTGTCTCATACCAATTTGAAAATTATAAATGAATTAAAATTTTAAAACATTAATTTCCACATTAATAAAAACATAAACCCGTTTTAAAAACATGTAGATTAATTATAAATATTTATAAGAATAAATCAGTATAACATTTAACACGATGTTTTAGTTAAAGAGTCCCTTAATACAATAGTAAATACTTGGGTAAAAATAATTATAGAATAAAATTAAACAAGTTATATAATATCATGAGAATAAATAAATCATGATATAATATGTCAAAAGGACGTATATAAACCATATAAATGTGAATTGGTGTGTAAGAATTAATAAGTCACAATGGAATGTAAATTGGGACTATGTCCCTTAAAAATATCGTATCCTTAGATTAAGAATAAATCAATGACATAATTATGTTTAAAAAATATATATACACACCATATAAGTGGATATTAATTTAAAAAACATCAGAGGTCATTCCCACATATTCATATCATGATATAATCAAAAATTATATGTTTATCCCAAAGATTGAAATTGGGTTAAGAAGTTTCCTTACAAAAATTCTGCAGCCTAACGATGCCACTTAATAATTCAAAAAAATGATTTGATGAGAGATAATAGGGTCTCTCATCAAATAGACCCAAAATATACATAAATAAGTATATTTAATAACATATCCCAACAATTTTAAATTGAAATTTAATGACATAACAGAGGTCTTTGACTAAAAGTGGAGGGTGAAATGTTCCCTCACCAATTTGGTAATTTACGAAACATACACCCCATGAAAGTAAGATCTTACAATTAATATGTAATTACACAAAAAATAAAGTATATTAATAACATAATACAATAATGGTTAGTAAAAAATCCACACAAAAGGAAATAGTGGAAAAAATAGAATGAATCTCACAGGAATAAAATGTGAGATAATAACCCTTTACCTCATGTCTGACTTGTCTTGTTTGTTCATTATTCTTTCTGAATAACAAAAATTAGTTAATATATAATTTATTAAGAAAATTTTTCATGTTTATTAATCATTTTATATCACTTATTACTATAAAAATTATATAATTATATGAGTTCATATCAAACATTTTGTTGATGTTGAGAACTTGAGTAAAAAATGAACTTGTTATAATTACAAATTGTCCATTTGGTCAAAATTACAGTGTCTCTAGAATGATTTTCATGATTTAGATATCATGTATATTATATATATATATATATATCCTATATATATATCCTATATATATGTATTTAGAATAGTCCATATCATATGGATATATGAAAATGAAATGAACTATTCATGGAGACAGTAAGTCGTACGTACGCATGAACGCTACATACATTTCATTTTTTTCATTTTTTATGGAATGAAAACCAAATGATTTATAGGCAAATTATTATTCTAGGTATTCTTTAAATAATTTCATTAACACTATCCTCTATACATTCCATGTATTGTATGAACGAGCCAAATCACTTTGAGGGGGCGTTAGACCGCAATTCCTCAAATGAAATTATAGTATATATACAACACAAAATCCTAATGGTATGTTATAAAGGATAATTAAATAATAATAGAGATAAAATAAATATCATAAATATCATATACAATTACAGTTCAATCATAATGGCCACCACAAGAGGTGGTAGAAGATAATTTAATAATCATCGTTTCGTGAGGCAGCAGTTCCCTGTCAATAGAAATTGTATGTTCTTTACTCCTTAGATTGAGGTGTGTGTAAGTGTAGTTCGAATAATTTTGATAAAAAAACCTATTATATTTTGGATACTAATTTTTTTATGTTAAAAGACAATAAGAAGTGCATATGGACTAAAGAAGAAAAATAAATGAATAGAATTTGGGGGAAGACATTACAATAAAATTAGTTAACGTCTTTCGGTTTGAACACAAAGTCTTTCTTGAACTACCTTATGTCTAAATTAAGTCTACTAAGATGAATATAGGGTTGCTGGGTGGTCATTTAGAGAGATGTGTGACGATACAAGGGGTTTTAGAGGTGTAAATAATGGTTAGAGGCGATGGGATTTTATAAGGGAGGGATAGGCTCTTTAGGAATGTTTGAACGTATTATTTTATTATAAAAGGATATTTCATTTTCAAAAGGACCCTGACTCATTAAATTCATATATAATATGACTATTATTAAAAGTAATTTAATCCAATAGGTTTTAGAAAATATTTGGATTCAAATTTATCTTTATCATTTAGCTTTAACCCTTAGTTAACTAATTTGACTTTTACCATTTCTTCTTGTGTATTAAATCAATATGGTTAATATATTTACTATAAAATCAAATGATACCCAAAATACAAAATTAATGACAATTTTAAAATAATATATGTCAGTTTTTAGAATCATAGATTTTTAGCACTATTTTATCATTTAATAAGATATTAATTGATATAAAAACTCATTTATATAAATTTTATACTATTCATATCATGAAATTTTAAAAAATAAAAACCAACTTATTTTGTTCGATAAAACTTAATTAATTATAATATAACAAGTCATAAGAAACATAAAAATTCATGGATGGCATAAAATGTATCAATATTTATTTATTTAAATATTTATATTCTCATTTATTAAAATCATTCATTAATGATGTAATCATTACATCATCATTGTGTCATAAATAAATAAATTTATATGATGTTTAAAAACTATAAATAAAATACCATTATTTAGAAAACTTTTTTTATTTACAATTAATATTTATTTTAAAGTGTATCAATTTTATAACCCCACAATAAAATTGGTTTCTCCAAGCAATACATGATAATGATATTTTTATTTTAACTTCAAATAAAAATGTATTAATGTTATTATTTTACCCAAGTGGATTATAAAGGAAAAAAATTCTACCAAAGGATTGTATTAGTCATAAATTACTCATCAAATAAAGTTATGAAAAGTTATTTGGTAATTTTATATTATTTTAATAAGTTTTTTACATTGAATATTCAATATTTAACTGTAACTGCGGTAAATAAAACTGAGAAGTTACTATTCACCAAAAATGATTTTCTTCCTATTAAAACACATTTTACATACTGATGAAAAAAATATATTAGATTTTTTAAATTTATTTCATACAAGCTATAAAATTTCATTTAAATGGAAAATATGGTTTTTAACTACTATGGAGTGTTTTCACTATTCATAAAAAATTATGGTTTTCAAAAAAATACCAATAATTCACAGAAAGAAATTTTTTTAAAAAAATTACAAAAATGATGACTATATTAAAAATATTAAAAACATATAAATTTAATTAATTAATTTAAAATTATTTCTCATTTTTAAAACAAGAAAGAATGATTTTAATAAGTAAAAACTAGCGAATGATTTACATATATTTATGTCCATTTTAAAAGTGAAATTGCTTCCAATGGCCAACATTTGATTTAATTGTAAAAATATACTACAACTAAACATTAAAACAATTTAAGAAGATAATATAACAATATAAAAAAATTGTATGAAAAGATAGTTTTGACATAATATGTAGTGTTTTTCACTATTCATTAAAAAATTAACTTTATTAGAAAAATTCCAAAAATTTACCCAAAGTAAATTTTTATATCCAACTTCTAAAGAATAAGTTTTTTTTGTCAAATAAAACATATAAAAGGGAAAAATACAAGATTTAAAAAGTGTTTTCCATCAAAAGGCAGTAAATCATCCATTTAAAGAATATTAGAGTATTTATACATAATGTTAGATTCAATCGAATTTTAGTCCTATAACTTTAATTGGATAAATGTAAAGGCAATTAACAAAAATATGTAATTATATTGTAGTTATTTATATTTATTCATATCAATATAATGGCTATGCATCAACTACTATTTAAAATAATAATATTATATTATTATTTTTCAGTATAACTCAACGTTTTGTGCAAGTTAAGATTTCAAAGAAACTCATCAATGCGTATCGAGAACATGATCTATTAGTGTATCCCCTTTATTTTAAAACTAATATTTAACTAAAGATTTTAAATATATATTAATGCAACCTTGGATGTTACATTATTCCCCCCATTTTAGAATTCAATCCTCGAATGTTTTACATTGGGCATTGAAACATCATTAAAAATCCCACAATGAAAAAATAGTCAATAAAAGTATCACTTTAAAATAATGAAAGTGTAGTACAAATGTCACATGAGATATCATATACTATGATTTCATGTAGGAAAACATAGATATGGATGAGAATCTATATGTCATGTTCGGATAAAGAGTGATATAAAAATGACCAGAAGAAAGTTAACTTCATGAAAACCATAAAAATGTTATAGGTTAAACGGTCTTTGATTCCACAGTTGGAAATCTAAATAGAAAACTTTTTTTATTTTAACTTCCATTTCATAAATGAGAGTAATTCTATTAGTACCTATAATAAGAACCTACGAAAATATATTATTTTTCATGTATAGTTTCATCCTTTAATAATTTTATTCAACAAACTAATCTTTTACCCTATGATGAGTAGCCAAGATGACTTGGTCACACCTGAAGAACTAGAATCATCTTCTGTAAAATCAAAAATCCAAAAAATATGAACTACATATTTCCCATGACCTTAGACATTATCCCACCCCAAAATGGATTGTACAATATTAGATAATCCCCAAAAATTATAATCCTTTATAAAAATAAATATTATTCCTAATATCCAAAATTCAACCAATAATACCCTAAGTTCAGAAATGAAAATTCCATAAAAAATAGTCCTTAAAATTATTCAACATCATCTAAACATTTACTATAACCCAAAACTCAGAAGAATTTATTCCCATAATCTAAAACCATAAATCATAGAATTTATCACCAAATAACATCAATTACACATAATGTCTCATAAATTAGTGTAATTAACCTAATGACATATTCTCTATGATAGGCTAATAATTTCCATAAATAACCCAAATCACAAAATTTTTACAATAAAAACATATATTCATTCCAAAATAAAATTCCACCATTACTCAAATGAAATCCCAATGTATTCTAATTTTCTTATGAAAATAATGTTCCCAAAAAAGAAAAAATATTCCAAAATAACTTTTAATATTTAATCCCCAAATCATTTTCATATACTAAGGATATACATTTTTCTAATACAAAAGATCCCAAAATCAAATCATTATTGATCCATAAAATCTTTCAACTAAAATAAAAAGTTATACATACCAGGGACTTCACATAGGCCAGTGGTAGGTGATAAATCCCAATCACAAATTTTTTGTGGTTTCGATTCATGCAGATTGGTCTGACGCGATGGGTTGTCACATGAGATGCGTGTTGTGCTTTTTCAAACAAAATACAATTTTATAAAATTCCTATAAGAAGTGATAATTTCATCAAAAACACCCATAACTTATTTTAACCAAGAAGTATATATAATGTCTTTTATTTAGCATCCCAAAATGTGAAAACCATTTATTACCTCTAAATGACCCTTTATAATATGCTATCCATTATGGATATGTCACTTATGTTTAAATAACAAACTAACGTCTAATGTTATGTAAACTTAACATCGAGATCAAATATATGGCCCCACCCATAAACAATACATAATATTTAATTAAGTTAATAATTCACATTAAAGATCTTTTTCGGTTTAGAGATTTAGAGAATTAGGCCATAACTATTACATTACATCCCAAATATTACAAATTAAACACTTATACGCTATCTAACTTTTTCAAAAAAATAAAACTCTTTAATAAAAACAAGAATTATTTTCTGGATGTAAATCTTCTTGAATTATTCATTTTTATTACTCATCCTTATACACTTTGAGAAACATTTATAAAACATTGGATGAGCATAAAAATCATAGTAAGTGTTATACAATAAGGAACAAAAATGTTAGGCCATCAATAAATACTGAACAATGAAACCATAATTTTCAATCATAACATACATTATGAAATCAAAAGATTTATGAATAACACATTGAAATCATAAATCATAAAGGTAACTAGTGGTATACATAACATACTTAAAATGTTTCATTCATAGCTATGTAGGGAGTTATGTTTGTAATAACCATTACAATATATTCCCTAAATCTCTTAGGAGAAGCATTAATGTTTACCTTATCACTTTACCAAATGCATTTTAGAGCTATCTTAGGCTCACCTAGCCTAGGTTTATCACAAAACAACCCATATACATGAAAAAATCCCCATAACCATAACGTAATCCAAACTCATAAATTAAGAATAATTAAAATATAAAATTTCAAAATTATTATCACAGTATATAAGTTCAAGATATGGACACAATAAATCCAATTTAAAACACACATTTATGAGTTTTAAGATGAATATTTATGAATCAAAGTGTCACATACGTCATTGAGACTATTAAATTAATTTTATTTTTAAAACTTTAATTATTAGATAAATAAATCCTTATATTCATTTTGAAAACATGGTAATTAATTTGAAATATTTAGAAGAATAAAATTTTAAATTATTCAAAACAATTTTTTAGTTTAAGAGTCCTTTACTACATAAGTAAATACATGAATAAAAATAATTTTTGAATATCATTAAAAAAAGAATATAATATCATGAGAGTAAGGATATTCCTGATATAAAATGTCAAAGGGATGTATATACACCATATAAAAGTGAATTAGTGTATAAAAACTAATAAGACTCAATGGTATATAAATTGAGAAAAAGTCACCTAGAAATATAATATACTTTGATTAAGTATAAATCAATGACATAATTATGTGTGAAAAATTTTAATACACCAAATATAAGTGGATATTACATGTAATAAAATCATAGTTAATTCAAAAATATTCATATCACGATATAATAAAAAAATTATATGTTTAACCAAAAGAACTGATATTGTGTTAAGAAGTTCCCTTACAAAAATCTGGTAGCCTAACATTGTAACTTAAAAATTAAAAAAAATGCGTTGGTGAGAGATAATAGGGTCTCTCATCACATGGACATAAATTTTACAGAAATAATGATATTGAAGAATATATCCCAATATTTGAAATTTAATGTTAAATATATAAAATAATTCTTTGAATAAAAGTGGTCGGTGAAAGGTTCTCTCACTATTTTGGTGACTTAGGAAACATACACCCCATGAAAGTAGGACAATACATTGAGGATGTAATTACCCATAAATTAATTAATATTAAAAAAATAATACAATCATGGGACGTACATACACAACAAGAAAAGAATGTGTGGAAAAAATTTCATATATCTCATGGGAATAAAAAGTGAGATGAAAACCCCTTACCTCAAGTCCAAATTATCTTGTATGTTTTTATTAATCCTGAATAATAATATAAAGTTAATTAATAAATTCATAAGAACCATTAAATTTTTTTACTACTTTTATATCACTTATTACCTTTCTTTAACAATTAGATAATTATTTGTGTTCATATCAAACATTTGGTTGACGTTCAGTGCTTGAGTAAAAAATGAACTTGTTATGATTACAAATTGTCCATGTTGTCAAAATTCCATTATCTCTCGAATAATTTTAATGATTTATATATCAGTTATATCATATATATATATCCAGTATATATGTATTTAGAGTAGTCCATATCATTTGGATATATTAAAATGTAATGCACCGTTCATGGAGACATTAAGTTGTACGTACGCATGAATGCTATTTTCATTTCATTATTAAAATTTTTAATGTAATTAAATACAAATGATACGTAGGTATTTTATTATTAAAATATAATATTATATTCTATATATGTTACATAATTTCATTAACACCACCATTTATACATTCCTTGTATTGTATAAACGAGTCATATCATTTTGAGGGGCCGGTAGTCCGCACTTCCTCAAATGAAATTTTCATATACATACAACATTAAAAGCATAATGGTATGTTATATTGCAGAATTAAAAAAGAGTAGAGATAAAATAAATATAATAAATATAATAAATATCATATATAGTTATAGTTCCATCATAATTTTCACAATGATAGGTGGTAGAATAAAATTAAACAATCTTCATTTCTTGAGGCAGTAGTTTGCCGTCCACAGAAACAGTATGTTCAATACCCATTAGATGAAGGTGTGTGTAAGTGCAGTTCAAAATTTTTTGATAAAAGCATAGTATATTTGGGATACTATTGATTTCATTTAATAAAATAATAATAATAGAATAGGGATTGGAGAATTAAAATAAAACAAAAGAATTTGAGGGAAGGCAGTACCTTTAAATTGTGTAACCACCTTTGGTTTGAACCAAAAGGATTTCATGAAGTATCTTATGCCAAAGGTAAGAATTCTAGGAGGAATAAATTGATTTTTGGGGCTTATTTGGGAATAGGATGGATGATCCAGGAGTTTTGAGAGGTGTGAGTAAAGGTTAGAGGTGATGGATTTTTATAAGGGGGGGGGGGGGTGGGCTCTTTAGGAATGTTTGAAATAATTATTTTATTATAAAAATATTTTCGGTTTCAAAAGGATCATAAATCATGAAATTCGAAGATAATATTACTATTATTATAAATCCTTTTGGCCAATAGATTTTAGAAATGTTTTTTTTTCAAATATATCCTTATAATTTAGCTTTAACCCTTAGTTAACTAATTTTACTTTTACCATGTCTTCTTCTATATTCACTCTATATGGTTAATATATTTATTATAAAATGAAAAGAGACCCAAAAGAGATAATTAATGACATTTTTAACATCATATATGTAATTTTTTATAATAGTAGATTTTTAGGACTAATTTATAATTTAATAAAATATTATTTAATTTAAAAACTCATTTGTGTAAATTTTTATGTTATTTATATCGTGACATTTTAGGAAATATAAACTGACATGTTTTCCTTCAAAAAATATAATTAAATAATATATAACAAGACATACTAATCTCTAAAATTAATGAATGGCATAAAAACATTCAAATAAATTTATTTTTATATTTATAATATTATTTTTTTGAATCATTCATTAATGATGTAATTATTACATCATCATTGTGTGAAAAATAAATAAATTTATTTCACGTATATAAATTATAAATAATTTTCCATGATTTAGGAAAAACATTTATCTATATAATAAATATTTATAGTCAAATATATCAATTATATAACCCCGATAATTTTTTTTTAGAAATGCAATACATGTTCATGATATTTTTATATCGAGTTTAAATAAAATGTTATTAATTGAAGTATCTTTACTAGGTGGCATCCAAAGGCCAAAAGTTCAACCCAAGGATTGAATTAGTTGGTCATGAATCATATTATATGGTTAGGGAAAGTGTTAGGGTAATTATATAATATTATAATATCATTTTTACTTTAAATAACCCTATTTATATTAAACTGCGGAAAATAAAAATAAAGAGATACAATTCACCGAAAATTATTTTCAACATATTGAATCAAATTTTACTTACTAATGAGAACCATGCATGTCAGATTTTTTAAATTAAATTCATAGAAGTATTAAAATTTCATTTAAATGAAAATTTTGGTTTTTTAACTACTATGCAGTTCTTTCCCAACTCATCAAAAAATGATGGTTTTCAGAGAAATACCAAAATTCCCTAAATGAAAATTCTGATGATAAAAATTCAGAAACAAGGTCTATTTTAGAAAATTTTAAAGATATAATTTTTATTAATTTATTTAAAATTTACTTCCATTGTCAGTACCAGAAAGTGTGTTTTTAATAAGTAAAAACTACCAAAAGATTGACATGTATTTTTGTACTATTTAGAATTGAAACTGCTTCCAATTACAAAAATTAGATTAAATTGTAAATGTATAATCTAATTAAAATTTAAAGTCAATTAAAAATATAATCTAACCATGTTAATAAATCATTGAAAGGGAAGTTTGGACAAAAAATGTACTATTTTTCATAAGTCAATAAAAAATGAACCTTATCAGATAAATAAGAAAAATTTACTCCAAGTAAATTTTGATATAACTCTTCTAAAGAAGAATTTAATTTTGTCAAATTAGATATAAAATATGATAAAAATATGATTTAAAAAGGGTTTTCCAATAAAAGGTGGTAAATCAACCATTTGATGGTTATTAGAGCATTTATGCTTAAAATTTGATTCATTCACATTTTATGCCTCTAAATTTTATTGGATAAATGTAATGATATTATACAAACATATGTAACAATTTTTTAGTTAGTTATGTTCATTTAAGAAAATACAACAGCTATGCATTAACTATCATTCAAAATAATAATATTATATTATTATTTTTCAATATAACTCAACATTGTGTCAACATAAGATTTCAATGAAAATCTTTATTGCATTTTAGGTACACCATCACACATAGAATCCCCATTAATGTAAAATTAATATTTAATTCACAAATATTAATAAATATTAAAATGTCATATTCATTATTTAACTAGGATGTTTCACATGAAGGCATAGTTCGGAAAATAAAGTAGCAGATAATCAACCATCAAACCATTATAGAGTGATGCCATGGGACTTTCCAAAAACCAAGGAGGATGAAGATCCTAGGATAAAGGGATTTTTAGGGGTGTACCGTTCTATGATGGCTCATGAGAAGGATTAATATCCACTAGTCAGAGATCCAAAGAATGAGAAATAAGAGGCGTCACAACGTGTGTTCCAGGTATGACGTTATCATATCTCTTATTTAAGGGAATTTAATAATTTATATATTATATAATAAATCAATAAGGAGAATAATTTTTTAAATATCATATATATAATTTATATCTATAATATTACCAGTCATTGATAGGATTATATGGAAAAAAATCCCATGGTTCGTGATGAGGTAGTCAGTCATACACACGAACGATGAATTTGTAACACATGTGATGGAAGTGTGTATAGTTGTAGGTTGCAACCTTAACATAAAAACACATAAATGAATATAATATATTGACTAAATTATATTTTCATTGTTTAATTAAAATTTAAGGAGATGAATGATGAAACAACATATGTTTTCTTGTTTAAGAATGTTACCTCTCTTTTTGGTATCACTATTTGGTTTTCCCTAAACACATACTATGATATATTTATACACAATACATGGGTTATATAATGAGGATAATAAATTTGGGGACTGATTTGGGTAGGTTTTAATAGAACTGATGTGTTTTTAGAGTTTGATTAATAAGGTATAGTGTGTTCACTTTTATATTTGTGGATGAATGACATTCTTATAAATAATCAAAAGCATTCACTATTGGGAGGTCTCATTTAACTAATGTGGATCAAAAAATGAATAAAAAAAGAAAGAATTTTTGATATAGTCACAAAACACCTCCATCACAAAAATAGAAGTGCATTTTTATAATTTGTTTCTTTATCTTCTATGTTTCTTTACTTTTAAAACATTGGTATTTATTATGTTAACAAATTTTCTAACCAATATTATTTAACCATCACTAATAAATTAAAGAGATACATCTTATAAAATATATATCCATTTAATATAAATATTATAAAAAAATTATAAAATAAAAAAAACAGATATGTGATGGAAATTAATTTTAATAGAACTATTAGTAACACCCAAAAACACTAATTTAACCCTTACAAAACTAACAATGTTATAACTATCTAGGCTTCAATATTTTCTATTTATAAATAATTTTTTTACATAATAGAAAAAATCGGATATTAATTTTAATTTAAAAATAACTTGATAGAATAAAGGATTATTTTGTAATTTTAAATCATTTATCAAATTATTAATTATTTTAAAATAACATTAATTCCAATTATGATATTATTAATTTAATTTAATTGTAAAAATACAATAAAAATGAAGTAATTTTAATATATTATTTTCAAAATATTAATCATGAAATATTAATAATAAAAATTAATTTAATATAATAATACATTCAATATACATCACTTTTAATATTTTTTGTGTCATTTATTTAAGATGATTGTCATCTAAATAATTATTGTGATGTCGTTTCTTAAGCATTTTAAGTAGATAATTATTTTAAAAAATTAAAAATAAATTATAATGAATAAAAAATTATTTTAAAATTAAAAAGGATATATATATCATCATATTTTTTTATTCCATATCCCAATGCATTGTAGGCATTACAGGAAAAGAAAGTTCATTTTTCACTTTTTCTTTACTCAAAATGTTATATAGGTAATTTTCATGTAATAGTTTTCAAGAAACTCAAAACAATAGAAAATAATGTGTTAATGGTTGAAATATTTTGTAATGACCTGATCCCAGTTAACCAAATTATGTGAATTAATATATAACATTGGTATGTTTAGAAGAGATCATGTCCCGAAAGTACGATTAGTTTTGTATCTTTGGAATTACTAGATACAAATATATGTTTTACATCGCATCATGTGGTAAAAACAACAACAAAATTTTTTCCCCTATGATCACACATATATCATATAGCCTATCCCTATATGTCAACCATGATATACTTCTTCACATCCTAAAAAAACATAGAAATGGGTGAGCTCAGATGATCAGTAAGGATAACAATATAGAGAAATATTTCATAAATAAGGATGATCATTTATGGAAATAAATACGAGTAAAACATAATACATTTATACTTAAAATTATGAATAATATTAAAAACATAAATCTAATAATTTCGTTTACTTATTCACATGGATATTATACTAGTCTAATAATCAAATGAAATATAAATAGCCTATTTCATAAAGATTGAATTAATAATGATAGACTTCATAACCACATAGTCAAGACCTCGTTCCAAGACAAAAAATAAGAATTTTTCAATTCCTTGTTCCAGGACACTAGTTTGTCTCATGATACCCATCGATGCATCAAGGAGCTATAGCGGGCTCCACCTGTCACTTACTAAGTCCAATGCATTTCTCATTTCAAAAGTTTGATTCATAACATTAACATTTATATTAAAACTACCATTCAAAATGTTAATACTTTATCCATAAACCATGTATAGTATAAAAATAACACACCCACAGTCAAACATATCACAAAACCTTCAATACAGTATTGAAGATTGTATCAAAATAAATAAATTTCAAACTAGTGTAAAATCCATCAATGGATGTTCACATAGATTTTTTAACGGCTGGGGACAAAGCCTTAATTTATTATTTTAAAGAAAAGACCTCTTTAGACTGGGTAGAGGGAGACCCATTACATAGCTCAAAAGCCCAAGGGAAAGTGTCTTGAATACAAGGCTTAAAATCCCCTTTAGTGGCCCGAAGGACCCCTCAGTGAACAGTAATGCTACAGTACCCACAGAGCTACAGTACCTGATGCAGTACAGCTGCCGCTATAATACCTCCTACAGTCCCTCTGCCACTACAGTGCTGTCGCTGCTACAGTCTCGCCGCTGCTACTGTATTGCTACAGTACCTTATAAAGTACTTGTACAGTACCCGGAAATTTTCCCCTGCCCATATTTGATCCTTGGACTTTTTGATGCCAAGTAGGAGCCTGTACCACAAGGTTACAGGCTCATTAGCTAAGATGTTTGCATAGATGAAATCAAAAATATTTGGGAGAAATATATCATTTTTATTTTGAAAGAAATTAAAATTCACATAATTATTTAATAAAAATTATTTAGAAAAACATTCCTAAATTATTATATGGGTACCTTCGAAGGTTTTATAAAGGCTGAATATAGTCACACCAACCGTATAAGTTTTTTAAAAAATATTCTTTCCATAATTTTGTCATAAAGGTAAAAAAAAGAACTTATTTAGAAAATGATGGTAAGATTAATTTATAAAAATTCTATTAAAAGTTAAACAAGGGTATAAATAACTTTAACCCATAATCTAGGAAATATGAAAAATGTTTTCAAATACAATTTTAAGGAACAACGATGTGGATGATCAAGAGGTCTCAGTAGATACTCATGTATAAACAACCTCGCATCATAGAGAGATTGTAAAATTAAACCTTACATTGTACATTTACTTCGTCGAATTAATGTTAAACTCTTTTATAATTGTTATATAATTGTTATTATATTGTAAAATAACCACATAAATAAATATGATATCATATATGATCATCTAATATAGATTTGATAATAATATTTCATCTATATCATTGTGTCAGGTGTTAACTGATTCGTTCACTTTGTATAATTGGTTATGTATGCCATTTTTTTTATGGATATGATGTATTTCATTCATATTGAGAAATATCTTATGTTCATAATCATAATTATTTATTCATAAAATTAAATTTATTCGTAAAAGGTTACGATGGGGAATGAATCTGATCACGTTCGTAGAGATGGTAATCAGTACGTATTAACGAGTGCCAAATACCATTCTATTAATAGAGAAATAGTATGTAATTGGAAGGTATATCATGTATATTGAGAATAATTAACATGTTATATTTATAATTTATATCTGTTGTACTCATTATTATACCCATCCAAATAATGAAGTGTACGAATAACAAACTACACCACAACGTGGAGATGGTAAGCCGTACGTACACATGTATGGTGACTTGTCATTCATAGGTTGGATAGAATAATGAACATGATTGTAACATAATTACAATAACATCAAATTATATATAAGGTACAAGAGTTATTATTTTTCTATGGAAAAAACAAATAAAGAGGAAGCATAAGAAAAAAAGAACATTGGGAGATGTGGGGAAATTATTACCTATTCTTCATGTGTTTCCTGTTGAGTTGATCAATAGGGCTCTTTAGGATGGATTTGAGATCATTTTATGGTATCTAGGTCTATGTGAGGGTATTTGGGAGGATATTTGAGCAGGGTATGGCTGAGTCAAATGGCATTGGATGTTTGATTTTTAGTGAAGGGGAAGTACTCTTTTATAATAGAGGTGTGGATCACTTAAGGAAAATTTTGAAATATTATTTTATTATAAAATAAAATTCGATTTAAAATGGCACCAAAATGATTTATTTTGAGGATAAGAAGTCGATGGGTCGAAAAACTCTCAACCAATAGGTTTTATAATGTATTAGGTACCCATATTAACCATAACTTTTAGATTTAACTCATAGTTAAATAGTTTTATTTTTCCATGTATTCTCGTATTATAATAATAAATTGTTAATAAAAATACTAAAAAAATAAAAGAGAACCCCATGTGAATAATTATTAATTTATATGTCCTTATATAATCACTTTGATTGAACCATAGACATTTAGAAATATTATATCGATAAATAATATAGTATTTGTTTTAAAAACTCATTTCTGTCAACTTTGACACTACTTTGTATTTTATTTTTGTAAAACTCGTAAAAACTATATATCATAGAAGAAAATTTATTTAATCAACCATAAAATGTCATATTAACCTATAAAATTAGGTCTATTCTATAGAAGTCTCAATTTAAATTTATTTGGATATTTATAAAATCGGTTATTTTAATATTTCATTAATATGGTAATTACGACATCGTCATTGTGTCATACATAAATTTAATTATTTAATGTCTAAAAATTATAAATAAAATAATATTATGTAGGAAATATTATTATATTTTTAATGAACATGTGTAGTCGAATTTATCTTATATGTATGCCAATATTAAAATTAGTTTTGTTATTAAACTATGAATTTAACACATTTAAGTATTCATTATATAAAATAATAATAAATGACATAATCTTTTACATGTAGGTAACAAGGATAATATTTTATTACTAAGAATTATTTTGGTCAAAATACACTTATCCAACAGAATTACGACAAGTGTTAGCGTAATTATAATATCATTTATACCTTCAATTACCTATTGAATTTTAACCGTGGTAAATAAAATTAAAAATTTACTATTCTACAAAAATTACTTTCTTATTATTGAACCAAATTTTAATAGCTTATATTTATTTTTTCTCTTGGTGTTTTGAAATTCAATTCACAGAAGCGGTAAAATTACGTTTTCTACAAATTTTCATATGTGCTGAGAAGGTTTGTAAAAGACATTAAAAAGATAAAAAAATTATACATCTAATTTTATTCTAAAATTACTCCAATGAATAAAATTGAACTTATATAGGTATTATATATATATTTTGGCCTAAAAAATTAATTAAAATTAATTATTAATTATTTAAAAAGTTGGTTTTAAACAATAACGCGGTGTTTTCCCCATTCATAAAAAATTGAATAATTTCAGAATAATACCAAAAATTCACCCAATGTTAATTTTGATATTATGAATTAAAAAATGAATTTGATTTTAAATTATTCAATACATAAGATTTTCATTAATTAATTTAATATTAATTCCCAAAGTCAAAACGATAAGAATGTTTTTAAAAAGAAAAACAATCCAAAGATTGACTTGGGTTTATGTGCAATTTAAATGTCAAATTACATACAATGACCTTAATTGTATTAAATGATAAAAATATGTACTATGTGTTATAACAAACCATAAAAATTCCTAATTTAACACTATAAATGATTTCAATTAAAAAAGATGTTTTCAATTAAAATTTACTGCATTTCATTATTCATCAAAATATAAAAGTTATCAAAAATGTAACAAAAATTTATTCAAACTAAATTTTTATGTCCCTCTTCTAAAGATGAATTAAATTTCATTAAATTGAATATATAAAAGTGTCAAATGTTAGTTTTAAAAAGGGTTTTCCATTTTAAGGAGGTAAAATTTCATTTTTTAAAAATACATTTTTTATCTGAAAAAATGAATATGTTCTTTTATTATATCTAAGAAACACATAATATTGATTCTAGAATTATGTGGAGTATATAAAATTTAAAATTTAGTTATTACTATTCATATATGCGTTTTGAACGGCTAGTTTAGTAAGTCATGGTGAGCTCAAACTCGGTGTTGCATGTAGCACAGGTTATAGAATTTCATTGAAGATACAACCTTCTATGAAATCATGGGGAGTCACATTATTAACTTCTTCAATAAATTGTGTCCTTGAAATTTTTAATTTTTATTCAAATATAAAAGGTTAAAAAGAGAAAAATACATTTCCAGAAATACGAAATAAAAAATTGGGTTAATAAAATTTAGACTTAATAAGAGGGAAAGGGAAATGAAAAATTCACCACCAAATTATGATCTCGATTAAGAGAACATTTGTGGGAATTAGAGAAACATAACTTCAGGAAAAATGTAAATATTTTAGGGAGTTATTGAGGTCATCAATCACAAAAAAGTGTAAAATCAAGGGCCTCAAAGCCAACCATCTATGATGAATTATAATATCCTTAATCAAACCTAACATAATGTATTATGATAAAACTTTTCTTGTTTTAAGATCCCTGAACTAATGTTTATGAATTAATTTATTCGATTAATACGAGAAAAAATATAATTGACAAGAATAATTTAATCTTTCAACTAATTCCTACTATGATATCATCTTTCACGCCAAAAGATAATAGAATTCAAAAATAGTCTATTTATCTTAATTTTATGTGGATCCAAAAATAAGGAATTTATAATTAATATTCCTGACTATTAAAAAATTACATTATACACACCATGACATCAAGTAGGCTAGTGGCAGGTGACGCACTGTTGTCGCCCTTCGGTTGTAGGTTCAAGTCTCACGGCCTTGGCAAATTCCACGGGTTGTCACCTAACCTCTGGGCTGTCCTTTTAATAGAAAAATGAAAATAATATTAAATATTTATTTATTATCAACAATAGTATCCAACGAAAAACATAATCCATTCCAACCATTAGACTTAACAAAAATTCATCTGTCAAAAATGACAAATCACAAAATTATAAAGATTGTAAACACAATGAAGATCTTTCTTCCATATAATAACATGTGAATATGTTCATCATGTATTCTTTTAAAACACTGTAACATCCTAAATTACAAAAAACCTTATTGATTACATTCATGGTCCATTGTTTCTTATAGAATAAAAGATATACTCCTTATATTCAAAATTGATGTAAAATCAAACATTAACGGTATAAAAAAACAATTAAATAGTTTCAAAGTCGTCAAGAATATCGAATATAATTTATCCAAATCAATCATATCTTAATAAAAAGTCACTACCTCAGGATCAGAAACATATTAAATTTCATCTTTTATTCATCCATGTATTTTCCAAAAAGGTTAAATTGCTATTGATTCACTTCTCATAGAACCATATAATATCAAATTTTTAATGAAAGTGTACTGCAGTACTATCCTTATTTATTTCCATAATTCAAATAACCAATACATCATTGATCAAACACTCAAATGAAATAATTCTTTTATAAAAACATTATAACACTTGTTATTCTTCTTTATTTTTGGTAGTATCATAACCCGTTTATCATCTAATAGCATCATTTGGGGCTTACTCCGATTATTTGGACATTAATTCAAATTGTGTCCTAACTTCTTTAAGATTAAGCAATGTACATTTGAAACCTTTTTCTTACCCCTGTAATCACATACTTGGTGTCCTTTTCCACTACACATACAATTAACTCCCATTCCCTTCAAAAGATTACCTAGGTGATTCTTTCCATAGTTATCACATTTGGTATAATCCTTCTATCCCCTCCCACCTATATTCATCTTCCCCTCTACCATCATTTTATTCTCTTGTTTTTCATCAAATCCACTGGACTCAAAGACTACTTTAATTGTCTTATTAACACATGATATTATTTCATCATATTAAGACAATACATGGGATACTATTTCCCTTATAATTTTTGTCTTAATACCATGAAAGATGTTATCCTTCTTACTCTTTGGATCATGCGTATTTCTAGAGTTCGCATTCCTCCTACAGGTTGCCTTTTCTAAACAATGGCATACACTAGGTTAGTATATGATCCCCAATTCATAATTAAAAACATGTAAAACAACCATCATAAATTGAAATTATTATGCATAAAATCAACAACCATAAAAAAGTATTATTTGAGGAATTATTTAATCCTAAATATTTCAAAATGGAATGTAATGAAAATAAGAATTATCCTAAGAATAACCATCTGGAGTGTCGTAACTAAGACTACAACAAGGGCCATTGTCGTGTACCGAGATACCCAATTTTAAGCCTGAAACTCTTTGTTAGATTTGTCACTCCTTCGTACATCTGTGACAGAGCTGCCACTACAAGCTCATATCCATACAGGGATGTATTTCTTGGAAGCCACTAAAATTATATACATTTCCAAAATTCTAGGAAGTTCTTCTATACTAATCCTCAATGACTATCATAGAGTAATGTTCTATAATAAGTTTTAATGTAAATATAGTTTTCATGGTTTGTACTATACTTTCTCTGATACCAACTATAACACCCTGACCAGAGTTACCCCGAGTTAGTGCATTATTACATATCCATGGAATGATCACAAGAGATCATATCTCGAATGTCTGATTAGTTTAGTATCCATGTAAGTATTAGATACATATATATGTTTTACATTACATCATGAGATAAAACAAACAAAAACATTTTTCCACCTTTGAACACACTTATATCCATAATCTTATCCACACAGGTCAACCATAATATAATCTTCACATCCTGAAAAAAAATATAACATAGAATTGGGTGAGCTCAGATTCTTTGTAGGGATAACAATATAGTCGAAACATTCATAAATAAGCATAAACATTTAGGTAAATCTATAAAACTAATACATAAGAATTTTAAACATAAACATCAGAATAATTGGGAAAATATATATCAAATAATTCCAATTAATTTTTCAAAAGGATATTATACTTGTCAAATAATCACATGCTATATCAATATCCAATTCTTAATGATGGGATGCAAAATTCCAGACTTCATAATGACATAGTAAATTCATCGTCCCAAGATTACGAATAAGATTTTTTCAAGGCATTGTTCCATGACAATAGTTTGTCTCAAGAGACCGACCGATGCATCGAGGAGCTATATCTGGCTCCACCATTTACTTACTAGGTCCAATGCATTTCTCAAATGCAAAGGTTAAAACATAACATAAACATTCGTATTAAATCTATAATATGAAATGATAATACTGTAACCATAATCCATGAATGGTATAAAAATAAAATATCCTCAGTAAAACATATTATAAAACCTTTAATACAATATCAAATATTCCATCCTATTAAATAAATTTCAAAAATGTGTAAAATCTATCAAAGGAAGTTGACATAGATGAAATGAAAACTATTTGAGGGAAATATCCCATTCAATATTGAAATAATTTAAAAGTTAAAAAATTATAAAATAAAAATTTTACTTTTAAAATATCATCTAATCTTGTAGGGGATTCTTCAAAGGTGTTATAATGGTGGAAAATAATTTCACATGCCTTATATGATTAAAAAAATTATTTCCTTAATTTTGTCAAAAAGGTCGTAAGTGACCTTATTTGAAAAAATACAGAAATATGAATATATAAACATTCTATATAATGAAAAAGAAGGGTATAAATGACTTCAAACCATAGTCAAGGAAATTGTAAAATTGATTTGAAATACATTTTTAAGAAACAAGGATGTGGATGAGAATGAGGTCACAGTAGATACTCACGTATAAACAACCTCAGATAATAAAGAGATTGTAAAATTAACCATCGCCTTCTACTTTTCCATAGTTGAGGGTATGTTAACCTTATTTACAATAGTAAAATAATTATTATTAAATTATACAAGAACCACATGCATAAATATGATATCATATATGATCCTCTAATATTACTTAGAAAATAATATTTCAGTATTGTTATTATTTTGGGTGTTTACTGATTCATTTACCTTTATATACGTGGTTATGTAAGTCGTGTGTTTTATGGATATGATGTATTTTATTCGTATCCAAAATTATATTATGTTCATAAACATTAATATTCACTCATAAAATGAAATTTATTCTTAAATGGTTACGATAGGAAATGAATCTCATCACGTTTGTGGAGATGGTAATCCGTACGTACGCACAAGTACAAATAACATTTTTTTGAGGGTGAAATCGTATGTAATTTGATGGTATATAATATATATACATAATCCATAACATGTTATATTTATTATTTACATCAGTTTTTCTCATTATTATACCCATCCAAATAATGAAGTGTTTGAATAACAAACTACACCACGACGGGGAGACAGTAAGTTGTACATACGCATGTATAGTAATTTGTCTTTCATTGGATTTATAGAATGATGACTATAGTTATAACATATTTATAATAACATAATTTTATGTATAAGGTATTGATGTTATTATTTTTGTATGGTAACTACAAAGAAAGAGGAAGTGGAAGAAGTAAATAACATTGAATGTGGTGATGAAATTATTAACTCTTCTTCAGGTTTTTCCTTTTGATTTTATCAAAAGGGAACTTTAGGATGGATTTATGATCAATGTAAGGAATATATGTCAATTTTAGGGTATATGGGAGGATATATGATCAATGTTTGGTCGATCCAAAAGGCTTTGAATGTGTGATTTTGAGAGAAGGGGAAGTACTCTTTTATTAGAGAGGTGAGGGTTACATTAGAAAAAGATTTCAATATTATTTTATTATACAATTATATTCGGTTTATAATGGTTCAAAAATTATTTATTTCACGGATAAGGGGTTTATGGGTCGAAAAACACTAAACCAATAGGTTTTAGATAGGGTTAGGTCACCATATTAACCTTATCTTTTAGATTCTACTTATAGTTAAATTGTTTAACTTTTACCATGTATTCTCATATTATTATAATAAATAGTTAATAAACCTTCAATAAAAATCCTAGGGAACCCCAAGTGGTTAATTATTAATATATATATCCTTATATAATTATTTTTGACAAAAGAAAGTTTTTTATAAATATTATATCAATTAATAAAATAGTATTTGTTTTAAAAACTTATTTATGTAAATTTGGACACTATTTGGTATTTTTTTTAAAGTCATTTCAAGTATATTACATTGAAATAAAATTATTTAATCAACCCTATAATATAATATTTACCAATAAAACTAGTATAATTCATCCAAAGTCTCAAATTTTTTTTAATATTTATAATATCAATTATTTTAAACATTCAATAATAAGATAATTATTGCATTATCATTGGGTCATAAATAAATTTTATTATATAACAACTAAAAATAAAAAATAAAATCCCATTATTTAAGAATTATTTTTAGTTTTCTAATGAATATTTATATTTTAATTTATCTTATGTGTACCCCTGTATTAAAAATGGGGATGTTATTAAAATTTTAATTTAACACTTTTAAATCTTCTTTAAGTAAAATAATAACAAATGTTCTAATCTAATACAAGTGGGCCTAAAGGAAAATATATTATTCTTAAGGTGTATTAATGTCGAAATAAACTTATACAATAGAATTATAGAATGAGTTAGTGTAATATTAATATCATTTTTCCCATTAATTACCCTAACTACTTTTAACCGTGGTAAATAAAAGTCAAAAGTTGAAATTCACCAAATATTAGTTTCATCCTGTTGAACCAAATTTTACTTACTAATATCAACCATGTCACCCAGATTTTTGAAATTAAATTCACAAAAGCAAAAAATTTACATTTTATGTAAATTTGCAAATGTGCCTAGAAGGTGGGTAAAAGACGTTAAAAAGTTTAATAAAATTTTATACATATAATTTTTTTATAAAATGACATCAATTAAATACATATAAATAAAATAGGTATTATATATCTATATTGAATTAATTTTTTTTTAAATATTATAATAATTATTTATTTAAAAAGTCGGTTTTAAACAATTATGTATAGTTTATTACTATTCATAAAAAATTGAACGATTTTAGAAAAATCCCAAACATTCACCCTATGATAATTTTGATATTATTAATTCCAAAAATGAATTCTATTTAAAGAAATTAAAAATATATAATTTTAATTAATTAATTTAAAATTAATTCTCGTTATGAAAACCAAAAAGCGGGTTTTTAAATAATAAAAAATATTAAAAGATTGACTTGTGTTTTTGTCAAATTTAAATATAAAATTACATAAAATGACATAAATTTTATTAAATGAAAAAAAAATCTAATTTTACTTAAAAAACATTCTAATTTATAATTTATAACTATAAATTATTTTGATTAAAAAAGTGGTTTTCAATTAAAGTTTACTACTTTTCACTATTCACCAAAATATGAAAGTTAATCAGAAATGTACCAAAAAATTTTCCAAAATAAAATTTAATGACCTTATTCAAAAGAAGAATATAATTTAATTTAATTTTATATATTAAAGTCTTAAATATTGGTTTTAAAAGTGTTTTCCATTAAAAGGTGGTAAAATTGCATTAAAAAAATACTTCCTTTATCTGAAAGAAATAAATTTTTTCTTGTATTATGTCTACGAAACACATAATATGGATTCAAAAATTATATGGTGTATAATAAATTAAAAATTCAGTTAATACTTTTCATAAAAAGTTTTTGAATAATTTCTATGGTAAGTCGTGTTGCGCTCGAACTCAGTATTGCATACAGCGCATGTTATTGAATTATTTTTAAGAGAAAACGTACTATGAAATCATGAGGTGTTAAATAATTATATCTAATTTATGTTGGAAATATTTTGGATCATTAAATCACTTTTTATTATGTGTTTAACCACTAATTATACTCATTTTTACCTTAATAATTGTAAATAATTTTAAATATTTTCACTTATCGTTATGGTAAAAAAATAATTTGAACTTATTACGTAATATTAACTATTTTGATTCCAAGTATGATATAAATTTTTTCATATTGAACTCACATAATATAAATAATTTAATATAAAATTATTCCTTTAGAAGGGATGAGAAAGCTCATTTTTAAATTCAGAATCATCAAATTGTTGAAATATTTTTATATCAAAATTCAATATCAAAATGATTACAATGAACTAAATTTTATTTTATGATATTAAATTTACATAATTTTACAATAAAAATAATTAATAATTAATTTATAATTATAAATTATTTAAATGAGAAAGTATGTTTTAATTAATATTTAATACATTTCACTATTCAATAAAACATTAATCTTCTAAAAAATTACCCAAAATTGTCCCTATGATAATTTTGGTATTCCTATTTTAAAATTTATGTTTATTTATTCCAATAAATTTTCATATATTTATAACAATAAATTTAAAAATATCTATGCCAAGAATGATTAATCCATCATTTTAGAAAAAATAATTTTTTTTCGAAATCATTTATTTTCTTTCGAATAATTTTTATTCTGTTTATAAAAAATATATTTCAATTAATTATTGTAATTTTATATTATAAAATGTTTTTTTATCCTATTCACACCCATCATTCCATCCTATACGTGATATCTATCATTTTAAATAATTATATTAATAATTTATTTTTATTTAGTAATACTCAGTCTTGCGTGCAATGAAAGAAATCTAATTATTCTATGTACAACATGACAAGCTAAATGTTTCATGTCATATATTCTATTGAATGAAATGATGATAATTTTGAATTTTTTATTTTTTACACTCTTCACACAATAAATAAATTTATTCATAACAATTTAAACATTCAAACAAAAATCAAGGGTTATACATTTGGAAGTATAAATGTTGAAAACACTACATCACAACATATTTAAAAAAAGACCTTATTAATAATAGTGTTATGGGAATTTATAGTTCCATATATAATAATAATGTAAATAGGTTTCTAGGTATAATAATATAGGTTGGAAATGAAAACATAGAGAAGGAAGTGGAAACTAAAACCAAGATACTGATGGAGAGAGAATAAGGTAATTAGTCAATAGAAAATTAATAGTAAATTTATTGGAAACATTCTAAAAAACCATAAATCTATTGTTATTAATAAGTCTATATGATTCATCGGGTATTAATTTAATATGATTACTGTTTTATTTCATTATAATTTCTCTATGTTATGTAATTCATTCACTCTACATGAATATCAGTAAATGTTCTTACTTGATAAATTTCTATTTCATAAGAACAACATCATATTTTCGTTTTTCTTAAAAAAAATTCAATTAATTTTATACCTAAATAAATTAATATCATAAAAAATATTTTATTCCAAACGAACTAAAATAACTCTTTTACAGTTCATTTATTCTATAGAAGAGTAACTAGATATTCCTCCGTTATTTACTAAAAAGTATTTGACGAATAATGTTATCTAGTGAAACATAAAGTTTAACATAATACTTTACATAAATATTTTACCTTAACATTCAAAAATATATTCCTAAATAAATTTATAATAAAGGATATTAAATTAAAAATTATATTCCCTAGATAAAATAAAGTGTCTCTAAATTTTCAAATACCAATCTTGTGAACACCTTCATCATTTATTCCATAAAAAAAATTTAATCCATGAGTTTACTTTAAAACAAAATTAAAATATCCATTATTTCTTATTCCTTAAATAAAACACAAATTGTTTGATATATTCATTAAATAAATTAATAATCCTTCAATGATTTCATAAACCAAATTGTTAATAAATTGTTAATCAGTTAAAAGGTAGTCATTACTGTCAAATTTACATAATCCATATCAGTCATATATTTTTTCCCAAAATCATTATCTCAATAACTAGAATTTATTATGGGTTTTCATTCAATCAATTCTGTCCTTTCAATAAAGTTAAAATTTTCATAGAATCACTTTTCCAAGTCATCAATACTGTTCAACACTTGCATTCAAATAATAATTGAAAAAGTACTATAAAAGAATCTTTTTATATTGGGTAATTCATATAACCAAGACATCATTAAAAATAATAATATAATAAAAGAAGACAAATATTTAATCTGAACACTATCATATTAATCATTCATCTTTATATGTCGTAATATAGTAAGCCTCTCCATGATACATTTCCTCTTATATATGTATATTCATTTAACATGTGAGGGATTGATATTCATAGTGTCCTATCCCATGACAGTTGAAAAATTTTATATTGGAAACATTTTTTTCATACTATTTTTGTCACCATCACAATGTCCATTCCTTCCACACTTGTAGAAAACTCTCATTCCATTTAATCAAGTAATATTATATTACCTTCTACAATTATCACATGTGAGTAAATAATACATTGTATTATTTCTTATATTCATCAATTCCTTTTCATTATGTTGTTCTCATGCTTCCATCCAAATCCAGAACACATAGATAATTCTTTCCTTATTTTTTAATCGCATGATACTATTTTCGAATATGTTGAGATATTTTTGAGAGTAGTTCGATTAGAACTATTATATTAATAACATAAAATAGATAAGCATTTTTACTCATTTTAACATGTTCATTGGTGATGTTTTTATTCCTTCTAATATGACACATTTATAAATTAGGTAATACAATTGATTATATCATATCATTATGAAAAATAATATATGATCTAAAAACAATATGATGTTATTATAAACTTATCCTCAATTTAAATATTTGGGTTATGTTCCCAAATATATCTTTTCCTGAATCTGGTTCATGAGGATTATAATAAACATCCTCTAATACTAGTTGTTAAAACCACAACACCAGAATTCCAGACCTGGTGCCTCACATTATTACAATGGAATTATTACATGGAATCAAATCATGGAAGACTGATTAGTTTATAGGTTTTGTAGAACTACATACAAACAACATATCCATTTTATAAAGGTAATTGAAAATTAAATACAATTCCTACCAAAAACTAATAAATATGATCCTTTAAAATTCATTCAAATATATCTTTATCATTAACTATAGAAATGAATAAAAATAATGGCAAGTTCAAATCCTTAGCAAGAGTTAATTATAGAGGAAAAAATCATGAATCATTAAGAATAAAAAATTTAGAAATGTAAATAATTGAACATACATTCAATTTAAATAACATAGTTTCATGAATATAAATGGATGTATCAATATGGCTAGGTATGTAAAAAATAATTTCCAATTTTATCAATAACTTTAGCATCATATAACAAGAATAAAATATAATCATGTAATTGAAGATAAATAATCCCCTGACCTTGAAAAATAACCATGGATATTATAAATAATAGAATATTCACATGTAATAAAAAAATATGGATTTCATAAGGTGTTGTGTCTAGAATATCAAGATATATCCTCATGAAATATATTGTCAATATATATTCTAATGATTGATTATGTATGAGGGTAGAAAATTGTCTGATATGGTCCAATGAAGAATCTTAAGAGACTAACAATGCATCAATGGTATTTAATTATCCAGTTCCAAACTTGTGTAATACATGTCCTAATCATTACCCGTATATATTAATAATCTAGTTAATTCATAAACTATGTTACTTATCAAATATCTGTATTGAGTAAAGAATAGTGATGTATTAATATTTCTTAGTTTTCCAATATGTTGAAGTTAAACACATTATGTAAATAAGTTATAAAATTAATGAAATTATTATATTATTTATAAAAGAATATATATATTTATCTGAAATATAATGTCCAAAAAAAATTTATTATATAAAGTGTTTATTTCAATGTAATGGTAATAATATCTCAAGGAAGTTTGGTTAGAAAACAAATTTTACCTATTGGTAATTCTCATGTCAAATCCCTTTGGAAGATATAATTCAATGTGAAACAGAAAATTTTTTGAGTTATGAATTAATCATGATATTGAACATCAATGTGGTGGTGTATACACATCAATGGAATACAAATTGATATGAATTATATTACCTTAATCTTCTTATTGATTTTATATTCTTTAAACTCATGTACGTTTATTTGGATCATATTATTAACTTATATGTGAGAAGTATTAATATTTATGATATAATATAAGATATTTTTAATAAATCTTATCACTTGTTCATTAAAAATTAATCATTAATTATATTGGTTTAGCTATTAATTTCCATGTTTTCCAATTAATGTTTCATTAATAATATTCATGTTCTTATATATATATTTTAAAGTTCCATAACATAAAAATTTATAAAAATTAAATAATTATCATATTTATATATCATTATAATTTAAAAAAAATCATTAATTATTTTTATGAAAATTTAAGTACATTATTATCATGGACAAGGTAGGTTGTACGTACGAGTGTATATCATTTTTCATTTTACAGTGATTTTTATTGAAAGGAGTTAAGTAATATTTATTTTTACATAATGATAACAATATCATTAGTAAAATATTACATACGTATTTATATCATTCATGTGGTGTTCAGGTGAAAATAGGGTCACATCCTTTCCGGAATGCGGTAATCCACACATACGTGAATAACGTTATCCTCTTTCATTGGGTGAAAAAATAAGTAGAAAAATAGATATTTTATCTTCACAAAATGATAAATATTTCATTAATATCATTATTATTTTATTTATATCATATTAAATCATTAAATATATCTTTATCAAATTTTATGTGAATCATTACTAAATGACCAATCAAATTGATTCACGCGGTGGTAGTCTATTATACAAAAGAGTGATGTTAACGTATCTCTTATGGAATGGAATGCAATATGTTATATATTATATAATTACCCCATATTTATAATAATGTATTAAATATCTTAAATATATATATTTTATATATATCATCATATCAAGCCTAGATAGGTGGTAATTGAAAAGTTAAGTACATCGGTTCTTGAGGCGGTAGTCCACCGTACAGATGAATAAATATTTCATGGAACACACGATGGAAGTGTGTGCTGTTTTATGTTTTACCCTTAACATTAAAAAACCTATGTGTATGTATGACACTATGGATATTATAGAATGTTGGTGTAATATAAATTCCTTGTGGTATAATAGGAAATTAAATAAAGATGTTGGTCGAAGAACATTACTACTTCTTCAAAAATCCTCCATTATGTTTTAATAAAGCCTTCCCATGTTAAATTAATACCCAATAAAGGCATATAGGATGAGAAAAAGTTATTTGGGGAGTTATTTTCATTGGGATATTATTAACCAAAGTTTTTTAGAGTGTTAATAATGGGGGATAATGAGTTCCTTCTTATAGTTAAGGAGTATTGGCATTCATTTAATACCCAAATGTATCCACTATTCCAAGGTCTCCCTTGGCTCATGGGGTTCAAAAAATTAATACAAATGTATTTGATGGTTTAAGATGATGATACAAACCTCGATAACTGAAAAATATGTTTTTTTTAAATTTTGTCCCATAACTTTTATGTTTCCCTACAATTACCCATTTGTTGTTTAATAAGGTAAGTAATTTTCTATCTTTTAAAATTTATCAAGTAAGATTAAATTAAAGGTGGAATTGATAGAAAATTTATATCCTCTAATTAATAATATTTTATATATTTTATAAATTAAAATTTTTTGGTTAATTTGAAGTTGATTTTCATTGAATCGTAAGTGACGTACAGAAACACTACATTAACCTTAACCACACGAACAATGTTTTTACTATTTAGGGGTCAACATGTTCCTTATTGAAGATAAATTGATCCAAAAATAGACCATATTCAACAATAATTATCATTTGGAAATATCAAGTACTAATATTTGATTTTTAGTAATTTTAATTTAATATAAAAATTATTTATTTTTATAAAATATCATCAATGCGAATATTGACATTATTTATTTCATTTAAATTAAAAATATCAATAAAATGAAGAAATGTGAATATATAACTTTAAAACCTATCTAAAATGTAATATAAATAAAAAAATAATGTAAGGGAATAATTATTTTACTTAACTACACTTTTAATATTTTTCTTATCATTTAATTAATTTAATTATTAATGAAATAATTACTGCAATAGTGTTTCTTATGAATTTTAGGTAACTAATGCATATCTAAAATTTAAATATAATTTTCCATTATAATAAAAAATAATTTATTTTTTAAATATATATATAACCATAAATATATTTTTTTCCGATATCCTAAATTAATATATATATTAAAGATAAGGATGGTTCCTTTTTTGTCATCTTCTTCACTTAACATATTATATATTTCAAATTCAGTTAATTATATTCCACTAATTTAAAACAATACACCCTAATTTTGTAATGGTATAAAATATTCTATCCCTTTTATGTTGTTAAAAATCTTTTTCATCCTTACTTATTATTTTTATATTTAATAACTAAGTATACTAACTTCAACCTTGGTCAATATAATTAATATTAACTATCTTCCAAAATATTTTTGGTAGAAAATAAGGTTTAATTTACTACATAATAATAATTATTTTGATTAATAATATGGAATCATCATTTCCAAATTCATCTCACAGACATTATATAATTTAATTTAAAATTAATCTCGTATATGTAACGAGGAAGTAGTTTTACTAAGTGAAAATGTTCAAAAGTTTTAACTGTTTTTATATCTAAATTAAATAATGATATGATTAAAATGAAATAAATTCTAAAAATTGATATAAAATTTATCTAAATTGACTTTAATTACAATTAGATACATAATTTATCATTTTCAAGTTCTTTATATGAAATGGAAATTTCCAATTAATAATTAATATTTTTCACTGTTAATCAAAGAAGAAATATATCAATAAAATACAAAAAAAATCACCATAATATAAATTTTCTATTAAAATTGTAAAAATAAATTTTATCTTTTAATATAACTTTTTCGTAAATTATTTATAATTTATTTTAAATTATGGGTAGTGAACATAATAAAATTGCCATATTAATAAAATATTATTTTTAGATAAAATTTATTTTTATTTCAAGTGATTCTTATATTATTTTCAATCAATAAAAAAATAATTTATTATAAACTATATATTTTTTTATATATTTAATACTATTAATACACACCATTCTAATACATATGGGACAATTATCATTTTAAATAAAATATTAATGGTTTATTTTTGTGTGGTAAAACTCGGTCTTTCATTCAATGCAAGTTATCATTATGTTGTGAACCACGATCTAAAAAAAAACTTCAGTGGCATGTACACTATTGATTAATTTGTTAATTTTTTTACTCTCTCAGATTATCCTTAGCAAATTTAGTCACCTGAGGATATACATCAAAGAAAAGGTGAGAAAAAATACCACTAATAATGTGAATAAGGGACTAGAATTAATATAACATGCGTGAGAATAATAATAACAAAAAAGAAATAAGAATAGAATTATGATATAAATCATGACTAAAACATTTTACAAGTACATTGAATTTTAAAATACATAAAAATTAAACATCACTTCACAGTGCACAAATAAAACTCATAGTTGTGATCAAATGATAACATCGTGTTCATGAAGAACATATATAAATAATCCTAAAATCATAATTGTGACAAAATACTACATCATTTGCATGAATAATACAAATAATATAATGAGACACATCACATTTTCTAATTAATTTCATATATATATAATTTTGTTATTCCTCATTACATCATAATACCCATATAATCATGAATGCCACATAGAACAAATTACTATCACTGCCATCAAATAAACAATGGAATGTATTCAGTTTCATAATTATTTTTATAAATAATATATTTATAAATAAACTTTTATGTTCCAATATTAAATTTTTATATTATAATTTTGGATAATAGATCATTTCTCATTATATAAAAAAAATACATGAGGAATAAAAGATTTGTTTTGGAATGAAATTTATTTTTGGAAAATCATTGTTTTTTGATTCAAAATAATATTGGAAACACGTATATCAACAAAAACAGAATGGAAGAATATTTAATGGATATTTAAATAACTTTTTATTAATATCTATAATGAAAATGATGTAAATGATGGATAATTCAATGAAAACGAGATGGTCTTGATAATCCCCATACATTAATTCCTGTTTAATTTCTTCGGTTCTACACCACATGGATAATAATAAAAAATTTATTAAAAAATTGAAAAATAATTGAATTAATTTTTATTAAAACACTATTTTTTAATTATATTCATTCAATTATATTTATTAATTTCATTGTTTATGGGGATTATATTTTGATATCATGGTTTCAATACAAATAATAGTATTTCTTTAATTTTACTATTATTCTAATGTAATTTAAAAATTACTATAATTAATTATATATTATCAAAATAAATATATTTATACTTTTATATAACATAAATAATTTATAATAACCATCTATAGGGTTTTTGGTATGAAAATAATTGGCAATATCTTCGTTATTGGTTAGTATACTGTTAATAAATGTATTTTCCAAATATAAAAAGAAGAGTTATGAAATATAAGTACATAAAAAAATTAGTTTTTAATTACTTTAAAATGAATATATAATATTAAAACTATTCTTATTTTGATAATATATGATTTAATTTTAAATGATATTTGGGGAATAGAGTGATGAAAAAATTGATGGAACTGTTCGAAAAAAATATACTCATTCCTAAGGGTTTCTTCTTTTTTACGATACTAAAAATACCATAATGATTAGTATTTGTTTACAATATAATGTCCCTAGATATTCTATGGGGATTATTTGTATTATTTGGGAAGATATTTTGATTTTATTAGGATGGTATGTGTGGTTTCTTAAGGGTAGGGGGATATGTTATTAAAACATGAGAAGAGTGGTATTCATAAAATATATTATTAAATAAAATATATCAAAGGAAAACCCTGAAATAGTGGATTTCATAAAATATAGATCATATATAAATAAAATATAATTTTTTTAAGAATAAAACCATTTATAATCTAAATAAATTAGTGTATTAAAAAGAAAAGAGTAAAAAAGGAAAATAGTCATTTAAATTGATTACTCCTAGCATTTGTTTCTGGAAATTGTATTTCTGATTTGGAATTTTAGTTTATTTTATTTTAATTATTAATTTCTGAGATTATATATATATATATATTACCTGAAAATCTTATTCTAGAAATCATTAATCCATTATTCAAACATGAATGATGCAATTTGGGATACACCAAATTTGTAAAAAAGCGTTATATTTACTATTCACATGAAAATTGAAGTATTTTGGAAAATTACCAATAAAACCATAGAAAATTTCGACATGATTATTTCAAAAATGAAATTATTTTTTCTAAATGACTTTATAAAATATTTAATCTTAATTTAAATGAAAAAAATATTTTTTAACAAAATACATTAGAATTTTTTTTTATTAAAAATGTCGTCATATTTTATTTTAGTTTTCTAAATCGAAATATTTAATTTATAGAAATTTTTTATTTATATTTACTGAAACTAATAATTATAAAAATTATTTGAATCAAAATATAGTATATTGAAGTAAAATAATTATTTCAATAGCCATGTTACTATTTCAATTTCCACATTTCTATTAAATAACCACATTACCTCTAATAAATACCTCATAATTATTTCAATTAATATTCACTAAATTTCTTCCCTAGGTTATTTATTTTCATTTTATCTGATTTTATTGGTTTATGAATATATTTTTTTCTATTGTTTTCTTTGAGAGATGGATGATTCTTGCGGCATGGGGAGATCTATATTTTCCCATTATTGTTTTAATATTATTTATTTATTACGTGTTAACAATTTAAAAATTTATGGGTTTATTCAAAGACAAAATTAATGATTTTTTATTAATGTAATAATGTGTTGTAAGTTTCTCTATGTGTTTTAACTATATAATATTCTATAATATAGTATAATACACATTAATTTTAGGGAAAATAATACCTTTTATAATCTCTGGATTGATACATTCTCCCCCTTTAGAAATTACATTCACAAAATACCATCTATTTAATTCATCATGAGAGTTACATGGAACACGTCGTATAGATGAGCCATATTTAGTGAAAGCATATGGTCATAGGCAACTCCTCCATTGCAATAGAGGATCACCAAGAGTCCAATATTTCTAAAGATAAGATTCTCTTTCATTCCAAACATCATAACTCTCTTCCATGGTGATATTCAAAGGAAAAAATTGTCTCAAACTATAGTCTTCAAATACCTTAGATGGGTTTTAGAATATGTTTTTTTATAAATATGAGAATATTTTATATGATGTTGGATATATTAAACTTTCAATGTCATCTATTACACCACATCATGTCAAAGGAGAATTCATTCACCAACTTTCTCCAAACAGTTTGTTATTATAAATAGCTTCCCATATAGATCTTCAAATGCATTTATTTGAATACTTTAGTGGAAAATATTGTGGTCTGATTACTCTTAAAATGAGATATGTGGATCCCATCATCATTAAAATTCCATCAATTAGGTTTTCAGCATGTCCTAGAGTGTCATAATTGGCCTTTCAGATTGGCCAATAGTTTTGGGGTGATGGTCTTTACTATAATTATATTTATTATTCAATGTATGTTTAAGACTTCTACAGAATTTAGAATTCATACTATGGATCATGTTCAGTTTTGATTGAATGATTCATCCCAAGTATCCTCACCACTTCTGTTACACATATTTTGGAATATTGTTCAGGAGATAATTATTTCCAGATAGAGATGAAGTGGTTTCTCTTGGTGATTTGATCGGCCACATCCCATATAACATTGTTTACATTTTATGTATTTGAGAGACCTATAAAAAAAGCTATAGTGACATGTTCCAATTTTAATGTGAGTATAAGAAATGGTTGCATAGTTTTTTTAGACTTCATTCGGTCTTCTTTAATTTTTCAGCATTCCAAGCACTATGTGATATATTCCAAAACCCCATTCTTCATGTAGTCACACAAAAAGTGTTCTCAAATATCATGTTAGTTCTAGTTACATCCATGAATGGATTGATAAATATGAGAAATGTTCATTATCTAATAACTTCTTCTTTATCTTAGGTGGTAAAAAGACATAAATCCTAGTTCAAAATTGAATTAAAGATTACTCATTGATGTGGAACTCAGGTAGGTTCCATTCCTATACTTATTTCACCTAATTTTTATTCACTAGATCATCCATTTTTTCCCTAATGATCTTCTATAATATTGATAGATGGGAAATAATTTTTTAATTGCATGATATATTCACTGCTATTATGATTTCTAGATCAATCATTTACATCTCAATGAAGATAAATTATTTCACTATCCAAAAAATAAAATATATAGTTGGTTGTTTTCTACCAGTAACATAATATACCTTCTTCTCCTTTCTCATATAGAATTTAATAGAGAAATCATAGTCCTTGATAGGCTCTAACAATCTTATTCAATACATGTTGAGATCCATCTAGTATAATAAATGATTTTCGAAATATTAATTATGATGTAATATGAATGATTTAAATTTTTAATGGAACCATATAGATATATATGACATATTATAGATTCTTGAAATATTTATATTTGAATATCCACTTTTTTATGGAGTATATGATGTCAAAAAATGAATAGTGTCATTATTGATATAGATAATAATTTATCAAAATAATATTTCATTAAATTATATTAAATTCATAAAAATTTTATCCTTATACTTTTTAGTGTAATATAATTTAAAAAATAAAATATATTCTATTTAAGAATCATTTTTTTATAATTTTAAACTTTAGTAAAAAATTATCCTCTAAGTAGGGGTTATAATAGTTTATGTCAAAAATAACTAACCAATGGGTCAATCACAATGATAAGGACTAAAATGAAAATAAAAAATTATTAATTTATATTGTTTGCTGGTAATAAAACCCTATACAATCATATAATCAAGAAAAATTTAATTTTGTAGCATTAGGCATGATAAATTAATTTATTATAATTTGTTCTCTTGGGAAATATGAACAATACCCCTCACCCCAATTATAATTGGGAACCTTATCCCTTACTTTATAACAAAATATTTATCCATATAGTTCAATAAATACATGTCCATTTATATTTTAAACATCAGTAACCATGTTTTTAATGTCCTATTATTCCAGAAAAACATATATGTTGTTCCTATGAGGAGATCCAAAGGAGGATACATTAAGAGAAGTTAATCATCTTTATGGATTCTTTAAATTGTATTTATTCTTATAGTTATTCTTAATATATTATATCAACTATAAATTTATAACTCTATTATCATCAACATACATTACTTTTATTATTTTTATGGTTAAACCATTTTCCATCTCTTCCCTATCTGGTGAAAATCGAAAACATCCATTGTGTTTAAATATTATTAATCATCTCCACAATGTAGTGTAATTATTTTTTCATCACCACCTTTACCACATGGTTTTAAGGATGGAATTAATTATAGTATATAATATTTTTAAAATAAATATTTTACTTTATTGATTAATTATTATTGAACTTTAATTCATTCAATCCATCAATAACTAATGACAATGTTGAAGTGTACGTACGACATATCGTCTCCATAAATGGTGTAAAAAATATTTCTATCTTTATTATTATTAATAAATATAAATATATGATATTATGTTTACACCATAAATTATACTTATTTTAATTATGTAAATATCATAAAACTATAATAAAATTTACTTTATAATCAAAAAATGAATTATAAATGAGGAAGTTACCACCGAAAACATAAATATTAACAATAAAGGAATAAAAATTGGGTGATAAAATTTTATAGGATAATCGTATTTGGTATGATATATATGATTATGGTTCTGGAATATTTGTATAATAATTCAATATTTATGATATATGAGGTTGAAAAAAATACAATGAAATTCAGACCGAATGTAAGGGATTCAAATATCATAATATCTTGAGCGATTAAAATGCCATATTCACCAATTATATATATTTTTACTGTATATACTAGCCAATTGATATATTATATAATGAATATCAATGCCTTAATTGTATTTAAATTTTTATTTTATTTTATTTATTTCATGGGTATTAGGATTGAAAAGCTATTAATGTGATCAAATTTTATTTCACAATCACATTATTATCCAAGATAGTTAATGTTTTTTTCTACTGTGGGGGATATTTATATTCCAATTCCATGTTTTATACTAATGTTTTTAATTTATTTAATAATATTTTATTATTTTTAATATTTAATTTCACCCATGTGTTACTTTATTTATATATTTTATAAAATTAATCTTCCTTTCATTTTCCAAGTTTGGTACATTTTGAGTTTTTGAAGAAGATAAAGATGGAATGTTTTTTAACTTATACAACATGGATAGAATTTAACTACATCATGACGGCTTAATGATTTAACATTATATTACAAATTTAAATATTTAATTTCAAGGTAAGTGATTTCATTTTTAGAGGCCCTTTTTCCGGATTTAAAAAATATATACATTCTAATTAAAAAGGGTAAATTTCTTCAAGAAATATTCCAGTAATCCTTATGTATTTTTTTATATATTTTAACATCCTTTAATTAATCTTATGTTTTGGAATTAGTATAATGATACCATTTATATTCTTTCATTATATGGTTTTAATCAATTTTTTAATGGGGAAATTATTGATCATCCACATGACTAGTTCATTCAATATAGGCAATTAATGATTTTTAAGGCATGATGATTCAATTAAAATATATATTTTAATTAAAAATTCCTTAGACTTACTATGTGATTTTTAAGGCCCACTACAACCCCTATATGAATTATTAATACACAAGAGACAAACTATTTATGGTTTTTTCCAAGTCCTAACTGAATACATAAACGTTTTTCACAGAATTTGTGAAAATATTATATTTATTGAGATAAAGCCATTATTGTATGTTTCAACACTTTGAAATTATGAGTTCCATCATAATGAATTATATTATTGATATTCCGAGATATTATTCAATTAGTTAGAGTATCCATGATTAATTTTCAGGGACATGTGATTATTTATATAGAATTATTTGAATTTAATTTATTCATGTAATATTATACTCATGTAATGTATTAAATGGAATGAGCTTAAATTATTTAATTTCCTGTACTTTTTTTTCTTGTTTATTCAAAGTATGTACTGTACACATACACTTATTGAGAATCTGATCTCACTAATTTATAATTTTTTTAATTTACCTTGGATATTATAATGTATTTTTGGAATAATATGCGGTGATAAAGTATGAGATTTATGGAATTATAAAATAAAATTCTTTGTTTTTTTGTTTAAAATTGTGTTTTCAATTTCATATATGTATCTAGTTTACTAATAATAATAAATAATTAATAACATGAGAATATAATTCCATTTATATAATTATAAGTAAATAAAGTAAACATATACTCTAGTATAATATAGTTGTGGTGTTTATAATGTTGAGAAATAATTTTGCAGTGTACTAGTACAATGAATGTTTAAATAATTATTTTAAAATCCATAGGAAATATCTATCACACCCTATATTATTGGTTCATTGTATAAAATTACATCTTCTAATCCCTTATTTGTATGACCAATAATATTTTATTAGTTCCCACCAAGCCTTTATAAATGATAATGGAAAATAAAACATATTATATTACAATAGAAAAACAATGTTGGAGGATGAGAGTAGATATATTATAATCGAGAAGAACTGTCACCCATACTTTTTATCGTAAAAATGTTAGTTAATTACCTATAACAATATTTTTTCCACTTAATATACCATGTGGACCCACATAAATATACACATAACATTCCTATTTTTACTGGGTGGTTCTCTATATGATTCATTATTCTATATGAATCGAAAATTTTGTTTACCTATCATTAGGAAAACAAAGGAAAAGAACTAAAATGATTTTTTAGTAGCCTATATTACTAGGTAATAAAAATCCCTAGGTATATATAGACATGATGAGTAAATCTTATATCTCACCCAATAGACCTAAATGTAGTAAATTCACAATAACAGTTCCTCCCAAAGTCTAATAGAAAAAAGAGATAGAGGGCCATAAATTTAGTAATTTTGACATTTATATTATTTTTATTTTCACAAAAATTCATTACTTCTATAAATATTCATCCACTTAATGTATCTAACTAGAAATATGTGTAAATAATAAGTCTTAATATCTTGGTTAAAATTAGAATTGCAAGTCCCAATCTCTCATATCAACATGAATAGTGATTAAATGTTAAAGAACACATAATTTAGTAAAGAATATGCTACACGAAAGGATGAGTTGATTCCACATCATGATCAGACATGATAATTATTGAAATTATTTCTTAATAATCCCACTAATTGTTACATATCATGATCACATCATTCCTATGTATACACACTATATAATTTGGTTACAACCCTCGGAAACCCAAACCAAGATGAAATTTATATACATAGTTTTTATTGGAGAGTAATGGACCCCGTAAAAAACAAATTGATAATATAAGTTGATGACACTTACCTCACCCCATCTCAATTATATCCTTAAACTCTATAATTTTAACCCATGGTCACTTTTAATTCCATAATCATAGACTATAAAAAAACATTATTTATATATCACGTTGATATTTTGGGAAGTTATTTTAAATAAATTTAATATTTCTTATATTTTCTATTATAATTAAAACTAAGGTTATCTTATGTTACAAGATATATTTATTTTTCTTGTTTTATACACAACACCAAGTATAAACGAAATGTGACACACTATTAAAATTTTTTTATTTAATATGGTTGTTATCAATTACCATTTGGAATTATAGGTATGAATTGGGTTAACTAAATAATGAAAATATATTGATTACTCAATTATCAAAAATTAAATCTTTAGTGACAAATAAATTAAAAATGAAAATTGAAAAAATTTACAAATAAAAAAAATCATTTTTTAATAAACTATTTTGATACATGAAAAATATTTTTACCAAAAAAATTACATAAATAAAATTTGTTGATTTATTTTAATGAAATTTAAACATTCTATATTCATTTTAATGATTAAAATTTTTCTTATGTGTTTTCTAAAAAAGAGATACAAAAAAGGTTATTATTTTGATTAAAATCTATAATTTTGTTTTTCAAAAATCACTTAGTCACTTCTTTCACACTTATATTAAAATAAATTATTTATATATTTATAAAAAAAGTTCTAAAATAAAATTCTTTTTTTAAATAATCTTCTAAAAATTGTCTTTGATATTTTTTTAATGATTTTCTGGAAAGATAATTTTGTCATTGTATAGTGAAAATATGGATTTTAGTTAAACAAATTCAATTATTTTAAATAAACACATATAAAAATTATATTAATATGTCTATAGAAATAAATTTACTTAATTTATATATCTATAATTCCAATTTATGTCATTTTAATTAATTTTATGTTGAATATGAATATAAAAACGTTTTAATCATTTAAACATTTCCTCTTCCGAATTTGACATTATCATTATGTTAGTGGGATTTATTTTAGAAAGTAATATTCCACTACTGTCAATGGAAATGGGAAAATGGATTCATAATTTGAAATTTTATTAATTTATATTATCTAATTATGTCATCTTAATTTATTAAAATAATTAATAGTAATCATGGAAAAAATACTTTCCTTGGTTAGGGTAAAAATGGGTATACCTTGAGGATACAATAAATAAATGTTTAAATGATCCTAGACTTATCCCAAATACATATTAAAGAAATATTTAGACACTATATATTTCTATTATTATTTTGGACCGTTTTTATCTTTTATTAAAATCAATAACCAGGATGCACCTTTTTCTTTTCAATAATATCAAGTATTTCATTCACTTCCATTATAATTGTCTTCCCCCTTTCATATCCCATTCACACAGGCAAACCCTTATGGATAATACATGAGATACCCATAAAAGTTATTTAATTCCCAAATATCAAAATATATTCCATAGTTTTGTCAGAAAATCATCCAAATAATCCTTATTGTGGAAACTACAAGATATTTTCTGAAGAAGAGGTAACAAACTTGACCAATTATTTTAGGTTATTTATTAATAAACATCCTTAAATTATTATTATCCCACGTGAATATATCCTACTAAATATTATAAAAATAATTATATTATACCATGTGGATTAGAATAACCTCAATCAGTCACCTCACCCGTCAAATGGGTTATGAAATCATCTTTCATGTATACATACGACTTCAGCCTTGCCAATTGATCTTACTTGTGTTCCATCACCACCTATCATGGATTGATATAATGTTATTCGTGTGTTTGTTGAACTACCCCCTCAGGAAGTGATTATATTCGTTCACAGATTACACATAAGGTAACAATGATGGTGTAAATGGCCATGTTGGATATATATGACCTAAAAATGAATCTATAATGGTTATATATAATTTACATTTGTTTCTTTCTTTCCATCAGGAAAATGGATATGATGTTCATGCATCTATATAGTATACCGTCTCCTGGAACGATATATTTTATTTTCTATCTACAAACATTAAGAATCAAAATAAATATAATTTTACTATATATATGATATAATAATAATTTTAATCATTTTAGATATTATGTAACCATTAACCAAGATTGAGGGAACACAATATAAAATCAAATCATAATCGAAAAACTTAACATTTATTACTTGAAATGTGACATTAACATTTAATTGTTAATAAAAAGGCAATAAAAGGAAATAATTAAATCATATCTGGTCACATAGATATACATATGGATCTGTAATATATGTATAACAATCATATATTTATTATATAAGAATGTTGGTTAGAGTGAGTATCTAATGTGGGGGTGAAATGAGTACCCAGTATTTTTTTGGTTAAATAATGATTTAAATAATATCTCCCAATAAATTAAAAAATGGACAAATTAGCCAAATTTATTGATTGATATATGTTTCAATATTTCATAATATTTAAAAACTATTTATTATATATCATATAAAACTTTTAGGAAAACTACATTATTTTTTGAAATCAACTTACTAAATCAAAATTTTATATAATAAACAATTTACAATAACTTTCAAAGTAGTGGTTTTTTTATAAATTTAAAAGAAATATATATTTAACTTATATAAATAAAATAGAAACACCCCGTGGAAATTAATATAAGGGGTATAGTTTGAAGGTGAGACCTTAATCAGTAAACATGGAAGTCACATACATCCAAGAATATTTTATAAAAAATAATCTATTTCCCACAACCTAAATCAGGTTTACAACAACAATGTTTTACAAGACACCCAATGATCATTACCACAAAACCCTATGGGAATAAAAAAGCACATACCAGATAAGTTCCTATTCTAAAAAATATGGGGAAATAGATGTAATTTAAGATTGAGATGATATCAATTATCTTTTAATAAAGAGTACAAAAAAAATTCTCATAATGTAATGATAGTATACATAAAGGGAAAACAAATATATATATAGAGTGATTTTTTTCTCTCAGATATGATCTCTAACTTGTGAATCCATGAATATATATTGAACTGATTCTAGAGCCATGTTATTGAATGTTTCTATAGAATATAGTTTCATAATATCTTTTGTTCTATAAGATCCACTGTTTTATTGACATGTGAAGACATTATATAGCATGTATCCTCTTAGTAAACAACACTCATCATCTATACTTGTATTTCTCTCACTATGTATGTATGTTTTGGATATATGAGTATATTACAAGATGAAATCAGCTCCTTTTTTTATTAGTAGCATAGATAAGTATCCTCATGTAATGAAATCATCTAGATATCCTATATCATCATACTCAGGGATTTCACATTCTATAATGTATCTCTACAAAACCATTCAGAACACTCATTAAAATATGCCTTTTCATTAAACACAGTAAAATATTTATTACAAATATTTAATTTAGAATGAATATAATAGAGGCGGTGAGGCTTTTTAATAGTGAGATAGCCTTTGGTGGTGACTTGACCTATCGAGGAATAAGGATTGCAATGAATGAGGCAGGTGGGGGCTGAGGCTAGTTGAAAGTCCTCACATTAGTAAGTTCATTGAATAAATTTCCCAGTTATTATTATGGTGGAAATTAATCTTCTAGGGTGACTACTATTAGAAGGTTGGTCATCATGACACTTAGCTAATATTTCATTATATCAACTACTCATCTCTGATGGTAGGTGTTTTCCACAATTTGATATATTTCAGAATTAATATCAAGTAATCCTCTAGCTGTGACACAACCACAATAGTGAGTTTTTTTCTTTCTTTTCCAAATGTCTATGCTCCCATTGACTCCTAGATGATTATGGTTGATTCCCACACATAGCCATATTTTTATATTGGCATTATGTTTCAATCAACAATGAGTTTTTATTGTCAATGACTCAACCTCAACGGTGAGAAATGTGTTTTAGTTACACTTTCCACGCACTTCTAACTTTCACCAATCATCCTTATATTGTAAAATTATATCACAAAACATAAAACTCAGTAATATCATAATATATATTATTTTTTATCATTAGAACATGTTTTCCAATAATATAAACCTTTTTAGGATCAAAAATCATGGAATTATAGACATTATGTAATCAAACATAAATAAGTTATGCATGGTATTAAAGATAATTATATTGTAATTAATGTCATGAAAGATTATAAGAAACAATTGTATCAAAGAAATAGTTGAAAATATTATTTTATCAAAGAATGTTTAAAAAAATGTCCTCATTGGAACACTACATTAAAATTAATGAATGAAATTCCATTGATTTTCAACCACTTATTTGAATTAAAAATAGTGAGAATAAAATAGGATATAAAGATAATCATTATAACCATAAGAGATAAATTCTATTAAAATTCAAGTGATGTATAACACTGAGATGTAAAAAATCAATAAAAATATATCATAATCAAAGGGAACGAATCAAAATGGAAATCATCACTGTGCTGAGGTGAGGAATTATGATGTTCTTTACCCTTCCATTTATCTAAATAATAATTTTAATTATTCCAGGATAATGAAACTCAAGTGATAGATGACGGGGAATTAGTTAGAGATGGAGATTCTCTGATGATAATTGGTCCATGGTTATGAATTCCTTCCATTAGAGAGAGAGAGATGATGGATTTGAGAATTAAATGAATCTAAAGGGTCTATTGTAACACAAGCCATGAAGATATCATGATCTGAGACTGGAGGTGTAATATGTGATATAACTGGTATGGCATAATGACCCATAACATTGGTAGAAAAAATATGAATAAATGGTTTGATAATATTTGTAAATTCAATATTTAGGTTTTTCACATAACTCCATTTCTCTAAAAAATATTAATTCACTTCTATAAAATCATTAATCACATAGGTCATGACCTTTAACTGACTAACTTGCTGTTTAAAATCTTGAATTACTGGAGGCATCCAAAAATTTTATACCAAGAACATAAAATGATAATTAATCTAATTATTATTGTATTTCCATGGATGATAATAATTAGATTCCATACTGATGGTCTCTCTGTCATCATTCGTGTCATTTATGTGTTCTCTAACCATCATATGTGCATTATTATTAATATGTAGGATTATTCTCCACGTTAAACAAGGAATGTTAGTTAAATCATATAATGTATAATGAAGTTATTAACTCTACATATACTGAATAAACTCCACATCAATCGTAGGTGTAGGAGAACTAGATGTGGAAAATGTTGAAGGGAAATCATAGACACCCTCCAGATAAAAATCCATAAATGAAGAGAATAATCATAAATTACAGCTATCATATATTTCTCTAACTATAACTCATTTTAAAGTCTTATATTTTTGAATTATCACTTCTAGAATGTGGTGCATCATTTTTTGTTTGTTATGATGTATCTCCAGCAGAGAAAAATTCAATGAATCTTGTTCACTTAACATAGTAACATGGTGGGCCTATTTATTCAATATAATTCCAAAATATGTTTTTAAATTTACCCTGAATGATTCTACGTCACCCATGGTGACAAACTTCACTAGTACTGATGATGGAGTAAGAGTATTCATGGTAATAGAGTCAATGGTAGGTGTTTTGATATTATAATAAAATATATAAAACTCCCATGTATATTCAATTTGATCTACCAAGGAACCCTTATGATCAAATTCCAATTAATGGACAATCCTCAATTCATTGAAGTCTAAGGATTCCATACCCTATATGACATACCATAGGCACATATAACAATTAATAAAAAATATAGTCCATCAATCTAGTATATGACTTACTATAAGTCATAATAAATAATGATTCAGACTTTGTAGATATAAAAAATGTATATTAAAAAACCAACTCCTCTATATTTATCTGCCCTAAAAATGGGTTCTCAAAAAATAGTAGGCTCAACAACCATCAATTCATCAACTGAATACTCAACCAAAACAATGATTTTAATATAATAAAAAATTGATAATTTATCAATTTTCTTCTCAAAAATCATATCTACATCACCTAAATTCTCACTATATCACCAAACAAAGGATGACTATCCATACATGGGGATTTATCCTCCTCAAAAAATCCTTTTTTATCTTATCTAGATGAATTAAAAACATCCCCAACTATGATGGGTCTCTCTGAAGATATAGAGACACCTGATAATATTGTATAAGAATGAAGACAATGATGAATCTCAACATCAACATTTATAGCACAACTACCAAGTCCATTATGGTTACATCATCTATCATCATCATCATCATCTCCATTTTGATTTCCATTTTCATTATCATCCTAATCTTCACCACCATTCTAATTTTCATATTTTTCATATTCTTGTACTTCATCCCCATTCAACCAATTTTAATTTTCTTTATAATACATGGAAGTACTATTGAACATCTCTTCCCTCCACACTTTGGTTTCATCCTCACTTATTTCTTTTATGACTGTCTCTCTTACCATGAGAGACCTAGGTGGACTAGGTTCTCTATATAAAATATATGTAGAGTCAAGAGGATGATCTATATAACTTCCTTCATCCACTATAAATTCATGTTTCTCATTTCAACAATAGACTCAATTTTCTCTTCACATGAATACTCAACTAAATAATCTAGTTATGGACAAGGATCTTCAAGGTTTGTCTTCCTAGATGGATGGTTTAATATGTTGAAGAATTGTAGATTCATTCAAAATTATCGACCGACTTCCTTATCCATGGATTCTAGCTAATCATCATCCCCTTAATTATCACTCTAGTGATGCAGAATCCACCACAATTTACAATTGAATCTTCTCCTTCCACTAATAGACCATTGGATTATATAACAGAAGAAATTTACACAAGATAGAAGATAGAATTTAATCTATATGAAGGCATAAAAATTTACATCAATTTTATCATTATGTATCCCAATTGGTTTATATTTTAACTTCACATAATAATACAGAACCCATATGAATCTCTATTTTTCATGGGGGATTAATAAACATACATTGGTAATTACATGTATTGGAATATTTCAAAAATAAATTGACAGTCACCGTCAATTTATTTATAAATCGATATACTTTATACTGCTTCTCATGTTTCTTTATACAAGGAATCCTCATAAAAAAATTTCACTATCCACTGGAATAGTTCCTTGATAGTCTTTTGAAACTCCATTATGAAGATCCTTCAAAAAAACTATCCCACTAACTTGAATAAATGAAATTTATGAAAATTGAAAATATTTATTACCCACTGTTCATTTTTGTGAAAACTGAAATCTACAAATGGGTAAAACTGATACATCAACCAGGTATAGAACATAATTTGGTTAAATGAGAACCATTCCATCCATCTCTGGTACTATCTATCATTAATAATTTATGAGTTTCCTTATATTATCAATTCTGAATATGATTATTTTTCCACTACCACAACCTGATCCAAATGCATGAGATTCCGAGGATCATCTATATTACAACTAGATTCCTCATTCTACTTCTTTTTGAGGCGTGACTTGTTTAAGAATGATTCATAATCATAATTCATTACTACAATGAATATCCACTCAACTGTAGAATGATTAGACTATCTTTTCTACTTATTTTTGGGATGTTACTTCCTCAAATATGATTCATATGCACGACTCATTTTTACCATTATTATATTCTCGAATGGTAGGAGCGATCAAGAAATAATGTTAATGATCAAGAGAAAAATAAACCTGATGAGATTTTAGAGCATAGTATTGAGGGACCTGTGAATTGAAATTAAAAAAAATTTAAAATAAATAACATTTGAGAGTTTTAGGGATTCTAAAATTGAAAATAAATATAATAATTGAATTTTGTTAAAAATTAAATAACCCAATTATTGAAATTAAAATCATAAAATTAGGAATAAAAATAATTAGGTTGAAAATGGAATGACATTTCCATTGTGCATAAAACCAATAGTGGGTAAATCCAATAATTGTTAATTCCAATGATGGGTAAATCCAATGGTTTATAAATAAAACTGGGGTTAAATTCAGTGGTAGCTAAATCCAAAAAAGAATTCATAAAAAATTTTAATCATTGATATTTCATATATTATGTATTTCATCAACTCATAATTCAAATAATTATTGAAAATACTGGAAAATTAATGTTCTATACTGGAGTATTCAAATATTATATCACTCATCTAAAAATTATCTCTCAAAAATTGATGTCCAACATCAATTTGTTTTCATCTATATTGAGATTTTTGGTTCTTAGATATGTATATACATATATAGAACTCGTATTATCAAAATTTATATAGGATTGTCTGATTTGATATCCATATACTTTTAATGTGTATTTCATACCTAGAACATGAGAAAATATATGTGAAACTATGTATTCATCTTCAATATTTAAATGTGTATATTTTTTTTCCTTACTACACTAGGATAATTGTGAATTTTCTAAAAGGTGGAATGTTCTAGATGTTCTTTTTCAGTCTAACATAAACATCCTAAATAAGAATCTGAATAACCATATATATGAAATACTTGTTTTATTGGGTAAATCATTCCTAAATTGATAGTATATTTGATTTATTTTAAAATCCCTTTTATAAAAAATAAGCGTGTCTCTAATTTATTTTCTTCAAAATGATCACACATATAGACACCGAATAGAATATTTGGTTCGATAGAAGTTATGTAGACGAGACTTCTAATCATTCCTCTATAATTTGTTTGATCCACTAATTTCCCATCTTCATCAAATTCTAGCTTACAATTGGTACTCATAAGATTAAAAATACTCTAATTGATATCCAAGTTAAAATTATTTGAAATATCTCTAGTATATTTACTTTTATTTAAAATAGTTTCTTCTTTATTTTGAAAGATATGAAAACCAAGGGATAATTTCATTTCACCCATTAAACTCATTTAAAATCAATTTTTCATCTTTTTTGAGAAATTGTACATAAATAATTTTTAAATGATCCATAAATAATATCATATAAATAAATTTTATCAATTAAAACTACATTAGAAAATAATTTTATAAATAGTCTCAGACTAGCTATAGTATTTGAAAACAGTTTTTAAATATGGAAAAATATAATATTATTATACCAATCTCTAAGGTATTATTATAAACAATATTATGTTTCTTAAATTTTAAAACATGATTTGGAAAATGATTGTTTTGAACACTAGTGGATTGTTCAAAAAACATCATCACTTATATACCCATTTAAGGATCAAATTTTTACATCAATTTGATATTTTTTGAAATATATATTACCTAAATAGGAAAGAGGGGTTATAATAGCTACATTTCTGTAAATAGGTTCGATGGTATCTAAATAGCCAATACCCTCTTCATGATTATACCCTTTTGCAACTACTCTAGAATTATTAGATAATATTATGCCAGATTCAACAACAATATTTCTATACACCCATTTAGTGCATTTTGTCATGGTTCCTTTGAGTCAACCAATAAGTACCAAAACTCAATTTATTTCAAATTCATTATTTTCTTCATTCATATACATTACAAATAAATCATCATTAATTTCATCATTGATGTTTATAAGTAAAATCAGTGAAAATAAAGCTTCATATTCAACTTGGTTTCATATACATTATCTATTTTGTGTAATTATACCTATGTATCCAACACAATGATCTAAATGCATGTATCTCTGAGCCTTAATAGTTTTATAAGAATAAGGTATAGTATCCATAGCGGTCTCCACAAGTTCAGTTTTATGTTCTAGATGTTCCTCATAAATGGTTGATTTTCCTACTTGCATTCCAATAGAATCAAAACATTTGGAATATAAGTCATGAGTTGAAAAATAATCCTAAAGGTTTTCAATTTAATTTTTAGTCTCATGTGGGTCCATCTCATCAAATTGTTTATTAAAAGACCCATCCATAGTCTTGGTCCTTTTAAAAAAAATCTAAATTTTATTTACTAGAAATTGGATTACCTGAGAAAATTACTTCATTTTCATTGGGGGAAAACATTTAATTGTTATACATAGTTTAATTAATGTAGAATTTTACCCAAAAAAACAATTGTAATAAACTTTAGACTTCTATTTATTTGAAATCTTATAAGGGGGTTTTTTAAATATTGGTCGAATTTAAAATAAATTGATAATATAGCATGTTTCTTTCAGATCCAATTCCGAAATGTAAATTGGTATGTCATATTCACTATGCATAGTTTTGGATATCTATTTAAATATTCTATTTTATTTTTTGTAAAAATACATTCTTTTAAGGGTTCCTAGGAGCATAGAATTTTTGAATTTATCAATTTTGAGAAGAAAAGGAATCAAATAATTTTTTTCAAAGTCACTAACATGGTAACATATTAATGTATTAATTACATTCCCACATAAGTTTTCTATATATTTAAAATGATTTATGAAATAATATAAAGCTTCAATTTTTCAAGCTAAAAACAATACCCTTCTATACATAGAAAAGACATAAACTGAAACACAAAAATATTGATTCCCATTAAAAATAGAATATATAGATTCTTTAAAAAATAATTTTGAACCAACTTATGGTGATGATAAGTTGAAACATATTTCTTCATATTAAAATAAATATGGTGATGTTTTCTTTTTTGACACGGGCTATAAAAGTTTTCATTTTTTAATTCATGTTTTGGTAGATATATGAGAAATCTTTTCATTATTATCATTCTATGTGACTGAATGTTATAGTGGGATATTATCATATACCAAAGAAAATATTCTCTATAAAAGTAACATATGTAGTAAATACATTAATAAATCAAATAATCAATATTAATGGAATACACATTTTAATTTCTCAATGTAGTGAAAACTAAATAATTTTTGGAATTTAAAACACCACTTGAAACTTTTTAAAACATTACATGAAGACCATCAACACATATTAATTAGATGAAAAAAAAATATTTTACACAATCATAAAAATTACATTAGATATTAAAATTTAATTACTATTACCAATTTATCCAATGCTGATGATATTTCCATTAGCATTGTCAAAAATGGTGAAATGACCACTCTCAACCTTTATCAGACTCTTAAAACATGAGTAGTACCTTTTCATAACACTATAACATATGGAATCCAAGTACCATAGACTATTATTGGATGTATTAATATATATTTCCTATTAAAATATTTTATTCCAATAATGTATTTAGTAGCCATGTTTTCTTGGGTCCATATATGTTAGTAATTAGGGCCTTTGGAACCAATATATTCTTAATATGTTTTGGATAAGTAGATTAAATATTTTTTTACGAAAAAAATTTATTTCTTCTATTTGAAAAATATCTACATTAATTATTACTTAAACGAGATTGGGTAAAATGGATATCTTAATAACTCTTTCATGTACATATTTACAACATAGACCAATATTGTATTCAGGAGTGTTTTATTATCCTATAAATTGAGTTATTTTTTCACTACCATTTCTGAATATTTCCCTACCCATTCTTATGTTTCCAATTTGAAAATTTCATTTTAGAATTTAACATTAATAATAGGGAATTCCTATCATTTTTTACAGAAATACTGGACATAAAATGTTCATATAAGACTTGTTGTTTTTTTAGAACCATATATTTCTCTTTGATCCCATTAATGATTTCCTCAACCATATTAATATACTGAAATATTTCCTACAAAGGCATATCATCATCATTTTCATTTTTATGGTCACTATATTTTCAATTATTATTATAATAATTTATTGTATTTTCTTCCCAAGTAACTGTATTTGTTGTAGTAAATAATTTCTATCCTCTAGAGCAGTCAAAATTTTAAAAACCATAATTTCTATATTAATTTTCCGGTTGATTTCCAAGTGAGAATAATTATTTATAATAAATAAGTTAGTTTCCTTAGTATATTAACATTTTTTTATAAAATACATTAAATGAATTAAGTTTAGATATGAGAGAAATTTATGATCTATAAAAGACAACTGAAATCAAAAATGAAAATATTGGAAAATTCATTGATACAAAATATTTTTTCGAGTGATTATCCTATGAGGGTGAATTGGGTACCAAATAAAATTTTCTATTAAATATATGATTAAATATAGTCCACCAATTAATAAAAAATATCCCATTTTTTCAAAATAGAAGATAGAAATAAATTTTAATCATTTAAAATATTTATAAATGATTGATTAGGTCGTAATTATAATAATAGAGAAAACTACATTATCTTTTGGAATAAATTTACTAAATAAAAATCCTATATAAACAATAATGAAGAATAACTATAAATATAGTGGTTTTCAAATAGTTTGAATAAATTTATGTTTTAATGAATTGAAATAAAACAATAAATACACACAATAGAAATGAATACAAGATTTTAATTCTCAAGATCAGGCATAATCAACTCCACATGGAAATCTACTACTACCTTGAAGATTATGTATATATAATCTATAATACAAAACCTATAGGGAGTATACAATAGTATATATATCCATGCCACACATGGAACACTTTCTCAAAACCTATAGGAATAAACAAGCATAGGACACACATGGACGAATTCCATAACACATGGGAAATTCAATGTAAAGGATGTTTTAGAAGATATAGATTATCTTTAAGATAAGGTGAATGAAATATTGAGAATACAAAATACAGAGTATACAAACATTTCTCATAATGTAAAGATAATATATAGAAAAATAAAATAATGATATATAAATTTTTATAGAATAGATTGTAATAAACTCTTTTGGTCCCTTATTCTCCACTCATTCACAGACATGTGAAGACATGATGCAACATGTAATCTCTCAATAGTCACACTAATCATATAGAATTGTATCTTTATCAGTATGTATGTATGTTTCCAAACATTTCATATGTCGCATGAGGTAGTATGTTCCTTAATATATTATCAAAATGCATGAGTATCTTCAGAGAATGAATCCATTTGGATATCATGCATCATCATACACATGGCTGGAAAATTATTTAATGTATCTCGGAATATCAATTAATAAAAATAATTAAAATAAATATTAGCCTTAAATTCAATAATATACACATTATAGATATTTAATTAAAAATAAATAGAATATAGGATGTGAGTATTTATAATAGTTATAAATCCTCTGGATGTTATTGGAGATAGTTGTTATTGAGTCTAGTGGTGATTGATATTGGTGGTGATTGATGTTGGAAGTAGGACATAATAGTGGTTGGATTGTTCATAACATTTCCAATTTTTAGTCTTGTTGAAATTTATCTTCAATGGTAATTACTCTATCATGATATATCATCTTGAAACCTAGCTAATTTTTACTTCTAGTGGTCACTTGCCTCTGATGGTAGGTTTTTTTAAAACTTTTTCAAATTTATGGTTCAATGGGGTGTCATCCACTAGTGGTCACTCAACATATATTATGAGTATTTCTCATTCATTTCCAAAAATCTACGCTTGTAGTGACTCATAGAATATGGTTTTTGTTTCCCTTACATGTTCATATTTCCATATTGACGATGAGTTTTCATTAACAATGATTTATTGGTGGTGGTGGCTCAACCACCATGGTGAGTCATGTCTAACAACAACTCTTTACCACACTTGGTTAAATTTCACTAATGTGCCTTATATTGTAAAAAGATACAATAAGTCATAAAAAATATCATAATAAAAATTACATTGTTCTCATTAAAAAAGGGTTCTAAGAATTTGTTGTTAACATATATAAAATAATTCAAGACTTATTGTAAATTATTTTCATCTCACTTTTATTTTTATTTGAGAGATACCCCATATTAATTACATATTTACATTATGTAGTGTATATATTTCCCATGAATGTATTTTATGATAAATGTCCTAAATATATTTGGGATTCAAATATTTATATTTGTATCTCTCTTTAATGGGGTTTACATTTCAATATTTACGACAATGGTAATGCATTTCAATACCCTCTTTTATTTCTGGTATACACAAACCAGTTCTCAACTCATTTATTTTTGGTTGTTTACATACTCTTCCATTGACATGTTATATAATTATTCAAATAATTTTCATGTCATTTATTTTTTATATTGACGTAGTAATTTATAATGTCTTACAATTAAAAACATTACTAAAGCGGTAATGTATTTTTGTCACAATCTTTCTTCATTGAGCCATATGTTAGGTTTCACATATGTATTATTTTTTATGGAGTATATAAAACCTATTTTACTAGTAATATATTCAATTTTTTTCTAACGATAATCGATGTTTTATTTAATGTTATTATTTGATGAGGATTTTGGTTTAATGTTAGCATTTTCAAACAAGTTTTATGATAATATTTAATCATTTGTCGAGATTGTTCAATATTACGCTTCGAATGATGATATCATGTCATCAATCTCTCAAGAGAACTCATGAATTTTATTTTCAACTAATTCTATCATGATTATAATTGTTTTTATTTAATTTTACTCTCTTTATGAACTCAAGAGTTGAAAATAACGTTTTAAAAAAAAATCATGGCTATTTCTTTCTTTGGTCAAAAACCCTTCTTTATTAAAAGAAAGATTTCGAAAGATGTTTTAAAAATTATTTAAAATTATTAAAATGGTATATTAAATAAATTTTTAACAATTAATGGCCTTTTAAATTTTTTTGAAAGGAATATTCATGTAATTTTCAAAAACCTAATCGTTTGGAATTTACTAAAAATATGAATGGAATATTAGTTTTAAATTTTATAGAATAAAAAAAATTCATACCATCGAAAACATTATTCTCTTCAGATACTCTTGTCTAATTGACCAATATTATTTTCCTCGAAAATTTTGTTCAAAAGATATCATGACATAAAATTTTGTTTTGAAGAAAAAAAGGATACATTCCTTAATAAATATTTTATATAATCTTAAAAGCATATACTATATGTTTTCAAGGTTATTTTCATAGAAAATAATTTGAAAAAAATTTATCTAAATTCATATTTTTAAAATGTAACTTCTAATGAAGGTTATGTTCCTTGATGAATTTTCTATGTTATCTTTCAAATTAATTTCCTATCTATGATAAAATTATTTGATATTAGCTATGGTTTAATAGGGATATAATCCAATGACACCATTATTAATATTTCATGATATGGTTTATGTTGTTGAATAAAAGGTTATCTTCCATGGGTTATACCATTATAAGATTCTTATAAAACCCTAATATTTTTTCATTGGATAAGATTTAATGATGAAAACCTTATGAAAAATGTATTCTTCTAAAGTTATTTATATGATTAAATCTTTATGAAACCAATTTTTTTCATGGGATCTGATATTATTAGGGTTTTAATTTCATTACAAAACACATATATGTTATTTTCATTATGTGTTTGTGATTACATTTTAACCATGGATAATTGTAATGTTATAAAAATGTATGTTGGTTACATTACAACCAAATATGGTAGGGACCCAGATCTCCCTCCAATGAATTAGGTAAATATTTTTATCTTATATGATAAATATTACTAGAATATGTAGTGAACCCAATTCAGTAAGGGACTCGTTCCACTATGGTAGTCTTAGAAGTGTACCTTAACTACAATGATGGTTTGGGGAGTGAACCCAGTCCTCAATGATAGTCTTGGAAATAATCCTTGACTACTAAAGAAATTATTTTCTATTCTTATGTGTATTTAAAAAGTCCCTGTATTATATCAACATTATTCTCTCCTGGATCATGATATTTCATTTCCTTATTATTAATGTCTTATGAAATGCCAATCTATTTTTCATTACTCGAGACAATGATATTTGATATATTGTGTATGATTTTTAATTGTTTTTTTAATTTTCACAGACCCTTATGATAATGTTATACTTATATATCTTTCTTATTTAACTCTATTTAGCATCTGATCTCATTGTTTCTTTTGTTTTCTTCCCATAGCTATAAATAATGGTTTAATGTGGTGAATATCAATGAAAAGTGATTTGTGGGAATTTTTTCATGGGAGATGATTAAGACAATTCCAAATACAAAAATACATTATGTATAGACACCAAATTATCTATACTTACAAAATCATTAGGTGTGTGCCTATGTAATGTAATAAATATTCATCTAATAATTTTTAATATCAAATTTTGAGAATACTTGGTCAATATTTTTGGTATAAAATAAATATGTTAGTTAATATATTGAAATTAATATGACGAATCCTTAGAGAAATACCTATGAATGTGATTAAGGAAATGTATAAGGATATCGATTTAGGTAAGAATAAGGATGAGTCAGTATATAGGAAAATTCCCTTTATTTTTTTAAAGATAACATGACTGGTATCTATTAAATTACAACCATGTCTAGATACATCAATTGAATGTGTCTCTAATATTTAGGTACCTATAGATTAAAACTCAATAATGAGAGAACTAAAATGGACTCGATCATCACCTAGTGCATGAAAACGGTCTTTGATACACCAATGTATTGACACTCCAGGGTGATATTCTTTGGAAATTTACATACTCATTACAAGGAATTATGAAGAATTTTAATAATGACCATGAAAGAAAGAGTCTAATCTTAGTTTGTTTTGAATTTAAAAAAAGTGTTGTTGTTTATACATAATATAAGTTTTTTTCACTATTTCATGGTTTCCCACTATGATTATTGATTCCTATCTATTATTTTTTGTATTATTCAATCACTGAAACATAGTGGAATATTGTTAACACTAAATAGAATGGATAATTTAGTGATTATGATAAAACAAATTAGATAATGAATATATAGAAATTTATTTTGATTATTCCTAATCACCATTCATGAAATGTGATTTAAAACATTAACATAATTGAGATTCCTACCACATAAAATAAGATGAAGATGTAATTTTAGGAAACTTTATGTGGTAATGATCATAGAGGAACGAAGATTCAGATTGATACATGTTAGGATATTGGGATGAATAAAAGTGAATAATATCTATAATATTGGGAAGATTTTCTATATATTGAAATTATGGTCAGAGAGAAATGAATAAATAATGAAATTGATGTCTTATATCTGTGAAACAAGGAAAATATTTGGTTTAATTACCTAAAATAAGGGTTAACCCATATACCAAATAAGTACCTCTGTTATTCTAAATCATTCTAGTAAATAAAAAATTGTATTTTTTTATTTGGATTTATGAATTTTGGAATATAATTATTTAACATATGGTATTTTTTATATGAATCCTGAAACATATAATGATTTTATTATTGTTGGATGAATATATTTCTTCATGTAAGATTAACATAAGAGTTATGGATTATTTCATTGGTATATAAGTCTATGGTTGATCATAAGTTCATAGTCTGAGAAACCCATTCTGAGATTTTATGTGACGGGTGTTTATCAAGATTAATGACATTTTGAGGGAAATTTATCGAAATAAAACACTTTAGTTTTGAGATAGAATTCCTTTTCTGGACATATGATTAAAGATATTGGTAACATGTATGGTTTATCTTATAACCGATATTATGGTAGTTATGTGTCATGTCATGACCTGACACACTGAGGTCCAACCTATGGCTACCCTATTCATGCCTCGAATATGTTAGTGGAGGTAGACCAAAACTGTGTAGGAATATCCCACAAATGGATGTAATTATCCGAATGTGAGTATATAAATTCAAACATATTCAATCCCACACAATACAAAAAAGTATAAAACAACTGAAAAAATTTATGTGCACAACTAAGATACTAAAACAGAGTACAATTGTAAAGTACATATAGTGGGAAAATGGGTCAAATACAAGCCCTTACCAAAACTCTATATTGTCCGACCTTATCCAATTGTGAGGACATAAGTCAAATGAACGCTCCCAAAAAAATGGAATTATGTCAAGATCCAGCTATGATCCACCCAATTAGGGTCATCCTCGGACACCGTTGAAGGGATCAAATTCTACATAAGACACAACACATGTGGGAAAATTTATTGCAGGAATCCTTATAGTAGTAAACAATACGACACCACTAAAACGCTAGCCACAAAAATCAAGTATATTCAGGTCATTATAAAATATAAAAATAAATTTATAACTGAAACGACTAGATATACATATGAATGAAACCACACCATTTGGCATCCCAAACGAACATTCATCCATTTAATTCTTCTTGAAGCTATCCTTGGTTTGGGATAATTCACTCCATAGGCCATGGTATTGTCGAAGACTATTGATGAAGAGATCTAGATCATTAGGCCCCACCGAATAAAGCTCACTAGTCTAGGAATTCCCTGATACTTATATAATGGTCAGGTCCAAAACCTCTACGGGATACCAAAAACCGAAACTAGATCAACCCCTAGGTTGGGGATCTGATTTTAGTGATACAAAAACAATTCCAATATTCTCTTAAATATGAAGGATCAACACCAAATTTAGGGTGGTCATGATAATTCCATAAACCCCATGTATGAAATAAGGATGATAGGGGAACACAATCCCCTATCAAAGAGGGACACCACAACTCTTTCTAAGACTAGTCCTCTATAGGGGATCAAAATCTTGTGCGGTGGATTTAATATTGCACATTACCCTTATGGTAATGGGAAAGGGAACTCACTCAGCTTATACTAGTCCAAAAATTGTATAGGAAGATCAATAAACACTATTTATGTATTTACATAGTGTATACCTTTGGGTACACTATGTTTCAAAATATGCACAAGTTTTTCCATTTCATAAAGCCTCAGAGAACATGTATGCCCCCAGGCATGGTGTGTAGAAGAAGTATATAAAATTTAGAGACAAATGGCATGCTACTCTTGTCTCATAATCAAGTCAGTGTATTTTTGGTCTTGTCAGTGTAATACCATGTGTACACTAGATCATGTCCAGGTACGAGTACATGGATTTCATTTAGCCAGGAACGTTTTATTATGTCTATGTAGCTTCTGAAGTATATGTCGATACAATAGAGAAGGACCACATGCCTTGTGGTAGGGGTCACATGTCATATAGTCCTAATATTTATCTTGAAACATTAGACTATGTTGAATGATCCCCACATGAAATTTTATCCTCTCATACACATTATGTTGCACTGGATTTTTTAGAATGAAAGGGTTCTCCTATGTTCATTCTCATATATAGTTTCATCCTTAATTTCCACTATAAAACACTCCTTGGAATTTGGAACCATGTCAACACAGCCCTACCATCGCTTTCACGCAGTAATCCATCCATAAATAAATTTTCAGAGATATAACCACAATGTTTTTTCCATTAACTACTGTGAATATGAATAACCCTCAATCCAGTCTCAATCTCTATCGATTCATCCATATCCACATACAATTCTCGAACTGCAACATACATCACATTGTTTTCCTTCAATTTTGATTCACCATGTTGATGAATGGCCATGAAACTATAGGAAACTAGGTATTTCTATAACCATTGGCCAAAATAATACATAATCCTAAAAATGAGAGGAATGAACCTCATCCATTTGTTATTTTCCAACAAAACATTTTCATAGAAGAAGGAGATCAAAAAGGAAAAACGAAAACGAACCCATCCCAATTACATCAACATAATTCTACCAATGACACATATATCCATTATATTAAAAATATTGATATGTGTTCATCTGATATTGAGAAATGGGATGGGAATCATAAAAAAACTTACATAACGTTTGAATTGATTTTGTATGTAGAATGGATCATTGTCCATAGTGACGAGATCTTTGAACTCTATTGGAACAATGAACCATGATATGATATTATCCCATCATCCTTCTCAAAGTATGATCACCAATAGATATCTAAATCTCATGGTTTTGAGTGATCAAACTTAACGATATCCTATAACAATATTCTTATAGGATAAATTAGTCAATGTGTCGAAAAAAAACAAAACCATAAATTTGATAAATTATTTTAATAATTTAATGCTCGTGATGATATTTTCACAAACATATCACACTAAAAAAGGATATGTCACATCTACAGTACAACCCTCATTCAGAGCTCAATGATTCTCTCAGCTTTCTAACCTAGGATAGTGTTCATGGGTTATTCCACATATTCTAGAAAACTACATGCATGTGATATTTAATATATTTTGAACAATTATTTATAGTGTATCGGGACATAGAATATCAAATTGTCTAAGTGCATGCTCTAAAAAACAATCAATATAATATACAATAATAATACATAAAAAATATGAGTCATTACAATCTCACCACCACATGAATTTTCACCTTTAAAAGAGAAAAATCTACTCAAAATTATAAGGGTATTGGGATTACATCTACATCAAACAATCCCATATTATCTCATAAAAATTTTTATGTTACCACCAGACATGAAAATGTGGAATTTATCTCCCTATTAAAGATCCTTTCCTTCTGATCCTTCATCTCCACCAGGTACTCGGTAAAGATAACTCCAACCATGATGTCCAGATCACCCCTGTTAGTATCATACAATGGTTTAGGTTCATACCACCTTAGTTGTGACATGTGGAAGACATCATTAAACCTATCCAACTATTGAGGTAGTTCTTTGCGGTATGTGACCTCGCCAAATGTATCCATTATCTAGAATGGACAAATGAATGTTGTATATAACTTGTCTCCAAAACCAAATATCATCAATCCATATTGAGGTGAGACCCTCAGGAACACATGGAATCCCTCCTCAAACAATATAAGACTACATTTTAGTTACATATAATATCTTTTATGTCTATTTATAATCTTCATTATCTCTAGATGATATAAACCATTGATATAGAAATTCTCTCTACCTGTAGGCCCATGAGTGCTGACTTTCCCAGATTAGTCCAACAATGTGGTGAACTAAACGATCACTTATACAATGTATTGAATGGTTCCGTACCAAAGGTGGAATGGATGTTTTTGATGCACACACATTCCACCAATGATATTTGATAATTCCTATTATAACCAAAGTCCATCATGAAATGTTTTAGAAAATCATCCTAGACCTGAATGGACTGCTCATCCTAGCCGACAATTTAAACGAAAATTTCCATGGTCAAGCATACCTATGTTGCAAAGTCATATTTTAGTACTCTCAAAAACCGATATATGAAGAGATAATCATGGTCATTGTTGATCATTGAGAGTACACAATCGAGTTAGATTTTATCCAAAATGTAGAGGCATCCCAAGCTAACTGTTGAACATTACTATCGAATTGCAAGGATGTGGACCAACATGGTGAGTCAATCTATGATCACAAAAATTGAGACATGTCCCTGTGAAATATATGATAATACCATTTTCAAGTATATTTATATCTCACACACTTCAACATTGTCACCTCAAAGTGTTCGGATAAACCCACTAGAACATTGTGCATATCTATCACTAGATGACAAGAGAGAAATTGAATGAAAAACTGAGAAACATCCTTTTTTATACCTAGTCACCAAAATTGACATTAATGGTCATTGTATATATTATTAGCACCTATATTTATTAAAAAATGGGATTTATTAAATTCTTATAACACCTCCACCAGTAGTGTCAAAGGTACAATCACTCATCCTCTGAAATGGATAAATGCTCTCCACACTTAGAATATCAATCAAGAGAACTTTTGGTTGATATATGAGTATGGAAAGTCTAATGGTCATTATCTACATGTCAATCATCCCTGAGAAATTATTAAATTAATGGGGTAAAAATCATTGATTAACGATATAAATAATAACCCTTATCCATGATGGAAAACTGCGACAGTGATAATTGATCTGGTCCCTTGACCATTAAATGAGAACAAGGCCTCCTACTTAGAGTGTTTGCCACTTTGTTCCCATTCCCATGAGTACAGACAGTCTTGATGTCGTAGTCCTGGATAAACTCTACCAATCGCCACTCTCTCAAGTTAAAATCCTTATGAGATAAGATATACATGAGAGTATTTTGGTCAGACTATACATCAAACCGATCTCACATCAAGTATTATTTTCATATATTTAGTCTGATGGCTATGTATTCTATGTCAAGATCACATGTCTTGTAGATATACACTTATGTCTCAATTTAGTTGAGCAATATGAAATTACCACCTGCCTCTATATCATAAGTTAACCATGTATCGTCCCGAATGTATTGTTGGCCACTACATAATCGACACCCAACTATGGAAATCATACTATGGGAGTAGTCATCATTACCTCCTTCAAATCCTTAATGAAAATTAGGTACCTTTTTTTCTACTTGAATGGTTTTCCATTTTAGGTTAAGGATGTCAAGGGTGGTTCAACTTTGGAGAAGATAGGTACAAGAATAATATGGAACCCTAACAGTCCAAAAAAAAACTCATCAATATTGGTAACACTCTTGGGTGAATCCAATGAAAGAACTGCCACAACCTTTCTTAGGTCCACATCTAATCCTTCTTCTATAATAATATATCCGAGAATGATTTCTTCTCGAATCAAAAACTCAAGCTTTATGAGATTCCAATAAATCTGGTGCTCTTATAGTGTGTTTAGGACCATCCAAAAGTGCGTCAAATTCCCCTCCTTGGACAATGAATACAATAGGATGTCATCGATAAATACTACTATGAATTGACTATGAAAGGCTAAGTGATATAATTCATGAGTCCGATGTACTCTTTTGGGGAGTTTTTTACACTTAATAGAATCATCATGTACTCATAGTGACTATAATGACATCAAAATTCTGTATTAGGTAAATCCATAACCAATAATCATAGCTAGTGATAGCCTGATCTGATGTCAATCTTCAAGAAATATCATGACCCTATCAATTGATTGATGTGTCATCAATCCTTGGTAGTTAATTTTTACTCATCATGAATACATGAGTCAAGCTCCGATAATCCTCGCATATCGTCAATATTCAATCCAAATTATCCAAAAACATCATTGGGGCTTCATAAGGTGAAACAATGGGTCTCGTAAATCCCTTCTCATAATATTCACCCAACAACACCCTCATATCTCAAATATTTATGGAAGCCATCATTTATTATCATAAACAAATTAGTATTCTCTCAAGATGCACGTAAATGCAGTATCCCATCTTTCGGCGTGGAGGAAACCCTGAAACTTCCTTTTGAAAAAAATCCTCATATTATTCATCCACTATAAAAAATTGGATACACAAAGAATATAATAATATAAGATTCATGATATCTAACTTATGAGTAATCAGTTTCACTATCCTATTACTGAGATCATCCAACATTGACAAGGATTAATTTTTACCCATATGTGAAAACCATGTTCCATCACTCTTGAAACACTACCTCCTCCACCTAAAGGGGTCTATCCGGGTATTCACTATGAATAACCCTTCCATACATTTCATGACATCGTATGGCCTCATTACGACATCAAAGGGATCTCAAACAACAATATTACCTCCCAAAATCAAATTGCACTATTGGAAGAAGTTTTTAGTCCCTTATTCACTGCTTATTAGTGTCTCCAATAGCATGGATTTTCCTAAGGGATAAATTAAAATATGTATGTCTCAAACTAGAGAATATGCATGAATGGAATGACTGTCACTAATGTCGATCAATTCAGAAAATAATTAACAAAAGAAATATATCATACCTCGCATCATCCCTAGAAACTCATGGTAAATACAACTCAATATTATATAGTTTTCATGATCCATGTCCACAAACTACATGATCACAGTGTGGGAAACCTGCATGATGTTTTGGTAACAGGTCGAACCTCTGACAACCTTTTGTTGCACTTCCATCCCTTATATAACACCATCCAACCTATGAGAAACCCTACTTTGGCATATATCTCTAACTCAATGATACTTCATCTATCCAAAAATTAGATGTATGATGGGTTCAAAAAAACTCAACCCATATTTCCCCAATAATCATAGGAGAATCACATCCTTTCCATGGGATGATTTCGGACACCCTGAGAGGACTTCACAACTGTCCTTGTGTCTTGGGATCACCTCTTGAAGCATCTGACAATATCTGACCAGTGTGAGAATCATCGACTGCCTTCATCTACGGCCTCTTCCTCTGGGTACCAACTATTATCTCCCTTTTTTGTTCCAATTATTCAAGAAATCACTCCAACACCAAGTATATATCTAGAACCCTAGAATATGTGTGAATGAAATGGAATACAACATAATCCATGATGTCTCGGTGCAATCCATGCTCACATGTATGATCTATGAATAATAAATACCACTCCATATAGAATGAGAAATTCAAGACACTAGTAAATAATGATAAGTACGCCACTATCATACTACCTTGTTGTAGATTCATAATCCCATATAGGAGAACAGATTTCAAAGAGGCCAGATATAACACATCTATTAAGTGATTCTCAAATCTTGACCATGAGAGAGGTATCTCATTATTTGAATGAGTCACCATGCACAACCAATACCCATAAGATCCCTAATGAAGACACATTGGGAGAACCCCTATCTGATATGTTGGTTTCCTCATAATTCAGAAAACATGAGTGACTTCCTCTAGTTATTCCTTAACCACCTGAGGGTCTAGAACACCCCCAAACTAGGATGATGCAACCAATAAAACTTGTGCATAACACTCATCTTGGGGGATTCCTCAGCTAGTACTTTCATAACTATCTACTACTCAATGGGTGGTGGTATAGCTAGTAAACCACCCATAGGTGTTATTTTTTGTAGCGACCCTTGTATAGATTCATCATCAATAAGAAGATTATCATCGGTATCACATAACAGAAATATCGATGGACTTCTATGTAGATACATCATAAAATTAAACAATATATACCACTATGAAAATAGTATATCTGGGGAGAATACTCAAGAAGTATGTGGAAAACACAACCATTCCTATATAATTAATGTACCAAAAAATTTCCACATCACCAATGTTTATAGGTACTGAGTCAAAAGCTAGGTGATTAGTGTCATAGTGTATGGATATGTTAGTCGATGCTACAACACCCAAGTAGCTGTCCTAAAATTCGAACAAAAAATAATAATCATTGTTTCCCTAAACCATTCAAACTACCATCTTACCTAATTTATAATTGAATCCTTTGATACCACTCTATTATAACACGACCCGTAAAGGTTAGACCTAAGAATACCCCAAGCCCACCTCCAAATTGCCAAGGGCTAGTAAGAAACACCGAGTAAGATGTCCCATACATGGGAGGAATTGTCCTAAAGTACCTATACACATGGACATATCTCCAAGCACACAGAATGATAAAGTTCAAAAAAACTGAGAAAATGCATGCATATATCAATGACCCCACCACAAAGATAGATATGATGTACTAAATGTAAAAAAGGGTCAAATAAAATCCCAAAATAAGATTGTAAAGAGTCTCACAATCTCAAAGGTTGAGGAATAAATTAAATTTTAATCTTCTAGTAAATAGGTCAGCCTATCAAGTTTCCAATATGCTCCACCAATTCAATTTCCTGATTATACACTATAAATTGTCCTCCATATTAACAAGATTTGACATGTGTAAAAAATTACCAAGCATTATTGGATATAAACATTCCTAGTAAGAAACCAAAAACACTAGACATGATTCACCAAGTATATTCTACTCAATATATGATATTGGAATCAAGGTACAATTTAAACCCATTGATTTTCATAGGAAATACACCACACTATAAAGTTGTCATAACCTTCTATTAAGAATAATATTCTTCTCTAAGAAGAATTTTTCATGGAGAATACAGTCATTAAACCCTACTGTAATCAGAGACACTCGATAAAGAGGTATATATCCTTGGTCCCCTTACAAAAAAAATCACTATTAAAAGAAGACATTATTACACAGATATGGTTCATCCCCATAATCGCTAGGGGAAAAGACAAACCCAATATATATCATATTACTACATAGGGTCTCATATTTAAACAATATAAAAACCCTACCAATGTGGTTTTCTAGATTTAGGATCAATTCCCTTCTATGGGAGGTTACATTGATTCTATAACTCCATCTATGGAACAAGGATAATAGAGGATCAAACTACTGTCTCATGGAGGTACACCATAACTCTATTTGATACACTACCTCTAGAGGGGATTGTAAATCATGTAATGTGGATTTAATTGCTCCCTATACCTTTGAGAAAATAAACCAATGGAATATGATCAGGCTACTATTGTACAAACCAAGGAAACAAATAATAAAAAACACTCTTGATTTGGGTATATGGTGTGTCCAGTTATCCCCATTTTTTCACCTGTGTTATTTCATCCCATAACATGTAAGTATTCACCTATAAAGCAAGCAAAAGAAGTAAATGGAATGTAGAGACACCCGACACCCTGCTCGTGATGCCTATTCATGTTCGTGTACTGTTGGTCATGTTAGTGTGTCAGTTAGTTTACACTAGGTCATGTCCTTATCTGAGTACATAGCATGCGTATTTCCGTGTACCTTTTCTTGTGTCTATATAATTAACTAAGAATAAATTTATCCAATTAATATTGTTTACATGACATGTGATAAGGTACATAACTCATATGATCCATATCTTCATCTCGAAGCCCTAGATGCCACTAAATGACCCCCACACAGTTTGTAATCCAGACTTACATGTTGTTTTGATCAAAATTTCACAGAACATAATTATTATCCTCTATTTTTCTCATCGTACGATTTCAACTAGATTTACATTGTAAAATGCTCTTGAGATTTTGTAACTAGATTGACAGAGCCCTATAACCCCTTTAATGTTTAAATACAACCATCAAAATGGATAAAAATGTACCCATATTTCAAATTTTCCATTCACCGATAGGTTTATGAATAAACTTCAATCCAGTCTCATTATCCCGTAATTCATTCTTGTTAATCATTGATTATCCAACGATAACCTCTATCCCATCTTGTACCAGTGTTTTGGAATCATCTTGTGGATTAAGAATCCGAAAATGATTGGGAACCGACTATTGGTCGAATCATAGTCCGAAATAATATTCCCCTGATAACCGAATGAAGAATTTGGCTATAAATTAGTAATGTATAAAATTTTGGGATTAAAACTTAGTGTTTGTTAATTTTTCATCAAAAAGGTTTCATAGAATAAAATGATTGAATAGAAAATATTGAAATGAATAAATCAAAATTACATCAACTTAATTCTTCCAATTATGTGCATAATAATTGTTTTTTGGGAATTGATCCACATTTTTCCAGGAAATAGAAAATATTTATAAATATATAAAAAAATTCTTACATATATTTCATATTGATCATTGATGAGGAAAAATTTAATTTCAATCATTGATTAACTCCATGAACTCTGTTGAAACAACAATCCACGATTCGATCATGGTCTGTCATCGTTCAGCAACAAAGATCTCAAATAGTTTTCATAATCTCTAGGGTTTAAGAAGAAATCCCAGATGAAATACTATCAAATTATTATAATAGTATAAATCATTCATTGTGTTAAAAATAATAATAAAATTATTAATTAATTTTACTTATTTTATCCTAGAAATGAATTTTTCAAAGATGTCCACCCCAAAAAACATTCTATCACATAGGGTAAGACACATGTTTTAAATTGAACGGTGCCCTCTAATTTCAGATTTGGGACCCTGATATGGGTTTATACTACTTTTTCATGAAAATTCCACTGTGTAATATTTAATATATTCAGCAGATATCAAACATTTATTATGTCACAACATCCTCAGAATCACTCATCATCTAAGAGGCCATTGTAAAATAATAATACATATAATAAATAAAATAATACATGAAAAATCTGGGTCATTACAATTTATTGAAATTTTATAATTTTATAATTAATATATTTTTTTAAAAATGATAACCTTCATTCCTGAAGATATGTTGTACATATGGAATGGTCTCAGTGATTGAACCCATAACCAATGGGAGAAATGGGTATAATACATACAATTTCATAAATTAACGATCATTTCTGTTGTGTCAAGATAAATATATATTGTAGAATATGTAACTTGATACTAATAATTTTTGTAAGTCAAGGATGATGTGTAATGGTCTAAGAGAATAATACCTTCATTATCCAAAATACAAATAAAATGGGAATACATTACCATTGGTTTTTTCATCAGAATCCCCAAAATAAACTAAGGTAATAATTAGACATGAGTTTCAGTTAATCACCTTATGAATTAAAAACACATTATATCTATTAGAAATTTTTTTTCATTAGATATTATTTCAAAGATGTACATTTATTAATTTATAACAATTTAATTGAGTACAAAAATCTATTATATCTTACTAGGTTTTGTGTTTTACCTGTACATTCTAAATATTTCATTAGTTGGACCTGCATATGGATCTATGTGTTATCACTACATAACATCCCCAGATGGAGAGTTTGTTTAAGAGAACAATTCAAACTCAATAGAAATTGAAATGATCTTGTTTTATGCATTTCAACAGTATTTGGGATCAACAACCTCCTCTATTTGAATTTTCATTGAATAATAACATTGACGTGATCGTTTAGATGGATCCCTATAAAGCAATCTATAGAATGATGTATAGAAATACAATTTACAAGAATGAAGTTGTAGAAAGAAAGCTATTGAGACATGAGATAACTGATGAAATGAAAGATATGGATCCCTTCAGCAACACAAAAGGGAATCACCATGTATATAGAAATATATGATGATAATCATCTATAATATCTATAATTTTATGTTGGTCAGAATGCTTTTCTATTAATTCCTCTAGGGAATTAATAAGGGAAAACTATACCATATATAGATCGGTATCATTGAAATACTTGATTGTATCTGGAGAGTAGAAAGTCATTTGATTATTTCACAAATATCAATTGGGTTCCAAATTGGCTCTTTATATCTCTCATAAGTATTTACATACCCTATCCTTTATATTTAATTGTCTCAATGTTAATACAATTGGGGCTTGATATTTCTTGTGAGGAAACACTGATGTATATTCAAAATCGTATAGAGAGATGACAATAAATCAAGATGACTCACATAGTCAATGTTTTGTGCTAAAGCTACTAATTTTAGGATGTTACATGGGAACCTAATAATGTAATAAAGAAGCCTGATCCTAAAAAATGGTTACCATTGTGATGAATTTTGATGGAAGAATTCATTTCAGGGGGAGTTGATTATTACAACAAGAGAATTTTTGGAATTTTTTATATTAAATTTTATCCATTTAATATTTTCACTTCACAAAACCCAGATTATAGCTTTCATTTCATGAAAGACATATCTTAACATTCCTTACATGAAACACAGTCTAAATAAAATGTATCATATTATAAAAACATTATTATTTTATATGATCGATATTACATAACAATTAGAATTTCGGGAACGAATAGGATTAATTAGATTGTGAAAATATAATATTTTTACATTTATATTAAATTTAATTATACATTAAACTATCAATTAGAAATAAAATTAATTTTTTAATAATTGAAACCATTTTCTAAAAAACTATTTTTATACACATAATTTTTTTTACCTCACTAATATAAAAAAATATATTTTGGTGAATGATTTTTATATAATATATATTTTACATATCATATCATATTTTTTAACATTAATCATATGTTTTTAGATAATAGATTAGAATAAATCCTTCTCATTAATTTAAAATGTTATTTTTGAAATTTATTTATTTATATATGGAAATGATATTTTAAAATTAATTATGAAAATAACTAGAATGCATAAATTCCACAAAAAATATATTTTTTTAATCATTGTATAAAAATTATCTTGTAGTGAGTGTTTGATAATTTTTTGAAAAGATAACTTTTTCGAGCAATAATTATATTGTTATGTTTTTTAGAATCGTCTTGTTTTTAATAAATTTAAAGCCAAAAAATAAATTTAATATGTATATAAATGTAAAATTTGTCAATAATATATCTATTTATACAATTAATATCTTTTTAATCAATTTCATATATTTTTTGGATAAAATCTTTTTAGAATATTGGTCATTTACTCCTTGGAGAATTTCTTTCACATCACGTCAGAATGATTAAATTTTAATTAAATATTTCCACTTATAGGAATGGAATTAGGAATATAGATTCAATATTTATAATTGGATTAATCAATTATATCTAATAATATCAAATTATATTTTTACCATAATTAATATTAAAACACTAAAAACTATTTACCACTGTTAACGTAAAAATGGGTCTACCAAGTGGTTAAAATATAAATATAGGGGTTAATAATGAAACAGTTATTTTACAAAACCAATTGGATAGAAATAGTTTTGCTTTATATATTATATTTTTTATACTACATCATTTTTCTGTTTTTTGAAAGTAAAAACATTTGGTAAACTTTTTTATTTTAAAAAAATTGTATGTATTTTACTAACGTCACTTGTAAAAGGAAACCCCATCTCTTCTATGAATCACACTTACATGAATAATTGGCCCAAAAAATAAAATCCAAAATCACATTCATAATTCCATACTAGCATCCAAGAATCCATATTTTTTACAAAATCCTACCTATGGTTCTTTTTTATCTAATGAAAAATATGTTGTTCAAAAAAGTGGTAGCGTCAATAACCAAGTGTTTTATTTTATTTCTTCCTCCGCCACCTTCAATTGTAATTAATCAGTTATGATATAATAAGTATATGATATATTATTGTTTTTTATTATATACATATAATAACCTAAATCATTCTATTATTCTAATAAATGGATTGTAGAATCAATATTAATGTTTATGGCATATTACCACCTCATTAAACAATGTTATTTTATTTCCATCACAACCAATCAAGGTTGTATATAATGATGAATTTATAATTTTTATAGTATATTTAATATATTATTATTATTATTTATTTATTATATCAAATATTCCTTTTAATGTTCCAATCTATTTGAATATGATAACATCGTTCATGTGTATGGTCGACTGCCTCCTCTTGAATTGATGTAAATCATTAATGATTTACATAGAATAAATACAGATAATTTTAAATAAAATATATATATATAATACATATAAAATTTTCATTTACTGGTAAATTATTATCTACCATTATTTCTATATTTCCTTCTAGAAAATCGAAACAATATATATACATATATATGACCTACCATCTAATTGAACTGTCTATTAAATTTTACATATATAAATTGTATGGATCAAAATGAATTCATTTATAGTATTAATATATGATTTTTATCTCATGGTAAAAATTTTGGAGATTATGGAACCACTACCAATGTAAGGAGAAAAAATGTAGGCCAAAACATAAATAAAAACAAAGTAGTTATTGCCTGAAACCTGACTTTAATGTGGAATTGTTAACACAAGGGTAATAAAATGTCATAAGTAAATCATATATAATATAATATATATTTTAGATTTAATTAATATATTAATAATAAACATATAGTTCTTATATTTTATGTACTAATTTTTATGAATAATTTTAGACTCATTTAATGGGGTTTCTGTCTCCCTATTTTTTTGAGTCACGAGTATTATTCCGCACATGATTCTATTATGTGGTGTACATACTGGACTTGAATATATATTATTATTGTTTTCCTTAAATTTTATTGTATTTATATATCCAGGTGGGGATCTTGCATTCATGGGGTTTATAGTTCAACAATTACCAAAGGGGTAATGTATTTTTAATCACATTAACTTATGATGAACATATAAGAATTTAGCTATCATATCATTTTTATTGATTTATATAATAACCCTTTGACATGTTATATCAAGAATATAAATATTTTCAAGATAATTATTGTTTTTATACATTTTTTATTTATTATGTCTCATGATGTCAAAATTTATTAAATCGGTAAAGAATTTTTGTCTTTTTATTCCTTCTTTGAGACATATATTATGTTACAAATTAATATTATTTTTGGATTTATATATATAAACCCATCGCCATGTAATTTCATGAATTTATTTATTATCATGATATTCTAAATTTATTTTAATTTTATTCGTTCATGGGGATAATTATTCAATGTTAAAAAATTTGTAAGGGTTTTTTGATACAAGCTCATCCTTTTTCGAGATTTGTCAAGATTATGATTCTAATGATGGAACATTATAATCCACCTCTCAGTGAAATCATGAATTTTCTTCTTCTTGTTTTTTCAAGGGAAAAAATGTTTCCCTTTATTTGAATCTCTTTATATACTAAATATTTAATATGATTTTATAAGAAGAAACATTTGAAATTCTCTATTCTATCGAAAAAATCATTTATTCTAAAACCATGTTTTCAAAAAATATTTATAAATTATTTTAACATTCATTAAATTGTTTTTAAATGAAAATTTTATACATGTTTTATCAACTTCCAAAATTTTTTGATGTAATATTCTTGATATTTTTAAAAGAATAATAGTTTGGATTTTACTGAAATTTTGTAATGGACCATTATTTTAACATGAATGACATGAATATAATGTTTGACCTCATTGTCCTTTAATATCTTTGAAATTATCAATATATGTTTTCATATTTATTTTTATAAATGTATTTTTAAATGTTATCTGTTTAAAATGTATTTTTAAAATTGAAAAACATATTTTCCTCAAAAAAAATTAGTACTATCTTCAATTATTCCTTCATAAATTTCCATGGTTATTTTCAAAGAAGAAAATGAAAATTATTTTATGAATTTTTGTTTAAAAAAATTAATTTTACTAAAAAGTTGCCTTCCACCAGAAATTAACCCAGGGATATTTTAAAATCATTTTTAAAAATGAAATGCTTTGATGTTACTTATTTTTACAAGGGATATGATCCAAAGAACATTATAATTAATTCGTTAGATGATGTATGCTTGTGATGACAAGATGGTTATTAAACTTATTCTTCTCCCTAGGTTATAACAGGATAATATACATAGAAAGAAAACTTCTTTTTTATGAGTTATCTTTTGATGATTAAATAATTATGAAAAATATTTATTTTCTATATGTTATTTTATGATGAAATGTTTATGATGTGCATTTATTTTCATACATTCAGCAATAATTAATCTTTTATGATCTTATAGAACACATATATATGATTCAAATTTTGTGATGTTGGTTATGTTAGAACCCAGGAAGATGGTTACATTTTAAAAAATTATAGTGGTTATTTTAAAACAGAAGGTGATGAGTGGGACCTATTTCTCCCACCAATGCATTGAGTATTTATTGATATCTTATTAGATAAATAGAACTAGAAAGGATAGTGAACCTAGTTTTCTATCATTATATTTCCTCTATAATATTCATGGGAGTGAACCTTTGCTTCTATGATGATTTGGGGAGTGAATCCATTCCACTACTATTGTTTAGGAAATGTTCCATTAATAAAAACGAAATTACATTTTATTATTATGTGTATAAAAATGTTCTATGTATTTTATCAAAGTTATTCTATCATGGATCATGATAACTAATTTCTTTATGATTCATGTCTTATGAATTGCCAATATTTATTTCATGACTCAAGATTAAAAACATTGATATAAATGGTATGGTTTTCAAATATTACTCTCGTGTTATCATCACCTTATGCTCATTTTATTCTTTTATATATTCATTTTTTACCCTTAATAAGAATCTAAGCACACCATTTCTTAAATTTTAATTCCATAGGTTACAAAGAAATGATTTTTGTAGGGTATTTCTAAGAAGAGTATTATATGTGAATATATTTTTGGGATATGTTTCAAATCATTCAGGAATTAAAGAAAATTTTATGTCTTTTATAAAATGTCATTATACCTCGATGATCCTTAAGAGTGTGTTTGTGTAATATATTAAATAATCATCTTAAAATATTAAAAATATATATATGAGAAGATTTTTTAACTAAAATTTATCCAATAATAATGGATTAAATACACATATTTGTAGTGGAATATTCCCTTTATGATTGTCCTAATTTAATGAAAATTGATTACATGAATGTTTTTATTGCGATTATCCTCGAGTTCATCTAAGGATGGACCCTCTATATTATAAAAAATCACATGTATGAACATGAGAAAGCCATAAAATATGGAAATTGTTACCAGCAAATCAAGAGGATTTTTTATGTTTATCCATCAATGATATATGACTATGTGGAATTAAAAAAGAAATATCATGTATTCCAAAAAACAATTCTCCATGTTTCATCACCATACAAGTCACTCATGGTCCTTTTTTCTTTATTTAATTGATTTTGTTGAACTATACATACATTAACTGTAAATATAAATTTTAAATTCCTTTTCAAAATACCCTAAACTACATGATTCATGGTATTTTCTAAATATAATTAAACAACATAATTTTTCATTCTTTTCACATAAAATTAAATCAAATGACTCATGGTCTAAAAAACATAACCATATAGTATGAAAAAAATTTATAGTGGATATTGATTTATATTGTACCCTCATATTTGAAAAAACAAACGAAAAAGTTGATATATACCCTATATAATGTCATGGTTCACCAAACATATGAACCAAAATCTGTTTCTGTATAACAAAATGTGTCTAAATTATTATTCATATAGGATTATTATTTATTCATGTATATATAAGATGAAAATTAATCTACTACTGCATTCACCCCCCCCCCCCCCCCGAAATTTATAATTCTACAAATTCACCTTGTGATTAGTCTCCTTATATTACACAAGGATACTGTTATATTCAATACCAAATCTGTACCTAGTTCATGGGTATTTTTTATTCCTTTTCATTCATTTTGGATCTCTCTTTTAAGATTATATCATATAGAACAATGAATGACATTATTCTAATCCACTTAGGAAAAGTAGAGATTCCCAAATCTCATATATCAGGCCTAAACAACATTTGCCCTAAATTTTCTCATCACTCAAACCATCCTAATATGTATATTATTTTTTCATTTTATGTACTATATATTACAATCCCACAATAGTAAAATATTTCCTATTAAAAAACTATATGTTAATTGACACCCATTTTAACAGGATTCATGGTTATAATCATATTAATTACATTGATCTTTGATAAAATCATTATTTCATATAATATTTCACCATCAAGAACTAGTGTTTAGACCATTACTGATTAATTTTTATTAAAATCCAACTTATTATTAAGTTAATAATTTTCTTACAAGACATTTAATATGAATGTACACTTTTTGACAATAGTCCAATAAGCATTACCTTAAATTAAATCCATATCACCCCTATTACAATGTATCATATTCTAATAATGAAAACATCTTTCACATTAGGTAATTTTCACCAAGTGGTTGTGAAATCAATCACCTTGTATTGTTTAAATATCTATGACCATAATCTAGAAGCAACACACTAGTCAATGTATTAAAACCCATAATTGATTGTATATTTCACACCATATGGTTTTCTATTTCGGTATTGGCTACACAATTCACATTTGATTGTGAATCCTGAAATTTGATAAAAAAAAATGATCTTTAATTTATTCTATAAAATTTATCAATATTTTACAACCATAAAATACAACAATGTTATAGTTTAAACTCAAATAATATTAAAAAATTGAATCTAGATTGTAATGTTTGTACAACCCCAAACATCTATTATTGTTTCATTGAATCCATAAGTCCATAGAAATGAAGTGAGATAAATATTATTATATAAGAAAACAAAAATGATTTTGTATATGTTTTATTAAACATAAATCATACTAATCCAAAAAAACATTAATGATCTATTAAAAAAATTATGGCCCACCGAATTAATATAAATAAATAAAAGGAATATATATAATGGATCAAAATTGACCACAATAATTTCTTATCCATGATCACTAGATCTATGATTATTGGTAAACATTAAGGATCATTGTTGTTCTTTACAAATTTTCATATTATTATTCTAAATAATTATAAATAATACTATATTAGGATCCATGAAACTACTAGAAACAAATTTATTGTCCATAAAACCTTGTTTTTGTTGTAAACTATCATGTGTTTATGAACTTCTCTATGTAAAAATTGTTAATCATACCTTATGATGATTAAAAATGTAACACACATATGTCATGACAATAGAAACTCAGGTTTTCATATCCTATAGGACATCAATGTCCTCTACAAGACCTACACATATTTTCTATGTTTTGGTCGGATTAGAATACTAAAGAGGGGGTGAATTGGGATTCCAATTAAAATTTCTATAAAAAAGAATTAAAACATAAATCCCCCAATTTAATAAACATTTATAGTTAACTAAAAATATATAATTCTATAATATGATCATTTAAAATGTTTCTTATAATTTAGATCATAACTTAGTTAAAAAAATATTTAATACACTCTTATATTTTAAAATTAGTTACATTAATCAGACACCCTATATAAATAATTTAAAGTCCACTATCAATGTAAAGTTTTTATATAAATTATTTTTAAATAATCACTTGAATTAATTAAATAGAGATTATGAAATATATGAAATAATATTAAATAATTAGATAAGGGTTTCAGACTCAATAAGTGGCCTAATCTTTTCCATATAGAAATCACTAACTGCTATGGAATTTATTTAGGAATAAACATAACCAAAACATTGAGCAGGTTTTACACAACACAACTGAACACTAATATTATAGGCTATAACCATATTATTCTATAGTTTTACACGGCATACTAAGAGTAAATGAATATGATATACTGTATTTTCTCTCTCTAACAAAATAATGGTGTAAGAGTTTATGTATTAACTGAGAAGTGAACAACATAGCTCAATAAGTATACCAAAACAGAAGGAGTAAATGATAAATGGGGTAAGGATTCAATATTTCTTAGTTTAGTTATATTCAGTCAGAAAAATATATATGATTTAGTCTTTAAAAACATTCAACTATTTTTAAATTAATGGGTTTTGTAAATATAGTGTGATATAAGAACTATGTTAAGTATGTTTTGTGTATCCCTTTTATATGGGATATCATACATACATGTGCATCTCAACCAATCCTTTCCACAAAAAGGTAATACATCTTAAAGATAAACTATCCTTTGTATATTATTGATTCATTAATCCTTATACTCAATAGTCATTAAATTCCTATATCTTTGATTAAATTATCCCAAATATTTCTAGTGGAACTTTAATATAATCTACTACATAAGTTAGATATGGTGACATGGTGTTCACATAGGCATGGTCACTTATTTCATGTGGTTACTAAAAATTTTCATACAGTAGGTTCATGACTTCATATGGTAGGTATATATCATTATGCTATAGGTACACCTCTTATGGAATTTATGTGATCTACTCTTATAGTAGGATCATCTATTCCTAGGTCACATTAATTACTCATAAATTCAATCCATTATTTATAGAAATAAATTTTACGCTTTCACGTTATATATTCATCTTCATATGGTAGGTTTTTCTCATTATATGGTCCCTTTGATTTCAACAAATAGTAGTTTATATACACATGTCTTTACTTGACCTTGAGCACAAAGTCACTACCAGACATAGAATTAATTTGAGTAAGAGTCTTGTTTCTTCCATGTATTCAGTACCACAGAGTCACTGAACTATCATATTCAATTTGTAGTCATCATATAAAATATATGATTTGTCACTTCCATGTATATCATTATTTAGAAGTCGTCTAGAAACATAGTTGTTAGACATAAAACATGAAATTCAATAAAATTATTAGAAACATGATTTAAGATCATTAAAATTAAAATATGATGTCATAAGATGAAAATATCGCCATTTTGAAGTTCAAAATTCTTGAAATTTTAAATAAAATGAATTTAATACATTAAAAAAAATATTTTCAATAAATTGAAATATATTTTTATCAATATGTCAGTGGTTTATTTAATTCATTAATTTCATAAATGAATTCTTCATATTTGTTACATTTACTACCCTTTTTGGATTTCTAAAAAGAGATATCAGGAGTAAATATATTAAGGAATTAAATAAATATACATAAACAACGAATAAAATGAATATTACATATGATAAAAATGAAATTACATTAATATAAAAAGAAATTGAAAATGAAATAATAGTGGTTGCTATATTGGTAATTCTATTTAGAATATGAATCTAGAATATGTAAAATACCTTTACGATGTTATTGATCCATTGCTTTGGATATAGGGTAATCGATAGAATATGTAATATAGGGTGTAGAGATGGATGTAAGGTCATAGATTACTAAAAAAATGGAAAAATGTATGAGATGTTGGTAATCATGTATATGAGACATGACAAAAGGGTTAATGATGGAGATTAAACTAGTATTGTTTGATGTAATAGGTATGTGAGGTGGTTTAAGAATAGCTATATTGGAATTTTACAAGAATCGTTCCATCAATCGGGTAATGTTCTGGACTACACTTGATCCATGCATCATATTATAGAAATAATCTTAATTATACTCAATATGATCCTCTAAATAAGGTGTCAAATATTTTAGATTTTCAAACTATGACATGGAGGATTGAGTTAAAGGATGCATCCACAATTTAGAATCATATGATTTGAACGCAGCCATGAGATATATATTTTTTAATATTCTTATAAGTTAATTTTTTATTTTTTATAATTTATGTATAATTTTTATCTTCTTCAACATCACTTCGCAATTCCACCAATGCCTTATTGCAGTTTTTTTAATATTCCTCAAACACCATATCTCTTTTTTGTTGAAACTCATGAAAATAAATCTTTAACTCTTCCTTGATCAGTTTTCAATTTTTTTTTCTTTCTTCTATAAATGGTTGTATAGGATGAGTGGGAGGGGATGAATTAAATGTAGAGGCCTGAAATACTAAATTCAAATATCGTTTGTCTTGATGGAACATCATATCATAATGGCCCACCCTCAATGAACTTATATGTATTTCAAAAATCCTCAATATGTTTTATCATTAAACACATATATAGTTGAATTTTTTTTCTAATTCTTTTAACTGACCAACAATAATGTCTTGGAGAAATATTATTCATGGATTGGATCCATTGAATTTTTAACACAATGAAATATCTCTTTAAATAACCACATACAATATTTTTTTAACTCATTCAAATCGTATTTTAAGACATAGTATGTATAAGGTTTAGAAATTGGTATAGATGAATGTGGATCCTAAGATAGCTACTTACTGTCATCCTAAATCATGACAAAAAAATTTATATATTTTACAGATTTAAATTCTTTCCCATCACTAGAATCATTTTATTATTCAATTGTAGGAGGAGTAGTATAAAGAGATTATCAAGGATTTGTTACAAATTCAGCCCTAAGATTCTCATAATTCATGGATTAGTTGGAAAAAATAATATTTCCATGAATTGATTAAAATATATTCATTAATAAGACACCTCAAACCCATTCTGCTAATCCATCCCATTAATTAATGACCCTTATAGTATCTTTTAAATTGAAGGGATGCTGAGTGCATAATTCCTAGCGTGACTTCCCACATTTTCATCTTCATATTATGAATAGTATAAGATCAATATTTCAGATATAGTGCTACTTCACCCCCTGAGAGAATTTGTATGGTTTAGACTATCAAGGAGGCCATCCTATCAAGAGAGATCTATTTGATCTATCCTAACCTTTTATAGATGCACATGATTCATCCCTTTCCGGTTCATCCAGAAAACCACTAAAAAATACTTCTTAGTCCACAATGTCCTAAGATTATAGTTCTTCTTCATTTGAAGGTAATGATAAATGAGTGTTAGGTGGTCCAAAAATAATAATAGGAGATAGTATCATATCATACTCATAATACACACTAAATTATTCTTCAATATATATTGTACCATTTACTTATTCTTCTTAGAACTCCTCAACTTCAAGTTCTACAACACTAACAACCACATCATCATCAGAATTATCAAAATATTAACCTTTTTTTATAGTAGTATCAATAAGATTCCTTGTCTAAGAGGATATTTCATAGGATACAACTTCTCATACACTTATATGGGTCATACAACAATTCTTTCTTCTAAGGATTCCAATTAACATTTTATGTTCTTACATGTCCCCCGAGTTAGGAATATTCCATAAGAGGAAGTTATGTTATCATCCACTTAAGAAAAAAATCCCTTATACTCTAGCAGGTCTGATATAAATTTAGTATATATTAGGTAATTTACTTTAGAGTTTTTCTTAAAAAACTCATTATTATGACTCATCACATGTGTTTCCATGTCGATGTAGATTTTATTTTTCATCATTATCAAAAAATAAAAGATCATGATTCCTCAGGATATTGAAGTACCTATTGCTAGAATAGATTAAATGTTATATATACATAGTTATCTTATTTTACTGACCAATAAGATCTATAATAGTTGGTATTCTTAGTTCTACATCCCCAGTCAGCTCTTCCCATTCCCTTTGAATCTCAAAAAAGAGTTGTTTACTATATAAGAACATTGATAGTCCTTATGTTGAACCTTGTTTGGCACTCTTAAAAATTATCCCTAGTACTTGAATGAACATAAAAAGATTATCCATTCACCATAGTCATAATGGTTCCTAACTTATTTATAGAAAAAAAATATACTAATATAAATCCATATCAAACTATTGATATAATTGGTTACCATTTTCCAAAAAAGAAACTCAGTCTGGTTCTTAAATATGATACCATAATAGAAAATTTATTGACTAAACTCATTTATTTCGAACATAGTTTTTTGAACATAACTAATGATCAATCATATGTTGGTTTTGAGGATTCACTATGGTGATATAGATTCCATTATCATTTCCAAATTTCATTTCATGGGGTGACTTAAAAGTATGTGTGGAATTGGTATCCTTGTTAATCAACAACATATATTGACAATATTATGTTTCTATGAAGGATCCGACTTTTGAAAGAGGTTAGAGACAATAAGAATTTTGTTGGAAATAGAGGTCCCGCAAAATAGGTCTTATATAGAAGGTGAGGTATTTAATAGAAACAAGGATATTTTAGTATAGCTAGAAAAATCTATTCATTTCCTTATTCAAATTTTAATTTAAACCATGTCGGGAAAAAAATAATAAACTTTACAAAAAATCCCACAAAATTGGACTTACTAAAAATTATATATAGAAATTGTCATTATAAGAATAGTAAACATGTTATTTCAGTATATTAGATAAGAAAAAATAGATTTAATTATAATTCACTCGTGGTATTTATACAAACCAGAAAATTAGAGGGTTCATGGTATGTAAAATTTACATTTGAGTTGTGTTTTTGGTTAGGTATGGTGACCATCTGATCAGTAGGTCGTGGATAGTTTATTGATCATGTGAAAAAGAACACACAGTAACTAAAATGACTATGTGAGATAAACATCATGTTTTATATAGAAAATATATTAATGATTTCAAAAAAAATAACAGGAAAATATTGAGTAATAAAATATAAATTATAACACGATTATAAAAAATAAGGAGTTAGAATAAATTAAAGAATTTAAGAATAGTTATTCACTCCTAACAGAGGATTGATATAGTTTATTATCACAATATTAAATTTATTTTTAAATAAATATCTTGGATAATCTATTTTTCCAATGAATTGATGCTTTATATCGCATTTTAAAAAACAATTGTCAAAATGTTATTTATTATATTAATATGTCTTTTCTGGAATATGATAACTGATACATAGATATATTTATTATAATTTTGTTTTTATAATTTATAAGGACACATAATAATTTATATTCATATACTAGTATGTTTTTTTTCACCTATAGAATTTATGTGAAAAAACATCCTGCAACATTGTAGTCATCTCCTATAGTGGATAATGAAAAACAGTTCCACTTTTTACTACACCATCTAACAAGGGAATTGCCCAAAAAAGTTAGTTGTTCTAAAATATATTTCTATATATAACTTCATACCACCAAATATTCTATCTAATTTAATAATGTAATTTAATTTATATCCACTATAATAAAACATCAAAAATATGGTTTTATTTTTGAGGTATTTAAAAATTATATCCACATCTAGTAAATGGGATTTATTTGTATTTGATAGAAAATATACACACATGTAATGACTATAAATAATATTTTTTTGTATTGAAGTTAAGAATAGTAAACAAATAATAGTACCACCATAGTTGGTTTAATCAAATGTTTTCTGAATTTAATCATGATATAGTTTACAAGTTGTAATCATGGGACTACAAGTAACTTTAATATTATCCATACCAATGAAATTAAATGATATTTATTGTATTTTATTTGGAAAAAATGATCCCATCCTTATTTTGAAAAAACATAAAACAAAGGAAGAATTCTTATTTTCCCATCAATCTCATTTCAAATATTTTTTCAATATTTTCTAAATATTAGTTTATAAATAATTTTTGGATGATTCAAAAATGATATCTTCGACATAGATTTTTAATACTAATTTTATTTTAAATTCGTCTTTTAAATAATATAGGGTTAAAAATTCATTTTGTAAAAATTTTATAAATAAAAAATTTGATGATTATATCATAGCAAGGATTAAGAGCTTGTTTAAAACTATATAAACAATTTTTAATATAAATAAATGATTTGGAAAAATATATTTTTGAAAACTAGGGGGTTGTTCTAAAAAATATTATTAACTATATGAAAATTTAAGAAGGAACATTTGAAATCTATTTTTAATAATTTAAATTTGTAATGTGATGTATATGAAAGAAAAATTATAATCGCTTCTTGTCTAGATATAGGCGAAATTGTTTCATAATTGTCAATACCTTACTCATTACAGTACTAATGTACAACCAGCATTTATTTATTTCTAATTATTATTCATGAATAATAAATCTTATTCCTAAATACCAACTTAATGTCAATGGTTAGAATGTCTTAAGGTATTGTCAATAGTTCTTGAACTTTGTTCCTCTCAAACTCAGTCATATATTACTCAATTTCAATTACCCATTAGACATCATTAATTGATTATTTTATATTATTTGGATTAATCTATGAAAAAAGGGCTCAATGTTCAACCTGATTGCTAAGAGGATATCTATTTTCTGTTCTTATTTCTATATCTACAATTATTTTATCTAATGGATGATTTCTATAAGTCATAAAATTTCTTTGGATAAAAATATTTGATACATTATTTTCATCTATAGGTTTATTTCAAGTTTTTCTATAGGACATTGTGATTATTCTACATTAGGATTAATGGAATTATCACTCGGTTTGGAATTAATATTTAAATTTGAAAAGTCATCACCAAAATTCTCTAATTCAATCATGCATTCATGTGGATCTATTTAAATACATTTTAAATGTACATATTTTTCCATAATTTATGTGATTTTATAAAATTATATGTTTTTTAATATATTATTAATAACTAATGAGTATCCCTTCATCACTTTTGGATGTGAATTTTTATATTCTCTTTTATATTGAGTATAAATACGTTGAAATAAAATACTATTTGGGAATTTAATTTTGTTTGTCTCCCATTCCATAAGTCATAACAGGTTTATGTAAAAATATGTTTATTAAGAACTCTATTAACTATATAATAATTTGTATTCATAGAATCTTTCGAAAATTTAACTAATAAATCATACTAATTGATCATGGATGATTAAATGTTCTAAAGAGTTCTGTTTCATCTCTCCACTTCTCCATTCTTCAATAGTGTCCTTGGAGAAGATAAGTTATAGTTGTAGACTTATTGTGATATTATAGAATAGAATATTTTATTCTCAAAATCAAAACTATAATCACATAATATTTTCATAAATAAATTTACACTTTGAGTTTCAATAAATTTTTCATATTTTTCAATATAATAACAAGATTAAATTTTGTGATAAAAACAATAAGTAGGTGTATCTATTAATCCTATCTAGTAGACTATAATCAAAATGATTCAAATTTTAGATCGAAAATCATAATGTTCCAATGAATTCCATATGAACTAATTCTCGAGGATGGTATATTGAAACATCTTTCTTTCATTTGAAAGAGATCACATTATTCTTTCTTTTTGGACATGAGTCATAGTAATTTTCTTTTAGTAATTCTAGTTTATGAACAACTTTTACTATTAATTGCCAAGTTAGCTTCCTATGTAATTAATGTTTTCTGTGGCCATGATTCCTATTCTAAATCGAATAATCTTTCAAAAATGAATATTAACAAAAATATTTAGAGAAAATATTAAATTCATACAAATTGAATAAAAATTTCAATTAAATAATAAAGTAATAACTATATTATTCATGGAATAAAAACATCAATATATTTTTATCGGATATAGAATTATAAACATCATCAAATAATTGTGAAATGATTAGAATGTTACATTTTAACACGTCTATTAATAAAACATTAGAAAAAAAATATTTCAAGAATTAATGATTTGACTAAGTACAAATATATTTCCTTTATAATTGTCCCAAAATGTGACATGTCCTCTACATAATTTTACAAGGATCTTAAATTTAGAGTATTTCCCAATCATGTGTCTATAATATTCACTATCCAAATACCATAAATTATTACTAGTACCCTTATTGATGTTTCTGTAAATATTTGTTTCATGAATCACATGTTGAAAATATGATTTTTATATTTTCTACTCTTATTTGAGCCACTTAAACCATTTGTAGATGTTCTCCATGTAGATGTGATATTCTTCTTTATCCTTTTTCCATTTTAACCATATATGTTCTTTTATTTTGGTTTATTATATTCTTCCTCAATGTTTTCTATTCTTTAACACACATAATATGCCACTTCACTGGTATGATTCTTATTTTTCCAATTTCCTTTTGAATCATAATTCCCCCCATTCTTTTTCATCATAAATAATTACAACTTCCTATAAAATTTTCTGAATCAACTCGATAGGTCAGCCATTTTATCATCACTACGTGAATATGATTCATTATAACTATATTATAGATATTTAACTTCTATTAAATTTTTTTGTTTTATGTTTAAAAGAAACCAATTTATTTATATATCATATTTTGAATTATTATTTACTTTTAGTTCCTCCTTATAGATTATATGTTTTAAAATAATCTCATTTATATATAATTATTATATTTCATAGTATTTTATGATATAAGCACAAGTTCCTCTCAACCTTTATGGTAGATATATTAAACTTCAAATCACATGATATTTATTCTCTTTTTTATTCCCATGTTCATGAATTGTGTTGAAAAACTCTATAAACAAAGGATACATGTAATATTTTTTTGATGTTTTATCTTCAATGTTTTATATTGAATGTTATAATTTTTGACGCATATCTCTTTAAAATTAGAATTTATTTCAAGATAAATATATAGTGTGTAACATATCCAAAAGTAATTATAACAAGTATATATTCTATTAAATTTATCCCTAATGAAAAATAAAATGCATTCATAACATTACAATTATAGTCATACACAACATTTGTCGAATTTCTCTGTTCAACAGTTATAACTTCAGATTTTTCATATTTTTTCTTGATATTAATAAAAATATCAAAGACCGTAAACTATATATGGATTTTAATTTTAATATTGCAATGAAAATAATTGGTTTCCTTAAATAAGGAGTAATATTAGTAGATATCATTTTATACTATTATTATAAATATAAATCAAATTTGCATTTAATAAAAATTAAGATATCATTTTGAAAAATTATATCACTAGAAAACTTGTTTTGAAAACACGTGATAATAAAAAATGGTCCAACTGGGTCACTAATGATGGTGGTGAATTTAGTATCCAATTATTTTTTTATTAATATAGTTTAATTAAATATATTTATAATGTAAAAAAACCTAGATAATTAAAAATACATAATTACATAATATTTTTTATTTCAAATTTCTTCTTCGAAGATCTGTAAATATATAATTAAAACATGTTTTAATACTCATTTACCATTATAAATAGATATTATTCAATTAAAAGTTGTATATAAAATAAAATTAAAATTAAAATTTCAATATATGGTGTTTATATTACTATTATTTTAATAGATAAATGTTTGTTTTAAAAATAAAGATAAATTGAATATAAGACAGTTGAATTAAATATGTTGTTCAGTCTCAATCCAAGACCCAATCACCTCTACTGAAAATCACCATCTATTAATAAAATTATTATAAAATATCATAATCCAATATAGAGATTGTGTTTTAAACAACATAACTACAATCCTACAATCTGGGAAAACCATCCACTTTTACTCTCCAATAAGGAATACTATGTCTAGAAGAATAAGAGTGGGTGTCTCTATAATATAAATCACAATATATTAAACAGTTTTAATGAATAAATTGATCAATATAAACAAAATTTTGATATTGAAGTTAAAATATGAGCATCAAAAAAATGTGTGTGATGATTTTATGAAGCTCAGTCTAGTCAAATTTTGTTAAAAATCAATATTTGAATTAGTCTTCGAAAAGATATAACTTATTTTAGACTGATGTTTAATGTAAATATACTATATTATATGCATTGTGTTTAGTGTATTAAGTGTATCAATTTTATGAGTGACTTATTTCATGGTTATGTATCTCATTCTCTCCTTTTTCACAGGGGGATCACTAACATAAATAGATCTTTTCTCTAAAATATCCAACAGAGAATATTAATTTTTTATCCTCATACACATTATTCATTAAATTATATATCTTTTATTAAATTCTAGAAAATAATTTCATTGGATATTTTAAAATACTATAATTATTATGTTACAAATGGTCATATGGTCTTCACATATGAACAATCATTTCTCATAGCTACAAACCATATAACATAGGAGTGATTACTTCATTCCAATATTCTATTATTGCATTTGGATCATATGATAGGTTCATGACATCATTTGAATATTATATCATTTAATGTGGTAGGTACTCTACATCTATTGAAAACATGACATGTTCTTGATATATGTCTATGTCTTCATGAGATCACTATAGTTACTCAAGAAATTAATATATTACATATAAAAATTTTGATAACAATCACACAAAAACTAGCATTCATCATGATATATTTAGTTTCCTGCATGTAGTCACTTTGAGTTTATATATGATAGGTTCGGTACACATGAATTCATTGGATCATTAATGCCTGATTGGTAAATGACTTAAATTGAATTGGCACACTGTATGGATTTTTTTCAAGCGGTCAGTACCATGTGGTCACAATAATGTTAGGGTAAATAAGTAGTCTGTATACATAATTTAGGCATTCTCACTTCCATATTAAACCATTTTTACTTGTTTGGAATGAAAAAATATTGACTAACATAAAACATGAATTTAATTTAAAAATTTAGAAACATGATTTTGGATAATTAAAATATAGTAGCTCACATCCAACCCAATACTAAGTACACACATTTTTATAGAAACTGACCATTTAAAACCCTACCATTTAATGAAATTTATTGAATAATAATTAATAAACACTAATATTTCTCTCATTTGAGACGTATTTAATTTCTTTTTAGGTTTCCATTAGAGTTTTACACATACAAGAAAACATTATTTCTAAAAAATAAAATGGAACATATCTTTTGAATCTAAAATCATATAATATATCATGCACATACTAACAGGAGAAACACATGAGTGTGTGTGATGGTTAAGTGGTATCCATATAAAATAGTTTCATGAAAACAAGTGAAAAATTCATAAAATTCTTTCCTTTTCATTATAATTTGATATTTTTGCATCTATATAGATCCAATTTTTAGGAAAGGTATTTTTTGACACACAAAATTAGTTTTATTCATTACCAAGGATGCTAATAAAATGTATAAATATGTTTTTATAAATGAATTAGTTTTTTATGGAAAAGTCTAGCTTATGTTATCACACACTACCTTTATTAGATTGTGTGGGTATTGTTACAACATTAACTAGTTGTGAATATAACCATCCCCTCTAGTATACCTTCATATGAAATTTATTATATAAATTTTTAAATTCATCCCTAATTTTAAGGATTAAAAAATTAGGGATGAATTTATGTGACTAATAATTCATGTGATTCATATAACACTGTTAAAATTTTTCATACCTCCCATGTGTCAAATATGTGGATGAAATCCATGGGGATGTGAACATAATTAACTTGACCACACATTACAATTGCATATATTTTTCAATAAAACCCTTCAATGGACTTTATGGTTACCAAATATAACATCACAAAATAAATGGTAAACTTATGCGGTGTAAGAAATATATAATATTAATACAAATGAGATTGAGTTTTTTTCAAATAAACACATTATTGGATAATTCCTGGAATTACTAGGTTCTTTATATGGGATAATTACATGTCTAATCATCCCACATGTGGGAATTATGTAACTATGCACCCATTTATTTTTTCACATATAACACTTCATTAATTAATGAAATTATCCATTATTTTAAGCACCACACTTGGATCCTCAGTAAACATAAACCTTAAAATATAATAGAGCATCATATTGAACCCCGTTAATGGTGCACCTATATTAGAATTAATCTAAAAACATATACATAATCATTTTAATCAATTTTCATGAAAGTAATACCCATTAATCATTAAAAGAAAAAATTATAACACACTACATTGATATAGGTGATTTTATATCCAATATAAGGTTACCTCCATGGTATGCATGTTCCTCTCATTAGAAAATAATGTGTCATTAATTTTCTTCCAACTTTATAAAAAGAATCATTTTTCATAATGATCTATAGAATGCATAAACATCCTATATTCTAGGATAGATATTTTTGTTATTTTATATTTCAGGGTTATTGATTCGAAAAAAGATAAAAACCTAAACATGGTAACTATATGGTTCTATTTTAATGACATCGTTATTCATGAACATTTCTTATAAGGATTACCAATATTGTTAACCCAGAATCCTAAATCTCTCCCCAATCTATCTATCAAAATAACATAAGATCAACATTTCTCAAATTTATTCTCAATTAATGTGGGTCTATTTATTATATTACCCTTATTTATTCACCGATTAAAATGGTGGTTATATATATGGGATACCATTTTATAGAAGGACATCCTTTCCATCACTTGGATCATTCAATGATGTAATCTATAAATTTTTTCCCCTAAAAAAGTCACACGCCAAACCACTTCTAGTCTCGTTTCAACAATGTTCACCGTCATATGACTTTAAATTGATATAAAATATTAAAATTATAAAGAAAAACATAAATTATAAAACAAAATTGAATATTTTTCATGAAACTAAGTTGAGAAACCCATATTTCTAGCCACATGTTCTTAATCTGAACAATTATAATTATTTTCCAATAAAAATATTGAAATTACTTATAAAATGGTTATAAAAATAAAATTGTGAATTCAATGGGCTTCAGCCTCCTTTATAGGTATTTTTAATACCATTCCATGGATTAATTTGACAACCATAGTACCCTATACCTCATTCTAAGAACCCTAATCCCTTCTTTGATGAAGTAAAAATCCAGTACATGTTCAATAAATTCTTGGAAACAATAATCACCCAACCTAAATTATTTTCATTCATGTATTGAATGAAACTCCAGAATAACATGTATTACATGGTATCATTTAGATTTGATAAACTACATTAGTCCATAAACATATTTCTTAATAGATAAAAAGATATATATCTACTTGTTATGATCTAATAAACCTATACATCTCTTGGTGATGAGATTGTAGACTAACAACTAGTGAAAATACTATACTCCCATATTTATCTTACTAATAATCAAATAAATCACGAAATTAGTGATGATCCAATAAACATTTATTTCTATTGGTGTTTATCGAACGAACTGACTCCCTAGTAATGATCCAGTCAACCCATATTGATATTTGTAATGAGATAACAAAAAAAAAACTAGCGATGAGTTAATAAAACCATATTCAATTTTTTATGATCTTTTAAACTATTATTTATATTAATAATGATATAGTAGAACAATCATATTATGATGGCCCGGAAATCCCGTTATTATATTTTTAATTATTTAATAAACTATTCTATAGGGATATTATAATAAATGCGTACTATTACTAGTGATGATCTAAAATGCCACGCCACTACTAATGAGATAGTAAACCCATATTTATATTAGTGATGAGTTAATAAACTAATTATTAATGAATAACTAGTTAATTGATAATTTCTTTAGTAATGACTTAATAAAATAATCTACTGTTGATCAGTCAACACACCCACGTTTCTTTTTCAATCACTAAAATTCACCCCATTCCCACCAAGTAATTTTTAACATCATAAAGTGAATTCTAACCCAATGTAAAAATATATATATACCAACAAAAAAGTTTAAGAAAATTTAATTATATTCCCCATTATTTGAATATATAATGATTTAGATTCCTAAAATATAATTTTAAATATATAAAAGTTAATAAGTACAATTTTTAATGTTGTTTTCCCAACAAAGGTGGAAATGTAATTAATGAAAATAGGTATTATTACCGAAAAGGATAATATTAAAATGACTTAAATCTATAATAGGGACCAAATAAAGAAAATAATATCTTTATTATGATATTTTATCCTCCGGAACTCTTGGTTGTGGCATATACACAGTAATACACCAATGTTTTCCTAGCCCCTACCTACCCTAAAGTGGAAGATGTTTGATAGAAACTAGTGGGGGTAAAAAATTGAAACAGTAAACCAAATAATCCCACATTAACAAAAAAAATTAGAACTATATAATATTAAAATATCAATGAAAGTTACTAACAATTTATTTTTTTATTAATCCAAAAGAATCTAAATAAAAATAAATACAAAAAGGAAATAAATGTGTAACACGTGGACAAAATAAAGAAGCCCTAGAAAATAACCTAATAAAATCATATCACAATCAACTAGACGAGTTACAGTGTTCACAAACAAAATAATAATTCTTATCTCGTTTCCTTTATAAGAAAGAAGTCAAGCAATCATGTTTCCCAAATTACACATGTGAACATTAGTCATGTCTAAATAAAGAATGGATTTACCAAATCTGATACAATAGATGATGTTATATGTGTATTAAATTTGTTAATGTCAATAATATACTATAATAGAAGAGTGTGATTAAACCATATATAATGTGGTATTTTTAGAAATGTAGAGATTAATCCATTGTATAATCTCCATATGATCATTCAAAACTGAATTTCCTTCTACGAATAATAATAAAAAGGCCAATATCATATATCAATAGGTTTCTTGAACAATACAATAACCTAACAAGAGGCCTTAAACACAAGTTTCATATGTATTCATTTTCTAGACATGATAATATAAGGACTTAAAAATAAACACTACAAATTATTGTTTATTTGTTCTAGAATTAAATTTTATGTATTCTGATATATCTTATATGTCTATAGTTTTTATACAATTTGGTCATAACTCTTATATAGTAGACCAATTAATAATAATCTATACACTTTTACATTATATCTATTTTTATTATACAGTAACACTTTTACGATAATAGAAGATTTATTTTCAGGTCATATCTTCATATATGTTTTCTTGACCACATAATTAACCATATAGAAATAATTTTAAATTTTCATATATAAAAAATTAACAAGAGGATATATAAAAATAAATCGTGAAACTATTATACCAAATTTTTTTATAAAAACATACATTTTCAAAATTAACATTGGGAAAAAATAATCTTTTTCTTAACAAATAAAAAAAATCCTCTACCAAAATTATACCATAAAACATTTCATAATAAATATTAATTATAATATAAACCTCATAATGGTTTCAATAAAATCATGAGAAGCTCATACTAACATTTTTTTAATTTAATACTTTTCACCCATAAAAAGTATCATATAGATTATTTTAAACATAATATTATAATATCACCTTGGTAAATCATAATATGAACATAAAATATATATAAACAATAGATTAAACTTTTAGGTAACCCACAGAATAATTTTCTTAACACAAATATGTGTGTAATAACCCTAATACTTTTTAAGTAGTAAATAACACAGTTACACTTCGAGAAATTATCACAGCCGCAATTGAAGTATCCAATATGGTTATTCTTTCAACATCCCTCTTGGTAAAAATATAAAAAAAATTGTACATGGTTCATTATATGGTTATTACGGACCATCCAAACCATGGATTATAACATAATTTCCCTTCATCGTAATCAATTCCTAAGAATAAAAAAATAATCATAACACATAAAAGTAAAAATTTTCAAAAATTTTGTGGACCACATAAGAAAAAATTTATCGATATTGAAATATCCAATACATTTTAAAACCATTTTTTAAATAAAAAAACATTCATAGGGAGGGATATTACTTAATTATAAAATTGATGATTATAATATATTTGAAATAATTGTTATAAAATTTTGAAAATGTTTGTCACCATATACATTAAAATGGTTCATTCCTTTTATATTTTGTAATGAAAAAATAGGTTTCCAAAAAATCTTTTTAATTTTTTAAAATATTAATTGTATATCCTTTTTAATTAATTTATCTCCATATTAATACATCCATTATATTTTTTAAAAAAATATTGACAATGAAGAAAAATATTTTAAATGGAAATAGTAAATGATAATTTATATAAAAGAAATTCATTTACATTGAGTCTGACTGTTCGCATAAATTTTTTATCTAAAAAAGTGAAAATGGATGTTAATTAATTAGATTCTTATAAAAATTTTCATAGCTAAATATTCCACTTATTTTAACACTTATCATTCTATATTTAATTATTTAATCAATGAAATTCATGTAAGACTATTTCATGATATTCAGTTCATTAGTGAAAAATGGTTTTGATATGTGTAATATGATCAATGCTCTAATTATTTTATCATCTCCAGAATAAAAATCAAGGCATAATTATAATTTTTATACAAAAATTAATCTTTTATTAAAAAATATGGTTATGAAAATTAGCATTGTTACAATCGTGGATAGGGTAGGTCATACATATGCATTAGTTTTGTTCCCATATTTTAATAATCAATATGGAAAAAGGTAAGAATTATATTATATTCACATAATTATTATTATATTATAAATACAATATTATTTCATTAAAAAGTATTTATATTATCCATGTTATGTGGTGATTTAAAAATTAATCACATCGCTTTGAGGTGGTGGTAGTCTATAACTACACACAAACAATGTCATCATTTTTTAGTGAATGGTGTGATAAGAAATTAAATAATATTTTTTTAATGATACATATTTCATGAATATAAAATATCTAAAATTTAAATACATCATTATAATTAGCCATTATATGTTAGAAGGAAAATTAATTACATCATTTTGCGAGGTGGTAGTCCACCATAGACAAAAATAATAGATTTTATTCTCATTTTTTAGAGAATGGATGTACATATAGGTTATTACATTAACAAAATAAAAACTAATAATATGGGGGAAATTTATATTATGATATAATCGTCGTAAATAAATATTTAATAAAGGTGGAAGAATAAAAAAAATTTCGGTTTGGAATTATACCTCTAGTTCAGACAACCTCAATTATATTACACTTTATGACCTATAAGGTTGGTATTGTCAAATAAAAAATTATTATAAAATGTTATAAGAAATATAATAAATATTTTTTTGGTTATTGGAAAAACAAAATTTGAATTTGTGAATAATTGAGATTGATTTGTTCCAATTTATAAAATATAGAGGGGTGCTCTTTGAATTTTTTTATATATTAAATTAATTTCAAAGCTAAAATTTATTAAAACTGATATAATTATAAGATAAGATTGATATAATTTGAAATAATCTCTTAAAATAAATTTAGAATTCTATTGGTCACATTTTTACTCTTTTATATGTTTTAATAATTCATTAACCTCTTCGATAATTATTGTGATATCAATACTTTTATAAATAATTTGTTAAAAAATAACTATAAAAGAGATAAAAATCCATAAATAGACAATTCATAATTTAATAATCATTTTATAATACAATTTTATAAAGTTTCAATTTTTTAATTTTAAATGATCTAGTAAAATAATTTGGAATACAAAATGGAATTAATGACCATTTTGGTTCTGTTCATCTAGTATTACTATAAAAAATTTAAGAGAATAGATGATTATTGGTACAATGATCCAAAACCTCTATAGTATTCCATATTTATATTAAAAATTCATATAATGAAAATATTTATTAATATCATGTTATTTTTAACAATTTTAAAATCTTGTATATTATTTTTTTATTAATTGTATAATTATCCAATCAGTGATGCATAGCCTTTTAAGGAAATTAATTAATCACTGAAATGTTAAAATAACCTAGCAATTAAAAAGATTTAGTATTAAAATATATATTTTTAACTGAATATATCATTTGTTTTTCTCTATGTTTAAAATATTAAAGTTATTATAAGCAGGAGTGTGAGATTTGTGGCTTTATATTCACTTAAATATGTTGACATCATAATCATGTACAAATGAAAATAAAATGAATTATTTTATAATTTTAGATCATTAGGGATTATATATATTCATAATTTAAAATTAATTCTTGTGTAAGGGTCATTTTATATTCCTTATCATTTTATTTTTATCTTTAATTACCACATTAACCGTTTATCAAGGCAACAAATGTTACTAAGGATTCAATTCATATTTTCTAAATATAATAGGGTACTATTTATAAAATTTCTACCCAACTATTCCAAGTATGGAAATCTTTTTTTATGATTTAAATCAACGAAATATATTAATTTAATTAAAAACCAATCTAAAAAATGGTATAAAAATGGCTTTTCTTCAATAAAATCCCTTTTAAGTATAAATAGTTTGTATACTATATTCAATTATAAAAAAAATTAAAAAATTCATTATTGGATGTTTTAAAAAGATATGTTACTAATGTTATTAAAAATATAATCCAAAATATAATTTTACTTTTTAAATAGTAAAAAATGTATTCAATTTTTAATAAATATTATTATTTGTACTATACATTAAAAAATCATACATTACATAAAATTATCCAAATTTATATTATGATTATTTTTACATAATGAATATAAAAAATAATTTAGTTATGTAAAATTATAATTATATAATGTTTAAATAAATATTATAATTTAAAATATTCAATTAATGAAAATTCAATTAGTTTTGAAACAAATATTTTTTTTATTAGGACTAAAAAATAATTTAATAAAATTATAAAGAATACAAATCTATAGAAACAACTAATGAATATTAACATGAAATGAAAATTATTTATTCTTATAATACCTATGTTATTACATTCTTCCATTCATTTGAAAATTATTTACTCTTGATTTTGTTCACTTATTATACAATTTGGGATGTCATTCATTACTGATTTTTTGGAATCCTGTGTTGTTTGATTAAAATTTTTTTTCCATTAAAAATTTACTTGATGAATCACCTTATAATTCAAAAAATTATCCCTATGGTCAAAATTTTGAGTAAGATGTTCTTCATTAGAAAGAATAATATCCAACTAAAAACAATTAGGTATAAAAACATGTGATGAATCAGGCACACGTTTTCTTAACAATGAAAAATGAAAAAAATTACCAAGGCTAAACTCAAAAAATTGGATACTCATTTACAAACTGGTAAAAATTTATCAATGATATGATATATTTTAATAAGTTATAGAAATATATCCCCCCTTTTACCACATAAAATTACACATTTCCATAAAGATACATTATTAAAAATATTAACATAAACCTCGAATGAAATATCATCCATCAATTTATCTTCATTAAATTTATACATTCTCTAGGTCATCCTAATTGTTTGTTAAATCACCTTAAAATTATCAATTATTTTATCTACCAACTTTAGTCCCATTAACATCCCTTCTCACACTTTATCCTAAAACGGTGGAGTCTGATAACCAAATTCAATATAATGACTCAAATGGGGTCATCAGTATACTAGAATGAAAATAATTATAATATAAAAACTCAACAAAAGAGAGATATTGATCCTAAATTACATTGTAATCTATTGAACATGAATGAATCACATATCACAGTGTCAAAATATTTCACTCGAAATGTCAATCATATTAAGGATGAGAGGCTTTATTGAAATATAGTGTAGTACCCAATGAAAAATTTCATCCTTTAATAAAAAATAAATTAAAACTAGAATTATTTTCAGAAATAATGTAAAGACGAAAACTAGGTAACATGAATATATACTTAATATTCAGTTAGGAAATGTTTCCAAACATTATAGTATCTTTTTTGAGAAGAAATTTTGAATATTAATTTAATTATTCATTAATAACACAAAACACATTATTACCTCCGTTTGTCGTTAGAAATCCCACTGAAATATTCATGGATATATTTTATAACTTACAATCGGGTGTTGGACAAGGTTGAAGAATCCCCTATCGAAATTTTCATTATTCATTAACTTTTTTATAAGTCAAACATATCATGGTAAAGATAGAAATATCAAATTTTATTCCATCCCACTAGTAATATTTATTAATGTCTTTGTACATCTTAGTACTACTATTGTGAATGAAAAATTGGGAACAATGAGATTAAATCAGTAATTATCTATTAAAATAAGATTCACACAAAAAACATATTCACATTCCAAATCTAAAATCACATTATTTATAAATAATAAATATTGGCCACATAAACTTATTAAGTAATTCTTTGTTTTCTTAGAACTCTTAGTCCTCCTTATGCGATTTTGAAATTCTTTTTGATTGTGATGATAGTATTGAAAACTAAAAAATAAAGGATGTTGCTACATACACAACTTATAGGAAAAAATTATTGAAATAATTGACCAAAATGTCATGATATAAACATAACATGGTTATTGCAATATTACTTTTTGACACAAATCGTCTTATACATTTTTTTTCTTATAATGGATGATAATGAGTTGTGAAGTCATAATATTTAGTCGAATCAAAAATTCCCACATCTCTCTTGTTTAATACATTATGAGTAAATTTATTCATTAATATTTAATAGTATGTTTATATTTCAATATTTCGCCCAAATAAATTATTTCTCCACACTTTTAAAGAAGAAACTTAATCTTCTAGTTCAAGTTCAACTGTAGGATAATTTTCCTCATGTGGTTTTAATTTACATGAAGCATAACAAATTATTCCATAATTCTGTTTTAAAACAAAACTCAACCATCCCAAATATGAATAATTATAAATTAAAAATTCTCCTTTTTGATGGTACAACCAAAACTATAAAATGAATTAACATTATTTTTAATAAATAGAAACATTCATCAAGTTCATTTTCACTGATAAACCTATATCTATTTAATGTTAAATAATTTAGTGGGATATATAATGATAGAAATTTTTTCACAGACTTATAGTAATATCCTAATAATCTAAGAAAATGAATAATCTCATTAATATATGTATGCCTTATTAAATCCTAATCCACTTTATTCTTAGTAAGATAATAAATTAATATATATTTAATTATGATGTTTCTAAGGAATTGAATATATTGCAGTCAAAAATAAAATTCACTATATTTTCTGTATAACTTATTTTAATTAATGGTTTATAGAAAAATATTTATGATTTTTATTATCCAATTTTATTTTCAATAAATCATGATATCATCAAAAAAAACATATCCAAATATTAATGGAAGATAATATTTTGAAATTCAGTAAATACATTAGGGGAGTTTTTCATTCTTAAGGGAATAAAAAAACTCATAATACCAATATCTAGGATGAAACACTAATTTATGATTTTCATCTAACTTCACATTTAGAAAATAGTACCTCATACATAGGTTTACCTTAAAATATTTTTATCTCCATAGATATGATAAAAATATATCCTTAATGTTTGGAAAATAATAATTATTCTTAGAAATAATGTTATTCAAAGTTTATCAAAAATTCAAACCCTTAGGAAACAATATTTACTATTAAAATACAAAATAGCATCAACCCATGGTTATGTTATAGGATTAATTAAATCTTTATCACGCAACTATAGTAACTCCATCTTCAATTCTATATATTATACAAGAAATATTTTATAATGGTTTTTGAAATTTTTCTAGCATCATAAGATAAGTCAATATTAAATTAAACAGCCTAATTGGGTATAAAATTTATAAACTCATCATGAAAATAATAAAATAATTCATTTACATCTAAAAAAATATTAATTTGAACTATTCCGTCATTGTCAACAATATAGGAAATATAAGATTTATCATTTTTTTAACATTTTCTAAGCTTCTTGATATGTAATAAAAAGTAATAATTATTTATTATAGAAAAAACTAAAAATATTCTGAAAAATATTAATTTACTCTATAATATATCTTGCCTTGGAAAACTGAGAGTTAATATCTACCAAGAATAACATCAAACTTAACTAAGGTTATTACAATGAGATTATTAATAAAATTCATTCCATAGAAAACCACATGAAGTTTCATATAATTTCATTTTTATTTAATAATTCCACTATGTGTTGTTAATATATGTAATGGCTTAATTAATTAATGTGTAATTTCTAATTTAACATAAAATTTAACAAAAATGAATGAACATGAACACCTAGAATAAAAAAATGCATTAGCATAATATGAATAAATAAGAAATGTTCATATTAAAACATCAATTTATGTCAAAACATTATCTAAAGTAGTTCCAAATGATATAACCACACCGTTCTAATTATATTATTTTTATATTCATGTCATTTCTCTCCTTCATTAGACCCACAAATGACTACTTGTCATCTCATGGCATTTATGGCACATAACAATCTACTTATCAAAACTAGCCTTACTACTACACTAATATTATTCATTGTAGTCATGATACATATTATCTATAATACCACATTCAATGGGCTTCATATATTTCCAAATGTATTTTCTTGAGTTCTTTATAACACACTTATTGCAATCTAGAATCTCAATTTTCTTACTAATATATTTTTATGAGGTTTCCTTTCCCAATGTTGCCACCTAGACCTCGTTTCTAACTTTTTTTCTAAGTACACTAGATTATAAGAAAACACAATTTACACCTTATCATCACATAAAAAATTTTCTCATATATTTTATATTAATTGGAATTTAAATCACTTTTATGACTTGGATTTAATAATGAGTAAAATTGTTTAATTTTATATTTTAAATTATAGATAATATATAGTGTATAACAAATCAGTCGGGTGATGATTTCATCATACAATTCCACCTAATTATCCTCATTCTTCTTTAATTACAATTAATTTTTAAATCCAATGTGGAATATCCTTAGGAAAATATTTCTCAAAGAAAATATTCTTAAATTCATCACATACCATGATAATAAACTCTTACTTTCCTGTGTTTTATGAACCATTTTCCACCATTGGTCCACTAAAACTTCTTATTAGAAAATATAAATATTTACCCTTTGATTCATTGAACAACCCATTACATAAAATATCTTTTATTGGGATTTATTATATCCCTCCACTACCACCATGTCAGAATTTTTACTGAATGGTGGATGGTGATGTCTCGTAAAATGCTCCACAATTGATATACAACATTGTGGTAGATCATTTCATTCTATTGGATTGATACAACCACCATTTATTTCCAATATAAATGTATATATCCCTATAATAAATATTTTTGTTCTAATTCAAACCATTGACTGATTTTTGTTTGGAAGTATATTTTCATCATGCATTTTCTTGATACAACATCTATGTTTACTTTGCAGAAAACCATTCCAAAGAAGAATAGTTTAGAAGAAAAGACATTGAAATATTTACATGATATTTAATTTAAACTAAAAATAATGTACAATATTCCATGGGGTTTCTAAACAAATTATACTAACCCATAAATATATCAAAACATTTCTCTGATACCAACTATAAGGAACTAGCCTTAAACATTAAATATTCAAGTGTATTTATATTTGAATTCACTATATTATATTCCCAATGATATTTTAGGTTTATATTTTTATATTGTTAGGTCATAACCACAACATAACAAACCATAAATTAAAATTTGGACACTTCTATGAAGAATAAATTTTCCAATGAAATAAAATATTCCGAATGTAATAAGTTTTCCGTTCATGACATATATTAAAAAAATTTATATTAACATGATACAAGCCTATGAATCCTTAAAAAATTTGAAATACTTTATAAAATTTGGGATGAAGACAAAAATAGTACAATCTGTCATAAAATTAATGAAATAATCTCTAAGCTCATGAATACATATAAATATATATCTTTTTCAGAATAATATTTTTTCCAAAAATAAGAATTTTTCCATGTCCTCAATATAAATTTATATTCCTTAAAAATTCCATAAAATATTTCATTAATATCTTAAATGAATAATAAAACTCCCAATAATTTGTTTAAATCATTAAAACTTATAATAATATTTTCACAATGTTATACTATTCACCCATAAAATATAGCATTTACATTTCCTCAAAACCTATATATATAATAGATAAAATATTAATATAACAGGATGAATAATTTTTTATATCACACTTATATGTGTAATAAAATCTGTATTTATAAATTTGTTAACCATCACTCTCAGATATGGTGTAACTCTTACAATTACACTTTAAAAAACTATTACATTAATTCTTGGAATAACCCTCATTATATGCTTCCAAACATAAATATTAACGAATGAAACTGACTTAAATAATGGACCCACATGGCCTTTGAAAATAATAGAACAAAATTTTACCACAACAAATTATATAGAACCATAACATAATCTGTCAAATATTATCTGACATTCTTCATAATAATCATTTCACTCACAAGAAAACATTCCCCGATATTGAAATATCCATTCCATTTATATGAATTTTTTTAAAAGTAACTAAAACATATGATAGTAGGGGTTTTATTAGAATAAAACATATAATCATATAAATTATTCCATACAATGGTTTCAATGAGCGGAAAATTCACTCTTACTATATAATTAAAAATAAAACATTACATTTGTGTCTTATAAAAAATAGAAAAAATGTTTCCTAAAAAGTCCCAGTTATAAAAAATGTATGAGACATTAAATTCCCATTATAATTCTTGTATATCCATATTAATACATACATAAAATAATTTTGAAAATATTTTAATGAAATAAAAATATATTAATATAAACATTAAATAGGGATTTTTTAAAAATTATGTCTCCAACCATAAGTCTCACACATCATGTATATTCATAGTCATTGTAACACTTAAACAATGGTTAATTACTTAATATCTTAAGATTATTTTTCATTTCTATTATTCATTTAATTTTTTCTCTTACTATGCTATATTTAATGATTTAATTAATATAATTCACCTTAAATGTTTTTACTATATTTGGTTTATAAGTCAAATATTTCTTGCGTAGGTTGACAATGGTCAAATAAATCATTACTAATCATATCGAGAATAATAATAATGTTATAATTATCATAATTATACGTAAATTATAATTCTAATATCAATAATTTTTTATGGTCATAAAAAATGAACTGCATTACAATCATGGAGTCTTTTGGTCGTAAGTACGCAATAGTAATGATTACATTTTTAAAGAATTATTGTGGAATAAAGGAAACTATTATTTTATATTTTTATAATGATATATATATAATAAATAATGTATTATAAATTTAAAAATATTTATATATATTATCTATTTGATGTGGTTGTTAAAAACAAATCATATCGATTTATAAAGGTGGTATACCAAACATTCACAGAAACAATGTTATCATTTTTTAGTGACTAAGAAGGAAAAATGAAAATGAAATATTATATTTATATAAAGATAAATATGTCATTAAAATATTATATATAATTTAATTCAATTATTATATAAATCATTGATAGGTAATGATGGAAAATTAATTACATTGGTTCGTAAGGTTTGTAGTTCCTTGTACACACAAAAGATGGATTTAGTTCCCATCAGACAATGGTTAGAGATAAATTTATTTTATTAAATTAATAAAATAAAATCACATTTTTTAATATAATCATTTTATTATTCAATAATTATTTTGGAAAATTTCAAAAATATGGAAGAAGAAAAAAATGCTCAATTAAGAACATTAACTCAATATCGAGCAACAGCAACTGCTTTTCACCTTAAGACCATTACGAATGATTTTTTTTCCATCAAAGGATTCTATAATGAGAGGAGGGATGTGATGAAGTTATTTTTAAAGGGATTGTATAAACTATAATTATTTTTATGTGTGAAAAATGAGAATAAAAAGATCTTTTATAAGATAATGGAGTGGGCTTCTATGAATTTCATACAATATTAAATTCATGTAAAATAACATTAATATCCAAATGGATAAAAATTTATAATATTTTTATATTAGATGATTATTATTCTATATAATCACATAAAATAAATTTTCCCATTTTTGGATTATATTTTTAAACTTATTTTTTTTAACCCTTTGTTAACATGATTGACTATTACAGTTATATAAATGGGTTTTACTATTAATAGATTAATATATTTATTATAAATAAAATAAATAACATAAATGAAAAATTATTGGTTTTATAAACCATATAAAATTAACATGGATGAAAATATTTTTTTTTTGTAATTTGAAATCATTTAATAAAATATTTTTAGCTATAATATAACATTAATTCCATTTCTATAACTTTTTATTCAATTTTAATTTTAAAACTATCATACAAGATAAGAATAATAATACAGTGAATTAAATAATATATATTAACTATTTTAATATAAAAAACGATTAATATAATTATTAATTCAAATAATATTATTTATAGAATTTTTTGTATCATTCTCTTAATATTCTTGTTAATTTATTAATTGTCTCATCACTGTTTCATAATATTATAAGTTAATTATTTCTTCACAAAAAAGTAAAAATAAATTACCCTGATAAAAATTAATTTATCTCTAAAATTAATACGTTTAACTAACCATATCCTCAATTTATCTCTATGTTGAAAATATTATATTTACTAAACAAAAGAGTGTGGAATTTTTTACATTATATTAACTTAAATATTATAAATTTAAAAATCACCTCAAAATTCAAAAAAGAACCTATATTCATCTTTTATATTCTTCTGAACAATATATACTCAACAAATAAAATTACATTAAATTTTACGGTCATTTTATATTCCTTATAATTTTATTTTTTACATTAAATCCAAGATTTTCCCTTTACTCTGATAACAAAAATTACTATGGTAACTAATAATAATGTCAAGAAATATAACATGCCTATTTTCCAATTTTTTATGAATTAATTACAAATATTGAATCAATTTTTCATTATTAAAAATATAAAAATGGTATAATTTGAATAACAATTGAACCAAAAAAATGTTACGAAAAGACTATTTTCATAAAACATCACATTAAATGTATAAAATGTATTATACAAAATTCAAGTATGAAATTAATTTAAAAAACCCTATTTTTATTATTTTAAATCGAAATTATCTAATTAAAGTCTATATTACATCTAAAATTTAATACATATTTATATATAACAAAAAATAAGATACATTTTTAAAAAAATGTTAATTTTCACTATTCAATGAAAGATTAATATATTCATAAAATTATCAACATTTAATACTAATATAATTTTTAAATCAAGAAATAAAAAGTGAATTTAATTTTTTATAATAAATTGATTTACTTTTTAGATCAATATTTTATATAATACCCTATAATACATGAACATCCAATTTAGTTAGAAATAAATCAATTATACTTTAAACTAAAATATTACCTAATATTTTTAGACTGGATATAATTCTATAAAATATAACTTATTAATGATAATAATACATAAAAAATATTTATTCTAAAAATCAAATGGTGAATATAGATATCTTATAATAAAATAGATAAGACTTATAAAATCATGAAAACCTATACTAAAATCCAATTCTCACGTTTTTTTAAATAATAAAAGGGAAACATATTTTTAAATTAAACTCTAACAATTTTATAACTACTAATCCAATTAGAATATTACATTCCAAAAACCTAAAATATCTCTTTTACTAAAAAAGGAAAATTATCCAAAATACCTATTTTAAAATCATGTTCCCTTTATGTGTAAATTAATTAAAAATAATCCATTATAAATAACCAGTAATAAAATTTCTTTAATGGAATAAATTTATATCAAATACAAATTATACATTTCCTTAGAAAAAATATAAATATTTAATCTCATATATACCAATAATTTTCAAAAAACAACCATTTGAAAATTTCAATTCACATATCCATTTTAAAAGATTGGAAACTATTATTTATAAACAATAATTTTTCATGCTATTAATATAAACATTTAACTAGCCTATAAAAAAAATTAGTGATTCCAAAATAGTAAGATCACTATAAGAAATACAACTTGACATTATTTATATGGTCTTCATTATCTATTAAATTTTTCCAAGTCCCATCATATTTAATAAAATCTTCTAAATTAATAAATTATTTGATACGAATTTTTTGAAATATTTTTAATAATTAAAAATAATTAATATTAAAAATAATTAAATAAATCCCAAGGGGGTGATACATTTATATCAATCCATCAATTAAACACTAAATTTTAAATTAAACCTTTATTATATGTGAAATAAAATTTTATACACACACATCCTATATATTAAAATACTCATATAGAATATCCTAAATGTAAGACACTAAATTTCAGGAACAGGACACCAAAAAATAATCCAAATATATATAATAAATACAAATTTCTCATTGTGTGGTTAAATAATATCAAAAGTTCAATCCATACAATGAATAATACAAATTTAATATTTATATAATAATCATTAAAATTACCATTCATCTAATATAGTTTCATCAAGATTATAAAAAACTCTCATAATTGATCGGTAAAAACAAATAACTAAAATCAAGAAAAAGAAGAAAATTATAAGAAATAAAGAGAAATATGGTCATCCAATATCATGATAATGAAATTATTAAAAATATTTTTTACTGATTAGGGATAGTGACAGAAATCATCACTAGGATGTGAATTAATTAATGAAAATAAAAATATAAAGGAACAAACATGTTGATGTAACAAAAATTAAACACCATGATCTAATAACTTTTGTTCGTCTAAAAAAATAATGAATCATAAAAAACCCATTACAATTGTTATTTCCTCGTATAACAACATTTATTTTTATCCAATATCAATTTCATTTGTTTTACCCTAATATATAAACTTGTAACAAGTCATTTTAATCCATTTTCACTATTAATATCACATAACACAAACTACATTCTAAATATATCCTCTAATTGGTAATTTTATTAAATTTTGAGCTTTAAAAATTATCTTGATAACCATGAATTTATTTAAAAATATAATGTCAGTATTTTCTTTCAAATATTTTGTAATAAATTAAAATTTACTTAGTTCCAAAAAAAAAGGTTTCTATAAAATCCCATAAAACATATGGAAACATGATCTAAAAATTTTACCTAAATAAAATATAATTTGATGAATACTATTTGGGTGTATAATAATTACAACAAATAATAAAATAATGTGAATCCCCATTACAATTTTCTTCTCAAACCCATTTGATAGAAATCCCCATTAAGAGTTATGTTTTCTTCATGTTATAATGATTCCCAAGGGTATAATCAATACAATTCAACATGAATCAATAGTAAGATAATAATTTAACAATAAATATAGGTAATTACGTAGAACCAATGACATTACCATTAATATGAATGATGAGTAGAAAAAAATACCTAGAAACTGGATGGGGTGATGGGGGGAACTATTAGGGGTTCTTTTTCAGGATAATAGAAAATAAATAGGGTTGATAATTAAAAATATATGTCAATATTAATAAATAAAAAAATTAAATGATTTTAAAAATTATTTTATGTTTATTGAAACTATAAAATCAAACTGTTCAAGGATATTATCTCAGCCATAATGAATTCTATAGTTTTTCTAAATGGTTTATAATCAGTTATAATAAAAAAGTTAATTGTATTAGTACTATTTTCTAATGAATATATTCTATACCAAGTCACATGAAAATAAACTATATATTTCACCATATTTGTTATTTATAAACTCAAAATACTATCCAAATGATGTCTAATAACTTTTCATTAAAAATCACAAACATTTATTTCAATTTCATTCTTTTTAATCTAGTACATATAAAAAAATTAATTTAAATAATAAATAATAGGTTTCACACATATTTTTATTATAAAAACAATATTACTTGAAAATATAATAAATCAAAATCAAACACAATCCCATAAGTCATATTAGTATAAAAACAATATTACTCACCAATCATTTTATCTACGTGGTTATGTTCAATAAAAAAATTAATTACTAATCTATATTAGTATTATGATTTTTCTCTTATACCCTCTATAGATGCACTTGTGTAATCAGAATCGAACACAATCCCATAAGTCATATTTTAATATAAATATATCTAAATAATGGATCATTATATTCCAAAATAAAAATACTAAACATTTTATTTTGATATAAACCATTAAAAAAACAAAAAAAAACTAAATTTGTAACAATCTATAAAATTTATATGATGTATTTTTAAACCTCGATTCACATACCCAATATTTTCATTAAACCCACTCCCCTTGAGCTTGTAAACAAAATCATAACTCATTAAAAATAAATATTTTTTATTTATAAGGATCTTAACTACAATTTTTTCTATAGATTCATATAAATTTTAAATCCAATTTATTTCCATGGAATAATATAAATCTTACTACCAAATTAAAATCCCATTTAAAAATATCTGCATCAATTTGAAATGTTACACACAATTATTTTTTTTTAAATTTAAACCAATTTTTTGAAAAATTAATTTTATATTTAACCACCTTAAAATATTATTTTATACACCTTACATCAGCCTGTTTCTTTTCAAAAAATTGTTCCTCCTCAAAATTTGACAAAATCAAACCATTTCAATAATTTTATCCAAAAATTTGTGGGAATCCACCATCTAATATGTGTTTATAAAACAATACATTATTTATAAAAAAAGATAACTCATTTTTGAAACCAATAACATGACTTGGATAGATATTTATATCATACCAGATATAACCAAACTATTAACTTACTCAATTGAGAGTATCTACTACGGTAATTAAACTCCAAAAATACATAAGGATTCCATTATAAAAATGTAATCCAGATAGACGTTTAATTTTACTTCCATGTTCCAAAATACTATATCTAACTACAAATTATCACATTCAAAAAATAAAAAACTCTCATAGAAACCATATTTTAATTCCCTAACATATAATGTCTCAGACCTAATTTTGGGACATCAAAAACCCCAAAAATGTATTATGATATTCTTATATGGACATACTAGTGGTGGGGTATTAAAAACTTTCGCATATTATTTCACGTTATATAAAACAAATTTGTAGAAATTTATCAGGAATATAAAATGATCCATTCATATATTAGTTATATCACTCCATTAAATCAGATATATGGTCTATAATTGGATCCTAAAACATGTTTTACCATATATATTAATGGAGATAAAATCTATATTGAAACATCATGAAGGAGCGTGAATTAAAAATCTAATGGGAAATCCCCTTCAATAAAATCCAATATTAAGTCAAGATATCAATGTAAATATAATTATGTATACCATGTATAAATTTATTGTAAGAAACCTAAATTCAAAACATAAATTAATCATAAGAATCAAAAGTGAAATTTGTATTTTGGGAAATATTTTCAAGATAATTGAATTCATCCCTTCCAATTCCATTTCATCAATATAATTGAAATTTCTAAATTAATAAAAATTAATTAGAACTATATATTTTTAAAATAAAATTATTAGGATAAAGACTAAATATATCACTCTACCTCAACAAACATTATTATTCTCTTTAAATGATATTTAACATAACGTAAATATGGAGAAATTATAAAATTAAAGTAGAAAATGTAAACAAAATATTAATTTTAGAGTTATAGATAATATAAAATAATAGATAAACAAGATACAAAAAATAAAAATATAATTTATTTGTATTAATTGAAATTCCCCATCCCTTGATTGTTTTTTTATTTTATCCCAAAGTGATATGATGGTCTTATTACTAGATCCAACTAATACTTTGTACTATATATTACTATATTTGAATAAAATATAAAATTATTTATCCTCGAGGGAAATTTAACATGTATTGTGAGCTAATAAATTTTTACTCGTGGAAATTTTTTAATAAAATCTTAATGGAAGGAATGTTTTTACCCCAAAAATACATCATTCATTTGTGATAAGAAATTATATTATTGAGGGTATATGAAATATTAATTCCATTTATCATTTTAATATAAATATTGAACAATTAATATATTTTTCATGTAAATATAGAGTAAGAAAAAAACCATCAAAAAATGATATAGATCCTAAAAGGGTATAATTAGAGGATGAATGACTGATGTATTGATTGATAAGTTTTTATTTCACTGTAATATTAGACATTTACATTATTTTAAATATTAATATAATTAATATAATAAATTATCCCTCTCTATGTACTTATATAGAGTCCATAATCTAAACAAATAGAAATATATTTATTGAATCAAGATGGGGATATTTATCAAAACATTTCTCAATTGATAATTATAAATATTGGGTAATCGCTTATATATTTTCATATTACAGAGCATTATAGGAGGCATATCATATCTTTATGACTACTGATATTAAATTTATTTAGATCTAATGCGGATTCTTTGTTTTAATTCAAAAAGTATATAAAATTCTTATTGTAATGTGATGTTAAAATAGAAAAATTATAGGAATTGGAATTTTTTTCAATCAAAATAATCTAGTCATCATGAATTTTGATTAATCTCTCAATGTCCTTGTAGTATTATAGTTCCCAATGAAATCCTTCATTATTTTTCATTATTTTTATTAGTTATTATAAATTATTCTTTGTTTATTTTTCCATGGATGGTTTTCCATGAAAATTATATTCATATAACGATGTTGATTCCATCAATATAAAAAATACTTATATTTCATTCATTATATATGTCAATAATTTTCCATTATGTTTAACTAAAAAAATTGAATCTAGTTGATTGGTAGTCTCTTTATGTGTCATTTCAGCACTACTACATGATATTTTTAAAATACCATCTATCTAGTTTGTTACATAATATTTAGGATAACATATTTGAATTATTTTCCCCTTACTCCATTACTCATTTATGTTCTCTATATATTTGTATAAATTCCATCACTAAATAAGGTTCACATATTGAATAATATTTTCATATGATTTTTTACCCAAATGATGTGTTGTATCATGGAAACAATTTGACTATATGTTTTCTACATATTATGTATAAAATCCTATTTTTGGTCATTTTTCTACAATCTTTAACACCAGTCTAGAGGGTTTCTATAGGTCTAAGTATTCATCCTCGATTCACTGCTTTTATTTAACATTTTGGCACATAGGATTCCATTAATCCTATACCAACAATATATGACTAAATATTCATATATTAGATCAACTATTTGGGTCTTCATCCTTTTTTATTGATATATTATTGATTATTTATTTCATTGAAAATCAGCTCATGGATTTTTTAGATAATGAGGCATGTTTTCAATGATCATTTAAACATTTCACTATTGAGTATGATATTTTTGGAATCTATAGAATGACACAAATATATCAACATTTTTTCTAATCATAAGCGATGATATATTGAATAATAACATGGTGTAGTGAGGAAAATATGTTTTCGTATGATAATTAAAACAGATTACTGATGATGATAATAAATTAGGATATCCAAAAGATAACCCAGTAACCATTCCCTTACTATGATCAACTTAAAATATACATGAAACCAAAAAAAATTAAAAAGATAAATTTATATTCAAAATATTTTATATTTATTGATTGATATAATGGAGATAAACTACACTCATATAATATTTGTAGTTTTTTTAATTGAATTCTCTGCCACTATTAATATTAAAAAAGATACGGTAAAATCAATTTCTTAATATAAACATAATATTTAATCCTTGATAAATATTTATATGATAATTATTATCTCTTCTTATGATTATAATAAAAATATTTCTCCCCATGTAGAAAAAATGGAACCATACAAATTATACATAAAACCCACTCGTTGTAATTAAAAGCAATCACTATAAGGTAAGTATCCATTAATGAAATTAAAATTCTAAAATATATTAATTATGTATAGTAATTTTTTTGATAATATAGATAGTTTTAATGTGAAAGCTATAAGATAATGAAAATATATTTATGGATTCAAAATAACTGATTCATCCATAAGCATAAAATTTATAAGAGTATAAAATTATTTTGTAATTATTTCTTAATAATTTGATCAAAAAATATCATTATATTATATTATGGTTGACAATAATCAATTGATTTTGGGAATATGGTGTTTGATTCATAGTTTACTCATTATTTAATTAAATAAAATATTAACTAAGATTCATAAATGTATATAGAAATTTTAATGCCCCTTTTTGTTTTTTATTCTTAATAATGTATATATTTTAGACTATTCGGATCATAAATATTCATGTATCTACTTTATTTAATCCAGTACGATGTGAAAAAAAGATATATAACATTAAAAATTTTCATTAAATTTTTGAAATAATTTCATTATAGAATAAATCTAATGGTTGAAATGTTATTTAGAATTTATGGAAAAATAATTAATAAATAAATAAACATAAAATTCATTGTCTATTATTCTATACATTTATCTGTATAGATCCTTGTCTAATAATCCTTTAATTTGGGTGCATCCTATTATCTTTTTCTTTTTCCATGAAATTATAAAAAATATCATTATATACAATCATGTAAGTATTTATTATAAAAAATTACTACTCATTACAATAGGATATGGATAACAAGGAAGGAACCAAAGCTGTGAAATTTGTTTTGGAAACTCTTCCATTTTTCTAGTCACATTCTCAAACCAATCATTATAGGGATTTAAAGTTTTCAATAAATGAACTAGAAATTAAGGGCGATAAAGAATAGATTCCCTATTTTTTTGTAACCAACCTCTATTATAATGTATGGACATAGTTATCAAAAATAATACTTAGATAATTATAAATTGGACATATTTTATAAGTATTTAAATATTGGATTTTCAAAATGGATTATGTGTAAGAAATGATAGTTGAAAATTTAACCGATGTATTACCATTTAGTAGTGGGAAGAACATTAAAAATTAAATGATTTTATTAGAGATATGATATTTGATGAGGGATTTAATGATGTTTAGAGATGATAAGATCATATGGAATGAGACAAAATAATGATGTAATGCTCTTTAATAAAACTGTAATAAAATTTGAATTCAATATTTTTAAGCCTAGAGGTTACAGAGTACAATACCTTAGAAAGATATATTTTCTCCAACACCTTCCATTTTTAATTTTTTCGCATTATTTTATTTTTTATATAACAATGTTTTTATTGGTTTTTATATTTTTATCCATGTTTTATTTAAGTCAATATCAATACTTTAGGGGATTTTGAATCCCTAATAGTTTCTCCAAAAGACCAATATAGTATAGGTAGAGGATCAATTATAATAGGGTTAGGGGATAATTGAATGTTAAAGAACATTTCTTTTTTAACATTTAAGAAAATTATGTTTCACAAAGTAAAAGAAGGTAAATTGAAAAACCTTATTTTAGTATTATAATACGAAACAAAAATGTTTAGGGTCATGGAATATGGATCCAAAAAATAAACCTGAGAATAAATTACTGAGGGAACGATTCTACCTTAAATCATAAAGAATATTATTTATCAAAGTAGATAAAATTACAAGAAAGTATTAGAACGTTATAATTTCATTAATTATCAAAATACAGTGGATATTAAACATCAAATAACAAAAAGTATTGAGTATGAAATCTGTTATGCCGAAGAGTAGGGTATCCAAAAACCTTGGATAATGTTCCCTTGAATTATACATTCAAGAATTTCTATCACACCCAAACTAGTGTACTCCCTCGATAGGAATATCAGAATCAATCATGATATCCCCACAAGCCCTCGATCTTTAACGTTGTCGGATCCTCTATCTTTCTATCTATGTAATCCATCGATTGTACATAGAAATAATTGGAGTCAGACGAAGAAATTTGTACAAGGTGTTCATAGATTAATAAGATATTCCTCAAATTAAAAGGTAATGATAGACTTTCTCTCTCGTGAAATAAATTCACAAAATTTAATCTCTAGGATAATCTAATGATAATGATATCATTCAAATGAGCTCCTATTTATAGGAAATTCATCAACGATCAGATCCCTCCTCTAGTAGTCGTATTTTTTATTGAGTCTCAGTGGGAGATGTACAAATGTCACTCAACAAATAGTTAGTTAGAAATAACTTTTATGAGATACTTATATATAGGGAAAATAAGTGTAATTAAAATGAAGTATATTAACAAAATATGAGTATTTGGAATCTAAATAAAAATTAAAATTAGTGTCTAAATGTGTATACATTCATATTTTATAAAAATTTATATTCATATTCTATTTTTTGAAGAATTCAGAATTTGTATTCTATTTTTTTGGAGCCTAAATTTTAAGGAATTTGTAGTCTGAATTTTACGGTATTCAGAGTCTAAATTATAAGGATTTCAGAGTCTGTATTCTAAGGAATTCAGAGTGAGATTTCTAAGGAATTTGGATTCTAAATTATGAATAATTTAATATCGGAATTACGGGGAATTAAACTTCTGAATTTTAGATAATTAGGATTCATAATTTTACATAATTTGGAGTCTGACTTACAGAGAATTTGATGTCTAAATTTTAAAGAATTTAGATACTGACTTTCATAGAATTTGTTTTTTGAATTTCAAATAATTTAGAGTCTGAATTTCAGAGAATTGAGATTATGAATTTCACTTAATTTGGATTCTAAATTTCAATGAATTCAGATTCTAAAAAGATAATATTTGATGTCCAATGAACTATATTATTCTGAGGGTTTAGATAAGGATTCAAATATTTATCTTTTTCATGATATGAACATGGTTTTGTAAGGAAAATGAAAACTATGTAAATGATAAAAATTATCAATAGAGAAATGATATTTTCTTTTGGAAAATAATCATTACAAAAGATAATTTTCATTTATATAGTGTTTATGATTTTCAAAACATAGAAGAAAGAAATAGTCATAAGAAAACATTAGTGACCCAACAATCTCCACCATTTTGGAATTATCAAACATCCTTTAAAAAATAACAAAAAAATATGAATTTTCATTAAGATGTTTTAAAAGAAAAAATTATCTCCCTTTATATATGAACAATTATGAATAAAATTGACTCCCCATTAGGTTTTAAAATTCCTAAGGATCTTATTATTTACATCCTTAGAGCGAATTTACATTTTCATGAATACAAATGTCTTCTTTAAGTAAACTCTCTCTTACATAAACTCTCCATTTAATAGGTTGTTCTATTTATTGTACGAAGTATTCCATTTATCTTTATTTTCTCCCCATTTGTGATTTACAAAAAAATAATAGATAGAATGAAAAAATGTAACTTATAAGATTAGAACTATATAAAACCTAACATTTGAAATATAGAAGAAATTATCATTATGATAAGAAAAAATTATACAATGGACACAATCCAATTATAATAATTAATAGGAAAAATTATTCATCCTAATTTTCTTTCAGCATGATATTCCTCAATGAAGCCTTTAACATCATGAGATCCTTATGATCTTCCATAAACCACAAAAGAAACTATTACAGATATGTTTTTTTGTTTTCTAGAGCCTGAATCATTTCATATGGAGATTTTAGGATTTCTGCCTAAGACTTCACTACTTCTTCTTACTGATTTAACATTTCTTATAACTCATCCCTAATTACCCATTCACTCTTTATATTTAGAGAAGTAGAAATTAACTTCCCATTCAGATCTTAATGCTCATCTTTTCATGCTATTTCTCTAATATTTAGATTATATTCAAAACTTTTTGAAATATTTTTGTTTCAATCATTTATCCCTTAAAATAATCTTTCAATGAACCTTAGAATTCATCAATAAACATCATCTAATTAATTTTTATTATATTTCACTTTATTATTTCCTTACATGATCTCCTATGAGCATCATATCCAATATGGAATGCATGGAAATCTACCTCAATCATAATGAATTTTTCCATGATCACGATTACTGAATCTGACATCTGATTTAAAGAGTGTTGAAGGAACTGACATCTTGAATCAATACTCAGAAAAAATGGAAGGGTGTTCACTAACACCTTCTACGACTAAAAAAACATTTCCTGACCCATCGAAGAGGAGGATTCGGAATCTGATTCGCTTTCCAGAGAAGATTCCATGACACACTTTTCAGCATTCTTCTTAGATGATCAACCAACATTCATCATACCCTTAACAATCATATCGTTATTAGGTGTCTTATCAACCACCTGTTTTTCTTTTTCATCTTTGTAACTAACCATCTTACCCCTTGGAGACTCATTCACACTATCTAAAATTAGGAAAATTTTATATTCATTAAAACATAATTTTTATCAAATTTATTATTATCATCAGGTTGAATAAAATAGTGGATTCTAATATCACCATTATACGGTTTTTCAACGCCTTCCTAACCATTTTCCACTTATTATTGATAAACAATTTTGGATTATTCAACCTGAGACGTTCTGATAAAAATATAGTCTCAAGGGATTTCCTTCTCAGTGTATTATTCCACTAGCTTTATCACATAATCACTTTTATATTATTCTTCGTATTATTCTTCAATTATTTCTTCTTATTGTACATTATCTTATTCCAATTAAAAGTTACATAATTTTAATTATTTTTCCTAGATTATCTAATGGAATATTTTTTAGAGAAACAATTCTGGTACCTATAACGTTTTAGAGTATTTCTTAGTATCCTTGAGAGGCTCTAGAAATGACATGACTTTAGGCATAATATTTTTCAGATTATTCTATTTTTTATACCCCTAACGATCATCATCATCTTGGATCTTTAGAACTTTTGTCTAAGCATGATCTAGGAAAAATCATTAATCAAATTATTTCTTGTTCTTCTTTTGTTACCCTCACAATTCTAAGACTTCATCCAAAACAGTTTTTTTCTTTTTCAGCATTAGAGGTGCTGATTGATTTTATGGAACAGCATATTCCATTATTGTTTCTGGTTTATTTTTCTTTCTCTTATTCTATGATTAGTTGGACGATTCCTCGATATAACCTTTATTAAATAAAGCTACAATATCACTTTTATGATGATCATAAAACTATCCAAACATGGTATTGAAACCAACTTTCATCCTCCTCAATGTGTCATCACTCATTAACATGATCTTAAAAATTCTTCATCTAGAACTGCAATGAATTTTACATGATTCTAATAATAGCACTATGATATTTGAAAATACTGCTAGATACATTATAATATGATACATTATATTCTGATTTTTAAGGTTGCATATTATCAGGAGGATTTAATTCACCATGGTTACAATTTTATTGTTAACAAAAAAATATATAAAATATAAATATCACTTTTATTTATGGATTCCATTTTATGTTTCTCAGAATGAGGAACCCTTTAACCCCAATTCCATCATCCAGAAGTTTGTTTATAGATGGTTGATCATTAGAGAATTTAATCATTTGAGTCTAAGGCCCTCATTTTCATTTTCCTTCTCTTAACTACCAGATTAATCTGGTAACTTTTGAGTGCAGAAAATTACATCACCTTTAAATGGAATTAATTAAATATTTGAAGCCGTATTAAATGATAGAGAATAGGTTTTCTCATTGCTCTTGAAAGGTAATTTATCCCTTATTCCTTTCTCATAAAAACTTATTGTATCATAGAGGTCTTTAAGGATGTTAGGTAAACTGGATCCTGACTCTTTGGCTGAGCTACAAAAAAAATATCTCACCCATTTAGCTTAATATTTTTCATTACCAAATAATTATTCATAGCCATGAATTTTGGTCCAACCAACCATTCCCTGTAGATTTTCTAATACATGATTTCCTTGGTTGAAGACATTTATTTCTATAGGGAAGCTTTCAGCGATATCCATAGTCGAAGAAAACAAGGAAAATTTGAACAATATTTTTGAAGAAGGTAACATGTTCTATTCAATAATAATTGAGAACCAATGTGGGATGAGGAACATTTGGGCTTTATATAGGCATCAAAATGATGTTTTGATTTCATAAAATGGTCCAATAGTTGGAAAAACCTTGATTTGTTATGACTATTTATATGAATACTGAAAAGAAATTTTGTAGGTTTGAATATTTTTAAATTTCATTTAAAAAACAGATTTATGGAAACTGAATATGATATATTTTTCTTAAAATAAGATACAAATACCAATAACTTAATGTATGATTGCAGAAATTTAATTGAGGAAGCATAATATCTTGATTTCCCTAAAAGATTGTCAGTAACAAAAAATATTTGTCTTGAAGAACTTTAGATTCTAGAGAAATAATATTAATAAAGAAAAATTTAGGTTCTAGAAATTTGAGTTTGTAAAAAAAAATTATTTAAGATAAAAATATTGATTACGAAACAATTTGATTAAAAAAATTGGTTACAAAAAAAATTGTTTAAAAATGTAAACAAGAAAATGTATAGCCCCTATGAAAAGAGTTTCATAATGTAAGGAGATAGGTTTTAAAAAAATGTTAACATATAGGATTACCATATGGTTATCATTCTTAAATATTGATTAATGTATTCAAATATATTGGATGGTAAATATTTTTTTAAAATATCATTATCGTGATTTTCCATTTCGTTAAATTGAAAAATAATATCTCCTTTAGCTGTGTGATTCCTAAGAAACTGATGCATAATATTTACATGTTTTTCACGAAAGTGATGTGAAAGATTTTTACATAGGTAAATGGAACTTATATAATCACACAAAATCTATGTTTTGGTAAAACTCATTCCAAAGTCTATGAAGGTGTGTTGCATCCATTGAAAATTAGTAATATAACATTGAGCCACTTCATATTCATATTCAGTAGTGGAAAGTTCTACTGAGTATTGATTCATGTATGACCCAGAAACTAAATAATCTCTTAAGAAACGAAAAGTTCCAGATGTAAATTTTCTTACCATTTTATATACACCAATTTCAACATCTAAATAACTTTTTAAAACAAAATAATTTCCAGATGTAGAAAAAATAATTAAATCCATTGTTCCCACTAAATAGCGAAAACTTATTTTTACTAATTTTAAATTAGATTCCATTTTATTAAGTTTATATCATGCATATAAGCATACTGAAAACATTATATCTTGATTACTAGTCATTATGTATAGTAAAAATCGTATCATACCTATTAAATATGCATGATCTACTAGTTTCCCAACATTATCAAGATCATTAGAATTTGAGGTATCAATTAGAGTGCTTACACTTTTAGTGTTGCCATATCCATACTTCTTGATAAGATATTTAATATACATATGTTGAGATATATAAGTTCCATTTGGTTTTTGAGAAATTTTAAATCCTTCTAAAAATGTTAACTCACCCACCATACTCATCTCAAACTCAGATTTAATGAGATTTGAAAATAAATTTTTTTAAATATTAGTGAGTTGATCCTAATATAATTTCATCAATATATATTAGAACAATGAAAACATTTATGTTATCATTCATTAAAAAAAGAGTTGGAACAACAGTTACCTTATAATATTTATTTGTAAAAAAGATCTTTCATGTTGATCAAACCATGCTCTAGGGTCTTTTTTAAGTTCATACAAATCTTTCTTATGTTTTAAATTATGTTTAGTATGTTTTGTGTCTTAAAATACATGTGGTTTATAAACATAAACATCATATTGAACATATTTGTTCATGAAATAAAACTCCACATCCATTTGAATAATACTGAATTTAATGAATGCTACAATGGAAAGTAAAATATGAATAGATTCAATTCTAGCTACAATGGAATGTGTTTCTTTATAATATATTACTTCTTGATTATTATAGGTTTTAGAAACTAATCTAGATATATTTTATATTATGATTTCATTCACCTCGCATTGATTTCTGGAGACCCATTTTACTCTAAATACAATACTTTCTTTAGGTCATTCAACCATTGTCCAGTCTTCATAACTTTCATGTTAATTTTGATCACCTTTCATGGATTTAAACCAAGCATCATCACCTAAATCATAATCAATTCTTTTTGGTTCAAATTGGGAAAGGAATTCTTGATTATCTGCTACATTTCATAATTAAATTCATGTCTTTACATGCTGATTTACCTAAAAAATGATACTATCAGTAAGATAACTCTTAAGAAACAACTGATTTTGGTTTTTTAAAATATGTTCTTCAACATATGGAATAAAATATACTTGACTAAATGATTCAAAAATATTTTCTTTATCATTTTTCATATTAGTACAATCTTCTATCAAAGGTTAAAAATCTATTTCGAAAATACATTTGTGGATGTAGGTTAGAGTTTTTTTAAAAAAAGGATCTGTTTAAACAAATTTAACATGAATTATTTCATCAACAGTACAATTATTGTTATTAAAAACTCCATATGCCTTAGAAGTAGTGTAGTAGCCTAATAAAATTCCTTCTTCGGATTTGGGTGCAAATTTAGGTATGTTACCTTCAGTATTAAAGATGATTACTTTGAAACCAAATACATTGAAATAAGCAAGTCGGGTTTTTGAAAAGTCTATAAATCATAAGGTGATTTTTTTTGTAAATGTCTAATTAATATTCGATTTATAGTATAAAAATTAGTAAAAAGAGCTTCAACACAAAAAAAAATTAGAAATAAAATATTCACTAAACATGCTTATAGTTATCTCTTGAAGATTTCAATTTCTTTTTTCAACTACACCATTTTTTTGAGGAGTTCATGGAGGTGAGATGTTATGAGTAATTCTTTTATTACTACAAAAAATTTCAAAATATTATTTTTGAAAATCTACTCCATGATCACTATGAATAATCTTAAATTGATGTTTTTTCTCATTTTTAATATGGCCTCTAAAAAATTGTAACATGAATAAGATTTGTATTTCTTGTCTAGAATAAATACCCATATAAATCTATAGTAATCATCAACATAAAAAATACATATTAATTTCCTCCAATATTTCCAGTTTGTATTGGGAAAAAAAGTTCCATTTTCACTAACTATAATCCATCAGACGTTGAGACATCACTAATTGATTTAAAAATTTATTTTTGTTGATTTATATATTTACAAGGATCCCAAGTATTTGAAAAAACATATTTATGCTCTGGTAGATACTTAATGGTTATTTTAATTGAGATTTTTTATTGGTTCCTAATCTTATAGTGTTTTAATATTTTATTCTATAACCACAATTAATCATTCATTTCACTATGACAAGGTAGATCGTGGTTCCTATGGACTTCAATTTTTAGAGTATATATATTCTCATGCATATGGGTTGAGAGAATAAACTCTTCCTTGGAATATTTTACTATGAATTTATCATTTCTAAAATTCACAAGGTTTTCATTCATCTCATAATTGAATTATGCTAATGAGTTTGTGATTAATACCTTTAACAAATAATACATTTAAAATAAATGTTTTCCTAGAAGAACTACGTTACCAATACCAACAATTTTTCCCTGATAATTATCTCTGAACTATACTTTTCTAAATTTCATATTGATAGTCTTTTCAAATATTTTTTTATTACCATTCATATGATGGGAACATCCACTATACATGTACCATGTATTATTTTTGGTACTTTCTTTGTTTTTCTAAAAAAACAGATAGACTTTGGATATCCAAATCTTATTGGATCTTGAAATTTCATAAAGTAAAATTTTTACAATCCATATTTTCATAGTTAAATAAGAATTAGGAAATCATAAATACTAGGTTTTATTTAAAGAATAATCTTCGCCCCAATGTCCACTACATTGACACTTATACTAAAAATAACTATTTGTGGGAACATAATAATAATCATAAAAAACAGGTTTTGAATTAGTATAAAAAATTCCTGAACTATTCCTTAGATGATGAATTTCATAAAAGATTTTATCAAATTCTTTCAATAATGATATAAAATATAATAAAACATTATTTAAGATAAAAATCTCGGATTTTAGTCTAACGAAAAATACTTATCCTCAAGTATGTTAGTTTTAGAACATGAGCTATAATCTAAAATATTTTTCATCTAAAAATCATTGTTAATATCCTTGGAATGTTTATCCATCTTATAATTGACTTCCTTAAGGTTTTTAGAAACACTTTCAAAATGAAAATATTTCGGATCAAGATCCTTGGAACGATGTGATACTTCTTTAGTTAAAACCGAAATTCAATATTTTTTTCTCTAAAATCATCTTATCATTAAATTTCTATTTTTAAGTAATTTAGAAAATCTAGAAACATATTCAAATGAATGTAATGAATTATCTTTTTATGGGGAGGATTAATCATCTAATGATTCATAACATTCTATATTATAGAAATTTTTATTTAAATAAATATTGGTTATGGATTCAGTATTATGTACATTTACTATATGATAATGATTGTCAATGGTTACTCTGTCTATACGACCAATATTATAATGACGAGAATATTCATTATGTGAAGATTCATCCAATGATTCACCACCACAGGCACTCCATGTGTCATTTTATTTCAATAATTTCTTATCCCTAGACATATAATACATATTTTGGTATTTCTCAGAATGATTTCCCTTCTAGTGTTTTCTTTCAAGCATTGGACAATTAGGTCTGACATGTCCAACCCATTTTCACTAATAATAGGTAACCTCAGAAACATTATTTTCCTCTCTATATTCATTATTATATATATAATCAAAATTTTTTGTTTGTAAAATCTTGTTCATCCTTCACTCTAGATTGGATAATTGGTTATCTGAATTTTCACTATCACTTGATTCAGATAAAACAACATTCTTTGATTATGAACTAGTTACCATATCAAGAGTCTGGGAATTAGATGTAGTAGTTAAAGCTACACGTATAGTACCATTATTATTATTATTTTCTAAATCAGATTCTCTCTTCATTCTACATTCATTCTGAAGAAGAGATCTAAATAAATCATCAAGAGTAATGTTAGATAATTATTTCACATCAATTATATTTCTTTTTTATTCTCAGTCATTGGGAATGATGTTAATTATTTTATCTACAGGAACATAATAATCAATACCTTTACCTTCGATAGATTGGAGACTTTTTAAAATGGTTATAAATATTTTTTGTACTTTGAAAACAAGTCCTCCATATGGAAATAAGAATCTGTTATATTCAACTCTCAAGATAGCTCTAATAGATTCTATCGCTATAGAAGTCCCAAAATGAGTAACTATGTTTTTCTTCTTAACGTGATTATTTGTTTCACAATTTTATATTTAACTATATATAATCCTAGTAATAGAATAGAACAATGTATTGCGTACCTTTTAATTTAGTTTATATTCTTCTTTCCCTTGGTTTGTAAAGGTTCTGACTTCTTTATCTAGAATATTGTAGACTGTAGTGATAATTAAAAAATTGTATACTCTAGTATTAATGAAAAAATCCATCATCCTATCTATCCAGTACTAATAATAATTACCATTAAATATAGTTGTTCTGGATGATATTAGGTTTTCAAAGGAACCAATATCAATACCTACCACTCTATATGGAAAAACATTTACACAATTCATGTTATTAGAAAATTTTATAAAAAAATTGATCAAAACATGAATATCAAAAGTTAAGAAATTAAATTTAGAACAATGGAATTTTGAGTAAGAAAATATATATGTGAGTATAATAATTTTAGATACCGCTGTTGATACCAATTGTAAGATAGAAATAGTACATGAAAATTCTCAATTACAGGAGGTGGTGAATAGTAAGTTTAAAAACATTTTTTTTTATCCTTAAGGAAAAATATGTTTGAAAATATTTAAAATGGTAAATTCAAAATCCTACTTATAGTTCAAAACATTGAAACAAACAATATTGGGATCTATAAATATGAATTTATAAATGAAACCTATAAAAAATTACTTAAAGAAATATTTTACCTTAAAGCGTATAGAATTATATTTTTTAGAGTAGGTAACTTTACAAGAACATATTTGAATGTTACACTATATTTCTTTATCAAAATACATGGGAAATAAAACATGATAAAATATCATCTAACAAGTAAAATATATTTTAACAAAAAGAGTGTGGAATCCAACAACCTTGGATAAAGGTTTCCTGATTTATTATTTCAAGAATGTTTCTCAATCCCACACTAGGGTATGCCCTCGATTGGAATATCGAAATCTGGAATGCTATACCTGAAAACCCACAATCGTTAAGATATTAGACACCTTTTTCTTTCTATCCCTATAATCCCTCAATTTTAATCACCAACAATCAGAGTTTAAGGAAGCAATCTGAATAGGTTGGTCACATTTGACCTTGATGTTCATGAAATGCACATGGCATGAGAGTATTTCTCTCTCTAGAAATCACTTCACTCCATGTAATCTCTATGATCCTATAATGATAATGAGATCATTCAAATGAGATCATATTTATAGAGAAACATGAACATTCAGCTCCCTCCTCTAACGGTTATATTTTTCATTTAATTTTAGAGGGACCTCTACTTCTGTCACTCAAATAGTGATTTTTTCGAAACAAATTGAATGACATCATTTTATATAGGAAAAACATGTGTATATAAAATTAAGTATCCAAATCATATAAGAATATTGGGATTATAACGAAAAATAGTATTCAGAGTCTAAATTTATAATCAATCAGATTCTATAAAAATGATTTTAGGATTCTGTTTTTTAAGGAATTCAAAATCTAAAATCTATAGATTCCAGAGTATGAAATATCTGAAATTCAGAGTCTGAATTCAGTATAACATAGAGTCTAAATTCTATGTAATTAGGTGTCTCAATTATATGAAATTATGATTCTGAATTTTATAGAACTCAGAGTCTGAATTTTGAGGAATTTATAGTGCGAATTTTAGAAAATTTGTAGTATGAATTTCAGTGAATTGGGAGTTTGAATTTTAATTAACTTAGTGTCTATATTTTAGAAGAATTCCGAGTCCGAATTTTAGAGATTCTAGTGTATGAATTTCATAGAATTCAATGTCTAAATAAAAGATAATTTGGATTTTAAAATTTAATGAATTAGGAATATAAATTTCAGTGAATTCAGAATCTCAAAATATAACACTCTATATCCAAGGAAATATAAATAGACCTCATTGACTCAATATTCTCTAAGTTATACATTAATTATATAAAAAGATATAAAGTCTTCTTAATATTATCTAGTTCCGTATTTTTTATATTTTTATCATTTTTTATTCAGATAAAATTTTACATAATGAATCTAGAATGGTATAAATAGAAATATGTTGAGAGTATAGAAACGTTTTTATTCATGTGTTCATCCCAAATACATTATAATATTTAAATTTATTTCCTTTATATTCTAAATTTATATCTCTAGATCATGTGAATAGATATATACCTTTTAAATGTAAAAGTGTAGGTCTATAGAATATCACTATTTATAAGATGATTATATAGTTTTCTATTTCTGTAGAGACCTGTCATCTTCATATATCTCTCAATATTTAGTATATTTAGTGGATATTTTAGTTTTAGTTCCTAAATATGAGTTTTTTGTGTCCAAAAGTTAAATAATTTACTAATAATTTTAAGGTTTGAAGGATAATATTTTTAGCAACACATACATTTCATATATAGATATTATATCTTAATAGGTGAATATTCATTACATAACATTTCGATCCATTCCAACATCGTTAAGGTCTTATATATTTCGAATCATGGAAAAAATAATAACTATTTCATAAAATATCAACATATTCCCCCATTTATTTCTTCATAGCTAACACCCATATTATTCATGTAATACTTAATAACCATCTACACAATCTAGGGAAAGGAAACAGAAATAATGAGGTGAGATTAGATGCTTAATAATGATAAACTTTGGTGATATCAATTATCATGTAATGAAACCATTAGAAAACGGTCTGTGAACATGACCTTACCACATGAAAACAAAACTCTACATATCATAGATCATAATCATGATTAATTGAATAAATCATTGTTTTGATTAAAACATGATTCATAATATAATCCATTAATATAACCCATAAGATCATAACATAAGTATAAGACAAGCAAATAGGTCATACACATAAGCATAAATATCATTTCCTTAGTAGTCAAGGCTCGTTACCAAACCTATTATTGTGGAAGGTTTTCACTCCCAAAATAATCATAGTATTAAAAGTACACTCTCAAGACTAGAATAGTATAAACAGTCTCTTACAAAACTACGTTCATTCAACATTTCAGTCATTTTTAACTAATGATATATGAATATTTAATAAAATAACTAAAAGAGATATTGGTCCCACCTCTCACATATGGAAAATAATACATATATGAGTCACAAGGTCATAAATAATTCATCATATCTTGTTCCATGAAAATATATGGGTTTTAAAAAAAATTATCATCATAACAATTCCTGTGAAATAGAAAAGGGTTATATAATCATTTATTTTTCTTATCTTTAACATAAATCATATAGGGAAATAAAAATTATGGTACCCATTGAAAAAATCCCAAATATAGTATAAGTAATGATGACTAATTTCATCATCTATTTCAATTTATGTTGATAGATCACTTGGAATAATTATTGAGGAATGTAATCATTCCATTTCGAAATTAGTTATTTTTACAAAACCAAGAAATTATTAATATTTATTTTTAAATAACACTATAAAAATGTAATGGAAACTTCAAAAAAATTATTCATGATAGTGGAAAAATAAATTCTTTTCATATATATAAAAAAACATCCATACATACTTTTTTCTAAAAATCCCAAAAGTACATCACTCAAAAAACAAAAAATATATTCATTTCAATCCATTTTGGAAAAAGTAAAACATGTATATAAATAAATTTAAAAAATTATAGGGTAATATTGAAAACTATTATTAAAACTTTTTTGTAGAAGATGAATATATATGAGTGTGTTATTTCAACCAAAGAGAGAAATGATGTTGATTTTCCTTTAAAATTTAATTTTATTATCTATGGTACATAAATTTGGGAAAATGAATAGTAAATATGTATTTTAAATTATTAGTCATAGGATTAGAATATTCGAATTTTTCATGAGAAATACATCATAATATTTCATTATAAGAAACAAAATCATAAATAATTGTGATAAATAATGAAATTGTAACAGAAAACTCATTCCTCTAGTTATTCATTATTAAAAAGAACTTTAAACTGATGTATATTAAATACAGATTTATTATAATTCTATAAAAATAAATTTTTATACTTTCAATATCATATATTATTCATTTATAAAATTTCATTACCACCTTTGTTAAACAATTTCTTTTTAAAACTATTACTTCTAGGTGTAAAATGTTTTAATTATCATTAGTACATCAGCTCAGTAGTTATGGTATTTGTACATTTTTCTGACCATTAATCTAAAAATACATTTATTTATATAAATATAATATTTATTCCTTGTATAAATATTTATTTTTATCAGTAAATTTTAAATATTGGAAAACTAATTACATCATTCACAGAGATGGTAGGTCGTGCATACACATGAACACTGTTTTCATTTTTAAATTGATGCAATGAATGAACGGTATATATTAAGTCATCATTATAATAGAATTATCATATCATATTGGTCATATTTATTCAAAATTTAATCCTCTTTATGATCCTATTGAAATATAAATGAATAAAAAATAACATCACATCCTAGAGGCGATATTCAGCCTGTAAAAATGAGCGGCATTATTATTTCTCAATCGATAGGATGGTAAGAAGTTAAACATTATATTTTCATTCCAAAAGTATTATATTTTCCTTAATATAAAATATAAGAATTAATCAAATCATAATACGTATCTATAAAATATGGTGATGAAAATTGAATTGTGTAAGTACAAGGAGATGATAATCTATATGTTTACATGAGTGATGCTTTCATTTATCATTTGATGAGATTGTCAAGGAATAATTGTTATTTCATAGTCATAGTAATATTTAATAATATTTAGAAAAAAATTTGTTAATTTATAATAAATACTTTAATGACCCCGATCCTTGTAAAATGGAGATTGTGTCTAGCCATATTACATTTATGTATGATATAAGTAATTACATCCCAAATGACTAAATATTTTAGTAGAGTTGTAAAAATATAAACATATATGATTCCTATATTAATTTTAGAAATATTATACAATATATTGTTTCAATAATAATTGTATTCCCTATACCATATCCTTACATATCATTCTATGTACACTTCATGGGTTCCTTGGAAAGGAAGAAAATAAGGGTGATCTCAAATGTTCAGTAGCAGTTATGTATAGTGGAATCTATCATGAATTAATAATAATAATAAAAATATAATGAAAAATTACTAAATAACATATATTTAATAAATATAATTTGAATGAAATGAATTTAGAGAAAAATTATCTTCAAATATGTCATGTATATTAAGATAAGACATATCCAATATTGAAGGGTAACACAAAACACCTGCCATTTAATTGATAAAATGGTAATGAAATGAATCCATATATAATATCACGGTGAAAATATCATGGATAAAAATAAGTGAATTATTAATAAAATAAATTATTAGTTATTGGATTCCATGTTCCTATGCACATGATACATCTACCGTCAAGACCATTCATAAGATGGTAGAAAACTATATGTAGAAAAACTATTTAATGTTATATTATTAAAAACCTCATGAGAATAAAAATGGATAGAAGGGATATATATTTCCAAGACACAACCACCACTGATATTCTTAATAATTTTTCATATATTTAGTAATTTATTTTTTTTATGAATCAAAATACCTTATCAAAAAATATTTTTTATTGTGTAAATTATATGGATTTATAAATTTTCCAACAATTATTTATATAACAGTAAATGTAAACCTATATTACAATGGTATATGGATTTTAAAGTAATCATATCTATGATACATGGAAAATTTATAATAAAATCATTGGATTTTTGAATGATAGATTATATAATTCCTTCGACAAGAATAAAATCAATACAAAAAGAATGTTGGATTGTAAAATTGATTATTACCTCTTTGTTAACATTAAAATTTTAACCTCGTGAATGTATATTTAAAAAATTAAATATAATACATCATAAATTAACATCTCTATAAGACAAATTTCTCAAATATGTAATATATAAATCACATAAAATTGAATATTTGAGTATAAGCAAATATTTATCACTAAAATCTAAATTAAATCAAAATCCCTTATAACGATCATAAATTTGATGTTAGAATAAATGAATCAATTAAGTTTATCTAATATATATCCACATAAAAGAAAATTAATTTTAGCAGAATATATTCAAAATTCATTAGACACATAATATTACAATGTCAAAGAAAATTAGAAAGTAGTAAAACCCAATACAAAAAAATGAGTTTCAATATTCATTACGACATGGTAATTCTCAATTCAATTCTCCTTGGAAGATGAAATTATAACTAATAACTGAAGTTGTATGAATTATTAAAGAAAAATTATATTAAATATTAAAGGGATATTATATAAACCATATAAAATAAATTTGGTGCATAACATTATAATATTCATCAATGAAGGGCCATTTAGAACAAGTCCTCTACCTTAAGTATGAGTAGTTAAATATGTTATTTATATTTTTGAATAATAAAAATAAGTTCATGATTTTATTTATCAAAACCCATTTTCAAATATATTATTCGTATTATATAACTTATTACCTTGTAATATACTTTTAATTTAAAAATTAAGTGTATATCAGTTGTTTCGAGGATATTTGACTTTTGTGTCCAGAATTACATCGGTAGGTTGAATGTTAGATTGAAAAGTCATTATTTAATCATCTATAGAATAACTATAATGAAATAATTGTCAAATTTATACTGAAATTATAATTTTAAGACCAATAATGAAATAATTTTAGGTAAACTGAGTATGTTAAGAACAAGGAGATGGTATGTTACCTGAAATTACTCAACTAGAACATCCAAATCCCTCCCTAAGATTCATCTTGGTCTTCAATGGCCTGAAATTCATGGTCTTTGGCTTCTTCCATCCCACTTCTATATGGGGGAGGGTTGTATTAGGCTTAGGTCCCCCATTTTTTCCCCTCAACATACATACATGGAATTACTTCCTCCATTCCATGCCAACATGATCACACCAAAGTCCCCTCTTTTTCCAAGGGTATCCATAAGCTATATCTACCTGGTCAGAAATTCACATAATCATTAGACCCACATAGGCAATATATTATGGTTCCATTTGATAATAATTAACCATATGTCATTTCTTATGAGCTTCGCATCTCTGATTTTTCGGGTTTCAAAAATCTAGCTATTTTGGGATACTAGACCCTTGATATATTTTTCTCTATTTTGAGATTAAGAAAGAACTAATAAATACCTATAATTACAACTAATGACTTGGAAACGGTACTCAATTAATCATCTTCTCATGGTTTTTTGACTTTTATATGGTGTGTGATCCTTTGACATCTCTAATGTAGTTATGTTTCCCCAGCCCTTAGCTTTCGTTTCAAAAACCCTCAGTTCTATTGATTAGTGGAAACCTACCTAGTAGGTTCTTATGATTTTTCAATCAATCATGATCCATTTTCACTATATTTATCCAATTTTGGTAATTGATGTTTGCAAACCCCTGGTTGATATTTTGTGTGTTGAAATTCAAAAATAATACCACAAAAAAAGAGGGATTATTTTTATTATTTTTATTTATTTCTCCTTTTCATGTGATGGTTTAGGTCCCCAACATGATTAAGGGCAAGATGTAGCCAAACATGGTTTAGATCACATAGACCGATTTCACGATGTTGAGGATGTGTGTATTGAAATATTGAAATAATATGTGGTTTCGAAGTCTCTACACTTATGTAAAATATGAGGTTTGACAGATGTGAATGAAATTTACAAAATTTTATCTCCAAAATGTTTGATGGGGTCCTCTAGGAATCTACGTTTTCTCAGCTCAATCATTTAGGGTCCTTGGTCATCATATTCCAAAGCACTGATTCTTCTAGTGGACATAATAAATGTCCACCCTTAGAGTAAGATATTAAATATAGTGTCTATTTTAGGTTTTTATATCCTCGGTTTATACACTCCAAGAGAGATACATGGAATTTTTGGGTCTAAGACACCAAATTTTATTCCAAGTCATATAGATATCAAACTGATCCTCCATTAGAACAAGTTTTAAAGTCTTCATAATTGATCAGATGAGGTAGACGATTAAGGGGGATAGAAAAAAGTGAGTCACATGAATGAAAATAAGATGAGTCTATCGCCTGTTGAACAACATTCAGAAAATGAGGCACCGATAGATGATACCACACAGTCTTTTTAAGATAATTAGGAGGATGAGAATCTGAAGTGTTTCTCACATAATATACAATAAAAAGAAAATATAAACCTCATCGATGTTGGAGACTATCTGGATAATGCTGGTGGAAAAAAAATAATTTGAAATATTAATCATACCTTCTAAAAACAATAACTACCTAATCAGTTTTCAATGAAGTTAAATTTTGGGAGCCTGTTTATCATTCTCACCAAGGTGATGAGAAAGAGGTTTCTAGTGAAAATCATCTAGGGCCTCAAGGGGACATGCATGGGGATCCTAACCAGTTGGTTAAACAAGTGTCATATAATGGTATCTTGGATACACAAAAAGAGAATGATGGCCTGAATAGTCTCCTACATTATAAAGAAGAGATTGTGGATGAAGATTGTAATATTAATGTTTCAAAGGGGTAATTAGATGAAATCTATGGGAGACCAATTCATGATGATATTAATGAATATAAATATGATTGGTTCAATAAGAAAGTCAATATTTTGTCTCGAGGAATCAACCATTGGAAAATATAGAAGAACTCATTTAGACCTAGGATATGATGGCTTACCACTTCGAGGATGTCATCAAAACCGTTCCATACACAAAGGAAACATCTATCTTTTGGGGGTTACATAAGGTGATTAATTCAAATGTTTTAATGTTATTTTTTGTATATTTTTGAAATTTTTTATAGAGTTTGAATTGGTTATAAAATGTAATCTTTTTCTTTTCCTCACTTTCCATCAAATGTCCATTCATTAATAAAGAATTTAAATTCATGAGGTATGTCATACATACACATGTGTAACGTTTCAAATTTAAAACTAATATTATGAAAAAAGGTAAGTAATATTTTATCGTTATATAATTATCTTAATATTTTAAATAAAATATAACTTATTTAAATATAATTATACATATCATCCATGTGGTGTGGTTATGAAATGAGAGTCTCATAACTTCATGAATCCAGTAAAAAAATGTACTAGAATAACCTTACAATCAATTAGTGAGTGAAATGGTATGTAATAAAATTATATAATATCTTTTTAGATTGATAAAATTGTCATGAATATCATAATTATTGCATTTATAATAGATAAATTCCTATAGTTTATCCTTATTACCTTCTATATAAATAGTTTCTGAAGAAAAAATCACATCGCTTCACGATATGGTGGTCCATCATTGGCATGAGCGAGGTTATAGTATACCTAATGGAATGTAAATAAAATCAGAATATATAGAATAATGGAATCATATGTATAATTATGTTATAAATTTCATTAATAATTTATATTCATTGTCATAACCCTCCTTGAGTGCTGTTGATTAAAACAGGTCACATCAATACATGTGGTGGAAGTACACCGTAGATAGAAGAAACATTATCGTTTCCCATTAGTGGGAAGTGGAGAATGAAAATGGAAATGGACCCAAAATAAAAAAAATAATTTTATATGGTAGATAATGGGAATATTATATATTCATAAATTAATAATATTTTGAGTAGGTTTATGAATAAAAAAATTGAATGAACATAGTTTTTTGTTTCACCTCTTCTCGAATCACCACTTTTGGATTATAGATAAAGTATACATTGAATGGATTTTTGATAAAACCAAGCCTTCTATTATGATAATATAGAATTTAAGAATATTATTTTCAGTGTTCATGGGTGACCTAAAATTGTTTTATTGTGTTATTGACAGAGGTTTGGGTTGGAATTTAATTAGTTAGGTGATGTCACATATGAAATTTAATAAAAAATAAGGTGTAACCATTTTTTCACATGAAAAAATTTAATAAAAACTATTACAGTTCCTTAAGGATCATAAAATCTAAATACTTATATCCAATATATTTTAGTCATGCTCTTAGACAATTTGAAACCTTATATATTCTGTTTAACCACCTATGTAAACTGATTTTAACTTTAATAGTTGTAATTAATATTTACTATGTTTACTATTCACTATGGGAAAAATTACTTTCAAACTAGTATAAAATATATTTTAAACAAAATTAAATATATGTAATCCATTTATTATTATTTTATTCATAGAAGTGGAAGAATACATTTTTAAATTATACATTAAAACATGAAAAAAATAATGTTTACAAAGAGTAAATTATCATAAGTATATAATGTTTTAATATCAAAATTCAATAGTAACATGATTCCAATGTCGAATATTATTTATATTTACTCTTGTTAGAATTAATTTTAAATTAAAACTATTGGAAAATATAAATTAATAAAAAAAATATTTAAATGAAAATAATGTTTTCAATAAAATTTAATATTATTCTATATTCAACAAATTAAAAAACCTTTCATAGAAATCCAGAAAATTCCACCCCAGATAATTATGATATGATAATTTCAAAAATAAATTTAATTTTTATTTTATAAATTATATAAAACTGGTAAAAAATAATAATTAATTATGTGCACAAAATATGATTAAATTATCTTCTTTAACATATTATTGTTTTCATAAAACTTTTTTGATTATTTTAAATGATTATTATTGGATTTATAGTAAACAGATAATCATGAATAGTTTTTTCCATGCTGAAAACATTTTCATTTGATAATTATTTAATTACTATTCATCCCCAATATTTTAATGGCTAGGATATAACTGTACATTATATTACAGTTCATTTAGGCTCAGGGTTGCATGATATGCAAGCCATAAATGGGATAAAATTTAAAAAGATTTATTTTATATTTTTTTATCATTAGAATATCATACTACAAACAGTATTGATAACAATTATATTATTTTATAATTGAAGGTGTTATATTTTTTCCACATAATATAAATTTTTTCTCTATAATTTTATCTTGTACTCATAAAATAACGGTTTGATATATAAAAAATTTATATTTTGAAAACCCTCATTATAAAAATAGTTAATAAAATATCATTATAATGATAGGTAAATAGAATTAAAAAGGTATCACGACATTAAAATTTCTTAAATTACTAATAGATCATTTTTAATGATAATCTACATAATAGTTATACATTCTAGGATAAAAATGATTTGTATATTTAGAAAAATAAGACCTTGAATACATTATAAATAACAATACATATAAATGATTTAAATCCTTTTTCTTTATCAACTAAAAGATTCCAATAATGAACCTGAACCTAGAATTCCATATCAGGTGCCTTATATTATAACATTAGCATGATTATAAGGAATCAGATCCTGATGTACCTATTCATTTAGTAGTTTTGAAAAACTATATACAATCAGGATACACAATATAATGTTGGGATATAAAATAAAACAATAAATAACAAATTACAATGAAGTAAATACTTTTAAACTCATTCATATATCTCTCCTTCATAATGTTGTGAAACGAAACAAAATAAGGTTGAGAGAAAACTCATGGTACATGTTTAATTATAGAGGAACCAATAATGAATCAGTAATCATAATCAATATATAAATTAAAATAACATAACACACATGAAATTTATATTAATTTTATAGATAGATATATTATGAATAATCAATCGTTTAATGTAATAAACTATAAACAAATTCCACTTAATCAATTACTAGAGTATAATATGATTGGAATAAAAGATAATCAAATAATTCCATATTCATAATCACATGTCCATGAAACATAAAAATGGATATTAATAATAATTCAATAATAATATGTAATAAAAATAATGAATCATTTCATAATGTTTGAAATATAAACTATCACTATCTACTCTCAAGAGTGTTATGATCAAAACCTACCCACAAGACTATTTATATCTATATATTGAAACCCATCATATATTTTCAACTGATTCATCTCATGAGACTATAGTTGTATAGAAGGTATTTTATTAGCCGGTCCCCAACAAATGTACTGAAAGTCAAAAGCATTTTAGATATAATGGATAGTCGATTTAATTCATATATAATATGCCTTATCACACATTCTTATTGAGTAAAGGGTTCAAGATTTATCAATATTTCCCTTGAAAGTTAAATAATATTAAAATTATAAAAAATATGTAAATATGGTATATAGTTAAGGAAATAATCATATCAATTAGAGAATATTCATTATATTTATGATAAATTTAATTTCCATTGAAATTTTGTTGTAATAAAGTTATTGTTTAAATAAATGGTTAACAATCCCAAAAGGAAGTGACATTGGAAAATAAAATTTAACACTTGATAATTCTAAATTCAACCACCCTTGGATTGGATAATTCATAGATAATCATAAAATGCAATTAGTCTTTATTGTATAATTCTATTAAATTCAAAAGGGGATGTATATACTCTATATAAAAGTGAATTTTTGAATAATAAAATATATGTCTCCTGGGAATGTGTATTGAATCAAAATCCCTTACAATGTGATTACTTTTTATTGGACATTATTTAAACTCGTGTAATGGGGTTTTATGTAAGTTATTTATTTATTAAATAACCATATTAATTTTTATGATTTCATATATGATCCTTAAGATACATTTCCTCACCCATTCATTTATAATATTGAATTATTTTTATCATTTTAGGTTATAATTGTGTTTTCTATCACACATATTTCGTTATGAATTCTCAAAAATTATAATATATTATATAATTCCATAACCTGCAGAATAATAATCATGAAATAATTTTAATATTTATAAATCAATTATAAATATAAAACCAATCCTGAATTATGTTTATGAAAATTTAAGTATATTATGATCAATGAGATGATAGATCATACAAAAAAATGAGTAATGTCACCCATTTTTCAATGATCATTATGGAAATAAGTTAATTAATATTTTAATTATTATTAATTATAATTATATCATTAATAAAATAAAATTATATATATCATTCATGAGATTTTTTAATGAAAATAATGTCACATTGCTTCAAGAATTTTATAGTCCACACGTACAAGAATGACATTATCATCATTCATTTAGGGAAAATGTAAGAATTTAAAATGATATATTATCAGAAAATATTTATAAATATGTTATTAAAATCATAATTTTTATATATATACAATAAAAAATAATTTAATTTATCTTTATCGCCTTCATTGTGAACCGTTCATGAAATACAAATCACATCACTTTGTGTGGCTATATTCTGTCGTATACACAAGGGATGTAATCACACATTATTTGGAATGAAAAATAATATTTTATATATGATATAATGAATAAATATATAAAATAAAATTTTTATTTATATACATATATAATTTATATCCATCAGCATATCCAATATCGAGTGATGGTAAAGGAAAAGAGACGACAGTAGTTCATGAGCAGGTAGTTTATTCTAAACATGAATGATGATTTTGTAACACATTTTATAGTAGTGTGTGAAGTTATATTTTTTACCCTTAAAATAAAACAATATCTATGAATGTATGATCTTTATATTATTATATACTCATGGAATAATAGAAAATAAAGGAGGTGGAGAAGGAAAAAAATAATGATACATATTGAAGAACATTACCACTTCTTCGGGTATATTTATGTATATTTCACTAAACACTTCCTAGGATGGATTTATTCCCATAAAATGCTTCTAGGTTGAGGAAAATGATGTTAGAGGGTTATTTGGGTATCTATTGTCTGAACAAAATTTTCATGGGATCATGAATAATGGGGGAGAGTGGGACGCATTTTATATTTGATGAGTGGAATTCTTGTAAATACTGAAAATTATTACCTATTGGAAGGTATCCCATAAATTTTGTGGATCTATATGTGAATATTAAATTATATCATGTTTTATTTGATTTATAAAAACCTCCACTAAAATAAATAAGTGCATATGAATACTATTGTTCCTTAACATCTATATTTTTGAACTTTTACAATTATTGTTTTTATAAAGGAAACTAATTTTATAACCTATATTAGTTATCATGTAATACTAAAAAAAGTCTAAATTATTAAATAATTTATACCAATCATACTAAATGTTAACAGAAATGTAAGTAACGTGTGCAAACATTGTTTTATCCTAAACTACCCTAATAATATTTTTACTATTTCTTACTCAATATATTAGTTATAAATAAATTAATTTATCCAGTAATGGAAAATATTTATTATTCATTATCATTTAAAAAGTTTTTGGTAAAATATAATATTTTCAAAAAATTTAAATCCTTTTATAAATTTTCAGTTGTTCTAAAATAATAATAATGTCAATTTTTTACATTAGTTTTCTATTTATATTTAAAAATATAAAGAAATATAATATAATTAAATATATTATGATCCCATATATGTAACATAACATAATAATCAAAAAACATTAATGTAATTTAATAATTAATTCAATTTACTTCACATATAATATTTTTAGTGTTATTTATATTAGTTAATTATTATTTAAATGATCACTCTATTGAAATTTATTTATCATTTTATGTAACTAATTCATCCCTAAAATTTAAAGATAATATATAATGATAAAAAAATTATATTTTAAAATTATATATATAACCGATTATATTTTTTTATCCTCATCCCAATGCAGTATATATATTAATGCCTAGAAATGTTTCCTTTTTGTATTTTCTGTGACATATTTTTTGTAGTGGTAAAATTCCAATAAAATTATCACAATAGCTGATACAAAACGATTAAAATTTTGTATGGTTACATTTATTTCCAAAAATTGGTGTTGGATAATTTTTGTGTCATTATTACACATTATATTCTAGGTTTAACCATTACATAATTTAGATTTTACCATATTAACTATAATTAATTCTAACAGTTTCGAATAAAAATTATTGTAAAAAAGTATGTTGACCTCATCACGTAATAAAAAATATGATTATGAAAAATATGGAATATATTTTTAAAAATTATTCTCACACATGTTGAAGTATATAATTTAAAATTAATCCTATATTCATGATAAGAATACAGGATTGTAAATTGAAAATATTAATAATTTGATATATTTTATAGCTATATACATTATGTAAAAGATTAAAAGTAATGAAATTTAATTATTTTGTATAAATGTTATATATATATAATTTAAAAATTATTCTAAATATATTTTTACATTCTAAATTAAATAAATGAAAAGCCAATTTTCAATTAAATTTAAGTATTTTTCACAACTCATCAAAAAATGAAACAATTCTAAAAAATACAAAAAATTAACCATAAGAAAATTTCGGTATTAATATTTCAAAAAATATTTCAATTTCTTAATATAAATCATATAAATTTCTTAAAAATTGCTTTAAAATTATTTATATTAAGAACGATTAATCCATTTTATAAAATAAATAATATTTTTCATTTTATTTTCATTCAAATGATTCTTATTTTACTAATAATACTTATGTAAAAAATAATATATTTAATCTATATATTTTCATAATTCTTTTATTCATATTCATACCCCCTCATTCAAATATCTATGTGATAACTATCATATTAAATAATAATATTAATCGATTATTTTTTATTGGTAAAACTTGATCTTTAAAATAGAGAAATCATACTTAATCTTTCCTGTTCCATAGGATAAACTCAATGCAATTTGTTTCACATAGAATTGAATAATATTTTAATTATATATAAATTCTGGGGTTTCAAATTCTAACCACCTTAAATATATTTAACCCTCACAATTTAATCTTCATCTCGATAACCAAGGGTTTGATATTTGGACATAAAAATATCGAAAAACCCACATCGTAAAAGAATTCACAAAACATTCTCATAATACAAAAGGAAATGAAGTATAATGTTTATCTATAATAGTCACATAACTTGTTTTTTTATTTGGATAACATCGGTGGTAAATTAAAACATAGACCTGGAAGAGAAATATAGCACCCAAAGTCTGATAGAGAATTACTAAAGTAATTTATCACAAGAATGTGAAAGATATTTTGAATAATAAGGATCCCAAAACCATAAATATGTGATGATTTAAATGACTATTAAATTCACCATGATTGAGTGTGATTATATTAAATTTTTGTTTCATGATCCTTTTCTTAAAGTTGAGGAATTATTTCACTCTCTAAGAATGTAAATAAATATTCTTACATGATATATGTTTATTTCAAAAGAACAATTCCATATTTTGGTTTCACTTTTATACCTATTAAATTAATCCCTTACTCAGTGAAATGGATATCACGAAATGATATTTTATTCCTAAATCACTAAAATTAACTTTCCACTAAAAATAGAAATTGTACAAATAAAAATAGATATTCCATGAATCTATATTAAACCAAAATAGTTGATCAACTTTTCCAATAACACATGATGTTAAAATTAATCCATTATATAAATATTTTTCTTTAACTATCATCGATTTTTTTAGAATTGTTACTAAGGCATCATTTTATTCCCTAAAAAATGTTACTCTTAATCATCATATACAAAACATGTGAATGCCTTAATCATGTATTCTCCTGAAACATGGTAATAAATTTGAATTACTATAAAACCATAATAAAAACACACATTCTTCTATATTCATTAAATGAAAAAAATATTAATTCATATTTTCCATAAATTCAAAAATATTTTAGCATCCATCACTGATGGAGTTAACCACTTTTTCAATAAATAAATAATAAGATTCAAGGTATTCAATACTATACAATTTAATTTATCCATATCATTATTCTATATATCACAATATCAATATATCAATATCCAAATCATATTAAAGGTTATCATTCCCTCATTCTATTTCCATGACGTTCAACATTCCACTAAGTCATTTTTCTTGGTCATTAGTTTCATTCATCACATAATGTCAAATCTTTAAGGGAAAATAACTATAGTGAAATCCTTTTGTATTTTATTATTCATATAACCAAGACATCATAGATAAAATAATAAAATAAAATAATTATTGAATCCTATAAAATCACATTAATCATTCCCCTTCATCATTGATAATATAATAATTTTGATAATGATCCATTAGATTCTCAATAAGTATATTTTTGTGATGCTTGAAACATTGATTTGTATAGTGTCCCATACCATTACCATTAAATCATTTTATATTGGAAACATTATTATATTACAATTATATTCATGAGCATGAGGGTTATTCCTTCTACACATATCCTAAACACCCATTCACATGAACAAAGTACCTGGTCATTTCTACAATTTTCACAAGCGGAAAAATAATTCTATCCATTATAGATAGCATTCAAATTTTCCAAATTATCCTATTGTTCTCTTACTTCCCTATGAATCCATATTTTTTTGAGATTTATTACTCTGTGTTTTTATCACATGATACTATAATCTCATATGATGATAATGTTTGGGAGAATAGTTCCATTTGAAATATTTGATTAATCACATATTTGTTATGACCATTTATACTCTTGTATCATGTTCATTGGTTTGGTTAACATTTCATACACTAGGCTGTATTTCTAAATAAGGGGACACACTAGATTATATAATAACATTATGAAAGATAATGTGGAATAAAAAATTAGGATGTTCTTATTCATGTTTCCTTATTGTCTATCATGGGTTTCTATTCCTTAATCTCTGTTTTCCTAAATATACATCCCAAGGATTGTAATAAACATCCTGTGATGCCAAATTCAACATCCTTGGTCGTATATGTCTAGATTCAGTGCATTATATTTTTACATGTGAATGATTACAAGTAATCAAACACCAAAAGATCGACCAGTTTAGTAGTTATGAAGAACATGATTGTAACAATGCAGGTACTTATAGATTGTTTTAATTCATTTGGAATTAAATATTTAAATATATGATAAATTATAAATAAATAATTGATATTTGTATAAATTAAGTAATTTGTACTGATGTAATAGTATCTTCACCTTATGAATAATAACATGACCATTATGAATATAAATTTGGGAAATAGAATTGTAACCTCACCAATGAAACTATAAATAAAATTTATGAATCTAATAAGTGAAAATTTGGTATATTTATATCATATAAGAAGTAAATAAAATTTTTTAGATGGATTTATTATGTGTTTCTATTTTTGTGAAACATGAATGTTTATTTATAATTTTTATTATTAATTTAATTATCAAAATGAATGGTTATTTTCGTAAAATATAATTATAAATTAATATTCTATTATCTTATGAAGATACGATAATTTAATGACACCAAGATTAATTTTTGAAGTTGTCATAAAATCAGTTATAGGTTTAAAAATATTATTCTTCAATTAAATTATTATTTTAGTGAAAAAATAAATTTATTATATTTAGAAAATTATTTTCAAAGAATATAGTTTTTTTTGAAATCTACATGTTGAAAAATGGTTTTGGTGATTTCTTTGTGTTTTTTGAAGCAGATGAATTTTTGGTGAATTGTAAAAGATGAATATTTATGATAAATGCTAAATACCTTAATTATTGAGTCATAGCTTATGATTGATGATTGGAGAAAAAATATCAATCATAACATCATTATTTTTAATATATTTGATGATAATTCTCAAAAAAATACATCTTCTTTAGCCAAAATAATTTACTAGTGAATATAATAATGAGAAATAATCCCTATCATCCATTGTAAATATCATCCCTCACCACCACTTCTCCTTAAAACTAATGGTTGTGTAACTTGACTAATTTCTACCAAATACCATTATCAATACTTTTACCCAAGTCTAATAAATTATGGTCTCACCAAAATCGTAAAACCATGGTCCATCATAAGGTTCTCTCGGAGGAGAATTCATGTTATAAAATCATCATTCTGTTTCTTTTATTTTCATTTAAATTTCATTTATTTAGTTATTCTCACCTTACACACCCTTATCCAAATGGAATGAAAACACCATTATATTTCATATAATATATTTTATAATATATTGGAAAAAATTAATTAGTTAACCCTTTCTCTATGCATTTTTATTCTAAAAATATAAACACTTTTTGTGATGTGTCGATTTACAGACATCATGAATGATATATTATCATTTTCAATTATTGCCATCATTATTTTTCATAAAACCATTACTATAGTAAAATGATTTTTTATTATACATATTATAAGTTATAAAATGTTATATATCAAATTTATAAACATGATATTAAATAAAATGATATGAGTTCATGATGTTCGTGAAAACTGTAAAAATAAATTAAGTCATTTTCATTATTGTTTTATCTAATGAATCATCATTATATCAGAAAACAAAATGATATAAGGTATAATTTTTAATTGAGGATCATATAAATACCTTTTTCTAATTTTGTACTTTTTTCTTCCATTTTAAAATAAATAACATAATCAACCAACCATGGAAACCATCCACTAAATGCACCTAAAACAATGAAAATAAAAAATTATTATTAATAAAAGGGTGGGAAAACGTTATAATAAGTGTATATAATTAATTGTAATCATCAATATTTTTCACTAATATACTAATAATATAGTTTTTATCATTATAAATTATGTTTTAACACATTTTATGTATGAAGAACCCTTAGTAAGGAACTTGTTCTTTAAAAATTCCCATTTAAATTCTTAATTTTACAGAATTCAAAAAAAAAATTATGATGAAATTATTCATGTTTTATGATTAAATTTTAGTTCATGGGAATTTTTTATAATGATCATTGGTACCAAATATACCTCTAATGCATTGGTTATTTGTATATTTGAGTTCAACCATTTGATTACTCCATGTGTGATTGTGATGGTTAACCCATAAGGTAGCCATGTGGGATGCATCATAAGGTAGACTCCATGATTACATTTTAATGGTTATAGATCATATGGTAGTTCTGAGGGTTACCAATCATATGTATGTAATTTACCATGATACAATTACTCTTCTATATGTTTTACCGAAATCTACTGTTTTCCCAAATTATGTATTGATACATTATAGGTTATAATTATGTATTTTTGAACAAGATTTCCTATGTGTAAAAGTATTCATAAATTAATGGTTTGATTGATTATTTTTATTTTAAATAATGGTAATTTTTTGTCATAAAAAGTTTTAAAATGTTTTTCAAAATGTTCATTAATGGGTAAGTGAAAAGAATAAGCTAATATTAATGTTGTGAAGATTATTCATGAAATGATTCTATGTTTTAGTAAAAAAGATATATTATAGATGAAATGTATACTATTTTATTAGTACTAACTTTTTATTCTTATGGGTTGACTTGTTTGAATTATGTTCTAGTTATCATATTCTATAAAGTAAAATGATCTTCATGTTTGTATCTATATATGGACCTGGCCCAAACCATATATTGAATAATCAATTTTGTTCATAAACATTGGGACTTATCAAATATCAATATTGAGTGAATATTATATATTTTTATATATATAACCAGTTAATAAAATAAATTTATATTTAATCAAATTCTTTTAAAATTGTATAAAATTTAGTCAATATTCATATATGTGACACAATATAATGAATATTTAAGAGATATTTAATGTTTAATTCTATAATGACCAAGGTATATATAGAATAATATTTTTTATTTTATATTAATATTATTTAATAAGATATTAATTTTACAATAATGGGGATTATTTTTTCGATAGCATACTTTACAAGAAACAATGGGTTTCTTCTAAATCTTATAGTGCACACAACATTGAGTTATACTAAAAAAATAATAAATTATTATTTTTATTATTTTAAATGGTGGTTAATTCATATACATTGGAATGGAGGGAATGAATATTATCAATGAAATTTTGAAATATAGTTTACACAGGTTTAAATAATTAATCATTGGTTCCTAATTTTTTATAAACAGAAATAAAAACAAATTGAATATAATGGATGTGTTTTTATGAAAACCTATTTAAAAAGAAAATAATAGTGTTTAGAAAATTATATAACGATTTGGAATTTATATTTATCGAATAATATATGTTATATATTCAATTAAATGTTTTAAATTCATATTATATATATATCTAAGATATAAGGAAAATGTCATTTATTTTTTTTAAAACTTATTTTTTCTACAAAATGATGTTTTACCGCTTTTGGATGGAGAACACATTATATATTTAGTTTTTTCAACTTTTATATGTAATAATATAAAAAATAAAATTCTTATATAAAATTGGGATACCAATATTTACATTGGAATTTTTTTTGGTAATTTTCTGATATAGTTAAATTTTTAATGAATAGTGTCAAATACTGAATTTTAATTCAAAAATGACTTTTCATATAATTTATTAATATAGTAATATTTTATTTTTAATTTTTTAAATGTTTTATTTGATTATTTTATACCATTTAAAGAAATTTTTTCCATTTTATGTAATTTTCCAGATAAATTGGACATAAACACATGTCAACCTTTTGATAGTAATTGCATCTTAAAGACTCACTTTTTTGTTTCAAAAATGTGAATTAATTTTAAATTTAATACTTCAAATTATATTTAATTAATTTGAAAATATGGATTCCATATTGGTAATCATAAGGATCAAATAGTGTAAATAAGAAATTTTTTTTTTGGACATTATGAATAGTAACATCTGTAATTATGTTTTTACCCTGGTACAAGAATAAATCTGGTAAATAATGGTAAAAACATTATATTAAAATATCCTAACACATGTCATAATATAATTGGATGAGATATTCCTAACCATGAAAATCCTTTTAGATGTTTTGGGACCCCATTGATCCATTTCGGATTGATAATGACATGTCATGGGAATTAATTTAAAGTAAAGAGAAATATAACATAAACTTGTATCTTTTAAATAATCAATTTTTGTATGGGGTTATATAATTGATCTATTATAATATTATTAATAAATATAAATATAACAATATATAATACATATGTATATTCTCTTTATAATTTTTTTACATTATCTAAATAAATTTTATTATCAGACAATGATGATGTAGTGATTGATTCATTAATAAAGGATTCAAATAAATTATTTCATAAATATAAAAATAAATGAAATGTGACCATTTTGATTCCATAAAATAATTTTATAGATTATATTTACATATTATTTTTGATTTAATTCCTTTGGTTTTAAAGGAACTAGGTTTTTATGATTTTGTAAAAAAATCATGTATAAATAGTGTCCAAAAAATGGCATTATTCATCACTTAAAACATAAATATTTTTTTTAAAAGATATTAAATTCCAATAAATCTAATATTAATATAAATGGTTAATATAAGTCAAAATATTTAATAAAAGTCTTTTTTTGGGTCGTTTGACATGTTATGGTAATTACATTAACCAATTATGTGTAAATAACATGATATTATGGTAAGATAAAGAAAGGTAAAATAATGGTTAAACCAAAACGATAAGGATTAAAAATATTCAAAACATGTCTAAATATTATTTTATGATATTTATTAGATCAACAATAATAATTTATTTAAATTAAATGAGTTTTATACCATTTTCAATCGAAATTGAATTTATAATAAATTAATATTTCTGGACTTTTCCAAAGTGCCCATGCTCCCACTTAAAAAAGGACACCACCACTACCCGTATAAATAAAAACTCTCAAGCCACTATAAAAAAATTCTTATAAAATAATCTCCAAAAATCCTTCCCTTAATCTTATAGGCCTTACCTTTTTAAGAAGGAAACTCAAGAAAACCTTTTGGCTCAAATCAAAAGAAGTTACCTAATTTAGAGGTATCATATTCTCACAAGTTATTTTATTTTATTTTTCTTCTCCATTACCTTCTCTATTCTTATTCATTTTGTACGTAACAATACCAATAACCTCAATACAATATGATGTTTCTATGAGAATAAATATAACTAAATTTAGATACACCTCTATATAATGGATACAAACATACTATTTCATTGTACGAAAGACTATTGCCTCACGAAATGATGACTAATCAATTTTATCCTACCACCTCTCATGGTGGCCATTATGATTAAAATGTATTTATATATTATATATATTATATTTAAATTTTCCTTATTATTCTATCTATTATATTTAATGAAATATATAATGCTTTCCATAATGTATAAATACAATAATTTTATTTGACGAAGTGTGGACTACCACCCCTCAATGTGATATGACTCATTCGTGGAATTCATGTAATTTATAAAGAATATAATTAATTAATATACATAACATATATCTAATATATATTATAATTTAATTATAAGATACATATTTATCATTTGGTTTTCATTCATTTTAAATGACAAAAAATTAAAGTAGTGCTCATGCGTAAGTACGACCAACCATCTCCATGAATAAATAATTTCATTTATTATCAGCAAATGTTATGTACTTTTATTAATACATATATATAATATATATATATGATATTTAAATTATGGATACTATTTTGGAGGTAATGGACATTTTACCATATCCACAATTCGTAATTATAACAAGTATATGTTCGAGTCATGTAAAAAATATCAACTAAATGACAAATACAAACAATCATAATTATATGAACAAGGCATGTTAGGCTCAAGGTAAGGGACTTTGTCTCAATATCAATTTATTGAGGAATATTATGATTTATACATGACCTTATTTTATATGGTTTATAATACTACACATTTTCATTTAATTTAAATCAATGGTTTTCAAAAGAAATATTTTTTACGAAGTGTTTCACTTAATGAAAAAAGGAATGTTTCTTTTTACCATACATGGTGAGAACGACCTTTCCACCTCCACATGTATTATTTGATATTTGATTTACTTCACATGATGTAATGTTTTTAAAAGGAAAATAAATAATAATTTTCTTTTTTGAGTATTTTTGAAATGAAAATGTTTTTTGGTAAATCATTGATTATTTCAATATCTTCATATGATATATTTTGTTTTGAACGTAGAAATATTATCATTCTTTTATTCTTGTTTTATGTTCTATGAATATGATAAGGTTCATGGAAATTTTTTATGTATACTGGTGGTTATGGTATAAACCAAGGGCAAGTGAGCTCGAGATAGCACTCTAATGCATTGAGTAATGAGAAAGATTTAAACTTTAATGTTTCTCTAAATTGTTTTAGGGGATATAATATATTGGGTATTCCAAACATGACTCTCTATGTAGTTGCGAGTGCTACAATGTAAGTATGTTATGTATACCACAATTTACATTTATAATTTTTTATTTCTATGTGTTATTCATATATATTATGATTTCATGAAGAATTTTTTAGAGCTTCTGTTTTATTGTTGAAAATTATTATTTCATTGATTTGTATGTGTTAATGGATTAATCTTTTCATTCCTTATTTCATAACCCTTACTAAGATTATTATGCTCATCCCATGTTTTGGAAACTATTTTTTAGGGTATGAGAAAGGGTAAGGCAAATAATGAATTGAAAAACATTTGAATCCAGAAAATAATTCTTGTTTCTTTTATGGAGTTTTATTTTTTTGAAAAAAATGGATAGAGTATAAGTGTCAACAGTGTAATACGTGAGATGTTATGTAATAGTTATGGCCTAATTCACTAAAGCTATAAAACTAAAAAGATCATCAATGTGAGTTATTTAATTAAAAAACGATTATGTATTGATTAAGGTTGGGGCCTTATAGTTAGAAACATAGGTCAGTTTAGATAACTTTAGAGGTTATGATGTAATTTAAGAAAGACTTACTTTTTTATAAAGACCCAAATGGCCCAATGGCCTTCATTTTTATATATTTTTGATATCCCCCCTTTCAAGAGATGAGGGGAACCCTTACACGGTTCTTGGGCTTAGTGATTACATAGACTGTTGGCTTAAGAGACGTTACAAGACCCAAAGGTCTTAGGGAATTCAACCAGACTATAACTACAAGGGACTACCCCACAACAACATATGCAATGTGATGGAATCACTCCATCTTCGCATGGTCGTCTGGCTAAGATTCTTGTGATCGAACAGGCTGGTCCCATTGGTGTAGCCATACCCTCCCATTCTTCCAAATCCGTTGGTTCTACTCTGGTGAGTGTGCCTTCTCTAAATCCTCCTTTTGGACTTCTCTTTTTTAGAGTATATCTGGGGAAACTATGTGTGGCTTGAAGGTATTGAGGTGGCATGAAGGCCTTATAGGTCGCCCAAAATATCTAATAACTCAAAGGCGTAGGTGGCCCGAAGGCCTTAAAGAATCATAGAAAAAAATAGTGGCTGATAGTGAATAGTTTCGGCTACTATAGTACCAAACAGTACATGCTACAATACCTACTACAATTCCTTCTATAGTACTTCTATAGTACCCGAATATATGTCTCTACCTAGTTTTGAACCTATCTCTCGTGGATGAACTTAAGGATACCTCACCAACTAGGCCGAGGCACTAGTGTTTACATTTTTTATATATCCATAGTAGTGATCATATTAGAATGATTCATTGTTATTTTAGATATATTTAATGGGTTTATGATTACATGAATAAGTATATCATAGTGTATACCCTTCTTATAAAATAGTATATGATTATTTTACTAACATACTCAAACTGAACCTATTTTTATTTTAGTTAATAGCAGGATCTAGATGGTAAAAAATTAACAATGGTTCTGAACGAATATTTGGTGGTTTTCTGAATTATCAACCTAATGAAATGGGAGATTCTATGAGAACTCTTGTGGTAATTCTTAACAAACTATCTGGAGTCATGATTTACCATTTGATCCATGCTGAATTTTCTAATAAATTGTATATTTGAGAAAAGAATCTCTATGGATATTCTGATAATAATCATGATGTTATGTATATTCACAAACCTATGTGTCAGAGATGTGGAAAGAAACACTTATGATAATTTTTGAATAGGATGGGAAGATGTTATAGCTGTGTTAGTGATGTACATAAAATAATCATCAGTCATGGAAAAAGTAATCATTCAGTTTTCTCTAGGAATGGGAAAGAAGTTCATTATGATTGATCAATAGAATGTTTAAATATGTTCTGCATTGTCATTATGCAAATAGATATCCTACGAAGAGGGTTTAGGAATGGGATCAGCATGACAATACCAGTATATGTTAACCAATACCTAATTCCATTCTAATTTCTGATGAGGAATCTGAAAATGACGTATGAAAGGTATGCCTTATTTATTATAATATTATTTTACATTATTGAATCATAGGACACTAGTCAAGATTTGGTTTGTAGAAAATAAGTATAAAATTATATTATGGGAAAAGATGGATAAGGGATCATGAAAAATTTTAGATGACTAAGATGATTAAATATTATAAATTGAAGAATTATGTTGGATATATGGATGATGATATGTTTAAATGTATTAATAATGGGATTACATTTTTATACATACAGTGTTTGTAACCCTTATGTTCTATATATAAAAATGAGAATTTATGATGATTTATGTTTTCTTTTGTAGATATAGTTATAAAGAACTATTATGATTTATTTTATCCTTGAGTTCGAGGATTATTAATTTTGGGGGGTGTTTTTAGAATTATATAGTTTTAGTAAAGGGACAACACATAGGAAGGGTGGAAACATGTTGCGTCCGTCAAGGTCATAGTAATAAAACCCACAATCAAAGGGCGACAAGGGTGCATCACCTACCACTGGCATACAAGAAGCCCCTGGTTTGTATGACTTATTCTTTATTGATAAATAATTTTATAGATCAAGAATAATTTTATTTTCAAACATATGTTTTTTCAAATGCATATCCATAATATAAGGAAATTATTTTATGATTAAGTGATAATGTTTATTTTTGAAGATGTTATCTATTTAGGGAAAAAGATATTCCTAAGGAAAATTTAATACCATGGAATTTTATCTGACGAGTAATGGTGTAATTTAATTTGGGAATAATTAATGTTTTCATTATAGAAATATTTTTGTTTGGAAAATTAATGGAAATTATATACCTATATTATAAAATATTTGATTAAGTTAATTACTTTTTATTATGATACTTTAAGAGTATTTGATGTAATTTGGAGATAAATGTTATTATTTATTGTGGACGAGTAAGTGATCAAATCCTTCTGTATTTGAATTTTCAATTTGAGTTTTGATTATTTTGAATATCTTTTAATTATATTTTCTCATTTAATGATTTTGTTTAACATTGGGTGTATTTTTTTGAATTTTGGAGATTATGAGTTGTATTTCATTATATAAAGAATTATCCTTCTTAAGAATTATCTGATCTTGTACTATCTATTTTGATTTTGGATAATGTTTATAGATAGGGGAAATTTATAGATGATATTTTTTTGGATTATGTGATTTTATATAATTTAATTTAAATTCATTAGGTGGGACCAAGTTATCTTGATTTCTCATCATTTGGAGAAAATGTGATTTGTGGACGAAATTTATTAATGGATGATAATCAACATGAATTGTATGTATATTTCCTTATGTTATTATTTAATATCATTAATAAAGTCCATAAATTTATGAAATGTATCAGAAAACAAAAATTTATTCCATTTCCTTTTCCTACTATGAAATCAATGAATTATAAACCCATCACTGTTTTTTGTGTTTTTCTAGTTGTTAAATATCTTCTGATCATGTTTTCTATCACTATACATCATAACATGATGGTTCGTTTCTTTCAATATACACGTTTTAAAAAATGAAAACCTAGTATATGTTTTCATGGATGACCTTTTTACTTCTCATTCATTCATTTAAGGTGATTGTTTTATTGAATCTTGTTCTGATATGTTATTTTCAATGATGTTTCTAAGCCCAATTTTAAAATTGCAAGAACACATGTTCTAAAAGGGGGAATGAAATATTGACATGGTTATTTATAGAATAACACTTAATCATTACTATTAATATTATTTAATAATATTTTAATTTTATTTTAATGGGGAAAATTTTTCCGAGAGCATACTCGACACACAACAATGGATTTTTATGAAAGATTATGTTGCTCACATAATCAAGTTATACTAAAAAATAATACAATTATATTATTATTATATAAAATTGTTGTCAATTCCTATACATTGGAAAATATTTAAATTGATAGTATCAAATGAAATTTGATATATAGTTTACAAATTTTTAAATAATGATTCATTGGTTACCATATTTATATAAATGGTAATAAAAGCCTATTGAATATAAATGATGTGTTTTAATGAAAACCTATTTTAAAATAGAATTATTGGGTTTATAAAATCAAATCACTTAATAGTTATTTTTATTTAATGAAAATATATATTTTATATATTCTATTAAATGTTTTAAATTCATATTCTATTTTTTCTATATATGATATAATAACAAATTAAAATTTTCAAATATAATAAGTATTTTTCTAAAAAATGTAGTTTTACCACCTTTTGAACGTGAACTCTTTTTAAATTTAATTTTTTCTACTTTTATATAATCTATTTTTAAAAAACATTATTATATAGATTAGATGCACAAAAATTTACTTCAATTGTTTTTTATTTTATGTTAAAGTTCATATTTTAATGAATTAGGAAAAATACTGTATTTTAATTCAAAACCGTGTTTTCATATAATTTATTTATATATCTGGATTTTCCTTTTAAATGGGATTAAAATGTAATTGGATTATGTTTTGTTAATTGAATCCAATGTTTGTCATTGAATGTAATTTTTCATTGAAATTGGACACAAACACCTGTCAATCTTTTGATAGTTATTAGTTTTTGAAAACCCACTTTTTGGTTTTGAAAATAAGAAATAACATTAAATTAATTATAGTAACATCTATATATTGAATTTAAAAAAATGGTTTCAATATTTGGAATCATATGGTCCAATTTATAAAATAGTTACCTTTTATTTTTGGACATTATGAATAGTAAATTCAGTAATTATCTTTTGAACCACAGTTAAAGGGAATATCTGGTAAATCAGGGTAAAAAATAATATTATAATAATATTAATAAACCATAAAAAATGGAATAATCTTTGTAACAGCCCGAGATTTTATGAAAAATATTCTTTTTTATTTCAGTAATGTCTTGTGTTGTACGCTACACCAAAAGGAGCTTGCACAACACGCATCCTTGACTTGCCTTGTATTACACGCAATCGCAACCTTCCTCGATAGCGTGTGTGGTACGTAATACTAAGTTTCACGAAATAATGATATGTTATTAAAATATTATTAAAACTAGCCGTTATGAATAGTAATAACCACTTTTTAAATTTTAGAAATTTTAACTCACAAAATGGACTTCATTTTTGGATTCGGAGTATCGAATTTAGCCTAAGGTGAAATTTTGGTACTTTTCGGATAACTTTCATATTCTCAGGAATAGTGAAAATTACTAAATTATAATTAAAAACAACTTTTTTTAATCGAAATAATTAATAGTGATAAATCATTAATTTGAGTGGTTTTAAAGTATATTTAGAATATATTTTTACAATTTAATACAATGTTGGTCATTGGATGTAATTTCCCATTTAAACTAGACATAAACAAGTGTCAATCTTTTGATAGGTATTGTTTCATAAAAACACGCTATTTGTTTTAACAGTGGGATTTAATTATAAAATTAATTAATGAAACTTTTATGTTATGAATTTGGTAAAATAGACTTCATTTTTGAATTCGGAATATGAAATATAGCTTGGGATGAAATTTTGGCATTGTTCTGAAAAACATCAATTTTTGATGAATAGTGAAACAACTATGTGGTAGTTAAAAAAACTGAATTTTTCATAAAACTTAATTTTACCGCTTCTGTGAATTGAATTTCAAAAATCCGAGAGACACGGTTGATGTCAGTAAGTAAAATGTGGTTCAATGAGATAAAAATAATTTTTGGTGAATAGTAACTTTTTACTTTTATTTACCACGGTTAAAAGTAAATAGGGTAATTAAGGGTAAAAATGATATTATTATTACCCTAACACATGTCCTAATTCTATTGGACAAGTGTAATTCGACCACAAACAATCATAGGAATAAAATATGACCATTTAGGCCCACTTGGATTAGATTAGGACATTTATTATTATTTAATTCAAAGAAGAGTTATAAGAGTCAAAATCAAAGTTTATTTACTAAAACATTTTTAATATAGGGTTTTACATAAGATAAATTAGATTGTAAATATTCATTAGAAAGATAAAAAGATTTCCTACATAATGATATTTTAGTTATAATTTTTAGTCATTAAATAATTTAATTTATTTATGACACAATGATGATGCAGTAATTATCTTATTAATGAAATATTGACATAATTGATGTTATAAACACCAAAATAAATGTAATTTGAGACTTTTTATGAATTAAACTAATTTTCTAGTTTACTATTATATATTAATGTTGATTTAATCAACTTTGTTCTAACATATAATTCTGTTATGACTTTCACAAAAATCATATATCAAATAGTGTCAAAATTGACACAAAATAGTTTTTAAATCAAATATTATATTATTAATTGTTATTTTATTCCTAAAAATCTAAGGTTCGGCCAAATGACTTATATAAGGATATATATATTAATAATAAACAATTTGGGGTTCTTTTGGCATGTTATAGTAAGTATATTAACCATATAGTGAAAGAAAAAAAAAGACATGGTAAAAGTTAAATTATTTAACTTAGAGTTAAATCTAATTGATAAGGTTAAAATAATACCCTAAACTTGTCTAAATCCTATTGGTTGATAGGATTTCGACCCATCCCCACCTTATCTTAGAAATAAGACCTTTTGGAACCATTATAAACCGATTTGGACTTTAATATAAAATAATATTTTGAGATATTCCTAAGGTGCCCCTCTCCTCCCTTATAAAAGGGCACCTCCTCCCCCTCCTCCTCACACCAAATTGAGCACTCAAGCTCGGCCAACCCCTACCATTTTCTCCTCTCCACTTCACTAGAATAATCCTAGAGGTCCTGGTCTTCTCCAAAGACCAATCTTAGTTCCTTAATTGGAGGATTCAAAGAGGCGTTCCAAAGAAGAGGTAATATCCATAACCGATCTTTTCAATTTCTTTCTTCTTCAACTTCTTCTTTTTTAGTTGTTTCGTGATAAAGTAATAACATCAGTATTACTTACATACTGATATGTTATTATAAATATGAAACAACCCTAATTCACCTTCTATCCATCCTACGGAAAAAAGAAATCACCGCGCGTGCGTACGTACGGAATACCGTCTCCACGTCGTGGTGTAATCTATTTTTCCACCATCACCATACAAGGATGGGTATAATGGTGTAATGAGTAACTATATATGATTATTATGAAGTAATATTGTTACTGAAATAATATATATATATACTCCAATACAATTCCACGATCATAGGAACGATATCATCACTCGTGCGTACGTACGGAATACCGTCTCCACGACGCGATGAGATTCATTCTCCATGTTAACCATTTAAGAATGATTATAATGTATATATAAGAAATAATAATGAAATATATGACATTATAAAGCTACTGGATTTATGTATATATATACATATGTATGTCATCTACTTACTTCCATTTCAAGACAATAAGGAAAGGAAAACAGCGTTCATGCGTACGTACGGACTACCGTCTCCATGAACGGTGTTTTTCATTTTATTTATCTACCTATTATATATATATATATACTGAATATATATGATATATAAATCATATTTTATATTCTGGAAGTGAGTAAATCATGATATAAGTAATAATGATGTCAAGAACAACAAGTCAAAACACCTACGATAAATGAAACGATTTTACCTAAAACGCTTCTTTAACATGGAATTTACAAAAGAACGGATAATATAATGTCATTAGTGAACCATATATGATATCAAAACAATGAATATGATTCTGTAATAAGTCAATAACATGATTTAAATCATTATACAGGAGTTTCAGACACTTAAAAAGCAAGTCGGACCTAAGGTAAGGGAAATATCACAATCTCATTTTTATCCGAGATTGTTTATTCGTATGTATTTACTGGGGTGTATTTTATCATCCAAATCCATGTTTACTTAATATGTATTATTATTTACATCCACCTAAAATTTTTTAAATCCATTTTTTACCCTTCGTTGAGTTTTTAGTAATACGTATGAAAGGAATCTTTTGTCGTTTTTCGTACGAGGTACTTTTTGACTTTTCCGACAAAACTACGAAGAATATTTTTTTTAACTTATACGACACGAACGGATTTCTACTGTTTTATAAAGCCTTATTTTCATGAAGCTTCCTCTAAAATATTTCATGACTATTTTCAATAAAATCTCTTTCTTTTAAAATTGCATGATGTTTTGTGAAAAGAAATTGATTTTAAAGAAGAACGGATATTTTCCTCAAAAATTCAATTCAAGTGTTTTATCAAAATTATTTTCCATCTAAGATAATAAAGGGTTCTGTTTCTATCCATATTTTTACATTGATTTGACTATGTTTTGATGGAATTATGTTTATGAATTCCTTTATCTTATATGAATTGATTTATGATGTCATGATGTTTCAAGAATCCCATTTTTGTTACATGTGTTATGCGATGATGTATGTTTTATGATTATGTGGCACACATAAGAAAGGATTCATTATAAGATGGGTGGGACCTATATCTCCCTCCAATGCATTGGGTAATGATTTTATATCTCATGAGATAGACATGGCTGGAACGGAAGGTTATTTCGGTTCAGTGATACAGGACTGAAACGAGGAGTGAACTCGGTTCAGAAAGGGACTTTGTCCACTAAGATAGTCTTGGAAATGAGTCATGACTAGCAAGAAATGATTTTCCATGATTATGTGTGCATGCCACAAAGTTTCAAGTTTCATGTTATGATTATGGGGATCTCATTTTCACTTCTATGATTTATCCCATGTTATGATATTATGAGCTCTTTTGCAGGTTAAGATTTCCAAAAGCTATGTTCTTATGTATATGATGTTATTGATATTTCTTTTGTTTACCCTTACTGAGCATTTGAGCTCACCCTTTTATGTTTTCTTTTCCCCAGGATATAACGAAATGTTTTTAGGTAAAAAAAGGGAAGATCTTTATGGGAGATATTGAAGATCTTTCACCACGATTAGAAGATTACGTTCCGAGTTTCCAAAGACACTAAACTATTACGATCCTTGTGTGTGTGTTTTTGTTATGTACTAAGTATTCCGCAAAAGTAATGTAATGTCCATGAACGATAAGCTTCGGGTCTCTACAGTTGGTATCAGAGGAAAGGTTTAGTCAACCTTTGGAAACTAGGATGCGAAAACGTTAGTGAGATCCCTAGAGATATTTCTAAGTTTTGTCTAGGGATGTCCCTAAGGATAAGTATACGTATAGGATACAGTCCTATAACTACGGTAACGATATTAGAATTTAACCTAAGAAGTTAGATATTGAGGATACTCCCCCTTTATAATGTTGTTTTCCCTAGCATGATTTTTGCCTCTCACACTATTCTTTTTGGGTTTTAGACGATGGCTGGAACCCGAAGGAACCGTGTTGATCAATGCAATGGACAATGCAATGATTTCCCTCCTGAACAAACAAATGTTATGGGAGATGGAGTGCAAAATCTTATTGCTATACTTACACAAGCTTTGAATCATTCTGGACTTCCAAATGAGCAGAGAAGGGAACAATATTCTATTGAGTCCTTCATGAGGCAACGTCCACCTTCTTTCAGTGGGTCTTCTGATCCACTTGTGGCTGAACAATGGATCAGTACTACTGAAAAGATATTTTCAGTTCTTCAATATTCTGAACATGATAAAGTCATCATAGCAGTATATCGTTTGGAAGGTGAAGCTGATCAATGGTGGAATCTTATCAAGAATACGAGGCCAAGAGATGAAATTGAGTCCATGGAATGGGACGAGTTCAAGAACTTGTTTTTCAGTAAGTACTTCCCTCGTATTCTTCGAACAAAGATGGAGAAAGAGTTTCTTGAACTGAAGCAAAGGGACGATGAATCTGTTGGTACCTATGAAGCAAATTTTACAAGACTTGCAAGGTATGCTTCTGGAATTATCATCCAACCTGAAAGTAAAGTTGATCGATTTTTCAGTGGCTTAAAACCAAGTCTTCGAAGGGCATTAGCTATAAGAGACTTCAGTAGCTATGAAGAAATTGTGCGTTGTGCTATCAAGGTAGAAATGGAAGTTGGTGTTACATATCCATCTCATGGTTTTGACAAGAAACGAAAGATGGAGTTCAAGGAGAAATCTCAGAATAATGGTGAAAAGAAGATGAATGTTTCCTTATGCACAAAGTGTGGAAAGAAGCATGGTGGAGATTGTCTTAAAGGGACTAGAAAATGTTTTATGTGTGGAAAAGAAGGTCATAGAGAAGCTGAGTGTCGAAGTAATGGAAAAAGGGTTTCTAATGATGTGAATAAAGCAAACACTGCAGAGAACGCACCACCAACACTTCAATGCTTCAAGTGCAAGGAAATGGGGCATTATGCTAATAATTTCCCTAATCCAAGGGTTAGTGATGATCAACATGAGCAACCACTTAAGGCAAAGGACAAAGGGAAATCACATGCGATCACTATTGGAAATGTTGAATATGACAATGATGTGGTGGAATAATTAAGTGTTTATGTAATGGGATTCCAAAATAATGTTGTATCATTGAGTAATGCAATATTTATTGATGTGGTATTCAAAGTGATTGAGATATTTTTTGGAAATAAGATAATATGCGCATAATGAAGACGAGAAAATGAAATGTTTAATAGTATTCATGAGCTCATGATTGATATAAGGACTAAGTGATATCATGATTTGAGTATATAGAATTTTGAGGATTTTGGTATGTGGAAAGTGTTAACTTTTAACTGCACTCATGTTTTCACTATGGTATTCAAGAGAATACACGATTAAGGACTTTGAATGTTTGGAATGTGACCAACAAGACATATCTTATGATATGTGGGGATCAACGACAGTATTAAATCTCTGGTAATCGTTGTCACTATATTATGAGAGTGGACTGCAGTATTATGTATAAGCCTAAAGATTAGACTGGATTATGTTGGACATAAGTTAGTATTGTTTAAGGATAGAAGATTTTCGATATTATTGATGGGATGTTATAGTAACGTAGTTTTAGAAAAAGGACAACATGCAGGACGGGCGATAGCCCATCGCTTCGGACAAGGCTGTAGGAATCGAACCCACAACCGAAGTGCGACTGGCCTTTATCGCCTACCACTGACCTACAGGAAGTCCCTGTTTAGTAGAAACTAGTGTTATTATATTAATCAGTATGATATATGAAGTATAAGCCCATTTTAGGAACCATATATGATTAATCCCACTATAGATCGACTTATGTATATAAATTTTGCTAACCTTTTGAGACAGATGGAATGACCCGTCATTCTATCACATGATCTGCTAACACTTCACGAATAACAAATTCAACTTCATTTATTTAAGAGATGAAGTGGAAATTGTTAAAGGCACGAACAACAGTGAGATTTTACCAAAATAAAGTAAGTATTTATTCTAATTCAAATTCTTTAACTTTAGGGAAATGATCTTGAAAACCAAAAATGTTGTCCTAGTTCTCTTATACCTGATGAATCGGATGGTACCTTAGATCATCACAAATTTATGGATTTGTGATTACTGGCTTTTCCATAGCCATGTTCTCTACCACTCTCCATCAGAACATGATGGTTAGATTTCTCTTCCATATCCATATTTTCACCTATGTGGAAACCCAGTGATTAGTTTATTTGGGTAATCGTTACATTTCATACTTTAGTTTTTAAAGCCAAGTTTTGGTATTCCTTTTTACGATGTGGGTTTCTATTAAAGAAACTTTCGAAGAGTAAACCATTTATAACCTCGACGAATTTCGAGGGCGAAATTAATTTTAAGGGGGGTAGAATGTAACAGCCCGAGATTTTATGAAAAATATTCTTTTTTATTTCACTAATGTCTTGTGTTGTACGCTAAACCAAAAGGATCTTGCACAACACGCATCCTTGACTTGCCTTGCATTACACGCAATCGCATCCTTCCTCGATAGCGTGTGTGGTACGTAATACTGAGTTTCACGAAACAATGATATGCTATTAAAATATTATTAAAACTAGCCGTTATGAATAGTAATAACCACTTTTTAAATTTTAGAAATTTTAACACTCAAAATGGACTTCATTTTTGGATTAGGAGTATCGAATTTAACCTAAGGTGAAATTTTGGTACTTTTCGGATAACTTTCATATTCTGATGAATAGTGAAAATTACTAAATTATAATTAAAAACAACTTTTTTTAATCGAAATAATTAATAGTGATAAATCATTAATTTGAGTGGTTTTAAAGTATATTTAGAATATATTTTTACAATTTAATAAAATGATGGCCATTGGATGTAATTTCACATTTAAACTAGACATAAACAAGTGTCAATCTTTTGATAGATATTGTTTCATAAAAACACGCTATTTGTTTTAACAGCGGGATTTAATTATAAAATTAATTAATGCAACTTTTATGTTATGAATTTGGTAAAATAGACTTCATTTTTGAATTCGGAATATGAAATATAGCTTGGGATGAAATTTTGGCATTGTTCTGAAAAACATCAATTTTTGATGAATAGTGAAACTACTAAGTGGTATTTAAAAAAACTGAATTTTTCATAAAACTTAATTTTACCGCTTCTGTGAATGGAATTTCAAAAATCCGAGAGACACGGTTGATGTCAGTAAGTAAAATGTGGTTCAAGGAGATGAAAATAATTTTTGGTGAATAGTAACTTTTTACTTTTATTTACCACGGTTAAAAGTAAATCGGGTAATTAAGGGTAAAAATGATATTATTATTACCCTAACACATGTCCTAATTCTATTGGACAAGTGTAATTCGAACAAAAACAAGCTTAGGAATAAAATATGACCATTTAGGCCCACTTGGATTAGATTAGGACATTTATTATTATTTAATTAAAAGAAGAGTTAAAAGAGTCAAAATCACAGTTTATTTACTAAAACATTTTTAATATAGGGTTTTACATAAGATAAATTCGATTGTAAATATTAATTAGAAAGCTAAACCGATTTCCTACATAATTGTATTTTATTTGTAATTTTTAGTCATTAAATAATTTAATTTATTTATGACACAATGATGATGCAGTAATTATCTTATTAATGAAATATTGACATAATTGATGTTATAAACACCAAAATAAATGTAATTTGAGACTTTTTATGAATTCCACTAATTTTATAGGTTACTATGATATATTAATGTTGATGTAATCAACTTGGTTCGAACATATAATTCTGTTATTACTTTCACAAAAATCATATATCAAATAGTGTCAAAATTGACACAAAATAGTTTTTAAATTAAATATTATATTATTAATTGTTATTTTATTCCTAAAAATCTAAGGTTCGGCCAAATGACTTAGATAAGGATATATATATTAATAATAAACAATTTGGGGTTCGTTTGGCATGTTATAGTAAGTATATTAACCATATAGTGAAAGAAAACAAAAAGACATGGTAAAAGTTAAATTATTTAACTTAGAGTTAATTCTAATTGATAAGGTTAAAATAATACCCTAAACTTGTCTAAATCCTATTGGTTGATAGAATTTAGACCCATACCCACCTTATCTTCGAAATAAGACCCTTTGGAACCATTATAAACCGATTTTGACTTTAATATAAAATAATATTTTGAGATATTCCTAAGGTGCCCCTCTCCTCCCTTATAAAAGGGCACTCCTCCCCCTCCTCCTCACACCAAATTGAGCACTCAAGCTCGGCCAACCCCTGCCATTTTCTCCTCTCCACTTCCCTAGAATAATCCTAGAGGTCTTGGTCTTCTCCAATGACCAATCTTAGTTCCTTAAGTGGAGGATTCAAAGAGGCGTTCCAAAGAAGAGGTAATATCCATTACCGATCTTTTCAATTTCTTTCTTCTTCAACTTCTTCTTCTTTAGTTGTTTCATGATAAAGTAATAACATCAGTATTACTTACATACTGATATGTTATTATAAATATTAAACAACCCTAATTCACCTTCTATCCATCCTACGGAAAAAAGAAATCACCGCGCGTGCGTACGTACGGAATACTGTCTCCACGCAGTGGTGTAATCTATTTTTCCACCATCACCTTACAAGGATGGGTATAATGGTGTAATGAGTAAGTATATATGATTATTATGAAGTAATATTGATACTGAAATAATATATATATATACTCCAATACAATTCCATGATCATAGGAACGATATCATCACTCGTGCGTACGTATGGAATACCATCTCCACCACGCGATGAGATTCATTCTCCATGTTAACCATTTAAGAATGATTATAATGTATATATAAGAAATAATAATGAAATATATGACATTATAAAGCTAATGGATTTATATATATATATATACATATGTATGTCATCTACTTACTTCCATTTCAAGACAATAAGGAAAGGAAAACAACGTTCATGTGTACGTACGGACTACCGTCTCCATGAATGGTGTTTTTCATTTTATTTATCTACCTATTATATATATATATACTTAATATATATGATATATAAATCATATTTTATATTCTGGAAGTGAGTAAATCATGATATAAGTAATAATGATGTCAAGAACAACAATTCAAAACACCTACGATAAATGAAACGATTTTACCCAAAACGCTTCTTTAACATGGAATTTACAAAAGAACGGGTAATATAATGTCATAAGTGAACCATATATGATATCATAACAACTAATATGATTCTGTAATAAGTCAATAACATGATTTAAATCATTATACAGGAGTTTCGGACACTTACAAAGCAAGTCGGACCTAAGGTAAGGGAAATATCACAATCTCATTTTTATCTGAGATTGTTTATTCGTAAGTATTTACTGGGGTGTATTTTCTCATCCACATCCATGTTTACTTAATATGTAATATTATTTCCATACACCTAAAATTGTTTAAATCCATTTTTTACCCTTCGGTGAGTTTTTAGTAATACGTATGAAAGGAATCTTTTGTCGTTTTTCGTACGAGGTACTTTTTGACTTTTCCGACAAAAGTACGAAGAATGTTTTTATAACTTATACGGCACGAACGGATTTCTACTGTTTTATAAAGCCTTATTTTCATGAAGCTTCCTATAAAAGATTTCATGACTATTTTCAATAAAATCTATTTCTTTTAAAATTGCATGATGTTTTGTGAAAAGAAATTGATTTTGAAGAAGAAAGGATATTTTCCTCAAGAATTAAATTCAAGTGTTTTATCAAAATTATTTTCCATCTAAGATAATAAAGGGTTCTGATTCTATCCATATTTTTACATTGATTTGACTATGTTGTGATGGAATTATGTTTATTAATTCCTTTATCTTATATGAATTGATTTATGATGTCATGATGTTTCAAGAATCCCATTTTTGTTACATGTGTTATGGGATGATGTATGTTTTATGATTATGTGGCACACATAAGAAAGGATTCATTATAAGATGGGTGGGACCTATATCTCCCTCCAATTCATTGGGTAATGATTTTATATCTCATGTGATAGACATGGCTGGAACGGAAGGTTATTTCGGTTCAGTGATACAGGACTGAAACGAGGAGTGAACTCGGTTCAGAAAGGGACTTTGTCCACTAAGATAGTCTTGGAAATGAGTCATGACTAACAAGAAATGATTTTCCATGATTATGTGTGCATGACACAAAGTTTCAAGTTTCATGTTATGATTATGGGGATCTCATTTTCACTTCTATGATTTATCCCATGTTATGATATTATGAGCTCTTTTGCAGGTTAAGATTTCCAAAAGCTATGTTCTTATGTATATGATGTGATTGATATTTCTTTTGTTTACCCTTACTGAGCATTTGAGATCACCCTTTTATGTTTTCTTTTCCCCAGGATATAAAGAAAGGTTTTTATGTAAAAAAAGGGAATAACTTTATGGGATATATTGAAGATCTTTCACCACGATTAGAAGATTACGTTCCGAGTTTCCAAAGACACTAAACTATTACGATCCTTGTGTGTGTGTTTTTGTTATGTACTAAGTATTCCGCAAAAGTAATGTAATGTCCATGTACAATAAGCTTCGGGTCTTTACAATCTTATTGGATGATATATTTCCAACCATTTCCATCCTTCGATCGATTTTGGATCCACATGGAACCCCTTGAGAGAGATAATTACATGTTATGAGAATTAATTTAAAATAAAGAAAAGTATAACATAAACTAGTATCTCTTAATAAGCAGAATTTTATATGAGGCTATATAATTGATCAATTAAACTATAAAAATTAAATCAAATTAGAAAATTATTTTATAGATCATGATATTTTATTTGTGATTTTTAGACATTAAATAAATAAATTTAATTATGACATAATGATGAAGTAATGATTGATTCGTTAATAAGGTATTCAAATAAATTACATTCTAAATATTAAAATAAAAGTAATTTTATAATTTTAGGCCATCAAATAATTTTATGAATGATAATTACATTTTATGTTTTTTTTAATTGCTTTATCTTAATGGAATATGGTAGTTGTGAATTTGTAAAAAAGTCTCGTATGAATAATGTCCAAAATTTTCATAAATATTAACTTAAAACATAAAATATTTTATTAAATGATATTAAGTTATTAAAAATATATGATTTGTAAAATTAATTATGATAAGTCTAAATATTTCATTAATGATTTTATTTTGGTGGTTTGACATTATATTGTAATTACATTTACCCACAATTTGATAATATCATGATATCACAGTAATATTAAAAAGGGTAAAATAATGGTCAATCCATAAATATATGGATAAAAAATATTCAAAACATGTTATAATATAATTTTATGATTTTTATTTGTACCAAAATCATCTTATCTTCCAATTAAATGTTTTTGTACTATTTGTAATTGAAATTGAATTTATAATAAATTAATATTTCAAGACATTCCTAAATTACCCCTCCTCCCTATTATAAAAGGACACCCCATTTACTGACATCACTCACACCTCTAAAACCACTTGGTTCCTACAAAATATTCCCAAATATGCTTCCACATACCTACCTTCTTCATAGAATCCTTGCATTTGGTTGAAGACAATCCAAAAAAAACTTTTGGTTCAAATTAAAAGAAGTTACCCAATTTAGAGGTAACATATCCTCTCAGGTTCTTTTATTTATTTTTCTTTATCCACTACCTATGATCTTATTATTTGTTTAATGCATAATAAAAGCAGTATCCTCAATATACTAGAATGTTTCTATAATAATGATTCAAACTACACTTAAATGCACATCCATATAATGGATATGAACATATTGTTTCTATGTACGGTGATCTACAACCTCACGAAACAGTGATTGTTCAATTTTTTTCTACCACCCCTCATCATATCAATTATGATAGAAATTTATTTATATATGATATTTATGATATTTATATTTTATCTTTTCTATGGTATTTTTTATTTAGAGCATAACCATTTTCTTTCCATAGTGTGTAAATATGATAATTTCTTTTGAGGAAGTGCAGACTACCGCCCTTCAATGTGATATGAATCATTCATGCCATATGAGGAATGAATAAAATATTTAATTAATAAATTAATTTAACATATATAACATAGATATTATTCTGTATTTATGATATACGTATGTATAATTTATTATTCTTTCTTTTAATTTGTCAATGAAATGAATGTAGTGTTAATGTGTACATATGACCTAATGTCTCCATGAATGGTGCATTTCATATATTATCTTCATATTTAATGTAATATTATGAATAAATATTTATACTGAATATATATGATATTTAAATAATTAATACTAGTCTAGAGATAATGGAATTTTGACCAAATGAACACTATGTAGTTATAAAAATTTCATTTTCAAATCAAGAACCAAATATCATCAAAACGACATATATGAACAAGAAAAATTATATGGTTTCTATAACAAGTTAAATAGGGATATAAAAGGAATAATAAACATGAAAATGGCTCTAGCCCAAGTAAAAATTTATATTTGATAATTATTCAGGAAGATAAATAACGAATAGGACAAGTCATATTCAAGGTAATCGACTTCGTCTCAATCACCTTTCATTGAGAAATATTTTGTTTTATACATGATGTGATTTAATATACTGTATAATTATACCATGTTTAATTTTATTTCATTAAATGGATTTCAAAAGAAATTTTTTTCCAATGTTTTTTACTAAACAAAAAGGGGATCTTTCTTTTTAACATACACGACGACAATGATCATTCTACTATGAGGTGTATTATTCGATATTTCACATCCTTAATAAGATGAAATGATTAAAAAAGGAAAATAAATAACATATACCCTTTTTACGTATTTTGTTATTGTAAATGGTTTTGATACATTATTGACTCTGTCAATATCATGAAATGATATATTGTTATTTGAAATGTGGAAATGTTATCATCCATTTTGGTTGTTTTTTTGTCATGAATATGTTATAGTTCATGGGTATTGTTTACGTATACAGGTGGTTCGGTGATAAACTGAAGATAAGTGAGCTCGAGATAGCTCTCCATTGAAATGGGTAATTCGATGGAGGTAAATATTAATTTTTCTCCAATGATATTTAGGGAATATACATTGATGGGTATTCTAAACGTAACTCCCTCTGTAGATGTACATACTACAATGTATGTTATGTATACCACATGTTACCTTTATGATTTATGATTTATATGTGTTATTCATAAATCTTATGATTTAATGAGGTATATTAAAGAGCTTATGTTTTATGATTGAAAAGTATGATTTCTTTTATTTGTATGTATTCACAGACTAATGATTAATTTCATTATTTTATATCCTTTAATGAGAATTTTAGGATATTCTCAATTTCTAAAAAATATATTTATAGGGTATAAGGAAGGGTAATACAAAGGAAGAATTCAAGAAGATTTATATCGATAAAATAAATCTTTTTGCATTTAAGGTTTTTTATTCTAGTGAAAAAATTGGATGAATTAGATGTGTCAACATGGTAATACCTGAGAAGTAATGTAATTTTTATGACTTAATTCTCTAAAAATCTAATGCTAAAAAGTCCCATAATGTGAATCCATGAATTAACCAATGATTATATTATGTTTAATTCTAGGACCATACAATTGATATTATATGTTGGTTTTAGATAACATTAGAGGTTAGGGTGTTATTTAACCATAAGTAACATGTTTTATATAACCATAGTGGTTATTATATGATAAAGGGTCATAGTTATTTTAGATAAATTAAATTAGTTTAAGATAATATAATTATGTATATATTATTGTTTAACATACATATAAGATTTTATATGATGATTTTACTAATATACTCACACCAATCTTTTTGGTTTTAGTAAATGGTTGGATATATGAGGCACCAAAGTAACAATGGATGTGAAGGAATATGTGGTGGTTTTTTGAATAATAAATCAAATAAAATGGGAGTTGTAATGAGTACTCTTGTACTTATTTTTAAAAAACTATCTAGTGTCATGATTTACCATTAGAACCATGGTGATTTTTCTAAGGTATCATATATACATGAAAAGAATCCCTATGGATGTTTTGGTAATAATAATAAAGGTAAGTATTTTAAAAACCTATGTATTAAGGATGTAGAAAGAAACACCTACCGAAATGTTTCAAAGGGATATGAATATGATATAGATGTTGTAATAAAGATCAAAAAGAGATAACCGTTTATGAAAATAGAACAATTTGGGATTTTATTTGATTTTTAGTGGATGAATTTTATTTTGTAATAATATACGTTTTTATTATAGACATATAGTGATATGCGTTATTAATTTAAATGACTAACCTATCTTAGAGAATATGTGATTAGGTTAATTAATTTTAAGTACAATACTTTAAGAGTAGTCGATGTTATTTAGAGAAAAATGTAAAGATTTATCATGGAAGACTATGTGATCAAATCCTTTTGAATTTTTTATTTCAATATTAGTTTAAATTATTTTGATGAATTTTTAATGTAAATTGTTAAATAATTGTATTTTGGGGGTCTTTTGATGATGTTTTTTGATGTATGGATATTAAGAGTATTATTTCTATCTTTAAAGGATTATCTTATTAGTGGATTATCTGATCATATAGTAACCATTTTGGTTTTGGATCATGTCTAATGAAAGGTGAAATTTATTGATCATCTATTACGGATTATGTGATTCACTAGAATTTGAATCTAGGGAATCAGGTGTGACTGATTCATCTCGAATACCCATCTTTTGGAGAAAAGATGAGTTTTTGGTAGATATTTATTAAAGGATTATACTCTACATGAAAAGTAAGTATATTTCTGTATGTTCTTAGTCAAGATAATAAATAAATTCATTAACTTTAAGAAAAGTAACTTAAAACAAAAACATTTTCTATTTAATTTTCCTACCATTAAATCAATGATTGTTTAACCCATCACCATTTTTTGGTTTTCTGGTTTTTAACTTTCTCCTAATCATGTTTTGTATGACTCTCCACCAAAATTTTTTGTTTTTTTCTCCCATATCTATGTTTTATAACATGAAATCTAGGAATATGTCCCCTCAAGTGACCTTTCTGCTTATATATCTTTATTTAAATGGATACTTTTCTTGGATTTTTCTGATGTGCGATTATTAATGATGTTTATAAGCCCAATTTTAAAATTACGAGGAAATAATTCTCAAATGGGGGGAATGATGTAATGACCTAGTTATTTTTAGAAGAATACTGTTTCATTTCTATTTATATTCCTGAATATGATATTAATTTTACATTTAATGGGGTTTTTAATGATAGTGCACTCGACATGAAACAATGGGTTAATCTAAAATCATATATTGCACACAACATTGAGTTAAACTGAAAAACATAATACAATTATATTATTATTATATTAAATAGAAGTAAATTCCATGCCATTGGAATGAAGGGAATGGATAGTATCAGATGATTCTTGATATATAGTTTACAAATGTTTAAATAATGATTCCTTGGTTACCAATTTTTTTATAAATTAAAAATAAAACCAATCAATATAAACAATGTGTTTATATGAGAACCCAATTAAAAAGAAAATAATTGAGTTTATATTATCATATCACACTTTATGGATTATTATTACAATAAAAATATATTTTATATAGATAATTAAATGTTTTAAATTCATATTATATGGTTTCTAGATATAATATTAGAACAAATTCAATTTTATAGATAAAATAAGTATTGTCCAAAAAAATCACTTTTATGGCCTTTTAATGGCGAACCCTTTTAAAATTTAGTTATTTTTACATTTATTTGTTTAATTTGTAAAAATAAATTTATTTTATAGATGTGGGACATGAATAGTTACTTTGGATATTTTTTTTGGTAATTTTCTAATAAAGTATGTTTTTGGGTAAATAGTAAAAATTATTTAATTTTAATTCAAAACCATCATTTCATTTAATTTATTTATATACTTAAATTTTCCTCTTAATTATATTTTAATGTTTATTTTTTTCATTTATTACAATTTTGTTCATTGGAAGTAATTTCCTATTGAAATTGGACATAAAAATATGTCAATCATTTTATAATTACTACTTCTAAAAAACCTATTTTTTGGTTTTGACAGCGGGAATGAATTTTAAATTAATTACTACAAATTATGTAATTTAAAATTAGAAAAATGGATTCCATGTTTGGAAACAAATGAACCAAAAAGTTTAACTAGGTACCATTTTGTTTTGGACATTTTGAATAGTAACTTTGATAATTATTATTGGTACTATGGTTAATGGGAAAATATAGTAAATAAAGGTAAAAAATTATATTATAATAATATTAAACTACCCTAAACCATGTAATAATTCTATTGGATGTATTACGTCTGACCATGACTATTATTGTTTCTATTTTGGGACCCCATGGATCCACATGGGAGTTATAATAACACGTTATGAGAATTAATTTAATGTAAAAAGAAATATATAATAAACATGTATCTTTTATTAAAAAAAAATTATATGGGGTAATATAATTAAAATATTTTACTATAAATCGTAAATAGTAATATATAAATATTTTCTACATAATTATATTTTATTTAAAATTTTAATACATTAAATAAATAATTTAAATTATGACATAATGATGATGTTGTGATTGATTCATTACAATATTATTCTAATATATAATATTATAATTATAAAAATAAATGTAATTTCAAGATTTTTATTCCATAAATGACAATTTTGGATGATATTTATATATAATGTTTGATTTAATGCCTTTGGTTTGATGGAATCTAGATGTTATGAAATTGAAAAAAAGTAATGCATGAATAGTGTCTAACATTGACATAATTAATAAGTTAAAACATAAAATATTTTATTAAATGATATGAAATTATTAAAAATATTTTATTCTTACTAATGGTTATGTAAGTAATAATATGTCATATAAGACTTTTTTTGGGGACCTTTGACAAGATATTGAAAATACATTAACGCGCAATCTATAAATAACGTGATATAACGATAGGATTAAAAAAATGTAAAATATGGGATAAACAAAAAAGCTAAGGATAAATAATATTCAAAACATTCCTAAAAATTATTAATTTCTTGGTATTATAACCAAAATCATATTATTTATGAACTAATTCTTTTTTACCATTATTAATTGATATTTAGTTTATAATAAATTAATATTTATAGACATTCTAAATTTCTCACCCTCCCTCTTATAAAACAACACCACCTCATACCATATAAGTCTCACCTCTCAAGCTCGTTGGATCATCCATATTATGCCTAAACATGTTGTGAAACTCCCTGAATTCCCCCTATAAAATTAACATTGGAGGAATTCAATTCATGAAAACATTTTGGCTTTGAAACAAAAGAAGTTACCCGATTTAGAGGCAACAGCTTATCTCATGTTCATTTAATTAATTTACATTATCCACTATCTATGATCTCATAATTCTATGATTAAATAAAGACAATAGTTTTATATATATCATAGTATGTTTTATGAGATGTAGTCAAACAAAACATTCATACAACTCCATCTAATTGGTAGGAACATATTGTTGCTGCGTATGGCAAATCACTGTCTCATGAATCAAGGAATGTTCAATTCTCTCCAACCACCTCTCATGGTGGAAATTATTATGAAGATATTTTTTAATATCATATTTATTATATATATATTGTATCTATAATTATTTATTTTTTATTTTCAATTTTACATAATGCATTCCATAATGTGTAAATATGATAAATTTAAATGAGGAAGTGCATATTACCGCCCCTCAAAGTTATATGACCCATTCATGCCTTGAATAGAATATATAATGTATGGAATTAATGAACATATGTAACATATATAACATAAATATTATATTTTATTTATAATATACCTATGTATAATATATTTTTTACTCCTTTAATATTATAATAAAATGAAATTAGCGTTCATGCGTACGTACAACCTACCATCCCCATGAATTGTGCATTTCAATTATAATCTCCAAATAATATGTATTTTTATGAATAAAAATATTTACTCTATATATATGATATTTTAATAATGATTACTATTATATAGATAGTTTAATTTTTACCACATAGTCAATTTTAAATTTTAATAAGTTGATTTTTGAATCAAGTACTAAATGTAAACAAAATGACCAATTTGAACATATATAATTATATGATTGTTAAAAAAGGTAATAATTTATATAAAAGGATTAATAAACCTGGAAATGTTTGTCACGAACCAAATCTGGTCGCCGCCAAAATCGACACCAAACCCAGCCCGTGACATGGCCCGAAGGGCGTTCCCGATCCCCACGGGCTGGCACAAGTGCCCGGGTATCATATCATGATGATTGGGAACGATTTACCCGATTTTATAAACATTAAACAACAAACAAACTCAATAGAACAAATCTGGATTTTTTTTACTAAAACCGTCTTTTACAAAATTTCAGAACTGAAATACATAAGTTAAAACTATGTTTAAAGAATATTACAATGGTACATAACAAAATAAAGACAGCCCAAGAACCTCCACAAGGAAAGAGGCACCACCCTCAAGCTATCTCCACGACACTGTATCCCAATGGACAACTAAAAACCTGAATCAATGGCATAAATCCTGTACCCAAACCTGTGACATAAAAGAAGCAAATCTACTTACACCCAAAGGTGTAAGTAGGGTGTGAGCGAAAGCCCAGTAGGATACCACCACTAATAGATTCCATGTGATAAACATTTAATGGCGAAAAGCATGCAAGTTTTCAAAGACATGAGATGCTAGTTAAAATTTCTAAAAGATGCAACATTAAATAAAAACAGTTTTCAGGTGGGCTAATTTAAAGAATAAAAAACATTTAAAATAAATACCATATCTACTGAATTTTCCAGCCTCTCATACCGTATACCGACGGTAAGAACAAAGTATCCAGTGAGCACAAGCAATGGGAAATAACCCCTAGGCACTAGCTAGCTGTGGGTCCCAGGTACCTCGTATCTCGGTGAGAGTAACCATCACAAATATCCATTCTCGTGCACGAGCCACTAGTATGGAACATACCCATAACCTAGTGGTCCCCAATCATCATCATCATAGTTTAGTTAGAGTTGTAAGCGTCAATCTTGCTAAGTGAAACTGAGGCCAAACCCCACGGATTCACTAGCATACTAGTACACGTCCACCCACCTAGATACCCGGGTTTTCCCTTTGTGCTCAAACAAGTTCAGCAATCCAAGAAGTATGGTTTTCACATGAAAATATCACTTCCACATCACAAATTAACCAAACAGCCCCATGTACATCACGCAAGTCAAAATTTCCACTTTTCATTCAAATGCATTTTGAAATCAAACTCACTCCAAATTGCCTACAACACTTTTCAAATTTCTTTAACACTTCCACAAATCCATTAAACAATTTTATAAAACCATTACAAGATATTCAACTCACATAACAGCCCACACACATGTCACACAATACCCTTCTCAGCTTCACAATTCATTTTATAAATAAACTCACATGAAATATCCCACACCCGTGTTTCGCACACAAAACACAATTTAGTAAAACATTTCGACAATTTATAAAAAAAATTATAAAAATGTTTAACATCTAAAATCACCACTTTACCATTCAAAAACCCACATTAGGTGAACACACTCACCCAAACAGTACATATACACCCTTTCCCAACTTTGGTTAACCAAATAAAACATTGGCAATTTTTATAAAACAAACCCAAGAGGTATAACCATTGTTTGCACACTAAACCCATTTCAAAACCCTATTTTAAAAGCAAAATCATACCAATACCAATCCAAAACAGAATTGTTCATCCCTAAAACAATTATTAAACCACCCCCAAATCTTATAAAAATACATCAAATAATACCACAAAGATACACATGAAAAACACACGTTTTCATAAATCACCTTGAAAAAGTACGACATGTTTTTACTCCTTAAACTCATTAAAAAAAACCTAATTTCAAGGCCAACATGAAAATAAGGAATTAACAAACCAGAATTGGCATCCCCTTTCAAGACTAATAAATCACTTTCATATGTTATAAACTAAACCCAAACATTACCCCAAGAGTCACACATGAAAAGTGCCCAATTTCAAGCTATAATGCAACTAAAAATTAAATGTTCAACCAAATCCATCAAAACTGTTTTAACAGCACATAAAACAGATTATAAACATGCTAAATTAATTATCCATGCAAGCTAACTCATCATAAAATGGCTACACATGGAATCACCTACCCTTTTGAGTCGAAACCCTCAAAACTTGGTGCGAAACCTTAAGCGCACCACCGTTGCACCAAAAGGAATATAAATCCTGACCTAAACCACAATAATTTACCCAAAAGACACAAAATCAGACATTAGGATCGAACCCCAACTTCTGGACATGAGGAACTTTAAGAAAAAGGGAATAAAACTAAAAGAGAATGGAAGGAACCAAGAAGGAATTCCCTTACTTGAAATATCTTGAAGGAATCGGCCCCAATCCACCAAATAATGAATCACCAAGTACCCAAAACTGGCATGGAGGTTCGAAGGATTCATATTAGGTCATGTGGGGACTGAAATGGGGGAAAAAGGATGCAAAATGAAGGAGTTATGAAATGATCAATTTACCTCTCCAAATCTGCTCTATTTTAGAAACCCTAATATGTTCAGTACTAAATCGCGATGAAGAAGAGCTCCAAATAGGGTAGAGAGAGCTTGGTCGCGCGGCTGGGTTCAAGGGGCGCATTTGAGGCTTTGAATCACCGAAAAAGACTTAAACATTAATAAGTTATTAATTAATCAAATTTTATTTTTAAAACTGGAATTGGGCTTTCGGGCAGGCCCAATCCCTTAAATAAAAACCAACATAAACCTTGGTTATGGATTTCCAAAGGCTCCAAATATTAATGGAGGTGTTAATATATCAGGGGATGACATTTAGGAGTTGGAAGGAGTGAAAAATATTACAAAATGAAAAAGTTATAAAAGAAATAAAATTTATTTTTAAATCTGGAATTGGGCTCACGGTTTGGCCCAATTCTTGAAAACTCACATATTCTCCATAAAACCTTTGGAAACCCCCAAAACAAATCATGAATGGAAAATAAATTAAAAATAACTTTAAAATAAGTTATGTATGTGACAATTCTCCCCACCTTGAAAACTTTCCGCCCCGGAAAGTCATAGCAAGGTCAAAGCAACAACCAAACCCAACTGAGAAACCAATAGGTACACCCTTGCCAGGTTTCACCCCCAAAGGTCAAAACACATCCAGTGATCAATGATGGAAGGAATACTCTCACAAACCAAACTTACACCACTTTCCTGAAACAATCAAGTACATTCAGGCTTTATCCTAAATGAAAACTCCTCAAACACAATCTGAACAATACTCAATCAATTTACCCAAAAAACAACAACAACATTGAACAAGGTTACACTTCCCTACTATAAATAAATCATTGGAAACTCTCCAATATCAATGTTTACCCAATGAATATGTAGGTAGTTATATATCTTCAAATGATAATACCTACTTCCCAGACAAGTCCAAGGAAAAAAAAAATGAGTTACTCGTATGAAGAGACCCAAATGGGCTCCCCACCATAAGAGACAACTTAAATTGTTTTCCCGAGACAGAACCAAGACACTAATAGTGGGAGGACCAAACATACTCTCTATTACAAGGTATATACTTCCATTAAATGTTTATGAAGGAACATTCATGAGAATCATATTGGGTCTCCCCACCATAAGAACTGACCATCTTAACCGACCAGCATGGGCCGACCCAGAAAGACCCAAAAAGAAATTAAAGATTTAGGAAGGGCGCACGATTAGTCTGCATGGTTTGGGAAACTGTGCACTAACTATGAATATAATTATTTCTACATGGCTTCCTAGCACACGGCCACTACTAAACGTGCACAAACTATGTGCTCAACTATGATGAAACCAGAGGTTTGAACTATTCCCATCTTTCATACTAAGGATAGGACTTTGTACAAGGGTTTAAATGGCCCTAGGATTTCCCCTGACTACGAGCCAGCTTCTCTCCGAGACCTATGGCTGGAGCTCAAATGATTGAAGCGTCTTCGGCCTCGTAGTTAATGTTTGGAAACCCACTGAATGAGAATTCTTCTTTTCGGTGCCACCAAAAACTACACTGCAGTCCCAAATAAGTTTTCTAGACATAACACATTCCAAACTCACTTTACCTTATCCCGATATTTCACTGAAACATGGGCTAAGAAGATACACACACATCACAACTAGTTTCTTCAGGTGAGAAACAATAGAAGTAAAGAACACCTACACTCACATTCCTATAAAATAGATGATTTTGATGTTTTTTTTCCAAGTAATACATTCACCCAACACAACAGGGACTCTCAGAGGATTTCACGACTTTCACCTATATGGTCAATCGAGCACATGACATCATAAGGCATCACCGAACATGGCCATTGTTACTGATGTAAAAAATGCATGGAGAGGGACCTTATACAACATCCCCAAACAACACACAATTCTAGAAAGTGGTCATAATATCCTATCGTGACCATATTTCTCAAATTGGTGGTTTAACATGAACTCATGCTTCAAAGAAACTTTGAAGAACCCCAAAGGCCCTCTTAGACACCATCAAGACACTCATCCAAAATAACAACCCTAGACCACATCCACCTTCGACGAATTAGGAAACATAAGAAACTATGGTCTCCTTCACCCATCCACAAGCACTCTCCCATTACAAGAGGATCTAAAAAATCAAAGAAAGGAATGGGTGTAGACTCAATCTAAAAATCTCAAGAAAAAAAATATTCCTTATATTGATCAACTGGAGGGTCTTCAAATGGCGAAACAATCCGGGTTGCACTTCAGTTGTGCACTAACCATTAATGGGGGTGTACCTTATCCAGCGATTAAACCCAAGGACCCAACCAAGATGGTCTATTAGTCAAGATATACCACAAACCAGATCTAAACACATGAAGGGAACCATCATAAATGCGTCCCAAAACATTTTTCAAAAGAGACCACTAACTGTCCCTATGACACAACTTACTGACCAAACCCAAACCCAAAACACAGTTCAAACAGGAGGGGTTCTTGGACTCAAAAAATCCCACAACATCAACATTTTCCAAAAATACATAATATAAACCATTCCAAAAAATTCATCAAGTCTTCATATTTCTCTTTAAAAACATTTCTTTGAATACAAATGGTTCAGTGGTTAGCGCATCCACCAATGGTACCCCATGGGCCTTACACATGCATGTTTCAGTGCCACACCGGGCACCCTCCTCATATCCATCTCGACACTCATTGAGTCATGTCATCAACCATCCATATTCCCATATAACCCCATGCATGTGGTTGCTCACGAAAATACCAAAGGTTAAAACAAAAATTTGTTCCACTTTTCAAAACCAAAACGGTCAACCAACGCATCCTTTTTTCTCAAAACCGCTAACCACGAGATCAAAATCCCAAATCACATCTTAAAAAAAAATTCAGAAAGTCACAACCATTTAGAAAATAACTCACTTTCAAGATATTCACATCAATTTCAAAACATCTCATCCCATTAAAACACACTCTGATTGTTTAGAAAACTCTATTGGAAACACTTTTCAAAACCAACTTCAATATAGTTCCTGCTTTCAAAGAGGTGTAAGCACGCCATTTTATATTTCAAAACAATTCTGAAAATTCAGTTCTACCATTTCATAAACCCAACCATTCCCTCTTTATTTGAAAATCATTTCATAAAAACTTTACGCTTCTTAAAACCAAGTCACCTTAAAACCAAAATGCCAAGATTTCAAAACTAATGAAAACCAGACAATGCGAGAGGAAACTAGTTTCAGTGGGTGACTTGGACATATGGTTGGCGGCCATATTCCAATCACTTCACTGTCACAGAGAGTTTTCTAGGTAATATCCCCGGCTCCACATGGCTTGCCAGACCCTGCGAGCTCATTGAGACCATTAACCCAACTCTCTTTTCATTTCCCCTAATCATCATCAAACCAAGAAAACCCAAAGACATAGACAAATCCCAACTTCCCCTGGCGACTTGAATCCTGAAATGAGGTGTGGTGATCAAGCACACTACCCATAACCAGAATTCCATGTCCCAATAATCATAACTCTAGACTATCCTGACTATTTCCCAAATAACATGACTCAAATGGAGCGAACCTCCTCTGATACCATTTTGTCATGAACCAAATCTGGTCACTGCCAAAATCGACACCAAACCCAGCCCGTGACATGGCCCGAAGGGCGTTCCCGATCCCCACGGGCTGGCACAAGTGCCCGGGTATCATATCATGATGATTGGGAACGATTTACCCGATTTTATAAACATTAAACAACAAACAAACTCAATAGAACAAATCTGGATTTTTTTTACTAAAACCGTCTTTTACAAAATTTCAGAACTGAAATACATAAGTTAAAACTATGTTTAAAGAATATTACAATGGTACATAACAAAATAAAGACAGCCCAAGAACCTCCACAAGGAAAGAGGCACCACCCTCAAGCTATCTCCACGACACTGTATCCCAATGGACAACTAAAAACCTGAATCAATGGCATAAATCCTGTACCCAAACCTGTGACATAAAAGAAGCAAATCTACTTACACCCAAAGGTGTAAGTAGGGTGTGAGCGAAAGCCCAGTAGGATACCACCACTAATAGATTCCATGTGACAAACATTTAATGGCGAAAAGCATGCAAGTTTTCAAAGACATGAGATGCTAGTTAAAATTTCTAAAAGATGCAACATTAAATAAAAACAGTTTTCAGGTGGGCTAATTTAAAGAATAAAAAACATTTAAAAAAAATACCATATCTACTGAATTTTCCAGCCTCTCATACCGTATACCGACGGTAAGAACAAAGTATCCAGTGAGCACAAGCAATGGGAAATAACCCCTAGGCACTAGCTAGCTGTGGGTCCCAGGTACCTCGTATCTCGGTGAGAGTAACCATCACAAATATCCATTCTCGTGCACGAGCCACTAGTAGGGAACATACCCATAACCTAGTGGTCCCCAATCATCATCATCATAGTTTAGTTAGAGTTGTAAGCGTCAATCTTGCTAAGTGAAACTGAGGCCAAACCCCACGGATTCACTAGCATACTAGTACACGTCCACCCACCTAGATACCCGGGTTTTCCCTTTGTGCTCAAACAAGTTCAGCAATCCAAGAAGTATGGTTTTCACATGAAAATATCACTTCCACATCACAAATTAACCAAACAGCCCCATGTACATCACGCAAGTCAAAATTTCCACTTTTCATTCAAATGCATTTTGAAATCAAACTCACTCCAAATTGCCTACAACACTTTTCAAATTTCTTTAACACTTCCACAAATCCCTTAAACAATTTTATAAAACCATTACAAGATATTCAACTCACATAACAGCCCACACACATGTCACACAATACCCTTCTCAGCTTCACAATTCATTTTATAAATAAACTCACATGAAATATCCCACACCCGTGTTTCGCACACAAAACACAATTTAGTAAAACATTTCGACAATTTATAAAAAAAATTATAAAAATGTTTAACATCTAAAATCACCACTTTACCATTCAAAAACCCACATTAGGTGAACACACTCACCCAAACAGTACATATACACCCTTTCCCAACTTTGGTTAACCAAATAAAACATTGGCAATTTTTATAAAACAAACCCAAGAGGTATAACCATTGTTTGCACACTAAACCCATTTCAAAACCCTCTTTTAAAAGCAAAATCATACCAATACCAATCCAAAACAGAATTGTTCATCCCTAAAACAATTATTAAACCACCCCCAAATCTTATAAAAATACATCAAATAATACCACAAAGATACACATGAAAAACACACGTTTTCATAAATCACCTTGAAGAAGTACGACATGTTTTTACTCCTTAAACTCATTAAAAAAAACCTAATTTCAAGGCCAACATGAAAATAAGGAATTAACAAACCAGAATTGGCATCCCCTTTCAAGACTAATAAATCACTTTCATATGTTATAAACTAAACCCAAACATTACCCCAAGAGTCACACATGAAAAGTGCCCAATTTCAAGCTATAATGCAACTAAAAATTAAATGTTCAACCAAATCCATCAAAACTGTTTTAACAGCACATAAAACAGATTATAAACATGCTAAATTAATTATCCATGCAAGCTAACTCATCATAAAATGGCTACACATGGAATCACCTACCCATTTGAGTTGAAACCCTCAAAACTTGGTGCGAAACCTTAAGCGCACCACCGTTGCACCAAAAGGAATATAAATCCTGACCTAAACCACAATAATTTACCCAAAAGACACAAAATCAGACATTAGGATCGAACCCCAACTTCTAGACATGAGGAACTTTAAGAAAATGGGAATAAAACTAAAAGAGAATGGAAGGAACCAAGAAGGAATTCCCTTACTTGAAATATCTTGAAGGAATCGGCCCCAATCCACCAAATAATGAATCACCAAGTACCCAAAACTGGCATGGAGGTTCGAAGGATTCATATTAGGTCATGTGGGGACTGAAATGGGGGAAAAAGGATGCAAAATGAAGGAGTTATGAAATGATCAATTTACCTCTCCAAATCTGCTCTATTTTAGAAACCCTAATATGTTCAGTACTAAATCGCGATGAAGAAGAGCTCCAAAGAGGGTAGAGAGAGCTTGGTCACGCGGCTGGGTTCAAGGGGCGCATTTGAGGCTTTGAATCACCGAAAAAGACTTAAATATTAATATGTTATTAATTAATCAAATTTTATTTTTAAAACTGGAATTGGGCTTTCGGGCAGGCCCAATCCCTTAAATAAAAACCAACATAAACCTTGGTTATGGATTTCCAAAGGCTCCAAATTTTAATGGAGGTGTTAATATATCAGGGGATGACATTTAGGAGTTGGAAGGAGTGAAAAATATTACAAAATGAAAAAGTTATAAAAGAAATAAAATTTATTTTTAAATCTGGAATTGGGCTCACGGTTTGGCCCAATTCCTGAAAACTCACATATTCTCCATAAAACCTTTGGAAACCCCCAAAACAAATCATGAATGGAAAATAAATTAAAAATAACTTTAAAATAAGTTATGTATGTGACAATGTTTATGAATCATGACAAAGATAACAAATGATTATTATGTATGGATATAAAGTATGAACAAGACAAGTCAGAATCAAGGTAAATCACTTCGTCTCAGTATCCATTCATTGAGGCATATTTTAGTTTATACATGACCATATATTATATTCTGTATAATTATACCCTTTATATTTAAATTTCATTCAATATTTTTCAAAATTAATTTTGTTTTACAAAGTTTTTTACTAAATAACAAAGGGAATGATTCTTTTTAATATAGGTGGTGCCAACGTTCTTTCCACTATGACGAGTATTATTTGATTTTTTTCTATCTAAAAAATCCACACTATTTTTTAAGGGAAAATAAATACTAAATACTCTTTTTATGTATTATGGTATTGAAAATGTTTTTGATAAATCATTGATTATGTTAATATCTAGAAATAATATTTTGGGTTTTCAATGTGGAAATGTTATTTTCTCATTATGCTTGTTGTATATATTTTGAATTTGTTATGGTTCTTGGGAACTGTTTATGTATAGAGATGGTTCCATGATAAATTGAGGGAATGTAAGACTAAGACAGATCACTAATGTTTTGGGTAACGTGAAAAAGGTAAACTTCAATGTTTCTTCTAATATATTTATTGAATATACTATGGTCGGTATTCCAAACATAGCCCACTACGTAATTATAAAGGATACAATTTAATTATGATTTGGATTCCACAACATACCATTATGATTTATTATTTATATGTATTATTCATAAATCTTATGATTTCGTTATGTATGTTAAAGGGCTTATGTTTTATGATTTAAATGTATGATTTCAAGGATTTGTATGTATTCATATACTAATATATAATTTTTTTATTTTATATCCCATAATGAAATTTTAATGCTCATCCCATGTTTTTTAAATGATTTTCACATGGTATGAGGAAGGGTAAGAGAAAATAAGTATTCATGAAGATTTATAATAATAAAAGAATTCAATATTCATTTGATGAGTATTATTTTTGTGCAACTATTTTATAGACTATAAGTGTCAACATTGTAATAATTGAGATGTAATGTAACGATTGAGGCCTAATTATCTATAATTATAATCCTGAATAAATCCTAAATGTGAGTTCATTACGTAACTCATGATTATTTAATTTTTATGGTTGGGACCTTAAAAATTAAATATGACTAAATAAAAGGGATTGATTCAAGAGAAAGTTAACAGCATAAAAAAGAATTAAGTTTGGAAAATAAAATATACCACATGGCAATTATCATGTAAAATCCCCTTGGAATAGATAATTCAAACTAAAACATAAAATATCATTAATCATGAATGAATCGTTGTTTTAATTATTTAAATGGAAGTATATACACCTCAATGGAATGTAAATTGATAAAAAATCCACCAAATTACCCTTCTGGTTTATTATACATTTATTAAACTACTCTATAGTGGTTATAAATAATTTAATAACTTGTAAAATAACAATATTAATATTTATGCTATCATATATTATCCTTTTATTACATATTTTAACCTATTCATTAATATTATTTTTTCCAATGTTAATTGGAATGTTTTCTAACGCATGTTTCTTTATAAAAGTTCATATTATTATATATATTATATTATTCTATAACATTAATAATAATAAACATGACATAATTATCATATTTATAAATTTTTATACTTTTAAATCAAATCATGAATTATGTATATGAAAAATGATGTGTGTTATGATCCTAGAGACTTTAGGCCGTACATACAAGTGAGTAACATTTTCCATTATTCTATGATCATTATTGATTGGAGGTATGTACTAATAAGTTATTAAATAATGATCATTATATCATTTAAAAAAATATTATATTTTTATATAAAACATTATTTTGTTTTGATGATGATAATAGTGTCACATCGCTTCAGGAAAGTGATAGTCCACACATATATGAACGACATTATTTTCATTCAATAAGTGAAAAATAAAAAAATATTATCTTATATTTCTAGAATGGTTTTTATATAATTCATTTATTTATTATTTAATTTATATGATATATAATCATTTACATTATCGGTATCACCTTCCATGTGAATTTTGTTTGAATGATGAATCACATCATCGTGTGGTGTGGTAGTCAACCATACACAAGATCGACATTCTCATATCATCAAGGGAATTGAAAGTAATAATTTTTACATTATATAGTGAATCCAAATGTATAATAATTTGATAAACATTATATACAGACACACACACATATATATATATATATATATTATCCATCATCATTCCTAATTTTATGAGGTGGTATTGGAAAAAATGAACGCCAGCTATTCGCGAGGTGGTAGTCCACCGTACACACGATCAAATATTTTGATACTCATTGGATGTAAGTGTGGGATATTTTATGCTATACCCTTAACATAAAAGAATATAATTTTATACAAGATAATGATTTTATTATATAATAATTTTATAAAATAAATTGAATTAGTTAGATAATGAGATAAAGAAATTACTCTTATTGATGAACATTACCTATTCATTAGGTATCTTCATTTGGTTTTACTAAACCATTACTAGGATTACCATGTCCTAAAAATAGGTATTCTAAGATATTAGGGGATTTTTGGGATAGATTTCAACATGTATTGTATGATAAAAATCTTTTCCAGTGTGTGAGTAATGGTGAGGAGTGAGTTTCCAATTATATTTGAGGAGGAGTGGCATTCTTGTAAATATGAAAAAGTATTCATCATTGGGAAGTCTGACTTAAATCTTGTGGCTACAAAACGAAAATAATTTATATGAGGGTTTATGTGCCATATAAAGTCATATACCACTAAGAAGTTAATTTTAATAATTTAGTTCCTAAATATTTAATTTTCCCTACAGGTAACATTTTTTTTAAGGCCACTAATTATCTAACTTTGATAATTTATACATTTAAAATAAATTAAATTGAGATTTATTATAAAATGTATATCAATGAATTATAAATATTATATATAGTCCATAAAATAAAAATCCCATGAGTAACACCTCAACACTAGTTACCTAGATTCGGTGCTTTATTACATAACATTGGCATGATACAATGCATCTTGTCCGAAAGACTGATCAATTTAATATTATTAGGGAAAAGATACATACATAAGTTCAACATTACACCTTGAAACAAATTAAAAACTACTTTATTCCTATAGAAACATCCAAGTATCCTAGATTATTCTTTTAAGTCACTCATAACTAATATCATCAAATCCTGGGAAAATAAAACATAAAAAAGGGGTGATCTCAAATGCTCAGTAAGGGTAAGAAACAGAACAAAAGATAACATTAACATTATGCATGGTGAAAAATTAAAAACACATTTCATTACAAATAATAAACATGAACACAATATGGCAGGAATATGAGCTAAGTAAATAATTCCATAATAAATCATAGTCAGGGGTATTCTACTATTTGAATAACCACAAGAACCATTATTATTATTTTCCTAATAAGGGAATGTATAATTCCATACATTCTGAAGCATCTTTTCAAGGAGTCATCCCAGACGTGTAAAAATGATTTAGTCCTCATCCAAAACCATAGATCAAATTATGATGGGACTCAAACAATTCCATGTCTAATTGTCTCATCTGACCTATCGATGCACTGAGGTGCTATAGAGGACTCCACCTATCACATACTATGTCCAATAAATTCCTCATATGAAATGGATGAATCATATCATAATCAATTGTATTAAAACTAGCATACAAAATGTCAATAATTTAACTATAAACCATGAATTGTATAATAATAATACATCCGTAGTCAAATATATCCCAAAACCTTCAATAAAATATGGAAGATTTTTATCATAATAAATCAACTTAAAACAAGATTAAAATCCATCAAAGAATGTTGGCATAGATGAAATGAAAACTATTATAAAGAAATTTGTCCTTCTATTTTGAAACCAGTTAAGAGTCACATAATTATAAAAGAAAAAATTTATTTCGAAAATATTCTTATAATCTTGTATGGGACTCTTCAATGATGTTATAATGGCGGAAAAATAGATGCACCTGCCATATAAGATAAAAAACATTCATACATTAATTTTGTTCAAAGGGTCATAAAGTACCTTGTTTTGAAAATGATAGAATGATTTCATTCAAATCATATACAGTAAAATAAGTGTGTAAATGACTTTAATACATAGTATAGTAAATATTAATTTTTTTTTGAAATACATTTTTATGAACACATGTATGTGGATGATAAAGAGGTCCTAGTAGAAACATTCGTAAAAACAACCTCAGATAATAAACACATTGTGAAATTAACCCTTACCTTGGTCTAGGGTACATTAACCTCATGAATAGCAGTTAAATCATTGTTATTAAATTATACAAGAATAATATACATATATATGATATTATATATGAATCTCTATTATTTCTTTGTTAATAATATTTCAATATTATCATCGTTTCGGGTGTTAACTGATTCATTTTCATTTAAATGATTGGTTACATAAGTCAAGTTTGTTATGGATATGATGTATTTTATTCACATACAGAATTATATTATGTTAATAAACAATTTTTTTAGTCATCAAATGAAAATTATTACGGAATGGTTACGATTGGGAAATGAATCTAATTGCGTTCATGGAGATGGTAATCCGTACGTACACACTGGTGACAATATCATTATATTGATGGATAAATCGTATGTAATTGGATGGTGTATCATATAAACCAAATAATTAACATTTTATATTTATTATTTACATTATTTATACTCATTATTATACACATCCAAATAAACTAGTGTTTGTATAACAAACTACACCACAATGTGGAGATGGTAAGCCGTACATATGAACGTATGGTGACTTTTTCATTTATGGTCTTGTTAGAATAATAAATATGGATATAGCATATATATAATAACATCACATTATGTATAACATACTGGATTTATTAATTTGTTTTGGAAGCAACAGTGAAAGAAGAAGTGGAAAAAGAAAAGAACCTGAAAGAGGGTGGTGAAATTATTACCTCTTCTTCGGGTGTTTCCTAATTATTTGATCACAAGGGATCAATTAGTTGGACTTCTGATCTAAGTAAGGCCTATAGGTTGAATGAATGATAGTTTAGTGGATGTGTTGGTAGGGTTTTTCCGAGCCAAATGGATTTGGAGGTGTGATATTAAGAAAAAGTGATGTGCCCTTTTAGAAGAGAGGTGACGGTCACTTTGGGAATAGCATAAAATATTAATTTATAATTAAATATTTATTGGATTATAATGGATCCAAAATGATTTATTTAGAGGCTAAGGTGGGGATGGGTGGAAAAAAAATCATCCAATAGTATTTAGATAGGTTTAGTTCACCATATTAACATTATCTTTTAGTTTTAACTATTAGATAAATAGTTTGATATTTAGCATGTATTTTTGTATTTTAATATTATATGGTTAATAAACACTCTATAAACTATCAAGAGAACCCCAAGTGGTTAAATATTAATATATATCCTCATCTAAGTCTTCTTTTTCCAATAATTACATTTTTATGAATTTTATATCAATTAATAATATAGTATTTGTTTTAAAAACTCAATTATGTCAATTTTGATACAATTTAGTATTAGATTCTTTTAAAAGCCATTAAAATATCAACAATTAAGACAAAATATATATTTTACCACCCCTAAAATGTCATATTACCCTTGAAAATTAGTTTAATTCATCATAAGTTTCAATTTACATTTATTTGAATATTTATAAGATCAATTATTTTAATATTTATTTAATAAGGTAATTATTGCATCATCATTGTGTCCTAAATGAATTAAATTATTTAATGTATAAAATATATAAATAAAATACCATTATGTAGAAAAAAATTTATATTTATAATGAATATTTATAGTAGAATTTATATAGTGTGTAACCCCTATTAAAAATGTAATAGCTATTAAACTTTGATTTTAAATCTTTTAACTCTTCTTTAAATAAAATAATAAGTAATGTCTTAATCTAATCCAAGTGGACCAAATTAGATCATATTTTATTCCTAAGGTTGTTTTTGTACTAATTGAACATATCCAATAGAATTAGGACATGTGTTAGGGTTATTATAGTATCATTTTTACAACTAATTACCCAATTTACTTTTAACCTTGATAAATAAAAGTCAAAAGTTACTACTCACCAAAAATTATTTTCATCTAATAAAAACACATTTTACATACTACTGTCAACTGTGTCTCTTAGATTTTTGAAATTAAACTCACAAAAGTGGTAAAATTATGTTTTATGGAAATTAACAAATGCTCCTAGGAGATGGGTAAAACACAATAAAAAGATCAATAAAAAAATTTATATATCTAATTTTAATAAAAAATGACTCCAATGATTTAAATTGAACTTATATAGGGATTATGTGTCTATTTTGACCTAATATAAATTTAAATAAAATATATAGTTATTTAATTAAAAATTCTTTTTTAACAAATAATGCAGTGTTCTTCACTATTAATCAAAAATATGAATGTTTTTGGAAAAATACAAAAAATTCACCCTAAACTATTTTTGATATTCCAAATTCAAATATTACGTCCATTTTAAAAAATAGTATTTATAAGTTTCAAAAAGTGGGTATTACTATTTATAATGGCTAGTTTGATTTTTCGTGGTGTGTTAGAATAATGATGTTGCATACAATGCAATCAATTGCATTATTCAAAGGGAAATTTAGCTTGGAAGCTTGAGGGGTTACATTTTTTCACACCTTAAAATAATTTCATCCTAAAAATTTCTAGAATACTATCGCACAAAATATTTCTGGGGGTTCTTCATCATAATATTCTCTAGTTCCGACATTGCCTCTTCCATCACATGGTTTCTCTATAGTACATTTACCAGACGAGTCATCCAGATTCACAACACTTGATCCCTGGTATCAATTTTTTTGACAGGATCATCACAATAAGACAAATCAAGATCCAGTTTAATTTCCTCATAGTTGAGTACATGTGTTGGGTCAGGAATGTATTCTCTCAATAGTGATTCATGGAACACATCATGAACAATAGATATACTTGAAGGAATTTCCAACTGATAAGATACAACTCCAATTCGTTCTAGAATTTAGAAAGGTCTGATGTACCTTGGACTCAATTATCCCTTATTTCCAAAACGTATAACACCCTTCCCTGAAGATTCCTTCATGAAAACATGATTTCCATCATTTAATTCCAATTCCTTCCTTGGGTTATCGACATAGATATTTAGCTTAATTTGAGATGCATTGATGTGGGTTTGGATAATATTTACTTTTTCATGGTTTCCCCAACAACTTCTGGGCCTATGGTTTTCTTTCACCAGCAACATCCCAACTAGTTGGTGTGAAACATCTCTTTCTGTATAATGCTTCATATGGTTCCATCTGAATACTTAAATGAAAGCTATTATTATAGAAAAGTTCTACCAGAGGAAAATATTGATCCCACAAACCTTGAATGTCAAGTGGACAAGATCTCAACATATCTTTTATGGTTTTAATAGTCCGTTCTGATTGTCCGTTAGTTTGAGGGTGGTTTACAGTTCTCAAAAAATGTTTAGTATCTATGGATTTGTGAAGACCTTTCTAGAATCCTGATGTAAAATGGGTATCACGGTCAGAAAAAATAGATAGGGTTACTCCATTAAGTCTTACAACTTCATTTATATATAGTATTTATGAACTATGAAGTGGTAAATCTTCAATTATAGAAGTTAAATGTGAAAAAATGGTATGACCGACAACAATGACCTAGGTTGCATCGTTCCTTCATGGAAACATTGGAAGTCTAATAATAATTCCATAATAATATTATCCCATTTTCAATCAGGTATGGGAAGAGGTTTTATGACTCTTCCAGGCTATTTTCTTTCAGCTTTAACTTGTTAAAAAAATATACATCTTGACCCAAAATCAGGAATCTCACTCTGCATGTTGTCCCACCAAAAATTATCTTTCAAATTTATATAGATCTTCTTACTCCTAGAGTGTATATAGAAATTGGAGCTATGGGGATCATCCCATAATTCCCTTTTTATATCAGGTATGTTAGAAACAAAATGTCTTTTCCCAAATTTCAAAATTCCATCTTCATATATGAAGTCACTCAATCTCCCATCATTCATAGGTTTATTTTTCTTTTTAAACTCTTAGTCATTAGTCTGAGAACTCGTTATTCTTTCTAGTAAAGTATTTTTTGGAACCATTTGAAAAATTATTGATTTTTCACCTTCCATGGTTATTACCATATCCATCTTTACTACATCCATGAAAGAATGAACCCTTTCAACTCTCATCCTGTTCAATCCTCCAATATCCTTTATACTCAAATAATCTTCAACCTTATTTTCCTTCCATGGGTGGTACTATATAGCGCAATCAGAATTCATTAGTGGTTTAAGCCAACGTCATTTCTTCCTGAAGAGTTCTTTCTGTGAGAAAATATACTTCAAACTCTTGTGATCTTTATAAATCTCAAATATTCACTATTGAAATAGTATGTTCATATTTTTAGAGCAATTATTATAGCTGCTAACTCATGATCATGAGTAGGATAGTGTTGTTCGTGATTTAGTATTTTTCGTGATGCGTAGGTAATAAATCTATCATTCTAAATAAGGACACAACCAAGTCCTTTATTTGAATCATCTCTATAAATAAAAATCACATCATTACCGAATGGTTGATTCGAGATAGGTGAATTAATAAGTCATATCTTCAGTTATTCATAACATTCTTTACACTCTTTTTTCCATAAAAATTTAACCCCTTTACATTTGAGTATTGTTTTGGGGTTAGCCAAACATGAAAAATTTTGGACGAAATGTCGATAATAACCTGTTAAACCAATAAAACAGCATACTTTAGTTATACTCATCAGTTTTGGCCATTCATGGATTGCCTTGTTCATTAAAGTATCAATGGAGATTACATCATTAAGGACAATATGGACATGAAAAGAAATCTATTGAAGCAAGAATTCACAAATGTTAAACATCCCATACTATTCATTTCTATTAAGAGTATTTAGAATAATTCTCAATTGATTTTCATGATCTTAGTAGATTTTGGAGTATACCAAGTTTTCATCAATAAATACCATGCCAAAGTCATCATGATATTCTTTGAAAACATTATTAATCAGATCCATGAAGACATAGGGTGCAATATTCAATCCCAAAGGCATTACTATAAACTCGAAATGCCTGTACTTGGTTGGAAATGTTTTTTATTGGACTGTCTTTCTTCTTCACAAAAAACTGATGATATCCAGATCGAAGGTCAATCTTTGAAAAAAAATATTGAGATCCCTGATGTTGGTCGAATAAATCAACAATGCGAGGCAGGGGATACTTTTTCTTTATTGTTATAGCATTGATCTCAATGTATTCAATGCACAACAACATAGATATGTCTTTCTTATGAAAAAAAAGAAGGGCCCCCCATGGAGAAACAATAGGGTGAATAAATCATTTATTACTCAATTCCTCTTGTTGTTTCATTCGTTCCACTAATTCCACAGTTGATATTCTATAAGGGTCTTCAATATGGGCCTTGAACCAGGATTTATATCAATCAAAAACTCAATTTATCTTTTTGGAGGATGTCCATGTATGTCTTCATCAAACACAACAGCATATTACTTCACAATAGCTAAATCCTCTATCCAAACATATTTTTACCCACCCATTATTATTTCATTCTCATCCTTGCAAAAAATTGGATTTAGTAGACCTACCGGGGGTGGATCTAGATAAGAATGAGATGGTGAAATAGCTTCACTAATGATAAAGAATTCCTTATCATGGCCGGGAATTGTAACCTCCTTCTTCTTATAATAACTTTTCACATCATGGTCTAAAAGCCTATCCATACCGAGGAATATATCAAATTCAACCATGGGTATCATTATTAGATCAATAGTTAAATATCAAATATATGCCTTAATTTGGACTAAATTAGAATCCTTTGTTGCAATTATTCTTCCCTTAATATTTTTGACTGACAACTCCCTTATAAAATAAAATTATAAATCTCTAATTATATTAGAAAACTGAGAAGATATGAAACAATGTGATGATCCAGAATCAAATAAGTCATTGGCTAGACTTGAGGAAACCATTAAATTACCTTCATCTAAATATTTCATAGCTTCAACCATAGTAGTAGTGATCGTATAAGCTTGGGATTAATCCCTTGTCCTTTCTTAATGTATGTATCCCTAATTCTTAGGACATTCATTTTCAAAATTTACCACCTCTCTACAATTGTAACATTGAAAATTGGTAGTTTCTTTATTCCCCTTATAATCGCTAGAAATATGGCCTTTTGTTCACATTTTTAGAATACTCCTTTTCCTTTTAGAAAGGCACCAGGGTGCTTCCTTCCACAATTATCACAGGGTGGAAATTCAACTATTCCCATCATGCATATTTCCTTATTTCCTTTCCTAGAGTCTTCACCAGATTTCTTATTCTCTCTCTTTACATCAATGTCGTAAGATTTAGAAAATTCATTTTCTATCATGGTAGCACATGAGACAATATCATCATAGGTTGAGATGGATTTAGAGACTAATTCACGACGTAGAAATTTTTTTAACACATCAAAGAAACAATCAATATTACTTCTTCAGTTACACATATAATCTATAGGATTCTTTTCTAACCCTGTAGAGTTAGTCTCATAATTTCTTACATTCTCATCCTTCTTTTTCCTCAGACTCAGAAATTGTCTATTCATATCTGCTCAATAGTCACATGAAAATTATTTTTCTATGAAAATCACTTTCAACTATATACATTCCATGTGTAGTACTTCTTCATATTCATTTTTGTTTTGTATCAATGACCACCATTGATCTGCAGCTCCCATGAGGCGATAAACAGCCTTGACAACATTTTCCCTTTTTCTACTCCCCAAATCATGAAATATTTTCTCTACGAAACATATCCATTTCCCAGCTACAATTGGATTTGTGCTCCCATTTATTGTTGGTGGTTGTTTCTTCATAATGTGGTCTGAAATTTATCCTCTATGTTGTGGATCAAGGTGCTCCATATCAGAAAGGTTATTATTCATAACCTCAGTGAGTTGTCCCTATATGGCGATAAGATGTTCCGTACCAGTGGAATCACCAGCTCCACTATAATTATCTTGAGTATGAGGAAAATCCATAAATAGATTACATACATTGATACGGTTTCCATTACATACACTAGGTTCCATTTCTATACAATTAAATATAGTATATTAGTTTATGAAATTCAATATATAATTCTGATCATGTAAATCACTTAACATAAATTGAACAATTTTTCATATAATCAATAAAAATAAAAAAAATTCTTTGAGGAGTTATATACTCATAAATCCTTCGTAATGGTTTTTGAGAAAAATAATAATTATCCTGAGCATATTCCCCTAGAGTTTCATAACCAATAGTGCAGCAATTCCCATTGTCATGCACCAGTTCCCATTTGAGTCTATCTTAATGTAGTGTTTTGATGTTTTACACCTAGGTACATTTGTTCCAGAGACTCCTCTACATGATCATACCCACACATGGATGTATTTCTTGTAAAGCTCAAAAAATTTATACAGTACCAAAATTCTAGGATGTTCTTCTATACAAATCCCCAAGTTCTATCTTAAGGTAATACCCTCTAATAAGAGTTTTTCTAAATCTAGTTTCAATGTTTTTTACTAAAATATCGCTGATAGAAACTGTAGCACCCCAACCCCAGTTACCTAGAGTCGTTGCCTTATTACATAACATTGGCATGATACATGGAATCATATCCCAAATGACCAATCAGTTATTTATTATTAGAAAAATATACATACATAAGTTCCACATTACAAATTGAAAATAAATAAAACACTAATTTATTCCATTAGAAACATACAAGCCTCCTAGATTATTCCTGGAAGTCACTAATAACTAAAATCTTCATATCTAGGGAAAATGAAACATATGAAAGGGGTGAGCTCAAATTATCAGTAAGGTTACGCAATACATCGAATGATAACATAAACATTAGGTATGGTGAATAATTAAAAACATGTTACTTTATAAATACTAATAATGAACACTTTATGGAAGGAGTATGAGCTGAGTAAAAATGCCACAATAAAAAATAGTCATGGGTACTCTACTAGTAAAATAACCACTTGAACCATCATTATTGTTTTCATAATGAGGGAATGTGTAATGTGAGACATTCTGAGACATCCTTTCAAGGCCTCAACCGAGATGTATAAACATGATTTAGGCCTCTTTCAAAACCATATGTCCAATTGGGGAATGCCTCGTCCAATTCCAAGTCGAATTGTCTCATGAGACATACCAATGCACTGATGAGCTACAGTGGGCTCCACCCATCACATGATAAGTCCAATACATTCATCATTTGAAAAGGATAAATCATAACCTAGGCATTCATATTGAAACTATCATATGAAATGTCAAAACATTAACCAATAACCATGAATGGTATCAAAATAAAAGATCTATAGTAAAAAAGATATCAAAACCAAAAATACAATATAGAATATTTGTATTATAATAAATCAACTTCAAACATGTTTAAAATCCATCAATGGATGTTGACATAGATGAAATGAAGACTATTAGAAATAAATACGTTTTTCTATTTAGAAACCATTTAAGAGTCACATAATTATAAAAGAAACAATTATTTTAAAAATATTCTTATAATCTTGTAAGGGAATCATCATTGATGTTATACTGGCAGAAGAATAGTTACACCTGCAATAAAAGATAAAAAAAAATTCTTACTTTAATTTTTTCAAAAAAGACATAAAGTACATTGTTTGGAAAATGACAGAAGGATTCGTTTCAAAACATATAAGGTAAAATGAGTGTATAAATGACAGTAACCCATAGTCTAGTAAATGGTAAAAATGTTTTGAAATAAATATTAAATAAAACATGGATGTGGAAGATAAAAAGGTCCCAATAGATTCTTACCTAAAAACAACCTCTGATAATACAGTGATTGTGAAATTAACCCTTACCTTTTACATTTCCTTGGTCTAGGTTACTTTATCCTCCCATATAATAGTTATAATAAATAATATTAAATTATAAAACAACTATATACATAAATATTATTTCATATATGATCCTATAATATATATTGTTTAATCATATTTTTGTAGTATCATCATTTCTAGTTATAACTGATTCATTTTACAGTATATTCTTTGATACATAAGACATGTTTGTTATGGATATGATGAATTTTATTGATATACCAAATGATATTATATTCATGATCAGAAATACTAGTCATAAAATGAAAATTATTCTTGAATGGTTAGGATAGGACATGAATATTATCGTGTTCGTGGAGACATTAATCCATACATACGAACAAATGAAAATATCATTATATTGATGGAGAAATAATATGTAATTGGATGGTATGTAATATATAAAGAATCATTAACATGATATATTTATTATTTACATATGTTATACTCATTATTATACCTATCCAAATAATGAAGTGTTTGAATAAGAAAGTACACCACGAAGTGGAGACGGTAAGCTGTACGAACAAATGTATGTTGACTTTGACATTTATAGGATGGATAGAATAAAAAATTTGGATGTACCATATTTATAATAACATTAATGTATGTAAAATATACATAATATATTTTTTTGGTATGGAAACTAGAAAGAAAGGGGATGTTCAAGAAGAAAAGAACTTGAAAGAGAGTGGTGAAATTATTAACTCTTCTTCAGGTATTTCCATTTGAGTTGACCAAAAGGGAACCATAGGTTGGATTAATGATCAATGTAAGGACTCTAGGTTGAATGGAAGATACATGATAAAATATTAGGGAAGGTTTTGGTGGATATAAATTGATTTGGAGTTGTGAAATTAATATAATGGGAAGTTCTCTTTTATAAGATAGGTGAGGGTCACATTAGGAAAAGCTTGAAATATAATTTTATAATAAAACCATGTTCGGTTTATAATGGCTCCAAAATGATTTATTTAGAGGATAAGTTGGTGATGGGTAGAAAAACTCTCATCCAATAGCTATTATAATGGTTTAAATCAATATATTAACAATATATTTTAGATTTAACTATTATGTAAATAGTTTGACATTTACCACGTCTCTTTGTATTTTTTTATTATATGCATAATAAAGATACAATAAACAGCCAAGAAAACCCCAAGTGGTTATTTATTAATATATATAACCTTTTCTAGGACTTTTGGCTGAACCTTATGTTTTTGTGAATATTATATCAATAAATAATACAGATTTTTTTTAAACTCAATTATTTCAATTTGGACACTATTTAGTATTTGATTTTTTTGAAAGCCATTAAAACATTCTAAATTATAATAAAATTTATTTAACCAACCCTATAAAGTCATATTAAACTATAAAATTTGTGTAATACATCAGGAGTCTCAATTTAAATTTATTTGGATATTTTTAATATAAATTATATAAATATTTCATTAATAATGTAATTACTTCATCTTCATTATGTCATAGATAAATTAAATTATTTATTGTCTAAAAATTATAAAAAAAATACAATTACATATAAAATATTTTTATATTTCTATTGAATATTTATAGTCTAATTTATATTTTGTGTAACCCTATATTAAAAATGTTGTAGTTATTAAACATTGAATACAACTCTTTTAGGTGTGCAAGTGCCCGAATTTGAGATGCGCCCGTAAAGGGGTCCCGAGCTAGGGTTTTCCTCTCGCCACCATCGGCCCTTCGCTGCAGACGGCACGACGTTCCCTCTCGAGCTCGGGGAGTCGGCCAGGATCTCTGCAGTGTCGTGCGGTTTCATGGTCTTCCCTTGTTGTGGAGTTTCTCTTTGGGCTTCAGTAGTTGCGGGTTCCGACCTGTGGGTGTAAGACCAGTCCCCGCTGACGGCATACTCTTCGGAGCGCTCCTGGGTTCGTTCTCGGCTACCAGCTGGTGTCTTGCGGTGTGCTTCTCAGCATCTGATGGATGCACCATTGTTTCGGTGGTGCTTGGGGTCCTGGACATTCTCAGGTGAGTGCGGCGGGGTTTCTCCATGTCTGAAGTGGTCGTTTTGGTTGGCGGCGGTGGGATCTTCTGTTTCAGGGTGCTGCTTGTGCGCTTGGGTGGTGTTTCTGTGATTTTTGACCCTTCGAAAATTGTTTTTGATTCTTCCTTTCATCTCATTTCATGGTGAGATTAAGTATGGATGTATTGGTGTTTTCGATTAGTTTTTCAATCGTATATGTGTCTTTTGGTGCCTCCGATGAGGCGATGAATTTGGAGATGGCGATGGCGACGGCGCGGTTGGTTCTCGCCGGTGATGTTATTGAAGGTTTGTGAGTGTATGTTCCCATTGTGACTCCGCCGGTGGTGATTATGTGGAGATTCTGGAGGGACTATGGCATTGTGGTGTCAACGATGGCCGGAGATGCTCGCCGGCGAGGCGGTGTAGTCTCGCGGCTCGAGGAGTTGTGCGGACCGAGGTGTTCACATGATTCGACAAAGCCTGAGGCGGTGCGTGGCTCGAGGCGTTGAAGGCGTTGTTTTTTTTAATTTTTTTAAGTATTTCGTTTGAATTTTGAATTTATTTATGTGGTGATGTGGATTTTTAGTGTTTCGGGTACCGGCAAACCCTTAACCAGTTTCAGGGGAACCAACTACCCTCAAACCGGCCATTAGAAAAGAAAAAAAATGGTTTGCAGTAATTCAACTCTTTTAACTATTCTTTAAATAAAATATTAATAAATATCCTAATCTAATCCAAGTAGACCAAAGTGTATCATATATTATTCCTAAGGATACATTTGGTCTAATTGGACTTGTCCAATAGAATTAGGGCATGTTTTAGGGTTAGTATAATAGCATATTTACCCTCAATTTCCATATTTACTTTTAACCGTGGTAAATAAAAGTCAAAAGTAACTATTCACAAAATATTATATTCATCTTATTGAACCATATTTTACTTAATGATGTCAACTGTTTCTCTTTAATTTTTGAAAGCTAACTCACAGATGTGGTAAAATTATGTTTAAGACAAATTTGAAAATGCTCCTAAGAGGTGGGTAAAAAACGGTAAAAAGATGAATAAAAAATTTTATATTTCAAAACATGTTTTCAAATGACTCCCATGAATTACATTGAACTTATATAGGTATTATATATCAATTTTGACCTAAAATAATTTTACATATAATAAATTAATATTTAAATAAAAATTTAGTTTTAAACTATAATGTAGTGTTTTCACTATTGCTAAAAAATTCAATGTTTTCATAAAAAAATCACCTGATGCTAATTTCAATATTCCGAATTAATAAAATAAAGTACATTTTTAAAAATAAAATTTATAAAATTTCAAAAAGTGAGTAGTACTATTCATAATTTCTAGTTTATTGGTCGTAGTGTGTTTCAATCTTGAAGTTGCGTACAATGTAATCTATTGCATTATTAAAAGGGAAACATGCCATAGAATATTAGGTTGTTACACCTTCTATGTTTGAAATTAATTTTTATAGAAACACATGTAACGTTCAAAAACTGTTGTTCAACCCTAACTGCGGTAATAATGATTATACTATATAGGGGTAAATAATTTCCTTATAAAATATAAATTGGTTCATTAAGGGAAAATATATTATAATTATTATCATTGAAAAAGTAAATCAAATAATATAGGATTTTAAGTCAATAAAAATCACTCAAACCGTTATCATTTATTATAAAATAACATTAATTTCAATTTAGAAATTATTTAATGAATTTAAAATTTAAAATATCAATACAATGTTTTAATATGAATATATCATGTGAAATCCTATATATAATTAAATATTTATCAAAAAAATTAAATAAAGAAAATAATTAATTGAATTTACTTCACATTATATTTTTTCAGTTTCATTTATTTGAATTAATTATTAAATAGATAATTATTACTTTGGAATTTATAAATAATTTTAAGTTACTAATTTTTCTATAAAAAATAATGATAAATTATCATGACAAAATATAACTCATTTAACGTTTAAGTCATAAATACAACTAAAAATATGTTGCTTTTTCCTTATCCAAACAACTTATAGATATTAATGACAATGAAGGTTTCTTTTTGACCTTTTCATTACATAACTTATTATATTGGTCATTTTCATGTAATAATAACACATTATGTCATAAAAAATAAGAAGGTTAATAACTTATAAATATTTACGTAAAATGGATTTTGTAGAAAAAATCATTCTTAAATTTTATATTTTATATTTAACCACTATGTATACTCATTTTTACCTAAATCAAGGTCATTAATGATAACTATATTAAATAATCATTATGTTAAAATTTCAATTTTACCATATAAGGTAATATTGTTGATTTTGATTCCAAATGTGGATATAATTTTTCAAATATCAACTTACATTAGTGCAATAATTTAATTTAAACAAATTGTAGATTTGATGAGAATGTGGGTTCTCAAAGTGACAAATATCCAATAGTTTATAAATATTTATTAATAAATTCAATATGAAAATGATTCCAATGAATTTTTTTATTAATTTATATAAAATTTATTTAGTTTTAATTTAAAAAAATTAGAATATAAATTAACATTATATATTATTAAAATGAGAAGGTTGTTTTCAATTAAAATTCAGTATTTCATACTATTATCCAAAAATGAAATTTCATACAAAAATATCAAAAAATCACTTGTAGATAATTTTTGTATTAATATTTATGAAATTATGTTTATTTTTTATTATGAATTTTTTTAAAATTTAAAATAAATAATTTAAAATTTTGTGTGGCAGGAACGATTAAATAGTATCTTTATAAAAACACAGCATTTGAAAAAACATTTCTTTTTATTTAAATCGATTATTTTTTATAATCAAAATTAAAAAAATAAAATTATCTAAATTATATAATGTAATAATTTATTTATTCATATTCATACCAACCATTCAAATGGATATGTAATAACTATCCTTTTTTATTTATAAATTAATAGTTTATTTTTTTCAGTAAAACTCTTTCTTACATGCAACACAAAATAAATCAATCTTTCATGTAACATAATCTAAAATAAATGTTTCATGTTACATTCTCTATGGAATAAAATTTTATTCATTTATAATTTTTGGCTGTTACACTATCACATTATCTATTATCCATGTAGCCAACTAACATTATACATCAAATAAAGGGGTGAACTAAAATCCAGGTAAGAGGGTCACTAAGGAACATGAATCAATATAACATTGGTGATCATAATCATGATAGTAAAATAACCAAAATAATACAATAATAATATTGATGATGTAAAAATTTGATAAATAAATGTAATATTCCAAAGCCTATATATGAAACATTATGTCATAGTGGAAAAATTCCATAAATTGTTCTGAAAAAAGCTAGCATCAGGTTTAGAAAAACAAGTGTGAATAATCCTGAAATTATCATTGTGAACAAATTTAGATTATTTTTCAGGCAGAGTAAAAATTATATAATGAGTTACATCAAATTACCTAATACATTGAGGGGATATATAATATTAGCCACACCCATCACATCATATTACACCCTAATCATGCCTACCACATAGAACATATAACAATAATAGTAATGAAATTATAATAGAAAGTAATGGATTTCATTTAGAATTTTATAAATAATAAATTCGTTAATAATATTTTGTGTTCCCAAATTCATATATGATATCATAGGTTTTGAAAAAACATTATTTTTCTTTAGATAAAAAACAATATTGTAGGAGATAAATATTTTTTTTAGAAAGAAAAGTATTTTTGGAAAATCATTGTATTTGGATTCAAAAAGTAAGTAGAAAACATGTATATACTTGAAAAGGAACATAAGAAGAGTAACAATGATATTATGACTATTATATTAATATCCATAATGAAAATTACATGAAAGGGTCATAAACCATATATTAGGAGATGTGGTTGATTTTGACCGTATCTTATTTCCATCTTTATTTAGTTGCTTTTACACCTCATGATTAAATTTTTTTATTAAAATATTACTCTATTACTAATGTATTTTAATTATTAACACTATTCATAAACTATAGTATTTTTATAATATTTCATAATTTCTTTGGGTAAAGGGAAGACATTTTTATATCATATTTTCCTTAAAAAATCGAATTAATGGTTTATTTATGTATTTTTATTCAATGTAATTTATACATTACTGGAATTAATTACATAAGAATAAAATAAATATAATTCTATATTTCTATATCATAAATAATTTAAAATATATATCTATAGTTTTTGTGTAAATAAAATTATTTTAATCATCATCATTGGTGGTTGACTGACTATTAATGGAGATATTGTGAAAATATAATGAAAATAGGATTAAAATATAAATAAAAAAACAATAATATTTTTACAAAAAGATTAAATTCTATAATATGATGTTAAAAATTTTACAAATTAAATTATATATTATTTTTCATTAAAATAAATTTTAAAAAGGGATAGAAGAATAAAAAAACAATAGTAGAGTTTGAAAAAACGTACTCTTTCCCCGGTGTTTCTTTTCATGTATTAGACAAAAAATCCTCTAATGTTTGGTGTCTTTTTACACTCAAATATACACTTCTATTAAAATTGAATTTTTAATGTGGATTTCAGAATAAAATTGTATTTGGTATTTTTTTGATAGATTCTTTTGTCAAGGGGAGTATTATGGGTTATTTATACTTGTGTAGAGGGGTATTTCTTAAATAAAATAAAATATAATATAATATATTAAAGTTAAAATTCACATTAGTGATTATTTTAAAAAATTAAATCATATATAAATATAATATGATGATTTTAGGACATTAAACCTCTTCATAATTCAAAATCATTAGTTTATTAAACATAAATTTGGAAAATGGAGAAATTGTTATTTTAATGGATAACTTTTTTACTTAATATTTTGGATAATTCCTTTTAGGATATGAATTTATGATTACTTTATTCTAACAAAACATTATTCAAATTATATATATATTGGAATAAAATCATGATCTATAAATTATTATACCATTCATTTATAACTAATGATTAAATTTAAGATTCACTAGTTATATGAAAAAACTATATTTTTACTATTCACTTAAGATTTGATGTACTTTAAACCATTATTGAAAATTCATCCTTAAAAAATTTACACATTATTATTTCAAAATGATATTAGTTTTATCATATTAAATTTATAAAATTGATAATTTATTTTTTTTTTAAAATATGATTTTTGTAAAATACATTAAAATAATGTTTATTAAAAAATTAATATATTTTATTTGATTTTTTATATAATGATATCTATTTTTAGAATTATCCTATAAAAATTTACTTAATATAATCGTGAATAATCTAATTTATATAACAATTTATAATTTTTTTGTAAATTTACAATTGCAATAGTCATGTTATTATTCCTAATGGTCAAGTAACTATTCCAACAACCACATTACTATTACAACAGTCACATTAACTCTTATAAATAAAAATTTATTATTTCAATAAATATTCACCAGAATTACTCCCATGGTTATATTTTTTCATTATTTAATGTGTTTTTTAATATATTTTTAATTTCTGCAATGTAGTCTGTGGATGTGATGATTCTTGCAGATTGGAGAGATTTGTATTTTCAAAATTGAATATTTTATAATTTATATTTTTTTCCCTTGTATTAATTGTATATTTAATGTGTTTATTCCTTGAATAAAATATGTATTTTCATTAGTGGTATAATGCATTGGGATTTTCTATATGTGTTTTATGTGTATAGTATTTTAATTATATAATATAATGAACATTTATTTCAAGAAAAAATATCATTTTTAATCATTGGGTTGTTACATTCATACCCCATTTATAAATTTATTCCCTAATGTTTCAACTCATATTCATAGTTGAGAATATGTTATATTACTTCTAATTTATTATTTCTTATTGTTCCCATGTTTCATATTCATACTTATGGTTTCTCCAAAGAACAGTCACAAGTTGATTTTTGTTGTTGTGTAAAACATTTCCTCTTTGGTATAAGATATTATTTTCATATTCCTCATATGAGAGTTCATTAAAATATTTTATCACATCTTGATTCAGTACATGTGATAGATTGGTTATCTACATCCTTATTTTATACACATCGAACACAACATGTACCTGAGCCAATCTTGGTGAATGTTGAAGTCGATAGGAAAATTATCATATATGATCAATGATCTATAAGGGGTCATTGTTAATAGGACTAAGCATACCTTTATCTAAAAACATCATTAATCTTTTCCCTGGTGATATTTAAAGCAAAATGTTGTCTCTAACGTCAAAATTCAAATCTATTTGACAGATTTCATCATAGATCTTTTACAGACATTTAGAAGTTTGTATATATTAATAGATGGCTTGATCATTCATTGTCATATCTTTTACTAGATCAGTTCTATGGAGAATTATATATGAAACTACATCACAATAATTTCAAGTCTTATATCTCTTACTATATAGATCATTACATGCATCCATCTGAAAATTTTAGTGTAAACTATTTTTTTCTATGAACTAAAATAATTTGAGATGTTGATCCCATCCACCTTTAAATTCCATCAATAAATCTCTTAGTATGTCCTTGAGTTTTTTAATGGTTCAATCAGATTGTCCTTCTATTTGGGGGAGATAGGACGCACTGAAATTTAGTTAATTATTAAAATCATGTTTAATACTTCACCATAATTCCGAAGTGAACATTATATTATAGGAAGTGGCACTTTGATTTGACCCCCTAATTAGCCTCCCCAGTTCGTTAAATACTTAATGAAACAATTTTCAATGGAGAAATATTCCTGAATAGTAAGGAAGTGGGTAGCCATTGTGAGTTAATCCACCACAACCTATACAACATTGTTTCCTTTCATTACCCTCAAGAGACCAGTGAAAATCTATTGTGACATTTCCCATATCAATGTGGGTATTAGTAATGGTTGAATCATCACATTGGACTTATATCCCTCTTAATTATGTTTATGAAATTCCATGAACCATTAGATATATTCCACAATCCCTTTATTAATGTATTCCCATAAGAATTCTATCAGAGACCACATTACATCTTCATACATTTAGTATGGAATGATAATTTTGATCTATGTTGAATATTCAATAGCTCATCTCTATCTTAGGTGATGTAGATTCACAATTCCTAGTTCTGAATGGAATCCCACCATACTCATCAATTTAAAACTCAGGTATATTTATTTCCTTTACAAATTTAACATTCTTTTGAACCTTAAAATCGTATGTTTATTTCTCATTGATCCTCTCTCAGATATATGGTTTAAAAATCATTTGGGAATGGTAGGTTGTATTTTTTATTATAGTGATTTATTGAGCCCTACGTTGTTTAACAATGAGCATATAATCTTTCTCAATATACATCATGGAAAATGTATATGGTTATTTTATCTATGAAAATCTTCTACATCTTTCACCAATCATGAATGTTAGTGAATAGAGTAATCATAGTCCTTGATTAGATATATCAATATTATTTGATTCATGATCATCACCTACTCTATGAATATATACTTTGGACCCTTATTGTTGGTATATGCATAACACTAATGACCATGCAGATAGTATGACCTAATATTCATGGTGAAGTTCACAAATGCTAATATGAAACCATTCATTGGGTATTTTTACCCATAGACAAGAAAAATTCATGATGCATAAGCTATAAAATATTCATTCATCAAGAGTATGCATCCCATTAATTTTTTAAAGAATCATTGAATACCCTAAAATATTCTAAAATTATTGTGTGTATGAGTATTTTTGTATTGAGTATCATCTTCTTGAGATCCATAAGGATTACTTTAAATTTTTCCATCCATATATATTATAAACCTATTTTCCTTAAATAAGTTATCATGATAGGCAATCATGATTAATTTATACCAAAACGCTTGTACTACCTTACTAATATATGAAAAATAAATATTACCATTACATTAGTGTGCATGGGTCATTCATTAATTAAAATTCTCATCGAATAGACCACATTAATTCCCTCACATGTAATAATGTTCTCCATGAATGTGACTTGTTTTATCCAAAAGCCATTATTTCTAAATAATGTATATATTTTATCCTTCCATAATGTTTCTTGTAAAATTCATAAACTCTATTAATATTCCTCCTTTTTCTCGAATTAAATAATAATAATGATGATAAAGAAAACCATAATTTAATTAAGCTGGTATCTAAAGTCTATATTTTAGAAATCCATGATACATTTTGGAGAATTGGTAAATACAAATGTAATCATTATGATCTTATAGTTTCCACACCTTATAATTAAATATAAAATACCTCTTCCATGTAAATGTGATGGGGTGTATGAATCATTTTTTCAATTCCATGTGTAGCTACTATATCAACTCCTCCAGTTCGATAGGGGATATCCTATAATAAAATGGAGTGTTTTTAGTGTCTTGAGGTATAACATCAACTAAGAACTCCACCTCATGATCTGGGGGAAGTCTGGGTAATTCTTTGAGATATATATCAGTTTATTCCCATAAAATAGGGATTTAATCAACATGGATTCCTTCTATTGAATCATCCATTTTTAATGCAATTCTTCTTTATAGGGTATCATTCCCGAAAAAATTGATGGATTTTCAAAAAGGTAAATATGACCATCCTTGAATTTTTAAATGATATCATGATTGTTAAAAATATGTAATCGTATATCATTTTCTAGATATTTGATGTTTTTTATATAATGATATCAATCCATGCCTAAATATATTTGAAATCCACTAGGGGAAGGGGAAAAAAGATTCAGAAGTGGAATATTCCCACAGATTCTGATAGGAGAAGATTTGAACACTTAGGATGGAATGATCTCACCATAAGAAGATTTTATAGATATCTCCACTTCCTAGTTGTAGATAATAAATTCAAGCATTCTATAAAACATTAACAATATAATGGAATTTATTGAACTGTAATAAAATAAAATAATTTGTACTCTTGAGTGAATAGGATGTTTACCTTGTTCGTCATTATTTTCACACTGCACATTATATATGGTGATGACATAAGCATTCCCTTTAAACATGGGATTTTTTGGTTTCTAGCTGTGATTAACTTCTTGGCCCCATAGTGCAATAGATTTTACAGTTCCCCCTCTCCCTAATGTTGAGGTATTGAGACAGGGGTGGTGCATTAGAGGTTCTTTCCATTCCACTATCATGTTATTCAGATTCTTTATTTATCATCAATGATCATGATCATGGGGGTACTTATCTCTTACATGTGTGTAATTTACTTCCCCATTTTAGGTATTTCCCATGATGTTTTCTCCATAATTTATAAATGTGGTTGGTTGGGACATCATTCTAATTTTTTTATTTTATCCATGAACATTAATCTCCATCATTCATTTCTTATTTACATAACCATATCAAAAATATTTAAACTATATCTTAACATTGTTATGACTTGAAAAAAAATCATATTTCTTAAATATCAGATAGATAGAGCCTTTTAGATGTATGGTTTTAATCCATTAATTAATCAATCAAATTTTACATCATTATCAATAACAAAAACTAATGTGTATCTTAAAACCCATGTTAATTTTTCTTCATTATAATATGAGGATTTACAATCATTTTTCATAAGATCTAGGATCATACTCAATATATTGTTTTGAAGAGTTCGAGGGAGATACTTGATAATGAATTACTTTAAATAGTCATACCACTCCAATTATTCAATTTCATCCTCCAGTATAGTATTTTTTCAATTACCACCATTGATTGGCCTCTCTATATAGATGATATACTTTGAGAGTAACCTTATTATTCTCATAATATTTGATCACAAATAATTTCATCCTTGTATAGTTAACCCATTTTTATAATAATTTGATCAGATGATATTCTAATTATCAGTTATTGTTTTCACTTAATGGATTTGATCATAAGTTTGAACTTCTTAGGTGGATGTGAAAATTACACATTGTTTATGTTTTTCTCATATCTTGAGATAGATAAGTAATCATATCGATAATTATTAGAACACCACCTCCCATTTCACTGGGATATTCATTTCGTAAATCATATCATTTTCCCTCACATGGTTTTATGGTTGGATTTCTCCAGGTTCCATCCTTTTATCTAAAATACAATTGTTTTAGAAAAAAATAAGTCAATAGATAATGAAAAATTATTTTATTAATGGGAACAAACTAATTTTAATGTGACATATTATGTGTTCTGTAGGATTAGATATTAACAGAAATGATACTTCCAGGGTAAGTTAATTTAATAATTATCTTTCTTTAAAAGTAATAATAACTTAATCAATATATCATTCATAATGGATTGTACTAGAGTATGTGATTATATGAATAAAATCCCTTGGGAGTGTCAAATAAGTTATGTATTAAAACCCATTTTTGTGCACAAGTAACCGATTGGGTCTAGATCAATGTTGGCTTTTATGGTTTTCAGCTTTAGGTATGTCTGTGTCAGAGCCACATCCACTTGTTATGTCCAAATATGGATTTAATTTCCCAAAACTAAACATTCTAATACGTTAAAAAAATTTGGATGTTTTGTTATACTTAGAATCATACTCATAGTTTTCACTAACGTTTTCAAATAATAATTCTAAAATCAGTTAAATCCTACATCTCAGTGCAACCATATAGATTCTACATATTCTAACAAAACTATTACATAATGTTTTAAGGCAAACAACATAATATTTATACTTTCAGATATTGAAATTTTTAGTATTTTTAGAAAATTTAGAACACATATCCCATATAAATAATAAAATGTAAACTTTATTCAAATCATTCTTAATTATACACATAAAATATCTCACATTATCCTCTTTACATGTAGTCAACAATAAATATAGATCACATAATGTGTTGAGATAAATTCCTTGTAATATAAGGACTAAGGGACATGATTCAATATAACATGGGTAAGTATAATAATCATCAACACATAATAATCATAGTATCATCATCATATTCATGAAGGAATAATTTTATATAGAAATAAAATGTGATATTGCATAAATATTAAACAACATTCCAAAATGGTCAAATACAAGAAATAGTTGTGTATAATTCTAGTATCATATTCATGCATTAAATATTTTCATAACCATAAAATCATCAACAAGAAAATATATCTTCATTATTAAGAATAATTCACATTATCTCATCAGATACATCACATTAGCCAATGAACTGTATAGATATAAAATTATATCTCCAGTCTTCATATAATTATATTCACAAAATCATTCATGACACTTAGAATGTATAATAATCGAAGTCTAAAAAAGACCCATGGAATGGATTGAGTTTCAAAATTTTTTTTAAAGAATATATTCATCATTAAAATATGGGGTTCCCAAACAAAAAAATAAAACCATAATTTTGGGTAAAATAACTTTCTTCTTTGGATAATAAATAACACTTGTACAATCAAATATTAATTTTTGGAAAGAAAATTCTTTTTGGGAAATCATTGTATTCTTCATAAAAGTCAAGATGGAAACTTGTATATCCTGAAAAATAGAATGGAATAATTCTAAAAGGATATTTAAGGTTCTTTAGAGGAATATACATTATTAAATGGACTGAAATTGTGGTAACCTAAAAAATATGAGATGGGTTAGTTAATCCCCTTCTGTTAATTCATTCATTATTTCACTGCCTTTATACATCCTAAATAATAATATTTTTTTAATTAAAACATTAATATAGAAGTTAATTAATTTAATTTTCTGAACTATTTTTAAATTATCATCATGTTATTATATTTATTTATTTTCATTCGTAATGATAATACATTTTGATATCATGTTTCCATAAAAATATTAATTTATTTTTCATTTCACTATTTTGTTAAATGTAACTAGAAAATTACTAGAATAATTTCCAAATGCATAAAATATATAAATTTATTAATTTATATATCATAAAAAATTAATAATAAATAGGAAATAGTTTTGTGGACGTAAATTGTTTGGAAACGTCCTCGTTGGTTGTTAACCACTTGTTAATAGAAAAGTTTTCAAATATTATGAAAAGGTAGTATAAAATATAAATAATCAAAACTTAATAATATTTACAATAATATAACATCCTTAGTAGAATGGTAAAAATTATTCCTAATTAAATATTACTGTATTTTATTTATAAAAAATTGGGAAAATATAGAGAAGAAGAATAAAAATAAGAGAAGCATTGGAAAAATAATAAATGATTAATCACTGTAGTATCCATTGTTTGCAACTAAAAATAACTTGATCATTAGTTTTTTTTACTCTAGATAATCCAAATTTATTATAAGTTAATTAAGAAGGACAATTTAGATTGAAATATTTCTTTAGAAAGGGTGGACGGAATGGTTTTCCCTGGAGATGGAGAGAAAAAATTTATACAATAAGAGAATGGTGTTTTTACGATAAAAAATAAAATAAAATAATATATCAATTGAAAAACATGTAATAGTGAAAAATTTGAAATGAAATTCATATATAAATTTAATATAATGGGTTTTAAGACATTAATTCACATTATTATTTGATTGCTTAAGATTTTTAACAAGGGTAGTTGATAAAGGATAAAATGTTATTTAAATGGATTGTTTTTTAATTTAGGTTTTAAAAATGATTTTTGGGTTTAGAAATTAATTTTATTTTATTTTAATGTAAGATTTATGAAATTAAATATATATATATATATATATTTGGTTAGCCTCATATTCTATAAATTATTAGGTCAATATTTATTCATGAATGATGTAATTTAAGAGTCACTGGTTAAATGAAAAATTGTATTTCTATAATTCAATTGAAAATTGATGAATTTAAGAAAATAAACAAAAAAAATACTCTTGGAACAAATAGAAATCATTATATGGAAAATTATATTAATCTCATCCTAATAAATTTCTAAATTATTTAATTTGAATTTATAATAAGGAAAATTCTGATTTTTAATAAATTCGTTAAAATAATATTCATTAAAAATGTGATCATATTTTATTTCATATTTCTGAATCATGGTATTAATTTTTTGGTTTTACAAAATTTATAATTAATTATTTTGATTATTTTATATACTATTTATATCATAATTTATTATTTTAATGTAAAAGTACTATTCCAATGGACAAGTTATTATTCGTAGTGGTAAGGTTACTATTCCCAACATCTGTATTACTATTCCAATTTCCACATTACAATTCTAATGGAAACATTACCTTATAAAAATGCCACTTCATTATTTCAATCTATATTCACTACAATTACACCCAAGGTTATATATTTTCATTTTATAAAATTTTGATTGTTTTAATAATATATTAATTCATCAATGTAATGCAATTCGTGGGAGTGATGATTCTATACGATTTGGGTTATCTATATTTTGTCATTGTAGTTTTTCTATTATATATTTTCTATACCGTTGAAATATATTTCATTTTAATGGGTTTATTCATTAAATAAAATAACTATAACTATTAGCTGATTTTTTTTGGTTTATCTATGTTTTTTATGTTTCTAATATTGTATAATATAATATAACTCTCATTCAGTTCACAAAAATTTATAATTTCTAAATTATGGGTTGTTAAAAATGTTCTTATGTATTAACCCAAAAAGGGTTTCTATGTAGTAGAAAATAAGTGGAATTAGAGGATATGGATAAGGAATATATGTGTAAGTAATTATATATAATGATATATTTCATTATTCTAATAAGGTGATTAATCATTGGACTGTGAATGACCTATAAACCCTAATATGTGATTATTTAAAATTCAATTTTTATTTAATATGAAGGTAATATGATAAATTTTCTCTCTCAATATTCTTTTCCTATATTAGAGGAATTCATTAACAATCTAACAATATTATGAAATATACATACTTTAAATGTTTCTATATCATAAAAAAAATTTCATCCTTTGGTTGTGCATCGATCAATTTCCAATTCATCGAATAATCTATGAAATGAATGTCAGAAAATGTTTTTTATGCCTGAATCAAAAAAATTATCTTTTAACAGATCATAAGATCCATAAAATATGAAAAGGTTTTTTATGTCTCTAATTATTTTCTAAAACCATTATGGTTAGAAAAAATTATCCAATATAATAAATTAATCTCTTAACCTAAATAGTAACACCATTGGTTCATAATTAATATTTATTCATCAAATTATTTATGTAATAATAATGGAATATTTTTCCATGGTGGATGCTAAACACTTATTTCCTATCATTAATGGGTTCAAGCCCCACATCATTGTCAGATGTTATGTGTTTCTACCTGGAATGTGAGTTGTCCTTTTTGAAAATCAGTATTAATATAATTCCAAAAAAAAAACCAAAAGTGTAATTTCCCAAAATTACCACAACAACAAAGGTATGAAAAACTGTAACGTTTTCTAATAACATTAATCTTGATTATAGAATCATTAAATTCATTTTTCATTAAATAACAAATCTTATTCTAATCCAATGGTCATCATTTCCATATAATGCCTACAAAAATATCCATAATCATCTTAAACTCCCATAACAAAAAACCTAAACGTTGGAATTTATTCCATTAAAAATAAGATAAAACCTACACTCATTGACTTTAGTAACCAAATATTCATCCAATATAATTCATGTACATCATCTATTTGAATATGTATTAATGGTTTGTGAAGAAAATGAGATTTATCAAAGTCATATTCCCATGGAGTGTCAATATAGGTGAACAGTAAGGCCCATTGGGGTCCACCCGGTGATGATTAGGTCAATCCTAATGAACCCTTTTTGTTTTTATTAACCCTGTAGATAAATTTTCTATAACCACATCCACTTTTAGTATCTATAATGTGATGTATTTATAGAAAAAGCCACATAATATCTTCCTTACCAATGTTTTTAAATATATTTATATAAATATCAACAAATTATATCATAGTGTTATGATCCATAATTTAAATTTCCATTAAGCTAGTTTTGGGGGTTTCTAATATGATTCTTATTATTCCAACCACAAAAACTTCATCCCTAGTTACCTGTAGTCGGTGAATTACTTTACATAATTGGTATATGATACAAGGATTTACATCTGAAATGACTGTTGTCACTAGAAAATGCTTCTCCAAAATATTACAAATGATTCTATAGATGATCCAAGATCATAGCACGTTTCTCAAGCTTTGATTTGGAAGGTCGTAGTGCCCAAACATAGTTACAGATTAGATGATACATACATTTGATTTTGGGTTGGAAAACTGGTTCACGGAGCCCATTCGCGAAGCTCACTCCGCGTTTGCGGAGCAAGGGAACTTGGTCGGAGCCCCTGAGGCCCTGCACTGACACAAATCTCCTCCTTAAAAATTCTTCCTCCAATCAAGGAGGCGAGATGCTATGTGAACCCCTTTCATGTTCGCAAACCCTCTGCGAAGCAAGGAGACATGATGATCCCCAAACCCCTTTAACATTCACAAACCCGCCACAATGTAAGGAGGCAGGATGCTCTGTGATCCCATTTGACATTCACGAACCCACCATGAAGCAAGGAGGTGGTATGCTCTACGAACCTTTTTTCCCTTCACGAACAGGCTACAGATCAATGAGGTGGGATGCTCCGAGAACCCCTTTTACGTTCAAAAATGCTCTACGGAGCAAGCCATGTCTTAGAGGAGAGCGATCTCTACGTCACGACGCCTCACCCCTGTAATTACCCGACTCACCACCCTTTTTCAGACGGTCACTCCCCCCTTGGGAGGCTGATCATCCATTTCGTGGAGCTCCTATTTCCTTCGTGAACAACGCCATGTGTTTTGGCTTCACGAGGAGCTTCATTCGTGATACGGCTCCGTGAGTCCATGCTCCGCAAGTATCTTCCTTCACGAAGCTGCTCCGCAAGTTCAAGCTCTGTGTGTAGCTTCCATCACAAAACTACTCTGTGAGCCCATGCTCTGCGATATCCTTTCCTTTTTGAAGATGCTCTGTGAGACCAGATGCACCTTGATCCCCTTTTCTCCACAAAGATACTTCATGAAGAACATTCATTTTCAAAGCTCTTAACTTCTCTCCCATCGGTTCATACCATGGGGGCTGGGGCCCTGTACCCCCACACGGGGTCAATGTCGTCCTTCATTCCCCACCCTCAGGTCGGATCCTTTGCTACCATCACTGACCCCTAGGAAAAATGCAGAGTTTCACTATGAAATTTTTGGGTTGGGCCGTCGAAATTTTTTATTGTGCCCTTATGCACAACCACCTTCCACCTATAGAATACCATGATTTCAGATACTCCTCCTCACAACATTTAACACCATGAGTCTACATATTCCTCTTTCTTCGTTTATCATGTCATGAGTTGAGATTCTCCTTATCAATTCCCCAAGTACCTTTCGTTGATCCATTCCCCAAGAAACTCATCCAAACCCTATCACTTGGCACTTATGCCTGGTTGAACAATAAAGGGTTTCCCTTGCGTAAGTCCTGACACCAACCATTTCTAGGTTCCTTATGCCTAATTGTCTTATCTATATGACATTAAACTATAGTAATCGTTACATGACAAACATAGGATTCCTTTTACTCAATATAAGAGATGCCTTGTGTGGCAAGTATTGGATTCCAATAGTCCCCTCTACATGACTATAAACTATAGTATTACCTATGTTCCAAACATAGAATGCCTCTTCCTCCAAATAGGATATTCCTTATTCTCAAAGAATTAGTTTCCAACTTTCCTCTCGACATGACTATAAACAATGGTCCACCCTATGTTCCATATATAAGATTCCTTTTTCTCTAAACGAGAGATAGCTTTTGATCCATGCATAAGATGATAAAAGCCCTATCTACATGACTATAAACTATAGTATGCCCATTGTTCCAAACATAGGATACATCTTGTTCCAAACAAGATATACCTTGTGCGCCATGCATAAGATTCCAATAGTCCCCTCTACATGGCTATAAATTATAGAATTACCTATCATTTAATCATAGGATGCCTCTTGGTCCAAAAAGAGATGCCTTATGTACATAGAATAAGATGAAAATAGTCATATCTACATGACATTAAACTGTATCATTCACTATCATTCAAAAATAGGATGCATCTTTCTCCAAACAAGAGTTTCCATACGTGCCAAGTAACAGATTCCAATAGTTCTATCTACACGACTATAAAATGTTGTACACCCTATGTGCCAAACAAAGGACGCCTCTGGCTCCAAACGAGAGATCCCTTATTCTCCAAGTATAAGATACATAATTCCATGATTACAGTAGGGTAATTTAAAAAATGTTTGAATCTTTTCAAACATACACTCACTCCACCTCACACATTGTGTGTCCTTCATTCATATCATCATCCACTTCCATGTCTGATGGGACACCCTAATGGCATAGTCCCATGCCCCATCAGCTCACCTACCATCTGAGGCCAACACCCTATAAGACATTTGATGACACTATGAGTCATGTCCGGAATTTCGAACACGGTCAGCAGTTTAACCACATTTGTTTCTCCCCATTTCAAGCTAACGCGATATGGATGTTTCATTTCAAACATGGTTAACAATTATCCTCCATCTCCATGCCTCCCTCATTACATTTTAAATGTCGAGCATGTGATTCACACTTTTCATCCCCCTTTGTTCGGATTGATTACAATGCTCATTGGTGTTATACCTATTGTACACTAGCACATAGGTGAAGGCCTCAACCCAGCACTAAGTTGGAATACCCTCATAGACAGACATCAGGAAGACATTATGGGCAGATTCGTTGTTTATGCCCCATACACTAATGTTTCTCCATAACAGAACCTGGATATCTTCCTTGTGTAATACCCTATCACCATTGAAACTCCATAGTGGCTCCCGAGAAGCTTCCATGCATATGCCTAATGCACCATTTCGGAACTATAGTGGCACACGAGCTGCTTCCTTTCATAATCCCCATTCACCATTTCCACTCTAGAGAGGCATCTGGGAAACTTCCTTACGTAATCCCCATTCATCATTTCCACTCTATAGTGGCACCCGAGCTACTCCCTTGCATAAGACCCTTTCACCATTGTCATTCCATATTAGCACTTGGGTAGCATCCATGTGTAAGCCCCATCCCCCATTACTGCATCATAGCGGTACCCGAGAAACATCATTGCATAAACCCCATTCACCATTTCTGCTCCATAGCAGCACCCCAGATATTTTTTTACGTAAGCCCCATTCACCTTTGAGGCTCTATAGTGACACTTGGGAAGCTTCTTTGTGTAAGCCCCATTAATCATTGATTCTCCACAATGGAACCCATGCAGCGACCTTGCATAACCCCCATTCACTATTTCCAATCCATAGCAGCACCTGGGTAGTTCCCTTGTGTATGCCCCATTCACCATTTCCACTACATAGAGTCACCCTAGAAGCTTCCTTGTATAAGTACCATCCACCATTTTCACTCTATAGCGGCACCAAGGCAGCCTAGAGTGTAATCCCCACTCCTACCTAAACTACATGGTTTTTGATCCTCGCCAAGGTGAGGTACGTAGAAATCCTCCTTGAGGATCCATCCAACCACCCATTGGTCCCAACTGTCTTCATGTTGGTTCACTAAACCCATCCTCAACTATGTTCTCTTTGATCCTTTCCATGGCAGGGTACGTAGGAAGCCTCCCCGAGATTCAAGCCCACCACCCATTAGTCCCAACAATCTTCACATCGATTCAACAACCTTCCAGAACTATGTGGATGTTGATCCTTTCCAAGAAAGTTTTGTAGGAAGCCTCCATGAGGTTCAAGCCCAACACCCGGTCGTTCCAACCCCCTTCACGTCAGTTCACCAAACCTCTTACCGAACGACATGGAATTTGATTCTTTCCATGGAATGTTACGTAAGAGGCCTCTCTAAGGTTCATGCCCAACACCTAGTCACTGTGACCCCCTTCATGTCAGTTTTCCAAAACCAACCTGAACTACGTGGTCTTTGATCTATTCCAAGGAAAGTTATGTAAGAATTCGCCCTGAGGTTCAAGCCCACTATCCATTATTTCTGACCCCATTTATGTCAATCCACCCCCATCATCCATGATGTTAAACTGTACACCACTTTTTTCATGAATGACACTAAACTGTCACCCCATCTATCGGTAATCCATTGTCAGCCCATCCAGCGGTAAGCCGTTGTGATCCCATCCAGCAGTAATCCATTGTTAATAGCATCCAGAAGTTAGCCGTTTTCAATCCCAATCAGTGATAATACATTGTCAACTTCATTCTAAAGTATGTCGTCGAAGTCCCCAATTGAAAGTAAGTCATCTTCAGATAAACTATGTGGACTTTGATTCCCTGCCACAGGGATACATAGGAAGCTTCCCGGAATTTCATGCCCATTCCTCATGTCTCATCCTGATCTATCACTTGATCATATGTGTTTCGGGAAGGTCATTCCACAGCCTGGAGATTACACTTTCTCTCTATCCAATCCATGCATACAATCTCTTGGTCCACCACCTAAGGTGTCCCATCATCCCACCGAACTATGCAGACAATGATTCCTGGCCACAGGGATACGTAGGAAGTCTCTTCGAGGCTCAAGACCAATAATATCATCACCTTCATGACAATCCCATATAATTCCCCCCTCTACATCATTCAACTCTCCATCATCCATCATGATTCTCACCGGGGCCTCCAAATCCCAGTGGCTTCATGTCATCCACCACCTCACTGCTCCTAGTATTAGATTGGCCGCATTCCATTAGTAAGCTCGAACATGTATCCTGGATCATTTTCCTTCTATTCACACCGATTCATCACCCCTTTGAAATACATGGTTTTTTATCCATGACATCTAAACATGGAACATAGGAAGCATCCACGAGGTTCAATCTGAGCCGACAGTAATCCTTTGGGTCCCACCATTCTGGGGATCAAACTCTTTGATCTTTCCTCTATGGTGCCCAGATCACCCGTCACAGTATGCCATATTCCCTTTATGGGACAGAACATCTTAGGTTTGGTCTTATTGAGTGTTCGGATCCATTCACCAAATAAACCTTCCAATTGTTCCCTCCTATGGTTGTACCACTCTAATATGTCTCAAAGATATTTTTTGATCACCCCCATTCTGCCTCTACATGATGTTAAACTCGTAACCTACCATGTGTTAAACATGAGATGCATGAGGAAAACCTCGAAAGACACACCTTTGGTGTAATCATGTTATCTAGACGTTAAACGCGTGGCATACCCTGGGTTTAACATAAGAAGCTAAGGAAACCCTTAGAAAAATGCCTATGGCATATGATTCCCCACATTCGATGTGGGATTCCTCGAGTTCTACACCCCTGAGATGACCTCTTATGAGAAAGAATACAGGTTCCCAAATTTCCACCCATCTAGAGATTCCCCGATATGCCTTATGTTGTCATCTACTATGACCAAAGGTTGCTACCTTGTCAAGACCCCCTGGAATGTCCAGATAGAAGTTGTGTAATTAAGCGGAATCCACAAAGCTATGGCACCAGTAATGTGATTCACGAACCACTACCTAATCATTAAGGGAGACTCGGGCGAGGTAACGAGTTTTGAGGAGGAATTCATGGAAGGATGTACCAACATCCCATCATCTCGTTTCACTCATAGAGAAAACGTCCTTGAATAAGCAATGGATATCGCCCGTCTATTGAAAGTGGGAATTCAGGGAAAAAGAAGTGCACCCTCTAGAAGCAGATGCGCGCGCCCCGGTGAAAGCGTCGTAATGAATGAAATGATAATTTAGAATTCTTGGAAAACTAGATGGATACATGATTCCAATATTAAATTATAAAACACAAAATAAAAAATAATTTTTCTTCACAAACAATGTTAATACCTCTATAATATCCTTCTATATTATTCTTTGGTACACTTCAAGGATTTAGGGGAAACAAAACACTATAAGGGTATGCTAAAATGATCAGTATAGATTATGTGTGGCTGAAAAAATCATGATTTTATAAAATTATTCAATATGTAAAATAAATAACTGAAAATAACATCAAATTAATCAATAAAATTAAAATGAAATTAATCTAGAGAAAATATCATCATAAAACAATAATGGAGAATATGATAAGGTATACAAAATATGGAAGGCTTATGAAAAGTACAGTCTAATTAATCAATAAATGTGTAATAAAATGAATCCATATATATAATCATTTTGAAAAATATTGAGGATAAGAATACATGAATTGTTAATTGAGAAATTCATTATTATTGGACATCATGTCCGCATGAACGTGATACATCTAACATAAAACCATTCCCCTAACATTTTAAAGCTACTTGTAGAAACTCGTTTTATACTAGCTTACTTATTAACCTAATGAGAATACCATTTCAACAATGGGATATAAATTTTTTGGTCATACTAATAACTGAATTTCCAAATCATTCCTCAAATATAAAATAAATAATTTCATTAATAAATCTATATTTATTATCTATAAATATCTATATTGAGAAAATGATATAGAATAACCAATATTTCCCCATTTAATGAAATAAAATTCAATGTAAAAATAGTTTATAAAAATGTTATATGGTTTAGAAAATAATAAATAACATTAAAAAAAGAATATACATAATAAAATTATTTAATCATATTATGGATATTTTCAAATATTTTTTTAAGATGAAAAAAAAATCCAAATAGACAGTGATATTCTCAAATAGATTCTTACCACTATGGTAATAATCATATTATCACCCCTAGAAAGATAATACATGAATTGAAAATTTATGCATTATAAATATGTTGCTATTTATGTTATATACATAAAATGGGTACTATAATCATCACATGAAATGAATAGGTTCATATTAACTAATATGTCTCACTGAAATTAAAATTGAGACGAAATCAATTACAATGATCATAACACTGAAGTGAGAATCAATGAATCAATAATGTGCATGAAATAAAAATCCATATAAAATAATTTGGAATACAATATATTTTATTTAAAAAATTTACACACATAATCCCAGAATTCAAATGGCTTTGAATATGTAATTTTACCTAATGAAAATAAATTGAGTTATGTAATTTCTTACTATTTGGTAATTTTAAATTCTATTCCCTTTGGATGAAATAATGAAAATTAAAAAACAAAATACAATGAATTATGAATGATTCATGATATTAAAAGCATAAGGGGATGTATATATATAATATAAATGAAATTTGGTGCATAAAATTACATTGTGCCTCAATGAATGGATATTGAGATCAAGACCCTTACCTAAAGACTAACTTGCCACATATATTATTTTTCTTCCTGAATGATTTGATTATTTCACTTATTTACATGGTAAAGAATCATTTTCATGTTTATTGTTCCTTTTAGGTAACATATTATCATTTTATATTAAATTACATAATCAATTTTGTTTGTATCGGGTGTTTTGTTAGAATTTGACTTTTATGTCAAATATGGCATCAGTAGGTTGTGTGTTGGTCTATGAGTTCATTATTTAATCATATATTGAAAAATAATAATTTAATAATTATCAAATTTTTACATAAAATATAAATGTAATACAAATTATAATATATGGTTTGGATAACTGAAGTATGTGAGGATCATGGGGATGGTAGGTCGTATATACACATGAGTAGCATTTACACATTTCAATTTTCATTATAGAAACGAGTAAAGAAATATTTTATGTTATCTTAATGATAATAATGTAATAAATACTATATAATTTCTTTAAATATTATTATATATATCATCCATTGCGTGAGGTTTTGAAAATCGAGTCACATCACTTTGTGAAAGACGTAGTCCACACATATACAAGCAACATTGCCATATATTTGTTAGTAAAATGGTATATAATAAAATGTGACAATATATTTTAATAATGTTTAATATGTTGTAAATATTATAATTATTTCATTTATATATAATATATTTACTGAATTTATCCTTATTACCTTCACTGAAAAGAATTTTTGACAAATGGATCGCATCGCTTTGTAAGACGGTGGAATGTCGTACACAAAGTGGCATTGTCATATCCCATGCAGAATAGGAAATGAATCTGTATATATTATATAGTAAATAAATTAATATAATTATTCTATAAATATCTTATATATGATCATTATATACATCATCATAACCAACTCTAAGTGGTGTTGATGGTAAATGTTTCACATCGGTTTGCGAGGTGGTAGTCCATCGTATGCCCAAGTGAGAATATAATTTCCTATTTAAGGGAAGATGATATTTAAATTTTTCACTACCATAAAATAATAATATCTCATTATATGGTTTATAAGGGTGTAATAATATAATATTAAGTTAATAATATTTTAATCAGATGGAAGAATAAATAAACAAAACACATATTTTTGGAATTTTAACTCTTCTTAGGCCCCGTATTTATGATAATACCTAATGTTTTCATAGAAAGTATTTTTGTAAAAAAAACCGATTCTAAGATGAGGGGATTCAATTTTTTAATTCATTTTTGTAGGTATTTTATGAAAAACAAAATGATTATGAATGTGTGATGAAGACATGCGAGTGGGTGGCCTTATACATGAGGTTAGTTGGAATCATTTAATATTTTAAAATAAATAAATCTACCAAACTTTTTCACATGACAAATGTGACCAAAAAGTTTATTCTCAATAATATGATGTTAAATAGTTGAAATAAAGCTATAAAATATATTAAATATATGTTTTTATTCATTTTAATCCTTATCTCTTTAGCTTAACCCCCTGTAAACCCATTTTTACATTAATCAATGTAATTAATTTTTACTCATTTCAGTATTCATTATGGTAAAAAAAATAATTGAAATTATTAATAAAAATATTAATTATAATGATTAATAATATGGTATTGATTATTATAATTTAAATTCTAATAATTGGTTGAATCTAATTTAAAATTATATGTACAGAAGTGATGAAAATGTTGGTTTCTAAATAGAAAATTATAATAAGTACAGAGGGTTTTAAAATCATATTTCATTATGAAATTTATTAAAAATACCTAATTTAGTAAATTATTTTAATATTTGAACTATTTTTACTTTTAAACAAACTTAAATTATAATTTAATATTATAAATCATTTAAATGAAATTATAATTTTCAATAAAAATCATTATTTTTCACTTTTCATCAACAAATGATACATTATATAAAAATCCAAAAATATCTCCCAAAAATTATTTTAATTTGGTTTTTTAAAAATTCATTTTTTTATCAATTAAATTCAATATAATTGGTAAAAATTACATTTAAATTATGTGTGAGATGGGCGACAAAATAGTCTCTTATAAAAGATATTGTTTTTACAAAAAAAATTATTTTTTATTTTATATGATTCATATTACATATATAATCTATAAATTAAAAGTAAATTTTCTTTTAAATTGGTAAATAATATAAATTTTAATATTTATATACAATTATTCGTGCCCTCAAATTTAACCATTTGGATATTGCAGTTTACAATAGTACAATTTATTTAGACTTAATGTTGCATTTTCCACATGGTCTCAATGAGATTAAATTAAAAAAATATTTCATGTCTTATTTAATATTGGTGTTACATGATTCATATGATATATAATGAAATTTTATTAATTTATATTTTATATGTGTTTCACATACTATATATTTAGAGGATGTAAATAACAGTATAAAATAATGTTACTCGGAAAGGTGGTACCCTCTTTTTGAAATGACTCCTTTATATTTCCTATGATAGGTTGTTGAGTTTTATTGATCTATAAGGCTCTAAGTGGAGTGAATAAGTGAGAGATGAGGTTTCCATTCATAATTATGTTGGGGGAACTTTTGTAATTACTAAAAAAGAATAAATTATAATGAACTCTTTAACAATATAAATGTTAAAAAATGGACATTTATTAATATATATTTTTAAAGGGTTGTAATACCATCAAAAAATAAAAGTAAGACATGTTTTTAATGTAATTTTACAAAATACAATTATTTTGACCCTTAGTTAACGAATAATAATTTTAACTACGGTAAAACGTTTCTCAATAATAATGGGCTAAAATTTCAAATTATAAATAGAAAATATGACCATATATGATCCAAATATGAAATATATACCATATCATAATGAAATGTATTTATATCAAGACTTTTATTATTTCAAAATTATTTAACAAAACATTATTTTGATGAAATATCATTATAGTCAATTTTAAAACAATTGATTTAATTAAACATTAAATACATCAAAAAAGGGGGAATTATAAAATAATATGTTTAAACAATATTAATATTTCCAATAAATATATAAATTTCATATGGTCAAATTTAATCAGTCAAATTATATCATTTTTAATATTTTTGGTATTATTTATTATATTTTAGTTATTTAATGGAGTCATACTACATAAGTGTTCGAAAAGAAATTATTGTCAATATATAATTGATGAAAAATGAAATATAATATTACATCACGAAAATAATTTTACTAATATCAAAATAAACACTTATATTTATTCACAAAATATGTTTTTACATATCTATACGCATAAATTATATTAAAAATAAAAAGAGTGGCATTTTTTCACTTTCATTGATTTAGATAATATATAAGCCATTTTCAATGATGAGTGCCCATTAAAAGACTCAAATGTGACTGTATGTTATTATTGGTTAAATTAATTTCATTAAATAATAATTTTGAGGAATAATTATATAATTATTATGGGATTTTTATCAAAATTATCCTGATTTACCATTTATCAATGTAGTAAATTTTAGTAGGGTTTCTATTTATATTGACAAAATATAATAGAGATATATTTAAAAATTGTGAACATAATGATTTTTAATATTTAATTAATATAATCATACTATGTTACTACAAATGTAGCAAATTTATTTTGAAATATGTGAACAAAATGTGACAAAAGAACATCTATAAAAAATAAAATTTCAAGCATAAAATTGGATTTATTATTATCCAATTCATAGAAATTTTTTTTAAATATTTTATTGACTATATAATTATAAATATCCTTAAATTCATTCAAAAATTCATATTAGTTATTATTTTTACATTAAAAATACATTATGCATACAAAAACTACTTTTAGAAAAATATTTCATTTTTATTAAACTGATATTTATCTTCATTTATAATTAATTTAAAATAATTACCTTATATTATTAACATAAAACCATAATTTTTTTCATATTATACTTATTCATATTCGTGAATAAAAAACAAAAGTCTAGGAGATAACTCACATATTAATTAATAATATCTTAATTGTATATTATGGTTCGTTAAAAGTCAATGTTGTGTGTAATGAAAGATATAGACTAAATAAAATAATTTAAAGAGAAATATTTATCAATAATTTAATGTTATTATATTTTAACCCCTTTAAAATTAATTTATATATCAAAATATTTCACTCATATACAAATAAATGTGAATACTATTTCCTTGTTAAAGCCATAATTTCCCACATTTCTCAAATTGGTGGTTTCACTACAAAACATTGACTAGTTGAGTAGTATTTTTTGTAGAACATTATATATATAATCCATAATAGCTTCATGTTATTATTCATAATAATGAAGTTTCAATAATATTTTGACCTATGGGATCTATATATATGAATGATCATGTTTGAGCCTCCTAATGATAGATAGATAGAACAAATTATTAACATGAGAGAGATTCGATGGAAGGACCACACGATAAATTATTATCCCCATAGGATCAAAAATTTAAAATGAGAAAATATAAATAGATATTAGAATTACCTTACTTCAAATCATCATCATGATATTCTTGATAGATATTCATAGTAATACCTTGTTGTAATATTAAAACTCTAGATCATTCCCATAATTGTAAGCATAATTTTATTTCCTCTGAGGTGATATTACGTGATATTGAATGTCTCTAACCTTCTCTTACATTTCCCCTATTTCCTCATATCTCAATTTATTTCTTTCTTGATCATCATTCCGTCATTTTATAGTTCTACACATCCTTCCATAGGTGGATATATAATGAGACGTTATATTTCTAGATTGAATGATCATGTTGTATGAATAGTACACCAAAAGAAGGTGTTCATCCCAAAAACCTTTGGAATCCATAGGCTAAGATCTCAAGTAGTCTTTTAGAGAGTGAATGGTCCTATCAGACATACTATATAGTTGAAAGTAATATTTAGTTTCCAATCATATTTCTATATATGGGTCCTACAAGAGACTACTAAAAAACCCTGAGGTAATACTTAGATCCTGATTAGATATATTTGATAGTGTCAATCTTTGAAATGTTAAAACATACATAATTTATTTATGAGTTAGTCTATAAGGATGTCAATTGTTTATAATAATGATGTAGTTTGTTAACTTCCATAAAATATTAACTAAATCACATATAACATTATTCCCATTAGATTTTTTCAGTATCCTATCAAAAAAATCCTTATTGTTTTATTTGTTTTTCCTTTCTATTATTGATTATGGTAGTAATGTCCCTTTATAATTCTCTCTCTTAGCCTTAACATTATAAAAAACCAAAAATAGTGAAAGATAATCTGAAATATCTCTCTTTATGGAATCCCACTATAAATACTCTTTAAAAGCTTCATACTTTATAGATCATCTAAGATGAATAGTGAATTTTGACATATAGTATTGATCTGTGGGCTCATTCTTCAAATATATTACTGAAGGGATACATGAATTGTTCCTTAACCTTATTATACTATAAAAATACGGGTTGGAATCAATTACATTTCTGACTATATTTTTTTGTTCAAAATATTCCTTAGATATGTATTTAATCATCTCCTGTATTGAAGACTGAACAATAATTATACAAATATAATATTTATGACCTTCTATATTGATTTAAAGATCAACAACTTTCAAGTGAATCAATATTAGATATTGTTTGATTTTAATTATAGAGTAACATGTATAATCCTTTTGACCCAGAGCATAATCTACATTATATTCATTCCCAATGAGATAATGATTTGATTAATCAAAATATTTAATGAATTCTAGTATATTATTTGTCACATGTTCAACTCTTTTGGACTAAAAATACAAAATAAATTTTTTTATCAATATATTTTTCATACTTTTCACAATATGGATAATTATTCATAATATTTATTGAATAAATTAACATAATGAAAACCAAATCATGAGTGGAGTAATATTTTTCTATTACATTCAATTATCTAGATGAATAATTTATATCTATGTCATTATTCATAAGGGTACATCCAAGTCTTCAATTTCAAACATCATTATCGATTACAGACCCTTATCAAGTATCGATTAGTGTAAAAAAGGTGGAATAACTATCCATCAATTAAGTTTTTTTAATCGTTCCACCCATTCATCCATTTGAAAGAAATTATACCCCTTCATAGTTAACATAGAGGGTGGATTCGATAGGAATGAAAAATTAACCATAAACCACCGAAAAATATCCAACTAATCAAATTTATCTATGAATATAAACTACATCAGTTGGTCTAAGCCAATGATTAGTTACATATATCATTGAACATTAAACTAATATACCCTCACCTGATATTATATAACCCAAATTTGAAACATTCAGAATAAAAAAATAAGACTTTTTAATGTTTTTTAAATCCTATCCTTAGGGTTTTCTATGTAATTCTCAAACAAACTTTGTGATTTTTGAATATATAGAAGTATAATATCTAAATTATGCCAAAAAATAGATCAAATTAATTTATAAAGACTATATTCATTCAATCTATGAATATTTTTGGGGAATGTGTAAAAAATAATCACTTTAAATTCATATTTTTCCTACCCTATATAGAAAGTTTTCATAGGTATATCCTCTTTATTAACTCTCTATTGGTGATATAAAGAATGAAGATCAATCTTGATTAAATGTTGATCTCTAACTGGTCTATGAATCAAGTAAATAATATTGTGTAGATGATACTATTTCTTTATAGTGATCTTTGTATATTCATGAGCATAAATATATTGTCTCATTGATGCATATTTCTACGTACCAAAAAAATAGACCCACCCCAGTTTTCACATTTTGACAAATTAATCACTTTTTGGATTCTCACTAAGTAGCTACTTTAATTTTTTAAACTAAAATAGGGATATTCTTTATATAGACATGGAAATTTTTTTCACAATGAGAACAAGTTCTATGAAAACTCAATATCAATATTTATTGGAAGAACAAGAATCTCTTCTCAAAACACATCAATAAAATCCCTCTAAATTGTTCTATCCTCAATATTGAGTTACTCCATTACCAATAGAGTCAAACACATTATTTAATAGGAATAATTCTCCATAAAATGGATATAATTTCCATCATATTTTTATATTGTTAATCACAATGATTTTTGATTACTGGTTGGTTCATAATATCAAATTGTATAATCCATTACATGGAAAATGATGTGGAATTTAAGTAGTGAAATACACCTAATGCCCAAAAATATTTCAAATTCGACTAGAGGATAAAGGAAAGTATTTTTAGGAAACACATTCACATAATGTTAAACTATAGAAGATTCAAATTCTTTGTATGAAATCGTTATACCATAATGAATTTTTAATGCTAACTAAATGTATAAGTTTTTAGATGGTACAATGATACCTTTATAAAATTATTTAGATTATAATAGATGGAAAATATATAATCAAATAATAAATAAGGAGTTATAGAGTTGATTATAAGTGTACCTTTAACCATATAATTATTATACCTTTAATAAAAAAATTGTGATCAAAAAATATGTCTCTTTGTTAGTAGTATTAATTGGTTGTTTATGTCAATCATCATCATTAACATTGTATGCTGGGAACTGGTTACCATAATTTCTATACTCCTTGATTTTAAAAAATTAGTGTTAATGGAGTATTATATGGATCTTTATATCTAGTCAAATTGTTATATATCTACATCTCATGACATAAGTATTAGATTCCCAAATGGCCTTACATTCCAAACATAAAACTTTTAATTGTTCCCTTAATACAATTTCACCCATGTTTCCCTCCACATTTTAAGGATAAACAAAATACCATCTTCTCTAAGCCATGGTTTCTATAATTTACATTTAATTACATTTTTTCAGGTCAAATTATGAGATGTATGGCTAAATCTATTCCTTATATCTACCTTTATATAACATTTGAATGATTTATTCATAGGTATTGATGTATCTTACAATAATTACCTTTGAAGACTGTATTTTATGATATAGAGTATTGAGAAAACATAATTTCATGTTTTTTGATAACTACAAAAGTTTATCTAAAATGTATAATGAAATTTTAATTATAAGTACCTATATATTCATAATCATTTGCCCATAGCTTAATTAATTCATTATCCACTTTCTTATGGTTTATTATGGGAAAGTACTTGTTAAAACATTGGATTTTAAATTCTTCGCACTCTATAGATCCAATATGTTCTTTATCTCTCATGTTCATGATAAGATTCCACCACTGATATTCTATACCTTAAAAAGGATAAACATCTCAAATAATTTTTTTAAGATTAAAATAATAGAGAACTAGAAATATATTTTCAGAGGTACTAATCCTTTATTTAGTAACAAGTTGATCTGCCAGCCCATTAAAAGATCATGGTTGTTTTCTCCTGAAGGACTCAACAAATTTTTTTGTAAGAACCCAGATATTTATTATAGGTACATTTTTCGTTTATGATTATTTTGGAGAAAAAGGCGAGTTTCTAGAAATTTAAGGAGTAAACGCCGTGTACTTATATTTACATGTTGCGTACATGGTTGCCGCATGTAACCGTGTGATGGACATGTAACTTCTGAGTACATGACAATGTGTGGTGACCCATAGACTACATAAACGGATGCATGAAAAGGCTTGTACATTCCGTGTGGTTTGTTTTTTTCATTAAAAGGACTGGGGTCATGTCTGATAGATAGAACACACTTCTTCTCGACCAATTTCATCCAAGAGCATCCGTATGGCTGCGGATCTTATCTGAGCCCTCTATTCATCGTCTTTTTCTCTAAATCGATCATTGTCAATTGCATTGGAATCACATCAGTTACTTATCCTTTCTTATAGAACCTCATCTCCTGATTTCTCCTATTTAACGATTTATCCTCGTTTGAACATTTTTTGTATTATATTAGATCTACTACATCTTAGGGTGTTTCATGGATTCAGGTTCATATATATCGATCTTACAACACTGAGTTAACATGTTTGTTCCTTTCCGAAGATATTTTTTTAATTTTATGTGGAAAACATCCAATAACCAAGAACAGGGTATTGCGTGTTTATGGGGTTTTAGGCCTGTTATTTTTTTCTAATCCTTGTTTGATTGGATAGAGTTAAACTGTATGTGAATAGGGTTAATTGATGTGCTATAGATTTGATTTCCCATTATTGTTTGATTTTTGTCGTTTGGTCTAGCCATGACTATTAAGATTTTGTTTTCCATTCCTAATGTTGTTAAGATGGAGTTATTATTTAATCTGATATGTTGTACCATTCCTTGATGCTAAATTATCATTGTAGTTCTTTCCAGTTTAATTTGGCGGATAATTATCACTTGTGCATGATTGTGTTACATGGGGCTGCAGGAACCTGATGTAGTGATACCATAACGGAAATTGACGTTGAGGGCTATTCCAGTGTGTACGTCAAACATATCACGTTGCGAGAACATATAGGGGATTGTCGTTGACTGCTCCATCATACAGATTATAGTTTTGTTATGATACCATAAGAGGAATTGACGTTGAGTGATTCCTCGGAGTGTCTGTAGTTACCATTAAAGGACACCACGGGGAATTTACAGTGATTGATTCCTCATAGATTCATTGATTACAAATGACTATAAGTGGAATTCATGGAGAGTTCTTCCTCATAGAGTATTTGTTATATCCTTGTAAATTAATCTAGCGGGGATAGGTTGTGAAAACATTACCAGAGTGTTTCTTGTATTTCATTCGGTTGATTAAATATTAGAATTTAAATGTTGCAATTGAAACTATAGGTTTGTTTACATTGAGTACTCCATTGTTTACTGCTTCATTTTGTTTATTACCTTCCATATATATTCACTAACTATTAGGCATAGATCATTGGGTGGTTTTGTAATGGAATTATCCTCAGACCCTGTTTGGGTCAAGCTTTTGGGCCCAAACATATTATATTGCTTCAGGTATATTTAATGGAATGTTTCCTTCTACTTCAGGTACATGATTGTTGTGGAGTTGGGGAGCATGGGACCAAGATGAGGCTTGTGATGTTGTGGAGCTGTTTACTTGATTTCCATTGTAATTTCGTTTTCATTGTATTGAATAATTTTGACTTGTTTGGATGATTTCCTAGACACATGTATCAAAAATCATATATATATATATATGTGTGTGTGTGTGTGTGTGTGTGTGTGATCAATTGTTATTACATCCAATTTTCCTGTATTTATTGTTGTACTATATTATTAATGTTTCTGCTATTGCTATCAGTTTTACATCCACTATGATACATTGAAAATGAGGGCATCATATCCCCACAATCACACAAAAGGCCCTTGATGCTAGTCAGATGCCTCTAGAGTTAGGTTAAATTCACTTGAGGGCATGTGACCAACAAGGTATTGGGCGTCTCAATGTGGCTTCCCAATCCGGTACATTACAATGTGGTGTCAGGGGATGCTTTTCTTCTTGACATACTACTTGAGGGATTTAGCCATTGATATGATGGAATAGGTACTTTTTAATAAGATGTTCATGGGAGTAGCTAACCCATGTATATGTAGAAGCCAATTTACTCGTTATTGCAATTTTTCTGGTTTTTCAATTATTACAGTTGATTTGATTTCACTGTTGGGTGATCCACATGTATTGTGTTGTTATCATTGATATTATTGAGGTTCTATTTCTGTAGAAACCTGATGAGATTAGGGTATGTTATCTCATGCATCATATAATAACCTTTTACATATCACATGTCATTCATTCTTTTCATGCCTTTTAGGATGAATTACTGATTGCATGTTGTTTTGATAAATGTTGTGTTAGATATGTATATTGTTGTGATATATGCCTTGATAGAATACCAGCTTTGTGATAGGGTATTGTATTGTGTAAGGTCTTGTTGAATGGATGCTAATATTGGGTTCTTAAGGTGTTATGGACACTCATAGATTGAAATTTGGTGTGACATAAGGCTGTTATATTTATATATTACTTGTTTAAGAAGCCAAAATTTTATTCACGACGAGTATGGGACCTCACAGATTGGAATTTGAAACTTTAATGTTCATTTCGTTGTTTTTTTGGGTTTCCAGTGAAGTTTATAAGGCCTACTATCTTGAAAAATCTAGAATACATGGAATGTGATTATAAATACATGGCATGGGTTGTTGGGTTCAGGATGAAACTATTTTTATTGAGTAAACACCATGTATTGTATGTACACAGCTTGTAGTCTCTAACCATGTCACTAGTTGTGTGGGAAGTGTCATAGGGATATGAAATTTTTTGGGAAACATTTTTTGTACCATTTTTACATGTCGTGTTGTGTAAACCTTATTTTTTCATGTGTGACTAACGACATAGAAGGATAAATCTTAGGTTATACACACCATGTCAATCTTGAACACGCCGTGTAGTGTAACCATTGATTCTAGTCGCGTAACTAACAACATGGGTCAGTAAAATCCTTCATGTACACACCTTGTCTATCTAGAAAACGCTGAGTAGAGTGAGACGTTTAACCGGCAATGTGACTAACAAAAAGGGTTGGTAAAGATCGTCTAGTACATTCCATGTCTAGAAATAACACTTTCTGTAGTCTTATTCTAGAAAAATAGCGTGTCTTAGCCGTTTAGAAGAACTCGGTCAAGTGTATAAGATTCAAGTAAATTCTATTTGTTACGAAATACACCCAACATGGGGTGTTACATGACCATGGTTGGCGATAGTACATTCCCATGTGAAGTCTTAAGGGGAACACACCATGTATGAATAATACACTCTAAGGATACATGTTTTAAAAAATAGTAATTCATTATTTCTCTTGTTCCTATATGACACATATACTTTTCAGTCCTCGATAATTATGATCTAAGGTATGCACTTGACCTTGATGAGTCATGCCACCAATACCCCCTCCAGTTGTACCCCAGATTCAGGACAGTGGTCAGGCGTGAGACATGGTTGATCAAGGACTACTAGCAGATCCTCCAGTTTTAGTAGTTTTGGTACAAGCCGTTATCCGGGATACTGGTGTCAATGAAAAGTTAAAAGAGGGTTTCATTAGGTTCATGCTAACCTTCCTGAGGAGAACCGCCTCCTACCATATTGATGGAAGAATTAACATAGGTATTTATGAAGTAGCATCAGCCCTTTCTCAAGGGATGGATGACCCCTAGCTATTGAGTCATGGCTAGAAGCCATTCTGATGATCATCGGGCATCTGGAGACACCTCCAAAGAGGAGGTTCAAGCTTTCTACTTATATTATTTAGGAATCCACCAGGAGATGGTGGGATGTTATCTCACAAGCAGTATTCCAATAGTTAATTTCATGGGATGTGTTTCATCATATCTTCTATGATTACTTCTACCCCATGACCATGAGGGCCGATCGAGCCAGAGAGATCAAAAGCTTGGTGGAGGGTACTCTTTATGTCATGGAGTATTCTTCTCACTTCATAGAGATGTATCTCTTTAAACCCTTTATAGGGGGGAGCTGATTTATTCCATGCACAGATGTTTAATGATGGTCATAGGTAAAATATCTAATCTTAGGTAAACATAGTTAGGTTGACTTCCATCACTTCTACATTCAACCAAGCGTTAATCATGGAGCACAACCTGAGGGATTCTAGAGCTGTAGCCTAGGGATGTTCTACATCCATAGCTAGTTATTATCCAGTTGATAGTAGGTATCAACACACATAAACTACATGTGGTGTTCCATGCAGGTGGGATACACCTTTAGGTAGTTAGGTGGTATGATATTAGTGTGTAATGGTCGGTAAAACGAGGCCACATTTCCCAAGATGCCCAGTTGAGTGCTGATATTGCAACAATATGGTCCATATTCATCATTTCAGTTAGGTCTTCTAACTAGAAACTAGTGATAGGGGTCCTTCTATGACTCCACATTCAAGAGAAGCAGCACCAGTTTCTCATCAGTCATGGAAGTAGAGTTCTTCCGGCCATTCAGGATGAGTTGGAGGTCACATCCATGGAAGTCATTCTCTCATCTTTCAGAGAAAGTAAGTTTGATCATCTAAGGGTGGTCGCACAGGGTCACAGTGCCACATTATAGGCCAGACAATTGAATTGTAGTAGGCCTTATAAGTGAAGGATCAGAGACCTTATACAGTTCGAGGTTTGATCCCAGTTTCATCAGTTTTAGATTGTTCTCTTTTCCATATATCGGCTTCCCACAACATTAAATTTGTCTTTGTTGTGGGGATCCATGGGCTCTCTATCTTTTCTTCTGTAGATATATTGATGTTAGAGACTACATTAGGGATAAGAACAACTAGTGTATGTCTATGCACGAAGTTCCCTCTTGAGGTTAGCCGATGTCCCTTCTTATGGGACCTCTATGTCTTAGAGATGAAACGCTATGACTTCATTCTCATAATGGACTGGTAGGTTTCCTTACATACTTTTGTCGACTGCTATCGTGGTAGGGTGAGTTTCACATCTCCCAAGGGTGGATCGTTTCTTTATAAGGGTGAGTGTGGTTTGTAGGCGAGTAGATCTGGACCTGAGCATAATTGGATGGGAGGAGTTACTTCCCAGATTTATATTCTATATCTAGATGACCAGGGGAATTCACAGATAGGCATTCCATTAGTGGTTGAACGTTTCAGGGACGTCTTTCTAGAGTAATTTTCATGTTTTCCTCTTGAGAGAGAGGTGGACATTTCTACTAAGCTTTTTCTAGGAGTGTCACCAGTGTCCATTTCTCCTTATAGGATAGATACAATAGATTTTAAGGATCTCAAGAAGTAGTTTGAGAAGTTGTATGAAAAGGGTTTCCTTCCACCAAGAACTTCTCCTTGTGGTTTTCCTGTCCTATTTGCGAAGAAGACGGACAATACCCTCATACTTTTTGTGGATTATAAAAAGTTGAACTAGTTGAAATTCGAGAACTGATATCCACTATTGAGGATAGATGATCTCTTTGATCTCCATCGAGCGTCCTAGTTGTTCCAGAATATTGACTTGAGATCCAGTTATCATCAGTTTCACGTTAGATCATCAGATATACCTTTTATAGACGTTCAGAGCAGTTAAGGTATATATAATTATTTGGTTATTATGTTCTGTCTCAATAATGTTCCTGTGGTTTTCATGTCACATATAACCGAGTGTTCCATCCATACTTTTATTCTTTTATGGTGGTCTTCATGGATGATATATTGGTGTACACTCACAGTTGACATGACCATGCTACCCATCTTTATATTTTTTTTGAGAACAATGAGAGACCATCAGTTATATAATATTCTCTCAAAATACCACTTCTGGATGGACCAAATTCACTTCATGTGTCATGTTATCTCAGAGACAAGACTATCAGTAGATAGAGAAAATGTGAGAGAAATAGATTCATGGGAGCATCCAAAGAACTTCATTGAGGTACAATGTTTTTTAGGGATGGTTGGATACTACAAACATTTCATACATGTCTTTTCATGTTTAGTAGCACCACTTATAGGTCTGAATAAGAATAGTGTGATGTTTATGTGGTCATTTTCTAATGACTCAACCTTTCAAGAGCTGAAAGGGATATTGACATCAGCACCGATACTAGTTTTTCTAGAGCTGGGGAAGGGCTATACTATGTACTGTGATGCATCAGGAATAAGGCTAGGTGAGTTCTTATGCATGGGGAAGGTGTCCTTGCGTACAGGTCTCAGTAGTTGAGGTCACATGAGAGGAACTACCCGAAAATGATCTTGAGTTGGCTGATGTGGCACATTCCTTACACTAGTAGAGAAATTATCTTCTGGGAGAGAATATCTCAGTTTTCAACAACAAACCATATTCTCAATTATATCATCAATTAGCGCAATCTGAATTTGAGACAGAAAATGTGGGTTGAGTACCTTTAGTCCTTTTACATTAATCTTTCATACATGCATCAGAAAGGAAATGATATGTCTAATGTGCTATGTGAGAGGACACAGATACAAGTGGATAGGAGGCTGGTAGTGAGTGGTAGCTTATTTCTTTGTTGTCTGAGATTCATTTGGAGATGCATGAAAGACTGGGGAAAAATTTTCTGTATTCTATATCTTTTACCTATACTCTTTTGGATCATGTGAGAATAAAGAATTTTTCAGATTCTGAAGGCCTAATACTATGGGATTTCATGTCAAGAGAGGTCCCTATTCCAAGACGGACCATAAGGAAGGATGAGATCATGATTTTTCATGGGTGTATATGGGTGTCGGCAGGCATATGTGTGGAGCTGATGCAGGACATTAATTCCTATATTTGGATAGTTCATCTGAGCATCGCCATGATGTGACATGATCTACACCATTATTATTGGTTTCCAGGTAGGAAGAGAGATGTTTCTGGTTTTATCATGATGTGTTCCACCTCCCTACTAGTGAAGGCAGAGCATCAGCATCGAGTAGGAATTTTGTAGTAGTCACCCATTCTCGAGTGGAAGTCGAATGATGTCACGATGGATTTTGTGATAGGTTTGTTGATGTTGCCTTGGGGGAATGATACAGTATGGGTTTCCATTGATAGACTCATGAATGTTTCCCACTTCTTTCGGATCAATGATACTTTATAATTGATGATCTAGAAAGGCTCTACATCCGAGAGATTGTGTAATTATGTGGGGATCCACACTCCACTGTTTCAGAGAGAGATTCCCATTTTACTTATCAGGTCTGACAGGGACTACAAAGGGCATTAGGAACCCCTATACATCGGAGTACAACATACCATCCCAAGAACGATTGGAAGTCTTAGCGTATGATTCAGGTGCTTTAGGACATGTTTGGAGTATGTGTTCTAGATTTTGGAGGTTCATGGGAGAAGCACATACCACTTGTGATGTTTTCCTACAATAACAGTTTTCATGAAACTATTAGATGAAACATTATAAGGCATTGTATATTAGGCCTTTCTGATCACCCTTATGTTGGTTGGATGCCGGAAAGACAGTTATGCTATGACCTCCTCTTGTCTAGGAGACCAAAGAGCTGATAGAGTTGATTTAGAAGAGAATAGCTACAATGTAGTCACGATAGAAATATTCTTCTTATCGACAGAGACAAACTATGTATTTCGCAGTTAGATATCTATATTTACTACGTGTCATGCCGAGGATGGGACACTTGAGGATTAAGAGGAAGGTCGAGCTTTCTCATTGATACGTCGTGCCATTTGAGGTTTTGGAAAGGGTCGGGCCGGATACCTATCGGCTTCAGTTACCATTGAGGTACCGGGATATGCATGATGCCTTCCATGTTTCTCATCTATTACATTACATCTCAGACACGTCTCATGTATTCCAACATGAGGAGGGGGAGTTGGAGGTGTGGATGCATCCTTTGAATAGAATCTTATCCGAATTATTGAACGATGTTCGAAGGTTCTCCATGGTCGGTGTGTTCCTCTGGTACGAGTGCTAGGGTAGAACTGGAGAATACATAAGGATACTTGGGAGATAATGGCTGATGTATATTCATAGTGGCTAGAGATTTTAATGGATTTTTCTTCTACACCACTATCTAGGGAAATTTGGTGATGAATTTTCATTAGGGGGGGGGGTTGTAAGAAGCCGAATCTTTGTTTCATGTACATTTTTCTTATATAGTTGATTTTGAAAAAAGGTAGTTTCAAGAAGTTCAAGGAGTACACACCATGTACTTATAGGTACATTTCGTGTACTTGGTTTCCACGGGTATCCAAGTGCTAGCCGTGTAAAGGCTGAGTACATTACTGGGTGTGGTGACCCAGAGACTTCCTAAAGCATAGGCTAGAAAAGGCAAGTACATGTCGTGTACTTTTAAAATACATTCTGTGTACTATAATTTTCATTAAACAGACTGGGGTCAGGTTTGATGGATAAAACACACTTCTTAATGATTTATTTCGTCTCGTAGCATCTATACACCAGCAGATCTTCTCTGAGCCCCTGACTCGTCGTCCATTATCCGAATTGACCATCGTTGTTTGCATTGGAATCACATTGGCGATTTCTCATTTCTTCTTTAACCTAATATCTTGATTTCTCCTCATTCACAAGTTATCCTCAACTAAAAATTTTTATTGTTTTTTAGATCTAAGACATTCTAGAGTGATTCAAGGCATACAGTTCATGTATATCTATTGTACAATGTTGAGATAGGTGGTTTGTGCCTTTCTGTAGATAGTTTTTGAATTCTATGTGAAAAAGATCCAATACCCAATAATGGGGTATTGCCTATTTATGGGTTTTTAGGCCCGTTAATTCTTGTTACACCTTTTTTTATTTGATAAAGGTTAACTATTTGGTAATAGGGTTAATTGTCATGCGATGTATGTGTTTTTGCATGTTTGTTTGATTTTTCCCATTTGGTCTAGTCTTTCCAATTATTCTTTTTTTTCCATTCCTAGTATTGTTTGGATGGTGTTATTATTTAATCAGATATGTTGTACCATGCCAGGTAGCTACATTACCCAAGACGTACTCTATGGTTAACATTGGATGCAGAATATCGCTTGGGAATGATATCTTTATATAGGTCTGTGAGAACCTGATGTAGTGAGACCATAAGAGAAATTTATGTTGATGGATTTCTCAGACCGTTTCTTATACATATGATGTTGTGATACCATAGGGGGTGTTGACATTGAGTTCTACCTCAGAGTGTATATAGGTACGTTATGAGACCACAAGAGGAATTGACATTGAGTGCTACCTCAAAGTGTCTATATTTTACTGTTAAAAGACTATAGGGGAATTGATGTTGAGGGCTTCCTCAGAAAGTCATGGATTATACATGACTATAGGGGGAATTGACAGTTCAGTGCTTCTCAGAGAGTCTTTGTTATATCCTTGTAAATTGAACCAGAGGGGATCAATTGTAAGAACTTTCCCAGAGGGTTTCGTGTATTGTGTTGGGTTGATTAAACTATTGAATGTAAATGTTGCAATTGTATTTGAATGTTTGTTCACTTTGAGTACATCCTTGTTTACAACATCATTTGTTCTATTTTCTTCCATATTTATATTCACTAGATTTTAGGCACAATGATTTGGGTGGTTGTCTACTGGTATTCATATCAAACCATTTTTGGGACATTCTTTTGGAGCCCAAACAGATTTTATTTCTATAGTTATAGATAAGGGAAATCACCCTTCTACTTTAGATACTTGAATGCTTTGGAGCTGGGGAGCATGAGACGAAGTGGAGTCTTGATATGCTGGTGATCTATTTACTTGATTTTGTTTTTACATTGGTTTAGTATTGTATTCCATCATTGTGACATGTTTGGATGCTTTCTTGCAGATATGTATCATGCATAATATATATATATATGTATATATATATCTGTGTGTGTGTGTGTGCTCGGTTTTTATTACTTACATTATTCCGCTATTGCTATCTATTTTACTTCTGATGTGTTACTCTTCCAATGAGGGCATATTTTCCCCACTATCACACCCAAGGCCCTCACTACTAGTTGATAACTACTTGCATTCGAGGAAATCTTCTTGATGCATGTGGCCAACTTCGTATGGGGTGCCTCTATGTGGCTTTCAGAACTAGGACGTTACACATTATTCCCTCAGATAATTTCTAGGAAGATCATTATGATTCATATATTGAGAAATTTTTGGGATTATTGAAACTAGATTGTTAATTCTGTCTCCTATAAATTTGGTTTCTCTGATGCACAATCATTATATTGTCCATCACATTTATCATTGAAATGAATCCTCTATTTTTCAGTCAATACTAAGGGCAAAAACTATATTGTGAGTAATAATAACCATAGATAGAATCCAAATTACCATGAAAAATTATTTATATGATGAGTAAATCCTGAAAACATTTTCTATTAGACCTATGGTTCAACTTAGATCATTCATGATCATTACCAAATAATTAAAATTTTATCCTATACATAGTCTTATATCATGGTTTCTTAATATTGTATTATCATCCTTGTTCCTAATGGTTAAATAATCATTTCTATGACATTAAATATAGAGACCCCCACATTTCATACATATATATTATATCATATTATATGAAAAATCATTACTTAATATTTCAATCCATGCCATAGTCATTTAGGTATAATATCATTGGAAACATGGAAATATTGAAATCTAGTTCGTAAAATATATTTATTTTAACCAAATTACTTCTTCATAACTATTACTCAACTTAGACATACCACAAGTAATACATTCATTCATTTAATGGGGAAAGGATGCCTATAAAATGTCTACTCAAATGCTCAATGTAAAAAATCATGATATCAATGCTCATATAAGAATAAAATTAGAAAAGTTTTATGATAACATGACATTAAAAATTAAAATAATACGATTATTATCATAGATCATATTCTTTGGTGCTAAAATAAATATTGGTTGTTCATAAGATATGAATCAAAATTTAGTCATTCACCATGGTCCATTAGAACATAACATTGTGATGAGACGGGGAATTTTTTCAGAAACGTAATAATAAAAAATCAGTTCATTTGTAGTCCACACTAATTTACAATTATATCTTAGTGGAATGGGTTAACCACCAAATCTATCAATGTATTCAAGGTTCACTCCCCAGTCCATCATAGGGAACAAAGACCTATACTCAACTGGGTTCACTCGTCATTCCCCTTTTTTATCTCATTATATATAATTACACATCCTATAAATTATAGGGAAATCTAGATCTCAACATCCACATAATGAAAATCAGTCATATGTGTTCCGTAAAATCATAAATTATTCATTATATGAGAACTCATTGAAGTAACTAGGTTTCATTAACATTTTATTATACCATAATTGTGGAAAAGAAATTATTTTCTGTAATATTTCATCATGTCATCATAAACCTTAACGATCCAGTTAAATAATAAATATATATGCATTTGATCATATCCATAGTAAACCATGGTTAATATAAGAAAATAACATCTTATATGAAAAAAAGAATTCGAAATATCACTTGGATTAATTCGTACAGAAAATAACCCTTCCATTACAAAATCACTAATTTTAAAAAAAATGAAATATCGTAGTAGAAAAATATTCGTTAAAATTATCTTAATAAATATGAAAAAGAAACATCAGAAAACAGAATTATAGAAGAAAAATACATTAATTCTGTAAAAGTTAAAAAAAAATTCCTATCATATTTGGGACAAAAAATTCACATAGTTCCTCGTTTGGAAGATAGAAAATGATTTCTATCAAACCAATATGTAAAAAGTAAAAAATTGATTAAAAATAAATATAAAAAATCATAGGATAGTATTAAAAATTATCATAATATCATTTTAAAAAACCTGGATATAAAAGATAATGGTTTTTTTACCGTTGAGGGATATAAATTCGATTTTCTATAAAACATATTTTTGGTATACCAAGAACAAATGATGACGAATATGAATGGTAAACATGTATTTTGATAATATAACTAAGGAATAATAAGATTCATAATTCTATTGAGAGATATATCATAATATTTCATTATTTGATACTGAATCATTAACAATCCCAACAAATAAGCAGATTTTAACCTAAAACCATTTCATTGTGTTCATCAAGAATAAATAGAAATATACCATCCATTATATTAACTTTAAAATTATTTTAAAACCATAAAAAAGTGATTTTCGTACTATAATATCATATATGACCCATTTATAACATTTTAATGCACAATTTTTTCTATAATTACTTAATATAATTTCTTTTTTGCAGGTGTCAATTGATTCATTTATCATAAGAGAACCTGTTAAGGAATTTAGGTAATTATACATTTTTCATGGTTCCATCATATCCAATAAATTTTGTTATTATATAATTATTAAATATCTTCATTATATACATATTTATTTTCATCCATAAATTATTGATAAAAAATTGAATTACACCATTTCCGGAGACAGTAGGTCATTTATACACATAAACCTTGTATTAATATTTCAATGGATGGGAAGAATGAATTGTAAATATAAATTAACCTTTAGAAGATAATTGTTATATCATATATATATATATATAATATAATCATAAAATAAACACCCATTATCATACAAGTTAATTATAAATTATAAACAAATAGCATCACTCTGTGGAGCTGGTATTCTACACGTTCACCCAAGCCACAATATCATTTCTCAAAGGATTGGATGGTCACAACATAAACATGAAATAAGTTTTATATAAAAACAATTTTATAATAAAAATAATATATTATCATTAAAAAATCATAATACATATCTATAAAATATAGTTATGAAAAATGAATTCAATCGTTTCATATAGTTGTTAAGTCATATATATTTACTAGTGATAGTTTCAATTATTTTTTGATGAAAAAGAAGATGTATAATGGAATTTTAGTTATCCTAAATTTTTTGATAATATTTTAAGTATTGAAGTTATTATTTTATGATACATACCATATATTTAGATGAGGTAATAAAGATTATTAAATTAACTAATCGGGTAAGGCAATTACCTCTTCTTCGAAACAAATCTATTTTATTTACTCTAAATGGTTATATGTTTGGTATTTTAGGAATCCCAAAACCACTATAATTTTGATAGGAATGTTTATATAAAAAATTGGTAGAGGGTTTTCAAGACATAGTTATAAATGTGGTGAGAATATGGTAGTGTGGTGGTTTTCTTTTATAATTTAGGGGAGGGGATTTTGTTAAATTTATCAAAAGATTAAATTATAATAAATTGAAGATTTATCAAAAATCTTAAAAATAAACTTTTATTAAAATATAATATTTCATAATATTTTAATCCCATCATCCAATTTTATTTATATAAGTTTTGGTTTCATTTTAATCATTATCATTTTGATGAACTATTAGTTAACAAATTACAATTTTTTACATTTGTAGCACATTTTCAATAATTTAGGTTTGTAATTTTTACTTATTAGTTGGAAATTAAATAACACATGGTCAATTTATTAAATAATAGACAATATAATTACCAAAATGTCTTATTCAGGGATATGTATTATTTTCAAAAATAATCATAATAAATTATTTTTTAAAGTATCATTATTGACAATTTTAGTAATAAAAATTTATTTTATCTTTAAATAAATAAACTCAAATGTGGAATTATAATATAATTCTTTCACATATCTGTAATATTTAATATAGATATATAAATCTTGTTGTTAAGATTGACTAATTCAAATTATATAACTTTTAATATTTTTAAAATCATTTAATATATGTTATAATTTTATAAAGGACAAATACATGGGTGTTGCAGAAAAAATTAATGTAATTATATTATTACAAAAAATGAAAAATAATTTTTTACAATGAAAATAATTTTATTAAGCTCAAAATTATAAAATATATTTTTTATAAACAAAAATCTTTCATTATGTATATGCATAGATGATTTTAAAAACAAAGGGAGTATTGTTTGAAACTGTTATTTTATATAAATAATATATATGTCATTATCATTCAATTAAATATTTAAAAAAACAATTTATAGATTTAGGGTTTAAGGGTAAAATTAAAATTACAACATATCTATTAATATGAACAATTATGTCATTATCAATTCATTTTATTCTAGATTGTGTAATTTATCTTTTACCATGATGAAATTTTTTAGCACAATTAATAATCTTAATAACCAATAATAAAAGGGATGTATTTAATAAAATTTATCCTTAATATTATATAAATTTAAATAAATTTATCCAGTTATCAAAATTTAATTTGAAAAAGTTAATTTTAATTTATGTTTACATAATTTGACAAAAATTTGTTTTTAGAAAAAATACTTTTTAAGCATAAAAATATATTCATTATTATTAAATTCATAGAAAAATAATTTTTTATTATTTAGAAAATTTGATAAATTAAATAATATATATATATATCATTAAAATCATCCACTGAAAAAGATTAATTAAATTCATTACGAAAAAAATGAAATAAAAAATAATTGTTTTTCAGGAACAAATTATTTATTTTCATTTAAATGTTTCTTCTTTTTATTTTTAATCCTTTTCTAATGAAAGGATTAATTTTATACATAAATAACCTCATCTTTTTAATTATTTACTTATTTCTATTCAAAATAGCCAGTCCAATGACTAGCCGATACATGACATTTTAAATAATAATATGTAAATAGTATATTGGTGTTTTATTAAATTAATTATTGTGTTTAACACAAGCTAATCAATAAATTAAATCAGTTAAGGAAAAAAATTTGATAAATATATCAAGGTTTGAAAATATTTCAACTCTATATAGTTACTAGATCAGTATGTCATTTCATTTAATGTTACCAATCCAGAAATCTATTAAGTCTTGTGGTGATGAATAATGTTTAAGCTAAAACACCAAGTTCACATTTTTTTAATTGATTTTATAGTGAGCTACATTATATTTGGAACTTACGATCTCAATATTCTTCAATTATTTCATACTTATATATCAAGTCAAATATAATCTAAAATTCTAAAAAATTAAATATATTCTTCATATTTTGTTCAATAATTTGACACAACATAATTCTATAGAAGATTAAAAACCAATCTACATTCAATGAAATACATAATTGTGTGGCCCATCTAAAATGATATGACAATTATAAATAAATCAGAACCTAGTATTTAGAAAATAATTTAATAAATGGAATTATTTAAATAAAAATATAAAATTCTCACATGATTAATGGGATTTAATGCATTCATAATAATATAACATGTTCTAAGAAAACAATTGAACTGGTAATTTCTTTACAAAAAATCTCATGTACGTTAGGATTTTATGACCTCAAATACTATTTGATATGTTACTTATGATTATATTTTTATGTGTTCTCAACACTTTTGATCTTATATTAAGTGATTCATCTATTAATATCCTTACGTCTTCAATTATGTAAACATTGGATTAAATTTTACAAAGTATAGAAAAATACATATTTTCTCAAAATCACTTAAGTGAAATTTTCTTATTTCATTCAAATGGATATGTGAAATATAATATACATAGATCAATAAGTTATGTTAATTATTTATGTATAGAAATACCAATCATGAATCTGATATAAGGTAGAATCGTCTATATGGTTATATTTAGCTATGTCAATTTTGGGTAACTGAGTAAAAGACAATATGAATCAATTAGGTAATGTAATATTTGGCTAAGTAGAATAATAGGATATGTATAAAAATAATATTCCTAATGAAGTAATAAAATAATTCAGTATCATTTCTCAAATCAACAGTATGAATTTTAATATTGAATTCAACTATGTGATGATCTTAAATAAGACACATCATGGTGCCACATATATTTATTATCATTGATGAACATGAGAGAGTATTCAATTATACTGTAAAATACTTCAATCATTAATTTCATATTTTGGTATATATGATTATAATTAGAATTATTTTTTAATAATGGACACAAGTACCATAACAATATATTGCTCATTACCATTTTTGAGGAATTTCTGAGAAAGGAATGTGAAATTTTGAATTGAGAGCTTCAAAATTATGGATAAGTGATGGGAGATTAGAGGATAAGTTATTATAACACCCAAAAATTATAAAATAATAATTTATTTCATATGATTTATTACACACAACACCAAGCATAAAGAAACCTGTGAAATATATTTTCTTAAATTTAATCTCTTTGATAACATGCAGACCATGACACCCCGAGTAAAAAAACAATAATATAGTACATGACGTTCCCAGATCAGTGTGAATCACTGAGAGGGGGAGGGGGTGAATCAGTGATCCTTTAAAACTTTTTACTAATTGATTGTTTATCAATTAAACCTCTATGGCTGGTTAAAGCCTCGATCCACTCTTCTTGTATCTCTCAACCTTTCCCGGATAATGCAGTAATGAAAAGGCACAGGACACAAGGATTTACAAGGTTCGGCACCAAAGGACTACATCCTTGCCATGCTCTCCAAGCATGGATTCTCCCATTATAACTTGTTAGAAATACAATGGTCGATACAGCTTCCCACCGTATCTCTCCTGAGTCCCACAGGAGGGTTTTTATACTGCGTCCCACAGTGTTACCAGAGTCCCACTGGCCTGCTCCAGAATCCCACTGAAGACTTCTTCTCCCTGAGTCCCACAGGGTCTTCTCCTGGCTCCTCGAGTCACACGAGTAGCTCTTCTTCTTGTTCAGCTTTTCAAGTACCTTCAGCAGTCTGGGATAAAGACTGCTGGCCTTGCTCTGTACCTCTGATCACTTGTGATGATCAGGTCTTCTCGTCTCGCTCAGGCTTTATCTCCTTCTTCTCAGGATGACCTGGCTTCTCTCCAACTACTGAATACTCAGACAAATAATATCTTTAACTTCAGTCTGGTCCAGTCTCACTTCACATCAACTTCATGCACTGAGTGCATGGCATCTCTGGTTCCTCATGCACTGACTGCATGGCCTTCTCAAATCTTCAAGAACCTCCTGGTCTTGGACAACTCAGATGCACACAACCAGATTTGGCTTTGTTCACGTGTGCATGTGCACGCATGCAAGCATGCACTTCCCCTTTCCTCTTCTTGGTGCAGTAGACCCACAAAGGGTGTAATATCTTTAAGCACACACCTTCACTGCACTTCACACACTTTATCCAAATTGTTCACACACTTAGAAGTGTGTTTTACTTTAGTGTGGAACTTCTTCTTCTTCTTCTAATGTGTATACACTTTTTAGTGCACACACCTAGGTTCGGCCACTTCTTTAATTTGCACACAATTGTTTCACTTTAGCACACACATGAGTTGGCCTTCACTTCTTCTTGCACATACTTGGGCCGTAGGTGGTTCTTCAAGTTTGCACACACACACAAATGTGTGGTCTTCACTTCACCCACTTGCATACACTTGGCCTCAGCTTATTTCTTCACTATCTCACACACACACAATGGTGTGGTCTCGGCCTCCCACTTCTTGTGCACACACTTAGCCAAAGGCACTTCCACTTGTCTTGCACACACAAATAATATTCTATAATTTGTTCTTCAATGTGTGCACCCACATAAGGGCTACGGCCTCCTTCTTTAAATGCACACACAAAGTGCAAGCTTTGCCTTTCTCCTCTTTGCAACCACACAAGGCTACTGCCTTTTCTTCAAATGCACACACAGTAGGGCCACGGCCTTCTCTTGATCACTTTGAACACAAGGCACAAAGGCCTCGGCCTTCCTTCTTCACCTCACACCACACACAAAGTGTGGTTCTTCACTTGGCACTTGTGCACACACTGCCCGAACTCCAGGAGGCGCGCAAGAGGGTGCAGCCTTCTCTACACCAACACTGCCTGCCGCGCAAGGCACCAAGCCGCGCAAGTCCTCAGGTGTAACCGTCCGCACTAGCCACGAGTGCAAGGCACTGCGGGCTCCTTCCTCCTGCCGCGTAAGTGTGCAGGCAGTGAGGGAATTAACCACGGGCGCGCAAGAATGCTGCGGCCCCGGGTTCTTCCTACCGCGCAAAGGGAAGGCGCACAGGGATCTCTCCCTTTCTTCTTTTGTGCAAGTATGCACAAAAGGAACACTACGGAGCTAATGGGAGCTCCGGGCTTCTGCCGCGCAAGTGATGCGCGCAGTAATTCTTCGCGAGGCATAGGGTGCTTCTCACGGGACTCCTCAAAAATTCAGAATATCAGCAAGCAATCAGAGAGCCTCGGGTGCTCCTTTTATAGGCGAGGAGAGCCTCTGTTCATCCGCGTGAGAAAAACTTCAAACACCCGAGATCTTCGGATCTTCAAGATTTTTCCAAATCTTGATATTTATTCTCGGTTTGACGCGGGCTCATTTATTATTTTCTTCCTCCTCGTGCATGCGATTTATAACGCATGCACGGCCTCTGTATCTTCTATCCCATGCAAGACACGAACCACGTGGCCTCGGCAGCTTTGCTTGCCTCGGCCGAACTCGAAATCCTCCATACATTGCATGCACTCATATTTTATAGCATGGATGTGTTCAGTACATCCAGACGAACTCAATGGACCCTTCGGCGTTGAAAATGGTGGCCCGGAGCTCGAAATCGGTGCTCGGGTGGCCTCTGGTTTGACGGCGGCTGCGGGTGGCTTCGGGGAGACCTCGGACGAGCTCGAGGTAGAGGACGAGCTCTCGGCCGTCGGATCGGGCGATCAGAAGACTTTGGACGGCCTAGATCTGATGATCTCGCGCGGGATCAGATGTGCGGCTTAGATCGTCCGCGCGATGAGTTGGACGGCCAGGATCACTCCCGCCGAAAAATTCCGCGTCCCACATCGAAACGGCGGCCTGTTTTTCCACGCTTTATCACCTAAGCGCTGGGGGAAAGCGCTCAGTTGAATTCTCTCCCCTCCCGGTGCCGCCCCGCACCGGGTTCTCTCTGCAGGCGCGCTATGCGCCCACCTTGCTCCCTGCGGGCGCGCTCCTAGCGCCCACTATGCACACACCGGGTGCGCGGGCTTCACCACCGCGTGCCCTCGGGGGCTTACACACGGCCCCCTGCGCTCCTCCGGGCGTGCCCCAGGCGCCCATGCGGTGTCCTTGGGGTGCGCCCCTGCCTCAAGGATGCTGCCCTGGCCTTGAGGGTTCCCCATGGGCGTGGTGACCTTGAGTCCCACATGTGCCTTGGGTGATGACCCTCGGCTGGCCTCCTTGGTGGCCCAATTTTTTGGCAAAGTAAATATAGGGTACTTTGTATAAAAACAAAGTAACCACATACATAATGTGAAATGCCAAGAACCACTCCAAGCCTTCTCCTCTAAGCCATGTCTTCTCTCTTCTTCTTAGGAATTCATCAATCCTCCTCTCATGTGATCTTCACTTAGGATATCGAATTCCCGAAGGTTCTTCATCAACTGAGCTCTTGCATCAACATGAATTCTCCAATGTGCTTCATTGATCTAATCAGAGACCAAGTTGGATCACTTCCAATTCACATGCACTAGGAGTTAGTACATGGACTTCTTTAATCCACTTCATCCACTTAGTACTTGTGGATGGATCTTCTTCCAACTCCTCATGCATTGTCACTACAATGCATGGTCTTCTAATCATGTTGTGACTTTGTATCCAGTTGATACAAGTTCTATGAACTTAAAGATCAGCTCAACAATCGTCAGATTTACATGGAGAATGTTTCAACCACAATTTCCAATACCACTTAGTGAATCTCCTAAGTGACATGGCTCTTAGTACCATGGCCATTCTCCTTCATCACCAACACCATCACAACCTTTGGCATTCACATCTTGACATTCCTTGACTTCCATTCATTCCAATACAACTTCATGTCTCATTGACAACAAATGCAACACAATGCACTTTAATCTCCCCCTTTGTATTTGTTGTCAATACACTCCATCAGCACATATGAATGGGTCAATATGTGTGCCAATATTTTCTCCCCCTTATTGGCAATCAAATGCAAAGGTGTGGTGTGGTTCTCTTCCAAAAATATCTTCCTCCCATTGAAAAGTATCTTCTTGAAAAACACCAGGAGAGGGATGATGTCACATGTTCTCTTTAGCAAAGAACCTTTAGTAAATCAGCTCTAAGTCTACTTGGGCTAACCCGGTGTAGAAAACAAGAGTGATGTAACCAAGGTACTTAATGCTGTCCAACATTCACTATACATGTGAGATCATGCTTCAGGGGTTGAAATTTTTCAGATATTCAATGAATTGCTAAATCCTGCACATACTTCACAAAACTCATTAGAAAGTTCAGTGCAAAGATAAAGCTCCCCCTTTCATCCATTTTCCTTCAATCAATACTCCCCCTTAATTGACAAGATAAACTCAATTAAGAAACAAGGGATGAAAGTATGATTGGAATACCTTCACTTTTCTTCAAGATGGTATTAATCTAAGAATCCCATCTTCTTCAGATTGGCTCCCCCTCAAGGGGTGCACTCCATTCAATCCAAACCATCCTCCAGCTGAGAATGATCATCATCTTCAATTCCCTACAATGTTAGCACATGTAAATACCAATAGTATAAGGGAATAAGATGGAACCTCCTTGGTTCATCAATGTGAACAACAAGGTTGAGAAGATTCTCTCAACCGAGATGTCCCATTTTCACCAGTCTTCACACTTGCACATTTGATCTTCATTGATGATTGTGCTGGTGTGGATCTCAATACATCTTCATGTGAAATATTCTTCTTCCCTTTTGCCTTAGCAATTGCCAGAACTTCATCTTCAGCTCTTTGTAGATCTTTGGAATGTTGCAACTGATTTGGCCATATGACTAGTAAGTCACTTGGAAGTGTGGCCTCAGTTCTGGATATTCCACATGGTTCTTTTGATACTGTCAAGCTACCTCTCTTAGGCAACTTGTTTTCAACCAATCCCTTCTGCTTCTTCTGGATTGATTGTCTGTTTAAGTGCAGTTGGCTTCTATTTAGTTTCATGGCTTCTTTACAAAGGTCCATGATGTGTCCTTTCTTTCCACAGAAGAAGCATTTCTTGGTGGTCCTTCCGGATGCATCACCCTTCTTGGACTCAGACTCCAAGGACTTCTCTTCCTTTTTCAACATCTTCTTGGAAGCTTTTTCAGCTTTCTTCTTCTTGCTTCCCAAGGATTCCTTTTTAGCCAGGTTCAGTGATCTTCTCTTCTTTTCATCTTTGGATACAGTTGGAGATTGATATGTATCATTTTGACCACTTTTGCAACCATCCCAGATGTTGTCAAGTAATCCAAATCTGTTAGCAGTAAACAGATGTCTCTGGACCTGTGGATGCTGTTTCTTTTCTTCTGGCTTGCTCCCCCTAGGCATGGGCTTCCTTTGTGCTTTGACATTTAGTGGATTGTACCAACAATCCTTTGCATAGTGCCCATACTTATTACAACACCAACATTGACCCACAAATCTTGACTTCTTCAGTCCTTCTGATTTTAGGGTACTTTTCTTGACCTGTTGTGATGTTTCAGGAGAGCTCTGCTTCTTTACTGTCTTCATCCATATTTGTTTGGAATTATTCTTCCATCCTGCACTTTTAGTAGAAACACTATTAGAAGCATCAGTACAAGATGGTATGGATGGTACCTTCTTCTTAGAAGATGTTGCACTTTTACTAGAGGATGTCCTTCTTTTAGAATCATCCTTCTCAAAGCTCACTTGAGTAGCAACATTTCTTCTTTCAGTTGACTGGGAGGCTTTGGCTTTAGGTGATTGCTGATTTGTCAATATCACCTCTAGTTCTAAGCATTTCATGTTAAGGGAGTTCTTCTCATCCTCAACAGTTCTTAGCCTTCCTTCCCAACTTTCTTTCAGCTGATTCATCTGGTCATCATGCACCTGCTTCATTTCAAGCAATGAGTTGTCAAGCTCCTTCACCCTTTTGACTTTGTCTTCTAGTTGAGCAACTCTGACAACCATTGACACTTTGTGCCTCTTTTCCAGTGCATGGAAAGCTTCTTTGACCATTACTTTAAAGAATTCTTTCTCAGAAAGGCTTCTCTGCAATTCTTCAGCAGTGTCTTCATATCTTTCATTGCAAAGAGAAACGGTTTCATCTTTAGCCTTCACCAGCTTTCTGAGAGTGTTGGTTATACCAACCCTTTTTGCCAATTGGACTTCCAGAGAATTGGCTTCATCTTCTAGCTGTAATTTTTCTTCTTGAAGATCAAGGAGGCCTGTAGCTATACACATTGCCACTTCCTTGGGGACTGTCTTCTGAAGATATTTGATTGCATTTAGAAGATTATTGTTCCTTCCATCTTCATCACAGCTAGAGCAGGCTTCATCAGAAGAATGATAAAAGGAATTGTCATCTGATGTGACGTTCACATTTCTTTCCATAGAAGGAGTTTCTCTGATTGCAGCAACCTTCTTCCTCATCTTCTTTGCCTGTTTCTTCATTCTGTTTTTCAGAGTCTTGGCAGATATCTCCATCTGAGGCTGTTCTTTCATTTCCTCAAATCTGCACTCCATATAGACTCCCTTGGATCTTTTAGAGGCAACCTGCCTCTGATACCAATTGAAGTGCCCAGATCAGTGTGAATCACTGAGAGGGGGAGGGGGTGAATCAGTGATCCTTTAAAACTTTTTACTAATTGATTCTTTATCAATTAAACCTCTATGGCTGGTTAAAGCCTCGATCCACTCTTCTTGTATCTCTCAACCTTTCCCGGATAATGCAGTAATGAAAAGGCACAGGACACAAGGATTTACAAGGTTCGGCACCAAAGGCCTACATCCTTGCCATGCTCTCCAAGCATGGATTCTCCCATTATAACTTGTTAGAATTACAATGGTCGATACATCTTCCCACCATATCTCTCCTGAGTCCCACAGGAGGGTCTTTATACTGCGTCCCACAGTGTTACCAGAGTCCCACTGGCCTGCTCCAGAATCCCACTGAAGACTTCTTCTCCCTGAGTCCCACAGGGTCTTCTCCTAGCTCCTCGAGTCACACGAGTAGCTCTTCTTCTGGTTCAACTTTTCAAGTACCTTCAGCAGTCTGGGATAAAGACTGCTGGCCTTGCTCTGTACCTCTGATCACTTGTGATGATCAGGTCTTCTCGTCTCGCTCAGGCTTTATCTCCTTCTTCTCAGGATGACCTGGCTTCTCTCCAACTACTGAATACTCAGACAAATAATATCTTTAACATCAGTCTGGTCCACTCTCACTTCACATCAACTTCATGCACTGAGTGCATGGCATCTCTGGTTCCTCATGCACTGACTGCATGGCCTTCTCAAATCTTCAAGAACCTCCTGGTCTTGGACAACTCAGATGCACACAACCAGATTTGGCTTTGTTCACGTGTGCATGTGCACGCATGCAAGCATGCACTTCCCCTTTCCTCTTCTTGGTGCAGTAGACCCACAAAGGGTGTAATATCTTTAAGCACACACCTTCACTGCACTTCACACACTTTATCCAAATTGTTCACACACTTAGAAGTGTGTTTTACTTTAGTGTGGAACTTCTTCTTCTTCTTCTAATGTGTATACACTTTTTAGTGCACACACCTAGGTTCGGCCACTTCTTTAATTTGCACACAATTGTTTCACTTTAGCACACACATGAGTTGGCCTTCACTTCTTCTTGCACATACTTGGGTCGTAGGTGGTTCTTCAAGTTTGCACACACACACAAATGTGTGGTCTTCACTTCACCCACTTGCATACACTTGGCCTCGGCTTATTTCTTCACTATCTCACACACACACAATAGTGTGGTCTCGGCCTCCCACTTCTTGTGCACACACTTAGCCAAAGGCACTTCCACTTGTCTTGCACACACAAATAATATTCTATAATTTGTTCTTCAATGTGTGCACCCACATAAGGGCTACGGCCTCCTTCTTTAAATGCACACACAATGTGCAAGCTTTGCCTTTCTCCTCTTTGCAACCACACAAGGCTACTTCCTTTTCTTCAAATGCACACACAGTAGGGCCACATCCTTCTCTTGATCACTTTGCACACAAGGCACAAAGGCCTCGGCCTTCCTTCTTCACCTCACACCACACACAAAGTGTGGATATTCACTTGGCACTTGTTCACACACTGCCCGAACTCCAGGAGGCGCGCAAGAGGGTGCAGCCTTCTCTACTCCAACACTGCCTACCGCGCAAGGCACCATGCCGCGCAAGTCCTCAGGTGTAACCGTCCGCACTAGCCACGAGTGCAAGGCACCGCGGGCTCCTTCCTCCTGCCGCGTAAGTGTGCAGGCAGTGAGGGAATCAACCACGGGCGCGCAAGAATGATGCGGCCCCGGGTTCTTCCTACCGCGCAAAGGGAAGGCGCACAGGGATCTCTCCCTTTCTTCTTTTGTTCAAGTATGCACAAAAGGAACACTACGGAGCTAATGGGAGCTCCGGGCTTCTGCCGCGCAAGTGATGCGCGCAGTAATTCTTCGCGAGGCACAGGGTGCTTCTCACGGGACTCCTCAAAAATTCAGAATATCAGCAAGCAATCAGAGAGCCTCGGGTGCTCCTTTTATAGGCGAGGAGAGCCTCGGTTCATCCGCGTGAGAAAAACTTCAAACACCCGAGATCTTCGGATCTTCAAGATTTTTCCAAATCTTGATATTTATTCTCGGTTTGACGCGGGCTCATTTATTATTTTCTTCCTCCTCGTGCATGCGATTTATAACGCATGCACGGCCTCTGTATCTTCTATCCCATGCAAGACACGAACCACGTGGCCTCGGCAGGTTTGCTTGCCTCGGCCGAACTCGAAATCCTCCATACATTGCATGTACTCATATTTTATAGCATGGCTGTGTTCAGTACATCCAGACGAACTCAATGGACCCTTCGGCGTTGAAAATGGTGGCCCGGAGCTCGAAATCGTTGCTCGGGTGGCCTCTGGTTTGACGGCGGCTGCGGGTGGCTTCGGGGAGACCTCGGACGAGCTCGAGGTAGAGGACGAGCTCTCGGCCGTCGGATCGGGCGATCAGAAGACTTTGGACGGCCTGGATCTGATGATCTCGCGCGGGATCAGATGTGCGGCTTAGATCGTCCGCGCGATGAGTCGGACGGCCAGGATCACTCCCGCGGAAAAATTCCGCGTCCCACATCGAAACGGCGGCCTGTTTTTCCACGCTTTATCACCTAAGCGCTGGGGGAAAGCGCTCAGTTGAATTCTCTCCCCTCCCGGTGCCGCCCCGCACTGGGTTCTCTCTGCGGGCGCGCTATGCGCCCACCTTGCTCCCTGCGGGCGCGCTCCTAACGCCCACTATGCACACACCGGGTGCGCGGGCTTCACCACTGCGTGCCCTCGGGGGCTTACACACGGCCCCCTGCGCTCCTCCTGGCGTGCCCCAGGCGCCCATGCGGTGTCCTTGGGGTGCGCCCCTGCCTCAAGGATGCTGCCCTGGCCTTGAGGGTTCCCCATGGGCGTGGTGACCTTGAGTCCCACATGTTCCTTGGGTGATGACCCTCGGCTGGCCTCCTTGGTGGCCCAATTTTTTGGCAAAGTAAATATAGGGTACTTTGTATAAAAACAAAGTAACCACATACATAATGTGAAATGCCAAGAGCCACTCCAAGCCTTCTCCTCTAAGACATGTCTTCTCTCTTCTTCTTAGGAATTCATCAATCCTCCTCTCATGTGATCTTCACTTAGGATATTGAATTCCCGAAGGTTCTTCATCAACCGAGCTCTTGCATCAACATGAATTCTCCAATGTGCTTCATTGATCTAATCAGAGACCAAGTTGGATCACTTCCAATTCACATGCACTAGGAGTTAGTACATGGACTTCTTTAATCCACTTCATCCACTTAGTACTTGTGGATGGATCTTCTTCCAACTCCTCATGCATTGTCACTACAATGCATGGTCTTCTAATCATGTTGTGACTTTGTATCCAGTTGATACAAGTTCTATGAACTTAATGATCAGCTCAACAATCGTCAGATTTACATGGAGAATGTTTCAACCACAATTTCCAATACCACTTAGTGAATCTCCTAAGTGACATGGCTCTTAGTACCATGGCCATTCTCCTTCATCACCAACACCATCACAACCTTTGGCATTCACATCTTGACATTCCTTGACTTCCATTCATTCCAATACAACTTCATGTCTCATTGACAACAAATGCAACACAATGCACTTTAGTACATGATTATAAAAAAATCATTAAATTTGTAGGTATGAATAGTATTTAATAAATAATTAAAAATATATTATTTAGAAATATAAAAATGATCATTTGTTATCTATTGATAATAAATAAAATAATAATCTTAAAAAAGAAATGTTTAAAAAAATATTATTTTTTCGAAAATATGGTTTAGTTATGTTTTTTGAATATAATATGAAATTAATATTTACCACCAATAGAATATTTAATTCATAATATAATTAATATTTTATGAAATAAAATTATAAAAAACAATTAAGGTTATTTTTATGGATTTCTATAAAAAGTATCATTTTTTGATGAACAGTTACAATACTGAATTTTAATTGAATGTTGCTTATTTATTATAATTATTTATAAATATAAATTATATTTTTAATTATTTTAAATTTAAATTAGTTCAATTTTATTTATATTATTCCAATTTTAATAATTTTAATCATTTTAAAATTGAATTTTGATATAATAAACTATTCAAAATTTTGAACATTGTCTATTTGAAACCCCACTTTTTTATCATGGCTATAGGATTAGCATTAAACACTACCTTTCTAAATTTATAAAGGAAATTTGAAAAAAATAATTCCATATTTGGTATAGAAATAATTTATTTTATATAATATGTTCAAATTAAAATTTTACCATAATGAATAGTAAAAATAGTTAAAAAAATATTTATCATGTTTATGGTAGAAATTGGTTTACCATAGTGTTAAACTAAGAAAAAAAGGGTAAAAATGACTAACTAAATTCACAAAATATTATTAACAAGAAATATTTACACCTCTGATAATAAAAAAAATTACCTACGGTTATTTGTAATCTTTTTTACATGTCAAATAATTTATAATTTTTGATTCATATGGGATATTTCTAATTCATTTCCAAGACGGTTCCCTTTTACAACTTATAATAGGGAAAACATTATCCTCACTTATTTAAACACATCAACTAATGTTTATCAAGAAAAACCTAAAAAATATCACCCAGATAAATTTATACGTATTATATATTTTACCCTCGTAAAAAACCATCCCTATGGGCTATAATAAAAGATCCAAATGAGGTTTCATTTAGAGAACGTAATTATCTGTTAAATTATAATTAATTTATTTCTTATTTTCAACCATCAATTATTTATTAAAAAATCATACATAATGGGACCATTGACTCCCATATACTGTGATGTTATTATGATTTTGGAATAATATTTATCCATCTCCCCTTCAATCAAATATGAAACGAAAAATTTAGCAATATGTACAACAGACTATCATCTCACAAACTGATGTAGTTGGTTTTCCACGACCAATATTCAACTATTCATTTAATGATCTATTAAACCAGTTTATATGATATTTATTATTTTATTATAATTTTATAATTTTAATATCAAATATACCTTTTTACATTCTATTTGTTTTCAAATACGATAATGTAGATTGTGTGTATGGCGAACTACCACCTCATGAATTGATATGATTAGTTTTTCACTTACACATTACATGGAATTTATAAAGGATAAAATTAATGAATATATATAAAATATATTTAATGGTATGGATTCATTAAAATTAATATATCATGCACTACATTATCCTTTAACTCTTTAATGAAATGATATAATTGTTTGGGCATATGTTTTTCCTACCATCTTCACAAATTGATGTGATTCATTTTCCATATTGAGTATTCATAATGTGATATAGGAAAACATATATATAATTTAAATATGGTATGTTTTACCTTATTATCATTATGAATATTATATATATCCAATTCACATGAACTGTAAATTTCATAACATAACACAACTGAGAAAGCATGGCAATTAACACCCAAAACATTTAATATAATGAAATATTATAAAAAATGACTGGTAAAATATTATAAAAGGACCATATATGATATAATAAATATCATTTTTGGACTTTAATAAATTAATAATAATGTTCAAACAGTTATACATGTGTTATTTACTTGTAAAAAGTACATCAAACTTGAGTTAAGGGTTTCTCATCTAACATTTACATCCGTGAGATATATTCCACTTACACAACTTTTTTTGGTGGTTTGTTTTATATGAGACTAATTATTTTTTAAAATAGGTAATTAATTTATATTCGTGGTATTTAAAGATTTATTTGATTCTATTTCCTTCATGTTCATTATGATTCAATAGTTATTGTTGTGTAATGTTTATTTCATGATTTCATCATTATAAAGGATTATTTTTATATAAGAATACATAAGGTGAAATAATTGATTTTTATATATTATAATAAATATATATTCTTATTCTTGGGTTTTTTTGTTAAATTTTTAAATTAATAGTAGCATTTTTTGGGTGGGAATTAAAATTACTGAGAAAATATTTTTTTGAAAATAAGAAAATATATCTCTCTTCATTCGAAGATCATTTTTCATCAAAATCACTATTTATAAAAAATTAAAAAATAATATTAACATTTTAAAAGTAATTTATTAAAGAAAATTTTAAACATTTTTTAAACATTTTCATTGGAATTTTCACGGGGTTTTAAAAATAAATCATGCTTAACTTTTATAAAAATGATAAAGGAATATATTTTTAATGTTTATGATATAAAAAGAATATTCCACCATCTTATCACTCTATGTTTTAAAGGTTATATTACATGTATTAAAAGTTTTTTATCAAAAAATAATAATTTAAATATATTTTTTGATGATTATTTTTCGAAAACCATTTTATGTGATAAGGTTATATCCCAAGAACCTATTTTAATTATGTTTTAATTTTATTCCATTTCATCAATGACATCAAAATAATTTGTACAAATGAACCAATGGGGATATTTTATATTCCTATCATCCATAATATTTATTTTGATTATTTATGATTAGTTTAATTATGGATGTAAAATTTTATTACCATTAACCATGATACTCTGGATGGTTTTATATTATGTTTATTTAATCAGGGTACATATTAACATAACTTATGTTAGTTTTTATTATGAATGTTTATGTTGATGTTGTTTCTCCCATTTTATATGTGGAATTAATTAGACATATATGTGGGGTGTCCGGAGATATATATCCACTCTATGCATTAGTATGCCTCATGAGACAAACAAGATTAGGTTTTAGCTAATTCCTTACACAAGTATAATGATGTCTTTGCAAAAGGACTCAAAGATATTAGATATATTATCACATGACCATGATGATATGTTTTATATATCCAACATTATTCATTGCCTAATTATGAATTCTTTTATTAATATTTCATGTGATTATTTTATATTTTATGATATACTTGGTTGTATTTTCAAGCTCATGGGATTATTTATATGGTATTATTTCATCATCATTAATTTTTTTCAATATTTATACTAATTTACTAAGTAAATATCATTCAATTTTGTTATATACCTTTACATGTGGATTATTTTTTATTTATTCAAATATTTCACAATACACATACTGTAAAACCCCGACCAAAGACCCCATAGTTGGTGCATTATTTTAATACACTGACATGATTACAAGGAATAAAGTCCAGAAGGACTGATCAATTTTGCAGTAGTGGAAAATATATTACATTCATGAATGTTACATTACACATTCAAACATAAAACACAACATAAATAATCTGTTGTGAATGCCATTATTCCCCTAGATTAACCCACCATATCAATCATAATACACATATTGTAATTCTAGGAAAATAGAAAATAGAAGAAATGGGTGACCTCAGATGCTCTATAAGGATAATAATTATTAAAAACTAACATAAATAAGAATAACAATTTAAGGAAATGTTTAAAACTAAAACAAAATCATTTTAAATATAAAATTCAGCATAATATGGGAATGATAAATCAAATTATTTCATTTACATATTCACATTGATATTCTACTAGTCGATTAATCAACTGTAATATCAATATCTAATTATTTAATGATGGAATGTATAATGGTGTAAGTCATAACAACATAATCAAGGCCTCGTTCCATGACCACAAATAAGATTTTTTCAAGGCCTTGTTCAAGGAAACTAGTTTGTCTCATGAAACCTACCAATGCATCTTGGAGGTATAACGGACTCCACCGGTCACTTAATAAGTCCAATGCATTAATAATATGAAAAGGATGAAACATAACATAAACATTATTATTAAAGAAAACATACAAAATGTTAATACATAAAATAAAAACCCTTGATTTTATAAAAATAGAAAATCTATAATAAAACATATCATAACTCATTCAATACAATATGTAAAATTTTATTATAAAAAATCAACCTCAATCAAGAATAATTTCTCGAGAGGATGAAGATATAGTTGAAAATTACTAGTAAAACCCGATGAGAGAAATAACCCATTTTCATGAAATCATCTAAATGTCAGACAATTTATAAAGGACGACATTTAAAATATATTTTTGAATCAATGTTTCCCATTCAACATTGAATCTTTTAAGATGAGTTAACATTTTTAAACATTCATGTTCATATTAATAAATAATTAAAACCATTTTGAAAACATAGAAATTAATGATATTGATTTATAAGAATAAATATTTAAAACAATTAAAATTAGGTTTTATTTAAAAATTACCTTAAATTAATAATTTTGAAAAATTGTTTTATGAATCATGGAAAAGGATAACAAATACTTCCCAGAAAATACTTACACATAAACAGTCTCTGATAATTTTGAGATTGATGAATTAAACACAAACCTGTATTTTCCTTGGTCGATGGTACATTGACATCTTTAATAATATCTAAATCAGTGTTCTTAAATTATAAAAGAAACGCAATCATAAATATGCTATTATATATTATCTTAAAAAATTTCTTTGTTAATAACAGTTTAGTAGTATAATTTTTTGGGTGTTAACTAATTCATTTTCTAATATGTTTTTTTACATAAGCCATGTTTTTTATGTATAAAATGTGTTTGATTAATATCCATAATGATATTAAGTTATTAAAATTTATTTTTTTATAATTAAATTAAAATTATTATTGAATGGTTATAATGGGGAATGAATCACATCTCATTCGGGGAGATGGTAATCTGTACGTACGCACAAACACTACATCAATTTCATTTTTTTTAAATTGAATGAAAACAAAATGATACATAATTATATTATTATTCCAGTATAATATAATATTTTATATATGTTACATATGTTCATTAACACCATCTTTTATACATTAAATTTATGGTATGAACGAGTCATATCACATTGAGGGGCGGTAGTCCGGACTTCCTCAAATGATATTATCATATATATTAAAATCAAAAGAATAAAGGTATGCTATAATAGATAATTAAAAAGATTATAGATAAAATATATATCATAAATACCATATATAATTATAGTTACATCAATATGGCCACCAGAAGAGATGGAAGTAGAAGATTGAGCAATCATAATTTCGTGTGGCAGTAGTTCGGCATCCACAAAAACATTATGTTCTATACTCATTAGATAGAGGTGTGCATAAGTGTAGTTAAAATAATTATCATAAAAACAAACTAGTATATTTAGGATACTGTTTTTTTATAAAATAAAGGAATAAAATGATTTTAGGGGGTTGGAGATGTAAAATAAAAGAAAATAACATTAGAGGAGATGTTACCTTTAAATCCGGTAACTCCCTTTGGTTTGAACCAAAAGTCTTACTTGATGTAGTTACTACCTAAAGAATGTCTTCTAAGAGGAATAGAGGGATATAGGTAGATTAATGGGGCAGAGGATGGATGATCCTTGGTTCTTGAGTTGTGTGAGTAATGGGATAAAGGTGATGGCTTTTTTAAGGGAGGGGAGGGGCTCTTTAAGAAAGGTTGAAAATATGTTTTTATTATATAATGATTTTCTATTTCTAAATTTCTAAAACACATTAATTTATAATATAAGATAAATTATTCTCTAAATAAAATCATCCAATAATAATTGGATTGGTTTTGGATATTCTTTTAAATTTTATAATCTCATTTATTTAAATCATTCATTAATAAGGTAAACACCGCCTCATTATTGTGTCATAAATAAGATTATTTTTTTGATGTATAATAATTATAGAAACCAACCATGATTTGGAAAATATTTTTATCTATCAAATTAATATTTATATTCTAAAAAATAACATATATAACCCCATGTAAAAAATGTTTTACAATGAAATATATGTTTATCTCATTTTTGTCTTTAAATTAATTAATATATTGTGTCATTGTCACTCTCAAGTGGATCCATGGGGTCCAAAAATCTACCCAAATATGACTATGGTCAGATAGGTATCCCTAAATAGTAATAGAAAACATTTAGAGTAATTTATTATTATTATAAAAATATTTTTTACACTTATTTACATGATTTATCCTTTAAGCATGGTAAATAAAATATTTACGGAAGTAAATATTCATAATATATAAAAATAAAAGTTACCTATTTAAATAATTTTAACCTCGTGATTCCAAAAATGGAATCAATTTTTCCAAATTCAAATGAAAGAATTGGAATAAATTAAATTATAATTTATTCCCGTTGTCAAAACAGAAAGCATGTTTTTAAAAAATAATTATTATCAAAAGATTGACAGTTGTTATTGTCCAGTTTAAATGTGAAATTACATAAAATGACTTAAACTAAATTAAATGATAAAAATATAATCTAATAATACTTTAAATTGACACAAATTTATAATTTATAATTATAAATTACTTCAATTAAAAAAATTAAATAAAAATTTAGTATTTTTTACTATTCATCAAAATATTTAAGTTATCTGAAATGTACCAAAAATTTATCAAAAATTAAATTTTTTATATTGATTATAAATTATAATTTAATATCATTAAATTTAATAAATACAAGTGTCAAATATTTTTTAAAAAAATTGTCTTCATTAAATAGTTGTAAAATTGCATTTTTGAAAAAATACTTCTTTTATCTGAAAAAAATGAATTTATTCTATTATTATATCTATTAAACGCATAATATTCAATTTAAAATTACATATAGTATATAAAATTCAAAATTCAGTTAATACTACTCATAATTGCTTTTTGAACTTCTTGTTTGGTAAATTGTGGTGTGCTCAATCACGGTGTTGCAAGTACCGCAAGTTTTTAAATTACATTGAAGAGATAACGTACCATGAAATATTTTGTTGATAAATTATCCCCCGATTCAAAAAATTTCATTCTCTCAGTTTAAAATTTTTCTTTGAAAATAAATTGTTAAAAATAGAAAAATACCATTGGGGAAAACCCACATTGGAAATGTGGTTAATGAAACATAGACATAATAAGAGGGAAATTGAAATGAAAAAGTCAGCACAAAATTATGATCTCGATTTGGTGAAAATTGGTGGAAATTATAGAAAAGTAATTAGAGGGAAGTCATAAATATTTATAGGGATCGATTGAGGTCATCAATCACAAACAAGTGTAAATTTTAGGGCCTCAATGCCATCATTCTATGATGATTTAAAATATCATCAGTTCAACAATACAGAAGGTATTAGGATAACATATTTTCGGTTTTAAGATCCCTTTTCAATAGTTTAAGAACAATTTTTTCATATAATAAGTGGAATTAAAAATTACATTACAATTATACTTTCATCGTTTAACTAATTAGCACCACAAACTCATCCTTCACTCTAAAAGATAATAGAATTAATAAATATTCTATTTATCCTAACTAATAAACATCCAAAAGTAATGAATTTAAAATTTATTTTTATACTATTTAAAAAAACTTCTTTATAAAACTAGGACATCACGTAGGCTAGAGGTAGGTGATGTACCCTTGTCATCCATCAGTTTAAGTTTCAAGTCTTGCGGCCTTACCAGACCTGACAGGTTACCGCTCGACCTCCAGGTTTTCATTTTCATGATATTCCATAAATAATCATAAGAAATTCTTTAACCTTAAAAATAGTATCCAATGTCAAACATAATATATTCCAACCATTAAAATTATCCACAAAACTACTTTCCGAACACACAGTCCAAAATTTATAAGGATGATCACATAATATACATGTGAATACCATTATCATGTATTCTCTTAAATTTTTTTAATAAAATTAATTTATAGAAAACCCTATTTGAATAGGTATGTACTTCATTATTCCTTTTTTAAATCATAGAATATTTGATATAATGTTTATATCCAAAAATGTTGTAATCTCCAACAATGATAGAATAAAAAAACCATTAATTAGTTCAAATGTAGTCAATAATATCCAATATAATTTATCAAAATCAATCATCTCTTATTCCAAAATAAATACCGCAAAATCAAGACCATATTAATGTTTATCATTCCTTCAACCATGTATTTTCAAGAAATTTTAACTTGTTATTGAGTCACTTTTCATGGTACCACACAATCTCAAATCCTTAATGAAATAGTACTATAGTACAATCCTTATATACTCTATTATTATTATAATGAGAACATCGTTGATACAAAAATCAAATTACTAAATTCATTAATATCAACATAATAACAATAGTAATTTCTCTTCATCTTTGGTAATAAAATAACATGATTTTTATCCAAATTCATCATTTGCGGTTTACTCTAATGATTGGGACATAGATTCATCTAGTGTCCCAACTTCTTGTAGATAAAGTATTATATATTTGAAACCTTTTTCTTACCAATTCAATCACGTACTTGGTGTCCTTTTTCTCCACACTCATAACAAACTCCCATTCCCAACATGAATTTACAAAGGTGATTCTTTACACAGTTATCACATAGGAGGAAATCCTTCTTTCCCTTATTTCAATTATCTATGTTTCTCTCCATAATCGTTTTCTTCTCTGGCTTCCCTTCAAAGCCATAGGACACAAACAATTTATTACTTATATTTTGAACACACACTGCTATTTCATCATATGTTGATAATACATGGGAGACTATGTTTTTCTAAATTTTGGCATAATACCATGAATGATATGATTCTTCATACTCTTTGGATCATGTGTATTACTGGAGTTCTCATTCCATCGACTAGGTTCCATTTCTAAACAATGGCACACACTACGTTACATTATGAATCACAATGCATAGTTCCAAATATGTAAAATAACTAATGTAAACTAAAAATATTATTCATATAGTCTATAAACATAAAAAATTGTTTTCTTTGATTAATTATTTACTAATAAATCCTTCATAATGGATTTTAAAGAAAATGTAAATTATCCTAAGCATATCCCCCAATATTTCATCAATGCCCGTCGTTGTTTACTAGGATATCCCGAGTCAAGCCTGAATCGCATTGTTAGTGATTTCACTCCTAGGTACAACTGTGCCAAATCTGCCATTACCTTCTCGTATCGAGACAAGGATGTATTTCATGGAAAATTCACAAACTTCATACATTACCAAAATTTATGGATGTTCTTCTATACTAATCCTCATAGTATATCTTAAGGTAATGTTCTCTAATCAGAGTTTTCCTAACTCTATTTTCCATGGTTATTACTAAAATTCCTATGTTACCAAATGTAACACCCCGACCCCATAATCCTGGAGTTGGTGCATTACTTTAATACATTAGAAATATTATAATAAATCAAGTCCCAATGGACCGATCAGTTTAACAGTCTTTGAAAATAGATTACATACATGAATGTTACATTACACATTCAAAAATAAAAAACAATATAAATACTCCACTTGGAATGCCATTAATACACTATATTAACCCTGTATATCAAATATAATACACATATTGGGATATTTGGAAAAAAAATATACGAAAATGGTGAGATCAGTTTCTTAGTAAGGATAACAATTAGAGGAAACTATCATAGAAAAGCATAAAAATTTAATCAAATGTATAAAACTAAGACAAAAAGATTTTAAACATAAACATCAGTATTAAATAGAAAAGATAAATCAAATAATTCCTTTTAATTTATCACGTGGATATTTTACTACTCAATAATGACATGTAATATCAATAGATAATTTCATAATGATAGAATGCATAATGCAAAACATCTGAACCACATTGTCGATGCCTCATGCCAATATACTAATAATATTTTTTCAAGGCCTTCTTACAAGACAATAGTTTGTCTAAAGATACTATCGATGCATTTAGGAGATATAGAGGGATCCACCCATTACATACTAAGTCCAATGCATTTATCATATGAAAAGGATGAAACATAACATAAACATTATTATTAAATAATAGCATAAAAAATGTTAATACATTAACTATAACACATGAATGGTAAAAAATACAACATCCATAGTAAAAAATATCATAACTCATTCAATACAATATGGAAAATTTTATTAAATTAAATCAACCCCAATCAAGTTTAATATCCTATAAAGAATGATGATAATGTTGAAAATGATCAGTAATACTCTTTGAGGGAAATACCCCTTTTTCATGAAATCGTTTAAAAGTCTCACTATTTATAATGGATGAAATTTAAACGATATTTTCATGTCAAAGTATACAATACCTCTTTGAAACATTTTAAAGGATTTAACATTTCAAAACATTCATGTCTATATAAAACAATCCTTAATTTTTTTTAAAACATGGATATTAATTTGAAAGATGTATAAGAATAAATATTTAAAACAATTAAAATTATGTTTTTGTTAAATAGTACCATAAAAGAATAATTTAGAAAAAATATTTTTTGAAACATGGACACAGATAATAAATATTTCCCAGAAAATACTTACACATAAATTATCGCGAATAATAACGAGATTGATGAATTAACCCTTACCTTGTTCATTTTCTTGGTTGAGAACACTTTAACCTCATGTATAATAGTAAATGAATTGTTACAAAATTATACAACAACCACATACAGAAATGTGTTATCATATATTATCTTCTAATATTCCATTGTTAATAATATTTTAGTTGTATCATTATTTTTGGTGTTAAGTGATTTGTTTTCGTATATATGTTTTCTTACCTAATCTATGTTTGTTATAGGTAGGATGTATTCGATTCATATCAACAATTATATTATGTTCATAAAAATTATTTTTAATAATAAATTTTAAATTATTCTTGAATTTTTATGTTGGGGAATTAATCATATCGTGTTCATGGAGACGGTAATCCGTACATACACACGAACACTACTTCCATTTCATTTTTTTATTTTAAAAAGAACAAAAACCAAATTATAACAATGTATATTATAATTCCATTATAATATAATATTTTATATACATAACATATGTTCATTAACACCATCATTTATGCATTTTTTTATGGTATGAACGAGTCATAATTGTATATTATGGTTCATCAAAATAATTAATTGATATTATTAACATAAAACCATAATTTTTTTTCATATTATACTTATTCATATTCGAGAATAAAAAGCCAAAGTCTAGGAGATAACTCATATATTAATTAATAATATCTTAATTGTATATTATGGTTCGTTAAAAGTCAATGTTGTGTGTAATGCATGATATAAACTAAATAAAATAATTTAAAGAGAAATATTTATCAATAATTTCATGGTATTATATTCTACCCCCTTTAAAATTAATTTATATATCAAAATATTTCACTCATATACAAAAAAATGTGAATACAATTTCCTTGTTATAGCCATAATTTCCCACATCACTTCCTCAAATTGGTGGTTTCACCACAAAACATTGACTAGTTGAGTAGTATTTTTTGTAGAAGATTATATATATAATCCATAATAGCTTCAAGTTATTCTTCATAATAATGACATTTCAATAACAGTTTGACCAATGGGATCTATACATCTGAATGATCATGTTTGAGCCTCCTAACGATAGATAGATGGAACACATTATGAACTTGAGAGAGATTCGATGGAAGTACCACACAATAAATTATTATCCCCATTGGTTCAAGAATTTCAAATGGGAAAATTTAAATAGATCTTAGCATTACCATATTTCCAATCATCATCATGATCTTCTTGATAGATCTTCATAGCAATACCTTGTTATAATATTCAAACTCTAGATCATTCCCATGTTTGTAGCCATAATTTTATTTCCTCAGAGGTTCTCTTATGTGATATTGAATGTCTCTAACCTTCTCTTCCATTTCCTCGATTACCTCACATCTCAATTTATTTCTTTCTTGATCATCATTCCATCATTTTATAGTTCTACACATCCTTCCATAGGGGGATTTATAATGAGACGTTATATTTCTAGATTGAATGATCATGTTGTTTGAATAGTACACCAATGGAAGGTGTTCATCCCAAAAACCTTTGGAATCCATAAACTACGCTCTAAAGTAGTCTTCTAGAGTTTGAAGGGTTTTATCAAACATACTATATAGTTGAATATAATATTTAGTTTCCAATCATATTTCTATATTTGGGTCCTATATAAGACTACTAAAAAATACTGAGGTAATCCATAGATCCTGATTAGATATATTTGATAGTGTCAATCATTGAAATATTAAAACATACATAATTTATTAATGAGTTAGTCTTTTAGGATGTGAATTGTTTATAATAATGATGTAGTTTCTTAACTTCCAAAAAATATTAACTAAATCACATATAACATTATTCCCTTTAGATTTTTTCTGTATCCCATCAAAAAAATCCTTATTGTTTTATTTGAATTTCCTTTCTATTATTCATTATGGTTGTAATGTCCCTTTATAATTCTCTCTCTTAGCCTTAAAATTATAAAACACCAAAAGTAGTGAAAGATAATCTGAAATATATCTCTTCATGTAGTCACACTATAAATACTCTTTAAAATCACTATACATTATAGATCATCTAAGATGAATAGTGAATGATGACATGTAGTATTGATCTATGGTCTCATTCGTCAAATATATTAATGAAGGGATACCTGAATTATTCCTAATCCTTATTATGCTATAAAAATACAGGTTAGAATCATTTACATTTCTCACTATATTTTTCTGTTCAAAATATTACTTATATATGTATTCAATCATCTCCTGTATTGATGGATGAACAAAAATTATACAAATATAATATTTATCCCCTTCTATATTGATTTAAAGATCAACAAGTTTCAATTGAATAAATATTAGATATTGTGTGATTCTAATTATAGAGAAACATGTATAATCCTTTTGACCCAGAGCATAATCTACATTATTTTCATTCCCATAGAGATAATTATTTGATTAATCATAATATTTAATGAATTCTATTATATTTTTTGTCACATGATTAACTCTTTTAGACTAAAAATATAAATTAAATTTTTTATCAATTTATTTGTCAAACATTTCACAATATGGATAATTATTCAGAATAATTATTTAATAAATTAAGACAATGAAAACCAAATCATGAGTGGAGTAATATTTTTTCATTACATTCAATTATCTTGATGAATAATTCATATCTATGTCATTATTCATAAGGGTACATCCAAGTCTTCAATTTCTAACATCATTATAGATTATAGACCCTTATCAACTATCAGTTAGAGTAAAAAAGGTGGAATAACTATCCATCTATTATGTTTTTTAATCATTCTACCCATTCATCAATTTGAAACAAATTATACCCCCTGATAGTTAAAATAGAGTGTGGATTCAATAGGAATGAAAAATTAACCATAAACTAGCAAAAAATATCCAACTAAACAAATTAAACTATGAATATCAACCACATCTATTGGTCTAAGCCAATTATTAGTAACATATATCATTTAACAGGCAACTAATATACCCTCACATGATATTATATAACCCAAATTTGAAACATTCAGAATAAAAAAATAAGACGTTTTAATGTTTTTTAAATCCTATCCTATTTAGGGTTTTCTATGTAATTCTCAAACGATCTTTGTGATTTTTGAATATATAGAAGTATAATCTCTAAACTATGCCAAAAAATAGATCAAATTAATTTATAAAGACTATATTCATTCAATTTATGAATATTTTTAGGGGAATGTTTAAAAAATAATCACTTTAAATTCATATTTTTCATACCCTGTATAGAATTATTTCATAGATACATCCTCTTTATTAACTATCTATTGGTGATATCCAGAATGAAGATCAATCTTGAATAAATGTTGATCTCTAACTGGTCTATAAATCAAGTCAATAATATTGGGTAGATGATTCTATTTCTTTATAGTCATCTCCGTATGTTCATGAGCATCAATAAATAGTCTCATTGATGCATATTTCTACTTACCAAAAAATTAGACTCACCCCAGTTTTCACAATTGGACAAATTAATCACTTTTTGGATTCTCATTGAGTAGCTACTTTAATTAGTTAAACTCATATATGGATATAATATATATAGACATGGAAATTTTTATCACAATGAGAATAAATTCTATGAAAAATCAATATCAATATTTATTGGAAGACCAAGATTCTCTTCTCAGACCACATCAATAAAATCGCACTAAATTGTTCTATCATCAATATTGAGTTACTCCATTACCAACAGAGTCAAACAAATTATTTAATAGGAATCATGCTCCATAAAGTGGATATAATTTCCATCATTTGTTTATATTGTTCATCACAATGATTATTGATTACTAGTTGGTTCATAATATCAAATTGTATAATCCATTACATGGAAATTGATGTGGAATTTAAGTAGTTAAATACAACTAATGCCCAAAAATATTTCAAATTCGACTAGAGGATAAAGGAAAATATTTTTAGGAAACACATTCAAATAATGTTAAACTATAGAAGATTCAAATTCATTGTATGAAATCATTATACCATTATGGATTTTTAATGCAAACTAAATGTCTAATTGGTTAAATGGTACAATGATACCTTTATAAAAGAATTTAGATTATAATATATGGAAAATCTATAATCAAATAATAATTAAGGAGTTATATATTTGATGATATGTGTACCTTTAACCATTGAATTATTATACCTTTAATCAAAAATTGTGATCACAAAATATGTCTCTTTGTTAGTAGTATTAATTGGTTGTTTATGTCCATCATCTTCTTTAACATTGTATTCTGGGAACTGGTTACCATAATTTCCATACTCCTTGATTTTAATAAATTAGTGTCAATGGAGAATTATATGGATATTTCTATCTACTAAAATCATTATATATCTACGTCTCATCACATCAGTATTAGATTCCCAAATGGCCTTAAATTCCAAACATAAAACACTTTGTTGTTCCCTTAACACAATTTCACCCATGTTTCCCTCCAAATTTTAAGGATAAATGAAATACCATATTCTCTAACTCATGGTATATATAATTTCCATTTCATTACATTTTTTAGGTCAAATGATGAGATTTCTGGCTAAATCTAATACTTATATCTACCTTCATATAATATTTGAATGATTTATTAACAGCTGTTGATGTACCTTACAATAATTCCCTTTGAAGACTGGATTTTATGACATAGAGTATTGACAAAACATAATTTCATGTTTGTTGATAATTACAAAAGTTTATCTAAAATGTATCAGGAAATTTTAATTACAAGTAACTATATATTCATAATCTTTTGTCCATAGCTTAATTCATTCACTCTCCTCTTTCATATGGTTTATTATATGAACGTACTTGTTAAAACATCAGATTTTAAATTCTTCACACTCTGTAGATTCAGTATGTACATTATCTCTCATGTTCATCATAAGAATCCACCACTGATATTCTCTCCCTTCAAAATGATAAAAATATCAAATAATTTTTTTAAGATTAATATAATAGATAACTATAAATTTATTTTCAGAGGTACAAATCCTTTTTTTAGTAACAAGTTGATCTGCCAGACCATTAAAAGAACATGGCTGTTTTCTCCTTAAGGACACAACAAAATATTGTGTAAGAACCCAGATATTCATTACAGGTACATTTTTATTTTATGATTGTTTTTGAGAAAAAGAGGAGTTTCTAGAAATTAAAGGAGTAAACGTCGGGTACTTATATGTACATGTTGAGTACTTGGTTGAGGCAGGTAACCATGTGATGGCCGTGTTATGGCTGAGTACATGACCATGTGTGGTGACCCGTAGACTACATAAACGGATGCATGAAAAGGCATATACATTCAGTGTACATTCTATTTTTCATTAAAAGGACTGGGGTAATGTCTGATAGATAGAACACACTTCTTCTCGACCGATTTCATCCAATAGCATCCTTATGGTCACAGATATTCTCTGATCCCTCTAATCGTCGTCTGTTTTCTAAATCGATCATCATCAATTGCATTATAATCACATATGTGAGTTATCCTTTCTTATTGAACCTCATCTCCTAATTTCTCCTATTTAACGATATATCCTCGTTTCAAAAATTTTTGTATTCTATTAGATCTACTACATCTTAGAGTGATTCAAGGCCTCAGGTTCATGTATATTGATCGTAAAACACTGAGTTAATTGGATTGTTCCTTTCCGAAGATATTTTTTGAATTTTATGTGGAAAACTTCCAATAACCAAGAATGGGGTACTGCGTGTTTATGGGTTTTTAGGCCTGTTATTTTTTTATAATCCTTGTTTGATTGGATAGAGGTAAACTATTTGTGAATAGAGTTAATTGATGTGCTATAGATTTGTTTTCCCATGGTTGTTTTATTTTGGTCGTTTGGTCTAGCCTTGACTATTAATCTTTTGTTTTCCATTCCTAATGTTGTTAAGATGGAGTTATTATTTAATCTGATATGTTGTACCATTCCTAGTTGCTAAATTATCATTGTAGTAATTTCCAGTTTAATTTGGTGGATGATTATCACTTGTGCATGATTGTGTTACATGGGGCTGTAGGAACCTGATGTAGTGAGACCATAAGGGAAATTGACGTTGAGGGATATTCCAGTGTGTATGTCATACATATCATGTTGCAAGAACATATACAGGATTGATGTTGACTGCTCCATCATGAAGTTTATAGTTTCGTTATGATACCACAAGAGGAATTGACGTTGAGTGATTCCTCAGAGTGTCTGTAGTTACCGTTAAAAGACTACATGGGGAATTGATAGTGATTGATTCCTTAGGGAGTCATTGATTACAAAGGACTATAAGTGTAATTCATGGTGAGTTCTTCCTCAGAAAGTCTTTGTTATATCCTTGTAAATTAAACTAGCGGGGATAGGTTGTGAGAACATTACCAGAGTGTTTCTTGTATTGCATTCGGTTGATTAAATTTTAGTATTTAAATTTTGCAATTGAAACTATAGGTTTGTTTACATTGAGTACTCAATTGTTTACTGCTTCATTTTATTTATTACCTTCCATATATATTCACTGATTGTTAGGCACAGATCATTGGGTGGTTTCCTACTGGAATTCTCCTTAGACCCTGTTTGGGTCAAGCTTTTGGGCCCAACCATATTATATTACTTCAGGTATAGATAAGGGAATGTTCCCTTCTACATCAGGTATATGATTGTTGTGGAGTTGGGGAGCATGGGACCATGATGAGGCTTGCGATGTTGTGGATCTGTATACTTGATTTTCTTTGTTATTTGGATTTGTATTGTATTGAGGCATTGTGACTTGTTTGGATGCTTTCCTAGACACATGTATCAAGAATCATATATATATATACATATATATATATATCTGTGTGTGATCAGTTGTTATTACATCCAATTTTACAGTGCTTACTGTTGTACTATATTATTAATATTTCTGCTATTGCTATCAGTTTTACTTCCACTATTTTACATTGAAAATGAGGGAATCGTATCCCCACAATCACACAAAAGGTCCTTGATGCTAGTCAGATGCCTCTGGAGTTCGGTGAAATTCACATGAGGGCATGTGACCAACAAGGTATTGGGCACCTCAATGTGGCTTCCCGAACCGGGAAATTACAATGTGGTGTCAGGGGTTGCTTTTCTTCTTGACATACTTTCTTGGGGATTTATCCATTGATATGATGGAATAGGTACTTTGTAATACGATGTGGATGGGAGTAGCTAACCCATGTATAGGTAGAAGGCAACATACCTCGTTATAGAAATATTTCTTGTTTTTCAATTATTACAGTTGATTTGATTTCATTGTTGGGTGATCCACATGTATTGTCCTATTATCATTGATATTATTGAGGTTTTATTTCTGTAGAAACCTGATGAGATTAGGGTATGTTATCTCATGCAACATATAATATCTTTCTTATAGATCACATGTCATGCATTCTTTTCATACCTTTTAGGGTGAATTACTGATTCCATGTTGTTGTGATAAATGTTGTGTTAGATATGTATATTGTTGTGATAAATGCCTTGATAGAATACCAGCTTTTTAATAGGGTATTGTATTGTGTAAGGTTTTGTTGAATGGATGCTAATATTGGGTTCGTAAGGTTTTATGGACCCTCATAGATTCGAATTTGGTGTAACATAAGACTGTTATATTTATATATTACTTGTGTAAGAAGCCAAAATTTTATTCACGAGGAGTATGGGACCTCAAAGATTTGAATTTGGAACTTTAATGTTCATTTCAGTGTTTTTTTTTGGATTTCCAGTGATGTTTATAAGGCCTAATTTCTAGAAAAAACTAGAATACAAGGAATGTGATTATAAATACATGGAATGGGTCTTTATGTTCAGGAAGGAACTGTTTTTCTTGACTAAACACCGTGTATTGTATGTACACACCTTCTAGTCTCTAACCGTGTCACTAGTTGTGTGGGAAGTGTCATAGGGATATGATTTTTTTTGGGAAACATTTTATGTACCATTTTTACATGTCGTGTTGTGTAAACCTTATTTTTTCATGTGTGAGAAACGATATAGAAGGATAAATCTTAGGTTATACACACCGTGTCAATCTTGAACATGTTGTGTAGTGTAACCATTGATTCCAGTCTCATAACTAACAACATGGGTCAGCAAAATCCTTCATGTACACGCCGTGTCTATCTAGAAAACGCTATGTAGAGTGAGAAGTTTACCCGGTAATGTGACTAACAAAACGGGTTGGTAAAGATCGTCTAGTACATTCCATGTCTGGAAATAACACTTTGTGTAGTATTATTCTAGGAAAACAGTGTGTCTTATCCTTTTAGAAGAACTCGGTCAATTGTAGAAGATTCACGTACATTCCATGTGTTACAAAAAAACTCCCTACATGGGGAGTTACATGACCTTGGTTCGCGATAGTACATTCCCATGTGAAGGCTTAAGGGGAACACGCCATGTAAGAACAATACACTCTGAGCATCCATGTCTTAAAAAATAGTAATACATTATTTCTCTTATTCCTATCTAACACATATAGTTTTCAGACCTTGATAATTATGATATATGGTATGCACTTGACCTTGAAGAGTCATGCCGCCAAGACACCCTCCAGTTGTACGCTAGATTCAGGACAGTGGTAAGACGCCAGACATGGTAGATCAAGGACTACTAGAAGATCCTCCATTTATAGTAGTTTTGGTACAATCCATTATATGGGATACTGGTGTCAATGAAATTTTACGAAAGGGATTAATTAGGTTCATGCTATCGTTTTTAAGGAGAACCACATCCTACCATATTGATGGCAGAATTGACATAGGTATTTCTGAAGTAGCATCCCCCCTTTCTCAAGGGATGGAGGACCCCCGTCTATAGAGTCATGGCTAGAAGCCATTCTGATGATCATCGGGAATCTAGAGACATCTCCTAAGAGGAGGTTCAATCTTTCTACTTATATGATTTAGGACTCTGCCAGGAGATGGTGGGATGTGATCTCATAAGTAGTATTCCAATAGTTAATTTCATGGGACGAGTTTAAGAAAAGCTTCTATGATTACTTCTACCCAGTGACCTTGAGGGCCGATCGAGACAGAGAGTTCAAGAGCATGGTGGAGGGTAATCATTATGTTATGTAGTATTATTCTCACTTCATAGAGATGTTTCTATTTAAACCCTTTATAGGAGGGAGCTGAGTTATTCCATCCACAGATGTTTAATGATTGTCTTAGGCAAAATATCTGATCTCAAGTAAACATATTTAGGTTGACTTCCATCACTTCTACATTCAACCAAGTGCTAATCATGGAGCACAACCTGAGGGATTATAGAGGTGTATCCTAGGGAATTTCTACATCCATAGCTGGTTATTATTCAGTTGGTAGTATGTTTAAACACATAGAAACTACATGTGGTGTTCCATGCAGGTGGGATACACCTTTTAGTTGTAAGGTGGTATGATATTAGTATGTAATGGTCGGTAAAACGAGGCCAAATCTTTCAAGATGCCCAGTGGAGTGCTAATATTGCAACAATATGGGTCATCTTCATCATTTCAGTCAGGTCTTCTCACTAGAAACTGCTGAATATAGTCCTTCTATGACTCCACATTCAAGAGAAGCAACACCAGTTTCTCATCAGTCATGGAAGTAGAGTTCATCCGACCATTCAGGCTGAGTAGGAGGTCACATCCATGGAATTCAGTCTCTCAGCTTTCAGAGAAATCAAGTAGGATCATCTAAGGGTGGTCACGCAGGGTCACAGTACCGCATTATAGTCAAGACTATTGAATTGTAGTAGACCTTGTAAGTGCAGGATCACAGACCCTATACAGTTTGAGGTTTGACCCCAGTTTCCTCAAATTTAGATTGTTCTCTTTTCCATATAGCGGCTTCCCACAACTTTATATTTGTTGTTGTTGTGGGGATCCATGGGCTCTATATCTTTTATTATATAGATATCTTGATGTTAGAGACTCCAATATGCATAAGAACATCTAGTGTATGTCTGTGCACAGAGTTCCCTCTTGAGGTTGGTCGGTGTCCCTTCTTATGGGACCTCTATGTCTTAGAGATGAAACGCTATGAAGTCATTCTCATAATGGACTGGTAAGTTCCCTTACATACTTTTTTCGACTGCTATCATGGTAGGGTGAGTTTCCCATCTCCCAAGGGTGGATCATTTCTTCATAAGGGTGAGTGTGGTTTGTAGGCGAGTAGATCTGGACCTGAGCATAATGGGATGGGAGGAGTTACTACCCAGATTTATATTCTATATCTTGATGACCAGGGGAATTCACAGATGGACTTTCCATTAGTGGCTGAACATTTGAGGGACGTCTTTCTAGAAGACTTATCATGTTTTCCTCTTGAGAGAGAGGTGGACTTTTCTACTAATATTGTTCTAGGAGTGTCATCAGTGTCCATTTCTCCTTATAGGATGGATAGAATAGAGTTTCAGGAGCTCAAGAAGTAGTTTGACGAGTTTTATGAAAATGGATTATTTTCACCAAGAACTTCTTCTTGTGGTTTTCATGTCTTGTTTGCAAAGATGAAGAATAATACCATTAAACTTTTTGTGGATTATAAAAATATGAACCCGTTGAAAGTCGAGAACTGATATCCACTATCGAGGATAGATGATCTCTTTGACCTCTATCGAGGGTCCCGGTTGTTCCAGAATATTGACTTGAGAACCAGTTATCATCAGTTGCAGTTAGATCATCAGATATACCTCTTATAGACTTTCAGAGAAGTTATGGTATATATAATTATTTGGTTATTACGTTCATTCTCCCTAATGTTCCTGTGGTTTTCGTGGCACTAATGAACCGAGTGTTCTATCCATACTTTTATTCTTTTGTGCTAGTCTTCATGGATGATATCTTGGTGTACACTCATAGTAGACATGACCATGCTACGCATATTTAGATTGTTTTTAGTACACTGATAGAAAATTAGTTATATGATATTCTCTCAAAATACCACTTTTGGATGGACCAAATTCACTTCATGTGTCATGTTATCTTAGAGACATGACTATCAGTAAATAGAGAAAAATTGAGAGCAATATATTCATGGGAGCATCCAAAGAACGTCATTGAGGTAAAAGGTTTTTTAGGGATGGTTGGATACTACAAACATTTCATACATTACTTATCATGTTTAGGAGCACCACTTACAGGTCTGAATAAGAATAGTGTGATGTTTATGTGGTCAGATTCTTATGACTCATCCCTTCAAAAGCTGAAAGGGATATTGACACCAGCACTGATACTAGTATTTCCAGAGCTAGGTAAGGGTTGTACTTTGTATTGTGATGCATCAGGAATAAGGATAGGTGAGTGATTATGCATGGGGAATGTGTCCTTGTGTACGGGTCTCAGTAGTTGAGGCCACATGAGAGGAACTACCTGACAAAGGATCTCGAGTTGGCTGATGTGGTACATGATTTACACTACTGGAGAAATTATCTTTTGGGAGAGAATATCTTAGTTTTCACCAACAACCATCGTCTCAATTATATCATCAATTAGCATGATCTGAATTTGAGACAGCAAATGTGGGTTGAGTACCTTTAGTCCTTTGACATTAATCTTGCATACATGCCTCGGAAAGGCTATTCTATGGATAATGTGCTAAGTGAGAGGACATGGATACAAGAGGTTTAGGAGGCTGGTAGTGAGTGGTAGCTTATTGCTTTGTTCTATTAGATTCGTTTGGAGCTGCATGATAGACTGGGGAAAAATTTTCTATCTTCTATACTTTTACCTATACTCCTCATGATCAAGTGCGAATGAATAATTTTTCAGATTCTGAAGGCCTAGTCCTACATGATTGCATGTCAAGAGAGGTCCCTATTCCAGGAGGGACCCTAAGAAAAGATGAGATCATGATTTTTCATGGGCGCATATGGGTGTCGGCAGGTATATGTGAGGAGCTCATGCAAGACATTCCTTCCTATATTTGGATAGTTCATCTGAACATCACCATGATGTAACGTGATCTACTCCGTTAGTATTGGTGTCCAGGAAAGAAGAGAGATGTTTCAGGTTTTATCATGATGTGTTCCACCTCTCTACAGGTGAAGGTGGAGCATCAGCATCAAGTAGGAATTTTGTAGTACTTACCCATTCCCGAGTGGAAGTCGAATAATGTCACGATGGATTTTTTGATAGGTTTGTTCAGGTCGCCTCTAGGTAATGATACAGAATGTGTTTCCATTGTTAGACTCACGATGATTTCCCACTTCATGCTGATTAATGAGACTTTTAGAATTGATGGCTTGGAAAGGCTCTACATCCGAGAGATTGTGTATTTATGTGGGGATACACACTCCATTTTTTCAGACAGAGATGCCCATTTTACTTATCAGTTATGACAGGGACTACAAAGGGCATTGGGAACCCCTGTACATCGAAGTACAACATACCATCCCCAGACAGATTGGCAGTCTGAGCATATGATTCAGGTGCATTATGACATGTTTTGAGCATGTGTTCTAGATTTTGGAGGTTCATGGGAGAAGCACATACCACTTTTGATGTTTTCCTACAATAATAGTTTTCAAGATACTATTTAGATGACACCTTATAAGGCATTGTACAGTAGGCCTTTCTGATCACCCTTATGTTGGTTGGATGCCGGAAAGGCAGTTATGCTATGACCTCCTCTTTTCTAGGAGACCAAAGTGCTGATAGAGTTGATTCAGAAGAGAATAGCTACAATGCAGTCACAATAGAAGTATTATTCTTATCGATAATGAAAAACTATGTAGTTCGAGGTCAGATATCTAGATTTACTACGTGTCACGCCGAGGTTGGGACACATGAGGATTAGGAGGCAGGGCATGCTTTCTCAATGATACGTCATGCCATTTGAGGTTTTGGAAACGGTCGGGCCGGTTACCTGTTGGATTCAGTTACCATTGAGGTATCGGGCTATGCATTATGCCTTCTATGTTTCACATCTATGACATTACATCTCAGACATGTCTCATGTATTTCAACCTGAGGATGGTGAGTTAGAGGTGTGGATGCATCCTTTGAATAGCATCTTATCTGAATTATTGAACGATGTTCGAAGGTTCTACATGGTCGGTGTGTTCCTCTGGTACGAGTGCTATGGTAGCACTGGGGAATACATGAGGATTTTTGGGAGAGAAAGGCCGATGTACGTTCGCAGTGGCTAGAGCTTTTCCTGGATTTTTCTTCTACACCACCATTCTAGGGAAATCTGGTGATGAATTTTCATTGGGGGGGGGGGTTGTAAGAAGCCGAATCTTTGTTTCATGTACATTTTTCTTATATGGTTGATTTTGAGAAAAATGGTAGTTTCATGATGTTCAAGGAGTACACACCATGTACTTATAAGTACATTTCGTCTACTTGGTTTCCACGGGTAGCCATGTGTTATTGGTGTAAAGGATAAGTACATGGCTGAGTGTGGTGACCCGGAGACTGCCTAAAGCAGAGGCTGGAAAAGGAAAGTACATGTCATGTACTTTTAAAATACATTCTGTGTACTATAATTTTCATTAAATAGACAAGGGTCATGTTTGATGGAAAAACACACTTCTTATTGATCTATTTTGTCTAGGAGCATCTGTACGGCCGCAGATCTTCTCTAAGCCCCTGACTCTTCGTCCGTTCTCCAAATTGACCATCGTCATTTGCGTTGGAATCACATTGGTGATTTCTCATTTGTTCTTGAACCTAATCTCTTGATTTCTCCTCATTCACAATTTATCCTCAGCTGAAAATTTTTATCACTTTTGTCGATCTAAAACATTCTAGGGTGATTCAAGGCATGCAGTTCATGTATATCATTCATACAACATTGAGGGACGTGGTTTGTGCCTTTCTGTAGATAGTCTTTGAATTCTATGTGAAAAATTTCCAATACCCAGTAATGGGGTATTTCCTATTTATGGGTTTTTAGGCCTTTTAATTCTTGTTATGCCTTTTTTATTGGATAAAGGTCAATTATTTGGTAATAGGGTTAACTGTCATGCTATGTATGTGTTTTTCCATTCTTGTTTGATTTTTCCCATTTGGTCTAGTCTTTCCAATTATTCATTTTTTTCCATTCCTAGTATTGTTAGGATGGTGTTATTATTTAATCAGATATGTTGTACCATTCCAAGTAGCTATATTAGCCAAGACGTACTCTAATGTTTACATTGGATGCAGAATATCGCTTGGGCATGATTTCTTTACATAGGTCTGTGACAACCTGATGTAGTGAGACCATAAGGGAAATTGATGTTGAGGGATTTCTCAGACTGTTTCTTATACATATCTTGTTGTGATACCATAGGGGGTATTGACATTGAGTTCTACCTTAGAGTGTATATAGGTACGTTATGAGACCACAAGAGGTATTGACATTGAGCGCTACCTCAGAGTGTCTATAGTTTACTATTAAAAGATTATAGGGGGAATTGATGTTGATGGATTCCTTATAATGTCTTGGAATATACATGAATATAGGGGGAATTGACGGTTTAGTGCTTCTCAAAGAGTCTTTGTTATATCCTTGTAAATTGAACAAGAGGGGAACAATTGTAAGAACTTTCCCAGAGGGTTTCTTGTATTGTGTTGGGTTGATTAAATTGTTGAATGTAAATGTTGCAATTGAATCCGAATGTTTGTTTACTTTGAGTACATTCATGTTTACTAAATCATTTGTTTTATTATCTTCCATATATATTCACTGGCTTTTAGGCACAATGAATTGGGTGGTTTTCTACTAGTATTCGCATCAGACCATTTTTGGTACTTTCTTTTGGAGCCCAAAAAATGTTTATTTCTATAGCTATAGATAAGGGAAAGAAACCTTCTACTTCAGATACTTGAATGCTTGGGAGATGGGGAGCATGTGACAAAGTGGAGTCTTGATATGTTGGGGATCTATTTACTTGATTTTGCATGTACATTGGTTTAGTATTGTATTCCATCAATGTGACATGTTTGGCTGCTTTCCTGCAGATACGTATCATGCATAATATATATATATCTATGTGTCTGTGTGTGTGCTCGGTTGTTATTACTTAGATTATTACGCTATTACTATCTATTTTACTTCTGATGTGTTACTCTTCCAATGAGGGCATGGTTTCCCCACTATCACACCCAAGGCCCTCGCTACTAGTTGACAACTACCTGCGTTCGAGGAAATCTTCTTGAGGCATGTGGCCAACTGGGTATGGGGTGCCTCTGGTTGGCTACCAGAACTGGGACGTTTCACATTGTTCCCTCATATATTTTCTAGGAAGATAATTATGATTCATTTATTGAGAAATTTTTGGGATTATTGAAACTAGATTGTTAATTCCGTGGGTTATAAATTTGGTTTCTCTGAAGCACAATCATTATATTGTCCATCACATTTATCATTGAAATGAATCCTCTATGTTTCAGTCTCTAATAAAGCCAAATACTATATTGTGAGTAACAATAATCATAGATATAATCCAAATTACGATGAAAAATTATTTATATGATTAGTAAATCCAGAAAACATTTTCTATTAGACCTAGGGTTCAACTTAGATCATTCATGATCATTACCAAATCATTAAAATTTTATCCTCTATATATTCTTATATCATGGTTTCTTAATATTGTATTATCATCCTTGTTCCTAATGGTTAAATAATCATTTCTATGATATTAAATATATATACCATAACATTTCATACATATATATTATATCATATTCTATGAAAAATCATTACTTAATATTTCAATCCATGCCATAATCATTTAGGTATAATATCATTGGAAACATGGAAATATTGAAATCTAGTTCATAAAATATATTTATATTAACCAAATTACTTCTTGAAAACTATTAACCAACTTATACATACAATAAGTAATACATTTATTCATTTCATGGGGAAAGGATACCGATAAAATATCTACTCAAATGCTCAATGTAAAAAATGATGATATCAATGCTCATATAAGAATAAAATCAGAAAAAATTTATGATAACATGACATTAAAAATTAAAATAATACAATTCTTATCATAGATCAGAGTATTGGGTGCTAAAATAAATATTGGTTGTTCATAATATATGAATAAAAATTTAGTCAATCACCATGGTCTATTAGAACATAACATTGGGATGATATGGGGAATTTTTTTCATAAATGTAAGCATAAAAAATCACTTCCTTTGTAGTCAACACTACTTTACAATTATATCTTAGTTGAATGGGTTAACCACCAAAACTATCAATGTATTCAGGGTTCACTCCCCAGACCATCATAGTGAACAAAGACCTATACTGAACTGGGTTCAGTCTTCATTCCCATTTTTTATCTCATTAAATATAATTACATATCCTATAAATTATAGGGATATCTATATCTCAACCTCCACATAATTAAAATCAGTCATATGTGTTCCATAAAATCATAAAGTATTCATTATATGAGAACTCGTGGAAGGAACTAAGTTTCATTAACATTTCATTATACCATAATTGTGGAAAAGGAATGGTTTTCTTAAATATTTCATCATGTAATCATAAACCTTAACCATCCAGATAAATAATAAATATATAAGCCTTTGATCATATCCATAATTAACCATGGGTAATATAATAAAATGTCATCTTATATGGAAAAATGAATTTTAAATATCACTTGGACTAATTCATGTACAAAATATCCCTTCCATTACAAAATAACTTATTTTTTAAAAAATGAAAAATCATAGTATAAAATTATTCTCTAAAAGTATCTTCCTAAATACGAAAAAGAAACATAAAAAACCGAATTATAGATGAAAAATGCATTCATTCTGTAACAGTTAAAAAAATTTCCTACTATATTTTTGACAACAAATTCGCATTGTTCCTCGTTTGGAAGATTGAAAATAATTTCTATCAAACCATTATGTAAAAAGTAACAAATTGATTAAAAATAAATATAAAAATCTTAGTATGGTATTAAAAATTATCATAATATCATTTTAAAAAAACCTGGATATAAATGATGATGGGTTTTTAACTATTGATTGATATAAATTCGATTTTCTATAAAACATATTTTTGGTATCCCAAGAACAAATGATGATGAATATGAATGGAAAAGATGTATTTTAATGATATAACTAATGAATAATAAAATTCATAATTTTATTGAGAGATATATCATAATATTTCATTATTTGAAACTTAATCATTAACAATTCCAATAAATAATGAGATTGTAACCTAAAACCATTTCATTGAGTTCATCAAGAATCGAAAGAAATATACCATCCATTATATTAACTTTAAATTTTTTTTAAATCCATAAGAAAAGTCATTTTCATACTATAATATCATATATGACCCACTTATAAAATTTCAATGCACAATTGTTTCAATAATTACTTATTATAATTTCTTTTTTTCAGGTGTAAATTGATTCATTTATCATAAGAGAACCTGTTAAAGAATTTAGGTAATTATAAATTTTCCATAGTTCCATCATATCCAATAAATTTTTTTATTATATAATTACAAAATATATTCATTATATACATAGTTATTTTCATCCATAAATGATTGATATAAAAAAATTGAATTACATCGTTTCTAAAGACAGTTGTTTGTTCATACACATGAACCTTGATTTAATTTTTTAATGGATGGAAAGAAGGAAGGGTAAATATAAATTAACCTTTAGAAGATAATTATTATATCATATATATATATAATATAATCATATAATACACACCCATTATCATACAAGTTAAATATAAATTAAAAACAAAAAACATCACTCTGTGGAGGTGGTATTCTACACATTCACTCGAGCCACATTATCATTTCTCAAAGGATTAGATGGTAACAACATAGACATGAAATAATTATTACTTAAAAACCATTTTATAATAAAAATAATATATTATCATTAAACAAATCATAATACATGTCCATAAAATATGGTCATGAAAAATGAATTGAATTGTTTCGTAGAGGTGGTAAGTCATATATATTGACTAGTGATACTTTCAATTCTTTTTTGATGAAAAGATGTTGTATAATGGAATTTTAGTTATCCTAAAACTTTTGATAATATTTTATGTATTGAAGTTATTATTTTATGATACATAACATATATTTAGATGAGGTAATAAAGATTATAAAATTAACTGATCGGGTAAGGCAATTACCTCTTCTTCGAAACAAATCTATTTGATTTACTCTAAATGGTTATAAGTTTGGTATTTTAAGAAGCCCAAAACCACTAGAATTCTGATAGGAATGTTTATATTAAAAATTTGTATAATTTTCTCAAGACATAATTATTAATGTGGTTATAAGATGTTAGTGAGGTGGTGCTCTTTTATAATTTAGGGGAGGGGATTTTTTTAAATTTATCAAAAGATTAAATTGTAATAAATTCATTATTAATAAAAAAATTTTAAAAAAAATTTATTAAAATATAATATTTCATAATATTATAATCCCATCATCCAATTTAATTTATATAATTTTTTGTTTCATTTTAATCATTATCAATTTGATGAACCATTAGTTAACAAATTTTAATTTTTTACATTTGTAGCGCATTTTCAAAAATTTAGGTTTGTAATTTTTACTTATTAGTTGGAAATTAAATAAAACATGGTCAATTTATTAATTTATAGACAATATAATTACCAAAATGTCTTATTCAGGGATATGTATTATTTTCAAAAATAATCATAATATATTATTTTTTAAATTATTATTATTGATAATTTTAGTAATAAAAATTTATTTTGTCTTTAAATAAATAAACTCATATGTTGAATAATAATATAATTATTTCACATATCTGTAATATTTAATATAGATATATAAATTTTTTATTAAGATTAACTAATTCAAATTATATGACATTTAATATTTTAAAAATCATTTAATATATGTTTTAATTTAATAAAGACCAAATACATGGGTGTTGCGGAAGAAATTAATGTAATTATATTATTACATAAAATGTAAAATAATTTTTTAAAATGAAAATAATTTTATTAAGATCTAAATTATAAAATATATTTGTTCTAAACAAAAACATTTCTTTATGTATATGCATAAATGATATTAAAAACAAACGGAGTCATGTTTGGAACCATTATTTTATATAAATAATATATATGTCATTATCATTCATGTGACTATTTAAAAAAACAATTTATAGCTTAATGGTTTAAGGGTAAAATTAAAATTACAACATATCTATTAATATGAATAATTATGTCAATATCACTCAATTTTATTCTAGATTATGGTAATTTATCTTTTACCAAGATGAAATTTTTTAGCACAATTACTAATCATAATAACCAATAATAAAAGGGATGTATTTAATAAAATTTATCATTAATATTATAAAAATTTAAATAAATTTATCCAGTTATCAAAATTTAATTTGAATAAATTAATTTTAATTTATGTTCACATAATTTGACAAAAAATTGTTTTTAGAAGAAATAATTTTTAATCATAAAACGATATTCATTATTATTCAATTCGTAGAAAAATAATTTTTTAATATATAGAAAATTTGATAAATTAAATAATATATATATATAATTATAATCATCCTCTAAAAACAACTACTTAAATTTATTACAAAAAAAATTAATTAAAAAAAATTGTTTTTCAGGAAAAAAATAATTTATTTTCATTTAAATGTTTATTATTTTTATTTATAATCCTTTTCTAATGAATGGATTAATTTTATACATAGATAAACTCATCTTTTTTAAGATTTACTAATTTCTATTCAAAATATCCTATCCAATGACTAGCTGATGCATGACATTTAAAATAATAATATGTAAATAGTATATTTGTGTTCTATTAAATTCATTGTTATGTATAACACAAGCTAATCAATAAATCAAATCAGTTAAGGAAAAAAATTCATAAATATATCATGGTTAGAAAATATTTCAACTATCTATAGTTACTAGATTAGTATGTCATTTCATTTAATGTTACCAATCTAGAAATCTATTAAAGCTTGTGGTGATGAATAATGTTTAAGCTAAAACATCTAGTTCACATTTTTTTAATTGATTTTATAGTGAGATACATTATATTTGGATCATACGATATCAATATTCTTAAATTATTTAATACTTATATATCATGTCATATATAATCTAAAATTATAAAAAATCAAATATATTCTCCATATTTTGTTCAATAATTTTACATAACATAATTATATAGAATATTAAAAACAAATCTACATTCAATGAAATACATAATTGTGTGGCCCATCTAAAATGATGTGACAATTATAAATAAATCAGTACCTAGTTTTTAGAAAATTATTTAATAAATGGAATTATATAATTAAAAATATAAAATTCCCACATGAGTAATGGAATTTAATGCATTCATAATAATATAACATGTTCTAAGAAAAAAATTGATCAACTAATTTCGTTACAACAAATCACATGTACTTTAGGATTTTATGACCTCAAATACTATTTTATATGTTACTTATGATTATATTTTTATGTTTTCTAATCACTTTTGATGTTATATTAAGTGATTCATCTATTAATATCCTTACGTCTTCAATTATGTAAACATTATATTAAATTTTACAAAGTATAGAAAAATACGCATTGTCGCAAAATCACTTAAGTGAAATTTTCTTATTTCATTCAAATGGATATTTGATAAATAATATACATAGATCAATAAGTTACGTTAATTATTTATGTATCGAAATACCAATCATGAATCAGATACAAGGTAGAATCGGCTATATGGTAATATATAGCTATGTCAATTTAGGGTAACTGAGTAAAAGCCAATAGGAATCAATTAGGCAATGTAATATTCAACTAAGTAGAATAATAGGATATGTGAAAATATAATATTTTTAATGAAGTAGTAAAATAATTTAGTAACAATGATCAAATCAGCTATTTGAATTCAAATACTGAATTCAACTATGTGATGATCTTTAATAAGACACATCATGGTGCCACATATATTTATTAGCATTGATGAAAATGAGAGAGTTTTAAATTATATTGTGAAATACTTCAATCATTAATTTCATATTTTGGTAAATTTTATTATAATTAGATTTATTTTCTGATAATGGAAACAAGTACCATAACAATATATTGTTCTTTACCATTTTGAGGTATTTCTGAGAAAGGAATGTGATTTTTTAAATTGAGATATTCAAAATGTTGGATAAGTGATGAGATATTAGAGGGGCAGTTTTTATAACACCCAAAAATTATAAAATAAGAATTTTTTTCATAAGATTTATTACACACAACACCAAGCATAAAGAAACCTATGAAATATATTTTCTTAAATTTAATCTCTTTGATAACTTGCAGAACATGACACCCCGAGTAAAAAAAGAATAATATAGTATATGATTATAAAACAACCATTAAATTGGTAGGTATGAATAGTATTTAATAAATAATTAAAATTATATTATTTAGAAATATAAAAATGACCATTTGTTATCTATTGATAATAAATAAAATAATAATCTTAAAAAAGAAATGCTTAAAAAATATATTATTTTCTCTAAAATATGGTTTAGTTACGTTTTTTGAACATAATATGAAATTAATATTTACCACAAATAGAATATTTAATGCATAATATAATTAATATTTTTTGAAATTAAAATATAAAAAACAATTAAGGTTAATTTTTTGGATTTTTATAAAATGTTTTATTTTTTGAGGAATAGTGACAATATTGAATTTTAATTGAATACTGCTTCTTTATTATAAATATTTATAAATTTAAATTATATTTATATTTATTTTAAATTTACATTAGATTAATTTTATTTGTATTATTCCAATTTTTATTATTTTAATCATTTTAAAATTGAATTTTGATATAATACACTTTTCAAACTTTTGAACATCGTCTACTTGAAACCCCACTTTCTTATCATGTCTGTAGGATTAGATTTAAACAATACCTATCAAAATTTATGAAGGAAATTTGAAAAAAATTATTCCATATTTGGTATAGAAATAATTTATTTTATCTAATAAGTTCAAATTAAACTTTTACCATAATGAATAGTAAAAAATAGTTAAAAAATATTTATCATGTTTATGGTAGAAATTGGTTTACCATAGGGTTAAACTAAGAAAATAAGGGTTAAAATGACTAACTAAATTGACAAAATATTATTAACAAGAAATATTTACACCTTTAATAATAAATAAATTACCTAAGGTTATTTTTTATCTTTTTTACATGTCAAATACTTTATCATTTTGGATTCATTTGGGAAATTTCTAATTCATTTCCAAGACGGTTCCATTATACTACTTATAATAGGGAAAACCTTGTCCTAACTTATTTAAACACATTAATTAATGTTTATCAAGAAAAACCTAAAAATTATCACCCAGAGAAATTTATACATATTATTTATTTTTCCCTCCAAATAAACCATCCCTATAAGCTATAACAAAATATCGAATTGAGGTTTCATTTAGAGAAAGTAAATATCTGTTAAATTATCATTAACTTATTTCTTATTTTCCACCATCAATTTTTTATTAAAAAATCCAACATAATGGGACCATTGACTCCCATATACTGTGTTGTTATTATGATTTTGGAATAATATTTATCCATATCCCCTTCAATCAAATATGAAACATAAAATTTATCAATATGTACAATAGACTATCATCTAACAAACTGATGTAGTTAGTTTTTCACCAACAATAATCAACTATTCATATAATGATCGATTTAACTAGTGTATATGATATTTATTATTTTTTTATTTTTTTATAATTGTAATATCACATATACCTTTTTACATTCCATTGGTTTTCAAATACGATAATGTAGATTGTGTGTTTGGCGAACTACCACCTCATGAATTGATGTGATTAGTTTTTCACATACACAATACATGGAATGTATAAAGGATAAAATTAATGAATATATATAAAATATATTTGATGGTATGAATGTATTAAAATTAATATATCATGCACTTCATTACCCTTTATGTCTTTAATGAAATGATATCATTGTTTGGACATATGTCATGCCTACCGTCTTCACAAAGTGATGTGATTCATTTTCCATATCGAGTGTTCATAATGTGATATAGAAATATATATATAAAATTTAAATATGGTATGTTTTACCTTATTATCATTATGAATATTATATATATATATCCAATTCACAAGAACTGTAAATTTCATAACATAACACAACTGAGAAAGAAATGAAATTAACACCCAAAAAATTTAAAATAATAAAATATTATAAAAAATGAGTGGTAAAATATTATAAGATGACCATATATGATATAATAAATATCATTATTGGTCTTTAATAAATTAATAATAAGGTTCAAATAATTATACATGTGTTATTTACTAGTAAAAAGTACATCAAACTTGAGGTAAGGGTTTCTCATCTAACTTTTACATCCGTGAGATATATTCCACTTACACCACATTTTTTGTTTGTTTGTTATATACGAGACTAATTATTTTTAAAAATATTTAATTAATTTATATTCATGGTATTTAAATTTTTGTTTCATTCTATTACCTTCATGTTCATTATGATTCAATAGTTATTATTGTGTAATGTTTATTTCACGATCTCATCATTATGCAGGATTATTTTTTTTATAATAATACTGAAGGGAAAATAATTTATTTTTATATATTATAAAAAATATATATTCTTATACTTGGGTCATTTATTAATTTTTTAGATTAATAGTAGAATTTTTTTTATGACAATTATAATTACTGAGAAAATATTTTTTTGAAAATAAGAAAATATCTCTCTCTTCATTCGAAGATCATTTTTCATCAAAATCACTATTTAGAAAAAAAAATAAAAAATAATTATAACATTTTAAAAGTAATTTATTAAAGAAATTTTTAAAATTTTTTTAATCATTTTGAATGGAATTTTCGCCGGGTTTTCAAAATAATGCATGCTTCTATTTTATAAAAAATGATAAAGGAATATTTTTTAATGTTTAGGATATAAAAAGAATATCCCACCATCTTATCACTCTATGTTTTGAAGGTTATTTTACATGTATTAAAAGTTTTTTTTCAAAAATATTAACTTAAATATATTTTTTGATGATTCTATTTTAAAAACCATGTAACGTGATAAGGTTATATCCCATCAACCTATTTTAATTATGTTTTAATTTTATTCCCATTCATCAATGACATCAATAAAATTTGTACATATAAACTAATGGGGATATGTTATATTCATATCATCCATAATATTTATTTTGATTATTTATTATTAGTTTAATTATGGATGTAAAATTATATTACCATTAACCATGTTACTCTGGATGGTTTTATATTATTTTTATTTAATCGGGGTACATATTAACATAAGTTATGTTAGTTTTTTATTTTGAATGTTTATGTTAATTTTGTTTCTCCCATTTTATATGTGGAATTAATTAGAAAAATATGTGGGGTGTCCGGACATATATATCCATTCTATGCATCATTATGTCTCATGAGACAGACAAGATTAGCTTTTACCTAATTTATTTACCCAAGTATACTGATGTCTTTGTAATTGGACTTAAAGATATTAGATATATTATCACATGACCAAGCTGATATGTTTTATATGTCCAAAATTATTCATTGCCTGATTATGAATTCTTTTAATAATATTCTATCTGATTATTTGATATTTTATGATATACTTGGTTGTGTTTTCAATCTCATTGGATTATTTATATGGTACTATTTCATCATCATTCTTTTTTTTCAATGTTTAGACTAATTTACTAATTAAATATCATTCATTTTTTTTATTTACCTTTACATGTTGATTATTTTTTATTTATTCAAATATTTCACAATACACATACTTTAAAACCCCGACCAAAAGAGCCCATAGTTGGTGCGTTATTTTAATACACTGGCATGATTACAAGGAATGAAGTCTTGAAGGAAAGATCAATTTTGCAGTAGTGGAAAATATATTATATTCATGAATGTTACATTACACATTCAAACAAAAAACAAAACATAAATAATCTGTTGTGAATGCTATTATTCCCATATATTAACCCACCATATCATTCATATTACACATCTTTTAATCCTAGGAAAAAATAAAACACAAGAAAGGGGTGACCTCAGATGCTCAGTAAGGATAACAATTATCAGAAACTATCATAAATAAGTATAACAATTTAAGTCAATGTATAAAACTATAACAAAGTCATTTTAAATATACAATTCATCATAATATGGAAATGGTAAATCATTTCATTTCATTTACATATTCACATAGATATTCTACTAGTCGAATAATCACATGTAATATCAGTATCTAATTATATAATGATGGAATGCATAATGCTGTAAATCATAATAACATCGTCAAGGCCTCGTGCCATGAGTAAAAATAATATTTTTCAAGGCCTTGTTCAAGGAAATTAGTTTGTCTCATTAGACCTACCAATGCATCTTGGAGGTATAGCGGGATCCACCGACCACTTAATAAGTCCAATGCATTCATAATATTAAAAGGATGAAACATAACATAAACATTATTATTAAATCAAGCATACAAAATGTTAACAAATAAACTAAAAACCCTAGATTTTATAAAAATAGAAAATCTATAATAAAATATATCATAACTCATTCAATAAAATATGTAAAATTTTATTATAAAAAATCAACCTCAATCAAGAATAATTTCCCGAGAGGATGAAGATATAGTTGAAAATGACCTGTAAAACCCTTTGAGAGAAATAACCAATTTTCATGAAATCATTTAAAAGTCACACAATTTTTAAAGTATGACATTTAAAATATATTTTTGAATCAATTTTTCCCATTCAACATTGAAACTTTTTAGATTAGTTCACATTTTTAAACATTCATGTTCATATAAATAAATAATTAATACTATTTTGAAAACATCGAAATTAATGATATTGATTTATAAGAATAAATATTTAAAACAATTAAAATTATGTATTATTTATATATTACCTTAAAATAATAATTTTAAATAATTATTTTATGAAACATGGAAAAGGATAATAAATATTTCCCAGAAAATACTTACACATAAATAGTCTCTGATAATTTTGAGATTGATGAATTAAACATAACCCTGTATTTTCTGTGGTCGATGGTACATTGACCTCTTTTATAATAACTAAATCATAGTTCATAAATTATACAAGAAACAGATTCACAAAAATGCTATTATATATGATCTTAAAAAAATTCATTGTTAATAACATTTTAGTAGTATCAATTTTTTGGGTGTTAACTAATTCTTTTTCTAATATATTTTTTTACATAATCCATGTTTTTTATGTATAAAATGTGTTTTATTAAAATCCAGAATGATATTAAGTTATTAAAAATATTTTATTTATAATTAAATGAAAATTATTCTTGAATGATTATAATGGTGAATGAATCTCATCTCGTTCGGGGAGATGGTAATCCGTATGTACTCACAAACACTACTTCAATTTCATTTTTTTAATTCAAAGAAAACAAAATGATACATAATTATATTATTATTCCAGTATAATATAATATTTTATATCTGTTACATAAGTTCATTAACACCATCTTTTATACATTAAATTTATTGTATAAATGAGTCATATCACATTGAGGGGCGGTAATCCGCACTTCTTCAAATGATATTATCATAAATATTAAAATGAAAAGAATAAAGGTATGATATAATAGATGATTCAAAAAGATTATAGATAAAATATATATCATAAATACAATATATAATTATAGTTACATAAATATGGCCACCATAAGAGATTTCAGTAGAAGATTGAGCAATCATCATTTCGTGTGGCAGTAATTCGTCATCCAGAAAAACATTATGTTCTATACTCATTAGATGGAGGTCTGCATATGTGTAGTTAAAATAATTATCATAACAATAACATAGTATATTTAGGATAATGTTTTTGTTATAAAATAAAGTAATAAAATGATTTTAGGGGTTTGTAGAAGTAAAATAAAAGAAAATAACATTAGAGGAGATGTTACCTTTAAATCGGGTAACTCCCTCTTGGTTGAACTAAAAGGCTTCCTTGATGTGGCTACTGCCTACAGAATGTCTTCTAAGAGGAAGATAGGGATATAAGTAGATTAATTGGGTAGAGTATGGATGATCCAAGGTTTTTGAGTTGTGTGAGTAATGGGATAAAGGAGATGGATTTTTTAAGGGAGGGGAGGGGCTCTTTAAGAAAAATTGAATTTTTTTTAATTATATAATGATTTTGTATTTCTAAATTTCTAAAACTAATTAGTTTATAATATAAGATAAATTATTTTCTAAATAAAATCATCCAATAATAATTGGATAGGTTTTGGATATTCTTTTTAATTTTATAATCTCATTTATTTAAATCATTCATTAATAAGGTAAACACTGCCTCATTATTGTCTCAGAAATAAGATTATTTATTTAATGTATATTAATTATAAAAACAAACCATGATGTGGAAAATATTTTTATCTATAAAATTAATATTTATATTATAAAAAATATCTTATATAACCCCGTGTAATAATTGTTTTACAATAAAATATATGTTTATCTCATTTTTGTCTTTAAATTAATTAATATAAAGTGCCACTGTCACACTCAAGTGGCTCCATGGGGTCCAAAAAACTACCCAAATATGAATATGGTCAGATATGTATCCCCAAATAGTAATAGGAATCATTTAAGGGAATTTATTATTCTTATAATAATATTTGTTTATACTTATTTACCCGATTTACCCTTTAAGCGTGGTAAATAAAATATTTACGGAAGTAAATATTCATAATGTTTAAAAATAATTGTTACCTATATAAATAATTTTAACTTCATGATTCAAAATAAGGAATCAATTTTTCCAAATTCAAATGAGAGAAGTGGAATAAATTAAATTTAAATTTATTCCTGTTGTCAAAACGAAAAGCATGTTTTTAATAAATAATAACTATCAAAAGATTGACACTTGTTTATATCCAGTTTAAATGTGAAATTACATAAAATTAATTAAACTAAATTAAATGATAAAAATATAATCTAATAATACTTTAAATTGACTCAAATTTATAATTTATAATTATAAATGATTTCAATTTAAAAATTTGTTTTCAATAAAACTTTACTATTTTTCACTATTCATCAAAATATGAAAGTTATCTGAAAAGTACCAAAAATTTATCAAAAATTAATTTTTTTATCTTGATTCTAAATAATAATTTAATATCATTAAATTTAATATATACAATTGTCAAATATTGTTTTTAAAAAAGATTCTTCATTAAAGAGTTGTAAAATTGCATTTTTGGAAAAATAATTCTTTTATATGGAAATATGAATTTGTTCTATTATTATATCTATTAAACGCATAATATTCAATTTGAAATTAAATATTGTATATAAAATTCAAAATTCAGTTAATAATACTCATAATATCTTTTAGAACTGCTTGTTTTGTAAATTGTGATGTGGTCAAACCTGGTGTTTCAAGTAGCGCATGTTATTGAATTATATTGAAGAGATAACGAACTATGAAATATTTTTTTTATAAATTCTCCCCCAATTCAATAAATTTCTTTCTCTCAGTTTAAAATTTTTCTTTGAAAATAAATTGTTAAAAATAGAAAAATTCCATTCTGGAAAACCCGCATTCGAAATGGGGTTAATGAAACTTAGACTTAATAAGAGGGAAATAGAAATGAAAAAGTCACCACAAAATTATGATCTCTATTTGGAGAACATTGGTGGAAATTATAGACACGTAATTAGAGGGATGTCATAAATATTTATAGGGATCAATTGAGGTCATCAATCACAAACAAGTGTAAATTTTAGGGCCTCAAATCCATCAGTCTATGATGATGTAAAATATCATCAGTTCAACAAAACATAAGGTAATAGGATAACATATTTTTGGTTTTAAGATACCTTTCCTATAGTTTAAGAACAATTTTTTAATATAATAAGTGGAATAAAATATACTTGACAAGTAGACTTTCATCGTTTACCTAATTCCCACCAAAAACTCATCCTTCACTCTAAAAGATAATAGAATTATAAAATACTCTATTAATCCTAAAAATATAATCTTCTAAAAGTTATGAATTAAAAATTAATTTTTATATTATTTAAAAAAACTTCTTTATAAAAACTAGGACATCACATTGGATAGAGGTAGGTGATATACCCTTGCCATCCTTTAGTTGTAGTTTCGAGTCTTGCGGCCTTACCAGACCTGACAGGTTATCACCCGACCTCCAGGATTTCCTTTTTATGATATTCCATAAATAATAATAAGAAACGATTTAACCTTAAAAATAGTATCCAATGTCAAACATAATCTATTCCAACCATTAAAATTATCCACAATACTACTTTTCGAACTCACAATGCAAAATTTATAAGGATGGTCACATAATTTACATGTGAATACCATTATCGTGTATTCTCTTAAAATGTTTTAATAAAATGAATTTCTAGAAAACCATATTTTAATAGGTATGTACTTCCTTATTCCTTTTTTAAATCATAGAATATTGTATATAATTTTTAAATCCAAAAATGTTGTAATCGCCAATAATGACAGAATAAAAAAACCATTAATTACATCCAAGGTAGTCAACAATATCCAATATAATTTATCAAAATCAATCATCTCTTATTCCAAAATCAATACCCCAAAATCAAGACCATATTAATGTTTATCATTCCTTCAACCATGTATTTTCAAGAAATTTTAACTTGTTATTGAGTCACTTTTCTTTGTACCACACAATCTCAAATCCTTAATGAAATAGTACTATAGTACAATCCTTATATACTCCATAATTATTATAATGAAAACATCATTGATACAACAATCAAATGACTTAATTCATTAATATCAATATAAAAACAATAGTCATTGCTCTTCATCTTTGGTAATAAAATAACATGATTGTTTTCCAATTGCATCATTTGTGGTTTACTCTGATGATTGGGACATAGATTCATCTAGTGTCCCAACTTCTTGCAGATGATTTATTATATATTTGAAACCTTTTTCTTACCAGTTAAATCACGTAATTGGTGTCCTTTTTCTCCACACTCATTACAAACTCTCATTCCCAGCATGCATTTACAAAGGCGATTCGTTACACAGTTATCACATATGAGGAGATCCTTCTTTACCTTATTTCCATTATCTATGTTTCTATCTATAATCGTTTTCTTCTCTTGATTCCATTCAAAGCCACAAGACTCAAACAATTCATTACTTATATTTTTAACACACACTAATATTTCATCATATGTTGATAATACATGGGAGACTATGTTTTTTTTAAATTTTGGCATAATACCATTAAAGATATTATCCTTCGTACTCTTTGGATCATGTGTATTGTTGGAGTTCTCATTCCATCTACTAGGTGCCATTTCTAAACAATGGCACACACTACGTTACATTATGAATCACAATGCATAGTTCCAAACATGTAAAATAGCTAATTTAAACTAAAAATATTATTCATATAATCTATAAACATAAAAAATGTTTTCTATGATTAAATATTTAATAAGAAATTCTTTATAATGGATTTTTACAAACATGTAAATTATCCTAAGCATATACCCCAAGAGTGCAGTAAGGCACGTCGTTGTTTACTAGGATAGCCCGAGTCAAGCCTGAATCTCATTGTTTGTGATTTCACTCCTAGGTACATCTGTGCCAAATCTGCCTCTACCTGCTCGTATCGAGACAAGGATGTATTTCATGGAAAATTCACAAATTCCTTACATTACCAATATTTAAGGATGTTCTTATATACTAATCCTGATAATATATCTTAAGGTAATGTTCCCTAATCAAGGTTTTTCTAACTATATTTTCCATGGTTATTACTAAAATTTCTATGTTACCAAATGTAACACCCCGTCCCCATAAGCCTGGAGTCAGTGCATTATTTTAATACATTAGAATGATTACAAGAAATCATGTCCAAAGGAATGATCAGTTTAACAGTCATTGAAAATAGATTACATACATGAATGTTACATTACACATTCAAAAATAAAAAAACATAAATACTCTACTGGGAACGCCATTAATACACTATATTAACCTTGTATATCAAGCATAATACACTTCTTGGGATATTTGGAAAAAAACATAAGAAAATGGTGAGATCATATGCTTAGTAAGGATAACAATTAGTGGAAACTATCATAAAAAAGCATAAAAATTCAATGAAATGTATAAAACTAAGACAAAAGGCTTTTATACATAAACATTCGTATTAAATGGAAAAGATAAATCCAATAATTCCATTTAATGTATCACGTGGATATTTTACTACTCAATAATCACATGTAATAGCAAAAGCTAATTTAATAATGATGGAAGGAAAAATGCTAAACATAATAACCACATTGTTGTTGCCTCATGCCAATATAATAATAAGATTTTTTCAAGGCCTTCTTCTAAGACAATAGTTTGTCTAAAGAGACTATCTATGCATTGAGGAGATATAGAGGGATCCACCTATTACTTACTAAGTCCAATTCATTTCTCATATGAAAAGGATGAAACATACCATAAAAATTATTATTAAATCATAGCATACAAAATGTTAATACATTTACTATAACCCATGAATTGTAAAAAATACAACATCCATAGTAAAAAATATCATAACTCATTCAATACAATATTGAAAATTTTATTAAATTAAATCAACCCCAATCAAGAATAATATCCTATAAAGGATGATGATAATATTGAAAATGATCTGTAAAACTCTTTGAGGGAAATACCCCTTTTTCATGAAATCGTTTAAAAGTATCACTATTTATAATGGATTAAATTTAAATGATATTTTCATGTCAAAGTATACAATACCACTTGGAAACATTTTAAAGGATATGACGTTTCAAAACATTCATTTCCATATAAAACAATCCTTAAAATAATTTTGAAAACATGGATATTAATTTGAAAGATTTATAAGAATAAATATTTAAAACATTTAAAATGGTGTTTTTGTTAAATAGTACCATAAAAGAATAATTTAGATAAATTATTTTGTGAAACATGGACATGGATAATAAATATTTCCCAGAAAATACTTACACATAAATTATCGCAGATAATAATGAGACTGATGAATTAACCCTTACCATGTTCATTTTCTCGGTTGAGAACATGTTATCCTCATGTATAATAGTAAATTAATTGTCACAAAATTATACAACAACCCCATACAAAAATGTGTTATCATATATTATCTTCTAATATCACATTGGTAATAATATTTTAGTTGTATCATTGTTTTGGTTGTTAATTGATTCATTTTCGTATATATATTTTCTTACCTAATCTATGTTTGTTATGGATAGGATGTATTAGATTCATATAAAGTATTATATTATGTTTGTAAACATTATTTTTAATAATAAAATTTTATTTATTCTTGAATTTTTATGTTGGGGAATTAATCATATCGCGTTCGTGGAGACGGTAATCCGTACATACACACGAACACTACATTAATTTCTTTTTTTTATTTTAAGAAGAACAAAAACCAAATTAATATGTGTATATTATAATTCAATTATAATATAATATTTTATATAAATAACATATGTTCATTAACATCATCATTTATGCATTTTTGGTATGGTATGAACGAGTCATAACACTTTGAGGGGGCGGTAGTGCACACTTCCTCAAATGAAATTATTGTATATATACAACATGAAAAGAATAAAGTTATTCTATAAAAGAGAATTATCGAAGATTATATATAACACTAATATCATATATATTTTATAGATTTACAGTTCCATCATAATGGCCACCATAATAGGTGGTAGTAAAATATTGAATAATCTTCGTTTCGTGAGGCAACAGTTCGCTGTCCTTAGAAACATTATATTTTATACTAATTAGATGATGTTTTTTTAAAATTTAGTTCCAATAAATCTCATAAAAACTAAGTATTATATTAATAATATTTTTTTTAATAAAAGAAACAAATAAAGAGTTTTTAGAGGGTTGTAGATGTAAAATAAAATAAAATAACATAAGAGGATATGTAACCATTAAATCGGGTAACTCCATTTGGTTTGAATAAAAAGGTTACCTTTAAGTGATTTATCCCTAAGGTGAGGCTTCTAAGAGGAATAAAGGGATGTTGATGGATTAATTGGAAATATTATGGATGAACCAAGGGGCTAGGGAGGTGTGAGTAATGGGTTAGTTGTTATTTCTTTTTATAAGGGTGGAAAGATGCTCTTATGGAATGTTTGAAAATATTATTTTATTATATAATGATTTTCGGTTTCTAAAGGTCAAGAACTCATTACAGTAGAATATAAGACGACTCATGTTCGAAATAAAATCATCAAATAAGAATTGGATAGGTTTTGGATATTGTTTAAATTTTTTTAGTCTCATTTATTTAAATCAATCATTAATGAGGTCAACACTACATCATTATTGTTTCATAAATAATTTTATTTATTTGATGTACAAATATTATAAAAAAATATCATGATGTAGAAAATATTTTTATATTTAAAATTAATATTTATAGTCTAAAATATAATATATATAACCCCATCTAATAACTATTTTACTGAAAGATATATGTTTATGTTATTTTTTTCATTACTTTGAGTTAATTACTATAAAGTGTCATTATCACTCTCATGTGGTTCCATGGGGTCCCAAAATCGACCTAAGGATGACCATATTTGGATACGTATCAACCAATAGGAATTGGACACATATATGGGTAATTTAATATTATTATAATCATTTTTGTTTACAATTATTTAATAGATTTACCTTTTAACCATGGTAAATAAAATATTTACTGAGGAAAGTATTCATAATGTCAAAAAATAAATATTTCAAATTTACACAATTTGGACCCCCATGATTCCAATTATGGAATCCATTTTTCTATATTCAAAACACAGAAGAGGTATAAATTAATTTAAAATTAATTCCTGTGTTCCCAACAAAAAGCGTGATTTTAAGAAATAAAAACTATCAAAAGATTGATACCTGTTTATGTTCAGTTTAAATGTGAAATTAACACCAATGAACTAAATTAAATTAAATTATAAAAATATAATATAATGGTAAGTTAAAAGCTCTCAAATTTATAATTTCACACTATAAATTATTTCTATTAAAAAAGTTTTTCTAATTTAAATATAGTATTTTCACTATTCATCAAAATAGGAAAGTTAACATAAGACAAAAAAAGATTTATGAAAACAAAATTTTTTCATACTTCTTATAATTAATAAATTATTATCATTAACTTTAATATATAAAGGTTCTAAATATTGGTTTGAAAATGTTTTTCCATTAAAAGGCGGTAAAATTGCATTTTTAAAAAAATACTTATTTTATCTGTAAAAAATCGAGTGGTTCTAATATTATGTCTATGAAACACATAATAGGGATTTTAAGATTATATCGTGTATATAAATTTAAAAATTAAGTTAATATTATTCATTAACACTTTTTGAATTTCTAGTGTGGTAAGTCGGGGTATGCTCGAACTTTGTGTTGTGTGTAGCGCAAGTTATTGAATTACTATGAAAAGATAACGTGCTGTAAAATATTGGGGTGTTATACAGACCATTTCTGAGCATCTTATCTCACCGATTTCTTCTACTTTATTATCCCAAACATATTAAGATGTTTTTGGTGATAAATATTATTGTACATCATAAGGTGAATAATGGAATTCTCAAATAAAATTATTTTTGTATTTTATTTTTTAAAATGAAATAGTCATATAAATTATTTACCTAATGTACCCAAACAACAAAAATATTTTATCCATAGGGGTGTTATTCCTTATATATTATATCAATGTAATAAAGTATACTCCAGCTTCATGATATTGGGGCCGAGTCACTATAGTTGGTATTAGAGAAATATTAGAAAAACATTTAGAAACAGATTTAGGATAATATCGATTGGGGAACATAAACCCATGTTTATAATTAAGGATATATATTAAAGAAAATATTAATTTTTTTGTAAGGAATATATTATCTATTTTTTATAAATAAATACACCATGTTTATGATAATAAAAATTGATGTTGTTTTAGAAAAAATGTACATAGGGGCAATAACTCTTAAAATGTTTCATTATTATTGACCTAATAATCATATGGTGCATCAAAATGATCCTTACATCACACATTGTTTGTCACTCATGAGGATATAATTAGGATTATTATAACATTCTTTGTAACTATTAACCTTGGTTCTCAAATAATTATATCCCCAAATAAACAATGATTATTTTTATGAGATTAGATATTCCTAAAATTTTCAATTTATCTTACTTAGTTAATAAGTTTTAAAATTAAATATTATGTATTAAAATTTTGTGATCTAATATAGTGTATGTCATTATTTTGAAATGAAACATAATATAATTAATGTGAACTATATCAATGCACAATGTACATGTAAGTATGTGCCTCATGGGATACAAAATGAATATGGAGCTAGAGCTGTAACTGAAACTAATCAAATAATATCTACATTGAGCTAGATGATTCAGGTTATGAGTAATAACTTTTCTTGTATGGGGAATCCTACAAATCCAAAACATGGTGTAACAATGTTAGAACACTTCAACCGCCAACAATCTTGATCATTAAATGGGACTAAAAATATGTATTTATCTTTGTAAATAATATGCTCCTCAAAGATGATATTTCCCACTCTGGGAAGTAATAAATGGGAGAATTTTTTCATGAATTTTTATCATTAATTATCGAATGAAGATCAACGGTTGTAATTGATTCAAAACACTAAGGATGAATAGTAAATTACAATACTATAATGGATTATTTTAAAGGCAGTATTCTCATAAATGTATTTTCCTCATCGGAAACAATAGGATATGGAACGAAAGTTGTTAAATATTTTAATGAAATAAAATGAAAATGTTTTTAAATATTAAGACTTATTTACAACGAAAAAATTCATTTTACAAACTATATACAAAATCTAATGAGAATGATTGAACAATGATGCGCCCGATTTATGTATACATTTTCACATACAGTATTGAAAAATCAGAACATGTTTTTAGAAAATACATACTACTTAGTGAAATAATATTTTGATTTTGGTGATCTTGTTCATTTTCAATGGATTTATGGCCAAATACACAAAAATGGGGAGAACTGAGTAAAACATTACAACTACATGACGTGTACTAATATACAGATCATGTGCATTCAAGCTAAGACACGAGTTGAACTGGAAAAGGAAATGTCCAAGTAATCATAAACTAGTAAATGTTGTGTTCCCACCATACACGACGTGTATTCTATTCTAGAAGCAATTGGTGGACGATAAAAGTCGACATGCCCATGTGGCCGGATGAAGGAGACACATCGTGTTCCAATGATACACGCCATGTATACATTTATAGAAGCAGTTGGTGGCCAAAAAATGCGACTACACGCTGTGTATGGCGGCACTATATGACATGTATATTTATCTACCTGGTGAGGACATGTTCCAAGTCATAAACGGTGTGTTAGGCCTCCTACCAGCAGATAAAATGATGGAAAAAACCCATTGACAAAAGTACATGATGTGTAATTTTTCCACACTCCATGTAGCTAATATTTTTATAAAAGGAGGCCTTGGCCTAGGGTTCAATGGGTGGTGTTGTGTGAAGAAATGGGTTGATGTTCTGATGGATATATATTCTGATACCGTACTACTATTATTCGACTAGTATCCAAGGAATTACTTCCACCTCGATGCTTCATGAATAATAAAATTAGGATTTATGAGTTTTGTGTTCATTTTCTTCTACATGTGTTACTCAACACACACTATGTTGGGGTTGTGGGATATGAGGAGTTATAATTTAAATTATGTTGAAATGAATGTGATTGTTCTATTAACCTCTTCTTATTCTTCTTAAAAAACGACATCTTATCACTGGAAATTCTGTACCATACCAAGGGAAGAATATTCAGGGTTTCAAAAAGAAGAATATCGACAAATAATTTCAGGACCATTGGAAGTATTCGTCGACTCAAAATGGACTAATCCAAATAAAAATATGTTAATCACTAACTAACAGACCAAGGAGTTAGTTTCATTACCTTTAAATATAAAGTCAACCGGACTAAGGGATCTTTATTACAAATTGTACCGAAGATTTTGGGTTATTATGAACAACAAAACCTCATAATAAATTTTATTTCCTATTCTATTTCATATAAATCCATAACGACAACGCATTTCTCTCTGTATTTTCATCAAAATCAATTTTCTGTTATATTCATTTATTCATTAATCAGTTTGTTAATGAAACATAAAACCATTTATTCTTTATAATCCAAACAAAGAAATTGACTCTAAATTCATCAAACATCATTAAAACAAAATTTCAAACTATGTTAAAAAAGATAAAAGCAACTCTTTTTCCCTTTGGATCGACCCCTTATTGGGGATATACTTGTTAGGGTAAAAATAATTTGGGACACAGATAATATACCTTCGGTGAGATGAGGTGCCAAATTTTGGTTCCATTGCCAGGGGAAATAAAATTTACGTTTAATATTGTTATAATTAAGTTTTTATCAAAATTTTAGTGAAAATAAAAATCATTAATTTTCAAAAACCTCTTTTCAAATAACATTTATGTTTATCTTTGTCTTTCCTCATTTTCTATTTGTGAGTTTTTGTTTTGTGCAGGTCATTAGGTTTATGAGGGGTTACCTCACACATTCCAAGAACACTGAGTCATCAGGTTTTTTCCCAACTGACCCAAAGATCGAATAAAGACTTTTGAGGCACCAACAAGAACTCAAGGCCGATCACAATCACAACAACCCCATGGCAAAGAACGTGGAATGAAAAACTGATATTGTCCAAGGAGATGGAAAGCCACTAGGAATAGATGAAAACCGGAACCAATAATCTCCACATAATCTAAAATACCTTCCGCAACAACTTCAACAATTCCAACCATATCAGATTCCATTTATACATCCAGGTCCGGGGCTATACTACGCCCCTTAGAACTAACTATACTTACTGGTTCCCCTTCCTCAAAATCCACCTCCACTTCATACTCTCATAGAGTAAAACATGTCATCAAATCACGATGCTGACACAAGAATAATCCATCTGTTGGTGTAATCCAAACACTTCTAGATCAAGCCTGTAGCTGATCCTGGACAACGTTCAATTCGGCGGCTTGCCTAGAGAGGATCCCAATGGCCATCTCTCCAATTTTCTGGACATCTGCAACACATTCCATGACCAAAAAGTTTCTACAGATGCCATATATCTTCACCTCTTCCCCTTATCTATAAGGTATAAGTCCAAAGACTAGATTAAAGGATTGTTGCGACGATCCATCCTCACCTGGGAAGAGCTACCTCAAGCATTCATGTCGAAAAACTTTCCACCCTTGACGACGGTGACACTACGAAAGGAAATCCACAACTTCCAGCAGCATGAATCAGAGTCATTGTATGAATCACAGGAGAGAATCAAGGATATGTTGTGAAAATCCCCACACCATGGACATCCACTTTGGATGCACCTCCAACCCTTATACGGAGGTATGACAACTAATACCATGCCCGTGGTGGATGCTACTGCTGGAGGTATGGTAATGAGTAAGTCCCTCGAAAAACTCTTCGAACTTCTGGAAGACATGTTTGCCAACAGCTTCTAGTGGAATTCTGAGTGGGGCACATTGAAATGAGGTGTGAATAACATTGATGCGTCTACTATGATAGCCGACCAGTTGGACGATGTGTCCAAAAAAATTTAAACACTCAATTTGAAGGACACGTCCCAAGTACATTTTCCAAACCATCCGACGTGTAGTGAATGTGATGATTACCACATCATGAGAGAATTCCTAGGTTATGCTGAAGGCCTATCGACATGATAGGTGAGTAATGTTGCACAAAACCAAGGGCCAAACCGGTACCAGTAGTACCAGAACCCGGCATGGCGTGATCCATAGAACACAGGTTGGGGCCAAAAACAGTAGAATCTTCCTCCCTAGTGACAGCCCGACTACAACCATCATACTTTTCAGAACCAATACCATTGGGAGAAACTACCCAAACATGGATCTTATCAACTGCAAGGGTATCAGAACCCTTGCACGTAGCATCTGTGACAGTCACCACCTCCACCAGATCAAAAACCACCTCAGCAAGAGAACACCTCAAGGTTAGAGGATCTCATGACCAAAATTATATCTACCACTAAGACCAAGTTCCAAAATCATGAGGCTTCTATTAAAGTCCTTTAGAATCATATTCGCCAATTGAAAAACCAACTCTCCGGAAGGCAACCCGGTACTTTACCGGGTAACACGGAGAATAACCTGGGGGAGGAGGCCCACACTATCATGCTCCAGAGTGGAAGACAGCTTCAACAAAAGCAACCAGCATAGCCAGGTTCACCCACAACCCCTATTGATGAAGAAGGTACTAATTAAGTCCCCTCCTCTTCTGAAGGCCCACATAAGGAGGCTTCGCAGAATAAAGGGAAGGAGGTTGTCAAACCCTTTGAGCATGCCTTGCCCTTCCCATAGATATTGAAGCAAAGAAAGTTGCACCACCAGTTCAGAAAATTCATTGATGTGTTCAGGAAGCTGAACATAAATATTTCATTTTAAGTGGAACTGACATAGATTCCCACTTATACCAAATTAATGAAGGAAATACTCTCCAATAGAAGAAATTTGGAAGATCTGGGCCCCATTTCCTTAACCAAGGAATGTTATGTAGTCTCCCAACACTCAATTCATCCCAAACTCCAGGATCCAGGTAGCTTTACTATTCCATGTACAATTGGACCATGAGATTTTTGGAATTCCCTCTATAACTTAGGGGCTAGTGTGAACCTCATGCCCCTTGAATATTTCAAAATACTATGGCCCCATGATATGAAGCCTACCCAAGTATCCCTTCAACTTACTGATCGATCCATCATATATATAAATGGACTATTGGAGGACGTGATGGTCAAGGTAGGTAGGGTGATCTTTCTTGTAGATTTCATCATCCTTGACATAGAAGACAACCATGAGGAACCTATCATTTTGGGAAGGCCTTTCTCGACAACTGAGAAAAATAACTCATCTATGTGCACCAGGGGGAGCTAATTTTCTGGGTATGAGACAAGAGATGCACCTAAAATATCATCAAGGCCATCAAACATGAATCATCACCCGATCATGAGGGATGTTATGTGATAACAACCGTCGATGATTTCTTAGTGGATTATTTCGTATGTTCTTTTATTTCTGATGAATTTATCATTCCATACATTCTAGTTGAAGAAGATCCAGAGGACCTACAATTCCTAGAAGGCCAAGGTAGAAACAATTGGGACACTTATCCACCATAGATCTCAGGTAAATGATGTCAGTAGGTTGAGCCAATGACCTAAGACAAAGGCGTTTCTTGGTAGGCAACCCAGCAGATGCACATTGTGTACCATAAAATATACAAGACGTGTACCTTTTCATTTTCCTTTATTTTATATATATTATAATAATATAGTTTAACTATTTGAAAAACAAATATAACTTCGGTGATGATGGTAAGGTCATTGGACTTTATCCAAGCTGTCCCCGGTTAGAATCTTCCATGACCAACCTTCGGTGCGAGGATTCTTCCTTTTTATCCATGTGTTTTCGTACACGGAGTTTGTGGTAGTTTTTCATATATATATATATATATATATATTATTATAACAAAACCCATGATGGGGATGGATCGGTTGGTCACAATTGTAAACTAGATCCAAATAACCCGGGTTCAAAGCCTGAAAACCATCCCATTTCCATCATTTACCCTTTTAATAAAACCACATGGCGTGTCTTTAAATATACATTTTTTATGTCCAATTTTCATTCTAAAACTGAAAATAAAATTCCATATAAATTAATTCATGAGGGTGAAGTTGGTTGATTTGAAAAGTCTTGGCCCTATATCCAAAAGGCCCGGGTACGAACTCGGAATATCTCTCTACTTCATCCCCTTCCTGTATAATTATAAAAAACACGCCGTACATTTCTTGCATCTCATGTAGTATAGGAATTATACATTAAATATATATAAATAATAAATAAGAGCTGTAGTAAAACCATTTCCCCAGTGGTTGTGGGATTCCATTTTGAATGGATGATCGCCGGTTCGAACATCGTCCCATGCATTGAACCAAAGGTAGTACTTTTATTGTTTCACTTTTAATACACACTACATGTATTTTCAGACAGATTACCTTTATAGTTTTATTTTTAAATTATGTATATACATATACATATATATTTTATTTCATATTTTAATTATAAATATTAATTTTTATATAGTTTACACTAATAATTATATATATTTATATATATATATTTATATATGATGTATTAAAAAATGAGATACATGATGTGTAGTCTATAATACACACCGTGTACCTTGGAAATAAAAGTCGCGAACCACCTAGCTTTAGGCAGTGTGGTGCAGCCCCTCCCTCTCATCATGTTTCCTTCTCCCATATGACACCTGATTCACATAGCTCAAATCCATAGATTTGATTCGTTTTCCCTTCTGATTTCTACTACATTTTTTTCCTTGGTCCAGTTACACTCTTCTACACCTTGTATTTCATGTTATTATAAGCATTTAGGGTGATTTCCGGATTAGCCAACCGTTCGACATCCATGGTACACAGCCACGAAATGAAGAACACACGCAGTGTACTTTTGTACATGGACACCAACTAAATTCATCACAATTTGAATACGCACGGTGTGTATGTTCGGTACAAACAGTGTACCATCCCCGATCGTGGCTGAGTATCTTTTACACATGCCTCACAAACCATTTTCATAAACATGGTTTATTTTCACTACACGTCGTGTATATCATTTCATTTAGCCAGCCCGTGTGTAGAACTCCACATGGACATGTTACCACTACTGTTGAACATGTAGTGTTGGACGTGTACAAAACATGTTTTATATTAATCATACCGCCTTCATAGTGGTCGTTTCATTGCAAATACATGACTAGGTCCACTTAACATGAACACGATGTGTATGTTCGGTACACACCATGAATTCTTTCAAGGTCTATCCCATGCATTCTCGGCATGTTATCCAAAGAACATGGGCTGAAAATCAGCTTTCACTACATGTTGTGTACTCTGGATGTACACGCCATGTACTGTTATTTTCTAGTTTTCTCACATTTTCCTTGTTTCCTTTTCATTTCATTTTAATTTCATTTTTACTTTTCAATCTCTTTCATGTTATGGTAGACCAAGATCAAACATTATGGAAGTGGTCGAACTCGGCCACTGAGGGAAAGAGGCCCATTTCTTTTTAGATCCGACTCCCGCCTGCGACACTACTAGATTCAGACTCTCCAGTCTACCAGCTTACACCATTGGCCATCCTTCCAACCCTCACTCCCCCAGCTGAGGATGGTCTGAGTATAACCACACCTCCACCATCTCATAACAAGACTCTGAGCACCATCATTCCTTCCATTATAGTTTCCACTCTACCTGATATCTCCTCCTCTGCAACGGGACCCTCATTGACCCCCCCATCCAGCGACCCTCTACCTATTGCAGCTGATCCACCCCGAGATCTAGATCGTGCTGATGCACATCCACTTGGGCTGGGACCATCATGTGTTCCCTACCATTGCACGGTGTTCCCAGTCACCGACTTGGCACATGGTAGAGTTCCGTGATTCTCTCACCGCCCAATTCTGTTGAGAAGCCTATATTTGGAAAGAAGAATCCCTCAATAGTAGGGCATCTGGGGAGAGTTAGAGGATATCCTTGGACATACTCCACTGCTTGCTATTTTTTAGGTCGGAACTCCTATATTCTGTGATTCATTTTTTTCCTCTTCTAGTTCATTTGAGTTTGATAAATCTGAGTATTGAGAGACACATTGTGATGCGGTACACAGGGTTAGATTCCAGATAGGCGTTCAGTGTTTTTCCCTTACCATGACCAAATTCGGAATAGGGTTTGGTTTCTATCCTCATCACATCACCCCACCCCCTATTTATACCCGGACCAAGCCCGAGCGTTGTGAGCTCCTTGCTATGTGGCATGAGATTTCTTGTCCTGACCTCTACTACAACCCTACCTCGCAGAAGAGTGCCCTAATTACTGACCACATCCTTTGTTTTACACATTACTGCTTCAGCGCCATCATCTCTCCCCACCACAAGGATATGGGGGTCATGAACGGTCATGAAATGGATCTCCTTACCTGTTTCATCTGTCATTACTTTCCAGACCTCCCATACTTGGTCACCTCCTATTATCATGCCATGTTTTCCGGCCATCAGGGAAACTTGAATAGTGGGTTTTATGCCACACGCCTTGCCCACCATCTCTGGGTTTTTTAGCCTTCTCTTAAATATGAATTGTTAGGTTCCCCTCAGCGGTTGGCCTATCTCATGATTATTCCCATGGGATTGGTCCGAAAGTAGGGGATGCCTAAATTCTTGCCCAAGCCCCACCACGCCCACCTGCTTACCCTCATGCAACCGCCGATGCACCTCATCCTCCTTCCCCACACCTTCCTGCATCCCCATCCCCCACCACCCTTCTTCTTACACCCCTTCATCTAGCCTACCTTTTTCTATTACCCATCCTACCCACCCTACCCTCACACCCTCGATTGATCTCACATTTTCCCTCCACATAGTTGTGATGGGGCAGCACTTGGATCATATCGAAAGCCACTAGGACCACCTGGAGAAAATGTTCGGGCTTATTCTACAATATCATGGTATTCCACTGCCCCCAACACATACCTCTGCCTCATTTCCTGACCCTTCTTCCATAGCTCCACCACCCTATACTGCACTATCCATAGATTCTGTTCTTCTATCCAATATGAGCCCAGCTGCTGCAAATACTACTTCGACCACTGCTTCTAGTCCATGGATTGTTTTTAAGCTTCCTATAATGAGTCTATCCCAAATGGATCCTACTTCTATGGCTTCCCTTTCAGGTACATGGTCGGAGTCTCCAGTTTCCATGGCTCCTGAGCATTCTCTCTTGGCTGGTTCTGTACCAGATGATTCCTCTTCTAAGGTGACCCCTTGACTTGTTTTTGGACTTATATTTTTAATTACATATATTTTTGATATCTTGTCCTTATGTATGTTGTGTATTCTTACAGTTTTCTCTTTTTCCTACCATCAAAGGTACTTTGGCACATTTTGGGAAGCACTTATACATATTTTCTTCTCCTAGAAATGAGGGTAGTATTCTTTTTACATTGTATTATTTTCTTTCTTGGTTTACTTCATTCCTTACTCCCCCTCGTTCTAGTCCACTATTGTGACTCCACCTTACCTAGTTCATCTTTTTGGGAACATGGAGGACCCAGTGCAATTTTATGTATGGGGGTGTCTCTCAACCTCTTTAGTCTTTTCCCTTTTCAGATTCTAGGAGACATCATTATTAGATGATATATTTGAAAATTTGAAGACATTTTTTGTTAATAATATTTTTAAATAATAAAGCATAAAGTGGGATCTTTTTAAAAAAAACTGTATGTTCATTTTGGTTCATAAATGTTATAAAAATTTTGTTGATATAATTTAAATTTCATGTTGTAATACTCAAATAATTACTTGAAATAGACTAATCAATTATTTGAAATTCAGGACCTGATTGGCACTTTATTTATTTTTCCCACTCCTAAGAAATATTCTTACTCTTTGTCATGTTATTTCTAATACCCCCTTTCTTGCTAGATTTTTAGAATATACATAACTACAATAATTTAGATGTTTTATTTTCAAAACATGTGGAATTTTTGAATTACATAAAATTATTTAGTCATTAGATTTTTTTTAACCATGTTATCCTGAGACCTAATATATATTTTAACGTCGTGAATCCCCTATAAACTATGAATAGACTTTACATGAATTCTTATTACAAGACTATTTCCATTCCTACCCTAATTATTTTTTTATTTTTCATGATTATTCATTTGAGCTCAAAAGAAGGGATTTGCAAAAAATGGAATACTTTTGTGAATTTTCATTAATTTAAGTATAGGGAAGATCCACTTGATTATTCGGGGAAACAAGGGTTCCAAACCTCTATTTGTTGATGTTCTAAAAGTTCCCCTTTAAATTAAAAAAATGGTACAAATAAAAGAAACTTATACTCACTTGTTGGTTTGTGAACCCTAACTACCCATCTAAAGGAGATGGTGAGATAATTTGATTGATCTTGTTGAGGGCACTTTTAAAGGGAGATTAATTTTAAATATCTTGTATTGTTTTTTATGGATTTAGACAACTTTTTGGATATGAAGCCATGGAACATGGGGAGTCTTTCCAAACCTCTCTACTAAGGGATATAGAACCTACTGTGATGGTTTCTTCTAGGGAGGTGTAGGAGATAGTTGCTATCTAATCTGAGACATCACTGCTACTTATGAGTCCAACTATAGTTAAAAATGTTCAGAATTTCGATGAAAATATTGTTCAAAGAAATTTTGTAGGTGCATTTTAATCTATTGTTGGTTTTCAACATGTGTAACCAATTGCTGAGAAAACTATTGTTGTTCTTGAAGTGAGACTAGATTTGACTATTCCTTTGTATAGTGATTCCTATGGAAGATATGAGGTTGAGGTTGAAGCTCAGTTGGTGGATATAATTCTTTTGAGATAACCTATTGATGAAAATATGGATGTTATATTGGTTAGGGAGACTTTTGAACATTATTATAGACCACATGCACCATCAAAATCACATTTTTTATTGTTTAATCACAATCATTTACAAAAATATAAAAAAAAATTAGTATTTTTTAATGATTTATTTGTTATGTATGATGATATGAATTTATATTATGTTGAATTTAAATAGGTTCTGATATCCTATAAGATGTAAATATATAACTCAACGAGTACTCTGTTTTTTAAGTATTAATTTGAATTTTTGGTTGGATAAATACCTAAAAAATATAGGTAATTTAGAATATTAAATATATACCTCTTTTTTAGCAGGTTAGTTTTGTTCTATGTTCAAACGATTCTTAGGAGTTGAAAAATCGTAAAAGTGGTTAGAAGGATTTCTATCCTACCATGTCTTAGTTTAATAATATTTTTTTTATAGTTTAAGCTTAAAGAGACTCCCTCCAGAATATTATTAAACTAAAATCAAACATATCTCTTGAATTACACGATGATATTATGACATTGAGAACCATAAATAATGAAAATCTTCACATTCAATGAGGTGTTGTGTTAATCCAATTTTAATTCATCAAAACGTTTATTTCCACTGCAGCTTCAACTATAGAACCTTCACTTGCTCCATATTTTTATAGTTTATTTTAACCGAAGCTTCCATAATTTAATTTTTTGTCTTCATAGCTCCAGTTTATTCATTTATATATAAATATACATGTAATGATTAATGAATTTAATAATGATATTTTGGAGAGTTAAAAGATACCAAATAATGTATTAAAAATCATTGTATTGGGACTAATAGAAGAATAAATGAATTGGATGGATTTTATAATTAATAAAATGTGATATTGGAAGAGAATTTGAATGTATATAAATATACTAAATGTTTGGTTATTATTTCACATGGTCTTGTGTTTAGAAAAAATCAATGTTTGTTGTATTCTCTATAAAAATTATATAGGAATGTTAAAGTATTATAAAAAGTTATATAGAAGAGTAATCAAGATTAAAATCTACTGATATTTTAGATGGGAGTTTATATTCAAAAATTAATGGATTGGTTGCCTAAAGTCCTCAATGGTTTATTCCATCTATGCAATATGTCTCTCTCACTATTGATCTGTCGTTTCAAGTAGCGCCCAAGCATTCTTCTATCGGTGATCAAATATTGGAATCTTATACTAGTTCTATTAAATATTTTGTTAAAACAATTAGGCCAAAGGGAATTTATGAATAGAAAGATATAGCCTATTAATAGTATAACGATTGATATGTAGTGTTCAGTGGAATAGATTCCAATGATTATTTTAGTTTAAGTTTTAATAGGTCTATCGATTGCTAATATTTCTTCATTTCATAATCATCCTGCTATTAGTGATCCTCAAAAATACTTCTTCAAATCAAATTTTTTATTTTTTTTGTTTTACTATACAATGTATTTTAAATAGTTAAGAAAATATAGAGGCAATCTTCCATGATTATCCTTGTGTTTTTGATCTAAGATATCATCACATTGGTATGTTTCTTGCATCCCTGTATAATCTAATATGTAAAAGGACTCTAGGTTCTGCTCCAATGGATACTTATTTAGGATCAAGGAAAATAACAATATATACTTTGGAAACCCCTATGATATATAAGAATGAAAAATTCAATGTAGATGAAGCCATAGCTGCTGAGCGTTCCAAGGAAGGAACCTCTTCTTTAGATCAGTCAACGAATTTTTCTTTTTCATGCTTTGATAAAATATTATTTTATTACATATGATGGTAAAATAGAAGGGGTTAACAACACCTATTTTCAAAGGCTATAAGTCAAGTCATCATTTGGTAGTGGCGAAAGATATTCTATAGAACATGGAAAGGCTATACAAAAAGGGGTGAATTCCAAAATTAATACAAATGGTAGAATTTTTTAACTAAGGGGGAAAATATAACATTTTGAAAGAAATATTTATTTATTTATTTATATATTTAATATTTAATTCGAATTCTATTGATCCATTTCAATATATCATATTTAATATATTGTAGGATTTATGTTATGAAAAATTTTTGAGGTTGTGGGAATACTAATATTGTTACAAAATATCTCATGTGATTTAGGTTTTTATGATCTAAAATATCATTTCATGTGTTACTATTAATTTCTTTTTTATGAGTGTTCATTTGGTTCTGTCTCTTTTTATGTGTTTAAGCTATAAAAATCATTCAGTCAATAATTCTAGAAAATTGGGATGAAATTTTAACAGTTCTTGAAAAACTAGAAATGTATCAATATTTATTAGGTTAAATTCACTTACACAATTCATCCATTTAAGTGATAAAAAAATATATAAATCAATAATTTACAAGAATTAGTTAGGGATAATAATAAACAACTTGTATCAAATAAAAGGTGAAATTAGCTACATTGATCTTTTAGACAACATCCGTATTGGATTCATGAGTAAAATAAGATTCCAATTGCTTTTTATATATGAGATTCGACTATGTGTACAAATTGGTAACAAATAAGAAAAAATCATATATAATGAAATAATATGTGAATTTGGCATCATGGATCAAATTAGCTAATATAATTCAAATGTAGAATTTTTTTTTCTGATATCTAGATTTATCTACGTCATTCTTTAACGTATATTTACATACATTAATGAACATTGAGTGATATTTTATAGTTTTTAAACAATAATTAAAAAATCGGTTATCACATTGTGGTAAAATTGATCTTAATAAGAAGTAATTACCAAGAATTTAAACAGGTACATGGATAATTTATTACTCTTTACAACTACTGAGGTATTTCCCTAAAATGACTGTGTGCTTTTAAATTTAGATATATGAATTTGTAAAAGAATTATTGTACATTTAAAAGATAAGTATTTTCATACATTTATAAAGACCAATGAACCTTAAAAGAATAATACTATCAAGAAGAATATATGTGTTTAAATAATATTTGGAGTCTATCTCTCTCCTATCTCTTGAGGCACTTTTATTTTGCTCGGTTTTACCATAGAATAAGAAAACACATTTTTTCAACAATTTCATATCTTACATCTTTATTGAGTGTAGTGGACTCTCCTTGAATTTATGTTTCTTATTATCATCCCTCCTTAAAATTTCATCCCTTTTCTATTTTATATTATAATTCTAAGATGCATCCATGAACATTCTATTTATAACATCTTTCATTGTAAAAGGTTTTATATAATGGAACCTTGATTATTGTTGCCTGTAAGTCTTTGTAAGAGCCCAGTTTAAAGATCTTGATCCATTATGACATGTAACATCATCCATCACTCAGTGATGAAATACATAAAAATGGGATGGAATTCCATGAAAATCTTATTCTTCTAGTGAGAATCGCTAAACTTGTGGAGAACTCTATTGGTGCATTAGACTAGAGGAATTCTATTCCCCCAACAACTATAAATATATATATCAGATTTATTTCTTTTATATTATTTAATTATACTCCTAATTTTGATTATGAAAATATTATATGTTATTTATATCCTCAATCGGTGGTTTTAAATGAAAATAAACATTCATGTAATCAATTTACACCCTTCATGAGTCTTATTACAGTCCTTTTTGGACCACATAATTTACCAACCTGGAATACATAGATATATATGATAGCATTTCATTAGTTGATTTAATTTTTAATAACTAATTCCATTGAAAATATGAATAAAAATAAAAATATATAGTCCAAAAATTGAAAAAAAAAATTAAAAAAAAATTGGATCATAATACAAGTTGACGGTATTATAAAGGTAATAAAAATGATGTAATTGATCTTTACACTTTAACAAAGTAAATATAAACAAGAATTTTCCTTTAATATTTGGATCTGATTTCAAGTGTTAGTCTATGAATTGGAAAATTAATGAGTTCTTTTAGTAAGATTATTTGTTGGAAATAAATGATAATAAAAAACAAAAACCCTTTAAATTTAAATCATTATTAAATTATGAAATGTATGTAGAACAATTATACATGTACTCTAAAAAATGTGAAAAACATAAATATATATATAAATTACTCTGAGAAATTTAAAGAGTAATTAATTTCTTCTATTTGACTATCTAGATTATTGTATTTATTCCTTACAATTATATATGATTGTCTTAAGTAAAATATATAACCTAAATCATGAAAGAAATATTAATAATTGTAAATGAATTTTTCGATAATAAATAGTAAATGGATAATGTTAAATCTCTAGGCTTGTTCATAATCTAAAATATATTATAGTTGAATTTATTAACAACAAAATCCAAAAATTAAAATATAGTAAATAAATTCAATGTAAAATTAAGTTAGTCATGGGACATGAATTTTTCAATATGATTGGGATAATAAATCTTAAAATACCCTATATATTTTGAAACCATGCCTTTTCCACTAAAACATATTATCATTCAACGCAAAATAGTAGTAAGTTCATATCACTTGATCTTAAAATTATTATGTATAAGAAAAGATCAATTTCTGGTAAAAGAAACATTTTTTAACTAATTGAATTCTTCAATGAAGTCTTTGTATTTAAAAATTTATTATCCAAGAAACAATTTTTATTAAATATCAATAAAATGAACTTCCTTATTTTATACACTTAATCTGTTAATAATGAATATATATATATATTGTATTAATGGTTTTTTTGATCTTCCATGTTAAAATACAAAAAGATAAATGATAACGAATCATAGAATAAAGGGTGAGATAACAAATCCCCAAAGAAATTAACCTTATCTTCCAAGGAGATAAGAATATGTTGAAATGGTACATTCATTATCAATGAGAACATATTTTTTCCCCAATATCTTCTCTCATACTATTAATCAATATCATATTTATCCAAGTTATAAATATAATCTTCCAAATCTGAGAAATAATTTTTTGAATTTACAATTGTAAAATTAAACCATTGGAGCCTTACATAAATTATTATTTGATAATTAATCATTTATCTACTATAACTAAAATGGATTATCATATTTATATTTATGAATATATTATAGGAGGCTTGAATTATTTTGATGAATATTTTTATTTTAATTATTTTAAGTGGTCTTGTATTTCATTATTCACTTCTCAGTATGTGTAAAGTGATCATTGGAAGGTGATATTATGCTGGAAAAAATATACTCATTATATATCATTTAGCTGGTAATTGTTTTTTAGTCAATATGATATTTAATCAATTTCCCAAAGACCTGGTTAGAGTCAAATTATAGACTAAATTCATGAGTATCCTGTTTAATTTAATTAGATTCACATATATTATTCTACTCATATTTATGAATTTTATTTTTTTGGAAACGTTTTTTTCGATAATGAATTTCTTACCACATAGATCCTATTTAGTGTCTATTTCATCTTTCTTGGTTATCATTATTTTATATTTATTTTTAACTACTAATCTCGCACTAGAAGATTAAGTAACTCTATAGAAGAATTTAATTTACATCAAATTTATCTTTAAAATGTGTCACACATCTGATGTGTTGCTAAAATATGAGGTCACTATTGTGTAAATAATTCCTATATTACATGTTATAAACATTTTTTCCTTGTCAATAAATATAGTTATCCTTTCTCTTTTAATTTCAAATGATGAATTTATTTTTAATATTTATAATTACAATAATCATGTGACATTAATTACTTTGTGGGTACTATTACAATTGATATTCCACCTCTATGATAATAAATAATGTATAATTTATTATTTTTTAATTTATTTTTCACCAAGAATATTGATTCATATATTTCATGATCATCATCATTGGTTCATATTTCTAATTATCATTCTCCAGGATTCCATACCTCTTATAATTTACCATTCATATCTATATGCTTCATCATTTGTATTATCCTTTGTTGAAGTAATTTTCATCTTTCATTAAAACATATATTTAATATTTATTTTTCGATAAAACAATTGGATGATTTATTAGATGAAAACAATATTTTATTATTTATCATAAAACAAGTCACTTTGGAGAATGTCAACTATGTAATCTTGAGGATAATCCAATAACACGTCCATTATAATAATTAAAAACAAAATTTAAATTATGATACTTCATTCACACTTGTGTAATAAAATTAATATAGTCTTCTATATACAAATTAAATAATTCATGATTTATGGTTGATTTATCCTAAAAAACATATTACATGGCCACATACTTAATAATATCTCCCTCATTACCATTGAAGAAAATAAATAATAACAATTTACCACAATTTACAACAACAATTAATTACCTTAACATTTATATCACATATATATTCGACATAATCATAGTATAAATGATAATATGTTCACGTATAAGAGGTTAATATAAGTTATTTAGTGGGATTGTTGGTTTTTACCTCAACTCTTCAAAATTAGTGTTCAATATTTTTATGTATATTTAATGTTATTGGATGAAACTCAAAAATCCTAATAATATAACATCAAAAATAATTTATTTTTTTGAATACATAACAATGGAAAAAATATCACTCAAACTATGTAAAAAACATTATCATTCTAATCATTATTGGCATAAAATTCCACAACACAAAAATATCCATAGTAATTATCCAGATATAATTCCCAAAATTAAATAAATCAATATATAGACACTAAATTCCAACAATTTTCCAACTCATGTAATGTATCATTTGGAATATATGGCCCCACTATGTTCGAGCTATAAAATATTGAGAAAATCATATCCTTTAAAATCAATAACATCCGTTCAAATCATGACTAAAGATAGTTGTAACACTATTAATGTAATATCCAATATTAACTCTCTCTAATTCGAATACTATTATTTTTATCCCATGTGGAATACTCTGATGGGATTCATGGTATATTTTACCTCCCACATTACATAGTCAAATACATCTACATATGTAGAATTACATATTTTAATCAATTAATTTAGTAGTTCAACTATATGATTATAATGATCACATGAATAAAAATGGTCTAGAAGCACTATAATTATCTCACATACTATACATTTTCTAGCATGAAACAATGTAATAACTACACACAAGGAAGATCTATTATCCTTGAGGATCAATAACCACTACAATTTTCACCCTAAAATCAAAGACCAAAAATAAAATTAAATAATCATACATTATCCAATAATAATCACAAGTAAAGTCTTATAAGTCCACAATACTAGGATATATAGAAAATTTAAAAAAATATATCTCGTTACATAAATATTAACCCACTGAATCTCATGGGTAAAGTCCAATAATCACTTATTCACATAGAAGCCTCGAATATTTTAGAAGTTAACCATCCCATCTAACCACAACCCTTATTATTTGAAAATCTTATAACCCTATCCAAAATGTTACGAAATAAAAACATTGAAATATTTTAACACAAGAGGTCTCATAATTTGGGTGAAAATGTTTAAACCATGACAAAACCATGGTGTATGTTTTCTCAAACCACACACTATATAATCTATGCATGATAACAATTTTTTATGCTAGGTACAATATTTTACCCAGTTTAAAATAAAATATTTACAATCATTCATGATAATCACATTAATATTCTCCAACAATTATATTATATCATAATACTCAAATTAAATAAATTTTTATACTCATTAAATAAATATGAACTTTTATTTTAATGTATTACACACTTAATTCAAATAAAAGGTTGACAAGCATTGTAATGATCCACAATAAATTCACAACTCTAATGAGTGAAATTTTTAACCAAATCCCAAACAAAATATGCACAATCATAAAATCATTTCACAAGGGAAAAATGTAAAATTTATTTCAAACACCCTATCAATTAAGCCACACTAACTGAAATTAAAATAGAAAAATAATATTTACAACAATTCAATGACATTTGATTCAAAAATATAAATTAATATTGTAACTAATTTAATTAAAATATAAAAGTAAATATAATCTTTAATTTCATTTAAATAAAATTTCACATCCATTTTTTTAACTATAAGACACAGTAATCCATACATTATGTATTTCATACATCAAATAATTTATGTATATAATAAATAGAATCATTTTTCAGTCTAAATAATATATAAAACCAAACACCTAAACCAGTTGTAATATTTCCTTAAAATAATATTATATTACTCTAAAAAATCAATTTAAACCATTTATATGTTTCAAAACCAATCAAATAACTTTTTTACACATGAATAATGTCATAATTTGTAATACAAATCTCACTAATTATCTTAATCATCAAATAAAAATTCTATTTTTTAACACACCATATGAATGAAAAAATTATTATTTTTTAGTAATTGTTTTAGTGGATTTCAATTAGTTTGAGAATCTATATCATTATTAGATATAAATATGAAATTATTTTAGAATCAATAGAATTTACTACACATTATTTAAACGATCTGGAAATCAGTTCATCATAGTTTATAAAAAACTATCAAAAGGGTTAATGAATACTGACACACAATACATTGTTAAAATCATTACCATACATTTTTTCCTTTAAAATACACAAAAAATATTATTATAAAAATATACCAAATATTATATTCATATATCTAGAACATTCACTCAGAAAAGAGAGGAATTGGGTTAAACTAAACAAAAAGTGATTTTAAGCTAAATAATCCTTCATTGATATGTATTAACATCATAAAATCATTTTAACACCCACATAAAAAATCATTATCCGAAGACATAGTTTCACCATGCTATTGAAACAACCCGAAGTAAAATATCTACAAATGAACATGAATCAATAGAAAACCCAAGAATTATAAAGAGGTATAATTAAAGTAGAAGATACTGTTTTATCATTAATCAATATGTTAAATAAAAATTGATTTATAGTTGTGGAATGCGGATAAACAGTAAAATCATTGGATTATATACAAGAAGAAATGAAAGAGATAGAAATAAAAATTAATGATAGGGATGAAGATTCATAAAATTGAACACAATTTTAATGAACATATGGTTTTCCAAGACTTACAGGATAAGTGGACCAGACCATTATCTCATCCAAAAATTACGTGCATAATGTTATTTTTGTTTATATGACATACAATAAAACAATTTTAACTATGATAAAAATACATTTTACTGAGACATAAAGAATTACACATCAATATTACCATCATATTATCTATTTTGAAGTATAATTTATTTGTAAATATAAAAATTTGAGGAATTACATGACATTAGATATTTATTTATTAAAATATTTTATTTTACAAAATATTTTAATGTATAAATATTTTTGACATTAAAATTTAAATAATTTTTGATTCATTATCGTAAAACATACACATACAATATTTTATAGCATTATCACTTCTAAAAAAGATATATATAGACATATTTTTTATATTAGTTCGTTATATTTGGGTTGTTTATGGATATTAACATGTTTTATAAAACTACAAAAAATATGGGAACTAATATAGTGATCATAAAATATTTATGAAATTGGTAATATTATCACTTTTATATATAACTATGTCTTGGTGCACAAAAAAAAATTCGAAAAATTTATATGAATCCCAATAAAAAGTTAATATAATTTTAATATCATAGAGAGTGGAGTGCCATGAAAAAGATATAAATATATTCCTAGACCAAAATCCATGTGTATTGCATCCATAAATATTAATGTGTGTCACCATTTATGTTCAAATCACCCCAAGATCATGGGTGACTGAACAAGAATCCTTTTCCTATAAATATATTGTAAAAATGACCTATAAGAAAAAAAAATTGATTGGAATATTCGAGGATATATAAATAAAAACCTATTGTATGTTAAATGAGATATGATAATTTGTTTTATATGAATGTTATATTCATATTACCTTAATAAGAGACTACTTTTCTAAGGTCCAAAATTCCAACCTTAGTAAAGGTCACCCTTTGAGGAAGCCTTCCTAATAATATTACCAATAGACTTTCCCCATTCAATCATAGAATTAATTTCATTTCTTAAAATTCTTATCGAGCCCTAAACCTTCACCAAGGTCACCAACCTAGATGAAATATTCCTATTTATATCATTTGACTTGATTATAATTAAAGGATTAATTTCTATATGGACAAGGTCATCAGAATGAAATTATTTAAAATTTACTACCTTCATAGTTCTCCTAACCTTAGTGACCACCTACCATATAACATAAAACACCACTAGAATATAGTAGTTCAATTTTACCCAGGTGGTGGAATACCATAGCTTATCTATCTATAGTCTCTTACTATTATCAAGTTCATCGACTATCCCAAAAAAACATATATTTCTATGTGTATAACCCAATTATATTTTTGAAATTCCTTAAAATTGAAACTCTAAATTGTTCAATTTGGAACTGTTTTTATTGTGGTGTAATTTGTTTCTATATAAGACTGAATCATATAATTTGCATTTATTCCTTCGTCCCAAGATTCACTATGGAACTCCTACAAATCCTTCGAATCCATTGATTGGATTTAAAATTTAGCGATATTTCATTGAATGTCTCATGTTTCAACCATTAATATCCAATGTTTATGAATATTATTGTTTTCCATTATATAGGTCCCAATAAATTCCCATAAATTTCAATAATCTTTTATAGGTATAGTCCTTTCAAAGGTTATGAAAACAAAAGTGCTATTTACACTAGGTGAAAAATTATATTTATCATTTTATTATTAATATGCGTTCTTTTGGGACAAATATAAAAGTATATAATGATTACCTTTAATATCATTTCATCTAAAATTGACATTAAACTTCACTTTTAATTTTGGTTCCTAATAAAAAAGACATTAAATTCTCTAAAAGACTACTTCTAACATCGGTTTTTTTAGGAAATTATAATAAAAGTTCATATTTAATATAAGATTTCAAAATGTAATACATTAAAAATATAATAACCCAAAATAATAGGATGTACTATTTTCATACGATTCTATTTTACTATCGGTGAAGATAAAATTGACTTGAAGATCAAATGTTGTAGCTATTGGAAGTTGGACTTCTCTATGAGAAGTCATAAAGAAGGATAAATTTCAATGACCATAATTTTTTATCATTATGTCCTTTTGAGTTCGATGACAATTAAAATAAAACCTTATGAAACGAATTAGTCAATTTTAATTTGTGTTACTATGTTTTAGAATATTTTATTTGAAAAATTAATGTTAATATTCATCAAATAAGGATTATAATGTTGGGATTTTTTCTTCAAGAAATTAAATTAAAATTCATATTCTAACATTTTTTCATATAACTAAGCTCTAAACATATCATACCTAAATAACATTTTTTTCATTTCCCAAGCTATTATTTCACTAGTTCTTGTGCTTACATCAATAGATACAGTCATAAGAAGAAGGAAATCTCTAAGAGATCTATTGGATGTGTCTTTTGATCAGTAAGTCCATTTAAGATCCACAACCAGTAAAATAGAATCATTTGAAATCAAATACTACCTCGTATTTTTTCTCTATGATTTAATGGTTTTTTCACTAAAATTAATATAATAATATTTTTATACAATTGAGAACATTTTTTATGACCGACATGAATTTGTGTATTATTTTTTGACATTTATTTTTACTAAAAGTACATTCCTATATATATATTTAAACATTTGGAAATATTTTTTTTAAAAATGATACAAAAAATATTATCATATTTATTGATTCTAGATTTTAATGTTGGACTTATATTTAAATGATGTCAAAATAAATTTTTTTACTTTTCAAAATCATTTTTTATTATACTAAATTCAAAACATATTTTTAATTTTTTGACTAGATTTTGTTTAAAAAATGATGTCAAAAACTATATATTTTTTTACATTTCATATAATTTTTTTAATAAATACTAAGGTTATAATGATTCTCAATGAAATATTCAAACAATGGTTTTATGCATAACTACCATCATAAGTAATGAGAATGTGAAATTTAATTTTTTTCATCGAATTATTTAAACTTTTTAGTATCCCACAAATATTTATTAGACCACGTTGGAATTTATCAAGAATGTTTTATATATTTTTTCCCTCTATAAATATTTATTTTTTATCTACTCTTTTAATCATCACCTTTATTCCATGAGTTATTCATTTGAAAATTTTATAATTGTATTTATATTTATTCTCCCATTACATAATTTATTCAGGATTATTTCCACCCGTAGATATAATTTTTAATTATTCCATTTCCATTATAATGGATATTACATCAGTTCTATTTAACATATGTTGATTCATCATTGTATTTCCATTTCATGGGTCGAAAAAGCGTGAAAAAAAATTAGATGTCTCATGTGGTCTTCCATCCATATAAAATTTAGTCAATTGATAACACATTAATCATAAAAAATTAAATAAATTTTTTAACATTATTTTTTTATATTATTTTTGGTTTCTACAATGTTTTAATTTATTCATATTTTAGTTTCATCCATGTGAGTAAAATCTTTATGCAGGATAATTATTTTGAAGATTCATATTTATTTTTTATGACTTATAGATTCTAGAATGTTCTAGTTCGTTAACATTGTATTTTGATCCAATTTATTAACAAAAATGTAAATTTATATTTTCAAAAAATATTTTTTTAGAATCAATTTTTTATAACCAATGTCACTAGTCAATTTCGACATTATTTATATAATAAACCTAACATCAAATGTTATGTAAGAGATTTTTCAATTACATTAATTTTAAAAACCCATATAAAATTATTTTATTATTTATAAAAAAATTTAAATGTTTTTTAGTAACAATAAAAACAATGTATAATTACACCATCGGTTAGAAATATGTCACCTAGAAAAAGATGATAAAAAATCCAAAAAATCAGGTTAATTCATTTTCTATACTTTTAAAAAGGTCATAGTTATATGAAATTAAATTATAAGACTTGTGGTTATTGTTTCATGAACATAAAATACATAATTTTGTTTCATACCATATATTTATAAGAAACATTGAGTAGTGTATACAATATTACATTAAACAGTATTGAATACTTTTAATTTAAAATGTAATTAAACTGTATGGTATTCTTGACTAACATAGTTTCAAATTTTATATTTTATTTATTAATTGTCTTAAAATTTCAATACAATATTATCATAAATGATTTATTCACCCTATCAAATTGATTTATATTTATCTTCCAAACAACATGGTTATTATTTCCCAAAAAATTCAATATATTGGATGTTATTTATATTATCTATCTTAACATCATTGTATCTAAAATCTATTTAAAAATTCATATATGAATTTAATTTTATGAAATAAATTATATATTTATTTAAAATATAGTTTAAACACCACTTCTTGTGGTAATATCATTGAGATATCCTATTTTTTAGTGATGGATGATACAATTTTTATTAATTTCATTTTAAATTTATCTATAATGATCAATATCTTTCATCAATATTATGCGGTATTGTAAGTATTAATTATTTCTTACATATTCTTAAATGTATAATATATTCTTATACTATTAAATAATCACCCCTACTAGATCACCCAACCCCTCATATTTTCAATTTTATCATTTACACCAGTAATGCACCATGATCCCACCACCAGAAAGAGTGAATCAATATGTGGAGGATAGAAATGTGTCAAATAAAAAATATTGAACTTTATATGAAATATTTTACCTTTTAATTGGAATGACTATCCATATAAAACTTCTTATGATACTACACAAATATGTTACTTATTTTTTCCCCCAAATAATCCAAATAAAATATTTAGAGTATAGAAAATTATGTTTCAAAATCCACAGACATCTTGGGTTATTTCGATGGTGACTAAATTCGATGTAACCAATAACTATCACATGGAAGTATAATGTGTATATTTTATTACTAAATTTAGAACTTCCAAATCTCTAAACAACTTACATCCACTCTTCTTGATAGAAATATCATTATCAGTTTGTGATGACATTTGTATAGGAGTAATGTAATAATAATGTTATGAAAAACTAGAATGTATCCAAATATAAACATAAAAGGTAGAACCTATTAGTGTTTCTGTAAAATAAACAGTAAAACATTCATCAGGAAAACACTATCATGACATTCATCTATTTTTTATTCTTTCTACCATGGAAAAAATATTTATTTTCATACGCAAAGGAAACAAATGAGGATTTTATGTATTGCTATGTTTCTTCTAATGAGTTTTAGGGAGGTATCATTGTTACAACACAAGATTTTATGAGAATTATAATTGATTTCTTGTGTATCACTCTACACAAAAATTATCTTGTTCTATATGCAACACTGTATTAGCTTGTAGTATATGCAACACTATTCATTGCTCGTGTTACACACAAATTCAAATTCGTTTTGCAGAAATTATTTTACGCATCATTAAGTATAAATTTTTTGTAATTTATAAATGAAATATGTTTTTATTATGTTATACGCAATATCAATGGGAGCATGCACTACACGAATCCATGACATGGCTTTCATTACACACAATCACGACCTTCCTCGATAGCGTGTGTAGTACGCATTACCGGGTTTCACTAAACAATGATATATTATTGTAATATTATTATGGACTTTCCGTTATGAATAGTATTAACTAAATTTTGGATTTTATAACATTATTATTCATCTTAACTATTTTCTAGAACACGGTATGTGAACTAAATAAAATTTTCAAGTAAAATAAGTACTTTTAAAAAATGCATTTTTGCCGCCTTTTGATGGCGCACCCCTTATAAATTTAGTTTTTGACATTTTTATAATTTTAATTTGAAAAAATATATTTATTCCATGGAATAAGGATATAAAAATTAAATTTGGATAAATTTTTCATATTATTCTGATAACTTTCATATTTTAATGAATAGTAAAAACACGCTATATTTTAATTAAAAACAAATATTTTCATCGTAATAATTTATATGAATATATTATCTTTTTAATTGGTTTTAAGGGTTATTATAATATATTTTTACCATTTAATCCAATGTTGGTCATTGGAATTAATTTCACTTTGAATTTGGACATAATAATTATCGGTCTTTTGATAGTTATTGTTTCATAAAAACACGATATTTGTTTTGATAATGGGAATTAATTTTAAAATCAATGAAAGCCACTTCTATTTTTTGAATTTCTAAATATAGACATCATTTTTGAATTATGATTATCAAATATATCTTAGGATGAATTTTTTTTGAAAAACATCAATTTTTGATGAATAGTGAGACCACTTTTTGGTAGTTAAAAAACTGACCTTTCATTTAAATGAAAATTTACCACTTTTGTGAATTGAATATAAAAAATCCTACATAAATGGTTGTTATAAAAAGTAAAATGTGGTTCAATAAGATGAAAATAAATTTTGATGAATAGTAATTTTTGACTTGTTTTTACTGCGGTTAATGGTAAATAAGGTAATTAATGGTTAAAAGAATATTATAATAATCCAAAATTACCTTAAAACTTTTCCTAACCTTCTTGGATGAGTAGTAGTCGACCATGGGAATCCTTGGGACGATTTTGGGAACCCATTGAGCCACTTGGAAGTGATAATGACAATTTGGATTAATTAATTTAATGTAAAGATAAAATTGACATTAACAAAAATCTTTTAGTAATTAAATTGTTTAAGGGGTTATATAAATTATCTTTTTGACTATAAATATTCATTGTAAAGATAAAAATTTTTCCTACATGGTGGTGTTTTTTTATAATATTTAGACATGAAATAAATTAAATTATTTATTACACAATAATGAAGCATTATTTACCTCATTAATAAATGATTTAAATAAATAAGCTTATTATGATTAAAATATTATCCAAAACAGGTCCAATTCTGATTGGATGATTTTATTTCTACAATTAGTCTTCTTATATTCATCTCTAATGATTTTTTAATCATTTTAAACCTAAGATAAATTTATAATAATATAATATTTTCACACATTCCAAAGGTTCCCCTCTCCTCCCTTATAAAAGGGAAACTCCTTCCCTCTCCACTTCGCACACATTTGAGCCTTCACGATCGGCAAACCCCTACTCATTTCACTTCTCCACTTCCATATAAACCTACTAGAGGTCCTAGTCTTCTTTAAATACCAACTTTAGTTCCCTATGTGGAAGATAAGTGGAGTCGCGTCGAAGAAGAGGTAATCTCTTCTACCAATTCTTTCACGTTTCTTTCTTATTCAACTTCTTTTTCTTTAATTTTTTCATCATAAAGTAATAACATCAGTATCAATAATATACTGATATGTTATTATAAATAAGAAACAACCCATTTTCACTTTTTATCCATCCAACAGAAAATAAAATCACCGCGCGTGCGTACGTACAGAATATCGTCTCCACGTCGTGGTGTAATCAATTTTTCCCACCACCACCTTACATGGATCGGTATAATGATGAAAAGAATAACTATATATGGTTATTATAACATAATAATGATTCTAATATATCATACCATCCACTCCAATTCCATTCAATAATTATGGGAATGTTATCATCGCTCGTGTGTACGTACGGATTACCGTCTCCACGACGCTATGATATTCACTCTCCATGTTAACCATTCAAGAATGATTATAAAGAATATATAATGAATAATAATGTTATATATAACATAATAATACATCCGGATTTATATATATATGTATATATATATATATGTCATCTACTTACATCTATTCAAGCCGATAAGGAAAGGAAAACAACGTTCATGCATACGTAAGGCCTCTCGTCTCCAGGTACAGTGTGTTTCATTTCATTTATCTATCTATTATATATATATATATATATATACTGAATATATCTGATATATAAATAATGTTTCAGATTATGGAATTTAGAAAATTATTATATGAATAATAATATAAAGAACAAATAATCAAAACACGTACGATAAATGAAACAATTTTACCCAAAACGCTGCTTTAACAAGGAATTTACAAAAGAACGGGTAATATAAAGTCATAAGTGAACCATATATGATATCATAATAATGAATATGATTCAATAATAATTCAATGACATTATTTATATCATTATACAGGAGGTTCAGATACACATGAAGCACATCAAACATAAGGTAAGGGATAATTCTACAATCTCATTTTTATCCAATATTTCTTATACGTAAGTATTTACTGGGGTAATATTTTTCATCCATTCCGATAAAATGTTTTTCATAAAGTGTTATTTATTCTTCCATGTATGTTTAATATCATGTTTAACCCTATTTAACTTTTACTTTGTGTTATGGAAGGAATATATCTTTTGTTTACCATATGAGAAACTTTTTGACTTTTCTGACCAAAGTAAGAGGAGAATGTTTTTTTAACTTATACGACATGAACAGATTTTCACGGTTTCATAATGCCTTATTTTCACGAAGCATACTCTAAATGATTTTCGGAATATTTTCAATAAAATTCTTTTTCTTTTAAAATTTTGTGGCATTTTGTGAAGAGAATATTATTTTTAAGAAAAAAGAATATTTTCATCAAGAATTCATTTCAAGTGTTTTATCAAAACGATTTTCCATCTAAGATGAAATTATTTCGTATGTGTGTGTTTCAAATATAATACCTCTATCATTTAAATGGTTTCACTATTCTTATGATGAAATTATAATCACTGATTTTACATGGATTATTTTGTGATAGTATTATGTTTATGAAACCCATTTTATTCTATGGGTTATGATGAATGATTTATGTTTATTTTCTGGAACAAGTGAGAATGATTTCATTATGAGATGGGTGGGACCTATATCTCCTTCCAATTAATTGGTTAAATATTTATATCTCATGATATAGACATGACTGGAACATAAAGTTATTCTGGTTTAGTGATACAGGACTGGAACGAGGAGTGAACTCGATTCAGTAAGGGAATTTGTCCACTAACATGGTCTTAGCAGTAATGCCTTGGATTCTATGGAAATCATATCATGTTCTTAATGGTTTTAAAAAATTACATGTTTTATTCCTTTGACATTTTATCATGATTGATGTTCCATTATGATTTATGCCTTATGTACTTCCATGTTTTATGTCATTTATCATGATTTTGATGTTTAAACATTATTTTCGTTTTTAAGTGAAAATGTATATGGTTTGTTTTCGTTTCTCCATGCTTACCCTTACTGATAATTTGCGATCACCCTTTATATGTTTTCATTTCCCCATGATATAAATAAAGGTTTTAGTTAGGAAAATATAAAGGGAAGATCTTTATGGGTGATGTTGAAAATATTTCACTATAATTAGAAGATTATGATTTGAGTTTCCAAAGACACTAAACTATTACGATCCCTGAGTGTTGGCTTTTGTTATGTAATAAGTATTATGAAAATATAATTTAATATCCATGTATGTCATGCTTTGGGTCTCTATATTTTGTATCAGAAGAATGGTTTAGTCAACCTTTGTAAACTAGGAATCGAAAACTTTACTGAAATCCCTAGAGATATTTATAAGGTATATCTAGGGATGTCTGTAAAGATAATTATAAGTATAGGTTATAGTCCTAGAATTAAGTTAAAGATATTAGAATTAAAAATAAGTTGTTAGATATTGAATGTACTCCCCCCTGATTTTTATTTTTTCCTCTCACACTATTTTTTTGGGGTTTTAGAAAATGGCTGGAAGCATGAAGATTTCCGATAATGGAGGATATGATGGACAGTGGAATGATATTCTTCATGAGAAACCAAATGAAATTGGATCTGTATGTCCACATTTCATTATTATTCCTAATATGAAATCTCATTATATGATCAAAAATCTCAACATTGGTTTGTTTCCTGACTAAGCTAATAAGAGAATGACGGAGTTTCATGATGATCATAGAGGAAAGAAAGTTCAATTTCCCTCAAGTAAATCATGTGGGATGAGGCATCAGGGATAATGTGTCAAAGTAACTGGAATATGCTTTGGGTGTGGAAAAGAAGGACACAAAGCCAGTAATTGTAAAGGAAAAGGTTCAGTTAACACCATGTACAAGGATAATGGTATTGTTAAGGCAGTAACATGGGTTAAATATTTTAAATGTGGAATGTATGGGAATTATGCAAACAAATTCCCTAAGGGAAAGTCTCATGATGATAATTAACATGGTCGTATGGGTATTATTTATGATAATGATTATTAAGAGAATAAAAATGATATGTGAGATGAAATAATTGCTCAATATTGGTCAATGGTTTAAGAAAGTATTGGGATTATTTCAAGTTTATCAAAAGTAATTTTGTATAAGTAATGTCATGGTACTATGGAATAAAGATACATCTAAGGATTGTTACACTATTTTTTCTCCTTATTTTTTTAAAGTATTTGTTAAATGGTACCGGTAACCATGAATTTTTACTCATATATTTTTAGAAAGCACGTAATATGGGCATAAAGAAGGGATAAAGAGATAATGAAATGGTTGATAGTATTAATGAGATCATTACTGATATAAGGACAATGTGATATCATGGTTGGAGTATATATAATTTTTGGGATTTTGGTATGTAGAAAGAGTTACCCTTTGACAACATTCATGTTTTCACTATGGTTTTATAATAATTTATGTTTCAAGAGAATATATGATTAAGGTATTCTCATGTTTGGAATGTGATCAACAAGATATATCTTATGATATATGGGGGATAAATGATGGTATTCACTTGCTTATTATGTGACCTTCCTAGTAATCATTTTCATTATACTATGATATTGGACCAAAGTATATGGGATAAGCCTAAATATTGGAATGAATTTGGTTAGACATAAGATAGTATTTTTTAAGGATAGAACATTTTTTTCGAAATAATTTTTGTAATGTTATAATAGAGTAGTTTTAGAAAAAGGACAACCTGCTGGATGGGAAATAACCCATCGCGTCAGGTAAGGCTGTGGGAATCGAACCCACAATCGAAGTGAGATAGGCCTTTATCACCTACCACTGGCCTATAGGAAGTCCCTGGTTAGTAGAAATGAGTTTTATTTTATTAAGCGGTATGATAGATGAAGTATAATTCAATTTTTGGAATCATATACGATTTATATCTCCATATATGGACTTATGTATTTTTAATAACTTTTTATAACCTTTTGTTTGAGACAGATGTAATGACCCAAAATTCTATCAAATGATCTGATAACACTTCAAGAATGACAACTTCAAAGTTATTTGTTTAATAGATGAACTGGGAATTGTTAAAGGCACAAACAACAGTGAGATTATACCAAAATCATGTAAATATTTCTTATAATTAAAAATGTTCAACGTTAATAAAAGTATATTGAAAACAAAAAATGATGTCCTAAAGCCCTTATATATGATTAGTCATATTGTACCTTAGATAATCACAAATTTATGGTTTTTTTTATTGTTGGAGTTCTCATAGGCACGTTCTATACCACTCTCCCTCAGAACACGATGGTTATATTTCTCTTCCATATACATATTTTCACCTATGTTCTTCTATGTGGAAACCTAGTGATGAGTTATTTTGTATAACCGTTATGTTATATAGTTCACTTTTTAAAATTATGTTTTAGAATTATTTTTTACGATGTGGATTTCTATGAAAGAAACTTTCAAGTAGTAAACTATTTATAACCCTGATGAATTTCGAGGGAGAAATTCATTTTAAGGGGGGTAGAATGTAACAACATGATATTTTATGAGAATTATTATTGATGTCTTGTGTTTTACGCAACACAAAAATTAGCTTGTGCTATACGCAACATTGTATTAGCTTGTATTATACGCAACACTATTCTTGGCTCGTGTTAAACAAAATTTCATGTTCGTTTTGTATAAATTATTATACGCAACATTAAGAATATATTTTGTTTAAATTATAAATGAAATGTATTTTTATTATTTTATACACAACACCAAAGGGAGCTTTCACTACAAGAATCCATGACTTGGATTTCATTACATGCAATCACGACCTTCCTCGATAGCGTGTGTAGTACGCAATACCAGGTTTCACTAAACAATGATACATTGATAAACTTTTATTATGGACTAGACATTATGAATAGTATTAACTATATTTTTAATTTTATAAAAATATTATTCATCTTACATATTTTCTAGAACATGGTATGAGAACTAAATAAATTTTCCGGGTAAAATAAATATTTTTAAAAAAATGCAGTTTTGTCGCCATTTGATGGAACAAACACATTAAATATAGTTTTTGACATGTTTATAATTTCAATTTGACCAAATAGAATTTTTCCTTGGAATCAGGATATAAAATTTTAATTTGGATAAATTTTTCATATTATTCTGATAACTTTCATATTTTAATGAATAGTAAAACACACTATATTTTAATTAAAAATAGCTTTTTTCATCGCAATAATTTATATGTTAATATTATCAATTTAATTGAGTGTAAAGTGTAATTATAATATATTTTTACAATTTAATCTATTGTTGGTCATTGTAATTAATTTCACATTGAATTTGGATATAAACAAGTGTCAATCTTTTGATATTGATTATTTATTAAAAACACGCTATTTGTTTGGATAAAGGGAAATAATTTTATAATTAATTAATGCCACTTCTATTTTTTAAATTTGAAAGAATAATCATCATTTTTTAATTTGGAATATCAAATATTTCTTAGGCTTAATTTTTGGTATTTTTTTGAAGAACATCAATTTTTGATAAATAATGAAACCACTTAGTGGTAGTTAAAAATTCAGCTCTATCATTTAAATAAAAATTTACCACTTTGGTGAATTGAAATTAAAAAATCCAACATACATGGTTGATATAAAGAAGTAAAATTTGGTTCAATAAGTGAAAATAATTTTCGGTGAAATAGTAACATTTGACTTTTATTTACTGCGGTTAAAGGTAAATTTGTAATTCAAGGTTAAAGGAATATTATAATAATTTAAAATTCCATTAAAACTTTTCCTAACCTTATTTTATGAGTATTTTCTGACCATGGGCATCATTCGGTCTATTTTAGGACCCCATTGAGCCACATGGTAATGATAATGACAATTTGGATTATTAATTTAATGTAAAGACAAAATTAACATTAACAAAAATCTTTTAGTAATTAATTTTTATAATGGGTTATATAAATTATCATTTCAAATATAAATATTAATTATAAAGCTAAAGATATTTCCTACATGGTGGTGTTTGTTTTATAATTTTTTTACATCAAATAAATTAAATTATATATGACACAATAATGGTGTAGTATTTACCTCATTAATAAATTATTTAAATAAAAAAGATTATAATGATTAAAATATTATCCAAAAAATGTATAATTATAATTGGAAGATATTATTTCGACTATGAGTCAACTTATGTTTATCTTTAATGATTTTTGGACCCCTTGAAACCGAAGATAAGTTTATAATAAAATAATATTTTCACACTTTCCCAAGGTGCCCCTCTCCTACCTTATAGAAGGTCATCTCCTTCCCTATCTCCTTCACACACATTTGAGCCTTCAAGCTCAGCCAAACCCTACCCATTTAACTTCTACAATTCCATTTAAACCTACTAATGCTCCTGGTTGTATTTAAAGACCAACTATAGAGCCCTAAGAGAAGGATAAGAGGAGTCGCGTCGAAGAAGAGGTAATATCTTCTACCGATTCTTTCAAGTTTCTTTCATCTACAACTTATTATTCTTTAGTTGTTTCATTATAAAGTAATAAAATAAGCATCACTAATATACTTGTATGTTATTATAAATATTAAACAACTCATTTTACCTTCTATCCATCCTACGGGAAATGAAATCACCACGCGTGCGTACGTACGGAATACTATCTCCACACCGTGGTGTAATAAGTTTTCCCACCACCACCTTACTTGGATTGGTATAATGGTGTAAAGAATAACTATATATGGTTATTATAACATCATAAATGTTCTGAGATATTATATTATCCACTCCAATTCTATTCAATAATTATGGGAATGATATCATCGCTCGTGCGTACGTACGGATTACCGTCTCCTTGACATGATGAGATTCATTCTCCATGTTAACCATTAAATAATTATTATAATGTATATATAATGAATAATATTGGTATATATAACATAATAATGATACTTAATTTATGTATATGTATATATATATATATTAAATCTACTTAATTCAATTCCAGTCAATAAGGAATGGAAAACAGTGTTCATGCGTACGTACGGCGTACCGTCTCCATGAACGGTGTGTTTAATTTCAATTATCTATCTATTATATATATATATACAGAATATATATGAAATATAAATAATGTTTTACATTATGGAATTATGTAAATCGGGATATGAATAATAATATCAGGAACAAAAAATCGAAACGCGTACGATAAATGAAATGATTTTCCCCAAAATGCTGCATTAAAATGGAATTTACAAAAGAACATGTAATATAAAGACATAAGTGAAACATATATGATATCATAACAATTAATATGATTTTTTAATAATTCAATGTCATTATATAAATCATTATACAGGAGGTTCAGATACATACGAAGCACAATAGACATAAGTCAAGGGATAATTTTGCAATCTCATTTTTATCCGAGATTTCTTATATGTAAGTATTTACTGGGATTATATTTTTCATCCGTGACCATAAATTTTTTTTCAAAAAGAATTTAATATATTTCCATGTATGTTTAAGGTTATTATTACCCCTATTTAACTTTTAGTTTGTGATATGGAAGGAATCTTTCCTTTGTTTACCATACGAGGAATATTTTGACTTTTCTGAAAAAAGTGCGAGGAGAATGCTTTTTTTAACTTATACGGAATGAACCGATATTTACGGTTTCATAACACATTATTTTAACAAATAATACTCTAAAATATTTCATTAATATGTTCAATAAAATCCTTTTCTTTTAAAATTGTCTGTCATTTTGTGAAAAGAAAATTATTTTGAAGAAGAAAGGATATTTTCCTCAAGAATTCATTTCAAGTGTTTTATCAAAACCATTTTCCATCTAAGATGAAATTATTTTATATGTGTATGTTTAAAGTATAATGTCTCTATGATTAACATGGTTTCACACTTCTTATGATGAAATGATATCCATTTTTTATATGGATTATGTTATGATAGGATGATGTTTATGAAACCCATTTTTTTATTTGGGTTATGATGAATGATTTATGTATATTTTGTGGAAAAAGTAAGAATAATTTCATTATGATATGGGTGGGACATATATCTCCCTAAAATTAATTGGTTAAATATTTATATCTCATGAGATAGACATGTTTGGAATGTCATGTTATTCGGGTTCAGTGATACAGGACTGGAACGAAGAGTGAACTCAATTCAGTAGGGGACTTTGTCCACTAAGAGGGTTTTGGCAGCAATGCCTTGGATACTATTGAAATAATATCATTTTCTTAAGGGTTTTCCAAAATTACAAGTTTTATTCCCATGAAATTTTATCATAATTTCTGTTCCATTAAGATCTATTCCTTATGTACTACCATGTTTTATGTCATTGCTCATGATTTGGATGTTTATACAATATGGTCAATTTTTTTAGTTAAAAAGAATATGGTTTGTTTTATTTTCTCCATGCTTACCCTTACTGAGCATTTGAGCTCACCCTTTATAAGTTTTATTTTCCCCTGGGTATAAAGAATGGTTTTAGGTAGGAAAACAATAGGGGAAGTTGGTTATTGGATATGATGAAGATCTTTCACCATGAATAGATGATTATGTTCTAAGTTACCAAATTGATTAAACTATTACGATCCATGAGTGTTGGTTTTTGTTATGTATTATGAATTCAGAAAAAGTATTGTAATTTCTATGTACGTCATGCTCTGGGTCTCTAAAATCATAGAAGTTTATGTCATATTAATTTCTATATAGAATGAACTTATCTAAAAATTATTGAAAAGATTTTTTTAAAAGTTATATATGAACTAGAACTCAAAAGGGGGGACCACTAGGTGAAATCTCTCACAATAAATTGTATTATATGGTCATAACCTAAAAATTATCCAAGTAGAACCATAAATATTTTAATACATAAATTATTTTTTCATGCCAATAGGAAAAGGGGGAGTAGGTGACCATTATTATGAAATTGAATTACATTGTGGGTCTCTTTATCAAGTAAGAAAATTCATTTTTTCAATACCTAGATGATTTTAATGAGGATTTTAAATATTAATTAGTATCTAACCATGAGTTTTTATAGAGGTATGCTAATATTTAATTTCTTGTCCACTTCCAAATAGAATCTACCTCTCTTAAAAAATTTAATTTGTTTTTTCTTTATTATCAATGTCATGGAAATAAAAAATAGGGACAACGAGGGTAAATTCCTCACAATCACTCTATATAATATAAATTTTCCTTCCACTATTAATACCCCTTGGGTTTTTCATCAAATATTTATGGTAAACTATAAAGATTAATAATTTATTTCTTCCATAATTCATATTCATCCTCTATATAAACAATAAGGACTAATTATTCCTCCTTGAGTAAAATCCAAAACCACCATGGAGTCCCTCCTTGTTATGTTAACATAACCAATCATGCATGTCCTCTACATGTATAATAGTGTAGAGTCCCTCTCCAAGATAATAATGACTCCTACCAATAAATCCATCCTTTTGATGAAATCAATAATAATCTTTTCAGATTTACTCCCTATGCTAAATTGATCAGTCATCATATAGGTTCTTCATAAAATAAACAATCAAACCAAAATTGATGTCTAACCTATATTGAAAATGACCTGAACTATATAATTATTTCACATTACATTTATCATGTATTTTCTCTTCATGATGAAGAATTAAGGCACTATATATTTCCACCCAGTGATAATTACTCAAATGACATAGAATACTTCTTTATATCAAAGGTGAAATAAACCATGGAAGGCCACCCTATAATCAAATCCATCAAGTCCCCACATAAAATAATTAATTAATCCAATAAAAATTCCTTCATCATTAACAATTTCAAATCTACCATGGAAATAATCTATATAATATCCATCATAATGGTCCTCCATGTGACAAAGAATAAAGAAACCATATATTTCCACCAAATAAAAAGGAAAATACATCAAATTAAAATAATGTTTTTCCAATGTTGACAAGAATCAAGTGTATTTAAATTCAATCCCCTTGTTAGTTAAGAATACAATAGCCATGAAGGTTCAATCTATAGTATCCTACAAGTAGGTTCTCTATATAATGATAAAACTGACCAATTTTTATGTCATCCCATAGAATGGAGTAAATATTTAAAAAACATTTTCCCCATGTTTATGAAGGCAACAATATTAAATCCAAACCCGATGATGAAGAATCAATCCTTTATTAAGGTGTTCTCTAGGAGAACAAATTCAACTATATTAATGGCCAATCCAATGAGATCAGTATCAACTAGTATTTAATTTCTTCTCCTAATAAATTAAAATAACCACAATAGGGTAAAATAATAGTAACATTAAAGTACGTTATTCAAATTCTTGATGTTGATTATACCTGGGGATGAAAATCATACCATCAAAAACATTCTTCCTACGTTTATCTTCATGTGAATATAAATACAATATTTTACTCAATGTTACCATAAGGAAGTGGAATTTTTCATTGACTTAGTTTCATTGTGTTCTCATATACAAAATGATAGAACACAGTTGTCCTAGTTTGATACCAAATTCATGTTTCCCACTCAGAACAAATATATTTCCCAATCACTAGTGAAATACACTCTTATTTTAAAATATATATGAAATCATTATTGACATTATTTGATAATAAAAAATTTATCGATGCTATAATATCACTATTTGTGAATATACTAAAGTAGACCTTATAAATTTCCCCATAATTGTTCCATCTGTACTCCGAAAAAGTTAAATATGAGCAAGAGAAACTATCCCTAAATGAAATATCGGCCAGAAAAATCTAATGGGGGATAAATAACCGTATGATCATTTTGAGATAATTATTACCCATAATATTTTTTGGAAAGACTGCATGGTGATGATATAATAATTTTTTATTAACCCCTTACCACCTATTGATATTATATTCATGAGCTCAGTAGGGAAGAGTATATATTAGTTATCTACTATATTTTTTGGGGTGAAACACAACCAAATTTATTTGAAATTTTTATATTTCGTATATTGATCATCTAAAATTTCATAATGTAAAATATCATTTGGTTGAGATAATGTCCCTCCTAGTAGTATGTAACAAATCTTTATATAAATAATGGGAGATACTTCAATGCACCTTTATAGATAACCTTGGGGGAAATCTCAAAATAATTTAAAATATTCACTCTTTGCACATAGTAGAGGATGAAGGAGTTTGGTTGAACTTAATTCTACCACTATATTCGCTCATTATGGATATCATGAGAGCCAAATCATGAGCTCATACCAAGATTAGTTATGTAATTTAAATTTCAACACCATAACTACTGATGAAAACATAAATAAACTTTTTTGTAATACAATTATTTTATTTAGTAGGATTTAACCATACACATATCATATTGGATACATTCTTGATGGGATTAGTAATTAAATAATCTCTTTCATGAAAATGCTAAAATATTAAATCATGTACTGTTCATTAGGTGGTCTAAACAAGTGGATGAAAGGACTCCCCTTGTGATAGATACTTGTCACTTAATGATTAAATGACCTATAGTTCCCGAATTGGAAAAAGTTAAATTGTATATAGTGCTCATTATAATATTATCCAAAGAAATGTGAAAAAATTATGTTTTAGATATGTCCCTAACCATAAACATTATATATCTTTAGTTTTAGTCTAGAATTTATTTTCTTTCACTTTGATTGACATTTAATGTTTATATTTTTAGAGAATGAGGTCAGACTTAATACATAAAACCCATAAAATACAAAGTAGAGTCAATCGATTTGTTTCTATTTTTCCCATAGTATAACACTATTAAAAGGAGGAATGATTTCTTTAATTTGAAAATATATATAACATACAACATGACTTCTTCTTTTCCATATCCCATCTTAAAACACTATTATAAAAATTAAAAAAACATGTGATTATAATTAAATATTATAATGTTATATAAAATTATAGGAAACCATTAGTTTATTAAAAATATAAAAAATAAGGAAATATGTTCTTGTAAATTAATTTTCATTTATGGAATTAAATAAAACAATTTTACATGAAAATAAAAACATTTTTGGCTAAAATATATCAATTATATCATATAAAACTATCTGATAACACATAAATGTATCTTGTCAAATCATTATAAATTTCATTCTCATACAATTAGATGATTCAGATGTGGTTTAGGAATGAGGTTTCACGGTTTTTTGTCTTCTCAGAATCGGATGTTTGAAAGGGTATGGCTATGGCCACCGGTACTATGCTCGTACTCTTTGGCACGGGACTGCTAGCCCTTGCTCTATGCTCGTTATCTTTGGGGGTTTTTTCCTTTTCCGTTTTAGTCTTGATGTCATGATGTTGTGAAGTTGTGTATGGTTTCTCACTTTTTCCTCAAAAGTGTTTGAATAATAAAAATTTAAATTTCAGTCAAAAAAATAACCATAACGTCATGTAGAACACCCAATGTATTGGAGGGATATCATGGACCCACCCATCATTAGATTATAATGGAACCACCAATAATTATTTTATAATGCAACCACCCATCATAATTTCAAGGAGAAGTAACTTAATCATGTCAGATAAAAGATATAAATTTTCAACATTCCACTTACAAGATTTGATTGTCTCTCATAATAATAAATTTAATGCGATTAAAATAGTCATTCCATTTTCAACACTAATTTATAATAATAAATACCCATCAAATGAAAAGATATGTTTTTTAATAATATAATAAAATCAATAATTGTATAGGAATCCCAATATAAAATAAGGTTCATGGAAGAAATGAATTTTATTTTAATGTATATATTAAATATAATATTCCATTTTTCATTTGAAAAGAAAGTCAAATGTTTTATACCTAAAAGGTAAAAATATATTTTTTTAAAATACTTTGAGTGAAGTTAAAAAGAATAATAAAATGTACATTATTATCCTCTTATGTACATATAAATAAACATAAAAAATAATATCCTGAATATTAACATGGTTGAAATGGTTTTGTAATTTATTATTTTAACATTTATAATGATATGTTTATATAAAAGTGTCTCTTAAATTTTTTTAACATTTTAATCATGAGACTCCTAAAAAAACAATATTGAAAAAATTTAATAACATTATAATAAATAAATTCATTATATGATATGTCAATGGGTATATATATATCCCTAATAAAATAATGTGGTTGTTTAAAAACAATATATGACTGAATAAATGAAGTTTTAGATGAATTATATTACCCATAATCTTACATGTCACATGTTTTTTATCATCCAAAATAATAAACATTGGTTAATTAATTACTTTAATGATAATATTTTTCAGTTTATTAGTGCTTTATTTTACTTATTACAATTTTTTTACAACTACATAATCAATTATTTTTAAAAAAGATGTTTTTACAATATTCAGCTTACATGTCAAAATGACATTGGTTGCTTAACATTGGTCAAAGTTTTCATTATGAAACCATCACATGAATAATAATAATGAACTAATTTTAATATTAATACATCCATTTTCATTAAAAAACTGTTATGGAACTTTGTTACGAAAAATGTACCAACATTATGATCATCAGGATGGTAGGTCATATGTACACTTGAGTAATGATTCAATTTTATTCAGTAATCATTGTTGAAATATTGAATGTAAAATTTATTATTTACAAAATTATTTTTATATAATAAATTATAAAATATTTCATTATATATAATTATATATAATATTCTTTTTATATGATGATAATAAAATTAGAATCACATCTTATTGAGGAAGTAGTAGTCCACACATCCAGAGATGACAGTGTAACTATTTTTGTTTGTGAAATAGTAAGAATAAAAGATATATTATATCTATAAACAGATTACTATGCCATGAATATAATAATTATGTCTTTTATGTCATATATATACATTATATTTACTTTTATTTCCTTTCATGTAACACATTTGTGTAAAACATTTCACATCACTTCACTAGGTGGTAGTCTACCATTCACATGACAGACATTATCTTATCACCTATAGTATGAAATTAGAATGGTATTATATGATATAATTAATATTTAATTATTATTATATTATAAATATAGTAAATGTTATATTATAATATTATTTCTATAATAACTCCAATCCATGATAAGTTCTAATGAAAAAATGAACGACATCGTTTCTCGAGGAATTTATCCATCGTACGCATGAAGGATGAATTTGAAACCCATATGATGGAAGAGTGTATGGGTGTAGGTCATAACCATAAAATAACATTATATTATTATAGTATTTACACTATATATATTTTATAATAATGGTATATAAAGAATTTAAGGGGTGGAGAAATATTTATAACGAATGTGCTTATTTTAAAATGTTACCTCTTCTTTGGGTAACTCCTTTTGGATTATACTAAAACTAAATTTTGGATAAAATGATATACAAAAAAATAAATTTGGATAATTATATGTATTTGAGTAGTCTATTTGGTCATGTAATGGTTGGGAAATAATGTCTTTAGATGTGTATAATATAAGGGAGAGAAAATACCCTTTTATAATTGAGCAGTCACATTCTTGAAAATACCAAAACAACTATTGAGATGTATCCATTTCATAAAATACATAAAATAATGAAAAAATTAAAATTAAAGATGATATATGGTCTATATATAACCATAAAATGGGTTTAATTCATTTTTTATTCCCATTTGGACCCAAATGATTAATGTTTATCCCTGAAGTAATGTCACCTTTACATTATTCGATGTAACTAATTTTAATTTATTTCACTAATATTTTTAGTCAAACAATATGTAAACCAAACTACAAATAAAAAGTTATGAAAAATCAAAACATTGAATCCATTTTTCAAAATTCAATACATTTAATTTTCATAATTAAATATTAAATTATTAATGCAAATGAAATGATAAAGTGGGGTTTTAATGTTAAAATGATAAAAAGTTTACAATGTAATTATATGAAAATTCAATATAAAAAATATTTCAATAACCTATAATGAATTAATTAATATATAATTTAACTAACTAAACCTTAATTAAAATTCAAAAAAATAATTTTATGTTATTAATTATTTAGATGAAATGGAAATTTTCAATTAAAACTCAATATTTTTCCAATTCATCAAAAAATGAAACTTCTCAAAAATATACCAAAATATAAACCACTATAATTTTTGATATTCCAATATCAAAAATGAAGTTTATTTTTTAAAATAAATTTTATTAAAGTGAAAAAATGTAATTTTATTCTAGGTTTACCAAAGAGTAATGAAACCGTCGATTGGGAAAAAATGAGTTTTTTATAAATCATTTGTCATTATTTAATCTAATACGTATTTTTTTAAAATGGTATATAACTATAAAATGATTAAAATATATATTTTGATAATATATTTATTCCTAATCATTATCTTAAATATAATTTCTATGTAATGACTTCTATAATAATATAAATATTATATTATTGTTTTGTATAATTCAGTATAGTGTGTAACACAAGATTTCTAATTGTCTTGTTACTGAGTTTCATCTACTCTATTGACTAGAGTGTCCCTTTTAATATATAATTACAATATAGTTAATAAATATTAATAAAAATAAGTTATACTAATTTTATCATTAACTATGTTGTTACATTATTCCCCCCTTTTGGAACTTGTGTCATAATTGTATTCACCTATTAAACAGGTGGGGATATCATTCCCTCATAACATTTTCAGATTCCCATGTTTATTCTTCAAAAAAATCAATTTTCCAAAAAACCGTATCCATGTGAAATAATATTTACCTCAATACATGATCTATATGGTCAATAATATATACTATTTGATCCATATAATAAAGGTTATCTTATAACTGAGCTACATTAGGGAACAAAACATGAGATGAATCTAGTACATACTTCATTAACATTGAAAATTGAAATATGTTTTGTATCTTGGATAAAATTAGAGTAAAATCTATTTGGTAGGAAACTATTAGAAATATCTCTATGATTTTATGTGGTCCACGGAACAGTGGTCTTATCTTCCCCGTATAGAGAAAACACATCATACTATTCTATGGATAAACAATTAGAATGTCATGATCCCCTACCTGAAAAAAATATCTCTTTATTATAGTTATCCAGATTACATTTCTTCCTTCACATAGCTATCCCCATGTTTTGATCAATCAACTAAACATTTTATTCCATTTTATATACCCAAGATAGTCCCATCAACATTCATTCTCTTACATTATTGCAAAATGATGGTGTTCGACACTTCATTCCATACATTACCACAAATGGATATATATATATATATATAATATAATGAAAACAATTATTATAAGAACACTCAAAAAAAATATTTCAATGCAAAATTCCCTAGAAATCAATTGATCAATAAATGAATAATATCATCCCTTTACGGAGTCCCCTCCTCAGACTATCTATTAGATTGATGAAGAAAATCTATACTATAAATTAATTTTATGGCCAACGACTAATAAATTTATTTATAAATATTAGATGTGATCCTTGGTCAACAATTTTATTCAATGAATATAGACACTCCATGTAACATAAATATATCCTTTAGATATAGTCAATAAATATGTTCTAAATACATTGTATCTCAAATAGAAAGAAAAAGAGTATATTTAGATAATTGATAAATAATAATCAAACTTGGATTATTATCTTGAGAAGTAATTGACCATTATACAATGAAATCCAATGATATATTATCCATTTCCAGTCAGGAACTATAAAATTATGTATCATCCCCATTGATTATTCTTATTCTACTATTACTCACTAAAAATCAAACACCTTCTATTGATCTCACCAGTATATAGTTTCATTCCATTCGACTATTAACACTCTTAAAGGCATCTATATATCTTTTTGCATCCCAGATAAATGGAAAATGAAGATCTATGATCTTAGGCTAACAATCATTCCTCCACATGGAATCACAATTCACAAATAAGCTTTTCAAAATTATAAAACCCCTTATCCACTAATTTTAAAATCAGGCATATGACCCTTCATATTGGATTCTACATTTTCCATCAAATTTTAACCCTCCTCTTAATCATTATTAATTCTTTTTGGTGAATTTTAATTCATGGAAACTAAAACAAACGATAGGTGGCCCCTATATATAGTAATCATAATCCAAATTTTATAAAACCATTATCTAGAGGTTTATGTTAGAAACATAAAAATGAAAACATAATATTATTTTTTCAAATCAAAGCATCATGCACATTCATTTATTTTCAATGATGATAATGAATCATACAATCATAATACTTTATAAGTTCTAGAAATATTCTACGTATCATTTTCAATTGTATCTATGTTAATTTTTAATTCAAACAATTGTGATCGGTATAAATTTCCCCCATTACTCTATACAAATGGTGTATCAATATTTTCAATGAAATTAAACAATAGCGGCTAATTCCAGATCTTGTGTATGAAAATTGAACTCATGATTTTTCAACTAATGTGAATCATTAGTGATTACCGTATCATTTTTCATTAGGACACAACAAGTCCTTTAAATGAATCATCATTATAGAAGAAGAAATCACTATTTTTGTAAGGAAGGGAAAAAATGGAACATTGACAATTCACCTTTTAATTATATAAATAAAAACATAATATTCCTCTATAAAGATAAATAGGACTTCTTTGCATATGAACATAGTTAGTGGGATTGATAACTGATAATGTTTTCCAAAAAAACTGTCAGTAATAACCCACTAGTCCAACAAACTACAAATCGCTTTGAAATTTTTGATCTTGGAAACTCTTAAATAAAAATAGTCTTATTAGTATTGATATATATTCTAATTTTAGAAATAATATTTACATGGGATGAGATTTTCTACAACAAAAAGTTTCTCTTACTAAAGTTTCCAAATAGTTTTTTTGTATTAATTTCTTTAATGAAATCATTATGTTCTATTCATGTTCCACTTATATTTTATGATATACCACAAAATAGTAAATAAATTCAACCATGAACGGATACAATAACATATGGAAGACAATATTCATAAGATTCATTAATATTGATGGTGCATTAGATAACCTAAAGATCATAACTACAAATTCATAGTTCCAATGCCTCCTCTTAAATTTCACTTTGGGTTATAATCCTCCATTAACCCTAGATGATGGTACCCCGATCTTATATCAATCTCTAAAATATTCTATGCTCCAAAGAGAAAATAAAAAGTCATTAATATGAGGAAAATGATTCTTGTTCTTAATAGTGACGTTTCTCAAGCCCCTATAATCAATGATGTAATGAAAAAAAAATTTATCAATGGAATTTCCTTTCATACAATTATTTATAATAGTATGAAACACTTATATGACATAGAGAACCTAATAAAAATATTTTTCTCAAAAATGAATAATGAAACAATTTTTATTTATACAAATTAATGAATCTATACTGATAGAATAGTAACCTGTCCATTGGAATATTAATATGATAATTATAAATATTAACATAGGTAATATATTAGTTACCGCAACTATAAAAGTCAAAAAAAAAAATAAAACATATTATAAATGAAAATATTATATATTTATATCATGTCATAAGTTAATAAATGTTTTTAAAATGATAAATTATGTGTTTTTATATTTGTTAATCATAAGTATTAATTTAAAATATTATAATAAATATAATGATTTAAAATAAAAACTATTTTAATAAAATAGATTTATTAATTAATATTTATTCGTATAAATATAATATAATTTAAGGATACATTTATTTTTTTCTTCAATGTGTCATAAAATCTGTAATAATATTAAAATGGGTATTTTTCAATGAAAATATGATACAAATTAAAAATTAATTATCACATATTTAGAAAAATAATTTGATAAATTTTATTCCATTTTTAAAATCCACATATCTAAAAATGGAAATTATGAATTTGTTATATTTTTCAAAAATAGTTTACTTTTTGTGAATAGTGAAATATGATATTTTACAGTATTTAACCAATACATGAATCATTGAGTAGTGGATGATGAATGGATGAGGTAAGAAAAAATTGGTCTGAACTCTAATAAACCAATTATTGAATTTATTCATTAGAATAAACATTATTTATAGTCTTGAACCAAAATAAAAAAAGATATAATAATCTAAAACACCCCTCTCCACCCGTAATAAATATCATCCCTCACCACACATCTAGTAACTCATCCAAATCCATTAATATTTCCAAAATTCAACCAAATTCACACAACAAGACTATTCCCCATGTCCGGAATCTTATATTCTCAATAAAATACCAAACCCTAGTTCCTTTATGAGATTCTCAAGTAGATATTATACAGGGTGTAAAATCCTCCAGCGTTCTCTTTTATATTCTTTCTTTCTAATACTTCATTAATTCCTCTGCAATACATATATACATGAAAAATAATGTTTAATATATATATATTAATTTTATTATGATAATGGAATATCAATCATCAAATTCATTCCCTTCTACTTTTATTATAAATTTGAGAACATCATCTATATGGTGTTGATTCACCACCTCCATGGATGAAAAGTTTTCATTTTCCATTACCGACTTCAAGAAAATACATTATACAATTATTATGGTTAAAAAATATTGAAACATGTATATTATATCATTTTTACTTTTCTGTTACTAGAATATATTCATAATATTAAATAATGATACAAAACTATTTTGAGATGATTGAAAAACTACACAAATAAACTAATTATTTTTTAATTAATGTTTTATATAATGAATCATTAACATATCTAAAAAATTAATATATGTGAATATATAAAATTATTGAGGTATATAAATACCATATCATTACATATCTAGAGTTTTGTATCCATTTGAGAATTACTACCATAATTAAACTCAAGGGAAACGATCTTAAAATCATGAAACAAACGCTCCCATAATGAGGATACTGAATATTATAACTCATAAAAAGCCATAAATAAACATAAAAATGATAATAAATAAGAAAATTAAGACTTTATTAATGAAATTAATTAATTTCTTTATCTTATTTTATTATATAGGACATTAAGTGATAAATCAGAACATTATCGACCATATGGATATGTATTCTCTCTGAACCCGCATTTTTTTCATTCGGGTTATGATTTCTATATATTTACCCTAATGTATTTGTTAATTATTGTTATTTACAGCTACTAAATTATATATTTTTTATTCCGAAAATATTCACCATGGTCATTTTTTTATTTGGTTTGGAAATACATTTTTAAGGTTTGTTATTCAATTCCTCATGAGGAGTATGCCTGATTAAAATGATGTTTCCAATTTCATACCAATTATGATGTTCAATCCATAATATATTTTACTCCAATAATATTTTTAGAAAATCACTCAATTCATTATGATAAATTATCTTTGTTAATTTCTATTTGTATGCAATTTTTTTATATTTTCCCCTCTTTTAAATTATCCCTTAAGCATACTAAAGTGGAGCATTTATAAAGTATCTAATATATATTTCAAAAAAATTCACTTCATTTGGACATTAATTATCATGATACATACATATGTTCACTTATGAATGTCCATGTATGATTTAAATTCATTCTCTCATGGAAAATGTTATGTTTGGACCATTTTTATGACTTATCAAATGATTATGATAATCAATTTTTTCTATATGTAACCCTTTTGATTATTCCTTATCTTTAATTCTTCATCTAGAAAAAAATTTCATGAAATTTTTATGATGGGTGTTCCTAGATTATAATCCAATCAATTTTTGTAATTTTTACTCTCATGAGACTTCATAATGGGATAGGGATTAATCTTAGTTTTGTTCTGGTACTTTTTCCACCATGTGATATAGTCTTTTCAGTTTTCATTTAGTAAATTTTTTGTCATGTTATTTGGTTCTTCTATATTTTGATGTAGATAGGATTACATGATCTGATGTTCTATAAGTTATTCTTATATATGTTTATTCTTATTCCATATCTATTGTATGTCATCATGTTATTCCTTCTAACACATTTTTCTAAATGGTTGAGGGTAAAACCACCTTTATTGAACATATAAAGAGAGAGATATCCTTTTCAAGACTCAGAAAAGGGGAAATCCATAACCTGAAATAGATAAAAACTACTAAACAAACATCGAACAAAGTCCCTTATAACTCTTTTTTTCATTCATTATTTTAAAATTTAATCCCCTACTGGGATTTCTAGCTCATCCCATTTTTCATGTATCCCCAGGTTATCCTAGGAAGATGTGAGATATAAATAATGATAGGATCTCATTATGGATTTTATATAAAATATGTCGTTATTTTGGGACAATTCCATCAAATTATGTAACTAATATTCTAAATATACTATAATTTCAGATCCTTAGTTTTTATTTGATGGTTAATTATGCATATAATTATTTAATAATTTGTGAAAAAAGGATAGGGTCATTATTGATGGAATCAATGGATGATCTAGTTATTTTAAATATTATGACTAGAAAACTATAGTAATAACCCTAGGAATATTTATATCATCATGGATAGCCTAGATTGAAAGTCAGGGACTCATATGTTAGGGTATACATTTAATTATCAAGTTCATCCATTTCTATTAAATGTTTACTTTTTATATTTTTATTATCAAAGCATTACATCACCGTAATTTTATTTTTATTTTCATAGATAATGGAGTAGAATAAGATAACTCGGTCCAATAATTAATGTGATTGGAAATTCAATGATTCCTAAATGTAGTGCCAAATATGATGGTAATGGGAGCTAAAAACATCATGAAAGTACATTGTTTGCTAGATCCGGTTATAAATAATGACATGAATCATTTGGAAAACCCTAATTCTTCTAATAATGAAAACAGTTAGGCTGAATCATTCATGCCAAAAGGCCTCCTTTATTTAGTGGATTGAATAATCCCCTTATCATGGAATATTGGATTAACTCCATTGAGAGGATATTCTCTATCATCATGTTATTTGAATAAGATATTGTTTTATACGTTTCCTATTGTTTTGAGGAGGACGATGATCCGTGGTGGAAACATATAATGAAAAAAATCATAGGGGGAAATTTATTCCATTGATAAGTAATAATTCAAGACAATATTTTTAAATAAATATTTTCAAGGAACTCTAAATCATAAAATAGAATTTGAGTTCCTAAGACTGAATAAAAACAAATGAGATTATATAGAGGGGTATGAGGGAAAATTTAAAAGGATTTCACGATACTCCACCAGATTTTTCATCAAAAAAAATGAAATATGGGTCACATATTTATTAGAATAAAGATATGTTTATGAAAATCATTGGGGATACAAGGTTTTAAGATCCATGATGATATATTTTATTGTTCCCTTAAATATGAGATAGATATTATAGAATCTTAGTGGTATCATGGGCTCTAAGATAATATTTTGAAAATAGAATTTAACATGGGTGGATCATTAGATATATCTGATGATGTAAATAAAACCAAACATCCAACGTGTCATAATTTTGGGAAGAATCATTCTGGTAACTTTCTAATGGAAATAAAGAGACCCTTCAAATGTGGAGAAGATAGGAATTAGGATAATTATTTATGTGGTGTTATTATGAAACAATCAAAAGTGGAAGAATAAAGGATGGATTAATTCAATATTCATTGTATAGTGATGTGGTTCCACCTCATGGAATATGGGAACAATGTGAGCCAATGCCCTAAACTTAGGGTTTTTTGAGGCAATTGACAATAACAACCTACAAGGAAGAATGATACGGAATATAATATCATTGTTGATAAAGTGGATCATATCAATGATATGGTGAATGGTTCTTTGGTAATGCATTCATGAATCAAGAATGTGCTATTTTATTATGGTTCTACACATTTATTTCAAATATTTCATGATTAGTTGAACTATTCAAACACCAACATAAAATATGGAGGATGAGTTACGATTACAAATAAAAATTGTGGAATTATTACATTCAAATTATATAACTCATCATTGGATAATGTTTTTGCACTTAACCCCCCCACCCCCAAAATATTGTCTTTCTTTATTTGGTTTAGTTTGCTTCTATATTTGCAATGTATTTTTTATCTTCATAAAATCCAATGTCATCTTTTGGGAATGGGATGTCACTGTTCACTTCCTGAGGAATCATCTAACTCAATATAAGTTAAGTAGGGATGTTTAATATCCTTTAGAATCATCATATCAATTTTGGATAAAATTACCTAACGAAAAATCATACCAAGATCAAATGATTGAGACAAAGGAGAGGATCCTCCACGATGAAATTATCACTGTGAGGAACTACACTGATATTTTTCCTTAATAATTGACCGGTTTTCCTCCTAACTAATATGTCCATTTCAATGTTGATCTTATACATAGAACACTGACCTTATATATGACCCATTACATAATGGACACCATTGAGTTGGATGAAATAAATAAGTAGTTATCAGAGAATCTGGAAAAGGGTTTCATATTCCATAGTGCTTCACCAAAGGTTGTATCATTCCTCTTTATGAAGAGAATGGAGGGGTAAATGTTCCTCTATTGTGATTATCATTTGATCAAGAAAATCATGTTAAATAATATGTATCCCATTCCATAGATAGATGTCTTTTTTGATTAGCTATGGAGGGCCAATTATTTGTCTATGGTGGTCCTTTGGTATGAATGTCAGAAATTAATGATTTAGAATAAAGATATTCCAAAGAATACATTTTTTAGGAGGTAAGAACATTATGATTTAATTGTGATGCCTTTGGACTCGCAAATGTTCTAGAAATATTCTTCTACTTAATGAATAGTGTTTTCAATGATTTCCAAATAAATATTTTAATATTCTGTATATATTATATTCTAATACAATCCAAGAGAATGGAGGAACATGAGGAGTGTTTCACCCCAAACATTTTATGGTATGTTATTCTTAAATACATTTGAGTCATAGCCTATATTTCATAAAGAACTGAATTTATTTGAAATAATAGGTGGTTATTTAAAAATAGTCATAGCCTAGCCATTGAACATAAATTTTCAACTATTCTGTTTTGAATTTTTAAAAGTTTTCATATATATGTGTATCGGATGATATTTAGAGTTTGATAGAATTAAATTAATTTTTGATGAATAGTAACCAAACCTTATTAATAGTAACATATCCTTGTGAATAGTAACTTACCCTTATGATTAGTAACATGAATTTTATTAATGGTATCCATACCCATAATTGTATAAATATATTTAGGCACCTTTAAAATAAAGATGAATATTTTAAATGTATACATTTTTAGATTAAAAAAATTAATTAAAATATATATAATCTTATATAGAAAATTATTTTGGGAAAATGGAGTTCATTTTTAGATTTTACACATAGAAAATTTGTTAAGGTAAATTTTTTGTATTTTTCTGAAATATATGAATTTTTTATAAATAGTGAAATACCATAATTTACAAAATAAGATAAATACACTAATTATAGAGTCATGTATGATTTTCTAATGACTTAATTGTAATTTATTCGTATTCACATGATAAAATTACTGTTATTGGTCATGGAAAAATCACTTTTCCTTCTCTTGTGGAGAAATAATAAGTTAATGAATATAATATAGAGAAATCCACTCTCCCCTCCACTATATAAACCACCCCTCACCCCCACTTTCTCCCAGACCACCCAAGATTCAAAACGTGCCTAAATTATACTAAATTAGCTCCCTAAACTCTTCTCCAACGTTCAATACCTTCTGGTCTCACAAATATTCCAAAAATAAAGGCCTTAACAAGATTCTAAAGAAGGAGTACTCAAGAGGTGAAACTCTCTTATCTTTTCTATAAATTTCCTTTACAATGTTCCATTATTTTTTTATATATTCTAAAATCCCCTCATCCAAATTCCTTGATAATCCTAGTAAATTACATGTACATGATTTTCATTATTCTAATATAATATTTCATCATAATCTATTTTTTCCCCTTCCTTTTATACAATAAATGCTAACACTGTCCAAGATGTGTTAATTTATCACAGTCAAGGAAGACCAGTTTTCAATTTGAAATGCTATCTTTTATACTGGCCATGTAACCTTTTTAATGGATTAACCATATCATAATATATTTATTATATATTGTTTAATTTTATTTAATCCTTACACACTCATAATACGGAATTATAATACAAAACAAGTTTATTGTCCTCAAAAACCGCAAGGCAAATCCCAGCGTTTATTAACCTATCGAATGAGTAATCCTTATGGTATATAACCATTATAATTATAAGAAAATTTACATCTCTTTATGTTCACTATTAATGTATATTAACAATTTTGGATGTTGAAACACATTTCAAACTAACATCCATTCAATAATACAAGTAAACAGATCATGAAAACCAAAGAAGAATATGTTACCAAAACTATAAAATTGAATCTCTAAAAGCCATCAAAATCGCCACTAATGAAGATAATAAGGTTATAAAATATCAATTAAATGTTTATGAGGTTATGGAACTATTAATTATTGAAAATAAATTTGATTTATTAGGTCTTTAAGAACTATCTAGAAAACCTTTAAGCAAAAGGCAAGGGATCCTCACTCTAACTGATGTTCAAGAATCTCCCCTATGTTGGGATATTTTATTTTTAATATCTAATTAAGGGGTATGTTTTATCACCTCCACCATATTAACATTATGATATATAAATGATGGTATACCCCTTTATTAGTTAGTATTCCCTTTAAAAAAACTCATTTGCTGGACAAAATGTTTGTAAGGGGTTTTCTCATCTCATATTCAATTCTTTGGGATTTCCATTATTCGCCTCTTATTTAATATATGTTGTATATGTGTAATTCCATATTATATTTATTATCATGATTCTCTTTATATTCATTTTTTTGTGATTCCATTGGTGGTTATTAAATTTTGTTCATACGACTCAATTAACTACAACGTGGTAACGAGATTTGTCTCATTTTTCAATACATTATGACTTTCTTACTATTGAGAACCTACTCTTTCTTATGGGATTTACCTAATTCCCATTTAAGATCAATTTCCAATTGAAATTAAATTCTATTTATATTTCCATATTCTCATATCATGGATATGATTATTTTCTATGTTGTATAACATTTAACATAAGGTATTTATTTTGAATGTTGTTTTGATTGTGGAAATATTGATGAATTTGTATCCTCTATTCAATATGAATAATGTAATGTAAAATTTGTCCTGTGATGAATCTATGTATAACGAATGATTTGGATGTCCAATGGTCGGTGGGGACCTCTCCTGCCCCTCGATGCATCAGTAGGTCTCATGAGACAAATTAGTTGGCGACAAACCCTTTGAGTTTGTTTCTGAAAATCAGACAAGTTCCTTCCCTCAAAACTAAACTGTTTTTATGGTATTATGGTATCATGTTCCAGATACATGACCTCCAATTAATAAAAATTATGTATATTCATTATAAATTATTACTATCTGCTTGGTTTTTACTATGAAAAAATCTATGGAAGTAGTTTCATTCTCATTTTATTAATGGCCTAATTTTTTCATTTATTCACTATAACATATTTTTTATGTAAACTTGTTTACAATTAAGTTTTTATTAATTCCTGTTACTGATATTTGTAACCCTTATTGTGCCTTTGAGCTCACCCCTTTCAGTGTTTACTTTTAATAGGTGAGGAAAAGGAGATTATTTATTGAGTTTTTTATGCAATTTTTTGTTTCATTATGTATTCGTTTTTGTAACCTTTTCTATTGTAATATGAGTTACATATATGTATCTAGTATCTTAAAGAATACTAAACTGATTGTTCCTTCTGGGTGTTTTTTTTCTTCTAACCATGCCAATGTAACTTGTAATGCATCAGTACCTATCTTGAGCGGTCGTGGTGTTACAGATGGTAACAGAGGATGTTTAGTAGAAAACATAGAAACTAGATTACAAAATGTAGATTAGGGAAAAAATCCCTAATGTAGTATTTGAGCACAAACATACTAGAATGTCCCAGTATTTTGGTAATGAATAGATTATGTGGATATTTAAAGCAATACATCCCTATCTGGATATTAGTAGGTAGAGCTGGCTCTGGAAAATATGAACCTAGGAGTAAACGATCCAAAATGGAATTTCGGTCTTGACTTTGAGTATCCTGGTACATGACAAAGAGCCTTGTTTTACTCTTGGTTACGACACTATCAGGTGATATACTTAGGATAATTAATCTTTTCTTTACAATCCATTAGGAAGGATTGAAATGTAAATTATTCCTCAAGGAGACCATTTTTCTAATTATGGGATTAGCCATGCGTAGGATATCACTTTATGCAAAGAATATTTTTATGTTATGATTATACATTATTATTCATACACTAATATAGTGTGTGCCAATATTTATAAATGGTGTCTAATTAATGAAGTGGAATCAATACTCATGGAAAATGTAGGGATCTCCCCATTGATCAAGTCAACATAGTCAATGTTCGAGCAGATCAGATCATTACCATATTGGGACAACATAATCAAGTTGTGACGGATAACCAGTCCACAACTATTTAGCATTGAATCGTGTAGTATAATCCCCCATGTCTCAGTGGGACTATTAATCCAGTGGCTTCCAAGTTGTGGATCAAGTCCCATTAAAATATATTCATGGCATTAATATTCAATGAAAATGAAAAGGTATAATTGGCATTATATTTCCTCAAGGGTGACGTTGATCAATGGTGGCCTATGATTTAGAATACAATAGAGGAATATAAAAATGTTATAGAATGGGGGACCTTTAAAGAAATATTCTACAAAAAACATTTTCCTCATGAGAAACAAACCGAAATGAAAAGGAAATTACATGGCTTAAAGAAAATGGAATAAGCAAATTTTGTATAGTATGAGGCTACCTTCACAAGGATAACTAGGAATGTAGTAGATTACGTACGTTACTCGGTAGACATGATTGATCATTTATTTGACGGTCTTAAGAAAAGTTATTGAAGGCCACTGGATTCACAAAAATATTACTCATATGATGAAATTGTATTAAGTTCCATCAAAATAGAGATCAAATTTTACAAATCAAATTTTTTCAAGGTAAAACATGATACAAATTGGTTCTATATAACCAAGGGAAAGGTGAAGAAAAAAAAGTGAAAAAGGGAATGATGATTTCCCCATTATGTGAGAACTGTGGAAAGAATCATCTCAGGAAATTAATTAAAGGTAAGGGAGTATACTATAAGTGTAGAGAAAAGTGGAATTTATCTAATGAATGAATGCGGAAGAAACAATATGATGATTTTCAATGAACGAAATGTAAAGATATGGGACACTATGCAATTGTGTGTCCTAAGTGTCTAGTAAACATGCCTCAAAAAAGGCCATGTGAGAAAAAGAGAGCTTATGTGATTATAACCGTGGAGGTTGAAGTTCCTAATGATATGGGGGTAGGTACTTTAATTGTTTCTTCAAACATATCCAACACGTTAAGGGATTATTGAACATCGCATTAATTTATATCATCTCAGTATTCCACGAAATTTATATATGTCCAATTTTATTTAATTATGGGGTTATCTGTTAAAACATCTATGGGATACATCAATGTAACAATGGAATGTCAACTATTCCCCCTCATGACACATACACGTGATTTAGTTTCTAGCCGTACTATCATACCAATGACGGAATTTGATATAATTATTTATAGGATTTGGATTTTAAAATATGATGCGGGGATTTATAAAAATAAAAATGAAGTTACAATTTTTCAAACTGGCATAGAATCCCTTATCGTTAGAGTAGAAACCTCACCACCTTATTATTATATAGATTAACCCCCATTATTTATATAGAAATAACTACTTGGAGAGTATGATATAACAAAATCTAAGGGAAAGGAATGATATCTTCATATTGAAGATGTGCATATAGTGTAGGAATACATTTATGTATTTCCAGAGGATTTACCTAGACCTCCTCTATATCAAAAAATTGAGTTTTCCATTAACTTAATTCCTTTTTCGAGACCTATATCAAACACCTCCTATAGAATGGCCTTTGTGCATTTAGTTGAGCTAATGAAAAAACTAGAGGAGTTGAGTAACAACAGATTTATTAGACCTAGTTTTTCACTATGGGGAGCCCCGATCCTATTTATCAAGAAGAAAGATGGATCCATGAGGATATTCATTGATTACATGGAAATAAATGCAATTACAATAAAGAATATGTATCCTCTTTCTTGTATTGATGATTTATTTGATCAACTTTATGGATCTAAAAACTTTCCAAAGATTGAACTTTAGTCAGGATATCTACATCTACATATGAGTAAAGAAAATATTCCATGGAAAACAATCCTAACTAGGTATGGGCATTACACGTTTACAATGATTCCTTTTGGAATGACTAATTAACCCTTTATTTCCTTGGATTTAAATTATAGATTTTTGAAGGAATATCTTGAAAACATTGTGGAGGTATTCATCAATGATATCCTCGTATACTGAAAAATCTATGAAGACCATGAGGATCACTTGTGGATTATTCTGAAAACTCTTAGAAGAAATGAATTATATGGGTAGATTAGAAAGTTAGAATTTTGGCTCCAATCAGCTTCTTTTCTAGGAAATATTTTCTTTGAGGATGGAATCCTATTTGAACCTTCAATGTCCAAGGAAAGCCATTATTGACACATGCCAAAAAACATAACTGAGGTAAGTGGTTTTATTGGTTTGGTACGTTACTGTCAGTGTTTTCTATAGAGTTTATCCCCACTGGCTAACCTGCTAACCAAGAACACACATAAATGATTTAAGATTGTGTGGGAAAAATAATGTAATGAATCCTTCGATGAATTGAAAAGAAGATTTGACAATGCTCCAATTTTTACTGTTCCATCAAGAAGTGATGGATTTGTAATATACAACGATGCATCAAATATTGGACTTGGCTATGACCATATGAAAAATAATAAAGTTATTACTTATGCATCAAGACAGTTGGAGACTCATGAGAATAATTATCCAACTCATGATCTTGAGTTTACAGCCATAATCATTGCTCTCAAAATATGAATAAATTATCTCTATAGAGAAAGATGTGAGATATCTATGGACTACAATAGTTTGAAATTAATTTTGACACCAAAAGGACTCAACATGAAGCAAAGGATATGTCTAGAGTTACTCAATGATTACGATTGTTCAATACAATACCACCCAGGAAAGGAAAATAAGGTGTCAGAAGAATTATGAGGGAAATATCATGGACTCATGACCGAAATGAGGACTAAAAGAAATCATATATTCATGGATCTACTGAAGATGGATATATGAATTGTTAAGGAATGGAAAAAATCATTCCAATTAAAAATGATTGTTAAAACATCATTATTAAAGAAGATAAGAAGAACTCAATATGATGATGAGAATGTGCACAAGAAATTTATTGCAGTTAACGATTGGAGATTGGAAGACATCATGCATGAAGAACGAGTTATAATTTTTTAGAAGAGGATATGTGTCTCATCAGTAAATCATCCAAAAAGGGAACTATTAAATGATTCTCACAGCTCAAATATATCAATACACCTAGGTAGGACAAAGATGTATAGAGATATGAGGAAATAATTTTGGTGGAAAAAATTGAAGAAAGAAATTGCTGACTATGTGTCTAGGTGTCTAATTTATCAACAATTGAAGGCATAGATACCACATCCTAGAGGAGTGATGCACCCTCTACATATTCTTATGTGGAATTGGGTTAATATTATGATGGATACCATTAGCGGACTATGGAGGACACTTAGAAGGAATGATGGAATGTGTGTAATTGTTGATCGTCTCACAACATCTAAACATTTCATTACTATAAGAGATGATTTACAATGTGGGTTCATGGAACGACTTTATATTAATGATGTTTTTAGACTTCAGGGTGCACCTCTATCAATTGTGTCCGATAGAGATCCCATATTTACATCAAAAGTTTTGGAAATTCACTAAAAGGCTTTGAACATTTAGCTGTGTATGAGTACTACTTATCACCCCCAAACCAACGGACAGTTTGAAACGACTATTCAAACTCAGTAAGACATGCTATGATCATGATCTCTATACATCCAAGATATGTGGGATCAATACATCCCATTGGTGGAATATTCCTACAACATTATTTTTCATTATAGTATTCAAATTTCTCCATATGAATCATTATAAAGAAAGGGATGTCAAACTCTAACTTGTTGGGACGGAGATTGTGAGAGGAACATGTAGGCCAAGAACTTATTGATGTGACCATGACAAAGGTGAATACAATCCAAACAATATAAATGAATCCCAATATAAGTAGAAGAGTTATTATGACTACTGGAGAAAGGATTTGGAATTCCAAGTGGGATATCATGTCATTCTAAATGTATCTTAATGGAAGGTTGTCTTAATGTTTTTGAGAAAGGGAAATTAAGCCCCAGGTACAACGGGACATTTTAAATTTTGTAAATAATCAGATTTTTAGCTTACCTTTTTGTAATGCCTCCAAGTCACCCCAATGTTTAGGATTTGTTCCATGTGTCATTGATGAAAAAATACATGTCAGACCCAATGCATGTACAAACCTTTGATGAAAGAGAACTAGAACCTGATTTTTCATACTGTGAAGAGCCTATTGGGATCTTTAACACAAGGGGACAAGTATTGTGAAATCAGATGACTGGTCTAGTAAATGTTCTTTGGAAAAACCAAAATATAGAAGAAGAAACATGGGAACCCGGGGATGTAATGAAGAAGAACCGCCTACATCATAGGGGTTATAAATGAACAATTTCATGGAAAAAATTTCCCAAGGAGAGAATAATGTAGCACCCCAAACATTTTATTGTATGTTTTACATAAATATATTCGAGTCACAGCCTATATTTCATAATGTCATGAATTTCGTTGAAACATCAATTTTTTATTTAGAAAATAGTCATAGCCTAGACATTGAACATGAATTTTCCACTTGTGTTTTTTGAATTTTGAAAATATGAAATACAACGTTTTGTTCTGGATGATATTTAGATTCTGATAGAATTAACATAATATTCAATGTTTAGTAACCAACCCTTATGAATAGTAACCTACCCTTATGAATAGTAACTTACACATATGAATAGTAACATGACTATTATGAAAGGTATCCATACCCATGAATGTAAGAATAAATTTAGGAACCTTTAAAATAACGATGAATATTTTATGTGTTTATATTTAAAGATTAAATAATAATTTATATAAAATATTTAATTAATAGTATTTACGAAAATATTTTTAAAAAACGGACATAATTTTTTGATTCTACACATTGAAAAATGGTTTGGTTTAATTTTTGGTATTTTTCTGAAATACTTAAATTTTTTATGCATAGTGAAATTCCATAATTTACAAAATAAGCTAAATACCCAAATTATCGAGTCGTGTATGATGATATGTAGTTGTAATACCAATTAATTCAGATTCAAAGTATAAAATTACTTATCTTGGTCATGTTAAACTATCATTTCTTAGTCTTGTGGATAAATAATAAATTAAATAAATAATATAGGGAAATCCCCTCTCCCCTCCACTATATAAACCACTCCTTTCCCCTCTTCCACCAATAGAACTCAAGATTCATTACTTCCCTAAATTCTATCCAATTAGCTCTGTAACCTCCTCCACTAAGTCCAAGACCTGATTGTCTCCCCAAAATTCCAAAAACAAATTCCTTAAAAAGATTCTCAAGGATGAGTACTCAAGAGGTGAACATCTCATGTCATTTCGTTCAATTTCTTTTACAATGTACCATTATTGTGTTCCCTCCTCTCACCTAACTTCTTCAAAATTCCATGATAATTCTAGTACCTTACATGTACTATATTTTCATTATGTTACTAGAATATTTCATCATAATCCCATTTTTAATTCCTTTTATACAATAAATGCAAGCATCGTAAGAGATGTGTTAATTTATCACACTCAAGGGAAGAGGGTTTTCAATTCGCATTAATATTTTCAATAATGGTCATGAAACCTTTTCAATGTTTGAACCAGATCATAATATATGTATTTTATCTTTTTTAATGTTCTGGAATCATTAAACACTCATAATATGGAATAATAATACAAAACAAGTTTATTTCCCACAAAACAGCCAAGCCAAATCCAAGCATTTATTAACTCATCAAATGAGTCATTCTTATAGTATATAACCTGAATAATTAGAATAAAATTTATATCTAGTTAATGTAACTGATAATTTATATTAACAACTTTGGATGTTTAACCACCTTTCCATCAAACATCAATTCATGAATACAAGTAAACATATCCTGAAAACGAAATAGGAAAATGCTACCAAAACAATGAAATTGAATCTTTTAAACCCATACAAAATGAAATTAATGAAACTAATAAGGATATAAAATATAAATTAAATGTTTTTGAGGATATTGAATTATTAATTAATGATGACTAATTTTAATATTCTGGTCATTATTAACAACTAAGAACACCTTCAAGCATAAGGTAAGGGATCCTCTCTCTAACTTTTGTTCAAGAATCTCCCCTATGTTGTGCTATTTTATTTTTTAATACCAAAGGATGGGGTATGTTTTAGAACCTCCCCCATACTAACCTTATGATATATAAAAAATTGGATTCATTATTTCCTTTCATTATGCCTTCGCATGAACACTCGTTAATATGTCGACATGTTTGTAAGGGGTTTTCTAATCTCACATTCAGTTCTGTGGGATTTCCATTATTCCACTGTTATTGCTTATAGGAGGTATAATTGTACTAAAATTTGATATAAATTATCATGATTAACTTTATATTCATGTAATTCTATTCTTCATTTTGTGGTTATAAACTTTTTGTCATACGACTCAATTGACTACAACGTTGAAATGTGCTTTGCCATAATTTTTACTTCATTGGGAATTGCTTAGTATTGTGCACCTACTCTTTCATATGTCGTGTACCTACTGCCCATTTGATATCACTTTTCCATTGAAATTATATTCCATTTAAATTTCCAGATTCTCTTATCATAGATATTATTATTGTCTAAGCCGTATACCATTTTATATACGATATTTTTTTTGAATGTTTTTTTCACATAGGAAATGTTGATGAATCTGTATCCTCTATATTATACACATAATCTAAAGGCATATTGATCTTGTGTTAAATTTATGTATAAAAAATTATTTTTACATGTTGCAGTGTGTGGGGACTGCTACAACCACTCGATGCATCGGTAGGTCTCATGAGACAAATCAGTTGGTGACAAAACAATCGAGTTTGTTTCCAAAAATCAGATGGGTTTCTACCCACAAAACCAATCCATTTTTATGGTATTACGGTATAATGTTATAGATACATGAAATTTAATTAATAATATTTTTATATATTATTTATTAGTTATTACAATCTATGAGGTTTTTACTATGACAAAATTTATGGATGTAGTTTCATTCTCAGTTTATTAATGGAGTGGGTTTTTCATTTATTTACCATGGAACATTGATTTTTTAAAATAGTTTTCAATTCAATTATAATTGATTCATGCTTTCGTTATCTGTAACCCTTACTGAGTGTTTGATCTCAGACCTTTCATTGTTTACTTTCAATAAGTGATGAAGAGGAGATCATTTATTGAGTTCTTACGGATGCGGTTTTTAGTTTTTGTTATGTACTGTTTTTTGTAACCTTTTACAATGTTATTTAAGTTACATCTATGTATCTTGTATCTTTTTCACTACTAATATAATCATTACTTTGGTATTTTAATTCCTTTTAACCATGCCAATATAACATATAATGCACCAACTCCCTTCTATAGTGGTTGGGGAGTTACAAGGAGTATTTGAATACTCTGCTAATGAATTTGTGAAAGGGGACGTTTATGCAATGTATTGTAAATGCAAGTTCTAGATTGGGGAAGTATCATTTTTGGGTAATGTTATCTCTCGAAGAATAATATATTTGGAACATTCTAATACAAAGGCTATCAAATAATTTCCCTTTGCAAAATTTGTAATGGGGATTTATTGTTTTCAAGAATTATCTAGGTACTACTAATATTTTCTGATGAATTTATCATGATCGTCTAACCCAATAACTATGTTAACATGGAATTATGTATGTTATATATGGGTGGATGAATGTGTGGAATGCATCAAGGAGTATAATAAGAGTTTAATCACTAAACCTATTCACATTATACAATTAAGTGGATAAGTTTTTTTGAAATATAGTGATGCATTTTAGAGATGATTGGGTTGTATACTCATTCATAATGATATTGTGATATAATACAACACACAGAATTTGAGGATCTATGAGAAGAATATCCTGATTCATGATCTAGAGAAATTAGCTCTGATATTTTCCATGAAAATATGGCAGCACTACCTTTATTGTGACATTTTTGACATATATACAGATCATAGGATCCAAAAGTATATATTCCCACATAAGGATTTCAATGTCCTTAGAACGAGATTGTTAAAATTAATCAATGAATACAATTTTATTATTCACTATCATCATGGGAAGGAACACATGGTAGATGATTCACCTATTCGAAAACAACATACTACCTTATACATGAATTGGATTTTAAAATATCATTTATTCGATCAAATGAAAAGGAATGTTCATAAAATTAGAATGTAAGAGAATACATCTTATCTTTCAAAAATGATTTCCCAACAATCCATCCAAGAGAAAATCAAGAAAGAACAAAGTGTAGGTCTAGAGATAAAAAATATGCCAACAGTGGTAAAAGATGGGAATATAAATAATTTCTATATCGATCATGATTGTGTGATTCAGTTTGGAATAAAGATTTTTGTACATTCACAACATGTGATAAATAAGGAGCTATAGGAAAATGAAGATAGATCATAGTTCCCCATCTATCCTAGAAGTACTAATATGTAATATGATTTTTCGGAACACACCTAGTGGGAAAATATGAAAACAAATATTGAGTAGTATTTCTCAAGGTGTTTATTATGTCAACATGTTACAGAAGAGCAATAAAATTCCAAAGGGATGGTGAAACCATTTCCTATACCCACATGAAAATCAGATAATACCACTATTGAATTTTTCACAGGTCTCCCCCAATCATCCAAAAGAAACAATGTGATATGGTTTTTCTTGGAGAAACTCACCAAATACCCCACATTATTGTTATTCAGGATGGTTTCTCACTTGTACAACTTAAAATGTTATATGTAAAGGAAGTGGTTAGCTTGCATTGGGTACCACATTCGATCCTATCTGATCATGATAAAATGTTCAAATCTAAATCCTAGAGAATACATCAACATTCATTGAATAATAAATTGAATATTAGCTTTTCATATCACTCCAAAACTAATAGATAATCATAAATTACTATTTAGATGCATGGGGACATACTGAGAGCCTACTCAATAGAAATTGTGGGTGATGTGATCAAAATCTCCCATTGGTATAGTTATCATACAAAAATATATTCTATATGAGTATATATATAGATCTATATGGATCTATGTATGGGAAGTGATGTAGAAATACACGTTTTTTGGGTGAAGTTGGTGAGTGAATGACTGATTCCCCAAATCATATGTAAGTGATGATAGAAATGGTTCTATCCATCAACAATATATCAATGATTCTCAATGTCATCAAAATCGATGTGTTAAAAACTATCAACGGGACTTGGAGTTCAATGTAGGATACATATTCTTCTGGTTAATATCTCCAAGAAAGAGATTCATGTGTTTTGAAAATAACAGTATTCTAAGTTCGATGTACATTTCTCCCTACGATATCATTGATTACATATGAGAAATATATTTTTGTATTTAACTTACACCAAATATGGCTCAATTTAATGAAATGATCCACATATCTCTCATTAGAATGTACATACCTAACCCCTCACTTGTATGTAATTCATAGGTGGTATAGTTGGAAAATGATCTCTCTTATAATTAAAAACAATGAATATATTAAACCATAAAGATAATGTTTTACCCAAACAGACAACTCACATGGTAAAAGAATAATGGAGGAATCATAAATATAAAGAGATGACATTGGAATTAATCAAAGTGATGAAGGAAATGTACCCCCACTAGTATTATTTATAATATGTAAAAGGAAATTTCGATGGAGAAATTTCAATAATTTGGTGGAAACTAATGACCCAAAATTTTATCAATGGATTTGACCTTATTATAATTATGATATATAGTTTAAAACACATAAATCAAATAGAGAATCCAATAAAAATATTATTATCATAAATGAAGTATGAACTGTTGGATATTTTTATAAATTAGGTAACCTATAATGATAGAATAATAACCTATCTATTAGAATAGAAATACGACCATTAAGAGTAGTAACACATACAATAGAATAGTAACCTCACCGAATAAATTATAGATGAAATTGAGGAATATAGAAAATGAAAATAATGTATATTTAGATCATGATATAAGTAAATAAATGTTTTAAAAATGATAAATTTTTTATTTTATTTTTATAAGTCATAAATATTTATTTACAATTTTATAATAAAGACAATGATTCTAAAAAATATATATATTTTCATAAAATAGATTCTAAAATAAATTTTTTTTATTATAATTAAAATTTATTTTTATTAAATCGTAATTAATTTTTCATAATGTCAAAAAATCTGTTATATTATTAAAATTTGTAATATTCTAATAAATATTGATGATAATTGAAAACAAAATTTTACATATTTTGAAAATAATTTGGATAAAAAGGAGTCAATATTTAAAATCTACATGTCTATAAATTGTTTTATGATTTTTTAGGAATTTCTAAAATTGTTGAATTTTTGGTGAATTGTGAAATACATTAATTTATAGAATTTAAAAAAGATAAGAATCATGGAGTGGTGGATGATTAATAGATGTGTCAAGAACCAATTGGTTCTAACTCCCCTAAATAATTTATTTTATTTAGTCATTGTAATCAATACTATTGATATTCTTGAGAAAAAATAAAAAAAAATGAGTAAAATAATCAAAAACACCCCTCTCCTCCCACAGTAAATACCACCCTCACCACCCCTTATCCTCACACCACCAAAGAAGTCAATGTTGTCTAAATTAATCAAATTTATATTATTATTACTCATACCCATGTCTGTAATCTTTTGGTATCATCCCAATACCAATCCTTAGTGTCTTAAAGAGGTTCTCTAGGTGACATTATATTAGAGGTAAAACCACCCACCCTTGCCTTTTATATTATTTCTTTGTTCACCCACATTCATTACTCTCCAATTAAATGATACATTATATCTAAAGTATAATATAAATATTTATGTGATTTAATTTTATTGTGTTAATCTGATATCAATCATCAAATCTCTTCTATTATCTATTTATTCTAAAAATGAAAACATCATCTGTAAAGTGTCGATTCACCGGCTTCATGGATGATGAGATTTCATTTTCCATTACTAAAATTACTGATAGTCATATTAAAATTATTATAGTTAAACCAGATTGAAACAACTATATAATATGGTGTTTCATAATCTAGAAATAGTATATATACCAAAAAATTAATAATAAAACAAAACTAGTCCATAATTATCAAAAACCCACAAATATAAACAAATAAATTTTTAATAACAATTTATCTAATGAATCATTATAATATATGGAAAAAATGATATATATGACCATTTTAATATATGGAAGTACTTTAATACAATATCATTCAACTGCTGGAGTTTTTCATCAATTTTAAAACAACATCCACAACTAAAATTCAGGGAAGGGGACCTAAAATCATGAAATGAATGATCCTAGAATGAAAAAATTTGATCATAAAACACATCAAAAAGGACATAAGTTGTCTTAATAAATTTATAATAAATAATATACTTGGATAATAGATTATTATTTAATTATTATACTTAATTTGATTATCCAAGACATTGTGTGCAATAGAAGAACACTTTCGAACATAAGAAATGAGAATCTCTCTGAACACCAGTTTTTCCTTTGGGTTACATTTTCTCTCTCTTAACCCAAATTTATTTCTTAATTATTCTCATATAATCACGTATAATTATGTTTTTGTGTTCCAAACACATGTTTCAATATTAATTCTTCTTTATTGGATGGGAAAATCATTTTTATTAAGTTTTTTTTTCAATTCTTCCAGATAAGAAAACCCAATTAAATGGATCTTCCCAATTTATTACCCATTATCTGGTACACTGCATAACCTTTTTTAATCAACCAATATTTTTCTAAAATCAAACATTTTATCATGAAAATTCATCATAGTACATTTCTGGTTTTACACAAAACAATTATCCAATTTCCTCTCTGATGTCTCTTTAATATTTTCCCTTAAACCGCACTAAAGTGGATTATTTATAAATAATATTAAACAATATTTATAATTATTTTCACATATTTTGGGATTATTTTATCATAATATATTCATATTTACAAATAATAATGTCTATTTTTAATTTAAATCTATTCTTTCACTGATATCATTATGATAGTCGCATTTGTTATTCCTTATGACATGGTTATGATTCCCATTTTCTTCCAAGGTTAACCCATATACTTATTTCTTATGTTTTATTCCTCATGTGGAAAAATTATTTAAGAACATGGTATGATGGATTCCCTCAAATATTGATACAATTCATTTGTTAATTATTAGTCCCATGACACATAATATTGGGATATTTGGAAAACAAAATTTTATTATTAGACTTTCTCTTCCATGTAATATATTCTTGAAATTTAGCTTTGACTAATTCTTATGTCATGTTATATTTTTACACCTCATTATTATATATAAATTATTACATGATCCAATTTTCTGTATATTATTATTCTGTATATTTATTCTTGTTCCATTCCTTTTAATGTAATCTTGTTTTCTTTTTAACTCATGTGTTATTTCTTTATTCCTTTGTTTATTACCTTAATTTGATTTTTCGATCAATTAATTACTCATGTATTCACCAGGTTATCCTTTGAGGATATAAGAACTCAAAAGATGTTAACAACCCCTTGTAGTGGTCAAATAAAATATGTATTATTTTTGGGTTCACATCATTATATTATATTACTATCCTTCCTAGTTCACTAGACATTACGTTCCGTGGATTTTATTTGATTATTATTTGGCATTAAAATCATGTAATAATATGTTTAAAAGGCTAGTTTAATTATAAAATAATGTCTCATAGAACCATCTTCCTTTTTCCATGTAAAAATAGTAAAACATCATGGTGAAATTCTAGGATGAATGAATCTGTTATTGAGAAATTGTTGTAACTAATTTTTTAATTCGAAATGTTACATTTGAGAAATTGAATGGGGAGGTTTAGAAATAGTCTTATAACCAGGAAAGAAACCAATAATATATTAAAATTTATAATTAGGAATAATTCATTGTAATTCATTAGAAAAAATATCTGTAAAATCAATAACTTCTAGGATGTCGCTAATCGTAACTATTTCTTTATTTTCAATATCATTATCTAGATAAAAAACTACACTCTTTCATAAATTTCTCCTATTATTTGTATTTTATAAGTGGTATGAAAGCATTTAATAAAACATTATTGTGTTTTCAATTTATTTTAGAATAACAAAATGAATGAAAATCCATAACCAAAAATACATCGAACACTATTATTATCACTTCAATGATATTTGATGGAAATATCATCACTCTAATGAAAATATGATGATTTTTATATATATTGGTTTCTTTAATACTAACAAATAGAGTTATTACCAAATGTTGTATATCAACATGATGAGGTGATATTCCAAATCTACATTGAAATTTCGTAGAAAAGAATGAATGTGAAGATCCGATGTTTAGTGGAGTATTATAATATAATAACTAATCTAGTAACCAATCTATTTACACATCATTTTATGGACCAACATCAACCGTAGTAGCATGAAAAAATATTTTCACCCCCTTTTTTCATTCAATATTGTCGGTTTCTACCATGGGTAATCAAAAATTTACACACATTAGGATAATGACCCCACCCGTTGCACTGAAAACATATTACCATTTTCTTTTCATTTCATTCATGGTCATATACATTATTTTCACGATCCATATTACCAATATTAACAAAACAAAATCAAATCCCATATAATTAAATATATTCTACTAGATTCTTTTTACCACACTTCACAATATATTGTAATTAATTTTCTTACATCTGGAATTCATTGATAAAATTCTTTCTCATTGCATTCCAAATGGTATTAATATTTTTCTAATTTTAATGGGGCACATGACCATTGGAAAACATCATTTCTTACTTATCATCACATAAAACATGTTATTGATTGATTTCTAACTCATAGGACGAATTTTCCCTTGGATATATGAATTTAAATCCTAAGTAAAATTGATTTATCAATCTATCTTGATCCTAGATAATATTGGGGACATACCTCACCAATCAAGTGATGTTTTATTCACATTAGTTCACTGAATCTTCAGTCATCTATCACAATTCCAATTATTTATTCCCATACAAATTCAAACATCCTTAGGAAGATATTTCTCAATGAAAATAATATTCAATTCACCCCATCCCAAGGCATCCGAGACTTCAATTTCCAATATTTTTTTTAATTTTTAACCACCACTGGTCGGCTTCACCATCCAAATGATAAATTAAAAGAGTTTTCTTTTAGTGGTCAAAACAATCCATTAAATTGATTATATTTTCTACTGTCTTAACCCACTATTCATATAGAACAGGGTTAGATGATCCATTGAATGATGGTCACATTATCTAAAAAAGTTATCTACTATTATCATGATCCTGTTTTCTAGAACTAGATTCTTTCTTTCATGAACCCACTACCACCATTTATACCATTTATGAACAGATCTATCAATATAAAAAACTAAATAGTTCTAATTACACCAATGATGGGATGTTTATTCAAAAGGATATATTCTTCTCGGTTCATTCCCTCTATATATTCAATTTCTAATATGTGGAAAAAAATAATGAAAAAATATAAATTATTTGAAGAAAAATTGTAATATTCAAATCCAATATAAATTAAAATTAAACATAGAGTAAAATATTTAATGTTTATTCTATTAATGTTAACCAAAACTCTAAATTTATCTAATCATTTCCTTCAATAAAAACTATATGGATCTATCCTTAAACATTCCTTAATCATGGGTTTAACGTAAGAATTTACATTCTAGCACATTGAGGATCCTTTCATATATTTATATTTATAGAATTAGGCCATAACTGATACCTAATAGAACCGTAAAATAAAATGTAGATTATTTTCAGTATTATATATTTTTTATATTATAAAACTTTTAAAATAACATATTATTTCAATTTATTGATAATCACCATAAATCTCAACATGAAATATTCCACTACCTTAACGATCCTAAACACTATGAAAACATTTAAAAGAATAATATGATAAAAAATTCTGGGTTTGGGGTATAAAATAAATGAACCCATTAGTTTAATAAAATATGGAAACCCATGAAATATTTTTCTTTAAATTAGTATTCATTGAGAAAATGTAATAAAAAATTATATAATAAAATGGACAGATGATTGGTTAATAGAAATCTATTAAAACCCATATCAAGCATAGATACACATAAAAGTATTTTGGAACATTATTCTACATGTGATTATAATAATTGGAATAAAAATTTTGTTGACTTCCCTACTTTTCAGGCATACAAATGGAATAAACATACGGTTTAATTCCACACCCAATGCATGGAGGGATATCATGGACCCATCTATCATTGGATTGTCATGGAACAACCCATAATTGGTTTATAAATTATCCAGCTATCATAATTTCAAAGAATAATAACATAATATTATTTCATTAAAACATTAAATTTTCAACAAGTCACTCATGAAAATTCATTTTTGCTCATATGAAAAAAATCCATGTTATTGAAATAATAAATCAATTTTCAAAACTGATTTTCAAAAAAATAATATCTAATAAAAGGGAAATATGTTATTATTTTTATTCTAAAAACCTAATATTTTATATAGTAATCAAAATATAAAATAATTTTTATGTATTATATGGTGTTATCAGAGCCATATACACTAAAATAATTTTTTTCATTTTTAAATAATATCAATGGTTCTATATAAGAAACATAAAAAATTCGTTTTTGAAATCCTCTAAATAAAATCCAAAATAGACATTAAATTACATTTATAATACATTTATATCCAATTAAAATAAACATATAAAATAATTTTATGAATATTTTCAAGTAGGAAATAATATTTAAATTGAATATATAAACATTAAAAAATATATTTTTTAATAAATGTGTCTTATACCACATTGAAACATTTGAATCATGAGACCCATAAAAGAATATCATTTAACAAAACATTTTATAACATTAGAGTAATTAAATTCAATATATTCTATGTAAAATCTGCTTTATATACACTTACTGAAATATGGTGTGTGTATAACATCAAATTATGCCTCAATAAAAAGAGATTGAGATGATTTTTCTTATATTGAGTCTAACTTGTCATGTTTGTCGTTATATTCTGGAATAATAAATATTTATTATTTTTCTAATTTATTGACAAAATAATTCACCTTTATTATTATTTTATTTCACTTATTAAATTTTTAAATACAATTATTTAATAAAATTTGTTTACATGAAATGATTTGGACATACTCTCCTTATGGGTCAACACAAATTTGGTTGGTTATTTTTTTCCAAAGAGTTCATTATTTAAAAAAATCATAATAATATTCATGATATAATTAACCTATTTTTTTATCAATTATACTATAAAAACCATGTATGAATCTTGGTTATAAAAAATTGAACCAATTTAGTGATAATAGAGACGATAGTTCACTCATACACATGAGTAACATTTCCATTTTCTTTAATGATCATTTTAGAAAGAAGCAAGAAAAATTTATTTTTATAGAATAATATTTTATAATAAATAACATAATATATAATTATACATATTTTAATATTATTCTTTATTTTTGTTATGGAAAAATAAAAAACACATATCTACTATTAGGTGGTAGTCAACACTTAATGTAAAAACATTGCCACTTTTTCAATGTGGGAAACGACAAGAAGAAAATATTATATTCAATTTCCAAAATTTTACTATGTAATTAATGTCATAAATATTTCATATATAACATGTATATTTACTAAATTTAAGCTTATTATCTTTCATGTAACAGGTTTGTGAAGAAGTCTTCACATTTCTCTGTGAGGTTGTAGTTCGTTGTACACACGAGACACATTATCATATCCTCTACGGTATAAAATGTAAAAATGTTTTATATGATATAATGAATAAAATGGTTTTATTATCATATGAATTTCATTAATATCATATAAAAATAATATTTCTATCATAATTACCAATCATTATATTTTTTAAATGAAAAATGAATGACATCATTTCGTGAGGTGGTATTCCTCTATACACATGAATAATTATTTAGTATCCCATTTGAGGGAATTGTGTGTGGGTGTACATCTAATCAATAACATAAAAATATATAACTATATTTAGGATATATATATTGTTATATAATCCTGTTAAATATTAATTGAAGTAATGGAGAATGAAATAAAACAAAATTGATTGTGGATAAACATTACCTCTTCTCCAAGTAACTCCTTTATGTTTGTACTAAAAGACAACCTTGGATTCATTTATATTTAAAAAAATTTAAGGATTAGGGGAGGGATTTTTAGAGTTTATTTCGTAGGGTATGGATAATAAAAAAGGATTTAGTTGCTTTTGGAATGGGGGAGAGTGAATAATATTTTATAATGGACGATGAGTGGAATTCATGTGAATACCAAAAAGAAAACACTCTCTGAAGGTTTCCATTACATAATGTTCCTCCAATAATGAAACTATTTCTATTAAAGCAGTTACATGGTCTCAATATTTCCCTGAAATTCGTTTTTATAAGTTTCTAAGTCATTTCCCCCCATAATATTGATGATTTTGCATAAATTAAACTATGTTATACTTTAATCAATTTAATTAATTTTAATATATTTCACTAATATTTTATTTAAATAAAAATAATTTGACCATACTATAAAATATATTTCAAGATTATTCAAAATATTAAATTTATGTTTCCAAATTCAATTCATAGTGGTGTAAGAATATAATATAAAATAAATCCTGTAGACGGAACACAAATTCTTGTTTTGAAGTAAAAATGTTAAAAATATTACTATGTTTTTAAATAAAAAATTCATTTAAAAAATAATACCATGGCCTAAACATGGTTAATAAATTTAAATTTTATTATATTTATCTTTTAAATAAATTTAAAATATAATTTAACTTTCTATATTAAATTTATTAAATGAAATTCTCAATTATAATTCAGTATTTTTTTACAGTTCATCAGAAACTGAGACATCTTAGAAATATAGCAAAAATTAAACCTAATTAAATTTAATTATTAAAATTTCAAAAATTATGACTATTTTTTTGAATAAATTTTCTGACTGTGAGAAAAATAAATTTTAGTATAAAAGTGGAATTGGGTGATGAAACCACTTTTTAGAAAAAAAACATACAGTATTTCAGAAAACATTTCTTTTAATTTTAAATTATCCTAATATTTTATTTAAAATTGTACTTAACTAATGAAGGGTTTTATGAAAAAAAACATTTCTTGTTATATTCATTTTTTGTTAATACCCAAATATATAATGTCTTAATGATTACATCACTAATAGTATTAATAGTATATTATTGTTTTGTATAACTCAGAAATGCGTGGAAACATAATATTTCTATGAATCTTAATGTTCCCTATAATTTACGTTATTGAGCATATATTAATTTTTAATTTAAATTTCTATATAATTAATAAATGTAAATAAATATGAAAAATAATTATTCTATCATTACTTTGGTAGTAACATTATAGTTTCAATATCATCAGAGAAACCCAAATCCACAAGAATAGAGACATTTTTACCCCCACGACCATCCCACGTACTATCGATAGTGTATGAGGATACATTGATCGTTATTAAATATACATTAATAAATTATAAATTTAAATGGATATTTCAATCTATATATATATATATTAGAATCAAGTTACCCCACCATTTTTGTTTGGAGGAACTATAAGGGGAAACCTTAAACAACATTACATAACAGGCCATCAACTTCATCAAGACATTCATATTGAAATAATTACATTAAATTCCACAAAAAACACAATGTTGTAATCCCCATTAATGGTTAATTAAAAATTATTTACTTTTAAGATTCCATTAATAGTTACTCTAAATATTAACAACCCCAAATTTCATAGATGTTAATGATGAGATTTTTGCTACCAAAAATTTGTCTTTTAACAATAGTAGCACTAGTCAAGATGATTCTTTTAAATATTTTGTCAATAATGAGATTTAAAATGATAAGTATTGTGTGTAAATAATTTCTAATACCAAGGTATGTAAATAAAGAGTGTATACCCAATTTTAAAGGAAACCAAGGCACTATAGTCCCCACAGAAGCTACCATTATTAGGCTCTCATCATTCCATTGACAATGAAATGGGTGTCGCCGGGTATTCATCCCCAAACCACCAAAAACACTCTATATTACATCATACAATGACAAATTTACCAAATTAATGATTGAAATATAAATAATCCAACATATTAGAAATGATGAAATCAAATATAATATGATCATTGAGGTTGATTCTTATGTATAAGGCCAAGAGAAAATTTCACTAACCCCTACCCAATATCAAGGGGCCACTCGACCTAGGGAATCATAATCAACTCACCCATTATAACTAAGTCCTTATATTCCCATTCAGTTAGTTTTTTCTCCAATTCATTACCCAAATGTTACTTCATTTAGCCACCAACCAACCAAACCCTAGTGAATTAATCTAATATAATGTTTTATAATATAGACCAGTGTCATGTGTGAAGACAACCAATGTTCTTATGGATTGGTTAGTGTCCATATATTCTCATCATACATTAGTAAAACATAAAAAGAAGTCAAATCCAAATTGAGTATACCCAGACTATCTCTGATCAAAATTTAAAATATAAATTTAAAAACCATATTACACATTTTACCGATATATGTCGAACAATGTTAGAGACCCTTCAATAATATGGGGAAGCCAAGACCACATATTTTTTGAAATTCATGTTTTTCCCTTCCTTCATCAAGTGTAATGAAATGAAATAACACATTGGGGACCCATCTATGCCAGAGATAGAATAAGGGTTCCACATAAATCCCACAATTAATAGTATATAGATATATTAATTGTACGTTGAATGTATATAAAGAAAATGGAGGCCATATTCTATATCAATCTGTAAAACATATGAATCTTAAATACCCATGATATATCCAATACCACCAAAAAAATATACAAATATAATTTACTTGGTAATAAATGAACAAATGGGATAATGGTTATCCAATAAAACACCTCATGAACGAATCTAAGAAAAGATTATATATCATAAATTATATCAATTTGATCAAATTACATAAATTAAATACATCCTTATTTCATGAACATAAAGAAGATGACCACTAGTATTGAACAACACCTATATACATCGTTATCTTCCAATAACCTTCGTCATTCATGGAATAACAAGCTAAACTAGATATATAACTCTCAATGAACCCCCAAACCATGAAACATCTATATAGACACAACACTTGTAACCATTGTTCCAATGATGGGTGGGTAAAAATACCGTGTAAGTGGTCCTAAAAATATAAGGTTGAGAATAATAGTAGGGTTTATCAAAACATAGTTCATAGATAAACTGACATATGATTTTAAAATAAAATCATGTATTCTCTATGATCAATAAAACAAGAAAAACGAATCTCAATCAACAAAATTTAGTTCCACAAAAATTCATATCCCACATGCATCTGAATATATATTATGTAATCTGAGGCTCGTATATACCAAATGTTGATACTCTAGTAGTAAGTCATATATTAAAGGTAACTAATCATTTATTATACATCAAAACATATCTGACATCATCAGAATTCATATCTATAATAAGATAAACCTGTAAGATTCAATGATACACATACACTATTATAGGGGAACTACACTTTTCAATGTACTTTTTTGTCAGTTATGGTGTACAAGACCCTATAAGAGGATGAATCAGAATACTAATAAACATTAAATAAAAAAATCACTAAAAATAGTGTAACCATACAATAATATAGATATACCATTAAATGGGTTACCATCTCTAACCAATAGTATCAGGGAATCATAGCTTGATGAGATCAATGGAGTACTGACCCTAAGAAAAAATGGAGGACCTGCACCCCAATGATAAAAACTATGTACCAAAATCATAAGGGAGGGATACAAAATCCCAAAATTATAAAAGGGACCACACCATCTCCATGAACAATGGTGTGAGGGTAAGTGACTCTATCTCTGTATCTAAATACTCTCCCACAAAAAAATTTCATATCTACAATACAATGGAAAAATCATCTATAAAATATACATTGAATGTAATTATATAAATTAATGTATCATGCAACATCTTGATATTTATAAAAAATCACTTATTAAATACTACACATCCTTTAAATTATAACAGATAATAAAAAATATTTGGAGAGGAGCGTAACCTACTTAGTAAACAGTGTGTGTATCCTTTATAACCAACAGGTAAGGTGTCTGTGCTAGCTGACCAGAAGTCATCCCTAGCTATTATATATAGGAAACCTAAAACACAACATGTCTGGTAGGGTATTTCGTGTGTTGATCTATATTGGTTGAGTCGATACATACATACCACAAAACAATCCATTTACGGATGACTTAAATGACATTTCATTATGGGTGTATGATGTGTGGGACCTCTCGGTCTTCTCTACAAGTAGTAATAAAATACTACAAACCATGATTCCATACTAAACCACATATACTATATCCTACATCATGTTTAGGGCTTAGTATCATTCTAATGTGTACTTTATTCTCCCCTAAAACTATTTTTTAATTATTATTCAAAAGATAATACGGGTATGAATGGGAACCCTACAAAACCACACTGCCACACAAACCACAAAAAATGAATCATAATTCAAAATTCCAATTTCAAAAATTTATCATTAAATATGTAGAAAATACCTCCTCCTCAGGCCACCACCCACCTCATGTGTCATTCCCTAATTCAAATTGATAAGTCATATCACCAAATCACTGGTGATGAAGACCACATAAATTCATAATCATCATCCTTAAAGCACCCTAATCGTCATAAAAAACACCCAACCAAAAACCTCAGAGCATTGGATCCCATATATATGAATAGTCTCCTTGAATTCTAAATCCAATATTCATCCTAAATTTCATCTCTACTATAACCTGCCGAAAACAAATCAAAGGAGAAGAAAACCACCAAAACAGTGATCAATAACCCCTTATCATCAACCAAAACTGATCCCTATAACATAGTAGTCAATAAAAATAAAATGAAACAGATAATGAACCTCACTATAGTAACATTAAAAGATGAAAAGATAAAAAAAATTAAATAAGTCCCCTTGGAAAACAAAAATTTGAATCAAAACTACCAAATTCAAACAAAAAATCCTTGTGACAACTCCAACTCACCATCGTGGAATCATCCTTGTACGACATCAACACCTATGGAATATGACACCACAAAAATAGGTTGCATGCTCATAAATACAAACACTCCCCCTGAATTTATATTTATTACTCATCTCATTTCACTAATTATTCTAATAATCACATGAATTGATATATTTTATAAAACTAATACAACTATTGACCATGTATAATATCCTAATATATACACGTTCACTTCACTATAGTCCTAAATCCAATCTTTCTCTATCAGACTGATTATCCCACATATACCGTCATTAGATCCACATACCAGCACTCTCAGTCAACACGAATCATCACCAGGCTATTTCAAGTATTATAATGGAAAACCTATATACAAACTCTTTATCTCTATCATTAAATGTGGCCCAACAAATAAAAACATGTAATTGGGGACTTCATTGTTAAACCATAATAGGATGAAATTTAAAAAAAATATTTGACCAAATTATTGTGGTTAGTGAAATGTATGACCAAGGAATGTGAATTCACCAATGTATCCATTAATGAAATTGAATAATTAAAGGTACTTTTTTTCAATCATAGGAAGGATATTGGTTGAAATGTTTTCCCAAAATTAATTAATATTCATTGAATGATATCCATATGATTATTTTGAAAACATGTTTTAATCCATTGTCATATAAGTAAATAATAAATATATAATCACCATCCAAAATCAATAAAACAATTCTACAAAGAATATATTATTATCATTTAAATTCAAATGAATATAATATTTAATTTTAGAATTTCACATTACATTATATTTAAAATACTACGACTATTATTAAATGAATATTCAAGATGCAATCACCCATAGATTATTTTCTTGCAATATCTAAATATGCATTTTGAAAAATTCAATTTTGGAAGAGAATAAAAGAATCAGGAATAATAAGGATATAATTGATATGATTTCCCAACTATGTTGGTGGATTGGGGATGCATAAATAATTCAATCATCAATACCACTCTTTTTTATCATCATTTCCATGTGATTTCCATTTTACCTCCACGAACATCTTTTCATAGAGTGAATATTGAGAGAATTGAATGAATACTTATATTTTAAAAAATTAACAGTCAATAATTTATTTAAAGATTCATTTATCCCTCATAAAATAATGTGTGAGTACGGATTAAAATTAATTAAAATTATATTTTCAAAAAACTAATTTAATTCACCCACATACATTTTATAAAATATAATGTAAAATGTCATAAAATATTTTCTCTATTTCTCAACTAACATGTCACTCCTTCCGCAATTAGATACCTCAAGGAAATACCATTGATCTCAGAAATTATTTAATTATTTTTATTGGGAATTTAGTGATATAAATAAGAACATGAGAATGATTTATCTATATCTCACCACTAATGAAAATAATTTATACCCATCCTAGGGAAGACGCCTAATTCTAGACACAACTGTGTTGTTTCAATTTTCAAATGGTTTTATATTTATGATATATTAATTTTCATACTTCTAGAATTAATATTTTTAATTAAAAAACATTAATTTTTATATAATAAAATGTTTCCAGAAAAATTACACAATTTAATATTATTAAAAAAGAATTATATTCGGTCATTACTCTAGGGAGTTTAAAACATTATCCATTCCACAAAACATGGGACTCCAGAATAAAAAAAGAGCTATGTTTAAATAATTAAATAATATAGGTCACTATACCTTCCCCTTTTATTCCTTTTATCCATGAATATAAAAAAAATTCATATTAAATAGAAAATTTAACAAATAAACCTCATGCATAAAACAAGAAATCCCCAAATGAACTGGATCTTCCTTTAGTGTTCAGAGTCCTAAAAAACCTATTGAACCAACTGCTTTTAAAAAATATTCAACCATATATTATACCCATAATCATTTTATAAGAATCAAGATGTTATCTCATGAATGGATCCTTTTAATGTAGGTCTATTTTATTATTTTAAACCTAATATGGATTCCATTTGAGGATAGAATGCTTTTCGAGGTGTTTGTGGATTTTTAGATCACAAACCCAAGATAGGGGAAGAAATAATTGGGACACATAGTTACTAGAAACCATTTAAACAAGCACACAAAACCACTTCTAATCATGTACGGTTAAACAATGTAGTGAATCACGGCACATGATTTTCCTTAATTGTGTGCCAAGGGCTCCATGCCCGTGTGAAATGTCTATAATTTTTAGTAGAGGAATATCAAATTTTTGGCTTATGTTTTCCCAAAAATTGCACCATTACCATGTAGGGGGTCTTAGGTAGTGAAGGGAACTTTGTTGGTGAACAATTTCGCCAACCATAGGGCCAAACCATGAAACCCATAAAAGTTTAGAGAAATAAATAATTTTTCCATAATGATTTAATAACATACATCCATCCTCTTATTTCCTCCTATAGAAGATAATGGCTCTTCTTTTAACACAATGGAGGTCTCAAGACATCCTCCATAGGTTTTTATCTTGTTCCCTCATCTTCATCATGATTCAAGCTTCATCTGTCTCATTAGATATGCACTGGTAGGATCTCTATTCATCTTGAGATGTCCTTGTTTATCATTAACTTGATAAATTAATCATGATGAAATATCTTATACCCATATTTTTTTTAGGTTTTCCATCAATTCTTTATTATTCATCCATTCCAATATGAACTAATGGATGATATTAGAAAAAGAGATTTTTGTGAGTATGATGTTGGGGGTCTAAAATTTATTCGTCATATTTTTTCTGATTTAGAGTATTTGATATTCTTCCTCATATAGGATTCATCGTGAATTTTTTATAAATATTAATTTTCATAAAATTGGTTTCCTTTCATGGAACATAATTACTTATGAGAACACAGAAACATATTGAGACGGAAAATATAGGAGTGATCCATCCCTTCGGGTGTTTCCTCCAATATCCCTAGCAGGCCCTTCTAGATCTTATACCCAAAACACCAAATGGTGATTTTTCACATAAATTAAAATGGAGATACTATTATTATATTGAATGAAATTAGTTGAATCACATGGCTAGTGCCCTATACAATTATAATAAATTTAATAAAATAAATTAAGTGGTATTCCCACATAACCTAATAAAATGTAAAATGGATATGCCCTTGTAATTATGACATGTAAATGGGAAATGGATTATACATTGGATCATATTTAGGGAAATTTATATTTTATCATTGATAAGATGTAAGTGAATAATAACTATTAATAAATATTGTGATTGGGAATAATGACACTTTTTAATTATAAAAAATTGGCATGATGACCCTTATTCAACATTATAGTAAATGAGAATGGAAACCCTCCTTAACTATTGAAAATGGGCATGATGACCATTGATCATGTTATATTATTATTGGAATAGAACACCCATATAAATTTCATACCGTATAGGCAGGTTTTCCCTTTTGATACACTATGAGCATGTTGTACCATCTAATACTATATAGGCCTAATGAATCTATATGTGATGTTGCTCATGGTGTCCCTATTCTGTGATAGTGGTAATGGAATCTCTATTTTGTGAAACTGGGAATGGCATTCATATTCTATAATACTAGGCATGGTGTCCCCTAATCTACAATGTTGTTGTCCATGGATTCCCCATTATTAATGTGATACTATGAATGTCGTCTATATAGAGTGATACTGAGAATGGGGTCCCATTTACCATTGTGACACTATAAATGATGTCCTCTATTAGATTGATTCAAGGAATTACTTCATTTGATACATTTTTAGAGTTATTCCAGAATAGGCCGAAGTAGGTAGTTTTATCCTGGTTTTTTTCTCAAACTATATTTGTCTCATATAATGGTATTATTACTTCATTATATTATTATATCTGGAAAATTTGATTTTATTCATACAAATTTGATATTTATAAACCCCATTGGTGGTGGCCTATATATATTTATCTCGCACCTTATATAGGACTCCTACAAAACAGGGGAAAACTATATGATTGCAAGTGTACATAGTAGAAAAATCCTCTTATGGATGTGTGACATTCTAGAATTTATTAGGATGGATCTTGGTAGTAGATTATCAGGCTATGGATTGGGTTGCTGGATAGAATTTTTTGTCTTTAATAAATATTGTTAATTTTGTACAGAATGTGATTCCTACTTCATTATACCCATGTAATCACAATTTATTGATAAATGACATATATATTCATCCTAATATGTACGGTTTATTTTACTTCATTGGATTATTAATTAATGGTTGGTTATTTACATCTATTGTTGATACTTATTCATTTCTATATTACTTGGGTTATTTATATAATAATTTTTCCGTTACTCACATATATTAATAATGGTGTATTCTCTCCATTGACAAACCTAATTCCCTCACTTATAGTTGAAAGCCTCTGAGTTTCTGGGAGATACACTTGGGGCAACATGGCCCACTGGGCTTAGGGCACCGTTTACTAGAATCCAGTTTTGGGATGTCAAAAGGTGGTATCAAACAACTTTCTTTTATTTCTATATTATTTTGAGATACTAAAACAGATATTTGGAAAATTTTGGATTTTTCTAGTGATTATTTCATAGTTTTATCTATCCCATGTATTGTGAAAATCCAAATGTCCTCGAATGGAGTTTTTTTATTCCAAATTTCACTTCTCACAATTGCTTTTGAATCCACTATTGGAGGATGCACATAAATTGTGATATTATAACCTTGAAATAAATATAATTTATCATTGTTAGAGAATTACATGAGATAATTTATTGAAATAAATTGAAATATAATTGTCTAATGATTCATTCACGTTATTAACAAAAAAATATTTCATTAATAGGGTTCCTCCTATTAACTAATAGTGTTTTCCTACACAGGCTATAATCGTCACCCAAAGAAGCCAACTACAACACAATGAGTCACGGAACATTGATTAAATGGACAAGAATATGTTATGGTATAGATTAATAGGATTCCACATTTCGGTTTATAAGGAATATGGGACCTTATAGATTAGAATTTGTGAAAAATTTAGTTAAAACATGTTAAATGAAATTTAACTATGATTTTGAAATCAATTTGAGATTAAAAAAATAATGATCTTTACCCAGTTATAACCTTACTAGTGGGTAGTAGGTTTTTTATATGTTGTTTAATATAAAAGGTTATATCACCTAGACCATACTGAATAAGCTTGTAGAGGTGTTCATCTATCACATTGAAATGTTTTTTACCGGTAAAAGTTATATATGTTGATTATATTGTTATAAAATATTATATGAGGAATGTGTTTGGAAATTTTAAAACTACTGAACATGATTTCCTATTATAATACACTAAGAGGGTGGTGACAACCATTCTATGGAGAGGGTGGGACATGAGTTTCCAAAAATACATTCTATAGTTTATCTTATGGTGCCTCTTCTTATTCCTGATGTTGGTGATTATTCTAATTAATGAAGAGTTTATATGGATTATGAAGACTTTGCAAGGATCTCTGAACACTTCCTTTTCTATAGGATAGTTGAATTGGTTGTTCCAATAGTATCATCCACCCACGTCTTGAGGGATGAAGACAAAAACAAGTATTGTTATGTATCATGAATGTTATGTCAATATTTGATCATCTATTAGAAAATATTGTGTGGTGATTTAAGATCACTACTTATATTCATAAAGGATCATCCAAATACTGGTTATATATTCTTAAGTGGGCTAGTAAAAATCAAGAAGCCACGTGGTGGGATTTTATTTTATTCTTATTTTAATATCTTTTTAGAGACTGTGAGGGATCACCATGTTAGGGAGCTCCTGAGCCTATAGTAGGGAATGAGGACAATACTGAAATATTCATCTTATTTTATATAATTATAGTGACTCACGCTTATCTTTAATATTGATGACCCAGGAAATGTGAGATGATATGAGTATGGTTAGAGGGATCCTATTAGTTCCCAAGTAAATGATTTATGTTTGACAAATATATCAAAAATATTGAACTAGGACCTTATCATTGAGTGGAACCTGGGGGATGCAGACAGTGAAATACAACCTGGGTGAGATCATAGATAGTGTACTAGTTCTACTAGAGATCAAAAGAGATGCTTTGAGAATGCATGAGTGAGTGTAAGAATCTATTTGACACCTAAGATACTAACATGTTATGTCCCCAGTGTCGAAATTAGGAGATTAAGAATCACAAGTGTCCCATATACCCCATTGAGGTATAGGGATACAATAAAATTCGGGATATAATTTTTTTTTTCAATAATATCCCATATATTTAGAGTGGGGAAGCATATTTTCTAGTTCCAAATTCAGGAGAATGTTCAGTATCACCATTCTAGGTTGGTAGATGGAGTACTACTAGTTGTACTAGTTAAGGAGGTGGTAGTGATCATGGTATCTAGTCGTTTGATTTTCAGCACCAATAGAGCATAACAGCTCCAGGAAGTTAGTTTGTAACCATAGGTCTGGGATAATTCTCTATCTATTATATTCATACTATACTGAATGAGAAGAATTCTAGGCCATCTACTATTCAAGGTTCTTTTCTAGTAGAATCTACTATCTTTTCTTCCTTATTCTATATAGGTTAACAATATTCATTGATATTTGTGACTGTTGGGGAGAACCTTGGGAATCATTTTTTCTTTCGGTTGTTTCATTATGACCCAAGAAATGCCTTTGTGTATACAATTAGAGAGTGTACCCCTGTGCAAGGAAATTCTATTTGAGGTAGACATCTCTCATTTTATATGGAACCTCTTCGTATATGGAATGATATGATTTTATTTCATTGTTAGGTTGTACAAGTTGGTCCCATATCATGCCTATGTGGATTGTTATCAACGGAGGGCTTGTTTACAACAAAACAATTTGGTGAATATATTCCCAATTCTTAGTGGGATATAACTAATAGTAGAGCTAAACAAGAGAATATTTTCCTAGGTTGAGTTAAAACTCATATTTCTAGGCTTTAGATGAGGATCGAAGACTACATAAAAACATGTTCCCTCCTATTGCCAATAAATTCAGGGAAGTATTCCCTGAATACCTTTCTAGACTACCTTCAGATAGTGAGGTAGAGTTTACTATTGATATAGTTCATAGAGCAACACTATAATACATCCTACTTGTAATATTAACACTACTAAGTTAATGGAGATCAATAAGAATATTGAATATTTGGAGGTCAAAGGTTTTATGTGGCCCAGTACTTCCCCCTCGGGTTCAGTGGTTCTTTTCTTTAAAAATGTTAATAAAACCCTCGATCAATATGTTTATTAACAGAAATTGAATCATATTAAAATGGAAACATAATATTAGATACCTTTCATAGATGGTCTGTTTGACTAGATCATGGGAGCGAGTGTATTCTCAAATATCAATCTGAGATAATCTAGCATTATATTCAATTCATGACACTAGATGTTCCATTTATGACTATCTGTAGTTAGTATGAATGATATTAAAATATTTTGATGTCATTTGGTCTTAAAATTTTTCCCTTTTTCATTATTCTTCTTATGTATAGGGTTTTATATAAATACTAGTATTTGATGATTATAGTATTCATAGATGACATTTTGGTGTATTATCATACTCATAGTGACTAAGCTAAAAATATAGATATCATTTTGAATACACTAATAAAGAACTAGATATATGATAAACTCATAATATGTGAGCTCAAGATCAACATAGTTCACTTCATGGGTCAAATTATCTTATAGGATGGTGTTTCAGTTGACCCAGATAAGGTGGGAGCTATGGTTACATGGGAGGAACCCAGTATTGTATTTTAAATATGATTTTTCTTGAGGTAACTAATTACTATATGAATCTTATATAGAACATCCTTCACATAGATTCACCTCTTAGAAGCTTAAATAAGATGGTTTTGAAGTTTATATTGTCTAAATCTTAGGAGAGAGACTTTCCATATATGAAAGGGAGATTGACTTGATCATTAATCTTGAATCATTAAAAGGAAATAATGATCTATAAAATGTATTATGATTCAATAGGTGTTAGGATATGATTAGTTATCATGTAGGTGAATATTTATATTGGGTATTATTATTAGTTTTTGATGATTCATGGATTAAATTTCCTATTGCACGATCTCAATTTTTCATCTTATGTTCATGACTTGCAATGTTGGAGGAATTACCTGATAGGGGAGCATTTTTCAGTGTCTACAAACTAGAAGTGCCACTTGAATATTTTAACACCGAGAGACAAAAATCAATGTTAGTGAAGATGTGTTAAATATCTACAGTACATTGAAATCAATATCACATATATTAATGGGAAAGGAGATTTCATTTTATATTCTCTGAGTGGTATGACTCAATCACATATGGTTCAAGAGGCCAGCTTTAAATGGACGCATATGGATATGCTTTATGAGATGCATATAAAAGTTAAGGATAATCATGGATAGACTATACCTCTATATCTATCAGTGACGTCTTCACATCTATGTAATTTTAAGATGAGTCAGCTTTCAGACCCATTGACCTTTGTCCAATGAGAGAGAATTTCTATCAAGGAACCACCAACAGATTAAACAATTGACGATAATGAAATACTATGTATATGTGAGAGTATATAGATTCTCACATATAAGAGAGATAATATAATTTTTTAATTCCATTCTTCTCATTTTGTTTTTTCAAAAAGCATCTCCAAGATGTATCGTGAGATGAGCTTATAATATTGGTGAATAGTGATGAAATGTTAGATAACAAGTTTTATCACTAGGTGTTCCATCTGTTAGAAGGAGAAGGTATGTCCCATACTAACCTTAGGAATGATAAATTTGTTACTATCCCCAAAACTTAAATTTTAGGCTTTTGTGATAGATCGTTTAGTCTTATTCATAAGGTCACTTCAATGTATCCACATAGTTTGGAAGTAATGGATCAACTAGAAAATGTTTCCCAATTCCTTCCCTATTGGGATACATTCTTAGTTGATAAGATGGGATGATTATATGTCTATTATTGTTATTAATAGTTATTTATTTAATTGAACTAATATAATAATCCAATACATTAAGTTCAAGAGAACAACACTTTTAGATATAAGGTATGTGATTCTCTATGAACCACCATTTTTTAATTCATGTTATTCTTTCTCTCTCTTCACCCAATATAATTCATAATTATTCATATATAATTCAACTAAATACTTTTTTATGATCCAAACTTTTGTACCTATATCAATTCTTCTTTATTTTATGGGTAATTTCATTTTTTTTAATGTCCCCTTTTTAATTCCTCCTAATAAGCAATCCCAATAAAAATGAACTTCCCAATTTTTTGCCCATTTTCATATAAACTCCATACAATGTTTTATGAAGCCCTTATTTCTAAAAAATGAATCAATTTAACATGAAATAACTATATTAGTTTATTTTCTTTTTTATAAAAAATTATTCTATTATCTTCTTAGAAGACGCTTTAACATTTTCCTTTAAATTTCCCTAAATTGGCTTATTTATAAAGTTTCTTAAACACTGTTTAAAAAAATATCACATAATTTAGACATAATATATCATGTTAGATGGTTATTTTTCCATTGTAAATTTTAATTTATGATTTTAATCCATTATATCATGACACCATTATGATAGGCACATTTTTTATTCTATAAGACATGATTAGGATGACCATTTTATTCTTTGGTTATCCATGATTTTTAATCTTTTATGTTGGATTTTTCTTATTGAACACATATTCATGAACAATGTTATGATATTCACACCCAAATAGCACTCCAATTCATTGGTTAATATTTATTCTCATGACACTTCATTTTGGTAAAGGGAGTAAACCAACATTAATTATGGGACTTTTCCAATTAGGTGATATAGTTTTTGAATTTAACATTATCTTATGCTTATGTCATGTTACACGTTGATTCTAAATTTAAATGTAAAAGTGATGACATAATCCCATATTATATATGTTATTATTTTGGATGTTTATTTTCCTTCCATGTCTTTTTTGTCATCATGTTTTCACTTCTATCTCATGAGGTATTCATTATTCCTATGTTTATTCCCTCGCTAGGATTTTATGCTTATCCCATTATTCATGTATTAACTAGATTATCCTATTAATATTTAAGTACTCAATATATGTTACAAGATAATTATGGATTTTAAATAAAATATGTATTTATTTTGGTTTCATGATTACTAATTATGTACCTAATCTTTCAAATACAATAAAATTTACAACCCTTAGTTTTTTTTGCTGATTAAGTAGGATAAAAAAAATGTAAAAAAATGTGTAAAATGATAGTGTAATTGAAATTTAAATGTCCCATGGATCCATATTTATTTTCATAAATATAATAGGAGAACCTCATTAATGTGATAGGGTGAATAAAACCTTTATAGATAAATTATTGAAACTGCTTATTTAATTAAAAAATTTCTACTTGAGCAGTTTGTTGTGGAGGTTTTAAAATAGTCTTAGCATCAGGCAGTAAACCAATAGTAAATTACACTAAGTAATCAGGTATAATTTCTAGTAATTCATCTAGAAAATATCTATAAATTCATTCACAATTTTGTTTTCACTAATCATAACTATTTACTTCATTTTAAAAAATGATATAAACAAAATTTACATCCATATTTAATAAATTTATCCACATCATAGTATGTTATCAATGGTATGAAATAATTGAATTAAGAATTCATGGATTCTCAATTGATTTTAGCATGATAAACTAAAATCCAATCCACACCCAAAATGACTCGACACTCTATAATTTTCAGTTTGATATGATTTATAAGAATGACCATCCCATTAATGAAAATATTAATATTCCTATAAATCAGAGTTTTGTTGATACTACCACCATGACTTTTTTTAAAAAATGTTAATATCAAATTCATGAGGTGATATTAATAATTTACAAAAATTCCATTGAAATTATTTAATATAAAGATCCAGTTAATCATAATATATGTTATTTTTAATAAACTAGTAACATACCTATAAAAACTTCATTTTAAGGCCCAACGACAGTCATGGTAGCAGAAAAAGTAATTCTCACACCATTTTTTCCATTAATTGTGATGTCTTTCCGCCTGGTTTATCATCTTCAGAAACACATTGGGATAATACCCTAAATTATTGAAACAAATACTTATTATCATTTTCATTTTATTTTATTCAAAATGATCTTCATTACCATTAAGATCAATATGACCAATCTCAGAACATCAAAATCAAATCACATACTTTTAAATACATTCTCTAGTATTCTTTTTTCCATAGACCTAACAATATGGGAATTTGGATGTATTACATTTAGATATATACAGTGATATATTTCTCATTTCCTTCCAACAATACTTCTTATTTTTTTTTTCACGGGACACATGATTATTGGGAAACCCCATTTATACCATATATTCACAAAGAATATGATTTTCATATTTTTTATACTAATTTTATGAAATTTCCCTTCAATGTCATTTCTTCAATCCTGGCTAAAACTAATTTTTCTTAAAATCATGATCACCAATAAAACTTGGGACATAACTCAAAAATTATGTAAATATTCATTGATGTGAGGCCATAAAATACTGCATCTTCTAAATCTATTCTAATATTTGTTTACATCATAATTTGAACAGCCTTATAATAATATTTCTCAATGAAAATATTCATAAATTCTTCTCATTCCAAGGCATTGGACTCTTCAATTTCTTGAATATTCTTAACCATTCACCACCTCTAGTCGGATTCACAATCAAAATGATAAATTAAAATTGTTTAATTTTGGTGGATTAAACACAGAATGAAATTGAATATATTTTCATGGGATTTAACCCATCCTTTAGGTCATGTATGGTAAGATGATCCTCTATAGGATGGTGGATTTTGACTCAAAAAATTCTCCATTATCATCATGTTCTAATTTTGTAAATCTGGTTTCTATAAGGCATGAATCTTCCACCCCCATTTATAGCATGTTTCAACTTATCTATCACTACAACAGACTACTCAGTTCAATTTCCAACCATCACAACAAATTCATTTGAAATTATATATTCCTCTAAATTCCCTCCCACTACATATTATGTGTCTCCTCTATGGAAACCCATTATAATCAAACATAATTTAGATGAAGCATCATAGTTTTCTCCATATTCTATATCAACTAAAATTAACCATAATGACAAAAATTCAATGGAAATGATAATAATATAATCCTAAACTATAATTTTTTCTAAACTTTTTTAGTAACGGAAAATATTATGAAGTAGCCTTAAATATTATATAATCATTATTTTCAGTCAGGAATTTACTTTGTTTCAATTTGGGAATAATTTTATGATTATATAATTTATCCCAAACTCATAAAAAACAAAACCATACAATCCAATGTGGACACGTTTGATTAGTATCCAATTTTTCTATAGTATATTATTTTTAAATAAATTTTGATTTCAAATTATGTAAAATCTCCACGACACTAAAATTGACTTCTTAGTTTTCATTACACATCCTTAAACCCTGTGAATTTTTAAATAAAAAACTACCGGATCACCTCAAAATATCTATATACTATAAATTAAAGGAAACCATTAGTTATGTAAAAACATGAAAACCCATGAAAATTTACCTTTAAATCAATGTTCTAGGAGAAAAATAATTAAAAACATTTTTATAAGAAAACACACAAAATTTTGGATTGAATAAATCCTTTAAAACCAATAACAAGCATAGATAACAGATATAATTATCTTTGAACATCATTAAACATAAGATTCGTACTAATAGAATAACCATTAGGTCTTTTTATATACATTCCACGATTAAAAATTAATTAATAATATGATCAATTTCCATTTCCAATTCATTGGAGGTATACCATATACTAACACATCATTGGTTTATCATGGAAACAAAAGTCATTGTTTTATAAAGAAACCACTCATAATTGGATAATAATTTAACAACCTATTATAATTTCCAAGAATAGTAACATAATCATTTTAGAATAAAGATTTAAATTTTCCACATGTCAATCATAAAATTTAATCATCCCTCTATATAAACCAAATCATGTTATTAAAATAATAAATCAATTTTCAAACCAAATTTTCAATATAAAATACTAATAAAAGTTAAATAGTGGTGTTTTTAAATGATGTTTTTTAGATTAATCCAAATATAAAATAATTTTCACGACCATATATATGTTTTTGTTATATTATACATTAAAAATAAAATTTCTTTGGTCATTCTTAAGAAAGTCCAATGATCCATTCAAAAAACAAAATACAATAATTTATTGAAAACCGTTGTCTGAAATTATAAATAGAGATAAAATGTCATTTATATCTCTTTTATATCCATATAAATAAACATATCAAATAATTTTAGGAATATTTTCATGGATGAAATTATTTTTAAATTTAATAAATCTATATTTAAAAATATATTTTTAAATGAAAGTGTCTCTAAAATATTATAAACATTTGAATCATGAGGACAATAAAGGAATAAAATTTTAAAAACATTAAATAACAAGAGAATAAAAAAATTCATGATATGATATGTCACAAGGGTTTTGTATACCCATCATGAAATAAGGTGGGTGTATAACAACCAAATATACCTCAATGAAAGGAGACTGAGATGAAGTCTCTTGCCTTGAGTCTGACATGTCAGGTGTGTCGTTATATTTCTGAAATAATATATATTTATTTGTTTATATACAGTCCTAAGAAACTTTTTCAGGTTTATTATTAACTTTATTTCACTTATTACAATTTTTTATAATATTACATAATAAAATATGGTTAAATCTGATATTTTGACCATGTTCTACATATGTGCCAAAAAATTCTGGTTAGCTGACAATGGTCGAAGAGTTAATTATTTAAAATACATTATATTAATAAAAATTAAATAATTATCAAATATATAAATAAATAATACTATTAAAACCCATTATAAATTTCCAATATTAAAAATGAACCAATGTGGTGATCATGTAGACAGTAGGTCGTACTTATGCATGAATAACATTTCCAATTTTTTCCAATGATCGTTATAGAAAAAATCATGCAACATTTGTTTTTTTAAGTGATATATATATAATATGTACCCTAATATTTGATATTATATACTTATATATATCATTATTTTTATTTGGTGGTGAAGAAATAAGAATTTTAGTGCTTCGGGGAGGTTGTAGTCCACCCATCCATGAATGACATTATCACTTTTTCAATATGTGAAATGGTAAGAATATAATGATATATTATGTTTTCAGAAATTTTATTTTTTTCCCAAATAAAATACTTATTTCATTTATATCATATCTACCCATTAGATTTTACCTAATTACCATCCACATAACAAGATATTAAAAAAATCTTCACATCACTTTTTGACGCACTTGTCTATCGTTCACCGGAGAGATGTTATTGTATCTCGTATAGTATGAAATGTAAAAAAAATGATATAATGAATTTGGAGGTTTTATTATTTTACTAATATGATATATATCAAATATAATCAGTATTTACATTATTATTCCCAAAAATTATATTTAGTAATGGAAATAAGAATAATGTCATTTCGTGAGGCGATAGTCTGCAGTACACATTTAAAATGATTTCATAACCCTGTTGATGGAATTGTGTTGAAGTTTATGTCATAAACATAACATTAAAATACATAATTGTATTTAGGATAATTATATTATTATATAATTATGGTAAAATATTATTTGAAGGTGAGAGGAAAAAAATAAACAAAATTTCTTGTTGTTGAACGTTACATCTTCTTCTGGTAACTCCTTTTGGTTTGTACCAAAAAATTCCCTGGATTTTATTAATTTCAAAATAATTTATTTTATGATTAATAGAATGTGTTTGGGCATATATTTTTTAGGTCTTAAATGAGATAAAATTAATGGAAGGTTTTTTGAATGGGTGAGAGTGAATTCCATTTTTAAGTTGGGAGGAGTGAAATTCGTGTAATAATAAGCAAAGAACACTATAGGGAAGAATTAATTAAATAATGTTCCCCAAATAATAATACATTTTCTATTAAAGAGGTTATAGGGTATTAATATGGCCATACTTTGTATTTTTTACATGTATCTATGTCATTTCACCCCTAAATATTAAAGTATAACAATAATGTAAACACATTTTTACTTTAATCGGTGTAATTAATTTTAATTATCATCTATATTATTTTTTGTAAAAAAATATTAATACCATAAAAGAAAGTATAATTTATTATTATTCAGCATATGGAAATCATTTTTCCAAATTAAATATATAAAATTTTCAAAAATCAATTTAATATTAATCATACAGACAGAAGGAGAAGGCATGTTTTTAAGTGACATTTTGCTAAAGTTCACTATGTTTTTATATCCAAATTAAATATAAAAAATATTCCAAGCAAAAAAATTGTTAATAGATTAATGTTTTATCTAATGTATATTTTAGAAAAATTAAATATTAAAAATTATTTAGATTAATAGGTAGTTTTTAATTGAAATTCAGTATTTGTCACTGTTCATCCAAAAATGTGAAATCTCAAAAAAATACCAAAAAGTTAACCAAATAAATTTTTGTATTACACATTAAAAAAATAATGGTTATTATTTTATATAAATTTTATAGAAGTGAAAAAAACTAAATTTTGATATAGGTTTTTCAATGCATGATAGAACCCCTTTTTAGAATAAAAATCCTACTTTTCTGAAAACATTACTTTTTCTTTAAAATAGTCATTATTGTATGTTTCAAATTATAGATAACTAATGAATGTGTGTAAACTATATACTTCTATAATAAATTTTTTCTTAATAATACCCTCCAAAATATCATATCGGTGATAACTTCCCTAATAGTATTAAATATATATTATTGGTTCGAATAACTAATTCTTGCATGAAATGCAATACTTCTAAGAAAATCATTATCGTGTGTAATTTGTACTAATGAGAATAGAATCCATTTTAATGTAAAAAAATATAAATATTAAATATTAAATAATAATACAAAATATGAAAAATAATTATTCTATAATTAATTCAGATTTTACATTGTAGTTATGATATCCTAGAGGAAACCCCATCCCATAAGACTAGAGACATATTTACCCCAAACAACATCCCATGTACTATTGATGTGTATAATGTTACATTGATCATTATTAAATATACTATAATAAATTTATTATTTACAAGGATATTTGTGTTTGTATTTATATATATGTGTGTGTGTGTGTGTGAATCATGTTACAACACCTATTTTGGATTCATGTTATTATGAATGGACTCTATTAGAATAAAATTTAATAATAGGACACTTACTTCATCCTGACCATCATATTGAAATAATGACCTCAAATTACACAAAGGACAAAATTTTGTTAGTCCCATTAATGGTTCATTAAAAATTATTTTTTATGATGATTCCTTCAATAGTTACTCTATATCAAAATAAACCACATATTTCATAGATGTTAACGTTGAGATCGTTCTTATAAAAAATTTATATACGAGTATTAGTAGCACTTGATAGGTTGATGATTTAGAACATTATGTCAATAAATAGTTGTAAAATGATAAGGCATCAGTTGAAATAATTATCCATACCATGGTATATAAAAAAGGAGTGTGAGGCCCATAAACATGGAGACCCAAGAACTATGGTCCCAACCCAAACTACTATTACCGGGTTTATAGCATACTATTTACAAGGGCATGAGTGCCACCATGTATGATTTCCAAAAACACCCAAAACACTCTATATTACCTCTTAAAGTGAGAAAATTACATAATTATGGAATGAAATATAAATCCTCCAATAAATTATAATTAAATTAATAAAAGAGAATATACTCATTATATATTATTAAAATGTATAAATCCAAGCTAAAATTCCCCCATCCACCCCTTCTAAATACCAAGATTCCACTCGACCTATGGAATCATAATCATGTAAACTAGTTGAATAGACTCCACATATTACAATTTAGTGAATTACTTCTCCAAATGGTTACAAAAATATTCCATCATGGAGCCATCATACACCCCAATCCTATTAAATTAATCTAAGAAAAATTTTAGAATATGGTCTAACATCATGGTTGGAGATAATCTATGTCATTATATATTGGTTAGAGGCCATATATTCTCATATACACCAGTAAAAACTTAAATTAAAACATATCTTAAGTGAGTTGACATAACACCTCTCTAATCATACATTAATAATCAAAATTTCTTATATTTCAATAGAACTATAGATATAAATAACCACATTACCCATTATAACTCTTGATGTAGACCAATGTCAGGAACCCATTAATAATATGGTAAGTCCATGATAAAATATTTTTTGAAATTCTGGGATTTCTCGAAATTATTCAAGTGTAATGAAATGACATTACCCATCAGAAGCCCATATATTTCAGATATATACCAATTGTTCCACATAAATCATATAATTAATATGATATTGATACGTTATTAGTACCATTAATGTATATAAATACATTGGATGCTATAACATATTACAATATATAAAACATATGAAACTCCAATTCAAAAGATATATCCAATACCCACCAACAATATACACAAATAGATGTATTCGGTAAAATATTCATCATGTAATCATGAATATACACTACAAAACCGAATGAATGAATCTAGAAAAGTAATATATATAACTAATAATTTCATTAGTAATAAATTAAATATAAAAATTAAAAATCACAACAATGTTTTATGGAAATCTAGAATATGAACCCCAGTAATAAACAACTCCACAATACAATATCAACTGTCAATTGACAACATCATTCATGAAATGACAAGATAATATAGATATAGGAACCTTACTATAATTCTAAACCCTAAAAAGTAAACATATACACAAAACATGTAGTTATATTTTCCATGATGAGTGAGTAGAAATAACCAGTTTATGGTCCGAAAAATATAAAGTCAAGAAAGTTTGTAGTGTACCTCAAAACCCAATTCTAAGTGAAACTGACATATGATTTCCAAAGAGAAACATATATGATCTAGGATCTGGAAAAAGATGGTAAAAAAGGACAGTCATCCAACATAATATAGTTCCATGAAGAATCACATCCCACAAGAATATTAAGATACAGTATGTAATCTGTGAATCAAATATACCAAAGTCAATAGTACAGTTAGAATTCATACATTAAAGGTATCTTGTCATTCATTATACAGCATAATATCCACAAATTCAAAAACATCTTCTCTACAACTAGGAAAACATCGATGATCTTATGCTTCCCCATCACATATGATAGGGTATCCACACTATTGTATGTAATTCTTGTTAGTCATCAGATACATGACCCTATGGGATGATAAAACTCCTACCTTACACACTGTAAATAAACTAATCACAACAAGTGGTCAAACCACTCACTAGAATAGATATATTATTAAAATTATTATCAAATGTAACATGTGGTATGGGGGAATAAAACCTCATTGATATAAAATAAGTACATAAAAGAATCTAGAATAGAGGAATTACCCCCAATTATAAAAATGATGTACATTAATCCTAATAGAGAGTTACCAACTCCATAAAATATACAAGGGACCAAAACCCTTTCCATGAACAATAAGGTGGGGGAGTTAATTACTCCATCCAAAAATCTAAAGTCTCAACCACAAAAAGATTTCATATATATAATACTATAAATACATCATTTAAATAATATATATTCCAAACAATTCTAACTATTAATGAATAAAGCACCATCATAATCTATATAGAAAATAACTAATTATATACTCCATGTCATCAAAATTATAAATAATAAGAAATAATATATGGAAAACACTATAATCTAGCTTGTACATAATGTGTGTATCATTTATACCAAACATGTATGGTTGTGGTGCTATTTGACAAGAATTCATCACCAGCTATCACATATAAGAAACTGAATACATGAAAATGTAAAGTAGGGTATATGGTGTATAGAGATACATGGGTTGAGTTGACACATACATCCCAAGAATCAATCAATATATGGTCGACCTAAACGAAATGTCCTTATGGGTCCATGATGAGTTAGTAAAATTGGTATAATATGCATGTAATAATATTATTTTGAATTCTAGGATTACATACTATGAAGCATTTACTATAGCCTACATGATGTGTGGGGCCTCGTATCATTCCAATGTGTAATTTTTTACAACCCTCAAAACAATTTTTTTATTATAGTTGGAACATACTTTTTGAATATGTGGGAACCCTACAAAAAAACACTACCATGAAAACCCCAAAAACCTATTCAAAAATAAAAAATCAAAAATCAAAAATCAAAATTTATTATTCGAATAATAGAAAATTTCACCACCTCAGGACACCACACACGTGGTGTTCCATACCAGGACAAAAATCCACCAATTTTTTCAATAGATATCTATTGAATAATACTCCTCAAGTCCATAATTAATGTCATTAAGGAACTATTTTTTTCATACAAAAACATCAAACTAAACAAAAAAAACATTATATCCCTCATCTACAAAAAACCACACGTACTTCAATGGAAAAGGTATTCCCAAAGTACATCACCACTAAAACCCACTAGAAAAAATGTAAAATAGAATATAACCTCTAGACTTATAATAAAAAAAATCCTCGTTGTTGACCAACACTAAATACCATGAAATAAAAATCACTCAAAAACCAACCGATCATTGCAAAAAAAATCACATGAGTAGCATTAGAACATCATAGGATCTTAAAGTTACAATAATTACCCCTAGAAAACATTATGATTTAGAGAAACCACTCGAGTCAAATGGGTAGTCATTGAGATAGTTCCAGTTCACCACCCCAAAATTAACCTTGTGTAACATCAATACCTTTAAAAGCCAACACAAAAAACGAAGATCACATAGTCTTGAAGATTAAAAATCCTCCTCTAAATTGATACATGTTTCCTTAGTTCATTACAAAAATTTGTCTAATAATCACATGGATTGGTATATTTTCTATACCTAATACCGATTTTGACCATGTATAATATCTCAAGATTCATTATCTCACCTCACTAGAGTTTGAAAACTAATCATTATCTATCAAAATTATTGTCCTACTTACAATATCATTATAACCACAGAAAAGATCTCTCCATCCATATTCATATTCACAATGATTTTTCAATTATTATCATGTAAATAATCTAGACCATATATTAGACACAACCATCCCTTATGATGCACAAAAACACAACTATGAATTGGGTTATCCACTATTAATCAATAATGGAATGAAATTTAAACTAAAGGATTGACCAAATAATAATGGTTAGTGGAATGTATGACCACCCATAATGAATTCATGAATGTTCCCACTGATGAAATAGATAATGAAAGGGAATCATTTTATCAACTAGAGGAGATATATTGGTTGATATTTTCTTACAACATTAAGGAATATTCCATGGACAATAGTGTTATGATTATTATTAAAATATTTTCTATACTATTATCATATAAATGAATGATAAATAAATAATAACAATAAAAAATCAATAAAAGAAATTTAGATGGAGAAATAATTATAATTTAAATATAATTTACAATTATAGTTAATATTGTAAATTCACATTACATTATAGTGACTCCACCATGATCATTATCATAGAAAATTAAATAATTAATCATGAATATATATTTTTTCAAGATTATTCAATATTTGATTTTTGAAAAACAAATATTGGGAAAATAATCAAAGAAGCATGAAGAGTAAGGATATAAGTGAAATTTTTTCTCTATATAGTTGGTGAACAAATGAATCCTAAATAATTCAATCATTGAAAAATCTATTTTTATCATCATTTCGATGTGATTCTTATTTCACCTCCAATAACATCATTTTATAGAGATAAATTTGAGGGAATCGAAATGTTTCTTCCATTAGAAAATATATCCACTAAATAATTTCAGTAAAAATTAATTTATCCTTCTTTATTTCATGTGTAAGAACACATTATAATACATGAAAATTATATTAAACAAAAAAAATTAATTTCCCCTCATATATTTTCAAAATTAGGTAGTCAACTAGAATAAAATATTGTCTCAATTATTCTTCTAACAAGTAACACCATCCCCAATTTGCTACCTCAAAGTCATACATTTAATCTCTAAGAGAATACTTATTTTTAGTTATTGTAAAATTTAGTTATCTAAATAAGTACATCATAATTATTGATCTATAGCTCATCACCCATGAAAATAATGTATACCTATCCTAGGGGAAAACCATGTTTTGAACACAACTATGATGTTAGAATTTTTATATCTGTTATTCATAATTTTTAAATTTCATAATTTTTGGAATAAATTTTATTAATTAATAAATATTAATTATCCTATAAAAACATGTTTCTTGAAACATTACAACAAATGATAATATACAAAAAAATTATTAGGTAATTAATATGGATAATCTACTATACTAAAATATATGAGGAACCAGAGACTCAATACTAAAAATGAGTTAAGTATGAATCATTAATAATTTATTTCACTATATCTTATCATTTAAATCATTTTTTCTTCAAAACATAAAAAACCATTGCTATTAAATATAAAATTTCAAAAATAATCATCATGAAGAAAAAAACCCATCCCCAAATGAATATGATCCTAATTTGGTGGTTGGAATCCAAAATATCCACTATGAACCACCACAATTAAAGGAACATTCAACCACACCCAATACTCATAATAATTCGTTAATAACCCAATTATTATCACTTGTATGGATAAATTTGTTTTTGGCCTAATTATTTATTTGGTAACAAATAAGGATTCTCTTTGAGGTTATAATATATTTGGGGGTGTTTGGGAATTTATGGGATATTGGAAGTCCAGTTGGTTGAGAAAAAATGGTACACTAGGGTAGTATAAACCATTATACTCTTCCTGTACAACCTCTCCAAATCCTATGGGGTTGGATAGTGGGTTGAAGTATGGAAAAATAATTCGCTACATGTGTTCCAAGGGATGCACACTAATGAAAAATGTCTCATTTTTTAATAGAGAAGAATCTCTTGGATGGCGCACAGATTCCCAAACTCTATGCCCTTCACATTGGGGGGTGACCTTAATCAGTAAAGGTCGTATGGTTGTCTAATTGTTTGGCCAGTCCTGCATCCAAACCATGGAACCCTATAATTGTTGGGAAAACAAAAAATTTTACCTTAATGATTTAATAATTTACCTCCCACGTCTCATATTCTCCTCCATATGATATGGTACCTTCTTTTGACGAATTAGAGTTTTCAATCCATCATACAATGATTTTTATCTAGATCTCCAATATGAACTACTATTCAAGCATCATTAGTATCATCAGATATGAACTAGTATGATCTATGTTAATTTTGATTTTTTTCTCTTTTTATCTTTCTCTCAATGATGATATCAAGGTGTATGATATTATAACCTACATTGGGTGTGTTCATCAATTATTTCTATTTCATCAAATCAAAGATGAACTAATGGCTGATACTAGAAAAGGAATGTTTTATGAGTATGAGATTGGTGGTCTATATTTTATTCCTCTAGTTTATGTTTTATACAACATGCCGGTTTCACAATGGATTTCCCTATAGATTTAGTTTCATTAAATTTGTTGGCCTTCTTGGAACATAATGACTTGTCAGAAACCATCCTCTTTTTGAGATGGAAAACCTATGAGTGATCCATCGGTTTAGTTATTCCATCTAATATTCCTAATATGATCATAATTATGCTATTCCCGAAACACAAAATTAAGAGTTAGGCCTTAAATTAAAATGGTGATATATTGTTGATATGGAATGACTCTGGTTTCATCCCATGGTGAGTAACCTCGAAAATTATAATGAATTTAATTTATTTGATATGTGCGGTAATCCCACTTATCCTAATCAAATAGGAAATGGTTATTACCTTCTAATTATTTTGTTTAATTGATAAATGGGTTGTACGTTGGCTCATATTAAGGGAAATTGTTATTTTATCTTTTATAATACATAAGGTCATGAAAACCCTTAATAAGTATAGTGAATGGGAAATGACTACCCTTGTGAATTACAACAAATGGGAATGATGAACATTATTCATAATTAAACAGAATTGGAATGGAATCCCTCCATCTTAATAATTAATAGTCATGATGAAAATTACTAGTTATATTTAATGCACAAGATGAAACTTGAACATGTTTTATCAAGAAATCTTAGAGACCCTCATATTAATATTATACTATACGGGTGGGGTGTCCCTTATGAAACTCTATTAGAATCACATTCATTGTGATACTATTCAGCCATTACATCCCTTGTGATACTCTAAGGTAATGAATACCTCGTTGTGATATAGGAAATGGAATCTCTATTTTTTGATATTTGGCATGGCACCCCAACTATATGATTCTAGGAATGTAATCCATATTCTAGGATATTGGGAATGGAATCCCTTATGCTACTATGACACTTGGAATGTATTTCTTGGTACTAGTGTGATGTTGGTCATGACATCCACATACTATTATAATAGGCAAAGAATTTCCTTTACAGTTGTGACATTGGACATGATGTCCCTTATAAATGTGATACCATACATTTTTTGATTAATGCATATTTGGAGTTACTCTAGAATGGAATGAAGTAGGTAGTGTCATCTGGGTTTCCTTCCATGAACTATAGTGGACTCATATTCAAATATTATTCCTGTTGTACATTATTATATTTTCACACATCCCTGATATACATATAGACTAAATATTTATACATGTTTGTGGTGGTGGCCTACTGATATTTATCTCCACCCTATCATGGACCCTAATGGCTCCAAAGAAGAGAATATTAATCTAGGTGTAGGTAATTGGAAGCATTATCTTATGGATGAGTGAAATTATTACATGTATTAGGGTGGATCATTTTCAAATATGACAGGGATAGAGCTCCATATATTTGATATAATTTTTTCCCATTTGTAGAATTTTTTATTCCTTAAAGGATGTGTTTCCTACATCCATGTACCCATGTTCTTCTAAATTATAGAAACATAAAATATATTATAATCTTTTTATATATTTTTTCAGCTTACTACATTGGATTATTATTCCATGTTTGATTATTTACAACAATTTATATTGCTTATTCAATGATTCACAGATTTCATTAATTATATATTGATTGTACCATTGTGCTCCTCTATTAATATAGTAATAGTCTCCCCACTAATTCACCCAAGGCCCTTACTACAAGTCAGAGGAATATGGGATTCATGGAGAATATCTTGATTCCATGTGGCCACAAGTCATGGGTCACCATTTACTAAAAAGTTTTTCTAGGACTTCATAATGTTGTATCATAAATCGTTCTTTTATTTCATATATATTTTGAGGCAATAAATACACGGTTATAAATGTTATGGTGTTTGGTAATGAGAATTTCTTGGGCATAGCTAACCCATGTACAATGGAAAGTTTAATTCCTTTGAATGGAAATTGATTTTTTCTTCATTTCAATTTTAACAATTTATTTCAACATTGTGGTGTTTCAATCACATGTGATCTCAATAAATGATTTGATTGAAATGAATTTAATTTTTAATATATAATTATTTATCTAGGGAATAAAAAAATAGTTAATAAATATATTTTCATCTATTACCTAATAGTGTTTTCTTATATAGGATATAACAGACCCCTCAAGAAGCCAACTATGGAAACATGTGTCATGGAAAATTGGGTTCATGGACTATAACTTTTTATTGTATGGATTGATTAGATTCCATAATTTATATAATAAGGATTATGAGACCATATGGACTGGATGTGGTAAACCATTTGGTTCAAACATTTGTAATGAAATTGTACTATAAATATAAATTAAAAATGTAATTCCAAAACATAGTTCTTGACCCAATACTGACATTCTTAGGGAATAGTAGGTAGCATCTATGTTGTTTTTTATAAATTTTTTAATCACCCAAACCCTACTCCATGATCTAAAAATGGTTTCTTCCTATCAAATATAATTTTTTTACCTTTTATATTTCAATATATATTGATTATTATTTTTTCAAATATTATGTGAGGTGATTGTTTGAAAAATTTAAAACAATTCCACCACAACATCCTCTGGTCTTACACTTGGAGGGAGGAAAAGACCTTCTTTCAGAGGATGTAGCCCCCGAACATCTAGTTATACCTTCCATAGTTTATCCTATATAACCTATTTCTATTCCCAACATGGGTGATTATATTTAGTTTTGTGGAGTTTTCGTATGTCTTCTGTAGAATTTACTGGGAGCTTTGTGCTCTCCACTTTATATGGGAGAGTTGATTCAGGACTTCTAGTAGCAGCTGCACCCCTTGTTTTTTGGGCACGGAAGTCCACAAGATATAGAGTTTTGGATCAATACCATGACATATATGATCGAGCATCCAAAGACACTTTTTGAGAGGGTAGTTAAACTCATTCCTTTTTTATAGGATCCACTAAATTTTGGTGAGATTTTATGAATTAGGATGGTGAAAATGAGGAAGCCACACAGTTGTAATTTCAATCGAACATCAATGACTATTTTACTCTAGAGACCTAGAGGTATGACCAGATTTGGGGGCTCATGATCCTGATGTAGTTTTGGATGATATTGATTGAATATTAATCTCTTTTTACAGTGGTTTAGCAATTTTCACTTATTTACACTAGTGATGAACCATGAAAATCAAGAAGATTTGAGGATGGTAAAAGGGATAAAATTCGCTCTCAAATAAACATTTTACAGTTGAATACCAAATAAAAAATAGTGAACTAGGCCCTTATCATTGATCAGAACCTAAGGAATGTAGATGCTGTGAGATAAGGTGTTTTAGAACCCATATAGTGTGGTAGTTCTACTACCTATAGAAAGAAACACTTTGACAATGTATTTATGAGAACAAAAATCTATTTGACACCCAAATATAGTCACATGGTATGTCACCAGTGTGGGAATACTATAAAAAAGATCTATGAGTTTCCCATATACCCTATTCAGTGTATAGGTTGTGGTGGATTGGGGCATCTTGAATTTTTATGTAGGACATTCCCATCTATTATGAGTGGGTGTGGATCCATGCAAGATCCATCTTCAAGAGACTTTTCTTTTCACATCACTATGTACGTAGCAAGAATACTACTAGTCATATTGGAAGAGGAGGATTTCATGATCATGGAAGATAAACATTATATTTTTTGCACCAATAGGGCGTAATATCTCCTGGTTGTCTGGTTGTAACACATGATCTGGGATCATGCCATATATTTTTAGTGCGACCCATATCAGAGGAGTAAGATGCCAATCTATTTACTATTTGAGGTACTATTCTTGTAGCCTATACGATATTTATATATTATTCAATACATGTGCATCTTATTATTTAATATACTTGAATAATATAGAGAACCTTATGATTTATGTTGAGTATTGTTATGGATTGATGACTCAAGATATTCATTTGGGTATATAATCAGAGAGAGTATGGTAGTGCATGGTCTATCATCTTGAGGTAGGTAGCCATCATTTCTTATGGAGCCTCTTCATACTAGAGATGACATGATTTAATTTGATTCTCAAGATAGATAGGTTGGATTAATATCTTTCCAATGTGGATATATTAACAAATAGGTGTTGTTTATAACACCATAGGGTGGTACGTATATTTATTAGGGAGAGTGGGATATCTAGGATGGTCGAGCTGGACTAAAAGATCTCAGGCTAGGTAGTGTGACCACTCATATTTCATATCATTACGTAGAGTATTGTGGAATAAATCAGATTGAGTTCCCTCATGCAGATGTTCAATTTAGGGATGATTTCCTCGAAGTCATCTTTTACTACCTCCTAAGAGAGAGGTAGAATTTACAAACGATCTATTTTATAGAGATACACTACTATCAATTCCAAAATTGCAGATGAATACTTATATTTTATAGGATCCCAATAGGAATCTAGAATATTTGTGGCCAAGAGTTTTAGATGCACCAATTATTCTCCATGGGGTTCACTGGTCCTTTTTTCCATAAAGGAAGATAGAACCTCAGGATATGTTTGGATTACCCGAAATTAAATCTGATTGCAATGAAACCATGATATCATTTACAACGCATATATGATCTTTTTTACCAGATTACTGAAGTGAGGGTATTCTCAAAGATGGAATTGAGATCAGATATTAGTATGTTTGAATCAAGACATTATATATTCCATGATCCACTTTCCTTTGTTGTAATGGATGCTATATGTATCTCAGGATGTCGTTCAGTATTAAAAATATTCCCTTAATCTTCATGCCTTAGATTTCTAGGGTTTTCTATCTCTACATGGATTCCTTCATTATGGTATTCATATATGAAATTTTTTTGTATTCAAATACTAAGAGTTATCATGATACGAATCATGTGATAATTTTGAATACACTAAGAGAGTAAGATCTATATGCTCAGCTCAGTAAATTCTAGTTCTTGATCCACAAGGTTCACATCTGGGGTAATATTTTCTTAGAAGAATTAGTTTTAGTAGAGTGATAGAAGATGAGGGTTGTTGTTACCTATGAGGATCCCAAGGACATATTTCATACACATAGATTTATAGGGATAGATGGTTTCAACAAGAGTTTTTTATAGGACGTATCTTGATTATAATAAACTGTTATATGATTGACTATGAATGGTGTGAATTTTATAATATATATGTCATGTGAGACAAACATGTAAGAGATGAAAGAGAGATTATCTACAACAATGATTCTAATTATACCGGAGATGATGAAGAGCAATATAGTCTTATATGAAACAATAGGAATCAGGAAAGGAGTAGTTATGGTTCAGATGGATAGTGTCATTGTGTTTGATTAATGACAGTTGAGGCCTCATGAAGGTAATTACATAACCCATTATCTCAATTTAACATCCTTTTTACATGCCATCTGATGTTGGAGGCATTACTTGAATGGAGAGCATTTGCGGTTTTTACCAACCAAAAGAGCATCCAGTATATTATTAACATAGCGAGACATAAATCAAAAGTAGAGAATATTTGTTTAATATCTATAGTATAATGACATAATGATTATCTATATGCTTGAAATGTTAATGTTATTGTAGATACTCTGAGTAGGATGACTTAGACACATATGGCTTAGGAGTAAAATAGAAAATGGAATCTTTTGAATATGTTTTCTGGGATACATATAAGTGTTTAGGATCATCATGGATGTTTTATACTTGAAACGCTATCATTGAACTCTTCATTTATATGGAATGATATGATGAGGCTGTTTCCAGATCCAGAGGGATTGGTCCTATGGAACAGAATTTATGATGAAGAACCACTAACAGATTGGACCATTTATTGTGACAGAATATTTTGTACACATGGGTGTATATGGGATCCCATATATATGACAGAGGAGATAATTGTTGATTGACATGATTCTTTGTCGGTTTTTTCGCATGGGTATTTTAAACATGTATTAATATATCCACTGATAGTATTAGTGTACATGGATGATATGTTAGATATTAGTTTTTTTCCTTAGGTTTTTCGCCTGCAAGAAGGTGAAGGGGGTGAACCAGCCACTTATAGACTTTCTACAGCTGTTACAAAAGCCGAAATGGAAATAGGAGGATGTTATGATGGATTTTTTAGTCATCTTACCATGTTCACCTTGATGTAGTGATGCAGTTTGGGTATTTTTGATCAAATAATGAATGCATTCCAATTTCTTCATATCTCGGAGACATTCTCAGAAGATGAATAAGGAATATTGTATGTCTGTGAGATTATTTGAATACACAAGGTCCCTCAAGATGTCATTTTTGATAGGGAATCTTGTATTAAATTGGGGTTTTATAAGGGGTTGTGGAATGGTATTGGAAAACAAGTTCTTATGATCACATCCTTTCACCATCAGACCAATGTTCATTTATAACAAACTGTATAGGTTCTAAAGGACATGCATTGAGAATGAATACATTATTTCAGAATTTCATTAGAATATAGTATCCCTCTCATTGAGATAAAATATAATAACAGTTATCGTGTGATAATTTAGATCCCTATTAATATGGTATTATATGGTAGGATTTTTCATTCACCCCTCTTCTGTTTAGAGGTAGGAGAGGCAATACTACTAAGTCTACTTCTTGTTTAGGAGACTTCAGAGAAGGTTTATATTATCAGGAATTGGATTTCTATTAAATAGTCTAGTCATACATCTCATATATATTTTCATTGATGGCCTCTAGGGTTTGAGTTTGGGGATAATATTTTCAAATGGGTATCATCTAGGCTTGGAAATTTATCAATAAATGGGATAAGGGAAGCTGTATATGTGCTTTATCAGGCCATTTTAGATTCTAGAGAGAGTCTGACCTATAGTGTATCAGCTTCTCTGACCTCACATGCACCATGCCATGCCCAACATCTTCCTTGTTTATCATCTTCATCATTATAATGCCTAACCATCTAATACATTTGATCTTGAGGATGTTGAGCTAGTTTTTTATGCATCCTTTAAGGAGTATCTTTTATTAATCCTTGATCGATGAAAAGATCCACTTTGTGGATGGTATGTCCCTTTAGTATGGGCGTTATGGCAGAATAGATGGGTATAGGATGATACATGTGAGTGGGAGGCCGATGTATGTTCTCAATGGATGGAATTGTCATCAAATGATGTTTTTTCCACACTTGGAAGCTGAAATCGTGGATGTGTTCCTCTAATTGGACAAGATTATAAGGACCCTCTTTCTTTATTTCGTATGTATCATTTTCATTGTAGAATAATTTTTATTTTGGACGTATTATGGATTCCCTTGGTGGTTAGAAAGGATCCATGGGTGTCATGGGTTTTTTCAGATCTTGAAACCACAGTTGATAGAAAAATTTTTAGGGAAACTTGTTTAGTAGAAACTATGTGACCCATCTTATGTGACATATCCTAACCGTGCAGAGGTATAAAATGGAGTGAAGTCAGCCAGAGGGTTCTCCTAAACCTTGTTCCTGGGGTAAAATACCCATGTAAAATATCTACAGTTTTTTGCAATGTCATGTCAAATATTTTCCCATCCCACGCAACATAACCATGTATGCGACCCCTTTAATACTTTAAAGGAACAATGTCGGTGCATGGTTTGGACTACATTTCTTACAAAAAATGAAATCATTGAATTTATGGAGAAATTACTATTTCTACCTTAATGAATAAATATCTTACCTTTCTCCTCTCATTTTATCTTCATGCAAACAATGCCCATTATTTTTATCAATTGGAGCTCTCAAGCCATCTTCCAAGTTTTTTTATCCAATGCTATGATACTAACATTGATTCATGCATCGCCAGTCTTAATGGATAATCCACAGTAATATATCTATTCATCTTGTACTATTATCTAATTATCTTTCTCATGATGATGTTATTGAAATGTTGGATTGTATGATCAATACTTTTTTCATTCATATATTTACCATTTTCTCCCAATCATGGCTAATCAATGGGTTTATACTTGATTATTAGAGTTGTAAGAGTATCAAGTTGGTGGTCTATAATTTATTCCCTATGTTTTGAGGTTTTATAATATGTGACATTGTACCACATCCTATCTTCAACATTTGTTTCCCTCGAATTGTAATCTCCTAAAATTGGTTCCCCTTATTGGAACCTATGGACTTGTTATAAGTCAACCAAATATTGAGATGGGAAAACTAGTATTGATATTCCCCTTTGGGTGTACCATCCAATATTCTTAACATTCCCTTCAAGCTCTTACTACCGAAACACCAAATTATTTGTTTTGAATTTATTTTAAATTATGATCCCATGTTGATATTTATTGAAAGTAGGTTCATATCATGGATAGTTACCTCATTAATTATAATTAATTGATTTGATCAGAGGAGAGTGGAAATTCCACATAACCTAGTAAAAAGAAAAATGGTTACACACGTTTATTTATTAATGGGAAAATGATAAATAAATTATACATTGGATAATACTAAGGGAAATTTTTATTTTATCATTGATAAGACATAATGGAATGATGACCCTTAATAAATATTATGAATGGGAATGATGACCCTTTTGAATTAGAATGAATAGGATTACCCTTAGGCATAATTTTACCGAATCGGAATGGCGTCCCTCCATCTATAAAAAAATTAAAATGATAACCCTTAATAAATATATTAAATGGGAATGGAGACCCTTTAATATGTTGTATTAATATGAGAATGGTGACCATCATATTAATGTTATACTTTAGGGGCATAGAGTCTCTTGTTGTACTATACAAGGATAATGTACGTTGTGATAATACACATGGGTGCTTCCCGTGTGATAATAAATCGAAATGGGGACTCTATTTGTGATTTTGGGCAAGGAGTCCATATTCTGTGATAATAGGCATGTAATACCCATTCTATGATATTAGGCATGGCATCCATATACTGTGATATAGGTCATAGAGTCCCAATTCCTACTGTAATATTGGGCATGGAATCCCTTTTATTATTTTGATATTAGGAAAGGATTCCATGTACTATGATACTGGGAATGTTGTCCCCTTTTATACTATGATTCTTGGCTTGGGGTCACATATAAATGTGATACCAGATAATTTTTCCCATGATACATGTTTATAGTATTTCCAAAACATTTAGAAGAAGGTATTGTTAGCCTGGATTCCTTTTAAGAACCTGAGATGACTCATATATAGTTATTATATATGATTTTCATTACTATATCTTCACAATTCCATGTTATACACACTTACTCAATATTAATAGACATTATTTGTGGTATCCTATAGAGATTAATCCCACACCCTATCTAGGACACATATGGATATTAAAAAGTCTATATGTATATATGTTTATATAATGGGAAGCATCCTATTATGGATGCATGAAATTATGAAATGTATTTGGACATATCATGGTAGTAGATGATTGGGATGTATCTTGGGATGCTAGATTGACATTTTGGCATATTATACCTTTCGATTATATTTTATAACAAGTTTTTTATGTTTCTTTGTCACCATGATCTCCTTCTTCATAGAATCATGAAATACATTACTATTCGGTTGTATATGTTTCAGCTACCTACATTTGATTAATACTGTGTTCTTAGTTATTTACATCTGTTTCTACAGCTTATTCATTTTTACATATTATCCATTTTTAATATGTTGATTGTACCAGAGGGATTTCCTATTAATAAGGGAGTATTATCCCTATGGAAACACACTTTCCCCTCACAGCTAGTCAGCAGGCTCTAGAATTTGGGGAGATTACCTTAAGGCTATCTGGATTATCCGGATTGGGGAACTTTTTAGTGGAATTCGTGTTTAGGACATCACACAACCTTTCCTAATATCCTAAAACATCACCAGGGTTCCTAGTTTAGGATTTTCCAAAATAAATACCATATTAAAAGCATAATATTCCATTATTTCGGTCTCATATGTCCTCCAGACCTAATAATTATTTCCCACGTCAAGATCTCCAAACCATATATAAAAAAATATGTCCTCAAACTATTGAAATCTACAACCAAGTGATTCAGTACAAAGGAAAAACTCTAACTTTATCACTATACTCCCTTTCATTAATTCATACTCCAAAATACTATCACACAAGAACAATATGTCTAAATCCCACTCTCCAATTTTATATAAAAAGAACATTCTACATTTATTTATACCTTTATGTAAGGTAATATGTCATATAAGGATTTCATTTTCAATTTATCAACTCCCACTAACATGTCATATGTTTCAAAGTATCTATCTTGATAATATGAATACCAGGTCTTTCCTTTCAGAATTCTTCCCCAAAAAATCTACTAAATTATCATTTACACTCCTCAATCTCTCATTCTGATCACATTCATTGTAAAAAAAATCATTGTTATGTTTTTATGTCCATCAAAAAATTTACAAATTATTACACTAAGAAATGAAACTATTGCAATAAACATACTAGAAATAAAATCCTTATAATCGATGACCCATTACAAAAATATCTATAAAAGATGATATTAACTACTCATATTAACTAACTCTGTTTTCTATAGACCCCAGGGTAAAACATTTAAACCCGAGAATTTAAATTCACAACTCGTAAGAAAAATCCTATAACTCAGATATATATTTGATACAAATTGGAAATTACTAAACAGTTTTACAAAAAATAATTCAATATGGATCGTTCCCTATTAATGAAACCCTCATACAAAACATCCATTGATAGGCCCAAAACTAACACGAGGGTTAAAATATTAACCCCATAGGGAAGTAGTAAATATTATATTCACCTTCATGGAAAATTAGTTAATTCTATCAATTGATAATATTTTATCACTCTATATTAGTAATTCAATGTCACCACCTAGGGCCTCTTATACACAAAGGATGGTTGTGGGGACACCATCAACACTTAAAATTGTAAAACATATCAATATCCTATCAATAAAAAATCTATTTGAGTTATGTTATTTAGGAGCTACATCCGTAAACTGAATATAGATTTCCCAATAAAGGTGTTTAGCCACTCTGCTACTATTTTTCCACTGTGGTAACACTAACAATCATGTCCTATATCTTTTTAAAGGGAAATAATTATCCGTATAATGAAATTGGGTACATATATATCAGTTCTCAATGATTAAACCCCAAGGATAGCCCTCGATAAAGTACTCATGTTCTATTTTACACTCCTAAGAAGTGAATCCACTATAAACATTTTAGTGAAAATAATCCTCAATAAACCATTTTTGAGTGGTATACCAACCCATCATGATATTTAACTCTTATTTCTGTAGCTGGTGTGGTCCCCCTCATCAATAATGTAAGATATGACCATAAATTATTAATTTTTTATAAATTTTAATGCTTGAAATGGTTAACCAATCTATCCAAAAAATAAAACCTTTCATCATTTCTTCGATTATTGGTTGCATGAATATTTAATTACATTCGATTGAAACAATCACCTATTTACAGGTTGTCATGAAAATATGCTCACCATCAATGGGTTTTTTAGAGAGGATAGAAGTTCGTTATGGGTTACCCAAAAATTCAATAACACCCAAACAAGCGGTGCAAGAAAGATAAGTCACTTTCATGTCAACATGTATGAGGGGTCATGAAAGGATTAAACAATTTACACTTTCAATGAACTATGAATAATATAATCTTATCTATCCAGCATGAATACATTTCTAAAATTACTTTTATCACTATTAACCTATAAAGAGTCAATTGTTGATTGAAGTAGAAAATATAAATCAAATAATTGCCCATAACTAACTAAACAATAAGAAAATGTTCATATTGATTGGATACTAGTCCTATGTAAATTTAATATTTTTTACGATAACTAACACCAACATGATGGTCTAACCATGACACAACTCTAGTCATAACCTCGAAGAATTTTATAATGGAGGATACCAATTGCTATAATTTTCTTGAGGACATGAGTAGAGTTCATGACAAATAAGATTACAACATAAACATTTATCCTCTCTCTAAATAGTCCACTTGATCTATAATATCAATAATATATAGATTGATACATCTCTACGGATTTTTTGATGTGTTATGTGATCATCAAGGCATTCATGAACATAATTTTTTTCTGTTTTTTGGTAGGGTTTTTATCTTTAGAGATCAAACTATGATTATCGAATATAGATTTTATTCTATCATAATAAAATTCTTAATATACTTCCATGATCAGATGTAACTTCAAGATTTTGATTGAATCATAATCCACTAATGGATTTGTTTACTAAAAATATATGAACTCAAGAATGAGTTGTCATATGGTCAATGGGTGTTGGAACAAAATACAATATATGAGTTAATAGTCTCAATAAGTATTATTTTATTGGGGGACTAGAGTAATCATGAAATATAAATAGACAATATTAATGGAAATCAGAAATCATCCACTATCTTTGAGTAGTCTCATCTGGTAATAAGAGTTATTATCAACACATTGACAAGGTCTCACTAAGAAAAATAGAAAACATTTATTCCTCCATATGATGGAAAACAATATATCTCATATATCAATCAGAATCAATACATTGTCACTAAACTAATTGGTTTTGTGAGTCACAATAACTGTAATGGGATTATCATGGACATACCTATATTTTCAAGTTTGTAATTCATTTCTGGAATCAATTGTTTGATTGGTTAATCCCAAAATTATAACAGAGTATCTAGGTGTTATTATATATGAAGGATATAAGGGATATCAACTGCCCACTATATGATTTATGTACTAAATTTATCATACACAACAAATGATGTCTCCAATCTCTAGGTCAAATAAAATTCTATTACAGTCCTTGTAAAATATTTAATCCACCTACACATTTATGTTGGTTTTTATAGTATGATAACTATGCTCAAGATCTTACTAAAATTGCATCAAAAATTCATGTACCATTCCTATTAAGATATCCTACTCTAGAATCAATTTCAATGACTTGAACTTCATTGATACCATTCTATCATGACCAGACCCAACAATACCACTTTTAGGCTACCAATTGGTCATGTGTGCCACCCTAGGCTTACCTATGATATGTAAGTGGATGGTGAAAAAGACTATGAAGGAATATAAATTCATGGGATACCATAACCTATACTAATATGAAATATATATAAAAGAAAATTACTTATGATATATCCAAAAAAACTAATAGTACACACAAATAACTAAATTTTATAAAAAATAGATGAATGCAGTAAAAAAATTCAATAAAATAAAACAAATAAGAATCTACCAAATAACATATAAATATATATAATATCAGTACAAATAACTTACTATAGAGAAGGAAAAACACCACTGCACTTTAGGAAAATCTTGAAGGATAACACCAGTTGAAAAACCACTCTCATGTACCATAAACAACTATTTTGAAATATTTCATCCAGCTCTACTAACTCCACCATCTCCTATAAACCAAATGCATCAAAAAAACATGTAACATCTAAAAAACACCACACATGTGGGCACAAAGACCATGAAAAGGTGGGTATAAACATACCCAATGGGTGGTTTCAAAAACGTATGGTAATGAAGAATAATAAGCCTAATCATAATCCAATTTATATGGAAACCAAAATATTAATCCCAAAATGAATTATATATGATATTGAATTAGTGAAACAATTGAAAAAAATAGATTCAATCACTTCAACACAATTACATGAAAGTTAATTTCCTATATTAATATGAAGATACACAATGTCGCCAATGTATCATATATACAATAATGACTATAGCCCAATTTTAATTCATACCTTGACAGAAAATTGACATTCCTAAAATATTTAATGATCTTTTCAATTCAAATGAATCAATTCTATAACTAATCATACCTCTCACCAGTCATGTTACCTCAACAACTATGATGGGGTCCTACACCATTCTAGGTAGTTCTCAATATTGAAGATGTTATTATATCCTAAGGGACAATAAAATCATAACTTAAAACCAAGGAAATACATTATTCACTATAATTGATGTACTTGCATCATAAAAATGATAAGCCTTTATGAGTGTTTTCAACACCAACCTATAGTATGGGTGCATTCACCATTTTAGGATTGATAGTGTACGAACCTCATGTATGAAATGATGAATTACACCTAGACGACAGAAATAATGATCATTGATTCTATTTGATGTTTACCTACTCTCTAAAACATATTGGGGAGTCACAACATTCCATTTTCCTCCTTTAGGGGGTTACCGACATCCTTTCTATACCTAAGAACTCACCAGTTGACTAATGTTTTCATTTTGATACTCTAAATACAATATCTAACCATGATTCATTAAGAACCAGAACAATTATTATTGAAACATGAACCATCATCCAGTATTAATAAAAGAAATTAAAATCGACTTACTTGGTTCCCAATTTTGACACTAGAGTGAGAATATATATGAACACATGTATTTTCTTATCTCGTTATGTATATATTCATTGTACATGTTTACATATCTTGTAAGGGTACATGGGTCATACTGATATGTGATTCCTCTACTACTTTCAATGTGAGTTTTACCTATATGAAAAGTAATATGGTGTACATGATGTTTGGTAAATATGGTTCTACTAATTATTTAATGGAAAGAATTCCAAAGTGGAGACACCAAATTTAATGAGCTATATTATGGCCTAAATAATGAGTGGGGCTTGGTATCATCCTTCAATGTAATCTAGTTTACATTAAATGTTGTTCTTGAGTAATATATGGAGTGAGACCCAAGGTCACATGGAACATAATATTTAATAAGACATTGAAATCCTAGGGCCATATGTTCTATGATACATAGTGTGTGACCAGAGTACTACATGATAAGCAATCATAAAAATCCAATCCTTCTAGATTTTACTACGCCACATCTCCAGCTATTGAATCAATTCATTACAGTAATTCCTCGGATCATTATATAGGACAATGAGTTTTTCACACACAACACCGCGATGTTTTCGTCCAACATACCTATATTCATCATTATAACTCTTTATAGCCCAAAATCTAGCTATTTTACATTAAAACAACACCACTATAATCATCGTTATAAAAACAAAAAATTTATCACATACCATATGACTCATTGTAAAGACCCGACCCTAGTTTCCCAGAGTTTGTGCCTTCTTTATTACATTGGAATATAATCAAGGAACATTCCCCCAAAGGACCATGTAATTTAGTAGATTTTTGAAACAAGATACAAAAAATAAGTTCAAATTTACATATTGAAAGGAAAACAAAAATAATTTATTCTTTTAGAAACATCCAAAACTTCTAGATTATTCTTGCAAGTAACTAATAAATAATTTATTCATTTCTTGGGAAAAATAAAACTTAATAAAGGGTGAGCTCAAATTCTCTGTAAGGGTAAGAAATACAGCAGAAGATAACATAAACATATACAATAGTAATGGTGAATACTTGAAAACACACTCCTTTATAAATAATAATCTTGAACACAACATGGTAGGAATATGAGATGTGTAATTAATGCCATAATAAAACATAATCATGGGTATTATACTAGTCGAATAACCGCATGAACTTTAAATTTTTTTATTCAAAATGAGGGAATGAAAAATGCAGGACAACATAACCATACCATCAAGGCCTCGTGCCAAGACCATAAATATGCATTTTGTCATGGCGTTTTACTAAGTCTATATTTTGTCTCATGAGACCTATCGATGAATCGAGGGGAAATAGCGGTCCCCACCAAACAATTTCTAGGTCTAATGCATTCCTTATATTAATGGGGATAAATAAAAACAACATATACATTCATATCGAAACTAATATATGAAATCTAATAAAAATCCCCGAACTTTAAGCATAAACCCTAACCATTTCATGTAAATTGGTGAATGCTTTTAAGATAGGACATCCATAGTCAAACAAATCATAAACCGTTCAATTAAATATGCTGGATGATATAATAAGAGATAAACTTCAATGAATTACATGATTCAACCAAGGATTTTGACTTAGATGAAGATACTTTTATAAAATCTCTGGGTAATTCTTGAGTTAAATATCATTTTACTTTGAAAAGAAGTGTTCTTTTTGAAAATCCTTTAGAATTTCCAAGAAATTAGTTTTAAAAAATTAATATCCCATAGAATAAAATACTAGGACATTGATATTATATTTTAATCATAAATAATGTCCCTTAGAAGTTGAATCATGTAAAAAGGGTTCTTAATAATCATTAGAACTAAATCATTTTAGAGCATTTTAAGGAAAGTATTAAAGAGAGTTTTATTGTGGAAAGACATGTTTTCTTTAAAAAAACTAGAAATTGATCTAGGATCATTTTTAATTATATAATTAGTGTTTGTTTATAAATAATGGTGGCTTAAAATATATTCATTGGTATAATTGAAAATGGGTAACAATTCAAAAAGATCCCTTGAATTGGGATTTTATTTCAGAAATAAATTTAAAAGTTCCTTTTAAATTGAGTAACTACCCATAAAATAAAGATGTATTCGGATTGGTAAACATATACAGAACACTCACACAAAATATATTATGATTAAAATATAATACGTTATAATTTTATAGAGGTAATTAGAAAATTATAGTAACCTAAATGAAAATGGATGTTCGGGTGGAAAACAATTACATCTTTTAAACAAATGATTCCTATGCCCCAAAATTAATAATATTAAATTTATACATTGAATAACATGAAAAATAAATATATTCATGATATGTTACATCAATGTTCAGTATACATACACCATACACATGTATTAGTTGTGATAATGGAAAATCTTACAAAAATGGAATTGAGATGAAGAAAACTTTACCTTAAGTTTGAATGTGTTCTGTTCATGAACTTAATATCCTAAAATATGATATTAGTATTATTAATAACATAGTTCAGAACCAATTTTAAATTTATTTATTTCATCATAAATCTATTTAGTTCACTTATGTGCTAATTGATAAGTTATTATATTGAATTATGTCATTCTAGAGTGTTTTTTTCTCAATTTTCATAAATGGTTTAGTTGTTTTTAAGTAATTGAGATCATGTTGAATTGTTGCAAATCTCCCAAAATAAAATTAAATATTATTTATGAACATCCAGAATTTATAATGATCATCTCTATCATTTGGTTACATGTAATGAGGAAGAATCATTAGATGATAACCACTTTGATTATTTGGGGGTATTTGGAATATTATGATCTAGTCTTGTGAGATAAATTAATAATATGTTACTATTCTGGTTCCTGAAAATTAATTAGGTTTCAATACATATATGATAGTATGTTTAAACCATATGAATTATTTTAGGACTAGTAATGAAATATAAATTGTAGAATGAAACATCGTAGTACACAAAGGTTATAAATTTGAACATCATGGACGTTGATTAGGTTTATAAAAATAAAAGGGTGGGTGTATGAATATTGGAGATGGTTCTTCCATTCACATGATTTAACTACAATATAAATATTATACAATAGTAATCGTTGATATTTTTAATGAGGAGGTGTGGAGAAAAAAATATCAGTTGAGAGATCCGTTATGAAAATTCGGCATCCTAACATCGTCGCATAAAATATTATAAATTTATTTGTTGAGAGAAAAATGGTATCTAATCATATGTAAATAAAAATAAAAATAATAGGAATACATAATATCAAACCCCAACATATGAATATGGAAATTTAAAGAGATGAAATAATATAAGTGTTGACTAAAAGTGGAGGGTGAATGGTTCGCATACCGTGTTGAGTAATTCCTAGAACATTAAGGTTGTGACCTTCTGGCTTAATAAATCCATGGTAGGAATCCAAGGGATGTAAATACACCAGAAATTCTAGGATGAAAGATTTTTAATGATGGAAAAGGAATGGATGAGTGGGAATTTATAGTAAAAGAGAGGGATTCATTTATCAAATTAAAATGTCACCTCATTAGTGGTTTTTGTAAACCCATGGGATAGACCTTGGTATTTTCCCATTTTATTATCTAATAGGGACAAAAAATATCTTATTTTACTATACACATGTCTATAAGAAATTTTTATTTATTATTACATTTTTATGATCTCATCAAATATAGCGAAAACTCAATACTGTATTTTTACTATTCGCGAAAAATTCATTTATTTTAGAAAGATCCCAAATATTCACCCATAATATTTTCCAACTTTTAGAATTGATAAATAAACTCCATTTTTCAAAAATATATCTATAAATATTTTTGATTTGATTAAATAAAATCATAATTTATTCCAAAAAAACCACTCTAAAATTATAACTTTTTTTATAAGACCTTGAGAAATTAATCAAGGTCCTATAAAATTATCTTATAATCACAAGACAATAAAGTAAAAAAATATTATTGCATTTTTTGAAAATAATTTTCCAGTTTAAATTTTTAAATTAATTATAAAATTTAAATTTAAATTATTATGTCATAAAAAATACTAATACTTATACTATGTTCATTTTTTCACTTTTAAGATGTCTAAATTGTATTTATACTTTCATGGATGACGTTTCAATTTTTTATATGATTTACTAGTCCTTAATATTAATTACTATTTATAATGGTATGTCACTATTCATAATGGTTTGTTACTATTCACCAAAAAATATATTTGTCTGACCAGACTCTACAAAACATACTGAACTCAACCGTGTGTTTTAGTTTTTCAAATTTTAAATCACAGTGGTGGAAACATTATGTTTACGTGAAAAGGTTATACCAATGTGGTGTTTTGTAAAGACTCTATTTTTCATGAATTCTATAGTAAATCTATTTATAAATTATTGGGGGTTTACTGTAGAGACCCAAAGATTGACGTACATGGACATTACATTACTTTTGCAGACTACTTAATACATGACAAAAACAGACGCCCAAAGACCGTATTTGTTTAGTGTCTTTTTCAACTCGGAATGAAATCTTCTAATCATAGTGAAAGATCTTCAACATCTCCTATAAATATCATCCCCATTTTGGTTTTCTTAGCTAAAACCTTTATTTATATCCTGGGGAAAAGAAAACATAAAAAGGGTGAGATCAAATTCTGATTAACGATAAACACATAGAACATAAAACAAAACATAAACATTTGAATGCAAAAACATGAACATAAAATCTAATCATCAAAATCTTGAGAAATGACATAAATATTGGAATTAAGTATAGAATATATCATAAAGGAACATCAATCATGATAAAATATAATGGGAATAAAACATGTAATTCTGGAAAGACATTAAGCACATGATATGATTTCTATAGTAGCCAACACATTTCTGCCAAAACCTTCTTAGTGGACAAAGTCCCTTTCGGAATCGAGTTCACTCCTTGTTCTAGTCCTGTATCACTTAACCGGATTAACTTACCATTCCATACATATTTATCTCATGAGATATAAATCATTACCCAATGCATTGGTGGGAGATATATCTCCCACCCATCTCATAATAAAATCATTCTTTCGTGTGCCACAAAATCATAAATCATACATCATAGCATAACCCATGTAATAGAATGGGATTCTTAAAAAACATGCCATCATAACATAGACCATATAAAAAATGGATACCATTTCATCATAAGATGAATAAAACAATGTAAATAATGGAGACATTATACTTGAAACATAAACATATTAAATAATGCCATTTTAGGTGGAAAATAGTTTTGATAAAACACTTGAAAGGAATTCATGAGCAAATTATCCTTTCTTCTTCAAAAAAATATTTTTTAACAAAATTTCATGAAATTTTAAAAGAAAGTGGTTTTTTTGAATATAATAATGCAATATTGTAGAGTAATATTCATGAAAATGAGGTGTTACGAAACCGTAAAAATCCGTTCATGCCGTATAAGTTAAAAATAACATTCTCCTCGAACATTTGTCGGAAAAGTAAAAACCTTCATCGTCTAGTAAAAAAAATAAGATTCCTTTCATATAATGTCATAAAATTCAACAATGGGTAAAAATTCCATTAAATATACATGAAAACATTTTTAGAAAATAGTTACATGGATGATAACTAAAACCCTAATAAAGACTTATGAATATTCAATCTCGGATAAGAGCGAGATTGGAATAGTTATCCCTTACCTTATGTCTGATATGCTTCGTATGTATCTGAACCACGTGTATAATGATTTAAATAATTTCATTGAATTATTAAAGAATCATATTAATTTTTATTATATCATATATGGTTCACATATGACTTTATATTACCCGTTATTTGGTAAATTCCATGTTAAAGCAGCGTTTTGGGTAAAATCGTTTCATTTATCGTACGTGTTTCTACTTTTTGTTCATGATATTATTAATTATATCCTGATTTAATTAATTCCACAATTTAAAACACGATTTATATATATAATATATATTCATCATATACATATATAAATGATAGCTCGATAAATGGAATGAAATACACCGTTCATGGAGACTGTAGGCTGTACATACGCATGAACGCTGTTTTCGTTTCCTTATTGAATTGAATGTAATTATGTATATGACATACATATGTATATATATACATAAATCCAGTATCATTATTATGTGATATATTTCATTATTATTCATTATATATACTTTATAATCATTTATAAATGTTTAACATGGAGATTGAATCTCATTGCATCGTGGAGACGGTAGTCCGTACGTACGTATGAGCGATGATATAATTACCATGATCGTGTTATTATATTGAAGTGTATGTATAATATTTCAGAATCAATATCACTAGAAAATAATCATATATAGTTATTTATTTACACCATTATACCCATCCAAGTAATGTGGTGGTCGAAAACAGATTACATCATGGCGTGGAGACGGTATTCCGTACGTACGCACACATGGTGATTTCATTTTACGTAGGATGGATTGAAGGTGAAATAGGATTGATTAATATTTATAATAACATATAAGTATATATTTAATACTTATGTTATTAATTTATAATGAAACAACTAAAGAAGTGGATGTAGAAGAAGAAAGAAACTTGAAAGAGTCGGTAGAAGATATTACCTCTTCTTCGACGCACCTCCTTTAAACTTCTTCGTAGGGCACTAATGTTGGTATTTAGAGAAGACCATAACCTCTATGATGTAACTAGAGAGGTTGAGAAGATTAATTGGCAGGGTTTTTCCGAGATTCAAGGCTTAAAATGGTGTAATGAGAAGAGGGAAGTGGTGCCCTTTTTATAAGGGAGGAGAGGGGCATCTTTGGAAAAACTTAAAATATTATTTTATAATAACGTCATTTTCGGTTTATAACAGATAAAAATAGATTTATTTTGAATATAAAGTGGGGATGGGTAAAAATCCTCTCAACATATAGGGTTTATAAAAGTTTAGGTTACTATTTTAACCTTATCTTTTAGATTTAACTCAATGTTAAATTGTTTAACTTTTACTGTGTCTTCTTGTTTTCTTACACTATATGGACAATAAACTTACTATAACATGCCAAAACAACCCTAAATGGTCATTATTAATATATATAATCTTATATAAGTCATTTTTATGATCCTTATTTTTTTATAAATACTATAACAATTAATAATAAAATATTTGTTTTAAAAAACTATTTTATGTCAATTTTGACACTATTTGGTAATTGATTTTTGTGAAACTCATAAAAGTATTATTATTTCTAAAAAAGATAATTTAATAAATACTAACATGTCATATTAACATAGAAAATTAGTTTAATTCATAACAAGTCTAAAATTTCAATTATTTGGGTATTTATAATATCAATTAATTTTAATTTTCATTATTAATGTAATTAATGCATCATCATTATGTTATAAATAAATTTAATTATTTAATGTCTAAAAATTATAAATAAACTACCATTAGGAAATAAATCATTTTAGAATTATAATAAATATTTATAGTCTAATTTATCTTATGTATAAACCTATATTAAAAATGTTTTAGTTACTAAACTTTGATTTTAACTATTTAAACTCTTTTTAAACAAAATAATAATAAATGTCCTAATCTAATCCAACTGGACCTAAATGATAATATTATATTCCTAAGGTTGTTTTTGGTCGAATTATATTTATCCAATATAATTAGGACATGTTTTAGAGTAATAATAATAATATAATTTTTACCCCTAATTACCCTATTTACTTTTAACCGTGGTAAATAAAAGTAAAAACTTACTATTCACCAAAAATTATTTTTATCTTATTGAACCACATTTTACTTCTTTATATTAACCATGTCTCTTGGATTTTTGAAAATATACTCATAGAAGTGGTAAAATTATGTTTTATGTATGTTTTCAAAAATCTCCTATGCGGTAGGTAAAAGACGGTGAAAAGTTCAATAACATTTTTATATATCTAAAATTATTATAAAATGACTGCAATGAATTAAATTGAACTTAAATAGGTATTATGTATCAATTTTTAACTAAAATAAATTTAAATAAAATTAATAATTATTTAAAAAAAATTCAGTTTTTAAATAGTAACCATGTGCTTTCATTGTTCATCAAAAATTGAAAGTTTTTATAAAAAAACAAAAAATTCACCCTAGGAAAATTTCGATATTCTGAATCATAAAAAGAAGTCCATTTTGAAAGATAAAATTTATAAAATTTTAAAAAGTGGTTATTACTATTCATAACGGCTAGTTTATATAATATTTTAATAACCTATCATTGTTCAGTGAAACTCGGTATTGCTTACAACACACGCTATCGTGGAAGGTCACGATTTTGTGTAATATAAGCCAAGTCAGGGTTGCGTGTAGTTAAAGACTCCTTTGTTGTTGTGTATAATAGAATCCAACCATATTTCATTTATACATGGAATATATGTATATTTATATATGTATATATACACTCAATGTTGCGTAGAATAACTACTATCAAATGAACATGAAATTACGTGTAACACGATCCAAGAATAGTGTTGCGTATACTCAAAGCTAATACGGTCTTGCGTATAGCGCAAGATAATATTGGTGTAGAATATAACAAAAGATATGAAAGAAATTAAAAATAATAAATCTCATAAAATCTCAGGGTGTTACACTCTACCCCCTTAAAATTAATTTCTCCCTCGAAATTCATCACGGTTAAAAATGGGTTACTACTTGAATGTTTCTTTTATAGAAAACACCATCATAAAAAAGACTACCAAAACTTAACATTGAAAAATAAATTATTAAATTTAACAGTTACCCAAATTTACTAATCACTAGGTTTCCACATAGGAGAACATAGGTGAAAATATGTATATTGAAGAGAAATCTAACCATCATGTTCTGATAGAGAGTGGTAGAGAACATGGCTAAGAAAAAACCAACAATCACAAAGCCATAAATTTATTATGATCTAAGGAACCATCTAATTATTCAGATATGAGGGTAAAAGGACAAAATTTTTGGTTTTCAAGATCATTTCACTAATGTTTAATATTTTTTGAATTAAAATAAATACTTACTTTATTTTTCTATAACCTCACTATTGTTTGTGACTTAAACAATTTCCACTTCATCTCTTAAAGAAATGAAGTTGATTTTGTCTTCCGTTAAGTGTTATTAGATCATGCGATTGAATGTTAAGTCATTCCATCTGTCCCAAACATAAAGTTAGTAAAAGTTATATATACAAGTCCATCTATAGTGAGATTAATCGTATATGGTTCAAAAAATGGACTTATAATTCATCTATCATACCGCTTAATAAAATAAAACTAGTTTATACTAACCAGGGTCTTCCTGTAGGATATAGTTAGGTGATAAATGCATGTCGCACTTCAGTTTGGGTTCAATTCCCACAGCCTTGTCCGTTGCAACGGGTTGTCGCTCGTCCTATGGGTTGTCCTTTTTCTAAATCTATACTATTATAATATTCCAGAAATAATATCTAAAAACATGTTTTATCCTTATTTAATACTATCTTATGTCCTACATAATCCATTCTAATCTTTAGACTTATCCAAAATGCATCTGTCCAATCTCATAGTATAAAGAATACAATTACTGAAAAGGCCACATAACAAGCACGTGGATACCATCGTTTATCCCCCATATATCGTATGATATATCTTGTTGATCTCATTCCAAACATGTGAATTCCTTAATAATGTATTCTCTTGAAACATTAATTTTCATAGAACCTTAGTGAAAACCTGAGTGCTGTCAAAAGTTAACTCTTTCTAGATACCAAAATCCCAAAAATTATATATATTCAAACCAAGATATCACACTGTCCTTATATCAGTCATGAGCTCATGAATACGATCAAAATTTCATTTTCTCTTTATCCCGTCATTATGTGCATATCTTCTTCATTCCAAAAAAATCAGAATAAACATTCATGGTTTCCGATACCATTAAAAATATACTTTCAAATACTTTAGGAAAAATAATAGTGTAAAAATCCTTATATGTATCTTCATTTTATAGTTCCATCAAATTACCTATACAACATAACCCTTGATAAAGATACAATCATTCCACTACCTTCTTAAACCATTGACCAAGCTTCAACACTTCTTTCATCTCATATATCATTTTTAGTCTCCTCATCATCATCCACATAAATACTACCCATATGACCATACTGACTCTCTTCATAAGATTTTACCTTAGGGCATTGGTTTGTATAATGCCCAAACATTCAAAATTTAAAACATCTAATCATTGTTGATGTCGTTGAAATACCATTATCCTTCTCCATGGTGTTAACTGAACCTTCTCCTTGGCACTTACTAGATTTGTGTCCTTATTTTCCACACCCAATGCATCATCTGGTTCCTTTGAAACATTCTCCTTGATGCCTTTTCCCACATGATTTACATGAGAGAAATTGATCATTCATTCCTCTATGATAATCATTGTAACAACCAAAACTTTTATGAGAAATATTTTGTTTTTATGTTATATAAATCATCAATGGAATCTTTCACTACACACAACACTATCTTGGCTTGCTTTACACGCAACAGCGGCCTTCCTCGATAGCTTGCATCGTACGCAATACCGAGTTTCACTAAACAACGATATGCTATTAAAATATATTTAAAACTATCCGTTATGAATATTAATAACCTCCTTTTGAAATTTAGTAAATTATATTTTTCAAAATGGACTTCATTTTTGGATTCAGAATATCGAAATTAGCTTAGGGTGAAATTTTGGTACTTTTCGGATAACTTTCATATTCTGATAAATAATGAAAATTATTAAATTTTATGTAAAAAAAAGTTTTTTAATTGAAATAATTAATAGTGATAAATTATTAATTTGAGTTGTATTAAATTAAATTTAGAATATATTTTTACAATTTAATACAATGTTTTTCATTGGATGTAATTTCACATTTCAACCAGACATAATCAAGTGTCAATCTTTTGATAATTGTTATCTCTTAAAAGCACGCTATTTGTCTTAACAACAGGAATTAATTTTTAAATTAGTTAATGTAACTGATATGTTTTGAATTTTCTAAAATAAAAATCATTTTTGAATTCATAATATCAAATATAGCTTAGGCCTAATTTTTGGTATTTTTCTGGAAACTTTCATTTTTTGATGAATAGTGAAACCACTAAGTGGTAGTTAAAAAACTGAATTTTTTCATAAAACATAATTTTACCGCTTCTGTGATTGGAATTTCGAAAATCCGAGAGACACGGTTAATATCAAGGACTATAATGTGGTTCAATGAGAAGAAAATAATTTTTGGTGAATAATAACTTTTTACTTTTTTTTACCACGGTTAAAAGTAAATAAGGTAGTTAAGGGTAAAAATGATATTATTATTACCCTAACACATGTACTAATTCTATTGGATAAGTGTAATTCGACAAAAAACAACCTTATGAATAAACTATGACCATTTAGGCCCAAATGGATTAGATTATGACATTTATTATCAATTTATTTAAAGAAGGGTTAAAATAGTTAAAATCAAAGTTTAATAACTAGTGAATTTTTAATATAGGGTTATACATAAGATAAATATTACTATAAATATTCATTACAAAGATAAAAAGATTTCCTACATTATTGTATTTTATTTTTAATTTTTAGACTTAAAATAATTTAATTTATTTATGATACAATGATGAAGCAGTAATTATCTTATTAAGGAAATATTGACATAATTGATGTTATAAATACCCAAATAAATGTAATTTGAGACTTTTTATGAATTAAAATAATTTTATATGTTAATATGATAAGTTATTATTGATTTAATTAAAAAATTTCGAACTAATCATTCTGTTATGATTTTCACAAAAATCAATTACCAAATAGTGTCATAATTGACACAAAATAGTTTTTAAAACAAATACTATATTATTAATTGTTATTTTATTCCTAAAAATCTAAGGATAGGCAAAAGGACTTTGATAAGGTTATATATATTAATAATAAACAACTTGGGGTTCGTCTGGCTTGATATAGTATGTTTATTAACCTTATAGTGTAAGAAAACAAAAAGACATGGTAAAAGTTAAATTATCTAACTTAATGTTAAATATAAAAGATATGGTTAAAATTGATACCTAAACTTGTCTAAATTCTATTTTATGATAGGATTCAGACCCTTAACCACCTTAGCTTAGAAATATATAAATTTGGAGCTATTAAAAACCGAATTTGACTTTATAATAAAATAAAAAATTTGTTATTCCAAAGGTGCCCCTCTCCTCCCTTATAAAAGGGAACCTCCTCCCTCTCTTCCTCACACAACATTTAGCCTTCAAGATCGGCCAACACCTGCCAATATCTCCTCTTCACTTCCCTATAAACATCCTAGAGGTCCTGGTATTCTTCAAATACAAATTTTAGTGCCCTAAGAGGAGGTCTCAAAGAGGCGCTTCAAAGAAGAGGTAATTCCCGTTTCCGATTCTTTCATCTTTATTTTTTCTTCCACTTATTCTTCATTAGTTGTTTCATTATGAAGTAATAACATCAGTATCAATCATATACTTATATGTTATTATATGTATGAAATAACCCTATTTCACCATCTATCCATCCTATGGAAAACGAAATCACCACGCGTGCGTACGTACGGAATACCGTCTCCACGCCGTGGTGTAATCTATTTTCCACCACCACCTTAATCCGATGGGTATAATGGTGTAAATAATAACTATATATGATTATTTTAAAGTGATATTGATTCTGAAATAGTATACATACACTCCAATACAATTCCACGATCATGGGAACGATATCATCGATCGTGCGTACGTACGGAATACCGTCTCCACGATATGATGTGACTTCTTATACATGATCTTCATTGCATAATGATTATATAAATGAATTGATCGAATTAATATTATATATTTTACACTAATACCATTCTGGAAATGAGGTATCTATAACCTAAAAATAAAAATAAGAATTTATTCGACAAAACGCGCATAAGAACAAAAAGTAATAAACACCCGAATAACAACTAGTAATGAAATATTACTAATAAGAATCTAAGAATATGACCATATATGATCTCATAAAAATAATTATGATTACAGAAGAAGTAAATAACATTATTTAAATCATTATACAGGAGGTTCAGACACTTACGAAGCAAATCAGACCTAAAGTAAGGGAAAATATCACAATCTCATTTTATCTGAGATTGTTTATACTTTGGTATTTAATGGGGTGTATTTTATCATCCACGTCCATGTTTCCTCAATATGTAATATTGTGTCCATCCACCTACAATTGTTTAAATCCAATTTTAGCCTTCGGTGATTTTTTAGTAAAAGATATAAAAGGAATCTTTTGTCGTTTTCTGTTCAAGGTACTTTTTGACTTTTCCGACAAAAGTGTGGGAAGAATGTTTTTTTAACTTATATGGCATGAATGAATTTTTAAAACATTATTTCCAAGAAACATACTTTACAAGTTTTCAAGTTTATTTTTAATCAACTTATTTTAGTTTAAAATTGAATGGCATGTTTAGAAAGGAAAATATTTTCGAAGTAGAAAGGATATTTTCCTAAAGAATGGAGTTCAAGTGTTTTATCAAAATTATTTTGCTTCTAAGATAATATAGGGTTCTATTTCTGTCCCTATTATTACATTGATTTGATTATTTAGTGATGTAATTTTATTTATTCCTTTATCTTATATGAATTGTTTTATGATGTCATGTTGTTTAAGAATCCCATTTTTATTACATGTGTTATGAAATGATGTATGATTAATGATTTTGTGGACCAAATATGAATGGTATAGTTATGAGATGGGTGGGACCTATATCTCCATCCAATGCATTGGGTGAAGATTTTATATCTCATGAGATAGACATGGATGGAACGGCAGGTTAAACCGGTTCAGTGAAACAGGACTGAAACGAGGAGTGAACTCGGTTCAGAAATGGACTTTGTCCACTAAGATAGTATTGACAATGCGTCTTGACTAATAAGAAATGATTCTCTATGATAATTTGTGTATGCCACAAAGTTTCATGTTTTAAGTTATAATTATTGGGATTTCATTTCACTACTATGATTTATCACATGTTATGAAATTATGCTCTCTTTTACAGGTTAAGATTTCCAAAATGTTATGTTCTTATGAATATGATGTGATTGATATTTCTTTTGTTTACCCTTACTGAGCATTTGAGCTCACCATTTTTTATTTTTTCTTTCCCCAGGTCAGGAAGAAGGTTATTAAGTAGGATATTCCAAAAGGGGCTCGCGATATGATGAAATAAATGGGAGACAGTATAGAGGCTTTATGAACCAGTTGTTTATGTTTCCCAGTTTCTAAAGACACTATACCTATACGGTCCATTCATGGTTTTGTTATATGTTGTAATAAGTATGCTTAAATTTTAAAGTAATTACAATGTATATAATGTATGGGTCATTATAGTTGGTATCAGAGGAATGTTATAGTCAACCTTTGGAAAATAGGATGTGAAATCCTTAGTAAGAACCCTAAGGATAATTCTAAGCATAGAAAAAAATCTTAGTATTTTAGAAATGGCCATGAATAACCTATGATAAGACCTTAAGTGTGAAATTTTATTCTTGATTATGTGGTTTTCCTATAATAATTAGTGTTGCTCACACTATTCTTCTTCGATTTAGTCAATGGATGGAACTCGAAGGAACCGTGTTAATGTGGAATGTGACGGGCAATGTAATGATTGTACCCCGGAGCAACCAAACGTCATGGGAGCTGGAATGAAAAATCTTATAGCCATGCTCACACAATGTTCTCAAGCTATGAATCATGCAGGACTTCCAAACGAGCAAAGGAAGGATCAACATTCTGTTGAATCCTTCATGATGCAGCGTCCACCTTCTTTCAGCAGGTCTACTGATCCATTAGTTGATGAACAATGGATTTGTACTACTGAAAAGATATTTTCAGTTCTTCAGTGTTCCGAACATTATAAAGTCATCCTAGCAGTGTATCGTTTGGAAGGAGATGCTGATCAATGGTGGAATTTTATTAATAATACGAGGCAAAGGGATGAAATTTAGTCCATGGAATGGGACGAGTTCAAGAACATATTTTTCAATAAGTGCATCCCTTGTATTATCCGAGCAACGATGGAGAAAGAGTTTCTTGAACTGAAGCAAAAGTATGGTGAATCTATTGGTACCTATAAAGAAATTTTACAAGACTTGCAAGGTACGCTTCTGGTATTATTATCCAACCTGAGTGTATGATCGATCGATTATTTAGTAGCTTAAAACCAAGTCTTAGAAGGGCCTTTGCCATAAGGGACTTCAATTGCTATGAGGAAATCGTTCAATGAGCGCTCAAAGATGAGATGGATATTGGAGTAACCCATCAGTCATATGGGTTTGATAAGAAGAGGAAAATGGAATTCAAAGGAAAATCTAAAGAGCACACTAAAAAGAAGATGAGGTTTCTCTTATGCTCAAAGTGTGGAAAGAAACATGCAGGGAGTTGTCTTAAAGGGACAATTAAATGTTTCAAATGTGGAAAGGAATGTCATCAGGCATTTGAATGCTGCAATGATGGGAAAAAGATGTTTAATTATGCAAACAAAGGATGGGAAACAGAGAATGAACCTACTACACTTCAATGTTTCAAGTGCAAGGAGATGGGGCATTATTCCAATGAATTCCCTAATCCAAGGGTTATTGATGATGATCGACATCAACAAAATCTTAAGGCTAAAGACAAAGGAATGTCACATGAAATTTCTATCAGCGATGTAGAGTACGATAACGATGTGGTGAAAGGTACACTTACCATCCACTCTAAAGTAGAAAATGTTTTATTTGGTTATGGATCCACCCACTGTTTTATTTTTGAAGATTTTTCTAAAGGTATCACCGTATTACCTCAATAGTTTGATGTTGAGTTAGCTGTGACAACACCTAATGTCACAACAGTCACATCAAAAGTTTATAAATCTTCCCCGATTTAAGTTTGAGGGAAAGTGCTTCCTACAAATCTTATGATCCTTCCTATAGTGGAATTTGATGTAATTCTTGGCATGGATTGGCATTCTTTATATAGAGCTCATATATATTTCCAAAGAAGGGAAGTCACATTTCATATTCCAGATTAATCTATGATCGTATATCGATGCAAGGATGAACATAACCTTCCAGTGGAAATTTCTTCCATTTTATGGGTCATGATTCCACTGAATGAAGGTTATTTATCTCAAATGGTTGGTGAGAAACTCACAATTAAGAGTATTCCCATTGTATGGGAGTTTGATGATGTCTTTCCGGAGGAATTTCTAGGTCTTCCACCAAATCATGAAGTGGAGTTTTCAATAGAACTTGTACCGGGTTATTTTCCTATTTCTAAGACATCTTATAGAATGGCCCCAATTGAGTTGCAGGAATTGAAGAACAAACTCCATGAGAATCCTGATAAGGGATTCATATGCCCTAGTGCATCACCTTGGGGAGCACCTGTTCTATTTGTTAAGAAGAAAGATGGATCAATGAGACTCTGCATTGATTATCGATAACATAACAAGATCACCATCATGACCAAATATCCTCTTCCAGTCATTGATGACTTATTTGACCAACTACGCGGAGATAAATACTTTTCCAAGATTGATCTTCGTTTAGGGTATCATCAATTATGGGTCAAATGGGAGGATATACCAAAGACAACATTCCTTACAAGGTATGGACACTATGAATTTATAGTGATTCCATTTGGTCTTACTAATTCCCCTGCTATCTTCATGGATCTGATGAATAGTGTCTCTATATACTATCTTGATCAATTTTTTGTTGTCTTTATATAAGATATTCTAATCTATTCAAAGAGAAAGGAAGAACATGAAGATCACTTGAGAATTATATTGATGACTCTGAGAAAGGAGAAGCTTTATACCAAATTTACCAAGTGTGAATTTTGGATTCAAAAAGTTTCATTTTTAGGTCACATAATCTCAAAAGAAGGATATCTGTGGATCCAGCAAAAACAGAGGTTATCGAATGATGGTCGAGATGAACAACTGTAACTGAGAACCGAAGTTTTCTTGGTTTGGCTGGATATTATCGACGTTTGGTGAATGATTTTTCACGATTATCTAATCCACTCCCCTAGTTGACCCGGAATGGAGTTATGTTTGTTTGGATGGAGGAATGTGAAGTGAATTTCAAGGAGTTCAAAATAAGGTTATCTAGTGAACATGTGCTCACACTGCCTTGTAGTGGATAAAGGTTTGTGATATACAGTGATGCATCCAAGAAGGGGATGGGGTGTGTTCTTATGCAAAATGATATGGTGATAGCTTATGCCTCACGACAGTTGAAAATCCATGAGAAAAATTACCCAACACATGATTTGGAGTTAGCTGCGGTAATCTTTGCATTAATGATTTAGAGGCATTATCTTTATGGAGAAAGGTGTGACATTTATACTGATCATAAAATTATAAAGTATATTTTCACATAAAGGAGCTTAATATGTGCCAAAGAAGATGGTTGGAACTGATTAAGGATTACGACTGCTCAATTCATTACCACCCTGGGAAATTAAACAAGGTGGAATATGCATTATGTTGAAAAGACCATTCTAGCTTATCCATTATGAGGATCACAAAAGATCTAATATTTAGGGATTTACAAAGGATGGATCTTGGAATTTTAATGGAAGGGGGAAAATCGTATCTTTCCCTAATGAATGTTCAACCATATATACATGTGAAGATTAAAGAGGCATAGAAAGAAGATGTAGATTTACAAATTAAGGTGAGAAATATTCCTGAATTCAACCTTGATTTTGATGGGATAATAATGTTCAGGAATCGGGTTTGTGTTCCTCCCATCCCAGAATTAAAGGAGTTGCTAGATGAGGCTCATAGTTCTTCATTCTCTATTCATCCTGGAAGCACGAAGATGTATAGGGACATGAAAGAGTACTTCTGGTGGGATGGCATGAAAAGAGATGTTGCTTAATATGTCTCTCGATTCTTGGTATGTTAGTAAGTTAAAGGTGAGAGACAGAAGTCTAAGGGGATGTTACAACCATTACCCATACCCGAATGGAAATGGAAAAACATCACTATGGACTTTGTCACAGGACTTCCTAAAACATCCAAAGGCAATAATGCTATCTGTGTCATAGTTGATCGTCTTACAAAGTCTTCACACTTCATTGCTATTAGAGAGGATTTCTCTCTGGATCAGATTTCCATGATATATGTAAAGGAATTGGTAAGATTGCATGGAGTACCACTTTTAATTATATCTGATCGGGATCCGAGATTTACGTCGAAGTTCCGGCGAATTCTTTAGCATACTCTGGATATAGATTTGAGTTTCAGCACTGCTTATCATCCTCAGAAAGACGGTCAGTCTGAGAGAAAAATTCAAACTCTAGAAGATATGTTGAGAGCTTGTACTATAGATGTCAAAGGTGGTTGGGATCAACACTGACCTTTGCTGGAATTTTATTATAATAATAGATTCACTCCAGTATTCAGATGGATCCTTACGAAGCTCTCTATGGAAAGAAATAAAGGACTCCAACTTTCTGGGATGATGTTGGGGAACGAAAGATATTAGGACCTGATCTTGTTGATGAGATGGTAGAAAAGGTCCGATCTATTCAACAACACATAAGAGCAGCTCAGAGTCGACAGAAAAGTTATGCCGACAACTGAAAATAAGACCTAGAGTTTGAAGTGGGTGATATAGTGTTTTTAAGAATATCTCCCTGGAAGAGGGTCATGAGATTTTGAAAGAAGGGGAAGTTGAGCCCTAGATAAATCGTTCCTTTCAAAATATTGGATCGTGTTGTAATGGTAGCATACCGATAGGCGCTTCCACCGAATATCTCTCATGTTCACGATGTGTTTTATGTATCTCTCCTGAGAAAGTACAAACCTGATCCTTCACATGTACTCAGTTCAAGAGTTGTACCACTAAAGCAAGATCTTTCTTATGAAGAACAGCCAATAGAGATTCTAGATCGTAGTGAAAAATTCCTACGGAACAAGACCACTCGCTTGGTGAACGTTTTATGGAGGAACCGCCAATTATAAGAAGCTTCATGGAAGCTTGAGGATATGACGAGGTAGAGGTATCCTCATCTTTTTGTTACAAAGGGACGAATTTCGAGGGAGAATTTCATTTTAAGGGCGGTAGAATGTAACACCTGAGACTTTTATGATAAATATTTTGTTTTTATGTTATTTAAATCATAAAAGGAATCTTTCACTACACACAATACTATCATGGCTTGCTTTACATGCAACCGCGACCTTCCTCGATAGCTTGCGTCGTACGCAATACCAAGTTTCACTAAACAACGATATTCTATTAAAATATTATTAGTAATACCCACTTTTTGAAATTTTGTAAATTTTATTTTTCAAAATGGACTTCATTTTTGGATTCGGAATATCGAAATTAGCTTACGGTGAAATTTTCGTACATTTCGGATAACTTTCATATTCTGATGAATAGTGAAAATTATTAAATTTTAATTAAAAAATTTTTTTTAACCAAAATAATTAATAGCGATAAATTATTAATTTGAGTGGTTTTAAAGTATATTTAGAATATATTTTTACAATTTAATACAATGTTGTTCATTGGATATAATTTCACATTTAAACCAGACATAAACGAGTGTCAATCTTTTGATAGTTATTATCTCTTAAAAACATGCTATTTGTCTTGAAGAAGGGAATTAATTTTTAAATTAGTTAATGTAATTGATATGTTTTGATTTTGGTAAAATAAACATCATTTTTGAATTCATAATATCAAATATTTCTTAGGCCTAATTTTTGGTATTTTTCTGGAAACATTCATTTTTTTGATGAATAGTGAAACCACTAAGTGGTAGTTAGAAAACTGAATTTTTTCATAAAACGTAATTTTACCGCTTATATGAGTGGAATTTGAAAAATCCAAGAGACATGGTTAATATCAAGTACAAAAATGTGGTTCAATGAGATGAAAATAATTTTTGGTGAATAGTAATTTTTTACTTTTTTCCACGGTTAAAAGTAAATACGGTAGTTAAGGGTAAAAATGATATTATTATTACCCTAACAGATGTTCTAATTCTATTTAACAAGTATAATTCGACCAAAAAAAAACTTAGGAATAAAATATGACCATTTAGGCCCACTTGGTTTAGATTAGGACATTTATTATCAATTTAATTAATGAAGGGTTAAAATAGTTAAAATCAAGTTTTAATAATTAAATAATTTTTAATATAGGATTATACATAAGATAAATACGACTATAAATATTATTTAGAAAGATAATAATATTTCCTACATAATGGTATTTTATTTGTAATTTTTAGACTTAAAATAATATAATTTATTTACGATACAATAATGATGCAGTAATTATCTTATTAATGAAATATTGACATAATTGATGTTCTAAATACCCAAATAAATGTAATTTGAGACTTTTTATGAATTACAATAATTTTATATGTTAATAGGACATGTTAGTACTGATTTAATTAAATTTTTGAGTACTAATCATTATGTTTTGATTTTCACAATAATCAATTACCAAATAGTGTCAAAATTGACATAAAATAGTTTTTAAAAAAATACTATATTATTAATTGTTATTTTATTCATAAAAATATAAGGATTGGAAAAATGACTTCGATAAAGTTATATATATTAATAATAAACAACTTGGCGTTCGTTTTGCTTGATATCGTATGTTTATTAACCTTATAGTGTAAGAAAACAAAAAGACACGGTAAAAGTTAAATTATCTAACTTAAAGATAAATCTAAATGATAAGGTTAAAATTGATACCTAAACTTGTCTAAATTCTATTGGATGAGAGGATTTCGACCCATCCCAACCTTAGATTCGAAATATATCTATTTGGAGATATTAAAAACCAAATTTGACTTTATAATAAAATAATATTTTTAGTTATTCCAAAGGTGCCCCTCTCCTCCATTATAAAAGGGCACCTCCTCCCTCTCTTTCTCACACCACATTGAGCCATCAATATCGGCCAACCCCTACCAATATCTCTTCTCCAATTCCCTATAAACATCCTAGAGGTCCTGGTCTTCTTCAAAGACCAATTTTAGTGCCCTAAGATGAGGTCTCAAAGAGGCGCTTCAAATAAGAGGTAATGCTCGTTACCGATTCATTCATCTTTATTTCTTCTTCCACATCTTCTTCTTTAGTTGTTTAATTATGAAGTAATAACATCAGTATCACTCACATATTGATATGTTATTATATGTATGAAACAACCCTATTTAACCATCTATCCATCCTATGGAAAATGAAATCACCTCGCGTGCGTACGTACGAAATACTGTCTCCACGCCGTGGTGTAAAATATTTTCCACCACCACATTTATCGGATGGGTATAATGGTGTAAATAATAACAATATATGATTATTTTAAAGTGATATTGATTATTAAATAGTATACATACACTCCAATACAATTCCACGATCATGTGAACGATATCATCGCTCGTGCGTTAGTATAGAATACCGTCTCCACGATGTGATGCGACTCGTTATACATGATCTTCATTGCATAATTATTATATAAATGAATTGAGTTAGTAAATATGATATATATTACACTAATACCATTCTGGAAATTAGTTATCTATAACCAAAAATGAAAAATACGAATTTATTCGACAAAATGTGCATAAGAACAAAAAGTAATAAACACCCGAATAACATGTAGTAATGAAATATTACTAATAAGAAGCTAAGAATATGACCATATATGATATCATAAAAATATTTATGATTCTGGAATAAGTCAATAACATTATATAAATCATTATACCGTAGCTTCAGACACTTAAGAAGCAAATCGGACCTTAGGTAAGGGAAAATATCACAATCTCATTTTATCCGAGATTGTTTATACTTTGGTATTTAATGGGGTGTATTTTATCATCCACATCCATGTTTCCTCAACATGTAATATTGTTTCCATACACCTACAATTTTTTAAATCCAATTTTACTTTTTGGTGAGTTTTTAGTAAATGATATAAAAGGAATCTTTTGTCATTTTCGTACGAGGTACTATTTCACTTTTCTGACAAAAGTACGGGAATATTGTTTTTTTAACTTATACGGCATGAATGGATTATTAAAACATTATTTCCAAGAAGCATACTTTACAAGTTTTCAAGTTTATTTTTAATAAAATTCTTTTAGTATAAAATTGTATGACATGTTAAGAAAGGAAAATGTTTTTGAAGTAGAAAGGATATTTTCCTCAAGAATGGAGTTGAAGTGTTTTATCAAAATTATTTTACATCGATGATAATATAGGTTTCTGTTTCTATCTCTATTGTTACATTGATTTGATTATGTTGTGATGGAATTATTTTTATTCCTTCATCTTATATGAATTGTTTTATGATGTCATGTTGTTTAAGAATCCCATTTTTATTACATGGGTTATGCAATGACGTATGATTTATGATTTTGTGGCACACATATGAATGGTATCACTATGAGATGGGTGGGAACTGTATCTCCCTCCAATGAATTGGGTAAAGATTTTATATCTCATGAGATAGACATGTCAGGAATGACAGGTTAAACCGGTTCAGTGAAACAGGACTGAAACGAGTAGTGAACTCGGTTCAGAAATGGACTTTTCCACTATGAAAGTCTTGGAAATGAGTCTTGACTAATAAGAAATGATTCTATATGATTATGTGTGTATGCCACAAAGTTTCATGTTTTAAGTTATAATTATTGGGATTTCATTTCACTACTATTATTTATACCATGTTATGAAATTATGCTCTCTTTGGTAGGTCACGATGTCCAAAATGTTATGTTCTTATCAATATTATGTGATTGATATTTCTTTTGTTTACCCTTACTGAGCATTTGAGATCACCCTTTTGTATGTTTTCTTTCCCCTGGTCAGGAAGAAGGTTATTAAGTAAGATATGCAAAAAGAGACTCTAGATATGATGAAATAAATGGGAGATAATGTAGTTGCTTTATGAACCAGTTGTTTATGTTTCCCAGTTTCTAAAGACACAATACCTATATCGTCCTTTCATGGTTTTGTTATATGTTGTAATAAGTATGATTCAATTTTGAAGTAATAACAATGTATGTAAAGTATGGGTCGTTATAATCATGAATCTCCATCTTTCTCTTATTAGCTGAGTCGGGAAACATACCAATGTTGAGATTATTGATCATATTATAAGATTTCAGATTAGGAATAATAATGATTTTTAGACTTCCAAATCTCGTTTCATTTGGTTTCTCATGAAGAATATCATTACATTGTCCATAATATCCTCCATTATCATGAATCTTCCTGTTTCCAGCTATTTTCTAAAACCCAGAAAGAATAGCGTGAAAGGAAAAAATCATGCTACGGAAAACAACATAGTAAAGCAGGAGTACCGTTAATATATAATATTTTAGGTTAAATTACAAGATCATTACCGTAATATTGGGACTATAACCTATATTTATACTTATATTTAAGGACATCACTAGACATACCATATAAATACCTCTAGGGGTTTCACTAAAGTTTTCACATACTAGTTTCTAAAGGTTTACTAAACCTTTAATCTGATACCAACTGTAGAGACCGAAATCATGAAGTACATGGAAATTAAATTACTTTTGAGGAATACTTAATACATGAAAAAAACCGACACCCAAAGACTGTATTAGTTTAGTGTCTTTGGAAACTCGGAACGAAATCTTCTAATCATGGTGAAAGATCTTTCGCATATCTCGGAAAGATACTCCCCATTTTGGTTTTCATACCTAAAACCATTCTTTATTTCCTGGGGGAAAGAAAACATAAAATGGGTGATCTCAAATTCTCTGTAAGGGTAAACATAGCGAACAAATAACAATCCATAAAAATTTGAATGCAAAAACATGAACATAAAATCTAAACATCAAATTCTTGAGCAAAGACATAAATCATGGAAGTACGTAAGGAATATATCATAAAGGAACATCAATCATGATAAAATATCATGGGAATAAAACATTTAAAGGTGGAAAACCATTAATCACGTGATATGATTTCCATAGTATCCAAGGAACTGCTTCCAATACTATCATAGTGGACAATGTCCCTTTCTGAATCGAGTTCACTCCTCGTTACAGTCTTATATCACGGAACTGGATTAACGTACCATTCCATCCATATCGATCTCATGAGATATAAATCTTTTACCAATGCATTGGACGGAGATATAGATCCCACCCATCTCATAATTAAATCTTTCTTTCTTGTGCCACAAAATCATTAATCATACATCATATCATAACCCATGTAATAGAATGGGATTCTTAAACATCATTCCATCATAACATAGTCCATATAAAAAATGGATATCATTTCATCTTAAGAAGAATAAAACCATGTAAATAATTGAGAAATTATAATTGAAACATAAACATATTAAATAATGTCATTTTAGATGTGAAATAGTTTTGATAAGACACTTTAAATGAATTCTTGAGGAAAAGATCCTTTCTTCTTCAAAATCATTTTCTTTTCAAAAAATTACATAACATTTTAAAAGAAAGGGGTTTTTTTGAAAATAATCATGAAATATTATAGATGAATCTTCATGAAAATGAGGAATTATGAAACCTTAAAAATCCGTTCACATCGTATAAGTTAAAAATAACATTCTTCTCGTACTTTTGTCAGAAACGTCAAAAACATCCTCATGTGGTAAAAAAGTAAGATTCCATTCATAAAATGTGGTAAAAAAATGGGTAAAAATTAAATTAAACTTACATGAAATTTTTTTAGAAAACAAGGGCATGGATGATAAAAAAACCCCCCAACAAATACTTACGAATAAACTATCTCAGATAAGAGCGAGATTGGAATAGTTATCCTTTACCTTATGTACAATATGATTCTTATGTATCTGAACCTCTTGTATAAGGATATAAATAATGTCATTTACTTATTACATATTCATATTCATTGTTATGATATCATATATGGTTCACTTATGAATTTATATTACCCTTTATTTTGTAAATTCCATGTTAAAGCAGCGTGTTGGGTAAAATCGTTTCATTTATCGTACGTGTTTCGACTTGTTGTTCTTGATATTATTACTTATATCCAGATTTACATAATTCCAGAATGTAAAACATGATTTATATATATAAGATATATTCATCATATACATATATATATATATATATGATCGATCGATAAATGGAATGATATACATTGTTCAGGGAGACGGTAGGCCGTACGTACGCATGAACGGTGTTTTCGTTTACTTATAGAATTGAATGGACTTAAGTAGATGAAATACATGTAGATATATATATACATAAATCCAGTATCATTATTATTCCATATATTTCATTATTATTCATTATATATAATTTATAATCATTTATGAATGGTTAACATGGTAAATGAATCTCATCGCATCGTGGAGACGGTAGTCCTTGCATACGTACGAGCGATGATATCATTCCCATGACCATGGAATTATATTGAAATGTATGTATAATATTTCAGAATCAATTTTACTTTACAATAATAATATATAGTTATTTATTTACACCATTATTACCATCCATGTAAGGTGGTGGTCGAAAACAGATTACACCAAGGTGTGGAGATGGTATTCCGTACGTACTCACGAGCGATGATTTCATTTTCCATAGGATGGATAGAAGGTGAAATAGGGTTGTTTCATATTTATAATAACATATCAGTATATAAGTAATAATTATGTTATTACTTTATAATGAAACAACTAACGTGGAGAATGTAGAAGAAATATGAAACATGAAAGAGTCGGTAGAAGAGATTGCATCTTCCTCGACGCACCTCCTATAAACTTCTTCTTAGGGCACTAGAGTTGGTCTTTTGAGATGACCAAAACCTCTATGAATTAACTAGAGATGTTGATAATAGTAATTTTCAGGGGTTGGCCGATCTTCAAGACTCAAAAGGGTGTGAAGAGAAGAGGGAAGGGGTGCCCTTTTTATAAAGGAGGACAGGGGAACCTTTCGAAAAACTTAAAATAATATTTTATAATATTTTCATATTAGGATTATTGACGCACACCTGTTGTAGGGTATGGAAAAACAATTATTTCCTAAGTTAAAATGTAGTAATGTGGTTGACCTAGGATGTCTCCCGAGGAGGAGTGCACACAAAACAGGCTGTCACTTTAATACGAGGGTAAAAATGTTGTGAAAAGAAATTAGAAATTCAAATGATTGAAAAACTATGAAATTAAAAAGGTGATTAGGTTGGGGTCGGTTTCCTTATTATAATGCTATCATTGTTCAATTTAATTCAAAACTCTTCTTCTTATTTGATTAAAGTGAGTTTCCATAATTTTTTCCTCTCACTTCCTTGGTGAAATTATTATTGTGAGAGAAAACCTTACCATGATCTTGGTTTGGTCAACTCTCCTTCCATGTGTAAAATAGTTTTATTGAATATCCTTAATTTAAATGGGAAATACCCGATCACGTATTGTTTATCCCAAACAATCAAGAACATTCACTACACCTTTTACACGTACTGACGTTTGTTGAGTACTTCACCACTAATTTCTCATTTATTCCATCGTATAAAAACCAGAAATTAGTGGAGGGAGATATTGATTATTTTACCAAGGAAAAAATAAATAATGGAATTAATATTCAAGAACGATCAATCATGATAACAAAATCTGCTATAAGAAATTGAAAACAACTTTTAAGAAAAATAAAATTATTCAATTGCGTCCAAGAACTCAAGCATTACAATGTAGAAATCCAACCCTTCCCCAATCACTCCAAAAGTTTACCCCACCATGGTAAGGGTAATCGAGAAGAATGGGGAAGAAGAAGGAATTAAAAAAATATGAAAAAGAAAATAAATAAAAGAGAAAGATGAAAATTTCCCCTTCTTGGTGTCCGAGAAGTAATGGGGTGGAGAATGGGATGCTTTGAGAGGGTGGAGATCTCCTCCTTTTATAGCCAGAATGGTTCCCCCGAATGTCGACGTGTTGTAGCCCCATTAAATGACATCGTCACGTGTTGAGCCCTTCTTGAATGTTGTTCATAATTCCCTTTTCCGCGTCCCCTAAAAATATTAGCTGATTTCGATAGGTCTTCCGAGGGTTATGGCCGTTTTACTATGATAATTTATTCTGTACAGTCAGACTATCCAAAACGAAATCCTCTGGATTATAGAGATTTAATGAACCCATAAACGGCCAATTAACTCGGTGTTTCCTTCATAAAAGATGCTCAAAAACTCCTTACGCATCCACCCAACGAATTTCGCAAGAATTGGGCCCATAGTGGATGAGTTATGGATCCCACATCAAAACTAGGAAGAAATGAAAATAGTTTTCTTGAGCCAACTTGTGAGCTTCTTTTGAGCTTCCATATGGCCGATTCAGATTTTAGTCCAAAAATAGTAAATGAAGCCCTGGATGTGTAGAATCTGAAAAAAAGATTGTTTCAATTTGGATCAGTGTAGATAAGGTTATGGCCAAACTACCGAAATTATTTAAAACTGTTAAAAATCCAAAATGGCAAATTTTTACTATTCAGCTCAAAATAACACCATTATCATAAAAATGAAACAATTCATCTTAGAGGAACAATTTTGTGGGTTTAAAAGAATGATATTCAATATAAATTAACTGAAAATATTATATCTATCATTTATAATAGCTCCAAATTGATTAATTTAGAATATAAAGTGGGTATGGGTCGAAATCCTCTAAAAAATAGGTTTTGGACACGTTTAGCTTACTAATTTAACATTACCTTTTAGATTTAACTCTAAGTTAAATAATTTTACTTTTACCATGTCTTCTTGTTTTCTCTCACTATATGGATAATAAACATACTAGAACAAACCAAACGAACCCCAACTGGTCCACTATTAATATATATAACATTATCTAAGTCATTTTTCAGAAACATAGATTTTTTGGAATATTATAACAATTAATAATATAATATTTGTTTTAAAAAACTATTTTATGTCAATTTTGACACTATTTGGTAATTGATTTTTGTGAAAATCATAACAACATTATTAGTTTGAAAAAAGTTAATTAAATCAATAAAAACATGTCATATTAACCTATAAAATTAGTGCAATTCCTAAAAAGTCTCATATTACATTTATTTTGGTATTTATAATATCAATTATTTTAATATTTCCTTATTTAGGTAATTACTGTATCATCATTGTGTCATAAATAAATTAAATTATTTAATGTCTAAAAATAGTAAATAAACTACCCTTTGGAAAGAAATAGTTTTGGCTTTCTCATGAATATTTATAGTCAAATTTATCTTATGTATAACCCTATATTAACAAATTTTTAGTTATTAAACTTTGATTTAAACTATTTTAACTCGTTTTTAAAAAAAATAATAATAAATTCCCTAATATAATCCAAGTGAACCGAAATGATAATATTATATTCCTATGTTTGTTTTTGGACGATTTATATTTATCCCATAGAATTTGGACATGTGTTAGGATAATAATAATAATATCATTTTTACCCTTAATTACCCTATTTACTTTTAACCGTTGTAAATAAACGTAAAAATTTACTATTCACCAAAAATTATTTTTATCTTATTGGACCACATTTTATTCCTTGATATTAACCGTGTCTCTCGGATATTCGAAATTACACTCACAGAAGCGGTAAAATTAAATTTTATGTATGTTTCCAAAAAGTAACAAGGAGGTAGTTAAAAGACGGTGATAAGATCAATAAAATTTTTATATATATAAAATTATTATAAAATTAATCAAATGAATTAAATTGAAATTATATAGGTATTATGTGTCAATTTTTTCCTAAAATAAATTTAAATTAATAAAATAATTATTTAAATAAAAATTCGGGTTTTAAATAGTTACCCAGTGTTTTCACTATTCATCATAAATTTAATGTTTTTAGAAAAAACCAAAAATTCACCCTCGGCTAATTTCGATATTCCGAATCTAACAATGAAGTCCATTTTGAAAGATAAAATTTATAAAGTTTCAAAAAGTGGGTATTACTATTCATAACGGCTAGTTTATATAATATTTTAAAAACATATCATTGTTTAGTGAAACTCAGTATTGCGTACAACACATGCTATCATGGAAGGTCATGATTTCATGTAATGTAAGTCAAGTCAGGGTTGTGTGTAGTGAAAGACTCCTTTGTTGTGTCTTATAACAGAATCCAACAATATTTCATTTATACATTTAATATATATATATATATATATATATATATATATGTATATATACACTCAATGTTGCGTAGAATAACTACTATCAAACGAACTTGAAATTGTGTGTAACACGATCAAAGAATAGTGTTGCGTATACTAAAAGCTAATACAGTCTTGCATATAGCACTAGATAATCATGGTGTATCGTATAACAGAATATATGATAGAAATTAAAAAGAATATATCTCATAAAATCTTGGGGTGTTAAATTTACATTATCGTCCCCTTAAAAAAAATTTGTCCTCAAAATATGAAACTGAACATCGAAAGTTAATGGTTAATACTATACAATTTCCTTGTGGGAAAACCATATCAAGAATATAGTTAAAATATTATATTAATAAAGGGAAAGGTAAAAACATTGGTTACTACAAAGAAACACATTATAATTGGAAAACATGGTCAAGGATGAATAACAAAACCATCATTTAGAGACATTAAACATTAAAACATATAAAATGACCAACTTAAAACATTTTGAAAATGGTTAATCATTAAAAAAAATATAATTATTGTTCACATTATAATAATGGACCTTAAATTTCCAAGAAGAACTTATCATTAACCATTAATCAAGAAGAAGAACTATAAAATTCACATTCCAAACATGTGAATATCATCTTCATGTATCCTCTTGAAATATGTTAATAACATGAATTACCATAAAACCTATATCAGAAACATGAATTACCATGTATTTCTTATATAAGATACAAGTTATTTGATATATTCCTAAAATCAAAAAGTGTTGTAAGCTTAGTCGATGATATTATAGACAACTTCTCAGAATGTCAATAATCAGTTCCAAAGTAGTTAGTTCTTATCTGAATCAAACATTTATTCATCATTATCTCAACATGAGATATATATATTAAGGGTGGTATTTCTCTCAATCATGTGTTTTTATATAGTTTAACATTATAATGAATCACTTTCCCTTTGTAACATTCACCATATTACCACTAATCCTTAATAATATTGTATCTTAGTATAATCATTATAAATATAATAATTCTTACAACTAGTAAAATTCTGAAAAAATATTCAAATGACATGATTCGTGACTAGGAATGTTAATAATTCTACATCATCTGCGGTAGCATCATAAATTTATCATTATAAAAACAATTCATTTTAAATATATTCTATTGGTGCTTGGGACATTGATTCAAATATTGGCCCATATCTTTGCAGTTTTAGCATTTAATATAGGGAAATTTATTCATTGTCTTACAATTTTGTTCATGATTTCCTTTTTCTCCACACGTGATGAAAACTCATTTTCCTCTCATGCATATACCAATCTATCCTGCCACAATTATCACATGTGAAAAAATATATCATTCCCTTCTTACATTTATACTTTTTTTCTACCATCTTCAACTTTTTTTTCTTCCCTATAAATCCATAAGAAATATAGAAGTCTATACATACCTTGTCGACAAATGAAATTATTTTCTCATATGATGAGGGTACTAGAGAGACAATCTTCCATGGAAATGATGGCTCAATACCATTAGAGATACGATCCTTCTTACTCTTCACATCTCATGAATTGGGGAAGTTTTCATTTCATATTATATGTGCTATTTATAATCAATTATATATTATATATTAACTGCTAACATTATTAAATCTCTATGACTCTAAACATTTATAACACATAGCATAATTTAATACATCATAAATACTAGAACCATATACATTGGTTACATTGGGGGCATAATTCCTTCATAATAGTGGGTTAATAAAATGTGAATTTTCCTAATAATTTCACCTAGGAGAATCAATACTAAGAGTGTAGCAAGGCCCATTGTCGTGTACTAGGATACCCCGAGTCAAGACCGAAACACCTTGATGGAATTTTTACACTTATGTACATCTCTGTCAAAGACACCTCTACATATTTGTATCAAGAGAAGGATATTTTTCTAGAAACATCGACATAATCTATTCCATACCATGATTCTAGGACAATATTGTATGTTAGTCCTAAAATACTACTTTAGGTCTTCGTTCCTTAATCTATGATTTTTGATCAAATTTTGATTTATACTACTAAACATCCATTGATACCAACTGTAAGGACCTTACCGAGTTTTCCGGAGCCAGTGCCTTATTTTATTACATTGGCATATAAAAAAGGAATATGAATCCCGAAGGACCATGTAGATTATTATATTTTGGAAGTAAGATATATAATTAAGTTCAACATTGCATATTTAATGGAAGACAACACAAATATATTATTATAGAAACCTCCAATCCACCGAGATTATGCCTGCATGTCACTCAAACTACTTTCTTCAGACCCTTGAAAAAATGAAACATAAGGTAGGGGTGAGCACAAACACTCTGTAAGGGTAAGAAATGTAGCATAATATAACATTAACATATACATTAGTTAAGGTTAATAATTTAAAACACCCGAGTTTATAAATAATAAACATGAACTTGTCATGGTAAGAATATGAGCAGAGTAATTAACGCCATAATAAAACATAATACTGTATATTATACTAGTCAAATAACCACATGAACATTTTATTACTATCATAATAATGGGGAAATAGATAATTCAAGACAACATGACCATACAGTTAAGGCCTCATGCCAAGTCCATGAATATTCATTTAGTCAAGGCCTTGTGCCAAGACCATAGTTTTTCTCATAAGACCTATCGAGGAACTGAGGGGCTATAACGGCACCCACCCTGCACTTTTTTTGTCTAGTGCATTCCTCATATGAATGGGGATAAATAAAAACAACAAATAAATTCATATTAAAACTAATATATGAAATATAAAAAACATTCCCCAAACATTAAGCACATACCCTTACCATTCGGAGTAAATTTGTGAATGGGTTTAAGATAAAACATCCACAGTAAAAAAAATAATAAACTATTAAAATAAATATGGTACATAATATCATAGCAGATAAAAGTCAATCAATTACAAGGTTCAATTTTTTTTTGACATAGATAAGGTACTTTTATAAAATCTTTGAGTATTTGATGAGATAAATACCCTTTTACTTTGAAAAGAAGAGTACTTTTGGAAAATCCATTGTATTTGACATGAAATGAGTTGTAAAAATGAATATCCCCAATAATAAAATACTAGGACAATGCAATTATATTTTGGGAATAAATTATGTACCACCAATGTGAAATCATGTAAAAAGAGTTCATAAGTTTCTTTTGAACTAAATATTTTTAGAGCAGTTGAAGGAAAGTATTGAAGAGTATTTTAAAATAGAAATACATGATTGTTCTATTAATTACAGAAATGATCCATGATCATTTTTCATAATAAAAGGAGTGAATTAATAGTAATAATTGGTTTAAAACAGATTCTGTTGTACACTTGAAAAAAGGTTACAATTCAAAAAATTCACTTGATTCAGGTTTTTATTTCAGAAATAATTTTGAATGTTCTATTAAAAACTTGTAACTACACATAAATTTAAGAAGAATCCTGGTTTTTCAAAATATTTAAAACTATCACACCTAATATAGGTGGAGTAATTAAGAATACACAAAAATTTTATAGTGGGTATTAGACAATGAATGTAACCTGAATGAAAATGGATGTTCGGGTGGAAAACCCTTACCACTTTGTAATCAAATGTTTCGTATGCCCCAAAATTAATAATATTAAAATGATACATTTAATACAATAAAAATAATTATATTAATTATATGTTACATCTATGGATATTATGCATACACCATACACAATTATAAGTAGCGCATATTTAAAATCTCAAAAAATGGAACTAAGATGAAGAAACCCTTACGTTATGTCCGAATGTGTTTCGCTCATGAAAATAATATAATCAAATATGAAATTATAATTATTAATAACATATTTCAGAACCTATTATTCATTTATTAAGTTAATAATAATTATTTTTACTTCACTTTTATTCTTATGGATAAGTTATTATATTGAATTATGTCGTTCTCGAGTGTTTATTTTCAAGATTTTCAAGAACGGTTCAATGTTTTTATGTAATGGAGTACATGTGGAATGGCTGTAAATCTCTAGAATAGAAATTAAATTTTATTTTTTAATATCCATAATTTCTAATGATCATTTCTATCATTTGGTTACATTGAATGTGGATGAATAATTTGATGACAACCACATTGAGTTTTTTACAGTATTTGTATTATTAGAAACTTGTTTGATCCTATAAATTAATAATATGTACATATACAGGTTATGGAAAATTAATTTGGTTATAATACATATATTATTGTCTGGTTCAACTTTCTATATGGTTTCATTTTCTTTTAATAAAGTAGAAATTTATGAATGAATCTTTGTCATCCATGAAGGTTATAAATTGGATCCTCATGGACGTTGATTTTATTATAAAACTAAAAGTGAGGGAGTAAGAATATTGATGATGGTTATTCCATTAACATGATATAATTCCGGTATATATATTATACTGTAGTTATCATGGTCCTATGGAAAATGGAGGTGAGGATAGAAAAAGAAAAGATATGAACATGAAAATAAAATAAAAGTTAAGAGACTCGTTAGAGAAATTTTGTAGCCTAACGGTGTCACTTAAAATTTAATAAAATTTATTGATGAGAGAAAAAGGGTATATCATCATATGGAAATAAAAAGGACCGTAATAAGATTACATAATATCAAACCCCAACATATGAGAATGGAAATTCTAAGAGATTACAAAAAAGAAGTGTTCACTAAAAGATGATGGTGAAAGGTTCCCTTACCATTTTGAGTAACTCCAAGAACATGAAGGTGGGGACCTTGGGGATTAAGGACACATTGGGGGACTTCTAGGGAGGTAAAAACACTGCTTATTTTATGAAAAGGTATTTTTAATGAAAGAAAACGAATGGAATAGTGGGTATTTAGAGTAAAAGATAGTGAATTTTTTATTTTTTTAAAAGGACGCCTCATTAGTGGGTTTTCTAAAACCAACGGCTGCCTCATGGTATTATACAGTTGGGAAACCAAATATCTTATTGTACTATACACATATCAACTGACATTTTATATTAATTGTTACATCATTCTGATTTCATCAAATATACCGAAAACTCAATCCTGTATTTTTACTATTCACGAAAAATTATAGTATTTTTAAAAGATCACAAAAATTTACCCAAAGAATTTTTCAAATGGTAGAATTAAAAAATTAACTCCATTTTTCAAAAATAATTTACTAAATATTATTAATTTAATTATTAAATAAAATTATAATTTATTCAAAAAAAATAACATTAAAATTATAACTCGTATTATAAGTTCTAGAGAAATTAATCATGGTCTTGTAAAATTATCTTATAATTATAATACTAAAATGTAACAATTTGTGATTAAATTTTATGAAAATAAATTTCCATTTTATATTGTTAAATTAATCAGATAATTGTAATTTATAAATTTATGTCTTTCAAAAATTCCAATAAATATAATATGTACGTTTTTTTCACTTTTAAGATGTCTAAATTGTATTTATATATTCATGGGTGAATTCTAAATTTTTTTATATGATTTAGTAGTAATTTATATTTATTATTATTCATAAGGGTATGTCACAATTCACAAGGCTGATTTACTATTCACCAAAAAATAATTTTGTCTTATCAGACTCCTAATATCTTAGTAAATGCTATCGGGTTTGTCAGTTTTTAAAATTTCACATCACAAAGGTAGAAAAATTATATTTACCAAACAAGGTTATAAAAAAGTGGTGTTTTTTAGAGACTAATTATTTCATTCATTTTATAATAAATCTATTTGTAAATTTTTGGTGTGTTAAATTATCCCCTCCTTACAAAAAATTTGTTCTCGAAATTTGAAATTATACTTCAAAATTTAATGGTTGATAATTTAAAATTCACTTGTGGGAAAACTACATCAAGAATATTGATAAAATATTATATTAAAAAGATTAAAGGTAATGCATTGGTTACAACATTTCCACACATTCTAATTGGAAACCACGGTCAAGGAAGAATAACCAAACCATCAGGTAGTGACTTTAAACACTAAAACACATACAATATTCAACTTAAACCATTCTGTAAATGGTTAATAATTATAAAATATAATTACTCAACACATTATAATGAAAGCATCTAAGTTTTCACGAATAAATTATCATTAACCTTTAAACAACAAGAAACGGCTCTAAAATTCACATACTAAACATGGGAATAACATTATTAGGTATCCTCTTGAAAAATGGTAATGACGTGAATTGCCAAAAAACAACTTTAAAAACATGCATTACACTTTATTCCTTAAGTATTATACATGTTATTTGATATATTACTAAAATCCAAAAGTGTTGTAAAGTCCATCGATTATATCATAGACCACTTCTCGACACATCAATAATGATTTCTAAGGTAGTGACTACTTATCTGAATCAATCATTTCGACATCATTATCTCAAACTGAGATATATATATTAAGGGTGGTTTTTCCCTCAATCACGTGTTTTCTAAAAAATATAACTTTTTAATAAATCAATTTTCCTTTGTAACATTCACCATAAGACCTCAAATCCTTAATAAAATAGTAATGCACTATAATCCACATAAATCTCATAATTCTTACACCCAGTACAATCATGATTTTTTTCAAATGATATGATTCTTGACATGGAATATTAATCATTCAAGTTAATCTAAGGAATAATTATAACTTTATTATAATCAAAAATCATAAATTGGGGTATATTCCATTAACTCTGGGGAAATTGATTCACACATTTTCCCATATCCTTGTAGTTTTATCCTTGAATATATGGAAATTCTTTCATTGCTTTCCAATTATGAGCATGGTGTCTTTTTTCTCTACACACATATCAAACTCCTTTTCCTCTCAAGCATATACCATGGTGTTTCCTTCCACAATTATCAGAAGTGGGAAAATATATATTTCTTTTCTTCCATTTATCTATGTTTTTTCCTCCCTTCCTACTCTTCTTTTTCTTCCCTTAAAATCCATAGGACTCAAGTTTGTCTTCAAATACCTTGTCAAAACATATGAATATTTATTCATATGATGAGGAGACATTGGAGACAATATTCTTTTGAAATTATGGTTTAATACTATCATTGATTTGATCCTTATTACTCTTAACATATATTGTATTGGTGAAGATTTCATTTCATTTCTAGGTTCCATTTCTAATAAATTCAATATTATACATTAGCTTGAAACATTAGAAACTCTCTTTGACTCTAATCATGGTATAGCACATAGCATACGTTTATTTATCATAAATACTAGAAACATGTAATCTGGTTACATTGGGGGCACAAATCCTACAAAATGGTGTGTAAATAAAATGTGAATTATCCTAAGCATATCCCCCGGGAGTTTTAATACCAATATTGGTGAAAGGCTTATTTTTTTGTACCAGTATACCCTAGGTCAAGCCCAAAACTCCTTCACATAGATTTTACTCATATGTACATCTATGCCAGAGCCACCTCTACCTGTTTGTATCGAGACAGGGATGTATTTTATATAAATATCCATATAATCAATTCCTTTATAGGATTCTAGTATGTTCTTGTATGTTTGTACCCTAATAATCCCTTGGGGATTTGTCCCTAATCTACATTTTCTAATAATGTTTCCATGTTTTATACTAAACAACCTTTGATACAATCTAAATGGCCCCTACACCAGTTTCCCATAATCAAGGCCTTATATTATTACATTAGAATATGAACATGTAATATGCATCTTGAAAGGAGATATAGTCTTAAAAATTGTGTAAATGAGATATGTAAATAGATTTAATATTACATATTTAAAGGCTAAAAAATACATTATTCTTTAAGAAACATCCAATCCTCCTAGATTATGCATGCAATTCACTCCTAACCAACATTTTCATATCCTAAATAAAATGAAACAAAAGAAATAGGTTATCTGAATTTCATAGTAAGAGTAATCAATACAATGGAAGATAACATAAACATATACATTAGGGACATTGAATAATTTAAAACACATGAATTTATAAATAATAAACTTTAACACATCATGGCAGGAATAGGAGCTGAGTAATTAATGCCATAATAAAACAAAATCATGGGTATTCTATTATTTGAATAACCATATGAACTTTAAATTAATGGATTTATAATGGGGGAATTAATAATGTGGGACAATATAACCATACAATATAGGCATCATGCCAAGGCCTAAATATTCATTTTGTCAAGGCCTTGTTCCAAGAACGTATATTGTCTCTGGAGACCTAACAATGAACCGAGGGGCTATAGTGGGCATCACCTGACACATTCTATACCCAATGAATTCCTCATATGAATGGGGACAAATAAAATCCCCATATACATTCATATACATTCTAATATATGAAATGTAAATAACATTCCCCAAACATTAAGCAATATCTTATCCATTATGAGTAAATTGGTTAATGGTTTTAAGACAGAACATCTGATGTCAAACAAATCATAAAGCGTTAAATTAAATATGGTAGATGATATCATAGATGATAAACCTCAATGAATGAAATGGTTCAACAAAGGATGTTGATATAGATGAATATAATTTTATAAAATCTTCGTGTAATTCTTGAGATAAACACCCTTATATTTTGAAAATAATAGTTTGTTTGTAAAATCTGTTGTATTTTCCATGAAATCAGTTTGTAAAAATGAATATCCCGGAAAATAAAATACCAATGAATTGAAATTATATTATAGTCATAAATGATTCCCCATATATGTAAAACCATTTTAAAATAGTTCATAACATTATTTAGAACTACTTCATCATATATTAATTTAAGTAATGTATGACAGAGAATTTTAAAGTGGAAGGATTCTTTTATTATAATAAATCCAGAAATGATCCAAGATCATTTTTCATGATAAAATTAGTGTTTTTATAAAAATAATTCTGGATTTAAATAAACAATGGTTTACACTTTAAAATGGGTTACAATTCGAAAAGATCCATTGAATCTGGTTTTTATTTGAGAAATAATTTTGAAAGTTCATCTTAAAACATGTAACTAACCATAGAATACAGATGTATTCTGGTTCGTAAACATATATAAGACACTCAAAAAAATTATGAGGATTCCATAATAGTATATAATAATTTCATAATTTTAATTAGACAATGATAGTAACACGAATGAAAATGGAAGTTCGTTTGGAAAACCCTTACCACTTTGTAATCAATCAATTTGTTTGAAACAAAATTGTTAATATTAAAATGATTCATTGAATTCTAGGAAAATGATGATAATAAGGATATGTTACATAAATAAAATTTATTCATAAACAATACACACATATCATTATTGAATATGGAATATCTCACAAAAATGGAAGTGAGAAAAGAAACCCTTACACTATATACGGATGTGTTCCACTTTTGAACTTATGATCCTATAATATGAAATTATACTAATTAATAACATATTTCATAGCCTATTGATGTATTTAGTTCATCATAATTCTATTTATTTCACTTAGGTCATTATTTGATAAGTTATTATATTGAATTAAGTTATTCCGAAGTGTTTGATTTCCTGATTTTCATAAACGGTTCACTTGTCTTTAATTAATGGTGTTTGAGTGGAATGGTTGTAAATACCATATTTTAAATTAAATTTAATTTATGAAAATCAAGAATTTCTAATGGTTATTTATATCATTTGGTTAGACGTAATGTTGATGAATCATTATATGACAGCAAGTTCGATTATTTTGTCGGTATTTGGATTATTATGAACTAGTTTTGTCATATAAATTTATAAATTGTATAGATACTGGTTCCTAAAAATTAATTAGTTTATCGTACATATATAATAGTCTATTTCAGCCATCTAAATTTTTTAATGACTAGTAATGATGGAGAAATCGAAGAACGAAACTTTTTCATCCATGAAGGTTATAAATTGGAACCTCGTGGATGTTGATTTTGTTTATAAAAAATAAAACAGAGGGATTAAGAATATTGATGATGGTTATTCCCTTCACATGATATAATTCTAGTATGAATATGATATTGTATTTATCTTGGTCATTTTGAAAGAGGAGGTGAGGAGAGAAAAATAACATAGATGAACTTGAAAATAAAAGAAAATTTGAGAGATCCCTTATGAAAATTCAGTAGCCTAATGGTGTCGCATAAAATTTTATAAAATGAATTGATGAGAGAAAAAGGGTATCTCTTCATATGAAATTCAAAAAGACAGTATGAGTAATAAATAATTTCAAAACCCAAAATATTATAATGGATTTTCAAATAGATAGTATAAAAGAAGTGTTGACGAAAACTAGAGGGTGAAAGGTTCCCATATCATGTTGAGTAACTCCTAGAACATGAAGTATGGGACCTTGGGGATTATGGACACCATGGGAGGAGTCATAGGGAGGTAAAAACACCAGAGAATAGATGGTGAGATATTTCTAATTAAATAAAACGAATGGATGAGTTTGTATTTATAGTAAAAGAGGGAGAATATTTTATTAATTTCAAAGGACACCTCATTAGTGGATTTTGTAAAATCATGGGCTAGACAATGGTAATTTCCCATGGTATTAGACCCATGGGACAAAAAATATCTTATTGTATTGTACAGATGTCGACCAGAATTTTTTTGTAATTATTACATTATTATGATGGCATTAAATATACCAAAAACTCAAAACTATACTTATACTATTCACAAAATATTCTAGTATTTTAGAAAGATCCCAAAAATCCACCCCCAATATTTCTCAATGTGGATAATTTAAAAATGAACTCCATTTTTCATAAATAATTTTCAAAATATAATTAATTTAATTTTTAAATAAATTCATAATTTATTTCCAGAAACAACATTAAAATTATAACTTGTTTAATAAGAACTTGAGAGATTAATCAATTTCCAATAAAATTATCTTATAATAATAATACAATAAAGTAAAAATTTGTTATTATATTTTATGAAAATTAATTTCCTTTTTAATTTATTTAATTTATAAAAAAATTGTAATTTAAATATTTCTGTAAATAAAAAATACCAATACTTATACAATGTTCATTTTTTCACTTTTAAGATGTCTAAATTGTATTTATACATTCATGGTTGAATTTTATATTTTTTATATCATTTACTATTTATTAATATTCATTACTATATATAAGGGTATGTCACTATTCATAAGGCTATGTTATTATTCACCGAAATATAGGTTTTTCTTATCAGACTCCAAATATCTTACTGACCACAACCTTTTATGTCAGTTTTTCAATATTCCAATCACAGATGTGGAAAAATTGTGTTTACTTGCCTATGTTATAAAAAAGTGGTGTTTTTTAGAGACTCAGTCCATAATACAATCTATAATAAATCTATTTGTAAATTATAAGGGTGTTACAATTATTACTATCATTTTGTTGATATTTTCCAGTTGCACCATTTAGTCACTATAATACCTCTTCTCCCATATGAATTTAAACTATTAAATGGGGCCTCCATTTTCAAATCATAATGTGAAGTAATTTTAACAATTTATGGGTTTACAAGAGAATGGTTGTCAATGGTATGTCTGATCATATAATGAAAACTCATGACTATTTCCCCAAATACACCTACAATAAATGAAGACAATAATTTCATCAATAAATGGAACATAATTCTCAAATGGACTCATCAAACATTGAAAAAGAATTATCAAAAAATTGAAGTATAAATATTCCCAAAACATGTGATATACCTATAAAATATAAAAACAAAATTAAAGAATAATCATAATCCTAAATCCTTGAAAAATTTCTACTTTTAAAATATAATTCTTAATTATATATAATAAAAATATATTATATTTCATATATATTATTTTTATAGTTTCCACCATAATAATTTATCAAATGATAATTCAAGAATTAATCTCTTTATAAACATTTTTCATGATATTCCCATATTTTATTTTAGAAAAAACTAATTTTTTCGAAGAGAAGTAATGAATCCCAATTAATGGTGATGGATGTGATAATATTTTTCTCCCCAACTAGGGAACTATTTATGATTCAATAATTTTATATTCAATTACATATTTTTTTTATCATTTTCAACATTTGATTTTATTTTCACCTACAAGATAATACATCATTTGAGTGAATATGGAGAGAATGGAAAATAAACCTATATTTGGAAAATAATCCTCTATAATTAGATTTATTCATCCTAAAATTCATCATGTATTAATACAGTTGTGTCCACCCATTAATAATCAATTACATTCCCTATAAAAACTAATTTCATTATAACCCCATGAAACTTTTCTAAATTGGGAAGTAATCTATCATATAATATCTTATCCATACTTCCTCTAACCGTACACATCACCTATATCCAAATAAAAATAATAATGTATTTTTATTATATAATTATGTGATCAAAATAAATTCCCATAATTTCATGCTCTATTGTTGATCACCAAAGGACATTATTTATACCTCACAAAAGAAAAACATCCAATTATAAACTGAATTATAGTGTCAAAATTTTCATACAATCTCGTATTCTGAATTTATAAATGGTTACCCTTGAAAAAGTAATATTTTTTAATTAAGAAATATTAATTATCCCACAAAATTCGAGTAGCTTTAAAATTTACTAAAATTCAACCTAGAGGTAAACACTATTCTTTGAGACCAATAATAAAATTGAAAATATTTAAATTTTTAGACAGTATTAAATTTAGTATTTTTTCCATGTCAAATAACCTAGGACAATATAATTAAATATGTTATAAGTATCAATCAATTTATAATGTGGTCTTCTATATATAACAACCTAGTAGACAATTTTATCACAATTGGGTAAGATAACCACCAATAACACATATAATAATTTAGTTAAAAAAATGAAAATGAGAATTTGTGAACTATTGAATTTTATATATTATTAAAATGATAGGTTCACCACTTTTATAAAAAGATGAAAATTTATAACATTCTCTCTTGATGAAAATATCATGTGTGATTATTTTTTGGATATTTACGTGGAGAGCTTATAGGGAAGGTCTCATAAAATTCTAATCCCATAGGATTTCCTAATTTGATTTCATGATTTCAGGGAAGTCTCATAAAATTTATAATATTTTATTTATCTAACCCCAATAAAAATTAATCAAGATTATTATTCATAAAAAATTGGATAATAAATGGTACATTGGTCCCTCGTCACGATTAAAATTATTTCAGTATCGGATTCATCATTTAAAAGAACTATGTTTTAGGTAGAAAAATATGTGATATATCTTCAATAATAATATACAATATCTAATCAATATATATATTACGTTTTTATGTAATAGAGGAATTAAATCACTGATATTGGGTAAATATGACATATTCCTTCCATCATAACAATGTTCCTTGCTATATCTCTACACAAGAGAAAAAATTATCCTTTTACAATTGTTTTAAATGCCTTATGAATCATGGATATGTGATTTTAGTAATTGTTTACTTTTCCCCTAAGTAGTGGTAAACCTATTCCATGTGTTAGATCAAAAGATTTCCACCCCCCCCCCACGTAGGTTCATGACATGGAAATAACTTCTTTCATGTATGGCTACTGGACCACATAGAATGATCCTAACAATTATGTGACGAGGATAAAATATTGAGTCCCGTGTAAAGGGATGGGGAGTTCAATGTGACTATATAATTATGATATGGTCATTAGCCACATATATGAATAATTTTAATGTAGTGAGATAGTTATAAAAAAAATAAATATAGTGTATGGAGGGACCATATGTCTATAATCTAGTATTATAGCATAGGCAGAAAGTTCAATCCTCTCATGTAATTCTTGGGGTTGATTTTTGGATATTCATTTTCTAATGATCCATTATGTTAGTGACATGATATTAAAAAACATTTTATATAACTACATGGTATCATAGAATAATACATATAGGTCTCACCATGAGGTCAGAATATTGAGTCATGTAAGGGTGAGGGGTAATACTATGTCCCAATATAAATATCATATGATAATTATACTTTTACATGAGTCCTTTCAAATCTGGTAGGAAATGATGCATAGAATATAATATCTTGTTTTGATGGGTTGAAATTTTTACAAATGAAATGTTAGTATTTTTTTAGGATTCTTACATAATATTTAATAGTTTGGAGAGTAGTTTGGAAAAGGTGTAGAAGTTGTTCTTGAATTGAAATAACAAAATTATAGTTTTTTTCTTATAATTGGAATCCCAAAAGTTGATATGTTTTTTTAAAATTTGAAAATTACTAGATATTATTAATTATTATACGTAATTTTATCTATTTGGATATGAAATATATCTGAGTGATTAATTTATGAAGATGATTTCAAATGATATCATCACAATCCCAGTGTGAAGACAAGAATCACGATGGAAGTAAGCTTCTCAAAAAAATTACTGCTCGATAGGTCTCCCAGCATATGTAAGATATTTTTGGAAGATATAAAATATTTTATAATGATATATAATTTTAAAATAATAGGATACATCCTATGTTTTATAATAGTTTCTTCAAAAGTATAGTAAAATTTGGTAATGGAATATATTTCCATATATATATTATCATTTTAAAGTAATGTAACATCCTCTATAATGTGGGCATAATACAAACGAATAAACCCAAGCTGGTAGATATATGTTTTTGGATATTATGTAAGGGTAACGAAATATAAATAGATTGAAAATTGTTTTTGTTTAGAAAAGAAGGATTTTATTAATTAAAAATACGTTGATGATGTATTAAATTTTAATTACACAATGGGTTGGTTATTCTATAAATGGAAAAGCCTCAAATCTATAGTAACATAATTGTACATAATATTATATGTTGGGTTTATTTTATAATCCAAACAAGGATTATGAATTAAAATATCAATCAAACAAAACACTTTATATTGTTCATTGCATGAGAAAAATTTCTATTCAAGGAAGAGTCATATAAAAAATTTATTGACACTAAATGTTTGAAGGATTCCAAATCATAGAGGAATTTCATGTCATAATTTGTTTGACGAATCTAGAGGAAGTGTAAGATTACAACAAAATTTTAGATGATTTAAATAAAATATTTCATTAGATTTTATGGATCTAGTTGATAATAAGAAATAATTTTATAAATATTTATATCATGTAATTCTAATGTTATGGTGTAAAAATACTACACTATTATAAATAAATTCACATTTTTAATATTTGGTTTACCAAATCTCTAGTAGATCTGAATGATGTTCAAAATAATGAGATGAAATGAGATTTTGGTAATTTTATTTTAATATATTTGGAAATTATTACCATATTAAACCATGTTCTATACATTGTATAATATTACAGGATTATAGTAATAATGACTCTTCTTAACCATCAGATCAATGGTTTGATCTATGTTAGTTCTACAAAAATTGAAAGTATTAAATTAGGAAAAGAAGAGAGAGGTGAAAAAAATATATATCTTGTTTTCCAGAGATAAATAAGAAGGATATAAATAGATTATTTTTATTTATATATGTACATGTTGAAGAAGATAATGATCATGGAAGAAGATATCATTAAACATAGGCTTCCAATTGTTTATATAAGACAAAAAAAGATAATTTAAATGTCTAATTATCTAAATTGATGAAATATTTGATTATTCTGTAATTTTGGGAAGAAATGTATAGAACCCTTAAATTAAGGGAATCAAGAAAAAAAATTCATCAGATAATAAAATAGTAATAAGGAATAGACCTTTGGAACGCACATAATATTATAACATTGTGAAAAGGTGTAATTAGAAAAAGGTTCACTAATTTAGTAAACGATATTGAATTAGGTCCTTGCATAAACTTATGGACCTGAAAATAGAAATGTATATAAAATTATGATAATGTAATTAGGTTGGAACATAAAAATCATTCCCTAGAATTCATTTTTTATTTAAAAAACATATTTTCCCTCATAATTGAGTCTAAACCTTCTTGAAATGATGCACCACCATCCCCAATCACATTCAGTTACATGTAATTGATCGAGTTCCCCCTTCTATCCATAGTGGATTGGGTTTCCCTATATTCCCATATTGGATAAGGTTCCCTACATTACCATAGTGTATTAAGAAAAAAACTATTTCCAATTATGGATAATGTCTGTCTACTTGTTTAACATCATTATATCATGTGATGTAAATCATCACCCAAAGCATTGGGGGGAGATAGAGGTCCCACCCCTCACATAATAAAATCATAAAACATTCATCATATCAAGAACCATAAAAAGAGATGGGTATCATAAATATTTTATAATAACTAATAAAATGGAGTGGTTATTATAAAAATATCATCATATATTTACCTATCGAAAAATTGTAGGTCTCATAATCATTTCATCAAAGAATATAACTCATGGAAGAGAAGAAGGTGTCATAAACATCATTCTATAAAAACATAACCAATTCTGAAATAATATGAATTATACTATTGTTTAATATATCTGTTAATGAATGATGTACCACAATATATGTCATCATATATGGTAAATGATTCTGAAATATCGCATGAAACATTTCATTAGGAAAATAGACTTTCCTTAAATTTCATTATGATAAAACCATTTCAAAAATCCTTATTTATAAAGAAAGATTTACAATTTCATTTATAAAATTTATTTATGAAAATTTTTTCTCTACTTTGAAAAAACAAATTAAAAATAAATAATATTGAAAAATATTATCATTTAAAATTGCTATGAAAAATTATATTGTAATATTAATAATATTTTGAGAAAAAATTTCATTGAAAAGACGTTGGAAACATAACAAGAAAGCAGGGAAACATTTTCAAAACCATTTTATATAATATGTTATTTAAAACTTATAATTAAATATTTAAATAATGGAAATAACTTTTATTGAAAAATTAATTTGGAAACATATAATTTATGCTTCGAATATCATTTAAAACACTTTTTAGAAGAAATATTTTGAACACCATATTATTTAAAAACACCATGAAAAAATAAAAAAAAATCTTTAAATCATTGTGAAAACAATTTCCTATAAAATGTGTTTTGAAACATAAAAATAAATCTTGAAACCATAAATATTTCCTTTAGTTAAAATTTTATTTTTTAAAAAGTAAAAAGGTTGATTTTAAAGTCATTTAAAACACTTTTTCAACATAATTTATTTTTAAAACATTTTTCATTGAAAAAAATATTGATATGAACTTTTTTTAAACTATTATGAAAATTAATTTATTTCAAAATTACATTGTAAACTGAGAATGGAATCTTTAATGAAATTATGGTCATAATAGTAGGTAAGTCTGTACATTCCAAACATTTCTTATTCACTGTAAAACATTTAGAAAAGTGATTCGACAAAAAAATAAAAGAATATTACATTTAATACAATTTTTTAAAGATGTTAAAACATGGGTAAAAAAGTCCTTCTAGAATAAATGAATAATATTTGAAATTTTTTAATACATTTTTATAAAAAATGGTTTTTAAATAAAACATATATTCAACTAAAAGGATAAATAATGTCAAATTTTCATAAAACAAAATTCGTAATTATCTTAAGTACTAATGAGTTGTAAAATTTTATAATTACATGTATATAACATCAATAACCATAATAGAATAAATTTATGGGATTTCAAAAATTAAGTATTATAATATTTTTTAATTGAAGCATAATCACAATCAATCCTAATAAACATTGAAATTATAAAAGTAATTTCATAACACATAAAAGAAAGATAATAAAATCGATATGTGAGTAACCATAAATTTATTTATATGAATAATAAAATGCATTATTGTAATGTGTATACAACACACAAAAGAATTATTGTTTAATAAGGAATTAGTCTCGAAAAACTAATTGTGAGATAAAAAACCCTTATTGTAAATCTCGTGTTTCTTTGTAAACGTTCAATCATCATGTATAATAAATATAGAATTATTATAAATCTACTAATGTACCATATTATGAAATATAATACCATATATGATTTTATAATGATATTATATTACCCTTTTATTCACAATTTCATGTTAATGTAATATTTTGGGTAATATCTACTTCGATTTTCATATATTTTCTAACATGTTATTCTTTATAATCTTAATTATATCTTGATTAATTTTTTCAATAAAGTAAAACAATATATAAATATATATTATATTAATTATATAAATATTTTAAATAATTAATTAAAGAAATAAATATAAAATGAATTACACCATTCAGGGAGACAGTAGGTCGTACGTACGAATGAACGTTGTGTCCATTTTCTTGTCTTTTGGCAAGGAACCAAGAAAAGTACATATAAGGATATATATATTATCATTATGGTAGGATTTGGATTTCATAAATAAAATATAAATTTACTGAACCCATCATTAATACATTTAATTAATAAAATTAATGACTCACATCATATTGAGGAGTTGGTAATCCACACATCCACAAAAAAAGTTATCAAATTCACAAAAAATAGAATGTATTAAGACATATTTTATTTAATAATTAAATAATAATAAATAAATAAAATATATCATATATAACATATAAAAAAATCATTATATGCAATATTTGAATGTCAAAATGGGATAACGAGCGACATTGGTTTGTCTTGCGGTAGTCCACCTTACACGCAAATGATGATTGCATATCCCATTTGATGAAATTGTGTTGGAGGATCTGTAAAACCATTGACAGAAAAAAAATATTATATTATGGAAATATATGATAATATATAATAATGTAATATAAATATTTTAGTGGGAGAATAATTAAAATAAAACCAAAGATTTTATGGTAGGATGTTACATATTCTTTTGGTAACTCCTACGTTAGACCAAAGGGCTTCCTTGGAATGATTTATTCACAATGGGGGATTCTATAACGAATTTTGTGAAGTTGTTTTGAGATTTAGTAATGTTTTTTAAAACCATAGTGGCATTATTGGTGTGAACATGTTAGGAGGTCAGTGCCCTTTTATAGTCGATTAGATGGGGAATTCTTGTAAATATAAAAAGGTAAAACCTATTGAGAGGTCACCCTTACATCATATCCCTCCAATAATTTATCATTTTCTATAAAATTGTGGATATGGAATAAATGCACACCGAAAAGGATTTTGGACCTGTTTATAGTGTATTTGGACACTTAAGATAATGTTTAACCACTAAGTAAACTAGTTTTTACATTAATCACTCCAATTAACATTATTTAATTTCAATAATAATTTTGGTAAAAACTATGTTGAACTTATTAGACATTATAAATATTATTATTCCAATTATGGAATCATTTTTTTCATATTCTAATCGTAGAAGTGGAAGAAATTAATTTAAAATTAATCTTGTGTACGGGATGATACACCCGATTTTTAATGTAAAAATTTCCAAACGTATTAATTGTTTTTTAATATCTATTTTCAATGTGAAATTGGTTTTAATAACCTAAATTGGATTAATATATGTATATTTTATCTAATTATACATTAAAACCAAAAAAATATATTTTAACTATATAAATAAATTATAATAAAAATATGTTTTCAATTTAATTTTTATTTTTTTACTATTAATAAGAAAATCAAACTTCTCTACAAAATAAAAAAACATCACCAAAATGTTTTTATATATTAATTTGAAAAATGTAGTTTATTTTTTAAAATAAAAATTATAAATGTTTAAATATGGGGATTTGAAATGTGGTCTCCATTAAATGGAGATACAATTACCTATTGGGAAAATAAAAATTTTTATTTATATGACTGTATTTATTCTTAACTTATATCTATAAAAACTATTTATTGAGTATCAAAAATATTGATTGTATATGTTTAAAACATTCAAAAAAATCATTAAATTATACTAATAATATTTTGTTTTAACAAAGAATAATAGATTTCGTGGAAATGAAATTTCATTATTTTCTAATAGTTCTAAAATTCATTTCAAACTAATTATCAAAAAATGATTTATTTTATATAGATGTGTAAGCCATATTTTTAAAAATTATTTAATCTTATTCAGAACATCCACTCTATTTTCTAGTTGATAAGTTTAATTATGTTTTTATCATATTAATAATAGTATATTGTAATTTTTTAAAACTTGGTCTAGCATGAAATGTAAAATATCGATGTGAATGGATATTTTGTCTGACACAATCAAAAAATAGTGATGCATGTACCATAATCTACTATATGTGTTTCGTGTATTGAAATATCGAGATGTTGTTTCTCATTATAGAAGCCAAAAATAGTTATTTCATACAAAAACCTATATTCAATGTTCTATGAAATAAAAAATATCAAAGATACAAAATTATTTCGAAAAAAACACCGAGTCTTAGGGTGATACATTCTACAACCTTAAAATAAATTTTTTCTTCAAAATTATTCTAGGTTATTAATGGATTAATGCTTGAAATTTCATTTCATAGAAACCCACATCATATAAATTATTACTAAAACATACATTAAAAATAATTGTTTGGAGCATAAATCTTACCAAATGTAACTCAGAGGGAGTTCTCCATGTTAGGGAACATTGGTTGGGAGTGAAAATTGGACATGGAATAATATAGTAAATAAATAAAGAGTGTGATACCGACAATTGATCATCATAAATTGAATGGTCAATGGAAATTTAAGTACCTCGAAGCCAAAATTTTATGATGATTTATAAGTCAATTAGTTCATCAATAATGAAGGTATGATGATAAATATTGTCCAATTTTCTTTATATAGAGAAGGTAACTTATTTAACAATCTTTGTATATAATGAGATATAATTACATGGATTTATTCATTTTCATGTTAACAATATGACCAATGGATTATGCATTTCTCAATTTCCATTAATCCTTTACTCTAAGAAACAATGGTCAATTTATCATTCTCAAACCATAAGTAGATCCAGAGATCAGTAAATGGAATGAAAGGCCATTCCATTTTTCTTTATCAAAACAAAGAGGTTAGAACAAGTTATCTAATATTAATAAATCATTATATAGTGAGATAATACTTTACTCTCTAATACCTCATCTGAAGTATAACATAAACCTTTCCATTAATAGATATCCTTATTGCTCTAATAGAAGATAGGATTCAGAATCATTATAAATAAGGTTATGAAATTTCTCATAAATAGTTCTTCGTTGACCCCGCTTATATCATAATGTCTCTCTTAGTTATTGAATAGAAAACTGGTGAATTCCTTGATCATGTATTATCTTAAAACATGATAATGTCCTAAATTACAATAAATCAATATTCAAAAATTTCATTTTTCTTTCCTAATTTTTTTTGGATAAATTTCATTCATAAAAAAATGTTTTAAACATCAACAGTGATAGAATAAACCACATTTCAACAAATTTTTAATTAATTCCATGGTAAGCAGTACCATCCTATTTACATATTCATATCCAACATATCTCTATAAAAAATAATTACCTAAAAATTAAGATAATATTAAGGGTTATCATTCCCTTAATATTATGTTTCCCATGAATATCACATTCCCATTAAATAACATCACTAGTCTATCGAAACCATTCCACATATTCAAGTAAATCCATAGTGAAAAATATATAATGACCAATTCTTATATATTTCTCAATTAATAATTTTTTAAAGAAATTAAAGAAATACCTATATTATTATACTTCATCTTTTTTCTATTAATAAGGATACCTAATCCTATTAATTAATACCTCTTTCCTTTCACATTTTTCCTCTATTCACTTCATCATCGACAACATAAACATTACTCATACCACATAGAAGATTCTAATTGTCAGTGTTACAGAAGGGAAATTGATTTCAAAAATTACCATTCATTAAACACATAAATCATTTTACCATCTATGATGTCATATAAGGGAAAATATTTCCCATCCAATGCATTCACTGAACTATTCATTTTTACATTATAGATACATTCCCTGTGTCCTTATTTTATACAGTCAAAACATGTTCGTGTTCATATAATACATTCACTTATGTGATTCTTCCCATGTTCATGAAATAATTTAAACTAAATTATTTTCCTTAGGTCCCCTATTACCAAAAACATAGAAAAATCCTTCCTTATTTTCTTCAATTAATCCTAGAGTTGGTTATGTTACAACTAATAATCACGTTTTAGGAAAACTGACTAGGCATTACCATAAAATACATTAATCTACTGAATATCCCATTAGTTTAATCATTAGAAAATTCTTATTTTAATTAGACATTATATCATTTCTTTCTATTCCCCCCCCCCCCATTTAATCAAGCTACAAATACTATTTCGAGAAACAATTATCATAGTGGAAAACCACAAAATCATGAAAAAACACATATAGGATGTCTACATTAAGATACATTATTTTAAAGATAGTAAACCTAAGTCTTATCACTAAATACATCCCTATACAAATCCATAGATATATCCTTAGGTATATCACTAATGTTTTCTCATCCATGTTTCCAATGTTTGAATAAACCATCTCAACGATACCAACTATAATGACCGAGGCATAACATACATTGATATTAAATAATATTAAATTGATATTCATCACATTAAAAAAATGCCAAAGGACCATTATATATTAGTGTATTTCAAAACATGGTAACATATTAGTCAAACAAGGTGAAATATCTTCATCATCTTTTCTAATGATCATCCCCCTTTGGTACTCATACATAAAAACATTATTCATAACATGGGGAAAAAGAAAATAATATGGGGTGAGTTCAGATGATCATTAAAGGTAAATAAAGGAGATATATAAGTATAACAATGAAAGGTGGGTATAATATCAAGATATTAACTTTTGAGGATTATATCCTTTATATAAAAGACCATATACATAAAAAAATTCATAAAAATGAAAATTTATAAAACATAATAATAAAGGGAATCCAAAAAATAATCTATGATATAATAACATAGGATTACAACATGGCCATGTGGCATACCCATCATCATATAACATTATGAACATAGGTTAATAGAAACAAGTTCACTCATTGAGTTAAGAATGTGGAATTTGTCCCTCTCATAAACTTACAGACATGCTACAAGGTCCATGCATAACATTATGAACATGTGATCAAATTTACAAATAAAATTAATTCCCTAGATTTCAAGCCTACTTTTTAAATATTAATTAGTCACTTCATAAGTACAACACATACTATTCAGGACACACCACCTTCCCTAGTAAAAGACTTTTCCTAATAGGATATTAGTTTTCCCTTCTTCCCATAATATATTAGGTTTCCTCGTCTTCCAAATGTGGATTGGGTATCCCTATCTTCCAATATTGGATCATAAGACACTTGTTTCCCATTATGGTTTAATCTCATCAACTATTTACCAATCATTATCTCGTGAGACATAAATATAAACCCAACTCATTAGAGGTAGATATTGGTCCCACCCATCGAATAATAAAATCATAAACATGCATCATTTCAGCACACATAAAAATTTATGGGATTCAGAAACATTATATTATAATCCATGAAATGGAATGGGTAATATAAACATTTCATCATATCAATATTAATGTAAAATAGATAGGTCACTCAATAAATTAATCAAAACATAATCATTGAAAAGAAGAGGGTTTCAAAAGCATATAACCATTCAAGTATAAATGGGTTAAATAAACATCATTCCACAAAAACATAAATATTCATGAATGAACATGAATGGTATAACTAGAACATATATCTATCAAGGAATAAACAATAACACATATTTCATCTTATATATAGAAGGATTTTGAAAGATCACATGAAAAATTTATTAAAAAAAATTCTTCCTTTAAAATAACTTTTCTGAATTTTTTTTCAATATAAATTTTTTTAAAATTACTTTCTTCAATTTCATGAAACAAATTCCATGAGGGAAATATATTTTTATAATTGAAAATATGTTATGAAAACATAAATCATTTTTGAAACCTTTTTCTTTTAAAATTTCATTAAAACATTATAAATAAATATTAAAATAATTCTGAAATCATTTTTATTTGAAAATACCGTAAAACATTCATGAAAATGGTTGAAACTCTTTTGAAACCCCTTTTATAGAAAATGGTTTTTGAAACATAAAATGGAATCATTAAATAAGAAAAATACATTTCTCAGAAAATAAACATTTGAAAATATATAGAGGAATCTTTGAAAATCATTTAAAACACTTTTTAATAATAAAACATTTTCAAAAAACATTTTCTTTGGTAACACCTTGAAAACATAAATAAAATTCATGAAATCATTTTAAAAACCATTTTTTTCCCAAAGAAGCCCATGTAAACCCTTAATCGGACACCAGCGCCATCCCACATCAAGTCATGAGAGGTCTTCTCGATCCTCTAAGGATGGAGAAAATCATAGATGGAATTAGTCGAGTGAAAAGGGAATAATTAATCCTACATATAAACAATTAATAAACTAGTGGATAGAAATGGATATCCTAGTACACATTTATATAAATGTTGAACTGAACATTATTCACAAATGGAAGTGAATGTTAAACTGAAACAAACATCTAAACCAAAAAAACCTGAAAACTAAATATCTCTATGTGAAACCATTGGTCACACTCTTATACAATGATCACATGTCACCGAAGGTGATCCAACATGAGATAAAAAAGAAACAAGTGATAAAAATAGGATAATACATTAGGTTTGAGTACTAAAACTTAGTAGGATAACTTGATATTCAATACCCAATGAACACCCCTTAAATTAAAAGAAACATCACTTCCATGTTTGAAATAAAATATATACAAGTATGTTTTCCAATCATGGTTCCATGCTCTAATCATTATAAAATACAATTGACATAGGTTTCATAACCCCGAAATGTTAGTAACCAATTTCAAAGAGATGAAACTTCATAATAAAAACAATTTTCAAGGGGCCAACATTAAATAATGTTAAATATTGAATAAAATAAACATTATGATGAATTTGTGATACATACACATAGTATTCCAATGTTTAATACAAAATTTCTAATGAGAACAATTCATGGGAAAAAATATTATCTCTCAATTATGAGCCACTATTAGGAAAAAATACCCATAGAAAATTGGTCTCCAACATCATCTTCATAGTTTATTCAGTGTTTTCATCGTCAAACTTTATACATGAAACATGGACGAAACCACTCCGGATCACTAGCATACTAGTACACATCCTCCCAACTATATATAAGGGTTTTAATTTAGTATTCAATTAAGTTACACATATTATCAAATAAACATTTCACATTAAATATTAATTCTCAAATCAAATAGACACAAAATACCTGCAAACATGCATCTCATTTCATTCACGGATCAATAAACCGCTTAATAATTTCAATGAACAATTTCATGAAGTATAATGTGGATTTGCACATAAAATTCACTCGAAAGTTAAATTTTAAGTCCATGTAAAATCCATTAACACATTAGACTAGATTTTTCATCCATAAAACTATTTAATAAATTAATTACATTGAACATAAAATGGATCCAAATGATACAAGATTATGTGCACATGGAAACCATTTTTACATGAAAAATACCAAACAAGCCTTTATGAATTCTTCAAAAAAACAACATTTATCTAAAAAAAATAATTTAATATCCATATAAATGTGTAAACACACCATTTTAAGAAATATAACAATTACTTAAACAAATCAAAAACTTATTTTACCCATTCATGACTCATCTATTTCGATAAACATGCTAAATATGCAATTTACTGAGAACCCATGCCAAAACAACCTATAAACTGATACTCGCATCATTAAAAAACCAAAAACAATATGGAAACCACATAATTAATCCAATAAAAATGATTCATAATCTCCCATATTTCTCATTATCCAAAACAATCTTTTTATATCACTTTGATCACACAAAATCCAACACGACACTTTCCCGAAAACGCGCCATGCAACAATTGAAACAACTAAAACTATATAACATAAAAAATTTTATAGAACAAAATCGTCATACCCAAAATTATTTAAATGTCTATGAAAGGTTCAAATAATTATAAATTAGGTGCTAAAGTAAATGGATTATTTAAACAAACAATTATTGTGCACACATTAACCAAAACAACTTAATTTTCACTAAAAATGTCATAAATTACCCTTCATGTACACTAAATAATAATAAAAAGGTGAACAATAACAACTAGAATAAATATTAGGTTAAAAAATAAAGAATCATATGATTCTTGAATCAAAAAGGTAGTTCCTGGGAGAACCTACTTCAAACCCAAGGCGGAATGGAAATTCACACTTGATAACACATTTTGTGGTTTTATAAACCATAAATTTATGAATACTACCATCAAAAAAGAAAAAAACCTTCAAAAATCATGGGATAACATAACCCAAGGTCTTTCATTAATAGGAGATAAAATAGAGCCATGGAAAATTGGTAGGAGGAGGGAGAAGGGGGAGAAAAGAGAAGGCAAATCACCATGATAACTACATAACTCTTCATCTTTCCATAGATATACACCCTTACAGTTGAGGTAATTGCATACAACTCAATAGAGAGGCTCTATAGGTCTGGGCAAACTACGGAAATATTATTTGTGGGAATAGAGTTAATATTGGATGAATTTTGAAAGAAACAAATTACCATTTCAAATATAGATGATTTGAGAAACCTTGATCAACTTATCCCTAATCCCTGATGAAGATGAGGTCCAATGTGAGAATATGAAACATGGGGGGTCCACCTAGGATTTTTTCTGATTTAGTGAGATGGATAATTGACATAAATTATTTTTTTTAAAGTGATGAGACCTTTCCCAGAAAAGAAAATCTCATTTATAGAACAAAAACAATCAACAAACACTACTCTAAAAATTATAGTCTTATCACAATCTCTATTCAGAAGTGGTAAAAAATTATCAAGAGTATTATCATAACAATGAATATCAACACCACCAACACCATTATTTTCAAGTAAACATGCCACCAAATTTTCTTCTCGATAAGATTGAGTGATGCTGTGATGCATTGAGTAAAGAGAATCCAAGTAATTGATCAAATAATTGTGAGTTTCCAAGATATGTAATGAGATCCCAATCTAATAGCTGAAAAAAATAGTCATATAATCACTCTCTATCGAGAGATTATTCCACCCATGTCTCCTAGATGTTCCACCGCAATAATAACACCATGATTCTCGGCTTCAGTTGAAGAGGTAAGGCCACAAAAACCATGAAAACAACCAAGAACACCACCATGGTGATCTATTAAGATAAAAACATAGCCATTGAAACCCATATTTCCTCATGAAGCCCCATCATAGTTGAATTTAATCCAACCAATAAAAGGATGTTTCCATAAAACTTCCAACGTACTATACAGAGGCATAAAATATCCCATTACTCCCATCCGATTTAGAACAATCTAGTCATGAATTGAATTGGAGGAGAAATGTTTACTTTAAATGATGGCCTCATGAATAGCATATAGAATCTGAGAAATATAATTTTGGTACAGTAAGGACACACCATAATAGGGTACCTAATTATGGATATACTAGATGTGGTGTAGAAACTCTGAAACTAGAACTAGGAATAAATCAAATAACTGTGTGGAAAGAGGAGAGACCCTCCAACTCTGAAGGAAATCTCGAATGAGAGTCATATATGGAAATTAGATTTCTGAAAAAATGTATAATGGATTTCTACATTGAGGTTACTTTAACACAACTAAGAAAATTATTATCTCCATCCTCCATATGTTGATGGAATAGAGCACTTGAGGAACATAAATATAATCCATAGTTTTATAGAAAACAATCTGTAGGGATTTTCTGATGAGAAACTCTCCCATACAATATAGATTGGGATAACCAAATGAAATTCTTGTGCAACCCCTTATTCCACTAAATGTCTGAATTTCAATTCAATGAGAACCTATAAAAAACGTAGAAGAAAGAAAACTATTTGGAGCAGGTCTCCAAGCCCAAAAATCCTCTCTAATAGAGAAACAATACTTTTTTAAGAGATTCAATATTTTCTCCAGATAATCTTCCATGTTAACCATCTGATCCATAATAAAAATATTAAAATCCATGTTAGTGTCTACACCCCCACCAAATCAACATGATGTGTATCACAAAAATTTCCTTTCCAAAAATGATGAGATGAATCCTTATTAAGAAGCCGTCCTGAATGATGATCAATTAAGGAAATTTTTTTGAAGGTCTGTCAAACAGAAGAATTAAGATGATTAAAAGAACCCTTCATTATATTATTGATAAATTTAGATCGATGTAAAGAAAAATACTCAATGTTTCAACTCAAGAGTCTCCACATAAATGAATCTTGTAAGGAATCATTGAAGAGCATAGGGGTTTTTATAGATAAACCCATGTCATTATGGTGTATAAAATAGTTGCTCCAAGAAACTGTATCCAGTTTCCTCTCTATAATGATGACACTCCATATTATGTTCATGAGGGAAACAATGATATTCATAATGATAGAAATAGTCCATTTTTACACCCTAAAATAATAAATAAACATAGAGACAATAATAGAATTAACCAAGCAACCCCTACCAGCCATGGAGATATTTTTTTATTTCCATGAAGCATGTTCTCTTCTAACCTTACTATAAATATCAGAGAAATAGATTCCATAGTAATCCCACAAAACAATGGCACCTCTAAATAATTGATGGGATACACTCCCAAATTAATTCCCAACTCTCGAACAATATCATTTTTCCTAGATATAGATGTGTTCCATCCAAGTAAATTAATGATTTGTCCCAACTAATTTCATTTCCAGAGACAGAAGAATAGTTAAAAAGTTCTATTTTGATATTCATGATATTTCTATTATCTCCATTGGTGAATATATTAATTTCATCAACATATCACAAGTGAGTAGGAGCAACCGAACCTCGTCCAGCATTAATCGCATTAATTTTCCCATTGCCTAATATAATGGAGTGATGTCTTCTAAGGTAATCCTCTACAATTGAGAAAATAAAATAGAAATTGGTTCACCTAGTCTAACCCCTCTGAAACAATCAAAAATCCCCTAGGGGGATCCATTAATAGGGACAGAGATATGAGAAGATTAGAAAATGGAAAGAACCTAATCAATTATAAAAACCATTAAAACCAAACATTTCAAGAAAATTGAAAATGAATCTATAGTCTATTGTGTAAATGGACTTAATGAAATTACGATTGAGAAAAAAAGTTCCACCCCGAATGGATTTCTTTAATAGATTGACACATTCAGAAGAAGTGATGAGAAAGTCTTGAATCAATCTACCATGGATAAAACTTAAATAATTTTGAGAAACAATATTTACAGCAATAAAAGACAACCATGTGGCCAAAATTTTATAAATTATTTTGCAGATTGAGTTTACTAACAAATCGGCTTGAAGATATGTATTTCATTGGCATTCTGAAACTGTGGAATCAGATACAGAAACTGATCATTCAAACCATGTGGAAGGGAATACCCTTCAAAAAAATGGAAATCCTACAAACATCATATTAAAAAATGCCCCATTATTATTGAAATAAAAGATTTCCAAAACCATCCCGATCTGGTGAACATTCAGAATTGAGACTGGAGACCGATTATTTAATCTCAATATTCAATATAATAGTATTGAGTTTGATGTTTTATTGATGACCCACAATTTTGGTAATGGTTCCTTACAATGTATTATTAAGAAGGGAATACCCATTAAAGTGATCCCTAAAATAATAAATCACATGACATGAAAGTTCCCCCCGGTTTTTAATAATCGGGTCCCCATTTTTTAATTTAGAAAGGGTCCTAGAAACATTCTTAATATTTTGGAGAGAGCTAAAAATCATGGAGTTATTATAACCATCCATTAACCATTTTTACATGAAAATATCTCTTTACAAGCCATCTTTAAAATTCAAAAGATTATTTAGCATAGAAATTAACTCTGATTCCCCCATAACATCACCTGAGAAGTCCGACAAGTCACTTTTCCCTAGTAAATTATAGAGGGAATCTTCAAGATATACTATTTCATTGTTAAGAGAACTGAAATGGTCTTTGGTCTATGTTTTAAGATCCCTTTTAATGATTTTGAGGGTTCTGACAACAGAAAACACCTCCTTTCTTCAATTTAAACATGTCCATGTTTTTTCTACAATGCATCTACACTAAGGGTGATTGAACCATTCCTTGTTGAACTGAAAAAGAAAAAAGAGGCCATGTATCATTACCCCCCAATACATTCAAAATGGGATGATGATCTGAAATGAATCTGGATAAAGTCATACATGAAATGGAATTCTATGTGTCCAGACAATATTTATTAATAAAAACCCTATCAATACGACTAGAAACAAATATGTTCAATGCATTATATACCCAGTATATTTAGCTACAAATTGATTGAACTCAGATAACCCATTAGAGTTAATAAAATCTATAAACTCTATGTATGAAATAGCATCAGGCAGGGCACCCATTCTCATCTATATTCATGATGAAATTGACATTTCCTAGGACTATCGAACGACCATAAAGAGATGAATTGAGGCTCTCAATATCATGCCACCATCATCTACAATTATGATAGTTGTTAAAATAATACACAATGGTATAGAAATACTGATAACCAAGGTACCTAAATGAACAAGTGACATGATTCTTATTAATAACAACATGGGAAATGTCAAAAATTGAGTATTGTTCCATGAATCATAACCTTTTAATCTCAGACAGATAGTTTTTTGAACTAATCTATTTAAAACCCACATTTTTCAAATTAATAATGCTAGAGAAATATAATCCTTTAGGTTTAGATAAACCAATAATGAGAGGTATGTAAAGATGAATAAAAATCCTTAGAGACCTTAAGGTGTCCCTATTATCATTCCCCAGAATATTCTAGAAATGAATCTTCATTTAAACTTGATACTATGGGTGGTGCCCCCTTTTTTTGATCCTATAATTTTTGTCATTCTTACTTTGGGGGTCTCCCATGATTCTTTTTGGGGTTTGAAGAATCCTAAAGGAGTTCACTAATATAGAGGTTGATACTGTCTCCTTTTCCTACAATAAGAGTCAACCCTCTATCACCATTGCCTTTACTCAGCTAGAGAGAACAATTATAACCCACACTACCAATCAAAAAATCCACCAAATTATCAAAAGGATCCTTTTTAGGATCAACACTACCCTCATGAAATATACCATCCGATGGAAGAGTGAAAGATACATTTCATTCTAGGTTAAAATGGCCCTTGTCCACTTTATAACTTGGCCAAATTTCAGGGTAATGGAAATCTTCAAGTCTTGATGAGGATGGTTTATTCTGGATTTCTTCACTAGGAGAAGCTGAAATCAATATGCTAGAATGTCTCATAATAGGGGTTGCAATAACAATATCTCTTATTTATACTACACTAATGGGAATATGAATATTGTTTTTCATAGTAGAAATTTTTGTAAACACATCCTCACCTCGGACAACATCAATTAGGAAACTATCAATAACATGTGCACAAATAGAGGAAGAAACATGATTATCATGGTTGGCATGGTCATCTAGAAAAATGACGTAGCCTTGTTTTATTCCTCTAACCAAAACAATAATACCATTATAGATCACCTATAGAATGATACCTTTCAATAATTTAGAATGATGATCCAAAACCATGTTAAAAAACAATTTGATATAACATAAAACAAGTCCTTTTCATCTAGAATAAATATCTTGATGGTGGATCCAATCAAATCCTCACTATCCTTATCCTATTCCTCTACTAAGATATACCATGAATGATTTTTGGAAATAGGATGGTTTAACCTGATACATAATAGGAGAGTTGGAGGAATAATTATCTGGATGAACCATAAGTTGTTGTGATGCCTCAACTTACTTCATAGGAGGTCCTTTTTTTCAACCATAGCATTCCTACCCTTTCTAATTTTATAAGAATCGATCTAGTCAGAGGGATTAGGATCAAAAATTTCCATTTTATGTATCACCCAACAATTAACCACATAATGACCTATACTCTAGCATACATCACAAAATGAAGGCATAATTTCATATTCAACACTAATATCAGATGTGATTCCATTATCAATAAAGGATATATTGGTCAGCCTTTTCAATTCCAAATTAACATCCACAAGCATCATAGGAATGTTTCCCATCTCTCAATCTTGGGTTGTATGATCTAGTCTAATGGGAGTACTGAGGAATGTGGCAAGAACATTTAGGATCCTCAGATTCCAATATACCCAATTCAGAATCTGAATCCGTTCACATTTTTTCATGTTGGATTTCTTGAGGTTGAATGCATTGAAATTCTCATTCCACTTAGATAATCTCAAAAATATAGGTTTTAACTGAAAATTACCAAAACTCTAAGCCACATTCAGAGTTTCCTTTGAATGAGAAAGGATGTGGAAATACCCTCTCCCAATATGAATAATTCTCCTGTATCGGTTTCCCCAACAATGATACACACTGCTTTTCAGTAATGCTTATGACCAAGGACGATCACCTTTTGAGTAAATAACACGTCCCAGAACAGAGAATTTGCAGAGTGTGATTCGTTTTTGAAAATCCTCCAAATCAGCTACCACCAAGAATCCACCATTATCAAGTCCAATAACATTGGAGGACCTCGAAGAATCCTCCTTGTATGGATCTAATGTACAAGAACCAAAAAGAGACTCGTGAAGGATAATCCATTCATCTTTAATATCAATGGATCCAAAGTACCCAAATCATTTATTTGTTATTTTGACTAGGGTTGATCATCTTTGAAAGCCCATTTTTGTCACGACCCATCCCCCAGGCCCCACGCCATGACTACCCCAAGTCTACATTCCATAGGCTCGGGGCTGGCGACTAGCACCGAAAGGCATATTCACTAAAATCGAAAAGGCAATGCCTTTATAAACTGTAAACACACACAACCAATCACAGAGCTAGATATGAACAAAAATAAACAATATAGTAAAAATATTGAGTGAAGTAAGAAAAAGGGGACAAAATACAAGCCCTACTAGAAACTACAAGAAAATTGAAATGTACAATTAAACTGAAATAGCTCCTGTGAACACCTACCGAAGATCCTAACTGAAGGGTAGGTACAGCTCGTGAACGGTCATCTCTGTGGAATGCCTCATCTAATTTCCACCTCCAAGATACTTCTTGTCCTGGTACTCTCATCCTCAGTTAGCGTTGTCCGTCATCTACACCAAACACCACAAGGTGTAGGCATAGCCCGTGCAGGGGTGATTCTAACGATATTTAGTAGGGACCATGAGATCCTCCAAGGACTCACAAAATAAAGAAAGGATAAACCACAAAGAATCAAAACAACTGACAACCCTACATAGGTATATTCCTATACATATACATTTGTTATCAACTATACCCATCTCGTTCATGAGGAAACACAAGGCCTCAACCCTTATCCAAAGTACAACTATTCCACGAAGGAAATAATACCATGAACTTAACCACCATGAAGGTAAGTACCACAAAGGTACGCCACACAGAATAATATCACAAAGATATCACCATGATGGTAAGTACCAAAAAGGTATATCACACTGAATATTACCACAACGGTAAAGACATAGCTTCCACTAGGTATAACATAGGTACGGTAGTAAACAAGATTACATGTAACTACTTAATCATCTTACTCTGTTAAGATGCAGACCCACGTGGGATCCTAAATTAGTAAAAACATGTAGGATTCTAGATAATTAGAACTACATAATATCCTAGTATAGAAAACTGACGTAGGATCCTATAGTAGTCCCATGTGGATTCTTAGATTGGATCCAGGAGGGATACAGGAACACAGACCCACGTAGTATCCCAAAACATAGACCCACTTGGGATCCCTTTCTCATGATATAACCATCTATTAGGTTCTGGCACTATCCTCGCATGATTCCAGGAGGGTTCGCTCCTCAATAAATAGATTGATACTCTATATTCCACAAAGTCCCATGATTATGTATACCAAAGGACCGCCCCGTGATAGGGGTCTCAACGTAACAGATGGTGTGTCAATCAGACCCACGGTCAGTAAGTTATTGGCATTTTAGTCCCGAGGGCCCAGTTGGATTTGTGTTCAATCCAACCCAGCCATACCCAAATATTATCCAAAACTCAAGTGGGTTATATCCAAAGGACCGTCTAAATCCAAGGTTGTTGATGCCCATACGGTTCATCAAACGGATTCTCATAGCAGATGTTTTGTCCAAATTAGTTAAAATGGGTCGAACCTAGTCTTGGTCCTATCCAACCCGATCGGACCGACCCAGCTCGAAATGGATTGGGCCGACCTGACCTGGTTTTGGTCGAATGAGACCGACTTGGGTCCGACCCTAGGTTTGACATGGACCGTTGGGTCTAGCCTGTCCCGCCAGCATGGCCCAGCCTGTTGGGCGGCCTCCGATGGGCAGACCGCGGTGCATGGCCCACGGCTGGCTGGATGACCATCCCTCCTTCGTGGCACACTCGTGCACCACACAACCACTGGTGGACGACAGTGAGCCAGTCGCCCTCCTTCACCATCATGTCCTCGTTTTGTGGATCCTGGAAAATGGTGGCGTGGATGCGTGTCGCCACCTCCCCTTCCCACGGTCGTCTGTTCACGGGCCGCTGCCTCTGATCCGCCACAGACAACAGGTCACGGTGCTCCAATAGAGGCACAGTTTCACCACTACCATCTTCACAGCCAGTCGGTGTGCCGACCGCCACTCCTGGGTCCTACCGGTTTCAGTCTCTGGTAGAAGTCACCATCCTCCTCCATGGTGAAGAACTCTTCAAAAACAACAAAGGTCACGAAGTGGTCAGGCCATGTTTGTTTGGACCGCACCCTCCATGCTACAGTGGTAGGTAGAAGCTAAAGGGGAGATATTCAACATATAATAATTATTGTAAAATCAATCAAATAACAACCCTAACATTTAATTCAATGGAGAAGTTGAGATTTAGAATATGATGTCTTTGACGAACATCGGTGTTTGTCACTTCCGCAAAGCGCTTCTGATCCGCCTCTAGGTTTATTCCTTGTTCATCATTGGAGAGGGTGTTCATAATTAAAGTAAGATTATTTCCAAATGTCTACCCCTTTCCAATTATATCCACAAGGAAATGGCGAACCAAAAAATTAAAAAAGGATATTCAAATTAATTTACATTGGCATAATTAATGTTGGCACAAATAAATGGCACAATTAATTAATTGGAGAGTTGGATGGTTTTCCACCATTAAGAGGATTTCGGGTGGTCCCCACAAACATGAATTCAAAATGGGTTGTTTTTCTATCATGGGTGGTCCCCACCTCCATAATTTTAAAAGAGAGTTTTCAAAAAAAGATGTTGCTAATTTTATTTTTCTTCTTCCACGAAAAAGTGAAAAAATATCCCCCACCCTCAACCTACTACGGTCGAGGTGAAGGTCACTTTATGAGAAAATCAGTGTTGCACGTTCAATTGTGTCCTCATATTTTAATTCTGAGCACCAGCTCAAAAGATATAAAATCATTTTCTCATGTTTTCTAAACGTACTTAAAAATGGTCAGAATTTCTATTACGGGAAATTCGGCCCTCAGAATCATGCGCCGTCCACTTTCACGGACTCGTAAAATTCACATAAAAAAATACAAGTAATTTTTGGATCATTATCTTATCCTCCTCATAGGTATTTTCATCCCCAAAATCCACATTACTAAAACTAGGAAAACCAGTGGGGGTACTGAGCACGAATCTGAGCATCCTGCTCCCATGTGCTCTACTAGAGGTTCTCGTGCTGCCAATGTACATAAACCAAAGGTATTGATCACCCACGAAGGACACTCTTCTGTCGATCCTCATTCTCCAGTGGAACCTCCATAAATGTATCCCCATCATCGATTTCCACCATGCCCCAGTCAATGATATGTGAAGGGTCATGAACTTATCTCCTCAGTTGGGATATGTGGAAGATGTCATGCACCTGGTGTAGCTGAGGTGGAAGGTCATAGTAGTAGGACACCTCACCAACTCTGTTGAGGATCTCAAAAGGTCTGATGAACCTTAGAGATAACTTGACGCCCTGACCAAACCTCCACAACCCTCAATGAGGTGAGACCCATAGAAAGACATAGTCACCATCCTCAAATTTCATAGGTATCCATCTCCTGTCATCATAAGACTTCTTCATGATCTATGTAGTCTTTATCCACTCTTGGATGATCTCCACCATCTCCGTGGAAGCCTTTACTAACTCTGGTCTCATAAGTGATGACTCCCCTTGGTCAGTCCAGCACAAAGGTGATCTATAAGGTCGACCGTATAGAGCCTCGAAAGGTGTCAGCCCAATGGTGGAGTGATAGCTGTTGTTGTATGCAAACTCCAACAAGGGAAAATGATTATCCTTGCTACAATTTAATTCGAGGATGCAATCACGTATCATGTCCCTGAGGGTTTGAATGGTCCGCTCAGTCTATCCATCCATCTGGGGATAGAAGGCGGTGCTCAAATGAAGCTGCATCCCAAAATCCTCCGGCAAATCATTAAATAGTCTGGAATTTAAACGTGCATCATAGTTGGAGAAAATCATCAAGGGTACTCCATGTATCTTCACAGTCTCCTCCAAATAGAGACATCCCAATCACTATACTAATCTCTGCACTCTGATCTATAAGAAGTGGGCCGACATGGTGAGTCAGTCGGCGATCACCCAAATAGAATAAAGACCCCTTGATGTACGTGTATGTCATGTCATGAAGTCTAGGGATATCTCATTCCACTTTGACTTAGGGACCTCAAAAGGCTGAACTAAGAATGTTGGTTCTTGAAGATACACCTTCACTTGCTGACAAGTGAGGCACTGAGAGACATACTCTGCTACATCATTCTTCATTCTCGGCCACCATTGATTTCATCGGAGATCCTGGTACATCTTCTCCACTCCTGTATGTACCGCTAGAGTGGATGTGTGAAACTCACATAACACTTCCTCCTGAAGTGACAATGGTACCATGGTACATCCTCTGAAAAGGATGATGTGATCCCCACCTTCAGAAAATCTCACAGGTGGATGCCCTAAGGATATCTGAACACGTTAAGACTTGCAGTTAGTGTCCCCATGCTACGCCTGCCTAGCTCGCTAATGAAGAGGAGTGACTATAAGAGGATGAAGACAATCTACCCCATATCATTCCACAAAATATTTTCTTGAACAAGCCATCTGCTCTGTCGGCTCACCTAGTAGTTGTATACCAGATCTCATGCTGAGTGGATCTACTACAACGTTCCCCTTCACAGGGGTATAGACTATATCAAAGTCATTTTCCAAGAGGACTTGAGACAATGTCATTGTATCACGCTCTAGTCCTTTTGAGAGAAGATATACCTAAGACTATTGTGGCCCAAGTAGATTGTAAAAAGATTTCCCATCAAAAAGCTTCACAGCATGTTTAAGGTGATGACCACTGCTTCTAACTCTAGGTCATGGGTAGAATAGTTCTACTCATGTTGTTTCAGCTATCAAGAACCATATGTGATAACTACTCACTCCTACATCAGGACATATCTGAACCCAGTCCATGATATGTCGCAGTAGACTACGTACCCAACGCCCTCCTCTGAAATCCTCAATATGGGGGCACTAGTTTGCCTCTACCTTTTCTCCTGAAAACTCCATTGGAATCTCTCTTACCCCACAAAGGGTTTCATCTTCTTTTTCAATGCTGATAAAGGTGTTTTAACTCTGGAGAAATCGGACACAAACCTCTGGTAGTACCCGACCAAACCCAGGAAACTTCATACCACCATCACAGTCCTGGGTGGCTCCTAAGAAATTACATCCTTAATACTTGCTGGATGCACAATAAATCCATCTTCCAAAATAATGTGTCTTAGAAGGTGAGCTTCTCAGATAAATAACATGCACTTTGAGATCTTACCATAAACATGGTGCTCTCTGAGTGTATCCAGAACAATCTGCAAATGATAAGAATGATTTTCCTTGGTAGCCGAGTAAATCAGAATATTGTTGATGAATACTACAACAATGCGATAAGGGTGATTGCTATAAGATCATTTTCATGAGTCCCATGAACACTACTGGACTGTTGGCCATGCCTAATGGCATGTCCAAGAACTCTTAGTGGCCATACCGACATCTGAAAGCTGTATTCTGCACATCATCATCTTGTACTATGAGGTGGTGAAAGATAGATCTGGGGTATATCTTCAAGAACCAATGTGCTCCCTTTAGCTGATCAAAGAGGTCATCAAACCTTGGGAGTGATTACTAGTTTTTCACAGTCAGTTTGTTTAGGCGCCGATAGTCAACAAAAAGTCTCAAGCTCCCATCCGCCTTCTTGGCGAAAAAAATTGGGGCTGCCCAAGGAGAAACACTGGGCCTGATGAACCCCATCACATTGTAGTCCTCCAGTTGTACCTGCAGCTCATGAATCTTCAAAGGAGCCATCTGATACACTAATTTAGATATCACTGTCGCCCCAGGATACAAGTCAATATAAAACTATACCTCTCTGCATGGAGGTAGACATGGAACATCATTTGGGAAGAAATACGTTTACTAGTCCACCACTACATGATAACTCAGACTCTCCACATCAACAGCTCTGATTGTAAGGCTAGCCAACATATGAGTGATCGGCTGGACTCTCATCTGGTAAGTCCATCCTATGTTGTAAAAGCTCCCTTCTCATCGGTTAAGGTAAACATAGTCCCATCATCATGGATACACTGCACTTTTTCACCTAATATAGTCATTCAAAGCATGGAGTGTGTATAACCAGTCCATACCCAAGATGACATTGTAAGGCCTCGATGTTGATACTAGGAGATATTAGCCAAATATCTTGCCTCTTAGAGTAATATTTCATTGTCGGAACTAGTGTGTAAACATCTAATCCTCTCCTATAATAGTCTCTTTCCATAAAGATCGAGCCAATGGCACCATTGGAATATTCGAGCTCAGAACGAGTGCAGTGGAAATAAATGAATGATGAGAACCTATGTTTATAAGTACTGTAGCTTAGGTGGAGTTGAGACAGATTGTACATCATATCATCTCCAGACCACCGTGATCGTAGGCCTGAGCTGCCTAGAGATGAGCTCGGTCTTGTCCACCTACTCCCTGTGGTCAGGGTGGACCACCTAGTGGGGGTGGTGGTAACATACCGATTTGTCACCCACCTCCTTCTGCATGACCAGCTCCTCGGCCACGTCCACCTACTCAATGGGGACCTCCTCTATCAAACCTATGTCTCTGCATGGACAGTCCTTCAACCGTCTACTGATCATCTGTATGGCGGGTCGGGTAGTCTCGATCCATGTGAACATGCCCGCCCCATTCATAATAATTCCTTCTCCTTGCATGACTAGATCTGTCTCTGGTGCCCCGCACAACTGACCCTGAATCATAAATTCGTCCTCTTTTAAGTCTAGTCCTCTTGAACCCCTGCGACATCTGCCTACTGCCAGCTACAGAAACTCCACTATGTGATGTCCAGTGGTGGATCTCCCTACTAGTGACAGCCCATCAAAAAAAACTCTCTGCAATTTTGTCTGGATCTTACTCCTCGACATGCATCAGTATGCTGAGACAAATCATCAAAGCCCTGATCTCCCTACTGAGTAACTTCTCAAAGGTCTAGGCCATGAAGAATGGGTCCCACACCATCTTAGTGGAGTATTGTGGGAGGTCAGAGAACCTTGCTGAATACTGAGCCACAATCTTTCTACCCTGCTACAGATGAAGAAGATCCATTATGTGCACTGCGTGAATGGTCGCTGGGACAAACTCTGCCAAAAATAGGCTCTCAATTTCTTCCCAGATAAGTGTCACCTCGTCGTGAACCCAGAGCATCATGCTCCACCATCTCCCTGCTACTGTCTGTAAAATATTGGAAGCAATGATCACAATGAGATTAGCTAGGGTCACTACCAGTCTGAAGACTCTAACCACGGCCTCCAATCAATCCTTAGTCGTTTGTGGGTCCATCTCACCCCTGAACCTAGGTGGCCTCTGTCGTTGGAACTCATGAAATGTTCTCAAGCAGTGTGAACCCTCTACTAGTGGAGTTGGTGGAATCGGTGGCCCAAAGGGTAATTCTACCATTGGTGCCTCCGATGGTTCCCCTATTAATAAAGGGCCTTGCACTGAGGCCTCGTCACTCGATGGGCTATCATCGCGTACAATACAAGTAACCCTTGCTGACTGTCTGCGTGGAGGAATCCTGAAAATGAGTAGGTGTTCCAAGGTTAGTGTGTCATACCTTGTGAGCTGACTCAAAAATATCAGAAATATAACTTTTCAATACACACACACAATCAATGTTTTTGTGCACCGAGTTAGAAATTAGAAGTCAGGGTCTTGGTGTATGGATACGCAGGCCGCCACACCAACAATGGATCCCCTAAATTGATAACCACACTCACTACACTTAAAACTATTTCCATTAAAAAGTTCATATCCCAATTTTCTATGGTAGAAACATCTCATCGGATACCAATTTGCCAAGACCCGTCCCCCGAGGCCGGTGTCATGTCTACCCCAAGCCCGCATTCCATAGGACAGGGGGTGGCGACTAGCACCAAAAAGCGTATTCCCTAAAACTAGGAAGGCATTGCCTTTATAACATGTAAACACAAAAAACCAAGAACACATCTAGATACAAACATAAATAAACAATATAGTAACAAGAGTGTTTATAGTAAGAAAATGGGGCCAGAATACAATCCCAACTAGAAATTACAAGAAAACTGAAAAGTACAATTAAACTGGAATATCTCCTCTGAACACCCGCCAAGGATCCTACCCGAAGGGTAGGTACAGCTCTCGAATGGTTTTCTCATCAGTATACCTCATCTAATTTCTACATTCGAGCTTCCTCCAAACCTAGTACTCTCATCCTCAGTCAGTGTTGTCTATCTTCTGCACCAAACACAACAAGATATGGGCATATCCGATGCAGTGGTGAGTATAACAATAATAAGTATGGACCCCAAGACCCTCAAAGGTCTCACAAAACCCAAAAATGTTAAACCAAAATTCATGAAAACAACTGAAATTCCTACTTATGTATATGTCCATACATATACCTAAGTTATCAAGTATACCCATATCATTCAAGAGGAAACAGAATCCCCCAATACTTAGCCTAATTAAAACTATTCCATGTAGGAATAAATACCATGAAGGTAACCACCATGAAGGTAAGTACCACAAAGGTACGCCACATAGAAGAATATCACAATGATTTCACCATGAAGGTAAGTACCATAATGGTATGACACATAGAAGAATAAAGTAAAGGTAAAGACAGAGCTCACACCAGGTATAACATAAGTACAGTAGTAAAGATGATTAGACGTATCTACTGAATCATCATACTTTGTTAAATGGAAGACCCACGTAGGATCCTCCATAATCCGACCTAAGTACGATCTTATATCATAAGACCCACATATGATCCTAGTATAGAAGACCCGTGTAAAATCATAGTGGAGTCCCATGGGGATTACTATAGCGAATCCAAGAGGGATAATATAACACAGACCCATGTAAGATCCCAAATCACATACGCACATAGGATCCCTTTCTCATGATATAGCCAACTACAGGGTTCCTGAACTAAACTCTCTTGATTCCGAGAGGGTCCGCTTCATAAACCACAGTTGGATACTCTAACTTCTATGATGTCCCATGAAGATGTATCCTAAAGGACCGCCACGTGGTAGAGGTCTCAACACAATAGACGGTGCATCAATAAATCACTCAGTCTGTAAGTTATTTTCCTTTTAGTCCCGAGGGCCTGGTTGGATTTGTGTTCAATCCCACCAGGTCCTACCCCAACATTATCCAAAACTCATCTGGGGTATAACAAAAGGGCCATCTTGATCCTTGGATTCTGATGCTATAGATAGTTCATCAAGAAGATTCCCATAACTCATGTCATGTTTGAAAGAGAGAAAAGGGTTCGAACCTGGTGTGGGTCTAGTCTGACCCAGTCAGACCGAACTGGCCCGACACGGCCTGGGCGGAGCAGAACCTGTTCGGGTCAAACCATCCTAACCCGAGTCTGGCCCTGGGTCTGACCTGGCCCATTGGGCGGTATGCGGCTGGCCAGAAAACCATCCCTTCTCCATGGGGCGGTCGCGCGCCGTGCCACCACCGGCAGCCGCGAGCGAGCCACCCACCCTCCTTTGCAGCTACGGCCTCGTGTCGCAGATCTTGAACACCGGTGGCACAGACGTATGCTTCCACCTATGGTATTTGTAATCGACCGTGTGTTGGCCACTACGTCTGCTCCATCATGTCCCTCCACAAGCGGTACTATTGCGTCACCGCCGTCTTCGCTGCCAATTGGTGTGTCATCCATTACTCCCAAGTCCTACCCACGCTAGTCTCCAGTACCAGTCACATTCCTCCTCCATCACAAATAATGCATCAAAAACCAAAAAGGTTGAGATGTTCTTGGGCCATGTTTGTTTTCCCCGCACCCTCTGTGTTAGAGTGGTAGCAAGAGGATCATGGGGATAGATTCAACGTAAAAGAAATTTAATAAGATCAATCTAATCACACCCCTAACTTGTCGTTCATTGGTGGAGTTGAGAGGTTGAATATGAAGTCATTGAATATCATCGACATTTGTTACTTCCAAAAAGCGCTTCTGATCCGGCTCTGGGTTAGTTCCTCATTATTCATTGTAGAGGGCATTAATCGTTGGAGGAAGAGTTTTTCCAAATTTCTCGCCTTTTCCAATGATTTCCCCGTGTAAATGAGGAGACACCAAATTAAAATAGGTTTATCAGATTATTTTACTTTGGAATAATTATGTTTGGCAAAAATAAATGTCACAATAAATTAATTGGAGAGTTGAGAGGTTTCCCCACATTAATAGGAGTTCGCGTGTTCCCCACCACTGTGAATTCAAAATGTGAGGTTTTCCTAGCTTGGGTGGTCCCCACATCCATAATTTCAAAAGAGAGGTTTCAAAAAAATGTTAATTATTTTATTTTTATTCTTCCATGAAAAAGAGAAAAAATTTCTTCCACCCTTGACCAAATTCGGTAGAGGATAAAGTCTCTTTATACGAAAATCGGCGTTGTGAGTTTAATTGTGTCCTTATATTTCAATTCCAAGAACCAGTTCTAAAGTTATAAAAACACACTCGAACGTTTACTGAACATATTTAATAAATGTTCATAAATTCATTATGTACACTCCGAGCCTCAAAATCATGCGCCGTCAATTTTCCCCGACTCGAAAAAGTCCAATATAATTTAAAAAATTACATTGAATTTCCAGGTCTTTTTTATTCCCATGATGGATTAAAGGAGTCCATTGAAGAAATAAAATACAAGATCCGAGAATCTAATAAATTCCATTTCCATCGCTAGGATCTAGGTCATCTATCTCTCTACCAAAAAATATTAAAAAATGATAAGATATAAAGGGAAAAATATATTTTCATAACATATGAAATGGGCTCACAGGATGGCCCAATACCTCGATTAATAACCCAAATCCACCATGATTATAAATTCTCATGGGGTCAAAATGGATATGGTGGTTTTAATAGGATTTGAGAGGACATGTGGGAAGTGGAATGGGTATCAAAATTGAAAAACTAAATGAGTTTTAAAATATTTTTTTATATTATGGAAATGGGCTGACAATTTGGCCCAAATCATTATGTGACCAACCTTTTATCCCGGAACCCCAAAACAAGCTATATGGAAACCATGAAAGGATAATTAGTCATAGATTCAAATTTCAAACTCTATGTTAATTTCACCCAAAACCCATGAAATGGATCGATATTTACAATGAATCTGATCAATAATGAGACATGAAAATCTGGGTGTGACAATTCTCCCCACCATTAAATCTTTCTACCCCTGAAAATCCATAACACTTTCCTGCTGATTGATCAAAAACTAAGAATTCCTAATCAACCCAATATAGAAACTTATTGTATGTAAATTTGAGACACAAAAAGACAACTTATGTCTCTTGTATAAAATGTAACAACAACTAACAACAAATTCCAAATAATTCATGGTAGTATCATTCCACTCATCCACAACTGTTCAAAGATTATATTGTTTTGTCATCTCCCAAAGATCCCAATGACCACCCCAAACCAATGAACATCATGAAAGGAAGTGGTCTCAATAGAGGATAGAACATACTTGTCACCATTATGAACTAACCAATGGTGACCAAATAATATTTTCACATGATCTAGAATTAGGCCTCTCCCACAGAGGCCAACAAAAACATCCTTAAAATGGCCTATCAACCTAGGCCATGAAAAACACAACATGATCATTTAAAAATCATTCTCTTGAATGAAGGGGACATGAACATAGCCAAACCATCTCATGCAGACCAAAATCCAGAACCACGCTGGGAGGGGATGTAGGGGCCCAATGATTGGACCACCGAAACCAAATATGAAAACCTCCAACTGTATTCACTTATAGAGGGATAAAATCTATTAACGAACCCGATTATCCTGGGTTGTCCACTCAAAAACATTGACCGGATGCTCACATGCAAGATGGTGTTACCATAGACACTTCGTGAGGGGTGTGTGCACCACACACTTTATGGTAAAAGGAAATTATATGTGATGAGAAACCACAATAGAAATTCAAAAACCACCTCACCACAATGGACGAGGCACAAACATAAACAGAATCCCCAACCATTAGGACTCATAAATATACACCGGATTCACTATGAGACATTTTCCTAGAGAACTAATAGTTGAAGCATCCACTACATCTCAGTCAGGAGTTAAGGATAACAACACACCATGAAACTCACAAGCTCAAACAAAACAACTTTACCCAAACATTGATTTTGAAGATACACATCAACATATAAATAAGGTTCTTTAATATGCGCCCAAAAAGATCTCAATTCCAACAATCAGGCTGAGGTATCATTAAAAAAGGTGGATTTAACACATAAAAAAATCCTTAGATTAATCAAATAGAAATCCTTCCAATGTAGAATAATACATGGAAGCATCACACCATCCAAAAAATCCATATAAATCCACTGAACATTGTTCTAAAACTGAGCCACCAACAAGATAAATTCTAAAGACAAACCAAGAGTATCACTTCCAGATCACGAGGAAGCATTCCAAACAAACCACACTTCTAAAACATTAAAAGGAAACCCACATAAATACCATTGTAAAAAAACACAAAATATATTAATCATGAAACACTTTTTAAAAACAAACTAACGTGGTGGATTTTGACAATCACCAATGGTGTTTCATCAAGTCTCACTCACATGCACATTCCAGATCCACCATGGGAAACAAACCACTATTCTATGTTTGGAATCCTTAAAAATATCTATACAACACCATGCATGTGAGAATTCAAGAAAATACCAAAGGATAAAGCAAATATCCTCATTTCAAAGCTAAAAAAATAACCCATTTCAAAAATCATGTACCTTTCATAGGTACACTACCCAACAAGTAAAAAACCATTTTCATATTTCCACAAAAAAATCCATTTTCAAAATCCTGAAAATGAAACCTCATAGGCTTCCATCAAAATCCTATCCATTAATTAAAATCAGTTTTCTATATCTCAACAGAACACACTTTTTAAATAACCATTTAATTTTGAACCCATTTCATTTATTTTAAAATGACTACCAAAACATGAATTCCTTTTAAGCATCCCATTCTGATTTTAAATAATTCACCAAGGTCTATTTCAATATGTTGATGGCTATAGAGACCAATACCCTTTTTAAAAACACCAATAGATGAAAACTGGTTTTCATAACTAATTCATCTAATTCAAACACTTTTTAATATCCCAAAACACAGCAATTAAAACAATGTATCATACTCACCTTAAGATGATCCATTCTTTCAAAACATTTTATTTCAACAAACTACAAGATTAGATTATGGTAAATCCAATCCCATTAAATCTATTTTAATTTATTCCCATGATTTGTTTCCAAAAACATAACAATTAGAAACCTTTATCATATTAAATTTTGACTAAAAATTTCTTTAATTCTCACACACTTATTTTCAAAATAAATTTTGAATTCAAGAAAGTTCTAAAGTCAAAAAAAGGGAACTAATGCCAGTGGGCTACTTGACAATATGATTGGAGGCCACATGCCAATCACACCACCAACACAGAGAACCTTCTATGGACCATGCCTCTGTTCCACATGGGTTTCTAGGACCTACAAGCTCAGGGAGACCATTAGTACAACACCCCTTGTCAAATCCCAACACCAAAAAATCAACAAGAACCAATGACACTAATAAAACCAGAAATCCCTTGGAAATCTAAGGATCATAAAGTGAAAGATTTCACAACACTCTTCTCACACATACCCATCATGTCTTGACAGTCCTAAGACATCTATAGAGACATCCCCCAAATAAAAAGGTCACTATATAAAGAATTTTCTGCAAAGATCCTTCTTTTAATGATACCATTTTTTCAAGAACCATCAAGAGTCAACCCTGAGTTGTTCACCAAGGGCAGACCAAGAAAAGTCCTGATATGGGTTCCCAATCCTCTAGGGATGGTGATAAGAAGTAAGGATATTAGTAGAGTGAAGAGGGAACAATTTCACCCACATATTAACAATTAAAAAACTAGTTAAAAGAAATGGATAGCATAGTACACATTTATATAAATGTTGAACTGTACATTATTCACAGATGGAAGTTAAATTACAAATGAACCAAAAACTCAACCATAAAAACCTAAATATATCTATCTCCATGTGACCACTCTTTCCACTCTTCATGAAAATGATCACACATCTCCCAAAGAGGCCAAACATGAGATGAACCATATATGAGGGAAAAAACAGAAGAAGTCTATAGGCGTGATTATTAAAACTCTGTAGGTTAGCCCAATAATCTACACCCAATGCACATACTTTAAAATAAAAGAAACTATAATTCCAATCTTGAAATGAAATATATAATACCATGCTTTCAAGTCAAGGTTACAATCTATAATCATTATAAAATAAAATGGTTTCATGTTTCCAGAACCCAAAAGTGCTAGTATCCAATTTCAGAGAGATTTAGCTTCAAGAAAATAACAATTTTGAAGAGGTCTGATTAAAAGAATGTACAATTTTCAATAAAACAGACACACTACTAAATTTATGATAAAAAGACACCGTACATAGATGGTGAGTACAAAATATCCAATGAGCACCCGTCATGGGAACACCCATAGGCGCAAGTATGTTGTGGGCCTTAGGTACCTCTTTTCTTAGTATAAAAGTAACCATAACAAATTTCATTTCTTATGAAAAAAGAACTAGTAGGGAAACAATAACCAAAAACTAGTGGTACCCAACCTCACCATCATTGTTTATTAAGTGTTTCAATTTTCAAGCATTCTATGTGAAACAGGGATGAAACCACACTGGATCACCAGAATACTAGTACACATCTACCCACCTAGATACATTGGATTCACTTTAGTGCTCTATCAAGTTTGAATATTATAAAATACACTTTCCATATGAAAAATTCATTACCAAATCATACACACATAAACATCCTTCAAACATTCTTCATATTTCATTCACGAATCAGAAAACCAATTAGAGTTTTCATGAAATAAATTTCATGACTTATAACGAGGCTTTGAACATCAAATCTAATAAAAAAAGAGCTTTTATGGCCAAAAAACAACCATTAACATACAAAAAAACAATTTGGAATCCCCAAAATCATCTAATAAATCAATTTCATGGACCATAAATGGCTCCAAATGATAAAAAATTAATTACATGTGAAAACCATTTTTACAAGAAAAATGCCAAACGCCCCACGAAGAATTCTTCAAAAAAGAATTTATATTAAAAAAACAATTATAGTATTCATAAAAAGGACAAAACACACCATTTGAGGAAATATAAAATTTAATTAAACCCCTCACAAACAAATGTTACACATTCATGACCCATCCATTTTGATAAAAATGCCAAACATGCCATTTATTGGGAAAAAATTCCAGAACACCCTAAAAATCATACTCACTTTATTATAAATCCCAAAAATAGATTGGAACCCAAATAAGAAACCCAAAACCATTAATTCATCTTCCATTAATATTTTTTGAATCTAAAACAATAATTATATAACATCGTGAGCACACAATATCCAAACTGCCACTTTCATGAAAATGAGGTATGCAACAACTAATTAAAAAACACTATTAAAAACAAAAAATTTTATAAACCCAATTTTCCATGACAAAATATTATTTAAATAGATAACCCGGTTTAAAAATTATATGTGATTTGTGAAAGAAAATGGATCATTTAAACAAACAGTTAGTGTGCTAACATAAAAACAATCAACAAATTTTTGATAAAATGAGGAATGAACTACACTTATTTCACAATAAATAATTAATCCAAATAGAGAAAAAATTAATACAATATATATAATGTAAAAATAGCTTGAAATAGCTGTATTGTGAATTAAAAATCCATTTCTTGGGGGAAACTACATCAAAACCAATGTAGAATGGAAACACACCCCCAATAACACCTTCCGAGGGTTTATAATCAGGAAAATTATGAATACTAGACTCAAACAAGAAAAACGAACATCCAAAATCAAGATATAACATAACCCTAGGTCATTAATGACTATGGGAGAAGATAGAGAAAAGAAAAACTGGATGAAAGAGGAGGAAGGAGGAGAAAAGAGACAGAAACACACCTTAATAACTAAAGAACTCTTCATCTTCCCTTATATCCACTCTCTTGGAAGAGTGGGATTGGCTTGGAACATAATTTATTGGATATATAGTAATGGAATAATTAGGGAAATAATATTTTTTGGAAAAAGAGTAAAAAATTAATGATTCATTATGGAAACAAATTACCTTTTCAAATCTGGATGAGTTAATAAATCCTGAGGATGTTGTTTGAAATCCCAAATGAAGATGTTCTTCAAAGAGGGGAAATAGAACATGGGGTTGCACCAATGTTTTTTGGTCTCTATTAAGAGGGTTGAATGACCAAATAATACAAAACAAATAAAAAGATATATAATAAATAAAATATTTTCTTATAATTGGAAATGGGCTAATGGGATGGCCCAATAAATGAATAAATAGCCAAAACAAAACATGATTATGGATTCATAATGGGTTAAAATTGATATGGTGGTTTGAATAGGACCTTAGAGGCCATTAATAAATTGGAATGGATGAAAAATGATAAAAAATGGGTTATAAAAAAACAAATTTTGTTTCTAAATTTGGTAATGGGATCACGATTTGGCCCAAATCTTGATGTAAAATACATTTTCTCCAAAACCCCCAAAACAATATATGGGGAAACCATTGTAGGATGATTATGAATATATGTATATTCACAACTCAACATTCATCTCACCCAATACCCAATAAAAGGGTCATGATATTGAAATAACCAAATCAAAATGAATACATGAAAATTCGGGTGCGACAATTCTCCCCACCATTAATGCTTTCCACCGCCAGAAAGCCATAACACATTCCAGCTGATTTATCAATGCATAAGGATTACTCATCAAAATAATAAATCCTCTTAATAGAATGAAATTTTACAGTCCAAAACAAAATATAATCGTATTTCCCAAAACAAAATAACAACTCACAACTACTTCCCTATAATCAATGGGAGGATCAAGACAGTCATCCACAACCAATCCAATACTATATAATTGGGAATTTTACCAAATGTCCCAATGGCTACCCAAAAAGAACAAACACTATAAAAGACAATGATTTGAAGGGAAGCAAGAATAGACTCCACCCCATTAAGTACCAACCAAAAGTGACTAAACAATATTTCCACATGATCTAGAATCTGGACTCTCCCATATAGTCCAACCAAAACACCCTTACAATGACCTATTAACCCAGACCATGTAAAACACATCATGATCATTTAAACAGATGAGTCCCAAATCGAGGGGACATGAAAAGAGACAAAACGTCTTTCGTGGACCAAAAAGCACTACCAAATAAGGAGAGGAGGGAAGAAGCTCAATGATTTGACCACTGAAACCAAATCTCAAAACCACCAACCACTCTTCACCTATGGATGGATAAAAAAAAGACCACACCTGATTGACATGGGTGGTCAATATAAGAACACTGACTGGAAGATCACATCAAATATGGTATAACCATAGAATCTATGCGAGGGGTATGTCCACCATGACATTTTCAGAAGAATGAAATTCCACGTGATGAGAAACCACAATAGGAATTCCAAAACCACCATAACATAATGATCAATGCACAATGTTCACCAGAATCCCTACACCACTCGGATTCCTAACTACATCCCAGCTTCCTTTCGAGACATTTGGCTCGAGATCTTATGGTTGAAGCATCCACTGCCTCATTGTTAGGAATTAAGCATCACAACACCCCATGAAACATAATAGCTCAAAATAAAAAAATGTACCTAGACAAAGATTTGGTATATAAACATATCCATATCAAGAAGTTCTTTAATCTGATCCCAAACCACTCTCTATTCCAAAAAAAATAGTTCGAGGAATCATTTAATGTTTTGGATTTTTCCTTTGAAATGAATTTATAGATGGATTGAATAGAATTATTACCAACAGATAACCATATGTTTCCACATCACAACATCATACTTATGCTTAGAAATCCACTGAATATTGCTCCAAAACGGAGCCACCGACAATATCGCATCTCAAGAAACACAAAGAGAATCACTTATTAATCACGAGGAAACATACCAACAAACCACACATCTATAACATTATAAAATCAACCAAAATAAACAATTGTTTTAAAAACAAACAAAATTTAAACCTTGAAACACTATTGGAAAACAAACTATTGGGGGATTTTCACATTCAATAATGGGGTTACATCAAGTCTTGCTCACATGCACATTATTGTTCCACCCCGAGCACCTGACCACTATGCCATACCAGGTATCCATCAACATATATGCACAAAACCATGCATGTGAGCACCCATTATACCTGAAAAGGCTAAAAATAACATTTACATTTTACAAGCTAAAAAATCCACCCATTTCTAAAATCAGGAATCTTCCATATGCACACTAACCACCAAGTAAAAAACCATTCTCATATTTTCACACAACAAAAGATTTTACCATGATTGAAATAGAAACCCCATATGTCTCTATCAAAATCTTAACCCTTTTATTCAAAACATTTTCAACATCTCAACAAACAACACATTTACAATAACCATCTGATTTAGAGCCCATTTCATTTATTTTAAAACAACTACCAAATCAATTATTCAATTCAAACATCTTTTTTCCACTTTAAAAAATTCAACATGGTCTATTTTCAGAATTCGATGGCCATACAGACCAATAAAATTTCATGGTAAACCACAACAGCTTAAAACCAATTCATTAGATTCAAACACTTTTCAGCATCCCAAAAAACACCATTAAAAACTATGTTTTAAAATCACAATACCAAGATCCATGCATTAAAAAAATTCAACAAACCACAAGTTTAGATTAGGGAAAATACATCCCTATTACATTATATTCACTTTATTGTCAAGATATTTTTAATAAAACCAAATATTTGAAAACCATTCATACATTAAATTCTGAAAAAAAATTCAAAATTATCACAACAGGATTAAAAAAAATTGAATTCAAGAAAGGTCAAAGAGACCCAAAAAGGGAACTACTGTCTATATGTGACTTGACATATAGTGGGTAGTGATATTCCAAACACACCACTAACACAGAGAGCCTTCTCACGACAATGCACCAGCTCCACATAAATTTTCAGGCCCAATGATCTCATGGAGACCATTAGTCATACATCCCTTTATCATATCCCATCACAAAACAATCAACATGAACGATGGATAATAATAAAACTGGACATCTCAAAGAAACTCGATGATCAGAACGAGCAAGAGTTCACAACACTTTTCTAGCACTTACACCTAAAGTAAAAAATACTAATCTATATATGTTGAAATAACTCAAATTACTAGGGAACACTAAAAATAATGTTTTCATATGATCTAACCTACTCTCACACCATTATGTCACCAACCGTCACTAGTTGACCCTAAATCGGCCACCCAGGCCACCCTATGACATGTCCCAAGTGGAATTCTTGATCCTCCTTGGATGCATGCAAGAATTTATGGAATCAATAGAGTGACATGTGAATTATTTCTCACATATATTATCAATTAAACATGCAATGGAATAAATAGAGAGCCTGGTAAACATTTTTTATATAAGTTAAACTAAACATTTTTATCGCATGGAAGTGAATGTAAAAATGAACAAAACAATTCAACTGACCAAACTTGAGAACATACTATCACCATGTGACCACTTTATTTACTCTACAACCCAATGATCACATTTTTTCCAAGGCTTCCAAACTCATTTTGAAACCATCACAAGGGATAAACATAGATGAAGATTACAGTTGTGATTATTAAAACATGGTAGGATAACATGTTATTAAATCACCAATGGACATCAATTAATATAAAATAAAACTAAATTCCATGTTTTTAATTCAATATATAAAATTATTTTTTTCAGGCATGGTTCTATGAAATAATAATTATATAATAAAATAGTTGCATGTTTTCATAACTAGGAAATGCAAGTAACAAATGTCAAAGAGATGAAACATCGAAATAAAAAAAATTCAAGAAGGATAGTTTTCTGAATGCAAAACATTAAATAAAACTGACTTTTTCAGAATTTATGATCCAAACCAACTGCATACAGATGCTAAGTACAAAATATCCAATGAGAATAGGTCACGAGAACACCCCTAGGCACTAGTTCATTGTTGGCCCTACGTACCTCATATCAGGATGTAAAAGTACCCATAAAAATATCTAATATCATGAATGAGTCATTAGTAGGGTAAAAATACCCATAACCTAGTGGTCCCCATCATTATCATCATATTATATTTATTGTAGTCATCATCAAACTTGATACGTGAAACATGGATGTAACTACATTGTATTACATGGAAAATAGTACACATCCTCCCACCTAGATACTTGGGTTTCCCTTTAATGATCAATAATGTAACACATAATACAAATTCACATTTCACATGAAAACTTCATTCACAAATCATACACACACAAATGTCCTACAATCATGCTGTTCATTTTTTCATGAATCAATACACAACATAAAATTTTCCAAAAAAATATCATGATGTATAATGAGGCATTAGACATAAATTCTATTAAAAAAATATATTTTAGGACAAACACCCAAAATTATAATATAAAACCTAATTTTTCTTCCCCAAAAACTTTTAATAAATCAATTTCATGGACCATAAAATAGCGCCAAATGATACAACATGATGTATATGTGAAACAAATTTTTACAAGAAAAACGCCAAACGAGCCTTTAAGCATTCTTCAAAAAAGACACAGTTATCGAAAGATCCAATTCCCCTATTAATAAAAAGGTGTAGAAACCCATTTTAATCAATTGAAACATCTATTATTCCCCTATAAACTCATGTTACACATTCAAGACCCCTCTGTTTCAATAAATGTGCCAAACATGCCATTTACAAAGAGCACATGCCAAAACAACTAATAAACTGATACTCACTTCGTTATAAAACCCAAAACCAGGTTGGATCCCATAGAAGGAACCCAAAAAAATTTATTCATATTATTAAAATATTTTTCATAACCCAAAATAATCATTTTAGATCACCTTGATCACATAAATGCCAAACGGGGACTTTCAGGGAAACGAGGCGTGCAACAATTAATAAAACAAATACTAATTAAGAGTAAAAAGTTTATAAAACAAAACATTAATGATAAAAAAATATTTAAATATCTAAATCAGGATCCAAAAATTATAAGTCATGTAAAGAAAATGGATCGTCTAAACAAAACCTTACTGTGCACAATTTAACCAAAACAATACAATTTTCTGAAAACAAGGCATAAAATATCCTTCGTACACACTAAATAATTAAACCAAAGGGTGATAAAAAATACCTAGAAAACATATATTGTGTGATATCAAGAAATATAACAACCTTTAATTATAAAAATTAGTTCTTAGGAGAACCTACCTAAAAACTAAGGTGAAATCGAAGCGCACACCTGATAAAACCTTCTCAGGGTTTATAAAACCTAAACCTATTAATACCATCCCCAAATGAGAAAACACCCAATAAGAATCACTAGGTAACATTGCCCTGGGTATTTAATGACTAGGGGAGAAGATAGAGCCATGAAAAATTGGAAGGTAGAGGAGGAAGGATGAAAAAGTAGAAAGAAACTCACCATGATAAATACAAAACTCTTTATATTCCCTTAAATCATCAATCATAGATGAGATAGAATGTATTTTTAATCAATAGAAATGGTAAATAGGTTCAGAAACACCAGGGAAATCAGATTGGGGGGAAATAGAAAAAAATAAATGATTATTGAATGAAAGCAACTACCTTTTCAAATATAGACTATTTGAGAAACCATGAGGACGATCCCCCAAAAACCTAATGAAAATTAGGTTTATTGAGGGAAAATGGAATATGGGGTTGTGATTATGGTTTTTTGGCTTTAATTAGAGGTGAAATGATAGAAAAGTATTATAAAATTTTTAAAATATAAAATAAACAATATATTTTCAAAAAACATGAAATGGGCTCATGGGAAGGCCCAATAACTGAATAAATTACCCAAATCTACCATGCTTATTAATTTATAAAGAGTCCAAATGGATATTTTGGTTTTAATTGATCAGTAGAGACAATATGGGAATTGGAATGCGTTAAACATGCAAAAAAATAAATATTTTATAAAAGAAACTATTTTTTTTAAATCTGGAAATGGACACATGGTTTGACCCAAATCATGAAGTGACCAACCTATTCTCCAAGAAACAAAAACCTGTCTATGGGTCACTCATGGTAGGATTATTAGACATATATATAACTTAAAAAATCTATATTCGTCTCATCCAAAACCCATGAAAAGGAACAAGATTCCCAACTAATCGGATCAAATGTAATATTGGAAAATCATAGTGTAAAACTTTTCAAGAAAATTTCATTGAAACCATGTAAATTATTCATGAAATCATATAAATCCTCTTCTATTAAGGAAAAATCATTTTAAAAAATATTTGAAACTCATTTTAAAAATATATAAATTTTTTAAAACGTATTTCATTGAAACCCATTTTAAAATATTCCATTTTTTAGAATATTAAGAAAAAAATATATTTAAAAATAAACTAGTGTACCTAAAAAGTAATATTCATGTAAATGACACCAATAATGGTGGGAAATTCCATACATTCCATAAATTCATTTTTCCCCTTCAATAACATAAAAAATTGACTTCATTAGAAAACAAAAAGAAGATTTATTTTAAATACATTTGTTTAATAAGATAATAAATTATTAAAATTTTCATTTAAACTTAATAAGTTATTAGTTAGATATTTTTGAAAACATTTTTAAAAAACAAGGTTTTGAAAGAACACATATATCTGTCCGAAATGAAAAATAACTGTAGATTTCAATAAAAATATTTTTTTTAATTATTATAAGTTCCAAAAATTTGAAAAATTTCACAATTAATTAGATATAGATTTACTAATCATAGGATAAGAAAATTTATTTGATTTCATAAATTATGAATTATAATATTTCATCAATTGAAGCATAATCACTAAAAATCTTGATAAACTATGAGATTGTAGTAATAAACGCTTACCACATTGGTAAATCAAAATCATAATAACCATGAGAGAATAACTTAAACTGATGCCTAAAATATAATGAAATGGTTATATTCATTATAACATGTCAAATGGAAGTGTATAAATACCATATATAAATATTGGTGCATAATATTGCATTTATTTCCAGGAAGGAAAATTGAGACAAAATTACCTTACAAATTTTATATATTTTGAATCGTTAGTCCCATGATTGAAGGATCCTGAAAAGGATAGGTAAATAAAAAAATTAATTATATGATTCATAGAATTAATTAATGGGTTATATATAATCCACTCAGAATAAATGAGTATTGAATAAGGAATAAGTCTCACAGAAATAAATGTGAGACGAGAAAACTTTTACCTTAATTCTTGACATTCTTCGTATACATTTAGTCTTACTATATAATAAATATATGGTTATTATATGTATAATAAAAATCCATATCCTTATATCTAATAAAATATATGACATTATTAGGACATTATTTTATCCGTTTATTAATTATTCGATGTTAATGTTACCTTTTGGGTAAAATCTGTGTTGTTTTCCGTATATGTTTTAAATTTTAATCCATGATACTATTAATATGATCAAGATGTAATTATTTGAATAATGTAAAAAATGATATAAAAATGTTATAGATTTATTATATTAATATTTATAATAATCCATTAAAAATAGAATTATTAAATAGAATACTTCATTCATGGTGACGGTAAGTCATACGCACGAATGAACATTTTTTCTGTTTTCTTATTATATTGGAAGGAAGAAAGTAAATGATATATATATATATATATATATATTATAATTAAATAATAATAATATTCTCATAAACATAATATAAATTTATAGAACCATTGTTAATATATTCCATACAATTTGATAATGAATAACATATCTTATTGGATGCAATAGTCCCTACGTCCACAAACAAAGTTATTGTATTTATCCAAAATGTATAGTATGCAGGTATGTTTTATATAATAATTAAAGAAGATTAATTACATAAAAAATAATATATATATATATATATATTAAAATAGAAACTCCATTATTATTTCTATCCTTGAATGTTGGCAATGGAAGAAAGTGGGATATTGGATCGCGAGGTGGTAGTCCTTCGTTTACAAGAATGATGATTGTGTATCCAATTTGTTGGAAGTGTGTGTGAGTAAAGTTATAACCCTTAAAAACCGCAAATAATAATTTATTTATAATATTTAGGAAATTATATATGAATTTAATGATAATATTTATGGGGTTGAGAATGAAAAAAAAATGAAAGAGCTTCTGGAATGATGTTAGCTCTTCTTTGGGTATCTTTTTTGGGTTTTCACTAAAGGTCTTCTTTGGTTTTCTTCTTCCCAAATTGGATTATTATAGTATGAAGGTAAGAAATTTGGTAGGATAGTAGGGTAGGTTTTTCTCAGAAATATTGTTCTTGATAGGTGTGAGAATTTGAGGGGAGGAGTTCTTTTTGTATTGGAGGATGGGTGGAATTCTTGTAAATATCATAAGGTAAACACTATTGAGAGGTTTCCCTTAAATAATATGCCTCAAATAATTTCCCATTTTCTAATAAAAGGGAGCATGTTGTTATAATATAGAATTAAAAAGAATTTTTGTCCTGTATATAGGTTACCTTTTCACATTATTCAATGTATTTCCACTGAGTAAACTCATTTTTACCTTAATCACTATAATTAAATTTAATTACTTTCACTAATATTTTTGTTAAAAACTATGTTTCTAAAATTCAAAATTATAAATAATGATTGTTAAAAATATAGGTAATCCATTTTTTAATATTCTAATCATAGATGTTGAAAATTTACATTTAAAATTAATCCTGGAAATGGGATGTGGCAACAAGTTATTTAAGTCAAAATGTCCAAATGTACGAAATGTTTTAATACAATGTATCAAAGAGAATTTTTTTCCAATGATTTAAATTATATTAGATGATTTATATTACATATAATCAAACATTAAAACAAAATTAAAATATAATTTGGCAATGTAAAATAAATTATATGAAAAACCAATTTTCATATGAAATATAATGTTTTTTACTATTCACAAAAAATGAAACTTCTCTGAAAAAATCACAAAAATTCACCCAAAGTAAAATTTTGTATTATTATTTAAAAAATTAAGTTTATTTTTTCCAATAAAAATTAATAATGTCTCAGATTTTATATTGATTTTTTTTCTATTAATTGGTGTTAAAGCTACCTCTTAGAGAATTAAATCATTTTATTCCTTGAATTTGATTTATTCTTACCTAATATCTATAAAATATACTGGATGAGTATCAAAAAAAATTATTGAATATATTATATATAAATTTATTTGAAAATTTTCATCTAATTTGGTTTGTTTAATTTATTGAGATAAAATTGTGTCTGTACATATAAAAATAGTTTTCATTAAAATGTGATTTCATTATTTTCAAATAGTTCTTACAATTATTTTTACATAATATATAGAGTAATGGTATATTTTATGAACATGTTTGAAACATATTTTGAAAAATTAGTTAATATTTTTCATAACATCTATTCTAACATCTAGGTGATAACTATAGTAATATTTTAATAATATCATTAATAGTATATTGTAGTTTATAAAACCTCTATCATTCATATAATGGATGCTATTGAAGGGATGTTGTATTATGTGTAACACAAAAAAAGAAAATATTTTTGTGTGTAGAGTAAGCTACTCTGTGTGTTGAATTTACTTTAAATTTGGTATGATGTTTCTTATCATGCATTCTAAACATAGTTCTTTAACATAAATATATATATATTCAGTGTTTTGTGAAATATAAAATAATAGATAGATTAATTGAATTTGAAAAAATCACAATATTTTAGGGTGATACACATACATGATATTGAATTGTACAAGAAGTTTTTTTGATGATGTCTGAATATTTTTATAGAATTGGATGTCATGGAATTCTGTAAGTTAAGTATTAATGTTTTTATTGAAAATTTAATTCATTAATTTTATCTTGATTGAAATAAACTAAAATAAGGGATGAATGATTTTATGACCTACTGGGAATTCATATGCTCCTATATATATGTGAGGTAGATAAGAAGTTATGATATCATCATATCATAAGAAGCATGTGATTCCAATGTTATACTTTATCATAGTGTACAATAATTTTATTATATGGATATGAATGCATGAATTCTTCCTCCTATTTTAGAACAGTTACCTTTTGTTATGAATTAATTATATAGATTTGTTTTTGGTTATTAATTCATATTTTAATCGATAGAAGTGTCCAAATGGTTAATCAGAGCATCAACGAGAGGTTACATATGTCGGATACCATAAGACGATTGGTAACACATGGAATCTCTTTATCTAAAAATTATAGTTCATAAAGGGATGGTATTCCCACCCCCACTAATTGGAACAATGATTAATGCAAGTTAATTAAAAAATTACTCTTCGATTCATTGTCGTCTTAACTAAGTAATGTGTTTCCAAACCTTTGATGATTAGAATTCCCATCATTATAAATAATGATCTATGGTTATAGTAATTTCCTTATGGACATGGTCATTTTTCTATTGATTAGTGATCATTATAAATCGTACTAAATCATGGAGTAATAGATGGATTTTTATATACCAATGGTATCTATATATATTATATTCAAAATTTATATATTGAGTTTATTAATGATATAACTGAAATATCATTGGTTTCTTCTAGTCCAGAGATTATAGGATGTTCCTATAAATCCCTTTAATAGTATCATAGACACTTTCATCAATGAAATAATATTTTTTTCTTAGATTTTTAGAATTACATGTATATCATATGGTGCTTGGGGTCATATCATTTTGTATTATATGAATGATGGTTTATTTTTTATTATTTCATGTGTATGAATATTGTAATATATAAGGTAAGATATACAAAAATCCTGAGGTATTTTACTACGTGAAAATCTATGATAAAAAATATTATAATCTATGATTAAAAACAGTTTTTCTCCAACATCTTATATTATTCTGTATCTATGATTTAGGGAATATTTTTAAATAGAACTAGAATACTAGGATGATGCCTATCCTAAATGGTGATATCCATCAACAAATACTATATAGCCTTAAAATGTTGAATATTTATTATTTTTTGAGAATTTATTATATTATATATATATTCTATAAATTCTAAGTGTTATTTATTGTAATAAGGTATTTTCATGCTTTATTTAAATATGAAATGTTAAAATTTGTATCACTTATTTGGAAAATAAATAAATAATTTGTAAATATTTTTTGTCGATTTGAATATTTTACATTATAAAATGCTTACCAAATATTTATATTATGTAGGCTTTAGTTTATGAGGAAAATTCATTCCTTTATAATTATATTCTATTTATTACATGATAGGATTGGAAACATAACATTAAGTTTATATATACATTGACCGTAGATTTTAATTAAAGTTATTATCTTGATTATAGTTATTAAATTTAGTTTATAGCTGTTTTATGTTTTATTGTTAATGAATAACTAGATCCTCTATTGAGTAGAGTATCCTTGGTAAGGGGGGCATTGGGAAGATCTTTTCACTATCCCTGAGGCTTATCCCTTATTCTATAAATGAAATGATTCATTACATATGGATATATTCTTACTCATGAAAATTTTATTAATTTCATATAATTCTAAAAAATTACATTATGATTCTATATACCTTACTCATATGATCAATGGAATCCTTTTTTGGTGAGTAACTCAATATTTGGGTTCTGTAATGAGTTTCACATTAATAAGGGGTAAACATTCTCTTTTGTAGGAATTGTGACATGAGAAATAAATATTTATAAAAATTCTTACATAAATGAAGACAGTATTAGATAATAAATATAGAACTATATTTTGTTCTAATCAATTTACTATGAATATGATGTATAATGAATTTTCAATACCTTAAATAATACCCCTCAATTACTATGTGTGAGATTCCTTCAATGGAGGAACTTTCCAAGACCATGATTATCAAACCATGTAAATCATGCCACAGATATATGCTCATGGATTATCTTGTGTAAGGAAAAAATGTAATGGGTACCACAATAAGACATGGTGTTCCTTTTCATTATTTCATTGGGTAACACTAGCTATGTGAACCTAATATGATTATCTTATCGTAGGAGAATTCTAGTGCTTATCGATATGATGTATTTGGTAATGTGTTCTCCAATAAACTACTGAGGAGTCAAAAATGTCCTGATTATAATGCTTATCTATTTAAAAAAAACTAACTGTTATGAGAAATAAAACATCTTAGACATTTAATTAAACAGATTTATTTATATTTTTTAAAATGATATTAACCGAAACTATTATACAAAATTATCACCTATTTAGATTCATTTATTTAATTCATGTTCTTAATCGAAATATTAAAATAATTATAATATAATTTTAGGAATATTTATATTTATAAAAAATATGTATAAAATATCATTTTATTTATTCATGATTATAATTAGATGAAAGCTTTATTTGATGTCAATATCACTTATAATTTTATTTTATTTTTCAATTTCCCTTAAAAAATTAATTTAGATATTGAAATATATATTTTAATGTAGTATTGTACATGTGTTGTGGTTATTTACATGTAATATAATTCCATTGAATGTAATTTAATAAATTCTAATGTCATATAACGTTTTATATGCATCATATTAAAGAATAAAATCATATATAATATTTTTTACACTAAAATAATATTTTATTGGGAATTTATAATTATAATCATAATTCAGTAATTATTTAAATTTTTTATTTCATATTTGGGTGTTTATCATATTTCTGGTAAAATAATAACCAACATGTTTTACCATGAAATAATATTTTGGATTATTTATTATATTCATTTGAAACCATAATTTTTAAATTATATTATTCCTTGTTATAACATTATTAAAAATATTCTAATATTTTTAAGTCATTATAAAATTATTATGGTTGTTGACATAATTTTTTTAGTAAAATGTATAATTATAAAAAAAGGCATATATTTTCTTGAATATATAAATCATTGATATATTTCAACTAAATAGAAGATTAATTATATAAAATTAAAAATATGTTTTATATTTAGTAATGCATAATTATATATTTTTTACTAGAAATATGGATAATAATAAAATCATTCATTCACCCATGACCCCTAGTGGGTTATTCCCCATCCCTCCCCAAAAGGATTGACAAGAACCCATATAAAATATTTTATTTTATTTTTTAAATGGATTTAAGGCCATATGTTTAATTAAAATCCGGTTATCATAATATAAATACCCAAAAGAAACTGGCTCGAAGGACTTCCATGGTTTCTGGCATATCTAGAACTAGGATACAATGGGTTTTCCCTCCCATACATATCCTTTAGGTTCTTAGAATCCTGCTCCTACCCACCAACCTACATTTTTCTATCCACCCATCTCTATCCCTAATAAACATTAGGGAACTTCATTACAACTATGAAGATTATGGTTCTATCACCCATTCTCATTTATTATTAGGGGATTCACAATCTTCACCAACCCCTTTATACACAATTATATCACTGGTACCACCCCTCTCCTAGTAATCTTCGATGTGCCCACATATACCCTACCTCCACCATGTGTGTCGATGTCAGTGCAACCCACTTAAGTCACAAACCCAGTGAAATCCCTCCTCATGCATCATACATGGGTACAACCACTACCCTATAGGTGGTATAGAAACATCATTATAGAAACAAACCCAACTCTCCCAATTTAATTGGGTGGAACACATTAGTCAAGTTTCAATCCCCTAACTGGTGATGTATCAGACGATATCTATTAAACTCTAATAAATTCCCACAATCATAAATACATAATTATCAAATAGATAAAAAATAAATTAGTGATAACAAATATAAATTTAATAACTGATAACAAAAGAAATGGATATTATTATAAATAAATTATTTTTCAATATATTATATGATTTTATTTAAAGTTTAATTAATTAATATATTGAATCCTAATCTGATATAACAGAATTTATTTTTAAAATAAATTTGTAAAGAAAATTTAGGGGTGAGTTTTTTTCATTTTCATAAACAGTTAAATACATATGTGAATAGTCGAACATCATATAAGTACATAATTTTTTAATAGAATATATGAATGAATTTATTTGGATTATAGAATTTTTAGTTATATTTTAATGTCTCGTTTATTATTGAATGAAAATCCCATTATTATTGAATCACAAGTCTAATAAATATTTTAAGATATGTCATTTTATTCTCATATTTTATTCAAAAACACACCCCCTTTATAAATACCACCCTTCACCAACCCACTTATCCTCACACCTTAATATTCTTAAATATTTAAAATTATACCAAAATCCCCCCCCAATTTATTTTCGACATTCTAAAGGTTCTATTCTCCACAAAATATCACTTATTAATAACCATGTAGCATATTAGAGGAGGCCTTAAAAAAGAAGAGGTAAAATACATCTACTAATCCCTATTGAGTTTTATTATTTGAATACCTTGTACAAATATGTTATATCTGACATGTTCTAATTATATCTACATCATATGTATATAAAAATTGTATTATACTAATGTAATATTAGTTATCATACAATATATCTATTTTATTTAAAAAATGACATCAGAGCTCATATTATTGTCTGTTCACTGCCTCCATATAAGATATATTCCATTTTCATTACTACCTTAATGGATATATTTAATAACATATTAAAATTAAATTATTCAATAAATGGAAAAATGAAATACTTATTAATAATATATATTATAAATTCTAGGTATAAAAATTTTAACATAATAATTTATTGTTTTAGAAAAAAATAAATGATGGATAGTATAACTGCAAATAACGGTGTTTTAAAAAAAAATTGTCAATGGATTTATAGATGGTTGTATTAAAATTTTATTTTATAAATATGAAAATGATAATGATATTATAATAAAATTAATATCATATAATTTTTAATTATAAAACTGTTAAAATTCAATCCATATCCACATTAAACCACTTAAATGTATTCTCCAATTTTTTATAACACTTATAGTAGTTACATTTTTTAGAAATTATAATAACATTTCATATTTTGAACAATTAAGGATTTTTAAATGAAATGAAATTCATGTCATAATTCATGGAATGTATTATAATCACATTATATGAACATCCCCTATTTTCAATAAACTGATGCGATCATGAAACCATGAAAAAAACATCATCAAAATTGTGACCAAGACCAATGTTTTGCAGTTAAATATTTATAAATGAACATAAAATAACAATAATCTTTTCATATCCTTCTATAGAGTGTGATATAATGTATATTATTTTAATGAACCCAACTAATGATTTTTTAGTACAAAATATTCACATATAGTCTAGTAGAATTTTATATCATAAGACTAATTTTATGACAATTATTCTATGTATTATGGTGACTCACCATTATTCAGGAGTCATCAACAAGACTTGTTATCATCAGACAATAGATGCCACGGAGGTGAGTCTCCACCAATAGAGTAATTACCCGATATTTTTCCGAAATAGAATCTACCGTTAGAATGAGTCACTGGGAAACCATATCTCACAGTCGCTGATAATTTGATCTACCTCCAGATGCTGAGTCAATGCCATCATCTTTTTACTATTTCTATCTAAAGATGTTGTTTTGAATGGCTTAAGAACTATTTAAATTAATGGATAATTTTACCAAGTCTTCAAGACTTCGTAAAAAATGACATTAGGATTTTGGATCTCTTCTAGATGTTTTTGATGTATATATACAAAGGTCATCTCTATCTCGATACATAATACATATGAAATGTACCATGTTTACTAATTTATGAAAACATTGTGTGATTGAATATGTGAATCTTCACGAGCTCACCCATTCATGTTCTGTGAAGATCAACGACACAAAGGAATTTAATCCATTACATATATTAATTGAGAAACAGAAAAATATCGACCCAAACATTCTATAATATTTTCAAGAATCCTCTATTCTACAACAATTTTCAAGAACGAAGCTCAAATAACTCATGAATACCGATTTGAGGACTTTGATCATTCCAAGCCTTCCTAACTAGGAATATTTATATTCTATATTACTTTTACAATTTGTTGATTATCTCTTCGTCAGTGTTTTGTTACTTTATTATAAAACACACATTATCTATCACACCTAACTGGAGAATAGTATTTATTCTCTCTTTTCATTACATGAAATTTCTCATGGTGTTTGAGGAAGTAGTCCTTTTGTGAATTTTTCTATATTTACTCCCCAGGTATATATGTGTAAGAGTCTCTTTATCCTAGATATTTTGTTGCAATAGATTGTTTACATAATACAGGTCTTGGATTTTTTGTATATTATTATAATCCTTATAGAAACATGTGATTTCCATGTGGAGAGGATAAACTCTCATCATGAGGTCGAACCTCGTACTTATTCCATTATGTTATTATATTATGTTTTGTTTCCAATCCTTGTTTTTGGAATTTGTAAACAAAAAAATTACATTGATAATTAATCTTAAGTTTTTTATATCTTTTTTATTCTAAGTAAATTAATTTCAAATGATATGCTAATATTCTACCTTATTTTAGCGGAGACTTAATCATAATTTAAGTAATATTTTAAAAGTGTAGATCTTATATCAATCTGTTACATCGATTAATTGGCCATTTTTTTAGTAAGTGGGTTTTATCTTAACGTAATAATTAATGAAAGTTTTATTGGGAACTCAATTCAACCTACCCTCTTTAGATAAACACTCCAACAAATATTTGGTATTAAAGGTTTTTTAATAATTTACTTTTAAAATGAGATTTCTGTTTTATTCTAAAGATCTCAATGTTATATCAATTCTAATTTCAGTTCATTATGGACAATAGACATGAAGGATCTGTTAGTAATAAACTGCATTATTTTAATAGTAAAATTTTTTTATCAATGTAAAATAAAAATGAATATTCATTTAGAATGTTTGGGTTTTGACATTTATATTGTAATATAATATCAATATAAAATACCACAATATTCAAGCATTAAATTCTTCGATTCTATAAAATCTTCATAAAATAATAATTGTAAATCAATGAATTACTTGTTTAGTGCCTTGGTGATGATAAATTTGATGGAATATCTACTTCCAAATCTGCTTTTGAAATATGGGATACCTCATTTATTTCACATAAAGGAATATAAAATGTGAATGAAATGAGATAAAATACATATAAAATCAATTAAGATACTTTAAAAATGAAATTTAGTGAACTTATATCTATTTCGGATCTCAAGTAAAATGAAATAGTGAATACTATACACTCATATGAAAAACAAGTGACAAATAATGATCATATGGTGAGATTTCTAAAATTATTACCATATAGATGGAGAGGAAAATCTGTGTCAGTTAAAGAATCATTTGATGTGTGTAAATTAACTATTAATGATTGATAGTAATGTTGATGATGTATGACGTAGAGATTAATTTAAATAAATATATTGATGAATATGAACCAAAAATAAAATCAATAGCCTTTAAGACTACTACCACTATACAAAGAGAATAGGTACAAGATAAAGATACCAGTGAATTATAAACTATTAATGATATTGATGATGATTTAGATAACATGGGAATAATATTCATGTAAATATATAAGAAAATTATGATCTCCAAGAATTAGACTTTTAGAGGAAATTATGAAAAAAATGGAAACTGATAAAACTATCAGAAAAAGGATGACACTATAAATGAAATAACCTTCTATTAATGTATGAGTAAAAGACACATTAAATCATACTGTAATAATTGATATAAGAAAAGAAGTATAAGGAGTAGGAATGAAGATATATGAGATTCATGAAAGCAACACTGGGTGCCTCTGAAGATAGCTCTAGTTATTTTGACACTAATCATGACGATTAGACTAATATAAAAAATATGTCCACTGTAGAAAACACATCATTGGTCAGAAATATAATTCAAGTTTCTCCATCTAAAATTTAATAAAATTGCTGAAAACCAAATAAAATGAGGATAATGTGGAAAACATGATCAGTAATGATCTGTATGATTATTGTTACATGATGTAATAAACCTCTCATAAGATAAATGAAAAATATAAGTCACATAAGAAATTTCTTGTATTGTTAGATAATGCTAAATCCAGTCTTACTGATGAAAAATAGTAAAATTATAAACTATATAAAGAGAGAAATTAATTAAAACTTTTAATTTAACTATTAATGGTAGACATTGAAATATTTACCAATTGGATGGAAAAATTAACTGAAATATTTGGCAATCAAGTAGCTCCTTAGTATATAACTGGCATTGGATACCATCTCGGATAATGATAAATTATGAAAATCAAACATACATCATGTTTAAGTCCTATAAACTCTTATTCTACCAATACATACTCATCTAGATCTAATAATGTATTTATATCCAAATATGTACAATCGTTTTATAAGAAACCCATTCAGAAATTATGGATAACAGAATCTATTATTACTAATATAACTGGATATAAGTGTATTTGGGTACCAAAATCATTTATGGAAACAATTTATTATATTGGGATCCAATTTAAAAACCTTCAACAAATTCATATGGTATCTTGATAGTGGATGTTTGAGACATATGTCTCGTGAGTATTCAAACTTCAATATTTTGATAAATTTTGGTGGTGGTAATTTAATTTTTGGTGACAATGGAAAACGGAAAATCATCCACCTTGGAAAAATTTTGTAATTCTAATTCAGTATTAATTTATAAATTCGTATATTTATATGGTTAAAATATAATCTTATTAAAATTTAACAATTATATAATGGTGGATATTTTTTAAAATTTTAAAACAGTAGCTATCATATTATTTATGATAATAATTTTGTAATTTTCACTTCATTAAGAAATGATAATGTTTATTCTGTTTTATTATTTTATATTTCTAATCCAAAAATTTATTTCTTATAATAATTTTAAAAATTATACTGGCTTTGGAAAAAGAGGCTAAGGAATTGCATTAATTATTCACTTAAAAAACTATAAATAAATGGGATTTGTTAATGATCTACCAAAAATTGAATTCTCAAATGATAGAGATTGGGATCCCACCCAAAAAGGGAAACATCAATATATTTATTTTAAATCAATGAAAGATGTTTAAACCAATTATCCTCTAGAGTTTTTCACATGGACCACTATGGACCTTAATGAGTTTCATGTATAAATGTAAAAAAAATTCCTATAACCTTGTAGGTGAATTTTCTATATAATCATGGGTATCCATTCTAGCTCCCAAAATTGAATATTTTTCATACATTATTATGTATTCCAAATATTTATAAAATAGTAGTGGACTTAGTATTAATAGCTTTAGTGAAGGTCAATTTAAATAATTTGAATATGAAGACATTGAACAATTTTTTTAACAAAATGTTTATAATCCGAACTTTTCATCTCCTCATAAACCAAAACAAATTTGGGTTGTAGAAAGACAAAATTGGACTCTTCAACTATGATAAATGAGTAAAGCCTACCTATCTACTTTTGAGATAAAGATACATATATAGTCTGTTATATTATAAATATGGTATAAATTAGAACCCTTCTAAGAATAACACCTTATGAGTTATGGAATAATAGAGTGCTAGAGGTTAATTAATTTAGAGTTCATAGTAAAAACGTTTTTATTCTAAATACAATGGAAAATTTGGACCAATTTTCTTCAAATAGTGATAATGGAATTTCCCTTGCTTGTTAAGCTTCTATTAAATTTTATAGAGTGATTTACAAAATATCTAGAATAATAGAAGAATATGTTCACATCAAATTTGATGAAACTAATTCTAGTGACCTATGACTATCTTAGAAAACCATGATGATGATAATTCAATCCAAAATCACACGTCCAAAATATTCTAAAATATATGTCAAACAACAATATAGTTCACTTAGTAAACATGCAGAACATGAACCTGAATTAGATCCTTATACATCCTACCCAACTCTTCAAAGACCTATTAGGACTCATAGAAACGACCCATTAGATGCAGTTATTGGAACCATAGATATAGGTACTCATAAAAGAGCTTACCTTAGGATTAAAATTCATTATCAAAACTTCCTATCACAACTGGAACCTGATAAAATTATTGTTGCAATCAATATTGAATTATGGGTAGTTTATATTCATTAAAAACATAATAAATTTTAGAGAAACAATGTTTAAGATTTTGTTGATAGACCTAAAGACACCATAACTATTGGAATTAAGAGGGAATTTTTTAAAAAATTATTGAGTCATGAACTTCAATAAGAAATAAATATAAATTATTTGCAAAAGGTTATAATAGAGAAAAATCTATTTATTATGATGAATCTTTTTTACCCATAGAAAGATATGAATCCATTAAGAAACTCATTTCCTACGTAGTACATTTGGATTTTAAATTATTTCAAATGGATGTTAAAATTAAATTTTTATATGGATATATAATTGATTTTGTTTTTGTTGAACCCATGAGATTTAAAAATCCATATTTTCCAAATCATGTTTTCAAACTAAAAAAAGAATTATATAGTCTAAAACAATCCTCAAGAGCATGATATTATATGATTACCTCTTTTCTTGTTTAAAAAAATATTTTTAAAAGGTATAGCTGATCCAACAATTTTTGTTAACGAAATTTCAAAATAGGTTTTAATAGTAAAAATATATGAAGATGAAATTATTTTTATATTTCATAAAGATTCCCTACATAATTATTTTTCAATACTAATGAAAAATGACTTTGATTTGAGAATAATGTTTGAATTCATATTCATTCTTGTATTTAATATTTTTCAAAATAAGGAAATAAATATATTAAATAAATGTAAATATAATAAATAACTTTTAAAAAATTTGGTTCTAGATAGAAATAGAAATAGTGATACACCCATGAGTACCACCTATAAAAAGATCTAGATTAATCGGGGAAATTAGTAGATCATACTAGTTATAGAGGTATGATTGTTATTATTTTGTAATTATCTACTGTTTGGCCTAATATTATGTTTAGTGTGTGTGTGTCTACTCTATTTCATGTAAATCCAAAATATTGACCTTTATTATCTATTAAAATAATTTTTAAATACCTCAAATATATATCCATTTTATAATTTTTCTATCAAATAGGACTATGTTTTTATTTATTATGTTATTCATTTTCTGATTTCGGTAGTTGTAAGTTGTATAGAAAAAGAACATGAGAAACTAGTCACCTTTTGAAAAAACTATAGTATAATGATGTAGTGGGAAAAAATTGATGAATTATCCACTATTGAAGAAGAATAAATAGATGTAGGTAGTTTTTGTGAATGAATATATTAGATGAAACATACTTTACGATACTTTTGATACCAATTGAAGATTGTGATTATAAATTATGATAAAACAAATAAAATAAAATTTCAAAAATTATAGTGCCTCACTCCTGAATAAAAAACATTCATATAAGACATCAATTTTTGATATTTCATTAGAAACATTCATATATTAAATTATCATTTATAATGAACTAATCATGATCATGTTGATATCATTACAAATCCTTTGAATTCTGAGAGACTAAGAAACACAAAAAATGAATTATAAATGGTAAATTTATGTTGTTGAGTCACAGTTGATAAGTCTCCATTTATAAGTCACAAATTATAAGTCACCATTGATAATTCATCCTTAACAAGTCGCCATTTAAAAGAATCTATTGATAAATAATTGTTGATAATTAATTGTTGATATGTCAACATTGATAATTCACAGTTGATAAGTAATCGTAGTGTTGATGACTCACAATTCATAAATAACCCTTGGTGAGTCACCATAGAATAATTCAATATTCCCTTGTATTTAATATTTTCATTACCATTTATATTATTTGACATAATAATTTAGTATTATTATTTATTTAGAATTCATAAATAATAAAACTATTAGGATAAATCAAATCGATCCAGTTCCCTTAAAATCATTAATCTCCAGATAATTTTCCTACTTCTCAAACTAATCATATTTCTTCCTTGTTCAACCTAATTCTTCAACAGATATTAATATACTATGTGAATAACTTATGATAGTTGAATTATTAAGATATGAGGAAAAACAAGAAACATAACATATATATAAATTGTTTAGATATTGATTACCAGAACTCGTATCCAGATAAATGAGTTATCGAATCAGAAAAAATACTCGATGTGAAGTGGATTCCATATTTCAATATGATATTATAGAATATTATAGAAGAACAGAAATCGATGAACTAGTTCACATCAAATCATCGAGTTTATTTTTTGATGTTAGCCTATGCTTTCTACCGAAATATTGATTTTAGTTTTGGAAAGAAAATAGATTGGAAAAAAGAATCATTAATAGGGAAGATGTTTTCTTCTCTTCATAGGAATGGGAATGATGCATAAAACTACATTATAAAGGATTATATGAGAATTTTTATGGTATTAATCTAATTTAAATTGAGGTATTCAAATATTAAGAGGCTCTAATACACTTCACTGTAGATGTTACCTTGAGGAGATATATTGATGCATAACATGATGTTGAATGTAAGCTATTTTTCATGTTTGTATAAAATATTTTTCCTCCTAGGAATGGATATTTTAAATTCATGTCATATTAGGATGTTTAAATTCTGTTAATGATTAAACAAGGTATAGTAGTCAATATATGATTATTTTTTTATGTTTCATATGTATGATATTTTTAAGAGGAGATCCAGATGAAACACCAAAATATACCATCAAATGATATATCCCATATTTGATGTTAAATTATGTGTCAAATAAGTAGAATTTGAGGATATTTTTTTTGTTTTTTCATTTTCAACACTATTTGTAGAATGGTTAAAGTGAGATGTAATCTCTAAAAAAGATGATGGGTAGGTGGAAATGACAAATTGTATGATGATTGAAACCAAACTGATCAGCCACTAAGACCTAAGTACATAGTAGATCATGGACTCAATTCAAATGAATCGGTTGAGTATATAATGTAGATAGTGTTAGTATTGTACCAAAAGTGAAATAGGAAGATGAATATGTTTTTTCAGGGGATATGGGTAATGTTTTAGAGATCCCTAAATCACATCCTATAATTTCTAATGAATCTAACATTTCATCGGGTTATATACCAACCCAAGAATCTATTTTAGATGAAAATGATTATTCAAAGACTATTGAATCTAGAAGGGTTTATTTATTTATCTTCCTCTAAAAAATCATGTGATTATAAGGGAAATGGTAGTAATGAAAATTCTTATAAAAAAGCAGATGGTGATCATGATCCTAAATTATTTCATTGAAATGATATTAATGATAATGAGTATCATGATGATTGAGATAATGATAATGTATTTGATCATGTGGGAGATATTAATAATGAAAATAATAAGAATATATATGATACTACTAATCACGATCGTTTATAAATTTGACTACATCCCTCTACATTAGTGGTATCAAGTTATTCTAGAAATATTACTCAATCTAAGGACACTGAGATGGCTGATTACATCATGTTCATTAAAGATGTTGTAGATGGTAAATGTAAGGGGTATATGACTCTCAATTATATTTATTAGTCAGATAAAATAAATCAATTACCACATACAGACCAATCATATCAATGTTTCCCCTTCTATACCTAAAATATTTCAATCCTCTCTCGTTCCTAGAGAATTTTTTATCCTTACTTATACAATACCTAATGTTTTTTATTTTTTAAGGAAAACAAACCATTATTTATTATATTTTATTTTTATTATAGTGTATTGGATGATGATATTGAAAATATTTTCATAACAGAATGATCCTTAGTGGATAAAATTGATCATATTGTGGAGTTTCAGCCTTTTGCTACCATGGAAACAGATTGATCAGTTATGGTTAATGTTCCTCAAAAAAAATAAGTCATCATTCGACTCCATCTTTTATACATCAAGATGTAGTAAAATATGATGATTTATATTCCACTTAATGGAATTTTAATTCAAACATGGAATCCTTGAGAATGAATTTGGTTTTATAACATACATCTATCTCGAACTCCCAACAATCACAAATTTCGTGTCTCAGTTAAGAAAGAAATCATTATTTGGTTTAATTTTTCATATCTCAAATACAGAAAAAGTTAGAATTCATATTAAGTTTGTGGAATTATAGAATAGATGATTATAAGTAGAGTTGGATGGTTGGAGAACATTAGTAGGGGGTCTGACATCCTCTTTTTCAGAACATCTAAATTCAATTTATCAGAAATTGGAAAGTATAACAACTACTAAATTTACATCAACTTACTCTCCACAAATTCTAGTGATAATTGATAATGATATACCCATGAATATTCTCCAAGAAGATATCAAAAAAAATTTGTGTGAGGTTACCACTCAGGGGGAACAAATTCAGCATATAAGTCATTATATAGTGAATATCTATCAAATGATAAGAGAATATTCCATTGATCTACAAAATGACAAGAACATCATCATGAAGGAGATGATGTATTATTTTTGAAGTATTTATAAAATGAATGAGATATCTGATAATTTAAAATTTATCATAGATAATTTGATATTTCCTCCAATGTCAGGAGTATTCAAAGAAAATGTGATTCAACGGATGGTCCGCGCACCATCATTACAAAGATTCATGGATGTGAAATTGGATTTTATTAGTTCCATAGAAAGAGGACATGATATAATTATGGATTTAGCAACCTCATAAATCCATTTTCCACTCACAATTTACATCTATTATTATGAGAGAAGTAATTCTTATTACCACTATACCTTCCACAACAACTGTAGAGCTAGTTTTATATGGACCTCCAGTGATAACTCCGTCATATGGTCTTTTTACACAACACTTTCATCCTATGAGTTTGTCAACCTGTGACAACTCAATAAATGGTATCCTCTTAATAAATTGTGGAATGTAAAAAAATTAAATATGTGAGATCAAATTCTCTATAAGGGTTACAAATATCAAAATCCTAAATCAATAGTAATTGAATCATAATCAAATTGGTATAGTTAATATGACATGGTGAATAAATGAAAAATAGAATTCATTAGTTAATAAAGAATGAAAGTGAATCCATAGATTTTATCATAGTAAAATCCTATTTGATAGTAATAACTGAAAATGAATAAAAAGAATTATCATTAATTGGATGTCATGTATCTATCACATGATACCACTATACCATTGTAATAGATTAATTATGTGGGTAGATACTCGTTTGATTATATTTTTGGAACAAACTCAAGGGTTTGTCTCTGTATGATTTGTATTATAAGACATGTCGATGCATCAATGGGATATATCGAGCCCCACTAATCACATGAAGTAAAAATAATTTTTATACATAGATTTAATACAAACACAATATGCCCTCTCAATATATATTTAGTGTATTTGATACTGATTCATCAATATTTCAATATTTAATACAATATTCAAAATAATCACCATTAAAAAAGTGGTAAACAGATTAAGACAAAAACCAAATACCTAAAACCAAAATAGAGATATATAAGATATTTACAATTTCTAATGAAAAATTATCTCAATGGGGAAGTAGGTATGCCACATATGAATGATTAGTTGTGTAATACATAGTAAATCACAATAAAATGGAAACTGAAACAAAGTTCTTTACAACATTATAATCAATTGAGTTAATAATCATCACGTAAATCTCGGAGTACCATTAATATAAATATAATAATTATATAATACATTATATTGTTGTAAAAATACACCACATACAAGAAATGAGAGGTGATCAATGGAAATCTGATGGAAATAAAAGTGAGATGCGAAACCCCTTACCATATGACCAATGTGGTTATCGATTGTTCTTAATGATAGTTATAAAAAAATAGCTTCATTAATTAATAATTCCATAACCTATTATACATGTAATTTACATATTATAACCTAAATATGTTCATTAATTGTTTGGTATGGGTTTAAGTGGTTTAATTTCATTTTTCAAGAAGCATTTTCTTCCATAATTTTCTTGATCAATTTACTTGTATTTGTGAATGGAAGTTAGTATGAAATGTAGTTAATCATCCAGAATAGTAAATATATATTATTAGTGGAATTACAATGATATAAATGATATTATATTGATTTTTTTATATACCATGGGGATTACTCATTAGATAAATGTTAATGATAAACACATGGATTAACATGGTAGTTTTTTTTCAATGAAATGTTTTTGTATTATTAAATTATATTAATAGTGTGTAAGGATTAAAAATAATTGAATTATATAGAGTAAATATATTAAGATCTAGTTCAACCATTACTAACGTCACATGACAAATATTAAATATATTAATAGAAATTGAAAACCCATTATCCTAGATTCTGATAAATTAACACATCTTGGATGGTGTTTTCATTTTTAGTGTAAGAAGTGGGGGAAGAGTGAAATGATGATGAAATATTCCATTAGAATAATAAAATTCCATTTCATGTAAGGTGATGGAATTATCATAGCATTTTTATGAGGTTATGTGATGAGAGGGAATCAAAAGAATGTAACATGCAAAATAAGGTTAAAGATAATAGAAGAGAGGTTCACCTCTAGAGTACTCCTCCTTGAGAATATCATTAAGGCCTTTTTCCCTTTTGGAAAGACCATTAGGTATTGAAAATGGTGGGATGGATTGGGATGTGTATTTGGTAGATCTTAAGTAAGGATAAATGCTTGATTTTTTTGGGGGGAATAGGGTGTGTGGGTGGTTTATATAGTGGAGGGGAGGAGGGATTTCATAATATTTTAATGGTTTTTTATTATTTTTCTTCAGAAAATAAATAGTGATGATTACATGACCAAAAATTGTAATGATTACATATTAATATGTACCAACTATGCTTTACTCATAAGGATATCATCCATGAATCAATAAATTATGTATTTAAAATTTATCATAATTTATCGTATATTAACATTCACTAAAAATTCATGTATTTCAAAAAAATACAAAAAACTAACCCTAACTAATTTTCAACATGAATAAACCAAAAATGAACTCCATTAATCAAAAAAATTCTAAATATTAGATATAAATATTTTTACTTAGAATCATTATTTAATCAAAAAATTACTAACACTAAAAATATTCGTCTTCATTTATATGGGGCCTAAATTTTATTTTGCTTTTTATGGGTAATGGTACCATTCATAAGGGTCATATTACTATTCATATGGATAAATACTATTCAAAAGTACATTTTTCTATTCGTAAGGGTAAGTTATTATTTATCAAAAATTAACGTGATTCTATCTGACTCCAAAAATCACCTAGAGAGAAATCGTGTATGTCGGTTTTTGGAAATTCAGAACATAGAAAAGGAAAAAGTAATGTTAATGGCTTGGTTATGAATTTATCCATGAAATAACCATGTTTTTAATAGATATTAAGTGATTATTTCAATATTTTCTATTAATATAATGTATTCAAATGAAATATACCGTAACATGTTTGAGGTGTTATATTCTTCCCTCATTCAAAAATTTTCTCCTTGGAAACATTTCATGTATGTTACTCTGTAAAAATTTGTGGGTGTTTATTCTTTATAACCTCTTAATGTTCCCATGCGGAATCCTCTGTTTTATGTTTTCTCCAAAGAACCTTTATTAGATGAGTAATACCTACTCCGTTGTGTCACGAATATCGATGGTGTCTTCATAGTATGAGAAATTAGGTTCCAGCTCTATTTATTCATAGGTGAGTAAATGTGTACTGTCTGACATGTATCTCTATAAAAAAGTCATCTGGAACACAATATTATCATTAGAGAGACTTGGTGGAATTGCTAAATTCTATGGTACAACTCCAATTCTTCCTAGAATTTTGATTGTTATGATGTACATAGGGCTCAATTTCCATTTCTTACTAAACCATAAGACACCATTCCATGAAGATACTTTTAGAAATATATGTTATCATACTTGAAATTCCAAATCCTTTCTTCGGTTGTCATCATAAACCACTTTTAACTTTGAGATTATTTATTATGGGCATGAATTTCCATTACCTTTGTATTTTTCTCTTCAATATGTTCTGGGCCAATAAGTTTCCCCTCACCAACTTCATCTCAACATGATGGAGTTCGACACCTCTTACCAAAGAATGGTTTAGATGGTGCTAATTGAATCCTATAATAGAAACTATTATTGTAGAAAAATTACAATAAAGGCAATTATAAATCCAACATAACTTGAATATCATGAGAGAAAGATCTCAACATATCTTCTAGTGTTTTAATTGTAATTGTAGATTGTATGCCGGTTAGGCCACGATAATAGTACTCATATGAAGATCAGCGTCCATATCATTTTTAAGGTATTTTTTAAATGTTGGTGTAAATTGGGGATCTCGATCCGAAACAATCGATATATGTGCACAATGAAGTCTTACAACTACATTAATATAAATTCCTTCCACTCAAGTGAAAAATCCTCTCTTAATGCAAGGAAATGTGATGATATTGTGAGATGATCAACAATTACCCATATTTTATCATTACTTCTATGTTTCCATAGTATTACTATTAAAAAATATATAATAATTGCACCCCACATCCACATAGGTATAGGTAGAGGTTGCATGACCCAACTAGGATGTTGTCTCTCAGACTTCACTACATGAAAAAATAGACACCTTGACGCATGGTCAGCAATTTATCGCTTCATGTTATCCCTCCAAAAAATTTCCATCATATCTCTATACATCTTTGTTCTATCATGGTGTACAGTGAAATTTGAGATATGAGATTCATCTAATAGTTCCATTTTTAGATCAAGTACTGAAGGAATGCATAACCTCTTCCCAAAATTCATAACACCATACTCAGACAGAAAGTCTACCAATCTTCCATTCTAAATAGCATTAATTTTCATTTTCTTTCTCATAATCAGATTGAGGTATTTTTATCTTCTTTTGTAAATATGGTTTTCCAATCATTAGAAAGAGGAATGTTGTTTCAACTTCCTTAACAATTCCCAGTTCCATATTTATAAGATCCATGAATATAAGATCTCTCTCAATCCTTATTAGGGTCTTAAGTCCATGATCATTCTGAATTAATTCATCTTCCACCTTATTTGCCTTTCCTAGTTGGTAGGGTATTGAAATATCATAATCATTGAGTAACTGAAGCTATCTCTTTAACCTCATGTTTATTTTTTTATGTAAAAAATTGTATCAATATCTTATGAGATGTTTATTTCCCACATAATTTACCAGAGAGATAATGTCTCTATATAAATATAGTAGATATTACAACTAAAAACTCAAGATCAAATGTTTTTTAATTTTTCTCATGAGTCTTTAACTACCTTGATTCATAATAAATAATAGAATCATTTTGTATAAGGACGCACAAAAACCTATTATTAGATGCATCACTGTATAACCTAAATTCATCATTTCTAGATAGAAGAGTCAAAATTGGAGCATTGAAAAATATCCAATTCAATTATTCAATGAATTTTGTACATTCATTAATCCATATAAACAGAAACCCATTACGTGTGAGATTGGATAGCGGGTTAGCCAGTTCGGGGAAATTCTGAATGATGCGCTGATAGTATCTTGCTTAGAAAATAAAACTAAACACCTCAAATATGTTCGTTGGCATGGGACACTCATGGATTGAAATTATCATCCCATAATCAAATAAGATTCATTCCATAGAGACAATATAGGAAAGAAAATAAATAGATTGATGCCAAAATTCACACGTTCTATACATCATATATAATTCATTTCTTCTAAGTGTTTTCATAATAATCTGCATGTTAATATCATTGTATTCATATATTTTCGAGTATACCATGATATCATCAATAAATACCAAAAAAAATCATCAATATATTCCTTGAAAAAAATTATTAATTATATCCATGAATGTATAGGGAGAATTAGTCAATCTAGACAGATTTACATTAAACTTGTAATGGCTATACCTAGTTCAAAATGATGTATTTGGAATTACTTCATTCCTCACACACAACTGATGATATCCAGTTCAATGATCAATCTTCAAAAAATATTGGACTCTATAAAGTTGATAAAAAAAATTATGAATTCATAGAAAAGGATACTTTTTCTTTATTGTATTATAATTAATTTACCTATAATCAATTAATAGCCTCATGGATTCATCTTTCTTCTTGAAAAATAGGAAATGGTATCCCAATGGAGAAACAGTCGGTAGAATAAATCATTTATCACTCAATTCCTCTAGTTTTTTCATTAGCTCCACTAATTCCACAGTTTCCATTCTATATGGTGTCTTTGATATAGGTCTGGCGCCTGGAATAAGATCAATAGAGATCTTAACATATTAAGGTAGAGGATGTCCAAGTAAATACTCTGGAAATACAAAAATTATTTTTTGCACAATATGTACATCTTATATTTGATTATTTCATTCCTCGCCAAAAAATTGTGTGTTCTATTACTATATATTAACTTCATTCAGTACAGATATTGAGTTCTGACCTATATAAGAATTATATGATGATATTTCTTCTTTAAAGATAAGGGAATATATAAAATTTTCAAAAATTATAACTTCATCTTCATTCAATATATCTTAACATCATAATTTTGCATCCAATTAATACCAATAATTATATGAAATTAAATAATTGGTATGATGATAACATTAGAATCTAAATCACATTGTCCTGAGGGGGGCTGATCAACACATCTTTGATGCAATGATACATCTCGTAGGTGATTGTACTGAAAACACCTATATTAAATAAAATTGGACATATCTAATTATCATTGAAAAATCCGAAGATATAATTGAATATGGTGATCCATAATCCAATAAATCATTTGATATGTTTGAGGAAGCAGTTAATGTTCCTACCACCACAACATTAGGAACTTTAACCTATGTTGTTGTAATTTCATAAGCTTTACCTTGATCTCTTTTCCTTTTAAGAGGCATGTTTCTTTTTCACATAACACACTCATTTAAAAAGCATCACATATCTCTAAAATTATATCATAGAACATCATTGACTTGTCTCTTCTATTTAAATTCACATGATTGATGGCCCTTTTCTCTAGAGTTATAGAAAAATCTCATGCCCATCACGTATTTCCTAGGACGATTCTTTCCATAGTTATCACATAATTGATATTGCATCATTCCCTTCTTCGTCAATGGATCTTCAACTATTCTTGGTTTATTTGAATTCCTCTCTTTTTCATGATTTCCCTTGAACAAATTTGATCTAGAAAATTCCTTATCAATTTTAATGGCACGTAATACAATTTCATTGTATGATGAAACTGTTTGAAAAGGTAGTCCCCTTGAATGAATTGGCTTAATTCCTTAAACAAAATGATCTATATTGAGTTATAAATGACAAGAATAATCTATTTTATACCTGTCTAATCTTATGAAGGTATCCCCACACTCTACAACACTCTCTTCTTCCTTTTTCTTCTGGCTAAGTACTTTCCTCTTCATTTTAGTTCATTTTTCAAGAGGGGAATTTTTTTCCATGAATATTTCATTAAACATTTTTCTATTATATATGTTAAATTACTTCTTCCTCCATGGTATTTTTGATCAGGGAGAACCATTGATCAACATCACCCTTGAGGCAATATACTGCAAATATTACCTTTTAATTTCAATTGTGTATCAATTCCAGAAATATATTTGTAAGGGAAATGATCCATGACTCAAATACCACAAGATTAGTAGTCCCACTAAAATATGGGGGATTCTATGCATGCAATGATCTAATACAGGTGTAGCATGGTTCTTAGATACAATCTAAGTATGTTTTCCCAAAATAGTCCGGATCTGATCCACTCCAACACTAATTGGGTTGTCTTTATCAGTGGGAAAAGTGATACATTGTCCATGGGTATTGATTCCCATCACATTATTAGGTAGCATCACTATAAAATGTAATACACTAAATAAGATCATATTTATTTATTTCTAACTATAAAACACATAAGATAATCTGAAAATTTATGCCCAACTAAACTAATAATAACAATAATTGTTTATATTTACTTTTAAATAATTAAAAATGGTTTGTAAAGAAAATTTGAATTATCCTGAACATATACACTAGAATTGTCAATAAAAGTGCATAGTAAGGCCCATTATCATGTACTAGGATACCCCATGTCAAACCTGAACTCCTTATCAGAGTCGTTACTCCTAGGTGCGTATGTTTTAGATCCACTCTCACTTATAGTATTCAAATAGGGATTTATTTTCTATGAAGGCCAATATATTCCCCACTTTTCCAAAATTCTAGGATGTTGTCCTATGATTATATTCAATGTGTAAATTATGGTTATGTCCTAAATTTTTTTTCCTAAATCAAGTTTCGATGTTTGGTACTAATCAACCTTTGATACAAAATGTAATGCCTTGTCAGTAGAATCGTGGATCAATTGCATTACTTATTACATTAGAATGATTACAAAGAATGAAATCATGAAGAAATTATTATTTTAGTAGTCTTGATAAATGAAGATTCATAAATTTAACTCATAATACATTGGGAAATGTAAAAAATACTACACATAACATAGACTAACAAACTTCCACCATCATAACCCAATAAATGGTCTCCTTTTCATTACCTACTAAAGGTAAAAAAATGAAAGGGGTGAGCTCATATTCACTATAAGGGAATGAAATAGTGGAAGAATGAATCTAAAATAATTTAATTCTAATAAAATTAGAATAGTTAATATGGAATGGTGGATAAATGAAAAACATCTGCCATTAATAAACTGTGAATGAAACTGTATCCTTAGATTTTTTCATAATGAAATCCTCATAAAGAGTAATAAGTAAAAATTAATAAATAGAATTATTATTAATTGGATTTAATTATAGTAACATTATATCATTGTACCATTGAAACAATTTATTTATGTGGTTATATACCTATCTGATTCTGTTTTTGAAACAAACTTTAAGTGTTTGTCTCCAACTGATTTATCTCATTATACATGTCGATGTATTGAGGGGCTATGAAGGGCCCCACACATCACTGAAAGTTCAAATAAATCTTCATAAATAGATTTAATATATATAAAATCTTCCTTCCTAATATCCATACATATTAGAGGATATGTATTCATCAATATTTCCGTAGTAAAAACAACATTCCAAATAAAAACTATATATAAAAGGGTGTGTGTCATAAAAATATAATCATATCAATGAAACCAGAATAAAGATATATGATATATTTAATAATTTAAAATAAATAATGATCTCAAAGGTGAAATAAATATAACATATAGTAATTAATTAGTTTACAATACCAAGTAATTTACAATGAAATGGAAACTGAAATAATGTCCCTAGCAACATTGCAATCAGTCGAGATAATAATAATCAAGTGAATCACTGAATAATGGAAATATAAATAAAACCATAATATTATAAATATAATGGATTAAAACATTAACCACATATAATCACTATGTAGAAGACAATATAAACCTCATGGAAATAAATTTTAGGTGGGAAAACCCTTACCTTATGCCCGAAGGGGTTTTCGATTGATCATAATGACCTGAATAATAAAATTTAAATTCATTAATTAATATGTCTATATCCTCTTATACATTAAATTTACGTAATATAAACTTATTAGGATAATTAATTTAATTTTTTATGTGTTTAATTCGATCTATTTTATTTGTTTTGGTAGCATCTGTTTCCTAGGTTTTCGTGATCGGTTTACTTGTATTATGAATTGAAGTTCATTTCAAATGTTCTTAAACATACTGAATATTCAATGTATATTATTTTTGAATTTACATATATATATTATCTTATAATTATTTATGTTATATACTATGGGGATGACTCATCAGATAAAAGATAATTATAAATTCTTGGATTAACATGGCAGTTTTGTGGAAAATGGACTTGTTTTGAATTATAAATTTATATTATGTGTTTGTAACTATTCAAGAACATTTAATAATATAAAATAAATAAATTTTAATATAATTCAACCATTAATATGGATTAATTACTACTCATAATGATACTAATATAAATTTAAAACTCGTTGTCTTTAAATATGTTAAATTAACACATCTTGGACAGTGTTTTCATTTTAGTATTTGAGGTGGGAGAAGACAGAGAAAATGATGAAATATTTCATTATAATAATAAAATAATTGTTAATATAAAGTAATATAAATATCATAGCATTTCATTAAATGGAGGTGAGTAGAAGACAACAAAATAATAGAAATTGTAAAAGAGGATGAATGAAAAAGAAGAGAGGTTCACCTCTAGAGTACACCTCCATGAAAATCATCATAAGGACGTTGTTTTTTGATATTTTGGAGAGACCATAAGTCATTGAACTTGTGGGAGTTCTTGAGAAGTTTTTTTATAAAATAGGTATGGCTCAGATCTTGTGTGGTGTTGGAGGAAGAGAGGGTGAGTGGTAGTTTATAAAGTGGAGGGGAGGAGGGTTTTTGTAAAATTTTAATCATTTTTTATTATTTATCCATAAGACAATAAATATTGAAGATTTTATGACAAAAAAACATAATATGTGCATGTGAGTTAGAACCAAGTTTTCTTACCTTAGTTTAAAAGAATCCATGAATTAATAAATAATGTATTTACCATTTATCATAATTTTTCATAATTTACTATTCACGATAAATTCAAGTATTTCAGTAAAATAAAAAAACCACCCTAAACATTTTTAGACATGTAGAATCAATAAATAAAAACAATTTTTCAAAAAATAATTCACTAAATATGATATTTTTTGTAACAACCTGATATTTTATTATAAGTGTATATTTTTTATGTATTATGTTATATGCAAAAGAATCTTTCACTACACACAACACGAGCTTGGCTTGCATTACATGCAATCGCGACCTTCCTCGATAGCGTGGGTAATATGCAATTCCGAGTTTCACTAAACAACAATATATTATTATAATATTATGAAATAGCCGTTATTAATAGTATTAACTGAATATTAAATTTTATAACATTATAAATCATTTTACACATTCTCTAGAATGAGGTATGAAAACAAAATCAGTTTTTTCGGATAAAAGAAGTCTTTTTCAAAAGATGTAGTTTTATCGCCTTTTCATGGCACACAAATTTTAATTCTTTTTTTTGAAAATTTTATAAGTTAAATTTGACAATATAAAATTCTTCTATTGAATCAGGATATAAAAATTTTCTTTGGATAATGTTTCCATATTAATCTAGTAACTTTCATGTTTTGATGAATAGTAAAAACACGCTATATTTTAATTAAAAACAACTTTTTAATCACAATAATTTATATGTCTAGATTATCTTTTTTATTGGTTTTAAAGGTTAATTTGAATATATTAGTACCATTTAATCCAATGTTGGTCATTGGAATTAATTTCACTTTGAAATTGGACATAAACAAGTAATGATCTTTTGATAGTTATTGTTTCTTAAAAACCCGTTATTTATTTTGATAACGGGAATTACATTTAAAATTAATTAATGCCAGTTCAATGATTTGAATTTGAAAAAATATATATCCTTTTATAATTAGGAATATAAAATATAGTTTAGGCTGAATTTTTGGTATTTTTCTGAAAAACATCAATTTTTTGATGAATAGTGAAAACACTGAGTTTTTTGTTAAAACCGACTTTTTATTTAATTAATAAATTATTTGATTTAAACTTATTTTAGGAAAAAATAGATACATAATACTTATATAAGTTCAATGAAATTCATTGGTATACTTTTATAATAATTTTAGATTTATAAAAAATTGTATTGATCTTTTCAACGTCTTTTACCCACATCCTTGGAGCTTTTGCAATTGTTCATAAAACATAATTTTACCGCTTCTATGAGTTTAATTTAGAAAATATCAAAGAAATGGTTAATATTAGGTAGTAAAATTTGTTTTAATTAGATAAAAATAATTTTTGTTGAATAGTGACTTTTTACTTTTATTTACCACGGTTAAAAGTATATAGGGTAATTCAAGGTAAAAAGAAAATTATAATAATTTAAAATTACTTTAACACTTGTCCAAACCTTATTGGATGTGTAATTTCCGACCATGGGCATCCTTGGGTCGATTTTGGGACCCCATGGAGCTACTTTTGAAAGACAATGACACATTTGATTAACTAATTTAATGTAAAGACAAAATTGGCATTAACAAAAAATCCTTTAGTAATTAATTTTTATAAGGGGATATATAAATTATCTTTTCCACTATAAATATTCATTAGAAAGATAAAAATATTTCCTAAATGTTGGTATTTGTTTTATAATTTTTATACATCAAATAAATTAAATTATTTGTGACACAATAATGATGGAGTATTTACCTCATTAATAAATGATTTAAATAAATAAGATTATAATGATTAAAATATTTTCCAAAACGTGCCAAATTATGATTGGATGATTTTATTTAGACCATGAGTCATCGTATCTTCATCTTTAATGATTTTTGAACCTTTTTAAACCAAAGATAAGTTTATAATAAAATAATATTTTCACACTTTCCAAAGGTGCCCCTCTCCTCCCTTATAAAAAGGCACCTCCTACTTCTACTCCTCACACCACATTGAGCCTCCAAGCTCGGCCAAACCCTGCCCATTTCACTTCCCCACTTCCATAGAAACCTACTATATGTAATTTTCTTCTCAAAACACCAACTCTAGTACCCTAAGAGAATGTTTAATGGACGCACTTCGATGAAGAGGTTATACCTTCTACCGTTTTCTTCAAGTTCCATTCTTCTTCTACTCCATCTTCATTAGTTGTTTCATTATGAGGTAATAACATCAGTATCCATCATATTCTGATATGTTATTATAAATATGAAACAACCCTATTTCACCTCTTATCCATCCTACGGTAAACAAAATCACAGCGTGTGCGTATGTACGTAATACAATCTCCAAGTCGTGGTGTAATATGTTTTCCACCACCACCTTAATTGGATGGGTATAATGGTGTAAATAAATCACTATATATGATTATTTTAAAATGAAATTAATTCTGAAAAATTATACATACACTTCAATACAATTCAACAATCATGGGAACGATGTCATCGCTCGTGCGTACGTACGACCTACCGTCTCCACGATGTGATGTGACTCGTTCTATATGATTTTCATGGAATAATGATTATATAAATGAAATTAATGAATTAATGTGATATATATTACACTAATACCATTCACTAAATGATATATCTATATCCTATAAAGAGGAATAATTATTTATTCGACAAAACATGCATAAGAACATAAAGAAATAAACACCCGAATAACAAGAAGCAATGAAATATTACTACTAAGAAGATACAAATATGACCATATATGATATCCTAACAATGAATATGATTCTGTAATAAGTCAATTATCATTATTTAAACCATATTACAGGATTTTCGGATTCATATGAATCATATCAGACCTATGGTAAGGGAAAATCTCACAATCTAATTTTTATCCGAGATTGTTTGTACTTTGGTATTTACTCGGGTGTACTTTATCATCCACATCCATTTTCCTAAATATTAAATATTATTTCCATCCTCATAAAATTGTTTAAATCCAATTTTACCCTTCGGTGAGTTTATAGTAAAATAAATGAAAGGAATCTTTTGTCATTTTTCTTACGAGGTACTTTTTGACTTTTCCAGCCAAAGTACGAGAAGATATTTTTTTTAACATATAAAGCATGAATGGATTTTTAGAAAATTATTTCCAAGAAGCATCCTTTACAAGTTTTCAAGTTTATTTTTAATCAACTTCTTTTAGTTTGAAATTTTATGACATGTTAAGAAAGTAAAATCGTTTCTGAAGTAGAAAGGATATTTTCTTCAAGAATGGAGTTCAAGTGTTTTATAAAAATTATTTTCCATTTAAGATAAAATAGGGTTCTATTTCTATACCAATTCTTACATTGATTTGATTGTTTTCTGATGGAATTAATTTTATGATGTCCTTTTATCTTATATGGGTTATGTTTTGATGGCATGATGTTTAAGAATCCCATTTTTATGACATGGGTTATGCTATGATGTATGATTTATGATTTTTTGAAACACATAAGAATGGTTTCATTATGAGATGGGTGGGACCTATATGTATCTACAATGCATTGGGTAATGATTTATATCTCATGAGATAAACATGGCTGGAACAGAATGTTAAACCAGTTCAGTGATACCGGACTGGAATGAGGAGTTAACTCGATTCAGTAATGGACTTTGTCCTCAATGATGGTCTTGGAAATGAGGCTTGAATAATATGAAATGATTTTCTATGATAATGTGTGTATTCCACAAATTATCATGTTTTATGTTATGATTATTTGGGATTAATTTTCATTACTATGATTTATCCCATGACATGATATTATGACCTCTTTTGCAGGATAATATTTTCAAAATATTATGTTCTTATGAATATGATATGACTTATATTTCTTTTGTTTACCCTTACTGAGCATTTGAACTCATCCTTTTGTATGTTTTCTTTTTCCCATGTCAGGAAGAAGGATATTAAGTAGGATATGCTAAAAAGGGACTCTAGATATGATGAAATAAACGGGAGACAATGTAGTTGATTTTATGGACCAGTTGTTTATGTTTCTCAGTTTCTAAAGACACTATACCTATACGGTCCTTTCATGGTTTTGTTATATGTTGTAATAAGAATGCTTAATCTCTGATGTAATAAAAATGTATGTAAAGTATGGTTCGTTATAGTTGGTATCAGAGTAAAGGTATAGTCAACCTTTGGAAACTAGGATGTGAAAGCTTTAGTAATAACCCTAAGGATAAGTCTAATCATTGAACAAAATCTTAGTGTTTTAGAAATGTCCATGAACAACTTATGATAAGACCTTAAGTATGAAATTTTATTCCTGACTATGTGGTTTTCCTATTATGATCAGTATTTCCCACACTATGCATCTTGGTTTTAATCAATGGATGGAACCCGAAAGAACCGTGTTAATGCTGAATGCGATGGGAAATGCAATGATTTCCCCCCTGAGCAACCAAATGTTATGGGATCTGGAATGAAAAATCTTGTAGCCATGCCCACACAACATTCTCAAGCTATAAACCATGCAGGACTTCCAAACGAACAAAGGAAGGAGCAATATTCGGTTGAATCTTTCATGAGGCAGCGTCCACCTTCATTCAGCGGGTCTTCTGATCCATTAGTAGCTGACCAATGGATCAGTACCACTCAAAAGATATTTTCAGTTCAACAATGTTCTGAACATGAAAAAGTCATCTTAGCAGTGTATCATTTGGAAGGTGATGCGGATCAATGGAGGAATCTTATCAAGAATATGAGGCAAAGAGATGAAATTGGGTCCATTGAATGGGATGAGTTCAAGAACTTAATTTTCAATAAGTACTTCCCTCGTATTCTCTGAACAAATATAGAGAAGGAGTTTCTTGAAATGAATCAAAAGGTTGATGAATCGTTTGGTACCTACGAAGCTAATTTTACAAGTCTTGCAAGGTAAACTTCCAGAATTATTATCCAACCTGATAGTAAAATTGAATGATTCTTTAGTGGATTAAAACCAAGTCTTCGAAGGGCGTTATCCATAAGGGACTTCAATAGCTATGAGGAAATTGATCGATGTTCTCTCAAGGTTGACATGGAGATTGGTGTAACCAATCAGTCATATGGGTTTGATAAGAATAGGAAAATGGAATTCAAAAGAAAATATAAAGACCACACTGAAAAGAAGATGATTTTTCCTTTATGCTAAATTTTTGGAAAGAAACATGGAGGAAATTGTCTTAAAGGGACAAGAAAATGTTTTAAGTGTGTAAAAGAAGCTCATCGGGCAGTTGAATGTCAAAATAATGGGAAGAATATGTCTAATGACGCGGACAAAGAATGGGATACACAGAATGCACCTCCTACACTTCAATGTTTTATGTGCAAAGAGATGGGGAATTATGCCAATCAATGCCCAAATCCAATGGTTGTTTATGATGATCAATGTCAAAAAAATATTAAGGCCAAAGACAAAGGAATATCACATGAAATTACTATCGGCGATGTGGAGTACAATAACGAAGTGGTGAAAGGTACACATACCATCCACTCTAAAGTAGAAAATGTTTTATTTGATTCGGGATCCACCCACTCTTTTATCTCTGAGGAATTTTCTAAGGGTATTGTCGTATTACCTCAGCAATTAGATGTTGAGTTATCTGTGACTACTGGTAATAGAATAATGGTCGCATCAAAAGTTTATATTTCTTCTCCGATTGAAGTTTGTGGAAAAGTGCTTCCTGAAAATCTTGTGATCCTTCCTATAGTGGAATTTGATGTGATTCTTCGCATGGATTGAATTTCTTTATACGGAGATCATATCAATTTTTAAAGAAGGGAAATCACATTTAATATTCTATATCAATCTATGATCATCTATCGATGCAAGGATGAATATAAACTTCTAGAGGAAATTTCTTCCATCTTATGGGTCTTGATTCGAATAAATGAAGGTTTTTTATCTCAAATGGTTGGCGAGATACTCATGATTAGGAATATGAACATTGTACGGAAGTTTGATGATGTCTTTATAGAGGAATTTTCGGGTATTCCACCAAATCGTGAGGTTTAGTTTTCAATAGAACTCATACCGGGTGCTTTGCCTATTTCAAAGACACCGTATAAAATGGCCCCAATTGAGTTGTAGGAATTGAAGAAAGAACTCCAAGAGAATCTTGTTAAATGATTCATACGCCCAAGTGTATCACCTTGGGGAGCATCTATTCTATCTTTTATGAAGAAGGACAGATCAATGAGGCTCTTTATTGATTATCAAGAACATAACAAGATCATGATCAAGAACAAATATCATCTCCCGCGCATTGATGACTTATTTGACCAATTGTGCATAGCTCAATAATTTTACAAGATTGATCTTCATTCATGGTATCATCAATTAAGGTTCAAAAGGGTGGATATACCAAAAACGGCTTTCCATACATGGTATGGACACTATGAATTTACAATGATGCTATTTGGTCTTACTAATGCACATGCTATCTTCATGGATATGATGAATAGAGTCTTTAGAGACTATCTTGATTAGTTTGTGGTAGTCATTATAGACGATATTATTGTCTATTCAAAGAGAAAGGAAGAACATTAATATCACGTGAGAATTGTATTGAAGTCCCTGAGAAAGGAGAAGCTTTATGCCCAATTTACCAAGTGTGAATTTTGGCTTCAAAAAGTTTCATTTTTGGGTCACATAATCTCAAAAAGAGAGGATATCTGTAGATCCATCCAAAATAGAGGATATCGAAAGATGGTCGAGACCAACAAAAATAACTGATATCAGATGTTTTCTTGGTTTGGTTGGATATTATCGATGTTTTGTGAATGATTTTTCATTATTATCTAATCCACTCACCAGGTTGACTCGAAAAAGAGTTAAGTTCGTGTGGACGGAGGAGTGTGAATAAAATTTCATGAAATTGAAAATAAGGTTATCCAGTGCACCTGTGCTCACAATGCCTTGTAGTGGATAAATGTTTGTGATCTACAGTGATGTATTCAAGAAGGGATTGGGGTGTGTTCTCATGAAAAATGATATGGTGATAGTTTATGCCTCGTGACAGATGAAAATTCATGAGCAAAATTACCCAACTCGTGATTTGGAGTTAGCTGCGGTAATCATTGCATTAAAGATTTGAAGGAATTATCTTTATGGTGAAAGGTGTGACATTTATACTAATCACAAAAGTTTAAAGTATATTTTCACACAACAGGAGCTTAATATGCCCCAAATAAGATGGTTGGAGATGATTAAGGATTACGACTGCTCAACTCATTACCACCCTGGAAAAGCAAACAAGGTGGAAGACACATTAAGTCGACAAGACCATGCTAGATTATCCATGATGAGGATCACAAAAGATCCAATATTTATGTATTTACAAAGGATGGATATTGGATTTATAGTGGATGGGGAAAAATATTATCTTTCTAAAATGAATGTTCAACAATATATACATGTGAAGATTAAAAAGGCACAAAAAGAAGATGTAGAGTTACAAAAGAATGTGAGAAATGTTCCTGAATTCAACCTTGATTGTGATGGGGTAATAAGGTTCATGAATCAGGTTTGTGTTCCTCCAATCCACGAATTAATGAATTAGTTTCTGGATAATGCTCATATTTCTTTATTCTCTATTCATCCTGGAAGAACAAAGATGTATAAGGACTTGAAAGAGTACTCTTGGTGGGATGGCCTGAAAAGAGATGTGGCTGAATATGTCTCTCGATGCTTGGTTTGTCAGCAAGTTAAAGCTGAGAGACATAAGTCTAAAGGGATGTTACAACCATTACCCATACCAGAATGGAAATGGGAAAACATCACTATGGACTTTTTCACTGGACTTCCTAAAACATCCAAAAGAAATAATTCTATCTGGGTTATAGTTGATCATCTTACGAAGTCAGAACACTTCATTGCAATTAGGGATGATTTAGCACTAGATAATCTTGCAAGGATATATGTAAATAATGTGGTAAGATTTCATGGAGGATCACTTTCAATTATATCTGATCGGGATCCAAGGTTTACCTAGATGTTCTGAAAAGTCTTCAGCATACTCTAGATACAGAGTTGAGTTTCAGCACTACTTATCATCTTCAGACAGACAGTTAGTCTGAAAGAACAAATCAAACTCTATAAGAAATGCTAAGAGCTTGCTCTATGGATTTCAAAGTTGGTTGGGATCAACACCTACCATTGGTTTAATTTTGCTATAATAATAGCTTTCACTCTAGTATTCAGATGGATCATTATGAATCTCTCTATGGAAAGAAATGTAGAACTCCAACTTGCGGGGATGAAGTTGGGGAAAGAAAGCTATTAGGACCTGAACTTGTTGATGAGATGGCAGAAAAAGTATGATCTATTCAATAACACATTAGAGCATCTCAGAGTAAACAAAAAAGTTATGCTGACAACCGAATAAAAGACCTAGAGTTTGAAGTGGGTGATAAAGTGTTCCTACGAATATCTCCTTGGAAGAGAGTAATGAGATTTGGGAAGAAGGGAAAGTTGAGCCCTAGGTATATCGGTCCATTCCAAATACTGTATCGTTTTGGGAAGGTAGATTATCGATTGTTTCTTCCACCGAATCTCTCTCAAGTTCATGATGTGTTCCACGTATCCCTCCTGAGAAAGTACGTACCTGATCCTTCACATGTACTAAGCTCAGAAGTTATACCACTTGAGAAAGATCTTTCTTATGAAGAACAACCGATAGGGATTCTGGATCATAGTGAAAAAGTTCTATGGAACATGACCACTCGCTTCGTGAATGTTTTATGCAGGAACCACCAATTAGAAGAAGCTATATGGGAGTTTGAGGATATGATGAGGGAGAGGTATCCTCATCTGTTTTTTACAAAGTGATGAATTTCAAGGGTGAAATTCATTTTAAGGGGGTAGAATGTAACACCCTAATATTTTATGAGAAGTATATTTTTTTATGTATTATGTTATACGCAAATGAATATTTCACTGCACACAACACTAGCTTCTCATGCGTTACATGCAATCGCGACCTTCCTCGATATCGTGTGTAGTACGCAATACCGAGTTTCACTAAACAACGATATATTATTATAATATTATGAACTAGCCGTTATGAATAGTATTGACTGAATTTTTAATATTATAACATTATAAATCATCTTACACTTTTTCTAGAATAAGGTATGAAATCAAAATCACTTTTTCAGATAAAAGAATTATTTTTCAAAAAATGCAGTTTTACCGCCTTTTGATGGTGCACAAATTTTAAATCTAGTTTTGACATGTTTATAAGTTAAATATGAAAAAAATAAAATTCTTCTTTGGAATCAGGATATAAAAATTTACTTTGGAAAAATTTTTCTTATTATTCTGGTAATTTTCATATTTAGATGAATAGAAAACACACACTATATTTTAATTAAAAATAAATTTTTTCATCACAATAATTTATAACGATATATTATCTTTTTAATTGTTTTTTAAGTTTAATTAGAATATATTTTTACTATTTAATCCAATGTTGGTCATTGGAATTAATTTCACATTGAAATTGGACATAAACAACTGATGATCTTTTGATAGTTATTGTTTCTTAAAAACACAATATTTGTTTTGATAACGGGAATTAAATTTAAAATTAATTAATGACACTTCTATGTTTTTAATTTTAAAAAATATACATCATTTTTGAATTCGGAATATCAAATATTGCATAGGCTGAATTTTTTGTATTTTTCTGTAAAACATCAATTTTTGATGAATAGTGAAAACACTGAGTTTTTGGTTAAACCCAACTTTTTATTCAAATAATAATTTATTTGATTTAAATTTATTTTAGATAAAAATAGATACATTATACAAATATAAGTTCAATGAAATTCATTGGAATCGTTTTATAATAATTTTAGATTTATAAGAAAATTGTATTGAACTTTTCACCGTCTTTTACCCACATCCTAGGAGCTTTTGTAATTGTTCATAAAACATAATTTTACCGCTTCTGTGAGTTGAATTTCGAAACTATGAGAGACATGGTAAATATCAAGGAGTAAAATTTGGTTCAATTAGATAAAAAAAAATTTTGTGAATAGTAACATTTTACTTTTATTTACCACGGTTAAAAGTCAATAGGGTAATTCAAGGTTAAAAGGAAATTATAATAATTCAAAATTACCTTAAAACTTGTCCAAACCTTATTGGATGTCTAATGGCCGACCATGGGCATCCTTGGGTCGATTTTGGGACCCCATGGAGCCACTGATGTAAGACAATGACACATTATAATATTTAATTTTAATGTAAAGACAAAATTGGCATTAACAAAAAAATCCTTCAGTAACAAATTTTTATAAGAGGCTATATAAATTATCTTTTCGACTATAAATACTTATTGGAAAGATAAAAAGGCTTCCTACATGTGGGTTTTTTTTATAATTTTTATACATCAAATAAATTTAATTATTTTATGAGACAATAATAATGTAGTATTTACCACGTTAATAAATGATTTAAATAAATAAGATTATAATGATTACAATATTTTCCAAAACATGTCCAATTATAATTGGATGATTTTATTTCGACCATTAGTAATTTTATATTCATATTTAATGATTTTTGGTCCTTTTGAAACCGAATATAAGTTTATAATAAAATAATATTTTCACACTTTCCAAAGGTGCCCCACTCCTCCTTTATAAAATGGCACATCCTCCCTCTCCTCCTCACACCACTTTGAGCCTTCATGCTCAGAAAAAACCTGCCCATTTAACTTCCCCACTTCCTTAGAAACATACTATAGGTTCTGGTCTTCTCAAAATACCACCTCTAGTGCCCTAAGAGAAATTTTAATGGTGGCACTTCGAAGAAGAGGTAATACCTTCTACCATTTTCTTCAAGTTCCATTCTTCTTCTAATCCCTCTTCATTAGTTGTTTCATTATGAGGTAATAACATCAGTATCCATAATATACTGACATGTTATTATAAATATGAAACAACCCTATTTTCCCACTTATCCATCCTACGGTAAACAAAATCATCGCGCGTGCGTATGTACGGAATACCGTCTCCACGCCGTGCTGTAATATGTTTTCCACCACCACCTTACTTGGATGGGTATAATGGTGTAAATAAATAACTATATATGATTATTGTAAAGTTTTATTGATTCTGAAAAATTATACATACACTTCAATACAATTCCACGATCATGGGAACGATATCATCGCTCGTGCGTGCGTACGGTCTACCGTCTCCACGATGTGATGCGACTCGTTCTATATGATCATCATTAGATAATGATTATATAAATGAAATGAATCAATTAATATGATATATATTACACTAATAATATTTTTTAAATGGTGTATCTATATTATATAAAGTGGAATAAGAATTTATTCGACAAAACACGCATAAGAACATAAAGCAATAAACACCCGAATAACAACTAGAAATGAAATATTAATTCTAAGAAGATACAAATATGACCATATATGACATCATAACAATGAATATTATTCTTTAATAAGTCAGTTAACGTTATTTAAACCATATTACAGGAGGTTTTGGATTCATACGAAGCATATCAGACCTAAGGTAAGGGAAAATATCACAATCTCATTTTTATCCAAGATTGTTTGTACATTGGTATTTAGTGGGGTGTATATTATCATCCACATCCATGTTTACTAAATATGTAATATTATTTCCATCCTCCTAAAAATTTATAAATCCTATTTTACCCTTTGGTGTGTTTTAGTAAAAGATATGAATAGAATATTTTGTCATTTTTCGTACGAGGTACTTTTTGACTTTTCCGGCCAAAGTACGAGAAGAATGTTTTTTTAACTTATACGAAATGAATGGATTTTTAGAACATTATTTCCAAGAATCTCCCTTTACAGGTTTTCAAGTTTATTTTTAATCAAATTGTTTTAGTTTAAAATTTAATGACATGTTAAGAAAGGAAAAATGTTTTTGAAATAGAAAGGATATTTTCCTCAAGAATCGAGTTCAAGTGTTTTAATAAAATTATTTTCCATCTAAGATAATATAGGGTTCTGTTCCTATCGCTATTTTTACATTGATTTGATTGTTTTATGATGGAATTAATTTTATTATGTTCTATTATCTTATATGGGTTATGTTATGATGGCATGATGTTTAAGAATACCATTTTTATGACATGGGTTATGCTATGATGTATGATTTATGATTTGGTGGCAAACATAAGAATGGATTCATTATGAGATGGGTGGGACCTATATCTCCCTCCAATACATTAGTTAAAGATTTATATCTCATGAGATAGACATGGCTGGAATGGAAAACTAAACCAGTTCAGTGATGCCGGACTGGAACGAGGAGTGAATTCGGTTCAGTAATGGACTTTGACCTCTATGATAGTCTTGGAAATGAGCCTTGACTAATATGAAATGATTTTCTGTGATTATGTGTGCATGCCACAAAGTTTAATGTTTTATGTTATTATTAATTGGGATTACTTTTCATTACTATGATTTATCCCATTACATGATATTATGACCTCTTTTGCAGGATAATATTTTCAAAATGTTATGTTCTTATGAATATGATATGACGGATATTTCTTTTTTTGACCCTTACTGAGCATTTGAGCTCACCCTTTTGTATGTTTTCTTTTCCCCAGGTCGGGAAGAAGGATATTAAGTAGGATATGCGAAAAAGGGACTCTAGATATGATGAAATAAATGGGAGACAATGTAGTTGATTTTATGAACCAGTTGTTTATGTTTCCCAGTTTCTAAAGACATTGTACCTATAAGATCCTTTCATGGTTTTTTGATATGTTGTAATTAGTATGCTTCAACTCTGAAGTAACAAAAATTTATGTAAAGTATGGGTCTTTATAGTTTTTATTTTTAATAAAAATTATTCTTTAATCATAAAAAATACAAACACATAAAATATCCATCTTCATTTTTATGGTGCCCAAATTTTATTTACGCTTTCATGGGAAAAGTTATCATTCATATGGTCATATAAATATTCATAAGGTAAGAAACTATTCATAAGGGTATTTTAATATTCACCGTGACTTGTTACTATTCACCTAAAATTAACATCATTCTATCTGAATCCAAATATCACCCTCAGCGTTACCGTGGAGGTCTGTTTTTTGAAAATCAAAACATAGATGGGAAAAATTAAAATTTAATGTCTAGGTTATGACATTATCATATAAATAAACATGTTTTCTTTCAGAAAGAATCAGTTCTTCATTAAATATAGTCTACAGATAAAATGTATTCATGAGAAATATACTATAAAATGTTTGGGGTGTAATAGATCATGTGTTTTTACTTTTACTCATTATCATTATATACACAACATATTTTTGGATCCATTTAAATAAAATATCATTTTGTTCTTCCAATTTATTTATTCATCTTATTTTTATCTTCTTTTCTATTTTGACAATATAAATGGGGGAGATAAAATTGCAATTTATATTCATAAAAACAAATCACCCAAATATTCTAATTATTTTGTGACATCTTCTATATAAACTTTTAAATGTATATATGTAATGTTTATATCACTCATATGTCCTCTAAAATGATAATAATACATTCTCTTTATTAAATTCATCTCTGATTATTTTTAATTACTCATTTAATATATGTTTTTAAAATTCCATTCATTATGATCATAAAAATGGTGAAGATCTTGGCATCCCCTTTTGTAGAGTATGTTTGAAACTCTATAATCATAATTATCACAATCCCTGATTCTATTAGTGAAAAATTTTCAAATATAGTAGGATATAATTTTATACGTTAATATTATTTTAATGATAATTATGATATGTATTATGGCGAGTCTTTGTTAGTCGGGAGTCACCGCCAAGACTTGTTACTATCATACTAGAGTTACCACTGAGGTGATTTAGTGCTAAACATGTTACCAATAGAGAAGCTACCATCTATATGATATAACACCAAACCCTGAGTCAATGTCACCACCAGTTTGAGATACCTGTAAATTCTGATTCACCCTAACATATTCCTTTCATTGTAATCCTTGGACTTTTGCAGGAACAAATCAACTATTATTTCCATTCATTGATAATTTGACCAAGTCTTTAGGACTTATTAAAAGATAATACAAGGTTTTTGGATATACTCCAACTATTTAGACATTATATATGAAAATTACATCTATCTCTCTCTCTCTCTTTACATGATATTTATGACACATACATCATTTACGAATATAATAAAAAGTGTGTGATTGAATTTGTGATTCCTCACAAGCTCATTGATTCCTATTTTGGGAAGATCAATGACAAAGAATCATAGAATCCATTATAAGGAATAATTTATACACTAAAATAGATCATATTAAACAATCTAGAATATTTTATATGATTATCTTTTCAAATACATTTTTCAATAACGGATCTGAAAATTCTCACCAATACTAATTTGAGGAATTTGAACATTCTTAGTCTACGAGACTAATATTATCTATATTCATTATTATTGTTACTATTTATTGTTTCTATATTGATTAGTGTTATTTACTTTATTATCAAACACAAACTGTCTCTCACAACTAATTAGATAATACATTTCATTCACCCATTTATTTATAACTATTTTCCCACATTTTTTGTCTAAGACATCCTTGTGTGACTTGTGTTGTCTTTACTCCCCACATATAACTATAGAAGATTCTCATTATCCTGGACATATTGTAGTTCTTTATTTTTTACTTTAAATAGTTTTGGGATTTGTTTTATTATTATTATAATCTTCATGGATGTATGTTATATCCATGTGGAGGGGATTAAGTCTCATCTTGAGACCAAACATCTTGTTTATTCCAATATTTTGTTATGTCTTTATTTTTTTCAAAGCCAATATTTTTTTAAATTTATATTCAGAACTATAAATTAGATAATTAATCATAACTACTTTTTATATTTGATTTTCTCTAAGAAAATTAATTTCAAAATCTATGGAAATATTGAACAATATTTTAGCTAACACATCATCACAGTTTGAGGAATCTTTCAAAAGGACAGATCTTATATCAATATTCTATATCGATTAATTAGATGGTTTTTTAAGGGGTTTTAATCATAAAATAGTATTTAACATATATTTTTATTGGGAACTCAACTCACCCCCGTCATGAGTTACTCACTTTGAACAAAATATAATATATTAAATAATCATAGAAAGACTCTTTAAGAATGATTTTAATATGTTTAATTTTTTTATTAAGAATATATGTTTTTATTCTACTTCGAGTCCTGACTCATAGAAAGGGGGTGTTATTTTATAAGAAACTTGTTTCATTTTATATAATTTTTCTCAATGTTATATGTTATATTATAAGAATTATCAATGAAATATTGAAATTGTACCCTAACAGTTTTCATTTATGTTTTAGGTATTACTTATCTAATTTCCTCTTATCTAAAAATTTATCAGACATATAAAAATTCAATTGGGGTACAGGTTAAAATATTTCTTAAAACCATATAAAGACACATTGAATTGCCTATTCATTGATTATGAATAGGACCACAACCTTTGGAACTCCTTCAGCATATTCATGGTCCGTCCTTTACATGATTCATCAAATTCTTCTTTCCTCAACCACTAGTTTTTCGGATTAGTTGACTCAGGTTCAGAGAATAAATCTAGGACTTTGATCCTTTCGGTGGATTTTTTGTCTTTTTGGATGGAAGTGAACAATGAAAAAAATGAAGGAAGCATTTGCACTTGGAAAACTACTGTTTTTAGAACCCATAACCATAGTATTTATCTATCTCATCTGATTAATAACAATGGTGATTCCCCTCCCACGAACTATATCTTTCAGGAAGGGCCCCATCCAACTACCACCAGTGGAACCTAGGACTGATATATTCATTACACCCTAATAATTATGGTCATATGGTAAACATAGATAGTTTAGGATTCATGGATATTTATGAGTTGGATGAGTTTTTATGATCCTAGAGGCTCAGTTATTATTATATTCAATTCATACATTGGAAGTGGTGACTCTCTTCGTGATGATGAAAATGTAATGCTAACAGGTCACAACATGTGTATTCTGCTAAATGTCGATCTCGTGATAGTTGACAAATAGTCAACTAATAAATATAATTCACTACATGGATATAGTCTTGTCACATATTCTATATCCCACCTCATTCAATGGTTCATTGGTTTTATCAACAGGTACATGGAATTGCATCACACCAAGTGAACGGGGAACAATGTCTTTGATTTCCATTCTTTTAGGGTTATTCAAGGAGTGGGTTTTATCTTCTTCTCTAGCTTGTAATATTTCTCCATAAGGTAGTGATCATGGGGAGAGGTGATTCTATTGCGTTACTCAATTTCGTACACTAGTAGTCATTTATGGATCCTTGTTTCTCATTGTCCATATTGTTAACAATGCTTTCACTAGGGTGCACGCGTCCATCTACCTGGGCGTGACAGGTGGAGATTTTTGTTGCCCCACATTCCCGCTTTCCCAAGGCGGGTGGCATTCGCTCCTTATTCAGGGACGTCTACTCATTTATCGAAATCGGAATTATGGGATGTCAGTTCTTCCTTCTGTGGATTCCTCCTCAAAACTCGTCACCTAGTTTGGGTCTCCCTCATAGATTTAATATGTTGTTCATGAAACACATGCCGGTGCGATATTTATATGGACACCAGTTAATTGCACTGATTCTATCAGAACATTCCAAAGGGTCCGGTCAGAGCAGAAACCTCCAATTGGGGGAGTAGTCACATTTATACATCACTGGCATGTTTGGACGTTGGGGAATTGGCATGTCTATCTTTTGTCCCTATTTATAGGGCTTCTCAAGGGTGAGGAAGCCTAAGGCATCCCACATCAAGCGTAGGGAATCATATTCAATTGGCATGTATCTGATGTTTTCCTCAGCTTCCTGTGTTTAACAAAAGGTATGCCACGAGTTTAACGTCCAACGGAGATAGATCAGACAGATCAGAACACTAGCCAGGGTGTATCAGATTTAATAACCCCCTTGAGGGATTGCTGATATTAGGGCCAGCACGTGGGTGGCTTCCCGAATACTGTGGGAGGGGAAATGAGGTGGCATGATCTCATAGGAATGAGATGGTACCGTTGGAAGGGAGAGAGTGAAGTTGGGATTGAGCCTCGAAGAGACCTCCTACGTATCCCCATGGCAGGGAATCAAAGTCCACATAGTTCGATTGGTGAGAACCGATGTGAAGGGTGGTCGGAGAAACCAATGGGTGGTGGGATTGAACCTCAGGGAGTCTTCCAACATACCATGTCTTGACATGGATCAAAGTCCATGTAGTTTGGGATGGGGCGCCGGTGAACCGACGTAAAGAAGGACCATGGTCCAGATGAATGGCGGAACTTGAACCTCAGGGAGGCTTATAACGTACCATCCCCTGAAATGGATCAACGTCCATGTAGATCATAATGGAAACCAGTGAACCCACATGAAGAAGGACCTTGGTCCAATTGGTGTTGGGATTGAACTTTATGGAGGCTTCCTACGTACCATGCCTTGACATGGATCAATGTCCCCGTAGATCAAAAGGGTGATGGTGGAGGCTTGGAGCACCAGCACGGAGATGGTCAGGGCTAGTGGGTTTCGGGCTTGAACTTCATGGAGGCTTCCTACGTACGATTCCTTGACATGGATCAAAGTACATGTAGTTCAAGATGGGTTTTGTCAGCGAACCAACGTGAAGGTGAACCCGGGTGTCCACTAGGGGTGGGCCTGATCCTCGTGGAGGCTTCCTATGTACCATGACTTGACATGGATCAAATTCCTCATAGTTCAGATTGGTGTGGAATACAATTTAACATCATGCTGGATTGGGGTGAACCGATGTGAAGGAGGTCGAAACAACCGAGTGGTGGGCTTCAACCTCTTGGAGGCTTCCTACGTACAATTCCTTGACATGAATCAAGGTCCTCATTGTTCAGGTTGGTGTGGAATAATGTTTAACATCATGTGGTCCAAGGGTTTTGGGGCTTAGACTCTAAGGTGTCTGGGGGTGTGTCTTGGTCAGTGCTCACTATAAGCCCACGAGAGTCATGATTGGTGTGAGAAACAAGAGGTTGCAGGGACCTAATGATCACATCATGAAGGGTGTGTCCCTGGGAAGTAAAGAGGGGATTACGTGTTAGGAGGCCCATAGTGATGAGACTTACTCTAGGATGGAGGCCCGAGGGCGACAAAGAGCAGAGGGAGAGGGATTTAGGACCTAAGAAAAAAGGTGTCGTGTTCCCTATCACACCCTCCGCTGGCCCTGGCGGTGGGGATGTATGGAGGTGCATGGGTGATACCTTCCGCAAGAAGATCTAGGGGCTTACACCAAGATGGCCAACCTTCCCCACAGACAAACACCACTTCTAGGAGGAGGATATCACCCCATGTCGGGGGTGATTCCATTCCAGGGGAGGCGAGCGACGTAAAGAATGTCTGAGGTGGGGAGACCCTACGTGCGAGGCATGGGGCCGGATCATAGTTTAACGTCATGTGTTGATGACGAGGTGATTGGATGTTTAATGTCCTGTAGCTCGAACGAGGTGGGTTTACATTGCACCCCTAGTACTTACATAACCGGTACCCTCTTCTCCTTGTTGGAGGGAAGGTAATGGAAATGTCGTAGTGGAGGGGGTTCACATAGAGAACCATCGAGGGGTCCACTTTAGTGTGACTATGAAAAGAAGAAATAGATGTTAGCATGCCTATGTGAAGAAGACTTAGGAAAATTAGTGAAATGGGCAGTATCTTTGAGGGGACTTTAAGTCACATCGTTCATACCTAGAGGGTCGCATGGGAAAAAGAATTGTCATGCAAAGGGGTCCATAGGTAGAGGCCTTGTGGATATTGGTGGCTATTCATTGTGAAGGACTCTTGCAAAGGGGTGTGCTTTTCATAGTGGGGTGACATAGCCTTAGCATAGGTAGGATGTGCAAGTGGGAGGTGCTTCGCGAAGTGGAAGGGTTTTTTCAGAGCACTGCCTTACGGAGCATAGTTGCCTCAAGAAACAAAGTGATGCGAAGTAGTGTGCTTCGCAAAGTACAGGGACCCTGCCTTGGCATGTGGATCACGTGTGCATGAGGGGTGTTTCGAGAAACATAAATGATCTTCAACTTTATGGGTTCCCTTTTGGATATCTTTCCTTCGTGGAATCCCATAGGCTTCATGAAAGGCGTCCCTCTCGGAAGAGGGGATCAAAACGAGATAATGCAGAGGCACCTCGCGAAGCAAAAATACCTCGCGTAGCTCACGATTCACAGAGAAAAGGGTGATTCAGGATTTGGGAGCTAGGAAGGTGAATGGTCGGACTGTACATCCCATGGGATCAGGGGGATCTCGGTATTTATAGAAAATGGTTGCCACGAATTAGAGTTCACGCGACGAGAAGGGGGATTCGGTTGCTTTACGGCGGGTCACGAACGTTAACCAATTTCACAGAAGATACTGCATCCTTTCCTTTGTGGCAGGCCCGCGAATGATAGGGATGTTCGATGGGCTTCCAAAATTTGTTTATTCACGGTGTGATCACGAATGTCAGGGACATTTGTGGGGCTTCCCGCATCTGTTGGTTCGCAGTGGCCGCGTTGCTTTGGAGGGCTCCGCATAGGGGATTCGCGAGGTAGTCCCTGGGGCCTTCTTTTCTTCTTTCGTTTTGCCCAATATTTTGGTGCTAACAAATCCCCCCCCCCTCATACATTGATCCGCGGATGGATTGAGGGTCAATGTCTGAGGGAAATCCCCAAATCTATATATAGTTCATGTTGATAAGTCGCAAAGCGGGCGGGTGATGCGGACATGGGCCAGGCGGTCCGGACGCACCGCGAAGCTCCGCGCGGGCTGAACGCACCACGATGCTCTGACGGGTGCCACCTATAAATAGGGGGGATGAACTCTCTTCTGTTCTTTCTCATCACCACGACGTTTTCCATTTGTGCTCTCGATTCACAAAGCTCCGCGTACTCCGCATCTGCTCACCGTGAATCGAGCATCAGGGCTAACCGTGAGTCATTGACTCTACGACTGCGCCAAACGAACCAGTGCTCATCGGCCGAGGCTAGACTCCCCGTCTTGGATTTTTGAATGATCTCTATGACCGAGCTCTGCAAACGATCTCTGTGACTCGACCTGAAATTTTCCCGAGTTCTGAAACCCAATGGCCCATCAGGAATCTGCACTGGGGGTGCTTGCAGACGCCGCCCGAAGGGATGAGATGGCCAACTATCTGGGCCTCGGGGAGCTGGTTTGATTCCACTCATACCATAATGCATTAACGGAACTACTATTAGAGAGCCAAGATAACTATCTGATGTGCAAGAATATCCCCTTGTACAGCTTCGGCTAAGGGATGACGTCTTCATTCCTGAGGCGAGTAAGGACGAACCAGCTTGCTGGTTCAGAATCATGTCATGCCAGCACCAATGGTTTAGGGTGGCCGATGGTCATGCGTGGGAGGACTTTATACCTGTCACCACTGAATGTTTGTACTACCATATGAACAAAATTTATGGGAAGCCATTTCAACCGGATATGTCCCCTCCCATGTATCGCACCATTTTGATGTTAGCATTGAAGGATTCGATGAAGAGGTGGTACGATGAGTGGGACCTGAGCTAGGGTGGTAACTTCACCAATGATTGGGAATGGGCCTACTGCATAGGTCCCTCATTTGAGGAGTTTGAGGCTGATCTGAGGATATTGGTTTTTTATGATGTGGAATGGGCCTCCAAATTCCACATTTATGAACCGAAACAGATGACGTTGGAGCTGTTGAGCAGATAGTCATCTAGGGCCAACAATTTTTACCTGCACCATGGGGAGGTTGGCATCAATCTGTGGGATGTCCGTCAGATTTCGGGGGTCCAGATCTTGGGGGCTATGTAAGATGAGTTCTTCCCCATCATGAGCATGTGGGAGGATCTGAAGCAGATGTCGTGGCTGGTGTTGGCACTGATGGGACTAATTTAGGGAGATAAAAAAGAAGCGGTGAGATATGTCAACATTAAAAAGTGGTTCAAGTACTTCTAGAACTTCCTGGAGTATTGAGAGTTTCCCTCGAGGCCTCGAACTGGTCCTAAGGGGGCTCAACGGGGCAAGGAGCACTCATATTGGCGGCTCTTGGAGGACAACCAATGGAAGACCTGGGGTTTCAGTGTCAGCACGGAACAATAGCCGATAGTCAGGCCGGCGGCATATATCACGACCCTTATCTGTGGTTGGATCCTACTAGTGAGGGATACCAACATGGGGGTACGACCCAACTCATTCATCATGGAGTCCATGCTGGACACAGGAAGGCGGGTCAATATGAGGATTCTAATGCTCTCCAGATTGTACAAGATGCTCCAGCATGTTAGCGAGGGCATGAAGCTGCCGAGGATTTGTGGGCCCTTTCACCTTCTGTATGGGTGGATCGCGGCGCAAAATCAGGGGGGTTTACGAGTACACGAACCCCATCTCACCATCGGGGTCAAAACTTTTCTCATACATCCTAAATGTTGTTGGGAGCTTTTCAGTAAAAATAACTGTACCAATGGTGCTAAACTAGTTGTGGAAGGAAGACGAGTTTAACGTCCACTTGTTTCCATTGCCAACGAGAGTACTCACCGATGATGGTTAGGGAACTGAAGAGCATTGGGCCTATCTCCTATCCTTTCGAGGTGGAGTTTTGGCGGCACGTGTGGACCACGAGCCGCTCTCCGAGCAGTACACCCCGCACCAGTTTGCGAGGAAATTCTGGGGCCTGTAGCGACTGACCCCGCAGTTCTATTAGGAGGTGCACCACGAGGATCACCCATGTGTAATGATGCAATTGTGGCTCATGTTCACACCGGACGACGATAAATTGCAAAATGAATTGCCTCCTTCCACTCCCGCCTTTGGACTGGTGAAGGAATATTCCATCAGCTGGGAGACAGCTTATCCGGGGTAAATACTGAAGCATCCAACCGTCTGGGCTGGTGATGGCGGGCCTCCCCTATCCCGAGGTCAGTGTTGGAGGGCAACAAGGGCTTCTCATGGTGGCAGGGTGACCATGGCGGCGAGACCTGCACCGGTTGAGGGTGAGGCAGTGGTGGCGGATCCAACAGTGGTAGTGGACCCGGTGGTCCCGGAATAGCAGATCGATCCGGGGGGCGGCCACCGAGGGGATTCCAAAGGATATCAACTAAGGCTCCGGGGTAGCGGATGCACCATATTGACATGCCAGAGAATGCAGTTTTCTCGTATTCCTAGAACATTTGGGATGTCAAATTGCAATTACTCATCCCACACGAGATGGGGGAACATCTGAACCGCCATGGGATGGATTTTCCAAATATAGGCCCTATCTCGGCCAGTTTCACAGTGTTTGCGGTGGATATGGAGCACAATCTGGATGAGCTGGAGGGCTTTTTACATTCCAGTGGTTCCCCGCGTCCAATGACAGACTGGGCGAGGGTACTGCTGGATTGGATGGTTCCCCCACAACTATCAGCTGCTATGATGAGGGAGCACTTCCCCCTATCAGATGATTTAAGAAAATCCTCTTGGGGAGACGAGGCCGGTGGAGGGAGCCCATTGGAGGAAGGCGAAGTCAGCGATCAAGACTCAGATCTCGATGATTTCACGGAGACTCTGGAGGTAACATTCCCAGTTTCTTTCATCAGGGTTTTCTCTCAGGTAATTATGGACCTCTTACCAGCATCTGAACCGTGCAGGAGAAGCTTGTACGCAGACCTCGCTATCACACCTCGGTGGGTGATGATGCAGGACCCTCGGAACCTATGCATGTGGCCACGCCCAATTCTTTGTCTGGAGTTTCTAGGAAACCTAAGGTGGCTCCTCTGGAATCTCCCAACCTTCCGATAGTATACGGAGGGCCACGCCTTGGGGTCCCATCAACATCAACTCTGGAGAAGTACTAGGAGTTCAATCTCGTTATGTCCTCTCGGCTGAACTCATTACTGTCACGCGTCGATCATGACATCATACATCCATTCCCTTCTCTGTCACGTACAGTTCTTCGACTGGCATGGGCCGCTACGGTGAGGCTAGTCAGGCTTTCTAGCGGCATCCCTTTTAAGGGAATTCCAGTTATCATGGATATCATTACCCCGACCACCCAACCTACAGTGCCCCCTATCAATGGAGGGACCACCAGAGGGGTCGTGCCTGAAGTCATCGAGGTGGGGTCCAATGATGACGATCTGTCATTCAACCCAAGTCCCACTGCGTCTAATCCAACGCCAGATGTTGTGCCTGATCCCATGCCAGATGCAGATCCCGCTAAATACTTTTTGCGGGCGTACCCCGCATACGTGCCTACTAATAGTGCAGACTTGGATTAGATGACCTCCGATAAAGAGGACAACAAAATAGTCAATCTCCGATCGTGGAAGCTGATCACATGCTTCATCAATGAAATCCACAAGTGCTATGGCTGGAAGAAATGGACAGACTATGCTCGCAGTTGAACGACCTATGTGTTGGGGGAGTGGATTCCCAACACCCTCATATTCTCATCTGAGATCTTATTGCAGAGATGATCTGGGAGTATGATCGTGGGTTTAGCGTGGGCTAGCAGCGGAGGAAGGAGACGTACATCAAGAAGCTCCATGAGGCTGAAAACGAAGTCCAACACCTATAGATCCGAGCGGATGAGCACTCAGCCTCTCACAATGCACAATCTAAGCTGATCTAGCGATTGAAGGCTCAGCTGGCAGAGGCAGAAGATCTTATAAGGTAGGATTCTGAATAGGTGGCCATCATTTAGGCTGACGTAGAGCGGGCCCGATATGACGCTGATGAAATGCGACCCATCGCTGCGGAAGAGGAGTGGTAGCTAAGTCGGTGGCAACAATTCTTGGACACCACAAGTCGAAGAGTGGCAGGGCTTCAACGCTCTTTTGACAGAGTGAATCCGTCCATGGAGGGAGTTGACCCCTGGGTAATGTAATTATTACAAACCCTTAATAATACTTTTATGCTTTGATTTTTTTGAGCTCCGTAACATCCACGAGTTTCGTTGTTCGCACTGGTTCATTGCATCCTTACAATGTTTGTGGACTGTCAAACGACAATTCTATAAGATCATGTAGGGTCGGGGCCGATGTGTGAAACAATATATAGTTGCCTCATGTTCCCCATACAAACAGAGAAGTGAAAACCAAGAATCAAGAATACAGGGTTAGGATAACCGGTCTAGATTTCCACGAAATGGGAGAGACGTGACTAGAGAAGAATGTTCTCATAACATCCGAATTACCGTTTTTTCAGCGTGCTCTTGTGCAAAAATGGTGCAACGCCAGGGGCACTGAAATTGGTCTGAACGGATGGGAATGGGATGTGTAAATCATGATACCCCAGATTCGAAACATTGTGGGGTGGCGTGACAACGGTGGATAGATGTAGACCGTGGCGGAAACACAACATCCACATCGCATCAGCCTAAAATGGGGACAAAAATTGAGGGATGGTCATTGAACATTTTCATAACATGGGGCCTAACTAAAATATTGTCGATTAGACTTCCGGGATGTTGGCCTAGGACAACAGGTGGACCATAGGTCGAGCATCCATACTCTTAGAGGGCCCTTCCAAACAAGACCAGTCTTTCAAAACATTGGCCCAGGATAGCAGGTGGACCATAGGTTGAGCATCCATATCATTAGGGGGTTCCTCCAAACATGAAAGGGGATGAGAATCCGAATACGGGGCACAATAACCATTGTATGTGGAGTGACAGTTCGTTCAAACAGAATCCAACACTCATGAAATTACGCCACCATGGTGGGAGTACGCTAGACGGGTGAATCAATTTAACCATTGATCATTCCTTCTTTTAGACAATACCTCTCTAGCGGGGGGGGTTGTCGCTTCCCAATGTGATATTAGGGAATCCTGAACTTGTTCAGGGCAGAGTTATAGTTGTACGGTCCCCTACGGGGGGTCTGGCCAGGGGGCCGGAAAGGGGAAGAATAGGATTTATGATTCTTGTGGGCTGGACCCTAGGAAAAACACCAGGGTGACCCTACATATCCCTTGAGGATGGGAATCAAGACACATGTAGTTCTAGGAGAACAATTTAACATCATGTAGGGAAATAATCCTGGTTGAGCCGGTATGCATCCTACCAAAAATACTAAGCCCATGTGAGTCATGCTCGATATGGGAAACAAACAGTATTGTGGGACTTTCCCAACACATGAAGGTGTAGGTTAGAGAGAAGGGGTTCTCGTTGAATACTGGACCAATGATGTTAGCATTTCCATGTGGTGCACCTAGATTCTCAAAGAGATAAACCCAAGTATGTTGAAATTTCACTTTAACACAAGGTAGTGGAAATTTGTGAAACATGAATCTTGATATTTGTATCACAATGATGGCATCATGACAATAGAGGATAATTGTTGACCGTGGACGAAACAAAGAAAACATATCATGTTAACCTTGAATGGGCACAGACAAATGAGGGTCGACCATTGACCATGTTCAAAACAGGGTACCATGTCACAAATTTCGTCAGAGATCTATAGGGATGTGGCCCGAAACGACTAGAGATCCCGTTGGCCCAACATCCATGGATATCCCTTAAGCCTAGAATCCATGTCGTCTGAGGGTCCTTTTGGATGTGGAAGAGGATGTGGATCCAAATGGCGAGCTCACGAAGCTTGGTCATGGAACGAGAGGAATGTCTCCATGAAAATCCCACAATTCGGGATTTTTTTCAAAATGCATCTAAATACATTAATGAGACGCATTAGGTAGAGGGATTTGAGGCCCTTCCCATAGGGAGTTCTTATTTTAGGGTCATAGAATTCATACCACGGGTGGGAAGAAACACATGAGGCACATGGTGGGTTTACACAAATAATTGACGTGAATGGGAACTGAGGGTTCCGACCACCACGTGCTTCTCGTAATGTTTTAGGTCGAGTGAAAGAAAATGAGATTTGAGCTAGGCCTGAAGCAATGTGTAAGGGTGTTCTTATGTACCCCATGATGATGGGGATCATGCTGCGCGTATTTCTTGCGAGGCTCTTAGTTTAAGGTCTTAGAACATGGACCATGAATGGGTAATGAGTGTAGGGGACACACGATAAGGTGGTTACAAAACCTGACGTGAAAGATGACATAAGCCCTACATACCATGTGTTCTCTGGGGAGGTGCTCAAGTCGAGGGACCGAACACGAAAGATGGACTGGGCCCGCAGGAAAGTGCTCGGGCACTCCTACATATCTCATGAGGATGAGAATCATGCCATATGTAGTTTTAGAAGGTGTAAAGGTAAGGTATGAGTGCCAATGAAAAAGGGGACTGTGGGCGTGGCACTTGCACCAAAAGAAGCATAATTTGATCAATATTTTTTGTCCATTAAGGTGAGTGGTTTTATTTGTGAAGCTACATGCCTAGGGTAGCAATCCCTGCTGTCTCCACAATAGTCAATCCATAGTAGGCATTGACAAATGGCATGGCGTATAACCCATACCCAATATGTATTCTTCTATGGTGATGTCATCAAAATGCAGTTTCATTTTTTATCGTGCAACCAGGATGATAATGTCACAGTTTAGGGTCATGTGATACGACCAAGCATGCATTTTAACATCATGCAGTGAAGATGTAGCAGATACGATGCTAGGCGGGGAGTGTGTATGGTTCCATGAAACATAATAGGCGTGTAAGGTGACATGATCCCTCATCACACCATACACAACTCTGAGATAGTAACCTCAGGACAAGGGTCCCAAACAGGGGTGAGAGTGAAAGGGGCATGAGGAACTAGCTCTAAGCTGAGCTGGACTCGGAAACAAGACGTCCAGGTGACCCATCGCATCCCATGGGGATGAGGATCGAGCCGCACATATCTTGTAATGAAGATATTAGTTTATGGTCTTAGAGTTCGGACCGTGGGAGCCTCGAAGGACGTCATATTATAGCCTTGTCCCCATGACGTGCAGAGGTGAACTGAGGGATATCGCCAAGAGTGTCAAGATTCCACCTAAACATGGTGGGGTGGAACATAATGTGAATCATGCAACCAACATTCAAGGTTTTAAAGGGGTGGCATGATGATAGGGTATTACTGCTGACCGTGTTCGCAACACAGTAAGCTATCGTGTTAGCCTAAAATGGGGATACACAAATTAGCATCGACCGCTGACCATGTTCGCAACACGGGATTTGTATCAATTTATTTTCTAAAACCCTAGGGGGAGTTGGCTCGTAATGGTAGAAGATCCCTTAGGCTTTTTATCCATGCCGTTCCGGGGGGGTCCATTTGGGTATGAAAGATGATCGAAGCCTGAATGGACGGGAACACGAATCTTGACATGTGGAAGGAACCTGACTATCTTGAATCTGACACTCTTGGTCCCAGACTAGAGTACTATTAACACTTGGGTGAACCTCTACAAGGGGTCGAGGGACTCAACTTGAGGATGTCCAAGAGATGGCAGATTCCCAGGAGAAGGGGGAATGGTTCCAAGAACCCTGTACCACACCTATTTATCCCTCTCGTGGAGAGGAACAGGCCATGGGGCCTAGGTGACCGGGAGATCGGGAGATATCTAAGAGGTGGGGCTAGAAAAAAAGTCAAGACATTCGGGTGGTCCTACCTATCCCATAATGATGGGAACCAAGCCACATGTAGTTCTATATAATTTCCTTTTAATGTCGTGCGGGATAGGAAATTGGAGGGATAATTTTCAGAATGGGGTGTGCGTGGTGTGGCTATCACATACTAGACGTGAATGAGGACATAATCATGTACCATATCATGTGGTCCTATAGTAAAAGTCACAAAGGCGGGGTAGAGAATACAAATTAGCATAACTCAAGATGAATGTTGTTCTGAAATGATCTTATTTTAGGGTCTTAGAGATCGGACCAGGGAGGGATGGTAGCCTTCCATGTAAGGGAAATCCTCGACCCAATCCCTAAGCCCACATGAGTCATGTTCGGTGTGGGAAATAAGAGAGGAAGGTCTTTATTGAAATAATTGGAACGTTCACCAGAGGTAAATTGGTGCAGAGCCCCATAGGATTCCCTTACTGTTCCTTTTTCCTTCTAACGCGTAGATGCGCACTAAGGAATAACATCAAGAGTGTCGAAGATCTAATTGAACATGAGTAGATGGAGAAGGATGTGAATTGTGTAACTAATATTTTGGGTTTAATGGGGTTGGCATGGTGATGGGTGAAAACTATTAACCATGGCAGAAAAATAGTATCTATATCACATTAACATGAAGTGGGAACAACAAATGAGCATCGACCGCTGACCATATTTGCAACGCGGGATTTGTATCAATTTGTTGTCCAAAACCCTCAGGGGCGTTATCTCGTAATGGTAGGAGAGCCCTTAATCATAGTATCCATGTCGTTCTAGTTCCGTAATGATAGGAGAGACCTTAGTCCTAGCATCCATACCACTCGGGTGTCCCTTTGGGTATGAAAGGTGAGGGAAGCCCTAATGAAGAGAAACACAAAGCCTGAAAATCAGGTGGAAACATGTCTGAGTAGAGTACGATGCTCCAGGTAATAAACCAGAGTACCCTTAGGCACATTGGTGGACCGCCAAAAAGGGTTGACGAATTGGCTCGGAAGAGTTAGGACAAGGGGCCATGGAGGGATGGAGATTTCTAGGAGTAGGGGATGGACCCAAAGCATAGACCTTGGGGTGGTCCTTCATATATCATAAGGATGGGAATCAAGCCAAACGTAGTTCTCAAAGACTCCTAGGGGGAAGGATACCCTAACGAGGACGTGTACGACGAGGCGAGTAACCCGACATGAATGAGGACATAATACCATACCACGCCACACAGTCCCGTAAGAGAGAACCTAGGACATGGGACTAAAAAGGCCATGTGGCCTGATAGCTGGGTTTTGGTTAGCGAGGCCTGGCCTACTCGTAGTTTAACATCTCGCGGTGAGGACGAGGGTTGGGGAATAGGATTACCTGTACATTGGAGGTGTACGACATGATGAGTAACCCGAAGTGAATGAGGACATAATCCCTCGCCATATCATACACTCCAGGTATGAACTTGGGCTAAGGGGCCCGAGATGGCAAAGGGGATTGACGCTAGGCCTCGGTCAGGAAGGCCTGACCAGCTTCCAGTTTATCTTCATGCAGTGAGGACGAGGGCCCGGTGCCCAGATAAGCCAAGGGGCCTGAGGCTGGGCCTTGGTCAGGAAGTCCTGACCAGCTTGCAGTTTATCGTCATGCAGTGAGGACGAGGGTTGGATATGGTGTCTCTTCCGAGGATCTGTATGGAATGAAGAATAACCTAATGTGAATGAGGACATAATCCCATACCACACCACACAATCACATTATAGAGAACCTGGGCCAGGGGCTCGACAGTTGGCCCTATCCGGAAAGTGTTCGTCGCTTCGGGACGGGCAGAATGAATCCCTACACTCGATGTTTGGGACATCTTGGGATGGACCTGAAGATCCCGGGCAGCTGTTGACCAAGATTGAAACACAACGTCCATAAGGTGACCTGATATGGGGGAAACAAATGAGTATCGACCGTTGAACACATTTTAAACGCTGGGATTGTATCATCTTGTTTCTTGGAATCTGTGAGGGTATTGGACTAAAATGGTAAGAGGGCCCATAGGCCCGGTATCCATACCATTCAAGGGCCCTTCTAGATGGGGAAGGTGATGGAACCCCAGACGAGGAGTGGGTGAATCATGGTTGTACCTTTCTATGAAAGAGGCGAACATATCCATGGAGGGGGAACATACAGTCGGACTGTGGCTAGCTCGACATGCATTGAGGATAAAGTATGCACCCTGCCGTAGGTCTCAAACCGAGGAGAAGATTCTGGATTTTGGACTGGGCCTAAAGACACAATGTCCAGGCGTTCCTACGTATCCCATGAGGATGGGAATCAATCCATACATAGTTCTTGAAGGCCATAATGTTTAACATCGTGCGGTGAAGACGGGTGAGGATAGAAGAACAGGAGTGGGCACATGGTGCGACCATTATAATCCTCGTATGAGTGGGGATAAGGAAGCCTACTCTACATCATGCGAGGACCCTATGAGGATGCTATACCCAGGGAGGATAGTCAAAGATAATGGTTTAGGGGTGGGCTCAAAACAAAGTGTCTGAGCTTTCATACATATCCCATGAGGATGGGAATCAAGCCATACATAGTTCTAGAAGCACATTTAAACGTCATGTAGGACGATGGATCTCATCTCATCTGGGGATGTGTATGGTATGGCGAGTAACTCAACGTGAATGATGAGATAATCCCATACCACACCATAAAATCCCACAAAGAGAGCCTAGATCGGGGAAGGCCATGGGGCCTGAGGCTAGGCCTCAGTTAGGAAGGCCTGACCAGCTCGCATTTTATTGTCTTGAAGTGAGGACCAGGACCGGGGGCCTGGAACGGCCAAGGGGACTGAAAGTCCAAGGGAATCGGTTAGGAAGGCCTGACCACCTTGTAGTTTATCACCATGCAGTTAGGACGAGGGAGATCTTAGTTTAGGGTCATAGAGCTCAGACCATTTTGTAGTTGATTGTCATGCAGGACGATAATGAGCAGTTTAACATCATGACAGATGAAGATGAATGGTTTAACATCATGATGGATGATGATGTAGTTTAACATCATGCAGAAATATGTTGTAGTTTAAATTCATGTAGGTTTGGATAATTTATGGTTCTGGAGGTACATCGTGCAGTTTAGGGTCATGCGGGACCATGTAGTTTAAGGTCATTTAGGACCAAGGTGCAGTTTAGGGTCATGCAGGACAAGGAGGCTCAGGATAAGTATTGTTTGGGGAACGTGGAGTCGGTTGGAGGAGTTATTCCCTCACCATAAATGGTTACCAAGGAGTATGCTTCATTGGGGTAGACATTATGGTTGATTTAAGGTCCATCCCATTTGGGCACTGGCCTGGGTGGTTTCCTACAAGGGATCATTGGCCCTCAGAGTTCCAACACTAGGATGCCTTGTAGAAAAGAGCAAAGGAGAACCATCTTGTTGAAGGATCTGGATAACTAGTTCTGATCCCTTTCCAGATTGTGCAGGGCACGGAGCCTATTCACATCCAGTGCTTCCAATTCAGGTAGATGGATTTCTGCCACCTTATCTGGCACCTGCTGGTCGTAGACTGTAGTGCATAATGATGGTAGCTGGATCTGGATGGGTAGGAAGACCTCAGCCCCATACACTAGGGAATATGGAGTCACCTGGGTGGAATTGTGAGTCATCGTCTGATATTCAATGAGGGTGTTGGGGAGCTTTTCCGACTAACTTTCTTTGTTTTAAACAACCATTTTCTGTAAAATTTTATAAAGGATTTTGTTGAATGCCTCGATCTATCCATTTTCCTATGCGTGATAGCGAGAGGTATGATTCGAACAGATATTGTACTTGGAATAAAATTTCTTCATCTCGGCTGCTCGGATGTTGGTGCTGTTATCGGTGAGTACAACGTGAGGGACTCCAAACAGGTGGATGATATTGGAGCTCACGATATCAACGATGGAATATTCCTTGACTTCTTTGAGTGGAACTGCCTCTTCCCACTTGGAGAAGAAATCTGTAGCGGTCAAGATTTACCTGCACTGGCGAGCTCTCGCCAGAGGATATGGTCCCATGACATTGAGTCCCCACATCAAAAATGACCAGGAGTACTTGGTGGAGTGGAGAGGTTGTGGTGGCCGATGTAGGAAGTTTGCATCAACTTGGCACACGTGGCATCTCTTGGCATAATCAATAAAATCATGGATCATAGGGGGCCAGAAGTACCCCAGACTCTGAATCTGATGGGACAGCTTAGGCCCAGCCTAGAGGGAACCACAAGAACCGGCATGAACCTCTTGAATGACCTGATAAATCTCTACTCATTGAATGCAACAGAGGAGAAAACCATCGAAACGCCGCATATAGAGGATCCTCTCGAGACTGGGACCACTGATGAGGGAAAACTACAGTTCATGGTGTCGGATTCACTTGCGCTCGGCCCAATCATCAGGGTGGAAACCATTTTAGAGATACTCGACAAAAGGTGCCCTCCACTCGGAAGAGGCCTCTACCACTGCAACTGAAAAACCTGGGGCTCCGGGCGTGGAGGATCTGGCGGTAAGATGGCTTACCCGCAGGCCGTCGTCATCCTCTAGGGTGACCGGGGTGATGAGTCTCCGGTGTTCCACATATATATTCAGATCATCCTGCCCGAGATCGGCAAGTGACACAAGTAGGACACCCAAAGTATCTACTAGACCATTCTGTGACCGATGGACATGGGTAACCTCTGGTTGAGAAGTGAACAGGGTCATAAGATGGAAGTTTTAATCTAACAATGGCACGCACTCTGGATTTATGACAACATAGTCTCGATTGACCTGCTTGATAACTATATTGGAATCCCCTTTCACGTGCAAATGGGGTACATCGATCTCAAGGGCCATCTCAAGGCTAGTGATGAGAGCCTGATACTCTACCTCGTTGTTGGTGCATTCATCTGACAACAGGAATGAGTATGGAAGAACGGCTTGCGTTGGAGGGATGAAAACGACACCCAAACCCACATTGTTGAGCTTAGGATCATTGGGCCTCCTACCGGTGGGGCTCCAAGTGGCACCATCAAAGTGAATTTTGCAACATGAGACGACATGGTCGACTGAGAGGATTGCTTCATCAGGAAAATCCAGGTCCATGGATTTTATCCGCGAGGGTTGGATGGGCAGCTAGGAATTCATCCAATGCCTACCCTTTGATGTCCTTTTGAGTTACAAACATAATGTTGAACTACTAGAGAATTACCTCCCAACGTGCTAGTTGACTAGTCAACATGGGGTGGTTCAAAATGTAATTCAGTGGGTCCACCCGAGAGACCAATTGTACCACATGGTGCTGCATGTAGTTTCACAATTTCTATACTGAAAACACAAGTGCAAGGCACCTCTTCTCGATGGGGGAATATCTGGTCATCATATCAAGGAGCATGAAGATGAGGTAATAGAGGTTTTTCTATGTCCCCTCATTGTTCTTCTAGGTGAGTAGTGCGACAAGGGACCATTCTAGGTTGGTCATGTAAAGGACCATCGACTTTCCGACAATGGGTTGCATCAATACTAGAGGCCGGAGAAGATACTGCTTGATCTCCTAGAATGAATCTCGCCACTCTTCATCCCCTTTATAGGTGTAGCCTTTCTTCATGATCTGGGATAATGGCTTACACTTTCCAACCAGATTTCCAATTAATCGTCATATTTAGGCCAAGTGGCCTTGAAGACCTCGAAGCTCCTGAATATTACTTGGGGGAGGCATCTGGTTGATGGCATTGATATTATCTGGGTTGATCTCGATGCCTCAGTATATAACAAAAAAGCCTAGAAACGTCCCGGAGGTGACCCCAAAGGAACACTTAAACGGGTTCATCTTCAGGTGGTGGGAACGGAGGAAACCAAACACTTAATGAATTTCCATGAGATGGTCCTGTCACTGGTGGGATTTGACCACCAAATATTCTACATAGAATTCCACCATTGTTCCCAGAATTGGCTTGAATATCTGATGCATGGCCCGCTGATAGGTGGCACCAGCATTTTTCAGGTCAAAGGGAATAACCTATTAATAGAAAGTACCTTGGGGGGCCTAAATGCAGTTGACTCATATTCATCAGGGGCCATCCGGATCCGGTTGTACCCATAATACCCATCCATGAAGGATATGGCATGGAACCCGGCCATGGCATCAATCAAGAACTCTGTCACTGGGAGGGGAATATCATCTTTCGGATAGTGGCGGTTGAGATTGAATAAGTCGATACAGACTCTAATTTACTAGTTATTCTTCTTCAATGGCTCAATATTGGCTAGAAACATGGGGTAATAGACTTCCTTGACAATTTAGTCTTTGATAATTTTATCAACATCGGCTTCAAACAATGCACCGTGAGAAGGGTGCATCTTTCTAGGAGGATTCTTGAACACTTGATGGTTTGTCGGGAGACCAAGGCGGTGGACGACTACATGAGGATCCAATCATGGAATCTCGTTGTAACTCTATGAAAACACATCATGGTGGTATATAAGGAAGTTCACATACCACTCCTGCTCTATAAGAGACATAGCGTCACTGATCAATGTGGGTCTCAGATCTGCCTCGCTACCAAGGTTCACTTGTACCAGTTCATCGACTGTGGTAGAGACACCTTCTTCAAAGGCGGGGGGAGCATCCTACAGGTCATCTTCTCCACTTTAGGAGGGATATACCGTGAGGGAGTTTTCTCTGAGACATTAGACTATGATTGGAGGCTGGTGTCGGCTTGAGCGGTAGTGGTCATCCTATCAGGAGATTCATTCGCCACTAAGACCATAGCGATGAAGGAAGTTGATCCAATCCCATCCGGTCTTCGAACCATGGGGTGATGCTTGATAACATTGAAGCAGTAGTGGCGCGTCGGCTTGAGCCAGTTAATTACATCCTGGCAAAACAGACACGTATGACATACTATCGTTTCCATGAGCCAGACATCCCGATACTTTACAAGGGTAGGAGGTTCCAGGATCACCTGAGCCTAGTTGGTGTAGGAGTAAGAGGTGATTTCCCACCGTCGCATGTACTAGGGAATATGCCTTCCTCTTGTACCCGAAACGAGAAATCATTGACCCATTTCGGGGGTTGTGGACTCTAGTAGATGGATTGGGAAGACATAGGACTCATCCAGACCTGCTTAGGGATCACTTGTGACCCGGCCGGGTTCAACCTCACATGCCATAATCTGCTTATCCTTGCTCTTATTGTAGTCAGCATCCAGATAATGGGTTTCACAAGAGGAAAAAGGAGACGAATCTCCTTGGAGCATGCATACTCGACCATTAGGGGAGTATTTGAGACATTGGTGATACGACGAAGGGACCACAGAATGAACGTGGAGCCATAGCCTGCCCATCAATGCGCTGTATGAAGTGACCTGGGAGACAACCATGAATTCAGTACTGGCAATTAGGCCACCGAACTGGGTCATCAAATGGATATTTCTGATCGGGGTCTTCTCGCTCCTTTTGTATCCCTGTATTATATGGTTTGAGGGAGTTATATCATACTCATACAACCCCATCATCCACAGTGTCCAGGTCGGGATTAGGTTGATCCTAGAACACGTGTCAACAAGATAGCGATGGACTTCCACACCATTGAAATGGATAGTGATGTACAGTGGATGAATGTGCCCCTATATAAGAGGGTCTTCATCTTCACTAGGGAACGAGATAATGACATGTAATTCATCATTCTCAATTGCCTCGGCTTGGAAAGATTCTACAGGTGCTACCTCCATCTCAAACTGGAGGGGGCTCTTTAGGGCGTCGGCAAGCGCCTCACGCATTTTAGACGACAGGAAAAAATCCTCGAGGTTATAAAGCCTCATAGTAATGCCGACAAGGTGCTTCAGAACATCATACTTCTAGGCTAGACGCGAGCCTCTTATTATAGGAGGTTGTTATGAAATCTGAGGCATCTTGGGACCTGTTGGCTGGACCGGTGGCTGGATAGTGCTAGGTATGGCACGTTGCTCACTTTTCGAGGCCTGAAGAGTAGCTTCAGGATGAGGACCGGACAACTGAGATTGGCCTGTAGTAGGGAGAGAATGGCTGCTATAGGGATTAATCAGCTCTGCCTGAACTAGTAGCATAAACGGAAGTGGAGGTAGATCTGATGGCACCAGGTGAGAAGGTTGCGCGTGCTGAGCTCTGCATTGGGCCTGCAGTGTGGTTTCAGTTGCATCTACGTCCTAGCTGGAGGTGCAAACTAATTCACCCTAATGATCTATGTAGTCGTGGGTCCGCCTATGTTGACATCGACCGAGGACATTGGGGAAGTTCTCCTGGCCTTTCCCCTCATCAGGAGTCATATAAGGATTTACTAACTCCACAGTATTAGCCAAAGTGTACCCCTTACAGTCATTTGAAGAATCATCCACCAATGGGGGGATTCCAGGATGGATACCCATCTTAGGTGGAATGAAGTCACCGCAAGTGCGGGATGACGATGACCGTGGTGGAGCGCGTTGCTTCTTCTGGCACCGCAGCTGCTTGCTCTTCTGGGAAGAGGCCGACTGAGATGATGACGCAGCGGCGCTAGTTGCGGCTTCTAAAGGCTCCGGCTGATTTAGGGGTACCCAAATAATACCATGGGCATGGGCGACTATTTTACAAGCCATCCAGTCGTCGTACTTCTGGGATCCACAGCTGGGAACCTACTACCACTTGCCTTCATCGTCGCTACCTCTTTTTGATGTTACAAAGACACATTCCACTTGTGTTGGGGCTGGGCCTAGCCTGACTATGTTGTTATTGGCCTAGTCATGGATCCATTATTTAAACACCTAGCCCTACTTGAGGGGGTTCCCTACGATCCGATGACAGGGGCAGTAGGTGGGGTGATCGGTGAGATTCACCTATGTCGGCATTCTGTAATCGGGTAAGCGCACAATCCCCTGCTCTAGGGCACTAAATAAGTAGCTGAGGACCTGATTCTCATCGAACAAGTATGTCTAGTGCCGTATTTATGAATATGGGGCTCTGGGAGACTGGTCTAGATGAAGGGCCGGAGGGGCCTTCTTAGGGGTGGGGGGGCATGATTGTCTGACCTAGAAGGTGCTGGTGCATTGCGTGGGGGAACCTGCCGATACAGAGGCAGTCGCTACTGGGAATGAGGATGTGCCTGAGGTGGCGGGCCTCTGGTGAGTTGTGAAGCAGGTTCCACTAGTAGCAACTCTAGCTACATGGGAGCTTCTATTTGGTCCACCGTAGTGGGCTCGGCTCTGGCATCCCTCCTTGCGGGGATCATTGGCGGCAGCAGACGCGCCTCAGTATCCTGCTGCAGAGCTTCCTCGAGGCGCTGAGCCTTATCTTGGAAATCTCAGAACCCTCCAGGATAGTTCTGAGTGATTAGGGAAGGAACCAATTATGCTTTGACATTCCTTATGCACATCGTCAGTAGTTGCTCCAGAGTCAGTGGAATATAGAGGGAGTACGTGAGCCCCTTCCACCGGGTGATGATGTCCGTGAATCTCTCATCAGACCATTGTTTGCACTTTAAGAGGTCTTCGATACTAGTCTTTCACATGGTGGAGCTGAACCGGTATTGGAATTGCTGGCAGAGATCCTCCCAGCCGGTCACCGACCCAATAGGGAGCTGACTGTACTAGATGAATGCATGGCCATCCAATGTCTTCACAAAAACATCAGAGCTTGGCGGCTTCCTATTGTTCTAGGGTCCCCAACATGGGGCCACACCTAGAGGAAAAATGAGATAGGTGCTGCGGCGGTTCCATTGTCCCGTTAAAGGGAAAGTATGTGGGATTTCTAAAACCCGAAGGTGCAGGCATATCATCCACCCACTCGGGATATGACATTCCCTCTTGTGGAACTTCCACCTGCTACATTTCGAACACCTCGAAGCGGGCGATGATTGCTGCTATAGGATCATCTGGGTGGGGGTCCCTGTGTTGGTGGGGATCCCTAACCACAAGTTCGTTTCCGGTCTCTTTGACATGGTAGACGGCTTCGACGGCTCATGGAGCGATAGGCGGATCAGCCTACGGGGAAACCAGAGGAACCCGGGCCGGATTCCTCAGATTGTCATGCCGTTTGGGAGGGTTTGGTGAGATGTATCATGCCCTCTTTCCATGTGTTTCGGCTTCAGTCCTGCCTACAAGAGCGGTATGATCGGGGTTTCCCAAAGGCATCTCGCCTGGGGGATTTGTTCCTTCTCCTGCTGCCCCGACCTAGGATCACCATAGTCGGGTCACCGCTCTATAGAATGCTCGGATAGGATTTCGTCAACTAGCCTCTTCTACTAAACATGTTACTGGTGTAACACAGACATCATGGGGTATTCCTATGCCTTCTGTACTGAGGCAGACGAGTCATAGTGCTTGATAGCTTTGACATGCTCTTTACCATTACAAGCATTCCAACCGAGTACAAATGACTCGGTGGGTGAAGGGAGACCTTAGAGGTTCTTATGCTGATGATTAATCCTCCCTGATGGGATCAACAATGGTGGAACATCCTAAGGGGGTAAGTCTCCATCAAGAAATTCCAGGTCTTCCCTTTTTTCCACTATGTCAGCCATGTAGACAGTGACCCTTCCAAGGGGAATGTCCTCGATATCGCATAGCGAGTCAGGATGCCATCGAATAGGGTTGAAGAGGAGGGAAACATACCTCCCCCAACCACGGACTTGCACGTGGGGGGTATCCTCCCTGATGATTCTATGGAGTACATTAAAACTCTGAACACATTTTCGTTGGAGGGTCATCTGATGACCTAGTGACTCAGGGAGTTGGGCCATGTGGAGTGCGGCCAAATCGACCAGGCGACATTGCTCGTTGATTTCTTCAAAGTGCACATGGCTCCTACGGTACACCACCTGACAATAACGAAGACGGAAGTGCATCACCCATAGGTTTTGACGGAAGCACTTAACTTCCCCTAGGGTGAGGGATTCCATCGCATGAACGTTCAATGCTGTTGCCGGCCAGAACTTCTTTGGGAAATGATCTGATGTGAGAATATTTTAGAATCTCAGGGGATCAGATTAAGGGTTTGGCCCCTCATTTCCCCACTCATCCACCGAAGGTGGCTAAGGAACCAGTAGTGGTACTAAGGCAGACCGCTAGGATAGTAAACTGGGCAGTAGAGAATATGGCGAACGATCCGACTGGCCTCCGAGTTCTGGGTCATCCTCCGAAGAGCACGATGACCTGACCACAACGCCACGATACGACGGGATGACATCCACTACTTCTGGTATAGGTATCGTGGTTTCCTGCAATGGGTCACGCTATTGCTCAACCGCCATGAGTCCCAAAAATATCTCTCCATGATCTCTGGTCGAGGAAGAGGATGCTTCATGTGACGACGGTGGTGACTGCACAGTTGAAACCTATGGGACTCCCAAAATTTCCTCCTCTTGGATATACCTACGATGAGAGGAGGGAATCCTATGGACTTCACATTCTGGGTTGATGAGGCTAACATGCCTTTTTCCTACCCCGTTCCTAGACACGGAAGACCGAGGGGATGCTTCCACTGCTGAGTCATATTCTACTTCAGGATCCGAGAAGTGGGACAGTTTGATTTCCTTCCTAGCCTTCCCAGGATTCTTCTTATGGTGGTGAAAACCCACCTTCCTTCCCCTAGGCGGCTCTTCTGGATAAGGTTTATTCCCGATATGTAGTCTTGGGGCCGATCTGAAGTTAGGGTGGATAGGACTTCCACTTGAGACAGCCGGGGTGCGAGGATCATCGGGACAAATGTCGAAGGGGACATGGGGAGGTCCTGCATGAATAGCACCTGAGGGGGAAAAACCTCTGTCAGAACTGGAGGGAGCATGGGGGGACCTCCATGCTTGGTGCTGGTGGAGTGAGGCTGACCTTTACCCCATTGGTTGCCAAGGCAAGGAGGACCTTCTCCAGCCATGGAGAGAACGTAGGGAGGATCCCCAAGTTGGAGAGGGACCAGATGGGAAATGCATTCACATCGATGGTCAGGGGTAGGAGGCGTAATTCCATACCCGGTGTGGTGGGAACGGGAGAGGCTCCCGCAAAGAGTGTCACCTCCGCGGGGAATGCCTTTATTCGGGTTAGGGGTAGCACGAGGCATACCTCTATGACACACTTTGAAGTGGGGGAGGACCACACTTTGTGGAATAATGGTACGGGCAGGACCACCGTACGAGGTGACGTCACCGTAGGCTAGTTCGCGGCAATCAATACACATGCCTGTGACCTGGGGAGTCGACCTAGCCTGCCTGTGGGGCAGTTGGGGCCTCGATCTTAGTTGGGCATAGGAGCGCCCCTGCTCAATGTGGGAAGGGACTTTATGATATGCGTCTGCGGTGGCTCAGGCCATAGTAGCTGCCGATGTTAACTCCCCTTGTCGGGCATCCTCATCTCGGGCCCAATGTTGGCATCAGGTCAGGCGAGCCGGTGCGGGTGGTGCAGGAGAAAAATCTACCTCCTCTTCTAGAAAGGCCGGGTGGCTGCACTAACGGGGCCGGGTGGGGTCCATTGCTTGAATCCCTTGAATCGGGAATCTGATCGGGCTAAGATCGACGTCACACACCTCATTAGCTTAAGGCAGAAAGTGGTTAAGGCATTCTGGGGAAAGGCTCCTGAAACGATTGAACGTTGGGGTGGGGAGTAGGGGATCCATACGCGGCCCTCAATGGTGGCATTGACGGTGAGGCTTGGATGCCTCTAGGTCCAGGCGGGCCATATCCCGGGTTGGGATTATGCCCTCCTCCTCGTACCGAAGTATGAGGTCATTAATTCTCCTTCGTTGGATGACTTCTAACAGGGATAGGGGGCGTGGGAGCCCCATGTTTGTGGATGCAGGCACTGTTGTGGCATTAGTGGAGCCACACGGAGTGGCTATGCTGGTGTTTTCTCTTCCCCTGCGTAGGTGGGTGGGCGGTGATCGTGTCCCTGTAGCAGAAACCTGATTCCTGGGAAGCAGGGAGATTAACTCATCAGCACTACAAGGAAAAGAAATCAACAAAAAGTGCCACACCGCCATCCCGTCTTCCGTCACTGGTAAGAGGGATCTACACTGACAAGGTTTCAGAACGGAATGCCCAACGTTCTACCACCCCAACTTCTGGTGAGTTTCATGTCAGGCCTGCTATTTTCCTGGTGATAAACGATTCCAGATAGCTAGATCTGATGACATTTCAATATACTAATATCTCGAGTGCTAATAATCTCCATAATTAGGGGAATAAATTCATGTTGGGTTCACCATTTCTGTTTCTGACGCTTTCGTCAGGGTGTGCGCATCCTTCTGCCTTCAAGTGACAGGCGCAAAATTTTTTTCCCCGCATTACCGCGTTCCAAAGGCAGGCGCGATTCTCCCCTTTTTTAGGGACGTCTACTCCTTGATCGAAACCGGAATGATGGGATGTCGGTTTTTCCTTTGGTGGATTCCTCCTCGAAACTCGTCACCTATTCTAGGTCTTCCTCATAGATTTAATACGTTGTTCGTGAAACTCTTCACGGTCCCATGTTTCTATGGAAGCCGGTTAATTACACTAGTTATGTTAGGACATTCCAAAGGGTCCGGTCAGGTTAGCAACCTTATATTGGGGGAGTAGTCATGTTGAGACATCACTGGTGTGTCTAGACTCTGGGGATTTGGTGTGCCTGTCTTTTGTCCCTTATTATAGGACTTCTCAAGGGCACGAAATCATGAGGCATCCCACATTGAGCACAGGGAATCACAATCCATTTGCATGTATTTGAGTTTTTCCTCAGCTTCCTATGTTTAACACAGTGTATGCTGGGAGTTTAATGTCTAACGGAGATGGATCAGACTGATCAGAACACTGGGCAGAGTGGATCTGATTGAAGAACCCCCTTGAGGGATCGCCGATATTGGGGCCAGCACGTGGGTGGCTTCTCGAATACTGTGGGGGGTAAATGAGGTGGCATGATCTCATCGGGATGTGGCGGCCTGGGTATGAATCAATATGGGTGATGGAAAATTGAATGGAGTGGGGGAGGAATGAGATGGGACTGTCGCAAGTGTGACAATGAAGTTGGGATTGAGCCACGAAGAGACCTCCTACGTATCCCCATGGTAGGGAATCAATGATCACATAGTTAGGTTGGTGAGAACCGACATGAAAGGGTGTCGGACTGACCAATGAGTGGTGGGCTTGAAACTCAGGAAGGATTCCTACTTACCATGTCTTGACATGGATGAAAGTCCACGTAGTTAGAAATGGGGTTTCGGTGAACTGACGTGAAGAAAAACCTTGGTTTAGATGAATGGTGGGGCTTGAACCACAGAGAGGCTTCCTACGTATCATGCCTTGACATGGATCAAAGTCCCCATAGTTCATAATGGATGCCTGTGAACCGACGTGAAGAAGGACCTTGGTCCAATGGGTGTTGGGATTGAACCTCATGGAGGATTCCTAAGTACCATGCCTTGACATGGATCAGAGTCCCTGTATTTCAAAAGGGTGATGGTGGAGGCTTGGCACACCGACACGGAGATGGTCAGGGCCAGTGGTTGTTGGGCTTGAACCTCGTGGAGGCTTCCTACGTTCCATGCCTTGACATGGATCAAAGTCCCCATAGATAAGGAAGGGTTTTATCAACGAATCGACGTGAAGGGGAACCTGTGGGTCCACTGGTGGTGGGATTGAACCTCGTGGAGGCTTTCTACGTACCATACCTTGACATGGATCAATTTTCTCATAGTTCTGATTGCTGTGAAATACAGTTTAATGTCATGTGGGATGGGGGAGGGTGGGGGAACCGACATGAATGTGGTCGGAACGACCAAGTGGTGGGCTTGAACCTCGTGGAGGCTTCCTACGTACCGTGCCTTGACATGGATCAGGCTCCCCGAAATTAAGGTTGTTGTGGATAATAGTTTAACGTCATGAGAGACGATGGTTTTGGGGCTTACACTCTGAGGTTTCCCAGGGTGTGTCATGGTCGGTGCCCACTATAAGACCATGGTAGTCCTGCTCAATGTGAGAAACAAGAGGTTTCAGGGACCTGGCGATCACGTCTAGAAGTGTGTGTCCGTGGGAAGCGAAGATGGGATTATGTGTTAGCCAGCCCATGATGCTGAGACTTACTCCAAGATGGAGGCCCTAGGGAGACAAAGCACAGAGGGAGAGGGATTTGGGACCAAAGAAAGGCGGTGACTCATTCCCTATCACGCCCTCTTCACGTCCTGGCGGTGGGGAAGTACGGAGGTTCTTGGGTGCTACCTTCTTCAATAATAGCTAGGGGATTACATCAAGATGGATTCCTTTCCCCGCAGAAAAACGCCACTCCGAGGACGAGGATATCACCCCATGTGTGTGGGGGGGGGGGTGTGATTCCATTCCCATGTACATGAGCGGCGAAAAGAATGTCTATGCCGGGGGGACCCTATGTGTGAGGCACGAGACCAGATCACAATTTAGCATCATGTGTTGAGGACGAGGTGCTTGGAATTTTAACGTCAAACAACTCGAATGAGATGGGTTTACTTTGCACCCCTAAGACTTACATAACTGGTACCCTCTACTCCTTGTGGGGGGGAAGGTACCGGCAATGTCGTAGTGGAGGGGGGTCGCAGTGTGAACCATCAAGGGGTCCATGTTAGCGTGTATATGCGAAGAAGCAATAGTCGTTAGCATGCCTGTGTGAGGAAGCATTAGGCGAAGAAGCGCCACGGGAAGTATCGTTGAGGGGACTTTGAAGTCACATCTTGCATACTTGGAGGGTCACAAGGGAAAATAAAATTGTCAAGAAGAGGAGTCTATAGGTAGAGGCCATGTGGAACTTGGTGGCTCTTCATGGTGAAGGGAACATACGAAGGTGTGTGCTTTTCTATGTGTGGTGCATTAGCCTTAGAACAGGGAATAGGTGAATGTGGGAGGTGCTTCATGAAGTGGAAGGGTGTTTGAAGAGAACTGCCTTAAAGAGCATACACGCCTCCTAAAGCAAAGTTCCATGAAGCAGTGTACTTCGCGAAGTACAGGGACCCTGCCTTGTCATGTGGATCACGTGTATCAGAGGGATGTTTCTTGAAGAATAAACACTTTGTGACTGCCCGGGTCCCCTTGGTGATCCCCTTCCATCACGAAATCCCTTAGTATTCGCTAAATGCATCCCTCTCAGAAGAGGGGATTAAATCGATACAATTCAGAGGCACCTCGTAAAGAAAACATACTACACATAGCTCATTATTCGCATATCAATGGTTGCTTCGTGATTTTGGATCTATGAAGGAGAAAGGTCAGATTGTCTGTCCCGTGGGCTCAGGGGGATCTCGGTATTTATAGGCAAGGGGAACCGTGAAGCAGAGATCACATGGCGCAAAGGGGGCTTCAGTTTCTTGGTGGTGGGTCGCGAAAGTCAACCGGTTTCGCAGAGAGATACCGCCATCTTTGCTTCGCAGCGGGTTCATGACTGTCAGGGACCTTCATGGGGCTTCCCACCTCTGTTGCTTCACGGTGGGTTCGCGAATGTCTAGGACATTCGCGGGGCTTCCCGCCTCTGTTTCTTTGAGGCGGCCGCTTTTCTTTGGAGGGCTCTGCATTGGGGCTTCGCGGGGCATGCCTTGGGTCCTTATTTTCTTCGTTCTTTTCGTCCAATATTATGGTGTCAACACATATTGTATAAGAATTCCTTCTAAATAATATAAAATAAAATTATTTTAGGTATATCACACTAAATATCTCTTAAAAAATACTTTCCTCATTCAAAAATATACCCGTTATATTATTTTTAATACATATCCTTGATTTTTATTAGATTCTATTGTATTCACAATTCACTTCGAACTCTTCACAAAAGTTATAAATTATGATGTTTATAAAGAAAACTTTTATGTTTTTCATATATTTTCATAAAGGATTCATTGAGATTAAGATTATTTATTTTCATGATTTCATTATTGAGAATGTATATTATTAATATCATATTTTAAAATTATTTCCTCCCATTTGTGCAAATAAGTTTTCAAAATAACTGAATTCTATTTTTTATAAAAAATAAAATAAAAATTTTGAAACTTGTTTTCAAAATATTTCATTTGTTATCTTATCAATTATTATCAAAATTAATTTTAAAGTAATTTATTTATATATTATATTATATTATTTATTTAATTTTAAATATAATTTTTAATGAAAATTTTAGATCAATATCCTTCCTTGGAAATAGAGTTTTATCTATTTACTTCCACATTGTTTAAAAGATAATCAATTGTTCTCTTTAAACATTTATGATTTTGTATATTCTTGTGAAAGTCACTTTATACATCATAATACACTATTATATTCCACCCATTAAAAAATTTATTTATTTTTTCATAGAAACCCATGTAATGATGGAAAAAATCATTTCCTGGTTTATTATTAAGAATAAAAAAATCATTATAAAATCATTATTTAATTTTTAATTAAAAAAATTTTAATAATAAAATAATTTAATTATAAATTTTATTAAAAGGTTTTTTTATTTATATAATTTTAATTTAAAATAATAGATTTTCTTAATTCGTCATATCAAAATTAAATTATTGGGAAATTTTGTGATTTTTTATGAAAATAATGATTTTTAGTGAATAGTAAAAATTTCAATTATAGTAAAAATGTCATATTTTTCAAGAAATTACTTTATATAAAACCACTATTTGATTTCTAATTTTATTTAATGAATTATAAGTATTATTTAGTTATATTAATCCACTTAATTTATTTTTAACCAGCATTACATAATATTTGTAAATGTTTAACGTCTTGTTTAAGACAATATCTTTCTTAAAATAATTTCAGTTTGAATAATGTTAATACAAATTAATTAACTAAAAATTATCTATTGAGGATATATTAAAATTAAATATATAGACTATTTTTATATAAATAAAAATTTAAATTCATAAAATTGTTTTTATTTGTAATAGTAAATATGCAGTAATCTATTTCATGGAAGATACACATTATGGAAAAAAACCTTTTCATCACATCTGTGGGTTTCATTTTAAATTAATTTGTACCAATAACCTAAATTTGATTTTTTTATATTTGATTAAATATTTTTAATTTGAATCATTTATATAATCTAGTAATTTCTTTTTAATTTTTTCGTAATGAACAGTGAAAATAATTAATATATTATAATAAAATAAATGTAAAAAAACTACTTTAATAGTGGTTAAACATACAATATAAGGGTTATAATGAAATAAAAACTAACAAAAATATATTATATTGACATATATAGACAATTTATTTTATAATTCATCAGAATGGACACTTTTTTATCCAATTATCATGTGAAGAATGTGGGTTCTCATTTTTCATTTCAAAACATAAAAGGGTGCCAGTCACCTCAATTATAAAATGTAACCACATCTCTTATCCAAATTAAAAAATTACATTTCCCTATATTAATATATTCCATAAATTATAACCCATAAAAGAGATCCCCTGGTTTGATCATAAATATGTCCTAATATGTTTTTTGTTCTTAACCTAAAGAGGTTGTCCAAAGAAGTGGTATTGTGCTTAACAGAGAATCTTTATTTTATTTATTCTTACACCTCTATGAAAACTTATTTAATTATAATAATATAATAACATAAAATTATCCATTATAATAATATTTTATTCTATTTATTTGATAATATAAATCCATATTCTCTTTAAAAATATGGGAAACTAAAGCATATTTTGTGTGAATGGAGGACTACCGTCACGTGAACTGATGTAATTAGTTTTTCAACATCACCTCGCATGTATTGTAATAATAATGGAATTTGTGTGTATATATGATATTTTAAACATGATTATACATAATTAATTATGATATCACCTTAAAATTTATCATTCCATTTTTTCCGGATACGATAACATTGCTTGTCTGTAGGTTGGACTACCGCCTCACAAAGTGATGTGATATGTTTTTCACTAATTATTTACATAGAAGGTAATATAGATAATTTTAATGAATATATGATATATAAATATGATATTACTATGATTTTAATTAATTATTTATCATTTTAAAATATAATATATTATTCTATTTGTTACCATTTCACACTCAAAAAAATGATAACATGATTTATTTGTATGTGTGGACTACCAAAACCACAAAGAGATGTGTTCATTTTTTAATCACAAAAAATAAATTTATGATATATATAAGTATATTTTAGAAAATAATATATCATTTTTATATTATTATATTTATAATAATATAAAATAATACATACTTTCTTTCAATAATGGTTATTGAAAATGGAAACATTATCCAGAGTATGTATGGCCTACCATCTCCATGATTCAAAAAATATTAAATTTTCTTATACATATTTCATGATTGGTTTTAAAATTATAATTGGTGTTTCAAAAAGATAAATAATTTATTATTATAGTTTTTTATATGTTCAAATAATAACCTCAATGACCATAGTAAACCTACCAATGTAATTGTAGACATATAAGTGCAATACCATAAAAACCATTGAAGTGAACTTAATTGATTATATAATTAAATATAACTAGGAAAAAATTTAAATTAAATAGATTAATAAACATGAAAATGATTTTATGAAATTATTTAATTTATATATGTTCATTATTCTAGAAGATAAATTATATATGTGAATATTCACACTCATGTTTTAGAACTACATCTCAATTTCATTCCATTGGGAAAATATTGGTGTTATGAACCTATATTATTTTATAACGTTTTTATAAATTCCCATTTGTCTTTTTTAATCATTCATTTCTCAATAATCAGGATATTTTTTATTTTTTAATGTTATAATTTTATTGGGATTACAATTCATATAATTACATAGTGTTAAGGTACTATTCTTATAAAATTAATTTTAATGTTTATGATCAAATTAAAATTCTTCTATGTCCTAATTATTTTATATGGACTATTCTATTTTAACTTAGACAATGAAAATGAATTTACCAGCCACCATAACCATTATTTTATGTTTCTATCGATATACAAGAATCCATGATTTATTCAAATAAAATGTATATTTAACTTTTTTTGTGTATCAGTGTATTGAGAATGGTTTTTCTAAATATAATGTTTTTTAAAAGAAATAATAAATTCTATTCAAAAGTGTTTTCATTATGGGTTTAAAAGGGGCTTTTATAGGATTATGATGATAATTTTCATGATGATAATTGTTTATTCATCATACAGTCCTTTTATATTTTTATAAGGGTTGAACCCCATTATAGATAAATTGTGAGACCAATATAGTTATATAATGGGTGTCACCAGATAGTACTTAGTGTGCCTATTGTTACTAATATGATGTGTGCACCCATATAGTGCCCTAATGATTTGGATAATGATTATGTTCTCCAAAAAATTATATTACAAATCAGTCATATAGCTTCCCCAATTATAAGGGATGTTGTAATGGTTCTATGAGATTATATCTCAGGGTACCTATATGATGTATCAATTCCTACTAATATATTTTCATGGTAATTATTATATTTAAATTGTATGATAATGAAAATTTTAAAATAATGAATATTCTTTATTCTGCAAAAATCTATGTTTTATGAATTTTTTTAATAGTGTCAATTTTTTCCCTAGAATATTAATTTTAATTCATTTATGTACCTTATGGAGTTTTTTTCTCATCACCCATTTTTAAAATAATTTTCAAATGTTTTAGGGATGGGTAACATAAAATAATAATTTAGGTTGAAAGATAGTAATATATTTTAGGAAAAGAAATCATGGTTTATTTTAAAAATTATATATTTTTTAAAAATGATTACTAATTAAAAATTTCCACTTTATATATATATATATGGTTATTTAATGTATATGTTATGACCAAATTCTGTTATACTGTAATCATAAAAAGATCATAAAATTTAGTTGAAAAAATTAATGAATTAAAACTCATGGTTATATAATATTTAAGGCTGGGTACTTATGGTTTTTATAAAAAGGAAGAATTTATATTATTTTATTGGATAAGATAATTTTAATTGCATACCCTCACAAGATATTACATTATGGTTAAATTGAAATGATATATAATTTAACGATTAATAGGTTTCATTGAAAAAACTAGGTTAATTTAGAATTGTTTTCTATAGAGGAAACACAGATGTTGAATCAAGAATGAACCCAGGGGATGATATCCTCCCAAATCAGTGTCATGGAATGGTTGAAATTTGAACTAATAAAATTATTGTTTTAATATCCGAGTAGACTCAGGCTATAAATGGTCATGGTTATTATGCTAAAAAATATGAGATGGAGTTTCCTGATACTTATATTCCTCTTTATGAAAAAAGTAAGTAGTATTTAGGATGACCTGTAATGGGGAAACATACATCAAATAAATCTCGAAGTAAGAGAATAATGTTACTTTAATTTCTTCATCCTAGAAGCCACTAAACCGGTACTCTAAGTCGGGTCATCACATGACCTCAAGTGTATCTCTTTATATGCCCGGGGATACTGACATGTTGATAGGGAATAATGAGTCACATGAGGAGACTATACCTTATTTACTAGAGTAATCCACAACATAAAATAATAAAAATAATGAATTCAATATGAAACAACCAACGAACATGAATCACAAAAAATTTCCCAAATGGAGTACAAAAAAAAATATAACAATTTCATGCCATTGTACAGGTTAAAAGGAAATAAATCCAAAAATAAAACAAACATCCAAATGTCAAACTGGGTCTGGAATTTATGTTTGTACCCTTCTCCGTGTATATCCTGATCCCAACTCAACATCATTGAGTATCTCCCTTTCCCTTGTCTTGACCTACAACCAATAGATCTCCTCGAGTACCCAATGGTGGCCCGAGAAGGGTGTGAGTACAAAACTCAGTAGGCCACCACCAATGGTTTATAAAAATTATCTAGTCTAATAGATAGTGCATGAAAGAAAAAAATAAATGGTAAGTAAACAAGGGACGATTTGGGTTCCATTAGTTAACAAGGATCATTAAATTAATGATAAGTAATCATCACAATTCCATTTCTTATACCCTTTTCCGCACATACTCCATTTATACAAATTCAACTTGTGTTAGGAATATAAATCATTTTATATATGGGTCTATGGGAATCAATCACAATGAATTGGGTAAATAAATCCAGTCAGTATCTCACTAGGGATACACATATCTCATCAGCACAATATCCTCACCTTGAAGCCTCTGTTCGGGCAGAATGTAACCATTTGGGGAATAGAGCCTATGTCCCCTTCCCTATCCCATTCATTTTGGAGTGGAGTTTGGATCCGTAGTCTAGATCGAGACATGGGCATACAAACTTAATTCAATACCTCACTATAGCAATCCATGAGAACATTCTTATTATCACGTCAACACAACCAAACCATAACACCACTAAGAATATTCAATGGCATTAGAATTCACAATACATGACAACAATATTGAAGTTAATATCATTCCATAACCCATTACCACATTTACCGATTACAATTCATATCCATTTAGAAAATTTTTTATTCTTGTGCCATAACCCATGATTTTTATTCAACAACCCCTATGCCTTTTCAAAATTCATTATTGATAATTCATTAACACATTTTTCCCATTTTTTATTTCACAGTCATTTACCCACGTATGCATTTTTAGTATAATTCTAATATCACATAACACAATCTCTTCATTACATTCAATAATTTAGGAATACCATATTATTTTCATTCATTAACCCCTTCCACAAATTCATCTATTCTTGCATTACATACAATTAAAACATTTTCCATTTCCTATTCCATTATCCTATTAAATGTTCACCATTTAATAGGCCATAATCCCCTTAGGCATTTCTAACCAAAATTCATTAAACAATTTCCAAAATCTCTTCTATCCCAATTACCCATTTTCATTGCATTATAAAAATATCTTATACCCTTATTGAACTAATAATATTTATCTTCATTCCATTTACAACTTGATCAACTGTTAAAACATGTTCAACATGGGTTCTAAATTTTTATTTGGCAATCATACACATAACCCTTACAACTCTCTGGGTCCTGGATTTCTAGCGGACCCCATTGGTGGCCCTCTAATGGTCATGTCATACCCCATACATCCCACGGGGACCATGAGGGTTTCATGAAAATCATTAGACACCCAGTTTACCCAAACATACTCAAGGTAACCAATACAAAAAAGTGAAAGGAAAATCCGAACACACATGAACAATACAATAACAAAATTAGTGGATATAACTTGTAGACCACCTACATTAAAACTATTTATGAACACAATCTTAATTATAGTTTTTGATATAGTTTCAAAAATCCCTTAACGTCTTATACAAAATCAATCCTGAACAAAATGTGGTCTAGAGCTTCGAAATGAGATGAGAAGAATATGAAAACCCAAATTAAAAAGAGGAAACAAGGAGTGGATTAGACTTACATGGGGCTTTGATACACATCAAAATTCACTCCAAATGTCCTAAAATCAACGGAGAATCACCTATTGGAATATTGGATCATCCAAGATCATTACTAGGATTGCAGGGGTTGAATGGACGAGAAACCCGAGTTGGGGTTTAAAATTCATGAGTGGCAAATTTGTAATTTTCTAAAATATTAATGTCCTCGTGGTTTACCTACACTGTTTTCCAAACCATGGACAAAATGTACAGATTTATACTACCCTCCTGGTCCCCCATGCACGGTTTCCCAAACCATGTGCAAACAGTGAGGATTGCCTAAAAATCCCATTTTCCACTCTTTTTCATTTCCCAATCCCACAGAACTCCCCAAAACCCTTCTCAAGGACGTAGGAAACACAAATCAAGCCAAAACAAATGTCTCCCATGAAAAGACATAAACAACACATACATTATGAAAATATGGGAACATACAACCTCCCCACCTTATAATGACACATCCTCGAGCCGCACTTCCATTCATCGCTAAAAATTCAGAACTAGAGGACATTTAACTATATTATTGATCCATTCTTATCCTCCATGTTTCTAGTTGCATGTAAAAATTCCCATTGATCTTATACCAATGTTGTAGACATTCCCCAGAAGCCTCTAACGCTACAACCTGAAAAAGAACTAAAAATCTTCAAGGATTCATCAACATCAACCATTCTCAACACCAAAACTTCTTGTGGGAAACATAGGTGACAACACCTAAATCAAAACATAGGAAAAATTAACACACAACATCACACCATCTGGGATAAAACTATTGGAACCTCATCAGCCCAATCCTCTGTACAAATCATCACCCAAATCGCTTGGCATCAGTTTCCTATTCACCACACTCTAACATTGACCATAGAGGGTATCAAATAAAGGGAAACTCATGATTCTTGCATCTATATTTCTTGATGATCCCACTACATATCATTAAAACCAAAGCCACCCAAAACACAACGATAATAAACCTTCTAAACTCGTTTCAAGGCTCACTATCAGGGATAACATACCAGAATGGTTACCACTAGATTCCTTCCAATACGAATCTCTTATCTCTTCATCAATCATCCATTTATATGGTATGGTTATCTCCACCATTTTTGATACATGGAAACTTACCCATTAGCGAAAGACCACTAGAACTCATCCAAACATTTCAATCGCCTAACATGTTCTAACCCACTGTTCCATAGAATCCATAGGGAATTACCATATATTGGCATCCAGTCGCACCGTTGAAACCCTTCATGATGACATTCCAACACTATCCATCCATGGGATATGATCAGCTTGACCTCACTCATGTACAAAGTCATTTAAAAAGGCTATTTCCACCACAACATGAACCTGGAAGTGGGTCACTCTCACCATATCCATTCATGTTTCCCATCTCAGGTTGGACCACACCTGACCGGATTGTCCCAGAACACCCACCTTCCACTAATGGTATGCTACCTCCATATATCATCTTCCGAAGGTGATTCAGTACATGAATCCTATCATTGTTAGCCCACACACACACTCAAGTCATTTCATGAATTCTGGTATAATTACATCATCACGTCATTACCACCCTCCAGACTTTCCTCAGGCTTCACCATTGGCACGAAACCACATCACATGGACAAGGTTCACTCAACATCATGGTGTTCAAAACCACAAGTGGGAAAATTACCTGAGTCTAAACCCTAGACTTTGTTGGAGTAATAGGATCCTAACATATCTTTCAAAAAACTATTCATTTATCCAACCACACCCTCCTATGACTCATCACATGTATCACAAGCTTCACATGGAACCACCCTGAGCTCAAAACAGAATTTTTCTCATCAGACACAATGTTCAAGGCCCACATGCTTATCCAAGGAACCAGAGATGAACCTCAAAAGTTCCTTATTGGAACCCTAGTTCCACTATCTGGACATGATGTTCTCTTCCCCAAATATAATACTGACGTACCAATCCCCACCTTAGGGGTGTTGTCACCACATCTCTCAAGAGGGTTTCCGTCCACAATTTCATACACTCAATCTCAATCCAAACAAGAAAACATATACATGGATATCATGAGTTTTCCAATAAATAGAAAAGGAACATCACCCAGTGCCCATTATCATGTTTTGTGAATAACACCCATGGCTTGTTTCATTATTCATTCAATCTGGAGGACCTCTCCCAAAGCCATAGAGGATGTACATCCCATCATAAATCTCCAAATATACTATTTCCATGACCATAAACATCATAATGTACCTCATCCTACCAAACACCTTCATGTCTTTTGGCATGATCCCGAGCTTCTCAACATACCTAGGACGATGTCAATATTTTGTGAATGCTCTTCACAATTTGATCAATTCCCTAAAGTCTTCAAAGAAAACGACCACCCACTTAACCATTTTTTATGTTGATATATTGGACAAAATATTATAACTAAGGATTTAAGGCCTCAATTCCTAATGTAACTCATTAATAATTAAACTCCAACACTCATGTTTGATTTCCATCCAAGGTTAACCATCGATCCACAACCAAATCAATAAGCATCTATAAACCAACGTTTCTTGTTACACTTCTCCCACCACACTGCATGCATTTTTCCAGTTCCTCGCTATCAGCTATCAATTGTAGCATAACGGTCTACCAAACCAATCAACCCAACCATCTCTTAAAAAACAACCTCATCATGAATATATCTCACCGCCTAAAAACTTAATTAATGATATACCTTGTTTACTCATCCTCATCATATTTGAGGTGGCCTATGCATATCACCCAACAAACACCCTTTCATACTAACATGTTCATCCACATGACCACCCTCACCACGGTGTCACCATCGAGAAAAATTATATAACTGCACATCAGTTACCCTTGCCTCCTTCACTCAAAATATCTTCGAGAACTCCATTAATCATTATAAATATTGGTGAGTTTGGAATCCATGCAATACAACCATTCTAAACCAACCTTACCTATTATGACAACCACTAGGGTGCCATTAAGATGGAATGGGGCATAAATATACCATTCAATAAATTCAATGGTACTCTGCATGCATTAAAACCACCTCTAGAGCATCTCCAATGATTCATATTCTAAGGTACATACATCTTTGGGATATCCTCACACATGTTCACACTTGATTTCATGAGATTATTAGTGTTTAACCACATCATGAGTTGCACAAACATCCATAAACCTTCCCATATATCCCTTAAGGCCAATCCTTCACCATGGGATTCTATGAGTCTCACAAACAATTCCAAAACATCTACATTAATGAAAAAAAAACCAAAAATCACTACAATCCCCATCTGACCTCTCTCATAGGTCACCTAGATGGTTTAGTGATACGATCTCCCTAGACTAGATTCAGATCGAGGAAAAGCCATTGGACCTCTCTCCAAACCATACCTATCATAAAACAAACAAAGAAATGCTCATGATTGAAACTCCTTTTCCCATTCTGATGAACAATATGCCTAGAGCACTAAACCACCATCTAATCTAGGATCCACACCACGGGTGTACACAATTTTTGGCACTACGTGAAAAACATACTATTCGATATTCAGGATGCGACTCAACAGGTCTCTACACACATGGTCACAAAGATGATAGCATCTCCATTATGGTCCAGCATGCACTATGTACATTCACGAACCATGAGAGTTTACTCACTCATATTACCGAACAATGACTTGAAAAACAATGGCCACAACCCAACCAAGGGTTCCCTAAACACCCCACCGAGTCTATATCACAAATAAAATGACCTCACAATCCAAATCCAATGTCTCATCTAGAAAACTCTCACTGCCCCAACCAAAACATTCAAGGGTCAAACTAATAACTAATGGGATACCCACTAATGAACGCAAACATTCTCATTTTTAAATATCTCATTCAACAGCCTATTCAATTAATGAACAACAGGATTATACCACAGATGAAAAAAGACATCATGCTATAAATCTTAAACAGCCTATTCTTCATGATCTATTCCAAAGGTTATCATCACACATATTACTCTTCCCCCTAACATGACTACCGAGGTCATGTTCAACATGGGGTAACCAATTCACATAGTCACATGTCTTTCATCAACACCTCTTTGACCCGATTTTTCTTTTATAAAATTATTCTATCTAACAAAGCAACATTACCCATTTCAAAAAATGTTACAATCAATATTTTAAATCATTTAAACCTTTATATAGAAAAATTAATTATCAATTTTATAATCGCTATATAATCCTTTCTTATTTTTATACTTTGAATCATCCTATAAAATATATCACATCCCAAAATATTAACCACACTCATAAGATTTCTTTATAAACGATATTTCTTAACTATTAATTTTGTTTTTTTCCATTCGCCCACATTCATTAACACTATTAGGCATATTTTTCTTCATAGTAATCAATTAAGTAAAATGAATTCTACTCCATACACCCTGCACACCCATCCTGTGTATGTGCCTATAAAAATGAATGCCACCTATATGCTTAGGTTCCTAAAATGATGAATCAATGCATAATATCATTCCATTCTGGCCATGAGAAAAATATCATTAATCTAATAAATTACACAACATGTGCATCACCTAATGGTGAAAAATCATTCAAATGTAACAACACACATCCAGAACAACAATTCCCACCTATGTTGTCTTTGGTTTTCCCTCTTACATGGGTTAGCTAGTCCCAAGAGTGAGCACATTAACAAATCCTGGCATTGTACTAATATAGTCAATATCATACCCAAATTATAATAAATTGAAAAGAACTCATTTTATACCACATTGTATCATCCACAACCCGGATGCTACTAAATCAGTGCTTTAATCCAGGTTGTCACATGACCGTAAGTGAACCTCCACATACACTAGAGTTTTCTTACTAGCGGCGAGGGTATAATGAGTTAGGTGGGGAGACTATACCCTCTTTACCTGATTAAGACACAGAAGAAAACAATAAAAATAATGTATGAAATTTGAAACAACCAATAAACATGCAACAACAAACATTTACCAACCATGGTATAAACACAAATCAAATTAAAAAATTCCACGCCATACTATTGGTGTGAAGTGAATAAATCTAAAAAAAATGACCAAATATCAAAGAGGTTCCCAACTCTAAGTCCACATCCTTCTCCATCAACATAACTAGCCCAACTCAGCATCCTAGAGTGGGGCCCTTACCATTGTCTTGACTTGAAACCAATAGATCTTCTCGAGTAACCATCGACGGACCAACCGGGATATGAGTATAAAAAACTATAGGCCACCACCAATGGTGTCTAGAAAATTTCTATTCATATAGCTAGTGCAAGAATGTACCAAAATAAATAGTAAGTAAACAAGTGATAGCTTGGGTGCCAATAGATAAAAATTTTCATTTAATTCTTGAAAATTAATTATCCCAATTCCATTTCTTATATCATTTTCACCGCATAATCCATTTATAAACATTCTCTTTGAGTTGGGGACATACATCATCCATACAAGGGTCTGAGTCAATCAATCACAATTCATAGGGGAAATAAATCAAGTACGTATCTCACTAGGGATACACATATCAAATAAACACATTATCCTTACTTCGAAGCCTCGGCCTAGGTGAAATACAACCATTAGAGTAATAGAGCCTCTGTACCCTTCCCAAACCTGTGCATTTTGGAGTGAAGTTTAGATCCTGAGCCTAACTCGACCCATGGGTGTACACCTCAAGTAAATTCCCCAATCTACCAGGACCTGCTCAAATTTTTATTTATCCAGTCACCAAATCCTTACCATAACACAACTAACAATATTCAATGAAATTATAATTCATAATACATGACTGAAATATTGCAATTAATATCATTCCATAACCCTTTAACAGATTTTCCAATTTCAATTCATAGCCACCTATCCAAATTCAATATCCCATACCTTAACCAAATAGGTGAATTCAAAAAATTCTATTCCTAATCCAAATACCTCATTGGACATTCATTAAACCATTTATCCTATTTATCTTTTCACAATCATTTCCCCACCAATGAATTTCAATTACGATTATCATATCATATAACCCAATACTATCATTGATTTAAATAATTTAGGTTTACAATCTAATTATCGTGCATTAACCCACTCCACAAATTCATCCACTCCTTCATTAAATCCAATTAAAAAATTCCCCATTTCCTATTCTATTAACCAATTACATGTTCACCATTTAATGTGTCATAATCCTCATAGGTGTTTTTAGAAAACAATTCATGAAACAATCATTATAATATAATTCAATCAAATTACCTTTTAAATTTCATTCCATCAATATCTTGTGACCATATTGCCTAAGGAATATTTATCATCATTCCATTTACAACTTGATAAACCATTAAAACATTTTCAACATAGGTTTTACGTTATTATTTGACAGTCATCACTTAACACTTACCACTCTCTAGGTTCGGGATTTCTGACACACCCCATGAGTAGCCCGAAAATGGATAAGTCATCCCCCTTGTTTCCCACAGGAACCATTATGGTTTCCTAAAAATTATTAGACACCCAATTTACCTAATCATACTCTAGGTAACAAATACACAAAAAGAGAAAGAAAAAATCCCAACACACATGAAAAAAACAATAACAATGCTACGTGATATAAATTCTAGACCACCTACCACGAATCTGTTGAATAAAACACTCTTAATCGTAGCCTTTGGTCTAGATTCGAACATCCCATGAAGCCTTAACATAAATTACACTTACAAAAATAGTGTTTTATATCTTCATAAAGAGATTGGAGGAAGATGAAAACAAAAATCGAATAGAGGAGGCTAGGTGGGGAATAGACATACTTGAGGCATTGGTCCCCAACTAATGGCACTCTAAACACCCAAGAATCGAATTATAACAACCACTTGTATGCTTTGGTCATCTATGTTTTTCACTCGGGTTACTAGGGGGAAATGGAGGGGAAACTCAAGTTGGGGTTTAAAATACCAAAGAGGCAATTTGGTAATTTTCTCAAAGCTTCTAGGCCACCTGATATACCCGTAAATTTTCCTTACCATGCACAAACAATAGGGAGACTACTTCATGAATTCTCTTATGTCACACAGGTTTCCTAACCATGTGCAAACCATGTGGACTCCTTTTACCTACATGTTCTCCCCCAAATGGATTTCCAAACCGTGCAAAAACCTTGTGGATTTCCAAGAACACCCACTCCCCCCCTTTCATTTCTCGAACCCCACAAAAAATGTTAATGCCTTATCAAGGACATGGAAAACATTTATCTACAAGAAAACTATGTTTCCAAATACAAAAGATAAAAAACAACATACTTTAATAATATATTTGACCCTATAGTTACCTTCTTGTGTATAGTGGTAAATATAATCCTAGATAAAGTCCTATGAAATTAGGGAAGTGATGCTGATATGAAATGCTTGGTCATATATACTGTGTTTTTTAGGAAAATAATCTGGAACGATCCATGGATGGGGTAACATATATCCAATCAATGGTGACATTTTTCAATGTCAATGAGTTGATTCATTATACAAACATACATTTGAAGCTAAATACTCAGGCATGAAATTGTCAATATTAGAAGAAAAATGGTGTGGGAAAACAATTTTCTACAACTATGGTTGATGTTGGGACTTCAAAATAAGTTATGAGTGGTATGTTACTAGTTTATCTGAAATATGAAAATACCATTTTTAACTATTAATATTTATAGTGTTTTTATTTCAATGAAATTTTCATGTAAATTTAGAATATCGCCTCCTAAAATAAATATATTAAAATTGTTGAAAATTTATGTGGATGTATTGAAGTATCTAATATTTCTAGGAATCATTCAATTATTATTATTGGGATGATATTTCTTGAAATTTTTTTAAACATCCCATGTCAGATTTTGATATCATTTTCGGTATGGATTGAATTTCTCTATAGCATGCTATGAAAGAGTGCAGATCTAATAATGTTTTATTCTATGATTTCATCACTTTTATTACATATAAAGAAGATAATATATTAATTATATATGTTTTTTATTATTACCAAAATCATATTTTTGAAAATAAATAAACTATTTAGATTAGTGATGTGCCAAAATTAAATTAATTTATGGTTGTATTTCTTTATCAGTTTCATGGTGTTATTCTTGGTTAATAGGTTTAATTTAAAATTTTCATAGTAAATGTTATTAGTATTTTAAAAAATCATTTTACCATATCGATAAAGTATAAATTTTATAAAGGAAAAATAAATTAAAATATTTTTGAGTTAAGAGATTCATTCACCCTATCACTTCATAATGGGATTATCAAGTTTTGGTTGTTAAAAATGAATAAAGATCAATGAGACTTTTCTTTTCTTATAGAGACATGAATAACTTCATTTCTAAAAACAAGAATCATTTTCAACATATCGATGATAAGTTGGATAATATATAAAGAGCATGGTATTATTTTTTTGGATGATCTTAGTTTAGGGTACCATTATTTGAAAGTGATGGAGGAATATATTCTAAAGTTGTTTTTCTGACTAGATATAGGAATTATGAGTTTTTCGTTATTCCCTTTGGGATTCCATGTCCACCAATGATATTTATATACCTTATAAATTGATTTTTTCAGGAGTTTGTAGATTAGTTTTTGGTTGATTTTATTGAAGACATTTTGATATATTATGAAATTAATAAGGAACATGGAAGACACTTGAGGGTTGTTTTTCAAACAATTAAATATAAGAAATTAATTAATTTTTTAATTATTAATTTTTGTTGAAAATTTTTTTTATTATATACATTTTTTTAACGATAAAATTATTATTGACCTACTAAAACTATAATTTTTAAGAATTTCCATGACCCAAAAATATCTTAGATATTTGTTGTATTCATGGATTTTTAGGTTACTATAGGTGGTATGTTGAAATCATTTTGAGATGTCTAGTCCATTGACTATGTTTACTTGAAAATGTGTTAAATTAATATAGACAAAAGAAATTGATGATTATTTTTACGAACAAAAAAATAAGATCGGTTAATTATCTATATTTGGTCTATCTCTTAAGAAGCGAAGAATATTTCATTCATATTGATGCTTCACTAAAGGGGAATGGTTATGAAATGAGGTAGAGTGATCGAATCATTACTTATGTTTATCATTAGTTGAAAAATATTGAGTTAAATTTTCCTATGAAGGATGTGAAATTCACTGGTGTTTCTTTTTCATGAAAAATAAATTACATCATTTATATAGAGTATACTGTGAACTATTTACTGATGAAAAAAGATTTACGTACAAACTTAATCAGAAATAGTTGAACATGAGGAAGAGAATGTGGCTTTAACTATTCAAGGATTATATCACATGAAACATTATCATTATTAAAAGTAATACAATTTATATGATGTCATGTGTTTAAAATATAATGTTGCATTATCCATGTTATTTTTTTTAATATTTCCTTTTGTTCAAAGAATTGACCGGTTTTTTCCTAGAAGTTATGGATGCAGGAACCTCCTATGTTGTTTTTTTCAAGTGTCGGTAAACTCATATCTATATGAAAAAATTAACCAATCTTAGAGTGAGGATAAATTTTACAAAATAAGGTATAATTGTTATCGAATGGTTAATTTCTTGAATTTAATGTTGAAAATTAAGGTGTTTTATGATATGTAAAAATATTATGTGCACCTTGTGTTCCTCATTTCAGTAAAAAAATTATGGAGTAATATTAGTTGTTATTATTTTTTCATTCATCCTATTATCACTATGGTGTATGATGCCCTTAATTTGAAACATTGGTGGGGGGATAGAATGAAAATTGATGTTGTTGAATATACCAAGAAGTGATTTTTTTTCGTCATGTTAATATGGAATGGAATTTACCAAAGGCAATGCTTCAATATTTTCATGTCCCATAATAAAAATTGGAAAATATATCAATATATTTCTTGGTGGGAATTACAAATACATCATGTGGTAACAATGTGATTCTGGTCATTGTTGATCAATTAACAAAATCTACACATTTCCATTCCATTTGAGATAAAATGACTATGTATTATCTATATTCTCTATATTTTACAGAGATAGCTTTGTTACATGGAGGTCCCCTATTAATTTTCAATGAACATGATCCCATATTAAATTCTAATTTCTAAAAAGGAATTAAAAGTTTTTTTAGTAATGAATTAAATTTCAATAAAACATTTTATCCTCGATTCTATTGATATTTTGAGTGGATGATTCATACCATGGAATATATTCTTCCATTATTTTATATAGATATCTAGGGAAGTTGGGATTATCATATTTTATAGTGTGAGTTTTCATTTAATAACAGTTTTAATTCAAGTATATAGATGAACCTTGTGATGAGTTATATGGAAAGTTATGTTGAATTCTTTCTTTTTTCGATAATAAAGGAGAAAGTATATTGATGTAACTGGAGTAGGTAGAGGAAATGGCTAAGATGATTTGTTTTGTTGAATAATATATTTGTATAGTTTAGAGTATGTCGGAAATTTATATGGATAATTTGAGGAATGATATTAATTTTGATGTTGTAGATCAAGTTTTCATAACGTATCTCTGTGTAAAAGAGATATTAGTTTTTTTTAAAAGTGTATGTTGAGTATATGGTTCATTGAAACTTATGAAATCCTTGATAATATTGAATCAGTTACCCATAAAGTTTATTTTCCTCTTGTTTTTCCCAAGTATATAACATATTTCATGTTTCAATTATGAATAATTATTTGATGCACCCGTCTCTCTTTTTGATCCATGAAGTATTTTAGTTGGAAGATATCCTTTATTATGATAAATATAATTCTTATAATATTAAAAATGGGTAGAAAGTATTTTTGAATATGAAGATCCACCACGTAATGGTTTTATTCAAAATCCAAATGGTGGAATAAGAAAAATGGGAATTTGAAAATGTTATCAAAGAAATATATCCCCACATGTTTAATAAGTGAAAAAAAATTATAAAGGGGAAATATAAAAAATGGTGGACGAATGGTACCACCCTAGTAATGTTATAATAAATCTATTTTAGGTTTATTAACATGAATTTGATAGTTATATAATTATAAAATATAATGTTGTTTTTAAATTAAGACGGAAATATTTATAATTTAACTATTTTATTATAACGTTACATTAAAAATACCATTATATAAATTATATAATATGAATTTTAAAAAATAAATTTCAATTTATAAATCATTATTTCAAAAATATCTTGGGGAGAATTTTTTTAATTGTTGGATAAAATTTGATTTCTAGTGATTAGTGAAAATATGGTTTTTTAAATTATCTTCCTTTTATATAAATTAAATAATTTATATAATGACTCCTTCCCTAGGAACCATGTTTTATTGTTTTCTTTATTAAATTCGTATATGATATAAGGAATCATATCCCGAAGTACCGAACTATTTAGAATTTTTTGAAAACTAGATATATATGTAAACATTACACTACAATTGAAAATATAAAATACAACATTGAATATATATTTAGAACATCATTAATCATATTACGTAGAATAGTATGAAAATAAAAATAATAATCATTGGATATGGGGGAAAAATAAAACCTAATAAATGGGTGATCTCAGATGCTTAGAAAGGTTATGTATACACCTGAAGATATCTATGATACTAAATGACAATTATGGAAAGTTAAATAATTTAAACACATCTCATTTAATCAATAACTTCTGCATAATACATATAGAATGAAATATTATCAAACAATTCCAAAAAAATCACATGATTTATAATGAATAACCATGCATATTATACTAGTCAAATAATCACATGGAAATCAATAATTAATATCATAAAGTTGGAATGTATAATGTTAGACATCTGAAACATACAATCAAGTCTTCGGGATAAGAGCCTACAATCATCTTGGATTCATGCCAAGAATCTAATTATTCCAAGGATTAATGATAATAAAATAATATTATAAATGCTTCATTACCTGAATATAATATCATCAATTACAATTCATTCCTCATATTTTGAAATTACTGATTTAATTCATGAATCAATATGCCTTATCACCAAAATCAATAACTATCGGTATTGGAAGAACTACCCATAAAAAATATATAACTTTTACTAGTTAAAAAAACAAAATAATCCAAATTAATAAATATTATGATACTAATACAACATATATTCATTTTAGTATAACTATATTATTGGGTTTATGTCATTTAGGAGTAAAAATATCTTTAAAAAAATTATTGATAAAAAGTTACATTTTCACAATTAATTTTACGTTTTTAAAACATAACATTCAGAACAAATTATGAAAACACTTTTCAATGAAAATAAACTTTCAAATATTAAATTATGTTTTAAAATATTTTACTAGTCATTATGGATGATAATTATATTCATTACATACATGTTAAAACAATGATTCCATTCACTTATTGATAATATCCAAGTGGGCATCGTTTTGGAAAAAATATCATGATTCCTTTAAATATTTTTTTATAAAAGTAAAAAATGATTAAAAATGACATTAAAAATTTATAGTATAATATTTATAAAATATTGAATTTTTTTTAAAGCATAAACATGTAAGATAAATAATCCCCAGTAGAGATTTATACATAAACAATCCAGAATAAAGATGAAAATGTGAAATAAACACTAATCACATTGTACTCAGTTATATCATATTCCCTATAAAATAAATATATTAATATAATAAAATAGATTCCTTGAATACAAATATGTTAATTATATAATATGATGATTTTTATAATATACACCAAAAAAGTATAATGGTTTGATTTTACATATATCTCACGGAAGAAAAAGTGATACGGGAAACAATTATCTTTGATATGATTTCCACCATATATATATCCAAACCTCAGGTATAGTGGTTTTAAAAATATTTTTTACATATCATATAATCATATTTATATATTATATGACAACCTTATAATATTTTACCACTACTTTATTAATGATATTTTATTCATTACACTATTTCGGGTGCTAATTGCCTTTTTTCCCACGCTATTTTGTTCTTGGATGTACCTATTATTTTTCATAGGATATAGATCCATCATTTTATTAATGAAATTAATATTATAAATATAACAAAAAATTGATATATTTTTATAACCATTCTTGATTTTTGAACGTGGGAAATGAATCACATTGCATCATTGAGATGGTAAGCAGTATGTACTCACAAGAGACGATATAAATACATTAATGGGAGAAAGGTGAGGAACTGGATGGAATATTAATTTTTTGAATATACATAATGTCATAATTATTATATATATCAATTATTTCCATCTTTATATTTATCCAAGTAAATTGGTCATGAAAAATAAATTACACCACGATGTGGATATGTTAAGCAGTATATACCCACACAGGGTGCATTAATTATTATGAAGGGGGATAAAAGGTGGAATATGAATGTAACAGAATCATAATAACATATAATAATATATTTATTAATGTACATATTAATATTTAATTGAAACAACATATTAAGATGATGTGGAAAAATAAATCAAATTGAAAGAGTCGATAAGGATGATTACCTCTTCTTTAGATGATTTCATTTAATCTCTTATTAAGGGATCTAGGTTTGATCTCATAAAATTAAAATAAACTATAAATATTTAAAAGGATGTTTATAAGTTAAATGGATCAATTTGGGTGATATATATTGTGTCAAATTAATGTCAATAAGTGAAGGAAATATATTCCTTTTATAAATGAGGTGATGAACACTTTTAAAAAATCTCAAAATATTAAAATATTTAAGGATATCCAAGATCCATATACATAAAAATGTACTATGAATAAATATTAATGAAATTATAGATCATATATTATACACATTGTCCCTATTTAATATTCTTATGAATTTTAAATAATTTATTAAAATTTTAATTCAATAAAATATCATTACGTTCAAATTTGATACTATTCATTTTATTTGACTTCAAATACATAATAAGACAGTGAGAATTTGAAGATTATTATTTCAAACCACTCATATATATCATATAAATCTTTAAAATATTTTATAAACATTAAATCATCATAATTATATCAAAATAGATATTTTTCAATTCAATTATTTTATTATTTTAATTAAATATATATTATATTAGCATTACGAAAGTATTTAAGGTAACTATATAATTTTTAAAAAATATAGTTAAACATATATAATTAAATTAACTTCATTATGATTAGAAAATACTTTTATATTCATTCATATCTTTATTTTTTCCCTATGTTGACGGATAATTGATATTATATACATATATATTTTAATTTTGGAACTATCTTTGATTTAAATAAAATATAAGTAGTTCATTGGAGTAGACACTCAAGAGGGGGGAGAATTGAGTTCCAATTAAAATTTCTGTTAAAATATTTTTTATTAAAATTCCTCAATTTATAAAACAAGTTAAACTGTAGTGAATTTGTAAAACTGTAAAGGTTCAATTAGGTTTTCAAAAGATTGATTAGTTCTCAATTAATCAAATCAGAAGATTAAATTATATTTTGAAACTAACACAATGATTTACAATAGATACAAACACTTTCTAGATTAACTATCAAAGTAACATTAAAACAGATTTTTATTTTAAAGTAATAAGCAACATAATATAAATTAGATATTGTATATTTTGAACTTAAATTAAACATGAACAATATATATAACCAAGAGGTTCAGTCTCATTCCGAGACTTAGTCCTCTGAAATTTATATATATAATTGATCCACACCCTGGATCGGGGTTAACAACAGTACAAGACTATCCAGGCCATGCAGGGACCTCTACCACTATTCTTCGTGGGAAACAAAAATAAAGACCATGCCACACAAGGACCTCTTCCACATTTGTCGTGGGTAAACAAGAGCAAGGAGTTTTGGTGTGAGGATTGCGATATCCTCCAGTTCAGAACAGAAGACTGTGAGTGTGTAAAACAAATAAGATACACGCACTGTTTGAAAGTAAATAATAGATCACTTAGAGATAGTATATGGAAGTTTAGAAAGCTCTAGTGATTGGCAGTGCAGCTTAGGACTCATTGGATTCAGCAGAAATTCTTCTGAGTCCTTCTCTGGTTTTTCTGTTGAAAAACAGACTGTCGTGGTTTAGCTTTTGTTTCATCCAGGAGAGAAGATGTTCTCTTGACTCCATAGTACTTCATGTGTTCTTCAGTATCATAGGATTACATGTATGGAACTTCTTTGAGGATCGTGTAATGTTTTCTTCATTGTTGTTCTCAGGATTGCTCTTCGGTTCAGTACAGAGCTCGCTTGTATTGTAGTATGTGTGTCGAGACATGTCAAGTGCGAGAATATCCTCTACTGAAGCTCAATATTCTTTATATTCAATTATTTCTAGCCATATGAATGATTTTCTTTCCATTGGTATGAGGTACGGGTTCCTGAAAGACCAAAAACTATCATTAAATAACATTAATTGCATTGAAAACATCAAATATGACCATTAGTATTATTTAAATAATATTGAAAAAAATGTAAAGAAATGGTGTCACAGTAGTTGTGGAAACGGTGTCTCTTTGAACCGATGTCTCCTTCACAGTATGTACTACACGGTGTGTCAATGTCACAGTGTCAAGCTAATGGTGTCTGAGTCCCGGTTTCTAACTCACGATGTGTCCTTCACGGTGTCTGGGTCACGGTGTGTCCTTCACGGTGTCTGGGTCACGGTGTGTCCTTCACGGTGTTTGTGTTTTGCACATAGTCTGTATTACTGTGTCAAACATCACGGTGTCTTGATACATAGAAAATTAACTGTATTCAAACATAAATAGTAATATGCAGAATATGAATTAAGCTTAACCATTCTCAAGTAAGAGAAATTGAAACATAAATACAAGGGTTTGATAAGAGAAGTGAGAGTTTTGATCATGCAAATTATTTGTAAATAATAATGAGAGTAATTTATAGTAATAATATTTCCAATTATTTAAACATGATGTGTAATTATTATTGAGATTTTTTATCTTTAAAACATGATTAATACATGAGGTGTCCCACAATATCCCCCTTTTTGATGATCAAAAATCTTGTATAGTATAAATATAAATGAAATGAAACGTTAGAGAAAATAACATTTATAAAAATAATAGATAAAATACTAAGATATAACTCTTCTAACTATTTCTCCCCCTTTTGTGATTATCAAAAAGTAGAGAGAATGGAGTGAAATAATGCATTTGTCATTAATAAGGATCATAATAAAACATACAAGAGAAATACATAGAGTAAACAACAAAATAAATCCCATATAGAATTAAGAAACATTGTTAGGCATCACAGATTGGCTTTCTCTTTGCCTTTATCAGCAGGGGCTAGAGCTGATTTAGAAGAAGGCATGGAGGTAGTAGACAAATATGGTAAAGGCAGACCTTCAAATATGGAGGGAGCCAAAGTAGGAGTTGTAGAAGCGCTATTCTGTGGTTGATCAAGAATGACTGGTCTGATCTGAGAAAGGGTTTGGCTGACTGACATAGTAGTTGAGGCTAGGGCAGGTAGACCAGGTCTAAGGGGTGTAGCAGCTAGAGAAACTATAGAATAACTTTTCACATGAAGTTACAACTTCAATAGTTTTATGAAATCACTAATGATTTCTCCACCATATTGAATAGCCTTTTCAAAATCATCCTTATTACCCAGGAATTTGTCCAACAATCTGGTGAACTCCGTAAGATTCTGAACATGAGCTTTAAAATCATGAGTCACTGGAGGGATTGTCAAATTATCCACAAGATAATTAAAGTGATTTTTAATGACACTTTTAGAGAAAATCCGAGTGAGATAAACGTTTATCTTTTGGTGATCTCCTGTTGAGAATCATTTCCAATCATGGAATGAATCTGTACAAGATCAAGTGCTCTATCACTATTATTCACAACTTCTGTCAAAGGAGACAGATCTAAACAACTAAGGGCATTCTGATTTTCTTCCTTGATTATGGATCACAACAGAGAATCATCCAAAAAGGGAAAATAAGTATGACTAGAGGTAGGAGAAGCCTTAACAGCTTCGGTGAGAACATTAATCTGTTTCAAAACCTTTTGAAGTCATCTAGTGTACTCATCTGTGAGATTATTCATATTTTCAACAAGCTACCTCATGATTTGCAGTATCTTGGTGTGTATTACACCAATATTCTCATCAAACGACAGCAGATATGGATGAACATAAAACACAATCTCTCTATAAAGGTTGGGAACATCTGGTTCAGGAGAAGCAACAAAAGGTTTGGGAGTATAAATAGGAGCATGCTCTGATCTTGAAGACATTTCTCTTTGAATATTTCCATCACATCATTTAAATTTGAAAAATTAGCACTAAGAAACTTATTTTCAACTCTGACTTCTTGTATTTCACAGATCATCCTTGGTTGAATATGCAGAATGATGTTTTCCAAAAGTATCGAGGCATCTTCCTGACTTAGTTGAGTCATAAGATGAGGTTGAGAGGATATAATATTCTTAACTCCAGATAAGATAGTCTCTCCAATGTCTGTCAAATCATCCTTAGTTACATATGATTGTTGGTCAGGAAAGAGAGTAGGTGAAGGTAGTGGTAAAGGTTCTGATGCAGATTCTGGTTGTGGTTCAGAATTAGTTTCAGTTTCAGATTCAGATTGAGGTTGAGGGTGAAGCTCTAGTGGTGGTTCTGGGTGAGCTACTAACATCAATTAAATCAATGAAGAGAGATCAATACTAGTTTCAGTCACTTTCTATGATTCACTCACATCATAAAAACTTAGAAACTCATACCGAGTGTACAAAGAATATGTGATAGTTGGTTGACAGGTTTCAGTAGGTCCAGCTTCATCAATCTAATGGTTTTGAGGTTCCTCCCCCTCACAATGTGCTTCCATTTAAGATTATTAAGGCTCTAGAATTGTGTTAAGATCCACAAGATCAGCTCTAATTTCTTCAGAAAATTCATGCCTTACCAGCTCAAAGGAAATTTCCATCCTCTCTTCAGTAGAGGGTATATACTCAGGAACAGATTGTTCCTCAGGAAGGTCTTCTAGACATGCTTCCTTTTCAAGAGGGAGATCCTCTGGATTAACATTTTCCCTAACAGGGATTTCTCCTAGATCGCTTCTTCTAAGATAGGGAGGTCTTCTGCACCACCAGACTCTTCCATGTCTTGTTTCTCTAAAAAAAGGATAATAAAATCTCTTGTAGCCTCAGGTTGAATTTCCTGATCAACATCATCTCTAGAAGCATGAACTTATTCTCTAAAAACAATAGAAACTTCCTATCTAGAAGGTATTTCAGCAGGAACATCAATAGGGACAACAATCCTCTCTTTCTCAATAGGAGCTGCTTCCTCTTGAGGTATTTTATCCTCTTCTTCTTCATCCCCTTCTGGGTACTCAGTCACTTCATCTGTTTCCAAACCAGGATCAGTTATATTCATTGTCCTTCTTGGACAATCAACATGATTATACTTCTTATAAAGTTGATCATTATCCTCAACCCATTGTTTATTCCAGGGGTTCCAATTAATCTTCATCCTTATGATGATAGGCTTGGATAAACAGAAATAAAAACCCTCTAGATTTTCTTCATTTAGTCCAACTACTCCCTTAGCAACTAACATGGCCGAAATCAACCATGATTAAAACAAGGAGGTGGATTTGGATGTTACATTAATCAGCTCACATATGTGGTGAATGCTATATTTTCAATGATTGATCTTATGTACATTCTTCAACAGGTGAATCATGAACACATCCTGATACTTCATCACATCAAAATCTCCTTTTCTTGGACTAATCAAATTCTAAACAAATTTGAAAAACAGTCTTGTCTCCCCATTCAATTCAGCTGATACGGCCTGTCGCTTGGTTCCATTTCTAGTTAAGATCTCTTGTTCATTTTCCAGATCAAATATGTCAGTTGTCGGAGGAGGGTCTCTCTGGTAATCATCATAAATCCCTTCATGTGGAATTCTCAGGCATGCAGCTAAAAACCATGAAAATAATGAACACTTTTTCCATTGATCTAGCTTGTCACCATAAAACTTTATCCAGCATCAATGCAAAACATTACATTCTGGTAAAACTGAGATACAACCTCGGGTATATAGGTTTATCGTTTCTAGAAAACCAGTTGATCCATCCATTTTCTCTTAAAACTTTTAAAACAAAAGACTTACTAGAGAGCATCCATTCAGGGAAAATCTCTTTTTCAGGTACTACATAACCAATTACTAGGTTAAGATATAGAGGACATTCGGGTGAAATCTTCGGTGCTCTTTTCTGTTTATTCATGTGAAACTTCTCAGATGAGGGTGAAGATGGATGCTTCATCCTGGGAATTCACTGATGGTTCTGGCAAGAGAGAAGGAGAGAAGGTTTGCAAGTTTGAGAAGGTTCATATGAGAGTTCGGGTGAGGATTCGAGTGAAAAAATTATGTTTTATCATTTGGGAATGTCAATTGTCACAAAAATACGAACGCGGGAAATCAAATAGCGGTGAAATAAAAATTACCGCGATACGGGTTAAAATAAATGTATAAATATTCTTCACGGTGAGATCGTGAGTACACATTAAAGTGCAATGAAAAGTAGTCATCACGGTGAGACAGTTGGTGGTCTTCACTGTGAGACAGTGACTATTCTGTGTAGTCATGATGAGACAGTGAGTGACCTGTTCTGTCACGGTGAGATAGTTAAGTGACAGAATGTGAACACAAGGTGTTAACTATGAGACCGTAAGCATGAAATAGTAACCAAGAAACAATGAACATGAAACCATAAAGTCAAATATACTAAAAATAGTAAACAGTAAGATCTGTAATATTTCTATTAATGATTGATCATACCAAGATCATGTATGATGTAATATAATCTCTCATAATTTAATGGTTTAATGAATATATCAGAATGTTGATATTCAGTACCAATGAATTCTAAAGTGATATCAACCTTTTGATATTGATCCCTCAAAAAGTGATGTCTTACATCAATATGTTTTGTCCTAGAATGTGAAACATTATTCTTTGAAATGTTAATAGCACTTGTTTTGCAACAATTTATTGGTACATGTCTGAAATGATATCCATAGTCTAGTAATGTGTGTTTCATCCACAAAATTTGTGCAAAAGAACTTCCAGCAGCTATGTATTCAACTTTTGCAGTAGATAGTGCAGTCGAATTTTGTTTCTCACTACACCATGATACTAGTGACTTGCCTAAAAGGTGACATGTTCTAGAGGTGATTTTTCTATCTAACTTACATCCAGAAAAATCAGCATCAGAATAACTTACTAGTTCAAATGATCATTCTTTTTGATAGAACAGTCCTAAGTTGGGATTATGCTTGAGGTATTTGAAAATTATCTTTACATAATTTAAATGTGACTCATTAGGGTTTTCTTGATAACGAGCACACATACACACACTAATCCTAAAATCCGGCTGACTAGGATTCAAGTAGAGTAGACTTCCAATCATTCCTATATAAGTGGTTTGATCAACAGATTTTCCATCTTCATCAAGATCCAACTTATAGGTGGTACTCATGGGAGTGTCTCAAATTTTTGTGCTATCCAATCCAAAACATTTTAAAATTTCTCTAGTATATTTACTTTTAGTTAAAATAATTCCATCATTATTTTGAAATATTTGAAATCCAATAAAGAATTTAAGTTCACCCATTAAACTCATCTCAAATTCATTTTGCATCATTTTAGAAAAATATGTACATAATGATGTTTTTGAAGATCCAAAATTAATATCATCTATAAAAATTTGAATAACTAAAACATCTCAATAAATATGTTTTATAAAAAAATTAGGATCATCTATACCATTTATAAAACCTTCAAAAATTAGAAAAGTACTTAATATGTCATAACAAGATCCTGGAGCTTGTATTAAACCATATAAATTTTTTTATAATTTGAAAATATGATTTGGAAAATGAGGGTTTGTAAATCTATGTGGTTGTTCAACAAAACAATCCTCTGCAATATATCCATTTAAGAAAGAACTCTTGACATCCATTTGATTTAGTTTGAAATTTAGATGTACAAAATAATCAAGTAGAATTCTAATGTCTTCTAGTCTTGCTACTGGAGCAAAAGTCTACTCATAGTCAGTTCCTTCCTCTTGAATATAACCTTGTGCAACTAATCTAGCCTTGTTTCTATCTATGTTTCCAGATTCATCTACTTTATTTCTAAACTCCCATTTTGTACCTATTATTAAAGTGTCCTTAGGTCTTTCTACTAGTTTCCAAACAGTATTTCTTTCAAACTGATTAAGTTCTTCGTGCATAAAAATTACCCATCATTCATCATTTATAATATCATCAATGTTTTTAGGTTCAAGATGTGACAAGAATGCTTGATGTTAATCCTGATTTATAAGAGAATATCTAGTTTGTGTCCCTCTGTCATGATTTCCTACAACTGCATATAAAGGATGATTCTTTAGAATCCTAGTTGATCTAGTAAAGGTAGGACTAGAAATTACAGGTTCTTCTCTAGGATTAGGTTCATTAGGACCATATTCTAAAATATTTCCAGAACTTGTTTTCTTTACAGCATGTTCATTGATTTTATCATTAAGGTTCAGAACAGATAAATCTTCTTCAAGATTTTCAAGAGATGACTTAGGTTCATGTGGATCAGTTTCATCAAATTTTATGTGAACAGATTCTTCCACACACTTGGTTATCTTATTGAAAACTCTTTAGTATTTTCTAGTTATAAAATATCCTAAAAATATTCCTTCATCACTCTTAGATGAAAACATAACCAGATTATCCTTGGTATTAAGAATAAAGACTTTGCAACCAAAGACTTTAAAGTAAATAACCTTATTATTTATATTATTCCATAGTTCATAAGGGGTCTTCTTGAGAACAGGTCTGACTATGACTCTATTGATGATATAAAAATCCGTATTTACAGCTTCATCCCAAAAGTAAATAGGCAGGTCATACTCATTAAGCATGGTTCTTGCTCTTTCGTGAAGGGCTCTATTCCTTTTTTCTACTACACTATTATATTGCGGTGTCCTGGGAGTAAAAAAGTTATGAATATATCCATTTTGTGAGCATCAAGATTCAAAATCTTGATTTTCAAACTCATGAACATGATCATTTCTTAGGGTTTAAATATTATGTCCACTATGTTTTTCTACAGACTTGGAGTATGTAACAAAGTAAGAAAAAGCTTCACTTTTGTGAGCTACGAAATATACCCAAGTATATCTAGAAAAGTAATCTATTAAGACATAGACATAGTACTTCCAATTTAAGCTAGAAACTTTAGATGGTCCAAAAACATCCATGTGAAACAACTCAAGAGGTTGATAAGTTGAAACTTATTTCTTTGATTTGAAAGGAATTTTGTGTTTTTTCCCTTTTGACATGGATTACAAACTTTTTCATTTGGAAACTCTAGTTTGGGTAAGTCTCTAACTAGGTTCATCCTAGTTAGTTTTCTAAGTTAGTGTATATTGCAGTGTCCTAATCTCCTATGCCATAACCAAGAGTCCTTATGAAAAGCATTTAAATAAGTAACATTTTTCTTAGCTAAATAATTTAAATCAACAACATTAAAATTTTCTTTTCTTAAATGAAAATAAATTAAAACATTCTTAGAATTAAAAACATTATAAGAATCATTTTTAAATTTAACATTAAATCAATCATCACATAATTGAGATATATTTAACATCTTATATTTCAATCCATCAAAAAATAAAACATTAGAAATTAAAACTAAGTTAGTGTTACCAATTTGGCCTAGGCCGATGATTTTTTCCATAGAATTATCACCAAAGGTGACATGGCCTCCATCATCCTTGATTAGGCTCTTGAAGCATGAGTAATTCTTAGACATATGTCTTGAACATACAATGTCCAAATACCATATCTACTTGTGGGAACTCTTCAAGCATGTTTCCTACAAAAAACATTTAGATGGGAAATGACTTTGGTACCCAGATCTTGATGGGTCCAGACAGGTTAGCAATCAATGATTTTGGTACCAAAATTTGTCTTATGGGTTCATATAATTTACATAATCAAAATATTTTTAAGGATAATCATTATTTCACTTATAACCATGTGAATAACTAGTTGAAGCATACAAATTTCTAGAACTGGAACTAGAAGAATCTTGCCCAGATTTAGGAATATATCGAGTTTTAGTGAATTTCCTTTTTCCAGGCCGGTAGCCTATTCCAGTAGTGTATTTTAGTGAAACATTATTTCCTAACCTTTGAGTTAGAGTATCTTTTCCATTCTTGATCTTTTTCAAGTCCTTCCTAAGTTTCTCATTAGACATTTTCAATTATGGATTTTCCTTTAACAATTGAGCATTCCTTTCATTTTCTATATCAAGGGCGGATTTAACATTTGCAGTGAGAGAATTATGTTTCTTTAATGAATTATATTTTTCCTTATGTTTATTGCATGTTTCCTCTAGATTGTTACAGTATTCAAATAATTTAGCTTTATAAATATCTTCAAAATCAGATTCAGATTCTGCATAAACTCCAAAATAATAGGAAATTAAAATAGGAGTATCTAAGGTTACCTCGGACGTGTTGGTCATGAAACTCATGTTGGCATGATTCTTTTCAGAATCAGAAATTTCAGATTAACTTGTATGGTCTTCTAAAGCACTCCAATTAGATTTCATATCATTCTTGTACCTCTTTCCCTTATAATCATGTTTCTTTTTGAATTTTAATTTTTGACAGTCAGCCTTGATGTGTCCTTTCCTCTTTCATTCAAAGCAAACTATATCATCTTCCTTATCAGACATCTTCCAATACTTTTTCTAGTGACCATTCTTGTCATATTTACCTTTTTAGTTTGTTTTTCTGATGAATTTATTCTTCCTATAGAATTTCATAAGCCTCCAAGCTATCTGTGCCATTTCAGCATCACTGTCAGAGTCTAAATCTTCACTTGTTGAACATTCAGTTTTTATTTGAACTTTGTCTTTATCCTTGCTCTTTGAGGAAATAGAAATAATTTCCACAGATTGTTTCTTGGGATCATCATCTACCTCCTTATTCAAATTGAGTTCTTCCTCATACATTATAGACTTACCAATAAGCTCTTTGACAGGAAAAGCTCCAATGTCACATGATTCTCTGATTGAAACAGATGTGACTCTCCATCTATATAGAAAACATCTCAGTATACTCATGATTTGTTCCTTTACTGGAACAGTCTTCCCAAGTGAACTCATTGTTTTGAATATCTCATTGAACCTGAGATACATATCAGAAATAGGTTCATCAGTTTTCATTTTAAAATTATCATAATTAATAGTAGAAGTATTTAATCTCATTTCTTTAACATTTGTTGTTCCTTCATGAGAAACTCCCAACGTATCCCAAATTTCATGGGTAGTTTTGCATGAAGATATTCTTTTAAACTCTTCATCTTATAAAGCACAGTACATGGAATTTATAGCTTTACAATTATTATTATAAGAAGTTCATGTAGTTTCATCCCATATTGTTCTTTCAGTTTCTATAATTTTATATTGAGACTCTATAGCAGCCCAAATATCAAAACCCATACTTTCTAAAGGAATTTTCATTTTATGTTTACATTGAGCATAGTTTTTACCATTAAAGAAATGTGGCCGTTTAGTGGCAGAACCTTCTAGTCTATTATTTATAGACATATTTTAGAAAATAAATTTAAAGAGATAAAATTTAGTGCAAACGGAAATTTATGATCTTTAAAGATGCAACTAAAATCACAGTTGGACAACAAAATGTTTTAAAAACATGTATTAATAAAAAAAACCTCTGAAACCAAATGTTGGTCAGAGTGGACACTCAAGAGGGGGGTGAATTGAGTTCCAATTAAAATTTCTGTTAAAATATATTCTATTAAAATCCCCCATCTTATAAAACAATTTAAACTGTAGTGAATTTGTAAAACAGTAAAGGTTCAATTAGATTCTCAAATGAATGATTAGTTCTCAGTTAATCTAATCAGAAGATTAAATTAGCTTCTAAAACTATCCTACTGATTTATAATTGATACAAACAGTTTCTAGATTATGTATCAAAGTAACTTTAAAACAGATTTTCATTTCAAAGTAATAAGATGTGGAATATAAATTAGATACTGTATATTTTGAACATAAACTAAAAATTCACAGAAGATATAACCAAGAGGTTCGGTCTCAAGCCGACACTTAGTCCTCTCAATCTTATATATATAATTGGTCCACACCCCAGATCAGGGATAACAACAGTAAAAGAATGTCCAGGCCACGCAGGGACCTCTACCACTATTCTTCGTGGGAATCAATAATAAAGACCGGGCCACACAATGACCTCTTCCACTGTTGTCGTGGGTAAACAAGAGTAAGGAGTTTTGGTGCGAGGATTGTGATATCTTCCAGTTCAGCACAGGAGACGGTGTGTGTGTAAAATAAATAGGATACCCACACTACTCAAAAGTAAATAATAAATCACTTAGAGATAGTATATGGAATTTTATAAAGCTCTAGTGATTGGCAGTGCTGCTATGGACTCGTTGGATTCAGCAGAAATGCTTCTAAGTCCATCTCTGGTTTTTCTGTTGAAAAAATGAGTGTCGTGGTTCATCTTTTGTTTCTTATAGGAGAGAAGATGATCTCTTGACTCCACAGTACTTCGTGTGTTTTTCAGTAATATAGGATTTCATGTATGGAACTTCGTTGAGAATCGTGCAAAGTGTTCTTCACAGTTTTTCTCAGTATTGTTCTTTGGTTCAGTACAGAGCTCGTGTTTATTGTAGTATGTGTGTCAAGACATTTCAAGCGCAAGCATATCCTCTACTACAGATCAATCTTTTTTATATTCCATGATTTACGATAATATGAATGATTTCCTTTCCATAGGTATGAGGTACTGTTTCCTGACAGACCAACAACTATCATTAAATAAAATTAAATGTATTAAAAACATCAAATTTGACCATTACTCTTATTTAAAATAATATTGACAAAAAGGTTAATAAACTCTGTCATGATAGTTGTGAAAACAGTGTCTCTTTGAGCCGGTGACTCCTTCATAGTATATACTTCATGGTGTGTCCATGTCACAGTGTCTAGCTCACTATGTCAGAGTCATAGTATCTGACTCACGGTGTGTCCTTCATGGTGTCTGTGTCATGGTCCGTCCTTCACGGTGTCTGGGTCATGGTGTGTCCTTCACGGTGACTATGTCTTGTACACAGTCTGTCTTACTATGTCAACCTTCATGATGTCTTGATACTTAGACAATTAACTGTATTCAAACTTAAATAGTAATATGCAGAATATCAATTATGCTTAACCATTATCAAGTAAGATAAATTGAAACATAAATTAAAGGGATTGATATGATAAGTGAGAGTTGTGATCATGCAAATGATTTTTAAATAATAATGAGAGTAATCGAGAGTAATAATATTTTCAATAATTAAAACATAATGTGTAATTATTATTGAGATTTCTGATCATTAAAACATGATTAATACATGAAGAGTCCAACATAAGTTTTTCTCATTTAAATGTATCCATTAAACAAATAAAATTTCATCATACGGTGATAATATTATAATTAACATCCTTAAATAATTTTATGACAATTTTAACTCTAGGTTATACACTTATCTTTTGTTTTTAACCATTATTTAATCTCATTATCAATTACCGTGACAATATGAATTTTTACTCATTGAGTGTTAATATTGTTTCTAAATAATTGAAAACATCACATATATGGTTAATTTAGGAAATTTATTACCTTATAAAAATAATATGGTCTTATCTATGATTTTTAGAAATTATATATAATTTTAAATAATTTTATTTATTTTAAAATATCAATAATATCACTTTTGACACTATTCATTACATTGACTTTTAAAAATATCAATCAAACAATATATCTTCTAACCAACATGATCAATACACATTTAACATATCAATGCAGTCATGAAAATACGCGTAAGACTTTAATTTTCTAAAATTATATTTATTTAAATATTTTAAATATTGTTTTGGGTTGTATTGTGACTAATAAATTTATTACTACATCATTGTTGATCATGTATTTAAGGTATATATTTATTCACTAAAAATTAAAACTATATTAATAGGATTAATAAATTTTTCACATATTTCAAAATAATATTTATATTTGAATATAAATTTATGATAACCTAACATAAAAATGTTGTACTTATTTAAAACCTTTGTGTGACATATTTGACTTTTCTTCAAATAAAATATTGTATGGGGTTAATAGTATCCAATTGGGTCTAAGAGGTTATAAATTCAGGTCATGGAAGATTTTTTTCAAACTCACTCATTCAATAAAACTATTAAAAGTGTTAGGGAAATTTTTTAATCCATATATTAAATAGTTTTTCAAGTAATTTCCAAATTTACCCATAACCGTGCTATTAAAAATTACTATGTTTACTATTAAAATTGTCCACAAAAGTGAACTATTTACTATGTTTGGAGCTTATTATTACAAATATGTAATCCATTTTTCTAAATTCTATTCACATAAATGGAAAATATTAATTTAAAATGAATATTGTAAATTGGATAGGAAAAATTGTTTTTATTGTGAAAAATTTCAATAGTTTAAAATTTTTAACATACAAATTGAATATAAAAATATTATAGTGACCTTAATTGGATTAATAGTTTTATAATTTATGAAATTTTACTTTAAAAACTCATTAAGGAACAATTTATAATTATAAATTATTTAGATGAAAAGTTAGCTTTAAATTAAAAGGCAGTATATTTCACTAATCATGGGAAAATCAACCTTTTCATAAAAATACCAAATTTTCACCCGATAAATTTTTTACATTATTATTTAAAAAAATGTTATTTTTTCAAATATAACTTATAAAATTGTCAAAAAAAAATTAAAACAACTAGACCAAAAAAATTATTTAAAAACTTCCTGTAGAAAAATATATCGTTTTTTTTTGTGTAAAATTGGATTTATTTTTATCTTATTCCTATCAAATATATTGGATGAATGTAAAAAAATTTGATTGTATATTTGATATAGAAATTTCATAATGTGTTTAATACATTTTATTTCCTACAATTTAATTGCTATGATATAATGATCACCTAATTATATTTCATTGTTTGATTATGATAGGTATAGCATGAAACAGATGTTATTGAAGAGATTAATTTTAAAAAGAGGCATAATATAATATAAAGTGGTGTTACATTATCCTTTAAATTAAAAAATTACATCCTAACAATTTGAAATTGAACATCAAAAATGAGAGGATGATAATTGAAAATTCATTTGTGGGAATCCCACATTGTATTAAGGGTTACTAAATCATCCTCTTAATAAGAGGGAAAGGAGAGTGTGAAGGTAAACAAAAAACTAGTATTTTGAATTGGATAAAATTGTTTTCAATTGATTACGTGGAAAAACAATTATAAATATTTATAGAGGTCATTTATTATAAGAAAAAAAATGATCAATCTAATGTTAATGGCCTCAAAACACTAAATATATGATGATTTATAAAACCATATGATTCATTATATGTTAGTATAATATGAAAATGAAAATTATTTCAAGAATATTTTCTAAAAGTTTTGGAATTCTTGTACCATTTAGATCGAAAATTCAATAAAATAAACTTACTAAATTTCATTCAATAAGCATAATATCATCATTTTGTTGTGATTTGATCTATCTCAACATCATTTATTAATCATGGGGATAAATATTAATGATGAATTTTATGGGTAATGTATTTTTAATGAATCACAAGATCCAAAATTCATTCCTTATCACTATTAATATTTATAAGAATAAAAATGGTTTTCACAAGTCATACAATATGATAAATCATATGTTAAACCCAAACAATAATATCCTTAATCTATTCCATATGTATGTAACCCAGGGACTCATCCAAAATACTTCATTCCAAATTCATAGTGTAAAAATTTCATTAAATTTATATAATAAACATACAATTAGATTACCCAAACAAAATAATGTAAATTTTAATGCCAGATATCAAATATTTGAATACCTTAATCACCATAAAACCTTAATGAAAAAAATAATGCTTCCAAAAAAAATCATGTTATTGAATATTTTTATTAAATACAAATATATAGTAATGTCTATATACATTCAAATTGCAAACCAATTCCATAGTTACAAAAACAATCCTATAAAAATATCTTTCATATTAGGCACAAAAAATAAATTATACTAGTTACATGTACTATCCATCACTTGATTTTAAATTTTAAAAGTGATGTATATTAGTACATTACTTATAAATCTAACGATTTTTATAACCAGAGCACCATTGATGAAATAATTCATGAATCCAAATACATAAAAACAATAATCATTATACTTAATTCATAAAAAATTGACTATGTTCTTAAATCTTATTCCTCAATAAATATTTCATTTCATTTGTCTTTTATAGTATCTTAATCATTAGCAAAATAACCAGTACCTTTAAATCATTTTTGATTATCAACATTGACTAAAAACCAATGCACAATGTGAAAAACACTAATCATAGTGATGTAGTAATGAATAATCAATAATAATATGTATAAATAATGAACTAATATTCTTAATATATTAATCCATAGGATAAACCTAGTTCTTATATAGTATTTTTATATCTACAGCTTGATATCTTATACTTATACTTATCCTCAATGTTAGTTATAGAGATATTTTTTCTAATATATTGTTTTATAAATCAATTTCTCATGGGTTATAATAAAATTATTTAGATAAAAACTATAATGACCCCATCCTCTTTAACATAGATTTGGTGGTTTATTTGTTACATTTTCATATGATACAAGAAATTGTATCCCGATTGATAAAATAGTTTTATAGTTTTGGAAATCTAGATACATACATGAATCATACAAAACAATTGAGAATATAAAATACAACTTAGAAAATAATTTGAGGGGATAATTTATCTAGATTGTCACTACATATAAAGAAAAATAAACTTCTTGGAGTCAAGAGGATGAAAAATAAGAAATGGTTAATCTCATATGCTTAGTATGGGTATGTATATAATGGAAACTATCATAACAACAAAATTAAAAGTATGATAAGGTAAATAACAGAAACACGTATCATTTAATCAATAACACGATAATAATATAGAAAAAAAATGATTATCAAATTATTCAATATAAATAATATTATGAGTTAATATAATTATCCACGGATACTTTACTAATAAAATATTTACATGGAAATGAATAAATAATCTCATAATGATGGAATTTGTATTTTCTGACATCTAAAACATTCAAATGAGGATTCATTACATTAATATATATTATCATCAAGGCTTCATTCCAAGAATCTAATAATGTCACGGATTCATTACAGGAAACTAATATTGTCATTTTTTAATGACAAGAATCTAATAAAATAAATTCTACTTTATTCCTCATATATCTAAATGATCGATTTAATTCATCAATCAATATGAATTATCAATAATATCAATATCTATCCATATCGGAAGAAAAAATTATATGGAATATCAAAATACTTTTTCCCATTAAAAATGATCATAAACCATCCAAACAAATAATAAAGATGATATTAATACAAAATATTCCTAGTGGATAATATTTATATTATTTTTTTTAAACCATTTATGTCACGACCCGCCCTCAGGGTCCGTGCTGTGACTACCCCAAGCCCGCCGTCCATAGGCCAGGGGCTGGCGACTAGCACCAAGGCGTAAATCCCGGTAAAAAGGGAAGGCATTGCCTTTGTAAAGTAAACAAACACCACAGAGTAAGCAAGCAGAAAGTAAACACTAAGCTAAAGCAGAGTACAACTGAAAGTGCGGAAAAGTAAATGGGCCAGTATACAAACCCAAACTGAAAGTAAAGTACAACTCGAAAGGGGAAAACAGCAATTGAAAAGTAAAAGCCGCTACACCGAGCTGTCCACTAGAAATCCCACCTGAAGGGTGGGTACAGATAGCTCCACTACTCCACGGGTCCTGCCGTCCGCTCCGTGCACGTCCCGCCCAGTGGTCCACCTCCGGGTACCGTCCCGCTCTGCAAGCCTCAGCTAAGGTCAACGCTGTCCGTCGTCTGCAACCAACACAACGTAGTGCGGGCATAGCCCGTGCAGGGGTGAGTATAAGCTACTCAGTAGGGACCCCGAGACCCCTGAAGGTCTCTCAAATCCACAAAGGATAAACCACGAAGAAAGGTACAATCACGAAGTAACAACCGACACTGCTTAGGTATATGCCCATACATATACCTAAGTCATCAATTTCAAATACACTCCAACCTCCGAGCCCAAGTACAACTCAGTCCACACAGGAAAGTAAACGTATTCCACACAGGAAAGCAAAACGTAATCCACACTGGATTTCACAACACAATCCACACAGGAAAGCAAAACGTAATCCACACAGGATTGCACAACACAATCTACACAGGAAAGCAATAGGTTTCAGCTCACACAGATATACTTCTTCAAAAGACGATAAAGATGATCACTGATCCATCTAAGTCGTCGGACCCATGAAGGATCGATAGGTAACTAACCCCCACAATGACCCACACACGATCGGGCCCACACAGGACCTGTAGGCGCTGGCTCACACAGAACCGCTGAGCGCGGACCCACACAGGATCGGACCCACACAGGATCGGGCCCACACAGCACCTGTAGCACTGATCCACGTAGGATCGCTGAGTGCTGTAGTCGTCGTCGTCGAATCCACACAGGATCGGGCCCACACAGGACCTGTAGCACTGATCCACGTAGGATCGCAGAGTGCTGTAGTCGTCGTCGTCGAATCCACAGAGGATCTCCGTACTGTTGTTGTCGCAGTCACAGTAGCAGTAGTAGCAGTAGTAGTCACAGTAACAGTCGCTGCCAGCACTAGGGTTCCCGCACACAGCAAGCTCGTTCGGAGGGTCCGCTCCACGAGCCGAGAGGCTGATACATCAACTGTCACAAATTCCATAGTTGATGTATCCAAAAGTTCCGTATCGTCAACAGGAACTCTACGCAACAGACGGCGCGTCGATCGGACGCCTAGTCTGAGAGTTATTGGCATTTTCGTCCCCGGGGCCCGGTTGGTTTTTAAGGAAAAACCAACCCGACCATACTCCACCTGCGTCCAAACCTCGGGAGGAGTATGCCAAAAGATCCGTCTCACTAAGAGGAACACAACACAGCTGACGACACGTCAATCGGACGTCCGTAGCTCAAGATATGAGCGTTTCCGCTCCGAAGGCCCGGTTGGTTTCGTGAACGAACCAACCCGTCCGAACTCAAAGTAATCCGAAACCTTGAGTGCGATATACTGAAACGACCGTCTCGATCCAAGGATCGTGTTGCCGCAGACGGTTCGTCGATCGGAGGTCCATGGCTCAAGATATGGCCAAAAGACCGAAAATGATTCGAAACGGGAGGGTCCGGGTCCGGGCCGACCCGGCCCGACCCCCCCTGGGTCGGCCCAACCGGGTCGACCCGGGTCCGACTCGGCCCGGCTGGTCGGCCGGCGGCGCGGCGGCGCAGCGGCCGTGGCGGCCTGGCGCCGCATGGAGGCGGCACGCGGGGGGCAAAGCCCCCGCTTTCTTGGAGGCGGCGCGGCTTTTTAGCCGCGCCTGTTGCAAACCCCCCCCCCAACGTGGGGGGCTTGATTGGCAGGAAACGGGGGGCCTCCTGCCCCCCCTCAAGGAAACTGCCCCCCTCATTAAGAGGGGGGTTTTGTGTGGTGTCCGGGGGATTAATTTCCCCGGTTTATTGCCATCCGGTCGGCCAGCTGGCCGGCCGGTTTTCTCCAACGGGACCGGAAAATCCGGTCCCCTCTTCGGCATCCGACGCCGGCGGCTCGGCCGCCGGTCTTCTCTTTCCGCCGCGGCCCGGAACCGGCCGCGGTGCGACAGCACCGCGCCCCTCCGCCGTGCCTTGATTTCTTTCAACGCGGCGCGACGGCGTTGCGTAAAATAAACGCACGATTAACCGCATGGTGCGACGGCACCACGCCACCTTGTTTCCACCCGCAAAGCAATTCAACAAGAACGATGGAGGGGGTTCGGCTGTGTTCATGCGGTCCGGCCCGCCTCACGTTAAATAATAACACAACTTTAAAAATTCAAAGCCTCACGTTAGACATGCGAGTTCCACGATCAAGAATAAAAAATAATTAAACAATAATCAACAACCCCTACCTTGGGTATAAGATCGAAGATTTGTCAACGTCCCGCGGAAGACAACGTCGCGGAGGTCGGGCGTCGTGGTAGTCGTTCGTCAAATCCGATGACGAAGAGGCGAGTCCGATGTGATACGTCGTTGGTGAATCTTCGTATGCCGACGGAGGGAGTCCGAGGAGGAAGCGGTGTTCCCTCTCGTTGACACGGAAGACGAAGAAGAGAGGAGCGGCGTTCTTCGTCGGAACTTGATCGTTCTTCGTCAAGGCATGAAGATGAAGGAGAAGCTCTCAAAATCCTCTCAAGAACAAAGGAAACCAACCCAACAAAATAAAATAAGCTTAAGCTTGTTTTATTACACAACCCTCCTCTTAGAATTTCAAAGGTTTGAAATTTAAATTAACCCTCTTCAATTAATTAAGCCAAGTTGTCATAATTAATTGAAATGGGTTAAAGGGGAGGTTTTGAGAGAATTTGAGGATTTGGGGTTCGTGTGGGCCCCACCAAACTTAATCCTCACAAGGGAGGTTAAGTGGATGTGAGTCCCACTCCCAACTCCCTTTGGTAGCATTTATCTAGTTAAAATAAAATTTGTTCTTCACAAATTTTATTTAACTTAAACTAAAAACCCAAAAACTAACTTTCAACCCGCAACAAACGCAACTTCTGAAAAGGTCTCTTTAAGCGAAAATCGGCGCTGCGAGTTCATTGGTGCCCTCAGATTTCAATTCCGAGCACCGGATCAAAAGTTAGGAATTCCCGCTCGTTCGTTCACTCAACGTACACGAGCCAAACTTCAGAAATTGATTCCGGGCACTACGGGCTTCGGAATCAGGTGCCGTCTGAAACCGCGCTCTTGTAAAATTCTAAAGAAAATTAAGAAAAAAATTCCCTTGAATTTTACGGGTCTTTACATTACTCCCACCTCAGGGCTTTACGTCCCCGTAAAGATACATCAAAAACTAGGGAAACAAATGAGGGTACTGAGCACGCATCTGAGCCTCCCGCTCCCATGTGCTCTCCTGGAGATTCCCATGCTGCCATCTGATGCGCACAAGAGGAATCGATCGCCCACGCAGGACCCGCTCCTGTCGATCCTCTATCTCCACTGGGACCTCCGTAAAAGTCGCCCCATCGTCAACGTCAAGCTCCCCATGATCAATGATGTTCGTCGGGTCGTGCACGTATCTCCTCAGCTGGGATACGTGGAAGACGTCGTGCACCCGGTGCAACTGAGGTGGCAGAGCCAGTCGATAAGCCACCTCGCCAACCCTGCTGAGGACCTGGAAGGGTCCGATGAAACGCGATGATAACTTGCCGCCTCGGCCAAATCTCCGAATACCACGTCGAGGTGAGACCCGCAAGAAGACGTGGTCGCCATCCTCGAACTCCAGTGGCCTCCGCCTCCTGTCAGCGTATGACTTCAACCGGCTCTGTGCTGTCCTCATCCGCTCCTGGATGACCTGGACCATCTCTGATCCCACCAGAGCTGCAAGATTTCTTCTTTTCCGATAAGAGAAATCTGGTCCCATCCTCTGGATGAACCACATTCTTTGCCTAATACAGTCAATCCTAACATGGATGATACTAATCCATACCTTGGATGACATCGTAAGGCCTCGACGCTACTACTAAGAGATTCAACCGTTACTCTCTCCTCCAAGGGTTGAGTCACACTGTCGGCATCAGTGTGTGGTAACTGGGTCTCCTCCAGTAGATGTCTCACAAGTGAGGGTCAAGTCAACAGCCAAAACTGGAACCTCTTAGTACATCACGGAAGAGGACAGAAATGAAAATATTACAAAGGTATGCGTATTTTATTATTGCAGCTCATAATACAAGACGCTACACAAAAGCAACAAGGAACCAGAAGTACAAAGGATGTATCCACTAGTTCTTCTCCTGACCATCGGCTCCCAGAGCTCCATGATCGAAGGCCTCGGCTGCCTGAAGCTGAGCTCTCACATGTTCACCTACTCCCTGTGGTCATGGCAGACCTCCTGGTGGTGGTGGTGGCAGAGCCTCAAAGCATCGCCCACCACCTACTACTCGGCCAGCTCCTCTGCCTCGTCCGCCTCCTCCCTGCGGACCGCCACGGTCGAACCTCTGCCTCTGCCTAGGAGGTTCCTCAACCGTCTTCTTCACCTCTGCATGGCGGGTCGGGCAGTCACGAGCCATGTGGCCTTGCTCGCCGCATGCAAAGCACTGTCTTCCACTCAAAAGACTGGCTCCGCGCTGTGTACCCTGCACTGCTGAGCCAGTGCCCTGAGGTCGTCTGCCTGAAGGTCTGGTCTGTCTGGACCCCTGAGTCATCTGTCGGCTACCTGCTACCGAAGTCTCCGCTACGTGCCGCCCTGCGGTGGGTCGCTGCGCTGGTGAAGACTCAGCAAGGAAGCTCTCAATCCGAAGGGCCCGCTCCAGTACTCCTGTCTAAGTCGGTATGCTGAGGGAGATCAGCGATGCCCTCATCTCGTGTCTCAATCCCTGCTCGAAGGTCCGGGCCCGGAAGAAGGGGTCCCGTACCATGTCTGTCGAGTACCGAGAAAGGTCGGTGAACCTCGCCGCGTACTGAGCGACCGTCAAGCTGCCCTGCCGCAGCTGAAAAAGCTCCTGGATACGCACCGCACGAAGGGTGGCTGGGACGAACTCCGAGCGGAAGATTCTCTCAAAGTCCGTCCAAAGTAGAGATGCCTCATGGTGCACCTGGAGCATCAAGCTCCACCATCGTCCTGCTGCTGCGTGTAGTAGGCTCGTAGCGAGGATCACCATGAGGTCTGCTGGTGTCCTCACTAGTCTAAACACTCGTACCACTGCCTCCAGCCAGTCCTCTGCTGCCTGGGGATCCGTCTCCCCGCGAAACATGGGCGGTTGCTGGCGCTGAAACTCATGCAGTGCGCTGAGGCGACGTGCATCGTCAGCGGCCGCTGCTGGAAGCATCGGGGGCTCGGCGGGTAGAGCTACCGCCGGTGCCACTTCTGACAAAGGGCCCTGCACCGAGGCCTCTTCGCTCGGTGGGCTGTCGTCACACTCGACTCTCGGAACCCTAGCTGGCTGCCGTCGTGGGGCCATCCTGAAAGGAAACAGGTGCGCCACGGTCAAACAGTATACCTGGTGAGCTGCCACAAAGAAATCACAAAGAAAACATTGAAACACACACGCAATAAATTTTTTCGTGCATTAAGTCGGAAATCAGAAGTCAGGGTCCTGGTGTACAGATACATCGGCCGCCGCACCAACACTGGACTCCCTGGACTGATAACCACATTCAATACGCTAAACATTATTGCTTCACATAGAAAATATCAGAGTTCGCGGTAGAACCGAACTCCTCTGATACCAATTTTTCACGACCCGCCCTCGGGGTCTGTGTCGTGACTACCCAAAGCCCGCCTTCCATAGGCCAGGGGCTGGCGACTAGCACCAAGGCATAAATCCCGGTAAAAAGGGAAGGCATTGCCTTTGTAAAGTAAACAAACACCACAGAGTAAGCAAGCGGAAAGTAAACACTAAGCTAAAGCAGAGTACAACTGAAAGTGCGGAAAAGTAAATGGGCCAGTATACAAACCCAAACTGAAAGTAAAGTACAACCCGAAAGGGGAAAACAGCAACTGAAAAGTAAAAGCCACTACACCGAGCTGTCCACTGAAAATCCCACCTGAAGGGTGGGTACAGATAGCTCCACTGCTCCACGGGTCCCGTCGTCCGCTCCGTGCACGTCCCGCCCAGTGGTCCACCTCCGGGTACTGTCCCGCTCTGCAAGCCTCAGCTAAGGTCAACGCTGTCTGTCGTCTGCAACCAACACAACGTAGTGCGGGCATAGCCCGTGCAGGGGTGAGTATAATCTACTCAGTAGGGACCCCGAGACTCCTGAAGGTCTCTCAAATCCACAAAGGATAAACCACGAAGAAAGGTACAATCACGAAGTAACAACCGACACTGCTTAGGTATATGCCCATACATATACCTAAGTCATCAATTTCAAATACGCTCCAACCTCCGAGCCCAAGTACAACTCAGTCCACACAGGAAAGTAAACGTATTCCACACAGGAAATCAAAACGTAATCCACACAGGATTGCACAACACAATCCACACAGGAAAGCAAAACGTAATCCACACAGGATTGCACAACACAATCAACACAGGAAAGCAAAACGTAATCCACACAGGATTGCACATCACAATCCACACATGAAAGCAATAGGTTTCAGCTCACACAGATATACTTCTTCAAAAGACGATAAAGATGATCACTGATCCATCTAAGTCGTCGGACCCATGAAGGATCGATAGGTAACTAACCCCCGCAATGACCCACACAGGATCGGGCCCACACAGGACCTGTAGCACTGATCCACGTAGGATCGCTGAGTGCTGTAGTCGTCGTCGTCGAATCCACACAGGATCGGGCCCACACAGGACCTGTAGCACTGATCCACGTAGGATCGCTGAGTGTTGTAGTCATTGTCGTCGAATCCACACAGGATCTATGTACTGTTGTCGTCGCAGTCACAGTAGCAGTAGTAGCAGTAGTAGTCACAGTAACAGTCGCAGCCAGCACTAGGGTTCCCACACACAGCAAGCTCGTTCGGAGGGTCCGCTCCACGAGCCGAGAGGCTGATACATCAACTGTCACAAAGTCCAGAGTTGATGTATCCAAAAGTTACGTATCGTCAACAGGAACTCTACGCAACAGACGGCGCGTCGATCGGACGCCTGGTCTGAGAGTTATTGGCATTTTCGTCCCTGGGGCCCGGTTGGTTTTTAAGGAAAAACCAACCCGACCGTACTCCACCTGCGTCCAAACCACGGGCGGAGTATGCCAAAAGATCCGTCTCACTAAGAGAACACAACACAGCTGACGGCACGTCAATCGGACGTCCGTAGCTCAAGATATGAGCGTTTCCGCTCCGAAGGCCCGGTTGGTTTCGTGAACAAACCAACCCGGCCGAACTCAAAGTAATCCGAAACCTTGAGTGCAATATACCGAAACGACCGTCTCGATCCAAGGATCGTGTTGCCGCTGACGGTTCATCGATCGGAGGTCCGTGGCTCAAGATGTGGCCAAAAGACCGAAAATGATTCGAAACGGGAGGGTCCGGGTCCAGGCCGACCCGGCCCGACCCCCCCTGGGTCGACCCGACCCGGGTCCGACCCGGCCAGGCCGGCCGGCGGCGCGGTGGCGCGGTGGCCGCGGCGGCCTGGCGCCGCATGGAGGCGGCACACGGGTGGTAAAGACCCCGCTTTCTTGGAGGCGGCGCGGCTTTTTAGCCGCTCCTGTTGCAAACCCCCCCCCCCCAACGTGGGGGGCTTGATTGGCAGGAAACGGGGGGCCTCCTGCCCCCCCTCAAGGAAACCGCCCCCCTCATTAAGAGGGGGGTTTTGTGTGCTGGCCGGGGGATTAATTTCCCCCGGTTTATTGCCATCCGGCCGGCCAGCTGGCCGGCCGGTTTTCTCTAACGGGACCGGATAATCCGGTCCCCTCTTCAGCTTCTGACGCCGGCGGCTCGGCCGCCGGTCTTCTCTTTCCGCCGCGGCCCGGAACCGGCCGCAGTGTTCGTCGTCCGGCGCGGTGCGACGACACCGCGCCCCTCCGCCGTGCCTTTATTTCTTTCAACGCGGCGCGACGGCGTCGCGTTCAAGATGTTTCTTCCTTGGTGTGCACGCGACGGCGTTGCGTAAAATAAACGCACGATTAACCGCGTGGTGCGATGGCACCACGCCACCTTGTTTCCACCCGCAAAGCAATTCAACAAGAACGATGGAGGGGGTTCAGCCGTGTTCATGCGGTCCGGCCCCCCTCACGTTAAATAATAACACAACTTTAAAAATTCAAAGCCTCACGTTAGACATGCGAGTTCCACGATCAAGAATAAAAAATAATTAAACAATAATCAACAACCCCTACCTTGGGTATAAGATCAAAGATTTGTCAACTTCCCGCGGAAGACAACGTCGCGGAGGTCGGGCGTCGCGGTAGTCGTTCGTCAAATCCGATGACGAAGAGGTGCGTCCGAAGTGATACGTCGTTGGTGAATCTTCATATGCCGACGAAGGGAGTCCGAGGAGGAAGCGGTGTTCCCTCTTGTTGACACGGAAGACGAAGAAGAGAGGAGCGGCGTTCTTCGTCGGAACTTGAGCGTTCTTCATCAAGGCTTGAAGATGAAGGAGAAGCTCTCAAAATCCTCTCAAGAACAAAGGAAACCAACCCAACAAAATAAAATAAGCTTAAGCTTATTTTATTACACAACCCTCCTCTTAGAATTTCAAAGGTTTGAAATTTAAATTAACCCTCTTCAATTAATTAAACCAAGTTGTCAACATTAATTGAAATGGGTTAAAGGGGAGGTTTTGAGAGAATTTGAGGAGTTGGGTTTCGTGTGGGCCCCACCACACTTAATCCTCCCAAGGGAGGTTAAGTGGATGTGGGTCCCACTACCAACTCCCTTTGGTAGGATTTATCTAGTTAAAATAAAATTTTTTCTTCACAAATTTTAGTTAACTTAAACTAAAAACCCAAAAACTAACTTTCAACCCGCAACAAACGCAACTTCCGAAAAGGTCTCTTTATGCGAAAATCGGTGTTGCGAGTTCATCGGTGCCCTCGGATTTCAATTCCGAGCACCAGATCAAAAGTTAGGAATTCCCGCTCGTTCGTTCACTGAACGCACCCGAGCCAAACTTTAGAAATTGATTCCGGGCACTCCGGGCCTCGGAATCAGGTGCCGTCTGAAACCGCGCTCTTGTAAAATTCTAAAGAAACTTAAGAAAAAATTTCCCTTGAATTTTACGGGTCTTTACAATTTATGTGTAAACATATCATTAAAAACATTCTTGAAAAAAATATACTTTTCCCAAATTAAATTTACTTTTGTCTCTAAAATTTCACAAATCGTTTTAAATTTAATTTTCTTTGGAAACAACCTTTTAAACATATAAATATTATTTTTTTATTATTCCTAAATTATGTAAATTTCATTAATTCTATAAATATTAACAATAAATATTCCTTTCACTTTTTAATAAAATCCAATTGTGAATTATTTTGAAAAATACATGAAGATTACATCCATTTTTTTATGAATTCAAACATGGGTAAAAATTTATTTAAAAAATGCATGGTAATATTAATGTCTTTTTTATAATAATTTTGAAAAATATGACTAATTTCTCATATAAGTTAAAGTGAGAGAAGAAACCATTACCATAGGTTCAATTTCCTCCATACGTTTTGAACCTCTTGTATAATGGATTTTAAAAAAATATTTAACATGTACTAGAATAATATATATATATAATATAATCCAATTATTACATTTTATAACACTTTTATTATCAATATTTTATTCATTTTTCTATTTTGGGTGTTAAGATCCCTATTTCCTCAAGATTGTTTTTCTTGAAAGTCTGAGTACTTTTGTATTGAATATATATCCATCATTTTTAGAATTATATTAATTTTATAAATATCATAATTAGTGATTTAATAATGTTTTATAACCATTATTGAATTTTTAACATGTGGAAGAAATCAAATCCCACCATAAAGACAGTAATTCATACATACATATGAGCGGCGATATAATTCTATTAACGGGTAAAATTGTATGGATGTTGATGGTAAATTAATAGTTCAGAATAATTATAATTTAATAATTATCATATATATAGATTATTTTAATCATTATATCCATACATGTAACATGTGGAATAAAAAAAAATTGCACCATAGTGTGGAGATGGTAAGTCGTACGTAAGCACACGTGGTTCTTTCATAATTCATAGGATGTATAAAAGGTCATATATGGATATAACTTAACCATATTAAAATATCCACATATATATGATATTTTATTTATTATTTTAGGATGAAAATAATGTGTTCATATAAGGTGGATTTTGAAATAAAATAGAACGATTCAATAAAGATGATTAACTCTTTTTCGGCTGATTTTTTTTAATCTCTTATTAAGGGATCAAGGGTTGATCCTTTAGAATGAATGAAACCTAAATAACATAACCAATAAAATTTAGAAGGGAATATATCATGTTTAGGTCATGATATCTCTCTCAATTTATAATAAATAAGTGAAATAAGGAGTTCCCTTTTATAATTTATTTGGGAGATTGTTTTAGAAATTCTCTAAATATAAAAATATAATAAGGATATTTTGGATCCAAAGACATAAAAATGGAACATAAATGAATATTTTATGAAATTTAAAACCATATATTTTTTCATTTGGGCTCATTTAATATATTTAGGATTTATATACAATTTAATAAAATATTAATTAAATAAAATATCATTATGGAGAAATTTTAAACTATTCATTTATTTTGACTTCATACACATCATGGAGAATTATGAATTATACAATTATTATTGAAAACATCTATAATATGTCATATATATCAATAAAAATCACTATACACGTTAAATAATTCAAAATAAATCAAATTTTATATTTTTAAAACAATTTATTTTATTTATTCATTAATTAAATAAATATTTTTTTACCATTGTAGAAGCATTAAAATTAATTATATATTTTCTAAAAATTAATTTTAAATTTATATAAATAATATAATATCATTAAGATCAAAATAGACATTAATTTTTGTTCATTTATTTATTTTTTACCTATGTATTAACATAAAATATATTAAATACAAAATGTGGGATGCTTTGTAACTATATTAGATTTATGTAATATATATGTTATTTTCATTGAAAAGTTTATGTGAAAAAAAATCGATCAGAAGGAGTTAAGGGTAAAATTATTTGAATATAATAAATTATTCCCAAGTTTTGGTCATGATTCTGACCTTATCTTCTTGTTTTAACCCTTATTTAATCCTTTTAACTCTTACCATGACAACAAGTATTTATACAATTTGAGTGTTAATATATTTACTATAAAATAATGAATATCCCATAAATGGATCAATGATAAAAAAATTAACACTATATGCATTGGATGGAAGAATTTAATATTTTGAGGAATTTTATATCAATTATGAAAATATTAATAATTTTAAAATATAAATAATGTCAAATTTGATAGTATTCATTTCATTGAATTTAAAAAAATCAAAATAAAATAAGATAACATATAAAAAATCTTCAATTGGATCCCTAAAATGTCTTCGTAACCTATAAAATTCTTCTATAACATTAATTATCTCAACTTATATTTATTTTAGAATTTTTAATATCATTTATTTTTTTATTTACATTAATAAAATAAATAGTGCATTGCTTTTATGAACATTTTTTGGTAGTTGTATCTTCCCTAAAAATATAAACTTCATTACTATAAGAAATAGAAATATTTTTTATTAAAAATAATATTTATACTTCAATGTAAATTATTGATAACACCATATTAAAATATTTATACTTTTTAAAAACATTAGTTTGACATGTTTGACTTTTCGTAAAATAAAATAACATAAGAGGTTAAAGTCGTCCATGTGGCTACAAGAGGGCATAAATTTGTCTCAAGTATTCTATTTTTATCAATAACTCATTAAAAATTTATTACAAGTGTTATGATGATTTTTTAATACATATAATAATATTTTCTCTCTTAATTACCAGATTTAATCATAATCATATAAATAAAAAATTTAACGCTTATAATTAATATTTCCCAAAAAGAATAGAGAAATAATTAATAAATTTTTTACTTATATTTCGAATTATAGAATAAATTTATTAAAATTTAATTCATAGAATTAGAAAATTTTAATATAAAATTAATCTTGTAGATGGGGGGAGAAAGCTTGCTCTTAAGGTCTATACGTTCGAATGTTTACTATGTATGTATTTGTAAATTCAATATAAAAAAGATTAAAATGACCATATATGGATAAAAATATTTTTTTCTACCTTTCCTTTTAAGAATATTTTATATATAATTTAAAATTAAAAATTTTATAAAAAAAATTTAATGTTCAATTAAAATGCATGATATTTCATTATTCAATAAAAAATCGATCCTCTATGAAAATTTCTAAAAATTCACCCTAAACTAATTTCTACATTCTAATATTAAAATTAAATTTTATTTTTTCCAATATAATTTATAACACGTTCAATATTTAGTATTAAAACAAGAGTTCATTCAAATGGTAGAAAACATTCCTATAGGGAAATATAGTTTTTTATGTATAAAATTGGATTTATTATTATCTTAAGCATATAAAATCTATTGGATGAATGTAAAAACATATGCTCGAATATATAATATAAAAATTCTAGAATATGTGTAACACAATTAAATTATTCAGATTTAATGGCCATGTTATAATGATCACATAATAATATTTAATTTTTCGTTTACGACGAGTGTTTTATGCAGCGTATGCTATCGAAGGGTTAATGTTTTAAAAGAGACATACTAGAAAATCCTGGAGTTTTACAATTTAAAATCCCTATTATACATTTAATATTATTTAAAATAATAATATTCTTATTTATTTATATTTAATACACTTCATTAATTTTCAATTAATGTTATTGGATTTTAGTATATGTTTTTTGGGATTAAAACGCCGTTTTTATGAAAAAAAAATTTAATAATATTAATGTATATATGTTTATATTAATTAATCAACAAGTATGATATTTCTTTTAATTTATTTTTACATATTATACATCTCTATATATAAATAGAAATTAATATAAATATTTTTACTAGTCCAAGAGTTAATATATAATCATATTTTCTTTAAGATACACTTCTTGAAAACATGAATTCTCATTGCATCTGTGGGTTTAAATTTTAATTTAATTCAACAAATTACATGAATTTAATTTTTTAAAATGGATTAAACATTTTGAAAAATTAAAAATTATACTATATAATAATTTCAAATTTAATTTATTTGCAAGGAATAATGAAAGAAACATAATATTTTATAGCAGTTAAGGTAAAACAGTTTTACTATGGGGTTATATAAAAAAGGCAAGGTTTACAATAAACTATTTTTTTCAAATAAATATTTTATAGAAATATTTAAAACAAATCATATCTCAATATCTATAATGGTGCATTTTTTATCGTTTAGGAATGTGAAAATTTTTAGAACCCCATTTTCTTTTCAGAATTTTCTAGTGTTCCACTAACCAAACATATGAAAGACACCACATCTACTCCCATCTCCACATATTAAAATCACATTCTATCATAAAATTATCACTCTAATATCTTACATACATATATCATCATGACATTTATCCCCTGTATTTTTTATAAATTAATCCACGAGAGTATTTTGGTGCTTACCTATGGAGGTTATACGAAGAAGATGTATCGTGTATAATTGAGAATCATTATTTTTTATTCGTTTTACTTTTTCCAAAAATATTTAATTAATAAATTATAATAACAACATAATATCGCATATACATTAATTTTTTTATATTAATTAATTAAAATAAATCAATCTCTTGATTATGATCATTTTATGAATGTTGATGCTCTCTCTCATCAAGGAAGAGGTTCTATCTCATAAATCAGGTGATTTATTCCCTAATATATTTTCAAGAAAAGATTATATCGTGGGGAATTTCTAAATGTTTACATATTGTGTTCATGGTTTACTCAGTGAGCCTACATGTTTTTTGGAATCGTGTGGGAGTGATTCTCCTCCCAATAACTTGTTTCCTATAGATCTACCTTCAGATGAGAAACTAGGACAATTTCTTCTCTGAAATGGTGACAAACACTACTCTTTTAAGAAGTTTTGAGGTAGCAGGATTACTGTGTTTTGTTGTCCGAGTAGGACCACATCATTGAGTGATTTCACATCGTGGACTGACTGGGAACATGCTGGTGAGGCGATAAGTGTGCGTCTGGAGGGGTGTAAGGAGTCCTGCTTCATGGGGTTCATTAATCATTTTTTGGAAGATGAAGGTGTCATATCTGGCATAGGGGATCGTGGAGCATTTTATAAGAGTTGTCGATGGTCGCAGGGATCATGGGATCCCGGTGGAGAGGGGCTCAATATTGTGGGGTTCGGCTAGAATCAGAGATATTCGGTGATTAGGTCCAACAGATAGTGAGTGTAGGGGTGATTCGTCAACATCTTCACGGTTGTCGATGACCTTGGGTGGGTGATATCATCGATGACGAATGTGGGGGATGTAGACTGGTGCACCACTGGATAGTGACCGATGGGTATGGTTTTAGGGTAGATATGCTCAATGGATGGTTGGATTTTTTAAGTATTTATGTGTGGCGATGATACAATGTAGATATGGGTGATGACTTCTCCGTGGCAGAGATAGGTATTCCACTTCGTCAACAAGGACAAATGTAGGATGACAAGACAGATGGTTTATAAAGTCGGTGATGACGTGGTGGATGGGTTGCAGGTATACGATGACCTCAATATGTGGGTTTATGATGATCTCGGGGTGTGAGTATGTGATGACCTCGGCTGGACAACACAGGTTGGACAACACAGGCTGTGGGTTTGTGGGTTTGTGGGTATGCAAGTATATAAGGCCCCAGACTTAAACCTTACTTAATCTTGAGTTATTACAAGATTACACATTGAGGATCTTTTCAGGTTTAGAGTTTTATAGAATTAGATCATGAAACTTGCATTACATTCCACATTTAAACAAAGTGGTTACATAAAAGACAGTATTCATTCTTCCCATCAACCGAAACATTTTTAAAATAAAACATGGATTCTTTCTTGACACATCCATGACACTATCATCACATCATGTACCTTTCCCTTGACCTGTTAAAAACATTTCAAAAACTTGGGATGAGCATAAAAAGCTCAGTTAGGGTTATAAAAATATGGAAAGGAAACATGAGTTCATATATATATAAGAATGAAATCATACTTTACCCATAAAACATAGGCACATTAACATACCTAATCAAATCATGAATAAATCATAGAAATAATAAGACATAAAAGGCAACTTTAGGCATTCATAACATTCTTACGTAGGGAGTAACCCTCTTGGTTACATTTGGAATACCCATCATAGTATATTCCCTAAATCTCTTCGGAGAAACCTTAAATTTTCACTCCTTCGCGTTACCCAATGCATTGGAGAGCTATATCGGGCTCACCCACCCTTAGTTTACCACGGAACCACCCATCTTCATAACAATGCCCAAGAAACATAACATAATATTATCACATAAAACATACACAAAGGAAACATATCATTTCCTCCTTTAAATAAGAAGATATCAATACAACACATTGATATAAAGACACTATGAAAACCATTTTCTATACCAAAATAAAATAAAAGTAAAACATGGAATTTATTTTTCATTTAAAAAGAAGGTATGGCTTGTAGAGGAAGACAAAACTCAAATAATGGTCACGATGGCGGAGAAGTCTTTGTCGCCGCATACGTACGACAAAAACATTCCCTTTTGTCGTTTAGTAAAACGGTTCGTTTAAAAAAAAATCCTTTTTGGATAAATGTAAAATTCAAAGGGGTTTATACACCGTATAAAAGAAGGTTGTGTATAAAACAAAATTTGCCTCAATGAAAGGAGATTGAGACGAAGTCCCATAAAAAACGGTATCCTTGGATTAAGGATAAATCAATTACATAATTATGTGTGACAAAATAATACACCAAATATATGTGGATATTAAGTGTAAAACAATCAGATATTATTCACACATATTCATAGAATGACATATTCAAGGAGTACAAGCTTATCCCAAAGAATCGAAATTGGGTTAAGAAGTTCCCTTGCAAAAATTCGACAGCCTAACGACGTCACTTCAAAATTCAGAAACTGAGTTGATAAGAGATAAAAAGTGTATATCATCACTTGGAAATAAAATTTACATCAATAAGGATATATAATAACATATCCCGAAATAATATTATTTTAATTAAAAGACATAACAAAATAAGTCTTTTAAAAAGAGGAGGGTGAAAGGTTCCCTTACCGACATGGGTATCTTTCGAAACATACGCCCCGTGAAAGAAGGACAATACATAATTGATATAAATACTCATAAATGAAAGAATATTACTCAATGAGTAAAATAATGGTCAGTACATACTCCACTCAATGGAAATTGTGGAAAATGTAGCATAAATCTCATGGTAATAAAAGTGAGATGAAAAATCCCTTACGAAAACTCGGCAGCCGAACGACGCCACTTAAAACTTCCAAAAATGGATTGATGAGATCAAATAGGGTATCTCATCACATTACAATAAAATTTACAGCCAGATGAATATAAAATAACATCCCCCATCATAATAGAGAGGGTCTTAAAAGAAGTGACACAAAGGAGAGTACTTAAAGAGAAAGAGATAGGTTAGATCTCTTATGAAAATTCGGTAGCCTAACGGCGCCACTCAAAACTTCCAAAATGGATTGATGAGAGAGAATAGGTTCTCTCATCATATGAACAAAAAAATTACAGTAAGAGTAATATAAAATAACATATCAATAACAAGAATGATTATCTTTAAAAGGAATGACATAAAAGAGTGTACTTTAAAAGAAAGAGAGGAGTCAGATCCCTTACCTCAAGTCCAACTTGTCTTATTCGTTTCTTTATATTCCTGAATAATAAAAATTGGTCAATTAATAATTTCCTATGTAACTCCTTTATAGATTATTATTCAGTTCATATAACATATTATAATGTTATAATAATTGTTTAATAATGTTAGTTCATATCAGACGTTTTTGCCGATGTTTGGAACATGAGTCAAAAATGAACTTGTTTAAAAAAAGATTGCCCATGTAGTTATATGTAAATAATTTCCAGAATAGTATTAATGATTAAAATATCATATATATCCTGTAAATATTCATTTTATTCTATTCCATATCATTTGGAGATAAAAAACGAAAAACATCGTTCATGGAGACGGTAGGCCGTACGTACGCATGAACGATACTTTCATTTTTTGTCATATTAATGGAATTAAAACAAAATGAGAGAGATATATATATGTTATAATTCCAGAATTATATCCTTAATTTAGATGTAATATATTAAATATATATCCATTATATATATGTACTTATAATATTACATAACATTTTGAGATTAGAAACGATATGTACCGTTCATGGAGACGGTAAGTCGTACGTACGCATGAATGCTACTTCCATTTCTATTTCATATTTAATTGAATTAAAACATAATGATACATAATATTATTTTAATTCCAGTATGGTATCATATATAATATCATTAAATATATCCTTTATACATACCACATATGGTATTAACGAATCAAATCACTTTGAGGGGGCGGTAGTCCGCACTTCCTTAAATGAAGATATCGTGTTTACCCATAATGGAAACCATAAAGGTACGCCATAAATGAAAAATACAGAAGCTTAAGTAAAACATAAACATATTAGATATCATATATAAATATAGTTTCATCTTAATGGCCACCTTTGAAGGTGTTAGAAGAATGTTGAACAATCATCGTTTCGGGAGGCAGAAATACGCCATCCTCAGAAACAGTATGTTCTTTAACCATTAGATGTAGGTGTGTGTGTAAGTTTAGCTCTAATACTTATTATAAAAACATCCTAGTATATTGAAGATACTGTATTTGTTACAAAAGAAATGAATAAAAAGAGTTTAGGGGGTTGGAGAAGCAAAATAAAACAAAAGGACTCAAGTGAATACATTACCTTAAAATCGGGAAACTCCCTTTGGTTTGAGATCAATGGCTTCCATGGGAAGACTTCTGCCAAATGTGAGGCTTCAAGATTAATAGAGGGAAGTGGAGAGACAAAATGGGCAGGGGTTGTCCGAGCCAAAGGCTTTGGGAGTGTGGGTAAGGAGGTAGAGGTGGGGGCCTTTTATAAGAGGAGATGAGGGGCACTCTTGTAAAGTTACAAAATGTTACTTTATTTTCAAAAGCGTTTCGGATTTTAAAGGTCCCACATTGATATAATTCAAGGATAAGGTGATAAGGGTCCTAAATACACTCATAAAATAAGTTTTGGACATGTGTAGGTCTTAGATATTACATTATCTTTCCATTTTATTTAAATAGTTAAATAATGAGGTCATCGCTGCATCATCATGATTTCATAAATAATTTAACTTATTTAATGACTAAAAATTATATAAAAACTTCTATGATGTAGGAAATCGTTTTAGATTTCCAATTAATATTTATAGTCAAAATTATTACTTGTATAACCCCATGTAAAATTTTTTTAGTTAAACATCTCATGTTTGTGTCATTTTTACCTTAACATTAAATAAAAATATATTTATCTCTTTTTCCAACCAAAGTGGCTCCATGGGGTCCCCAAGTTGACCCATGGATTTTATTGGTCGTCCATGACACATCCAATGAGGGTAGGACATGTGTCTAGGTCATTTCATTTTATTAAAACATTATTCTTACCATAATCTACACTAATTACCTCTAATCGTGATTAAAAACTTAATATGTTACTATTCACCAAAAAATTATTTTTATCCATTGAACCACATTTTACTTCTTAATGACAACCATGTATATCGGATTTTTTAAATTCAAAACACAAAGATGGAAAATTTTCATTTAAATGAAAAATCAGTTTTTATAAGTACCACATAGTGGTTTCACTATTCATCAATAATTGAAGTTTTTCAGAAAAATCCCAAATATTCACCCTAATTTATTTCTGATATTCCGAATTCAAAAATTAAGTATATTTTACAAAATTCAAAACATATAAGTCACATTAATTCATTTAATAATTAATTCCCATTGTCAGAGCAAATAGCGTGTTTTTATGAAACAATAAGTATCAAAAGATTGACATTAGTTTAAGTCTGATTTCAAAGTGAAATTAATTCCAACGGCCACTATTGGATTTAATGGTAAAAATATATTCTAATTTCACTTTAAAACAAATTAAAAATATAATCTAATCATATAAATAAATTATATTAAAAAGATGTTTTGAATTAAAATACAACATTTTACACTTTTCATTAAAAAAATAAACTTTACTTGAAAGATACCAAAAATTTACACAATGTAAATTTTGATGTCCCGATTCTTAAGAAGAGTTTTATTTGGTCCAATAAAATGTCTAAGAGTGAACAAAACTATATTTAATGACGGTTCGCCATCAAAAGGCGATAAGTGAACCTTTAGTGAAAACTAGGGCATATACGCCTAAAATTGAATTCTTTCCATATTTTAAGCCTTTATCTTTTATTGAAAAAATTTAAAAACATTTAAAAACATATATAATCATATTTTAGTTATTTATATATATTCCCATCAATACAATGGCTACATGTTAACTACCATTTAAAATAATATTATTTTATTATTAGAGTGCAACGTAAGATTCCCAAGAAACTCGTTGTTGCATGTTTGGTACGCCATCGAGCATAGCGTCCCCTTTAAAGTCATATTAATATTTTATTCCCAAATATGGATAAATATGAAAATGAAATATTCTTTATTTACCTGGGGTGTTACATCCTTCCCCCCTTTTGGGAATTGTGTCCTCACAATTTTTAAAATTGAGCTTGGAAACATCCTTGAAAGTCCCACATCGGAACAAGAGTCGGTAAAACAATCACTTTAAAATAAAGGAAGATAAGTACAGAGGTCACCCGAGTTAACCCATACTAGGATTCCATGTATAAAAACATGGACATGGAAGAAAAATAATAGCGTCATGTTCCTGAGGGATAGTGATAGTAAACATGTCTAGGAGAATGTTAACCATAAGAAAATCACTAACTTGTGATGGGTAAAACGGTATTCGATTCCCCAGTAGGAAAAGTTAATAGACAACATTTTTGTATTATGTTACTTTTTATTGAGGAATTTATTCATAAGGAAACATAATCACTTATCATGTTGACTTTCAACGTTTACTAGATTCCTTAATCAAACTCATATTTTTTTCAAAAGATGAGTAATTAGGGAGACTTGTTCGTATTAAGAGTACTATAATCAACTTCTAGAGAATCACCTAATCCACCAAAGAGAACTATATAATTCCCATATCTTTAGACCTTAACCAAAACCAAAACCAAAAAGGTTAGTACAAGGTCAGATAATCCAGAAAAGGATAACCCTTTAAAAATAAAATATATGCATAATCTCAAAAATTTGTCCAACAAAACCCAAAGTTCAACGAGGACCATCCGATAAACAATTTGTCCATAAAATTCTTCAATGTAAACCAATCTAATATTGAAACCCAAATATTTTAAGGATTTAGTCACATAGTCTTCCAAGTAAAATCGTAACGTTTATCTCCAAACAACATCAGTTGCTCCTTAAGTCTCGTATTGAAAAGTACTTAACCTAATCACATATCCCCCATGATAGGTTAATCATTTTCATAAATAACCCAAAATCAACATACTTTTGATTCATAAAATCATATAACTAAAATGAATCAGTCAAACTAACCAGGTACTTCACCTAGTCCAGTGGGAGGCGATAAATACCAGGTGCACTTTGGTTGTGGGTTCGATTCCTGCAGCTTTGTCCGACGCGATGGGTAGTCACACGGTTTGCATGTTGTCCTTTTTCCGAAACAATATATTTCTCAAATCATTCCCCAAAAAGAGATAAAATCATCAAAAATAACCATAACATAATTTAACCTCAATTTTATATCATTCCTTTCACTTACATCATAACATATAGTAACCCATAATTACCTCAAAAGTAAGGATCATATAAACTCTAATGGTTACCTTTATAATTATTACCTGAACATCCACATCGATTGGTCATCTCGTACATGATGCATTAAAGATCATAACAAGGTTCAAGTGGTTGATCATGACTCCTTGATAGTTGGTTTAGAACAACCATGACTTTCCTCATTGAATCCCCCATTTTATCTAGTCTCTTAATCAGAGAACCACCACAGTTTCCTTCAAACCTATTGTCACTTTGGTGCCTGCTAGAACCATCCATTCACTAAAAATAGGAATGTCAGTGTGAGTATATCAACAAAACCATCATGTACTGATGAGGGAGATAACCACTAAGATATACTTACTCATTAACTTTATCTAAAACTAGGACTCTTTTTGAAATCCTATCCATTACGATACTGTCAGTTATGCTTGGAGAATTCCCTAACCTCTAAAGTTATCTAAACCGACCATTGATACCAAATATAAGGCCCCAGCCTTAAAACATACTTAATCTTGAGTTATTACAAGATTACAAATTGAGGATCTTTTCAGGTTTAGAGTTTTAGAGAATTAGATCATGAAACTTGCATTACATTCCACATTTAAACAAAGTGGTTACATAAAAGACAGTATTCATTCTTCCCATGAATGGAAACATTTTTAAAATAAAACATGGATTCTTTCTTGACCCATCCTTGACACTATCATCACATCATGTACCTTTCCCTTGACCTGTGAAAAACATTTCAAAAACTTGGGATGAGCATAAAAAGCTCAGTAAGGGTTATAAAAATATGGAAAGGAAACATGAGTTCATATATACATAAGAATGAAATCATACTTTACCCATAAAACATAGGCACTTTAAAATACCACATCAAATCATGAATAAATCATAGAAATCATATGACATAAAAGGTAACTTGAGGCATTCAAAACATTCTTATGTAGGGAGTAACCCTCTTGGTTATGTTTGGAATTCCCATCACAGTATATTCCCTAAATCTCTTCGGATAAACCTTAACTTTTCACTCCTTCGCGTTACCCAATGCATTGGAGAGCAATATCAGGCTCACCCGCCCTTAGTTTATCATGCAACAACTCGTCTTCATTATAATGCCCAAGAACCATAACATAATCTTATCATGTAAAACATGCATAAAGGAAACATAACATTTCCACCTTTCAATAACAAGATATCAATACAACACATTGATATAAAGATACTATGAAAATCATTTTCAATACCAAAATAAAAGAAAAGTAAAACATGGAATTTATTTTTCTTTCAAAAAGAAGGTATGGCTTGTAGAGGAAGCCGAAACTCAAATAATGGTCATGGCGGCGGAGAAGTCGTTGTCGCCGCATACGTATGACAGAAACGTTCCCTTTTGTCGTTTAGTAAAACGATTCGTATAAAAAAGATTCATTTTTAGATAAATGTAAAAGTAAAAGGGGTTTAAACACCGTATAAAAGAAGGTTGTGTATAAAACAAAATTTTCCTCAATGAAAGGAGATTGAGACGATGTCCCATAAAAAGACGATATCCTTGGATTAAGGATAAACCAATTACATAATTATGTGTGACAAAATAATACACCAAATATAAGTGGATATTAAGTGTAAAACAATCAGAGGTTATTCACACATATTCATAGAATGACATATTCAAGGAGTACAAGCTTATCCCAAAGAATCTACATTTGGTTAAGAAGTTCCTTTGCAAAAATTCGACAGCCTAACGACGTCAATTCAAAATTCAGAAAAAGAGTTGATGAGAGATAAAAAGGGTATCTCATCACATGGACATAAAATTTACATCATTAAGGATATAGAATAACATATCCCAAAATAATATTATGTGAATTAAAAGTCATAACAAAATAAGTCTTTTAAAAAGAGGAGGGTGAAAGGTTTCCTTACCGACATGGGTATCTTTCGAAACATACGCCCCGTGAAAGAAGGACAATACATCATTGATATAAATACTCATAAATGAAATAATATTACGCAATTAGTAATATAATGGTCTGTACATACACCACTCAAAGGAAATTGTGGAAAATGTTGCATAAATCTCACGGGAATAAAAGTGAGATGAAAAATCCATTACGAAAACTCGGCAGCCTAACAGCGCCACTTAAAACATCCAAAAATGGATTGATGAGATAAAATAGGGTATCTCATCACATTAAAATAAAATTTACAGCAAGTGGAATATAAAAGAACATCCCCCATAATAACAAATAATAGCTTAAAATAAGTGACACAAAGGAGAGTACTTAAAGAGAAAGAGATAGGTTAGATCTCTTATGAAAATTCGGCAGCCTAACGGCGCCACTCAAAAATTCCAAAATGGATTGATGAGAGAGAATAGGTTCTCTCATCATATGAACATAAAAATTACAGTAAGAGTAATATAAAATAACATCAAAATAACATGAAATATGAGCTTTAAAAGGAATGACATAAAAGAGTGTACTTTAAAATAAAGAGAGGAGTCAGATCCCTTATCTCAAGTCCAACTTGTCTTGTTCGTTTCTTTATATTCCTGAATAATAAACTTTGTTCAATTAATAATTGCCTAATTACCTCCTTTATAGATTATTATTCAGTTCACATCAGATATTATAATGTTATAATAATTTTTTAATAATGTTAATTCATATCAGACGTTTTTGCCGATGTTTGGTACATGAGTCAAAAATGACCTTGTTTGAAAAAAGATTGCCCATGTAGTTATATGTAAATAATTTCCAGAATCGTATTAATGATTAAAATATCATATATATCCTTTAAATATTCATTTTATAATATTCCATATCATTTGGAGACAAAAAATGAAAAACATCGTTCATGGAGACGGCAGGCCGTACGTACGCATGAACGCTACTTTCATTTTTTCATATTAATGGAATTAAAACAAAATGAGAGAGATATATATATGTTATAATTCCAGAATTATATCCATAATTTATATGTAATATATTACATATATATCCATTATATATATGTACTTATAATATTACATAACATTTTTGAGATAAGAAATGAAATGTACCGTTCATGGAGACGGTAAGCCGTAAGTACGCATGAACGCTACTTCCATTTCAATTTCATATTTAATGGAATTAAAACATAATGATACATAATAGTATTTTAATTCCAGTATGGTATCATATATAATATCATTAAATATATCCTTTATAAGTACCACACATGGTATTAACGAATCCAATCACTTTGAGGGGGCGGTAGTCCGCACTTCCTTAAATGAAGATATCGTGTTTACCCATAATGGAAACCATAAAGGTACGCCATAAATGAAAAATACAGAAGCATAAGTAAAACATAAACATATTATATATCATATATAAATATAGTGTCATCTTAATGTCCACCTTTGAAGGTGTTAGAAGAATGTTGAACAATCATCGTTTCGGGAGGCAGAAATTCGCCATCCTCGAAAACAGTATGTTCTTTAACCATTAGATGTAGGTGTGTGTAAGTGTAGCTCGAATACATTTTATAACAACATCCTAGTATATTGAAGATACTGTATTTGTTAAAAAAGAAATGAATAAAAAGTGTTTAGGGGGTTGGAGAAACAAAATAAAACAAAAGGACTCAAGTGAATACATTACCTTAAAATCGGGTAACTCCCTTTGGTTTGAGCTCAAAGGCTTCCTTGGGAAGACTTCTGTCCAAAGTGAGGCTTCAAGGAGTAAGATAGGGATTTGGAGAGACAAAATGGGCAGGGGTTGGCCGAGCCAACGGCTTTGGGAGTGTGGGTAAGGAGGTAGAGTTGGGGGCCTTTTATAAGAGGAGAGGAGGGGCACTCTTGTAAAGTTACAAAATGTTACTTTATTTTCAAAATAGTTTCGAATTTTAAAGGTCCCACAGTGATATAATTCTAGGATAAGGTGATAAGGGTTTTAAATCCACTCACCAATAGGTTTTTGTCATGTGTAGGTCTTAGATTTTACATTATCTTTCCATTTTATTTAAATCGTTAAATAATGAGGTCATCGCTGCATCATCATGATGTCATAAATAATTTAATTTATTTAATGTCTAAAAATTATAAAAAAATTACTATGATGTAGGAAATCGTTTTAGCTTTCCAATTACTATTTATAGTGAAAAATATTACTTTTATAACCCAATGTAAAAGTTGTTTTAGTAAAAAATTTCATGTTTGTGTCATTTTTACATTAACATTAAATAAAAAGATATTTATGTCATTTTCCAACCAAATTGGCTCTATGGGGTCCCCAAGTTGACCCATGGATTTTATTGGTCTTCCATGACACATAAAATGAGGGTAGGAAATGTGTCTAGGTCATTTCATTTTATTAAAACATTATTCTTACCATAAACTACACTAATTACCTCTAATCGCGATTAAAAACTTAATAAGTTACTATTCACAAAAAAAAAATATTTTTATCCCATTGAACCAAATTTTACTTCTTAATGACAACCATTTATGTTGGATTTTTGAAATTCAAAACACAAAGATGGAAAAATTTCATTTAAACTGAATAATCAGTATTTATAAGTACCACTTAGTGGATTCACTATTCATCAAAAATTGAAGTTTTTCAGAAAAATCCCAAAAATTCACCTTAACATATATTTGATATTCCGAATTAAAAAATGAAGTCTATTTTAAAAAATTCAAAACATATAAGTCACATTAATTAATTTAATAATTAATTCCCGTTGTCAGAGAAAATAGCGTGTTTTTATGAAACAATAAGTATCAAAAGATTGACATTAGTTTAAGTCTGATTTCAAAGTGAAATTATTTCCAATGACCACTATTGGATTTAATGGTAAAATTATATTCTAATTTTACTTTAAAACAAATTCAAAATATAATCTAATCATATAAATAAATTAGATTAAAAAGAGGTTTTGAATTAAAATACAACATTTTACACTATTCATTAAAAAAATGAACTTTATTGGAAAGATACCTTACACAAAGTAAATTTTGATGTCCCGATTCTTCAGAAGAGTTTTATTTGGTCCAATAGAATGTGTAAGAGTGAAAAAAAATATATTTAATGACGTTTCTCCATCAAAAGGTGATAAGTGAACCTTTAGTGAAAACTAGGGCATATACGCCTAAAATTGATTTTTTTCCGTATTTTAAGCCTTTATATTTTATTGGATAAATGTAAAAACATTTAAAAACATATATAATCATATTTTAGTTATTTATATCCATTCCCGCCAATACAATGGCTACATGTTAACTACCATTTAAAATAATATTATTTTATTATTAGAGTGCAATGTAAGATTCCCAAGAAACTCGTTGTTGCCTGTTGGTTACGCCATCGAGCATAGCGTCCCCTTTAGAGTAATATTAATATTTTATTCCCAAATATGGATAAATATGAAAATGTGATATTATTTATTTACCTGGGGTGTTACAAGGTATGCGATAACATTGCTAGTGTTAAGAGAGGTTGTCTTACAGGGGCCGATTGGCATATAGATAATGGGCTGATATGGTTCTTATTTTCGGGTTTTGTGACCTTTTTATTTCGGTATAGAAACCAGGGTCTTCAGGTTTTTTTTTTTGAACGTTAAGGGTGTCTTTTTTTATTGGTCTTTTGCTTTAGTTTCCTTGTGGGCAGTGTTACTTTGACTTTGTGTGTTTGGTGGAACTTGTTTCACATTTCTTCTTTGTTGTTTATGCTTTACTTTTCTTAATAAATTTTTTGTACCGAGAACGCTCATATCCTGAACCTTCATGATAAATAAATATCTTCTTTTATCAAATAGTACTAAAACTCATTATTCATGTGTATGAAAAAATACGTCCTAACGAACAGTTGTGATTGGTTTTTCACCATCACCTCTCATGGATTGTTAAAATACAGGTATTGATTTAAATATATCATATTTTCAATATAATTATACTTATAAAATTATTATATCAAATATACCATCATATTATTTATTTCATGGGAGATATGATAATGTCGATCATGTGTACGGCAAAATACCTCCTCCAGAAAATATGTGATGTGTTTCTACTAACATTTCACATGAATGATAAAAAGGATAAAGATAATTAATATATGTTATATGTGTATAAAATAATTTCGATATTCATGAAATATTTATCATTCATAAATTAAAATATATTATTTTATTTCATACCCTTCCATTCTCTAAAAATTTGGAAAAAATTGTTTGTACATGTGGACTATCATCTCATTGAAATGATGTGATTCGTTTTAATCTTCAAATAGCATCGACGATATATATGTGTGTGTGTCTGTTTTTGTGTGTGTGTTTATGTGTTTGTGTTTAATTAAATATTTAATGAGGTATTTAGAAAACTATTATTATCTTGTAATGATAAAATCATACTTACCTTCCTTCCATTACAATCATTGAAAAATTGAAACAATACTCACCTGTTTGTATGGTATTACATCTCCATGAATATAATTTGGTTAATTTTTCAAAACAATATATTATTATTTGTTATAAAAGAATAATTTATTTTCAATTATGATAAATATATCATGGATATTATTCTATATATTTTGAAATAATGACCTCTTTACCATAGTCAACATACAAAAATCATGTGTGACCCATAAGATGAATTCCACCAAAACAACAAAAGTGAAGTTAATTGATTATGAAATCATATATAACCTAGAAATAGGTGAAATAAAATGTATTAATAAACATGTTAAATGTTATTATGCATAAAAATAATTAACATAAATTTATTATTCAGGAAGATAAAGAATGAACATGATGAGTCAAGCCCAAGGTAATGGACTTTGTATCAATTTCCTTTTTCTGAGGCATATTTCGATATTATAAACATAAATTATATTATATGGTGAAAATAAAACCCCCATTAACATGTTATATCATTAATTTATATATATTTATTATAATTAACATATTCATTAATTATATTTTTTAGGTGGATTATGATTTAGATGTTTCCAAAGTGTTGTGGAACATTTCTTTAAAAATAATCGTGTAATGTTTTATTTAAAATTATTATTAATCCATGTAAATTATTTTAACATGATTTTTGAATATACTCATGTAATAATTATGGATTTTTGTTATTTCATTCAGGGTCTTTTAAATAGGAATATTTCTACAGAATGTTTGAGTTTCATTACAAATGACAAAAGTAATGTCCAATTTTAATTCATACGGGGAAATTATTTTAACACCCAATATAACCATTATTTAGAATTTGGATTCAACTCTAATAATTCATGTATTATTGAAATAAAAACCCTATTTCCATTTTTCTATGTATTTGGTTATTGAAAAAGGGTTTTTTAAAGAGAAGTGTTTTTATGTAAAATTTGAATATTGTTATCTGAAGGTGTTTTCCACATGGGTTTCACATTGGTTTTCATAGGTTTAGGAAAAAAATATGTAGGATTAAATTTTTATATTTATAATATAGTCTATGGACATTTATTATGATGGTTTGAGCCCCATTATATCCCACCAGTGGGCATAATATTTCAAATTTGATCTGTGCACTCCGAAAGCGTTGGGCGGTCCACTTATATCATATTTTATAGGTGGACCCATATAGAACTCCAATTAATTAGATGATGATTGTTTCCTCCAATGAATTATATTGTGAGTTATCCATCTGGTAATTCTAATTTTAAGGGTTCTTGTAATTTTTCTTTAATGGTTCTATGATATGACATCCCAAGGCACTTACATGAATTTTTTTTATAACATATAATGAGTTTTCATGGAAATTAATTAATTTCAAAGGGAAGAGAATATTTTTTTGAAAAATGTATGATCCCTTCTTAGTAAAATTGTATTTGAGGAAAAAAAAATTTATGATTTTTCATCTGATTCACTGGACTAATGGTTTTATTCTTTTTGTGTCCCATGCTGTGTATTTTTTTTTTCACCCCACATTTTTGATGGATTTTTATACTGTGTCTGAATGGGTAATGGAATAAAAGAATTATTGTTAATAGTCGTGAATACTTATGATGATAATAAATATTTTTAAATTTTTCATGATATATTTTCTGGGAAACATTTATACTAAACCTAAGTGTCTAATTTTAATATATATGTTTTTGTAATGATTATGTTATGAACTAATTCTACAAAAACTCCATCCTAAAATGACCCTCAACTGTAAGAGATTGAATTCATGAATTAAAGCTCAATATAATGTAATGTGTAATTTTTTGGTTATTATATTTATTCATTGATTAATACATTTTTCAAAAACAAATAATATGTCAAATTAATCCATTAATTCTTCATCTAAGTTCATATGTATGGGTGTTGTGGAAAAAATGACATATTAATAGGATATATGCTCAATATTCTGATTAAAGAGTGTTCACTTAATTACACATATAATTTATAGACTAGTAAAATTATTAACTAGATCATGAAACCTTTATTCGATATGGTGTAAATACTTAGAACTTCATTATATATATTCAATGGTATTGATCTATAGAGTTAAATTATTTAATTTGATTCTCATTTTATGTCCATTGGTAATCACGATTTTATTTCATGAGGGATATTTTATTTTTTTTTTCAAATTCATGTGGCCCACATTTGAATGATATTTTATAATGATATGGGTTGACCAGAAATTATAATACTTGGGAAGAAATACCTCAACAAAACATTAAAGCATTTTTTGGTCGATTATGCTTGTTGGAAAAAATTGTTTCAAAAATCAGTTTTGGATATGCAGAGATATTGTTCACAGGTTATGTTGATAAATATCCAAGTCAAAGGAATGGATGCTCTGGAGGTAGTATATAATGATCTAATACATGGTGGATTTATTTCCTATTGATTTCTTATGTTTTTATCCTCATAACCAGGAGAATGGAAAAATGTGTTTCTGGAAATGATACATTCATTAATGATTAGAGGTGGTTTGGAATTTTATGTGTATGGAATGTTTGGAGATCACCGAATCAAAATATGGAAATCAAAAAAATCACGTGAAATATTTGAATTGGCATGAAATATGAGTTTTTGTGAAAGAGAGTTATGCACCCAATGCGATGTAAAATGTGGTCTACATTCTTATAAAGGATCTTACAGGCATAGAGGAAGACATGTCTAGATCTTGCATGTTGGGTCGATTGAGTCTATAAATTGGAAACTACACCCCCGACCAAAATTAAGAATGTCTATCCTTATAGAAACATAATACTCTGAATCGCATAAGAATTATGCATGATGGAAGTTTAATATAAGAAGCTGGTTACCTATAATAATATATTTGTTCTGAAAACATAAATGTTTCATGCAAGATGGTTTTCATCGACAAAAAAACTATGGCATGCAATGTGAAAATTTTCACGAAGGGAACTCAAAGGATGTTTGAAATATTTAAGTTTCCTTATAATTTAGTAGTAAAGTGTTATTCATCAATTGGGTGAAAGTGAAACTCAATGATACACTAAATGATATTGAAATCATATTTATTGAAGAAATCAACAGAGGAACTTCAAAATAATCTATGAATAGACTTCAATGGAGAGAGAAGTGCGCTTTCAAAATGTGAATGGTTAAACTAATAGGGCTTATTAGTGCGCTTTGAAATTTTTAAATAGATGTGTGATTTTATTGGAATTGGTACATAAGAACAATGAATTTTTATTCTCTCTTGATGTAGCCCATTAATGGCGAACTGAGTGAAATTCATGTTTTTCGTAAATGGTTTAATATTGGTTCATACATTTATACATGAATGATATCTAATAGTTCTTTCTTTAACAACATAACCATATCAAATGTGCCAGTTGTATTAATCATTCATACCATGAATTACCCTCCCTCTCAGGGTATTTTACCCAGTGGTATAGATGATTGGTATCAAATGAAAATGATAAAATTAATTGGATATATCTTAGTTGATGTAATAGATTTTTTCAATAATAAATGGATTTCGATATTAAATGATAATAATGTTCATTTTTGGAAGAATGGGATGTAGAACTACATCTAAAAATTAGAATTTGATGTCATTATAGCAGAAATTCTTGGAATCAAAGCCAATATTGACAGTATTATTTAATAGAATCTTACCTAATGGAATTAGATGCTTTATCCAGAAGACTAAATGCTTTGGGGTATCCTTTTGTAATGAAATATATACAAAGGAAATTTCATGTATGTCTACTCATGTCATGTGGGAAATGCTGCTGGACATCTATAAAGGTGATTCAAATGTCAGGGAATAAAATATGCATGTTCTATGGACTAAATAAAAGGATTTGAGAATAAACCCCAATAAATATATTTACACATTCAATGATAGGGAAAATGTTTTTGTGGAAGACATACATTGTGTTGAAAAAATTATTAAATATATAAATATCATCCAGATAATCAGGAGAAGACATCCACCTCAGTTTAATTTCAAAATTTCTATGTTGGAGGGTAATGATCAAAATGCTCTAACAGTGGACATCTTCCATAGTAATCTATTCACATATGAGAAGAGAAATGAGGAAATTTATTATTTGGGACAAGGTAATTCCAAACAGGTGTCATTCAAGGCCATAATGATGCTCTACATTTATGATTTTTTGGAAGAATAATAGACATATTTTTTGATGTCATTCATTTCCTCAAATATACAACGTGGAAAAGGAAATTTCCAAGGGAAAAATCCACTAACATGCTTTTTATTTTTAATTGTTGTTCATCTTGCATCATATTCCCCCATGAACTTACAAGAATATGTAGAGGATGAAATTTATATTTCCATGAAGAATACATTAGCGTATATGAATGGTAAGAAACAATTCTAGAGAAATTTCATCCAAAAGTTTAATATTCTTGCACAGGAAAATGAACTTTCAGAAGAATCTAATATTTAATAAGTACATAACTACAATGATCCTAGAGATAATTCTATAATAGAAGTCATTGGTAACTCATAGAAAAATGAATAAAGTGAAATTGATGATGAATAGGTCAAAATAATATTCAATATACAGGCTCAATATATATCCTTTATTGGAGAGATAAATATATGGAGAGCCGAAAAGAAGAAATCAAACAATGTACATAACGATTCCAAACTCTAACTACTATAGCACGAATATGAGAAGTGTGATATAATATATAAAATTTTGAATCTTAGGTATTCATTTATATATTCATCATAAATAGTTAGTTGAAATAAACTCTATGTTGAAGAATAGATGAGGTTGATTGATAGTTTGAATAACACGGAAAATGAAAAAATAAAACACAATGACGAACATGAATAGGAATTTGTTGGCATGTAATTGAAATTCAAGGATCTGGAAAAATTATTAAATCCCAATATGTTATTAGGAAATTAGATCATTATGGTCAAAAAAGTGGATCCTTGAGGTCCAATAGAAATGAAGGAATTTTCCAGTCCAACCGGTATAGTCCTTGAAAAAACAATTGTGGTGAATAATATCAAACTATAAGAATCTTCTCTAACATTCACAATTTATTTGGGTACCATGAAGAATCAGAAAATTTATTGTTCCAAAGGGAAAAAAAGTGGTGTAGAAATGGAAAATATACATGTTTCACATGTCATCTGTTATTGATGTGGAAAGATAGAAAAATCACAAAATGTTTATTCAGTAGATAATAGTCACTAAAGAGCACAATAAAAATTAGATATAACCAAACAGACCTTAATACCCAAGAAAATATTTTTCGGGATATTGTTTTTTTTATTGATGGTTTTGAAACATGGATTGATATTGTACATGGACCTTACATAGTGTTGTTCTAAAGAAGAACCAAACTGATCGAATACAAGAAATCAATGAATCATCAGGTGGGATGAAAACACAAAATCTGTTTTCAAATCTATAAGATGATGCTGGTCAGTAATAATAAAAAAAGTTAATGATTATAAAACTATACTGAATATGACGTCAAAAACATGGATTAGAAAGAAAAGTTTCAAGAAGGTAGTGTTTGTGGGAATTCCCATAAGGAATTAGATCATTCTAGTGTATGTATTACTGGATGTCAATTCGCATACCATATGACAGGAAATAAGGAGCTTATTATATTCATAAAAATTATTAGGAGGGTACTTTAAAATTTGGAATGATGATAGCCTAATGATAATTAGATTGGTGATACACAAGTTCAGAGACAATGACATGAGATGTGTTGGTGTCTTAGTCATTGATGGCCTCATTCCCAACGTGATAAGTGACAATAAACTATGTGACTCAGGTCATGGTATAATATTTACAAAAAATATTTTTTTCATCAAGGTAATAGATACTATATTTGTTTTGTATTTGAAAAGTAAAATGGGAATCAATACCTTATTAGTGTAAAAGAAGATATGTTCTTTTTATTTAGAGAGGAAGAACACATGTTGTGGTGAAAACAACTTTTTCACCCACGCAAACAATCACTAGATGATCTATTAAAATTTGATGCAGCTATAGACCTCCCAAAAAAATCATGTGATCATACTAAAAAATGTGATTCTTGTTAACATGGGATGATCATGAGAATGGAATATAAGGAAACAGAAAAGAAGTCATCCAATGTTCTTGAATTAGTGCATGCAGACATCTATGGACCTATCTCACCATGATCCATTTACATAATGAGGTATTATGTTCCCTTTATTGATGTTTTCAACAATATGGTATAGGAATTTTCCATTTCCTTTAAGACTGATGTGTTTAGTTATATAAAACATTATCAGAGTTAATCAGAAATGATTCTTGGACAAATAATTCTTAATCTCTATACTGATAATGTTATGGAATTTACATACAACCAAATGTAATGTTATCTCGATAATCCTTGGATTAAAAAGGAATATTATTATATGGGAAGTTCATATATAATGGATTGGTTTAGAAAAAAAACCAAATTATAAAAACATGGCTCGGAAGATACTAAATGAAGAAGACCTATAAGAGATGTTCGGGAAGGAAGTAGTAAAAAAATGTTCCTCATATCTAACAGGGCTCTTTTATGTTCAAAGGAACAAAAGAATCCGTATGATATTTGTTACGAAAAGAATCCAAGATTACAATAATTTAAAATCATTGGAAGTGAGTTCTTTATTCACAATAAAGTGAAACATACGAAATTTCATCCAAGTGGAGATAAAGGGATATTAAAATTCTAATACAGAAATGGAAAAGCATATAAATACATTAATAAGATTATAGGAAATGTAACTAAATGAAGTTATGTCACTATAATGGAAAATAGACAAAAGCATTAATAGTATAGTAAAAATATCCCTGATGAATGTAAAGAATAGGACAGTAGCATAGGGGGAGAAAAAGTGGAAAATGATCACTTCGAATAAGTTAATGACATTGAGAAAGAAGAGATAAAATCAATATATGAGAAGAATACAAAGTGTCGAGCTGAAATTGATAGGTGGGATATCATTTGAGACAAGACAACACTAGTTAAGACAAGAATATTGAAGTCATTACTGCAAGCATCTGTCCTATCTCACGCAGAGCCTAAATGTTTTTATGAATAGTTTGGAATGATAATTGGGGTGAGGTAATGAATGAAGATAATGAAATAATTGCGATTAATCAAACATGGGAGATTTTTTTGAGACCAGCTGATAACAAATGTGTCATTCATAATAAGATGAATAAATATAGCATAGTGGTTTGAAAAAACACGAATATTGTAAAAAGGGTACTCTCATTTATATGGTCTCGATGCGGATGAATAATTTTCACCTGTTACCATCCTAGAAAAAATTATACTATTCATGGACATAGTAGTAAACATGAAGTTCAATGTTCTCCTAATGGATGTCAAGTCATCATTTATGAATGGGGTATTGGAAAAAGAAGTTTATAGTGAGAAGCGAGATGCTTTTCTAATACATGATTATGAAAACATTGTTTTCCAGCTGATGAAAGTTTTCTATGGGCTGAAGCAAGAATAATGAATATGGTATTCAAAAGTAAACCTATTTTTCAAGAAGCTTAATTTTTATCGTAGGGATGTTTATTACAATATGTATTTTAACCAATATTCTAATAAAAGGATGGTGGTGTTGGTATATATTGATGACATTATTTTTGCTGGATAAGAATAAAGATAATTTAGATGGTTCACATAAATCATGAAAAGTGAGTTCAAACTTTTAATGATTGGGGAACTACTATTTTTCCTTGGTTTATAGGAGACACAAGGAAATAATGGTATAATCATTTTTCCAACTAAATATGACATGTTTGTATTGATAATATTTGGAATGTATAATTCCAATTAGATGATGACACTAGTGGCTTCCAAAATTAAACTCTCATGACTTGATGAAGACAACAAATTTAATATAATATAGAAGAAAATATTTTGTAGTTTGGTGTACATGTCAACAACATGACCTAATATTGTTTTTCAAAATTCCAAGTAGCATTGTATCAAAGAAATCCTATGGAAATTCACTTTATTGCTGTGAAAATAATACATTGATATATCATGGGAGCACTGTATTTTGGCTTCCTATATAATGAAAAATATATGCATGAGTTATTAGTATATTCAAATATAGATTGTGCCAATTCTATAGATGATTGAAAATTAAAATCTAGTGGAGAATTCATTCTTGGTAGATTTTTAATTTCTTTTCTAACCAAGAAAATAGATTTCATTTCATTGTGAACCATAAAAGGTGAATAAATTAAGGCTAATGAATTGTTAATGTAGTGACTGTGGTGAAGCATCAGCTTCATGATATGGGAGTTGAAGTGAAGTATCCAATCGAAATACATTACGATAATTCAGGTGAAATTAATCTATGAAAAAATCTAGTTGACTACTCAAGGGAAAAAGAACATTGAAATCAAATATGATTTTATCATGTATAAGGTGGAGCATGGGCCTGTGATTATGGAGTATGTTCCTAGAAAACTACAGGTTGAAGACATACTAACAAATGCCTTACCCAAAGAATCATTTGAATGGAATAAACTATCATAGGGAGTTAATTAAACTCCACGCACTTGAAAAGGTTATTATGTGGGTCCCCCTCTCCCGGTGGCGTGGTCTATTTTTTTCAAGAGTATTGCTCTATTTTCTTTTCCTTTTGCAGAACACTATGAATTAACCCTCCCACTGTGTAGGTAAATAGGGAGAAAATGAGGCTTTTAAGGGGAGATAATATCTTAATAGATTGAGGGGATAGGCTGATAGTGGTAGTAGTCATGTGTTGGGAGTTCTTCTATACCATAAATAGAATTCTGTGTTATAGGGAAGTAGTTGATGGTCATGTCTAACCACTAAGCCAACATTAGCACTAAATGACTGTTTAAACAAATACTAAATCATTCTACAACGGTTTTGGAAGACCACTGGTAAATTGGGTGTTGGAAATAAATTTGCGGTGGGGTTTTTGAAACAATGGCAAAAAAATGTAGCAGTGGTTTTTTAATGGCAGTTTAAATTATCGCTAAATAGTTTTTTATTTTTATTTTCGTAATTAATTAATTAATTATTGTTTTTTATTTTCTTGATAAATTAATTAATTAATTTATTTAATGTATTTATATTTATCATTTATTTATTAATTATTTTTTTGTTTGTTTATTTTCATATTTAGTTAATTATTTAATTAAATTATTTTTGCAATTAATTTATTAATTATTTTTCCTAATTAATTAAATGATTAATTGATTTATTTATTTTTACAATTAATTTATTTTCATAATTTATTTTCTCATTTATTTATATTTCTAATTTTTTATTTCTTATTTAATATTTATTATTTATTATTACCATGCTCATGCCCACCTCCATGTACATACCCATGCCATATATTGAAATTCGATGATGGGTGAGATTTCAACCACTTACCTCTTGCTTATTCTTCAATGACATTACCACTCTAACAAGCTCTTCATGTGGTCAATAAATCAAATTTAATATATATATATATATATTAATTGGAAAAATAATACATAATAAATAGATAAACACTACAAAATTATTTGTCAATAATTATAAATCAATAATTATTAATAAATAATTGTTAATCAATAATGATTAATGAATAATGAATAATGAATAATCAAAAATGAATAATCAATAATCAATAATCAATAATCAATAATCAATAATTAATAATTAATATGTAATTAATAATATTTAATAATTACTAATTAAAAATTACATATTAATAAATAATATATAAATTAATAACAAATAAGGAAATATATAATATGGAAATAAATGGTAATAAAATTGTTAATAATGAATAGAAAAAAAATATAATGAATAGAAATAATAAAATTTAAATTGTATATTGTAAATTATAAAAAATAAATACTAAAAACAAAATACAAAATAATAAATAATAAAAAATATATAATATAAAACATATAACATATAATATATAATATAAAAAATATAATATATAATATATGACATATAATGTATAAATAATGTATAAATAAAAAATTACATAAAAAAATATTCACAATTTGATATATAAATAAATAATAAATAATAAAAATATAAATAATAGACAATCGATTATAAATAATATATAATCAATAATAAATCATAAATCATAAATAATAAACAATAAATTAATAATTAATAAATATATAATGAATAGATAATATATGAGTAATATATAATTCATTAATAATAAATTAATAATATAATAAAATAAAAATATAAAAATATAAAAATAGAAATAAATAAATAATAAATGACTAATAAACTAATAATAAATAAATAATAAATAAATTAAGAATAAATAATAAATAATAAATAATATATAATATATAATATATAATATATAATATATAATATATAATATATAATATATAATTAATAATTAGAAAAACTAATTATTAATTATTAACTATTAATAACTGAAAAATAATAATTGATTATTAAGAATTTAGAATTCATAATTAATAACTATTATTTCTGAATTTATTATTTATTAAGAAATTTGATATAAATTATTTAAAGGTAATTATTAAATAATTAATATATAACGATTATTGAATAAATAAATAAATAAATTATAATAAATAATATATGAATAATATATTAATAATAAATATATATTCAATATATTAAAAATAAACTTATAAATAAAAAATATTAAATAACAAAGTATAAATAATAAGGAATTAATAAAAAATTTAAAAAAATATAAAAATTATAGATTTATAAATAAATTTCAAATATTAAATAATGACTACAAAATAATAAATAATAAATCCTCAATCATCAATCATTAATCGTTTATAATTAATAAAAATAATAATTTATAATATATAATTATAAATTCTTAATTCATATTTAATAATCAATATTCAAAAAAATAATTAATAAAAACTTAATAAATAATTAATAAATTATAAATAATGAATAAATAATAATAAAACTAATAATAAAAAATTATAAATAAATACATAATAATTATTAAATATATTAAGAAAATTAATAACGAATGGGTACAGAATAATTAAATAACAAATAATTAAATAATAAATAAATAAATAAAATTTAATAAGTAATAAATAACAATTTAATAAAAAATTAATTAATTAAGTAATTAATACTTAATTAATAAGTAATTAAATATTATTCAATAATGTAAAAAATAATAAAAAAATAAACAAATAAATCATAAAACATTAAGAACCTCAAAAATCCCTAAAAACATTGAAATTACCAGAAAATCCGATCTAGGTCTCCAGTTTCAGTGGAACTACCAGTCAAATCTAAGATCATGAAATCAGCTTTGATATGATATGTGGTACAAGTCGAATGGACACCTAGATTAAAGGATAAAACAATTTTAGTATTCAGAAATAGTGGTATGCAACTAAAACCTCTATTTCAGAGACCTTCTTTGCCATTATGGCATAATAAAAATGGGTACAATGCTCTTAATGTTGGTACCAGAACTAAACAGTGTAGTGCTCATCAAAGGATATGATTTGTTATCTGGTAGAGCCCAAATAGACACCTAGAATAAAATTTATGTCTTGAATTTATTTTTCTATTTGATTATCTCAAGATATAAATCCAACATGGTATTATCTCAATTCTTAAGCCTCTATTTTATTGGTTAAAAATCTTAAATGGACTCCCAGATCTGAAGGTTTGATTGTTTGATCTTGAAGTCTCTATTTCATGTTTTTGTATATTTTTTTTATGTTTCGGGTTATTAATAACTAGTAATAATAAATATTTATTAATTAAAAACTTTTAATAAAATACAGTTATAACTAATAAAAAATATTTTACTGTAAATAATAAATAAATAATTATTATTAAATAATTAATGATATTTTTAAAATTTATTCTTCTCTTTTTGGGGGTTTGGAAAAATCCACTTCTAAAAAATATAATTTTTCTGTCAATTTTTCAAACCATTATAAAAATTATTTTCCAAAAAAATTAGCAGTTTTTTTAAAGAAGAATGTTAAAAACCGAAACTAATTTTCTAATCAAAAAACATTTAGTTACTATTTTGAAAACCACTACTAAGACACTGTTTTATTGTAGTGATCAATGATTAGCTTAAAAAACATTATGCATTCCAAAAAATGCCGATTAAAGAATAGCTTCGACATCTATATGCATTCCAAGGCATGAGAAACCATGTTGTGAATTATGTATACTTATTAAATATACAAAAATAAAGTGATTGATCAGTGTATATTTATCACGATACATGGAGTTCGTGATAAAAATATGTGAATAGTTCCAGGAATTAAGTGTTTCATTGATGTACATTGTAGGCAATATTTTGTCTCATGCTGAGCACAGTTTATGTGGGTATAAAGTGCGTGTTCAATAATTATATGATTCCTATCATGATCACAAGAATATAATGGTTATAGAAAATGGAAAAACCCTTAATGAAGAATCAAAATATGAATTTTTTTTAACAAATACAAAGGGGTAGTTTGTTGGGAAAAAATACCGTAAGGTATTGTTGAATTCTTTTTTAGTCGATTGTATTTGTTGAAAAGGATGGATTCCATGATTTGTAGGTTAAATCAATAGATAATTTGGAAAAGGTATATTGATAATGATCCAATACAAAGGAATGGTTCTTCTAGAAGTGTTACCAAAAGAGTTTATACAAGGTGGGGCCATTCCATAATTTTCATAATTTTTTTGGGACACACAATCATGTGAACGGAGAAAGTTATTTATGGAAAAGGAAGTTGTGTGAAAGGTTTTAGGTGGATTGTAATGTTTCTCAAAATGAATTTTATGGTATCACCACATAAAAATATATATAAAGAAAAAACATACATGAATGATTTTAATTTGTGTAAAACAGAGTTACGCACTCAATGAAACATCAAATGAAGTTTTACACACTATGGTAGGTTCTTACACACATATTGGGAGATGCATTAGGATATGTGATCTGGGGTCATATGGATCAACAAATAGGCTGCTACCCCTTCATTTCTAAAGCTCATCCCTTAGTGAAAATCCAGGATTTAAATCACATAAAAATTGTGCCAGAAGGTAGTTGTGTATAAGAAGGGAGTTTCAGGTTAGAAAAGGATTCCACGCTAATCATAATAGTTGGGTGCAAGTTGGTTTTCCATGATAAATTCATTTGTAGTGAAAAGATTGAAAAGTTGTCCACATGATTTATGTTTCCCAATAATTATTGGGAAAAGGTGGTATTCATCAAGTGTATGAAAGTGAATATCAATGATATACAAAATGGGGTATAAAAAACCATGACTCAGGATATCCAAGAAGGATATTATGAAGAAATAGTGAGCACACTTCTTTTGAGAGAGTATTGAGAATCCAAATTTTGAATTGTTTTAAACCAAGAGGGAAAGTTAGTCCACACTGAATAATGTATGTAGTAGTGTTATTTTAGTGAATTTTGTACATCATCGCAATGTCAGTGTATTCTCCTTGTATGTATCCCATTGAATGTGAACCATGAATAATTTTTGTGTCTCGTTCATGCCTTAATTTTTCTTCATATATTTCTATATAAAAGGGAGATAAGATCATTTTTTACCAATGAAACAAGATACAAAGGGGAGGTTTTTCTAAGCTATCATACCATGATTCACCCACTCATTGACAGTATTAAACCTACTGGGACTAACAATATAAACCAAAAAATTATCAGGTGATTCATTAATCTACTTATATAATATGTACGGAACATATGTAGTGATCAAAGCACATTATGTAATGATGTTTTGGTAGTGATCCTCAACATATAAATATGATATATTTTATAAGTGTTCCACATTCATATAATTCTCATAACTATCAATCTCATATGAGAAAATGACTCTTATGTCATGTTTTTATGTGATGTTTTATGATACAGTTCATGATTTATGATTATAATATCATGCTAAATTTTCACTTCTTATTATTTCAGGGTATTATTCTCTTAATTATTCTATTTCTCACATGATCATGTTTTTCAAATTTTTATTATATATTTTATCATTGTTATTGTTTTATCACTTATATATCATTTTTTCTCACACACTTCTTATGTTTCTCATTTTTCTTTTTGATAATATGTTAGAAATAGAGTGAGAGACATTTATAAATTTATATTATGAATAAATTAAGTAAAATTTATGTAATTTTATATGTTATTAATGTTTTATGTACATAGATCCCAAATACAACAAACACTTTATCTTATGAGTTGCTTGTAACTCTTATGATGTACGAAAAGTTAGTATGTTTAGTAATAGATTTGAATGTATGGGTCTGCGGGTGTCCCAAGAAATACCGTAATGAACTCATTACATATTGAAATTGTGATTTTTCTGAGAATTATAATTTTAGTGGGAGTAATTTCTTTGAATATCCTTGATAAAAGGCCCATAGATATATTAATATATAAGTATGAGAAGTGTTTTAAAAGTTAAAAAAAAATCTCCTAATATGAATGTGAATGTTAAATATATTATATTATCAAACCTTGACTCATAGTTATTAGATATTAGGTGTCCATCACACATTAATTCTCATGAATAACAAAATATGATATATAATGGAAATGAAGAAACGTGATGTAAATATGTGTGTTGGAAGTGGTGGAAGATTTCTTACATTAGAGGATGACATTTATGATCTAAGCCTACCTATTGGATTAGTTCTTGAATTAGATAAATGGTATTATTTAATTTCAATAAATGAATATTTTTTTATATATATTTATGTATATTTATTTATTATAAGGGATTTTACAATATTCATGGAGAACATAAGTTATTATATATATATATTTATAAATGAATTTTATTTATGGGATTAAGAATATGTTAAAAAGTATATACAATATTGATATAGATAATCAAATCTATAACATTCAGAATTTTGAGATAAAATTTGATTGTTACCCACACTACCATTCCCATTATCTCTTGGAAAATATATCAGGGAAACTCATCCAATGACTCCATGGATATGGATTTTTATACCCATTATATTATGATTCCTTTGACAGTTATGAGTCTTATTTATTTCGAAAATGGCCAAATTTCCTTTTAGATGAAATTCATAATGGAATAGTGGACTATTAGATCACATAAATAGTGATATATGTGGAACAATGAGTACTCATGTAAGAATTTGATTAAGAAATTTTTTTACTTTAACAAATGAATTTATTTTGAATGGTTATGTTTTTTTAATGATAAACATGGATAAAAATATTTAAACGTTTATCGAGTTTTATAATGATTTAGGCAATCAATAAGGAATGGGTATTAAGATTCATTGATAATATCAAGGTGGTGAATAATTACTTTAGAAATACATTACTCATCTAACATTTTGCGTAATTTTTCTAGAATTAAATCCTCCTAGAAAAACAAAATGTAATGGTGTGTATGAGAGGAGGAATATTACCAAGTTAGACATGGTTTGATGGAGGATGGGTTAGTGTGACCTTCCAATTTCATTATGAAGAATTTATTTAGAGTCTACTGCATTGCTATGTAACCATGTTCTATTCCATGTACTCAAAAATATGGTATATAATACATGGTTTTTTTTTTAAATACTAGTTTTTATTTTATAATGAATTTGGGTTGTGAAGTACTCGTTCAACATTTGGATTCTGAAAAAATTCACCCCAAATTAAAGGAATGATTTTTTGTTCCAAAGAAACATGTGGATATTATTTCTAAAATCCTAATAAAAAAATTATATATAACTTTACTTGGTATATTTCATGAGAATTAATAAATAATTCTTAGAATCAGTGATATGAATTTTTATCTTGAATATGTTCATGACTGATAAAAAAGAAATTCTACAATGATAGATGTAATGTCTATTTCATAAATAGTTGTGCATGGTGGACCATATTATGTTTTATAAGAACCACAATGAAGTGGTAGGATTCATCAGGATAATGATAGATATAAATTTGATGTGTAAAATTATAATGACATAATGTTAATAGGTTATGAACCTACTACCTACAAATATCCCATTTAGATTCTACATTTTGGTAGATTTATAAAATCCATGGAATTTGAAATGGAATACACGTACACTAACCAATATTTGAACATGGAAGATACACCTGAAGGGGTGGGACCTAGTGTAACACCATGACACATTAAATGTTTTCATTTATAAATAAATTTTATTATGTTTCCTTTTTTATGAAAATCCATGGTATAATTTTTCTACATAAAAAAATGAGTTTTCTTGCGTCTCAAGTAAGACCTAGTTTTACCAAACAACATAATATTAATAAAATATTATTATTTAATATAATAAATAACATATTCATTAAATTACCAGTTTTTAATTGTATTAATCACATTGTTTATTTTATATATTCCATATAATTTTAATATTAATCTCATGTATTTCCTAGAATTGATATCATAAAGAAATCGATTATTGCTGTTAAAAGATGTGTTTTTAAAAAAATAGAGTTTTGATTTATTTTATTGGAGAACCAATTTTAAAATATAAATTTGACAGATTTATATAATCAATTATACAAAAAAAAATTTCCTTGGTTTTTTAATATCAAAATTTACTTTGGATCAATTTTTGATATTTTTCTAAAAGTTTCATGTTTTGATGAGTAGTCAAAAATACAAAATTTTATGTAAAAGAAACCTTTTAAGGGAAATATTTATTATGATGAATTATACATTTTAATGGTTTTTAAGTTTATTTATGTTATATATTTCTTATTTAATCCAATTTAGGTCAGTATATGTAATTTCACATTGAAACGTTACACAAACACATGTCATTCATTTGATGGTTTCAATTTTTAGAAAATCTGTTTTCTCATTTTGTCAATAAAGAATACTTTAAAATTAATTACTAAAAATCATATGTCTTAAATGTTCAATAATATATTTTATATTTTTTATTAGTGTGTCCAAGTTATGATAATATATTACTTTTTTTCATGGATATTGTAATTAATAACTTTAGTAATTTGTTTAGCGTAGTAAAATAAAAATCATGTCATTAACAGAAAAAATAATATTTTGAACATACCGTAAAACATGTTAAAATATTATTGGATGACTAAATAATACCCTAATAACATATGTCTCAATATTTAATCATTTAATGGACAATTTAACCAGAATATGACATGGATATTATTAAAATCAAGGAATGAGACATATTGTCACACTCCCATTTATTATAAGTATAATAAATTTAATAAAGAGATAACTAGGATATAAAATCGATTATAAATAGTATCTATAAGGATGATAGATTTAAATAAATCATTGCAATTTGTTTATAATTTTTATAGATTAAATATTAACTGTTAATTATGACACAATACTAATGTAAAAATTATATTATCAATAACGATATACAATAAATGGTTTTAAAACTATTAGAAGTAATAGAATATTAATTCATTAATGTACTCTAATAATTTAATAGGTTCCAATTATTTTTTTTAATTTTAAACAATTTTTTTGATTTAATCCTTCCATTTGGATTTTATTTGAAGTCATTGAAATGAATATTGTCAATATTTACACTTTTGAACATTTTAAAAATAACATTTTATTAAATTATGTACAAATTAGAATTTTATTTAAAAAATAATAAGTGGTAATTATAAGCTCAAATATGTAATTAATTTTCCATTTATGGAAAATTGAAACCTTATAGCTTCATAGTTATAACTAGTTAATATTTACAATATTATTACAACACATAATATAAAATAGATTAATTAAGGAAAAATCAAAATGATACGGTTTGAAAAAAAAAGAAATGTGATTCTAATCATTAGTGGTGATCATAATTTTGTCCCACCATCATATTATATTCTAAATAATTCAATTTGGATCCATTTGGAATGGAAAATTAATTTATAATAATTTAATACTTTGAGACATTCTTAAAGTGCCTCTTACCACTCTAATAAAGCGATCATCTACTTCTCTTTTAATCACACCACTATATCCCTTTTGTACATGAAAATACATTGAAAAATTATCCTCCCAAAATCCCTAACTTTATCCTAGAGGCCATACTTTGGTAGGATAGACTCCCTATAAAATCCTTTAGGGAAAATCAAAATGGGACACTTAGAGAAGAGTATATTGTTATACCAATTCAATTCAATTTCTTCCCTTCTTATACTTATTCATCCTAATGTTTTTTCATTTTAAAATAAATAATACAATATATTCTAAATAAAGATATTTTTTAATGAAAATTTGACAACCATATTACTCATTTTATCAATCCTATTGATAACAATTTCCCCACACATGCGTACATACGACTTATCATCTCCACGCTGTGGTGCAATTTTTTATTCAACACATCTTTATTTGGATGGGTATAATGATGAGTATAATGAATATAAATAATTAATATGATATAATAATTTTTCTTTACAATTAATATACCATCTATTTATATACAATTTATACATCAGGGGAATTATATCCTCACTTGTTCATACATACAACCTAGAGTCTATATGATACCGTGAGATCCATTCTTCATGCTAACCATTAAATAAATATTATAAAATTTATAATATGGTTAAATATACTATTTAGGATCTTAATATCATTATATATATGAATTAAATATGTTATAATCATTAGAAACAAGACTTACAAAACCTTGATAGAAAAATGAAACAGTTAACACCAGAAATTTTGGTAATACTGAAATATTATTAACATAATGATATAAGAAGATCATATATGGTATCATAAATATAAATATATAATTTATATGATTTAATAAAATGATTTAATAATTATATATTTGGTTAACACATCCTTGGAGAAATGAAAGTATATGGTAATGATTTATTTGAAAACCTCATTACTATCCGAGGTTATTTATATTTAAGTATCTAATGGGTCCTCAATATCTTCCATGTCCTAGTTTCCTAGAATATATTTCAAAATATTATCAAATATTGTTTAAAACCATTTAAACCCATTTTTGTAATTTTATAAAAAAAATTAAATGGATCTTTTCTGTTGTTTACCAAATGAGGTACATTATGACATTTTTGAAAAATTAAGGAAATTTTTTTTCTTAACTTATACAGTGAAAAAAGATATTTTAATCTGTTATGTTTCTTTAATATTTTCAATAAATCCTTATAAGAATAAAAATTCAATTTAATATAAATGTTTTATTTTATATTTATGATCCATTTAAATGATTTCAACATAAAAATAGATATTTATCTCAAATAAATTAATGATTTTTTTAGATTATTTTCATCTATGTCAATATCCTATGATAAATTTTATGCTTAATTGAGGTTTATTAATTATGATACAATATTTTATATTTTATGATAGGTTTTATAATATGTTTTACTATATATTTACTATTTTTATACCATTAATTTTCTATGGTATAAGTATTAACATTTTGTTTGATGGTTTTAATAAGAATGTGTATCATATATTTCACCATTTTCATATGAAGAATGCATTGGACTATTTAATTAATGTGCAGGGAATGCTATAGCCCCCTGATGCATCGGTAGGTGTAATGGGAGAAACTGGTGTTTTGGAACGTGTCCTCGATAGTATAGTTGTGTATGGTCTTAGAATTATGCCTTGACGTTATTGTTATGATTTCCAACATTCTGAATATCCTCATTATGAGAGTAGTTATTGATTTTACACGTGATTATTCGACATATATAATGTAGGTGTGAATGATTAAATAGAATTATTTTATTTTTTTAATTCCATGATATTTTCATGTTTATGTTTAAAATTTATCTATTTTAGTTTTATACATGACTTAGTGTGTATGTTTATTGTTGAAATATTTAACAGTATTGTTAAATCTTATAGAGCATATGAGATCACCCCTTCTTTAGTTCTATTTTACCATGATTACAAGAAGTGTAATAAAATTTATATGATGGGTTATGCTAGCAGAATAATGTAATCATCAAATAATTATCTTAGTTTCATATTATGGTTTAAATTATCAATTAAATCCCATGTATGTAATATATTTTCCAAAACTGAAAAATTGATCATTCCTTTGGTATTTGATTCCTTGAAATATATACAAAGTATTAAAATAATGCATCAAATCAGGGTTTTTGGGGAGGGGATTTATAGTTGGTATCAAAATATGTTTTGAAACAACCTTGGAAAGTAGATTTAGAAATCATGGATTAAGGAACAATACCTAATGATAGACATTGAGAACATGTATCAATGAACTTCCTTGAATTTTGGTGAAATATAAAATATGTGGGATTTCCATGAAATATATCACTTTTGGATAATACCAATGTATGTAGTTATGGAATAGATATACATAAGCGTAAAAACTCCAACAAGGTGTTTCATGCCTGACTCGGGGTAACCAGTTACACAACAATATGCCTTACTGCACACTTCGATTGACACTCCCTTTGGATATTCATAGGATAACAAACAGTCAATTTTCAGTACATTATGAATGATTTAATTGTAAATATGTCCCCATTGTGACAATGATTATGATTTATATATTAGCAATACCTAAATTCTCTATTTAGGTTATGTGATTCACTAGTTATGTGATTATATATTATTTTTCAAAATGATATGATCCAATTTTGTCTGTATCATTGTTTATAAATAAATAATAGTATAAGAATTGGAATTCGTATCAATGCACAAAATAACTATAGGAATATAAATTCTATTAGGAGTACTAGTTTTGGAGTAAGAGTCACAACTGGTTCAGAACAAATTGTAATGATATTGAGACAACTAACTCTGGTTTTTAACAATAACCTTACCCATATAGAGAAACCTGATCCACAATGTGGAGAAACAATGTTAAAGAACTATATTGGAAAAAAAAATCTACATCGTTCAAAGAGATTTCAAACCCATTTTTTTTATAAAAAATCGATAAGTTATTTGGAGAATATATTCTTAGCTTTAGGATGAAAGAAAAAGGATAAGGTTGTTGTAAAAGACTATCATCTCTTAAGAGATGGGGACAAATAGTTGTTTTCGATTAAAAATAAGACGTTGATGAAATTAAAATTATAGAATAGAAGGAATTAGTTTAAAATTTATTGGAAATGTATTCCCCTCATGAGTAGAGAATGTATATAGATAAAACATTGAGTGTGAGGAAAAAGTAGGATTACTATGTTGAAATGTATGAGGCTAAATTTTAAATGTTATAAAGGCATAATATAATCTACATATGTAACCCAATAATAAAAATTGATCGATTATTTGATGGGTTAAAACCGTTCCTCTAATGGGAAATGGACGCACAATCATTCTCATCATATGTTGATATAGTCTCATCTACTATCAAGATAGAAATAGAATTATATAAGTATTATAGATTTTAATTAAAGATAGGGAGGAAGAGAACAGTTTAAAAAGAGATGGATAAAGTGGTAAATGGATAGAATAATTTTACTTAATGTGATAATTGTAGTAATGAACACAATGGTAGTTATCTAATTGGAATGGGAGTTGGTTACATGTATGGAGTGAAAAGACAACAGACTCATGACTGTAAGGAAAAGAAAGAAGTTGTAAATATGAAATTTTATAAGAATAAAGAGATGGGACATTATGAAAATGATTTTTCAAATTGTCAAGAAAATACATCTCAGAAGAAGGAAAGGGATTATGGTCATGAATAGGTTTTTCTACATTTGATGTGGAGTAATTGATGTATTTGTGTTTTTGGATTCATAAAATATGTAATGAAATACATTATAAAAATAAATAAGCATTGAAATTTAGAACATTTTCTATAAGGATTCCAAGAATGAACATTTTTTATTTTTTATTATGATGAAAAGATAGATATGTCTCAATAAGAGACATATTTTTTTATTTGGGGAACCTGATGTTAAGAATGATTTGGAAAATTTAGAGACCTTATTGGAATGATAATTTGGATTGAAGTATTTTGGAATTATGTCATGGTTGAATTTAATTGGATATTATTTCTTAAGGATAATAAATTTCATAAGGTTATTTTTTGGAATGTTATAAATGATATAAATTTAGAAAAAGTACAACCCATAGGTCGGGTGAAAACTTGTCACATTTGGAATGGTCATAAGACAAGAACCCACAACTGAATAGCAATAACGGCTCATAACCTACCACTGTATATATGATTTCTTAGTTAGTATATTATTTTTTTTATTTAAATGGTATGATAGTTTAAGTATCAATTTATTTTTCGATACTATTATTATTAAGAAAAATCTATTGTTGTTTTATATTATTAACTTTTTTATGATAATTAAGATTTCGTGGTAGAAATTGATTAAGGGATTAAACTCTACACATCAAGTTAATATTTTTCATTAAGCACTTTTTCTATGAATTAAATAAATTATTCATCACTAGGGAATAGATCTTGAGAACAAAAAAAATATATCCTCTAAATTTTTCTGGGAATAAAATATTTCCTTTGATCATTTCATATTTTCAGTTTTTTGATTGTTAACATTCTCTTAATCATGTTATCAATAATACTCTATCAGAAAATGATGGTTAGATTTTTCTCCATGCCTTTGTTTTCCTATAGATAATCCTTGTATGTGTTATCTCTTATTAAATTCATAATTCCATTTATTTATTCCAATGTTAATCATTTTCTGATGTGGGATTTTCACAAATATGTAATGAAATGTCAAACCCCTAGTTTTCAATCCAATTATTATATTGCGACGATGCAATTTATTGAAGGAGGGGAGAATGTAACAATATGATAAATTGTAATAATTAAATTTATAAATAAATTTCATTTCCTTCTTGCATGCTTTTTATGAAACTCTGTGTTAATATTTTGAAATACACATCAATGATTTGTCTTGCGTTACACAGAAGGCCAATTTTTTCCGAACAATAGTATATTTTAAAAAATTATTATTTAAGATAATATAAATCCAATTTGTTAAATTAGAGGTTATATATATTATTAAACACATTATTAATTTTATATATTCAATATAATGTTATCAGTCGTCTTATTTATTTTATATACATGATATAAGAAAAAGGTCATTTTTGAGATAAAAGTAGTATTTTTTAATTGTAGTTTAACAACTCTATAATAAAGAACCCATTATAAATTCTATAATTGAACATTTTAATATTAAATTTCTCAAAATAGTCTTTTTTTTATAATTTTAACATAACAATGCACTTTTGTTCAAATATTTTTCAATTTTATGATATTTCTCACGTTTTAATGAATGATGAGAAATACTAAATTTGAATTGAAAAAAAATAAATGAAATAATTTATGGTGTTAAATTATACATTTGAATGAATTAAAATTATAACATGACTCTATTTGAATAATTTAATCCAATTTTGGTCATTGGATGTAATTTCACAATGAAATTTGACATAAACACTTGTCAATATATTGATTATTTTATCTTTTTTTAAAATTCGTTTTCTCATTTTGTCAATGAGGTATAATATTAAATTAATTTGGGAAATTTCTATTTTTTAAATTTAGAAAAATGGATTCCATATTTAAAATTTGTTTTTACACATTATGTTAAGGGGGTACATTATTTTTTCGATCTTAAGAATAGTAACATTATTAATTTATTTATTATATCAGTTCAGGTTAAATCAAATAATTGAAGGTAAAAATAATATTATAAACCTTCATTAACACATTTAAAAATTCTATTAGATGACTAAATTAGAGCCATATTAGCTTATTCGAAAATTAATCCTTATAATGGATACTTTTCCAGGAATATGACATGAATATTATTAAAATCAATAAATTTGAAAAAATGTCACACTCTAATTTTTAATTGTATAAAAATTTTAATATTGAGGTGACAAGGAGATAATTTAAATTATAAATATTAATTGAAAATATAATATAATTATCAACATCATAATAATTGATATAAAATTTTTATAGATTAAATGTTAACCATTATTGATTACACAATAGTGATAAAGAATTTTATTAATTGAAATATAAAATAAAATGATTTACAAATCTTGAAATAAAAAAATGAATTAATTATGTAATAATCATATTTTATTAGTGACTATTATATATTAGTATTATATTAAATTATTTGGTTCTATTTTATCCTTCTTTTTGGATTTTATTTATAGTCAATTAAATTAATAGTGTCAAAATTAAGACCTTTGACAATTTATAAAAACAAGTTTTTATTAAATTATTTAAAAATCCTAAAAATATTTCAAAACTAAAAAGTGATAATTATAAGGTATAAAATTTAATAAAGTTTAAATTTAGTGAAAATTGACACCATATATGTTAATATTCATACCCATATAATATTTAGAATATTTTTACCACAATTAATAGGATATATCAAAATATTTATTCTTCATGTTAAACATTCCTGAATTATTATAAAATTTGTAATCTGAATAAATATATTATATATGAACATAATATAATTTTGGATATGAATTAGATATTTAATTTTTATACTAAACATTAATTACACAATAAAACATGCATAGGAAATAGAAACAGTTAACACCAGTAATGATGGAAATACTAAAATATTATTAAAAAATAATATCTGAGGAATGTATATGAGATCAGAAATATGGATATGGTCTTGGTATAGTTTGATAACATTATTTAATAACTATACATGAGGTTAACACAACCATGACTAAATAAACGTACAATTTAAATGTTAGTTTCACAATCTCATTTTTATTTGAGGTTGTTTATACATAAATACCTACTATGAAATCATTATCATGCATATCCTTGTTTCTAAAAATGTATTTGAAAATATTATAAAAAATTGTATAAAGGAATTTTATCACATGTTTTATTTTTTATCAAATGTTTTGAAGGGAATCATTCCATTTTTTACGGAATGAGGTACTTTATTAAATTTTCGAAAATTCAGGGAATGAATGATTTTTAATCTTATACTACACGAGAGGTTATTTTCGTCCATTATAAATAATTAATTTTCTGAATCATTCCATACAAGCTTACAAGGATATGTTAAAAATAAATTTTTTATTTTATAATTGAACAACTTATAAATTATTTCCATGTAAATAAATGAATATTTCTCTCGAATATGTTTAATTATTTTGTTAGATTATTTTCATATATGTCTACATACGTTGTTGTATTTTATGCTCAATTGAGGATGATTTATTATGATACAATCATACATAATATATTGTAGGTTTTATGATATGTTTTAATGTTGAAATTCTATTTTGAAACAATTCATGGTTTATGGTTATGTATTAATATTTCAAATGTTTTTTTAAAACAATTGTTTATGTTATGATTCTCCATTTTTATATGAGGAAATAATTAGAATTTATAATTGAATGGTAGGTTCCACTATGGCCCCTTGATGCATCCATGGGATGAATGAGAGAAACGATTGTCTTGGCACGAGTCCTTGACAGTATTGTTATGTATTGTCTTGGCATGAGGCCATGATGATATGGTTATGATGTATAAAATTATGTTTTTATTCATTATGATATTCGTTATTGATATTATATGTTTTTATTCAACTATTATAATATCCAGTTGATAGTTTTTGTGAAATTATTTGATTTTTTCTTTGCATTTTTTTCTTGTTTATGTTTAAAAGGATTGTGTTTATGATTTATACTTACCTTAATGTTTGTCATTATTTATGAAAGCATATCCTATATTATTAAATTTTTCTAAGAATATAAGGTCACCACTTATTTATTATTTATTTTCCAATAATTTAAAGAAGTGTAATATGATTTATATATAGTGTTATTAGAGGAGAATAATAGAGTCCTCAAATAATTGGTTTTTATCTATATTATGTATTTAATTATAATCTAATGTTCATGTATGAAATATATTTTTCAAGACTATTAAACTGACTGGTCCTTTGGTATTTAAATATTTGTAATAATGATAGTGTTTCAAAATAATGGACTAACTACATGCATCTATGGTTGGGGTATTACAACCATAGGTTATTAGTGTGTTTTATCTAGGAAAATTGGAAATAATAGTAGATTTTACATATTTAAAGCATGATCTTTGGTAAAGGGTTACAAACATAATATGGTTGTGACAATATATAGTCATTTCCTATAGTTGATATGATATAGTCTGCTAAGTTATTATTTGACATGAAATCTTGTTTTTGATTATTAGATATATTAAATCAATGTCAGAAAAGAAATTTCCTTAATAAAAAATTATTATATAAAAGGTATATGATATAGCTAATGGTTTTGAAGCTCTAAATGGTTCTACTAATGTTTTCATATTTCAAATATCCCTATAAATATTATAAAAATATATTTAGATTTGGATTATCTAGATTTATGTTGAAATGAAAAAGAATTGTTTAATCAAGAATATAGATGATTCATGTGTATACATGTAGATTATTGGAGTGTTGTAGTATTTTTGATATTTTAGTTATAGGACATACTTAATATCAAAAATGAGTTCCCAACATTATATTATATCACGATTCAATGGAAAAAATTGTCACTGATTAATGATATAACTGACGTTTCATATATAATAGGTGTAAATATCTATAGATATAGTTCAAAGAGGCTAATTGGAGAGAGTGAGAAAACATATATTTCTAAAATTTAAAAGTTATTTGACATGGAGAACATGAACAAGGGGTCTCTAACTATGTGACATGTTATGAAACATATGAATATTCATGATCTCAAAGTCTGCTATATATTTATTAAATATTACTCTTTTAATATTTTCATTTCTGGGATAACTTGTATTACACGGAACATCATGTTTAGATAAACACTATAATATTATTAAAATTTTAGGTTTCCATTATCATCTATTTGTTTTAAATATGGGTATAACTTGTTAAAAATAAAATATGAATAATATATGGTTTACACATTAGGAAAATGAATTGATTATATATCAAATGTTTAAAATAAAAAATAAAAACAAATTTCAATTTTTTTTTTCTAAAAACAATCATATTATTATGGGAACCATGTATTTAATATAATTAGTTGAAATTAATATATATTAGTGAAATATATTAATAGTATATTGATATTAAATATTCAATAAAAATAAACCATTATCTAATATTTTTACTATGTATGAGATATGAATATATATATTTTTATTCATAAACCTATATTTTTTCATAAATTGTTTTTGTTTCATTTATCACATTACCATTAAAATTAATTTCTAGTATTTATAAGAATTAAATTAGATAATATTAATATCATATTTAGTATAAGTACATTCAAATTTGATAAATATAACCCTGAATTATTTGTCAATAATAATATTAACCATGGTAAAATTTATCACCTTGAGAAAGGGTAAACAATAAAAATATTTCAATAATATAATTCTATTTAGTCAAACATTACCTTGCATGTAATGTAAGCCTTTTAAGAAATTCATTGTTTTTTGTATCATAAAATAACCTCAGTGTTCTATGTCGAGAAAGATAAACATAATGTTGTGTATAATGTCTCTGTGTTCTGTGTAGTGTATGATTAACTTGGTGTTGTATATTTATTCTAACAATAAAATTACATTTATTTTAAAAAAAAATATTGTAATGTCTCATGGTGTTACATTAAAAAAATATTGATTTTAATAAAAGTAAAATAAAAACATTGAGAGAATTCAATATTAAAAAGAATAAAATATTATGGAAACTTTTAAATGAAATTGTGTTTTCAAAAAGTATAACATAAAATAATTTTCAAAAATTTACTTTTGAAAAGAAAGTAAAATAATGATTCATTGAAAAAGGAAAATAGTTTTCAAAACGGGATATTGAAAATATATTAAATTATTTTCCTTCTAAAAGAATATTTAATAATAAATCCTTGAAATTAAATAAATGTGATCAATAGTAAATGAATCGTGGATTATAAATCATTTTATTATAAAATGATGGAAAAACATTTTGAACATTTTCAAATAACCTTATTGAAAATTCACATTACAAAGATGATTTTCAAATATCTAATTTAAAATAAGTTAAATAGAAATTTAATTTTACCAAATATATATAGAGTTGAATAAAAATATATAGGTCTTTAAATTAAAGAGCATAAAAATTCACTAGAATGATTATCATAATTTAGAGGTATTGATTTTTGGAAGGTAGTGGGAAATAAATCCTTACAACTTGTACACCAGAAAAGTGCAGACCATAGGTGTCCCCATGGCCCGACAAAATATAAATATTCTCATAATAATTAATTCATCATATCATTATAGTTATAATATATTTGGATGCTTAATATTAGGAACAAAACCACAATAGGATATAACAATTACATTACAGAAATGGGTTTTCCTTTGGACGTTCCATTGAAATTGAAGTGACTAGAATAACTATGAGTAACATGGGATTATGTTTGTGGAATCGTGTTCTAAGGACTGTAAATTTGTATATTTTAATGGATAAATTCAATGTATGGGTATATATTTGAAAGGTTGTAGTGGAATCCTTTTCTAAATGGAGAAAAGGAGTACTTTGGAACCATTTTTCATTTTTCAAAAAATGCAATGAAATTATTCTATAGTAAATGGCTCAAAATTGTAGTAATTATTGAGTTCAAGATGTAGTTTTGTATCAAAATCCACACCCATGAGTTTCCATACCTGATTTAAACATGTTATAATGGTTTTATCATTATGTATATTCATTTTTTTAACTAGTTATCATGTGTTTAACAATGCGATTTTATGATTTAATAAACATATAACATTAACCATATATCCAATTTTGTGTGTAATTGAAATTAATTAAAAAAATATTCAGTATAATTAAATTTATAAATATTGTAATATAAATATTTAAATTAAAATATATAATGTGTAGAAATCCCATTTTAGTATAAAAAATACATTTTGTTCATTACGTATTCTTAATGATATTTAATAATTATTACCAATTAAATTATTTTCAATATATTAATTGATGTTTTTAAACAATGTATTAAGTTATTTTAAATTGGATTTATTTTTAATTGATCCAATATAAATTTCATGAAATTAATAAAAAAATTAAAAATAATTCTTTCACCATTATCATGTTAAATATATTTAGTATTAATAATATATAGTTTATACCTAAAATGAAAATTGACCATATTAAATATTTTTAAAATTATTATTTAAAATATAATAATAGAATTACAAAATTATATTTTATGTGTAGGGAAATTAGTATTACCATTAGTGTATCTAATGCATAAAAACCTACTAATGATTAGGATATAATTATCAATGACATTAATTCATAAAAATTTAAAATATTTATTATCATTCAGGGTTTATTTATTTGACAATAAAAAAATTTAAAACTTCATTTCCTCAGGTTATAATAAATTTGAAAAAAATAGTCGAAAAATGTTTCCATTAATACGGTAAATAAATATTTAAAATATTGAGTATGAGTTTATAAAATAAAAATATAATTTTAAAATTCATTATTATACTTTGTTAAATATAATTATATAGTAAAACGATTATAAAAACTATCAATGTTTTCATATAATGAAATAGTTTTATAAAATTGAAGATATTATTTTTTATTTTCACTATTAACAATAAAATACAATAATATAGAGAAATATATGAAATTCATGAGAACCTTATATTTTTTTGAAGAATAAAAAAAATATTTTTACTTAAAAAAATTAAAAAATTCTTAAATTTATCCTTTTAATAGGCAAAATGTAATTTAAAGAAAGTGGTTTTTATTAGAAATAACATTTTAAGTATTAATTCATATTAATTATTTACCTTCTAAATGTAATAAATATTTATGGTTTTCCATATTAGTGGATATTAATGATTAATTAATAATTTATTATAAATATTTCTTGGTTTTTTACATTGAATATAGCAGGTGACACAAGTTATGGAATAGAGTGTGTATTTTAAAGGATCCAAAATCAGAGGTTGCTACCTTTTACCCTCATAAATAAATAGAAACCTCAAAATTCAATTATTGAATATCAAATAATGAAGCTAAATGATCCATAATAAGAAATATATATTTTTATATCCACATAATTATCCTTGGAATGATTTTGAAACTATTTATCCCAAATATACTTCTTATGATTTCATAGTTATTTACCTTTCACAGCTTCATTTTCATGATCTCAATCCCATACTATAAACATAACAAGAAATATTATTTAATTTCAAAAATAATCAGTACATATTAATTTGAAATCTCAATCTAAATATTTTTTTTCCAATGACACCATCATTTTCAATGTATGATACATTTACTTCAAATAAGTCACATATTTTTAATCCTATAATTATCTTGGTTATAAAATGGTTACGTTAAGTTATTTTAACTCAATAATATATATATATAACATCAATGTAACTAAGAAAATAGTTATTCATAGTAGTTTATAATGATTATGAAATCAACTAAATAATATCCCCAATACTGTCTAGAAATAAAAATATTCTTAGGCCCACTCATCATGCATAATGGTAATGATTGAGTCAATGCCCACCAACCCATTTTCAGGATGACTACCCCTATGTGGATAAATTCCAAAGATTAATCCTCTCTCGAGTATCTAGATAAGGATATGTTTCTAGAAAAACCACTTACTCAATACATTACCTATATCTCAAGATATCATGCTACACTTACACTCATCCCTAGTTTTTTCGGTAATGTATTCTAAAATAATATTAAAAAATAACTAAACACTATTGTAATACCAACTCTATTGAACCAATATGTACATTAAATAAAACATTATTTTAATTATTCACATTGTAAATATCATAAACAATCACAAAAACCACTTACCTAAAGGCTTAATGTCCTAGAAATTTGCTACAGAAATAACATGTCCTACAAAACATTAAATGTTTTCTCAATAATCATGATACTCTATAATCTTTCGAGACATCTCACATGGTACAATAATCTTGATAATCTTGGGATATGAAACATAAAAAAATTGTGATATCAAACACTCTGTAAGGATAAATTAATACAATTAAGGATTGTATCAAAAACATGGATGAGAATAAAAGGATGATGTGAATAATATGTAAAAACCAAAATGTTCAAGGCTAATAATCATAAAACATGATGAAGAAACATAATTTCATAATAATATCATTAAAAACTTAAAATAAATAATCCTTCTTGAAATCAAATTTAACCAATCATAAAACATGTGATCTTGATATAAAAGCGCACAATACTTTGAAAAAATGGTTTGATATTGAAAACATGGAATAACTTGATAATCAACATGAAAAAGTTTAATAACCATAAAAATAGGATTTCTTATCATTTTGAAACTATATAAATTCTAACATAATGATATGTAGAATTGTGGGTGTAGTTAAATGTCATCACTCTCATAATTTTGAAACATAAATAATTGATCACTTATTCACAAATAAAATTGTGATTAGATCATAACCATATCACATTCACCATTTTTGAACATAGCTACTCACGAACTTATTTATATAAAATATAATATCTCATGAGATACCTAGTTTATTGGAGGTATATATAGTATCAACCCATCTCATATTTTATAAATTTATGTGAAACATTAAAATAAAACATTAATCTCAAAATAAATATCCCATGGAAAAAAGTATGGGTTTTTTAAAACATTCGAAAACATAACATAACAAGAACACAAGAAGTCATATAATGTCAAAAATATTATTTCCAACATAAATCATGATATAATAACATATAACATGTGAAAAAACATCTCCTCATTGAAAATACATAATGGAGCATAAATAAATATAAATGTTCAAAATTATTGAAAATACATTTTAAAACATAGATTTTCAAATTAATTTTAAAAAACTTGTCAAGGTAAGGATAAATCTTTTGAAAACCATTTTATATATAGATCCTAATAATAATTCCATAAAAATAGTTAAATATCTCAAAAAGGATAATTGAAAATAATTTCAAAACATTTATTTTTCATATACTTTTTAATAACATAAACATGAAAAGGACAAAATATTTTAAATAGAAAGTAGAAAATAAATTGATAAAATTTAATTTTTAAAAGAATCATTAATAATGGAAACATGAAAAAAAATATGGATTTTTCCAAAAAATAAGAAGTCGCAATACATTGAAAACTATTACATTTAAAAACAATCATTAATAATGGAATCATAAAAAAGATAAAATGTTTCGAAAACATAAGATATAAAAATACATTGAGGACATTTATTTTTAAAAATATTATTTAATATTGATGTATTGAAAAATACATTCTAAAAGAATAGATTTTAAAATACATTGAAAACCATTAATTTTAAAAAATATGTTATAATTAACCCTCAAACATACATAATGATTATCAAAATGAAACATGGAATGGATGATCAAACTTATTATTTTGAAAGGATGGGAAAACAAATGTTAAAAATTTTAAATATACTTGTTGAAAACCAATATTTATTAGATTATTTTAAATATTGAATTTCAACTATTTGATAAATATTTGTATATTTAATAATGATATATAAAAAAGGATAAAATTTTAATTACAATAGAATGGGTGAGAATAAAAATTCCCAAGATGGATTATCACATTTTAGGTGTCATGGTTTTTGGAATAAAGTAGAAAATAAATCCTTATAGATTGTATATGATTTAAATAAAAACTATTTAAGGATAATGATGGTAAAATTTAAAGTAGAATATCATGAATAATTAATTCATTCATTATATAATATATCATATAGGTAGTATACAGACCACTTATATAAAAATAGGTGTGTTATACAAACAATGCCAAAATTAATAGGAAATTGAGATGAAATTCCCTTACAATTTCAAAAGTTAATTGAATGAAATAATAATTAAGAGGTACTATGATTGAAACATTTAAATAAAATAAAAATGGAAATTTATTATGAAAAAATTAATTTCAATATTATTTGTAACACACCAAATGGAAATAGGTTAAAAACATTCAATAATGCATCAATAAAGGCAAATTAGATACAATAAACACTTACCTTGTTTCCTTTCTTAGTTTATGAAAATGTAAGCTTCTAGAAAAAATAGTTGAATTAATATATTATTCCACAACCTTAAACATAAATATTGTTGGTTTATAATCCTTTTACATAATTTTTTATCATGAGTCAAATAGTTAATTATAGTGTATTTTGGTTATCAGATGTTAATAAATTTAACTATTTTTTGTATGTTTAATAATTCTTATATCATTACACATCTTTTTATACCATTTCCATTTTTACAATTCATTAAATATTATATAATATATCAATTATATTTATTTAAAATGTTCTTATTTCATTATATATGTGTTTGTGAATTTTTATGTAAAAACTGAATTCATAATGTCTTATTATAGTATTTTTTTCATATAAAAAGGTTATTTTAAAAATAAGATAAATATTTAATATAATATTTCCAGAACCATATTGATTTGGCTTTTATTTTATGTAATTTTTCATACATTGTTTTTCTATTTTAATGCATATTTATTGTTAAAATATATATTTATGTAGTTAATTATAGAGTAAATATTCTTTTAGGGTTAATTGGTAAAAAAAATTGTATTAAAATTGTATTAATTTATGTGCGATTAATGTATGTTTAAAAATGTTAATTTTATGTTTTATAATTTAATATTATGTTTATAATATTTTATTATTTCGTTTCTTAGTTAATTTAAACAATTAAATTATTAATTATTTTATTTTCTGTTTAATTTATAATATGTATTTTTATGTGGAATTTCTAATTTATTATTTTCATATATTATTATTTTATCTTTTATTTATTAATTGCAATTCTAAATCACAGAATTGTCTTTTAATTCATTAGGTAGCATGTTTACATAGTATATTTCCAGTCTACCTTTCCAAACTCTATAAAATATTTAATCAACTCTTCTATGTTATTTTGGAATTTGTAAATAGGATGCACATAAGAATCCATGAATAGATAACTATGGAAAAGAAAAAATATATATATTTATCTACATCAAAAAATTAATTCTCATGTAAGATAATATTTAAAAACGTATATATATATATATATATGCTAAATCATGTTGTGTAAGATAATTGACCCCAATGTGCTGACATTAGAATTCATTCAGTTTAAGAAGACAAACCCAAATTCATCTTTGAAATTTGGGTTGCATCTATTAGGAATGATGTTAACTTTTGATGAGGAATATATAATTTAATTTAATTTTTTTAGGCGTTGCTGGAAACACTAAGTTGGTTATGTTATGGAGTTGAAATCCAATATTTCTTGAAGAATATGACATTGGAACAATATTGATGAACCTTGTGCAATATATTTAGGATATCTACATTATGCTGAGACAAGTATTTTTGATGATCCAATTAAATTTCAACTGAAAGTAAATCTGGTTAAAGACCCCGAATAGGAATTCATAACTAATGAGAAATAAAAAAAATGAATCATTTACTTCTACATCTAATGTTGAGGGATCTCAAATTTATTGTTGAACATGATCATTTTCATTATCAGTTTTATTTTTAGAATGGACTCTAACAAATCAAGATAATAAAATGCACTAGAATTGAACCTCCTTATTAATTGGGTGAGTTTTTTCTCTTCGTAGAACCTTTATAGCTATTCATCAAAGAGAGATAGAATTATTCTAATGTTAACCCCTGATGAAAACTCTCACATGGATGGTGAATAATAAGACCTAATGAAATAAGGGATTGGTAGCTCTAGGGTTGATTTTAGAGATGGGTTTAGATTTTTTTTACACCTCCAAATCCACTGCTTCTGATCCAGGTATGGTTATTTCAAATCAATTTTTCAATATTGATAAAATAGAATTTAGTAGATCTAATCTAATCACTAGTTTTAGATCTGTTAATCATTGAATACAGGTCATTGATTAAGTGTGTTAAGGAACTCGATTATTATGTTGAGGATATGTATTCAAGATGGAATATTTTTTTATCATTTTCCACCTTTTGTTGCTGGAATTTTGTTGATGATGTGTAATCAATAATTTCATTGTTTTTAATATCAGAGGATCTCAATGAATATAAAATAATTTGATGTGTTTGGTGTTAATAAAATTAGAAATATTTTTATAGATGACAATCGATATGCAAACAATTTTATAGTTATAGTGACGTCATGAATTTAATGTCATTTTACATGGTGCATCAATTATCATAAAATGTAAGAGTTTAAAATAAGTATTTATTATAATTATGGTTAGGTGGAGGAAGGATTGTTAGAGGAAATATTTATTTTAATGATAGACTCATCACATAGAAAATAATGGTGGTGTAGTAAGTTAATGATTTCAATAAAAATAAAAAACGTGATATCTGATGAAAAATGTGGAGCGACTAAATCCAATTTTTGATGAACTTTTTTGAGATTGAGAGACAAATCATGGTGGTAGTATAATAAACTGGGATAGATAAAAATATCTTCAATGGTTTTGATTTTAATTCCTATTTCTCGTGATTTGTATTATTACTACACTAAATTCTATTAAAATTTTAAATCCAAACATTATTTCAAGATAAAAAATTCAGGGGAAATATATTGATTGGTTATCTTTTTAATTAATGGGTATAAATAATTCCTTGGGAATTTATTTTTTCATAAAAATATTCTTTAATAATCTCACATATTTTATTTCATTGAACATAAATGGTAATTTATTTGAGTTAAATTCATTCAAAAAAGCTTATTCATTTGCGATCTGCAGAAAATCTATTTTATAATTGAATAGAACAATATGATTAATTGAAAAAATTATTTTATTAATTTTCAAAAGATTAATTAATCTTTAGATAAATTATTTAATTCTGTCTCTCACATGTGAACTATTAATTATGTCTTTGTAGCTTCTCAAATCATAGGTCTAGTGAATTATTTGTGCTTGGATAAATGATTGTTTATTAAACCAGTGAATCGAGTTCCCTACCATCATAAATGTTTCATTTATTGTTTATTTCTAGTATAAATATTTTTCATCCCTCCATCTATTTCTACTAATCGTGTGTATTCATTTCTCTATTTGTATGGTTGATTTTTTTTATTTCTTTCTTTGTCACTCCATAAACTATAAACATCTATTTCGTTCTAAACCCTATGTACTAGATTTACATGATCTGAATATGAGTATAAATAATAAATTTTCACCTAATAAATATATAAATGTGGAAAATATTGAAACCATATTTAGTAATGTTTAGAGAGAAAAACACAAAATTATTTTACAAACATCAATAAATTTAAATTATCCTACCAGAATAATAAACCTAAAATAATTATTTAAAAAATATTTATTAGTGAACATAATACTGAAATATTTATTTTGTGAACAAAAGAACAATTGATGAAAAATTATAACATTTATTCTCAAAGATAATCATTCACTAATTAATAATTAATAGGCAAAAAATAATAAAAATGGAACTAAATATAAAAAATATAAATAAATATCATTAATAATATTTGAATCTTCAACCAATTTGATGTGAGATAGGTGATTTTTAGGTTGTTAAAGAGTATCTAGTCAATAATGATTAATGAAATTATTCTTGTATATAGAACACCCCTAAGGAATGAAGCAATGTGAATAAACAATCCCATATTTCCATGCTACAATTATATAATTTACTTCTCAATATAGGCTCTTTAGGATTCATTGGAGACTTCTACTATGTGGTGTATTAGATTCCATTAAAATGATTGAGTGACAAATTACTAAAACATTGATCTTTTAATTTCTATCAAAAGGGAATGTCTCGGTCCTCATTTTAACATTTTTATGAGAATAATTTTTATACCAGGATCAGATATTTAATACATTTTTAATAAATTATTAACTAAGGATAATAAATACCAATATTAAGCATAATATAACTAGTTTATTGCAGGATCAGGGTGATAATTTAATGAGGTATGGGATAGATTTAGGTACCTTCTTAGACAATGTCAAAATCATCAATGTACTCTAAAAGTTAACATGAAAAACATTTACCAAATCCTCAAACCATACCAATAGATATTAATTAATCAAGCTTATGTAATAGGAATGCTAAAGATCATATGAAAATATTCAACTCACATACAAAAAACACTGAATAAAATAGTTCTATAATAAGTACATTAGATAGAAATGATAATAAACATGTTCAACATGTTTAGGTCAACGATGATTATTATTATAACGAAAAAGATAAAAACTAACATGTTGTTTCACCACTATGTCATGTATGGTAATTCAAACACATTCCTCCCTTAGATTGATATGCCTTCCGAAAATCATAAGAATTAAAAAATTCTTGTTTATGAACCTACTCTATATCCATATGAATATAATTTCTCTTATAATTGTAATCAGGGAAAAATAATTATACAATCATATCGTAGAAGGAGAATGAGGTTTTAGGCTTATTGTATCCCTTAGAATTCAATAGTGTCCTTTGAATTCATAAAAATGTCAACCAATGGTAGAGCCTTCCAATTCCCAAGGGAACATTTATGTTCCTTTTCTAAACTATGCCAAATTATTAATTGAATGGATTCTCAAGATGAAAATCTAATGAATAAACTTAATAAACAAAAATCCCAATATTATTCTGGTAAAATTCTATATTATTATTGGATATAATAACCCTAGAGAATCCTGAGATAGGAGGGGTTAATCGTGGTGTCAAATTTTTATTCTAAAGTGATGTATATTATTCCCATATTGGTAGGAACATGATAAACCTCTCTATTGGAGTACTAAAGTAATAAAATAAATCACATGGAAAGATAGAACACAACTATTTAACATCATTCTCTACTAAGGAATAATCCGATGAAAATAAATTAACTATGTTTCTATCATTCCTAAGTCCACATATCTTTACATGATGATGAATATAGAGGTTTTGACATAGTACCACTATTCCAAGCACACTACCTTTACAATGTTTTTGGTATAACACATTGTGTTCCTCAGAAAACTTCCTTTGAATCACCCTAACTCACTTTATTGGGAGAATCCTATCTCCAATTATTAACATGAAGGTCACTTTAATAGATTGGAATTAAATTCTTGGAATTTGTCTTAACAAGAGAGTCTTCGTGAACATTATACATGAGTTGATGCTCTTTAAAATCCATTTCCACATAAACCTGATGTTCAATACTACCTTTCATGATGGGCCTTCACGAAGATCACTTTTTTTCGGATGCTCACTAACTTCACCAAACAAGATGCGTTTGTGATGCTCACTTCCTTCATGGAACAAACATACTTTGTGATGCTCAATGAGTCAATGCCAAATAACATATCTCTACGAAATATTTTTTTATCAGAATCATTAAAATCAATGAACACACAAAATATATTTCATGATTTTCATGCTTTCATGAAATATCATCTTCACAAAGCGCCCATGGCTTCATGATATCGGAGCGATTCTGGATTATTATACAAAAACATGTTTGAGTGATGTCCGGAATACTCATATTTATAGGCTTATCCTTCATGATGCTCCACCATATCATATAAAATTTTATGGAACAATCAAAAATATCTTTGTGGTTCATCTCATATAATAAATCTCTATAGGAATCCCCCATTAGGGATTCCCATTTCAATTATAGTGATTTCTGTCAAATCCTTCACACTTTCATAGAGCTCCAATTCTTCTAATCATTTTGATCAATGTCAATATTCATGATTCTCAAATTATTTTTCATTATTGATGGTATTTTCTATCATGTAAACAAATATTATCTTCCATTGATCCTTCGTGAAACATATTCCATGAAGCCCAACTTCAAAAATTCTCAAAAATTCTCCATATCATCATAAGACCATCAAGAATATCCAATTTTCTCTAAGTAATGACATCCTCCAAATATTAGACCCAACAAATTTGGAAAACAATGGGAAATGATGACAACTTCAAAATTATTGATTTCATGAACTGTAATATACCATACCTTTCAAAATCCATTATTTTCTATGTTATTATTTACAACAACCACAAAACATACTCCATTCTATCAACGAGCATCCTTAGTTCCATCATTGATATCAAATGTAGAAACGAAAAAGATCCAACTTGCTACAGCGATGAGTTAATGTCGTAAAATAAAATTACCAAGAAATATCAAAGTCAATATTACGTAAATTATTGTGGATATCACAATTTAGAGTGGTCTTAAAACTCAATAAGAATACCCTTGGAATCTTAAACCTAATAAAAGATAAATTTTGGATGAAATTGATAACCATAGAAATGAAATATCTAGATCTATAAATCTAGATATCCCCATTGAATTTTTTTTACAACCTCGTGTTCCACTTTTTATGTAGGTTTATAATTTAATGAAAATAATGAGAAATAAAGGGAATGAAATGTTTGATAAATAAAATGACTGGATTCATATATTTTTAAAGAATTTGGATACACACATTCTTTATCCTGGCCTAATTAAAAAGAATAATCATGATCATAAACATATCAAATTCCATGAGTTCTTTAAAAATATTTACAGTAATATCCCATTACTGAAATAAATACATCGTTATATTTTATTTATAAAAATTAATAAAAAGGTTATATCAAAAAACAAAAAAAATAAGTATTTTTTCAATTAAATTTTAATATAGGATTGTAGTGATGTAGTTTAAAATAGGGTACACATAAGATCAATGAATAAGGTAGTTTTGTGATTTTTTGTACCTTTGGAAATATTCAATAGTTCAACTACTACTGTGACCTTGGGGTAGTATCCACCTTATCACATACTCACTATTCATGAGGTTACGTTTCAGATATATCTTTTTTTACCATTATTTTATTACTATTAGGAGACCGCTTCATCACCCCAACACTATAACAAGAGTTTATTCTTTGATTTTCATGGTTGGGAAACTATTTTTACTAGACGATTTTCATATACATGATATGGATTGTGAAAAGAAATTCCATATCATTCTTGGTAGGGGCATCCTCTCCACTGGAGAAGCTATAATACATATTTATAAAGTGAATTTCTTTTCAATATAGGAGTTAAAAAGGAAGAGTATGATATTTTTGGAAAAATGAAAAGTGTTACCAAAAATATGGTTTTTGATTTAGTGATATGTTGAATGAATCTAATGAACACTTTGATGAATAATAATAAAAATAAATTTGGAACATGATTAAAGAAATAAATAGTAACACAAAACAAGTTGAGACTTATATGGTAATTTTTTAATATAAAGAGAAAGAGTTGAGAAATTCTTATGAGGGTGATTTTCAAGAAAATCATAATCAATTTTCAAAAGATGAATTTTTAAAAACAATAATTGAAATTGATTCTTGGGACCTGTTTAATGTGGATAGATGTAAGGTTGATGGTTTATTTAGCCCTAATTTATTTTTTATGAATCATTTTGAGTTCAATATAACTCATAAGCCTATTATACTTTCCAATAGTAAAGAAAATCTCAAATTAGAGATGAAAAATTTTCCTTTCCAACTCAAATAAATTTTTTCTAAGTGAAATTTATATTGTTACTATAATAATCTCAATTGATTCATCATGGGGTTAAAAAGAGTTTTTTATCTATTTAGAGATAGTTAAAAAATATTATTAGATGTTCAATAGCTAAAATTAATGTAAAAAGTACATATATATTCCTAAATAAATTACCAATGGATCTAGATCTGATGCATAATGTTATTTTTTATGATGGTTAAATACAATCATGAATGAGGTATTTAAAGAATGATTCATTAGGCTACCTGATTATGTAATAAAATTTCATATTTTTTAAAATACATGGTATAGTATGGTCAATGTTATTCTTATTAAAGAGGTTTTAACCATTTTATAGTATGATTAAAATGAAAACATTCACGTTGGAAAAACTAAAAAGTGGAGAGTATGAATTGATTATATAAATATTATATATTCGACTAGAAAAGATCATTTTTCATTTCAATTTCCTGATCAAATTCTTAATAGTATTGAATGAAAAGAATTTTTATTGATTTTGTATGGCTATTATGTGAAAAACCAGATTCTCGTATCCCCATAATACTTGGAAAAGACCAGCTTCACTTCTCCATTTTTTAAATTTTCTTAAAGGATGATTCCCATTGGCATGTGTGGTGATCCTACCACAATTAAGTGGTTTATAATAAATATATTTCTTTATTTAATTGTTAAAATAAAAGAAGTTGTAATGTATAATTTTCCATATTTTGTTTTGATTTAGAAGGATGTTTGGAAAATATAAATATTACTTTATAGAGGTGTGAGGAAATAAAATATTGTCTTAAATTATTTGAAATTTTAGTACATGGTTTCAAAAATAATTTTATTTGACAATAATGATCCTATGATGTCAATAGAATTATTAAATTATAATAATGAAGTAATTCAAATGCCTCTACCTCCAACCAATATTAATATGATCATATGATTCATTAGACATGGTTTTTTTACTTGAGATTCATCAAATAATTTTCTAGAAATATTTTTCACTTTTTTTCTTGTTAGTCAATGATACGCCTTACGTGATTGATAGAAAGCTACATGAAAATATTTTATATTCTAAAGTAAAAAACCAGAAAATCACCAATAATTACTACCCCTAACAATAAAATATCATTTGAGATTATGTGGGATTTATGTAACTAGGAAGTAGTATAGGTTTTTGGGAATGAAAAAAAATAGGTAAGATGTGTTTCTTTGTAATAGAATATTTCTTTATGTTACCTAGAAAAATTATTCTACTTTTAATGAATAGTTTAATATTTTAATGTATTCTAGAGACATGTTTAGGTAATATATAATAGGTTAAAAAATCTCAATATTCACTAATAATTATTTTAAAAAATATCTTTTGGCTAATAATAAATCAAAACTGAGACTGATGAGGTGGAATTTGAGGTTTAAGGAATTTTATTTAGCTATAAAATGAATAAATTATTTTAAAATGTAGTATATAACAACTTTTATAGGTTACACATATCTATAATTCAAACTTGTGAGGCACTAGAGATTGAAAAATATTTTGGAAATGATATTTTTATGGTATTTGTATTAAATAATAATATTTTTTTGTCGAAAATTATAGTATTTTAGTTATAGGATTCATAACAAAATAAGTGTCAAAAAATAAAAGAAAATATTATTTTCTGATCATAAATATATTTTTTCAGACTTTCATTTCCTTATTTAAATGCGTACTAATGTGATATATATGAATTTTTTTTCTTAAGTTGGAAATACTATCTATTTTACTAAGTTGTAAAACATCATTAGGGGTGGACACTATGATTGAGTAAATAACTCTAAGAAGGTACTCCAATCATGTTATTTCTAGACTATCATCTTTTAGGAATTTAGAATTCTAATTATATGTTGTGATAAATGTAAATGACTAGGGAATATCGGTATGAAAAAATAGTTTCAACTAATGGGGATTCTAAAAGATGATGTTTTTGATTTCTAGGGGTTATATTTCTTGAAAACATTCATATTTTTATAATGGAATGATAATATCCTTGTTTATTTAGACTATGTCTCAAAGTTGGTTTAGGAAATAGCAAATACAAATAATCTTTCTAGTAGTGTTGTGAGTTTTATTAAGAATAATATTTTCTCTATATTTTTTGATCCAAATTTTTTATCATAGATAATGGTACACATTCTAAGGACATTTAAGTCATATAATTAATGTAAAATCATGGTTGTAATCATAAAACCATTACCACCTATATCCAAAAATCGTTTATGTAGTCAAAAATAACAAATTGATAATTGAAATAAATAGTAGAGAAAACTCTAAGTAGTATATATATTAATTCATCTTTAATGATATATAATTCATTATGGGCCTATGAGACCTACTATAAAACTCTGATAGGGATGTATACATCTAGAATTATCTTTTTTAAAACGTTTCATTTTCCTTTAGTGCTCCATATGAAATCATATTGGGTAGTGAATGCCTAAATTTTTTATATCAGTTCTGCTAGAGACAGGATATTATTAGTGTTAAGTGAGGTAGAATAAATTCAAAAGAGAGTATTATGAGAATGATAGAGTTTATAATTATAGATGAAATTATTTTCATGATTCCAAAATTTTAAATTGGAACATCATGGCTTTGCATAAGGTTATACTTTTTATATCTATATTGAATCTTTTTTTTGAGAAACCCAAAAACCATGTGGCATGGACCCTTTACTAGCATGAATGTGATTGTTAATGGGGAATTTTTATTAATTTGAGTGGAGAATAGACCCTTCATGGACAATTATCAGAGGATTAATCATTAATTTTTTAGGGATTTCAATGATAACAGTTGTCATGTTTTCTATGTAAAGCTATATATCTAATGAGCCTAATCGGGGAACTAAAACTCAGTTCATCCTGGGATTCAACCCACAACCCCTATTGATGTATTCTCATTCAATAAAAATAATTTATTGATGTATTTATTTTTCTAAATTTCTATCTATTTCACTTACAAATATTCTCTTTTCCCAAATCCCATAGGTGTTTGTAATGTTCTAATGGTGGGTTTTAGGACATTGAGGAGGCACAAAGCTAATATTTATGATAAATCAAATTCAAATCATTGCTTCTTAGAGTTATATTCATGATAATACATGATTAAATTATCTAAATTTTTTCTCCCATTAATTAACTTCTTAAAATTAATATTCTTTGAACTAATGTGGATATTTTTCTCCAATAAGACCAGTGACATTATAACAAATACATTTTTCTCAAGTATTAGATGTGGGGTAATTATGAAACAACTAAAATTAGTAATTCTTATATTACCATGATATTTTCAATTATTATCCTTTACATATATTTTTCTTATTCATTTCTTCATATTTCTTGAATTTTTGGGTGGGAAAAACTCCATGTCTGTTTTAAAATTCCATTATGTTTGGGATTGATTTTGATTTCATGGTGACTTTGTTATCTTTTATTTTCATCAAGAAATTTTTGAGTGTAATTTTAAATCTTACTCAAAACATTTTAATATTTATATTATTTACATAAGAAAATTTATGCTATGGTTAATACTCTACTTTCTTGATAAATCAATTGTTTTAATGTCTACATTCATGTGCTTTGTTGAAAATTCTATTTTTTGTGTCAATTAAGGTTTAATTATGCTTATATTGTTTTTGAAAATTTTGTATGTTTATGGAAAAAATGTTTTTTGAGTTTATGTGACCGTTAAAACATTTCATTGAATAGATTAATTGCTATTATTTTTATCTTTATTATCAAATTTTATCCATTCACCTTATATTCTCTTTCGACAGAATATAGTTGTTTTAAGGGTGGGGGAGGGTCTTATTTAATTAAATAAAATGTTCTTTAATAAAACGCGATCATAATCCCTTAAAAAGTTTCCTAACATGGGTTTTTTCGAGTTTTTACCATCATTTTCAGTGGTCCAAATGTTTTATTAAGATTGCATATTGTGATTCCCCATTGAAATGGTTAATATCTCTTACACTATGGAATTAATTGGGTGTATAATTTTTTTTCAATCATTGAATATGTTCTTGATAGTTAAATTTAAACTAATGTTTTTTACAAATATTATTAACTTTAAACTTTTTGGTTTTAATTAAATTTAAATGATATGCATCCAAATTGACTATGGAATAAAATTATAATATATATTAATCCTTTATTAATTAAATAATTTTATTCTTTATTAATTAAGATTTTTTATAAGTAATGTTTCATGTTCGTAATTATATAATATGATCATCCCTATAGATTTTCACATTATTATGTATTTTAATTATGTTACTCAGTTCACCTGAAGGTAAAAAAATGATTTCACTTCCAGTTGGATGGAAATTGTTTTTGGTTTAATTCATTAAAAAATTATCAATTTCACTAATTTTAGTCAAACTTAAAACCAAATATGCAATGAATTTTATTGATTGTGAGGGAGAAATATCCATTTCATGTTAAGAAATTCCATATAAGAAAATTAATATTGAGACAAATTTTTGTTTCTATTCATGTTTTTTATTTTCTATAACTATTTCATTGCAAGAAAATTTATTAATAAATAAAAGAGGATAATAAATTCGTAAGTATGTGGAAATTTTATTGGCTCTTATTTGAGGCATTTTTCTACATCAACATTTTTTTTCAATTTATATTTTATGTTTAAATAGGTCTTAAGTTGTTAAATATAATATTAATATTTATTTGTTATTAATTATTAAAATGTTTTGTTCTTTTATTAAAATTATTTAAATTAATGTAGGGATACTATTATTTTTAAAATATTAATTTTATGTCAAAAAATGAAATATTATGTTCATTATATTTTATTATTTATTTTATTATTTCATGTAAACAATTAAATCATCCTAGGTATGTTATTATTGTATTTGAAAATGGATTTAGTAAAAAAAATATTATTGATTAGATTTAGGAAATAATAAAAACATAAATTTTTATATGCCTCACAAGTTACTTCCCATGTAAGATAATCCATAACATCATTTATTTATAATTAATCTTAATCTATAAGATAACTTCCAATAGAGTGACATGAATTCAACCCCAGACCATAAGAGGTGCATTTCTGAAAAAATAACCAATAAGTCAATTTATACAACGTAATGTCATAACCCTTACTTAATGCATTCCATGGGTGGGATTAGCTCATGTGACCATCAATGGTGTGATGAAGAAGATCCCATCAAACCTGAGAACCATAGTAGAAGACGATTTCATGTTTCCACCTTTGTGAAACTGGTTCAGATAGATGAAATGGAACCAATGAAACAAATAATGTTTTTTAATTTCGAGTTGATGTTTTACTATAAAGATTTTACAACTATTTAGGGATACAATATTGTTGGTGCTGAATCCTAAAGAGTGTATCTGGTGGTTGAAGATCCTAATTATGGTGTTGTATTGATCTATTAATACAATAATTCATTCATTTTAATAATATAATCCATGGGTTTTCTATATAATTTGGGCCAAATATAGTATCTTTTATGTAAGCATTTTATGCTTATCGGGTGTTGGGGAGGTCTCGATTATGAGTCTCCTAGATTCCTACATGTCTGTGTCTGTGTGTTCCATTGTCACATTGTAGTTCCACTTCCTGACCATTTTTCATTTATATGAATCGAATTTATTGATTCACAACCGAGAACTATGATATAAGGATGTGATGAGAGTTGGAATCCTAGATTTCATGAAGATGATAACATTATACTAGAACCAAAGATATGCATGTGATACCTATAAGAGAACTATTTTGGGGAGTGACTTAGTTATTTCAATGATCGAATGATGTTATTTCTTCATTTTCAGCTAGTTGAGGCCTACCAATATGAATCTATTCTCGAAAAAATATTAAAACAGAGTTGTTGACTTCTAAATTCAAGGTTGAGGGATCACAAATCCATTACTGGAGATGATAGGATTGAAGAATTTTATTATTTTTTAATATTATATTAAGTTGAATATTTATAATCTAATGAACATGCACTAGAACCCCGATATGAATCAAGTGAAATATGAAAAATAGTCGGAAATGGAGTGGGAACTGACTAAAAGAAGTTATGCGGGGGACTCTGTCATAACTTTTTATACAGATTTATAATGAGTGAGAAATGAATCATGGATACAAGAACCTTGTGGCTGAATGAAATAATGGTCTAGTGGAATAGATCCTCGATAGAGAATATTTCACCTCCACTTCTTTTTTCTTTTGGTTAATGCTATCATGAATTTTGTTAAAATTGAAAATATTAAGATGATTTTGGGATATTTTGTTTAGTGAAACAATAACAACTCATTAAATTTTAATTTCTTCTCACCTAAATATTTCATAATTGATTGATCTTCTCTCAAATAAAATCATGAAGAATCACATAAATTTTATTTGTCTTAAAATTAATTAAAATTGTCTTCGAATAAACTCATTAAAAAAAACTTCTTCATTTTAATTGTTTTGAAATAAGATTCTATGAGAAAATAAAAAAGGATTTATTTACAAACTAATTCTATTAAAAAATAATTTTATCAATATTTTAATGGTTAATTAAATAATTGGAGAATTGGAGAATTATTTCAGTCATAGGATAACCAGTTAAGAAGGCTTCTTAACTTCTCAAAAATCTATTCTAGTGAATTATTTTCTAAATAATTATGGAATATTTATTAAAACAGTTAATCATGTTTCCAACCATTATAATTGTTTCTTTTCATCTATATGTCTAGTAAAAATCACGTTCATCACTCTGGAAACTGCAACATTTTCAGTGGATTTATTTTCTCATCTTTTTTTTAATTTTTTTTTCTTTCATGTTCACTCCACACACAATTAGGATTTTTGTGGTTTGATGCCCAAAGAAGTGGATTTACTAGATTTAAATATTGGAATAATTAATTAATTTTATTATTAAAAATAATAAAATATTTCACATATGCTAATTAATTTTTCGTTAGTATATTTTGTTAATATTAGATTCCATATTCCTATATTCATCCATAATTATATTTTATGGCATTATTCACATAGGTGGTTAATCATACCCAGACTCAAACCTGCTTTAATTCGATTGGTCAGTATGGTTAACATGGTGTTTCATTTTACATGATATCATTAAATAATGATATTAAATTTATTTAATTATTATTGTTAACAAAAATTTAAAATATTTATATGATTTATGAAAATAAAAATGGGAAATTAAAGGAGTTTGGTCCTTGAGGCAACACTTACACAAGATTATTTTCCCATTTAAAAATACATTAGAGGGGGGTCATGTTGGATTTTAAATAGGCAATTTTGAGTCATTATTACATGTATATATTATATATAATAAAATATTATACTATTAATACAATCCATTATGGTAAGTAATGAAAAATTGATGTATATTTAAAGAGGTTGTAGTCCCCAGAACACAATAATGATGATCTTTTGTTTATTATGAGCAGATGAGAATGAATATATATGGATGTCACAATAATATATAAAAATATCATTATACTAATGATATATAATTCATCTTTTTTTGTTTTTAATATACATTTTAATTATTATGATTAACAAAAAAATATTCTGTATTGATAAAACTTACCTTGGAGACTTGATTTTTCCCTTGGATGTTCACATGAAATTTATGGGATTAGGATAACATTGAGTTACCAAGATATTATGATTGTGGGCGGGGTTCCTTTGTGTCTAAAATGAAAAATTTTCATTGAAACCTTTTAGATTTAGGTGTAGATTTGAAGAATGGTAGGGGTATCCTTTTATAAGTTGTGAAAAACATTCCTCATTTTTCAATAATTCCATGAAACTATTCCAAGTTAAATGGATACAATGTTTTTAAAAAATTGATTTTTTGGTATTTATTCTTTTAAAATGTCACAAAAATATTTTTCCACATGTTTTAAACATTTTATACATTTTTACCATTATGTATTCACATTTGACACTTTTATTTTTTAATAATGTAAATATTTTTAAACTATATGATTTTATATTCACTTATCCATTTAAAAACCCGTATAAAAAATTATTGGTATGATGAAATTAAATTTAACACCAATTGAATCCTATTAATTTTCTCAATATTATAAAATTTACTTTTTAATGAAAACATATAATGCGTAGAAATACAATTTTATTAGAAAAAGACATCCTGAGAATTATGGACTATTATGTTTCTTTTTCATTTCATATAAATTTAATCAGTGTTAATATATTTATTTATGTTTTTATATATAATATTATGTTATTAATTTAATGGGATTACTTTTAAATGATTTTATTTAATTCCACAATTTTAATAAAACAATAATTTTGGAATAATTCTTTCTCCATTATCATGTTAATTACTACTAAACAAAATAATCTAAATTTAATACGTAAAAAAATTGACTATATTCAATAGTAAACAAATTATATAAAATTAAAGAAGCACATTATCAAATTAAATATATATCTGTAGGGAAATAAACTGTAACGTTATCATATGTAATGTGTAAACCCCTATTTTTTTTGAAAAATGTTATTTTTAAGAAAAAGTATTTATAATAAGTATATAATTATCAATTCAATGTATTCCAATGAATTTAAAATATTCATTATAATTCATATATTATTTATATTATAACAAGATAAATAAAAAACATCATTTCATCATATTATAATTAATTAGGAAAAATAGTCAAACAAATAGATTTTATTAAAACAATACATTATTTTTCCAAATGTTCACCATTATCTTATAAATTCAATATCATATTTTAAAAAATATTTATTCCAATTTATAAAATATAATTTTAAAAGAAAATAAATTTCAAACACTTTTAATAAATACATATAATTAAATAGATTCATAAAGGTGGGAACATTAATCGATATTTTCACTATTCACCTAGATATTGATTATTGAAGAAAAATATCTAAAATTAGTCCTATGATATTTTTTTATGAATTTACAAATGAAATTCACATAATAGAAATTAAATTCCTAAATTTATAAATATATTTTTTAAATGAAAATGTATAATATGAAGATATATTTTTTATCAGAAATAACTTTTTCAATATTTACTAATTTTAATTATTTTCCTTCTAAATGTAATAATTATTAATGGTTTACCTATATAATGATTATTATATTATTATTTTTAAATTATTAATAATAATTTTGGTTTTTTTATGTTGGATGTATCATGTGACCCATTTTATGGAATATAATATTTATTTTAAAGGATCCAAAATCTTGGATTGTAAAATTCTACCCCCATTAATTAAATACATTCCGCATAATGTCATTATCATTTAATAATGGAAGAAGGTAAATAATACATGAGAAACTCAATATGTATCTTATACTAGTACATACACCTCATTATCCTTGGTGTGACTAGAAAACAATTTATCCCAAATGTGCATCTTATGAATTTATAGGAACAAAACATTCAAAGCGTCATTTTCATGATTTCATTTCAGAGAAAAACACTTCTAACAAAAGGATTGTGAAAATATTAAAAATAATCCTAGTATATGAATGTAAAATCTAAACCTCAATATTTATTCTACAATGACACCATCATTTCAATTTATGATACTTTAATATAAAATATGTCATTCTTGGTTAATATTATAACACTCATAGTTCTACCTTGTTTACTTGATGTTTTGTTATCCCATAATAATCAACCTAATCCATCAGGTTATCCGGTTAATAAAACATTCATTGTTGGGTTTTAGTATTATTAAACAAACCTAATAATATCTTTCTATGTTTTACGCTCAGTGTGTAGTCTTAGGGACACTCATTAATCATCATGATGATGATTAAGTCAACACCCAAACAACACTTTTCAAGGTGAATATAAATAATTTCATTGCATATATAACCATACCCACATTCTAGTATCATAGATGTGATTTATTTCTATGATTACCACTTTCTTATGAATTTTCAATATTTTAGGATTTTATGCAACACATAAACTCATCTTAGGGTTTTTTCACTAAGGATCTCTTAAATTATCTCTAAATTAACAAAACTATGATCTTAGACCCTATAAAGGGATCAAAGTAAAAAATAATACTTAAATAATATAACAATATAATAAATTAATAAATATATATAACAAATATTCACATATCCCAAGGACCATTATGTTTAATGTCTTATATATAAGCTAAATATATAACATGATTCACAACACATTGTAAACATTAATTAATTTTTAGTGTCCTCTAGATCATTTCATGAAATCTCATTTCATAAAACCATATTCATATAATTTATATTTGAAACAATATAATGGGATGATTTCATGTGGTCAATAATGGAAGAGAAATATCATAATGGATTAGATCATAAATTTGAAGGATAAGACGAGACAAATATAAATAATATAGTAAAATCTCAAATTAAATGGATATTAATCATAAAACAGCATGTAGTAACATAATATCATAATAATATCATCAAGGTAACATCAAATAAATTTCATGGATTCAAATTTAATATCAATAATCCAAAATCATTTGATCATGATATAAAAGTGAGTAATATATTGAAAACAATGAATAATCATGAAAATGTTGTATTACATGATAATAATATTAAAAAAGTTCCACAATGATAAACATAAAATTATTTATTACTTTAAGGTTGGAAACTCACTACCTTATGAACATGTAAAATTTTGAGTAAAGATAAATTCCATTACACTCTCCATTTAGGATCCTTGATAATTGAAAACCTATTCACAAATAAAATACTGACTATTGTCTAACTCTATCAAACTATCCCTTCGTGAACCAAGGTAGTCAATTAATTTTTTACTTGTAATTTTTTTGTAGATATTAATTCCATAAAACTGATTATTTTTAACCTATATACTCACAAAGCTATTCACACCTAAAATTGTGAGTCGGTATTAACACCATCAAACTCAACCATTTTGAACATAGATACTCACTATTCTATTCACATGACATTTATATCTTGTGAGATATATGACTTCACTAAATGTATTAGATAGAGATATAGGATCCACCCATCTCATTATCCATGATTTTTATGCCATTTTAAATTAAAACCTTTAGAATCTCATAAAGAACTCTTGAAAAATTACTAGGATTATTAAAACATTCAAAAAAACATAACATGCATTTAAGAAATCATATAATATAAAAACTCAAATTTTTCAAATGAAATCATATAAAATAAAAAATAAATGAAGCTCAAAACATCACTTCATAAAAACTAATATCTGGAAGGTTAATATATGTGAATGTAAAAAGGTATCCATAACCCCCTTTTAAAAACAGTCACAAATAAATTAGTTTTTTTAAGGTAAAGAAAAGTCGTTTTAAAACACTATTATAATGATTCCCATTATAAAATCCATAAATATGAATAGAGGATTCATAATATACAAGTGAAAATGATTAGAAAAAATTTTCTATTAAGATAATATTTAATAATTTAAACTCAAAAACATATAATGTTCTAAATAAAGATGTGAAAATAAATTTACAACCTTTGCATTTTGTAAGAATATTCCATGTTTAAAACAAGAAAAATACATATATTTTTTTGTAAATGTATTGGAAAATTATTTATAACATTTAATAATAGAAAAATAATCTACAATTGAATTTTTAAAAAGACATAATATTTTCCAAAATTATAGGTGAAGATACATACAAAAAAATTTCAAATAAAAACAATTATTAAAAATGATGACTCGAAAAAAGTTATAATGTTTTAAAAATGGGGATGTTAGATTACATTGATATTTATAAAGTTATAAATTAATATTTAATAAAAAACATGAAAATACCTACGAGTAATTATGTGGTAATGTGCAGTGGTTGATAAAACTTTTTATTTTGAATGGACGGGAAATCCTTTCTAACAATTTGAAATTTCCTTTTTCAAAACCCCCATTTCATAGAATATTTCAAAACATCAAATTTAAAATAATGCTAAATGAATATGATGTTTAAAAAATTTAATTATATGTGAATAATATTATTTAGTTTTTAGAAAGAATGAGTATAAAAGTTTCCTAGATGTTTTTTCACATTTGAGATGTTTTGATTTTTGGAATACAGAATTAATTAAGAAATCTTGAGTGTCATTTAAAGAAATACTCATAAAATAGAATAAAATTTTAATTTAAATTTTAATACCATAAAATAAAAAATTATATAATGATATAATATATCATATAGGTAGTATAGGCACCACATAAATTAAAATTGGCATGAAATTCCAATAATGTCTCAATAAAAGGGAAAATGATATGAAAATACAAAAAAAAATTGAACTAAAAGAAATAAAATAAAATATATATTATATTGTGAAATAAAAAATTTATATATAATCAAGAAGTATTATTTATGATTAAATATTTAATTTTGGCATATTTATACCTCATAAAAGAAAAAATTGTTTCAAAACATACAATCATTCCTCAATAAAGGTGAAATTTAAACAACAAACTGTTACCTTGTTTTCTTTTCATAATTGATAAAACTATAACCATGTATCAAAAAACATAGATTACATAATATATATTTCAAAAAAATTACACATACATATTAATTATTTATTATCATTTTTTGGAATAAATTTTCATCACTACATTAATTAATTATAACATATTTTCCCAATCGGGAGTTAATAACTTTAACTATTTTTCTCATGTTTAATAATTTTTATTTCATTTCCAATCATTCGATAAAGAAATTATTTACATATATATATCTATTAATATTATGAAATATATTACTTAAATTGATTTAATATTTTCTTTTTTAATTATATAGGTTTTTTAGTTACTTAATGTAATGAGCGAATTCATAAAGTCTTATTTTAGTAATATTATCAAAAAAATGTAACAATAATATTAAGATAATTACATAATATATTAAATATTTAATCATAAAATAATAAATATTTTGTTAATATGTTATAATAATTTTAGTTTTTATGTTCTTATAATCATCCATATATGAATTTTAGAGCATTGTTCACATTTATGGATAAACCGACCCAAACTCAAACACGCTTTAGCTCGACTTGTTATTATGGTTAAAGAGGAGATTATTTAGACATAATTTAGTTATTACATATAAATAATGATATTATTTTGTTTTTATTTTTAAATATAATTTTCTATTTATACATTATTTATTAAAATATATACAAATAAAAAATGGTTCATTCTGAAAGCGGCAATACAAATGTAAGCAGAATTAGCATTCGTACTTGAAAACATGATAGATGGGTGAAGGATGAAATCAAATTAAAATTTTAGAATCATTATTATATGATAAATTTCATATTTATTCCTCACAACCACTATTAATAGCATCACTAAAAAGTAGTTTATGAAAAAAATTTGTATCTCTTCATAGTGGTAGTAGTTCACGCAATGCACTGACGATGTTGTTTTTTATAAGTCAATGAAAATAAAAAATTATGTGTTTAAAATAATATAAAAAACATATAATAATACTAATTATTCAAAATTATCATATTATCTTGGTGATATTATATTATAAATGTTAAAATTAAGAATAAAATCTTAAGAGGTGTTGATAGTTATGTTTGAGGGTAGATTTTCCAATTGATGATTCCTTGAAATTGAAGGGATTGTCATAACTATGAATTATAAGGGGATTATGTACTTGGGATAGAGTTATAGGGAAAGTAAAAGTTCATTTTCTTTGTTGTAAATTGAAATTTTGGTGTAGCTTTAATAGGTGGTAGTAGTGTCCTTTTATAATGCGGGAAAGTGGAACTTTTGGAAACTATCATCATTTTTAAAAAATTTAATGAAACTATTCCATGGTCAATGGATCCAAATATATAAAAATATATATTAAATAGTGTATTTATGTTTATAATGGAATAGAAATTTTTATCCAAACATTTTTTAATCATGGTATAGGGCATTTTCAATAATTATTTACATTTTAAATTTTTACTCATTAACTAGGAACATAATATTTAATTATCTGGTTTTATGATTTGCTATAAAGATTAAATGAACTATATAAATTAATTTGGTTAATATGGAATTAAAATTTATATAAATTTAATCTTATTAAATTAATCAAAATTATATAATTAAATTTTAAATTAAAATTAATAACATATATAAAAAACTTTTTTAGATGAAAATGACATAAGGACTATTATGGATTTTTAATCTTATTTTTTATTGATTACCAATTAAATTACGGTTAATAAATTTATTTATTTATTTTAATAAAAATTATTAGGTTTATTATTTAATATATTTTATTTTAATCAATTCTATATAAATAACTTGAAATTAATAACACATTAATTCTAAAATAATTCTTTCAATATTATAAATGTAATTTTAATTAATCATAATAATCTAAATTTTATACCAAAAAATGAAATCAAACATATTAAATAGTAAATAAAAATTTTAATTTCATAAGAGACTTATAATATTAATTTTTATGTGTATGGAAATTTGTATTCATATTATCATATGTAACTCTTAAAAACCGGTTTTTAGAGTTTATTTTTAAGAATAAAACCATTTATTGTTATTATAGAATTATAATTTACATTGATTAAAATAAATTAAAAATATTTTTTATCATTAAAATAATATATATTTTATAATAAAAAAAATAAAAAACATCATTTAATCATGTAATAGTTTATTAGAAAAAATATTCTAAACACTGTTTCCATTAACATGCTACCTGAATTTTCATAATGTTGAGCATTGGTTGATATGTTACCACCCTGAACCCAATAACCCAATGTTTGTTGTTATTTTATTGAAATTGAATCGATATAACAGATAAAATCACTAAGGATTAATTAGTTAATTTTTCATAATGAAATAGATACACATGTTGTTCCCTTGTTACATTATTATTTAATCGTAGAACCTAATAAAGGAGAATAATCTCCTTCCTTGAATCGTAATCAATGATTTTATCTTCATTCCAAAGGGAAGGAAAAAATATAATGGTGAGATCAAATGATAAGTTATGGTTACATTAATGAATAAGAAGGTATGAAAATTTATAAGGGCATAATCATTATTCCAAGCTAAATAACTGAAAAACACATTCCATCAATAAACTGATAATGAAAATAAAACCATAGATTTTTTCATAGTCAAAATATAATGGAATGTAATAACTTAATACTCAATGAATGAAATGATTAATTATTAGATGTCAGGTATATGGAACATGAATCACTATGTTCAAGACCTTTTACAATGCAGTTTGAGTATATGGGTATAAATACATTTGATTCTTCTTGGAAACAAATGTCAAGGGTTTCTCTCTCATTATTCTGTATCATGTGACCTATCCATGAATAGGGGGATATATAATATGGGTCCCCACCCATCAATAGAATTCCATAATCATTTTTAATACATATACTCAATTCAAGAAGAAATTTCCTAATCAAAATGATTATATTGAGTAGAGGATATAGATTAATCAATATTTCCCCAGTTAAAATAACATTCTAAATATAAATTTTATGTCAAAATTATATAAAAATATAACAATAATCATATAAATGTTAAAAGAAATTTGGATATTTAATGAAATATAAAATTAATGATGATCAAAAATAGAAAAGGTTAGTATACATACACCACTCTTAAAGAATAAGTGGTGAGTAAGGAATATCTCACATAAGTAAAAGTGATATAAGATACCCATTTCAAGGATCCTATCTTCAGAGGGAGGATAAATAAATAAATTAATAATGTGTGAAAAATTTAAATCCAAAAAATAGGGAAACACATTATAAAACAATAAATGTTTATTTCATACATATTCTTGGCATAACATGACCAAAAACATTAAAATTTATCCCAAAACATGAAAATTGATTTTATAAGTGCCTTGCATTATGTTCGAACACATTCATTACATGTATTTTATTTCGTAGATCATCAAATTAGACTAATTAAAAAAATAATATAGAAAGTTTTATTTATTTATTTTATTTATTATATTTTAATTAAACTCATTTCTATTCTTTTTTATGAGTTATAAGATTCATTTTTATCATTCTAGGAGTGTTCATTTTCTTTTTTTTTTCATGATGGGTTTTCTTGTAAACAAGGGTAATTCCCTTCCCCTTCATCATTGGCTTGAAAAGGCAGTGAAGTGAAACTGGACCTTAACCTAAATTTCCAAGGCGATAGATGCTGGTAATAAATATATAGGGAATTATGTATAAATAGGGAATGATTTTCCCTTGAGATAACCCAAAAAACCAAACAAACCATTACCAAATATACCATATGGTGCATGTTAACATTGCCACCCAAAAAATAGAGTCAAAAATGCAACCAAACTAGTCCATAATAATTTCCAAAAACTAATGGAACCAGGCCAAATCACAGTACTAAGTGGTAGAATAGACAAGAATCCCTATGTTAACCAAGGCAACATATACTGCATGACAATAAGCTCCATGATCCATGCACCAAAAACCCACCGAAGCATCACGAAGAACCACTAGCAAATGAGATTCTTACTCTTACCTATGTACCATAATATAAAATCTATAAAAATAAACAAGTGGAAAAGTAGGGGTGATTAATAATACTCAGTAGTGTTTCCACTAAATAACTTCCCTATATAATCCACTAGGATAATATCATTTGCAAATTTCTATAAAATAGTTTTAATAAAACATCAAATAGTTCAACAATTAACGATAATCCAAACACACCCTTACCAAGCCACCTTATCAAAACCATGAAACCAAAGAAAATTCCATATAACCATGAAATAATCCATTTACCCATTTCAAATTGTCATAATAACTATTATCTTTTAAAGAAATAGACAACCTGGAAATAACCATGGTGGAACTCCCCATAAAAACCCGTTACTACTTTTCCAAACTAGTGGTACTTCTTGAGCACTTATCCATAATAGTGTCCATTCCATCCATTATACATCACCTTTATAGTGATACTTCCCACCCACATAAAAAATTATCAACATGATCCATATACATAACCAACCAACAAGAATAAATCACACCATGGCCACACATTATGCAGACAACCAATTCCAACACATTTCAAATCACATCAATAAGTAACCCATTTCCTGAAAACACGCATCAACTATTTTTAATGCCAAGACACATTTTTAAAAATTGTAATAATTACTGAAAAGAATATTTCATAAAACATTTTCTATAATTCTAACAATTATCGATTTTATAATCAACATTTAAAAGTACACAATAATGACCCTTTTTCCAACAACATCACATTTTAACCAAAATCCCCAAATCATAAAAAATGAGTTTACAACAAGATTATCACATCATATTCGGAATTATTATCATGAAAACAAATTAATTAAAATATGACCTCATGGTCTAGCAAATTGGAGTAGAGATTGAAGCCACCAACCATTATGGTTCCCGTAAAATCGACCAATAAGAAACCGCACCCCAAATCTGGTTGAACAATCCACTAAAACAACTCTATATCACCTTACCTATCGTAAAAAAATTCCAAATAAACACTATAGAATTCCATGACCCTATACCTACTTTTAATGAATTTATATCTAGAAAAAAGAGATAGGGAAGATTAGATCTAGTGGAAACCACCAAACTGTCATGAATGAATAAGTATCTGAGATGAACCACCATAAATCCACCTTGAAACCCCTTAAAATACCTTCTAAAAAAAGTGGTAGAGTACCCATAGCCTTTGATAAGATAAATTTCAATGTAACATTTATAAGGGAGAATAAATGGATGAGCTATGGAAAATCATGACTATCCCCATTTAAAAAAACCAATTTTAATGGGCCACATGATTAACTCACAGGGGCTGAAAAACAAAGTGCAATATATGAAGATGATAATGTCTAAACAATGGAATATCACACAATTACCTGGGATTCTCTCATTGTATCCCCTAACCATAATAAAATATTGTATCTTTAAAAACTCCTCTTATGTTGTCCAAAACCATTCTAAACTCTCCAAAACACACCAAAACAATTCTAAACCATGTTAAATGCATAAAATGTATATAAAAGGGTCACATACCACCAAATAGAGGTGCTATAATATCCCCACAATTAGAAATTCCATCCTTAGAATGTCCAGAAAACCCACTATGCCGAAAGTGCTTGGGCCATTTCTCAACCATCTCTTTCTCCCGCTCCCATGTTTCCTCCTAAATCTAACCATGACCCAAAAAACACCAACTGAATTTTATGATCGTACCACGAATGATTTTTTATTTCCTATCCACAATATGAATTGGTACATTCACCAAGAAGCATCTAGAACAATCTCAACATTATCCCAACAAATTTCTTGGTCACAATGAGGCATATAATTTTTTCATCTATGACACATGAAATACATTATGCACCACACTAAACCGTGGTAGAAGAGACAAAAGGCATTCCACCTCTCTAATAAACTCATGTATCTTGAAATGCCCAATATACCTAGGAGATAAAATTCCCTTCATTCAAATTCTATGATGTCCCAATAAAGAAGAGATTCTAAAAATCACATGATCACCCACCTCGATCATAAACAATGGTCCACACACTATTTCCGATGACATTGAGTTATCTCTGTAATCTTTCTGATCAACATGATCTTCTCCATATTCTATTTCACAATTCATAGTACAATCATCAAAGTCTCACATATTTCCACCCACCATAGTGTATAAGGACATAGATACCCATATAACGCCTCAAACGGATCCATATGTATTGAATCCAGATATCTATTATTATAGGAGTACTCCAACCATGGTATGTGAACCTACCTTTTGACACCAATATCCATCACACAAGCCCTTAGTATGCCCTCCAATGTTTGTAACATTCTTTCAGTACGTCCATTAATATATGAATGATAACTCGTGCTCATCGTCAACTGTGTCCCAAGGGCTTGCTACTGGGATTTCAAAAAATGACATGTGATCCTCGGATATTTATCTAATTTAATCGAAACAGGAAGAAACTTCATCTTTACCACTTCATGGATATAGAGTTTGGGTAGATCCTCCACTATATGATGTTATCTAATTTGGAGGAAATGGGCCAACATTGTGAGCTGATCCACAATCACTTATATGGAATCATTTTTTTGATATTTTTTTTGAGAACTGTATCAAAATCCATTTCTCTTTGTTCCCACTTCCACACTAATATAGGAAAATATTTCAAAATTTATGCGGGCCGCTGATTCTCTTCCTTGACTTGTTAAAAAGTCAAGCTCCTTGAAACAAAATCTGCCACTTTTTTCATATCATCCCTCCAAAACTGATCTTTTAATGCAGTAAACATTTTATGAATTTCGGGATTGACATTCCTACTCTAATAATAATAATCTTCGAGATGTACCCCTTCAAAGCTACCAGTTCCACCATCTGATTCCAAAAACAAAAAACAAAATTTCCACTTAGTTAATAGCCAACAATGGTATTTCTATAATTTAGTTTTGACATCTACTACATTCCCTCAGAATCATATCCCTAATCCTCTTTAACCATCCAAACCATGTCAAAAACTAATGAAACATGAAATTTAGACCACTCTTCCACCCTGATCCTCACATTCAAGCCGCATGTCATCTATGACAAACTTAAAATACCACCGATCTAATGCCAATTTCACTGACTTAGCATATGATTTTCAACATAATGAATCCACCATTGAATTTCCCTTATATAGTGTGTACATCAAGTAAAAATAAATCATCTGGAGGTAATCCATCCATCTGCTTTGGGTCAAGATTAGATATCATTGTGAGAAAATATGCTCTAAACTCTTGTGTTTGGTAAACACCGTGAATTCCTCACTAAATAGATAATTATACCAAATTTTTAATGTAAAAAGCATTGTCTCTAACTCCAAATCATGTGTTTGGTTGTTCTAATCATGAAACCAAACTATTGTGATCCCGATAGAATCATGTGACCCCCTTCATGAGAACACACCCCAAACATGATCCTGATGTTTCATAATACACCACATACACATTCCATGTATCAGGAAAAGCTATGATTGGTGTGGATTTAAGGCGACCCATTATCCCATAAAAAAATTTCTGACACTTCTCATCTTATTGAAACAAAACATTCTTCATTGTGAAAGAAATCATAGTTGAGGACAATCATACCAAATCTTGAATGAAATGTTTTTACTATCTATCTAGGCCAAGGACGATCTGTATCTCAAAATTGTTCTTTTCCAGTTTCCATTATATAATAACCTCTGTATTTTCCCTAAAAATAGAACCACTATTCTCAGAAAAAACCTGGCAAAGGAAAGGAATGTCTTGTGTCTAAAAGTAACCCATATGAAATATGGAAAATAATCGAGGATCCATCAGGATCCCTGAAAATATCACCAAGTGTTTACCATGATCCACCATTGATCTCAAATACACTAGTATATCATAAAAAAATACCCCCACAAAAGAATCCTAATATCTTTGAAATATCTGATTCAACAATTCCATTAGCACTAGTAGTTCAATATTTAGAAAAAAAGACATTAAAAATAATATTAATGGACATATCTCCCTCAAAAAGTGGTTTTGAAAATGTAAAACTTTGTCAGCTGTATTTGATGATATCCTGTCCTCAAATAAAACTTCGACTGACTGACAATTATTTTTTTTATTAAGGAAACACTTTTGTGGAGAAAGTGAGAAACCAAAAGGTCCAACAAGACATCCTAACAAACCCAAACAAAAACTGGAAAGAGCAGGAACTACCACATACATGCAACAACAACAACCACCATCCCTAAGCTGGACACTCGGCGATCTCATGCAAGCATGGTCCCTCCCAATGTTTCCATCCCTCAAAATCAGCCATATCCAAATGGCGAATCTACCTTTTTGAGAAACAAAACCAATGCTTCCCATAGAGACATTCTAAGTTAGATGATCTCTCTTTTTTCTAACTCATCCAACTAAACATTTAATTCCCAAAATTAAGTTGGTGCAATTCAGTAAGATAGAATTGAGATACGATTATTCCCCAAAAGAGATAAAACATAAAATCAACTTCTCTAATAGGTGGAAAACCTGATAATTATTAGGATATAAATCCATAAACAGATCAAAAACTGTTGAAAAAATGTTCTAACAAACTGCTTTTACTAATTCCAACGACAATGTCGCTAACAGATATGAGATCATATCAACAGCTAGTGTAAATGAGCATGTGGAACCCTTCTTTTCATTCTTCTCTCCTCTAAAGAGGCATGTAACACAATCCTCCATCGTAAAACTAATCGTTCGCGCAAATAAATAGAGGTGGGACTTAAACATCTCCAAAAAATCCTCTATCAATATTATTTAAAAAGAATCCAATTCAAGCACTAAGAATCCCCACATCAATTCAATTAAATCCACTACTAAGCAACATGCTCAACATAGGATGTACTGACACTCACATTCTCAAAGAGTATTATGATGTTTTAAAAAAGAATAAATAATTTTCACAATTAGACACGAAAAAATAATAACACGAGAAGTAATAAAAGACTAGGAAGCACCCAAATCTAACAGATCCTAGATAAACATGGAATTTAGAAAAACTATACCTTGCATGATGGATTGTCCGGAATGCTCATCCATCGCAACATGTTCTGCTCTGATCAACTACTTTCATTTGACACTCTAAAATTTATTATACTACTAAGGTTCCAATGTATTTACAGAACCACCACGACTAACTTAGATCTTCTAAGGTGGAGTAGGCTACTACACCGATCCCATCAAGGAAAAGGGAGCCTTTGATCCCTAATGTGTATCACAAACACCTGATCTCATTGCATTACGACAATACCGATAATTATTTCATATATTCTTATAGTTATGACATGTTCAAGGTTGTTTCATACAATATATCTTGATGTTTCATATATGGACACACTAAAAATTATCGGATTAATATGCATTGTCAAAGTAAGATTCAACGATCTAACCATCAGATTTTTATTCGTACTCCAACCCTGGAAATATGGGTCTCTCATCTGCTTGAACCCAGTGTTTGAGTTCCTACTATTGCCTATGGGTACCAACATACATCCCCTGCCTATAGCCCCCAAAATATCTCTGTCACACACCATATCTCTATTAAACACATCTATATAATAATTTATACACAACACCACTATCTAGGAATGAACTTCCAACGTTAAACCAACTTCCAAAATTTGTTCCTTTAAAGATGTGCTACCTGATACCTCCAGTTAAAACTTTACTATGTTTATAAACATTATGAATATTCAATTACTTAAAGGATATCCTACTTCAAAAAAAAAGAAAATTGTAGTGCATTGAAATATGAATGTTTGTTGGTAGAATTGTTTTTTAAAAATTCCTCAAAACCCTCCCATGTCACTTCTTTATCCTTCCCAATATGGACGACTACTTCCCACCACTAAAGGGAATGATCTTAAAACATGTATGTGGATAACGTAAAATTTATCTCTTATAGTTCTCCCATGAATTCAAATATCAAATTCATTCTGTTCATCCACACTTTAGTCCTTTATGGCTCCAAATCACCCCAAAAAATTGGTGGATTCTTCTTTTGAAAATGAACCTCGTGATCCACATGCTTTGGTTCATCCACTTTATTTCTACATTCCATAGCTTGGAAAGAATGAACTACAATATGTACTAGCTGTTGATTCACCTAAATCTAAGTTAAAACCATATTTTGAGAGGCCTCCTCCGGATAGTCTATACGATGCCTAACCAATGCCATTTCTATCAACACAAAAACAACCATTAGTCACACACCCATACCATGAAAATAATTATGATTCATATTGAATTACATATAAATATCATAGCCAAGAATTCCTAAAGTTCACATTTCCCATGTTTCACTCTTCTGAATAATACACCATATTTTGAAAATCAACCCATTTTTAAAATTCCAAAACCATTCATATTTCAAATCCACACATTTGAATTAATTTTTCTGATTTTCCACACATACATATATTCATAAAATTTCATAATTTATTATAACAAACCAAAAATTCATCCTAGATGGTATTCATTTCTAACATTAATTTCATTCTCGTGTCATTGGATACACCCATGAAAATGATATATCCAATGCCTATAATTGTCTCAAAAATACTTTTGTACCCATCTTCCTAGTAACATGAAGTTTAGAATAAAATGGTTAGCTACATACTTTTATGCTATACATTCTTTGTTCTGACCATCCTACGCCTTAATACCACCCTGAATCAATGAATGGACCATGAACATATTTCAACACCATGAACAACAATTAACGCCAAAGGACTAAGAAATAAAACAAAAATTATAACGCCCCTTCTAATTGTATTATGAAGGCCATGAGATTCTACTAGGCCTTAAGTGATCATCCCATGGGGCTAGAGGCTGAAAATAAATGTAAAGGGCCTCAAAAATAAATTTTGTTATAATTTCCCATTGAGATAAACAAAAAAACCAAAAAATCCATTACCAACAAAACTATATGATGCATGTTAACATAGCAACCTAAATCATAGAGTACCAACAGTCAACAAAACTAATCCTTAATAATTCCCAAAAACCAATACCAACCAAACCAAATCATGGAACTAATTGACAGACTATAAAAGATACCCCAAGTGAACCAAGACACCCTCCACTACTCCAATACTAGATCAATTCTCAATGTACCATAAAACCACACATATATCACAATGAACTTCTAGAAAATGAGATTATTTACTCTTACTTATGTCTTAGAATACGACACCAGAAGAGGCACCAATGTGCCAAAGTAGGGGAGAGTAATAATACTCCGTAATATTTCCCCCAAATGAAATCCCAAAACATGCAACCTAGAAAATATATTTAGCTTATTTATATAAAATAGTTTATATAAAACATCATATTGTTCAACAATTACTGATAAACCAAATACATCCTTACCAAGCCACCTTACCCAAATAATGCAGCCCAAGGGAAAGGCAAAAATACCATGACATAATAAATTTGACCATTTCACATTAGATCAACAATCATCATCTTGCATGAAACACACACAAAGGAAACAACACCCGTGAAACTTTCCATCCAAACCTATTACTACGTTTCCAAACTTGTGGTACTTCACGACCACATATCAACAATCGTGGCCATTATTTCCACCATCCATCACCTTTTAGAGTGATACATCCCAAAAAATTCACACACAATCAACAAGATCCATAATATTTAATAAAATAATAATCATAATGCACAATAGGGCCACAAATTATGCACACAACCAATTCCAACAAATGTGAAAACACTTCTATAAATCCCCAATTTATTGAAAACTCCCTTTAACCATTTTCAATGCCTAAGAACATTTCTATATAACAACATTAGTATTGAAATTCATATTTCATAAATCATTTTCCATGATTCTATATGTTGGGGATTTTCAAATAATCATTTTTAATTCACACAACAAAACCCTGTTTTGTAATAATGTCCCATTTTATCCAAAATCCCCAAATCATCAGCAAATGAGTTTCTACAACAATTCTCACATAATATTCATAATTAATCTCATGTAAAAAAATTTATTGCAACAAGGCATCAAAATATAGAAAATTGTAGTCGATAGAGAATCCACCTACCATTTGGGTTCTGGAGAAATCGATCCATAGGCAACCGGACCACAAATATGGATGAATGCTATACTAAAACGACTCTAGATCTCCATCCCTATAATCAATAATATGTACAGTCAATAAATTAAACTACCAAATCCGTAGATCTACATGAAACAGTTTTAGATGTTGAAATCCACAAAAGAGAGGATATTAGATCTATAAAAAACCACAAAACTTACTAGAGAGACGACTTTCATGAGATGAACTGCCTTTAAACCATTTTGAATCCCATTTAGATACCTTCCAAAACAAGTGGGAGAGAACCCCTAGCAATTTAGAAGAAAAAATAAACCATATGTTTTGTATTTTAAAAGAAATTTTTTAGTTAGGGAAAAGCCCAACTAACAACATTTAAAAAATAATTTTTAATGGGTGGAATAGTTAGCTCACACAATTTTACAAACTGTTCGCTAACTGTGTGGATTATTTTATACAAATAGTTTCATATCAAATAGATACCAGGGATAATTCCATAGTTTCATCTAACCATGATCATACATTACAACAATAAATGGCCTCCAGTGTTTTCGAAAACTTATCTAAATTTCCCCATACTCTCCCAAACCTTTCCCAACTAATTCATATTCCTAAACAAGGTATAATAAATGGTGACATACCTCAAACCACAGGTGATAGAGCATGTATGGGTGTTGGTGAAAAATGATAATAGTTGTACTGAATCAAAATTATAAGTTATTAATGAAGAGTTATAATTTTAAATGATCTTACAAATCATTTGGTTATATGGTTTTACAATGATTCAATAGAAACAATGTTATTGAAAACAATTTAATTTATTTTTGGTGGTCCTTGTGAACATTGTGAAGATATATAATTTTATCTAATATCATGTTTATATATTCGATACAAACCATTATATAACATATTATATGTTTAGTAAAATCTAATTTAACCATAATAATGGTTTTTTGTCCAGAATTTTTGGTGGTAATGTAAAATTAAAATGAATAGTCGATGATGCTGTTAAATTGAAACATCAACGATTCTATTTTAATTTTTAGAATAAAATTTAGAGGATAAGGGGTTGGATGATGGATATTACTATAAAAATATAAAATTAAAGTATATGTATGATACCTTAGTAATCATGTGTTTTTGGTTATATGAATTATGAATATGATAAGAAAATTAAAGAAATTAAATGAAATTAAAATAAAATGAAAGAAGATTTTATCTCTTGTGTATAGTCTCCTTGAGAACCTCCATATGGTACTTGGGATTGTTATTTTTTTATAGAAACAAGAAACATACATGGGTAAGATGTTTAGGAGAGTAATTACGATAAATATAATTGATATAGAAATCCTAGAAGGTGTGAATGATAGTGTTAGTGAGTGGAAGTATTCATAGAGGAAGAGAGGGAACATTTTAATTATTTTCTTCATTTGTTTATTATTTAGGATCAAGACTATAAATAATTATGATTCTATTAAAAATTTATAGTAAATAGTGCATGTGTGTTTAGACTAATGGTACTAAAATCTGTAAAACATCATATATGACTCAATTATTCACATATTTAGTTAATACAATAATATATTGTATTTCACTATTCACCAAACATTCATATATTTTGGAAAAATCCCAAAAATTTTCCCTAAATTTTTTTATGTGTAGATTTAAAAAATGGACTCCATTTTTTTATAAAGAAATGTATTAATATTGGAATTTTAATTTTTAGTTAAGAACATTATTTATTCAAAAAACAACCATTTTAGAATATAAACACTTTTATAACACTTGAAAAAATTCATTCAGGTCTCCTAAAATTATCTTATAATCATAGAAAAAAAATTAAATAATTTATAAATATTCTTTATGAAAATAAATTTTATTTTAAATCTTTTTATTAATTATAACATTGTTAATAAAAATTTACAATTTTAAAAAATATCTACACTTAATTTATCATTTTTAAAAAATTTAACCACATGATGGCCCTCTTGTGGGGGGTGTGTCTCATCGGCATACTAGTTCAAGGTGGGATACACTCAGTTATGTTACTAGTGAATATGGGAGCTATATAGGGTTTGGTTTCATGGTGTATGATAGTTCTTGTAGCCCAAGGCATTATATGAGGTTTCGCATGTCATAATTTTTGCATTTTGATTTTAAATTTTTTATTTGGATATATTGTGGTTGTCATTCATAGCATAGTGGAAGATATTGATGTACGTCTTAAAATTGATTATTATTATGTTTTTGTTTGGGGTTTTGGTTTATATGAGATGGTTTTGGGTTTTTTAATCATATGTGATCAATGTATTGGTGTACATTAAATATATTCCCATTCAACCACATATTTGTTTTATTTGAAAATGAAAAAAATATATTTGGACCATAAAAATTAATTATATATCCCTTGATAAAAATATATAAAATTTTCATTTATATGATTTATAAATTTTATTTATACTTTTTATAGGTGTGGTAATTATTCTAATGGTCACATTAATATTATTTACAGTCACATTACTATTCCAATGACCATGTTAATAGTTAATTGTATATCAGGTTTAGTTTAAGCTTAGTGTTGCATGAAACAATAGATATTGAGTAAATTGAATTTGTATATGAAGATATGTACCATAAATCATGGGGTGTTATATTCTTCACTACATTGGAAATTTCATCCTTGATATTTTTCATGGATAATTCCTTATAAATATATGATGGTGGTCCTTCTTCATAAAAGCCTTGTGTTTACACATTGTTTTCTCATTATATAATGAATAATTCCTTCCAGAAAACGGTGGTAATGAAATTTAACTTATTATCAAACATAAACTCATAAAATCAAGATTTTATCCATAATTACTAATATAATGTTACATGGAGGCATATAGGATTCAAAAATAATGATATCCTTAGATGTTTCAAGATGCGTATATCCAAAATACCATTGTAAAAATTCATCTACAACATAATTATGGAATAAAAATGCATAAATACTTCAATGGTTCAACTTAAATTATTATCTTGTAAAATTGATTTCTTTATCTATATGGTAACTCTTAGGTCAATTCATTGAGTTAGATAATCCACATATTCCCCAAAAATAAGACATTGAAATCCATCGTAAAGTTTCACTCTATGTCCTTCTTTTCCAAAAATATAACACCATACCTTCAATTTGATATATTCCTCCATCTTCTTCTCACCACCTTCTTGATATATAAGAAGATTAATATTATTTCATCTATATTCATTACAAAATAAATATTCATAAAAATTCATCTTCCTCCTATATTTCACTTTTGGAATCTCATCTATGATTAAATTGTTAATCTTATATTTTGACATATTATTAGGTTTAATTAAAATATATGTATTTCCATTCATTCTAAAATGTGTTTTCTAAAATGTAATATAATTACATTATGCCTTAAATTGAAAATTAACATTATTCCTTCTGGTTTCATCCATTCACTAAAATAATAAATTAAATTGTGAGAAATAATAGTCATAGTAAAAAAAATCCCTTATAATATGTCTAAATCGTGACAAATTTTTTTAAATTAATGAAAATATAGGCTTACCCTATGTTATCCATGTTAATCCTTTAAATACTTTATGATGGTTGGTAGAGAGTGTGTGAAATTACAAAACATATCCACATAGAGTGTTGTCCTAGGTGTGCAACAAGGATCATGTTTATGCACCAAGAGATGATCGAATCAAGTTAGATGTTCCCTTTTTAAATGTTTTAATCCTACGTAACTCTGTTCTAGAACCACAACACCTTGTAATATCCAAAAAATGGATATAATTTTCTTTGAATCACCATTCTCTATCATGCACAGAAATTCCAGGATATTTCCCTATATATTTAATTATCCTTATACTTGACCAGAAATACATCTGAAGGCATATTCTTTGGAATCTCCCTAGTGATCCCACAAAACATTTTCTAATCCTAGTATACAAAAACTGACTAAAACATTACACTAATAGAAACTATAATGAACCAAAATTTTCATACATAAATATCACATAATTTTATATGAATATTCAATACATTTTATAAACACATTCCGAAGTAAAATAATAGTTATGTTTCTTTGAAGACTAGAAACAAAATATTCTAATTTCATAAAATATCTTCATTATCCCCCACAAATATCTTTCCACATAGTATTCCTCTTATGAATTGCCTACTTGAACCTTTCATCATAACCTAGGGAAGGAAACATTACACTGGATGATCACACATGCTCAATAATGTTAGGTGATGGAGATATCAATATTTGATTATAAGGGAATATGAAATTGGACATGACATTTGAAATGTATACCCTGCCTATCATAGATCATATTCATGAGTCATGTAATAAATAATGGAAGCTCGAAATAAGTAAATCATAATGGGTCACAACCATGATATAATATATATTTTCATAAGAAATAGAATTGTGTCACACGCATTAATATATAATTATTTGAACATGTGTAAAAAGAAAAAGGTTCACTCAATACGTTAATGATATGAAATTAGTCCCTCACATAGAATTATATCCATAAAACCAAGTCTATAAAAGATCATATGGACTGTAAATATAAGTCCAAGCATAAAATTATGTATATGATTGTAGGTTTCATGGATAAACATATAGACATGAAATGTAGGTTCTCCCCAAAAATTTTGAACATGAAATCTCCTTTATCCATAATATATATACCACATGAGTGGTCCATCAATACCCAATGCATTGGAGGGAGATATAGGTATCACCCATCCATAAAAAATTTCATAAATATGAGTTCTACAAGATTATAAAATATTCTTTTCTCTTAAATGATGAAAAGAAAAATATTTCATAAATATTTCATCAAATTATAACTCGTAGAAAAATGGAACATGATTCAACATCATCATATAATCATAAATCATATATATAATTAATATGGATGGTATACATGTATCATATTTATAAAAATCATAAATAACATAACATATTTTCATTTGAATTTGAAAATGATTTTGAAAGAACACATGAATTATTTTTTTGAAGAAAATAACTTTTTCATTTTAAATCAATTTTTGTTAAAGCATCAACTTTTTAAATGAAAATTTTTGTTATGAAAATAAACATGTCAGCTTATAAATAAATATTAAAATAATATATTCATTATTATAATCGAAAACATTCTCAATACATAAATGATAAAAAAATTCTTTTTATATTCTTTTTGGAATAGTCGAAAATGCCCATTTTGAAAATGAAAAAAATATTCCTTTTAAACTGTTTTCTAAAAGGTAACGTATTGTTAAATATTATTTTCATAAATTGTAGGATAACATTAATAAATGAAATAATTTTAATATAACATTTACATGGAATTGAAATATTCCCCAAAAGAGACAAAAACATGAAGAATATCGTATAATGCTCAGATTCTGAAATAAACCATTAAAACTTTGGTAACATTTGAATCACAATCCCCATAAAATAAATAACATAAAATAAAACATTTAATATCACTAAATCAATTATATTAATGATATAATATTTTAAATAGGAAGTATGTACCACCCAAAAAATAAATATCTTTTATATAAGACATATGACACAAATTAATAGAAGTTAGAAGAAAATACCGTACATTAGGACTGACTTCATTTAATAGACCATTAACATCCTATAATTTTTTTTAGTATATTAAACATATAAAACTTATTAATTTACGTTTTTATTATATCATATATATTCATTATACATATATTTAAATTCATCCATTATGATATTGATAGAAAATGAATTACATCGTCCATGGAGATGATAGGCTATATTACGCTAGAATGTTGTATTCACTTTATGACGGATGGAAAAAAATAAATATAAAAAATAATTAAACATTGTTGAATAATTATTGTATAATTTATATCATATATATTAATATTATCCATCTTATTACCACCCAAATAAAATAAAAAAAAATTGAATCATGTCTCATCTTGGAGGTGTAACTCAATATGTGTGCAAGAGAAATGCCATCCATCCATCCAACGGCCCGAAGGGCTTAAAATTATATTATTATAAGATAAGAACCCATTTTAAGGGATGAAGGGGGTGGAAACCCAATGACATCATGGACATAGGACACTCACACTCGAATGAAGAAAGAGTAAAAAACAGAATGACAACAGAGAACTGCTCCTCCCCAGCATGTGAACATGAAGAAGCTCTCCATCATTTCAATGTGATTTGGAAAGAAAGTGTCCTGAGTTAAATCTCAGGATCGATCCGATGGATGGCTCAATGCCCTCTCAAACAACCAAATACAAACAAAACTACAAGGATGAACCGCCAGCTCTAAACCCTCCTTTGGAGTCAACTCATGAAGTCGAGTCTGGAATCACAAACCCCCCACCTTCGAATGCCAAAACATTCAAGCATACACCAAAAATCTTCTAAAACAATTGATGAAAACCACACAACTCAACCCACCGTGAACCCTTCATCATCACCAAATAGACAACTCGCAAAATTACAATCGCCACCTTCCTACCTGCACGAAATGACCGCAATAGACCAGCCAAAGAACCCCCTACCAGATCATGACACAATCGACGGAAACCAGCCTTCTCACCAAGGGAAACCAGTTCACTAAGGATTAGAATTTCAGATCCTACACAAGTGGTACAGAGAACAATCCACACCACAGAAGAATAAATGGACTCCATGGCCTCTGTAGAATATGTTTGCAGCACAGAGCTCATCCAAAGAAAGACCCCGCCACTGTGGAAAGGCGGTCACAGCACCGGCCACCAGAGGACTGGCCCACGGAGCACGAACCATGTCCCCAAGCCACCCTGATCATGCCCCCACCAATGCAGAACAGGCAGAACATAACCCCAACACACCAGATCTAGATCTCCTTCACCACAAAAATATGACCCCGAAGCAAATCCAGACCTTACCTTCGTAGAAAGATGAACCACGACCCCGTTGCACCGGAATGGGAACCTCCTCGCCACATTGAAGACCATGGCCATGACGCCGCATCGAATCTTGACCCCACGATGCAGAAGAGCTGGAGCAGCACCCCGATTCCAGAGAAAACTGGAACACCCTCGCCGTGGGTGATCAAACACCGAGCTTCCAGATCGGGGCCACCCTTCACCGTGGAAACATCCACCACAACATGAACATACTGGGAAGACTGAGGAGGAACCACCACTGTCTGAGAAAAACGGGAGGATAGCGTCGACGAGATGGAACCCTAACCCGCATCTCCCTTTACGGGCTCATTCAAGAGAAACGTCAACGTTTTCCAACAGTATGGAAGGTAAAAAGTTAGAAATTATATATTCATTCCAAAATCCTAATTACATTATATATATAATATATAAACATTAAATCCATCATATTAACCATTAAGAAAATAATGTGAGGGATAATAAATTGCATCGCTACATGGAGATGGTAAGCCCTACGTGTGCATGAGCAATGATTTAACTTCTTATTTTAATGGGAAAGAGGGCATATAATGGTGTTTTAATTATTAAAATAACATTTAATAATATTTATGATACAAATTATAATATTCTATTATATTTATCATATATTTATTGTAGGTAATAAGAGTAGATAATGAAAGTGAACGGTTAGAGTGATTAATTATTCGTCAAAATGAATCTGTTAGATCTCTCATTGAGAAGACCAGAACCACCATAATGTGGACTAGTATTTTTAAATGATACTTTTTAGGGTATTATATTTTCATAAGACTACATGTGTTGAAAAAAATTGAAGGATGATGTGTAATTTTATAACCAAGGTGATGGAATCTTTTGTAATTTATCAAAAGAATAATATATATTTAAACTATTCTAAATCTAGATTCATACAAATGTACTATAAATTCACATAATAATAAAATTGAGACCTTTCGTTTTTTCATTTTCACTGTATAATAATTTCATTATTTTATTTGTAATTTATTAATATATTAATACCATAAAATATCATTATTGTCAATCTTTATAATATTCATTACTTTGACTTTTACAAACATCTCAAATACATGTAGAATTCAAGTAGAATATTTTACTATATATTAATAAATCCACGTTATTTTTTATAAATCTCTTATTACATTAATAATTTTAAATTTAATCTCTTTTAATATTTTTAATATCATCTATTTCATTTTTCCATTAATTGCATAATTACTACATCAGTGTAGTGTAAGAATTTATGTAATTATTTCTTAAATTAAAATTAATATATAAATTAATAGGATAAATATAAATATTTTATCATTAAAAAATATACATGAAAATATACTTTATAAAACACTATAATAAAAATATTACACTTATTAAAACAATAGGGCGACATGTTTGAATTTTCATTAAATAAAATATTAGAACTGTCCTTATCTCATCCATGTGGTTGTATAATGACATAAACTAGAGATTTGGATTATTATTGTATCGATAGACTAATTATATAATATTTATGCAAGTGTTTGGGTTACTTATTCTTTCTAATCATTTAACATTTAGTGTTTTAAAACCATTGTAATCATTTTTCTTTGTTTTTATAAGCACTGTGTTAGTGTTGCATATACAAATAAGGTAATTATTTAACATATAAAAAAAAGACTTCTATGATAAAAATAAATTTATTGGGAATAAGATAATAATTTACATTCCTTCATTATATATGTTTAGTCATATAAATGTCCCAAAAAATTATTAAATTTTTTAATTCTTATTTTCTAGCCTTAAGAAAGCATTGCATAAGCATTTGGAAAATATTATTGTTCTATAAGATACAAATGAAAAAATGTAATTAAAATTCCTCCTCTTTTCATGATATTTATGAAAAAAAATTGTGAAAATACTTATTCACTCTCTATTAATATCTAAAAAGAATAGGTTTTTACATTTCCAATGTTGCATAAGCACTATGGCAGCACTGAAAAAGATTTTCATATTTAACATGATATCATTTAAACTTTATATGTAATGAGTTATTTTTTAATTATATTTTCACAAATGAGTATTCACGTATGTTTAATAATTTTTTCCTTAGTATTTTTTGATGATATTAAAGAATATATCGTATTTCATAAAATAACTGCATTTTTTACTATTCTACATAAATTTAACATTTTCTAATCATTCTTAAAACATCATTGTAGAAAAAAATTTGAATTGGTGAATAAAAAAATGAAATTTTCTTTGTCAAATACATTATATAAAACATTTAAAAATTAATCATAATATTCACTCACATGAAAACCCATTTTTATAGAATATGTATTTTTTATAAATAATATGACTTTACAGAAAATTTTATGATTACATATTAAAAATTTATAAATACATTTCTAATATGTTGGAATTTTAAAGAAATTTTGTAAAGTATGTAATCATGTTATTATCATCTAAATTAATTGATAGTTATAACTGTCCCAATAAGTAATAGTATTTTAATAGTGTATTTCAGTTTGTTAAAATATTTTGTTGTGTATAGCGCATGTCATCAAAGTAATTAAAATATTTAAATAGAATTATTATCTCAATTTTTTTTGGTTTTACACTCCCAATATTTTATCATCTATCAATGATCCCCACCATTGAACTAATAATATCCCATCACTCAATAAGTTCTAATTTTTTGGATCTATATTTTTGTTTATATAATCCAAAAAGGCGGTAATACATTTAATATAATGTCATAAAAACTATCATCTTGTAGATCCATTGGGTGTTGAGTGGAATCCCATATCATGATACACTATAACATTATTTCCACACAACATTCCTCCAAAGCTATATTGCATAGACATAGGTTGTCAATCCAAATAAAAATTTTGTAAATCAACCCATTATCTTTGTTAAGAATTCATGATAATTAAAAATACCCCTTATAGGTCGAACCCACACTTTAACAATGGGTACATCATAATATATATTATAGAATGATTAATTAATTAATATGTACATGAGTGATTTTTTTATTGTGAATAAATATTTCTTATTTTATGCTTAAAATTCCTTGTTTATATTAATTAGATTTTACATAAGTGCTTAACCATGTATTGATAAATCAATTATGAACGGTCCATTAATTAAAATTTTATCTTTTAAAATTAATTTATTTTGTTATGCGATCACGGTCATGAATTCATAAAATAAATAATTCGTAATAAATAATAAATTAAAATATAAATCACCTTATCATGATCATATCTAATAATTTTCTTATTGAGCACAAAATAAATCACCATATGGTTTAGGGGAAACCTAATTATGTCGGTCTTAACATGGTTTGTAGAAATAAACCTATCCAATTTTGTATCACCTCGGTGGGAATCATCATAGTTCCATATTGAACCACCTCCATGCTCCTTGGTATAATGCTTTTATTACATGTATTTACAACTCAAACGCATGTGTGGGGAAAAAAATTATTAGTTTATGGGATTTAATAATTAACCATATAAAATAAATACCTTCATAATAATGGAGGGTGAGAAGAATCTCATGACATAATATTTAATTTAACATTTAATAATTGAAAATAAAACTAATTAATTATGTTAAATTAAAGCTATGCACACACATGTCTTGGTCAATCTCATGAATAGTCATACCCATTCAACAGATATGAAAAAGTACAGTTTATAAAATTCATTTCTCTTTGCACATTATTATTAAGATAAAACATTATTCCGCAAATTAATTAATTTTCTTTCATCTAAATTACCATATAAATTCTCGTAGAGTTACCCATCCAAAATACATTTATGTAAAATAAATAATATATCCAAAAATTATAAAAAATTATAAAAAAAATAAATTGATAATTTTAAATTATTTTAAAACATTTTTTTATTATCAAACACAACAGGTGCCAATCCATTTAATATGGTTTTAATGATTTAATTAATAATTTTATCTATTTTAATTTATTCTTTTTTAGATACTATATAATATGTATATATAAGCTACATGTCATGTTCCTTTAATTTAATTTATCAAGTATAAATTTCTAGATATTTTGTGCGCACCTTTGGTGGACTACACAATGTGAACTTGCCAGATACAAGTAGTATATCATTTTTGTCTTGTGTCTACACAACACGCCAATGGACTCATCATATTGTTTGGATACATGACCACTAGACCTGTACACTGACTATACACTACGTGTTATTTTGCCTTATGTATTCATAACTCACTAAAATACATGGTGTGTATTTTATATATAAGAAATAATGAACAGAACACCATATATTCTAGCTACATGTCATGTATTTAATTAATGCTCAATGTTTTATATCTCACGTTGGGTCACTCCGTGTATTTCAAGACAATGCTTTCAGAAATTTCACCACTACACTATTTAGACTACATGATGTGTATGCCTTATACAAGATGTGTAATCCAACAATTAATGTTCTATGTTGGGACAATGAACAAATTTTTTGAAATTAATCCACCATTTGTAGTTACTATTTTTAATTTCATGTATCTTATGGAACATCCATTTTCTTGTATTTTGGGTTTATAAACTATTCACGGTCTAAAAATCGTTTTACCCAATATCTCGAGTAGAAATCCATACCACATTACCATTTCATTTAAGCTATTTGTTTTTCTATTCTTTATTCTTTATAATATCAAAAATCATGAATAAAGAAATAAAAATTTCAAATTAATTTTAATTAAAGCATCAAATTAAAAAACGAACATTCTATAAATAGAAAATCTAACTATTATTTCTCATATAGTTCAACAATCTAATAAATAATTATAAATTTAAAAAAAAATTCATTAATACTAGTTGAAGGTTCTATGAATAGTAAAATATATATAGTGGGATAAAAAACCATGTCTTTATTGTCCATTTGATAGATAATTTTCAAATTTGTACAAGATGTGAACTTCAAAACCATTTAATTTCATTAATTGAATATTCAAATAGATTAGTCCCAGAACCAAGATAGGATATTTACACATTAAAATTCAAATTAATTTATATTTGATCACATGAATAATTACTTGGTATGGGGATCTTTCGTTATATATGATACTGACCATACCAAAAACCTCTTTCATATTACCATCATTACATAGTTAGGATCTACCTATAGAATCCCTATAGTGGTGATAAATATGTGCTCATTTGATTTCTGAATAGAATTTATTTATTACCAGGTTCCATCTTAGTATAGGGATTAAATTATATTGTTTATCTTTATCACTTCAAGACCCTTTGGGCTTCATAGAGTTCTTCGCTAGTGCATCTCATTCTTGAGAGGAAGAGGGGAAGAGGAAATAGGAGATTTGTATGTTTTGAGAAAGTATTCTAAAATCTTTATTAACACTACATAATAGACATACGAATCAATTAAAAGATGTACTTTTTAGGTTATAATATTATTTAATATTATACCAACCATTAAATAATATAATAATTTTTATCATGCCTCATTACCTGTAATTATATTATTATTATTAATTTTTGGTGTTCACTAACTCATGCATGATAAATATTATTATAATGTAATGAAAATTAATATTCATCATGAGACATAATTTTGATATTCACTAACTCTGTGGCATTTATTGAATATGTGAATTATTACATAATTAAATATTTTATGCTTTAATAAATATTTTTTATTCATAAAACATGAATAAATGTATTAATCATTTTAAAGACTAATATTTATTACATGAATAAAATTCAAATAGAGTTTAATCATGATTAATAGAATCACCTACTGTGGGACCCACTATGATTTTTTTGGCACTAGGTGGTATTGATTAAATTCGATGATCAATGTCTAGAAATAGGTCAATGAACTCCTGAAAAAGAATATAATGTCGCAGTGTTGACAACCACATATGAATAATCATTGTTTAATATTGTCTCGTTGCCAAAATATCATATATAGAGAGTTTAACATACGTTTCATCAACATATATGCTCGATATCTCTTTCTGTAACAATGTGAAATAAATAAATCATTACACCATGGCCTTGGAATTTAGGGAAATGGGTCAATTCCAATCAAATGGACAAAATATTATCTTTAATAATACTTATACATTAATAAAATGTAATCCTTTACATGTCTATCATATCAAAATTCCATATGAATTGTGTCTTCATTGTTTATTAAATACATCTATGTGTATGAGTAAAAACATGCATAAATGATAATATTAAAAATTATGGAGCATTACACACATTCAATCATAGTAATATTTGATGCCACTAAAATATATAGAATTCTTATTTTTTATTTTCTTCTCATATCCTACTACTGAAGAGATTACCCAGTGATAAATTCATGATATAAAGAATCATATACATAATGGTACTCGCACTTGATATTCCATATTCTGTTTTTCCCATCAGAATATGATATTTGACTATAGATTAATATATAAGAATATCTTCATGGAATTTCATGGTTCTCATCATTTCAATGAACTAATATGAACTTATCAATGTGAAAGATACCATATGAAATTATTCCTTAAATTTCATATAGAACAATGAATAATATGTAATATGAAGTTTTATTTATATTAAACTCCTCAAATATACAAATAATCCAATGTATAAATACTTGGTTATAGAAAAACAACTCTGAAAATAATTTTGGTATAAAAAACTATTAGGTTTAATACATAATTGACATTGACATAATAATGGGTTGATTTATTTTTAGAATAGTAAGATAATATTAGTTATATTTGGATACATATATGATTCATGATATATTTAGTGAACTCCATATCATTTTTGGTGTTACAATATATATACTATTTTTTTATATTACATACGTGGTGTTTAATATAATGTAAGTTTATTGAGTAATATAGATCTTTTTTGTGGTTCTCGACAAGAAAATTCAAATGGTTTTCATAATGTTATGTTACTGATAATATATAATTAGGATATATATAAAATTCGGGGTATTATTTTATAAATGATTATTATTGTTTAAGGAATGATAAGTAACAATATATTTCCTAAGAGAGTATGGTAGATGTTATATTTTATGTTATAACTAAAATGAGGAATATGCTAATAATACCCTCACCTCGGGTTTTTATTGATTAGTAATAAAAATTTTAAGGATACAATTTAATTAAGAGGGTATAATGTAACACATTGATATGATAATATATGATGAACTTTAAATAATCCTATATGATTTATAGCTTTCTGTACATAAAACACCAACCTAAAATGAAATCATGAAATATTTATATATAAATATAAATATTATGTATGAACATTAAAAAATAGTCATTGAATTAGTGGGAATAAATAGACATTTCATATTTATGAAATATTTATAAAAGGAAAATATTGACCAATTTTAATGTAATAAAATTCAATTAATATATAAATACAACTAAAAAATCAATATATACTATAAAATATAATTTTCAACAATTAGTGTTTCATTTATAGAAACAGTGTATATTATGAGAATATGATAATAAAATATAATGATTATAAGAATTATATATCAACAATAAAGTAATTATTAATTTATATGAAATTCAAAAAATGAATGAAAAGTGATCCAAAAACTTTTGGGATTGTATTTCAATATTGTATTATAAAATATTAGAAATTTAATTTCAAAAATTAAATTTGGTTTATTATTATACATACTAAAATAACCATAAGATTAATTATTTATATTTTTCAAAAAATAATGATTTTTGGTGAATCATGCAAAATTTTATTTCTACAAATGTCGGAATTTTGTAAAATAAACATTATAAAATAATAATTTTAAATTCAAGAAATCATATTCTAATCCTATGGTGTATTTTATTTGTGACATTAAATTTTTTTAAAAAAATGAATTTACATACCCATATTTTATATCTTTGTACATGAGTAATATTTTATAAAAAAATACATCATTCATTTTTTTAAAAAAATTTATTTTTATAACATAAATAATATGATAAAATCAAAATGATATTACAATTTACAATTATTTGGATAAAATTATCTAATAATTAACCCTTTTATAGTTAGGCGTAAGGATTTATTTACCATAAATAAAAATTAGTTACCGTATCAAAAAATAGAATCATGAAACATAAAATTATAGAGGAAAAAACATGAAAACAGATAAAAAAATTACTACAATAAGTTCTATGAGGTTATTTTATTGACCTTATATCATCCCCACTAAATTATTTATCAATTTATTAGAAACCAAACATGTTTAACATGTGTTCCCTTTATATTAGTTTGAATTATTTACAAATATGTTGTTCTCACACTTATAAAATGGGTCTCTAAAAACTCCATTAAGGCACTCAGAAAAAAATTTCATCCTCCTAAATATGTTATATTTATTCTCCCCATATAATAATTTTTTACTATCATGAACATATAGTACCAAAATATTAGATACTTTTAACCATTTCTATGTAATATTCTAATGATATATCATTATAATCAACATGATTAATTTTTTTCCTTAAGGTAGTTATTTTTTATTTTTCATTTATGTTAATAATTAGTAATAATTGTTTCCATAGAAAATTTTTTTATAGATATTTTTATTATGTTATGGTAGTATTTATTAATCAAATTTTCTCTTTTCTTTTATGATAAATGAAATCATAATTTGTGTGATGTGCAGACTACCATCTGGATGACTCATGTTTTTTTCCATCATCGAAATAAAAAGGTTGCAAAAATATGGAATTTAATAAATAATTATGATATTTATATCATTTTTATTTTTATAAAATGATAAAAAATAATACCATATTCAACCATTCTATGGAAAACTAAATCGAAAACCATTCATACGTGGGGACTACCGTCTCTATTGAATGAATGATTTCCATTTTTATTTTCATCAGCACCTTACATGGATTATAATGAGTACATTATTAAATTATAAAAATTATTTATTTTATATTAATAAATTTGGGTATAAAACATTTTAGAACCTATTAATTATATGTTCAACCAAACATAATCATTAATTAAATCATTTAAAATGAGAAAACCAGTGAGAAAATAATATCTTACTGATAAGTAATGACATTATATAAATTATATTCTACTTATTATCCATTAATATTTAGAAATATCACAATAATAATAAAATAATAATACCATTATACTTATAATATGTAAATAATACCAATAAACATCTTCATAATCATCCATTATTTATGGCAGGATCATAGTGGGACAAGATTAACAACCCACTTCAACAACACTATGAATTTATATCATGAATGACTATGAGAACTTATTTACTTGTATAATTTTATATATATATATATATATAATTTATTTTTTATTCTATTATGTTTATATCAACATTTAACTCATTAATTAATAAAACCCATTGTGTTCATAAATAATCATCAAAACATGATCTTCACAGAATTCAGCTTCCGGGTTTATAATCAAAAATTCCATTGAGTGAAATTATATCCATATAAATTATTAGGTAAATTATATTATAGTAAATTATATTCTCTAATAATGATGTTTTTATTGGAGAAATAATAGTTAAAAGCAACATATTTAAGAAATTAGTTCTATTTGAAAATGATTACATACAACCGATGATGAACATAGGTAATCCTATCTAATATATACATATACTCTAAAAATATAGTGGAACAAGATTTATATATATATATGATACTTTTTTAAGGTTAATATTAAAAAAAATACAAATATATATTGGAGGACTATAAAGGTTTATTGTATTTGAAGACTCGATACGCAATCTTATTATTTCATAAAAGATCATAAAAAACACCCATAAATATCTTCCCTTATAATAAAATTTATATTAAAACCCTACTAAAATATTTCTTCATAACATAGGGAATAGAATCATCCGAAATGATTGTCTCATATTCCTAGTAAGGGTAAACATGGAAAATATCATTCTATGATCTTATGCAAGAATAAGATAAGAATTAGGATATGATATCAAGAAATAACAAAATTATACCCAATCAATCATGGATAATAAAAAGGGTTGTTGTATAACAAAATTCATTACGGGGGACATGAATCATAAGAGTGATAAATCATCATAACCCAGTTATGAGTCATAAGATTCTATCATAAAATTGTGGCACCATCATAGGTATGGAAATAATTTCATATTTCAGGGTTAACTGCGGAGACCATCCAATCATAGCATATTAGACATCACTTCATATTTCCCATAGTGGATCAAGCCCATCATCATTTTCCCTTAGTGAATCAAGGGCATCAAATCTTTTTCCATAATTACCTCGTGTGATATAAAAGTTTACCCAATGCATTGGAGGATATATTAATTTAGGCCCACCCATCACATAAGGAAAACCATACATATATTTTCCACCTGATCGTAAAAAATTCATTATATCATTATATCATAACCCATGCAATGAAAAAGGCTTTCATAAACATTATATAATATAATTATAGTATAAACCATTTAAAAATAGTTACTTTAGTAAAAATATAATAATCATTCAAATAATCCATAAAGGGAAACAGTAAAGATGGTATTATGAGATCATATCCCGGTCAAAACATTATTAAAAACAATAGATTCTATTTTATATAAAATTCCATTAAAAGAAACACTTGAATATTCCTCGAGTAAAATACCCTTTTCAACTTGAAATAATGGATTTAAATTTAAAATTTTCCATAATATTATGGAAAAAAATTCATTTCAAATAAATTTGAAAAACATAAATGTATTCTTCAAATATTAAATATATCATAATATCATAAAATTATTTTCATTCATTATAAGTTAAAACAAGACATACCTTTCACACTTTTATAAAAAGTCAACAAATAACTCAGTTGGAAATTAACGAAAGTATTCATTTGAAAATGTTAAGTAAATGTAAAATAATGGGTAAAAATAACATTTGAAAAATCATAGAATAATATTTAAAAAATATAGAATTTTTTTTAAAACATGGATATAGGAAAAAATAATTTTGGTCAATGGAAATATAAATTCAGTTTTCCTTAAATAAATATTTTATGTTTTTGAGTTCTTAAATATAGGAAAATGAAAGGAAAATAAGTAATAAATATAAATTTCCATAGGTGAATTAAAATAAGTTTTATTTTTCATATAATGATCAAAGGAGTTCTTCAATGAAAATTCAAGCATAAATAATCCTGGTTAAAATGGGATTAAAACATAAATCACTTACCACTATAATAAATTTTGAATCTTAATACTCATTGATAAATAATAAGAAAATTAAAATTAAATAATTCTAAATTTAGGAGATTCATTGTATAAAATGTTGAATGGTAATTGTATAAATCACATATACATTGAGTGGTGCATATGTAAAATGTCTCCCAGAAATAAAAGTGAGACTATAAATCCATTATATCATGTATAACTTCATTTGATTTCAATATAGCCTCTAGTATAATAGATATTAATTTATAATAATTATATTAATTAATAATATAGAAACATGTATTATAATATATAATATTCATATATCATTTTGACACCCATTTTTAAGTAATTTTTTTAAAAAACATTATTTCTGGCTGTTAACATTTTTTTTGAGAATTTCAATTTAGTGGTTCCATTCCTTCTACGTTAAACAGGGTTCCATAAAATATATAATTTTCATAATGATATAAATATAATACATATTCATTATTTAAATATTTTCAGTCCACCATTAATATTGATATAGTAAAATTAATTACATTGTTTGTAGAGATGGTAGGTCATACAAACACATGAGTCCTATTATTATTTTCTAATAGGTGGAATGTAAGAAAGATGAATAATAATTTTACATTTAAGAATAATTATTATATCATATAATTCATATATATTGGATAAATATATCCCTATTATCATCCATGTAAATTGGAAATGAAAAACAAATCACATCACTTCATGATGGTCGTAGTCCACATGTAGGCACGAGCAAAGCTATCTTTTCTCAAAAGATTAGAAGGTAATATTGTATATATGATGTTATCATTAAATAGTAATATTAATTTCAGAAATATAATATATAAAAATTTAATCCATCAACGTACCCTACTCTGTAATATAGATATGAAAAATGAATTATACTTCTAAGTGGGGATGGTATGTCGTACGTATAAACAAGGGATGTTGTCAAATCACATTTTATGGGATAGAGGGTATATAATTATAGATTCATAATAATAATACCGTTTTTGTTTTTTTAGTATACTTAATATATTATTTTATGATAATTTAAATATATTTATAGTTGGTAAATGAATAGTTAAGTTAAAAGTGACCAGTTAATTTAACTACCTGTTCGTTAAATGAACTCTTTAGATATACTCTTAAAAAACATAGGGTTAGTATATTTGGGAAAATAATCGATATAATTTATCTATAAATTTATTGAATAATTATTTCTATGCTATTTTTTTCTAGAAGACTCAAATGGGTATAAATAATAAAATGGAGAGTTGCCTATTTATAAGTGAGGGGAGATCCACTCATGGAATTTTTTAAAATATTTATTATAAAATTTAGACAATATTAAGTAAAATGATTCTGAAAGGAATGATATGTTATCCTAATGTGGGATATGTTATAAATCACATCAATAAATAAAATTTTATAGGTTTATTTGGTGTTTTAAACATTATATTTTGGTTTAACCCCTTTGTTAACCAATTTAAAACGTAAACACATTAAAGATGTTTTTACACCAAAATGATTATTATTTTATTTATATGGTAAATAATAATTCATAAATGGATATGGGATGATAATTTAGACAATATATAATACTATTTTTCATATTCAATTACATTTATGATTTTTTAAAAAATTAATAAAATATTATTTTTGTTAAATAACATTTTTGACATTTTTGAGACTATTTATTTAATTTCACATTAAATAATTAAATGAAAATTTGAATTAGAATATCATCCTTTAACACATCGATAATATAATATATTAATGTATTAAATTTAAATAAAACTATGAATCACTCAAATATTTTTAATTTTATGAATATTAAAATAATTTATTTTCATTTTATATTAATTTAAGAAATTATATATCAGTTTTGTGTAATATTTTTAAATATTAATCTAATAAAAAAATTATAAATAAATTAAAATGAAAACAATAATTTCATTATTCTCAAAATATCGATCAATATTTTTCAGAACATTGGATTTCATTATAGGAACACATAAGATATATTCAAATTTATAAAAGTGGCATTCTGTGTTTTTATATGATTTAAATACTATATTCTTCATTTTTAATAAATTATTCCATAGAAACTAGTAAAGGTTGATTACAATGTGATAAGGCTCTAATTAACTTCACAAAATAATAATTTTGGTGATAATGGTGACCTTAAATTTAGTTTTTAACTCTAAGTTACTCATTTTACATTAACCATGGTAAAAGAAATTATTATGGTTACTATTCATATAGACCACAAAATAAAAGGAATGTTTTAAAGTAAATTATACCTTATGATTCAAAATAAATTAAAAACTTCTACATATTCATTTAGTATTTTTTTTCAAAAGTTAATTTTAGAATAGATCGCAAAATACAATGAAAAACAATTTTTTAGAAAAATTTATTATTTAGTATACAAAATGATTTCAAACCAAATTAAACTATAAAATAGATTCCAATATTATAATTATATTAAAAATAATATATTTGATCAAAATTTAAATTTAAATAATTCTAAAAGAAATTTAAATTTTTTAAATGGTTAAAAAAAATAGTTTTCAATAAAATAAGTTTTCACTATCCATAAAAAATAATCCCTTTTAGAAAATTCTAAATAATTAACCATAATATAATTTTTATATATTGAATTCAAATATGGGGTTTCTTTTTTCAAATAATTTTTCATAATGTGAATGAATATAATTTTTCATCACAAAAATCATGAAAATTCATTTAATAATGAAAAGTTTCTTCCAAAACATATTATGATGTTACAAAATATTGATTATTTATATCTTAAGAATTGATAAATATATTTGTATTCATTATTACATTTATATAAATTTTATAATTTTGTTATTCATATCCATACCTACCGATTCAATAACTATATTTTGAAAGTCATAATTAAATATTAATATTTCATTGTTTTTTATTATTGGTGTTGTGTCTTGTATATGCTATTAGAAATAATGTTAATATTTTAAATTCTCAAGGGGTTACTGTTGAGAATGTGTTGTTTTCAACAATACATAATATTTTTATTAAAAAGTTGGATATTGTTGAGAATAATAGTCTATCTCTATGATGATTTTCATGCTCACAAATACCCTTAATTATTTTCTAATGATTTTATTTTTTAAGTATATTTCAGGAATTTATTAATAATTTTTTATTTCTAGAAGAAATATTTATGTTCTTGAGCAATGATATTTAATTGCTAGAGTATTCACATTAGAGTTTCTTGGAAACAATGTTCATTCTCTACATATTTTTGAATTGCTAAAGTGTGTTCGAGAATCACTGTTCATACCCTACATAGAGAAACATATCTTAAGGATAGAATGCGGTGTATACTTTAGGAGATATTAGAAAAGTATGGTTAATCAACCATATGTTATTGGAAAATTATGAGAGAGGAACCCTACGTTAAGAAGGAAACCTACATTTGGGTTATTGAACAAGTATGGAAGAATAACTGTATGTATGTTTTAAATGTTAAGTTTGTTTCTCAAAAGTATGGTTCATCAACCATAATTTTGTAAAAAATCTTATGTTTCATCAAAAGTATTGATCATGTACCTTAAATTATGAATCTTATAAAAGTATGGATCATTTATCATACGTTTTGTTATTGAAAAAAAAGTATAGTTCATCAACCCTACATTTGTAATCAACCTTACGTTTGAAGGGTGAGACATCAACCCTATGTTTGTAATTAACCTTACATTTGAAGGATGTGACACCAACCCTACGTTTGTGTTAAAAATTACATCTGACGGATGCATGCTATACAGTTTAACCTTACACTTGGCGTCAGATAATTAAAGATGATATTATTATGCAACGGTCTTCAAGTGGTTTATTAGGCTAATTTCAAGCCTCATTTAAAGCTAATTTTGAAGCGTGTTTTTGACTGATTCAAATCCATTTTATCAATGATTTATAGGATCAATTTAAAAGGATATTTTTATTCCGAATATTTAGGGAAGGTATAAATTATCTGTTGTTATGAATTTTCGATTATAGCGAGTCAGCAGGTGAATCTTGTGGATCTAAATTTGCAGGAGAAGTTCTCATCGTTATTATATAGATGTGATATTTTTTAAACTATATATATATATATATATATATATATATGAGTTTTCTGAATAGAAACATTCAATCATACATAAAGAGAAAGAAAACAGAGACTATTGGGAATACATATCTGTTGATTCAAAAGAGAGAAAAATGCATTTTTATTTAAGAAGAAGAATCATGATATAAGATTCACTCATTAAACATCGAAGATCTACAGTGAATCTACAACTGCTGAAGTTTTGAATTATATTTATATATCTACTACAAAAGGATTGAGTCAGAATGACTCTTATTTGAAGATTACTATTTCTGAAGGCAATGATCCATCCACTGTCAATTGCATTCTGTTTCATTTTTGAAGAACAACTGGAAAGTATTTTCCAAGTACAAATACATTTCTTGTCTATTCTTGAGTGATCGGCTTCTCGTACAAAGCTATGTAGGTTCTGTGATTGAACCAGAAAGATTTGTTCTACCTTAGATTGTAAATGTGTCAACTGCCTGTACTCAGTTGTGAAACGGTCTGTTGAAAAGAGGACCATATAGTGAAAATCACCAAGCTCGAGGAGTAGAGCGTTGGTGAAGTGGACTAGGGGCCTTCTATTTCGCGAACCACTATACATAGTGTTTCTCCGCTGTTTAAATTTATATTGCATTTATTATTATGATTAATGTTAAAGGGAAGAACACGATCTTGCAAAGAATTTGTAAAAGACACAATTCACCCCCCCCCCCCCCTCTTGTCTATATAGAGTATAATCTGATCCAACAATTGGTATCATAGGTTGAGATTTCTGGTAAATCCTTAACAAGATAAAAGTTATTATACACACACCAAGATGACTGATACCAGATAGGTAATGTCTATGATCATAGCACTGTACTTCAATGGAGAAAATTAAGGATGCTGGAAGTTGAGATGGATTATATATCTGAAAAAGCTTTGATACATAGTATACTCTAAGATTCTCACTCAATATTAAATACTAGAAAAACCTGTAACATGGAGTGCATCCACTAAAGTAGAATAGGATATGAACTCGAAGGAAATGAATGCAATTATATGTGGTCTATGACTTGATAAATTTAATGGATTATCTCAATGCTAGAAAACATATGAGATATGGAAAACTATTTTTGTTGGTTATGAAGGAACTAACAATATCTGGGAAATGAGATACGATACTGCTAAGCTTAAATTTGATACATTCATAATTGTTGAATTTGAAAGAACTACTCAAATTAATGGAAGGTTTATAGAGATTATGAATAATATAACAGCTTTGGGAGACCCAATCAAACAAGATGATCAAGCATTAAAATTACTTAGAGTACTACCTACTAAATGGAATGGAATATCTATTACAATCAAAAAATCAACACCTGTCAAATACATAACACTGAGAGAGATTATTGGAACACTTATGATGTATGAAGCTCCGATGGAAGATGAAGAAAATGACCATAAGGTTATGATCAAGAGAAAAGACACTATCTTAAAAGCATCATATTAAGGGAAAAGAATAAAGCTAATAAAAAACGATGTAAATGTGAAATCAGAAACTTTTGATTCATTAAGTTCTGATATAGAACTGGATTAGCTAACTAGAAATTTTAGTAAATTCTTCAGAAAGAATAATGGTTTTAGAAAAACATTCAAAAAGGATGAAAAGGTTACATATGTTATGAGTGTAAGAATATGGGTCATATCAGACATGACTTTCCACAATTGAAAGAAGACTAGAAGATTAAGTTCTTCAAAAGGATTGATTATGAGAAAAAAGACATAAAAGCAATGAAAGGTACATGGAGTCTGTTTGAAGACTCCATTATCTCTTCAGAATCAGATTCAGAGAAGGAAGAATTAAATCTGAAAGACAACATGTGTTTTATGGAAGAAATAGATGAGGTACGAACATATTACTCTTCTGACTCTGACTATAGTTCTGAAACAAGATATTCTAATGAAAATAATGCAGCCTACAACAACATTCTTAAAGAAAAATATGACTCTCTTTTTAAAAAACATATGTCATTAATGTATATTTAAAAGGCTGTTTTAGATGAAAGAGATAAAAAACTAATGAAATTTAAGAAGTTAACTGATAAGTATAATTAAATTAACATTGACTATACTGATCATGATGTTAAAATAAAAACACTGCAAAAAGAAGTAGAAACATATTAATGTGCAGCCTTTATTTTTACCAAAGGAGAAAACTTCTTGAATTAAATTATTGGAAAACTGTTATTAAGAATGAACGATTTTGAATTGGCAGTAAAGGTGAAAAACCTAAGCTGTACAAGATTTATTTTGTCCTATGCTAAAAAATATTAAATTGTAATTACTGTGGAACAATGGGACATATTTATAAAAACTGTTTCTTAAGAAAACCTCAAATAAGTGGTATTAATAAATCATTTGTTTCAAATAATTTATTTGATTCTGTTGATTTTAGAAAAACAAAGCAAGTCTGGATTTCCTGATTTTTGCTGGCTAACACAACTGGACCCAATGGAATATGGGTACCAAAGAAACATGTATAAATGCCTTTTTAGTAAGCAGGTTATAGAAGAAAAAAATACTATATGGTATATGGATAGTGGTATCTCAAGGCATATGAGTGGAAAATCATCGAATTTCTCTACATTCACTCAAAAATATGGGGACTTGTCACTTTTAGTGATAATGCCAAAGGGAAAATAATTGGTATTGGAACAATTGGAGATCCATAAGCTATCTCAATAAACAATTTAATTTATGTATAAGGATTGAAACAAAATCTGATAAGTATCTCTCAACTATGTGATGATGGTTATGTTGTTAATTTTTCTAACAATTGTTGTTCTGTTTTGAAAAATAAACTGCTTAAATTTAGAGCACCTAGAACAGACAATGTGTATACCTTAGATTGAAATTTTTTGTGTAAAAAATAAGTAAAATTCTTAAATGCTAAGATAAATGAATCTTGGGTCTGGCATAGAAGACTTGGACATTTCAATATATATGCTTTACATAAATTATCCATGAAACAATTAGTTTTTTATTTTCTAAGTCTCATGTTTGAAAGTGATAGATTATGTGATGCATGTTAACTTGGAAAACATCACAGATCATCCATCAAATCTGTTAACAAAATTTCTACATCTAAACCTTTAGAACATATCCATATGGATTTGTTTGGACCTTCAAGAGTAGAAATCTTGGCTGGTAAATTTTATATATATGTTTTTGTTGATGAATATTCTAGATTTATATGGATTTTATTTTTAAAATTTAAAAATGAATATTTTACGTTATTTGAATGTTTTTGAACAGTTGTTCAAAATGAAAAAGGTTTTAGAATAATTTCATTAAGAAGTGATCATTTTGTATAATTTGAGAATCTGGAATTCAATTACTTTTGCTCAAATTTGGTATTAAACACACCTTCTTAGCACTAAGAATGCCTCAAAAAAATGTAATTGTTGAAATAATAACTAAGACAATTCATGAAATGGTTAGGACTATGCTAAATGAATACTATATTCCTACCTATTTTTGGGTAGAATCTATAAGAACATCCTGCTATATAATTAATAGAGTGTTAATTAGAACAATTGTAAAAAATACACCCTATGAACTCTTGAATAACCGAAAACTTAAAGTAAATTACTTTAAAGATTTTGGATGAATGTTTTACACCTTAAACACCAAAGACAATCTTGGTAAGTTTGATCCAAAATCTGATGAAGGCACTTTCTTAGGATATTCTGCTACTACTAAATCTTATATAATTTTTAATAAAAATTCAAGGATTGTAGAAGAATCAGTTCATATTAAATTTGATGAATATGATATCTTTGATAAAAGTATAGATCAAATTGATTAGATTGACTTCAATTTTAACCCGAGACTTGATAACCTAAAATATTGTTTTTAAAATGATATAAATGGAATTTAGTCATTTTCGGAAGAACTTGACACTGAAGAACCTATAAGTGTACTACCTAGACAGTCAAGGAACCTAAAGAATCACCCTTTAGAACTGTAATAGAAGACAAATAAGTTGGAATAAAAACTACAACGAACATAGGAAATCTTACTGAGTTTTCTTCCTTTATATCCCAATTAGAACTAATGTCAATAGAAAATCACTAGATGATTTAAGATGGATGATAACAATACAAGAATAACTAAACCATTTCAAAAGAAATGAATTCTTGAAATCAGTTGAAAGACCACAGAATTATCTAATTATTGAACCAAATGGGTTTTTAGAAATAAACAAGATGACAATGAATAATAACAAGAAATAAAGAGAGACTAGTATCTAAAAGATATAATCAGGAAGAAGGTATAGATTATGATGAGACCTTTACACCTGTATCTGTATTACAAGACATTATAATTCTCTTAGCATATGCATATCATATAAATATTAAATTATTTCAGATGGATGTTAATTCTTCCTTTATAAAGGGTAATTTAATAGAGAAATTTTATGTTGATCTACCTCTTGGTTTTGAAAATTCACAAAAACCAGATTCTGTTTTTAAACTTACAAAAGCTCATTATGGTCTTAAACAAGCACCTAGATCTGGGTATAAATTATTAATATATTTTCTTTTGAAAAATTATTTTACTGTTGGAATGGATGATCCAACACTATTTAAGAAAACTGTAAATTCTAAAATTTTATTTGTTCCAATTTATATTGAGGATGTAATTTTTGGATTAACATATAAATCCCTTTTTCATGAGTTTTTAAATCTAATGGAAAAAGAATTTAAAATGAACATGTTGGGAGAATTAAATATTTTTTTAGGAATTTAAATTTATCAAAAAGATTTTGGAAATGTTTTAAATAAAATAAAATGCATTACTGATTTATGATAGAAATTTGGACATTAAAATAGCAAGACATATACTAATCCTCTATGTACTAATATAAAACATGATTTGGATGAAACTGGAAATTAGTTGAAAACATGTTATATAGATGTATGATTGGTACATTATTGTATATTACTACTAAATGGCCAGTAATAATGTATTTGATATTTCTTTGTGTAAGATTTTAATCAAATCCTATAGAATCCCATTTATCTGCCATTAAATGAATTTTTAGATATTTAAAAAGAACAATTTTTCAATCTCTTTTTTATCCTAAAACGTCTTATTTTAATTAAATTTCATATTTATATGCAGACTTTGAGAGTTTTAGATTAGTTAGGAAAATAACTTCGGGTACTTGTCACTTTTTAGGAAAATCCTTAGTGCCATGGTCATGGAAGAAAAAACACTCATTTTCCCTATCAGCAGCCGAGGCATAATATATATATGATGATAGTTTTTGTGAAAATTTTTTGTTGATAAAAAAACACTCTTATGGATTTTGGACAAATTTTAACAGTACGCCTATTTTATGTTATAATAGTAGTGCTATAAATATTTCAAAAAATCATATTAATCATTCTAGGACTAAGAATATTGATGTCAGACATCATTTTATAAGAGATCATGTTTTGAAAAAAGATATATATTTAGAATTTGTAAGTACTAAAATTAAATTAGCAGATACTTTTACTGAACCACTTCCCACTACAAGGTTTGATTTTATTATGGGGGAGCTAGTTTTATTTAATTTTAAATAAAGTTTTATTTTTGTATGCTATTTCTTTATTTTAATACTGTTTAAAATATATTTTTTATTTGTTTTTCAAAATGAATACATTTTTTTCGGGATCAATTTTATTCATTTTGAAAATATATTTTATAATTATTGATTACACGGGAATCAAGGCTGTCAGAAACATTTCAAATTCTGAATCATTTTATTTTTTACCAAAAACCCCTTCAAACCCATGGCACATTACCTCCCTTTTTCTATTCGAACCTAAACCTTGAAAACCCTATTCCTCTTTCAAACCTTCAGAGATTTTTTCGACAGAAATGGGAAAGACCACGAGAACTGATGAAGCTGAGACAAGCACAACAATGAAACATCACTCCAAAGGAAGAAAATTTTTTCAAGGAAAGGTCATAGACCTGGAATGGCTATTTCACACGAATATTCTGCTGAAACAAGCTCTCGCATTTTAAAATCTAGAGAAGGCCTTAAATAGTGAGAAGTCTGAGATTTTGTATGAGATAGAAATACTATATTTCTTTATGTCTATAAAATTTAGTCCAGGAGACGATAAGGATACTTTCGTAGCTATGCTAGAAGATTGAGATGTTTCGATATCATTGGTGGAGATTGGTCAGATTCTGAACATCCCTGATGAGGGAGTTTTTCATTTTTATTTGAAAAGTATAAGAGATTCAGTGCATAAGTCTGACGATATCATGTATTTTTTTGTTCTACTCATATAAAAAAGATTTTCATAATGTACCTAGAGTGAGATAAAAAAATTCTAGTGAAATTTTTGGAAACAGGGATTTCAAAAAGGATGTATAAGTTGGATAAAATCTTGTAACCAGACATCTATATAATTTTTCTCTTAATGAGTGATATAAGGCTTATCATTCCAAGGTACCTAATAAGGTATCTTCATTTTTTCTCAATCTGAATCCCGCATGAATATTTATCCGTTTGGTAGATTCATCTCAAAACTTATTTAAAAAAATGATATGTTGAGGCTGGGGGAAGACATAGTTACATGCCATCATAGTAACACTTTTGGTGCTGGGACCCTAAGAAAAATATGTTATTTCGGGAGCACATAAAAAGGAAAACATTTTCCAGTAGGGGCTGATGAAGAAGAAGATAATGCTCAAGATCAGTCTATGTTGTCCAAAGAGGGGCTGGCTGAATCAAGAGTGAGCACTGTTGTATGAATAATATGATTTGCAACTGAAGAAACTCAATAAGAAGTAAGCCAGGAGTGGCTTCAGCTTCAAAGAAAAAGAAATTCTAAGGAGGAACTTGTTTCACCTATTTTGACAACAAGTGATTTACTCTCTCAGAGTTTTTTTAGAGAAGTAGCTATTGAGAAGACACTAAAAAAGAATACTACTCAAATTATAGAGACTCCTCACAAACATATTGAAATTGAACCTCAAATTGTAACTATATCTAATGTTACAATTGAAAAGGAAAATTAGGGAGAGCCTTGTGAGGAATTGGCCAGTCCTCAATAAAATCAAGTAGATATTATTTTAGAAAATCCAATTGATGAACTGATTACTGGTGTTTGTAATAAGAATGTTTCTGATGTTCAAATATAGTTAATTCATGAGGATTTTTATGTGTAAGAGTCTGGAAAAGACTATGAGGGAATATCTCTGGACCAACCATCTTAGGAGAAAGAAAAAGAAAAAACTGATGCAGAATCATTTCCATTAGTACCCTGGCATCAAGCAGAAGCTAAAAATGAGAATCAAGCATAGGGTGCATCTGATTCAATGAAAAAGAATGTAGAGGAACTGTATAGGAAGCTATTCATTTTTCAATCGCAAAATGTTGCTTTACAGAGAGCCTTAGAACAAGAACAGTTAAAATTTCAAAAATTAAAAGAAAGTGCAGTTTTTGGACCAAAAAATTGATGCTTTATGAGAGAGATATTTACAGTGGTTTGCGAGATGAAATCTGAAATGGTGATGAAGACAGATCCATCAGAATTCAAAACATATATAGAGACACAGTTTGCATCTATTAGATCTGCTGATTCTAGTAGATCATGTACTTCACCAGATTTAATCAGAACATTTCAGGCTATAACAGTTGCAATGAGCAATATGAATGACCGATTTCATGATTTTCATTGAAATAGTGATCCAAAATCAATTTTTATAGATAATCAGAAGTTTTTGGTTGACTAGTGGACCACAAGTGAACCAGGTATTATAAATGTGCTGACTCAGTTCACAGAGAAGTTAACATTTTTTATGAAGAAGGAAGAGAGACTTCATGGTTTTTCTAGAGTAAACTTGATATAAGATATTCATATGACCCAGGAGAGTCGCGATCTTATTATAAAACTGGGATATGGAATGATGAATAGGCTAAGGGGGCAGTTAACAGAAATCAAGTTAGTAGTTCAGAGGAGATAGACCCTATCATATACTCTTACCATACCTTGATTCCTGTGATCATCATGATTGTACATATTCCATGTTATTAATTAAAATTTTGAATAATTTTATATATTGTGTGTTTTTTATTTTTTTACTGTATTTTATTCGATATGCTGGTAATCCAAATTTAATTATTTCCAACATTTCATAATAGAATTTAATTAAGTTCAGTGCTACATTAAATTTTTTCTATTCCATATTCAATAATTCTTTTTGATATCACAAAAAGGGGGAGAAATTGGATAAACACAACATTTTATATTTTATCCTTATCAAATATTATGTGTTATCTTAATCATTTAAAGGAGGAGAAATTGATTTTATTCTAATATTGTATTTATCTTTGCAAAATTTAATACTCTATGTAATTAATTTTTTAAGTTAATTTCATTGGTTATTTTATGGGTTTTTTGATCATAAAAAAGGGGAAGATTGTTGAGATTTTTTTGTCAACAATACATAATTTTTTTATTAAAAAGGGGGAGATTTATTAAAACTATACTCTATCTCTATGGTGATTTTTATGCTCACAAGCACCCTTATTTATTTTCTAATGATTTTAATTTTTTGTATATTTCAGGAATTTGAAATTTATTTTTTATTTCTGGAAAAAATATTTATGTTATTGAACAATGAAATTTAATTACTAATGTATTCTAATTAGCATGTTCTAGAAACATTTTTCATGCTCTAAATATTCGGGAATAGCATAAGCAAGTTATGGAATCAGTTGTACTTGTACTTTACAGTTGGGTTTGTATTTCTGGCCCTTTTACTTTTTAGCAGTCTCTTGTTATACAGTTTTGATTAGTGTTTTGTAATGAATTTTGTACTCTGTTGTGTGTGTTTTTGGTTATAAAGGCAATTCCTTCCTAGTTAAGAGATTTACACCTTTGGTGCAACACCACTATCATTCTTGACAAAGAAGGGGAAACCTTTTATGTGGTCGGAGAGATGACAGCAGAGCTTTCAGGAGTAGTGGCAGAGGCTGACTAGTTCCCCTATCTTGAGAATTCCAGAGGATTGAATAGGGTATGTAGTCTACTATGACGCATCAGGGACCGGACTCGGGTGTGTCCTGATGCAGGAGAGTGTAGTGTTCTCTTATGGTTCTCATCAGCTAAGACAACATGAGCAGAACTACATTACCCATGACTTGGAGTTTGCAGCAGTGGTATTCGACTTGAAGATGTGGTGACACTATTTGATGGGTGATCATTTTACCGTGTACTCTGATCACAAGAGTCTTAGGTATATATTCTCTCAGAAATACTTGAACCTGAGATAGCGGCAATGGCTTGAGTTCCTACAGGACTATGACTTTGAGATAGTCCATACTCCTGGGAAGGGGAACATTGTAGAAGATGCAATTAGTGGAGATCTGGTATAAAGCTGCTAGGAGAGGCGATAGAGGAGCTGGGTGCTTTATAGATTTCCTTTGTAGACAAGGATGGAGCAGCTTTCCTTAAGTCTCTTATTGTCACTCCCACTCTTCTTTAGTGAGTCAGGGAGGCACAGTGTGGAGACGCTGACTGTGAGACACGACGTGCCTAGATATCCATCGGGCAGGCACCTGATGGGTTTTCTAAAGGTGGGGAGCACTTCATCCTCTTCGGAGGACGTATTATGGTTCCAGTTTCACTTCAGGATGAATTTTTGAGAGAGCTTCACACATCCTATATAGCGGTACACCCATGAGTAGTGAAGATATACCCGGATATTTGACGAGAGCACTAGTGGCCTGGTATAAAAAAGGTAGTAGTGGAGTTTGTCTCATGAAACATCAATTGTTAGAAAGTTAAGGCAGAGTAGAAAGGAACCAGCAGGCTTGGTTCAGCCTTTAGAGGTATGAGAGTGGATGTGGGATGGGATATCCATGGACTTCATGACAGGACATCCACATACATCCATGGGTCACGACTCGATTTGGGTGATCGTCAAATGACTCTAAAAGTTGGCCCATTTCCTACCGATCATAGAGCAGGGTTCAATAGAGATCTTGGGACACCTCTACGTGCATGATATTGGGTAGCTACATGGATTACCTTCTTCTATTATCTCCGATCATGAATCATGGTTTACATCCCGGCTATGGAAGGGGTTGCAGAAGGCCTTTGGGACGCAACTTCATTTGACCAAATGCCTTCCATCCTAAGGCAGATGGTCAGACTGAGAGGATCATTCAGAACCTCGAGGACATGCTACGTGGATGTGTCCTCGACGTCGGTCACAGGTGGGAGGATCACTTACCTTTGGTGGAGTTTTCATACAAAAACAACTAACACTCCACCCTCGGGGTGGCACCTTTTGAGGCCTTCTATGGTTGAACATACAAATCGTCGTAGTGCTGAACAGACCTAGGGTATTTAACACTAGTGGGACCATACATGGTATGGGCTAACACATAGAAGGTGCAGATCTTCTAGGAGAAGATGAAGACTGCATAGATCCCGCAGAAGTCGTATGCTGACAGGAGATAGGGACCTCTACAGTTTGAGGATGGTGAACACATCTTTATACAGGTCTCACCCTGATGAGGTTTACGGAAATTTGGTCATGGCGGCAAGTTATCTCCATGATTCAACATACCATTCCAGGTCCTCAGTAGAGTAGGTGAGGTGGATTACCACTTATCTCTTCCACCTCAGTTACATCGGGTGCACGATGTTTTCCACATATCCCAGATGATGAGACGCGTGCATGACCCTACTCACATCACTGTAAATAGTGTGTTGGACGTCGATGATGGGTCGACTTTTATGGAGGTTCCAGTGGGGAGTGAGGATCGACAAGAGCGGGTCCTTCATGGACTGTCGATACCTTCGATGCACGTTCATTGGCAGCATAGGAACCTCCAAGAGAGCACATGGGAGTGGGAGGTTTAGATGCGTTCTAAGTACCCCCATTTGTTCCCTTAGTTCGAGTTTTATCTTATGGGGACGTAAATCCCTAAGTTGGGGAGAATGTAAACCCCAGAATTTATGTGTAAATAATTTTTTTAAATTCATTGGAATTTAATGAGTCTATGAAAATTGACGGCGTATGATTCTGAGACTCGGTGTGCCCAGAATCAATATCTGATGTTTTGTTCGAGTACGTTCAATAAACGTACCAATGGGTTTCTATAAATTTTGAACCGGTGCTCAGAAATGAAATCAGAGGGCACTATTGAACTCATACTACTGATATTCACATAAGGAGACTTTCACCTCAACAACAGCTGGTCGTGAGTAGAAGATAGATTTTGGGTTTTCATGGAAAGTAATAAAATAAAGTGAGTTTTTACATTATTTTATTTGAGAAACCATGTGGGTGTTTTGTGGTTAAAACGTCATCCTTGGAGTTTGAGGTGGGACCACCACAGCATAACCTCCCATGAGAGGTTATGGTGGTGGGGCCCACCCAAACATAACCTCCTGCGAGTGGTTACTGTGTGGGGACCACACGGGGCTGAACCCCCTATTGATGGAGGAGTGTAAAACCTCTCAAATATCCATCATTAGTAAGGGAGAGCCTCATAACCTCCCCGAATTAATTAATAATGCCAACGCCTTGAATTAATTAAGGGGAGAATACCTAATAATTTAGACCAATTTGAATATTGTGCCAAAAAATAAATAAGATATTTTCAATCTATTATTTCGTGGGAATATTCATTTTTGTGGGAGCTTGAGGGGAGGCTTATTGGGAGAAAGCTCTCAACGAATAACCCCATCTCCCAAAGAAGAATGAAGAATGAAGAATTCCAACCTTCTTCAACTTCTTCCTCGAAGCGTCAGCTGTTGAGAGATGTCTTCAACGTCTGACTTCTGTGACTCTGTCAATCAACAATGATCGACGATCAAAGGTAGGGGTTGTTTTGTGTAATTCATCATTCCTTTTCTCTTTTTTGAATGAAAGGAATTGTTGTGGTGGATTGTAAGAATAATTTAAGTTTAACATTATTCCTATTGATGAAACAATTGATTTCACCCTAAATGTGGAGGGTGCGGGCCAAAACAACATGTCCTGACCCCTATGCCAATCATGCTTGTGATTTATCTTTGGCATGGGGATGATGCAACGAGGCGACAGAAGTGGCGAAGACGAAGGTCGAGCTACCCACGACCTATGCGAACCGTGCTGCCCCCACAGTGCTCCGATGCTCCAGGCCGAATCACGGCCCTCTGGCCAAGCTTCCCCCACTGCATTGCCGCCAGGCCATACCACCTAGCTCCCAGCCGCCGTCGGCCTCCCTGCCACCCACAAGCCCGCATGACTGAGCCACTGGACTTCCTGGCTGCGCGCCTCCCTGCCGACCACCCTCCTGGCTGTGCGCACCCCGACCGCCAAACCACGTGGCCGTACACCTCCCCGCTACTAGCCCGCCTGGTCGTGCGCCTCCCAGCTACCGGACCACCTGGCCGCGCGCCTCCCTGCCGAGCAAGCCAGCGCTGACCGCACCCTGCCCGAACTGACCACCTGTTGGCTTCCACGCGCACCCTGTGTGCCTCCCTGAGCCATCCCCTCATGGACTCCTTACCGAGCTAGAGACCCGGCCCCTCGCGGCCTCCCGGCCAAGCCGGCGTCCCTACCCACCTCACGGTGCCCTGGCCGAATCGGCCTAGTCGCGCCCTCCGGGCCAAGCCCAGGCCAAACCTCTCTTGTAGCCCGTTGGGCCGGGCCAAACCCAACTGGTCGGACCTTCCAACGGGCCAGGCCAGAATCATTGGTTTAGTACGGGTCGACCCGAAAATGTGTCATCCCAAAATAATACCGGTCAGGTCAGTTCGACTAGGTCTGATCGGACCCGGGCCCACTACTGACCCATTACTTTCTTTGGCCATATCTTTGGCACCAGATGTTCGTTTGATGATCCGTCAGCAGCACTGAAAATCGTGGAGCATAGATTTCCCTTGAGTATACCCCACTAGAGTTTGGGGTTTAGTTGAGATACGGTCAGGTTGGATCGTAGACGAATCCAACCGGCCCCCTGGGACTAAAATACTAATAACTCACAGACCGGGCATCTTATTGACGTTTCATCTATTGTGTTGAGACTCTTATGACGTGGAGAACCTTTTAGATACTTCTTGTTGGTAATTCATGGTATTTTATGTATCAAAACTCATCTTGAGGAGTGGACCCTCCCAGAAACAACATGCTTTGTGTGAAACCCTGTGGTTAGATGCTCTTTGACAACTGTTCCTCGATCCTATGTGCGTTTGACAGCTTTGACTACTGTTCTTGGATACTTTGTGGGTTTGATATATCTATCCGTTGTTCATGGATCATATGTGGATTCGTCAACATTGACTACAGTTCCTGATTCCTGTAAGGGTTCGACAGTTCTGGCCTCTATTCCTAGATCTTGTGTGGGTTCGACAGCACAGAAGACTGTTATTGGATTCTATGTGTGTTTGACAGTTCTGATTTCTGTTCCTATATCTTGTGTGGGTTCAGCAGAATATATGATTTAGTGATTACATCTAATCATAAATAACTCTATACAAATGTTGTATACCTGTGTGAGCAGAGTCAGTAGCTTTTCTGTTTACCTCATGATTGAGATGGGTTACTTGATAACATAAATATATGTTTGGGAATATATCTATGTGGGGTCATCTGTTGTTTTTTTTACTCTGTGGTTTACCCTTGGTGGATTTTTGCGACCTTTAGGGTATCAGGGTACCTACTGAGTATCATTATACTCACCCCCTACACAGGCTATGCTCGCACCTCATTTTGTTGGATGCGGATGAATGACAGCACTGACTGAGAATAAGTGTATTAGGATTGGACGGTACCTGAAGGTGGACCTCACGACGATTCGGTACCCGGAGGAGACTGACAGACATGGAGTGCTGAGGAGGCTTTCTGTACCTTCCATTCAGGTAGAATCTGTGGTGGATGATCCATGAGCTTCTTTTCACCTTTCATTTGTATTTCCATTTTCATTTGTACATGTACTTTATAGTTGGTCTTGTATTTATGGCCCCTTTACTTTTGAAGTGCATTGTGTTGCATTTGTTGTCAATGAGGCATGAAGTTGTCTTAGAATGAATGGATGTCAAGAATTGTCAAGATGTGAATGCCAAAGGTTGTGATGGTGTTGGTGAGGAAAGGAGAATGGCCATGATACTAAGAGGCATGTCACTTAGGAGATTCACTATGTGACATAGGAGATGTGGTTGAAACATTCTCTAAATATCTGACGATTGTTGAGATGATCTTTAAGTTCTCAGAACTTGTATCCTGATGATACAAAGTCACAACAATGATAGAAGACCATGTATTGTATTGACAATGCATGAGGAGAAGCAAGGGATCCATCCACAATCACTAAGTGGATGAAGTGGTGCTAATGAAGCCCATGTACTAATTCTTAGTGCATGATGAATTTGGAAGATCCAATTGATCTCTGATTAGATCAATGAAGAATGTTGAAGAACATGTGTGATTCATGAGATTCAGTTGAAGAAGTCCCTCCTAAGTATTGAACACATATGGAAGAGGAGATGAAGAAGATTTAGAAGGAACCGTTTGGAATTCCATTCCTAAGTGAAGATCATGTGAGGAGAAGAAATGGAGGAATTATTAAGATGAAGAAGAGAAGATAAGAAGAATAGAGGAGGAGGCATTTCACATTTAGAATTGGTATTTTTCATGGAGGACTTTGTTTTTGACAAAGTCATCTTTGTTACTTTGCCAAAAAAAATTGGCCATCCAAGGCACCTTGGGGGTTCAACCCCAAGGCATGGGCACTAAGGCACCACGCCCGGGGGAACCCGTGGGGCGAGCCAGGGCGGCAGGGCGCACACCCAAGACACCGCATGGGTGCCTGGGGCACGCCCGGAGGAGCGCGGAAGGGGCGCATGAGCGCACCCATGTGTGCATAGTGGGCGCTAAGCGCGCCCGCAGGAGGCATGAGTGGGCGCAGAGGCGCGCCCGCAGGGAGCATAGGTGGGCGCAGAGCGCGCCCGCAGAGAGAACCCGGTGCGGGGCGGCACCGGGAGGGGAGAAGTTCAACTGAGCGCTGAGAGGTAGCGCTTAGTTGATAAAGCGCGGATAAACCGCTGGAGAATTCGATGTGGGACGCGCAATTTTCACCGGGAACAAATCCCGGCCGTCCGAGCGATCTCGCGCTTGATCTGCACCGCACGATCCATCCGTGGCAAGGCGATCTAATCCAGGCCGTCTGATTTCTTTCGATCGCCTGATCCGACGGCTCCCCATCTGTCTTCTTCTCCGAGCTCGCACGAAGCCACCCGCATGCCGCCGCTGAACCAGAGCCTCCCCGACGACATGATTTTGAGTTCCCGGCCACCTACGAGCAAACTGAGACCTCCATGGTGATCGTCTGGCCTCTACGAACACATTCAAGCATAAATATGAGTTTGCATGCGATGAGAAGAAGAATTCGAGATTTGGCCGAAGGAAAACCGAAGGTGCCGAGGCCAGTTGGTGTTCGTGCTTTGCATGCATGGATTGGGTTTAAACAGAGGCCGTGCATGCGTTCTAAATCGCATGCACGAGGAAGAAAATAATAAAAGAAGCCGCGTTGAAACAGAGGAAAGAAAATAAATATTTTAAAGATTTTAAAGATCCGAAACTTTCGGGAGTTTGAATTTATATCCCATGTGGATGAACCGAGGACCTCTGCCTATATAAAGAGAGGCCGAGACCTCTGAATTGTTTGCTGAAGTTTTGTTGAAGATTCGGAGTTCCGTGAGTGCACCTCTGCCTCGCGAAGACAAAGCCCCGCGCACACTTGCGCGGTGAGGTTCCTTGTGCGCACTCTGTGCGGCAGGAAGAAGGTTGGGCCGCGCATCACTTGTGCACCCCCTCTCTGTTCATGGACTTGCGTGGCAGGAGGTTACATTGCGCGGCTAACCCTTGCACCTTGGCACTTGCGCGACCTGCCTTGTACCTGAGGACTTGCGCGCCTTGCCACTGCACCCTTGTGCGGCTGTTGAAGAAGAGGAGGCCATGGCTCATCAAGCACTTGCGCGCCTCCTTTGAAGGCAGTAAGGATTCGGGTGGTTTATGTGCCAAGGCAAGAAGGACCTACGGCTTGTGAGTGCTAAACAAGAACAAAGAAGGCCACAACCAAGTGTGTGAAAAACTAGAAGAGGAAAGAGGCTTTGCCTCTTGTGTGTGCAAAGTAAAAGTTGTAAGCCGAGGCCAAGTGTGTGCAAAAAGAACAAGAGGAGGCCGTAGCCATTGGTGGTTGTGCAAAGAAGTGAAAGGCCGTAGCCTTGTGTGTGCACCAAGTGAAGACCACACCTTTTGTGTGTGCAAAACAAGAAGAGGACCTACGGGTTAAGTGTGTGCAAGAAAAATAGTAAAGGCCAAATATACACTCATTGTGTATGTGCAAATCAAAGAACAAGTTGTGTGTGCAAAACAACAAAGTGGCCGAGCCTAGGTGTGTGCACTAAGAAGTGTGTATACACTTAGAAGAAGAAAAGGGAGGACATCCACACAAAGAAGAACACACATTTATATGTGTAGACAAATTGCTTAAAGTGTGTGAAGTTTGAGAAGTAGGTGTGTGCTGAAAATAATTACACCCTCTAAGGGTTTACTGCACCTAGAAGAGAAGAAGGGGAGTGCATGCATGCATGCATGCACATGCGCACGTGAACAAAGCTAAATCAGGTTGTGTGCATTTGAGGAGTCCAAGACCAGAAGATCTTGAAGATATTGTGATGTCATGAATTCAGTGCATGAAGTTGAAGTGAGTTGAGACTGGACCAGACCGAAGTTAAAGATATTATTTGTCTGAGTATTCAGTAGTTGGAGAGAAGCTGGGTCATCCTTAGAAGAAGGTGATAAAGCCCGAGCAAGACGAGAAGACCTGATCATAACAAGTGATCAGAGGTACAGAGCAAGGCCAGCAGTCTTTATCCCAGACTGCTGAAGATACTTGAAGACCTTAAAGTGAAGAAGAGATACTCGTGTGACTCGAGGAGCCAAGAGAAGACCCTGTGGGACTCAGGGAGAAGAAGTCTTCAGTGGGATTCTGGAGCAGGCCAGTGGGACTCTGGTAACACTGTGGGACGCAGTATAAAGACCCTCCTGTGGGACTCAGGAGAGATACAGTGGGACTCTGTATCGACCATTGTAATTTTAACAGGTTATAATGGAGAATCCATGCTGGGAGAGCATGGCAAGGATGTAGGCCTTTGGTTCCGAACCTTGTAAATCCTTGTGTCCTGTGCCTTTTCATTACTGCATCATTCGGGAAAGGTTGAGAGATACAAGAAGAGTGGATCGAGGCTTTAACCAGCCATAGAGGTTTAATTGATTAAGAATCAATTAGTAAAAAGTTTTAAGGGATCACTGATTCACCCCCTCCTCCTCTCAGTGATTCACACTGATCTGGGCACTTCAATTGGTATCAGAGGGAGGTTACCTCTAAAAGATCCAAGGGAGTCTTTATGAAGTGCAAATTTGAGGAAATGAGTGATCAGCCTCAAATGGAGATATCTGCCAAGACTCAGAAAAATAGAAAGAAGAAACAGGCCAAGAAGATGAAGAAATCATGTCCTAGCTGTGATTAAGTTGAAACAATGAATGATCTTCAGGGTGCACTCAAATATCTTCAGAAGACTGTCCCCATGGAAGTGGCAAAGTGTATAGCTACAGGCATCCTTGATCTTCATGAAGAAAAATCACAGTTAGAAGAAGAAGCCAATGCAATGGAAGATCAATTGGCTAAAAGGGTTGGCATAACCAACACTCTCAGAAAGCTGGTGAAGGCTAAAGATGAAACAGTTTCTCTTTGCAATGAAAGATATGAAGACACTACTGAAGAATTGCAGAGAAGCCTATCTGAGAAAGAATTATCTAAAGTAATAATCAAAGATGTGTTTCATGCACTGGAGAAGTTGCACAAAGTGTCAATGATTGTCAGAGATGCTCAACTTGAAGACAAAGTAAACAGGGTGAAGGAGCTTGACAATTCATTACAAAAAATGAAGAAAGTGCATGATGACCAGATGAATCAGCTGAAAGAAAGTTGGGAAGGAAAGCTAAGAGCTGTTGAGGATGAGAAGAACTCCCTCAACATGAAATGCTTTGAACTAGAGGTGATATTGAAAAATCTGCAAACACCCAATGCTGAAGCCTCCCAGTCAGCTGAAAGAAGAAATGTTGCTACTCAAGTGAACTTTGAGCAGGATGATTCTAAGAGAAAGACATCCTCCAATAAAAGTGCAACATCTTCTAGAAAGAAGGTACCATCCATACCATCTTGTACTCATGCTTCTAAAAGTGTTTCTACTAAAAGTGCAGGATGGAAGAATGAATCCAAACAAGTATGGATGAAGACAGTAAAGAAGCAGAGCTCTCCTGAAACAGCACAACAGGTCAATAAAAGTACCCTACAATCAGAAGTACACAAGAGGTCATGATTTATGGGTCAGTGTTGGTGTTGTAACAAGTATGGACATTGTGCAAAGGATTGTTGGTACAATCCACTGAATGCCAAAGCACAGAGAAAGCCCATGCCTAGGGGGAGCAATCCAGAAGAAAAGAAGCATCATCCACAGGTCCAGAGACATCTGTTTACTGCTAACAGATTTGGATTGCTTGACAACATCTGGGATGTTTGCAAAAGTGGTCAAAATGATACATGTCAATCTCCAACTGTATCCAAAGATGAAAAGAAGAGAAGATCACTGAACCTGGCTAAGAGAGATTCCTTGGTAAGCAAGCAGAAGAAAGTGGAAAATGCTCCCAAGAAGTGTTTGATAAATGAAGAGAAGTACTTGGAGTCTGAGTCCAAGAAGGGTGATGCATCCAGAAGGACCACCAAGAAATGCTTCTACTGTGGAAAGAAAGGACACATCATGGACCTTTGTAAAGAAGCCATGAAACTAAATAGAAGCCAACTGCACTCAAACAGACAATCAATCCAGAAGAAGCAGAAGGGATTGATTGAAAACAAGTTGCCTAAGAGAGGTAGCTTGACAGCATCAAAAGAACCATGTGGAACTTCCAGAACTGAGGCCACTCTTCCAAATGATTTACTAGTCATATGGCCACATCAGTTGCAACTTGCCAGAGAACTACAAAGAGTTGAAGATGAAACTCTGGCAATTGCTAAAGCAAAAGGGAAGAAAAAGATTTCACATGAAGATGGGTTGAGAACCACACCAGCACAAACATCATTGAAGATCAAATGTGCAAGTGTGAGGACTGGTGAAAATGGGACATCTCGGTTGAGATAATCTTCTCAACCTTGTTGTTCACATTGATGAACCAAGGAGGTTCCATCTTATTCCTTTATACTCTTGGTATATACATGTGCTAACATTGTAGGGAATTGAGGATGATGATCATTCTCAGCTGGAGGATGGTTTGGAAAGAATTTAGTGCACCCCTTGAGGGGGAGCCAATCTGAAGAAGATGGGATTATGAGATTAATACCATCTTGAGAAAAGTGAAGGTATTCCAATCATACTTTCATCCCTTGTTTCTTAATTGAGTTTATCTTGTCAATTAAGGGGGAGTATGGATTGAAGACAAATGGATGAAAGGGGGAGCTTTATCTTTGCACCTGAACTTTCTAATGAGTTTTGTGAAGCATGTGCAGGATTTAGCAAATTCATTGTTATATCTGAAAAATTTCAAGCCCCTAAGCATGATCTCACATGTGTAGAGAATTGTGGACAGCATTGAGTTCCTTGGTTACATCACTCTTGTTTTCTACACCGGGTTAGCCCAAGTAGACTTAGAGATGATTTACTAAAGGTTCTTTGCTAAAGAGAACATGTGACATCATCCCTCTCCTAGTGTTTTTCAAGAAGATACTTTTCAATGGGAGGAAGATATTTTTGGAAGAGAACCACACCACACCTTTGCATTTGATTCCCAATAAGGGGGAGAAAATATTGGCACACATATTGACCCATTCATATGTGATGAAGTGGTGTATTGACAACAAATACAAAGGGGGAGATTGAAGTGCATTGTGTTGCATTTGTTGTCAATGAGGCATGAAGTTGTCTTAGAATGAATGGATGTCAAGAATTGTCAAGATGTGAATGCCAAAGGTTGTGATGGTGTTGGTGAGGAAAGGAGAATAGCCATGATACTAAGAGGCATGTCACTTAGGAGATTCACTAAGTGACATAGGAGATGTGGTTGAAACATTCTCTAAATATCTGACGATTGTTGAGCTGATCTTTAAGTTCTCAGAACTTGTATCCTGATGATACAAAGTCACAACAATGATAGAAGACCATGTATTGTATTGAAAATGCATGAGGAGAAGCAAGGGATCCATCCACAATCACTAAGTGGATGAAGTGGTGCTAATGAAGCCCATGTACTAATTCTTAGTGCATGATGAATTTGGAAGATCCAATTGATCTCTGATTAGATCAATGAAGAATGTTGAAGAACATGTGTGATTCATGAGATTCAGTTGAAGAAGTCCCTCCTAAGTATTGAACACATATGGAAGAGGAGATGAAGAAGATTTAGAAGGAACCGTTTGGAATTCCATTCCTAAGTGAAGATCATGTGAGGAGAAGAAATGGAGGAATTCTTAAGATGAAGAAGAGAAGATAAGAAGAATAGGGGAGGAGGCATTTGGCATTTAGAATTGGTATTTTTCATGGAGGACTTTGTTTTTGACAAAGTCTTCTTTGTTACTTTGCCAAAAAAAATTGGCCAGCCAAGGCACCTTGGGGGTTCAACCCCAAGGCATGGGCACTAAGGCACCACGCCCGGGGGAACCCGTGGGGCGAGCCAGGGCGGCAGGGCGCACACCCAAGACACCGCATGGGTGCCTGGGGCACGCCCGGAGGAGCGCGGCAGGGGCGCATGAGCGCACCCATGTGTGAATAGTGGGCGCTAAGCGCGCCCGCAGGAGGCATGAGTGGGCGAAGAGGCGCGCCCGCAGGGAGCATAGGTGGGCGCAGAGCGCGCCCGCAGAGAGAACCCGGTGCGGGGCGGCACCGGGAGGGGAGAAGTTCAACTGAGCGCTGAGAGGCAGCGCTTAGTTGATAAAGCACGGATAAACCGCTGGAGAATTCGATGTGGGACGCGCAATTTTCACCGGGAACAAATCCCGGCCGTCCGAGCGATCTCGCGCTTGATCTGCGCCGCACGATCCATCCGTGGCAAGGCGATCAAATCCAGGCCGTCCGATTTCTTTTGATCGCCTGATCCGACGGCTCCCCATCCGTCTTCTTCTCCGAGCTCGCACGAAGCCACCCGCATGCCGCCGCTGAACCAGAGCCTCCCCGACGACCTGATTTTGAGTTCCCGGCCACCTACGAGCAAACCGAGACCTCCATGGTGATCGTCTGGCCTCTACGAACACATTCAAGCATAAATATGAGTTTGCATGCGATGAGAAGAAGAATTCGAGATTTGGCCGAAGGCAAACCGAAGGTGCCGAGGCCAGTTGGTGTTCGTGCTTTGCATGCATGGATTGGGTTTAAACAGAGGCCATGCATGCGTTCTAAATCGCATGCACGAGGAAGAAAATAATAAAAGAAGCCGCGTTGAAACAGAGGAAAGAAAATAAAGATTTGAAAGATTTTAAAGATCCGAAACATTCGGGAGTTTGAATTTATATCCCACGCGGATGAACCGAGGCCCTCTTCCTATATAAAGAGAGGCCGAGACCTCTGAATTGTTTGCTGAAGTTTTGTTGAATATTCGGAGTTCCGTGAGTGCACCTCTGCCTCGCGAAGACAAAGCCCCGCGCACACTTGCGCGGTGAGGTTCCTTGTGCGCACTCTGTGCGGCAGGAAGAAGGTTGGGCCGCGCATCACTTGTGCACCCCCTCTCTTTTCGTGGACTTGCGTGACAGGAGGTTACATTGCGCGGCTAACCCTTGCACCTTGGCACTTGCGCGACCTGCCTTGTACCCGAGGACTTGCGCGCCTTGCCACTGCACCCTTGTGCGGCTGTTGAAGAAGAGGAGGTCGTGGCTCATCAAGCACTTGCGCACCTCCTTTGAAGGCAGTAAGGATTCGGGTGGTTTATGTGCCAAGGAAAGAAGGCCCTACGGCTTGTGAGTGCTAAACAAGAACAAAGAAGGCCACAACCAAGTGTGTGCAAAACTAGAAGAGGAAAGAGGCTTTGCCTCTTGTGTGTGAAAAGTAAAAGTTGTAAGCCGAGGCCAAGTGTGTGCAAAAATAACAAGAGGAGGCCGTAGCCATTGGTGGTTGTGCAAAGAAGTGAAAGGCCGTAGCCTTGTGTGTGCACCAAGTGAAGACCACACCTTTTGTGTGTGCAAAACAAGAAGAGGACCTACGGGTTAAGTGTGTGCAAGAAAAATAGTAAAGGCCAAATATACACTCATTGTGTATGTGCAAATCAAAGAACAAGTTGTGTGTGCAAAAAAACAAAGTGGCCGAGCCTAGGTGTGTGCACTAAGAAGTGTGTATACACTTAGAAGAAGAAAAGGGAGGACATCCACACAAAGAAGAACACACATTTATGTGTGTAGAAAAATTGCTTAAAGTGTGTGAAGTTTGAGAAGTAGGTGTGTGCTGAAATGAATTACACCCTCTAAGGGTTTACTGCACCTAGAAGAGAAGAAGGGGAGTGCATGCATGCATGCATGCACATGCGCACGTGAACAAAGCTAAATCAGGTTGTGTGCATTTGAGGAGTCCAAGACCAGAAGATCTTGAAGATATTGTGATGTCATGCATTCAGTGCATGAAGTTGAAGTGAGTTGAGACTGGACTAGACCGAAGTTAAAGATATTATTTTTCTGAGTATTCAGTAGTTGGAGAGAAGCCGGGTCATCCTTAGAAGAAGGTGATAAAGCCCGAGCAAGACGAGAAGACCTGATCATAACAAGTGATCAGAGGTACAGAGCAAGGCCAGCAGTCTTTATCCCATACTGCTGAAGATACTTGAAGACCTTAAAGTGAAGAAGAGCTACTTGTGTGAATCGAGGAGCCAAGAGAAGACCCTGTGGGACTCAGGGAGAAGAAGTCTTCAGTGGGATTCTGGAGCAGGCCAGTGGGACTCTGGTAACACTGTGGGACGCAGTATAAAGACCCTCATGTGGGACTCAGGAGAGATACAGTGGGACTCTGTATCGACCATTGTAATTTTAACAGGTTATAATGGAGAATCCATGCTGGGAGAGCATGGCAAGGAAGTAGGCCTTTGGTGCCGAACCTTGTAAATCCTTGTGTCCTGTGCCTTTTCATTACTGCATCATTCGGGAAAGGTTGAGAGATACAAGAAGAGTGGATCAAGGCTTTAACCATCCATAGAGGTTTAATTGATTAAGAATCAATTAGTAAAAAGTTTTAAGGGATCACTGATTCACCCCCTCCCCCTCTTAGTGATTCACACTAATCTGAGCACTTCAACTTTTTAGCACTGTCTTGTTATACTTTTTTTCTTAGTGTTTTGTATTCAGTTCTGTGATTTTTTGTATGTGTTTTCAGTTATAATGGATATTTCTTCCCTGTTTAGGGACTTACGCCATTGGTGCTAGTTGTCATTCCCTGGCCTATGGAAGGCCAGCTTGGGGTAGTCACGGTATGGGTCCCGGGATACGGGTCGTGACAAAAACCCTTCCAAAATATGTCTACCCATATTAATAAAACCCGAAAATTTAAAAACATTTATCACTAAATTTAAAAAATAAACTTAACATTATTACCACAAAAAATATATAGTATCTATAAATGTAACATAACAAATATGTGAACCCTTGATCATATATTCTCTACAAACATGGTAATAACCATAATTACCATAAAACCTCATTGAAAACATATATGCTTCCAAACATTATGTCTATTCATACATCATAAATAAAATTATTAAGAATAAAATATATGATATAAATAAAAAAATCATTTAAACTCCAACAAAGATAACAAAGACCACTTCTTCATCAAACCAGTAATCAGTTCCATGGTTAAAAATAAAATCCCATTTAATTTATCAATAATCTATTTAACTCAACTAAACATTAGTATTTCAACATTGGTAACATATTCATGGTTAATATTCCCTAAGTAATTCATTTTTTCATAAAATATCACATTACTTTTAAAAAACATTACATAGTCAATAATATCATTCAACATATTCTTGAAAATTAATAATGAAAACAACCATAGAAACATATGTGAATGTTTCATGATTCATATATCTAAAATAGAATTGATAAAAATATAACTATAATATAATTAATTAATTAAATTATATAAACACTTCGATCATTCACATTCCCTTTTAAACAATTATCATGGCTTCTTCATCCTCTTCTTTAATTCATTTGTCATTTTATTTTTCATTTATCATCTCTCAATCATTAATATTAACATATTTTCTTATAAATCATTTCTAATCCACTTATTTAGATTTACCATTAGGAAATTTATTTCAATCTATCCATATTTTCTACATTTAAAACATCTACTAATTAAATATGCCTTATAGAAACTATTATTCTCATCCACTCGGTTAATAGAACATTTCATTTTTCTTATCAAAAATATTATCTATTCCTTTCACATCCACACCCAAAACATATTCATATTCATTTGAGACATTTAGCTGGGATAATCTTTTTAAATAATTGACACGTATGAAACTAGATTGGCTTATCTCTAATGTCATAATGAATCCACATACTATATTTTTTTTGTTTGGAAACTCACCCATGTTTCGATTATTAATCATATAATGAGATAAATTATTAGGAATAATTAGAAGTTTTATTATTCTATCCCATGTTTCATTTAATTTCTCATTCGTACAATCAGTCCATTATCTGTCACATTCATTATTATCATAATTCTTCTTAGTTTATTCATTTTAAAAAAACAAAAAATCCAATTGTAAGAATAAATGTATAATAAACAGAGTGAATTATCTTATAATTATGAAATATATTTCATAGGATGTCTACATAAATACAAAATATTCCCAATATATGGGGACTTAGTTTTAACATATGATATTCAGTGTTATAATCCATTTAAATCCACCATAATAGTTTATAGAGAAAATATGATTTAACCCAATGATATCCCCCATGATGGTGAAACCAGGTGTGATGTAAGGGTACACTCACCATGAACCAAAATACTGGTTGAGATATACTCGACTAACTCTTTTTAGGGTTATTACCAAAACCTATATATTTTTCAAAAACCACACACCTACTTATATAATCTAAACTGAGATGTATTTCTTGGAAATCCAATAAATATCTATCTCAACAAATAATTAGGATGTTATCCCATACATTGTGTTGTTCCAAAAGTTGTCACCAAATTTATCTAGTTCTAATATCCAAATATTTACTAAGTAATACTCTAATACCAACAATATTAATAGAATATTTATATATCTATGTTTTATATCATTTTAGTGTAATATTCAAAACATTTCAAAAATACACACGGGATGACGATAAATGATTTGTGTCATTGAAGAATAGATTCACAATATACTAATTTCATTAAAATATTAAAACATATTCCATAAATATCTTACTAAATATTATTATTCATATACATACAATTCATAGACCATTCTTCATAACCATGGGATTGGATACATCATAAAGGGTGAGAATATAATCTTAGTAAGGCTAAACATATGAGATATCAATTGATGATCATATGAAATCAGAAGATATGAATAAGGGTATGAGTTCACAATCATATCTTAAAATTTTTTTATATAACATATCATCGATCATGAACATGATTCATCAAATAAAACATTATCATTTAAAATTAAATATAAATTATGAGTGAGAAATCATTATAAAAAATCATGGACTATAAGTTAAATAAATAAAATTTTGGCACCATTATATGTATATAAACCATATAATATTTCAAGGATAAATATAGAGACCATAAAATAATATTAGATCATACATAATCACTCATTTATCATAGTGGATCAAGCACAATTACTAGTTTCTCATAGTTGTTCATGATCATTGACTTATTTCCCACAATTATATAAAAAGATATAAAACATAACCTAATGCATTCGTATTATCAAAAATTCATGGGCCACCCATCACATAATTAAAACTATAATAATGTGGTCAAATGATCATAAAATATTAATCATATCATTATATCATAACCCATGTAGAGAAATCAGGCATCATAAACATTTAATAATATCATCGTATCATAACCCCGGGAAACTAAATGGGCTTAACTAAAATATAGTCATCATAAACATAAAAAATTAGATTAAGAATAATTAGGTTATATTTGGTTCATATACCAATTAAAAAATAATTGATATTAAATAATGATAAATTAAATTTCAATTTAGGGATTGATCTTAATGGTGGAAAATTTTGTTCATTCCGTTAAGTTAAAAGAAAACATTAACTTCCATCTTTAGTAAAAAGTTATAAAGTGAATTATTTGTTAAGCGGAACGAAGATAAATATTAAATCATTTTTTAAAAGGTAAATCACAAGTAATATTACATTGAGTTAAAAATATTACTATTTTAAAAAAATCATTGTAATAATTTTTAGAACACATGGATATTGATGAAAATGATTTTTGTTCTCAGAGTGAAAAAAAAGTTTACTTTCCATAATAATTTTATTTTAGTATTTCAAATTTTTATTGACATTAAAATTAAATGGGAATATGATATATATATATATTAATAATTAAATCATATTAAATATTAAATGTATTTATTATATAAGGATCATATAATTTCATCAATGAAAATTCAAGAAAAAAACATTCCCCATTAAAATTGGATTGACACATTTATCAGATAACACTTTTGTAATTTTTGAATCATATGAACCATTGAATAATATCATCAAATGAAACATTATACAAAATTAAATTATTTATATTTATGTTATAACATATAAATGATGAATTATATACACCACATAAAATAAATGAGTGGATCATAGGGCATATGTCTCTCAGAAATAATAGTGAGGCTGCAAGTCCCTGACATCAAGTTTGAATTCCATCGAAAGAGATCTCTCATCCTGTATAATATGTTTAAATTTGTTATATTTATATAAAATGACAATTTACATACTTATAAAATCATATATTATCCATATATAATCTTTCAACACCCATTTAATAATAAATTCTTATTCGAATAAGTGTACTAGAGTGTTAACTGTTTTATATTTTAAGAGAATTTCAGTTCGGTTGTTCTGATAATTGCACTCTGATCATGGATATATCATCTCCAAATTGTTAATAATGACATTAATATAATTTATATTTTACAAATATATATATATATTTATATTATTCATCAATATAAATACAAATAAAAACAAAATCCCAACATTCATGAAGACGAAAGGCCTTATATATGTGTGATCATTTTTCTCAGTATTTAGACATTTGAGAAGAAATAATGGTAAATAATAATTAAAATATTATGTATAATAATTAACTAATATAAATCATATATATTGTTTTAAATCAATCCTTATTACAAACCACTCCAAATTGAAATGAAAGACAAATCACATTTCTTCACGGAGGTAGTGATATACACGAACGGATGAGTAAAACAATCATTTCAAATTGATTAGAAAGTAAGAAGGTAAAAATGATATTATTAGTAAATAAGCATAATTATTTCATAAAAATAATATAAAAACATAAAAAAAAATTATACCCATTTTTAAAATATAGTGATGAAAAATAAATCTCATCACTACGTGGTGATAGTAAGCCTTATATGTGCACGAATGATACTTTCAGATTAAATTTGATGGGAATGATAGTGAGTAGTGGGGGTTTCATAATAATAATATTGACCAATTTTATTTATAATTCTAAGTATAATATTTTATGATAAATACTATGTAATTAGATGATTTAATAGAAGAATAAAAAATAAAGTGATTTGTTAAGGTGATTATATATTCTTTGAATGAACTCATTTAGTTATCTTCTTAATGACCCTATGGTTTATATTATGGGTATAAAATATCAAATATTATTTGGATATTATTTTTTGGAAGACAATTCAATAATTATTGGTCGATATAGAAGTGTTGATGTGTTTTAAATATTATAAAAGATTTGTTCCCTTTTATAAGTGAGCAGAGGGGAACTTTTTTAATTTCATAAATGATTAAAAATAAAATAAATTCCTTCTTAATATAATTTAATCCTAATGGAATGATATTATAAAATATGGTATTTTATAGTTTAAATATCAAAATCTAATAAAATCCTGATAGGTTTATGTGGTGTTTCAAACCACATTATTTGTTTTATCCCATTAGTTAACCAATTTTAACCATAACCATATTATCATCCTTTTTCTATTAAATTGTTATAACATTATGTATAATGTAGTTTTTTTATAAATGGCTATTTAGTGACCATTTAAACAATATTTTTCACCCAATTTTCATATTAAAATATATTTCTGATTTTTAAATAATTTTACACAATATTTTTTTCCATAAAATATCATTAATGTCATTTTTTAATAAGATTCATTTAATTTTTAATCAAATACATAAATAAAATTATGTAATTATAAATAATCATTAAAAACATAAATAATATTTTTTATTAATATTTTTAATTCATGGAACTCTATAAATCAATCAAATATTATTAATGTCTTCATTGTTAATTTCATTTTATATAATTTTATTTTAATTAAAGAAATATTTTGTTCATATTATGCAAGAATTTATGGAAGTTATATAATAAATAAAAAATATAAAAATTACCATAATGAAAATAAATTAATATTTCTGAAATTAAATATTAACAATACTTCACAACTCTCTTTTCTTTCTTTATATGAAGTTATAAGTGACATTTAATAGTCAATGAGTGATATTTTAAGTTTTTATTTTATAAAAATTTTATATTGCTCAATTTCATAGACTTGTGTCCATTAAATAATTAAATTTGTATGATATGGTTATAAGGGTCTAATTTTTTTCTTTTACTAATAATTCATATGAAAAATGTGGACTCTAACATTTAGTATTAAACATAAGAAACTTATTTTACCTTTACTATGGTAACAAATTTTTTTTAAGGTTACTATTAATATTGCTCAAAAATAAAAGAGTCATATTTACCAAATTTTAACTTCATTATTTCAAATATATTATCCACTTATCAATATTCAACCACTATAAGTGATGTATATTAATTTTTGATAAAAACAAAAATTACAATGAAACATAATTTTTCATAAAATTGTATTTTATGTATAAAAAATGTTTTCTATTCAAATTCAACGATAAAATTTATTCCAATGAAATATTTTTTTATTAATAATAATATTTTGGAACTAAATTTTCTTATAAATCATTTTAAACAAAATAGAACTTTATATATTCTTGGATAGCTTACAGTTTCAAAACAAATTAGTATTTTCACAATTTATCAGAAAAGGAAATATTTTATGAAAACTATAAAAATTAAAAATAAAGATATATATATAATTATTTATAAAATTATGGTTTTTTTGTTAAATAAATTTTAAAAAATTAATAAAATATAAATATAATTTTTTCATAAGAAAATCATAAATATTCATTTATGAAGAAAATAGATTTTTGAACTATAAGATGAATTTAGAAAATATTTAATTCATATCTATTAATAATTAATAAATACCTTGGTTTTGAGTATTAAATTTAAAAATATTTCAGAATGTGTTTATTCCTATTTCAATACACCAATTCAATGGCTTGGTTTTAATTATAATAATTAAATAATAATATTTCATGATCGATATGCTCGGTGTTCCATGTTTTATGCTATATCAAACATAATGTTATTATTTAAGAATCTCATATGGTTATAATAAATATTTATAATAAATGGTTGTATTTATGAGTAATGATATTTACTAATTAATTAATTAATTTAATTTAATTATTCTTTATTTTTTTGCTAATTGAAAGTAAATCTTGATCGAGTTTTGTGTTTTCATATCAAATTCATATAATAGAGACATGTTTGGTATTATCATCATAATTACATTTATGTGTGGAATATAATAATTAATTTATAAATTAAATCATGGATGATTGTTTAATAAATGGAATTATATATACAATTAAAATCCTAATCTTCCATTTTTTGACTAAAATTTTTCTGAGGACAGAAGAGTTTTTCTCTCAATTCTGATTCATTGGTAAATAAAAAAATTTATACACTATGTTTCCTTTTTGTGGTTTTATAATTATTTACAATCTTGTGACTTTTTATACTGTTTTTAATTATAATTAGCAGGATAAACTATGCCAAAACAATTTTTTTCTTCAAATTTATTTTTACCCAAGTGATAATGTTTTCATGAGTGTTTTTAGTGATGTAATTTTCATTCATTTAGTTATAATCATTTAGTTATAAATATTTCATATAAGTTGGGTATATTATACCCTTTAAATGTATTATGTGGTATTCTATCAATTTTACTATTTTACCATATAAAACCCATTTCAAATATCATATTCCTTTCTTAGTAAGTTACCTATATAGGATAATGTTAACAAAAATATCCTTTCATTATGTTATAATGATTCATATTGAGTGTTTATACACTATGAATGGCTACTCCCACCCTAATATATTATATATGGTGTTTTATAATCCTTTTTGGTAAAATTATTTTTTAATAAAAATAAATGTTTTGTTACTCTTCTTATAATGTGATCATTAAAGAAAGGTATTTTGAGAAAAATTAATAATAAAGATTTCTTATCTTTCACATTTTTTTATTCTTCTCCAAAGTTATCAATGATATATATTTTTTTAATGAATCAATTGTAGGGAATTATTTTAAAAAAATGTAATGTTTTCAAATGATATACAATAACATATTCAAATGTTCCCTATTAATGTGACTTGTAAATTTTTATTTTATGTCAATGTTAAAAATGTTTTCAAAAAGATCTTTTAGTTTTTCACTTTCGTTTTCCTTATCCTTTTCAAAAGGATTTACCATAATGAGGTTTGTGTTTAATGATTTATCATTTAATATATATATATATATATATATATATATATCCATTATAGGTATTAATGTAGTGGTACTAAGAAATTTGATTCTTTATAAATTATTTTGTAAAATTATTCAATGAATAATTTATTTCAAAGGCATTTTTTATTTATGTAAACACCCATATAAGATCCCTTTATTCCCTAAGGGATATATTATTTTGTAACCATGTATTTTATTTCATTGTATAACATATGATCATGTTATTCTATAAATGAATTAATTTTATGCTCCTTGCCTAATATGGTTTTAACATCTAATTATATTAAAAAATATGGAGGATATGCCCCAAGTAAGAATGCTTAATTATTGACATGGGGAAAATTATTATCATTCCATTTATTTTTATTACAATATGGATAATTATTGGAAATTTGGTTGTGTATTTTTTGACTATAAAATTCTTTCATTGTATGGGTAATGATTCTGTTTCATAAGAGGTTTCATTAAGGAAAGACATTGTTAAACAATTTGATTCTAATATTGAATTTTTTGGATATAACCAACTGATGCGTGAGGATCAGAATAATATATCCCCATGATGCATGAAAAAATATCATGAGTCTAATTTCTATAGGTTTTGGGGTATTCCACTTCCCTTAACTAGATAATTTATTTGAACAAGGCCATAAAAAAGGTTTTTGATATCTCAAATTGTGCATCCCATCATTATTGGATCAATACTATCGATATCCATGTTTTTATTTATTTTTAATCATATAATATGATCTAAAAATCACATTTATTATGGATTCATGTTTTTTATATATTCCTTCCATAATAATTATTCCTTGTTCCTGACAGGATATATTTAGCTATATGTTTTCTCTTTTTGATCATTTTTTATCACCAATTATTATGTTTCTATCTCCCCAGGTTATGATGAAAATTATTATCCATAAATATTTTATAAAGGTAGAACATGTAGGATATTTTATGGGAGATATTGAATACTAAATATGGATTAATTAATTTTTATATAGTGGAAAATTTCCTTCTCGGTTTGAAGAACAAGGGATTTATTAGTTTATGATGTGTCCAAATTCTCTAAGACTATTATCATGAGAAGGTAATTTATATGTAATATATTCTATAATCATTACTGATTTTGTAAATATGGATCGTTATATATTGATTTTATATAAGTGGTATTTAATACAGTAAGTTAATATTGGGTTCATGAGCACCGAATTCGGGTGCTTGGGTGTAGGGTATAAATGTTTTTTTAAATTAGATTATTTAACCATTCCAAAATAAGTATATAAACATAAAATAATTAATCGTAGTATTTAACATAATAACTTAATTTTAACCACCCATGAAGGTGGTGGTAGAAAATGAAATTTATCATTCATGGGGGCATTCAACTAAACATAATATGGAAAAAAATTTCATTTTCTGAATCAATTCAGGGGAGTGTGTAAAATGGACATTCCACCCTAATAATAACATATCATTATATTTAGGAAACTAATGTAACAATGTCATGGTGGTTGGAATTCATATATAGGAGGTAGAATATGAAAAGATTCGAAAAAGACTAGGTTGATAATTTTACTTCTTCCTTTTGTAGTCACATATTTGCTACCTATTAAGGTGACTTAGGATGGTATTTTGGTTTGAAAAATACTCAAGTTAAATGAGTAATAAATTTGGCGAGATAAATAGGAATATTTTTCGAGTAACATCAAGTCTTAGAACATTTGAGGAAAATGGTTTTATTTATAAGAGTAATATAGGGTTGTTTTGAATATTATATTCATTACATTATTATTATTTGAAAATATTATCAATAATGATGAATGATGAGACTAAAACTGAAGGACCACGAAACACCCTAAGAGGGGAGGGGTGAATCACGATTTAAAATGTTTCTTCAAAATTGATGGTTCTTATTACAATGTTGGTAAGAACTTGTTAAATCTCTCTGATGATAATGAGAAATAAAAAAACCACAAGAAAATATTTAACACCACACATTTACTTATTTCACCGCTAAGGGATAGTCCACGGATAATACGATAAAAATGTGACAGTAATACCTAAATCCACTAAAATTCACTAGTTTTAGAGTGAAAAATATTAGACACAATCTCTATGTGTCAAGCACAAAACCTTTACAATATTTTAGGGATAACAAATGTGTCTCTCCGAACACTTCTGTTGACTCTCCCTATCTAAATTCCATGGTAGAAATCCCAACAAAATTTATAAAATTGTTTTTCCCTTAATTATCATTAAAGCATGCATCATAAACTATATATAGATTCTCTGTTAAAGTACCTATTTTACCTATACATTAAATCTACTTTCCACACATTGATAGTTCATGACCTATCCCTCTATTAATAGTCTTTCATCCTCCATGAACTTAGCTGCAATGTGTTGTGAATTTTCATTGCAAACCATCTTTCCTCCATAGACTGCTTCCACTTCTACAAACTATATCTCCTCCACATATATCTTTTTCCTCTGTGGAAGGAACCTTCTTTATCGAATCCTCCATGTTATGTGAATCGTCCCTACTTCACTGGCAGATTCTTTTTTTTTGGTCCGCCTCTCCTCTACAGAAAATTTTCATTTCCTGGATAAAGTGCCTCGAAAAACCCCTTCCACGGGCTCTCTTATGGGACCACATATCCTTTCACATTGTCCTCTATGTGATATTCTTCTCCATCATAGGGTTTCATTCCCATTAACCACTTTACAATTCACTGAATTCTTCCTAGATTTCTAATCAAAATAACTCAGAGTAATGAAGTTTATTTATCTCTATATATAAGGAAATATATATGAAATTCTCACTAATTTTTTATACATAAACATTCAATGTGATACAGCCGCCCTCGGGTACTTCTCCTTCCGTGAACTGTTCCCCCTACGTGGTCTGCATACAACCACATTTCTTCCTAGGTGGACAATATCATCCACGAAAATATATCCACCTCTTAGAAGTAAATGATGTGCATGCAGTGAACTATTTTTCACCTGTAAACCTCAAGGCTTCAGTGAAACATTTCCCCAATGTGGTCTGTGTGCCATGCTCTGCGGTCTGAATATCGTTGTTATGCAGATGTAATTCCATTGATGTTTTTCATCTCTGTTTCGTGTACCACCTAATCTTTCTGAGAAATTTCTTTCATGGTCCCTTATATATGTTATCCATCAATAAAGATCAACTTTTTCCATAATAAAACTCGAAATTTTGAGGCCCAAAAATTTGAAAATAACATGGTAACGATGCCACCATAAATACTATTGTCCACTTGAACTGTAAAATCCTTTTCTTTGTAAACTATTTGATCATCCATGTGATGTTTTGAAAACAAACAACATCCATACTCCTTTTATAAGAAATAACATCTATGATTCTAACAAAAAAAAATTAGCGATTATGAAGTCTTGATAATTGTGTCTTACAACACCCCTTTCATAATTAATACTATATTTTACTCATAATGTTGAAAACCAAATTTCTTAAATATTAATAATTAGGAAAAATTAAATATTTTGTGAAAAATAAAACAAATCATCCTACGAAAAAATCATTTTTTTTGTTTCAAAAAAAACTATCAATATATATATGGGGGGTTAAATATTTAAATAAAATCAATATTTATTAAAAAAAAAATTTATAAAATGATCAAATTTCTGACACTTTGAGAAATTACATATGGTTTCATAAAACATTATTATAATATTTATTATGTTATATATTATTTTATAAATACATTTTAATAAAATGCAATTTAATGTATAAATTTTAACTTTATAATAAAAATAAAATTTTTTAAAGGTAAATCATATATATTCTGTCAAAAATATAATTAAAATATAATTATTTAACATATTTTTATAATATTTCACTCATTTATTTAATTAATTATTGATGAAATGTCAATATATTATATCCTCAATAATAATCTAATATTACACTAGTTATATTACAATCCCTAACTATCATATAGCGATCACATAACAACAGTTAAGTAACAGTTATGTAACAGTCAGATCCTAATGGTCATATTACCCATTACACCCTATATAAACACCATCATTCTCATACCTCATCATTCACTACATCCCTTACAAGATTATACACTCCCCTAAATAATTTCTATCACATTCATTAAGATTATATTTATTTTAATATTCTTTATAGTGGGAATGATATTTTTTGGAGAATTCATGTTTATGGAGCTTATAAAAGTTTGTGCATTATTAAATTTCATGTATATCCCTACAATATTCCATGATTTTAGAGTAAAAATTATGTCCAGATGTATAAATTTCATATTAAATATACATTTTTATGATAATAATTTTTAAAGCATAATAAAATATTCATATTGTATCAATAACACTTTTATAAATAGATGGAATCTTTTGGTCACTACATTCATACACCCTTATAAAATTACACCCTGAAAATATTATTTATTATATTAAATTTAAAAAAATGAGGGTATTTTTGCTTCATTTATTATTTGGGTTCCATATTTACCTCTTCAAATTTATGATTCCACCAAAATAATTTGACTAGGATTGTTTCCTTATTTCGTTGAACTTTGTCTCGAAGGTCAAATATTTTCACCAGCTACACCTGATAAGAGAGATAATTCTCTAAATGTACAACCTCTATATTAACTACATATGAGGGATATTCTATGTAGATAATAAAGTGGGATACAAGGAATTTTTCTTGTAACTGGGACATGTATAGGGTGAATCAAAGTTGTTAGAACACATCTATAATGATACCAAGAATCTCAAATGGGCCAATTTAACTAGGATACAACAATACCTTCTTCCAAAACCTCAAGAATCTTTTTGAGGGTGGTTTTTTAAGGAATAAATCATCACTAAAATTAAACTTGATTTCTTTTTAGGAAGTAGTTTCAGAACACTCCTATTTATTTTTTCTTCTATAATATGTTTTTAAATGGCCTTGACCTTCTATGTTTTTTATTATACACATTTAGGTCCCAATGTAATTCATTTTTAAACATCATGTCAACTTGTTGGAGTATTATATTTCATTCCATATTGTGATTCTTAATGATCTAAATGAATAATCTATTAAAATATATTATTTTATACTAACATAACCATATTAATATATTGATCTTAATCTCATGTTGATTCCATTGATCAATATATCAATATTTCCTTACATTTTTGGATTATCGACAACGATTTTCCCCCATTATAATATTGATATTACATACTATTGTTCAACTCTATGTTCATATAATGTTGGATAACATTCAATAAAAATTATGTGAATCTCCAATAATGGTCAGATACTACAGATAATGGTGTTCCTTTTAACCTCACCACTTATCTAATGTATTCTCTTGTATGTTAATCATGTGAAAATTCCTCACAAATTATATTTTGGTGAGATGTATTTTTAAGTCTGTATACCATATCCAATAGTTTTTTTTCTCATTGGTTTTTTTGAAACCCTTGTGACAAAATCAAGGGTGATATTCTCTTTTATCCAAAAAGGTATTTATAGTGGTTTCATCATCATATTAGGATTATTAATTTTTTTATTTAATATCTAACATACTCCTAAATGTAACATTGATGAATATTTCATGATTATCTTATTGATATCGTCCAACCAATAATTCCCTCGGTGATCTCGATACATCATTATTATCCATGTTTTGATAGTGAAAGTTGATTCATGTGCATTGATAAACAACTACTTATCCTACTTAGGAAATGATGGAACCCATTGTTCTGGCCAAAATCTTACAAATCCTTCTTCATCAATTTTGTATTATAAGGATTTAATTTTTCTTATAACTTACACCATCTATTGTATTTACACAGAATTCCCGTGAGAATCCTTTATATTTTAATGAATATATATGGGTAGTGATGCAATGATATTTTTAATTGAGACCTCAACCTCTCAATAAATATGATGACCTCACAACTATTATTAGATAATATCAGTATAGTCTATCGCAGTGGCAATGTATTCATTCACAATTCTTTCCATTGTATTAATAATTTGAAAATATATATTCTTATGCACAACGGAATAATATCCCTTAATAGTAAAAATATTCCAAATAAGATTAATCCTACACCTTACTTGTGTATAGAATATGGGGTGATTCTAGATATTTGGAAAATTTTACCTCTCCCAACATTTTATGTTGGATTTATATAAGGACACTCAATCTAACCTCTATATGGAATCATATTCCACTAAATTAATGATGAAAATATTTTCTATGATTTTAATTCATCATCAATTTACAATGTATGAGCTATATTATTTGTATATAATAATTCATTCATTTTTTGTTCTCATAGATATCTTCACATCCTTTTTTAGGTGGTTTTTTGGATAGTTCTACTAAAAATTCATGATATAAAAGAATGTGTGGGACTCAGATAATATAATATGTTTTTTATTTTTTAAAAATAACTATAGTACATGTTATCTCTTCATTATTAGATTCTGCCTCATTTATAGTGATAACATAATCCCGTCCTCAATCTCTTGGGCTTATAGGTTTTTTTCCTTGATAATCTCAAAAAACCTTTGGATTCTGGTATTGTATTTCATAATCACTAGGTTATTTCCTCATGAAATATTTTAAAGTATGATAAGTTTTGTTGAGAACCAGTTTTACTTCCAAAAATTTAGTGAACTTTTCAAATTCCTTCAACATTTATTAGACGGATTCCATTCTTTTCCACACATTAAGCATCCCCATGTTCCTTTTACGTAGTTTCTCGGAGTCATCTTCCCTTTCTTTTTTGATTGGTATTGCGTTATTTTCTTTCCTCCTTGATATTTATCCTATTATCCTATAATTTAAAATCCATCATCAAATTTGTATCTTAATCCCCTTGATACCATTAAGATTCATCAACCTCTATGTAAGTTTTATGGGAATAATGAAAATTATCATAATATATTTCAATCTATCGAGTCACTAAATATTTCTATAGAAATTATTTTAATCCACTAAAAATGTATTCCACCTTACATTTGGTTTTGATGAAAAAGTTTTAGGTGTTCCAAATAAGCATTGTGAATTTTTACTTATACCACCCAATTGACAAGAATTCTATTTTCTTCTGTCCAATTAAATATATCTCCATATTATGATAGAGAGTTCATGGAAAATATATATAGAAAACTATTTTCTTCAATCCTTACCATTCCCCAGATTAAATTTCTTATTTGGGATACTTTTTCTTGAATAATTTTTATAATTATTAAATTTATATTTCTTGGTGATAAAAATCAGAATAGATTAATCTTTTCATGAGCATTGGTGGATATAAAATGGTTTTTTCCAAATTATAAATGTTAATATTTATAATGTGGATTATTTAAGCTAGTAAATACATAAATTTATCTTCTCCTTCTCTAATAACATTAGTCATCTCATTGGATAAATCATTTAATTTCCCATCACATTCATTGGTAGTAATATTACACTAATTTCACACCACTAAAAAATTTAATGTAAAATTTGTGTTGATAACACAAAAAATAACAATCATTTAAAAAGGGAAATTTTGAACATTGATGTGATAGCTTATAAATGAAATGTGCATACTAACTTATGAAATTGTAGGTTTCAATCTAGGTTACTCATGATAATTTTAAAATTTATTTTCTATCATAAAAATATATACATATCATTCATAATTGTTCAAAAAGAGACTATTACTTTACCAACTCATATCCCCTATGTGTGTCAATATTAGTGTGTAGTAATCCCTCTTCTTCATGCATCAGGTATAGTTCATTTTAACACACAATGAGACTATTTAGGTTTATTACCTATAGGTTCATCTATTTTATAGCCACATAGACATGTAGTAGTTAGGAATTGATTAAATTTCTCACAAACCACCTACTCTATGATATACCCAATTTCGGCGTATTTTCCTATACAAAAACTTATACCTATATTTTTTAATAAATTGTTTTTTATAATCCAAAAAAAATATCTTGACCTTTATCAGATATCAACTACATCAACCCAAGACTATTACATGAGTTATAACACGATTTTTATGATAAATACCTAATAAACACAACCCAAGGATCTAGAGGCCTAGTAAACTTAGGAGACTAGGTTCATAAAAATAAAAAATGAATATAAAATAAAACATATATATTCTTAACTCCATAATGTTATCATTTATCTCGTTGAGATTCTAATAAGTTATATTATTATGTAGGGTAATACATATAAATGGGTAGGTTATACAGCCTACTTTATGGATAAGCAAGATGCTGAAATATATCATATGAGTATAATTCCATAAAATTATTTCATAAAATTTAAGTATCATGAATAATTATATTGATGAAGGACATAATTAATATCTAATCAATTATTTTTGTCATCATTAGAATGAGGATAAATAATTATTCGTGGAATCATAAGCATAAGTCAAGGATCCCAACTGTGATAACATAACATGGTGGACATAGTAATGTAATGGATTCAGATTACTACCTAGTCCCATTAATATCATCTCTATAAATATAAAAAATACCCTATTACTTAGATAAATATATAGGTGAAACCATCCTTGTATATACGTGAATATGAGTGCAACATAAGGTAATAAAACACAAGTAATAATAATATTAAGTACACTTAGAAAATAATGGGTTATATAATTATGAATCAAAACATAATAAACTGATATTTCATACAGATTCAGAAGAGGAGAAGGAATAAAATAATGTAGATGTCAGAATTATAATATATAATAATAGATCTCAAATATTTATTTCATTTGATAAATTCTGGAGAATGGGTAAATAATGTGTTTTTTTAATGATCCATTAAATAGTTGTTATAATGACTCCATTAAATACATTTAAGGATGATAAAATTGAATTTCATTTAAAACTCTAGGTAAATGAAAATGGTTAAACCTAAAATAGTTCAAATTTTATTAAATCATGAGTGGTTAAAATTCATTAAAGGAGTGTTACATTAAATAATTAAGGGATAAAAATTTTACACTTAATTTAGTATTTTTAAAGTAGATATTGAGAAATAAATGATTTAATATAGAAACCAAGAATAGAAACAGAGAATAAGATAGGTAAATATATTTAAAATAAATATAATGAATTTAGATTCATCCAATTAAATTTAATTTAGAGATAATGAGAGGTAGAGAAAAAAATCATTGCCCAGAAAAAATAGGTTGGTTCAAAGAGTTCCCTTACCATAGGTATAAATTCATTATTAGGACATTCTGACCAGAAACACCATGTTCGAGATGGAATGCCACTTGACCTCATTCATGCCACCTTGTATGTAATAGGCTGGTGAATTTTTATGAGGATCTAAATCTTACCATGGGGAGACTATACCCTCAATATCATTTCCTTAAGCATGATAATAATTACTGATAATAAAAAAATGAATAAATAGTCAAATAAAAATGTGATAACAAAATAATTGAAATAGATGTAAATATATATCAAAAATTGGTTAGTCTGTCTATATTATAAGTAGTCATTAAATACAATACCATCAAAATATAAATATCATTGGGTTACTTTAGTGAGTGTCCCTATCCTATCCCCCTCCATGCTCCACCACTCAACTATCCACCACAGTTCCTTTTCCATTCACCAAATATCTCGTCAGGAAATCTACAAGTGCACTAAAATTCCCGAGTAGGGTGTGATTAAAAGACTCAATAGGACACCTACAATTCATCCTTAAAATTAGTACACAACATAAATAGTAGTTTATATCATGAAATTATTAAATTATAAATAAAAAGTACATGTAATGATTCATTGTGTGCTATCCAAGTCACCATAAACCCCAACCCCACCATCTTCAGCTCATTGCTAGTAAGAATGGCCAGAACACACATACCTCTATTATGGTATACTAACTCATTGCACCTAGTTTCAGGTTTTCAATGGAACACCACATATTCCACCAAATCAAAATCTCCCCCACCCTTCTCGTGGTTTTCACCAAAACATTTCATGTTCTATTGTGTTGATACGAGAAACTCTTAACACTTTAATCACACACAACCCAAGTCCATATGAGTCCATGTCCAATGACTATTAGTAACCCACTATGAATTCTCGTATATTGGGGTACCCATGTCCTCCATTAAGGACATCAAGACTATGTTAGGTTTGGTAACTAGCCACTGATTCTTTTCCCTCTCTAGGGATAGTCGTACCCACCTTTAGGGACATTATAATTGCGTAACTCCTGCCCTCATGGATCTAACTCTTTATCACATATCCTACCATCTATTAACTATTATTTATCTTCTATAGTGGTATCTAAAACTACCTTTTAAGGACTTTTGTTATATTTCATTCTTTATAACCCCATACCCCAAACCTCAACGCTCTATTTGAGTATCTCATTACTTATTGGAAAATTATATATGCTTGGAAAAACAAAAAATATATATGTCATAGTAAGTAATAATAAGACATGCCCTATTAAAAGTTAGGATAATCACACATAAATAATAAATCATAGGGATACTCACACACCCACATGTGTCCTTGGACAAGATTGGGTTAACCCATCATAAACATCAGATCATGAAAGAATCATATGCACATGGATGACAATGGAATGGAACCTAAAAACCTAATAGTTGTCGATGTCAATGGGATGGATAAACCACCTTATCTTATTTGATATCTAGATTGAAAACTTCAACAATTAAGAACTTCGATTTGTTAATATATTATCATAAACATTAACATGTCAGTGGTTTAGGTTATTCACAATATCATAGAATAAATAACATGTATTAAATTTCAAAAAGTTCAAAATATCACATATGATGATATATTTTCCCTCATGGATAATTTCATAATTGTTGTTCTATTCTAATGCATGAATTCATTGTAAACTCCATACGAAAAATTATCATTGGATTTTCTCTTATAAGTTATCGTTATAAAGATATCTTTTGGTAATTTCTCATAAATAATCTCTTTTTTATTTATCTCTAATAATTTATCCTAAATTATCCATCATCATTATCTTTTAAAAATAAATTATCCTTTGTTAATTTTTATTCTATGAATTATTCTTTTATAATATAAAAATATGGATTGATAATTTTATTAATTTTCCTTGATAATCCAATAATAATTATTTGAAAATATTATTAATTATCCATAAAAAAATCCAAATTTTCATTCGATAAATAATTATAATTATTATTTGATAATTATATTTTGATATGTTCGTTATATTTATCCTTCGATATGTTTTAGAAATTATTCACCAATAATTTTTTGTAATTTTTTTTAATTAAAACATCATAATTATGTTTTTATAATTTCCACCAAATTATGCTTTAGTAATTTCTATGAATTATCTATGATGGTCATGTGCATTATCCAATGACAACTCTAATTTTTATAATATAAGTAATTATGTATCGATAATTATAATTAATTTTCATTTGATAATACTTTTCAATTATCCTATATAATTTCTCTTCAAAAAGAATCTTTATAATTTATATAAATTATCCTGTAGTAATATAGTGTTATTATCCTTTTGTAAAATGATGGGATTATCCCTTATTAATTCAATGTTTATCATCCATTATTCCAATCAATAATTTCATTTCCATAATTTTATAATTAATTAATATTTGAATATATTATGTAAGAGGATATAGTAAAATAATAAAATAAACTAAAAAATAAACTTCCTTCTAAGAGGTGCACTTGGAAGGAGGGGAGAAAAAACCACACCCCATCGAAGAAACTCCCAACTCGATCATCAGAGACCTACTGATTGGGGGAATGGGGGTATATTTGTTTGGACTTGATGAAATCCTTGAAGATTTTTTATGAATGAGTTAGATTATAAGAACCCAAGCTGTATATGGGGTGTTTCATACCCAAAATTTGAAATGCATGTTTAATCCATGATTCATCCTAAATTAAATGATATACTATCTAAATTCATCCCTTAATGGTGTTTATTGTTTTAAATTAGAAAAAATAATAATCTTTTTAATCATCCAGATTAATGTGGCATCATAAATGGTGGTCTCCATGTTGTATTATTAATGAATATGACATAATTAAAAAATGAATTTTAATTAATTTATTTCATAATTATAATAAAATAAATATTAAAAAGATACCATCAAGTGTGATATTACCAACATCTGATGCACAAATAAGTTATGTCGCACCTATGGTAAACCCTGCATCTTGGACCTAACAATGGTCTCATATTTCTCATATGATATATCATATGATATATATTTAATTAATTGGTAAAAAACTTATTCATGCATAATATAATATATTTAATATTTCTATTTATTCTGCTCGATCTCTCTAAAGGCCTCGGAATCATGCACTAACTCACTGACTAACTAAAATAATACTCTATATAATAATACATGGAGTTAAATGGCCTTTCACATTTACAATATTTTTTCAATACCTTATTACATTATTTTTTATGATAATATTCATTTTCACATAATAACAATGATAATGTATTATCAATGAGGATTTTTATTATCATTAATATTTAATGATATTATAATTATCCCCCTTTATTATCTTCATACACTCGAGAAGTATTTGTATCTTTCTTTCTCAGATAACTCAGACAACAAAGCTCAAACATCAGACTCACACTCCTACTTCTCCTCCTATATTCATCCATGTTTCCACTAAAAATCAGACAAGTTGTACCATCATTCCCCATAAAACTGTATTTCTCTGATACATGATCTAATTTGAGAGCTCCATAAAAGATGAATTGGGTTCAAACTCATAATCCTTACAGTATATAACATGAGAAAGATCAGGTATGTACCTCCAACATTGAGAAACAAGGAACACCTCATGGTGGCCTCAATAACAAAAATGGTATTATAGATGGTAACCCACTATCCAAATCTATCTAAACCTCATAAGGGGTCCTTCTTAACATGGATCTAGTCTTTCCATCTCACTCATTAATTAGTCCCCAAACAAAAGAGTCACTCAAAAGAAACACTCAACCTACAATAGAAAAATCCAAAGGTCACAACCAATGTTCGGTATATAGTATCTTGTTACTTTGAGTGCTGATCATACTATTTTAAATTAGATGCACTCTCTTAGAGATATCCAAAATGGAAATGTGCCCCAAAAATTCTTTCATTCCCACCTCAGTCCACCAAGGCGGTGAATGACGTATCCTCACATATATATAATATTACACTTTTAAGGCAAGGTGCCTATGCCACTCTCCAATTAAACCAAGGATTAAATCCCATTATATATCCTCTAGTATGCATATTATCTACTCATACCATATTTCCATCAAATCATGTAATTTTGATCTCAATATCAACATAGTACCCAGGGCCTTTTATAAGTCATACCAAAACTACAGTGCAAAACATGTTTCTCTTTGAGAAACAATCCTCCAAGGAACTACTCGTGATCATACAATCACAATGATGAAAGTCATTTCAAGATATAATACTGGTTAATTATTTATGATTAGTAAAAAGTTGATAAATTTTTTCAACCAATTGACATCCACCTTGAATTCATAATGTCTCATCAAGGTCCTTGGTAAACCCATCAGAAATTCTTACATATCATCCTCTCATCTAGTTATCGGGGATTTTCCCGTAAATATCTAATTGATGGAATAATTTATTACTAATCTCTCATCCAATATATTTTCACATCATCCCAAAATGCAGTATTTAGAGAAAAGTATGTTAGGGAAAAAAAGCTCTATCGGTAAGTCATTTCTAGACACAAATCGTAGAGATAATGAAAAAACCAATATTAAATAAAGAAGATTTTTTTACTACACCTAGTATAAGAAAAAATACCTAATCACTACCTATTAGTTCTTCATCTACCGTATATACATTTCATGAATCTACTCTAAAACTATTTCCATGAAATTACTGAGTCCCAAAAATCTGGAAATGCTGATATGGACCCCAACTGAATGAAATGTCTCCTAAACATATCCTACCCCAATCCTCTATAAAATTTTGTAATTATTGATCTTGAAAAAATTATCAAACATTTATTGTCTTTCTTATTTAGAATCACTGGTTGTGAGTTGGTGTGTAAAAATTCTGATAATTCCAAACCTCCTCATAGTTGAAACACTATAGACATCTTTCTTTAACAGGAGGTGTTGTTGAGCCCATGATCTCCCCTGTTTGTCCACCACCACTATATTGTGAACCCTCAACCTTCTTATTCATTCCAATTGAAGTACCACATAAAGTTCCATTGGAAATTGGGAGGAGTCCTATAACTCTACCCCAATCCATCCATTATTATCCATCAGGGCCTCTTGAAGTAGCTCTATTAATCATGTCGCATGATAAATCACCATCATTATGATCAACCAAATTTCCAAGTGTTCATGGGTACAATATGGATTACATGTACATGAAAAAATCACTTCTAATTTTTTTTATTGTCCAATTTAAGCATTCATATCATCCTAAAAGGTTTACCACACCCCACGAACACATAGTGGGTATTTGTAACATGAATTCTACCAGTTCCACCTTCAAGAACTTTGGTGTCTCAATGAGATAAAACACAACCTCGATGATTCATTTCAAGACCTTTTAATATTACAGACCACAAATATAATGAATTTTTAGTAGATATTGAATTTGCAAGTCTCTCGAATAGTTAACCATGGTCTTTGGTTGAAAAACTATAGGCTAGAATTGGGCACAATATATTTTTCACTAGATTAGGTGCAAAACCATGCTCATGAAAAGTTTTATCTGCTAGTGGTCTCACCAATCATCTTGGAATAACCATCTTCTATAACATAATGAACAATAGAAACATAACAGGCACTAACAAGTTTATTGGATTACATAATGGTCCTCAACCAACCTAATGTATACCCCTACTAATATTTACTATTTTCTTCATCCTTTAATATTAGTCACAGTCATCTTATATATACTAACACACATCATGTTAATTTCAACTAATTAATGAAAATAAATCTATATCACACAAAATATCAATAAATATATCACACATAGAATCTATCTAATATAGATATTAAAAAAACTCATTTAATAAAACAACAACAACAAAAATAGTTATATATATGGTATGTGAATCTATGTGCCTAATAATGATGTATTAACAAATGAAAGATCACATAAATCATATATCAACATAATCTATATCTCCCAAGGTTATTTTAATTGACTATAACATCTAAACATATATTCTCATTTTATGATAACTCAGAGGTTCACTATATAGAACTTTCCATACATCATGGTAGTATTATTACCCTTCTCTTAACTATCTAAACTCTTCAATATCCAGTACCAAATCATGGTAATAGACCATACAAGTTAGTAAACCTCTTATAAGACCACTTTGTAACGTCAAGTCCCAAACCAATGGGTCTGATTTGGAATACCACATGACCTCATGTGCACCTCCTCATATGTAGAAGGCCATTAACTAGAAGTGATGCCTTAAATATAACAGTGGGGAGACTATACCCTCTACATCCTATCGTAAAGAAGGATAATAATGAATAATAATAAAACAATGAATAAATAATCAGAGTAACATGAAAAATATGAATAAGTGACATAGATAAAAAAATATACCCAAAAGTGGTTAGCATGTCCAGAGTATAAGAAGTAGTTAAATACAAGATAGGAAAAAATAATTTGTGGGCTAGTTTGTTGTCTATCCAAATCCTCTCTAGCTCTAGGATCAATTGCTTAACTATCCACCATAGGCTTGTTTTCCTTTATTGGATATTTTGTCATGAAATCTAAATGTCCTCCAATCATCCTGATTCGGGTGTGAGTATGTGACTCAATAGGAAACCACTATTGTATCCTTACTACAAGATTACAATATAGAAAATAGTGAATATCATGATATAATTAAATGATAAATAAACATAGATATGAAGATTTATCATATACAAAACAAGTTTCTACAAACCCCATTTGTACCTCACCACTAGAATTATATATATTTGCGATGGTCTATTTGTGATGGGATCCTGTCGCAAATAGTCTTTAGCGATGGGGGCTCGTTGCAAATAACATGTCGTAGAAAACTGCATCGCAAATACATTTATTTGCAACAGGCCCATCACAAAACATGGTATTTACGATGGGTTTTTTTCCCATCATAAATAAGCCTTTGATTATATGAATTATATATCAATCAACAGTTTTTGATGGGCCCGTCACAAACATCTGTCCAACTATATACATTATATATATAAAAACATTTTGCAATGGGTCCATCGAAAATACTATTTATAAAAAATTATATTAAGATTATTTGCGATAGGATCCCGTCGCAAATGGTCATGTCATAAATACTAATAATAATAACAAAATAATAAAATTATGATTAATGAAAAAATTATATTATTATTATTAAAATAATAAAAAAATATAAAATATTATTATTAGTAAAATAAACAAACAATAAAAAATATAATACTAAAAAAATATATTTAATAAAATTGTGATTAATAAAAAATTTATATTAATATTATGAAAATAATAATAAAAATTATTAAAATGCACAATATTTACGAAAAAAGATAAGAAATAAAACAAATATATTATTTTAGTAAAATAAAAAAAATTAAAAAATATAATACTAATAATAAATAATAAAATATTAAAAATAAAAAAATTAAATTATGAAATATTTTCACAAATATAAAAGATCGAAACTGTAAATAGTTCATATTACTACAAATCTTGAATTCAAATGTTTTTAACATAAAAAAATCACTAGGGGCATCTGATGGAGGTGGTGGAGGAGGTGGAAAAGATGGGGGAGAAAAATACATCCCTAAACTACGAGTCAAATGGTGCATGTACTCCATCTGCTTATGATATTTTTGTTGCCGCTCTGCTCCCACCGACGCATCTCCTCCTCTGCTACTGCTGCTACTGCCGACACATCTCTTCATGTTGCATCTGCAAACTCTTTATAAGATCAGCTTGAGTTCGCATCTCCTCCAGATACTATGAGGCAGAAGATGATGCATATCCACAAGCTCCTCTCGAGTTGGATTTCGACATCGAAACAGTACCATAATAAGTACCAAGAGTCAAATGGGAGCTGATACCAACTACACCGCCCTTCTCAAAGCCATACTGAGTCACCTGCATCCATGCAGCCTCATTGAAATGGTAGTCATTGGTCTCCTCAGTCATCTCGTCCTAACTATCAGCCTGTGTCTGAGAGGCCATAGCCTCATATTAATTCTTCAATTTAAATTTGAAATTAAAATGGTGAAAATATTTTATACACTTAATAAAAAATAGAAAAAAATACTAACCACAATCAGACACTGGTGATCACCTCTAATCTCTCCAGTGGCTCGATCACTGTACATCCTCCGATAAACATCGAACTCTGTAATATCAAGATGCTCTACTACCTACAGAAATATAAAATAAACTATTTATATTAAAAATTATATAAAATATTTAGAAAATATACTTTCCAGATTCTCTCAATGCGTGTTGAATGTACGACTACCATCTCGATGCGACTCCTCCTGCCTCCCACGATTCTGTCGTCCCACTGAATATCTCCTCTAAAATCCACCACACAACCAGTGTAAACAAAATCCATCCCAAACGCGAGATGAAATGTACTCTAGTCAGTGTGCTCTATAGGACTCATCAAATTCTATCACTCCTTCTTTCTTAATGTTTTTTCTTCTCAAATTGGGAAAAAACTGACGGAAACAGTCACACATAGACACCTGACATGCCCTGTGGATATCATCACGCATGCTATCATTGATGGGATACCATAAACCCTACAAATAATTTATAATATAAAGTTATTAATAAAAAAATTTCAAAATAAATATTCATTATTTATGTACCATCCAATGATCGAACATGTACCGCCGCACATCAACAAGAATCTGTTCCCATGTGATCCATGGCTGAGAAAAATAATTGAGCAAGATATCACTCCCCTGTACAATTGATACATGTGAAAAACTGTAATAAATGAATAAATTATCAAACAATTAGTATATATATAAATAAATTAATGATATATTACTAAAATATACAGGTTACCATACCTCTGTGTGTGCGGATCAAAGCCAAGATGTGGACGCCGCTCGGGGTTAGGGTCAAGAATCATCATTCGTGCAAGACCGAACCCCCTCTGCGTACCCCTGAACTGCCAGTAGTCTGAGGGTTAGATGATCCAAAATCCCCCTCATCCAAAAGTAGCTCGGCCTCCTGCAACTCACGAAATATATCAGTATCCATCTGAAACACAAAATGATTATTGTTAGCAGATAGTTGAAAATAACTATTATATATAGATATGTATTAGTTATGATTATAACCATCATATAAATGTGTCAATTTCCATCTTTATCCTCATCTTCGTAGATGTCCATGTCAATGTATTCATCTTCCTCCTCAGCATCATCAATATCCATATGAGTTTCAGTTTTTTCATCTCTTTTCATTTCAAATTCATTTGTAACATTATTAACATCTTCGTCGTCATTAATCCTTAATTGTGGGGTGTCATTATTGATAATCACATATCTTTCTGGAAAATATGGATTTTTTGCAGTCTCTTGAAAAATTTCAATTCCTTCCACTTCAGCAGAACCAAATTCAGTTTGAGTAAACTTATTTTCCCGAGATTTCATTTTTATTATGTTCCACCAATCACTCAAGTCTCTTAATGTAGAAAAATACTTCTCTTAATAAATCTGATGTGCCTGTTGATCCAGTAAAAATGGTTCTTTTACTGTAGGAAGACTTTTATATTTAAAATTTATGATTCCATGTGTCGGATAAACATGCAAGCCTCTCTCAGTATCCAACAACTGACATTTAAACATCATTATGTAATTCTTTCCTAGATAACACAGCTTGATAATTTCACCCAGAATGTTATAAAAGTCAACTTCAGTTTCTCTGTGATGCAATCCTCTCAAGAAACCTTTATTGTTCATTGTTTTTTGATTCCCTATATGCACGTTTATGAAATCAAAAACCATTAACCACATCTGCATTATAATATTTAACCATTTTTGATGGTGGGTTTCTAAATATACACATTCTCTTATCAATTTTATCATCTTGTTGAGACACATGAAAATTTGAAAAACAATTATCAATATGATAAATAATAATCCGAATTTATATTAAATCGTCAATAATTTATGTTAAATGTTTTTAAAACCATTGAGAAATTTTTTTTGCCTGCATTCTTTAAGAGAAAATGCTATAATTTGTGCATGTTGTATCTGGATATTATTATCATATAACCTACAAATAAATTAAGTTTATATAATAAAACATAAGTTATAGAATAAGTTTTAGATGCACTCACATAATAATTGATGTCATCTCTTCATATTTGAGAAGAACATATTTTTGTGCTTTATGATGTTCATCATCTAAAAGCCACCTTTCATGAACTCCACCAAAACTATGATTTGGATAATTAAAAACTAAGAATTGATTTTCCATTTCATCATTAAAATTCCCTTCATTTTTTCCCATGTGATTCTGTTTTTAGTGGTATTGAGATTCAAAATAATGAGAGCAGGAAAAATAAATTTCCTCTTGCAAATAAGCTTCTGCAATTGAACCTTCAATTGATGCTTTGTTACGTAATTGTTTCTTCAATATCTGTATGCATCTGTCAAATGGGTACATACATAAAAAATATATGGGACCTCCACATTTAGCTTCATGTAGAAAATGTAATATCAGATGTTCCATTGAGTTATTTAAAGCTAGTGGAAATATTTTTTCCAGTTTACATATAATTACTACAACATATTCATCCAGTTATCTTAGGGAATTATAGTGTGTTGTCGCTGCACAAATTTATCAAAAGAAATATGATATGTCTGTTATCAAATCCCAAATCATTGAATTCAAAAAACCTATGAATCCAATCGGCATAATTCCTTCCTTTATAACCTGACAATGATGAATTTTTAATCTGTTAATATAACCATTCCTAACACATCTACCTAAATTAGAAGCACAACCATCTGGATGTCTCAAATATGCTATCCACTGAGAAAAAAATAAGTGGCTCTCTTTGGACAGTGTATAAAATGATTTTGGATTTATTAATCTTTGTGATCTGACATTTTCAAATAGTTCATGTTCTAGTCACTAGCATATTGGGTAAAAATATAATCGTTCCTTTAAAATATCTATGGTCTTACCTGGTGTATCCAAAACTATATGAAATAAATTATCAAAACAATTTTTTTCAATATGCATGAGATACAACATGTGACTGACTAACAAATCATACCAATATGGAAGATCCCAAAAAATGCATTATTTTATCCAATTATGTTCTTCCCCAAAGCCATCAATTTTTTGTTGGTTTACTGTTGGCCCAAATGTGATAGGAGGTAATTAAAATAAAAAAGATTTTAACATTGTACATGTGGTCATATTTGGAGGTTCATCCCTTTCAATTGTACCTTTTCTAATATGAGATTTGTTCCTTTCAAAAAGGATGATAGGTTGGAAGAAATTTGTGATGATAGTCATAATAGCGAGTTTTTTTCCATTGATGAGCATAAAGGATTTGTTGTCTTTCATATAGTAAAGACATGATTTTATACCATGTGTACTCCATCCAGATAACATTCCATATGTCGAAAATTCACTAATCGCCCACATCAATGAAGATTTTAATATGAAATTTTGTTTCACAGCAACATCATATGTACTAACACCATCACTCCACAATATATTTAACTCGTCAATCAATGGATTCAAAAAATCATCAATATTATTTTTTGGATGTCCTGAGATTAATAGAGTCAAAAAGATGTATGGAACCTTCATCAATATCCATGGAGGTAAATTGTAAAGAGTTATAAAGACAGTCCAACATGAATATTTACTACCGTAAGAATCGAACAGACAGAACCTGTTAGTAGAAAGACCCAATCGCACGTTTCGGCCTTCTAAAGCAAAAGACTGATGCAGATAGTCAAAATGATTCCATAAATCACCATCAGATGAATTATTCATTCTTTTATCAGTTGAAATCTTGTTTTTATACCATTACATCATTGATGATGTGTTTTGAGACATAAATAAACACTAAAACCTGGGTGTAAGAGATAAATATCTCAACTCTTTTATTGGAATCAATCGGGACTTCCCTGGTTGAGATTCTTTCTACCTCGAATGTCTACATGTGGGACAAATATCCAATGACTCATTTTAACCAGAATATAAGATGCAATCATTTGGACATTCATGAATATTCTGATAACTAAGGCCCATATTATGAACCATCCTATTTCTCTCATAGTAATTTGTAGGTAACACATTTACTTCAGGTAACAGTATTTAACAAAAAAAATTACTGATCAAAACAGTTGTTTGACATTCCATTACCTAATTTAATGGCCATAAAATTTTCAACCTCTTCTAATTTTCTTATCTTGCAACCTGGATATAATGCATCCTCAGCAGACCTCAATAACTCATAAAATTCAGATGGTGCCAACTCAGGAGTTAAATCAGTATCATCTTTTGTTTTAGTTTGTTGAACAGATGCACCTGCAACATCATGAACTAAATTTTTTAAACCGTGATGGATCCAGAATCATGTAATCAGTATCTTCTCTGGAACTACATTCATCGTGTTGATACCAAAAAACATAATCTGGTTGAATAACAAACCGCAAGAGATGGCCTCCAACCTTTTCAAATGTGTCAAACGTTATCATATCAAATTTTTTACAAGGACACTTAATTGTTCCTTCGGAAACATATTCTATTTTTGTTTGTGTAAATGATTAGAAAGATTCAACACCCTCAATATATACATGATTAATAACAGAACCATTTAGATTTATGCATTGATTTATCAAAGCGTGATCATCTAATAATGACTGATGTCAATTCCCTTGTTCTATGTTTTTCTACAAAATATAAATAATCAATGTTTCTGAATAATTTAAAATTACCAAAAACTATCAAAAAAAAGAAGATTATTAATTACAACTACTTTTTAATAATTACCATTAAATTTAGGTGACACAATTTCCAATGGATTGACGGCTAATCTTTTATCAGTTGCCTTATTTACTTGCATCGTTATCAAACTGAAATCACAATGAATAATATTCACGAAGGTACTCTTATTCATTCTCATGCATATGATAATGTATAAGCGAACCTCCTAGGAGTTTCTTCATTTTGATTTCAATTTGAGAAAGATGCAAGTAAATGCGTCGTCAGACAAAAAGCCCCCATTTTGTCGATGAATCGTCTTCTTGGAACTTTTACCGCTTGAACACATTATGAAAAATGTGGTCTCATTAATTCATATTCAAACTTGTGCATATGAGATTGGATATGCATACGTAGAAGCAAACTTTTCATAATTTTTTGAGTCGGTGAATGTTGAAAGAAGAAGATCCATTGTGCCAAAGAAGTGCAGCCAATCCACTAGAAATTGTGCCAAGTTATTAAATGTTATTATAATTTATTCATATTTTTTCTTATTTATTCCTATTTATTACTATTTATTTATAATTTTTCCTATTAATTACTAATTTTTCCTATTTATCTGTGTTTCTGAAGCTTTTACGCCAGGGCGCCTGCATCCTTCTGTGAGGACGCACTGCTGTTCCTCGCATTCCTGCTTTCCAAAGGCGGGCGGCATCCGTTCCATATTTAGGGACGTCTAGTACTTGATCGAAACCGGGATGATGGGATGTCGGTTCTTCATTACGTGGATTCCTCCTCGGAACTCGTCACCTGGTCCGGGTCTCCCTCATAGATTTAATACATGGTTCGTGAATCACATTCCTCGTGCCATGTCTTCATGGACACTGGTTAATTACACTAATTTCGTCAAGACATTCCATGGGGTCTGACATGGTAGAAACCTTTGGTCAGAGTAGATGACAACATCAGTCATGTTGGGGCATCTCTGGGTGCGTGGACATTGGAGAACCTGTATTCTTTCTCATAAGATGGAATCTCAAGGGTGAATAACCTGAGGAATCCCACATCGAATGCGGGGAATCAAATGCCATAGTCTTGTATATAAGGTTTTCCTCAGCTTCCCATGTTTAACATGGGGTATGCAGAAAGATTAACCTCTACCATAGATGGTTACGCCAAAGGCGTGTCATCCGAGGTTTTCCTCAGGAATATGATGTTTATCACGAGGTAGGATGCGAGTTTAACATCTTGCGGAGACAGAATTATGGTGATCAGAACGTCCCATATAGACGGATCAGAGGTGGTGTGTCCCATAGAGGGGAGATGTCACAACGTAATGGCAGATCAGAATACCAATGAGGGTGGAAAAGGGGAAATGCACACCAGGATGGGGGACACCATGGATTACCATTAGCTGGGATTAAACCTCTTAGAGGATTCCTACGTAACCTGTGTAGAGGACAGGGATCAAAACCAATTTAGTTCATAGGGGTGATGAATTGGGGTGTACACAAAGGACAACGACCCGAAGTCATGCTAAGGATTACACGTGTAAAGCATCCCAGGTGATGCTTTCAGCAACGAGGAGGTGGATGGCGTGATCCCACCAAGATGTGGCGGCCCGGGTGAGAATCAGGATGGATGAGAGATGGATGAATGAAGTGGAGGGGGTATTAAATGGGACCATAGCAATGGCGACGGTGATGTTCAGCTTGAGCCTCGAAGAGACCGCCTACGTATCCCCGTTGCAGGGAATCAAAGTCAACATAGTTCAGGATGGTGCTGGTGAACCGACGTGAAGGTGGAACTTGGCCTGATGGGTATCGTCAACGAAATGATGTGAAGGTGGAACTTGGACTGATGGGTATCTTTAGCGAACCAATGTGATGGTGGACCTTGGTCCGATGGGTATCATCAGCGAACCGACGTGAAGGTGGACATTGGTCTGATGGGTATCGTCCGCAAACCGACGTGAAGGTGGACCTTGGTCCGATGGGTGGTGGGCTTGATCCTCAGGACGGCTTCCTATGTACCATTACATGACATGGAGCAAAGACCACGTAGTTCAAAATAGTGTGTCGGTGAACCGACGCGAGTGAGGACCTTGGTCCAGATGGTGTGGGGCTTATAAACTATGCGACCTGGGTGTTGGTGGACCGAAGTGAATGAAGTCGGAATGACAAACATGTGGTGGGCTTGAACCTTGTGTGGCTTCCTATGTACCATGCCTTGGCAAGAATCAAAGTCCATGTAGTTCAGGTGAGATGTGGAATGGGGCTTGGCACACCGACAAGGAGACGGTCTGGGCCAATGGTTGTTGGGCTTGAACCTCAGGGAGGCTTCTTACGTACTATACCTCAACATGGATTAGAGTCCTCATAGTTTAAATGAGATGTGGAATATAATTTAACGTCATGAGGGACAAGGGTGAACCGATGTGAATGAGATCATAACAACCAGGTGATGGGATTGAACCTCATGGAGGCTTCCTACATACCATGCCTTGATATGGATCACTGTCCTCATAGTTCGGGTGAAAATGGTGGCTGTAGGCGAACCGACGTGAAAGAAAAGAGACCTTGGACTAGATGGTGTGGGCTTACACACTAGGGTACGCAGGTGTTGGTGAACCAATGTGATGGAGGTCGGAGTGACCAGCGGGTGATGGGATTTAACCTCATGGAGGCTTCCTACCTACAACACCTTAGCATGGATCAAAGACCACGTAGTTCAATTTGGACGTCGGAAGGCCGACATGGAGGAGGGCCAGGGGTCCAAGTAGTGGTGGGCTTGAACCTCATGGAGGCTTCCTACATATCATTCCTTAGAACGGATCAAAGACCATGTAGTTTAGGTTGGATTTCATCGGTGAACCGACGTGAAAGTGAACACTAGGGGTCCACTGGTGGTGGTCTTGAACCTCGTGGAGGCTTCCTACATACCATGCCTTGACACGGATCAAAGTCCTCATAGTTTGGGATGGTCACAATGTCTTACCGCTGGACTGAAATGCTATTTAATGTCATGCAGGACAAAGGGTGAACCCTGACGTGAATAAATGACGAGCGGTGGGCTTCAACCTCATGGAGGCTTCCTACGTACCATGCCTTAGCACGGATCAAAGACCACGTAGTTCCGTTGTGCAGTTTAACGTCATGCTAGACGGGGCATACAGTTTAACGTCATGCTGGACGGGGCATACATTTTAACGTCATGTTGGACGGGGCATACAGTTTAACGTCATGATGGACGAGGGAATTTCCATTGTCGATGCTTACTCTAATCACACGTTAGTCATGCTCGGTGTGAGAAACAAGAAGCAGCAAAGACCTGACGATCACATCGCGAAGGGTGCATCCATGGGAAATGAAGAGGTGTTTACGTGTTAGGTGGCCCATGGTGCTGGTACGTACTCCAGGACGGAGGACCAATGTGCATCAAAGCGCAACGAGAGAGGGATTTGGGACCAAATATGGAAGTTTCCTCATTCCCTATCGTGCCCTCCGCTAGCCTTGGCAGTGGGGAAGTATGGAGGTGCATGGGTGCTACCTTCCGCAGGAGTGGCTTGGGGGCTTACACCAAGGCGGTTTCCCTTCCCCTGTGGACATATGCTACTCCGAGAAAGAGGATATCATCCCATGTGAGGATGATTCCATTCCAGTGGAGACGAGCGGTGTAAAGAATGTATGAGATGGGGGGACCCTTTGTGCGAGGCACGGGGGCAGGTCATAGTTTATCATCATGTGTTGAGGACGAGGTGCTTGGCAGTTTAACATCCTGCAGCTCGAACAAGGTGGGTTTACTCCACACACCTAGGACTTACATGACCGATACCCCATGCCCCTTGTGGGAGGGAAGGTACCGAAAAGTCCATGGTAAAGGTGGTGGAACTGTCATGAGGATGAAGATGTTTTCGGGCTTGTGCCTTGAAGAGGCTTCCTATGTATCCCTGTGGTTGGGAATCAAAGTCCATGTAGTTCTCCTAATGAAGGCTTATCGACAATTTGGGGTTTCAATGGTTTACTGCTGGATTGGGTCAAATTGGATTAATGTTGTATACGGATCACAAAAGCTTACCACCGGATAAGAATGTCAATGTCTTACCACCGAATAGGATCACAATAGCTTACCACTGGATAGGATCACAACGGCTTACCGCTGGATAAGGATCACAACGGCTTACCACTGGATAAGGATCACAACAGCTTACCACAAGATAAGGATGTCAATGGCTTACCGCTAAATAGGATAAAAATGGATTACCACTAAATGGAGTGATAATAGTGGGTGGAACTTATACAAGGAAGCTACCCGGGTACCGCTATTGAGCAGAAATGGTGAATGGGGCTTAGGCAAGGATGCTGCCGAGATGCAGCTATGGAGCAGAAATGATGATTGGGGCTTTCGCAAGGACCTGCCTGGGTGCTGCTATGGAGCGGCAATGGTGAATGGGTCTTATGTAAAGAGCTGCCCAGCTGCCACTATGGAGCGGCAATGGTGAATTGGGTTTATGCAAGGAGCTGCCCGGGTGCCGTTACGGAGCGGCAATAGTGAATGGGGCTTACACTAGGAAGTTGTCGGGGTGCCGTTATGGAGTGAAAATGGTGAATGGGGCTTACGCATGGAAAGGCATGGGTGCCACAAAGGAGTAATAAGGGTGGAGGGGGTTTACGCAAGGGTGCTGCCCGGGTGCCGCTATGGAGCGACAATGCTGAATGGGTCTTACGCAAGGAGCTGCCCGGGTGCCTCTATGGAGCGGCAATGTTGAATGGGGCTTAAAAAAAGTTGCTGCCTGGATGCCGCTATGGAGTGGCAATGGTGAATGGGGATTAAGAAAGAGGCTGCTCGGGTGCCCCTATGGAGCGGCAATGGTGAATGGGGCTTACACAAGGAGCAACGCGGGTGCCGCTATGGAGCTGCAATGGTGAATGGGTCTTACGCAAGTAGCTGACCGGGTGTCTCTATGGAGCGGCAATGGTGAATGGTGCTTACGCAAGGAGCTACCCGGGTGCCGCTATTGAGCGGCAATGGTTAATGGGGCTTACGCAAGGAGTATCCCTTTCTGGTTCAACCTGGCATAAGAGCTATGTGATAGGGTTGGAGGAACTTCCTGAGGAATGGTTCGACTCAAGGTGCTCGGGGAATTGATGATGGGAATATCAACTCACGAAATGGAAATGAAACCAAGAGGAATATGTCGACTCAAGGTGTTTCATGGTGTGTGGAAGAGTATCTCAAATCATGGTATTCCATAGGTGGAAGGTGGGTACACATATGGGCACAATGGAAAATCCCTATGTCCCGGCCCGAGAAGTTCACGGTACGACTCTCCATTTTTCATGGGGGTCTGTGACGGTAGCGAAGGGGTCGGCCCGAAGGGCTGGAACCGCAACCCGGCACTGACCCCGAGCGGGTGTGTGGGGGCTGCGACCCCGCGGTATGGACCGGTGGGCGTGAAAGTTGGATCCTCAAAAAGGATAGGTCTTCGCGAAGTAGCTTCGCAGATCAAATGGGTCTCATGGAGAAAAGTGATCTCGTCGAGCATGGGCCTCTTCCGGAGTAAGGGCGCCTCATGAAGAAAAGTCTCGGGGAGAAGAAGGAGCATAAAGAGAATGGGCCTCTTACCGAATAAGGGTTGATCGCAGAGTACTCGTGGAGCATGGACTTGCGGAGGATCAGCTCGCGGAGCAGCAATGCAAAAGAAGCTGCTCGAGGAGCATGGCCTCGCTGAGCCCTAAAGCAGAGCTTCGCAGACCGGGAGATCGGCCACCCAAGGGGTGGAAAAATGGGTGTCTGTAGAAGGGGGCGAGCTGGATATTTATAGGTAGGGGTGCCGTGAATAAGATCTCACGTGGCGCGAAGGGTACTTTGGTGCTTCGCAGCGGGTTGTGAACGTCAACCGGATTCGCAGAGAGTTACCGCCTCCTCTGCTTCACAGAGGGTTCGCGAACGTCAGGGTGTTCACGGAGAGTTCCCACCTCCTCTGCTTCGTGGTGGGTCTTCGCATCGCATCGTTAACGTCAGACGGGTTCGCAGAGCCTCTCGTCTAATTACTTCACAGCGGCACTCCGCGATCGCGGAGGGGGCTTCGTGAATGGGATTCACGATACAGTATTCCAGCCCAACATCAAATGTAGATATCTCCTAATTCGTAACTCCGTTTGGGCCTTGTGACCTATCAAATCGAATCTTGCGAAAATTTGTACGATCCTGGATCATGTATGGAAGCATCTGAAAATTTTGAGGATGTTTTTTTCAGGGTCTGTAATCAGTAATTACTCCTATTTTTCACTAAATATTAATATTTATTTCTAATTACTCTTATTTATTTCAAATTATTACCAATTCTTCCAATTTATTTGTATTTATTATTATTTATTCCTATTTATTACTAATTATGTCTATTTATTACAATTCATTTATAAATATTACTATTTATTACTAATTATAAATATTTATTCCTAATTATTCATAATTATTCCTAATTATTCCTAATTATTCTTAATCATTTCTAAATATTCCTAATTATTCCTAATTATTCATTATTATTCCTAATTATTCTAAATTATTTCTATTTGTTACTATTTATCCCTATCTATTCGTAATTATTCCTATTTATTACTATTTATTTCTAATTATTCTTATTTACAAAAAATTATTATTATTTATTACTAATTATTCCTATTTATTAGTATTTATTTCTATTTATTAGTATTTATTAATATTTATTCCTATTTATTAGTGTTCATTTTTATTTATTTCTATTTATTACTAATTATTCCAATTTATTACCAATTATTCCTATTAATTACTAATTATTTCTATTTATTACTAATTATTCATATTTATTACTAATTATTCGTAAATATTTCATATTATTAATATTTATTGCTAATAATTCCTATTTATTCATATTTAATAATAATTATTCCTATTTCTAATTATTCTTATTTATTACTAATTATTCCAATTTATTACGAATTATTCCTCTTTATTACTAATTATTCCTATTTATTACTAATTATTTATATTTATTACTATTTATTTCTAATTATTCCTAATTATTACTAATTATTCTTAACTATTCCTATTTATTGTCATTTATTACTAATTATTTTTAATTATTCATATTTCATATTATTTATTCCAAATTTTTATTATTTTTCTTATTTATTACTAATTATTTCTAATTGTTACTATTTATTGCTAATTATAAATACTTATTCCTATTTATTCCTAATTTTTCCTAATTTTTCCTAATTTTTCCAAATTCTTCCTCGTTTTTCTTAATTATTACTAATTATTCCTAATTATTCATATTTATTCCTAAATATTCCTAATTATTCTGGATTATTCTCAATTGTTACTAATTATTAGAAATTAATAGTAATTATTTTTATTTATTACAAATTATTAATAATTATTAATAATTATTTCTATTTATTACTATTTATTTCTATGTATTACCATTTATTGCTAATTATTCTTATTTATTACTAATTATACATATCTATTGCTAATTATTCCTATCTATTGCTAATTATTCCTATTTATTACTAATTATTCATATTTAACAGTATTTATTCCTATTTATTATTAATTATTCCTATTTAGTACTATTTATTCCTATTTATTAGTATTTATTCCTATTTGTGACTAATTAGTCATTTTTATTAGTATGTATTATTATTTATTCCTATTTCTGAGTAATTATTCATATTTATTAATAATTATTCCTATTTGTTATTAATTATTCTTATTTATTACTAATTATTCCTATTTATTACTAATTATAACTATTTATTACTATTTATTACTATTTATTCTTTTTTAATAATATTTATTACTATTTATTCTTATTTATTACTAATTATTCATATTTATTACTAATTATTCCTATTTTTAAAATTTAATCCTATTTATTACAAATTATTATTTTTTATTAATAATTATTCTTATTTCTTACTATTTATTCTTATTTATTATTATTTATTCCTTATAATAACTATTTATTTATAATTATTACAAATTATTCTATTTATTACTAATTATACCAATTTATTTATAATTATTAATATTTCTTACTAATTATAAATAATTGTTCGTAAGTATTTATAATTATTCTTATTAATTACTAATTATTCCTATTTATTTGTAATTATAAATATTTATTCCAAATTATTTCTAATTATTTCTAATTATTTCTAATTATTTTTAATAATTAATAATTATTCTTATTTGTTACTCATTATTCATATTTTTAATTAATTATTCCTTTTTATTAAAAATGTCACGACCCGCCTTCACCAAAAGGATGGAAGGGTCAGCAGATTGCTAGGCCCTTCCTTCTTTAAGTTGGTGGAGAGATAATGACCCCCGAAACCAGCCTTCAATAGTTCCCAGAGTGGTGACCAATGTCAAGGGTATAGAATCACACACTAAATGGAAGGCATTACCCTTTTTTTAATAGGATCGGGTGAAAAGATAGAAAATCCCATAACACCAAAACTAAAAGTGCAAGTACGGCTGGAAAGAAACCATTCCCATATGCATGTTCAAAATGGTAAAGATACAAGTCACAAAACCCCATGGGTAAAACGAATACCAAGAAAAGAAAAGCAACAACAACAACTATCCCAAAGGTCTGTGCTAGTATGGTCCCACACGATCCCCAAAGTTCTCCTGGAAACCTGAAAGCAGTTTTATATACGTAGGGTGAGCATACAAGTATACTGAGTTGGGAAAAACATAAACCTCTCGTGCACAAGTGGGGAGATGTACTAATGTCCCGTGAGAAGCATACAACCATACACTATCAAAGAGTCTATCCGTCCCACTAACCAGACACACTCCTCAAATAACGCAAGCAGTAATGTATAATAAAAGCACATCGATGTTTGGGTACCTCGTGTCGCTTTCCCACTGGTTATTAGAGACATCCTACGCATCGAACCAATCCTGCCATTCTCACCATAGTCCCACTACCTCACCATGCCCACACACACCTGGGCTACATCCTCACGCAGTCCCACTGCCAAACCCCGCCCGCAAACACCTGGGCCACAACTGTCACATGTAACCACGCCTGTAATCACCTAGGCCAGAACAACCACCAGCACGCCCGAAGACACCTAGGCTAGAAGATCTATTGCCACGCCCGAAGACACCTGGGCCTCATCTCGAAGACAATTGGGAAACCACCTACCCACACACACCTAGGCCAATCACCACACTACCCTTCTCGAAGATTCTTGGGCTAATAATGGACCTCATGCCATCACAGCCTGTCGATAGAGACTTGGCCATTCGGTAAGGGGAGCAGAAAAGGAGCCAATAACCATCCACTCATAGAAGTGTTGGGAAAAACACCCTCCCCCATGGAATGTGGGTGTTCGGCACTAAGTTCTCTACTTGGGTGGGGCACAAACAGGAAACAATAAACTAAAAGTATATGTAAACATAACAAGAACTCACCCAAATCTAGGTTTTTCTTCAACCAGCCTAAAGAACACAATCAACACCCATGTCCAAGTAACATGTAACACAAAACCAAAACCCATTTGTCCCATTCTTGTTTCAATGTTCAGTAATAATGTTTAAATAAGTTTCTGCACCTACTTGGGAAACTAGAAAACATAAGAACATTCCTCGATACAATCCCATGTTCCCAAAATCTAGGAGCTAACAGTTTCTCAACAATAAAGGATTCCACCCCAATTCGTGATATAACTATGTAACCACATGGCCCCAAATTCATAACCAGTAAATCCCTAACAACAGATGATCCCATCAACACTCACATCACCCAGCAATCGGCCCGTGAAGGAAAAACACCCCAACCACAACCATCAACACAATGTAGTCCCATGCCGGTATTTTAAGATTTAAAAGATTTAACACACTCTATGATTTCAACATCTCTGTACTTTAACAGGGGTTATCACAGATAATAATGATCCTGGTGCTTTCAATTTCTTTAGCCTGATGTACATAATTAACCAAATTCCTTTACATAGAAAGGGTTCACAACCACATACAATCCATTTAAACACCAGAGGTATGGGTTCATTAGTGCACAGAGAAAGACCACCAACGGCCTTGATTTTTAGTAGGCGTAAGCCTGCACAATTCAAAAATCATTAATCATGGAAGATCATAAAACAAAGGATCAACATCGATCACACCCCTCCCCCTCTATTATTTAGAATTTCTTCAATATCTTCATTAAGGTTTGGTTCATAGAATTCTATAGAATCAAAAGCATGCCCACCCCACATGATACACAAAAGGGAGAGACGAAGGAGAAATTCTCTACTTGATTGATCGACGATCGAAGTTTATCATCATGAACCAGGAACAGAATATGTGTGATTTTCATGGGTGGGGCCTCGGGAACTCAAGGACGAGCAGACAAATCTACGGGAGGGTGATCGAGAAAAAGAAACCCCAGGAGAACCCTTTAGTTTATAATGGCCAGGGACGGTTGAGATAAGAACGGGAAACGATGTATGGAGCGGGGGTTGTGGGTTAACCACGCGGCCCCACACGTCATTAAAGGGTCCCTGTCTTTAGGGGCGGTTCAAACTAACGCACAAGAGGGTACCTCATCAAACTATTAATTAAATGCCATTATTGGTCATTAATGGGCTTTAAAATAGGCTTAATGGGGTCAAACATAACTGAGAAGCCTCAATAACTTTCCTAGACTTCCTAGAACACCCAACATCAGATTTTTACAAAGTAACGGTCCCCAAAAACCCAACCCATTACATTAGATACCTCTCAAACTATTCTCTCCCTCGATAATAAAAACAACTAGAAGGAAAGAGAGGTTCTGAACAACCACCTAGAAAGATACCTCTTAGGAGCGAACCCCATTGTTAACTAAAAACACCTTCCTCATAAGAACCAAGACACTTACCATGTCAAACTGCCCAGTAATGTGGGTTGGGGAGTCCCTTCACCCATTTCAAGATACTATATGCTTTGGGAGGCACTGACTCGCCTGCACAGGTTTAATCGCATCCACCGTAATGCATCTTGATCAGGGGTCGGATCCTCTCCTCCCCATTGACAGGACATTTCACACACATTCAGAGAGGAAAGAAAAAAACATGAAGGTCACGTCATTCCTAATGTCTATATCTCCCCAGTCAAAGATGTGTGAATCATCATGTAGATACCGACGGTGCTGGGACACATGGAAGACGTCATGTATCCTCAGTAGCGGCGGTGATAACACTAGATGATAAGCCACCTCGCCGACCCACCATAACACTTTTAAGGGTCCGATAAACCTGGGAGAAAGCTTACTCCCCTTGCTGAAACTCCGTTGCCCACACTAAGGGGAGACCCTCAAGAAAACGTGGTCTCCAACCTGAAACTCCAAGGGCCTTATCTTGGTATCAGCATACGAATTTTGTCGGTCCTAGGCCACCTTCATCATTTCCCGTATAAGCTGAACCTTCTCTTTCGTGCTCTGCACCACTTCCGGGCCAAGGAAGCCCGCCTCTCTGACTTCGGTCCAACACACCGGTGAGCGGTATATCCTCACGTACAAGGCTTCAAACAGGTCCATACCAATGGAAGAGTAATATCTATTATTGTAGGTAAACTCTAGCAGAGTCATGTTTCACACCAATGATCCTCCTGAGTCCAGAACACATGCCCGCACCATATCCTCCAATGTCTGGATGGTGCGCTCTATCTGTCCATCTCTCTGGGGATGGAAAGCAGTGCTAAGATGTAGTTGGGTGCCAAAACCATGTTGCAATCATCTCCAGACTTGTGAGGTAAACCGTACATCCCTATCTGATACTATGGACATCGGAACTCTATGCAACTGCACCACCTCATCCACGTATCTTTGTGCCAAATCATCCACTACAATCGACTCCTTAATCGCCAGAAGGTGAGCCGATTTTTCCAACCGGTCCACTACTACCGAGATGGAATCATATCTCCCTTGAACCTTGGGTAGTCTCATGATGAAATACATCTAGATGCCCTCCCACTTCTACTTGGGGACATCAAGAGACTGCAGTAGGCCGCCTGGAACACGGTGTTCAGCCTTCACCTACTGACACACTAGGAACTTGGCCACAAACTCTTCCACTGCTCGCTTTACTCCGAGCCACCATAACTGTCTCTTCACACCCTGGTACATCTTGTAAACTCCCCGGTGCACCACTAGGGGTGAGTTGGAGAAATCACTAAGAACCTTTCCGCGCATCGCCTCTGCAACAAATAGCTTTCCTCGGAAAAGTATCCGGTTCTAACAATCCTTCGTCCATCCTTCCAGAGAATTGCTCTGTTCAACTCAGTCACGCATCACTTCACACTCTGGGTCCCCCCACTAAGTCTCCTCCACTTTATGAAACAGAGAATACTGCACTATCATCTGATACAGGAAACCTCTACCGTTATCCATCCTCGCATCCAGGTGCAAGGCAGCCAACTCCTCCATTGCCTTCCAGGCATCTGCCGACTCTCGGACCGCATCCTTATGTGATCTCCAACTCATGGCATCGTCCAATATATTCCCTTTCCCTGAAGTTTAGGAAATCTAGAAGTTGTAATCTTGGAGTAACTCTATCCTCCTTCGCTGCCATAAGTTTAGGTCCCACTGGGAGAAGTTATGCATCAAACTCTTGTGATCTGTGAAGACCACAAAGCATTCTACGATGAGGTAATGCAACCATAAATTTAGCACAAAAATGACCGTTGTAAGCTCCAGGTCGTGGGTGGCATAATTACTCTCATGAGGGCATAGCTTCCTAGACCCATAAGAGATCACCCCTTGTCGTTGCATTAACACACATCTAAGGCCTTTCCCTAAAGCATCACAGAACACCTCATATGCCACCCCTTTGTCTGGTAGTCTCAGCATTGGGGCCCTAACCGGCTTCTCCTTCATATAGCTGATGGCTGCCTCGCACTACTCACTCCACATGAAAACCTGATTCTTCTTGGTCAAGGTTGTCAAAGGGGATGCAACTAGGGAGAAGTTGGGTACGAACCTCCGATAGAAACCTCCCAGCCCGAGGAAACTACGAACCTCTGACACATTCTTAGGAGCTTCCCAAAAAACAACCTCCTCGACCTTTGATGGGTCCACCGCTACCCCCTGTTCGGACACTACGTACCCAAGAGAGTGTACATATCGTGTCAAGAACATTCATTTCAATAACTTCCCATAGAGCTAGTGCTGTCGGAGGACCTCCAAAACCGTCCTCAGGTGCTCGATGTGGTCCTCCTCTGATCTTGAATAGATTAGGATATCATCGATAAAAACAACTACGAACTGATCCAGGAAATCCTGGAAGACGGAGTTCATAAGCCCCATGAACACATATGGGGCGTTCGTAACACCGAAAGGCATGACTAAAATCTCGAAGTGTCCATATCTGCACCTGAAGGATGTCTTCGGGATGTCACCGTCTATCACCCTCATTTGGTGATACCCAGACCACAGGTCGATCTTCAAGAACCATCCTACCCCTTTCAACTGGTCGAAAAGATCATCTATCCTCGGAAGAGGGTAGAAATTCTTGATCGTTACCTGATTCAGCCTCCTATAGTCTATGCACAACCTGAGACCACCATCTTCATTCTTTGAGAACAAGACTGGAGCACCCCACGGTGATGAACATGGTCGGACATAACCCCTCTTCATCATATCTTCAATATGAATCTGCAACTCCCATAGCTCTGAATGTGCCATCCGATAAGGAGCCATCGAAATCAGACAAGCACCAAGCTGTAAGTCTATCCCAAACTCGATATCATGTCGAGGGGGTAGAGTCGTTAACTCCTCAGGAAAGATGTCCATAAACTCGCTGATGATTCCTGGCACCTCTACCATATCAGCATCTACTAACTCTACTGACAGATCACCTAATAAGAAGAGGAGGGGTTCCTCTCGTCTGCTGCCCTTCTGACTGCCCCGCTCACCGGTGAAAGTAACATGCCAGCCACTCATGTATAATTTCACAACCCTTACTCGAAAGTAGTCGATGACGGAACCCACATAGAATAGCCAGTTGATTCCAATAATGAAATCGTATGGCTCTATCTGCAACAGTAGTAAATCCTTGACCAAATGATGTGGCCCTATCATTAGTCTGCATCCTCAATAAACATATAACAAGTCGGTCTGACCTCCGACTAGTGTGCTCAGCACCAAGGGAACTGGAAGTCTCTTGGCATCAAGGCCCAGAGCATGGGCCACACTTGGTTAACTAAAGGAGTGCTATGATCCGGTATTGAACAAGGCATAGTCAAGGGTACTGAACAAACTGATTTTACCTCAAACAACCTTCTGTCTCGCTGGAACTGCATCCTGGGTGAAATGCAACTATCCATGCCCAACTCCTCTGCCCCTTGGCTATCGGCTGCCTCCCTGACCACGCCCTGGTCGGGGTCCCTAAGGAGCTCCCTGAGGTTGTCCTCCCCCTGCAACGTCTGCCCTCGGAGGATCAGGAGCCTGCAGCCCCTACTGCTGCTGCTGGAAGGGCAGAGCTGGAAGCTTCTGCTGAGGCGGGTGCTGATCCTTCCCACCACTATCGTACTAAACTGGGTCCGGGCACTGATTCTAGAGGTGTACATGGCTCCCACAGACGAAGTACCACGGTCCTGGGCCCGAAAGTAAAGGGCGAGGACTGGTGTACCTGAACTGAAACTGATGTGGCCTGCTCCCTGCTGGTCGAAACCAAGAGGGTCCTGATGCTTGTGGTCTAGAGCTGTTATCCATCCCTTTCGATGATCCTAGCTGGATCCCCTCTCGTGATACACCTCCCAGCGTGTGCATCCTCTCCACCACTTCGAACTTCTTCTAGACCTACAAGTATGTTGGCAGGGTGAAGGGGGTAACAACTTACTGGAGGGAGGGTCAGAGCACCTCCTCTAAACGTCTTTCCCGAGACTCCACGTCAGGAAAGTGGTTAGGAAAAAAACATATGAGGTCCATGAACTTGATTCCCAGCTCCCTTACTGACATACTCCTCTGCTGGAGGGAGAGTAGCTCTTGCCTCTTTTCTGACTTCATCGTAGAAGACAAGAATTACCCCTAGAACTCCTTCTCAAAATCAGCCCATTCCACCTCATATTATCTCCTCTCAACCAGGTAAATCATCCACCACTTTCGTGACGCTCCCTGCATCTGGCTGACGGCCAGAGAAACCCAGTACTCGGTCGGGGCCTGAATCAGGCTGAAAGCTCTCACCAGCTCTTCTATACAACTCTCCATCTTCATTTCAGATGTGCTTCCCTCATAATTCTCGAGGGTGTATCGCTGGAAGGCCCAAAGTGTCTTATGCCACTGGTCATCCTCCTCCTCTCGATCAGCTCTCTGCTGATCAGCCAAGGTAGCCTCCTGGGTCTCGATCGCCCACACCACACGTGGTCGCCTCCCAGGTGCCATAGATACAAGGTTAATAAGGAATGACTAAGCTCAAGTAGTGCAGAATATTTGTTCTTAAAACTTCTTAAACTTCTTATTTGTTTCAAATTCCCAAAACACCCCAGAAACATGAGAACACAAGCCATTATGATGCGTGCCCCATTCCAAGTGTCACTACTCTGCAATCAGCGTGGCTTTACTTGGTCATTCGGTAGGTCCAGAGTCCTTGCATCAGATAACAGGGGGCCCTAAAATCCTGTGTCCTAGCTGGTCTTCCCTAGCCTAATTCACGTACCAAGTTCACCCAACATTGTCGCCCCACCATCCCATGAAATCCTCACTGTTCCTAACTCTAGATTCCATCCTATCTCTCATCCATGCCTCTGATACAATTCGGTCACAACCTGCCTTCACCAAAAGGAGGGAAGGGTCAGCTGATTTTCAGGGCCTTCCTTCTTTATGTTGAAGGAGAGATAATGACCCCTGAAACCCACCTTCAATAGGTCCCGAAGTGGAGACTAGCACCAAGGGTATAGAATCACACACTAAATGGAAGGAATTGCCCTTTTTCATTTAATAGGATCGTGAGATAAGATAGAAAATCCCACAACACTGAAACTAAAAGTGCATGTACGGATGAAAATAAACCATTCCCATATGCATGTTCAAAAGGTAAAAGATACAAGTCACAAAACCCCGAGGGTTAAAAGAATACCAAGAAAAGAAAATAAACAAAAGCAACTCTCCAAAACGTTCGCACTAGTATGGTCCCGCACAATCCTCGATGTCCTCCTGGAAACCTGAAAGTAGTTTTATATACATAGGGTGAGCATAAAAGTTTACTCAGTAGGGAAAAACCTAAAGCTCTCGTGCACAAGTGGGGAGACGTAATAAAGTCCCGTGAGAAGCAGACCACCAAAACTATCAAGGAGTCTATCCATCCCACTCACTGGCCACACTCACCAAATAATGCAAGTAGTATTGTATAATAAACGTACATCGATGTTTGGGTACCCCGTGCCACTTTCCCACTAGATATTGATGACATCTGACGCATCGAACCAATCCCTCCATTCTCACCACAATCCCACTGCCTCACCCTTCCCACAAACACCTGGTCCACATCCTCACGCAGTCCCACTGCCAAAACCTACCCACGAACACCTGGGCCACAACTTTCCCACATAACCATGCCTGCAAACACCTAGGCCAGAACAAACACCACCACGCCCGAAGACTCCTTGGCTAGAAGAACTACTGTCATGTCTGAAGACACCTACGCCTCATCCCGAAGAAACTTGGGAAACCACCTTCCTGCACACACCTGGTCCAATCACCACACTACCCTGCTCGAAGATTCATGGGCTAATAATGGACCTTAGGCAATCACAGCATGCCCATAGAGTCTTGGGACATTCGATAAATGGAGCAAAAAAGGAGCTAATAACCATCCACTCCTTGAAGTGTTGGAAAAAACACCATCCCCCATAGAATGGGGGTGTTCGGCAATAAGTGCTCAACTTGGGTGGGGCGTGAACAAGAAACACAAAACTAAAAGTATATGTGTGGAAAACAAGCACTCACCAAAATCTAGGTTTTTCATCAACCATCCTAAAGAACACAATCAACACCCATGTCCAAGTCACAAGTCACACCAAACCAAAACCCATTTGTCCCATTCCTATTTCTATTTTCAGTAATAATGTTTAAATAAGTTCCTGCACCTACTTAGGAAACTAGAAAACATAATCACAAGCCGAGATACTACCCCATGTTCCCAAAATCCAGGATCCAATGGTTTCTCAACAATATAGGATTCCACCACATTTCGTGATATAACCAAGTAACCACATGGCCTCAAATTCATAACCATAAAATCCCTAACAACAGGGGATCCCATCCCCACTCACACCACCAAGAAGTCGGCCCATGAAGGAAAAACAACCCAACAACCACCATCAACACAAAGCAGTTCTATGCCGGTATTTTCAAATTTAATAGATTTAACACACTCCATGATTTCAACTTCACTGTACTTTAACTGGGGTTATCACAGAAAATATTGATCCTGGTGATTTCAATTTATTTATCCGGATGTATGTAATTAACCAAATTCCTTTACACAATAAGGTTTCAAAACCACATACAATCCATTTAAACACCAGAGGTAAGGGTTCATTAGTGCACAAAGAAATATCACCAACGGCCATGATTTTCAGTAGGCGTAAGCCCACACAATTCAGAAATCATTTTTCATGGAAGATCATAAAACACAGTAGCATCATCGATCACACCCCTCCCCCTTCATTATCTATATTCCATTCATTATCTTCATTAAGGTTTGGTTCATCCAATTATAATGAATCAAAAGCATGCCCACCGCGCTTGATACACAAAAGGGGGAGACGAAGGAGAAATTCCCTACTTGATTGATCGACAATCGAATTTTATCATCACGCGCCAGGAATAGAAGATGCATGATTTGCAGGGGTGGGGCGTCGGGAACTCATGGATGAGTAGATGAATCGATGGGAGGGTGATCGAGAAAAATAAACCCAGGGAGAACCCTTTTGTTTATAAGGGTCGGGGATGGTTGAGATAAGAACGTGAAACGGCGTAAGGAGCGGGGGTCGTGGGTTGCCCACACGGCCCCACACGTCATTAAAGGGTCCCTGCCTTTAGGGGAAATTTAAACTGACGCACACCAGGGTACCTCAGCAAATGCTTAATTAAATGCCATTAATGGGCGTTAATGGGCTTTAATACTGGCTTAAAGGGGTCAAACTTCACTGAGAAGCGTCGATAACTTTCCCAGACTACCCAGAACACCCAACATCATATTTTCACAAAGTAATGGACCCCCAAAAACCCGGGACATTACAAAAAATTAGTTCTAATACATTCAATTTATTATTATAAATAACTACAATTAACCAAACCATTTAAATCTAATTAAATTAAAACTAATGAAAAATAAAAAAAATTATCATAAAAATAAAAAAAAATATTAAATTAAATAAAATATAAATAACTTTACTCTTGATCTTCTATTGATGTAGACGGTTTCAAAACATTTCCTTAAAAAAATAACCCAAACAACTTCTCACTCTAAAAATAGGGTTGAGAGAGAGAGAAAGAGAGAATTGAGAGGTGGATTTTAAAAAACTGATGGGGGTATATATAGGTTAGATTAGTTGTGATGCGACCTTTTGCGAAAGGACTACCGTCAGAACAGATACCTTTTGTGACGGGACTCGTCGCAAATACCTTTTCCTGCATTAACTGTTTTCGGTGGTTTAAAGGTTTTTTGCGACAAGACCCGTCGCAAAAGGTATCTGCTAACACACGTTCTGCGACGGGGCATCATCCTGTTGAAAAAACCCATTTACTGACACTGGGTATTTGTGACGGGACCCATAATAAATAACTTTCGAGTGACGAATCATTTGGGATGGGAAATTCTGCCGTCGGAAATAACATTCACGTCCCAAAAAAACATTAACTGCTGCCATGTATTTGCGACGGGACCCATCACAAATACCTCTGAACGACGAACTATTTTCAATGGGAATATTTATCTCATCGCAAATAAGCTTCCCACGGTTTGGAAAACAATCCGTGCCAAATCGCGCATTACTTTTTACGATGGGCCACCAAAACCCGTCTCAAATAACAATATATTTGTGAAGGGACGACTCCCCCATCGCAAATAATCTCTGGACTGGACTATTTGTGATAGGATTATATCCCTTCGCCAATAACCCATCTCAAAAGGTTTTTTTCCCCGTAGTGCCTCCTTTCGATCGTTGTATGTAAGAAATTCAAGAGTAGATGTAACATTATCAAGGTCTCATAGATAACCCCACCTAATAGGTGGTTGTCATAGGACTGCTGAAAATTCCTCCATTTCAATTTCTCACCCCACCATTATTATTATTATGATAGGAATGTTTCAAGTTCTATCAAGCTGATACCAAACCATATTTACATTTTAATCACCCATGGCCCATGTCCTTAGGAATCCATGTCTGGTATATACCAGCATGCCACTACGATTTCCACTCTAGAGGGGTAGCAACACATGCCATTAAAGATGTTAAGGTTGTGTTGGGTAGGGTAACCGAACACTAATTCTTTCCCATCTATAGGGGTATCCACACACACCTTTAAGGATGTTATAAATACACAAATTAAAACCTTAGGGATCCACATATGTATCTATTTCCATCCATCATGCCATTATTCTATCCCCACAATAAGGGTATCCACATCCCTCGTAAAGTATATTATGACTGATTTGGGATAGGTAACCACATCCACCCAACCAAAGGGCTCCACCTATGTTTATATATACCTCTAATACAATTAATTATGATATTAAACACATGAGAAATATATTTCATAGCAAGGAATGATATGACACAAATATTTCAATTTCAAAATAATTACTCATATTCATGCATTCCAATGGCTACATGAACACCAACATGCATATCAAAACAAAAATTGGTTTGTCTTGAATAAACATCATATCATGATAACATCAAAAGATAATCCACATAATAGGAAGGATCCTCCTACATCAAAATCCTTCAATGTTAATATAATAGATAGATAACCATATGTTTTTCGATAGTTGTAATGGGAACCTAAATAGTCAAGAACAACTCTTCATGGCCATATTATCACAAACAATGATATGTTAAAGCCTTTGGTTCTTCAAGGGTTCCTAGAACCAAAACGATTAATTTTACTTAGAATATAAAAAATATAAAAAATGGGATAACATATTCCCTCTACAAGATAATATCTAAATCATCATTCAATTACAATGTATTCACTCCCAAAACTCTATAAGAATAATTATATTTAGATATATTTGGATATATTTTCCTTTTATAATGAGTTTTTTATATTATCTCATAAATTACACTTTTATAATTATATATACCAATTTATCCTAGACTATCCTTCATAATTATTTATAGAATAAAAATTATGAAGAGACGATTTATATAAAAAATATAAAAGGACATCACACAATTTACCATATGATTATTTGTAAAAAAATACCATATGATAATTTTAAAATTATAATTTATGAAATTAATTAAATAATAACTATTTTGAATAAAAATGAATAATTATCTTAATTAGTATTTTCAATTTAAATTGTTGTCTTAGAATGAAAATTCATCAATAACTCATACGAGAGAATGTATATATAAGAAATTTGTTATTTACTGTTGAAATAAAATAGATTCTATTGATTTTAAGAATCCTTGGCATGCAACCATATTTATGGTTAGTGTGAGAACATGTTTTTGGTAACTACACCATAAAAGGAATTCAGTATTTATGTTGATGAATTTGAGGTAGGAGGATCTTTACAATTACAGTCCTCGTATATATGAAGTCTTTATTATATGACATTGATAATGGACTAAACCATTAATGTGGGTGTTTGAGTATTTTTGGTATTACATGTTTATGTATGATTATAATGACTTTTATCATGGTGTTGAATATTATTCAGTTCTATGAGATATTTTTTTGTGTTTTTTCTTTCCATTAGAATTGTGCTACTGGTTCTGAGATACTCTGGTGGAGAATTGTGGATCGGTGTATGAGATTACCCAACCTGACTAGGTCATAACATCCTTAAAGGCAGACATGACTACCATGGTAGAGGGGAAATTAGTGTGTCTAGCTAGTAGGAATTGAGATATTGAGGTGGAGCCTTGATGTTGGTAGTTATATGGTTCTAACATCCTTAAACGTGTTCGTGGGTACCCCTATATATGGAAAAGAATTAGGTGCATGTTAATCAGCCTAAGGTAGTCCTAATGTCCTTGATGGTGTCCATGGATTCCCTTATAAAGGGGAAAAATTGAATTACTAGAAAATACCACACATGAAATCTTATAGAATTTGGACATGGGTGATGAAAAGGTTATGTGGCCTGAGTGTCAACCTGATGGAATATGTGATCTTCCATCGATGAACAACATAAGAGTAGGGGTGACATTTTTATATGGTGCAATGTTCATAATTATTAAGAAAACCATATGATGGGTCGTTAATCTATGAGACCTTGATAAAGGTATGTGTGTCCCTGTCATTCTTATAATCAATGGGCTGAAATAGGTAGAGTTGGGGTTCTTGACGACTTGGTCAGAGCTTGATTACACAAAAAAAGAATTTTTATTGATAATTTACTGATATAACCAATTATATATATATATATCACATAGAGTATTCATGTTTTGGGGGTGTAATATTGTGTCTTTTACTCATACCCTACAAGATAATTTCATTGCACATATAGATTTCATGACCAAAGATATTGGAAATTGAATGGTCCCTATTGTAGATAGTTTAGCAGTAGAGCATATAGCTAGAGTGAACTAGGAAAAACACTAGAGAACCCCACAACTGTTTTTTATTTTAATTTTTATGTATTTAACTACAACATATATTCTGGACAGTCTTACAATTTTTGGAGCTATTTTTTTAAATATGTCAATTATTTAGTTTCTCCATTTTAAACTTATTAATTATTAATTATTTTATTATTTTTCATTATTTACTTTAAGAAAAAATTATACAAAGGGTATTATCTCCCAATTATCATATTTAGACCCATGCTTCTAGTCGGTACCCTCTTGCAAACTAGGAGGCATGTATGGAGTCACATGGTATTCCGGCTAGAACTCAGTTGTTTGGGGTCAGGATTTTACAAGTATACCCATTCATATAACATCATTAATGATAAAATTGATATATTATATACATTATTTAGATCCCAATTAAACTATATATTACTTATTTTTTATCTTTTTGGTTATTTTAGAGTCATTTTATTGAGATTTTTATATTATATTAACTATCCCAAGGTCAGTTGTGTCATGTGTACATGGTCGTATTACTTTTTAGTTATTATAATAGTTCATGTGAATTTGTTCTCTACCTCTAGAGTTGTGATCACATTTATTTAATGAGTTTATAAAATTTATGATGGTTGTTAGTATCCAAAAGTATTCACATATATGATATTTATAAATAGTATAAGTATTATTATTAAATGGTTAATTTATTTACATTGGTTTTATGAGATTGATGAGAATATAAATTATTATTTAACATTTAGAGTTCTATCCACTCAAGAATAATTATAAATATATTATTATTATTATCAATTTAACCATAATAATATAATTTTTACCACAAATGTGGGTGGTCGTGGAAAATGGAATCCATCATTCATGGGGTAATGAACTGACCATAATATGAAAAAACAAATCTTCCTATAATTAATTGGAGAGAGGAAAGAAAATGGATATTACACTATAATAATATCATTTTTTTTTTATATTTATGATAGTTATGTTAATTTCTCAATGTGTATATAATTATAATGGGGGGTATAAAAGAATAAATAATTGAAAGATACTCAGTTTTGAATTTTGTCACTTCCTTTTACAGTCTCCCCTTGGCTACCCCTCAAGGATCATTGGGATAGACTTTTAGAATGACCAAACATCTTAATACCTTAGAGGAGGTTTAGAAAGGTATATATGTATAGTATTGTCAAGTTCTAATTCTTGTGTAGTGTGAGGATCGTGGGTGGTATTTACAAAGTGGGAAGGGTGGTGTTTTTGAAAATAATATTCATTTGTTAATTATAACTTCCATTGATTATCAATGGTGATGAATCTTGTGATAAATATAAATAATTATTCACATGAGTTCAATAAAATTGTATATAACATCACTAATTATTAAATTAATCTTGTATTTAACTTATAATTTAAATAAAACATTTTATCGAATATTACTATTCACTAAAAATTCAACATTTTTATAAAAATAGATAAAATACACTCTAATATAATTTAAATGTATGGATTAAAAAATGATATCAATTTTATAAAAATAATTTTCTTACTATGGAAACTTTCATATTTAAATAAAATCAAAAATTAAATAAAAATATTTTATATGAAATGATTAAATTTAAAAAAATTATAAAAATTAATTATGATTTCAAAAAAAATATTATCATATTTATAGTAGAATAATTTTTTTCAGGAAACCATTTCATTAAAGTGAAAAATTATTTAAAACATTTAAATTTAGAATAAAATTTATTTTAATAAACATATATTAAATATATTATATCAAAAATATAATTATTATTTCATTAATTCGAAAACATATTATCATATTTAATAAATTAATTTAATTATTTTATGATAAAAAATTATTATATAATTTCGAGAATTATATTTTAGTATTCCACCAGTTTATATACTATTCATATTGATCACATTGTAGTGGTGGTATAACTGTTATATTCTCCTTTACACACTGTATATAATCCACTATTATCATACCATATCATTCACTACTTCACATATAAGCTTCTATACTTCCGTTAATTATGACTATCATAATATTGATGAATCTATTTCTTTTTAAAATCTTTATTTTAGGAGTGGTATTCATGGGAGAATTTTGGACTACAGAGTTTACATTTGTTTTTGCAATAATTTTTTCCATTTAACACTATATTCTATTCCTAGACATTATATTGAACATTATTTCAAGATGTGTAAAGTCCCTATGTATTTTGAAAGTATTTAGATTATTCTTAAACGGTAAAACAATATAAATTACTATTAGTGAATCATGAATTATTTAACTAATAGAGGTACTTTATGGGTAATTTCACTATCCATATTCATCATGGGGAGAATATCCTAGATTAAACCCACTGTTTTTCATATTTGATTGGACTAACTATGGTTCATAGTGATAACACATGCACACATAGATACTACACCTATAAAAATTGAAGTTCACATGTTCTATTGGAAATCATACCTCAAATTGCATTTTACAATATAATCTTAACTTTTGATTATAACACATAAAACCCCCATATATATCTATCTTATACCCATTTGGATATGAACTCCTAAATATATTTAAAATTCCAACCATTATCGTCTTTGACTCGTTAATTTTAAATTAGGGTTTGTGATATTCATTAAACCCTATGTTCATGTGGATTTAATTACTTTTGTAATCACACCGTGCATTCTAAAAAAATTAGGGTGAAGCCACACCTGGAATGAAAAATTATTGTCTTTCTATGATGAAATAAAATGAATCATGCTTTATTCCTACCTTAATTTCATGATCTGTATGCTCCCACCCAATCAAAAACTATATATTTGTATCAATTACAATATTGAGACTAATATTGGTTAAAACTAATTTTTATTTTAATCAACAGTTAATATATAGGGAATATCTATAACTTATATAATATCATTAATATTAAGAGAATATACAACCTGGATCTTCTCCTTTATAATTATAAACAATGAGGTTGTAAGGCTCTAAGGATAATATTACTACATTAAGATTTAGTTTGTTAAGGGATAAAAGTCATCCAGTGATTGGTAAAAATCATAAACCCACTAATATTGTTTCCCTATCATCAGGATATCTATTTAGACTAGTCTATGTAGTTTCTATACTACTATAGCTGACATTTAACATCCCTTGTAAAAATTCACAATCTCAGCTGCAACCTCAATTTTCGTCACCTTAGTGAGCATCATGAATTGTTTAAAATGATATACTTTTGTTGCCTAATTGGAAACATAGGTTCATAATCAAGATTACAACAATTATTATAGATCATGAACCTATGTATCCTTCTCTAGTATTCATCATAGTTGATTTTATCATTCTCCAATGGTGGTCCTCCAACAAAGCCTCTAATTTCACTTAAAAAAACAAAATCAATTACTTAATGGAATAGAGTGTATAATAATAATTTCTTCCCAATATTAGGTTTATGAAGGTCTAGAGAATGTGACACACCATGTTACTCATATCATATAAGGAGATGTAGTTCATCTATGAATTGATGTTGTTCCATTTTATTTTCCTCACTACCCATTTTTTGGAGATATTTTTGAGTCCCAAATTCACTTCACCATATAAGACTGGAATGTACAGTAAAATATGGTTTCTCAAAGTGAATATTCCATGTATTATATATGATAATAAAACTAGGAATATAGTTAAATAACTCATTGAATGATTCTTCTCTATAGATCTATCTTTAGCAAATATATCTAGGATTTCAATGGGATCATAATCGGGTTTTTTTATTTAAAAAGTGTATAATTTGTGATCTATACATTATAAGACCGATATTTTAAAGACTAATTACTTACTTGAATTAAATTTTTATTCTTTAGTTCTATATGGACCTCTTATCCAATTTTCATCATGTTTTTGTTTCAATTTTTTTCATGTTAGTAGAGGAAAAAATATTAAATTATGTATACAACAAAGAAAGTATGGTTGATATCCATTCCTAACTATCATATGGGATACCTTAGTACTGGACTCTATGGTTTATTATACATAATTTGATATAATTTTTTAGTTTTTATTGTTAATTTTTATTGTATCTTCTTCCACATTCTTATCATAAACATTCATCATCTTTTAGACCCCCAGGGACATCATTCAATGCTCAAAAACAACATCATGGCTAAAACACATTCTTAGAAGGCACCTTGATAAAAAATATTGGTTAATAAAAATAGTTTATCACAAATATTTTGAAATAACTAGATTATTTATCCAATGAAAACTCCATTTAAAATATAATCCATGAAAAAGCCTAATCTAGGGAACTGTAAGTTTCAAATATAGAATCATTGAAATATTTAGGTGGTTTATTTTTTGGAACTTGTATCCTTGTATTCTAACATTAATTAGAATTAGTATATGAATGTTTCATATTTCTCACTACAGACTCTGTAGTAAGGTGATGGGTCGACTCACTTTAAATAAATAAACATTAATGAAATTGTAAATGGAATATAGGCCACTTAGATAGATATAAAAATGATTTGGGATTCAAAAACCCCATATCAGAATGATATTATCTAAAAAAATTCTTCATAACTAATGTAGGGGTTTATAGTGAGCATCCTAATGATAAATCTGTATAACAAAAATGTGAATCGTTATTAATTCATCATACCAATGTTTTAAAAACTAGACTACTGATCAAACTGAAAAGAGGGTGGTTCAAGGTCAGAATCGTACAATAATTTAAGATGGATTTTTAAGATGGTTTATTATTTAATTTATTTTTAATATTATGTTATTACATTATTTAGAAAAAATGAAAAAAACTAAATAAAATACAAAAATTATCCATTTGGTCTCACGTGAAAAAAACATAATAATTAGTACTGAATCCATAGAGAACCAAGATATATTCTTAGAACTTATAAACATCAGTTTATAATTTCGTAAAACTATAAAAATATGAATTTGTACAAAATATTACTATGGACGTTGTCCCAATTGGACTTGGAATAACATGTTATAAATTTTTTACAAAACAGGCATGAAAAGATCAATTGGGATTCATCATGCCCACTAAATTTCAATGAAAATGGTGGTCCATATGATTCCCTTGGGAGTGTCTATGGATAGTAGAAACTATCCTCTAATGAAAATTTCTAGTAAAAATTATAATATAAGTTTTAATGTCACTTTAGGCCTAAAATGATAATCCCATTTTATTATTATTTTGCCACTCAAATTGTCAATTTTTCACCCTTTGTTTTCATGGGTGTGTTTGGTTGGGTAAATTGTTGGCCCCTTTAAATATGTGTTTGGATTTTATAGTAACCGAAAAATATTTTATACAATCATTAAATATTATATTTTATGTAATTTTTTATCTAAAAATCATATTAGAATTTATCATCTGCCAGTTTTTACTTCTCCAAAATTGTTGTATGTTCAACATCACCATTTGACGTTAAGAGTTAGGAAACCCCCATCATAAATATAAGTTAGAATTGGAATGTTGTAGATTTTATATATTCCAAAAAATAAAAACTAAACAATATATATAGTATATATTTTTTTTATCCTCTACGTAAAAATAATTGGTCATCTCTGGAAAGAGGGTAACATATTGATATAGTGAAAAATGTGAGGTCCAAACAACCTCACAAAACACTAATACCTTCAACTCTGAATCGAACACCACATAGATTTGGCTGAACCAGAAGGCCCAATACCACTCCCATATAAAGATTAACCTAGTGATAATATCCCAATATAAGATCAAACCATTTATTTGATTATTCACTAAAGAGGTTAGTATCATTAAGTAATCATGGGTTGAAAACTGTTATGCGAGATCATAGTTTGTTATCATTAGTAATTAGAGACCCAATTAATTTTTTTCCAAATAATTTTATTCTTGTAGTAATTTTTATTCATAATATATTTTTTCTTCGAATCAATATTACAATTAGTGGTACAATAATAATTAAAATTTCTAGCTATTGGTTTTCAGTTGAAATTGAAGTAGTTTTTCAGAATCCAAATATCATTTATTTTCTGTATCAACCGATGATAAATAAATAATAGAAAAATGTAACAGCCCAAGATTTTATAAAAAAATATTCTTTTTAATTTTATTAAAGTCTTGTGTTGTACGCTACACCAAAAGGAGCTTTCACAACACGCATCCTTGACTTGCCTTGCATTACACGCAATCACGACCTTCCTCGATAGCGTGTGTAATACGCAATACCGAGTTTCACTAAACAACGATATGCTATTAAAATATTATTAAAACTAGCCGGTATGAATAGTAATAACAACTTTTTAAAATTCTGTAAATCTTATTTTTCAAAATGAACTTCATTTTTGGATTCGGAGTATCGAATTTAGCCTAAGGTGAAATTTTGGTACATTTCGGATAACTTTCATATTCTGATGAATAGTGAAAATTATTAAATTATAATTAAAAACAATTTTTTTAATCGAAATAATTAATAGTGATAAATCATTAATTTGAGTGGTTTTAAAGTATATTTAGAATATATTTTAACAATTTAATACAATGTTGGTCCTTGTATGTAATTTCACATTTAAACTAGACATAAACAAGTGTCAATCTTTTGATAGATATTGTTTCTTAAAAAACAGGCTATTTGTTTTAACAGCGGGATTTAATTATAAAATTAATTAATGCAACTTTTATGTTATGAATTTGGTAAAATAGACTTCATTTTTAAATTCGGAATATGAAATATAGCTTGGGATGAAATTTTGGCATTGTTCTGAAAAACATCAATTTTTGATGAATAGTGAAACTACTAAGTGGTAGGTTAAAAACTGAATTTTGCATAAAACTTAATTTTACCGCTTCTGTGAATGGAATTTCGAAAATCCGAGAGACACGGTTAATATCAAGGACTAAAATGTGGTTCAATGAGATGAAAATAATTTTTTGGTGAATAGTAACTTTTTACTTTTTTTACCACGGTTAATAGTAAATAGGGTAACTAAGGGTAAATATGATATTAATATTACCCTAACACATGTCCTAATTCTATTGGACAAGTGTAATTCGACCAAAAACAAACTTAGGAATAAAATATGACCATTTAGGCCCACTTGGATTAGATTAGGACATTTATTATTAATTTATTTAAAGAAGGGTTAAAATAGTTAAAATCAAAGTTTAATAAGTAAATCATTTTTAATATGGGGTTATACATAAGATAAATTCGACTATAAATATTCATTAGAAAGCTAAAAAGATTTCCTACATGATGGTATTTTATTTGTAATTTTTAGACATAAAATAATTTAATTTATTTATGACACAACGATGATGAAGTAATTATCTTATTAATGAAATATTGACATAATTGATGTTATAAACACCACAATAAATGTAATTTGAGATTTTTTATGAATTCCACTAATTTTCTAGGTTACTATGATATATTAATGTTGATTTAATCAACTTGTTTCGAACATTTAATTCTGTTATGACTTTCACAAAAATCATATATCAAATAGTGTCAAAATTGAAACAAAATAGTTTTTAAATCAAATATTATATTATTAATTGTTATTGTATTCCTAAAAATCTAAGGTTAGGCCAAATGACTTAGATAAGGATATATATATTAATAATAAACAATTTGGGGTTCTTTTGGAATGTTATAGTAAGTTAATTAACCATATAGTGAAAGAAAACAAAAAGACATGGTAAAAGTTAAATTATTTAACTTAGAGTTAAATTTAATTGATAAGGTTAAAATAATATCCTAAACTTGTCTAAATTCTATTGGTTGATAGGATTTCGACCCCTCCCCACCTTATCTTCGAAATAAGACCCTTTGGAACCATTATAAACCGATTTTGACTTTAATATAAAATAATATTTTGAGATATTCCTAAGGTGCCCCTCTCCTTCCTTATAAAAGGACACCTCCTCCCCCTCCTCCTCACACCAATTTGAGCACTCAAGCTCGGCCAACCCCTGCCAAAATCCCTTATCCACTTCCCTAGAAACATCCTAGAGGTTCTGGTCTTCCTCAAAGACCAATTCTAGTGCCCTAAGAGGAGGTCTCAAAGAGGCACTTCAAAGAAGAGGAGGTTCGGACACATACGAAGCAAATTGGACCTAAGGTAAGGGAAATATCACAATCTCATTTTTATCCGAGATTGTTTATTCATAAGTATTTACTGGGGTGTATTTTATCATCGACATCCATGTTTCATCAAAATGTAATATTATTTCCATCCACCTACAATTGTTTAAATCCATTTTTACCCTTTGGTGAGTTTTTAGTAATATGTATGAAAGGAATCTTTTGTCGTACGAGGTACTTTTTGACTTTTCCGACAAAAGTACGAAGAACGTTTTTTTTAACTTATACGGCATGAATGGATTTTTAAAACATTGTTTCCAAGAAGCTTCCTTTACAAGTTTTCAAGTTTATTTTTAATCAACTTCTTTTATTTTAAAGTTGTATGACATGTTATGAAAGGAAAAATGTTTTTGAAGAAGAAAGGATATTTTCCTCAAGAATGGAGTTCAAGTGTTTTATCAAAATTATTTTCCATCTAAGATAATAAAGGGTTCTGTTTTTATCCCTATTTTTAAATTGATTTGTTCATGTTGTGATGGAATTATGAATTCCTTTATCTTATATGAATTGATTTATGATGTCATGATGTTTTAAGAATCCCATTTTTGTTACATGTGTTATGCGATGATGTATGTTTTATGATTATGTGGCACACATAAGAAAGGATTCATTATAAGATGGGTGGGACCTATATCTCCCTCCAATGCATTGGGTAAAGATTTTATATCTCATGAGATAGACATGGCTGGAACGGAAGGTTATTTCGGTTCAGTGATACAGGACTGAAACGAGGAGTGAACTCGGTTCAGAAAGGGACTTTGTCCACTAAGATAGTCTTGGCAATGAGTCATGACTAACAAGAAATGATTTTCCATGATTATGTATGCATGCCACAAAGTTTCAAGTCTTATGTTATGATTATGGGGATCTCATTTTCACTTCTATGATTTATTCCATGTTAAGATATTATGATCTCTTTTGCAGGTTTTGAATTTTATAAAGATATGATATGATTTTTATTTCCTTTATTTGCCCTTGCTGAGCATTTGAGCTCACCCTTTTATGTTTTCTTTTCCCCAGGATATAAAGAAAGGTTTTAGGTAAAAAAAAGGATATTTTTATGGGAGATATGGAAGATCTTTCACCACGATTAGAAGATTACGTTCCGAGTTTCCAAAGACACTAAACTATTACGATCCTTGTGTGTGTGTTTTTGTTATGTACTAAGTATTCCGCAAAAGTAATGTAATGTCCATGTACGTCAAGCTTCGGGTCTCTACAGTTGGTATCAGAGGCAAAGGAGGTAGGAATGTATCCGATCCTTGGGAACTCTCACATGTGAGCGTTGGACGAAGCATGGCTCTCCGCCCAAGGGCTTCATGAGGAAATGGCTGCCACTGGGGATGGTGGTGTGTCCCACCCAGGGGGTGTAGACGCTCATGGAGTGCCCTGATAGGTATCAATTGTAGTCCACTGGAAGTAATTCTAGACCGCTATAGTTGGTATCAGAGGAAAGGTTTAGTCAACCTTTGGAAACTAGGATGCGAAAACGTTAGTGAGATCCCTAGAGATATTTCTAAGGTATGTCTAGGGATGTCCCTAGGGATAAGTATACGTATAGGTTATAGTAATAGAATTACGCTAACGATCATAGAATTAAACCTAAGATGTTGGATATTGAAGGTACTCCCCCTTTTATTATAGTGTTTTCCCTAGCATGATTTTTGCCTCTCACACTATTCTTTTTGGGTTTTAGACAATGGCTGGAACCCGAAGGAACCGTGTTGATCAATGCAATGGACAATGCAATGATTGTCCTCCTGAACAAACAAATGTTATGGGAGATGGAGTGAAAAATCTTATTGCTATACTTACACAAGCTATGAATCATTCTGGACTTCTAAATGAGCAGAGAAGGGAACAATATTCTATTGAGTCCTTCATGAGGCAACGTCCACCTTCTTTCAGTGGGTCTTCTGATCCACTTGTGGCTGAACAATGGATCAGTACTATTGAAAAGATATTTTCAGTTCTTCAATGTTCTGAACATGATAAAGTCATCTTAGCAGTATATCGTTTGGAAGGTGAAGCTGATCAATGGTGGAATCTTATCAAGAATACGAGGCCAAGAGATGAAATTGAGTCCATGGAATGGGACAAGTTCAAGAACTTGTTTTTCAGTAAGTACTTCCCTCGTATTCTTCGAACAAAGATGGAGAAAGAGTTCCTTGAACTGAAGCAAAGGGACGATGAATCTGTTGGTACCTATGAAGCAAATTTTACAAGACTTGCAAGGTATGCTTCTGGAATTATCATCCAACCTGAAAGTAAAGTTGATCGATTTTTCAGTGGCTTAAAACCAAGTCTTCGAAGGGCATTAGCTATAAGAGACTTCAGTAGCTATGAAGAAATTGTGCGTTGTGCTATCAAGGTAGAAATGGAAGTTGGTGTTACATATCCATCTCATGGTTTTGACAAGAAACGAAAGATGGAGTTCAAGGAGAAATCTCAGAATAATGGTGAAAAGAAGATGAATGTTTCCTTATGCACAAAGTGTGGAAAGAAGCATGGTGGAGATTGTCTTAAAGGGACTAGAAAATGTTTTAAGTGTGGAAAAGAAGGTCATCGAGCATCTGAGTGTCGAAGTAATGGAAAAAGGGTTTCTAATGATGTGAATAAAGTAAACACTGCAGAGAACGCACCACCAACACTTCAATGCTTCAAGTGCAAGGAAATGGGGCATTATGCTAATAATTGCCCTAATCCAAGGGTTAGTGATGATCAACATGAGCAACCACTGAAGGCAAAGGACAAAGGGAAATCACATGCGATCACTATTGGCAATGTTGAATATGACAACGATGTGGTGGAATGATTAAGTGTTTATGTAATGGGATTCCAAAATAATGTTGTATCATTGAGTATTGCAATATTTACTGATGTGGTATTCAAAGTGATTGAGATATTTTTTGGAAATAAGATGATATGCGCATAATGAAGACGAGAAAATGAAATGTTTAATAGTATTCATGAGCTCATGATTGATATAAGGACTAAGTGATATCATGGTGTTAGTATATAGAATTTTGAGGATTTTGGTATGTGGAAAGAGTTAACTTTTAATAGAATTCGTGTTTTCCATAAGGTTCAATGGGTATTCAAGAGAGTACAAGATTAAGGCCTTTGAATGTTTGGAATGTGACCAACATAACATATCTTATGATATATGGGGATCAAAGATGGTATTAAATCTCTGGTAATCGTTTCCACTATGTTATGAGAATGGACTGCAGTATTATGGATAAGCCTAAAGATTGGAATGGATTATGTTGGACATAAGTTAGTATTGTTTAAGGATAGAAGTTTTTTTTGATATTATTGATGGGATGTTATAGTAATATAGTTTTATAAAAAGGACAACCTGCAGGACGAGCGACAGCCCATCGCTTCGGACAAGGCTGTAGGAATCGAACCCACAACCGAAGTGCGACTGGCCTTTATCGCCTACCACTGACCTACAGGAAGTCCCTGTTTAGTAGAAACTAGTTTTATTATATTAAGAAGTATGATATATGAAGTATAAGTCCATTTTAGGAACTATATATGATTAATCTCACTATAGAATGACTTATGTATATTTAATAAATTTTGCTTACCTTTTGTTTGAGACAGATGGAATGACCCGTCATTCTATCACATGATCTGCTAACACTTCACGAATAACAAATTCAACTTCATTTATTTAAGAGATGAAGTAGAAATTGTTCAAGGCACGAACAAAAGTGAGATTGTACCAAAATAAAGTAAGTATTTATTCTAAGCAAATTTTCAACTTTAGGGAAATGATCTTGAAAACCAAAAATGTTGTCCTAGTGATCTTATACCTGATGAATCATATGGTACCTTATATCATCACAAATCTATGGATTTGTGATTACTGGCTTTTCCATAGCCATGTTCTCTACCACTCTCCATCAGAACATGATGGTTAGATTTCTCTTCCATATCCATATTTTCACCTATGTGGAAACCCAATGATTAGTTTATTTGGGTAATCGTTACATTTCATACTTTAGTTTTTAAAGCCAAGTTTTGGTATTCCCTTTTACGATGTGGGTTTCTATTAAAGAAACTTTCGAATAGTAAACCATTTATAACCCCGACGAATTTCGAGGGCGAAATTCATTTTAAGGGGGGTAGAATGTAACAGCCCAAGATTTTATAAAAAAATATTCTTTTTAATTTTATTAAAGTCTTGTGTTGTACGCTACACCAAAAGGAGCTTGCACAACACGCATCCTTGACTTGCCTTGCATTACACGCAATCGCGACCTTCCTCGATAGCGTGTGTAATACGCAATACCGAGTTTCACTAAACAACGATATGCTATTAAAATATTATTAAAACTAGCCGGTATGAATAGTAATAACAACTTTTTAAAATTCTGTAAATCTTATTTTTCAAAATGAACTTCATTTTTGGATTCGGAGTATCGAATTTAGCCTAAGGTGAAATTTTGGTACATTTCGGATAACTTTCATATTCTGATGAATAGTGAAAATTACTAAATTATAATTAAAAACAATTTTTTTAATCGAAATAATTAATAGTGATAAATCATTAATTTGAGTGGTTTTAAAGTATTTTTAGAATATATTTTAACAATTTAATACAATGTTGGTCCTTGTATGTAATTTCACATTTAAACTAGACATAAACAAGTGTCAATCTTTTGATAGATATTGTTTCTTAAAAAACACGCTATTTGTTTTAACAGCGGGATTTAATTATAAAATTAATTAATGCAACTTTTATGTTATGAATTTGGTAAAATAGACTTCATTTTTAAATTCGGAATATGAAATATAGCTTGGGATGAAATTTTGGCATTGTTCTGAAAAACATCAATTTTTGATGAATAGTGAAACTACTAAGTGGTAGGTTAAAAACTGAATTTTGCATAAAACTTAATTTTACCGCTTCTGTGAATGGAATTTCGAAAATCCGAGAGACACGGTTAATATCAAGGACTAAAATGTGGTTCAATGAGATGAAAATAATTTTTTGGTGAATAGTAACTTTTTACTTTTTTTACCACGGTTAATAGTAAATAGGGTAACTAAGGGTAAATATGATATTAATATTACCCTAACACATGTCCTAATTCTATTGGACAAGTGTAATTCGACCAAAAACAAACTTAGGAATAAAATATGACCATTTAGGCCCACTTGGATTAGATTAGGACATTTATTATTAATTTATTTAAAGAAGGGTTAAAATAGTTAAAATCAATGTTTAATAAGTAAATCATTTTTAATATGGGGTTATACATAAGATAAATTCGACTATAAATATTCATTAGAAAGCTAAAAAGATTTCCTACATGATGGTATTTTATTTGTAATTTTTAGACATAAAATAATTTAATTTATTTATGACACAACGATGATGCAGTAATTATCTTATTAATGAAATATTGACATAATTGATGTTATAAACACCACAATAAATGTAATTTGAGATTTTTTATGAATTCCACTAATTTTCTAGGTTACTATGATATATTAATGTTGATTTAATCAACTTGTTTCGAACATTTAATTCTGTTATGACTTTCACAAAAATCATATATCAAATAGTGTCAAAATTGACACAAAATAGTTTTTAAATCAAATATTATATTATTAATTGTTATTGTATTCCTAAAAATCTAAGGTTAGGCCAAATGACTTAGATAAGGATATATATATTAATAATAAACAATTTGGGGTTCGTTTGGCATGTTATAGTAAGTTTATTAACCATATAGTGAAAGAAAACAAAAAGACATGGTAAAAGTTAAATTATTTAACTTAGAGTTAAATTTAATTGATAAGGTTAAAATAATATCCTAAACTTGTCTAAATTCTATTGGTTGATAGGATTTCGACCCCTCCCCACCTTATCTTCGAAATAAGACCCTTTGGAACCATTATAAACCGATTTTGACTTTAATATAAAATAATATTTTGAGATATTCCTAAGGTGCCCCTCTCCTTCCTTATAAAAGGACACCTCCTCCCCCTCCTCCTCACACCAATTTGAGCACTCAAGCTCGGCCAACCCCTACCAAAATCCCTTCTCCACTTCCCTAGAAACATCCTAGAGGTTCTGGTCTTCCTCAAAGACCAATTCTAGTGCCCTAAGAGGAGGTCTCAAAGAGGCACTTCAAAGAAGAGGAGGTTCGGACACATACGAAGCAAATTGGACCTAAGGTAAGGGAAATATCACAATCTCATTTTTATCCAAGATTGTTTATTCATAAGTATTTACTGGGGTGTATTTTATCATCCACATCCATGTTTCATCAAAATGTAATATTATTTCCATCCACCTACAATTGTTTAAATCCATTTTTACCCTTTGGTGAGTTTTTAGTAATATGTATGAAAGGAATCTTTTGTCGTACGAGGTACTTTTTGACTTTTCCGACAAAAGTACGAAGAACGTTTTTTTTTAACTTATACGGCATGAATGGATTTTTAAAACATTGTTTCCAAGAAGCTTCCTTTACAAGTTTTCAAGTTTATTTTTAATCAACTTCTTTTATTTTAAAGTTGTATGACATGTTATGAAAGGAAAAATGTTTTTGAAGAAGAAAGGATATTTTCCTCAAGAATGGAGTTCAAGTGTTTTATCAAAATTATTTACCATCTAAGATAATAAAGGGTTCTGTTTTTATCCCTATTTTTAAATTGATTTGTTCATGTTGTGATGGAATTATGAATTCCTTTATCTTATATGAATTGATTTATGATGTCATGATGTTTTAAGAATCCCATTTTTGTTACATGTGTTATGCGATGATGTATGTTTTATGATTATGTGGCACACATAAGAAAGGATTCATTATAAGATGGGTGGGACCTATATCTCCCTCCAATGCATTGGGTAAAGATTTTATATCTCATGAGATAGACATGGCTGGAACGGAAGGTTATTTTGGTTCAGTGATACAGGACTGAAACGAGGAGTGAACTCGGTTCAGAAAGGGACTTTGTCCACTAAGATAGTCTTGGCAATGAGTCATGACTAACAAGAAATGATTTTCCATGATTATGTGTGCATGCCACAAAGTTTCAAGTCTTATGTTATGATTATGGGGATCTCATTTTCACTTCTATGATTTATTCCATGTTAAGATATTATGATCTCTTTTGCAGGTTTTGAATTTTATAAAGATATGATATGATTTTTATTTCCTTTATTTGCCCTTGCTGAGCATTTGAGCTCACCCTTTTATGTTTTCTTTTCCCCAGGATATAAAGAAAGGTTTTAGGTAAAAAAAGGAGATCTTTATGGGAGATATGGAAGATCTTTCACCACGATTAGAAGATTACGTTCCGAGTTTCCAAAGACACTAAACTATTACGATCCTTGTGTGTGTGTTTTTGTTATGTACTAAGTATTCCGCAAAAGTAATGTAATGTCCATGTACGTCAAGCTTCGGGTCTCTACAGTTGGTATCAGAGGCAAAGGAGGTAGGAATGTATCCGATCCTTGGGAACTCTCACATGTGAGCGTTGGACGAAGCATGGCTCTCCGCCCAAGGGCTTCATGAGGAAATGGCTGCCACTGGGGATGGTGGTGTGTCCCACCCAGGGGGTGTAGCCGCCCATGGAGTGCCCTGATATGTATCAATTGTAGTCCACTGGAAGTAATTCTAGACCGCTATAAAAAATTCAACCTATAAATTTCAATATAGAATATAATTTATATTTTATTTAAATTTAATTTAAAACAATAATTATCTCCAATGCAGTAATTCTTATTTATTGATTAATTTGGTTTTCTTATCTTGTGATACTTTTGTTGTGTTTAAGAATTCAAACTAGAATCTTGTTAGTGGTATCCACATTACCTCTATGAATCTCCAAATATTGATCTTAGTAATTTATGATATATCGTGGAGGAACCTAATACCATTCTCCATTAACCATTGATTGAGGAAATAAATATCCCTTAGTCTATACGGTTCATAAGAGGGGGGATGAAGAGATTCTCTTGTGCTTGAGAGAATTATTAGAGAGGTTTTTCTATGCATAACAATTTTTTAATTATTATAATCAATAATTTATATATATCATTAAAAAATTAATAATTTAAAATAAGATCATTAGATAATTTTTATTCAAAATAATCACCATGGAATATAATAATAATAATAATATTATTGTTATTAAACTCAACACATGTTCTAGATTCATTAATTAATAAACCATCTCTATCAGGACCTTAAGTCATCACACCGATCATTATAATTCATTTAACTATTAATAATATATATATAATTAAAAAAATTAATTTTTTAATATGTAAATAGATATTATATTCGATAATCTCAAGAACAAATAATTATATAATACTCCCATAACTAAATAAATATTTATATTAACCTATTCACTATTCTACTGAATAATTAAATATGTATTTAATACCATATGATTAATAAACAAGATAGTATATAAATATTAATCTTATTAAGAATTTAAATATATATTAATTTTATTATTTAACTTGCATATTCTATTCTTTCAAATTTGATGATTCAATTTATGTCATCAAATGAACATGAATAATTATTATTCAATAAATTGGAAATAATATATTTTTTGTGATTTTAAATTTACATAAAGTTTTACTAATATTTTGGATACAGTTGGTGTGTAATGCTCTAGGTTAAAATCTTATTAGGATTAGCTGAACCAAATTATTTATCTTTATAGTTTTTTAGAATCATTTTAATAGACCTATATAGAATGGAGTTAATGTCCCAATGAGAACAACCTCTAATGAATGATTATTATATAATATAATACATTTGTCTCAATATACTATCATGAATGTTTTATAATGGTTTCATCATCATATACTCTTTATTTATTATATTTGACTCAATGAAATGAACAATTCAATGATCAACCATGCCCATGAATTAAACAAATAAATAAATTTCAATCATTGTGATAGAGATATCATCATCCATTAACACAAAAGGGAAAAATGATGTCCTAACATATTCAATTAGTTTCATATCACTTATGATGCACCTATTATATGATACCACACTATATGGGTATGTCATCATAATTTTTATCAATATATAAAAGTACAAGATTCCGGATACGCAATAAAAAATTATCAATTCTAAAGACCAATACACACATATATAGATTTGAATAACAAATGACACATATGACATGAGGAATTCTTATTGGATGGTATGTAATCATAACCTTAATTATTGGAAATTACCAAATGATAACATTAGGAGAAGTATCAATTTCATACAAGTACAAAAATTAAGATAGTAAAAAGTCACCTGTGTCCCATCAGGTAGATTTTATATACACCATATCATATATTTTTCAATATATTTTCATATAATATCTAGGGTCTCATTGTAGTGAGGAAATAATATAATCCTCAAATTGGAAAAATTATATAAAAAATTATTTCATAATTATTTTATAGAATAAAACATATTATTTTATAATATAATTATTTAAATTTTAGAAATCAAAAAAACAATGTTAGTTGGTTCTAGGGATCCAAGTCCAACAGACTACCCCTAACACTAGATCCAACTACTAACTAAAAAATTAGTATATCTTGTTGGATAACAATTCTATTTTTATCTTATGGATATATTTTTTGGGTATTCCTTATTATATTGTAGCTATACTATATTATTTTAATTTAGACCTTTGAGAAAATCCTTCAAAAGTTTATATCATTACGTTTTATAATATTATCCTTTGTCATAAAATTTATATCTTTGATAATATCATGGTCATATTATTATTAGTTTATTTATTTTGATAACAATTCACTATCTTTTTAAAACTCAAAACTCTAGAAAACATAACAATATAATCTTTTTCTTTTGATATATAAGAAGCATCACCATAGTTGGTCTATGATGTCGTGGAAAAAAATATTAATAAGATATCTTTATTATTTACTTATTCATTCTATGATACTGAATCAAATTTATCTAAATGAATACTAAATTATTATCCCCTTTATAATTGACATCCACAATCCTGAAATAGCTATATACCTTTCCATTTTACTTTCTCATGTATTCTTGGACAATTTAGTCTACATCCCTAGGCTGTTTTCCTCATTAAATTTGATATTTTTCTTTTTTAATTTATGTATATGAAACATTAAATCTTGTTCTATATCACGAAATTTTTAAAAAAAATTGTGCACACGTGTATTTTAAATTTTATTGATCATATAAATAAACTGATGTTCTTTTACATGTAACCCTTGAGACATTTCTTACCTTGTTCCATAGGAAACAATTTTCTCCTTAATTATTCCATTTTATATTATTCAATACCTTTTCACATTATGTACTGTTACTAGATATAAGAAATGACAATGATATATAAGATATATTTCCCTAAAACGGATATTTATAATTTGATTCAATCATGGTGAAATATATTTTATCATCATCATTTCCAATTGTAATGATTAATATCAATTTTTCATATGTTATCAACATATTTGAAATCAGAATATACATCACTAAAAATAGTCACTTATAGAAACAATTATAAAATTCATATTTAATAAAAATAAATGTGTTTTAGGCTTTATTAAAGGAATCTTCCATGATTATTTTCATTAATTTAACCCATAATTGGATTTATGCGACTTGTGTACCTTATTCAAATTCACTGGTTTCACTAACCAATTTACAGCCATTATATATACACCTTTCTCAAGGTTTTCATTATATAATTTTGTGTTGAAATCTAGTAGTCTAATATAATGATCATAAAATGTTGATATATAAATCACAATTAGAATAGTTTTAATGTTATCATTAATGAGATGTTTTTATCATAGACTGTGTCTTGACACTTCTAGAAATACCATAAATAATTTATTTCAAATATGAATCAATATAAATTTTTTTCTATAATTATGTTGTTAGATAAATTATTTAGAAACATTTAATAATTAATAATAGATTCATGAGAATCAATCCACATGGTAATGTAATATTTTTATCTTCTCTTTGATGACATTGTAATTACCATCATTAATCTACATCGAAATATTACCTTGACTCTTATAATATTTATTTACATCCTTGGATTACATGCTTGAATAAAAATATGTGAATTAAATATTGTATTTAGTACCCCTGAATTGTAATAGATCCATTACATGCAATAAAGAATATAACCAAAGTAGAAGATTTTTTTACTATTCCTCAACTGGATATAGTTTCACTTCTAGTGACCTTTATATCATTATGAGATGTTGAAAGAATATTTCTTATTTCCATATCTCTGAATATTTTCCCCCTTGATTAATTTTTAGAATGAACCATTGAATTTTAACCTTCCATAGGATTTTCAACTAGGTCCCTAACATTCTTCAACATAAGGAGTGAGGAACCATGATCACACCAATCCCTATCATCCTAGGGAAGTATAGTAAAAATATTCATATGTGGATTATTTATACCAATTATTATATAATTATTTATTAATATGAATATTATTGGGATAATGATTATAATGTTATATTAATTTACAGTCTCATATCCATAAGACGACCTATATTTAATAACTAATTAATATACTTTCACATCATAATGTCAAGATCAAAATCATGGTACTTGTATTATTTTATATAATTATAAAGTACATTCAAAATATTTTACATATTTATCGTCTCTTTCTACTTTTCATATGAAATGATATGAGTTATCTTGTTGTGTGTAACCATTATTTTAATGATTTATTTTCAGATCTCTGGGCATAGCCAACAACATGATAGAAAATACATTTGTCGCATCGTACTTGTATCTGTTACAGGAAAACAATTTAAATTTCCTACATAGAGAGGTGTATGATTGAGAAAATAGGTTTATTTCACATAGTATAAATTTTCCAATTTTAGTACAGTGAATAATCAATTATAAAAATCCTGGAAATTCTTATAGATGAGGACATGTTCTTTGTCCATGAATAATTATAACTTTTTAATTTTTTTCATACATTTATCTTTAATAAAATAATAAATATAATTATTATATCATTATTTCCAGTTTTGACAAAATAAATTGATTTTAAAATCCTCTGACTATTTTATCGAATCTCAATATCCATCACTATTGGATTTAGAATACCTTTCACATAGATATTATACTATCATGGATGGATATTCCCTTTATAATACCCTATATAAGGGCTTGGTGAATTTACATAATGGTATTTCGGTAGGATCGATATTAAAACAACATTATGAAACAATCCCTTTATCTATTTAGAGGACTCCATAATCTTAAAATTGTAAACAATGACTTCCTCAACTCTTGCCTCTATGCTACACCATGATTTGAAAGGGAAAATATTATTTATGTTAACTTTGAAAATTAAAACCAAAACATTCATTAAAACTCATTAATAAATGAATTTATTCTAATTTAGTCCAATCAAATACATGATTTTATGGTTTCATTCTAACTTAGGTAATAGAAGGTGATGTCAGACAAAATATTTTCCAGATGGTATTTTTTAAATCTTACAAATAAATGTTATTTATTTTAATCATCATATGATTTCAATATTATATGGATTTTACATAATTAATTAACAATGTATGATAAAAAAATAAACATTATTAATTTATTTTATTTTATATTATATTTCCTTTTAGTTTATTAATATTATGTGGTCTTATTAAATCATATAACAAACCATGAATTACATAAATAAGGAAATATTAATTAACTGATACCTAAAATTAATATGTGATTTGACTGTGTTATTTTAACTACTAGTTGGTTTATTTATAGGAATAAAAACTGACCATTATTCTATGGAATGTAACTCCTTGATTCCATGACTTGGATTGATATGAAACACATCTAAATTAAACTATATATCTCCTAGGATAATTTTACCCCAACTCTGGTCATGAACCATATCCTCTCATAGGCCTATTCTTCCTTTGTAAATGTTATTTACACTAAGTCATGAGGGGTAATATGAATTTAGATTTACATAAAATAATATTTGGATATGTAATCCCATACATAATAATAGCATAATAAGTGATGTTGGTATCATGAAATTTAATTTAATAATATTTTTTATTCAATAAATTCTTCAAATAAAAAAATACATTAAATAGAATATCACAAAGACATATATGGACCTAGCTCATGATCATACACACCATACAAAATCTTCACGTCAAACTTACTATCAATCATTGCTATTTTTTGATTATGATAAATTTATAGGAATTAATATATTAATAAGCATATTAAAAAAAATTATCAATTACAATAATTAAATATCCAAACTATCCTTGATATCACTATCCTCTGTAATTTATAATCGATAAAATAATTTAATTTTAATATAAAATTATTTATTTCAAGGCCTTTAGTTACTAGGAATATAATGTATACCCTCCCAATCAGACTAAATTTTGTACTTAAATGGGATATTTATGTAACATATACAAGAGGTGACACTATTTGAACCCTTTTACATCTAGATAAACCCATTTTGGGGGTCATACATAGAGGGTGTGTTTTGTCACTTAACATAGGGTGTAACATACAATGTGTGTGGTCCTTGTCATGTACTATGTACTTACACATAATACATGCCTACTTGGAATACCAGAAAATAAATGTAATGGTGTTTCATTTCATTCCACAGAGTCTACGTGACATTTATGACATCAGGACATGTGGTGCAGATAGTTTTTTCAAACCTTGGTGATTTCCATTATGTAAAAAACATGTATAAAACCAAAAAATATCATACATTTTCTAAAATATATTGAAAATTTTTATTAAAATATTTAATTCCACAAGACACGCCAATTAAATGTTAAAATTTACCTAGTGTATAAAACCCTTATCGTAGAGTGCAAACAACCAACAACTTTCTCTATATCTTTTTATTGATTTAAACTACATGCATGTTTGACTCTCGTAACATGTTTTCTAAATCTATACCTTATATGAGTCGGAATTAGTTACATGACACGTTAAACCTGTTACGTTATGTCTGATCACATTCTTCCTAACCATACATCATTCCTTGGGAATTAATGTGTATTTAGAATAGATTATTTTGTGTTATGTGGAATGAATAGTCATCACTTTCTAGGAACATATTGTGTTTATTTGTCATGAATCTGGTATTCAATACCCACACATAATGAAGTTTCATTCTCGAACCATATCAAATGTGATATGTAATAACAATACATACATTGACCACATGGATTCCAGGATTTACATGGGATTACAACTATGTGGGGTTACACAATATATAACCAATCTATAAATTGGATAGACCAAATAAATCCATGTTTTGACTACTGGTTGATATGTATAGTGTACTAATGATGTATACTGACTCTCTCATAATGTATAATGATTTATGTGGAATTCCTTTATTTGATTGACAATGGGTACATGGTGGGTATTTTTCCTAAACATGTCATGTATGTGTGTCACTTTTCCAACATCCTTGACACATTTAGTTAGTATCATAGTATGAACATTATTATTTTCCTTAGGATGTTCAAAGTTATTTTAATTGGAAATAGAATGTTATATAGATTTTTGTGTTCAATAAATAATAACTATGAATTCATATAAACAAAAAATGAATAATTTATCAAATTAATAATAAATTATTATAAATTTGATGGTGACCTATTTAATACCACCTAATGGTTATGTGCAAAGAATATGTGGTCTAATTGATTCCCAAAATCGTTTTTATTGGTATAAATGGACAATATATAACGAACAAGAAAAGTAAATTCTATAATCTTTATGAGGTAGATATTTGAAATTTTATTTATAAATAATGTAAAACTGTGATTTCTATATAGATGATTATTCTTCATTGATGAGAAACATGGTTTCTTATTTTCATACTTCTTTGAAGTGAAAAATATAAATGAAAATTCCTATAGTAGTATCCACCCATGCTCTGTGAATCTTAGAAAATCTCTCCTATCATTCTATGTTCTATTGCATTATAATTAGGACCATTTTATCATTCATTATTGATCATAATATTAAATATCCCATTTTATCTCTTGTTCTCGAGATAGTAGGACAAAAGTGTCCCTTGTGATTGATTTAATTATTAGAGTTGTTTATTTATGAACGACCACTACATAAAAAAATTATGATCAATTAATTGAACATAGGGTTAAACAATTAATAATTATTCTTGGGTAAATTATCGTGTTATTTATTCTATAAGTAAACTCTATATCAATTATTATTATTATTATTAAACACAAGGGACATGATAAACTCACAGATTAATAAATCAACTCCCTCAATTCCTTAACTCAGCCTGTCATTCCACATTAGAATTTATCAAACCTATAATTAAAAATTTTAATTGAATAATTACTATTCATTCAAAAAATAAAAAAATTGCATACACTAAATTAATAAATTTTTATTTTTTATTTATGTTACTAAATAAATATTTATAATAATCTACGAAATAATTAGGTAGCTAAATAAATATTTATTAATTATCTTGTTAATGTCAAACTAGATATTAGATAAATATTATATTCATGAAGCCTATGAATAAATATTAAATTTTACATTAAACTCACATATTCTGAACATTAATATCTAGTGATAAAATCTATACAATCAACTTAACTTGAATAAATATTATTCCACAATATGAGGATTAAATTTTTTCATAATATTAACGTCAAATATAATTATATTGTGAATATAGATAAACATAGTATGTGAAACCTTAGGTATATTTCATAGTGGAAACAAGTGAACTTACCTATAATAAAAGAGCAGTTTCCTAGAACACATCAACACAACCATCAAAAAATAAATTAATAATTCAATGAAAATAACCACCCACAAATTCTTATTGTGAGATATAATATCCTTATAATGATATCTCATCAAGAACGTTTCAAAATTTTTACATAATCCTATATACTAAAGTTATTTTCATTTATTATCTAAAAGAAACTAGTAGATGAAATGGCATGGCCACAAATATAAATAGATAGTATTATTTTAATAAAAGGGACAAAGATATAATCATTATTTATCTCAAAGAGTAAAATCGATTATTGAATTATTCAATTACTATTAAATCACATATAAATCACCCATCATAAACATTAACATCGTGAGAATATATCATCACAATTTTTATCCATATATCAAATTACAAGGTTCATGATATATATTAATAATAATCTCTAGTCTAAGGAAAAATACACATGTTCACAGATAGAAATATCCAATGTCACATTTAACTTATAGAATTTATATTTTGAGTCTTTCCCTATAATATTTCTTATTAGAGATTATCATGTATAAAATTATTGATAAAATTTCTCAATATCATATGAGCCGCCCAAACATGATATTATAACATTATTTATATCTTATTAGAAATATTTTATCTAGACCATAATACTGATGTTTAAGAACACTTCCTTGAAATATATTGGTTTACAATATAGAATGGTTCTATTATAATGTTTCGATGTGACTAATTTTATAAAGAAATTATCACCTTAAGACTATTGATAAAAACACTTAACATAATATTTATTAATAAATTGGTAATCAATAGTAACTATTATATTAGTTCAATGTAAAAATCTATAAAAATAACTTGTGTCAATATTTAATGCCATATAAAAGAATACTTTATAAAAATGGTGATCTATCTAAAAGTGTGTAATTATAAATTTCGATCATAAATAGTCAGGATAGTCCCTCGTGATGATGTAAAATTAAACATTGTATATTGGATTCAACATTTTTAGCCATAAAGATCTTCCTCTTAGAAGCACATTTGATATCATGGAATGAAAGTATTATGATTATTATCTAATAAAAATAATAATATAAATTGATGAATTTGAAAATCTGGATATATGATCAAAATAGTAAATTGAGGGTGTAAAAAGTATATAAATTTTTAAAAGTAGGTTTTTCAGTTGACAAGAACATCTAAAAAATTATTATTCATTATGAACTCATTAATGTACAAATTTACTTGGAACAAATGTGATGTAGATGATCATACAGGTTCATACATTACCAAAAAGATGATATTTTTCTACAAGGTTCACTAAGGTGAGTATAGTGATACATTGGAGAGGTTTCCTTTATTTATAGGAGAGATAATATCCATTAAAATACTATTATATTGTAAAGTAAAAAAAAAATTAATTTCTTTTTTTACTCAAACATTAACCCATTTAATTTAAAATAGACATAATTATAAGGGAGTTTTTATAGGGAGCTAAAAAAATTAAATTAAATTCCTAAATATAAAAGAAAACATTGAGGAATTTGTTGTTTTTTAGAGTGGTGTTCTATGACTTCCAAAATACTAATGGATATGAACATGCCAACCATCAAAAATAATGTTAAAAAACATCAAAGGTAAATTTTCACCAAGTACAAGGATATATAAAGAAGGATCCCTTGTATCTGAATATACTATTTTGTTTTCTCGTAGACAGATAGAAATGAAATGAGAAGAAGAGTAATTATATATTACTGAAACTCATGTTATTTGATGTTAAAGGATTAATAAATTATCATGGAAGATTTATGAATAAATAAAAAATGTTGTTGGAGGAATATGGGAGAACTTGTGTCATCTATGGTTTTTATACATAATGTTTTATTTATAGAAATCTTTTCTATGGTATATAATTTAAAACATAAATGATGGTTACCCTTTGGGGAAACATTCCAAAAAGTATCCTTCATTGGAATAATTTATATTCTCCCATTAATCAAATAATTATTATCCATGTCAACAAGTATATAAAATCCCTTAACATTTTACCATATTCCATACCTTGTAGAACTATCCTTATTTCATTAATGTGACCCTCAATCCTTAATGGTTTGGTTTCACTATGGTCGTGTTATGAGGAGCCATCTATTCAATGTTCCATTCATTTTTTGGTATTTCATACCTTCTAAAATCACTACCTTCTTCACTAAAAATTCCAATTCAGATTAGGGTTATATGATTACCTATGTTGTGGAATACCATTATCTATATGTAAATAGTCACTTATCTTTTTAGAGTTCATAAACTAACCTTAAAATCCTAGGTTAAATATATTAATGTCCTACCCATATTATATATATTATATACCTTTTATGGTATATAGTCATTTCAAATTGAATGACTCCAAATATAATTCAAAAATATTATATATAACTACCAATAATATAACCTGAATTCATGCCTTTATCACATACTACACAGTGAAACTACCTTACCACGGACCTGTCTATTGATGGGATTTCCAATTCATAGCCACTCCATTGAATGTCACACTATTCACCCATTGGTCTTTATCTCACATGATCCCAATAATAGTATTGGTTTCGATTTAATAATAACTAATATAGACCCTTGTATTATACCAATACTCTATTTAAATTGGTTATTTCATGTGTTTTATAAAATTTCGTTATATATAAGGTTATATCCATATGACCCTGAACTATTATTCTTATAGTATTTGTCCAATGACCATAAAAGGCATGAAAATGGCCCATTAAGAACAACCGTGAACTAAAATGGTCATTCTATATCATTTAGTATTAAAATACATGTTATATAAATTTTTACATTGATTAAAATATATATTATTAGAAGCATGCATAGATTTGAATTGTAGGTTGTTCCTTCTTACTGAGCAAAAAATGAAAATCCTCATTTATCAAGGATGAATGACAATCCATATTTTATATCCTTAAACAACCATCCCAAATTATATAGGTTTTAATTCCCCCTAATGATGGGGTATGCATAAACATGTTTTTGATCAATCCAAACATTATTACAACATCCTAATTCTTTAAAATTCATTGATATTTTTAAATTCATGTTAGATTTTTAATTTGGATTGAAACTCTATAATAAACACCCCTACCCATTGTAATAATAATGATATTCCACATCACATGAGATTAAGGTGATTTAATTTTATAAAGGTACTTTTTAAATATAATAGTGTCAATCAATATCATTTAAAAAAGGAGATTATTATTTTTACTGTGAAGGATTTCATAAATATTATAACGATATGGCTCAGATACCTAGACAATATACGTGAACTAGTAAAACACGTAATTATATTGAATTACTAATTGGAATGTTCTAGAAAATGTACCATAGTGTATCACATTTATGATGGAAATATTTTCTCTTTATAATATAATAACAAAAAAATAATGATAAATTAAACCAATTTATTAAATTCTAATAATTAAATTATCTAAATTATAAGGTAATAAATACTTTAAATCCAATACAATTTTGATGAAATGAAATATAGTCTAATCCCAATATTACATATGTATAACTATACATGTCACTATATCTATGGCCCATTTATGATCAAATAGATCCATTTTAATGAGATGAAACAACACATGATAAATAGATAAAGAGAACACATAACTATATACATACCAAGGTGTGTATATGGGATATGGTATAATGATTAAAAGGATACCTCTATAAAAATTAATTCCTTTTAAAATAAATTCCCAATAATTTAGTCTGAAATACATTAGTTTTTTTAATGAAATTAAATAATATATTTTAAGACCACATTCATTAACCTTAAATAAATATATGACTGTAAAACAAAGAAATAAATTTTTAATGTGATATCATGCATAAATCATTGATTTAACATTACGTAAAATGAAACATGTTCTAATTTAAAACTCCACATAAAGTAAAACAACAAATGAGTAATCAATTACATATGGTGGCCTCTATATAATTGACACACAATATTAGAAAAATGGTATAAAATAATTATCAGTCTAAAACTAACACAGATGTAATGTAAATATTCTTCAAACATGAAATGAAATGATGCTCTAGCCTTCGGTCAAATGTAGAGTAACTTAAGACTTTTCCCATGCAATACCATCCACCCTACGGTGATCCGGAAAAACATGTCCATAACATACCATATGCTTTATTGTGTTATAACCCCTTGATATAGAGAATTCGTGAATATAAAACTATATTTTGCATAAACAAATCTATTATATAACGAATCTAAATTATTTATGCAATGAACCGAGGTTCTCATGCATACCTCAACTAAAACAAAATTCCATAACACAAATATCAATATTACAATCACAATAATCACATAAATAACACTAAGGCATGTATACTAAATAAATATAATGAATATTAATCAAATAATCATAAATAAAAACATTTCTATATAACAAGTAAAATGAAAAAACAATAAATTTTTTTTTTATATAAATAAATACTATAGGAAAAAATTATTTAAAATATTTTTAAACCATAACAAGTCTCGGGGTAATTTTATAAAACTCTTTATAAGAATTTGGATTCACCTTAAAAGTATATCATTTGAAATTCAGTGAAATTCCTATTTATTAAATCTTCTTGTTAAAACGCAACACTCTTTATATATTTATTTAGACCCAAAATACTCCTTAAAAATTTTTACAAATAGTTTATGTTCTTTGAAAATATGTGTTAAAATATGTCACAAAAATTTAAATGATACCAAGATTATGTAAATCATGAAAGTCTTAGTAATTCTTAAAGAATAATTGAAAAATCATAAAATATAATTGATATAGGTACTCTTTTTAAAGAAATATTATTTATAAAACCCACTAACCAAGTTATTGTCAAAATAAAGTAGGTTAGAAAGGGACATCTAACCAAAAAAATTATGGAACCTTGCTTCCTTTTTTAAAAGGGTAGGGATCCGAGTTTTAAAAAAATTCTAAAATCACTTCACTATAAATAACATATTTTAAAATATAGTTTTCCATTAACAAGGGAAAACTCAATATGTCCCATGAACCATAACGTGATGTAGACTAGAGAGTGGGATAGTAAATGTTAGAAGAAGATAAAGAGAAAGGAAAGTTTTAACTTGGAACTACCATGATTGATTTCTCCCATTAAGGAATAAATTTAGAGAATAATAAATATAGGGAGATCTCTCAATCCCCCTTTGATTCATTCTCTTGATGTGAATGGAGGGGGTGAGGAGGTCGATACACCTTTATTAAAAATAATAATATATATTGATAACAATAATATATGAATTTTTTACTAGAATCATCCACAAATATTTATGTTAGCACATTTATTACTATTATATGATAATAATAATAATAATATAATAAATATAATATCACCGTAAATAGGTTTTAAATTAAGTATTCTATTTTACACAACTATATAATAATACTAATATGAATAATTACAATAATATGACATATAAATAAATTACGAATTAGAAATATAATATCTTACGAAATATAATCCAATATATTTGAAATGTATATTATAAACCACACAACAACGAAATATTTTAAATAAAATCATTATAATTACCCATAAATTGATTGTGATGGGTTTTCGGATGAGAATACATGAAAAAGAAAGTTTTGAGTCAACCAACATGAATTTACAGTTAGCTTTCATGGTTACCCAAAAGTTATCTCTATCTATGGGAAGTCATTATATCACCAATAAATAGTACATAGTTGAATCACATGGTTTTCCCTAACCATGATCAAACTAAGTGTTAATACATTTTTACAAAATATAAAATAAAATTTCAAAAAATATTATAACTATTTATTAAAATGGATAATTTGGGAGTGTTAAAAATATACATAAATTGATAAGATTATTCTGGAATATGTTATAAACTTCTCCATGGGATAATTTAACCAATCATCCTATCAATTTAGTCATATATATCCCTAATATTCTATAATAACTTCTTATTATAGAGGTCATGAGAAGTTTTGGTATAGAAATTTTGGAAACACTATGGTTATAGGTTCAGTTAAAATATTTGACACTCCATTCATGGGTCTATGTGTGTATGAACCTTATTATATCATTCTAAATATCTCTATAATGAACTAAACTATCACCTCCCTAAAATTTACTTACATCAACCCTCTATCTATCATCGATGTCGCTTTTCCTCTCTCACCATGTGCCCCTCTCGTTATCCAAACCAGAGTATCATTTTCTAAACTCAAAACCAATCAACGGAATATTTGTTAAAGTTATTATAAATGTATTATAATACTGTTTCGGTGCGGATGTGCGTCGGGTTACGCTGTTCCGCCAGGACGCGTTCGCGCGTGCACCCGTGAACCCGAGGGGATGGGCGCGCGGCTTGTGGTCCCGCAATCCCGCTTTCCAAGGGCGGGTGGCATCCGTCCCTTATTCAGGGGCGTCTGCTCCTTGATCGAAACCGGGATGATGGGATGTCGGCTCCTCCTTCCTTGGACGTCTCCTCGGAACTTGTCGCCTAATCCGGGTCTCCCTCATAGACTTAAGAATGTTCGTGAATCTCGTTCCCGGCGCCATATCTTCATGGACACCGGTTAATTACGCTGCTTCTGCCCGGACGTTCCAAGGAGTCTGGGCGGGGAAGCAACCTGCGGTGAGAAGGCCGGGTGGCTCTGGGTGCTAGGGGCGTGTCGTAACACTGCGGCTCTGCACATCTGTCTTCCGTCCCTAATAGGGCTTCTCGAAGGCATGATGGCCTGAGGCATCCCGTACTAGGTGCGGGGAACTGTGTCACCTGAGGTTTTCCTCAGCTTCCCGTGTTTAACACGGGGTATGCCGTGAGTTTAACGTCCAGCGGGGACGGCATCGGACCGATCAAGACGAAAAGTGGATCATATGACAGAACCCCTTGCGGGGAACCTCCGACGCTGGGGCCAGCACATGGGCGGCTTCCCAAGTAACGTGGAGTGGAGTGAAGTGGCATGACCCCACCGGGATGTGGCGGCCCGGGTAAGGATCAGGATGGATGATGGAGTGAAGAGCTTGGACCCCAGAGGGGCTTCCTACGTACCGCGCGTTAACACGGATCAAAGTCAACGTAGTTCGGGCATACAGTTTAACGTCATGCTGGACGTCGGCAAGCCGACTCACGAAGAGGTCGAGGCCGCCGGGCGGAGGATTGAACCGAACCACCTCGCACGGAGGGGGATGGAACGGCCGGGTGGATCACAGTTTCACGTCATGCTGGACGATAAAAGGGGAAATGGAAAAGGGGGGCTGTGGGGAGGCACCGTGGAGATACACACGGGCAGTCTCCCACAGGGGCGGATTCATAGGTGAATCAACGCAAGCGTGAACCCTGGAGGGGTCCACTGATGGACGAACCGACGTAAATACGACCGGGGCGACCAGGTGGTGGGCTTGGACCTCAGGGAGGCTTCCTACGTACCCTGTATAGAAGACAGGGATCAAAGTCCACGTAGTTCATTCTGTCAGGACTTACGCACTTGGGGCAGCCCGGATGCTGCAAAACTCAGTTGGAAGGGACTTGGACCGAAAGCAGAAGACACCTCGATCCCAGTCAGACCCTCTACTGGCTTCGGCAGTGGGGAGGCGCAATGGAGATACACATGTGCAGCCTCCCACGAGAAACTAGGGGTTTGTAATACCCTGCCCCCGTAGGGAAAATCCACTCCCATTAAATCGTCCCTAAAGAGGGGCAATCCCGACATCCCTGCAGGGACGAGCGGGTGGGGGCCACATCCAAACCGGGGGGACCCTGCGTGCGGAGCACGGGATCAGGTTGCGGACGGTTTAGCGTCTTGCTAGACGAAGTACAGTTTAACGTCATGTGTTGAGGACGAAGCGGACGGTTTAACGTCTTGCCGGACGAAGTACAGTTTAACGTCATGTGTTGAGGACGAAGCACTTGGCAGTTTAACGTCTTGCAGCGCGGACGATGGGGGCTAGGCAGTTTAACGTCGTGCAGCTTGGACGGATGTGCAGTTTAACGTCATGCTGGACGAATATGCAGTTTAACGTCATGCTGGATGTATGCGCAGTTTAACGTCATGCGGGACGAATGCGCAGTTTAACGTCATGCGGGACGAATGTGCAGTTTAACGTCATGCTGGGCATAGGTTGCCGGACGATGGGTGCATGTCACTTCGCACGAACCTGGAGGGCCGCACGGGAAGACAACGCACGGTGCGGGCACCCGGGATGAGAATCATCGGGTGCCACACAGGCGGGTACCCTTAGGAGGTCAACGGGGACGACCCTGGCAGATTGCGCGCAAAAAGGAAGCTTTGCGCGCAATACTGCGGGCCGGCGCGCAATCGGGGCGGCTGGCGCGCAATTGGGCCAGCGCCTTGCGCGCGGATGCTTGAGAATGCTCACACCGGGCTTCGGATAGCGCGCGGGGGCAACGGCTCATTCTTTAACGAATGGCCACTTGAAAGAAGGGGGGGTGCGCGCAATCGGGCCGGATTGCGCGCACCCCGGGGGCAATTGCGCGCAAGCGGGTTCTTTTGCGCGCAAAGGCCTTAGGGTGAGTTTTTATTCAAATGAAAGGAGCCAGCGGGGATTGCGTGCGAAGGCGGACCCCGAGGCTTTCTTGCGCGAAAGAAAGGAGGTTACCTGAAGTTCGTCATTGCGCGCGGAAGGGGTTGAATTGCGCGCACGAGAGACGTTTCGACTTCCAGCAACCTTTGAAACGTTGGGGGTCGCCTTATATTTATAGGCAACCCCGGGCGCGGAATTCAGGGTGCGAGCGCGAAATTCTCCTCGCGGGCGCGGAATCGGGCGCGGCGCGCAAGGGAGTCGCGCGGACCCGCGGCGCGCAAAATTGCGCGCCGGACCGGCGCATTGCGCGCATCCCGGGGGGTTTGCGCGCGGAACATCACCTTTGCGCGCGGGCCTCTGAAATTCCGCGCAAGGCCTCCGGGCCCTCCGAAACATCCTTCCGACTCCAAATATGACCTCGCTTTCCGCATCCGGAGCTTCGTTTGGGAACAACGGACTTTTCCGGCGTCTACAAATACCTTGATTTTTTATTAAGAATATTTTTAAAGAATAATATTTCTTTAATATCTTTTATTTCTTGATACACAATATTATTCTTTCACTATAATCAACACTGTCTTATATTACGTTACACACAATACTTGTTTCTACAAAACCTCATTTTTATTTATGTTTTTTTAAATAAGAAAATTATAACCTAATGGTTAGAATTGTGTGAATGGTCATAGTTAACTGGACTGTGAATGATGGTTTACACACATATATATAATATTTTGAGCAATTAATTATAATTCAATGTAACCCCCCTTATAAATTAAAATGAAATTATTTTCTGAAAAACTATCTAAACACGCACAACTGTGTCGTTCCAACAAATAAACAAAAAAATCTAATTTGATTATATAAATTAAATATATTTATATTATATTTTATCTATTGTATATCATTCATCTTATATATTTATTTAACAAGATATAATAACAAAGTCTATTTATATTATATTTAGACTAATTTGTACCTTTCTACTTATATATTTAATCAAATTTTACACATAAAAGAAGTATTTTTCTAAAAAGATAGTTTTTTCACCTTTTTATGGAATAATTATTTTTAATTGAGTATTGAACACCTTTATAAATTCTATTTTAAAAAAAAACTTTTTTTGAAATCAAGATATCAAAATTTACTTTTGGTTAACTTTTCGTATTTTTCTGAGAGGTTTCGTGTTTTGATGAATATTGAAAATAATAATTTTCATTAAAATTTGTATTTTCATTTCATGTCATTACAAGTTCAAATTATATTTTGGATTATTTTAAATTTTTATTTATATAATTTATTTTAAAATTATATCATTGTGGTTCTTTAAAATGATTTTATATAAGAATCATTATGAAATATCTTATATTTTAAAAGGGGATTTTTTAGTACAAAATATCTTTTCATATAGTTTTACTGGTTTTATTTTATATTAAACCATTTATATTATAAGTTTAAAAAAAATAGATTCTATATTTTAATTCAGAAGTTATGTGTTTTTTGATTATTCTCTTTTTTGGATATGAATAGTATAAAATAGTAAATTTTGTTACCATGGTAAAGGTTAAATAGGATAATATTTTTTTAAAAACATATAAATAAAATAAAATCAATATAAAATATTTTACAAAAATTATTATATAAAAGAACATCGACCTGTAATAGTTAATTTTTTATATTATTTTTTATGGTAACATTTCCATGAAAATGAATTATATAATATTTAAATCAAAGAAAGTCACAAAATGTAACATTATTTGTCTTAAATGTCCCTCATATGTACGCATGGGAAAAATGCTTGTTATTAGTGAATATTGATTTTAATATTTAATTTAATAAACATATTTTCATGATATAAATTTGTTTTTAACTTATTGGGCCACTAGGTTGAGGTTATGATATTTATAATATTTATTTATTAAAAATTCAAAGATGTCACATTCATGTTTTAAATAATATATCATTCTTAATATTTTTTACCCAAAATTTCTATTCTAATATTAATATTATTATAAAATTTAAACATTTTTTCTTCGTCACAGTGTTTTATTTTTAATTTATAGTGATAAAATATGTATATTAAATAATTACATAATGCTTATGTAGTAATTATTTTATTAATGTAAATATAAAATAAACATTGTATAAATATTAAAATAAAAATAATTTAATATAATTATGATTTTAATAAAAAATCCAAGATAATTTTGACCCATTTTAGAAATAATAATATATTTTTTTTCAAAGTTATCTTTGTATGTTGATATTTTAAAATGTACAACTAATTAATAGTGTCTAAATTGACACAAATGAAAATTTATAAAAATAAAATTTTATTAAAATTATTAAAAATTAAAATTAAAATTAAAAATTGGAGAAAAAATCTTATATGATCTAAAACTTCATAAATCGTTTATATATGGTCTAATTCACATCACATAGGTAAGAATTACAACATTTTAATGTTTAAAAATTTGTTGCATTAGTTAACATTAAAATGGGATAACTAATGGTCATGAAAAATGATTAGGTCAAAAATAATACCAAAAAAATTATAAAATATATTTTTTGATGATGTTAATATATTATCTCAAATTATCTTCAAATATAATGACTTTAAATGTATTTTTATTGATATGGAATTTATTATAAATTAAATTTTGTTTGGAAATACTGAAAGTGACCCTCACCTAAAATATAAAATGAAACCTACTCACTAACTTTTTAATATCACAACAATCCTTCTAGATCATCACACCTCCAATATTTTATCATATCCACTTCCTTAGACACATTATTGAGGTTACGGTCATCCTAAAAGACCAACTCTATAATTATTTATAGAAGATCTAAGAGAGTTGTTTCGAATAAGAAGTAGTTGATCTATCTTGTCACTCTATTTTTATATTATTATATATCTACTCTAAATATATGATATATATAATAAAATAATAACTTAATAATTATCAATATTTTTAAATTATATTATAATTATTAACACAATACTATACATCCCTTTTCCCATTGAATAAGAACTTAATGTATCAATCGGGCCTACGTAAAGCTTACCATCTCCATATATCGATACAATTAGTTTTCCATAACCATATTTTATTAGTGGGAATTATGATTGTTTTAATTTATATATATAATATTTATTAAATAATTATAATTATTGAATGAAAATATCATATTCTCCATTTTACTACCTAATGATTTGGGAAATGAAAGTGATTGTCCCATATACGTATAACATACCATCTCCATGATGCGATGTGACTGATTTTTCATATATATTTTACATGGATTATAAAAAGTATAAATTTTATGAAAATTTATGATATATGTTAAAAAAATAAATATTCTGGAATTTTAATATTTTATATACTTTTCATTCATTTAATATAATAATAAAATGATAATATTGTTCATGGGTACGTATGGACTATCTTCCCCATAAATGGTATGTTTTATATTCTATATCTAAATATTATGAAACACATTGAATAAATATATAGTTAATATTTTTAGGATATTTTTATCATTAATATCAATATTTAGATGATGAAAGAATTATCTATATAAGAGGGCCAAGGATAACATGTCAAAACATAAACAACAAATAAATGAGTTATTACCAGAAATATAAATTTAATATGATATTTTTATTAATAGATTATTAAATATTAATGATTAAATCATATATGATATTATATATAATAATATATTTGTGTCGTATATTTATAATAAACTTATATTTATTATTCAAGAGGTTTGAACATATAAAATGGAAGTAATGAGTTAAGGTACAAGATTTTTGTCTCATTTTTATATTTGTGGGACACATGCCATATACACTACTTGTTAATTAAACGTGGTCTATATACAATGCATGTATGTATTTTATATTCCTTATCCTGATTATTAAGGTGTTCTCATTTCCATATAATTTTTTTTCATTTATTATGCATTCTATTCTACTTATTATATTGTGATACATGTTTATTTTATAATCTCTTCATTATTAGATAAGGTTCCATTTTAATTCTCAGTTGAGAAATATTTATCTTACATTTAAATGTTTTCAAAAAAAGGATTAAAAAATGGTTTTTAATATTCCTATATAAATATGTAAACTTATTTTTACCATTGTCTAACATTTTACAGATGGTTTTAAATGAATGTTTTTTTCATTTTCCAAGTGATGTATATAGTGAATTTTCTGGAAAAAGTATGAAAGTAATTTTTTAACATATACAGAATGATATTTTTATTTTTATTTTGTGAATCCTAATTTCATTTAATCATTACTTACATGATTAAAAGGTTAATTTAAAATAAAATATATTTTTTAGAATTTGGTGAAAGTTTAATAAATAAAAATGTTTTTAAATAAGAAGTGATATTTTCCTAAAAATATATTTTCATGTGATATCTCAAAACTATTTTCCATATAGGAAAAATTAATTTGATTTTACTTTTGTTTTAATAGACAAATGATCCCATTATAACATTTTATTCATTGATATTATGCTTTATTTTTCTGAGAGAATGTTATTATTAAAACTATTTATTTTCAATGTGTTATGTTATGATTGAATGTTTTTTATGAAATTCATTTCATTTCATAGGTATTTATATGATGAATGGTCTATTTTATTGTACGAAAAAATTGGAATGGTTATCGTTATTTTATGGGTGGTACCTATTCGGTAATTGATTTTTGTAAAAATCATAACAGAATAATTAGTTCTAAAACATTTAATTAAATCAAAACTAACATGTCCTTTTAACATATAAAATTATTGGAATTCATAAAAAGTCTCAAATTACATTTATTTTTGTATTTATATCATCAATTATGTCAATATTTCATTAATAAGATAATTACTGCATCATTATTGTATAATAAATAAACTAAATTATTTTAAGTCTAAAAATTACAAATAAAATACCGTTATGTAGAAAATCTTTTTATCTTTCTAATTCATATTTATAGTCTAATTTATCTTATGTATAACCCTATATTAAAAATTTTTTAGTTATTAAACGTTGATTTTAACTATTTTAACCCTTCATTAAATAAATTGATAATAAATGTCCTAATCTAATCCAAGTGGGCCTAAATGGTCATATTTTATTCCTAAGGTTGTTTTTGGTCGAATTAAACTTATCCCATAGAATTAGGATATGTTTTATGGTAATAATAATATCATTTTTACGCTTAACTACCATATTTACTTTTAACCGTGGTAAAAAAGTAAAAAGTTACTATTCACGAAAAATTATTTTCATCTCATTGAACCACATTTTAGTCCTTGGTATTAAATGTGTCTCTCGTATTTTCGAAATTCCACTCCCAGATTCGGTAAAATTAAGTTTTATGAAAAAATTCAATTTTTTAACTACCACTTAGTGGTTTCACTAATCATCAAAAAATGAAAGTTTCCAGAAAAATTCCAAAAAATAGGCCTAAGATATATTTGTTATTATGAATTAAAAAATGATGTTTATTTTACCAAATTCAAAACATATCAGTTACATTAACTAATTTAAAAATTAATTCCTGTCGTCCAGACAAATAGCGTGTTTTTAAGAGATAATAACTATCAAAAGATTGACACTTGTTTATGTCTTGTTTAAATGTGAAATTACATCCAATGAACAACATTGTATTAAATTGTAAAAATATATTCTAAATATACTTTAAAACCACTCAAATTATTAATTTATCACTATTAATTATTGCGATTAAAAAAGTTGTTTTTAATTAAAAGTTAATAATTTTCACTATTCATCAGAATATGAAAGTTATCCAAAAAGTACCAAAATTTCACCCTAATATAATTTCGATTTTCCGAATCCAAAAATGAAGTCTATTTTGAAAAATAAAATTTACAAAATTTCAAAATGTGGATATTACTCTTCATAACGGCTAGTTTTAATAATATTTTAATAGCATATCGTTTTTTAGTAAAACTTGGTATTGCATACGATGCAAGCTATCGAGGAAGGCCGAAGTTGCGTGTAAAGAAAGCCAAGATAGTGTTTTGTGTAGTGAAAAATTCATTGAAGATTTATATAAATTAAAAACAAAATATTTCTCATAAAAGTATCGGGTGTTACATCCCTCACTGGAATCCTAGCTAGTTTTATTTATAGAGCCATCTTGTAGGGAAATAGATGTACCGCATTCAATGGGTTATCCCTAGTGATCTGACTCAAATGTTAATAAGAGAAAAGCATTTCCCAAACACAAGAAACCAATTTTTCAATGTACTGAGTTGCAAAACAAAATTCAAGGTTCTTTTTTATGGATATGTCAGCTACCACACCAACACTTGACTCCCCAAACTAATATCCAAACTCAAGACACTTAAAACTTTTTCTCTAATCAAATGGATAGACTCTTAAAACTTCTGGTTAAACCGAACCCCCTTTGATACAACTTTGTCATGAAGCATCCCCTAGGGCCCATGCCATGACAACCACATGCACGCCTTCCATATTCTATGTCCTGGTGAATATCACTAGAAAGTCAAATCCCAAAAAAGGAATTAATTTCCCTTAAACCTATACACCCACAAATAATGCTTAATGCACCAACCAAACCACAAAGAAGTGAAGTAAGTTCAACCAACACAATGTACCACCACTAAAAGTTAAAAGTGTAAACTGAAGTAAATGGGTAATAATAAAAGCCCAAAAAAAAAAGAAATGTAATGAAAAATAATTCCAATCTCGGAAGGTTTTCTTCCAAGGATCCTACCAGAAGGGTAGGTACAACTCACTATCAGATGTCACTACATCAAAACATGTCTATCGATCCTCTTCTAAGAACCGTCCAGACCTGGCTCCCCAATGTCCCAGTAAAAATTTTCCCCCGTCTGCACAAGACATAATAGGTGAGTGGAAGACCATGTAGGGGTGAGAATACAAATACTCAGTATGGTCCCCGAGACCAACATGGGTCTTGAAAAAAATCCAGAATGGAAAATACCACAAAAATTGATCTCAATGTAAAGAAAAATGAAAAAGGAAAATCACATGCAATGTATAAAATAACTAAAAAAATAAAGATGATTATTTTTAAACCTAGTTCATTATATTCTATGAAAAGGCTCTGTTGCAGATCCATCAAGGTGCTCTCTACTGTTGATCCACAAAGGCTCACTCTGTTGCTAATGCACAATGGGTCACTCTATGGATGATCCATGGCTGGTCACAGTACTTCTAATCCACAAATGGTCACTGTCATGCTGATCCACAAAAGGTCACTCTTATTCTAATAAATTAAGGGTTTCACTTCTGCTGATCCACAAATAGTCCCTCTTATAGTGATCCCCGAAGGGTTTCTCATTTGTTGACCAACAAAGGGTTGTTCATTTGTTGATCCATGAAGGGTCTCTCTTCATTATTCACGTCATAGCCCGCCACTGTGCACCTACACATAGAATGCTCGATTTAAGGTGGATATTCTCCTCAAGACATTATTCATAGCTCAACAACAATTAATTCCAACATAGAGTAACCAAAAAGATCATCTCATCGTAAGGGTCGCAACGGAATAGATGACGCATCGAACGAATGTCTGGTCAGTAAGATATGAAATTTTTTGTAAAAAGGGCCAGGTCCGATTTCAGTCAAAATCCATCCTGAATATATGATAACATCTTCCAAAAATCAATAGTGTATATAAGAATGGCCACCTCATCACATGGGTCCTCTTGTTGTAGACAACACGTCAATAGGTCGCACAGTTTAAGAGATACATCTCTTTTTGTATATATGGGCCGGTTGCATCCGGTCTAGGTCTGGATAGTTTGGACCAAAACGACCAACCCAAATCTAGGTCCCACATGACCTAATCCAATCCATCTAGACCATTGGGCTTCAATAGACCTATCTGAGGTTGGTCAAGGGTCCAGTTCGCCTGGTCTCACACTGACCCGATGTTTGTTTCCAGATCAGCTGGCATTAGCGGGCCAGTCTCTTTTCCAATCCCAGGACATTGTGAAACCCATAATTATCCCATCGACCTAGGGGGATGGATGGTTGGGACTAGTCCACTTGGAAGGGCAGTTTATCTTGTATGAGCTCGGTCGGTCCGATTTTTCCTAAACGGAATCGACCAGTCCGGTTTGGGAGTGCTCATTGTGTTCAATAGGCCACCACCGTTTGTTCACACGCATCCCAAAAAGATCAAGCCACTCCCTTTTACATGGTTCCAAGAAGGCACTTCATCCATTCGACCAATGTGGCTGACATTTGGTGGCCTCCACAAATGCGGTGCGCAACCACCACATATGCTGCTAGCAAGGGCCAGACGCTCCACTCCCATATGGTGTCAATTGGTACTTCCTCCTACCTAGATCTGCTACTACCTAGCGGTGCCATACTGGTGGGTTCACACCGATGACACCTTCCGTAGGCCACCAGGGTCCTCTCCGGTGGTTCGATTTCAAAACTACTTGTTTCCTGATGTCTCCCAGGTTTCTAAATTCTCTGTAAGGGCCATGTAATTGCATTCCCACCATTTTGAACCTCCGTCGACCAAGAATTAACATGGGGGAGGGGTGTCGGGCCTTGTTTGTGTCGACATGTTCCGTCAGAGTTAGAATATAAAAGTAGCGAGGTTTAGGGATAATTTTGTATCAACAATATAGAAATCCCATTATTGAAACCCAAGTAAAGGACACCCTCACTCATCGAAGAATGATGTACAGGTTTACTCGTTCATGTGTTGACCATGGTTCATCGCTTTAGAACAAAATGGGAAAAATAATTTAGTCAACCAATCCCTCCCTGGATTGTGGGATTCACTACTGATGATGGATGAGATCTGCATCATTTTCATCGATCCATGAATCATTGGATTTCGTTGTCGTATTTCTCATTTTTCATTAGAGCGGAATTATTCAATAGGTTAATTAAAGAATCCCCAAGGTTTTAATTATCAACTCTCTAATGCGTTAGTTTAAAAAAAAGGAAATACGTCGCAATGTTTCTGTTACGCTGTGACATGCCATCATTTCATTGTTTCATTTATGAAATAGCATAGAGGTTACGCTTGCAAAAATGATCCATTGACGTTTCTCATGTAATATGCCTCATCATTGCCTCATCATCGCAATGCAGTTCCACCATCCACCACTCAATGGTTCAATTGAAAATAAAATAACTTCTTTATGTTATTTTATTATTTTATGAAATGTCTGAAAATTAACTTTTCCAGATGACCCTTCTCGGTCAATGATAATTCCATTCTAGGAGAATCAAAAAGTTCCATGTTCAATGGTTCCCTCATATTATTGTTTCATTCACCGGTTTTAATGTTATAAAATCCAAATCACACGTTTGCTTATATGAATTAAAAAAATTTCAAAATTCTATTTTGGCCTCACCGGGCCTCAGAATCTCGTTCCATAAAAGAGTGTGGTCTCAAAATAGTTCTATAAAATAAGAAAAATTGCACAAAACATCCAAGTAGGTACATTATATTACCTTTTTATTAAAATTTCCATGTTAATGTTGTGTTTTTGGTAATAACCAGTTTGCTTTTCATACATGATTTGACTTTTTATTATTTTTCCCATTTCATAGATAATGATTTACAAATATCAAAAATGTACACCATGATATAAATATAAGATATAATCAATATATTTTATTTATAGTAATAAAAAAATACCAATTTGAAATAAAATTCACCATTCTTGGAGATGGTAGGCCGTACGTACACATAAATGTTGTTTCCATTTTTGTGATGTATCAAATGAAAGAAATGAATGTTATATATATTATAATTACATTATCATTTTTATTTCTTATATATCACTTATTTGTATTAAATCTATCCATTATGAATTCAATTTAAAGGTTTAATGAATCACTTCACTTCGCGAGGTGGTAGACTAACATGCACACGAATGAAATTATCATATATTAAAAAAATAGAAAGCATGCAGTTTTGTGTCATATAAAAAATCCAATAAATACAAAAAAATCATAAAAATCATAAATATAGTATATAAATAGATTTTCTATCATTATTCCCATCCTTTAAAGGAGGTAAATAAAAAATGAACATCATTTGTTCATGAGGCGCCAGTCTTTCGTACACATGAATGAAGATTTGTTGAGACATTTGATTGAAGAATATGTGGTTGTAGGTTTTTACATTAACATAAAACAATATTCATTTCTGTAATATAATTAAACACTTATAAAATCATTATATAAATAAAATTGATGTATGTTGACAAGGAAATTAAACAAAAAATATTTTTGAAGATCATGCCTGATTCTTCGAGTATCCCCTTAGGATTTCACTAAACCCATGAAATGATTTATTTATGAAAAAAATAAAGATCGGGGTAAGAAATTTGGTAAATAATTTTGGCATGTTTTTCTATAACCAATCAATATTAGTGGAGTGAAGAAGCAAAGAGAGTGATTTCATTTTTATAATTGGGGATGGGGGACATTCTGGTAAATACTCAAATGTATTCCCTATTGGGAGGGTTCCCTAACCTCATGTGATTCATAAATTTAAAACTAATAGAGGGATGGGAAATTATGGTCAATAAAGACATAAAACACACAAAAATATAATCATTTTCATCAATTTTTACATTTTTCATTATGTTTTCTCATTTTTACCCTTTTAATTTTTACCACGGTAATTAGTATTCTAAAAAATGTAATTTATCCATTAAGAATAAATTAAACATCCAATTATAAAATTCAGGCCCATTTATTAAAATTTTATATAGTATTTGGATAATAAAAATATAATTTTGGTGTAAAATTAATTTTAACATAAGTGTGTGTAACACAACGAAGAACAGCTTGAACGTTAAATGTGATAACTGAGTTTTTATTATTCAGTGTCCGTTATATTAATTACAAATAACCATTGGTCAATTAACGGGCCATATTTCATATTTATAAACAATTCAAAATCAATTATAAGTGGTTCACTTTTTTAGTAATTTCAAATCATTTAATAAAATATCATTTACTATAAAATAACCTTAATGTCAATTTTAGAAATTATTTAACTAATATAAATATAAATTGATGAATAAAAACATGGAATTTGAATTTATTTTCTTCTAACATCGGTATCAATAAATGTTTATGTATAAAAATAATGAAACAAACTAATTATTTATATTTTCATATCAATTTTTTTGAATCATTTATTTTATTTAATTATTTACTAAAAAATCCATGTGTTGGAGTTTCTATAGAATTTATTGTAATTATAAAATCAATAAATATTAAGGATAAATTATTATGATAAAAATAAATCATTTAAAAAAATATAATATTTATAATAAAACCTATGTATTTGTTTCATATCACAAAAGCATTATAGAAATTACAAGAAAGAAAGATATATTTTTACTTTTTCTATTTAACTTATTATATAGGTATCACTAAGGGATAAGTGTCCCGAAAAACACATATATTTGAGACTATGTTCATAGGGTCTACATATTTCAAAAAAATACTTTTTTGTACATATGTTGTGTCAATTTTACACCATAAACTCTAAATATAACCAATAATTAAACACGTTTTCACATTTAATTTTATTAAAAACATGATGCCCCTATCAAAAGACCAAAGCATGAAAATAAATAATATATGAATTCTTTATTTTATTGGTATAATATATTAGACTGAACATATTACCTAGAAATTTCATTAAAATAATCCATAAATAGTGAATTTTTTATTTTATTAGTATAAAACACACTTGTGCTCATTTAAATAGTTTTTCAAAAAAATTGTCCTTTATTTTCATAAGGATTTTATTTTCATTTATAATTAGTTTTACACCAATTAATTAATTATATATATATGTAAGAGATATTTTTATATTTCATTAAATCCAACCCATACCCACTATATCAATGGCCATGTGTGAACTATCATGTTAATTAATAATTTTATTAATATATTATTTTTCAGAAAAACCAGGTCTTACATGTAACTATATATATTGAAGAAACTCATTGTTGAATGTATTGTATGATAAAATCAGAATTTTTCACCTTTTGCTATCAAATATAATTTTCTTCTAGGAAAATCATAGGGTAATGCATGATATGTGTAAATAAAATTGGCTTTAATTTTGGTTAGTGGCATAGATTATGATTTATCTAAAGTGTTTTACTTCAATATTGTTTGAACATATTGATTTTGTAAATGGAATAGGAATTTGAAACCAAACCATATGAATAATGAGTTTAATTAAAGTGAATATATGAGATAATATGGTCAGATTTTTAAATTTCCTTTAAAATACTAATTTTTATATTTTATCAAGAGTGAAACTTATGATGACCTTAATCATCTAATTAGGTAAGTCTATGTTAAAATAATGTTCCAATGGAATATCTAATCTGAGAAAATTATTTTATGTGGATCCTAATAGTATTAATTTAAAAAAAATTTATATATGAGTTTTTTACACATAACTGGGAAATCATAAAGGTAAGAATACTGGAAGAATATAGTTGATTTTATCCATATAATAGATTGGGAAATAATTTTTCTAGACAGCTATTTAAAATTCACATATGATATAATTTCCAGGATAACCAATGTAAATAGCTATGTAGTGGTAGATTTTATAAGTCATTCTCATTTCATAGTGAAATATGTATTTTAAAATAATAGTGGATATTGTTTTAATTTAAAAGGTTTCAAAATTTCAGTAGGATAATTTTTTTAAAAAAAGTACTTATTAAATGAATGTTTAACATGATACTCATCAGATAAAATATTCTCCTTTTCCTAAAATGGTATCATCATCAATCATGACTTTTATATTAATATTATGAATAAAAATACTAATCAAAAAATGTTTCTATATGCATATAAAAGATTAATAAGTGATTATAAGTACTAATTAAAATTCTATGTGTTGGAGAAATACATTCTTGGGAAACTATCGGATTGATCTATTTAACAAATATAGCTATAAATTTATGACAAGTATTTCAAGGATTCTGTTAATGTATCCACAAATGTGAATGCATCCATTGATTTTATCATGAAAATGATACACGAGAATATGGACAGGTTTAATATTGCATTAAACTAACTAGATTTATCAAAACAATAATAGAATGAGAGGTATGTTTTTTCAATGGAATTGTTGAGGTTAAACATGATATGTCATGACTCGTCCCCTGGGGCCCATGCAAAGACTTCCACAAGCCCATCTTCCATAGGCCATGGGTTGGGGACTAGCACCAGAAAGTCATATCCCTAAAACAAGAAGTAATTTCCATTATACCTATATAAACCAACAGTCCAAGAACATAACATAATGCAACCATGAAGTAAAACTGCAATACTAAAATTGTGTAATGAAAGTAAAAGTGCTGGAATACAATCCCAACAGAAAGATATAACTGTAATATAAAACAGTAAACATCTCATGAAATTTTCCACTAAGGATCCTGCCCCAAGGGTAAGAAAAGCTCGTCTCCATAGAACTCCATGTCAACAAGTCACCCCTGTGTACCCTCTGGTCCTGGATCCAATAGTCTCATATGAGCTTCTCATCATCTGTACAAGACACAACAAGGTACGGGAAAAGCCTACACATTAGTGAGTAAAACAATACCCAGCATAGAACCCAAGACCCCCGATGGTCCCTCAGAATTTCACAAAGTAAAACAAAAAATCATAATCTCAATCACAAAGCAAAGATTAAACTCAAACCTGGTGTACAATTCAGCGATTGGGAAAAAAGATGATTAGTCAAAAGCTTTATAATTTTATTCGATTAGGAAGTTCCACAACAGAACCATGAAGAAGTTATTCCATTATTGATCCACACATGGTCGTATGTCAGAGATCTACGATGGGCTACTCTAATGTTGGTCCTCATCGGGTCACGCACTACTGATCAACACAAGGTTACTCGAATTTTGATCCACACATGGTCATTTTTATTCTAATCCACACAGGGTGGATAGATGTTGATCCACATAGGATCGCTAAGATGATGATCCCCATATAGTCTCTATTATGTTTAATCACATAGGATCGATTGATGTGGATCCACACTGGGTCACTATGAAGTTGATCCACACAGGGTTGCTAAATGCTAATCCACATAGGATTGCTACTCAGATGACAGCCAGCCATAGGATTCCCCACACCTAGTGAGATTGAGTATTGTAGTATCTGGTCCTCTCAATATTGTTCATGGAAAAACTGCTATGATGTTCCACAAAGATTAACCCAAAGGACCATCATGTTGTAAGGGTTCCAATGCAATGACCATATTGTCAATAATACGCCCAGTTTGGGAGTTATAGGAATTTTAGCGCCAAGGTCCTGGTTGGATTCATGTACAATCCAACCCGACTATACTCCAACTTTCTCAAAAACCCAAGTGTAGTATCTCAAAATTATTATATCATCTCAAGGATTCCAGAACCATAGACGGTTTGTAAAATGAAAATTTGGTTTGTTTGATATAGACTTATAAGTGTATCGATGCCCAAAACAGGTCCGGGTCTGGTTTGACCCGGTCTGACCGACCCGAGCCGATATAGATGGGTCCGACCCGACCTAGATCAGGTCAACCATGATAGGTTTGGATGGGCCATGACAGGCTTGGCCACGACGGCTCGACCTACCTACTAGAGTGACCCACACAAGGGTCACGTGGTCCGTCTCCTGAATAGCTGAAATAGTTTTTCAGCTCTTAAATGGCGATGCTAGGGGGTGCTGACTGGCATTCCACAGGTCCTTCCAGGAACTATTCCCCTCCCTTAGTAGTGGATTCAATGTTGTGGCCTTCTTCACTGCGACCACTAATGGAACACCACCTCCCACCTCCACGGCCGACCGCATGTCCGTTTGCCACGATGTCGAGCGGCGCCTCCCACTTCCGCAGCCGGTGACCATCGACCACCACCATCGTCATCGGTGCCACAAGAATAACCTTTTCGGGCCACCAAGTGATCTCTAGTGGTCTGATTTCCCTTCCACTTTTTGCTAAGAGCCATCCAGGATGTCGTGATTGTTGTGCAGCTCTCAGATTCACGGTTCTACCGATTTAGAAATTCTTCCCCCGAAGAGTTGGAAAATATTGATTTGGAGGATGGTTGGGTCCATATTTGTATGGAATGTGTCCTCTGTTGTAGAATTGTAACAAGAAGGTAATGAATTAATTAATCAATGAAAAACATTGACAAACCCCCTTTCTCCAGATTCGATGGATATGTCACGGTGATGAAAGTAGATTCTGTGTTTGACAGAGCCACTGGCGTTCATCACTCTTGGTTTGTTTCCACCAAAGCCTCCATACTCCACTGGTGAAGGGTATCGTGGTACGTCTCCATTGGTTCCTCACATCGGAAATGAATGCCCATTCCCCAATATTCAATTATATAGATGGAATAAGTAACCGATTTCCACAAGATTAATGGGGTTCATTTTTGAACCACATTTAATGTTTCAACGTTGAGGTAACAAAAACCAAGAGTCAAGCCATTAAATATCTTATTAACTCATTGGTATCCCCACATAGCTCAACCACCATAGGGGAAATAAAATATCATTTTCATGTTATTTTTTTATTATTTTAAATTTTTTGAAAACTGTATTTTTTTCCGACCTACTGTGTTCGATGTTATGCCTCCCTTAAGTGAATCCTGGCACTGCAGATTCAATGGTGCCCTCAGATTTCAATTTTGAGCACGAGTTCAGAAGTTAAAAAATGTCAACCATACGTTCACTAAAACACATTAAAAAATTCAAAAATTCATTCCCGGCCTTGGAATCATGTGCCATCAATTTTCAAAGACTTGTAATAATCCCAATTAATTTTAAAAAATATTACAAGAAATTTTCGGGACTTTGTATTCTCCTCACCTTTGGGATTATAATCTAAAAAATGTATAACAATTCTAGGGGAAACAATTTCGGTACTGAGCACATATTTGATCCTCTTGCTCCCATGTTCTCTTCAAGAGAGTCTTGTGCTACCAAGGAACTCGCACAAGATGGATTGACCATCCCCGTAGGATCCACTCTTATCGATCCTCTATCTCCACTGGGAACTCCACAAATGTCACCCCATCATCGATGAAAAGCGCTCCCAAATTGATAACCTATGATTTTTCGTGCATTTATCTACTCAAATGGGACACATGGAACACATTATCTGCCTTGTGCATATGTGGGTGAAGAGCTAGGTGGTACCCCTCCTCGCATACTCTGCTGAGGATCTGGAAGGGTCTGATAAAACATGGACAAAGATTGTCACCCTAACCAATCATCTATAATCCTTATCGGTGTGAGACCCGTAGGAAGACATAGTCTCCCTCCTCAAACTACAATGGTCTCTACCACCTGTCGGCATAAGACTTCTGTCGACTCTATGCAGTCTTCATCTTCTCCATGATGATCTGCACCTTCTCTGAGTTACCATGTTCCATCTCTGGACCCATAGATGTTGACTCCCCTTGGTCTATCCATTATAGTGGTGATTAGAAATATATCTAATACATGGCCTCAAACGAAGCCATGTTGGTGGTGGAGTGATAAATGTTGTTGTTTGTGAACTCCACCAGTGGTAGGTGGTCCTCCCAACTTTATCCAAAATCATAGACACAAGCACGATGCATGTCCTCGAGTGTCTGTATGATCCCATCTGTCTGACCATCTGTCTGAATAAGAAATGCAGATCTAAAGAGTAGATAATTCCTAAATGCCTCCTATAATCCCTTACACAAGTCAGATTTAGTATGAGTGTCACGATCTAAGATGATTGTCAACAACACCCTGTGAAGTTGCACAATCTCCTACATGTAGAGGTGACTCGATCCCTTTACTGATCCCTTCTCTCAGATGGGTGGGAAGTTGCATGACATGGTTATTCGGTCAATGATCACCCCAATGGAATCATTACCCCTAGAAATATGTGGTAGCACCATCACAAAGTCCCTGGATATTCCACCCCACATCCATTCTAGTACCTCTAGTGGCTGATCTAATCCTGCTAGTACCTAGTGCTAAGATTTCTCTTGATGACCATTGAGGAATAGATATATCAACTCTGCGACTTCATTCATTATTCTTGGCCACCAGTATTGACATTGGAGGTCCCGGTTCATCTTTGACACACTAGGATATAATGCCTAAAGAGATATGTGGAACTCCTACAAAACCTCCTCTAAAAGCATCATGGGCACCATGGTGAATCCCCTGAAGGGAACGACATGCTCTCTAACTTCAAAAAATTTCCCATGAGCCCATATGGAGGATATCTGATCACATCTAGACTCACAATCTATGTACCCAAGTTATTAATCCTTTACTCTTTAAAGGCGTGGGGGAGTAACTGTCATAGATTAGAGATATGCTAATCTATCTCTATCAACAAAATATTTCTACAACGTGGCTATCTATTATGTTATCTCACTCAGAAATTGTAGTCCAAACATAATGCTTAGTGTTTATGTAACTACATTCCCCTTTCCAGAGGTGTAGACTATCTAAAAGACATAGTATTAGAGGAACAACATCCATTACTGATGTATCAATTTCATGTCCTTCTGTGAGAATATATACCTGAGTCTGTTGTTATTAGGGTAAATAGTAAATTGTTCACCCATCATGTAGTGTCATCACATCATCAGCACAACGAACACTACTTCTAACTCTATCTCTTGGGAAGCATAGTACTGCTAGTGTTGTCCAATATTCTATGAGATATAAGCAATAACTACTCTCTCATGCATTAGGAAACAACCTAGTATAGTCCTTGATGCATCACAATAGACTACACACCCAACGCCCTCTTTTAGTAGCTTCAGGATGTGTGCACTCTTCAATCTCTACCTCAGCTCCTGGGAACTTCGATGGAACTTCTGTTTCGACAAGAAAGGATACCCCTTATTCATAAAAACTGACAAGGGTGCCTCTACCCTAGAAAATTCAGGTATGATACTCCATTAGTATCCAACCAATCATTGGAAACTCCGCACCTCAGTCACACTCCTGGGTAGCTCCCAAGAAAGCATTATCTCTATCTTCACCAGATCCAATGCAACTCTAGCCTCTGAGATAACGTCTCATTCAATGTGGACATCCCGTATCTAGAACATGCACTTCAAGAGTTCTCCATAAATCTTGTTCTCTTGTACTATATCCAAAACTATCTGTAGGTGCGTGGCATACTCCTCCTCTGATGTTGACTATATCAAGTTGTCATCAATGAATACCAATACGAAACGATCGAGGTATGGCTGGAAGATTTTGTTCATGAGGCGCATGTATTCCCACTACAAAACCTGAGGATAAAAAAATCATGATTATTATTTATAGGTAGATCATAAGATTCCAACAATGTATTCTTAGTAATAAAAAATTATGATAAACGTTTAGATTATAAATAAGACTCCTACCATTTTGTAACATTGAATAAGAACCCCCATAAATTTATAGTAATAAAATAAACATAGAATACTATAAAATTAAGGATATAATTTATATGACATTTCATATAAGAATTATATACACCTCATATGAGAATATAGTCTTATATAATAACATAGATCTCAAAGAAGGAAAATTTAGATAGAATCACTTACTACTTTGGTAATAGGGAAAGCATAATCTCTTAAAAAATAGATCCTAAAATTAATATCTAAATCTTTAAAGTTTTACTGATAAGAATAATAAAATACAGTCATGGGAATTTAATGCACCACAGAATAAATATAATTAGTGAATATGGCCAGTATCTCACTGAAATAAATGTGAGACGGGAAAACCCCTTACTTTATGTCTTGAAATTTTCCAATCTATCTTAAACCTCTTGTATAATATATAAAATTTTATTATATATTTATTACAAATACGTATTCATAAATAAAATTCCATATATTATTTAATTATGAAATTATATTTACAATTTATTTCAAATTCCATGTTAATCTTATTTTTAAGGTAATAATGAATTTTTCCATTCATGTTTTGACAAATTATTATTTTCCTCTTAAATAGATAATTATTTCCTAACATTAATAAATTTAAAAACCATATTAATATCCTAAATATATATTATATAAATATTTATATTAATCCATAAAATTTAGTGACATGAAATGAAATGCATTGTTCATAGAGATGATAGACCATATATATACATGAATGACGTATCAATTTTCATGTAATATTGAAACAAATATAAATAAGTGATATATATATATTTTCTTATAATATCATTTTTATTCCATTTATATCATATATTTTTATGAAACCTATCTTTAATAAATTCTTTGTAATGCATGAACGAATCACATTGCTTGATGAAGTGGTAGTCTTCCATACTCACGAACAACGTTATTATATTCTGAAAAAATGGAAATCCGGAAATTATGTGTTATATAATAATTTAAGAAGAACAAAAACTTCCTAGATATATTATATATCAAATATAAGTATTATATCTATTATTATGATCAACTTTTTAATGGTGGTATTGGGAAAATGAATGACATTTGTTCGTGATGTGGTAGTCCTACATAAAAATGAACAAGATTTTGTTTGCCATTTGATAGAAGTGTGTGTATTTTTAGGTCAAAAAATTAACATAAAAACATCAAAATATACATTATAGATTTATTTTATTATATAATTATGTTATAAAAATTATTTAATGTGGTAGAGAATAAAATAAATAAAAATGATTTTAGATAAACATTACCTCTTCTTTGGGAATCCTCATTATGAAAGCACTAAAACATTAAGAGGATTTATTTGAGAAAAAAAAAATTTACAGGATTATGTGGTGGAATATTTCAAGTGATTTGGTTAGGGTTTTTAGGATCCAAATTTATCTATATGGGTGGATATATTGGGAGAGCGAGTGACCGTTTATAATTGAGGAGGAGTGACATTCAAATAAATACTCCAAAGTATTTACCATTATAAGGTCTCCCTATCACCATGTACTTCTTAAATTGAAATATAATAGAGTTCATGGATATTATTTTCAATCCAAATGTACACCAAAAAGATATATTTTTATCATTTTTTCATAGTATTTATGTTTACTCAATTTTACCCTTTTTGTTTTTACCATGGTAACCAGTTTTCTAACATATCTCATTTTTTCTTAAAATTATAAATAAAGATATAATTATTAAAAAAATTACCCATTTATTATAAATATTATATCTAATTTATAAACTAAGAATCCACAATTTTTTTAATTTAATTTCATCAAAATAACATGTAACGTGAAAAAAAACAATGTTTTAACTTTAGAAACGCTAATAGTGTTTTTAATATGTTGTGGCCATTATATTCATTATAAATGAAAATTTGGTTTAACAATTTACTATATTTGATGTTTATTAAAATTTAAAAATAAATTTGATGTGGATAGGTATTTTAGTAATATAAAATAATTTAATATCATATAATTTTTTATAAAATAAGATTAATGTAATTTTTTAAACTATTTATTGAATTTAAATTTCAAAACATCTTGTCAATGATGTAATTTTAATATATCATGTTCACAAATTTTTATCTTGATATATTCATAGAAATAAATAATTCAATACAATAAATCATTCAATTTACCTAACATTTAAGGTCCTTAGTATCGATTATTTTTTTATTATTAACTAAATAATCTACTAGTTTGTGTATTTTAAGAATTTAATTTAATTATATCATCTCAAAAAACATCATGATTATCCTAGGGGGTATAATTAAATCAAACCTACAAAATGATGCCAAAAATTTCATTAATAATCCCAAATGTTTTATTAATATCTAATTATTAATTATTTTTAATTAGAGATTAATGTCATCCAAGCATACAACTAAAGGAGAGAACTAGCTCATGGGGGATAAAAGTGGCGGAGGGAATGTGTATCACCCTGAATAATGCCCTTGAAGTCAACTTTTATGGAACCTATGTTTTTGTAGAAAATTAACTTCTCATCAGGCCTTCCTCCACTAGAATGTACATTTTTTAAAAATTATACCTCTCTCCTACAATTACCAACATGACTAACCAAACTAAATTTATCTGTATAGATATTAATGAGATAAGTAAAATGTGTTACCACTAAAAACCTCAAATGTGGTGTCTATGAATTTGAACATACGATCATACCTACCCTTATAGATCTATTATTTTATCGAAAACAATTATCATTAAGTCACAGGAAAACATCCTAATCACTAATGTAAAATAAAGATACCATTTATAACAACCATAATATCTTAGGACCTGCACTCCATGATCCTGTGTTGAAAACATAAACATTACATTTCATTCATTGATGTTGATAATTGTGATCCAATTTTTTCATTTAACCCTTTCATCATAAAAAGAAAAAAATTTATCACTTACAACTTATATTTATTTTTAGGTTTAATTTTTTCTAGAATTAGGAAAAATTCGTACATAATCTCTTCATGTGACTTTCAATGATAATTTATTCTACTTGTCCCATCATTTCTTTTTCACATTAAAACATTAGAATCACACATATGCAGTAATTTCTATAAATAAATCATTCAACATAATTATATATAACCTAGTAGAAAATGAAACATAAAAAGTGTGTGCTCAAATATATAGTATGGGTAAACATAAGAAATAACAAATGAAAATAATAAATCAAAAAAAAGAAGTTCATGGTTTTGTGATGATATAATAAGAGTGCATGAGATAATCCTAAATAAGTCATACCAATAAATACCCAGATCATAAAATATGAATAAATTGAGAAGAAAAGACTCATATGAATCAACAATTATCACCCATGTGATACTAATATTGATAATGAGAAATATTATAAAAGCATAACAGGAAAATAAAAACCCATTATGGAAACATGCATCATTATTTTAGTAAAACCATTTCAATACCCTTTTAATTTAAATAACAATATGTCCAACATAAAATATTATAATTATCCAATATATAAAAGAGATATCTGGTTTCACTAATATCATAAAAAATATTGGTCTTACCCATCACTATCTAGTCAACCTGATATTAAGTTGTAATTGGAATACCCAGTTATCATTGGGTCACCCCATTTTAATATATAATAGTATTACCTGGAATAAACTTGGTCACCACATTTTATCTTATAATGGGCTTACCTATAACTATCTCAGCCATCCCATTTTATTATTTTATGGGCATGCACTATGCTATCTGGGACACCCTGGGTTAAGCTGTAGTGGGATTACTCAATGTTAACTAGACCACCATGTGTTATGTTGTAATGGGATTACCCAGTGCTATCTATGACACCCCATGTTAAGATACAGTGTTCTTTCCCAACAATATCTGGGACACCCCATTTTTCTTGAATAATTTATAAGAATCACAAAATGTATAAACTATATAGAGATTTCATCATAAAACACATATAGACTGTCAATAAAATTATATAACCAGATCAACCATTGGAAAATTAATGGGTTTATGTAATTATATATTTAAACATGATTAACATATGAAAAATAATTTTGTTTCATAAATATATATTTTAAACAAAATCAACCCATAGAAATGAAATGGTCTCCATAATAATATCTAGTAAACATGGTTATATGAGGGGAAAGAAATGAGTTCCATAACAATCTCATTGAAACAATATAAATCCATATAACAAAAAGAAATATTGTATCAATATAAAGTATCCCTAGAGGAGGATAAGTAACAATAAGGGTTTTTTACATTGATTAATATAAATACTATTAAAATATAATTAAAACATTCTTTAAGTAAATAACATTTCATTTTAAATGTAACATTTTATAATATAAAACATATTGATAATAATTTTCTTTCAAAAATCCCATCGAAGCTTATAAAGAGATATTTCAAAATCTTTTAACTTAAATATTTAGGTAAAAATATTTATGGAATTGAAAAATACTTTTTAAAACAAATTTTAAAACATTTTAGTATAATATTGTTTTGGAAGAAAATTACTTTTAAATCTAAATAATGATTTTTGTAAAAACAATCTTTTGAACTCATTAGTTCATAAAGAGAGGAAATGTAAAATATGATTTTTCATTAAATAAATACTGCATAATAAAATTCATGATAATTATTTAGATTTATATCATAATATTTAAACATTGAAGACTCAATTACAATCAATCCCAATAAGCGCTGAGATTGGAACAAAAGATTATTACCATTTTTTTAAAATTTAATCATAACCCCCATGAATTAATAACACTAAATAAAACTTATAAAATTGTAAAATTAATGAGATTAAATATATTATATGTTAATTGAGTAAAATTTACACCTCATAAAAAAGGATTGTCATATAACATAATAAAAGTCACAATGTATGAAAATAGAGGAAGAAATGTCATTCTATTTTTGTAAAATTGAAACAATAAACCCCATGAAAGAGAGATCATAAAATGGATATTTAAATACCCATTAATTTTGGATAATAATAATAAAATAAATTCATAGTATGTATATAAACCACACACAAAAATAAGTGTTTATATTTTATATATTTTGTAGAAATAAAAGTGAGACAGGAATAACCCTTACACTAAGTCTTTACATTAGTTGTACTCATTAAAAGATATTTTATAATACATATAGGTTTATTATAACTATATAAGTGAAATATATTAATATATATAATACTATATATTATTTTCTTATAACATTATATGTCATGACCCGTCCCCCGAAGCTCATGTCGGGACTAACTGAAGACCGCCTTCCATAGGCTTGGGGCTGGTGACTCGCACCAGAAAGGTATATCACAAAAATTGAAGTCATTTAAATTAAAAATATACACATTTTGGTAGGTAATAATGCACCAAAAACCATAATGGAACAAAGTTCATACAAACACCACAATGCACAACCACTTAGAGTAAACAGTTTAAACTGAAGTAAAGGGTCCAGAATACAAGCCCAATTGAAAGGAAAGTAAAAAAAAATTACAATATTCGGAGGTCATCCTATAAGGACCATACCTATGAGGATGGTACATCCCACTATCTGATGTCACTGCCTCGAACCACATATATCTATCCACCTCCGAGAACCATCAATCCCAGGCATCCCAAAGTCCATATCAAAGTTGATCATCTTCTGCATAATAAACAACAGGTGCTGGTGAAGCCGGTGCATGACTGAGTATAAAACTACTCAGTAGGGACACCATGTCCAAATAGGGTCTCAGAAAAATTCATATAGGAAAATACTATAATTCATGATCTCAATGTAATGAAAAATATCGAAAGAAACTTCTCTCACAAGGTATAACGTAACAAAAATATTAAAGATGATTAGTCATAAAGATAGATCATATTATTCAATTAGGAAGATATTTTTCTGATCTAAAAAGGGTCTCTCTACTAATAATCCACAAAGGTTCTCTCTTTATCTGATCTATGATGGCTCTCTCTATGGATAATCCACAACATGTTGCACTACAGCTGATCCATGAGGGTTGATAACATGGTAAACCATGAAGGGTCCCTATTATGATAATCCATGAAGGGTAATTCTTATGATGATCTACACAGGTTTTATCTTATTCTAATTCATGAAGTGTATCTCTTGTACAGATTCATCAAGGGTTTCTCTTATGTCGATCCACGAATGGTTTCTCTTCATTATTCACATCATAGCTAGCTAGTAAATTCATGAACTTAACAAGGTTGATTTTTGGAAGATATTTTCTTCAATCCATCCCTCATAACTAACTTTCCATCAAGTCCCACATTTAGTAATCCAAACAACCATCTTGTTGTAAGGGTCCCAACACAACAGATGACGAGTCGAATGGACGCCCGGTCTGTAAGATATCGACCTTTTTTAAAAATGGACCTAGTTAGTTTCGAGATGAAATGGAACATGTCCATATGCCAAACTTATTCAAAACACACATAGATTAATTCAAGATTAACTCCTTATCTCAAAGTTCCTTGTGTCACATATGGTGCGTTAATCAGTCACACAGTTTGGGAGATATGTCCTTTTCTATAAATAGGGGTTTGTTGGGTCAGAGCGCGGTCCGAAGAGTTCTGGCAGACCTGACCAATCGGTCCCGAGGCCCTGTATTACCTTATCCTATCCATCTAGACTATTGAGTTTCACTAGAATTGTTTGAGGTTGGTTGTGGTCCACGTTCTCCAGGTCACCCAGTGACCCATTTTTTTACCTGGTTGGGCCTACACTGGTGGGATGGTCTCTTTTCCTAGAACATGCAGTCATGAAGACCACCTTTATCCCATCGGAATGGTCTACTTTGGTGGACCATCTTGAAATTTTACCTGGGACACATGGTTGGCCCGGTCCCGCTGGCCCGGTTTCTCCTGGACTAGCTCGTCCAGTTCTGTTCTACCCAGAATGGCTTGGTCGTTCCAATTCATCAATGATGAACATCGTCCGTCTGATTTTTCCGCGACTAGCTCGAACGACCCGTTTTTTCCTAGACTGGCATGACCCGTCTATTTGGGGTGCATCTGGAAAGTACTACTAGAAACCTCGTTTTTGTTATCACACAACCCCTATGAAGCAGGCCGCATCTAACCAACTATTGTGGCCGATGTGTTGTGGCCTTTTCTGCTGTATCATTCATTGGGCACACCACCTCCCACCCATGGATGACAACACTAGACCGGTGGAGCCGCACTGATGGTTCTACACTGGCGACACCTTCTGCATGCCACTGGGTTCGCTCCTGTGGTCCGATTTCAAAACCACTTTCCCCCTCGATCCACTCAGGTTTCCACCTTCCCTATAATGGTATTGAAATTTAATTTCCTCCATTTCTAATGTTCATCGAACAAGAATGCACAATGAATAGTGTGGTCGGGCCATGTTCATGTCGGCTCGTGCCCTCTATGTAAGTATCTTATAGCAGTGGGAGGATTGGGGATAATGTTCAATCAACAATATACCTATCCTATTTTAGAAACCTAAGAAAAGTTCACCCTCCCACATCGACAAACAATATGGAGGTCAACCTATTCATTGGTTGACCAGTGTTAGATGCTTTAGAAAAATAATAGTGAAATTAATTTAATCAATCAACCCCTCACTGGATTTTTGGACCGCTGGTGATGATGGATAAGATCTAAATCGTCGCCTTCGATCTATAAATCATTGGTGTCAATCGACATTCTTGTCATTCTTCATTGGAGAGGAATTATATCATAGGATCATTAGTGAATCCCCATGGATTTAATTCCCAACACTCTAATGTGTTTGTCTACTAAAAAGGAAACATGTCACATCATTTCAGTTAGGCTGTGATGTTGTGTATTTAGACTATTTCATTTATGAAACAACATAGTGGTTACACATGCACAAATGATCCATTAATGACTCTAATTTAATGTGCCTCATCATCACCTTATTGACACATCACATCATCGTCGTCTACTTCTCAAGGGTGTGAAAGAAAATAAAACAACTTCTTTATGTTGTTTTATTATTTTTCTAAAGATCCAAAACATAAAATTTCAATCTGACCCTTTACGATCAATGTCATGTCATTTCTATGAAAATATTTTCATTTCATGTTCAACTATGCCCTAAAATATTTTATCTGACCACCGGTTCAAAATCATGAAAAAATAGTTTTCACATTTACTTATGTGAACTATAAAAAGTACAAAATTCTATTCTAGGCTCACCAGGCCTCAAAAGCACATTTAGTAAAATCATGTAGTCTTAAAATAATTCCATATAGTGAAAACAATTACAATGAAATTCTGAAAAATTAAATTCTCCCCACTATAGGGTTTTTCATCCCTGAAAGGAAAAAAAATCCTATGAAACAAATGGGGGTACTGAACATGAATCTGAGTCTCTCTCCCACTTTTTCTTTCCTAGAGAATCATATGTTTCCACTACCCATGTAACACCCCAGGTAAATAAAGAATATGACATTTTTATATTTGTCCCTATTTTTGAATAAAATGTTAATATTAATTTCAAGGGAACGCAATGCTTTATGGCTTACCCAATACGCAACAACGAGTTCATTTGAAATCTTATGTTGCACCATAATAATAAAATAATATTATTTTAAATGGTAGTTAACGCATAGCCATTGTAGTGGAGGGAATGGACAGAACTGACTACAAAATGATTATATATGTTTTTAAAATATTTTTACATTTTACAATAAATGTTAGAGGATTAAAAATGTGAATGAATTCAATTTTAAGAGTAAACATTATAATATTCTTTAAAAGGTCGATTAACCGCCTTTTGCTGGGGAACCTCTTTTAAATCCACTTTTTGACAATTTTATGTGTTATATTTGAAAAAATAAAATTCTTCTTTAGAATCAAGACATCAAAATTTATTTGTGTAAATTTTTGGTATCTTTCCGATAAAGTTCATTTTTTATGAATAGTGAAAAATGTTGTATTTTAATTCAAAACCTCTTTTTATTCTAATTTATTTATATGATTAGATTTTCTTTTGAATTGTTTTTAATGTAAAATTAGAATATATTTTTACCATTTAATCCAATATTGGTCATTGTAATTAATTTCACTTTGAAATTTGACTTAAACTAGTGTCAATCTTTTAATAGACATTGTTTCTTAAACACACGCTATTTGTTTTGACAGCGGGAATTAATTATTAAATTAATTAATTCAACTTATATGTTTTGAGTTTTTTAAAATAGAAATTTTTTTTCATAATATCAAATATAGATTAGGGTGAATTTTTGTTATTTTTCTGAAAAACATCAATTTTGATGAATAGTGAAACCACTAAGTGGTAGTAAATAAACTGATTTTTTGTTTAAATGAAACTTTTCCACATCTGTGTTTTGAATTTCAAAAATCCGACATACATGGTTTTCATTAAGATGTAAAATGTGTTTCAATGGGATTACAATAATTTTTTGGTGAATAGTAACTTTTAATTTTTTTAATCGCGATTAGAGGTAATTAATGTAGTTTAAGGTAAAAATAATTATTTAATAATATGAGATGATCTTGAAACATGTCCTACCCTTATTGTATGAGTCATGGTAGACCAATAAAATCCATGGTTTAACTTGGGGACCCCATGGAGCCACTTTGGAAGGAAAATGACATTAATATCTTTTTATTTAATGTAAAAGTAAAAAATGACACAAACATGAGTTGTTTTACTAAAACAATTTTAAATTGGGTTATACAAGTCATAATTTTGACTATAAATATTAATTGGAAATCTAAATATATTTCCTACATGATAGTAGTTTTTTTATAATTTTTAGACATTAAATAAATTAAATTATTTATGACATCATGATGATGCAACGATTACCTTGTTATTTAACGATTTATATAAAATGAAAAGATAATGTAAAATATAAGACCTTATCTTGTCTAAAACCTATTATATGGGTGTATTTATAACCTTTATCACATTATCCTAGAATTATATCAATGTGGAACCTTTTAAATCCGAAAATAATTTTAAAATAAAATAATATTTCTTTACTTTCCAACAGTGCCTCTCCTCTCCTCTTATAAAAGGCCCCCACCACTCTCACCTTACCCACACCTATCAAGCCTTTGGTTCGGCCAATATCTTCCCATTTTGTCTCTCCACAAAGCTCTATTACTCCTAGAAGCCTCACGTTGGGTAGAAGACTTACCAAGGAAGCCTTTGAGCTCAAATCAAAAATAGTTACCCGATTTAAAGGTAATGTCATCACTTGTGTTCTTTTGTTTTATTTTTCTTCTCCAACCCCCTAAACTCTTTTTATTAATTTCTTTTGTAACAAATCCAGTATCTCAAATATAATAGGATGTTGTTATACGAAGTATTCGAGCTACACTTACAGACACCAACATCTAATGGTTAAAGAACATACTGTTTCTATGGATGGCGAATTTCTGCCTCACGAAACGATGATTGTTCAACACTCATATAACACCTTAAAAGGTGGCCATTATGATGTCACTATATTTAAATATGATATATGATATTTTTATGTTTTATTTAAGCTTATGTATTTTTCTTTTGTGTAATACCTTTATGGTTTCCGTTATGGTTAAACACGATAATTTCATTTTAGGAAGTGTGGACTACCACCCCCTCAAAGTGATTTGATTCGTTACTGCCATATTTGGGATGTATAAAGGATGGATTTAAAGTTATTATATATGATGTATGTTACATATAAATGATGAATATAATTCTGGAATTAAAATATACATACCTCTAATTTGATTCTAATTCCATTAATATGACATTGAAATGAAAGTAGCGTTAATGCGTAGGTACAGCTTACCGTCTCCATGAACGGTGCATTTCATTTCCTACCTATAAATAATTATGTAATATTATAAATACATGTATATTATGGATATATATGACATATATGATATCCAAATAATGAATATCATTCTAGATATAATGATCCTTTGACCACACGAAGAACATGTAATTGTAAGAAGTCGACTTTCGACTTTAGAACCAAATATCGTCAAAACAAACATTTTTAACATAAATGATTACATAATGTTTATAACATGGAAATAAGTGATATAAAAAGAATAATGAACTTGAAAAATGTTCTTAAGCAAGTGGAAATTAACTCAAGTTTATTATTCAGGACGTTAAAGAACGATCGCGTCAAGTAGGACCCGAGGTAAGGGATCCAACCTCTCTCTTTCATTTTAAGTACTCTCTTTTATGTCATTTCTTTTAAGCCCATATTTCTTATGTTTGGGGATGTTCTTTTATATTCCTCATATGTTAATTTTTATGTTCATATTATTAGAGACCCTATTTTATCTCATAAATCCATTTTTTGGATGTTTTAAGTGGCATTGTTAGGCTGCCGAGTTTTCGTATGGGATTTTTCATCTCACTTCTATTCCTGTGACATTTATGCTACGTTTGACACTATTTTATTTTGAGTGGTGTATGTACTGCCCATTATTATACACTTTGTGTATTATAATATCATTTATGTGTATTTACATCTTCATTGTATGACCCTTCTTCCATGGGGTGTATGTTTCGAAAGATACCCAACTCTGTAAGGGGACCTTTCACCCTCCTCTTTTTAAAAGACTTCTTTTGTTATGTCTTTTAATTTACATATTATTATGTTGGGATATGTTCTTCTATATCCTTATTGATTTAAAGTTTATGTCCAAGTGATTAGATACTATTCACTCTCTCGTCGACTAATTTTCTGAATTTTGATGTGACGCCATAAGGCTGTCGAATTTTTACAAGGGAACATCTTAACCTAATTTCAATTTCTTTTGGTTCAACTTGTACATCTTGATCATGTAATCCTATGAATATATGTGAATGACCTATTATTGTTTCACACTTAATATCCACTTATATTGGGTGTATTTTTATTTCTTACACATAATTATGTGATAGATTTATCCTTAATTTAAGGACACCATATTTATAATGGATTCCATCTCAATTTACATTTCCATTGAGACTTCATTGTTGTTATGCACCAATTCACTCTTATATGGTGTGTATACTGAACTTTTAAATATTATATCATGAATCCCTTTATTATTATGATATTATAAAGTTCTGATTAAATTTTATTCCGCAATTATTTGTATTCAAGAGTCTCTCATTTTGTTAAAAACACTTTAACAAAAATATCATTTTAAATGTTGTAATGATTTATTATTCTAAACAATTATATTTAATGTCCGTGTTTTCAAAATGGTTTTTAGTATTTATTTATATGGACATTAATGTTATAAAATTGTAATTCCAATAAAAGCTTCAAAGTGGTATGGGACACTTTGATACAAAAATATCTTTTAAATTATTTTTGAAAATGGATTGATTAATTCGATATCTTGGAATTACTTATTTTGCATGAAAATGTAATTTTGTTATTGAAATGTTTACATTTTCAATATTTTATGTGTAATGATGGTACATGGACATTTTCAGGGTGGTTACGTGATAAACCATATGACGGGTGGTTCCATTAATACCAGGATGGGTGGTTACGTTATAACCTCCAATGCATTGGGTATGGAAGTTGGACGTATGGATATTCCATTAAGTATGTGAGGAAGTCAACTGTATGGTTATTCCATTTAAGTATGTTTATTTCCCAAGTTACCTTTATATGTTATGTGTTCATTATATGGGTTTTATGGTAATATTTTGGTTACAAAAGTGTAAGTAATGATATTTTATTTAGTGAAGAGTTTTTACTACTTCCTAATGGTGAAAGGTATTACTTTGATAAAGTGTACCTGGTTTACCTGTTGCTTTGAAAAACTAATAGATTGCATTCTTTGTGTATCCCTTTGTGAGCTTTTTATTCTCACCCCATGTTTTTTTGAAATGTTTTTCACTGGACATAATGTGGAATATGGTCAAGGATGGGATCAAGGTAAAGTCATGCTATCCAATACATGGAACTAGACATGTTTCATATTAAGAGTTTTTATTTTATGGGAATTTAATAGAAGTGAATACTTTGTAATATTTTGAGATGTAATAGTTATGTCCTAATTATCTAAAACTCTAAACCTAAAAATATCCTCAATGTTAATTATTCATTTAATTCAATATTAAGTAAGGCTTAAGACAGAGGCCTTATAGTTAGTATTAGAGGTCGGTTTAGATAACTTTAGAGGTTAGGGTATTATCTAAACATAAGTGACATTACCATAATGGTTAGGATTTCAGAAAGAGTGCTAGTTTTAGATAAAGTGAATGAGTAAGTATATCTTAGTGTTTATCTTCCTCATTAGTACATGATTATTTTGTTGATATACGCACACTGCCATTTCTGTTTTTAGTAAATGGATGGATCAAGCGGGCACCAAAGTGACAATGCGATTGATGGAAACTATGGTGGTTCTCTGATTAAGAGACTGGACGAAATGGGGGATTCAATGAGGAATCCCGTGGTTGTGCTATACCAACTATCAAGGATTCATGATCAACCACTTGAACCTTGGGGAGTTCTCTAATGCATCATGTACGAGATGACCAACTCGATGTGGAAGTACAAGTAATAATTATAAAGGTACCCATTAGGGTTTATATGATCCATACTTTTTAGGTAATTATGGGTTACTCTATTATATGATAGAAAAATAAAGTCATGAGTTAAAATTGAGGTTAAAATATGTTATGATCATTTTTGAAGATTTTATCTCATTTTGGGGAATGTTTTAAGAATTATGTAGTTTTGGAAAATGGATAACACGTAGACTGTGTGACAACCCTTCACGTTGGAAAAAGTTGTGGTAATCGAACACACAACCAAAGTGCAACTGGTATTTATCGCCTACGACCGGACTAAATGAAGTCCCCGGTTCGTTTGACTGATTCTTTTTAGATAGATGATTTTATGAATTAATAGTAAGTTGCTTTTTGGGTTATCTATGGAAATTTATTAACCTATCATGGAGGATATGTGATTAGGTTAATTAATTTTCAATACGAGACTTTAAGAGCAACTGATGTTGTTTGGAGATAAATGTTACGATTTAACTTTGGAAGACTATGTGACAAAATCCTTCTAATATTTGAGTTTCAATCTTAGTTTGGTTTACTTTGAATAATTTTATAGACAAATTGTTTATCTAATGGTCCTCGTTGAACTTTGGGTTTTGTTGGAAAATTTTTGGAGATTAAGAATTGATTTTCCTTTTATAAAGGGTTATCCTTTTCTGGATTATCTGATCTTGTACTAATTTTTTTTGTTTTTTTTGGTTAAAGTCTAAAGACATGGGAATTATATAATTCTCTTTTATGGATTAGGTGATTCTCTAGAAGTTTATTATAGTAATCTTAATGTTAACAAGTCTTCCTAAACACTCGTCTTTTGGAGAAAATATGAGTTTGTGTATTAAATCTAGTAAAAGTTGAAAGTCAACATGATAAGTAATTATGTTTCCTTATGTTTTAGCTAAGCTCAAAAATAAATTCCTCAATGAATAGTAACTTAAAACGAAAATATTTTCTGTTAACCTTTCTTACTGGGGAATCCAATACCATTTAACCCATCACAAGTTTGTGATTTTCTTATGGTTAACTTTCTACTAAACATGTTTTCTATCACTATCCATCAGAACATGACCCTATGTTTTCTCCTCCATGTCCATGTTTTCTTACATGGAATCCTATTATGGGTTATCTCGGGTGACCTCTGTACTTCTCTTTCTTTATTTTAAAGTGATTGTTTTACCGACTCTGGTTCCGATGTAGGACTTTCAAGGATGTTTCCGAGCCCAATTTTAAAATTGCAAGGACGCAATTACCAAAATGGGGGATGGATGTAACACCCTAGGTTTATAAAGAATATGAAATTTTTATATTTATCCCTATTTGTGAATAAAATGTTAATATTAATTTAAAGGGAACGCTATGCTTGATGGCTTACCCAATACGCAACAACAAGTTCCTTTGTAACCCTTCGACAACGATGACCTAGATTCATGGCGGCGGCTACGGCACCTCCCCTTCGGGGGGGGGGAGCGATATTCCTTGTAACAGCCCAAGATTTTATAAAAAAAAATATTCTTTTTAATTTTATTAATGTCTTGTGTTGTACGCTACACCAAAACGAGCTTGCACAACACACATCCTTGACTTGACTTGCATTACACGCAATCGCGACCTTCCTCGATAGCGTGTGTAGTACGTAATACCGAGTTTCACTAAACAACGATATGCTATAAAAATATTATTAAAACTAGCCATTATGAATAGTAATAACCACTTTTTTGAAATCCAGTAAATATTATTTTTCAAAATGAACTTTATTTTTGGATTCGGAGTATCGAATTTAGCCTAAGGTGAAATTTTGGTACTTTTCAGATAACTTTCATATTCTGATGAATAGTGAAAATTACTAAATTATAATTAAAAACAACTTTTTTAATCGAAATAATTAATAGTGATAAATCATTAATTTGAGTGGTTTTAAAGTATATTTAGAATATATTTTTACAATTTAATACAATGTTGGTCATTGGATGTAGTTTCACATTTAAACTAGACATAAACAAGTGTCAATCTTTTGATAGATATTGTTTCTTAAAAACACGCTATTTGTTTTAACAGCGGGATTTAATTATAAAATTAATTAATGCAACTTTTATGTTATGAATTTGGTAAAATAGACTTCATTTTTGAATTCGGAATATGAAGTATAGCTTGGGATGAAATTTTGGCATTGTTCTGAAAAACATCAATTTTTGATGAATAGTGAAACTACTAAGTGGTAGGTTAAAAACTGAATTTTGCATAAAACTTAATTTTACCGCTTCTGTGAATGGAATTTCGAAAATCCGAGAGACACGGTTAATATCAAGGACTAAAATGTGGTTCAATGAGATAAAAATAATTTTTTGGTGAATAGTAACTTTTTACTATTTTTACCGCGGTTAATAGTAAATAGGGTAACTAAGGGTAAATATGATATTACTATTACCCTAACACATGTCCTAATTCTATTGGACAAGTGTAATTTGACCAAAAACAAACTTAGTAATAAAATATGACCATTTAGGCCCACTTGGATTAGATTAGGACATTTATTATTAATTTATTTAAAGAAGGGTTAAAATAGTTAAAATCAAATTTTAATAAGTAAATCATTTTTAATATGGGGTTATACATAAGATAAATTCGATTGTAAATATTCATTAGAAAGATAAAAAGATTTCCTACATGATGGTATTTTATTTGTAATTTTTAGACATCAAATAATTTAATTTATTTATGACACAAAGATGATGCAGTAATTATCTTATTAATGAAATATTCACATAATTGATAATATAAATACCAAAATAAATGTAATTTAAGACTTTTTATGAATTCCAATAATTTTATAAGTTACTATGATATATTAATGTTTATTTAATCAACTTGGTTCGAACATTTAATTCTGTTATGACTTTCACAAAAATCATATATCAAATAGTGTCAAAATTGACACAAAATAGTTTTTAAATCAAATATTATATTATTAATTGTTATTTTATTCCTAAAAATCTAAGGTTCGGCCAAATGACTTAGATAAGGATATATATATTAATAATAAACAATTTGGGGTTCGTTTGGCATGTTATAGTAAGTGTATTAACCATATAGTGAAAGAAAACAAAAAGACACGGTAAAAGTCAAATTATTTAACTTAGAGTTAAATCTAATTGATAAGGTTTAAAATAAGCTCCAAACATGTCTAAATTTGATTGGTTGATGAGATTACAACCCTATCTCATCTAAGCTTCGAATATGAGTCATTTTTGGAGGTTTTTAAGTGGGGTTAGATTTATTATAAATTAATATTTTTAAGAATTCCTAAGGTGCCCCTCTCCTCCCCTATAAAAGGACACCTCCTCCCCCTCCTCCTCACACCAATTTGAGCACTCAAGCTCGGCCAACCCCTGCCAATTTCTCCTCTCCACTTCCCTAGCAACATCCTAGAGGTTCTGGTCTTCCTCAAAGACCAATTGTAGTGCCCTAAGAGGAGGTCTCAAAGAGGCACTTCAAAGAAGAGGTAATTACCGTTACCAATTCTTTCATCTTTATTTCTTCTTCCACTTCTTCTTCTTAGGTTGTTTCATTATGAAGTAATAACATCAGTATCACTCATATACTGATATGTTATTATAAGTATGAAACAACCCTATTTCACCATCTATCCATCCTACGGAAAAAGAAATCACCGCGCGTGCGTACGTACGGAATACCGTCTCCACGCCGTGGTGTAATCTATTTTCCACCACCACCTTACATGGATGGGTATAATGGTGTAAAGAATAACTATACATAGTTATTACAACATCATATTGATTCTGATATATTGTATAATCCACTCCAATTCAATTTAATATTTATAGAAATGATATCATCGCTCGTGCGTACGTACGGACTACCGTCTCCACGACGCGATGAGATTCATTCTCCATGTTAACCATTTAAGAATGATTATAATGTATATATAAGAAATAATAATGAAATATATGACATTTTAAAGCTACTGGATTTATGTATAAATATATATGTATTTCATCTACTTACTTCCATTTCAAGAAAATAAGGAAAGTAAAACAGCGTTCATGCGTACGTACGGACTACCGTCTCCATGAACGGTGTTTTTCATTTTATTTATCTATCTGTTATATATATATATATACTGAATATATATGATATATAAATCATATTTTATATTCTGGAAGTAATTAAATCATGATATAAGTAATAATGATGTCAAGAACAACAAGTCAAAACACCTACGATAAATGAAACGATTTTACCCAAAACGCTTCTTTAACATGGAATTTACAAAAGAACGGGTAATATAATGTCATAAGTGAACCATATATGATATCATAAAAATGAATATGATTCTGTAATAAGTCAATAACATGATTTAAATCATTATACAGGAGGTTCGGACACTTACAAAGCAAGTCAGACCTAAGGTAAGGGAAATATCACAATCTCATTTTTATCCGAGATTGTTTATTCGTAAGTATTTACTGGGGTGTATTTTATCATCCAAATCCATGTTCCCTCAATATGTAATATTATTTCCATCCAACTACAATTGTTTAAATCCAATTTTACCCTTCTATGAGTTTTTAGTAAAGGATATGAAAGGAATCTTTTTTTCGTTTTTCGTACTAGGTACTTTTTGACTTTTCCGACAAAAGTACGAGAAGAATGTTTTTTTTAACTTATACGGCACAAACGGATTTTTACGGTTTTATAAAGCCTTATTTTCATGAACCTTCCTCCAAAATATTTCATGACTATTTTTAATAAAATCTCTTTCTTTTAAAATTTTATGATGTTTTGTGAAAAGAAATTGATTTTGAAGAAGAAAGGATATTTTCCTCAAGAATTCATTTCAAGTGTTTTATCAAAATTATTTTCCATCTAAGATAATAAAGGGTTCTGTTTCTATCCATATTTTTACATTGATTTGACTATGTTGTGATGGAATTATGTTTATGAATTCCTTTATCTTATATGAATGGTTTTATGATGTCATGTTGTTTAAGAATCCCATTTTTATTACATGGGTTATGCAATGATGTATGATTTATGATTTTGTGGCACACATAAGAAATGATTCATTAAGAGATGGGTGGGACCTATATCTCCCTCCAATGCATTGGGTAAAGATTTTATATCTCATGAGCTAGACATGGCTGGAATGGTAGGTTATACCGGTTCAGTGAAACAGGACTGAAACGAGGATTACTCGATTCAGAAAGGGACTTTGTCCACTAAGATAGTCTTGGCAATGAGTCTTGACTAACAAGAAATGATTCTCTATGATTATGTGTGTATGCCACAATGAGTAATGTTTTAAGTTATGGTTTCATTTTCACTTCTATGATTTATCCCATGTTATGATATTATGAGCTCTTTTGCAGGTTAAGATTTCCAAAAGCTATGTTCTTATGTATATGATGTGATTGATATTTCTTTTGTTTACCCTTACTGAGCATTTGAGCTCACCCTTTTATGTTTTCTTTTCCCCAGGATATAAAGAAAGGTTTTTAGGTAAAAAAAAGGAAGATCTTTATGGGAGATATTGAAGATCTTTCACCAGGATTAGAAGATTATATTCCGAGTTTCCAAAGACACTAAACTATTACGATCCTTGTGTGTGTGTTTTTGTTATGTACTAAGTATTCCGCAAAAGTAATGTAAAGTCCATGTACGTCAAGATACGGGTCTCTACAGTTGGTATCAGAGGAAAGGTTTAGTCAACCTTTGGAAACTAGGATGCGAAAACGTTAGTGAGATCCCTAGAGATATTTCTAAGGTATGTCTAAAGATGTCTCTAAGGTTAAGTATACGTATAGGATACAGTCCTAGAACTACGGTAACGATCATAGAATTTAACCTAAGATGTTAGATATTGAGGGTGCTCCCCCTTTACTATGTTGTCTTCCCTAGAATGATTTCGCCTCTCACAAAATTATTTTTGTGTTTTAGTTAATGGAGGGAACCAGAAGGAATTTGGTTAACATTGAATCCAATGGACAAATTGGTGACTATGAGCAACAAAATTGTGTGATGCCTAGAGATAAAGATATTCTGATTATGCCGAATCAGTCATCGCGATATATGATTAACAAGGTGAAATTTAGTGGTATGACTAATTCATCAAAGAAGAGGAAGATAAACTATTATGCATGTTCGCATGTTGAGGAGCATAAAGAAAGGAAGATTGAGATTTCTAAAGAAGCGAAGAAGAACCTTGAGGAATACCTCAAATGGAGGGACCGATGTTATCTGTGTGGAGAAAAGGGTCATAGAGTGACAGATTGTTATGGAGTTCAATGTCTTATTTGTGGAGAACATGGGCATTACCCAACTCAATGCCCTGATCTGAAAAGATACTTCTAAATCAAGGAAGGAATTATTCCAGGACAGTCATTGAAGTGGATGGACTGAAGTGTTGGTATTCAAGAATAATGTTGTTGAGGTACTTTTATGGTGTATTGGAATATTTATGTATTGGTCTAATGTGGTATTCGAAGTGATTGAGGTATTTTTGGAAAGTATATGATATGCGCATAATGAAGGGATAATACGATAATGAGATGTTTGATTGTATGCATGAGCTCATGATTGATATAAGGACTAAGTGATATCATGGTTTGAGTATATAGAATTTTGAGGATTTTGGTATGTGGAAGGTGTTAACTTTTAACTGCATTCATGTTTTCACTAAGTTATTCAAGAGAATACATGATTAAGGACTTTGAATGTTTGGAATGTGACCAACAAAACATATCTTATGATATATGGGGATCAACGATGATATTAAATCTCTGGTAATTGTTTTCACTATGTTATGAGAGTGGACTGCAGTATTATGGATAAGCCTAAAGATTGGAATGGATTATGTTGGACATAAGTTAGTATTGTTTAAGGATAGAATTTTTTTTTTTCTATATTATTGATGGGATGTTATAGTAATATAGTTTTGGAAAAAGGAAAACCTGCAGGACGGGCGACAGCCCATCGCTTCGGACAAGGCTGTAGGAATCGAACCCACAACCGAAGTGCGACTAGCCTTTATCGCCTACCACTGACCTACAGGAAGTCCCTGTTTAGTAGAAACTAGTTTTATTATATTAAGCAGTATGATATATGAAGTATAAGTCCATTTTAGGAACTATATATAATTAATCTCACTATAGAATGACTTATGTATATTTAATAACTTTTGCTTACCTTTTGTTTGAGACAGATGGAATGACCCGTCATTCTATCACATGATCTGCTAACACTTCACGAATAACAAATTCAACTTCATTTATTTAAGAGATGAAGTGGAAATTGTTCAAGGCACGAATAATAGTGATATTGTATCAAAATAAAGTAAGTATTTATTCTAATTCAAATTTTCAACTTTAGGGAAATGATCTTGAAAACCAAAAATGTTGTCCTAGTGATCTTATACCTGATGAATCAGATGGTACCTTAGATCGTCACAAATTTATGGATTTGTGATTACTGGCTTTTCCATAGCCAAGTTCTCTACCACTCTCCATCAGAACATGATGGTTAGATTTCTCTTCCATATCCATATTTTCACCTATGTGGAAACCCAGTGATTAGTTTATTTGGGTAATCGTTACATTTCATACTTTAGTTTTGGTATTCCCTTTTACGATGTGGGTTTCTATTAAAGAAACTTTCAAATAGTCAACCATTTATAACCCCGACGAATTTCGAGGGCGAAATTCATTTTAAGGGGGGTAGAATGTAACAGCCCAAGATTTTATAAAAAAAATATATTCTTTTTAATTTTATTAATGTCTTGTGTTATACGCTACACCAAAACGAGCTTGCACAACACACATCCTTGACATGACTTGCATTACACGCAATCGCGACCTTCCTCAATAGCGTGTGTAGTACGTAATACCGAGTTTCACTAAACAACGATATGCTATAAAAATATTATTAAAACTAGCCATTATGAATAGTAATAACCACTTTTTTGAAATCCAGTAAATATTATTTTTCAAAATGAACTTTATTTTTGGATTCGGAGTATCGAATTTAGCCTAAGGTGAAATTTCGGTACTTTTCAGATAACTTTCATATTCTGATGAATAGTGAAAATTACTAAATTATAATTAAAAACAACTTTTTTAATCGAAATAATTAATAGTGATAAATCATTAATTTGAGTGGTTTTAAAGTATATTTAGAATATATTTTTACAATTTAATACAATGTTGGTCATTGGATGTAGTTTCACATTTAAACTAGACATAAACAAGTGTCAATCTTTTGATAGATATTGTTTCTTAAAAACACGCTATTTGTTTTAACAGCGGGATTTAATTATAAAATTAATTAATGCAACTTTTATGTTATGAATTTGGTAAAATAGACTTCATTTTTGAATTCGGAATATGAAATATAGCTTGGGATGAAATTTTGGCATTGTTCTGAAAAACATCAATTTTTGATGAATAGTGAAACTACTAAGTGGTAGGTTAAAAACTGAATTTTGCATAAAACTTAATTTTACCGCTTCTGTGAATGGAATTTCGAAAATCCGAGAGACACGGTTAATATCAAGGACTAAAATGTGGTTCAATGAGATAAAAATAATTTTTTGGTGAATAGTAACTTTTTACTATTTTTACCGCGGTTAATAGTAAATAGGGTAACTAAGGGTAAATATGATATTACTATTACCCTAACACATGTCCTAATTCTATTGGACAAGTGTAATTCGACCAAAAACAAACTTAGGAATAAAATATGACCATTTAGGCCCACTTGGATTAGATTAGGACATTTATTATTAATTTATTTATAGAAGGGTTAAAATAGTTAAAATCAAATTTTAATAAGTAAATCATTTTTAATATGGGGTTATACATAAGATAAATTCGATTGTAAATATTCATTAGAAAGATAAAAAGATTTCCTACATGATGGTATTTTATTTGTAATTTTTAGACATCAAATAATTTAATTTATTTATGACACAAAGATGATGCAGTAATTATCTTATTAATGAAATATTCACATAATTGATAATATAAATACCAAAATAAATGTAATTTAAGACTTTTTATGAATTACACTAATTTTATAAGTTACTATGATATATTAATGTTTATTTAATCAACTTGGTTCGAACATTTAATTCTGTTATGACTTTCACAAAAATCATATATCAAATAGTGTCAAAATTGACACAAAATAGTTTTTAAATCAAATATTATATTATTAATTGTTATTTTATTCCTAAAAATCTAAGGTTCGGCCAAATGACTTAGATAAGGATATATATATTAATAATAAACAATTTGGGGTTCGTTTGGCATGTTATAGTAAGTGTATTAACCATATAGTGAAAGAAAACAAAAAGACACGGTAAAAGTCAAATTATTTAACTTAGAGTTAAATCTAATTGATAAGGTTTAAAATAAGATCCAAACATGTCTAAATTTGATTGGTTGATGAGATTACAACCCTATCTCATCTAAGCTTCGAATATGAGTCATTTTTGGAGGTTTTTAAGTGGGGTTAGATTTATTATAAATTAATATTTTTAAGAATTCCTAAGGTGCCCCTCTCCTCCCCTATAAAAGGACACCTCCTCCCCCTCCTCCTCACACCAATTTGAGCACTCAAGCTCGGCCAACCCCTGCCAATTTCTCCTCTCCACTTCCCTAGGAACATCCTAGAGGTTCTGGTCTTCCTCAAAGACCAATTCTAGTGCCCTAAGAGGAGGTCTCAAAGAGGCACTTCAAAGAAGAGGTAATTACCGTTACCAATTCTTTCATCTTTATTTCTTCTTCCACTTATTCTTCTTAGGTTGTTTCATTATGAAGTAATAACATCAGTATCACTCATATACTGATATGTTATTATAAGTATGAAACAACCCTATTTCACCATCTATCCATCCTACGGAAAAAGAAATCACCGCGCGTGCGTACGTACGGAATACCGTCTCCACGCCGTGGTGTAATCTATTTTCCACCACCACCTTACATGGATGGGTATAATGGTGTAAAGAATAACTATACATAGTTATTACAACATCATATTGATTCTGATATATTGTATAATCCACTCCAATTCAATTTAATATTTATAGAAATGATATCATCGCTCGTGCGTACGTACGGACTACCGTCTCCACGACGCGATGAGATTCATTCTCCATGTTAACCATTTAAGAATGATTATAATGTATATATAAGAAATAATAATGAAATATATGACATTTTAAAGCTACTGGATTTATGTATAAATATATATGTATTTCATCTACTTACTTCCATTTCAAGACAATAAGGAAAGTAAAACAGCGTTCATGCGTACGTACGGACTACCGTCTCCATGAACGGTGTTTTTCATTTTATTTATCTATCTGTTATATATATATATATATACTGAATATATATGATATATAAATCATATTTTATATTCTGGAAGTAAGTAAATCATGATATAAGTAATAATGATGTCAAGAACAACAAGTCAAAACACCTACGATAAATGAAACGATTTTACCCAAAACGCTTCTTTAACATGGAATTTACAAAAGAACGGGTAATATAATGTCATAAGTGAACCATATATGATATCATAAAAATGAATATGATTCTGTAATAAGTCAATAACATGATTTAAATCATTATACAGGAGGTTCAGACACTTACAAAGCAAGTCAGACCTAAGGTAAGGGAAATATCACAATCTCATTTTTATCCGAGATTGTTTATTCGTAAGTATTTACTGGGGTGTATTTTATCATCCAAATCCATGTTCCCTCAATATGTAATATTATTTCCATCCAACTACAATTGTTTGAATCCAATTTTACCCTTCTATGAGTTTTTAGTAAAGGATATGAAAGGAATCTTTTTTTCGTTTTTCGTACGAGGTACTTTTTGACTTTTCCGACAAAAGTACGAGAAGAATGTTTTTTTTAACTTATACGGCACGAACGTATTTTTACGGTTTTATAAAGCCTTATTTTCATGAACCTTCCTCCAAAATATTTCATGACTATTTTTAATAAAATCTCTTTCTTTTAAAATTGTATGATGTTTTGTGAAAAGAAATTGATTTTGAAGAAGAAAGGATATTTTCCTCAAGAATTCATTTCAAGTGTTTTATCAAAATTATTTTCCATCTAAGATAATAAAGGGTTCTGTTTCTATCCATATTTTTACATTGATTTGACTATGTTGTGATGGAATTATGTTTATGAATTCCTTTATCTTATATGAATGGTTTTATGATGTCATGTTGTTTAAGAATCCCATTTTTATTACATGGGTTATGCAATGATGTATGATTTATGATTTTGTGGCACACATAAGAAAGGATTCATTAAGAGATGGGTGGGACCTATATCTCCCTCCAATGCATTGGGTAAAGATTTTATATCTCATGAGATAGACATGGCTGGAATGGTAGGTTATACCGGTTCAGTGAAACAGGACTGAAACGAGGATTACTCGATTCAGAAAGGGACTTTGTCCACTAAGATAGTCTTGGCAATGAGTCTTGACTAACAAGAAATGATTCTCTATGATTATGTGTGTATGCCACAATGAGTAATGTTTTAAGTTATGGTTTCATTTTCACTTCTATGATTTATCCCATGTTATGATATTATGAGCTCTTTTGCAGGTTAAGATTTCCAAAAGCTATGTTCTTATGTATATGATGTGATTGATATTTCTTTTGTTTACCCTTACTGAGCATTTGAGCTCACCCTTTTATGTTTTCTTTTCCCCAGGATATAAAGAAAGGTTTTTAGGTAAAAAAAAGGAAGATCTTTATGGGAGATATTGAAGATCTTTCACCAGGATTAGAAGATTATATTCCGAGTTTCCAAAGACACTAAACTATTACGATCCTTGTGTGTGTGTTTTTGTTATGTACTAAGTATTCCGCAAAAGTAATGTAAAGTCCATGTACGTCAAGATACGGGTCTCTACATTCCTTCTCGGGAGGTTATACCCAAGAGAAGCCCTCTCCTCCCCAGCATCGACGTCTCTCCAAGGGTACCTGGAATCTGCAACAGACATCCAGTTGTCCCGGTTTCGGCCAAAGAATTTTCTGAAGCTTCGTCACTTCTTTCTACGACCCTGGTCGCAAAGTTCACTCGTCGTAGACCTCTGGTTGAGATGTTCGAGAGTTATGTGAACCAGGAATGGGTTTTAGGTCACCGTGCGGTTGTTGGACTCCTTGGACCGCGCCAAATTCTTGTTGGTCTTGCGGACGAATATGACCTGGCACGAGCTTGATCTCGTACAAGCAGATTCGTGAGAGGTTTTTCTTTCTTTTTTACATCGATGGACGTTTAATTTGAACATGAATCACGAATCTTCATCGTCGGAAATCTGGATTCAACTCCAGGGGTTACCGCTTCCATTTCAGAATCCAGCGCTTCTCCGATCAATTGGTAATTCTATCAGTCGTTTCCTCTGTGTGGATTGGAAGACCGATTTCTTGGTGCACCCAATTGTTGCGCGAATTTGTGTTGAAATGGAGTTATCCCGTATTCCACCCGACAAGGTATGGGTTGTGATCGAAGGCCAATATAGGTATGTGCAATGCATCAACTATGAATCCTGGTCTTTGTTCTGTGACTTCTGCCATTGACAGGGCCACCGCATTGAGGAGTGCCGCAAAAGGACTTCGATGGTTGTGGATGGCACTTCCTCAGTGAGCAAGGGTGACTCAGGTCAGGCCGAGGGAAAGGGAGCTGGTCTTGGCAATGGCAATGAACCTGTTGCACACACACTGAGGTCTCAAGATGTGCCTTCGGATAACATTGAACATATTGAGGCACTTCGGGGTGTCCAGGAACAGGGGTCTCCTGGCCAATATGTGGTGGGGATTCCTAGTTCTGCTAATGCATCGGCAGTAGTTCATACTGACTCGGGGATAGCGGGTTTTGCAGGTACAGTGGTGAAGGAGAGATTAAATGTTTTGGAACCTCAGGTGGAGGCGGTTGTAGAAGGCCCCAAGAAGGACTTGGGTGTTTCCCAGGCATTTAGCAGAATGCGGAATGAGGTGCGGGGTCTTTTGGATGAGGCTTCGGAGCGGCTCTCCTTGCCTACAAGTGAGACTACCAGAAGGGAGGCCATAGGTGTTCTGGCCAGGGGCTCAGAGGATCTGAATCTCCAGCTCCAATATATGGGCAGGGGTTTTGATCAACCTATTTTTCTGGAGGGATCAGGAGTTGGGGAATATTGTGTCTTGGGGAAGGAAGGGACCAGTGGGGTGGGGACTGATCTGGGTACCGCCCCTAGCCAAATGATAGGGAATGTTTTGGCGGTGCAGGCCCAGATCAGCCTTGAAGATGCAGGGGGTCGGGGCCTGCCTTCCTGCCAGAGGTTATTTCTCCTGTCCGAAATCCTGTAGTCTTGAGTAACATGTACGAGAGGCTGGCCGAGGAGGAACTCAGAAGTGATTCAGCTGCCCTGGATTTGGAAGAACGTGAAGATGGTGGAAGGGAATCAGAACGGGGCGTGGTCTGTAGAAGTTTCTCAGAAGCAGAAGTTAGTTCGAGGGGTATCAGGAGGAAGAGAGGGAGGATGGGTAGGAAGGATTACTCCTCCTTACCACCACCTATGAAGACCCGGTCTAAAAAGAATATCTTGGTTGAGAAGCTGTACAAGGAGATTAGTGTAAAGTCACCTAGACACCTTACCCCTTCCCCGGATTTTGTCTTATGTTCGGGTGATGTGGTGACAGAGCAGGTGTTATTCCACAACGCCTCAGAAGATAATGAAGCCAAGATGATGGGTAGGAATCTTGAAGTGGAGATTAATGAGGAACAATATATTTGGGTTGAAAAACAGAACACGGTCTTGGTTGGAGGCTTCAATAAGGGGTTGATCAGACTTGAGGAGTATATGTAGGTCTGGAACAAACTGACTTCTGCCTTTGAAGACATGATAAGGGGGATCCTCTTTTGCAGGTGTCTAATTTATCCTGGAGGCTGGTTAGAGACTGTGACTTTGGTAGGATTCAACTAGTTTTCAATGACTCTATATTACATATTTCCTAGCTTATGCTTTGTTGAGTTTCCAAATCTTGTTGTGTGAGGAATGTGGAAGGGTCATTTCGGCTCAGATGGGCTAGAGTGTGCTGCTTTTTCCTTTGCAGGCCATTTGGGATGTGGTGGATACGGAGGTATGGCTTGCCATTGGGAGGGACCATGCTTGCATGGGATCATCGAGTGGTCCTTCTTTGGAGTTAGCGGTCGCTGCTTTGGCTTGGATGAGGTTGTTTCTAATCTTATGTTTGTCGTTGTTGGGTGCTTGATGGAACTTATGGTTTCTCACTTTGACCTCAAAAGTGCCCTTATTTATAATAAAAAATATTTTTCAGGTAGGCATTCTTTGTGTATCCATTTCTGAGCTTTTTATGCTCACACCCATGTTTTTTTTGAAATGTTTTTCACGGGACTTATTGTGGAATAGGTTCAAGGATGGGATCAAGGGAAAGTCATTCAATCTAATACATGGAACTAGACATGTTTCTTTGTAAGAGTTTTTTATTTTATGAAAATTTAGTAGAGGCGACTACTTTGTAATCATTTGAGATGTATTAGTTATGTCCTAATTCTCTAAAACACTAAACCTGAAAAGATACTCAATGTGAATTATTCATTTAATTCAATATTAAGTAAGGTTTAAGACCAGGGCCTTATAACACATGCACCAAATGAATAAATTTTCCACAATGTGTAACAACCCAAGATTTTATGAGAATTATTATTGATGTCTTGTGTTTTACGCTACACCAAAATTAGTTTGTGCTGTACGCAACACCATATTAGCTTGTAGTATACGCAATACAATATTTACCTCGTGTTACACAAAATTTCATGTTCGTTTTGTAGAAATTATTTTACGCAACATTAAGTTTAGATTTTTTTAAATTATAAATGAAATAGGTTTTTATTATTTTATAAAAAACACAAAGGGGAGATTTAACTACGTGAATCCCTAACTTGTCTTACATTACACGCAATCGTGACCTTCCTCGATAGCGTGTGTAGTACGCAATACTGTGTTTCATTAAACAATGATATATTGTTATAATATTAATATGGACTAGAATTTATGAATATTATTAACCACATTTTGAATTTTATAATATTATCATTATCTTACATATTTTCTATAACATGGTATGAGAACTAAATAAATTTTTCAGGTAAAATAAGTATTTTTAAAAGAATGTTGTTTTGTCACCTTTTGATGGTGCACCCACTTTAAATATAGTTTTTGACATGATTATAAGTTCAATTTGACAAAATAAAATTCTTCCTTGGAATCAAAATATAAAAATATAATTTGGATACATTTTTCATATTATTCCGATAACATTCATATTTTAATGAATAGTAAAAACACACTATATTTTAATTAAAAACAATTATTTTCATCAAAATAATTTATATGGTTTTTTAACTTTTAAATTTGTTTTAAAGTGTAAATCCAATATATTTATACTATTTAATCACATGTTGGTCATTGGAATTAATTTCACTCTGAATTTGGACATAAACAAGTGTCGATCTTTTGATTGTTATTATTTCTTAAAAACACGCTATTTGTTTTATAACAGGAATTAATTTTAAAACTAATTAATGCCACTTCAATGTTATGAATTTTGAAAAATAGACATCATTTTTGAATTTGGAATATCAAATATAGCTTAGGCATAATATGTTGTATTTTTCTGAAAAACATAAATTTTTTATGAATAGTGAAACCACTAAGTGGTATTTAAAAAACTGACTCATTCATTTAAATGAAATTTTACAAATTCTATGAATTTAATTTCAAAAATACAACATACATGGTTGTTATGAAGAAGTAAAATTTGGATCAATAAGATGAAAATAATTTTTGATGAATAGTTACTTTTGACTTTTATTTACTGCGGTTAAAGGTATATTGGGTAATTTAAGGTTAAAAGAATATTATAATAATTCAAAATTACCTTAACACTTGTCCTAACCTTATTGGATAATTTTTGGCCGACCATGGTCATCCTTGGGTGTATTTTGGGACCCCATTGTGCCACTTGGATGTCATAATGACAATTTGGATTAATTAATTTAATGTAAAGACAAAATTGTCATTAAATTTTTTTTAGTAATTAATTTTTAAAAGTGGTTATATAAATTATCATTTAGACTATAAATATTAATTGGAAAGATAAAATAATTTCCTACATGGTGGTGTTTTTTTATAATTTTTAAAGATCAAATAAATTAAATTATTTATGACCCAATAATGATGATGTATTTACCTCATTAATAAATGATTTAAATAAATAAGATTATAATGATTAAAATATTTTCCAAAAAATGTCCAATTATTATTGGATGATTTTATTTTGACTATGATTCATCTTATCTTTATCTTTAATGATTTTTTTACCTTTTGAAACCGAATATAAGTTTATAATAAAATAATATTTTCACACATTCCAAAGGTGCCCCTCTCCTCCCTTATAAAAGGGCACCTCCTTCCCTATCCTCTTCACAGGAATTTGAGCCTTCATGCTCGGCCAACCCCTGCCCATTTCACTTATCCACTTCCATAGAAACCTACTAGAGGTCCTGGTATTATTTAATGACCAATGTTAGTGCCCTAAGAGGAGGATAAGAGGATCCGCATCGAAGAAGAGGTAATCTCTTCTACTGATTCTTTCAAGTTTCATTCTTATTAAACATATTCTTCTTTAGTTGTTTCATTATAAAGTAATAACATCAGTATAACTAATATAATTATATGTTATTATAAATATGAAACAACCTCATGTCACCTTCTATCCATCCTACGGAAAATGAAATCACTGAGCGTGTGTACGTACGAAATACCGTCTCCACAACGTGGTGTAATCAGTTTTCCCACCACAACCTTACATGGATGGGTATAATGGTGTAAAGAATAATTATATATTGTTATTATAACATCAAAATAATTCTGAGATATTATGTCATCCACTCCAATTCCATTCAATAATTATGGGAACGATATCATCACTCGTGCGTACGTACGGATTACCGTCTCCACAACACGATGAGATTCATTCTCTATGTTAACCATTCAAGAATGATTATAAAGTATATATATAGAATAATAACTGTATATATAAAATAATAATTCTACTGGATATATATATATATATCTATTTCATGTACTTACTTTGATTCAAGTCAATAAGGAAAGAAAAATAATGTTCCTGCATACATACGGCCTACCGTCTCCATGAACGGTGTGTTTCATTTCATTTATCAATCTATTATATATATATATTTACTTAATATATATGATATATAAATCATGTTTTAAATTCTGGAATTAATTAAATAAGGATATGAATAATAATATCACAATCAAAAAATTGAAACATGCATGATAAATGAAACAATTTTATCCAAAACACTGCTTTAACATGGAATTTACAAAAGAACGGGTAATATAAAGTCATAAGTGAACCATATATGATATCATAACAATTAATATGACTCTGTAATATGTAAATTACATTATTTAAATCATTATACAGGAGGTTCGGATACACACGAATCACATCACACATAAGGTACTGGATAATTTTGCAATCTCATTTTTATCCGAGATTGCTTATATATAAGTATTTACTGGGGTTATATTTTTCATCCATGCCCATAAAATGTTTTTCATAAAGTGTTTAATATTATTCCATGTATGTTTAATGTCATGTTTGCCGCTCATTAACTTTTACTTTGTGTTATACAAGGAATCATTCTTTTGTTTACAATACGAGGAACTTTTTTACTTTTCCGACAAAAGTACAAGGAGAATGTTTTTTTAACTTATACAGCATGAACGGATTTTTACGGTGTCATAATGCCAAATTTTCATGAATATTACTCTAAAATATTTCATTATTATTTTCAATAAAATATGTTTTTTATATTGCGTGGAATTTTGTGAAAAGAAAATGATTTTGAAAAGAAAGGATATTTTCCTCAAGAATTCATTTCCAGTGATTTATCAAAACCATTTTCCGTCTAAGATGAAATTATTTCATATGTGTATGTTTCAAGTATAATGCCTTAATTATTTACATTGTTTCACTTTTATTATGATGAAATTATATCCATTTTTATATGGATTATGTTATGATAGGATGATGTTTATGAAACCAATTTTATTATTTGGGTTATGATGAATGATTTATGTTTATATTGTGGCACAGGTAAGAATGATTTCATTATGAGATGGGTGGGACCTATATCTCCCTCCAATTCATTGTTTAAAGATTTATATCTCATGATATAGACATGGCTAGAAGGGAAATTTATTCTGGTTTAGTGATATAGGACTGGCCCGAGGATTGAAATCGATTCCATAAGGGACTTTGTCAACTAAGATAGGCATGGCAGCAATGCCTTGGATACTATCGAAATAATATCATGTTATTAATGGGTTTTCACAATTAAATGTTTTATTCCAATTCCATTTTATCATGATTGACGTTCCATTATTATCTATTCCTTTTGTACTACCTTGTTTTATGTCATTTCTCAAGATATTGATGTTTGAACATTATTGTCATTTTTTATGTTAAAATATATATGGATTGTTTTATTTTCTCCATAATTATCCTTACTGAGCATTTGAGCTCACCCTTTATATTTTTTCTTTTCCCGAAGAATATAAACAAAGGTTTTAGGTAGGAAAAAAGGAGAATATCTTTATGGGAGATGTTGAAGATCTTTCCCCATGATTAGAAGATTATGTTTCAAGATTCCAAAGACACTAAACTATTACAATCCTTGAGTGTGGGTTGTTTTTATGTATTAAGTATTTTAAAAATGTAAGGTAATGTTTATATATGTCATGCTTTGGGTCTCTACAGTTGGTATTGTAGGAAAGGATTAGTCAACCTTTGGAATCTAGGATGTGAAAACTTTAGTGAAATCCCTAGAGATATTTGAAACGTATATATAAGGATGTATCTAAGCTTAGTTATAAGTATAGGTTATAGTCCTAGAATTATAGTAAAGATATTATAATTAAACCTAAGATGTTATATATTGAAGGTACCCCCCTGATTATGATTTGTCCTCTCATGCTATTTTTTGGGTTTTAGAAAATGGCTGGAAACAGGAAGATTCACGATAATAGAGGATATGATGGACAATGGAATGATATTATTAATGAGAACCTAAGTGAAATTGGTTATGTAGGTCCACATATCGTTATTATTCCTAATCATCAATCTTATAATATGATAAATAATCACAACTTTGGTAAGTTTCCTGACTCACCTAATAAGAGAAAGATAAAGTTTCATGAAGATCATAGAGGAAAGAAAGTTCAATTTCCCTCATGTAAATCATGTGGGAAGAGGCATCAGGGAGAATGTTTCAAAGGAACTAGAAGATTCTTTGGGCGTGGAAAATAATGACACAATGTCAGTAATTGTAAAGGAAAAGGTTCAGTTAACACCATGGACAATGATAACGATATTTCTAAGACATCAACAACGGTTAAATGTTTTAAATTGAAAATGTATGGGCATTATTCAAACCAATGATCCAAGGGAAAGTCTAATGAAGAAAATCAGCATATTTGTATGAGTAGTATTTATGTTAATTATGATGAAGATACTAAAAATGATATTTGAGATGAATGAATTGTTCAATATTGGTCAATGGTTTAAGAAGGTAGTGGGATGATTACATGTTTTTCAAGAGTAATGTTGTATAAGTAATATCATGGTAATATGGAATTAAGAGACATCTAAGGATTGTTAAATTATTGTATTTTCTTATGTTTTTGAAATTATATGTTGAATGGTACCAGTAACCATGAATGGTAATTCAGATATTTTTGAAAAGCACATAATATGCGCATAAAGAAGGGATAAGAAGATAATGAAATGTTTTATAGTATTAATGAGTTCATTACTGATATAAGGACAATGTGATATCATGGTTTGAGTATATAGAATTTTTGGGATTTTGGTATGTGGAGAGTGTTACCTTTTTTATAATTCATGTTTTCACTATGGTTATATGATAATTTATTTTTCAAGAGAATACATGATTATGGTATTCACATGTTTGGAATGCGATAAAAGATATATCTTATGATATATGGGGGATAAATAATTGTATTCATATGCTTATTTTGTAACCTTTCCATCAATCATTTTCATTATACTATGAGCTCAGACTGATGTATTTTGGATAAGCCTAAAGATTGGAATGAATTAAGTTAGACATAAGATAGTATTGTTTAAGGCTAGAACTTTTTTTTGATGTAATTTTTTTTAATGTTAGAATAGAGTAGTTTTAGAAAAAGGAAAACCTGCAGGATGGGCGACAACCCGTCGCGTCAGACAAGGATATGGGAATCGAACCCACAACCGAAGTGCGACAGGCCCTTATCGCCTACCACTGGCCTACAGAAAGTCCCTGGTTAGTAGAAACAAGTATTAATATTATTAAGCGGTATGATAGATGATGTATAAATCCATTTTTGGAATCATATACGATTTATATCACCATATATGGACTTCCGTATTTTTAATAACTTTTTCTAACCTTTTGTATGAGACAGATAGAATGACCCATCATTATATCACATGATCTGTTAACACTTCAAGAATGAAACATTCAACTTCATTTCTTTAGGAGATGAAGTGAAAATTGTTCAAGGCCCAAACAACATTGATATTGTTCCAAAATCAAGTAAGTATTTCTTCTAATTCATAATTTCCAACATTAGGGAATGTATATTGAAAACCGAAAATGTAGTCATGGTGCTCTTATATATGATGAATTAGATGGTACCATAGATCATCACAAATTTATGGCTTTGTGATTGTTGGATTTCTCATAGCCATGTTCTCTACCACTCACCATCAGAACTTGATGGTTAGATTTCTCTTACATATCCATATTTTCACCTATGTTCTCCTATGAGGAAACCCAGTGATGAGTTAATTTGGATAACCGTTATGATTCATACTTCACTTTTTAAAATGATGTTTTAGTATTTCTTTTTACTATGTGGGTTTCTATGAAATAAACTTTCCAATGGTAATCTATTTATAACCCGGGTGAATTTTGAGGGAGAAATTCATTTTAAGGGGGGTAGAATGTAAGAACCTGAGATTTTATGAGAATTATTATTGATGTCTTTTGTTTTACACTACACAAAAATTATCTTGTGCTATACACAATACCGTATTAGCTTGTAGTATATGCAACACTATTCTTGGCTCATGTAACACACAATTTCAAGTTCGTTTTGTAGAAATTATTTTATGCAACATTAAGTATAGATTTTGTTTAATGTATAAATGAAATAAGTTTTTATTATGTTATACGCAACAAAAAAGGGAGATTTCACTACACGAATCCTTGACTTGGCCTGCATTACACGCAGTCGCGACCTTCCTCGATAGTGTGTGTAGTACGCAATATTGTTTTTCACTAAACAATGATATATTGGTATAATATTATTATAGACTAGCCGTTATGAATATTAATAACTAAAATTTTAATTTTATAACATTATTATTCATCTTAAATATTTTCTAGAACATTGTATGATAACTAAATAACTTTTTCAGATAAAATATGTATTTTTCAAATAATGCAGTTTTACCGCCTTTTAATGGCGCACCCACTTTAAATCTAGTTTTTGACATGTTTATAAGTTAAATATGAAAAAATTAAATTCTTTCTTGGAATCAGGATATAAAAATTTAATTTTGTTAAATTTTCCATATTATTCTGATAACTTTCATATTTTAAATGAATAGTAAAAACACGCTATATGTTAATTAAAAACAACTTTTTTCATCTCAATAATTTATATGGTCAGATTATATTTTTAATTGGTTATAAAGTGTAATTATAATATATTTTTACCATTTATTCCAATATTGGTCATTGGAATTAATTTCACTTTGAATTTGGACATAAAAAGTGTCAATCTTTTGATAGTTATTGTTTCTTAAAAACACACTATTTGTTTTGATAACAGGAATTAATTTTAAAATAAATTAATGCCACTTCTATGTTTCTAATTAGGAAAAATAAACACCATTTTTTAATTAAGAATATAAAATATAGATTAGGATTAAATTTAGGTATTTTTCTGAAAAACTTCAATTTTTGATGAATAGTGAAACCACTTTGTGGTAGATAAAAAACTGACTCTTTTATTTAAATGAAATTCTACCACATCAGAGAATTGAATTTCAAAAATCCGAAATTCATGGTTATTATCATGAAGTAAAATTTGGTTCAATAAGATGAAAATAATTTTTGGTGAATAGTAAATTTTGACTTTTATTTACAACGGTTAAAGGTAAATAGGGTAATTCATGGTTAAAAGAATATTATAATAATTCAAAATTATCTTAACACTAATCCTAAACATTTTGGATTAGTAGTGGCCGACCATGGTAATCCTTGTGTCGATTTTGGGACCCCATTGATCCACATGGTAGTGATAATGACAATTTGGATTAATTAATTTAATGTAAAGACAAAATTGACATTAACAAAAATATTTTAGTAATTAATTTTTATAAGGGGTTATATAAATTATATTTTCGACTATAAATATTCATTGGAAAGCTAAAAAATTTCCTTCTTGGTGGGGTTTTTTGATTTTTATACATCAAATAAATTAAATTATTTATGACACTACAATGATGCAGTTTTTACATCATTAATAGATGGTTTAAATAAATAAGAATATAATGATTAAAATATTATCCAAAACATGCCCAATTCGGATTTGATGATTTTATTTAGACCATGAGTCATCTTATCTTCATCTTTAATTATTTTTGGACCTTTTGAAATTGAAGATAAGTTTATAATAAAATAATATTTTCACACTTTCCAAAGGCGGCCCTCTCCTCCATTATAAAAGGGCACCAACTTCCCTCTCCACTTCACACACATTTGAGCCTTCAATCTCAGCCAGACCCTTACCATTTAACTTCTCCACTTCCATAGAAACCTACTATAGGTCCTGGTCTTCATTAAATAACAAATTTCATTCCGAATGACGAGGATAAGAAGATCTGCGTCGAAGAAGTAGTAATCTTTTCTACCGATTCTTTCAAGTTTATTTATTCTTCAACTTCTTCTTCTTTGGTTGTTTCATTATAATGTAATAACATAAGTATCAATAATATTCTGATATTTAATTATAAATATGAAACAAACTCATTTCAACTTCTATCCATCCTATGGTAAATGAAATCACCACGCGTGCGTTCGTATGGAATACCGTCTCCACGCCGTGGTGTAATCAGGTTTCCCACCACCACCTTACTTGGATGGGTATAATGGTGTAAAGAATAACTATATATGTTTATAATAACATCATACTGATTCTGAGATATTATATCATCCACTCCATTTTTATTCAATAATTATGGGAACGATATCATCACTCGTGCGTACGTACGGATTACTCTCTCCACAACGTGATGAGATTCATTCTCCATGTTAACCATTCAAGAATGATTATAATGTATATATAATGAATAATAATGGTATATAAAACATAATAATTTTACTGGATTTATGTATATATAAATATATATATTTCATCTACATACTTCGATTCAAGTCAATAGGGAACAGAAGACATCGTTCATGCGTACGTACGGCCTACCGTCTCCATGTACGATGTGTTTCATTTCATTTATCTATCTATTATATATATATAATGAATATATATGATATATAAATCATGTTTTACATTCAGGAATTAAGTAAATCAGGATATGAATAATAATATCACGAACAATAAATCTAAACACACATGATTAAGGAAACAAATTTATCCAAAACAATGCTTTAACATGGAATTTACAAAATAACGGGTAATATAATGTCATAAGTGAACCATATATGATATCATAACAATGAATATGATTCTTTAATAAGTAAAAGACATTATCTAAATCATTATATATGAGTTTCTGATACATACTAATCACATCTCACATAAGGTAAGGGATAATTTCGCAATCTCATTTTTATCCTAGATTGCTTATGTGTAAGTATTTACTGGGGTTATATTTTTCATCCATGACAATAAAATGTTTTTCATAATGTTTTTAATATTCATCCATGTATGTTTAATGTCATTTTTACCCCTCTTTAACTTTTACTTTGTGTTATGGAATGAATCATTCTTTTGTTTACCATACGAGGAACTTTTTGGATTTTCCGACAAAAGTGCGAGGAGAATGTTTTTTTAACTTATACAGCATGAACAGATTTTTCTGGTTTTATAACACCTAATTTTTTGGAATCTTACTCTAAATTATTTCATTATTATTTTCAATAAAATACTTTTCTTTTATAATTTCGTGGAATTTTGCGAAAATAAAATGATTTTGAAGAAGAAAGGATATTTTCCTCAAGAATTCATTTCCAGTGTTTTATCAAAACCATTTTCTGTCTAAGATGAAATTATTTCATATGTGTATGTTTCAAGTATAATTTCTCTATAATTTACATGGTTTCACTTTTCTTATGATGAAATTATATCCATTTTTTTATATGGATTATGTTATGATAGGACGATGTTTATGAAACCCATTTTATTCTTTGGGATATAATGAATGATTTATGTTTATTTTGTGGCACAATTAAGAATGATTACATTATGAGATTGGTGCGACCTATATCTCCCTCTAATGCATTGGTTAAATATTTATATCTCATGAGATATACATGGCTGGAATGGAAATTTATTCTGGTTCAGTGATACAGGGATGGAATGAGGAGTGAACTCGATTCCGTAAGGGACTTTGTCCACTAAGATGGTCTTGGCAGCAATGGATTGGATACTATAGAAATCATATCATGTTTGTAATGGTTTTACACAATTACATGTTTTATTACCATGACATTTTATCATGATTTATGTTCCATTATGATCTATTCCTTATGTACTACCATGTTTTATGTCATTGCTCAAGATTTCGATGTTTGAACATTATTGTCATCTTTTTATGTTAAAATATATTTGGATTGTTTTATTTTCTCCATGATTACCCTTACTGAGCATTTGATCTCACCCTTTATAGGTTTTATTTTCCCTAGGATATAAACAAAAGTTTTATGTAGGAAAACAAAAGGGGAAGATATTTATGGGAGATGTTGAAGATATTTCCCCATGATTAGAAGATTATGTTTCGAGATTCCAAAGACACTAAACTATTATGATCCTTGACTGTGGGTTTTTGTTATGTATTAAATATTCTAAAAAAGTATGATAATGTTCATATACATCGTGATTTGGGTCTCTATAGTTGGTATTGGAAGAATGGTTTAGTCAAACATTGGCAAATAGGATGCAAAAACTTTAGTGAACTCCCTTGAGATATTTCTAAGGTATATCTATGGATGTTTCTACGGTTAATTATAAGTATAGGTTATAGTCCTACAATTACGGTAATGATATTAGAATTAATCCTAAGATGTTATATATTGAAGTTACCCCCCCCCCCCATGATTATGATTTTTTCCTCTCACGCTATTTTTTTGGGTTTTAGAAAATGACTGGAAACACGAGGATTCACGATAATGGAGGATATGATGGACAATGGAATGATATTATTCATGAGAAACCAAATGAAATTGGATCTGTAGGACCACATATCGTTATTATGCCTAATCATCAATCTCATAATATGATCAATAATCTCAACTTTGGTAAGTTTCCCGACTCAGATAATAAGAGAATGATGGAGTTTCAAGATGATCATAGAGGAAAGAAAGATCAATTTCCCTCATGTAAATCATGTGGGAAGAGGCATCAGGGAGAATGTTTCAATTGAAATGGAAGATGCTTTGGATGTGGAAAAGAATGACACAAAGCCAGTAATTTTAAAGGAAAAGGGTAAGTTAACACCATGTACATGGATACCGTTATTGCTAAGACATCAACAACAGTTAAATGTTTTAAATGGGAAATGCATGGGCATTTTAAAACCAATGCTCCATGGTAAAGTCTCATGACAAAAATCAGCATAGTCGTATGGGTTGTATTTATGTTAATGATGGTGAATAGACTACAAGTGATATGTGAGATGAATGAATTGTTCAATATTGGTGAATGGTTTAAGAAGGTAGTGGGATTATTACATATTTATCAAGAGTAATGTTGTATAAGTAATCTCATGGTAATATGGAATAAAGAGACATCTAAGGATTGTTAAATTATTTTTTTCTTATGTTATTGAAAGTATATGTTGAATGGTACAAGTAACCATGAATGGTTATTCAGATATATTTTTAAAGCACCTAATATGCGCATAAAGATGGGATAAAGAGATAATGAAATGGTTGATAGTATTAATGAGCTCATTAATGATATAAGGACAATGTGATATCATGGTTTGAGTATATAGAATTTTTGGGATTTTTCTATGTGGGGAGAGTTACCTTTTTATAGCATTCATGTTTTCACTATGGTTTTATGATAATTTATATTTCACGAGAATACATGATTAAGGTATTCACATGTTTGGAATGCGATCAAGAAAATATATCTTATGATATATGGGGGATAAATGATGGTATTCACTTTCTTATTTTGTGACATTTCTAGTAATAATTTTCATTATACTATAAGCTTGGACCGATGTATTTTGGATAATCCTAATGATTAGAATGAATTATGTTAGACATTAGATAGTATTTTTTAAGGATAGAACTTTTTTTCGATATAATTTTTGTAATGTTAGAATAGAGTAGTTTTCGAAAAAGGACAACCTGATGGATGGATGACAACCCGTCACGTCAGAAAAGACTGTGAGAATAGAACCCACAACCGAAGTGTGATAGGTCTTTATTGCCTACCACTGACCTATAGGAAGTTCCTAGTTAATAGAAACAGGTTTTAATTTTATTAAGCGGTATGATAGATGATGTATAAGTCCATTTTTGGAATCATATACGGTTTATATCTCTGTATAAGGACTTCCGTATTTTTGATAACTTTATCTAACCTTTTGTATGAGAATGATGGAATGACCCATCATTCTATCACATGATCTTCTAACACTTCAATAACGAAAAATTCAACTTCATTTCATTAATAGATGAAGTGAAAATTGTTCAAGGCACAAACAATAGTGAGATTGTTCCAAAATCAAGTAATTATTTTTTCTAATTCATAATATCCAAATTTAGGGAAAGTATGTTGAAAACCCAAAATTTGGTCCTGGTGATCTTATATCTGATGAATTAGATGGTACCATATATCATCACAAATTTATGGCTTTGTGATTGTGGGCTTTCTCATAGCCATGTTCTCTACCACTCTCCATCAGAACTTGTTGGTTAGATTTCTCTTCCATATACATATTTTCACCTATGTAATCCTATGTGGAAACCCAGTGATTAGTTAATTTGCATAACCGTTATGATCCATACTTCACTTTTTAAAATTATGTTTTAGTATTCCTTTTTACGATGTGGGTTTTTATGAAATAAACTTTCCAATAGTAATCTCTTTATAACCCCAACGAATTTTGAAGGAGAAATTCATTTTAAGTGGGGTATAGGGTAAGAACCTGAGATTTTATGAGAATTATTATTGATGTCTTATGTTTTAGGCTACACCAAAATTAGCTTGTGCTATACGCAATACCGTATTAGCATGTATTATATGCAACACTATTCTTGGCTCATGTTACACACAATTTCAAGTTCGTTTTATAGAAATTATTTTACACAACATTAAGTATAGATTTTTTTAAATGTATAAATGAAATATGTTTTGATTATGTTATACGCATAAACAAAGGGGGCTTGCACTACACGAATCCTTGACATGGCCTGCATTACACACAATCGCGACCTTACTCGATAGCGTGTGTAGTATGCAATACCAGGTTTCACTAAACAACGATATATTGGTATAATATTATTAAAGACTAGACATTATGAATATTATTAACTACATTTTGAATTTTATAACATTATTATTCATCTTACATATTTTCTAGAACATGGTATGTGAACTAAATAAATTTTTCGGGTAAAATAAGTATTTTTCAAAAAATGAAGTTTTACCACCTTTTGATGGAGCACCCACTTTAAATCTAGTTTTTGACATGTTTATAAGTTCAATTTGACAAAATAAAATTCTTTCTTGGAATTAGGTTATAAAAATTTAATTTGGATAAATTTTTCATATTATTCTGATAACTTTCATATTTTAATGAACAGTAAAAACACGCTATATATTAATTAAAAACAAATTTTTTCATCTCAATAATTTATATGGTTAGATTATATTTTTAATTGGTTTTAAAGTGTAATTAGAATATATTTTTAGCATTTAATTGAATGTTGGTCATTGGAATTAATTTCAATTTGAATTTGGACATAAAAAAAGCGTCGATCTTTTGATAGTTATTGTTTCATAAAAACACAATATTTATTTTTACAACAAGGATTAATTTTAAAATTAATTAATGCCACTTTTATGTTTCGAATTTGGAAAAATAAATATCATTTATGAATTAGGAATATCAAATATAGCTTAGGATGAATTTTAGGTATTTTTATGAAAAACTTCAATTTTTGATGAATATTGAAACCACTTAGAGGTAGATAAAATGCTGAATCTTTCATTTAAATAAAATTTTACCACTTCAGTGAATTGAATTTCAAAAATCCGACATACATGGTTGTTATAAAGAAGTAAAATTTGCTTCAATAAGATGAAATTATTTTTTGGTGAATAGTAACTTTTGCCTTTTATTTACTACGGTTAAAGGTAAATAATGTAATTCTAGGTAAAAATAATATTATAATAATTCAAAATTATCTTAACACTAGTCCTAACCATATTGGATGAGTAGTGGCCGACCATGGGCTTCCTTGGGTCGATTTTGGGACCCCATTGAGAAACTTGGTAGTGATAATGACAATATGGATTAATTAATTTAATGTAAAGCCAAAATTGACATTAACCAAAATCTTTTAGTAATTAAATTTTTCAAGGGGTTATATAAATTATCTTTTTGACTATAAATATTCATTGGAATGATAAAAATAACTCCTGCATGTTGGGGTTTTTTTTTTAATATTTAGACATCAAATAAATTAAATTATTTATGACACAATAATGATGCAGTATTTACCTCATTAATAAATGATTTAAATAAATAAGATTATAATGATTAAAATATTATGAAAAACATGTCCAATTCTGATTCGATGATTTCATTTCGACCATGAGTATCTTATCTTCATCTTTAATGATTTTTGGACCTTTTGAAACCGAAGATAAGTTTATAATAAAATAATATTTTCACACTTTCCAAAGGAGGCCCTCTCCTCCCTTATAAAATGGCACTGCCTTCCCTCTCCACTTCAAACACATTTGAGCCTTCAATCTCAAACAAACACTTCCCATTTCACTTCTACACTTCCATAGAAACCTACTAGAGGTCCTGGTCTTCTTTAAATACCAAATTTAGTTTCGTAAGATGTGGATAAGAGGATCCGTGTCAAAGAAGTAGTCATCTCTTCTACCAATTCATTCACGTTTCACTCTTCTTCAACTACTTCTACTTTAGTTGTTTCATTATAAAGTAATAACATCAGTATCAATAATATAATAATATTTTATTATAAATATGAAACAAACCAATTTCACCTTCTATCCATCCTACAGAAAATGAAATCACAACGTGTGCGTACGTACGGAATACCATCTCCACGCCGTGGCGTAATCAATTTTTCCACCACCACCTTAATTGGATGGGTATAATGGGGTAAAGAATAACTATATATGTTTATTATAAAATCCTACATATTCTGAGATATTATATCATCCACTCCATTTCCGTTCAATAATTATGGGAACGATATCATCACTTGTGCGTACGTACGGATTACCTTCTCCACGATGCGATTAGATTCATTCTCCATGTTAACCATTAAAGAATGATTATAAAGTATATATAATGAATAATAATGGTATATATAAAATAATAATTCTACTGGATTTATATATATATATATATATTTAATCTACATACTTTGATTCAAGTCAATAAGGAATAGAAAACAACGTTCATGCGTACGTACGGCCTACCGTCTCCATGAACAATGTGTTTCATTTCCTTTATCTATCTATTATATATATATACTGAATATATATGATATATAAATCATGTTTTACAATCTGGAATTATGTAAATCAGGATATTAAAAATAATATCAAGAACAAATAATTGAAACATGTATGATAAATGAAACGATTTTACCCAAAACGCTGCTTTAAAATGGAATTTACAAAAAAACGCGTAATATAAAGTCATAAGTGAACCATATATGATATCATAACAATTAATATGATTCTATAATAAATAAATGATGTTATTTAAACAATTATACAGGAGGGTTGGATACATACAAAGCACATTAAACATAAGGTAAGCGATAATTTTGTAATCTGATTTTAATCCGAGATTGCTTATACGTAAGTATTTTCTGCGGTTAAATTTTTCATCGATGCCCATAAAATGTTTTCATAATGTTTTTAATATTCTTACATGTATTTTTAATGTCATGTTTACCCCACATTAAATTTCACTTTGTGTTATGTAATGAATCTTTCTTTTGATTACCATACGAGGAACATTTTGATTTTTCCAACAAATGTATGAGGAGAATTCTTTTTTTACATATACGGCTTGAACAAATTTTTACGGTTTTATAACTACTTATTTTCATGAAGCTTACTCTATAGTATTTTAGGATTAATTTTTAATAAAATCCTTTTCATTTAAAATTGAGTGGAATTTTTTGAAAAGTATATTATTTTCAAGATAAAATGATATTTTCTTCAAGAATTCATTTCAAGCATTTTATCAATACCATTTTCCATCTAAGATGAAATTATTTCATACATGTATGTTTAAAGTATAATGTCACTATGATTTAAATGGTTTCACTTTTCTTAGGAGGAAATGCTATCCATTTGTTTTATAATGATTATGTTATGATAAGATGATGTTTGTGAAACCCATTTTATTCATTGGGTTATGATGAATGATTTATGTATATTTTGTGGCACAATTAAGAATGATTTAATTATGATATGGATGAGACCTATATCTCCCTACAATGCATTGGGTAATGATTTATATCTCATGAGATAGACATGGTCGGAACTGCATGTTATTCTGGAACAATGATAGAAGACTGGAACAAGGAGTGAACTCGATTCAATATTGGACTTTGTCACCTAAGATGGTCTTGGCAACAATGCCTTGGATACTATGGAAATAATATCATGTTCTTAATGATTTTCCACAATTACATGTTTTATTCCCATGAAATTTTATCGTGATTGATTTTCTATTATGATCTATGCCTTATGTACTGCCATGTTTTATGTCATTGCTCAAGATTTTGATGTTTAAACATTATTGACATTTTTTTAGTTAAAATGTATATGGTTTGTTTTATTTTCTCCATGAATACCAATACTGATCATTTGAGCTCACCCTTTATGTGTTTTCTTTTCCCTAGGATATAAAAAAAATTAGCCCGGAAATCAAAATTTGAAGATCATTATGGTAGATGTTGAAGATCTTTCACCCTGATTAGAAGATTGTGTTCTGAGTATCCAAACACACTAAATTATTACGATCCTTGAGTGTTGGTTTTTGTTATGTATTAAGTATTCCAAAAAAGTAATTTAATGTCCATGTACGTCAAGATTTTGGTCTCTACACAACAGACCCAATCCTATTGATCTTATATCTCTATCAGGTACTCTGCAAGCATCTCCTCATCGTTAATGCCCAGCTCTCCCCAGTCGCTGACGTGTGATGGATCAGGAATATACCTCCATAGCTATGACAGATGAAAAAAAACCATTCTCCCAGTGCATCAATGGGGAAGATCAAAGAATAATTCCACCTCACAAACTCTTCTCACGATTTGAAAAGTTCCGATGAACCTCGGATATAGCTTGTCGCCCCAGCCAAATCCCTGCAACTCTTGTCAGGGTGAGACCAGATGAAAACCTGGTCTCCCTCATCAGACTCCATGGGTATCCAACTAATATGAACATATGATTACAACTTCCTCAGTGTTTTCCTCATCCTCTCCTGGATGATCTGGAACATCTCAATGGTAGCCCGTACCAACTCTAGACCCATGAATATTGACTCCCCTAGGTCTATACATCATAGAGGTGGCTGGGATGGCCACTCATATAATGCCTCAAACAGTGCCATTCCAATAGTGTAGTTATAGTTATTTTTTTAAGATAACTCCACAAGTGGTAGGTGGGCTTCTCAACTATGATAAAAATCAAGGACACAAGCACGAATAATGTTCTCCATGTTCTGTATGGTTTACTCTATCTGAACATCATTCTGGGGGTGAACAGCTATGCTCAAGAATAGCTGTGTCCCAAATTCCTTCTGTAACCCCTTCCACAACTAGGATTTACAACATGCATCATGGTTTGACATGATCGTCAAGGGACCCCTGTGAAGTTGTTTTATCTCCTGGAAGTAGTGGAACCCCATTCCCCCTACCGATCCCTGATCTTGAATGTGTAATAACTGAGCCAACTTGGTGAGTTCTTCAACGATCACCCAGATAGAGTCTTCACCCCAATACGTGTGTGGTAACCCCATCAATAAGTCTATGTAGATACCATCCCACTTCAACTCTGGTACCTCAATTGGTTGTGTCAAGCCTTCTGGGACCTAATGCTTAGCCAACACATACTGACAAGTGAGGCATCCTGAAAGGAACTCTACCAACTCTTACTTCATCCCTAGCCACCTGTACTGATGTTAGAGATCCTAGACATCTTTTCCCAACCAGGATGTACCGCCAAAGGTTATGTATGGTACTACCTCAACACCTCCTTCTATAAAGTCACTAGTACTATAGTGCGACCTCTGAAAAGGATGATGTGCTCCCCACCTATTTAAAATCCATCAAGAGCCTATCGCGAGGATATTTAAGCTTATCGAGCCTCATATTCAACATCCTCAAGTTGTTCCTCCATAAATCATTGAAGGATTAGAGGAGTGATAGTGATAGATTAGAGGTAATCTTCTCCATCACCATCCATGAAGGACATCTACATCACAACTAGATACTATATTGCTTCACATAGTTTCTAATAACTTGACCTCCTACTTGGGTGCGTCGGCCTCCAGATTCCCTTTCCTATGATTATAAACTATCTCAAATTCATAGTCCTGGAAAAACTCCAGCCATCACCTTTGTCTCATATTCAGATCCCTCTATGAGAAAATGTACCTGAGACTCTTGTTGTTGGATCAGAAGGTAAATCGTTCATCGATAGAGTAGTTTTCCACTTCTACAAGGAAAAGGCCACTATAGAAAACTACAAGTCATGGGTTGCATAGTTCTTTTTATGATGCCTCAACTATTGTGAGCCTTAGGCGATCACTACCCTCTCTAGGATCAAGACATAACCTAGTCTAATCCTTGATTCATTGTAGAATTCTATATACACAATTTCCTATTCTAGTAGTCGCAGTATGGGGGCACTCATCAATCTCCACCTCAGTTACATGAAACTCTTTTAAAACTGTTCCGTACATACAAATGAATTTCTCGTCTTTCTCAGTGCTAACAAGGGTTCTCCTACTATATAAATATTGGGTACAAACTTTCAGTAATACCCATCCACTCTAAGAAAATTTTTCACCTCAGTCACGCTCCAGGGTATCTCCCAAGAAAGCATTGATTTTATCTTCACTGGATCCACCCCAACCCCATCCCCTAAGATGAAGTGTCCCAGAAAGTGGAACTCCCAAAACTAGGACTAGAACTTTGACTGATAATCATAATTGTTGTGCTCTCATAGTGTAACCATTACTATCCGAGGGTGTGTAGCATGCTTCTCCTCTGACATTGAGTACTCCAAGATTTCATCAATGATGACTACCACAAAACGATCGAGGTAAGGCAAAAAAATATGGTTCTTGAGTCCCATGAATACGACTGGGAAATTGGTCACACCAAAAGGCATCAGTAAAAACACATAGGGGCCATAACCACATCTAAAGGTTGTCTTCGCTAAATCACCATCCCATAAACAAAGCTGATTATAGCTATAATTGAGGTCAATCATCGAGAAACTCTTCGCTCCCTTCAGCTGATCGAAGTGGTCATCAATCCACAAAAGTGGATACTTTTTTTCATGGTCACCTGGTTCTAGCACCCAATGTCGACAGATAGTCTCAAGCTCCCATATTTATTCTTGGAAAACAAACATCAGGGCTACCTCTGGGGAAACACTAGGTCTTACGAACCCCTTCCAATGTAAGTCCTCCAATTGTACTCTCACATCCTAGAGATCTGTGGGATCCATCTGTTATACAGGTGTAGATATCGGTGTTGTCCCATGGTAAATCCAACACAAAATTCATCCTCTTTGTGAGGAGGTAGTCTTTAGATATCTTCTAGAAATACATCCACATACTCTTCCACCACTACAATAAATCATAGACACCTCTCATCCACAACACCGAGGGTGAGGATATATAACTGGTAAGTGATTGGATACACCTCCTCTGAGAAAGTTCATCTTGTGCTGCAAAGGTTCCCTTCTAGCCGATGAAGGAAAACCTAGTCCCATCCTCATGAACACACCACATTTTGAACCTAAAACAGTCAATATGAGCATGTACTATATATAACAATTTCATACACAAGATGAAGTCTTAGGGACTAAATGCTACTACTAGGATATCCAACCAGAAGATATTGCCTCCTAGAGTAATCCCACAATGCTGACACTAGTTTGTAATATGTGAAACCCCTCCCTTATGAGTCGATAATTATAAGGATCGAGAAAATGGATCTACCAGAATCATTGATCCTTAAAGGAGGTCAGTAGAAAGGAAATAGTATCTAATACCGAGGTCTTTGAAAACATCAGATATGGTCAAAAAGAAACAGATCATACCACTAATTATCTCTGGATTGTCATGGTTGTAGGCCTACACTTCTTGAAGTTGAGCTCGCCCCTCTCCGCCAGCTCCCAGATCCTATGGTGGACCACATGGGGGTGGTAGAGGTGGTACATCGAACCATCTTCCACCAACTATCACATGGCCTACTTCCCTTCCATGTCTGCCACCCTATGGACCTCCTCACTCGAACCTCTACCTCTTCCTTGACAGTCCCATGACCATCTTTTAATCGTTTGTGTGGCGGGTCAAGCAATCACGAGCCGTATACCCCTTCCCATCGTATGAGTAACATACTCTAGACCTCAGCTGACCCCCTCGGTCTCACAAGCTCCACACCTCCAACCATTTGACCTAGGGTAATCCTCAGAAAGCTCTTGCCCATTTGGGCATCTGTATTGTCTTCCTAGTACCTAATATAGATGACTCATCCACCTGTCATTCGATGGTGGCTCTCACCATCGGTGCCTGCTCAGCTAGGATGCTCTCCAATAGTATAGCTCACTCTAGCACTCCAACCTGCCTCGGGATGCTAAGAGAAGTATTTGATGCCTTGATCACCCAACGAAGTCCTTGCCCAATGGTTCGGGCCCTGAAGAAAGGGTCTTATACCATGTTATAGGAGTAGAAGGAGAGGTTGGTAAACCTCACAGAGTACTGGTCCATGGTCAGGCCACCCACTTGTAGGTGTTTTCGCTCTCGAATACGCACTGATAATAGTGTATTTGGTATGAACTCTGACTTTAAGAGGCTCCCTAAGTCCAACCAGGAACAGGTTTCCTCCTCATGTGTTTGGAGCATCATGCTCCAATATATCACTGTCTTGAACTAAAAACGATAGTTTCTAGGACCACCATCCACTATGGGAAAAAGGTCTTTTTGCAACGGGCCTTTTGCGACGGGAATAAATCTCGTCGCAAAAGGTCCCTCCAAGAGGTTATTTGCGATGGGGGAAATGACCCGTCGAAAATAACCAACTATTTGCGACGGGATTTCATCTCCCATCATAAATATTTTGGCATGGATAGCGCGCCAAACCGCCCGAAGGTTATTTGCGACAGTGGGATCCCACCATCGCAAATAGTTAGGTATTTGCGACGGGCCCCTTTGCAAATAACCAGTGGAGGTTTATAGATTTTTGGGACGGGATGTCGTCCTGTCGCAATAGGTGTCTCGGCATGGACTATTTGCGACAAGTCCCATCGCAAATAACCCTTTAACCGTCGACAGTAATTAATGTGGGCATATGTATTTGCGACGGGCCCCCTCGCAAAAAATTCTATTTGTGACAGGTATCCCATCGCAAATACTCATGTTCCAAATAATCTAACATATATGTACCCCCATCCGTTTTTCCTCACATTCATCTGGAATTTTAGATCCTGTTTCTCTCTAAACACAGATTTTAGAGAGAGAATTTTTCAAAGTTCATTTTGTTGTTCACGAACAAGTTGTGAAGCCGTCTGCATCAATAGAAAATCAGTCATAACGGTACTTATGTTTTTTTTAATTTATTATTTATTTAATTTTTTTATGTTAACTTTTTTTATTGTTGATTAGTTGTAATGAAATTAAAATTTAATTGTTCTGTCATTAGTATTTATTTATACTAATAAATTGACATTTTTAGTATTAATTTTTAATAATTAGTAGTAATTATTAATTATTATTGATAATTAGTAATGTATATAATTAATTTGTAGTAATTAATAATAATTGGTAATAAATATCAATAAATAGTAATAAATAACCATAATTAGTAATAATTTAGAATAATTAGGAATAATTAGGAATAATTAGAAATAAATATTAATAATTAGTAATAACTAAGAATAATTAGTAATAATTAGCAATAATTATGAATAATTAGAAATAATTAGTCATAATTAGAAGTAATTGGTAATAAATTGCAATAAAGAGCAATAATTAACAATAATTAGTAATTAATTGTAATAATTAGTAATAAATTGTAATTATTAGTAATAAATTGTAATAATTAGAAATAAATACTAATAAGTACTAATAAGTACTAATAATTAGATATAAATACTAATAATTATGAATAATTAGCAACAATTAGAACTAATAAGCAATAATTAGACATAATTAGCAATAATTAGAAATAAATATCAATAATTAGCAATAATTAGCAATAATTAGAAATAATTAGTAATAATTAGCAATAATTAGAAATAATTAGTAATAATTAGCAATAATTAGGGATCATTAGAAATAATTAGAAATAATTAGTAATAATTAATAATAAATAACAATAAATAGTCAAAAATAAGAATAATTAGTAATAATTAGTAATAATTAGGAATAATTAGTAATATTTAGGAATGAATACTAGTAATTAGTAATATTTAGCAGTTATTAGTAATAATTAGCAATAATTGGGAATAATTAGCAATAATTTGGAATAATTAGCAATAATTAGGAATAAATTGAAATAATTAGTAATAATTATCTATAATTTGTAATAATTACTAATAAATACTAATAATTACTAATAATTACTAATAATTAAGAATAATTAGAAATAATTAGGAACAATAAGGAATAATTAACAATAATTAGCAAGAATTAGAAATAATTAGCAATAAATATGAATAAATTGTATTAATTAACAATAATTAAGAATAATTAGGAATAATAAAACTAATTAGAAATAATTAGAAATTAATAGAAATAATTAGAAATAACTAGAAATAATTACTGATAATTAAGAATAATTAGCAGTAATTAGGAATAATTAGTAATAAATAAGAATAAATTGTAACAATTATTAATAAATTGTAATAAATAGTAATAAATAGTAACAAATAGTAATGAATAGTAATAAATATTAATTAATTTTAATAAATTGTTATACTTATTAATAAATCATTATAGTTAGTAATAAATAGTAATACTTAGTAATAAATATGGATAATTAGTTATAAATAATAATAATTAGTAATAAATAAAAATAATTATTAATAAATATAAATAATTAACAATTCATATTAATAATTAGTAATAATTAGTAATAATTAGTAATAATTAGTTTGGAATAGTTAGAAAGAAAGTTTAATAAAGTTTAATAAATTCCATGAACTTGGCACAATTTCCAATGGATTGATGTCACTCCTTTTTCTCGATGACATTTATCCATTCAACTCTCACCAACTCAAAAAAATATGAAAAATGTGCTGCTACATAGGCATATTCAATCTCGTATACACAAGATAGGATATGCATTCATAGGGTCATATTTTTATAATGTTTTTAGGCGGTGACAGTTGGAAGAAGACGATTCATCGAAGACAATGGAGCTCTTTTGTCAGACGGATCATTTACTAGCATCTTTCTCACACTAAAATCACAATGAATAATTTGGTTGGAGATACGAAATAATTTTTTTATTTTAATAATATTAATATTATTTTTTCATTAATCATAATTTTATTAAATATATTTTCTTAGTCTTATATATTTTATTATTTTTTTATTTTACTAATATTAATAATAATTATAATAATATTTTATGAATTTTTTTACTTTTTTTTGTGAATATTGAGAATTTCAATATTTTTTATTTTTTTATTATATTAATAATATTAAAAATAATTTTTAAATAATCATAGTAATATTTTATGATTTTTTTTTCTTATGAATATTATGAATTTTATGATTTTCTGCTTTTTTATTATTTTAATAATATTAAAATCAATTTTTCAATAATCATAATAATTTTTTATAATTTTTTTATATTTTTTTGAATATTGAGAATTTTAATATTTTTTATTTTTTTAATTATTTTTATAATATTAAAATTAAATTTTCAATTATCATAATTTTATTAATTTTTTTTTTAAATTTCCTTATTATTTGCGACGGGATCTCTTATGATGTGATCTTGTCAAAAATAGTCTAAATAATTTTTTCATAAAAAAGGTATTTGCGACGAGATTACAGGCCCGTCGCAAATAGTATTTACGATGGGATGGCAAATAATCTAAAAAAATATTTTCAAAAAGCATTTGCGATGGGATTATGAGCCCCTCGCAAAAAGTTGTTTTTCAAAAAAAACTATTTGCGACGTGATTACGGGACCATCGCAAAACGTTATTTGTGACGGTCCCATCGCAAAGGAGCTTATATATATATATATATATATATATATATAATGTATATAATCAGAGACTTATTTTCGACGGTGATGTTTCCCATTGCAAATTACCCATCGCAAATACCTTGAATTCTAGTAGTGATCGGGTCTTTAATTGTCTCTACTAGGGAAAAAACATGTGTAACTACCTTCATCCAATCCTTAGATGCCTAAGGATCTATCTCACCTTGAAACCTTAGAGGACTCTAACTTTGGAACTTGTGCAGCATACTCAGTAATTATTCATTGTCCGCTGGTGGGGTGAGTAGGAACTACTGCTCTACGGGTGGTGTTGTTGTTGGTACACCACCAAAAGGTGATATTGTTGTAAGTGGTCCCTGCACTAACACCTCATTGCTCGGTGGACCATCTTTTATATCCCTCACTAGAATCCTTGCAAGATTTATTTATGGAGCCATCCAGTAGGGAAACAGATGTACCACATTCCATGGGATATCCCTAGTGATCTGACTCACATGAGAATAAGAGAAAAACATTTCCGAAACACATGAAACCAGTGTTTTCATGTACTGAGTCACAAAATAGAATTTAGGGTTCTAGTTTATGGATATGTCACCTTCCACACCAACACTGGACTCCCTAAACTAATATCCAAACTCAATACACATAAAAAAAATTCTCTAATCAAATGTATAGACTATAAAATCTTCTGGTAGAACCTACCACCCTTCGATGCAAAATTTTCACGACCTATCCCCTGGGGCCCATGACATGAAAACCACATACCCGCCTTCCATATTCTAGGGCCTGATGAGTAGCACTAGAAATTCATATCCAAAAAAAGTAAGTCATTATCTTTAAACCTATACACCCACAGATATTGCCTAATGCACCAACCAAACCACAAATAAATGAAGTAATTTCAATCAACACAATGTACCACCACTAAGAGTAAAAAAGTGTAAACTGAGGTAATTGGGGAAGAATAAAATCCCAAAAAAAGAAAATTAAAGAAAAAGTGGTACAATCTCTCATGATTTTCTTCCAAGGACCCTAGCTGAAGGGTAGGTACAACTCACTGTCAGATTTCACTAAATCACAACACGTCTATCGATCCTCCTCTAACCACCATCTAAACCTAGCTCCCCAATGTCCCATTCAATGTTATCACTCGTTTGAACAAGGCAGAGTTGGTGAGTCGAAGACCATGCAGGGGTGAGGAAAAAAATACTCAGTATGGTCCCTGAGACCAACATGTGTCTCAAAAATATCCATAATAGAATATACCACAAAGAAATATCTCAATGTAATCAAAAAAGAAAAAGAAAAATCTCACTCAAAGTATAACTTAACTATAGAATTGGAGTTGATTATTCGTAATCCTAATTCATCTTAATATGTTAATAGTCTCTATTGCAGATCCATCAAGGTTCACTCTATAGTTGATCCACAAAGGTTCACTCTGTTTCTAATCCACAATGGGTCGCTCTATGGTCGATCCATGGCATGTCACACTACTTCTAATCCACGAATGGTCACAATCACGCTGATCCAAAACAGGTCACTCTTATTCTGATCCACAAATGGTCACACTTATGATGATCTATAAAGGGTCTCTCTTATACTGATCCACAAACTGTTTCTCATTTTTCGAGAAACAAAGAGTCGCCCATTTATTGATCCACGAAGGGTCTCGCATCATTATTCACATCACATCCAGCCACTGCAAACCTACACTTAGAACATCCGTTTTACAGTGGACATGATCCTCAAGAAATCAGTCATAACTCAACAACAATTAATTCCAAATTAGAGTAACCACAAATATCATCACGTCGTAAGGGTACCAATGGAATAGATGGCGCGTCGAACGAATGTCTGGTCTGTAAGATATGAGCATTTTTGTAAAAAGGGCCAGGTTAGATTTGAGCCCAAATCCAACAACACTATATGATAACCTCTACAAAAACTCAATAGTGTATTTCATAATGGTCACCTTATCACACGGGTCCTGTTGTTGTAGACAACACGTCAATCAGTCACACTGTTTAGGAGATACATCCCTTTTCGTATACAGGGTCCGGTTACATCCAATCTAGGTCTGACTAGTTCGGACCAACACGACCAACCCAAATCGGGGTCCCATATGACCTGATCTTGTCCATCTATCCCATTGGGCATCAGTAGAACTGTCTGAGGTTGGTCGTGGGTTCATTTCGCCTGGTTTCACAGTGACCCGATGTATGTTTCCAGATCGGCTAACATTGGTGGGCTAGTCTCTTTTCCAAGCCACAACCACTGTGAAACTGAGAATTATTCCATCGGCCTGGTGGGATGGCTGGTTCGGCCTAGTCCGATTGGTAGAGAAGTTTGTCTTGGATAGGCTCGGTCGGTTCGATTTTACCCGAACATGCTCGGACGGTCCAGTTGGGGTGTGCTCATTTGGTTAACCCCTTCACCACCCATTATTCTACCATGTACCTAAAGGAGCAGGCCACTCCCATCTAGGTGGTGACAGGATGGAACTTCATCCAGCCGACCACTATGGTCGACATTTGGTGGCCTCCTCAACCGCGGTGCACAACCTCAACATATGCGGCTATCATGGGCCACATGCTCTAGTCCCATATGGTGTCGGTTGGTACTGCCTCCTACCTATGTCTGCGGTAACCTAGTGGTGCCGTGCTGGTGGGGTCACACCAATGACACCTTCCGCAGGCCACCAGGTTCCTCTCCGGTGGTCTGATTTCAAAACTACTTGTTCCCTGATGTCTCTCGGGTTTCTACATTCCCTACGAGGGCCATGAAATTTCCTTGCAACCATTTTGAACCTCCGTCGACCAAGAATTCACAAGGGGGAGGTTTTTCAGGATTTTTTTTGTTGACATGTTCCCTCTACATTATAATTTAAAAGTAGTGTAGGTTTAGGGAGAATGTTGTATCAGCAATATACAAATCCCATTGTTAAAACCCATGAAAAGGACACCCCCCGCATCGAAGAATGTTCTACGGGTTAACTCATTCATGTGTTGACCTCGGTTCGTCACTTTAGAAAAAGAATGGGGAATAGAATTTAATCAAACAACCCCCCCTGGATTGTTGGATTCGCTACTGATGATGGATGAGATCTGCATCGTTCTAGTTGATCCATGAATCATTAGATTTTGTTGTCATATTTGTCATTATTTGTTTTAGAGTAATTACTCAATAGTTTAATTAATGAATCAACAAGGTTTTAATTCTCAACTCTCTAATGTGTTAGTTTAATAAAAAGGAAACATGTCAGAATGATACTGTTAAGTTGTGACCTGGAATTGTTTCATTGTCTCATTTATCATATAGCCTAGACGTTATGCATGCACAAATGTTCCATTAACAATTATCATTTAATATGCCTCATCTTTTCCTCATCACCGCACCGCAGTGCCACCATCCACCTCTAAATGGTTCGATTTAAAATAAAATAACATCTTTATGTAATTTTATTATTTTCTGAAGTCCAAAAATTAACTTTTCCAACCAACCCTTCTCAGTCAATGATAATTCCTTTCTATGAGAATCCAAATGTTCCGTGTTCGATGGTTCCCTCATATTAGTGTCTCAATCACCGGTTCTAATCTTAGAAAAACCATCTCACACATTTACTTATGTGAACTAAAAAATGTTCAAAATTCTTTTATGGCCTCACCAGGCCTCAGAATCTCATGCCATAAAAGTGTGTGGTCTCAAAATAGTTCCATACAATTAGAAAAATTGCACAAAAATTCCAGGGAGATACATTATATTACCTTTTTCTTAAAAGTTCCATGTTAAAGTTATATTTTGTGTAATAACCAGTCTTTTTTACATACATGATTTGACTTTTTATTAATTTTTCTATTTCGTAGATAATCTTTTACAAATATCAAAAATTTAAGTTGTGATATAAATATACAATATATTCATTATAGGTTATTTATATTAATTCAAAAAAATTAGAAATTGGAAATGAAATTCACCATTCTCGAATATGGTAGGTCGTACGTACACATAAACGTTGTTTCCATTTTCATGATGTATTGAAAGAAAGAAAAGAAAATTATATATATTATAATTACATTATAATTTTTATTTCATATATATCACATATTTTTATTAAAACTATCCATTATGAATTCCATTAAAAGGATGAATGAATCACTTCACTTCGCGGGGAGGTAGACTAACATGCACACGAACGAAATTATCATATTTCTAAAAAATAGAATGCATGAAGTTATTTGTCATATAAAAATCCATTAATTACAAAACAAATTCATAAAAATCATAAATATAGTATATAAATAGTATGTCAATCCTTATTACCAACCTTTAAATGACTTTAATGAAAAATGAACAACATTTGTTCATGAGACGCCATTCTATCGTACACACGAATGACTATTTGGTGAGACATTCGATTGAAGAGTGTGTGGTTGTAGATTTTAACATTAAAATAAAAAAAGCATCGTTTATGTAATATAATTACATACTTATATAATCTTTATATAAATAAAATTGATATACATTGATAAGGAAATTAAATAAAAATTATTTCTAAAGATCATGTCTGATTCTTTGAATATCCTCCTTAGGATTGAACTAAACCTGTGAAATGATTTATTTATGAAAGAAATAAAGATGGGGGTAAGGAATTTGTTAATTAGTTTTGGCATGGTTTGGATAACCAATTAACATGAGAGGAGTAAATAAGTGGATAGAGTGATTTCATTTTCATACTTGAGGAGGAGGGATATACTGGTAAATACTCAAAGGTATTCCCTATTGATAGGGTTCTCTAACCTCATGTGATTTCTAAATCTAAAACTAATAGATGGATTGGAAATTATGGTCAATAAACACATAAAACAAACAAAATTATAATCATTTTCACCATTTTTTACATTTTCCATTATGTTTAATCATGTTTACCCTTTTAATTTTTACCATTGTAATTAGTATTCTAACCTTTGTAATTTATCCATTAAGAATAAATTAAACATACAATTATAAAATTGAGACCCATTTATTATAAATATTATATAGTATTTGGATGATAAAAGTATCATTTGTGTGTAAAATTAATTTTAACATAAGTGTGTGTAACACAGCGAAGCACTACTTTAACGTTAAATGAGTCAACTGAGTTTTTATTATTTAGTAGTCATTATATTAATTACAAAGAACAATTGGTCATTTAACGGTCCATATTTCATATTTCTTAACAATATAAAATTAATTAGAAGTGGTTCATATTTTTAGTAATTTCAAATAATTTAATTAAATATAAATTACTATAAATTAACATTAATGTCATTTTTGAAATTATTTAACTAATTTAAATTTAATATCATCAAGAAAAAGATGGAATTTGAATTTATTTTCATCAAACATTGGTTTCAATAAATATTAATTTATAAAAATAATGAAACAAACTAATTATTTCTATTATGATAACATTTTTTTTGAATCATTTATTTTATTTAATTATGAACTAAATAAACCATGAGTTGGAGTTTATCAAAGAAATTATTATTATTATATAATCTATAAAAATTAAGGACAAATTATTATGATAAAAATAATTCATTTAAAAAATATAATATTTATAACAAACTCTATGTATTTGTTTTATATCACAAAATCATTATAGAAATTATAAGGAAGAACGATACATTTTTCCTTTTTCTATATAACTTATTATATAGGTATCATTAAGGGATTAGTGTCCCAAAAAACACATATATTTGAGACTATGGTCAAAAGGGTCTACATAATTCCAAAAAAAATACTTTTTCACATATTTTGTGTCAATGTTCCACCATATATTCTAAATATAACCACTAATTAAACAAGTTTTCACATTCAATATTATTAAAAACAATGATGCCTTTTTCAAAAGACCAAAGCATGAAAATAAATAATAAAGGAATTCTATATTTATTGGTATAAAATAATAGAATGAACATATTACCTATAAATTTCATTAATATAAACCAAAAATAGTGAATTGTTTATTTTATTAGTATAAAACATACTTGTGCGCATTTAAATAATTTTTTTTAAAAAAAATTACCTTTTATTTTATTAAGGATTTTATTTGAATTTATAATTAGTTTTATACCAAATAATTAATTACATATACATATATAAAACATGATTATATATTTCAATAAATCTTATACATACCCACCATTCCAATGGAAATGTGAGAACTATCATGTTAATTAATAATTTTATTAATATATTTTTTGGAAAAACTAGGACTTAAGGGTAACTATAACTATTAAAGAAACCCATTGTTGAATGTATTGTATGATAAAATCAGTGCTCTTTACCCTTTATGCTATAAAATATAATTTTCTTCTCGGAAAATTGTAGGGTATTTCATGATATGGGTAAATATAATTGGCATTAATTTGGGTCAGTGACATAGGTTATGATTTGTGTAAAGTGATGTACTTCAATATTTTTTGAACATATTGATTTTGTAAAGGAATAGAAATTTTAAAAAAAACATATGAATAATGCATTTAATTAAATTGAATATATGAGATAATATGGTTAGATCTTTAAATTCCCATTAAAATACTAATTTTTATATGTCATCAGGAGGGAAAATAATGATGACCTCAATCATCCAATTAGGTATGACTATGTTAAAATAATGTTCCCATGGAATATTTAATCTGAGTAAATTATTTTATGTGGACCCTAATAGTATTAATTTACTAAATTTTATATATGAATTTTTGTACACATAACTGGGAAACCATAAAGGTATGGATATAGGAATAATATAATTGACTTTATCCATATAATAGATTGTGAAAGGATTTTTCTAAACAACTATTTAAGATTCACATATGATATAATTTCCAGGATACACAATGTAAATATATATGTTGTGAGAGAAATTAGAAACCACACTCATTTCATTGTGAAATATGTATTTTAAAATAATAATGGATATTTTTTTTATGTAAAAGTTGTCAAAATTTCAATAGGATCATTTAAACCAAATTACTTATTAAATTAATGTAAAACAAGATACTCATTAGATAAAATATTATTTTCTTCCAAAAATGGAATAATCATCAATCATGACTTATAGATTAATATTATAAATAAAATATATTAATCAAATAAAGTTTCTATATGGATATAAAAGATTAATTACTGATCGAAAGTAATAATTAAAATTATATGTTTGGGATAAATAATTTCTAAGGAAACTGTTGGATTAAACAATTTAACAAATATAGCTAAAATTTAAGAAAATTATTTCAAGGATTCTGTTTATGAATCCAGAAATGTGAATGCATCCTTTGATTCAATCATGAAAAAGATACAGGAGAATATGGACATGTTTAATATGGCGTGAAACTAAACAGATTTATCGAAACAATAATGGATTGAGAGGTATGTGTTTTCAATGGAATTTTCCAGGTGAAACATGATATGTCATGACCCATCACCTAGGGCCCATTCCATGACTACAACAAGCCCGTCTTTTATAGGTCAGGGTTTGGGGACAAGCACCAGAAATCAATATCCCAAAAACAAGAAGGCATTGGCTTTAAACCTATACAAACCCACATTCCAAGAACACGACATGATGCAACCATGAAGTAAAACTCTAGTAATAAAATTGTGAAATGAATGTAAAGGTGATGGAATACAAGCCCAATAGAAAGATATAACTGTAAAAGAAAACAGTAAATGTCTCATGTAATTTTCCACTGAGGATCCTACCTCAAGGTTAAGTACAACTTGTCTCCATAGATCTCCATGTCAACAAGTCACCCCCATGTACCCTCTAGTCAGGTCTCCATTAGTCTCATCCGAGCTGCTCGTCATCTCTACAAGACACAAAAAGGTGCGGGCGAAGCCCATTCATGGGTTAGTAAAACAATACCCAGTATAGACCCCAAGATCCCCGAAGGTATCATAGAATTTCCCAAAGGAAAACCAAAAAGCATGATCTCAATCACAAAGCACAAGGAAAAGATTCAACTCAAACTTGGTATACAAGTCGGCGATTGGGAAAAAATATGATTAGTCATATGATTTATCGTTTTATTCCATTCGAAATTTCCACAAAATAACCATCAAGATGTTATTCCATTGACGAACCACACAGGGTCGTATGTCACATATCCACGATGGGCTTCTCTAATGTTGGTCCTCATCGGGTCACGTACTGCTGATCCACACAGGGGTAATAGAATTTTGATCCAAACATGGTCGTTTTGATTCTGATCCACACAGGGTGGCTTGATTTTGATCAATATGGGGTTGCAAAGATGTTGATCCCCACAGGGTCTCTATTATATTGAATCACACAGGATTTCAAGATGCGGATCTACACTAGGTCGCAATGATGTTGATCCACATAGGTTTGCTAAATGCTAATCCACATAGGATCATTACTCAGATGATAGCCAGCAACAGGATTCCCCACATCTGGGGAGCATGAGTATTGTTTTATCTGCTCCTCTAGATATTGTTCATGGAAAAACTTCTATGATGTTCCACAATGAAGTAATGTAACGCCCCGACCCCAGCTACCCAGAGTCGGTGCATTATTACATAACATTGGCATGATCACAAGAAAGATCAAATTTCGAAAGACCGATTGGTTTAGTATCCTTGGAAACACTAGATATATTCATAGGTTTTACATTACATCATAAAATGAAAAACTACTACAAAAACATAAAGTCTCCATAATCCACACTCATATCCCCACATAATATCCCTGCAGGTCATTCATAATTTACTTCTTCGCTTCCTGGGAAAAATAAAACATATAAAAGGGGTGAGCTCAAATGCCCAGTAAGGATAACAAAATAGCGGAAAATTTCATAAATAAGAATAAACTTTTAAGGCAATGTATAACTAAAACAAAATCCTTTCAAACATGAACTTTCAACATGGTATGGCATAAATAAAATGAAATAATTCCATTTACTTATTCACATGGATATTCTACTAATCGAATAATCACATGCAAAAATAAATAACCACTTTCATAATGTTGGAATGCATAATGCCAGACTATCATAACCACATAGCCAAGGCCTCGTGCCAAGACTACAAATAAGATTTTGTCAAGGCCTTGTGCCAAGACACTAGTTTGTCTCATGAGACCTACCGATGCATCGAGTAGCTATAGCGGGCTCCACCCGTCACTTATTAATTCCAATGCATTCCCATATGAAAAGGTTTAAACATAACATAAACATTCGTATTAAAACTAGCATACGAAATGTCAATAATTTCACCATAAACTATGAATGGTATAAAAATCGCACATCCATAGTCAAACATATCAAAAAACCTTCAATACAATATAGAAGTTTTGTATCATAATAAATCAACTTCAAATAATCTTAAAATCCATCAAAGGATGTTGACGTAGATGAAATCAAAATTTTTTTTAAAGAAATATCTCCTTTTATTTTGAAATCATTTAAGATCCATATAAAATAAAACATTTTCTTTGAAAATATTCTTATAACCTTGTAAGGAAAGCTTTGAAGATTTTATAACGGCGTAAAATAACCGCACCCGCCGTATAAGTTAAAAAAAACATTCTTACCTCAATTCTGTCGAAAAGGTTAAAAAGGACCTTGTTTTGAAAACGACGGAAAGATTCCTTTATAAACCTCTTATAAAAAGTCAAACAAGGGTATAAATGACTTTAACCCATATTCTTTTAAATAGTAAAAATGTTTTGAAATACATCTTTAAGAAACATGGATGTGGATGATAAAGATATCCCAGTAGATTATTACGTATAAACAACCTCGGATAATGAAGAGATTGTGAAATAACCCTTACCTTGTACTTTTCCTTTGTTGGGGTCGGTTAACCTCCTGTATAATGGTGAAATAATTTTTATTAAATTATACAAGAATCATATACATTAATATGATATCATATATGATCTTTTAACATTGCTTTATTAATAATATCTTAGTATTATCGTCGTTTCAGGTGATAATCGATTCGTTCTTCTTAAATGTTTGGTTACGTAAGACATGTTTGTAATGGATAGATTAAATCTTATTCATAATCAGAATGATATTAACATTATTTTTAACCCTAAAATGAGAATAATACTTGAATGGATACGATGGAGGATGGATCTCACCGCGTTCGTGGAGACGGTAGTCCGTACGTACGCACGAACGCTACTTCCGTTTAATTTTTATTTTAAAATAATTGAATCCAAATGATACATAGGTATATTACTATTCCAGTATAATATAATATTTTATATATGTTACTTAATTTCATTAACAGCATCCTTTATACGTTCCATGTGTGGTATGAACGAGTCATATCATTTTAAGGGGGCGGTAGTCCGCACTTCCTCAAATGAAATTATCGTATGTATATACAACATGAAACGAATAATGGTATGAAATAAAATAGAATTACAGAAGATTATATATAAAATATATATCATTAATATCATATTTAATTATAGTTCCATCATAATGGCCACCATGAGAGGCGGTAAGATGTATTTGAACAATCATCGTTTCGTGAGGCGTTAGTTTGCCATCCACAGAAACATTATGTTCATCATCCATTAGATGGAGTTGTGTCTATGTGTAGTTTGAATCCATCTTATAAAAACATCCTAGTATATTTAGGATACTGGTGTTGTTACAAAAGAAAGGAAATAAAAAGAGTTTGGGGGTTGGAGAAGCAAAATAAAGGAAAATAATTTAAGAGAAATCGTTACCTTTAATTTAGGTAACTCGCTTTGGTTGGAACCAAAGGACTTATTGAAATGATTTCTGCCTAAGGGGAAGCTTAAAGGAGGAGGAGAGGGATTTGGGGAGCTTATTTGGGCAGATTTTGGACGAGCCAAGTGGCTTGAGAGGTGTGAGGAATGAGTAGAAGTGGTCTCCTTTTATAAGGGAGAAGAGGGGCTCTTAAAGAAAGCGTGAAAGTATTACTTTATAATATAATTATATTCGGTTTATAATGGTCCAATAATCATTGAGGTCGAAGATAAGATGACTAATATTCTAAATAACATCAACCAATAAGAATTGGACAGGTTTTAGATAATATTTTAATCATTATAATCTTATTTATTTAAATGATTTATTACTGAGGTAAACATTGCATCATTATTGTGTCATTAATAATTTAAATTATTTGATGTCTAAAAATTATAAATAAAATATCATTATGTAGGAAATATTTTTATCTTTCTAATGAATATTTATAATCGAAAATCAAACATGTATAACCCTATGTAAAAATTGTTCTTTTAAAAGATGTATGCTTATGCCATTTTTATTTTTATTTTAACTTTATTAATATAAAGTGTCCCTACCACATACAAGTGGCTCCAAGGGGTCCCCAAATTGACCCAAAGATGCTCATGGTCGGGTATGTGTCCACCAATAAGGTTAGGATAGGTTTTAGGGTAATTTTGTATTATTATAATATTATTATTTTAACCCTTATTTACCGGATTTATCCTTAACCATGGTAAATTAAATATTTACCACAGTAATTATTCAAAATGTCTAAAAATAAAAGTTACCTATTTACACAATTTGGACATCCTGATTCCAAATATAGAATCCATTTTTCTAAATTCAAAACACAGAAGTGGCAGAAATTAATTTAAAATTAATTCCCGCTGTCAAAACAAAAAGCGTGTTTTTAAGAGGTAATAACTATCAAAAGATTGACACTTGTTTATGTTCGGTTTAATTGTAAAATTATGTCCAATGACCAAAATTATATTAAATGGTAAAAATATATTCTAAATATACTTTAAAACCACTCAAATTCACAATTTATCACTATTAATTATTTTGATTAAAAAAGTTGTTTTTAATTAAAATTTAGTAATTTTCACTATTCATCTAAATATTAAAGTTATCCGAAAAGTACCAAAATTTCACCCTAGGATAATTTCAATATTCCGAATCGAAAAATGAAGTCCATTTTGAAATATAAAATATATATGATTTCAAAAAGTAGGTATTACTATTCACAACGGCTATTTTAATTAGTTGTGCTGTGTGTTAGAACTCGAGGTTGCGTACAACACACGCTATCGCATTATTCGAAGGGAAACGTACCGTGGAAGCTTGGGGTGTTACATTCTCCCCTCCTTCAAATAATTGTGTCCTCGCAATTTATAGGGTATTACTGCATAAAAAGACTCGGGTGGTTCTTCATCATAAGTTCCTCGGGTTCCCACGTTGCCTCTTCCATCTTATGATTTCTGCACAAAACTTTTACCAGACGTGTCGTCTGGTTTCTCAGTACTTGTTCTCTTGTATCAAGAATCTTGACGGGCTCTACACAATAAGACAGATCGGGTTCCAGTTCTAATTCCTCGTAGGTGAGTACATGCGTTGGGTCAGGCATGTATTTTCTCAACAGAGATACGTGGAACACATCGTGAACTTTGGAGAGACTTGGCGGCATTGCCAATCGGTAAGCTACAGCCCCAATTCGTTCTAGAATTTTGAAAGGTCCGATGTACCTGGGACTCAATTTACCTTTCTTACCAAAACGTATGACTCCCTTCCTTGGAGATACCTTTAGGAAAACATGATCACCGACCTGAAATACCAAATCCTTCCTTCGATTATCAGCATAGCTCTTCTGCCTACTTTGAGCTTCTTTGATGTGATTTTGGATTACCTTCACCTTTTCCACCGTTTCCTTCACCAGTTCTGGGCCTACAAGTTTTCTTTCATCAACGTCATCCCAACAGGTTAGTGTACGACATCTCTTTCCGTATAACGCTTCATATGGTGCCATCTGAATACTTGAATGGAAGCTATTGTTATAGGAAAATTCTACCAGAGGTAAATATTGATCCCACATACCCTGAAAGTCAAGTGAGCAAGATCTCAACATGTCTTCTAAGGTTTGAATAGTCCGTTCTGATTGTCCATCTGTCTGAGGGTGGTAAGCAGTGCTCATATGAAGTTCAGTATCCAGGGATTTCTGAAGACTTTTCCAAAATCTTGAAGTAAAACGGGGATCACGATCAGAAACAATCGATAGGGGTACTCCATGAAGTCTCACAACTTCATTAATGTATAGTCTTGCTAGACGTTCCAGGGGTAGATCTTCTCTTATAGAAAGAAAATGTGATGACTTGGTAAGACGATCAACAATAACCCATATTGCATTGTTCCTTCTAGGAGTCTTCGGTAACCCCATGACAAAGTCCATCGTAACATTGTCCCATTTCCACTCCGGTATGGGAAGAGGTTGCATGACTCCTCCAGGCTGTTGCCTTCCAGCTTTCACTTGTTGACAAACCATACATCTTGACACAAGATCAGCAATCAACCTCTTCATGTTGTCCCACCAAAAATGTTCCTCCAAATCTCTATACATTTTGGTGCTCCCAGGGTGTATAGAGAAATTGGAACTATGAGCATCATCCAGCAATACCCTTTTTAGATCAGGTATATTGGGAACACAAAGTCTCTTCCCGAATTTCAAAATTCCATCTTCATACAAAAATTCTCTCAATCTCCCATCATTCACAGCTTTAATCTTCTTCTGAAATTCTTCATCATCGGTCTGAGAACTCTTAATACTTTCTAGTAAAGATGGTTTGGAAACCATTTGAAAAAGCATTGATGTTTCACCTTCCCTGGTTATTCCCATGTCCATCTTCACTAGATCCATAAAAATTGGATCCCTTTCAATTCTCATATTGTTCAAAACTCCATGGTCTTTTCTACTCAAAGCATCTGCCACCTTGTTTGCCTTCCCTGGGTGGTAGTGTATCTTACAATCATAATCCTTGAGTAATTCAAGCCATCTCCTTTGCCTCATGTTAAGTTCTTTTTGTTAGAAAATATACTTCAAACTCTTGTGATCAGTATAAATCTCACATTTTTCACCATAGAGGTAGTGCCTCCATATCTTCAAAGAAAAGATCACTGCTGCTAACTCGAGATCATGAGTAGGATAGTTTTGTTCATGAATTTTCAACTGTCGTGATGCATAGGCAATAACTCTATCATTCTGCATAAGGACACAGCCAAGTCCTTTATTCGATGCATCACTATAAATAACGAACCCATCATTCCCCGATGGTAGAGTCAATATAGGAGCATTGACTAATCTTCTCTTCAGTTCTTCAAAACATTCTTCACAATCTTTTGTCCAAACAAATTTAACCCCTTTACGTGTGAGCTTCGTTAATGGGTTAGCCAATCGGGCAAAATTCTGGACGAAACGTCGATAATAACCTGCCAAACCAATAAAACTACGTACCTCAGTTATACTCGTAGGTGCTGGCCATTCTTGGATTTCCTTGGTCTTAGAAGGATCAATAGAGATTCCATCTTTAGAGACAATATGGCCAAGAAAAGAAATCTCCTGAAGCCAGAATTCACACTTGCTAAACTTCCCATATAATTCATGCCTCCTCAGAGTCTTCAAGATAATGCGCAAGTGATTTTCATGATCTTCGTAGGTTTTGGAGTATACCAAGATATCATCAATAAATACCACCACAAATTCATCGAGATACTCCTTGAAAACTCTATTCATCAGATCCATGAATACAGAGGGTGCATTAGTCAATCCAAAAGGCATTACAGTAAACTCGTAATGCCCGTACCTGGTTCGAAATGGTGTCTTAGGAATGTCTTCCTTCTTTACACACAACTGATGGTATCCAGATCGAAGTTCAATCTTTGAAAAGTATTGAGCTCCATGTAGTTGGTCAAATAAATCATTAATACGAGGTAGGGGATACTTGTTCTTTATCGTTATAGCATTGATCTCCCTGTAGTCGATACATAACCTCATAGATCCATCTTTCTTTTTAACAAAAAGAACAGGGGATCTCCATGGAGAAACACTAGGGCGAATAAATCCCTTATTACTCAATTCCTCTAGTTGTTTCTTTAGTTCGACTAACTCTACAGTGGCCATTCTATAAGGGGTCTTCGATATAGGCCTTGATCCAGGAATCAAATCAATGGAAAACTCAACTTCTCATTCTGGAGGATGTCCAGGTAAATCTTCCGGAAATACATCTACAAATTCTTTCACAATAGGTACATCCTCTATTTGAACATTCCTTTCCTCACCGATAGTTATTTCATTCTCTTCCTCCCCAATAATTGAATTTAGTTGAGCTATTGAGGGTGGATCTAAATAAGAATTAGGTGGTGACGATTCTGCTCTAAAAATAAGGTGTTCCTTATCATTATCATCAAGAATCGTAACCTCTTTCTTCTTAAAATAAATCTTCGAATCATAGTCCGAAATACAGTCCATACCGAGGATTATATCAAACTCAATCACAGGTATGACGATGAGATCAGCAGATAAAGAAAATTTATGTGCTCTAATGGGGACTGATTCACAAAACTTTGTTGCAACGATACTTCCCCTAGGAGTTTTAACTGACAACTCCCTTATTAAATCAAATTGGAAATATCTAATTTTCTTAGCAAACTGGGAAGATATGAAACAATGCGATGATCCAGAATCAAATAATGCATTTGCTAAACTTGAAAAAACCATTAAATTACCTGCCACCACGTCTTTCGGAGCTTCTACCTCAGCAGTAGTGATAGCATAAGCCTGGCCTTGATCCCTTGGCCTTTTCTGAGGTAATTTCTCCTGATGCTTAGGACATGAATTTGCATAATGCCCCATCTCCCTGCAATTATAGCACTGAACGTTGGTAGCTTCCTTCTTCCCCATGCAATCATGAGCATGGTGGCCTTTTTCACCACACATGTAACAAACTCCCATTCCCTTCAAGCAAGTACCAGGATGCTTCTTCCCGCATTTACCACAAGATGGATATTCAACTTTTCCCTTCTTCCCCTTATTTCCATTCCCAGATTGATCAGCAGGTCTCTTCTTCTCTTGCTTTGCTTTAAAGTCATAAGACTTAGAGAATTCCTTTTCGGTCTTGATAGCACATGAGACAATGTCTTCGTACGATGAAAAGGATTGTGAGACTAATGCTCGACGGAGAAATGGTTTTAACCCATCAAAGAAACGATCAATCTTACTTGTTGGGTTGCGAATATAATCTCCAGCATACCTCGCTAACCTTGTAAAGTTAGCCTCATACTTTGTGACATTCTCATACTCCTTTTGTCTCAGACTCAGAAATTGTCTTTCCATATCTGCTCGATGGTCGCGAGGAAAGTATTTTTCTAAAAACAGATCTTTGAACTCCCTCCATTCCATATTTGATACTTTATCATCTTCCTTCATGTTCTGAATCAATGACCACCATTGATCAGCATCTCCAGTGAGGCGGTAAACTGCAATGATAACTTTTTCACTTTCACTGCTCCCCAAAGCCTGAAATATTTTCTCTAGGGAAAATATCCATTGCTCAGCTACTAAGGGATTTGTATTCCCATTGAACGTTGGTGGTTGTTGCCTCATGAATCGATCTAACATTGATCCTCCACGCTGCGGATCAGGGTGCTCCATACGGGTATGGTTATTATTCATAACCTGAGTATGTTGTCCCATTATAGTGATTAGCTGATCAACACCAGTTGAATCACTAGCCCCACTATAATTATCTTGAGTAGGAGGGAAATCCGTACATGGAGTGCGTGCATTGATACGGTTTCCATTTCTTCCACTAGGCGCCATTTCTAAACAATGGCATAAACTAGATCAGTTTGTGAATTAAAATATATAATCCCATACTTATAAAACACTTAACATAAATTGAACTATTTATGGATATAATCCATAATCATAAAAATGTTTTCTTTGAGGAAGTATATACTCATAAACCCTTCATAATGATTTGTAAAGAAAATGAGAGTTATCCTAAGCATATCCCCCGGGAGTGTCGTAACCAAGAGTGCAGCAAGGCCCGTTGGCGTGCACCAGTTCCCGTTCGAGTCTAGCTCAAAGCGGTGTTTTCGGGTTTTACCCCTAGGTACATCTGTGCCAGAGCCACCTCTACCTGCTCGTATCCAGACAGGGATGTACTGCTCGGAAAACTCACAAAATCTCTACAATACCAAAATTCTAGGAAGTTCTTCTATACTAATCCTCAATGTTCATCTTAGGTCTACGTGCTCTAATCAGAGTTTATCTAAATCTAGCTTCCAAGGTTTGTACTAAACATCCTCTGATACCAACTGTAACGCCCCTACCCTAGCTACCCAGAGTCGGTGCATTATTACATAACATTGGCATGATCACAAGAAAGATAAAATCTCGAAAGACCGATTGGTTTAGTAGCCTTGGAAACACTAGATATATTCATAGGTTTTACATTACATCATAAAATTAAAAACTACTACAACAACATAAAGTCTCCATAATCCACACTCATATCCCCACATAATATCCTTGAAGGTCATTCATAATTTACTTCTTCACTTCCTGGGAAAAATAAAACATATAAAAGGGGTGAGCTCAAATGCCCAGTAAGGATAACAAAATAGCGAAAACTTTCATAAATAAGAATAAACATTTAAGGCAATGTATACCTAAAACAAAAGCCTTTCAAACATGAACATTCAACATGGTATGGCATAAATAAAATGAAATAATGCCATTTAATTATTCACATGGATATTCTACTAATCGAATAATCACATGCAAAAATAAATAACCACTTTCATAATGTTGGAATGCATAATGCCAGACTATCATAACCACATAGCCAAGGCCTCGTGCCAAGACTACATATAAGATTTTGTCAAGGCCTTGTGCCAAGACACTAGTTTGTCTCATGAGACCTACCAATGCATCGAAGAGCTATAGCGGGCTCCACCCGTCACTTATTAAGTCCAATGCATTCCCATATGAAAAGGTTTAAACATAACATAAACATTCGTATTAAAACTAGCATACGAAATGTCAATAATATCACCATAAACTATGAATGGTATAAAAATAGCACATCCATAGTCAAACATATCACAAAACCTTCAATACAATATAAAATTTATGTATCATAATAAATCAACTTCAAATAATCTTAAAATCCATCAAAGGATGTTGACGTAGATGAAATCAAATTTTTTTTTAAAGAAATATCTCCTTTTATTTTGAAATCATTTAAGATCCATATAAAATAAAACATTTTCTTTGAAAATATTCTTATAAGCTTGTAAGGAAAGCTTTGAATATTTTATAACGGCGTAAAATAACCGCACATGCCGTATAAGTTAAAAAAAACATTCTTACCTCAATTCTGTCGAAAAGGTTAAAAAGGACCTTGTTTTGAAAACGACGGAAAGATTCCTTTATAAACCTCTTATAAAAAGTCAAACAAGGGTATAAATGACTTTAACCCATATTCTTGTAAATAGTAAAAATGTTTTTAAATACATCTTTAAGAAACATGGATGTGGATGATAAAGATATCCCAGTAGATTATTACGTATAAACAACCTCGGATAATGAAGAGATTGTGAAATAACACTTACCTTGTAATTTTCCTTTGTTGGGGTCGGTTAACCTCCTGTATAATGGTGAAATAATTGTTATTAAATTATACAAGAATCATATTCATTAATATGATATCATATATGATCTTTTAACATTGTTTTATTAATAATATCTTAGTATTATCGTCGTTTCAGGTGATAATCGATTCGTTCTTCTTAAATGTTTGGTTACGTAAGACATGTTTGTAATGGATAGATTAAATATTATTCATAATCAGAATTATATTAACATTATTTTTAACCCTAAAATGAGAATAAGACTTGAATGGATACGATGGAGGATGGATCTCACCGTGTTCGTGGAGACGGTAGTCCGTACGTACGCACGAACGCTACTTCCATTTAATTTTTATTTTAAAAGAATTGAATCCAAATGATACATAGGTATATTACTATTCCAGTATAATATAATATTTTATATATGTTACTTAAGTTCATTAACATCATCCTTTATACGTTCCATGTGTGGTATGAACGAGTCATATCATTTTAAGGGGGCGGTAGTCCGCACTTCCTCAAATAAAATTATCGTATGTATATAAAACATGAAACGAATAATGGTATGAAATAAAATGGAATTACAGAAGCTTATATATAAAATATATATCATTAATATCATATTTAATTACAGTTCCATCATAATGGCCACCATGAGAGGCGGTAAGATGTATTTGAACAATCATCGTTTCGTGAGGCGTTAGTTTTCCATCCACAGAAACATTATGTTCATCATCCATTAGATGGAGTTGTGTGTATGTGTAGTTTGAATCATTCTTATAACAACATCCTAGTATATTGAGGATACTGGTGTTGTTACAAAATAAAGGAAATAAAAAGATTTTGGGGGTTGGAGAAGCAAAATAAAGGAAAATAATTTAAGAGAAATCGTTACCTTTAATTTAGGTAACTCGCTTTGGTTGGAACCAAAGGACTTCTTGAAATGATTTCAGCCTAAGGGGAAGCTTCAAGGAGGAGGAGAGGGATGTGGGGAGCTTAGTTGGGCAGAGTTTGGACGAGCCAAGTGGCTTGAGAGGTGTGAGGAATGAGTAGAAGTTGTCTCCTTTTATAAGGGAGAAGAGGGGCTCTTTAGGAAAGAGTGAAAGTATTACTTTATAATATAATTATATTCGGTTTATAATGGTCCAAAAATCATTGAGGCCGAAGATAATATGACTAATATTCTAAATAACATCAACCAATAATAATTGGACAGGTTTTAGATAATAGTTTAATCATTATAATCTTATTTATTTAAATGATTTATTAATGAGGTAAACATTGTATCATTATTGTGTCATTAATAATTTAAATTATTTGATGTCTAAAAATTATAAATAAAATATCATTATGTAGGAAATCCTTTTATCTTTCTAATGAATATTTATAATCGAAAATCCAACATGTATAAACCTATGTAAAAATTGTTCTTCTAAAAGATGTAAGCTTATGCAATTTTTATTTTTATTTTAACTTTATTAATATAAAGAGTCCCTACCACATACATGTGGCTCCAAGGGGTCCCCAAATTGACCCAAGGATGCTCATGGTCGGGTATGTGTCCACCAATAAGGTTAGGACACGTTTTAGGGTAATTTTGTATTATTATAATATTATTTTTTTAACCCTTATTTACCTGATTTACCCTTAACCATGGTAAATAAAATATTTACCACAGTAATTATTCAAACTGTCTAAAAATAAAAGTTACCTATTTACACAATTTGGACATCCTGATTCCAAATATGGAATCCATTTTTCTAAATTCAAAACACAGAAGTGGCAGAAATTAATTTAAAATTAATTTCCGCTGTCAAAACAAAAAGCGTGTTTTTAAGAGGTAATAACTATCAAAAGATTGACACTTGTTTATGTTCGGTTTAATTGTAAAATTATGTCCAATGACCAACATTATATTAAATGGTAAAAATATATTCTAAATATACTTTTAAACCACTCAAATTAAAAATTTATCACTATTAATTATTTTGATTAAAAAAGTTGTTTTTAATTAAAATTTAGTAATTTTCACTATTCATCAAAATATTAAAGTTATCCGAAAAGTACCAAAATTTCACCCTAGGATAATTTCAATATTCCGAATCCAAATATGAAGTCCATTTTGAAATATAAAATATATATGATTTCAAAAAGTAGGTATTACTATTCACAACGGCTATTTTAATTAGTTGTGGTGTGTGTTAGAACTCGAGGTTGCGTACAACACACGCTATCGCATTATTCGAAGGGAAACGTACCGTGGAAGCTTGGGGTGTTACAAGTAACCCAAAGGACCGTCATGTTGTAAGGGTTCCAATGCAACAACCACCATGTCAATCGAACGCCCAATTTCGGTGTTATAGGAATTTTAGTGCCTAGGGCCCGGTTGGATTCAAGTACGATCTAACCCGGGTATACTCCAAATTTCTACAAAACCAAAGTGGAGTATATCAAAAGTATTTTATAGTCTCAAGGATTCCAACACCACAGAAGGTTCGTCAAATGAACATCTGGTTTTTATGATACAACCTTATAAGTGTATCGTGGCCCGAAATAGGTCCGGGTCTGGTCTAACCCGGTCTAACCAACCCGAGCTGACCATGGTGGGGCTGACCCGACCTAGTTCAGGTCGACTTGGCTAGGTTTGTAAGGTCCATGATAGGATTGGCCACGACGGCTCGACCCACCGGAAAGCGTGACCCGTAGAAGGGTCACGTGGTTCGTCTCCCGAACAGCTCAAAGAGATGTTCATCTCTTAAATGGTGGCACTAGGGGGCACCACCAGGCTTTCCATATGACCTTCAGGGAACTGTTCCTCTTACTTAGTAGTGGCCTTAATGGTGTGGCCTGCTTCACCGTGGCCACTGACGTCACACCTCCTCCCACCTCTATGGCTGACCGCATCTCCGTCTGACGCGATTCCGCGCGATGCCTCCCTCTTCCATAGCTGGCAAGCATTGACCACCACCATAATCATCGGTTCCGCACAAGAAGAACATTTTCTGGAATCCAATTGATCTATGGTGGTCTTCTTTCCCATCCACTTGGGCCTACGATCCTTCCATGATGTCTTGATTGTTGTGAGGCTCTAAGATTCAAGGTTCTACCAAGTTAGAAATTTGTCCCCTGAAGAGCACGACAATATTGAAGCGATGGATTTTTGGGGCCATGTATGTTTGGTACTTGACATCTATGTTATCATTATAACAAGAAGGTAACGATTTAGTTCATCAATGACAAAATTTAACAAACCCCCTACCTCCATATTCGATGGAGATGTCACGGTGATGGACGATGATTCCGTATTTGAAGAAGTAATTGGCATTCATCAATCCCGGGTTTTTTCCGCCAATGCCTCCATAATCCATTGGTGGATGGTGTTGTGGTACTTCTCCATTGGTTCCTCACATTATTATTGAAAGCCCATGCCCCGAGCATCAATTAAATAGATGGAAGAATCACACGAGTTTCACAAGATTAATGGAATTCATTTATGAACCGAATTTAATGTTTCAACATTTTGGTTACAAAAACCAAGAGTCAAGACATTAAATGTATTGTTATCTCAGTGGTAACCTCACACTTCTCAAAAACCGTAGGGGAAATAAAATATCATTTTCAAGTTAGTTTTTTATTTATTTTAAAATATGAAAACTATATCTTTTCCCGCCCTACTGTGTTCAAAGTTATGCCTCCCTTTAGTGAATTCTGGCTCTGTAGATTCAACAGTACCCTCAGATTTCAATTTTGATTACATGTTGAAATGTTAAAAAATGCCACCCATACGTTTATAGAATATACCTTAAAAAATTTAAAAAATTCATTACCGACATTGTAGTCATGTGCCATCAATTTTCAAAGACTTGTAATAATCCCAATTATTTTTAAAAAATATTACATGAAAATTTTAGGCCTTTGTATTCTCCCAACCTTTGGGATTATCATCTCTAAAATATATAACAATACTGGGGAAAAAATGGGGTTATTAAGCATGTATCTGATTCTCTCGCTCACATGTTCTCTTTGAGAGAGTATTGTGCTACCAACGAACTCGCACAAGATGGATTGACCGTCCACATAAGATCCACTCTTATTGATCATCGTTCTCTACTTGGAACTCCACAAATGTCTCCCCATCATTGATTTACAACACTCCCAAATCAATAACGTGTGATAGTTCAAGCATGTATCTCCTAAAATGTGACACATGGAATACATTATGCACCTACTGCATCTATGGGTGAAGAGCTAGGTGGTACCCCACCTCGCCTACTATGCTAAGGATCTGGAAGGCTCTGATAAACCTCAGAAAAAGTGTGTCACCCTGATCAAACATCTGTAATCTGCATCGGTGTGAGACCCATAGGAAGACATTGTCTCCCACCTCAACCTACAAGGGTCTCCACCACCTGTCGGCATAAGTCTTTTTCTGACTCAATGAAATCTTCATATGCTCCTTGATGATATGCACCTTCTCTATGGTACCATGTTCCATCTCTGGACCCATAGGTGTTGACTCAACTAGGGTTTCCCCTCATAGTGGTGGTCAGAAATATCTCTCATACATGGCCTCAAACAGAGCCATGATGATGGAACAGTGATAACGGTTGTCATGTGTGAACTCCACCAGTGGTAGGTGGTCCTCCCAACAACAACCAAAATCATGGACACAAGAATAATGCATTTCCTTGAGTGTCAATATGGTCCACTCTGTATGACCACCTGTCTGAGTACGAATGGCAGTTCTCAAGCGTAGATAATTCCTCAATTCCCCCTATAATCCATTCCACAAGAGGGATGTAAAATGAGTGTCATGATCTAAGATTATTGTCAAAAACACCACGTGAAGTCGCACAATCCTCTATATGTTGAGGTTTCCTAATCCCATTATTGATCCATGCTCTCTGATGGGTAGGATGTGGGATGACATGGTGAGTCGGTCAATGATCACCCCGATGGAATCATTTCCACTAGACATACATGGTAGGCCCATAAAAAAGTCCCTAGATATTCCATCCCACATCAATTCTAGAACCTTTAATGGCTGATCTAATCCTACTGGTACCTAATTATTATCATTCACTTGCTGACCATTGGGGAATTGATATACAAACTCTGCCACTTCATTCTTCATTCTTGGCCACCACTATTGACACTGATGATTCCGATACATCATTGACACAGTAGGATATGCAGCCAAAGGGGATGTTTTGAACTCCCAAAAAACCTTCTCTCAAAGCATCATGGGTACCACGGTGCATCCTCGTAAGGGAATGACATGCTCCCAAACTTCAAAATGTCCACCAGGATCCAATCTAGAGGATATATGATCACGTCTAGCCTCACAATCTATGCCCCAAAGTTTTGAATCCATGACTCTGTGAATTTGTGGGGGAGTAACTTTCATAGACTAGAGATATGCTAATCTATCTATATCCACAAAAGATATCTAAAACGCGGATAGCTATTATGTTTCCTCACTCAGTAACTGTACTCCAAACTTCCTGCAGAGTGTGTCTGCAACTAAATTCCCCTTTCCTGGAGTGTAGACTATCTCAAAGTCATAGTCTTAGTAGAACTGCATCCATTGCTGATGTCTCAGGTTCATGTCCTTCTATGAGAATATATTCCTGAGACTGTTGTTATCAGAGTAAATAGTAAATTGTTTTCCAATCAAGTAGTGTCACCACATCATCAGCACAACGACAACTACTTCTAACTCTAGGTCTTGGGTAGAATAGTTCTGCTCGTGTTGTCCCATATTATATGATATGTAGGTGATAACTACTCTCACATGAATCAGGGAACAACCTAGTCTAGTCCTTGATGCGTCACAGTAGACTACACACCCAACACCCTCTTCTGGTAGCCTCAGGATGTGTGCACTCTTCAATATCTACCTCAGCATCTGGGAACTCTGCGGGATCTTCTGTGTCCACAAGAAAGGATACCCCTTCTTTATCGAAACTGACAAGGGTGCCTCTCCCATAGAGAATTCAGGTACGATCCCCTAGTAGTATCCATCCAATTGAAGGAAACTCCGCACCTCAATCACACTCCTGGGTGGTTCCCAAGAATGCATTGTCTCTATCTTCGTCGCATCCACTACAACTCCATCCTTCGAGATAATGTCCCATTGGATGTGGACTTCTCTTATCCCGAACTGGAACATCAAGAGATTTCCATAACGCTAGTTCTTTTGGGATGTATCCAAAACTATCTTTAGGTGTGTGGAGTGATACTCCTCTGATGCTGACTATATCAAGTTGTCGTCAATGAATACCACTAAGAAGCGATCGAGGTACGGCTGGAAGATTTTTTTAATGAGGCTCATGATCACTTCCAGAGCATTGGTCATGGTGAAGGGTATCACAAAGAACAAATAATGGAAATACAAACATCTTATGGTCATCATCAGTACATCCTCACCACGTACCATGGGCTGGTAATAGCGTAGTATATCTTCGTCCTCCAACGATATCCTTTCAACTGGTCGAAGAGGTCATCAATCATCAAAATTTGATACTTGTTTTTCACTATCACATGTTTCAAGGGCCGATAGTACTCACAAAGTCTCATAATTCCTTCTTCCTTCTTGAAAAAAAAATCAGGGAAGCCTATGGAGAAACACTGGGCCTTATATACCCTATCCTATGCAAGCCCTCAAACAATAACCACAACTCCTGAATCTCCATGAGATCAATCTGATATTCTGGTGTAGATATCGATGTCGTCCAAGGGTACAGACCAATGTAGAAGCCTACTACTCTGTGAGTAGTTAGTCCTGGAACATCATGAGGAAAGAAATCAGCATACTGGTCCACCACTACAAGATAACATGAACTCCTCATGTCAACTACTCTGAGGGTACAGTTAGCCAACTGATGAGTGATCAGCTGCACCCTATACCCTAAAAAGTACATCATGAACTGAAACAAGTTCCTTCTCACCAGTGAAGGAAAACATAATACCATCCTCGCAGATACACCGCACTTTGTGCCTAAAACAGTCGATCTAAGCATGGATTGTGGATAGCCCGTCCATATCCAAAATGAAGTCGTAAGGCCTCGATGCTTCTACTTAGAGATCCCAGCTGAATCTCTCGCCTCCTTGAGTGAGCTCACACTGTCTGCACTAGTGTGTAGTCATCGAATATTCTCCCATAAGTGTATCTAATCATAATGATCGACCCCATGGCACCGTTGGAATATCTGTTCTCTGAACGAGTGTCATGGAAATAAAAGAGTGACTGGACCCTATGTCTATAAGTACTGAAGCTATGGTGGAATAGACACAGATCATACCTCTAATAATCTCTGAAGTTCCTTGGTTGTAGGCCTCTGCTTCCTGTACTTATGCAGGCCCCTATCCACCTGCTCCTTGTGGACGGGGGTGGAACACCTGGGGGTGGTGGTGGTAGAGCCTAAAATCACCACCCACGACCTACTATACAACCTCATCCTCTTCCACATATGTCACCTTGTGGACCTCATCACTCTATTCTATGATTCTTCCTCAGTGGTCCCCCATCCATGTGATGATCATCAGTACGGCCAATTGGGGAGTCGTGAGCCATGTGGCCCAGCCCACCGCACGTGAAGCATAGTATACTTCCCAGCTGACCCACTCTACCACATGAGTTCCGCACCTCTGATAGTGTGTCATGGGTCGTCCTCCGGACGTTATGGCCCGCTTGGGACTTTTCATCATCCGCCGACGACATGTTGTCTGATGCTGATGAATCTTCTAGCCGTCACCCGGTGGTGGCTCACACTGTCAGTGCCTGCTCATCTTAGAAGAACTCTTCCAATAATTCTCAATCGATCACTCCAGCCCGCGTCGGGATATTCAGTGATATAATTTATTCTCTGATCTCTCACCAGAGACCCTGCTCAATGTTCTGGTCCCTAAAAAATGATTTAGTTATCTTGTTGTCGGAGTAGTGAGATTGATCGGTGATTCCCGCTGAGTTCTTGTCTACAATCAAGGTTCCCTACTGTAAGAATAGGAGCTCTTGAATACACACAGAGCATAGTGTCTCTGGATATATCATTGCCCAGAAGAGGGTCTCAAAGTGTATCCAAGAGAGTGTTGCCTCATCATGCGTCCAGAGTGTCAGACTCCACCATCTCCTTGTTATGCCCTGGTAAGTCTATTATCCAGGATCACCATCTTGTCTACTGGTGTGCCAACTGGACATGATACTCTAACTACAGCCGACAACCAGTCCTCAGCTGCATGGGTATCGGTTTCACCTTGAAACCTTAGAGGCCTCTGTCTCTGGAGTTCTTACAACGTTCTTAGTCGGCATGAATCATCCACCAGTTGGGATAGTGCCAACTGCTATCCAATGGGTGGTGGTTTTATTGGTGCACAACTTGAAGGTGATAACTTAGTAAGAGGGACTTACACCTAAGCCTCATCGCTCGGTGAGTCATCATCGTGAACTCTCTCAGGAATCAAGACTGTTTGTCTTTGTGGGGGAATTATAAAAAGTAACAGGTGCTCCACAGACAATTAGTTATACCTACGGAGCTGACTCAAAAGAGATAAAATGTAAAAACATTTACAAAACACATGCAATCAGTGTTTTCATGCATTGAGTTGGAAATCAGAATTAAGGGTCCTGGTGTATGGATATGTCGGCTGCCGCACAAACACTAGACTCTCCAAACTAAAAACGACCCTCAAAACACTTAACATTGGTGATCAATTAATATGATCAGAGTCTTAGTACTTCGTTAGAACTGACTTCTTTTATACCACATTGTCACGACCTATCCCCCGGGGCCCGCGTCATGACTACCCCAAGCCTGACTTCCATAGGCCATGGGATGACAACTATAACAGGAAATGAATATCCCTAAAATAGGAATAAATTTCTTTTAAACCTATACAAACACATAGTCCAAGAACAAAACAAGATAAAACCATGAATTAAAACAGTAGTAGTAAAAGTGTGTACTGAAAGTGAATGGCTTAGAATACAATCCCCACTAAAAGATAAAAATATAACACAAAATAATAAAAATATCCTTTGATTTTAAAATAATGTTCCTATATAAATGGTAGGTTAAACTAATCTCTACAGCTCTCTATGTCAACCCGTCACTCCTGTGTAATGCCTGGTCCTTGCTCCAATAGTCTCACCCGAGCTGCTAGTCGTCTCCACAAGACACACCAAGGTGCGGCCGATTCCCCTACAAGGGAGTGCATAACAATATCCAATAGGGACCCCATGACACCTAAGGTATCTCATAATTAAACAAAGGAAAACCAAAAAGTATGATATCTATCAAAAAAAAGAAAATATTCAGCTCAAAACATGTATACAACTCAGAGATCAAGAATATAGATGATAAGTCATAAGCTATATCATTTTATTCCATTAGGAAGATCCAATACTGAACCACAAATAAATTTTTCTATTTCCATACAAATAGGGTCATATGTCGTTGATCCATGATGGGAAACTCTAGGGCTGGTCCTTGTCGGGTCCCACTTTTCTAATCCACACATTGTTGCTAGAATGTTGATCCACACTGGGTAAATTCGATGTTGATCCACATTGGGTCTCTAGATAATAATCCACACATAGTCATTATGATGATGATCTACATAGGGTTGTTATGATGATGATGAAAATAGGGTCACTAGATGTGGATCCAGATATGGTCTCTATGATGTTGATCCACACAGGTTCACTAGATGATGATCCACACATGGTTGCTACTCAGATGACAGTCAGTCACAGGATTCCCTGCACTAATGCAGTTGAGTTTCGTAGTATCATATTATATGGATATAAATTTTTCCTCAACAACTAATAAGTTCTACAAATATGTAACCCAAAGGAACATAATGTCATAAGGGTTCTAATGCAACAGACGTCACGTCAATCAGATGCCCGATCAGCGAGTTATATGCATTTTCGTGTCGAGGGCCCTATTGGATTCATGCACAATCCATCAAGGAGGTACTCCAACATTACCAATAACCCAAGAAGAGTATCTCAAATGGATCTTCTCATTACATTGATTTCAACACTACAGAAGGTTCATCAAACAGACATCTGGTTTGTAATGTACACCCTTTTAAGGGTATCTGGGCCTGAAAGGGGGCTGGGTCCGGTCCGACCCGGACCGACCCGACCTGGGACAACCCGACCTGGTTTCGGTTAACCTGAAATGGCCTAGGCCAGCCCATTTGGGAAAGGCCATAGACCTATGTGGCCCACCCTAGCTAGGATGGGCCGCGGCGGCTCGGCCTGCCTGGTGGGTTGACCCACGTGAGGGTCACGCTGTCCACCTTCAGAATGTCTCAAAGAGCCATCCAGCTCTTAAATTGCGGCCCTAGGTGGCGCCACCTAGCTATCTGCGGGGCATGCAGAGAGATGTTCGATTCCCTATCCCACAACATTGATGTCACATGCTACTTCCCCGCAGTGCGTGATGGCGTGCCGCCTCCTACCTCTATGGCCAACCGAGAGTTGGCCGCCTGTCCATCCATCGAGCCACTAAGTATTGCTGCCATTTTCCATGACCAGCATGTGCCAGCTATCACCATTGATATTAGTGTCATGCCTGCAGGACCTCCACGACACTCCGGGTGAGCAATGGTTGTCCTTTTTTCCATCAACTCCCACCTACAAGCCTACCGGGATGCCACTGTCAGTGTGCGACTCCCGGATTCCAGGTTCTACAAATTTCGAAATTCCTCCCATGAAGAGCATGACAGGAATAAAGTGGCAGAGGGTTTGGGCTTGTTCATTTTTCCCATGACCTCAACATTAGCATCATAACAAGTAGGTTAAAATTTAATTCATCAAAGACAAACTTTAATAATCCCCCTACCTCGAGATTCGGTGGAGGCATCACGGTGGTGGAAGATGGTTCTACATTTGATGAAGCCTTCGACAATCATCTATCCCAGTTCATTGCCTCCCAAGCCTCCATCCTAAGTTGGTGGAAGGATTCATGGTACTTCACTAGAGGTTCCTCACTGCTGTACCAAAATCCCAGCCCAATTATTTAATTAAATAGTAGAAATAATCAACTGAGTTTCACAACATTAATGTGGTTCATTTATGAAACACATTTAATGTTTCAATGTCATGGTTACAAAAACTAAGAGTGAAACCAATAAAAGGATTGACAACTCAGCGGTCCTACCACGCTGCGCAACTGCTAGAGTTGAAATAAAATAAAATAACATTTTAATTTTATTTTTTTATTCTTTTAATAATCCAAAAACAATCTTTTTTCCTAACCTACTACGGTGGTAGTTAATCCTCCTTTAAGAGGATCTAGGCACTTCTCATTCAACGTTTCACTCATATTTCAATTCTGAGAACCAGTTGCAATTTTAGAAAATGTTACCCATATGTTTACTAAACGTACCTTAAAAAAGTTCAAAAATTCTTAATAGGAACACTAGGCATCGGAATCACGTTCCATCTATTTTCAAAGACTCATAACAATCCCAATTAATTTAAAAAAAATCACATGGAATTTATAGGACATCACATGACATAAGGAAATTCTATCTCCACTAATTTACTCAATATGATTTCGAATTTATATCACTTAGAGAGACATCAGACACCACTAAGGCTTGATTTGTCAACATATTTCATACATCAACTATTCATAAAAACCTTTTGGATGGTTTTTTATACTATAATATAAATGAGTTCAAAAAAAATTCCTAACTTCTTTAATATATTAAGCATGGATGAGTAATACATAGGAAGTTTGGGATCCATTGCTTTGTAAATTGCATAAAAGGGTAAAGGAATATTACAATAGAATAATATTATATTAGATAATATTGAACAATAGTCATTATAACATAAAGCAATTGGTTAGGAAGGAAAATACCACAACTATAGAAAATGTGGTCCTTGGAGGAGGAATTTCCATGAATAATTTAACAGTTGTAAAAGAGCATCATGGTGACTCCATAGTAGGTATTAATGTTACAAAATTTTTTTCCTCTATTTTGAATATTATTTGATTCTAATTTTATGTTATATAAGTGTTATAAATATATACAGGAGATTAAAATTGGAGAATAATAAATGTTTAATGTTTAATGTGTTCATTATATAGAGGGTTCAAATGATTCTCCATAATGAATTTATAATAAATAGATTTCATTGTGTATCTATTGGAACAAGATAAATAATTTTTATTTTCATCTTTATTTATTCTTATGTGATATAAGGTTTTATTATAAAAATTTTTATTTATAAATAAATAAAATGATGGGTTTTAAACACATTTTTATGATTTGATCTAATTATATATCATGTTTTCATGAATATAATGATACAAATTATTTTATCTTGGATCTATAGTTTGTCTAATTTATTTTTTAAATTATTAGGGATAAAAACCCACCACCCAATAGTGTAATTTTTAAATAATAATTCCATACATCCAATATATTTTCCCAACCACATAAAATACCAAATAATATGTCATTATTAATAGTTTATTTATTATATACTCAAACAATATGAAATAAGTGATATTTTCTAAAAAATATTTTTTTGTTTCTAGGTATTATATTTTGATTTAAATATTTTATTTAAATGGAAAGTGGGGGTATGTTTAGACTTAAAGAAAATTAAATTATAAAAAATGAAGTATTATATTGAAAAAATAAAAAGTGGTAGTCACATGATAACCAAAAATTGATTTGGTTATGTTTATAACACTCCGACTCTAGAAACACACATATTGTTCTTTCTTATTAAATTAATAAACTATAAAAGGAATCACACAAAGTGAGATCACTTGGATAATAAATCTTGGAAAACTAGAAACATACATGAATTTAATATTTAAATTGAATTTTAAAACATTTCATGAAAAAAATAATTCCATCATGTAAATTATTCAAATATTCCCACTTTATAATATGAGGAATATAAATAAAGTAAATATTTAACTCATATGCTTAGTAAGGGATATGAAAAATGAAAACTATCATGATTAAATTAGTAATAATTATTTTTGATGAGGGGAAAATGAGAAAACATTCCATTATATCAATAACTTGAGTTCAAAGTTAATCTATGTCTAATATCTAAAATGAAATAACATGGATAATGAACACTGAATTATCAATAAAAAATTAATAAATCCAAAAATTCCTGATCTTTATATCAATGAATTGGAAATTTTATGATGAATAATTTCATTCAAGTCATTGGTAATGATTCTTTCCTTATAAGGGTATTTATATAAAAATTACCTAACTAATATGAACACTTGTTTTGTATCATGATATATGTTAATGAATCATGGGGATGTTCTATATTCAGGAAAAACCATTCATATTCACAATATATTAATTCATAATATATTGAATGATTTATAAAATTATTTTTTAAAGTGTATTTTAAATCTAAAATTATTTATATTTACTAAAAAAATAGAGAATATTTCACCTGAAAATAAAGGAAATGTTTTTGAGTTTATTCTTCAAATTATAAAATATATAGATAATTTATATGGCTGAGAGATCATATAATTAATATAAATGATATTAAATTAATCCATGATATATAAAATATGGGAATAAAGTTAAAAAATTACTAATAATTAATGGAGAGTGATGCAGAATGTGACAACAAGAAGGTAAACTATCTTAAAAAATTTTATAATCAATTATCATTAAATGACTATATAATACCTTCAAATCCTTAAAAATAAATAATTTTTATTAAAACCAATACTTTATAAAATAAAATATAACAAAAACATTAAAAACATAGTCCTTGCAACTTTTTGAAATAACTATGCTATAAATAACATTTCAAAATTATTTTCATTCCTTTGAGAAAATAATCCCATATTATTTTAAAATTATTTCAAGTAGAAAATTTAAAAAAAATTTATAAATTTTTTCACTGAAAATAAAGAAGTTATATTTTAAATTAAGATAAAATTAAAATAATTTTTATGACTGTGGTACATTTCATTCATGGGATAAATGTTATAATAGACATTCCTTTCAAATTATTGTAAAAAATTCAAAAATTAATCATTTACACAAATGATATGAACACTCCTTTTAGAAAATTATAAATAATTAAAAATGTTGATTAGAGGGACACCAAATAATAATTGGAGTTTAAATAATAATATTCTCAAAAACATTTAAAATAAAATTTACATGAATGAAAGGAATTTTTGAAGTAAAACATTGAAATATGAATTTCATTAAATGAAAGCCCTTACTTTTCACCCAATGGATGATTATGGATCCAAAAAGAGATGAAGTGTAAAGTAATATTGAAACCCAAAAAAATATGATTATAAAATAAATGGAAATAAATATATTTGTATCATATAATTTTCCATTAGTATATATGAATATAAACCTTCCTGAAATAAAATTAACTTGTAAGATAAATCCCTTACTGCTTTAATAACAGTTGAATCAAAACCCTTTAAAGGTGAAATCCTGATTTAAAATATAAAATACCATTAATATAGAACAATTCATGATATAATATTTCAAATGTTCATTATATATATAATATAATATAAATAAGTATTTTAATATAACATAATTCTCAATGAAGTGAAAGTGATATTGAAAACAGTTACCATAGGTCTCTGATTCCTCATACTTGTTTTATCCTTCAATTTAATGAAATTAAATTTATAAAATACATTCATAAGAATGTTTTTTTATATATATTCAGTTTATTATGTTCCATTAATAATAATTTAAATTCTTTAATATAATAGTTATTTCATAGAACGACCACTTATGGTTATTTAATTAATTTCTCCAAAATTAATTAGACATATTTAACATTGTTAAAGACAATTTGAAATGGTAAAATCACGTCAAGAATATAAATAATTCCATTAATATAATTTTTATTAATTATATACTATTTTAGGGTCATCCATGGATTTTATTAATTTAAAAATGGATCACATCATTTTTTGGAGAAGGTAGTCTTCACGTACAGTGGAGAGACGATTCCATTATTGATGGTAAATAAAGGTGGTGGAAAATAGTTATACAATAATAATAATAATAATAAAATATATTTATATTGGAGATTCAGATTAAATTATATTATTATTGATGGAATAAATTTTTATTATATAGAAAAAATAATTTTAAAAGATCCAGGTATGATGATTACCTCTTCCTTTATAAACCTTCATTGTCTGAAACCTTAAGGCTTCTTTGGATGATTCTAGGGTATGATAAAAAGTCCAAAAACTAATTATATAAATATAAGATGGTTTTTTTCTAGGTATTTTATAATCTAAGTGGATAAAACATTATGAATAAGGGATGATAATATGTGTCTTTTTATATGTGGGGGGAGTGAAACTCTGGTAATTATTCAATGTTTTAAAATATTAAAAGGTCGTATTCAAGGTCAACGGGAACCATATCACACTAAATTCATAAATATCATGTGATATTTCATAGATTAATAATCAAATCACGTTTATAAAAGTTTTATATACTTCTTAATCCTTATCTCTTATTTAAACCCCCTTTAAACCCAATTTAACCAAAACCATGATAACATCGCTTTTTACCAAGATAACATAATTATATGTCCAAAAATAAAATGGGGATTTTAAAAAAATTATTCAATATTATCATATTAAAAATCAATAGGTTTTATAAATTAATTTAAATTTAATTATAAAAAAATTATCCAAATCAATTTTTAGGATAATACCTTATTTAATCATAAAAATCATTTAACCTTAAACCCAAGTAAAATGTGGATTTCAATGAATTTCATGGATTAATTAATAAAAAATTTTGATTTTGAGACTTTTTATCTATATAATACTGAATGTAACCTTCCAACCCTACCATTAAACTCCATACCCAAAAAATTGTTTCAAATTACATTAAAATATAATTTAGGTTCATAAAATTCAAGAATGGTTCCCAAATTCCATATAATGGTTTAAAACACATTAATTAATACCAGAAAAACATATTTCATCATTTCACACTCATCAAATTTAATAAAGGTCTATTTCATAGATGTTTTAAAGCCTTATCCCATTAGGTTAACCTATTTTTACATGTTTTACCATTAACGAGGTGTCAAATTTTCACCATCAGGACTATTTATTATGAATAAAAATAAAAGGGACCTATTTAAAAAATTAAATTATCATTTTTATGAATATAGAATAAATAGTTCAATTTTAAAATTATATTATTTTTATAAATCCAACTTAATAAAAATATTAAAATTATATGAAAATATGTTTTTTAGAAAATTGTGTTTTTATGTTTGAAAAAAAAAATTACAAAAAAAAATTATAATGATTCTTTTGTGGGAGAGGATACATGAAAAACTTTATAAATATATTATTTTGCTAATAAATAATATTATTTTTTATAATAATTCATTTGGTTAATTTTATTTTTTCAGTTATTCATCATTTACTATTATTGTTCTATATAATTATTTATAATTTCTTCTTCGGAAATAAATTAATTTTATAATTTATTTTTTCCATTACATAATATGTATTTGTTCTTCCTTAAACTATTGTGATCATTGTTTTACCCTTACATATCATGTGTAATTTTTTCATTATCCTTATGTAATTTTAAAGGTACCTTAATATAGCCTTTTGAAATTTCAGGTAACCCTTACATAGCAATCTATCTATCCTTATGTAGCATATTTAAAATACGGTTTTACTTTACATAGTTCATGCACATACATTTTTACAATTACACATCCATTTAGTTTACCTTTATGCAATGAGATCTACTCATACACAATTCATGACACTACATGTTACCCTTACACATGTTATATATTTTTTCATTTACCATTATTCAATGTTAGGATGTTTTTTTACCATTATGTATACATGTAAAATAACCTCACACAAATATGGTTTTCTAATTCACTCTATTTTCACAATTTTTATGATATATTAATTTTTTTTATTAATAAGGGTTTAAGTTGTTTTTAATATTCTCTAAATTTATATAAGTGATATAGAACCTATGAAAAGAATTTAATAGGTTTAAAAAAAATAAGAATATTAATTATTTTCATCATGTATGCATGTATTTACAACATGAAACTCAAAAAATTCATTTTTAATATTTTGAGTTGTTTTGTTTGTTTTTATTGTTTCTAAATTAATATTTTAGTCAAATAAAATTATTAATACTTATTGTGTAGTTTACAATTTAATATAATTATTTTTTTTATATTATCATATATGTTAATACATAATGAATTTTAAATTTGAAATTGTTAATGCTACATTTTGAAAATGTACGAAATTTGTGTGTTATATTTTACCTATTATTATAGAGTTCTTTTAAATTTATATTGTGTTATTTTAAAATATTTTAAACTATTAAAAGGGTTTTAAATTCAAATGATATTATTATAAATTATTTGTTTCTATCTTTTTATCCCTCTCCCTAAATAATTATGGAAATATTATTATTAATTTTTTCAGTTTAATTTTTTCTAATGATTTCATTGGTTATGTTGGGATAATTATATTTAAAGGGATCAAGTATGATGAAACAAATAATAGTAAAATTACAATGAACTTGGACATTTACCTCTTTAAAATTCTCACTGGAATCTAGAACATTAATGAAGGAATTTAATGCTAAGAGACCTTTGGAGTCCATGGAAATGTACTTACAACAACAACAAATTCATCATTTCCAACATTCTCAATTATTATACATTTTTCATATATTATAAATATATCAACTATTTCACTTTTCAAATATTCTTCTACCTCCAATGAGTGGGTGAAAAAATTTATATTATTGTCACTCTCATTAAATTTTCAATATATCCTTATGTTTCAACGTATTATTTGTAAAATATAAGGATAATCTATAAAGATCCTCTCTTCCCCTTTCTCCTATTTTTAGGTTCTCACAACTATTAAAGTGATGTGCATTGATTTTTTAAATTTTAATTAAAAATAAAAGTGATAACTTTTGTTGTTGTTTCTAGATTCACCATTAATGATCTAGTGGATGTTTTATCATGATTTATATTATAACCTAAATATAATGGGACTATTTTAGTATCTTTTCTACCAATAATGTCTGGGTACTAATATATTAAATCCTCTATTACTCAAAATGGTAGATGTAGGGGTTCCTTTTGGTACTAATTTATAATAGTACTACCATATATATTATCTCATTTAATTTCCAAATTTTCAATTATACATCTAGTTCAATAATTTTTCATAACTATGATAATCAATTAAAATGTATTAATTATATCATTCATGAATAACTATTCATTTTCTTCTTCCAATTTTTTTATTATATTAAATTATATTATTAGTCATTTAACTTTGATTTTTTTTATTCCAATTTTTATAAATATGTTATTAAAATTGGATTTATTTCCTTTAATTTTTTAAAAGGAAATTCACACCCAGCCAACCCCCTCATTCCATTTTACCTATCTCTAACCCATATTTTTTTATCAAATGGTATCATTGATAATACTTCAAAAACACTTATTAAAAATATATTTTACCCTGATAAAATCATTTGGTATTAATAGACACCTTCAGTTTTTATCAAAACAAATATATTTCTTTTCCAATTAATACTGATCTTAATGTTATTTTTTAAAATGGTATATATTTCTAATATGCATTCTCCTTTATATCATGTTTCAAATTATTCTTATCAGAAAAATAAAAGTTCTATTTTCCTTATAATCATTGGTTACCATATTTATAAAATTGTAATGCATGATTATATCTATCCAATTAAAAGTAAGACAAATGGAAATTGGATGATATTAAAAATTATGACCATGATGGAAATGATTTGAATAAATTGTTGTGTGGATTGCATAATAATTAATCCTGTTTAATATATTCTTAATCAAATTCTAATAATATATTGAAATTGTTATATTTAACTCATATGGTCACACATAATGTCAAATGTACTAGATTGGATATTCTTAGATATTATTTTAAATGTTTCTCCTTCTGTTCAAATTCATCTATCACTACGATGATTACTTTTTTAATTTTATTATTAATGTATTAAAATCACATGGGGGATTAAATTTATAGAAAATAATTATTCTGGAAAATATTATGAGTACTTCCAATTTCATGGGCTCCAAAATTGAGAGTGATCCATGATTCCTAGCACATTAAAAATATGGTGGCTGAAAAACACATTTTATCAATCATAAGTTATGAGAAAACAATGCTGTCTCAAATGGATACAGAATATTTTGGAACCATGAAAACCAAGGATAATCTAGCAATTATATCAATAAAAATGATTCTTATACGAAAAGTGACCCCAATAATGAAAGTTATATAAAATTCTTAATGAGAATATTGAAAAAATTCAAAATTTTCAAAAAAAATCTTTTTTGACTACTAAAATTAAAGATCAAATTAATTATCCTGAGGTGATGTTATTTGGATGAAAATTAATGTCCACAACATGCTCTGTTTTGAATTAAAAAATTAAAAAATACAATAATTAAGGTAAGAAAGGTCAAAAATTCTCTAAATTGAGTGATAGAAATGATTTAATATTAACCTATGAATCTAAAAACTCAACATATATATGCTTAATGGCACAACTCCATGTAGAAGAAGTGGTTAGTTACCATAATCATTATCATTCGTCTTCCTACTCTCATTTATTCAATTCCATAAAATCCACCACCTTTCATAATGAAATTGATTTTTTTAATAACTTATTTAAAAATATGAAAATATTTCAAAGAAAATTAAATTTGTTATTAATGATAAAAAAATTCTTCTGAATGAATAATGGAAACATTTAAAAGAAAAAAATGATTTGATTTTGAAATTAAAAATTAAACCTTATTTTGATGTTTTCAAAAATGAAATCAATGACATTAAAATTTTTGATAAAAAATTAGGACAATGATAAAAATATCTTCATATGATATTTGGGTCTCAATGGGTTAAAATAAATAATCACTGTTCTGGAATTTTGAAATATAATTCAGTTTTTTTAAACAACTTATTTTATAAAACATATTTCGGAAAATAAATTTTCTATGTATTTTCATAAATATGTTTATCATATCTATTAGTGTAATTATAAAAATATTAGATATATAGGCCTTAAATCCATATATATTTTTTCTAAAATTTCACAATAATATATGATATTCAGGGGCCCTAAGTTATTACATCCCAAAATTTATGGAACTAAAATTGCTATCATTCCCAAATCATCACATGCAGATATTACCAAAACATCAAGGGTAAAAATGCATCATTAATGTGATCTCTTATAGACCAATGGCATTGAAATTAAATAACTTATAAATTTTTGTTTTCCTTTAATTTTTTTAACCTCATTAATTCATTAATCACATCCTTCTCACCTAGAGATTAATGTTTATTTTCCATGTGAGGGATGTGATTTCCATTTCCTTCTTGGATAATCTTTGTACATTAACATTCATCTTAATGGGAAAATGGATATTTTTTAATTTTATTTTATTTTACCTCTAGAGTCATTATTTAAAATCTATTATCTCTTCATTTCTATATTTTTGAAAATAGGAGAGGATATGTTTTTATAGTTTTTCTTTTCAAATTTTATTTTTTTACATTTTTTCTTATTTTTATTATTTATTTAACATTTCAATATCTCTATAATTATTTTATTGTTTATTGATTTATGAATCATAAATTTTTCATTTAAATTAGCTTTTTTAATACTTTTCAAATTTTATTATCCTTAATTTTTGAAAATTTCATTATCAGGTTCCTTTAATATCATGGAAATCTTGCGAAGTATTTCATTTTTAGAATTTATCCTTTTTCAAAAAAATACACACATGATATGAAGTTATTAAAAAATTAAAATACATTTTTTAATTTTGGTAAAATGAAGTGTGTATTATACCCAAAGAAAAATATCTTATCATGGATAAAAAAAATGGATGTGGTCCTAGCATAAATGTTTGTGGTGATTTTTCCATAATAGAGTTAATTGTTTTTTAACACGTTACCCATCCAAATTATTCTTTTTGGGTGATAACGAACACCTATTTTCACATTCCCAGTGAATTTTGAATTATTTATTAAAATAATATTTTCCAAATATTAATAATACTATTTTATTTCCAAATATATATTTTTCCATGTCTTTTGTTTCATTATTTTCATCTTTATGGCTATGGTAGCTCTAATATCTTGTTACATATTTCTATATTACATTTTATTTTTTATTATACATTTATTAATTTATGGGTACGTGTCTATTTTTTATATGTATATTTTCCATATTTGTTTCAAAGGGTTGACTATTTAAAAAAAATTATCTTTTTTATTATTTTGAAAAAGGGATATAAAATTTCAAATTAATATTTTTTAAAAAATTTAAAAAAGGGACAAATGTTGGGTATCTACATGATCCAATTTATTTATTTTTAGTTTTGATAATTGAAATTATTATTAGTTTAATTTATAATAAATGTTTTTAATTTTCAATTTTTTTATTCTTATTCTTATTATTCTATATAATTATTTTTAATTATTTCTTAAGAAAAATAAATTATATAATTTTTTTATTTTCCCTAAAATTAGCCATATATGTTTTTCTTTACCATTTTGTGACCTTGGTTTTACCCTTATTCATGATATATTATCTTTTTATTACCTTAGGTAAGCTGGAAGGTTCCCTTATGATTCCCATTAAAAATTTAATTTACCCTAACATATATTTCCATCTATAATTATATAGAATATATAAATATTATTTACCATTTCATAGTGCATCAATATAACTATTTACCTTCACACGGCTATTTAGTTTACCATTACTCAATGTGCTATACCATTATGATGTTCATGACTTTAATTTTTACACTTGTGTGTGCTATATATTTTTCATGTAATCATTATTCATTATTTAGATTGTGATTTTTACCTTTACACATGCATCAAAATTACCCGTATGTAAATATGTCTTTCCATTTTAATTTATTTTCATGATTTTCTTGATATATTGATTTTTTTCATGCTTTTAACATGTTTTTAAATCTATTTATTGAATTTATAAATTATTATAAATTAAATATAACTTATTTAGTGTTTTTAAATTTTTTTAAATACATTTTCGAGAATATCTATTTTGTTCATCATTTCCTTGTATATTTATTGCATGAAACTCCAGAAAATTGACTTTATTATTTTTAGTTTATTTGTTTTTTAATTGTGTATAAATAAATGTTTAAACACGACAATTTTATTTAATATTTTTATATATTTTTAAAGTTAATTTATTTATAGTTTGATATTATTACATGTTTTTATATGGAAACAAATTTAAATTTCAATTTTGAGATATTACAGTATGAAATAATGTGAGTTTTTCGTTATCTTTTACACATTATTTTGAGTTTTTTGAGCATTCTAATGATTTACTTTAAATTAGTTTGATTTTTTAAATGGTTTTAAATTAAATCAATAATATTATTGATAAATTTTTATCTCTTTATCTCTTTAATGTATTTATAATTCTATAAATAATATTATTACTATTATGAATTTAATTTTCGTAATGATTCACTTGGCCGTGTTGAGTTAACTCTATTTAATGGAATTAATAATTTTAAAAAATGAATCTAAAAATAAACCTAACATGGAAATATTTTTCCTTAAAACCAATGAAGGATTATAGAACATTACCAATGGAATTGAAGGCTAAGAGACCTTTGGAATCCATGGATGTCCAGATCGAACAACAAAAACATTATCATATACAACATGATTAATTTCTCTACGATCATCACATATCTTCAAGATCTCAAATATCCCTATTTCTAAAACCTAGTATTCCTTCAATGAGTTTTTGTATGATTTTATACATTTATAGTTTCATTATTCTCAAAATATCTCCTTGTGTATCAACATATTTTCTTTGGATATTTGACACAAATCTACAAAGAATTTTTTTTTTTAATTATTATCCCTCACTCTCACTAAAGTGGATGAATTTGAATTTACCTATATTTCATTTAAATATTTAGGGGTTACATTAAATTTTGTATCTATCTTATCTTTTAAAGAGATTCTATCAATTGTGTATGGTTTTTTTCTATAACATAATAAACAAGGTATAATGTTAATATCTTGGCTACCAATAATGGAAATTGACTAACACCTTAAATCCTAAAATTATTGAGGTCATGGTCATAAGGGTATATTCTGGTACTATTTCTGAACATCTTAAAAAATATCATTTATCATTTAATTTTATAATTTTCAATTATATATCTCTTAAAAAAATTATTTCATAAATGGTTTAATCCATCAAAAACATTTAATCAATTAATTCTCGAATCTCTATTTATTATATTTTTTCACATTTTTATTATATTTGATTATATGTTTCACTCTCATATTTTATAATTTTATATGTTTCAACAATATTTCATAAATAATTTTTTAAAATTTTTATTTTTCAATATTTTTTTTAAGGTTAATTCAGCCCAAGTCGTATTATTTTACCTATATCTATCCCAGATATTTAAATCGGATTAATTAAATTATTTCTAATTAACATAGACTTATGTTACTTTATGATAAAATAATAAAGATAAAATGACATTTATATTTGATGATTTAATGAAAATAAATGATAGCTTTACAAACATCGGTATTTTAACTATTCAATTTCTTCCTTTTTATTTGATTTTTGGAAGCTGATTTAAGGATGAGTTGTAACCTATAGTCCAGAATGAATAGAAAAAAAATAACACTATTAAAATTTAAAATTTCAAAATTTTCTACAAAACATGATGATATCCACAATTGAGAATCACCCACATAATCGTAATGAGACCAATGTTGTTGACGTCAGTCATCATCAACCTAAGTACCATTGATGTCATCACTACCCTTCCCAATGTTTTCATCGATTTCCTACCACGACAGTATATTCCTGAGACCAAAGGCCAATATAGATCACTAGCACTATTGTAAACATATCAGTAAAACTATAACAATGCAAGAAAACTTCATTAAAATGAAAAATCCATTAGCACACCAACATTGAAAAAAAAATCAATAATTCACCGATAATATGGGGATGAAACACGAAAACATAAAACCACCATCAAATAACCACATCTTTAATAAAGGATGTCACTAAAACACAACTCCCAAAACTAGATTGGAGGATGGAAGAAATTGAGCATGAGGTCATAGTAGTGGTTAAGTGGCTATGAGATCTAAATAGTAGCAACCACAATGAGGATAAAATCGGGAATAAAAAAACTAGAAGCAACAAACCAACATCGCCTTGAGAACTATCCCCCTCTAAAATGCCCAACCTGAAACCTCCTAGAACCACTTCTCCATATCCATCCTACAGAGGAACATAAAAAATGATTGAACCATTTATGGGTGATTAAATAAATCCACAATGGACAAACAACATCAAATCCCCTACACCGCCTTCTAGAAGGTGTCGTCATTGCGAAAGAAGAGGAATCAGATGGAAGAAATCAAGAAGAACTGCATCAACCTAAGAGAGATTTGTCATCAAAGGAGGAAAAATACTAGACAATGGTTAGGGAGATGTAAGAGCACCGAAGAAATGAATGATAAATGGATAACTATCTCTAAAGGAAAGGATGTGAGAGCGTAGAGGATGGGGGAGAACCAATACCGAATGAGGCGAAGACCCCCAAAATTAAATGCTACTTAAATTATGAAATTATTATTATAAAAATAATATTTATTTTCTAAAATAAAATTTCAAAACATTTTTTGAAATCAATTATCATTTCCTCACACGAAATCTAATAAAAATTATTTTTAAAAAAACTAATTTTTTATGTATAAAATGACATCAGTGAGATGTAAGTGCCTACTTATTATGATTTAATACATAAAATTGTATTATATAAAACCATGAAATATTTTTTTCATAATGTAGTAATTCTTATTCATACCCATAAACCCAAAAATTGTGTTATAATATTGAAATTTAATTAATAATATTTTAAATATAATTCATGATACTTAGAATCACATTTTTTCATATATTTCATGCTATCTAACATATATTTTTTAAATTTAAATTAAATTTGTAGGGTATTTTAATTTTGGAAAATAAATTTATTATAAACAATTTTATTTATATTCTAAATTTATCATAATTATTTATTTGGGACGTAGTAAGACACTCAATAGGGGGTGAATCGGGTTCCGATATTAATTTTTTTAAAAAAATATTTATTTAAATGATTCCTCTAATTTAAAATAAAATAGTCCAGTTGATTAAGGTTGTAAAATTATAATAGATTAATTATTCAAATTTTTTCTTGGTAGATTGATTAATAATCAGTTATAACAATGTTAGATATTGATACAACATATAAAACTACTCTAATGAGCCCAAACAGTTATAACCACTATCCAAGACTAAATATCAATTTAGTGTTTTGTTTTTCAAAATTAGAGTTAAATAAGGGAACGACTAAATTGATAGACACATCAGATAAAATAAGTGGTTTAGTCTCAAGCTGAGACATATTCCACTCCACTTGGTGATCACCTACCACTAACCCATATAAAATATATATGTATATATATATATATATATATATATTTTATCCACACCCTATATTGTAGTTAATAATAGTACATGAGATTGTCCATGTCACAAGACCTCTTCCACTATTCATCATGGGAAAACTAACAACCAAGTCACACGTGACCTCTTCCACAATTATATGTTGGTGAAAAAATTTATAGAAAGGTATTAGATTGAGGATAACTTATATCCTCTAGTTCATTGTAGGTTAAAATTTTTGTTTTACATAAAGATACACACACTTCTTGGAATCATTAATAAAATTGTACACCATAGAGAATCGATAATGAGAAAGGATTATAAACTATCTGAGTGTTGTTCTATATATTTATTGACTTTTAGGATTTATAAGATTTGATTTTAGAGTCTTCTAGTAGAAATAGAGTTTTATGGGCCTGGTGTACTATTTTCTTTTTTCAATGAGATGGGCTTTTTAGCTAATTCTCTTCTTAGAGTTGCTGATGTGAGGCTGTTTGAGGTTTTGATCCATAGAAGTTCAGCCACCATGAATTTAGAGTTCTTCAGGTGTTCTTTTGGGTATTTATTTTCTTTCCCCTTTTCATGCTTTCCACTACTTCATATATTTTCATCAGTTCCAATCTTTTATTTTCATTTTGGGTGATTTTTTTGGAGCTAATAGGATGCATTGTCTTCACACCTCATTCCTCTTACTATATCCTGATAGGACTAAAAATGAAAATTAACTATATTAGTGTCATTATGTGACTCACATTTGACTATTATAAACATCTTTTAAATTAAATTATAAAATAATTATAAAAAATTAATTATGGAATGGTGTCACATTTACGGTGAGAAAATTATTCTTCCATAGTCATGGTAAGATCTGGAACCGATATAATAATTATAGTGTCTAATCCATTGTGAATTTTGGATCCTTTCAAAAGACTATGTTGTCTGGTAAATATTATCATAGGTAATGGTTTCTAGTACTTTTTCAAAATTATGAGTAATGTCTTGTAACGATGTCTTTGAAATAGTAGCAAGAAAATGATGTCAGATCCTTTAAGAGAATTTGCAACCTGTAGCAATCTTACGGTGTCATGGACATTGTGAAAATATGGAATGGGTTGCAATGTTTTTCTTTCATAGACATTACTAAATATCTACAAGCTGTCTTAAGAAGCAATATTCATATAAAGTATTATGATTAAAAATATTCATAAAAAAACATATAGAATTATATTAAACATTGATTACAACATTGAAACATGATTGTAAGTTTCTGAATCATGATCTTTTGACATTTTTCAACTCTAGTTATAAGAGTGTACAAAATTATTTTTAAGTATTAAAACATGAGGAGTACAAAAATCTCGAAGCATGATTTTTTTTTATTAAAACAAGAGGAGGCCAAAACTCCCCCATTTTTTTGATTATAAATAATGACATTTATAAGCTATATATTTTATAAAAGATTAGATATTTCGGTTTATATGTGATAAGCTGTATAGAAATTATTCTTATCACATGAAGATCCTTTTTTCTATAAATACATCCATAAGTGCCTTCTCTATTTTCTCCCCCTTTGGGGATTAAAAAATAAAGAAACACTTAATGAATGAAAATAAGAGAATAAATATCAACATTCCACATTGAATTAATTAGACTAAGAGTGTTCATTACAAGAACGAGGAAAAATAAAATACATCCCTATGAAAATACGTCAATCACTTCTCTTTAGAGACATCTCGATTTTCATTTCCCTTCCAAGAGACATCATTGAGATCCATAGGAGAAGAAGTAGAAGTGGTTGAAGGGATTGATCCAACTGTGATAGAAGGAAAAGGAACTCCTTCAAAGACAGAGTGTTAATGAGATGGTTTGGTGGAAGATGGATGAAATCATTTCTCAATAATAATAGGTTCGATCCATCTCAGAGCCTGAGATACAGACATGGTAAGGAGAAAAGTTAGTGGAGGAGGAAGGAGTTGGACCTGGCTGCAAAGGGGTAGCTGCCGGAGCCACAGTGGCAGTACTTTTCACATGTAGGTAGGGCTTTAACAACATAATGTTTTTAATGATGAACTCACCTCCAAACTGCATAGCCTTATCAAATTAATCATTGTTTTTGAGTAACATCACTATAGTGGGTATAAATTCCATTATCTTTTTAACTTGATATTTAAAGGCTTCAGTGACTGGAGGTATTTTCAAATTCTTTAAAAGGTACATGATGTGATTTTTCAGCTTGTGCTTAGAATAAATTATGTTAAAGTAGATGTACATTTTCATGGAGATTGTTTCGTGAGGATCATTGGAAATATTTTAATAGAATCTCACCAAAACAAGTATATGGACAATGTCATTAATGAGTGTAGAGAAAATTTCCTTATCAACACCAGTTAGCACAGACTAATGCTCTTCTTTGAAAATTGATTGGATCCAGTCACAGTATATAGGCTGAGATTGATGCCCAGAGGAAGTTGAAGCAGTAATAGTAGATGTGAGAGACTTAAGTAGATTTAGAACATTTTTAAGCATCCTTTATATTCATTAGTAATTTTATTGAGTCTAGAAACAAGATCATGAATTTCATCTACTATCATGGTGTTGTTATCAACCACTTGTTCATATTTTGTAATCAGGTTTGGTTGAATTATAGATAAATCCTTTTGTTGGACATGATCACTAACATATTATGTTGGTTGAGAAACTAGAGAGTGACTTGTTCTCAAGACATTATATATATCTTCAACCATGTATTTTAGAGACTTCACCTCATTACTCGTATATATGTTCTCAATCCTACCTTTTTAAATTTTTGGAAGCATGTTTAGTTAAACCTGCCATGTAATTTTCTCTAATTGAATGGTAGAATCTATTTCAATAAGATTACTCACAGAGCATGATTTGAATTCATAAACATTTAAAATATAGAAAACAGGGTGTTTCCAAAGTATTTCAGATCATCTTTATATACACATGCATTAGTTTGTTTCATAGGTTTAGAAGTATTAACTGTCACATGTTCTAATTCCATTGAAGGTAAACAATTCTTTAGAAAATATTGGTTTTAGATTAAATATTGTGGAGGGATTGATTGATAAAATTGATACTCCTTCTAGAATCATCATCATAAAAATACTCTAGAAATATGTACTAGTTATAAACTGAAAATAAATCCACAAGGTCGGTCACATAAATTGTTTCCAAATTCAAGGTCTGCTCCCCCTCAATATGTGCATCTCTTATAGGACTAATTGATTCTGTCTGTTGAACCATTCTTAAATTCTCATCTCTGTTAGGTTAACCCATGTCTTATCTATTAGGAGAAAAGGAATTTCCCATTATTTCCATAGAATATTTGATTATTTCTGGTTCAATTTATTCTTCTGACTATTCCCCATGAACAGTTTGTTCATCCACAACAGAATCTTTTTCTTTATTAGTAATAAATATTTCAGTAACTATCTCTTCATCAATTTATTCTTGTGGAATAGGTAGGCCGCTCACTTCTCCATCTAATATAATTTCATCATCATTTGAAACTATTGCATATTATACTTCATCATTTGAGTATTCAACAACATCCTGAGTTTCTATACCAGTGTGAGATACATTCATACATTTTTGAGGGATTTTAAATCGGGTTTAAATTTTCATAAATTCATTCATTATCTTCCACCCAAGATTTCATACATGGGTTCTAGTTAATTTTCATCCTTCTAACTATATCATTTTAGATACAAAACTCATAACCTTCCACTAAATCTTTCGTTAGACCAACTACTCCCTTGGTTAACCACATTGCAAAAATTAACCTTGAATAAAACAAAGAAGATGAATTTGAAATTGTCATGATCATATCACACATATGAATTATAATATAATTACACAGATTGATCTTGTGATTATTCTTTATAATATGTATCAAGAACACATCTTGATAATTTATGGTAGTGAAGTCCCCCTTCCATGAAAAAATAATTTGATGAATTAATATAAACAACAGTCTTGACCCTCCATCAAACTGAGTTGTTATCAATAATCCATTATTTTTATTTCCAATTAAACAATCCAGACCCTCTTCTAGGCTAACCATGTCAGTAGGTGGAGGATGACCTCATTTTTAATCCTCAAAAATTCTTTCATGACTATTCCGAGGCCAATATCACATATCCTCAAAGAAAAAAATTCAAATTTGACCATTTACCCTAATTCATTCTATAAAATCATATTTATAATTAAATGAGAACTGAACATACTAATAAAACATTGAAACTAACTTTAGATAAATAGATATTTTATCTATATAGAACCTGGTAAACCACCCATATTAATCCAATACATTCCAAACAAGTGACATACTACTCAGTGGCCACTTCAGGAAAACTTCTTTCTCTGGTACTACTATTCGATCAACAAGTCCTAGATTCAGTGGTATTCAAGAATTTTTTAAGAGCCTTTTTCAATTTCGTCAGAATCTGGGATTTCTCAAGAGTCGATGAAGAGAGAATCTTCATTCTGGGCATCAAATGTGGGTACAAGAAAGATAAAAATTATAAGAGGGATAACAGTTTGAGAGATACATGTTTCGGTTTTAAGAAAAGATATCATGATTGAAAGGAGGAGTGAAAATATCGATATTTTATCATTTACGGATTTCAAACATTGAAAACATAGAAACACGATATGAAATCAATAAAATAATCGATACAATGATATGAAAATAAAAGAAACATCTAAATATAGAATTCTGAGTTATAATGGTGAGACCGGAACAGGTATTCACGGTGTCAGCATTATTGTGTGACTCTAAATAGTGCAATTGTATTATTGAGATAACAAGTATGAGACCATAAATAGGAGACAATTACTATAAGAAATTAAATTCTGAAACCGTGTTTGTGAAACTTTAGTCAAATAAATATTAAACTATTCACATAAAGTTTATCATCCATAATTCATGTATGTTGTAATTTATTCATTTAGAATTTAATGTCTTAGTGAATATATCAACAAGATGGTGTTCGATGCCAATCAATTCCAATGTTATATCACTTTTTTATAACGATATCTAAAAAAGGGATGTATTACATCAATATGTTTATTCATATTATGTGAAACATGATTCATTGAAATGTTAATAGCACTTATATTGTCACAATTTATAGGTACATGTCTGAATTGATTTCCATAATATATTAAATTGTGTTTCATCCACAAAATTTTTCCACAACAACTACAAGAAACAATGTATTCAGCCTCGACTATAGATAATTTAACATTATTTTTCACTTTACTACATGATGAAACTAGTGACTTGCCCAAAAATTGACATGTTTTAAATGTTCATATTCTATCTAACTTATGGCCACCAAAATCAGCATCACAGTAACATACTAAATCAAAAGGTTGTCCTATAGGATATAATCATCTTAAATTGCTTGCATGTTTGAGGTAATTGAAAATTATTTTAATAGGATTTAAATTTGACAGTTTAGGGTTTTCATGAAAACGTGCACACAAGAAAATAATAAACATAATATTAGGATGACTAGCTGTTAAGTAGATTAAACATCCTATCATTCATCTGTAACTATATTGATCAACTATTTTACCATTTTCATAAAGATCTAACTTACAGATAGTACTCATTAGAGTATAAAAAATTTAATTCTATCTAATCCAAAATGTTTTATGATATCTCTTTTTATATTTTATTAAATTTTTAATAATACCTTCTATGTTTTGAAAGATTTGAAATCCAATGATGAACATAATTCACCCATTAAAATACTTTCAAATTCATTTTACATCATTTTTGAAAACACAGTACATAATGACTTATTTGAAGATCAAAAAATAATGTCATCAACATAGATTTTAACAACTAAAATATCTTTATAAATCTGTTTTATTAAAAGCATAGGATCAGCTATACGTTTTTTAAAAGCTATATAAATAAGAAAACTACTTAATGTATCATACTAAGCTCTTTGGGTATTATTTAAACCATATAAATCTTTTGATAATTTGAAAATAATATTTAGAAAATGTCGGTCTGTAAAGACACTGGTTGTTCAAAAAAACAACCTAAAACTTTTAACCATATGTGAATTATATCTAGACATATAGCTAACAAAATCTTAAATTGACATATTCTGCATATGAAAGAAATATTCAAATGGATTCATGTCTAAAAATATGTGAAATGATTATTCATAGTCAATTCCTTCTTCTGGACTATAACCATCTTCAACAAATCCAGCTTTGTTTCTAATTATGTTAACATCTTCATCTACATTGTTCTTGGACTCCCATTAGTGCCTATGATCAAGGTGTCTTTCGGTCTATCCATTAGTTTCTAAACATCATTACTTTCAAACTGATTTATCTACTCTTTCACAAAAATGACCCAAAACTCATCGTCGAAAGCGTCATTGATATTTTTAGTTTCAAGTTGTCGCAAGAAGTCTAGATGTTTAACCTAATTTCCTAGAGAATCTCTAGTTTGTTTTTTATTATATAAATCTACAACTATTGCATATAAAGGGTGGTTTTTAAGAGTAGTAATATGTCTAAAAAGGATAGGATACTAATTTTTGATTCTTTAGTCAGTTTGGGTTCCTTATGGATTGAATTTGGAGAATTCTCAGAACACAATGTTTTAAATGATTTTTTTATAGGATGGTCAGAAGATTTAGCATTGATTTAAATATTTGACATATCATTCCTAATATTCCTTTCGGATGTCTTTGGTTCATGTGGATCTATTTCATTGACATTGACCTATATATATTTTCCACACATTTGGTTCTTTTATTAATGACTATATAGGATTTTATAGAAATTGAGTAAACTAAAAATATTCCCTTCACCACTATTGTATGGAAACTAGTCTATATTATACCTAGTGTTAAGGATATAGAATTTAAAAACAAAAAAATTAATGTAGTTTACATTGGTTTTTCTATTGTTCCACATCTCATAAGGTTTTTTTCCTAAGAATTGGTGTTATTAACACTGTTTTTATTATATACCATTTTTTGTTGACAGATTCTTCCCAAAAGTAGATAGGTTGGTAATACTCACAAAGCATGGTTCCATAAAAATATTTTATATTTTTATTTCTTCTCTCTATAAAAACATTGTGTTATCCTAGGTGTAGAAATGTTATGACAATAACCATTTTGGGAAAAATGATTCAATCTCGAGGTTTTCAAACTGACATTCATCGTAACATCTTAGAGTTTTTATCCTAAGACAACTATGACTTTCTACAGTCCTAGAATACATGGTTAAATGATAGAAAACATTACATTTTTCAGCCAAGAATAATGTACAATATATCAAGAGTTGTCATCTAGAAAACATAGACATTGTTCTTACCATTTAAACCAGTAACTCTATAAGGTTTTAGAAAAACCATGTGAACCTACATGAGTGGTTGAGAAGTAAAAAACATATTTCATGGTTTTCAATGTTATTTTTTGTTTTTTAACCATTGGAAAAGTTTTACCGACATTTTCATTTGAAAATTCATGTTTGGGTATATCCTTGATGAAACCATTTCTATTACGCTTTTAAGGGAGGGTATATTATAGTGTCCTAATCTTATATACCACAACGAAGACTCTCTGTAGAAATCCCACAATAAAGAAACATTTTTAGATATTAAATATTATTAATCAATAGTATATACATTTTAATTTATAAATGTAGAGAATATTAGTTAATATTTATAGTTAAATACATTACAAGAATCATATTAAAATTTAACATGAAAAACATCATCACATAACTATGAAATACTAAGCATATTATATTTTAATCACACAACAAAAAGAACTTTAGAAATTAAAACTGAGTTGGAGTTATCAATCTACCCATGGACAATTATATTTCCTTTAGCATTATCACCAAATGTTACATGCCTACAATCAATATTTATTATGTTCTTAAATAATTAGTAATATCCTCTATTGTGTCTTCAACGTTCATTTTCCAAGTACTGTAAGATTTTTCAGGAGATTTTCAACTAACATTCCGATAAAATAATCAAAAAAATAGATTTTTTTATTTAGATTTGTTTGGGTCTAGTAACATTAGTAATCAGTTAGTTAGGAACCCACATATACTTCAGCAGTTTCCTATAAGCATTATGTAACATATTTTAAAAATTAACCTAATTTGGTCAATAAAAAATTAGAGTAAGTAAATGATGTTCTTGAATGTGAAATTGATTGTGAATTTTCATTTTTTTGTAGAAAAAAAGCGTTTCCATATTAAGATAAAAACATGTTTTCGGTGAGATTTTGTTACATAGGTTGGTATCCAATATCAATAGTGAATCTAGGGGCAATTTATATACCAAGAATCTATGTAAGATTTTTTCTAAAATTGGTAAATTTATATATGTACTATTTCCATTTTTCATTAGATATCTTAATTTAATTGTTCTCTATGTGTAATTTTAAATTTTCCTCTTTCTCTATAATAAGATAAGATTTGACTGTAGTAGTCTGAGAATTTTATTTCATTAAATATTTGTATTTATCCTATATCCCATTGAAAGTGTCTTCAATAATATGGTAGTATTCAAAAATTTATTCATTATTCATATTTTTAGAATCACATTCACCTTCAGAATAATAGGAATTTGGTAAAGTATATTCAAGGGATACCTCATATGTGTTTTTCATAAAACACATATCGTCTTTATCAGCCTTTTCATCATGTGAAGACTTAGGGATACTTGAATTGTCCTCATAAACACCCCTTGTTGCTTCCGTATAATATTTATGCTTTCTATCTTTATACTCACACCTCTTCTTATATTTTATATTGGGACAATTATCTTATACATTTCCTTTTATATTGCATTTCTAACAAAATATTTCAATATATTTTTCACTTTTTTTTCAATCCTACTTTTATTTTCACTTGTCTCCATATATTCCTCTGATGTTGGGATTTCAAAAAAAATTCTTCCTTCTAAAAATCTTCAAAAATAATCTAGCAATTAGTCCATTTCCTCAACACTGTATGATGGTGAATCTTCATTACATGTACTATCAGAATGATGTTTTATACATTCCTTATCCATATAATTAGAAATAATGGTTTTGAAAGCCACTACCCTTCACTTTGGTTCATTTTTATCTTACTTCTTAACTTTTAATTATTCCTCATACACCATCAGCTTTCCTACCAGCACCTTTACTAGTGACTTGCTGATATCACAAGATTCTCTAATTAAGATAGAGATCCCTCTCAATCTATCTAGAAAGAATCTAATTATTGTCAATATTTTCTCCTTGGCTGTAACATCTCTTCCTAGACAGATCATAGTGGTCAAAATTTTCTTAAAACTGAGACACGTGTCATAAATAGGATCATTGGGCTTCATTTTAAAGTTATCAAACTTAATATTATATGTGTTAAGTCTCATTTCCTTAACACTAGTGTTTCCTTCATGTGAAACAGATAAAGTATACCCAAATTTCATGTGTTGTTTTACAGGTATAATTTATGATAAAATCATCATCTCTTAAATAACAGTATGAGGCATTCATAGATTTTCAATTATCGTTATAGGAATCCATAGTTGAGTCTCCCATGTACGCCTATTAGTATAAGGAATCATATATTCATCTACAATTGAATAACAAATCTCAAAAACCATACATTCTAAGTGCGTTTTCATTTTAATTATCCACTGTGCGAAATTTGTTCCATTAATGATTTGAGATCTCTTGGTAAAACACATTCTAATATATTATCCATGATAATGAAATAGGATTTTAATGAAATAGAAATTTATAACTAACAAAAATTCAATGATATTTAAAACACAACTAAATTCACAGTTGAAAAAGATGTTAAAATAGATTTAAAATTTAAAATTTTGAAAATAGAAACGTGAAAAAAAAACTCTGATACCAAATGTTTGTCGGAGAAAGACACTCAAGAGGGGGGAGGCTGAATTGAGTTCTAATATAAATCTATGTTAAAAATTTTATTTAAAATATTCCCCTTCTTAAAAATAAAATTGACCAGTTAACCAAGGATGTAAAATTATAATACCATGGTTGTTTAAATATTTTCTAAAAAGAATAATTAATTATCAATTAATAAAAATTCGATATTGATACATCATTTGAAGCTACTATAATATGGTATAATAGTTATATCCACCATCCAAGACATACTATCAAATTAAAATTTAGTATTCTGAAATGTGAGTTAAAATAAAGAAATAATAAATTGAATGACACGGTGGACAAAACAAGTGGTTCATTCGCAAGCCAAGACCAAATCCACTCAACATGGTGATAACCTTCTTCCAGGAAATATATTTATATATATATATAATGCTTCGATACATACCCTATGTCAGGGTTAACAACAGTAAATGAGACTGTCCAGGTCACAAGACCGCTTCCGCAATTCTTCATGAAAAAAATAATTGTTTCGTCACCTATATCTTCTTCTATAGTTATGTTTGGGTAAAACTAGGTATAGAAAGATATTTTAGTGAATATATCATGTATCCTCCAGTTCTGTGTTGGATATTGTGTGTGTCTATAATATAGATACCCACAATGCTTCAAAAGATTAATTAAATAGTACAAAATAGAGAAAAGTTAATGTGAAAGGATTTAAAATGCTTTGAGTGTTGTTCTATGAAGCTCAAGACATCTAGGATGTAGAAGATGTGTTTTTCAAGTCCTATAATGAAAAAAATGTCTGTGAGCCTACTGTTATGATTTCCAGTTTACTATGATGTTCTTTGTAGCTCTTGTTCGTGTTAGAGTAACTACTACATGGATATTTTAGGTTCTATTCGACAAGACTTCAACTGCCAAGCATTGAGAGTTCTTAATTTTTCTTTAGTATATGGATTTTCAAATCTAATTTCATGCAATCCACTGCTTCATATATTTTCTCCAGTTCCATTATTTTATTTTTTTTGGGTTCTTGTGTTCGATCTAATATCATGCAATAACTTTACACCACGTTCCTCGTACTGTCTGCTGACATGACTGAAAATAAGTTTAATTATATCAGTTTCATTAAATGAATCACACATGACCGTTAGAAAAAAAAATTAAATTAATTTTAAATAAACAACATAATTGTAATGTATGGAACAATGTCATAGTTGCGGTGAGACAGTCATTGTGCCACATTCAAGGTAAGATCTAGAACCAGTAGCACAGTTACGGTGTCTAGTACTTTAAATATTCAAGAACAATTAACAAGAATATGGTGTCTATTAAATTGTGTCTCTTGTAAACGTGTCTAGCATTTTTTCAAATTTATTAATTATTCCTTGTTATATTGTCTTGGAAATAGTATCAAGGAAAATATTTTAGGTCCTTTGTGAGAATCTGGAACCGATAGCAGTATTATAGTGTCATGGACTTTGTGAAAATCTAGAACTCATTGAAATGTTACTATTTCACATTCATAGACAAATAAATGTTAGTTATCTTAAGAATAAATATTTACAGAATGGATTAAGATTAAGCATAATAATATTGATACATAATAGACTATGATGAAACATTTTTTACAAGATTCAGACCTGATTTGTGAGGTTCTGAATCATGATCATTAGAGGGTTTAAAACACATGTTATAAGTTTGTAAAAAATAATTTGTAAAAATTAAAATGCAAGGATCCTAAAAATATCCATGCATGATTTGTGATAATTAGAATATTCGGATTACTAAAATTTATTCTAAAATAATTATCTAATATAATAAAGAAAAAATAAATACATCTATGTATAAAAGAATGTTATTAATATTATATCATTGGATATTGTCAATTAAAGTAGTTTGAATTCTTGTTAAAAGTGTCACATATTATGAATATGATTCCTATTCCCATCATAATTAAAAAATTATTGTATTCCTAGATGTTAACCATTCAATGATTTTAGTCATAGTATTTATCAAATAATCATATAAAGATCTGACAGGAATTATATAATGAAATTTATGAAAACCTAAATGTACGATGAATATAAGAGCTCACTGGAAGTATATCATATGAGATATAATTAGTTAGTTATTTATTTATAGGTTTATAGTATTAATAATTTCGTTTAAAACTATAAAATTTATCCCATTACATAAAATTTAGCCTTTAGTTTATTATTTTTTCATGTCCTTTGTGTATATTGCATGAAGTGAAATTAGAATTAACATCCCAATGTATGATTTTTAGAAATTCTGAAATAATACACATTAAGTAGTATGTTCTATTGTGAAAAAAGTGATAATTTTAACATGGGTAGGATATAATATAATGATACCAAATATGAAAATGATACACAAAACATGTTTTATGATATGGATGAGACTCAATGTACACCACATGGATTTTTATATGTGAATATCTATTAGAGTTATTAATTAGTTTATATATTCAACAAGACTCTAATTATTTGGATCAATAATTATATAACTATTGGATGATCTGAATTCGGTCATCGTAAATATATTATCAGTCTTCAAATTGAGAGTTTAATGAACTCTTAAAAAACCATTCATTTAAAGGGTGTAGTGTTTAGATAACCTTTATATTAGAGAAATCTTATGATTATTTTAATGAGAAAATTCATTAATGATTTATATGATTATTTCATATTGTATTGTTTGAAAATATGACATTATATGATTAAGAGTCTATTTAGATTGGAGTTGGAATAAAAAGGAATAAAGATAATTTAGAGGTAACCTTGTACATTCCATGGAGATGCATTACAACAATAATTATGTAATGTAGAAAATGGATTTTTAAAGATTATATTTTTATTTTTTATTTTATTTTCTATTTTTGATCGATGGATATTTCACCACAACATTGATAGGGTAAATGACTATAATAGTAAGTGTTATCCTTTGATGGTATAGAGGTAAACAATGGTGATGCTTGAAATAAGAATTTTAAAGTTACCCTTATGTATTGTTGATTGGTGTAAACACTCAAATAAATAATTCTTTTAGTGTTGGATTTTAATCTTTTAAAATGGAGAGAATTCTTATAGAGTGAATATGGGGAAAAACTCCTAATGGTATTTTTGGAACCAGTTTTTGAAGGGAAATTTGTTTTGGTACTATGATTTGAACTTAAAAGGTATAACGAGATAGAAATTTCTATCAAGATCCAATGATAATTATGTCATTGATGGCTAATGAATATGGTATGGTGGACTGGATAGGGACAATGAGGAGTTGAACAAGGGATTATGAATTATGGTTAGTGTTTTGAGTTAATGTAAAAGACATTAATATTTTTGTAATCAATACTATGTTGTGGTGTTTAAATCTCAATTTATATAAAAGTATGTAAAATCATCTCAAAATAACCATATAATTTGGAAATATTACTATGATTTTGGATATTCATAAACAGAGATTATCCATGTCACATTCAAGACTTATATTCTTGTTTCTCATTCTTAGTCAGAGAATCAAGGACCATATTAATCCATCATTACTTATTCATTTTTATTATAATATAATAACATGAAAACAATCACAATCATTTGTCAATAATGATTAGTTGTGACAACTCATGATTGTCATTAATATTATATCACCTTATGGTTTATTAAAATTAATGATTGTGTGTTTTGATATTTTTAACCTGAATATATGGATATATCATGTATTAAAAAATTTAATATATTCAATAATATGTCAATAAAAAATTCAATAATATTATGTTTACATTATGAGAGAAAATAATTTTTTTTAAATTTAAATACACTTTGTTAAAGTGATTTCATTTTTTGATCTATTTATGGAATTATTTAATTATTAGAATTGTTATTAATGGGTTTTCATATAAATAATATGAATTAGCATTGACATATATTATTATTATAGACATATAAATAATGTTATCATGGTATGAAACAAGAATATGCGTTTCTATATGGAAGAGAAACATTTTTTTTAAATAATTTTTTTTGAATATAATATATAGTTTTATTAATGTATAAATTTATAAATTTTAGGTATTTAAGTTGATAAAATTGACGTTATTTTCGGAATCATCATGCAGAAATTATCTTAGTTGGATTAATTAGAGTTTTTTGGAAATGATTATTCTTAGTTCAATAGTAAAAAATATGTTTGATTATAAATACTATTATTTTTACACCATCATGAGGATATAACAATGAATAAAAAACTTATTTGTTTATTTTTTGAAAAGAATTTGTATTTAATGTGTAAAATACTGCATTTTAAAATAATATAATTTATTTAGAAACATATTTTAACATTAAAGAAACTTCGTTATATATTATTTTAATAAAAAATATTTTTGATCATTTGTGATTAGTTACGTATCCATAAGATGACTTTTGGTTATGGGTTTTTTAATAAGAATAATAATCCTTATTAACAATATAATAATTAATTTTGTGGGAATCATTTACACTCATTGATATAAAAATGTTGAAAAAAATATTTTGTTAAAATTTTTCTAAAAATAGTTATCATTGTATTATGTGTATTATTTTAAAATTAAATTTTATCACCCATATAAATTGAATTAAATAAAATATATTATATATTTATAATGAAGATATGAAAATTTTTGGATAATAATTTTTTTACAATATAGAAATAGCTTTAAATATTTAATAATCTTGATTTATGTCATGAATTCACAATGATGATACTTTCAGGTTTAGTGTTTTAAGGAATTAGGCCATAGTTATTTTGTACAATGTGGATTAAAAAACAGTATCCATTTTATCCATAAATTGAAATACATAAAAGTAAACGTGATTTTTTTGTGATGATAAAAAACTTCTGGTCTTCTCCCTTTCTCTTAACCATCATTATATCATGTGAAAACATTTTAAAAACATAGGATGACCACAAAAAGCATAGTAAGGGATATAAACTATGGAAAGAGAAAATTGTTCCATGAATACTTATAAACACATGAAATGATTAGAGTCCTTAAAAACTTCATATAATTAAATTATCATAATAGTAACGTATGGAATCCATATCATACATACATTCTATTATTTACAACTACTTATATAGTAACCTTAATGGCTAGATTTGGAATACCAATCACAGTATATTCATCAAATATCATAGGATAAACTATATCATTTAGATCTGTCTTATTACCTAATTCATTGGAGATCTATCATGAGCTCACCCCCACTTGGTTTATCATGGAACCAACCACATACTTAAATAATTTCCAAGAACCATAACATAATCAAAACACATAAATCATGAATAAAAGAAAAATAATATTTTGACATTGTAATCATAATATTTCATTTTAATATATTGATATAGTCAGTCCATTATATAAACCATTTTCAATACCAACATATAAAAAAATGTAATTTTGTATTTAAATTTTTTTAAACATTTTGGCTTGTAGAGGAAGCAAAATACCAAATAATGGTCACGATAGAAGAATTCTTGTTGTCTCCATTTATATTAAAAAACATTCCTTTTATGATTTAGTAAAATTATTTTTTAAAACAAATATTTCATTTGAAAAAAATTTAATGAAATTAAAATTCATGGGGGATTGTTATACAATGTATAAAAATTGTCTATATTGTTGAAATGTGTGTCAATGAAAAGAAATTGAGATGAATTCCCTTACTTTGAGTCTGACCCATCATGTAAAATCATTATATTCCTGAATAATAAACACAGATAAATTTATACTTACTTTAGAACCTTATTCATTTTTATTATTTATTTTATATCACTTTTTAAAAAATTTATAAAAATTATAAAATTATTTATGTTCATATCAGATGTTATGTTGATATTCGGTACTTGATCCAAAAATGATCATGGTTTTGATGTCACTAGTACATTTGCTCATAATTCTATCATCTTTATAATAGTAATCCTGATATAATAATCAAATTACACATTAATCTTTTTTTTAAATCAAGACATTAATTCTGGTTATGAAAAATGGACAACATTATATTCATGGAGATGGTAAGTTTTACGTATGCATGAGTAACATTTTGATTTTTCATTGATCATTATAGAGAAAAAGTAATTATTATTTTAAATTTCCAAAATGATGTTTATATTATTATCCTCATTGTAATAATTTAAATATACTAATATATATCATATGATTTATGAGGTGAATAAATACGATTTACATCTATTTATGGAGATGATGGTTCACACGTACTGTAACAACTCAAGCTTCCACGGTACACTTCTCTTTGAATAATACAGTAGCGTGTGTTGTATGCAACTTCGAGTTCTAACACACACCACAACCAATCAAAGTAGCCGTTATGAATAGTAATACCTAATTTTTAAAATTTTATAAATTTTATCTTTCAAAATGGACTTCATTTTTGGATTTGGAATATCTAAATTAGCCTATGTTGAATTTTTGGTATTTTTCTGAAAATCTTCAAATTTTTTTATGAATAGTGAAAAATACATAAAAAACAAATTTTTTAATCAAAACAATTTATTGTGATAAATTATACTATTAAGTGGTTTTAAAGTATAATTTGAATATATTTTTACCATTTTATCCAATGGTGTTCATTACTGTTAATTTCACTTTGAAATTGGAAATAAACAATTGCCAATCTTTTGATATGTATTGTTTCATAAAAACACGCTATTTGTTGTGACAACGGGAATTAATTATGAAATTAATTAATGAAACTTATATATTTGGACTTTTGTAAAATAGACATAATTTTTTAATTCGGAATATCAATTATAGCTTAGGGTGAAATTTTGGCATTGTTCTGAAAAACTTTAATTTTTGATGAATAGTGAAACCACTAAGTGGTAGTTAAAAAACTTATTTTTTGTTTAAATGAAACAATACCACATATATTATTTTATTTTTAAAAATCCGACATACATGTTTGTCATTAGAAAGTAAAATTTGGTTCAATGGGATTAAAATAGTTTTTTGGTGAATAGTAACATTTATGTTTAATTAATCGCGATTAAAGGTAATTAGTGAAATTTAAGGTAAAAATGATATTATAAAAATACGAAAATACCGTTACACTTGTCCTACCCTTATTGGATGGGTCGTGGAAGTCCAAGACAATCCATGGGTCAACTTGGGGACCCCATGGAGCCACTTGGGTAAGAAAATGACATTAATAACTTTTTATTTAAAGTAAAAGTAAAATTGTCACAAACATGTGTTGTTTTACTAAAACAATTATTACATGGGGTTATATAAGTTAACCTTTCGACTATAAATTTTCATTGGAAAGATAAAAATATTTCCTATATCGTGATATTTGTTTTATAATTTTAATAAATTAAATAAATTAAATTTTTTATGACACCATGATGATGCACCGATTACCTCATTAATTAACGATTTAAAGAAAATGGAAAGATAATGTAAAATATAAGGCTTAAACATGTCTAAAACCTATTGGATGAGCATATTTAGAACCCTTATCACATTATACTCTAAATATATCATTTTGGGACCTTTATAATCCGAAAATCATTTCATAATAATGTAACATTTCAATCTTTCCAAGAGTGCCCCTCCTCTCCTTTTATAAAAGGCCCCCAACACTACCACCTTATTCACACATTCAAAGCCATTTGGCTTGTAAAAACTCTGCCCAAATACTCTCTCAACTTCCCTCTCTTACTCATTGAAGCCTCACTTTGGGCAGAAGTCTTCCCAAGGAAGCCTTTGTCTCAAATCAAAAAGAGCTACCCGATTTTAAGGTAATGTCTTTACATGTGTTCTTTTGTTTTATTTTTCTTCTCCAACCCCTTAAACACTTTTTATTTCTTTATTTTGTATCAACACCAGTATCTTCACAATAATAGGACGTTTTTATGATAAGTATTTTATTTACAATTACACACACCATTGTCTAACGGTTAAAGAACATATTGTTTCTGTTGTTGGCGAATTTCTGCCTCACGAAATGATGATTGTTCAATATTCTTTTAACACACTTAATGGTGGCCATTATGATGACACTATTTTTATAAATGATATATATTATGTTTATTTTTTCCTTATGCCTCTGTATTTTTAATTTATGGAATTACTTTATGATTTCCATTATTAGTAAACGTGATAATTTCATTTTAGAAAGTGCGGACTACCGCCCCTTCAAAGTGATTTGAATCGTTAATGCAATACATGGGATGTATAAAAGATGGAGTAAATGGTATTATAAATTATATTATACTGGAATTATATTATACGTTTATATAATTATAATTTCATTCCATTAAATACGAAATAGAAATGAAATTAGCGTTCATGTGTACGTACGACTTACCATCTCCATGAAGAGTGCATTTCATTTCTTAACTCTAAATGTTGTGTAATATTATGAATGAATGTATATACTGGATATATATGATATAGATGATATCTACATCATGAATATAATTCTGGATATAATGGATATTTCACCACATGAACAAATTATAATTATAAGATGTTTATTTTTGACTCAAGTACCAAATATCGACAAAATGACCGTTATTAACATAAATAATTAGATAATGTTCATAACATGGTAATAAGTGATTTAAAAGGAATAATACACTTGAAAAAGTTTCTTAAGAAACTATAAATTTAAATTTATATTATTATTCAGGAGGTTAAATAACGGTCGAGTCAAGTCGGAAATGAGGTTAGGGAACTTCTTAACCCAATTTCCATTCCTTGAGTTAATCTCCTACATTCAAATTATGTCATTATATTATTATGTCCTGTCTTGTATTTTTAATTTATTTATGTGTACTTATAGTGAATACACATAAAATATCTATTTGTATTTAAAAAATTAACTTTGTAAGGACTTCGTCTCAATCTCTTTTTATTGAGACATATTTTGTTTTATACACAACTTTCTTTTATACTATGTATAAACCCCATTGACTTTTACTTTTATTCAAATGGAATCTTTTTATATGAAGAGTTTTTACTAAACGACAAAAGGAATGTTTTTTCTTACGTATGCAGCGACAACGACTTCTCCTCCGCCGTGACTATTATTTGAATTTCGGCTTCCTCTACAAGCCAAATTTTTTTTAAATGAAATATAAATAAAATGTATTAATTTTATTTTATTTTGGTATTGAAATTTTTTTGAAAGTGTTTTTATTATATCAATGTGTTTTATTGAAATCTCGTGATTTAAATGTGGAAATGTTATGTTTCTTTTATACATGTTTTATATGATACGATTATGTTATGGTTTATGATATGTTTAAACCTATTCATATGAGGAAAGAATTGTACATAATAAGTGACGGGTGGAGCCCGCTACAGCTCCTCGATGCATCGACAGGTCTCATGAGGCAAACTAGTGTCTTGACACAAGGCCTTGACAAAATCGTATTTGTGGTCTTGGCATGAGGCCTTGGCTACGTGGTTATGATAGGCTGGAATTATGCATTCCATCATTATGAAAGTGGTTATTGATATTGCATGTGATTATTCGACGAGTAGAATATCAATGTGAATAATTAAATGGAATTATTTCATTTTAATTTTTCCATATCATGCTAAAGTTAAAGTTTAGAAGGATTTTTTAGTTATACATTTCCTCAAATGTTAATGTTCATTTATGAAAGCTTCTACTATATTGTTATCCTTACTGAGCACCTGAGATCACCCCTTTCAATGTTTTAATTTTTCCAAGATGTGAAGAAGTATTTTAGGAATGACCTGTAGGGTGACTGAAGGGGATATGAGTGTGGACTATGGAGGCTATGTTACTGTGATTTTTCACTTTGTGATGTAATGTAGGAATTATGAATGTATCTAGTGTTTCCAAGACTACTAAACACATCAGTCTTTCAAGACTTGGTCTTTTGTGATCATGCCACTGTTATGCAATAATTTACCGACTCTGGGTAACTGGGGTCAGGGCGTTTCAGTTGGTTTCATAGGGAGGTTTAGTACTAACCTTGGAAGCTAGATTTAGATAAACTCTAATTAGAGCACATAGCCCTAAGATAGACATTGAGGATTAGTATAGAAGAACTTCATAGAATTTTGGTATTATAGATATTTTATGAGTTTTCCGAGAAATACATCCCTATCTGGATACGAATAGGTAGAGGTAGCTCTGGCACAGATGTACCTAGAGGTAAAACCCAAAACACCTCTTTGAGCTAGACTCGAACGGGAACTGGTCCACGACAACGGGCCTTGTTTCACTCTTGGTTACGACACTCCTGAGGGATATGCTTAGGATAATTCTCATTTTCTTTACAAACCATTATGAATGGTTTATGAGTATATATACTTCCTCAAAGAAAACATTTCTTTGTATGATTATGGATTATATCCATAAATCATTCAATTTATGTTAATTGTTTTACAAGTATGGAATTATGTATTTTGATTCATAATCTAATCTAGTTTATGCCATTGTTTAGAAATGGCGTCTAGTGGGAGGAATGGAAACCATATCAATGAACACACTCCATGTAGGGATTTTCCTCCTGCTCAAGATAATTATTGTGGAATTGGAGATACAACTGCTGATGATCAACTTATCACCATACTGGGACAACTCACTCAAGTTATGAATTATATACTTACTCGTATGGAGCACCCTGTTCCGCAATGTGGAGGATCAATGCTAGACCACTTCATAAGGCAACAACTGCCAACATTTAATGGGGGTACAAATCCATTAGTTGCTGAGAAATGGATAAACTCCTTAGAGAAAAAATTCCACGCATTGGGGAGTAGCGAAAGGGAGAAGGTTTTCAGGGCAGTTTATCACCTCACTAGAGATGCCGATCAATGGTGGTCGCTGATTCAAAACACGAAAGAAGATGAAGAAGTATCTAATATGGAATGGACGGAGTTCAAAGAGATTTTCTTAGAAAAATACTTTCCTCGTGGCCATCGATCTGATATGGAAAGGCAATTTCTGAGTCTGAGGAAGAAGGGGGATGAGAATGTCGCAAAGTATGAGTCTAACTTTACACGATTAGCGAGGCATGCTGCAGATTATATATGTAACCCAAGAAGTAAGATCAATTGTTTCTTTGATGGGTTAAAATCGTTTCTTCATCGAGCATTAGTCTCACAAACCTTCTCGTCGTACGAAGACATGGTCTCATGTGCTATGAAGATAGAAAAGGAATTCTCTAAATCTTATGACAATAAAGTAAAGCAAGAGAATAAGAGAACAGTTGAACAAGAGACAGATAAAGGGAAAAAGGGAAAGAAGGATTTTCAATTATGTGATAATTGTGGGAAGAATCACCCAAGTATTCTTATACAGTGATATTATATAAAATTGAGAGGATGAAATTATTTGAAGGAGAGTAGAATGTAACACCCCAAGCTTCCACGATACACTTCTCTTTGAATAATATAGTAGCATGTGTTGTACGCAACTTCGAGTTCTAACACACACCACAACCAATCAAAGTAGCAGTTATGAATAGTAATACCTAATTTTTTAAATTTTTTAAATTTTATCTTTCAAAATGTACTTCCTTTTTGGATTCGGAATATCAAAATTATCCTATGTTGAATTTTTGGTATTTTTCTGAGAACTTCCAATTTTTTATGAATAGTTAAAAATACTTAAAAAACAAATTTTTTAATCAAAATCATTTATAGTGATAAATTAAACAATTGAGTGGTTTTCAAGTATAATTATAATATATTTTTATTATTTTATCCAATTTTGTTAATTATAATTAATTTCACATTGAAATTGGACATAAACAATTGTCAATCTTTTGATATGTATTGTTTCTTAAAAACACTCTATTTATTGTGACAACAAGAATTAATTGTAAAATTAATTAATTAAACTTATATGTTTGGAATTTTTTAAAATAGACATCATTTTTCAATTCAGAATATCAATTATAGCTTAGGGTGAAATTTTGGCATTGTTCTGAAAAACTTCCATTTTTATGAATAGTGAAACCACTAAGTGGTAGTTAAAAAACTGATTTTTTGTTTAAATGAAACATTACCACTTATGTGATTTTATTTTCAAAAATCCGACATAAATGGTTTTAATTAGGAAGTAAAATGTTATTCAATGGGATTAAAATAATTTTTTGGTGAATAGTAACTTTTAAGTTTAATTAATCGCGATTAAAGGTAATTAGTGAAATTTAAGGTAAAAATGATATTATAAAAATATGAAAATACCTTTACACTTGTCCTACCCTTATTGGATGGGTCATGGACGACCATGAAAATCCATGGGTCAACTTGGGGACCCCATGGAGCCACTTGGATTGAAGTTTTTCCAAGGAAGCCTTTGGCTCAAATCAAAAAGAGTTACCCGATTTTAAGGTAATGTCTACACTTGTGTTCTTTTGTTTTATTTTGCTTCTCCAACCCCATAAACTCTTTTTATTTGTTTATTTTGTAACAACACCATTATATTCATAATACTAGGATGTTTTTATGATAAGGATTTTATTTACACTTACACACACCTTCGTCTAATGGTTAAAGAACATACTGTTTCTGTGGTTGACGAATTTCTGCCTCACGAAATGATGGTTGTTCAATATTCGTTTAACACCTCTTATGGAGGCCATTATGATGGCACTATTTCCATAAATGATATATATTATGTTTATGTTTTCGTTCTGCATCTGTATTTTTCATTTATGCCATACCTTTATGATTTCCATTATGGGTAAGCGCGATAATTTCATTTTAGAAAGTGCGGACTACCGCCCCTCAAAGTGATTTGAATCGTTAATGCCATATGTGGGATGTATATAAGATGGGGTAAATGGTATTATACATTATATTATAATGTAATTAAATTATACTTTTATATAATTATAATTTCATTCCATTATATACGAAATAGAAATGAAAGTAGCGTTCATGCGTACGTACAACTTAACGTCTCCATGTACGGTGCATTTCATTTCTTACCTCTAAATGTTATGAAATATTATGAATGAATGTATATACAGGATATATATGATACATACGATATCTAAATCATGAATATAATTCTGCATATAATGGATATTTCACCACATGATAAACTTATAATTATAAGACATTTATTTTTTACTAAAGTACTAAAGATCGACAAAATGACTGTTATTAACTTAAATAATTACATAATGTTCATAACATGGTAATAAGTGATATAAAGGGAATCATAAATGTGAAAAAGGTTCTTAATAAACAATAAATTAACTCTAGTTTATTATTCAGGATGTTAAATAATGGTCGAGTCAAGTCGGACACGATGTAAGGGAACTTCTTAACCCAATTTTCATTCTTTGGGTTAATCTCCTACTTTAAAATTATGTCATGATATTATTATGTCCTATCTTGTATTTGTACTTTATTTATGTGTACTTATAGTGAATACACATAATAGATCTATTTTATTTTAAAAATTATCTTTGCAAGGACTTCTTCTCAATCTTCTTTTATTGAGACATATTTTGTTTTATACACAACATTCTTTTATACTACGTATAAACCCCATTGACTTTTACTTTTATTCAAAAGGAATATTTTTATACGAATCGTTTTTACTAAATTAAAAAAGGAATGTTTTTTCTTACGTATGCGGCGACAACAACTTCTCTGCCGCCGTGACTATTATTTAAGTTTTGGCTTCCTCTACAAGCCATAACTTTTTTTTAAATGAAAAATAAATACAAAGATTTAATTTTATTTTATTTTGGTATTGAAAATGTTTTTGAAAGTGTTTTTATTATATCAATGTGTTCTATTGATATCTTGTGATTGAAATGTGGAAATTTTATGTTTCCTATATGCACGTTTTATGTGATACGATTATGTTATGGTTTATGATATGTTTAAACCTATTCATATGAGGAATGCATTGGACTTGATAAGTGACGGGTGGATCCTGCTATAGCTCCTCGATGCATTGGCAGGTCTCATGAGACAAACTAGTGTCTTGGCACGAGGCCTTGACAAAACCTTATCTGCGGTCTTGGCACGAGGCCTTGGCTACGTGGTTATGATAGTCTGGAATTATGCATTACATCATTATGAAAGTTGTTATTGATATTTCATGTGATTATTCGACCCGTATAATATCCATGTGAATAAGTAAATGGCATTATATTATTTTACTTTTGAAAAATTATGCTAATGTTCAAGTTTAAAAGGCTTTTGTTTTAGTTATACACTGCCTTAAATGTTAATGTTTATTTATGAAAGCTTCCGCTATATTGTTATCCTTACAGAGCATCTGTGCTCACCCCTTTCAATGTTTTAATTTTTCCAGGATGTGAAGAAGTATTTTAGGAATAACCTGCAGGGATAGTCTAAAGGGGATAAGAGTGTGGACTATGGAGACTTTGTTATTGTGATTTTTTACTTTATGATGTCATGTAAGACTTGTGAATGTATCTAGTGTTTCCAAAACTACTAAACTAATCGGTCTTTTGAGACTTGATCTTTTGTGATCTTTCCAATGTTACGCAATAATGCACCGACTCCGCGTAACTGGGGTCAGGGCGTTACAGTTGGTTTCAGAGGGAGGTTTAGTACAAACCTTGGAAGCTAGATTTAGATAAAATCTGATTAGAGCACATAGCCCTAAGATATTTTTTGAGGATTAGTATAGAATAACTTCCAAGATTTTTGGTATTATAGATATTTGATGAGATTTCCGAGAAATACATCCCTTTCTGGATATGAGTAGGTAGAGGCACCTCTGGCACAGATGTACCTCGGGGAAAAACCCAAAAACACCTCTTTGAGCTAGACTCGAACGGGAACTGGTGTACGATAATGGGCCTTTCTGCACTCTTGGTTACAACACCCCCGAGGGATATGCTTAGGATAATTGTCATTTTCTTTACAAACCATTATGAAGGTTTTATGAGTATATAATTCCTCAAAGAAAAATTTTTTTGTATGATTATCGATTATATCCATAAATCGTTCAATTTATGTTAAGTGTTTTACAAGAATGGAATTATGTATTTTTATTCATAAACTAGTCTATTTTATGCCATTGTTTAGAAATGGCGCCTAGTGGGAGGAATGGAAACTGTATCAATGCACACACTCCATGTATGGATTTCCTCCTGCTCAAGATAATTATTGTGGTACTGGAGATACAACTGGTTCTGATCAACTTATCACCACATTGGGACAACTCACTCAGGTTATGAATTATAACCTTACTCGTATGGAGTACCCTGATCCGCAACGCGGAGGATCAATGAAAGACAGCTTCATGAGGCAACAACCACCAATATTTAATGGGTGTACAAATCCATTAGTAGTTGAGCAATGGATAAACTCTTTAGAGATAAAATTCTATGCCTTGGGGAGTAGCGAAAGGGAGAAGGTTGTCATGGCAGTTTACCTCCTCATTGGAGATGTCGATCAATGGTTGTCGTTGATTCAAAACACGAAAGAAGATGAATAAGAATCTAATATGGAATGGAGGGAGTTCAAAGAGATTTTCTTAGAAAAATACTTTCCTCGTGACCATCGAGCAGATATGGGAAGGAAATTTCTAAGTCTGAGGCTGAAGGAGGATGAGAATGTCGCAAAGTATGAGTCTAACTTTACACGGTTAGTGAGGCATACTGCAGATTATATACATAACCCAAGAAGTAATATCGATCGTTTCTTTGATGGGTTAAAACCGTTTCTCTGTCGAGCATTAGTCTCACAAACCATCTCATCATACGAAGACATTGTCTCGTATGCTATGAAGACAGAAAAGGAATTCTCTAAATCTTACGACAATAAAGTAATGCAAGAGAAGAAGAGAACGGTCGAACAAGAGACATATAAAGGGAAAAACTGAAAGAAGGATTTTACATTATGTGATAATTGTGGGAAGAATCACCCGATTATTTTTATACATTTCTATTTTATAAAATTTCGATGACGAAATTATTTGAAGGATGAGAGAATGTAACACCCCAATCTTCCACGGTACACTTCTCTTTGAATAATATTGTAGCATGTGTTGTACGCAACTTCAAGTTCTAACACACACCATAACCAATCAAAGTAGTCGTTATGAATAGTAATACCTAATTTTTGAATATTTATAAATTTTATCTTTCAAAATGGACTTCATTTTTTGATTCGGAATATTGAAATTAGCATATGTTTAATTTTTGGAATTTTTCTGAGAACTTCCAATTTTTTATGAATAGTGAAAAAAACATAAAAAACAACTTTTTTAATCAAAATAATTTATAGTGATAAATTATAATATTGAGTGGTTTTAAATTGTAATTTGAATATATTTTTACCATTTTATCCAATCGTGTTAATTAGAATTAATTTCACATTGAAATTGGACATAAACAATTGCCAATCTTTTGATATGTATTGTTTCTTAAAAACACGCTATGTGTTGTGACAATGGGAATTCAATATAAATTTAATTAATGCAACTAATATGTTCGTAATTTTGTAAAATATACATCATTTTTGAATTCATAATATCAATTATAGCTAAGGGTAAAATTTTGTCACTGTTCTGAAAAACATCAATTTTTTATGAATAGTGAAACCACTAAGTGGTTGTTAAAAAACTTATTTTTCGTTTAAATGAAGCATTACCACTTCTGTGATTTGATTTTCAAAAATCCTACATACATTGTTTTCATTAGGAATTAAAATTTTGTTCAATGGGATTAAAATAATTTTTTGGTGAATTGTAACTTTTATGTTTAATTAATCGAGATTAAAGGTAATTAGTGAAATTTAGGGTAATAATGATATTATAAAAATATGAAAATACATTTACACTTGTCCTACCCATATTGTATGGGTCATGGCCGACCAACACAATCCATGGGTCATCTTGGGGACCCCATGGAGCCACTTGGGTAAGAAAATGTCATTAATAACTTTTTATTTAAAGTAAAAATAAAATTGTCACAAACATGTGTTGTTTTACTAAAACAATTATTACATGGGGTTATATAAGTTACATTTTCGACTATAAATATTCATCGGAAATATAAAACGATTTCCTACATCATGATATTTTATTATAATTTTTAGACATTAAATAAATTTAATTTTTTATGACACCATGATGATGCAGAGATTACCTCATTAATTAACGATTTAAATAAAATGGAATGATAATGTGAAATATATAGATTAAACTTGTCTAAAACATATTGTATGAGAATATTTCTAACCCTTATAACATTATCCTCGAAATATATCATCTTAAGACCTTTATAATCTGAAAGGCATTTCATAATAATGTCACATTTCAATCTTTCCAAGAGTGCCCCTCTTCTCCTCTTATAAAAGGCCCCCACCACTACCACATTATTCACACATTAAAAGAAATTTGGCTCGGCCAACCTCTACCCAAAGACTCTCTAAACATCCCTATATTACTCCCAGAAGCCTCACTTTGGTCAGAAGTCTTCCCAAGGAAGCCTTTGGCTCAAATCAAAAAGAGTTACCCGATTTTAAGGTAATGTCTTCACTTGTGTTCTTTAGATTTATTTTGCTTCTCCAACCCCTTAAACTCTTTTTATTTATTTATTTTGTAAAAAAACAAGTATATTAAAAATACTAGGATGTTTTTATGATTGTATTTTATTTACACTTACACACACCTTCGTCTAATGGTTAAAGAACATACTGTTTCTGTGGTTGGCAAATTTCTGCCTCACGAAATGATGATTGTTCAATATTCTTTTAACACCTCTAATTGTGGCCATTATGATGACCCTATTTTCCTAAATGATATATATTATGTTTATGATTTCCTTATGCTTCTGTATTATTCATTTATTTCATAACTTTATGATTTCGATTATGGGTAAACGTGATAATTTCATTTTAGGAAGTGCGGACTACCGCCCCCTCAAAATGATTTGAATCGTTAATGACATATGTGGGATGTATAAATGATGGAGTAAATGGTATTATACATTATATTAAACTGGAATTATATTAAAACTTTATATGTTTATAATTTCATTCCATTAAATACTAAATAGAAATCAAAGTAGCGTTCATCCGTACGTACGGCTTACCGTCTCCATAAACGGTGCATTTCATTTCTTACCTCTAAATGTTACGTAATATTATGAATGAATGTATATACTGGATATATATGATATATACGATATCTAAATCATGAATATAATTATGGGTATAATGGATATTTCACCACATGAACAACTTATAATTATAAGAAGTTTATTTTTGACTCAAGTACCAAAGATTGACAAAATGACTGTTATTAACTTAAATAATTAAATAATGTTCATAACATGTTAATAAGTTATATAAAAAAATAATAAACTATAAAAAGGTTCTTAAGCAACTATAAAATACCTATAGTTTATTATTCAGGAGGTTAAATAATGGTGGAGTCAAGTCGGACATGGGGTAAGGGAACTTCTTAACCCAAATTCCATTTTTTGGGTTAATCTCTATCTTTCAAATTATGTCATGATATTGTTATTTCCTATCTTGTATTTGTACTTTATTTATGTGTATTTATAGTTAATTCACATAATAGATCTATTTTATTTAAAAAATTATCTTTGTAAGGACTTCGTCTCAATCTCCTTTTATTGAGGCATATTTTCTTATACACAACTTTCTTTTATATTGTGTATAAACCCCGTTGAATTTTAATTTTATTCAAAATGAATCTTTTTATACGAAGAGTTTTTTCTAAATGACAAAAGGAATGTTTTTTCTTATGTATGTGGAGACAACGACTTCTCTGCCGCTGTGACTATTATTTGAGATTCGGCTTCCTCTACAAGCCATATTTTTTTTAAATGAAAAATAAATACAAAGTTTTAATTTTCTTTTATTTAGGTATTGAAAATGGTTTTGAATGTGTTTTTATTACATTAATGTGTCGTATTGATATCTTGTGATTGAAATGTGTAAATGTTATGTTTCCTTTATGCATGTTTTATGTGATACGATTATGTTATGGTTTATGATATGTTTAAACCTATTCATATGAGAATGCATTGGACTTAATATGTGACGGGTGGAGCCCGCTATAGCTCTTCGATGCATCGGAAGGTCTCATGAGATAAACTAGTGTCTTGGAAAAAGGCCTTGAAAAAATTGTGTTTGTGGTCTTGGCACGAGGCCATTACTATGTGGTTTTGATAGTCTGGCATTATGCAAACCATCATTATGAAAGTGGTTATTGATATTGCATGTGATTATTTGACCAGTAGAAAATCCATGTTTACAAGTAAATGGAATTATTTCATTTTAATTTTTCCATATTATGCTAAAGGTCATGTTTAAAAGGTTTTTGTTTTAGTTATACATTTCCTTAAATGTTAATTTTAATTTATGAAAGCTTCCGCTATATTTTTATCCTTACTAAGCATCTGAGCTCACCCCTTTCAATGTTTTAATTTTTACAGGATGTAAAGTAGTATTTTAGGAATGATCTGCAGGGATAGTCTGAAGGGGATATGAGTGTGGAAAATGGGGACTATGTTATTGTGATTTTTTACTTTATGCTGTAATGTAAGACTTATTAATGTATCTAGTGTTTCCAAGACTACTAAACAAATCTTTCTTTCAAGACTTGATCTTTTGTGATCATGCTAATGTTACGCAATAATCCACCGACTCGGGGTAATTGGGGTCGGGGTGTTACACGTACGCATGGACGATGTTACAGTTTTTATGTGCATGAAAGATAAATACATAATTGATTTTTTTTTTAAAAATGATAAACATGTCATTAATATATATTTTAAATATTAATTCCATCATTATAACTTATATTTATAGATAATAATCTAAAATGATCTAAATCGGTTCATGGAGGTGATAATTCACACGTATGCACAAATGATTAATTCATTTTCAATTTGATAGATGTAAAGATTGATTTAAGGGATGATTTTAACAAAATAAAAACATAAAATTTTGAGGATTGTAAAGTTATTTTTTCACCTTGGACGAATAATATTTAAATGATGTGGGAGAAGAAATAAAATAGAATCTCCTAAAAATCAATCCTCTTATTCGATTGATCACCTTTAAAGGACACATTATAACCACTAAGAAGGTTTTTATGCCTAAAATATGGCCTCAAAACTGTGTCGATGGATTCTAGGAATATTTTTGGATATATCCGGGTAGAACCAAAATGATTTTTATGTTTTACCATTATAGAAGAGAGGGTACCTTGTATAGGGGAGGGGAATATCACCCTTGGAAATTATTAATATTTTAAATTATTAAAAATTAATTTTTTAATTGAAATGGATAAAAATGATATATGTAGAGTTTAATATGAGGATAAATATAAATCCCCTCATAAATTAATTCTTATAAATGTATTTCTTCCATTTTAAAACATATATTTTCAGTTTATGCTTAATTATTCTCTTGTAGTTTTAAATGTGGTAACAACATATTATTTGTTAAGAGGCTATTAATTTTAAATATATGAGATAAATTTCTCATAATTATAAACATAATAAACATGTAGAATATATAATATTAACTTTCGGAATTTAATTTTTTTAGGATTTTTAAATAATTTAACGAATTAACATTGTTATAAATTATCCATTATAACTCTTTTTTACATTATTAAATTTATTAAATTTGAATAAACATTAAAGAGATAGATAACATCAAACAAAGCTATTTAATAGTATTCTAACATGACATATTCACCAATAAAAATTGTTTTTGACATAAATTATTTAAAATTTAATTTAATTAAATATCTATAATATTATTTATTTGATTCCATAAAAAACAAATAAATTATTGCATCAAAATTGTGTCATAGTAAAATTTAATTATTTAATGCCTAAAAATTAAAAATTAAATACCATGATGTATTAAATATATATTTCCTTTTAATTACAACTTATAGTTGAATATATCACATACAAAAACTCATATTATAATTGTTTTAGTAAGAATATATACGATTAAAACATATTTTCCAATACAGTAAATTAAAAATAATAAGTGTCATAACAATGCCCAAGTGGATTCCAAATGCCAAATTTTCTTCCTAATGGAAACCTAGTTCACCCATATCTTATCCAATACGATTTTTACAATTTTTAGTATATTTTTGTATTATAATAATAATTTATTTTTCCTTATTTAGCTAATTTAACACTAAACCATGGTAAATAAATTTTTTTAAAGTTACTATTCGTCATGACCAAACATAAAAGGGTTCTAATTAAATAATTAGGACCTATTGATTCCAAATATGAAATCAATTTTTCATACTTTAAAACAAGTACGTTGGAGTAAATAATTTAAAATTAATAATTGATTTCAAAATAAGATAACCTTTTTTAAAAGTTTAAACCATTAAAAGATTGACATGTGTTTATATCTAATTTCATTGTGAAATTACATCCAATGACAAAAATTAGATGAAGTCATAAAAAATTATTCCCATTACACTTTCAACCAAATTAAATGTATAACTTAACTATATAAATATATTAGTTGGAAAAGATGTTTTAAACTAAAATGCATTATTTTTTACTATTCAACACAAAATGTATTTCATCATAAAAATACCAGAATTAAACCAAAATAAATTATGATGTCCTACTTCCAAATAATAAGTTTATTTTTTCAAATAGAATATATAATTTTTTCAAAAATATTATTTTAAAATGGTTTTCCATTAAAAGGTAGTAAACAATGCCTTTTTGAAAAATACTTTGTTTTTGCTTAAAATTTATTTTTCTTCTTAGATCTTGCCTTGAAAATATAAAATATAATTTCGAAACATCACATTGACTTTAAATTTCCTTAATATAATCTAAAAATAACAATATGATTTTATAAACACAATTTTCTCATTTATGTATGTTTTCATAAAATCATATCATTTATATTCAATTTATTTTATTGAAATTTCTATAAAAAGTTAGTAACCAATGATTCATTATATAAACATATGTAAACTATATTTTCGTAATTCTGTTAATATATTCCACTCCTATTATTCCAACTACTAGGTTATAATTGCAACATTTAAATAATAATATATAGTTGTTCGTTTAAGATCAATATATCGTATCATGTATGATATTGAACTTGTTTTTTCATTATTAAAAATCCGGATGTTATATCCACCTCACCATTTAATAAATTTCATCCTTGAAATTTTAATGTGGGGTTGAAATCATGGATATGAATTTTTAAAATAACATTATTGAAATACCACATCGGAAAAAGAGTCAATAAAACATCGACATTAAAACAAATAAAGGATAGTACGAAGGTCAAACAAGATAATACATACTAGGATTAAATGTAGGAAAACATGGATATGGAAGAAAAAAAAATTTTATGTTTTGTTTGAGAGTGATAGAAAACATTCTTAGGATAAAGTTAACAATCATAAAACCAAAAACATGTGATGGGTTAAATGGTATTTGATTTTTTAGTAGGAAAAGTAAACATACTATTTTTTATGTAAATTTTCATAAAAATGAAGAATTTATTTAATATATTGACTAAGAACCAAAAAAAACATACATACATTTCAAGTAGATATTCATCAATTTCTAACACAAACTCATCTTTTCTCCAAATGACAAGTATTCAAGATGACATGGTCGCACCTGAAGCACTAGAATCAACATCAATATAATCACATAATCCAAAAAATATTAACTATTTATTAATAATATCATTAAATATTAACCAAAGACAAAAAGGATAAGATAAAATCAGATAATTCCCCAAAAGGAATATACCCTTTTAAGGAAAAACTAATTTTCATATCCAAAATTCAATAGTAACATCTAAAGCTCAAAAAAGGCGATTTTATAAATAATTTTCTTTAAAATTTCTCATAAAAATCCAATATATGATTGAATCACAAAAATAATATGGACATGCTAACATAGGCTTCAAGATAAATTTTAAAATTTATCTCCAAATAAAATCAAACACACATAATGTCTCATTCAAAAATGTAATTAACCTAATAAAATTTTCTCCAAAATAGGTTAATCACATCCATAAATGACATGAAATTATATAATCCCTCTATAAAGACATAGATTATTCCAATTTAAAATTCTACCATTACAACTCAAATAAAATCCAATAGAATTTTATTTTCCATAGACATAGAGGGTTCCAAAATATTGGATGTCTTATAAAATATAATTTATCACTCAATCCCCAAATCATTTTCCAACTCCAAGGATATCCATTTTATAAAACATAAGTTCTAAAAATCAATAACAACTTATTCTATAAACTATTTTAATAGGAAAAAAAATCTTAATAACCAAGGAATTCACATAGGTTAGTGGTAGGAGCTAATGACTTATTGCATTTTGGTTGGGAGTTTGATTCCCTTGGCTATGTCTGACGTGATGGTTGCCACCGTTCTCACATTTTTTTCTTTTTTTTTTCTAAAACTATATATTTCTAATAAAACTCTCAAAATGAGGTAAAATCCTCAAAAATAACCATAAATGTTTTAACCTAAAAAGAAGTCTTATACCTCTCATTTTCACCCCAATTCCTAATGACATAAACATCTTAATTCATGTAGTCTTATATATTTTGACATATTTTTTTAATTTAACCTCTAAATGACTTAATAAAACTATTCCAAAAATAGACAGTAACATTCCATGATCATGGTGTCCACTGGGTTTCATCATTATTTTGTTGACGTATATATAAGGCTAATACATCACAACAATGATTTAGAGATTCATAAAAATCACATTATTACATTATTCAAATAAACCATGTACAACAAGGGTTATATGGGTGTTCATAGAAATACTGTTTTGGAAAATAATTTTGAATGACATATAATTTCATAACATCCTATAAGAGATCCATTTTATAAAACATTTGGGCCAAATATGGGTTAAAAATTTCAATTAATGGTCCTTTCAAAATACCACAGGTATGTGCGGAATGGAAATATTTTAAAAGAAAATATTAATAGTTTATGAAAGAGTATCCTTCTTCAAGTTCTTTTTCAAAATCATAATATGATTCATAATATTTTTATAATGTAAAATATCTAAAAATTCCTTGATAAAATTTTAATTTTTTGAATATATGAAAATATTGTAAAAAATAAGAATTGATTAAAAACTAACCATGATCCATGATGGTATCGAGGTATAGTGGAAGTGTCTGATATCTCAGAAAAGTACTAACAAAAAAGTTGTATGTTAGAAAATATATCAGAATCATCTGAACATGTCCTTCTTGTAATTATTACAAGAAAGTCCCCAGGAAGAGATATTAACATTTTTTGTGGTCCTCCTCCTTCCATTTGTAACCGAATTTCCTTGATCGGAAAATTTTATAGAATTTGGAATTAACCAATATAATAGACATATAATGTCACAATATGTTCAACTAAAACTCATAATCACTAATGTTTTCTAAACCAACCTCTACTAAATAGTATAAGGCCCCGCCTTAAACATTTCATAGTCTAAAATAATATCCACCTATATAAGTTAGTTAGAGTATATAAAAAATGTTAAATAATTCAACTATTGAATAGTTTTTCTCCATGAAATATATATTTATTTATTGAGAATCTACTATATAATTAATTATTGAAGTACATGTGGAAAATTCTTATAAAAATCAGACATAAAAACCTTTTGGTACTCATTCTGTTTTGGTTCTAATGATGTTAGTTCCATAATTATTTGATACCCCAATAATTATAAAATATTTATTGTAAGTTGTATGAGAGTATGAGTTTTTAGAGATATAAACTTTAGTGATAACGAGGTATTGTGGGAAACTAATAGAACATTTATCTATATAATATCATTGTTACTAGAATTTGAAACAAGTATCTATTGAAGCATTCTGAGTATAATTCTTTATAAAATAATTCTAGTACATATTAAGAATCCGATGATTATAAAAAAACCAATATTTTCTATTTCTAGATTTATTATTTATATAATCTTATCATAGTTTTCATTTCCTTGAGCAATGTTTTCACGAGTGTAATTTATATTAAAAATTTCTCTATTCAAATAAATATTATCCTTCTAAACAAAATCATTATCTCCACTGAGATTATCTTTTATAGATAAGGAATAATTTTAAAATAAAAATATTTTCATTTACACCTTTTAAATTTCATTATCCAAAATCATCATTTTGGGCTTCACTTTGTCAAACTCAAGGATAAATTTTTTAATGTTTTCATTTTCCAAAAATATATTATTATTTTCATCATTGAGAATATCACTTTATATAATAAATTTATTTACTTACATTATTATCCTCTTATTTCAATATTTCAAAACATTATACGAGATAGTAAGTCATAAATATGATTTCGAACATTCTCATTTTCTTTATATAACTCATCAAATATATAAATATAACATTCAAAATAAAAAATAGATTTAGAATCATTAAATTCCTCATTTGTATTTGTTTCAATTAAATAGAGGTTTATTTTATCTTTTTCATCTATGGATTCATCACTGGAATTAGATTTTTTGCTGAAACTCCATCTAACATGATATGAACATTTCAATTCATTCATATATTTCAAATCTATCCCTTCCTATTTCAATGTTGGATAATCATTTTTGATAAATACCTTATTTATACATTTATAATATACTAAAACTTGTCTATATGTAGTACCATTCTTTTCTTCTCGACCATTATTTTGATCTATACTTGGTCTCTTCTGATAATCTGTTTGTTTCATCAAAAAATTATAAATACATTTTTTTTATATTAGGAATTTATCATTTTCCACTTTATTATTCATTATATTTGTAATAGATAGAAGTAACATGTTTATTCTATTTTAAAAAAATTACATTTTTCTATTATGTTTATTATTCCTCATATATATTCCATTCAAGTTCAAATTGAAGAAGTGATCTGAGGAGTTTATCAATAGTTCATTTTTGAAAATTCTTACTTTCATCAATCATATCCTTATATTATTTTAATTTCATAGGTAGAGCTCTATAGAGTCATTAAATAAGTATAATTGTTTCCAAATGTTTTTAAAATGGAATTATTTCTATTCAAAACCCTTTTGAATTGGTGGAATATTTTATTAATGCTTTCATATTCACCCATAATGAAAACTATGTACTCCCATAAAATTATTAAAAGTTGAGTTCTAACCATCTTACTAGATCCAATGTATGTTAATTTTATTGCTATTAAGATCTAATAAATTTTCATATAAGTTGATACATGACTAAAGACACCATTTCTTATAGCACAGTACAAAATCTACATAAATTTATAATTCAAATCGTATTTAGCTATATTATTGCCTATAAGTGTATTAGGATAATGATTATGAAATTTTAATGGTTTTATCATTATCATCTTGTGATCAATTCTTAGTTTCATTAGATAAGCCTCCACATTTTTTTAAAGACCATAATCAATAGCATCAATGTGAGTAGGTTTCTGAAGATTCCACCCATCATTAGGATATCTTTCTATCATCATAATGAATATTTCTGGCTAGAAATTGATTTCTTGGAATATGATTGAACCAAAAACAATAATAGTGCCCAAATAAAAAATTCCTCAGATATTCAACCATTGATACCCAAACATAGGTTGGAAAGGGTGGTAGAAGTCCTAGATGGGGTGAATAAACCTTATAAAATATTATATTGGAAAAAAATTATCAAATAAAACTAACAAAGTTAATTTGTAGTCAAAAATAAAATCTAGAAATGTGGGGAATGTTTTTAGTAGTTATCTCTACAGAGGGTATATTCTATTCTTATACCAATTTACATAATGAGAAATGTATTTTCACTACATGATTTTCAGGTAGAATCATAACTTTATACAATGTGTACCATTTCTAGAAGATGTATAACATGAAATAAACCCTAGATTATTTATAATAAATCGCAACCAAATTACAAAACTGACATTACTATAGGACAGTTACAATCTCAATGGTCCTAAATTTATATTCATGGAGTCAAAACCTAACACAAAAATGCCATTATATACAAAGATTTATAACCCGTAGATATTTAAATTAGAATTTGAGTGTCACGACATGATAAGAAATAATACTATTCTAAGGCCAAATAATAATAAAAAGTCAATTCATGTATAAGTATATAACAAGAATTAATACAAAATACTCATATTAAACCCTAGATAAGTCAATTATTAATGATGAATCTCAACCTATGGTTTTTGATTAATGATCATAATGAATCTTTAGCTTTAAGGAAAATAAATTTTATTTATCCATATTTGATAGTACATCAATAGATGAAGTTATTTTCGCTAGGATCACTTTCAAAATTTTAACCTCCACACTATCATAACCATTTTCATTTTCATTGCATTACATGATCACATTAAATAAATATATTAAAAAATCTAAGAAAATTAATAGTAAATTAAAACAAAAAAATAATAGTTAATATATTACTAGAGATATATAGGGGAGAAATATTTTAGGATTATAAAATAATAACCAAACTCTCATACAATATTCAAACCCATGATAAAAAAATCATAAAAATTGATATAATAATTATAATAATAAAACACTTCTACAATAATAGGTCAAATAAAATCCCATCGTAATCACAAAATGACATCATCAAAAATTCAAATTTTAAAAACAAAACAAACTTTTTTCATGTAGATGTGAATAATATCACAAATAACTAAATTAATAAAACAAGTTTTAATAAGTTTTTTATAATATAATATGATTTTTTTATCATTAAATACAAACAAAAAAACATAAAATATTAAAATAGTAATTTTGAGTTCCATGTTGTATGTTAATTCATGAAAATAATTACAATGTTGATATTCATATAAATATTTTTAAAATTTATAAAAACACATCTCCTAGTATATATTTCATTAATATGAATTTAAAGAATCATAAAAATAATTTAAACACCTATTATTAATGGGTATAAAATGAATATATCAATAATATTGTGAAAACAGTGTAAACTAGAATTTCCAAATTCTCACAACTATAAGATTGTAATCTTCAGGAAAATTATAGTGATAAAATATAAATTCCAAAAAACGTGGAAAGGAAACATATTATTTTTACACTCTATATAACGGTAATATATAGGATCATATAAACGTAACAAAATAAATAATGAATTGAGTAAAGGTCAAATACATACCTGTGTAACGATAAAACGATATTTTAACTCATTTTGTGATGGTAAAATATTTTTTACATAGGCAATATATGGGTAACAAAGCTATATAAAGGGAAATGAAATCTGTGTAAATTTTTGTAAGGGTAAAAAAATTAATAAGTGTGACATAATAGTTGTTTAATGGTATAAATGTATTTATATAACATTTTTTAGGGTCACTAGGTGGTTTGTAAGGGTATATATAACACCATATAAAGGTGAGTTAAATAATACAAATAACATAAGGGAATAATGGTATGTAAACTACTTACATAAGAATAATAAAGATTTTGTGTAAGGGTAGACACATGAATAAGTTAATTGAGTAATGGAAAAATAATTGTTATAATACATGCGTATGGGTAAAGGGATAGCTATGTAAGGGTAAAAATATATTAAAAACTCTCGTAAAGGTGAAAATAGAAGTTTTGTAAGGGAAAAGATAATTTCAAATACATTATTTAAGTGTAAAAAAATTAAAAAAATTCAATTTTCATAAAATATTTAAAAAATAATTATATATAATAAAAGAATAATAAAATAAATAATTAATCAGTTAATAAATAATTAAATTTAAAAATTATTATAATAACTAAGAAAAATTAATTATAAATATAATAAATAAATACAGAACATTGTCTAAAGTAGCCACTCCAATATTCTTTTCTTTTAGTTCAAAAATATTTCATCCTCTTGTTAATATTATTTATATTGTTTTTTTAATATTATTATATATCCTTAACTAATTTCATAAGATAATTTTAATTTTTCTTGAAATTTATAAGAATATAATCAAATGAATAATGGATATTATCTAATGATAACTTCCACCTTCCTTATCTGGATTACTTATGATTATGTTTTGTTACAATATTAAAAAAACATCACTTATTTACAAGATTTTATTTTTTTTATGACTATCGATGCTATCATGTTTTTGTAGAACATATATACGATTCTTGAACACTGTATATAGTGGAAGGTGATCCCCAGAGGTTATTCCATTTACTTACATGTAAAATACTATCACTTTGTATGTTTTTTACTTTCATATTGATGTTAACTTACTACTAAGGAATTTTGGTCATTTATTATATATTTATTCCTTTCTTTTTATAATGAATGAATTAGATGTATTTAGTGGTTAGTGAATCCCTTAATTGTATAGTTTTTTGATGAATCAGTGGGTATCACGAGAAAAACTAATTTTGGTATTTAATGTATGACTTAAATATTTATATATAATGTATTTACATGAGGTCTTGATGGTTAAAATTGTGTATAATATATAAGAATGAGGCCTTTATGGTTTTAATAAGTTTTATTAAATTATTCATTCCATCAGAATGAAATTGTTTATTGAATTACTTGTGATTATTTACAATTTCATGTGATCCATGGATATATTTCAAGCCCTTGATATTAGTATATTGTAATTATTATATTATTATTTATTATTTTGGTATTATCCATGGCTTGTTTATTATATTATATATATTTTTGTGCACTTCCCCTTAAAAATAATTTATGCACACCCTTTCATATGTTTTTAATCCCAGGTAAAGATGAAGAGTATTATATATGATTCCTATAGAAGGTTATCCTATGTGGATAATTTTTTGGGAGATGTAAAAAACTAAGAATATGTTCATGTTATGATATTTTTACTTTAAATAAGAGAGTATATCACATGATGAGTTTTTTTAATATAAAAAATATTCATTTGTTATGGGTTTTGTTATGAAATGGTTTTATCTAATCCTCAATTAATCTTAAACTAAAAGGGATCTAGTATTTATGAGATGAAACGTTTTCTATAAATAATTAAATTATTTCATGGTTATGGTTGATGAATTACAGATAAATTCAATAATTGGTTTTCTAAAAAATGTATTTTAGCATTGGATCTAAGAATTTTGTTATTGGGAATTACTGTTCGTATTAAGGAATGGTTTGGATAATTTTATACATTATTATTTTCATAATTAGGTATTACTTAAAAATTGTCAAAAATATCAATGAATAATAACAAAAAAGTGGTTATAGATAAACATTTATGTTCATCAGTAATATTACATTGAGTTTTTTTCTGTATTTTTGGGTAATAATTTGTAATTTTTATGAGGAATATACTACTAAATTACATATAAAACTTATGTTTAATATTTTCTTTAGTAGAAATATTTTTTTTGGAAATAATGAAACTATATTTTTTGGGATATAAGTGGAAAGTTATAGACAATCATTAGGGTTGGTATGTGATTAGATATTGAGGTAATTGTGTATATTTTATATATAGGTTAATTTATTTTTAAAATATAAGTTTAGTACTATTGATAACATTGGAATTAGAGATTTATTTAGTGGAATGAAGGTTAAAGTTATTTCAATTTTGGAAACATTTTAAAATTACATTATATTAAGAAAATTATTGGATATTATGTGATTTGATATGTTAGTAATTAAATATTTAGTTATTTTTCATATGGATTAATTTCATAGTAATTCATGTTGTTTAGGGAAATGAATTTACTATTTTGGTTTTAGAAACTACTCAAGAAGATTATAAATTATTTTGTTTCAACTGTTTCTTAGATTAATGATAGTTTTATTTTTACACAAAACATGAAAACCTATTCTTTCAAATTAGAGGGTTTATGTAATTATTAGGATTAATAAATGAGGAATTATATGATTATACATAAAATAACAAAGTATAATTAAGTGGTGTAGTTTATAAATACTGTTTTAATGTATAAAATATTATATATTTTCCATGGTTGTTGTTTTTACTCTTAATAATTATTTTTGTTTATAGTATATTACTAGAGGAAAGATGAATAAATTTTCCAAAACACCTTAAAATAGTGAATAAAACTATAATTTGGTTGATATAATTATCTATCAGGAGAACATTTTTTACTTCATGATTGAAATATTGATCTTGGTTTTTGATATTCAGAAATATGAGATGAAACATTGGTGGAAACTGATCCAAACACACAACCAAATGAAAAAATTGTGATTGTTGAATGAAAAAAAAACATTTTATATTTTATATTATTCTCTAAATCTATGAAAAAATAAATCCCCCAAATCAAGTAAAATGAAGAAAAATCAATAGAGTCTTATGTTGAAAACCTCACCCAATTATTAATGTATACCTTTGGGAATTTAACATCAAGTATGCATATTATAATATTATATATTTTTTAAACACAAACTCACATTATGATTTTTTATTAAACCATATTAAACTTTATATGAATTTTATTTAATATGATATTTATATTAGATTTTGGGATTGTGCTAAATAAATTTATGTTGACTAAAATGCTATAGAACATAAAGAAGGTTTGTTATTGACTGTTGATCTGAACATTCTTCCCATATTAAATTCAACACATTTTACAAAAACTCTAATGGTTCCAAATAAAAGCATTCATAAAAAATGATAGAATAAATGTACTGTAGTTTCAAAAGTTGTTACTTTTTATTTTTTTACAATTGATCTTGAATAATATAAAAATTCAAACATATGAGTTAGTTACAACATCGCATAAAAATGAAATACTAATTTTTGGAGAATAATGTTATTAATTCAATATATTTTCAATATTCAGAATGATTTTACTCAAATTTAATATTTTTTACTAGTAGTTCCTAGGAGCTCTTTATATCTGTTTAAATTTTTCATTCCTAGTGTTTCTAAGAGCATCTGATGTATGGTTTTATTTTAAAAACCACTTAACATTTTCTTTTTTAATAGAAATTTTTCATATTATACAAGATCTAGGGATTCAAAGGATATAAAGATAGATGATTCACCAGACTTTTGTGATACATGTAATTTTTCTATGAATATAGACTGTTCAGGTCTAGAACACTGTAACTATTGATAGGTTAATTCATGGGATTTTTGGATATGAATCCAAATAAAATTCAAATATGATTAACATAAAGAATACCTCAATTCATGACTATAAAATTCATCAACACAAGGATAAAATTTTATTGTTATTTTATCCTTTTAGTAGACTTTTTTTATCAAATACATTCAATTTTTAAATTTCTAATGGATTCAATATTAAATTTCCACAAGTTGTAATTTTCTATTTTTGTATCATATATTACTTTGGTGAAATTTTTATAATCTTATATCAATATTATTTTGGACTTACATAAATTTTTCTATACATACTATATTTTTTAAGGACTAAATTTAGCCTAGTTTTTTATTTTATTTTAATTTTTTGTAATTCTGGCATCTTAGAACTTGTGGATTGAAAAAACATTATAAGTTGTATTTTTTTACTATATTTCACCCCCCTTATAGAATTACTATCATATACTCAATATATTTAATTTGGTATATGATATAGTTTAAACCTTATTAAATGTAACATTTTAAAATTATATTAGATGATTGGAATTTAATCTTAGATTCCATACAGTAACTATGTTACTAAAATAGTTTTTTTTTGAAATGATAGTCTTTCTAATAGAAACAATTGAAAATTTAAACCCAAAATTCCCGACCATCTTTTATAGAGATAAATATTAATATTAGAAAGACCATATGAGGAATTGTAATTGTAGCACAATATTTTAAAATATTATCATGTAGAATAGAATTTATAATGTTTAGGGGAATGTGGTTTTACCTTTTTCCCATGAACAAAATCTATAATATTTGTAAATCATAATGCTCACAATTGACTTCTACTATATAACCAGGAACATTTACATACATATTTTATCTTTGGAAGCAATGAATAGTACTTTTAAGATGTTATAAATTTATCCTTTTTTACCATTTAATGTCTTTGATATATGTAGATAAATATTTAGATTTGAATCTCAGTCATTTGATTTTCGACCAGGAGAAACCATAACACAAATTCATAAATGTTTTATGAGTATTTTTAATTGTGTACATTTCTTCAGTGACACATAATTATTATAAGAATGAATTATTGAATGTCAGATTGATATTATGCAAAAATAATGGGAAATAATGGATAATAATTGATGAAACTAATCTTTTGAATAGGTTATGTATGGTTAACGTGATTGTTACTCTATTGAAATATGAAATCATAGTGAAATGATATGTTTAGAAAGAGATTAATAATAATGGTGCAAATTTTTAATCTTCTTTTGATAATACTAATTTGGTACGTTTAATCTATATAATATTGTTTATAAATGTCATGTTTCAATGAAGAAATATAATCATTCTTCTAGAAGTATTTCAAATGATAGTATGAACAAGATTTATGTATTATGAATATAAAAATATATGTTATATTAGATAAGATTACACTATATTAATGAAAAGGATTATAAATCCCGAGACATATATGAAAAGTAAATGGAAAAAATTAAGGCTTTGATCACATTGAGTATTAGGGAAGGTGATATATCATCTTATAGTTCATTGAATGATTGTTGAGATGAAATCCATAAAATCATGAATTTTTTTCAAATATTCTAAATTGTGAAATATTGCTCATTAATAAGGTAAATATGAAATCATTAAAAAAATTAACTATCAATTATAAATTAAATTTTAATTAATAAGAAAATTTTCCAACATCATTGAATAAAAAAATAATTTATTAGATCTTAAAAAAGTTAAATTCATCAAATTATAAAGATGATTTAAATAATTTTGAGGAAATGGATTGATATGTAAATCTAATTCCAAATGATGTTCATAATTTGAAGAAGAAATAAATTTTTTCATTCTAACCTTATTAAATAAGATAAGATAATTTCTATGTTAACTTTTTATGTTTTAGAAGATTCATCAAAATTATTTTATAAATATAATTACGAATCAATTTCAAATGATCGGAATTTCGCTACGGAAATATTTTTTTTGACATTTTTAATTGATGGTACATTAATTGAAATTTATGTCAGGTAAAGAGAATGTTGTGAAAATATATAAAAATATTATACCCTCTATAAATTCTAAAATAATTTTTTTACTTATGAAAAATATAATTTTCAATCAAATCATTCTTCACCTAAAACTACACCCTTTTGCAATAAATTCCAAAGTGGAGGTCATTGGAAATCATTTTTATCTGTGATACAAAATCAATATTTTTTTCTTAATTAAATAAATATATGTTGATAAATATATAAGTTTTGGGGAAATTTGGATTTTAAAAAATTTATCTACTAACATAGATGGATGCAAGAAAGTGTGGGCACTAAGAACATATTTTTATATTTCCTATATAAAAAGAGGTGAAAAAATAATAATTTTTTTACAATAATAGTGGTTGTTCTTGAAAAATGACTATAAAAAATTATAATTTTAGGAAATAGAAAATTATGAATCGGAGATGAGTCACTTTTAGAGACAACACATGTGTTGAAATCATAAGAATTAGTGGTATTTATTTTCTTTAAAAAAACCTATATTTTATATGTTTTCTATCACTCCAAAACTACAGAATCCTCAATCTATTTAATTAATATATTAAATTAGGATGATTATAAGGAATGAAGTCCCAAATTAATGACCAATTTAATATTTTTGGAAAACCATATTACATTAATTAAACTTGTTTTATGTTGGGATCATAAAAGAAAACACAATACATAAAAAAATACAATATATCCCCGAAACTCATTCCAAGAATTTATCTTCATATCTAAGGGAAAGGAAAAAATATGGGTGATATAAAATTCATTGTAAAGGTATGTATACAGAGGAAAAAATCTAGAATCAATATGATTCAACAATATAGTGAGGTAAATAACAAATTATAATTCCTATTTAATCAAATGAATAATTCATAATCAACATGACAAGCTAATACACTGAAAACACATCTCATTTAATCAATAAACAGAGAATGAAATGCATCCACATATTTTTTTCCATAGTTAATACACTCTTGATAATTATAACTAAAATAATGGAAATTTATAAATATTTGATTCCTTGTTTCTGGGACATGAACTGCAACAATCATGACCATTAAAAATATAGATTATGTATGTTGGTGGAAACATAAATTTTCTGCTTCGAAACAAACTCTTAGGCTTTTTTTCTAACTAATTTCATCTCATGAGACTAAAAATGCATCAAGGATATTACATTAACCAATCCCCAACCAGTGTCTATCATATCTAAATTATTCTTCATATATTGAATAATTTATTTAATTAATTAATAGTGTGCCTTTTCATTTAATATCCTTATTTTATAAAACATATATATTTGTCAAAATTTCCCTAGTTAATTGAATTACTGTTAAAGTGAACACCATATGTAAAAATTTTATAATGTTTTTGAAATTATAATATTTATCCCATTATAATATTAATTATTAAGGTAAATTTATGGTACCATAAATATTATCACAAGGAATTGTTTGATTCAAGAAAAAATTAATAATCATAATAGAATGTGAGATTGCAAATAAAACTTTTATCACATGGAAATTTTCATGTAAAACAACATTGATGAGGTAATTAAAAGTGAAACATAGAATAAAGTGAAATGTTTGTGAATAATAATATCACATGGAAATGGGTTAGTATATTCACCACATAAAATATGTAAGTGGTGATTATGGAATTCATCTCACAGATGAGAAAAGTGAGATGAAAATTACGTACCATAAGTTAAACATGTCATGTTTATCATTATATTACTGAATAACAATCTTAAGTTAATAATTTAAATTATTCATATCATTTTCAAGATTATTATTACTTTTAGTTTACTTATTACTTTTTTGTATATAACTACTTAAGGAATTAAATTTACATCGAGTTTGTTGTCCAAAATCAATTCATGTGTCAAAAATGTTTTTGGAACGTATAATATGGTAAAAGGGGTCATTATATAAAAATATATAGAATAATAAACCTGAAATAATAATCATATTTATATATCAATTTTACTTTTAATCTCAATCGTGAATTATGGTTATGAAGATTGAACCAATGTCACAATCATGGAGACGGTATGTCATACATACGTAAGAGTATTGTTCCAATTTTTCTATGATAATTATACAAAGAAGGTAAGTTACATTATATCATTAAATAATGTTAATTATATACTAAATACCATTTTATTTAACCATGTATACTTATATATATAATTATTGGGAAGTAAAATAGATGACAACGCATCTTAAAGAAGGTAGTCCACACATCCATGAATCACATTATCACTTTTCTGTGTGTGAAAAGTGTAAAAATAATAAAATATTATATTTCTATAAATTTAATTATGTCAATAATATCATATATATTAATTTTATGTCAAATTTTATTAATTAAAACCATCATTAATATATTCTATGTAACGCGTAAACGTATCACATGGCTTTGAGGAGGTGGTACTCCATACGTCTACAAGCGAAGGTATCGTATGTACACAAAATGGAATGCATAATTTTTTGTGTTATATAACAATTGAATAATAATAATTACATATTAATTATAATATATTTCATATAGAAACAATTTACCATCATAATTCTTAACCATGGTACGTGGTAAAGGTAAAACTAATGACATAGTTTAGCATTGTAGTAGTTATCCGTACTTGAACGGTATATTCATTACCCATTTTATGGAGGAGTGTGTCGGTGTGGGTAGAAAAAATAACATAAAATAATTTATGTATATTTAGGATAATTCATTTATTATATAATTATGTAATAATAAAAATAAAGATGTGGAGAAATGAATAAAACAAAGATTCACGTGGAAGAAACAAACCTCTTTTTCAGGCAACTCCTTCTGTTTTGCACCAAACGTATTCCTTGGACTGATATTTTCCAATTTTGGGAATTATATTTTTATGGTAGGGTTGTTTTAAAGCCAATTTGGCTGTATTTTTTATTAAAAAATTGGCTATAGAGGTGGAAGAATGGGTAGAGTGGTTGTCTTTTATAATGGAGTGGGAGTGGGGTTCTTATAAATACAAAAAGTTATGCAATATTGGAAGGTAAAACATTAATCATGAGTCTCAAAAATTAAAAACTAATTGACAAAAATATAATTATGTTCAAGTAAATTCTCTATGAAATAATGAAGTTCCTTCTTATTATTTCTTCATTTACTTTTATGTGTCCCCAATTTGATGATTTCAGTTTTATTAATGTAACTAGTTTTATGACCTATGTAATTTATCCATTAGTACTAAATTAAAGTGATATTTATTAGAAAATATCAACATAGTAAATTAAAAATATTATATCTTATTTTCAAAATTTAAATCCCATGTGTTTTATAAATAAATTTTAAAACATATGCATGTAACACATAAAACACATAATTGAACTCGAACCACGCTAACAATGTTTTCAACATATCTGGGTTAATTTGATAATTATAAAGGATTAATGGGTGGATTAATGGATTTTTTTTATATTTAAAAACACTTACATTAAATTATAATATTAATGGATTTTTATTAATATTAAATCATTTAATAAAATATCATTTATAGTAAAATAATATTTACATCAATTTTGATAATATTTATTTTATTTTAATTTTAAAATATCAACACATTATTGTAATTAAAATATATTATTTTAAAATATGTTTAACATCATATATTTATCTAAAAAATTATGGTCACATAATTATTACTTATATTTATTTACTTTTAAGGTTTTTAGTAAAATTTATATTTTTAAATTTTTAACTAAATAATCCATGAGTAATATTTTTTAAGAGTTTAATGTAATTATAGCATATCATAATGTTATATATAAAAAATAATTATAAAGAAACTCATTTATATTTAAAAATAATGTTTATAATTATACTAAGTATATTACTACATACTCTAAATCTTTATAAATAAAAAAGTTAATAAATGTTCTTTTTTTCTTTGTCTTTACATTAGTTTATTTATAGGTCAATTTCATTAACATATATCCCACAAAGTCATATAATTAAAACAAATAGAAAAGGTGTACTAACTATTGAAATAAAAAAGGCTTTTGGATAAGTTTTTATGTCATTTTGGACAAAGGATTAAGGTTTAGTCCATTGTTTAACCTTAATTTTATCTTGATCGCTTAATTTGTTTTAATTATATACAGTAATATTTTTGGTAAAAAGAAGTTTATCATATGAGACTATAAATATCACACTGATTGCAAATATGTATATCATTTTTTCCAAATTCTATTTAAAATATTGAAAAAATTTAGTTTAATGTTAATCATGAAGTCGTGGAATGATAGTTGGTTTGAAGAAGTAAAAGTGTTCAAAAGATCATTAATTCTTTACATATATTAAATATAAAAATGATTGCAATTAAAAAATTGAATTAATATATATATATATATATAATATCTATTGTGACTTTAAAAAAATTAAAATATAATTTAACACCTATAATTATTTATATGAAAAGGTTGTTTTCAACTAAAATGGTGTATTTTTTACTATTCACCAAAAACAGAAACATCTGAGAAAAATAACAATAATCCACCCTAAGAAAATTTAAACATTAAAAACATAGAAATTTATATTTTTTAAAATAGAAATTATAAAAGACTCAAAATTTAGTTTTAAAATAGGTTTTCCATTAGAAGGCATTAAAATGCAGTCTTGTGTGTAACAAAAGATAACGCAGTATTGTGTGTAATATAAGCATAACATGGTGCTGAATATAGAGAAATATTGAAAAAAATCATTTATTGTAGAATGAAAATATTACAATGTCTTGTGGAGTTACCAACTCTCTACCTAAATAATATTTTGTACTTGCAAATTTAACATGATTTTAGTAATCAGGGGTTTGTTATTTGAAAATACTCTTATTGATAAACACACATTGTAAATAGGCTTAGTAACACATATTCTTAATAAGAGGGAAATTATATTGTGAATTTTATCAAAAAACAAGGATTTTGAATAGAATAACGTTATTGAAAACATGGACCTTGATGAAAAAATCAATCTTTCAATATCAGGTGAAGAGTGATACAGAAAATGTTCAGCTGATAATTTATGACCACAATGTAATAAACTAGAGTTATAAAAAATATCATTGATATCATAAAAAATGATAATATTAGGAAACATTTTTTATCAAGAAAATTATTCTTAGAGTTTATTAATTAATTCTCTCTTTATGAATGAAAGTAAATAAACGTTTTTATAAACCAAATATTTACCATTGATTATGACCTGGACAATTTGTACTTCACCTCTGAGGACAAGATGACTCATTTAGTGAAGGAATATATAAATTGCTAAAAAAAATCTATTATTCAAACTAAACAATTTCATTATTTTTTAACATTTATAATATATTTTGATCCAATAAATTAGAAAAAAGGTCAATAAATTTCCTTAAATGAACATATCATTGGCCATTAATCAACATGAAGTGACTCTAAATTGATAAATTTCAAACATGTGAATGCATTCATTATATATTATTTGGAAATATGGTAATAATATTAATTACCATGAAATGTTATTTCAAACATGAATTCTTCATTATTCCTTATGTAAAATGCATGTTCTCAAATACTTTTCATTAATATAAATGTGTTTTAAAAATCATTAATGATACCATAATATTGGTTTTCAAAAAATTATTAATTAGTTCCATGGTAGTATGTGATATCCAATTTACATCATCCATATCAATCATATCTTTATCCATACATCATTACATAAATATTAGGATCATATTAAGGCTTATATTTCCCTTAACCATGTGTTTACTAAAAATTCTCAACTTTCTTTTGAATCCCATTTCACGGTTATCAGTACCGATCATCCCACACCTTCATATCTTGAGTATTAAGTACTATATTAAAATACATATAAATATTATAATTCTCATGACAATTACCATATTGATAAAACAATCAAATGGAATAATTCTTGAATCCAAACATAGTAATATTAAACAATACTCTTCATTTGTGGTACTAGAAAATCCTTGACCAAGATCTATTAGCCTATTTTTTAGTATATTCCTTTGGCACTTGAGACATTGATTTTTATAGTGTCTCGTCTCCTATAATCATTATGAATTGAAAAATAAAGGCATTTATATCCACATTTAATGAAAACATTCATTCCTTTTAATCAATGTTATGGGTGATTCATTCCACAATTATTACATGTGGGAAAATAAATCATTACCTTCTTCCAATTATCTATATTTATTTATAGTTTCCCTCTTATTCTCTTGCTTTCCTATGATGCCATAACACAGAGATAATTTTTACTCTTTCTTATTAGCATAAGAAACTATGTCCTCATATTATGAGAATTCATGGGAGAAAAATTACCTTATAAATATTAGAATAATGTCGTAAAAGATATAATCCATATTACTCATTGATAATGTACCTTGGTTAGATTCACTTTAGTTCTTCTAGGAACCATTTTTAAATGAATACATACACTATATTACATTTTACCATGAAAAATCCCAAAACTAGTGAAATACATACTATATATTGAAAATATTATATGTTGATAGTATTGTATTCATAAACACATTTTATTTGATTTTTTCATATATATTTTTCCTAAAAATATATCTTAGGGTTATCATTCCAAATATATGTTTTCCAAATTTAAATTCTATGATTTTTTCTAAACTTCCTATCATACCAATCATAATTCACTGACCCCATAATCTTGGAGTCTATGCACTAATTTAATAAATTTTCATGATTATATAGAATTAAATCTCAAAGGATCGAATAGTTATGTTGTTTCGGAAAACGAGATTACATACAAGATACCCATTTTACATTGTGATAATGTAATAAAACATAATACATAAAAGAAATAAAAACTTTAATCCATGAAACCCATTCTTTGAATTCATCTTCATATCATGGGGAATGGAATAAAAATAAGGGAGTTGTGAACTGATCAGTATCAGTTAGAATAATGTGGATGTAATTGTGAATAAATAAGAATAAAAATATGGAAATATAAATAATTGAAAACCATTTCTATTTAAAGAACTATATTCTATAATCCGGATTCGAATCTTTAGGTCCGAGATGGAATTCCACATGACCTCATGTGCATCTCCTCGAATGGTAGAGGCCATCGATGATCTGCAATGGTCTGAGTCCAACAGGGAGGAGACAATACCTTCAATATCATTCCATATTATAAATTATCAAAAATTATCATTACAAAAAATAATCATAGTAAAATGAAGAAAATTAAAGATAACATATATTTAATACAAATGAAGTACCTCTTGTAGGTGGAAAACATTTCTAATGTAAGTAAAGAATATAATGTAAATAAATAATCAGTGGATCCTCAGGAGTATGTCCCAATCTTCTACTAACTCAATTCTCTTATAATCATCTACCCATAGTAGGGTCCATTCCCTTTAACATATCCCTCTTGTAATCAATAAGTACCTTGAAATTATCAATTTGTGTATGAGTGCACGACATTATAAGACACCACCAATTCATTCTTATTACAATTTGTTGAAGTATAAAAATTTACTCCATATTAAAATTAATTAGTAACAAGCATTGTAACACACAATCCAAAACTCGACAGTCATGCTCTAACAAAGCTGGCACAAACCCTAGTATGTACATACTTTGGATCCACACTGGAAATAAACTTTATGTCAATACGTATCCAAAAATAACCCCAAGGTTGTTGCTGAGTCACTCAAAATCTAAAATTAATCGATTCAATAACATCCAACTAGTAATCTTCAAGGAATCAGGTAGTACTTGAAATCTACAAGGCATCGAGTATCTAGAACCAACCTAGAATCCACATGGAATTAATTAACTCTCAGAATATTCAAGGCATAAAGTGTTGTTCATCTACTCAGAATCCACAATTCCTTATGTCGATTCCATGTTACATGGTAATCATGTTGCACCGTCATCTTCTTCACACATCACGAACGCACTCCATAAGGAGAAATCATTCGACGAAGACCACCTGTCAGGTATACATGTACAAATTCTCCAAAGGTAAACATGAAAATTCATACCATTATAATAACCATAGAACACAACATGAGAAAATAGAATCGTTATATAAATCAATATGAAAATCAAATATCATCATGAAATCATTCTACCACATCAATCTCGTGGAAACAAACCAAAAAAACTATGGGATACACACATACCCATATGTGATCCCATGTCAAGAATTATATCATCTAAGTAGAAACATAAATTAAATATAGAAAACATGTAATGAAGTAAATGAACCTAATTCTTCCCTTGAGGTATGGATATTTCATTTTTAGTTTTTATATAGAAAAATAAATGGAAAAGAGAACAATGGCTTGATGTGGTCCTGTTACACGACGTGACTAGGAGTTAAACACTATTTATTTCTGAAAACATGTCGTGTAATGAGGTTTTCATGCCATATAATCCTTTTACATGACCATGTATTGAACTACTAAGGTTTTGTACTGAAACAGAGTTTATTTTCTAGTACACTCTATGTAATTGTCATTTTTCTGTTAAATTTGTCAGTAGTGTCATTTTTGTCAGACAAATAGAAAAGACTCCTTTTCGATGTCTGAGACACTAGAAAAATCCGAACATGTTTTGGCTCCTGATTCATCATTTGATCTATGATTTGAACATTGTCAGATTCGTTGGAATCTTTTCAGTGAGTTATTTCTTCCTTTTGAGCCATTCTTCCTGATTTCTTATCTAGGCCTTCCTATCTATGGTTGGGAATTTTTCTAATTTATTTATATCTACTCTGATTTTAGGTTGATTTGAAATCCTGCACTTGATTGGGAGTGTTATATGAACTTGTGGTAGTTGGATTCATGCCTTTCCTTGTTTTTCAAGATTATTATGTGTTCCAGAGTTTTGTGCACCCATTTATGGATACCGTCTAAATTGAATATTGACTTATGTTGTTAACTAATGTGGATTATGTAATTATTTAAATGATTATAAGGCATGTTTGATATTGTCATCCTTGATTGTCGGCAACCCCTATGGGTGAATTTTCACATGGATGACTAACATTTACCTATTTGTCCCAGGAATTCTATTGGAATGCCTTCGATTCCATTTTTATATTTGTTTTAAATGGAATTATATAATTCAATGATTTTCCCATGTGAGATAATAAATGGTTATGCCTTCTTGTAAATTAATTAACATGGGAAGCTTTTGATATGAGTTTACCATGTGAGATTATAATTGTTATACATGGTAATGATTAGATTACATAAATTTTTTATTACATGTCTAATGCTAGTGTAAGTTAATATTTTTTTAACCCTATAATAGTGTATGTTACATGTGTTGTTTTTATGCTGAAATGATTATATACTAGTTTTTAAACCCGATTCATACTAAAATGATTACATACCGGGTTTTGAACCTGACACATGCTGAAATTATTATATACTTGACTTCGACCTAGATTAACTACTGAAATATGAATATAGTGTGTTTTAATACATTTTGGTGTTATGTTATACCATGGTTATATAGATTGGGTTACATACACTATGAGTGATACCTTAATTACACATTAGGATGTAAAAGTTGGACTTAGTTATAAATTTGAATAATGAAATTAAATTACAAATAATGTGTCTTCCAAGCCAAATCACAATCCAGGATTTTGTCTTCACCTGTAGTTGATTAAATTGTCTTCTGAGACATCTATTGTTCTTACTTTGGAGTACCTACTATTTACAACATTCACTATTGTACACATCCTGTTATATATTTTTTCAGATAGATTGGCCTAGATATTTTGTGGTTTCCTACTAGTATTTAGTATCACACCATGTTTGTGTCATGGTATTGGTCCGAAATAGATAACATGATTGTAGGTGTTGATCTAGGAAATCACTCTTCTTCTAGTTCATGATATATTGTTTAGTGTTAGGGGATCATGGGATCGAGCCGAGGTATGTGATGCTTCTTAAAGTCCTTTGTTTCATTGGTTCTTATAGAACATATATTGTGTATTACTATAGTTTATCTATTTTGGCCACTATATTAGAATATAACAGGTTTCATAATCCTTTGTAAGGAATGATGTTTGGTTACTTATAATATCAACATTCCACTGTTTACTTCAGTTGTGTGGTGTTTACCACATTTTCTATTTTGTTATTAATTTCTTATTTCTTATTACACTCTTCTAATGAGGGAGTAGTATCAACACTATCACAACCTAGTCCCTTAGTGCTACTTGGAATCCACCTGTGTTTGGGTAAGTGCGCTTAAGGCGATGTGGCCAACTAGGTACGGGGCACCGGTTGAGTGGCATTCGAAACTGGGATATTACAATGTGGTTTCAAAGGAGTTTTTTTTGTTTTTTCTTACTAGTTGGTGACATTATATAGGGATAGGAAAGAACTAGAGTATTGTTAAAAACTGTTCCTATGAGTAGCTACACCATGTACAAGGAAAACCCATATTTCCTCGAATTGACATGTGATTTTTTGATTTTGAGCTATTAAAGTTGATTTGATTTCACCGTTGGGTGAGGCACTGATATTTTTTATGTTATTATTGATATCATTGCGGTTTTGGATTATTGAAACCCTATGATATGAGGGTATTCCATCTTAAGAATCATATTGGAACTTATTAAAAATAAAATTTCATAAATTATTGTCATTCTATTTAGACAACATTACTGATTTCATGCTGTTTTGACTGATGTTTTTAAGGATATGCATGTTTTTGTGATAGGTACTATGATTTATATTCATTTTTTTTTATTTTTGAATTGGTATGTGTTTTGGTTGAATTGTATGAACACTAAAATTTGGCCACTGAGGAGTATGGTCCCTCTTGGATCAGAATTTGGTGGGTTATGTTTCATCTATGAACCTAAATTTTATAGTTCTATGATATATGTGATGAGAAAAATTTATTTTTGGGGATTATGTGACCCCACATGTCAGAATATTTCATACTTTTTATTTACATTCAAAAACAGGCGTTTTGGGGAAGTTTCATAAGCTTATTGTATGGAATTCTTGAAAACATGGCGGGTGGGTCCCTGAACACATTCCATGTGTTCTTATGTTCAAAAGGAAATAAATTTTAATATGTACACGCCGTAACCACTAAGTACACATAGCATGGTAGATGAATGTGTGTCTGGATGTGTGATAGAGAACATGTGATGTTGGGTTTTGAGTTGAACACATTGTGTGCATTAGGTACGCAACCATTTAGTTTTACTTAGTAAGAACATGTCTGTGTCTAGTCATGTAGATATACCTAGCATGGATAGTAAACTTTATTACACACCATGTGTCAGTCTTACATGTCTCTTACCCAATACCTTTACACGCCATGGAAGGAATATTTACATGCCCTTGTGAGAGTTTAAGTGGAAATGAAGTGTTTAGGTTCTCCATGTCGTGTACCAAAATTTTGTGAACTTTTGAAAACTTTTGTCTCTTATTTATTTCTTGGGCTCTTGAACTGTGTACCAGGTTTAATAATCTTGTACTGAGGTGTATGTGTTGGACCTTCAAGAGAAATTCCACTATGAAGACCTCCAGTAGTATTCCAGGAGGGCTGTGATGAGCATACTCTGGAGGTGGTATGCAATGGGATACCATTGGATCCACTAGTTGTTAAAGTTAATGCACTAGTGGTTGTTCCAAACATAGGTGTTGATGGATTGTTCTTTGACAACATCTCATGGTTTATGTAGGCTTTCAAGAGAGAACCTTATCCTACCACTTCTATGGTTGAGCTATCTAGAGTGTTACAACAGCAACATCCTCCCACATTTCTGATAATGGGGAACCACCAGCAGTAGAGTCAGGACTAGAGGCCATGTTACCTATATTTGAGCATTTGGGGATGCCTCCTGTTTATAGGTTCAGGCTTGTGACTTATATGTTGTCTGATTTTTCTAAGAGATAGTGGGATGTGGGTACTCAGATAGATAATAATTGGGATATGCCTTGGAAAGGCTTCCATAGAGTCTTTTATGACTATTTCTATCCAAAGAGTTTGAGGGCTGAAAAATCCTTGGATTCCATGCATATAAATTAGGGTTCAGTATCATTTATGGATTACTCATCTTAATTTACTGAGCTCTAGCACTTCACACCTATTCTAATGGGTGACTATTTTTGTAGGCTAGGAGAATCGATGATGCTCTTAGGTATGAAATCATATCAATGGTGAATATCTTTTATCTGAAAATTGTATCTATACTAGTGATCCAGGACCTGGTTATCAAGAAAAATCAAAGGGACTCTGGAAGAATGCGCTAGGGATGTTTGAAACCCTGATCTGGTACAATCATGATATCTAGAAGAATACAATTTCCGGAGCATACTCCCAAAGAATTATGTAGTAAAAATATTTATTCAAGTATCCAGGTGTGGGGTTACCAGTGCATAAACTTTTTTCATTCGAAACATTACTCCCCATTCAAACCTATTGAGTGTCGAGTTTACAACATGAAGGGTTATCTAAAATGCTTCTTCATTAAGTTTCTGTTAGTGGCTAGTGAGAGGGGGTCTTCATAGAATCCATGTTCCGTAGCAAGTCCAACCGCTTCTCACTAGTCTAGGAACTAAAATATGTGAAGCCTTAAAAGCTGAGTTTGTGGTCGTGGATATGTTATCTAGACTACATGTTTTTATAGACAACATTGTGTATTATCTCAATGTAGATATATAGTGTGGCATACCCACAATATTTCCAGATATACGCAGTTCAATAGACCCAGCCACAGTAGGATCCTCAACCTTCTTCTTTTTGAGGTACTATTCTAGTCACCTCGGTTTTAGCTTCTTCTATTTTTGATACAGTGGTTTCACATAGTTTCATATATGATCCCATTTTGGAGGGTCTATGATCTGTTTTTTTACTTCTAATGATATTATGAAACTATAAATTAAGCTAGGGATTATAATTGTAGGTGTTTGATAGTGAAAGGAGTGCCCCTTGAGATTGGTGGGTGTCACCTCTATGGGGATCTCAATGTCTTAGAGATGAAAATATTTGATTTCATCCATGGAATGGATTTGCTGGTATCCTATCTGGACATTGCTAATTTCTACCACCACATGGTGAGTTTAACATCACTAGAGGGTGGATCGTTTAAAAAAAGGTAGAGTTGGTTGTCTAGGAAGGCTGATCTAGACCCGAGCATCATGGTTTGAGTGGGATGATAGAAAACATTTCTAGTATATATCTAAATGACCAGGGGACATGTATCATGTATTTCCCCCCAATGGTTGATCATTTTAAGGATTCCTTCACAGATTATTTGTTTTCTTACTTTTGAAAATAGACTTAGAGTTATCTATTGAGCTAGTTCTATGAGCTACACTGGTATCCATTCCTCCTTATAAGATGGATAAGACAAAGTTACAATATATCAAAAGGTATCTATAAAACATATATCCAAAGGGGTTTATTAGACCCAGTACTTTTCAAAGGGGTTCACCAGTCCTTTTTGAGAAAAATGTGGATGGTAGCATTAGGCTGTGTGTGGACTTTCAGAAACTGAACAAGTTGATGGTTATAAACTGATATCCCTTTCCACAGTTAGATGACTTATTTTATCAGCTTCATGGTACTCGATTGTTCTCATTGATTTACTTGAGGTAAGGATATCACCAGGTATGTTTTCAACCTAAATAAATACCTCATATAGCCTTTTATTGTAGGTATGACAAATATGATTACCTAGTTATGCCATTGGGTCTCACAAATACACTAGTGGTCTTTATACAATTGATAAACCACATGATCCATCTTTATTATGATTATTTTTTTGTATTTTTTGGATGATATCATGATGTATTCTCATAATAGAAATGACCATTACACACATCTTGATATCATTTTGAGTACAATAAGAGGGCCTCAGTTAACGTTATGCTCACAAAATTCCACTTCTAGATGGATCATATTAACTTCTTGGGTCACATCATATTAGAGATAAGAGTATCAATGTAACAAGGGAATGTGAGAACAATAGTTACCTAGGATTATCCCAAGAATTTCATTGTGGTATGATGTTTTCTAGGGCATTCATGTTAATACAGGTGTTTCCTGTAAGTATTCTCAAGCTTAGAAATGTCGATTATGTTCTTGAGATATAAGGGTGAGAAGTATATATGTCCATATTCTTGTTAGAAAACCTTTTAGGATCTGTAATGGATATTAACGTCAGCCCAATACTGTTTTTTCTAAATCTATGATGAAGTTTCACTATGTTGTATGATGCCTCAGATATCGGGTTGGGAACAGTGTTATGATGAAGGATCGAGTCATTGTGGTGGGACGTGTTAGTTGAGCCACATCTGAGGAATTATCAGATGCATGATCTCATGTTATCCATGGTTGTTTATGCCTTACATTTTTGGATACATTACTTACTAGAAGAGAATTTTATTGTGTACACAACAAAAAAATCTCAAGGACATATTTACTCAGTTTGATATGTATCTGAGGCAGTGAAGGAGGGTAGAATAACATCAATATTTTGACATTGATATTTCCAAAACCCATAGACAAGGACATTCACTGGTTGATTCACAATGAAAAAGGACTCTGATATAGGTAGTGTAGTAGGCAACTATCATGTGGCGACATATGGATTTGTTCTCTGATATGAATTTGGAGGTTCATGACAGGAAGGGATAAACATTTCTTACATCCTTAGTTGTTACCTCTACCTTACTCAATAGAGTTATGATGAGAAGACTATCGTATTTGGAAGTCCTAGTTCTACTGGATTGTATGTCAAGTGAGGACAGTCATCCTAGTTGGACCATTGATGAAGATGATGTATTTTGGTTATAGGGTCTCATGTTGGTTTCAGGAGACATGTGCCAGGAGCTGATGTCAGATTTTCCTGCTTTAGTTTGGGCGGCCCATCCTAGTGTCACCCTGATTTATTGGGATATACATTGTAAGTACGGGAGGAAAGGTATAAAGGGATATGTATCTAGTTTTGACATTAGATGTTCCACCATTCTGTAGTTGAAGATGGATTATCAGTGACAAAATGATATTTTATAGAAGCAACCCATTCCTACGTGGAAATGGAAAGACATCATGATGGATTTCATGATGGGTTTACCAAGGTTGACCCTAATTAATGATGCAGTATGTCTCATTGTTGATAGGATTAAAATAGTTTCAGATTTGCAGGCATTCAAGGAAACCTTTGATGTTAATGATCTTGGGAGGTTGTACATCCATGATATTGTACAATTGTACGGGGTCCCATATTCTATCATTTCAGATTGGGACACCAAATTTACATCTATTTTTTGGAAAGGGTTACAGAGAATGTTTGGTACATAGGTTCTAATGAGCACAACATACCATCCACCATATAGATGGTTAGTCAGAGCGCATGATATAGGTGCATGAGGAAATGCTGCAAGTTTGGGTCCTGGATTTTGGGGGCTCTTTTGAGAAGGACATTCCCATTGTGAATTTTTTCTATATTAATAGTTATCAGAAGACTATAAACATGGAACCATGTGAGGAAATTTATGGTAGTGCACGTCATTCTACATTATGCTAGTTAGAAGTAGGTGAGCCAACTTTCCTAGGACCATGTCTCATATAGAAGATTTCTGATTAAGCCTAGTTGATTCTGAAGTGGATGGATACTGCATAGTCTTGTCAAAAATCATATGAGGATCTCTGAAAATTACCTTTGAATTTATTTTTTAGTGATTGAGTGTTCCTATGTGTCTCACCAATGTTGGGACACAAGAGGAACAAGAGACATGGTATGCTTTCGCCGAGACACGTCGCTTCGTTTGAGATTTGGGAGTGGGTCAATCGTGAAGCCTATTGATTGCAATAACCTCAATGGTACATGCCTATTCACAATTTTTTTCACATTTCTTTGTTGTGATGTAACTTTTGGACATGTCTCACAACTTTCATCCCAAGGAAGTGGAGTTGTAGGTAGATAAATTCTTTGAGAAGCATTCCATTCGAATTATGGATCATAGCATGAAGGTTCTCTGTGGACGATATGTTCCACTGGTAAGGGCACTATGAGAACATGGTCAAGTCTCATATGAGACCTAGGAGAGTGAGGCTGATGTTTGATAAAAATGTTTGGAGTTATTATATGATGTCCCTTCAGTTCCCTTAGAAGGGAATTTCAAGGATGAATTACTTTTAAGGGGGATATTTATAAGAACTTGTTTCTCTTCTTGAGGTATATAACTTTAGTTTTCATTTTTAATTTTTAAATTGGAGGAAAAGAGATCAAAGGCTGGTTGCAAGGATATTACAAGATCTAACTAGGAGTCTCCCATAGTGTATTTACAAAAACATACCATGTAATTATGGTTTCAAACCATATAATTCTAATACATTACATGGTAATTACTTGACTAGGTTTTGTATGGACACGAAATGTTATTTCTAGAACAATCCATGTACTTTTCAATTTTCATTAAATCGGGATGTAGCATCATTTTTGATAGAGAGAAAAAAATGACTGCATTTCTGCTTATAGTGTTCCTAGAAAATCCAAACGAGGGTTTGGTTCTAAATTCCTCATACAATCTCTAATTAGAACAATGTAAGATCTATTGGAATCCCCTTAGTGAGTGCTCAATTACTTTTTAGCCTTTATTCCAGCTTTCTTCTCCTAAACTAATTATCAAGGGTTAAGTGTTTGGATCATTTTTGTAGATCTACTCTGATTTTAGGCCTATTTGAAATCCATCACTAGAAAGGAGAGTCATATAAACATGATGTCGGTGGTCTCATGCCATTCGTTAATAGTGAAGTTGATTATATTTACTAGAGTGTCGTGCACCCATTTTTAGGTGTCACCTAAATTGAATATTGACCTATGTTGTTACCTAATGCTGATTAGGTAATTTATTAAATGATTATAAAGAATGTTTGTTATTGTTAGACTTGGTTGAAGGCCACCTCCTGGGTGCATTTTCCCTTTGATGACCAAAATTTTATCGTTTGGCCTAGGATTCCTACAGCCATGTCTTTGATTCCCTTTTATGGTTTGTTTAAAATGTAATTTCCTAATTGAATGAATTTCCCTCTTGAAATAATAAATATTTATTTCTTGTGATAGTTTAATTCACATGTTTGGATTGTGATATGACATTCCCATGTGTGTTAATAACTATAAATCCTAATAATGGATAGATTACATGAATGGTTTGTTACATGTTTGATACCCAAGTGAGTTATGTTTTTTAAATGTAATAGTGTACGTTACATGTGTTATTTTTTATGGTAAAATTATTCTATAGTATGTTTTGACCATAAAAGATTATGAAATGATAATTTACCGGGTTTCGACCATGACACGTGATGAAATTAGTATATATCATGTATCAACCATGACTAGCTGCTGAAACGATTGTACAATGGGTTTTGAACCAGTAAGGTGTTATATTATACCATGGTTATATGATTTTTGTTAAATACATTGATAGTGAAACATGAATTTCACATTAGAATGTCAGGACTAGACTCAGTTATATATTGAATAATGGAATAAAATGAGAAATGATGCCTCTTCCAAGACAAAGCAGATGCCTTGATTCACCATTCAACTATACTTGATTACTCTATCTTCAGAGACATCTATTTTAATTACTTTTGAAAACCAAATTTTCACAATATTCACTATTGAACACACCTTATTATATATTTTCATTTATAGATTGGTCCAAATCATGGGTGGTTTCCAATTGAGATTTAGTCTCAAACCCAATTTGGGTCCTAATTTTTGGGCCCAAATAGATTATATGATTGCAGGTATTGATTTGGGAAAGCACCCTTCTTCTAGTTCTTGATATTATGTTTAGGGTCATTAGAGTATGGGACAAAAACTAGGCTTGCGATGCTTCATAGATTCCACTGCTTCATTGGTTCTTCTAGAACATATATTATGGACTACTACAGTGTACCTGTTGTTCGGAGTGGATACTCAAGAGGGGAGGGTGAATTGAGTTCCAATTAATAATTTCTTTTCATAATATTTCGTTTAAAATCCCCGAATAAAAAACTAAGATAAACTATAGTGAATTTGTAAAAATGTAACGGTTTGATTAGGATCTCAAAAAGATTGATTAGGTCACAGTTAATTTAATTAGAGGATTATTTTTGATTTTGAAACTAACCTACTGATTTAAAATAGTTACAAAAACATCCCTGAATAACTATCAAAGTAACTTTAAAACAATTTTATATTTCAAAGTAATTAGCAGCGGAATAATCAATATAAGTTAAAACAAAAATAAGTAAGCACAATAGTTTTAAAACAAGAGGTTCAGTCTCAGGGCAAGACTTAATCCTCTTAAAAAATTTATATAAATTATGATCCACACTCCAGATCAGGGTAAACAATAATACAAAGACTGTCCAGGTACAAAGACCTCTACCATAGTTATTCGTTGGAAAACAGAACAATAGAAAATAGGCTATCCAGGTTCATCTTGACCTCTACCACTATCGACAGTGGGAAATAATAGTGTTAAATATGTTTAGTGTGAGGATTTATAAATCCTACAGTTTAGAACAGGAGACAGTGTATGTATAAAATAAATAGAGTACACACACTTATCAGAATTAAAAGAATCACTAAGAGAGTATATACGAGTTTAAAATGATCTAGTGATTGTAGGTGCAGCTCTGGACACCTTTTGATTGATCATAAATGCTTTTGATTCCTTCTCTGGTTTTTGTCTTGAAAACAAAGTGTTGTTTGCTTCATTGATTTTCAGGTTCAGCTTGACTAGCTTGACTACATGAATAGCTTGTTGTAGTTCTTCACTCCTTGATTAATATTCAGCATATGTTCTCTTCTTGTATGAATGGATTCGTGTATGTCCAATCTTCTTATAGTATGGATGTATCCTTTCATTACTGTGTGTATTCCCCACTTTTCATCCCTCTTCATTACTCTTCATCACTCCTTTTTTATGCTCAGACTTTGTCCTTCCTTTTATAGCTTTCATCTCCGGCAATGATAATGATTACCTTTTCATAGGTACAAGGTACGGTTCCCTGACATGCCAAAAAATATCGTTAAATAACATTAATTTAATTAAAATCATAAAATATGATCATTTCTTAATAAATAAATACAAAAATAGTTTATGTAGCAATGACTGGTTAACAGTCATTTTATCATTACCTCTTTGTTGATAGACTTGTAGCGGTGGACATGTATAGAAGTGATATCCTATCGGTAGCTCATTATTCTTATACCGGTATCTCCTTGTATCGGTAGAAGTTACTCCATGTAACAGTAGCTCTATATATCAGAAACTCCTTCTATCAGTACCTTTGGTCTATTGGTACCTTGCTTGTATTGGGAACTACTTATATCGGTGGCTCTATCTATCAGTGAAATTTTTATCAGTAGCTCTGTATCAGTAGCCATTTGAATGTTTGTTTGTATCTATAGGTCAGTTTCATTCGACTTTTTCATACCGGTAGATTTGTTCTATCGGTTCCTCTTCTTCTATCGGTAGCTTCTTTGTATCGGTAGACTTCATAACTGTAGACTTTCATACCGGTAAACTTAGACATATTCGTAGACTTGCATTCCTATAGAATTATACATACCGGTAGATCTGTTCTGTACCAGTGTACTTAGCCATATCAGTGATCTTAATATCAGTAGCTCTTTCTATAATAGCAGGTCTGTCTATTTGTCTGTATCAGTAGCTACGTGCCTACCAATGGACTTTATGCATACCAGGGAACTCAACACTTATTTGTTCTATGAAAAACCTATCCAAATTGAGTTAGAATTATTTCAATGTATTTATAAACATAGATAAACATTAATTAACTTATTCCAATAATTATTTTGATATTATTGTCAACATAGGATTATAAACACATATTAACACATAATTGGGATTATAAAAATAGTTGAGGTCAACAATCTCCCCCTTTTTGATAATCACAACTTATGATATTATATTCCAAAATAATTATTAATGTATCAATATAAAATACAATGGTTCTAATTTCCCAGTATGAGTATTTAAATTTTAAAATGTGAGATGTTAAAAGTAGTAGAGGATATAGTATTTAAAATGAAATTTTATCAGTGAAAACAATATATTATAAAACCCATGTATCATAGGTAACATATAAAACAAATGTACTAGAGAGAAATGTATTATGGTCATAAAATATAATGATATTTCATATCATTTTTCCCTATCCTTCCTTATATATTATTTCTCCCCCAGATATGTTTCCCTTTGATATTATTTCTCCCCCTTTGTGATTATAAAAAAGTTGGATAAAAAGGAAATACAGGGAATGAAAAGTAATAGAGGGGAAACAAAAGTAAGATCATTTATATTCCTTGGAACAAATAAATACATGAATGAAACAAAATGAAATACAAGTGATTCCTATCAAAAGATCCTAGCCCCTAATCAATCCACATCCTAAGAATGAGATTTTCCCTTGGGATCAGAAGAGGATTCTGTTGTGGTGGATGCAGGTGGAAGCTTAGGAACACTAGAAATGATCAGAGGAGGACGAGCTACTGAAACTTTTCCTGTCATGTAATGTGTATCTCTCTAAATGATCGTAGGATTAAGGTTGCAGATATCTTCGACTGGTGTCATCTGAGTAGGAGAAGTAACAGAGTCAGAGGAAATTGAAGCTGGAGGTACAATCACTGGCCGAGAATCAACATGCCATAAAGGCAATAAGAGATTTATGAAATCCATAATGATTCCTCCTCTTCTATCCATAGCAGAAATGAAATCGTCCTTGTTCTCCATGAATTTTTCCAATGCAGGGGTCATCTCTCTGAGCTTGGTGACTTGTTCTCTAAAGGCTTGATTGACAGGAGGTAACTTCATGTTCTCAATCATAAGTATGAAATGGTTGTTGAGCTGATTCTTGGTGTAGACCCTTTGGAAATAGTAATCTACCTTGTCTTTCACTGCTTTCTAGGAAGCATAAGCTTCTCTCATATAATCTTGGACAATCTTCATTATATCTCTAGTGGTAGACACCACTTGGGTCATAGTAGATGAGTCCATAGATCTACTGGTTGAATCTGAACCAAGATCCTCCTTCATCAAATCTCTTATCTAATCTAATTATATTGAAGGTCTTGAAGCATGAGAACCAATAGAAAAAGTCACAGTTTCATTGAAACTCTTAGTTAGCCCACTAATAAGATTTTTCACTGTATAATCGTGTGTTCTACCATGCTTTGTTATGGAATGCTTAAACTCCTCAAAAACTGAGACTATTTGGCTGTCTACGCTCTTCACATAAGAAAAATACTAGTCTCTTTGAGATTTAGAACTCTTATAGGATTCCATAGAGACAATTGATCTCTTTAGAACTTCAATATCCTCTTCCAAGCTAGAAACCTGATTCTGGAAAGCTGTTATTTCATCAACTATCTCTGCCACAAAGGCTGACACATTAAAACCAAGGGAGAGTTCAAAAGATTTTTCCATATTACTCATCTCTTCAAAAAATCAACTCTTTAACTTGGCAACTGAAGCACTAAAAAACTCTTTCATCTCAGCCATCAAAGATTCTAAGTCATCCTTGGTGAATATATTAACAGGCACAACAACAGGTGCTCTTTCAGACACAATACTGTCCACTGAGTCATTCATAACCAATTGAATGGATGACACTAAGGATTCTTCCATTTTACTTATCTCCTCCAAAAAATATGTCTTAAGATCAGACTTTAACTGATCTAGATCAGCTTTTATAACCAAATTCTTAGGTAATATCTCAGAAATAATATCATAATTATCTTCTGGTCAACTGAGGGAAGTCTCATTTTCAGAATCAGGGAAATGCAATCCACAAACAATAAACCCTGGGTCCTCTTCCCAGTCTTCAATCTCAACATCCACTGAAACACTGCCAAATCTGGTTGGATGCTTCCCCTCAAGAAGTGAATTCTTCTGTACAGTAATAGAACCCTCAGTTTCTCGGCCTTCTTCAGAAGAATCCTGCACAACCATCTACATTTCCCCAATAGTAGGAGGCTCTTCAGGAATATGTGCAGGTCGTTCAATTTCAACAAGAATAGCCTCTAAAGGCACAACAGAACATCAAATCAGAGGACTCAAACTCAAGGTGGCAGAAGCATATTATTTAGTTTCAGATTCTCTTTCTTCATCCTCATTCTCTGGGGCAGCATCATCCTAATCGGATCTCTGCTGGTCTTCCTCATCCACAGGTGCTTCTTTATTTTTTACACCCAAACCAGTTTCTATACCAGGTAGGTTCAAAGAAGCACTTCCCTTTTCTTGTTATACAATTTCAGGAGTTCGACTAGGAGGAAATTCCGGATCTCCTCTATCTGCTGGAATAGAGTCCTCCTCTTCTAAATCATCACTATAATGTGGCTCCTCCTCATAAGGTCCTATACCTGGATCCCTCACATCCTTAGGCCTAGATGTATGATCCACACGATTAAACTTATCAGATAAATTCTTGTCATTAGTTACACACTCCTTCTCCATGGTTTCCAGCTTATCTTCATGTACTTACACACAATGCTTGTGATAAAAAATTTGTTTCTAACCACCACTGTCTCATCATGAGACTCATCTACTCCCTTTACATTAATCATAACTGAAATCATCTTGGCAAATAATAATGCATTGGTCTTTGATTTGGGTCTGTTCATATCCTCCATTTTAATCCTTAGCACCCTGCGCAGATTCACCTTCACACAATGTCTCAAGATATGTAATAGATAGATATCTTGATATCTCAAATTTACAAAGTCCAATATTCTTGGAATTTTCACATGTTCCACAAATTTGAACAAAATTCTGTTTTCTCCATCCATTTCAGCAGCCATCGCCTTTATCTGCTTGCCACTACTAGTGAGTTCCTCTAAGGCAGTCTCACAATCAAATATGTCACTTGTAGGTGGTACTGTCTTCGATGTATATCCAAAAACTCCTTCATGTGGTACTCTCAGGTACATAGCCCATAAAATAGATGAAAATTCTATTTACATTCCATTTACCCATGAAATCATTCTATTTTCCTCATCGGATTTTTCAAAACTCACAAAATCATAGAACAGTTTTACTAGATTTGGATAGTACGGGACATTGTCATTCAATAAGAATTATACCCATTTCTGTTCTTCATGAACCTCTAGAACTAATGATTTACTAGACATCATCAATTCTGTGCATAGCTCTTTCTCGATTACATTATCTCTATTTTGTAAATGTGGGATCACTGGACATCTCCCGACCTTGTTCTACAGACACTGCCACTTGCTTTAGGACTTCTCTTCTAATTCATCGCATTTGTCTTATCAAAGTCATCTCTAACAGTCGAATGTTTGGTTTTTTCCATCTATGGATTAAAGAAGATAGGGTTCTCGCGAGATTCGGGGATCAAGGAGTTAGGTTTGAGAGAGGTGAGTTCAGTGGATTGAGAAGTAACTAAGACATTGTTTTATCATTTTGGAATAAAAAAATAAATAATTAAAATACAATAAGTAAAGTATAAACGTAGATATTTCGATGGCTAAAGATAGAAGTTTAAAATAACGCATATTAATGGTAGGGTACACCGGTGAAAATTCATAATGGTGAGGTATATCGATGAGGTTTAATAACAGTGAGGTATATTAGTGAGGTTCACTAACAGTGAGGTATATCAATGAGGTTCGATACCGGTGATGTGAAATGGTGCGGTTCATACCGGTGAGCTATAACAGTGTGGTTTGTAACGAACTGAGTCTATCATTCTTAATTCATGTCTAATGTTCCTTAACCTATCGGAACTTAAAGGCTTGGTGAAAATGTCAGCTAATTGAGGTTCAGAACCTATAAATTCAAGATTAATATCACCTTTTTGGTAATAATCTCTCAAAAACTAGTGCCCTACAACAATGTGTTTGGTCCTAGAGTGAGACACAGGATTCTTAGAGGTGTTAATTGCATTGTTGTTATCACAATTTATTGATACATGTTTAAACTCATATACATAGTCCAACAATGTATGTTTCATCCACAAAATTTGTTCACAGAAACTACTAGTAGCTATATACTCTGCTTCAGCAGTAGAAAATGCAAATCAATTTTGCTTCTTACTACACCATGATACTAGGGACAGAACTAGAATATGACATGTTCAAGAAGAGATATTTCTATCTAACTTGCAACCAGCAAAGTCAGCATCGGAATAACTTATTAAATCAAAAGATTGTCCATTGGGATAAAACAAACCTAAATTTGCTGAATGATTAAGATATTTGAAAATTATTTTAATAGCAAAAAAATGGGATTCTTTTTTATTAGCTTGAAATCTTGCACACTTACACACATTAAACCTAATATCTAGTCGAATAGCAGTAAGGTAAAGTATACTATCAATCATACCCTTTTAATTGGTTTGATCAACTAGTTTCCCAGAGACATAAATGTCAAACTTACAGATGGTACTCATGGGTGTATAACTTTCCTTAATACTATCTATACCAAAACTTTTTAAAATATCCATTCTATATTTATATTTATTTATAATAATACCATTTTCATGTCGAAAAACATGAAATCCAAGAAAATATTTGAGTTCTCCCATTAAACTCATTTCAAATTAATTTTTCATAAACATTGATAAATCAATACACAAAGTATATTTAGAAGATCCAAAAATAATATCATCAACATAAATTAGTACTATCAAAACATCTTTAGAAATTGTTTTGATAAAGAGAGTTGGATCATATATCCATTTAGTAAAACCTTTGGAAATATGAAATTTTCTAAGTCTATCATACCAAGCTCGTTGAGCTTGTTTCAAACCATATAAAGATTTATATATCTTAAAAACTTGATTTGGAAAATGAGGATTAGTAAATCCAGGTGGTTGTTCAATAAAAAAATCATCAATTATAAAACCATTTAGAAAATCACTATTAACATCCATTTGATATAACTTGAAATTAAAATGAGAAGCATAGGAAAGTATAATCCTAATAGATTCTAATCTAGCTATAGGGGAAAAGGTTTACTTATATTCTATTCCTTCTTCTTGAATATACCCTTGTGCAACTAGCCTCGCTTTGTTTCTAACTAAATTTCCAGACTCATCAACATTGTTTCTAAAAACCGATTTAGTTTCTATGGTCAAAGTGTCCTTAGGTCTGTCAACTAATTCCCAGACTTTGTTTCATTCAAAATGATTTAATTCTTCTTTCATAGACATTACCCAAAATTTATCATTGATAGAATCATTGATATTTTTAGGTTCCAACTGTGAAAGAAAAGCTTGATGTTTGACTTGGTTTTTTATAGAATCTCTATTATGTGTCCCTATATCAAGATTACCAACAACAACATCTAAAGGATGATTATTTATAATACTAGTTGATCTAGTAAAGGTAGGACTAGAAATTCCAGGTTCTTGTCTAGATTATAGATTTATAGAAACAGGTTCTAGAACATTTCCAGAACTAGATGTCTTTGAAACAGGTTCATTGATTTTATCAATAAGTTTAAAAAAAGACAAAACTTCTTCATGATTTTCAATGGACGATTTGGGTTTATGTGGATCAGTTTCATCAAACTTGATGTGAACGGATTCATACACACATTTGGTTCTTTTATTAAAAACTCTATAAGCTTTTCTTTTAATTGAATAACCTAGGAAAATTCCTTCATCACTCTTGGATGCAAACTTTTCAAGATTATCTTTTGTATTGAGAATAAATACTTTGCAACCAAAAACTTTAAAGTAATTTACCTTAGGTTTCCTATAGTTCAACAGCTCATAAGGTGTCTTTTTTAGAACAGGTCTAATAAGGACTCTATTAATATTATAACAAGTTTTATTTACAGATTCAAGCCAAAATAAATTAGTATGTCATACTCATTAAGCATAGTTCTTGCAATCTCTTGAAGTGTTCTGTTCCTTCATTCTACTACACCATTCTATTGACGTGTCCTATGGGAAGAAAAGTTGTGACTATAGGCATTATGTGAGCAGTAAGATTCAAATTCATGATTTGCAAACTCACGACCACGATCACTTCTCAATTTCTTAATCTTAAGTCCACTATGTTTTTCCACATTCTTGGAATATTTAATAAAGTAAGAACAAGATTCACTTTTGTGAGCTAAGAAGTATACCCATGTGTACATAGAATAGTCATTTACTAAGACATAGACATAGTGATTTCCATTTAAACTAGAAACTCTAGAGTGTCCAAACAAGTCCATGTGAAACAACATGAGAGGTTGAGAAGTTGAAACTTCTTTATTTGATTTAAAAGAAACTTTATGTTGCTTTCCCATTTGATAGGTATTAAATCCATTATCATCTAGGAATTCAAGTTTAGGTAGGTCTCTAACTATGTTTTTCCTAGTCAGTTTTCTAATTTAATGAACATTACAATGCCCTAATCGTCTGTTCCATAGCCAAGACACATTATGGACAGCATTCAAGAAAGTAATTTTTTGTTTATCCAAGAAATTCAAATAAAAAGCATAAACATTTTCATTTCTCAAAGCAGAAAATACTAACATATTTTTAGAATTAAAAATATTACCAGAATCATATTAAAATTTAACATTGAAGCCATCATCACACAACTAAGAAATACATAACAGGATATATTTATGTCCATAAACAAATAAAACTTTGTAAATTAAAAATAAATCAGTGTTACCAATCTGGCCTAAGCCGAGGATTTTTTCTTTTGAATTATCTCCAAAGGTGACATGGCCTCCATCAACATTGATTAAACTCTTGAAGAATAAATAATATCTAGTAATAAGCCTTGAACATCCAATGTCTAAGTACCAAGCCTCCTTATGGGAAATTTTCAAGCAAGTATCCTACAAAACATGTTTAAACAGGATATGATTTTGGTACCCATATTTTCTTGGGTCCAGATAGGTCAGCACGAAAAGTTTTTAGTACACAAATTTTTATAATGGGTCTCATACAGTCAATGGATTCAAATGATTTTGAAATATAAACATTATTTGATCTATAACCATGTGAATAATAAGTGGAAGCATATGTATTTCCAGAACTAGAACTAGCAGCATTCTGTCCAGATTTCTAAATAAATCTATATTTAGTAATTTGTCTCTGTCCAGGATGATAGCCTATTCTAGTGGTATATTTTGGTGCCACTTGTTTTCCTAGAATTTTAGTTAGATTATTATTAAATTTTTTGAATTTCTCTAAGTCCTTCCTTAATTTCCCATTGGAAAATTTCATTTCATTATTTTCCTTATGTAATTGAGCATTATTTTCCTTTTCTATATCAAGTACAGATTTAACAGATCTGGTCAAAGCATACTGTTTCTTCATGGTCTTATACTTTTCCTTCAATTCATTACAGGTTTATTCTAGCATATTACAGTATTCAAACAATTCATCTTTATACATATTCTCATCACAACATTCATTCCCAGAATAATAACCATTCAGCATAGTGGAAACATGTACCTCAGAAGTATTATTAATGAAACACATGTTGGAACGATTCTTTTAAGAATCAGAAACTTTAGACTCCCTTGTGTTGTCTTCTGAAGCACTCCTATTTTCCTTCATGGATTCTTTATATTTTCTTTCATTATAGTCATATTTCTTCTTGAATATTATAGTTGGGCAGTCTACCTTAATGTGTCCTTTTATTTTTCATTCATAACATATTATCTCATCATCCTTATCATATTTCTTCCAATCCTTCTTCCATTGAAATTTGTTGTCATAATTTCCATTATATTTTGTTTTTCTGAATATTTTATTCTTCCTATAGAACTTCATGAACCGTTTGGATATCTGAGCCATTTCTTCATCAATATCAGAATCTGAACCTTCACTTGTTATCCTTTCAGTAGGTATGTGAACTTTATCATTGTCCTTTCTCTTTGAGGCAATAGATTTAAATTCTAACCACTTCCTCTTTGGTTTATCAACTTCTTCCTTATTTAATTTGATCTCTTTTTTATGCATTATAAACTTAAAAATTTATTCTTTAATAGGAAGTGAACATATATCACACGATTTTCTTATTGAGACAGACGTGCCTCTCCATCTTTCTAGCAGACATTGTAGTATTCTCATAATCAGCTCCTTTGCAGGAACATCTTTTCCAAGTGAGATCATAGTGTTGAAAATCACATTGAACATGAAATACAAGTCTGAAATATATTAATCAGACGTCATTTAAAAATTATCATACTTTATATTATAGGTGTATAGTCTCATTTCTTTAACATTGGTTGTTCCATCATGGGAAAGAGCCAAAGTATCCCAGATTTCATAAGAAATTTTACAAGAAGATATTCTAATAAATTATTCTTCACCTAATTCACAGTATAAAGCATTCATTTCTTTACAATTATTATTATAAGTAGTTTTACTAGGTTCATCCCAAGTGTTCCTTTCAATTTTTGGAATCTTATATTGAGTATCTATAGCTGTCCAGATGTCAAATCCCATACTCACTAAATGAATTTTCATTTTAAGTTTCCACTAGGCATAATTTATACCATTAATGAATAGTGGCATGTTGTTATCGTCACCTTATAGTCTATTATCCATAATCATATTTTAGAAAATATATTTAATGAGATAAAATTTATAACTAACAAAAATTTAAGATCATTAAGATAAAACTAAAATAAAATTTTAAAAACATAGTATTTGGATATCCTTTATAAATAACAAACATCCTATGATACCAAATGTTGGTCAGAGTGGATACTCAAGAGGGGGGGTGAATTGAGTTCCAATTAAAAATTTCTGTTAAAAATATTTCTATTAAAATCCCCCAATTAAAAACAATGTTAAACTTTTGTGAATTTGTAAAACTGTAAGGGTTTGATTAGGTTCTAAAATGATTGATTAGGTCCTAGTTAATTTAATCAGAGGATTAAATTATCTCTTGAAACTAACCTATTAATTTATAATAGTTACAAACACTTTCTATAATAACTATCAAAGTAATTTTAAAACAATTTTATATTTCAATGTAATTAACATTGGAATAATATATATAAGTTAAAACCAAAATAATTAAGCACAAAAATTTTAAAAAAAGAGGTTCAATCGCAAGCTGAGACATAGTCCTCTCAAAAAAATATGTAAATTTTGATCCATATCCTGGATCGGGGTAAACAACAGTACAAAGACTGTCTAAGTACTAAGACCTCCACCACAGTTCTTTGTGGGGAAAAAACAATAGCACACATGCTATCCTGGACAAACATGACCTCTACCACTATCCACTATGGGAAATAAGAGTTTTAAAGAAGTTTACTGCAAAGATTTATAAATCCTCCAGTTTTTCATAGGAGACAGTGTATGTATAAAATAAACATAGTACACACACTAATCAAAAGTAAAAAAATAAATAAGAGAGTATATACAAGTTTAGAATGCCCTAGTGATTGGAGGTGCAGCTCTGGACTCCATTTGATTGATTAGAAATAATTCTGAGTCCTTCTCAAGTTTTTGTCTTGAAAACAGAGTTTCATTTGATTCCTTGATTTTTAGGTTCATCTTGATCAGCTTGAGTGAATGAATATCTTGTTGTAGTTCTTCACTCCTTGATTAAAATTCAGATTATGTTCTCTTCTTGTATGAATGACTTCGTTTATGTCCAATGATCTTCCAGTATGGATGTTTCCTTTCTTTACTGGGTGTATGCACCACTTTTCATCCCTATTCATCACTCTTCAACACTCCTTTTTAATTCACATCCTTTGTCTTTCCTTTTATAGATTTCAACACTAGTAATGGGAATGATTACCTTTTCATAGGTCCAAGTTATGGTTCCCTGACATGCCAACAACTATCATTAAATAACAATAGTTGAATTAAATCATTAAATACGGCCATTTCTTAATAAATAAATACAAAAAGAGTTTGAGTAGCAGTGACTGGTTAACATCCATTTTATCAGTAGCTCTCTGTCGGTAGACTTGTAGAGGTGGACATGTATAGCAGTGATCTCCTATCGGTAGCTCATTGTTCTTATACTGGTATCTCCTTGTATCGGTAGTAGTTACCCCGTGTAATAGTAGCACTATGTATCAGTAACTCCTTCTATCAGTAGCTTTGATCTATTGTTAACTTTCTTATACCAGTAACTACTTATATTAGTGGCTCTATCTATCGGTGAACTTTATATCGGTAGTCGTTCGTCTGTCTGGTTGTATCGGTAGGTCCGTGTCATTCGACTAGTGCATAATAGTAGATTTGTTCTATCAGTAGCTCTTCTTCTATTGGTAGCTGCTTTGCATCGGTAGACTTCATAACTGTAGACTTACACATATCAGTAGACTTGCATACTGGTAGATTTATACATATCGGTAGACATGCATACCAGTAGACTTATACATACAGGTAACTCTATTCTGTACCAGTGTACTTAGTTGTATAAGTGATCTTCATATCAGTGGCTATTGCTGTAACAATTGGTCTATTTGTTTGTATGTATCAGTAGCTATGTGCATACCAGTGAACATAACACTTTCCTATTCAATGAAAAACCTATCCAGATTGAGTTAGAATTATTTCAATGTATGGATAAACATAGATAAACAAGGATTAACAAATTCAAATTACTATTTTTATATTATTGTCAACATAGGATTATAAACACATATTAACACATAATTGGGCTTATCAAAATAGGTGAGTTAAACAGTACCTATTTGGGACGTTTTCGTAGAACATATCATGTTGGATCATATTTTGTACAGAAATATATTTGGTTACTTCTAATATCAATCTTCCACAGATTACTATAGTTTTATGTTGTTTACTGCTTCCACAATTGTATTGGTATTTATTCTACTATGTTAACCTCTTCCTATGAGGGTATAATCTCCCATCTGTCACACACTGGGCCCTCGCTACTAGTCAAAAACATCTCATGTTAGGGGAAATATTCTTGTGGCCAAGTGTCCAACTGGGTATGAGGCACCATTTGACTAGAATCCATAGAAGGAATATTTTAAAAAGATCTGGAAAGGACAAATAACTTCCTACTATAGGGTATTTTTTTAGTATCAAGGATAAATCACCTGGTGTGGTTCAATACAACTCTTCATGACCTTATTATCATAATCATCAACTCAACCAAGATCGAAGTTCGTTAAGGGTTCATTGAAAAGACTAAATTTATTTTTCGACAAAAATAAATAAAATAAAAATTGTTATAACAGATTATCTCTCTTATATAATTTCTCATAAATTAACCAATTATAATCATATTTTTGTAATTCTACATAGATTATCCTTTTATAATTAAATTATTATAATTTCTCATAAATTTTCATTTATAATTATCTTTGGATAATTTAAAGAAAACTATCCTTTTATAATTATCTTTTGATAATTTAATACATATTATCTCTTTATAAATATATTTTGATAATGACCAATAAATTATCCTTTTACAATTATATGATGATAATATCTCATAAATTTTCCATTTAGAATTATATTTTTATCATTCATCAGAGATTATCCTTTTATAATTATATTTTAATATTTTTTCATAAATTACCCTTTTATTGTTATATTTTGATATTTTATCTTAATATATCCAAATGAAAATATGTTTTTAGAATTTATCATAAACTAACCATTTTAATTATATTCTTATAATCTTGCAATTATAAGTTGATAATTTTAACAATTACCATTTCATATTCTATCTATTATTATTTGATAATTTTAAAATTTATCATTTTATAATCTATCAATTATAATTTGATAAGTCTAAATAATTATCCTTTGATAACTTTAATAATTATACTCTAAAAATTATTCCACAAAAATTATCATTTCACAACTATATTATGATAATGGTTTTTCACGAATTATCATGTGATTATTTGATGTAATTATCTAGTAATAATTTTTGAATAGTTATTTTCTATATAACATGACATTTCCCTTTGATTATTAAAATCAATTATCATATGAATACATTATAAATCATCTCCCCATAAATCTAGAAAACTATCATTAGATAGTTTAATTTAAATTATCCATTTAAAATGAAAAAAATTGATTTTAGGAATACCCGGATATCTTAAAAAAAGATGTAGGTTCTTCTCATCGACATAAAACCAATGACACTGACATCATGTAAAACCGATCAATATCTAATAAGATATTGAATTTTGAATATTAGAAGGATAAAAAAATAAAAAATAAAAATTTATCTTGCTTCAACCTCAGACAACACCCCACATTGATCTTTTATCCTGTGTTTTTTCAGAGAGGGGATCAATGAGTTTGTGAATGGGGGTTTTCCAATTCCCGTGGAGTATTAGATAACTTGAATCAATCAGATCAATGAATATGTATGACTCACTCAGCTATAAAATCCTTGAACCACGTATGGGTCTCACTCAAATCAAAACTATGATTTTAAACTAATTCAACAGAAAATTAATGAAGGATTCATTATTTTCACCTATTTAATAGGATGATGATTCTTCTAGGTAAAATCGCATTTAAATCCATGTTTTTGTGGATGTATGCATGCATTGTTGGATTCTTCGTCATTGGAGAAGAAGAAGACTAATGAAACTAATTTGAAATAACTTTTATAATTTTTTTATTGATTATTAAATAAAAAAATTATTTATTTATATTAAAAATTAAATTACATCAAATGCCCATTGCAGAAAAAAAGTTTCCCCTATCTTGGGTAAACACCCTATTTGGGACCCAATGATTGAATTATTAATCTCATACAACACACCCTTAGAGATATATTAATTATTTAATATTCAAAATGCAGATTATATAATTAATTATAATAAAAAAAATTATTTTCGCAAGCGAGGAATCCAAATGTCTGATGTTGAAAAATGTTATACCCTACCTTGGGTAAGAACCACGTTCTTGGCCTATCATTTTTCACATATTTCTCTTGTGAACACCCATTTTGGAGATATTATTTTATTTTAAAATATATATATAATAACAACTATTAAATAAATTATTTTCATAAGAGAGGCATCCAAACGTCTGACGTGTACAAATAATATACCCTTTTGGGGGTAAACACCACATCGCATACCTATTGGTAATGTCGTATTTTTCGTATGATGCACCATTTTGAAGTTATCATGTTTAATTAAAAAATCACCCATTAAAAATAATATTTTTAATATTTTTATTCTGCCTTCACTGATAATTTATGAGCCTTAGAATTTCGCACTAACTTTGTGTCTCACTCCAAAAATATTACATTAAATATTTCAAACTCTTAAGTTGACATTTTTTCTAAATCATGATGATTAACACATTATTAATTTATTTCACATATAAATCATTTTTTTAAATTTAGTTATTTAAAATTTATCACAAGAGGGTTTTTTTATCATTATAAAAATCAGGATATTACAATTCTCCCCTACTATTTACTTCTCATTATATAAGGAATATCTAGTGTTCTTTAACAAACAATATAGGCCAATGGGCTTGAACATCAAACTAAATATTGCACAACACTTCTGGGATCTGTCATTACCACCGAATACCAACAAGTGGTATCGAGGTCCCACGTAAGGATTTCTTACTTAGATCAATGATCTGCACTGGATGCTCCTCATAAGATACATTGATTCTATCTCAACATCCTTCCAATCAATAAAATTTGTATGGTTGGGTATGTACATCTGAAGTTGTGACACATGATATATGTTGTGCATAACTTGATAGAGAAAACATATGTAATGACCCGTAAAAATCAAGGGAAATTTTTTTTCTTAATTTTCATTGTAATTTTACAAGAACGCAGTTTCTGATGGCGCTTGATTCCGAGGACCGGGGTGCCCGGAATCAATTTCCGAAGTTTAGCTCGGGTGCGTTCAGTGAATGAATGAGCAGGTTTTTCTATCTTTTGAACCGGTACTCAGAATTGAAATCTGAGGACACCGATGAACTCGCAGCACCGGTATTTTCTTAAGAGGACTTTTACCGTAGGTGAGTTTTCTTGGGAGGAGAAGTTAAATTTTGGATTTTAAAGAAGAAATAAATAAAATTGTGAACAATTTTATTTTTGTTAACCAAGGGAGTTAAATTCTACCATGGGAAGTTGTTAGTGGGACCCAAAACCACCCAACTTCCCCTGTGCGGATATGTGGGAGGTGGGGCCCATATGAGACCCTATCCCCCCTTGATCTTCCCATAACCCTCTTGACCTCCCATAACTCACTTCCCTCTTAAATTTTGTAACTCCACTTTAACTTGTGTAACTCTACCCTCTCTCTTTAATTTTCCCAAAACACATCTTAAATTAATTGAATAAACCACTTCAATTAATTTAACTAAGCGATTTAATTTTTTTAAAATAGTTTGAATGCATGGAAAAATAATAAAATAAGGAGAGGCCTTATTTTATTTTTGTGAGTTTTTTGTGTGAGAAAATTTGGGAGAGAGCTCTTACCTCTTCTGAAGAACGTCATCTCCAAACGAAGAACGACCTTCCGATTCGGTGAAGAACGCTCTACATTTTCTCCAATACTTTTTCTTCCTCTTCCACAACAAGGAAGGAGATGCTGACCATGGAGACCGATGCCAATAACAACGTTCTCCTTCTTCTTCCGATGTTGATGGAAGTGATACCTTTCTTCCGCGACACTTGACAACCCCGATGTTCGACTATTGAGACGTTCGAATTCCGCGACTCAACGACGTGCGACGTCAATTTCGAGGTAGGGAAATTTATTTGGTGTTCTCTTATCTTTTGAGAAAAGAACGATGTGCACGGACCAACCATTTCTAGGTTGATCCGCGGATCATTCATTCATGCAGGTTGATGTTGAGGTTTATTGTTTTTGCCGTGAAGTATTTCTTTGTCGTACGTCGACATCTATTTGATGGCCACTTGCTATCATTATAACGGGAGGATGTCAGACCGCACAAACAAGGCCAACCCTCCTCCCCATTGTTGTTGATTATGTTGCGGTTCGGAAGATGGCAGCACTGTGCGACGGCACTGCGTGGGAACCTGTAGTGATGCGGCAAGGATGCGCGGCACCGTCGCGCCGCACCGTCAAGGCCGAACAAAAGTGTGGTAGTATTCGGGGCCGCGAATGTGAACGGAAGTCTCCGCAGTTGTTTCTTTTGACGTGCGGATCATCGGGCATTGACGGAATGGGCCGCAGAGACGATTTGATGTTTCCGCAGGGAAGAACGGGAGCTGGGATGAGCATCTGCACAGGCGGAATTGAAAACGGACCACCCGAGCTACTCCGGTGACCCACGGACACCACCGGAGGCACCGGCGGCCGGAGACGGCGGTGCCCCGGCGCACCGCCAAGAGAAACTACCACGGCTGAAGCCGCGGTGGCGAGCTGGTGGATCCTGCGACCGCGCGGGATCCATGGGGGACGTGGTGTGCGTCGCGTCCGTGGAGCACCAGCTCGCTGGCCGAGCCAGTGAGCCACCCGGACGAGCTAGGCCGGGTCCCTCCCAAACCGGGCCGCGCCGCGCCGGCTGGGCCGGGTCGCGCCCAGTCGGGTCGACCCGGTTTGGCCCGACCTAGGGGGGGTTGGGCCGGGTCGGTACGGGCCCAGACCCCCCGTTTTCGGACATTTCCGTTATTTTGCCCATATCCTGGGCTACGGACCTCCGATCGACGCACCGTCAGCGGCGATGCGATCCTTGGACCGAGACGGTCGTTTTGACATATCACAGTTAAGGTTTCAGAATACATTGGGTTCGTCCGTGTTGGCTCGTACACAAAACCAACCGGGCCCTCAGAGCGGAAACACTTGTTACTTGAGCTCTGGATGTCAGATTGACGTGCCGTTGACTTTGTTGAATTCACCTTGATGAGATGGAACATTTGGCTTACTATGCTCGAGGTTTGGATTCCGTCTAAGTGTGGTCAGTTTGGTTCCTCATGAAACCAACCGGGCCCCTCGAACAGAAAAGCCAATAACTCACAGACCGGACGTCCAATTGACGCGTCATCTGTCACGTTGATCTCCTCCTGTTGAAACGGAACTTTTGGCGTACTTCTCTTGAGTTTTAGATGCAGTTGGATAGTGGTCGGGTTGGATTGCACCCGAAATCCAACCGGGCCCCGGGAATTGAAAAACTGATATCTTTCAGACCGGACATCCTTTTGACGAACCATCAGCGGCGTTGGTGATCACGTGGAGAAACAGTCCCTTTGAGTATAACCTATTAGAGTTTGGGGTACAGTTGAGATATGGCCGTGTTCGTTCGCACAGGAAACCAACCGGGCCCCGGGGAAGAAAAGGCTAGTAACTCCAAGACCGGGCGTCCAATTGACACGCCGTCTATCGTGTTGAGACCCATATGATGAGGAGTTTCTTTGATATACTTCTTCATGGTACTTTGAGATACTTGGATTATCTACAAGTAGCTCGTGGAGCGGACCGTCCTGGAGACGAGCGTATGGAGTTCGAAGACCGTGTAGCTGGCTGTGACATGATGACTGCTTGTACGATTCGAATCGGAGTGACTAGCATAGCCCAGTGGGGAGAACTACTTTGTGAGGTGGTAGACCAATGGAGGAGGAGCACTACTGTGTGAGGTGGAAGACCCGTGGTACTCAACAGTAGGAGTACCTCTGTAGGCTCTGAGGGGGAGCACTACTGTGTGAGGTGGAAGACCCTTGGTGGAGGATCACTACTATGTGAGGTGGTAGACCCACGGTACTCGATAGGAGGAGTACCTTCACCAGTCATTGGTTGGTGAGCAGTAACTCGGAGACGTGACAAGATCACTATACTCCCAGATACGGAGCTCTTCAGCAGTTACGATTTCGATAATGAAAATCCTGGTTTGAGCAGAGTCTATGACCTTTGTGTTTACCTCAAGATTGAGATGGGTTACTTGATAACTTGGGTATATGTATGGGAATATACATAAGTAGAGGTTATATCTTGAGATATTCATTGTGGTTATCCTTGTTGGTTTTTATGAGACCTGGAGAGTCTCGGGGTCCCTACTGAGTATTCTTATACTAACCCCTGCACGGGCTATGCCCGCACCTCGTTGTGTTGGTTGCAGATGACAGGCAGTGCTGACGGAGGCTGAGTGTTCGAGGACTGGATGGTAACTAGAGGTGGACCACACGATGAGACAGTACCCGGAGGTGGACCACACGACGAGTCAGTACCTGGAGGTGGACCACATGATGAGTCAGTACCCGGAGGTGGACCACAAGACGAGTCAGTATCCGAAGGTGGACTTCACGATGAGACGACACACGGAGGAGGTTGACGGGCGAGAGCATTGAGGAGCTGCTCTTTCTATACCTACCTTTCAGGTAGGATCCGAGGAGGACGACCCAAGAGCTTCTTCCTTTCTTCCAGCTGTTGTCTTTGTTTAGTTGTAGCTATATTTCCAGTTGGGTTTCTATTCTGGCCCATTTTCATTTCAACACTTTCTTTGTACTTATTGTTTTACTTCCGCTTTTACTCTGCGGTGTTTTGTTACTTTTATAAAGGAAATTCCTTCCCAGTTATCGGGATTTACGCCTTTGGTGCTAGTCGCCAGCCCCTGGCCTATGGAAGGCGGGCATGGGGTAGTCACAGCACGGGCCCCGAGGACAGGCCGTGAAAAATTGGTATCGGAGGAGTCGGTTCTACCGCAGAACTTATAACTCTGATATTTTCTTTCTGTGAAGCAATATTGTTAAGGGTACCGAGTGTGGTCTTCAGTTCAGGGATTCCAATATTGGTGCGGGTGGCCGACGTATCCATACACTAGGACCCTGAAAACTGATTTCCGACTTTGTGCACGAAAACACTGATTGCGTGTGTGTTACCAGAAGTTTTTAAAAGTCAGCTCAAACCAGGTCAGCTCACTAGGTATAAATTTTTTGACCATGTCATGTTTGTTTCTTTCAGGATGCCTCCCCGTGGACGACCAGCTGAAGCCCCGAGAGTTGTTCTCACTGACAGCCCACCAAGCGACATGGCCTCAGTACAGGGCCCTATCTTAGTTGAGGCACCAGCGGAGGCACCAACGGTACTACTACGCATTGGGCCACCGATGCAACCAGCCCCAGAAAAAGAGGGTGCACGTGGCTCGAGTGCACTGCATGAGTTCCAACACCAGAGGTCACCCAGGTTCAGGGGAGAGATGGACCCGCAGGCAGCTGAGGATTGGATGGAGGCTGTGGTGAGAGTCTTCCGGATAGTGGGGACGCCAGCAGATTTCACGGTGATCCTTGCTGCCAGCCTACATCAGGCAGCAGCAGGCAGATGGTGGAGCCTGATGCTCCAGATGCATGACGAGGCGACACTTCTCTGGGCAGACATCGAGAGCCTATTCCAGGATGATTTTGTACCAGCCACCCTTTGAGCAGTGCGTATACAGAAGCTACTTCAGCTGCGGCAGGGCAGTATGACAGTGACGTAGTATTCAGCGAGGTTCACATACCTCTCGCGCTACTCCACAGATATGGTACGAGACCCGTTCTTCAGGGCCCGAACCATAGAGTAGGGGCTCAGGAGAGATATTAGAGCTTCTGTTGTTTTCTCACAGCATTCCAACGTAGATAGGGGTGTTGGAGCGAGCTCTTTTAGTGGAGATTTTCCTTGCTGATCACTCTCCAGCAGTATGACCCACCACTAGCCGGCATGCGGCAGAGACTTCTGTAGCATGCAGTAGACAGATAACGCAGAGATCCAAGAGAACCATACCTATAGGTGGTCAGCCGCGTGACTCAGGGTCAGTAGTGCGAGGAACCAATGGGAATGATAGAGGCAGAACTGCCATGCAGTGTTACTCCTGCGGCAGGATTGGTCACATGGCATGTGACTGTCCGACCCACCATGCAGATGACCGACAGTTAAATGAAGAACCTCCCAGGCAGACGCAGAGGTTTGATCAAGGCAGACCGCTAAGAGCTGAAGGCGAGGGAGGGGAGTTGGCCGTGCAGTTGGAGGTGGACGACGCTTCGAGGTGTTTCCACCACCACCACCAGGAGGTCCACCCCGACCGCAGGGAACATGTGGACATGGGAGAGCTCAGCATCAGGCAGCAGAAACATACGACTACGGAGCTCCATAAGCGAGTGGACAGGAGCAGAACTAGTGGTGTATATCTAGTTCCATGTTTTTGATGTTACATTTGTGTCTTTGTACCATGAGCTGTAATAATATAAAGACACATACCTTTTTAAATTTTTCTTTCCTGCCCTTTTGTTAGGTTGGTACTTAGTGGTCCCAGTTAAGACTGTTGACTTGACCCTCACTTTCTATATTTCTACTGGAAGAGACCCAGTGACCTCACACTAATGCCGATAGTGTGACTCGACCCTTGGAGGCGAGAGTGACAGTTGGATCTCTTTGTAGTAACGTCGAGGCCTTACGACGTCGTCCATAGAATGAATACATCATTAATGTCTGGATTGACTGTATTAGGTAACTAATGTGTTTCATCAAAGGGATGTGACTAGATTTCTCTTATCGGCAATGATGAAATCTTAGCAGCTCTTGTGAGACTAGAGAAGGTCCAGTTCATCCCAGAGCGGATGAGGATAGCACAGGGCCGACAGAAACCTTATGCTGATAGGAATTGGAGACCTCTACAGTTCGAGGATGACGATCACGTCCTTATACGAGTTTCACCTCGATGAGGTTTATGGAGATGTGTCCAAGGCGGCAAGTTATCTCTGAAGTTCAGTGGACCCTTTTAGGTCCTCAGCTTGGTAGGCGAAGTGGTTTACCTCTTGACACATCCAACTCAGTTTCACCTGGTGCACAAAGACGTCCATGTATCTCAACTTAGGAGATACGTGCGTGATCCTTCACATATCGTCGACCTCCGGGAGTTAGATGTCGATGACAGGGTGACATACGCGGAGGTTCCAGTGGGGATCGAGGATCGATAGGAGCAGATCCTATGAGAACGGACGATTCATCGGGTGCGCTTTCTCTGGAAGTACGGGAACCTCCAGGTGATCACATGAGAACGGGAGGCTCAGATTTTTGCTCAGTACCGCTTTTTTATCCCTAGTTTCTGTTAATGCTTTGTGAGGACGTAAAGCCCTGAGGTGGGAGAAATGTAAAGACCCGTAAAATTCAAGGGAAATTTTTTTTCTTAATTTTCATTGTAATTTAACAAGAACACAGTTTTTGAGGGCGCCTGATTTCGAGGCCCGGTGTGCCCGAAATCAATTTCCGAAGATTAGCTCTGGTACGTTAAGTGAACGAACGAGCGGGTTTTTCTATCTTTTGAACCGGTACTCGGAATTGAAATCTGAGGACACCGATGAACTCGCATGGCCGGTATTTTCCTAAGAAGACTTTTACCGTAGATGTGTTTTCTTGGGAGGAGAAGTTAAATATTTGGGTTTAAAGAAGAAATAAATAAAATTGTTAACAATTCTATTTTTGTTAACCAAGGGAGTTAATTTCTACAACGAGAAGTTGTTGGTGGGACCCACAACCACACAACATCCCATGTGTGGATATGTGGGAGGTGGGGCCCACACGAGACCCTAACCCCCCTTGATCTTCCCATAACCCCCTTGACCTCCCATTACTCACTTCCCTCTTAAATTTTGTAACTCCACTTTAACTTGTGTAACTCTCCCCTCTCTCCTCTTTAATTTTGCCAAAACACATCTTAAATTAATTGATTAAACCTCTTCAATTAATTTAACTAAGTGTTTGAATTTTTTTAAAAAAGTTTGAATGCATGAAAAAATAATAAAACAAGGAGAGGCCTTATTTTATTTTTGTGAGTTTTGTTGTGTGAGATAATTTGGGAGAGAGCTCTTCCCTCTTCTAAAGAACATCATCTCCAAACGAAGAACGACCTTCCGACTTAGCGAATAACGCTCTACGTTTTCCCCAATCCTTTTTCTTCCTCTTTCGCGACAAGGAAGGAGATGCCGACCGTGGAGACCGACACCAACAGCAATGTTCTGCTTCTTCTTTCGATGTTGACGGAAGTGATACCTTTCTTCCGCGACACCCGACTACCCAGACGTTCGACTACCGCGAAGTTCGACTTCTGTGACTCAACGACGTGCGACGTCAATTTTTAGGTAGGGAAATTTATTTGGTGTTCTCTTTTATTTTGAGAAAAAAACGATGAGCGCGGAACAACCATTTCCAGGTTGATCCGTGGATTGTTCGGTTATGCAGGATGATGTTGAGGTCTATTGTTTTGGCCGTGAAATATTTCTTTACCGTACGTCGACTTCTATTTGATGGCCGCTTGCTATCATTATAATGGGAGGAGGTCAGACCACACAAACATGGCCAACCCTCCTCCCCCTTGTTTTTGATTATGTTGCGGTTCGGAAGATGGCGGCACGGTGCGACGGAACCACACGGGAACCTGTAGTGATGCGGCAAGGATGGGCGGCGCCATCGCGCCGCGCCGTCAAGGCTGAACAAAAGAGTGGTCGTAGTCGGGGCCGCGAAGGAGAACGGAAGACTCCACAGTTGTTTCTTTTGACGTGCGGATCGTCGGGCATTGACGGAATGGGACGCAGAGACGATTTGATGTTTCCGTAGTGAAGAACGGCACCCAGGATGAGCATCGACATAGGCAGAATTGAAAACGGACCACCAGAGCATCTCCAGTGGCCAGCGGACACCACCGGCGGTGCCAGCGGCCAGAGGCGGCGGTGCCTCGGCACACCGCCTGGAGAAACCGCCATAGCTAAAGCCGCGTCGGCGAGCTGGTGGATCCCGCGGCTGCACGGGATCCAGGGGGGACGCGGCGCGCGCCGCGTCTGCGGAGCACCGGCTCGCTGGCCAAGCCAGCGAGCCACCTGGTCGAGCCGGGCCGACTTGGGCGGACCAGGCCGGGTCGCGCCCAGACCAGGTCGAGCCGCGCCCGCTGAGCCGGGTCACGCCCAGTCGGGTCGACCCGGTTCGGGCCGACCCAGGGGGGGTTGGGCCGGGTCGGTACGGGACCAGACCCCTCGTTTTCATACCTTTTCGGTATTTTTCCCATATCCTGGGCTACGGATCTTCGATCGACACACCGTCAGTGGAGATGCGATCCTTGGACCGAGATGGTCGGTTTGGCATATCACACTCAAGGTTTTGGTATACATTGTGTTCGGCCGGGTTGGTTCGTACACGAAACCAACCGGGCCCTCGGAGCGGAAACACTCATAACTTGAGCTCCGGACGTCTGATTGACGTGCCGTCGACTTTTATGAATTACTATTGATGAGAAAGAACTTTTGGCTTACTCCGCTCGAGTTTTGGATGTCGTTGGAGTGTGGTTGGGTTGGTTCGCTCATGAAACCAAACGGACCCCTAGAACGAAAAAGGCAATAACTCCCAGACCGGGCGTCTGATTGACGCGCCGTCTGTCACGTTGATCTCCTCTTGATGAGAAGGAACATTTGGCATGGTTCTCTTGAGTTTTGGATTCAGTTGGATAGTGGCCAGGTTGGATTGCACCTGAAATCCAATCGGGCCCCTGGAACGGAAAATCTGATATCTTTCAGACTGGTCGTCCGTTTGACGAACCGTCAGTGGCGTTGGTGATCACGTGGAGAAACCGTCCATTTGAGTATACCCTATGAGAGTTCGGGGTACAGTTGAGATATGGCCGTGTTGGTTCGCACACGAAACCAACTAGGCCCTGGGGACGAATATGCTAGTAACTCATAGACCGGGCGTCTGATTGACACGTCGTATGTCGCGTTGAGACCCCTATGACGAGGCAGTTCTTTGAGATACTTCTTCGTGGGACTTTGTGATACTTGGAGTATATACTAGTAGCTCGTGGAGCGGACCCTCCTGGAGACGAGCGTACAGAGTACAGAGACCGTGTAGCTGGCTGTGACCTGATGACTTCTTGTACGATTCGAATCGGAGTGACTAGCATAGCCCAGTGGGGAGCACTACTTTGTGAGGTGGAAGACCCATGGAGGAGGAGCACTAATGTGTGAGGTGGCAGACCCGCGGTGCTTGATTGGAGGAGTACCTCTATAGGCTATGAGGGGGAGCACTACTGTGTGAGTTGGCAGACCCATGGCGGAGGAGCACTACTGTGTGAGGTGGCAGACCCGCGGTACTCGACAGGAGGAGTACCTCAGCAGTCATAGGATGGTGAGCAGTACCTCGAAGAAGTGACAAGATCACTATACTCCCAGAGACGGAGCTCTTCAGTAGTTACAATTTCGATAATGAAAATCTTGGTTTGAGCGGAGTCTATCACCTTTGTGTTTACCTCAAGATTGAGATGGGTTACATGATAACATGGGTATATGTATGGGAATATACATAAGTAGAGGTTATCTGTTGAGATCTTCTTTGTGGTTATCCGTGTTGGTTTTAGTGATACCTTGAGGGTCTCGGGGTACCTAATGAGTATCCTTATACTCACCCCTGCACGGGCTATGCCCACACCTCGTTGTGTTGGTTGCAGATGACGGGCAGTGCTGACGGAGGCCGAGTCTTCGAGGACTGCACGGTACCCGGAGGCAGACCACATGATGAGATAGTACCTGGATGTGGACCACACGACGAGTCAGTACTCGGAGGTGGACCAAATGACGAGTCAGTACCCGGAGGTGGACCACACGACGAGTCAGTATCCGGAGGTGGACTTCATGACGAGACGACACACCGATGAGGTTGACGGGTGAGAGCATTGAGGAGTTTCTCTATCTATACCTACCCTTCATGTAGGATCCGAGGAGGAAGACCCAGGAGCTGCTTCCTTTCTTCCAGATGTTGTCTTTGTTCAGTTGTAGCTATATTTCCAGTTAGGTTTGTATTCTGGCCCATTTACCTTTCAGTACTTTCTTCGTACTTAGTGTTTTACTTCCGCTTATACTCTGTGGTGTTTTTTTACTTTTATAAAAGCAATGCCTTCCCAGTTATCGGGATTTACGCCTTTGGTGCTAGTCGCCAGCCCCTGGACTATGGAAGGCGGGCTTGGGGTAGTCACAGCAGGGACCCCGAGGACGGGTTGTGACAACGTAGGTCTAGATGATATTCCACTACCCATATCCTCTTGGTGATCACAAAGGGTCCATAAAAACATTGTTCTAGCTTCTCATGCTTCCCAAGACATATGTTCCCCAACTATGGAGTCGCTATTAAGAAAACATGATCTCCCATAACAACTCTAAGGGTCTCCTCCAATTATTTGAATAAGATATTTATCTTTTCTGAGTGTGGATCGACATTTTTATGATTATATGCACTCTCTTAGAGGCCTCCTGAACAAAAATATGTTTTGTAACTGTTGCATCATGTACCTCATGTCAATATAGTGGTGAGTGACCTGATCACCCATAAATATCTTCATAAGGTGCCATCCAAATCTAATCCTTTTAAATATTATTGTATAACATTAAATCAAGGATAAGTGATCAACCAATGCGCAACGAAGGTTTGTCATATATGGTTCAAACATATCCTTCAAAATGTGTATATTCTACTCACACATTCTATCAGACTAAGAACGGTACATCATGATCAATCTCATCTATGTCCCTACGGATTTATGAAAATTGAGGAAAAATGATGACGCCCAACCTATATATATATATGAAACAGTGCTCAAAGGGGCTCCAATATAGTGCACAATCTCTTAGAAATATTGTTTTCCTATATCCTCCACTGAGTGTGTCTCCCTAATCGGTAATATGTTAGTAGACATCATTATTTCATTTAAAATCACTCCGAATATATAATAACTCGTCAGGGTGTTGGTTAATCCCTTTACAAAGTACATCATGACTTATTCCAATTTCTACATAGGCATCCGGAGTGGCTACAACAACAAGTGAGGATGCTAGTGCTCAGCCTTCATCCTTTGATAAGTAAGGAGACAGGACAATAAAATCATTATACATTTATAGGGATCTTAGGCATTAATGATGGTGTGATCACACCGAAGGGTTCAATAGGAGTACTTACATGGGAGTCACCCATCCTATTACTAATCTCACCCATGCATGATTTACAATAGTGTTTCAATGAAATATCAAAAATTAAACATCTACAGATACTCAACCCAATTCCATTGCATCAAATTCAGGTCCCTCTATTTGATGTTATAGTGAAGACTCATGTGGTACATGTAAACAATAAATCAATCACTAAAGAGATATTGTCTCCAACACTTCATATAATTAATTACCTCTGTTATCTCCAAGTAATGTGTAGGGTAGTTCTTCTCATGGGGTCATTGGTGACGAGACCCATAAGATACTACCTACTCTCTTTCAATCGACACGACTCCCAGACCAATGCCTGATGTATCATAGTACACTGCATAACCAATCCAAGGCTCTGGAATTTCTAGTACATGAGATTTTATCAACCTTATTTTTAGCTCTTGGAAATATTTTTTTACACTGGTATAACCACAAGAACATCACTCCCTTATTGGTCAGTGCTTTCATGGGTGATGAAAGTTGATATATGTCATGTATAAACCTCTTGTAATTTCATGCTAACCCATGAAAGATCCTACTATCAAACTTTTTTTATAAATATTTCCAATTCACGATTTCCTCTGCCTTCTCCAGGTATACTGATAAACCAGTCTCAGAAAACACATGTCTAGAAATTTCACCTCTTAAATCAAGGAGTCACACATCAATATATTGATGGAAATACTATGTTCTCAAGCAATAATAAAGACTATCTATAGGTTCCTAGAATGTTTCTCTAGTTTTTGTGTGTAAATGGGCATATCATTGATTAGTACTATGATGAAAGAGTCCACGTATGGAAGAACTATCTCATTCAAGTGGGCTATGAACACTACAGGTGTGTCAGTCATCCCAAAAAGCAACATTAAGTACTCATACAATCCATATCTTCTCTCAAGTGATGCCTTCATAATTTCATCCTACTAACACACAACATTGGGTAGCCCTATTGAAGATCAATTTTGGAGAACCACTAAGCTCATGGTAGTTGATCGAAAATATCATCAATCTAATAAGTAGATACTTGTTCGTCCCCATCACTAGGTTTATCTTTTGGTAATCATAATATAGAAAATAGGTATCATATGTACTCTTGGAGAACCATTCGTGAATACCATGGTTCAGTATCTGGCATTATGAATTTATTCCTCTCTAATTAATCTAACTGAACCTTGAGCTTCTTATTCTCATTTGGTACTATAAAATATGTGGTGTTGAAATGGTTTCACTTCCAACATGATCTCAATATCATTTTAATGTATCATTACTTTAATGTCTCTACTAGGTTAGTGCATTCCATAAATATTTCAACCCATTATTCCATATCCAGAGAGCCTTAGGTGATTTGGAATGATAAAGAATTTCAGGGTTGAATGTCCTAGAATACTCCACTATAGTTCTAAACACCTATGAGTAGGAAACCACTGCAAAAAAATCGTATGAATAAACCCTACTACCTAAACCACAGAGCATGTGTTGGAGAATTCTCAACTGAATTATCCTATAGTTCCTGTGGTAATTCATATATATACTCCCATGTAAAAGAATTGTAGAATTATTTCCATGTAGTCTCATAAGATGTTATATAGGTGGTATGTTTTGTAATGTGAAGGAACACACTTCAAAAAAGGAACATAGGCATTTGGATAAATCATTATCAATATATATGACCCCACAAGGTTTCACCATGGAGTTTATGGGATCATAAAAGGGTTTCCTACGATTCAACCCTTACCAAAACATATTTAACTCCTATCATTAACACTTTTCTTCATCCATTCATGTTAGTCATAGTCATTATATGTATATTAACACAAAAATAATCATTGTTCAACTAATTAATTCAAATACATATATATCGCACATCATGACAAACTTGATATATCACACTGAACAAACTATCTCGAATAGATAGCAAAAATTATGGAAATTAATTAATGAACTACTATGATTCATAACAACATGTATATATATATGGTATATGAACCCACATGGAAAATCATTATGCATGGACATATGAAAATCTCATTAATACCATAGAGCATAACGTGCATCACCCAAGGTGAATCAATAGTAACAACAAAACATAAATTGACCACATTATGGAAACTCAAAAGTCTAATATACTATGTTTTCCAGGTACTAACATTGATCCCCTACCTGAGTCCCAATTTTCTATATTCTGGATAACATTTCCATACCCAATACCAGAGAAGAAACAAGTTAGTATGTCCTGATCCTATGATACCATTTTGTAACATCCGGACATGAATCAGTGGGTCTATGCCGGAATTCCTTGTGACCTCATCCGTGTATCCACATATACAAAAGGCTTCTAACTAGTAATGAGGGTATAATTTCACGAGTTATGTGACTATACCCTCGATATTGTGTCGTATGATAAATAATAAATAGTAAACATTATAATAAATAATTAGAGTAAGATTATGAAACGTAAAGATGAGATACATGTAATGAAAATAAAAATCTCATGTAAGTGGAATGCATGTCCAAAGGAATTAAAGTACATAATTTAAATAAATATACAGTGGATCCTCTAAAGCCTATTCTTGTCTGCTACAAGCTCCACACTCTCTTCCAATCTATCCACCATAGGGTCATTTCCCATCTCAAGATCCCTATTGTAATCTACATGTGCATAGAAATTCCATAATAGGGTGTGACTAAAGACTCAATGGGATTCCACCAATGCATCTTAAACATGATGGCTCAAGTATAAAATTGTATTCCAAGATAAAATATTTGGGTAGCAACCATCATAACATGCAATCTAAAACTCAACAGTTGTGCGCTAACCAAGATACCAAAAACCCCTGGGAGTACTTTATTTGGATCCATGATGAAAATATATTGTATGTCAATAAGTATCCAAAACCACCCACATGGTTGTTGGCTAGGAACTAGGAATCCACAAGGAATCCAATGAGAAAAAACTAAACTAGAATCCACTAGTCATTTGCTAATACTCAGAATCCACATGTCATCGAGTATCTCTAACCTACTTGGAATCTATAAGGTATCTATTAACACTATACATAAAAAATGAATCTAGTGTTTGTCATCGACTCAAAATCCACATGGAATCATGTGGATTCTAGGTTAGAGAGTTATCATGCTATGTTCTCACCTACATCGCACATCATGTGTGCACACCAAAAGGAGTAATAATTCCACAAAGACCACCTATCATCTATACGTGTTCCAATCCTCCAAAGTAAATTATGATAATTCATAGAATGAAAACAACCATATCACAGATCATGAGTGACACAACATCATCTTATACATAAACATGCGAATGAAACATCATTATAGATTCTTGTTACCACATCAATCTCGTGGAAACAAATCATACTATACTATGGTATACACACACACACCCACATGCGATCACAAGTCAAGAATGATATCATGTAATTTAACACATAAATTAAATATAGAAACATGTATAAAAAGGCGCCCAAATATATTAGGAACATCCTACCGCTAGATCATTGTCATCGGTGGAAAAGATAAACCACCTTCTCTAGTTCAATAAACCTCCATGGTACCTTATTATCATAATCATCTACTCATCTAATATTTATGTTCATCAAGGGTTCTTATAACCAAAACCAGTTATTCTACTTCAAAAATAAATAAAATACCACTTTTGAAAAAATATTCTCTATTTTGGATAATTTTTCTAAAAATATATATTTATATTCATATTTTTATAATTATTTACATATTACACATTTATAATTATTTGTTTTATAATTTCCCATTAATTATCCTTTATTATTATGTTTAGATAATTTCATAAAATTTATCCAATTATAATCTTCTTTTGATGATTTAATACAAATTACACTTTTATAACTCTATTACGATAATTTTTTATAAATTATACTTTTAGAATTATATATTGATGATTTTCCATAAATTATCCCTTTAAAGTGATATTTTAATAATTCTTCAAAGATTATCCATTGGTAATTCTGTTTCGATAATTTCTCATTAATTATACTCTTATAATAATATTTTGATAATTTTCCTAAAATTATTCTTTTATAATAATACTTTGATAATTTCTCATAAATTATCTTTCTTAATTATATTGTTATAATATATCTATATTTATTTAATAATTTTAATAATTATCATTTTATAATATATCAATTATCATTTGATTTTTTTAATAATTTTCATTTAATAATATATCAATTTTCCTATGATAGTTTCAAATCATTATCCAATAATAATATTTATACATATATTCAAAAAATTAGTCCTTACAAATTATCATTTTGAATTTATATTATGATAATTAGTTTTGAAAAATTATCTTGCGATAATTTGATGTTAATATCCAGTAATAGTTTTATAATAATTGATTTTCATAAAACATTTCATTTCCCATTGATAATTCAAAGTGATTATCATATGATAATTTTATAAATAATCTCTCAATAAATCTATGAAATTATCCTTTGATAATTTATTCTAAAAGATCTATTTAAATTGATAAAAAAATTATTTGAGAAGTAACTTTCTACCTTAAAAAAAATGAAATGTAGGTTCTGCTCATCAACAATAAACCAATGATACTGAGGGTGTGTAAAACTGATAAATATACCAAACGATATTGAATTTATATGATTTAGAGAATAAAAAAATTAAAAACTTTTATTTCATCAACCTTACGCAGCACCCCACGAGAAGATTGACCAGTTGCAACATGTTTTGTTCAGATAGGGGATTAGTGATTTGATCAACATGGGTTATCAAATAACCTAAGGAATATTAAATCACATGAATAAATTAGATCAACCAAATGGTAGGAGTCGATGGGATATAAACCCCTCAACCTTGTATGGGTCTATCTAAAATTGAACCCCTATTTTAAACACCAATTCAATTGGAAATTAACGATGGAGTCATTAATTTCACCCATTTAATGTATTCATTAATTTTAAAGTTCAAATCATTTTTAAATAGTAGTTTCTGATGGTTTCCATGTGCATATATGGATTCTTAACCATAAGGGAAGAAAAAGAATCCCCAAAAAAGGAATTTACATTTAATATTTTTAAATTTTTGATTGATTGTTAAATTAATAAAATTATGTATTTAACATGAAAATTAAATAACCACAATCGACCATTGCATATAATGGTTATAACCTTCCTAAGGTAAAAACCTCATTCTGGACCCAATGATTGGCTCTGATTTCTTATATGGACCTCAGTCTGAGAGATACTAATTATTTATAATTAAAAAATTGATTAAATAAATAATCAAATTAAAAGGTATTATTTTTGTGAAAAATATGTCCAAACATCTGGCTCTTAAAAATTTTATACATATCTTAAGTTAATCACCATGTTATATACCAATAGTTGTTATCATATATCCAATAAGACACACCATTTTGGTGATATTAAGTTAATTTAAAATATAATATAACAATAATTCATATATATATTATTTTCGGGAGCAAGGCATCAAAACATCTGTTGCATGAAAATTTTAAACCCTTCCTATGATAAACACCATTTCTCAGACCTATTAATGGTCTCTTATTTCTCGTTGGATGCACTATTATAGAGGTAGTCAATTTTTTACAAAAATTGTGCACACTTAGTGTAATATATTTTATATTTTTATTCTGTCCTCACCAAGGATTTAGGAGCCTTGTCATCTTGTACTACCCCAATGTTTGATCCTGAAAATATTCCATTGAATGTTTAAATGTATTTAGTATGATTTTTCTCTTATTCACATCATTTATCTCATTATTATGTTATTTAATAGATAAAACATTTTTTCCTATTGAATATATTAAAAATTTATCACTAGAAGGTTTTTATTGTCATTGTAAAAATAGTGATATTATAGTATATTTTATGATCGATATGGAAAGGTAATGTACTGAAAAAACATGCCAATATATCAATAAATATAGAATGAAATGTGTCCATTTATGTTTTTCATAGTGAAAACCCTTAATTATTAGACATCATGTATCTAGAACATGATCTACTACAATCAGAACCATTCAAAAGATGGTTTATGAATGTGGGTACAAAACCATCAATTCATCTTGGAAAAAGACATGAAGGGTTGGTCTCTAACTAATATCATCTCTTATGACTAAAAATGTATCATGAGTATTACATTAACCAGTCTACAACCCGTGTATTTCCTGTCTAAATCATTCCTCATATATCTAATAATAAATTAATTAATACACATTGTGTTTTTCATAAAATTTCTATATTGAATAAAATATACGGATTATTTAAAATTTACACAGCTAATCAAATAAATATAAAATTTAAAGATGTATGAAAAAATGGTATATAGTTTTGGAAATAAAATATATGGATTATTTTTAAGAACAAGGCATCAAATCATCTGTTGTATGAAAATATTATACATATCTTATGATAAACACCATGTCTCAAACCTATTAATGGTCTATTATTTCTCATTGGATGCACAATTTTTGAGTTTGTGAATTTTTTTAGCTAAAATTGTACACACATAGTGTAATATATTTTATGTTTTTATTCTATCCTCCCCAAGGATTCAGGAGCCTTGTCATCTCGTTCTATCACAATGTCTGACCTTGAAAATATTTCATTGAATATTAAAATGTTTTAGTATGCTTTTTCTCTTATGCACATCATTTAACAAATTATTATGTTATTTAATAGATAAAACAGGTTTTCCTATTGAAGATATTAAAAATTTATCACCAGAAGGTTTTTATTGTCATTGTAAAAATTGAGATATTAGAGTATATTTTATAATTGATAGGGAAAGGCAACGTACTGAAAAAACATGCCAATAAATAAATAAACATAGAATGAAATGTATCCATTGATTTTTTTTCATAGGGAAAACCCTTAATTAATAGACAAAATGTATCTATAACATGATCTACTACAATCAGGACCATTCACAAGATGGTTTATGAATGTGGGTACAAAACCATCAATTTAGCTTGGAAACAGAGTTGAAGGGTTGGTCTCCAACTTATATCATCTCTTATGACTAACAATGTATCATGAGTATTACATTAACCAGTCCACAACCCATGTATTGCCTGTCCAAATCATTCCTCACATATCTAATAATAAATTTAATTAATATACATTGTGTTTTTCATAAAATTTATATATTGAATAAAATATACATATTAATTAAAATTTACACAACTAATCAAATTACTATAAAATTTAATAATGTATGAATAAATGGTATACAGTTTTGGAAATAATAATACCCATCACATGAGAATATGAACTATTATGGTAAATTTAATGTACCATAAAATTGACCATAAGGAATTCATTGATTCAGGATAATGTTAATAATCACAAAAGAATGATAGATTGAAAAAAAACACTTTTTAAACATGGTTATTATCAATTCATGCCCCTCATATAATAATATTAAAAGTCAAAATTATAATACAATTAATATTTAGTGATTCTTGATATTAAATGAAAAACTTGTAATATATGAACCCACAAAATTAATATGTGGTATACATGACATTTATCTTTCAAATGGAATAGAATATTGGAAAATACATTACCTTGAGTCCGAATAGTCAAATGTGACTTTATCATCCTAAATAATAAATTTATGTTAATTATTTACATTCATAAGATCCTTATTCATTAATTATTTCATTATTATTATTCTAAATATGTTTATTTACTTCAATTATTTCAGTTTCTTATATATGTACTTAAATAATTATTTTGTTTGTTGTTTGTTTTAACCATATTTTGTTCATGGGTCAAATACAACTTAGGTAGATTGTAAATGGTCAAAGGGGAAATTATATAAACATATTTAGAATAATAATAATGAAATAATTATAATATTTATAAATAAATTATACATTTTATCCCATTCATGAAATATGGTTATGAAAAATGATTCGACATTACAATCAAGGGGACTCTAGGTCATATTTACCCTTGTGCAATGTTCCCGTTTTTTATGATTATTATGAAAAGAATGTTTGAATCATTATATCCTTCCATAATGGTAGTTATATCATATATACCATTTTACTTAATCTTATATACTTATATATATAATTCTTGTGATGATAAAGGAATCAAACTATGTTGAGGTGGTTGTAGTCTATACATCCATGAATGACACTATCAGTTTTTAGTGGTGGAAAAGGGTAATAATAAATATGAAATATTCTATTTATAGAAAGGAAATAATTATCTGAATATAATATATATTTCATTTATTTCGCATATATTTAATTAAAAAAATCCATATTACATTCCATTTAATGTGGGAATGTATCACATCGCTTTGCGGAGGCGGTAGTCCACATATAAAAAACAATGTTTTTTTAGTTACAAAAAATGGAAGTAAAACATTTATGTATGATATAGAAATTAATGTAGAATAATGACACAAAAATTCATATAAAAAATATATATAAAAAATTTCCATCATATTTCCCAACCATGAGAGGTGGTAATTCAAAAAAGGAACGACATCGTTTTTACGAGGCGGTAGTTCACCGTGTAAGAATGGTATGTTCATTACCAATTTAAGGTAAGTGTCTAAATTTTTATAGTGAAAATGATCCTATACAAGTTAAAATATATATTTTATAAATAATTTATTATATAATATTGTATAATAATAATTTAATGGGTGGATAAACAAATGGAACATATTTAAACATTGAATAATGATACTTATTTTTTGGGTAGCTCCTTTTGACCTACACCGAATGGTTTCCTTAAATTTCATTATACCCAAGGTGATAATTATATATTGATGGTTGGTATGTTTGGATAATATTTGGACATAGTTTTGATGATTTACTATGGCTTGATTGGTGTGAGTAAGGGGAAGAGCGAATTTATTTTTATAATGGAGTTGAATTGACATTCTTGTAAATACTAGAATGTATACACTATTAGGGTGTGTATCCCTTACCTTATGTGAATAAAAAATTGAAAACTAATTTATTAAATGGGAATCATGGTCAATAAAAACCTCTAAAAAACATAAATAAGGGAATTTTTATAATTTTGTTTTTAACGTCTATGTTTCCCCAGTTTTATCATTTTGTTTTTATTAAAGTAAATTGTTTTTTAGCCTATGTAATCTAACCATTAAGACTAAATTAATGTGATATTTATTAAAAAATATAGAGAAAATAAATAAATATTATAACTAATTCACCAAATATGTATACCATCTGTGTAGGAAATTAATTTTAATACAAGTGCATGTAACGCGGAAAAACACCCCTTTAACCCAGACCGTGCTAAAAAGGATTTTAGTATCTATAGGTAAATATGAAAATTATAAAAGATGAATTTGTCAATGAATGAAATATATAATATATTTATTAATAGTAAACATTTAGTAAGTAAAATATAGTATTTTATTAATTTTAAATCATTTAATAAAATATCATTTATTGCAAAATAATGTTAATGAAAATTTTGACAATATTAGTTTCATTTTAATTTCAAAATATAAAAAAATATATAGGAATAAAAAAATTATTGTCAAAATACATATAACATGATAGGTTTATGTACAGAAATAATGGAATAAAAAAATTCATTAAATTTACATTACCTTTAATGTCATTATCATCATTTATCATTTTTATTTATTAAATAAATAATCTAGGTGTCACAATTTGTTAAGAATTTAACATAATTATGACATATATAAATCATTTTTTAAAATTATCAAGATTAAAAAATCCTTTACCTTTTTAAATGACTTTTATTACTAAAACTATTTATCTTAGTCCATAATCTAAATCCTTTTCAATGTTTAAGGTAAGGAATGATCATTTTTTGCCTTTTTCCTTACATAACTTATTATATGGCTCATATTATTTAAAATGATTCCCAATAACTAATACCATTATAAAAAATAGTGGATATAGTCGTAATAGTTTGATCTAATGGATTTTTAACAGGTTTTTAGGTCATTTTGGACCTTAGGATTAAGGGATTTTACCCGGTTTAAGCATAATTTTACCTTAGTTATTGTACCAAATTTAAATTAAATTCACAAATACTTTGGGTAAAAAACTACTTTTAACTTATTAGACTAATAATATTTTACATTTTACAAGAAAAATATTACATTTTTTCAAATTAAATTAATTGAAGTGGAAAATTTATGTTTTAATCTAAACCAATAGATCTGTAGAGAAAGAGGGTTTCTTAAGTTAAAATGATCAGAAGTTCATTAAATTTTTATATATATATATATATTAAATATAAAAATGATTCTCATAAACTTAATTGGACTAATATATATATAATTTATCCATGTTTACTTTAAAATAAGTCTAAAATATAATGTTATTTGAAAAATTATTTATACAGCAAGGCAGTTTTCAACTAAAATGTAGTATTTTCACTATTCATCAAAAAATGAAACCTCTCAAAATTCACACTAAGATATTTTTGACATTTCATAATAAAAAATAATGTTTTATTTGGAAAATAAAATTTTTAAAAATATTTAAAATTTAGTTTTAAATTAGGTTCTCTATTAAAAGGTGTTAAAACTTTGTCTTATGCATAATGCATGGTAACTCAGTGTTGTGTGTGGTGTCGACATACCATGAAGATGCGTATAAGGAAATATTGGAAGAAAATAAAATTTATTCTAAAATATAAATATTTTAATATATGGGGGTGTAACATTTTATATTTTTTATTACTTCAGAAAAACCATTTCTGAATTAGTTAATTATGTTATCATGGTTATTTAATGAACTTTAGGATCGATAAATATACTATTAAAATGTTATAGTGTAATTTAATTCAATCTTATAGTAGGATAGAAAACATATGCAATATTTAATTATTATAATTAAATCATGGTAATTTTCCTTATTTACATAAAATTAAAGATTTATATTGTTTTTGAAAAATAATATTTGGTCACTATAACTTTCATAAAAATCAAATCATTCTATGAAATGGAATGTTAGGGATTTTACAAAGATTAATTGTAATTCAACAAATTATTTGAACCATTTAATTTCATAGGTAATATAAGCATATTTTTACAATAATATTAAAAACATATCTTTCCAAGGATTATAGTATGTTCACAAGGATTTAGTTGGTCCTACACAGACTAGATGTATTGTGGGAAAACACATGTCCTTGGTATTATATGATTAGTATTGTTAATTTAATTGGGTCTATTTTTATAAATTAAAATATAATGATCTATACTATTTTGAGGTTTTTCATGCTTCCATTAAAAATGAGGAAAACCCAACCATTATTACTATTGATAGTGATCATGTTGTTGAGTTTTTATGGAATGATTTTGAAAACAAATATAGTAATAAAGATATTGAATATAATTTTTCATCACCAAGAATAGACACAAAGATAGTTTAGTTAAATGAATAAATATAATTATTAAATTAATTTACCTACTTTTTGTATGGGAGAATTTTGTTTTTATTCACTTTTGGGATATTTTTTGAGTAATTCTTGTTGTACTATAAATTGATTTTAACTTAGACTTTTTCTAATAAAATTTAATATTATTTTTGGTCTACAATATTTCCAAAAACTCATTACATTAGAGGATTTGGGTGTAAATTATTCATCATGGATGAAAATTAGAAAATAAAAAAATTGATCCTAATGATGATAAAGTTGTTTTTATTAGTTATTCTTCCATTAGTATAACTTATAGTAATTTTAATAAGTGAAAAAATGTTTTTGAATAAATTTTTATTAAATGGATTTATGAAACTAATATTATTGATATAGAAAAACTACCATATACACAAACTCTAGATAATGTCATTTAAATTTATCCCACTAGTTTTCAAGAAGTTGATCTACATCTCATAATGGAAAATCATCTGTATATTAGTCCATTTTATTTACATTATCTATAATTACTGAAGTTTATGTAATATAGCTGTGATTTTAATATAAACCTATTTATTTACCACAAAAGCATTCAATATTACGGTGCAATACATCTAATAATATTATTAGTGATGTAATTCATCTAGTAAAAATCTTTGTTCCATAAAAATCAGTACTGGAATCATGAATTCTAGTAATAATTTAATCCTATGGTTTGTGATGATGTCTTATGAGATTAATGTTTGATATGAATAATGAAAGAAGGGATAAATATATTTTAAACAAATCATTTTTAACCCTTAGTTTAAAGACCTAAAGATCATTTGGTAATTGGAGTAAAATGATATTTTAAAAATAGATGAGATTAAAATGGAACTATTATTACGAATAAATGAATATTAGTTACTAAGGGTTATTTTCAAGAGGAAAGAAAAAATTATGAAGAAATTTTACACATGTACCTAGACATGAATTCATTTTAATATTATGGTCCTTAGATTCACATTTAATATTATTAAATTTTAAATGATTTGTAAATGTGATTTTCTTTATGGGTACATTCAAGATAAAGTTTATATTGAATATACTCCTAGTTATAAAGATGTATATTTAAAAAAAATTATTAAAATTAAAAAATAATTTTATAGAATTAAACAATCTCCAAGTGCATGTTATGAATGACATAACATAAATTTACCTCAAAATAATTTTTATAAAGGATGTTTCAATCCAAATATTTCTATAAATAAATTATTTGAAGATAGTATCATTATTCTAATTTATGATGATGACATTATTTTTGGATTCAGTAAAAAAATCACTTTCTAATAGATTTTCATAACTTCTGAAAAAGGTGTTTGAAATAACCATGATGAGTGAACTCATCTTTTTTACTTGGTTTTAAAATTACTCAAAAACTAGAAAGAAATATTTTAACTCAACTTAAATATATTATATATTTAAAAAAACTTTTTTTCAACAATTAATTGACTATATGTACTTTCTTATAAACATATATTTTACATTTTCATAATGAATCTAGAAAATTATTTGATCAAATACATTATATAATTATGATTTGAATATTTCAATATATTACGAAAATTCAACCTGAAATTATACTTTTACTGTATTTTTGTGTGATATACCAATAATATATGTTGGAATTTAATTTATATAATGAAAAACACATTTTTTATACATTAACAAAACATAAGAACATGGTTTGTTGTATTCTTCTAAAACTGATTCTATTCATAAAATTTACCCAGATACTGACTTGGTTAGAATTATATTATATAGATAATGTACTTCTAAGAAATTTACTTTATTGGGATAAACTAAAATTCTATGGTATACTAAAAGAAAAATAATGTATAAAATTCCATTACTAAATCAAAATATGTGGTAGGTTAAAGCTGTTAAACTAATGTTTTTTGAATGCGACACACACTCATAGATTCTGGTTAGATTTTTTACATGATCATTAATCATTTTTTATAGTAAAATAAATATTTAATTATCTCTAAAATCAAAACATCAATCCAGATCCAAGCATGTAGATGTAACAAATCATTTTCATAGGGATCACACATTAAAATGATGTATAATTCATGACATTATTGTACTATAAATTCACCTTTTAGATATTTTTTCAAAATCATTAAATTTTGATAGATTCATATATATAATTTGAATTTATGAATAATCAACCTAAATTATTATTCATTGAAATTGTTCTTTATCTTAACCCTAAAAATTGAAATACTCTATGATAATGGTGGGGGATATTCATATATTATCATTTTCATTATACCATCTTTCCAACATTGTTTCAAATATTTTTCATCTCCAATATATTTTCATTGTAATTATATAGAATATCATAAATTTTAAGGAGAAACTTTTTTTTGGAACCATCCTCCTTAGTAGAACAGAATCCAATGAAATTGGAGGACAGCTTCTTCGAAGGGTTATAACAATTAATCACATCTTTGACTAATTTATTTCAATTTTCACATATAAATATTTTTGAAACAAATTATTGATAAATAGATTCTTGGAATATATATTCTATATTTGTAGAATTGTTGTAATTTTAATTAATACAATGTTTAATTTTTTAGAAAAATATTCCCATTTCCTTCCAACTTTATTTTTTAAAATCACAAATTGGGAGAAAATTGAGAAAAGTTATTTATCTGTATTTCATAATATATTTATTTTTATAAAAAATATAAAAATATCATAAAAATATTGTTTTATTTATGGTTTATTTATATAATTTTAAAAATATGTTATTTTGTAGAGATAAAAATTGGGATATTTTGAGAAATTTTGAGAAAAACTTGCATTTATGTTTGTAATTTTTATTTTAGAGTAATTTTTAAATTTATTTCATCCATTTACATTTAATAGTATTTTTAAATGAAAAAAATATTATAAATTGTATTTTTAGTGATATTTAAATAATTAGTTTCTTTAATATATCTTATTCGTGATTAATAAGTTTTTTTATAAAATAATTATAATATAATAAAAATTCAAAATTGATGAGGTTTAAAAGGAGTCCTCTTTAAATTTGAAATTAAAAATTCCAATTTTTCTTATGTTCATTGTGATTTAAAAAATGTGTGATATTATAGATTCATTAAATATCACGATTTATTTATTCATGAAATTAGATTACAATTTGAATTAATTAAATTTAACTACATCTTTATTTTAGTTGTAAGGATTTTGTAGAATGAATTTATGATAACAAATTTGTTTTTGAATATAAATAATGTTTTTGAAAGTATAATGATTTCAACATTCATGCTAGATTTAATTAATCATACTCTATATACAATATAGCAGTTTTAAATGAACATGTTGTTAGATAATGTATGAATCTTTGTTAATCGATAAATGATGATGATTCTATCAATGATATTATAATTTATCTATAAGATGTATTAAATCTGATCATTAGAGTTTCTTAAAACATTTCGTAAAAATGGAATAATAGATTCATGGATAATTATATTTATATGTAGTTTTTTAATAATATGAATGCTTCTAATAATCTTAATGTTGTGAAACTTCTTATTGTCGAGTGTGTTTCTAGTCCATTTAACATTTTCATTCTATTTATTTTTGAAAAGATATATTGCTGTAATTTTACTATATAAAACTATTAATAATATCCATTATAACTATTCTATTTCTAATCCCCCAAGATCGAGGGATTCCATATATATTAATTTATAGTATTTACTAATCATAAATGATTAAGGGATTCCATGGACAAGAATAATGAGTAATCATGGATAGAACACAACACAATCCTATAGGTAAATTCAAGGACTTATATGGATGGGAAGACATCACACTTTATTATAGGTTTCAAATAATGGATACCTAAATATATGTCTACATATTTCATTACCACTAAGGCTAAAGTCTTTTGTTATAATATCCTTTCAAGTGAGAATTTTTTTATTTATCGAACAATCTATGTTTTATTTTGAACTTATAATGTATTAATTTTTGAATTTCTAATTGTTTTAAATTTTTATTCCCTATTTTAGATTACTTCTATTGGATTTTAACAATATTTTGAAAAACTTATTTTTGTTGTTCTAATTGTATTTCATATAGTGTATATTTTAATTTCAATTACTATTTATTCTTTGATATTTTGATTTAGTCACTATTTTATAAATCCATTCATCTTTAAAACCGTGGGTGGAATAAAAATTATAAGTTATCCTTTTGAATAAAATTCACCCCCAACACACACTTGTATTATTAAATCCATATATTCATGATAGTTCTGATTAATTGTTTGATAAATATTTATATAGAAAAATAAAAGTTTCCTAGTCTTGGATTAAAAAATATTGATCTTAATAAAATAAATATAAGATATCTCGCTCGTGTCAAGATACCACCATATTTATGATAAATGATAAATTCTTTATGAAAAATATAATGTTGTCTTTTGGAGAATATGTGATCAGGGTTTTCCTATTTTCTAGTGTCTACTTTCCATATATCTCTTATTTTTATGTATTATTTATTTATTTCATATTCTCTCCTAAAAGTATATTCAAAGGAAAATGATAATTTACATTAATGTCTGATGAATTAATGGCGCCATTTCCTATCATATAGATTCATAGTTTACAAAATATGTTGTTCATAATGTTTTTTAATCAATTAACTTTAATTTATCCATGTAAACACTTCTTTTAACATTCTCCTATAATATTGGCCTACTCCACAATTTGATTGTATTATATTTTCTTACATGTCTATGGATATATTTTCCAATATTGTAATTGGAAAGTTCTCTCTTGAATTGATATTTTTTTATTTGAGTTATAACAATTCTTCTTTAACCACAATCTTCGAGGATTGTCTATTTTTCAATCACTTTCTAAAATAGTATTTTTGATTTATTTTATATAGATATTAAATTTGTATGTCATGTTAATTCTTATAAAAAAATTCTTTTCTTATATTGTATGATAAATATGTATTCTACTTTAAAATTTTCATATATCCAAATATTAGTTTTCAAAAAGAAATGTAACATTTATTTTATCAATGTGGGTTTCACTAAAACATTTTAGAAATATTAAATAATATTTCATTCAAAATATATATATTTACTTTATTTTAAAACCTACAATTATTCTTCTTTATGTTTAGTTCTTCTTGTTGTTTAATTATTTGATGTTCTTTTAAAAATTACAGGTTATTAAGACCTTTTTCAATCCTTGAAATGGATTTTTATGTTTTTTTAATTAATTTTTTCACTTCAAAAATACATTATCATTACACTTGATGTAAAATTATGTGGATTCAATTTTTTTTATGGGGAGATAGTTTGACATTCTAGAAATTTTTTAACAATATATCAGATTAATAGTTCCTTAAAATTTTTATTTATGTTTTTTTTTATTTTTTAAATTTGTATATTAGTTTATAACACGTCTCAAAAGATTTAATATATTCAAATAGTAAAAAATTTAGCATATAAAATTATTATTTACACTTTTATGTATAAAAGGAATTTTATTTAAATCATAAATATACTTCCTTAAAATGATTTAATATTTGGGTCTATTTAAATGGAAATTTAATTTTTAGAGATGTTATAATCAGATATCCATGATAATTATATGAATTTATATATATATATATATATCATATAAATAATTATATCATGTATTGAAATTATAATACAATTTATTATTTGAAAATGACAATGTTTTTATTCTAAATAACTATTTTTCACTCTACTATATAGTTTTATTTAAAAGTTAAATTTCTAAATTTAAGGAAATTAATATGTTTAAATGTTTATTATTTTTAGTATTATCATATGAGAATTACCGTAGAGTGAATTTTTTTAATTTTTTTTTAAAAAATTATTTTGTGTCAAATGTAACAAAATACATTTTTTAGAAATATAGAAAATTTTAATATATCATCATTATATAAGCACAAATTAAAAATTAATGAAAAAATTTTACAAAAAATAATTAATTTTATGATTAAAATAATTCATTTAAAATTTAAATGTTTAATTTATAAACCTATGGTTGACAATATGGAAATTAAGTTATATTATGTTTTAATAAAAAAGTGACCTTTTATTTTAAATAAGTTTATATAATAATCCATTCATTTTTGGAATAGTTTTTAAAATTATATAACCCTCCTTTGTTTACTCATAATATATTAAATATCATTGGAATCAACAATATTCATAATATTGGGCCTAAATAAGATAAAAAATTACATTTTATAAAATTTGATTTTATTTCATTATGTGTAATTATATAAATTTTGTTTATCAACATTATAAAGTATATAAAATTTATTCCATATTAGGAATATGTATATAAAAATTATTTAATAAGTTATAATTAATTTATATTCATTAAAATAATATGTCTAGGTTAAATATATTCCATATAGTAAATATGAAAATGGGGAGAAAGTATTAAATCATGGGACAAGGTCACCAAATATCGAAATAAATTATCTTTGAATGGATATATATGAGATTTTATGACCTAAATTAATCTTATTCTACAAACATTTATTTTTTTTCTCTTTCTTTGAATATGACATTTCATTTATATTATAAATTATTATTTACAAAAATATCACCCCTCTCACTTGAAAATGGACCCCCCTCCACCACCCATTCCTAGAGACACCAAAAATTAATCTTCCTTCACAATTTATAAAATATTTGGTTTCGTAATAATACTCTCCAAATTTTATAGTTTTTGGTCTCATTAAAAGTCTTTGGTTACATCAAAACCTAGAATTGTTCTAACAATATATATGATTTTTCTTTCTATGTAAAAACTTCTTATCATTATTTTACATTTATTGTCTTCATTAACCTTTAATAAATTGTAAATTAACAAAATAATTACACATAAATAATATAATTATACATATGGAGTGAATATATTATATAATCATCACTTTTTAATAATATACATCCATTGATTATTCCATCAACGTGTCTTGGTCAATTTAACCACCAATATGAATAATGTAATAATTATTTATCAGGGATGGTCAAGGGAAAAAAATTAAATATAATTTTGGATATTAATAAGTAATTGTTATAATTTTTCTCTATAATGGTAATATTTATATTTAAATAATTATTAATATACAATTTATCTATTCATTAAAAATTATCCACATAAGCACATGATAAATTTTATATTGGAGAATCATACATGAAACACCCATGGAATGAAACTAGAACTTCAGAAATCTTTATAGATATTTTATTACATTACCTTTAATATTATTTTATAAAATCATCTCATGAATATGTAGTGATTATTGAAATTGTTAAACTAAATCTGACAAGGGGTGGATGAAAATACTAACTGTAAATGATCAACGATAAGTAAAAAATATGTAATAAATATATAGTAAATGAACATTGAATATTGATATTAAAGGTAATAAAAATGAATAAGGTTATAAATTAAATGGCATAATTGTATTATTTTTCTATATAATAGGTTAGATTACATACTACTAAGAAGGATATCAAGGTAAGGGTTTCTCATCTCAAATTTCCTTCTATTATAATTGTTTCATATTATACTTTATGTTTTTATTTATATAAGTTATATACTTCCTTGCTGAAATATTATATCCTGACTATTTTTTTAGTCATGAAATTTAATGATACATTTAATTTTATATTATAAAATTAAATATGAATCAAATGATACCAAATTTGTACGGGTTTCTTTTCAAATCTTAATTTGAATATGATAGTTTTAGGACGAAATTGAAACATGGGGGAAATATATCTTAATTATCTCTAATACCCTATCTGTTTTAGTCCCCATGGGTTATTTATATTATTTACATGTCTTCTATCCATTTCAACTCTCCTAGGTTAATAATTTTTAAAAAATGATGTTTTCAATTGGAACTGGTCTTATACTCTATTTTTGATCAACAATTATTCTACTATATGTCAATATTTTTTAACTTATTTTATGAATGTTATTATATATACAATAATTATTTTTTAATGAAATTTTAAATTATCATTTACATCAGTTATAGAAAATCAATATGGCTCTTCACTAGGGATTTTTTATAATGATGCCATCCACATTCTTGGATGGATTATGATTACATTTTGTAGAATTTTTATTTTGAAACCTACATAATTTTTTAGGGTTAATAAATATATTATATACAATGTTATCATATTTATATTTCACATACATATATGATTCATTGATATTATATATGATTATGGGTGAACCCGAGATGTTATTTTATTTATTTACTGGTAAAATATAAAATTTTTTATACTTTTTATTACAATATAGATTTCAAATGATAATTTTGTTTTTTAGGTTTTGTATTATACATTTATAAATTATTTTATATGATTAACTCATTGCACATATGTAGTGAAATGTATTCCTAGAAATATATGTCCCCTCAATACATTTTTGGGTCTCATTAAAAAAAATAGTTTGATAATTTAGTCTATATCATTCCGGTTTATGTATGATGTCTTGGTATGAGGCCTTGATGGTTTAAATTTTGTATATTTTCTTTTTACAATGCCATTAAATTTTTAATTAGATTAATGTAATTATCGATTTTATCCCTGTCAAATAACTTGTAATATGTTCATGTAAATATTTAAATTATTATGTTAACGTTGGAAATAATTTATGATCATGTTATTAGTTATATTTACATATTTCATTACAATTTAATCCTTCTATATTATGTATTAATTTTTTATTCAATCATTATTTATATTTTTCACCTTGACTTACTTTGAATTTTGTATCACCCTTATTTATGTCTTCATTAGCTTTTTAAATAAGAGAGTCATTATGTATAATGTTTCTAGAAGGAAATTATATGTGTATAATTTTATAAGAGATATCAGAAATTAATTCTGTGATCCCATTTTTAGATTTTATCTTTGAATAAAAAAAATTATCACTTTATTAATTATATTTAATATGAAATATTTTCTATTTGGTGAAAAATTTATTATGTAATTTTTTCCCATAATACTCAAAAAAATTAAAACTAAATGGTCTTGGTTATATAAGTGGTGAACTATTTTCTAATAAAAATTTAATTTTTGGATGGTTATGATCAAAGAATTATAGTTGGTACCAAATCTAGATTGTGAGAATATTATTTTTAGCACCATATCCAAGAGTATGGATCTAAATCATCTTAGATAGTATCAAAAATTATTTTAGATAAATTTAATGTTTATGATTTCAATAATTAAGTATAATTTTAAACTTGTATATTTCATCAAGGAATAATAATTTTATGTGTGGTTATATATCCCTTTTTGGATCTTTTGTGACTAAATAGAAAGGCATCTAATGAAATTTTAGAGGACATTTACATTTTTAATGATGAATACATGGATGAGGAATATATAAATGTATTTTACATTTGATTTAATTATATTTAGTATTAAAAATTAATCGTGGTTTCTTAAAAAATTTATTTTGTGTTGGATGAGTTTTGGAGAAGTGGAAGTTGTATTTCCATGTTAAATGAAAATATGTTTTGAGGAAGAATCTTGGGGTTTTTACTTGGAATGACTAATGAAAAACAACCACATTAAATTTGATTATTAATTAATTCTTTTAATTGTTAATGACTAGTACTGATGCTAAATGTACTCTCTATAAATGTAGTGAATAAGTATATAAGATACTATCTAACATATGATTTTGTATTGTATGAAATTGTTTATTAGGAATATTTTAAGTAAATCTAATATATCCATCCATTAAGGTAACGCATTTGGACGAGGTCTGAAGATATTTGGAGTTGTTTTAGTGGGCTTGATGATGGGATAATTTTGATCTAGTTCATATTGAGTAATGTCTAGAATTATTGCTATGATATTGACAATATAACTATGACATGGTAAGGTAAATATCATCTTTAACCTTGAAGAGACATAAGAATTGCCTTTAATGGAATCTGTTTGTGTAAGAATCATTTTAGGATCTATATAAATATCATCTACAAACACATCAGTCTATGTAAGTTCATATACCAACAATGTAAATATTATTTTTGAGTCTGCATGAACATCATTTTTGATGTTTCTTGAGAATAATCTATGTAGGAATAATCTATTTTAGCATCATGTACATAGATGATTTTTTAGAAAACTAAAGACTGATGAAAACATTTTAAGGATGATGTGTTAACCTATATTTTTTTATTCAAATATTATGAACCTTTGAGAAGATTGTGATTAAAGGTGAGTTTAAATATCGACCATATGAGAGAGTTCCTAGTTCTAATAATTGTTCCACACTCTTTGAAGATGATCCATGTCAACAATACATGAGTCCATGAACACATGGATTTAGATTTTTATTGACTTATATATATGAATTTTTTGAGAAGAATAAGTTTGAGATATTAAAATATCTTGTGAAAGAAATAATTCCAAGCCTTCATATAATTTAAACGTAATTATTGATGTATAATCTAAATGATAAATAAATATGTAACTTAATTAAAAATTTCAAATTCAAATAGGAAGATCACTTCAAAATATCTATGAGTTTCCAAAAAAACATTTTAGAGACTAATATTGTTTGCGATTTTATTTCTATGAATATATATGTGTAGGAATGATAATGTTTATTTTTTATAAAACAATATTAAGATAACTCATAAATAGGGTCTGTGATAATTTTGAAGAACTATAATCATGATACTTGACATTATCAATGTGGAATTTATATATTGAAATTGAGATAAATTCATGTGGGATAACATATGTGTTCCCATGTATTCATTTATATTGCGAAGACTATGATTATTAAGGATCTGAAGTGGGGGATGATACATGAAAATATAAAAATGAATTTTGGATACTAAAATTATTAAAGAATAGTTGTTGGGAGATTAAATTGATATAGGTTGTCCATGGAGGATGATATATAATGAGTGGTGTATGAGATACTGGAATCCAGATAATATCTTTTTTCCATTGGGTCATAACATTATAATTGGTAGTGTAAAGTTAAAATTTCACCTCTATGACGTGGGTGTTATAATTCAGTGTGACTCTTAGTTAATAAGATTTTAATTGTCCTTGTATTTCTAATAACTTGTGAATATAGTATAGAATACATGATTGGTAAATTTAACAAACCATGTAAAAGAGTTGGATTTTATGTAAAACCTTGTAAATCCTTGTGTATTTCCCTCTATTTAAATCTATTTCAAATGTGGTGAGGGTATTATAATATATTGAGTGGATTTAGACCTTAAGAGGGATTAGATAATTTGTTTAAAAGGAATAATTCTGAATGAAATTCCATTAATTCAACCTTCCCCCACTCGATGGTCAATCATACATAGGTAATTTCATGCAATAACTAAAATAATCAAGGTTCCCACATTATGATCTAAGAATTATTCAATTACAAAGAATAAAAACCCCATAATCAACTGAGGGGTCATAACTTTTGATGGAAATAACTACCATAACTAGAGCAATAGGATGCCACCCTACCTCATTTCACATGGATTGGAGGAAGATTATTTGAAACTGTTAGTTTTACATATATTCATGATTGAGACCCTATGAATTTTATAAAAAAGGTAAATTTAATGGTTGATGGTATGGACAAATATCACTTTTTATGCCTCTGTCAAAAAAGACCAAAACAAAATTAATGGGTCTTTAAACAAATAAAGAAGTCATTAATAAATTGAAGATAATTTATGAATGAAATATGAAAGTGAATTAATTCTTGTTACATGTCTGATGGAGTAAATTTAAATACATAATGAGTGATTATGAAGAGATCATTCAATAATACATTATAAGGATTGCTGAGATTATGAGTAACATATTGCAGTTGTTGTTAAGTTGGATGATTCAATCATTGTTGAAAAAATTAAAGAGGAATTTTCCAAGTCAATTTGATCCAAAATTATCATCCCTAGAAGATAGGTAATACTAAAATATTTTTGAGTTATATAACATACTTATATCTTATCTGAAATTTAAGAAGGATTTTATTGCACTAGAAAAAAGAAAATTAAAAAGAAGAATAAGTTACTCAATCAAGTGATTATAATGATGTTGTGGATGATGAAGACATCAAAAAAATTTATCCTATATCAATAAGTATCATGAATGTAAATATAAAAGGAAATGGTGAGAAAAAACCTATATTCTATAAGTATAACAAAATCGGTCAATTTTCCAAGGACTGCCCTAGGATGATGGTTGAAGTGTATGAATTATATGAGGAGGATAAAAATTTTAGAATATTAAAAAAGTTAAGAGAAATATGAATTATCACTGAATCTATAATAAAATTATAATGAGTCTAAATATTAATGATAGATTGATAATTTCATTAATCATGACATCTATTTATTTTATCATGCTGAGAAATTATTAGATTTATTAAGTACTAATGATGATGAATAAATTATAAAACAAGATTGGAATCTAAACGGTAATACTAAATCATGACTTGAGAAGTTTAAACAACATAAGAATGAAATAAAAATAAAATAAAAATAAAAGAATAATGATGCTGGAGAAAACAATGATATGATAAAAAAGGAAGATTCTTATGTTTATGATATATTAGAAAAAAAATAAACATTGATAAGAAGGAGAAGATAATGGCAGATATTGATGTAAATTTATCTACATAAGAATATGTTATGGTTCAGGAATAATAAATGTGACTAGGATAATAAACATAGTTTAGAAAAAATCATAGATGACATCACCAAGGTTTCAAAGGCTAAATAATAATATTCTCAAGTTGGTTAAATTATGTTATCCAAAAAGGTAGTAAAATATTCACTTAATCAATATCTAGTTTAATATTTTATTTCTAATAGATAATGTAATAAATTAAAGGTTAATATATTTTTTTCCAAGAATGAATGTTAGGTAATTCTATAACATCTAAGGGATAGAGTAATATTTACAGAAAACCACTTCCTCAAAGGAAAATGAAGTCTTTTTTTGATGGAATATAACCTCGAAAAAATCATGATATATTTATAATAAGAGTATAATATCTATGTTTAGAAGTTTTTTCCTGTTTTAAGGAAGGTATGGACACATATCGTATTTTAATAGGATAATATATCATTTTTATATAAAGAGAATTATACTAGGTGGTGATAATTTGAGAATAATATGATTTTATTTCCAATAAACCTAGTTGTTATTATTTTTCATTAAATCTACCCACAAAAAATAGATTTGTATCTTTTTATGAAGTTTATAGATGATACATACAAACGGTTCATTATGTTTTGGAATCTATGACTAGGATATTAGGAGAAGATTAATATTCTGAAAAAGGAATGTACTTTTAGAATATAAAAGTTGAAAATAAACATTTAATGGTGACTGGAAATAAGTCATACAATGAATTTGGGATTATTATGAATAATTTTTGATTGTTTAGTCAGATTGAATAAATATGGATATGAAAATATAATCTATGAAAATTAGTAATTACTTCAAAGAAAAAATTGATATAATATGAGAAGATTTAGACACATATCAATTGTTCCACATGTTTTGATCTAAAAATTCAGCCATTGTTATCTAAATGGAGTGGAATGTCTAGGCTTTGGGTAAAGAGATGCATAACTATATTACCGAACGAAGATTTATTGAGGTGAAAGGACATTCAAGAATGAATAAAATATTTTTCCCATGTAATGGATGTTGAGAAGTATACTAAACATAATAAAATAACTCAAGGGAAAAAGGAAAACATGAAATTGATTGAAATACAAGATAGAAATCGTTTTTTAGAGAGATATTCCCATGGTGAATCTATAAAAAAGGATACGCCTTTCATGGGATAAGATTTTCATCATTATTTCTAATTATGAGTTATCAAATAGGTTCCTCCTTATTACCTTATTTTTGGTTATTTTCAAATAAATATATGGAATTGAAGGAGAAAATATTGTGTTGAAACACTAGATAGTAATGGTGTTTTTTTCATGGATTACCCTAACTACCATATAGATAAGGATTTGAGAGATTCCCCTTAGGAGGATAAATTATAAATGAAATATATCAAAATATCAATGTATACTGAATCTGATAATTTGTGATATCATTGAAAAACATGAAAATGAGATATCTCAACCACACTGAAAACACATTTCTATTAATTCTGAACATATTATGAAGGGTATATTGGTTGAAAAAAATATGAGAAATAGGGGGGTTATATTATCTTCAATTGAACATTATTATTTGGTTTTTTAGAAATATATAAGATATAAATTTTTACATAATAAATCTATTTTTGAATATCCCTTTGAATGATTTATTATATTGGTATCACATGCATATGAGTTTGTGGACAACAATTACATCCTTGGTTAAATAACTCATGTTTTCTACACTGGGTTAGCACATGTAGACATGGAGTTGACTAATAAAAGGCTATTTTCCAAGTAAAATCATGTTGTTTCATCCTTCTATCACAAATGAATCATGCTATGATATTATTTGATAGGAGGAGAAGGATATGTATTAATGGAATGTGATATATATGGTGAGATTAGAACACCCTCATTTTTTAATTTTTTATCAACAAGTGGGTGAAAGAGAAGAATTCATATTAAAATAAAGTGATGTGTATTTATATTGATGTAAAAGAGGGATATTGTTGATCCCATTAGATTGAATTGTATTTTTTTTATAAATAAAGAATCTTGTCTATTGATTTAGTTGTTAATATGTGTTATATGAGTTTTAGAGAAGTCATGGAGTTTCTACCATGTCAAATGGGAATTTTTTTTAAGGATTCAACTTGTAGATTATTCTTGGATTGACTCAAGATAAATTATATATTTAATTTAAATTTTTATAATTTTATTCTTCTAGAAAAATACTTCTTTTAATGAATAATTTATTGTCTAAAAATGTGGTGAATGAGTTTTCATGAATATAGGTAATGGATTAGTAGGAATTGGATGTCATTCATGATAAATATGTTATTGAAGAAAGTGAACATAACCATGGATTAAAGGAATATTTTTAGAAGATATTTGAAATTTTTTTAGATTATTTTGGAATTATTTATGCTGGGTTAAATAAGATCTATTTAGAATTGAGTAAAGTATAGAATTATATTACTAAGGATACAAATTTGAAAATGTAATGGTTATATAAACATCACTCATTTAGATTTAGGGTTCATGAGAATTATTTATGTTCGTGTTGGTCTGTATAAGCATTATTTTAGGAATTAAGTTTGAATAATCAACATATACATCATTATATGTTAGTGATGTCTACCTAATATGTAAATAAAATCCCCGAGTCAATATAATTGTAATATTTGACATTCTATAAGTGATATATCTACATTTTAATCATAACATTATAGTAGGTAATGTAAAGCTAAAAGTTCTCATTTGTCACTTTGTAGCTAAATATAATCCGACACTTTGTTGATAGTTTTGAAAAAACATATGTTTTCAAACATATTGCTATATTTTATTTGTTTAGATGCCCAAAAAAGCATCATTTTTTAACTATTGAATTTATAATACAATATTATAGGATAATAATTTATATTTATATAATTATTAATTCATTATAATTCATTAGTTCAATCCTTGATATTTATAGTTTTGAAGAATTTTCTTTAAGTTAGAAATTTTATAATCCTGTTCGATATCATATGTGTTTTCAAGATGGGTTATTTACCTCATTGGGAATTATCATGAACATGGAGAGTTTTTTATTAGGAGACTCTTAATTTTAAAAGAAATGGAAAGGAAAATATATTATGAGAATCTCATAAAAGATCAGTATCATGAAATGAATATAGACATATCCTACCATGTATGAAAGCATTCTATTTTTTTTTCAAAAAGTAAAATTTCATCTAGAGAATAAATATCATATATGTGTATAAAATATATCATGACATGGAATATATTATGATTCCTAATATATATTTCAAAGGATACAAGTATAATTATTATTATTATATTTTTTTCCTTCAAATGAAAATTCAAATGAAATATTAAAGTAAAATACAAACTCTATTTATTACGGTCTTCAAAAATATTATTTGATCAAACATGTTATAATGAAAATTCTTATAGTGAAGAATATATATGAAGATTTGTATTTCCCCAATATTTTATTAGATTATGGAGAAGTATATTTCTATTTTAGTACTTCCAGAAATTTATTATCCTTCTTTTTGTTTTATAATGAAATATATTACAAATATGTAAATAGTGAATTATGAATATTGTTTATTTCCAATAATGAATTTAGTACCATGAATGTCCAAACATGAAATAAATGGTACCTCTAACCAGACTATTTTCATAGATCAAGGATATATGTGAATTAAGTGACTATATTTTCAAAATATATTAATCTTCTCTGGACCATCAAAGTGTTAGAAATGTTCAATTTCAAATATTTGTATAGTTGGAGTCATGAATCAAAAAATAACACTATCATGAATCATATTCCCTATTTTACATGATAATTTTAACTATATAACTAAGAATGATCATATGTTATTATGTGTTAAATAATATTGTAGGTAGATTAATATTCTACATTGATACTCCTCATATTTGTATTTTATATATTTAAATGTTTATAAATCTATTATAACACTATTCTTCCAACAATGTGTGGATGCAATTATATTTTCTATAATATCATTATTTATAATCTTTCTCAAAAAAAATTTATTGTGTTAATGTTATGGGTAGGTATTTCAGAAAGGGAGATTCTTATAAAAGATATTTCTACATTTTGTAAAAAAAATTAGTTTCTTTCATACAAAAGATGAGGTTCCTAGAAAAAGTACCTTTATAGTGAAAATCACCATGCTCATTGAGAGAGTGATTGGTGGAGTGGAGTTGGAGAAATTTGTTCCACTGTAAAATAAAAATCATATATATTCTATTCCTTCTACTAGGTTTTAATATTTCACTAATTATATATTTTTTATTGAATGATAAATTTTTTTATGTTTTAAAGATTGTGATTTAATGATTTTAATTTTTTAAGAACTCAAATACCCCCCCAACATCTTAATTCATTATGAAAAACCTATCTCACAAAAAATTGGTTTATGATCTTGTGACGTTAAAAATATCAACTTTTATCAATTGTATTGTAATGTTACCTTTTGATTATGTGATAGTCATTTATAAATATATAATATCTATAATCCATATAATGTATTTTAACTAATGAAATTTTGGTTTTTTCAAATGATTACATGTTCATATGAAAAAATACATGAATTTATTGGATGGTGGTAGGAGACATTAACATGATTATTGATACATATAACAAAGGGATGGGAGTTCTCTTCAACATTGTGATATGATATCCCTCTATTCCTTCACGAATAAGAATGGCCTTCAGGAACTGGGCTATTCGGGTGACCGGTTTTCTTTGGTAACAACTATTGAGGGAACCAGTGAACCTAGTGCAGGACAGATCAGTGATTTAGAAACCTTCAAGATATCTCTTCCATTACTAATTCATGTGTTATTCACTTTGTTCATGCATAGTTGGATCACCCACCTATTCTCATCCATCACATGGTATGAAATATTGGTGTTTGGAACATCCTCTTCTCCAACTGATGTTAGTTCCACCCTAGATTACCTTATATTGTTCAACATTATTGGGATATTTCTAAATAAGGAGGTTCTTTGATTAAATTCCATAATAAAGTGCTTCACCAAAAACTAGATCTCATAGATTAGGCCAATTTTCTCCCCTTTGTTTAGCTAATATTGGAATTCATTAAACAAGATATCGAGAGTGATGAAGAAAGGCATCAGTGGTCATCAGAAGAAGATCTTCTAGTCTCCCTAGGTATCAAAATATATGTTTAATAATATTCTTCTAGTACATGAGAGATGTATTTGTGAATGATAATGAGCTACCTAGCTATGATAGGATGACTACAACACCACTTTTCCCCATTCCTTTCGGAAAGAAAAACATCATGGTTGTGCTATGATTATTCATATTGAAGAAAAAACCATTACCACTGATACAGAAGTAAACAATTAAATAGTGGATGCTCATTTAAAATCCTTATTGTGATATCATATCCCATGTATTCATAACGTTTATCCCTACCACCAGGCTGACCTCTTTAGCTCGATACTAAGGTTGATATCCAACAATGTCAATGGACACATAGAAAGTGTTTTTTAGGACAATGATGTGTGTAATTAAATTAACTCTCTATACCTAGAGAGTGTGCCAGGGCCTGGTGGGTTTCTTGGGATTTTTTTTGTCTGATCCTAGAATTCCATTAAGGATGAATGTGTCATGGACATGTAATACATATTTCATGGAGGTGTGCTCCCTCAATTTTAACGTGGTATTACCATTATCCTTATCCAAAAAGTAAATAATCCCACCCCCACTATCACTATCAACCCCTCAGCATGTACAAATTCATGTACAAGGTTCTGTATTAGATCATTTATAGGAGGCCCTCTTGGTTTAATCATTGTTGGGTTTGAGAGGAGAAACATTAATTCATACATGCTAGGTCTATCTGAGGTGAAACGTGAATTTACCAATATGGGGTTGAAGAAATAAACAAGAGGTTTTTCAGGTCCAACACTATTATCAAGGTGGATATGGATAAGTAATATGGCCACCTTGAATGGAGATTCATCATTCGAGTAATGCAAATGAAGGGTTTATCTGAAGTGGTGAATACCCTATTGCTTATGTGCTATAAATGTTTTTGATTCACATTTTATATTGGGAGGAAATGGGGATTCATGAAATAAGTTAGAGGGATTAGTCATGGGGTCCCCTTATCACCCATCATCTTCATTATGGTCTATGATTCTCATTATAGACAAGTTGGGTCCTCCAAGCATTTTAGTCTCCTTCTTCCTTCTGTTGTGGGTTTCACATCTCAAAGGTGTACTACTGACATTTTTTTGATTATTTGGACTTCTTAATCACTATACATACATCCTAAGTCATAGGATTCAATAAAATTATCGGATAATACACCAGATGTAGTGGAAATATCGTCAATTGGGAAAAGAGTGGAGTTGTATTTCCACCCCCGTGTTTGGACAAGAAAAGGGACATCATCGAATCCAAGGTGGGTATTCAAAGTAAAAACATCCCTATTGAATATTTGGGATCTTTTATCTCTCTTGGAAGGTTACTAATAAAATACTTTGATGTTATGGTAAATATGATAGAAAATATTAACAGCATTTGAATGAATTGGTTCCTCTCTTTTGGTGGAAGGATTATCCTCGGAAATTGTGTACTGTTTTCTCTCCCTATGAAAATTATATTCGTTATCATGGTTCCCATGTCAGTTCAAAGGTAGATATACAACTTCTAAAATTATTATATCTAGAAAACTAATGTGGTGGGTAGATGTCCTTGAGACTCATGGATATAACTTATCCATTCATTAGATCATGTGGGTATCATGGTGTGGAATATGTGGGATACAATGAAGTACCATTTGGAAAAAATGGTGCGGGAGGTTATTCAGGGTCATTCTATTTAGATCATGGTAATAAAAGGTAATTAAATATTTGGACTAAGAGATAAAGGTGGTAATTTTTCCTCCCTATGGAATTCTCTGTTGGGCACATATTGAAGCTCCTTGATCACTCTCAGTGGATTTTGGGACCTGGAGACATCAAATTCTAGGAGTGAAATTGTGGCAGTGGGATCATAGGATTTATAAGATTCATTATGCCTAACATTATCATCAAAAAATAAAGCTCTTACCCATACTGCATCTACTAAACACCTAACTCCGCCTAGAAAAGAATGTTCGACAACATTTAGTTGTGGGATACCCCTAACTAGTGCATATTCATGGGCTCCCCATTGTCTAAGTTCAAGGGAATGGCTTATAAGAAGATAATGCTGACACATCATGTTATTGATCCATGGGGGAGTTTTCTCTATTCAACATTCATACCAGTTATGTTTAGTTTTCTTGTTTGGAGAATTATTTATTACACATTACCTATTAATTTCATTATTAAGGGTAGGGGTGTCCAATTATCATCTAAATGTACCTTTTTCTTGGTTCCAAAATAGGATTCCATGAATCACCTCTTCATCCTAAAGTTAGTGGGAGGGATTGATGTGGGGATATAAGAGTGTTCATGGACATTACAGGGGTGGTGGACCCCTTCGATGAGTTCTCTCAATGTTTGTTATATAGAAATAGCATAAATTATCACATGGATAAGGATTATATTAGTCTCCTTGCTATTGGATATTGGTTAAATTGGAAGGATCATAACCAATCTCAACCCCCCCATCAGTATATGATTTTTTGGAGAGGGTGAGGTGCCTATTTGATGACCTCAATAGCCTTCTTAACCTCCAAGAGGAGGCCCCCTGTATTAAATAACTAAATATCTAGATAACCCCGCATTAATACACCAAAATACACATAGTTGGTCCAATTGGTGTGATGGACTCAGCCCCCAGTGTCTCAAGCTCAATAGTAATGGACCATCTATCTAGGGTAGCATGTGGGGAGGATGTGTTGTTCATGAATCTAGGGGTTCAGTTTTGATCTCCATTAGTGCTTTTTATGGGGCCCATGATTCACTAAGGTAGGAGGATATGGAAATGGTTAACAGATATGACATATGACACCCAATAAATATTTATTTATTCCAAAATTTATATTGACACATAAATCATCTAGATCTTATTTAAATGTATTTCCTATACTCCCCCAACATATCACATAATCTATTTTTAAGTAAAAGGCCCTCCTCTCCAATGACTCTGAACCCCTCAAAATTTGGCATCAAGGAAATCATGAGGCTAATTTCTTCACATCCATGGTAACCCAAGATCTCCCCTTCATGGATTTTTATATCCTAGTATCCCTTCCCCTGTAAGGTATTTCTATTATTATTAGGGACTCCATACTCCAACACTTATATAGGCTCCCATGATGAACATATTCTCCCACAACCATTTTCAATGAATATGTTATTAAAAAATAACATTGGGATGAATGTGTACATGAAATCCAAAAATCCATATTTAATTACAAAGGAAAACCAAAGAGTTTTATTTCTATATGTAAATTTGAATATGATATATACTACAAATTCTTGAATTCAATTATTTATTGATTATGAACAGTTGAGCATAAAAGGGTTTCACAATATTCAACATATCATATAAAGTAGATGAATATTGTTTATCATATGATGGTATTGAAAATGTCATACACCTAAAGTGTAACGCTGTAAAACAGAAATATGGTAAATTTGGAATGCATAAAGGAGAAATATCATTCAAATTAATATAAGGATTATAGAGATACTAAATGATGTTGATTATTTAGTAATTCAGGTTCCTTAACCATATTAATCATTGAAATTTCTTATAGTTTTACCATCCATGTAGAGTATAATATCTATTTTATATAAACAACCAAATTATGACAATGATGTAATTATAAAAGACATGATTGGAACTATCATGGTGTGTGAGGAAGAGATGCATTTAAAAGTTTATGATCACTAGATGATACAGAAATATAATAAAAATTTGATTCTATATCATTATAAGGATGAGAATAATATAAAATGGAAATCTCATTTAGTCGCATCTATAGAATGAAACTCAACTATCTCAAAATTCAATGTATAATTTCCACTCTTTTTATGAAAATTAAAATAAAACTTTACAATGAGTGAAGATTATTCATGAAATAATTTAATAAGTATAAAAATTATGATAAAAACCCAAAATAAGTAATATTTTATGAATTCATAACGTCTAGAGTGATCAATATTGAGTTTCCTCAATTGAAGGAGTGTAAGAAACCTTAAAAGCTGCTTTATAAGACATTTTATTATAATAAAAAAAGGAAAAAATACAAAAATGAAAACATTGGTGCCGCTAAAGATTCAATTTGTAATTAATGTTCTAATTTAGATGTTGTAGAATCAAATATAAAAATTTAATATATGCTTTATGGTTTTTAAATAATTGGTACATCCTATTTGTTATTATTATTATTCTAAATCTAATTCTGACAACAAAAAACTAAACTTAAGAGAATTTAAATAATAATTTTTCAAAGATAGGGGACCTCAATTTGTCCTTTATAAAAAATAAAAATACTCTTAAGAATCCATATTATTTTATTATTAATGAAATAATAAATTTCAATAAATATATTTTAGAATTGAAATTTAATCATGAACCATAGGATTCTATTTTAATTGTCCACAACAACAAGATAAATTATTTAATGGTTCAAGTTAAATATCTAGAAATATCATTACTAACTTTAGTAATATGGTGAATTACCTCAATAATAACCTTTTTAATAATAATAGAAATAAATATAAACATATAACGTATATATATAGAGAAAAACATAAACTCTATAACAATTATTTTTCTCATATATCTAAGGAAAAATTTGTAATAAATTAATTGGTTTAAAAATGGTAAATATGGTAATTATGATAATTATTATTATTTAAGAAAAATTAATATTTTTGGTATAAATAAACTATCTATTTATGTAAACATATCAAATGTTATTACATTAAAATATTGAGGAATTTCGGTTATGAAATATTTTATAATGTATAATATTTGACCTAAGAGCATTTGTGTAAAAGAGAACCTTATTGTCCAATTCAACTTTTGTTGGGAAAACACCACATGAAAAAAATGAAAAAATGTTTAAAGGTTATTTTTTTAATGGAATATGAGTGAAAATTTCTCAAACGTCCACTCAATATCTATTATTTATAGAGAATTTGTCATATTATGTGGAAGTGTAAAAGGAAATATTATTGTAGTAACATATTTTATAGATACATATTCTACCCTTTTCAAAACATTAATTATATTTAGGGATTAAAGAACTACCTAATAAGTATTTAGGAATCTTATTGAGGATGGACTTTATATTTATTTTTCTAATAACTTTTATTCCATTTATAAATATGAACTAGGAAAATTTAGAGCTCCTAGAACAAATATTATTTACAATCCAGATCTTCATTATTTCCTTAAAAAGAATAATAAAAATATGAATGCCTAGTATAATGATTCCTAGTTTGAAATAGAATGAACCAAAAATACAATTTCTATACATTAATAACATCATCTACTAAAAAATTCGATATATATTTTTTATTAACATAAATTAAACAAAATGAAACTATTTGATTCATGAAAATTGAGAAAGAAACCATTGTAATCCTTAAAACTAATTGAAGATGTTACAACATATAAACTAGTAAAAATTATTCATATGTATATTTTTTATCCTTATAGAACTGCAATACAGGGGTCAAATTAATTTTTAGGTTTTTTTGTTGATTTATCTATATTTACAAGTCTATATTACTTATGTTTTACAGAGAATATTTTGTGGGTTTTATTAATTTTTATAAGAATGTAAAACTATAGAAATAAATTAAAATTATTTCTTTTAATGGTGACAATGGGAGGATTTTAAAATAATTAATTCCATTAATTTTTTCAAAATATGAAATTAAATTTACCTTCCCTACACCCAGGAGTTCTAAACTTAATGGTGTTATTGAAAGGGTAAAAATAAAAATCAATGAAGTTTTTAGGGAACTGTAATTTGAATATATAATGCCCACTTAATTTTGGTTTGAAGACATTAACATATCATGTTATGACATAAAAATATTTCTAATAAGTCTTATTTTATAATAAATTCCCTACGAGTTATGGAATAATCAGAAAATGAAGGTTAGATTCCATAAGGACATTGGAGGATAAGTGTATCCCTTGAACATCCAATAAAATCTTGGTAAGGTCAATCTTACTTTGGATAAATGAGTCTTACTATTAACTCCAGTAATTCAAAAACTTATATATTTTTCAATAATCATTCAAATATTTTTTAAGAAACTACTCATCTAATATTTAATGAAACTGATCTCTTTCATCAGAAAATGTTACTAATAGACAACTGAATTGGATCTACTAATAATCTGATACGTGAAACTCTCTTTGATGATAAATAGGATTATAAACTTGATCATGATCAATAATATTCATTCTTACATTTAGAAATTAATATGAAAATAAATGTGTGATACCTATATATCATCAATCCTATAAAACAGATCCTATAGAAACATCTATAGGAAACTTAGATGATTTTTTTATCTCTATAATAAATATATGATACCTTTTGAGTTTTATTTTTTCCTATCCGATAATGAATATAGAACTATAGAGTAAACCTTACATGATGAGACTCAGTTGTTAACTATAAATAAAAAGTGAAACTAGTTCAAGAGGATCATGGTATGAGAAATAGTTTGTAGAACCTATAACTATCCTATAATTGGAACTAAATTTGTATTTATTAATAAAAGGATGATTAATTTGTGATCACTAGTAACAAGTACATGTAATTTTTCAAAGGATAAAATCAATAGAAAGTGATATATTATTAGGGAAAAAATATCCCATATTCTTGGATTAGAATATATTATAGTCCTCAAAGAATATTATCTTATATAAATATTAATTTATTTAAAATGGATGTAAATTATTATTTTATAGAATAGTTTTCTTATGAATAAATTATATTTTGAAATAGATCCTTTATAAAATATCCAATTTTCAAACATTGTTTTCAAAATTAAATTTACATGGTCATAAACAAGCACCTAGATCTTGGTATGAAAGATTTTTTTCTATAATAATGAATTTGGTTTCTCTATAGGTTTTAAAAATTCAATACACATAAATAAAACCTCATGAGAAGATATTTTAAATTTTCATGTTTATCTAGATGATGTAATTTTTGGCTCACCAAATTGAAAAAAAATTAATGTTTTTTCAATGGTTATTCAAAATTTATTTGAAATGAGTATGATGGGAGAACTAAATTTGTCTCCTTGATTTCAAATCTATGAAAAATACTTAGGATCTTTTTTAAATCAAGTAAAATTAATACATGATTTATATATATAATTGAACATGAAATTAGTGAGACTTATTTGTCTCCAATGGGTTCTAATATTAGTCAGGGTCTTGATAAATATACGAGAATGGATAACATATTCTATATAGAAGAAAAATTTGGAGTTTAATTTATTTAATTTCAAGTAGACTTGATATCATGTCTTATGTATGTATTTGTACACATTTTTAATCAAACTGAAAATAACCTAATTAAATTTCTTCCAAAAAAATTAATATATTTAAAATGAACTATTTATTTTTCTCTACTTTTCTAAATGATATCATATTTTATCTAATTTAAAATTTTGACGCCAAATTCTGTTGGTTCAATTTCTGTATAATGAGTAAATTCATAACCAGAAACCTTGTAATATTTTACATAGTATCAGGGTCTAGAATATTGAAACTCTATAATTCATTGCTTGCAATTAATGTTGATTACATTGCAATTGGGAATTTTTATTAACATGTGATATGTATATAACCCAAATACACATGAGCCTCAACCCAGTTGGCGAGGACTCCTAATGTGCATCCAGGAGACCCAAGATCAAATCCAGGTGGAGGATAATTTCCCAGGTCTTGTAGTAGTACTATAGTAGTACTATAGCATGAATGTTTCTATACTGTAGCAGCTACTATAGTGGTAACTGTAGCAGACACTATTTTTCACTGTAGTAGACGAGAATATTCCTCCGTTTGGGCCTTCGGGGCACCAATTTGGTCCCTGAGTCCTTTAAGGCCTTCAGGCCACCCAGGCCTTTGAGTCAGTAAGTCCTTCAGGCAACCTCAAGGCCTTTATGCCACCTTAAGTGCAGATGCAACCAAAGAAAACCTACAAGGAACAAACATCATAAGGAGGATGAGCAACGAGCATTCACCATAGAAAATGCTAAACAAATTGCAATAATGAGAGGGTATGGAACCTACCATCTGGAAAAGTCTGTGCTTGCATGGGAAAGCCTATCCGAACATCCATGCAAAGATAGAGAGTTGATTTCATGAGGCAGATGCTATGGAGGAGCAGTTTCAAGTAGTTATTCTGGGTTATATGTAATGTTTGAAGCCTATGGGCAATGATTCCTCTATGTCCCATGGTCCATGTAATACTTATGCCTACGGGCCTTCTAAGGGTTCCACCTCACCCCTTGAAAGGTGGATTATCAAAAATCAATAAAAAATGAAGGCCTTCGGGCCTTTGGAGGGTAAAAACTCCAATTAATGGAATTTGGGTTCAATTTTGATCATGATCCAATTAAATGTGATAAAACTTAAGCTATCAACATTTTCAGAATATAATAAGTCATTATAGTACAAAACATATAAATTAAGTAATTTTTTATTAATCGATCATTTAAAAAATTGAAATCTCTTTAGAATTAATAAGCAATGAATTTAATATTAAAAATATATTTATAAATCCTTTATAAACGAAATATTTTATTTTATATAATTCTAATAGGGGTTATATTATTTCAAAAATTATTCAATTTTAGAATTTTATTTAGTTGATTATGTTTTCAGAATTATATTAGTCTTTAATAATATGAAAAATGAGTTTTTTTCACATTTATCATTTTTGGTTTATCTAATTAAATTATTATTTATGAAATAATGTTATATGTATACTTACACAGTATATGATATCATTTAATTTTTTAATGAAACTATTAGTAAATCATCATATTCTCTATAAGTGATATCATTTATGTTGGATAGATCTTTGAAAACCACTTGGTCTCGCATTCATTCCCACAACTAATACCCTTATTGGACAAATGATAATATTTTTACCATCAAGACATTTCCTCTTGAATGAAATAGGGATGTTAAAAATCATCAAGGAGATTTCTTCAAGATGTTCAAATAGAAAAATGGTTCTACATAAAGCCATATGTGGGAAATTTATTTCTTTTATTCCTTAGATTTAATGAAATTTATCCTAACAAATATTTATAACTTCCAAGGATGTTAGTTTGTTTTTTATGTTTAAATAACCAATATATTTTAAGAAAAATAAGTTATGGAGTTTTATGAAAAAGAAAATTTTAGTCTTGGAAATGCTGAAGATCTTGTTGTTTCATGGGGTAATAGTAAAAATATATCTCTTCTTCAACTAGGCTATGCAGGTTATTTCACTTACAATAAAAAGTTTTTAATAATTTTAATCTATCTATTTGTATTTTTAATGATTTATAGTTTATAAATATTATTTAACCTCTTTTGGATATTTAGTTGTTTAAAAGAAGAAAATAATATACATAGATGTTGAAAATAAAAGTTTATCAAAAGTTTATTCCAACTAGGATAGCCTAGAACAAGGAGAGTTTGAGAAGACATTATGTCATAAAATATTACAACTCTACCCCTTAATAATAGAGAATAAACTCACATTTCCATGATATATTATGGGATCTATGTATCCTACACATTATAGAACCTATATATTATTTCCCTTTCCAATAATTCTGACTCATTTGTGTCAAAAATATTGAGTAAATAAATGGAATCCATTTCAATGGAATAAAAACATTTAGTGGTGTAATTATGAAGAAAAATAAAAATATAATGTACTTTTCACTCAGTAAGTTAATTCCTATTATATGATAAGTAGATGAAATGAAACTTTATCAATATAAGGGGACATTTCATTGGGGATATAATAGTTTTTTGAGGATCTATAGTAGGAACTATTGGAAATCATATTAGATATTTCATTGATGGTGAAATGGATAATGATGCTCTTATTATATGAAGGATATGATGACAAGTAATTTATCATAAGATTCCTTCACCTAAAGATGGATAATGTGGGGTTTGTGATGAACATACTAATGAAACAAAAGTTGGAGACAAGGAATAATATAATAAAGTAGAGGAATTATTTGTTAGTCAGGATTAATTTCATGTTTCTATTAGTGAAGTTGTTTCACCATAAGTCCCTAAAGTGGTGGCTCATACTGTTGATATTTTTTGGGGTAGGTTATCTTGAGAATGAATCTTTTACATATTATCCACTATCTATTATTATATTTGAATCATTTCTCTTAATTAGAGGTGTTGTTTATTTTTAAATTCGTTAAATATTAACACTTACCTTTCTTAGTTATTATTTTGATCATTATGAACATATTACAATCAAATTTGTAGTGTATATGCTCTACGGGCCATGAAAATGAATGGAAAGTGAAAAATTATTCGTTTTATGATTAGAAGATTTTGAATTTGATGAATAATTGTAAGATGAATGTTTAGTTTTCAATCCTATAAAAATAGGGGTGTTGTTTTATAAACCATTTTGAGAAAAATAATTACATTAAGAATAAGACAAAGAATACATAGAAGAAGGATACCCACCATCTCAAGAATTTGAAATCAAAGATCTAGAGATTAATCTTCTAATTTTTTTATAGAAGTTGGTTTCAAACTTCATCTTACATATAGATGAGATAAGTAGTTTAAGAGATCATATGGAAGATTTTTAAAGAACTATATTCCCAAATCTATGTTGGATGGTCTAAATTTCCTAATACAAGATCAATATAAAAGTATTCATCATTTTCTATTTGTGTAATTTTAGGAATCTGCAATAATGATGAAGGAATATATTATTTTTAAATATAATATTTAATAAAATTATAATTTATGAATAAAAAATTATATATAAATTTTATTACATTATGATACTCCCCAAATCTAAATTCATAACTATGAAAATGTATTGATTAGATTTGCCTAGAACATTTTATTTATGCAGTATAATGGAAACTAATTTAGTAAATATTTCCTGATAACATCAATGTTTTATCATTATGATCACCTCTATATATTGTGATTGAATGTGTCTGGACACCTTTCAATAAGTTAAAAGTTTTTTTCCTCTAAAAATGGGGATGGTAAATATAATTTCATTTACGGAGCTCACCAAATCCATAAAACTATCTCAAATCATAAGGGTTTTTAAGAACTATTTATCACTAGTAGATATTAATGGAATGTTTCTTGATGTCTCAATATTCATGTTAGATGGACTTATGATAATATATCCTCTCATTAATGATCTTTTCAAGATATTGGATGAAATTTTTTCAATAATTACTATATCCTCTTCAGGATTATATCACTTATAATGTTAATGAAAATAAAAAGGCAGTTGGTGAGATAGTTTCTTATGTTTTTAACATGATTATACAAGTCCAGTCCCTATATCTATTCATTCCAATCACTATAATTCATAAATTATACTATTTATTATTCAATATTTAATATTATCCATCTTGAAAGTTATTATTTATTTTTTATATCACCAAATTGGTAAACTATCTGATTAAAAATAATAATTTTTTTAGCATTTATCTATAGAGATGAAAATATGTGACATTTTTCAATTAATTTTGTATTGGTTATGTGACAAATAAAATGGGGAGATTATTAGACACACCAATGTTTTTCCAATAAATTCTAATATTTTATATGTTTTGATTCTCTCAAAATCCTCATATTTTCGTCAATGAATTCAACTTAACATATTATATGAGAATATTTTCTGATTCCTTAAGTATTATTTCATTTGACGGCATTCATTAAATATTTTCTCATTTGAGTTCTAATGAATTTTACCTATGTTAAATATATTATGAGTCTTTTTTATGTAGTGAGTATTATTAAGATATATGATTTCTCTCCTAGGAAATTTTCCTACACAATGAGATTATCTTATTAGGATACTCTAGTTTTCAATGAAATGGAAATGTAAATAACTTATGAGAGTATTGTGTGTTATAATTATCATAAAAAATTGGAGAAATATTTTACTTAGTTAGAAAGGCTTCCCAGTTGTGTTATGATAGAATCATATATGATACAACAATCAAATATAATAATCATGCATAAAATATCTTACAAAACATAATATCTTAAAACACTTATGATATATTTCAATGGAAAAATTAACATAAAATAAGTATAAATTCTCAAAAAAATATAAGTAAAACAAAATGTTAAATTCTTGTACCGAAGTATAGGTATTATTATAAGAAGAATATTCATATGATTAAACATTGTCAGAAAACAAAATCTTATGTAGATGAATATATGTCAAGATGAGTATTTTTACAATATTTCATTGAATTACAATGGAATTTATTTCCCCTTAATTATTTCAAGTAAATACCTCTCCTACCTTTTGTTGTATCAAAATTATTTTTATATAATAAGGAAATAGTGATTCAAATATTATTTTCCATTCCATAAATTCATTTTGTTTTAAGAAAAACTATACTTGTAGTAAATGGTTAGTTATAACCATACCATATTCAGAGAGGAAGGAAACATGTGAATGGAGATTCTATCTTTTCAGAATATTTAAATATTTTATTTCCCATTGATTTTATATTAGTGTTCAATTTTCAATCTACAAACAGCTCCTATTAATAATCAATAGGTAACACTCACAGAAATCATATGATACCTTTTACATTATATTTGTTACTGTGAAACTATAAATGATCGTATACTATTATACAATCAAGACTCTCATATAGAGATAATGAATACCTACAGCTACCCCTAAAATCTATATTTGAACACTCTATAAGTTCTTCATCTATTGTTAGATGATTGTTAAAATTCTATGTTGAGCACATTATCTTTTCAATAATATCATTATTAATAATATTAAAATCATTGATCTTTAAATGATAATTTTATATAAAAGTCGTGTAAAAAAGGAATATCCTAGTTAAAACTCTTGGTACATTTTAAAATATGTTGAAATTGGTTGTACTCATCTATTGACATTCCTAGAAAAATTAATTGCCAATTGAAAATTACTATGATCATTGAGAGTGTTATATTCAGATTAAACGGTGGGGGGGGGGTCCATGTGTCTAAACACACAATAATTCATCTGTGTTATATTCCTTCCCTTTTTTAATATACTAATTCTTATCTATTTTATATTGACGGATATATTTGGCTATGATTCGATGAAAATGTTTTTAAGTAGGATGGTTTTTTTAAGAAATCATTTCACCCACAACCCCCTCTTGAGTCATTGTGCAACACCAATTGGGCCAATATATAGGACTACAGCGGTCTTAGAGTTGTATCAACATGTGCATATAGTGTATATTATTTGACTAAGATGAATTAACAATGAATAAAAATAGTATAATTTCACATCAATCCCAGTAAATCCATGTTTTCTTTTTCAATATACATATATAGTATATGATGTTAGGATATGAAAATATATTTCTTTTACTGATACTTTAATAAGTCTAAGAAAAGTAGTTGAAAAGGAATATTTTTTAAATAAATTCCACTAATTCACCCTTCAGTGGTTTATTTATCCTATTTCATGACAATAACCATTATCTTTAATATAATTTTTTTCGGTGAATGATATTTAAGAAGAAAGATACTATATATTCCAGGACATAATTTGAATGTTATAGATATCCATTAGTGTTAGTATAAGATTTCATTTTAAGGTATTAATAATTATTTGAGGAAACTGTTAATTGATTTTTAGTTTAAAATTTCATTAATATAGTTAAATTTTGGGATAAAAATGTATTTTTTGGAATGTAGGATAATTTTATTTTGGTGAGAGTTCATTGTATTTTTTGGATCATTATTTTCTTAAGTTATATATAAGTGATTATTGGGTTGTATGAGATATTAAAAATTTAGGAAAAATTATCTTATTTTTATTAAGGTTTTACATCATGGTGATTTATGTACTTAAGGGAAATGTATAACCTATTTAGGGTTTACAAAATTGTAAGGAATATTTTTTATTATTTGGGATTAACTTTTTTTGTGAAGAAGGTTATGTTTATTTTTATAGAAAACAAGTGAAATGTTTTGTTCTTATTTTTTTGATTAATTATTATATAGGATTATGAAATGAGGAATTTGTAGATTAAATAAATATTAATCTAGTATTAACTAGTGGTATGATTTTTCTGATGTTTTTGAATGTTAATTTATTATAGAAATTCATTGGGTTGTTTTTTTCCCAAAATTACTATTTTGGTTTTTCGAAATTGATATGAAGTAAAATGAATATTTTTTCATGAAATAAATTATAAAACTGTGAAAACTATACATTGGTGGATCTCATGATCCCTCAAGAGTTTTTTTGTTCATCAAGCTTGAAATATTAACATTTTTTATTCATTATTTGGAATATGAGATTAAATAGTGGTGTAAATTGATCTAAACACACAAACAAATGATTAAATTGTTCTTATTGAATAGAATGAAATCTAGTAAGTATATTTTCTATATTCTATGTCTTAATTCTAAAATAATTCGGGAAAATATATTAAATGTATAAGGACCTATCCATAAAACATTACTTAATCATGAATTAAATTGAATAATTCACATTGAGGATCTTTTCAGGTTTTGAGTTTTAGATAATTAGGACATAACATTACATCTCAAAGATTACAAAGTAGACACATCTATTCAGTTTCCATTTTTTTCACAAAATAAAAACTGTTGAACAAAAGTTTCATGTCTAGTTCTTGTTTGAGACAACATTACATTTCCTTGATCCCATCCTTGACCCTATTCCACTTTATGTCATGTGGAAAACATTTCAATAAACATGGGATGAGAAAAAAAAGCTCAGTAAGGGTTAATACAATACGGAAAGAAAACATTAGTCCATGTATACATAAGAATCAATGATATCTTAATTTTCTCATAAAATTTAATCAATTTAACATACCTCATCAAATCATAAGATTTATGCATAACTCAATAGAAATTATATTAAATAAAGGTAATTTGAGGCATTCATAACATTATTACGTAGGGAGTAACCCTCGTGGTTATGTTTGGAATACCCATCACAGTATATGCCCCAAATCTCTTCGGAGAAATCTTAGCATTTAAATCCTTCACATTACCCAATGCATTGGAGAGCTCTATCGGGCTCACCCGCCCATAGTTTATCACGGAACCACCCGTCTTCATAAACAATTCCCAAGAACTATAGCATAATAATAGAACATAACTTAAGCATAAATTAAAGATATCATTCCCACATAGCAATAACAATATAACATTTTAAGATATTGAAATAATGAATCTATTCTAAAAACCAATTTCAAAACTATTTAAAACATTTCATAAAGAGATTTTTGAATCAAAGTGTCCCATACCACCTTGAAGATTTTAACATTTTAATCCCTTAATATCCATAAAAATAAATCATTAAAACCATTTTTTAAACATGGATATTAATGAGAAATATTTATAAGAACAAATTATTAAAACATTTAATGTGATATTTTAGTTAATGGGTTTTTAACAAAATGAGAGACACTTGAAAATAATAATTGAGGAATAAAATTTAATCAGAACTTTATAATAACATGAGAATAAGGGTATTAATGATATAATATTACAAAGTACTGTATATACAACATATAAGAGTGAATTGGTGCATAACAACAATGAAGTCTCAATAGAATTGTAAAATGAGATGAAATCCATTATAATAAAGGTATCCTTAAATTAAGGATAAATCAATCTCATAATTCTGTGTGAAAAATATAAATACACCCAATATAAGTTGGTATTAAGTGTAAAAAAATCAATGGAAATTCACACATATTCAAAGGATTACATATTCAATAACTACATGTTGAACCCAAAGAAATCAATATTGGGTAAAAAGTTCCCTCGGTAAAATTTGACAGCCTATCGGCGTCACATTAAAATTCATAAAATTAGTTGATGAGATATAAAATGGTTTCTCATCACTTGGAAATAAAATTTACATCAATAAGGATATAAGAGAACATATCCTAACATAAAAATATGTAATTTAAAAGACATAACGAAATAAGTCTTTTAAAAAGTAGAGGGTGAAAGGTTCTCTTACCGATTTGGGTAACTTTCAAAACGTTCACCCCATGAAAGAAGGGCAGTACAACGTTGATTTTAATACCCATAAAAGAAATTACATTACACAACGAGTAGAATAATTGGAAGTACATACACCACAGAAAATAAATAGTGGAAAATGTATCATAAACTCATGGGAATAAAAGTGAGATGAAAAATCCCTTACGAAAACTCGGCAGCCTAACGACGCCCCTTCAAACATCCAAAAATGGATTGATGAGATCAAATAGGCTCTATCATCATATTAAAATTAAATTTACAGCAATATTAATATAAAATAATGTCCCCCAACATAAGAAAGAGAATATTAAAGTGTGTTACATAAAAAGAGTACTTAAAAACAAAGAGAGAGGTAGGATCCCTTACCTCAAGTCAGACTTGTCTTGTTCGTTTCTATATATTCCTGAATAATAGACTTTGGTAAATTTATAATTTCATAAGGACATCCTTTAAATATTATTATTCAGATCTTATCACAAATTATAATGTTATAATAATTGGTTAATAATGTGAGTTCATATCATAAGTTTTTGTCGATGTTTGGTACATGAGTCAATAATGAACTTGTTTGAATATGATTGTCCATGTAGTTATAAGTAAATCATATCCAGAATATTATTAAGGTTTTAAATATCATATATATATATATAGTTCATATTAATTTTATACTATTTCATAACATTTGGAGACAAAATAAAATGAAATGCATCATTCATGGAGACGGTAGGCTGTACATACGCAAGAACGCTACATTCATTTCTTTGTCATATTAATGGAATTAAAAATAAATGAGAGATATATACATATATTATAATTCCAGTAAAATATATATGTTATATAGGTCACATATGTTCATTAATCTCATTATTTATACATTCCATGTATTGCATGAACGAGTCACATCACTTGAGGGGGCGGTAGTCCACACTTCCTCGTATGAAATTATCGCATTTGCAAAACATGAAAAGCATAATGGCATGTTTTAAATATAATATACAGAAGTATAAATAGGACATAAATATAATATTTATCTAATAAAAATAGTTCCATCATAATGGCCACCATGAGAGGTGGTAAGAGAAGATAGAACAATCATCGTTTCGTGAGGCAGTAATTCGCCATCCACAGAAACAGTATGTTATTTAACAATTAAGCGGAGGTGTGTGTAATTGTAGCTCATATATTTCTCATAAAAAAATCCTAGAATATTGAAGATACTAGTTTTGTTACAATATAAAGGAATAAAAATATTTTATGGTGTTGGAGAAGCAAAATAAAACAAAACAACATTAGTGAAGACTTTACCTTTAAATAGGGTAACTCCCTTGTTTTGAACCAAAAGGGATCCTTGAAGAGATTTCTGGATAAGGGGAGGCTTCTAGGATTATTAGAGGGATGTGGAGAGATAAAATGGGTATATATTGTCCGATCCAATGGCTTGAGAGGTGTGAGTAAGGTGGTAGAGGTGGGGGCCTTTTATAAGAGAAGAAGAGGGGCACTCTTGGAAAGTTAAAAAATATTACTTTATTATAAAATTATTTTAGGATTTTAAAGGTCCCAGAAGGATATATTTCGTGGATAAGGTGATATGGTTTTTAAATCCACACATCCAATAGGTTTGTGACAAGTGTAAGACTTATATTTTTCCATATCTTTTCATTTTATTTAAATCGTTCATTTTTGATGTAATCACTCTATCATCACAGTGTCATAAATAAACTAATTTATATAATGTCTAAAAATTATAAAAAAATATTATGATGTAGGAAATCGTTTTTTCTTTCTAATGAATATTTATAGTCAAAAATAGGACTTTTATAACCCCATGTAAAAATTGTTTTAGTAAAACAATACATGTTTGTGACATTTTAATTTTAACTTTAAATAAAAAGTTATTAATGTCATTTTCCTACCAAGGTGGCTCCATGGGGTCCCCAAGATCACCCATGGATTGTATTGGTCGTCCATGACTCATAAAATAAGGTTAGGACATGTGTCAAGGTCATTTCATATTATTATAACATTATCTTTACCTAAAATTACACCAATTACCTTTAATCACGATTAATAAAACTTAAAAGTTACTATTCACCAAAAAATTATTTTAATCCTATTGAACCACATTTTACATCCTAATGAAAACCATGTATGTTGGATTTTTGAAATTCAAATCACAGAAGTGGTAAAGTTTCATTTAAACAACTAATCCGTTTTTTATATACCACTTAGTGTTTTAACTATTCATAAAAAATTGAAGTTTTTCAGAAAAATAACGAAAATTCATCCTAAGCTATATTTGATATTACAAATTCAAAAATGATGTAGATTTTAAAAAATTCAAAACATATAAGTTTCATTAATTAATTTAATAATTAATTCTCGTTGTCAGAACAAATAGCGTGTTTTTATGAAACAATATATATTAAAAGATTGACACTAGTTTAAGTCCAATTTCATAGTGAAATTAATTCCAATGACCACTATTGAATTAAATGGTAAAAATATATTATAATTGGACTTTAAAACCAATTAAAAATAATAATATAATCATATAAATAAATTTTATTAAAAATCGGTTTGGAATTAAAATACAACATTTTTCAATATTCATTAAAATAATGATCTTTATTGGAAAAATACCCAAAAATTACACAAAGTAAATTTTGATATCCCTGTTCTAAAGAAGAATTTTATTTGGTCCAATAGAATGTATATGAGTGAAAAAATCTATATTAAAGAGGTTTCACCATCAAAAGGCGATAAATTGACCTTTAGTGAATTTTAGAGTGTTTAGGCTTAAAATATAATTCTTTTCTTATTTTAATCCTTTATAATTTTTTTGGATAAATGTAAAAACATTTAAATAACATAGTAAATAAAATTTTAGTTATTTCTATTCATTCCCACCAATACAACGGCTAGGTGTAAACTACCATTTAAAATAATATTATTTTATTATTAGAGTGCAACGTAAGATTTCAAAGAAACTCGTTGTTGCGTATTGTTTATACCATCGAGCATAGAATTCCCTTTAAAGAAATATTAATATTTTATTAACAAATATTAATAAATATACAAAATTAATATTGATTATTTACATGGGATGTTACATCCTTCCCCCCTTTTGGGAATTGCATCCTCGCAAATTTAAAATTGGGCTTGGAAACTTCATTGAAAGCCCCACATTGGAAAACGAGTAAATTAAACTGTCACTTTAAAATATAGAAAGAGAAGTACAAAGGTCACCCGAGTTAACCTATACTAGGATTCCATATAGGAAAACATGGTCATGGAAGAGAAAACAAAAGGTCATGTTCTGATGGAGAGTGATAGAAAACATGATTAGGAGAAATTTAACCACAAGAAGATCACAAATGTGTGATGGGTTAAACGGTATTTGATTCCCCATTATGAAAAGATAACGAAAAACATTTTTGTTTTAAGTTACTTTTAATTGAGGAATTTATTTATGAGCTTAAATAAATCATAAGGGAACATACTTACTTGTTGTGTAGACTTTCATCTTTTACTATATTTATAACACAAACTCATACTTTCTCCAAATGATGAGTATTTAGGATGAATTGTTCACATTAAGAGTGTTATAATCAATGTAACACCCCAGGTAAATAAAGAATAGACATTTTCATATTTATCCATATTTGTGAATAAAATATTAATATGACTTTAAAGGGGACGCTATGCTCGATGGCGTACCCAACACGCAACAACGAGTTTCTTGGGAATCTTACGTTGCACTCTAATAATAAATAATATTATTTTAAATGGTAGTTAACATGTAGCCGTTATAATGGAGGGAATGGATATAAATAACTAAAATATGATTATATATGTTTTTTAATGTTTTTACATTTATCCAATAAAAGCTAAAGGCTTAAAATATGGAAAGAATTAAATTTTAGGTGTATATGCCCTAGTTTTCACAAAAGGTTCACTTATCGCCTTTTAATGGAGAACTATCATTAAATATAGTTTTGATCACTCTTATACATTCTTTTGGACCAAATAAAACTCTTATTATGAATCGGGACATCAAATATTACTTTGTGTAATTTTTTGGTATTTTTCCGATAAAGTTCATTTTTTAATGAATAGTGTAGAATGTCGTGTTTTAATTCAAAACCTCTTTTTAATATAATTTATTTTTATGATTAGATAATATTTTGAATTGGTTTTAAAGTGAAATTTGAAAATATTTTTACCATTAAATCCAATAGTGGTCATTGAATTTAATTTCACTTTGAAATCAGACATAAACTAGTGTCAATCTTTTGATACATATTGTTTTATAAAAACACGCTATTTTCTCTGACAGCGGGAATTAATTATTAAATTAATTAATTTGACTAATATGTTTTGAATTTTGTAAAATAGACTTCATTTTTGAATTCGGAATATCAAATATATCTTAGGGTGAATTTTTGGTAATTTTCTGAAAAACTTCAATTTTTGATGAATAGTGAAACCACTAAGTGGTAATCAAGCAAACTGATTTTTCAGTTAAATGAAAGTTTACCACTAATTTGTATTGAATTTTGAAAATCCGACATACATGGTTGTCATTAAGAAGTAAAATGTGGTTCAATGGGATAAAAATAATTTTTTGGTGAATAGTAACTTATTAAGTTTTTAATCCCAATTTGTGGTAATTAGTGTAGTTTAAGGTAAAAATGATATTATAAGAATGTGAAAACACCTTTACACTTGTCCTAAACATATTGGGTGAGTCATGGCCGACCAAGACAAGCCATGGGCTAACTTGGGGACCCCATGGAGCCACTTTAGTTGGAAAATGACATTAATATATTTTTATTTAATGTTAAAGTGAAAATGACACTAACATAAATTGTTTTACTAAAATAATTTTTAAGTGGGGTTATACAAATCCAAAGTTTGATTATAAATAGTAATTGGAAATCTAAAAAGATTTCCTACATCATAGTAATTTGTTTATAATTTTTAGACATTAAATAAATTTAATTATTTATGACATAATAATGATGCAGCGATTACATCATTATTTGACGATTTAAATAAAATAGAAAGATAATGTAAAATCTATGAACTAAACATGTCCAAAACCAATTGGATGAGTGGATTTCGAACCCTTATCACCTTATCCACGAATTCTATCAATGTGGGACCTTTTAAAACCGAAACACATTTTCAAATAATGTAATATTTATTTACTTTCCAAAAGTGCCCCTCCTCTCCTCTTATAAAAGGCCCCCACCTCTACCTCTTTTCACACACTCATAAAGCCTTTGGCTCGGCCAACCCCTGCCCATTTACTCTCTACACATCCATATCCTCATCCTAGAGGATTCCATCTGGTCAGAATGCTTTCAAAGGAAGCCTTTAGGCTCAAATCAAAAGGAGTTACACTTTTAAAGGTAATTCTTTCTCTCATGTTCATTTGTTTTATTTTGCTTCTCCAACCCCCTAAACTATTTTTATTTACTTATTTTGTAACAACACCAGTATCTTAAATATACTATGATGTTTTTATAATATTTATTTGAGATAAACTCTCACACAACTACATCAAATGGTAAAAGAACATACGGTTTCCGTGGATGGCGAAATTCTGCCTCCCGAAACGATGATTGTTCAATACTCATTTAACACCTTCAAAGGTGGACATTATGATGTCACTATTTTTATATATGATATATAATATGTTTATGTTTTATTTATGCTTCTGTATTTTCATTTTTGTCTTACCTTTATGGCTTCCATTATGGGTATACGCGATATCTTCATTTAAGGAAGTGCGGACTACCACCCCTAAAAGTTATTTGATTTGTTAAATACCATATGTGGGATGTATAAAGGATGGAAATATGATATTATATATGACATTATACTGGAATTATAATATACCTTTATATAATAATTATTCCATTCTATAAAATACGAAATAGAAATGAAAGTAGCGTTCATGCGTACGTACGGCTTACCTTCTCCATGAACGGTGCATTTCATTTCTTACCTCTAAATGATTATGTAATGTTATAAATTCATGCATGTACTGGATATATATGACATATATGATATCTACATAATGAATACAATTCTGGATATAATAAACATTTTGCCACACGAACAGCATGTATTTGTAAGAAGTCCACTTTCGACTTAAGAACCAAATATCGGCAAAACAAATATTATTAACTTAAATGATTACATAATGTTTATGACATGGTAATAAGTGATATAAAAGGAATAATGAACTTGGAAAATGTTCTTAAGTAAGTAGAAATTAACTCAAGTTTATTATTCAGGAGATTAAATAATGATCGAGTCAAGTCGGACCCGAGGTAAGGGATCTTACTCCTCTCTTTCTTTTTAAGTACACACTTTTATGTCGTTACTTTTAAAGCTAATATTTCATGTTATTGGGATGATATATTATATTAAACTTACTGTAATTTTTATGTTCATGTGATGAGAGACCCTATTCTCTCTCATCAATCCATTTTGGAAGTTTTGAGTGGCGCCGTTAGGCTGCTGAATTTTCGTAAGGGATTTTTCATCCCACTTTTATTCCCGTGAGTTTTATGATACATTTACCACAAATTCCATTGAGTGGTGTATTTAATTCCCATTATTCTACTCTTTGTGTAATATACTTTCATTTATGAGTATTTACATCAATGATCTATTGTCCTTCTTTCATGGGGAGTATGTTTTGAAAGATACCCAAGTCGGTAAGGGAACCTTTCACCCTCCTCTTTTTTAAAAGACTTCTTCTGTTGGGTCTTTTAATTTACATATTGTTATGTTGGGATGTGTTCTCATATATCCTAATTGATGTAAATTTTTTGTCCAAGTGATGAGATACACTCTTTATCTCTCATCAACTCATTTTGATGTGATGTCGTTCGACTGTCAAGGGAACTTTTTAACCCAATTTCGATTTCTTTGGGTTCAACATGTGGTCATTGAATATGTCATCCATTGAATATGTGTGAATGACCCTTTATTGTTTTACACTTAATATCCACTTATATTGGGTGTATTTATATTTTTCACACATATTTTTGAGATTTATTTGTCCTTAATTTAAGGATACCTTCTTTATAAGGGATTTCATCACATTTGACATTCCTATTGAGGGTTCATTGTTGTTATTCACCAATTCACTCTTATATGGTGTATATACTGTCCTTTGGAGTATTATATCATGAATCCATTTATTCTCATGATATTATAAAGTTCTTGCTAAATGTTATTCCTAAATTATTGTATTCAAGTGTCTCTAATTTTGGTAAAACCCCTTTAACCAAAATATCGTTTTAAATATTTTAATTATTTGTTCTTGTTAATATCCATGTTTTCAAAATGGTTTTAAGGATTTATTTATATGGATATTAATGGTTTAAAATTTTAAGCTTCAAGGTGGTATGGGACACTTTGATTCAAAAATCTCTTTATTAAATGTTTTAAATGGTTTTGAAAATGGTTTTTAATGGATTCATTATTTAAATATCCTAAAGTGTTATATTGTGATTGAAATGTGGAAATGTTATGTTTCCTTTGTTCATGTTTTAAGTGATACGTTTATGTTATGGTACTTGGGAATTATTATGAAGATGGGTGGTTCCGTGATAGACTAAGGGCGGGTGAGCTCGTTATAGCTCTCCAATGCATTGGGTAACGTGAAGGAGTGAAACGTTAAGGTTTCTCCGAAGAGATTTTAGGGAATATACTGTGATGGGTATTCCAAACGTAACCAAGAGGGTTACTCCCTATGTAAGAATGTTATGTATGCCTCAAGTTACCTTTATGTCTTATGTCTTCTATGATTTATTCATAATTTTATATGCCTATGTTTTATGGGTAAAGTATGATTTCATTCTTATGTACATATGAACTCATGTTTCCTTTCCATATTTTTATAACCCTTACTGAGCTTTTTATGCTCATCCCAAGTTTTGAAATGTTTTTCAGGTCAAGGGAAGGGTACATGATAAGATGATAGAGTCAAGGATGTGTTAAGAAAGAATCTATGTTTTATTTTCAATATGTTTCTGTTGATGGGAAGAATGAATACTATCTTTTATGTAACCACTTTGTTTAAATGTGGATTGTAATGCAAGTTTCATGATCTAATTCTCTAAAACTCTAAACTTGAAAAGATCCTCAATGTGTAATCTTGTAATAACTCAAGATTATGTAAGGTTAAGGCTGGGGCCTTATAGTTGGTATCTGAGGTCAGTTTAGATAACTTTAGAGGTTAGGGTACTCTTTAAGCATAAGTGACATTACCATAATGGTTAGGATTTCGGAAAGAGTCCTAGCTTTATATAAAGTGAATGAGTAAGTGTATCATAGTGTTTATCTTCCTCATTAGTACATGATGGTTTTGTTGATATACTCACACTGACCTTTTTGGTTTTAGTAAATGGTTGGATCTAGCAGGCACCAAAGTAACAGTGGATGTGAAGGAGACTGTGATAGTTTTTTGAGCAAGCGACTGAATGATATGGGAGCTGCAATGAGAACTCTTCTGATTATCCTCAACCAACTATCTGGAGTCATGATTGACCACCTAAACCTTGGAGTTTTCTCTAAGGCATCATATATGCAAGAAACAAATCCCTACGGAAGTACAGGTAATAATCATAAAGGTAAGGGTGTTCAAAAACCTATGTGTCAAAGATGTGGAAAGAAACACCTAGGAAAATGTTTCAAAGGGACAGAAATATGCTATAGATGTGGAAATGAAGGTCATAAAGCAAGAACCTGCCATGGAAAAAGGAAGCATCCAGTTGACTCAAGGAAAGGGAAATAAGTTCTTTCTGAGGGATCAATTGAATGTTTTAAATGTGTTGTGCATGGTCATTATTCAAACACATGTTCTATGAAGACGTTTCGTGAATGGGGTCACCAAGAGCGTACAAATGTTCGTTTACCAATACCTAATGCCATTCCTACTGAGGATGAAGAAACTGACAATGACCAATCAAAGGTATGTACTATTTCATGACTATTGTTTTCCTATTTTGGAATCTTAGGAGATGATTCATGATTTTGTTTGTAGGAAAGAGGTATTTCGGAATAGTTTGGAAAGGAATGGATAATGGATCATGAAGAATGTTCAATGAGTAAGATGTCAACATATAAGGGCTTCAAGAGTTATGGTGAAATTTTTAAGAGTATCAAGTCTCTTTTGATGATGGGGTTACATTAGAAGACTTTTTGTATTATGTGTAACCCTGATGTTTAATATAGGCAAATTTTATCCAAGTAATAGTTATCATTTCTTTTGTGGACATAGTTATAAAGAACCATTTGGGTTTATATGATCCTTACTTTTGAGGAAATTATGGGTTACTAAATGTTATGATTGAAGTGGAAGGCATGAGATAAAATTGAGGTTAAAATATGTTATGAATATTTTTGAAGATTTTATCTCGTTTTGGGGAATTTTTTGAGAATTATATAGTTTTGAAATAAGGACAACACGCAGACCGTGTGACAACCCGTCGCGTCGGACAAAGCTGCGGGAATCGAACCCACAACCAAAGTGCGACTGGTATTTATCGCCTACCACTGGACTACGTGAAGTCCCTGGTTAGTTTGATAGATTCATTTTGGTTATATGATTTTATGAATTAAGAGTAAGTTGATTTTGGGTTATTTATGAAAATTATTAACCTATCATGGAGGATATGTGATTAGGTTAATTACTTTTCAATACGAGACTTTAAGAGCAACTGATGTTGTTTGGAGATAAATGTTACGATTTAACTTGGAAGACTATGTGACTAAATCCTTCAAATATTTGGGTTTCAATCTTATTTTGGTTTACTTTGATGAATTTTATGGACAAATTGTTTATCTAATGGTCCACGTTGAACTTTGGGTTTTGTTGGAAAAATTTTGGAGGTTAAGAATAGATTTTCTTTTTATAAAGGGTTATCCTTTTCTGGATTATCTGATCTTGTAGTAACCTTTTTGGTTTTAGTTTTGGTTAAGGTTTGAAGACATGGGAAATGTATAGTTATTATTTTTAGGTTCTCCTCTAGAAGTTGTTTATAGTACTCTTAATGCGAACAAGTCTCCCTAGATACTCGTCTTTTGGAAAAAAATATGAGTTTGATTAAGGAATCTAGTAAAAGTTGAGAGTCAACATGATAAGTGATTATGATTCCTTATGAATAAATTCCTCAATAAAAAGTAACTTAAAACAAAAATGTTTTCTATTAACTTTTCCTACTGGGGAACCCAACACCGTTTAACCCATCACAAGTTTGTGATTTTCTCATTGTTAACTTTCTCCTAAACATGTTTTCTATCACTCTCCATTAGAACATGACCCAATTTTTTCTCCTCCATGTCCATGTTTTCCATCATGGAGTCCTAGTATGGGTTAACTCGGGTGACCTCTGTGCTTATCTTTCTTTATTGTAAAGTGATTGTTTTACCGACTCTTGTTCCGATGTGGGACTTTCAAGGATGTTTCCAAGCGCAATTTTAAAATTGCGAGGACGCAATTCCCAAAAGGGGGGAAGGATGTAACACCCTAGGTAAATAAAGAATAGACATTTTCATATTTATCCATATTTGTGAATAAAATATTAATATGACTTTAAAGGGGACACTATGCTCGATGGCGTACCCAACACAAAACAATGAGTTTCTTGGGAATCTTACGTTGCACTCTAATAATAAATAATATTATTTTAAATGATAGTTAACATGTAGCCATTATAATGGCGGGAATGGATATAAATAACTAAAATATGATTATATATGTTTTTTAATGTTTTTACATTTATCCAATAAGAGCTAAAGGCTTAAAATATGGAAAGAATTAAATTTTAGGTGTATATTCCCTAGTTTTCACTAAAGGATCACTTATCGCCTTTTAATGGAGAACTGTAATTAAATATAGTTTTGATCACTCTTATACATTCTTTTGGAGCAAATAAAACTCTTATTAAGAATCGGGACATCAAATTTTACTTTGTGTAATTTTTTGGTATTTTTCCGATAAAGTTCATTTTTTAATGAATAATGTAGAATGTTGTGTTTTAATTCAAAAACTCTTTTTAATCTAATTTATTTTTATGATTAGATAATATTTTTAATTGGTTTTAAAGTGAAATTATAAAATATTTTTACCATTAAATCCAATAGTGGTCATTGAATTTAATTTCACATTGAAATCAGACTTAAACTAGTGTCAATCTTTTGATACTTATTGTTTTATAAAAACACGTTATTTGCTCTGACAGCGGGAATTAATTATTAAATTAATTAATGTGACTAATATGTTTTGAATTTTGTAAAATAGACTTCATTTTTGAATTCGGAATATCAAATATAGCTTAGTGTAAATTTTTGGTAATTTTCTGAAAAACTTCAATTTTTGATGAATAGTGAAACCACTAAGTGGTAATCAAGCAAACTGATTTTTCAGTTAAATGAAAGTTTACCACTAATGTGTATTGAATTTTGAAAATCCTACATACATGGTTGTCATTAAGAAGTAAAATGTGGTTCAATGGGATAAAAATAATTTTTTTGGTGAATAGTAACTTATTAAGTTTTTAATCGCGATTAGTGGTAATTAGTGTAGTTTAAGGTAAAAATGATATTATAAAAATGTGAAAACACCATGAAACTTGTCTTACACCTATTGGGTGAGTCATGGCCGACCAAGACAATCCATGGGAGAACTTGGGGACCCCATGGAGCCACATTAGTTGGAAAATGACATTAATATATTTTTATTTAATGTTAAAGTGAAAATGACACTAACATAAATTGTTTTACTAAAATACTTTTTAAGTGGGGTTATACAAGTACAAAGTTTGATTATAAATAGTCATTGGAAAGCTAAAACGATTTCCTACATCATAGTAATTTTTTTATAATTTTTAGACATTAAATAAATTTAATTATTTATGACATAATAATGATGCAGCGATGACATCATTATTTGATGATTTAAATAAAATAGAAAGATAATGTAATATCTATGAACTAAACATGTCCAAAACCAATTGGATGAGTGTATTTCGAACCCTTATCACCTTATCCACTAATTCTATCAATGTGGGACCTTTTAAAACCGAAACACATTTTCAAATAAAGTAATATTTATTTACTTTCCAAAAGTGCCCCTCCTCTCCTCTTATAAAAGGCCCCCACCTCTACCTCTTTTCACACACTCATCAAGCCTTTGGCTCGGCCAAACCCTGACCATTTACTCTCTCCACATACATCTCCTCATCCTAGAGGATTCCCTTTTGGTAGAATCCTTTCAAAGGAAGCCTTTAGGCTCAAATCAAAAGGAGTTACACTTTTAAAGGTAATTCTTTCTCTCATGTTCATTTGTTTTATTTTGCTTCTCCAACCCCCTAAACTCTTTTTATTTACTTCTTTTGTAACAACACCAGTATCTTCAATATACTATGATGTTGTTATAATATTTATTTGAGCTAAACTCTCACACATATACATCAAATGGTTAAAGAACATACGGTTTCCGTGGATGGCGAAATTCTGCCTCCCGAAATGATGATTGTTCAATACTCATTTAACACCTTCAAAGGTGGCCATTATGATGTCACTATTTTAATATATGATATATAATATGTTTATGTTTTATTTATACTTCTGTATTTTCATTTTTTTCTTACCTTTATGGCTTCCATTATGGGTATACGCGATATCTTCATTTAAGGAAGTGCGGACTACCGCCCCCTCAAAGTGATTTGATTCGTTAAATACCATATGTGGGATGTATAAAGGATGGAAATATGATATTATATATGACATTATACTGGAATTATAATATACCTTTATATCATTATTATTCCATTCTATAAAATACGAAATAGAAATGAAAGTAGCGTTCATGCGTACGTACGGCTTACCGTCTCCATGAACGGTGCATTTCATTTCTTACCTCTAAATGATTATGTAATGTTATAAATTCATGCATGTACTGGATATATATGACATATATTATATATACATAATGAATAAAATTCTGGATATAATAAACATTTTGCCACATGAACAACATGTATTTGTAAGAAGTCCACTTTCGACTTAAGAACCAAATATCTGCAAAACAAATATTATTAACTTAAATGATTACATAATGTTTATGACATGGTAATAAGTGATATAAAAGGAATAATGAACTTCAAAAATGTTCTCAAGGAAGTATAAATTAACTCAAGTTTATTATTCAGGAGATTAAAGAATGATCAAGTCAAGTCGGACCCGAGGTAAGGGATCCTACTCCTCTCTTTCTTTTTAAGTACACACTTTTATGTCGTTACTTTTAAAGCTCATCTTTCTTGTTATTGGGAAGATCTTTTATATTACACTTAATGTAATTTTTATGTTCATGTGATGAGAGACCCTATTCTCTCTCATAAATCCATTTTGGAAGTTTTGAGTGGCGTCGTTAGGCTGCCGAATTTTCGTAAGGGATTTTTCATCTCACTTTTATTCTCGTGAGTTTTATGCTACATTTACCTCAAATTCCATTGAGTGGTGTATTTACTGCCCATTATTCTACTCTTTGTGTAATATACTTTCATTTATGAGTATTTACATCAATGATCTATTGTCCTTCTTTCATGGGGTGTATGTTTTGAAAGATACCCATGTCGGCAAGGGAACCTTTCACCCTCCTCTTTTTTAAAAGACTTATTCTGTTGGGTCTTTTAATTAACATATTGTTAGGTTGGGATGTGTTCTGATATATCCTTATTGATGTAAATTTTATGTCCAAGTGATGAGATACACTCTTTATCTCTCATCAATTCATTTTGATGTGATGTCGTTCGGCTGTCAAGGGAACTTTTTAACCCAATTTCGATTTCTTTGGGTTCAACATGTGGTCATTGAATATTTCATCCATTGAATATGTGTGAATGACATTTTATTGTTTTACACTTATTATCCACTTACATTGGGTGTATTTATATTTGTCACACATATTTTTTAGATTGATTTGTCCTTAATTTAAGGATACCTTCTTTATAAGGGATTTCATCACATTTGACATTCCTATTGAGGGTTCATTGTTGTTATGCACCAATTCACTCTTATATGGTGTATATACTGTCCTTTGGAGTATTATATCATGAATCCATTTATTCTCATTATATTATAAAGTTCTTGCTAAATTTTATTCTTCAATTATTGTATTCAAGTGTCTCTAATTTTGGTAAAACCCCTTTAACCAAAATATCGTTTTAAATATTTTAATTATTAGTTCTTGTTAATATCCATGTTTTCAAAATGGTTTTAAGGATTTATTTATATGGATATTAATGGTTTAAAATTTTAAGCTTCAAGGCGGTATGGGACACTTTGATTCAAAAATATCTTTATTAAATGTTTTAAATGGTTTTGAAAATGGTTTTTAATTGATTCATTATTTCAATATCCTAAAGTGTTATATTGTGATTGAAATGTGGAAATGTTATGTTTCCTTTGTTCATGTTTTAAGTGATACGTTTATGTTATGGTACTTGGGAATTATTATGAAGACGGGTGGTTCTGTGATAGACTAAGGGCGGGTGAGCCCGTTATAGCTCTCCAATGCATTGGGTAACACGAAGGAGTGAAACGTTAAGGTTTCTCCGAAGAGATTTTAGGTAATATACTGTGATGGGTATTCCAAACGTAACCAAGAGGGTTACTCCCTATGTAAGAATGTTATGTATGCCTCAAGTTACCTTTATGTCTTATGTCTTCTATGATTTATTCAAGATTTGATATGCCTATATTTTATGGGTAAAGTATGATTTCATTCTTATGTACATGTGAACTCATGTTTCCTTTCCATATTTTTATAACCCTTACTGAGCTTTTTATGCTCATCCCAAGTTTTGAAATGTTTTTCAGGTCAAGGGAAAGGTACATGATAAGATTATAGAGTCAAGGATGTGTTAAGAAAGAATCCATGTTTTATTTTCAATATGATTCCGTTGATGGGAAGAATGAATACTATCTTATATGTAAACACTTTGTTTAAATGTGGATTGTAATGAAAGTTTCATGATCTAATTCTCTAAAAATCTAAACTTGAAAAGATCCTCAATGTGTAATCTTGTAATAACTCAAGATTAATTAAGGTTTAAGGCTGGGGCCTTATAATCAACATCTAGAGAATCACTTAATCCACAAAAGAGAACTATATATTTCCCATGTGTTTAGACAAAAACCAAAACCAAAATTGTTAGTACGAGATCAGATAATACCCAAAAAGTATAATCCTTTATAAAAAGAAAATCAATTCTTAATCTCCAAAATTTGTCTAACAAAACCCAAATATCAACGAAGACCATTCGATAAACAATTTTTCCATAAAATTAATCAAAGTAAACCAAACTAAGATTGAATCCCAAATATTTGTAGTATTTAATCACATATTCTTCCAAGGTAAAATTAACATTTATCTCCAAATATCGTCAGTTTCTCCTAAAGTCTCATATTGAAAAGTAATTAACCTAATCATATATCTTCCATGATAGGTCAATATTTTCATAGATAACCTAAAATAAACTTATTCCGCATTCATAAAATTATATAACTAAAAATAAAAATTCATACTAACCAGGGACTTCATGTAGTCCAGTGGTAGGCCATGCACCCTTGTCGCCATTCAGTTGTGGGTTTGATTCCTGCAGCCTTACCAGATGTGACGGGTTTTCACCCATCATACGATTTATACTTTTTATAAAACTCCAAAAATAACCCTAACATGTTTTAACTTCAATGGTTACCTTATACCTCCCATTTTCATCCAAATTCATTACAATCTCAACATCTTAATCCTTGAAGTCTTATTTCACCACCATAAGATAAAATAAAATGATTCCCAAAAATTAAGAACATCATACCTTGATCATGGTGTCAATTTGGTTTCATCGTCACCATGTTCACGTAGATAGAAAGTTCATGCATTGAAACAATGATTTAGAGATCCTTCAAAATCATTTTCTTCCTCCATCCAAATACACCTTGTACAACATGGGTCATATGCGTGTTCATAGAAAAACAGTTTTGGAAAATAATCATGTATGACATATAATTTCAAGACATCTGATAAGACATGATTTCTATAAAATAGTCTTACTGAATTTGGGATGAAACTTTCAATTAATGGTCCTTTTAAAATACCATAGGTATGTACTGAGAGACTATATATTAAAAGAAAATATAAATAGGTTGCAAAAGGGTCTCCATCTTTAGCACCTTCATTAAAATCAAAATATTCTTCAAAATATTGTGATAAGGTAACATATTTAAAAATTCCTTGATAATATCTACCTTTCTTGAAAATATGAGAATATTGTGAAAATTGGATTTGTCTAAATACAACCCATGATCCACAATGATAATGAGGTATAGTAGAGGTGTTTGATATCTCAAACAGCTGCTTGCAAGTGACTTGTATGCTATAAAGAGATTCACAATCATCAAAACATTACTTTGCAAAAATTGTTGCAATCAAGTCATCAGGAAGAGATAATAATGTCATTTGAGATCCTCCTCCTTCCATTTCCTTGACCAGAAAAATTTATAAAACAATGATTTAACTAAGATAATTAACATAGGGACTAATCATGTGTTTAACGAAAACTGCTAATCCCTAAAGTTGTATAAACCGACCTTTGATACCAACTATAAGGACCTTTCCATAAAACATTACTTAATATTTAATTAAATTGAATAATTCACATTGTGGATCTTTTTAGGTTTAGAGTTTTAGAGAATTAAGAAATAACTATTACATATCAAAGATTACAAAGTAGATATATCTACTCAGTTTCCATTTTTTTCACAAAATAAAAACTCTTGAACAATAGAGTCATGTCTAGTTCTTGTTTTAGACAACTTGACATTTCCTTGATCCCATACTTGACACTATTCCACTTTATATCCTGTGAAAAACATTTCAAAAAACATGGGATGAGAATAAAAAGCTCAGTAAAGATTATAATAATACGGAAAGAAAACATTAGTCCATGTATACATAAGAATCAATGAAATTATACATTACTCATAAAACATAATAAATTTAACATACCTCATGAAATCATAAGATTTATGCATAAATCAAAAGAAATAATAATACATAAATGTAACATGAGTCATTCAAAACATTATTACGTAGAGAGTAACCATCATGTTTAAGTTTGGAATACCTATCACAGTATATTCCCTAAATCTATTCGGAGAAACCTTAGCGTTTAACTCTTTCGCGTTACCCAATGCATTGGAGAGCTATATTGGGATCACCCACCCTTATTTTATCACGGAACCACCCGTCTTCATAAACAATGCCCAAGAAACATAACATAATCAGAGAACATAACTTAGGCATAAAGTAATGATAACATTCCCATATTTCAATAACAATATAACATTTTAAGATATTGAAATAATGAATCCATTCTAAATACCATTTTCGAAACTATTTATAACATTTAATAAACATATTTTTGAATAAAAGTGTCCCATACCACCTTGAAGATTTTAACATTTTAAACCATTAATATCCATATAAATAAATCATTAAAACCATTTTTAAAAAATGGATATTAATGAGAAATATTTATAATAACAAATCATTAAAACATTTAAAGTGATATTTTAGTTAATGGGTTTTTAACAAAATGAGAGACACTTGAATACAATAATTGAGGAATAACATTTAATCAGAACTATATAATATCATGAGAATAAATGGATTCATGATATAATATTCCAAAGTATAGTATATAAACCATATAAGAGAGAATTGGTGCATAACAACAATGAAGTCTCAATAGAAATGTAAAATGAGATTAAATCCCTTATAAAGAAGGTATCCTTAAATTAAGGATAAATAAATCTCATAATTATGTGTGACGAATATAAATACACCCAATATAAGTGGATATTAAGTTTCAGACAATCAATGTTCATTCACACATATTCAAAGGATTACATATTCAATAACTACATGTTGCACAAAAAGAAATCGATATTGGGTTAAAAAGATCCCTTGGTAAAATTCGACAGCCTAACGGCGTCACTTTAAAACTCATAAAATTAGTTGATGAGATGAAAAATGGTATATCATCACTTGGACATAAAATTTAAATCAATAACGATATAGAAGAACATATCCCAACATAAAAATATGTAATTTAAATGACATAACAAAAAAAGACTTTTAAAAAGATGCGGAATGGTTCTTTTACAGATTTGGGTAACATTAAAAATGTTCACCCCATGAAAGAAGGACCATACAATGTTGATGTAAATAAAAATAAAAGAAATTATATTACACAAAAATTAGAATAATGGGAAGTACATAAACCACTCAAAATAAATAGTGGAAAAAGTAGCATAAATCTGACGGAAATAAAAGTGAGATGAAAAATCCCTAACGAAAACTCGACACCGTTACAACGCCACTTAAAACATCCAAAAATGGATTTATGAGATCAAATTGGGTATCTCATAATATTAACATAAAATTTACAGAAATATGAATATTAAATAACATCTCCCAACATAAGAAATAGGAGCATAATGTTAGTTACATAAAAAAGAGTGCTTAAAAAGAAAGAGAGTATTAGGATCCCTTTCCTCAAGTCCGACCTGTCTTGTTCGTTTATTTATATTCCTGAATAATAAACATTGGTCAATTTATAATTGATTAAGGACGTCCTATAAATATTATTATTCAGTTCATATCACATATTATATTTTTAAAATAATTGGTTAATAATGTGAGTTCATATCAGACGTTTTTGTCGATGTTTGGTACATGAGTCAAAAATGAACTTGTTTGAAAATGATTGTCCAGGTAGTTATAAGTAAATAATCTCCAGAATAGTATTAATGATTTAAATATTATATATATACAGTAAATATTCATTTTATACAATTTCATAACATTTGTAGATACAAATAAATGAAATGCACCGTTCATGAAGATGGTAGGCCGTACGTACGCATGAACGCTACTTTCATTTCTTTGTTATATTAATGGAATTAATAATAAATAAGAGATACATATATTATAATTACAGTATAATATATATGTTATATATGTCACATATGTTCATTAATCTAATTGTTTATACATTCCATGTATTGCCTGAACAAGTCACATCACTTGAGGGGGCAGTAGTCCACACTTCCTCGTCTGAAATTATCGCATTTTCACAACATGCAAAGCATAAAGGTATATTTTAAATATAAAATACAGAAGAATAGAGAGGACATAAATATAATAGATATCATATAAAAATATTTCTATCATAATGGCCACCATGAGAGGTGGTAGGATAAGATAGAACAATCATCGCTTCGTGAGGCACTAATTCACCATCCACAGAAATAGTATGTTCTTTAACCATTAGACGGAGGTGTGTGTAAGTGTAGCTGGAATATTTCTCATACAAACATCCTAGTATATTTAATATACTGGTTTTTTTACAAAATAAATGAATATAAATAGTTTAGGGGGTTGGAGAAGAAAAATAAAACAAAAGAACATTAGGGAAGACTTTACATTTAAATCTGGTAACTCCCCTTGGTTTGAACCAAAAGGGTTTCTTGAGGAGCTCTATACCTAAGGAAAGGATTCTAGGATCAGTCGAGGGATGTATAGAGATAAAATGGGCATATTTTGGCCTATCCAATGGCTTGAGAGGTGTGGGTATGGTTGTAGAGGTGGGGTCCTTTTATAAGAGAAGTGGAGGGGTACTCTTGGAACGTTATAAAATATTACTTTATTATAAAATTATTTTAGGATTTTAAAGGTCCCAAAAGGATATATTTAGAGGATAAGGTGATAAGGTTTCTAAATCCACCCATCCAATAGGGTTTTAACAAGTGTAAGACTTATATTTTACCCTATCTGCTCATATTATTTAAATTGTTCATTTATGAGGTAATCACGGTGTCATAAATAAATTAATTTATCTAATGTCTAAAAATTATAAAAAAAAATATCATGATATAGGAAATATTTTTAGATTTCTAATTAATATTTGTATTAAAAAATATGACTTTTATAACCCCATGTAAAAATTGTTTTAGTAAAATAATACATGTTTGTGACATTTTAATTTTAACTTTAAATAAAAAGATATTAATGTCATTTTCCTACCATGGTGGCTCCATGGGGTCCCCAAGTTGACCCATGGATTTTAATGGTGTTCCATGACTCATAAAATAAGGGTAGGACAAGTGTAAAGGTCATTTCATATTATTATAACATTATCTTTACCTTAAATTACGCTAATTACCTTTAATCACGATTAATAAAACGTAAAAGTTACTATTCACCAAAAAATTATTTTAATCCCATTGAACCACATTTTACATCCTAATGGAAACCATGTATGTTGGATTTTTGAAATTAAAATTACAGAAGTGATAAAGATTCATTTAAATGAAAAATAAGTTTTTTCACTACCACTTAGTGGTTTCACTATTCATCAAACATTGTTGTTTTTCAGAAAAATAACAAAAATTCACACTAAGATATATTTGATATTCTGAATTCAAAAATGATGTATATTTAAAAAAAATTAAAAACATATAATTTTCATTAATTAATTGAATAATTAATTCCCGTTGTCAGAACAAATAGCGTGTTTTTATGAAACAATATATCAAAAGATTGATAGTAGTTTAAGTCCAAATTCAAAGTGAAATTAATTCCAATCACCACTATTGAATTAAATGGTAAAAATATATTATAATTGGACTTTAAAACCAATTAAAAAGTTAATCTAATCATATGAATAAATTAGATTAAAAATAGGTTTTCAATTAAAATACAACATTTTTCAGTATTCAATAAAAAATGAACTTCAGTGGAAAAATACCCAAAATTTACACAAAGTAAATTATGATGTCCCGATTATAAATAAGAATTTTATCTTGTCCAATAGAATTTATATGAGTGACCAAAACTATATTAAAGAGGCTTCACCATAAAAAGGCAATAAATTGACCTTTAATGAATTTTTGATTATTTATGCTTAAAATAGAATTCTTTTCTTATTTTAAGCCTTTATCATTTTTTGGATAAATTTAAAAACATTTAACAAACATATAAAATCATAATTTAGTTATTTATATTCAATCCTGCCAATACAATGGCTAGGCGTTAACTACTATTTAAAATAATATTATTTTATTATTAGAGTGCAACGTAAGATTTCAAAGAAACTCAATGTTACGTATTGTGTACGCCATTGAGCATAGCGTTACCTTTAAATTAATATTAATATTTTATTCAAAAATATTAATAAACATGAAAAAGTAATATTCTTTATTTACCTGGGATGTTACATCCTTCCCCCCTTTTGGGAATTGTGTCCTCATAATTTTAAAATTGGGTTTGGAAACATCATTGAAAGCCCCACATCGGAAAAAGAGTAAATTAAAATGTCGCATTAAAATAATGAAAGGGAAGTACAAAGGTCACCCGAGTTAACCCATACTAGGATTCCATATAGGAAAACATGGACATGGAAGAGAAAACAAATGGTTATGTTCTGATGGAGAGTAATAGAAAACATGATTAGGAGAAATTTAACCACAAGAAGATCACAAACATGTGATGGGTTAAACGGTATTTGATTCCCCAGTAGGAAAAGATAACAGACAACATTTTTGCTTTAAGGTACTTTTTATTGAGGAATTTATTTATGAGTTTAAATAAATCATAATGGAACATACTTACTTATCGTGTAGACTTTCATCTTTTACTGTATTTCTAACACAAAATCATACTTTCCCCAAATGATGATTATTTAGGATGACTTGTTCAAATTAAGAGTGTTATAATAAACATCTAGAGATTCACTAAATCCACAAAAGATAACTATATATTTCCCAAGTCTTTAGACAAAAACCAAAACAAAAAATTTTTGTACGAGATTAGATAATACCCAAAAAGGATAATCCTTTATAAAAAGAAAATAAATTCTTAATCACCAAAATTTTTCCAACAAAACCCAAAGTTCAAAAAATACCATTCGATAAACAATTTTTCCATAAAATTCATCAATTTAAACCAAATTAAGAATGGAACCCAAATATTTGTAGGATTTAATCACATAGTCTTCCAAGGTAAAATTAACATTTATCTCCAAATAACATCAGTTGCTCTTAAAGTCTCATATTGAAAAGTAATTAACATAATCAAATATCTTCAATGATAGGTCAATATTTTCCTAGATAACCCAAAATCAACTTATTATTGATTCATAAAATTATATAACTAAAAATAATAATTCATACTAACCAGGGACATCACGTAGTCCAGTGGTAGGCGATGCACCCTTGTCGCCCTTCAGTTGTGGGTTTGATTCCTATGGCCTTACCAGATGTGATGGGCTGTCACCCATCCTACGGGTTGTCCTTTTTATAAAACTCCAAAAATAACCCTAACATTTTTTAACCTTGATTGTTTCCTTATACCTCCCATTTTCATCCAAATTCATCAAAATCTTAACATCTTAGTCCTTGAAGTCTTATTTCACCACCATAAGATAAAATAAAATGATTCCCAAAAATTAAGAACATCATACCTTGATCATGGTGTCCATTTGGTTTCATTGTCATCTTATTCACGTAGATAGAAGGTCCATGCATTGCAACAATGATTTATAGATCCTTCAAAATTATTTGCTTCCTCGATCCAAATACACCTTGTACAACATGGGTCATATGGGTGTTCATTGAAAAATAGTTTTGGAAAATAATCATGTCTGACATATAATTTCAAGACATCTGATAGGACATGATTTCTATAAAATAGTCTGACTGAATTTGAGTTGAAACATTTAATTAATAGTCCTTTAAAAATACCATAGGTTTGTGTTGAGATAATATATTTTAAAAGCAAGTATAAATAGATTGAAAAAGGGTCTCCTTCTTCAACACCTTCTTCAAAATCATAATATTCTTCAAAATCTTGTGATAAGGTAAAATAATTGAAAATTCCTTGATAATATCAACCTTTCTTGAAAATATTAGAATATTGTGAAAATAGGATTTGTCTAAATACAACCTGTGATCCACGATGATAACGAGGTATAGCGGAGGTGTTTGATATCTCAAACAGCTGCTTGCAAGTGAGTTGTATGCTAGAAAAAGTTTCACAATCATCAGAACATAACTTTGCAATAATTATTGAAAGCAAGTCATCATGAAGAGATAATAATGTCATTTGAGATTCTCCTCCTTCCATTTCCTTGATATGAAAAAGTTATAAAACAAGGATTTAACTAAGCTAATAAACATAGGGAATAATCATGTGATTAACAAAGACATCTAATCCATAAAATTGTCTAAACCGACCTTTGATACCAACTAGAAGGACCCGTCCTTAAAACATTACTTAATCTTGAATTAAATTTAATAATTTACATTGAGGATCTTTTCTGGTTTAGAGTTTTATATAATTAGGATATAACTATTACATCTCAAATATTACCAAGTAGAAACATCTACTCAGTTCCAATTTTTTTCACAAAATAAAAACTTTTGAACAAAAGAGTCATGTCTAGTTCTTGTTTTAGACAACATGACATTTCCTTTATCCCATCCTTGACACTATTCCACTTTATGTCCTGTGAAAAACATTTAAAAAAATGGGATGAGAAAAAAATGCTCAGTAAGGGTTATAAAAATATGGAAATAAAACATTAGTCTATGTATACATAAGAATCAATGAAATCATACTTTACTCATAAAACATAAGAAATTTAACATACCTCATGAAATCATAAAATTTATGCATAACTCAATAGAAATCATAATAAATTAAGGTTACTTGAGGCATTCATAACATCCTTACGTAAGGACTAAAACTCATGGTTATGTTTGGAATACCCATCACATTATACTCCCTAAATATCTTCGGAGAAACCTTAGCCTTTAACTCCATTGAATTACCCAATGCATTGTAGAGCTATATCGCACTCACCCGCCCTTATTTTATCACGGAAACAACCGTCTTCATAAAAAATTCCCAAGAACCATAACATAATCATATCACATAACTTAAGCATAAAGTAAAGATAACATTTCAACATTGCAATAACAATATACTATTTTAAGATATTGAAATAATTAATCCATTCTAAAAACCATTTTAAAACTATTTAAAACATTTAATAAAGAGATTTTTGATTCAAAGTGTCCCATAACACCTTGAATATTCTAACATTTTAAACCATTAATATCCATATAAATCAATCCTTAAAACCATTTTGAAAACATGGATATTAATGAGAAATATTTATAAGAACAAATCATTAAAACATTTAAAGTGATATTTTAATTAAAGGGTTTTTAACAAAATGAGAGACACTTGAATACAATAATTGAGAAATAACACTGAATCAGAACATTATAATAACATTAGAATAAAGGGATTAATGATATAATATTACAAAGGACATTATATACACTATATAAGAGTGAATTGGTGCATAACAATAATGAAGTCTCAATAGAAATGTAAAATGAGATGAAATCCCTTATAATGAAGGTATCCTTAAATAAAAGATAAATCAATCTCATAATTATGTGTGAAAAATATAAATACACCCAATATAAGTGGATATTATGTGTAAAACAATCAATTGTCATTAAAACATATTCAATGGATGACATATTCAATTACTACATGTTTAACCAAAAGAAATCAAAATTGGGTTAAAAAGTTCCCTTTGTAAAATTCGACAGCCTAACGGCGTCACTTTAAAATTCATAAAATTATTTGATGAGAGATAAAATGGTATCTCATCACTTGGAAATAAAATTTACATCAATAATGATATAAAATAACATATCCCAACATAAAAAGGTGAAATTTAAAAGATATAACAAAATAAGTCTTTTAAAAAGTGGAGGGTGAAAGGTTCCCCTACCAATTTGGGTAACATTCAAAACGTTCACCCCATGAAAGAAAGACCGTAAAACGTTGATGTAAATACCCTTAAAAGAAATTATATTACAAAACAATTAGAATAATGGGAAGTACATACACCACTCAAAATAAATAGTGGAAAATGTAGCATAAATCTCATGGGAATAAAAGTGAGATGAAAAATCCCTTACGTAAACTCAGCAGCCTAACAGCGCCACTTAAAACTTCCAAAAATGGATTGATGAGATCAAATAGGGTATGAAATTACATTAACATAAAATTTACAGAAATATTAATATAAAAGAACATCCCCAAACATAATAAATAGGTTCTTAAAGTAAGTTACTTAAAAAAGAGTACTTAAAAAGAAAGAGAGAGGTAGGATCCCTTACCTCAAGTCTGACTTTTCTTGTTCGTTTATTTATATTACTAAATAATAAACATTGGTCAATTTATAATTTCTTAAGGAACTCATTTAATGATTATTATTCAGTTCATATCATATATTTTAATGTTATAATAATTGGTCAATAATGTGAGTTCATATCAGACGTTTTTGTCGATGTTTGGTACATGAGTCAAAAATTAACTTGTTTGAAAATGATTGTCCATGTATTTATAAAAAAATAATCTCCAGAAAATTATTAATGATTTAAATATCGTATATATACAGTACATATTCATTTCATACTATTTCATAACATTTGGAGATAAAAAGAAATGAAATGCACCGTTCATTGAGACGGTAGGCCGTACGTTCGCATGAACGCTACTTTCATTCCTTTGTCATATTAATGGAATTAAAAATAAATGAAAGATATATATATATATTATAATTCCAGTATAATATATATGTTATATAGGTCACATATGTTCATTAATCTCATTCTTTATACATTCCATGTATTTCATGATCGAGTCACACCACTTGAGGGGGCGGTAGTCCACACTTTCTCGTATGAAATTATCGCATTTGCACAACATGGAAAGCATAAAGGTATGTTTTAAATACAAAATACAGAAGAATATATAGGAAATAAATATAATATATATCATATAAATATAGTTCCATTATAATGTCCACCATGAGAGGTGGTAGGAGATGATAGAACAATCATCGTTTCGTGAGGTAGTAATTCGCCATCCACAGAAACAGTATGTTCTTTAACCATTAGACGAAGGTGTATGTATGTGTAGCTCGAATATTTTTCATAAAAACATCCTAGTATATTTAATATACTGGTTTTTTTACAAAATAAAGGAATAAAAATAGTTTATGGGGTAGGAGAAGAAAAATAAAACAAAATAACAATAGGGAAGATTTAATCTTTAAATTGGGTAACTCCCCTTGGTTTGAACAAAAAGGGTTTCGTGAAGATATTTCGGCTTATGTAAGGGATTTTAGGATGAGGATAGGGATGTGGAGAGATAAACTGGTTATAGAATGTCTGATAAAACAGCTTTAGAGGTGTGGGTAAGGTGGTAGGGGTGGGGGCCTTTTATAAGAGAAGAGGTGTGGCACTCTTGGAAAGTTATAAAATATTACTTTATTATAAAATGCTTCTCGGATATTAAAGGTCCCAAAAAAATATATTTCGAGGATAAGGTGATAAGGTTTCGAAATACACTCATCCAATAGGTTTTTGAAAAGTTTAAGACATAGAGTTTACACTATCTTCTCATTTTATTTAAATCGTTCAGTTATGAGGTAATCACCACATCATCACGGTGTCATAAATAAATTTATTTATTTAATGTCTAAAAATAATAAAAAATATCATGGTGTAGGAAATATTTTTATATTTCTAATGAATATTTATTGTAAAAAATATGACTTTTATAACCCCATGTAAATTTTTTTTAGTGAAACAATACATGTTTGCGACATTTTAATTTTAACATTAAATAAGAAGTTATTAATGTCATTTTCCTACCAAGGTGGCTCCATGGGGTCCCCAAGTTGACCCATGGATTTTATTGGTCGGCCATGACTCATCCAATAAGTGTAGTACATGTTTCAGGGTCATTTCATATTATTATAACATTATCTTTACCTTAAATTACACTAATTACCTTTAATCACGATTAATAAAACATAAAAGTTACTATTCACCAAAAAATTATTTTAATCCCATTGAACCACATTTAACATCCTAATGACAACCTTGTATGTTATATTTTTTAAATTCAAATCCCAGAAGTGGTAAAGTTTCATTTAAATGAAAAATCGGTTTTTTAACTACCACATAGTGGTTTCACTATTCATCAAAAATTGATGTTTTTCAGAAAAATACCAAAAATTAACCCTAAGATATATTTGACTTTCCAAATTCAAAAATGATGTCTAGTTTAAAAAATTAAAAACATATAAGTTGAATTAATTAATTTAATAATTAATTCCCGTTTTCAGAACAAATAGCGTGTTTTTATGAAATAATATATATCAAAAGATTGACACTAGTTTAAGTCAAATTCAAAGTGAAATTAATTCCAATTAACACTATTGGATTAAATGGTAAAAGTATATTATAATTGGACTTTAAAACCAATTCAAAAGATAATATAATCATATAAATAAATTATATTAAAAAGAGGTTTTGAATTAAAATACAACATTTTTCAGTATTCATTAAAAAAATGAACTTTATCAGAAAAATACCCAAAATTTACACAATGTAAATTTTGATATCCCGATTCTAATGAAGAATTTTATTTTGTCCAATAGAATGTATAATAGTGAACAAAACTATAATGTCCCTTCCCCAGGTTCCACGCAACAGGTGCCCCGAGCGCGGTTCACCACGTGACATCAAGCGCATTTTCCCAAAACGCCAGAGGCTGCCGACTAGCAGTGAGGGCCCAGGTCTGATAGTGGGGAAACTATGCCCTCATTTGTCAAAGTGTAGCGCAACGGAATACCAAAATAAACATACAACAACAGCAGAAGCAGTAAAAATACACAACTGAAATAACTACAGTAGTGGATATAGACAACAGTATAGAAGTGATGATGCTACATGTTCAAATTCTAAGAAAACAACCAGAACATGTTATAAATCACCGTGATACAACCAAAAGCAAAGTACAGCAATACAACTAAACAGCTGGCAGCGGCATTGCGAGCCTAGGCTCGGTCCCATGCCCTCCTACTCCTCAGCAACTGTCATGTACCTGTATAGGGACTCTTGCCCCTATCTACACCTACAGCAACGTAATCTGTTTGGGCCGAAAAGCATGTCCCAAATAGGGTGTGAGAAATATATCTCAGTAGGAACCCACCAAAGTCCCATGCACAACTGTGTGTAAAACATGCAAAAAGTGTGCAATAGTAAAAGCAATAACTAAGAAGTACTCAAAAGTAACTAACATAACGGTTAAATTGCCATTTTATTATTCATTTAATTCCTTTAATTTAGTAACGTTTTGTGCTCAGCACCAAGCCCTCAGGCTAACAAGAACCGTGCCCTCGGGATTAAATAGTAACCACGCCCTCAGGCTTGCCCTCAAGCCATATAGAATCTAACCCGCAGGTATTTCCCTCAGGCGTAACAGAAATTCTCTCCCTCTGGCATATGAAGTGTCGCCCTCAGGCACAAAAGTCAAGCCCTCAGGCACGAAATGTTTCCCTCAGGCGGAATAACGATAGGCCTCGGGCTAAAACAGTCATGCCCTCAGGCTAATCACAACAATGCCCTCAGGCTAAATAGGTAACCGGGCCAGGCCCAACATATCAAAATGCAGTAAACAAGTAATTCCTCTCAAGGAAATTCTACAGTTACTACATTTAAGGCATACCCTCAGGTATCTTGTCCAAGCTGCTAAACAGAGGAACACACCCCTCGAGCTGGTCCTGGATCCAAGCAACGATCCCAAACATCATTTCATTATCACCATTTAATCACCTATGCAATTCTAGGCATTAAATATAGCAACGGCCTCAGCTACATGACACCCCAACAAGGGTTCCTGGCACGAAAATGCACAAAAACTCATGACATTTAGAAAATAAACACCAAGCCACCAACCTTATGTGCCAACGAACACTATACCCGAACGCCAGCTCCAGAAACGCCCAAGAACGGCGTAGATCTGACGAAGAACAAAATCCATTCAAACGTAAAGAACTTACGTTGGGAGAAGAATTGGTAAGAATGGTACCAGAAGGAGGAACGGATTACCCGTACGGTTCCAAAGAGATCGTCCGAAGCCGAATCAGATTCCAGACGAACTCCCGTTGGATCTTCAAAGGTCCGGCCTCCTCCTTTGGCTCCAAAATGGCTCAAACGCCTCATCTTCCAAATGAGGAAGCTACTACATATTTTAAGCCAAAAAAACAAAGTACACGGCATGTACTTCTGAGTACACGGCGTGTACTTCTTTCATTTAACTATTCATTTGGCAGCACCGACACTGTTCACCTGCCGACAAGAGTACACGTCATGTACTCCCGAGTACACGGCGTGTACTGCCACCCAGCTGGCGGCGACTCCACCGCCTTACTTTTTAACCAGCCGACTGACTACACGGCGGGTAATGGACCACTACACGGCGTGTAGTCAGTTCCTACACCCTTTGTGACAGGCGATCCTACACGCCCTGTGTACTTATCCCAACACGGCCAAAAGTACATGGCGTGTGGGCAAAGTACACGGCATGTAGTTTCAAAATTTTGGATTTTTTCCCCATTTTTTCATATTTTCTCAAAATCACTTAAGGAAAAGGAAAATAATAAGCCCATACGTCTAAAACAAGAACTGGGTTCTTACAAACTCCCCCCTTATAGCAATTCATCCCCGAATTTCCCTTTAGAGGGTGGCAAAGAGAAAGCTCAGAACAGCTCTGGCCACTGAGCACATACATCGGACTCCCGCTCCCAGGTCTCGTCCTGCACTCGGCCATGCTTCCATAGCACCCGTACGAGAGGAACTGACCGGCCTCGGAGGACCTTCGTTCTCCTTTAAACGATACGAATCAGATGCTCCTCAAAGGACGCATCATGCTGAAGCTCAACCTACGGAGGCTGAAAGGTGTGAGACGGGTCTGAATGGTAGTGACGCAACTGAGACACATGGAAGACGTCGTGCATGGCTCGGTACTGCTGTGGTATCTGCAACCGATAGGCAACCAGCCCGACTCTCTCCAGAATCTCGAATGGCCCCACATGCCTCGGTGAAAGCTTACCCTGTCTCCTGATCCTTTTGTGTCCCAGCCTCGGCAAAACACGCAAGAAAACCTGATCCCCAACCATGAACTCCAAAGGTCGTCTGCGGCGATCAGCATAAGACTTCTAACAAGACTGCGCGGTATCCATCTACTTCTGAATCAACTGGACTTGCTCAGATGACTCCTACATGTGCTTTGGTCCTAGTAAAGCTGCCTCACCTACCTCTAACCAGCAGAAAGGTGATTAGCATGGCCTATCATATAAATCCTCATATGGTTCCATCTCAATAGTTTCCTAAAAACTATTGTTATAGGAAAAATCGACTAAGGGTATATGCTTCTCCCAAGAGCCCCCAAAGTCTAGGATGCATGGGTGCAACATGTCCTCTAGCACCTATATCATCCACTCTGACTGGCCTTCTGTCTGAGTGTGGTATGCTATGCTCAGAAGCACCTGTGTACCCAGCGCCCTCTGAAAACTCTTCCAGAAAAGAGACGTGAAGCGGGCATCCATATCTGAAATGATAGAATGAGGGACCCCATGAAGACGTACAATCTCTTGGATATACAGCCTTCTGAGATCATCCACACCAAAGGTCTCCTTGATTGGCAAGAAGTGAGCTACCTTCATAAGTATGTCCACAACAACCCATACAGCGTCATTGCCTTGAGGTGACCTTGGCAATCCCGTCACGAAATCCATCGCGACATCATCCCATTTACACTCCAGAATGGGAAACTGCTGTAAAAGCCCAGCTGGTCTCTAATGCTCTACCTTCACCTGCTGACAGGTGGAACACCTCGTAACAAAACCATCTATCTCTCTCTTCATACCCGGCCAACAGTACTTACATCTCAAGTCTCGGTACATCTTGGAAACCCCGGGATGAACTGCAGAAGCTGAAGCATGAAACTCCCTCATCAGCTCCTCGTGTATATCCCCTGGAACCCATACACGACCATGGACACGCAATACCTCGTCATCGCGTATCGTCCAACCGGAAGGAGGGTCCTCACTTTCCATCGACTCCCATAGAACTAGTCCTTCTGAAACCGATAGCTGCCACATCCTCACTCTGTCCAGGAGGGTAGAAGTCACAGCTAATGAGGAAAGATAAGTCTGTCCCTAACTTCTATGCACCTCCAGATGCATCTCAGAGAACAAAGCCATAAGCTTCCATTCACCACTGGCCTCCTGCACTGCCTGTATCTGAGCCTTCCTACTCAATGCATCAGCTACTGCATTACCATTACTAGGTGTATAGGAAAGCTCAAAATCGAAGGACTGTAGGTACTTGACCCACCTTCTCTGCCTCAGATTAAGTTCATGTTGAGTAAAGATATACTTGAGGCTTTTGTGGTCGGTGAGAACCACAAAATTCTCTCGCAACAGGTAATGTTTCCAAGTGAAACACATGCACAACTGAAGCCAACTCGAGATCGTGCTTCGGGTAATTCCTCTCATTTGGCCTCAACTGTCAAGACCTGTACGCCACAACTCGGTCGCCCTGCATCAAAACGGATCCCAGCCCTATCCCTGACGCATCACAGCAAACCGTATAGTTCTTCCCCTGCTCTGGGAGTATCAGGATCAGTGCTGATGTCATTCTTCCCTTCAGGTCCTGAAAAGCTGTTTCGCAAGCTTCTGACCAAACGAAAATCACACCCTTCTTAGTCAGACCTGTCAACGGTGCTGCTAAGCGGGATAAGTTTTGTATGACGTGTCTTTAGTAACCAGCCATCCCTAAGAAACTTCGTATCTCAAACACGTTCTTGGGATGCTCCCAGGAAACTACTGCTCTCACCTTCTCTGGGTCCACTGCAACTCCTGCCTCTGAGATTATATGACTAAGGATGTGAATCTGGTCCATCACAAAGTGGCACTTAGAGAGATTAGCATATAGGCGATGCTCTCTCAATGTAATCAATACGATCTCAAGATCGGTGGCATGGTCGTGTCGAGTGTGAGAGTACACCAAGATGTCGTCCATGAATACTACCACAAATGAATCAAGATACAGATGGAACACACGATTCATCAGAGCCATGAAAACTGCTGGCGTGTTCGTGAGTCCGAATGGCATAACCGTATACTCATATAGACCATACCTGCTCCTGAAAGCTGTGAGAGGTATATCAGATTGTCTAACGCGCAGCTGATGATATCTGGATCTCAAGTCAATCTTCAAGAACACTCGTGCTCCACGAAGCTGATCAAACAAATCATCTATCCTCAGCAATGGATATCGGTTGTTAACCGTCAACTGCTTAAGCTTCCGATAATCCACACAAATCCTAAGGGTACCATCCGCCTTCTTTGCAAAAAGGACCGGAGAACCCCAAGGAGAAGTACTAGGTCGGATAAAACCCTTTGCATGTCTCTCCTCTAACTACCTCTTGAGCTCCTACAACTCAGGCGTGGCCATCCTATAAGGAGGAATGGACACCGGTGCTGCTCCTAGCACAAGATCAATAGATAAATCCACCTCATGCACCGGAGGTAGACCTGAAAAGTCATCCAGGAAGACATCCCTGAAACGATTGACAACTGGAGGGAAAACCGTCTGACGAGTCCCCTGGTCATCCAGATATAAGCTCGTAATTTGGGCTATGACTCCACCTCGCCCATGATGCTCTGGTCCAGCTCGACTCTTCGGAACATCCCACTCACCCTTGTATAGAAACTCCCTGCCCTCTGGTGACGTGAAACGCACCCTGCGACGATAGCAGGCTACAAAGGCTCGAAAGGGAACCAACTCATCCATCCTGAGAATGACGTCATAGCTTGTCATCTCCAGGACATAGAGGTCCCAAAGGGTGTGACACCCACCAACCTCAAGGGGGAAATCCTTGCACTGACACACACCAACCGTACTAGTCCCCAACTGAGTGTCTAGCGTCAAGATAGCAAAAGAAGTAGAAACATCGAGCCCAAGGATCTCCACAATGGGTACTAATATAAAACTATGTGTAGCACTCGTATCAAAATGTACTGAAGACAAGACAAAAGCTACTAGAATAGTACCTCTGACTATCGAAGGTCCGGGATCCTGCTCCTGCTAGGTCTGTTGCACTGCATATGCCTGACCAGTGTCGCGGCCCTGCGACATAGCCTGCCTACCCTGAGCTATCCCGCCCTGTTATCTCTGAGATCTTGGTGTCTGGATACCATGGCCACGACCACCATCTCTGCCTGCACGCCATGACGTATTCTAGTTCCCTGACTGGTAAGAAGACACTAGTCCTGGTCTTGCACGCGGAGTCTGCACAGAACCCCTCTCACTAGCCACTGGTAGAAACTCCCTGCAAAAGCACTGCAGATGACCCATCTTGCCACAAGCTCAGCACTCCACTGGGTCTTGTCGAAACTGCGGCCTCTTGTGCCCCTCTCTGCCACACTGGTAGCACCTGATCGGGCCACCTGAAGAAGTTGCCTGGCTAGTACTGCCGCCCTGAGAGAAGTTCATCTGCCTCTTCCTCTTGCCAGCAGAAATAGTACCAGTAACTGGTGCCGAACCGCCCTGGTCCACACCAATAGATTCTCTCATGTTCCTCTTTGTAATCAACGCCTGGTTCACAATCGCTTGTACAGTAAGTAACCTAAAAACATTCACCATCACTCGGATGTCATACCGAAGACCATCCTCAAAACGTCTGGCTCTCAGTGTCTCATCACCCACCAACATGGGTGCAAAGCGCTGAAGCTCTGTAAAACGAGCAGACTAGTCCATCATCAACATAGCACCCTGCTGCAGATTCATGAACTCTCGAGCTCTATCTGCTCTTAGTGTCTCGGGAAAGAAGAAGTCATAGAAGACTGTCTGAAAATCCTCCCACGCCATGTCCTTTTGATGCTCTGACTGGGCGGTAAAATCCCACCACCTCTTGGCGGAATCACGCGGTATGTAAGTCGCGATCTTGAACCTCCGCCCTGGAGGCGTCTCAAAATTCTGGAAAATAGTCTGCATCGATCCTAGCCAAGACTCTGTAGCCTGTGGTCCGCCATACCCTGAAAACGTATGCGGATGCTACTGTTGGAAGATACGCGCCAGCTCTGCCATAGATGTGGCAGCCTGCGGGGCTCCCTGAAAGGTCTGCATGAACCGTAATAAGCCTTCATGGATCTGCGTCTCCGCACCCGTGTCCGGTATAACAGCTAGTGCCGCATCTGGATCTGCTGGTGGATCAACTGGTAGCACATGGCCCACCATCTCCGAAGTATAATCGTCGCCGCTCTCTTGGCAAACAACTCGCAGTCGTCTAGGCAGCATGACTCTACAAGGTCAATAGAACGCCTCAGATTCAAGATTATTAAGACTTAAATGAAGGAACCACAAAGGAACAAGAGGAAGAAGGCGGTTCAAAATTTGCAAAACAAGACTACACGGCATGTACACTGACTACACGGCGTGTACTTGACTTCCTTTCCCCTGCCTGGGTCCTTCTACATGGCTAAGCCACACGGATTTCGTTCAACAAACTACATGGCGTGTATAATATCTACACGGCGTGTACGATGTTATATTCCAACTGCCTGTGTTGTCTGTGACATGACCGACTACTCGGATTTACCGCCCACGGTGTGTTACACCCGTACACGGCGTGTACACCACACCATTTCCCAGCCACATGGCTAACTCCACACGGTCTTTCCTCGGACAAGACTACACGGCGTGTCCCAAAGGTACACAGCGTGTTCTAGAAGAGGTAACACCGGCCCGTGTTGTTAGTTACACGGCCGAGTCCCCAGGTCACACTACATGGCGTGTCCATAACTGACACGGCGTGTTCTGTCAAGGAGTTAGCTGAACCGTGTTGTTAGTTACACGGTCAGACTCCGGGTCAACACTACATGGCGTGTACAAAAACTACACGGCGTTTTTTACCCAAGCCCTTCCCTACCCCGTGTCGCCATCCACACAGTTTGGGACACAGGAAGAGACTACATGGCGTGTAATCCAGGTACACGACGCGTACTCAAAAAGTTCATTTTTCTTCCCGAACAGAAGAACACACACGGCGTGTATGATGTCCTACACGGCGTGTCTTCTGGGTATTCCAGACAGTATATCTCAGAAACTTCCCCAAAACCCAGAAAATACTGAAAAACAACACCTCAATGTCAAATTCTGACTCATGCCGGCCCATACTCCCCACGAACCAAAGTTTGACAGCTTATCTGTGTTATAACCAATAACCATTCAATGATCCACCAAATTCTGGTCAATGGGGTCCCATACTCCCCAAAGACCAAAGTTTAGAGTCCATTCTATAAACAAGCTCAAACAATAATACCATATCACAAGGCATGTATTTATCAAGCAGCTATCGCAACAACATGCTTTTCTAGCACAACAACTATCACAACAACATGTGGAAGCAGTAAACATACACACCTGAAATCTGAATTAGCTACGCCTGGGCACAGCTTATTACCAACTACCGTTATGTCCTATCCCTGACTACGACTCCAAATAGTAAGTCAAAGAAAAGAAAAACATATGATACCACTTTGTAACGTCTCGGCCCCGGGTGCCATGCAACGAGTGCCCCAAGCCCGTTTCTCCACGTTACCTCAAGCGCATTTTCCCAAACGCCAGAGGCTGCCGACTAGCAGCGAGGGCCTATGTCTGATAGTGGGGAAACTATGCCCTCATTTGTCAAAGTGTAGCGCAGCGGAATACCAAAATAAACATACAACAACAGCGGAAGCAGTAAACATACACAACTGAAATAACTAAAGCAGTGGATATAGACAACAATATATAAGTGATGATGCTACATGTTCAAATTCTAAGAAAACAGCCAGAACATGTTATACATCACCGTGATACAACCAAAAGCAATGTACAGCAAAACAAGTAAACAGCTGGCAGCAGCATCGTGAGCCTAGGCTCGGTCCCATGCCCTCTTACTCCTCAGCAACTATCAAGTACCTGTATAGGGACTCTTTCCCCTATCTACACCTGCAGCAACGTAATCTGTTTGGGCCGGAAAGCGTGACCCAAACAGGGTGTGAGAAATATATCTCAGTAGGCACCTACCAAAGGCCCATGCACAACTGTGTATAAAACATGCAACAAGTGTGCAATAGTAAAAGGAATAACTATGTACTCAAAAGTAAATAACATAACAGTTAAATTTCCATTTAATTATTCGTTTAATTCCTTTAATTTAGTAACGTTTTTGTGCTCAGCACCAATCCCTCAGGCTAATCAGAACCGTGCCTGCAGGCTAAAATAGTAACCACGCCCTCAGGATTTCCCTCAGGCCATACAGAATCCAACCCACAGGTATTGCCCTCAGGCATAATAGAAATTATTGCCCTCAGGCTTACGAAGTGTCGCCCTCCGGCACAGAAGTCAAGCCCTCAGGCACGAAATGATGCCCTCAGGTGGAATAACGACATCCCTCGGGCTAAAATAGTCACGCCCTCAGGCTAATCACAACAACGCCCTCAGGATAAACAGGTAACCGGGCCATTCCCAACATATCAAAATGCAGTAAAAAAGCAATTCCTCTCAAGGAAATTCTACAGTTACTACATTTATGGCATACCCTTGGGTATCCTGGCCATGCGACTAAACAGAGGAACACACCCCTCAGGATGGTCCTGGATCTAAGAAACGATCCCAAACATCATTTTATTATCACCATTAAATCACCTATGCAATTTTAGGCATTAAATATAGCAACGGCCTCCGCCCCACAACACCCCAACATGGGTTTGTGGAACGAAAACGCACAAAAACGCACGACAGTTGGAAAATAAACACCAACCCACCTACCTTATGTGCCAACGAACACTATACCCAAATGCAGGCTCCAGAAACGCCCAAGAACGGCGTAGATATGACGAAGAACAAAACCCATTCAAACGAAAATAACTTACGTTGGGAGAATAATTGCTAAGAACGGCACCAGGAGGAGGAAGGGCTTACCCGTGCGGTTCCAACGAGATAGTCCGAAGCCGAATCGTATTCCTGACAAACTCCCAGCGGATCTTCAAAGGTCTGGCCTCCTCCTTTGGCTCCAAAATGGCTCAAACGCCTCCTCTACCAAATGAGGAGGCTACTTCCTGTTTTAAGCTGAAAAAACAAAGTACAAAACGTGTACTTCTGAGTACATGACGTGTACTTAAGAGTACACGGCGTGTACTTATTTCATTTAACTGTTCATTTGGCGGCACCAGCACTGTTCACCTACCGACAAGAGTACACGACATGTACTCCCAAGTACACGGCGTGTACTGCCGCCCAGCTAGCGGCGACTCCACTGCCTTACTTTTTAACCTGTCGACTGACTACACGACGTGTAAAGGACCACTACACGGCGTGTAGTCGGTTCCTACACCCTTTGTGGCCGGCGAGGCTACACGCCCTCTGTACTTATCGCAACACGGACAAAAGTACACGGCGTGTGGGCAATGTACATGGCATGTAGTTTCAAAATTAATGATTTTTCACCATTTTTCCATATTTTCTCAAAATCACTTAAGGAAAAGGAAAAGAAGAAGACCGTACCTCTAAATCAAGAACCAGGTTCTTACAAAAACTATAATAATGAGTGTTCACCATCAAAAAGCAATAAATTGACCTTTTAGTGAATTCTAGAGTATTTATGATTAAAATTTAATTCTTTTCTTATTTTAAGCCTTTGTGTTTTATTGGATAAATGTAAAAATGATTAACAAACATATAAATATATATTTCAGTTTTTTCCATTCATTCCCACCAATACAACAACTTGGCATTAACTACCATTTAAAATAATATAATTTTATTATTAGAGTGAAACATAAGATTTCAAAGAAACTCGTTGTTGCGTATTGGGTACTCTATCGAGCATAGCATTCCCTTTAAAGTAATATTAATATTTTATTCACAAATATAAATAAATATGAAAAATTAATATTCTTTTATTTATCTGGGATGTTAAAAAAGGATAATAAATCTATCATGTATTATTTTAAAAAATCAATAAACTATTAAAGTAAGCATATGATAAGTCATTCACAATTATAGTTATTAGAATAATACATACATGGTTCATGAAATATTATATCAAAATGATAATTTACATATACTTAATTTATAAATTAATTTTGCTCAAAAATATACCTCAAATATAGTGCATATATCAACGTATAATTATTCTTACGATTAATCATGATTAAAAATTATTTTTGAAAATATATAAATTAACCTTTTAGAGAACATGGGATCAATATTTTCTTATATATATGGTCTGAATTCTAGACCAAAATTATTTCAATATATTATTAATCTATTATATATTCTCTACTATATAGAACCTAATATTAAAACTCTACTTAACATTAATTTCTAATGAGAAAATGGATTCTTTTCCTCTCATAAGAATTTATTTCCCATACAATAAATTATTTGTATGGTTTTTTTACATAATTTTATTTCATTAAATCATATAAACTCTTATTTAAATAATTTCTTCTTTTATTGTTTTAATATTCATAGATATTGTGCTATATTCTGCTTTCTTTTATTGGGATATACATTATTTCTCAAATTTTTTTGGAGTTTTCTTGACTTGATCAATTTTCAAGGAGTTATGACCATTCATTGTTGACCATGTTCTTCTGTAATTAATATATTCTACCCATATATTTATCAAAAGATAGTTTATATTTTTCACTATATAAATTAAATTTTAATGTTATGTTCTTTCTAATCAAAACATTTTTTCATATTATATAATAAAAATGTGTATTCTACTTTAGATAATTCTTACATAACATTATCTCTATTTAAAAAGAAAAATAATATTTTATCAATTGATTTTTATTTTTCTAAATAAAATTAAAATCATAAAAGATATTTATATCAAATTTTCCATATTTATTTTATCTTTTTCTACACATTTATTTTATTTTTCTTTATTTCTTTTCTATATTTCATTATTTGAGATTATTTTGAAAATTATGGTTTTTATTAGTATCTTCACAACATGAAATGGATTTTGAAAATATTTTGATGAATTTATAAACTTCATAAATTATGTCTCATTATAAATGTGGTAATAATGTGGGGATTAAATTTACCATAATGAAGGAATAATGTGATAACCAAACTACTTTTTAATACTATATCAATTTCTATGGATTTCTAAATTTCATAATTATGATTTTATATATTTTAAACATGTATATATGTTTATATATTGTCTCAATGGATATTAAATGATAATTATAAAATTATTATATATTTAAAATCATTATGTTTACTTTTTGTTTGAAAAAGGTGTTTTAATTAATGGTAAAATATGTTTTTTAAATGGTTCCATAATTTGATCTATTTATTGAATTATTTAGTCATTAGAGATATTATGAATGGATATTCATGTAACTTATATGAATTAATATTGATATTTTTACCATTATATTCTTATAACTAATTACATCATGGTATTAAATAATAATGTGGTTTGTTCCTTAGAAAATGAAAAAATATAAATATATCATTTTTTCATATACTAAATGGAATTATTTAAAATTTATATATAATATTTTAGGATATGAATATTATAAAATACACCTTGTTTTTTGTGTCTTTTTTCAAAAAAAATATATTGGCGAATTGTTTAGATTTTTCAAAAAATATTGATTTTTAGATGAATTGTAAAGAATATAGCTTTCTTAAATACTATAATATTTTTGAAATTATCAATGTATAATCATGAAATAAAATTTTATAAAACCTTTATATAGACCAAATATATTTTATAGCTATAAAATAATTCATCTAAAATAATATATTGAATTTATAAACAAATAATTGATATTATGGAACTTTAGTTCTATTTTATTCAAATTAAAAAAAAATTCATTTCCATTAATTAAGTATTCAGAAGAGTCCATTGGGTTTTATCATGGTATGAAAGTAAAATTACAGACCTATTTTTAGTCATTAATAAATAAATTTCATGGTATTTTTTTATTATTCAAAGCCTTTGGCCAATGAAAGTAATAATTAATTTGTATACATATTTCTAAAATATGATTTTATTGCATTAAGTGTACTCATTTTGAAACTATATTTTATCACCCTTATAATTTTAGTTCATGAAAATATATTTAATATTTTTAATAATCTAATTTAAAATAGTTAATAATATCAATTTAATTTTAGTCCCTAAAATTAGTTGCATAGGTGAATGTTAACCACCATGGTAAAACTAAAAATGAGGTTAAAATATTAAATAAATATTATGTTAAACAATATCACCAAAAAACATATAATTAAATGGGTTTATGAGGGATTAATCTACCTACCCTTATGTAATACTCACAAATTTTCAATTTTTGATCCACTCCTCTTGAATATGACATTAATTTTATATTAAGAAATTATTATTTACAAAAAATGTCACCCCACTCAGTTATAAAAGGATCCCACAACCACACATTAAAAGAGAAAAATAAAATTAAAAATACATCCAATTATATGACATATTTACTACTCTAATATCACTAACCTATTTTGTATAGAATATGGTCTCATGAGAATTCCCTAATAACTTTAATACTATGAAAGCTTCGATGAGGTGATATGATTTCATTATTTTAATTAAAAAAATATCAATGTTTTTCATTTATATTATTTATAAATTTATTTTAAATTAGGATTCATATATCTAATAAAAATTAATTAATTTAATTTTACATCTATAGTAATGTTATTATAATAAAAACACTTCATAATCACACATATCCATTGATTATATCATGTTATTATTTTCATCAGTTCCACCCCTACATGAATTGTACTATAAATTGTTATCAATGATTTTTATCAAAACAATATAATTGGTTTTATATGGTATTAATATTTAAATATTATTTTTATTCTTTAATATTAATATTAATATTTAGCTATTCATTAATATACAAAATTTTTATTTGTTTAACATTATTGAAACAAGTGACCTTTTGATTTTATCTTTGGGAATCATTCCTAAAACACACATGGAATGAAATATGAATGTAATAATTCATTGTAGAAATTCTGTTTTGGTACATTTAATATTTTTTAGATGATGAAGTCCTTAATATGGAATGGTAACAAAAACTATTAAACTAAAATTGACATGGAATGTTTGAAACTTATAATAATAAATGTTAACAAATAATTAAAAATAATTAATAATTATACAGAAAACAAGAAAAAAATATTAATATAAATGGTAATAAACATGAATGTGGTTATAAAATATAATATTAATGAGTCGTTTTTTATATAGTCGAATAGAGTGGATCTAATTAATAATGAATTCAAGTTAAGGGTTTTCATTTTGAATTTCAATCTTGGAGACATGTTTCATATTATTCACCTATTTTTATTTATATGGTGCATATAATAACTCATTAAAATATTATAATATTATTATATTTTTATTCATTTCATTTAACGTTCCATTATAATTTTTATTTTATAATTTACTTGGAATTGAAATTTACCAAATCTATAAAAGTTTCTTTTCCAATCTCACTCTCAATTTCAGATAGTTTAAATTTAAATTATTTAAATATGGGAATTATATGTTCTTTATCCCTATGAAACCATAAATGTTATTATCATTTTTTTATTCAAATGGTTCTAGATGTCTTTTACAATTTTATTTTCATTTGGTTTATAATTTGGTAGAAATGATATTTGTATATGAAAATGAACTTATTTTTTCTTTTTTGATTGGAAATATTTCTCCTTAATGTATATATTCATTATATTATTTAATTAATTTTATTTTTTATAATTTAATGATTTATTATGACTATTTTCAATATTCCTAGGTTTTCATTAAAAAATAATGAATGAAATATTTATTATGGATAAGTTGTACTCATAGTATCAATCATCTTTTTCTTGATCGATTATGATCATGTTTTGTGGGAATATTCCTAAAATTGTATTACTAATCATGTGTCAAATATTATATTATTAAAACAATATCATTCTTATCTGGAAAATATAAATTATTCTTGGGCATTATATATGATGATATAAGATCCTTAGATGTTCTTCCATTTTTTATTTGGAAAATATTGATATATATATATATATATATATTCAATAATGATGTTTATAGATTATTAAATAATTTAGGTTATGTATTATATTATTAATCATTCCTTCATAATTTTTAAGCATTTGAAATATTTTGTGATGGGTGGGGCTCAAAAGTATATATCTCTTGGACACATTAGTGTGTCTCATTAGACAAACAAGTTTTTGTATCCACTATATTCATTAACCATTTAATTACATTCTCCTAGAATGAGGCTTTAAAAATTTTAATTGTATATAATGTATTGGCATGTGGTCTTAATGGTTTTAATTATTTGTATATAATTATTCATTCTATCACTATAAAACTAGTTATTGATTTACATATAAATTTTAAATTATTATTTTAGAAATGGATATATTTAATTCTTTTGATATTTGTTATATATAATTATTCAATAATTTTTTATTCCTTACCTTTAATTGATTCCTTATTTTTTAATGATAGATTATATTTTACACTACCCCTAATTAATCACTTTATATCACTATTTGTTATGTTTTTATTCCCAAGATAAAGATGTGGAGTATTATTTGTGATGTATCTAGAATGAGGTCATGTATGGATAATTTGTTGGGTGATGTTGAAATTTATGTCTATGTTAACATTATGAGATTCTCTTTATGATATTTTATTATGAAAAACTATAATTTTAGTATGGGTTTTGTTTTATAATAGTTTTTTCATATACTCTAAACTATAAACTAAATATTACACTTCCATGTAAGTGGTTCAACATTTTTTAAGCATGTAATTTTGGAATTTATATGTTAAATGGGTTATAAATGGTATCAAACCAAGGTTTTGTAAAAAAATATTTTTTAAAAAACTCATCTAAAAGTGCAATTCTAGGTAATGAAAATAGCCACCTGATAAGAAGAGAGATTAAACCTTGTAAGAACCTTATATTTTATATGTTCTCTCTCATTCTATCTATCTCTATTAAATCATCACGTTCAGATACAATTACACTAATCAAAATTGTGAAAAATATTTATTGAGTGTTAGTTTTTTGGTAACCATTGATTCCCTCCCCCCCCCCCTACAATGGCGGTGTACTCTCTCATATGATTATTAGTTGATATCAGAGCAGTCTCCAAGAAACTCAGTGTAACATTTTATAAGATCTAAGTTTTTTTATTGCTAATATATTTTGATCAATGATATCAATAGTGGATATAAATATTTTTCACATTAAATGTTTAATGATAAGAGATTATATATATATAGAAGGATATTGAGATTCTATATATTCATTATCTTTGATTAGTTGTTCATGAAATAACAAAAAATGGTGTATATATTCTTGATGTTGGGGCATCCTATATATTTATCAACAATAATAATATCATTTTTTATGAGATATTGTAAAATGTGTTATATCCATCCCACATAGATAAGTAGGTAATATTAGTTACTGGAATAAAAATAATAAATTTATTATGGAGGAAACTCCATGATATCAATAAGGTAAATAATAATGTAATGGAGTATATGTTACAATTTTTTATACTAAATACGTGGATATTCAAATTGGAAAAGATGAGTGGGTGGATAAATTATTTATTTATGTGAACAAAATTGTTAGCTTGATTCAAAAAATGGTTATATTTTTTATGATTCAACTATGGGGATGAAATTTATAAGGATTTATTGGTAAAATATTAAAAAAAAATTACTTCAATTAATTCTAAAAAGATGGATGAGTGGACCATCAATATTGTCAATAATATATTAATTTTTAATGAGATAACATTACAGTTTTCCTTAAGTATAATAGATAAATCATTGAATTTTATTTCATTAAAATATTCAAAATACATTAAGCATCTTGAGTATAAAATAAATAATGTGTGGGGGCACAGAATATGAATATGATTCCATTACTTTTTGAGAACTTATATCCTTATTTTATAAAGGAATTAAGTGAGGAAAAGGTAAATAAAATATTAAAATTCCATTCTAGTGTTTCATTTATCGAAAAAATAGATATTTTTCAACTCATTTCACAATTATACATTAGTAAGATGATATAGATTTTAAATATAAATGTTCATAATGAAAGTAAAAAATCACTAGCAGTCATATTATTGGAATTTTCATAAAAGGAAATGAAAAAAATATCAACCAAAGTTATAATAAATTTCTGTCATAAAAATTAACAATTATTGAGCTGAGGATTGAAAAAGGAAGAATGAAGGATCTAAAGTGGATGGGATAAATTCCATTACATAAAAATCAATACTTCTTTAAGATACTTTGAGAGAGGAATAATAATAGAATAGTAAAGAATAAAGAAGTAATGAGGAAACTCTAAAAGAGATTAAACTATGAAAGGATCTCATTGTTTCATTGACTGAAACCATGAATTTTGAGAGGTAAATGTTTTAATATCTATAAATTAATCTTTTTGGAAATCAATTGATGTATAAAAATCTAAATACATTTTAAAAAATTAATTGGAGTTTAGAAAAAATATATGAGATATCATTTCAATACTCAAAGCTAGGAAGATGATACATGAGATTAACACAATAAATATCACTACCAATAATGAGTATTCAAAGAATATTTAGGGAAAATTTTATAGAATCTTTAAATTCATTAATAAAAGACCAAATTTAATCCCTCCATTTTATTACATAAATTTTCATTACATTTTTCAAACAGACTCTCTTTAAAATTTTATTGTATTAGAAATAAGTTACATATTATTAGAAATATAAAACATCTTTATATTCCATTTCAAATTATTCTTCAAGGTTAACCTTATGTTAAATTATTTCATCTAATAAACGTGGGGCATACATCAAAATAAATGGTGAGTATAAGGCCTAATAAGGGAAAACAAGGGAAACATTTTACTTATGATCTTAAGGAATATCAATAAGAACATGAAAAAATACATAAAGGCATAACAAAGATGCATATCATAATTTTAATTCCCCTGTATTAAACATTACATAATATTGAGTTAAGTCAAGAATTCACATTGTTGGTATTTTTTAGGTTTAATGTTTTAGAGAATTAGGCCATAACAGTTACACAATAAATCAAAAATTACAATGTATTCACTGGCACTCACTATCCATTTTTTTACAAAATGAAACTACTTAAAATAAAACATCATTTATCATAATTATAAATACTATCATAATATTCATCAATATTTATTACTTCTTCTTACAAATCATAATACCATATGGAAAACATTTCAATAGGCATTGGGTGAGAATAACCAGATCAGTGAGGGATATAAAATAAGAAATGAAAATGTTATCCCTTAATATTTTAAACTTTTTGAATGAAGTTTCAGAAAATCATACTTTTCACCTATAAAATATAAAATCTTACCCATCAATCAATAAAACATAAGATTCCTAAAAAACAACTTATTAATCATAAATCACAAAACATAAATCATAATGGTAACATGTGTCCTCCATATCATAGTTACATTTTAGATTTTATACCCACATAGGGGGTAACCTTTGTGGTTATGTTTGGAATACCCATTACAGTATATTAAATAAATATCTTAGGATAAACCTTATCGTTTACCACTGTCAAATTACCCAATGCATTAGAGAGATATCACAGGCTCACCTACCCTCTCTTTGTCATGGAACCACCCATACACATAAACAATGACAAAGAACAATAAAATAATAATTACACATGAACAAGTATAAAGAAAAATAACATTTACACATTGTAATCAAAGGAAATCATTTTAAAATATGGATACAGTTGATCTATTCTCAATAAAAATATCAATACCAAACTATCTGAAAAAGGAATATGGTATTTAATTTTATTATAAATAACATTACAGCATGTATGAGAAGTTAAATACCAAATAATGCTCATAGTGACAGAAAGGTCGTTTTCCCTAAATAAATTAAAAAAAGTTCCTTTATTCATTTACTAAAAAAATCATAGAATAATATTTCCTTAAAATCTACTGAATGAAATTAAACGTTAAAGGGTATGATTATATAATTATAAAAGAAGGTCTTATAAATAAAAACATGCCTCGATGAAAGGATATTAAGAAAAATCCCCATACAAAGATCTTATCATTAGATTAAGGATTAATCAATGACATTATTATGTGTGAAAATAAAAATACACCCATTATAAGTGGATATTTAGTTTAATACAATCAGAGGTCAATCACACATATACTTTGAAAAACCAAACTAAGGACATGGATATTTAACTCAATGAATGGATATTGAGTTTATATTTTCTTTTAGGTCAATTCCGAATTGTCTCATTCATTATTAATATTTTACACTAGTAAAATAGGTTAATTTATAATTTATTCATAAAATTTTAAATTTTTATTATACATTTTATATCAATTATTACAATGTGACAACAATTAGATAATTATTTGAGTTCATATTGGATGTTTTGTTGATGTTTGGTACTTGAGCTGGAAATGAACTTGTTTTGATGAAAATTATCCATGTTGTCATAATTCCATCATCTAAAGAATGATAGTCATAATTAAAATATCATATATATATATATAGTAAATATGTATTTCTAATAGTCCATAATATTAGGAGATAAGATATGAAATGTACTATTCAGGGAGGCGGTAGGTCGTACATTTGCATGAATGCTACTATTATTTAAATGTCATATTAAAAGAATGAAAACTAAATGATAAAAATGTATATTATAATATAAGTATAATATATATGTTAAATTTTTTATATATCTCCGTTAACACAATCCTTTATATGTTCCAAGTAATGGGTTAATGTGTCATATGACTTTGAGGGGGCGGTAGTCCACACTTCATGAAATGAAATTGTTGTATTTACACTTTATGGAAAGCATAAAGATTTGTTTTATATAAAAATTATAGAATAATATATACAATATAAATATAATATATATCATTTATAAATATATTTATATCATAATGGTCACCAATAGAAAAGGTAGGATGACATTGAACAGTAATCATTTTTTAAAGCAGTTGTTCACCGTACACATAAACAATATGTTTGTATCAATTAGATGGAATTGTGTGTATGTGTAGTTAGATTAATTATCATAAAAAAATCCTTATATATTGATGATACTAGTTTTTTATGTAGTAATATAATAATAAGAGCCTAGGTAGTGGAGAATTAAAATAAAGGAACAAAGCATGAGAGAAAACACTACCTCTAAATCGAGTAACTCTATTTGATTTGATCCAAAAGGATTTCATAAATTCCCTTTTACCAAATGTAAGGCTTATAAGAGGAATTTAGGAATTTTAAGATATTATTTGATCATATTTTGGATGAACCAAGGGGATTGAGAGGTGTTAGGAAATGGGTAGAGGTGGTTACCTTTTATAAGAGGATGAGGGGAATTTTAGGAATGTTTTGAAATATCATTTAACTAAAAATTAATTTTTAAATTTTAATAGTTAAGAGGTGATATATTCCTACGATAAGATATTTTTTTTCTATATACTTTCATCAATAGGTTTTAGACCAGTTTATCTCAAAAAATAATCCTTATATTTTGGCATTGACCCGTAGTATAAAACATTTACTCTTACCATGTATTATTGTATTTTAACAATATATGGTTACTATAGTAATTATAAAAGGACGTAGTTAGCCTAATCGTATATTTTATGTACGGTTATTTCATTTAATAAAATTTTATTTGTTTAAAAAACTTATTTATTCCAATTTTGACATTATTTTGTAATTGATTTTTTTCAAGTCAAGAACACTTTATTCCTTTGAACCAAATGCATTAACAGTTCCCTAACATGTCAATATCTTCCAAAAAATTCTTGGATGGCCTCAAAATGTTAAAATTACATTTATTTTAATATTTATAAAATAATTTATTGGAATCATTCATTAATATGGTAATCATTTCCTTATCATTTATCATAAATAAACTTATTTATTTAATGTATAATTTTTTTAATAAAATACCATAATGTAGGAAATATTTTTATATTTATAATGACTTTTTATATTCAAATACATCAGTTATATGACCCAATATTAAAATTGTTTTAGTAAAAACATACATCGTTACGTTATATTTCTCATTAGTTTAAATAAATTATTATAACATGTCATTATAACACCCAAGTGTCTCCATTGGCATTTAAAATTGACCCAATGATTCCTAGGTTCTACAATATCTCATCCAATAGGATTGAAAAATGTGTTAGGGTTTTTTATATTATTAAAATATTATTATTTTTAACCTTATTTACTTTATTTACCCTTTAACCATGGTACGTAAAAATATCACAAAAATTTACTATTTATAGTGTCCCAAAAATAAAAGAACCAATTTACACAGTTTGGACCTTCTGATTCCAAATATAGAATCCATTCTTCCAAATTCAAAAAACAATAATGTTAGTAATTAATATAAAATTAATTTCCGCTGTTAAAATGAGAAAGTGGGTTTTTAAGAAAAAAACTATCAAAAGATTAACAAGATTTTATATCTAAATTAAATGTGAAATTATATCAAATGACCAAAATTTTATTAAATTATAAAAATATAAATCAATTACACATTAAAACTATTTTTTAATATAATCTAACTATATAATAAAATTATACACAAAGGAAGAATTGAATTAAAATCTATAATTTTTTCACATTTCATTACAAAATGAAATTTTTCATTAAAATAACATTTTTCAAAAAAAGTAAATTTTTATATCATGATTCTAAATAAAATGTATATATTTTCACATAGAACATATAAAAGTGATAAAAACTAGATTTAAAAATTGTTCTCTACCATAAGGTGGTAAAAAATTATTTTTTAAAAATTACTTATTTTATGGGAAAAATTGTATTTTATCTTATATCATATGTAGAAAATATAAAGACCTGGAAATACCTTATAATTGTTTTTAATTATTTAGGATTATTTTGAGTCTTCAATAATTGATGATTCTTGATTCTGAGTCCCAGTGTGCCTAGAACGGAATTTTGAACATTTTTTATGGTACGTTAAGTAAATGCTCGAGCGACGATTTGTATCCTTTTAACTCCTACTCAGATTAAAAATATGGGGCACTGTTGAATCTGTAGCACCAGAATTTTCATAATGGAGGAATAACATCAACAATAGTAGGTCGGGTAAAGTGTTTAGTATTTTAGACTTTAAGTGAAATAATAAAATAACATAAAAATTGTTATTTTATTTTCCTTCCTCTTGTTTATTAGTTGTGGGGGGAAAGAGGGTTTGTCAATCTATTTAATGGCATGAGTCTTCGATTTATAATCACACCATTGAAATATTAAGAGGATCATTCATTAATGAACATCATTAATCTCTCATTTTTTTATCCTCTTTTCCCCCTCGATTTAATTGAGTGTGGGGTTGGGGATTTTTAGATGACTGTGAAGAACCTATGGAGAAGTATCGCGACATCTTCCACTGATGAAGAACATAATCATCGATGGAAACGATCCCAGATCGTCGAATGTTGGAAGCTTCATCAAGTTTTAATTTTAATTCCATAATCGTGACATCACCTCTAATTACAAAGTAGGGGTTTTGTTAAAATTTATGTGAATTGTTTCTTTGTCGCGTTCTTCAAGAATGATGAATTGCGGTAGTTATGAATAGGAATAAATTTATCTTTGTGATGAATTGTTTATTAACCCCTTGATATAATGGAAACATAGAGGTTGAGAACCAAACGAACAAGGCATGGACTGTCCTCCACTTTGGTATTTGGATCTTTCTTCAAAGACAAATTTTCCAACTCACCCAAAATTTGAATCTGAGAGTCACATAGTGACTACAACATCCTAGGAGGCTTGTAGGCATGTTCGGAAGGGAAAAAGGACAACCAGAGCTCACTCGGTGGCCCGTGGAAGATCCACCAGCGTAGCACCAGCGTAGTGGCCCAGGCGACCAGTGCTCGTGAGCGAAGGTGGCAGCCATCATCATTTGTCCATGGCGGCAGCATCCGTCACATCGTCGCGTGCTGTTTAGGGGAGCCACATTAGTTTGAAAGGGTGTCCCTCCCTCATCCATCCGCGTTGGGAGAAGGGTGGTGCACCATCACGTGCCACTGGTGGACGTCGTGGCATCGAAGCCACTATGGAGGGGGGAGCCACTCCCTATGGGTCCTGTGGACAGTAACGTGGGCTCGCGTGGCGTCGTTGGATGAAGTGTTGAATTTCTCTTTGATCCGTTCAGGAAGGAGGGGTCACCTGACCCCTTGCGTGGGTCGCACCAATCGAAGGGCCAGTCCGGTCTGCTACCTAGTGGGTCGAGCCCACCGCGGCCCAACCTAGCTAGTTCACACTGGACCAGTCTACAGCCCTACGGGCTGAGCCCGACATGACCTAGTTTGATCAGGCTAGGCCAGGATGGGTCGGCCCAGGCCCGACCAGACTCGGACCAAGATGCGTCGGCCTAGGCCCGGTCAGACCCGAACCGGGCTGGGTCAAACCGAGCTAGGTTTGGTTACCCTAGGATTGGTCGGCTCGACCATGTCAGACCTGAATCAGACCCATTTTAGCCCAAATACAATTAAAAGTTCATATTTCTCAAAACAAACACCCATTTGATGAACCTTCTATGGCGTTGGAATCCCTCGAATGAGAGAGTCCTTTTGAGATACCCTGCCTAGGTTTTGAAGAATAATGGACTATGGTCGGATTTGATCATACCCGAATCCATCCAGGCCCACAACTCTAAAATTCCCATAAATATCAAACCGAGTGTCCAATTAAACCGTCGTCTATTGCATTGAGATCCTTATGATGTGATAGATCATTGAGATACTTTTTCATGGGGATTTGTTCTAGTAGAAGTATTACTGATGGCTTGAGGAAAGTATCATCCCATAATCAAGAGTACTATGTACAATAACCTAGTGGTTGGATGAGACGTGAAGAATGAATAATGATCATGTGTATATCATCACCTAGCGATCCTGTGTGAATCAGCATGTAGATATCCTATGTGGATCAGCACCAAAAGATCCTGTGTGGATCAACAATAGAACCGTTGACAGAATAAGATGTTATAGCTTTAGGACTAATCATTTAAACTTCTAAAATTAATTTATATCTAGTTTGAGCTGATTATTTTCTTTATGATTTGTGATTGAGGTCATGATGTTTGTTTTCCCATTCCAAAATTTTGATATTCCTTCAGTGGTATTGGGGTCTCTACTGAGTATTGTAATATTCACCCTAGCATGGGCTTCATGAACTCATTGTTGTGACTTGTGCATATGATGAGAAGCTCTGTTAAGACTACCAGAGCCAGGACCAGGTGGTACACTAAGGTGACTGGATGGAATGGAGAGTTGTGGAGACGAGTTGTACCTACATTTCAAGTAGGATTCTATGGGGATTATCTCAAGAGTGGTTTAAAATTTTATATTGTAGTTTTATCGTTCAGTTTTGTTTTATTCTGGCCCCATTACATTCAGTACAAATTTTTACTACTGTAGATTTACTTCGTTATTACATCTTGTTGTGTCCTTGGAATCTGTGATGTATTTGATTAAAGGAAATTCCTTTTTGTTTTAGGGATATTCCTTTCCAGTTCTAATGTCCAACCATAGGCCTATGGAAGGTGGGATAGTGGTAGTTACAGCCCGGGCCCCAGGGGACGGGTCGTGACAAAATGGTATCTGAGGAGTCGGTTCAACTGAAGAACTAGGACTCTAATCTTTCCAATGAAGAATTAGTGTAAATTGTTTTGAGTGTGGTTTTTTGTTTATGGATTCAATTGTTGGTATGGAGGTCGATGTATCTATATAGTTGGACCTTGACTTCATATTTCTGACTTGGTGCATGAAAACACTGATTGTGTGTATTTTGGAAATGTTTTACTTTTTATCTCTATTGAGTCATCTCACCCGGTTTAACTTACTTCCCATGGAACACCTATTTTTTTAAGATGTCAATATGTAGATAGCCATATAGGATTCTAGAGAGAGTACAAGATGACAGCCCACCAAGAAATGATGCCTTGGTCTGGGGTTATCTAACTATGGTGGATCATTCATTTGTTGTACCAAAAAAACCACCACTTATAGGGAAGTTGTTTCCATTATACCTAGTAGCGGACCATGCACGAAGACTGAGCATGTTGATCAAGTTATTGAGATAGTTTCCTTCAATATTTTGAGCTAAGACAGATCCCCAGGTAGTTGAGGACTAGATGGAGGCAGTGTCCCGTGTGTTTTGCTGCATTGAGACGTCGGCAGATCAGATGGAGATCCTTGCTGCTAGCCTCTTCCAATCCAAAGTAGGGAGATGGCAGCGTCTGACACTCTATATGCATGAGGAGGTAAAACTCTACTAGTTTGACATAGAGACCCTCTTTCAGGTGGACTTCATACTAGCGAAATTACACTCATTGCTTAGCATGTAGCTGGTTCACTTATAGCAGGGTATCCAATAAGTGGCCCCGAACTCATAGTGATTCAATTACCTCTCACGCCTCTCCAATGACATGGTACAGGGACCCATTCTTCAGGTCTCAGACCATTGAGAAGGGACTCCAACTAGAGATCAGAGCATCAATGAAATCACTCAATATCCTGATGCAGGCTGGATTGCTCGAGCAATCATTATTGGTGGAGAGCTTCTTAGTTGATCAGGCACCGACGATGAGAGCCTCCACTAGATGACAGGATGCCATGTCATTTGTAGAAGGTAGTAGGTAGATGACGCAGAGGTCCAAGATATTCATACCATTCATTGGATGACCCCAAGACGCATGGTCGGAGGTGTGGATCTCATGAGGTACAAGAGGTCCTTTAAGGACTACATCCTGTTACTCATGAGGTGGATAGGGACACATGGATCACAATTGTCTGACTCTCCACATAGAAGATCAACAGATGACTGAGGGACCACTGAGGCAATAATCAAGGTTCAAGCGAGGGGGTCCATAGTGCGGTAGACTTGGAATAGGATCAAGTTGTGTAGTAGGTGGTGGATGATGGTTTTAGGTTCTACAACCACCACCCCCATGTGGTCTACCCCGACCATAGGGAGCAGGTGGAAGGGGGAGAGCTCATCTTCACATGGTAGAGGACAATGAAAACGGCACTCCAGATATGATTAGAGGTATGGGATTTTTTTATTCCACCCTAACTACAGTTATTATAGGCACAGGTTCTATTCACAATTTTATTTCCATGACACTAGTTCAGAGCTCAAGTATTCCAATGGAGTTGTTGGATTGATCTTTACAACTATATACTCATACAGGAGAAGATTTGAAGATTAACCATTGGTGCAGAAAGTGTGAGATCACTCTAGGAGGTGAGATCTTCGGCTAGGATCTCGTAGTAGTAGTGTCAAGGTATTATGATGTCATCAATGATATAGACATGATATCCACAGTTTATGCTCAGATTGACTATTTCAAGTGAAAATTGTGATGTGTCTGCAAATATGGGACCAGGTTTTCTTTCAATGGGGAGAAGGAAACCATTGCAGTATAGGGTGGACTCTCTAGGAGGAGGGTTCAGTTGATCACTAATCAGTTGGATAGCCTTACCCTTGGAGCTGTAGACATGAGGAGTTTGAATTATCCTGTAGTGGTGGACCAGTATGGTGATGTCTTTCCTGATGATGTTCTGGGACTACCGTCTCACATAGAGGTAGAATTATACATCGACATGTACCATGGTATGACAATGATATATATTCCATCATATTGGATGGCCCTCAAAGAGCTCCGCGATTCATAGTACAGTTGAAGGACAATCATAGGAATGGGTTCATAAGGCCCACTATTTCTCCCTGGGCATCACTGATTTTTTTCTTCATGAAGGTAGATGGGAGCCTAAGGCTTTGCGTGGACTATCGGCGCCTAAACCCGGTGCCCGTGAAAAACAATTATCTACACACTAGGATTGATGTTCTCCTCAACCAGGTGAAGGGAGCTTGATAGTTTTCAACGATATAACTATGATCATTCTACCATCAGCTTAGGGTACAGGATGAGGATGTACCAAAGATTGCTTTCAGATGTCAGTAAGTCAATTATGAGTTCTTGGTTATTCCCTTTGGAACAACCAATGCTCTGGAAGTGTTTATGGGGATCATGAACATGATCTTCCCAGCATGCATCAATTTCATCTTGGTAGACTTCATAGATGTCATCTTGATATACTCGGTGTCGGAGGAGGACCACACGACGCACCTACAGATAGTTCTAGATACACTCTGAGAGAACCATATTTATAGAATTCACTCAAACTACCAGTTCTAGATACGGGAAATCCACTTCCATGCATTCGATATATTGGAGGCTAGAGATGTAGTGGATTTAGAAAATATTGAGGAAGTGTTTTATTGGGAGCCACCTAGTAGTGTGACCGAGGTGCGGAGATTCCAAGGATAGGATAGGTACTACAGGAGATTCATACCTGACATTCCTTGAGATGTGACACCCTTGTCACCTTTGACAGGGAAGGAACATACCTTCTTGTGGAAGGAGATATTCCAGAGGAGTTTCCATGTGATGATACAGACACTGAAAAGTACCCACATCTTGAGGCAACTAAAAGAGGGCATGGGGTATGTCGTTTACTCTGACGCATTAGGGATCAGACTAGGTTGTGTTATGATACAAGGGGAGATCATTGGTTACCTATGGCTCGCATTTGTTGAGATAACATGAGTAGAACTAAGCTACCCATGACATGTAGTTAGTAGTAGTTGTCTTTGTGATGAAGATGTGGTGGAAATACTTGACGGGTTAATTCTTTACAGTCAACTCTGATCACAATAGTCTCTGGTATATATTCTAATAGAATGACCTAAACATGAGACAACGATGAGGGATGGAGTTCCTCGAGGACAATGACTTTGAGAAAGTCTAAACTCTTGGGAAGGGGAATGTAGTAGAAGACGCACTCATCAGGAGGTCTGGTTTATAGTTGCTGAGTGAGATAACATAGAATATAACCCCATTTAAAAAATCCTTTGCAGATAGAGATGGAGTAGATTACCTTTAGTCTGTGATGGCCACTCCCCCACTTCTTTAGCAAGTATAGGATGCTCAAATTGGGGATCATGAAAGCAAACCCCAATGTGCTCAGATATCCTCAAGACAGGCTCCTTATGGATTTTCTTAAGGTTGAGAGCATGTCATCTTCTTCAGAGGACACACTATGGTTCCAATGAAACATCACGAGGAGGTGTTGAGATAGTTCTATACATCCCATTGGAGATAAAACTTGATGTGGAAAACATGTACCAGTACCTATGGCGCTAGTACTGGTGTCCAAGGATAATGAAAGTAGTGGCATAGTTCGTATGAGGATGCCTCATTTTTCCACATGTGAAAACTAAGCATCAGGTTCCAATAGGCTAAGCTCATCCACTTGAGGAACTTGAGTGGATGTGGGATGGAATATCCATTGACTTCATGACAGGTCTACCACACGTGTCTAGGGTCCACGATTCCATCTGGGAGATCGTTGACTGACTCACCATGGCAGTCTACTTCCTACCCATCCGTGAGAAGGGATTAGTAGAGAGATTGGGACACCTCTACATACAAGATATTTTATGGCTTCAAGGGGTTCCATCAGTGATCATATTTGATCACGATGCATTTTTTACATTCCGTTTGTGGAAGGGGTAGTATAAGGTGTTCGGGACTCAGTTATTATTGAGCACCGCCTTTCACCCAAAGACAGATGTTCAGAAGAAGTGTACCATATAGACACTTGAGGACATGCTTCATTGTTGTGTCCAAGTTTATTGTTGTTGTTGGGAGGACCACATGCCACTGTTACAGTTCATATACAACAACAATTATCCCTCCACCATCAGCATGGATCCATTTGAAGCCATGTATGAGGGACTATGAAGATCAACTCAATGCTGGAAAAACCTAGGGGAGTTAGCACTTATGGGAACATAGTTGGTACAGGCTACCATGGAGAAGGTCCATATCATCTAGTAGAGGATGAAGACTACATAGATCCAGGAGACGCCTTATACTGACAGGAGATAGAGACCCATAGAATATGAGGGGGGAGACCATGTATTCCTATTGGTCTCACCCCAACTAAGATTACAATGGTTTGGATGGGGCGGTAAGCTATCTCTGAGGTTCATAAGACCTTTCAAGATCCTCTAGAAGAGTAGTCAAGGTGGTGTACCATCTATCTCTTCTTCCAAAGATTCACCAAGTTAATAATGTTTACAATGTGTCGTAGATGAGGAGGTAGGTGCATGATCCTTCACATGTTATAAACATGGGTGAGTTGGACATCGATGATGGGGAAAAGTTTATGGAGTTCCCAGTTGAGATAGATGATCGACAGAAGTGGGTCCTTATTGGGTGGCAGATTCTATGGAGGATGGTTTTTTGTAGTATGAGGACTTCCAGGAGATAACATTGGACTAGGAGGCTCAGACATGTTCTCAATACCCCCCATTTGTTCACCTAGTATTGTTATAAGTTCCAAGGATTAAAGGCCCTATGGTGGAGAAAATGTAGAGGCCCGTAAATTCGATATAATTTTTTAATTATTTGGGATTATTGTGAGTCTATGAAAATTGATGGCACTTTATTCTAAGGCCCAGGGTGCCCGGAATGGAATTTTGAACATTTTTTAAGGTACTTTCAATAAATGCATGGGCGAAATTTTCTATCATTGGATCTGGTTCTCTGATTAAAAATTCAAGAGAACCATTGAATCTGCAACGCCTAGATTAACATAACAGAGGCTTTACATCAACCACAATAGGTTGGGTAAAAAAATTGTTTTTGCAACTTTTAAAGACATAATAAAATAAAATTAAAATTGTTGTTTTATTTTCATACCTCTTGTTGAGTGGTGATGGTGAGACAAATGTGTTTTCCAGTAATTTAATGGGTTGTCAAGCCAATTAATGGGTTGTCAATCCAATTAATGTCTTGACTATTTAGTTTATAACCACACATTTGAGAGATTAAGAGGCTCATTCATTAATTAACATCATTAATATCTCATTACGTTAACCAAATTTATCCCTATATATAATTGAGTATTGGGTTGGGGTTTTTTGAGATGGTTGTGAGGAACCTTGGGCAATGTAACAAGACACCTTCCACTGATGAAAAATGGATGCTTGGACAGAATCGATATGGGATCAATGAAACCCAGTGGCTTCATCAAGAGTGAATTTTTCTTCCACAAATGTCATGTCACCTCCAATCACAAAGGGTTTTTTTTAAAATTCAAGTGAATTGTTTTGTTGTAGTGTTCTTGATGAATGTTGAATCGCAGATGTTCTAAATGAGATTAAACATATCTTTGTGGTGAATTGCTTATTAACCACTTTATATAATTCTAACGCGGATGGCGTAGGCCAAACGAACAAGATATGGACCCTCCACTGCTTCGGTATTTGTCTCATTCTTTATAGATAAATATTCTAACTCAATGGAAATTAGAATCTAGGTGACCTCTAGGAACATTCAGAAAGAAAAAAAGGATAACTAGAGCTCACCTGGTTCCCGAGGAAGATCCTCCGGCACGACACTTTCACGGTGGCGCAGACGCACTATCACGCGTCGTCATGTGCCACAGGTGGAGGTTGTGGCCTTAAAACCATGGCGGAGGGGGGACCTACTCCCTCTGAGTCTTACAAACAGCATGGCAGCGCCACATCGATCTACAGGTTGAAGAGATGAATGGCACATTGATTCGTTCGGGAATTATGGGATGCATGACCACTTGCATGGGTCGTGCCAGTCGGTGGGCCAGGATGGTCTGTTCCTAGTAGGCGGAGCCCCCTGCGGCCTAGCCCTGCCGATTTGGGTCGGGTCGGTCCATGGCCGAGCATGCCAAGCCCCGCACAGCCCGTTCGGTTCTAGCCGAGCATTTCTACGGCTTAGTCGGTTTGGGCCGGGCCGTGTCCGGCCGACTGTGTTAGACAGGACCCAGACCCATTTTTTCCCAGATACACTTAAAAGTCCATATCTTGCAATCCAAACATTCATTTAACAAACCGTCTGTGGAGATAGAATCCATGGAATGAGACGGTCCTTTTGAGATACTCCACCTATGTTTTGGAGAATGCTGGTGTACATCGTAGTTGGATCGTACCCGAATCTAATCAAGGCCTTGTCACAATAATTCCTATAACTCTCAGACCGAGAATCTGATTTACACATCATCTATTATGTTGGGACCCTTATGACATGAAATATCAATGGGTAACTTCTTCATGGGACTTTGTGCTGGTTGATTTATAACTGATGGATTGAGGAGATTATCCTCCTAGAATCAAGTGTACTATGTTTGGGAATCCAGTGGCTGGCTGAGATGTGAAGAGTGAATAACGATCCTGTGCGGATCAGTAGAAGAATACTTGACAGAATAAGATGATCTAGATTTACGACTAATCATCTATACTTTTGTACTTATATTAAACTGGGTTTTAGTTGAGTATTTTCTTTATTCTTTGTAATTGAGATCATACTTTGTATTTTTCATTTGTGGATTTCTAAGACACTTTTGGGGGTATTGGGATCCCTACTGGGTATTTCAATACTCGCCCCTACACGAGCTTCACCCTCTCCCTATTGTGTCTTGGGAAGATGACGAGAAGCTGGAATAAGATTATATGATCTAGGAGTAGGCGGTACATGGGGTGATTGGATAACATGGAGAGCTATGAATGTATGTTTTACTTGCCCTTCAGGTAGAATCCTTAGAAGAAAATCTCAAGAGCAGTTTGCTGATATCTGGTGTATTTGTATCATTCAGTTAGGTTTTTAATCCAACGCCTTTACATTCAAAAATCACTTTTAATACTACAGTTTTACTTTGTGATTGCATCTTGTAGTGTTCTTGGACTTTGTTTTGTACAATTTTAAAGGAAATGCCTTCCCGTTTAAGGGATACGCCATTTGGGTTCTATTCGCCAACTCCAAGCCTAAAGAAGGCGGGCTTGGGTTAGTCACGGCACGGGGCCTGGGGGACAGGTCATGACAAAAAATATATAAGATATATTTTAAACATTACATTGAATAAATAACATATATTTTTCATCAAATAAAAATCCATAAATAGTGATATGGTTTAATTATCATAATTATTATCTTTTAAATATGTTTTACTAAAAAACCATCCTTTATATTGAATTGGTTTTTATATCCATTTCTAATAAATTTTGTAACCATGAAAATTATTATTTAAAATTTTGTAAAACATATTTTCATAATTCAGTAGATAGTATTCATTCATTCCATTCCAAAGGCTAGGTTATAATAGTAACATTAAACTAATAATATTAATTTGTTTGTTTAATCTCAATGTGATAAATCATGTATTCTATTGTACACATTATTTCTTTAATAAAACTCAAGATGTTGCATCCTCTCCCATTTAACAAATTGTGTCTTCATAATTTGAATTTGGGGTCAGTAACTATATTAGGACTTTTCAAAATCCCTTTACAGAAAACTGGCATTAGAAAAAGAGTTAATAAAACATCAACATTAAATGAAATAAAGTGATGTACAAAGGTCACTCGAGATAACACATACTAGGGCTCATATAGGAAAACATGGATATGGAAGATATACTGAACATATTTTTCCGATTGAGATTAATAGAAAACATGATTAGGAGAAAGATAACAATGAGAAACCCATCATAATGTGATGGGTAAAATGGTCTTTCATTTCATAGTAAGAAAAGTAAATGGACAATGTCTTTTCCAAAAGTCCTTTTCCAAAAGTTGTGAAATTAATATAAAAGAGTTACTAAGAAAATCGGGAAATTTACATACATCTCAAGTAACATTTCATCATTCAATAAAGTTATACCATAATCTCATCATTCCTCTAAACAAAAATTACTCATGATGAATTGGTCACAACTGAAGCACTAGAATCCACATATAGAGAATAAAATTATCCAAAAAGATTAACTATCTATTCATCATGCCTTGAACTATTATCCAGAACCAAAATGGTTAGGATAAGATTAGATAATTTCCTAAAAATATTAATCAATTATAATAAAAAATACTACTTTTAATTTAAAAAATTTAATGGTATTCCCAAAGTCAAACATAGACCATTCAAAAAATAATATTCCCTACAATTAATTAAAATAATATGAACTATGTTTGAAAACAAAAATTCAGAATGTTTTGATATCATATTATTCTAAGATAAATTTTATCATTTCTATCTAAATAATATCAACCACTCTTAATGGGTCGTACCAAAAATTAATTTTCAAAAACACATATTCACTAAGATAGGTTTATCATTTCCATAAATAACCCAAATCTCCATAAATCCATAATTGAAAAATATATTTCTAACAAAAAATTCAACCATTATTCCTCAAATTAAAATTCAATAAAATTATATTTAACTTTATCATAATGGAATCCCAAAGTAGTTAATGTCCTCCAAAATAAAATGTATCCCTTAATCCCAAAATCATTTTCCAATCCCAATGGTTATCCATTTAAAAAAACAATAACTTACCAAAATGAACTTATTAGTATTTCATCAAATCATTTAACAAAAAATAATTAATTCATAAAAAACATGGACTTAACGTTGGACAGTGGTAGGAGATGCACCCTTATCATCGTTCAGTTGTGCTTTCTATTTTTACGGCCTTGCCCGACAGGACGAGTTTTCAGCCATCCCATGTGTTGTACATTTTTTAAAATAATATAATTCTTATAACATTCCCAATATGAGATAAAATCATTAAAATAACCATTACATAATTTAACCTCATGTTTATCCCATGCCTTTCATTTTTCATTTGAAAATTCTATAACACATAATGGCCTCAAATTCAACGATTACATAAACCCTAAAGGTTCTTTATAACTATATCCAAAATAGAAAACATAAATCTTTATCAATTAACTTTTTTACATAAAAAATATTAGGGTAAACCAGACATCAAGTCTTCCAAAGTAACCCCATTATTAATATATTTAAACATATCATCATCCATAAATCCAAAATAACACATCAATTCCAAAAATGTATACATCTTAATTATCAAACATTATTCCTAATACATTATCAATGTTTTGTCATATAACTATTTCATACTTCTTTTCTACAAATAAAATCATTCTTAAAGTCCAAAGATTCGATAATGTCAAAAAATGTGCTATGATATAATTCAAACCTTTCATTTTTCATTTTTAGTTTCCTCATATACAATTAAAATGGAATTAAGTATTGGTAAAAATATATTTATAGGGTCCTACTGATCCCAATCATGAATATTCTTCATAATACATCTATTTGCATGGTGACCATGTAGGCCACATTTAAGACATTCAATTGATCCATTGAGTAGAATATCCTTCCTTTTCATGGAGACAACTGAACTGTTACTTTTTCTATAGATGTTTATTGCTTTACAACCATCATTACCACAACTATAACATCTCACCATCAAATTGAATCATTTTTTTATGTGTTTCATTCCACATCCTTAGCACATTGGTTGTTGGATATACATACCATTATTATTAATACATAAACATCCATAGGTATTTTTTTCTCACATATATGATGCCTTATAAAAATCACCAAGGTTTACGTGGTCAATAAGGAATCCAGATAGTTGGTTTAGAATAAAAACAAGAGTTCTAATTGCATCTCCCATTTCATTCGATTTCTTATTCAGAAAACCACTACAGTTATCTTAACATCCATTTGTATATTGGTGCCTTCTAGGTTCATCCATTTACTAAAACCAAAAGGGGTTAGTGTGAGTATTTCATTTAAATAATCATATACTATCATATAAGGAGGGTAAACACTAATATAAAATTATTCATGTTATCTTTAATTAATTAAATTCATCTAAAATAACTATGACTCTTTCAAATATTCTTACCTTGTTGGTTATTTAAAACATGTAACTTATGCTTATATAACATTGTAACCACTAAATTTATCTAAACCGACCACTGATACCACCTGTAAGGCCCCATCCTTATACAATACATAATCACGAGTTAAGTAAATAATTCACATTAAGGATATTTTATGGTGTATATTTTTAAAAAATTTGGCCATATATATTAAACAATAACTCAAAATTTTCAATGTAGTAACTTCTACTCACAATCGATTTTTTATAAAATGTAACTTTTTAAATAAAAAAAGATTTATTTTCTTGATAAAAATCATCATAAAACTCATCTGGATTTCTTCCTTCCTATTACCAATTCGTATGCCCTATGGAAAACATCTCAAATAACATTTTATGAGAAGAACAAGCTCAGTAAGGGATATAAAATTAGGAAGAAAACAGTATCCAATGAAAATTTTAAACTCATTGAAAACATTTTAAAAAAATCTAACATTTCACCCTTAGAACATAAACTCTTAAACATATCTTATGAAATCATAATATTCATAAATCATAAAACATAAATCAAAATGGATACTTGTGGCATCCATATCATACTAACATTGTATCTTTCACAGCTATATAGGGGTTAACCTTTAGGGTTATGTCTGGAATACAAATAATAGTATGTTCCCTAAATCTATTTGGAGAAACCATAACGTTTACCTATACCATGTTACCAAATGCATTGTAGAGATATCACGAGCTCACCCACCCTTAGTTTATCATGGAACCACCCTTATACATAAGAAATTCCAAATAAAAATAACATAACCATAACACATGAACAAAAATAATGAAATAATAACATTTCCACACTGAAATCATAATGTATAATTTCAAAATATTGATACAATTGATCCATTACTAGAAACATTTTCAGTACCAAATATCTAAAAAAGGAATATGGTATTTAATTTTCTTTTTAAATATATTATTACTTTAGATGAAGACAAACAACAAATAATGTTCATGGCGGTGGAAACGCCGTTGTCACCGCATACATTAAAAAAACATTCCTTTATTCAAATATAGTAAAATGAATCATAGAAAAATATTCCTTTTGAAAACTGTTCAATGAAATTAAATGTAAAATTGGATGATTATACACCGTATAGAAGAATGTCATATATATAAAAAATATGCCTCAATGAGAGGATATTGAGATGAAGTCCATTACAATGATCATATCATTAGACTAGGGGTAAATAAATGAAATTATTATGTGTGAAAATAAAAATACACAGAATATAATTAATTATTTATTTTAAAATATTCAATGGTTATTCAAACATATTCTTTGAAAACCAAATCCAAAAAATGGATATTTAACATAATTAATAATGATTGAGTTAAGATTTCTATTACCTCAAATCCTAATTTTCTTGTTAATTCTTTATATTCTTGAATAATAATCATAGGTTAATTTATACATTATTTAGAACCTTTTTAACTTTTATTATTCATTTTATATCACTTTTTACCATTTTATAATAATTATTTAATTATTCTACTTCACATCGGATGTTTTTTCGATGTTTGGTACTTGAGTCAAAAATGACCTTGATTTAAATAAAATTATGAATTTTTTTATTAGTCCATAATCTATTGAATTATATTCATGATTTAAATATCATATATATATAGTATATATGTATATTTATTATTCCATACTATTTTGTGATATGAAATGAAATGTACTGCTCATAGAGATGTTAGGTCGTACGTTTGTATGAACGCTACATTCATTTTTTTGTCATATGAAATGAATGAAAACTAAATGATATGTATGAAAATTATAATATCATTATAATATCTATGTTATATATTTTACATAGTTTCATTAACAACTTCTTTTATATGTTCCATATATGGGATGAATGAGTCATATCACTTTAAGGGGGAGGTATTCCACAAATCTAAAAAATGAAATTATAGTATTTATAGATTATGGAATGCATAATAGTATGTTTAAATTAAAAATATAGAAAAATAGAGTAAAAAATATATAATATATATATCATATATAAATATATTTCCATCATAATGGACACCATGAAAGGTGATAGGTGAAATTTGAACAATCGTCGTTTCGTGAGAAGTAGTTCACCGTACATAGAAACTATATGTCTGTATCAATTAGATGGAGTTGTGAGCAAGTTTTGTTCAAATAATTATAATAAAAATATAATAGTATACATTGGATAATATTTTTTATATGTAATCTTATAATTAGATGATCATAGGGATTGGATAAGGAAAATAAAGGGTAAAGGAGTTGGAGAGAAGACACTACCTACAAATCGGGGAAACTTCGTTTGATTTGTGAAAAAAGGATTTCATGAGTCCCCATATTCCCATGGTGAGGCTACTAGGAGGAATATATGGATTTTGGGAGATTATTTTAACATAATTTGGACGATCCAATGGGATTGATAGGTGTGAGTAGGTGGGTATAGGTGGTGACCTTTTATAAGAGGGGTGGGGGAACTTTAGGAAGGTCTTGAAATTTATTTTATTAGAAATTGATTTTAGAATTATAATTGTACCAATGTGATATAATATCAGGATAAGATATGTTTGGATCTAAATCATAACAAAAATTATGTTTTAGACAAGTTTAGGTCACCAAATTACCAAATATATTTTTTTACTGCATAGTTAAAAAACATTAACTCATACTACGTCTTCTTGTATTTTCATAATATATGGTTACTATGGATAAAATAAAATTACAATTTAACCACAAAGGGATATTTAATGGAATTATAAACATTATATACGTCATTTGGATGAATCATAGATTTTTTTAACTACGATATCAATTAATATATTATTATTTGTTTTAAAAACTCATTTATGTCAATTTTGACGCTATTTAGTAATTTTTTTTAAGACAGAACAAGATGATTACTTCAACGTAAATTTAATAACACATCCCAAAAATGTCAATGTCATCCTTAAAATTCGTGTATGGAATTAAAATGTTCATATTAAATTTATTTTAATATTTATAATTTCTTTTATTTGAATCATTCATTAATAAGGTAATCACTACATCATCATTGTATCATAAATTAATATATGTATTTAATTTCTAAAAATTATAAACAAAATATCGTGATGTGTTAAATATATTTAAATTTTTAATGACTATTTATAGTAAAATATATCAGTTATATGACCCCATATTAAAATCCATTAAGTAAAAGGAAACATGTTAATATTATGATTCTCTTCAATTTAAATTAATTATTGTAACATGAAATTATCACACCGATGGGAAACCATGGGGTCCAAAAATCTACAAAATGATTCTCATGGTCAGACAAATCTAATACAATTGTATTAGGACACATTTTTGGGTAGTTTTATACTATAATATTATTTGTTTACCCTTATTTACCTGATTTACCCTTTAACCATAGATAATAAAAATAATTACTCACTTGCTATTCATAATTTACAATATATAAAAGAACCTATTTACACAATATGGAACTTATTATTACAATTATTGAATCTGTTTTTTTAAATTCAAAACACAAAAAGTTTAATGATTAATTAAATATTAATTCCAGCTGTAAAAACAAGAATGTGTGTTTTTACGAAGAATAAACTATAAAAAGGTTGACATGCGTTTATATATAAATTTAAAATGAGATCACATCCAATGAAAAATATTGGATTAAATGATAAAAATATAATCCAATTAAACTTTAAAACTAATTAAAAAGATAATATATGTATATAATAATTTTATCCCAAAAGGTTGTTTTGAATTAAAATCCAATATTTTTCATTATTCATTAAAATTGAAATTTATTACAAAAATAATAAAATTCAACTGAATAAATTATGATTTACCACTTCTAAATAAGAAGTTTATTTTTTTAAAATATAATGTATAATAGTGACAAAAGCTTGATTTAAAAATGGTTCTCCATCTAAAGGTAATAAAACTGTATTTTTTTATAAATACATATTTTATCTGAAAAAATTGGATTTTTTCTTATATCTTATCTAGAAAACATATAATATACATTTTAAAATTTAAAATGGTTATATAGAAAATATTTTTAATGAAATAAAAATCCATCAACAGTTATTTTATTTTATAAACCAAAATATTCTCATTAAAATTGGGTTTTCCAAAAACTCATCCTTTATATTCAATTGGTTATTATTTCCATTTATAATGACATTGGTAATCAAATGAATAATTATTTAAAAATGTGAAAAACATATTTTTATAATTAATGAGATAATATTCAATCCATCCATTCCAACTGCTTGGTTATAATGGTAACATTTATATTATAATATTTAGTTGTTCGTTTGAGCTTGATGCAGCGTATCATGTACGACATTGAACAAAATGTTTCTTTCATAAAACTCAGGATGATAAAATAATAATAAGAATATGAATCAAAAAATTTAATTGGAATAATAAATTTAATTTAATCATTCATAATAATATTAATGAGTTTTATCACTGAAGTGTCAGAAACATTACCAGTGTTATTCCCCAAGGTATCGTAGAGCAGGTCATATCAAGAGATTAAATTATTTTCCCAATGCAATAGAGTGCTATTAGGATGAAACCATTATATCACTTAATATATGTGAACCAAATATGTCATAATAAAATATTCCATAAATATCCTTTGGATATTTAAATATATTAGTTTCATATCCAAATCACGATGCTTTAAGAAGTACATAAAAACAAGAATCTTTTTTCTATTTAAAACCATGTAAAAGAAATATGGCTTTCTGGAATGTTAATACTAGAATTAAAATTGTTAATTTTTTCATTTATTTGAATACCCTTGAAGAAAACAGTGGGTTTGTTACTCACAAATGAAATTATAATTATTTCTTGATTAAAAGAGTGAAAATTGGAGATGAAAATTAGGCAGCATAATGAGTGTGAAACATTATTTCAAAAAACATTAAAATGATAGGGGAAAAGGTTCTCTAATTCCTAAATGAATCATAATATTGTAAAGGGATAGAATTAAATGTAAATAAGAATATGATATATAATATTTAAAGACATCCCATATAACAAGATAACTTGAAAGGAAAAGTGAAGATGATATTTCCCTTACGATGAAGGGTGACTCTAAAAATTCAATGATCGGGACCTTAAGGGCGAGAGGAAACCTTGGGAGGAATATTTGGGAGGTAATAAAGTCAGATCTACATTGAGTATGATTTTTAAATGAATCAAAATGATGGAATGGATGTGTATTTATAGAAAAAATGAGAGATATTTTTATTAATTTCTCAGGACGCCTTATTAGTGGTATTGGCAAAACCATGGTCTTTACCATGGTATTGGCCACATGGTACACCTATTATTATATTTTAAATCTCATGAGTCGACCCAAATTTTATATTATATATTATATAGTTATGATTTCATTAAATATACCAAAACATATAACTATATTTTTACTATTTACAGAATTATTTTTATAGAATTCTCATTAATTTACTATAACATAATATCAGTGTTCTAAGTTAAAAATTGAAATTTATTTTATCAATTTAAATCTAGAAATATAATAAATTTTACTTTTAACAATAATATTTTTATTTATATAAATTAATAGATGACTGAAAATTCATTAAAAAATTTCATAGAGAAATCTCTAATATAAGAAAAACAAAATTTTTTTTGATTTATAATTAAAAATGAGTTTTTTATAACACTATTAAATTATAATATATATTATTAACAATACCCTAGATTTTTATAATAATTATATGTTTTTTTGAAAATATAAATTTCAATCCGAAAAATAAATTTATCCAAATACCTGTCAATATTATTAACCAAAACTATTCTTAGAATAGAAAATATACAAAAAAATTATTAATAAAAAGGTTTTGTAGTCTTTGTTACTTAATTTTTGAAATATAACACCTATAACTCCCATGTATGACTTATGGGTACGGTCTACAATATTGATAGACTCTATGAGATGCTCGGATAACATTTCCCTAGTGGTAATCTCAAATAACTGAAATTTCTCCCATATGTGATTTCCTTTAAGAATTACATATTGAAACTTGAATTTTTCATGGTCAAGATAGAAGCTAATATATGATACCTCCCTCCCATTTTTTGATATATGGGTTTCATACAAGATTATTCTACTATCTGAGGCCACTGACTCCTCTTTCTACATTAATTAGCCATTATCTTTTCTATTTGAAATAAAAATTATAATATTAAAAGTAGCATTGATAGTATTTCATACAATAGTCATATTGGCCAAAGGTAATAATTGACCAACAATCATATAACGGACAAAACCAAATGGTTAAATTGAAATTATAATCACTTCATTATTTAGGGGATATAGTTTTGTTGTGTAAAAAACTATAACACTCATTTTGAGGAATAATTTATCGTTCAAAAAGTTTAGTTTGTTATATTCTTCCCCACTTAAGATTGTTTTACCCTTGAATTTCAAATTTTTCTCTATGTTTAAAAAAAGTGAGGTTACTTCTCCCTAATTTTTTCCTCTGATTCCCACATAACTTCTTCATACATGTGGTTCCTCCATAACACTTTGTCTAGGTGGTTAGTATTGTTGTATAGACCCATGTCCATACGGTCCAAGATATTCACCATCTTCTCCCCATAAAATAGATCATGTTCTTGTTGTACCACTTATAGATGTTTACGTATGAAGGGACATGTATGTACTTACTCAAGAGTGATACATAGAAAACATCTTGATCATGAGATAGATTTTGTGGAAGTGAAAGTCGATAGGCCACTACTCATATGTGATCAATGATTTTATAGGGACCAATGTACTTGGGAATAAGCTTCTCATTCATACCAAATATATTGAATCTCTTCCAAGGTGAAATTAGGAGGAATAATTTATCACTAACTTCAAAATACATGCCCCTTGGATGGTTTTCAGTATACATCCATTTGTGAATTTGAGCATCCATAATGTGTTGTTGGATGGAATGAACCATTTTTTTCATCTCTTGCACAAGATTAGGATAATTATGATTTCTTTCACCAACTTCATCCCAAAAATTACATGTTCAACATCACTTCCCGTATAGATCCTTATAGGGATCCATTTGAATACTTGAATGGAAGTTGTTGTAAGATTACTCAACTAATAGAATATGTTGATACGATCTACCTTTAAATTATAGTGATCATGTTCTCATCATGTCCTTGACTGTGTAAATAGTCCTTTTGGATTTTCTATTAGTTTGAGGGTGATAGGCCACATGGAAATTAAATTTAGTACCCATAGAATGTTGAGGACTTCTATGAAATTTTTATGTAAACATTGGATCAAGATTAGATATGATTAAAATTGGAAATCAATGCAGCCTTATAATATCCTTTATTTATATCTTGACATGTTGGTTAAGATAGAAATCATCCTAAATAGAGATAAAAAGGGAAGTATTTGTGAGACAGTCCACTAGAACCCATATCTCATTATTCCCTTTGGATGTTCATGGAAGACTAGGGACAATGTACATAGTCATATTTTCCCACATTCTTGATGGTATGGGTAGTGGATGTAATACCACATTAGAATGTTTTCACTATAACTTCACATGTTGACACACCTGGAACATTGTAGTGTAGTTATCAATCTCTCATTTCGTGTTATCCCACAAATAATAATTATGAAGGTCCCAATACAGTTCCATTCTTCCAAGATGTATAGAGAATGTTGTGTTATTACTTTCATCGACTAGGTCCATCTTTATTTCTGGAATAGATGGAACACATTGTCAGGTATGAAATCTCAGGACACCATCATGATCAAAATTAAACTTAGGAAACCTCCCATCCACCACAACCTCGAACTTATTAGGAAATAGAGGACCATCTCTTAGATATTTCTTGATATTCCCTAGTTCTGATGGTTGATAAAAAATTTGGGATATGGTTTATTATGTCCCTTCCCTTAAAATCCCTATGTCCAGTTTTACTAGGCCTTGGACCAAACAATACCCAAGATTCCTCAACATTGAAGGAACAATATCTTCCTCCCTAATTAATCCAATAGAGATGTTGTTTTCTCTTTTGGTGTGATAATGAATTGAAAAATCATAGTATTTAATAAGATACAATTGTCTAATCTAACTCATGATCAGATATTTTTTCCGGAAAATATACATGAAACATTGGTAGTATTTGTATATATCACATTTATTCACATAAATATAGTTTCTTTTTATATTCATAGAAAAAAAACTCATCTAGCTCAAAATCATGTGTATGATAATTCTTCTCATGAGCCTTTAAAAATCAAGATGCATAATCAGTCACCTTTTCCATTTTCCTAAAGACACCCCAAAGACCATTCAGAGATACATAGCTAAAAATTATGAATCCTTCACTGAAAAAGGTTAGAGTTAACATGGGTGCAGTAACTAATCAATTCTCCAAATCTTGCAAACATTCCTCAAACTATTTTTCAAGATCAACCTAAACCCTTTTCAACATAACATGGTTAGTTGATTAAAAAGTCATTAAATTTCTTTACAAACCTAATATAACATACATATAAAAATAGATACTATGAATCTTAGTTACTATTATTTTATGAGTCTACTTCTCTACAATATTTGTATTTATATGTTCTACTGATATTGATTCAATAGATACAATGTCCCCCAAAAAAGCAACATGTTGTAACAAAAACAAAAACATTATGAGCGTTCAAAATAACATATCATTATTTCTGGATTTTAGTATCACCCTTATATGCTTCTCATGATCTTCCAAAATTTTGAGATATAACAATATATAATCAATAAAAACAACTAGAATGTTCGGAAGGGTTTCCTTAAATCCTATAATAATCACAACCACAAAAAAGTGGGTGCAGTAGTCAATATGATGGGAATAACAACAAAATCATAGTGCCTATATCTTTATTGGAAGGGACTAATTTTAATATCTTCTTTATTCACCCACACTTGATGAAAACCAGATGATCGATCAATCTTGGAGAAGAATTGAGCCCCACGAAGATGGTCAAATAAATCACCAATTCTTGGATGAGGGTACTTGTTCTTCACTATGATCTCATTATGTTCTCTGTAATCAATTCATAGACTCATTTTTCTACCCTTATTTTTCAAAGATAGAACATTTTCTATACAAGGTGATAGAATTGGTCCACTATAAACCTTCTCTAGAAGATATTAAAGTTGTTTCTTGAATTACTCGAACTCTACATTTTCTACACAATACATTGTTTCTGATATCGGCATGGAACCAAGCATAAGTTAAATAGAGAACTCTACCTATATTTCTGTGGGAGGTCTAGCAAACTCCTCCAGAAATGAATCAATGTACTCTTTAATGGTTGGAACATTTTATATTTTTATTCTTTCATCACCTTCTTCAACTACACTGATAAAATCTTTAAACAAGGCTATGGGTGGTGCTTACAGACAAATATCAGGTCGATATATATCCCTTTTATAGATCAAATTAGGTTTCCCACTAAATACTACATATATTTGCTTGCATTTAAATTTGATCTTAGCATTAAAATTTGAGGTCCAGTGCATCCCCAGTATAATAATGAATTCCCACATGGGAATGACTACTAGATTTGTGATAATATTTTTCTCACCAGAGTAACTACTAGATTTCATATTCACTGATTATTCTTGGATAATCCCATTAAAAGCCATGAGAGATAGATATAATTCTAGAAGATCATGAATAGAATATGTTTTGAATACATATGGAGGATGAATAATAATGTGTAGAACAAGAATAAAATAAATTTATTTCTATCTTTGAGATAACAATGATAGTACTTTCCCCCACGTCATTTGGAGATTAAAATTTAGATATCTAATAGTAATAACACAACCTTTATCCCTTTTCCTATGTTGATGTTGATGTATATTTTCATCCAATACACAAATATTTGGATAGTGATTGAAAAAGTTCCTAATCTATCAACATTTGATGCATTATAATTTAGGTAGGGCATGCACAATATTAACTTTTTCATTACTATTAAAATGTTAAGGAATCACCTCACTAGAACAATTCCCTAAAATGTTGCCTTATCTTCCATTCATGCAACACTTCCCACTCCTAATTATTTAGTACCCACAAAAAATTCTTCCCACATTTGTTGCATGTGTAAAGTTGATGTTTCATTCCTCTACTTTCATGTTCAAATCACCTCCGATAGTTTATCTCTAGAGATCCCTTATTCTCAATCAATTTGTGAGATCATTGTGTCCTTCTAAACTCTAGTTCAAACTTCATAGAACTATTTTTTATTTACTCCTAGTTTTCATAGTCTCTCATGGCTAAATTCATACATTGATGATTTCTTAGTCCACTAAAGAATCTATAAAACTTTCTTTCAGGATCTATCATAATGTTGTAGGTATAATAGGAAAGCCTTGTGAAGATCAGACCCTAGCGTCCAACATATTCATTCTCCTTTAGCATAATTTTGAGAAATTACTTATCCATTTTAATTCTCATTAAATGAGGGAAATAATTATTAATAAATATTCCCCTAAACTATTCCCACTCCAGGAAATTGATATCCCCAATTAGCCTCATTTTTTAAATCAATACCCACCCAGAATCAACTTTATAAGGCCCCAGCCGTAATCCTTAATTAATATTGAATTAAATGAATAATTAACATTGAGGATCTTTTCTGGTTTATATTATTAGAGAATTAGGACAAAACTATTACATCTCAAAATATTACAATGTAGATACATCTACCAAGTTTCTAAAAAATAAAAACACTTAAAATGAATCATGTCTAGTTCCATGTTTTAGACATCCTGACATTTCCTTGATCCCATCCTTGACCCTATTCAACTTTATGTCCTGTGAAAAACATTTCAAAAAAACTTGGGATGAGCATAAAAAGCTCAGTAAGGGATACACAAAGAAGGAAAACTGTTGTTTTTTCAAAACAACAAGTAAACCATGAATACTTTACCAAAGTAATACTTTTAACCTTTATGAAGTAGTAAAAAATATTCACTAAATAAAATACTATTACTTACCCTATTGTAACAAAAAGATTACCATAAAACCCATATAAAGAGGAAATAACATATAAAGGTAACTTGGGACATAAACATACTTAAATGGAATAACCATACGGTTGCCTTCCAAAACATACTTAATGGAATAGCCATACGGCCGACTTCCATACCCAATGCATTGGAGGATATAACATAACCACCCGTCCGGGTATTCACGTCACCACCCGTCATATGGTTTATCACGTAAAGACCCGTAAAATGTCCATGTACCATCATTACACATAAAATATTGAAAATATAAACATTTCAATAACAACATTTCATTTTCAATCACAATAAGTAATTCCAAGATATTGAACTAATCAATCCATTTCCAAAAATTATTTAAAAGAGATTTTTGAATCAAAGTCTCCCATACCACTTTGAATCTTTTAATGTAATTATTACATTAATTTCCATATAAATAAATAATGAAAACCATTTTGAAAACATGGACATTAAAGATAAAGATTTAGAATAATGAATCTGTAAAACATTTAAAATGATATTTTTGTTAAAGAGTTTTTAACAAAATGAGAGACTCTTGAATAAAAATAATTTCAGAATAACATTTATTCCGAACTTTATAATATCATGAAAATAAAGGGATTCATGATATAATATTTCAAAGGACAGTATACACACCATATAAGAATGAATTGGTGCATAACAACAATTAAGTCTCAATGGAAATGTAAATTGAGATGAAATCCATTATAAAGATGGTATCCATAAATTAAGGATAAATCAATCACATAATTATGTGTGAGAAATATTAATACACCAAATATAAGTGGATATTAAGTGTGAAACAATCATAGGTCATTCACACAAAATCTTGGAAAAACAAAACCAATGACATAGATATTTAACTCAATGAAATGAGATTGAGTTATGATTTCCAATACAAGTTCATAAGAATATATCAATGTGATAATTATGTGTAGAAATAATATATCCACACAAAGGTTGGTGTAAATTAAAACATATATATTCCACACATAATCTTTTCATAATAAAATCAATAAGTATAGGTTTAACCCAAGGAATTGAAGGTGGGTTATGAAGTTCCCTTACAAAAATCTGACAGCCTAACAGTGCCACATTAAAATTCCGAAAATGAGTTGATGAGAGAGAAAATGGTATCTCATCACATGGACATAAAATTTACATAAATAATGATATAGAAGAAAATAACCCAACATAACTATATGTGAATTAAAATACATAACAAAAGAAGTCTTTTAAAAAGAAGAGGGTGAAAGGTCCCCTTACCGAGTTAGGTAACTTTTGAAACGTACACCCCATGGAAGAAGGGTCATACAATGAAGATGTAAATACCCATAAATGAAATTATACTACACAAATTGTATAATAATGGGATTTACATACACCACTCAAAGTAAATAGTTGCAAACGTAGCATAACTGTCACGGGAATAAAAGTGAGATGAAAAATCCCTGATGAAAACTCAGTAGCCTAACGTCGCCACTTAAAACTTCCAAAAATGGATTAATGAGATCAAATAGGGTCTCTCATAAATATACGTTTTGAAAGGATATCCCTCCTATATTTTAAATTAGACATATTTATAATCTAAACCAGAGGAAAACACAAGAACATAAGTCATTTAATGATAATGAACAACTGTATAGAAACACAAATCTCTCCAAGAGATGAAACATAGTTTCCTTCAAAAAATAGTGCTTGGAAATAAAGTTATCAGCTTCCCACAATCCTAGATCCCTATGAATAATCATGAAATTCCCATAAATACTTCTATGTATATAAAAATAACCCTTTATAGTTCGTAATAAACAAGGGAAGAGTGTTCAAGGAGATATCTAGATGTTGGAGAAGAGATCAAGGGGAAACTAGAACTTACCATGAATATATCCACTATGATCGAAGTATAATTTCCAAGAGACAAAGTGGAGATGCTCCAATAGAATCATTATAATGTCCCAGAACTCTATCAATGAAATTTTCCCTCTTATGATTATTTCATATTGTATAGATCATATAAAATCACTTATACAACTCATTACAGACATCATAAATGTAGAATGAATGATATAAGAGGTATTTCTAGATGTTAAGAAATCAATACTGAAGAAATAGTAACATGCCCTAGGAATAGTAATGTATCACTTATGAATAGTAAAATGACTAATAAAATAGTAAACTCAACCGCAAATTTATAAAAAAATTGCAATCAGTTAAAAACAATTATGATATAGTTTTTTTATAGTGTATGCAATTGAATGTTTTAAAAATTAATATTTAAGTGTTGTTATTTAGGAAAGTTATAAATATTTAATTATAGTATTATAATTACTAGAAATATTTAAAAGAAAAATCATATTCATAAAATATACTCATAAATCAGTATTTTTTTCTTATAAATTTGCTATAATTTTATGAGACCTTTGTTAATTTTTTAAAGTGTTATGAAATCTATTATAAATTTAAAACTGTATTTTTTGAGTAAATAATGATTTTCCTGAAAAATTATATTTCTCATATTTATAAAATAATTTTCATAAAATAGAGTACATTTTGTAATTCTATGATAAAAAATGTATAGGGAGATTTTTTGGTATTTTTCAAAAATAATTTAATTATTTGTGAGTAGTAAAATATGAAAATTTACAATTTACAAACATTATAAGCTAAATAAACTATTACTTGAGTAATGCACACTATAAGAATCCATGTATATAACTCAGATGAACTTATTACTATATTTATTAACATGAATAAACACTATTTCTTATCTTGAGAAAAATAATAAAATAATGAATAAAATAATGAGAAATCACCCCTCTCATGCACTATATATATCATCCCTTACCACCTCTTATCTAGAGACCTTTCTGGCATTGACCCGTATAAAATTTCTTCCCAATAACATTTAAAATATCCTCCCCCATGTTTATACTCTTTACCTCATGAAAAGACCAAAATCAGTCCCATTAAAGAGATTCTCAAGGAGCAATGTTCAAGAGGTAAAATCATCTTCCGTTTTGTTTTATTTTCTTTTGAATTTCATTGTTTTATTATTCTCTCCTCAAATACTCCATATAAATGATAATTAAAACTCCAGTATCATTGATATACTGTAATTATATCAATTTAATGAAATAAACATCATAAATCTCTTTACTCTCTCTATCTCTCTCTCTTTTATTTCAAGAACGAAATCATTATTCCGGAGGTGCCATTTTACAACCTACATGGATGACGAACATTCACTCATCAATTTCATATTAATGGATGATAATGATAATTTTTTAAACCATATTATAATATATTTATTATAACTGTTTTTATATTCTAGAAAATATATATATTTAATAATATTTCATCCGACAAAACTATTTTTTGGTGATTTAAATACTACTGTAATAATAAAAATGATTATCACTAAATGTATTATATAACGATTAATACTCATACTATATAACCAAATGATGAATTAAACCATTTAACCTTATTTATATTCATAAATATCATATATAATTAATTCTACAAAATTATAACCATACACATGAACTTCTATACTAATATATATATGTATACCAATCTTGAAAACCCATTAAAACAAATACTCCAAAGCAATAAATTTGTTTCATATAACTCATCTAAAAGGCCATAAATTAACTTAATACCATTATAATAAACCAAATAAAATTATTTAAGATTTTTAATTAGTTAATTAATAGATTTAATTTGATTATCCTAGAGGATAAGGTGAAGTAAATAACACATTCTGACATAAGGTAAGGGTTTTCTTCACGAACCTCCATTTTCATTCTGGTTGTGAATTATTCCTCGATAAACCAATGAAAATTTTCATTTATTTTATATTAATTTTCTAAATTATGGATATATGTTAAAAACATCATGTATTCTATTTATTTCATCTTTAATTTGTCAGTTATAAATGTTTCAAAAGGTTTCCCTTCTCAATTCATCATAATAAGAAGTGGTGATTAAGTGGAACATCCTGATTTTATAACAATTTTAAAGTGAACTATATAATATAATTTAAGAAACCAAAATTTTCTAAAACCAATAATTTTATCATGGAAAAAATAGGATAAATAATTTTCTTGTTTTGTCCAATGAATTTTCCAAAATAATTATTCTTTCCAAATTGAAAGAGTATTACTCTCAAGAAATCATTGATATTTTTATTAGAGAATTTTTAAATGTTTTCAAAACCCCTATTTAATATTATGTTTTATTGGGATTAACCTCATATGGATATCATATACCATATATTATTAAATGTTTTATGGTCTGATTTAGTGTGTATGTGCTATCTTGATACCATTCAGTAAACTAATCATAATGGATATTGATTATGCTGCAGATTGGGGAAAGTTATTTCATATATTCATGGTGTTTATGTTTTGAGAAATTCCTGTGAAAAATGAATTAGACATATCAAGTGATGGGTGGTTCCTGATATAGCCCATTGTTAGATCTGTAGGTATCATGTGACAGAATATAATTGGGTTTTGGCTGAGGACTTACCCTAGTATTTTCAGACGACTTGGTCAAGCCCTTTTCAATATGATTCAGATAACTGTCATTATGAATTCCCTCACTATGATAATAGTAATTGATGAAATAGGTGATAAATCATCTAGTACAATATCCATTTTTAAGAGTCATTATTTTATAATCATTTATATGGTTTTATGTAATCAGTTTTCATTCCTTCATTATTATGCTCATGTCTATTTTTAAAGGCATGTTTTTTAGTAATCCACTATGACTAATGTCTATATTTTAGATAACTTCACCTTTGTTACAGAAAATTACTGAGCATATAATATCACAGCTGTTCTGTTTTATTTTTTTTGGATTTAATGATTAATATTATTACAAATGACTCGTAGGAATAATCAGAGAGTTTATGGGTGTTTCTAAGGGATTTGAAATGTTGTTTTTTAATTCAAGTTTTAATGTAAATATTCTATTTGTACCATATTTTCCAAAACTACTCAACTATTTTGTCAATCATGATGATATATTCTTGTAAACTTACCAATGTATTAATATTAGGCACCGGCTCTGGGATACTAGAGTGATGGTCCTTATATTTTTCATTATAGTATGTTTAGTGGAATCTTTATAAACCTGATGTTGGAATCATTAACAGGGACCAAAAACCTGTGACTAACATTGAGGATTATCTTACAAGAATGTCCGTGATTTTTTGTATGGTGTATATTATGTGTATATTTATGTAAAATAATTCCCTATCTAGATACTAAAAGTGGACGTGGTTCTATAACAAATATACCTAGGAATAACAACTCGAATAAGGATTTTTAGACCTGACACAAGGTAACATGGAATACAGCAATAGGCCTTACTGTGAACCTGTTTTGACAATCCCATGGGATATGCATAGGATTATTCAAATTTTATTTATAAAAAATTGTGAAGGATTATGTTGAAAATATATCCCAAACTAATCCGTTCTTATTATTATGAGAGTAGACATGAACACAATTATATTTTATGTTATTCGCTTTGCTAGTTCGAAATTATACATTATGATTCATAGCCTCATTTAGTGTATTCCATTATTTAGAAGTGATGCCTAGTGGATGGAGTAGAAATCGCACGAACATGTCTATCCCATGTAGGGTTTTCCATCTTATGAAAGATAATGACATTGTTTATCAAGTTGTAAATAGTGTTGAGAAACTTATAACTATACTCGGAAAACTTACTTGGGTTATGAATTATAACCTTACCCATATAGATAATCATGATTTGTAACATGGAGGGGCGATGTTTGACTTATTTAAGCTCTAATAACCTTCATCATATAATGGTACTATAAACTCATTCATAGTCGAGCGAAGGATATGTTTCTCATAGAATATATTATTCCCTTTAGGATGTATCAAATGGGATGAGGTTGTCATTGAAGTGGATCATCTATCAGGGTATGTTGATCAATGGTGCTCATTGATTCAAAACACAGAGGAGGAAGAGATTGAAAATATTGAATGGAGGGATTTTATGAAAAATTTCCTAGAAAAATATTTTCCTCATGAAGAATTAGCATATATAGAATAGAAATTCATGAATCTGAGGCATAAGGAGGATAAGAATATTTACAAGTATGAAGAAAAATTAACAAGTCAAGAATGTCATGATGAAGACTACATACCTAATCAATGTGAAATAATGATGGATTCATTGACGATTAAAAACAATTCCTATGAAGGGAACTGGTTTCATGAACATTATCATCATTCAATGATATAGTCTCATGTGCAATCAAAATTGAGAAATAATTCTCTATGTCTTATGACATTAAATGAAAGAAATAGAAAAATATGGTGTAGGAGGAATGAATTAATAAATGGAGGAATAAAAAAGGGAGTTTTCTAACATGTAATACATGTGGAATGAAGCACCTAGGAGCCTCCATAAAATTAAAATGAGTCTTGTAACTATGAAAAAAGGCCATCAAGCACATGATTGCAAGTGAATGAAGCAATCTACGAATTTTTCAACGATTCAATAGAATGGATATGTGACACTATGAAAATTATTATCTTAATTTTTCAGTAATCCTTCATCATATAATTCCACAGGAGTAGGTACAAGATTATGTTATCACAGCAGGTATGGTTAATGTTCTGAATGTCATGGTGGCATAGACATTTATCATCAATTCAGATATAAATAAATAATTATTTTATTTTTTGTAATATCATTTGTTTATATAATCCAAGTTTTCATTAAAAATTATATATTTAAAATTACCCTTAATAAGTGTGTTTCAAGTCAAAAATCTTAAGGGAAGTCTCATTGCAACAAAGATGTGCCAGGGAGTTCCAATTATGGAAAATAAATGTGATTTATCTACTTATTTTATTGGAATACCTATGGTCAACATTGACATAATCCTTGGTATATATTGGATTTCAAAATATGATGCCAAAATAAATTACAAGAAGATATAAATTATGATTTGTGAGGAAGTTTATAATCCCATATCTTTAGAGTAGAAACATCACCATATGATTCTTATCTAGAATGACCCTAATAGATCTACAGAATTATGTTCTAGGGGAGGAAGTGAGAAAAGTATCTATTTGTGAGGAAATAAAATTCCAAATTAAAGATGTACCTATTATGAATGAATAAATTGATGTATTTCCAGAGGATTTATGTGAAAGTCCTTTAAATTGGAAAATTGAGTTTTCTATTTAATTAATTCATGTTACAAGGAATATATCAATTACTCATTATAAAATGGCTATAGTAAAATTAATAAAACTAATTAAACAACTTGATTAATTGAGTGATGACGAATTTAACTTCAATAGTGTTCCTCTCTGGGGATCCCTTATTCTATTTTTCAAGAAGAAAGTTGAATCCCAGAGGATTTTCATTAACAATAGTTAAATTGATGTTATTACAATAAATAAAAAGTATCTCTTTTCTCGTATTGATGATCTATTTGAGAAACTTCAAAAACCCTAATATTTATCATGAATGAACTTTAATCGGGATATCATCAGTTTTCTATGAGGAAGGAAAATATTCCAAGATATAATTTCAAACTAGGAATGGTTATTGTTTTTTTAATTTTCACCCTTTTGGATTGAATAATAACCCATATACTTTCATGTATATAATAAATAGAATTTTTAAATAATATCATGAGTACTTTTGTGATATTTATATATAACATCCTGGCTTACACCAAAAACTAGTAAGATAAAGAGAATATTTTTATCATTGTTCATAAGTCTTATAGAAGAAACAACTTTTACGGGAAATTTTGGAATATTGAATTTTAATATCAAAAACATTCTTTTCATGTCTATATTTTCTGTAGGAATATATTTAATGTTGATCCAAAAGAGGAAAAGGAATTTTTGGAATGGCCTACTCAAATGAACATAACTGATGTATATAGTTTTATTTGTGTATGAGGTTATTATCGATGTTTCAATATGAACTTCTCCTAGTTATCTATCAAGTTAACCAAGCTAACTCATAAAGGGGTTAAGTTTCTATGAACTAAAGAATGTGAAGAATTTATTGAATAATTGAAAATTAGATTAGTGAATGCTCTAATATTGAAACTACCATCATGAAATGGTGGATTTTTTATTTATAATGATACATCAAATAAAGGGCATGGTTGTGTTCTTATACATATTGGACGAGTTATTACTTATGCATCAAGGTAGTTAAAAACTAAAAAATAGAACTATCCATCTCATTATATTGAGTCTTTATCTATAATATTTTCTCTGAAGATATAGTGACACTATCTCTATGGTTACTTATGTGAGATACATACGAATCACAAGGGTATGAAATATATCTTTCCATAGAAATAAATCAATATGAGGCAAAAGAGAAGGATTAAATTACAAAATCATTATGATTTTTCAATAGACTTCCACCTATGGAAGGAAAATAAAGTAATAGATGAATTGAGAAAGAAGTATCACAGAGTTCTGAAAAAAATAATGATTGATAAGGATCAATAGTACATGGATCTAGAAAATATGGATTTAGAAATTATCCTGGATGGAAGAACATCATATCTTTTCCAACAAATTTTCCAACCAGTATTATTGTAAATAATTAAATGTTGTCAGTGTGATGATGAAAATATTCAAAAGATAATTAAGGATGTGAATGATATGATGTTTCTGAACATCATTTTTTATGATGTAATTATAAAATTTGAGAGGAGGCTATTGGTTCCCTCTATACCAAATCTAAAAAAGGAGTTTTTGGATTATTCAAATAGATCAAATTTCCCTACACACCACAGTAGCACAAAGATGAATATGTATTTATGGAACATTTATTGTGGGATAATGTGAAGATGGTAATTGAAAAAATGTATCAGGATGTTCATTATTTCCACAGGTGAAGGATGAAAGACAACATCCTTGGGGAGTCATGAAAAATCATTCTATTCCTACTTAGAAATAGGATGAAATTACAATGGATTTTGTCACTAAGATACCCAATAATCCATGAATAAATGATGCAATAAGGGTAATTATTGATCGACTTTCCATATATATACATTTCCTCACACTAAGGGAGGATTTTACTCTAGAGTGCCCTGAACGAATCAATATTAATTAAGATGATAAACTTCATGGAGAACCTCTCTCAATTGATTCTGATCATGATCGATGATTTACATCCAAAATCTAGAAATTTCATCAGAAAACATTAGATAATGAGATTCATTTGAGTACTTCTTATCACCCTCACACTGATGGGTAGTTTTAAAGGACCATTCAATGTTTAGAATACTTGTTGACATAATACCCCTTAACATTCAAGGTATGTGGGATTCAAATTTTCATTTTGTAGAGGTTTCCTACAATAATAGATTCCATTAAATTATTCAAATAGAACCATATGAAGCGTTGTATATAAAAAGATTTTATACACCATCTTTTTGGGATGATGTTGGGTAAAATATCCTTGTATCCCCAGAGAATACAGAGAAGACAACAAGTAAGGTAATGAATATTCAAACCCATATCAAATCATCTCATAGTACTAAAATGAGTTATATTGAGAATAAAAGGAAGTATTTTGAATTTCAAGTGGGAGATCATGTTTTCTTGAAATTGACTCAATGGAAGTGTGTTATACTATTTTGTTGAAATGGAAATTAGGCCCTAGGTACAGTGGTCCTTTTGAAATACTAGAGAGTATTGGAGTTGTGTCTTATCATTTTCAAATTCCTCTTACAATTTATAAGGTACACAATGTGGTCCACAACTCTATGTTAAATAATTACATGCCAGACCCCACACATGTCATCACCTCTAAAGGAATAGACTTGGAACCTGACATATCATACTATGAAGAGCCTATTCAGATTCTGGACAATAATGAAGATGTGTTAAGGAATTGAATGTCTCAAATGCTAATGGTATTTTCGAAAAATCATAAAATTAAAAAATCTATATGGGAGCCTGATTATCATATGATGATGAACTACCTATATCTTTTTAAAGGATGACAATCTAGAAATTTTGAGAATGAAATTTTTTTTGGAGGAGAGAATGTAGTTACCTAGAACTATATCGATGAATTTTCCCTTATTATTTTTATTTCATATAGTATATATAACATAAAGAAACTTATATAACATAATAATGACATTATAAATGATGAATATATGAAATAATAGGTATTTCTAGATGTTAAGGATCTTATACTGATAAAATAGTAACATTCCCTTCAGAATAGAAATGTGACCCTTATGAATAGTATACTGACCAATATAATAGTAACCTCACTAATGATATTAAAAATATAATTATTCAATATTATAAATTAAATTATGATTTAATTATATTATACATTAATTAAATGAATGTTTTAAAAACTAATATTTACGTGTTGGAATTTTTATAAGACCAAAATACATTATTAAAATATAATAATTATTAAAATTATTTAAAAAAATAATTATCATAAAAATAATTCATTCATAAATATTATTTTTCTTATTATTTTAGAATAATTTCATTAGACCTTAGTTAATTTTTAAATTGTTATAACAATAGTTATAAATCTTAAACATTATATTTTGAGTAAATAATGGTTTTAATTAAAATATAATGTTATCATAGTTTGAAAATTAATTTCATAAAATGGAGTTCATTTTTTCAATTCAATAATTTTACAAATGGTTAGGGTGAATTTTTTGGATTTTTGTAAAAAACATTAATTATTAGCGAATAGTAAAATACGTTAATTTATAGTATAAATAAATTATATGCTAAATACACAATCAACTGAGTCATCACTAATTTAAGTAAACTTTTTTCGAAAGAAAAATTCAATTATTAGTGTATTTAGTCACATGAAGCAAGAGTATTTCTTGTCTTGTGAAAAATAATCAAATATTTAATGAAATAGTGATAAATCAACCCTCTCCTCCACTATAAATACCACCCCTCACCCCCTCTTCCCCTCACTCTTTATATGATTTGATCATTGTCAAATTTATGACCAATAATGTTCCCAAGATCATCCTAAATTACTTTGAGAACTTTTTATCATGAAAATACCCATATCAAACACCTTGAGGATATTCGAAAGGAAGAGTTTTCAAGAGGTAAGATGCAATTCCTTTCCATTTTATTTTATTTTAAAGTTCTTTCTTTTGTTATTCTCTACTCACTTATTCTATCCAAATGAGAATGAAAAATCCAATATCATTTATATACCATAATTATATCATTTTAATTTATGATCCATTATCAATCTATTTACTATCTCTCTTTTTATTTAAAAACGAAATCATCATCCATGAGGTGCTGATTTATAAACATCATGGATGACTAACTTTTGATCTTCAATTTATACTTAATGGATGGTCATGTTAAAATTTAATGGTCAAATAATACTATGATATATTTATTATAAGCTATTTAATTTTGGGGAACCATTATATATTCATAATATTAATTTATACAACTAAACGAGTTCATAATGATCGAAATACTGTTGTAATAATCTAAATAATTATCACTAAATGAATTATCTATTGATTCATCCTCATACAATGTAACCGTATGATATATATAACCATTTAAACATATATATGTTTATAAATATCATAAAAAATAAAATTTTGAGATTTATACCCATTCACATGAACTTCCATACTCATATATAAGTATACCAATTGTGAAAACCAAGGAATCGAACGCCCCCGAGCAATAAAAATGTTTCTTATAAATCATACAAAGTCCATAAATGAAGTTAAAAAAATTATATTAAATAAAAAATGTGTATATTGTTATTAACTAGTTAATAAATGGATATAATTTGATTATCTATGATATTAAGGTCAAGTGAAGAACACATTTTATTATATGGTACATGTTTTCTTCCCCAACATCCATTTTCTCTCAGGTTTTTCTTTCATCTACGATAAACAAATTTAATTATTAATTTCTATTATAATATTATTCAAAATTTTTGTTATTTTTAGCAAAATCATGTATTTGGATCATTTTATCTTTTATTTGTGGAAAATACATGTTATAAAAAGGTCCCCATCTAAATTCATCATAATAAGCACGCTTGATTAAAGGGAACTTCTCGATTTGATACCTATTGTCACGGGAACTATATAATCTATTTTAAGACACATAATTTTTATATAACCAATAATTTTATCATGGAAAAACTATATCAATTAGGTTCTATTTTTATGAAATTATTTTTTAAAAATAACTCTTGTTTTCAATGTAAAAGTGTATTACTCTCCACAATTCTTCGATGATTTTATTAGAGCATTTTCATATATTTAAACACTCCTTTTTAATATTAGGTTTTATTGGGATTAACCTATAATTATTATCATATATCATATTTTATTAAATGGTTCATAATCATTTTTACTTTGGATGTGCTATCCTGATACAAATCACCCTACTACTTAGAATGATTAAAGATTATGTCTACACAATCTGGATGTTATTTCATTTATTCAAGTTATTTATGTTTAGAACCATTTATATGAAAAATTAATTGGACTTGTAATGTGTTTTTGGGGCCTTCTATATCCCCTAGATGCATCAGTAGGTCTCATGAGAGAAAACAATGATCAGTTTTTGATGAGGCCTTACCCTAGTATTTTTAGACCTCTTGGTCGAGGCCTTGAAAATATGATTCAAATGTCTAAAATTATGCATTCCATCATTATGATAATAGTTATTGATTAAAAATGTGATGTTTCGACTAGTATTATATGCCTTTTTATGTTTCATTATCCTATGATCTTTTATATGGATTTATGTAATTAGCATTCATTCCTTACCAATTATTCTCATGTTTATATTTAAAGGCATGTGTTTTTAGTTATTAATTATTCCTAATGTAAATGTTCATAATAAAATCCTCTATATTTATTACCCTTATTAATAATATGAGATCAACTCTTAATTATGTTTTATTTTTCTCTTGTTTTCATAGATGAATATTATTATGAATGATTTTCTGGAATAATATTTGGGGTTATGGGTGTTTACAATGGATATGAAATGTTGTTTTTTCTTTCATTTTTTAATGTAAATCGTATGTTTTCAATTTATTTTCCAAAGATACTAAACTTTTAAGTCCATCAGGATGTGAATTCCTTTTAATAATACTATTGTATTAATATACGGTGTTGTCTTCGGGAAACTGGTGCACGAGTCCTTACAGTTGGCATCATGGGAAGTTTAGATGAAACCATTGAAACAATATATATGAAATTTATATTATGGAACAAAACCATAATATGGGTTGTGGGGAGAGGAATATAAGAATGACATGGTATTTTTTAAGGCATTGATTTTGTGGATCTTTCTAAGAAATATATCAACGTCTAGATACTACATGTGTACATGGTTCATGCATATATGTACCTAGGAGTAACAACCCCGACAAGGTATTTCGGGCCTGAATAGAGGTAACCTGGTACAAGATAATGGTCTTTACAATACACCATGTTTAAAACACCTTGGTATATTCTTAGGATAATTCATATTCTAGTTTTAAACCATTATGAAGGATTTAATTGTAATTATAACTCCAATGAAACCATTATTATGATTATGATATTAGATATGAAAAATATTATAATTTATGTTATTTGTTTTACTAGTTCAAAATTATACATTATGATTCATATCCAATTTTGTGTATTCCAATATTTAGAAATGGAATCTATTGGAAGTAATGGAAACCGTATGAATGTGTGAATCCCATGAATGGATTTCCCCATATTCAAGATAATGATGTTTGTTCTGGAGCAATAACTGGTGTTGGAAAACTTATATCTATACTGGGACAACTGACTCAGGTTATGAAAAATAACCTTACTGATATGGAGCATCACAATCCAGAATGTGGATGATCAATGTTAAACCACTTTATGTGATAATACCCTCAATCATTTTGTAGGACTATAAAACCATTCATAGTATATCAGTGGATATTTTCCTTAGAGAATATATTTCTAACATTGGGATATAACAAAATTGGGAAGGTTATCATGGAATTTTATCATATATTGAGAGATGATGATAAATTATGGTCATTGATTCATAACAAAAAGGAGGATGATGATATTTAAAATAAGGAATTGAGGGATTTTAAGGAAAATTTCTGAGAAAAATATTTTCTTCACAAAAAAAAATTGGATTTGGAAAGGAAATTTCTGAATATGAGGAAGAATGAGGATAATAATGTTTCCAAGCATGAATAGAAATTTACAAGGCTATCATGTCATTCCATAGACCACATACATAACAATATGGGAATGATTTATCTTTTATTTGAAGGGTTAAATCCATTCCTCCAAAGGGAAATGGTTTCTAAAACTTTCTAATCATATAATGATATAGTATCATGTGCTATCAAGAAATAGAAATAATTCCTTATATCTAATAACATTAAATAAAACCAAAAGAAGAAGAGGGTAGTGGATGAAAAATGGATAAAGATAAGAATAAAAAATATAGTTTTCTAAAATGTGATACCCATGGAGGGAAGAACGATGGAGCCTGCTTAAAAGTAGAAGGATTCAGATGAATGTGTGAAGAAAAAGGCCACCAAACCTATGATTTTAAGGGAAATAAATAATCTATAAATGTTCAATGCTAAAATTATAGGGATTTAGAATACTAAAAACATATTTTTTGAATCTTCAAGGAAAAATTCCTCAGAAAATGCCCTGAAATCATTGATAAGATTATGTGATCATAACAACAGATGATTATGTTCTTAATGATGTGGTTTCTTGTAAATTAATCATCTATTAAAATTTTGCTAAAGACTTATTTGATAATGGATCATCACATTCCTTTATATATTCCTATTTTTCATTAAAAATATATATATTTACAAGTCAATTTAATAAGGGAGTTTTAATTCCAAAACCATAAGTAAAGTCTCATTGCAACATAGATTTTTCAGGAAGTTCCCATTATAGAATATAAATGTTCTTTATCTAATAATTGTATCAGAATACATATGGTTAACATTGAAATGATCTTCAATAAGGATTGGATTTAAAAATATGATGTAAAATTCTATTACAAGATGAAGTAAATTATTATTTTTGAAGGTGTATAATACCTTTTCTTTATAGAAGAAACATCACAATATGATTCTTACAAACATCCAAAACATGTAGCTTTGTTGATTTAAATTCATGGGGAGGAAGAAAATGAAATATTATTAGTGTGGGAAGAAATTATCAAATTGAGGACGTTCCAATTGTGAAATAATACATTAATGTATTAATGAAGGATTTACTTGTACATCCACCATATTGGAAAATTAACTATTCTATTGATTTAATTCTTTGTTTAAGGCCTAAATCATAGAAAAATTATAGAATATACCCAGTGTAAATAGTAGTACTTAATACTGAACTTTTGGAATTGAGTGATAAAGTATTTATCCCCCTAGTGTTTCTCCAGGGATCCTCTGTTTTCAATATCAATAAAAAAGATGGTTCCATGAGGTTTTCCATTAAATATTTAGAGATAAATGACATAGAAATAATGAATAAGTATCCTCTGCCTCAAATTGATGATTTATTTGATCATATTACTGATAAATTATTTTTTAAAAAGATTGAACGTTGATCTAGAAATCATCAGTTTCATGTGAGAAAGGAATATATTGCAAAGACATAATTTCAAACCAGGTATGTACATTACGAGTTTTCATTAATGCCTTTTGGGTAGAATAATGCACCCCTATTTTTGTGGATCAAAGGAATAAAGTTATTAAGGAATATCTTGATGACAGTTTTTGGTACTTATTTATGATATCTTGGTATACTCCCTAATCAATGAAGATCATGGGAATCAATTGTGAATTATTATGAATATTCTTAGAAGAATCGAGTTATATGGAAAGTTTAGAAAGTGTGAATTCTATCTTCATACAGTTTCTTTTCATGGTCATATTGTCTCTAAGGATATGATCATAGTTTATCCTAAAAAGAAAAATGTAGTTCAACAATGGCCTACTCAATTGAACATAACTGAGGTATGTTGTTTTATTTGTTTAACAGGTTACTATAAGTGTTTCTTTCCTAAATCCACGAATTTAGCTAACCCATTTTCCAATACTACTTGTAAAGGTGTTATTTATATATAGACAAAATATTGTAATGAATGTTTTTAATAATTGAAGATGATATTTGTGAATGATTTGATCATGACTCTACCAATGTGATATTTTTGGATTTGTGATTTATAATGATGCATCAAATAAAGGACTTAGATGTTTCCTTATTCATAACAATATAGTTATTTACTATGCATCAAGGTAATTAAACTCATTAACAAAACTATTTCACATTTGATCTTCAGTTTTCATCTATAATAGTTTCTCTAAAGATATAGAGACACTATCTCTATAGTGAATTATTTGAAATATATATAGATCAAAAGAGTTTGAAATATATATTCTCACAAAAAAACTCAACATGTGGAAAAGGATATGTCTTAAACTACTCAATTATTATGATTATATAATACACTACTACATAGGTAAGGGGAATACAGTAGCAGATGCATTATGTGAGAACGATCATAGAGTTTTGAGAAAAATTATTTATGAAAAGGATTTTAGTACATAGATATAGAAACATTTCCTGTGGGAATTATCAATGGTGGAGAAACATCAATACTTTTCCAACTGGTTTCCAACCCATATTTATTGGTATGAATTAAATGTTATTAATATGATAATAATAATTTTAAAAAGAGAATTAATGAAGTGAATTGTGGGATGTTCCCAAACATCAGATGTGAAGATAGAAATATGAAATATAGAAGGAGGTTATGTTTTCCCTCTATACTCTGGGAAAAAGGGAGTTTTTGGATGATTTACATAGATCGAATTTATCTATACACATTGGTAGCACTATGATTTATAGAGATTTGAAGGAAAATATCTGGTGGGGTAATATGATGTAAAAAATTGATGATTATGTATCAAGATGTATGGTCTTTAAAAAGGTGAATGAGGAAAGAGAACATTATATAGAAGTCACAGAACCTTTTCTTATTCCTATAGGGAAATGGGATGACATTACTCAATCAAATAATGATGCAATATGGGAAATTGTTGATCTATTTACCAAATATGGACCTTTCCTCTCTATAAGATAGGATTTTCTTCTAGACCACATTGAAAAAATATATAATAAAGAAGTTTTAAGAATTCATAGATCACTTGTCTAAATCATTTTTTATGGTGATCAAAAAATTGAATAAAAATAAAGAAAATCCTTCAGAATGTTTTGGATATTAATCATTATTTGAGTACTACTAGTCACCCTCAAGATGATGGGAAGTATAAAAAGAAAATTCAAACATTAGAAGACATGTTAATATAATTCTCCATTGACTTTCAATGTATTTATGAACTATATTTTACATTGGTATAATTTTCATTCAAAAATAGGTATCATTCACATATTAAACTCACACAATATGAAGCATTGTATGGAAAAAGATGTCTTAGACCAGCATGTTGGGATAATGTTGCTGAAAGGAAGCTTGTAGGTCCATATATTTTGAAGGATACAATAGTGAAGGTAAATACTATTAAAATCCATATCAACATAGCTCAATGTAAGAAATAGAGCTATACCAATAATCTAAGGAAGGATTTGTAATTTTATGTAGGAGATCATGTTTTCTTGAAACTGTCACCATGGAAATGTATTATATGATTAGCGGTGATATGGAAAATAAGACCCAGTTCATTATCTTTTGAAATACTAGAGGGAATCAGTGTTGTGGCCTATCATTTAGAAATGCCTCCTTTCCTTTCTAAGGTTCACAATGTGTTCCACATCTCCTTATTAAGCTGGTATATGCTAGGACCAAAGCATATCATCACTTATGAAGGAATAAAATTGGAACCTGACTTATCTTATTGTGAAGAGCCTATCAGGATTCTAAAAACTAAATAATAGTGGTTGAGGAATTGGATGACTCTGTTGTTAATGTAACTTTGGAAGAATCATAAAATTGAAGCGGAAATGTGGGAACCTAAGGATGTTATGACAAAGAACTACATATATATCTATGGGTTGATAATATGGAAATTTTGAAGTTGATAATTTTTTAAGAGGGGAGAATGTAACACCCCATAACTCTATCACTGAAATATTTCTTCTTTTGTTTAATTTATATAGAAAAGATCCCATAAAATAACATATAGAAAATAATAAAGACATCATAAATAATGAATGAATGAAATAAGTGGTATTTCTAGAAGTTAAGGAACATATGCTCATAAAATAATAACATTCCCTTTGGAGTATTAATATGATCCATATGAATTGAAAATCGGAAAATATAATAGTATCCTCATGAATGAAATTATAAATAAAAATTTTCCATGTTATAATGAAATAATGATATAATTAATTTAGTTTTTAAGTTAATGAATCATTTAATAATTTATATTTTAGTGTCGGTATTTTTGTAATTCAAAAATATTTTATTACAATATTATATTTAATAAAATTATTTAAAATAAAATAAATTTCATAAAAAATATTCAAAAATCAATATTTTTTTTCTATATTAATTTAGGATAATTTTATGATAACTTAGTTAATTATTAAAAATATCATAAAATCAATTATACATTTAGAACAATATTTTTCAAGTAAATAATTATTTAAATTGAAAATTAAATTTTTCATATTTAGAAGAAATATTTTCATAAAATGGAGTTCAATTTTATATTATACATTTTGAAAACTTGTTAGGGTAAATTTATAGAATTTTTATGAATACATGAATTGTTAATGAATAGTAAACTACAGTAATTTATAGTATGAATACATTAGAATCTAAATAAACAATTGTTTGAGTCTTGGATGAAGTAATAAACCTTGGTTCAAACTCAATTTCCTTTATTACTTTAGTTATTTATATTAATTAACAATATTTCTTATCTTGAGTAAAATAATAAAATCAGGAATAAAATAACAAGAAATCACCCCTCTCCTCCACTATTAGTACCTCCAATCACCCCTCTTCTCCTCCCACTATCCAAGAATTGATAATTATAAAATTCATACCCAATCTTATTCCCAAGGTCCTCACATATGGCTAGAAGAAATTGGTCTCATCAAAAGACCAAAATTAGTCCCTTTAAGAAGCTTCTCAAGGATGAGTATTTTAGAGTTAAATCCCATTTTATTTTCCTTATTATTTTATTTTCAAGTTCTTTATTTAATTATTCAATCTTCACCTTCTTTTTTAAAAATGATCATGAAAAGTCTAGTATCATTTATATAGTATAATTTTATCAATTTAATGAAATAAAATTATGTCTTATTACCCATAAAAAAGGCCTAAATGAACATAATAAAATTTTACTAAATAAAAAACATATAGATATGTTTATTAACTACTTAATTAATGTATTTATTTTTATTATTTAGGAAGGAAATGTATCATTAAGAACATATTCATACATAAGGTAAATGTTTTCCTCCCAAACCTCTATCTTTATTCAGTTATTTCATTCATCCTCTTTAAACAAATGTAATTATTCATTTCATTTATAAAAATTTTCAAAATTAATGTTTATATGTTCAAAAATCATTTATGCTTATCATTTCATATATTTTTTTTGGAAAATACATGTTTTAAAAGGGTTCCTTTTTCAATTATTCATTATAAGAAATCCCGACTAAAGGAAAATTCCCAATTTTATACGTATTTCAAGTGTAATTAATAATATATTTTAAGCTACAAATATTTCTCTAAAAAAAATCCTAAAAAAACTATCTTAGTTTTTTTCTAGTTTTCTGAAAATAATTTTTCAAAAGAACACATCATTTCAATGTAAAAGATCACCTCCCTCAAGAATTATTCAATGATTTTATTTAATCATTTTCATCTTTTTCAAAACCCTTGTTCTATCTTCTATTTTATTGGGATTAACCTCTTATGTTTATCATCTCTGATATTTTATTACATTGTTTATGATCAGTTTGGCGATGGATGTGATATCTTGAAATCATTCACCATACTATTCAGAATGGTTAGAGATTCTTTCTACAAACTAGGGAGATTTATTTTATATTTTCTTGATGTTTATGATTAGCCGAATTCATATGAGGAGTGCATTGGATTTAATAAGTCATGGGTGGGGCCTTCTATATCCCCTCAATGAATTGGTAGGTCATATGAGTCATAATAGAATTGTGTTTTGGCAGAGACATTACACTAGTATTTTCATATGTCTTAGCCGAGGTCCTGAAAAAATGATTCAGATGTCCAACATTATCCATTCCCTAATTATGAAAATATTAATTGATAAGCCTTGTTTTTATTTGGCTAGAAAAATATCCATGGTTAAGATTCATTTTTTATGACCATTTTTATGGATTTATTTAATTATCCTTCATTCCTACCATATTATGATAATGTTTATTTTTAATGTCATTTATTTTTTGTTATTAAATATGCCTAATGTTAATGTTTACGATAACATTCACTATAATACTTATTATTACTGAGCATCTAAGATCACCCCTTTCTTACATTTTATTTTCACTAGTATGTGAAGATGAATATTATTATAAATGACTTGTGGTAAAAATATAATGGATTATGGGTGTTTCTAATGGAGTTAAAATGATGTTTTTTCTTTTACATTGTAATGTAAATATTATGTTTGTATCCGGTTTTACAAAACTACTAAAATATCCAGTGCTTTGTGATGTGATATCCTTGAAAACATACCAATGTATTAATATAAGGCACTAACTCCTGGAAACTAGGGTCAGGGTCCATACAATCCTAGAGATGCTTGATTGAGATAATGAGGGATTATAAGGATATTGGAGTTCAAAACAACCAATGGAATCAGGGTAATTTTTATAATTTTATGTTTTATGGGTATAAGGGTTAAGATGTAGGGTTAGAAAAATAGTGCACTGACTATGTGGAGTTTGTTCCCCATGAAAAATAAAATTCATGGTAACCTAGGAGTATATGGATGGGTATAAAAGCCATTTTAAATCCACTGAAACCAATAGAGCCATATTAAATAGTTTTAGCATGTTTATTACTAACTCAATGAAGTTCGTTCTCCATTCCTATTTCTCCCAAAACTCTATATTCTTATCCCCATATCCTAAATGAATTTAAAAAAAAAATGGATATAAACTATGATTATAATTTAAATATCATTATATACCAAATTTCATCACAATTCTCTCCACAATGAATCCTTATATCCCTAAAAATTACTAAAGAATCTGTACTTTCAAATAGATAAGTACCCTATTCCATCATCAAAGATTATAACTCTATTGTCTCATTGTTACCCAATATAAACTACCATAGTAAATAATCTAGGTGAATTTTGTTCCATGAAACACATTATCTAGTTGATCCATAATCTTAACTATTTTTTAAACCACTGAGGATGTGGGTAAAGATCAATATCATCTCATTCTATCACATGTGAAGGGTCTATTTTATAACCCTTCAATTGGGAAACATGAAACACATCTTGAATCCTTGTCATGTGAGAAAATATTTTAAACCGAGAAACCACTTTTCCAAGAAGTTCGATGATATTGAAAGGTTCAACAACCCTCAATAACAACTTACCCTTCATACCAAAAGGAAAATATCCAAAATAAGGTCAAACTCAGCAATAATATAACATTCAAAAAACAAAAATGGGATATGATGATGTTTCACATATGATTTTTGGGAACAATGAACCATCGCAAGACTCTTTTAGATCAACTAAAATGTCTATATCATATCGTGAAAATGAATTGACCCAACCAAAGACCTTTCACCTAATTCCTCCAAACATAGAGGAGTCCAACATGAGTACTCATTAAATGTTTAAAATGGAACAATTTAAATCAAAACCATGTAACTATTTTTATAATATTATTCTACCACATATAAAGTATATTCCCAAGAACCACTAAAGACAACCCTACAATCCTGATGTATATCCTTATATTTATAAATGGATTTCAAAGTATGCCCATCCATTAGACTAGGATACCTCATTATTATCAAATAATGTATACCCATCACCTCTTATTTGCCTTTCAAAAACTGATATGTAATCTGTGGATATAAGTTAGAAATAATTTAAAAATGAAATCCATGGAGATTCATGATCCCTCAAAATAAAAAGGTTTCTGATCTCTTACATCGTTATCATCTGTTTAATATGTAACAAATGATCTAATTTCTTATGTTACTCAATGATAATCTGAATCGAATCTATCCCATTATGAGTTTTTGGTAAACTAACAATGAATTACATAGAAATATATTCCCCCATACACACCAAAATTGGTTAATAAAAAAACAAACTACCAGGTCATTAGTGATACACCTTATTCTTCTAACAAGAAATGCTTCATGATACGACATCCATAATAGAAACCCCCATCCTCAACCACCACTACAAATGTCTTCAGTCATGATACATCTTGATATTCCCAATGTGCATGGTATAATTATAAGGATGACTAATATTTATCAGCCCTTTCATATAGGATATTATAATAAACAATCATCCATGAAAATGTAAGAAACCATTAAGAGACCGAGACTATTCACCCAAAGTCTCACCACCAAAATTTATTCTAATAAAAAACAAAAAATTGGTGTATAATTGTTTCCAATGAAGAATATGTTTAATAAATGTGTAATCACCTTCACACAATCCAAGAACACCATCACATCCCCCTTATCCACATCCACGATCAAATTTGTGGAAAGACACATTAAATACTACTCTTCAACTAACTACTTCAAGTATAGAGTAAATAATTTACCAATAAAAATTTTTGTGACCACATTACCTTTTACAAGATTATATTAGATTTAAAAATAAAAAATATAATCATATTTATCTTATAATCATTTTTTTATGTTAATGTGTCTCTAGGTGAAAATATACTTCAGGTACTTATGATATAAATGCATAGTAGTCCTCTCAAAAAAAAGATAATAGTTCTAATAATTGAGATCATGAATCATTATATATAACTATAGATCATGGGTATGATAGATTTTTTCATCATGATTCTGTTATAGAGAACCATTGTCCACGACCACTCTCCCTATCAATAGAATAAATCATAGTCTTGTACTAGAGGCATCATAGAATATTTCATAACCCATGCATGGTTCTGGAATAATTAGTATTACAGACAATGTCAAACTCAGATTCCTTTCCTAAAATGAACATTTTCACTTATCATTCCATTTTAAAATTACACCTTTATAGGTTGAAATGGTCATAAAAGATTCTATATTTTAAAAATACAGAAAAAAATCAATAATTACTATCTAATCCAAAGAATGTATGAATCTAAATAATATTATTGAGTAATTCCCATGAAACAAATACTTAAATGTTTTTAGGACTCACTAAGGTCCCCCTATTAGATATGGTGTGATCGTAAAAATCCACTACATGGATCCAAAACTGATATTTATAATTACTCTAATGAATAAAATGTTGCCTCCATGTTCTGAGAATGATATCTATGTAATCCTTTTGTTTTTAATCTAAGATAAAATACACCAAAATAGTATCCATAAAAACACAAGATCCTAATAAATTATGATTGATATGATTTATCAAATCTATAAACATTATAGGAGAGTTATTAAGGAATAATGTAATAGAAAAATACTCATGGGGTTTATACCATCTCTTGAAGTTTGTCTAAAGAATATCCTCATCCCAAAACCTTAACTGATGGACCCTAACAAAATATCAATCTTAGAAAACCATAAATTTCCACTTATTTGATCAAACATGTCATCAATCCTATTAAAAGGATACAAATTCTAAATAGTCACCTGAATATGCTCCTAGTAATCAGCACATTAATATAGTCTCAAATGTGCATTCTTCTCAAAGGGAACCAAAGAATCACACGGTGACACACTACTATGAATAAATCCTTTTGAAGAAATATCCATTAGAAAAACATTGATGTCTTACAACTCATGGGATCCCATATGATTAAAAAGAAAAAGACATTATACGTTTCTCTATGGCAAACTTAATGGGAAAATCAACATCCAACTGCTGTGGTAACCTAAAAATCATCAAGAAAAACCATAGGTTATTAATACAACATAGAAGGAAGAATTCAATATATAACATGGTCATTGAAATCACTAAATATCTCCAAAAACTTTCAAGAGATCATTTTGGTCAAATGAATAGGAGAACCTGCTCTCTGAGATCTGGGATCCCACTAACCCTGACAGACTTGATTATTCCCATTTGAAGCTAGAAACTAAACATGGTGATGAGAATAGTCAATTTTGGATTTAAAGGTATCCATATAATTTATACTAATTTTTAGGTCCAAGATTTCAAATTCAAGTACTAGAAAATATCACATGACCTCATTATCAGTGATCATAACCTTGCACTTGGTAAATTTAGAACAATTTTCCTTACATCTTCCTAATGTTGTTGAACGAAAAATTAGCGATGAAATGATATCTTAATTTAATACAAACACATCCACTGATATAGATGATATAATGAATTAGATTCACTACTATAAAAAATATAGGACATTATAGGAATAAATAAACATCATACCTATCATAGTATCTATCCTTACTCCAAATTCCTATATTTTATACTTTTTATATAATACATATAAACTCATCTCCTCTATGAGAAATTTATACTACAATATTATCCAATTTTTCTTGTGAATGAGATCCACCACCCATTGATATGTCAAAAAGATCATATAATTATTTAGTAATAGAATATCTATCTTAACATTCTTCAAACAATAATCCATAAAATAAATAATATAACTAGATTGGCCTTGATGATTGAACGTCTTTGGGGCTATTGTATAGTCAGGATTAGAATCTATAGGTGTCCCACACTGATATAAAACCACCTAGTGCTAACTGAATTAATCCCCTAAAATGATGATAAAATAAAATTAGCACCATTACTATGTTATATTTTTTCTAGGTGATACAATCCTACAACCCCCTTCTTCAACCAAATCTCCACCTAAACATTTAATCCTACGTTTGTCTTCCTCAACCATAAATTCATTATCAACCACCTCTGAAATGGTCAACATGCACAAGAGGATCATTATTTACTAAATGTCATCCCTCAAACCCATATCAAACATCCACGATGTTAGGTAGTAATTTGAAATAAGACCAATTTATAGGATAATTCACACATTTAAATAAGTAGTATACTCTACAAATAAACATTCCCCGTTCTCCGAGGTAATAAATTCATGAGTATAATCTACATAAAACATTTCAAGATGATAATACTGATTAAATATCTTCTTGAAAGAGGGATATCTTTTTTTTTACAAAATAGGTTGTTCACCCACCAGTTTAAAAAAGTAACTTCATGAAAGTGGTCTAGTTAAGATCCCCATAAAACATAGATTTTTCAATAAAATCCCAACATTTCCTTCCCATTCCTTTAATTGTATAAGTATTTAAACCCTCATTTTCAGCCTCTGGGGTCTTCAAGGAAAGAAATTCTCTCAATAAATTAAATCCATTATTATGGTTCTTTTTTCCATTTTCACCATGAAAGATATAGGGATTCGACATGGTAAATAATAAAACACCAATGATATTTAGTTTATAACATCCTTATAAGAAAAATTATTCATTTTCTAGAAAACTGCTTCCAAAAATGAAGAGTCTACTAGAGGATTCACCAACGTAACATGGCCCACAGATTCCTCTGGATGATTTATATGGCTCTTCTTGGAGAAATTGTCTATTAATCACAATAGACAAATCTTTTTTAGCTTAGGAATAAATATCTAAATCTAAAAAAAACATACATAATCCACACTATTGTAATTTAAAACTAATAAAAAATGAGTCATGGTATATCTAAATAAACCCAAAAATCCATTTTATATAAATAAACCCAAAAATAATGATTTATCCTGATTAAATACCCCTAACCACCCATTGTAACATTTGTTAATATATGAAAGATAACATTCCATGCATCCTTATGTAATTACCACTCATGTTCTGATGGTTATAAATCTTGTCAAAAATAAACCCAAAAGAAAACCAAATATGATTCATCAATATTTATATAGGGTATTGTCTCTCACACAATTTTGTGAATCACCAACCCATATTTAAATGATATGTCACTAAATATGGTTCATGATATTGGGGATATCAAAACATAAACAAAAAAAATATTCATGTACAATAGAAATGATATCATTAAATAGAGTAAAAAATAAAATAAAATTAAAAAAACATGATGAAAAAACCCCATTGAAATGGCCAATGCCATAAAAAATAAAAAACAAGACTAAATATAAGTCTCTATGGGACCATCTTTTACCACCAACCCAACTCACTATGAAAACAACACCAATTGAGATAAGCTGGTGAACAACATGATACCCTTCCATTTACCTATATCATGAAATTCCAAATCTACATATATCCAAGGGTATAAGAAAAATTACAAATAGGATAACATCATCAACATACATAATATCTATCACCATGAAACTGCTTGTCCTATCATTAAAACAAAACTACTTCTATAATTTGATTACATTTGAAAATAATTTAATTGAAACACCTTTTAGATATACTTTCAAAAAAAATCCATATAAAAATACATAAGTATATGGAAAAAACATGAATGACGACATAAATAAATTTAGTAAAAATCATCCACATCTAAATGATAAAAATTTGAGAAATCAAGTAAGAAACATTGCCATCATTTATAAAACCATGTACAAACCATTCTATAGCCTCTATTAATACATCATAGAAAAATAAAAAGGAACAGTAATCAAGAATACCAAAAATCCAATGACATTTATTCCTTCAACATTATATCAGTATCATACTATATATTATCTTACATAGTATAATGATCACATATTCATAATCCATATTTCTGTCACACTATCTAGAGATCTGTATATATCCAAAACCTAAAAAAACTAGAGTTTCCATGTTCTATGTTTTCTGAAAACATTCAAGTGTACCATAGTCATTTTTTTAACAAAACATTACCACAAGAAAATCATTAACCTACTATGTTGGAAGAATCAGTCTATTGTCAAAACTATCTTTCAAGAATTTCAACTAGCCATTAATTTGAATAATTTTTTTTATAGAAACCCCCTTTTCTAAAACCATTTTCAATCCCCAAAATATTCATTTAATAAAAAGCATTAATTGATTTTAAATCAATAACTTTAAAAAAAATGAATTCCATGAGAAATAAGCATTATATAAGGGAACATACCTTGCTAGTGGAGGAAACATAGTCAAATTCAAAAATTGTGATTAAAAATGAAGAGATTGTTAACTCACAAGACTATATCCTTATGAAAAATGATATATTCAATGTCAACAAATTTTGATTTAGAAATAAAATCCCTTTAGAGTTACAAAATTTTTTAAGAGAGATCAATGAGATATATTGAAATAAGAGAAGAGGTTGGGTAGAAACTGGAACGTACCTTGAGGATATCCCCTATGTTAGAAGGAGAATCACCAAGATTCCAAGATGAGAACCTCCATGTGCATTAAAGAGAATTTTTTTAAGAAAACGGGTGATTAATCAGAGAATAGAGGTAAAAAAACAAGGGTTTTGGGTAATTTTTTAATTATAAGATTCGTGTATTCGTTACATGGTTATGATGAAAAGTTAGACACATTGTATGCTAACCATGAGATAGATACTAGTCATTGAAAACTAAAATGGATAGTTACATAAGAATATACATATATTTAGAAAACACATTCTAAATTAACATCGTATCCCCTAGACACAAACCCTTTCATCCACACAATTTTTCATGTAACTCGAACGGTTATAAAAACCATAATAAAACTAGTTGATTAGCTACTTAAACGAACTTATTCATATAGCATGGTTACTATTAATCATTCTCCTTGAATTGTTCTCCCAAAAATCCAAATTCAACACCCCCTATACCTAAAATTCATTGAAACATAAAAATATATAAACTAATAACAAAATAAAAACATACATGGATCTTAGAGGGCATCACAAGATTATTCAGAAGATGTTTTTTATCAAATAAAAACCAATAAAGGTTAATTCTTTATTATTGGAATATTTGTTGAATGGAACTCTGAGAGGAAAAATATAGTCATTCTTATATCACTTAAAAATGATTATTGTTTTGTATAACCATACAAAATTAAAGTTAATTATTTTAAATTGATGAATTATGATATGTGGGTGGATGCATCTTACCCACTAGTTATTGGGTGTGTCAGTCAAAGTTTTATCAATTTTTTGAAGAACCTGAATAAACATTTTAGGCAAAATCATATGTAAAGTATATCGTCACCATGTATAAGTTTTGACATAGATTTATGTCATTTTTTTATGTTTCAACCCTGTATAAATTCTAGGATATCACGAAAAATATGAAAAAGTAGGATTCCATCAAATTCAAGAGAGTATCAGTGGGAGTTCAGTCTCCTTAACTATTTATATATGTTTTATTGAGTTTATTTAGTTATTCTTTCTATTTAATTGATATAGGTAAGAATTCAAAAATATATCTTCTTATTATGGGGTTGAGACTCTATTTTATTTTTTCATGTGATTGCGAAGGGAGATGAGAACTTCTGTTTTTCTTATGTGGTGGGGGTACATGAGGAGTCAGTGTATAAATCTTATATATTTTCTCATACATTAATTCTCATGTTGAATTATATTTTTTACATGTTCCAAACCAATAAAAATTTTGAGATTAAATATCCCTTTTGTTGATTGATTATTTGTAATGCCCCGACCCTTGAAACCCAGAGTCAGTGTATTATTATGTATCATTGGCATGATCACAAAAGGTCAAGTCTCGAAAGACCGATTATTTTAGTAGCCTTGTATGTACTGGATACATTCATAAGGTATACATTAAATCATAAATTGGAAAACTACAACAACATTTTTTCCATAGAAAACAATGAGATCCCATGAACTATCTTTGCAGGTTAGTCATAATGTACTTCTTCACATCCTGGAAAAAATCATACATAGAAAATTGTGAGGTTAGATGCTCAGTAAGGAGAAAAATATACCTGAAACATTCTTAAATAAGCATAAAAATTTAAGGGAATGTATAAGACTAAAACAAAATCCTTTTAAACATGAACTTCATCATAATATGGAAAAGTTAAAATCAAGTAATTCCATTTACATATTCTCATGGATATTATACTATTTTAATAATCACATGCATTATCAAGAGAAACATTCATAATGATAGAATGGATAATGCCAAACTTTTATAACCACATATTTAAGGCCTTGTGCCAAGACTACAAATAATATTTTGTCAAGGCATTATGCCAAAACACTAGTTTGTCTCATTAGACCCACCGATGCATTGAGGAGCTATAGTGGGATCCACCCGTCACTTACTATGTCAAATGCATTCCTCATATTAAAAGGTTTATATATTACATAAACATTCGTACTAAAACTAGCATATGTAATGTCAATACATTATCCATAAACCATGAATGGTATAAAAATAAACTATCTATAGTAAAAAATATCACAAAACTGTCAATAAAATATGGATGTTCTGTATCATAATAAATCAACTTCAAATAAACTTAGAATCCATCAAAGGTTGTTGACATAGATGAAATCAAAACATTTTTTTAGAGATAAATCTATTACTATTTTGAAATCATTAAAATTTAATATAATTATAAAAGAAAATATTTATTTTGAAAATATTATTATAAGCTTCTAAGGGATGCTTTGATGATGTTATAACAGAGAAAATAACCACACCCTCCATATAAGTTTAAAAAGGCATTATTACCTTAATTTTGTCCAAAAGGTCGTAAAGTACCTTGTTTAGAAAACGACTGAAGGATTCCTTTAAAATCATATAAGTTAAATAAGGGTATAAATGACTTTAACCCATTGTCGAGTAAATATTAAAAAAAAATTTAAATACATTTTTAGTAAACATGGATGTGAATGATAAAGTGGACCTAGTAGATACGTACATAAAAACAACATCGAATAATGAACAGATAGTGAAATTAACTCTTACCATGTACTTTTCCTTGGTTGAGCGTAGGTTTGCCTCCTGTATAATGGTGAAATAATTGTTATTAAATTATACTAGATTCTTATACAATAATATGATATCATATAATATCTTTTAACATTTATTTGTTAATAATATCATAGTATTATTGTTGTTTCTTGTATTAATTTATTCATTTTCCTTCATATGATTTGTTAAGTAAGTATTGTCTGTTATTGATAGGATGTATATTATTCATATTCAGAATGATATTAAGTCTTTAAACATTATTTTTTATCATCTTATGAAAATTATTTTTGAATGGATCACGGTAGGGAATGAATCTCATCACGTTTATGGAGACGGTAATCCGTATGTTCGCACGAGGGACAATATCATTATTTTGATATTAAAATAATATATAATTGGATGGTATGTCATATATACATAATAATTATAATGTTATATTTATTATTTACATAAATTACAGATCATTATTATACCCATCCAAATAATAATGTATTGAATTACAATTACACCACGACGTGGAGACGGTAAGCCGTACGTACGCATGTGTGGTGACATGTCATTCAGAGTATGGATAGAATAATGAATATGGTTGTACAATATTTATAATAATATCATAGTATATAGAAGATATTGGAGTTATTATTTTAGAATGGAAACAACAAAGAAAGAGGAAGCGGAAAAAGAAAAGAACTTGAAAGAGTTGATGAAATATTTACCTCTTCTGCGGATTTTCCCTTATAATTTGTTCAAAAGGGCTCCGTAGGTTGTCTTTATAACTAAAGGAAGTCCTCTAGGATAAATGGAGGACATTTTAGAGGGTATTTGGGCTTGGGTCGGCAGAGCCAATGGGCTTTGATGGTGTGAATATGAGAGAAGGGGGTGTACCCATTTATAATAGGGGTGAGGGGCACCTTAGGAAAAACTAGAAATATTATTTCATAATAAATTTTTTTTCTATTTCTAATGGCTCAAAAATGAATTATTTAAAGTATAAGGTGGGTATGGGTAGAACAATATCCAACAAGTAGGTTTTAGACCATTTTGGGTCACTATATTGAACTTATCTTTTAGATTTAACTCTTAATTAAATAAATTGACATTAACCATGTCTCTATGTAATTTTATATTATATGGTTAATAAACTAACTATATACATTCAAGAGAACCCCAAGTGGTTAATTAAACATAAAACTATCATTATATAACTTTTTTGTAGAGCCTTATAATTTTAGGAATATTATATCAATTAATAATATAATATTTGTTTTAAAAACTCTTTTATGTCAATTTTGACACTATTTGGTATTTTGATTTTTCTAAATTTATAACAGAATTATTACTTCAAAAACAATTCATATATCCTACCCTATCATGTCATATTAAGCTATAAAATTAGTGTAATTTATAAAAATTCTCTAATTAAAATTATTTGGATATTTATAATATCAATTATTTTAATATTTCATTAATTAGGTAATTAATGCATCATCATTGGGTCATAAATGAATTTAATTATTTAATGTCTAAAATTTATAAATAAAATAACATTATGTTGGAAATATTTTTATCTTTATAATTAATATCTATAGTTTAATTTTTCTTATGTATAACCTTATATTAAAAATAGTTTATTTATTAAACATTGATGTTCACACTTTTAACACTTCTTTGAATTAAATAATAATAAATGTCCTAATCTAATCCAAGTGGACCAAAATGATCATATTTTATTCCAAGGGTTGTTTTTGGTCGAATTACACTTATCCAATAGAATTAATACATGTGTTAGGGTAATAATAATAATATCATTTTTACCTTTAATTACCCTATTTACTTTTAACCATTGTAAATAGAAGACAAACATTACTATTCAAAAAAATTTATTTTTATCTTATTGAACTAAATTTTACTTACCAATATCAATAATGTCTCTTGGATTTATGAAATTCAGTTCAAAGAATAGGTAAAATTATGTTTTATTCAAATTTACAAATGCTCCTAGGAGTTCGGTAAAAGATGGAAAATTGTTCGATAAAATTTTATATATCTAAACTTATTATAAAATAACTCCAATTAATTTCATTGAAAATATATATGTATTATGTATATATTTTGACCTAAAATAAATTAGAATATAATAACTAATTATTTAACTAAAAAGATGGTTTTATCCAATAACAGATTGTTTTTCACTATTCATAAAAAATTGAATGTTTTCAGAAACATACCAAAACATCACCATAAGCTTATTTTGATATTAAAAATTCAAAGATGAAGTATATTTTACCAAATTCAGAACAAATAAATTTCATTTATTAATTGAAAATTAATTCCCATTATCAAAACCAAAAAACATATATTTAAGAAATAATAACTATAAAAATATTGACATTCGTTTGTGTCCAATTTCAAATTAAAATTAATTCCAATTACCAACATTGGATTAAATTGTAAACATATAATTTAATTATAATTCCAAACCATTGAAATGAATATTTTAACACAATAAATTATTTTGATTAAAAAATTTGTTTTCAGTTAAAATTTCGTATTATTCACTATTCACCCAAATATAAAAGTTATCAGAAAAACACCAAAAATTTATCAAAACAAAATTTTTATGTCCCGATTCTAAAGGAGAATTTTATTTTTTTCAAATTTAATATATAAAATTTTCAAATATTCTATTTAAAAAGGGGTTTCCATTAAAAGGCGGTAAAATTGAATTTAAAAAAATACTTCTTTTATCTGAAAAAATGAATTTGTTCTTATATTATGTCTATGAAAATCATAATATAGATTATAAAATTATAAGTATTATATAAAACTCAGAATTTAGTTAATACTATTCATAACATCATTTTAATGGCTAGTTTCGTAATTCATGGTGCCCTTGAACTCTGTGTTGCGTGTAGTGCATGTTATTGGATAACGTACTATAAAATCTTGGGGGGTCACATTCTCTCCCCCTTAAATAAGTTGAATCCTGGTAATTTTAAATTTTTCTTCGAAAATAAAACATTAAAAATTTAAAAATACCATTGTAGAGAACCCACATTGGAAATTGGGTTAAGAAAATTTAGTCTTAATAAGAGGGAAAGCGAAATGAAAAAGTCGCCACCAAATTATGATCTAGATTAGAATAACATTAGTTGAAATTAGGGACACAAAAGTGGTGGTAAAACGTAAATATTTATTGGCAGTGATTGAGGTCATCAATCACAAACATGTGTAAAATTGAGGGCCTCAAAGCCTTCAATCTATGATGATTTAAAATATCATTGGATCAACGAAACATAAGGTATTAGGTTAACACATTTTTGGTTTTAATATCCACTTACTAAAGTTTAAGAATTAATTTCATCATAGAATAAGAGAATAAAATATACTTGACAAGTAGTGTTCCATCTTTAACTAATTTCTACCACAAACTCATCTTTCACTATAAACGATAATAGATAATAAAAATACTCTATTTATCCTACTCATATATGGTTACAAAAAAATGAATTTATAATTCATCTATAAGTCCTTTTTTAAAAACCACATCATACAATCAAGGAAATCACATAGATCAATGGTAGGTGATGCACCCTTGTCGAACTTCAGATATGGGTTCATGTCTCGTGGCCTTGCCGGACATGGCTGGTTGTCGCCCGACCATCAGGTTTTCCTTTTATAAAAAATCCAAAAAACAATATTAAGAAATTATTTTACCTTAACAATAGAATCTAATGTCAAACTTAATCCATTCCATCCTTTAGAATTATCCAAAATACTACTTTCCAAACTCACAGTCCAAAATATATAATGATGTAAAACACAATGAGGATCCATTTTTTCACGTAATAACATTTTTATACCATCATCATGTATTCCTTTAAAAGATGGTAACAACCAGAATTACCATAAACCCTTATTGATTACATAAATGCTCCCGTATTCCTTATAGAATACTAGATATATTTCTAATATCCAAAAAAAATTAATTCTCCAACAATGATGAAATAAAAAAACCACTAATCAGTTCCAAGGTAGTCAATAATATCCAATTGAAATTATCCAAATCATTCATCTCATATTCAAAAATCAATACCTGATAATCAGGAGAATATTAATGTTTTCTCTTTCCTTCATCCATGTATTTTCCAATATGTTTAACTTCCCATTGAGTCACTTTTCTTGGTTCTACTAATCTCAAATCATTAATGAAATATTACTATAGTATAATCTTTATATACTCTATAATTCGTATAATATGTAAATCATTAATACAATACTCACAATAATTTAATAACAACATAAGAACTCTTAATCATTTCTCTTCATCTTCGGTAGTATCATAACTTGATTATAAATCAATAGCATCATTTGGGGTATACTCTGATGATTTTGACATTGATTCGTGTAGTGTCCCAACTCCTTGCAGGTGAAGCATTAGACATTTGAAACATTTTTCTCACACTTTCTATCACGTACTTGGTGTCCTTTTCCTCCACACTTATAACAACCACCCATTCCCTTCAAGAATTTAACAAGGTGATTATTTCGACAGTTGTCACATATGGGAAAATCCTTCTTTCACTTATTCACTTTATCCATATTTATCTCTACCATATTTTTCTTCTCTATATTCCCTTCAAAGCCATATGAATCATAAAATACTGTACTTATAATGTTAACACATGATACTATTTCTGTATATATTGATAATACATGGGAGACTATTCCTTTCTAAATTTTGGCTTAACAACATGAATGATATGATCCTTATTACTATTTGGATCATGCGTATTACAAGAGGTCTAATTCCATCTACTGGGCGCCATTTCTAAACAATGGAATAAACTAGATTAGTGTATTAATTGAAATACATAATTCCAAACATGAAAAATATTTAACATAAATTGATATTTTATGTGTATAATCCATAATTATAAAAAAATGTTTTCTTTGATGAAGTATATACATAGAAACCCTTCATAATGGTTTTTAAAGAAAATGAGAATTATCCTAAGCACATCCCCCGGGAGTGTCGTAACCAAGAGTGTAGTAAGGCTCATTGTCGTGCACAAGTTCTCGTTCAGGTCTAGCTCAAAGTGGTGTTTTCAGGTTTTACCCTTAGGTACATCTGTTCCAGAGCCACCTCTACCTGCTCGTATTTAGATAGGGATGTATTGCTTGGAAAACGCGCAAAATCTCTAAATTACCAAAATTATAGGAAGTTCTTCTATACTAGTCCTCAAATTCAATCTTAGAGATATGTGATCTAATCAGAGTTTACCGAAATATAGTTTCCAAGGATTATACTAGAATTCCTCTAATACCAAATATAACGCCCCAACCCCAGAAGCCCATAGTTGGTGCATTATTTCGTATCATTGGCATGATCACAAAAGATCAAGTCTCAAAATACTGATTAGTTTAGTAGCCTTGGAAGTACAAGATACATTCATAAGGTTTACATTACATTGTAAAATGGAAAACTAAAACAACATTGTTTCCATAGACAACACTGAGATCCCATATAATATCCCCGTATGTTAGTCATAATACACTTATTCTCATCCTGTGAAAAATTAATCATAGAAAGGGGTCAACTCAGCTGCTCAATAAGGATAAAATTATAGTGGAAAATGTCATAAATAAGCATAAACATTTAAAGTAATGTATAACATAATCCTTTTAATCTTTAACTTCAGAATAATATGGAAAAGATAAAAGAAAATAATTCCATTACTTATTCACTTTTATATTCTACTTGTCGAATAATCACTTGCAATATAGATATCCACTTTCATAATGATGGAATGAATAATGAGATACATTCATAACCATATAATCAAGGCCCTGTGCCATGACTAAAAATAAGATTTTTTCAAGTCCTTGTGCAAAGACACTATTTTGTCTAATGAGACCTACTAATACATTGAGGAGATATATTGGGCACCACCTGTAACATACTATGTCCAATTCATTCCTCATATGAAAAGGTTTAAACATTACACAAACATTCATATTAAAACTAGCATATGAAATTTCAATAAATTATCCATAAAACATGAATGGTATAAAAATAACACATCCACAATCAAACATATCACAAAAAATTAAATACAATATGGATGTTTTGTTTTATAATTAATAAACATCAAATAAGATTAAAATCTATTGAAGGATGTTGACATAGATGAAATAAAAAACTTTTATTAGAAAATATCTCTTACTATTTTGATATCATTTAAACGAAATATAAATATAAAAGAAAAAAATTATTTTGAAAATATTCTTATAATGATTTAAGGGAATCTTCGATGATGTTATAACGGAAGAATGTAGCTACACCCGCCCTATAAGTTTAAAAATACATTCTTACCTTAATTTTTTCGAGAAATCATAAAATACATTGTTTGGAAAATGAATGAAATATTCCTTTCAAAACATATAAGTTCAAATAAGTGAATAAATTAATTTAAGCCATTGTCATGCAAATAGTAAAAACATTTTGAAAAACATTTTTAAGAAACATGGATGTGGATGATAAATGGGTCCTAGTAGATACGTATAAAAAAACATCCATGGATAATAAAGAGATTGGGAAATTAATCCTTACCTTTTAATTTTCCTTGGTCGAGGGTAGGTTAACTTCCTTTATAATGGTGAAATAATTGTTATTAAATTATATTATAATCATATACATTAATATGATATCACCTAAGATCTTTTAACATTTTTTGTTGATAATATCTTAGTATTAGTGTTGTCTCAGGTGTTGACCCATTCATTTTCCTTAATATGCTTTGTTACGTAAGTAATGTTTGTTATTGATAGGATGTATCTTATTAATATTTAGAATGATATTAAATCATTAAACAATATTTTTAATCATCTAATAAAAATTAGTCTTAAATGGATTACAATGGGGAATTAATCTCTTCACGTTCATGGAGATGATAACCTGTACGTATGCATAAGTGACAATATCATTCTTTTGATATTAAAATAATATATAATTATATGGTATATCATATATACAGAATCATTATCATGTTATTTTTATTATTTACATCAATTACACATCATTATTATAGCCATCCAAATAATAATGTATTGAATAAAAATGTCACGACCCGTCCTCGGGGCCCGTGCCATGACTACCCCAAGCCAGCCTTCCATAGGCCAGGGGCTGGCGACTAGCACCAATGCCTAAATCTCGGTAAAAAGGGAAGGCATTGCCGTTGTAATGTAAACAAGCACCACAGAGCAAGAAAGCAGAAGAAGAAAACACTACGTAAAAACTGAGTACAACAGTAAGTGCAGAAAGGTAAGTGGGCCAGAATACAAACCCAAACTAAAAGTAATGTATAACTCGAAACGGAAAACAACAACTGAAAAGTAAAGCCGCAACGTCGAGCCATCCACTGGAAGTCCCACCTAAAGGATGAGTACATATATCCTCCACAACTCCTTGGGTCCAACCGTCGACTCCGAGTACGTCCCACCCAGTGGTCCACCTCCAGGTACCGTCCTGCTCCGCAAGCCTCAACGACGATCAGTTATGCCGGTCATCTGCAACCAACACAACGTAGTGCGGTCATATCCCGTGCAGGGGTAAGTATAAGCTACTCATTAGGGACCCTGAGACCCTTGAAGGTCTCCCAGAATTCACAAAGGATAATCCACAAAGGAATGATACAATCATGAAGTAACATCTGACACGACTTAGGTATATGCCCATACATATACCTAAGTCATCAATTCTCGTTCGGCCCGAACATCTGAGCCCAAGTACAACCCCGTCCACACAGGAAAGAAAAACGTAAATCCACACAGGAAAGCGAAACGTAAACCCACATAATATAGAATAACACATTCCACACAGGAAGCAACACAGGATTCATCTCACACAGGTACACATCATTTGTAATGTAAGAGAGATGATCAAATGTAGTCACTGATTCATCTTACTGGTACCCACGTAGGATAAAAGCACTGTAGTCATCACCGTCGAACCCACAGAGGATTCTGGTACAATTGTCTTCATCGTCGAACCCGCATAGGATTCCAGTACGATAGTATTCATCGTCGAACCCCCATAAGATTCCAGTACGATAGTCTTCATCGTCGAACCCACATAGGATTCCATTACGATAGTCTTCATCGTCGAACCCACATAGGATTCCAGTACGATAGTCTTCATCATCGAACCCACATAGGATTCCAGTACGATAGTCTTCATCGTCGAACCCACATAGGATTCCAGTACGATAGTCTTCATCTTTGAACCCACATAGGATTCCAGAACTATAGTCTTCATCGTCGAACCCACATAGGATTCCAGTACGATAGTCTTCATCGTCGATCGCAGCCAGCTCTAGGGTTCCCGCACATAGCATGCTCATTCAGGAGGGTCCGCTCCACAAGCCGAGATTCTGATACATCAACTGACACATATTCCGGAGTTGATGTATCCAAAAGATCCGTATCGCCAACAGGAACTCAACATCGCAGATGGCGCGTGAATCGGATGCCCGGTCTGAGAGTTATTGGATTTTTCATCCTAGGGGCCCGGTTGGTTTTTAAGTCAAACCTAGCCCGACTGTACTCCACCTACATCTAAACCTCAGGCGGAGTGAGCCAAAATATCCTTCTCACTTATAGGAATCCAACAAAGTCGACTGTATGTCAATCGGACGTCCGGAGCTCATGTTATGAGCATTTCCGCTCAGTGGGACCGGTTGGTTTCGTGTACGAACCAACCCGGCCGAACCCAAAGTACTCTGAAACCTTGAGTGCGATATACCGAAACGACCATCTCGATTCAAGGATCACATCGCCGCTGACGGTGCATCTATCGGAGGCCCGTAGCTCATGTTATGAGCAAAAGACCGAAAAGTTCCAAAAACGGGGGGTCTGGGCCCGGACCGACCCGGCCCAACCCCCCCTGGGTCGGCCCGAACCGGGTCCGGGTCCGACCCGGCTGAGCGTGACCTAGCCCGACCAGGGTGGCCTGGCCCGGCCTGGGCGTGACCCGGCCCGACCAGTGCGGACGCGGCCCGGCCGCCAGGGGTCGGCTCGGCCAGTTACTGCCGAGCGGCGCGGGGGTGCGCTGCCCCCGCGTGAAGGAGAGTCGCGACCCTGCGTGGGGGCCACTCTGTGTCACCAGACGCAGTCGGGCCGCCGCGTCCCTCTCCTTCGGTCCCACTCGGTTGCGGAACCGCGCTGTTGCCGCCGCAGCTTCAGCCGAGGCGGGTCTTCCAGGCGGCGCGCCGGGTGCCGCCGCTTCCTGGCGGCTGGCCGGTGCCGGCCGCCACCTCCGGTCGTCGGCGCCGTCGTTCCGACATGGCGCACCGGTGGGAACTTCCGCGGACCACCAGACACTCTATGGTGTTCCGTTGTGCCTGCGGTTTGCATCTATGGCTCTCCCGGGATCCGAACTTTGCTGCAAAGGCCTCCAATCTCCATTCTGATCCCATTTCGTAAACGTCGTTAATCCACGCATCAAAGAAAAACTACAGAGGGTTGTCGGGCCGTGTTTGTTTGGCCCGCACCCTCCGTGTTAGGTGATAACAATTGGGAATAATATTCAACACATGAAAACATAACAAGGCACAATTTTAATATAAAAATTGAACCCAGTTCCCAAAAAGAAACACCCGTAAAAAAAAATTCTCGTCCCGCATATAAAAACAAACACGGATCAACTTGATGATGAGTTGATCCGGGTTCTTTGTTTTAGAATGAAATAATCATCAGAATAAATATTATTCTCAATTAAAACCCCTTCCTCAATCATTATCGTCGAACGCGAGCTCGTCGCAGAAAAAGTGGATCGTCACGTCGTGAAAGGGGGCGTCACGTTGTCGCGGTACACGACGTCGCGTCGTCAAACTCGATCGGTTGTTGATCGAAGATCGTCACAGGGAAGGAACTTCGTGGAAGATGCATCGGCGTCGTGGTACTCGGTGTCGCGTCGTCGATCTCTGAGGGCTCGGTGTTCTTCGTCGCCCTTTGGTCGGAGGTTGGCGTTCTTCGTGTTCTTCGCATTCTTCGCGTTCTTCGTGAAGGAGGATGAAGATCATTAGAGATTCTCCAAAGGTTTCACACAACATCAAGATAATAAAATAATTCCTCATCTTATTTTATTATCAACTAAAGAATTTTAAAAACAAAGATAAGAAATGAACAATTAATTCAAATAATTAATTGTAAAATTTAACTGCCCAATTAAATGGGGCGTTTTTTAACCAGAAAAAAATGCATAGTTGACCTTCATTAAAAGGAGGTTTTCGCGGGTTCGTTACTTATAGGAAAAGAAACGGTGGGGCTCGTGCGGGCCCCACCTCACAAATATCCTACCAAGAGGGTAGGATATTTTGGGTTGCACCCTTTCTGCTTCAACTTAGCTAAAGTGGCTTTAAGTGGCTTTGAGTGAAATAAAATAAAGTTGCCGCACCACATTATTTTATTTTCTTCACTTAATCCCAAAAATTAAAAACCACACCCGAGCAAACGTAACTCCGGAAGAGGTATCTTGTAAGCAAGTACCGGCGCTGTGATTCCATCGGTGCCCTCGGAATTCGATTCCGAGCACCGGTTCAAAAGATAGGAAAACCCGATCGTTCTTTCACTGAACGTACCCGAGCCAAACTTCGGAAAATGATTTCGGGCACACCGGGCCTCGGAATCAGGTGCCATTAGAAACTGAGTTCTTGTAAAATTCCAAATAAAATGAAGAAAAAAAATTCCTTGTATTTTATGGGTCTTTAAATCACTCCCACCTCAGGGCTTTACGTCCCCGTAAAGATACATCATAAACTAGGGAAACAAAAGTGGGTACTGAGCACGCATCTGAGCCTCCCACTCCCAAGTGCTCTCTTGGAGGTTCCCATGCTGCCATCTGACGTGCACAAGAGGAATCGACCATCCACGTAGGAGCCGCTACTCTCGATCCTCGATCTCTACTAGGACCTCCGCAAAAGTCGCCCCATGATCAACGCCCAGCTCCCCATGGTCAATGATATGTGTCGGGTCGTGCACGTATCTCCTCGACTGAGATACATGGAAGGCGTCGTGCACCCGGTGAAACTGTGGTGGTAGAGCCAGGTGATAAGCCACCTCGCCAGTCCTGCTGAGGACCTGAAATAGTCTGATGAAGCGTGGAGACAACTTGCCGCCTCGTCCAAATCACTGTAACTCACGTCGAGGTGTGACTCGTAAGTAAATGTGGTCGCCATCCTCGAACTCTAGTGGTATCCTCCTCCAGTAATCACAAGACTTTTTCCGGCTCTGAGCAGTCCTCATCCTCTCTTGAATGACTTGGACCTTTCTGGTTCTACTCGAGCTGTTGAGATTTCTTCTTTTCTAAGAAGAGAAATCTGGTATCATCCCTTGGATGAACCACGTTCTTCGCCTAATACAGTCAATCCTGTCATGGATGATACAATCCCATACCATTGATGACGTCGTAAGGCCTCGACGCTACTACCAAGAGATAGAACTGTTACTCTCACCTCCATGGGTTGAGTCACACTGTCGGCATCAGTGTGTGGTCACTCGGTCTCCTCCAGTAGGTATCTCAAAGTGAGGGTAAAGTCTACGGTTTTTAAACCGGAACCTCTTAGTAACAACACAAAGAGAGGAGAGGAAGGTAAACGCCAAAAGAAAGGTGTCTTTTATTACTACATCTCAAAGTACAAAGACACAAAACATCTACAAACAAACATCAAAAATGCTAAAAGCAGCATAACCAAAAGTCTCCAGGTCTAGAGCTAGTCCCGCTCCTGTCCATCTGCTCCCGGAGCTTCATGATCATAGGCCTCAGCTGCCTGAAGCTGAGATCTTCCCTGTCCACTTGTTCCCTACGGTCGGGGTGGTCTCCCAAGTGGTGGTGGTGGTAAGGTCTCAAAGCATCGTCCACCACCTGCTGCTCGGCCAGCTCCTCTACCTCGCTCGCCTGCTCCCTGCGGACCGTCATGGTCGAACCTCTGCCTGGGAGGTCCCTCTACCGCCTGTTGTTCATCAGCAGGACGAGTCGGGCAGTCTCGAGCCATGTGACATTTCCCGCCGCATGCGTAGCATTGCCTGCTACTTGAGTAGCTGCATCTCCTTAGTGTGCCCCGCATAGCCGAATCATCACACTGAGATTGCCCATCTGAAGTTCTGGCACGCATGGACCTCTGCGTCACCTGTCGACTGCCAGCTGCAGAAGACTCCGCTAAGGGTCGTCCTACGGAGGGTCCTGCCGCTGGTGCCTGCTCGACGAGGAAACTCTCCACTAAAAGGGCTCTCTCCAACACCTCTTCCTATGTCGGAATGTTGAGGGAGATCATCGAGGCCCTGATCTCATGCCTCAGTCCCTGCTCGAAGGACCGGTCCCAGAAGAATGGATCTCGTACCATATCAATGGAGTAGTGCGAGAGATCAGTAAATCTCGCCGAGTACTGGGCAACCGTCATGCTACCCTGCCGCAGCTATAGTAGCTCATGGATGCGCACCGCATGGAGGGTGGCTGAGAAGAAATCTGAGCGGAAGATTCTCTCAAGTTCCGTCCAGAGGAGAGATGCCTCATCATGCACCTGGAGCATCAAGCTCCACCATCTGCCTGCTGCCGCGTGCAGGAGGCTCATTGAGAGGATCACCATGAGGTCTTCTGGTGTCCTCACTAACCTGAAAACACGTACCACTACCTCTAGCCAGTCCTCGGTGGCCTGAGGGTCCGTCTCCCCGCGGAACCTGGGCAATTTCTAGCGCTGAAACTCGTGCAGTGCGCTAAGGCGACGTGCATCGTCAGCGGATGGGGCTGGTAGCATCGGTGGATCAGTGGGTATAGGTACCGCCGGTGCCCTAGCTGTCAAAGGGCCCTGTACCAAGTCCTCGTTGCTCGGTGGGCTCTCGCCATGCACAACACTCGGAACCCTAGATGGCTGCCGTCGTGGGGCCATCCTAAAAAGAGACAGGTGCGCCACGGTCAGAATAGTATACCTGGTGAGCTGACACAAAGTAATCACAATGAAAACATGAAACACAGATGCAATCAATGTTTTTGTGCATTAAGTCAGAAATCATATGTCAGGGTCCTGGTGTATGGATACGTCGGCCGCCGCACCAACAATGGACTCCCTGGACTGATAACCACACCCAATACGCTTAACACTATAGCTTCACATAGAAATAGATCAGGGTCCAAAGTTCTGTGGTAGAACCGAACCTCCCTTTGAAACCAATTTGATATGACCCGTCCTCGGGGCCCGTGCCGTGACTACCCCAAGCTCGCCTTCCATAGGCTAGGGGCTGGCGACTAGCATCAAGGCGTAAATCCCGATAAAATTGGAAGGCATTTCCTTTGTAAATTACGCAAGCACCACAGAGCAAGAAAGCAGAAGAAGAAAACACTAAGTAAAAACTAAGTACAACAGTAAGTGCGGAAAGGTAAGTGGGCCAAAATACAAACCCAAACTGAAATTAAAGTACAACTCGAAAGAGAAAACAGCAACTGAAAAGTAAAGTCGCAACGTCGAGCCGTCCATTGGAATTCCCAACTAAAGGATGAGTACAAATAGCCTCCACAACTCCTCGGGTCCAACCGTCCACTCCGAGTACGTCCCGCCCAGTGGTCCACCTCCAGGTACCGTCCTGATCTGTAAGCCTCAACCACGATCAGCGATGTCTGTCGTCTGCAACCAACACAATGTAGTGCAGGCATAGCCCGTGCAGGGGTGAGTATAAGCTACTCAGTAGGGACCCTGAGACCCCCGAAGTTCTCCCAGAATCCACAAAGTATAATCCACAAAGGAAAGATACAATCACGAAGTAACATCCGACACAGCTTAGGTATATGCCCATACATATACCTAAGTCATCAATTCTCATTCGACCCCAACATCTGAGCCCAATTACAACCCAGTCCACTCAGGAAAGAAAAACTTAAATCCACACAGGAAAGAAAAACGTAAACCCACACAGGATAGCATAACACAATCCACATAGGAAGCAACACAGGATTCAGCTCACACAGGTACACATCATTTGTAAAGTAAGAGAAATGATCAGATGTAGTCACTGATTCATCTTACTGGGACCCATGTAGGATACAAGCACTATAGTCATCACCATAAAACCCACAAGGGATTCTGGTACAATTGTCTTCATCGTCGAACCCACATAGGATTCCAGTACGATAGTCTTCATCGTCGAACCCACATAGGATTCCAGTACGATAGTCTTCATTGTCGAACCCACATAGGATTCCAGTACGATAGTCTTCATAGTCGAACCCCCATAGTATTCCAGTACGATAGTCTTCATCATCAAACCCACATTGTATTCCAGTACGATAGTCTTCATCATCGAACGCACATCAGATTCTAGTACGATAGTCTTCATCGTCGAACCCACATAGGATTCCAGTACGATAGTCTTCATCGTCGAACCCACATAGGATTCCAGTACGATAGTCTTTATCGTCGAACCCACATAGGATTCCAGAACGATAGTATTCATCGTCGAACCCACATAAGATTCCAGTATGATAGTCTTAATCGTCGATCGCAACCAGCTCTAGGGTTCCCGCACATAGCAAGATCGTTCGGGAGGGTCCGATCCATGAGCCGAGAGTCTGATACATCAACTGACACATCTTCCGGAGTTTATGTATCCAAAAGTTCCGTATCGCCAACAGGAACTCAACGTCGTAGACGGAGCGTCAATCGGACGCCCGGCCTGAGAGTTATTAGCTTTTTCGTCCCAGGGGCCCAGTTGGTTTTTAAGTCAAAACCAGCCTGACCATACTCCACCTACGTCCAAACCTTGGGTGGAGTGAGCCAAAAGATCCATCTCACTTAGAGAAATCCAACCAAGTCGACGGCACGTCAATCGGACGTTCTGAGCTCAAGTTATGAGCGTTTCCGCTCCGAGGGCCCGGTTGGTTTCGTGTACGAACCAACCCGGACGAACCCAAAGTATTCCGAAACCTTGAGTGAAATATAACTAATTTACCGTCTCAATACAAGGATCACATCGCCACTGACGGTGCATCGATCAGAGGCTCGTAGCTTATGCTATGAGAAAAAGACCGAAAACGTCCGAAAATGGGGGGTCTGGGCCCGGCCCAACCCGGCCCAACCCCCCTGGGCCGGCCCGAACCGGGTCGACCCGACCCAGGTCTAGGTCCGACCCGTCTGAGCGCGACCCGGCCTGGCCGGGGCGCGACCCGGCCTGGCCGGCGCAGGCGCGGCCCGACCGCCCGGGGTCAGCTGGGCCGGTTACGGCCGAGCGACGCGGGGGTGCGCTGCCCCCGCATGAAGGAGAGCCGCTGCCCCGCGTGGGGGCCGCTCTGTGTCACCGGACATGGCCGGGCCGCCGCGTCCCGCTCCTCCGGTCCCGCGCGGTCGCGGGACCGCGCTGCTGCCGCAGCGGCTTCAGCCGCGGCGGGTATTTTCTGCGGCGCGCTGGGCGCCACCGCTTCCTTGCGGTCGGCCACCACCTCCGGCCGCCGGCGCCACCGTGCCGGCATGGCGCACCGGTTGGAACTTCAGCGGACCACCGGACGTGCTCTGGTGGTCTGTTTTGCATGCGGTTTGCGCCTATGCCTCTCCCAGGATCCGAACTTTGCAGTGAAGGCCTCCAATCGCCATTCCGATCCAATTTCGTAAATGTCGTTAATCCATGCATAAACGAAATACTGCGGAGGGTTGTTGGGCCGTGTTTGTTTGGCACTCACCCTCCGCGTTAGGTGATAATAATTGGGAATAATATTCAACACATGAAAACATAACAAGGCACAATTTTAATATTAAAATTGAACCTAGTTCCCAAAAAGAAACTCCCGTAAATAAAAATTTGCGTCCCGCATATAAAAACAAACACGGATTAACTTGATGATGAGTTGATCAGGGTTCTTTGTTTTAAAATGAAACAATCATGGGAATAAATATTATTCTAAATTAAAACCCCTACCTCAGGCGTTGTCGTTGAACGCGAGCTCGTCGCGGAAAAAGAGGATCGTCGCGTCGCGAAAGGGGGCGTCGCATCATCGCGGTACACGGCGTCGCATTGTCAAAGTCGATCGGTTGTTGATTGAAGATTGTCGCGGGGAAGGAACATCACGGAAGAAGCGTCAGCATTGCGGTACTCGGTGTCGCATCGTCGATCTCTGAGGGCTCGATGTTCTTCGTCGCCCTTTCGTCAGAGGCCCGCGTTCTTCGCATTCTTCGCGTTCTTTGCGTTCTTCGTGAATGAGGATGAAGATATTTAGATATTTTCCAAAGGTTTAACACAATATCAAGATAATAAAATAAGTTCTCATCTTATTTTATTATCAACTAAAGAATTTGAAAAACAAAGATAAGAAACGAACAATTAATTCAAAGAATAAATTGTAAAATTTAACTGCCCAATTAAATGGGGAATTTCTTAACCAGAAAAAAAACACATAGTTGACCTTCATTAAAAGGAGGTTTTTGCGGGTGCGTTACTTAGAGGAAAAGAAACGGTGGGGCTCGTGCGGGCACCACCTCACAAATATCATACCAAGAGTGTAGGATATTTTGGGTTGCACCCTATCTGCTTCAACATAGCTTAAGTGGCTTTAAGTGGCATTAAGTGTCTTTGAGTGAAATAAAATAAAGTTGTTGCACCACTTTATTTTATTTTTTTCACTTAACTAAAAAAATTAAAAACCACACCCGAGCAAACGCAACTCCAGAAGAGGTGTTTCTAAGCATGTACTGGCGCTGTGATTCCATCGGTGCCCTCGGAATTCGATTCTGAGCACCGGTTCAAAAGTTAGGAAAACCTGCTCATTCGTTCACTGAACGTACCCAAGACAAACTTCAGAAAATGATTCCGGGCACACTGGGCCTCGGAATCTGGTGTCGTCCAAAACTGCATTCTTGTAAAATTCCATAGAAAATTAAGAAAAAAAAATTCCCTTGAATTTTACGGGTCTTTACAAAAAAATACACCAAGACGTGGTGACGGAATGTGGTATGTAAGTACGTATGTTGACATTTCATTCAAAGGATGCATAGAATAATGAAATTGGTTTTACCATATTTATAATAACATAAAATCATATATAAGATACTGGAGTTATTATTTTAGAATGGAAACAACAATGAAAGAGGAAGTGGAAGAAAAAAAAACTTGAAAGAGGTGATGAAATATTTATCTCTTCTTCGGTTTCTTCATTTTGATTTGATCAAATGGGGTCCTTATGTTGAATTTATGACTAATGGATGGCCTTTATTATGAAGGGATCATAGATGAGAGGGTATTTGGGCAGGGTTTGGCCGATCCAAATGGATTTGACGGTGTGAATTATAGAGAAGGGGGAGTGCCCTTTTATAAGAGGGGTTCAAGGAACCTTAGGAAAAGTTAGAAATATTATTTTATAATAAAATAATTTTCGGTTTCTAATGGATAGAAAATTAATTATTTAAAGTCCAAGTAGGGATTGGTCGAAACCCACTCAACCAATAGGTTTGAGACATGTTTGGGTCACTATATTAACCATATCTTTTAGTTTTAACTCTTAATTAAATAGTTTGACATTTACCATGTCTCTTTGTATATTTAAATTATATGGTTAATAAACATACTATATACTTCCATGATAAACCCAAGTGGTTCATTAATGATACAACTATCATTATATATGTTCTTTGGATGAACCATATATTTTTAGTAATATAATATAAATTAATAATATAATATTTGTTTTAAAAACTCTTTTATGTCAATTTTGACAATATTTGGTATTTTGTTTTTTTCTAAATTCATAACAGCATTATTACTTCTAAAATAATTAATCTAACCATCCCTAACATGTCATATTAAACTAAAACATTGTTTTAATTCATAAAAAGTCTCAAATTACATTTATTTGGATATTTATAATATCAATTATTTTAATATTCCATTATTTAGGCAATTACTACATCGTCATTGTGTTATAAATGATTTTAATTATTCAATGTCAAAAAATTATAAATTAAATACCATTATGTATAAAATCCTTTTGTCTTTCTAATGGATACTTATTGTCTAATTTTTATTATGTATAACCCTATATTAAAAATGGTTTAGTTATTAAACAAAGATTTTAACACGTTTAACTCTTCTTTGAATTAAATAATAATAAATGTCATAATTTAATCCATGTAGACCAAAAGGATTATATTTTATTCCTAATCTTGTTTTTGGTCTAATTACAATTATCCAATATAATTATGACATGTGTTAGGGTAATAATAATATCATTTTTACCTTTAATTTCCCTATTTACTTTTAACCGTGGTAAATAAAAGTCAAAAGTTACTATTCACTAAAAATTATTTTTATCTTATTTAACCACATTTTATATACTGATACAACCGTTTCTATTATATTTTTGAAATTTAATTCATAGATGAGGTAAAATTATATTTTATTCAAATTTCCAAATTCTCATAGGTGGTGGGTAAAAGACGTTAAATAGTTTGATAAAATTATATATATATATATATATAATTATTATAAAATGACTTCAATGAATTGCATTGAAAATATATATGTATTATGTATCTATTTGGACTTAAAATAAATTAAAAAAAATAAATAATTATATAAACAAAAATTTGGTTTTAACCAATAAAGCAGTGTTTTTTACTATTCTTCAAAAATTTAATGTTTTCAGAAACATACCAAAAATTCACCCATAGATTATTTTGATATTAAAAATTCAAAAAGGAATTATATTTTACCAAATTCAAAAGATATTAATTGAATATATTTATTTAAAATTAATTCCCATTGTCAAAACCAAAAAGTGTATTTTTAAGAAATAATAACTACCATAATATTAACACTTGTTTATGTCCAATTTCAAAGTGAAATTACTTCCAATGACCAACATTGGATTAAATGGTCAAAATATAATTTAATTATACTTCTATGAAATTCAAATGTATGGTTTAACACTATAAATTATTTTTATTAAAAAATTTGTTTTTAGATAAAATTTAGTATTTTTCACTATTCACCCAAATATGAAAGTTATCAGAAAAACACCAAAAATTTATCAACACTAAATTATTATATCATTATTCTAAAGAAGAATTTTTTTTTCAAATTTAATAAATAAAAGTTTCAAATATTGGATTTAAAAAGGGTTTTCCATTAAATGGGGGTAAAATTTCATTTTAAAAAAATACTTCTTTTATCTGAAAAAATAAATTTGTTCTTATATTATGTCTAAGAAACACATAATATAGATCTTAAAATTATAAGGATTATATAAAAATCAATATTCAGTTAATATTATTCATAACAGCTTTTGAATGGCTAGTTTGGTAAGTCGTGGTGCGCTTGAACTCAGTGTTGTGTGTAGTGAATGTTATTGAATTACATTGAAGAAATAACATAGTATTAAATCTTGGGGTGTTACATTATTTTAGAGATTAAATATTTCAATCATAATGTGAATAAAAAAATGGGAATTTAGGAGTTGGTTTAGATTGATACATGTCTAATATAGTATTTTTCATTACATTGAGAGGTTATATATATATATATATATATATCAAAACACTATTATTTACAATGTCTTGGCATTTTTATTAACATTACATTAGGGGATTCCTATGAATTTTTTCATTAGATAATTCATTCACGTGTTTTATTGGGTTTTCCAGTTATATTAAGTGAAATTAATCTCATAGTTAATAAAGATGATATTTTGGGGCTAAGACGAATGAAAAGGAATGAAGAAACAATTATGATGGACTTGTAAATATCTTCGTGATCTCTTATAATATGTGTTATAAAAGGAATAATTTTAATTATAAAGGATTCATTGTGTAATATCCATCATAGTGTCCATTTTTGATCCATGGATCTTCCACCACTACATAAAATGTCTGAAACAACCACAAAATATGTTGTTGTATCTTGATAGCATAGTGGTAGACCATAGGAAGGTCCCAATTGGAATTTAATATTTTCCATTATGTCACATATTTTTGTGAAAATACCATGGAAATAATCTTCATTGTCATTGACTTTGGATTTGGAGGCTCAAATGATGGCTTGAAGGCTGACCCTAGGTAATTGAGGCCCAAACAAGCATTTTGGTCTCATTTTGGAAAAGTAATAATATTATTCTCCATGAATAAAATTATAACGGTTCTACTATATGGTAATTAAAATCAAAATTTAGGGACACATATGTCATAGTTGGGCCTTAAAAATGGTGTGATGGACTAGAGTTGGACAATAATAAATTAAGGATGGAAACACCTAATATAGTTATCGTGTTGAGTCGAAATTGAAGACATATACTACATATAAATATAGATTATATAATCTTTTATAAATCCAAATTAATCCATAAGGATTTTACATCCCTTCAAAATAGCTATATAATGTGAAGATAAGGAAAGTATTTTTAGATCTAGCTTAAGATAGATTGTCAATGTCGTGGAAAACCATTCAAATAATGGTGGTGTTTTAGCAATAAAAATGATAGGTTTTTCTCATAAGGAAGAAATTCGTGACAAAAGAGTGATTAAACAATGAGGGATCTGTAAAATTACTCTAGGAGGACATATATAGGTATCAAGTATATGATAGAAGATGATAACAAGGATTCACATGAGATCCAAATTCTACAAGCACGTGAGGTGAATATAATTGAAGATTGATTGAATTATCAAAACATATCATTATTTCTTGTATTTGGAATCATGGACTATATTCTTACCCCATTACAAGTCCATGTTGATAAAAATATAATAATTTGAATAATGGGATTGAAACTGTTTTTAACCATGGATGATCCACTTGATAATAAGAGTGATTGAACCATATAAAACCATTGTGTTGTGTTTTTTTATAATATTATATATCATCATCACATTTTCTATTTATAGATCCAATCTCATTAATCGGTGATCAGATTTTTTTTAGGATTTTGTGTTTTGGTAAACACTGAATCACACCTAGTTGTGTTACACACTCTCCTGGTTATATCAAAGTACAATGTATTTAGTATGCTATGGGAGTCTCTTTTATAATGAATCAACATATTTTAGATTAGAAATATTCCTAGAAGGATAACCCTCATACATTAATGAATTTATTAGGGAATACCTGAGGCTATGATAATAATGAGGTGGTTGGTTATGTTGTTGACCATGTTTTTAGTTGATGCATAACCAATATATGGTTTTCCTCTCATATAATGAGTATGGAATTAGGTCCCTTGATTAATAAATGTGATGTAAGTGAATTTTCATACCTAGATAAGGTGTATGTGAATTACTTATCTATTGGGATTAAGATAATTTGATTTCCTCATCTACTTGGGTGAATGAGGTGAGATGTGTCCATCCATCTAGTCAGTTTATACTTGGAAAATCAAGAATGTATGAATTAAATATTTGGTATTTCCATAACCTTTGTCTCATGGTTACTCAAAATATAGGAAAAATAGATTATGTGATTATGTATACTTGCATATGATATAGAAGGTCGACATAGGTATGGATATACATGTTGTTGATAGAGATCATGCCAGATCTCTTCATAGCTTCAGTAACATTGATTCTTTATTATATGTTGTAATTTTATTATAATTATGGATTGAGGAATTCAGAATTTTTATTGATTCTATAAATATCAATGGGGTCACACTCTATGATTGATTTAATGAGGATTAATTTTTTTTACCAAGTGTTTTTATAGAACATTGAGAGATACACCAAAACTATTTTAAAGAATGTATAATATATGTTTCAGATGGAATTTCATTATTTTTTATCAATGATATAATCTATAATGATAATCTATGATATCATATCTATAAGGGGTTTTATATGACATGCAAAATAATTTTTTTATTTCGTTTCAGACGTTTTTTATATGATGTGACATGAGGTGAAACATTACAAATACTATAAGGATTTAGTGAAATTATGATATTGTTTAAAAATTTACATTAAATTTAACAAAACAGATAAGTATATTAAAAAGTTTCATGTTTTATACTAAAATATACCATGTCATTGTTATGTTCCAAAATCCAAGAGTTATTCATGTAAATTTATTTTTTATGTGATAATAATTCACTCAGAATATTTCTTCTACCATAAATAATAATATTTTGTTTTTTTATTGGGAAATAATAATTTAATGAGTTTGAATGTCCAACATTTTTTAGTAAAAATTAAAAAATTAAGCCTAAATAAAGAGGTTATTGTTTCAATAATTGTAACTCCTAAAACATTAATGGATTATTTCTATTCATTAGTCAAATGATTCGAATCCAAGGAGTATCCTTTAATGGATATATAAAAAGGATTATTGTTTCTGATTTGTGATAATATGAATGTGGCTAAACATTTTATAGTTAACATTTCATTACCGTATCTCTCCATTTCATTATCATTAAATACAAGGTTCTATAAAATTATTATTATGATTTAATCCTTTTCAATAGTTGGGTGATTAACACAACTAATGTATACCCAAGGAAGAAGGGGTTTATTGGATATATATCAATGATATTTATCATGATTGTGTATAAGAACATGGATTGATTCAAACTGATAAAAAAATGGTAAATCATTATTCATTTATGTATTTTGTTTTATATTAATGTAATTTTCTTGTGGCTTCATCAATATTGATTGGTTTATTCACTGTGATTGGATAAATTTAATCCTCTAATAACCCATTCAAAATAATGCCAAATTATTCTATAATATCTCCTATCATTATCTACCCCGTATTCCCATGAACCAATCACCCATTTACCAATTTTCACTCCATAATACATTCATGTGGACAATTCAATTGAAATGGTGGTAGGTTATATATATGTGTTATAAACATATATTAATATTTCTATGGATTTCTAAAATATTTGTTATCAAAATCATAAATCGGTGTATTCAGTTTTTCTATGTTTATTGAATCATAAGGTCACATATATTTATTTATATATTTTAAATTATTCATATATAATTAAAGTAATATTTTTAGTAAAAACAGTGTAAATTTGAAAAGTTATCATGGAAAAATACTCAAGGAGTCATGATTCCATTGTAGATAATGTTATAAATTTTCACGTTTTATACTGACATTGATGTACACAATTCATAAGTTCATAAATGTCAATGATTCTAAATTATGAATAATTTTACCAAAAATTAATTGAATAAAACTTCTTAAATAATTCGATGAATTATTTGAAAATAAATTTTATAGAAACTTGAGTAATCAATTTTTATCCTCATTTTTTAGTATTTTAATTTTTATATCACATTTTATTTATTAAATGTATTCATTTTAAATATTTATAAAAATTGATTTACATGAAAAATTAAATGAATAATGAAATTCCTCTTATAGTAGTATAAATTATTTAAAACATCTTATAAATGTTATCCTATTTCAGATTTCACTTTAGGATAACATCGATGATGTATGGATTAAATAAATGACTATTATATTTTTTTAGGATCATAAATTTTAGTAGTAAATTATAGATTATAAAATACATAAAATAAAATTCATTAATAGTTATCTTTTCAATCAAATTATAATATTTTTTTAATTTCTCAACACCATCCTCGCTATGAATAATTTTTAAAATTTTATATTACATTAGTAATTAGTAAAAAAATATTTACATAAATTGATATGATTTATTTCTAAACTATAATATTAATTATATTTAATTGAGTTATTTATATAAAAGGTAGTTATATATTTTAATTTTTAAATTATATTTGATATTAAATATATTAATTTTATGTTTAAGTTAGAATTAATATTGATGTATGTTATTGAGAGAATCCCCTGTGGGTTTTAAAATAAATAGGAATTGGTTTTATATTTTTCTTTCAATAATGTTTTCTGATGGAGGATTAAATATTTGAAGATAGTAGTAAATAATTGAATGAATTATTATTTAAATCATATATATTGGTTTTGAAAGTAACTAATATATATAACATAATAATTTGTAAAATAAGAGGAGATAAAATGACGATAGAAATGAGAGAGGTAGTAAAGAGGATTTAACATTTAATACTTCTCCATTTTATTATAATTTTTTTGGTGAAACTATAATTAAAAAATATAATGTGGTTACAAGTTAAAATTTTGTAACTTGGAATAGAAATAATGTTTTTTAATATGTTTAGATATTGATGGAATGTATTAAAACCCATTTACATAATCCCTATTATAAAACTGATAATGAAGAGTTCTTAATGTGTTATATCATGGGAAAACAATACACGGGTTAAATAATATTAGATATTATTATAAATATAAATTTATATAGTATTTTTATAAAAATAAACTAATATAAAAAATTATTATTATGTGGCATCAATGCCTACTTATTAGTTAAGATTATAATTTAAAAACATTCACATATGATCTAAAGAATAATATTATTTTGAGATGAAAATGATGTCTTGGAAGTGTGAAAAATATGTATTATGTTAATATAAAAACATAAGAAATATAAAATACCATGTCATATTCTAAAAACTTAATTGTTTGATTACCTTTTATGTTGATTCAATATGTTTCCTTATGAATTTTCTGATCCTCTATGTTTTGGAAATCACAAACACATTTTCTTAAGGAAAATTCATTTTCTCTAAAAAATATTTTCATATGGAAATTTTTTTCTCTAAGAATGTTTATGATTTTCCCTATAGTTCCTAATAAATTAACTACTATTTTATAACTAAATATATATATCATTTACTTATGCTAAAAAATATTTCTTTATCTATAACATAGAACCTTAGAGTTCATGAGAATTTTATTTCTCTATAATTATGAATCTGATTTCTCTAGAAATTACAATCTAACCACTTTATAATTTCGAATCCAAATTCTCTAGAGTTGGGGATCTGATTTCATCAGAAATAAGACTCCCAATATCTCATAAATCAGATTTTGATTCTCTTTGAAATCAGAAATCGATACTCTTAGAAATAAGACTCAGATTCTCTCAGAAATCAGACTCTGATTCCCTTAAAAATTAGACTTTGATTCTATCATAAATCAAACTCCAATTATATAAAAAATCACACACTGGTTTTAATATAAATCAGACTCTAATTATCACAAAAATTAGAATATGATTATGGGTTTTCAAAGAATCTGATTATCAATATTTTTTAAAGTCTCGATTACACTATCTTAAGAATCCAATTAAATAATTTTTTATAATTATCATTTTCTTTTTATCACATCATTAATGTGTCAATATTTCTTAAGTATGGTAAATTTTCTCAGAGTTAGTTGTATAAAACTATGTCTTCAAACCTATTACTTATTTTCCATTGCATGAATTCCACATATATATGCCCCTATGAAATATTAGGTAAATATAACCGTAGGGGTAGGAATTAGACAGTTAATACTTTTCCTATAAATACACACCCATTTGAAATAATTTAATCGTCTGGAGTTTTTTTCATGAGTTATTGTTCATGAATTGAATTATTGAAGCTCGGAGTTGATGTGATACACTACAAAATCTCAATTCAACTTGCATTGTAAATATTATATGAATAACCTATTCATGTTTTGAACATCTTGTTCAACCTGCATATTAAGAATCTGATTGATGATGATATCAACAGAGGGCTTCTAGGGATAGGAAGATATAGGTGTGTATTATGTCCTTATATGAGGGCTTGTGGGGATAGCAAGACGGATACTGATATTCATGTCAAGGTCTTACCTTGGTCTGGGTAAGACAGAATTTATTCAATGTATAATTCAAGGGACCTTTATCAAAGGTTTTTGGTTAACCTTATTACCAGGTTTAAAGATTTTTTTTACTTGTTGCATGTTACAGGTTTCTTTAAAATCGTCTTCATTTAGTTACAGATAGAAATTATAACTATCTTACACATTATTTTTCTCATACAAACTCTAATTTAGATTCTATACTCTTTATGGAATATTATTTTCTTAAGTAAACTTGTATATCTTTCTTTATTTGATCTATATTATCAGATCCTATTAAAGTTAGTTTCTTTATAAATAACTAAAGAGGTCATGTAAACTCATCCTGTGAAACATTGTTAAATATAAAATTTCATAAGGACAAAAACGAAAATTTTAAAACATAAAATTCACCACCAATCTTGTAATTGAGTAATCCAGATATACATTTTGATCCAATAAATGGTATCTGAGATAGTTTTTTATAAAATTATACATTCATATAAGTTTTCTTGATCATCTTTTCAAACTAAAATTTAATTTTAAATTTTTTTCTTAAACCATTATTTATAAATAATTTGTTTATAAACATTTGTTACTAACATATTTTTTGGAAAAGATTTTTTTTGGAATGAAAAACATTGATTTTTGGATGAATAGACAACATTAGTCCTACCATACCCCCAATTTTTAATGCAAATGACAATGAATACAGGATATGTTGGATAATGACTTTTATTATGAATACTAGTGTTGAAAAATTTTGTTATATTAACCAGAGATTACATGATTCATAACATGAAAATAATACAACTCTACAATCAAGAACAAATAGTGTATCACATTAACATTACTATACTTAATAATTTATTATTTTCTTTGACGAGGAACATCTATAGAAATACTTCTCCATGTGAAGCTACTAATAGCATATGGAAGAAATTAGAATATTCATATTTTGGAACATCTAATGTTATTGAAATTAGAAGAGCTGCAGATAGATCTGACTACCACTATTTTGTATTTCTATACGAAAAACCGTTAGTTAATGTTCAATAGAGGTTTATGATAATTTTCAACAGATTACAATCAATGGGAAAAAAGATAGATGATGAGATTCTCGTAGACATGATTATTGATATCATTCCTAATGAGTGGAAATATAAAAGAACCTCTATTTATGAATCAATTAATGTTACAGTAGTTACTATAGATGATTTATTCTAGACTCTTCTACAGTTAGAGAATAGAATGAACAGAGATGCTAATAACATTTAGAAAACGAATGTGAGGTTTTTTATCAACCACTTAAAATCATCCGAAATCCCAAACACCTGAAAGGGATTTCCAGCCAATGTATGAAAAAAGTTATTACATCAGACTCAATTGATAGTGGTCACTTAGAGAATGATCTAGAAAATCTTTCTCGATGCATGAACAATATTTTTGGAAAGAAATAATTTCCAATAGAAATACAAGAACAAAGACAGAAAGGATAAGAATGAATCTTAAGTGAAATCCAATGAATGTAAGAAGACTGGATATATCAGACGACATTGATTTATTCTTAAGAAGAAATAAATACAGGATATGAATTATAAAAAATAAAGAAGTGGTACTAGAAGTATAATGAAATGAAATTACTAAAAGATAATTATTTATGGAGTGCTAGCGGTGGAGACTCTTATGATGAATCTTAGGATATAGAATCTTATTGATAGAATAATATTGGTCTTATATTCAGAATTCATACCTGAAATCAATGTTTCATGGATAAGGTAATCACGACTGAGTCTTTAACCAATATTTTATTAAGTGCTATTATCGAAATTATGAATCATAAAATAATGATTCTTACTCATCAAAATATTATACAATACCTTTATCTAAGGAGGGATCTATGTTTTCAATGTTACTTGAGAATTTTAAGATAAATAAGAAACATGATAAGTCAAATTCTTGAATCACTATTTTAACAAAAGAGGTATCAAATTATTCAAAAGATCATGATTAGAAACTCATTGATTATGAAATTGTTTCAAAAAACTGTAAGGAATTACATTATGAAAACGATAAACATTTTAAGGATCTTGAAAATGTTATTTATAAGAAAAAAAATTTAGAGACAAACTCAAACTCTAGGACTAATGACTATGAGGAGAAGTATTTTTCCATCACACTAAAATTTTAAATATTTTCCTTAATGAAATTTTTTTCCAACATTACTCATGGAAATGAATGTTTTAATAAAATGTATTCACAGCTTCATCCTCTAACGAAAAGTGTTGGATTTGTTTATTCCCATTCAAAACTAGTTTTTAGTCAGCACTATTTGGTATCCCAAAGTGCTCTATTTTTCACTAACTGTTAATGTGGTGGAAATTGAGAGATAATTTGTTATTTGAATAAAACACAATCAATATGTTTTCCTAAATCTGACTTTTCTAATAAAATATCAATTTCACCGATTTTATTTTCTAACATTTTCAGATCTAAGAATTATGGATTCCAAAAATTTAGTGATTAAAATTTCAGGAATACAATAGAATTTCAAATAATAATACATGGTTAATGGATATTGGATGTTCTCGAGACATGGATATTAAAAAAACTTCTTTGAAAATATTATTAATATGAAATATGGAAAAGTAACTTTTGGAGATAATTCACAAGGACAAATTTTTGGTTTGGGTAATATTTTTATTCTTTGAAAACCATTAATTTGAAAATTTTTATTTGTTAATGGTATTAAGAACAACCTTATAAGAATAATCCAATTATGTAGTAAAGGTTTCCTTGTGAATTTAAATAATTAGAAATGACTAGTACACAATTCAAAAGAAGAGTATATTATCTCTTCCCATAGGCATGATAATTTTAATAAACATAACATAGAATACCTTAGGTTCCAAGACATACCTTGACATTGTGAAATGGAAGATCAATATTGGTTATGGAATAAAATACTAAGAAATTATAATCTTAGAAAACAATGAAAACTCCCAAAGAAAATACTTGTTAAATATGTACTGTATAATATATTTGATTCCTCAAAAGTCAATGATCATGGACAATATTGAAAGAAAAATAAGTAAAGATTAAAATGAATTAGTGGAGTCTCAACTTTTGATTCATTATAGCTAGTGAATAATGATAATTTTTATCCAACTTAAACTAGAAGCATTGGAGGTAAATACTTTGTTTTTTGTTATTGATTATTTTATATTTACATAGGTTTATTTTTTAACATAAAAATATCAACACATTGCATACATTAGATAATGTTAAAAATGAGAAAACCCATCTATTTATAACCATTCGTAGTTATCGTTGTAGAGAATTTTAGAATTCATATTTTGAAAACAATTGTATTAAGAAAGGAATTGCTCATAAATTCTCATCTCTAAGAACTCCTCAATAAAAAGGTGTTGTTGAAAGAATAAATTTTATTGTTTAAGAGATAACCAGAACCATGTTGATTGAATACTCTATTACTGAACACTATTGAGATGAATCTATTAGTACTTCTTGATACACTATAAATCAAGCTTCAATCAGACCTTTTCTTAAAAATAAACCTTATGTGTTCTCGACTGGTCAAAAACCTAATGATACATACATTAGAATATTTGGATGAAAATAATTAATCATGAATACTAATGATAACATACATAAATTCTCACCAAAATCCTATGAGGTAATTTTATATGGCTATTCAACTACTTCTAAGTCTCATAATGTTTTTAACAAAAATCCATGTACTCTTAAGGAAGAAGTACATGGTAAATATGATGAAATTGATCCTTTTGTTTTTAAACAACCCCAACCTACATCTATAGATGTGTTTTAAAAAATTTATTATTAAACTTTAATGTAAGATTATTATACTAAGACAAATACTCATGAAAACATTCTGGAAGTATTTACCCAGAATACTTTTTACTTTATGTTTATGAACAGGTTTTACCAAACCCAAATCATTTTTCTCATAAGAATCATCCTAGTGATTGTATCCTTGGTGATGTAAATTAACTAATAAGGAATACATGTTTTATATGTTTTAAAGTATAGAATCTAGAATTACTTTTTTTATAAGAACATAAAACTAATGATGGCACTCTAGGTGATAATGATTGGATTAATTATATGAAAGACGTATTAAATAAATGTGGAAGGAACATTGTCTAGACCTTGGTTGAAGGACCTACATAAACTTTTGTAACTTGAGTATAGTGGTTCTTCAAAAATAAATGTGATGAAAATGGAATTATTCTACGAAATAAATAAATGTTATTTATTAAATCCTATAATCATGAATAAGTAATAGTCTATGAATAAACCACTACTCCATTAGATATAATTGAATCTATTTGTATTCGACTTTCCTTTGCAGTATTTTTCAATTTCAAAAACATTTAAATTGGTGTCAACTGTTATTTCCTTAATAGATTGTTTCTTTATGAAGTTTATATCAAAAAAAATTCTTGTTTTTAAGATACAAAACATCCTAAGCATGTTCGTAAACATGCCAATTATTTATGAAGACTTAAACAATTCCCAAGATCCTAGTATGTCAAACATACAAGATTTTTTTATGAAATAGTTATGTTATGGGGACTACTGATCCATCTATTTTTATAAAGAATGATAAGAAAAAAAATTGATTGTTCAATTTTATTGATGACATTATATTCGAATCCATTTATAAATCCTTAACTGATTCATTTGTGAATCTTATGAAATCTGAGTTTGAAATGAGTATGATTGGTGAGTTAACATTTTTCATGGTTTTCAAATTTCTCAAAAACCTGAAGGAACATTTACATCTCAACATAAGTATATTAAATTTATTTGTATGATGTATGTATATTACAACACTAAAGGTATAAGTAATCTAATTTTTACCACAAACACTCTTCATCTTGATGAAGCTAGAAAACCATTAGATCAAGCATTATTTAGAAGTATGATAGGAATTCTATTATGCATAATAGCTAGTTAACTAGACATAATGATTTTAGTATGATTATGTAACAGATATGAATCTATTCTCAAAGAATCCCACTTAAAAGCACTGAAAATAGTTTTTTCTATTAAATGGGAATAATGGATTTTTGATTCTTCAATTCTTCGAGAAATGATTTTGTTTTCAAGTGATTTTCCAATGCTGACATAAGTGGTTGTAGAATGGTTAGGAAAAGTAAATCTAGAACTTTTAATTTCATAAGAGATTCATTAGTTTCTTTTTAATTCATTAAAAAATACCCAGTAGCACATTCCGCTACATATGCTAAATATGTAGTAGTGGTTAGTTTTTGTGATCATGTGTTATAGATGAAACACACATTCAATGACTATGGTTTGAGATTTACCAAAATATAGATAATGTGTGATAATCCTAGAGACATTCCCCTATGAAAAAACCATGCACCTCAATCGTGTGTAAATAACATAGACATTTTGTATCACTTTATTATGTATCACACACTTAAAAGAGATATTGTACTTAAATTTATCGGAATGAAAGATCAACTTACTAGAATATTTATAAATCATTTATCCCATGATAAATATGAATACATTATATACATGTTAATAATGATATCTATAAGGTAATCATACAGATTATCTTTTATTAAACATATATCCTATCATTAAGATAATTCCTTTCATTGGGGGAGTATATATGATTATTATTTTATATTTCATTTCCAAAAGAAATTTGTAACATAATTTTTTTTCAGAAGCTTACAAGGTTTAATTCCCTAAAAAATATAAGAGGAACATTATTAATACAAATAGTTATTTCTGAATAATCTTTAAGGTATGTTTCCTTACATATATCATCCTAATTGAATTTTTTTATTGGTATTTTCATACTTGTTTTAAGAAAACCTTATCGGATTCACTTTCCTTACATCCGATTTTTGTTCATAAAACATAAAAAGATTAGAATCGATAATTTTTTTTCATAATTGATGCCATCTATAATATTATATCAAGTAGATCTCAACTATTGGAATGACCTGAGAAGATGAACTGTCACCTAAAAATCTATATAAAAGGACCCTGACATCGCATCCCACATCATATTTTATCAATGTTTTTTGGTCGAATATCTTCTTCACTTTATGTGTGTTGTTCCATTTTCCCGTTACCATTAATCTATGAATATCTCTTGAGATCTCCTTACAGACCGTGATGTCATCCAACAAGGAGCTCAAAGATTGGATAATCCTCAGGGAATTCTTTTTAGACTCAAAATTCATTTCCATGTATAACTCTTTGATTTCAAAAGATATAATATGGAATGGATGTGAAATCCTCTATGTAGAAAATAAAAAGTATTAGAATCCAGTGTATGATGATTTAGTTATAGTTTTTTATTATAAAATTTAGTTTTATTAATAATTTGGAAAAGATATGATTACCTTTACGATTTATGGAAAAACATACTCTCTGTCTTATAAGAAGGTTGCCTGTATTTTGGATATACCCTTTGAAGGGGAGGAAATATTTTTCTCACACATTATTATTGATACGGACGGATCGTTTTTGAAAATTAAGGTTATTATGTGCCTTGGGCTTATGTGAGTAAAGACGCCCAAGAAGGAACATCTTTCAAAATACCACAGATTAATAGCCCTTTAGATGCAAGGATTTTTTATTTTGAGGATGGGAGATAAGGAATATCTAATGATATTTGATATCATTATGATGGACTTCATGGTGAATGAAATAATGTTAAACTGTGTTATGTAAAATCTTATAACCGTCAGTAATATGAAGAATGACACTATCAAATCTCAAATACTGATGTACACTATAATCTTTTCTAAGATCATTATCTTATTTCTAGACTCCTTTAAAATCATGTCCAAGTAAAAAAAGAAAACCTTCATGATCATGTTGTTGTGTGATGATACCTTGAGTAGAATGAATATTAGATTCATAGAAAAGTCAAAATAATAATTTTCTCTTCCTGATAAAGAAGAAAAAGCTACTAATAAGAAAAAAGAAGTTGTAGAATTCTTTAAGCCAACTGCCATGAAAAATATCAAAAAAATTCAAAACTACAGGAAAACACTCCAACTCCAAAAGCAGTATCCACTCCACCCATTCCTTAGAGAAAAAATCAATCTCTAATGAGGTTGTATCCAAATTGAAAGACCTGAAAAAGACGAAGAAGGAAGGTAATGTAGTTTTTGGGATATATCCTACTAAGGATAAGACTTTAAAAATCCATGAAGTTTAAGAGAATGAAAAGAATGATAAAAAAAGATCTTGAAGGAGAAAATGTTATAATGTGTGATTATACCAGCATTAATAAGATATGATGAGAATCCCTCTAAAAAAGATCATGTACCAGAATCATTCTTGAAGAATCCATATTTCCTCTGGCACTTATGTCTATAGAGACTCCCATACTAGATATGGGAAAAAAAGGATATTTCAGTTCTAAATCCAATAGATGAATAAGATTAAATCCATTAATAAGAAGAACATTAGGAGGATTAATGTGTATAATAGATTGGAATAGTATAAGAATATGAAGATAAAGATATCCCTCTCGACATGTTTTCAATAAGAACATCCCATGTTTCTTCTACAAGGATTATTTCAGAAGGAAAATCCTTTCATATGGATAATGTTTCTCTAGAGGAAGTCAATAAAATACCTTTTGATGATGAAGGTGGGTATGATGATAATATTACTCAACATGTTGAAAGAAAATCTCCTGATGTTCTTCAGAAAGTTGATGATATAGAAGTTTTTGATGATAATGATATAATAGAATAAGTTTCTTATGGTGAGGAAGAAGATCAAAATATTGACAAGGTAATCTCCAAGGTAGAGAAATTTAAGAATGTTATTGATGATATTCCTCAAAAAGTTCATGAAAATTCAATGAAGGATATTTTTGGTAAATCCATGAAGAAATATGACGAGCATGTTGAAGTTACCTCACTATGAAATCTTTCTATTTCAGAATCTTCTTCTTAAATAGGATAATATTTTCTGGTTCAGTCTCTGAAGATGTATGTAGAATATATTTCAATATTTCCACGTATATAATCTAGATTTCAACTGATTTATGAAAAGACTAATTAGAATATAGTGTATAATAATATTCTGATGAAAAAAATCATCAAACATGAATTTTAGTTCATGGTTTCCCAAAACAAATATAATTCTCAAAGAAAATCATTTAAATAGATTACATGTTGGTCGAAAAACATTTAAGATGATCTTCAGTTTTATGATGACTTATTGAGTCTTTCATGGGCAACTTTGATAAATCTGATAAATATTTATAAAAAATTCTCGTCATGTGTATTAGAGAAACTAAAGGAAGATAAATTTGTCCAAAAATAAGAAGATAGATATTTTAATGGAATAATGAACTTTGTTTCTATTTATATAAAAAAGGATAATAAAATTAGGGAAGAGTTAGCTAAAAACAAAAATTCTAAAAATATTTGATCAAGTATCAAGGTGAAATAGTTATGTCCTAGGAAGAGAGAATCAAACATCTTGCATGAAAAAAATAAGGATCATGAAGAGTTTCCCAAAAAATTTCAATATGACTACAATGTATTAATGAAGTTGAAGGCCACTTTGGAAAAGTTGACACTGATGGGGAAAAACAATGATGAATAGTTTTTTCATATCCGATAATTTTTTGTAATTTATTTTGTGGAAAAAAAGTTATCTTACTAAAATTTTTTGTCTTTAAATTTTTTCTATTTTGTATGATTCCTAACCTTTCAGGTACAATATTTTCCCAATATTCATCTTTTAAAATCACAAAGCGGGAGAAATGAATGTTCAAAAAAAATATTAAGAAAAAGAAAGGGAATGTATAAGGAAGATATTATTAATAGACGAAATCCTTATGTAAGGGGATTATTTATACGTGAAAGACAAGAATATTATCATTGTAAATTTCACAACCTAATGGGGAGTCAGTCAAATTCATCACGATCCATAAAAAAAAGAAAAGTATTTCTTTGAAGCATAAAATTATAAAAACAACATATCCTAAAATTATTTTATGAAACATTTTTTGTACATTCCAAATGGGAGGAGAATGTTGAGTCAACAAGTTAACTTTTGAATCTTCTGATCCTTCATGTTTTGGAAGTCAAACAAACATTTTCTTAAGGAAAATTACTTTTCCCTATGAAACATTTTTTTGAGGATAATCTTCATTCTATAAGAATTTTTTTGAATTTATCTATGGTTTTTAACACCTTAATTAATGTTATTATAACTAAATATAACAATAATTTCATTATGAAAAAATGATCCTCAACTATAACTGGGATCTTAAAATTTTTAAGAATCTGATTTCTCTAGAAATAAGAATACAATTTATCTAGAATTCAGAATCTGTTTTCTCTAGAATTAAGAATCTGATTTCTCGAGAATTAAGAATCTGATTTGTCTAGATTTCAGAATCTGATTTCTTTAGAATTTAAAATTGGATTTATCTATAATTTTCAATATGATTTCATTAGAAATCCGAGTAAAATTCTCCCTAAAATCAGACTTTGATTCTCTCAGAATGTAGACTCTGATTCTCTCAGAAATCAGACTCTAATTCTCATAGAAATTAGACTATTGTTCTCTCATAAATAAGACTCTGATTATCTCAGAAATTCGACATTTATTCTATTTGAAATTATTCTCTGATTCTATTTGAAATCAAACACCAATTTTCATAGAAATCAGACTCTGTATTTCATGAAAATTATAATTTTATTAATAGTTTTCAAATAATATAATTGTTAATATTTTTTAGACACCAAATTAAACTATTTTATGAATATTTTTGAAGACATTTGTAATAGTTATTAAATTTTATTACTATAGGGTTTCAGTTTTTTGGATCCTAAATTTGATAGTGTTTCCTAAGTATGTTAATTATTCATATAATTAGTTATAAAAAACAATGTTGTAAAACCTATTAAAAATTATCGATTTCATGAATTCATTGTATACAAGTCCCTCCTATGTTTTAGGGAAATAGTACTATTGGAAGTGGAATTCAACTATTGATAAATTTCCAATAAATTACAGTCCATTTAAAATCATTTAAAGGTGTGGAGTTTTTGTTGAGAGTTTTTATTCAAGATTTAAATTCATAAAGCTATGAGTTAAAGGGATACACTTCGAAGGCTCAGCTCAATATAACTTCTGTGAATGATTGAACAATATTTTCAAGCTGTGAACATCTTGGTCATCCTACATTGTGTGAACCCTAGTGATGTTGTTAACAATCAAGGGATTTTAAGGATAGGAAGACAGAGGGTCGTATTACATTCTTAATCAATGGATTTTGGGGAAATAAATATAGATGTTGATCATCATATCATGGGATTACCCTAGTGAGGGTAAGGAAGAGTTTCAGGAAAGTATAAATCAAGGGAACATTATCCTAGGATTTAGTATACCCTTCTCTTGGGGTTAAATTATTACTTTGTTACTTTCTACTTGTTACAGGTTTTTTTACATTCTCTTGCATTTAGTTAGAGTTATAAATTATTAATTTCTTATACTTATTTATTCGTGTGCGAACTCATATTTAGATTATAAATTCGTTAAGTTATAATATTTAATTATGTGAAAATGTTTAGGTTTCTTTATCGGATCCATATTATTGGATCCTAAGAAATTTAGTTTCTTTATTATGAACTAAATAGGTCTTGTGAATTTATTATTTTTATCTTTATTAAACATATATTTTCTTAAGGATAAAAAAGGAACATTTTTAACCTATAATTCATAACCCAAACCCCATATTATAATTGATAAATATTCATATATAATTCAATCCTACATCCAATACAAACACTATAAAAAATGAATTTTAGTGGTGGTTTATTAGTAACAGATTGAGAATCACCATGAGATTTTTGTGTTAAATGTTTTTGTGATAGTTTTTCAAATTCATTTAAAATTCTTTCTAATATCGAAAAAATATAGCTAAATTTAGTATCAGTTTTTTAGAATGATTTTAAAATGTAAAAGACTGAAACCTTCACTCCTTGGTCTATAGATAACAAAATAATCTTTATATTTTTAGATATGATACTCATAATTGTGACCAATTTTCTCCCCATCCAAAACATAAAACATAAAAATTAAATATTAGATCACTTGAAAACCCAAGAACCATTTTTCTTTAGATATTTGTAGAATTAGTACAAACACAACATTAAAAATACTCTTAACATGAAGATGTTATTTTTCAAAATATCCCACTTATCATTTTCTATATTGAGTCTCCAACATCTCCCTTAAATTACATCACATATGAAACCATTCTATACTCAAATCATCTACAATAATTATTCATAATTTTGTAAACATGAAGAATAAGAATGTCATGCTGAAAGGCATATTAAAGGTAAAAATAAGAATTAAAAATTGAATTTCATCAATGTGAGTAAGATTAGCATAATGGTATGATGAAATAATCATTGTGCATGATCATAAAATAAGGTAATTAAAACCCATAAATATCTATATCATCAATCATGATTCATGGAATACAACTTTAATAAAGGAAATAGTAATTGAAATAAATAATATTTATCCATGTTTTAAAATTCTTGATCAAAGGAATCCTTAAAGACCCAAAGCTTTTTATTTAAAATAAGTATAAAATATATTTCATTAAATGTCAACACATTATATCAACTTGATAAATCATAATATTTTCATAAAATCACATCGAGTTAATAGATAAATCATATATATAACATATGGAATTATTTTTTTATATCTCTTTATAATAAAATAACATATACGGTTACCCATAGAGTGACCACCATGATTACACTTAGATAAACTGTCATAGTTACACATTAAATAACCCTCATGGTTATACTTGGAATAACCATCACAATATATTACTATAATCACTTAAGATAAACTTATTTAGTTGACTCCATCCCATTTCCAAATGAATTGATGGTCAATAATAGGATCACCCACCCTCAGTTTATAAAATAAACAAAAAATATACAAAAAAATTACCAATAACCATAACATAATCCTAACAAATAAAATATTTCAAAATTCAAAAATAATCTTTATTTCTATAAGAAAAAATTTCAATATATTGAAATATATGTTACTTTTAAAAACCCATTTTCAAAAGATACCAAACCCATAAAAAGGGAAGGAGGGTTTTTCAAAAAATAAAACAAGAAATATTATAAAGAAATCCAAAAATAAAATAATTGTTATGGAGGAAAGAAAAGTCAATTTCACCATGTACATTAAAATATAGAATTTATTTCATAACTTGAATAACATATGGAAAAGAAACATGTTCCATGAAAATCAATTTGAAACAATCATAAACCATCTAAATAATGAATTATGAAAGTATCAATAAAAAATTTCCTTAGTGTATCATAAGTGTCATCAATGGATTTGACATTGACAAATTATAAAACCACAAAAAGATAATTTTTGAGGGAAAAAAACTTCTCAATTTAAAAATAAAATTTAAAAATATAATATTATAAAATATTGTGAAAATTATTTTCTTTATATAAATTTTTTTAAATATATAATGGAATATTCAAATCAAATAATGGTTTTTCTAGTGGAAAAATATATTTTTTTGTAATTGTTAATATTGAACATTCTTAACAAACATTTTGTAAAAAAGAATCTATAGTGACCTATTTGTGAAATGATAATAAATTTTATTTTTAGTCAATATAAAATAAGTTCAAAGATAATTTAATTATTTTTTTCAGATATAATTTATCTATAGAATTAATTTTTTAAATTACATTAGAAAACAAGGATATGAAGAATAAATATTCCTAATATAAAAGTTGAGGAAAAAACATTATCACATAAAAATAAATTTATTGATGTTACATTCATTAATAAGGGATGAATCTGAAAATACAAATGTAAACCAAATTAATAAACAAATAAAAAATAAAATATATGTGGTTCAATAAATTAAGATCACAATATTTCCCCTGAATTAACCTTGAACACAAACAACTATGAAAATAAGTGACATTGTAAAACCAAGCCTTTTCAACGTTGGTAAATTTTTAATCCTAATACCCATGAAATAATAACACGAATATAATTTTAAATATCATGCAAATATTTAGATTCATGATATAACATGTAAATGCATAAATATATACACCTCATAAAGAATATAGGTGAATTTCATAAATTTATTTCCCAAATAAAGATAATTTGATACGTCTAACACTTAAAAAGAACATCTCATTGAATTGAGAATTTATCAATGAAGAAGATATGTGTAAGAAACTTAAATTCACCAAAAAATATGTATAAGTAAAAAAAATTAATTTAGAGATCAATTTACAAATTATCATGTAATAACAATGTCAATAAAGATGGGTTATAACCCAAAAAAATTAAATTGAAATTAGAATCCTTTTACAGCTTGGTAACATTCAAGTCTAACCCCCTTGGGTAAAATAATTAAAATCGAAAAATAAATTACCATTATTTATGAATTATTAATGATATGACATGAAAAAGGGGTATTATATACACCATATAAAATAAATTATGTTTATAAGATTAAAATATGACTCAATGAATATAAATTGTGGTAAAATACCTTACCTCAAGTAATTCATTTCTACAAATTCACATTAAGTCTGATATTAGAAACATATAAAAATTATTTTATTTACTAAAATCCATTTTTAGGATTAATATTGTAAACATAATTCTTTTAGTTATTTTATTGTAATGATATATTTAAATACATAGTCACATAAGTCCATGGAATAATTTTTGGGGACATTCAACCCATTTTTTTAAAATAGTTTTGGTATATTACCCTTGGTCCATGGGGTAATATTTACATCATCTCCAAAATAATAATAATTACATAATTATCATTTTTAAAAATATATTATACTTTTGTATTCAACTATTAAACAGGGATTTGAGAAATTAATTATGTTACAAACATGGAGATGGTAGGTTGTCTGTATGCATGAATAATGTTTCCATTTTTTCATAGAATGAGGACTTGAAAAAAAGGAAAACTCAATTTAATGAAATGAAATTATAATTAAAAGTGTATAAAATGTTACTTTTTACAATAATAATTATGCAAGAAAAAACATGTCCATATGAATATTAGTGTTCCATGTAATCTCATTGAACATCACCCCCATGCTTGCCTATCCATCAGTAACAAAATTTGTTTCTCAAAATGCATCGGTAATAAATTATTTCATAGATTAAATCTATTAAGAGAAACTTATGCACATTGATGTTATTCTCAACGATAAATTAATAATTCCATCTATGATTTCCTGCACTGTAATGTTTGAGTCACATTCTAGCCAAATATTTGACAATATATACCTACTAGCCACTTCAACTACATTAATGATTCCATGAATTTTTGCATCCAGAGAATTGGTGGTACTAAAAGGTATATAGAGATAGTAAAATTACTTTCATGTGAGATATTTTAAGATAGAAACACAACTATATGGTACTATATTACAACTCAAAGAACCAAATTTGTTGTAATTAATCTATACTAGATTATTCGAGACACAAAAAAATTATTATGTACCATAAGGATGATGATAATTAACTGGGATACCGATGTGTTTAAGAGAAAATATTCAGGTAAAGAATTTTCCCAAAAACCAGTCTTACAGGAATTCTCCCCTTTAACATCAATAAAAATTTAGCAAGAAGATATTTTAGGAATAACCCCAAGACTTTATGAATGAAAATTTTTCAACTTCTCTAATGATATAGTATTTCAACACAAGACATAGGAATCACATTAATAAGTTGTTGTGAGATATTTAAATGAAAACATGTAACCAAGTGATCAAACATATGAAGAAAATAAGGGACCCAATACTGTAAAAGGTCATCCATTGTATACCACAAGGAAGAAGCATTAACACATCTAAAGAATATGTTATCTATTTCACTACGGTTTTGATCACACAAAATAAACATCAAACAAATAATTATTTGAACATATTGCAGAAAATTATCTATAGGAAACATTGATGGAAACACTCTCCATGGAAAAGAAAAATAGGATGGTAGAATTCCTAGTTTTTTAAGATTATTTTCCCAGTTATTATTATGTTATAGAATAGTAATTCGATTTAAATATTTTAAATATAACTTTCATTTTATAGTGTGTTCCCAAAAAATAATTTCATCCCCACCAATGAAGCTTTATTTTTATGAAATTTATTTATACTCTGCAATAATATTTTCATGATTAATTTGAAGCTGGTCTTTGATAAAATCACTAGTGTCTAAATACATGTCATTAGAGGCATGTATCCTCTAGAGGGAGTTCCTAGTCCAACTATCCATCCATAATTTAAGAGTGAAAAAATAGATGAAAATAAAGTTTTAGTAAATCATGATAGAGTAAAATGAAAACATAAAAGAAAAAAATGGATCATTCCATAAAATTGATATTTCCAGCTTTGAGTTTGTCAATAACTATTTCTCTATAAAAAATATATCATTTATATTTACCATTGATATGTCTCCACATAAATCTTAATATTAAATCAGGATTTAATTTAGACAGATTCTTAATTCCCATCCATCCACTATCAGTCGGATGACAACATTTACATTAGAGATAGTAGAAATTTTGTCTATTTAGAATACATCTACTCGAAATATAATTATTTATAGAGGGTATGATTGATTTTTTAGGGAATATAATGATTTAGTAACCATAAAATAATAAATAAATTATGATATTTTTCTTTCTTTAATAAGGCTAATTCAACCTCCCATCTAAAAAATACATTTCCATTAGGATAGTTGGCTTCTAATTTCAAATATAATATGAGAAAAATGACTATTCCAAGGCTTTCCCCCAATTATAGGAACACCAGGTTAAGTGATGGGTAAATTTCCCTCTCTAATCCCTATCTTAGTGATAATGATTACCCTTTTGGCTCTATTTATTTTCTTACCAATGTAGATGAATGATTTATTCTAACTAATTTTTATACCAGAAAATTTCTCATAGTGGTTGAGAGTGTTTATTAATATAATGATGTTTTTTCTCCTTGAATAAAAATGATGATTTCGTCATCATTAAAAGGTCAGAGGGAGAATCTAGACCTCTGTCCGCTTTTATGGGAGTGATTTTATTGTAAAATTTCATTTTAAGAACAAGTCCTATTAAATAATATTTAGTAATAAAACAGAGAATTGATGAAAGGGGATCTCTTGTCTCATTACACTTGAACCAGATAAATATCCTTCAAGGGAGTGATTTATCAAATCCAATTTGTGGGCAGGTCTTAGTATCACTTTTACCAAATTATTAATGATTTCATTAAAACCAAACCTAGTCAAAATATCACAGATGAACCCCCAATCAAGAGTGTCAAATGATTTTTTGAAATCTAATTTGATAGCTATGAAACCTCCTCTAGTGGGTTTCATATGTATGTTAACACATTCAGAGTCTACAAAAAGATATTATTTTATGGTTCTATAATTTCTAAATCCAAATTTATTTGGAGACATAATCTTGTTGGTTATTTCAGAATGCCTATTAGCTTGAATATTTAAAATAATTTTGTAAAATTTGTTAATAAGAGAAACAGGCTTGAAGAATTGTATATCATCAGTAATATAAACATTGGGTATAATTTCCAAGAATTTAGAATTAATTCCTTGAGTAATCTGACCATAATTGAAAAATGATTATCTAGACTGCAAACATCATCATGTATAATATCCCAAAAATCCAAGAATATACAATTCAAAACCCTATCTGGCCATGAAATTCTTCGAAAATTTACACTAAAAACATCTTCTTTAATCACAAACTTAAGAGGAAAATTATAGAGATAATAGTTATCATCTTGAGTGACATGTTTAGGAATAATTTATTTCATTGATTCGTTTTATGTATTAGAGGCACCAAAAATTCTCATATAATAGAATACAACTTCAGCTGAAAGGCCTTATTTTCAAATAAATTGCCATTTTTACAAAAAAATGTTTAATGGATAGATAATTCTTCTAATACATTAAAGAGAGTTAAAAAATTTAGTATTTATATCATCACCATTGATTCGTTTAACTTCAAAATCATCCCTCTACATTTTTATATAATATTTTTTAGGATATTTATATAATATGTTTCCTTATTTTCCTTTTATGACAAACCTAAAAATCATTTCCAATGTTCCATTCTTACATAAAAAGAATTAAAGTGTCATGATATGATATTTTTTCAACCATGTTAATAAAAAACTTATTTATATTTAATTTATTCATTTTTGACATTCATAATCATCAACACACAAGACAGTGCATCTTATTTGATGAATAAGGAATTACAAAACTCATAAAGAAGAGTTCTACAGTCTGGGTGAGTATTCCAGGGAAAATTATACACACAATGCCACGAACTGAATCTTCCAAATTGAGGTGGAAATCACAATGTCACGAACCGAATCTTCCAAATTATACCCACAATGTCACAAACTGAATCAACCATATTAGAATTAATATTTTCCAAATTGAGGTGGAAATCAAAGATTAATTTATAAATGGTGAAACACAAGAAAAATTAACAAACATTTAGAGATGAATCATTGATAAAATCACTAGAAAAGTTAATGGAAATAATTGAATGTTGGAGTTTTTTGTACCATGTATATTTTTACCTAATGAGGCTAACTTCAATGAAATGACTATATTCAATATAGGATTTGAAATCTCTTGTTGAATAGGAAGAAGTTCATATTCCAAGCCTCTCATTAGAATTTTTTGTAGCATTAAAATTCATTATTAGTGTCCACAGATTGTTTCTAATGTAATTATTATCCAAAATTTCCTTCAAAGGTCCCTTTTATACTAATATCCATTGAATGCGTAAATTATTGAACAAAATTGATTAATTCATTCAAAATGATAATTAAAAGTAATGATCTGCTCAGAAGAGGTAATGGAAGAAATTCCCTTCAACCCTTAAATAGAAAAAAAACCAATGCTTCTTAATGTCATTATTGGATAGATTTGTAACAAAAAATTTATAGAATAACATATCTAGAGAAGAATAATTTATAGAAAAAAATATTATTTATCATATAGATAACAAAAATATCTTTATTATTCTTACTAATAAAAATATGAAGAGCTCTAACCGTTTAAGTATTAGAGATTTCCTAAAAATTCCCAAAAAATATCTTCATTGGAAAGAGGGTTTATAAGAGGAACCTCTTTTTTTCTTCCCACATGGATTTTTGGTTTAATGATGATTTCCTAATATTATTTTATTTATAACCACCATTTCCACTATTATCTATATTTTTAGGGAGTGAATTATCAATATTTAAGAAATCTAATGAAAAATAATTTTTTAAAAGATTTATCAAATATGCAATTTAATTGAAAACGGTTCAGAATTAGATCCCTATAACATATTATAATGACTAGATTCCTAATTTATCACAAGATATAAATAAATTACATCCACAACAATTTTATTTGGACTGGTATGATGTAACAAACTTGTTTGGCCTAAAGCCCAATGAACTCAGCCACGCCCGACACCATCCCTCTAGCAGATAGCAGACCCCAACCCTCAGGGAAATTGCAGGGCCCAAATATAGTCTATCCTAGATAACACATAGCAAGTACTATCCCCTGCCTGATGAAGATTTAAATAGCCTCCACCAAAACTCAAACCCGATACAACAAACTTTAAGGCCAATCGAGAAGCATTATGATTAAAAACTGGGTTGTAGCTCAGTTTGTTCTCGTAAAACTTCCCGACTGGCCTTTAAGCCTGTGGTCTTGAGTTTTAGTTATGGGGGAGGTGATTTATACCATCATCAGGTAGGGGATAACACCTACCTCATGTTATCTGGTACAGTTTGATGTGGGGGACTATTATATGCTAGTGAGTGGGGGTCAGCTATCTACTAGAGGGCTGGGCTTGAGAGTGTCTGAGATCGTTGGTCTTTGGGCTCAGTGGGTTATTTACATTAAAAAATAAGTTTTTGTGTTATAAACCCAGTGGGCCATATTCCCAATGATCTTGGCCATGCCTGAGCCCGACCCTCGGGAAGATAGTAGACCCCCACCCATAGGAAGATAACAATCCCCCACTTCAGACTATCCCAGATAACACCTGGCAGGTATTTTCCCCTACCTGAAGAGGATTTAAATTCCCCCCCCCCTTAAAACTCCAACCCGAGACCATAGGCATGAAGGCCAACTGGGATGTTTTATGAGTACCAACTGAGCTACACCCCAGTATTTACATGTAACATTTCTTGATTGGCCTTTAATCTTGTGTTGTCGAGTTCGAGTTTCAGTGGAGGCGATTTAAATCCTCTTCAGACAGGGGATAGTACCAACCATGTGTTATCTTGGATAGTATGAGGTGGGGTCAGGTTTTCAGCCTATGGGTGGGGGTCTGTTATCTTCCTGGGGGTTGGTCTTGGGCATGGATGAGGTCATTGGGCTTTATCCCCATCGATTTTGATACTCTGGATCATGGTAGATAGGGGATTCATGAATGGTTACTAACCACATTTACAAGAGAAGCATTTCTGTGTATTAAATAATTTTTCTCCCCTACAATAGAATCTTGAGGATCTATAAGTCATGTTGATTTTAATAGAAATATAATTTGAAAGATAAACATTCACTAAAAAAAGTTTATTACATCAATAATGATATCAAAAAAATCATTCTTATTTAGTGATATATCAGGAATAAAAAGTTTACTATAGGGATCACAACAGTCATCATTTTCATTATTTTCTACTAGAGAGGACCAATTTTGTCATTTAAAAATTTTAACATCAAAATCATTTTTAACTTTTTAACCCATTTTCTTTTTCTGTTTTCTTTCAAGAGACATTATTCTCAAAGAGAATATATGTAACTCTATTTAACTTATTAACAAATTTAAATTCAAATGAATTATCAATAGGTCCAAATTGTGTTTGAAATTTCATATTGTTAGCAATGATATGTCCCACAATCCTATAGAAATCACAGAAAGGATGAAAAATCATATTCTATTTAAACGTCGGTCATAAAGTAATTATATATATATAATATCACATCTAATTTTTTAACATCCATATCATATTTAATACAGAATCATAGAATATATCCCAATTTCACCATTCATCAGGAGATGATTAATTTTAATTGGAATTGTAATAGAAAACAAGATCATTTATATTTTTACGATGATAAAACCCCAAATCAAACCATGAAATCTAACCCAAATATGTTATTTTAAATTAATTAGTATAAAGGGACTGAAATTAATATTCTATTGAAATATTATTAGAGTAATAGATTTATGAATAAAATTACCAAACTTCCATAGAGCTTCATAATCTTCATTATTATTCAATAAGATGTTGAATAATCCTCTGCTGGATGGAATAATCTTCCAGTCTTCCCCCCCCCACCCGTAAATATGAAATAAAAGATTTAATGTCATTATAAATCCTTGAATTTTCCACTTTAGAATACATGATACATCTATGAATGTATAATTTTCATAAAATCTTCCACTATTAATGTTATTCCGGATCATCTAAAAATCTCAAACAACTTACAGTTGTATTCTTGAAACCATAAGGATTAAGATTCTCAAAAGAATCATCATTGGATCCACAAAGAGCTTCCCAAAAAAGATGTTCTTATACTCATAATTATTGAAATTACACCCTTATGATTTTGGCTTTATCATGGACGCTTTGTGGAACCATCTGACTGGAAAATTTCATGATTGATGTCCTCTCCCATTCTAGGTGAAAATAATCCAAGAAACGTGGACTCAGATAAAAGAGCAATTATTTCTATAACTCGAAGTGAAGATTACAAATTATCAACAGTTCTTATTCCCCAATATAATGATAATCATATTCCAAAATATTTTTTTTATATTTCCACTTTAATTGAAAATTTTCCAATGAAGAACCTCAATGCTCTCCGAACTATACACTTCCAGAGGAGAAGATCGAATCTATGTACCACTGTTGAAGATTTCTGAGTGCGGCGAACCAGATCCCTCCCCTACGTAGTTCAATGTGAAGAGAGAAAAATCATATACAATGGTAATGACCTAGTATGGAATATCATATTCCATCATAACTAATGATAATGGTTAAGAACCAAAATCTATTGTTGAAGGCTCATCGCCGGAAACGTTCTCCCCAAATATGATCCACTGAATCCCTCCAATAACATTTCCATTTTTTCAATTATCATTATATAAAGAAGGAATGTATAATTTAATACATATATTTTGATAATAATTTAATAATTATCATATTAATTACTCAAAAATGATTATATATTTCATCCTTTTGACATTGTCATGAAAAAAATATATAGTCACATCGTGGAGGTGGTAGTCCACATGTATGCATTAATGACATTATCATTTTTCAGTGAATGGAAAGGTATAAAATTAAATGATATATTCAATTATCATAATAATAAATACATCGTTAATATAATATATAATCATTAATTGTATCATTAAAACCATCCAAGAGAGGTGGTGATTGAAAGTTAATTGCATCGGTCCGTGAGGCTATTCTCTGTCGTACACATGGTGATGAATTTCTTTACAATTTTAAGGTGGTTTGATATGAGAATAGTTTATTACATTAGAATAATTATATAAGGTATAAGATATATATTTATTTAATTATATATTAATTATTGAGGAAAATTTTAAATTAGTTGAAGAAACAATCACATAAAAACAAAATGTTAAATGTTATACCTATCCTTCGAGAAGTCTCATTTTTTATACCTTGAGACCTCTAGGATTCGTATTCTATACAAAAAAATGACTCCATATTGAGTCCATAGATATTATGAATAGATTTTTTTAGCTATTTGGTGAAACAAAATTCATTTTAAGTGTAAATAAATGAGAAGAAGATGATCACTTTTATAAGAGAGGGGAGGGGCATTCTTGGGATTTCTTAAAATATTAAATTAATATAAATTAATTTTGATATCAAAATTGATCTAAATTATTATTATTAGAATTAAACATCTGGTGGATTCTAAATCATATTGTAAAAAATCAACATCTTTTGATCAAAAATTTACCTTTATAATTTATTTTAAACCATCCTTCACAATTTTTATAATTACTGTTAGAACAAGGTCCTTTTCACTTTGACGGTCATGTCAATTACTATAAGTGGAAAAAATTCCTATAAATATACCATGTTTGATATTTTAAACCATACCCTATTAATTTATCTAATGAAATATTTTCATCAGTTTTATATCATTTCATATAATAATTTTTTCATAAAATATCAATAATTATAATTTTAGAACCATTCATTTACATTGAATTTTACAACAAGACAAAAAGTTAAATTTTAAAATTATTATTTTATAAATAAAAATAATTTAATTTTTATCAATAAAATTATTGGGTCACTTTAATTTGTTATCATTATTATACTTTTAGTATTTTAAATATCTTTTATTTTATTTTCTTATTAATTGAATAATTATTGCAGTCACATTATATAAGCATTTAAGGTAATTATTTTTCACTAAAAATAATTATAGATTACTATTATGAATATAAATATTTCTCCTTTAAATTTAATATTTATTATTTAACATGTCATATACATATAACCATGTTAAAAAAATTATATTTTTTAAAAACAACAATGTAATGATTTTTTCTTTTCCTTATATAAAATATTATAATGGTTATAATCACATACAAATAAAACAAAAGGAAATATTAAAAAATATTGGATGAGTATTGATGAAATGGAATAATAAAATCAAATTAAATAATGTGAAAGGTTTATTTTCGAGTGCTCATTATTTGTCTTTTTAACCTTAATGAGTTGGTTAACCCTTTATTGTGGAAACCAAAATTAATATGTTTACATTATATATTGACCAAAAAATAAAATGGGCCTACATAAAAAATAAATTATGAGTTATTTAAGGTATTTATTAAAATTTCCCAAGTAAAAAACACAAAATTGACAGAATTAAATTTAAAATTTAACTGAAAAAACGTGATTTAAAACATTTTTTTGAGAAATAACAATTGTAAGTATAATTTTTTTTAATAAATTAAAGTATGAAGTTTTATTTAAAAACCAAAATTGTATTATTTAAAAAAAAATATACTAAAGAATTTTTAAAACGATTTCAAAAATACATTAATAATATAAATACTTCAGATAAAAAGACAGTTTTAAATACAAATAATTATTTTTTCTTATTCACTGAAAAATCATACCTTTTAGATTATTATCAAAATTTTACCTTAAAATAACTTTTAAATGATAATATAAAAAATTATTGTATCAAAATACCATTTCTAAAATTTCAAAAAATAATTAAAATATTCACTAACAAACATCAATAAAAACCCAATTTTTTAAGAAAGCTTGTTTTTAAAGAATAAATTGGAACTAAAAAAATATATTTATTATTAGTTAAGAATTAATCAATAAATTTATATCAAATATGAGCATTATATATTTTTCTTAATTTAGTTATGTTATTTCATCCACAGCAATCCAACGACTTGTTTTTAATAGTCAAATTTAAATAATGTTATTTATGAACACATTTAAGATGAATGTTTCATTTATTATATGATATATATAATATTATCTACTTTAAAATCATGATATGTTACATAATCCATCACCAAAATAGTAAATTTTATTGTTTTAGTTAATTTTAGCGGTAATTTTTTAAAAACCATCGTGAAAGGTGTTAAATTATATGATAATTAATCTATAAATTATTTTATATATGTGTTAAATAAATTATAATTATTAATAAAACAATCATTAAATAATTAATAATAATAATAAATTAATAATTAATAATTAATAATTAATAATATTTAATTAATATTTATAAATTATTAACTATTAAATATATTTTTTTAATTTTTAATTATATATGATAAAAAATAATTAGTAGTTAAGAATTATATAAAATAATAATTATGTGATTTTATATATGTGTTTAAATAAATGTATATATTTAAATTTATTGATTGTAATTAGATTTTAGAATTAAATATTAATTTTTATAAATTAAAATATTATTATTATTAATCGTTACTCATTATTTATAATTTTTTATAATTAAACCATTTCCTATTAATTTTCAATTACTTATGATTATATTAATATGTGAAAATTAATAAAAATAAGTAAAAATAAATACAAATATATATACTTATATACATAAAAATACATATATAAATATGTGATCAATTATATGTGTTTTATATTAAATAATAATTAGTTTATAAAAATTAGGGTTAGAGGATGAGCTCTATTTGTAAATGTTCCCTCATGATCTCTCACACTAGAGAGTCTAGGGAAAATACCTTATCAATTATTCATTCTTGGGTGATGATTTCCACATTCCCTCTTATCTTCTATATGTTTCTCCTCAACCGCAGTTTCTCCTTTGTGAACGAACACTCATGATCTCGCTTAAATAGATCTGTAAATGATTCCTCAACCATTTTTCATAATTATATGATTAAATATTTCCTTATATGGAGCTCCACTAGTGTTGGGGATTAATATTGTGGTGTTGTGGTGATGTCCCCACAATGTAGTTATGAATTTCTTTTCAATCTATTGTGTATAATCCCTTCATAGTCTCTTTACCAATTTCCTATCGTATAATTGATGGTGGTCCCTCTGTAAATGTTAGTGTGTAAAAAGTGGTTTGGGGGACCATGAAGGCATAGCCTCCTGGGTTGTTGAATTGATACAGGCTAGCGACCTTGTCTGCATGGGAACTCTGAGAAGTCAGTTCAAGAGGAGATTGAAGTGATTATTTGTTGTAAATTTTATACAGGGAGTATTGGGGAGACCCTGGGGTAGATAAGACATCGAGTCATTGAATTTCTGGTGTCTTTTGCAGTGATGAGTTAATCATTACATTTGGGGTGGACACAACATTGGTGTGCAATATAGGGGAAGGCCAGTAACAGGCTGGAGTTTTGTCAATGAATGGGATGGCCTAATGGTGGTTTCAAGGTATGGGTGGTGATCAGATGGTAATGGGATGGATTTAATTGTATGATAGAAATGTATTTTTGGTGCCTTGGGTTTCATGTTTTAGGAAGTGGATCGGTATATCTCTATTTATGTATCGAGTTTTCTCATAGTACACCACCTATTGTGTTTGTTGTTTCTTTCTAAGCCTCTTGTACTATATCGTTGTCTGAATATTTGTTTTCATTAATAATTTTTAAGGACCAAGAATGATTGGATATTTAACATTCCTGATTAAATGGAAACACCTTGTTTTATAGAGGATAAGATACGCAGCTTAGAGCTTAAACAAAAAAAATATTAATATTATATAAATGTGACTATTATAACCTTGATATAAAATTGGTGAGAATGAATAGTATTAACCAAATTATGAAATATCATTAATCTTCATAATAATAGATAATGTATTAATTTATTATTTTTAAATAAGAACATGATTTTTAGTAAAGCGATTAGATAATTCCAAAATATTTTTTTTACAAAAATAGGTTTTCTGGCTTTTTATGTGTGAATATAATTCATCGATTTTTGAAATTATGGAAAATTTATCTAAAAGATGAATTTAAATTTTAAATTCAAAATTTTAGAAAATCATGGGATTAATGTTTTAATAATTTTCTTAAAATATATAATTTCTTAATTTATAGTAAAAATAATGATTTTTTTAAATCATTTTTCATTTTAAGTATTTACAAAGTAAAATATTATTTTTTATTATGTTTTATATTTCATTAGATACTTTTTATATAAAATTTTATGATCAGGGTTTTTGAAATGAATTTTATACATGAATTTAGTTTAAAAACATCTTATATTTAGAAAATATATTTTTATGAAAACAATTTTTCATTAAAATTTTATGGTTTATTTTTCAATTTAGTAATACAATTTATTTGTTTGGAATTTGAAAATTTTGATTTCATATGTTGGATCCAAAGTTCCAAATTTATTTAATAGGTCCCTTTTATTTTTTATCGATATAAATATAAACCTTTACAATTTTTGTTCCCACAATAAAGGGTAGATCAAGAAATTAAAGTTAAAAACAAAATGATAAGGACTGTAAAATGATTATAAAAATTTATTTAATGCGGTTTAATGATTCCATATTTTTCATAATCATCCAATATTCAATTAGATGTAATTTATTTACCTTTCAAGGATAATATGACTTTTATCAAATTTTATTTAAAGTAAATTCAAAAAAATTTCACTCTCGTCTTCTATAGAAATAATATTTTTAACATGGTAATAATCAAAAAATATGTTTAATTATATATATTCTTTTGAAATATAAAATAATTTTTTTTCATATTTTTAATTCATTTTATATTATAATTTAGGAAATAATTTCCTCAAATATTTAAATAATTCTTACACAGTAATGATTTAATTAAATGTAAAATTAACTAATTGATAACAAACATTTTGAAAGAAATAAAATTTCTGATAATTAATACGATCAATGAATTTTTTAGATGAAAATGACATGATATAAATATAATGAAATATTTTTATCTAATATAACATTTTTCATGATGTTTTTAAAATTAAACTAATGAATAATTATAAAAATTGAAATTAATGATATGTTATAATAAATAATATTTTATTGAATGATATAAATTTATAAATCTCATATATTCATCAAATTTATGATGATATATTTTATAATATCACCCATGGTCTATTTATTTGTTTTTTTTTCATTTATGGTAACTATATTGACCCTTAATGTATAAAAACCCTTGTTGTCATGGTATGTTTAAAAAGGGTTAATGAGGGGATAAAACTGAAAGATAAGGGTAAAAACATTGTTATAGAATTCTATTTTTTTAGTTTATAATAGTATTTTGACCCATAATAATCCTATATTCTAGGTGAATTATTTTATATCTATTTTTATTTGAATTTGAATTAATATTAATATACTATTTTGAGAAAATCCAAAAGTGCCACTCCCCTCTCTTGTAGATGGGAACCTCTTTTTATCAAACATTCACATATGAAAACCCATTTTTCATGACAATATCAACTCAAATACCTTCTTATAATACCTATACTCTTCTATAGTATTTTTTTGACATATAACACCAACCTTAAATGACAGAAGGTGTTGAGTAAGTGATGTTGTGTAAAGAAGAGGTATCATTTTTCATCGAATATTAGTGGCTTATTTTTTGTTCAACCTCCTTCAAATATTATTAAAAAAGGATTAAATAATAAAACCTTTATAATAAATATTCATATATATTATTATGTTAATATGATATACTCTATCAATATCCAATTACAAAAAATGGGGAAAACTATTATTTGTGTTTAAGGTGGACTACCGCCTTACGAACCGATGCAATTCATTTTCCATCATCATCTTTAATGTATGGATTATAAATTTGTAAATAATGTTTACATATGATATTCAGGAGATAAGTGTAGTTTTAAAATTATATTATATATGTTACCTTATTACCTTTCCATTTACTAAAAAATGATAATGTAGTTTGAGAATATGTGTGGACTACCCCATCTATGAAGGGATGAAATTTATTTTTCATCACCAAACACATTGATGACATATATTATTATAATTAAAGGATTAATAAGATATTTATGATAATATTATAATTAATAAAATATAAAAATATGCATACCTTCTTTCTATAATGATCATTGAAATATGGAAGTGTTACTATCACGTACATACGACATACAATCTACATGATTGTAACGTAGTTCATTTTTTCAAAACCATATTTAATGGTTCGATTTAAAATTATAGTTGATGTATAAAATTGATAGTTATTCCATGATTATTATTCTATATATGGTGTAATAATCACCTATTTGACCATGTTTCACCCACTAAAGAAATTTGGGACTTAAAAGCCAAATATAATCAAATCATCGGGCATAAACGTAAATTATTTTGTATTTGTATTTCAAAATATAATAAAAAAATAAAGGGAATAATGAAATTGAAAAATATTCTTATGATATTAATTAATTAACAAATATTCATTATTTATAAATATAAAAGAACATATGTAATTAGTCGTACTCCTAGTAATGAACTTTTATTAATAAATCATCTTTTAATGTTCCCCCATCACCCATTTTTACCTTTTTCAAAAGGAATGAATTTTTTATATATAATGAAGAAACATAAATTCCCTACCTCATAAAGCCATAATTATTTGATGTTTCCTTCAAAATATTCCATGGTTCTTTTCAAATAATAAACTTTCTTCATTATGTGCATAGATTTTTTATTTTAATATATGATTTTGTTAACATTATTTTTATTGGTTTTATATAGGAATCCTTTTATGAAGTGATTAAATTTATTTAAAAAATGAATAACTAGAATGCTATATTATAATATATATGCTGATAATGACTTTTCCCACCACTATAAACATTATATGAAGTTTAGATTTCACTATAAATTTTCATGTTTTCTTCAGTGAACATCCTGGTTTCCCTTATTCTATGTATTTTTGTATTAAAAATATATTTTTATGAAAAAAATAATTATATGTGGAAAATGATTCAAACATGGGTTTAAATGTGTTTTTCGTGGTTTTACTTCATGATTTTGTACTTGAAAATTGTTTTTGAATGGATGATCCCAATTATAGCTTATAGTTGATCCCAATATAGCTTCTACCTTGGGTGTTCCAAGATAGCTCTAGGTGAACCCGATTCAACTTAATCAATGGGTGTGCCCAGATAGCACCCAAATGCATTGGGTAATGATTGTGTTATCTGAATAATTATATTTGAAGTCAATAATATGGTTATTATACTTGTAAAGGGTTTTTAACAGTTTAAGATGTTGATATCCAAATGCATGAACATGAATTTTCAATGGATTATATTTAGTTTTCATGGAAATAAATTTATTTCAAATGGTAAGATAAAGATATATTTAAATTAAAATGATGATATTTTTAGATAAAAGTATTGTTTTTTAGAAAAACTTTTCACATATTTTCATTTTTCACTAGACTAATAGATTTATCATCCTAATATACATTAAAGAGGTTTTCTTCTTGTCTTGTGTTTTTAAAATGTTTTTCATTGGTTTCTAAGGCCAGGTAAATAAAATAAATAATTCAAGTCGAAATCATTATGATTTATCATGAAAATAAGTCGTTTTTTAATGATTATATGCTGTTAAAAAAATGAATATTGATCAAAAGTGTCCACATTGTAAATATTTTTTTATGTATGAGTTATGACATAATTATCCAAAACCAAAATCATAATATATATTTGGTAATATAGTAAAGTTAATTATTGTATAAGGACACTAGAATATATAATATTTAAGGATTGGTCATTATATTTTGTATCCTTGCAGGGTTTAGATTATTTTAGATGTTAGGATGTTATTTGAGTATAATTTATTAATCATTGTAAGCATAATGGGTAGTATGTTAGGGATAATCATAATTATATTGGTTAAATCATAATAGATTGATATAAAATGAATAAGGATATCTTAGAGTATATATTAATCCAAATATGGTATATTTTTATTTTATTTACATTCTAACACTAACCTTTTTGGTTTCTGTAAATCGATGGTTTAAGTAGAAAACAAAGTGACAATGGATGTAAAGTAAAATGTACAGGATGTATAAATAAGCAGCCGAATGGAATGGGAGATATAGTGAGAACTCATGTAGTTATTTTTAACAAGATATCATGATTAATGATTAACAACTAAACCTAGATAAGTTTCTTAATGTATCAAATACAAGGGAAATTAAGCCATGTGTAAGCTCATGTGATAATGATCATAAATGTAAATATATTCGATGACATATATGTTATAAATGGGGAAATTATTAACATGTAAAATGTATTAAAATAATGGTAAGATGTTTTATATTTGTTTAAGGTTTTCATAAAGTAATAATCATCCAATGAAAAAATGAATAATTTAGTTAACACCATTAATGAGAAAAAAGTCCTTCTTATGTTATCAATTAAAATTTTAAAATATGGGGATAACAATCATTATGAATTACGATGTCATAATGTGAAGTCTCTTGAATGGGATCAGAAAGTCCATATAGATAAATGTTTAGAAATACTCAATTGAATTACAGTTGAATATGAGGAAGATGAAAATGGAATATGAAAATCACAGATTATTTTCTAGATAATTCTTTGATATTTTTGAATCTTATGAAATGATTCATATTTATGTTTTTAGGAAATAATTATTATGGAAAAATATGAAAACTTATTGATACGGTAATTTGAAGAACGTTAAATTATTATGTCTTCAATAATCAAGAGTTATGATGTTATTGTAGATTTATGTATGACCATGTTTTAAAAACATTGGGAGATTTATATTGAGTTTGCATATATTATTGGGACATATGTAACCATTATGTATATCATGTCCAAAAGTTATTTTAATAAGAATAATATTTCTATTTCATGTACATATGTTTAAATATATGGATAATCATTATGGTTTATAGGATTTATGACTTTGAGGTGATTACTCGTTATTATTTTGGGGGATTAAAAATGAATAGTATAAGATAACCTTTGAGGTTGAAACATTTCATTAGAAATAAATTTTTTGGTTAGTTTTTTACTATGTTTATAAAATTTTTGGGGATTATGTATGGATTATATTTTATAGAAAGGAAAACCAACATGCTAGGTGACAACCAGTCACATGTGACAATGTTGTGAGGCTTAAACCTGCCACCAAAGGGTGACAAGGGTGAATCTCCTACTACAAGACAATACGATTTCCTATGTAATATGAAATTGTTTTTATTTATTTAAATTATCTAATAAATATAGTTTAATTTCATTTTGGGAAACTCTATTTTAATTTATATATTACCATGGGATTCAAAATTTACTTATTGATTGAGTTATTATAGTTACATTGGAAGGTCACAGTAATTTTTGGGAGTATTATAGGATTAAGTTAAACTTAATAATATGATATTTTTGAGAAATAAAGTTTGAGTTATATTTTGGTAGAATATATAATTTTATAATGGCTTATGATAATTCATGTTATTCATATAAATAACATGAAAATATTAGATATTATATTATTTGTGAAATTATATTTTTCTTAAGATACATTAAGAGTGATTGATGTTATTTTGGATGAAAAAATTTTTTAATTATTATTCAAAGGAATTGTGATAAAATCATTATAATATTTGAAATTAGATATTAGTTTAAAATAATATTGATGAATTTTTAGGATAGTTGTATTTTTAATGATCTCGGTTGACATTTGGGCATTACTATTAAATTTTATAGATTAAAGTACCCATTATTCATATGATGGCTTATTATTATTGGGAATTATCTTACCTATTTAGATCATTTTGGTTTTGGTTAATAACTAATGGTAGGAAGAGTAGATTATAATTATTTTTTAGGTTTTTTTATTTATATAATTTGATCCTAGTTCGTTACGAATGAAGACATAAACATGAATACTCATCATTTGGAGAAATAGATTAGATTCTGCTATGAAATAGTAAAGTGATGAAATTATACTTGTCCAGTAATTTTTATTTTATTTTATTAGTATAGAAATTAAAATAATTTATATAATTTAAGAAAATTAAATATATAAAAAATTATTCATTTAATCTTCATTCTGAGAAATCAATGGCATTTTAACCAAACACGGATTTACGAATATGTAGTGGTTAACTTTATCATGACTATGTTCTATATCTCCCTCTAATAGACCTTGGATGTCTGTTTTTTCTTCTATATAAAATTTTTCACTACCCACTTATGTTATCCTACTCTAAAATATAAAATTTTTATTCTGAAATATATTCTTACTTCAAATCCTCCCTTTTCAAAAAGAAGATTTATTGACCCTTTTTTCTATGTTCTTTTTCAACAACGGTATTTTAGGATGCCATGACCTAGTTAATGAGGCCAAATTAAATTTACAAGTAATAAATTAATAAAATGGAGAAGAATATAACATCTCAATATTTTAAAATTAAATAATGTTTTTTATAGCATAAAAGATAGAAAACATCGATCTTAAATGAATGAAAAATTAATATTTCTAAAATGTGACCTCTACAACCTAGAGACTAAATTGGAAGAAATTTATAATATTAACTAAATTATGATATTAATATATATATATATTGTTCATAAATTTTTTGAATTTATTAATTAATTATTTATAAAAAACACTTTATTTTTAGTAAAATTCTGTTATGCTTCTAAAATACTTTTTCATCAAAATTGGGTTTTCTAGTTTTTATTACTGAATAATATAATTAGTTTTTTTTAAATTTTGAAAAAATTAATTGAAAAAATTAATTTTATTTTTGATTATTTTGTTTAAATTATCTTACGATGATATTTATATAATTATCTAAAAATATTTATTTATCAGTGTATAGTAAAAGAAATTATTTTTTTTCAACTGGTTATTATTTAATAATATTTACAAATAAAAATTCAATTTTTTTATTTTAAAATTAAATTATATCATTTTTTTAAATAACATCAATTATTGCTTTTTAAATTAAATTTATACTTTAATTTAGAATAAAAATATATTATATTTAAATATGACATTTTTCATAAAAAACTGTTTATTGTTTTGTTTTTCAAGTTTAAATTTATATTTAATTATTCCATTTATGTGTTGTGAATTTTTAAAAATTGATTATAGATTTTGAATTAGGATTTTCAAATTTACTGTATATGTCGACTTTTATTTTTTGTCAATATTAATAGTAAACTTAGTAAACATTGTTACCACAGTAAATGGAAAATTGACTAATTAAATTTAATAATAATATCATATGGACTATAAAATGAACCTAACACATGTGATCAATTTTATTTTATGATCACATTTTTTTCCATAGTCATTCAATATTTTATGAAATTGTTTGGCCATTTTCATTACATTATGACTTTAATATTTTTTGTTTAAGGAAAAGTAAAAAACTTTAATACATTTTTTTCCATAAAAATTAATTTTTTCAAATGGGGATAAACATAAGTTATTTTATATTATAAATATTAAATTTAAAATATAAAATATTTCTATTCATCTTGTTAATTTGGTTTTAATTTTTTGTATAGAAATAATTTTCTTAAATATTAACCCTACTCTAACATAATTATAATTTAATTATAAGAAAAATAAGTAAAATTATATTTAAAATATAAATATAAATATTATGAGAGATAATTAACAAGATACATGAATTTTATATATGAAAATGACATCTTAGATATATAATAGAATATATTTTTTTGAATTTTACTTATTTATTTTTTGTTATTAAAATCAAGTTAATGAATAGATCAAAAATTTGATAATTATGATATATCATAAAAAATAATATTTTATTAATTATTAAAAAATTTAAAAGTATCATATTTAGATATGTGACTATGATATTATATATAATATTAAACATTGTCTATTTATGGGAATTTTTCCTTTTATAGTAACTATATTGACGCGTAACGTATACAACCCATTGTTGTGAGTGTGAGTTTAAAAACGGTTAACGAGTTGTTAAAACCAAATAATAAGGGAAAAAAATTGTCAAATATTGTGTTATTTTTATTTAAAGATTGGATTTTGACCCATCATAATCAAATATTCTAAAGAAGATAGATTTGATCCATTTTTAATTGAATATAAATTTATATTAATTTAATATTTTGAGGAATTCCAAGAGTTCCCATCTTATCTCATATAAAAGGGTCCTCTTCTTCCAATTCATTCACACTACAAAACCATTTTAATTCAAAACATTTCTACCCAAATACCTTCTGATGATCCCTCCAATAATTATAGATGTCTTTATTTTTGAATAACTCCAACGATTTAAGATATAAGGTGCTATGAAAATAAGGTTTTTTAAGAATATTTATCATCTTTAAAATATAATATACCATTTACCTTCCTACCCATAAATTTATGAATAAATGTTTCGTTTATGCATACATATGGTTCACCACATACACGAAGTGATTTGATTTTTTATCTTCACCAAATCACGTGTATGATATATATATTTATAAGTAGATTAAAATTATTAATATAATATTTATGATATTATTATCCTTCTTAATGTTAAAATAATACTTACCTTAATTCCATAATTATCATTGAAAAATTGAAACATTACTCCTGTGTCTGTATGTCATACCGTCTCCATGATTGTAATGTAGTTAATTCTTTCAAACCCATATTTAATGGTTAGATTTCAAATTATAATTAATGTATAAAAACAATGATTATTTCATGGATATTTTTCTGATTATTGGGGAAAATTTTCCACTTTAACCATAATCAATCTAATAATGTTATTATGGACTTATAAACTGAATATTTTAAAATCATTTGACATAAACCAAAATGATTGAGTAATTTTATATGGAATTGTAATAGGTAAAATTAAATGGAATAATAAATTTGAAAAAAATTATTAATAAATTAAATTATTATATTATTTTTATTCAGGAAAATAAATAACATACGTAATGATTTAGACACAAGGTCGGAGATTTTTTTTAAATAATCGTATATTATTTTTCATCTTTCAACTCTTTTACAAAACACAAAATTAATTTTTTTTACATATAAGGCATGAAATTTATTTACTTTTATCGTGACAGTGCAATGATTTTATATTTCACATATAATTTTCCAAGGTTATTTTCAATGGAAATGTTTTCTTCATTACGTGTGTAGTTTTTAGCATTTAATAAATCATTTTAATTAACATTATTTCAAATGTTATCAAAAGGAATTGTTTTAAAAAATTTCTGAAATTAATTACAGCAATATGAAAAGGAATGTTATTTTTTAATTCATACGGAAACAAAAAAAATCATGAAACCTTGATAATTATTTTGTGTTTGGGTTCCTATCCAAGAATTCAAGTTTTCTTCAAAGAAAAACATTATTTCCATTTTTAGGGTATTTTGGTGTTGAAAACGAGTTCATAAGAATAAAGGGTATTTTTTAAACTGAAATTTTTTACACATGGGTTTAAAATATTTTTCATGGGTTTTTTTCATGATATAGTCAGTAGACATTATTTATGAATGTTTAATGAAATGATTCGACACTAGTTGCCTGGAGTCTGTGCATTATCTCATTACTTTTACTCTTAAAAAATAAATTCATATCCTAAATGGCTGAGTAGTTTATTAGTTTTGGAAATACATATATGTATATAGGTTCAATATTAAAACTTTAAAATAAAGATAATATATATATTTTATTGGGAACATCAACAACTCTATTTTTATCCTGGTAGGTCATTCATAATAATTTTCTTCATGAATAGAAAAATGATATATAGGAAATGGGTAAGCTCTGATGCAGAGTAAGGCTAAGAAATAAAACAGAATATATCATAAGAATAAACATTAGGCATAGAGAAAAACTAAAAACACATGTCTTTAAAAAAACATGAACATGTTATGGTAGGAATAAGTGATGAATAAATAACTCCATAATAAAAAAATATCATGGGAATTATAATAGCCAATTAACCACATCAATATTTAATTTCTAGTTTCATAATGGGTGTATGCATAATGTAGGACATCATAAAAATATCGTCAAGGCCTCATTCCACGACCATAAATAACAATTTTGTCAAGGCATCCTTCCAAGATCGTAGTTTTTCTAAGGATACCTACCGATGCGTCATGGGTCTATCACGGGCCCTACTATGTCCAATGTATTTCTCATATGAATGGGGTGAACATAATCAATATATAAATTAATATTGAAACTAACATATGAAATATAAAAACATTCCCAAATCATTAAGCATAAACACTAACCATTCAAAGTAAATTAGTGAATGGTATTAATATAGCACATCAAAAGTCAAATTAATAAAAACAATTGAATTAAATATTTTAGATGATATTATAAAGGTTACACCTCAATAAAGTACATTATTAATCATGTATGATGATATAGATGAAGATACTTTTAAATGATACAATTAACAATATCTTGAGGGAATAATCCTTAAATATCTCAATGTGTCCCATACAACCTTGAAACATTTGAATCATAATACCCTATAATATCATCAGAATAAAGATACTCTTGATATTATATACCAAAGGTAATTTCTTACACCACATTCAAGGAATAAGTGGGGGAAAATTCATATATATCATAAAAGTTAAATCGAGACGACAACAATTCTTTATTACATTAGAAAGAAGATCTCTTTTGGAAAATAAGTTTTATTTGTAATGAAATTAGATTCTTAAACATTTATATCATATAATATAAGAAGGAAAAAAATTGAAATTATATTTGAGGCATAAATGTTGTCTCACTATTGCAAAATTATTTAGAATGTATTTTTAAAGAATCTTTAGAAATAAAACATTTTATTGCTGTATTAGGAAAATATTAAAGAGACTTTAAAACAAAATGGAAAGTTTACTTTCATAAAACCATAAATTAACCATGATTTATTAGTGATAAAATGTGTGATTTTACAAACATAATAATTCATTAAATTTGAATACATAGTGCCCTTGAAAATATGTAAGAATTATAGATGTTCCTGTTAAATGAAGTTGTTTATTATAGTGAATTTTTTAAAGATCATTTTAAAACATATAAATCCATTAAATAATGAAGGATTATGTTTGGTAAATATATTTAGAAAATTTACACATAATTTTTTAAGATTACATAATAATATTTAAAAATTTCATTGAGGTGGGTAGAGTATAAGTGTAACTTAAAAAAATGGAGGTTCGGGTAGAATACCCTTACCACATTGTAACCAATAAAATCATATGACCCAATATTAATAACCACCAAATTTTATATTAAATACTATGAAAATAAATTGATTCATGATTTGAAAAAAAAATGGGGAGTTTACATACACCATACACAGGTAATATTAGTGAAAAATGAATGTCTTGCAAAAAATTAAAGTGTGATGAGTAAACCCTTACCTTAAGTCCCATGGTGTTATTTTCATGATCTATGTTTACTGGGTAACAAAATTAAATTCATTAATTAATATTTCAATAACATCTTATTTATGTAATTGATAATGTTCATTCACTTCCTTCTTCATGGGTTTATGAGGTTCAATTTTATTTTTTCTGAGTGTTTTCCTCCATTGTTTTGATGATCGGTTTACATATATACATGTAAGGATAAACATCTAAGATGAGCATGGTTTATACAGAATTGATGTTCTGTTTTATTTTTTTACTTAAATAATATTTCATGTTTATATAATATATTTGGTTATTTGTACTATTGGTGAATCCTTATAGAAAACATTAATGATAATTGTTTAGGTTAACTGGATGTTTTTTTACCAAAATGAACTCATTCTGATTGCTAAATTAATATCATTTGTACAAAAAGATTATATAATATTAAATAGGTTATATACATATATTATAGTCTAGTTTAACAGTATAAATGGTTTCATGACCATAATTGATGATGGTAACAGCATTTGAAATCCTTCCACCCTTGAATGTGATAAATTTACACATCTCGGATGGTGTTTACATTTATACTATAAAATAAGGGTAAAAGAGATATTGTTATCACCTTTCCCCTAGGGCCGGTGCTGTGAATACCCCATGCCCACTTTTCATAGGCCAGGGGATGGCGACTTTCACCAAAAGGCATAATCCCTAAAACTGGGATGGTATTGCCTTTATAACATGTAATCACATGCATCCAAGCACAAAGAAAGATATGAACACAAGTAAATTGAATAGTAAACAGAGTGTGTACAGAAAGTAAAAGTGTCTAGAATAGAAGCCCAACTGGAAGGTACCAAAAAATGAAAGTACAAGTAAACCAGAGTAAAAAAGGAAGATAGTTGTTGGGTCGTCCTCTAAGGTTCTTACCTGAAGGGTAGGTACAGATTTCCTCCTAAACACTCCATGTATATCCATCTCCTCTGTGTACTGAATCATCATAAGGTCCTCCTCCGGGCACTGTCCAGTCCTGGTACCCTCAGTCTTGATCAATGATGTCTGTCGTCTTCACCAAACTCAACAAGTTGCGGGAATAGCCCATGCAGGGGTGAGTATAACGATACTGAGTAAAGACCATGAGACCATCAAGGTCTCACAAAATCCACAAAGGATAAACCTCAAAGCATGAAGTCAGCTATCAATCCTACTTAGGTATATTCCAATACATATACCTAAGTTATCAAGTATACCCATCTCAATCATGAGGAAATATATGGTCTAACCCGAAATCCCAAATCTCAACTATTCCACAAATGAAGGAAAACTGCATAGGAAAGTACCACACATGTATTCCACATAGAAGAATACAACCCAGGTATTACCATGAAGGAAAGTACCATATAGTTACGAACTCAACTCACACTAGGTATAACTTATGTACAGTAGTAGAGATGATTTGATGTAACTACTGAATCGTCTTACTTTGTTAAGAGGTAGACCCACATAGGATTGCTCGGTGCTGACCCACAGAGGATCGCTCGGTGTTGACCCACATAGGAGCGATAGGTGCTGACCCACAGAGGATCTCTTAGTGCTGACCCACACAGGATCGCTAGGTGCTAACACACATAGGATCGCTCGGTGCTGACCCACACAGGATCTCTCTTCATTCATCACATGACAGCTAGCTACTGGGTTCACACACTATGCTCGCTTGTCTCTGGGAGGGTTTGCTCCACAAGCCACTGGTTTATGATCCAAAATCCACTATGTCTCATGAAAAATTTACTCAAAGGACTTCCATATCACAGGGATCTCAAAGAAATAGACGGTGCCTCAATCGGACACCCGATCTATGAGTTATTATCCTTTTAGTCCTGAGGGCCCAGTTGAATTTGTGCTTGATCCAACCTGACCATTACCCAAATTTACCCAAATATTCAGTGGGGTATACCAAAGGGACCGTCTCCCTCCAAGGTTCCTAGCACCGGAGATGGTTCATCAAACCGACGCTCGGTGCCAAAGATTTGGCTGAAGACACGGAAATTGGTCAAAGTGGGTCCGGGTCTAGTTCGACCCGATCAGACCGACTTGAACTGACCTGGTTTGGGGCGACCCGGCCTGACCCGTTGGGTCCGGCCCGACCTACTAGTCCTAGCCTGGCCCGCGTTGGGTAGCTGGGCATGGGAAACGACCCATGGAGTAGCGGAAGCCGCGGGGCAGCTCGGTGGGCTGTGGGGCAGGGTGGCCGGTCGCGGGCGGCGGGGCGGCACGGGGCACAAAGGCCACAGGCAGCGGATCAACATGGGGGTGTTGTGGCTATGTGTGGTGGCACCGACCATGAATGGCGGAGCAGCGTGAAGCGGTGGCTGTGGGTGGTGGTGGCCGTGCGGCAGCACCGTTTCCTTCGTCACGATTCTAGGGTTTCACAGGTGCCAACAGTCGACACCGGTCATAGACTTCTTCCACTATGAAGACCACACCAAATAAGAAGAATTGCGGAGGGTTTAGGCCATGTTTTTTGTCCTGAAACCTCTGCGTTAGAGTGGTAAAAATTGGCCAAATAAAATCAGATGTCAAGAATTATAAACTCTATAATTTAATATGAATCATGGATCAACATGTTTTGGTTGATCCCCATTCTTGATGCTTTCCAAGAATAAGTAAAATCATCAAGAAAATTCATGAATTCAATAATAACCCCTAACTCGTTTGATTAATCGATGGAGGTTGGGAGGAAGGAGACAATGTTGTTGGGGATAGATGGATATCAGTGACGTCGGTGTTCCCTCAATCATCGGTCTATTGATGTTAAAGATGTTCCTTGTCAATGAATGTCCCAAGGAATAAGTTGAAGTCGAATTCGGCTTTCTTCATTGAATTTCATCATTGGAGAGCTTTTCTCCCAAGGCTTCTTCCTCCCCAATCCCATCAAAATAAAGAGATAGCCAAAATAATATATTATGTTATCTATTAAGTTTTTGGAATAAATTCAAATTATATTAATTTATTATTTGATGGGTTGGATTAATTATTTAAGGTTATGGTAGGCACAATTATGTTGGAGTGCTCAATAGGTTTCTCACACATATGATGGTATTTCCTGAAGTTTAGGTCTCGGGTGGTCCCCAACACCATAACCCACATGGGAAGGTTGGCTCGGGTGGTCCCCACCACCATAAACTATGTTGTGAGGTTTTAGTTCAGGTTGTCACCAACTCTCAACATCCAAATGGGAAATCTTAAAGAAAAATAAAAATCAATGTTACACAACTTTTATTTTTTTATTCATTCACAAAAAAACAAAAAATTATCTTTCACTCTCGAACAACTTCTGTTGAGGTGAAAGTATCCTTAACTGAATAATGACACTATGAGTTCCACGGTGCCCTCAAATTTCAATTTCAAGCCCCAGTTCAAAGGTTACAGAAACTAGCTCGTACGTTAACTGATCATACCCAAAAAAAGATCAAAAATTTATTCCGGTCACTCCGAGCGACGAAATCATGCACCGTCAATTTTTGTGGACTCGTAAAATTCATATTTAATTAAAACAAATTACATGTAAATTCTAGGTCTTTACATTCACCCCACCTCAGGGCTTTACATCCCTATAATCCACAACTCAAACTAAGGAAACAATTGGGGGTACTGAGCATGAATTTGAGCCTCCTTCTCCCATGTGCTCTCCTAGAGGTTCTGTGCTGCCAGCGAATGCACACCAGAGGTAATAACCATCCACGAAGGACCTACTACTATTGATCCTCAATCTCTATGTGATGCTCTGTAAAAGTCACCCCATCATCGACATCTAACTCGCCATGGTAGATGATGTGAGAAGGTTCATGAACGTATCTCCTCAGCTGAGATACGTGGAAGAGGTCATTCACTCAGTGCTACTGAGGTGGTAGATCTATGCGGTAAGCCACCCCGCCAACTCTGTTAAGGACCTGAAAAGGTTCTTTGAACCTCAGAGATAACATTCCACCTCAGCCAAATATCTGTAAAACTCATCGATCTGATACCTGTAGAAAGACGTGGTCACCATCCTCAAACTCTAGAGGTCTCTGTCTCTTATCAGCATAAACTTTTTTCCTAATCTCTATAGTCTTAATCCACTCTTGGATGATCTGCACTTTCTCAATGGTATCCCATACCATCTCTGGTCCCACTATTGCTGACTCCCCTAAGTTAGTCCAGTGCAAAGTTGATCTGCAAGGTCACCCATACAATTCGTCGAATGGTGACATCCCATTGGTGGAGGGATTTTTGTTGTTGTATGAAAACGCAGCCAAAGTCAATTGATCCTCCCAACTACAACTGAAGTCGAGGAAATAAGCACGCATCATGTTCTTGAGGTTCTAAATGGTTTGCTCAGTTTGTCCCTCCATCTGAGGATGGAAGGTGGTGCTCAAATGATACTATGTCCTAAAAACCTCCTGCAACCCCTTCCATAGCTATAAAGTAAATGTGCATCACGATTAGAGACAATCGTTGAGGGTACTTTATATAGGCACACAATCTCTTTCACATAGAGGCACCTCATTCTCTCTGTTGTACCATGCTCTATGATCAGTATGAAGTGGGCTGACTGGGTGAGTCGGTTGACGATCACCCAGATCGAGTCATGACCTCTGGACGTATGTGGAAGTCTTGCCATGAAGTCAATGGATATCCCATCCCACTTTCACTCTTGGACCATTAAAGGCCAAACTAAGCCTGTTGGTACCTGATGCTCCGCCTTCACTTACTGACAAGTGAGGCATCAAGAGACCAATGGTGCTACTTATTTCTTCATTCCTAGCCACCAGTGCTGTCATCAGAGATCATGTTACATCTTCGCCACTCTTGGATGCACCGCTAGAGGGAATGTGTGGAACTCCCTCAACACTTCTCCTAATGTGACCCTAGTACCGTGGTATGTTCTCTGAAGAGGATGACGTGCTCCCCACCTTTAAAAAATCCATCAGGTGCTTTTCCTGTGGATATCGGAGCACGTCGTTTCTCGTAGTCAACATCCACACAATGTGCCTCCCTAACTCGCTGAAAAAGTGTGGGAGTTCCCATAAGAGACTGAAGAAAAGATACTCCATCTTTATCCACAATGAATATCTACAAATCGGCCAAAAGCTCCGTCTTTTTTCCTAGCAGTTGTATACTAGACCTCCTGCTGAGTCCATCTACTATAATTTTCCCCTTACCAAGAGTATATACTATCTTGAAGTCATAGTCCTGGAGGAACTCAAGCCCACATCTTTGTCTTAGGTACATATCCTTCTGAGATAATATATACCTGAGACTCTTGCGATCCGAGTAGACTGTAAAACATTCACACATCAACTAATGCTGCCACATCTTCATGGTGAAGACCATTGCTACTAACTCTAGGTAATGGGTTGCGTAGTTCTTCTCATGTTTTTTCAGTTTTTGATAACCATATGTGATTACTACTTGATCCTACATCTGGACACATCCGAGACCGGTCCCTGATGCGTCGTAGTAAACTACGTACCCTACGCCCTTCTCTGGAATCCTCAAGATGGGATCACTATTCAACCTCTGCCTCAGCTCCTGAAAACTCTTCTTCCATCACTATAACCACATGAATGGTTTCCCATTCTTCTTCAAGGAGGATAGTGGTGCTGCAACTCAGGATAAATGAGGTACAAATCTCCGGTAGTATCCAGCCAAACCCAGAAAACTTTGTACCTCTGTCACACTCCTGGCTGGTTCCCAAGATAGTACCACCTCATTCTTCACTGGATCCACTGCAACTCCAACCTACGATATGACATATCCTAGAATGTGAACCTCTCAGATCCAGAACTGGCACTTCGAGAGCTTACCATAAAGCTGGTGCTCTCAGAGTGTGTCCAGAACTACCTCCAAATGATAGGCATGCTCCTCCTCAGTAGCCGAGTAGATCCGAATTTCATTAATGAAGACTACTACAAATCCATCAAGGTATGGCTAAAATATCATGTTCATGAGTCCCATGAACACTTATGGAGTTTTGGTTACACCGAATGGCCGAACCAATAACATATAATGGTCGTACCAGCATGTGAAAGTGTCTTTTGCACATCCTCATCTCCTACTCTGAGCTGGCGATAGCCTGATCTGAGATCTATCTTTGGGAACCACTATGATCCCTTTAGCTGATCAAAAAGGTCTTCAATCCTCGAAAGTAGGTACTTTTTCTTCACGGTCACCTAGTTCAGGCGCCGATAGTTAAAACAATGCCTCAATCTCCCATCTTCCTTCTTGAAAAACCAAATTGGGACTGTCCCAGGTGAAACACTGGGCTAAATGAATCCCTTCCCCTGTAAGTCCTCTAGCTGTAACTGCTGCACACGAACCTCCACGGGATCCATCTGAGACGCTGGTTTAGATATCGGTGTCATCCTAGGGTACATGTCAATGTTGAAGTCCATATCTCTGCGAGGAGGTAGACCTAGAACATCATCAGGGAAGACACCCAAGTACTAGTCCACCACTACAGGATAACTCAAACTCTACACATCAACTGCTCTGAGGGTAAGGAAAGCCAACTCATGAGTGATTTGCTGCACTCTCCTCCTGGTAAGTTCATCCTATGCTGCAAAGGCTACCTTCTCGACGGTGAAGCCTGTGGACACATCGCACTTTGTGCATAATAAAGTAAATCGGAGCATGGACTGTAGATAACCAGTCCATACCCAAGATGACGTAGTAAGGCCTCGATGATACTACTAGGAGATCCCAGTCGAAGCTCTCATATCCTAGAGTAAGCTCACACATCTAGCACTAGTGTGTAATCGTTGAATCCGCTCCAATAGGAGTCTCTAGATGTAAGGATCAAGCCTGCGGCTCCATCGGAATCTCTGAGCTCCGAATGAGGGTAGTGGAAATAAAATAATGGCTGATATCTGTGTCTATAAGTACTGCAGATAAGGTGGAGTAGACAAAGATCGTACATCGAATCATCTCTGGAGTTCCGGGATCGTAGGCCTCAGCTGCATGAAGCTGAGAAAGCCCATGTCCTCCCTCTCCCTGTGGTTGGGGTGGACCTCTTAGTGGTGGTGGCTGTAACTTCTCGAATCATCTCCCACCAGAAGATGCATGACCATCTCCTCTTCTACATCTACCTTCTCCCTGTGTACCTCCTTCGTCGAATCTCTTTCTCTGCATGGGCAGTCCTTCGACTGTCTGTTGATAAACTGTACGGCAGGTTGGACAGTCACGAGTCATGTGACCCTTCCCACCGCATGTGTAACAGTACACGCTCCTGGCATGACAGTCTCTACCTTGGGTGCCCCGCGAAACCAATCCCGAGTCATGCGGTCATCCACCAGTAGGTTTGATCCTCTTGGACCTCTATGAAATCTGTCTGCTGGCACCTGCAGAACACTCCTCTACGTGACGACTGGTGTTGGGACTCGCTACTGGCGACTGCTCAGTAAGAAAACTCTCAACTAAGTGGGCAGACTCTAACACCCCCACATGCATCAAGATGATGACTCAGATCATCGAATCCCTGATCTCTCGCTTGAGTCCCTGCACAAAGGTCCAAGTCTTGAAGAATGGGTCTGGAAACATTTCTGTGGAGTAGCGTGAGAGTTCAGTGAACCTTGCTGAGTACTATGACATGGTCATGTTCCCCTACTGTAGATGAAGAAGATCATGTATGCGCACTACGCAAAGAGTTTCTCGGACAAGCCCTGCCTGAAACAGGCTCTCTAAGTCTGCCCAAAGAAGCGTCATGTCGTCATGAACCTAGAGAATCAAGCTCCACCATCTGCCTACTGCTTACTTTAGAAGGCTTGAGGCAAGGATCACCATGTGATCGTATGGTGTCCCTGCCAGTTAGAAAACTCTCACCACAGCCTCCATCCAATCCTCAACCACCTGTTGATCCATCTCTCCCCTGATCTTGGGTGGCCTCTGGTGCTGGAACTCGTGCTACGCGCTCAAGTGGTCTGAACCCTCTACTGATGGGGCTAGTGGCCCAATAGTTAATGGTACCTCTAGTGCCTCCGCTGGTGCCTCTACTGGAAGAGGGCCCGACATTGATGCCTCATCCCTCAGTGGGCTATCAGTGTGCACAACTCTCAAAACCATAGATATTTGTCTTTTTGGAGGCATCCTAAAAAAGAAACAAGAGACCCACAGTCACTAAGTTATACCTGGTGAGATGAATCAACGAGTTCTCAAAGAAGACTCTTGAAAACACACACACAATCAGTATTTTCATGCACTAAGATGGAAATCAGAAGTCATGGTCATGTTGTATGGATACGTCGAATGCTGCACCAACACTGGATTCCCAAAATTGATAATCACACTCACTACACTTAACACTATTACTATTAAAAAAATCAGAGTCATATTTTCTATGGTAGAACCAACTCCCCTGATATCAATATGTCATGACCCGTCCCCCAGGGCCCATGTCGTGACTACCCCAAGCCCGCATTCCATAGGATAGTGGCTGGAGACTAGCATCAAGAGGCATAATCACTAAAACTGTGAAGGTGTTTCCTTTATAACCTGTAATCACACACAACCAAGCACAAAGAAAGATACAAACACAAGTAAACTGAATAGTAAATAGAGTTTGTATAGTAAGTAAAAGAGGCCAGAATACAAGTCCAACAGGAAAGTATAATAAAGTGAATGAATAGGTAAACTTGAGAAAAAAGGGAAGACAATTGTTGGGTCTTCCTTTGAGGATCCTACATGAAGGGTATGTACAAATCACATCCTCAGCACTCCACATTTGTATGTCTCCTCCATGTATCAACTCGTCATAAGGTCCTCCTCGGGGCACTGTCTAGTCCTGGTACTCTCAGTCTTGATCAATGATGTTCGTCGTCTACACCAAACACAACAAGGTGCAGTTTCACGATCCATCCCCCGGGGCCCATGTCGTGACTACCCCAATCTACCTTCCATTGGCCTAGGGGTGGAGACTTACACCGAAAGGCATAATCCTTGAAATTGGGAAGGCATTGCCATTATAACCTGTAAACACACAACAAAGCACACAACAAGATACAAACTCAAGTAAACTGAATAGTAAACCGAGTGAGTATAGTAAGAAAAAGGGGGAAAATACCAACCCAACTAGGAAGTACAAGGGAAACTTGAAATTAAAACATGGCTGATAGGTGAAAAAGAAGTTCCTGGATCATCCACCTAAATACCTACCTGAAGGGTAGGTACAAATATCCTCCTCAGTACTCCACATCCACTCGTCTCCTCTACGAACTGACACGCCATATGGTCCACCTCCGAGAACTGTCCAGTCCTCATACCCTCGTCCTCAGTCAGTGATGTCTATCATCTGCATCCAATACAACAAGGTGCATCCATAGCCTATGCATGGGTGTGTATAACGATACTCATTAGGGACCCCAAGACCGTCAAGGTCTCACAATATCCACCATGTAAGAAACATAAAGTATTAAATCAATATATAACCCTAATTTGGTATATTCCCATACATATACCTGAGTTTTCAGGTAATCTATCTCAATACTGATGAAAACACAGAGGTACTGACTTAGCTCACACTAGGTATATCTTTAGGTACAGTAGTAGAGATGATTAGTTATAAATACTGAATCATCTTCTTCCGTTAAGTGGCTCTGTTGCTGACCTGCACAGAATCCTTAGGAGCTAACCCACACAGGATCCCTAGGATATGACCCACACAACATTCCTAAGAGCTGACCCACACATGATCTCTTGGAGCTGATCAACACAGGATCCCTAGGAGGTGACTCACACAGGATCGCTAGGAGATGACAAACACAGGATCACAAGGAGCTGACCCACACAGGATCACTAGGAGCTAACCCACATGGGATCACTAGGAGATGTCCCATAGAATATCGCTAGGAGATGACCCACACATGATCTCTACGAGATGATCCACAGAGGATCTCTAGGAACTGACCCACACAGGATCACTAGGAGCACTCTTCTCGTCACAACTAGCTAATGGGTTTTCTCACTAGGCTTGCTCGTCTTTGGGAGAGTCTATTACCCAAGCTACTGTTCGATTCTCCAACTATCACGATTTACCATGAAAAGTACCTCAAAGGTTATCCATGTCATGTGGGTCTTAACGCAATAGATGGTGTGTCAATCGGACGCCCGGTCTGTGAGTTATTAGCCTTTTCGTCCCGAGGGCTCGGTTGGATTCATGCTGGATCCAACCCGAAAATACCCTATCTTTATCCAAAACACTAGTTGGGTATACCAACGGGCACATCTCGCTCCATGGTTTCAGATGCCACAGATGGTTCATCAAATGGTCGGTCAGTGCCAAACATATGGGCGAAAATGCGAAAATGGGTCGAAGATAGTCTGGGTCTGGTCTGACCCGGTCGGGCCGACCCGGCCCGCGAGGGACACGGGGGTCACGGAGGCCGTGAGTCCATGAGGGGGCCCACAGAGGACCACTAGAGGTTGCGGACGGCATGAGGCCGCGGTCGGCGCAACAAGCTGTGGGGCGGCACGGCAAGGCCGTGGGGCGTCGCTGACAGCTGCGGGGCCGCATGGCTGCAGGGAGGCGCGGCGAGGTCACGAACGATGGACCCGTGGTTCGGCGCAGCAGGGCCTCATATGGTGGCGGCCGCTCAGGAAACAAGTCCGCGAGAGGAGGCGGTAGCTCGGGAGGCGTCTCGGCTGCGGGCTGCGGAGGTCGCGGACGACAGAGCCGTGGGTCAGCAGAGTGTCGTGCCTTTGCCGGTGGCTGGTTCAGCCAGCCTTTTTCTTCATTCGTCATCGTGGTGTAAGACACCTTATTCTATCATGAAGAACACAAGAAGGAAGAATGGATGAGGGTTCGAGACCTGTTTGTTTGGTCGTCCCCCTCTACGCTAGAGTGGTAGCATGTAGTTCACCATTTTTGAATCAAGAACATGAAAGAGAGAAGAATTTTAAACAACCACCCTACAACTTCACACAAAATAATCAAAAATATATAAATTCCTACCTCGTTTTATTTCATGATGAAGTCCAAGTGGAAGAATGAATGGATGTCGGTTGAAGATGTCCCATGTTAGAGGATGTCCCGAGGAAGAATTCATGTGTCGGCGTTCTTTGTTGGAGAGCTTTCTCCAAAGTCTCCAAAGTTCTCCCCTCTTCCTAGCCTTTTCCCTTAATTCCACCAAAATGAAAGGTAGCCCAAAATAATAAATTATGTTATCTATTATTAATTTTTTGGAAGAAAATTCAAATTGGATTAATTAATTAACTAGGTTGGCATTATAATTTTAAGTGGGGTGGCACCATTTAAGTAGAGAAGTTTAAGAGGCTCCCCCACACATATGAGGGAGTTCAAGGGGTTTTAAACCTACGGTGGTGCCCAAAACCATAACCTCTCATGGGAGGTTAGGGTTAGTGGTCCCCACCTCCATATCCTCTTATGGGAGGTTTTAGTTCCAGTGGTCCCCACCAGTGAAATATCCACATGGGGAATTCCAAAGAAAAATAAAATAAAAAGTTACACCATTTTATTTTATTTTATTCTTTCACGAATATGTGAAAATATAACATCCATCATTTACCTACTATGGTCAAGGTGAAGGTCTCCTTAAACGAATACCAGCGCTGTGAGTTCAACGGTTCCCTTAGATTTCAATTCCAAGCACCAGTTAAAAAGATAAAAAAATTGCTTGTACGTTTATGGAACGTACCCAAAAAAAAGCTCAGAAATTCATTCTATGCACACTGGGACATGGAATCACGCGCCATAAATTTTTTCAGACTCCTAAAATTCCTATATATTAAAAAATATTACATTGAAATTATGGGTATTTACATTCTCCCCACCTCAGGGCTCTACATCCCCGTAAGACACATCTCAAAATTGGTAAGAAAGTGGGGGAATTGAGCACGCATTTGAGCCTCCTGTTCAAATGTTCACCCCTGGAGGTTCATGTGCTTCCAGCGTACATGCACTAGAGGTATCGATCGTCCACAAAGGAACCACTCTTATCGATCCTAAATCTCCACTGGAACCTCCGTAAAAGTCTCCCCATCGTTGACGTTTATCACTTCGTGGTCGATGATGAGGGAAGGGTCGTGCACGTATATCATGTGCATAGAGGTTTCCCAGGCTATCTACGGAATCCTACTCTCTCATCAGTAAGAAGTGGGATGACTTGGTGAGTCAGTCGACGATAACCCAAATCATGTCATGACCCTAGGATGTACATGGAAGTCATGTCACGATGTCCATGGATATCTCATCCCACTTCCACTCTGGAACCTTCAAAGGATAAACCAATCCTACCGGTACCTGATACTCCAACTTCACTTACTGACATGTGAAGAACTGAGAGACAAACTATGCAACTGCTTTCTTAATTCTTGGCCACCAATGCTGTCATCAGAGATCCTCATACGTTTTCGCCACTCCTGGATGTACAGCTATAGGGGATGTGTGGAACTCTCTCAAAACATCCTCTAGAAGGGATAGTGGTACCATGGTACGTCCTCTGAAGAGGATGAAGTGCTCCACACCTTCATAAAATCCATCAGGTACATATTGTGTGGATATCTGAGCACGTCGTACCTCGTAGTAGGTGTCCCCATGATGCGCCTCCATGACTCGCTAAAGAAGTGGGGGAGTGACTGTAAGAGATTGATGGAAAACTACTCCACTGCTATCCATAAAATATATCTGCAAAGCAGCTAGATGCACTGTCTCCTCACCTAGCAGTCGTATACTAGATCTCCTGCTGAGTTCATCTGCTACTACGTTCCCCTTTCCAAATGTATAGATTATCTTAAATTAATAGTACTTGAGGAACTCAAGCCAAATTTGTTGTCTTAGGTTCAGGTCCTTCTGAGAGAAGATATAACTGAGACTCTTGTGATTCGAGTATACTGTAAAATGTTATCCCATCAGATAGTGCCACCACATCTTTAAGGTGAAGACCACTACTGATAACTCTAGGTAATGGGTAGCATAGTTCTAATTATTTTTTCTCAACTGTCGATACCATATGTGATCTCCGCTCTCTACTACATCAGGACACATCCATGACCAGTTATTGATGCATTGTAGTAGACTACATACTCAATGCCCTCCTCTGGTTGCCTCAATATGGGTTCACTAGTGAGCCTCTGCATGAGCTCTTGAAAACTCTATTGGAATCTCTCCGACCACATGAAGGGTCTCCCCTTATTCTTTAACACTGATAGAGGTGCCGCAACTCTGGAGAAATCTGGCACAAATCTCTGTTAGTATCCGACCAAACCTAGGAAACTTCATACCTCTGTCACACTCCTCGGTGGATCCCAAGAAATTACCACCTCAATCATTACTGGATCAACTGCAACTCCATCCTCCGATATGACACGTCCCAAAAATTGAACCTCTCGGATCCAAAACTGGCACTTCTAGAGCTTACCATAAAGATGGTGCTATCGGAGTGTGTCATGTACTACCTGCAAATGATAAGCATGATCCTCCTCAATAGCTAAGTAGATCAGAATGACATCGATAAAGTCTACTACAAAGTGATCAACGAATGGATAAATGATCATTTTCATGAGTCCCATGAAAACTGCTAGAGCATGGGTTTCACCGAATGGCATAACCAAGAACTCATAATGGTCATATCGACACCTGAAGTTTGTCTTCTTTATATCCTCCTCTCATACTCTGAGTGGGTGATTTCCTGATCTGAGGTCTATCTTTGAGAACCACCGTGCTCTCTTCAGTTGATCAAAGAAGTCATAAATCCTCGAAATTGGGTACTTGTTCTTCACGGTCACCTGGTTCAGGTGCGGATAGTCAACACAAAGCCTCAATCTCCCATCAGGCTTCTTGGTGAATAGAATTGGGGCTGCAAAAGGTGAAACACTAATCTAGATGAACTCCTCCCCCTATAAGTCCTTCGGTTGTACCTGAATCTCATGAAGCTCTGCGGGAGCCATCTGATACATAGTTGTAGATTTCGGTGTCATCATGCGGCACAAGTAAATGTAAAAGTCCTCCTCTCTGCAAATAGGTAGACTTGAGACATCATCATGGAATACATCTGAATACTTGTCCACCACTACAAGATAATTCGGACTCCCCACATCAACGGCTTCGAGGATAAGGCTGGCCAACTGATGAGTGATCGGCTTCACCCTTCTCCGAGAAACTCTGTCTTGAGCTACAAAGGCTCCCTTCTCGCTGGTGAAGGTAAACCTGGTCCCATTCGTGTAGACACACCACACGTTGGGCCTAATACAGTCTATCTGAGTATGGACTGTAGATAACCAGTCCATACCCAAGATGATGTTGTAAGGCCTCGATGCTGCTACTAGGATATCCTAGCCGACACTCTCACCTCCTAGAGTAAGCTCGCACTACCGGAACCAGTGAATAATCATCGAATCTGCTTCTGTAGGAGTCTCTAGCCGTAAGGATTGATCCAATAGCTCCATCAGAATCACCGAGCACTGAACAAGAGAAGTGGAAATAAAAGAAGTACGGGAACCTGTGTCTATAAGAACTTAATATAAGGTGGAGTAGACACAGATCATACCTCATATCATCTTCGGAGCACTGTGATCTTAGGCCTCAGCTGCCTGGAGCTGAGCTCATCCCTGTACTCCTACTACATGTGGCCAGGGTAGATCACCTTGTGGTGGTGGCCGTAACATCTTAAATCGTCACCCACCACCAGTTGCATGGCCAACTCCTCTTCCACGTCCACCAGCTCCATGTGGACCTCCGTAGTCGAATATATGTCTTTGTCTAGGTGGTCATTTGACCATATAATGATCATCTGTACGACTGTTCAGACAGTCATGAGCCATGTGACCCTGCTCGCCGCTTTTGTAACACTGCCCGCTCCTAGCATGACTATCTCGGCCTCGGGTGTCTCGTACAACCAACCCTGAATCCTGTCGTTGTCCATCTATAGGTCTGGTCTTCTTGTACCATTGTTTCATCTGTCTAATTCCAGCTAGAGAAGTCTCCACTATTTGAAATCTAGTGGCGGGTCTTGATGCTGGTGACTTCTTGGCAAGAAAACTCTCCACTGAGAAGGCTCGTTCTAACACCCCTTTTTACATCGGGATGCTGAGTGATATCATTGAAGCCCTGATCTTTTTCATGAGCCCCTGCTCGAAGGTCCGAGCCATAAATAATGGGTCTCACACCATATATGTTGAGTAAAGTGAGTGGTTAGTGATCCTCACTGAGTACTGATCCACAATCATGCTACCCTGCTGTAGATGAATGAGCTCATGTATGTGCACTATGTGAAGAGTCGTTGGGACAAACTCTGCCCGAAACAGGCTCTACCAGAATGCCCAGTGAACCGTCACCTCATCTTGAACATGGAGCATCAAGATCCTCCATCTTTATATAGAAGGCTGGTGTCAAGTACCACCATGAGATCAGCGGGTGTCCCTATCAGTCGAAAAACTCTAATTACAGCCTTCAGCCAATCCTCATCTGCATGTGTGTCCTTATCTACCCTGGACCCGGGTGGCCTATGGCGCTGGAACTCGTGCAACATGCTCAAGAGGCTTTCACCATCGGCTGCTGGGGATGGTGGCATCAGTGGTCCAATGGGGAATGGCACCACTGGGGCCTCTGTTGGTGCCTCTACTGGAAAAGGGCCCTACACTGAGGCCTCGCGCTCAGTGTGATATCTGTGTGTACAAATATCAGAACCCTAGATGTCTATCTCAGTGGAGGAATCCTGAAAAGAAACTTGTGAACCATTGTGAAAAACTTATACTTGGTGATCTGACTCAGAATATCACAAAAAAACATTTGAAAACACACACTCACTCAGTGTTTTCATCCACTGAGTCGAAAATCAGATGTCAGGCTCCTGGTATATGGCTATGTCGGTCGCTGCACCATCACTGGATTACATAAACTTGATAACTACACAATCTATACATAACAATATTGTTATTAAAAGAAATATTATAGTTCTATATTCTACAGTAGAACCAACTCATCTAATACCAATTTGTTGCAACCCATCCCCCATGGCCCGTGTCGTGACTACCCCAAGACTGCCTTCCATAGGCCAGGGGATGGAGACTTGAACCAAAAAGGGAAATCCCTAAAAATAGGAAGACATTTCAATTATAACCTGTAAACACACAACCAAGCATACATCAAGATATAAAGTCAAGTAAACTGAATAGTAAAGAGTGTGAGTACAGTAAAAAAGGGGCTCAAATACAAGCCCAACTGAGAAGTACAAGGAAAAATAAAATGTAAAAGACAAATGATAGGTTAAAAGCAGATCATGGATCGTCCACCTCGATTCCTACATGAAGGGTAGGTAAATATCGCCTCCCCATCACTCCATGTCTACCTGTCTCCTCTACGAACTAACACACCGTATAGTCCACCTCCATGAGCTATCCAATCCTGGTACCCTTGTCCTAAGATAGCATTGTATTTCATCTACATCCGACACAACAAGATGTGGGCATAGCCCGTGCAGGGGTGAGTATAACGATACTCAGTATGGACCCAAAGACCATCAAGGTCTCACTAAATCCACCAAGGATAAACCAAAAAGTATGAAATCAACAGATAACCCTACTTAGGTATATTCCCATACATATACCTGAGTTTTCAAGTAATCCATCTCAATCATGAGGAAAAAAAGATGTACTTACTCATCCCACACCAGGTATATCTTTAGGCATGGTAGTAGAGATGATTAGTTATAAATACAGAAACATCTTATTATGTTAAGAGGTGCTGCTGCTGACCTGCACAAAATCGCTAAGAGCTGACCCACACAGGATCCCTAGGAGCTGACCCACACAGGATCGTTAAGAGCTGATGCACAAAAGATGGCTAAGAGCTGACCCACACGGGATCTCTAAGAGCTGACCGACACATGATCGCTGGGATCTGACCCACAGAGGATCGCTATGAGCTGACACACACCTGATCCCTAGGAGTTGACCTGAACATGATCTCTAGGATCTGACCTGCACCAGATCACTATGAGTTTACCCACACAGGATCTCTAGCAGCACTCTTCTCGTCACATCCAACTACTGGGTTTCTGCACTAGGCTTGCTCGTCTCTGACAGTGTCCATTCCCCAAGCCACTGGTCGATTTTCCAACTACATTGATGTCCCATAAATAAGTATCTAAATGTTTTTCAACATCATAGGGGTCTAAATGCAATAGAAGGAGCGTCAATCAGACACTCGTTCCGTGAGTTATTATCTTTTTATTCCAAGGGCCCGGTAGGATTTGTGCTCGATCCAGCTGGACCGTACCCCATCATTATCCAAAACACTAGTAGGGTATACCAAAGAGACCATCTCACTCCTAGGTTTTCGGTTCCATAGATAGTTCATCAAATGGTCACCTGGTGCCAAATATGTGGCCGAAAATGCAAAAATGGGTCGAAGTGTGTTCGGGTCCGGACCGACCCTCTTCGGGTCGACCCGACCCACAATGGGCATCCCGACCTAGTGGACCGACCCTCGAGGGACACCAGGGGACATGGGGGTCGTGAAGGCTACGATTTCACGAGTGGGGACATGAAGGTCTGTTGGACGTTGTGGGCGGTGTGAGGCCGCGAGGCAGCTCGGAGGGTCGTAGATGGTGTGGCTCGGCCCCCGACGGCACGATGTTGTAAGGTGGCTTGGAGGGATGCATCAGCGCGGGAGGATGAGGGGAAGCGTAGCTGTCTGGGGGGTGGCGCCGCATGCCTCACGGTAGCGCAGACAGCCATGGGGAGGCACGGCCGCAGTGTGGTGCAGTAGGGTCGTGGTGCGACGTGGACAGCTGCGAGGGGAGCACGGCCATGGGGCGGCGCGGTGAGGCCGCAGATGGCGGAGCTGAGGGGCGGCACAGTAGGGCCATAGATGGTGGTGGCGGGTCAGGGGGAGAGGCCACGTGAAGTGGCTCGGCTGCTCAGGAGGCGAGGCCATGGGTGGCGTCATGGCCGCAGACAGAGGCGATGGCTCGGGCAGTGAAACCGCGGGCGGCGGCTCGACCACGGGGCATGGAGGTCACGGACGATGGAGCCTCGGGGCGGTGGGGTGTCGTGCCTTTGCGGGCAGTTTGTTCATCCAGACTTTCTCTTCCTTCAACTTTGTGGTGTAATACAAATTCTTCCATTGAGAAGAACACAATAAGTAAGAACGATGGAGGGGTTGGGCCATGTTTGTTTGCCCCGCACCCTCCACTTTAGAGCAGTAACAAGTGGATCACCATTTTTGAATCAAGAAGGTGTAAGAGAGAAGAATTTCATACAACCACCCAACAAATTTCTGAAAATAATCATACAGAAATAAACCCCTACCTCGTTTTATTGCTTGATGACATCCAAGAGAAGGAATGAACGAACGTCGGTTGAGTACATCCCACATTGGAGGATGTCCTAAGGAATATTCCATGCATCGGTGTTCTTCATTGGAGATATTTCCACCATGTCTCCAAAGTTCTCACCTCTATCAAGCTTTTTCCCTCAATTCCACTAAAATGAATGGTATCCCAAAATAATAGATTATGTTATCTATTATTCAGTTTGGAGGACCAAAATTCAAATTGCTTAAATTAATTAACTAGGATGGCATAAAAAATTTAAGGGGGGTGGCACCATTTATGTGGGGAAGTTTAAGAGTCTCCCCCACACTTATGAGGGAGTTCAAGGGGTTTTAAACCTCCTGTGGTCCCCACCACCATAACCTCTCATGAGTGGTCAGGCTCGGGGGTCCCCAACTCCATAACCACTCATCGGAGGTTTTAGTTTAGGTGGTCCCCACCTGTAAAATATCCACATAGGGAATTCCAAAGAAAAATAAAATAAAAAGTTACAATATTTTATTTTATTTAATTCTTTCACAAATATGTGAAAAGTTTACTTCCACCCTTGACCTACTGTGGTCGAGGTGAAGCTATCCTTATGTGAATACCGGCACTATGAGTTCAACAGTGCCCTCAGATTTCAATTCTGATCACCGGTTCAAAAGTTAGAAAACCCAGATCAAACGATTACTGAACATACCTAAAAAAGACTTCTGAAATTAATTCAAGCACACCGGGCCTCGGAATCACGCATCTTCAATTTTCGTGGACTCGTAAAATTATCATATATTAAAAAAATTACATGGATATTCAGGGTCTTTACATGCGGGCATAGCCCATGCAGGGGTGAGTATAACGATACACATTAGGTACCCTGAGACCCTTAAAGTCTCACAAAATCCACAATGGATAATCCTCAAAGAATTAAGTCAACTATTGAACCTACTTAAGTATATTACCATACATACACCTATGTTATCAAGTATACCCATCTCAATCATGAGGAAACACAGGGTCCCACCCAAAATCCCAAAGCTCAACTGTTCCACAAAGGAATGAAAACCACAAAGGAAAGTACCACATTGGTATGCCACATAGAGGAATACCACTGAGGTATTACCACGAATGAATGTAACACACAGGTACAAACTCAGATCACACCAGGTATAACTTAAGTATAGTAGTAGAGATGATTATATGTAACTACTGAATCACGTTACTCTGTTAAGAGGCAGACCCACACAGAATCGCTTGGTGATGACCCACACAGGATGGCTCAGTGCTGACCCACACAAGATCTCTTGGTGCTGCCCCCAAAGGATCGCTCGGTGATCACCCACACATGATCTCTAGGTGCTGACCCACACAGGATCGCTCAGTGTAGACCCACATAGGATAACACTTCATTATTCATACCACAGCCAGCTACTGGGTTCCCACACAATTCTCTCTTGTCTCTGGGAGGTTATTCTCTACAATCCACTGGTCGATACTCCAACTGCCACTAATTCTCATAAAGAGGTATCTCAAAGGACCTCCACGTTATAGGGGTCTCAATGCAATAAATGGTGCGTCAATCGGACGTCTCGTCTATGAGTTATTATCCTTTCAGTCCTCAGGGCCAGGTTGAATTCATGCTCGATCCAACCCAACCGATTCCCAACATTATCCATTTCTCAACATGGGTATACCAAAGAGACCTTATCACTCCAAGGTTCCCAACACTGCAAACATTTTTTCAAACGGATGCCCGGTGCCAAAGATATGGGAGAAGATGCATAAATGGGTCGAAGTGGGTCTGGGTCCGGTCCGACCCAGCCTGGGCCAACCTCGTATGGGTCGACCCAGACTAGCCCACGCTGGGTGGCCTAGCCCGGCCTGGTGTCCTAGCCTGGGCAATGGACTGCGAGGCACCGAAGGTCACAGATTCCGCATGCAGCGTGAGGCCGCGGGCCCGCGAGGGCGGTGCATGGGTCGTGGAACTGAGAGGGGGTCATGGTGGCTGCATGAGTCTGTGGGTGGCACAAGGCATTAGGGCAGCTGGAATGGCTATAGGAGGCACAGCTAGGCCGCGGGGCGGTGTGGCGACGCCCCAGATCGGCGCTGCAGGCTGCGGGGCGGCAAAGCACCGTGGGGCGCAAAGGCAGTAGTAAGCGGAGGGTCGTGGGACACGGAGGCCATGGGTAGTGGCGCAGTTCGCGGATGGCGGATCCAAGAGTGGCGGTGGATGTGGGCAGTGTCGATGCCTTCTTCCACTTTGAAGAACACAAACAAAAGCATAACAGTAGAGGGATCGATAAATGACAATTTGGCACACACCCTCTACGTTAGATCAATGGGAAGCGGCTCAAAAAAATGAAGAGTCAAGAACGTCAAACACTACAATTTAATAAGAATCGTGGATCAAATCATTTTGTTTGATCCACATTCTTAATGATTTCCACGAATGAGGAAACTAATCGAGAGAATTCAATAATTAAATAATAACCCCCTACCACATTGGATTCGTCGATGGAGGTCGTGAGGAAGGAGACGATGTTGTTGGGGATAGTCGGACATCGGTGACATCGGTGTTCCCTTGACCATTGGTTAATTGACATTAAAGATGTTCCTCATCAATGAATGTCCCGAGAAAGAAGTCGAATTCGAATTCAGCATTTTTCATTGGCTTTCTTCATTGGAGAGCTTTTCTCCCAAGGCTCCTTCCTCCCTAATCCTGCCAAAATGAAGATATGTCCAAAATAATAGATTATGTTATCTATTAAGATGATGGAATAAATTCAAATTATCATAATTAATTTTTTGATGGGTTGACCTAATTAATTAAAGTGATGGTTGGCACAATTAAGCAGGGGAGCTCAATAGGTTTCTCACACATAAGAGGGGAGTTCAATAGGTTTAAGTCTCTGGTGGTCCCCACCACCATAACCCACTTGTGAGATCAGGCTCGGGTGGTCCCCACCACCATAACCTATGTTAAGAGATTTTAGTTCAGGTGGACCCCACCTCTCAACAACCACATGGGAGATCGTAAATAAAAATAAAATAAAATTTTACACATATTCTATTTTATTTTATTCATTCACGAAAATCTCAAAATTATCTTTCACCCTTGACCAACTAACATCGAGGTAAAAGTCTCTTTAAGCGAATATCGGTGTTGCGAGTTCAATTGTGCCATTGGATTTCAATTCTGATCACCAGTTAAATATTTATAAAAAACTGCTCGTACGTTTACTAAACATACCCAAAAAAATTTCAAAAATTCATTCTACACACTATGGGCCTCGAAATCACGCAATGTCGGTTTTCACAGACTCATAAAATTCTAATTTAATTAAACATAAATAAAAATATACATCGAAATTCTAGTTCTTTACCAAGATGATGATGAATTATTCCATTATCATAAAAAAATTCATGTACATGTAAAGTACCGGAGTTTTCATTACATTTGAATGAAAGGATATGTTGAACGAAAAATAATATAAAAAAACTAAAAATAAATTAAAAGTTGGGAAATCCTTTATAAAAATTTCATAGCCTAATAGTGTCACATTAAAAATTATAAAATATTTTGATGAGAGAAAAATGGGTCTCTAATTGTTATTGAATAATATGGAGAGTAAGTGGGATATTTATTGACATGTTCCAATATAATCCAATTAATATTAAAATAAAATAACATAAAAAGAGTGCTTGAAATATGGATGGGTGGTAGAATCCCTTACTTTGAAGAGTAACACCAAAAATAATATGTTTTAGACCTTGTGGGATTGAGGACACCATGGGGGGACTCAAAGGGGGGTAAAACATCATGATCTCATGGATAATTAATTTTTAATGAAATAAAATGATTGAATGGGTGGGAATTTATAGTAAAATAGAGGGAGTTATTTATTAATTTCTATGGTCACCTCATTAGTAGTATTTTCAAAACCATTGGATTTATCTTGGTATTTTCCCATGGTATTGGCCACTTAGGACACCTAATATCATATTTTGTTACCCAATAGACTACTATCATTATTAAATCATAATTACATATTTATTATATAATTAGTCATAGTGAAAACTCAAAACTGTATTTTTACTATTCATGAAAAAATAAATTAGTTTATATAATTCTAATAAATTCAATGTAACCTAATATCGACATTATGAATTAAAAAAACATTTATTTTTTTATAATAATTCCTTAAATATATAAATTTTAACTTTTAACTTTGAAAATGTTTATTTATTAAAAATAATAGAGGACATAAAATGCATAGTAAAATTTTCAACACTTAGAAAAATTAAATTATTCTTTCATTTGTAATTAAATAAGAGTGATTTTATAAAACATTTTAATTATTATAAACAAAAATAAAACCATAGTTTTATAAAATAATTTAAATATCTCTGAAATGTTCAATTTTTACCTGTAAATTTAGTTTATCAAATTCATTATATTTTTTAGAAAAACTAAACTCAAAACATAAACAATAGATGAAAAATATTATATTATACTTTCTTAGGTGATGTTATAACTCCATTGGACATATTATTATGCATAAGGTTATGTTAATATTAATAAGGGTAAGTTACTATTCACTAAAAAATAAGTTTTTCTTATCAGCCTTTAAATATCTTAATGAATGCAACCATGTAGGTCAGTTTTATGTAAATCAAATCACAGAGGTGAAAAAATTATGATTACTAACTAAATTATAAAATATTGTTGTTTCGTAGAGACTCAATGTTTCATGATTTCAAATTTAAATTATTTATATATTTATATGGTGTTGTATATTCATTATATTATACTACAATGGTGAGTATAAATAATCTATACACATGTAATAGTAGTGAATAAGTAAAGTCTCACAAAAATGGATGTGGGATGAGGAAACCCTTACCTTAAATATGACGATTTTCTTCACTTTATCCTTTTATCTTGTAAAACCAAATAAAATTAATTAATTAATATGTCTAGAACCCTTAAATTATGTAATTTATTATGATCAATCATGGACTTCTTTATGGGTTAAAGAGGAACAATTTTATCTTTTGGAAGCATTTTCCTCCAGGTATTCATGAATGGTTTACTTATATACAGGTAAGGATCAACATGTAAAATGAGAATAGTTATCCAAAATGGAGGTTATATTTTATTTGTTAACATCTATAATATTTCATGTTTATATAAATCATTTGTCTATTCGGATTGCAGATGAATCCTTACATAAAACATAAAGGGTAATTGTTTCAATTAATTGATAGTTTTTTATCACATTGACCTCATTTTGATTTATAAATTAATATCATGTGTACAAAAAAATTAAAGAATATTAAATAATTTTTATACATATATAATAGTTTTTTAACCATAATAAAGATTTCATGGCCATAATTGAAGATGTTCATAGAAATTGAAAACCTATCATCCTTGAATGTGATGAATTTACACATTTTAAATGGTGTTTCCATTTCTAGTATATATGAAGGGGAAGGAGATATGATGATGAATTATTCCATTATCATAATAAAATTCCACTAGATATATGGTATTAGAGTTATCATAACATTTTCGTGAGAGGATATGAGGAAAGAAAAAGAAAATAATGGTACTCTAAATAAAAGAAATGTTTAGAAATTGCTTACAGAAATTTGGTAGCCTAACGGCGTATCAAAAAAATTCATAAAATATTCTGATGGGAGATAAATGGTTGTATAATAATTCTAAAATAATATCGATAGTGTGGGGTATATGTATTGAAATATACAAAAACAAACCAATTGGATTTAAAAGAGAATAACATAATAAGAGTGATTGAAAAATAAAAGAGTGATAGATTCCCTAACCTTGTATAGTAACTCCTAAAACTTGAATATTTAGACCGTTGGGGATTGAGGACACCCTATAAGGAATCCTAGGTAATAAAAACTACCTTATCATCTAGGATGATGATTTTTTAATGATATAAAATTAATGAATGGATGGGTATTTATAGTAAAAGAGAGGGAGTTTTTTAAAATTTCATAGGACACCTCATTAGTGGTATTTTCAAAAACATTGGCATTCCCAAGGTATTTTCCCATGTTATTGGACACTTGGGACACCTTATATCGGATTTTCCAATTTTATTCTATTAATACTTCTTTATATATGAAAAGTTTACCTTTTATCTTTGAAAATTATTATTTATTAAAACTAATAGCGAAATAAAATGAATAGTATAATGCACAGTAAAATTTTCGACACTAAAATAATGGGAAAATATTTCATCACAATTTAGTAAATAAGAGTGTTTTTATAAACCTATTTTACTATTATAAACATTGATAAAAACTTAGTTTGATATAATAATTTAAATCCCTTTGAAATTTTAAAAATTAACTTGAAAATTCCATTTATCATATTCCTTATATTTTTTAGAAAAGCTAAACTCAAAACAAAAATGATGGAACAAAAAATTTATTTATAAATTCTTAGGTGACGTTACTAATGCGTTGTTCATATTAATATACATAAGGATAAGTTACATTTCACCAAAAATTATTTTTGTCTTATCAGAATCGTAATATCATCAAGAACACAACCTTGTATATCTATTTTTAGAGAATATGTAAATCAGACTCTTGTGATCCGTATATATCTCACATATTTTACCATATAGATAGTGTCTCCAAATTTTTAGAAAAAATATCAAAGAAAATAACTCAATATCATGATTATGATAGTTATGTTCATTAATTTATAACTTCCCTTGATGCATGGGCAATAGCACAACCATTCATTATAAGGAAACAAACAAGTCCTTTCAATGAGGCATCACTGTAGATCACAAGCCCATAATTCCTTGATGGTTGAGTTATGATCGGAGAATTCACTAATCTCCACTTCAATTATTCAAAAAAGTCCTCACATTCTTTTGGACAACGTTTTAGAGATTATTTAACCATATGATACAACGTGTTCTAGGAAATGATGTATGACTAGTAAAAGGCATAGCTGAAAGATGATATTGTGTTTGTAGAAACGTTTCATGTACTTATATTTCCATAGATTAGTATGGAGTGAAATAATTTTTCATCATTATAGAAAGGATCCCCAAACCCAAAAAATTTTATCATTGAAATTTTTTTCAATGAATAGAATGGTTCTTTACATCATCACGAATTTATGGATTTTTTAATTGTCACAACTCGTCCCTTGGGTCCCATGTCGTGACTACCCCAACCACACCTTCCATAGGCGAGGGGCTGGAGACTAGCACTGAAAGGAGTATTCACTACAATAAAATAGCGCATTAGAGGGGGTTATTTAGATGGGGTTTTGCACAAACCCCTCTAAATTAGGTTTCTGTAACATTAGAGGGGGTTCTGCACAACCCCATTTAATAATTGAATTTAGAGGGGGTTATGAACCCCCTATAAATACATTTTCTATAAAAATTTAATGCGGAATTATTTACAACCCTTATTAATCATTGAATTTGGAGGTGGTTATTTACCCCCTCTAATTTAACCCCCTCAAAATTTTTTTACATTTTTTTATTAATATACAGTTGTATTTTAGAGGGGATTGAAAACCCCATCCAATATCTTAAATTAAAGGGTGTTGAAAACCCATTCTAATGTCTTAAATTAGAGGGGGTTTAAAACCCCCTATAATTTCATTAAAGTAGATGGGGTTGAAACCCCGATAATATCTTAAATTAAAGGGCGTTTAAAACCCCTTATAATGTCATTAAATTAGAGAGGGTTCAAAACCCCCTCTAATTTAACATATCACCTTGGGTTGTGAGCCCCCATTTTTTTGAAAAGCAATTTCCATAATATATACATACATATATATATACATACACACACACACACACACACTGATATATATATATATATAATTAAAACACAATATATAATTGTATTTATATAAAATATTTATATGATTTTATTTAATCGTATTTATATGTATTCATAAATATGTATAATATTATTAACATTAATATTTATTTATTTGTATAAATTATATTTCATATAATATTTAGTATAAATGTCTATAAATTATATTTCATATAACATTGATTATATATAATACACATATTAATTATATATACTATAAAATTTTATTTCATATAACATTTTATAAATATTTGTATAAATCGTATTTCATAAATTATTGATTATATGTAATATAAATATTTGTATAAATTTTATTTCATATAATAATTATTATATATTAATTGTATATAATATTGAACTATTTATACACATAAGTATATATTAATGTATATAATAATAAATATATGTATTGAAATACATTATATAAATATATTTTAAAAGTCCTTATATAAATATATTAAGTAAATAATTATATATATATATATATATAAACACGTATATAATATATAGATATTTATTTAGGTATATAAATAATTCACATAAACATATAATATAAATTTATTTAGTATAATATATTTATGATATAAATCATAAAATAAATGTTTAGTATTTATAAAACCAATATATTTTTTATATTTTAAAATAACATGTGTACTAACAACAATAATAATTAATAATAATATAATTATGATACAGACACACACATACACAAATATATAATTATATAAAAATAAATAAATAACTATATTATAATTATATTATATCTATAAATATTAAAAAAATATATAACCAAACATAGAGAAGTATAAATGTATTTATAAATATAGATTTATATATGTAAATATAATTATTTATATATATTATATAAAGAAATATATATATAATATATATATATATGTATTATGTATATAAATAATTCATATAAATATATTTAGAAATATATAAACATATATATTTTTTATATAAATTTATAGTTAGGTTATTATTTAAATGTATTGAAATATATTATCTGAATAATATTTTTTAAAATTGATAATCATATTTATATATAAATATAGACATTTGTAAATATATTCCAACAAATGGATTGGCGTAGTGTTGCCACTAAGGGCATTCAAGAGGTAGAGCAAGCCTAGCCTGGGTTCTAATCCCACCGCCAACAAAATTATTTTATGTGGGAGTGGGGTGTGGGAACAGGGAGCATGAGGGAGCCGTGAACTAGAGGGGGGTTTAGGGAATGCGCAACAGGAGGGGAAACCGTGAACCGGAGGGGGCAGCGGGGGTTTGGGGAACAGGAAACTGGAGGGGCCTGGAACTGGAGGGGTGGTAGGAATCACGGGGTCAGGGAGCAGGACGAGACAGGTGGCTTGGGGCGCGGGGTTAGGGTGTCGGACGAGACGGGGGGCCTGGGGCATGGGGTTAGGGTGCGGGATGAGACGGGGGCATGGGGCATGGGGTGAGGGTGCAGGATGAGAGAGGGGACGAGATAGGGAGTCAGGGTGCGTGACAAGGCAGGGGAGCATGGGCTTAGGTATAAGGAAAAAATAATTCAAAAAAACATTAGGTGTGGTTTTCAAAACTGCCACTAAAGTAAATGACATTAGGGGCAGTTTAAACCACCCACAATGAACTCTATTTGTGGTAGTGTCTACTATAATATCCTCTAATTCATGTATTTTTATCCAATTTAAATCAACATTATTGGGGGTCAAAGCCGCCTCTAATGTATCGGCCGCTAAAGTCTCTATGATTTTACTAACAGTTTCTCTAAACCGACATTACTGCTAGTACGAGGCAAAATTAGTGGCGGTTTCTCATAACCACTTCTAATGTCTTTATAAGGGGTTATAACCCCTTCTATTTTCAAAAATAACCCCTTCTAATGTAGTCATTTTTTTGTAGTGATTCCCTAAAATTGGTAAGGTGTTGCCTTTATAACCTGAAAACTCACACAACTAAGCACAGTGCAGGATACAAGCCCAAAGTAAAATTACACAGTAAGAAAGGTGTGTACAAAAAGAAAAAGGGGCCATAATACAAGACCAACAGAAAATTACTAGTAAACTGAAAAGTACAAGTAAAACTGAAAGTGCTCCAGTGTACAACTTCCAAGGATCCTACCTGAAGAGAAGTTACATCTCTCGAACAGTTTTCTCTATGTTATGCCTCATATAATGTCCATCTCTAAGATAGCTCTAGTCCTGGTACCCTTGTTATCTATCAGCATTCTCTATCATCTGCATAAGACACAACAAGGTTTGGGCATATCCCGTGTAGGAGTGAGTATAACGATACTCACTATGGACACTGAGACCCTCAAAGGTCACACAAAATCCACAAAGGATAAACCAAAATGCATGGAAATAACAATCAACCCAACTTAGGTATATTCCCATACATATACCTAAGTTATCTAATACACTCAGCTCATTAATGATGAAACACAAGGCCCAACTCAAAATCCCAAAGCTCAAATGTTCCACGGAGGAATGATTACCCCGATGGTAACATCCAAAAGGTAAGTACCACAAAGGTAAAGCCCCACAGAAGTATTACAAAAATTTATCACCACGAAGGTAAGTACCACAAAGGTATCTCCACACATAAGAATACCACAAACTTATCACCACAAAATTAAGGACCTAGCTCACACAAGGTATAACTTAGGTTTGGTAGTAAAGATGATTAGATGTAACTATTGATTCATCTTACTCTGTTAAGAGGAAAACCCGCGTAGGATCCTAAATAATCAGACCTACATAGGATCCAAGTATAGAAGACCCACATAGGATCCTAGAGTAGTCACATGTGGATTCCTAGAGCGGATCCATGTAAGATCCTAGAACACATACCCACATAGGATCCCAAGGCACAGACCCACAAAGGATATGTTACTCATGGTACAGCCACCTACAGGGTTCCTGCACTAAGCTCCCAGGATTCTGGGAGGGTCTGTTCCTCAATCCAAAGGTTGATAATCCAACTAGCATGAATTCCCATGAAGAAGTATCCAAACGTACCTCCACATAATAGGGGTCTCAATGCGACAGATGGTGCGTCAATCAGACACTTGGTCTATAAGTTATTAGCCTTTTAGTCTCGAGGACCTAGTTGGATTCATGATCGACCCATCCCCACCATACCCCATCATTATACAAAATTTATGTGGGGTATACTAAAAGGACCGTCCAGATCTAATGATTTCGGCACCACAGACAGTTTGTCAAACGGACGCCCGTAGCTCAAGTTATGGCTGAAAGACTAGAATGGGGTCGAAACTGGTCCAGGTCCAGTCTGGCCCAGACTGCTCTGGCCCTTGGTAGGGTGGCCTTTCTAGGGGGGTCCTCCATACCTTCCAACCATGGGGGAGGCACTCTTGGGTACCCCAAACGACCATGTTGTTCGGGATGGGTGGCCAACCGGCTGGCACGACGTGGTGCCGGATGCTGGCACGTGGGTCCCAGGGACCCATCAGCTCCCTGGATGGCCGAATGTCTAGCCCTCTTCTACAGCATGATCGCATTCCTCTCCACCACCAGTGGCTGAAAGCGAGATATCCACCCTCCCTTCGCCGCCGCGGCCTCATGCGGCAACTCCTGCATGCCCAGCGGCGCGAATGCGCGCCGCCGCCTCCTTCACACGCCCAGCCGTGTGCAAGCCTTCGACCTTGCTCTGCCATGACCGATAGGCCATGGGAATTCTCTAGCAGAACAGTTGCTCCACTGCTATCGTCGCAGCTGGCTGGAGTGTCGGTCGCCACTCCAGAGTCCCACCAGTGTCGGTCGCCAGCACGGTCGCCTACGACAATCCTCGGGTCACAGAGCACTCCCTGGTGGCCTGTTCTTCATTCGGAAGACTCCCACATTCATCTCAAGACATCACCATTGATTCAAGACCACCATAATCCCCAAAGGATTCGTAGGGGTTGGGCCTTGTTCATTTTTCCCACACCCTTTACATTAGAATGGTATAAAGCGGCATAGTTGTTCATCATTCAAGAAGAACAACAAGAATAGGATAACGGGTATGCGAAACAACAATCACTACCTCGATTTCATGTTGGAAGTGTTGTGAGATAAATTTAGCTTAGGCGATGAGGGTGCCAACAATTGTTGCTTTGGCAACATGCTTCTGAAGCCAGGCTGGTGTATCATCCTTGCTCTTGATTATGAAGTATGTTCTTTGTTAGAGATGGTGTTCTACGTTTGGAGGAAATGATTTTACAAAGTTCTCCCAGCTCTATCCTTTTCCGATTATTTTCAAACAGGAAATTGGGTGCCAACCTATTAAAAATAAGTCTATCATTTAATTAAATTTGGCATAATTAATTAAGTTAATTTGGTATAATTAATTAATTGAAGTTGGCATAATTAATCATGGTGAGTTGAACAGTTTTCCCACATTAAGAGGGGTTTAGTCGGTCCCGACCACCTTGAAATCATAATGGGAGGTTTTCCATCACGGGTGGTCTCCACCTTCGGAATTCAAAAAAAGATGTTTGAAATGAAAAATAATGTGTTAATTATTTTATTTTCCTTCTTCCACAAAAAACTATAAAACTATCTTCCACCCATGACCTACTAAGGTCGTGGTGAAGGTCTCTTTAAGGGAATATCGGCGCTGTGAGTTCAATGGTGCCCTCAGATTTCAATTACGATCACCGGTTCAGATGTTTCAAAAACACACTCTCATGTTTATTGAATGTATATAAAAAAAAGTTCGGAAATTCCTTCCGGGCATGCCGGGCCTCAGAATCACGCACTATCAATTTTCACGGACTCGAATATTTCCATCTAATTTTAAAAATTTACATGGGATTTCCGGTTCATTATATTCTCCCCTCATCAGGGATTTGCATCCCTAAAAGCCACATCACAAACATTAAGAAAACAAGTGGGGGTACTGAACATGAATATGAGCCTCCAACTCCCACGTGCTCTCATGGAGGTTCTTGTGCTACCAACGTACACTCCCTAAAGGTATCGACTGCCCACAAAGGACCCACTCATGTCGATCCTCAATCTCTACTAGAACCTCTATAAACACACCCCATCTTCGATGTACATCTCTCTGTGGTCAATGACATGAGATGGGTCATGCGCGTATCTCCTCAGCTGGGATACATAGAAAAAATCATGCACTAAGTGCAACTGAGGTGGAAGAGGTAAGTGGTAAGCCACCTCACCAACTATACTAAGGACTGGAAAGGGTCTGATGAACCTTAGAGATAACTTTCTACCCCGGCCAAATCTCTGCAAAAAACGTCAAGGTGAGACCCATAGAAAGACGTGGTCACAATCCTCAAACTCCAGAGGTCTCCATCTCCTGTCGATATAAGAATTCTGCCTACTTTATGCAGTATTCATCTGCTCATGGATGTTTTTCACATTATCTATAGAATCCTATACCATATATGTTCCCATGAGTACTAACTCCCATAGGTCAATCCAGCACAAAGGCGATCTGCAAGGTTGGCTGTACAGAGCCTCGAACGGTGCCATACCAATGGTGGAGTTATAGATGTTGTTGTATAAAAACTCCACCAATGGAAAGTGATCCTCCCAAATGAGACTAAAGTCAATGACACAAGAATGTAACATGTCATCGAGTGTCTGAATTGTCCTCTCAATCTGGCCATCCGACTGAGGATGGAAGGCGGCACTCAAATGAAGTTGTGCCCCAAAAGCCTCCTGGAACCCCTTACAAATATGGGAAGTAAAACATAAATCATGATTAGAAACAATCGTCAAGGGTACTCCATGTAGACACATAATCTCTTGCACATAGAGGCATCCCAAGCCCTCTACTGAACCCTACACTCTGATTAGTAGGAAGTGGACTGACTTGGTGAGTCGGTCGATGACCACCCATATAGAATCATGGCACCTGGATGTACGTGGAGGTCATGTCACAAAGTCCATGGATATCCCATCCAACATCCACTCTGGGACCTCTAAAAGATGAACTAATCATGCTGGTACCTGATGCTCCGCCTTCAATTGTGGACAAGTGAGGCACCGAGTGACAAACTCTGCTACTACTCTCTTCATTCCCAGCCACCAGTGATGTCATTGGAGGTTAGGGTACATCATTTACACTCCTAGATTTACATCTAGAAGGTATGGGTGTAACTCCCTCAACACTTCCTCTTTAAGTGCTCCGGGTACCATGGTACGTCCTCTGAAAAGGATGACATGCTCCCCACCTTCAGAAAATCTATCAGGTGCCTACCTTGTAGACATCTGAACATGTTGAGCCTCGTAGTAAGTGTCCCTACACTGTGTCTTCCTGACTTTTTGAATAAGTGGGGTAGTGACTGTAAGAGACTGAAGAAAAGATTCTCCTTCTCATTCCACAAAGTATATTTACAAAGAGGCCAGCTCCTTCGTCGCCTAACCTAGCAGCTGTATACCAGATCTCCTGCTAAGTGCATCTGCAACAATGTTCTTCTTCCCATGCGTATAGACTATCTTGAAGTCATAGTCCTAAAGGAACTCAAGCCAACATCGTTGTCTCAGTTTCAGGTCCTTCTGAGAGAAGATATACCTAAGACTCTGGTAATGAGAGTAGACCGTAAATCACACTCCCATCAGATTGTGTCACCACATCTTCAATGCAAAGACCACTGCTACTAATTCAAGGTCATGGGTTGAATAGTTCTGCTCATGCAGTCTCATCTGTCGAGAACCATATGCGACGAATTCTTGCTCATGCATCAGGACACATCCAAACCCGTTCCCTGATGCATCATTGTAGACTACGTACCCAACACACACATTTGGAATCCTCACGATGGGGAAACTAGTCAGCCTCTATCTCAGCTCTTGAAAACTCTGCCGGAATCTCTCGAACCACACGAAGGGTTTCCCCTTCTTCGGCAACATTTATAAAGGTGCTGCAACTCTGTAGAATTCTGGCAGAAACCTATGGTAGTATTCGGCCAAAACCAGGAAACTCGGTTCCTCCGTCACAATTCGAGGTGGCTCCCAAGAAAGTACCACCATAATCTTTTCTGGATCCAAAGAAACTCCAACCTCCGCATTGACATGTCCCAGAAAGTGATTCTCTAGGATCCCGAACTGGGACTTCGAGAGCTTACCATAAATCTAGTGCTCCCGGTGTGTGTCCAGAATTAACATCAAATGATAGGCATGCTTCTCCTTGGGAGCCGAGTAGATCAAAATTTCATCGATTGAGACTACTACAAAGAGATCAATGTATGGCTAAAAGATCCTTTTCATGAGTACCATGAATAAAGCTTATCGAATTGGTCACACCGAATGGAATAACCAAGAACTCACAGTGGTCATACTGACATCTGAAATCCGTCTTCTACACATCCTCATCTCGAACTTGGAGCTGGTGATAACCTTATCTGAGGTCGATCTTCGAGACCACCATGCTCTCTTCAGCTGATGAAAGAAGTTGTGAATCCTTATATGTGGGCACTTTTTCTTCACAGTTACCTGGTTCTGGTGCCAATAGTCAACACGAATTCCCATGCTCCAATTCGCCTTCTTAGCGAACAATATCAGTGCGGCCAAGGAGAAAAACTGGGCTGGATGACCCCCTTCCCCTATAAGTCCTCCAGCTATACTCGCAGCTCACATAGCTCCATAGGAGCCATCCGATATGCTGGTGTGGATATCGGTGTCTTCCCATGGTACAATTCAATGTAAAATTCCACCTCTCTGCATGGAGGTAGACCTGCAACATCATCAGGGAATACATTCTCCTACTGGTCCACTTCTATAGGATAGAACATACTCTCTACATCAACTGCTCTGAGGGTAAGGCTAGTCAACAGATGATTGATCAGTTGCACTCTCCTCCAGGTAATTCCATCCTGTGCTACAAAGGTTCCTTCTCGTTGGTGAAGGTAAACCTAGTCCCTTCTGTGTGGACACACAACACTTTGTGAATAATACATCCAATCAGATCATTGATTGTAGATAACTAGTTCATACCCATGATAATGTCATAAGGCCTCGATGCCACTACTAAGATATCCTGGTCAAAGATCTCTCATCCTAGAGTAAGCCCTCACTACTAGCACCAGTGTGTAATCATTGAATCCTTTCATGTAGGTGTCTATAGCCATAATCATCAATCCAACAACTCCACTGGAATCACCGAGCACCGAATGAGGGCTGTGGAAATAAAATAATCACTATAACCTATGTCTATAAGTACTGCAAAAAAGGTAGAGTAGACACAGATCTTACCTCATATCAGCTCTGGAACGCCATGTTCACATGCCTCAGCTGCCTGGAGCTGAGCTCGCCCATGTCCACTTGCTCTCAATGGTTGGGTTGGACCACCGGGTGGGGGTGGCGGTAGCACCTCGAATCATCACCCACCGTCAGCTGCACAACCTTCTCCTCTACCACGACTATCTGATCCCTTCGGTCCTCCTTGTTCGAACTTCTATCTCTACCTGGGTGGTCCTTTGACAGACTTGTGATAATCCATACAGTGGTTCGGGCATTCGTGAACCATGTGACCATGCCCGCCGTATGGGTAACACTTCATACCCCTTGCATGAATGGCTCTGTCTCGGGTGCCCCACACAACCGACCCTAAATCTTATGGTTGTCCACCTATAGGATTTGTCCTCTTGGACCTCTGTGACATCTGTCTACTTCAAGATATAGAAGAATCCATTACGTGACGCCCATTGTGGGTCCCACTTCTTGTGACTTCTCAGCAAGAAAACTATCCACCAAGAGGGCTCACTCTAACACCCCCTCCTGCAATGGAATGCTTAGATAAATCATCGAAGCCCTGATCTCCCGCTTGAGTCCCTACTCTAAGGTCTGGGCCCCGAAGAATTGGTCTCACACCATATCAGTGGATTTGTGTGAGAGGTCGATGAACCTCACTGAGTACTAAGCCATAGTAATGCTTCCATACTAAAGATGAATAAGCTCATGTATGCACACTGCGCGAACGGTCATTGGGAGAAAATTTTCACTAAACAGACCCTCAAAGTGTCCCTAGAGAAGTCTCACCTCATCGTGAACCTGGAGCATCAAGCTACACCATCTTCTTGCTTCTTCTTGTAAAAGACTGGTAGCAAGGATCTCCATGAGATCAGCTGGTGTCCCTACCAGTCGGAAGAATCTCACCATGGCCTCCAGTCAATCCTCAGCTACCTATGGGTTCGTCTCTCCCTGGAACCTGGGTGGACTCTAGCACTGTAACTCATGCAACATGCTCAATTGTCTTGCACTCCATGCTACTGGGTATGGTGGCATTGGTGGACCAACAAGTAATGGTATCGTGAGTTCCTCTACCGGTGCCTCTACTTATAAAGGTCCTTGCATCGAGGCCTCATCACTTGGTGGGCTATCATTGCATACTATACCTAGAACCTTGGCTGGCTGTTTATGTGGTGGAATCTTGAAAAGAAACAGGTGCACCACGGTCAATAAGTTATACCTGGTGAGATGACTCAAAAAGATCAGAAAGAAAAATTTTCAAAACACACACACAATCAGTGTTTTCATGCACTGAGTCAGAAATCAGAAGTTAGGGTCTTGTTGTATGGATATGTTAGTCACCACAACAACACTGGCTTCCCTAAACTGATAACCACACTCACTACACTTAACACTATTTCCATTATAAAAAGATCAAAGTCCAATTTTCTATGGTAGAACTGACTCCTATGATACCAATTTGTCACGACCTATCCCCCAGGGCCAATACTTCGACTATCATAAGCTCGCCTTCTAAAGGACAGGGGCTAGAGACTATCACCAAAAGGGGTATTCCAAAAAACTAGGAAGGAATTTTCTTTATAACCTGATAACTCACACGACTAAACACAAATAAGGATACAAGAACAAAGTAAAATTACATAGTAAACAGGGTGTGTAAAGAAAGAAAAAGTGGCCAGAATACAAGCCCATCTGAAAAGTACAAGTTAACTGAAAAGTATAGTTAAAACTGAAATAACTCCATCAGACACCCACCAAGGATCCTACCTGATGGGTAGGTACATATCTTGAATGGTCGTCCCTGTGGTACGCCTCATCTAATATCCGCCTCAGAGTTACCTCCAGTCTCGGCACCCTCTTCCTCCATCAGAGTTGTCCATCATCTACACAAGACACAATAAGGTGCGGGCGTAGCCCATGCAGGGGTGAGTATATAATGATACTCAGTAGGGACCATAAGACCCTCAAAGGTATCAAAAAATCCATAAAGGATGAACCAAAATGCATGGAAACAACAATAAACCCTACTTAGGTATATTCCCATACATGTACCTTAGTTATCAAGTACACCCATCCCATTTATGAAAAAACACAAGGCCCAACACAAAATCCCAAACTCAATTGTTCTGTGGAGGAAATATTACCTCAAAGGTAACACCCAAAAGTTATGCACCACAATGGTAAATCAAAACAGAAGTTTACCAAAAAGGTATCACCACAAAGGTAAGTAACACAAAGGTATCACCACACAGAAGAATACCACAAAGGTATCACCACAAAAGTAAGGATTTATCTCACACCAGGTATAACTTAGGTATGGTAGTAAATATGATTAGATGTAACTATTGATTCATCATATATTGTTAAGAGATAGACCCACGTAGGATCCTAAATCATCAAACCCACATAAGATCCTAGTATAGTAGACCCATGTAGGATCCTAGTGTAGTCCAACATAGATTACTAGATTGGATCCATGTGAGATCCTCGAACACACACACATAGGATCCCAAGGCACATACCCACATAGCATCTCTTACTCATGTTACAACTATCTACAGGGTTCCCGAACTATGCTCAATTGATTTTGGGATGGTCCGATCCTCAAGCCATAGGTTAATACACCAAATATCACAAAGTACCATGAATATGGATCCCAATGTACCACCACATAATAGGGGTGTCAATGTGATAGATGGTGCGTCAATCAGACACCCGGTCTATAAGTTATTGGTCTTTTAGTCCTGGTGGCCCGGTTGGATTTGTGTTCGATCCAACCCAACCATACCCCCACATTATCCAAAACACAAGTGGTGTATACCAAAAGGACCGTCTTGATCCATGGTTTCAGGATCCGTAGACGGTTCAGCCAATGGAAGCCCGTAGCTCATGTTATGGCCAAAAGAGTGGAAAGGGGTCGGTGTTGATCCATGTCCGGTCTGACCCGGTTGGACAGACCCAGCCCGACCTGGCTTACAGGGTTTGGCCCTGCCCACCGCCATGGCCCATGGTGCGGTATGCGATTGGCGGCCCACTAGCCCGTGGCTGGGTGGCCCCACGGTGGGGTCCGCTCTAGCCACCACCCAAGGGGGAGGTTCCCTCTGGCTACCCCAAATGGCCCAGCCGTTCGGGTTCAGTGGATGACCGGATGGTGACACGTGGTACTAGAAGATAGAACGCAGGACCTGGTGTTCCACTCAACTCCTTGGATGGTCGGATGACCAGCCTACCTATGCAGTGTGGTTGTGCATCATGCCCCCGCCGATGGACAGCAGCAAGCCAGTCGCCCTACCTTCACCGCTGGGGTCTCATTTCGCAGCTCCTGCACACCATGCGGCATGGACGCACCCCGCTTCCCCGTTGAATGGATGGTTGTGCGCCGACCACCACCCTTGCTCTACCACAACCCTTCTCCAGTAGTGTGATTGCGCCACAACCGTCATCGCGGCCGACCGGAGTGCCGACCACCGCTCCCGAGTCCCAACGTTTTCGGTCACCGGTGACGTTCCTTCAGTCACGGGGCGCACCCCGGTGGCACTTTATTCATTCTGTAGACTCCCGCACTCATGTTGTGATATTGACATTGATTTGAGACCGAAAAATCCACAAATGTTGTGGAGGTGTTGGGTCGTGTTCGTTTGGCATGAAAACTCCACGTTAGAATGGTAGCAAGCGACATAGTTGTTTTTGATTCCAGAAGAATGACATCAATGGGGTAAGGGGTATTTGAAACAAAAATCCCTACATCAATTTCTCGTTGGATGTTTCATGAGATGAAGTCAGTGAAGGTGATGATGGTTCCAAAAATTGTCGCTTCTGTAACATGCTTTGAAGTCAGGCTCTTGCGTCATCCTCACTCATGATTATGAAGTATTTTCTTCTTTAGAGTGGGTTTTCTCTGTTTGGGGGAAATTTTTCCCCAAATTTCTCCCAACTCTCTCATTTTCTAACGATTTCCAACCCGCAAATTGGGAGCCAACCTATTAAAAATAAGTCTATCATTAAATTAATTTTGGCATAATTAATTAATTTAAGTTTGCACAAATAATTAATTAAATTTGGAACAATTAATCATATAGAGTTGAATGGTTTTCCCACATTAAGAGGGTTTAGTGTGGTCCCCACCACAATGAATTCAGAATGAGAGGTTTTCCAGCTCAGGTGGTCCCCACCATCATAATTTAAAAATAGAGGTTTCAAAAGAAAAATAAACTGTTAATTATTTTATTTTTCTTGTTCCATGAAAAACTGAAAAAATATCTTCCACCCTCAACCTACTGCGGTCGAGGTGAATGTCGCCTTAAGCGAATATCGGTGCTGCGAGTCCAACAGTGCCCTCAGATTTCAATTCCGATCACTACTTCCAATGTTACAAAAACCCTCTTGCACGTTTACTGAACGTACATAAAAAAAGATTAGAAATTCATTTCGGGCACACTGGGCCTCGGTATAAGGACCCGACCTTAAACATTACATAATATTTAATTAAATGAATAATTCACATTGAGGATCTTTTCAGCTTTAGAGTTTTAGAGAATTGGTCCACAACTATTACATAAAAACTCGAATATTAAAAGTAGACACTACTACTATGTATCCATTTTTTCTTAAAAAACTCTTAAAAAGAAACATGTCTAGTTCCATATTTTAGACAGCATGATTTTCCATGATCCCATCCCTGACCTTATTCATCTTTAAGTCCTGTGGAAAACATTTCAAAAACCTAGAATGAGCATAAAAATCTCAGTAAGGGTTATAAAATAAGAATTTAAAACATTATACCATCAATAAATACAAATCAATGAAGCCATACTTTTCAATCATAACATACCTTGAGAAATCATAATATATATGAATAACACACACAAATCATAAATCATAAAGGTTACTAATGGAATCCATATCAAACATACATTGTAGCTATCACATCTACATAGGGATTTACACTTGGAATACCCATCACGGTATATTCCCTAAATCTCTTAGGAGAAACATCACGTTCACCTCTGTCACATTACACAATGCATTGGATAGCTATCTCGGGCTCACCCGCCCTTGTTTTATCATGGAACCAACCGTATACATAAACAATTCCCAATAACCATAACATAATCATAAAATATAACACTTATACAAATGAAGTATAACACTTCCTCATTCCAATATATCAAATCAAGACAATGTTTTGCCAAATCATTTTCAAAACCCTTTAAAAATAGATTTTTGAATCAAAGTGTCCCTTACCACTTTGAAGATTTTAAATGAATTATCATTTTAAAACATTAATGTCCATATAAATAAATCCTAATACCCATTTTGAAAACATGGAAATTAATGAAAAACATTGAGAAGAATAAATCTTTAAAATATTTAAAACAATATTTTTTTTAATGAGTTTTTAATAAAAAGAGAGATGCTTGAATACAAATAATTGAAGAATAACTTTTAATCATAACAATATAATATCATTAGAATAAATGGATTCATGATATAATATTTCAAAGGATAGTATATACAACATATATGAGTGATTTGGTGCATAATAACAATGAAGTCTCAGTGGAAATGTATATTGGGATGAAATCTCTTATAAAGAAGGTATCCTTAAATTAAGGATAAATCAATCACATAATTATGTGTGAGAAATATAAATACACCCAATATAAGTGTATATTAATTGTTAAACAATCAGAGGTCATTCTCACATATTCATTGGATGACATGTTCATGATTACAAGTTGATCCCAAAGAATTGAAATTGGGTTAAGAGGTTCCCTTATAAAAATTCGACATCCTAACGACATCACGTTAAAATTCAGAAAATGAGTTGATGAAATAAAAAAGGTAATATAATCACATGGACATAATTTTTGCATAAATAAGGATATATAAGAACATATCCCACCATAATAAGATGTAAATTAAAATACATAACAAAAAAGAAGTCTTTTATAAAGAGGAGGGTGAATAGTTCCCATACCGATTTGGTAACTTACAAAACATATGCCACATGAAAGAAGGATCATACAATGAAGATTTAAATACTAATAAATGAAAATATATTACATAAATAGTACAATCATGGGAAGTAAATACGCCACACAGAAGGAAATAATGGAAAATATAGCATGAATCTCACGGGAATAAAAAGTGAGACGAAACACTTTACTACGTTGTAATCAACTGAGTCGTAAGAAAAAAAGTTAATAACCACCAAATGAATCACATAATACCATGAATATAATTAAAATCATTATAATATATATCATATGGCATTACACAATGCACTACATTCAATGAATAAGTGGCGAACAATGGAAATCTCACGAAATTAAAAGTGGGATAAGTAAATCCATTACCTTTTTTCTGACTTGACTCGATAGTTCTTTAATCTCCTAAATAATAAAATACATATAATTTCAACTTTCTTAAGAAAATTTTTCAACTTTATTATTCCATTTATATCACTTATTACCGTGTTATAAATATTATGTTATCATTTAAGTTAATAACTTCCATTTTGTCGATTTTTGGAACTTGAGTCAAAAATGAACACCTTATATTTACATGTTGTCCATGTGGTCAATATTTCATTATATCCAGAATGAAATTAATTATTTAGATATCATATATATCATATATATCCAGTATATACATGTATTTATAATAGTACATAACATTTGGAGGTAAGAAATGAAATGCACCGTTCATGGAGACGGTAAGCCGTACGTACGCAAGAACGCTACTTTCATTTCAATTTCATATTTTAATGGAAATAAAACATAATAAAACATATTTATATTATAATTAAAGTATAATATAATATATAATATCATGAACTCCATCCATTATACATCCCACATAAGGCATTAACGAATCAAATCACTTTGAGGAGGCGGTAGTCCGCACGACTTCAAATGACATTATCGTATTTACCCACTATGGAAAGCATAAAGGAATGCTATAAATGGGAAGTAAAGAAGAATATGGAAATCATAAAAAATATATCTATCATATCTAAATATACTTCCCTCATAATGGCCACCATGAGAGGCGGTAATATGTACTTAAACAATCATCGTTTCATGAGGCCTTAGTTTCCCATCCACAGAAACATTATGTTCTTCATCCATTTGATGGGTGTGTGTGTAAGTGTAGTTCAAATCCTTCTCATAAAAAAATCATAGTATATTGAGGATACTTGTGTTGTCACAAAAAAAAATTAATAAAAATATTTTAGGTGTTGGAGAAGTAAAATTAAAGAGAAACTGTTACCTTTAATTTGGGTAACTCCCTTTGGTTTGAACCAAAAGACTTCTTGAAGTGGCTTCAACCTAAGGTAAGGCTTATAAGTGAAGGATAGGGATATAGGGAGATTAATTGGGCAGATTTCGGATGAGACAAATGTCTTGAGAGGTGTGAGGAATTGTATAGAAATGGTCTCCTTTTATAAGGGAGAGGAGGGGCTCTTTAGGAAAGTGTGAAAATATTATTTTATTATATAATGATATTCAGTTTCAAAAGGTCAAAAAATAATTAAAGATGAAGATAAGATGACTCATGATCTAAATAAAACAATCCAATCAGAATTGTAAATGTTTTGGATAATATTGCAATCATTATAAGATTATTTAGTTAAATCATTTATTAACGAGGTAAATACTGCATCATTATTGTGTCATAAATAATTTAATTTATATGATGTCTAAAAATAATAAAAAAACTACCAGGATGTAGGAAAGCTTTTAATATTTCCGATTAATATTCATAGTCGAAAATATGACTTATATAACACCATATAAAAATTAATTAATTAATGTTTTTTAATGTCAATTTTGTCTTTACATTATATTAATTAATCTAAATTGATATTTTTACTCCCAAGTGGCTCAATGGGGTCCCAAAATCGACCCAAATATTTTCATGGTCGTTAATGACTCAAACAATAAGGTTTGGACAAGTGTTAACTTAATTTTGAATTATTATATTATAATTTTTACCTTGAATTACCATATTTACCTTCAACCGTGGTAAATAAAAGTCAAAAGTTACTATTCACCAAAAATCTTTTTGTCTTAATGAACCACATTTTACTTCTTGAAAACAACCATGTATGTCATATTTTTTAAATTAAATTCCCAAAATTTGTAAAATTTCATTTAAATGAAAAAGTCAGTTTTTTTAACTACAACTAAGTGGTTTCACTATTCATAAAAAATTGATGTTTGTGAGAAAAAATACCACAAAATCAGCCTAAGAATTATTTGATATTCCAAATTTAAAATTTATGTCTATTTTTAAAAATTCAAAACATAGAAGTGGCATTTATTAATTTAAAAATTAATTCTTGTTGTTCAAACAAATAGCGTGTTTTTATGAAACAATAACTATCAAGAGATTGATACTTGTTTATGTCCAATTTCAAAGTGAAATTAATTCCAATGACCAACATTAGATTAAATCGTAAATATATATTTTAATTTCACTTTAAAAACAACCATAAAAATAATCTAACCATATAAATAAATTTTATTAAAAGGCACTTTTGAATTAAAATGCAATATTTTTCACTATTTCTTAAAAATGAACTTTATCAGAAAAATACCAAAAAATACCCAATGTATAATTTGATGTCCCAATTATAAATAAGGATTTTAGTTGGTAAATTAGAATGTATTGAAGTGATTAAAACTATATTTAAAGAGGTTTCACCATTAAAAGGCGATAAATCGGCCTTTTAATGTAAATTATGCTTAAAATTTGATTTATTCACATTTTAAGCCTCTAACATTTTATCAGATAATGTAAATAAATTTCACTAATATGTATTATCATATTGTAGTTAGTTTCATTAATTCATACCAATACAATTTCTAGGAGCTAACTACCATTTAAAATAATAATATAATATTATTAGTATGGAACGTAAGATTTCAAAGAAACCCGTTGTTGCGTATCGGGTACACTATCGAACAGAGCAACCCTTTTAAAGTAATATTTATATTTAATTCAAAAATTAATAAATATAAAAAATTCATATTCTTTATTTACCTGGGATGTTACATCCTTCCTCCTTTTGGGAATTGGGTCCCCGTAATTTTAAAATTTGGGCTCGGAAACTTTATTGAAAGTCCCATATTGTAAAAAAGAGTCAGTAAAACTATCACTTTAAAAGAAAGAAAGAGAAGTACCATGGTCACCTGAGTTAACCCAAACCAAGATTCCATGTAAACATGGATATGGAGAAGAAAACAAAGGGTCATGTTCTAATGGAAAGTGATAGGAAATATGTTTAGGAGAAAGTTAACCACCAGAAAATCAAAAACATTGGATGGGTTTAACAGTATTTGATTCCCTAGTAGGAAAAGTTAACGGAGAAGATTTTTGTATAAAGATACTTTTTTTGTGGAATTTATTTATGAGCTTGACCAAAAACATAAGGAAATATACATACTTGTCATGTAGACATCTATCATTTACTATATTTCTAACACAAACTCATATTTTCTCCAAACGATGAAAATTCAGGATGACTTATTTTCACATTACGAGCTCTATAATCAACATCGAGAGAATCACATAATCCAAAAAAGATGAACTATATATTTCCCATGTCTTTAGATATTAACTAAAACCAAAATGTTTAGTATAAGATCAGATAATCACCAAAAAGAGAATCCTTTAAAAAAAGAAATACTACTCTTAATCTACAAAATTCAACAAAAAGAACCCAAGGTTCCAGAAATACCATTAAATAAACATTTATCCTTAAAATTTCATCCAATTCATCCAAACTAAGATTGAAACCCAAATCTATGAATGATTTAATCACATAGTCATCCATGGTAAATCTTAACATTTATATACAAATAACATCAATTACTCTTAAAGTCTCATACTGAAGATTAATTAACCGAATCACATATCCTCCATGATAGGTTAATCATTTCCACAGAAAAACCAAAATCAACTTATTCTTGATTCATATGATCATCTAACTAAAACGAATTAGTCATACTAACTAGGTACTTCATGTAGTCCAGTGGTAGGAAATAAATACAAGTCGCACTTTGGTTGTAGGTTCAATTCCCACGGCTCCATCCGACACGATAGGTTGTCACACAGTTTTCAAGTTGTCCCTTTTCAGAAACTACATAATTTTATAACATTCCCAAAAATAGATAAATTCATCACAAATAACCATAACATATTTTAACCACAATGGTTATATAATATCTTTTATTTTTCATCCCAAAATTTATTAACTGGTAATTGCCTCAAATTCAAGGATCATATAAACCCAAATGGTTATTTATAACTATAGACACAAAATAAAAGATAATTATTCATTAAATAAAATTTTCATATATCAAACTTCAGGGTTACACATACTATAAAAAGTCTTCTAATGTAATCCCATCATCAAAAGAGACTTAATAATTTTAAGCATTTTACCATCCTAAAATCTACCATAACTCTTGAATCCCTTATTTGTTGACCTCTTACTCATTCAACGTTATTCTTGATCCCTTAACCATTCATATACAACTTATTCTGAAATACTTATTTCCTACATACAAAAATCAGGAATCATATCCTAAGATTCAATAATATCAAAACATATGTTAAGAATTAATCCATACCTTTCATAGGTCATTGTCAGTTTCTTCATCCTTAATCAGAAAGGCATTAGTTGTTGGTAAACATATATTTGTACGATCCAAGTGATCCAATTCAAAAAACTTATTCGTAGGACATGTGTTTGAAAAATTACCATGCACAACACATTTAAAACATTCAATTGATCCCTCGTAAAGGACTTCTTTCCCTTTCCTCGAGTCAACTGGATGCTTCCTTTTTCCATGATAGGTTATTTCTTTATGACCTTCATTTCCACATCTATAGAATCTTTCTGTCCCTTTGGAACATTTTCCTAGGTGTTTCTTACAACATATTTGACACATAGGTTTTTTATCACACTTCCCTTTAGGATTATTACCTAAAAATCCATAGGGATTTGTTTCTCGCATATATGATTCCTTGTAAAGATCACTAAATTTCAGGTGGTCAATCATGACTCTAGATAGTTGGTTGAGAATAACCACAATTGTTCTTATTATAGCTCCCATATCATTCAGTTTATCATTCAGAAAACCATCACAGTTTTCTTCACATCCACTGTAACTTTGGTGCCTGCTAGATCCATCCATTTAGTAAAACGAAAAATGTCAATGTGAGTATATCAGTACAAGCATCATATAATATCTTATGAGGAGTGTAAACACTAAGATATACTTATTCATGTTATCTTAAACTCATTAAATATATCTAGATAAACTAATACTCTTTCTGAAATCCTAACCATTATGGTAATGTCACTTATGCTTAAAGAATTCCCTAACCTCTAAAGTTATCTAAACCAACCCCTGATACAAACTATAAGGACCCGGCCTTAAACATTACATAATATTGAATTAAATGAATAATTCACATTGAGGATATTTTCATCTTCATAGTATTAGTGAATTAAGCCATAACGTTTATATTACAACTTGAATATTACATGTAGACACTACTACTCAGTATCCATTTTTTTCATAAAATAAAAACTCTTAAAATTAAACATGTCTAGTTCCATATTTTAGACAGCATGACTTTTCCATGATCCCATCCTTGACCCTATTCATCTTTATGTCCAGTGGAAAACATTTCAAAAACATGGGATGAGCATAAAAAGCTCAGTAAGGGTTATAAAATAATAATGGTAAGCATTATCCCATCAAAAAATAAAAATCAAGGAAACCATACTTTTCAATCATAACATACTTTAGAAAAACATAACATTTATGAATAACACACAAAAATCATAAATCATAATGTCTACTTATGACATCCATATCAAACATACATTGTAGCTATCACAACTACATAGGGAGTTACACTTGGAATACCCATCACAGTATATTCCCAGAATCTCTTAGGAGAAACATCACGTTCTCCTTTGTCATGTTACCCAATGCATTGGAGAGCTATCTCGGGCTCACCCGCCCTAGGTTTATCACGGAACCACCCTTATATGTAAACAATGCCCAATAACCATAACATAATCATAATATATAACACATGTATAAAGTAAAGATAAAAGTTCCTCATTCCAATATATCAAATCAAGACAATGTTTTTCCAAATCATTTTCAAAACCATTTAAAAATAGATTTTTGAATCAAAGTGTCCCATACCAATTTGAAGATTTTAAATGAATTATCATTTCAAAACATTAATGTCCGTATAAATAAATCCTTAAACCCATTTTGAAAACATTTACATTAATGATAAATATTTAGAAGAATAAATCATTAAAACATTTATAACAATATTTTAGTTAACGAGTTTTTAACAAAAAGAGAGACGCTTGAATACAAATAATTGAAGAATAACTTTTAATCATAACATTATAATATCATGAGAAGAAAGGGATTCATGATATAATATTTCCAAGGATAGTATATAAACCATATAAGAGTGATTTGGTCCATAACAACAATGAATTCTTAGTGGAAATGTAAATTTGGATCAAATCTCTTATAAAGATGGTATCCTTAAATTAAGGATATATCTATCACATAATTATGTGTGATAAATATAAATACACCAAATAAAAGTTTATATTAAGTTTAAAACAATTATAGGTAATTCACACATATTCATAGGAAGACATGTTCAAGAAGTACACGTTGAGCCCAACGAATTGAAATTGGGTTAAGAGGTTCTCTTGTAAAAATTCGACAGTCGAACGACGTCACCTTAAAATTACGAAAATGAGTTGATGAGATAAAAAAGGGAATCTCATAACTTGGATATAAATTTTACCTCAATAAGGATATATAAGAACATATCCCAACATAATAATATGTAAATTATAAGACATAACAAAAAGAAGTCTTTTATAAAGAGGAGGGTGAATAGTTCCCTTACCGATTTGGTAACTTACAAAACATACGCACATGGAAAAAGGATCATACAATGAAGATGTAAATACTCATAAATGAAAGTATATTACATAAATATTACACTCATGTTCAGTAAATACACCATACAGAAGAAAATAGTGGCTAATATAGCATGAATCTCGCGAGAATAAAAAGTGAGACGAAACCCTTTACTACATTGTAATCAACTAAGTCGTATGACCAAAAGTTAATAACCACCAAACTAATCACAGAATAACATGAATATAATTAAAATCATTATAATATATATCAAATGGCATCACACAATACACCACATGCAATGAATAAGTGGCGAACAATGGAAATCTCACGGAATTAAAAGTGAGATAATAAAATCCATTACCTTGTGTCCGACTTGAATCGATAGTTCTTTAATCTCCTGAATAATAAACTAATGATAATTTATACTTTCTTAATAACATTTTTCAATTTTATTATTCCATTTATATCACTTATTACCATGTTATAAATATTATGTTATCATTTAAGTTAATAACTTCCATTTTGTCCATATTTGGTACTTGAGTCAACAATAAACACCTTATATTTACAAGTTGTCCATGTGGTCAATAGATCATTACATCTAGAATGAAATTAATTATTTAGATATCATATATATCATATATATCCATTATATACATGTATTTGTAATAGTACATAACATTTGGAGGTAATAAATGAAATGCACCGTTCATGGAGACGGTAGGCCGTACGTACGCATGAACACTACTTCCATATCTATTTCTTATTTTAATGAAAATAAAACATAATGATACATAGTTATATTATAATTCCATTATAATATCATATATAATATCGTTAACTCCATCCTTTATACATCCCACATAAGGCATTAACGAATCAAATCACTTTGAGGTGGCGGTAGTCTGCACTTCTTCAAATGAGATTATCGTATTTACCCACTATGGAAACCATAAATGCGTGTTAGAAATGGGAAGTATAGAAGCATAAGGAAATCATAAACATAATATATATCATATATAAATATATTTCCATTATAATGGTCACCATGAAAGGCGGAAAGATGTAATTGAACAATCATCATTCCGTGAGGCCTTAGTTTTCCATCCACAAGAAATGTTATGTTTTTCATCCATTAGATGAATGTGTGTGTAAGTGTAATTAGAATACTTCTCATAACAGCATCCTAGTATATTGAGAATACAGTTTTTGTTACAAAATAAATGAATAAAAAGAGTTTAGTGGTTGGAGAAGTAAAATAATAGAAAACAATTTATGAGAAATTGTTACCTTTAATTTGGGTAACTCTCTTTGGTTTGAACCAAAGGACTTCTTGAAGTGCCTTCTTCATAAGGTAAGGCTTCTATGTAGAGTACAGGGATGTAGGTAGATTAATTGAGATGATTTTGGATGAGCCAAATTCCTTGAGAGGTGTGAGGAATTGGATATAAATGGTCTCCTTTTATAAGGGAGAGGAGGGGCTCTTTAGGAAAGTGTGAAAATATTATTTTATTATATAATGATATTCGGTTTCAAAAGGTCCAAAAATAATTAAATATGAATATAAGATTACTCATGATCTAAATACAATCATACAATCGGGATTGGATGTGTTTTGGATAATATTGTAATCATTATAAGCTTATTTATTTAAATCATTTATTAATGAGTGAAATACTGCATCATTATTGTGTCATAAATAATTTTACTTATTTGATGTCTACAAATTATAAAAAAATACCATTATGTAGGAAATATTTTTATCTTTACAATGAATCTTTATAGTCGAAATTATGACTTATATATCACCATATAAAAATTAATTACTAAATGATTTTTGTTAATGTCAATTTTGTCTTTACATTATATTAATTAATCTAAATTGTCATTATCACTCCCAAGTGGCTCAATGGGGTCCCAGAATCTACAGAAAGATTCCCATTGTCATTAAGGACTCAAAAAATAAATTTTGGACAAGTCTTAAGGTGATTTAGAATTATTATAATATTATTTTTATCTTAAATTACCATATTTACCTTTAACCGTGGTAAATAAATGTCAAAAGTTACTATTCACCAGAAATTATTTTTTTCTTAATGAACCACATTTTACTTCTTGATAACAACCTTGTATGTCGGATTTTTCAAATTCAATTCCCAAAAGTGGTAAAATTTCATTTAAATGAAAAATTCAGTTTTTTAACTACCGCTAAGTTGTTTCACTATTCATCAAAAATTGATGTTTTTCAGAACAATATCAACAATTCAGCCTAAGAATTATTTGATATTTTGATTTCAAAATTTATGTCTATTTTTTCAAATTAAAAACATTGATTTGGAATTAATTAATTTATAAATTAATTCCCGTTGCTAAAACAAATAGCGTCTGTTTAAGAAACAATATCTATCAAAAGATTGATACTTGTTAATGTCCAATTTCAAAGTGAAATTAATTCCAATGACCAAAATTGAATTAAATGGTAAAAATATATTTTAATTTCACTTATAAACCATCTAAAAATATAATCTAACCATATAAATAAATTATATTAAAAGGAACATTCGAATTAAAATGCAATATGTTTCACTATTCATTTAAAAATGAACTTTATCAGAAAAATACCAATAAATTACCCAAAGTAAAATTTGATGTCCCCATTCTAAAGAATAATTTTATTTGGTTAATTAGAATGTATTTAAGTGGCCAAAACTATATTTAAATAGGTTTCACCATTAAAAAGTGATAAGTCATCCATTTAATGTAAATTATGCTTAAAATTAGATTTATTCAGATTTTAAGCCTCTAAATTTTTATTGGATAATGTAAATACATTTAACAAACATGTATAATAATATTGAAGTTAGTTTCATTCATTCCCACCAATACAATGGATAGGAGTTAACTACCATTTAAAATAATAATATTATATTATTTGTGTGCAACGTAAGATTCCAACGAAACATATTGTTGCGTATCGGGTACGTTATCGAACATAGAAAATCTTTTAATGTAAAATTAATATTTAATTCAAAAATTAATAAATATGAAAAACTCACATTCTTTATTTACCTGGGATGTTACACTCGGAATCACGTGCCATCAATTTTCATGGACTCGAATATTTCAATAATATTTTTTGAAAAATATTCATGCAATTTCCACGTCTTTACAAGAATTTGAATGCTCTAAATGACCATGTTCTCTATCTCTCCTCATTAGAACATGATGGTTAAATTATTCTTCCATGTATATATTTTTATCACTATTAAAATGTGTATCTTTTTAGTAACCTATGATTCTCACTTTCCCTCATATTAAGAGAATATTTTATAAACCCTATTTTTGAGGATGTTATTTTTTAAGTAGTTGAGAATGTAACACCCCAATAATTTTTTATAGTTTTAAATAATTTATTTAATTATGTGTTTTAATTAAAAATAATAAAATTTATAAATAATTATATTACAAATTTATAGCCTTCAAATTAATTAATGTTCTAAAAAGAAATATTATTTTCCAGTATTAATTTCTGTAAAAGAATATTTTAATATATATATTAATTTATTTTTTTAAAAAGTTAATTTTTACTAACATATTAGATAAATAAATATTTTAAATGAACATGAACACTATATATATTGGCTATTATAATTATTTTGATAAATAGTAAATCGTACTATGAATATATTGACTCTTAATATGTGATCCAAAGGATTTAAAAATAAATTTAACATAGAATGCATGAAACACTACATCCCTATGAAACAACACTTTGTTATAAGCTAGGAAATAAACATAATTTTGTGGCTTATGTGTTTTAAATTTTGAAAAAATGGATATTCATTTTTTCTTTTAGAATGATATTTGGAGACTGATTTAGTCAACTTAATTTTTGGTGAATAGTAACATACCCATATGAATACTAGCATACCCTTTGGAATAGTAACATGACCCATAGAAATAGTAACTAACCCTTATGAATATTAATCTCACCCAAGTAAGTAAAAATAAAATTTAGGCACATTGTAAATGAAATTAAATATTTTATAAATTATTAATTATGTGTTGGTATTTTTGTGATTAATAATTATTTAATTACAGTTGTAAATTAAAAAATTTATTTTAAATAAAACAAATATTTTTTTAAAAAATCCTAAATAAATATTTTTGGTACAATGATTTTACAATAATTTAAAATGACCTTAAATAATTTACAAGGTATTATAAAAGCAGTTTTGGTTTTAAAACTACATATATCATGTAAATAATGATTTTAATTAAGAAATAAATTTCTCATATTTTGAATATTATTTTCATAAAAAGGAGTTAATTTTTTATTTAACACATTGAAAAATGTTTTTGTTGAATTATTAGTATTTTTCTGAAATACAAGAATTTTTTTTGTGAATAGTGAAATCTGATAAATTATAAAATATGCTAAAAAATAAATTTCTACATCATGAATGAATCATAACAAAAGTAAATGGAAATTTTTTCAAACCTATATGAACCTATTACTATTTTTTTCATGTAATCATTACTATTTTTTGTGTTATTGAAAAATAATAAACTGATGATTATATTATCAAGATAAACCTACTCTCCTCTGCTATAAAAACCACCAACACACCCATATTCACGTAACTCCTCTCAAGACTTGTGACTTTTCTAAATTCTGCTAAAATATCATCCCATGCCCCCCAAGTCTAGCATCCCTTGGTCTCATAAAAAGACCAAATACACTCTCCTAAAGAGGCACTGAAGGAGGATTAATTCAAAAGGAAAATTTCTCTTTTAAATTATTTAACGTTCATTTCAAGTTCCGTTGTATTCTTTTCTATCCTCACCTCTAATCATACAAATGTTATGAAATCTCCATTACCATAAATTTACAGTAAATTTGTTTGATCCGATATGTGCTATTTTACAACATTCAAGGAAGATGGGATTTCAATTTCTATTACCATATTAAATTATGGTCATGAAACCATTAATATGGTTTAACCATACTAAAATATATTTATTATGTCTCATATGTGGTTTTGAAATCTTTTCGTACACATGGTTTTGATTTATAAATTAAAATGAGCTCATTGTGTTCAAAAACTACTAATTAACCCAAATGATTATCATTAAATAATTTATATAATGATTCAACATCACTCCATGTAACCAAATTAAATTTACAACCATGTAACCTTATGGATATTCACTAATAATGTATAACTTCAATTCTAGATAAACATATTTGTTTTACACAATTCTGCATTCGGGTATAAAGTATACTGATCATGAAACAAATAGACCCGAAGAATGAAATTGAACCTCTTAACCCATCCAAAAGACCATGAATGACCTTAATAAGGCTATAATAAATCAATTAAATGGATATGAGATCATTTAATTTTTAATTAATGAAAATAGATTTTATTATTCATGTTATTAAGATTATTTGGAGAAAACCGTCATACTAAATATAAGGGTTTCTTCATCTCACTTCAATTTTTGTGAGATATTTTGTATTCACATAATTTACTTCTGTAAGGTGTATTTATACTAACCATTGATTTTTCATTTCATGAATCTATTTATTTTTGTAAAATTCAATGTATCATTTTGTGATTATTAATTTTGGGTCATTTGATTCAATTTATTACAATGTTTTATGTATTTTCTACCCAAACCTCTATTTTCATTCGGGTTGCTCTTATTTTATACTCACCTCAATGAAATTCTTATTTATTATTATTTACTCCTCATAAATTATTTTAAAATTTTATATATATGTGTACCAATCATAATACCTCTTTATTTTATGGAATTTTATATGATTTAAAGGAATCTTTTATAAATTATTCTGAAATGCAAGCCCGAATGAAGGAACTTCTCTAATTATTACATATTTTGAAGTTCACACTATAATCTATTTTTATATAGATTTACCATCCTAAAATCACAAATTTCAATAGAAAAAATATATTTTGGTCAATTTCTATTTTTATGAAACAAGACATGCCTTTGTGCTTTAAAATCTCTTTAATGAATTCTTTAAACCACATTTAAATGTTTTAATTCTAAATTTTTATTAAAAACACTTTTTTCATGATTTTACATTAGTGGGACTCCATTTATTCATAGAATTTAATATAAATGTCATTTACTTTTATTTTCATGGATATACATGTATAGAACCAGATATATGACAATTAAAAATGATTTTCAAAGGTACTCTTCTTTCCAAAGTAATATAATTTTGTCTCACATCACATTAACTTTTATGAGATATATGCCTTGTTCACCCCTAATTCATTTCATGTGTTTTACATACATCCCCTTTTTTACATCATATAAATATTATCCTAATTCTTATGATATTATAAGGGTTCATGATTTTAATGTTTCAAGGTGGTATGTGACACTTCAGAATGTTTCAGTGTTTCCCAAAGCTACTGTGTTATTCTTTACATTGACATGCTTAAAAGATAATCGTATCCCGAAGGACTGGGTAGTTTAGTTTTGTTTGAAAACTAGATACATGCATAGGTTCAACAATAAAACAAGAAACTAAATACATCATATATGTTTTATTGGGAACATCCACAACACCATGTTAATCCCTACAGGTCATTCTTATTAAACATCATTATGTCCTTAGAAAATGAAACATAAGAATGTGGTGAGATGAGATGCTCAGTAAGGGTTATAAATATAATGGAATATGACTAAATCTTAAACATTATTCATAGGGAATAACTAATAACATGTTCATTTAAAAATAATCCCAAACATATTTTGGTCGGAATTAGAGATGAATAAATAATGCCTTAATAAAGCATAATCATGGGTATTTTACTAGTAGAATAACAACATGAACTATTAATTACAATTTTCATAATAAGGGAAGTAAAATTTGAGAAATCATAACCATATCAGCAATGCGTCATACCAAGACCATAAATATACATTTTGTCAAGGCCTTCTGTCAAGACCATAGTTTGTCTCATGAGACCTACTAATGCCCCAAGAGGATATAGCGGGCCCTACTAAACCCTTAATAAGTCTAGTGAATTCATCATATGAGTGGGGATAAATATAATCAACATATAAATTCATCTTCAAACAAACATATGAAATGTAAATAACTTTCCATTCTCATTAAACAGAAACACAATCCATTCGAAGTAAATTGGTGAATGGTATCAAGATAGAACATCCACATTAAATATAATCAGAAAACCTTAAAAAACATATTATATATGATATAATCAGTTATAAACCTCTATGAAATACAAGTTTAATCAATGTATGTTGACATAAATAATGTTACTTTTAAAAGATACCATTGGAAAATTCTTAAGGAGATAATATGTAATCATTACGAAGTGTCCCATACCAACGTGAAATATTCAAATGAAAATCCATTAAAATATCATGAGAATAAAGATAATCTTCATATGATATAACAAGGGGAATTAAATACACCACATGAAAGTAAAAATTGTTGAACAGGGCGTATCACTCATAAAAGAAAAAATGTCGTGAGAAAAATCAATTTTACATTGCAATGAAGAGTTATTTTGGAAATTCATTTGTATTGGTGATAAATTTGGGTTCAAATATGTACAACACAGAAAAGAAAAAGGGAGGACATTTTGATTAAATTTTAGGCAAATTTTTTTTACCACTAATGTAAAATCTTTGAAATAGTGTTTTTAAAGAATCTTTATAATTAAAACATTTTACTTCAGTTTAAAGAATTCATTAAAGAGATTTTAAAGATAAAAGAAATGTTTTCTTTTATAAAACCAAAAAATGAACCAAAATAGTTTTTTCATGTTATAATTAGTGATTTTAAGAAGTTAATTACTTCTTATTATATATTATAGAATGATATTCAAAATTTGTAATAATTTTAGAAGTTCATTGAATCGTAATTAGATTTCAAAAGAATAATTGAATGATTATTTTAAAACATGAAACTCCACATAAAATAAAGAAGGATTATGATTGGTACACATATACAAAAAATTCACATAGAATTTATTATTATTAAATAATAATAAATAAGAATTTCATTATGTTGAGTATAGAATTACAATACCCAAAATGAAAATCGATGTTTAGTAGAAAATACTTACAACTTTGTAATCAATTGAAATGCATGCCCCAAAATTAAAATTCCGAAAATGATACATTAAATTTATGGAAAATAATTATATTCATGATATAAAAAATCAATTTATAGTAAACATACATCATACACATGTAGTAGTAGTGAATAAATAATATCTCATAAATAAATGGATGTGAGATGAAAAAACCCTTACCTAAAGTCTGAAGGTGTTCTCCAATTGATCTTAATATCGTAAATAATAAAATTTAGGTTCATTAATTAATATTTAAAAATCCTCTTCTCCATGTAATTGATTTATTATAACCATATTATGTTCATTCATGGACTTTTTGATGGGTTAAGAGGTTCAATTTCATTGTTTATGTCTGTTTCGTTCATGATCAATATACTTATATACATGGACGGTGTTACTGTATGTCAGTTTTGAAAAGACCCAATCCCAGTTTCCTAGAGTTAGTGCCATGTTTGATTACATTGGAATGATTACAAGATATTAATATCTCTATCGAATGAATAATTTTTTAGTTTTTGATAACCAAATATACATAGAAGTTAAACGTTAAAACTTGAAAGGAAAAAAATTAGAATCTCATTTGACAACATCCATAACTCCTAAGATATTCCTGAATGTCATTCATAATATAGCTATCCATGTCATGGGAAAGTGAAAAAAAAATTGGTGAGATAAAATGCTCAGTAAGGGTAATAAATATATGGGAAGATATAATATACATAAACATTAGGCTGGGTGAATAACAAAAAACACATGTCTTTAAAATTTAACATCAACATATTAATACTGAAAAAAGAGATGAATAAATAATTCTATAAAGCATAATCATGGTTATTCTAGTAGAAAAATAAACTCATTAAAATTAAATTAATAGTTTCATAATAAGTAAATGAATAATTTCATACATCATAACCATAGAGTCAAGGCCTCGTTCCAAGACCGTAAATGATCATTTTCCCAATTCTTTATGCTGAGACTATAGTTTGTCTCATGAGACCTACCGATGCATTGAGGGGATATAAAATGTCCACCCCATAACATACTAAGTCCAATACATTTCTCAAATGAACTGGGATAAAAATAAAAAAACATATACATTCATATTGAAACTAATCTATGAAATGTAAATAATGTTCCCTAAACATTAAGCACAAACACTAACCATTTGGAGTAAATTAGTGAGTGGTTTTAAAATAGCATATATGTAGTCAAAAAAATAAGAAAACATTAAATAAAATATGTTTGATGATATCATAAAATATGAATCCCAGTAAAACATGATAATCAAAAAGGATTTGGAAATTGAAGAAGACACTCTTATAAAATCATTGAGTAATTCTTGAGATAAATAATATTTTACATTGAAAAGATGAGTTATTTTGGGAAATTAATAGTATAAAACCATAAGTGAAGAAATATAATAATTTAATAATAAAATTATTTATTTTATAAAGATAATGGTTTTTAAAAATAGATTATACAGTGCCCTTGAAAATAGATATTAATTTTAGAAATTCCCTTGAATCAAGCATGTATTACGGGAAGAATTTTTGAAAGATCGTATTAAAACATATATCTCCCCAAAAATTAAAGTAGGATAATAGTTGAAACATATATATAGAACATTAAAATAGAATTTAGTAATAGTATATATGAATAAATAAGAATTTAATTGAGGTAAGTAGAGAATAAGAATAACCCGAACGAAATTGATGTTTTGGGTAGAAAACAATTACCTTAAGTCAGATGGTATTCTTCACCTGATCTTAGTATCTAGGATAAAAAAATTAAATTCATTAATTAATATTCAAATAACATATTTTTTATGTAATTGATTAATTATAGCCTTAGTAAGATCATTCATTGCCTTCTTTATGGGTTTTATAAGAGAAATTTTATTGTTTAGTATCGTTTTCATCCATGATAATCATGTCTAGTTTACATATGTACATGTAAGGATAAACATGTGACATGAGAATGGTTGTCCAAAATAAAAGCTTTATTTTAATTTTTAATTTCTATATGATTACATTATTATAAAATTAATTATGTTAAAATCAGCTTTATAGCATGACCATTATTATCTAATGACTTGTTTCATGACTTCCCTTTATGATATTTAATATATAAATGAATTGTTTCACCATCATCATATTTAATAGTGAAAAAACCCAAAACGCCTATGTATAACTATATATTATTGTGTGATTATTACATATTGTGGGAATTTCCCTTATGTATTATGTTGATCAATCATTACGTATTTTCTATTACATTAAATTAATATTTATATATAAACAAAAATACATTTATATACTTCATTTTTCATGTTTTAAATCTTTCTACTCTAAAAAAAGGACCCTTATGTATGATCAAAGTATCCCTTATAAATTACTCGACTCTAATGCTTGACCTGAACATGTTATCATTTTGTTAACATTATGTATTGAGGACATTCCTAAATTTCCTGAAATTTTTTTCTCAACACCACAGTGACACATACTTATGAATCTAAATACTTTTATGTGATTGTTATAGACATAGTGAAATTACCTTTTGGTAGAATAACCATTAATTATTATTTTGTATTGAATGAATAATTCTCTATTTATGTAAGACATAAACGTCCTGACCAATGTAAATTTTCAAATGAATATAGACATAGAAATCGTAAAACCAAGATAAGACCTTTTTACATTAAATTTAAAATCAATTTTAATGGATTGGAAGAATGAATACTTCATATTAGAATTTTTATTTGATGATATTGTTGATCATCCTAAAAGTTTTTTTAGTCTCCCATCATTGTGTAGGGAGTACCCAATATAGATACCCTACAATGGTTATCTACAGATGATCCTTTGGTCTATGAAAAAATATCAATGGGTCATTGCATGATAGCGAGGTGGATATATCATCTTATGTTGTTGGTATTGATCGCTTGAAGTTCCTTCAGGCTTGAAAGAATCTCTCTTTTTTTCTCATTATCAAGAGGATGAGGGGAGGAATCTATATATAAATATGATTTTAACAGTAATCCATAATTATCAATTAACCCTACAAAATAGAATTATCAATCTATTTTTATATTGAGGTTTAAGATTATAATATTATCTATTTTCTCAACGACCCATAAATAATTTGATAAAAATTATCCAACCCTATTCCATATAGTAATAAAAAATTATTATTTTGTGGAATTTTCTAACTCATGTGATGATAAATATTATTTTACACTCTATACAATTAATATTTATCATTTGACTCTATATTGGTCCACTCTAACTCCACTTCTTTTTTTTAATACCTCAATAAATATTTATTTAAATTATTTATTCATATATAAATATTATATTCAAAACATTGTGAATAAATATTTATTAAATATTCAATAAGTAAAATAAATATTATATTCACAGTCTAGGGAATAAATATTTATTACATATTCATGTAATTCATTAAATTATTTAATAATAATTAATTAATTATTCATTACCTTGTGAATTATATTGGTGATCAATAAATATATAGAAAAATATTCCTCTTTCTTGAAAATAATATTTTAGCCAATAATGAAATTGAAATATAATTTAATTTGGAAAAATGGAAACACATAGGTTGTGAACCCTAGGATTCGTTCTCATTGGAAGTAGGCAAGCTTGCCTAAATTCTATTATTAATATCTAGAAATGTGTTGAGGAAACTAAGAGAATGATTTTAATGATTCAATGTTGATAAAAACTCATGAATAATTACAATCTAATATAACTTCTTTGTCGCAATATCCCATATACAATTTTGCATACACATGGAATCAACCCATATTATTGATATGTGTTTCATTTATTATCTAAAATAAACTCATCATTACACCATGACCATGGAATTTAATGTGATGGGTCTATTTAAATCAAAGGGAATAGATAACAATTTCAATAATGATAAAAGGTACAAATCCTTCCTCGACATATTATTAATAACACATCCCTCATGATGCAACCAAGGTATCCAAATTCACCATTAACCATATTTTTTGGGTTTATGAAATACATCATATTGTGTGGGTCATGAAATGCATTAATAATATTATTAAATTATAAGGACCACTACACACACTCTAATATTAGAATAATTGATGATATGTATACATGATAAATTTATATAGGTCAGTATGTTATCATAATCAATCATCCTAGAGATTTCTAAGTGAAGGAATCATGAGGAGAAATATCATTTTATTATGAGTTATCACACCTCGTAATAAGAATTATATGTTTCTTATCATAGAAATTTATCTAACCATAAAACAATATTTAATAATATCATCATTTAATTTCCTGGTTATCATCATTGAAGGGAACTTTTATGAACGTATCAATTTGAAATGTACTCTAGGACATCATTATATTAAATTCATATAGAACAATGAACAATATATAATAATATGTTTTAGTAATATTTAAATCATTGAATACATATTTAATCTAATGTACCAATACTTTTTTATATAACACAATCCCCAACAGACTCCCACCAGGACTAGAGCCAACTACTTAAAAATTTATGTTCACTAGACCCCACATATTGATCATGTTTCTGCTGAGTTAAAATGTTATTCAAGGGGTCGACAATGTTTTATTTCATAGAAGTCATACTCACTATGATGTCACCACTTTATGAAAAATCCCTCATGAGATGATAATTCTAATGTATGGGATTCATCTATTGATGTTACAATGGCTCCATTTCAAGAGGCACCACTTTAGTATTATCAACAAAATGTGTGATAGGTTCATTACTATGAGGAACCACTTCAAGCTCATTTATGGAGTTTTGTATCCAAATACCTACATTAACTGAATCATAAATAGAAATATTCTCATAATATTCTATAAAATCTTCCATCATGGCGTGTATTAATATCTTTTAGATCATAGTACCTACATTGAGAAAGAAGTTGTATCCCTATTGTGATTTTAAATCTACATGATCTATTTGGAAATGAGAATTTCATTATCCTTTAATGACTAATTTTTTATCTCCTCTGTAGACCAAGAAAGAATCATTAGTATTCCATATATAATTACATAGAGTCATGGATTCTATCTAGTGGCCGTCACTTGGGTCATCATGATATAATCCATCTATGAATAATGAATTAGTAATATCTAGCCTAGTAAATATCATATCATACATGAATGACCCAATATCTTATGCGTATAGAGGACATTCCATCCTATGACATTCAAGATGTGTCTAAGGAAACATTTTCATATAAATATGTGAAACTGCAGAGAATCAACTCTTGGATTGTTATATATAAAATCTCTTTAGTATCTTGTCAATATGTATACTCTGAATTAGTCTAGTCATCCTCTTAGATCTATCACGATGGAAATCAATCCCAAGAATATATATTGCTTCACCTAATTCCAACATGGATAAGCATGTGTCTAAAAAATATTAAACATATCATAATATTGGTATTTTATTTCTAATAAGTGGTATATCATTGGAATAAAATATTAAAAAAATACAACACTCCCACTAAACTTCATATAGACACAAGGATCACATTCATTCATTATGAAACTAAATTTTTTTATGAATTCCTCAAATTGTATGTTCCATGGCCTAGATTATTTCATTAAAAAATAAATAGACCATTATAATTTTTATACGTTATTAAAATTAATTAGGGTCAAGAAACACTTTAGGTTCTGTCATATAGAATTATTATTATGGGTAGCTATTAAAAAGGTTATTTTGACATCCATTTTAGACATCTCATTGTCATGTTAAGCTGCTCTAAAGAGATGAATTATAATGGATTTAAACACTACAACTGGTTAAAATGGTTCATTATAGTCTATTAATTGAAATTGTTTGAACCCTCTCACAACCAGTCATTAATTTTAAGTATTTACTTCTCTATAAATTCCTATTTTCTTCTGGAATAATTATTTTAATCAAATGTTATTTTCATACAGTAGAGGGTCACCCAAAATGTAGATTTTTTTTGATACAAGGAATCCACTTCATAATTCATTTCCACATTCCATTTGGAAACATCTATACCACTTATTACATCATTTTAGGTGAATGGATCATTATTATCAAATTATAATGCATTCACTTCCTCATTGACTATAAAACCATATCTTTTAGGTTATTTAACCAATCTTGTACTCCTACACAGTACTTGTTTCCCCATAACTTCTTTTTATATGGTGATTTTTCTAATTTTTCTTATTCCTAATCATGTGTACCTTGATCCAAGAGATCATCAAAATCTATCATGACTACGCAATCACTCTAAGATATGTTCTCACCCTCAATGTATATGTAATGTCATTCTACAATTACTTTTTTATCTATATGGTCGAATAGGTAATATCCCCTTCTATAGGGTTTCTTATAATGGTAAACAATGTTCCATGAGGTGAATGTTTATTACCTGAAGAAGACTTAACAAACACTTCGTAACCCATCACATGTTAATTCAATGAAATGGATTTCATTCCACAAAAAAGAAACAATTTTTTTTGTTCAATTAAGACATTGTTTATTTTCTATGTTGTTTTATATAACATGTATCCTTAAAATGATAATGGGAGACTCTCATGGCATATAGTTGATCTGGCCATGTCAACTAGGTTGTGGTTCCACCTCTAAATTATATCATTCTGTTATGATGTATTAGGAGGATTGAGTTGTTATATAATCCCAAACTCCTATAAATAATCAATGAAATATCTATTGTGTTATTTTCCTAGATATTTTGAGTGGAGTTTCTCAATACTCTTAGTAATCTGGTTCACATATTCATTTTTTATTCATTGAATTTTTTAAAATAACATGAATTATGCCTCCTTAAATATATGTAATAACCACATACCTAATAACCTAGAGTTAGTGGTTACTTTATTACATGATATAAGATACAAGGAATCATAAACCAAAGGATTGAATAGTTAAATTGTTTTGGAAAACTAGATACATATGTTTTCATTACATTAGTATTAATAATATAAAATAAAATATAGAAAATATTCTAGAACACCATTACTAATATTGATTATCCCTACATATCAATCATAATAATCTTCTTGGAACCCTATTAAAAAATAAAACATAAGAAAAAGGTGATAATATTGAAGTAGCCGGAGGTCTTCACTACCTTGAAAATTACATTTATTAACCTACACTAACACAGTGGTGCAGGGTTGATCCACAGAGAAGGAAGATGAGTGTTTTCTATGTTTTTGGCATTTTAAATCCCCACTTTTGTTAGTAGTGGGGAAAACAACTTCTTAATTTTAATTTTTTTTTATAAATTTGATGTAATGAAAACAGGATAAGGAAACGTTATTTTTTTAACAAAGAATCATAAGTTTATACTATGTATGATATACTAGAGAAAAAAACAGTATACTAAAATTAAGCAGCAGATTTGGAAAAATGATCCAGAAATAACACTCGGGAATTCGGAATTTGTTAGTTAGAAAGTTAACTCTACGCTAAATTTAATTGAACCACACTTTCGAAATTGGCGGATATGTCTTCCTCGATTGAAGATACATTGAACAGAAGTATGAATTTTAGATTTTTCCACTCTAAATTTCATTGACTGTTAAAATTTTTAATAAGAAAACAGTTGAAGTTAGACTCGCCATAAAACTCCAACTGTTATGACATTAAAGCACCATAAAAAAGAAGATCGAATTCATTCTCATCGATAGAACTTGAAACTATTATTTTTTTACAGAAAAATAAGGTTTGATCAATTTACATGATCATTAAAATTGATCTCGCCGATCAATTCTAATGTCAGAAAAGGATAACATGAAGAATTCTAAAGAATAAACCAATAAAGTATAAAATTTCTGAGTTAAATAAAATTCAGCCTATGATCATGATGAAATATAATGTTGAAACCATCTGAAAATAGAGTATAAGAATTAAAGAAAGGGGAAGGAAGAACATCCCATGTGCTGCTCTACCCTTGGGATCCTTGGTCTCCTGCTTGTCTCCAGTATTGCTCCTCGGAGTCTGCTCTCCTCTGGATGTGGTCGTGGAATGAAAAAAATTAGAGTAACCTCTCTAAAATTCTAATGTTGCTCTGTTTTATATCCTCCGTCATCTACCGCATGTCACCAATCACTTCCACCGACTTTAACTGTCCTTCACAAACGTACCGCAAACATGCATTTAATCCGCGACAGGCATGCCACATGAGTTTTCATCATGTAACAAACTCTGGACGAGTTAGTAGCGTGCACATAGACGTGTTTCTGACTTTGTAATGAACGAGCACAAAATATTAACAAAATAAGGCAGTTAAAATTCAAAGAGAAAAGTTAGTAAAAGATAACTAATAAATATTTAATTTCATAATTATTATTTACTTTTATATAAAATTATTATAAATTTTTCAAACACAATTTATTTAATTAGATTAATAAATATAAATACTAAATACTAAATTTTTTAGTTTATCAATTTTAACTAAATAATTAAAATTGACATCATAATAAAATAAATAATTAGAAATTTAATAATTTTTATTGTTTTAAAATTTTTATTATTACTATTTAAGAAATTATTTTTCTAAAATAATTTATTAATTAGTTTATATTAATTTAATAATTAAAATTAAAACTTAAGTTATAAATAGTTATAAATTATTAAGTATAATTCATAGTTTAACTTATCATTGTTATTCATTATATAATAATATTATTAATAGTGTATTAATTTATTATAAATATTGTTATTATTTTAACATCAAATTTTAATTTACAATTTATATATTTATTAAAATTATAATTGTTTTAAATCATTACTTTTATGAATTAAATTATATTATTTGATTTTTAAAAGTTACTTTGATTTACCTTTTACTTTTTTTCCTTTATCTTTTTACTTTACTTTTTCTTTTTATTTTATATTACTCATACTATTATTATTTTGTTTATTGTTTCCTTTCCCCCCTCAAATCAGCGTTATAGGGGGGAAGGTTTTCTTCTGCAAGAAACCAGCTCCTCCTCCCCTACTTCCACGGCCGCGCAACAACGTCCTCTAGCAGCGAAATGGTCCACAATTCTCCCTTGATGGTGTAACAGCCCAGCAGTGTGACACATCAGTCCTGGATCCGGCAACATTATCCTTGACTTCCACCCACATCTTCAGTGGTGCGGCATGCTTCAAGCGCGACAGAGACTCCTTAAGTCCTGCTCTAGCGAAAATCCCAGCTACAGATCTCTTCGGCTCCAGCAGTACCCACAACATCCTCTGACGGCTCATGCGGTGGAACAACCCTCAGCTTCCACAGCACCGGCGCACACCCACGGCTTGGCTTCACCTACATTACACAACATCGGCTAGGACTCTTCCTCTGTTGTGCTATGGTTTGGCCTCCTCCTGTACAACAATGGTGCATCCTTCGTGCCCCTTCAATCAAATCCAGAGCGGTAAGTTTCAGAACTCTTTGCACGGTGTAAAGCAAAGGCAGTGACGGTGCGAGCAAAGAGGTGACACTATAAAGGGGATACGGTGCGTCCTCGAGGAATTTCACGGTGAGACAGTTTAGTGGTGTCACTTTATCACCGTGAAGTAAACCGGTGCACGGTAAAAGGAATGGTGGTTGGTTCACAGTGCATCTGTGAAAGAGGTAACACAGTGAGTCCGTGAGGAATGTTACAATAAAATAGTAATGTGCAGAAACGCTTCCACCGTCAATTGGATTATGGTAAGTCTCCTGAAGACATGGTGAGACCGTAATGAAACCGGTGTGTAGAGACACCGTGACAGGGTTGAAATCGTGATCATGCAAAAATAAACAAAGTAAATAAAAAAAATTAAAACTTAAATAAAATATAAAAAAAATATTTAATAAAAACTAAATCTTAATTAAAATAAATAATAAAGTAATTTGAAACACAAACTTTAATAGATTTGTAGGAACAATTGAAATAATGTTAAATTACTAATAACTTCTATTCGTAAAATTTAAATTGCTACTGTACTAAAAATAATGTTAAAAATCAATTAATTTACTAAAATTTAATATAAAATTTAAACATTTAAATTACAAGGATAAGTTATTACTGCTAAAAAAACTAAATTATTAGTGTAACAAGTTAGTTATTTTGTTATTATATACATATGTTAATTAATGAATCTAATTTATCAAGAGGAGAAAGTAAATAAAATTAAACTATAAAAGTTGAATCGTTAAAGGACAACTAAAATTTGATTATGTTGTATTAATTAATATTTATTACATGAAACGTTAAATTAAAACAACATTATCAATGTGAAAATTAAAACCAATTAATTAAATAATAAAAAGTTAAATTATTAAATATGCAGACAAAGATACCAAGCTAAACGAAAGTAATTATACTATAAAATTAAAGTAAGGGGTGAATTAACAGTTTTAAATCTTATAATACACAATTATTTATAAAAAATTGATAAATTATTAAATTTAGTGATATAATTACATAAGTGTCATTATTTATTAAAAATTGTTAATATAAGTAATTAAATTGATAAAAATTAATTAAAAAGATATGAAAAACATGTAATTTTAAGGCCACATCAAATTCCCCCACACTTAATCATTGTTTTTCCTCAATCAATTCCATGTTTTATTATATTTGAAAAAAAAGTATGATATTCATGATTGTGCTCAAAAAGTAACATGTCCAGCACTGAAAACAGAGGAAAAAAGATAATATCAGGCTTTTAGAAAATGATTTACTCATATATATCTTACATAGAACAATTTCTCACTAGTATTCTTGACAAAAATGAATCATCAAGCAATGAAGATGTCATGCCTCATATGTGGTACTACTTAGTGACTAAATTCAATCCAGACATAAGTCAAAGGTTCGAGAGTGAGAAAAGGTAAAACAAATGTGGAACAAAGGCCTTAACCGAGGAACCTTGTTCTCTGACTTTTTCATCTAGGTTCCAAGAATAGTTAATTTTTTTTCTGAATCACCTCAATGATACAACATAAATGATTCCCATATAAACCAATTGATTCCTTCTTCATCTGGCATTCACTATTCCCCTCACCTAAATAAGCTGATTTTTGAACCTAGACACATTATTTATTTTTCCCAAGCCATGTATCATTGTGCTATCCACTGTTGAATATGCACTTATTCATAGTGTACAGAGGGATTTAAGTAAACAGAAATGCACCCAGCGTCTAGGGTCTTAGATACTCACCATGGGATTCCAGATGCCCAAATTACTTTAGTTTGAAAAGATTTTATATAAAATTCAATTAAATAGTCTCATTAAAGCAATAACTTTTAATAAATTAAATAAAAACATGCCATTAGAATCTTAATCAAACTTCATGTTCCAAAGGGTTATGATCATAGTTCCACAAACATGTAACCCAAATCACTTCCAGAGGTAGTCTCTAAATAATATTTCCATCAATTCACTAAGCAAGATAACTCTGCAATCATCCAATCACATTAATTTCGGATTCAATGCACAACTTAACTAATAGCAAAGAACTTTCCCTAAGGCAAGACCCAATTGTGAAAAATTACAAAGCCTAAAATTATGGAAGAATTTTGATTTTTTTTTCATTTTTACAAAAATTTTTAATTGCAGTGGGAATCGATGGTCTTTCAACAATACACAGTTGAGCACAGTCAATAATTGACCCCCTCCTCCACACTTAAAACCCAACTTTGTCTCCAAAGTTGACTTCTAAATATGTAGAAGAAAAATTACTCAATTATGGTTCAAAATAGATATTCAATTTAGTAGATTAATGACATGTATAAAGGGTCCCAATGATGTTCAAAAATCTAGTTTTCCATAATAAATAAATAAATAGCAGGCTTATTATCAAGTACAATCACTAACATTTAAGTCTAGTGACAATGATTTTCATTTCTGCTCAAAATATACCATGTAGTTTGTAGGTGCACAATGGATAGGGATAAAAGCATGTTTTAACAGAATTAATTTAGTTGAATAATCAACTATGAAGAGAAAGTGAATGTTAAAAACACCCAAACCTAAATAAGATTCAACATACCGTTAGCATGTACCCCCCCCCACACTTAATTTCATGCAGTGAATGAGTTTTTAAAAAAAATGAAATTCTGTTTTTTAAGTAAGAGGAACATGCAGATTTTATGTCTAAACATTGTCATGCAGCAGAATTTATTAGATAAGCAGAGTTTTTAATGAGCATAATTTTATTTCTATAGCACGACAAGCAGAAAAATTATATTAGAAAAAATAAGAGCATAACTAAATGTATAATGTTGAAATACAACCCTGACTATGTTCTTGTCCAGAGATGATCATGGGAATTCAACTCCATTATTACACAAGCAACAAAAACCTAGAGACAAAGAGTATGTAAGCCATGAAAAAAAATCCAGCAGATACAGTGCATACAAGAAGCAGCACAACATGAATTTATTCAAAGTAAAATATGAACATAATTAATGTAAACACAAATAAAAGAACATGGGTTGACTCCCAAGAAGTACTTAATTTTATGTCTTCAGTTAGACTTTATTTAATTACTAAAATATTTTTGAAAACAAAAGAAAACCCATGGGTTGCCTCCCATGCAGCACTAGGTTTAAAGTCCCCAGGAACACATACCAAGAAACTAACCTTATTCACTAGGTGTATGTGGTTTCCATAATAGGGAACACAACATGTGTTTGGCCCAATTATTTTTAATTAAAAGATGAAATTTATGGGCACCAAAACTTAAGAAGATAAAAACTGAATTCTCATAACCTAAAAAAACCCCTAAGTAGCACCCTTTAATAGTAGTGAGTATAATGTTGTCCACTTCCATGATAACTTCAGAGTTAACAAGCGATGAGTTCACATGAAAGGACAACATAGTACAAGGTGCTTCAAAGGGTGTAGCATTATTTTCATGGCTTTCTCTCTTAACCAAAAAACAAACAGGTTCAAATTCAAGGGTTCTTGTGGGTGAATAATGAATATTAGGTTCAAAAGTGGATTCAATTAAGTGATTAACAGAATCATGTTCATTGGAACTCAATCATAAATCCCCCTCTAGACCATTATCAGTATCATGAGAAAGATCATCACCCTTCATAGTTGAGGATGGAAGTGATAGACAAGGAAGAGAATTTATTTTATCACAAACAAGTTCAGGTCTAACAATGTTATAAATCTCTTCCAAAAGTTCTTCATTAGTGAATGAACACTCAATATCTACTACTTCAAACAAATCAATTTTGCAACCATCATCTAATGTGTGTTCAAGCTCTACTTTATGTTCACGTTCAAATGGCTCAATTTCTAAAACAAGGTCTGTAGTGTGTTCCAAGAAGTTTAAATCAGGGGGAGTATTATTCAATTCAGCTTCAATAAATTCAATTTCCAATTTTATTCAAGTTTAAAAATTTACTCCCATGTAAAACATCGCTGTTTTCAATATCAGAACACTCAGTTTTTATCAAACAATCAATATGAGAAAAGGAAGATGGAAGATCATCATTTAATCTTTCTTCAATCATCATTCCCTTATCCTCCTCATCCACTAAAATTTCAATGATTATTGGGATTGGAGTTTCAAAACATTGAAGATAAGTTTTCAGTTGAAGTTCAAAGATTTCAGATTCCATGTTATCTAGTTTAATGTTCACATCCAGATTATACCCAATATCCATTTCAGACTCATTGTACACAAAGTCACAAAAATTGGGTGAAGAGTATTTAACATTCAAATTTTCATTTTCAATAATCTTTTCTACCTGAGTAACTTCCTTCTCATACCTTCAAAAACAATGATTTTTCTCAAAAGAAGCAATGATGTAAAGAAATGGGCTATTATTTTCAATCTGTTTCAATTCTGTTTCAAAAATTAGCAACTCAACACCATTAAAACTAGTTATTAGATTTTCAATGTGTTCTTGATTCAATGAGTTGGTTATTTCCAGATAAGGTTCAATAGTGTCAGATTTTTCAAAGAGAATGGTTACTTTCCCAGTTGCACAGTCACTCTATTCTTCTACTTTATTTTCAATCATTTTATAAACATTTTCTTTTTCTTTTTCATAAAATTATTCTTGTTCTTGGACCCATAGTTTTAAATCCAGGAGCATGTTTTATAATCTTTTCATTCGTTGATCTTGCTCTTGAGAATCTCTAAGTTGAATATCAAGTATTTTAATTAACTAATTATAAATTTTTTCCACCCTAGCATCCAGTTTGGAATCAATTAATTCAATTTTAGAAAGGGTGTCAGGACTAGATACAATGTTTTCATTTTCTTCAATGTAAAAATCTTGTTGTGGCTAGTTATAGACACACTGCCAGGAAGTGTGCCCATAATAGCCACAACACAGACAAAATGGCTCATGTTGGTGATTCCAGTCCTCATAATGGTCCATTTTATTAAAACTAAAAACAGATGAGTTTAAACACAAAAAGTTTCACAATTGATGCAGACTTTCAATGTTCAAAAAAAATAGTACGTTCCAGTTCACAGTTTTTTAAATAGTTTTTTAGATGATTTTTTAATGTTTTTTTATTTTTTTTATTATAACCTTAGACTCTTAGTGCGCGCCTTCCCTGGCAACAAGACCAAATTTTGAAGTAGCCGGAGGTCATCATGGCCCTCAAAAATACATTTATTAACCTACACTATCACAGTGGTGCATGATCAATATATAGAGAAGGCTGATGAGTGTTTTCTAAGGTTTTGAAATTTTAAATCCCAACTGTTGTCAGCGGCGGGGAAAACAACTTCTTACTTTTTATTTTTTTATACAGCCGACGAAATGAAAACATGATAAGGAAACGTTATTTTTATAACAATGAAACTTAATTTTATACTATATATGATATACTAGAGAAAACAAACTGTATACTAATATTAAGCAGCAGACAAAGAACAATGATCCAGAAATAACACTCAGGATTTATAAACATGTTAGTTAAAATGATAACTCTCCACTAAATTTAAGTTAATCACACCTTATAAATTGGCTGGTATATCTTCCTCGCCAGAAGATACATCAAATAAAAGTATCAATTATAGAGTTCTCCACTCTGAAGTTCATCGACTGTTAAAATTTTTAAAAAGAAGACAGTTGAAGTTAGACTCTCCATAAAACTCCAACTGTTATGACATTAAAGCACCATCAAAAATATGATCAAATTAATTATCGCTAATAGAACTTGAAACATTGATTTTTTACAAAAAAATAAGGTGTGATCAATTTACATGATCATTAAAATTGATCTCGCTGATCAATTCTAATGTCAGAAAAGGATAACGTGAAGAATTCTAAAGAATAAACCAACAAAGTATAGATTTCATGAGTTAAAAAAATTCAGCCTATGATCATGATGAAATCTAACAATGAAAACATCCAAAAACAGAGTACAAGAATTAAATAAAGGGGGTGGAAGAATATCCCAAGTGCTTCTCTTCCATTGGGCTCCATGGTCTCCGGCTTGTCTCCAGTATTGCTCCTCGGAGTCTGCTCTCATCTGCATGTGGTCGTGGAATGAAAAAAATGAGTCACCTCGCTAAAATTCTGCTGCTGCTCTATTTTATATCCTCTGTCATCTACTGCATGTCACCGATCACTTCCACCGAATTTAACTGTACTTCACAAATATACGGTACACATACGTTTAATCCGCAATAGGAACATCGCGTGAGTTTTCCTCACGTAACTAACTCTGGATGAGTTAGTTTTGTGCACATAGATGTCTTTCCGAATTTGGAATGAACCTGCACAAAATTTTAATAAAATAAAGTAGTTAAAACTCAAAGACAAATGTTGACTAATAATATTTAATAAATATTAAAGCTAATAATTATTATTTACTTTTATATAACATTATTATAAATTTATCAAATTCTATTTATTTAATTAGATTAATAAATATAAATTCTAAATACTAAATTTTTTAGTTTATCAATTTTAACTAAATAATTAAAAATAACATCATAAGTAAATAAATAGTTAGAAATTTAATAATTTAGATAGTATAAAAAATTTTATTATTACTATTTAATAAATATGTTTTCTAAACTAATTTATTAATTATTTTATTTTAATTTAATAATTAGAATTAAAACTTAAGTTTTAAATATTTAAAAATTAGTGAGTATATTTCATAGTTTAACTTATAATTATTATTCATTACATAATTATATTATTAATAGTGTATTAATTTATTATAAACTTTTTTATTAGTTTAGCTTTAAATTTTAATTAAAAATTTATATATTTATTAAAATTATAATTTTTTTATATCATTACTTTTATGAATTAAATTATATTATTTGACTTTTAAAAGTTACATGGCTTAAACTTTTACTTTTTTCCCTTTTATATTTTTACTTTACCTTTTATTTTTATTTTATATTACTTATACTATTATAATTTTGTTTATTTTTTCCTTCCCCCCCACAATTAAGCGCTATAGGGGGGAAGGTTTTCTTCTACAAGAAAGCTGCGCCTCCTCCCCTACTTCCATGGCCGCGTGACAACGTCATCTTGCAGCGAAACGGTCCACAGTTCTCCCTTTGTGGTGTTACAGTGCAGTAGTGCGACGCATCGGTCTTGGATCCGGCAACATCAGCCTCGACTTCCTCCCACATCTTCAGTGGTGCGGCATGATTCATGCACGACAGCTACTCCTTCAGTCATGCTCCAGTGAAAATCCCGGCTATAGATCTTATTGGCTCCACCAGTACCCCCAACATCCTCTGACGGCTCATGCGGCTGCGCAACCCTCAGCTTCCACAGCAGCGGCGCACACCCACGGCCTGGATTCAGCTACACAACGTGGCATCGGCTAGGACTCTTCCTCTATTTAACTATGGTTCGGCCTCCTCCTGTACAGCAATGGTGATTCATCCTGGACCCTTCAATCATATCCAGAGTGGTGAGTTTCATATCTCTTTGCACAGTGGAAAGCAGATGCAGTGACGGTGCGAGCAATGTGGTGACACAGTAAAGGGGATACGGTGCGTCCGTGAAGAGTTTCACAGTGAGACAGTTTAGGGGTGTCACTTTAGCACTGTGAAGTAAACCGGTGCATGGTAAAAGTAATGGTGGCTGGTTCACGGCACGTCTGTGAAAGAGGTAACACGGTGAGTCTGTGGGTAATGTTACGGTAAAACAGTAATTTGCAGAAACAGTGCCACCGTCAATTGGATTACAATAAGTCTGTTGAAGACACGGTGAGACCATAATGAAACCGGTGTGTTGAGACACTGTGACCGAGATGAAACTGTGAACCTGAAAAAATAAAAAAAAATAAAATAAATAAAATTAAAACTTAAATAAAATATAAACAAAATATTTAATAAAAACTAAATCTGAATTAAAACAAATAACAAAGTTCTTTTCAACATAATCTTTAATAGATTTATAGGACCAATTAAACTAATGTTAAATTATTAATAACATGTATTCGTAAAAATTAAATTTCTACAATACTAAAACTAATGTTAAAAAGAAATTAATTTACTAAATGTAAATATAAAAGTTAAACATTTAAATTACAAGGTTGTGTTATTGCTGCTATAACAAACTAAATTAATAGTGTAACAAGTTAGTTATTTTTTTATTATATACATAAGATAATTAATGAAACTAATTTATCAAGATCAGTAAGTAAATAAAATTAAACTATAAAAGTTGAATCATTAAAAGACAAGTAAAATTTAGATTATTCTATATTTATTAATATTTATTACATGAAAAGTTAAATTAAAACAACATTATAAAAGTGAAAATGCAAACCCATTAATTAAATAATAATAAGATAAATTATTAAATATACAGACAAAGATACCAAGCTAAGAAGAAAGTAATTATACTATATAATTAATGTATGGGATGAATTAACTATTTTAATGTTTATAACACTCAATTATTTATAATAAATTTATAAATTAATAAATTTAGTGATATAATTACATAAGTGTCATTATTTATCAAAAAGCGTTAAAATAAGTAATTAAATTGATAAAAATTAATTAAAAAGATGTGAAAAAACATGTGTTTTTAATGCCACGTCATATATATTCTCACTAAGAGTATTTATACAATGTGAAATGTCATAAATTAAATATAAAAAATATTAAAAGGTAAATAACAAAAACACATTAATTTAATCATTAACATGAGCATAATATGGAGAAATTAAAATATGATCAAATAATTACATATAAATAATCACACAAGATATAAAACATAAACATGGATATTCTACTAATCAAATAATTAAATTGAAATAATTAATTAAAATCATAATGGCTGGCTTGAAACTACACACATCTGAAACATACCATCGAGGATTTATTCTCAGAATCTAATATCATAAAGTCTTTATGAAAAGAATATAATTCTATCAAGGATTACTGATAAAAATCTAATACTCTGAAGGATTCATGATAATAATAAAATATCATCAAATTTAGATCATTCCTCATGTATCAAAATGATCTATTTAATTCTTGAATAAATATTTTTTATCAACAAAATTAATAACTCTTTGTTTTAGATAAAAAATTATAGAGAATATCATTACATTTCAAAGAAAAACTAATCATAAAACAACTAAATAAATAATCTGATGATACTAATAAAACATATCACTAATGCATCATTAGTAAATTAAAGGGGTTCAGTTATTGATGCATAAACATTACTTTAAAAAAATATTTACGGAAATATAATTTTTCAATTTGAAATTCATTTACTTTAAAACCAATATTAAAAAAATTAAAACGAATTTTAATGAAAAATAAACATTGATACATAAAAAAAATCTTGAAAAGTTTTTAGAATTTATGAAGGCTGGAAATTTTGTTCATATCATACAGGTTAAAAAAATATTTCTTTCACATTTTGCTAAAATCCAAATGGGCATTGTTTTGAAAATGAAATGAATATTCCTTTGAAAACATTGTGTAAAAATTCATATGCGGTTAGAAATTAATTTTTACAATCAGTGAATAAAATTGTAATCCTTTTGAAAACATTTTTGGAAAACAAAAAATGAAAAGGTAATATTCCCCAGGAGAGACTTACACATTAACAGTCCCAAATAATGGTGAGATTGTGAAATAAACTCTTACCACCTTGTAATCAGATGAATTGTATGCCCCATAAAATAAATGACATCAAATGAAACATTATATTCCATGAAAAAAAAATTATTAATGATATAGTATTACAGTTTTTATAATATAGACCACATAAAATTAATATGTAGTGAATATGATATTAGCCACATGGAAGTGTAAGCGTGACGAGAAATCCTTGTTGTGGGACTGATTTCCTCCATATGTTTCCGAAACTATTATATTGTGGTTTAAAAAATATTAATAACTTATTATAGAATCATGTTGATATCATATATGATCCCCTTAAAACATTTACCGCACTTTTATTAATATTATTTTATTCATTACACTATTTTGGTCGTTAATTACCATCTTTTCTCATGCTAATATTGTCTGGGAAGCCTTAGTTCATTTTAATTTAATATAGATACATCATTTGAAGAAATATATTAATGTTATAATTATCATACATAATAATTTAATTTATTTTTCGGACTATTTTTAAATGTTGAACAAGGAAAATTAATCACAACACATTGTGGATACATTAAGCTGCATGTATGCCACGACCCATCCTCGGGACCCGTGTCGTGACTACCCCAATCCCGCCTCCATATGCCAGGGGCTAGAAACTAGCACCAAAGGCATAAATCCCAAAAATTGGGAAGTCATTGCATTTATAAATTATAAAAACACACAGTAGAGTATAAGCTGGATGCAAAACACTAAGTAAAACTATATACGAAAGGAGTGCGGGAAAGTAAAAGGGGCTAGAAATACAAGACCAACAAGAAAGTACATGTACCACTGAAAAGGTACAAAAACAGTTGTATGGTCTAAAGAAGCTCATGGATCATCCACCATGGATCCTACCTCATGGGTAGGTACAGATAGCCACCACAACACTCCATGTCTGTCCGTCTCCTCCATGTACTGACTCGTCGTAAGGTCCATCTCCGGGTACCGTCCAATCTTGCAACTCTTATCCTCATTCATTGTTTTCTATCGTCTTCATCCAACACAACGAGGTGCGGGCATAGCCCATGCAGGGGTGAGTATAATGATACTCAGTAGGGACCCCGAGACACTCAAGGTCTCACAAATCCATCAAGGATAAACAACAATGTATAAAATAAATAGATAACCCACTTAGGTATATGCCCATACAAATACCTAAGTTATCATGTAATCTATATCAATCACGAAGAAACACAAGAGTTTCTGATTCAACTCACACAGATAGACAAATTATGCAGAGAGATAGAGATGATCAGATATAGCGACTGAATCATCAGAGCTGTCGGACCAACAAATGATCCATCACCAGCTATTTTGTCAGACTAACACATGATCCAGGAATAGAATTCAGAACTATCATTACAACACATGATCCAGGAACAGTCGTCAGAGATATCATACCAACTCATGATCTAGAAACAACTATTCTATCGGACCAACACATGATCCAGGAACAAAATTCAGAACTGTCGGACCAACACATGATCCATGAACAGTCGTCAATGCACATCCATCCACAGGGTTTCCACAAACCACACTTGATTTCGAGAGGGTCCGCTGCTCAAGCAATGTGTCGACACATCAAATTCCACCTTGTCCCATGAAGAAGTTTCTCAATGGTCTGTCTCGTCTTAGTTGTCTCAACGAAACAGGCGGTGCGTTAATCGGACGCTCGGTCTGTGAGTTATTAGTTTTTTAGTCCTAAGGGCCCAGTTAGATTCTTGTACGATCAAACCTGACTGTATCTAAACATTACCCTGAACTCTAGTGTGGTATACTCAAAGGGACCATCGTGCTCCAAGAAAACCACCACCGCTAACGGTTCATCAAATGGTCATCTGGTGCCAAAGTTACAACAAAAGTAACAGGGTTGGTATTGGGCTTGGGCCCGGTCTAACTCGGTCAGACCGCCTCAGCCCAACCCAAACTAGGCCAACCCAGTCCGGGTCAACCCGGTCATCCTGCTAGGTTCAGTCCGGTCTATTGGGCCCAGCCCAGCTGACTGTTGGGGCAGTTCTGCCTAGAGGTCGTCGCGTCGGTGGCTCGGCGCGGAGGCCGGGGCCGGTTCGGCCAGCACCTTGTGGGGTGCGGGTTAGGTGGCTCAGATCGGAAATCTGAGCCGGTTTGGCCAACGATGCAGTGAAGGAAGCCGCGGGCCGGCTTGGTTGGTCGGTGCGGATCGACCGGTTCAGCCGAGATCCAGGGCGCAGGCAGGCCGTGGGGGACACAGACAGCGTAGGGGAAGGACTGTGGGGCCCCGAACAGCACACGAGCAGGCCGCAGGGCACTGGTATGGCGCAGTTAGGCGGGAGGGGTGCGAGAACCATGTAGGCAGACCGTCGGGGTGCACGGGTAGGCCGCAGGTCAGGGGGGCAGCGCGCGGAGGGGCCGGAGGGGCGTAGTCAGCGCGCGGGCAGGCCAGTGGGGTGACGACAGTGGGCGAGCAGGCCGGTGGGGTGTCGTGCAATGCACCAGCAGGCTGCGGGCAGGAAGCCGACGGTAGGGTAGGCTGGTTCAGCGAGGCTCGGGCCGGCGCAGGCCAACACGGGCCGGTGGTGTTTTTTCGGGAACACAGGTGCGCCACGGGGGAGGCACGATTCATAGAGGCCGCGGGTAGCGTGGCCTTTGTCGTTGGCGACTTCGTCACATCATTGCCGCTTCATCGCCATGCCGAAAGAAATTTCACAAAGATATCGACAGAGAGAGTCGGTCCATGTTAGTTTAGGCCACCCCCATCCGCGTTTAGCGATGATAACAATTGGTTCAACAAAGAGGAAGAAAGTTAAACAAAAATTGTTTACAATACATCGCATCGATTCATTTTTAAACAATGATGAGAAGATTGAAATTAATAAAACTCTAGTTAAACCACCTACCTTCGATTGTTGCTCGACGTTGAAGTCATGAGAATAAGAAGATGTTGTCGTCGTTCCCCGCGTCTGCCACGCACTTCCAATCCAAGCTCGTGCGTCGGTTCGTTGGAAACGATGGGGAGGGAAGATTGATCAAAGAATTCCCAAATCTAAGGGGGTTCCAAAGAATAATTTCACGGAATTTCATTATTCATTGGATGCATTCTTCATTGGGAGCCTTCTCCCAATATTTCTCCCAATTTCCTCCTTTCTCTCCACTCCACCAAAAATGCAATCTTAGCCAAATAACATATTTGGATCTATTGTGTTTGTTGGTATAAATTCAAATTGAGTAATTTAATTAAATGAGTTGAATCATTTAATTAATGGGGTGGAGTTGTCATAACAATTCAAATTTTAGATTTAAATTAATTGTCTCCACCTATTTAATGCACGAGAGGTGGGACAAATTAAATTAAAGGGGAGTTGGCTTCATTAAGGGGGAGAAGGTCAAGGGGTTTCTTACAATTTAATGAGGAATTGAGGTGGTTTTACCCTCTTCCATTAATATGGGTTAAGCCTCGTGTGGTCCCCATGTCATAACCTCTCATGGGAGGTTATGGTCTGGTGGACCCACCACCATATCCTCCTAAGGGAGGTTATGGTGTGGTGTTCCCAGCTCAAACTCCCATGAGGTGGTTTTAACCACCCAACCGCCACATAGTGGTTAAAAATAAAATAAATTGATCTTACTTTATTTTATTACTTCACACGAAAACCCAAAAACTAACTTTTATCCTCGAATCACTGTCATCAAAGTGAAAGTCTTTTTAAGAGAATATCGGCCATGTGTGTTCAACGGTGCTCCCGAATTTCAATTCCAAATATCGGTTCGAAAGTTATAAAATCCCGCTCGTACGTTTACTGAATGTACCTGAAAAAACCTTCAAAAATTGATTCTGGGCATAGAAGGCCTTAGAATCGAGTGTCTTAACTTTTGCGGACTCGTAAAAATTACATGTATTAAAAACAAATTTCCACGAGATTTCCGCGTCTTTGCATTCTCCCCACATCAGTGCATTATGTCCCCATAAGCGAAAACATGAACTAAGGGAAAAAATGGTGGTACTGAGCATGAATCTGAGCCTCCCGCTCCCATGTTCTATTCTAGAGGTTCTCGTGCTGCCAGCGAATGCGCACCACGGGTATCGACCGGCCACGTAGGACCCGCTCCTGTCGATCCTCAATCTCCATTGGAACCTCTGTGAAAGTATCCCTGTCATCGATGTCCAGCTTTCCGTGGTCAATGATGTGGGAAGGGTCATGCATGTATCTCCTCAGCTGAGATACGTGAATAAAATTGAGCACCCAGTGCTACTGAGGTGGAAGAGTCAAGCGGTAAGCCACCTCACCTACATTGCTGAGAACCTGAAATGGTCTGATGAATCATAGAGATAACTTTCTGCCTAAGCCAAATCTCTATAGACCTCATCAAGGTGAGACCATTAGGATGACATGGTCACCATCCTCAAACTCTAGAGGTCACTGTATGTTGTTACCATATGACTTCTACCTTCTCTTTGTAGTCTTCATCTTCTCCTGCATGATCTGCACCTTCTCCGTGGTAGCTCTTACAATCTATGGTCCCACCAGTGATGACTCCCTAGGGTCTGTCAAGCACAAAGGTGATCTGCATGGTCGGACGTACAATGCCTCAAAAGATGACATCCCTATAGTAAAGTGATAGATGATGTTTTATGAAAACTCCACAAAAGGTAAGTGGTCCTCCCAGCTACAACCGAATTCAAGGACACAAGCACATAGCATGTCCTTGAGGGTCTGAATGGTCTACTCAGTCTCACAATCTGTCTAAGGATGGAAGGCGGTACTCAGAGGAAGCAGTGTCTCGAAAGCCTTCAGAAACCCCTTCCATAGCCTGGAAGTAAACAATTCATCACGATCGGAGACAATCCTCTAAGTTATACCATGAAAATGCACAATCTCCATCACATAGGGGCGTCCCAAGATTTCTACTGAACCATGAACTATGATTGGTAGGAAGTGGGCCAACTTGGTGAGTGGGTCGACGATCACCCAAATCAAGTCCTGACATCTAGATGTACGTGGAAGACCCATCACGAAGTTCATGGATATACCATCCCACTTCCACTCTGGTACCTCTAAAGGATGAACCAAGCCTGCAGGTACATGTTTCTCCACCTTCACTTGATGACAAGTGAGGCATCATGAGACAAACTCTGCTACTGCCTTTTTCATACCTGGCCACCAGTGCTATCGTCTGAGGTCCTGATACATCTTCTCCACACCAAGATGTACTTCTATAGGGGATTTTTGAAACCCTCTCAACACTACTTCCTTAAGTGACACTAGTACCATAGTACGTCCTCTGAAAATTATGACGTGCTCCCCACCTTCAGAAAATCAATCAAGTGTCCGCTGTATAGACATTTGAGCATGTCATGTCTCACAGTCAGTGTCTCTATGCTGTGCTTCCCTAACTATCTGAAGAAGTGGGGGAGTGACATTTAGAGAATATAGAAAGGCTACTCCATCCCTATCCACAAAGGATATATGTAAGGGAGATAGCTACTCTGTCTCCTCTCCATACAGTTGTATACCAGATCTCCTACTGAGAGAATATGCATCAACGTTCCCCTTCCCATGAGTATAAACTATCTCAAAGTCATAGTACGGGAGGAACTCAAGCCAACATTGCTATCTCAGGTTCAGGACCTTTTGGGAGAAGATATTCCTGAGACTCTTGTGATCAGATTATACGGTAAAACGTTTTCCCATAACATAGTGTCACCACTTATTCAAGGAGAAGAGAATTGTTTCTAACTCAGGGTCATGGGTAGAATAGTTCAACTCCTTTTGTCTCGGCTAATGAGAAACATAAATGATCACTGATCCCTCTTACATTAGGACACACCCGAGTCCGGACCCTGATGCGTCGCAGTAGACTACGTACCCTACACCTTCCTCTGGAAGCCTCAAGATGCAGGCACTAGTTAGCCTTTGCCTCAGCTTCTGAAAACTCTGATGGAATCTCTTCGACCACACGAAGGGTTGTCCCTTCTAGTCAAGGATGATAGTGGGGTTTCAAATCTAGAGAATTTTGGTATGAACCTCCGGTAGTAACCATCCAAACACAGTAAACTGTGTAACCTCTATCACACTCCTGGGTGGTCCCCAAGAAAGTACTGCCTCGATCTTCGTAGGATCCACTACAACTCCAACCTGCGAGATGACATTTCCCAAAAAGTTAACCTCTCAGATCCAAAACTAACACTTCAAGAGCATTCCATAAAGGTGGTGCTCTTGGAGTGTGTCCAGTACTACCAACAAATAGTTGGCATGCTCCTCCTAGTAGTCGAGTATATCAGAATGTCATTGATGGAGACTATGACAAAGAGATCGAGGTATGGCTGGAAGATCCTGTTCATGAGTCCTTTGAACAATACTGGAGCATTGGTTACGCTGAATGACATAACCAAGAACTCGTAGTGGACGTACTGACAACTGAAGGACTTCTTCTGCACATCCTCGTCCTGAACTCTGAGATTGTGATAGCCTAATCTGAGGCCTATCTTCGAGAACCATCGTACACCCTTCAGCTGATCAAAGAGATCATCGATCCTCGGGGGGTGGGTACTTATTCTTCATGGTCACCCAGTTTAGGTGACGGTAGTTGGCACAAAGTATCATTTTTCCATCCTCCTTCTTGTCGAAGAAAATCGGGGCTTCCCAGGGAGAGACACTGCGCCTGATGAATCTCTTCCCCTCCAAGTCCTCTAGTTGTAGCATTAGCTCTCGAAGCTTTGCAGGATCCATTGGATATGCTATTGTAGATATTGGTCCCATCCTGGGGTACATGTCAATATAGAAGACCACCTCTCCGTGAGGAGGTATTCCAGGAACATCGTTAGGGAAAACATCTGTGTACTGGTCCACCACTACAGGATAGCTCAGACTCTCCACATCAACTGCTCCAAGGGTAAGGCAGTACATCTGATGAGTGATCGGCCGCACCCTCCTCCGAGTATGTTCGTAAGGTGCCGAAACGTCTCCCTTCTTACTGGTGGAGGTGAGCCTCGTCCCATACCTGCAGACACACCACACTTTGTGCTTAATATAATCAATCTGAGCATGGACTGTAGATTACCATTCCATAGCCAAGATGACGTTGTAAGTGCTCAACTCCGCTATGAGGAGATCCCAGCCGAAGCTCTTGCCTCCTAGAGTAAGCTCACACTTCCATCACCAGTGCGTAATCATCGAGTCTACTTCCATAGGAGTCTTTAGCCATAAGGAACGAGCCAGCGGCTCTATCGGAATCTTCGATCTCCGAACGATTGCAGTGGAAATGAAAGAGTGACTGGCACCCGTGTCTATAAGTACTATAACTATGGTGGAGTAGACACAGATTGTACCTCAAATCATCTCTGGATTTCCATGGTTGTATTCCTTAGTTGTCTAGAGCTGATATCTTCTCTGTCCACCTACTCCCTGTGGTCGGGGTGGACCTCTTAGTGGTGGTTCCAATAACACCTCGAATCATCATCCACCACCAACTGCATGAATAGATCCTCTGCCATGTCCTCCTACTCCCTGCGATCCACCTCGATCGAACCTCTGCTTCTACCTGGGAGTTCCCTCAACTGTCTTCTGATCATCAGTACGACGGGTCAGACAATCATGAGCCATGTGACCCTACCCACTGGAAGAGTAGCATTTCCCACTCCAGGAATGACTGGATCTGTCTCGTGTGCCCCACATAACTGAACATGTGTCCTATGTTCATCCACCAGATGGTCGGGTCCACTTGGACCTCTGCGACATATGTCTACTACCAGCTGTAGAAGACTCTGCTGCATGTTGACATGTGTTGGCTCTCGCTACTGGTGACTTCTCATCAAGGAAACTCTCTACAATGAGGGCTCTCTCTAACACCCCCACCTGCATCGGGATGCTGAGGTAGATCATCGAAGCTCTGATCTCTTCCCTTAGCCCCTTCTAAAAGGTCTCGGCCTAAAATAATGGGTCCCACACCATATATTTTGAGTAACATGAGAGGTCATTGAACCTCGCTGAGTACTGTTCCACTATCATGCTACTCTCTTATAGATGATGTAGCTCTTATATCCGCACTACACATTGGGTGACAGGGACAAACTCCGCCTGAAAGAGGATCTTGAAGTATGCCCAGAGTAGTGTCACCTTGTCATGCACCTCGAGCATCAGGCTCTACTATCTACCTACTACTTCCTGAAGGAGAATTGCTGCAAGGATCACCATAAGGTCGGCTGGTGTCCCTACCAGTCTGAAGACTACCACCATAGCCTCCAGCCAATCCTTAACTGCCTGCTGGTCCGTCTCACCCCTGAACCAGAGTTGCCTCTGCCGCTGGAACTCATGCAATGCGTTTAGGCGGTGTGCACTCTCTGCTGCTAGGGATGGTGGCATCGGTGGCCCAACGAGATGTGGTACCGCTAGTGCCTCCGCTGTGATAGGGACATCCACTGAGGCCTTGTCTCTCGGTTGGCTATCCGTATACACAACCCTCAAAACCCTGGATGTCTATCAGCATGGAGGCATCCTAAAAATAAATAGGTGTTCCATGGTCAATAAGTTATACCTGGTGAGCTGACTCAAGATATCACAAAGAAAACTCTTGAAAACTCACACACAATCAGTATTTTCATGCACTAGGTAGGAAATTAGAAGCCAGGGTCCTGGTGTAGGGATACGTCGACCATCTCACCTACACTGGACTCCCTGAACTGGAAACCAAACTTAGTACCTTTAACAATATTGCTTCATAGAAAAAGAAAGATCAAAGTGCGGAGTTCTATGGTAGAACCGACTCCTCTGATACATGGTTTTCATGACCTGTCCTTGGTACATGTATCGTGACTACCCCAAGCCCATATTCCATAGGCCAGGGGCTGGCGACTAGCACCAATGGCATAAATCCCTAAAACTGGGAAGACATTGCCTTTATAAATTATAAACACACACAACCAAGTATAAGATGGAAGAAAAACATTAAGTAGAACATTATACAAAAGTAGTAAAGTAAAGTAAAAGTTTCCGGAAATACAAGCCCTACCAGAATGTACATGTACAACTGAAAAGGGAAAAAAACAGATGTATGGTGTAAAGAATCTCTTGGATCATCTGCCACGGATCCTACCAAAATTGTAGGTACAGATATCCTCCATAGCACTCCACATCTATCCGTCTCCTTCATGTACCGACTCGTTGTAAGGTCCATCTATGTGTACCGTCTGGTCCTGCTACTCTGATCCTCATTCAGCACTATCTGTCGTCTACATCCATCACAACAAGGTGCGGGAATAGCCCGTATAGGGGTGAGTATAACGCTACTCAGTAGGGACCCCGAGACTTTCAAGGTCTCACATATACAACAAGGATAAACCATAAAGTATGAATTCAACAGATAACCCCACATAGGTATATGCCCATACAAATACCTATGATATCAGGTAATCCATCTCAATAATGATGAAACACAAGAATTACTAACTCTCCTCACATAGGTATACAACTTATGCAGAGAGATATAGATGATCAGATATAGCCACAGAATCATCAGAGCTGTCGGAGCAACACATGATCTAGGACCATCTATTCTGTCGGACCAACACATGATCCTGGAACAGAAGTCAGAACTGTCAGACCAACACATGATCCAGGAATAGTCAGCATAGCTGTCGGACCAACACATGATCCAAGACTTGATATTATTTTAGACCAAAACTTGATCCGGGAAAATAAGTCAGAACTGTCAGACCAACAAATGATCCAGGAACAATCGTCAGTGCACAACCAGCCATAGGGTTTCCACAAAGCACACTTGATTCCGGGAGGGTCCACTCATCAAACCAAGGGTCGAAACATAAACCGCCACCAAGTCTCATGAAGAAGTATCTCAAATGTTTGTCTCATCATAGGGGTCTCAACACAATAGACAACGAATCAATTAAATGCGTGGTCTATGAGTTATTGGATTTTTAGTCCCGAGGGCCCGGTTGATTTCGTGTATGATCCAACCTGAGCATATCTCAACATTACCCTGATCTCTAATGGGTCATACTCAAAGGGACCGTCGTGCTCCAATAAAACAAGCACCGTTAATGGTTCTTCAAATGGTCGTTCGGTGCCAATGTTACGGCCAAAGGAAGTAACATAGTCGGTATTGGGCCTAGGCCCGGTCCAACCTGGTTGGACCGACTCGGCCGAACCCAGAGGAGGCCGACCCGGTCTGGGTCGTCCCAGTTGACCCGATAGGTTCGGACCCATCTGTTATGCCTAGCCCAGTAGACTGTGGGTGCGGTTTGTCCCGGAGGTCGTCGCGTAGGCAGCTCGACCTAGTGGCCGGGGCCGGTTCAGCCAGCACCACGTGGGGCACGGATTGGGCGGGTCGGCCTGGAAATCCAAGATGGTTCTTCCAGTGACACCATGAAGGACATCGTGGGCCGGCTCGGGTGGATGGCATGGCCTGACCGGTTCATCCAAGAAATGGGGCGCAGGCAGGCCGGTGGAGCTCCAGGCAGCGCGCGGGCAGGCCACGGGGCGCGGATAGGGTGCAGGTAGGCCGATGGGGCACATGTAGTGCGCGAGCAGGATGGTGGGGCGCGTGGGGAGCACGGGAGGTGCGCGGGGGGGGGGGGGACGACAGGGAGCGGGGTGGCCGGCGGGGCGCCAGACAGCGTGCGACCAAGTTGTGGGCAAGTGGGCCGGCGGCCGGTGGCAGCCGGCTAGGTCGGATCAGTGCGGCACGAGCCGTCGGTGTTCGGTCAAGAACACTGGTGCGCCGCAGGGGCGGCACGATTCACGGAGGCCGCGGGTAGTGAAACCTTTGACGTTGGTCCCTTCTTTACCTCATTTCTGTTTCGTTGCCATGCTGAAAGAAACATCACAAAGAGATTATCGGAGGGAATCGGGCCATGCTAGTTTCGCCCGCACCCCCCGCCTTTAAGGATCATAACAGTTGGTTCAACAAAGATAAAGAAAGTTGAAAAAAAAATTTTTACAATACATCACATCATTATCTTTTTAAACAAAGATGAGAAGAAGGAAGGGAATAATACTCAAGGTAAACCTCTTACCTTTGATCGTTGCTCGATGATGAAGTCACAGGAATGAGACGATGTTGCCTTTGTCTGTCACGTCTTCCACTCTCATGCGTCAGTTTTTTGGTGACGATGAGGAGGGAAGATCGGTCGAAGACATCCCATGTCGAAGGGGGTTCCGGGGAAGAAATTCAAGGAATATCGTTCTTCATTGGAAGAATTATTCATTGGGATCCTTCTCAAAATATTTCTCAGAAGTTCCTCCTTTCTCTACACACCACCCAAATTGAAATTGTAGCCATATAATAGATTAGGATCTATTAAGTTCATTGGAGTAAATTAAAATTGAGTAATTTAATTAAATGAGTTAACTCATTTAATTAATGGGGTGGACTTGGCATAGCAATTCAAATTGGAAATTTAAATTAAGTGGCTCGACCTAATTAATACTTGACAGGTGGAACAAATTAAATTAAAGGGGAGTTGGCTCCATTAAGGTGGACAGGGTCAAGGGATTTCACCCCATTTAATGGGGAGTTGAGGAGGTTTTACCCTCCTCCATTAATAGGGGTTAAGCCTGGTGTGGTCCCAACATCATAACCTCTCACGGGAGGTTATGCTTGGGTGGGCCCCACCACCATAACCTCCCATGAGAGGTTAAGGTGTGGTGGTCCTACCTCCAACTCCCATGAGGAGGTTTTAACCACCCAAACTCCACATGGTGGTCAAATATAAAATAAAGTGAGCTTACTTTATTTTATTACTTCACATGAAAACCCAAAAACTAAATTTTATCTTCAACTCACTGTCGTCGAAGTGAAAGTCTTCTTAAGCGAATATCAGCACAACGAGTTCAACGGTGCTCTCATATTTCAAATCTGATCACTAGTTCTAAAGTTTTAAAAACCAGCTCCTACATTTACTAAACGTACCTGAACAAAACTTAAAAAATTTATTCTAGGCACACCCAGCCTCAGAATCAAGCGTTGTAAACATTCACAGACTCGTAAAAATCCCTTTTATTAAAAAAATTTCCACTGGATTTCTGGGTCTTCACAACGTATGAACAAGTGATGATATTATTCAATTAATGGGTACAACATTTATGAAACTAATTTAATAATAATTTTAAGAATAAATGTAATGTTTTAATTAACATATATTTTCATTATTTCCATCATTATGCCAATCCATTTAATGTGGTGATAAAAAAAATTATACCACTATATAGAGAGGGTAACTCGTACATACCCATGCAGGGTGCTTTTGTTTTTCATAGGATAGATAAAATGTGGAAATGATTTCTCTATAATAATAATTACATATCAGATTATATTGGATTCTTTATTTATTATTTTATTATGGAAAAAACACATGAATTTGAAGTGGTAGAGGAAATTAACTCGAAAGAGTTGACAAAGATGATTACCACTTATTTTATGAATTTCCATTAATCTATTCTTAAAGGATATAAGGTTGAAACATTGGAGGGAATAATCCACGATAACATAATAAAATATTTTTATAAGATAAATGGTTTGGTTTTTCTCAATATATATGGATCAATGTGTTGTAATGAAGTGAAGGAAGGATTTCCCTTTTATAATTGAAGTGACATGCACTTTTGGAAACTCTCAAAATATTAATATATAATAAGGATATTCTAGATACAAAGAATTAAAAATGGAATATAAATTAAAATGAGTAAAAATTCTATACCATATATTATCCTTTTTTGGATTATTTAATATTTTTATTATTTTTAAATAATTTAGTAAAATATTAATTCAATAAAATGTCATTGTTGAAAAATATGATACTTTTCTATTAATTTGATTTCAAATACATCAGAAAAAAGTTTTATTTATAATATAATTATTTAAAACCTCTCTAATATATTCAATAGATGTGTAAAAATATTTATACACTTTAACACAAAAAAATAATTTATAATTAATATTTTCAGAATAAATTTTTTTTTCTATTAATTAAATAAATATTGTATTAGCATTGAAGAATATATCAAAGTGATTATATAATTTATAAAAATTAAATACAAATTTATATAATTTAAGTAATTCCATTAAGATCAAAATATATATTTGGGTTCGTTCATGTCCTGATTTAGTCCCTATGTGGAGACATAAAATAAATTAAATACAAAGATGGTGACATTTTGTAACAGTCTTTGATTTAAATAATATATGAATAATTTTGACTTAAAGTGTCCATTAAAAAACCTCAATTATATATTAAGTTAATAAGGGTCCAATAATACTTATTTAATAAAACTTTTACATGTTTAGTTCATGCTTATACCCTTATCTTTTGGTTTTAACCCATATTTAATCCCTTTAACTCTTATCATGACAACACGAAACATTACGCTTTTAATGATAATATAGTAACGATAAAATGTTTATCATCCCATAAATGGATCATTTATTAAAATATTAACCTTATACAAATAAATTATTCGATCTTTAATATTTTTAATAATTTTATATCATTTAATAATGTATTTTTTTTAAAATATCATTAATAGCAATTCTGACCCCTTTCATTAATTTGGCATTTAAATATATCTATAAAACAATATATCATCAAAAAACACCATTAATAAATATATATAATGATAATTTCATATATAAAATTCATTAATGGCATTAATTATCTCAAATTATATTAATTTTTATATTTTTAATATCTATTATTTGATATTTTTGTTAATAAAATAATTCTCTATCACTATTGTGCATGTATTTAAGGTAAATATTTCTTAAATAAAAAATATAACTACATTAATATGATAAATATAATAACATTATCTTAAAAAATAATATTTATTATAAAATATAACTTTTCCATAACTATATATTAAAATTTTATACTTACTAAAAACATTAGTGTGAATGGTTTTACTTTTCTTATAATAAAATACTATATGGACCCTAAAGTAATCCATGTGGCTCCAAAAGGTCATAAATTTAGAAAAACTATGGTTTCTTCTAAACCAAAAAAATACAATTTTATTATTATAATTGATAGGGTAATTTTCTAACCTTATCATAATTCATTTTAACCTTATTACCTGATTTACCCATAACTATGGTAAAAAAATGTTATTCAGTTTACTATTCATATTGTCCAAACAATAAAGGTCCCTATTTAATAAATATGGACTTTATATTTCCAAATTTTTAATCTATTTTCCCAAATTAATTTCAAGTAATTTAAAATTTTTAATTTAATAGTAATCAGTTTGATAGGGTTAGAATGTGTGTTTTTAAGGTGAAAATGTTCAATAGTTTACTATATTTTTTTATATAAATTAAATATAAAATTTTCAATCAATATTATTGGTTTAATAAATTTTTATTGAACTACTTTTACTTGAAAATTATAATATATTTTAAAATAAACACTTTTTTTGATGAAAATACAAATTTAAATGAAAATGAAATAATTTTCATTATTTTCTAGAAAAATAATTTTTTTCAAGAAACTGCCCAAAATTCACCCAAAGATAATTTTGACATTAATATTTTAATACTATTTTTTTTTTGAAAAATATAAGTTGTAAAAATATAAAAATTTAGTTATGAAATAAATTCTCTATTAAAAGGATGATAAAGTACCTAATGAATAATATATCTTTTCATATGTAAAAGTGGTTTTATTTTAATATGATGAAAATAAAATATAATGGATTTATGTAAAAAAAACATTTTATTTAATATATAATATATTTATTTCATAATGTGGTTAATAATATTCATTCCTACCAATTTAACATCTAGGTTATAAGGATCATATAGTGATATTTCATTGTTCATTTAAGTTGGGTGTTGTGTTCATCACAATCTATTAAAGAGACTAAATTTAAAAAGAGACATACCATAAAATGATGCGGGTGTTTCATTCTCCCCTCCTTCAATAAATTACATCCTCTCAATTTTAAATTGACCATCAAAAATAAAACTTTGATACTTGAAAATTCCATTGTTGTAGGCCCATAGAGTAAATAGGGTTAATAAAACATCCTCTTAATAAGAGGGAAAGTTAAAAGATAAGGTCACAAAAAAAGTAAGCTTTCTAATTAGATAATAATCATGGAATGTGATTACATGGATAAATAAATATAAATAATTATAGGGGTCATTTATCATAATATATTTAATAATAAATGAATATTAAGGGCCCTAATTCCAAAAATATGTGATGATTTAAAAGACCATATGATTCTTTAGATGTAAATGTATTAGGATAAATTTTTTATTTATAGATTCCTTAATGAATGTTGATTTATTCCATTACTATTTAGGTATAAAACTCAAGAAAATAAATTGACTCAATTTAATTCCATAAGCATAATTTCATCCTTTAATTGTGGTTTTATCTATCACTACATCATTTATATGACCATGAGATGAATATTCATGATTAATTTCTTTCCTAAAAAACGTTTAATGAATCATAAGATTCAAAAGTCATTCCTTCGCCCATTAAATATTTTTAAAAACTAAAAATTTTAGCAACGGTTATCCAATATGATAAATTTTACTTTAAGATCTAACAATAATATAAATAATACATTCTATAAGTATTTATCCATATAACTCATCCAAAATACATCTATATAAAATCATGATACAAAAAGGTCACTAAAATTTTAAAATATACATAAAATTATAATACCAAAACAATATAATGTAATTATTACTATCAGATATGAAATATATGAATACCCAGATCACCATAGACCTTAATGAAAACAAATATTCTTTCAAAAATGAAATTTCAGGTTGTTTAATATTTTACTTAAATTCAAACATATTTTAAACACTATAAACCATCAAATTTCTATCAAATTCCATTGTCACCCTTACAATCCCACAATCATTTCGTTATCACTGGGAACAACAAAATCACTTCTCATGGTTACATATAATATTAATAATATACTTCCAAATACATAAATAAGAATTATTGTTGTACAATACTTATATATATCATGATTCTAATAACCAGAACACCATTAATGATAAAATTATAGAATACAAATACATAAAAAATTTAATCATTATAATTTATTCTTCACCCATTAACTAGGCTATATAAACATATTCCTTAATAAATCCTTCATTTCATTTTTCTTTTGAGTTATGTTCCTCATCAATAGAATAACTATTACGTGAATAATCTTTCTGATTCTCATTGTTCACAATAACCCAATTCACAATGTCAAAAACATTAATCATAGTGATATAGTCATGAATAATGATTTATAGGATATATAAATCATCAAATATTCTTATAGATATATGATTCCATTAATTTAACATAGGTTTTCCTTTAAATTACCATAAATATAGTATGATATCATTTACAAATACTAGTACTAAAATTCAGTCATTAAATTATGTTTTTTAATTCTTTATTTCTTAAATCATGTTCCCAAGGTTTCTACTAAACATCCTATGATACCAATTAAATTAACCCCTTCCCTAGTAAACCAGAGTCAATGGTTACTTTGTTACATTGGAATAAGATACATGGAATCACATCTCAGTGGACTAAATTGTTTAATAGTTTTGGAAAATAGATATGTAGTTGAACATTACGTTACAATTGAGAATGAAAAATAAAACATAGAGAATATTTTTAGAACAACATTATTCTACTAGATTAGCCATGCATATAAATTATAATAAAATTCATGGATTCTAGGGAAAAATTAAACATATGAAAGGGGTGAGATAATATTCTTATATCATAAATATAAAATAACAATTATGGAAGGGTAAATAACTAAAAAAACGTTCCATTTTATCAATAACTTCAGCATAATATGGACTACATAAAAGATGAACAAATAATTCCACATAATAAATCCCATGACCTAAAAAACATAAACATGGGTATTATACTAATATAATAGTCTAATTAAAATAAATAATGAATATCATAATGGTTTAATTCAAAATTCTTTATATTTAAAGCTTACCATCAAGGCTTTATGCCACAAATTTAATATCATCAAAGCTTCATGCCAAGAATCTAACTCTTTCAAAGCATGATGCAAAAAATCTAATTATATCAAGGAATTATGCCAAGAATATAATATCATCAAGTCTAGTGAATTCCTCTGATATTGAAATTATTGATTTAATTTATGAATCCATATTCCTAATCAATAAAATCAATAACTATCTGTAGTGGAAGAACTATTCATTCAAAATATAAATAATTTTACTCGTCAAATTGATCATAAAACATCCAAAGACATAATAAGGATGATACTGATAGAACATATCCCCAATGTATCATAAGTAAATTATTCGTTTGAATTCATTGATGAGTAAAAATATCTTCAAATACATTATTAATGTAAATATGCTTTTTTACTTCAACATTCACTTTTAATAAAACTAAACTCTCAAAAAATAGTTTGAAAATATTTTTATTTAAAAATAACCTTATGAAATTAATAAATATGATTTAAATTAATTTATAATTCATGACCTATGTATATTCTATTTAGTTCGTACATGTTAAAACAATGATTCCTTTCCCATTTTGCTAAAATCCAAAGAGGAATTGTTTGGAAAATTATATGATGATTCCATTCGAAATATTTATTAAAATATAAAACATTGGAAAAATGAAATTAACCAATTATAGGAGAATATTAAAAAACTTTTTGAAGTATATTTTGAAAACTTAAATAATAAAGGGAAATATCCCCCTGCGAGAGTTAAACATAAACTATGCCGAATAATGATGAGATTTTGAAATAAAATCTTAACACTTTGTAATTAGTTGATTCATATGTAAAATGAATTAAATAAATTCAAACGCAATGTTATATTCCATGATGAGAAATATATTCATGATATAATATAACATAGGGAAGAATGGAAACCACATAAAAGGTATATGTGGTTAATATGACATATGTCTCATGAATGAAAAATCATGATGGGAAACCCTTACCATAGGTACGATTTCCACTATATGTGTAAGAATCGTCTATATAGTTTTTTAAAACATATAAATAAATTATACTAGGGTCATATTGATATCATATATGATCCCTTATAATATTTTACAACCATTTTTTTAATAAAATTTTATTTATTGCACTCTTATTACTCTTAATTTCATTTCTTTCTCATTAATGTTTTTTAAAGACGTATTTATTTTTCATTGGATATAGGTACACAATTTTCTTATTTATATTAATATTATAAATATCATACATAATCATTTCATATAGTTTTAGAAAATGTCTGTAATTTTGAACATGGTAAATGAATCACATCACATTGTGGAGATGGTAATCCTTAAATATGCAAGAGCGACGATATCATTCCATTAATGGATAAAATGATAAGGAAATGGATGGACTATTTTTAATAATAAATATCATCTCATAATTATCATATATATCCATTAATTCATCATTTTACACATCCATTTAATGTGATTACAAAAGAAAAATTACACCATAATGTGGAGATGGTAAGTCATACGTACGCACTCACAGTGCATTTATTTATTATAGGATTGATAAACGGTAGAATATTGATATCCCATAATCATAATAAAATCTCAGAATATTTATAATATTATATTATTATCTTAGGATGTAAAAAACACATAAAGAGGATGTTTAAGAAGAAATAAACTTGAAAGTGTCGATAAATATGATTACCTCTTCTTCGACAGATTTCCTTTAATCTCTTCTTAAGGGATCTAGAGTTAAGCCTTGGAAATTAAAATAACCTCTAGAATATAAAAAAGGTTGTTTATAATATAAATTTTGAAGTTTTAGCTAAGAAATATTACTCAATTTTGTGTAAATAAGTTAGAGAAGGAGTGCCCTTTTATAATTGAGGTGAGGGGAACTTTTAGAAACTCTCTAATTATTAAAATATAATAAGGATATTTTAGAGATAATTACATCCAAATAAACTATAATTGATTTTTTAAAGATATTTATGATCATATATTATAGTCTTTTGTTTTATTTAATATTTTTTTGATTTTTAAATAATTTAATAAAATATTAATTAAAAAATATCATTATCATGAAATGTAATGTTATTCATTTAATTTTACATTGAATACCTCATAACAAAGTGGGAAGTCAACTTGAATAATTTAACAGCTATATAATAACTCTTATAGTACTATTAAATTCTTTAAAAATATTAAAACATCCAAAATATCTAAAAATTAATATTCTTAAAGCCAACTATTTTATTTATATGTTAATTAAATTAATATTGTATTAGCAATAGGTAATCATTTAAAGTGATTATATAATTTGTAAAAATCAAATATAAATTTATATAATTAAAATACATTCATTAACATCAAAATATAAATTTTGGTTCATTCATATCTTGATTTTAAACCTATGTGGACACATAATAATATTAAATACACTGATAGTGACATTTTGTAATTGTCTTTGAATTAAATAATATATAAGTTTTTTTCATTGAAAATAATACATTAAAAAACTCAAATTAGATATTAAGGTTATAAGGGTAAAATATGATAAATCAATTATTTTTTAACATGTTTAGGTCATGGTTATACCCCTATATTTTGGGTTTAACCGTCATTTAATATATTTAACTCTTACCATGAGAACATGGATTTTTACTCTTTCGGTGTTAATATAGTATCTATAAAATTAAAATGGTCTCATAAATGGATCATTTCTGACATTATTAACCTTATATCAATCAGTTGGTAAAGTTTGAGTCTTATAAAATTTTATTTCATTTAATAATATATTATTTATTTTAATATATCATTAATGTCAATTTTGAAACTATTCATTACATTGACTTCTAAAAATATCAATAAAATAATTTATATTATAAAGAATTCATTTAATAAATCTTTATAAATTAAATTAGTCAATAAAAATAATTTATGAAATTATTTTTCTCACATTATATTTATTTTAATATTTTTAATAATATTTATTTGATATTTCAATTAATAAAATATTTACTGCAACACTTGTGTAAAAGTATTTTAGGTTATTATTTATTCACTAAAAATTAAAAATATATTACTAAGATAAATATAATTACATTATATTTAAAAATAATATTTATAGTTGAACAGAACTTTTGTATAACACCATATTAAAAATATAAGGACTGGGCCTTAAAACATTACATAATCATGAATTAAATGAATAATTCACACAGAGGATCTTTTCAGGTTTAGTGTTTTAGAGAATTAGGACCTAACTATTACATCTCAAAATATTACAAAGTAGACACTTCTAATATGTTTCCATAAAATAAAAACTCTTAAACAGAAACATGTCTAGTTCCATGATTTAGATTGCATGTCTTTCCTTGATCCCATCCTTCACCCTATTCATCATTAATTCATGTGAAAAACATTTAAAACACCTAGGATGGGCATAAAAATCCCATTAAAGGGTACACAAAGAAGGAAAAATGTTAGTTTTTTTCAAAACAACAGGTAAATCATGAATACTTTATCATAAGTAATACCTTTCACCTTTATTAAGTAGTAAATTCTCTTCACTGAATAAAATAACATTACTTACCCTTTTGTAACCAAATGGTTTCCATAAAACCCATATAAAGAAAACATAACATATAAAGGTAACTTGGGACATAAACATACTTAAATGGAATAACCATACGGTCAACTTCCACACATATCACAAAATGGAATAGCCATACGGTCGACTTCCATACCTAATGCATTAGAGGTTATAAAGTAACCACCAATCCGGGTATTCACGACACCACCCATCATATGGTTTATCACGTAACCACCCGTCAAATGTCCAAGTACCATTACAAAATCATAAGATAGAAAACAAATATAATGGAAAGAAAAAATTTCCACATTTCAATCACAATATATCACATAAATATATTGACATAAAAAATACATTATCAAAACCGTTTTCAATACAAAAATACATAAAAGTGTACATGGTATTTATTTTCTTCTAAAAACATTATGGCTTCTTAAGGAACCCAAATGTCAAATAGTACTCCCGGCTCCGGAAAAGGTCATTATCACTGTGTACGTTAAAAGAAACATTCTTTTTTGTCATTTAGTAAAACGCTTCGTAGAAAAAGATTCCCTTTTAATGAAATGAAAAGTCAAAGGTGTTTATACAGCGTAAAAAATAAACTCTTGTATTAGAACAAAAATATTCTTCAATGAAAGGATATTGAGATGAAGTCCCTTACAAAGTCAGTATCCTTAGATTAAGGATAAATAAATTACAAAATTATGTGTGAAAAATATAAATACACCCATTATAAGAGGATATTAAGTGTAAAACAATTAGAGGTCATCCACACATATTCATAATACGACATAATCAAGAAGTATAGGTTTAACCCAAAGAATTGAAATTGGGTTATGAAGTTCCCTTACATAAATTCGATAGCCTAACGACGTCATTTCAAAATGCAGAAAATGAGATGATGAGAGATAAAAAGGTTATCTCATCACTTGGACATATCATTTACAGAAATAAGGATATATAAGAACATATCCCAACATAAGAAGATGTAAATTAAAAGACCTTATTTCACGACCCATCCTCAGGGACCGTGATGTGACTACCCCAAGCCCGCCTTCCATAGGCCATGGGCTGGCGACTAGCACCAAGGCGTAAATCCTGATAAAAATGGAAGGCATTTATTTTATGAAATGAAAACACACACAAATAGAGTACTAGTAGAAGCTACACTAAGTGCGCAGTAAAACAAACGTGCTGTAAGTACAAGGTGCTGGAAATACAAGCCCAAAAGAAAGGTACAACTACAACAGAAAGTAAAGTACAACTCAAAGGACAAAAGTATAAAGGTGACAAGCAGCTCCTGGATCGTCCTCCGGCTTCTTACCTGAAGGGTAGGTACAGATGTCCTCCTCAGTACACCATGTTCTTCCGTCTCCTTCGGGTACCGACTCGTCGTGAGATCCACCTCCGGGTACCGTCCAGCTCTACAAGCCTCAACCACGATCAGTGATGTCCGTCGTCTATAACCAACACAACGATGTGCGGGTGAAGCCCATGCAGGGGTGAGTATATGATACTCAATAGGGACCCCGAGACCCCCAGAGGTCTCCCTGAATTCAAAAAGGATAAACCACAAGAAAAGATACAAACACGATGTATCAACTAACACTACTTAGATATATGCCCATACATTTATGTAAGTCATCAAATCCAGTTCAGTTCCAACTCATGAGCTCAAGTATAATCCATTCCACTCAGGAAAGTAAAACATAATCCATATAGGAAAGAATAATCCAATCTACACAGGATATCAAGTCAATCGCATTGAAGATAATGATTAAAAGTCAAGACTCATCTCAAACCATGATTTTAATCCGGATGTCAAAACCCTAGTTGTTGCGGAACTCCTCCTCTATTGAGTACAGTGGGTCTGCCGCTACAACCAAGCACTTCCCACTAACCTTGGATAGCTCTAGTACTCCACCTGTCAAGTATTGTGGGCCTGCTCCTACAACCAAGCGCTTCCCACCATGGGTCTTCCGCTACAACCAACCTCTCCCCCTCATAGCCTACAGAGGTAATCCTTCTGTTGAGTACCGCGGGTCTGTCACTACAACCAAGTGTCCCTCGGCCGTGGGTCTGCCGCTACAACCAAGCACCCCCCACTGGGCTATCCAAAACACTCTGAGTCGTTCGATCAGCAGTCGTCAAGTCTCAGCCATCTCTAGGGTTCCTGCACACAGCATGCTCGTTTCCAGGAGGGTATGCTCCACGAGCCAAGGGGGTCGATACATAAACTGACACATCTTCCGGAGTTGATGTATCCCAAAGTTCCTTCACGAAAAAAGGAACTCAACGAGACAGATGGCGCGTTATTCGGACGCCCGGTCTGAGAGTTATTGGTTTTTTTCTTCTAGGGGCCCGGTTGGTTTTTATGTCAAAACCAACCTGACTATACACCAACTACATCCAAACCTCGAGCGGAGTAATCCAAAAGTTCTGTCTCACTATGAGGAATCCAACAAAGTCGACGACACGTCAATCGGACGCCCGAAGCTCAAGTTATAGGCGCTTCCGCTCCGAGGGCCCGGTTGGTTTCCTGTTCGAGCCAACCTGGCCATACCCAAAGATCTCTGAAACCCTGAGTGTAAAATACTAAAACGACTGTCTTGTTCCAAGGATCACATCGCAACTGACGGTGTGTCGATCGGAGGCCCGTAGCCCATGTTACGGTCATTTAAACGAACCTTTCCGGTTTTAGGGGGGTTTGGGCCCGGACCGACCCTGGTCCGGGTCCGACCCAATAGGGCATGGACCGGCTGGCGCGGCCCGGCCCAGCATGCGTGGCCTGGCCCGGCGCAAGGGTCCGACCCGATGCAGGCGCGGCCCGCGTGATGAGCGGCTCAGTCGCTTAGGCCGAGCGGGATGCGGGGGAGGGGGGGGGGGGGGTGCCCCCCTTGATGGTGTGACAACCGGCCATTTATGGTTGGCCTTTAGCACGCCCGTGGGACCCGAAGGGTCTCGCCCCCAGCTGGCTCCAGCGGCCGGCCCGGCCAGCCGCTCCTTCCCGAACCCCCACGGCCAAAGGGTTGCGTCTCTTGATGATCTGGTGGCTGGAAAGTCTGGCCGCCCCCTGTTGCTGACCGCCGCGACCCTAGGCCACGACCGTCTTTCGACCGTCGCGGCGCGTCGACCCCGCGCCCCTCCGCCGCGGCCCGCCCCGGTAGCTGCCCTCCATGGTTCTCCGGCACGGCATGACGGTTCCGCGCCCCACCACCGTGGCCCGACTCCGGTAGTGGCTTCTTTAAACCTCAACGGCACAGCGCGACGGTGTCGTGCTCCTTCGCCACGTGTTATTCCTCGTTCTCGTGCGGTGTCGTTGCACCACGCCGCCTCGTTCCAAACCATAACGAAAAATCAACAAAATGGGGAGGAGGTTCGGCCATATTCGTATGGTACGACCTCCTCCCGTTATCTTGATAACAGGGGGAATAAAAAAAAACGAGTAATGTAAATTTGATCTTGAACGTAAAACAAATCCCTAAGTTTTTCCCCGCAATAAAAAATTCCCAACCTGCAACATATTCTTTCGCGGATCAAGTTAATATTGAGTTGATCTGCATTCTTTGTTTTCAAAGGAAATAAACATGGGTTTATTAACATTCACAAATTAATCCCCTACCTCGATAATGACATGAAGATCGGTGAGCGTTGCGGAAAACAACGTCGTGGGGAGAGGCTCCGTACACGTTAACGGAGATTGTCTGAGGTGGGGCGGTGTCTCACAGCGGCTGCGGAGAGGAGGAGAAATGCATGATGATCGCTCCCTGCGGTGACAGCGTTCTTTGTCGAGGTCTTGACGTTCTTCGTGTTCTCCAACAAAGAATATGATGACTCCTCAAGATTTGAGTATTCTCTCCCAATTCCTCTCACACGACAACCCCGAGAATAAAAATATGGTTCACCCTTATTTATTAATCCCTAGCCTTGAATTCCCAAGATTTCAAAATTCAACTATTAATTAAACTCATTGAATAACTTAATTAAATCATTTAATGAGAGAGTTGACTTGTAATTAAGAGGAGGAGAGAATGAGTCACACATTAAATCTAGGGTGTGTTTAATGGGGTTTTAGGAAATTTAAGGAGGTGGGGCTCGTGTGGGCCCCACCGCAACTTCCTCACAACTTCTTTTTCCCTAACACTTAGACTACTAGTGGTAAAATAAAATTATAATTGTAAAACAACTATAATTTTATTCTTCACATTTTGAACAACTCCTTTCGAGCAAACACACCTTCAGAAAAGGTGTTCCTAAGAGATTACCGGCGTTGCGGTTTCATCGGTGCCCTCAGAATTCGATTCCGAGCAACGGTTCAAAAGTTAGGAAAACTCGCTCGTTCGTTCACTGAACGTACCCGAGCTAAACATCAGAAATTGATTCTGGGCACACCGGGCCTCAGAATGAGGTGCTGGCAGAAACTAAGGACTCGTAAAATTACAAATAAATTAAGAAAAAAAATTCCTTGAAATTTCCGGGTCATTACATTACTCCCACCTCAGGGCTTTACATCCCCGTAGAGCTATAACACAAACTTGTGAAACAAAAGAGGGTACTGAGAATGCATATGAGACTCCCACTCCCAAGTTCTCTCCTGGAGGTTTCCGTGTTTCCACTCGAGGCGCATTAGAGGAATCGACCGTCCACGTAGGACCCTCTCATGTCAATCATCGATCTCCCCTGGGACCTCCACAAAAGTCACCCCATCGTCAATGATATGAGTCCGGTCATGGAAGTATCTCCTCAGCTGAGATACGTGGATGTCGTCGTGCATCTAGTGTAATTGAGGTGGATGGTTCAACCGGTAAACCACCTCGCCTACCCTGTTAAGGACCTAGAAGGGTCCGATGAAGTGCGGAGATATCTTGCCACCACGGACAAATCTCGGTAATTTACGTCGAGGTGAGACCCGTAGGAAAACGTGGTCACCATTCTCAAACTCTGGTGGTCCCCGCCTCCTGTCAGCATAAGATTTTTGTCAGCTCTGAGCTATCCACAACGGCTCTTGGATGACCTGTACCTTTTCTGGTCTTACAAGAGCTCCTAAGATTACTTATGTGCCGATAAGAGAAATATGGTCTCATCCTCAGGATGAACAACATTATTTGCCTAATACAGTCAATCCTGACATGGATGATACTAATCCATACCAAGGATGATGTCGTAAGTCCTCGACTCTACTACCAAGAGATCCAACCGTTACTATTGCCTCCAAGGGTTGAGTCACACTGTCGACATCAGTGTGTTGTCACTAGGTCTCCTCCAGTAGGTATCTCAAAAGTGAGGGTCAAGTCAACGGTTTTTTTAAACTGGAACCTATTAGTACACAAAAAGAGAGGAAGAAAACGTCACAAGGAAAAGTGTCTTTTATTATTGCATCTCAAGTACAAAGACACACAACAAAGACAACAAGGAAACTAGAAACACCAAGATCAAAGGTCTGTTGCCTGGAACTAGTCCCGCTCCTGTCCATCTTCTCCCGTAGCTCCATGGTCGTAAGCCTCAACTGCCTGAAGCTGAGATCTCCCATGTCCATCTGTTCCCTGCGGTCGGGTTGGACCTCCTAGTGGTGGTGGTGGAAACACCTCGAAGCATTGTCCACCTCCAGCTGCACGACCAGCTCCTCTGCCTCTGTCTCCTGCTCCTTGCGGTCCACCTCGATCGAACCTCTGACTCTACCTGGGAGGTAATTCATTTATCTGCTAATCATCTGTATGGCGGGTCAGAGAGTCATGTGCCATGTGACCAACCCCACCGCAGGAGTAACACTGTCCGCTCATGGTAAGTCATTCTCCACCCCGGGTGCCTCGCACGCAAGATCATGTGTCATGCGGCCGTCCACCTGTAGGTCTGTTCTTCTTGGACCTCTGTGTCATATGTCTACTGCCCACTGCAGAAGACTCTTCCGCATGCCGACTACTGGTGGGTCCTACTGCTGGAGACTGCTCAGCAAGGAAACTCTCCACTAATAGGGCTCACTCCAACACCCATGTCTGTGTCGGGATGCTGTGAGAAAAACTGAAGCTCTGGTCTCTCGCATGAGCCCCTTCTCGAATGTTTGGGCCCAGAAGAATGGGTCTCGTACCATGTCCATGGAATAGAATGAGAGATAGGTAAATCTTGCTGAGTACTGGGCTACCGTCATGCTGCCCTGCCGCAGCTGTAGTAGCTCCTGAATGCGCACCGCACTGAGGGTGGATGGGACGAACTCTGAGAGGAATAGACTCTCAAAGTTAGTCCAGTGGAGAGATGCCTCGACGTGTACCTGGAGCATCAGGCTCCACCATCTTCTAGCTGCTTCCTGAAGGAGGCTAGCAACAAGGATCACCATGAAGTCTGTTGGCGTCCCTACCAATCTAAAAATTCAAACAACAGCCTCCAGCCAATCCTCGGCTGCCTGAGGGTCTGTCTCCCCGCGGAACCTGGGCGGTCTCTGATTCTGGAACTCGTGTAGTGCACTAAGTTGACGTGCACTCTCAGTGTATGGGGATAGTGGCATCAGTGGATCGGTGGGTAGAGGTACCGCAGGTGCCTCTACTGAAAAAGGGCCCTGCACCGAGGCCTCATCGCTCGGTGGGATGTTGTCTCGCACAAAGCTCGGAACCCTAGCTGGCTACCGTCGTGGGGCCATCCTAAAAAGAAACAGGTGTGCCACAGTCAAAACAGTATACCTGGTGAGCTGACACAAAGTAATCATAATAAAACTTCTGAAACACACATGCAATCAATGTTTTCATGCATTGAGTCTGAAATCAGAAGTCAGGGTCCTGTTATATGAATACGTCGGCCGCCGCACCAACACTGGACTCCCCGAACAGATAACCACACTAAATACCCTTAACACTACTGCTTCACACAGAAGAAAGATCAGAGTTCTGAGTTCTGAGGTAGAATCGAACTCCTCTGATACCAATTTTTCACGACTCGTCCTCAGGGCCTGTGCCTTGACTACCCCAAACCCGCCTTCCATAGGCCATGGGCTAGCGACTAGCACCAAGGCGTAAATGCCGATAAAAAGGGAAGACATTGATTTTATGAAACGAAAACACATACAAACAGAGTAATAGCATAAGCTACACTAAGTAAGTAGTAAAACAAATGTTCTGAAAGTACAAGGGGCCAGAAATACAAGCCCAAAAAAGGAACAACTACAACAGAAAGTAATGTACAAATCAAAGGACAACAGCTGAAAGGTGACAAGCAGCTCCTGAATCATCCTCGGCTTCCTACCTGAAGGGTAGGTACCGATGTCCTCCTCGGTACTCTACGTATGTTCGTCTCCTCCAGGTACCGATTCGTCATGAGATCCAGCTCTGGGTACCGACTCGTCATGAGATCCACCTCCAGGTACCGACACGTCGTGAGATCCACCTCCGGGTACCGTCCAGCTCTACAAGCCTCAACCACGATCAGTGATGTCCGTCGTCTGCAACCAACACAACGATGTACGGGCGAAGCCCGTGTAGGGGTGAGTATACGATACTCAGTAGGGACCCCGAGACCCCCGGAGGTCTCCCTGAATTCACAAAGGATAAACCACAAGAAAATATACAAACATGAAGTATCATCCAACACTACTTAGGTATATTCCCATACATATACCTAAGTCATCAAATCTATTTCATTTCCAACTCATGAGCTCAAGTACAATCCAGTCCACTCAGGAATGTAAAACATAATCCACATAAGAAAGCATAATCCAATCCGCAGAGGATATCAAATCAATCACATCGAAGATAATGATTGAAAGTCAAGACTCAGCTCAAACATGGATTTTAATCATGATGTCGAAACCGTAGCTGCTTGGGAACTCCCCCTATATCGAGTAAAGTGCGTCTTCCACTACAACCAAGCGCTTCCCAATAACCTTGGACTATTGTAGTACTCCACCATTTGAGTTCTATGGGCCTGCTGCTACAACCAAGTGCTTCCCACCATGGTTATCCCACTACAACCAAGCGCTCCTCCTCATAGCCTACAGAGGTACTCCTTCTGTTGAGTACGGCGGGTATGCCGCTACAACCAAGTGCTCCTCCACCATGGGTCTACTGCTACAACCAAAAGCTCCCCACTGGGCTATCAAAAACACTCTGAGTCGATCGATCAGCAGTCGTCAAGTCTCAGCCAGCTCTAGGGTTCCTGCACAGAGCACGCTCGTTTCTGGGAGGGTCCGCTCCACGAGCCAAGGGGTTCGACATGTCAACTGACACGTATTATATAGTTGATGTATCCCAAAGTTCCGTCTCGACAAAAGAAACTCAACGCGAGAGACGGCGCATCATTCGGACGCCCGGTCTAAGAGTTATTGGCTTTTTCGTTCTAGGGGCCCAATTGGTTTTTAAGTCAAAACCAACCTGATCATACTCCAACTGCATCCAATCCTCGAACGGAGTAAACCAAAAGGTCTGTATCACTAATTGGAATCCAAAAAAGTCGACGGAACGTCAATCGGACGCCCAGAGCTCAAGTTATAGGCGTTTCCGCTCCGAGGGCCTGATTGGTTTCGTGTTCGAACCAACCCGGCAGTACCCAAAGTTATCGAAAACCCTGAGTGTAATATAGCAAAACGACTGTCTCGCTCCAAGGATTGCATCGCAACTAACAGTACGTCTATCGGAAGTCTGTATCCTAGGTTACATGCATTTAAACAAACCTGTCAGGTTTTAGGGGGGTTTGGGCCCGGACCGACCCGGCCCAGAACCACCTGGGTCGACCCGACCCGGGTCTAGGTCCGGACCAATAGGGCGTAGCCTGGCCCAGCAGGTGTGTCCTAGCCCAGCGCGGGGGTCCAGCCTGCCGCGGGCGCGACCCGCGTGTTGAGCGGCTCGGACGCTTCGGTCGAGCGGGATGTTGGGGGGGGGGGGCTGCCCCCCTTGATGGTGTAACGATCGGCCATGCCCGCGGGTCCCGAAGGGTCCCGCCCCTAGCTGGCTCCAGCAGCTGGCCCGGCTGGCCACTCCCTCCCAAACCGCCGCGGCTCTTGATGCTACGGCTGCCGGAAAGTCTGGTCGTCCACTCTTGCTGACCTCCGTGACCTTCCTTCTATCAGCGCGGCGCATCGACGTCGCGCCCCTCCGCCACGGCCCGCCCCGGTAGCGGCCCTCCATAGTTCTCCGGCGCGGCATGATGGGACCGCGCCCCTCCGCCATGGCTCGACTCCGACCACAGATTCTTTCGGCCTCAATGGCGTGGCGCGACGGCGCCACGCTCCTTCGCCACATGTTATTCCTCGTTTCTGTGCGGTGCTGTTTCCACGCGCCGCCTCGTTCAAAACAATAACGAAAAATCAACAAAATAGGGAGGAGGTTTGGCCGTGTTCGTGCGATCCAACCTCCTCTTTTTATCTTGATAACAGTCGGCATAATAAACAACAATGAGGAATGTAAATTTAATCTTGAACGTAAATCAAATCCCTTCGTTTTTCCCCGCAATCAAAAATTTCCAACCTGCAACATATTATTTAGCAGATCAACTTAATATTGAGTTGATCCGTGTTCTATGTTTTCAATGGAAATAAACATGGGTTTATTAACATTCAAAAATTAATCACATACCTCGATAATGAGTTGACGATCGGTGAGTGTTGTAGAAAACGACGTCGCGGGGAGAGGATTCATACACATTGACAGAGATTGTCCGAGGTGGGGCGGCGTCTCACACCGGCTACGGAGAGGAGGAGAAAGGCAGGACGATCGCTCTATGAGGTGACATCTTTCTTCGTCGAGGTCTTGACGTTCTCCGAGTTCTCCAACAAAGAAGATGACGAATCCTCAATATTTGAGTATTCTCTCAAAATTCCTCTCACATGACAACCCCCAAAATAAAAATAAGGTTCACCATTATTTATTAATCCCAAGCCATGAATTCCCAGAATTCAAAATTCAACTCTTAATTAAATTCATTGAATAACATAATGAAATCATTTAATGATAGAGTTGACCTGTAATTAAGAGGAGGAGAGGATGAGTCACACATTAAATCAAGGGGTGTTTAATGGGGTGTTAGGAAATTTAAGGAGGTGGGGGATTTTGTGGGCCCCACCCCAACTTCCCCACAACTTCCTTTTCCCTAACACTTAGACTACAAGTGGTAAAATAAAATTATAATTGTAAAACAACTATAATTTTATTTTTCACATTTTTAACAACTCCTTCTGAGAAAATGAACCTTTGTAAAAGGTGTTCCCAAGCGATTACTAGTGTTGCGGTTTCATTGGTGCCCTCAGAATTCGATTCCGAGCACTGGTTCAAAAGTTAGGAAAACCCGCTCTTTAGTTCACTGAACGTACCCGAGCTAAACTTCATAAATTGATTCTGGAAAGACCGGGCCTCGGAATTAGGTGCCTTCAAAAACTGAAGAGTCATAAAATTCCAAAGAAATTAAGAAAAAAATTTCCTTGAAATTTCTGGATCATTACACCTAACAAAAAGAAGTCTTTTAAAAGAGGAGGGTGAAAGGTTCCCTTATCGATTTGGTTAACTTTTGAAACGTACACTGCATGAAAGAAGGGTCATACAATGAAGATGTAAATACCCATGAATGAGAGTATATTACAAAAATATTAGAATAATGGGCATACATACACCACACAAAAGGAAATAGTGGAAAATTTATCATTAATCTCACATGAATAAAAAAGTGAGATAAAAACTCCATACCTCGTTGTAATCAATCAAGTCATATGACCAAAATATTATAAGAACCAAATGAATCATATAATACCATGAATAGAAATAGAATCATGATAATATATATAAAATGGCAGTACATAATACACCACATGAAATAAATAAGTTCCGAACAATGGAAATCTCACGTAATTAAAAGTGAGATAAGAAATCCATTGCGAAAATTCGACAGCCTAACGACGCCACATAAAACATAAAGAAATGGATTAATGAGATCAAATAGGGTCACTCATCATAATAACATAAAAATTATAGTAAGAGGAATATAAAAGAACATCCCCTAACTTAAGAAAGAGGAACTTAAAATAAAGGATATAAAAGAGAGTACTTAAAAACAAAGAGAGAGGTAGGATCCCTTACATCAAGTCCGACTTGTCTTGTTTGTTTCTTTATATTCCGGAATAATAAACATTGGTAAATTTATAATTTATTAAGTAACTCATTTAAATTTTATTATTCAATTCATGTCACATATAATAATGTTATAATAATTAGTTAATTATGAGAGTTCATATCAGACGTTTTTGTCGATGTTCGGTACATGTGTCAATAATGAACTTTTTTGAAAAGAATTGTCCATGTAGTTATGAGTACATCATATCCAAAATATTAGTAATGATTTAAATATCCAATATATCTAGTATAAATTCCTTTTATTCTATTCCATAACATTTGGAGATAGAAAATGGAATGCACCATTCATGGAGACGGTAGGTCGTACGTACGCATGAACGATACATTCATTTCTTTATCATATTAATGCAATTAAAACCAAATGAGAGATATATATATTATAATTAAATTATAATATATATGTTATATAGGTCACATAAGTTCATTAATTTCATTCTTTATACATTATATGTATAACATGAATGAGTCACATCACTTGATGGGGCGGTAGTCCACACTTCCTCGTATGAAATTATCACATTTACACAACAGGAAAATCATAAAGGTATGTTTTAAATGTAAAATACAGAAGCGTATAGAAAACATAAATACCATATATATCATATATAAAATATAGTTACATCATAATGGCCACCATGAGAGGTGGTAGGAGATAATTGAACAATCATCTTTTCGTGAGGCAGTAATTCGCCATCCATGAAAACAGTATGTTCTTAAACCATTAGATGGAGGTCTGTGTAAGTGTAGCTCGAATAATTATCATAAAAAAATCCTAGTATATTTATGATACTATTTTTTTACAAAATAAAGGAATAAAAAGTGTTTAGGGGGTTGGAGATGCAAAATAAAACAAAAGAACCTAAGATAAGACATTACCTTTAAATCAGGGAACTCCGTTTGGTTTGAAACAAAAGGGTTTCTTGAAGAGCTTTTTGTCCAAGGTAAGGATTATAGGATAAAGATAGGGATGTGGAGAGACAATAGGAGAAGGGGTTGGATGATCAAAGGGCTTGACAGTTGTGGTTAAGGGAGTATAGGTGGGGGGCTTTTATAAGAGGGAGGAGGGGCACTCTTGGAAGGTCATGAAATGTTACTTTATTATGAAATGATTTTCGGATTTTAAAGGTACCAAAATAAAATATTTCGAGGATAAGTTGATAAGGATTCGAAATACACAAATACAATAGGTTTTAGATAAGTTTATGTCTTAGAGTTTACCTTATCTTTTCTTTTTATTTAAATTGTTTATTAATGAGGTAATCACTGCATCATCATGGTGTAAAAAATAAATTTATTTATTAAATTTCTAAAAATTATAAAAAAATTACCATGATTTTAGAAATATTTTCATATTTCTAATGGAAATTTATAGTAAAAAAGATAACTTATATAACTCCACGTCAAAATTGTTTTAGTAAAATAATACATGTTTGTGACATTTTTATTTTAACATTAATTAAAAAGTTATTAATGTAATTTTCTTACCCAAGTGGCTCCATTGGGTCCCCAAGTTGAGCCATGTATTTTAGTGGTTGTCCATGACTCATCCAATAAGGGTAGGACATGTGTCAAGGTAATTTTATATTATTAAAACATTATTTTTACCTTAAATTACATTAATTACCTCTAATCGCGATTAATAAAACTCAAAAGTTACTATTCACCAAAAATTAATTTCATCCCATTGAACCAAATTTTACTTAATAATGACAACCATGTATGTATGATTTTTAGAATTCAATTCATAGATACAGTAAAATTTCATTTAAACGAAAAATCGGTTTTTTAACTAACACTTAGTGGTTTCACTATTCATCAAAAATTGATGTTTTTTAGAAAAATACCAAAAATTTACCCTAAGATATATTTGATTTTCCAAATTGAAAAATTATGTATATTTTACAAAATTAAAAACATATAAGTTGCATTAATTCATTTAATAATTAATTCCCACTGTCAAAACAAATAGCGTGTTTTTAAGAAACAATATATATCAAAAGATTGACATTTGTTTATGTTTAATTTCAAAGTGAAATTAATTCCAATGTCCATCATTAGATTAAATGGTAAAAATATATTCCAATTGAACTTTAAAAAAAATTAAAAATATATTCTAACCATATAAATAAATTACATTAAAAGGATGTTTTGAATTAAAATATGACTTCATTCACTATTCATTAAAAATGAACATTATCTGAAAAATACCAAAAACATATAGAAAGTGAATTTTTATGTCCTGATTCTAAAGAAGGATTTTATTTTGATAAATATAACATATAAAATTGTAAAAATTTGGAATTAAAAGGGGTTCTCCATCAAAAAGCGGTTAATCGACCTTTTATAGAATATTAGAATATTTACGCTTAAAATTGGATTCATTCGCATTCTAAGCCTCTAACATTTAATGGATAAAAGTAAAAATATTTAACAAACATATATAATCAGTTTGTAGTTAGTTCTATTCATTCACGCCATTACAACAGTTAGTCATTAACTACCATTTAAAATAATATTATTATTTTATTAGTGTGCAACGTAAGATTTCAAAGAAACTCATTGTTGGGTATTGGGTACGCCATCGGGCATAGAAATCCCTTTAATATAATATTGACATTATATGCACAAATATTGATAAATATGAGAATTCAATATTCTTTATTTACCCAGGATGATACATCCTTCCCCCCCTTTTTGGAATATCGTCCTCGCAATTTTAAAATTGGGCTCCAAAACATCATTGAAAGCCCCACATAATAAAAGGAGTAAATTAAACTATCACTTTAAAATAAAGAAAGAAATATAAAAAAGTAACCCGATACAACAGATACTAGGATTCCATGAAAACATGGATATGGAGGAGAAAACAAACCATCATGTTCTGATGGACAGTGATTGGAAAATATGTGTAGGATAAAGTTAACCATCAGAAAATCACAAACTTGTGATGGGTTAAACGATATTTGATTCCCCAGTAGGAAAAGCTAACAAAAAATGTTTTTGTTTTATGTTACTTTTCATTGAGGTATTTATTTATGAGATTAACTAAAATATAAAGAAACATACTTACTTTTTGTGTATACTTTCATCTCTTATTAAATTTCTTACACAAACCCATATTTTCTCCAAAAGGTGAGTATTTAGGATGACTTTTTCAAATTAAGAGTGCTATAATCAACTTCTAGAGAATAAACTAATCCAAAAAAGGGAACTATATATTTCCCATGTCGTTAGACCTTAACCAGAACCAAAGTTGGTAGTATAAGATCAGATAATCCCAAAAAAAAACAATCTTTTACAAAAATAAAAACTACTGTTAATCTTCAAATTTTTTCAAACAACCCAATGATCAACAGAGAAAATTAAATACAAAATCGCCCTTAATAATAATCAAAAATAAACCAAACTATTATTGAAACCAAAATCTCTGAAGGATTTAATCACATAGTCTTACAAGGTAAATCTTAACATTTATCTCCAAATAACATCAGTTACTCTTAAAGTCTCATACTGAAAAGTAATTACCCTAATCACATTTCTTCCATGATAGGTTAATAATTTCCATAGATAACCCAAAATAAAATTATTCCTAATTCATAAGTTCATATTACTAAAATGAATTAGTCATATTAACCAGGGACATCACGTAGTCCAGTGGTATGAGATAAATTCCAGTCGCACTTTGGTTTTGGGTTCGATTCCTGCTGCTTCGCCCGACACGATGGGTTGTCACATGGTCTGTGTGTTATCCTATTTCCTAAAACTGTATAATTCTTAAAACATTCCACAAAAAGAGATAAAATCTTATAAAATAACCATAACATGATTAACCTCATGTTTATCTCTTTCCTATCATTTTCCATCATTACATATAGTAACCCATAATTACCTCAAATGTAAAGATCATATAAACCCTAATGGTTACCTTTATAATTATTACATGAACTTCCACATCGAGTTGCTTCTCTCGTACATGATGCATGAGAGAAATCACCAAGTTTCAAGTGGTTAATCTTGACTCCTGATAGTTGGCTGAGAATAACCACAAGAGTTCTCATTGCAGCTCCTATATCATTCAATTGTTCTTTCAGAAAACTGTCAAAGTTTTCTTCACATCCACTATTACTTTGGGGACTACTAGATCTAGCCGTTTACTAAAACCAAAAAGTTAAGTGTGATTATATATTTAGAATCATCATATAATATCTTATATGAAGGGTAAATACTAAGATATAATTATTCATGTTATCTTAAACTCATTCACTTTATCTAGAACTATGACTCTGTCTGAAATCCTAAAAATTAATATAATGTTACTTGTGCTTAAAGAATACCCTAACCTCTAACGTTATCTAAACCGACCTCCCTCTGATACCAACTATAAGGATCCGGCCTTAAAACATTACATAATCATGAAGTAAATGAATAATTCACATAAAGGATCTTTTCAGTTTTTGAGTTTTATATAATTAGGACATAACTATTACATCTCAAAATATTACAAAGTAGACACTTCTACTAAGTTTCCATAACATAATTTTTTTTAAAAAGAAACATGTCTAATTACATGTTTTAGATATCATTTTTTTCTTTGATCCCATCTATAACCCTATTCATCTTTATGTCCTGTGGAAAACATTTCAAAAACTTGGGATGAGAATAAAAAAGTCCAGTAATGGATTCACAAAGAAGGAAAACTGTTAGTTTTTTCAAAACAATAAGTAAATCATGAATACTTTATCATAAGTAATACCTTTCACCTTTATGAAGTATTAAATACTATTAGCTGAATAAAAGATCATTACTTACCCTTTTGTAACCAAAATAATACCATAAAACCCATATAAAGAACACATAACATATAAAGGAAACATTGGACATAAACATACTTAAATGGAATAACCATACGGTCAACTTCCACACATATCACTAAATAGAATATCCATACGGATGACTTCCATACCCAATGAATTGGAGGTTATAACGTAACCACCCATCCTGGTATTCACGACACCACTCGTCATATGGTTTATCATGTAACCAAACATCAAATGTCCATGTACCATTGCAAAATCATAAGACTTAAAATAAATATAATGGAAAGAAAACATTTCTACATTTCAATCACAATATATCACATAAATATATTGACTAAACAAATCCATTATCAAACCCATTTTCAATACCAAAATACATAAAAGACTATATGGTATTTATTTTATTTTAAAAACATTACGACTTTTTAGGGAAGCCAAAGGTCAAATAGTACTCGCGGTGGCGGAAAAGGTCGTTGTCACCGCATACGTTAAAAAAACATTCCTTTTTTTCATTTAGTAAAACGCTTCGTAGAAAATGATTCCCTTTGAATGAAATGAAAAGTCAAATGTGTTTATATAGCTTATAAAATAGCGTCTTGTATTAGAACAAAAATATGCTTCAATGAAAGGAGATTGAAAAGAAGTCCCTTACAAAGTCGGTATCCTTAGATTAAGGATAAATAAATTACATAAATATGTGCGACAAATATAAATACACCCAATATAAGAGGATATTAAGTGTAAAAAAATTAGAGTTCATCCATACATATTCATAGTACGACATAATCACGAAGTAGAGGATTATCCTAAAGAATTGAAATTGGCTTAAGAAGTTCCCTTACAGAAATTTGACAGCCTAAAGGTGTCATATTAAATTTCCGAAAATGAGACGATGGGAGATAAAAAGGATATATAATTAATTGGAAATATAATTTACAGTAATAATGATATATAAGAACATATCCCAACATAAGAATATGTAAATTAAAAGTCCTAAAAAAATAAGTCTTTTAAAAAGAATAGCGTGAAAGGTTCCCTTACCGATTTGGGTAACTTTCGAAACGTACACCCCATGAAAGAAGGGTCATACAATGAAGATCTAAATACCCATGAACAAGATTATATTACACAAATAGTAGAATAATGGGCAGTACATACACCACACAAAAGGAAATAGTGGAAAATGTACATTAATCTCACGGGGAAAAAAAGTTAGATAAAAACCCCTTACCTCGTTGTAATCAATCAAGTCATACAACCAAAAGATAATAAGACCCAAATGTATCATATAATACCATGAATATAAATAGAATCATGATAATATATATCAAATGATAGTACACAACAAACCACATGAAATAAATAAGTGTCGAACAATTGAAATATCACGTAATTAAAAGTGAGATAAGAAATCCCTTACGAAAATTCGACAGCCTAACGGCGCCACATAAAACATCCAAAAATGGATTAATGGGTTCAAATAGAGTCTCTCATAATAGGAACATAATAATTACATTAAGAGTAATATAAAAGAACTTCCCCTAACATAATAAAGAGGAGCTTAAAATAAATATCATAAAACAGAGTACATAAAAAGAAAGTGAGAGGTAGGATCCCTTACCTCAAGTCCGACTTGTCTTGTTCGTTTCATTATATTACTGAATAATAAACTTTGGTCAATATATAATTTCTTAAGGAACTCATTTAAATTTTTTATGCAATTCATATCACATATTATAATTTATAATAATTAGTTAATTATGAGAGTTCATATCAGATATTTTTGTCGATGTTCGGTACATGAGTCAATAATGAACTTGTTTGAAAATAATTGTCCATGTAGTTATAATTAAATCATCTCAAAAATATTATTAATGATTTAAATATCCTATATATCCAGTATAAATTAATTTTATACTATTCCCTAACATTTTGAGATAGAAAATGAAATGCACCATTCATGGAGACGGTAGGTTGTACGTACGCATGAACGCTACTTTCATTTATTTGTCATAATAATGGATTTAAAACTAAATGAGAGATATATATTATAATTACAGTATAATATATATGTTATATAGGTCACATAAGTTCATTAATTTAATTCTTTATACAATTTATTTATTGCATGAACGAGTCACATCACTTGTTGGGGTGGTAGTCTACATTTCCTCGTAAGAAATTATCGCATTTGCACAACTTGAAAAGCATAAAGGTATGTTTTAAATATAAAATATAGAAGCATATAGATAACATAAATACCATATATATCAGATATAAAATACATTGACATCATAATGGCCACCATGAGAGCCGGTAAGAGATAATTGAACAATCATCGTTTCATGAGGCAGTAATTCGCCATCCACAGAAACAGTATGTTCTTTAACCATTAGATGGAGGTGTGTGTAAGTGTAGATCGAATACTTCTAAAAAAATCCTCGTATATTTAAGATACTATTTTTTTGGAATATAAAGGTATAAAAAGATTTTAGGGGGTTGGAGGAGAAAAATAAAACAAAATAACATAAGAGGAGACATTACCTTTAAATCGGGTAACTCCCCTTGGTTTGAACCAAAAGTGTTTCTTGAAGAGATGTATTCCTAAGGTAAGGATTCTAGGATAAATAGGGGGATGTGGAGAGACAATTGGATAAGGGTTTGGACGATCCAAGGGCTTGAGAGGTGTGGTTAAGGGAGTAGAGGTGGGGGCCTTTCATAAGAGGGAGGAGGGGCACTCTTGGATGGTCATGAAATGTTACTTTATTATGAAATTATTTTCAGATTTTAAAGGTCCCAAAATGATATATTTCTATGATAAGGTGATAAGGGGTAGAAATAGACACATAAAATACGTTTTAGACAAGTTAATGACTTAGATTTTACCTTATCTTTTCATTTTATTTAAATCATTTATTAATGAGGTAATCACTGCATCATCATGGTGTCATAAATATATTTATTTATATATTGTCTAAAAATTATAAAAAAATTACCATGATGTAGGAAATATTTTATATTTCTAATACATATTTATAGTCAAAAATATAACTTATATAACGCCAAGTAGAATTTTTTTAGTAAAACAAAACATGTTTGTGACATTTTTATTTTAACATTAAATATAAAGTTATAAATGTCATTTTCTTACCCAAGTGGCTCTATGGGGTCCCCATGTTGTCCCATGGGTTTTATTGGCCGTCCATGACTCATCCAATATGGTTAGGACATGTGTCAAGGTAATTTCATATTATTAAAACATTATTTTTCCCTTAAATTACACTAATTACCTCTAATTGCGATTAATAAAACTCAAAAGTTACTATTCATAAAAAATTATCTTCATCCCATTGAAAAATATTTTACTTAATAATGAAAATCATGTATGTAGGATTTTCATAATTCAATTCATAGATGCGGTAAAATTTCATTTAAAGCAAAAATCTATTTTTAACTACCACTTAGTGGTTTCACTATTCATCAAAAATTGATGTTTTTCAGAAAAATCCCAAAAATTCACCCTAATCTATATTTGGTATTCCGAATTCAAAAATGATGTCTATTTTAAAAAATTCAAAACATATTTGTTTCATTAATTAAATAAATAATTAATTCCCATTTTCAAAACAAATAGCGTGTTTTTAAGGAATAATATACATCAAAAGATTGACACGTGTTTATGTCCAAATTCAAAGTGAAATTAATTACAATGTCCACCATTGGATTAAATGGTAAAAATATATTCTATTTTCACTTTAAAACCAAATAAAAATATAATCTTATAATATAAATAAATTAGATTAAAAAGTGGTTTTGTATTAAAATACAACATCATTCACTATTCATTAAAAAATGAACTTCATCGGAAAAATACCAAAAACATACAGAAAGTAAATTTTGATGTCCCGATTCTAAAGAAGGAATTTATTTTGTCAAATATAACATATAAAATTTTCAAAAAGTGGATTTAAAAATAGTTCTCCGTCAAATGGTGGTTAATCGACCTTTTAAAGAATATTTTAATATTTACGCTTAAAATTGGATTCATTCGCATTTTAAGCCTCTAACATTTATTGGATAAAAGTAAAAATACTTAACAAACATATATAATCATTTTTTAGTTAGTTCTGTTCATTCCTGCCATTACAATGGTTGGGCATTAACTACCATTTAAAATAATATTATTTTATTATTAGTGTGCAACGTAAGATTTCAAAGAAACTCGTTGTTGCGTATTGGGTACACTATCGAGCATATAATTCCCTTTAAAGTAATATTAAAATTTTACTCACAAATATTGATAAATATGATAATTTCATATTTTTATTTACCTGGGATGTTATAAAAAATTTTATACATATAAAAAACATTATTGTGACAAGATTGAATTTTATAAATTAAATAATATAAGGGAATTAAAGTTATCAATGTGGATCCAAGAGGTCATAAATTCAGAACATGATTATTTTTTATGAAATACACACATACAATAATATTATAACAAGATTTAGAGTAATTTTCTAATCCTTATCATAATTATTTTTACCCTTATTTTCTGGATTTACCCTTTACTATGGTAATAAAAATTACTAAGTTTACAATTCATATTTTTAAAAAATAATACGGTCATATTTAATAAATTTTTAATTTCATATTACAAATATTGAATCCATTTTTTAACATTTTATTTACATAATTGGAAGAATTTAATATAAAACTAATATTGTAGATGGGGTGAAAAGGAGGGGTTTTAAAGTGAATATGGTCAAATATTTACTATGTTTTTATATTTAAATTAAATATAATAATAATTCCAATTAACTTTTTTTATTAATAGATTTATAATTGATCTAATTTTACCTTTAAACAATTTATAATAAAATTTATCATTTTAAATTATTTAGATGAACAGTCTTTTTTTCAATTAAAATGCATTATTTTTCACTATTCACGAGAAAATAAATATTTTCTAAAAAAATTAAAAATAATAACCATAAGATAACGTTTAATTTAATATTTTAAAAAATATATCTTTTCAAATATAATTTATAAAAATGTTAAAATTAAATAAAAAAACAAATGTTCCTTCAAAAGGCTGCAAAACTACATGTAGCGTAATATAGCTTTTTATGCGTACAGTTGAATTTATTATAATCAAATGACTATAAAATACATTAGATGAATTTTAAACCACTTTTTTAAATTTATAATATATAAATTTCATAATTTTGTTAATACTACTCATTACCTCTAATTTAACTGCTTGGCTGTGAGGATCATATAAAAATATGTTATTTTTCGTTTAAGCTAGGTGTTGCATGTAACATAAGCTATTGATGAGATTAAACTTAAAAATAGAAATACCCTAAACACTTGGGGTGTTACAAAATACATATCAAAGTAAAATAAAATAATAAGTAAAATTTATGATGAATGAGTACCCACCCCTTGCTTCAACTGGAAATGGTCAATGCACATCGGTATAAACTAATTCCAGGAGCTTCTTATCCCTTTAACATGTTCCCCTAAATAGAAATATGGTAATTTTTCCTTATAATATTGATTGAAATACACCAAGTGGTTTTAGTTCAAGGAAATAAAAAAATGAAACATGGTTTAATGTGGTCAACAACATTTCATTTTCATAACCTTGATGGTGATTCCATAATTGTTTGTGGTATGAATCAAGATAAATGTTTTCATTATCGATTTTCATTACATGGTTCATGTATCCTAACTCATAAATATAGTTATTTAAATGTTCCTCAAAATACAAAAAATATATATATTTCAAAAGGATTCAATATGTATTCAAATATTTGAAAATAAAACAACATTCATCAAGTTCAAATACGTAAATAATGTTTTTGGTAATAGATGGAACATAATAAAAATATTTTCAAACCAAGACTAGTATCATAAAAAACAATGGTTGGTAGTCTCGAATAGCCATATAAGAATGTTTGGCTCCGTTGACTACTATTATATTTACTTCACCTTAGTAAGTAATCTAGAATCTATATGGTTCTTACATTTTCATACATACCTGAGTTCCACAAGCTATATACAATACCCAATTTATTGAAATGGATAAATTTCAATAAATTAAAAACACATATAGAGCATCCCATTGGTAGTTTTTCTATGTTTAGTTTTTCTATTAGTGCCATTTTTTCTACATGTGAAATAGATAGAATCTTATTCCCTTTCTTGTCCCTTGATCTTTATCCTCTTGAAAGGGAATTGTGAATATGATTTGTACTTAGAGATATTCGTGGGACAATTCCATTAATTCACCATAATGAATGAATGATTTTCATGCTCAATATACTTGTATTCTTGGGTACGTTTCATGTTTTTATCTAATAGAAACCTCTCTATATTTTTCATATTAAAATTGAAAAAAAACGAGAGAAACTATGAGGTAGTGATGAAATAATGGGATTACTGTGATATTCATCAGGTATATTAAACCCTATAACCTGTAAAGACGCATAAAATAAAGGGAAATTTTTTCTTAATTTTTCTTTGGGATTTTACAAGAACACAATTTCTGACGGAACTTGATTCCGAGGCCCGGTGTGCCTGTAATTTCTATCCGAAGATTAGCTCAGGTATGTTTAGTGAACGAACGTTCGGGAATTCCTATCATTTGAACCGGTGCTCGGAATCAAATTCTGAGGGCACCGATGGAATCACAATGCCGGTAATTTCATAGGAACACCTGTTCCGGAGTTGTGTTTGCTCAAGAAAAGTTGATAAAAATTGTGGAAGTTTAATTTATAATTAAACTACAATTTTTATTTTCTTTAAGTGGTTTAAGGCTTTGGGTGGAAGTGGGTTAACTACCCAACTTCCCAAGGGAGGTTATGCGGGTGGTGGGGACTACACGAACCCCACCCCTTCATATTCTTCAACTCCCTCAATTCATGTTTTAATTTTGATAACTTATGTATTAATAACTTGTGTTATTAATTAAGTGAGTTATGTGTGGATGTTTGAATTTCAAACTCTTGAAATCCAAAAGTTATGTTATGTTAATAAAATAAGAGGTGAGTTTATTTTATTTTGGGTTAGTTTTCTTGTGGTGGAGTCTTGGGAAGAAAAAAAGGTAAGGATTGTGGAACTTCTTCATCTTCGACGAAGAACGCGAAGAACACTTCGGTCTCCGACGAAGAACGCCGAGTCCTCGGAAACCGACTACGTGACTCCATATTCCGTGACGGTTCTTCTGCGACGTCTTCTTCCGCGACGTCTCCTTCCACAACATCTCCTTCTGCGACGTCTTTTTCCGCGACGAATCCTCGTTCGACGAACCTCCGTTCAAGATCGCACGAGGTAGGGGATTTATTTTATTTTGGTCGAGATTACTCCCTTAATTTTTCTTCTTCGTGAATATTTAAAATTGCTATCGTTTAACGAGAGGGGGCCGGACCACACAAAGACGGCCGACCACCCTCCTTTTTCCAAGTTGGATTCTTTTGTGGTTTGAAATGGGAGCGGCGCGGTGATGTCGCACAGCGCGGGATCGTGTGGCAAGATATGTGCGGCGCCGTCGCGCCGCGCCGCGAAATCATACAAGGACGCGACGCCGTTGCGCCACGTCGGTGAAACCCAAAAATACCGTGGCCAGAGTGGGGCCGTGGTGGAGAGGCGCGGTGTCGTCGCACCACGCCGGACGAACCAGGCCGCGGCCGGTCCCGGGCCGCGGCAGAGCAGGGTGACCGACGGTGGTTCCGGGCGGCCTGTGTCGGTGAAGGAGGAAGGACCGGCCATCGCTGGTCCTTGTTGGCAGAACCGGACGGCCGTTGCTGGCCGGTTGGACAAAGGGAAAACTGGGGGATTCAATTCCCTCGGCCGGCCAAGCACGTGGCCCCATTAATGGGGCCGCGGTTACAGGGAAACCGGGGTGGGGGGCAGCGCATCCCCCCCGCGAGCCAGAATGGCCCGACCATTCGGCCGAGCCAGCTGGCTCCGCGCGCCAGCGCACCGGGTCTCCGGCCGGTCCGGGCCGACCCAGGGGGTCTCGGGCCGGGTCGGTCCGGGCCCGAAACCCCCGTTTTCGGACCCTTTTGGTTCTTTTGCCCATATCCTGGGCTACAGACCTTCGATCGACACGCCGTCAGCGGCGATGCGATCCTAGGATCGAGACGGTTGTTTCGGTTTATCGCAATAAAGGTTTCAGATTACCTTGGGTTCATCCGGGTTGGTTCGTACACGAAACCAACCGGGCCCTCGGAGCGGAAATGCTCATAACTTAAGCTCCGGACGTCCGATTGACGTGTCGTCGACTTTTTTGGATTCCTCTAAGTGATACGGATCTTTTGGCTTACTCTGCACGAGGTTTGGACGCAGGTGGAGTACGGTCGGGTTGGATTTGCCTTAAAAACCAACAGGGCCCCTAGGACGAAAATGCCAATAACTCTCAGACCGGGCGTCCGATTGACACGCCGTCTGCGACGTTGAGTTCCTGTTGACGATACGAAACTTTTGAATACATCAACTCTAGACTATGTGTCAGTTGATGTATCAGCCTCTCGGCTCGTGGAGCGGACCCTCCTGAACGAGCTTGATGTGTGCGGGAACCCTAGAGCTGGCTGCGTTTGCGACTGTGACGATGACGACGACTGTACAGAGATCCTTAGTGGATTCGACGGCGATGACTACAACACTCAGCGATCCTACGTGGATCAGTGCTCTTGATCCTGTGTGGCTCCGATCCAGTGTGGGTCAGCGCTCATCGGTTCTGTATGAGCCAGCGCCTACAGATCCTGTGTGGGTCCGATCCTGTGTGGGTCTGATCCTGTGTGGGTCTTTGCAGGGGTTAGTTACCTACAGATCCTATGTGGGTCTGATCCTGTGTGGGTCGTTGTGGGGGTTAGTTACCTATCGATCCTGTGTGGGTCAGATCCTTCCTGGGTCATTGCGGGGGTTAGTATCTATCGATCCTTTGTGGGTCCGACGACTTAGATGAATCAGTGGATATATCTAATCATCTCTATCGTCATACGAAGAAATATACCTGTGTGAGCTGAATCCTGTTTTGCTTTCCTATGTTGATTGTTTTGTGCTATCATGTGTGGATTAAATTTTGCTTTCCTGTGTGGAATACGATTGCTTTTCTCTGTGGACTGGGTTGTACTTGGGCTCGGAGGTTGGAGCATTTTGGAATTGATGACTTAGGTATATGTATGGTCATATACCTAAGTAGTGTCGGTTGTTACTTCGTGATTGTATCTTTCCTTTGTGGTATATCCTTTGTGGATTTTGGGAGACCTTCGGGGGTCTCGGGGTCCGTACCGAGTAGCTTATACTCACCCCTACACGGGTTATGCCCGCACTACGTTGTGTTGGTTGCAGACGACGGACAACGCTGATCGTGGTTGAGGCTTGCGGAGTAGGTCGGTACCCGGAGGTGGACAACTAGGCTGGACGTACTCGGAGTAGACGGCGGGACCCGAGGTGCTTTGGATGCTATCTGTACTCACCCTTCAGGAGGGACTTCCAGTGGACGGCTCGAGGCTGCAGTTTTACTTTACAGTTGTTTTTTCCCCTTTCGAGTTGTACTTTACTTTCAGTTTGAGTTTGTATTCTGGCCCATTTACTTTTCTGCACGTACTGTTGTACATAGTTTCTACGTAGTGTTTACTTCTACTTCTTGCTTGCTTTGTGGTGTTTGTTTACTTTACAATGGAAATGCCTTCCCTTTTTACTGTGATTTACGCCTTGGTGCTAGTCGCCAGCCCCTGGCCTATGGAAGGCGGGCTTGGGGTAGTCACAGCACAAGCTCCGAGGACGGGTCGTGACAAATTGGTATCAGAGGAGTTTGGTTCTACCGCAGAACGTGGGACTCTGATCTTTTCTATGTGAAGTAATAGTGTTTAGTGTATTGGGTGTGGTTATCAGTCCAGGGAGTCCAATGTTGGTGCGGCGGCCGACGTATCCGTACACCAGGACCCTGAATTCTGATTTCTGACATAATGCACGAAAACATTGATTGTGTGTGTGTTTCAAGTTTTCTTAGTGATTAAATTGTGTCATCTCACCAGGTATATTGTTTGACTGTGTCGCACCTATTTCTTTTCAGGATTCCCCCACGATGGCAGCCAGCTAGGGTTCCGAGAGTTGTGCGTGATGACAGCCCACCGAGCGACGAGGCCTCGTTGCAGGGCCCTTTGTCAGCAGAGGCACCAGCAGTAGCTCTACTCGCCGAGCCACCGATGCTTCCAGCCCCAGCCGTTGACGATGCACGTCGCCTTAGATCACAGCATGAGTTCCAGCGCCAGCGACCACCCAGGTTCCGTGGGGAGACGGACCCCCAGGCTGCCGAGGACTGGCTGGAGGCAGTGGTACGAGTTTTTCGGTTAGTGAGGACACCAGCGGACCTCATGGTGATCCTCGCAGCGAGCCTACTGCACGCAACAGCGGGCCGATGGTGGAGCTTGATGCTCCAGGTGCACATTGAGGCATCTATTCTCTGGACGGACTTTGAGAGCCTCTTCTACTCGGAGTTCTTCCCAGCCACCCTCCGCGCGGTGTACATCCAGGAGCTTCTTCAACTGTGGCAGGGCAGCTTGACAGTCGCCCAGTACTCAGCAAGATTTACCGATCTCTCACGCTACTCTACAGAATGGTATGAGACCCATTATTCCGGGCCCGGAACTTTGAGCAGGGATTGAGACACGAGATCAGGGCATCGCTGATCTCTCTCAGCATTCCGACTCAGACAGAAGTACTGGAGCGAGCCCTTTTGATCGAGAGCATTCATGCTCAGTCTACACCAGCGCCGAGACCCACCTCAGGGTGGCACGTAGCCGAGTCTTTTGCAGCAGGCAGTCGACGGATGAATCATGGGTCCAGGAAGACCAGACCCCCAGGCATACAACCTCAGGACACTGGCTCAGTAGTGCGGGGCACACAGCACTGAGCCAGTCTATCGATAGACAGGTAGTGCTACTCATGAGGCGGACAGGGCCACATTACTCGTGACTGCCCGACCCGCCATGAAGAGGAGTAGTAGACGGTTGAGGAACAACCTAGGAAGAGGAAGAGGTTCGATCGTGGCGGTCCGCAGGGAGCAGGCGAATGAGGCAGAGAAGCTGGCCGAGCAGCAGGTGGTGGGCGACGTTTTGAGGCTCTACCACCACCAACACCAGGAGGTCCACCCCGACCTCAGAGAAGAGCACAGCTTCAGGCAACTGAATCTTATGATCATGGAGCTCCGGAAGCGGGAGGACTAGTGTGGGACTAGCTCCAAGAATAGAGGCATTTGCCCATAATGCCTCTATCTTCGTAGTTTGTGTTACCTTGTGTCCTTGTACTTTGAGTTAAAGTAATAAAAGACAGTTGCATTGGTGACTATTGTTTTCTTCTCTTTTGTTTGTTATTTCTAAGAGGTGTCGGCTAAAAACTGTTGACACGACCCTCGCTTGCGAGATTCTTACTGGAGGAGACCCAGTGACCACACACTAATGTCGACAGTGTGACTCAACCCTTGGAGGCGAGAGTAACGGTTGGATCTCTTGGTAGCAGCGTCGAGGCATTATGACGTCATCCATGCCATGAATTAACTAATCATGATGGGATTGACTGTATTAGACAAGGAAAGTGGTTCATCCCGGGGATGAGACCAGATTTTTCCTTTTCGGCAAAGGAGAAATCTTTGCAGGTTTGAAGAACGTTAAGGAGGAAGGGGAAACCCTTCGTGTGGTCAGAAAGATGTCAGCAGAGCTTCTATGAGCTGATACAAAGTTTGACCAGCGCCCCTAGAGGCGTGGATAGAGATGGAGAAGCTTTCCTTCAGTCACTCACAGTCTCTCCTCCACTACTACAGTGGGTCAGAGAGGCATAGCATAGGGACGCTGACTGTGAGACGCGGCGTGCGCAGATATCCTCAGGGAAAGAACCTGAGGGTTTCTCCTTTGGAGCAGAGAACGACGTCATTTTCAGAGTACGTACCTTGGTACCAGTTGCCTTACGGGAGGAGGTGCTAAGAGAGTTTCACACTTCTCCCTTGGAGGTACATCCCGGAGTGGCGAAGATGTACCAGGACCTCAGACGACAGCACTGGTGGCCGGGCATGAAGAAAGTTGTGGCAGAGTTCGTTTCTCGATGCCTCACCTGCTAGCAGGTGAAGGTAGGGCACCAGGTACCAGCAGGCTTGGTACAACCCTTAGAGTTCCCGGAGTGGAAGTGGAACGGGATATCTATGGACTTCGTGACTAGACTTCCACACACTTCCAGAGGTCACGACTCCATTTGGGTAATTGTCGACCGACTCACCAAGTCAGCACACTTCTTACCCATCAGAGAGCTGGGCTCAGTGGAGAGCTTGGGACGTCTCTACGTTCAGGAGATTGTACGGATTCACGGTGTGCCATTATCTATCGTCTCTGATCGAGATTCTCGCTTTACTTCTCGGCTTTGGAAGGGGTTGTAGGAGGCGTTCGGGACGCAGCTACATCTGAGCACCACCTTTCACCCTCAGACGGATGGTCAGATGGAGAGGACCATTCAGACTCTCGAGGACATGCTCTGCGCATGTGTCCTCGACTTTGGTCGCAGGTGGGAGGACCACCTACCCTTGGTGGAGTTCGCGTACAACAACTGCTACCACTCCACCGTCGGGATGTCACCATACGAGGCATTGTACGGGCGACCTTGCAGATCTCCTTTGTGCTGGACAGACCCTGGGGAGTCAGCACTTGTGGGACCGGAGATGGTTCAGGCCACGACAGAGAAGGTCCAGGTCATCCAGGAGCGGATGAGGACATCTCAGAGCCGGTAGAAGTCATATGCTGACAGGAGGTGGAGGCCACTAGAGTTCGAGGATGACGACCACGTCTTCTTGCATGTCTCACCTCGACGTGGATTATGGAGATTTGGCTGAGGTGGCAAGTTGTCTCCACGCTTCATTGAACTGTTCCAGGTCTCTGGAGGATTGGAGAGGTGGCTTATCGCCTGGCTCTACCACCTCAGTTGCACCAGGTGCACGACGTCTTCCACGTATCTCAGCTGAGGAGATACGTGCACAACCCGATGCACATCATTGACCATGGGGAGATAGATGTTGATGATGGGGCGACTTTTACGTAGGTCCCAGTGGAGATCGATGATCGACAGGAGCGGGTCTCGCGTGGACGGTCGATTCCTCTAGTGCGCATCAGATGGTAGCACGGGAATCTCCAGGAGAGGACTTGGGAGCGGGAGGCTCAGATGCGTGATTAGTACCCACATTTGTTTCCCTAGCTTATGATGTATCTTAACGGGGACATAAAGCCCTGAGGTTTGAGTAATGTAAAGACCCGTAAAACTCATGGGAAATTTTTTGTTAATTTTTCTTTGGGATTTTACAAGAATTCCGTTTCTGATGGCACTTGATTCTGAGACCCGGTGTGCCTAGAATTTCTATCCAAAGTTTAGCTCAGGTGCGTTCAGTGAACGAACGAGCGAGAATTCCTATCTTTTGAACCGGGGCTCAGAATCGAATTCTGAGGGCACCGATGGAACCACAACACCGGTAATTTCTTAGGAACACCTGCTCCGGAGTTGCATTTGCATGAGAGAAGTTGATAAAAATTGTGGAAGTTTAATTTATAATTAAACTACAATTTTTATTTTCTTTAAGTGGTTTAAGGCTTTGGGTGGAAGTTGGGTAACTACCCAACTTCCCAAGGGAGGTTATGAGGGTGGTGGGGCCCACACGTACCCCACCCCTTCATATTCTTCAACTCCCTCAACTCATGTTTTAATTTTTATTACTTATGTATTAATAACTTATGTTATTAATTAAGTGATTTAAGTGTGGATGTTTGAATTTCAAACTCTTGAAATCCAAAAGTTATGTTATGTTAATAAAATAAGAGGTGAGCTTATTTTATTTTGGGGTAGTTTTCTTGTGGTGGACTCTTGGGAAGAAAAAAATCTAAGGATTGTGGAACTTCTTCATCTTCGACGAAGAACGTGAAGAACACTTCGGTCTCTGACGAAGAACGCCGAGTCCTCAGAAACCGACTACGTGACGCCGTATTCCGCGACGGTTCTTCCGTGACGTCTTCTTCCATGACGTCTCCTTCCGCAACATATCCTTCCTCGACGTCTTTTTCCGCGACGAATCCTCATTGGACGAACCTCCGTTCAAGCTCACACGAGGTAGGGGATTTATTTTATTTAGTTCGAGATTACTCCCTTAATTTTTATTCTTCGTGAATATGTCCAATTTCTATCATTTAATGAGAGGGGTCCGGACCACACAAATATGGCCGACCACCCTCCTTTTTCCATGTTGGATTCTTTTGTTGTTTGAAATGGGAGTGGCATGGGGCCGTCGCACCGTGCAGGATCGTGTGGAAAGAAATGCGCGGCACCATCGCGCCGCGCCGCGAAATCATACAAGGATGTGACGCTGTCACGGCGCGTCGGTGAAACCCAAAAATACCGCGGCCGGAGCGGGGCCGTGGCGGAGGGGCGCGGTGCCGTCGCACCGCGCCGGACGAACCAGGCCGCGGCCAGTCCCGGGCCGCGGCGGAGCAGGGTGACCGGCGGATGGTTCCGGGCCGCCGGTGTCGGCGATGGAGGAAGGACCGGCCGTCTCCGGTCCTTGTTGGCAGAACCGGCCGGCCAGACAAAGGGAAAACCGGGGGATTCAATTCCCCCGGCCGGCCAAGCAAGCGGCTCAATTAATGGGGCCGCAGTTACAGGGAAACCGGGGGGGGGGGGGGGGGCAGCCCCCCCCCCCCCCTCGCGCGAGCCGGAATTGCTCAGCCGTATGGCCGAGCCTTATGGTTCCGCATGCCGAGTCGACCCGGTTCGGGCCGACTCAGGGGGTCTCGGGCCGGGTCGGTCCGGGCCCGAAACCCCCGTTTTCGGACCCTTTGATTCTTTTGCCCATATCTCAGGATACAGACATCTGATCGATGCACCGTCAGCGGAGATGCGATCCTTGGATCAAGACGGTCGTTTCGGTATATCATACTCGTGGTTTCAGATTACTTTTGGTTCGGCCGAGTTGGTTTGTACACGAAACCAACCGGGCCCTCGGAGCGGAAACACTCATAACTTAAGCTCCAGACGTCCGATTGACGTGCCGTCGACTTTGTTGGATTCCTCTAAGTGATACGGATCTTTTGGCTTACTCCACCCAAGGTTTAGATGTAGTTGGAGTACGGTCAGGATGGTTTTTCCTTAAAAACCAACCGGGCCCCTGGGACGAAAAGGCCAATAACTCTCAGACCGAGCGTCCGATTGACGCGCCGTCTGCGACGTTGAGTTTCTGTTGACTATACGGAACTTTTGGATACATCAACTCTGGACTATGTGTCAATTGATGTATCAGCCTCTCGGCTCATGGAACAGACCCTCGCGAACGAGCTTGCTGTGTGCGGGAACCCTAGAGCTGGCTGCGTTTGCGACTGTGACGACGATGACGACTGTACAGAGATCCTTAGTAGATTCGACGTCGACGACTATAACACTCAACGATCCTACGTGGATCAGTGCTACCGATCCTGTGTGGGTCTGATCCTGTGTGGGTCAGCGCTCAGCTGTTCTGTGTGAGCCAACGCCTATAGATCCTTTGTGGGTCTGATCCTGTGTGGGTCTTTGCGGGGGTTAGTTACCTACAGATCCTGTGTGGGTCCGATCCTGTGTGGGTCTTTGCGGGGGTTAGTTACCTATCGATCCTGTGTGGGTCAGACCCTTACTGGGTCATTACAGGGGGTTAGTACCTATCGATATTTTGTGGGTCCAAAGACTTAGATGAATCAGTGGATATGTCTGATCATCTCTATCGTCATACGAAGAAGTATACTTGTGTGAGATGAATCCTGTTTTGCTTTCCTATGTGGATTGTATTGTGCTATCCTGTGTGGATTAAATTTTTCTTTCCTGTGTGGAATATGTTTTCTTTTTTGTGTGGACTGGGTTGTACATGGGCTCTGAGGTTGGAGCATTTTGGAATTGATGACTTATGTATGTGTATGGGCATATACCTAAGCAGTTTCGGTTGTTACTTCGTGATTTTATCTTTCCTTTGTGGCTTATCCTTTGTAGATTTTGGGAGACCTTTGGGGGTATCGGGGTCCCTACTGAGTAGCTTATACTCACCCCTACACGGGCTATTCTCGCACTATGTTGTGTTGGTTGAAGACGACGGACAACGATGATCGTGGTTGAGGCTTGCGGTGCAGGTCAGTACTCAGAGGTGGACCACTGGGCTGGATGTACTCGGAGTAGACGGCGGGACCCGAGGAGCTCTGGAGGATATCTATACTCACCCTTGAAGAGGGACTTCCAGTGGACGGATCGAGGCTGCAGTTTTACTTTACAGTTGTTGTTTTCCCATTCGAGTTATACTTTACTTTCAGTTTGGGTTTGTATTCTGGCCCATTTACTTTTTCGCACTTACTATTGTACACTGTTTCTACGTAGTGTTTAGTTCTACTTCTTACATGCTCCGTGGTGTTTGTTTACGTTACAAAGGCAATGCCTTCCCTTTTTACTGGGATTTACGCCTTGGTGCTAGTCGCCAGCCCCTGGCCTACGGAAGGCGGGCTTGGGGTAGTCACGGCACGAGCTCCGAGGACGGGTCGTGACATAACCTCTAAAGAATCATTATAGAAAATGGTTTTTACTATTGGAGTCCTTTCTAGCACACATTATATAAGTTTACTATGATGTAATTCCTTCAATATCATAAATTTTCTATGTATAGATCTCTCTTGTTATGGACTGTGGAGATATTAGAGCATGATATAGGATTCCATGTATTTATGTGACTTCATGGGTTTATTATCCATGGATGTAATCGTTAAACCCAAAAATTACTAATTAACTAATATATTTATCATATATAGTGAAATCCTTATAATTTTCCCCATTTTTAGGTTGATCAAAAAGTTTGTATTCTAGAAAATAATATTTTTTTTCATTGTGCAATAGTATCTATAAGATTTAGAACCATTATAAGAAGTTACTACCATTAAGGGGATGGTCTTCCTCTAAAATTGATTATAATGATAATGTGGTTTATGAATATACCATTATTCTAAAATTATAAAAGATAATATTATTAGTAACTCAATTGATTGTAAATTATATGGGACATAATAATAATTTAATATTTATTAAGTCTCTTAGTATTTTATGATCCCAATAATCCCTCACCATTGGTCTTAGAATGTCTATATTTTATTTTTAAATTATAGTGTAATGGATCCATATGTTCTATCACATAACTATATTAGGATATTTTTTAGTTACATGAAGGTGTTTAGGTGGGTAGGACTTCTCTAACTGCGGGCTAACAACTCACTGAACTATTGAGTGGACTCCCCAATTCAGAAATATTTAATCGAATTTCCACAATACATGGATCCATATTACACCAAGTCTATAAATGTTCAGTCATATTTATGTAAAAAATTTAAATTGATCCAAAAAGTTTATAATAACTCCAAAAATAAAAGTATGTGTCCCGAAATGTTTTGGTCAAATACTTAGTTATATTACTTTCCTTCCTAATCATGTAACATAAGGCCTAGTCTAACATAATATTATGTTGAGGTAATTTATGTTTTATGGGTAAAACATTATTATTTTAACCATTATATGAGTTGTAAACAAAAATTTTAATTCACTTAAGTGATTAAAAAAGTTTTGATAAAACATATATGCATAATAAATTTATTTAAATTTCATCATTTCATATTACTTAACTTATTTATGCCATCACAATCTTGCATCCATAAAATGAATATTGTGAATGAAAAATATAAATAAATAAATAATGTACTCAATAATGAGAATATATAATGATTTTTTATTGAGTGGAAAATAAATAAACCTATATACCTAATGGAAAATTATTTGTGTTAGACTTGGCACAAATTGCCGCATTCCACCTCTCCAACTGTGTATCACCTCAGTTGGTTTCATTTTGGTTTCATCTTAAACTACCTCCATGTCCCTTTGGATACTACTTTTATTACATGTGTTTATAAATCCGATACAAGTGATGGGAACCAAATGATTCATTAAGGGGAATTATATAAATAACATTTGACATAAATGTCTTACATAATAAAAGGGAAATTGATGATAAATAATCCATTGTATATAATTTAATAAAAATTAACTGTAAAACCATGCCATAAAATTATGTTAAATATGAAAAACTCATACGATGATTTGGTTAAATATCAAGACTAATCAAACACATGAAATCAATATAGAATGTTAAACAGGATATCATTCAATTCAATTCATTATTCATTATTAAGATAAATGTTCATGTATGAATAAATTAATAAATTAATCTATTAAGTTAAATTATCTTATTGACCATAGGAATTATCATAGAGATACCCATCATATATACATTTAGGAAACATAAATTTAATTACCAATAATTAGATATAACTATAAATAATTTGGTGAACATTTAATAATTATTCAAATCATTCATTACAAAGACAAACAAATATAGTGAAAATTGTGTAATTAGGTTTTAATTCTAAAATTATGTATTTTAATGTAATTTAATTCTATACTTTACAATGATAATACAATACATGTACTAATGAGATAACCACCATTTTATTATTATGTTTTGTATCCTGGATGAAAGGCTGGGGCCTCAGTGTATATCTCGAATGGATTACATGACATGTAATAATAAGAAACATACTATCTGGTTAAGTTTCTGTGTATCCAAGATAAAAAACTAGTACCTTGGTGTTTCTATTTACTAGATTACATTACATATACAAACCAAATACATGGTATTTGATTCTCTTGTCATGTATCCATATAAACTAACTTTTGACTCGGTGTGTTATTCAGACATGGGGATTAATGATTTACATGATCCGTACACTAATTACACATCATGTATTTTAAAAATGTTCAAGTATATCAATCCCACATGATATAAACTGTGTATTTCACCATATCATTATAACAAATTTCATTACTAAACAGTTTATACTATGTGAAGTGTACACCATCTACACACCGTGTAATCCAAAAAATTATGTTATAGTTGCTCTCTCATTATGAAATGTACAATAAATTAACTATGTGTAATAACTATTAGGTATGTCATGTATCCATTGAAATTTTCAGTTATAGTGAACCGTGTTTCATGGCATTTACTCCTGCTACACATCGTTTAACCCAACCTACCAATCAGAATCCATGGCATCTCCAATCATTATTCATCAATTCATAGTCTCTATGAAACTATGAATCTTTAATGAAGAATGTTAAAATATAAAAATCATTTTAATTAAATTTCATATTAATGAATGAATAATCTGCAAATGAAACCCTACCACAATTATGCATATACAATCAATAATAATATAAATAATTATAAATTTAAATATGTCCCCTACGATAACACATTATGGGTTTAGGAATAGAAAAACCATCTTTTGGAAAAATAAAAGTGATAGTTTTTGTGAGATTTTATGGGTTATATTGAAATTTTGAAATATTTAAACATCATGACCAATGAAATTTATCCCTTGAATATTTATATGGAATGACCAAAACAAGGAGAGGGTCTTTTCATGTTAAATTTATAATCAATTTAAATATATTAGAATATATAATACCTCATATTATGATCATTCTTAGATGATGATGTTGATCATCTGAAACCTTTTTTAGTTTTTCCATCATTATGTACGGCAGACACAATATAGTTCCACTATAGTGATGATCCAACCATGGTACATTTATCTCTAAGTGACATTGACAGATCATTAGGTGCTAGCATAGAAGATCTATCATCTTGGTTTATTCTTCATGATCACATCATGTTTCTTTAGTCTTGAAGGAATATCTCGTGTTCCTCTCATTCTTGAGAGGATGATAAAATGAGGAATCTAGAGAGAAATCGTTTGTGCACAACAATTATCAATTATCGATTAACCCATTATTGTATATGTGGACATCTATTTATAGATTTAGGATTAATGATATAATATTATATGGTTTCACAATGACACTAATATTATATAATAACCATTTTTACCTCATTCCATATAATAATAATACTATTATTATTATTATATGGTTTTCACTAACAAGAACAATGATAAATATTATTTTACTGTCTTATTAATTAATATTTATCACCGAACACAATTGTGGTCTTTGAATCCTCCTCAACATTTATCAAATAACCAAATTAATATTTAATTTAATATTTCGTCATAAATAATATTCTATTTATAGAATGAAGATTTAATATTTGTTGAATATTCAATAAATAATATATAAATATTATTAATAGGCTAGAGAATAAATTTTTATTAAATATTAATATAATTAAATAAATTATTTATTAATTAATATATGATTATGAAATATCTTATGAATTATATTTGTGATAAATAAATCATGAAGAATAATATTCCTTGGTCTTGAGAATAATATTTATTCAATAAATTATATTTAAATTGAATTTAATTGAGATCAATGGAAACAATTACTATATGACCCTATAGGGATATTTATCATTGGTATTAGTTGAGCTTTCCTAATAGCCAAGATTATTGTCTAGCACTGCGCAATAGATCCAAAGAGAATGAAGTTAATTTCTCAACATGGAAAACCAAACACGAACGCCTACAGTGGGTCAAGGAACACAAGAGAATGAAATGAATTTCACAACACTAAAACCCACACATGAATTATTACTATGTAATTTAATCCCATTATCATAATATATCATCAAGTAGGCTGAATAAAATCATCATAAAAATATGTGATTAATACTTATTTCTTTATCTATCTGAAATAAAATAGGTGTTACAACATTTCATTGGGATTTAATGTAACAGTTCCATTTCATTCAAAAGACCTGGATATCAACTATCATAAATATGGAAGGGTAAACTCTTTACCAAAAATAAAATTAATAACACATCACTTTGGAAAAACCCAGTGTATTTATCCTTGTGATAAATTGTATGATTATGGTTTCTGAAATACATCATATTTTTCAATTCAAAATATAAATTAATAATAATCTAAAATTTGATGGACTATTACACATGATCAAAGATAGAAATATCAGATGTCACCTAATCATTTGGTATTTATTATGTGTATTGAATCCCATAATCCCTTTTTTATGAGAATATCATGCCCGAAATTTATCAAAAGATGTTTCATAGGCTTATGAGTACTCACACATAAAAATAAAAATTCCATGTGGCCCACTATAGAAGAATATCCAACTATAATAATATGTTTAAAAATATCATCATGATATTTTTGTGTTCTCATCACTGTGGAGAACTATTGTGGCATTATCAATATAATGTATAATCTTGGTCATTATTACAATAAATCATGCAGAATAATGAACAATATTTAATTAGATGTTTTATTAATATTAAAATACTCAAATATACATGTAATCCAAAGTAGAAACAGTTGGTTCTAGAACTCAAAATCAAACATTATGTACTATGTACATCACCATTTTTATACAATATACTCAGGGATACTCTTTTGTATCACCATAGAGTGAACATTATATACAAAGAACTTTTTAATTTTTCCTATATGTGTAGAGTTACTCTTATGTATCAGAGGAATGACATTTATATGATAGGGAATTTTCCAAACTTCATATCCAGTCCCAAAAATTACCCTTATATATTAAGTAGAGTAACTCTTGTGTAATGGGTATATTTGAAAAATTTCAAACCCATTTTTTCTAAAATCATTCCAAAAAAACTCCAAATATATTTAAAAAACTTATATGAATTTAAAAAAAATATTACATTAAAAAATTATTCAATGTGATTTTGAAGATGAGTGGGGTATTAAAAAATAATACCAACATATGAAAAATAAACCCATTCTTTTCTCTAATTATTATTTCTTAAACAATCCAAAAAATTATATTATATGATTCTTCAACTCCAAATATCATAAAACTCACTCTGGGCCTCAAAAAATCTTCCCATAGTCACAAAACTCAAGAAACTAACATCTTTATCCTTTATGGTCCCAAAATATCCGACTTTGGAATTTTTGGGAAACAATAATACATAAATTACCTTTCAATCTGAACACATTTATTAATTACTCATCATTAAATAATTTTAAGCTTACAAGAGTGAACATGGTGTATAAATAAGTATATTTTATAATATTGTCACGTTTTCCATTAAATTGAATTACACTAACTTATTTATACCTCTTAAAACCAACTAATAATATCTTTCTTCCACTTTTTAAAAATACTTACTTGAACCTGCATATAAAAAGTTCTTGTATACATGTTGTCCAAACATGTTATAATGTTTGATTACATACAAAACCATGATAAAATTATAATATAACCCTTTAAAAACCCATAAAAAAAATTTCTCTTGCAAAATAATAGATATCTACCCCTTTAAAATAAATTTTGGGACAAATATAGAGGTATTTAGGTTGTCTTTATCATAATTTAACAATAAATATCCAAATAAAGTGAGAGAGGAGATATAAATATTATACCTTATCCTTTGATGAGTGAATTATGTAATTTATTCTTCAACCTCCATGGATTTTTATTCAACTATATATATAAATAACAACAACTTTAATCAGTAAAATTATTCTTCAAGTCTAATTTTATATTTGGATAACCTTCCTTCTTCTTCACTTCAAGAATATCACATTCCAAAGCCTCTTTATTATCAATTCTATTTACTTATTCATTTTTAGAACATTTACGTAGTTTTCTAGAAATATAAAGATATTCATAATCCTTCCTTTTATGGTTTATTCAACTTATAATCACCCCATTTTCATTATATTGGAATATATTATACTTTCTCCATTTTTTGAGTCAATAATATATTATGGATTATTAACATATTTATTTGTCTTCTTGTGTGGTATCCCCTTCTTTAATGATTTTCCATCTTGAAATATGTTAACCCGTGTTCATTTTCCTCCCAAAAAAACACATAATCCATTCAAATTATTCACAAAAAATATAATTTTCTAAAATAAAAATGTATTTCCTTGACCATAGATATATAACTCGAATAAAAAATCATAATTAACCCATAAATAAATAATGTGATCTTAGATTCTATATTGGCTTCTTCATTGACTATTAAACGAACACCTCTAAATTTTAGTGACCCGCCATTACCAAAGTTCTCCAGTAATTTTTTTCAGATATATAATTACTCCAAAAAATTTAAATCCCCTAATATATTAAAGGATCATCTACTCTCCAAGATCAATGGATATTAATTTTATGATGTTTTGTGTACCAATGAAAATATTAATTCCCCTTACTTTCTTTTCTATTTCTATTTTTTGAGGGTTTCTATTATTATACATTATACTCAATTGGGTAGTTATAATGGCGAGACAATCATAAAAAATTAACATGGTTTTCCACATATTCAACAAACCAAACCCAATGGATTGAACATATTCTCTACCTTCAGTTCCGAATTTTCATTTGTATTAAAAAATTATTCTTTGAGTGGATTAGATCCAAGTCAATATTTTTCTCTTAAATATTATAGGATCATATAATTACTATTATATAAACTATCAACTTCTTTCAATGTGACTGAATCCACCACAATGTTAACAATGGTAAAAAACATCTTAATTTCCATTTAAAACATCTTATTATTCTAATATTAAAACCCACACTTAATTCATATTATGACAGTTACTTTTTTTATATTTTTTACAAAGAAAAATTTGGATAGAATATTATCACATTCCACTTCATAAAATACCTATTTTTATCACATTTAGAAACTCCATTTCTAGTAGTTTTAAATTTCAATGTTCCTGTAATTTTCATATTTTTGAGAATAATCTTATTTTGTCAAAAAAATGGCTTTATTAAATTGGGACTTTGAATAAAACATTTCACTTACATATATAAGATCTTTTTCAACCTTGTAACATGATACTTATTTACAAATTTAATTTTACCATTATTTAAAACTTTATGTATTTCAATAATAATCTGTATTGTGTTTTCTATAATTTCTTTAATATAATTTTAATGGGAGTATTTTTAATTTTTGAATTCCTTTTCTGTATTAATAAAAAAACAATTATAAAATTTCAAGATCCTTCTCTATTTATTTAAACTACATATCCATTTCAAAATTTATAATCATCTCTTTATCAAGAAAATTCTTTAATTATTCAATCCCATTATCAACATTGAAACTTCAAATATATAATTTTTCATTATTGATAGTTAATTAACAATAATTCATCAAACCTTTTTCCTCATTTTCCAATTGAGAATTTAGTACCCACTTTTGTATCAACTATGTTTGAGTTTACTTATCACTTTTATAACTTATGATTTGTATATAATTCAACTTTTTATTTATCATATTTTCACTATCATCATATGATGTCTCTTCATTGTCTTCATCCTAACACTTATCAATATAATTAACAATTGATAATAAATTTGTCTTCTTTAATTCAGATAAATTCTTACCTTTCCATTTTCAATAATAATTTGGTTCATTCTTCATTAAGAAAAATCTTTGTCTGTTATCCTCATATTCACACTCTTCATCTTCCTTTATCCATGGATAGTTTCCCATAAAATTTATATTAACTCTACACAATAAATATTTAAGTATAAGATTTCCTTAATATTTTCCTTTGTTACTTATTAGGATTCTTTAAATGAATGCATTTGTTTTCCAAAACTTCACTTAAAAATATTATTCATCATTAAAAATATATTCTTCCAAAACTATACCATTCCTAAATGTATCATTCTAAAAAAATTTAAGGTAATTTTATTATTATTATTTCTCTTCATCTTAAAGTCATTTCCCTTATGTATTTAGTAAGTAATAAAGATATTATGATGATCATCCGATGGAAGTATACCTATATCATAGTCATCTTGTATCGAGATATTCACATCAAACCTATTAAAAATACATAGTATTATATCAATAATGATATAAGCCTCCAATATTTCACAATACCCTCTTATAGTGTTCACCGCTTCACAAAAATTAGTAAAGAATTCACCCATTATTTCATAAGCATTAGTATTGATATATTAATATCTCAATATACAAATCTATGTCATACCATTATTCACTTTTACATTACCTTCTTTAATTTTTTATCTAATCCCAAATTATTTTTTTATATTGATCCACATGAACTTGAGAATCATATTTTCTAAAAGAGGTGACATGATGGAATTTTGATTATGAAAATCACTCAAAAAAATTTCTAATTTATAGTTTTCATCCTAATACCATCAACATGATGACCAAACCCATTAGTATCAATCACCAAAACATCCAGAATGATTAATATAAGATATATATGGATCCATGATTTGTAAATTTTATAATTATATATATTAAAATTTTAAATCCCCTTGTTGTCCAATGAATTAATATTTTCCCTATTAACAAAAAAAATATAGAGTAATATTATAGAATAATAGAGGAACAATATATTTATTATGAAAAGGGAGGAAAATCGCAAAAACATTGAGTTTAATAAGCTACGAAATATGAAACTTAGTGATCCATTATCTCATGGGAAACCTAGAAAATACTAATATAACATGTGTTACCCCTAGTCATGGTGTTATTTCACTAAGAGGGTAGATGAATCAATGGAAAATATTAATTTTTTATGTTTTATTATATCTTTAGAAATTAATATTCATAGCATACTAGAAGGAGATATCATAAAATAGAAAACACAAACACACTAAGAGAATCAAACCAAAAAAGAATACTGGATGTACAAGGATCACTTCTAAAAACAATTTTTTAATCCTTATCATGATCCTGATTCACTGAAGACCAAACAATCTTGTAGAATCACTGTGGGGGTATAAAATATTAGGATATATCCTTGAATTTTAATATAATAATCCAAAAATATTGTTTCTAAAAAATCACTACATTCAAGATCATCAATAATGTTGGAATTATCTATTTCTAATAAATATTTTATCTATTGAAAATTGTATAGATATATCACACTTACTCACATTTTAGAAAATATGGGTCTTCTTTATTCTTCCCCGGCATTGGCTATTAGTGTGATGATCCAACAATATATTATTGGTTATACAATATTATATAGAATCCAAACATTTTCCAGCTACATATTCAAATTTAAAATTCTAAACATAGAGAAGTAACTGACTTCAACTACTTATCTGATTTCTTCATCAGTTTTTGGATCAGTCTAGGTCATCACAACATGAATGTTTTCCTTGAAAGGTAAAAAATAGTCCCTCTAACTAAAACATAAAAACTATTTTTCTCTTTAGGTTGTGACCAAATGTTTCATGGAACAACCCATATTTTTATCTTCATATCCAGATGATTATGACATGGCGTTCATTTTCAGGGTGTGTCCATAAAATTATCAAAGAGATTTTATCAAAATTTTACCTTTTTATATTTAATATAAAAAATAAAATTTTCAGTGTCATCGTATTTAATTTTCATAATGTATAAAACCCTTACATGTCACTCGATATTTCATAGTGTCAATTATGTATTTTTTTAGTAACCCATATATATTATATAGATCAACCATTATGTGTCATTTTTTTCCTCATATCAACCATTAAATACGAGAAAAACTACTTTTATGTATTTAATTTTCCAATTTTTATCCATTTTACATAAACAATATGTGACCCTTATGTATCATCAAAGTAACCTTTATGTATCACTCTACACTATTGTGAGACCCTAAAATATCATCCAAGTGATACCTTCCTATATTGAGTAATTTTCCATATTCCTAGACATCTTATGCCCAGCACCAAAGTGACCCTTACATATAAATATAAAGAAAATTATATACTTAGGACATTACCATTTACAAACCATCAGATGACGGTAATTGTTACATATCTCCTTAGAGTAAAATATTCATATTAATAAACTTTTCATTTTTTAGCTATATTCATAAAATATTACTCTTACATCTAAAAGGAATGTCATTTAGGTGCTATTTTATTTTCCAAATTTAAGACCCATCCATCATAATGAACATTTGTATTGAGAGAATTAACTTTATATATTGGGGAATTATCCATATTTTAGACCCAATTCTCACTAACTCCAAAACTCTTTCAAAAAAAATTCAAACCTTTTTTCAACACATCGAAAAAATTACTGCATTTGGTTCGCATTAAAAATTTTATTGTATGTGTGTTCTAGCATGATTTAGGTATTTATAAAAAAACCCATCACATAATAATATACACTCATTATTTTCTCAAAATATTCCTCTATAGAAAAATATTTAAATATTAAGGGAACATTTTTCAACTATAGATCATACAAAACTCTCCCTATGTCTCAATAAACTCTCCAAGATCAAAAATACCCAAGTGTGATATATTGGCCCAAAACACGCATCTATGATAAAAATTTATGTGGCCTAAATATTTCCTCCCCATATGGTATATACTATTAAAAAGTGTTGTGGTCCTAATACATACAATGGGATTACTATGACTTCGAATCAGATTCAAATAAATAACCAAATAACTAAAATACCCATGTTGGCCATACTACCATTCCCGGGCCACACTACACACCCTATCTCAAAATACCTTCAAGATTCTCTACCCCGATCCACCCCATACCTTTTCATAGACTTGAAAATTTTATTGATGGTATGCATACACTCTGAGGTTCCCACACATTGTGTGATAAATACATCTCATTAAGTTCTCACCATGTGCCCTAGGAATATGCCTTCATACATGTGAAATAATTAGCATATAATCAAACATGCTGCGCAAAATCCATTAAAATTAAGTTCTAACCAAGAAACTAAAACTGCATACACCATTAATCATTGTGTTATAACCAATTCATCATGAAACATGACCATACATGCATTGATTCCATGTCGGGTTCTACATTGTCACCTCATTAAATCATCCATGTAATCCAACCTATATTCAAGGGATCATGGTAGGGGATATTCCAGATACTAATCACTACTTCCTCTAAGATGGGCCCCATGTCCAAACTCCAGACTCACCTTCTCACTCAAGATAGTACCACATCCATAGAATGACATCTACAATCTCACTCATGGTAGAGTCCATAGTTCTGATCCCAAATCACATTCAATTATTATTTCACTCATGGATTTCCTTCAAAAAAATCTATAATCATTGTACATCATAGATCCCATATCAATCATGGTGGTTCAGTCACCAGAACTCATGCCATCATGCCAATTATAGGGAATCCATATCACTCGTGGAAATATATCAAATTCTATATAACTTATATAGATTTCAAAACAATCCTAAGAAAGACAATCTCACTCATATTTGGAATAAACATCCCAGACCTATCAAAAACTCTTCCTCTCCATGGTAATCCTAGCCATGCTATCTCACTTGTAATGAAAAAATTACTTATTGTTTATCACCTACGTAAAAATATATTTCCTATCAGATGAATAAATATTAGAAATCAAAAAATGGCATGGTCCCATCACAGAGTTCTCCAACTTGTCAAACCATCATTAGGGTGATAGTAGAACTAGAACTATACCCTTGTTCTAATCACATGTCAACTCTCCCAATAGGGTTTTTGATAGGTTCCTCCAGAACCATCACCATTTTTATCAACAATACAAATTCTACCCTATCCCCCTTTAGTGACAACACTTTTTGTAAGTCCCTACAACCCAAACCTTAATGATTGGTCAAACCTTATCAAAAACTCTCAACACTATTGGTCCTATTAATGAAGGACCATCCAATCTATCTCACTATATAACCCCTTGTAATCCCAATTCTATATCCCAAAAAATGTCTAAACACCACACTTGGGCCCCATATCACATCATGAAAGGGAGACCACTCAACCAACCGCATGAAGGAATACCCTCTCTTCCACCTCCATCTAGTCCTAATGGTCTCATCCTATTGAAATACTTGTCAATCTCTCAAACCACCTCCAATAGGGTATGACTCATTTGTCAAGAGATGTACAGTCCTCTAACACATCTTGCATTCCTAAGACTCTCTAGCCTACCAATTATCCCATGAAACCCAATATAGGTTATTCAACATATCATACTACATCACACTACCTCATAGAGTACCATTAATAACCTAACCAAATCCCAATTCCCTTGTAGACATGGTCATTGAGAGATCCCAACAACTTAATTGATGAAGATCATCTCTTCCATGCATAGGAGGCATATCATCGTCTAATCTCTTCTCTCTTGGGAACCATTGGTCCTTATCCCACTACTCGATCACATGAAACATGCATGAAGCTAGAAACCATTCATAATAAGCATATGATCTTTTATTAATGGGACCACTTACCTTTAAAACTGATTCATCATCCTCTTCAATCTCTATCAAACCTCATCCAATACCATCCATGCCTCATTTAAACTTGTAGGACCACCCACAAAACTTTTTCAAGCTACATTACTCTAATAATTTATTATGTTAAACAATAATAAAAATATATTATCCAAAAAAATAACCAAACATAAATATTCCACAAAAACCACTTCCCATTAACTGTGATTAAACACCCGAGGCGTACTCATGAAAAGCCACATGAAAACCCCATAATCCTCACATCATTCTACAATTCCCTAGTGGAATCGACACTAAAACCCTAGATGAATCCATCCAAATCAATGGATATCAAATGAAAACCAAAATGGAAGGAAAATATAAAGAATAATGTACCAAAACCACCATTAAAGCACAACATAATCAAATTCATTCAAGGGGAACCAAATAATGAAGATGGGGATCTAGCTAAATGGGCCTCCTCAATCACCTCCACCATCCTTAATTGTAAAAGAGATTGATCCAAAAAGGAGGAAACTATCCCAACTAAGAAATATAGAATAAGATCATATCTATGATGTGACAATGGAGGGTTATTATTTAACGTGTTGCTTCACCCAAAATTCTCAAGACATGATAAGAAGTTGCAATGTGAATCACTCCCACATATAGGAGTTTGATCTAAATTCATTATTTAGAGTGTCGATCTTTTGGCCCAATTAAATTCATGGAATAATGACCAAAAGAAAAAGGGTAAAACCCATGTCTAGGATTTTTAAATGTGATACCATAATGGGTAGCTAGGCGAATTGCTACAAAAACTAAAATTTTAGTTTTTTATCCAACCTGACCCTTCTCTGATGTTCACATGAGCAACCAAAACACCAACTAGTACTCATTCCATTTTTAAAAGAATCATTTAGTAATTTCTTACCCTAAGAATCCTAAATTAAGTCCTAATTAATAAATAGTCCCAATCTTCAGTCTAAAAATTCATATTCCCTCTCAAAATAATGACCTAGAAATATACAGGCCATTACAAACTTCCCACCATCGGGATTCTCATCCTGGAGAAGCATACAGTTGACCCCATACACAACATAGACCTATATTTGTCAAAAAACAACTAATAACTCTCTATCTCCCATCTCTGAATGTCAAACTTCATTTTTTTGATCAGTTGTAATCATCCAAGAGAATTATCCATTAGAAGATGAGCCTCACAATCACCATTAACACTCGTATTGAGGTTTCTCTAACCACACATGTCTCTTATACAACACTATCGTATCCTAGACCGATTTTCCATGATGCAATTTTTTCTCCTTATTATAAGAGACTTCCCACAATATCTGATTCGATTTCATGGTTCTCCCCACCGTAGCCTTCTGAAAACACTATTTCACCATTACACTGACTAGAAAACAATGTTTTGAACCACTATCTCAATAGAATTTCCACCTCACCACATATTAATCTATGAAAATTATCCATTAATTCCCCTTTTCAAAATTAAAAAAATGCATGGTTTAATCCACCAATGTGCTACCAATTACCCAATCCCAATACCTTTACGCTTAGATGATTCAAAAAATCATCCCACACTGACACGAAAGTCTGAACCTAACTCTCGATTTAATTCCATGCTCAGATCACCAAACAAAACTTCTATTCAATAAGTTCTCACCCTGATCACTAATATATCTATGATATAAATTACCATTGGATAAAAAACAACCCTGGTCCTGATGAAAATTCACTAAATCCACCCAAAAAAACATTTAAATCTCAAATATGGAATATAAAAATAACTAAGAGAGCATTATATCATACCATACATTTGGTATCCTGGTGTTACTTAGCTATCCACTTATCAGTCTCATCATCCCTATAACTTTTTTTACATAAATTTCATTCAACAATGACTGATATGATGCTCACCACTACAGGAGTATCATTGTCATCACCCAATAAATACATACACAAATCTCTATATCCCATGATTTGTCCATAATCAGAAATAATTATTGAATGTCAGTGTTTAACTCATACCCATGAACTAGTACAAGACAATATGTACCTCTAGTTATTGCTCACCTGAAAGGACATACTCCAATATCCAGGTGGGTGGTTCCAAATATAGTGATTCATGTATAGTATTCCCTAAGCACTAACCATAAAAACACCCCATCAAAAAATCATAGATAAAACCCTTTTCAAGGACCAAAACAAAAGGTCATCATACTCACATACTTCTCACCTTCACACTTCCATTATTGCATTGCTCAAGTCCATCCACAACCTAAAAACCTCTCAATTGACCGGCACAGAACACATTTATTGATCCAAAATGTACTAGAAGCTAGACATGCCCAATGTAAACCATCATATTCACATCAATACTTTCCCCTAAAATTTTACCCAATTTTCACTATTCTCCTATAATGGTAGTGTGGTCCACTAAGAATGTTCTCTATGTTTCACTCTCTTAATCCAACTCGATCTCACTTGAACACATCATCTACACACTCCCATTAAACTTGATCACAACCCTAACTCAAACACCCGTGAGTCATACCCCCTTGATACTAAAATCACTTGCATAACTTATTGATGATCTCCTATACAAATGTCTGTCACATCCAATGACCCAGGTCATCTCACTCATTCCAAGGATAACAACATGATCACTATCAACATAGGAAAAATTATATAACAATTAGTGTATAAAAACACTCCCATTGTTCTATAAAAATAAAATAAAAAAAACAATTTTAATCATCCAATTGATCCTTGACTCTAAAATTTACCTTGATACAAAAAATTATCAAAGAACATAACATCCCAAAAGAGGAAGTCTCTTCACATTTCATACATCAACATCCTAGTTGATTTATGTAGAATATACCTAGAATATATATGATAAAATTCCAAAAACAAAATTATCAAATATGTATGTAACCAAACTGTATCACTAAATAATACCATGATCATACATACATCATTCGTCATGCATACCATGCCCACACCATCCAACTAGGGTCTCTATAAAATCTTGTGTAGACAGACTATATAGCCTCCATAGAAGAACAACCAACGCTATGATCCAAATTACCTTCCATTAGAATAAATCATGTCTATTTTAGTTGAGTATAATTCTAAAAATAAGATATATGTTAAAAAATGATATATATATGTATATATGATGTATTTGGAACTATAAACAACTAATCCCTCATCAAAAAATCATATTGCAAAAAAAAGGCATATTTCATGTGATTCCTATGAGAAAAATATGATTCCTAATCATACCACTCTTTCCAATGCTCTAAGATCCAAAACCATAAATTAAAATATCTAACAAACACAATATGTCAATTTAAACAAATCATTCAGAATATAAAAAATCAACAACAACAATCTTGTACCCCTAGTAACCAATACTTCCTAATGAAACGGTATTCATGTCTCACTAGTATGAGGTCCAACAAAATATCTCTCACATTCCTATACCACCTTCCAATAATCACCCCAAATATATAGAAAAAAGGAAAATATTTTATCCCCCTTTTATGGCCTTATCCATAAATAATTTTCTAATCCAACAGGTAATGGGGCCTCAAGTGTTCTTCCCTATATGTCATAAGATGATGAATATAAGTGATACCCCAATCTATATAATGGGTAGACTATGATCTCGAATAAAATACAGACAAACAGAATAAATAACCATGAAATATCCATCAAAATCATCATAGTACTCATAAATTAATTAATATAAATCTATAATAAATGAATTTGTAAGCATACAGACTCACTGTCTTTCCAACATACAACACACGTCACCCACTATCCCTATATCATGTAAAAAATAAACAAATTAATAGAATATACATGCTTACACTACTTCAATCCCTATACTAAACTACACAACCTGTATCTGAAAACCGTTGATCTCCTTTAGCAGGATCCACCAAAAAACATGTACTCAGATTTGTAAAATAAATAGAAGGTCTTCACATGCATTGGGGTGCTCAGGTAGGGTGTGATATATCAGTATGGTCACACCATGTTCTGATAGTATACAAAATCACATACATATATGCATGCGGAAATAAATAAAAATTCTGAACAATTTCACTATATATTATGTGTTAACTAGGCCACCATAGCTCCACATGTGTTGGGTCAACGTATGCTAATTAGTCCACCACAACACCAAATAATACCTATATTAGTTTCATTCTATAATCAATCTCTTTTCCTCATTCCATTTACGACAAATCCAATCCCAAAACTTATGAATGTGGGTTGGGTCCCATCTATGTCATGAACACTACTGCCTTATAGTAGGGTCTTAAGTTCTGGATATGGTATCAAATTATCACACAAGGTTGTCCCATATCCAAAGCAAAACATCTACTATCTCACTCATGGTAGGTTCAATCCATCAAATCTCATAACATGTCCAAACCCTATCTCAGTCATGGTTGTCCCATTATGAAATAAGACATCACAATAAATCCCAAACCCCATCCCACTCGTGGTGGTCCAATCATCTGATCTCTCATCATTATACCCATTCACATGTCCCAATATACTTCATAGAAATTAAATTAATGTTGTATCACTCGAAAAAAATCAAAACTGGTCCCAAGGAACCCTATCTCACTCAAGGTTATCCTAGACCCCACATATATACTTGGGACATCACAACACTATAGTTGTCCCACCTATGTTATCTAAATCATAACTAGGAAAGAACTGATGATCCAATTCCAAAAATAGAATATAGTTTTTTTATCAAAATGTATCTAGATCAATCATAATGTGGGTATAATCTAGTTGGTTAGCTTCCCATCTCATCATGGTGTTAGAAGTATGCTAGTCACACTAGACTTATCCCCTCATCTTGGTCACATCTCAAATCTCCCATCACGGTGACCACTATGGTCCTACAAAATTTTATTCAACTCTAATCGTCTTTACCATCTTGAAATCGTCACCCAACAGTGACAAACCATCCCGTATGATACTCTAACCCAAACCTAAAGGATCCTTCCATCCCCATTAAAACCCCTCAAAACTCTTCATGTCGTCAACCAAGGATCATCCCATCCATCCATCATTTACCGCTCTTGGAATCTGAATTCAAATTAGAGAACAATATAAACATCCTCAAATTAGGTCACATCTCACATTCCCTAAGATATAATACTAAATCCTTCACATAGAATTTACCCTCTCAATCACCCAAGGCTATTCATGAAAGGATCATTCTATTACCACAATCGTCAAGCTCTCACACCACCCTCAGGATGATGTCCCTCACATGGAGTGAGATGTACAATCATCTCTACCATCTCACATGGAATAACCCTCTCTAAACGATTCATAGTAGCCCTATTAATTCAACCTATGATATCCCACATATTGTTTTATATACCAAGACTTACTATAGGACCCTCGTGAACTTAACCATTTCCATCTTCCCTTAGAGTCATGATCGTCGGGTGATCACATCCAACCAAGTGTTAATGATCACTAGTTAAAAGAATACGATCCCTATTATTCTCCAATATATTCATCCCAATGTACCCTTGGCCCTACACCACTCCCTGATCCTATATAATATGCATGTATTATGAAAATATACATAACATGCATATGATCTAATATTAAAGGGACCATCTACCTCTGAAAGGGTACTACCATCTTCATGAAGCTTTTCCAATCCTTTTTTAATCCCATCGTGGCCCTGTTCAAGCATTTACTATGTCTCAAGAACCTACATGAATTCACAATTACATAATAATTAGTTATGAAAATTTATAATTTTTATTTAAAATAATTAAAACTGTGTATTAACCGAATACTTAATTGTTCATCATTCCCGAATTGAAACCGATTTGAACGGCATCATATCAACCAATCAAGACATCATCTATCCAAACTGTACAAAATACCCTTCACCTTCAACTAATTACACTATATTGTGGTGAAATCATCACCAAAAACCTATATTTTTTCATCTAAATCATTGGTAACAGAATGAAAAAAATAAGGATAGTAGAAATAATAAAAAACCTAAAAATATACCAAAAAACCCAAAATCTATCCCATTAAAGGAAGGATAAAACAGGTAATAAGAATGAGATCTAGAAGAATACACCTCTTCAAGTGCCACATCTTATGTTAAATGAGAAAAGGGATGTCCCCAAAAGTATGTAAATACACCAACAATAAAAACATACACGTCATTCATGATGTGGCTGGGGAGGTTCGTGGATTGATGAAACAATTAACATTAATTTCTCATGACCTGATTGGGGGTCACAGTGTGAATTAGAGAAATTTAATTTTGGTGGATATTCCTCCCTCATTAATGAAAATAATCCTCGCACCCCACACCGTTGAATTTATGAATGCCGCTAAACATAGGGAAACCACACAAGATATCCTCTTTTCAGTAGTTACCCACATTGGTCCATGTATAAACTATTTAAGTAACTAAAATTTCAAAAAATGTCCACCTACAATATTCTCTAAAATACACATGAGTGCCTAAATAACCAACTGGGCCTTATTCCAATCATTAAATTACATTTAAGGTTATAAAAAACTCTTGTAATCCCATTACAAGTCCCACGTCAATATGTAATATCTTCTCTAAGACTAAAATTCAAATTCCCTCTCCGAATGATGACCTACAAATCTACTAGTCATTATAACCTAATCTCAACATCTTATTCATTAATGATCAAATTAAAAAAAACTAACATTGGCCCCAACATATGCTAATAATAAATCCAATACCAACAATACAAATGTTTTGGAAACATAAAAAATTATATATGTTGTTAGAAATTCCTCAATTGGATTCCAACTGTATCTCGTTATGAATTTTTTAAAAGCACTATCAGGAGTCCAACATCAACCAACTGTCATGATACCAATGATATATCTCATAAGATTCATTATACTCTCTTATTATACATAGTGTCATCCTTATTTATTTTTTATGTCTCCACTTCTAAACCCTTTAGATTCATGATGCTTTCTTCTCTTCATTTTTACGTAAAATCATAAATCATTTATCCCCTATAAGTAACAAATGTATAGTCTTTAAAATATCATTACATTGAGAGATAAGAGACTCACCATTCACCTTAAATATCATTCCCCCTTGCCTTACTGATGTAAAATAACACAAGATATAATGATTTTATATCCATGTCACTTGTTAATCTTTTTAAGACGACACCACTTATTAAATTTAACTACACTATTTGCAAAGAATTATTCTATTTTATCTAATAATATCATAGGGATATCAATACAACTTATCCCCATTTTTTAACATATTCATTGAATAAAATTTATATAATTGAGGATTAAACTATTGTAATAAAAATAAATGATTTTGTGATTTCAACCTCAATCATCAGTTTTTAAAAAAAATCATATTTGGTTTTGAAGAACTCGAAACTCCTTCAACTATTGTTGTATTATCATTGATTTTTAGTTTTCGGTAGTTTTTATGTGGTAGTTATCCACTTAAAATCCCACTAATTCTAATGAGTCAGAAATCATTTTAGAAAATAAGATATTTATTTAATATCAAAACTACCATCTATTTCACTCATATAATTTCATAAGATACAACTACTCACATTATTAAACTTCTATAATAGATCCCCCTTGTGACATCAATCAAACATTCAAAAAAACATTAGTGAATAAAAATGGAATCAAAAAGATTCTTTGTAATTATATATTTCATATTTAAATATCAATTCAATCCAACAATCTAATTCTAATTGTTGAAATAGATTTCTTCTTTAATCTATTAGGTTTCTTTCCTTGGTTGATGAGGATAACAAATTTTACATCTTCATATAGAAACTCCCTCAACATTCTCAACATTATTACAAAATATTGAATTGAAATTTTGCATGAGATTCATCCATATATGGTATCTTTTGATATCCTGAAATCAATCAGGAAACATCACATCTTTGAACAAAATAATTAACTCACGATAATTGTTTTTGTTCTTACTTATCAATAAATTTTTACTCTTTCATATTCTTGGTCTACTGTTAATGGATAATATGTTATCTTGACAATAAAAGTTCAATTGGACCTTAATACCAATTTGTAATTTATTTTATGCCTCATTCTATACTTTTGTACTTTAAATTTCATATTTGAAAACATACCACTTCCATTTCACCAATATAATATTAAAACATTGGATCATATCACAATTTTACTTTACTCTGAAAATATAATCTATCATGGATCATATCTCCCCAAAACCTACAACACTCCAAAAAAAGTTCTGGAATTTAAATATATAGGGGGAGGGGGTACTTATAATTCATTCAAGTCATGTAAGATGATACGTACTTTTTCTTTATCAATCAATTTTAAATCTGTGGTTAGATATGAAATAGTTTTGATAGAATCAAACTAATATTCATTTTACTCGGGGTTTTTCTTTTTTCATAACCTAATTCTCAATCACGTTTTATTTGGGTACTCAGGTCGAAAAGGATCTCTTGACATGTCACATATTGGATTTTTATTATAAAACCCTATTTCATAAAATTTTATCCACGGAAAATCATTATATTTTTTAAAACATACTATTCTCTAGTATACTTAATTATAATGAGATTTATGAATTTCAGTACCATTCAATTTTGTTTATTTCCAAAATATTTTTGTTGTCATTCCATGAAAACATTTTGTTTAGTAACAAATTTATAACTTTTCATCTGACCACTTCGTTCATAGTGATATTTTCAACCATAAAATGATATCTATATCGTGAAAAAATATATTTGACATTGAATACACATTGGTTTTCTATTTTAATTCTAGTTGAATGAAAATTAAGATCCTCACTAGATACATTCTTATCATGGTTGAAATTATTGGAATAAAATATATAAAACACTATTGTCGTTAGTAAATGTATTCTAAAATCATTTTTTAACATCATATAAAAATATATTTTTCAATTATTTATACAAAAATCAATAATTATATCAATAAACTCCATAATAAAAGAACATGTCTTTAAACATTCTTTGACAAATCATCTGTTTTTCCTTACTTTTTAAAGGGACCTTCTCATGTGGGTTTTCATTAATTCCACTACATTCTCCTTTCTTAGGAACTCCCACAGTTAACTATATATTATTCATTATAAGGGTTCCATCATGACCGAGGCTGGTTTTTTCATGGAATGAAACCTTCATGAAATTACAATTTTTTCATGAATCTATTTTGATATATCATACTTGTTCTTCATCTAATATCATCTACTGGGGGATAATAATATAAAAAATCTAATTCATCTTTTTTAATAGTAATTCAATTAGTATTTAATTATTCTAATTACTTTTTAATAAATTTCAACTGTTATTCATGTTTTTGGATCTTTTTTATTATTACATCAAGTTGAAAATTTTGGCCTTCCTTGAAATACCTTCCATTAGGCATTTCACCATCTAATTGATTGGAAATATTATTTAGTGTGTAATTTTTTTCTATAATATTATTGGTAATCTGATAAATGGAATACTTAAAGAATTCGATTTATTTATTCAACCATTGAGTATCCTTGATTTATTCATCCATGTGTGCAATACGTTTATCCTTCTTGCCCTTCATTTTTTTACTTTTTTTATTCAAGAACCATCTCCCAGAAGAAAATTTTATCTTATTTACTTTTGAACAAATATCCATTAATTCCTAATATAGATATTTATTATTTTACATTAGATCAATATCCATTTAAACCATTATATTAGTAAAAATTTAACATTTTTCAACCGTAATTGTTCTAAAAATATTTCTAAAAATATAAACATGTATTATTTATATAGATAGATATATCAAAAATTCTTATTTTCAATAATTTCATTTCCCTTATCCTTCGGTAAATTCTATTTATTTCCCCCCATTGAAGATCATCAATTCAGAGTGAGTATGATGGGAAAACTTCTCTAACAAGCTATTTAAAATATGAGTAAAAATATATACATTTAATACACATATTTTCCACTTTAAATATGGGATACATCAAATATGGAATCTTACTAACTCACCTTATTCACGTTACACGTGTTTTCATCATGGCGTGAAGCCCATTCCCTTCTAAAACCACAAACCCAAACACTCTCTCTCATGCTTGGTAATGTCTTTATCATGGAGCACAATAACTACCAAGATATATTTTCATTAATATTATGAAAATTACTATACTTATTTAAGTGTTTTAAATTCCCACATAGAATATGTTAAGTCTTGGGTAGATTATTTTTTATTTTGGAGGTTTTGGAGGTGTTCATGGGGTAAATAGTTGGCACATGGTTAGGGGAAACCATTTTGTTCTTTCAAGAAAACAATATGTCTTGCTTATAGATTGAAATTGGTGAAATAATTATTGGTGGAAGGGTTATAATACTATTTAATATTCCATAAGAAAATAATTTTTGTCAAGCTAGAGGAGAAATTACAATTTGTTTGTGGTTTACCAAACCATGTGGTCAAACCTTGTGGGTGCCTAGTAGAGGAAGATAACATCACACAGTAAGAACATGATTTATAAAACAATGTGAACAGATAGTTAATGAGGTATTAATTGTTTTGAAATTTATATTTCATGTTATAAACCTATCTGAATCACCTAATTATTTTTCCTACACTTGGGGATCTCAATCATAGTAATTCCAATAGTGATTTTTAATGTTCTTTATTCATCCATACTCTAAATTCGAGGGATATAAGGTGTTGAAGCATGTGGATCAATATGTCCTTGCTAACTGTGGTAAGATATATATATTTTAAGCATATTCTCATTTTCTTGGAATTTATCAAATATCTAAGAAATGTTCTATAGAAATTTGAATCAACACCTATATTTAATAGATAAATCATAAATAATTGATAGATAAATATTAGATCATGAGCTTAAGTGGACTATCTATGTTCAATCATTAATTTAACAATGATGGAAAATAATTTCAAATATGTCGATGTGGATTTTATAACATGACATGATTATTTCCATGAACTCCAATCTAAAAGTTTATATGTTGATGGTTTAGGTCTTATTTTAGTTAACTTTTGTTCATGAACATGATTTAGGTGTCATTACAAGATAGATTTTTCAATTTTAATTTGATGTGATAATGGTAAGAAGATATTTACGATATTGATGCCATTTAAATGATTTTTGTAATGATATGATAATATATGCTTGTGTGATTTGAGACTCATACTGTAGTTTGATCATAAGTGTGTGTGTCTGTGTAGCCAATGAGACCGATGGTTGATACTGATCACATGTGTGTATGTTTTGTTTATAGATTATAGTAATCATGGTTGTAATATTATTTCCTTCTTATTTGTTTTATTAAATACTGTGATTATATTTATAAACATTAGAGGATTTTATTTGGGCAGAAAATGGGACGTGGATCGTCGTGGATCGGTTAGCCTTAGAGGGAGAGAATGTGTGAAATATGATGGTGATTATGATGCACTGAGACATAATAAAGGGGTATGAAAAGCATGTGGAATAACCTCAGATAGTATCGAGTTACTATGACCATGAATCCTGACATGAGGCAGAGGTACGAGTATGTAATACTTTTGGAATTAACCATCATAGAGAGTGGGATTGACTACATTGTTTCCTGACCTTGAAATTTTTTTCCTTTAGTAAATTTGGAGATATAATAGGTTCACTTGTGGTTGACATATGATCATGACTTCTATTATAACATATCTTCAATAATGGAAACTATTGACATAGAAAAACATGTGTTACGAGATATTTCAATGGAAGAACGTATGGTTAGAAGTAAATTCAATCCATTCCAAGTGAATAAACCCCATAAGGATTTGTTTTAATGATGTTCCAAAAATTTGATGATTGAATTCACATTGAAATACTTGTTATAATTAATTTTCTTGAGGTAGTTACCTTTTTGTAGCATGTTTCGGATTCATGGATGTCACCTGGACACATGGAGGTAGAGGGGGTAACCTCTTTGTATCATATGTCTATTCATAGAATGACCCTTCCTTTGTAAAAGACATAATATTTAAAGAAGTACTCTATATTTTGTGAAACTAATGCCCTCTTCTCTTCTAAGCATATAAATACATCTATGTTTCTATCTTTTTGGGGAATGTTACCATTGTAATTCCATCTAGCGCTTTAAATTCACCGAACACTATCCTTCATGAGAAAAAGAGGATATCGATTTCCAAAAGTAGACATATTTCAGGATCCAGTCTCTCATGGTTTCCTAAGTACATCAAAATGTTGTAGACATGCCTTTTACATATCCCCTAAGCCTTATCAAAATAAGAAATCCCTCTTCGGACCTTGGGGTTTTGTGAGAAAATTAACCTTTTTGAAACCAACCACATGGGAACCAAGACTTCTCCCTAATGCAAAGTAAAATTGTTTTTTAAAATATGTACTTTTAGGATACCCCAACCATTTTCAAGTCCTATAGCCTTTATGAATCCCATAAATCATGCCCCTCTATAGAGACTCCATATTTCCAACACCATTTTGAAAAATTTTAGTACTCAAGGCCCTTATACCCATCCAAAGCTAGTTCATCTGCAACCCTAATTCCCATGAAACTGATAACATAAACACTTGTGTATTTCCCCTTAAAATCATGTCATGCTTAGAAAATTACCTTTCCTTTTAGTTATTAGAATAGGTAACCTAGTTCAACATTATCTCAAAAATAGGCACTGTAACCTCATATACGCTAATATGCACTCCTCGACAACAGTATTTACTCCATGCCTCACTCAGAGGTTCATGAGTAGTAGATACAAATGCCCCAATGGTTGAATCATCAAGGGAAACATCCAAACATTCCTAGTATAGAAGACTTTTCAGAATTTACTCTCATAATTTGTAATGTTATTTATGGGTGTAATCCTAGATAATTCTTGAGTATCAACACATAAAACTATATATCCTAATGTCAAAGTCATATGATGTTAAACTACACGATAAATTCTTCATCATCCGATGTAAAACTATTTCCATACCATGAGTGGTGAACATATGATGCCCATTGTATGACCAACATGGGAATATCCTACACCCTATTCCCTCAAAATGGGATTAATGACCTCCCTTGAGAATCCCATATGTGTAAGCCGCACACCACCCCTAATTGATTCTCCTTCTATAACATGAGTGTCCTTACCAGATGATGTCAAACTATATGGGCCAGTCCTATCAAACGACCTTAAACTCAGGAATTTAACTACTTAAGTTTTTAACCTTGTTTTTGAATAACGTATTGAGGACACCTCCATGATGTTAAATCTGAACATCGAGATACAAATATGGTACCACCATGAGGTTAAATACTTACACCTCCAATATTAACATCAAATTACAAATTGTGATCATCTCCTCCCCCATGGGGGTAAATTTTCTCTCAACTACACCCAAATCTAAAATTTGAAAACACCCCCCTAAGGATAAACTAAACCAAATACTCAAGTTTAAAACCTTCCCCCATCACTACGAAAAAAATCAATATTTGCGATGGGTTGTTTGCGATGGGGAAATTTTCCCATCGCAAAAACCAATTATTTGTGACGGGATTTCATCTCCCGCCACAAATAGTTTGGCATGACTTGCACGCCAAACCGCGTGAATATTATTTGCGACGAGGAGATATCTCTCGTCACAAATAGTTTGGCGCGGCTTGCGCACCAAACCTCTCGGGATTATTTGCGATGGTACTCATCGGAAATACCCTGCGGCGGTTTTTAGCTTTTTGCGACTGGATGTCATCCCGTCACAAAAAGAGTGTCGTCAAAAACTATTTGTGACGGGCCCCATCGCAAATACCCTTTTAACCGCCGACAGTAATTAATACGTGCGAGGATATTTGCGACGAGGCTCGTCGCAAATACCCCCGTCGCAACTAATCTAACCAATATATACCCTCACCCGTTGTTTTCCCAAATCACCCATATCTTCCTCTCCCAATCTCGTAATTTTTCAGTTTCAAGGAAAAAACATACATTAGTTGAAATTTTTTAGACGAGAGCAATTGGAAGGTGCCAATACCATCAGAATATCAATATTTAAGGTAGTTATATTTTATTTTCTTTATATTTATTTTTTATGTTAATTTTAATTGTTTTTTATTAGATGTAAATAAATTAGATTTCGATTGATTTTTTTTATATTTATTTTTACTAAGAAATTGATATTGTTTGTGATAATTATATATAATTAGTCATAATTAGTATTAATTAGATATAATTAGATATAATTAGTAATAAATAGATATAATTAGTAATAAATACATATAATTAGGAATAAATAGATATAATTAGCAATAAATAGATTTAATTAGCAATAAATAGATAGAATTAGCAATATATAGATATAATTAATAATAAATAGATATAATTAGATATAATTAGTAAAAATTAGATTTAATTAGTAATAAATAGATATAATTAGTAATAATAAGATATAATTAGTAATAATTAGAGATAATTAGTAATAAATAGAATTTATTAGTAATAAATAGATATAAATAGATATAATTACTAATAATTAGATATAATGAGATATAATTAGTTATAATTATATATAATTAGTAATAAAAAGATACAAATAGTAATTAATAGATATAAATAGTAATAAATAGATATAAATAGTAATAAATATATATAAATAGTAATAAATAGATATAAATAGTTATAAATAGATATAAATAGTAATAAATAGATATAATTTGTAATAAATAGATACCATTTATAATAAATAGATTTAATTTGTAATAAATAGATATAATTTGTAATAAATAGATATAATTTGTAATAATTAGATATAATTTGTAATAAATTGATATAATTAGTATTAATTAGTAATAATTAGTAATAATTAGTAATAATTAGTAATAATAGTAATAATTTGTAATAATTTGTAATAATTAGTAATAAGTAGATATATTTAGTAATAATTATCAATAAGTAGATATAATTTGTAATAATTAGTAATAATTAGTAATAATTAGTAATAATTAGTAATACATACTAAAAATTACTAATAATTAGTAATAATTAGTAATAATTAGTAATAATTATTAATAATTACTAATAATTAGTATTAGTTCATTATAATTTGTAATAATTAGTAATAATTAGTAATAATTGGTAATAATTAGTAATAATTAGTAATAATTAGTAATAATTAGAAATAATTAGTAATAATTAGTAGTAATTAGTTATAATTAGTAATAATTAGTAATAATTAGTAATAATTATTAATAATTAGTAATAATTAGTAATAAATAGTAATAATTATTTATAATTAGTAATAATTAGTAAAAATTATTAATAATTAGTAATAATTAGTAATAATTACTAATAATAAGTAATAATAAGTAATAATTAGTAATAATTAGAAATAATTAGTAATAATTAGTAATAATTAGTAATAATTAGTAATAATTAGTAATAATTAGTAATTATTAGTTATAATTAGTAATAATTAGTAATAAAAAAATTATATTATCAATATTTACGAAAAAAATATTAATATTATTAAAATATTAAAAAAAATTATAAAATATAAAAATTATCAATATTCGCAACAGGTTTTTCTCTATTCTTAACATGTTCAAATTTCAAAGGGTCGCCAATTGTCAGGTCAAGCGCAATAAAAAGTTTGTGTCAGCCATGTAAAATGTAAACTCTATAATTTTTCTAGCATGGTTGATCACCTCATAAGTAGTGTTGCAATAGGACAACCCAAGTCATGCCCTTCTCATCTATAAGAATTATCTCACATGAACCTTTAAATAGACCATTCATTCTTGATAATTTAAGGGAAATATTTTGATATCAACTTAAAATTTTTAGGAAGAATGATCTATGTAAAGGGTCATGTGAGAGGATTCTTAGAGATGAGAATGACATTACATTGGTCGTCATATTGCAACACTACTTGTGAGTTGATCAACAATGCAAGTAAAATTATAGGATGATAAATCCATGTCTAAATTATTGCATATTATATTCTTGCGAAAATGATTCATCGGATAGTTGTCCCACATGTGGACAATCGTGGTATAATGAAGCTCAACCAGGGAAGTTTAGATCAATTTCAGTAAAACAGTTGAGATATTTCCCCCTTACACCAAGGTTGTAGCATTTATTTATGTCTCAGAACACAACGACAATGATGTCCTAGCACAAAACCAAGATTTCAACTAATAAAAGAATGAATCATTCATCTGATGGTGATTCATGGAAAAATTTTGACCGTCAGCATCTGTATTATGCTATAGAATCCCAAAACATGTGATTGGGTCTTTCTACTGATGGTTTTTGTCTGTTTGTTTCTTATGGGAGCCAGTATACATGTTGTCATGTCTTTATATCTCCTTACAATTTTCCTCCATGGATGTTGATTAATTAGCCTTATATATTTTTGACTCAATTAATTACAAGACATTTGAAAAAGAATATTGATGCTTATTTCAAACCATTGATTGATGAGTTAAATGCATTGTGGAGTGATGGTGTTAATACTTATGATGTTGCTGCGAAACAAAATTTCATATTAAAAGCTGCATTGATGTGGACAATTAGTGAATTTCTGGAATATGGTATGTTATCTGGTTAGAGTATACATGGTCCGAAATCATGTCCTTACTGTATGAGAGAAAACAATGCCTTTATGCTCATCAATGGAAAAAAACCTTGCTATTTTGATTGTTACCGTAGATTTCTTCCAACCGATCATCCTTTCTGGAGGAACAAATACCATTTCAAAAAAGGTAAAATTGAAAGGGATGAACCTCCAAAGATGATCTCAAGTACAGAATTAAAAAATGATTTATTTTCAACACCCCCCATCACATTTGGACAAACAGTAAACCAACAGAAAATTCATGGCTTTGGGAAAGAACATAGTTAGATAAAACGGAGCATTTTGTGGGATCTTCTGTATTGGTCTGATTTGTTGGTCCGCCTCATGATGGATGTTATGCATATTGAGTAGAAATGTTTTGATAATTTATTTCATACAGTTATGGATACACCAGGTAAGACCATTGATACTGTAAAGGCACGATTAGATCTTGCCCGAATTTGCAGGTGAACAGAACATGAACTATTTGAAACCTTCAGATCACAGAGGTTAATGATGCCAAAAGAAGCTTATACCCTATCTAAAGAGAGTTGCTTATTATTTTGTCATTGGATTACAGATTTGAGACTTCCATATGGATATGATTCCAATTTGCGTAGATGTGTTTAGAATGGTTATATTACTAGATTAAGAAGTCATGATTTTCATGTTATAATCGAAAGAATTATACAGATTGGATTCAGAGGTTTGTTGAATTCTATGATTTGGGATTCAATAACAGACATATCATTTTTTTCGATACATTTTTGCAGCGACAATAGAGTACGATGCGCTAAGAAAACTGGAAGAAGATGTTGATGTAATTTTATGTAAACTGGAAAAAATCATTCCGCCGGCTTTCTTTGACTTAATGGAACATCTGATATTACATTTTCCACATGAATCTTAATGTGGAGTTCCATTATAGTTTCGATGTATGTGCCCATTCGAGATATGCATGTCGAAATAGAAGAAATAAATATGTAACAAAGCATTAGTTGAAGGCTCAAACGCTGAATCTTATTTTCAAGAGGAAATTGTTTTTTTCTTCTCATTATTTGAAATCTGAATATCCCCAAAAATAAAATTACATGGGACGAAAAAAGGGGAATGTTAATGATGAAATGGAAAACCAATTAATTGTTTTTAATCATCTAAATATTGGTTTTTGTGGAGTTCATGAATGATGGATTTCAGATGATGAACATCACAGAGCTCATACATACGTTCTACTCAAATATGAAGAAATGGCATCATTTTTCATGTGATTCCTTCTATCACATATTCTACAATTTATGTTAAAATATTTAAACTTATTTTATTTTTTGGTTATATGATAATCATATCAAGAAACATCTTTCACAAATTATAGCAGCTGATCTTGAACAAAGCAGGAAAAAAATTTCAATGGTTTCAAAAACTGGTAACATAAATGATAGATGGTTTAATATCAATTCTATTTATTTTCTATTATATTGATAATTGTTTTACAATTTTTCAGGTGTTTCAATATGCTGATAAAATTGATAAGCGACTATGTATATTGAGTAACCAACCATCCAAAATCATTAAATCTTATAATGCATATGTGGTGAATGGTTTTTAATTTCATACACATGAATACGAGGAATAAAAAAATGAACAGTGGAGTTTTCATGAGAGGATCACATCACAGAGAAACTGATGTTGACTTTTATGGCATTTTGGATGAAATTATAGAGCTATGTTATCTAGGAAAGAATTACATATCAATGTTTAAATTTCAGTGGTTGTATACTGAGAGAGGCTTGCGTGTTCATCAGAATCATGGAATCGTCGATATTAAATATAAATGTATTCTTGACGAAAATAATCCTTTTTTACTAGCTCAACAAGAACATAAAATTTATTATGCAAAGTAATGTGCTACTTCAAGATACTTGAGTGATTGGTGGAGAAAAATAAAAATTAAATCTCGGGAAAATCGGTTTACTCCAAATGAATGTGGTTCCTCTAAAGTGGAAGAAATTTAAATTTTTCAAGTGACTGGTCAAAATCCATCTGATTCACAAAGAGACGTGAATATCGATGATGACACCCCACAATTAAGGATCGATGATGATGAAGATGTTAATGAAGTTACAAATGAATTTGAAATGATAAGAGATGCTGAAACTGAAACTCATATTGATATTGATGACGCTGAGGAAGAAGATGAAGACATTGACGTTGACAGCTATGGAGAAGAGGATGAATATGAACATTGACACAGTTAAATGATGGTTATAATCATAACTAATATATATCTATATGTAATAGTTATTTTCAAATATCTACTAACAACAATAATTTTGTGTTTCAGATGGAATCTGATCGATTGCGTGAGTTAGAGGAGACTGAGCTACCTTTGGATGATGGGGATGTTGGATCATCTGACCCTCAGCCTACTGGTGGTCCAGGGGGTGTGCGGAGGGGGTCCGGTCTTGCATGACTGATGATTCTTGACCCTATCCCCGAGCGACGTCCACAACTTTGTTTCGATCTACACACACTGAGGTATGATAACCTGTATATTTTAGTTAGCTTTCATTAATTTATTTATATATATAATAATTGTTTGATTATTTATTCCTTTTTCACAGTTTTGTGCATGTAGCTATTGGACAGGGGAGAGCTATCTTGCGCAATTATTTTTCTTAGCCATAGATCACATGGGAACAGATTCTCGTTGATGTGCGACGTGACTTGTTTCATCATTGGCTGGTACGTAAATAAATAATATTTATTTTCAAATTTATTTTTTTAAAATCTTGATATTATAAATTATTGGTAGGGTTTATGGTATCCTATCGATGATATCATGTGCGACGCTATCGACGCGGCATGGCAGGTTTCTATGCGTGACCGTTTCCGTTAGTTTTTGCACAATTTCAGAATGACAGCCATTAAGAAAGCAGGAGTGACAGAATTTGATGAGCCATGTAGTGCCCACCGACCAGAGTACATTTCCTCTCACGTTTGGTATGGAATATGTTTACACTGTTTGGGTGGTGGATATCAGACGAGATCTTTAGTGGGACGATAGAATCGTGGGAGACAGGAGGTGATGCATCAAGCTGGTAGTCATACATTCAGTTCGCATAGAAGGAATCTGGTAAGTATATATTTTAAATATTTTATACAACTTTAAATATAACCCGTTTATTTTATAATTCTATAGGTAGTCAAGCGTCTCGAAATTACGAAGTTCGACGTTTATCGGAGGATGTACAGTGATCCAGCCACTGGAGAGATTATAGGTGATTGCTAGCATCAGATTATGGTTAGTATTATTTTTTTAGTTTTAAAATTAACTGCATATAATATTTTCACAATTTTAATTTTTAATTGGAATTGAAGGAGTCATATGAGGCTATGACCTCTCAGACACAGGCTGAGGGTCAGGGCGAGATGACTGATCAGACCGGTGCTCACCATTTCGATGAGGCAGCATGGATGCAGGCGACTCAGTATGGCTTTGAGAAGGGTAGAGTAGTTGGATTCAGATCTCATTTGACTCCTGGTACTTATTATGGTACTGCTGTGATGTTGGTGTCCAACTCAAGAGGAGCTCATGGAGAGGCATCATCTTTTGGCTCACAGTATCAGGAGCAGTTGCAAGCTCAGCCTGAGATTATATAGACTTTGTAGAAGTAGCAAGAAGAGATGTGTCGGTGGCAGCAACAGCAGGAGTAGCATTACGAGGATCAGATGCGTCAATGGAAGTAGAAGCAACAACAATATGAAGAGGAGACACAACGATGGTAGTAGAAACATTACGAGCAGATGGAGTACATGCGCCGGCTAACCCCTAGTTTTGGGATGAAGATTCCTCCTCCAGCTCCTCCAACTCCTCCAATAGACGACCCCCATTGATTTTTTTATGTTACGAACATTTGAATTTAACATTTTAATATGAATTATTTACATTTTCTGTCTTTTATATCGTTGAAAATATTACATAATTTATTTTTTTATATTTTATTATCTTAGTCTAATTTTTTGTGAATATTGAGAATTTTAATATTTTTTAATATTTTTATTATTTTAATAATATTAATATTATTTTATTAAATATATTTTTTAGAAATATATTTTTAATGTTTTATTATTTACTAATAATAATAATAATAATATTTTATGATTTTTTTTGTGAATATTGAGAATTTTAATATTTTTTATTTTTTTAATAAAAGTTATATTAGTTTTTCATTAATCATAATTTTATTAAATTTATTTTTTAAAATTAATTTATTATTTTTGATGGGACCTTTTGCGATGGGACCCTGCCGCAAATAGTCTAACTAAATAATTCTAAAAACATATTTGTGATGGGACTACTTGCCTGTCGCAAATACTTTGTTGCGACTGGCCCGTCGAAAAACGTTATATATATATATATATATTTGTGATGGGATGAGGGCCCATCGCAAAAACTATTTGCGAAGGGCCCGTCACGAAAAATTATATATATATATAATACATATAATCAGAGACTTATTTGCGACATCGATGTTTCCCGTCGCAAAAACGATTATTTGTGACAAGCCCGTCGCCAATAATGGTAATTGAGACAGCGTTTTCTGCAACGGGAAAATTGCGATAAGACCCCATCGCTAAAGCTTATTTGCGACGGGATCCCATCGCAAATAACCCATTGAAAATACCAATAATTCTAGTAGTGCATAGGGAAACACTAATGCAAACCCTCTGTCATGAAATATTACCCCTAGGGACACACATAAATAAATCTCAAGTGGGAAATCATCCCCCAATGGGACACACTAAATCAAAACCTAAAGTGTAAAATATTACCCTCTTGGGGAAACACATAACTATGAAACTTTCCCCACAATAAATTAAAAATATGACCAAATGAAACCTATAACCATTACAATAATCCTGGGATAATTCTGGTAAAAAGACTTAGATGCCTCATTCCCCATAGATTCAACTACCCTATAGTTGATTGGTGATTCCTTAGGTTATGCACCTAAAATCACTCATATGAGACATGCCGCCAAACTAAAAATGGGAAGGCATTATGGATTCCTAATATCCCCAATGTTCATAGATTCCTAGACAATCCCAATGGTACTATCTAATATAACGAAAGTTTTATCCCCTATAATGAAAGAATTAGAAAAATTTGCAAGAATCCACCACGATATGGCATGAGGAATGAGTTTCATGAACATTTCTTAAATCTTTGAGGGAGACCCAAAATATGTGGCATTCTACAAGGAGGAATCAATGAATGTAGGAACCATAATCCAATCATACTATTTCAATAATGGAAACGACCTAACTAACCATAGTTGGGAAAGATGCCTACCTTTCAAAATTATGTATGTGGGGACACAACATGTGGCACACAACCATTACAGAAAATTTGGGAAATAAAAAATTTTAACCCAACATGAAACACTTCTCTTTGAACAATGACAAATAGTAACATTGTCTAACCATAATATTTTTATGCGATTGGATCTAGATATTCAATGAAAAGAACCATGTAATGAGCGATCAACCCAATTTAATATATTCACATGCTTGGGGAATATAACATTGTGCATCACTGGTCTGTGACATCTTCAATATGGATCCATTATCTATGTCAGAAAGAATAGATGATTTTGTGAAATTGTTCATAACTTTCATTTGATCTGTACTAAGGGTTGATTCGATACACATTACTGAACTGAAGAAATATAAGATCAATGAACTAAGGTCAATATGCATGGTCCCCATAGGAATATGTGTGAATAAATCATTCATAATTATAGCCATGTCACAAAAACCATCACATATTCATGTACTGGGATCCCTCACCCCAATTCACCTTACGGGATCATCTGTAGTAGTGTGATAAATAGCCTTGTTCACTGATACGAAGAATAAGGGGTAATTCCCACCAAGTATAAGGACCAAAATGATCTTGAAGCATGATAAACTCACTGAAACTGCCACCCCTAAGGGTGTCAAAGGATTAATCTACCCCCCTTTTTAATGGAAACCCTATTTTAATGTCTCCCCTTGAAAAAATCTGATAGATCAGTCCCCAATGAGAAATAGGTCTGGGATTTTTGAGTTGTAACTTCAGCGGTCACTACTCGGTAGATTCCCATGAATGATCCCAATTGGTCACGTAAGACATAACATTAAAAGGTCCCACAAGTCACTGAGAATGTGTACCCCATCCCACCTCCACTAACCCCAGTCCATAACACCCAACATCGATGCGAGTGGTAGACCTATAACACTTCTTAATAAGAGGTATATTCTATATATCTAGTGTCCTTGATACTTCCATCATATCCCATCACATTACTAAAACTACCATGAAAGGATATACCTTTTCCACTTAAGATCAAGACCCCAGTTTCCTATCAGGCAACCTAGGTTGACTCAGTTAGTCGTTGGTTCCATTGGAATCCTTTATAGTCCATCGTGGAATGAAATATTATAGTGTGGAGGTCCTCCATGAATTACCACCCACCAACATATAGGTCCTCCCCATGCTAAATATTTTCTCTACTCTGATGATCCATCATGGGGCTATAGGGTGAACAACCACCATGGGGATCATACCTGTGACATAGGTTGCAACATGCATGTGTGGAACCCAAGTGAATCTCAACAACGTTCACTTGGAGAAGTACTACTCTGTCATAGGCATGACCTAGGGAATCATCATGTCATTATCATCCTCTAAAACTCCACGGAAACTGATTACATTATAAAGGTGCATCCCCCCACCCCCACTACCAGTTATGGGGGTAGAATCCAATCAACAGAGGCTTACTATCCTTAAAATCAGGGTCCTAATAATCCCAAAATCCCTGCGTAGGTACTTGTAGGTGGAGTAAGTTCTATCATCCTTTTAAGGGATAGTAGGGTAACCATATATGTTACCATTATTTTCCCTCCACACAACCTCCACATTGTATGTATGTGAGATATTAGGGTATGGGTTGACAACCTCTTATATTGGCCAACACTCCATGAATCTCTAAAGAGATTTTTTTTCATTTTACATTATGTGTTAATAAACCACCCATCCAATATGGATATGATCCCAATGATGGATCCTCCTGAGGAAGAAATACCAATATGTATTGAATATTTGGCCTAATCAACACACCCTCTCCTAGTAAATTAGAAAAAAAAAGATATATGTCGGTTCAACCTCCCATTTGGCACCTTATGCTAATTATGGCTTATGCCAACCAGGAGCAAGATCACCATCCATATAATGAAAAATACGACTTGTGGAGAAACCTATCCACAAACCAGCTGCCAGTCACATTTTAGACACCAATAGATTTGAAAAATATCATCCTAGATTCCCTCACTAAGGATTAGATAGTTTTTTTACACTAGAATATTTGGGTGACATTTAATCATCTTCTATATTGTTGGCTGACCTACCCTAGAATCCATGAGAACCTCAATTCCATTCAGCAACAGTTCAAGAGGATTAACATTTTATCTCTCACAGTAGTACAATAGCAAGAATCCTATTTTTATTGCAACAATCTCCAAAGTACCTTCCTCAAGAGACTTACTACTGTCTAGCATGTCTTGATAGAGTCAAATAAATATATGGAAATAATAGGATAAGGGTAGTAGAATTCCATTCATTTCATCCCTATCCCACAATAATAACATAACAATCAATCCACCCCCGTCCACAGATAATAATGGATCCTATCTAACCACCTCCATGGTTAATATTGTTACTATTACCTCTCTAGAGGAATAGATAAATAAGTCTGGCAGTATAGCGTATGGTTGAGAAACCCCACTCCAAATTGTGGCACATTACCAAGAAGACCCCCAATAGATGACCTCGCTCATCAACAGAGATTGGTTCTAGGTTTTTGAAGTCCCCTTAATGAGTCATTATCACACACCCACTAATATCATTAAAATGTAATGGAAAACATTGATCTTACCAATCCATATAAAATTTTGATGGAAAATACATTAGATTTTAGGATGGCCACTCTACTCCTAGAGCTAGAGGGATAAAAGAGGATTAAAAAAATTCTTATGTCCAAGAAGTGCCCATTCCTTGAGAATATCAAATGAGACTACTTATCTCTATTAATTGGAGACCTACTACATCTTTTCTAGGCACCGAGATTTTAAATTGGTGTTCCCACATATTATATCTAGGAATATGATATAGGATATAGAAAATGACTATGATATGAGTCAGACACTCTATCTGAGTCGCATGCCTATCTTCCATGAGATCAAGGTTGCATATCCTCTCAAGATGATGAGTTTTCTAGAGAACTGGTGACCATAAATAATCATCATAACGATCTGATAGTCAGTCTCCCCACATGAATTTAATATCTAAAAAATACATAGGCATCAATTACTCCTAATGAAAATTCATATTCATCTTGGTAGACTAGATGTGTCTGTCACCAACATTATGAAATCTAGGATTCACCTCGTTTAGTGGAATGGATGATTCCATATAATATATGGCCTACATCACCTAATAGATAAATCAGAATTTAGGGACATTAGAAGAGAAGGAAGCTACTGAAATCCAATGTTTTACCCAATCCATGGAAGGACCCAGGATCATGTTGTACATCTAGCTATCCTAGAGATCAATTTTAGGCTTGGAGGATATTAGTAGATAGTTCCTATACGTGTTTACCTCCAACTGATAGAATAACATCATTTTTTACCTCTCCAAATGAAAATCGATGTTTGATGAATGTTTTAATAAAATCATTTCCTAATATATGAGAATCACATACTCACTTTACATGATATTATCATAATAAAATATTCTTATAATGTTCATGGATAATTTCAAAGATAAACTAATCCCCACCATTATCTCCAAGAATTATTTGGTTAGATTTTAGTATTTCTCTAAGAAATCTTAGAAGATAGAGTAAGCATTAATGTGGATTAAAAAATGGTCTCACTGATTACCCCATAAATATACTATTGGAAATTCTATGACAATAAATAAAATGTATTACTTTCATGTATACGCTCGATATCCAATTAACAAATTGGCCCCTATAACGATTAAACCCCTACAGGTGTAACCATGACAATCACAACATTTATTGGTGTAGCTGTATAGAGAGAACATTTCCCTAGACCATCCTCAAGTTTAGTCACCCATGGTTCCTTTCATAGAAATAAGAAACCACACTTACTCTTTCAAGGATGTAAATGTACTAGATTATTTGATTTATTTCCAATAAATATGAATTCGGATGATAAAAAAATTAAAAAGACCTTGTGATTCATAACTCACTAAACATTACAATAGCTACTTGTGTCATATGTTCCTTAGAAACGCCATCAAAGAATGGTTTATTGAAATATTGTATTTTTAGATCAGTTAGAATGTGTCCTAGTCAAATTTAGTGATGTCCTGACAGAAGTGGATCATGTCTCTGCTGACCCTGATAATGACAATGGTGCCTCCAGTAAGTAGAAGTAGGCACCCAACACAAAAATAATGATATTAAATGACTATTTGGATCCAAATATTGTCACCCTCAACCAAAATATCATTTGTGCCCTCTTGAGAATGCCATTACCTCCTACAATTACCAAATCTCCTACAACTGTTTCCTCCACATCAATATCATAGACTTCCAAGTCTCTGAGGAATGTGAGTCGATGGAACAGTGGAAACCAAAGCCTCTTGATGGTTCCAAAACTATTTTTTACCCTTGGAAACATAATTCCTCTTGAATTATGAGAGGTAAATAGAGTATATAAAACTTTGGAGAATTCCACTGATGAGTAGTAAAAGTATAACTTCAAGAATGAAGTCGAATTTGTGGAACATTATGAGACGCTCAGTTTTAGGGAACTCTATCAAAACCTACCAAACTCCTTCAGTTAATGTCAATAAAGGATAGATAAGGGAAATGAAATCTAGAAAGAATATAGAAGATATCAATCTAAACTGGGTTGTTCCTGCAAGTAATACTGGACAACAGACCTCTTGTAGAGATTAACAATCACATTCTGCCTGATCTATACCATCAAGTACAGTTCTGCAATCGACATTATAGGATGAACTTGTGAATTAGCCATGAACATGCTACAATTATGTATCTATAACATGGGCCTGACTTGAACCTTCTAGTACCTAATAATCAGACATTCAAAACAAACTAGCTAACCAAAAACATATTATAGCTACCACTAGCAAGAAAACAGTGCCTCAGTCAATAGTGCATGTTATACCGCTACTAATGAATGAAATTCTATAAGAAAAAATGTTCCTTCGGAACAGAATTATAATGTGTTGAATCATATTGTTGGATATCTTGTGAGGTTCTTGATTATCAATGTGATATGACTATCATAGGAGATTCATGAAGACATTTTTTAATCCTTGAACACCCCCACCACTAGTTTGAGACTGAGGTATCTAGCGGTGATACCTAATTTGAAGATGAATATGAATGGATGTAATGTCGAGACATTATCTCATATTTTGGAGAAGATGTTGTCTTTAGTACTTGGGTGAACTTACGATCATTATATTTCACTATCCAATTCAATTGAGTTGAATTACTCCATTACATCGTGGGTTCTATCTCCAGGGTAAACCTTTTCTTAACTCGGATATTCTATGCGATTGGGATTATAGAAGAAGATTTGACTACCTCTTACCTATCAATTCCAGGGTATGATAAGAGTGAATAGAATTATTGTAGATATTGTAACGACCCTGATATTTTTAGAATAATACTTTTTATTTCTATTAATACATTGGAATAAGATATTAATTTTATGTTAAATAAGACACTTTGTCTGATAGCATACTAAACACGCAATAAGTAATTTCCCCGATATCTTATGTCGCACACAATGTTGAATTATACTGAAAAATAATATAATAACATTATTATTTTAAATTTTAGTTAATGCCTAGTCTATGTATTTCCAGGAATGAAAAAACCTAACAATATTATGATTAAACACGTTTTTTAATTTTTTTACATTTATCCAATAAAATTTATGTGCTTCAATTGAGAATTAATCAAATTTTAATAAAAAATACTCTAATATTTTATAAAAGTTGTTTTACCACCTTTTGATGGAGAACCCCTTTTAAATAAATTTTTTGTCACTTTTATATGATTCATTTTTAAAAAAAATTTCTTATTTAGATTTTGTACATCAAAATTTACTTTGGAAATTTTATTGGTATTTTTCTGATAAAGTTCAATTTTTAATGAATAGTGAAATATAATACATTTTATTTCAAAACCATCTTTTCATCTGATTTATTTGTATGGTTAGATTATCTTTTTAATTAGTTTTAAAGTGTAATTAGATTATGTTTTTACCATATAATCCAATTTTTTTCATTGGAAATAATTTCAGTTTTAATTAGACAAAATAAAAAGCCAATATTTTGATAGTTATTATTTGTTAAAAACACGCTTTTTGGTTTTGACCAAGGGAATTAATTTTAAATTAAGTTTTCCAACTTTTATGTTTTTAATTGGGGAAAATATATTCCATATTTTGAATCAGGAGGTGTAAATTGTGTCAATAGGTAACATCTATTTTTAGACATTATGAACAATAACTTTAGTAAATATTTTATTTATTATGAATAAAGGGTAAATATGGTAAATAAAGGTAAAAATAATTTTATAATAATATTAAATTACCTTAACACATGTCCTAATCTTATTTTATTATATATGTCTAACCATGGATATCCTTGGGTTGATTTTTGGACCCCATGGAGCCACTTCTGTGTGGAAATGACATTTAATTACATTAATTTAATGTTAAGTAAAATATAACTTAAAGATGTATCTTTCAATAAAAAAATAAAAAGGGGTTATATAAGTTATATTTTCAGATATAAATAGTAATTAGAAATATAAAAATATTTCCTACATCATGGTATTTTATTTATAATTTTTAAATATTAAATAAATAAATTTATTTATGACACAATGGTGATGTAGTGATTACCCTATTAATGAATTATTTAAACAAATGATATTTTAAATATTAAAATAAAATTATTTGACATATTTTTGTGTCATCCAAGAATTTTATGGATGACTATGACTTGATATCATCAAATAAATTATGTTTTTTTTGAATGAATAAAATTATTATGTATTTTTTTAAGACATGATATGAATAGTATATAAATTGACATAAATGAGTTTTCTTAAATACTATTTTATTATATGATATAATAGTTTCAAAAATATTAGATCCATACAAATGAAATAGATAAGGTTGAAAATGTTATTAGTGAACCACTTAAGGTTATATGACTATTTTATAGTTAATATATTAACCATAGAGTATGAATATACAAAAAGACATGGTAAAAGATAAATAAGTTAACTAAGTGACAAAGATAAAATATAAAGTTATTTTTATGACCTAAACATATCTAAAACCTGTGGGATTAGAAGATTTAGACCCAGAATCATTTTATATTTTAGATTTATCACATTGGTGTTATTATAATTTGAAAATCAATTAACAAGAAAATAATACATTTAATCATTCCTAAAGTGCCACTCCTACCTCTTATAAAAGGACACCACCTATTACATAGTACTCGCACCTATCAATCCTTTTTTTACATCCAAACATTTCTAAAAAAAGCTCCCAACATTCCTCTATTCCTCCTTTAAGCCTCCCCTTATGCATAAGGCAATTCAAAAAATCCTTTTGGCTCAAATCAAAAGAAGTTTCCGGATTTGATGTAATGTATTCCCTCAAGATTCATTCAGTTATTTTCCCTCTCAAACACCTTAAACTTTATTTATTAAATTATTTTATAAAAAACCCAATATATTAAATTTAGTATGTTTTTATGAGATTTATTTAACTATACTTACACATACCTATATCTAATGGGAATCGAACATACTGTTTCTATGGACAGACAACTATAGCCTCAAGAAATGATTATTGTTCAATATCTCCTACCACCACTTAGGGTGGTTATTATGATATTACTGAAATTATATATGATATTTATGATATTTATATTATCTCTATAATTTTTTAATATTCATTTAAAAGATACCTTTATTCTTTTCATGTTGTATATATACGATAATTTCATTTGAGGAAGTGCGGACTACCACCGACTCAAAGTTATATAACTCGTTCATGATATACAAGGAGCCTATAAAGGATGTAATTAATGAAATTTTGTAACATATATAACATATATATTATACTATAATTATAATATACCTTTGTACAATTATGTTTTCATTTCCTTAAATATGAAAAAGAAATGAATGTAGCGTTCATGCGTACGTACAGCTTAGAGTCTACATGAATGGTTCATTTCATTTGTTATATCCAAAAGTTATGGACTATTATAAATAAATATATTCTAGATATATTTGATATATATGATATCTAAATCATGAAAATCATTCTGGAGATAATTTACTTTTGACAACATGAATAATTTGTAATTATAACAAGTTCATTTTTTACTCATGTTCCGAACATCAAAAAAATATCCGATATGAATTAAAATAATTGACTAATTTTTATAAAATAAATATAAGTGTTGTAAAATGAATAATAAAATTTAAAAAGGTTCTGAAGAAATTAAAAATTAACATAATTTTATTATTCAAGAAAAATAAGGAACATATGAGATAAGTCAGACTCAAGGTATTGGAATTTGTCTAAATCTATTTTCATTTAGGCATACATCGATTTATACATAGAATTGTTTTACAAATTGTATAATAAACCCATATAGATTTTACATTTATTCAAAAGGAATCTTTTTTCTACGTATAATTTTACTAAATGAAAAAATGAATGTTTTTAACGTATGCAGTGACAATGACCATCCCGCTACCATGAGAATTATTTGGTATTTAGATTCATTAACAAGTAGGGATGTTTTTAAATAGAAAATATATAACATATACCATGTTTACATATTTTGGTATTGAAAATGTTTTTGAAAGTGGATTTAGTATTGCAATATCTCGAAATTGTTTCTTGTGATTGAAAATGAAATTTTATGATTGAAATGTCGATATTTAAATTCTTTTATGTGTGATGATTATAAAATTGTACTTGTTCATTTGATGGGTTATTACATAAAAATCCAAATCACGGTTGGTTTTGTGATAATACAAGGACGGGTGGTTGTGTTATAACCTCCAATGCATTGGGTATGGATGTAGATAGTATGACTATTCCATTTCAATGAATGATTATTGGCTGTTGATCATATGCTTATTCCATTTAAGTATGATTATGTCCCTAGTTTAACATTTATATATTATGTGTTATTTCTATTAGTTATATTGTAATCATTTGGTTACAAAAGTAGGGTAAGAAATGAGCATATATTCAGGGATCTATTTTTGCTACTTCTTTAAGGTGAATAGTATTACATAATGATAATGTAGTCATGGTTTACATGTTGTTTTGAAAACAAACAGTTTACTTTATTTATGTATCCCTTGATGAGCTTGTTATGCTCATCACAAGTTTTTGAAATTTTTTTCACGGGACATAAAGTGGAATAGATTCATGGATGGGATCAAGGATAATTCATTCTTTTTAACACATGGAACTAAACATGTTTCTTTTTTTAAGAGTTTTTATCTTATAATAAAATGGATATTGAGTGGAAGTGTCTACATATAATATTCAAGATGTTATGTATAATTTATGATATTATTCTCCAAAGATATAATCCTGAAAAGATTATCAATGTGAATTATTAACATAATTCATGGTTATGTAATGTTTAAGGCTGGGGCCATATAGTTGGTATCCGAGGCCAGTTTAGATAACTTTAGGAGTTATAATTATTCTAGTAGAATTTCCATAAATTATTTTTACATTAATGTAAAATTGAAATGATATATAAATTTAGAACTACCATATTGATTCATCTAATATATATTTTTTAGAATGGTTTTCCATAGAAGTAACAGGGCAGGTGTGTTGGGAAGTCATACTAAGGAGAATAACCTTCCAAATCATCATCCTGATATGGTTGGAATTCGAAATAAATAGTTTGTTGTAGTGATTGAAAATTTGAATCAGGATATAAATAGTGGTGATATACAATAACAAGATCAACCAGATCAACCCCATAGGAACATGTCTATAGTGGAGCATTTTATGAGGCAACATCCCACATCATTTAGAAGATCATCTAACACTATTCTTGTTGAACAATATATCAATGCACTAAAAAATATTTTCAATGTCATGGGTTGTACATACAATCAAAAGGTTAGACTTTTCCTTTATCATTTTGAAGGATAATCGTATCAGTGGTGGTTGATGGTTAAAAATATCAAAGATAGTGAAGATATTGACACTCTTTATTGGGAATAATTCAAGGAATGTTTCTTGAGAAAATTTTCCTAATGTAGTAAGACTTAGAATTGGAAAAAATATTTGAATTGAGGCATTATGATGACTCAATGGTTGGATATGAATAAAATTTCACTCGACTTGAAAGGTATGCTCCAAATTTCATCTCAAATCATGATTGTATTATAAATCAATGTTACTTAGGGCTGAATCCACAATATAAAATAACATTAGCTTATCGTGAATTCAAAACCTATGAGAAACTTTTCGGATGTGACAAGAAGGTGGAAATAATTTTTTCTAATGATCAGGTGTACCAAGAGATCAAGAAAAAGAAGAAGTCTAGTTGGCAGGAAAAGGGAAATAATTCATCAAAGAATCCTTGAGGTAAGAAAATTAAATTTCCATCTTCAGAGAAGTGTGGAAAAATGAAACCATGAGACGGTTTATCAATGTATTTTAAATGCTTCCAGTGTGGTAAGAATGGTCATATTTCTAGTAACTATAAGGACGATGATCCAGAAGGCAGTGAAAATCCTATGGTAAGATATTTTAGTTTCAATGTGTTGGGTCATTATGCCAATGTGTGTCTAAATATGATTACCTAGTGAGTAAACATGAAAGATACAATGCGAAAGGGTGGGGAAAATTTTTTTACAACCACTACGGTTGAAGTGGAACCATAATATTAAGTGGTATCATGTAATTTTTTTTAGATTATGTCAATGTGTTGATTGATTCAGGATCTACACATATTTCCATTTCTAGGATGTTTTCTAAGAAATTATGAATTCCTTCTCATGATATGAATCCTGAACATGTAGTAACAACACATGGGGGAAATGTTGAGGAAAAATAATTCATAAGAATCATCCTATCCTTATTTGAGTAAATAATTAACCCGTAATCCTTTTTGTTTTGACTTTAATAGAGTTTGATGTTATTTTGGGAATGGATTGGCTTTATATTGACTATACTAATAATTAATAAAGAGATAAAGAGGTTTCTTTTCAGAAATACTTTCAGTTTGGGTACAATAATGAACTATTATCTCTGATAAAATATCATGAAGATAATAAACTAGTGAAATATGAAAATTTATGTTACCTTGTATATATTTATGAAAAAAATGAACTATTCAGATTTATGATGTTCCAGTAGTAAATTATTATCTTGATATTTTCCTTGATGAGTTTTCTGGAATTATTCCTAGTTGGGAAGTTTAATTTACTATTGACATAGTTCTTGATGCTAATCCAATTTCAAAAACCCCTTATCGAATAAGTCCAATTGAACTTTTAGAGAAAAAAAAATAATTTCATGAGTTTTTAGATAAAGGTTTCATTAGACCTAGTACATCACCATGGGATGCTTCAATCTTGTTTGTAAAGAATAAATATTGTTCAATGAGACTTTTCATTGATTATAGAGCGTTGAATAATATCAAAATAAAGTACAAGTATCCTTTTACACATATCGATGATCTTTTTGATCAGCTCTAGGGAGATCATTATTTTTCAAAGGTTTATTTGAGGTCGGGCTACCATCAATTGAAATTAAAGTAAGAAGATGTTCCAAAGTCAATGTTTCATACTAGATCTGGCCATTATGAATTTTTAGTTATACCTTCCGGGTTAACCAATGCACTTGCAGTATTCATGGATCTTATGAATAGAATTTTATAAGTTTTCTTGGATAAGTTTTTGATCAATTATATTGAGTATATTTTGGTATATTCCAAAAGTGAAGAGGAACATGAATGTAATTTAAGGGTTGTCTTAAAATCCATAAAGGAAAAGAAATTATATGGGAAATTTAGAAAGTGTGGATTTTTGTTATAATAAATTTCATTCCTTTGTCATATTGGTTCCAAAAATGGAATAACTATTGATCCTGCAAAAACAAAGTTGTTGAAGAATGGCCAAGACACAAAAATATAACCAGGATTCGTAGTTTTCTGGGTTTGGCAGGCAATTGAAGACATTTTGATGAGAATTTTTCACAGTTCTCTAGTCCACTGACTAAGTTAACTCGAAAAGGAGTTAAGTTTATCTGGGCAAAGAATGTGATGATTTGTTTTAGTAATTTAAAATAATATTAGTTGTAGAACCCTAAGATTTCATTGTACGTTATCTCATTAAAGTAATTCAATAACATATGCTACATGCAACACCAAGTTCAAGCGCACCACAACTTATCAAACTCTCCATTCAAAAAGTTTTTATGAATAGTATTAACTACATTTTGAATATTATATACTCTATATAATTTTAACATCCATATTATGTTTTTTATACATAATATAGGAACAAATTAAATTATTCAGATAAATGAATTATTTTTTAAAAAGTACAATTTTTCCACCTTTTAATGACGAACCACTTTTAAATACAATATTTGAAACTTTACTTATATTCAATTTGAAAAAATAAACTAATTCTTTAGAATTGGGACACATAATTTTAGTTTGGATAAATTTTTTTTGTTTTTCTGATATCTTTCATTTTTTGATGAATAATGAAAAATAATAAATTTTAATTGAAAATTTTTTTTTAATTAAAATAATATATAATGTAAAATTATACATTTGAATGGTTTTTAAGTATAATTAGATTATATTTTTACCCTTTAATCTAATGTTATCCAATTAAAGTAATTTCACTTTGAAATTCGATACAAAGAAGTTCTAATGTTTTGATAGTTATTATTTCTTAAAAACACACTCTATGTTTTGACAACAGGAATTAATTTTAAGTTAATTTCTTCCAGTTCTATGTTTTGAATTTCAAGAAATGGATTATATATTTAGAATCAGGTGGTCCAAATTTTTTAAATAGGTAACTTTTATTTTTATACATTATGAATATTTAATTCAGTAAATATTTTATTTACCGTGGTTAAAGGGGGAAATCCGAAAAACAAGGGTAAAAAAATAATGTTATAATAATATTAAATTACCCTAACATGTGTAATATTCCTTTTTTTTGATACATATCCGACCATGGGAATCCTTGGGTCAATTTTGGGAACCCATGGAGCCCCTTGAGTTTGATAATGACACTTTATATTAATTAATTTTATTTAATGACAAAAATGACATAAACATATATCTTTTAGTAAAATAATTTTTACGAGGGGTTATATATGTTATATTTTTTACTATAAATATTAATATTAATGATGAAAATATTTCATACTTCTTGGGTATTTTATAAGTTTTAGACATCAAATAAATAAAATTATTTATTATACAATAATGATGAAGTGATTACCTCATTAAATACTGATTTAAATAAACGAGATTATAAAAATCAAAAAAATATCCCAAACCTATAAAATTCTTATTGGATGATTTTATTTTGAACAAGAGTCATCTTATCATCGTTTTTAATGATTTTTGGACCCTTTGAAACCGAAAATAATTATAAAATAAAATAATATTTTCAAACATTCATAAGGTGCCCCTCCTCCCACTTATAAACATCTCACACCTCTAACCCATTTTTCACACCTCTAAAGCCACATGGATCGTTAAAAATCAACCCAATTAAGCTCCCTGCATCCCTTTATTCATCTTAGAAGCCTTACCTTAGGCAGAAGGCACTTCAAGGAAGCCTTTTGGTTCTAACCAAAGAGAGTTACCAGATTTAAAGGTAATATCTCTTCTTAAGTTATTTTATTTTATTTTACTTCTCCAACTATCTAAACTCTATTTATTAATTTATTTTATAAAAAACCCGATATCCGTAATATAATAGTTTTTTTATGAGAATTATTTGAAATAAAATTACACACACCTCCATCTAATCAGTATAGAACGTAATGTTTCAATGGATGGTGAACATCTGCCTCATGAAATGATGATTGATCAATCTTCTACTACCACCTCTTTTGGTGGCCATTATGATGGAACTATAATTATATATGATATTTATGATATTTATTTTATCTATTATCTTCTTTAATTATTTTTTATAGAATATCTGTATTCTTTTCATGTTTTATATATACCATAATTTCATTTAAGGATGTGTGGACTACCGCCCCCTCAAAGTGATCTGACTCATTCGTACCATACATGGAACGTAAAAAAATGGTGTTAATGAACATATGTAACATATATAAAATATTATATTATACTAGAATAATACTATAACTATGTATTATTTGGTTTTATTTCCTTTAAAAATGGAAGAAGCATTCATGCATACGTACGGATTACCGTCTCTAAGAACACGATGATATTCATTCCCAATTGTAACCATTCAAGAATAATTTTCATTTAATTATTAAAAATAATATTTAATAACATAATATATTTCTATATATGAATCAAATAAATCCTATAAAAACAAAACATGACTTACTCGACAAAACATATAAATGGAAATGAATCAATTACCACACGAAACAATGATACTACTAAACTATTATTAACAAAGAAATATTAGAAGACCGTATATGATATAATATTTATGTATGTAGTTATTTTATAATTTAATAACAATTATTTATCTATTATACAGGAGGTTAACGTACCCTCGACTAAGGAAAAGTACAAGGTAAGTGTTAATTTCACAATCTCTTTATTTTCCGAGGTTGTTTTTACATAAGTATCTACTCGGACCTCTTTATAATATACATCCATGTATCTTAGAAATGTAATTCAAAAAAAAATTAATATTTACTAGACTATGGTTTGAAGAAATTTATACCCTTGTTTTAATTTTTATAAAATGGTTTTAAATTAGTCCTTCCATCCTTTTCCAAACAAGGTACTTTATAACCTTTTCAACAAATTAAGGTAAGAATTTTTTTATCTTATACGGTGGGTGTGGTTATCCTCCACCGTTATATCACCTTTGAAGCTTCCCATACGAGATTATAATAATATTTTCAAAATAAATGTTTTTTGGTATAATTATGTGACTCTTAAATGATTTCAAAATAGAAAGAGGTATTTCTCTCAAATAGTTTTGATTTCATCTATGTCAACATCCTTTGATAAATGTTACACTTGTTTGAAGTTGATTTATTATGATACAAATATTCCATATTATATTTAAGGTTTTTTGGTATGTTTAACAATGGATGTGTTCTTTTTATACCATTCATTGATTATTGTTAATGTATTGAAATTTTGTATGCTAGTTTTAATATGAAGGGTTATGTTATGTTTCAACCTATTAATATGAAAAATGTATTGGACTTAGTAAGTGATGGGTGGAGACCACTATAGCTCCTTGCTACATTGGTAGGTCTCATGAGACAATTATACATGGAATTGGCAGAGGCCTTTCCCAATTTGATATATGGTTTTGGCCGAGGCCTTAATCATTTTTAGACGTCTTGGCCGAGGCCTTGACAAATTGTTTCAGAATGTCTAGCATTATACATTACCTCATTATGAAAATAGCATTGATGGTTAAAGTGGTTATTAGATGAGTAGAATACTGATGACTATGTTTTATTGTGGAATTATTTACTTAACTCGTATTCCTACCATAAAGAATTCATGTTTATTATTTTTGAAGGCATGTGTTTTCAATTATTCACCATATCTAAGATTTATGTTATCTTCTGTATTATTGCATACTCTTATTGAGAATTTGAGCCCTTAACTTTCTTATGATTCATTTTCCCAGGATATAAAGAAGTTAGTTATGAGGGACATACAGGTAGATCTAGGGTTCTTGGATGTTTCTAATAGAATAAATTAGTGATGTATTTCGTTTCAAGTTGCAATGTTGAACTTATGTATGAATCTTGTTTCCAAGAATACTAAACTAATCGGTCATTCAAGAATTGATTCCTGGTATCATGCCAATATTATGTAATAATGCATCAACTTTGGGTAATTGGGTTTGGGTCATTGCATTTGGTATCAAAGGAATTTTAGTACAAACCATGGAAACAATATTTAGAAAAACACTGATTAGAGCACATTACCCTAAGATAGACTTTGAGGATAAGTATAGAAGAACATACTATAATTTGGGTAATGTATAGATTTCGTGAGTTTTCCAAAAAAAATCACCCCTTTATAGATACAATTAGGTAGGGGTGGCTTTGGAAAAGATGAACCTAAGATTGAAAATTCCAACAAGGAGTTTTGGGCTTCACCCGGGGTATCCTCGTGCACGACAATGGGCCTTGCTGCACTATTGGTTATTATAACACCTAAGGGATATGCTAAGGATAATTCAAATTTTCTTTATAAACTATTATGAAGGATTAATGTGTATATATTTCCTTAAAGTGATCATTTTTTATGATGATGGATTATATCCATAAACATATCAATTTATGTTATGTGTTTTACATGTTTGGGATTACATATTACGATTCAAAAACTAATATACTCTATGCCATTTTTTATAAATGGTTCTTAGTGGAAGGAATGAAAATCGTATCAACACACATAATTTTTATATGGACTGCCCTCTAATTCAAGATAATTATAGTGTTACTAGTGATTCAACTGGTGTTGATCAGCTTATCACCATATTGGGACAACTCACTCAGGTTATGAATAATAACCTTACCCATATGGAGCACCCTGATCCACAATGTGGATGATCAATGTTAGACTGCTTCATGAAGAAACAACCACCAACATTCAATGGGTATACAAATCTATTTTTATCTAAGCAATGTATAATTTTCTTAGAGAATATATTTCATGCTTTGGGGAGTAGCGAAAAAAAAGTTATCATGGTAGTTTATCACCTCACAAGAGATACATATCTGTTGTAACATCCCAATTAAATAAATAATATTAAATTCTAATTTTTATCATCATTTGTGAATAAAATGTTAATACTAATTTAAAGAGAATGTTATGCTCGATGGCGTACCCAATACGCAACAATGAGTTTCTTTGAAATCTTACATTGCACAATAATAATATAATAATATAATAATAGTTAACGCCTAGCCGTTGTAATGGAGGGAATGAACATAAAAAACTTCAAAATGATTACATACGTTTGTTAAATATTTTTAGATTTAGCTAATAAATGTTAGAGGTTTAAAATCCAAATGAATCCAATTTTAAGAACAAATACTCTAATATTTTTAAAAGATTGTTTTAACCGCCTTTTGATAGAGAACCTCTTTCAAATGAACTTTTTGACACTTTTATGTGTTATATTTGACAAAATAAAATTCTTCTTTAGAATTGGGACATCAAAATTTACTTTGTATAAATTTTTGGTATTTTTCAGATAAAGTTCATTTTTAATGAATAGTGAAAAATGTTTTATTTTAATTCAAAACCACTTTTTAATATAATTTATTTATATGATAAGATTATATTTTGAATTTGTTTTAAAGTGAAATTAGATTATATTTTTACCATTTAATCCAATAGTGGTCATTTAAATTAATTTCTCTTTGAAATTGGAATTAAACTAGTGTCAGTCTTTCGATATATATGGTTTCATAAAAACACGCTATTTATTCTGACAGTGGGAATTAATTACTAAATTAATTAATGTAACTTATTTGTTTTTAATTTTTTAAAATAGGAATCTTTTCTAAATTTGTAATATCAAATATATCTTATGGTGAATGTTTTGTATTTTTCTGAAAAAACATCAATTTTTGATGAATAGTAACCACTATGGGGTACTTAAAAAAACTGATTTTTCGTTTAAATGAAATTTTACCACCTCTGTGTTTTGAATTTAAAAAATACGACATACATGTTTTTCATTAGGAAGTAAAATGTGGTTCAATGGGATTAAAATAATGTTTTGGCGAATAGTAACTTTTATGTTTTTAATCGCGATTAGAGGTAATTAGTGTAATTTAAGGTAAAATAATGTTTTAATAATATGAAATGAACTTGACATTTGTCATACACTTATTGGATGAGTCATGGAAGACCAAGAAATTCCATGGGTCAACTGGGGGACCCCATGGAGCCACTTTGGTAGGAAAATGCCATTAATAACATTTTATTTAAAGTTAAAATTAAAATGTCACAAACAAGTGTTGTTTTACTAAAACAATTTTTACATAGGGTTATAGAAGTCATATTTTTGACCATAAATATTCATTATAAATATAAAAATATTTCCTACATCATGATATTTTTTTTATAATTTTTATACATTAAATAAATTTAATTATTTATGACAGCATGATGATGCAGTGATTACCTCATTATTTAACAATTTAAATAAAATGAAAAGATAATGTAAAATATAAGACTTACAATGTCAAAAACCTATTGGATGAGTAGATTTAGAAATCTTATCAACATATCCTAAAAATATATAATTGTGGGAGCTTTAATAACCGAAAATCATTTCATAATAAAGTAACCTTTTATAACTTTCCAAGAGTGCCCCTCCTATCGTCTAATAAAAGGCCCCCCAACTCTACCACCTTACCGACACCTCTCATGCCTTTGGCTTGGACAACCCCTACCCATTTTGTCTCTCTAAATCCCTATATTACTCTTATAAGCCTCAATTTAGGCATAAGTCTTTCCAAGTAAGCCTTTGTGCTCAAATCAAAAAGAGTTACCCGATTTAAAGGAATATAAAGAAACGAACAAGACAAGTCGGACTTGAGGTAAGGGATCCTACCCCTCTCTTTCTTTTTAAGTACACTCTTTTATGTCATTCCATTTAAGATCATATTTATTATGATTGGAATGTTCTTTTATATTACTCCTACTGTAATTTTTATGTTCATATGATGTGAGACCATATTTTCTCTCATCAATCAATTTTGGATGTTTTGAGTGGCACTGTTAGGCTGGTGAATTTTCGTAAGAGATCAAACCTCTCTCTTTCTTTTTAAGTACTATCCTTTATGTCAAATATTTTAAGCTCCTATTTATTATGTTGGGGGATGTTATTTTATTCCTATTTCTGTATAGTTTATGATGATAGACCAATTTTATCTCATCAATCTATTCTCGGAAGTTTTAAGTGGTGTTGTTGGGCTGCCGAGTTTTTGTAAGGGATTTTTCACCTCACTTATATTCCCGTGAAATTTATGCTACATTTTCCACTATTTCCTTCGAGTGGTTTATGTACTTCCTATTATTATACTCTTTGTGTAATATAATTTCATTTATGGGTATTTACATCTTCATTCTATGACCCTTCTTCAATGGGGTGTACTTTTCGAAAGTTACCCAAATCGGTAAGGGAACCTTTCACCCTCCTCTTTTTAAAAGACTTATATTGTTATGTCTTTTAATTTTCATCTTATTATGTGGGGATATGTTCTTATATATCCTTATTGCTGTAAATTTTATTTCCAAGTGATGATATACCCTTTATCTCTCTCATCAACTCTTTTTCTAAAATTTGATGTGACGTTTTTAGGCTGTCAAGGGAACTTCTTAACCAAATTTCGATTTCTTTGGGATCAACATACAGTTATTGAATATGTCATCCTTTGAATATGTGTGAATTACCGTTGATTGTTTTACACATAATAACCACTAATATTGGGTGTATTTATATTTTTACACATAATTATGAGATTGGTTTATCCTTAATTTAAGGATACCTTCTTTATAATGGAATCCAGCTCATTTTACATTTCTATTGAGACTTTATTGTTGTTATGCACCGGTTCACTCTTATATGGTGTATATACTGTCCTTTGGAATATTATATCATGAATCCCTTTATTCTCATGATATTACAAAGTTCTGATTAAATGTTATTCCTCAATTATTGTATTCATGTGTCTCTCATTTTGTTAAAAACCCTTTCACTAAAATATCATTTTAAATGATTTAATGATTTATTATTATACATATTTTTCATTAATATCCATGTTTTCAAAATGGTTTTAAGGATTTATTTATGTGGATATTAATGGTTTAAAATGTTAAAAGCTTCAATGTGGTATGGGACACTTTGATTCAAAAATCTCTTTATTAATTGGTTTAAATGGTTTTGAAAATGGTTTTTAGAATAGATTAATTATTTCAATATCTTAAAATGATATATTGATATTGCAATGTGGGAATGTTATCTTTTCATTATGTTTAAGTTATGTGCTATGATTATGTTATGGTTCTTGGGAATTTTTTAGGAAGACGGGTGGTTCCGTGATAAACTAAGGGCGGGTGATCCTGATATAGCTCTCCAATGCATTGGGTAACGCAAAGGAGTTAAACGCTAAGGTTTCTCTGAAGAGATTTAGGTGATATACTGTGATGGGTATTCCAAATGTAACCATGAGGGTTAATCCCTACGTAATAATGTTATTAATGCCTCAAGTTACCTTTATGCCTTATGATTTCTATTGATTTATGCATAAATCTTATAATTTCATGAGGTATGTTAAATTGCTTTTGATTTATGAGTAATATATGATTTCATTGATTCTTATGTATACATGGACTGATGTTTTCTTTCCATATAGTTATAACCCTTACTGAGATTTTTTTGCTCATCCCATGTTTTTTTGAAATGTTTTTCACAGGACATAAAGATGAGTAGGGTCAAGGATGAGATCAATGAAATTTCAAGCTATCTAAAACATGGAACTAGACACGACTCATGTGGTCAAGAGTTTTTTTTGTGAAAAAAATGGAAGCTGAGTAGATTTGTCTACTTTGTAATCTTTGAGATGTAATATTTATGTCCAAATTCTCTAAAACTCTAAACCTGAAAATATCCTCAATGTGAATTATTCATTTATTTCAATAATATGTAATGTTTAAAGCCAGTTCCTTATAGTTGTTATCAGAGGTCGGTTTAGATAACTTTAGAGGTTAGAGTTTTAAGTGACAAGTTGTGTATAACCATAATGGATATTATATTAGATAGAGTCATTGTTATTTTTGAAGTCTGGAATGAGTTTGGGATAACTTGGATAAGTATATTTTAGTGTTTATCTTCCTATTTAGTACATAATGATTTTGTTGATATACTCACACTGAAATTTCTGGTTTTAGTAAATGGATGGATCTAGTAGGCACCAAAGGGAAAATGGGTTTGAAAGAAATTCTGGTGGTTCTCTGATTAAGAGACTGGGTGAAATGGGGTATTCAATGAGAAATCTCGTGGTAATTCTTAACCAACTATTAGGATTAATGATCAACAACTTTAACCTTGGTGAGTTCTCTAAGGCCTCTTGTACGAGAGAACCAACTCGATGTGGAAGTTCATGTGATAATTATAAAGGTAACCATTAGGGATTATATGATCCTTACTTTTGAGGTAATTATAGGTTACTATATCTTATGATGGAAGATGAAAGGAATGAGGTAAAATTGAGGTTAAATTATGTTATGGTTATTTTTGAAGATTTTATCTCTTATTGGGGAATGTTTTAAGAATTATATAGTTTTGGGAAAAGGACAACACACATACCATTTGACAACCCGTCACTTCGGACAAAGATGTGGGAATCGAACCCACAACCATAGTGCAACTGGTATTTATCGCCTACCACTGGACTACGTGAACTCCCTGGTTAGTTTGAATTATTCTTTTTATTTAGATGATTTTATTAATTAATATTAAGTTGATTTTGGCTTATCAATGGATATGATTAGCCTGTCATGGAGGATATGTGATTAGGTTAATTAATTTTCAGTATGAGACTGTAAGAGTAACTGATGTTATTTTGGAGAAAATGTTAAGAATTATCTTAGGAGACTATGTGATTAAATCTTTCAGAGATTTGGGTTTCAATCATAGTTTGTTTTACTTTGAAGAATTTTATGGATAGATGTTTATTGAATGGTCTTTGTTGAACATTGGGTTTTGTTTGAAAAATTTTGGAGATTCGGAGTAGTTTTTCTTTTTGTAAAAAAATATCATTTTTCGAGATTATCTAATCTCGTACTAAACTTTTTGGTTTGATTTTGGTTGAGATCTAAAGACATGCGAGATATATAGTTCTCTTTTGTGGATTATGCGATTCTCAAGAAGTTGATTATAGTACTCTTAATGCGAACAAGTCTTCCTAAATACTCTTATTTTGGAGAAAATATGAGTTTGGTTAAGGAATCTATTAGATGTCGAAAGTCTACGTGACAAGTAAGTATGTTTCATTATGATTTAGTTAAGCTCAAAAATAAATTCCTCGATGAAGAGTAACTTAAAAAAAATGTTTTCTGTTAACTTTTCCTACTGGGGAATCGAATACCGTTTAACCCATCACAAGTTTGTGATTTTCTTGTGGTTAACATTCTCCTAGACATGTTTACTATCACTCTCCATCAGAACATAAAACTTTGTTTTTTCCTCCATATCCATATTTTCATACTTTAAATCCTAGTATGGGTTAACTCGGGTGACCTTTTTACCTCTCTCCCTTCCTTTTAAAGTGATAGTTTTACTCACTCTTGTTCTGATGTGGGACTTTCAATGAAGTTTCTAAGCCCAATTTTGAAATTGTGAGGATGAAATTCCCAAAAGGGGGGAATGATGTAACATCCTAGGTAAATAAATAATATTAAATTATAATGTTTATCAATATTGGTGAATAAAATGTTAATACTACTTTAAAGAGAATGCTATGCTCGATGGAGTACCCAATACACAACAATGAGTTTCTTTGAAATCTTACGTTGCACACTAATAATATAATAACATAATAATAGTTACGTCGAGTTGTTGTAATGGAGTTAATGAACATAAATAACTAAAAAATGATTAAATATGTTTGTTAAATATTTTTAAATTTATCCAATAAATTTTAGAGGCTTAAAATCCAAATGAATCCAATTTTAAGAACAAATACTCTAATATTTTTAAAAGACTGTTTTAACCGCCTTTTGATGGAGAACCTCTATTAAATCCACCTATTGACAATTTTATGTGATATATTTGAAAAACTAAAATTCTTCTATAGAATCAAGACATCAAAATTTACTTTGTGTAAATTGTTGGTATTTTTATGATAAAGTTCATTTTTTAATGAATGGTGAAAAATGTTGTATTTTAATTCAAAATCACTTTTTAATATAATTTATTCATATGATTATATTATCTTTTGAATTGGTTTTAAATTCAAATTAGAATATATTTTTACCATTTAATCCAATAGGGGTCATTGAAATTAATTTCACTTTGAAATTGGACTTAAACTAGTGTCAATATTTTGATATATATGGTTTCATAAAAACATGCTATTTATTCTAACAGTGGGAATTAATTATTAAATTAATTAATGTAACTTATATGTTTTGAGTTTTTTAAAATAGAAATATTTTTTGAATTTTGAATATCAAATATAGCTTAGGGTGAATTTTTGGTATTTTTCTGAAAAAACTTCAATTTTTGATGAATATTAAAACCACTAAGTGGTACTTAAAAAAACTGTTTTTTCGTTTAAATGAAAATTTACCACCTACGTGTTTTGAATTTCAAATATATGACATACATGGTTTTAATTAGGAAGTAAAATGTGGTTCAATGGGATTAAATTAATTTTTTGGTGAATAGTAACTTTTAAGTTTTTAATCGCGATTAGAGGTAATTAGTGTAATTTAAGGTAAAATAATGTTTTAATAATATGAAATGACCCTGACACATGTACTACCATTATTGGATGAGTCATGGCAGACCAAGATAATCCACGGGTCAACTTGGGGACCCCATGGATCCAACTTGGTAGGAAAATGACATTAATAACTTTTTATTTAGAGTTAAAATTAAAATGTCACAAAAATGTGTTGTTTTAATAAAACAATTTTTACATGGGGTTATACAAGTCATATTTCTAACTATAAATATTAATTAGAAAGATAAAAATATTTCCTACATCATGATATTTTTTTATAATTTTTTAACATTAAATAAATTTAATTATCTATGACACCATGATGATGAATTGATTACCTCATTATTTAACAATTTAAATAAAATGAAATGATAATGTAAAATATAAGACTTACACATGTCAAAAACCTACTGGATAAGTATATTTCAAACTATTATCACCTTATCCTAGAATTATATAATTTTGGGACCTTTAGAAACCGAAACTTATTTTAAAATAAAGTAACCTTTTATAAAATTCCAAGAGTGCCCCTCCTCTCCTCTTATAAAAGGCCCCCCCACCTCTACCACCTTACCGACACCTATTGAGCCATTGGATCGGCCAAAACCTGCCCATTTTGTCTCTCCAAATCCCTTTATTACTCCTAGAATCCTCAATGTTGGTGGAATTCTTTCCAAGGAAGCCTTTGAGCTCAAATCAAAAAGAGTTAGCCGATTTAAAGGAATATAAAGAAACGAACAAGACAAGTCGGACTTGAGGTAAGGGATCCAACCCCTCTCTTTATTTTTATGTACACTATTTTATTTCATTCTTTTTAAGATCATATTTCTTATTATTGGGATTTTATTTTATATTACTCTTACTGTACGTTTTGTGTTCATATGATGTTGAGACCCTATTTTCTCTCATCAATCCATTTTGTATGCTTTGAGTGGCGCCGTTAGGCTATCGAATTTTCGTAAGAGATCCATCCTCTCTAATTCTTTTTAAGTACTCTCCTTTATGTCACTTATTTTAAGCTCCTAATTTTTATGTTGGGGGATGTTCTTTTATTCCTCTTTCTATACATTTTATGATGAGAGACCCTATTTGATCTCATCAATCCATTTTTGGATGTTTTAAGTGGCATCGTTAGGGTGCCGTGTTTTTGTAAGGGATTTTCCATCTCACTTTTATTCCCATGAGATTTATGCTACATTTTACACCATTTCCATTGATTGGTGTATGTACTATCCATTATTATACTCTTTTTGTAATATAATTTCATTTATGGGTATTTACATCTTCAATGTATGACCCTTCTTCAATGGGGTGTACGTTTCCAAAGTTACCCAAATCGGTAAGGGAACCATTCACCCTCATCTTTTTAAAAGACTTCTTTTGTTATGTATTTTAGTTTTCATCATATTATGTCGGAATATGTTCTTATATATCCTTATTGCCGTAAATTTTATGTCCAAGTGATGAGATACCCTTTATCTCTCTCATCAACTCTTTTTCTAAAATTTGATGTGACGTCGTTAGGCTGTCAAGGGAACTTCTTAACCCAATTTCGATTTCTTTGGGTTCAACATGTAGTTATTGTATATGTCATCCTTTTAATATGTGTGAATGACCTTTCATTGTTTTACACTTAATATCCACTTATATTGGGTGTATTTATATTTTTCACACATAATTATGAGGTTGATTTATCCTTAATTTAAGGATACCTTCTTTATAATGGATTTCATCTCATTTTACATTTCTATTGAGACTTCATTGTTGTTATGCACCAGTTCACTCTTATATGGTTTATATAATGTCCTATGGAATATTATATCATGAATCCCTTTATTCTCATGATATTATAAAGTTCTGATTAAATGTTATTCCTCAATTATTGTATTCAAGTGTCTCTCATTTTGTTAAAAACCCTTTAACTAAAATATCGTTTTAAATGTTTTAATGATTTATTCTTATAAATATTTCTCATTAATATCAATGTTTTCAAAATGGTTTTATGTATTTATTTATATGAAAATTAATGGTTTAAAATTTTAAAAGCTTCAATGTTGATTGGGCCACTTTGATTAAAAAATCTCTGTATTAAATGTTTTAAATGGTTTTGAAAATGGTTTTTAGAATGGATTAATTATTTCAATATCTTAAAATGTAATACTGATATTTCAATGTGGTAATGTTATCTTTCCTTTATGCTTAAGTTATGTGCTATGATTATGTTATGGTTCTTGGGAATTGTTTATGGAGATGGGTGGTTCTGTGATAAACTAAGGGCGGATGAGACTAATATATCTCTCCAATTCATTGGGTAACATGAAGGAGTTAAATGCTATGGTTTCTCAGAAGAGATTCAGAGAATATACTGTGATGGGTATTCCAAATGTAACCATGAGGGTTACTCCCTATGTAATAATGTTATGAGTGCATCAATTTACCTTTATGAATTATGATTTCTATTGAGTTAAGTATAAATCTCATGATTTCATGAGGTATGTTAAATTGTTTATGTTTTATGAGTAAAGTATGATTTCATTGATTCGTATGTATACATGGACTGATGCTTGATTTCTGTATTGTTATAACCCTTAATGAGCTTTTTATGCTCATCCCATGTTTTTTTGAATTGTTTTTCACAGGACATAAATATGAATAGGGTCAATGATGGGATCAAGGAAATGTCAGGCTGTCTAATACAAGGAACTAGACACGACTCTTGTGTTGAAGAGTTTTTTTTGTGAAAAAAACGAAAAATGAGTAAATGTGTCTACTTTGTAATCTTTGAGATGTAATAGTTATGTCCTAATTCTCTAAAACTCTAAACCTGAAAAGATCCTCAATGTGAATTATTAATTTAATTCAATAATTAGTAATGTTTAAGGACGGGGCCTTATAGTTGGTATTATAGGTCAGTTTAGATAACTTTTGAGGTTAGTGTGTTAGGTGACAAGTTGTGTATAACCACAATTGTTATTATATTAGATAGAGTCATTGTTATTTTTGAAGGCTGGAATGATTTTGATATAACTTGGAAAGTATATCTTAGTGTTTATCTTTATCTTTAGTACATAATGATTTTGTTGATATACTCACACTGACATTTCTGGTTTTAATAAATTGATGGATCTTGCAGGCACCAAAGTGACAATGGGTTTGAAGGAAACTATGGTGGTTCTCTTATTAAGAGACTGGATGAAATGGGGGATTCAATGAGAAATCTTGTGGTTATTCTAAACCAACTATCAGGTGTCATGATCAGCCAATTCAACTTTGGTGAGTTCTCTAATTCCACTTGTACGAGAGAACCAACTCGATGTGGAAGTTCATGTGATAATAATAAATGTAACCATTATGGTTTATATGAACATTACTTTTGAGGCAAATATGGGTTACAATATGTTATGATGGAAGATGAAAGGAATGAAGTAAAATTGAGGTTAAATTATGTTATGGGTTTTTTGAAGATTTTATCTCTTATTGGGGAATGTTTTAAGAATTATATAGTTTTGGAAAAAGGACAACACGCAGACCACGTGACAACCCGTCGCGTCGGACAAAGCTGTGGGAATCGAACCCACAACCAAAATGTAACTTGTATTTATCACCTACCACTGGACTACGTGAAGTCCCTAGTTAGTTTTAATGATTCTTTTTAGTTAGATGATTTTATGAATTAAGAGTAAGATGATTTTGGGTTATTAATGGAAATGATTAGCCTATCATGGAGGATATGTGATTAGGTTAATTAATTTTCAGTATGAGACTGTAAGAGTAACTGATGTTATTTTGGAGAAAAATGTTAAGATTTATCTTAGGAGACAATGTGATTAAATCCTTCATAGATTTGGGTTTTAATCTTAGTTTGGTTTACTTTGATGAATTTTATGGATATATGTTTATTGAATGGTCTTTGTTGAAATTTGGGACTTTTTTGACAAATTTTTGAGAGTAAGAGTAGTTTTTCTTTTTGTAAAAAAAATTTCCTTTTTGGGTATTATCTGATCTCGTACTAAACTTTCTGTTTTGGTTTTGGTTGAGATCTAAAGACATGGGAAATATATAGTTCTCTTTTGTGGATTAGGTGATTCTCAAGAAGTTGACTATAATACTCTTAATGCGAACAAGTCTTCTTAATTACTCGTCTTTTAGAGAAAATATGAGTTTGATTAAGGAATCTAGTAAATGTTGAAAGTCTATGTGACAAGTAAGTATGTTTCATTAAGATTTAGTTAAGCTCAAAAATAAATTCTTCAATAAAGAGTAACTTAAAACAAAAATGTTGTTTGTTATCTTTTCCTACTGGGAAATCGAATACCGTTTAACCCATCACAAGTTTGTGATTTTCTTGTGGTTAACTTTCTCCTAGACATGTTTACTATCACTCTCCATCAGAACATGAACCTCTATTTTTACCACCATATCCATATTTTAATACTTGGAATCCTAGTATGGTTTAACTCGTGTGACCTTTGTACTTCTCTCCCTTCCTTTTAAAGTGATAGTTTTACTGACTCTTGTTCCGATGTGGGACATTCAATGAAGCTTCCAAGCCCAATTTTAAAATTGTGAGGACGCAATTCCCAAAAGGGGGGAAGGATGTAACATCCCAGGTAAATAAATAATATTACATTATAATTTTTATCAATATTTGTGAATAAAATGTTAATACTACTTTAAAGGTAATGTTATGCTCGATGGAGTACCCAATACGCAACAATGAGTTTCTTTGAAATCTTACGTTGCACACTAATAATATAATAAAATAATAATAGTTAACACCTAGCCGTTTTAATAAAGGTAATGAACAAAAATAACTTCAAAATGATTACATATGTTTGTTAAATATTTTTACATTTATCCAATAAATTTTAGAGGCTTAAAATCTAAATGAACCCAATTTTAAGAACAAATACTCTAATATTTTTAAAAGATTGTTTCAACCGCCTTTTGATGGAGAACCACTTTTAAATACACTTTTTGACAATTTTATGTGTTATATTTGACAAAATAAAATTCTTCTTTAGAATCGGGACATCAAAATTTACTTTGTGTAAATTTTTGTTATTTTTCCAATAAAGTTTATTTTTTAATGAATAGTGAAAAATGTTGTATTTTAATTCAAAACCACTTTTTAATCTAATTTATTTATATGATTATATTATCTTTTGAATAGGTTTTAATGTGAAATTAGAATATATTTTTACCATTTAATCTAATAGTGGTCATTGTAATTTATTTCACTTTGAAATTGGACTTAAACTAGTGTCAATCTTTTGATATATATAGTTTCATAAAAACTTGCTATTTATTCTGACAGCGGGAATTAATTATTAAATTAATTAATGTGACTTATATGTTTTGAATTTTGTAAAATAAGAATCATTTTTGAATTTGGAATATCAAATATAACTTAGGGTGAATTTTTGGTATTTTTTTGAAAAACTTTAATTTTTGATGAATAGTAAAACCACTAAGTGGTACTTAAAAAAACTAATTTTTCGATTAAATAAAATTTTACCACCTCTGTGTTTTGAATTTTAAAAAACCGACATAAATGGTTTTCATTAGGAAGTAAAATGTGGTTCAATGGGATTAAAATATTTTTTTGGTGAATAGTAACTTTAAAGTTTTTAATCGCGATTAGAGGTAATTAGTGTAATTTAATGTAAAATAATGTTTTAATAATATGAAATGACCTTGACACATGTCCTAACCTTATTGGATGATTCATGGAAGACCAAGAAAATCCATGGGTCAACTTGGGGACCCCATGGAGCCACATTGGTAGGAAAATGACATTAATAACTTTTTTTAAAAGTTAAAGTTAAAATGTCACAAAAATGTGTTGTTTTACTGAAACAATTTTTACATGTGGTTATACAAGCCATATTTTTGACTATAAATATTCATTAAAAATATTAAAATATTTCCTAAATCAGGATTTTTTTTTAATTTTTATTCATTAAATATATTTAATTATTTATGACTCCATGATGATGCAACGATTACCTCATTATTTAACAAATTAAATGAAATGAAAAGATAATGTAAAATCTAATACATACACATGTCAAAAACCTATTGTATGGGTAGATTTGGAACTCTTATCACCTTATCCTCGAAATATATAATTTTGGAACCTTTAAAAACCGAAACTCATTTTATAATAAAGTGACCTTTTATAACATTCCAAGAGTGCCCCTCCTCTCCTCTTATAAAAGGCCCCCACCTCTACCACCTTACCGACACCTCTCAAGCCTTTGGCTCGGCCAACCCCTGCCCATTATGTCTCTCCACATCCCTATCTTACTCCTAGAAGCCTCAATTTTGGCAGAATTCTTTCCAAGGAAGACTTTGAGCTCAAATCAAAATGAGTTACCCGATTTAAAGGAATATAAAGAAATGAACAAGACAAGTCGGACTTGAGGTAAGGGATCCTACCCCTCTCTTTGTTTTTAAGTACACTCTTTTATGGAATTCCATTTAAGCTCATATTTCTTTTGATTGGGATGTTATTTTATATTACTCTTACTGTACTTTTTATGTTCATATGATGTGAGACCCTATTTTCTCTCATCAATCCATTTTGGACGTTTTGAGTGGTGCCGTTAGGCTGCAGAATTTTCGTAAGAGATCCAACCTCCCTCTTACTTTTTAAGTACTCTCCTTTATGTCACTTATTGTAAGCTCTTATTTTTTATATTGGGGGATGTTATTTTATTCCTTTTTCTATACATTTTATGATTATAGAACCTATTTTATCTCATCAATCCATTTTTCCATGTTTTAAGTGGCGCCGTTAGGCTGTCGAGTTTTCTTAAGGGATTTTTCATCTCACTTTTATTCTCGTGATATTTATGCTACATTTTCCACCATTTCCTTTGAGTGGTGTATGTACTGCCCATTATTATACTCTTTTTTTAATATAATTTTATTTATGGGTATTTACATCTTCATTTTATGACCCTTATTCAGTGGGGTGTACGTTTCAAAAGTTACCCAAATCTGTAAGGGAACCTTTCACCCTCCTATTTTTAAAAGACTTCTTTTGTTATGTCTTTTAATTTTCATCTTATTATGTGGGGATATGTTCTTATATATCCTTATTGACGTAAATTTTATGTCCAAGTGATGAGATACCCTTTATCTCTATCATCAACTCTTTTTCTAAAATTTGATGTGACGTTATTAGGCTGTCAAGGGAACTTCTTAACCAAATATTGATTTATTTGGGTTCAACATGTAGTTATTGAATTTGTCATCCTTTGAATATGTGTAAATGAAATTTTATTGTTTTACACTTAATATCCACTTATATTGAGTGTATTTATATTTCTGACACATAATTATGAGATTGATTTATCCTTAATTTAAGGATACCTTCTTTATAATGGATTCCATATCATTTTAAATTTCTATTGGGACTTCATTGTTATTATGAACCAGTTCACTCTTATATGGTGTATATACTATCCTTTGAAATATTATATCACGAATCCCTTTATTCTCATGATATTATAACATTCTGATTAATTGTTATTCCTCAATTATTGTATTCAAGTGTCTCTCATTTTGTTAAAAACCTTTAACTAAAATATCGTTTTAAATGTTTTAATGATTTATTATTTTAAATATTTCTCATTAATATCCATGTTTTCAAAATGGTTTTAAGGATTTTTTATATGGATATTAATGGTTTAAAATGTAAAAAGATTCTATGTGGTATGGGGCACTTTGATTCAAAAATCTCTTTATTAAAAGTTTTAAATGGTTTTGAAAATGGTTTTTAGAATGGATTCATTATTTCAATATCGTAAAATGTTATATTGATATTGCAATGTGGGAATGTTATCTTTCCTTTATGCTTAAGTTATGTTCTATGATTATGTTATGGTTCCTGGGCATTGTTTATGAAGACGTGTGGTTCCGTGATAAACTAAGGGAGGGTGATCCCGATATAGCTCTCCAATTCATTGGGTAACGCGAAGGAGTTAAACTCTAAGGTTTATCTGAAGAGATTTAGGGAATATACTATGATAGGTATTCCAAAAGTAACCATGAGGGTTACTCCCTACGTAAGAATGTTATGAATGCCTCATGTTACCTTTATGCCTTATGATTTCTATTGAGTTTTGAATAAATCTTATGATTTCATGATGTATGTTAAATTTCTTATGTTTTATGAGTAAAGTATGATTTCATTTATTATTATGTATACATGGACTGATGTATTCTTTCCGTATTGTTAAAACCCCTACTGATCTTTTTATTCTCATCCCAAGTTTTATAGAAATGTTGTTCACAGGACATAAATATGAATAGAGTCAAGGATGGGATCAAGGAAATGTTAGGCTATCTAAAACAAGGAACTAGACCTGACTCTTGTGTTCAAGAGTTTTTTTTGTGAAAAAAATGGAAGCTGAGTAGATGTGTCTACTTTTTAATCTTTGCGATATAATAGTTATGTCCTAATTTTCTAAAACTCAAAACCTGAAAAGATACCCAATGTGAATTATTCATTTAATTAAATAATAAGAAATGTTTAAGGTCGAGGCCTTATATCAGTGGTTGTCATTAATTCAAAACAAAAAGGATAATGAAGAGGTATCATGTATGGAATGGAGGAAGTTTAAAGATGTTTTCTTATAAAAATACTTTCTTTGTGACCATATAGCAGATATGGAAAGGTAATTTCTGAGTCTAAGGAAAAAAGAGGATGAGAATGTCACAAAGTAAGAAGGTAACATTACAAGGTTAGCAAGGCATGCTGCAGATTATATACATAATCGAAGAAGTGATATTGAAAGTTTCATTGATAGGTTAAAACCATTTCTCCATCACGTATTAGTCTCTCAATAATTCACATCGTATGAAGATATTGTTTCATGTTCAATGAAGACAGAAAAAGAATTCTCTAAGAATTATGACTTTAATGAAAAGAAATAGAAGAATAGATCTACTGAACACTTTGGGAAAGGAAAAAAGTAACATGGAATAAGGGAAGAGTTCAGTTTCCACCATGTGATAATTGCGGAAGGAATAACCCTGTTTCCTGTCAAAAAGGAATGGTAGTTTGTTAAAAATGTGAAAAAAAGGTCACGAGGCCCATGATTTCAAGGGAAAGAAAGAGGCAGTCAATGTTGAATGTTACAATTGTACATAAATAGTTCATTATGAAAATGAATATTCTAAGCTCCAAGGAAACATACCTTAGAAAAGGCCTAGGTAGGAAGGCAAATCTTATTTTATTACTATAGTGGAATTAGAATAATTAATGTATTTGTGTTTTTAGAATCAAGAATTATTTTCGGGTTATAAGAAGAGTGGGATATATATAAGGATTGTACAGTAGTAAATTTTTTCATTAAGGTTTTAATATGATTAAGGTAATCTTATTTTCAGTCAGTGACAATAAGAGAAAATTTACATTATTTCGGGAATATAATGTTATAATTGATTTTGGAATTTAGAGACCTTTTAGAGAGAATTTGGGAAGAAGTATTTTGGATAGCTATAAAGGTTGGAATGGATTATGTTGAACTTTGGATAGTATTTATTAATATAATTTTTGGAATATTATAATACTATAGATTTAGAAAAAGGACAACCTTCTGGTTAGGCGATAACCTGTCGCATCAGACACAGCTGTAGGTAACAAACCAACAACCAAAGTGCGACAAGGCATTATAACCTACCACTAGCCTACAGGAAGTCCCTGGTTATTATAAATTAGTTTTATCCATGGTAAATTCCTGGAACCTTATACTATTAGGATAAATATAATAATTTTGAGTTCTATTATCTTTTTTATGGAATGATGAGTTTGTGGTAGAAATTAGTTAAAGGATGGAACGGTACTTTCCAAATATATATATATATATATATATATATTATTCTATGAAAAAATTAATACTTAAACATTAGTTAAGGGATATTAAAACCCAAAATGTGTTATCCTAAAACCTTAGGTTTTATTGAACTGATGATATTTTAAATCTTCTTAGATTAATGGATTTGTGGCCCTCAATTTTACACTTCTTTGTGATTGATGACCTTAGTCACTCCGTATAAATATTTATGCCTTTCATCCAATTATATGTTTTAAATTTCCACCATTGTTCTACTATTCTAATCCCTAAGTTGGTGGTGACTTTTTCATTTCCATTTCCCTCATATTAAGACTAAATTTTATTAACCCTATTTCCGATGTGGGTTTTCCACAAAGGTATTTTCTATTTTCAAACACTTATTTTAGAAAAATTAATTCAAATTATGAGGAAAAAATATATTGAAGTAGGTTAGAATGTAACACCCCATTATTTCAAAGTATTTTATCTCATGAAATTAATTCAATAGCTTACGCTACTTGCCACACCGAGTTCGAGTGCACCACAACTTACCAAACTAGCCATTCAAAAAGATGTTATGAATAGTAAAACTGCATTATAAATCCTATATACTCAATATATTTTTAACATGCATATTATTCTTTTATAAATTATATAAAAATAAATTCAATTTTCATATAAAAGAAGTATTTTTCAAAATAGAAATTTTACCACCTTTAAATGGAGAACCCTTATTAAATAAAATATTTGAAACTTTGTAATATTATATTTGAAAAAATAGACTTTTTATTTAGAATCGTGACATTCAAATTTAGTTTGGATTAATTCTTGGTGTTTTCGAATAACATTCATATTTTGATGAGTAGTGAAAAATACTAAATATTAATTGGAAACAACATTTTTAATTAAAATAATTTATAGTGTTAAATTATACATTTGAATGTTTCTTAGATATAATTAGATTATATTTATACCATTTAATCTAATTTGTTCATAAGAAGTAATTTCACTCTGAAATTAGAAACAAACAAGTTCCAATCTTTTGATAGTTATTATTTCTTAAAAACACGCTCTTTATTTTGACAATAAGAATTAATTGTAAATTAATTTAGACAACTTCTATGTTTTGAATTTGGAAAAATGGATTCCATATTTGGAATCATGAGGTAAAAATTGTGTAAATAGATTACTTTAATTTTAGATATTATAAATATTCATTTCAGTAAATAGTTTAATATTGTGGTTAAAAGGGTAAATCAGGTAAATAAGGGTAAACATATAATATCATAATAATATTAAATTACCCTAACATGTATCTTATTTCTGTTGGTTGATACATATCTGACCATGGTAATCATTGGGTCGATTTTGGGACTCTATTGAACCACATGGGTGTGATAATGACACATTATATTAATTAATATAATGTAAAGACAAAAATGACATAAACATATATTTTATAGAAAATAATTTTTACAAGGGGTTATATAAGTTATCTTTTCAACTATAAATATTAATTTCAAGGATAAAAATATTTTCTACATCATGGTATTTTTTTATAATTTTTAAACATCAAATAAAAAATTATTTATGACACAATAATGATGAGGTATTTACCTTATTAAAGTATTATTTAGATATATGAGATTATAAAAATTTAAAAAAATACAAAACCTATCCAACTATTATTTGATGATTTTATTTTTAACACGAGTCATCTTATTTTCGATGTAAGGGGTTTTGGACCTTTAGAAACCAAAAATCATTATATAATAAAACAATATTTTCAAACATTCTTAAAGAGCCCTTCCTCCCCCTTATAAAAATCCCTCACCTCTAATACATTTCTCCCTCCTCTTAAGCCACCTGGCTCATCCAAAATCTACACAATTATTCTCCCTATAACCCTATATTCCTCGTATAAGCCTTACCATTGGATTAAGTCACATCAAATAAATCCTTTTGGTTCAAACCAATGGGAATTACCTGATTTAAAGGTAACATCTCCTATTAAGATCTTTTCTATTATTTTATTTCTCCAACCCACTAAAATCTCTTTATTCTTTTAATTTATAAAAAACTAGTATCCACGCTATACTATAATTTTTTTATGATAAGTATTTGAAATAAACTTACACAGACCTCCTTCATGTGCGTATAGAACATAATGTTTCTGTTGAAAGTGTATTACTGCCTCGTGAAATTATGATTGTTCAATTTTCTACTACAACCTATTATGGTGGAAATTATGATCAAACTGTAATTATATATGATATTTTTTATATTTATTTTATCTATACGTTTCTATAATTTTTTATAGCATACCCTTATTATTTTCTTGTGGTATATATACGATAATTTTATTCGAGGAAGTGTTGAATACCTCCCCCTCAAAGTTATATGACTCATTCATACCATACATGGAATGTATAAAGGATGGTGTTAATGAAAATAATTAACATATATATAATATTATATTATAATGGAATAATAATATACATATTTATCATTTGGTTTTCTTTCCTTTAAAAAAATGGATGTACTGTTCGTGTGTACGTACGAATTACCTCCTCCATGAACGCAATGAGATTCATTCCCAATAGTAACCATTCAAGAATAATTTTCATTTTAATATTTAAAAAAATATTTAATAACATAATATATTTCTGTATATGAATCAAAAAAATCCTATACATAACAAACGTGACTTACTTGAAAAAACATATAAATGAAAACGAATCAATTAACACTTGAAATAATGATACTACTAAAATATTATTAACAAAGTAAAATTAGAAGATCGTATATGATATATTATTTATGTAAGTATTTCTTCTATAATTTAATAACAATGATTTAAATATTATATAAGAGGTTAATGTACCCTTAACGAAGGAAAAGTAAAAGGTAAGGGTTAATTTTACAATCTCTTTATTATAAGAGGTTGTTTTAACGTAAGTATCTACTGGGACCTATTTATCGTCTAAATCCATGTTTCTTAAAAATGTATTTTAAAAAAATTACTATTTACTAGACTATGGTTTAATGTCATTTATTCCCTTGTTATACATTTTATAAAATGGTTTGAAATGAATCTTTCAGTCATTTTCCAAACAAGGTACTTTACGACCATTTCGACAAATAAAGGTAAGAATGTATTTTAACTTATACACTGGGTGTGGTTATTCTATGCTGTTATATCACCTTTTGTAGATCCCCTTACAATATTATAAGAATATTTTCAAAATAAATGTTTTCTTTTATAATTCTGTTACTCTTAAAAGATTTCAAAATAGAAATAGATATTTCTCTAAAATATTTTTGATTTCATCTATGTCAAAATCATTTGATAAATTTTACACTTGTTTGAAGTTGATTTATTATGATACGAATATTCCATATTTTATTTAATATTTTCTGATATGTTTGTCTATGGATGTGTTATTTTTATACAATTCATTTTTTATGGTTAAAGTATTGACATTTCATATGCTAGTTTTAATACGAATGTTTCTGTTATGTTTCAATATTTTTACATGAGGAATGTATTGGACTTAGTAAGTGATGGGGGGAGCCTGATATAGATCCTCGGTGAATCGGTAGTTCTCATAGGACTATTATACATCTTGGCTGAGGCCTTAATCATTTTACATCTTGGCCGAGGCCTTAATCCTTTTTATACATCTTGGCTGAGGCCTTGAAAAAATGTTTTAGAATGTATGGAATTATAAATTCCCTCATTATGAAAATAATATTGATGGTTCCTGTAGTTATTCCACTAGTATAATACCCAATAGTATGTTTTATTATGGAATTATTAACTCAACTCATATTCCTACCATAAATTTTTCATGTTTATTATTTGTAATGGAATGTGTTTTCAATAATTCACCCTGCCTAATGTTTATGTTATATTTTACTGTATTGCATACTCATACTGAGAATTTGAGCTCACCCTTTTCTTATGTTTCATTATCCCAGAAAATGAAGAAGTTTGTTATGAGTGACTTGCATTCATATCTAAGAGGCATGGATGTTTCTAATGGAATAAATTAGTGTTGTATTTTTTTCAAGTTGTAATGTTAAACTTATTAATGTATCTTTTTTCCAAGAATACTAAACCGATATATCCTTTGGGAATTTATTCCTTGTATCATTCCAATATTATGTAATAATTCACCGACTCTAGGTAACTAGGTTCGGGGCATTACATTAGTGAATGCTCCAGATTTTCTCTTTCCTTCCAGAAATGTGAATTTTTTTATCTATAGTGATTTTTCATTGAAAGGACTTGGTTGTATCCTGATGCAGAATGATTAGGTAACTACATATTGTTCACGTCAGCTAAAAACTCATGAGTTAAATTACCCTACACATGATTTGACATTAGATCTATTTTTTTGCATTAAAAATTTAAAGGCATCATATTATAGAGTAAAGTGTGCAATATATACTAACCAAAAAAGATTAAAGTATATATTCACTAAGAATGAATTGAACATTATACATAATATATGGATAGAATTAATAAAGGATTACTATTTCATGATTCATTACTATCTAGGAATGGAAAATATAGTGTCTGATGCTTGGATCCAAAATAGTAATACTACATTAACCATGCTATATTTGGAATAAGGTCCTTTGATTAACGATTTGATGAACTTTGGAATAGAAGTTATTAGTGAAAGAAGTTCCTCTATTTTGTTTCAGGTGTTAGTGAATTCATCTCTATCAGAAAAAATTAAGCTAGTATAGAAGGAAGATAGTGAGTTGCAGAAAATTGTAGATTTGGTTCAGAAGGGAATTATACTGGAATTTAACATTGATAATAGTTTTATTTAGATATTTGGGAAGATATTATGTGTGTCGTGTGATTCATAGTTGAATAATGAGTTGTTATGTGAAGCTCATAGTTCTTATTTTTTAGTTCATCCCATAAGTACTAAGATGTACAATTTTCATTGGGAGTAGAACTGGTGGGATGGAATGAAAAGAGTTATATTTGACATTACTATGATGTGTTTGACATTTTAATAGGTTAAAATAGAGCAGCAGTTACCGAAAGGTATGATTCTTCCTTTACCGATGCCATATTTGAAATGGTAAAATATATCCATGGACATCATCATGGGATTACATAAGACATCTCGAGGTAATAATGCATTCTGGGTTATTTTTGATCGATTGATAAATATACTCATTTTCTTCTTATTCAATATACTTTGTCTCCAGATAAACATTCATGATTGTATATTAAAGATATGGTCAAGTTACTTTGAGTTCCCCTCTCCATTGTATCTAATTGTGATCTTGGGTTCACTTCTATCTTTTGGAAGGGCCTTAAGAAGTTTTAGGGTACTGAATTAAATTTCAGCACAGCATTTCATCCTTAATGAGTTGGGTAGTCAGAATGAAAAATTCAGAAATTAAAAGATATTCTATATGCTACATGAATGGATTAGAAAAGATGTTGGGACCAACATCATTCTTTGATTGAGATTTCATTTAATAACATTTTTCATTCCAGTATACAGATGGCTCCATTTGAGGCATTTTTTGGAAAGCAGTTTTGAAATCCAACAACATTGGGATGATGTAGGTGAAAGAAAGATGATGGGACCATAATTGGTAGAAGAGATTGTAGAAAAAGTTCATCTAATTCAGAATCACATGAGAATAGTGCAAAGATGTCAAGAATGTTGTGCGGATAACCGAAGTAAGGTTCTTCTTTCAAGGTAGGTGATCACATCTTTCTCAAAGTTTCTACAAGGAAATGTTTGATGCGTTTTAGTAAGAACGGAATGTTGTGTCATAGGTTCATTAGACCCTATGAAAATCCTAGAAAATTTTGGATCAGTTGCCTACATAGTGGTTTTACCTTCATGTTAATCAATGGTTCTCAATTTTTTTCATGATTCAATATTGAGAATGTATATGGTGTATCCATATCTTGTTTTGAGTCCAATGGTAGTTCAGTTGGAAGACAATCGTTCTTGTGAGGAACAACTAGATTAGATTCAAAACCGAAGAGAGAAAGTGAAGTGGAATGAGGTAACTCTCTAGGTAATGGCTTTTTGGAAAAACCACATGGTTGAGGAGGCAACATGGGAACCTAAAAATTCCATGAGGGGTATATACCCCCACTTATTTGATAATTGAATAGAATTGTGGGGACGCAGTTCTCAAAAGTGGGGAAGGATGCAATGACCCAGGTATTTATAGAATAATATTTTTGATTTATATTAATACTTATGAATAAGATATACATTTTATACTTACAGATATGCTTTGTTCGATAGCATACTAAACACACAACAACGGATTTCACCAAAATCTTATGTTTCCCAAAATGTTGAGTGATACAGAAATATAATATTATAATAATTTTATTTTAAATGGTAGATAATTTCTTGTGATTGTATTGGCGAGAATGAATGGAACTAACCATATTATGCTTAAACATGTTTTTTAAATGTTTTTACATTTAGCCAATATAATTTAGAGTCATAAAATGAAAATTAATCAAATTTTAAGCATAATAGACTAATATTTTTAATAAGTAGTTTTACCGTCCTTTAATGGAAAACCCCTACTAAATCTAGTTTTTGTAACTTTTATATGTTTCATTTTAAAAAATAAACTTCTTCTTTAAAAGAGCCACATAAAAATTTTCTTTGGGTAATTTTTTTGTATTTTTCTGATAGTGTTCATTTTTTAATGAATATTGAAAAATACTGCATTTTATGTCCAAACTGTCTTTTCATCTGATTTATATATATTTCTAGATTATATTTTAAATTGGGATTAAAGTGTAATTAGATTATGTTTTTACCATTTAATCCAATATTTTTCATTATATGTAATTTCACTTTTTAATTAGACATTAAAACATGCAAATCTTTTAATACTTATTATTTCTTAAAAGAAAGATTTTCCATTTTCATAATTGAAATTAATTTTAATTTATTTTCTACAAATTTTGTTTTTTGAATTTTTTAAAATGAATTCCATATTTTGAATCAGGGGTTCAAAATTATGTAAATAAGTAACTTTTATTTTTAGATATTATGAATAGTAATTTTACTAAATATTTTATTTACCATGGTTAAAGCGTAAATATGGTAAATAAGGGTAAAAAATAATAGAATAATAATATGAAATTCCCCTAACACATGTCCTAATCCTATTTTATTATCTATTTCCAACCATGGGCATCCGTGGGTCAGTTTCATGACCTCAAAGAGCCCCTTGTGTGTGAAAATGACATTTAATTACTTTTAATTTAATATTATGGAAAATATAACCTAATAAATGTATCTTTTAATAAAACAATATATATATAGGGTTATAAAAGTTATATTTTCGACAATAAATAGTCATTATAAATATATAAATATTTCCTGCATCATTGTAGTTTATTTTTTATTTTTAGAGATAATATTAATAAATTTATTTATGAAACAGTGGCGATATACTGATAACCTTATTAATGAATGATTTAAATAAATGAGATTATATACATTTAAATAAATTTATTTTAAAACATTTTATATCATAAAAATATTTTAAAAATGATTATTATGTTTTATCCTTGTATTAATAAAGTTTTTTTAAGAGGATCAATTTGTTATTGTTTTTTCTAAACGTCATGATATGAATAGTATTTAAATTGACATAAATGAGTTTTTTTAAAAAAAATATTTTATTAAAATATATAATAGTTCAAAAAATATACGATTCAGCAAAATTAATTATCTAAGGTTGAAAATATCACTAATTAACCACATTAGGTTCAATTGTCATTTATAGTAACTCTATTAACTATATAGTATTAATATACAAGAAGACATGACAACAGTTAAAAAATTTTACTAAGGGTTAAAGCTAAAATATAATGTAAATTTTAGGACCTAAACCATTCTAACACCCATTGGATGAGAGTATTTCGACCCATCTTCATATGTGCTTTGAAATATATCGTTTAGGTTTTATTATAATTATAAAATAAAATAATAAGAAAATAATAATTTCAAAGATTCCTAATGTACCCCTCCTCCCACATATAAAATGACACCACATATAACCAATTACTCACACCTCTCAAGCCTATTAGATCATCGAAAATCATCTCCAATAAGCTTCCAACATTCATCCCTTCCTCTTAAAAGCCTTTCCCTAGAAATAAGGAAATTCAAGAAAGCCCTTTGGCTCAAATCCATAGAAGTTAACTGATTTGAGATAATGTCTTCTCTCAAGATTCTTTAATTTATTTTCCCTCTAAAACCCCCTAAAATATCTTTATTCAATCCATTAATATAATCCGCAGTATATTAAATATACTAGGTTATTTTTAGGATAAGTATTTGAACTATACATACACACACCTTCGTCTAATGGGTATAGAACAAACTGTTTCTGTGGACAGAAAATTACAGCCTCACAAAATGATGATTGTTCAATCTTCTCATACCACCTATTTGGGTGTCCATTATGATAGAACTATAATTATATGTGATATTTATGATATTTATTTTATCATTATTATTCTGTAATTCTCATTTAGAATATACCTTTATGCTTTTTATATTGTATATATACGATAATTTCATTTGAGGAAGTACGGACTACCGCCCCCTCAAAGTGATATGACTCATTCATGATATATGAAGAATGTATGAATAATGGTAATAATGAAATTTTTTAACATATAAAACATATATATTATATTGTAATTATAATATACCTATGTATCATTTAGTTTTTATTCATTTAAATATGAAAAATAAATTCAAGTAGCGTTCATGTGTATGTACGACTTAACATCTCCATGAACAGTGCATTTCATTTATTATATCCAAATTTTATGGAATATTCTAAATACAAATATACTATATTTATATGATATATATGATATCTAAATCATTAATATCATTCTCAAGACAATTTAATTTTGACCACATGGATAATTTGTAATTATAACAAGTTCATTTTTGACTCAAGTTTTCAACATCTACAAAATGTCTGATATGAACTCAAATAATTAAATAATTGTTATAGAAAATAATAAGTCACATAAAAGGAATTTATATCTGAAAAGGGTTCTTAATCAAGTAGAAATTATCTAATGTTTATTATTCAGGAAGAACATGGAACATATGAGACAAGTCACACTCAAGGTAAGGTACTTTGCCACATTTTCATTTCATTGAGGCATACATTGATTTATACATGACATTCTTTTATACGTTGTATGATAAGCCCATTTGAATTTTACATTTATTAAAAAGGAATATTTTTTCTTTGTAGAGTTTTACTAAACCACAAAATGAATGTTTTTAACGTATGGGGTGATAAGGACCATTCTACTGCTGTAAGAATTATTTGATATTGGGATTCCTTAACAAGTAGTGATGTTTTTAAATGGAAAATAAATACCATATACCCTTTTACATATTTTGTTATTGAAAAATGTTTTTAGAGTGGATTTACTATTTCAATATCTTTAAATTTTTTCTTGTGATTTCAAATGATACTTTATGATTGAAATGTTGATATTTTCAATCTTTTATGTGTGATAATTATGTAATTGTAATTTTACATTTGACGGGTGGATACATGGTAAACTAAATGAAGGATGGTTCTATGAAAAAACAAGGATGGGTTGTTACATTATAACCTCCAATGCATTAGTTATATAAGTTGGTCGTATAATTATTCCATTTGTAAGAATGATTTGTTGATGTCGGTCGTATGGTTATTCCATTTAAGTATGATTATTTCTCAATTTTACCTTTTATATGTTATTGTAATTTCTATGGATTTTATGGTAATGTTTTAGTTATAAAAGAAGGGTAATAAATGAGTTTATATTCAGTGAAGTGTTTTTTTCTTCTTCTTTAAGGTGAAAAGTATTACTTTATGATAATGTATTCATAGTTTATATGTTTTTTATAAAACTAACTGTTTTCTTTCTTTATGTATCCCTTACTAAACTTTTCATGCTCATCCCATGTTTTTGAAATGTTTTTCACAGTACATAAAGTGGAACAGGGTCAAGGATGGGATCATGGAAAATTCATTCTATTTAAAACATAAAACTAATCATGTTTCTTTTTTTAAGAGCTTTTATTTTATTAAAAAATTGATATTGAGTAGAAGTGTATACATGTAATATTCAAGTTGTTATGTATATGTTATGACCTAATTCTCTTATGCTCTAAACCTGAAAAGATCTTTAATGTGAATTATTAACTTAATTCAAGATTGTGTAATGTCTAAGGAAGGGGCCATATAGTTGGTATCAAAGGTCAGCTTAGATAACTTTAGGAGTTTGAATTTTTCTATCAAAACATCCATAAATGTTTTTCAAATTATGGTCAAATTGAGACTATATAGATTTTTACGATTACTATATTGATTCCTCTAAGATATGTTTTTCATAATGGTTTTATACATTGGAAACATGGAAACAGTGCTAAGAAGGCATACAGATGATAATAACCTTCTATACCAGCATCCTAAGATAGTTGGAATCAGAACTGAACAGCTGTTGTAGTGATAGGGTAGTCGACTCATGCTATAGATGGTGTTGGTATACATGCTTGAGAGCAACCAGATCAGCCCCATAGTAAAATGTCTATAGTGGAGCATTTCATGAGGAAATATCCCCCATCATTCAAAGGATCATCAGACATTGTTCAAGATGAACGGTGGGTCAAAGCACTGGAAAATAATTTTGATGTCATGGTTTGTACAGACAGTCAAAAGGATAGTCATTCTATTTATCCATTTTCTGGAGAAGCAGATCAGTGGTAGACGATGGATAAAAATATGTGGGATAGTGAAGAGAATGATGCTCTTTGTTGGGAGGAATTCAATGGTATGTTTTATGTGAAGTATTTTCCTAAGGTGGTTCAACATAGTATGGAAAAAAAATTATTTTAAGTGAAGAAGGAGGATGAATCAGTTCCTATTTATGAATAAATGTTCACTCTACAAGCATGGTATCCTCTAAATTTCATCCGAGATCATGATAATAAGATAAATCGATTTTACTCGGTACTGGCACCATGATATCGAAGAGCATTTGCATCTTGTGAATTCAAAATCTAAAAAAAATATATTCAAATGTGCTATGAAAGTATACATGAAGTTTTTTGATGATCAATTTTTCTAATAGAGTAAGAAAAAGAAGAGGTCAAGTTGGAAGTAAATGGAAAAGAATTCATCAAATAATCCTGGAGATAAGGAAATTAAATTTTCATCTTGTGAGATGTGTGGTAAAAATATCCTAATAAATGTTTATCATTTTTTGGGAAGTGCTTAAATTGTGGTAAGACTATTATTATTTCTTTTAATTTAAAGGAATATGATCATGTAGGCAATTAAAAGCTAGTGGAATGATGTTTTAGTTGTAATGAGTTTAGAAATTATACCAACGTGTGTCTAAAGTTTACTACCCAGGGTGGAATCCAGGAAGATCAAAAGAAGAAGGGTGTGGAAAAATATGTTTATACTATTATGATTGGTGTGGGACCATAAAATGAAGTGGTATTATGTACTTTGTTTGTTTTTTAGATTATGCCAATGTGTTTTTTGATTAAGGATCTACACATTCCTTCATTTCTGAGAAATTTTATAATAAATCGGGAATTCTGTCTCCAGATATGAATCATTAACTTGTGGTAAAAACACCTGGGGAAATTTCGATACAAAAATAAATTATAATAATATTCTTATCCTTATTTGTGGATGTAATTTACATGAAAACCTTGTTGTTTTTCCTATAGTGGAGTTTGATGTTATTTTAGAAATAGATTGGATTTATTTTTATCATGATATGATTGACTGTAGAGATTAAGAGGTTTATTTCTATAAGAAATTTCAATTTGTGTACAATAATGAAACCTTATCTCTGATAATATATCAAGAATCTGAGATACTAGTGAATGTTGGAAATGAATGTTACGTTGCACATATATCTGAAAAAAATGAACTATTCATATTATTGATGAACTGGTAATAAATGAGAATCTTTATGTTTTTCTTGATGAGTTTCCTAGTATTATACTTGATCAAGAAGTTCAATATACTATTTACATAGTACCTTATTCTAATCCAATTTCAAAACCCCTTATTGAATGGATCAATTTGAACTTCTAAAGTTAAAGAAATAATTGCAGAAGTTGTTAGATTAATGTTTCATTCGACATAGCACATCACTGTGGTGTGTACCATTATTATTTGTTAAAAATAATGATGGTCCAATTAGAATTTTCATTGATTATAGAGCCTTGAATAATATCACTATTAAGAATAAGTATACTTTGCCTCATATCGATGATTTTTTTGACCAACTCTAGGGTGGTCAGTATTTTTTGATGGTTTATTTGAGGTCAAGTTACCATTAGATTAAAGTAAAAGAAGCATACATTCTGGACACCACGTTTCATACTAGATATGTCCATTATAAAATTATAGTTAATCCTTTTTGGTTAACCAATGCGCCTACTATATTCATGAATCTTATGAATAGAATTTTCCATCAGTTCTTTGATAAATTTGTGGTTGTGTTTATTGATGATATTTTAGAATATTTTAAAAGTAAAGAGGAACATGAAATTCAATTTAGGGTTTTCTTGTAAACCTTAAAGAAAAATAAATTGTTTGGAAAATTCAGAAGGCATGAGTTTTGTTTACAACCAATTTCATTCCTTCGTCACATTGTTTCAAAAAATGGAATAACTATTAATCTGATTAAAAAACAAGTTGTTGAAGAAAGGACAAGACCCACAAATATATCTAAAATTATTAGTTTTATTGGTTTGTAAGGCAATCATAGATGGTTTGTTGAGAATTTGGCACGGTTATTTATCCAACTTACTTTGTTAACTCGAAAAGGTGTTATGTTTATCTGGACAAAATAATGTGATGATTGTTTTCAAGAATTGAAAATAATGTTTGTGAATGCCGCGGGTTTTGCATTTCCTTCTAGAAATGGTGAATTTTTTATCTATAGTGATTCATCATTAAAAGGAATTGGTTGTTTCCAAATGGAGAATGATCAGGTGAATTCGCATTCTTCACATCAGTAGAAAAATCATGAGTTGAGTTTCCCTACACCTGATTTGGAATTAGCTATTATTGTTTTTGAATTAAAAATTATTAGGCATCATTTTTATGGAGTAAAGTGTCAAATATATACTAACCACAATTTTTTGAAGTATATATTCACTCAATAATAATCGAACATTAAATAGAGAAGACAGCTAGAATTAATCATGGATTATGATTTCATGATTCATTACCATCCACGAATGGAAAATAAAGTGGCTAACACATTGAGTTGAAAGAGTAAGACTAAATTAACCATGATACATTTAGAAATGGTCAATTGATTAATTATTTGATGAAAATTGGCAATGTAATTGTTGGTGAAAGAAATTTATTTTTTTGTTTCTGGTGTTAGTGAAATCATCTCTATCAAAAAAATTATGAAAGCAGTTAAGGAAGATAGTGAGTTATAGAAAAAGGTATATTTGGTTTAGAAGGGTATGTTACTAAAATTTTACATTGTTAATCATTGTATTTTTCGATTTGGGAAGAGTTTAGGTGTGCCTTGTGATTCAGATTTGAATAAATAGTTCTTATGTGAGGATCATAGATCTCCATTATCAGTATATCCCAGAAGTGATAAAATGTACAAAGAACATCAGAAGTATTATTGGTGTGATAGAATGAAAAGAGATATTACTGAATTTACTGTGAATTTTTTGACTTGTCAATAGTTTAATGTGGATAGGCAGTTAATGAAAGGGATGATTCATCCATTACCGGTTCTAGAGATGAAATGGAAAAATAGATCCATGGAATTCGTTGTGGGATTACTGAAGATATCTCGAGGAAATAATGAAATCAGGGTCATTGTTGATTGATTGGCTAAATCTTATCATTTTCTTCCTATTGAAGATACTTTGCCTCTAGATCAAATTTCTCAATTGTATATTAAGGAGACAGTCAGGTAAAATTGTGTTCCCCTCTCCACTGCATCTGATCGTGATCCCAGGATCACTTATATCTTTCAGAAGGTACTTCATAAGTCGTTGGGTACTGAATTAAATTTTAGTACATCTTTTCATCCTCAATCAGATGGGCAGTCAGAATAAACAATTAATATATTTGAATATATGATACGTACATCTTCAATGTATTACCAAGGAAGATGGCACCAACCTCTTTCTTTGGTTGATTTTTCTTATAATAAAATATTTCATTCCAGTATACATATGGATCCATTTGAGAAATTATAAGAAAATTAGTGTCAAAATAAAACATATTGGGATAATGTAGGTGAAAGAAAGTGTATGGGACAAGAATTTGTAGAAGTGATGGAAGAAGAAGTTCAGTTAATTCAAAATCACATGAGAACTAGAGAGAGAAGGAAAAAAAGTTATGTGAATTACCGAAGGATGTATCTTTTCTTGTAGGTAGGTGATCATGCCTTTCCCAAGGTTTCACCCTGGAAAATATTGATGCATTTTAGTAAGAAGGTAAATCAGAGTCCTAGGTTAATTGGACCCAATGAAATCACAGAGAAAGTTGGATCAATTTCCTACATCATGGATTTACCTCCATGTTTGTCCTAGGTACACAATGTTTATCATGCTTCAATGTTGAGAAATTATATTCTGGATCCATCTCATGTTTTTATTCCAAAGGTAGTTCAGATGGAAGAGAATTGTTCTTATGAGGAACAACCAAACCCTATTCTTGACAAAAGATAGCAAGAGTTTCGGAATAAGTTAACTAATCAGGTAATGGTATTGTGAAAACCCCATATGGTTCAAGAGGAAACAAGGGAATTTGAAAATTTTATGAGGGTTAAATACCACCACTTATTTTATAAGTGAATAAATTGTCGGGGTGAAATTCCCAAAAGGGGGGAAGGATGTAACAACCAAGGTATATATAGAATAATAATTTTGATTTCTATTAATACTTATTAATACGATATTTATTTTATATTAATGAGGAGGATTTTTTTGATAGCATAACCAATTCACAGTAATGGATTTATCGAAAATATTACGTTCCACATAATGATGTGTTATACCGAAAAATAATATAATACTATAATTATTTTAAAAGGTAGTTAACGCCTAGACTATGTATTGGAAGAATGAACATAAATAACCATATTATGAATAAAAATGTTTTTTAAATTTGTCTATATTTATCCAATAAAAATAATGGCGTAAAATTAGAATGAATCCTATTTTAAGCATATATACTCTATTATTTTAAAAAAAATAGTTTTAATGCATTTTGATAGATTAACCCTTTTAAATAATGTTTTCATCTCTTTTATATGTTCCATTTGACAAAAATAAAATTATTATTTAGAATAAGGTCATCCAAATTTACTTTGGGTAATTTTTTTAATTTTTTTGATAATGTTCATTTTTAATGAATAGTGAACAATACTACAATTTAAGTAAAAACTATCTTTTCATCTGATTTATTTATACAGCTAAATTATCTTCAGAATTGGTTTTAAAGTGTAATTAGATTATTTACTTACCATTTAATCCAATTTTTTTCATTGGATGTTATTTCATAATTTAATTAGTCATTAACACAGGTCATTATTTTGGTAGTTATTATTTCTTATAAACACGCTTTTTAGTTTTGATAATGGGAATTAATTTAAAATTATTTTTGAAAACTTTTGTGTTTTGAATTTTAAAAAATGTATTCCATATTTGGAATCAGGAGGTAAAAATAGTGTAAAAAGGTAACATTTATTTTTAGATATTATGAATAGTAGATAAGTAAATATTTTATTTACCATGGTTCAATGGTAAATCAGGTAAATAAGGATAAAATGTAATATTATAATAATATTAAAATACCCTAACACATGTCCTAATCCTATTTTATGATTAATTACCGACCATGGGAATCCATGGGTTGATTTTAGGACCCCATGGAGCCACTTGTGTTTGAAAATGTCATTTAATTACTTTTAATTTAATGTTAAGGAAATTATAATCTAAACATGTATCTTTTAGTAAAATAATTTTTATATGGGGTTATATAAGATATATTTTAAACTATAAATATAAATTAGAAAGATAAAAAAATTCCTATATAATAGAAGTTTATTATAATTTTAAGATTTTATATAAATAAATTTGTATATGAAACAATACTGATTTAGTGATTACCTTATTAATAAATGATTTAAATAAATGAGAGTATAAATGTTAAAATAAATTTATTTGGAAAATTTTTGTGTCATCCCCAAAATTTATGGACGATTATTACATGACATATTTGAATTAAAGAAGTTTTCTTTGAAAGAATCATGTTATTTATTTTTTTAAAAGGCATGATATGAATAGTATATAAATTGACATAAATGTGTTTTTAAAACAAATACTATTTTATTAAATGATATAATAGTCCTAAAAATCTAAGATTTGTTAAAATTACTTATATATGGTTAAATATTTCATTAAGGAACCACTTTAATTTGTATTGTAATTTTATAGTAACTATATTAACCACATAGTATTAATATACAAGAAGACATGGTAAATGTTAAATAAGTTAAATAAGGGTTAAAGCTAAAAGGTAAGGTTAATTTTATGATATAAACTTGTATAAAACTCATTGGATGAGAGTATTGAAACTCATCCAAATATTATATTCGAAATATATTACTTTGGATATATTAGAATTTGAAAATAAATTAATAATAATATAATACTTTTAAAATTTCCTAAAGTTCCCCTCCTCCCTACTATAAAAGGTCACCACCTATAACCAATAACTCACAACACTCAAGCCTCTTGGATAGTCCAAAATATTCTATAATAATCTTACAAAATTCCTCCATTCCTCCTTGAAGCCTTCCTCTAGGCATAAGGCAATTCAAGAAATCCCTTTGACTGAAATCAAATGAAGTTACCCGATTTAAGGTAATGTCTTCTCTCAAGATTCTTTCATTTATTTTCCCTCTCCAACCCCATAAACTATCTTTATTCAATTATTTTATAACAAAACTAGTGCCTTAAATATACTATGTTGTTTTAATTAAAATAATTTGAACTTGACTTACACACACCTCCGTCTAATGCGTATAGAACATTCTGTTTCTGTGGACGATAAACTATTGGCTCAGGAAATGATGATTGTTTAATCTTCTCATACCCCCTCTTAGGGTTGCCATTATAATGGAACTGTAACTATATATGATCTATATGATATTTATTTTATCTCTATACATCTATAATTATCATTTTTGACATTCCTTTTTGCTTTTCATTCTATATATATATATGATAACTTCATTTGAGGATGTGCAGACTGTCGTCCGCTAAATGTGATATGACTCGTTCATGATATACATGAAATGTAAAAAGAATGAAATTAATGAAATTATGTAACATATATAAAATATATATTATAATGTAATTATATTATACCTATTTATCTTTTAGTTTTCATTCCTTTAAATATAAAAAATAAATGAAATTAGCATTCATGCGTACATAAGGCTTACTGTTTCCGTGAACGGTGAATTTCATTTCTTATATCCAAATGTTATGGACTATTATAAATAAATATATACTAAATATATATGATATATATGATATAATAATAATTAATATCATTCTTGAGATAATTTACATTTGACCTCATGGACAATTTGAAATTATAGCAACTTCATTTTTGACTCTAGTTCGGAACATCTACAAAATATCTAATATGAACTCAAATAATTAACTAATTGTTATCACATGGTCATAATTGATATAAAACGAATAATAAAATTTAAAAAGGATCTGAATCACCTAGAAATTATCTTAAATTTATTATTCAGGATGAACAAGGAACATACGTGACAAGTCGGACTCCAGGTAAGGGGCATTCTGTCAATATCCTTTCATTTAAGCATACATTGATTTATATACAACATTATTTTATTAGTTGTATAATAAAACACATTGAATTTTACATTTATTAAAAAGTAATATTTGTTCTACATAGTGTTTTACTAAATGATGAAAGAAATATTTTTAACATATGTGGCGACAAGGACCTTTTCACTACCATGATCATTCTTTGATATTGGGATTCCTTGACCAGACGTGATGTTCTAAAATGGAAAATAAATACCATAGACCCTTTTTACAAATATTGGTATGGAAAATGGTTCTGAACGTGGATTTACTATTTCAATATCATGGAATTATTTCTTGTGATTGCAAATGAAATTTTATGATTGAAATGTTGATATTTACAATCTATTATTTTTGATGATTATATAATGGTACTTAGATATTTTACTGGTGGTTACATGATAATCTAAATGTCAGGTGGTTTCATAAAAAACCAAGGACGTGTGGTTACATTATAACCTCCAATGCATTGGGTATCAAAGTCATCAATATGGATATTCCATTTTTAAGAATTATTTTTGGAATTCAATAGTATGGTTATTCCATTTAAGTATGATAATGTCCCCAGTTCACCTTTTTTATGTTATGTGTGATTTCTATGGATTTTATGGAAACTTTCTGGTTACAAAAGAAGGGTAAGTAATGATATTATATTTGGTGAAGTGTTTTTTCTTATTCATTAAGATGAAAAGTATTACTTTATGATAAAGTATTCATGGTTTACATGTTGTTTGGAAAACTAAAATTTTTCTTTCTTTATGTATCCCTTTTGGATCTTTTTATGCTCATCCCATGTTTTTGAAATTTTTTTACAACTCATAAAGTGGAATAGGGTCTAGGATGGGATCATGGAAAATTTATGTTGTTTAAAACATGGAACTAAACATGATTCTCTTTTTTAAAAATTTTATTTTATGAAAAAATAGATATTGAGTAGAAGTGTCTATAAGTAATATTCAAGTTTTTAAGTATAAGTTATGACCTAATTCTCTAAAGATATAAATCTAAAAAAAACCTCAATGTGAATTATTAACATAATTCAATATTATTTAATGTTTAAGGTTGGGGCCTTATATTTGGTATCATAGGTCACATTAAATAACTTTAGCAGTTATAATATTTCTAATAGAATAGCCAAAAATGATATTTACATTTTGGAAAAATTTAAATGATATAGATTTTTAATACTACCATGTTGATTCATCTAAGATATGTTTTTTTAAAGTGGATTTATTTAGAGGAAATAGTGAAATAGTGCTGGGAAGACATACAGAAGAGAATAACCTTCCAAATCGTCATCCTAAGATGGTTGGAATCGAAACTAAATTGTTTGTTGTAGTGATGGTGCTATTGAGTCATGCTATAAATGGGGGTGGTGTACATGCATGAGATCAACCAGATAAAACTTATAAGAACATGTGTATAGTAGATAATTTCAAAAGGAAAAATCCTCCATCATTTAGAGGATTATTTGACCCTATTCAAGCTAAAGGGTGGACCAGAGCACTCGAAAAGAATTTCGATGTCAAGGATTGTATAGACAATCAAAAGGTTAGTCTTTCTATTTGTCCATATTAAGTAGAAGTAGATCAGTGGTGGTCAATTGTTAAAAGTATCATGGATTTTGAGGAGAATATTTCTCAATGATGAGAAGAATTTATAGGTTTGTTTCTTGAGAAATATTTTCATAAGGCAGATTGACTTCTGATGGAAAAACAATTCCTAGAATTGAGACAGGAGGATTACTGAAGGCCTAATTATGAAGAAAATTTCACTCAACATGAAATTTATGCTCCATATTTAATCCAATATCTTGGTAGTAAAATAAATTCATTCTACTCGGGACTAAAGCTGCTATATCGAAGAGAATTATCTTCTCTTGAATTCAAAATCTATGAGAAACTTTTCAAATGTGCCGAGAAGGATGAAATGAAGTTTTATGGTGATCAATTGTTCCAAGAGAGCCATCCAAAGAATAGTTATAATCGGTAGGCAAAGAGAAAGAATTCATCATTGAATTCTGGAGGTAAGAGAATTTAATTTCCATCTTATGAGAAGTGTGGTAAAAATAATCCTGTAGAATGTTTATCGAAGTGTGATAAGTACTTTTGGTGTTGTAAGACTAGTCATTTTTCTCATAAATATAAAATATATGATCAATACGGAAATGAAAATCCAGTGGTATGATGTTTTAGTTTCAATGAGTTAGGGAATTATGCAAATGCCTATACAAAGTTGATTACCCAGGGTGGAAACCAAACATATCAATAGCAGAATGGTGGGGCCAAATCTTTTTCTACTATTACAGTTGATGTGGGGACATTAAATGAATTGGTATTTTGTAGATTGATTTCATTTTCATATTATGACAATGTGTTTTTTGATTTAGGATCTATACATTCTTTCATTAATGATTAATTTTATAGTAAATTGGGAATTCTATTTCAAGATATAAATTCTGAACATTTGGTAAAAACAACTGGTGGAAATGATAAGGAAAACATAAATTATAAGAATCTTATATCCTTATTTTTGGAATGATTTCTCCTTTAAACCTTGTTTATTTTCCTCTAGTAGAGTTTGATGTTATGTTGGGACTGAATTAGCTTTCTATTCACCATGATAAGATTGATTATAGATCTAAATAGGTTTCTTTTTAGAAAGAATTTCTGTTTGTGTACAAGAACGAACACTTATCTCTGATAATATATTATGATGCTGAGAAACTAGTGGAAGATAGAAATTAATGTTACCTTGCACATATTGATGAAGACAAAAAAAATTGTTAAGACTAATGATGTGCCAGTATTAAATGAGTATCTTGATTTTTTCCAAATGAGTTTCATGGTATTATACCTGGTCATGAAGTTGAAATTACATTTGACTAAGTTCCTGATGCTAAGACAATTTTAAAACCCCCTTATCTAATGGCTCAAATTAAACTTTTAGAGTTAATGAAACAATTTCATGAGTTTTTAGAAAAAGGTTTCATTCGACCTAGCACATCACCATGGGGTTCTCCGGTCTTGTTTATTAGAAATAAAAATGCTTCATTGATTATAGATCCTTGAATAATATCTATATTAAGAACAAGTATCATTTTCCTCATATCAATTATTTGTTAGATCATCCCAAAGGAGCTCAAAATTTTTTGATGATTGACTTGAGGTTGGGGTACCATCAATTGAATGCAATGGAAGAAGACATTCCACAGACTGTGTTTTGTACTAGATATGGCCATTATTAATTTTTAGTAATGACTTTGGGTTAACCAATGCACCTTCTGCATTCATGTATCTTATAAATAGTATTTTATGTGAGTCTATGGATAAGTATGTGGTTTTTTTATTGAAGGTATTGAGGTATATTCCAAAAGTAAATAGGAACATGAATTTCATTAAAGGGTTGTCTTGAAAACAATAATAGAAAATAATATTATTGGAAATTCAAAAAGAGTGAGTTTTGGTTAAAACAAATTTCATCACATGGTCACATTATTTCAATAAATGGCATAAATATTGATCCTGCTAAAATAAAAGTTGTCAAATAATCTACAGGACCCTCAAATATAACTAAAATTCATAGTTTTCAATGTTTAGAAGGCTATTATAAATGGTTTTTTTATAATTTTTCATGGTTATCAAGCCCACTAACTATTTTAACTCGAATAGGTGTTAGTTTATCTGGACAAAAGAATGTGATGATTGACTTCAGGAATTGAAAACAAGATTGGTGAATACTACAGTTTAGACCTTGATTTCTAGAAATGGTTAATTTTTTATTTATAGTGATTCTTCGTTGAAAGGAATTTTTTATTCCTAAAGGAAAATGATTAGTTAATTTATTGTTCTTTACTTAAGTTGAAAACTCAGGAGTTGAATTACCATTCACATTATTTTTAATTTTCTACTATTTTTTGCATTAAAAATTTGGAAGCATCATTCATATGGACTAAAGTGTGAAACATATACTAACCAAAAAAATTTTAAGTATATATTCACTCATAAATAATTGAACATGAGATAGGGGATATGGATAAAAATTCATCTTGGATTATTATTGCACAATCCATTACCATTTAGGAATATAAAATAAAGTGTCTAACGCTTGAGCCAACAGATTAATGCTACATTAACCATGCTATGCTTGAAAAAAGGTCCTTTGATTACTGATTTGATGGACTTTGGAATAGAAGTTGATGGTGCAGGAAATTCCTCTATTTTTTTAGGTGTCTATGAAATCACCTCTTTAAGGAAGAATTATGAAAGTTGAGAAGGAAGACAGTGAGTTACAGAAAAAGGTATAGTTTGTTTAGAAGGGTAAGTTTCTTGAATTTAACATTGGTAATAATTTTATTTTTAGATTTGGGATGAAATTATGTGTTCCTTGTAATTCACAGTTGAAGAAAGAGTTGTTATGTGAAGCTTATAATTCTCTATTTTCAATTCATCACGGTAGTACTAAGATGTAAAAATATCTTTGAGAGTATTACTTGTGGGATGGAATAAAAAAAGATGTTTCTAAATTTACTATGAAGTGTTTGACTTTTCAATCGGATAAAGAAGAGAAGAAGTTACTTAAAGGGATGATTCCACCTTAACCAGTGCCAGAGTGGAAATTGGAAAATATATCCATGGACATTGTTGTGGGATTACCAAATAAATCTTGAAGTAATAATGAAAAATCGGTTATTGTTAGTCCATTAACTAAATATTCTCATTTCCTTCCTATTTGTGATACTTTTTATCTAGATAAACTTCCTCAATTATATATTAAAGAGATAGTTAGGTTACATGGATTTCCCCTCTCCATTGTATTTGATCATTATCACAGGTTCACTTCTAGATTGTGGAAGGGATTTTGAAGTTGTTGGGCACTGAATTAATCTTCAGTACGACTTTTCATCCTCAATAAAAAGGGTAGTCAAAATGAACAATTCAAACATTGGAAGATATGATACCTACTTCTTCAATGGATTACCATGAATCTTGGGACCAAAATCTTTCAATGGTTGATTTTTATTATAATAAAATTTTTCATTCTAGTATACAGATAGCTCCATTTGAGGCATTATATGGAAAGTAGTTCAAAACTCCATATTTTTGGGATGATGTAGGTGAATGAAAGTTAATGGGACTAGAATTTATAGAAAATATGGTAGCAAAAGTTCAGTTAATTCAGAATCACATATGAAAAGCTCAGAGCAGGTAGAAAAGTTATGCAGATAACTGAATAAAGGGTCTTACTTTAGACATGGTTGATCATGTCTTTCTCAAATTTACTCTATGGAAATGTGTGATGCGTTTTGGTAAGAAGGGAAAGATGAGTCTTGGGTTCATTAGACCATATGAAATCTTCTCGAAAGTTGGATCAGTTTCCTATAGAGTGGATTTACCTCCATGTATATCCTAGGTAGACAATATTTTTCATGTTTCAATGTTGGGAATGTATATGCTAGATTCATCTCATGTTTTGAGTCTAGAGAAAGATTAGTTGAAATAGAATCTTTCTTATGAGGAATAACCCGTAAATATTTTTGACCGAAGAGAGTAAGTGTTGCAAAATAAGGCAATTCACTAGGTAAAGGTTTTTTAGAAAACCCTCGTGGTTTAAGCGGAAACGTGGGAATCTGAAAATTCTATGATGGATAAATACACCCATATATTTGATAAGTGAATTGAAATGCAGGTAAAAAAATTTCAAAAGGGGGAAGGATGTAATGACCCAAGTATTTATAGAATAATAATTTTGATTTCAATTAATACTTATTAATAGTGTATTAATTTTACTTGAAATGGGAGTCTTTTTCTAATAGTGGACTCAATACACAACAAAATATTTTTCTAAAATCAAACGTTGGACACAATGTTGAGTTATATTGAAAAATAATATAATAATATTATTGTTTAAAATATTAGTTAAGCCTAGCAATTTTATTAGAGGGAATGAAAATAACTCACCATATCATAATTAAACACGTTTGTTAAAAGTTTTTACGTTTGTCCTATAAAATATGGAGGCTTAAAAATTGAATGAATAAAATTTTAATAAAAAATAGGCTAATATTTTTAAAATGTGGTTTTACCGCATTTTTTATGGAGAATGCCTATTAAATATAGTTTTTTAACTTATATATATTCAATTTAAAAAACACAAACTTTTTTTAGAATCAGGACATCAATATTTTCTTTAGGTAAAGTTTTTGTTTTTTTCTGATAAAGATCATTTTTAATGAATAGTAAAAAATATTGCATTTTAAGTCAAAATTGTCTTTTCAACTAATTTATTTATATGGATAGATTATCTTTTTAATTGGGGTTAAAGTGTAATTAAATTATTTTTTTACCATTTAATTCAATTGTGGTCATTGGATGTAATTTCACTTTATAATTAAACATAAACACATGTCAATCTTTTAAAATTTATTATTTCATAAAAACACACTTTTTGGTTTTGAAAATAGGAATTAATATTAAATTAATTCATAAAACCTCTGTTTTTTGAAATTGGACAAATGGATTCCATATTTGGAATCAGAAGGTCAAAATTATGTAAATACGTAACTTTTATTTTTAAACATTATGAATAGTAACATTAGTAAATATTTTTTTTACCAAAGTAAAAGGGTAATAATATGGTAATTAAGGGTAATGAAATATATTATATTAATATTAGATTACCCTAACATGTGTCATAATACTATTTTATGAGATATTTCCAACCATGGAAATCCTTAGGTTGATTTTAGGACCCCATGGAGCCACTTGTGTGAGAAATTGACATTTAATTACTTTTAATTTGAAGGTAAGGAAAATATAACCTAAACATGTATCTTTTAGTAAAAAAATTTTCATATGGGGTAAAATAATTTAAATTTTAGACTATAAATAATAATTATAAATCTAAAATGACATTCTACATCATGTTATTTTATTTATAATTTTTAGAGATGAAATAAATTTATTTACTATGAAACAATGGTGATGTTGTGATTACCTTATTATTGAATGATTTAAATAAATGATATTATTAATATTAAAATAAAATTATTTTTTAACTTGTTATGTCCTCCACAAGTTTTATGGAAAATTATTACTTTTTTCCTTTTAATATATGATTTTTTTTGGAAGAATCATGTATTTATTGATATTTTTTTACATAATGATATGAATAGTATATAAATTAACATAAATGAGTTTTTAAAAACAAATACTATATTATTAGATGATATAATAGACCTAAATATCTAATATTTAGGAAAAATAATTATATAAGCATGAACATTTCATTAATGAACCACTAAACATTTAATAAAAATTTTATAGTAACTGTAATTACCATATAATAGGAATATACAAGAAGACATGGTAAAAGATAAATAAGTTTACTAAGGGTAAAAACATGAAGATAAGGGTACATTCTTGAACTAAACTTATCTATATCCCATTGGATTATAGGATTTATACCTACCTTCATCTTATCATCGAAATATGTCACTTTGGTGTTAGTATAATTCTATAATCAATTAATAATAAAATAATACTTTCCAACTTTCCTAAAGTGACCCTCCTCCCTCTTATAAAAGAAAACCACCTCTAACCCATTACACACACCTCCCAATCCCCTTGTATCATCCAAACTCTGCTTCCATAATCTCCCAACATTCCTCCCTTCTTTCTAGAAGCCTTTCCCTAGGAAAAATGATATTCAAGAATTCCCTTTGGCTCAAATCAAAAAAAAAGTTACCTTATTTGATGTAATGCCTTCTCTCTAGATTCTTTCATTTATTTTCCATATTCGACCCCCTAAATTATTTTTATTAAATTATTTTCTAAAAAAACCATTATATTAAAAATACTAGGTTTTTTTTATGATAAGTATTCTAACTAAACATAATCATACCCTCATCTAATGTGTATAGAACATACTGTTTCTGTGGACGGAAAACTACTGCCTCACAAAACGATGCTTGTTTAATCTTCTTCTACCACCTGTTATGGCGGCCATTATGATGTAAATGAAATTATATATGATATTTATTATATTTAATTTATCTATATACTTCTTTAATTTTGATTTAAAACATAACTCGTTTCTTTTCATGTTGTATATATATGATAATTTGATTTGAGGAAATGCAGACTACCGCCCCCTCAAAATGATATGACAAATTCATTCTATATATAGAACATATGAAGAATGGAATTAATGAAATTATGTACCCTATATAAAATTTAAATTATTCTGTAATTATAATATATCTATTTATCATTTAGTTTTCATTCCTTTAAATATGAAAAATAAATGAAAGTATCATTCATGCTTACGTATGACTTATAGTCTAGTTGGACAGTGCATTTCATTTCTTATATCCAAATGTCTTATTATATTATAAATACATATATAGTAGATATATAATATATATGATTTCTAAATCATGAATATAATTCTGGAGATAATATACTTTTGACCACATTGACAATTTGTAATTATAACAAGTTCATTTTTTGACTCAAGTTATGAACATTAACAAAATATACGATATGTACTCAAATAATTAACTAATTGTTTAGCTAGGTAATAAGTGATATAAAAGTAATAATAAACTTAAAAAATATCTTGAAGCAAGTATAAATTAACTAAATTTTATTATTTAGGAAGAACAATGAACATACGAGACAAGTCAGACTCGAGGTAAGGGACTTGGTCTGAATCTCCTTTCTTTGAGGCATAGTTTGATTTATACACAACCTTATTTTATATGTTGTATAATAAAACCCTTTGATATTTAATTTAATTCAAAAGGAATATTTTTTCTATGTACTGTTTTACTAACCGAAAAAAGGAATGTCTTTAACGTTTACGGTGACAACGACCTTTCCACCGCTGTGAACATTATTTGATATTAGGGTTCCTTAATAAGTTGGGAAGTTTTTAAATGGAAAATAAATACCATATACCCTTTTTACAAATATTTTCATTGAAAATATATTTAAAATTGGATTTACTATTTCAAAATCTTGAAATTATTTCTTCTGATTGAAAATAAATTTTTATGAATGAAATGTTGATGTTTTCAATCACTAATGTGTGATGATTAGATAATGGTACTTGGAAATTTGAAGGGTGGTTTTGTGATAAACCAAATGATGGTTAGTTTTGTGATAAACCATGGATGGGTGTTTAAACCTCCAATGTATTGAGTATAGAATTCAACTATATGGATATTCCATTTTTATAAACGATTTGTTGAAGTCGACCAATGGTTATTCCATTTAAGTATGATTATGTTCTTATCTTACCGTTTATATGTTATGTGGGATTTATATGGGTTTTATGGTAATATTTTGGTTTTAAAATAAGGGTAAGAAATAATATTATAATAAATAAAGTGTTTTTTTACTTATTTATGGTGAAATGTATTAATTTTTTATTAGTATTCATTTTTTACATGTTGTTTTGAAAAATAACAGCTTTCCTTATTTATGTATCGCTTATTGAGATTTTAATGCTCATACCATGTTTTTGAAATGTTTTTAACATTATATAAAGTGAAATAAGGTCATGTATGAGATAATGGACAAGTCATGTTGTTTAAAACATATAACTAAACTTGTTTCTTTTTTAAGAGTTTTTAACTGATGAAAAAATGGATACTGAATTGAAGAGTCTAAATGTAATATTGTAGTGTTTATATATATGTTATGACCTAATTATCTAAAAGATCAAAACCTAAAATGATCCTCAATGTGAATTATTAACTTAATTCATGATTATTTTATTTTTAAGGCTGGGTCATTATAGAATATTGTACTACAGACTCAGTTCAGTGGTCTAGTAGAAAACATTATATTTATGGCAGTCTAAAATGATGCTACTTACAATGTTCTATTGTAATGTATTTAACTTTTTTCATGCATTTTCCCCTATAATTACAACTAGTGCCTCAAGTACTCCATTTATGGTCATGTTGGGGTACTCTTGGGTGAGTATCCTCCCATTAACTCATGTGACACTTGTTATCTAGAAATAGGGTACTAAAAATAGAGGAAAAAAATCTATACCAATGGGGTTGAGTGAATCAACTCCCATAACTATCTAATGTTTTCTATAGAAGAACATTGGGAATACTATAAGGATTTTTTTTCTCCAATTTCATTGGTTGGAACCCATAACACTAGACCTAGGAGATAGTTTCATAGTCCCTAGGAAGGAGTTCTCACAAATTACTTCATACCTCTATACTGTAAAGGCCCAACCAGTATAGGAAGACAATACCCCTATAATTTATCAACAATTTTTCCCATTTCCAATGATCCATGGAATGAACACATGTTCCAAAAAGTGGGGTTTTATCAAAGAATGTAGGCCCATCATCATGAATTAGATATCAGGAGTGGACCTCATAGTCGAAAACCACATAGGGTTCTCTCTTAAACCTTTTCCATTACAGCCTCAATGGAGAAAGAGTCCCTAGTTAAAGACCCTTCTCCCATCATATTGGGATCTAATTTCGCCACTGGATCTATTTATTATGGAGAGATACATCCTCCCTCTAATCCTTATATCTCAAATGATGAATATGATAGAGAGGATTCAACTCCTATATTTAATTATTGTTTCTCTTCCCATATTTATGAGTTGGCTCATATTAACCTTATAAATAAAGAAAATATAAGTCCGACGTTGATCATTTTAGCTATTTCATTTTAAGAATAATAATAGTATGATTCCTTCATGATAAAACATCATGAAATGTTTTTCGGTAGTTTGAATAGTTTCTAGGGATTGACCCTCGGATCTCTATTCATCTCCTTATCCTCGTAGTGGATCACCAAGGGTTCAAAAAACCTCCCATAAAAATTCACCCCTATCAAGATATCATGGTTGAGGCTAATGTTGAAAATCAAATTAACGCCAAATTTTTCATAGTGGTCTTGTACACTAAATGGCTATAAGTTTTTTCTAATTATATAGAATAATGGTAAGATCAAAGTCTGTATTGACTTTCAGGACCTCAACTTCCATTTTCCAAATGAATAAATTCCGCTTATAGTGAAGTTGTTGTTGATTGATTCTATGGTAGGGTTCCTATCCCTCTCCGTAATTGGAAAATATTATAGGTAAAATCATATATAGATAACACCAAAGGATGAGGAATCCACTACCTTTAGAGAACCCTAGGGAACTTTTTACAAGAAATTGATGGCTTTTTTCTTGAATAATGTTGTATCAACATACATGACTTCCATGCACTGCATATTTGAATTTATTATTGATACATTAGTATAACTCTATATTGAAAATCATGAGGTTAAATATCACCAGTGACAATACCATCTCAAAAGACTTGAGAACGTGTTCATCTTACTCAATTCCTACAGCTTTTAAATGAAACCTCTAAAGGGAAAAATCAATTTTACCCCTAGAAATTTTCTTAGCTTCATCATCATATACCAAGGTATCGAGAACAATACTGAAAAAATCATGTTCATCATCCAAATTCCTTCCATATATAACTTCTTAGAGTTAATAATCCTCCAATGACACATAGCCTATATTTCCTATTTTATTTCAATTCTGTGAAAAAGTGTATTCCATTTCTAATGGTCATGAATCAATTAATTTTTTACCATTTGGATGATTAATTCTACACCACCTTTGATAATATAATGAAATATATGCGATATACACTGGTTCTAATGCCACTGGCCTCATTAATGACTTTGAAACTCTATTTGACAACTCTGGAATGATCCCTTGGTGCCCTTCTTACCCAAATAAAAAATAATGGTACATAAAATATCTTATATCATCTCATCCATATGGTCATCAACAATGAGACCAAATACTCCTTCATCAAGAAGAGTTTCATTGAATTTTTATTTTCATTGAAAATATTATGACATTATTTCCAACATTATGAGATATAGAATGTTTCATGTCCTGACCAGATAAATTACATCCTTAACCACGACATTCTGATAGGATTAGTGGGGTGTTGGGTGGTAATCCTCTATAAGATTGACATTATGGTTTTGCAAAAAAAAAATATTTCAATGGACAAGAACTGATCGAATTTATGGTTTTTCATCTGGCCCATGAGGGACTACCCTTGGAAGTTCAATTCCTAGGTGAATCTATTTTCTTACTAGATCATGATGTCCCATGTTTATAGATTAATTTATCTTTTCCCTCTAGTATTCTTACTCATATAAGGATTTGTGACCCTAAAATCAACAGAGTAGGCATGACGATTATCTTCATCACTCTAGAAAATGTCAACCTACCATACTCATTCATGTTGTCATAATTTTTCACTAATAACGAGCCATAGTATAAGGCTATCATTACTATTCTTGATTTGGTCCTTGAGATTGATGTCCCTTATTTACATATGATGGGAGACTCTGATATGGTCATTAAGAACACCAGGGGTGAATATGTCATTAGAAAGTAAGAAAATGTTCCCCTAGGATAATAGAATCATCAACTAATGGCCCAATTCCATTCCCATCCAATGGGGATCTATGTTACCTAGTTACGGGATGGTTAAGAAAATTATTTGGAAATCTTGAATATTTCACTTCTAGATCCTAACTAGGATGAATTTTTCATTAATATGGAACACTAGAAGGTCATCTCTAATAATACATATAATGATTTCGACCAATAGGTATATCAGCTAATTTTGGGAACTTCGACACTTGAGCCCTAAAATATCCTTGCAGTTGAAGAAACACTTTATTGGATTGATACATTCATCAAGAATCTCAAATAAAGAAATTTACAGTTGGACCATGATGAGGGTGAGTGAATCCATCGTCTTGTAACACAATCAACCCTCCCGAGTGTCCCTTACCTTGAGAAAACTCTCTAAAGAATATGGTTCAATGGAATTATTCTCCATTTCATCTAAGGGGATGAGAAACTATTTTTTATGAAATATGACCTTGTTATAAATTATAGTTATCATCAAGTATGATTTAATCAATCTAACCAATTTCAGAGGATGGGTAACTTCTGGAGCACAGTGGATCAAGATTTCATGCATGTCAGATTCATTCCAACTTTTTTGCTTCATTTTATAGAGATTCTACATACATGAAAATATTCTTATCACATTGTTGTTTTGTGACTCGATGTTGTGGGTCCCTACACACAAGTGACAGAATTACAATTCTGATTCATTAGAACTGCATCACATTTCTTATTAAAGAGGACATAATAATTTTCCCTTAAAGAAGATAAATCATGATCCTTCATTGAGTATGTGAAATACAATACCATTCATCAGTTTTATGTTCCTCACCCTATAATCATGTTAAATGGTTCTAATTTAAAAGATACCTTGATGATGCAATTATACACCACATACAACATTCAATCCAACAAAAAATACCACTACCATGTTCAATAAAATTGAGAGATTAAGGAATTCAGAAAACCATCTCTATCATACTACAAAATATAATGGTTCAGAACAAACGGATTTATTATGATAAATTCCCTAATTTCTTCTGGGATTATCATATTACAACTCAATGTTCTACCAAAGTAACTACATAATGTTTTGTGTATGTAACATAGTCATTTTTACTTATTTAGGATAAACTAGAATCACTATGAATGGCTATTTATACCTATAATACTCTAGAAAAAATAGAAGAAGTCTATACATCTATGTTAAAATATCTAATGAAAGGAATAATTAATGTATTTCATAACATATAGAGACACTGGAACCGGGGAGTGGGAGCATTTAACAAGAATTCCGACCTCTGGTTCATCCTTTAGGCTGACAGGGTACTAGCTCTTAGAGTGAAAATGATACCCAGAAAATAGTCTCAGAATCTTGAACCCAAAAGGGATGGAACTAAAATTATCGATAACGTCTATTAAATTAGATAATACTCTTTAATCACCATGGATGGGGATCCAATTATATCTCCCACCCCAAATTCCATGTTTCTAAAGAAGTACTTCTCTTGAACAAATGGTCTAAGCATTACAAACATAAAAAATTTATAACCCTTTGGTATGAGCTCCATAATCTTAAACTACAAGAAACCTTAGTCAGAGATATATAATTTTAAACCACAAATCCTAACATGTTTAGTCCTGTATGTTGAGCTATAACCCTACCATATCTAATGAACATTGGATTCCTCATGTGACAAATATGGGATTTCCAAAACCAATTTTTTCATCACATGACATTATAATACGGTCTTACCCTAGGTGATGAACATATTATCCATCATATGAAAAATATTAAAGGAAAACTAAACATCCTTAGTGAATGATTTTAAACTATAGTCTTACCCCAAATAATGAAAATATGATGCCTCATGTGATTACTTTTATATGATCAATTTTCTTCTCTAGAAAGGATGAAACCCTCCCAACATCAGTCTCCCACCACAAAACATACTAAGACTATATATGGAATGATTCCCATGATAGATGGAATGCATAGGGATTCCTGGATCCAACATATCAGTACTATCCTTAACACTAACCATTTTTTGGGTCTCCCACTATTTCAAACCTCATGAATTTAATTTGTGTGCAACTAGATTTAAGTATTCTTGGTGTAAAGCAGTTCCTCCTTAGCTTATTCATCACTAGGGGTTTTAAATATTTTTCACTAACCAAACATCCTTTATGTACCCATTCCACTTAATGTAGAAGAATTTTGACCTTAAAATATCCATATACAGCCCCCTATGGCCCCATATTCACATTGTTTCTTTCACCTTTGGTGTATGAACAAACTAATGCCTTTTTTTCTCTTTCATCACAACCACACTCAAAAGGACTACCACTAACCATAATCGATTATCTACCACACCATATTCAAAAAATACTTGTGGGTCAATTAACATTTTCACAATATACGTATCAGTGCTCGAATAGCATATCGTGGGTCTGTCACCCATCATCTACTCATTGTGGGAGATTCCCCCCTTAACATCATTACTTAAACCTATTTGAAATTACTATTATATGTTTGTTTGGAAATTTATCTAAAATAATTGGATATAATTTCGTGTTGGATTATCACTCTTCTATTACAGACAAACCTCATAAAGACATTGTGACCCTTTCAATTGACCTCCCTAACCATAAACTGGTATTATCCTTAGTCTGACCTATATGAATCTAAAAAATAAAGCCCAAATTCCTCAGTAAATGACTATAGACTATAGCCTTACCCTATGTAGTGAACACATGATGCATCATATAAAAATATTGGATGACCAAAACAAAATTCCTCAGCACATGAAGTTAAATTATCTCTTTAACCTATGTGATGGTCCTAGGATGCCTCATATGATAAAAATGGGATGATCCTTTATCCTATCCAAAAATGGAATTTCCCTTCCGACATTGCTGCCTTACAAAGACATGTTTCATAACATTGAATGGATCGATTCCCATTCCTATGGGATATTTTGTTATTCTTAGATCAGTTATCATGGGTCTATCCCCCACCACTAACTCATTCCCTTCAATTTAGATCATCTTTCTCCAATCAATAATAACTTTACCCCTAATGGAAATGTTTCTTGGAAACACAAGATCATCTACCATCCTAGTAACATGCCTCAAAATATACCAGGTAATAAATGGTGGTTCTAATGTTTTGAATAAATTCAATGGTTGATCTTGCATTTTTTCTCCACATCCTTGACAGGTACGTGTGGGGATCATGTGTTTCAAACATGTTTAACAGTTGTTCCCCACCAATCACTCACCCCCTTCACAACGCAGGACTTAAAATCTATAATTTAGCTTCCTTTACACATCTATTTTCTTTAGTGTGTATCCTAAAAGCCTATGTTTCATTTCCCCATACACACCTGTTTGGTTTGTGAATAATTCAAAACCATTTGGTACTTCCCTATGTTGTTCACTTTCCCCCTTATTATGTTCTCCCCTAAAAACAATGGGAACTCATTACCGCTCCATGTTTCTCAAATTGATCATGAATCATTTGGAAGTAGGATTTGGGGAGCAATTTCCTTTTGTAGGGTTGAGATGTGAAGGAACCTCTTAAATAGAATAATGCATCATTCATCCAAAATCTATGAACATAAACTTGAGGTCTGGGTCCAAGAATCATGATCTTAAACTGTGTATTAGTTTTCTCAGTGATTTTTCCTAAGACATCAAGCCTATATGGCCCTAAATTCACATTGGGTTACCTCTCTGGTATTTCATTCACACTCCTTTAAGATACACTCCCCATGGTTCAATCATTAATATCATAAATTATTGGCATGTCCTGGTCAAAAAATTAGGAACTTTAACTATTTTTGACTTATTGGTCTAACTTGTGTGACCCTAAACTACTTGAGGGAAGTGGTACATAGGTCTATCACATTAGTGACCCATAAGGGAAACATGATCAAAATATATCCCCCATCCATTATTCTACTCTTGTTATTTAGGAACAAGTAAGGGAATAAATAAAAATGATTAAAAATAGGGGGACCTACAATGCACCTAGAAAAAATATGCTTGTTATCACTAAACCCATCCATTAATCAAAATGATATACCCAGATTTTATATCAATTAGCCTCATGAGATCCTTCACGAGTTTCTTCCCATTGTGTATAATATTCATGCTTCACACTACCCTATCGAAATATTATATATTCACATCAATACACATTTCCAGGTTACAAGATACTAAATTTTTCTACAAATGACCTAATCTCACATCATTAAACTGTAAGATGAAACATCTTAACTATAATAAACTAAACTACTTTCATCATTTTCTTGTATAGAAATGTAAAATTATATGCCATTTTTCCTTATAACCTAATGTAAAACAATGAAACATCATTGGCCTTCACCTAAGATACATGTCCCCCTTCAATTTTGATCACCTACAACACCATTCAAGTTCATTTATGGTCACATAACATTATAGAAAATGATATAGTTGGGGGGAAATTCTATCCTTTATTGAAACCAATACACCAAACTTATGTACTCTAAACCATAGTGTAATAATACTTAGGGTGTTGAACTCTATTTCAGCTTTCCCTCAATTCATCCCCCTAATTTGTGTCCTCCTCGATTTGAATCCCCAGCATCATTCAATTTTTAATAGGCCCCCTAACAATAATGGTGTCAAGACACACTAGGTCACCTTCCATCAGGGTCACACAATCCAAAAGACATCCAATGACATTTTTATTGGTCTCGTGTTTGGAACATTGCAAGGATGAAAAAATAATTTTTTTTGTCACCATCCATGATTGAAAGATAGTGGAACCAGTTTTTTGAATATGGTCATCATTGATCCCTAATATTACAATCATATCTTAGTCTTATAAATCCTAGGAGTATCATTTTAAACTCTTCAACACTACCTTTTATTGGGGTAGAATTCAATTCCCCATGAATTTCCCCATTTGTGCACAAGAGTATATCATAAAAGTAAATCGGTTGTATGAAGATCCCCATTCTCCAACCAAAGATTTCCCAGACATGATATTCCTAGTGAATAATAAAAAATTTAAACCCTCAGTGTTCAGACAATTTCCCACACTCTTATATAAATGTTAAATCGTATGTTTTTATCTAGTTTCCCACACCAAGAATGAGTCATGTGAGATTAGTGATTTATTTTTGGTCATCTCATTGATATGAATGAGATGCAGCAAAAAATAACATATTTTAACAATTTTAGAAATCCAAACAATCCATTCCAAATGTTTGGAATGATCAACTACACATTATATCCTCTCTTTTATTTCAAAATAAAAGAAAAGATTCTATGTCTTATCCTCAATTATTGAGTGATCTAGATTATCAGGTCTCTTCCAAGTTGCATAAAGAGTCTGATATCATTTCTCTATACTTTCCAATTCCTCCTCAACAAAATCTCAGACCTCATCGACATATATTTTCCCTCGGTTTTTTCCCTATTTTCACTCATCCATCTAAGATATTTTCACTAATTCCCATTCCTTAGCCACATCCAATTGAGACCTCAACTAGCCAATTCTCTAGACATGGGTAGTCATGAAGGATTCATGCTCTCGTTCCAACTATTAATTATGAGAGATATCATATTCAACAACATATAGCACTTGGGTTCCCACAATATTCTACTTGTCCAAGAAAGTTTTGACCACCTACCACTCGACATATTCTTTTTCGATAGGAATGTCCTAAACTAGTGTGTGGAGGCCTCTAAAATACTCCCATAGTCCCCTGGATGGCTAACCAATGGAATATGGATCCCACCTGATTTGAAAAATTATCTATGAGAGTGTGAGTGATGATTGTTTCACACTCCTCCATGCCCTATGATGGAAAACCTAGGTCTCCTTAGTAACACCAAAACTAGAATCATCAAATTCCTCAGGTGGTATAAGCTCATATTTAGAGAATAACATCAATCAAATGTTGGGAGTATCTTCTATATAAAGGTACATGTTTGGGATAATCCCCAAGCCTAAGAGAAACACATCTTATCTAGATCCTCCACCCAAAATAGAAGCTTCTGTAGTCCCTTTTAGAACTATCTAGGAAGGATTAGACAACACAACCTCCTTTACCACATCGATCAAAGGCACAATTTGGAACACCTTCATTGTGGCCTTAGCTATGGAAACCACAACTGATGTCACTTCTGATTTATGAAAAATCATTATTTCCTCCTTAATCATATCTATTGGTGGTGTGATTTCAACCCCCTCAATTGATGATTCGGTCCATGATGCCACCCCCTTTATAAAATATTTGGTTTTCCCAACTACAATTTCCTCCCAAACTACTTCCATTGAGGGAACAACTTCCTCATCCATCTCTGTGGTAACCACAGTGTTAGCCATCACTTCCTCACACGTATCCCCCATTAATTCAAGAATCGACACTAATGGTTGATCCCAAAACGTGTATTATAATTCAATTTAATGTATGGGATTATCTGACCCAAACATATGAGAATAAAATTAAAAAAATTGAGAAGGGGGGTAGGATTACAATATCGGTACAGTTCGACCAGTAACATAAAAAGGTTTACAGGTAGTCCCCCTAGTGACATCATCCCCTCTATATTTGATACCTCAACAGTCAAAATTATCCCCATGGTTTGATGTGATAACTATTTCTAGAAAAAATAAACAACTCAGTAATGTTTCAAGACTATATTCTTGAATACATACTAGGTAGGAAAGGTGAACATGTAGCACATGGGACTTTTTAGTTGTCACCCTAGTCACGGTTTTCACTTCAACTACTGGTTGGCTTCCAATGACCCCAAAATTCAGGAGAGGTCCTGCACTCCCCCCCTCAAGGGATAGGTATCCCTCATCCTACAAATGAGGTTCATCATGAACTTACCAATAATCTTTTATCACTTCTTCCTATACAATTTAAAAAGAGTTAGGATGAAATATTAGAAATTTTTTTGTATATAAGATGCACAAAATAAAAATACTTACATGGTCAATGGTTGGATTTCTATCCCCACAGATGTCTTGATAGGAATAACCTCCCTAAAATTCCTCTACTAATCTCATTCCCCTAGCTAGATCAATATCCAATCAGTCCACATGAAGATCTAAAAGAGATTTAATTCCCATCAACACCATTACATGGCTGGTTAGGGGATGCAGGATACCATGAGAGTGGACCTTGTCTTCCTACTCTATCGTGTATTGCGCCACCAAAGTGCATGGTAGAATGAACCCTACTCATGTATGACCTAACCCAGTATGTTATATCCACCTATAATTTTAATGATTTCATATATCATGTTCAGAGTTCAGTTGTCTGTGGATACCCTAACTCTCCAAGGCATCATGAAAAACAAAATAATTAGGGACATCAGGGTGATTCAATCACTACCCTAGATCCTAGAATTCAACTAGTAGAACTACTCTAGAGGGTCCACCTTCCTCCCTAAGCTACATTCCATGGATAATTATTCTTGTTACAACCCCCATCTCTAAAGATCCCACCAATAATGTACTAGGAATTGTTGGGGTTGTAGTAGCTACACTACTTTCAGGTCTATCTCTTCCTCTATTCCATTCCATGCTCACACCTCACCCATATCCCCATGGTTGTAGGGCCCCTCCTCATCTGATTGAGTCCCTAGTCTCCATATCATGTACATAGTAAACATTCTTTACTATCATAGTTCATATTCTGGGATGATACCATTAGTGTAAGTAGCTAATGGTATCTCATTTCACCCCTTCACATCCTCATGCACAAACATGTGATATATAATCTAAAGGATAGATGGGTGGATCTCACTACATACACACATATAAACCATTGTAGTGAGCCACAGGAGGCACTAGAACTGCCATGTAAATTTTTGTGGGGTGTACAAATCACAAATCACAATACAGTCCATCCTAGCCACGAATACCCCACCTCAAAAGGCCATGAGGTATGAACACTACCCTATGGTCCTCATGTTGTCTCTATAAACTAGTCTTATAGGTATGGGGAACATATAAAAGCTGATGTGGTCAAACAACCAAATCCCCACTAGCATATCAACTGAACCCAATTAAATAGGTTGACTCTTAGAGTTTTTAAGGATAGACAAATAAAAATTCATTACAATGGTTGATATCATATTGGGGTATTCATTCCCCCCATGTGGGAGGAGACCCAAACATACAAGAAATGGATTGTCATGCACCCTTATAAGGGAATCTTTTACTAGTTTAATTTAAAAATCACACTATAGGAGACTCAATCTTCTTACTATACTCTATATTTTCCATTTTCTATCCTCTAGGATCCTTTAGCATGAAAATTTATTGCCCTGTATTGATGAATTTAGACATTGTTATGGCTTCCCATGAAACTTGACTATAGCCTCATTTAAGAAATAACCAAACCATTTTTCGAATGGTATATCCTTCATCCTTGGATTTTGGACACTCTCCCCCAGTACTATGTATTGTAGAGCGCTCATGGTCACTGGTATATTCTACTAGTAATCATGGGTATCCTCAACTAGTATAAAATCTTCATGAATGTCCCCTTGGATTGACATCCTCATGATGTAATATTGGTCCCATAAACCTATGTTGACCACTCCATGATGTAGGTGAAACATATTTCTCACTAGTGACCACATTCTCTATATCTCTAGTATGATGTTATGATGATGGTGGAAATGGAATTGTGAGGAGCAAGTTGCCTCATAAATCCCTACTAACGTAAAATCCACCTCCAACTCATGATAGGACTAGAATACCCAGTATTCCAAGACCCACTTGTTTGTAATGTTATCATACTGACGATTGACCTATTTTATAGTACATCCATAGGGATTTTCTATCAAACCCACATTAATAATCCTCTCATATTGAGGGGGTGTCTCCAATGATAAAGCCTCCCCATTGATTAAATTCCCATGGTTTCATTCGGATTGAGTGGTGACAAGTGCATGGTCTGTCATAATGTGACCTCTATCAACCCTATACCATTGAAACTATCTAGGAATTCTCCTAACCATGTAAACAAGTTCATCCAGATTAACATTAGGTATAAACGCATCACACCTTATCCAAAAACCATACAGTGATAACCTATTGTACAAGGGGTATTTCTTAGTGTCTAAATCATCTATTTTTTTAAGGCTTTTAGATATGACATTTCTTTGAAGCACTACCTAATCATAATGTTTATGGATATATCACTTCATTAATATGAAGCAGCATTGGCACCTTTATATTCTATTTCTTCCAAGAAAATAGAATAATTTTTGGAATTGGTTAATGAGAGACAGTTCACAAAGGTTGAGTTTATAAATGTTTCCAAGATCATTGAAGTCTATTCATGAAACTATGGTTTATTTTATAGGAATGATTCAAAATAAATGATGATTTGAATCAAAAAACATTCACATAAATATTAATTATGACTAAAATTAGGAATTGGATTATATTTTAAAGAAAAATATTATGGACCACTAAGGACACCACTCCTATTTATAGGAACATGTTAAAACCCTATATCATGAATTGTTATCACAAACCACTAATTTTCAATAGTTTTCCCTCGGAATCTAAAAATTATCTCTTGGGTTGGATCCCATTTTAAGGGGTGTTTTTACTATTTCCAAAAAAAGTGTTACATGAGATCTCAAGGAAGGTGCAACTGGTTTGATTAAAATTTAGGTCAAATTAGCTCAAAACCCCACATAAGGGCATTTTTTTCAATATTCAAAACCATCGTGAATGAAGAAACCTAAAAAAATAATAGGCCACACTGATCTTGATATGAAAAACTCTATACAACATAAGTAAAATTTGTAGATGTCACCGAACCACATGCAGGTGGAGGTGGTAACCTCTATTTAGTATGTGTTTGTTTTGGGAAGGACCAGTCCTTCGAGAAATTCTTAATCATTTATTAAGGCTTCTATATTTTTGTGAAACCAATTTCCTCACCAATGGTAATCTTATAAATAACACTCCATGTTTAACTTTTTGGTAAATAAACCATTGTAATTATAGATAATGATAAGAATATATAGAACTCTAACAATTGCAACCTAAAAAGTACCTATATTTCCCAAGGGAGACATGATTCATGATCTATCCTTCCATGGGTTCCTATATACTTTAGGCCATGGTAGAAATTTTTTTCAAGAATCCCCTATGACTAACTAAAATAAGAATGCCCATGGGATCGAAGACTTCTCCCAGAGGTGATGTCGCCCATTTTATTGTAAGAAGAACCTTTGTGAGGACCCATCCATTTTTTGAGGCCTCCGACATTCATAAAACCCCAACATTTGTGAAAATCATCCACCAAGACTCAATAGGAGGCATCTATTTATACAACACCCTTTCAAGAAAGTTGAGTACCCTAGGCCCCAATAACCATCCAGATATCGTCTATCTAAACACAAAACCCTCACGAAATCGCTATCATCAACCATGGTGTCCTTCCCATTTATTTAATGAATAGTGTAGACAGTTATATTAAAATTTTATTCTAATAATATTTAACATAATACCATTTTATTTTAAACAAAACCACTATAACATTGGGACCCTTGATTTTTAATCTTATATAGTAGTGTGTTTGAAATGCCTCGCCTTGAGTTACATGAGTAGTATACACATTATCTCTAAATGTGGAATCATCAAGGGAAAATACTGACCTTTCCTAGTAGAGAGTAATTTTTTTAGATATTCATCTTATACTTTAAAATGGACTCCTCAGGTGTAAACCCTGGCAACGTTGATATTTAGTGATATAAAATTTCCTATCCCAATTTCTTAGTCATACAACATTAATCTACTTGACAACATCCTTATAAGATGATGTAAAATTTTACCCTAACATTGTGTGGTGAACATATGATTCCCCTTATATTAATGTCATGGTAAGACCCACACAACATTCCCTTATCATGTGAAGAAGCACTTACCATTGGAATCGCATATGCATACTCCCCACACCACCCCTCATGGACAATCCATCCACCACACAAGCATCCATATGTCTTGATGTAAAACTACATGGACTGATACTATAACACATCCAATAACATGGGAGCCAAACTATATGGGTTTTAAACCCTGTTTTTCAATAGGGTTCATAGAAAACCTACATATGGATCAATACAAACATCTAGATATGCATGGGGTTCCTCTACGAGGTTTAATCCTGATACCCCCATCATTACCATCCAATTCAAAAGTGTGATCATCTCCCCCCATGGGTGTTCACATACTCTCATCGCCATCAAATTCCTAGTGTGAATCCTTCATACAAGGGACAAACATAGCTATACCCTAATGTGTGAAACCACACCCTTATGGATACACCTAACAAAAACCTCAAGTGGGGAAATCTTATCCCCTATGGACAGACATAAACAAATCTCAAATTTGAAATCAACCACTTTGGGGACACACTCAATCAAACCCTCATGTGTAAAATCTTACCCCTAGGGACTGACATAAATTATAACCTATCCCAACAATATATTAAACATGTGACCCAATTTGAATGTCAACCACATACAATAAACATAGGATGCTTTCTGTAAAAATACATAAATTTCCCATGCCCCTGGCATTAACTACCCTCTTGAAAACACATGATTCTTTATTCTAGAACATAATAATCCTTATATGAGAGATTCCACTAACATCAAAAGGGTAATAATTCATAGATTATAATCATTACCAACATCAATAGTTTCCCATAGATTCAAAACATTTCTATCTACTCTAACCAAAGTTTTTTGTCCTTCAGATACAAAAGAATAATAATTAATGAGTATCAACCTTGAGATGGCACCTGGAATGAGTTTCATAAAAATGACTAAAATCTATATGGGAGACCCAAACTAGGAAATTGGATCTAAGGAGGAATCCATGCATGAAAGATATAACATCCTATAATTCAGTTTCCGTCAAGGATCCAACATAAAAAACCATGCTGGTGGAGGCCACACACCTTTGGAAGGTGGGAATGTGGGAAAAAACTCACAAAAAACATTCATACCCGATGAAAAGTGTAAAAAAGGTTGTTAAAGAAGGTGTATTTAACACTTATTGTGGCTTGGATAGTATATGTATTATTAATATTTGAATGTTAATTGTATTTTATTATCTATTATCATAACATACAATATTAAGCATGTGATCTTATGTAGAATATGTATTAGTAGTTTTCTATTAGGATAATACTCTCACTATACATGGGAATCATAATGAATTTACATGCATCATGATTAGGGACCTAGGGAAGGGATGGGGCCCTACGATAGGTTGTTGAGGTGTTGGGAGATGGGATTTTGACATAGTATTGTGAAAATGAAAATATTTGTTTTAAATCATTTATTTATTTATTCCCATTTATACTTTTATAATATTTAACTTCCTTATTGGGAGTTCGATTGATTATTTTTTCATGCCCTGATATGTTATCTAGTTTAGAAACTTATTATTTTCATAATTCACTATGATTTTTATTTGGATTTTGTTAAAAATTTATTATCCAATTATGGACATTGTAATTAAGGGTATAATCCCTATGCATCATTTTATACCCCTACTAGATGAAAACTACAATTGTACGGGGAGGCATATGTGAATTTATGCGACACTTATTTTCATACCTAGTGATTTGGGTTGGTGTGTAACAATGTGGTTTTATATCCTCAGTTTTATTTCTTTTTTTATTGATTATTATAGGAAAAGTTAGAAAATAGATAGTTTTAATGGAGCTAGAGTTTGAAAGGTTCCATGTTCATGGATATGTCATGTGTAATAGAACATTGAATTACGGATAATGGTATTATTGTTATAATTATAGGGTATTTTTATTCATTAATGCATCATGAGAAGGAACATTGGATCACATTAAATATATATATATACGTACATGTTGTGGGTTGAATAGTATTTCATAAATTATATTCCTTAAATTTTTTTTTTTTATGAAATATCTATGATGGAATTTATCAGTTGAACTTATGAAACTATTGTGATGTATATATATAATATTGTGACTAACATGCAAGTATATAGGACTTGTCATGAGCAATGGGTATAACTAATATGGTTATACTTTGTGTGTCGATACCCCAATTATAGGTCTTATAATAGAACTATTTTATGAGTGCTTTATGACTACTTACATTATTCTAATAAAAATGTTGATATAGGCGTTCTAAACATTTGTTTGGAAATTCAATAAAAAATTCACCATGGAGACATTTGAATTCCCTATATTAGGATGATGTGCTAGTTCTTCCATGTTCTCTATAAAAGGATTCACCTAATTATCCTCTTATACTTTTATAGTGGTTTATATAGTAACCCTACATTAATCGGATTCAAAAAAAAAATTGTTTCTACTCATGGATAAGGGGAACATATTATGATAATAAATTGGCCCTGAGACATCCAACTCTTGCATCCACTTATATTCTATGGAACTTTTAGTCCTCAACACATTGAATATTTGATTCAAATAATTGATGGAATCATTAACATGGTAAATATTCTTGAGGATGGGAGGGGGAATTGGGATTCCTATGTTATTTAAGGAGAATTTAAGAGATTTTGGGGCATTATGGGATAAGCAGGAGAGTATAAGATTATTAAAAGGGAGGCCTTAAAGAATATAGTATTTGTGGAGATCATTCCTTACATACTAAATTTATATTGATCATAGTAGTTTATATAACATAAAAATGTTACAATTCATCATGTTTTATATAATTTCTATGTTTACTCATCTTTTTAATGGGAATTAGGTGAAGAAAAATGGGATGTTTTAGATTTCCCTCTATCAAGAGAAGAAATATTTGGATAGGGGATTTGACTTCATGATATATTCGAATGTGATTCTCAAGTACCTAACCTCTGAAAAGGCGATAAAGGAGGAAATTCATATAGATTTTCTTTCTAGATTACAATGTGTTAATGACTAGACTTCCAAGAGTGATGATGAATGCCTCTTCTAGTATTAAGAAGAATAATGTTCAGGATGAACAATAGGTTATCAGATGGGTTTAGAAGAATAAGGCTTTAGATAATTCCTCTATGGGAGGAGGTCCACTTTGAATAAATTTTATAATGTGTTGGAATTATCATAAATTTTAATCAAAACCTCAAATCATGTTTATTAGACATGGACAGATGAAAAATCTCTAGGAATTTTATTCATGTTTATTGGGGATAGTCTCTTGAATCGGTGTGAGGTAGAAGGAAACTATGACATTGGGGTATGTATGTGGTCCTTAGTAAAAGACGTAAGATACATAGATGTTAGTGACCCATGGGAGTTCCTCAACTTAAGGTCAAGACCATAGATATGAGGTTGGAATAGTGTATACAGTAGAGAGGGAACTTTTACAATTAAAGGTATGGTTTTTATTAACTCCATGTTTTCTACTTCTTTTGTGATAAAGGATCTTCACTTTGTTTTATATCTACTCAATTTATTAATATCCTAGATTTACCCATTATGTTTTCCCATGGGTCTCACTCTCTTTAAAAACCTTTGAGAATGGAAGTGGACTATCACTGGTGATGTCTTTAAAGTATTGTAGATTTTTCTAGCTAAGTTAATGAATTGAAAATTATGATATTATAGATGACTACTTTTGATGTGGTATTTATAATGGAATGGTTGACCAATTATTGATATCATATAAAATTATGTTAGAGTCATATATCTTTTAGCACACATATTGAAGAGTGGTTCAATTTTATCAGTGACTTGGATATTAAAGAAGGTTCGATGAGACAATACATAAATTGGGTGGGAGATATAATATTATAAGTAGTAGGGGTGGCTCTTGTAGTATAGTAAATAGTAAACCCTATATCTTCCTTCTAGTGGTGGATTGATATCCACATTTCTTCCTATATAACATCTCAAGGATTCCATTGGATATAAGAAATTATATTTCGTTTGATCTTATGTTAAGGTTGAAATATTTATCAATTACTTATATATCATATGGTATCAGGTGAGTTGAGAATTTTGAAGTTCAATTTAATGTATTTGGAGGAAAATGTTTTTTTTTTCAAAATGATCAATTTTTCATGTGGTGATCCAATTTTTTTATCCAAAAAAATAAATGTGAGTATATGAATCTATGAGAACTACAAGGAGATTAATTATGTAATTGTGAAGACAAGGTACCCTTTACCAAGTATTGATGGTCTGTTTGATTAGTTATGAGGATTCTATTGGTTTTCTAAAATTTATATAATTTCATGCTATAATTAGTTATGGGTTATAGGGGAAGAAATTATCAAAACAACATTTATGAGTGGATATAGATTATATGAGTATCTTTTGATTCCTTTTGGGTTAAAAAAAGATCCATCAATGTTCATATCCCTCATGAATAGAAATTTTTATCCATACCATGAATTATTTTAAATTTTATTTCAATATTATATACTAATATATTCGAGGACATCAGATATGCATGATAGGTGCCCTGAGATTATATTCAGTGAACATAGAGAAAACTAGTATTATAAATTACTATAAAAGTTTCACTTTTAGATTTAAAATATTTATTTATTTGGGCATTTAATTTATACGATAGGTATTTTAGTGGACTCGGAGAGGGTAGTGGCCTTGATATTTTGGGATCATCTTAAGAATGTATTTGTGATCATGAATTTACTTTTGATTGGGTGGGTACTCTCAATATTTAATCCAGGGCTTATCCCATTTAACAACACTGATAAAAATTTTTACTAAAAAGGGGGATGATGTTTAAGAGTTTTGAATAATGTGAAAAGGCCTTCATAGAACAAAATAAGAGATTGAAGAAAACCCGGATTTCGATCCTTCCAGAGTATGTAAATGGATACATGGTTACTATGATGCCTCATGTGTTTGATTGGTAGTTGTGTTGTTGGAGAGGTATCATGTAGTCACTTATGGGTTATGTCAGTTGTGGCACCATGATACGAACTCATTATCACATGACATAGTGCTGGCAGTTGTGGTCGACTCTCTGAAGTACTGGCGATATTATCTCCTCGGTGAAGGTTTTATCATATATATAGACCGCAAGATCTTATGGTTCATACCTTTCAATGTAATATAAATCTAATTCATAGTCATTGTGTATATTAATTGAAAACATTAGAATTTGAGATGGACAATGCTCAGACGAAAGGTGATTCTATTTCAGATGATCATAGAAAAAACATGAGATGAGGAAGCATAGAGAGTAGACTTCGCATGAGTAATAATAACTGATGAGTTTTATGGTTGAGGGGCTACTGGATGCGTCTATGGAACATAGTGTTATGAAATTTTTTCTTTTAGTTATTACATTTTCTATAGTGGACTGTGTAATGCAGACCCATGATTCAGATCTTTAGTGATTTGTTATGTGTGATCACTTGGTTGGGGATAATTTAGTCTCAAGGTGGTACTTAGATGATCTAGAAATATTCTAAATTAATTGGAGGTTAGAACTTATATTTTATTTATGGGAGGAGATAATTAAATTATCTCAAGCTTCTACGTGAGAAATGCATCCATGTATTATAAATATGTACCATGAAAACTGATGAAATTTTTGGTGGCTAGGAGGAAGAGAAACATCAATAATTTTGTTTTGAAAAGTCATGCATGGATAAGGGTAAAGTATAGTAATAAAAATCTTAGGGGGGTTATTTAATCACTTACGGTGGATATGTGGAAATGGTATGACATGATAATGGTCTTCATGATGGGGATACCATAGACCCTAAGTATTTGTGATTCTATTTGGGAAATATTTGATTGACTAATGAAAGTGGGTAATTTATTTTTGATTCAAGAGAGACTTTCATTGGATGAGTTAGGTAAATAATATATTTATATAAGAGATTAAAAATCTATATTTTGATCCCTTGATAATTTTATTAGATAGAGATTCTTGTTTCACATCATGGTTTTGTGGGGATTACAAAAGACTTTTGATACCCATCTAAAAATAAGTATAGTGTATAATCCAGATACTGAAAGATAGAAAAAGTGGAAATTTTGTATTTTTGAAGATTTTTTTATAGAAATATGTTATCGAATTTAGTGGATCTTGTGAATATCACATAACCTTGGTTGAGTTTTTATACCAAAACTACTTCAATGTTTCAATTCATATGGAACCTTTTGAGGTTATTTATACCCAACTATGTCAATCATTGTTATGTTGGCATGAGGCAGGTGAGGCAGAAATTGTGGGGATGAGTATAGTACAACAGACCATTGAGATGGTATAGTTTCTCAGAAATATGTTATTAATTTCGTAGAGAATAGTAGCTTGTATACCGACAGTAGCCGGAAAACTATGGAGTTCACCATGAAAAAACTAATTTTTCTAATTAGTGACTCTTTGACTATAAAATCGACATATGTGGAAGCAAGGGAACCTCTCACCATGATTCTTTAGATAATTTTCTATAAATAAGAATATTTTAATAGTGTCCTACCAATTATATATTATTCTAGACCATCCAGGAATGATTTATGTGTTTTTTGTATCTCAGCTTTATAGGAAAAACATCAATCCTACGCATGAGATCGACTATGATGATATTGAATTGGATCATAGTGTACCTTTTTTTGAGCACCCAGTAAGGATTGTATACAAATGTGTAAACGTTTTTCATAGTAAAATTGTGAAAAAATTTAGATTCCAATGGTAAAAAAGACAGGTCTATAAAGATACATGGGCATAGGAATTTGAGGTAAAATATCAATGGTCTATTTTTTTGAGAAAAAAATATAGAGAATATTCTTGACGATGTGAATTCCATAGAGGGGTAGATTGTAATGCCATATAGTTTTCCAGTTAACTTATCCCACTTACATCCTGTATTTATGTTTTTTATACATGATTTTCTTGGGTGATGTTTTTCTTAGTTCATGTTTATTTTGGAGGTAATTTGTGGCCTTAATAGGAATAAAGTGTTTTTACATGTTTAAGGGAAACCATGTGGTTCCTTCCAAGAAACCGTGTGGATTAATTTGAGATAAACAATATTGAAATCATGGTTGGAAAATGGTTTTAAAAATCATGAAACATTCCCCATGAAGACGATATAATAGAAACATAATGTTTTGATCATAGTTTTCCTAACCATGTGGGTTCACAGGAGGGGATGAAAGCCTCACACGGTTGGTGTATAGTTTAAAAAATAGCATGATCAAACCATGAAATGGATATTAATTGACCTGAAAATTATATTTCAAGCCCAAAACCGCTATAAATAACCATATTGTTTCTCCTACACCTAGTTAACTTGAACATAAGGATTACAATAGTGATTCACACTGGCCTCTCTAACTCCATACTCCAAGTCTGAAGGATTTGTAGAATTTAATCATATGGATCGATCAATTGTCCCAAACATGGGTAAGAGATATCCATTATAAGACCAGACTTCCACTTTCCTTAAATTTTATCATGGATCTATTACTTTTATCAAAATATATGGGTCTTAAGCTCTATATAATAATAAATCTATACTTGATTGATAGATCAGTGTTGGATCATGAGATTCAGTGGCCTCTCCTTGACCATTCATATATAAACCATTTATAGGATTTTCAATCAAAAAATTTGATGTAATGTTTCTCTAGGAATGATTATTACCTTAAATTCCAATAATAAATGTTCAAAATTGATTGTTTGGGTCTTGTTCTAGTGAAATTTGTTTCATGAAAATGATCCAGGTGTCCTTCCATGATGGATTTGGGAATTTCCATTTGATGTTATATGTGTAAGAAGATAATAACCTTGTAGAGCCCTTGTATAAGAGTATTGGAATAATATTAATGTATATCCATATGTTATTTATTACCCATGCTCAGTATTGAGTGCTTGTGTGTGTATGTGTGTTTATTTTGTTACTGATGATTGATGTTGATCACATGTTTGTGTGTGTATTCTTGTTCTTATTCTTGTTACGATATGTTCTATATATTAGTGATATGCCTGGATGTGTATGTATTTATAGCCGTTAAAGGATTTTATTTGAGTAGAAAATGGTAGGAGGACCATCATGACTTGGTTATCCATAGAGGGGGATCTTTAGTGACATGTGGCAGTGAAAAAGTGATACCAGGGGATATAGAAAGGGAATGACAACCATGTGTCTTGGCCTATGGTAATGTTAATAAATAATTTTCTTTATGGCATAACCAGTTGTAGAGGTAAGGCTATGAATTCCTTGTGACATGGCCCATGGAAGAGATGTGTCTTGACAACCCTGTTTCTCACCATAGGACTTGATTTAATTTTGGTTTTTCAATGAATTATGAGTTATAATTCTTGTTAACCTCTTATAAAAACTTATAATATAAAAACTATTATACCATGGAACCAATGCTGGTTTGGTTTGATTCATGTGGTGAATTGTTTATTTCATGATCTCTCAGCACATGATTGATTGTTTTTGTAATTTCTCTATTATTGGGTTATATAATATTACACATGTTCACTTATGGTATGGAAACATTGCTGGTGTCCTTCTAGGTTTATAATAACACTTTACATTGGAATCTTGATGTGCATGTAGAAATTATGATCAAGGACCATGGGAATGGAATGGGCCCTATGGAAAGTGGTTGAGGAGATAGAAATTGGATTTGGACATCTTACTGGGCTGAAATCTAGATAATTTTCACTATATCTTTTTAACTTATTTTTAGTTGAACAATTACACTCTGGACCTTCCACACAAGGGTTCTGATTGATTATTTTGTCATCAATTGACATCACATTTTCTATATCATCTTTTTTTGTTTTCCTATATTGATGTTCAGTTTCATTATATTGATAATTTATAATATGATGATGTACATGATTACAAAGGTTAAATTTTTCAACATTTTTTTATACCCTCACTTCCATTTATAATCCACTTTCATACAGGGAGTCATTCATGAGGTTTTGTGTCACTTTAGATTGAACCTAGAGATTTAGAATGGGGTGTTACAGTACCACATAGTCAATAAAAATCCAAGGAATCAACTCAATATCATATATTTAACTCCTTTGAATATCAGGATATGTTCCTCTAATACCTTCTTGAATATTAAAACAATCATGGATGTAGTTGGGGTTCAGCTTAGTGGTAAGCACCCCGCAATCCAACATGAAAAATGGGGGTTCAAAACCCATTGGGCACAGGGTACTGTAGCAAAAACAATAGCGGTATAGTAGAAGTAGTGGTACTATAGATCGGAGGGTACTGTAGCGGCGGAAGGGAACTGTAGCAGTGGCAGTACTGTGCGGTACTGTTGCAGGCGGGTAACTATTCATAGAATGGTCATTTGGCCAATAATTTGGGCCTACGAGCTATGTAATGTTGTACATTCCAACTGGGCCTTCGGGCTATGTAATGGGTCTCTCTCTACCTAGTTAAAAGATGTCTTTTCATTAATTTAATAATAAAGTGAGCCTTGTCCCCAAACTTTTTAAAAAAATTTAAAACAATCATGGAACAAACATTTGAATTATAGTGTGATCTCCTTAGATGGTGTGTAAATATCTAAAGAGTGTGAACTACTAAAAGCATCACTGGCCTCTTTAAGGTATGGATATCCTTCTCATGACATGAATTACTCTTATATATTTCTTTCACTTTTACAAGAATGGAAGTAATATTATATATTCTTTTCATAGTGTAACAATCAATAATAGGACATGGAAACATTAAAAACTAACCGCTTTATGAATCTAATCTTATGATATGTTTTATTACAAGAAACTAAATCTGGATACATTATCAGTTATATTCTTTTATTGGTAATAAAAAATAATGTAACCCTTATATATCAGCTTATCCTACCCAGTTACTCTTACATATTCTCTGGATCTACTCTTATGAATTTGAGTGAAAATCAACACCTTCCCACTTTTCATTCTATAAATAACATACTTGTTGTCTTGGATACATTTATATATCATCAATTTATATGGAAACCCATAAATATAATGGTAGTGAATTTTAAATATAATATATGTTACTTTTATATATTTTATTTATAACCTTTATATATTGGGACATTGAAAAATTCTAAGAATTTCCAATATCCATAATTCCATTTACTCTTATATATTTTCATGTCTACTCATATATATTCCCCTTGTATCCTATACATATATAATAATTTTGTTTCGTTTTCCAATTCTTTGTGATATTCACACACAACATGGTCCTTGTGAGCAATCTATGGTTTCTTCCATTCAATTTAAAATTTATCAAATCCTTCCTAAATAACATTTTAGCATCTAATTTATATCCATAAAAACATTCATAATGCTACTTATAGACTAACATCGTCTAATATTCATTCAGAAATTATGAACCATATTTATCTACTCTTCTAGAATAATATATGAAACAATATATTCTTCATCCTAAAATAACTTCTATAATATTTTAACATCATCACATTATTTTCCAATAAATTTAACACCATACTCAATATGTATTGATAATAAATCGAACCCCAATATTCCACATGTTTTGAAAAAATAACAAATACCATATATTAAAAAAAATCCAACACAAACAAAAACACTCCATTTTATACCAACATCTAAATATTTATATTTATTTATATATTATTCTAATCATATGAAAATATATTTATAATTAATAGATATTAATTATTTTTTATTAATTTTAAATTATAAATAAATGAATATATATATATATTTACTTATAAATTAATATATGACATGTATTTATATATCTTCATATATTTATCAATATATATATGTGTCTGTGAGTGTATAAATTAAAATTTCATTAGTTGATAGGTGAATTAATTGGTGGAGTGGTAAAGGATTTCTGATATAAAAAAGAGTTAAGGTCTTTTAATCCAACCAGGCTCCTATATAGGATTGATTTTAAAGGGTTCTTCTTAATGGGCTAGGTAAGGTGGGTGGCAGTTGTGTTGTAGTGGGTCTAGGTTGAGTCATGATTAGTTGGGAAGTTCCCACGCCTAAATAATAATAAAAATTTAAAAATAAATAAAATTCAGAAAAAATAGAAAAAATTTAAAATTTAAAATTAAATTAAATACATAGGTTAATATTTAGTGAGGTTTTAAACATCCATGAAATAAAAAATTTTAATGGAACTACTATAAAAAGATTCCTAACACAACAATGAATAATGATTGTTGAAAACCTGTGTAAAAATATTAGAGTTTGTTTATATTTCCCCAAAAAATTTAGTAGAGGATTAAATCATTGAAAAATTATGGTTTCGCTATTTTAAAATACATCAGAACTAACACTAAATGATATTTTTATTAATGTTTTATATTTTAATTATTTTTCAGGTCAAAATAACTACATATTTATGTGCTATCATGATGAGGAAAGAAACAATTATTTTTTGTATCATCTAAGTTGATATTCATAGAATGAATGTAATACAACATATACTGATTTTGTATTAGAAGTACATAATTTTATGTGGGGGTTATCCTGTTTTGTTGTCCACATGTTTTCATAAAATTATACTTCAGAGAGTACAAGGTCAATTTTTGTTTTTATTTATTATCTTGAACTATAAACAAATATAAAACTTATATTAATATTAATTTTATACATATATCTGGACCAATTGATCTTAAAGTTATTATTGATGTTGGTTTACTATCATTAACTATATATATGAAACATTTTTAGACTGTGGGTTCCATTTCATATGATGTTTCAATGAAGGTATCATATATTGAGTCCTTGATAAGATTAAAGAAGTTAATTAGGGATACAAAAATATCTCAATGATACTTTTACAATTTAGTAATAATATTTACAATGAGTGTTTCTGCCCTCTCCCAAAAATTAATTTTTATTCTAATGTTGGATTTAGATTACTCTCACATTGCGAGATTACTATGACTAGTTTCTTGAGTTATTAATTAATTATATTTTAAATTGTTTTTTATGTTGGGTTTAATGTCAACATGCTCATGGATTGGTTTGAATATGATTAGAGTTCTCCAGAATATAGAGGAATGATGAAATTCATTAAAAGTGAGAACCATACCATAGTGAGATAAATATACTCCATGGTTATGATTTACTCAATGAATTATTACCAATTACATGAAAACCATCTCATAGTGGGTTATAAAACACATCATAGTCAGTTTTAGTGAAAAAACAACTTGTATATATCTTGGAAAAATAGAAATGTTGAAGGCTATAGTTTATAGAGATGAGGGTAAGTTCCCACTAATTTCCACAACAAGAAAAACCATGAGGAGGTTCTGTATTCCTTGTTATAGCCTCATATAAATAGTCACGGTTATTCAGCATGGTTTGAATGAGGAAAATGTATAAAACTATTTAATTTATTTTATACCCTTTGTAGTGAACCCACATCATAGATTCGTTGAATATTACATGGTGTAGAGGTGAAGGGCTTGTGGTTTAGTGATCAATAATCTTAGTAAAAGAGTTGGATCTTGAAAGAACACTCACTTATTTATTCTAAGGGCACTATGTTATTTCTTAGTTAGATATAAAATTTAAATATTAAAATATAATATATGTTTTTAAGTAGATCATGTTTTTATTGAGGTTTTCATATCTTTGGTTGACTAAGTGAAACCACACTATGGGTTTGAACACCACGACATGTTTTTTCAATCATAACAGAAAATAGTTTCAAATAACATAAGGGGAATATAAGAACTAAATTTTTTAGAAATATTTATAGGGGGAAGAGGTTGATTTTTGAAATAAGAACAAGGTTCATAATTCATTCATGGATCAATGGATCATGAAAAGGTTTAAGGAATAATATTTATTCTTACACATTCTCATTTTTTATCATTCTTATTATTATATCAAGTTGAGGATTATATTTTTAGTGACCCATGATTCTCATACATAGATATTACATCATTTTTGTGAATATTTAATACAGCACACAAACACATGCCAAAACCATAATGGGTTAGTCTATATAAAAACCTGGAGGCATATATAACAGGTCCATAGGTAAACTGCAACATCTCCCACTATGATATTCATAAGGAGAACCCTTTTTTTAAATATCATATATAATAAATTTCTATATATTATGAGGAATGGAAACATAAGAAAAGGGGATCTAAAATTCTATTTAAGGGTAAACCTGGGGTATAAGTAAAAATAACATGAACATAAGTTAATGACAACATGGGAATAACATTTTAAAACCATACCCTACATATCAAATATCATAGCCTAAATTCATTGAATAAAGATTTTCAGTTCATAAGACATGAATCTTAAGGGAATCAAACAACATGAGATATGAGAGAATAATAATATCACAATACATATATTTTTGGCATGCATATATAAATAAAAAATACATTACATATTAGTAAACTTTAATTGTTTATTCTCTCATAGTTGAATGTGTTCACTTACCAAACAATCATAGTAGTCGTGGTTTACTCCAAATACTATCATAGTGAAAAAAATTATTTACTAAACTGATTTTAATCCATGTTCCAGTTTTATTTATCTAATGAGATTAATATATTATCACAATTCATTATAACAAGATATAGGTCCCACACATATCGCAATGAAAACTATATTAGTGTGGCCCATAAAATCATAAAATATTCATCATATCAAAACACATGAAATAAAAGAGTATTTATAAACGCATCATTATATCATAACCTATTGAAAATAGATAGGATTCTTAATAATATTTTCATTTTATTATAGCATAAATAGTGGATAAAAGAAGCATGTGTTATAAAAATTTTATAAAGGTATAATACCTAAAAGATAAATAGGTCTCATTAACATGATTCCATAATAAAAATAAACCTTTGTGATAAAGGGTATGAATTGTATCCTTGGATAATGTACCCAGTAAGGAATTAGTAACATCAAAATATTTCAACTTAGATGTAAAATTATTTTTGATCAACAATTAAAAATATTTCCTGATGAAAATATCCTTTCCTCATTGAAAAAAAAATTAAAATGTAAAATATTTTGAAAATATTAATCATTGAAAATAACATTGAAAATATATAAATAACTCTGAAATGAAAATAATTATCATAAATATGGGATGTATTTTTCATTCCATATATATTAACACGAATATTACTTTCACATTTTGGTAAAATACAAATGGGAATTGTATGGAAAATGACTTGAAGATTATTTTAATTTTTTTTTTAAAATAAAAAATTGGTAAAAATATATTATCAAAATCCTAGTAGAATAATATTAATAATTTTTATTTTTTAAGAAAACCTTGTTTTTCGAAGATAATGGATTTCTAACAGAAGAGAGAAATAAAATGTGATTTTATTTTAAATAATTCACATTTATTTTATGTTTCATTGATTTTAAATATTTACAATTACATGAAAATATATTTAATAACTATAGAACAATTACTTCACTTGTTTCTAGAGGTATGTATTATAATATTTTATCTTCGAAAACATAATTGTAAACAATCTTGATAAATGATGAGATTCTAACATAATATAAGTACCAATTTGGTAACATTGAATCGTAATCACCATGAAGGAATACCATAAAATGAAACATAAAATATCATGGGGGAAATTAAATTCCTGAAATTACATTTCAATGTAGTTTTATATAATCCTCAAGGATTAATATAGGTTCTGGACCTAATCTATGACTAAAAGAAGGAAAATTTAGACAAAAATCCCCTAATTTAAGTATTGTCTTACAAATTACAGGTTCAAAACTCATTTATAATAAATATACTAAACAATAATATTTATATATATATGATACCATATATTATTTTCTTATGACCTTTTATTACCTTTTTATTAAAAATTTCATTGGAACTTTATGTTTCATGTAATAAACGCTTGTTTTTAATATATGCTTTGATTTTTTCATTATAGTCCTATTAGTTTTGTAATTATTTATTTATCTCTATAATTTTAACCATGATATAAATATAATATATATTCATTCTAATTTTATTTAGGGTAATCCATTAAATTTGGTGATAGAAAATGAAATACATTATTTAAGGAGGCGGTAGATCGTACGCACGCATGAACACTACTTCCGTTTTATTTTTTGACAGAAAGAAATAAAGGTAAATGATATATTACAATTTTAAAAAAAAATTATTTAAAATATATAAAATATTTTCATTAAAACCATACTTATTATTTTCCCTATAAAGTGCGAATGAATTACATTGCTCTGTGGGTGGTTGTCTTCCAAACACATGAGCGATGTTATTGTATTCGAAAAAAAATGTAATGTATGATGCTATGAGTCATATAATAAATAAATAAATAAGTATAATAATATAATAAATATCATATAAATATATTTAATCCAACATTATAACCAACCTTAATATGTGGTAATTGAAAAACAAATGACATCGGTTTATGAATCTGTAGTCTGTGGTACACATAAACGGTGATTTCATAAACCATTTGATTTTTCGGTAGATTTTTTAGGTCATGAACTTACAATAACAACATATAATTATATGGAAGACACATAGTTTATTATATCATAAATATATAATAATAACATAAGAGGTCGAAATAAGAAATAAAACAAAAAATCACGTTGATGAACGTTGCCTCCTCTTTTGGTATCCTCCTTATGTTTTCACCAAAACCCTTCCATGGTTTTATTTATGTCCAAAATAAATATTTTATGGGAGTAGGGACGTTTTAATTTAATTTTGGAAGTTATTATCCAAACAAAATGGTTTAAAGGTGTGAATAAGATATTAGAAGGGGTGTCCATTTATAAGTGAGGTTGGTGGAAATCTTGTAATGTTTTTGAAAGAAGGAATTCACCCACATTTTATTCATGTAAAAGGGATCCAATAATGTATCACTAAAAATAATAGACGATATAAGTTCAAAATATAGATCGAAAATTGGTTTGGGAAAATTTGTGGTTATTTTTTACCCATATCTGTTTACTTTTAAACCCTGGTAAGCCCATTAGTACTTTGAAAATAGTAAATAATTTTTACTGTTATTAGTATTTAATTTTGTCAAAATTAATTATACCTTATTAGATATTATAAATTATTCAAATTATATAAATAGAATACATTTTTTCAAATTCTAGTGATAGAAGTGTAATAAAATTAATAAAAAAGAAATCCTAAAAATGGAATGAGAAAGTAGGCTTTTAAAGAAAAATTGTTCAAAATATTACAAAATTTTTATGTATAAATTCAATATGAAATTAATTATAATGATCAAATTTATATTATTGGATGTTTTATTGAACTAATTTAACATTAAAACCATTTTAAAATATAATTTAAATTTGTAAATAAATATTACCAAAATGTGGTTTTCAATTAAAATTAATTACTTTCAAGATTCATAAAAAAAATTAGAAAAATTAAGACAATTAACCCTAAACTAATTTTAACATGATTATTTGAAGAATTAAGTTTATTTTATTAAATTATTTATCTCAAATTGTAAAATTTTAACTTTATTAATGTTCATAAAAGGAAAAAAAGGCATTTGTTTTGAGAAAATAATATTTTCAAAATATATAAATACTATGATGAAAAATTAAGAACATTTTTACTAATATTATTTCTTTATATAAAATAATTATAAAAGATATTTGAAAATTAGTTATTACTACTAATATCAATATTTTTTATTGACTGGGTTATAACTATAACATTTAAATAACTACAATAACAATATATCATGGTTTTATTAAAACATAGTGTCATTTGTAATGAACAAATGTTGCATGTAGAGAAATCATAATAGGGTGTTTAGTGTAAGACAATAAATAAAATAAATTTAAATTATTAGAAATAATAAAAATTCATAAAAACATTGTGTGTGACATTCTACCCCCTTAAAATTAATTTATCTGTCAAAATTAATTACTTTGATACAAAAAATGATGACACTTCTACCTTATCATATCCTCATGTTCGCAAGTAGCTTCCTTACACATGTGGTTTTTTCACAGAATTTTGAAAAGGCGAGGGAACTTATTTCGTAGAACTATATCTTTATGATCTAGAATCACCACTTGTTGTTCTTCATAAGAATGATCTTTCTCCAATGATATGGCCTCTATGATTTTTACATGTGACATGTCAGGTATGTACTTCCTCTAGAGAGATATATGTAACACATCGTGGACTTGAGAGAGGATTTGTGGAAGATCCAAGTGAAAAGATACAATCAAATTGATGAATAATTAAAAATTTAATGATATAACTAGGGCTTTATTTCCCTTTCTTCCTGTATCTCATAACCTTATTCCATGGATATATTCTTATAAAAAATTATCACCCAATTAAAATTCAATATCACGTCTTCAATTATCATCATAATGTTTCTTCTTACTATAATATTTTTTTATTTTGTTGTTGAATAGATTTAAACTTATATACCATTTAGTTATCTATATCTAATCCTAAAAGATTTATTTCTCTAACATCATTTTGGAATTTGGGGCCTCTACATTTATTTTCATAGAGGTCTTCAAAAGGATCTATCTGAATGCTTGAGTGAAATATATTATTTTAAGAAAACTCCACTATAGTAATTTGTTTACCCCAACAACATTTTAAATTTAATGAATAATATTTCCAAATATCCTCTAGGTTTTGAATTTTCCTCTCAATATAACCATATATCTGAAGATGATTTGCAGTGATGTAGCTCAACTCAGAATCAAGTTTTTTTTTGAAGTATTCTCTAAAACATTGAGGTAAACCTTGGATCCTGATAAAACACAAATAAATGAAGAACTCCATGAAATATTATCACTTACATAATGTATATCATTGTAGTTAATCACGAGAGAATTCTTCTTTCATAATGATGAAGGATGCTGATTTTTACAGGATATTGAATACTACCCATATAATATTATTCACTTTTTATGTTTTGGGGGGTCCAATAACAAAATATATAGTCATTTTTTCCTATTTTAATTCTTCTATGGGTAATATATAAAACATCCCCTTAAAATTTTTCATTCATCCTTATATTTGTAATATACTAACCAATGAGATACAAATTCTTTAATATCATTATTTTTTTCCAAACTGATATTAATAGACTTTCAATTTACTATAAATATTTTTACTTCATGGATAAATAGAGAATTAATAACTCTGAACTTCATCTAACAAGTCATTCTTCAAATATGGTATAGAAGGAACACATTTACAATTGTTGAAAATTATCTTACCATCGTGATCAATGTTCAACTTAGAAACATTTTTGACCTTCCATTGATTATCTTCCTTCTGCAAATTTTTAATATTCACTTGGATAGACGGCATAATGTTCAATTGAGAAAGATTACATTTTCCCCTTCTTAAATGATTTCAATATAAATCATTTACAAATATAGAAATATTTTATATTTTGTTTCCCGCATCAGGTATAATCTATCATGAACATTTTGAGTTAAAGAATTGACAAACATGTTCACTTTACCAAGGTGGTAATGTATTGAGTATTCGTAATCATTTATAAGATCAAAATATATTATCCAAAAAATAGTAAACTACTTATATATGAATATATAATTTAAACATTTAGGATTAGTATATATATATCACACTTTTCTTTATGAAGATAATACATACATATGTTTAATAAAAAAAATTTCACAACAAACTCTAAACCATGAGGTGGGTAATTTTTCTCATGATTCTTCTATTTTTTGGCAGGATAAGTTATAAAGAAGTCATTTACCATATAAACACATTTAAATCCTTTTTTGGATGCATCACTATAGATTAAAATCCATTCTTTACTACAATGTAATGTAAGAAGAGATGTTGTGGATAATATTCCCTTTAGTTCCAGGAAATTTTCCTCAAATTCATTTTTTCAGAAGAACTTATCTCTCTTTCAAGTTTACTTGGTCATAGGATTAGATATTTATGATATATTATCCACAAAACATCAATAATATCTAGATAAACTAATAAAAATCCATATCATAGTAAACATGGTTGGTCTGGGTGAACATTAAATAGCCACTTTCATTTATGTATCTACTGAAATAACTTCTCTCGGGATTCAATGAACCAAAAATGAAAACATTTTCATAAAAAATTCACACTTTTTAAAATTTTCAAATATTTTCTCCTTAATTACAGTATTTAGTAAAGTTATCAAGTGGCCTTCATGATATTTCTTTTACTTTGAGTTGATAATAATATCATCTATAAATATGACCACAAACAGATCAAGGTAATCTATGAAGACTCTACAAATTATATCCATGATTATAGAAGAGTAATTAGTAAGAAAGAATAGAATCACTATATATTCATTGTATTCATAAATTTTTCTGAATTTAATCTTTGTTATATTCTCCTTCTTAACACTCAATTTATAGTATCCAAAGGAAGATCAATTTTGGAAAATTATTGACCTCTGCGGAGTTGATAAAAAAAAGTCATCATTATAGGGAAGAATATGCATGTTCTAATTTTTTATCTTGTTCAAGTCCTTCTAAACAATGCATAGTAACATTGGTCCATATTTCATTAGAAAAAATAATAGCTACATGCCATGGTGATACACATGTCTGATAGAATACATTGTGAAGGTTTTTATAGAGTTTCTTCTTCAATTCCTACAACTCGATCGGGGCCATTACATAATTAGTGTTTGAAATTGGGGTGGAACCATGTATGAGTTCTATTAAGAACTAAAATTTACATTTTGTGCAATAAAATGAAACTCTATTAGAATAATATCATAAAATTCTCACACAATAGGTATATCATTGATGTTATGTTTCTCTGTATACATCTGAGATAAACACCCTATATGAATGGGGATTAATACCCATAGAATGGGTGTGAGTTTCATAATAACATTGTAATTGTCATAAAATTGATAGGATATAATAGTTTGGATCTGAATATCAAATTTGAATTCATTTCATGAATAATTTTTGTTGGATTTAATTATAGAAATGCATTCTCTTCCCAAGATGACATCAACTTGTACCAGATGATGAATGAAAAGATTTATAGGAACCAATTCCCACCAACATCAACAAAAGTGGAAACATATAATTGAGTCATTATCATCATACAATTATGTTTTTCCCTTCTAATTATACATATAATCATTTGGGTGACATAATTATACCGTTATAAAATTATTCTTATATAAAAGAATTGGTTGATCTAGTGTCAAATAAGACATTACCAGTTCTAGAGTGGACGGTATGTGTACATTTCACCACGTCATTACCAAATCAATCATCTGAAATAATTATATCAAGAGAATTTAAATTTTCTCTTATCATAAAAGGTTATTAACAGTGATCATCATCATTAACCTTTGGATTTGGGAACTATTTTGCATAGTTTTTGTACTCCTTGCATTTAAAACACTATAGAGTGGGTGGTGTATTTTGTGCATCTTTTTCTTTGCTCACATCATTAAATAAATTCTTCCCGTAACATCATCAGTCAATTTTTTGATGACATTCCCTTCCACACATTATAAATTTACTAGTCCCCTTAATACAATTTCCTCCATTCTTCCTCCCATACATTGAGCATAAACAATCAATCACCTTCCTCCATTCATGGTTCTTATATTTTTTATTGAATTCCATTTTTTACTTCTTATCAAAACAAAGTGATTGATACATATATTCAACCTCCATTTTTGAATTGATATTACATCAAAGAGTATCATCATAGCTTCTAGATTATATTATGAAACATTTTAGTCAATGGTAAGATTTTAGGCCACTAAATAATCAATCAACAATACTATCATGTTGGAAAATTATACAAAAAAGATGACTCACAATTATCGTAAAATTTAGATCGTAGTTACCAATATATTAATCCTAATTTTTTATTATCTTAAACAAATAATTATCCGTATTTATAAGAATAATATGAAGAAATTATTGAATGAAAAATAATTTCATAAACTCATACCAATCCATGGAGTCAATTTCATCCAATGCCTCATATTCTTGATAAGATTCCACTATTGTTTAGCTCCACCATCAAAAAAGTTGATAGAGAAAAAGAGTTTTTCTAATTTTAAGAACTAGAGAATGGAAAATTTATTTTTCATGGTGATGATCCATTTTTTAGAAACTATGTGGTAAGTTGATCCATTGAATGAAGGTTAGTATTTTCTTATGAAGGACTCAAAGAAAATATTGGCCCTTCCTTTGTTCTTTGGGACGTCAATCATGACTAACAACTTAAGAGATTTTTTAGACCATAGTAATAAGAATATTCATTCTAGCTCCCATAATGTTATGATTATTAGGAGGAAAATAATTTCATTTTCTTTCGCACTCATCATTAGTAGGGTTCCTTCAGGTTTTGGCAATTTTCATTAACCGAATATCATGTTATAAGAAGCAATAATATTGATGGGGAAACACAAAATCATTAAAAATCTCTTTTTAGATGAATAAATCATGAAAAATTATTTAATATAGGACAAAATATGATCATCATTGGTCATTTATAGTTATATTTTATTTAAATAATTTTTTATGGTCCTTAATGATTTTTTGAATTTCCGAAACATAAACCCTAGGAGTGTCAAACCATGTGTGCCGCATGGTTTATTTTCATTTACCAACTAACAATCAATTCCATCTTAATTAACCCTTTTCAAATAAATTACTCTTAGGTACATGTTTGGAATATAAAAATATGTTTATAATATCAATATAGGGTTGAAATTTTATAGAAACCACTTTCTCTATATGTTACTAAAATTCGAGGACATTTATTTATACATTGGGTCATCCATCGACTTATCATTCATCATGACCTTAGGGATCTCACTATGGTTTTATCATCCTATTTTTCAAGGTTTAACTAAAAATATCTTCTAATATAAACTACATTGACACAAGAATCTCAAATATAAATATTACAGCATTTTTTATGGATATTATTAAAATTATACAAACACACACCAATGGACGATAAATATATAATTTATTTCTATACATGGAAACAAAAACAACTAGTCCACAGTAAAACTACATCATCTCCCATTATCATATTCATAGATTGAACCCATCATAGACCTATCATACATAATACATTTTTTCATAGCCTTGGTAAAGGAACAATAATAAAGGGTGAACCTAGATTCATAGTATCACTAAATAAGGGAGATATGTAAGCATAACATCAATATATGAATTTGAGTACATGAGAATAACATTTGAATCACATACCCTACCTATCTAAGATCATAATATTGGGTCACAGAATAATGATTTGAATATCATAAGACAAGAATCATAATGGAACCAAATAAAATGATCCATGAGAGAATAACCGTCTCATAATACATATATTTGAGATGTATACATAAGTATAGAAAATAATTTTCAAATAATTAAAGGGCTATTTACAAGGCTATCTTAGTGGAATGGGTTCAATACCAAATCCCTTATAGTAGTCTAATATCACTACTATTACCGTCATAGTGTAAAAGTCCCTTACTAGTAATGTTTTAATCCCTCTTCCAGTCCTTTCAATCTCATGATATTTATATCTTTACCCAATTCATTGGATGGAAATATATGACCCCCCATATCATATGTAAAACCATATTTTTGGGTTCCATCAGATCATAAAACATTTTTCATATAAAAACCCTTGAAATAAAATGGGTTTCATAAACATTTCATCATATCCAAACCAATGTAAAGGATAAAGGTTTTATAATTATTTCATCATTTCATAATAGCATAACATGTGGACAAAGAATCATGTTTCATAACTATATTATCAGTGTGTAACCCATGGAAGATAAATGGGTTTCATAAACATCATTCCATAATTAAAATAAACCATTTAAATAGAGAATAATAATGGTATCCTTGAATAATATCCCTAGAAAGGAATTTGTAACATCAATTTGATTCATTTTAGATGGAAAATGATTTTGATCAATCATTTAAACCATTTCAATTGGAAAATATCTTCTCTACTTTGAAAATAAGTTTTTAAACATAAAAAACTTCTATGATATTATTATTTTAAAATAAACATCAAATATTATAAATTAATCATCAATGAAAATAATTTTCATGATGACATGATGTTCCATTCATGTCGTACACATCAAAATAAATATTACTTTTACATTATGGGTAAACTACAAATGGGTATTATTTGGAAAATGAAATGAATATTACATTGAATAAATTATAAATAAGTAAAACATGGGTAAATGTTTTTACAAAAAATTATATGATATTAATTAAAATTTAATTTTTTTTTAAAAACATGGTTTCAGAAGAAATCATATTTCGAACTGAAGAATGAAATAGAGTCATATTTTCTTAAAACATATTCATAATTAATTTAATTACAAAAGAGTTTAAAAAATATATTATTTCTTGATAATAGAATGAGTAAATATAATTGAATAAAATTCATTATTTTCATGAGACATGGATCATAATATTTTATCGTCTGATGCATAATCGTAAATATTCATAATAAATGATGAGATTTTCACATAAAATCATTACCACTTTAGTTAACTTGAATAATATGAAAAATTAAGGAATTACCAAAAATGATAATTAAAATATCAATAGGATAAATAAACTCATGATGTTACCTATAAAAGGGTTTTTATATAATCATTGTGAATGAATATTGGTTCATAACAAAACATACGTCTCAAATAAGAAAAATTGATGAAAAAACCCTTACATTAATTATTGACTTACATCATACAGGTTCAAACCTCATATATAAAAAATATTAGTTTATTATAAATATATTATATAGAAAATTTATAGATAACATAACATATATGATCTTCTTCTGACCTTTTATGACCTATTATTTTAAAATTCCATGTTAAAGATACTTTTCATGTAATAACTGCTTTTTTGTTTCTGTTTTGATTTTTTATTTTTGGTAACCTTAACATTATCATGATTTCATAAATGAAATAATGTTAAAAATTATATAAATATCATATATATCCATTATAAATTAATTCTTTTAGTCCATATAATTTATTGACAGGAAATGAAATACACACTTCATTGATATGGTAGGTCATACGTATGAATTAATGTTGTTTCCATTTTCATGTCAGATTGAAAGAAATAATTTTAAATTATATACATTCATTAAATAATAATTTTTTATATCATATATATTATATATTTTCATGAAATCCATTCTTATTACTTTCCATGTATTGTGTGAATGAGTCACATCACTTCGTGAGGCGGTGGTCTATTGTGCACACGAGCAATGTTTCATATTCCAAAAAAAATAGAAAATATGAACGTATGATTGATATAATAATTATATAAGTATAATAATAACATATATATCATAAATAAACATTTAAGAAATCATTAATACAAAACGTTAGAGGTTGTAATTGAAAAATGATTGACATTCGTTCATAAGGTGGTAGTCTTCTGTAAACACGAACAATGATTTTATAACCTATTTAAGGAAAGTGGAGACTATTTTATGTAATTAAATAAACATAAAAATATATAAGTGATTTAAAATAATTTTTTTTATATCCTCATGGTATAATAATAATTTAATGTGGTGGAGGAACAAAGAAAACAAAAATTCTCAGTGATGAACATTACCTCTTATTCGGGTATCCTCTTCAGGTTTTGACTAAAATCATTTCTAGTATATATTTATATACACAGTGAGTATTTTTTTATGATAGGAAGAAATTTGGTAAGGGGTTTGTGTAGTTATTTTCTCTACCAATTTTTTTTACAGTGTGAAGAGGAGATGAGAAATAGTGTCCTTTTATAAGTGTGGTGAGCGGCATGATCATACTTTTTTTTCTGAAAGAAACAATTACACCAATATTTATTCTTATAAAAGGCTCCCATAATATACATTTATTGATATAAAATGTTATAAGGTCTAAATATGTCAATAAAATGTTATTTAGACAATTTTGGGGTTATTTTTAACCCTTATCATTTTTGTTAAACCCCTTGGTAAACCTATTTTTACCACAACTATGGTAAATAATTTTTACTATTTTTCTATTCATTTGGGTAAAATATTAAGTTTAAATTAGTATATAATATAAATTATTATAATTAAAAATTATGAATCTATTTTTATAATTTCTATTCACATAATTTTCAAATTGTATTTTAAAATTAATTTTGTGCATGTGATGAGAAGGTGGGTTTTTAATGAGTATGTGTTAAAAGGTTTGAAAAGTTTTATATAAATATTCATTATGAAATTGATTCATATTACCTATATTTGGATTATTAGACATATAATTGAACTAATTATAATTTTAAACCAATTTAACATATAATTTAACTTTACAAATAAATTATTTTTTTGAGAAAATATTATTTTCAAAAAATATGAAAACAGTACTGAAAATTAAGTACAATCTTTACAATATGATTTATTTACATAAATCCATTATAAATTATATTTAAAAATTATTTACTTATATTCATATCACTATAATTAATTTCTATGTTATAACTTTGGCGTTTTAAAAACTATATTAATAATATATCATGGATTTGTTAAAACTCAATGCCCTGTGTATTGCAAGCTAACCTAGTGTTTCTTGTAGCACAATATTTACTTGGTGTTTCTTATAACACAATATATCAAATAAATTTATTTTATTAGAAAAATAATAATAAATCATTAATACTTGGGGTGTTGAAATATTCCTGGTCCAAATGATTTTCATATATAATAACACAAAATTATCATGATTTAGGATACCACCCCCCAATACACATGGTTTTTCCATTCAAAAATAGTGGTTTAACCCTATAATAATATATTCAATTAATATTATTTCAATTAATTTCTTAGTATCATTCATTGTTATTTGATTAATTATTTTATATTACAAGAAATCTAATATTTTTGTTTCTTTGTTTGTGGGATAATTTTTTTATGAGAACTGATAGACCCCTCCATTCATAATGCATTTTTTTATCATATCAAGGAACATAAATTGAAATAATTGTTATGGCCCACTATTATGATCATGATATCATTATATATAGTTTATATTGTTTAAATATTAATTCAAATATCATGAATATTATTAATTCTATTGAAAATAAGGAATATCCCATTTTTTAAGTAAATTTTCTTATTTATGGAAGGATATTATGGTTACATTTTTTCTCTCATAATGATTGGGAATGATTAATATCATAGAGATTGATATCAATGTACCCAAAAAATAATTATATTTTACTTTAATGGATTTAAAGAGTATTGAATTTAATATAAGAGAATGTAATTCATTAATTTTATCTCTCACTAAGATTCTTCGTACAAGGGTGATGAGTTCCAAATTAGTGAATTAAATATAGAGTAAATTACATTGTATTAATGAAAGATATTAGAAGGTGATACATTCAAGAATTCAAAAATGACATTCTCAATTTAAATATATATAGATGTTTTATTATGAATCAGTGGAAAACTTATTTATACATGTTAATATGATTAGTTGCTACATTCGAATCCATAAAGAAAAACTGAATGATTAAATAATTGTAAAAATGTTGGTGAGAATACTATATGATGGATTTTATATAAATATATATTCTCTTGAGAATCATAAATGAGATGGGTGTTCAATTGATGAACTCATCAATATCTTTATCACTTATGAGAGGAGTAGAGTGCACGCTTTGAATAAGAAAATGAGATTAGAAAATGAAATTATATTTACATCATAGCATGAATCTAACCATTTATAATTAAATTAATTAAATAAAATATATCATTATAATACATTCTCATGATATTTAAGTTTAGATTATTATTTAATTATTATAAAACATTAACTAAAAACCCGATGTCTTTTTCATCTATCAAATGTTTTCCCACTATATAAGTATCATGACCATCACTTTTCATAAGTTGACATTATTTCATTTTTTCATAAAATTTTATAAAATACCCAAACACACACCCAAAGACCTTGTTATTTTAGTTCCTTTAGAAAATTGGATACGATTATTCTAATTTGGTGAAATATCTTCAATATATCCCTTAATGGTAATCCCCTTTTGTATTCTTACCTATATCATTTGGTTAAATCCAAGAGAAAGGATTCATAAAAAAGGGGTGAGCTAGTATGATTTGTTATGGTAAAAAAAGGTATATAAGTTAGCATAATCAAGATATTAACGGGATGATAAACTGATCATGAAAATAAAAGATCATACCCTACATTTGAAATAACATAATCCTGAACACTTGAATAAAAATTGGTTGTTCACAAGACTTGAATCATAAGGAAATAAATAACATAATACATGAAATAATAACATAAGAGTAATACATATAATTATATTGGACACATAATAATAGAATAATATTTTCCTTAGTAATAAATTCACAACTTCCATGACGATTTTAATAATACGTGTTCACTCCCTATACCTTCTTGAAGTCATAGTTCACTCCCATTACCATAATGGTAGTCATGTTTAACTCTGATAGACATATTGGTAGTCATGGTTCACTTACATGAACATCTTGGTAGTCATAATGTACTCCCATAACCATTATGGTACTCACTGTTCACTCATATAACCATCCTAGTAATGATTGTTCACTCCTAATACAATCTTAGCAAACGAGGTACTTTATGTATATCTCATGAGATATAAATCTTTACCCAATACATTGGAAGGAGATATTGGTCCCACCAATCACATAATGAAAACATATATATTTTTTCCATAAAAAAATATATCATTAATTATATCATAACCCATGGAATGAAATGGATTTCATAAACAACATTCAATCTTAGCATAACTCATGGAAAACTAATGGGATTCATAAATATCATTCGATCATGAACATAAAACATTATTAGAAAGAATAAGAAGGATAACATTGAATAACTACACTAATAAACCATAATTAACATCATATTAAATTATCTTATATAGAAAATAATTTTTAGATATCTCTTGAAAAAAATTATTGAGGAAAATTTCCTCTCTTCTTTGAATAATTATTTTTAAATTTTAAAACATTTATCAAACCCTTATCATTGTAAATAACCTTAAAAACATATAAGTTATTCCTTGAAACCCATTTTTAACATATTTGAAATCCATTTCATTAAAATACTTACAATATAATGTAAAAAAGTAAAATGGTTTTTGAAAACATGGATATCGGTGATAAATATTCCCAAATATAGACTTAAAACGAAACAGTCCCAAATATTGAAGAGATTGTAAAATCAATACTCATCACTTTATAATCAATAGAATAGTATTACTGCTAATATAAAATAAATTATAAGTATATGAAAATACCATCATCTTTTTTTAGGCTCATAAAAGGAATTCATGAGCTGTATATACACAATGTAGTAAAACAAGTAGTGTATAAGTCATGTATCTCGTAGAAAAAAAAGTGAGACATAGATCCCTTAATACTTGAGTAAAATTATAATCATGATCTCCAATAAATAATAAAATTTACTATGTATTTAAATATCATTAAATAATATAAATTAATGACCTAAAATTTCATAGGGTGGTATATACACCACACAATTTAATTAAATGATGAATATGGCATGTATCTCATAGTAATAAAAAAGAAGATAAAATTCCCTTATGGTGTGTCTTGACATTCATTGTACACATAAAATCCTCCTGCAGAATAATTATATCTTTTTTATAAATTTTTCATATAACCATATTCATATATATACTCCCATATTATATTTTCTTATGACATTGTATTACCCATTTATTAACAATTCCCAAGTTAATGTAACGTTTCGGGTAATAATCGCTTTGATTATCATACATGTTTTGACTTGAAATTATTGATACTCTAACTTAAATTATATTTTAATTCATCATATAATTCAAAACATCACTTATATATCATATATATTCAGTATATAAACATTTATAATAATCTTATAAAATTTAGATATATGAAATGGAATATACCGTTCATAGAAATGGTCGACTGTACATATGCCAGAAGGCTTTTTACATTTTATTGTCATGTTAAAAGAATTTAAATTATAAGATATATTATCATTATTTAATCATTTTAATATCATATAAAACATATATATTAATAAAAAATCATCCTTATTTCCATCCATGAAATATAGGTGAATAACAAATCACGTCGCATAATGGAGATGGTAAGCCATATGTGCGCATGAGCGACGTTAAAATTTTCCCAAGATATTAGATGACAAAATTTAGAGATGATATTATCATTATAGAAGTATAATTATATAATAAATATCATTAATATCATATAAAAATAGTTTCCATAATAATTTCCAACCATGAGAGGTGGTAAAGGAAAAAACAAACAACATCGTTACATGACGCCGTAGTTAACCCTAAATAAGAACTGAATGTTTGTTACCCCTTATATGGATGTGTTTCTTAATGTAGGTAAAATAATTAATATATAAACATCCAAATATATTTAGGATAAATAGGTTATTATATAAACATTAAATCAAAATAACTTACAGAGTTCAATTAAGAAATAAAATAAAAACACTTATCGATTAATGTTACTTCATCTTGGGGTATCTCTTTTTTATTTACACAAAAGACACCATTGGTGGGATTTATGACAAAGGATAGGATTTTAGGATTAAGGTAAGTAACTTTTAAGGAGTCTTGGGTAGTTTTTGGTAGATCAAAATGGAATTAGATGTGTGAATAAAAGAAAAGGAGAGGTGATGTTTTATAAAAGAGTGGTGGGGCACTCATGGAATCTTCTAAACTTTTAAATTAATATAAATTAACTTTTAAGTAACAATTTCACCCAGGTGAGTAATTTATAATTTTATATGATTATAGATCTAAATCCTATCAAAAAAAAATTATACATGTTTAGGTCCAATTATTACCATTATCATTTGGATTTAACCCTAAATTAATCCTTTTAACTCTTACCATGACAACATGTGTTTTTACATCAAATGGGTTATGAAAGTTACTATAAAATTCAAATTGAACCTCAAATGGATCATTTATGACATAATTAATATTATTTTAATTACTTGTCCAAATTTTATATTTTTATAAATTTTACATCATTTAATTAATTATTATTTATTTTAAAGTATCATTCGTGCCAATTTTGATAGTATTCATTATTTTTCATTTTAAAAATATCCTCAATACATTATAACTTTGAAAAAAAATATATCAATAACATTACTGAATTATCTATAAAATTAATGGATTTCAGTAATTATGTTTCATTATATTTATTTTTATTTTTTTAATGTCATTTATTTTTTATTTCCATTGACTATACAATTACTGCATCATTATTAACAAATACATTAGTTAAATTATTTATTCTCTAAAAATTAAAAAAGAGTATCATAATGAATATAAATCTATATATTTAAAATTAATATTTATATTGGAATTTATATTCTTTATAAAAATGTATTAAAAAAGTAATACTTATTAAAAAACACAAGTATGACATTTTTAACTTATCTTTAAATAATATTTTTTAATTTTTATATTCTTACACAAGTGGCATAAAAAGGTAATAAATTTTAAATAAGGATTTTTGGTTGAAAAAAACTTATCAAATTAATTTAGGAAATGTTTTAGTATAATTTTATAATATATTAATATTTTTTAAAACACTAATTACCTTATTTACCCTTAATCGTGGTAAACAAAAAAATAAAAAAGACACTATTCATAATATCCAAAAATTTAGTTGATCCTATTAGAATATAAATTTAATACATATTACAATCATGTATTTTTTATTATTATTTTTAAAATAAATTTAAAAAGTCGTAAATTTATGTTTGTCATTGATCCTGTAGACGTGGTGTGAAATCGGGTTAGTAAAGTTAAAACATGAAAAAAATGAATCGTTTTTATATCTAAAATAAATGTAAAATTGATTCCAATTACCTAAATTATGTGAAATGTTATTAATTTTATCTAATAAAATTTTAAACACAATCAATAATATAATTTTACACAATAAATTATTTTGATGATAAATTTTGTTTTCACTTAAATGTTATAATTTTATTATTATTAATCAAAACATGAAACTTTTCCATAAAATAAAAAAACAATCAAATGAAGTAAATTTTTACACACTTGTTTAAAATAACTAGTTTTTTTTTTCAAATAGAATTTTCAAAAGTGTCAAAAAAATATTTAAAATGGGGTCTCCATTAAAAGGTGTAATGTTTGCCTTTGAAAAAATATAGGTTTTTATGCATGAAATTGGTCTTGTTATTATCATATTCTTATAAATTATATTAGATTAATATAAAAAATATTTAATTGAAAATATAACATATATATTTCATTAATATCATTATAAACTTGTAATTTTTCTAATTTGACAATGAAAAATGACATTGGGTGTATAAAAATAAAAATATTTCCTTTATAGTCAATTGGTATATATTTTAATTTATAATTAATTGGTAACCAAAGAATTTATATTATAAACCATATATTTTAATAAGTTAGTTAATACTATTAGTGACCACTAATTTCATGTCTAGGTTGTATATTACTATATTAAATTATAATATTTTAATAATATTCTATTGTCTGGTAAAACTCAGTCTGCTGTGTAATGGAAACTATCAAAGGAACTCGACGTTGTGTGTAAGAAAATTAACGCATTGTGTTGTGTATTCCACCAGCTAAACCGGTGTTGCGTGTAGCCCAATCATATCATGTTTTGTGTATAACACAAAACCAACATAGTGTTTTTGTATAACAAAATCTATTTTCAGAATATCAAAAAGATTAAATTGGTTAAAAATATATATATTTCACCAAATCTTAGGGTGTTTCATTATAAACCTATTAAAATGAATTTCATCCTTGAAAACCATATGGATTATTAAAGGATTAATACTTGAAAGTTTCTTTCATCCTAACCCACATAAAAATAATTAATAATAAAAGTCCCTCTAAAAAGGGAATGTTGGAAACATTATAGTTTCCCAAAGTAACTCATAACAAGGTTTCCACATAGGGTAACATATTTTGAATGTGAATCCATTGGCATATAAGATAAATTTAACTATCTTGTTCTCAATATGGGTGATAGATAAAATCATCATGAGAAAGGTAATAATCAAAAAGTCATAAATCTATAATGATCTAAGGGACCATTTGATTCATCAAATAAAAAGGTTCTAGGATAAAAATTTTGGATGTAAGCCCCTTTTCTTAAAATTTATGAACTTTCACTAGAAGATACACTTGCATGAATTCATCACAATCATACCCTTTAGATGTGCCTTGACTTATTTCCCCATCATTTCTTAAACCAAAAATGAAGGTGAATTTGTCATTCCTAAAGAACTAAAATATCATGAGATCCATAAATAGAATGAAAAATCATTCAATCTATCTTTTATTATCATCACACCAACATGGGTAGAACATGTCATTCAACATACATAAACCCTCATAAGGTGTGATAATTAAATAATCTCAAAAACTAAATCCAATTTTTAACATAAACCATACCATTAATAGTTAAAAATATAACACATACAAATGTGAAAAACCAAATTTATTTGAAATAAGGACACTAAATTTATCGAAAACAACCTAGCATTGGTCCCCCAAATATCATAACATATCTATTTTTTATATACCAAAAATATCGATACCTTAATAGTATGTTATTTTAAAACATGGTAATAGCTGAAATTACCTTAAATTCTTTTGTAAAACATGAATAATTCTTTATTCCTAATAATAACAGATATATTCCTTAAATAAAATATTTTAAAAACATTATTCGTGATAAATTAAATCACATTTTCAACAAATAACTTATCAGTTGTAAGCTCATAAATACTATCCAATTTACATTGTCCATATAATCAACTCTTTATCCATATAACATATTATTTTCTCAACCTATGCAACATTTTAAGGTTACCATACCTTATTGTAACCTTCCCATTATATCAGGTTTCTAGTTCATTTTTATCATTTCACACCTTCTTGGAAATCTTTAAAGAAAAATTTCTACAAACAATACTTATATACATGATGATTCATATAACATAATATTTTATTTCCAAAACATATATACATAAACCATCAAACACTATTCATTAACCATTACTCAAGATTTATCATCTTAATCATTAATACCAATTTCCTAGAACATGAAATATGTATCATATCTTGTGGTTTCTCAACTTCAATCTATGCATGCTTCTTACATTTAATCTAAACAATTCTAAAAGAATGAACTATACCTTTAAATTGTAATTTTCGGTCTCCAAATATTTGGTTCTAAATCCAATACTCATACCACCTTCCTGATTCTCTTCATGAGGTTTCCCCTTATGAAATCATTTTGTAAAATTCCCATATGATCCATATCTAAAATATTCAATGTTAACAAATTTCTTTCTAGTTATCTCCATTGGATAAAACTAGAATTAATTGGGTGAGAAACACTTATCATTAAGAAAAACCATATAATCCTGATAAATTATATATAGGACATCTAAATCATGACACATACATCATCAATGAAGGGAAACATAGGTTTATATATGGTCTTTCATATCAAATCATATATATATCATTCATGATAGTTCATAAAGAGTTTGTGGATTTTCAATGATTATCCCTAGGGAGTGTCAAACCCGAAGTGTGGAAAGTCCCATTATTATGTACCAGGTTATGTTGAGTCTCTCCCGACACACCATGTCGCTTTTATTACCCCAAAGTAAAAATGTACCAGAGGAACATCCACTATAAGATCCATATAGGGATATATTTCATTGAACATACTCACTCTATACTTTACCCAAATTCTAGTAATTGTTCCAAAGAATTTACTCATATCATGACCCATCCCCCAGGCCTGTATCGTGACTACCCCAAGCCCACCTTCCATAGGCCAGGAGCTGGAGACTAGCTCCAAAAGCATAAATCCGTAAACTTTGAAGGCATTTCCTTTATAACAGTAAAAAAACACAACAGAGTACGCAATTGGAAGTAAAACATTAAGTAAAACTGTATACAAAAGAGTGTGTTGAATGTAAAGGGGCAGGAAATACAAACCCAACAGTAAAGTACAATACAATTGAAAATATAGTACAACTAAAGAAAATAAGTGAAGAATCTACTAGGTCATATTCCGGAATTCCCACCTGAAGGGTGGGTACATATGGCCTCCTCAGCACCCCAAGTCCGCCTGTCCGATCTGTGTGCGTCTCCTCGAGTGGCCCACCTACGAGTATCATCCAGTTCTGCTACTCTCTATCCCGATCAGCGTTGTCCGTCGTCTGCAACTAGCACAATGAGGTTCGGGAATTGCACATGTAGGGGTGAGTATAAAAATACATAGTAGGCACCTCGAAACCCTCAAGGTATCATAAAATCCAATAAGGATAACCACAATGTACGGAATAAACGGATAACCCTTACTTAGGTATAGGCACATACATATACCTATGTTATTTAGTAACCCATCTCAATCATGAGAAAAACACAAAATTCGTTGACTCAGCTCAAACTAAGATTTTAGTGATGTATAGAAGTAAAAATGATTAGTTGTGAAGCTAGATCATCTTATTAATTCAATATGTACTGCTTCTGACCATACGGAGTCTTACCACCATAGGATCGATAGGTACTAAACCCCACAATGACCCACACAGGATCTGACCCACACATGATCAGTATGCACTAACCCACACAGGATCACTGAGCACTAACCCACACAGGATCTGGCCCACAAAAGATCGTTATGCGCTGACCCAGATAGGATCACTGAGCACTGACCTCCATATGATCTTTCTCCAACCTCTGCCTCACTATCGGCCACTGGATTTCTCGCACTCGGTGCGCTCGAGTTCCGTAGAATCTGCCCTTGAGATATTAGTCTTATTTCTACCACCACTAAACTCCACAAAAGAGTTACCCAAAGCACCTCCATGTCGTAAGGGTTTCAACGTGACATACGGTACGTCAACCGGATGCCTGGTCTGTGAGTTATTGGCATTTCCGTTCTAGGGGCCCGGATGATTTTTAGGTTCAAACCAAACTGACTATACTCCAACTTTGTCCAAACCTGAATTGGGGTATTCCAATAGAACCTTCCTGCTATGAGCTTTTCATCACCGCAAATGGTTCGTTAATCGGACACCCGTATCCTATGTTATGGAAAAAATGGGTGTAAATTATCCAAACGGGTCTGGGTCCGATCCGACCAAGTCGGACCGAATCGACCAGGCCTGGTCTGGACTGGGGTCTGACTCGGTCCGAGGGAGCATCCCGGCCCAATGGGGTAGCCTGACCCGATTGTTGAAGCCCGAGGGTGGCCCGGCCAAGGGTGGCCCAACCGAAGGCGAAGCCGCCTAGGCCGGCTGGCCACGCTTTGGGGGAGGGGGGGGGGGGTTACACCACCCCTGTCTTTGTAAATGGCCAGCACATGGGGCCGAACTAGTAACCACGGGACCCGAAGGGTCCCTCTTGTAGTGCACACAAGAAGCCAGATCAGCTGACCGCCACGGCATATGGGTGTGGCTCTTCTCTCCGGCACGGTGCGACGGTGCCATGCCCAGCTCGTCTGACCACCGCGGTCGCATGGATGCAGCTCCTTCTTTTGGCGTAGTGTGACGGCACCGCGCCCAACTCGTCTGACCACCGCAGCCCCGCGGTCGCAGCTCCTTCTTCCGGCGCGGTGCGACGGCACCGCGCCCCTCCAGTACTGCCACGTCCCACCTGGCTGTGGCTCAGTTCTCTGTGCGGCGTGATCGTGTTGAGCCCATTTGTCGGCCCGTCAGCCCTTGCACTGTCGGCTTCTTCCGCAGCCGGCTCATTGTCGTTTGTTGCATGCACTGTCGCGGACCATCGGCCGCGGCCCGTGTCTCTACTGTGGTCCTCTCTTCCAGCGGCACCGTTGTGCCACTGCCGTCATCAAAAAATGTGAACAAACAAAGGGGGAGGGTTGGACCATGCTTGTTCGGTCCAAGTCCTTCACCATATGTTGATATCAATCAGCATATCTCAACCATAATTTGAACAAAGAAAAATGGAAATAAATTCAACTCAAACCCCTACCTCGTTTGACGATGATCATTGGAAAAGTTGCGGGAAAGTGGCATCGTTTCGTAAATGTTGGAAGAGGAAGAGTTTGGAGAAGATGATTTGAAGATGATGTCATCGGTGTTCTTCGTGGGTGGCGGTACTACCACTTCTTGCCCTGGTGGAAGAGGGAGAGATGGTTGTCATTCGTCGTAGGAAGATTTTGTTTCTCCAAGTTCTTCCTCATCTCCAAAAGGATCCACCAAAAGAATACTAAGCCCAAAAATAATAGAGTATGTTCTCTATTTTGTTAAGGCGCGACAACACAAATACTTGTGTTTAATTAAATGAGACGACTCTTTTAATTAATGTAATGGAATGGTTCAAATTCAAAATTACGGGAGGTGAGGAGTTCCAATTAATGAATGGAGGTTATGAGCGGGTGGGCCCCACAACCATAACCTTTCATGGGAGGTTATGGTGTGCTGGCCTCCACCTCTAACCTCCTCTTGGAGGTTTTAACCACCACAAATAATAATAAATTTAACACTTTATTTTCATTCAATTTAATTAAAAACCCTAAAAACTAACTCCCATTCTCGTTAGAATGCAACTGCAGTGAAGGTCTCACTTAGGAATCACTGACCATACGAGTTCAACGGTGCCCTTGTATTTTAGTTCTGAGCACCGGTTCAAAAGATATAAAATCATGCTCATACGTTTACTGAATATACCGGAAAAATACTTCAGAAATTGATTCCAGGCACACCGGGCATCGGAATCAGGCGCCATCAGAAACCGTGGAATCGTAAAATTCCCATTAATTTAAGAAAAAAAACTATCCACGGAATTTACCATTCCTTATATTCTCCCAACCTTAGGGATTTACGTCCCCGTAAGCTACAACTCACACTAAAGAAACAGTTGGGGGTAATGAACACGCATCTGAGCCTCCCACTACCATGTGCTCTCCTGGAGGTTCTCGTGCTTCCAAAGAATGCGCACCAGAGGTATCGACCGTCCACACCGGACCCGCTTCTGTCGATCCACAATCTCCACTAGAACCTCCGTGAAATTCGACCCATCGTCGATATCTAGCTCTCCATGGTCGATGATGTGAGAAGGTTTATGCATGTATCTCCTCAGCTAAGATACATGGAAGAAATCATTCACCCGGTGCAACTGAGGTAGAAGAGTCGGGAAGTAATCCACCTCGCCTACTCATCTGAGGAACTGGAAAGGTCTGATGAATCATTGAGATAACTTTTTGCCTTGGCCAAATCTCCGTAGACCTCGTTGAGGTGAGACCTGAAGAATGAAATGTTCTCCATCCTCGAACTCTAGAATTCTCTGTCTCTTATCAGCATATAACTTCTGCATGCTCTGTGCAGTCTTCATCTGCTCCTATATGATTTTCACCTTCTCCATGGTAGCCCATACAGTCTCTGGTCCTACTAGTGAACTCCCCTGGGTCTGTCCAGTATAGTGGCGGTCTACAAGGTCGACCATACAAGGACTCAAAAGGGTTCATTCCAATGGTGGAGTGATAGTTTTTGTTGTAGGAAAACTCCACCGAAGGTAAGTATTCCTCTCAACTGCACCCAAAGTCAAGGACCGAAGCACAAAGCATGTCCTTGAGAGTCTGAACGGTCCTCTCAGTATGGCTATCCGTCTAAGAATAGAGGGCAGTGCTCATACGTAGCTGCATCTCGAAAACCACCTACAACCGCTTCCATAGCTAGGAAGTACACAATGTGTCATGACCAAAGATAATAGAAGAATCTATTCCATGAAAACGCATAATTTCCTACACATAGAAGTGTCCCAAACTCTCTACTGATCCCGTCTCTCTGATCGGTAAGAAGTGGACCGATGTGGTGAGTCGATCAATGATCACCCATATCGAATCATGACTCTTAGATGTACATGGAAGACCGGTCACGAAGTCCATGGATATCCCATCCCACATCCACTCTCGGACCTCTAAGGGATAAACCAAGCCTGCTGGTACTTGGTGTTCCGCCTTCACTTTCTGACAAGTGAGTCATCGTGAGACAAACTCTGCTACTGCCTTCATCATACCTGGCCACCAGTGCTATCGTATGAGGTCTTGATACATCTTCGACACTCTTGGATGTAACACTAGAGGGGAAGTGTGGAACTCCCTCAATACATCCTCCTGAAGTGAAACTGGTACCATGGTATGTCCTATGAAAAGGATGATGTGCTCGCCACCATCCGAAAATCCATCAACTGCCTGCCCTATGGATACCAGAGCACGTCATGTCTCACAGTCAGCGTCTCCATGTTGTGCCTCCTTGACTCGCTGATGAAGTGGAGGAGTGACTGTGAGTGACTGTAGATAGGTTGTTCTATCCTTATCCACAAAGGATATATGTAAGGCAGCCAGCTGCTCTATCGCCTCTCCTAGAAGTTGTATACCAGATCTCCTACTGAGCGCATCTACAACAACGTTCCCCTTCCTAGGAGTATAGAATATCTCGAAATCATAGTCCTGGAGGACCTCAATCCATCACCATTTTCTTAGGTTAAGGTCCTTCTCGAAGAAGATATACCTGATACTTTTGTGATCAGAGCAGACTATGTAATGCTCACCCATCAGATAGTGTCGCCACATCTTCAAGGCGAAGACCACTGTATCTAACCTCATGTCATGGGTAATGTAGTTTTTCTCATGTTGTATAAGTTGCAGAGAACCATATTCGATCACTACTCACTCCTGCATCACGACACACCCAAGTCTGGTCCCTGATGCATCGCAGTAGGCCTCGTACCCCATTCCCTCCTCTTGAAGCCTCAAGATGGGGTCACTAGTCAGCCTCTACCTCCACTTCTGAAATCTTTCTGGCATCTCTCCGACCACATGAAGGGTTCCCCCTTCTTCATCAAGGCTGACAGTGGTGTTGCTACTCTGGAGAAGTCTGGAATGAATCTCCAGTAGTATCCATCCAAGCCCAAGATACTTCGTACTCCGACACACTCCTGGGTGGATCCCAAGCAAGTACCGCCACAATATTCACTGGATATACTATAACTCTACCCTCTTAAGTGATGTGTCCCAAGAATGGAACCTCTAGAATCCAAAACTGGAACTTCAAGAGCTTACCATAAAGCAGGTTCTCTCAGAGCATGTCCAGGACTAGTTTCAAATGGTAAGAATGCTCCTCCTCAGTAGTCGAGAAAATTAGAATGTATTTAATGAAGATCACGACAAAGCATTCGAGGTATGGCTGGAAGATCTTGTTCATGAGACACATGAACAATTTTGGAGCATTGGTTACACGAAAGGGCCAAACCTGTAACTCATAGTGGCCGTACCGACATCAGAATCCATCTTCTACACATCAACGTCTTGAACTCTAAGCTGGTGATAGCCCGGTCTGAGGTCTATCTTCAAGAACTGTCATGCTCTATTGAGCTGATCAAAGAGGTCACCAATCCTCGGGAGTGGGTACTTGCTCTTCACTATCAACTGGTTTAGGAGACGGTAGTCAACACATAGCCTCAATCTCCTGTCCACCTTTTGGGTGCACAAACTCAGGCCTGCCTAGGGAGAAACACTAGGCTAGATGAATCCCTTCCCCTGCAAGTCCTCTAGTTGTACCCACAACTCACGAATCTTAGTGGGATCCACCTGATATGCGGGAGTAGATATCAGTGACGTCATGGGGTACATGTCAATGTAGAAGTTCACCTCTCTATGAGGAGGATGTCCGGGAATATCGTCAGGGAAAACATCCGCGTACTTGTCCACCACTACTGGATAAGTAGGACTCTCCACATCAACTGCTCCAAGGCTAAGGCAGGCCAACTGATGAGTGATCAGCTACACCCTCTTCCAAGTAATTCCATCCTCTACTACAAGCATTCCCTTCTCTCCGGTGAATGTCAACCAATTCCCATTCGTGCAGACACACCACACTTTGCACCTAATACAGTCAATCTGAGCATGGACTGTAGATAACCAGTCCATACCCAAGATGACGTCGTAAGGCCTCGACGCCACTACTAGGAGATCCCAGATGATGCTCTCGCCTCCTAGAGTAATCTCACACCTCTAGAACTAGTTTTTAATCGTCAAGTCTTCTCCTGTATGAGTCTTTAGCCATAAATATCGAGCCAACGGCTCCGTCGGAATCTCCAAGCTCTGAATAAGGGCATTGGCTATGAAAGAAAATCTGGAACATGTGTCAATAAGAACTACAGCTAAGGTGGAGTAGACATAGATAGTACCTCGAATCATCTTCAGGGCGCCAGGGTCGTAAGCCCCAACTACCTGAAGCTGAGCTAAACCCCTGCCCGCATGCTCTCTATAGTCGGGATGGTCCTCCTGGTTGTGGTGGTGGCAACACCTCGGAACGTCGTACAACGCCAGCTGCTCGACCAAACCCTCATCCACGTCTGCTTACGCCTTGAGGACCACCTCAATCGAATCTCTGCCTCTACCTTGGAGGTCCTTCAACTGATTGTTGATCGTCTGTACGGCGGTTCGGACAGTCATGTGCCATGTGACCCTACCCGCTGCATGAGTAGCACTATCTGCTCCTGGCATTTGTGTCTTTGCACTGTGTGACCCGCAAAACCGATCATGATTCATGCAGTCAACCACTTCTGGGTCTGGTCCTCTTGGACCTCTGAATCATCTATTCACTCCCAGCTGTAGAAGACTCCGCTGCATGTCGACTAGTAGTGGGTCTCGCTTCTGGTGACAGCTCAGCAAAGAAACTCTCCAATATGAGGTCTCTCTCTAACACCCCCACCTACATCAGGATGTTGAGGGAGATCATTGAGGATCTGAACTCTCACCCGATCCCCTGCTTGAAGTTTCAGGCCTTGAAGAATGGGTCCCGCACTATATCTGTGGAGTAGCGTGAGAGGTCGGTGAAACTCTCCGAGTACTGTGTTACTATCATGATTCCCTTCTACAGATGTAGTAGCTCCTATATCTGCACTGCACGAAGGGTGTTTGGTACAAACTATTCCCGAAACATGATCTCAAAGTCTATCCATAGATGTGTCACCTCATTGTGGACATGAAGCATCAGGCTCCACCATCTTCCTGCTGCTGTCTGAAGGAGACTCGCATCAAGGATCACCATAAGGTCTACTGGTGTCCCTACCAGCCTGAAGACTCTCACCATAACCTCTATCCAATTCTCTGCTGCCTGTTGGTCCGTCTATACCCTGAACCCGGGTATCGTTTGGCATTAGAACTCATGTAATGCACTCAAGAAGCATGCATCATGTGCTGTTGGGTATAGTGGCATCGGTGACACAACATAAAGTTGTACCGGTGGTGCCTCCTCTAGTAAAGGTCCCTACACCAAGGCCTCATCGTTCGGTGGGATGTCAGATCATATGACTCTCGGGGCTCTAACTGGTCATCTACGGGGAGGCATCTTGAATGAAACAGATGCGACGCGGTCAAGAGTTTATACCTGGTGAGATGACCTGGTTAAGCTGACTTAATGAAACTTTTACAGACTTGCACGCAATTAGTGTTTTTGTTTACTAAGTCAGAGATTAGCAGTTAGGGTCCTGGTGTATGGATATGTCTGTCGCTGCACCAAAACTGGACTCCATGAACTGAAAACCGCACTTGGTACCCTCAAAACTATTGCTTCATAGAAAAGAAAGCTCATTGTCCTATGTTATGTGGTAGAACCAACTCCTCTAATACCAATTTGTCAGAACCCATCCCCCAGGAGCATATCGTGACTACCCCAAGCCCACCTTCCATAGGCGAGGGTCTGGTGACTAGCATCAAAGTCTTAAATCCCTAAACTGGGAAGGCATTGCCTTTATAACAGTAAAAAAACACAATAGAGTATGTAAATGGAAGTAAAACATTAACTAAAACTATATACAAAATATTGACATGAATGTAAAGGGGTAGGAAATACAAGCCCAATAGTAAATATCAATACAACTGAAAAGCTATTACAACTGATGAAAATAAGTAAAGCAGCTACTAGGTCATCCTCCAGAATTCCCCCTGAAGGATGGGTATAGATTGCCTCCTCAGCACCCCATGTCCGTCTGTCCGCTCCGTGTATATCTCGTCGAGTGGTCCACCTCTGAGTACAGTCCAGTTATGCTACTCTCTATCTCGATCAGTGTTGTCTGTCATCTGCAACCAACACAATGAGGTGCTGGCACAGCCCGTGCAGGGTTGAGTATAACAATACTCAGTAGGGACCCCAAGACCCTCAATATCTCATAAAATCCAACAAAGATAACCACAAAGTATGGAATCAATGGACAACCCTTACTTAGGTATATGCCCATACATATACCAAAGTTATTTACTAACCCATATGAATCATGAGGAAAATATACAATTCATTGTCTAAACTCAAACTAGGATTTCCGTGAAGTATAGAAGTACAGATGATTAGTCGCAAAGCTAGATCATCTTATTATGTCAAGAGGCACTACTTCGGACCATACATAGTCTGACCCACATAGGATCGATAGGTACTAGCCCTCGAAATGACCCACATAGAATTGGTATGCACTGAACCACATAGGATCACAGAGTGCTGGCCTCCATATGTTCTTTCTCCAACCTCTGCCTCACTATCATCCACGGGATTCCTTGCACTCGGTGCGCTCGAGTTTCATAGAATCTTCCCTCTAGATATAGGTCATACATAAAACGCCACTAAACTGTATAAAATAGTAACCCAAAGGACCTCCATGTTATAAGGGTTTCAACGCGACAGACTGTACGTCAATCGGATGCTCGTTCTGTGAGTTTTTTGCATTTCCGTTCTAGGGGCCCAATTTGTTTTTAGGTTCAAACCAATCCGACCGTACACCAACTGTGTCCAAACCTCATGTGGGGTATTCCTATAGAACCTTCATTCTCTGAGGATTCCTTCGCTGCAAACAGTTCCCCGACTGGACACCCTTAGCCCAAGATATGGGCGAAAAGGTTGTAAATTGTCCAAATGGGTCCGGGTCCAGTCCGACCCAGTCTTTCCGACCCGACCCGGCCCGAAGTGGCATCATGACCCGAGTAGTCTGGCCTGAGGGCGGCCTGGACGAGGTGGCAGGAAAGCCCGTGGGGTCGTTTGATGGGCCCGCGTGGCTGGCGGGCTAGCCTGCATGGCTAGCGGGCCATGCATGGGGGGGGGGGGGGGTTACAACCCCCCTGTCTTCTAAAATTGTTGGCGCATGGCGCTGGCTTGGTAACCGTGGGACCCAAAGGGTCCCACCTACAGTGCGCATCAGTGGCCATCTGAGCCAGCTGCCCTCCTCTGACTACTGTGCCCTTTGGCCATGACTCTTCTCTCCGACGTAGCGCGACAACACCGTGCCCAGCTCGTTTGACTGCCATAGCCACATAGCCGCGACTCCTTCTTCTATCACAGGGAGACAGAACAACCCTCCCCCCAGTACCTCCGCAACCCTCCTGTTCGGGGCTCATTTCTCTGCACGGCACAATGGCGTTGTGCCCCTTCGGCGGCCCTTGCGCTGCCAGCTTCATCCATGGCCGGCTCATTACCAGTCACCGCATGCACCGATGCGGCCCGTCGGCCACGACCCGTTTCTCCACTGCGATCCTCTCTTTCGGTGGAGCCATTGCGCCGTCGTCATCGTCATCAGACATGAACAAAAAAAAGGGAGGGGTCAAGCCATGTTTTTGTGGTCCCACTCCTCAATGTTACGTTGATATCAATCGGCATATCTCAACCATAATCTGAACTATGATGAATGGGAATAAATTCAACTCAAACCCCTACCTCGCTTGACAATGATCATTGAAAATTTCACCGGAAGGCGGCGTTGTTTAGCCAACATCCGAAGAGGAAGAGTTCAGAGAAGGTGAGTCGAAGATGATGTCGACAACGTTGTTCTTGGGTGGCGGTGCTACTACTACTTTCCCAGGTTGAAGATGGAGATATGTCTGTCGTTCTTTGTAGGAAGAGTTTGTTACTCCATGTTCTTCCTCATCTCCCAAAGGTTCCACCAAAACAATGCTAATCCCAAAAGTAATACTGGAATTTCTCTATTATTCTTATGGCACAACAACACAAATACTTGTGATTAATTAAATGAGACAACTCATTTAATTAATGGAATGGAATGGTTCAAATTCAAAATTAGGGGAGGTGAGGAGTTCCAATTAATGAAGAGAGGTGTCCAATTAATTTATAGGGAGTTAATGGGGGTTAGAATCTTGTGTGGGCCCCACTAAACAATATCCTCCCAAGGGAGGTTATGTGTGGGTATGCCCCACAACCTTAACCTCTCATGGGAGGTTATGGTGTGATGCCCCCCCACCTCTAACCTCTTATTGGAGGTTCTAACCACCACAAATAAAAATAAAGCTAACACTTTATTTTTATTCAATTTAATTGAAACCCCAAAAACTAACTCCCATTCTCATTAGAATGCAACAACAGTAAAGGTCTCACTACGAAATAACTGATGTTGTGAGTTCAACAGTGCCCTCAGATTTCAGTTCGGATCACCGGTTCAAAAGATATATAATCATGCTTGTATGTTTACTGAACGAACCAAAAAAACATCAGAAATTGATTCTGCGCACACTGGGCCTCGGAATCAAGTGCCATCAGAAACTGAAAACTAGTAAAATTCCCATGAATTTAAGAAAAAAAATCCACAGAATTTTCAAGTATTTACATTCTCCCCTCCTCATGAATTTATGTCCTCGTTAGCTATTACTCACACTAAGGAAACAAACGGGGGTACTGAGCATGCATCTGATCCTCCCACTCCCATGTTCTCTCCTAGAGGTTTCCATGCTGCTAGCAAACGTGCACCAGAGGTATTGACCGTCCATGTAGGACCCGCTCCTGTCGATCCTCAATCTCCACTGGAACCTCTGTGAATGTTTCCCCATCATAGATGTCCATCTCTCCATGGTCGATGATGTGGGAAGGGCCATGCACATATCTCCTTAGCTGAGATACGTAGAGGACATCGTGCACCTGGTGCAACTGAGGTGGAAGAGCTAGGTGGTAAGCCACCTCGCCTACTCTACTGAGGACTTGGGAAGGTATGATGAATCGTAGAGATAACTTTCCACCTCGGCCAAATCTCCATAGACCTCATCGAGGTGAGACCCAAATAAAGACGTGGTTACCATCCTCGAAATCCATAGGTCTCCATCTCTTGGCAGCATACGACTTCTTCTTGCTCTGTGTAGTTTTCCTCTGCTCCTAGATGATCTGCATGTTCTTCTTGGTAGTCTGTACCATCTCTAGTCCCACTAGTTTTGTCTCCCCTGGGTCTATCCAGCACTGTGGTGATCTACAAGTTCGACCATACAAGGCCTCAAAAGGTTCCATACCAATGGTGGAGTGATATATTTTGTTGTAGGAAAACTCCACCAAAGGTAAGTGGTCCTCCTAGCTGCACCCGAAGTCGAGGACACAAGCATGGAGCATGTCCTCGAGAGTCTGAATAGTTCTCACAGTCTGGCCATCTGTCTGAGGATGGAAGGAGGTTCTCAGACATAGCTGCATCCCTAAAGCCTCCAACAACCCCTTCAATTACTAGGCAGTACACTGTGCGTCACGGTAGGAGACAATAGAAGAAGGTATTCCATGAAAACGCACAATCTCCTGCACATAGAGGCATATGAAGCTCTCTATTGAGTCCTTCTCTCTGATCAGTAGGAAGTGGGACGACATGGTGATTCATTCACCGATCACCCATATCGAATCATGACTCTTAGATGTATGTTGTAGACCCGTCACAAAGTCCATGGATATCCCATCCCTCTTCCACTCTGGGACCACTAAGGGCTGAACCAAGCCAGCTGGTACCCGGTGCTCTGCCTTCACTTATGGACAAGTGAGGCATCGTGAGACAAACTCTAATACTACCTTATTTATACCTTGCCACCTGTGCTATCATCTAAGGTCTTGATACATCTTCACCACTCCTGGATTTACCGCTAGAGGGGAAGTGTGGAACTCCCTCAACAATTCCTCCTGAAGTTCAACTGGTACCATGGTACGTCCTCTGAAAAGGATGATGTGCTCCCCACCTATAGAAAATCTGTCAACTGTCGGCCCTATAGATATCTAAGCACGTTGCGTCTCATAGTCAGTGTCTCCACGTTGTGCCTCACTGACTCACTAAATAAGTGGAGGAGTGCCTGTGAGTGACTGCAAATAGGCTACTCCATCCATATCCACAAGGTATATCTGTAAGGCAGCCAGCTGCTCTGTCGCCTCTCCTAGCTGCTGTATACTAGATATCCTACTAAGTGTATCCGCAAAAATGTTCCCCTTCCTAGGAGTATAGACTATCTCAAAGTCATAGTCCTGGAGGAACTCAGGACATAACTGTTGTTTTAGGTTCAGGTCCTTCTTAGAAAAGATATACCTAAGACTCTTGTGATTAGAGAAGACTGTGAAACACTTTCCCATCAGATAGTGTCACCACATATTCAAATGGAAGACAACTACTTCTAACTCAAGGTCATGGGTAGTGTAGTTCTACTCGTGTTGTCTCAGTTTCCACGAACCATATGTGATTACTTATTGCTCCTGCATCAAGACACACCCAAGTCTGGTCCCTCATGAATCGTAGTAGACTATGTACCCCACACCCTCCTTTGGAAGCCTCAATATGGGGGCCCTAGTTAGCCTCTGCCTTAGCTCCTTAAAGCTCTATTGGCATCTCTCCGAACGCAAAAAGTGTTTCCACTTATTTTTCAATATTAATCGTGGCGTTACTAATATAGAGAAGCCTGGAACGAATCTCTAGTAGTATCCAGCCAAGCCCAAGAAACTTCATACCTCCGAAAAACTCCTAGGTGGCTGCCAAGCAAGTACCGTCTCAATATTCACTGGATCTTCTGCAACTCCAGCCTCCGAGATGATGTGTCCAAATAAGTGAACATATAGAATCCATAATTGGCACTTAGAGAGCTTACTATATAGATGGTGCTCACAGAGCATGTCCAATACTAGCTGCAAATGGTAGTAATGCTCCTCATCAATTGTCGAGTAAATCAAAATGTCGTCAATGAAGACCACGATAAAGTGATCAATGTATGGCCGGAAGATTCTATTCATGAGAGACATGAACTCTACTGGATCATTAGTTACACCAAATGGCATAACTAGGAACTCATAGTGGTCATAATGACATCTGAAGGCCATCTTCTTCACATCCTCGTCTCAAACTCTGATCTGGTGATTTCTTGATCTGAGGTCTATCTTTGAGAACCATCGTTCTCCCTTTAGCTGATCAAAGAGGTCATCAATCCTCGACAGTGGGTACTTGTTCTTCACGGTCACCTGGTTCAGGAGATGGTAGTCAAAACAGAGACTTAAGCTCCCATCCTCCTTCATGGCGAATAGAATCAGGGATGCCTAGGGAGAAATACTGGGCTGGATGAATCCCTTCCCCTACATGTACCCTAGCTGTACCAACAGCTCACGAAGCTCAGTAGGAGCCACCCGATATGATGGAGTAGATATCGGTTTTGTCCTAGGGTAGAAGTCAATGTAGAAGTCCACCTCTCGGTGGGGAGGTAGTCCTAGAACATCGTCAGGGAAAACATCTGCGTACTGGTCCACCACTACAGGATATGTCGAACTCTTCACATCAACTGCTCTGAGGGTATGGCAGGTCAACTGATGAGTGATCGGCTGCAACATCATCCGAGTAAGTCCATCTTGTGCTGCAAGGGTTCCCTTCTTGCCGATGAAGGTAAACCCGGTCCCATCTGTGTGGACACACCGCACATTGTGCCTAATACAGTCAATCTGAGCATGGACTGTAGATAACCATTCCATACCCAAGATGACATTGTAATGCCTTGATGCCACTATGAGGAGAACCCAGACGAATCTCACACCTCCTAGTGTAAGCTAACACTATCGGCACCCATGCATAATTGTCAATTATACTCCCATAGGAGTATCTAGCCATTAGGATCGAGCCAACGGCTCTATTGGAATCTTCGAGCTTCGAACAAGGGAAGTGGATATGAAAGAATGAATGTCACCTGTGTCTATAAGGACTGTATCTAAGGTGGAGTAGACACATATAATACCTTGAATAATATCTAGGGCTCGAAGGTCATAAGCCTCAGCTGCCTAATGCTGAGATCTCCCCTGTTCTCCAGCTCGCTGCGGTCGGTATGATGCTCCTAGTGGAGGTGGTGGAAACACCGTGAAACGTCATCCACCGCCAGCTACTCGACCAACTCCTCTACCTCATCTGATTCCGCCCTGTGGGCCACCACAATCAAATCTCTGCCTCTACCTAGGAAGTCCCTCAACCAACTGCTAATCTGCTATACAACATGTCATGAAATCACGTACCATGTGACCATGACCGCCGCATGAGTAGCACTTTCTGCTGCTAGAATATGTGTCTCTTATCTATGTGCCCCACACAAATTATCCTGAGTAAAGCGGTCGACCACCTGTGGGTCTGGTCCTCTTGTACCTCCACATCATCTGTCTACTGCCTGCTGCAGAAGACTCCACTGCATGTCGACGAGTAGTGGGTCTCACTGTTGGTGACTGATCAAGAAGGAAACTCTCTACTAAGACGGCTCTCTCTAACACCCACTACTGCGTCAAGATGTTTAGGGAGATCATCGAGGCTCTGATCTCTCACCCGATCCCCTGATCGAAGGTCCGGGCCCTGAAAAATGTGTCTGGCACCATATCTGTGGAGTAGCATGAGAGGTCGTTGAACCTCACAGAGTATTGTGCTACTGTCATTCTTCCCTAATGAAGATGTTATATCTATTGTATCCTCACTACACGAAGGGTGGCTGGTACAAACTCTTCCCAAAACAGGCTCTCAAATTCTGTCCATAGAAGTTTCACCTCGTCATGGACCTGAAGCATCAGGCTCCACCATCTTCCTACTTATTCCTGAAGGATACTCGCAGTAAGGATCACCATATGGTCTGATGGTGTCCCTACCAGCCTGAAGACTCTCACCACAGCCTCCAGCCAATCCTTAACCACCTGTGGGTCTGTCTCTCCCCGTTACCTGGGTGGCCTCTGGTGCTGGAACTCAGGAAACACGCTCAAGCGGCGTGCATCGTCTGCTGCTGGGGCTGGTGGCATCGGTGGCCCAACAAAAAGTGGTATTATGGGTGCCGCCACTGGTAAATGGCCATACCCCGAGGCCTAATCTATTGGTGGGTTGTTAGAGCGTATGACTCTCAGGGCTCTAACTGGTCATCCACAGTGAGACATCCTAAATGAAAAAGATGTGACAGGGTCAAAAGTTTATACCTGGTGAGCTGACCTGGTTGAGCTGACTTAAGGAAACCTTTAATGACACGCACACAATCAGTGTTTTCGTGAACTAAGCTGGAGATCAGTAATCAGGGTCCTGGTGTATGGATACATCGGCCACCGCACCAACACCGGACTCCCTAAACTGAAAACTGCACTTGGTACCCTTAACACTATATCTTCAATGAAAAGAAATATCAGAGTCCTAAGTTCTATGGTAGAACCGACTCCTCTAATAGCAATTTTTTGACCCATCCCCTGGGCCTGTATAGTGACTACCCCAAGCCCGCCTTCCATAGGCCATGGGCTGGCGACTAGCACCAAAGCCTTAAATCCATAAACGGGGAAGGCATTGACTTTATAACGGTAAATAAACACAATAGAGTATGCAATTGGAAGTAAAACATTAAGTCAAACCATATACAAAAGAGTGTGTTGAATGTAAAGGGGTTGGAAATACAAGCCCAATAGTAAAGTACAATACAACTGAAAATCTAGTACAACTAAAGAAAAGAATTAAAGAAGATACTTTGTCATCCTCCGGAATTCCCACCTGAAGGGTGGGTATTGATGACCTCCTCAGCACCCCATGTCCATCCATCTATTCCGTGTATGTCTCACTGAGTGGTCCACCTTCGAGTACCCTCCAGTTCTGCTACTCTCTATCACGATCAGTACTGTCCGTCATCTGCAACCAACACAATGAGGTGCAGGAATAGCCCGTGCATGGGTGAGTATAACGATGCTCGGTAGGGACCCCGTGACCCTTAAGGTCTCTCAAAATCCAGCAACGACAACCAGAAAGTACAGAATCAGCAGATAACCCTTACATAGGTATATGCCCATACATATACCCAAGTTCTTTAGTAACCCATATTAATCATGAGGAAAACACGAAAGTTGTTGACTCACCACAAACCAAGATTTCAGAGAAGTATAGAAGTACATATGATTAGTCGCGAAGCTAGATCATCTTATTCTGTCAATGGGCACTGCTTCTGACCATAAGGAGTCTGACCCACATTGGATCGATAGATACTAACCCCTGCAATGACCGACACAGGATCTAACCCACACAAGATCGGTTTGCGCTGACCCACACAAGATCGTTTCACGTTGAACACCATATGATCTGACCCACACAGGATCGGTATGTGATGACCCTCACATGATTGCTGAGCACTGACCACGGTATGATATGTCTCCAACCTCCGCCTCACTTTCGACCACTGGATTCCTCACACCCGGTGTGCTTGAGTTCCATAGAATCTGCCATCGAGATATCAGTCATACATTGACTGACACCAAACTCCACAAAGGATTAACCCAAATTACTTCCATGTAGTAATGGTTTCAACGTGACAGACGGTACGTAAATCGAACGCTCGGTCTTTGAGTTATTTGCATTTCCATTCCAGGGGCTCGATTGGTTTTTAGGTTCAAACCAACCTGACTGTACTCCAACTATGTCCAAACCTCATGTGGGGTATGCCAATTGAACAATATTTCTCTAAGATTTCTTTTGACGCAAACTGTTCATCGATCGGACACTTGTAGCCCGACATATGGTAAAAATGGGTGTAAACTGTCCAAATGGGTCCGGGTCCGGTCCGACCTAGTCCGAGGGATCGGCCTGGCCCAAGGGGTAAACCCGGCCCAAAGGGGCTGCTCGAACAGAGTGGTCTTTCCCGAAGGGATGGCCAAACACTAGGGCGGCCCAGCCGAGGCCGACATGGCTGGCCCGTGCGGCCGGCTGGCGGGCCCGTGTGGCCGGCTGGCAGGCCCGCGTGGCCGGTTGGATGGCCCACGTGGCAGGACAGCCATGCATGGGGGGGGGGGGTTACACCCCCTTTCTTCCGAAGTGGCCGGTGCATGGCGCTGGACTGGTAACCGTGGGACCCGAAGGGTCCCACCTGCAGCGCGCACCAGTAGCCAGCTCAGCTGGCCACCCTCTTCTGACCGTCGTGGCCTATGGTCGTGGTTCTTCTTTCCAGTATGGCGCAACAGCGCTGCACCTAGCTCATTCGACCGCTGCGGCCGCATGACCATGACTCCTTCTTCCTGTGTGGTGCGACGACACAATGCCCACCTCGTCCGACCGCCGTGGCTACATGGCCACGACTCCTTCTTCTGGCACGGTGCGACGGCACCATGGCCCTCGAGTACCACCGTGGGCCACCTGGACATGGCTCGGTTCTCTGTGCAGCGTGATGGCGCTGTGCCCATTCGGTGGTCCGGTGGCCCTTGCGCCACCGGCTTCTTCTGCGACCGGCTCATTGTCGGTCTCCGCATGCAATGCCGCAGCCCGTCACCCCAGCCTGTTTCTCTAATGTGATCCTCTCTTCCGGCGGCGCCATTGCACTTCCGCCGTCATTAACAAACATGAACAAAAAAAGGGGGAGGTTCTGGCCGTGTTCACATGGATAGAGTCCTCAATGTCATGTTGATATCAATCGGAATATCTCAAAAATAATTTGAATGGAGAAGAATGGGTATAAATTAAACTCAAACCCCTACCTCGCTTGACGACGATCATTGACATAGTCACCAGAAGGCGGCGACGTTTTGTCAACGTCGGAAGAGGAAGAGTTCGGAGATGATGAGTCAAAGATGACATCATTTGCGTTCTTCATGGGCAGCGGTTCTATAACTTCCTTCCCCAATTGAAGAGGGAGAGATGTCTGTCATTCTTCGTTGGAAGAGTTTGTTTCTCCATGTTCTTCCTCCTCTCCAAAAGGTTTCACTAAAATAATTTTAAGCCCAAAAATAATAGAGGAAGTTCTCTATTATTTAATGGCACAACAACACAAATACTTGTTTTTAATTAAATGAGACAACTCATTTAATTAATGGAATGGAAGGGTTCAAATTCAAAATTAGGGTAGGTGAGGAGTTCCAATTAATCAAGAGTGGTGTCCAATTAATTAATGTGGAGTTAATGGGGGTTAGATGCTCGGGTGGTCCCCACTAAACAATATTCTCCAAAGGGAGGTTATGTGCGGGTGGGCCCCACCACCATAGCCTCTAATGGGATGTTATGATGTGGTGGCCCCCAACTCTAACCTCCTCTTGGAGGTTTCAACCACCAAAAATAAAAATAAATCTAACACTTTATTTTTATTCAATTTTCTTAAAAACCCCAAAAAATTACTCCCATTTTCGTCAGAATGCAAATGTGGTGAAGGTCTCACTAAGAAATCACTGTCATTGCGAGTTCAATGGTGCCCTCAGATTTCAGTTTCGAGCACCTATTCAAAAGATATAAAATCATTCTCATACATTTACTAAACGTACATGAACAAAACATCAGAAATTGATTCCGTGCACACCGGGCCTCAGAATCAAGTGCTGTTAGAAACTGCGGACTAGTAAAATTCACATGAATTTATGAAAAAAAAATTCCACAAAATTTCGAGGTCTTTAAAACTCCTCCATATAATTATCCTTATAGACATACCTATACATATCCTTAGAAATATCCTTGGGGATATCAGTATGTTTTTGAAATCATATTTTCCAAAGGCTGACTAAACCCTTTCTCTAATTTCAACTATAATGTCCCTTGATTTTCATACCTTTACATTACATCTTTTTTGTGGAATATTTCATTCAATAAACTATAATATGTACAAATACAATATTAGTTTAGTTACATTGAAAACATGGAACATATTATTCTAATTTGGATAAATATTTTTAGAATATTCCATAAATATCATCCCCATTCGTATTCTTACCAAGAACATTTCATTATATCATAGGTAAAAGAAACATAAAAAAGGGGTGAGGTTCAATGCTTGGTAAATGTAAACAAGGGAGACATGTAATAAAAAACATGAACATAAGGGTATGAGAACATGATAATAAAAATATAAGATCATTCCCTACATATCAAATTCTATAACCATGAATCATATAATAGATATTAGATGTTCATAAAACATAAATCATAATCAAATAAAGAACTTAATCCATAAAAGAATAAAATAATAATAATACATATTATTTTGGAATACACATAATAATATAAAAATTATTTCCATAGTAGTTAAGTAATCGCTTCCAAATCCTTCTTAGTAGTATGGGTTCACTCCCAATACCATCTTGTTGAAGTCATGGTTCACTTTCATTACCATATTAGGAATCATATTTCACACCCATAACCCTCTTGGAAGTCATGGTTTACTCCCATAATGATCTTGATAGTCATGGTTCCCTCTCATAACCATCTTAGTAGTCACGGTTCATGCCCATAACCATATTGGTAGTCATAGTTCACTTGGAAGACCATCTTAGCATACATGGTCCTTTAGGTCAATCTCATGAGATAGAAATATTTACCTAATGGATTGGAGGGAGATATAGGTCCCACAAATCACATAACTAAAACCATACATATGTGTTCCACAAGAACATATATCATCCATCATATCTGAACCTATGTAATTAAAAGGAGTTCAGAAACATCATTAAATCATAACATGACACATGGTAAGAAAATAGGTTTCATAAATATCATTCCATCATGAACACAAAATATTTTTAGAAATAATATTAATTTTATCATTGAATCCTATCAATAGTAAATAAAAATTAACATAAAACAATGTTATCTTATATATAATGAAATTTTTATAGATCGATTGAAAATAATTCTTGAGGAAAATATCCATTTTACTTTGAGAAACACTTTTTAAATCCTAGAACATTTATCAAACCTTTTTTATATTAAATAACCAAAAAAACTTATAAAGGATGATTTTAAAACCATTATAAACATCACTGAAATCCATTTACATGAAAATTATTAAAATATCATTTAAAAACATTTTTAAAAAACATGGACAAGGATTATAAATATTCCCCAACGGAGACATAAAATGAAATAATCCCAAATATTGAAGAGATTGTGAAATCAATACTGATTACAATTTAATCAATATAATCATATTACCCATGAGATAAATAAAAATATAATGATATTAAAACAACATAAAATTATGTTCAAGACTCATAATATATATTCAAGATCATTATATACCAAACATAGAAGAAACAAGTAGTGTATGGGTCATGTGTTCCATAGAAATAAAAGTGAGACATAAATCCATTACTACTTGAGTAACTTAAGAATCATGATCTACATGATGGAATAATATAAATTAAAGAATTTAATATAACTATATAAATTAATTCATTGATATAACCCGTCACATGGAAATATATACACCACATTATAGAATTGAGTGGTGAATATGGCATATATTTCACAGAAATAAAAAGTGAGATGAATTTCCCTTACTGTGTGTGTTTTCTTTTGTTGTATATATGAAATAATCTTGTATAATTACTGTAATTTTATTACAAATTTATCATAGAAACATATTCATCTATATAATACAAAATAATAATTTTTTATGACCTTATAATACCCATTTATTAATAATTCTTATGTTAAAGTAACATTTTGGGTATTAACCGCTTTGTTTTTCATATGTGTTTCGATATCTGAATCATGATACTCTAACATAAATCATGCTTGACTTATTTAAAGAATTTATAAAATGAAATATATATCATATATATGCATTATATAAACCTTTATAATGATTTTATAAATGATTGATACATGAAATGGAATTCAATTTCTATAGAGATGGTATGTTGTACGTTCACATGAACCCTATTTCCATTTTATTGTCATGTTAATATAAAAAATGTATATGATATATTATCATTAAATAATAATTTTTATGTAATATAAAACAAATATATTAATAAAAATTCATTTATATTACAATCTATGAAATATAACTGAATAACAAATCACATCGCATCGTGGATATGATAAGTCGTATGTACAAATAGGTGACATTATCATTCTCTAAAAATATTAGATAGTAAAAAGGTAGACATGAAATTATCATTACAAAAGTATAATTATATCATAAATATCATATATATATATATATATATTATAAAAATTGATTTTCCATAGTAATCACCAACCATGATATGTGGTAATGGAAAAAAGAACAACAATGTTTTGTGAGGTGGTAGTTCACAATACACAAGAAAAATAAGTTCATTATCCATTATATGGAATTGGGTGTAATTTTTTGTCAAACCCTTTATAAAAAAACCGTTGTATTTAGGAAAATATGTATATTATATAAATATGGGATAAATATAATTCAATCAGATCAAGGAAAAAATAAAATAGAAATGTTTATTTATTAATGTTACCTCATCTTTGGATGTCTCATTTTTTATTGTCAAAAAAGACTCCTTCTGGGGGATTTTTGATAAAAGTAAGGATTCTAGGATTTAGGGAAGTAAGTTTTTAGGAAACTTGGTAAGAGGTTATTTTATCCAAATGTATTTATAGGTTTTAATTAATTATAAGGATAAGTGTTGTTTTATAAGAGAGGGGAGGATGCCTCTTGGAATCTTCTAAAATACAAAATTAAAATAAATTAATTTTTAAATAAAATGGCTCCAATGTGATTTACAAAGAATTTAAGATAATTATAGATCTGAATAATATCAACCAATAATTATCAAACATGTTTATCTCATTTTATTACCCTTGTCTGTTGGCTTTAACCCTTAATTAATCTCTTTAACTCTTACCCAGACAACATGTGTTTTTACTAATTTTGGGCTAATATAGTTACTATAAAATTAAAAAAGAACTCCAAATGGATCATTTATGAAATATCTAACATCATTATTTTTTTGGAATAATTTTATACTTTTATGAATTATATATCATTTAATGCAATATTATTTATTTTAAAGTATCATTTTTGTCTATTTTGATATTATTCATTATTTTTCATTTTAAAAATATTATAACAACATGATAAATTTGAACCAAAACTACTAATATATCAATAAAATATCTATGTTATCTAAAAATTTAGTGTATTTTATTAATTGTTTCATATTATATTTATATGTATATTTCTAATAACATTTATTTTATATTTCTATTAACTAAACAATTATTGCATCATTATTATGAAGGTCATTAATTAAATTAATTATTCTCAAAAAATTATAAATAATTTATAATGATGATGATAAATTTATTTTCATTAATGTGAATATTTATATTATAATTTTAATTCTTTATAATAAATTATAAAAAATTTAATACTTATTAAAAAACATGAGTATGACATTTTAATCATATCTTTAAATAAAATATTATAAATTTCATATTTTTACCCCATTATAATAAAAAGGATATAATTTCATATAATGTTTTATTTTGTTCTAAACCCAATTATTCAATGAAATCATGACATGTTTTTGGGTAATATGGTAATATTATAATATTTATTTTACATTTAATTGCCTGATTTACCTTTTACTGTGGTAAATAAATATTACTAAAGTTAATATTCAATATATCAAAAAAATAATTTCATCTTATTAGACTCTAAATATTATTCTGATTATATCCATTTATGTGTTTTTTCTAATTTCAATTAATAGAAGTGGAGAAATTAAATTTAACGCTAATCCTGCAGATGTGGTGAGAAAGCGGGTCACTAAAGATAAAACATGAAAATGATTCAAACGTTTTATATGTAAAATCAATAAAAATTGATTCCAATTAACTAAATTATTTTCAATGATAAATAGTTTTTCAAATAATATTTTAAAACCAATAAAAAATATAAATTATCAAATAAATTATTTCTATAAAAAATGTTTCTCACAAAAAAGTTAATATATTTTTATTATTCATTAAAACATAAAACATATCCAAAAAATAAAAAACATTGAACCAAATTAAAATATTATTGTCATATTTGAAATAAGAAGTTTATTTTTACTAATATAATTTATAAATTGTTAAAAAAATTATTTAAAATTATACCTCCATTAAAAGGCAGAAAAATTACCCTTTTTAAAAAATATTGGATTTTTAATAAAATTGGTGTTCTTCTTATCTTGTGCCTATAAAACATGGTGGATGAATATCAAAAATATTTTATTGAATATATATCATATATATTTAATTAATATCATTCACTAATTATTATTTATTTAATTAATTTAAACAAATGACTTTAGAAGGATAAAAATAAAAATATTTCTATTATAATTATTTGGTATATATTTTCATTTCTAATTAATTGGTAACCAATAAATTTATATTATAATCCTTATATTTTCATAATTTTGTATTTATATATATAAATGATAATTTAATAGCTATGTAATATATTAAAATATTGAATAATAATATTTTAATAATATAATATTGTTAGGCAATCCTCATTCTTGCATCTAACACCGGCTATGATATGAGCTCAAAATTGTTTGTAAGATAATAAAATAATAGCATTGAATATAAAAAAATATAATCTAAGGTTGCATGTATCCCAATATTATCTTGTTGTTAATTATAATGAAATACAAGTATAGTTTTTCCGTATAACAAAAGTTGTATTCAGTATAATGAAAATATTAAATTAATTCAAAAAACATATTCCACAAAATCTTAGAGTGTTATAATAAGAAACTTATTAATCAGTAGCTACAACCATAATAATTACTTAATATTGAGATATTTTAATAATTTTAATTTAATTCACATTGAGGATCTATACATGTTTAGATATTTAGAGAATTTGGTCATAACTTATACATAACATCTTGAAAATCACAAGTAGACAGTTCTACTCTCTATCTTTTTTTTTCATAAAATAAAAACTCTTTAAAATGATAAATGACATTGTTTCATGTTTTAACAACATAAAATTTCCTTGATCCCATCCTTGACCGTATTTTTATTTATGTTCTATGAAAAACATTTTAAAACAAAGGGTGAGCATAAAAATCTTAGTAAGGGATACATAATGAATGTAAACTATTAGTCTTGCGAAAACATGTAAGATATGAAAACATTATCATAAATTAATACCTTTCACCATTAAGAATTATAAAAAACAATTCACTGAATATACGCTCATGGATTACCATTTTTGTAAATAAACTTTCACCATAATGCCCATAGAATGAAATAAATAGCATAAAAGGGTTACTTGGGACATAAACAAAGTTGAATTGAATAACCATAAGGTCGACTTCTACACATATCACTAAATGTAATATCCATACAGATGACTGCCATAAATATAATTAAATGGAATAGACATACGGCCCAATTATATACTTAATTCATTAGAGGTTACAACATAACCACCCATAATTATTTAATCATGAAACCACTCGTCATTTGGTTTATCACTTAACCACCTATCTTTGGTTTATCACGTAACCACCCATCAAATTTCCATATACTATAAAAAATTAAATATTTCAAATAACAACATTTCACTAATAACATTTAATTTTATATCACAAGAAACCATTTTAAGATAGTGAAATACTTAATCCATTCGAAAAACCATTTTCAAAATGAAAACGCCCAAAAAAAGAATAAGGGATTTATTTTCCTTTTAAAAACAATAAGGCTTCTAGTGGAATCAAAATGCCAAATAAAGATTACAGTGGTATAGAGGACATTATCGCTACATATGTTAAAATAATTCCATTTGATATTTAGTAAAAAACTTCATAGAAAAATGATTCACTTTAAAATAAATTAAAAGTCAAAGGGTTTTATTATACACTGTATAAAATAATGAGGTGTTTATTATCAAAAAAATTCCTCAATGATAAAAGATTGAGACGAAGTCCCATACCTTGATCGGACTCGTCACATACAATTATTATGTTCTTGAATAAAATTTATAGGATAATTTATACTTCCATGAGAACCTTTTTAATGTTTATTATTTCTTTTATCACTTATTACCATATTATAACTATTAGTTAAATATTTGAGTTCATATCAGATGTTTTGTCCATGTTTAGTACTTGAGTCCAAAATATAATTGTTTTGATTAAAATTGTGTATGTGGTCATAAGTAAATCATCTAAAGAATGATATTCATGATTTAAATATAATATATATCCATTGTATATGTATTTATAATATTACATAACATTTGGAGTTAAGAAATAAAATTAATCATTCATGGAGATGGTAGGTCGTAGGTACACTTGAACACTACTTTCATTTTGATGTCATATTAAAGGAGATAAAACTAAATGATATAGAGGTATATTATAATTTTAGTATAATATCTATGTTATATATGTTACATATTGATATTAACACAATTTTTTATACGTTTCATGTATGGCATGAAAGAGTCATATCACTTTGAGGGGGTATTAATCTGCACTCCTCAAATGAAATAATCGTATTTAAACATTATGGAAGGCATAAAATTATGTTGTAAATAAAATTTACAGAATCATAGTGTAAATATAAATATAATATATCTAATAGTTATATAAAGTGAAATCATAATGTCCACCATGAGAGGTGGTGGGAAAAAATTGAACAATAATCATTTCATGAGGAAGTAATTCATCGTACACAGAAATAGTATGTTCGTATCCATTAGATTGAGGTGTGTATTAGTGTAGTTAGAATAATTCTCATAAAAAATAATAGTATATTTTGGATACAATTTTATTTAGCTAATCAAATAATAAGAAGATTAGAGGGAGAGAAGAAGGAAAATAATGGAAAGGAACATGGGATGAAATGTTACATCTAAATCAGGTAACTTCTTTTGATTTGAGCCAAAAAGGATTTCATGAATTGCCTTCTTCCCAAGGTAAGTATTCTAAGAGGAAGGAAGGGATGTTGGGATATTATTTTAGTAGATTTTGGGTGATCCAGGTGGCGTGAGAGGTGTGAGTATGTGGGTAGAGGTGGTGTCATTTTATAAGAGGTAGGTGGGGCACATTAGGAAAGTCTTGAAATAATAATTTATTATAAATTAAATTTCGTTTAAAATTGGTCCAAAAATTGATTAATTATAATTTAATATAATTTTGGTATGAATAAACATCATCCAATAATTTTTAGATAATTTTTTAATATTTTTTCAATCATTATAATTTTTGTTTAACCCTTCTTTTATATATTTTAATCTTATACTGATATCATGTTATTTACATATTGTGGATTAATTTAATTATAGTATCATATAAAACGACCCACAAAAACTTATTTATGAAATATTTTGAATTTTATTATCCATTTGTATAAATATTAGTTTTTATGAAATTTAATATCATTTAATAAACTATTTTATATTTTATGTTATGAATTATGATAATTTTGGATGCAATTCATACTAGCTTTTGTAAAAATTCATAACAATTATATTACTTTGAACCAAAGGAATTAACTCAAATCAAAAATTCCAATATCATCCATAAAAAATATTTATGCCATCAAAATTTCCAAATTACATTTATTTAAAACTTTATAATATCATTTACTTGACACTTTCATTAATGATGTAATAATTTCAGCATCATTGTGTCATAAATTAAATAACTTATTTAATGAAAATAATATTATAAAAAAACCATGATGTAGGAAATGTTTTTATATTTTTAATGATTATTTATTGTTTAAGATATAAGTTATATACAAATATATTAAAAATATTTTATTAAAAGATACTTGTTTGTGTTATATTTCTCTTTACATTAAATTAATTTGTATAACATGTCATTATCACACCTATGTGGCTCCATGGGGTCCCAAAATCGACCCATGGATGCCCATGGTTGGCCATACATCACATAATAGGATTATGACACATTTTAGGGTAGTTTTATATTATTATAATATTATTTTTTACCCATATTTATCTGATTTATCCTTTAACTATGATGAATAAAAATAATTACTGAATTTACTATTCAACGTAACAAAAAATTTAAAGGTAAATATTCAAAAAATTTGGATCTTATGATTCTGAATATATATTCTATTTCTCCAAATTCAAATCACATAATTTTCAGTAATTAATTTAAAATTATTTCTCATTGTCAAATCCAAAAAATGTGTTTTTTATAAGTGAAAACTACGAAAATATTCACATGTGTTTATGTAAAATTTTAATGTGAAAATAATTATATTGAAAAAAATGGATTAAATGATAAAAATATATTCCATTTATACATTAAATCCATTTAATAATATGATAAATCCATATCAATGATCTTGATGGAAAAAAGTTGTTTTCAATTAAAATTTACTGTATTTTTACTATTCATCAAAACATGGTAGTTATCCAAAAAATATCAAAAATATATCAAAAGTAATTTTTGATATCCCAATTCTAAAGAAGAAGTTTATTTTGTAATATATAAAATATAAAAGTGTAAAAACGAAATTTAAAATGGTATTTAAATCAAAAGGTGGTAAAACATCTTATTTAGAAAAATACTTATTTTATCTGAAAAATATAATTTGTTCTTATATAATATATAGAAAACATATAATATTATTTTAAAAAATTACATCGAATATATACGACAAATTTTTTATTAAATAAAATTAAATAAAAGGGTGATATGATTTTATAAACGCAACTATTCTATTTTTAAAAGGTCTTTATAAAAACACATCATTTATATTCAATTTTTTTTTATTTCCATTTCTAATAAATTTGGTAGCCAATGAATCATTATTTAAACTTGTGTAAACCATATTTCCATAATTTAGGTAATAATATTCAATCCATCCATTCTAATGAATATTCTATAATGGTAAAATTTAAATAATAATATTTAGTTGATCATTTATGCTTCATATAGCGTATCATGAATTCTATTGAACATATAGTTTCTTTAATAAAACTCAGAAGGTTACATAATTCCCCCCTTTTGGAAATGGTTTCCTCGAAATTTTAAAATTTTCCTTAGTAACTTCATCAAAAAAATCCCACATCGGAAAAAGGGTTAATAAAAATATCACTTTAGAAAAAAGAAATAGTTGTACAATGTCATCCGAGATAACACATATTAGTATTCCATGTATGAAAACATTGATATGGAAGAAAAAATAACTCTCATAGACTAATATATAGTGATAGTGTTCTTGAATAGGGAAATTTAACCACTATAATACCATAAATTAGTGGTTGGGTAAAAGTTTTTTTTTTGATAAAAGAAAGCATATAATGTTTTTTCTTCAAGATCCTTTTACAAAGATGATGAATTTTATTATTTCATAGACTAATATCATAATGAAATATATTGATGTTAAATTTATTGTTTTGTCCTTTAATAAAATTCCCCCAAAAGTCTTCTTTTTCTCCAAATGAGGAGTATTCCAGATGAAACATGTTCTAATGAATCACATAATCTAAAAACAATTAACTATAAATTCATACCATCATGAAACATTAACTATAACAAAAATGGTTAGGATATGATAAGACAATTCCCCCAAAAGAATAATCATTTATAATAAAAAGACTACTTTTCACCTCCAAAATTCATTAAACAATACCCAAATTTCAACAAATACCATTCAATAAACAATTGTCCTTAAATTCATCAAAATAATCCAAACTAAGATTGAAACCCAAATCCTAGAATAATTTTACCACATATTCTGCCATGATAAATCTTAACTTTAATCTCCAAATAACATTGACTACACTTTGAGCCTCATACCAAAAAGTAATTAACCAAATCACATTTTCTCAAAGATAGGTTAATCACTTCTAAAAATAACCCAAATCGCTATATGTCCATAATCAATACATAGATTCTTAAAAAAAATAAAATTCATCCATTAATTCTCAAATTAAAACCCATAGAATTCTTTTTTCCTTAGGCATATAGTGATCCCAACTGAGCGAACATCTTCCAAAATAACGTTGATCACAAAATTACCAAATTATTTTCCTACACAAAGGATATTTTTTTGATAATACATAAGTTCCCAAAATCAACTTATTATTGATCTATACAATCATTTAACTAAAAAAATAATTCATACTAACTAGGGAATTCATGTAGGCCATGGTATGTGATAAAGCCCAGTCGCATTTGGTTGTGGGTTCGATTTCATGACCTTTCCAGATGCAATGGGATGTCACCCATGTTGCAGATTTTCCTTTCTGTAAAATTATATAATTATTATAACATTTTCAAGATTACATAAAATCCTAAAAAAATATCCATAACATAACTTAAGCAGGAGTTCATATCATGACATTCATATTTTATTTAAAAAAACTAGTAACCCATAAGTGAATTTCTCTAAAAAATACCATTGATTGTATTAATATTTTAGATCATAAAGTCTCAAATATGGTTTATATGAAATTTATCTTTTGATCAACATTAAAATTATAAACCCATGAGTATATCCCTAATTATTAATAAACCAACATAATCCCCACTGTTCTCTAAACCATCCTATGAAACAAACTATAAAGCCCCAACATTAAACAATAATTAATCTTGAGATAAGTAAATAAATTAACTTTATTTAAAATTAAGGATATTTTAATGTTTAGTGCATTAGATAATTTGTTCATAACATATACAGAATATCAACAATATTACAACTAGACTCTTCTACTCACTATCCATTTTTTTCATGAAACAAAAACACATCAAAAAGAAACAAGACATTGTTTCATGTTTTAATAACATAACTTTACCTATATCCCATCCTGGACCATATTACTATTTATGTCATGTAAATATAATTTAAAAACATGGTATGAGCATAAAAAGCACATTAGGGGATAAATAATGAATGAAAAACACTAGTCTTGGGAAAACCGGAAAACCAGGAAAATTATATCATAAAGTAGTACTTTTCCCCTTTAAGAATTACAAAAAACACTTCACTGAATATAATCTCATGGATTACCATTATTGTAACAAGAGATTACCATAAATATCATATAAATAAACATATATTATATAAAGGTAACTTGTGACATAAAATTACATTAATGAAATAACCATATGGTCATCTTCCACAATAATCACTAAATGGAATCACCATATGGCCGACTTCTACACATATCACTAAATGGAAAAGCCATACAGATAACATCCATACCCAATTCATTAAAGGTTATAATTTAACCACCCATCCTTGGTTTATCATTTAACCACACGTCATTTTGTTTGTCACATAACCACTTTTCTTTGGTGTGTCACGTAACCACCCATCAAATGTCGGAGTACCATAACACATAAAATATGGAAAATATCCACATTTCACTAATTACATTTCATTTACAATCATAAGGAATCGTTTCAAGATATTGAAATAATAAATACATTTTCAAAAACAAATTTCAATATAAAAAACCCCAAAAATTGAATACGGTATTTCTTTTCCTTTTAAAAACATTAAGGCTTATAGGGGAAGCCGTATATCAAATAACAATTATGGCTGTAAAGAGGTCGTTGTTGCCGCATACATTAAAAAAATAACTTTTGTCATTTATTAAAAAGATTTGTTCAAAAAATATTCCCATTAAATGCAATTAAAATAAAAATGGTTCTATTATACACCGTATAAAACAAAGAGGTGTATATTATTAAAATATTCCTTAATGAAAGAAGATTGAGACAAAGACCTTACCTTGATACGACTCGTCACAACCAATTATTATGTTCCTAAATAATAAATATAGGTTAATTTATACTTTATTGGGAGAATTTTTGAAGCTAATTAGTCTTTTTATTTCACTCATTACCATTTCATAACAATTAGTAAATTATTTGAGTTCATATCAACTATTTTTTTGATGTTTGGTACCTAAGTCAAAAATGAACATGTTTTGACTAAAATTGTCTATTTGGTAATAATTAAATCATCTAAATAATGATATTAATGATTTAGATATTACATATATCCGGTATATATGTATTTATAATCGTCTATAACATTTAGAGATGAGAAATATAATGTATCGTTCTTTGAGACGATAGGTTGTTTAAAGTCTTGAACACTACTTTCATTGATTTGTATTATTAAAGGGGTGAAAAATAAATAATAAATAGATATATTATAATTTCAGTATAGTATATATGTTATATATGTTACATAATTTTATTAAATCTGTCCTTTATATGTTCCATGTTTGTAAAGAACGAGTCTATCACATTGAGGGGCTGTAGTCTGCACATCCTCTAATGAAATTATCATATTTACACACTATGGAAAGAATAATGGTATAATGTAAATAAAAATTATATAATCACAGATACAATATAAATATAATATATATCATATATAAATATAGTTCTATCATAATGACCACCATGAGTGGAGTTTGGAGAAAATTGAACCATCATAATTTCGTGAGGCAACAGTTTGACGTACATAGAAACAGTATGTTCTTATCCATTAGATAGTGGTGTGTGTAGGTGATGTTTGAATAGTTATCATAACAAAATCCTATTATATTGACTATAATGATGTTTTCATGTAATCAAATAATAATAATAACATATGGAGTGAAGAAAAAAAAGCAAATGAAATTGGGAGAAAACGTTACCCCTAAACGAGGTAACTTCTTTTGATTTGAGCCAAAAAGATTTCTTGAATTGTCTTCATCCCAATATAAGGATTCTAGGATGAATTAATGTATTATTAGAGCTTATTTCAGAGGAATTGGATCCTTCTAAGGGGATTTATATGTGTGAGTATGTTGGTAGAGGTGGTGTCCTTTAATAAGAGGGGGGAGGGGCACTTTTTGAATGTCTTGAAATATTAATTTATTATAAATTCAATTTCAATTAAAAATGGTAAAAATAACTTATTTAATAATAATATAATATGATTTTGGTTCTAATACTCATAATCCAATAATTTTTAGACAATTTTTTAATATTTTTCCCCTTATCTTTTTGGTTTATCCCTTATTTTACCCATTTTAATCATATAGGGATATCATGTTTTTTACATATTGTGGGTTAATTTCATTTATATATCTTTTCAAAAGTCCCACAAAAATTAATTTATAAAATATATGGGCCTATCTTATCTATTTTTCAGAATCATAAATTTTTAAGAATTTAATTTCATTTAATAATATATTTATATTATAAGTTATGAAATTTTTCAATTTTGGACACTATTCATACTTGACATTTTTACATTTTCATAAAAACCTGAATCTTTAGAAAAAAATGCATTAACTCAAATCTAATATGTATATATCATTTATATAATTCTTGTATGGCATCAAAATAAAAAAATTATATTTATTTTAATATTTATAATTTCATTAATTTGAATCATTCATTAATAAGGTAATCATTAAATAATACATGTGTCATAAATAAATGTATTTATTTAACAGATAAAAATTATAAATAAAATCCCATTATGTGGGAAATATTTTTATATTTTCAATTACTATTTATATTCGAATATATTAGTTATATAACATTATACTAAATTTTGTTTAGTAAAAGATAAAATTTCATGTTATATTCTTCTTCACATTAAATTAATTCTTATAATAGGTCATTATCAAACCCAAGTGGCTGTAGGGAGTCCCAAAATCAACCCAAGGATTCAAATAGTCTTCCATATGCCATCCAATAAAATTAGGACAAGTTTTAGGATAGTTTTATATTATTATAATATTAATTTTGACCCTTATTTACAGGATTTACCCTTTAACTGTGGCAAATAAAAAAAATTACTGAAGTTTCTATTCATAATGTCCAAAAATAAAAGTTACATATTCACAAAATTTGGATCTTATGATTTCAAAGGTTGAAATTTATTTTTCCAAATTCAACTAAAATTATTTATAGTAATTAATTTATAATTAATTCCACTTTTCAAGACCAAAAGTATGTTTTTAAGAAGTAAAAACTAATAAAAGATTGACATATGTTTAGGTCCAATTTCAATGTGAAATTACTTATAATTACCCAAATTGGATTATATGATAAAAATATATTCTATTTATGCTTTAAAACCATTAAATAATATGATTTAAACATTTAAATTATCTCAATGGAAAAAGTTGTTTTCAATTCAAATTTACCATATTTTTACTATTCATCATAACAAGATAATTATTAGAAAAATGTCAAAAATTTACACAAGGAATATTCTTATGTCCTTCTTATAAAGAAGAATTTTATTATTTCAATATTTAATATATAAAGGTGTTAAAAACTAAATTTAAAAAGGGTTCTCCATCCAAAGGGGGTAAAATTAATTTAAAAAAATACTTATTTTATCTGAAAATTTGAATTTGTTCTTATATCATATCTACAAAATGTATAAGATGAATTTAAAATATTAAATTTAACATATAAAATTTATTTTTCCATAAATAAAAATCCCTAAAAGGGTGATATGATTTTATAAACACAATTTTTTTCTTTATAAATAGGTTTTCATAAAAACACATCATTTATAATCAATTGGTTTTTATTTTCCATTTTGAATAAATTTGGTAACCAATGAATCATTATTTAAAAATCTGTGAACTATATTTTCATAATTAAGCTGATAAAATTCATTCCCTCTATTCCAATGTCTATTTTATAATAGTAACATTTAGATAATAATATTTTGACGTTCATTTATGATCATTGTAGTGTATCTTGTATGCTATTGAACATTGTGTTTCTTTCATAAAACTTGGGATTTTACAGTAACAATTATTCAATATTTCCTTCAAATTATCCACAAAAGATAATATTCTAGTTAAATCATACATATTACTTTTATTTGTAACCAATTTAAATTGAATCATATGGAAGGGATGAGCTCAGATGCTTTGTAAGGGTAAACATAAGTGTTAAAAATAAATAATCATAAGTGATCACAAGATAAGAATATGGGTATAATCAGGATACATAAGGTGGTTATACCACAAAAATCATAGATCATAAATCATGTCATAAGTCATATAAGATCATAATAATATATAATGAAATTAGAGTATATCCAAGAGGACCAATCAAAATAACATGGATATAATGCATAAAAAATAATCCTGAATCATGAGATCATAAACGCATATAATATTTTAGAAAATAGGATTAAATATAGAATATAAAATATCCTGAAAATAAAAGAAACATACAAATGTGTCACAGTAATAAAAATATGAAATAATATTCACGAACTCATTATGCCCACACCTATGTGAATAAAATCATTATGTCAATGCCTTAGTATGTCATGAGATATCAAACATAACCAATTAATTATAGGTAGATATAGGACCCCTCATTTCATCATTCATATATATGTGTGCCATATAAAATAAATTATCAAAATATCATAAATAACATTCAATAATAAAATGGGACCCTTGTCCCTTAAAAATAGAATCAAATAAGAAAAAAAATTCATAATTCTATCAATTAATATGATAAAATCATTGAATATATATGAGTATAAAATGATACTAAATTATATTCTATATATACCAATAAATGAATAATATGTAATTTAATCCATATAGATAAAATTTTTATAGTTTAGTTAATAATTTCTCAACAAATCAATGTATGGAAGCTTGGTGAACACCCTTCATTCAATAAAAAATAAAATATAGCATTTATAATGAAAAGGCATCAGGAGAAAACTTATTCATATTCATAGTGGATGGTTAGTAAACAAAAAGATAGTTATGAATCACTAAATTTATAGAAAATAAAATTTTATAATCCATATAGATAAAAGAAATTAAATGAAAAAATGTAAATAATACACTTGATCTAGAATAAAATATGTCAGGATATGTAAATATTGGATAAACAGAAGTTTTTATTAACCTAAAAAATCACATTGGAAGTAAGGAATACCCTTGAACATTTTTAATATATTTATTTATATAATTGAAAACTTTTATAAAACCTGGATAGTTATAATTTATTTTAGAGAGCATGAAAGGGAAAAAAATTTATAGAAAAAGAAAAAATGGTGAAAAGATATGTTCACACAGAAAACATTAAAAATAGATTATTTTCACATTATTATTAGAACTGCCCATATAGAAATAATTAAATATTTATTTAATATTTTTTAATGAAATAAAATTTCCTTAAAAAATAAATTAATAAATTATTGACTTGTAGATAATGACATTCAAAAAATCATCAAATTAATATAAACTTGGAATAGGGAGGTTCCTAGTTGAAAAAAAAAGAATGGTCAGTTTCTCTTACAAGAAACACTACGATTAAAATATGAGTCGGTAAGAATGATATTTTTAGTGGAAATTTAAAACCCCATGAAAAAATTATATAATTCATGATATAACATCTCATATAGAAATTGTATGCACATTCTAAACAACATGGTTCAAAAAATCATACATGCCTCATTGATTTGAAAATGAGACAATGAAACCCTTACAAAATTGGTATCCATTGAAAAAAAGGATATTTAAATAAATAAAATTACATAGCTATCCAAAACCCATGAATTATTTTGATATGGTAAAATAAATTAATAATTTAGTAATCACACTATAAGATATAAAGATTCCTGATAATAAATATGTCTCAAGAAATTAATTTTATACAAAGTACCTCTGACATTAATTCATGACATTCACTGATGTATTTGAATATTATGTATAAAAAATAACAATATTAATAACCTATTTAACAAAATTATTCACGTATATATGATTTTAGAATGTTTATTTATAAACGTTCTCTACAATTATATTTGTAATATATTATTTATTTCCAATATCATTTTTGAGAAATATTGATCATTTTGAACTACTTTCATAATATTAGTGTTGTTCCTCATTATTATTCAAAATTATATCAAAAATAAATTATACAATGTACTATAATGTAATATTTATAATAATTTATAATTTTATATGTTCATTTTATTAGATTTTGGGTTATGATCTGTAAATATAAAATTAGTGATGAGCATGTTTTGGTGATTTCAACGAATGGATATTTTTATCTTAATAAATGATTTATAAACAAATATTACCATTCAAAAACAAAAATAAATCATTATTTAATTATTTACGTGATATATTATTTGTAAGTAGTTTCTCTTGGTCATCCATGATATTATTGAATAGCATTGTTCAAATAGGTGTATAGATCAACATAAACATAACATACCATAATTAATTGACGATTATGACGTGTCTTAGTTGTAATACCATTATTTCAGGGGAATAATGATATTTTTTGAGGTTTTATTAAACTAATAAATCATAAATTAGGTTAATTATAAGAATATTTTATTTATATAAAACCCTTAAATTATATATATATATATATATATATGTTGTTTTCTCTTTGAGTATGCTTGTTTTAGATGGTAGACCATGCAATGATCTTTTAATTCTCCTATTATTAATTGTTTGTCCAATTTGTCTTAAATAATATTAAACATTACATAAACATAATATTTATTCATTAAACTCATTATCATGACTAGACCTAAGGGGAAGTGATGAAAAGTGGAATACATCATTCTATGGAGGATGTAGTCTGCACGTACGAATGACTGATAATTTCATTTCAATGGAATTGGAAAAAAATATAATATCATTAATTATTTCAGAATCTAAAAAATGAAATAAATATAATAATTATTTACTAAAGTCCACATTATGACCATCCAAGTATGTTGGTAAAGGAAAATTAAACAAGGCACTTCTTGGAGGTGGTAGTCCACACACACACACGAATATTGTTTCTGGTTTCCTTAAGGGAAAAGGGGAAAATGGGCTTAATGGTTATTACCAATATATAAAAACACTATGTATTCTATAAATAATTAATTAATCATATAATGTTCTGAAAATATATTTAAAATGAAAATATATAAAAAAAAATATCTTAGGAAAAAATTAGTACTTACGTTGAGAAAATGAGTTTTCCCATGCACGACTACTTAGAAATGAAGGACATAGGCCAAAATCATGTCTCCAAAATAAGTTTTAAATAAAATATGATTCCATGGAATGGAAAAGAAAATATTTCCAATATGAAAAATAAATTTTGGAGTGGTATTTATGGGTCATTGAGATTCCCTTTTTTATGTAGTGAGAATGACATTTTCTGTAATTATTTCATCTTAATACAAAGAGATAATATGTTCCACATGTCAGGAACACAGCAAAAATTATAAATAATTGGATAATATTTTCTCTTGAGTTATGCCACATCCTCTCAATTTGAATCATGTAGTTAATATTTTATTTCTTCTTCCACTTTCATTTATATTTTTTGTCTTTCACCATAGTAACTAATATTTACCAATGTAGTTAATTTTTTATGCCTAAAAATAAAGTTGTTCTAACTACATAACAAGAACCATATAATTAAAATTTTGAAATAAATTTTATTGTATTATCTTTCTAAAAGTGATAAAAAATAATTTTAAAAAATAAATGTATAATGTATTAATATCAATTTTAGATAATAGTGCATGTTATATTCTAAAATATAAAACATTATTTTTAAAACTAAAATGAATATTGTTAAATTTAAAATTTATTTTATAAAATATTTAATTTTTATGAAATATTTTTTCATACATTTCCAAGTCTTATTTATATGATAATAATTTTATAAAATTCATAGTATTTGTAAGAAATATATTTTTCTCCTAAAAAACTATCCTTTTTGGAAAAAATACAAAGTTAATATTTTAATGATTAATATAGAAATTATGTCCATTTTTTAAAATTTAATGGTTTGGAATTTAATAATTATATAAACACAGAAAGATAAAGAATAAATATTTTCATATGAAAATACATTTTTAACCAAGTAGTCATTATTATTATTAATTTTTTTAAAACACTAATAAAACCGGGAATAATATATTAATATTATATATTTTAAAATAATAATTTAACAAAAAAACACATTATTTTTTTATTAAAATGTATATTGTATAAAAAGAACACTTTTTTTAAAATAAAAATTTATAAAAACGATTTTTGTAAATCTGTATAAAATGAAAATTATATATATATATATATATATATATTATTATTATTATCTGGTCACTCATATTCTTACCCTCATATTTAATGGATATGTTTTAATGGTCATATTTTATTTAATATTATGCAATTTTATTAAGTTCAGTGTTTTATATAGAAAAATCAATTAAGATAATATTTATTTAAGGAAAATACACAGTGATATTTTGGGTTATTTCATTCCCCCTCCCCCCTAAATAAATTTCACCATTAAAATTTTAATTATTCCAAAATAATATAATAACTAAGGGCATATATAAGATATAAATGGATTCATGTTTAATTTTAAATGAGGTTTCATCCCCACTATCCTTGGTATGACTAGTAAACTCATATTTTCCATCATATTAAAAATATAACTAATGTTGAGTTTATCATTAACCATTTCTGATAAATACCCCCAATACAATGGAAGTAATTGTTTTTATAATGAGTTTATATTCGATCTTAACAGGTGTTCATGGGTTGATATTTCGGTTTTATTTCCCTGTCTTGGATATTATTATGGATTTTATGTCAAGAGAGTCAATCCATACCTAATATCAAATTAAATTTGACTAAATGAAGGATAACATGATTATATAGGTAGAACATTCCTATAAACATCTATTACAGATTAGTTATGTACTTGGGGTATATTAATCTAAAAAAGAAACATTTTTATTAAAAAAATAATTCCAAGTCATTGGTGTGGATATTTTATGTTTTTAACAACCATTATAGGTAAAAAGATGTAGGTTGAACATAATATGAATTCAGGGCTCATAGTTCTTGAGTGAGTGATTATTTTTCCTCATTCCTTGTTAATTTTGGAACCCACTTCCATAGTTGTGATTACGTGTTCTTTGTTGTGTACTGGATGTTAGTTTTTCCTAGCATCTTTATAATCCTATAGAATAGGTCATTGACTTGGATAATTATCAAGTTCAGCACATTTAAGAAATTGATCTATTTTGGTACATTTAGATGAATTCTATTTCCTTTCGTTATGTATAAAGATATTTTCACATTTACTCAGTGATTAGTTACTCTATACCTTAATTTCTAATACATAAAACATCTACCAATTCTTTTAATACATTCTTCTACATGATTCATACCACATTTTGGACATGAAGGAAATTTAATCTTCTTTGCTTCATCATCTTAATCTCATGAACATCTATGATACTCAAAAATTATTTTCATTAGTGTGTTTTTAAACACAACGATATTTTTTGTAACACCCCGAGCTTCCACGATACGCCTCTCTTTCAATAATGCAATAGCTTGCATTGTACGCAAGTTCGAGTTCTAACACACCACAACTAATCAAAGTAGCTGTTATGAATAGTAATAACCACCTTTTAAATTTATAGAAATTTTATATTTCAAAATGGACTTCATTTTTGTATTCCTAATATTGAAATTAGCCTATGTTGAATTTTTTGTAATTTTCCGAGAACTTCCAAATTTTTATGAATAGTGAAAAATACTTAAAACAACTTTTTTAATCAAAATAATTTATAGTGATAAGTTATACTATTTAGTGGTTTTAAGGTATAATTAGAATATATTTTTACCATTTTATCCAATGGTGGTCATTATAATTAATTTAACATTGAAAATGGACATAAACAATTGCCAATCTTTTGATATAAACCGTTTCTTAAAAACACGCTATTTGTTGTGACAGCGGAAATTAATTATAAAATTAATTAATGCAACTTATATGTTTGGAATTTTGTAAAATAGACATCATTTTTGAATTCGGAATATCAATTATAGCTTAGGGTGAAATTTTGGCCTTGTTCTGAAAAACTTCAATTTTTGATGAATAGTGAAACCACTAAGTTGTAGTTAAATAACTGATTTTTCGTTTAAATGAAATATTACCACTTCTGTGATTTGATTTTCAAAAATCCGACATACATGGTTGTCATTAAGAAGTAAAATGTGGTTCAATGAGATTAAAATAATTTTTTGGTAAATAGTAACTTTTAAGTTCTTAATCGCGATTAGAGGTAATTAGTGTAGTTTAAGGTAAAAATAATGTTTTAATAATATGAGATGACCTTGACACTTGTAATAATCCTATTGGATGAGTCATGGCCGACCAAGACAACCCAGGGGTCAACTTGGGTACCCCATGGAGCCACTTTAGTTGGAAAATGACATTTATATATATTTATTTAATGTTAAAATTAAATTGACACAAACATGAGTTATTTTACTAAAACAGTTTTTAAGTGGGGTTACATAAGTCCAAATTTTGACTATAAATATTCATTAGAAAGATAAAAAGATTTCCTACATCATAGTATTTTTTTATAATTTTTAGACATTAAATAAATTAAATTATTTATGACATCATTATGATGCAGCGATGACCTCATTATTTAATGATTTTAATAAAATGAAAAGATAATGCAAAACCCAAGGCTTACACTTGTCCAAAGCCTATTGGATGAGGAGATTTCGAACCCTTATCACTTTAGCCACGAATTATATAAGTGTGGGACCTTTATAATCCTAAAAGCATTGTAAAATAATGTAACATTTCAATCTTTCCAAAAGAGTCCCTCCTCTCCACTTATAAAAGGCCCCCACCTCTCCCACCTCATTTACACTTTCAATCCATTTGGCTCGGCCAAACTCTGACCAAATACTCTCCCAACTTCCCCCTATTACTCCTAGAAGCCTCACTTTGGGCTGAACTCTTCCCAAGGAAGCCTTTGGCTCAAATCAAAAAGAGTTACCCGATTTTGAGGTAATGTCTTCTCTAATGTTGTTTTGTTTTATTTTTCTTCTCCAACCCCCTAAAATATTTTTATTCATTTCTTTTGTAACAACACCAGTATACCCAATATACTAGGATGTTGTTATAAGATGGATTTTAGCTACACTTACACACACCTACATCTAATGGTTAAAGAACATACGGTATCTGTGGATGGCAAATTTCTGCCTCACAAAACGATGATTGTTCAACACTCATATAACACCTTAAATGGTGGCCATTAAGATGTCACTATTTTTATATATGATATATAATATGTTTATGTTTTACTTATTCTTCTGTATTTCTCATTTATGGCATACTTTATTATTTACATTATGGGTAAAATGCGATAATTTCATTTTAGGAAGTGCGGACTACCGCCCCCTCAAAGTGATTTGAATCGTTAATGACATATGTGGGATGTATAAAGGATGGAGTAAATGGTATTATACACTATATTATACTGTAATTATATTATAAATTTATATCATTATGATTTCATTCCATTAAATACGAAATAGAAATGAAAGTAGCATTCATGCGTACGTACGGCTTACCATCTCCATGAACGGTGCATTTCATTTCTTACCTCTAAATGTTACGTGACATTATGAATGAATGTATATATTGTATATATATGATATATATGATATCTACATCATGAATATAATTCTGGATATAATGGATATTTCACCACATGAACAACTTGTAATTTTATGAAGTTTATTTTTGACTCAAGTACCAAAGATCGACAAAACGACCGTTATTAACTTAAATAATTACATAATGTTCATAACATTGTAATAAGTGATATAAAAAGGATAATGAAATTGAAAATGGTTCTTAATAAGGTAGATATTAACTCTAGTTTATTATTCATGAGGTTAAAGAACGGTTGAGTCAAGTCGGACACAAGGTAAGGGAACTTCTTAACCCAACTTTCATTCATTGGGTTAATCTCCTACTTTCAAATTATGTCATGATATTATTATGTCTTATTTTGTATTTTTACTTTCTTTATGTGTACCTATAGTGAATACACATAATATGTATATTTTATTTTAAAAATGATCTTTGTAAGGACTTCGTCTCAATCTCCTTTCATTGAGGCATATTTGGTTTTATACAGAAATTTCTTTATACAGTGTATAAACCCCTTTGACTTTTACGTTTATTCAAAAGGAATCTTTTTTATACGAAGCATTTACTAAACGACAAAAGTGAATGTTTCTGTCATACGTATGTGGCGACAACGACTTCTCCGCCACCGTGACCACTATTTGATTTTCGGCTTCCTCTACAAGCCATACTTTTATTTAATGAAAAATAAATACCATGTTATACTTTTCTTTTATTTTGGTATTGAAAATGGTTTTGAAAGCGTTTTTATTACACCAATGTGTTGTATTGATATATTGTGATTGAAATGTGGAAATTTTATGTTTCCTTTATGCATGTTTTATGTGATACAATTATGTTATGGTTTATGATATGGTTAAACCTATTCATATGAGGAATGTATTGGACTTAATAAGTGATGGGTGGAGCCCGCTATAGCTCCTCGATGCATCGGTAGGTCTCATGAGACAACTAGACGTGGAATTGGCCGAGACCCTTTCCCAATTTGATTTATGGTTTTGGCCGAGGCCTTAATCATTTTAGACGTCTTGGCTGAGGCCTTGACAAAATGTTTCAGAATGTCCGGCATTATACATTCCCTCATTATGAAAGTGGTTATTGATATATCATGTGATTATTCGACCAGTAGAATATCCATGTGAAGAAGTGAATGGAATTATCTCATTTTACTTTTTCCATGTTATGTTGAAGTTCAAGTTTAAAAGGCTTTTGTTTTATTTGTACATTGCCTTAAATGTTAATGTTTATTTATGAAAGCTTCCGCAATATTGTTATCCTTACTGAGCATCTGAGCTCACCCCTTTCAATGTTTTAATATTTTCCAGGATGTGAAGAAGTATTTTATGAATGACCTTCATGGATAGTCAGAAGGGGATATGAGTTTGGACTATGAAGACTTTGTTATTAGTTTTTCACTTTATGATGTAATGTAAGACTTATGAATGTATCTAGTGTTTCCAAGGCTACTAAACTAATCGTTCTTTTGAGACTTGATCTTTTGTAATCATGCCAATGTTACGAAGTAATGCACCGATTCTGGGTAGCTGGGGTCGGGGCGTTACAGTTGGTATCAAAGGCAGTTTAGTACTAACCTTGGAAGCTAGATTTAGATAAACTCTGATTAGAGAACATAGCCCAAAGCTAGACTTTGAGGATTAGTATAGAAGAACTTCCTAGAATTTTGGTATTATAGAGATGTTATGATTTTTCCGAGAAATACATCCCTGTCTGGATACGAGCAGGTAGAGGCGGCTCTGGCACAGATGTACCTAGGGGTAAAACCCGAAAACACCGCTTTGATCTAGGCTCGAACGGGAACTGGTGCACGAAAACGGGCCTTGCTGCACTCTTGTTTACGACACTCCCGGCGGATATGCTTAGGATAATTCTCATTTTATTTACAAACCACTATGAAGGGCTATGAGTACATACTTCCTCAAAGAAAAAATTTCTTTTTATGATTATGGATTATATCCATAAATAGTTCAATTTATGTAAAGTGTATAACAAGTATGGAATTATGTATTTTGTTTCATAAACTAATCTAGTTTATGCCATTGTTTAGAAATGGTGCCTAGTGGAAGGAATGGAAACCGTATCAATGAACGAACTCCATGTAGGGATTGCCCTCCTGCTCAAGATAATTATTGTGGATCTGGAGATACAACTGGTGCTGATCAACTTATTACCATACTGGGACAACTCACTCAGGTAATGAATAATAACCTTACTCGTATGGAGCACCCTGATCCGCAACATGGAGGATCAATGTTAGACCGCTTCATGAGGCAAAAACCACCAACCTTCAATGGGAGTACAAATCCTATAGTAGCTGAGCAATGGATAAATTCCTTAGAGCAAATATTCCATGCCTTGGGGAGTAGTGAAAGGGAGAAGGTTGTCATGGCAGTTTATCGCCTCATTGGAGATGCCGATCAGTGGTGGTCGCTGATTCAAAACACAAAGGAAGATGATGACGTATCGAATATGGAATGGAGGGAGTTCAAAGAGCTTTTCTTAGAAAAATACTTTCCTCGTGACCATCGAGCAGATATAGAAAGGCAATTTCTGAGTCTGAGGCAGAAGGAGGATGAGAATGTCGCAAAGTATGAGGCTAACTTTACAAGGTTAGCGAGGCATGCTGCCGATTATATACGTAACCCAAGGAGTAATATTGATCGTTTCTTTGATGGGTTAAAACCATTTCTCCGTAGAGCTTTGGTATCACAATCCTTCTCATCATACGAGGATATTGTCTCGTGTGCTATCAAGACAGAAAAGGAATTCTCTAAGTCTTATGACAACAAAGTAAAGCAAGAGAAGAAGAGAACAGTGGAACAAGATACAGATAAAGGGAAAAGGGAAAGAAGGATTTTCCATTATGTGATAATTGTGGGAAGAATCACCCTGGTACTTTCCTAAAAGGAATGGGAGTTTGTTACAAATGTGGAGAAAAAGGTCACCAGGCGCGTGATTGCATGGGAAAGAAAGAGGCTGTCAAAGTTGAATGCTACAATTGTAGGGAAACAGGGCATTATGCAAATGAATGTCCTAAGCGTCAGGGAAACTTACCTCAGAAAAGGCCAAGGGATCAAGGACAATCTTATGCTGTTACTACAGTTGAAGCAGAATAACTAATGTATTGGTGCTTTTGGACTCATGGATTATATTATGGTTATTAGAATAATGTGATATATATATAATGATTGTACTGCAGTACTTGTTGATTTCAGTAAGGTTTTAATATGATTAAGGTAATCATATTTTTAGTATGTGACAATAAGAGAAACTTTTCTTTGTTTGGGGAATCTGATGTTACAATTGATTTTGGAATTTAGAGACCTTTTAGAGAAAGTCTAGACGGAGGTATTTTGGATAACTATTAAGGTTGGAATGGATTAATTTGAACCATGGATAGTATTGTTTAAGGTTAAAGAATTTCTGAATATTATTTTTGGAATATTATAATACTATAGTTTTAGGAAAAGGACAACCTGCAGGGTGGGGAATAACTCGTCGTGTCGGACAAAGCTGCAGGAATCGAACCCAAAACCATAGTGCGACAAGCCTTTATTTCCTACCACTAGCCTACAGGAAGTCCCTGGTTATTAAAAAATAGTTTTACTAATCTAAATGGTACATGTTAACATTTTGAACCTTATACAATTAGGATAAATAGAATATTTTTGAGTTCTGTTACCATTTGGAGTAAAAGTTGGGTTTGTGGTAAAAATTTATTAACGAATGAAAGTATACATAACAAGTATGTATATTCCCTTACGTTCTTAGTAAATCACCTAAATAAATTCCTCAACATTATAAAAGGTATCTTAAAAAAAATGTGGTTGGTTAACTTTTCCAATTCGGGATTCAATGACCGTTTAACCAACCACAAGTTTGTGATTTTCTTGTGGTTAAACTTTCTCCTAATCCTGTTTTCTATAACTCTCCATCAGACCTTGATGGTTTGTTTCTCCTCCATATCCATATTTTCATATAATCCAAGAATGGGCTATATCGGGTGACCTTTGTACTTATCTTGCTTTCTTTTAATGTTATATATTTATTAACCTTATTTCTGATGTGGGTTTTCCTCAAAGGTATTTTCTCTTTTCAACCTTTTATTTTCAAAGAAAAATTTCAAATTGCGAGGACGCAATTTATTGAAGGAGGGGAGAATGTAACACCCCGAGCTTCCACGATACGCCTCTCTTTCAATAATGCAATAGCTTGCATTGTACGCAAGTTCGAGTTCTAACACACCGCAACTAATCAAAATAGACGTTATGAATAGTAATAACCACCTTTTAAATTTATAGAAATTTTATATTTCAAAATGGACTTCATTTTTGTATTCCTAATATTGAAATTAGCCTATGTTGAATTTTTTGTAATTTTCCGAGAACTTCCAAATTTTTATGAATAGTGAAAAATACATAAATTTTTTTTTTTAATCAAAATAATTTATAGTGATAAGTTATACTATTTAGTGGTTTTAATGTATAATTAGAATATATTTTTACCATTTTATCCAATGGTGGTCATTAGAATTAATTTAACATTGAAAATGGACATAAAAAATTGCCAATCTTTTGATATAAAATGTTTCTTAAAAACACGCTATTTGTTGTGACAGCGGGAATTAATTATAAAATTAATTAATGAAACATATATATTTGTAATTTTGTAAAATAGACATCATTTTTGAATTCAGAATATCAATTATATCTTAGGGTGAAATTTTGGCCTTGTTCTGAAAAACTTCAATTTTTGATGAATAGTGAAACCACTAAGTGGTAGTTAAATAACTGATTTTTCGTTTAAATGAAATATTACCACTTCTGTGATTTGATTTTCAAAAATCAGACATACATGTTTGTCATTAAGAAGTAAAATGTGGTTCAATTAGATTAAAATAATTTGTTGGTGAATAGTAACTTTTAAGTTCTTAATCGCGATTAGAGGTAGTTAGTGTAGTTTAAGGTAAAAATAATGTTTTAATAATATGAGATGAGCTTGACACTTGTCATACTCCTATTGGATGAGTCATGGCCGACCAAGACAGCCCATGGGTCAACTTGGGGGCCCCATGGAGCCACTTTAGTTGGAAAATGACATTAATATATATTTATTTAATGTTAAAATTAAATTAACACAAACATGAGTTATTTTACTAAAACAGTTTTTAAGTGGGGTTAAACACGTCCAAATTTTGACTATAAATATTCATTAGAAAGATAATAAGATTTCCTACATCATAGTATTTTTTTATAATTTTTAGACATTAAATAAATTAAATTATTTATGACATCATTATGATGCAGTGATGACCTCATTATTTAACGATTTTAATAAAATGAAACGATAATGAAAAATCCAAGGCTTACAGTTGTCCAAAGCCTATTGGATGAGGAGATTTCGAACCATTATCACCTTATCCACGAATTATATAAGTGTAGGACCTTTAGAATCCGAAAAGCATTGTAAAATAATGTAACATTTCAATCTTTCCAAAAGAGCCCCTCCTCTCCACTTATAAATAGCCCCCACCTCTCCCACCTCATTTACACTTTCAAGCCATTTGGCTTGGCCAACCTCTGCCCAAATACTCTCCCAACTTCCCCCAATTACTCCTAGAAGCCTCACTTTGGGCAGAACTATTCCCAAGGAAGCCTTTGGCTCAAATCAAAAAGATTTACCCGATTTTGAGGTAATGTCTTCTCTAATGTTGTTTTATTTTATTTTTCTTCTCCAACCCCCTAAAATCTTTTTATTCATTTCTTTTGTAAAAACACCAGTATCCTAAATATACTAGGATGTTGTTATAAGAAGGATTCGAGCTACACTTACACACACCTACAACTAATGGTTAAAGAACATACGGTTTCTGTGGATTGCGAATTTCTGCCTCACAAAACGATGATTGTTCAACACTCATATAACACCTTCAATGGTGGCCATTAAGATGTCACTATTTTTATATATGATATATAATATGTTTATGTTTTACGTATGCTTATGTATTTCTCATTTATGGCATACTTTATGATTTCCATTATGTGTAAAATGCGATAATTTCATTTTAGGAAGTGCGGACTACCGCCCCCTGAAAGTGATTTGAATCGTTAATGTCATATGTGGGATGTATAAAGGATGGATTAAATGGTATTATACACTATATTATACTTTAATTATATTATAAATTTATATAATTATGATTTCATTCCATTAAATACGAAATAGAAATGAAAGTAGTGTTCATGCGTACGTACGGCTTACCGTCTCCATGAACGGTGCATTTCATTTCTTACCTCTAAATGTTACGTGACATTATGAATGAATGTATATACTGTATATATATGATATATATGATATCTACATCATGAATATAATTCTTTATATAATGGATATTTCAACACATGAACAACTTGTAATTTTAAGAATTTTATTTTTGACTCAAGTACCAAAGATCGACAAAACGACCGTTATTAACTTTAATAATTACATAATGTTCATAACATTGTAATAAGTGATATAAAAATGATAATGAAAATGAAAATGGTTCTTAATAAGGTAGATATTAACTCTAGTTTATTATTCAGGAGGTTAAAGAACGGTTGAGTCAAGTCGGACACAAGGTAAGGGAACTTCTTAACCCAACTTCCATTCTTTGGGTTAATCTCCTACTTTCAAATTATGTCATGATATTATTATGTCATATTTTGTATTTTTACTTTCTTTATGTGTACCTCTAGTGAATAAACATAATATGTCTATTTTATTTTAAAAATGATCTTTGTAAGGACTTCGTCTCAATCTCCTTTCATTGAGGCATATTTGGTTTTATACAGAAATTTCTTTATACGGTGTATAAACCCCTTTGACTTTTACGTTTATTCAAAAGGAATCTTTTTTATACAAAGCATTTACTAAACGACAAAAGGGAATGTTTTTGTCGTACGTATGTGGAGACAACGACTTCTCCGCCGCCGTGACCACTATTTGATTTTCGGCTTCCTCTACAAGCCGTACTTTTTTTTAATGAAAAATAAATACCATGTTATACTTTTCTTTTATTTTGGTATTGAAAATGGTTTTGAAAGAATTTTTATTATACCAATGTGTTGTATTGATATATTGTGATTGAAATGTGGAAATTTTATGTTTCCTTTATGCATGTTTTATGTGATACGATTATGTTATGGTTTATGATATGTTTAAACCTATTCATATGAAGAATGTATTGGACTTAATAAGTGACGGGTGGAGCCCGCTATAGCTCCTCGATGCATCGGTAGGTCTCATGAGACAAATAGACGTGGAATTGGCCGAGGCCCTTTCCCAATTTGATTTATGGTTTTGGCCGAGGCCTTAATCATTTTAGACGTCTAGGCCGAGGCCTTGACAAAATGTTTCAGAATGTCCGCCATTATACATTACCTCATTATGAAAGTGGTTATTGATATTTCATGTGATTATTCGACCAGTAGAATATCCATGTGAAGAAGTGAATGGCATTATCTCATTTTACTTTTGCCATGTTATGTTGAAGTTCAAGTTTAAAAGGCTTTTGTTTTAGTTGTACATTGCCTTAAATGTTAATGTTTTTTTATGAAAGCTTCTGCAATATTGTTATCCTTACTGAGCATCTGAGCTCACCCCTTTCAATGTTTTAATAGTTTCCAGGATGTGAAGAATTATTTTATGAATGACCTACTGGGATAGTCAGAAGGGGATATGAGTGTGGACTATGAAGACTTTGTTATTAGTTTTTCACTTTATGATGTAATGTAAGACTTATGAATGTATCTAGTGTTTCCAAGGCTACTAAACTAATCGGTCTTTCAAGACTTGATCTTTTGTGATCATGCCAATGTTACGAAGTAATGCACCGACTCTGGGTAGCTGGGGTCGGGGCGTTACATTTTTATTGTTAATAATAATTTTAGGAATCCAATATGTTATAATCATAAGATTTCTCACCCTAACTCTTATCTAGTTAGGTTTTCTATTATGATAATCTCTACATTTTTCTATGAATCCATTGATTACTTGGTTTCTTTGATATTTATACACTATTAAACCAATAGGTGTTAATTATGTCTAATGAAAAATTAACACCATAAAAGAAGCATTCTATGATAATTTCCTAAAAAATTCAACCTCATAATTTTTTAATCTTAAGAATTATTTTATTTAAGTTTAACCTAATTTAATATGGGATCAATTTAGGTTTATTTAAGTTCTGTTCCCTCATATTGGTTAACCTAATTCCATAACATAATAAATAATTCATAATAGATTATAAATAGAATTTTATTAACCAATGATTATCCACTAAGAGTGTCTAACAAGGTATTTTGTGTTAGGCCCACTCATCCTACAATAATGTGATGATTTATTTGATTCTCAACTATCCATTTTCATGGTGATTACCATAGGATCATCTTTACCAGAAATACATCGAATTTTCAGTATCCATACTGGGATAAAATTTCATGTAGAACAACATAATCTATACTTTACCAAAATATAAGGATGTTTAATTATATATAGAATTATTATGTAGACTTATCTGTATAGTTTTCCCTAAATTATTATAGTCATAAAACTAAAAATATTTAATATTTCCTCAATATACCTAAAAGGATATCTATATCATTGAAATTATGATCAACCATAAATTATTACCCCATGTTGACATTTACACCCCCAACTAATAGAATTATAATTTCCAAAGCAATTTAAACACAGCTATGATACCAGCTATGAAATTCCATAAACATGAATATCTCATAATTAAAAGGCTTAAAGAAAAATTTTTATTACAGCATATTTCTTTGATCTTTAAGGATTAATGTTTTACAGAATTTGGACAAAAAATAACTAATAAAACCATGCCTTTTTAAAGGAACTAATAATATTAATATTATATAAGAAAAATATTAATCCATAATAAGTCTTCAACTTCTACCCCAAATTTTATAGAGATGATATACTTCTAGACACATCATACAAAATGATTTTATTTATAAAATGGGGAAAGAAAGCTTTTGAAATGTATGAGCTTTGATTTATGGTTAGGATGAACACAATGGATAATAATTTAAGATCATAAGTGATAATAATTTGATCGTATTGGTAGAATTAGGTTATATAATAATGTTATACCCACAAATTGTTAGATCCAGATGAGAATGATTGAATGGTTAAGAGGAGGGTTAATTGACCTTTTTAAATATTTTTAATCACCTATCAATAATATTTTAAGAGATAATATGTATAAATAAAAATGAACAAAATTATATTTATAGTAGTTCAGATCTAAATGATCAGAATCAACACTTAAACACTATCAACTGAATATAGAGAGACAACCCACTGTAATTGACTCTCTGGATTTTGAATGGAGTTACAACCCTTTACAAATATTTTGTTAACCCTGCAGGCACAACATAAGATTTAATTTTTCACAGCTAGAGTCAGAACCCAATCATCCTTCCCTTGTCTACTGAGTGGCACAACATGAATAGTCTTATATTCTTAACCAAAAGGTACAAGATAAACATTCCTACCCTTTTCAACCTAGAATCACAATACAAACAACCTTAAATTTTTCAACCTAGATGCAGAACCCAAATAGTACATCCTTTTTTAACTTGGTGGAACACACAACTAGTCCTACCTTTTTCAACCCATAGTAACAACCCAATGAAGGAAATTTGTGTGGGAGTCACAACATAAAAATTCTATCTTATACGAGTATTATAACCGAAAATATTTCTGCATAATCATGAATAGAAACAACTGAAAATAATAAAAATCATATAAACAAGAAAGGATGTTAATGTTTAGGCCACAATGTTCACTCCATTATTAATGGATCAAATGAATAAATCTTAGTTGGGATTAGTATTTTATATCCCAGGAGTATCACACAATACAATTAATGAATATCCTCAACATCATTAACTACATATGGATATATCAAACTATATATATATATATTTCATTCAAGAATACTGGATTCAATGCTTTAATATTATTCCATTTCATTCTTCCAATGGAACATGTGATTTATTTATTGAATACACATGAAAATTATTGTCATGTAGGTTTACATCAATAATATTTTTCATTTAAATAGTTTATACAAAAACAAAATTGGCTATAAAATTTAATATATTTTTAATATAACTCATAAATGGAGTATAAATATTCTTGGAGACTTCCCATAATACATGTGAGATGGACTTTCCATATAACAAATAAATTGGTTTTAAAAATTTCATGTTCCACAAAATCTACATTTATATTAATACATAAATTTTTTACATTTAATGTAGTATAAAATATCCTTAATTAAATTTCTATGAGGTCAAAATAATTTTTGAGTATTTATGGAATAAATAAATCAATAGAAATATGTGAAACAATTATATAGTAATTAAAAAAACAAGAGTTAAAAAAATATTACTTTTTATAAATTAAAATATTGCATTCTTTAAGTGAATATATATCATAAGGTAGGTTAAATACATTCAAAATTTTAAATTTATGTGATATTTTGATTTATCATTTTATAGAATAACCTTTTTCATCTTATGATTGTTTTATTCTTCTTCTTGCGGTCATCTCATTTTTTAAATGTGGTCAATTTATTTTCCTTCTTATAGTCAGTTCATTTTTCTTCATATTGTAGGTTTATTTCTATTCATGTAGTAATCTCATTGTTATTTTTGGGGTATGCTCATTTTATTTAAATCAAACAGTTCATTTTCCTTCTCTGGGTTTGTTCTTTTTTCTTCTTATGGGAAGTTCATTTTTCATCAGGTTATTTGTTCATTTTCCATCTTTTTATCAATTCTTTTTTCTTATTATATTCATTTCAATTTTCTTCTTTAGCTCGGTCCATTTTTATTAATGTGTACATTTCATCTTTTAATTTTAGGTCAATGACTTTTCCAAATTTTCCTAACTGTTAAAGACTTATATTGGGGGCTTTAAGGTTTAGTCAAATTCCATACATTATGCTTTAATGTATTATTCTCTAAAAACATAAAAATTTTCTAAGATTTGAAATATTACTATTAGCCTGAAATATAATGTTATAACTTCATGTCTTATTCTCAAACCCTATTCTTTTCATAATTTTTATGGGTATTTCTATAACATCTTCTGATCATGCCTTTACCATTTTTCTTCATCAAGGATGTCTTATACTCATTAATAAAGAATTGTGCTCACGTAATACACTAATGCCTTTATTATTTATCTATATTGACTCCAAAATACAAACATAAGAACATGTGATATTAATCCGTGTAGTGATGGATTTTCTATGAAATAAACACCGAATTAAAAATATTAATTTATATCATTTCTTATAAACATTTTAAGAATAAAATTATTTTTTTATCTTATGTCATAGGGAGTAAATAATTGTATAAAAATTTGTTAGAAATTATCATTATGAAATAAGAAATATTGAAAATATCAAAACATAAATAAAAAATAGTTCAATGAGCCATTTCAACATTCTATACGTTTTTTTATAATTAAAAACATATGTAAATTTTAAAATTTCTCCCAATTTTTAAATTTGATCAAAAAGTTAAAACAAATTATACATTAAATGTACTAATGGTTTCAGGTTAAAAAATATCTCTCTAAGATAATAGAACATATTTGTAAATAAACTAAATTTCTAATTGAAACTGTATGCTCAAAAAGCCACCAGAATGATTACTATGATGAAACATAACATTAAAGATATATCAAACACATAACTAAGATCCAGCTAAATTCATATATTTTCAAAAATATTAATACATATATTGATAATTGTATGTAATAATATAATTAATTTTGGTAAATTATTCAAGAAGCCTCGAGGATCTATTAGAGGTTATTAATATATAATTATTTTCTATCAACCAAATGGTTTCCATTTTTTATAGCCCAAGTTGGTGAAAAATATAAAAAAAAATTATACATATTTTCAAAATTAAATTATTATCACAAAAATAGAGTTTGAATCTACCATAACACATTCTATAAATTTATATCTCCACCATACAAGTTGAAATTTTATTTTATAATCCTTAGTTAAATTAAGGGGGTTAATAAAAATTATACCATATTGAACTTCTGTAGACACATGTTATGAAACAATATATTATTTTCTAACATTGTCAGTATTAACGTAATATCTGAAATCAATGTTTTTATTCCTTGATTAAAATGTTTTTAAGAATTTAAAATTGCAGATGTAATATCACAATAAATTAGGATCTTCTAAAAAATAAAACCAAAATATTAAATTTTCTATTTAATCTATAATGAATGGGAATAATGAGATGCAGTGTAAACATAATCACTATCAACAATTGATCCAGCTATGGAATTATATTTCTTAAGAACTCCATCAAACTAAACATTTCCATGAAATTGATACATACCATTGGTTATTTTCCTATCTATTTTACAAAATCTGAAATTCAGATTTGATAAATTTTTTATTTGAAATGGATTTCTTGTAGGATAAAATAATTTGAGATTCAATGATAATTTAACATTTTTAATTACTATATTAACATCCTTTAACTGAAATTATTTAATATTAGTTGTAATCTAGTTCAAATACAAACTAAAATCAGGAAATATGCCATATATAATTTCAAATAAATTAAGCTACCTATCATTACTCAATAAATATTATTATCAAAAGGTTTTCAAGATTCATGAAAATTTAGCTTATAATTAGTATTATTTGGAATATTTTAGCTTTTACATCCATCGATATCAAACCTTTAAACCCATTTTGTATCAAATTTTTACTGATTAAGAAAGATACCACCTTTCCAAAAAACTATTTTCAAACTCAAGATAAACTCATTTTAACCCATAATACTCATACAAAACTCCAAATATAAAAGATATGAAAATTAAATACTTTGAAAACAGTTTTATGATATAAATATAATATCCTCAAAACATATTTGTGCAATTAAACTATATTTTGAATCTATATTAATTAAAAAGTTGTATAATCATTTACTTTTCCAAAAAATTATTCCAAATAAATAATCTCAACCTCTCATACCATGCTTAAGGAGATTATTTCAAACCATAAAGATATTTTGAATTTTTAAAAACATGATTAAGTTTAGATTCATTCTCAAAAAACAAGGGGATGTTTTAGAAAAAAAAATTAGAAATATATACATTAAAAATCACTTATAACATCCATTTGAAAATTTTGAATACAACAATGAGTTGTATATGAATAAATAATTCTTATAGATTCTAATATATAAACTAGGAAAAATTATTTTTCAAAATTAATTACTTATTCTTGATTGTAACATTGAGCCTCTAACCTCACTTTGTTTCTAATTATTTTTCCAGACTCATCTAACTTATTTACAACAATACATTAGGAAGAAATAATATTTTGATCCTTATGGGGTTAAACTAAGGTACATAATTAAATAACATTTCAAATTATTTAATTCTTCATGCATTTTTATAATTTAGTTTGAATTAGATAAATCATCATAGTTATTTTGAATTATAAAATCATAAAATAAAAATTGATACACATAAGTAATTTTTAATGAATTTATCATTTTAAAACTATTAGTAATATGACAAATTACATTTTAATGTAGATGGTGTGTATGAATATATAATTTTATTCACGAGGAATACACTCCCACTCATTAGATTCATTAAAATATTAATTTTATTGTTCTTTAATGTTAAATTCTCAAAAAACATCCTCAAACTTTTCTAAATATTATTTTCTCTCATCTATATATTTTTCATCAAATTGAACATGAAAATATTCTTCAACTACTAATGATCATTTATTGTAAAAACTCTATGAACTGATTTTTAATAACCTATAAAAATGAATTCATCAAATTTTGAATCAATTTTTTAGTTAATATTTTTTATTGATAATGTAATGCGTTCTTCCAAATACTCCTAAATACAAAATTCTACACTCCCTTGAATTCATTATTTCATAAGGTATATTCTTTAAAAAAGATCTAGTATAAATTCAATTAGAAACATGAATAGTTAATTTAACAGATTATTCCTTGAAATAATTTGGGAAAATGTACTCATTTTTCATTTTTATTCATTTATTATAAAGTCCTATTATTCTTTTCTACAGCAGAATTTGTTTGGTGGAGTCCTAGTTGATAAAAATTATCATTATACCTATTCTGTTTATTGAATTTATCACTTCCCAAATTTGAGAACTCACCACCTTTGTAAATTATAATTGATAAAATTTGATAAAATTTTTCATTTAGAACCAATTTGAAATTTGAAAGAAATTAAGATAAATTCTTAGACATATGTAATCGAAAATAAGTCCATGTTAATATATTATAGACTGTAACAATGAAAAAAACATTCATTTTATCTCTGAGAATAGATTTTTTCCTCGGGTTAAATAATCCAAATATAAAATTTTAAGTAGTCTAGATGTTTGTACCTCTTAGGGAAACCTAAAGTAAAATTTATATTACATAACTTTTAAACCGGAATCACATATAATGTTTTTTTCACATATAATCTTGAGAAAATCCAACAACATTTTATTTTTCTAAATATTATGTAATAACCTATAATTTTCATGCCCCTGTCTTCTATTCTACAAGACATTATCTAATTTTTCAACATTTAATCATTTTATATTTAATTTTTATAACATTATAAAATAAATTAAATAAATTTTCTCTCTTTTAAAAATATTAAGATAGATTTTTCTTTGAAAAAAATACACTTTTCATTATCAAAATTTACATTCAAATTATAATTGAAAATATTCGAGATACTTATTAAATTATTTATAAATGATCACCAAATAAAACATTTGAGATGACATATAAATTTGAAATTCCAAAATAAATATAATATTTTAATTTTCCCTTTGAATTATCAATAAAAGTAACAATACCACTATCACACTTTTTAAAGGAAAGAAATTTAGAAATATCACCTAACATATATTATGAAAATGCATTTCCCATTAACCAAACATCCTTTTTTATACTTTCAAAACTATTTTCCCATATAAACACATTTATGATTTATTTAGAACCCATGCAAATATGGGTATATTTGGATTAGAATTATATTTCATGGGAACCTAAACAAATTTCATGCAATATTTTTCTAGTAATAATAAAGATAATGATTTAAAGATAAAATCAATTGTGTGACAAAGATACTATGTAAATATAAAGGAACAATAATTTATGTAATGTCCCTTCATTTGAAATCTAAATAATGTGACAAGTGAAACATTTGGTTTTATAAATCTTCAATAAAAAACCATCATATCCAAGAGAAGTTTTAATTTTTTTTCATTTTATTCATACTCGTTATTTTGTCATATGTTTTTCTTCATTAAAAAAAGGATATATATACCTTAAATCATTCAATTCACATTCAAAGTATATTATTTTAATCCCAAATACAATCAAAAGTATTTATTTTTTATTATTCATATTTTTTACTAATAATATTTATGTATAAATTTTTCAAGTTAAACAATTTCTATGTTAGTGAATTATAAATCATTGGATCTTGAAGGTTTATTTTATATTTTTCATTTTCGACAAGAATATAATCATTTTTACTCTTAATATTTATGAATAATATTCTAATATTTTTGACATTATTATTGGTTATATTCATCTCTTTATACAACTCATATTTAAATGGATCATAATCATATTCATAAGAGATATAATATTTACTTACCTTTCCAAATAAATCCACTATACATACACATGGTAATTTTTTTAACACCAAATTCAACACTAGAATATTATTTTGATGTATAACTCCCACCATATATGATTTCATTACTTTCTTTTCTGAAATATTCTATAGTTTTCATATAATTCTTATGTCTTGGTTATTTGGGATTTATATTCCCTCTTTCTCTACATTCATAACAAATAACATCATTATCAACACTACCTTCCTTACTTTATTTACATAGTGGATAATTCCTTTTTTATGTCAGTAGCCTTTATTTATTCTCAATTTAGATACATATATAACATAGTATCATTAACTTCATTTTAAATAATGATTATAAGAGTGGCTGGAGACATGCATTTTTATTTAAAATCAACAACTTTCTTTTTCAAATTTTCTTTTTGAGTAATATGTTTCAGTTCTGAATCATTTTAAAGTAATTACAGAATATGATCATATAATGTGTATTCCTTTAAATCATTACACTCATAAATTACAACATTTTTACCATGTAATTAAATATTTACTTTTATTAAAACTCCATCTTCAAAAATAGAATTATATAATCTTTATCCAAACTCAATCATTTAATTTACCAAACAAGTATTTCAATGAAACATTTGATTAACTATCTCTTCATCTCCCATTTTTAATACCTATTAATTATCTATTAATACACCTAATTTAGTTTTTATCAATTTATCCAGTCCATGATAGGTAACTTTTAGTATTTTCTTAATTTCATGTGTTTTTTTCATACTAAAGTATGACTATACACATTTTAATTAATTGAATAATACAAAATATATATCACTTTATGATTTAGAACATAATTTATTATATCATAACAATTAATGTTTCAAGATCAAAATTAGGTAGATTTTAAAATTTCAAAAGTATATTCCAATTTTAAATGCTCATGTGTTTACGAAATGCCTCCAAACGAGACCCCCAATTTCTATAATCATTCCCATTAAAGAGTGGAGGCCTTTATGGAGTCTATCCATCATTCTCATTAATTTATATCATCTCAAAATAGATATTCTCACTTTGACTATTTAATTTGTGATATTATTATAAAAAAAATATAAAAATATGATAATGTTTGGGAACCACCTCCAATACCAATTTCTAAGTACTAATAAGAATGGTTAAATAACCAAGGGGGTGAAATTACTATTTAAAATATTTTTAACCACTTATCAATTTTTTCTTAATGGAGTGGTAATATAAAAAATGAATATAGTGATTTTTATTTTAATTTGTATCTAAATGATCATTCCGTACTCTTCACCCCTCTCAAATGAAATGATATGGACCCCACAATAACAGACTCTATAAAAATTTAAGGAAGTCACAACACATTAAAAATGTATTTTTAAGACCAGGATACACAACCCAATACTGAATTTTTCATACCTAGATTCACAAACCAATTATCCTACCTTGTTCAACCTAAAGTTCCATCCCAAATAAGAATTCATTTTTAAACCTATAAGTAAAATATGAACAGTCCTTCCTTTTTCAACCTAGAGAAATAACCTATATGGTCTTGTCTTTTTTAACCCAGAGGAACATCCAAATTCCTGGATTTTGTATGAGAGTTACAACCCTAAAATCATACCTTTTAAGGGTATTATAACACAAAAAAATTAATCACATACAATAATAGAAAGAAGTATGAACTATTTAATCCAAATGAACAATAAAGTAACTTAGTGTTGAGGAAGTAAGTATCTCTCCAGTTGTAATAGATAAAACTATTTATGTTTAGAAGTGAGTGGTATTTGGTCACTAAGGTGTATCTCACAACAATGTTAAATAATATCCTCAACCACCTTAACTTGATCTTGTTCTATCAAAGTAAATATATTGATTTATTTCGTGCATAGTATATTTACAGCATGTATCCCATATAATTTCATCCTTCCCAAAGAAAAATAAGATTTATTCATTGAAGGTGCATGAAACATCTTCCCAGATATATTTACATAAATAATATATTATATCAAAAAAATATGTGCAAAAAAACTAGTTATAAAATTTAATACAATAGTAAATGAACTCATAAAACCAACATAAATATTCTAATAAAAATCTCATAATATATGAAATATATAATTTCCAAATTTCAAATAATTCATATTTAAACATTTCATATTATATGAAAACATAATGTGTATTAACACACATATGATTACATTTAATTTAATATAAAATACCCCTGCTTAATTTTTTTAGGATGAAAATAATTGTTCATTATATAAGGAATAATTAAATAAAGAGAAATATTGGAAATAAAAATGTAGTAATTAAAAATATAAAAGAATAATAAAATAACAGCATCTTATGAACTAAAATATGAAATATTAATTTATTTATTTTAAATCATAAGGTAGGTTCAATAATTTTCAAAATTTCCAATTCATACGATAGGTTGATTTTTATTTTTTTAGTAGTCAAATTTGTTTCTTAAAACCATTTCATTCTTGTTATAGTAGCCATTTAATTTTCTTTAATGTGGTCTATTTATTTTACATCATATAGACAGTTCATTTTATTTCATATGATCTATTCATTTTTCTTCATTTAGTCATTTCAGTTAATTTCATGTGGTCAGTTCACTATTCATCATGTGGTCAGCTTATTTTTCATCATGCGGTCAATTCATTTTCCTTTATGTGGTTATTTTATATTCCTTCATGTGCTCAATTCCTTTTTCATTATATGTTCAATTCATTTTCCATCATAAAAATAGTTCATTTTTTCGTCATATGTTCACTTTATTTATATTCTAGTGGACATTTATTTTTTTCTTCATAAAATAATTTCATTTTTCTTATTTTAATCGATTGATGACTTATGAAAAATTTATTAACTGTTGATGACTTATGTTGTGAGCATAAAATATTATATTTAATTAATACCATATTCCATAAAATCCAAAACTTAGTAGAATCCTCCAAATATTTATCTGTATTTAAATATTAAGATGAGGATAAAGGCTTTTATTATAGACTGAAGTCTTATCCTAAATTCACATTCTACTGGGAAGTCTTATGCTCAATAATCCAAAGTCTTAAACACACTCATTTTTTCATTTTTCTACCTCATTGAGGTCTTATTCTCATAAATGAAGACATCCTCTTCAGTAATAGGATTATTTATTTTATATTTTTCTATCTCGACACTAAAATTCATTCTTATGATTGTGTGATATTAATACATATAGTGAATGATTTTTCTCAAAAATAAACATGAATATTAGAATAGTATATTATATTATATATTATAAAAAATGTAAGAATATTATACTTTTCATAACTTATGTTAGATAGAATAATGTAATATAATATAAGTTTTGAGGAATTATAATTGTGTAATAAAAATTTTATAATTATCAAATATTAAATAAAATTTTATTTAAGGATCCACGTGAATACAATTTATTAACCATAAATAATTTAATAAGTCAAGGTATAAAATGAGAACATATAATGTAATTTCTATATATCAAGGAAGAATAATAATAAAAACATATCTTTGATTCATAAAACAATAATTCGTAATCATAAGGGAAAAATAAAGGATATCATAGAAAAGAGTCATAAACATAGAATGTAATGTGTCCTAATAAAAAGATAAACATAAAAATGTGGAATAATCATAATCATAGGAAACCTTATAAAGAAAAATCATTATTACCATGAATTTTGAACAAAATAATTTTGTCCATTTATTAAAATGTGATCAAACACTTTATTCACATTCCATTTTGAAAAAAATAATTTTGTCATTTCTTTATTATCACTTGAGATATAAAACTTATCCAATTCATTAGAAGGGATATATAACCCCAAATGGCATCACCCATACATATGTGTTTCATTTAAAATCAGCCATTATCATATCATAAAATAACCCATGTAATGAATATTGTATTCATTCCCTTTCAAATGGTATCATGTATTGAAGACATTCATAATTCTATAAATTAACATGATAAACACATTTGATATAAGTGGGTATCCAATAATACTAAATAAATATCTATGTAGATACTATTCAATGAAGTATATGGTATATACACTCTATATAAATGAGTTACTTATTTTAGTCTATAGTATCCCCAATAAATCTATGTATGATACCTAGATGAACACTATTAAATCAATGAAATTGAAAATAGTATATTTTTAAGGAATGGTATTGGAACAAAATTTATGCCTATTCAAAGTGCATTGTTATGTAAAAAAGGTAATGATGGATAACTCCTCTGATTGAAAATAACATTTCATGAGTCATCTAGAGAAAAAAAGGTTGGATGGTAACATTTTAAGAATATCCAATACCTATAATAAAATATATCAAAATATTTTGACATAGGTGAATAAATAAATTAGGAGAAAAAAATCACTTTAGAAATATGGAATTCCCTTAACCTTATTTTTAAATTATTTATATAAAAAAAGAAATATTTCATAAAACATGGATTAATATTTATTTTATAAAATATGAATGTTTAAAAAATATGTTTGATAAAAACAATAATTTTTTTAAAGATGATTTCACATGGAATTTTTTTAAAATAGATTCACTTCACACATTAATGAAAACAAACCATAGGAAAAATGGGAAAAATTTAACTAGTTATCCTAATTCCACTAAAAAATAACAATAGAGGGAGAAAAATTAGTCTATGTAGTACCATAGTTTATTTCTATTGAAATTAATTCTATAATAAATATTATTTGAGTTTTGAGTAATAATATTCTTTTCAAGTTATACTGATTACGTATATTTAATTTCAAGTTTTTCAATAGAATATATTAATGATTATATAAATATAAATTTAATATTAAAAATAATATTTATTCACGATTTAATTATAATAAAATTTATTTATCAAATAAATGAATAATATAGTGACATTAATGTGTTTAAATAAATAGTTATTATTTAGGTTTTGATAAATGTAAACGAGGATTAATGATGGAGTTGGGGGACTAGAAGAAATGATATATTTATTTAACAACATTCAAATAAAAATTATTTTTTAAATAATAAATTCTATTTAGATATTTTTATGTTTGGCACATGGTAAGGAAATAATAATAAAAATAATATTATTATTATTATTCAATGTGGGGTGTACTTATAATTGAGAGTTTCTTTAAGGACTGTTATACAATAATAATTTCTTTTTAAAGGTTGGGGTTGAATCCTCATTTTTATTATTAAAGCAAAGTAAAGACCTCTTTTAACTGGGTAGAGGGAGACCCATTACATAGCCCGAAGGCCTAGTGGGCTTGTAGACCATTACATATCATGTGGGCCAAACTTTTTGGCCCAATTCCCATTCTATGAATAGTAACCTGCCTACTACAGTACCTGCACATTACCGCTGCCGCTATAATTCCCTGCTGCCACTACAGTACTCGCCGATCTACAATGTCACCACCTCTACAGTACCGCTACAGTAACCTGCGCCTAATGGGTTTTGAACACCCATTTTTCATGTAGGATTATGAGGTTCTTACCACTAATCCAAACTCCAACTACAATTATACAATAATAAAATATATGTCCTATGTATATTAAAGTAATTATGTCTTTTTCTAGGTATAATGATGTTTCATGGAGAATTTTTTCCCACTAAATAATTTTAGAGTCTCAGGGTATTGTGCAGTCACCATGAGAGTGGGTGAATTTGGGATGCTAAGCCTTTACTAATTTAGTTCAACTTATAATTCTTTCATCATTTAATTTGATTGATCCAATGTCAATTTTTATGATATATGGATATTTATAAATCACCTTCCCCACTTTTCCCTACTGTTATACAAATAATTTATTGTAAAAAACATGTAAATATTTTAATAATGTTCAACCACAAATTGAAAACCTACTTTTATTGTTTCAACTAACATAGACTCAACGATTTTACACTGATTATATTTTCATCAATTAAATGTTTTGTGGAAATTATTTATCCTTAAATCACAATTTGGATCCCAAAAAATAAGTATCCTAACATTAAAAATTATCTTGAAATTATACTATACCAACTCCCATTAGTCTTCAATATTCAATAAAACTGAACAAGTCTTCTACTTCATCTTATTCTTCTAACAGAGTACTGACACTCTATGCTCGTTTTTCTTTTGATAAATTTAATTTCGCAGCACTCACTTCATAAAAGTCTGATGGTTCATACTTCTTATCTTTTCTATGAATATGATGTTCTATACTTCTCAACATTCCTTGGAACTTGATGTTCTATACTTTTTTACATTCCTTGTAACCCAATGTTATAGTCCTCTAAAATTTCCTTATAACCAGATGTTTCAATATTCTAAACATTCCTAGGAACATGATTTTATTATCCTCTCTACATTCCTTAGTACCTAATGTTTTAGTCCTTCCAAATTTTAGTAACTAAATAATATCATTCTTGTAATTTTTGGTCGAAAAATTCCTCACTAAAATATTTCTTCTCATAAAAAATGATCTGAATGACATGGGCTCCTTATATAGAATTAATTATCGCTGATATGTTTGGTGATTCAAAATATTCAAACTCTAAAATATTCCCACTTTTAAATATCTCAGTTAACCCCTTTAATAAATCCCTAAAACTTTGGATTCAATGACCTTCATACAATTTTAAGGAAATACAAGTGACAACATCTTCCATCAAAATCTGTTAGAGTCACAATTTTCAAATAATGAATGCTGGACAAGATCGTATAACTCAACATTAACCAAATTTATTCTGACTTCACATACATGTAAATTCCAGTGTTTTTTTGGGTGTACATTATTCTGAATAGATTAAAAATAAAATAATTTATTTCTACATGTATTCTTCCATAAATCACTTATAACTAAAATTATAATAAATTACCAAAATATATAAACTACTCACAAATGCTAGGATAATATTCTATCGATTGAACACACAAACATCCACATGAATGGATTTCTCATTTTCATTATCTGGTTTATTTTCTAGTGAACATAATAAACCACATCAAATCTTCTTAAAATATTATTCCTAGTATTCTCACACATCATCCTGCAGTAATAAAATCATGGGATATCCTGAAAATATTTTTATGAGTATTTTGAAGAAAATTATTCAATATATTTCACATATCATGCATCTTTTTCAAAACTCCTTCTTTAGAACATTTTACATCCATGGATTCATTCTTATAAAAATTCTAATGCTTCACTTAAGTGTAGCATGGGCTAATATTTTTCATTCTGCTCTACATTGATGAGTTTTCCACTCCTAATGAACTCAAAAATTCTTCATTAATAAGATAATTTTTACATATTCTAAATAAAATACATAGAATAAATTGATTTTAAACTTTTTCCATCATGAATGTATGAAAACATAATTTATAAAACATGTCGTGAATAGGTTTCTTATGTAAACACTTCATGGATTATCAAAGTTTATTATTTAGAATAATCAACATCCTAGTCTTCTGCTTCTGGTAACACATGTTCATGTAATATAATATTATATATGAATACATTATTCTCTCTAAACTAAAATTTTATAAACTCTCTATATTTACTGAACACATCTCTTTTTTTTATAAAATATATCTTGTAAATGTACTTATATCACTATTTTATTCCTATGATAGTTGAAAAACACCATCATCCTTCTCGAAATTCAGATCTATATTTACCATCTTTCGGTAAAATCATCTAATGTGGCTCCTTTTAGAATTATTAATAATCATTAGGTATTAGTATATTATATGAACGCACTATTTTATGTGTATTACTCACATTTAATTTTTTTTCAGCCCAATTATTTATTCTAGTTAACTCAAGACATTCATGCTCCAAAATCATCTCTCTCAAAAAACAATTTTTTTATCATTAATTTACCAAGATAAAATTTCTTTTGTTTAAAATAGTATAATCCTTCCAAATATTTCATAAATATTTTGGTTTTTTTCATCCAATCATGTGATCCATAAAAAAACATTATTTAACATCTTTTTCCAATAATGTAACTTCCGAAATTTGGTTGCTTTATTTTATCATCATCTAGTAATATTTATTTTTTTCTTCTTGTAAAATTAATTTTCTCCTTCTTGTGATCCTAATTTTCTCCATCTGGTAAACTATATCTAGTCCATGAATATCTAGGTAACATAATTTGTTAACTCAAATTGGAACAGATAGTATATATTCACTTTTCAATACTTGTCATAAATTTAATGACGTTTACTCAATCAATCATCAAATTTTAATGATTTCTTAAAGATATAATTATTTCATGGACTCCTTATGCATCCCTAAATGACTGTTACATTCACATTCCTTCAACCTAAAATTTTCTTTCTTCCAATGATTTTTCTCCTTCCGATGTACATCCTTTCAATGGTGATACTTTTGGAACATTGATAGGATACATCATTTTTCAATAACATACTCATTAATTTTTTCAATTATTAATTTATTAAAAATAAAGTACTTCATCATCATCGTCTTATTGGTTCCAAATAATTCTATGAATCCAAAAAAGTTATTAGCAAGAACACACTCAATAATGGAGAGCTTCGATCTCGATCCTCCCTTTCAGACTAAGAGAACTCAATGGAATCCTTCATGTTCAAAATGAATTCTTCATGTAATAGATGATGAATAACGAAAGTGTTTTGTATCATCAATTCAAAAATCAAATGACTCTAAATAGATGTTCTAAGGTTCATGTATCATGTGTTGATATTCAAATTGGATTTTATCCTTCGATCCTTCATCGTAATGACAGTATGACAAGAATTATCAATATATTTAACAATGATGAAAGAATTACAAGTGAAGGTATTTATTATTTGCATAAATTAATTATAAATTATATGTGAAAATATCATCTCTCCAATATTCTATGGATTTGTTATTCAAGTTATTAGGATTTATCGAAAGAAACTGATGAAAATCTATCATTGGACATTGGCCCAATAGATTCTACTACACCCTAGATCCATGAAGGTTGACATGTGGGACATTATCGATAGTTTAAAATTAGGTCGGTTTCTCCCCTAGAATGGTTGTGTGATATATTATTTAATATTTCATGTTATTTCTTAAACATCACCACCAGATTCAGTTGGGGAGACTATTGATTACATTTGGCCTTAGGTTTTAAGTGTTCTCTCAACATTTATGTTATTGAAGATATGGATGACTATTTACTCACCCACACCAATCTCTCCTCTATATGTAGTATGCTATGTAGGCATATCCTAACTATGGTGGATTATGGTTATAGGTTATAGACTCATACAGGCTATAGTGGATCAAGGTTATGATATACATGTATACACAGGCTATGAAGGGTTATCGTTATAGTGTATGAAGAATGTAATGTATTGTGGTCATTATATTTTGTTTTTAAGGATATAAAAATAGTTATTAATCACAGTGTAAGTAATATAGAAACCCAAACTAAGATCAACCATGATAGATAAATTAAATCATCGACAAACTATAAATAAAAAATTTATACATTGAACCATATAAAGTCCTTGAAATTATCATAATTTTGTGTGTTAAATAAATACCATATAATATGTAATAAAATGACATCCCTCTTCTAGATGTATCCATCAGTTCTTCTTTATTGCTCAACAATTGAGCTGGATCCTCCACTCTCCATGAAATTCTTGTTCATCATGATACAAAGGATGTAATAGAATAGATCAATGAGAATGCAGGAGTTTCATATAATAATTAATAAGAGAATATAAACCCATTTCAAATTAGTATGATCCTTTATTAATCTATTAAAAATTGACCTTAAGTGAACATGAATTTATTAATGTGTTAAAAACTGCATGAATAGTGCCTCTTCTAGTTATGAATTGAATATATGTATGAAACTCCCATTAGTTCCATCTTATAGAGAAAATATTTCTTAATAATTTCCAACATGGAAGATAATTTAGATGTTATAACTTCACATGAACATTCCTTGACTGTTGAAGTCACTGAAATGGTATTGTATATTATGCCTTATGATAGGGCTAGTCATAAACTATGAAACTCATTGGTAGTGGATCTTTATGATAAGGCCAATCACTCACTATGAATTTCATTGTAAAATAAACCTTATGATATCTATCTATCATACAATATAATATCTCCAAATTCATCATATGCATTATGGATTTCAGGTATATGTCCTTAAATCTCTCAATTTCAATAAAGCCTTATAGAATTTGTTCCATTTCACTTTATAAAACATCATATGTGATAATATATAAAATCATATCTAAAACACTTTTGAATATCATTAAAAATAATTTTGGAATGATATGATTAATTTCACCTTTTATAACATCAAATGGAATATTTTTTGACAACTCATCAAAAAGGTCTTATGGATTTACTCTGAAAAACATTTAGAAAATATATTTATGTCAAACTCAACCCCCCATTTAGTTAACCATAAATATTATCCCATGGGGCCTTTATATAATTGAAAACAAATATAATCCATTAGATCCATAAATTTAACCAAAGAGAGGCCTCTAAGAATGTATCAATGATACTAAAGCTATGGAGGGATATGGCCTAGTTTTTATCATACACAAGTATCTCTATACTTATTTCCACTAGTAATATCACATACTATCATTAATTTTATACATTCCCTTTTCCAATAAATAGAGTGACCATGGGACACAAAGTACGTCAATATCATATATTCAATTCATACATTCTCCATTCTCTGAGTATAGACTGTCTAGATTGATGAATACATCATATGTAATTCATCTTTATCGATGAGAAAAACACTTAACCCTTACCTAAATAGAAAATAAAAACATATTTACTATTTGGGGTTGTCTTTACACTCCCTTATTCTATCTTAATTAAAGGAAGATATGTTATACTCACTATATGAAAGAGAAAATCCCATCTCAATTGAGCTCTAACCAACTATATGATCAACAACATACCCAACCCCCCCTGATTAAGTTATCCTTGAGTATTACAAAAGAAAAGTATAAATGTATAAGGGTCCACATGCTCTATATCTCACCACACATAATTAATGAATACATTAAATATGATCCATGCACCACAATTACACCATAGATACAGTGTATGGCACTCTTTATAGTAAACATTTTGGGTCATCCAATGCACAAAGTACAATTTTTATACCTCATAAGAATATTATATATCTCCATAAAAGATCCATACTCATTATAAATTTAATTTTTTTCCATAAACTCTAATACCTGATGGTAAACATTATTTCAGGATAAATCAATGGTTGACATTGAGAATTCAATTATCATTACACATAAGAAAATGTATAACAATATTTATATATATATAACCACTATGGAAGAATGATAAAGTGGAGATTTAATTTTTATATGTTACATTTTATATTTTCAAACACTTTTAATAATACTTAACACTGACTTATATGAGAACCTGTTTATCATATCATATATGTTATACTGCCATATCAGCCTTATGGATGCCACACATTTGGGGGGGGGGGGTTACCCATTTTATCTATATGTAATTTTTACCACATTTGTACATGATCATTTGATACAACCCTTCCACTAAACTCATTAATCATTAACATATATTAGAAATCAATCTTGAATAATGGTTCTATTTAAGAATTTTATTCTAAATGTTCAACTCATTGAACCTATTCAAACACATTAACTCCACATTATAACATGCTACAATATTAAAAAATTCTAGTTTCTTCGTAAATTTTTTTTATGTTTAACATCATCATACTTGTAACCCTTTCCAAAAAACATCCCCCTTGATATCTTATGGTAATTGTCAAAACCCATCCCCCGGGGCCCATGCTGTGACTACCCCAAGTTCGCCTCCCAAAGGCCCGGGGCTGGTAACTAGCACTAAAGACATTATACCTTGAGTGGGAAGCATTTATCTAATTACTTGTGTGAAGGAACACACAAACAACAATGTCCCCTTATATCTAGAAAAGAAAAACATTCATGCCACTAAACAACCACTGATTAAAGGTATAAGCTATAAGTAAAATGAGCCAGAATACAAACCCAAAAAAGAACAACTGAAAACTAGAGAGTAAAAAAGATCTATGTAAGAAATTCATGAAATACCCCGCCTGAATGATAGGAACAATGTGGTTCTCAGAAGCTATGGAAGTACCGCATTCCAGTCATATGTCATTGGAAACCTCCTAGAACTAGTCCACTGAGGTCTCTGTCCAAGTGTTGGTCATCTGCAACTAAACACAACATCTGAGGGCAAATTCTGTTTAGTGGTGACTAAAACAATACTCAGTAGGGGAACCCGAAAGCATAATGATAAACCACAAAATAAAAACCACCAAGAAAAGCACAATCACATCTACCCACATATATGCCCATACATAGAACACAATTATCCATATTTACTCATCTCAATCACTAATAAATATAAAGGCCCAGTCTTATAACCCATACCAGGATTCTCACTAAGTATTCAAAATGAAACACATTGACTAGGAGAACATGCTCCATGAGCATAACCATCCATAATCGCATTGTCCGAGAGGTACAATCCAACAGGAAAAACTCTACCATTCCTCATGGAACATCTGAGAGAACGTTCTCTATTTAGAACCTTCTACTAGGTTTAGATCCAGTTCTTGACACTAGAGGTCATGTCATTTCCATCATGCGCCTAATAAAAGACTATGGAAACCCATGTGAAGAGGCCCGCTCCTTACCACTACACTCAGTTGAGGAAGAACTACTCTGGACTAATCTATGTTACATCAGTCTCTCCTGTAGGTAGTGGCACACAACTCCATTCATTGAGGAAGATCTTTCTCTTACTTAGGTATTGATTTCTTCAAGTGGAGGGTCCCCTACTCGTAAATTTGTCCTACAGTCCATGGAGCTCCAACTTCTACAGAGGTCACTCTCCCCGTCACTACTCGGAGTGGGGGAGTACTACTCCATAAGCGACGACCCGCACCATGGTTCCAACAGGGTAGTACTACTCATGAAGGAATGGAACCATGTTATGATAAGTGAGTTCTAAATCATATATAGGGGACCTAATCCCAACCCTATAGGGGAGTACTACTCAGTGACTAAAGGACATGAAATGTGCTACTACGGGAGTACTGACTCTATCAGTTTATTCACTATGTGGGACCCATACCATAGTACTTAAGGGGAGTATTGGCACTATGCTAGAGGAAACCACTCAATATTATGACAGGGGAGTGTTGACTATTTGAGAATAATGCATGAGGATCCACACCCTAGAATGGAAGGGGAGTAACGACTCCAATATTGGGAACCTGCATCCTGGTCCCATATTGAATAATCTACACTTCCTTCACAAAAATCTCTGAGAACTTCTGTCGTAGTCGTTTAGGGGTGTAACACCACAAGAGGAAACTACCCAAAGGAATATAATTCACACCCATGATGTGGGGATTCCCGTATCAAAATAATTATTGTGATAAGGAGTAATCACTCCCTGAGTTGTCAAGGGACTGATTTTCCTATCATCTCATCAAGAGTACTACCTAGATTCCGATCAAAGTCTTCTTATATCGGGAGGGCCTACTCTTCAAATCAATATAGTGTCCTCCAAATTCTTCAAAAACACACATAGAGTGTCTCGAAAAGGATTTTATCATCATAAGGGTGCCAACATCACAAACGACTTTCCAATTGGATGCACACTCTGAATGATATTAGTGTTTTAGTAGATAGGGGTCAGTTGTGTTCAGGGCCAGTCCGACCTGGTCATACTGACCTGACCAACCTGGCCTGGGGGGTCCCACATCATTCTACTCAGTTTTAAAAACCTGAATTAACATGGTTCGGGTCTGGGTCTGTCTGGTCTAGCCCATCCACTGGGATAGGTCCATTGAGATTTGCTGGAATTGATCTGGTTCGACCATTAGCCCAGCCCACCGGTTCGCCCACCGACCCAGTTCCATCCATCTCGGCCTGTAGTAGTAGGTCCGGTCTCCTCTAGATCGAACGTCAGGAGGGAATGAAATTTGTGGTGTGTGTCATCTGGCTATGTCATCCACCCATCCTATCACATGCAGTCCCTTCTGGACCATGTGCCCTCGCACCGTGCCATGCCTCCTGCCATCACCACTCCACCGACGTGGTCGGGTGGCCTTGTCCACCACCGCCAGCTTTTGTCCTACTATCGGTGGATCTTTCTGCACTGATATGACCCGAGCTGGCCATGGACCAGTTTGAGGTGGCGTGAATTCAGTTTGTGTCGCAGCCCACCTAAGGCTACTGCCGGCGTCGACGCGGTAGTAGAATTTTCAGCCGACCATCGTGTTTGCTCAGGTGGTTAGTTCCTAGATCCATCTATTCCTCCAGCCTCCATTGGGTTCCAACATCCCGACTATAACCTTATAAATTCATTGCGTTAAATCTGGAGTTTCATCCTTGAAGAACACCTAAGAACTCTTAATGGAGGTTGGGCTCAGGACTTTTTCGTGTCGACCCGCACCCTCCGTTTTGTAGTTTTTAAAATATTGGGGGATAAGATTATGATTCTATCAAAATTAATTCCAATACATAACCCCAAGTATTAGCACCTTCTTTCTAGAAAAAGTGATCCGCGGATCAACCTGTTTATGTTTAGATCCACGTTCATTGTTTTAGAATGAATAATGGGGAAACTAAAAACACAAAAAGTAAACCCATACTTGAGATATGTTCATTGCTGAAGTGATCTGTTCACTAGGAATCACATTCTATTCGAAGAAGTTTGCAGTCATCACTCTCCGGTCCTATTTGTCAAGGTTTATCATTGTCACTAGCGATTTTCCAGTGTTCTTATTTAGGGATAATTTCTTCACCTTGTGTCAGAAATACTCTACCTCTGAATCTCCAACCCATTATCTCATTAAAAGAGAAACATCTCACATCATTTTTGTTGCGCTGCATCGTCACATTGTTATATTGTTTCATTCATGAAACAAATTATCTGAAATGCTTCAATTAATGTATCATTACACTTCACATTTAAGATCCTAGTTAATGGGATTCATTTAATGTGACTCGTCATCACCTCATCACTGCACCGTAGTGATTACGTGGCACTGTACAATGGTGAAGAGAATAAGAAAAAATAACTTTTTATGTTATTTTATTTTTTAATCCTAAAATTCAGAAAACTATCTTTTTGGTCAACCCTCATCGGTCGAAGTTAGGGACATTATAGGAAAATCCCAACATTCTGAGTTCAAAGGTAACCTTTTTTTTATTCGAGAACCTGTTTAAAAGATAGAAAAACATGATCAAACATTAATTTAATTAACATTAAAAAAATTCAACAACACATCCCAACCACTCTAACCCTTGGAATTATATTCCATCTTAGAGCCTAGTTTTGAAATAATCTCATTTAATTTTTTAAAAAATTCCTGGAATTTAGGGGTATTACATTCCCCACCCCCTTTAGGGATTTAAATATTCTTAAGCCAAATCATGGGCTAATAAAGCAGAATGTGGCACTGAGCATGAATATGAGTCGGCCTCTCCCATGTGCTCTCCTAGAGATTCTCATGTTGCCAATGAATGTGCACCAAAGGTATCAAATTCCTATGTAGGACCCACTCCTTTTGATCCACTATCTTTATTCGGAACTCTACAGACTTCTCCTCATCATCAATGACCCGCTGGCCCCAGTCGATGACGTGCGATGTATCATTCACGTACCTCCTACTACTGAAAAAGTGACATATACCCATTGTTAAAAACCTTGGGTATAGTCCCCAAAACTGTGGGTATAAGCTATAACGATGGTTTTGGGAAATATGGGAAATCGAGGTGTTGATAAAGGTCCACATCCTATACCAACAGTTTCAAAAATCATGGGTATATATTTTTCCACTGTGTAACAGGCCTTATAAAGGCATACCACCATGATAAAGCCTTATAACCAGGGTTTGAAAACTATGGGTATTAATTTTTGAAAAAAAACAAACACCAGATTTTGAACCCAAGACCTGCCTTTACCCAACTAGGCATCTCACCACTCTAGTTATTCCTCTTATATATATATATATATATAAATGTGTACCTTTAGATAGATATATTAATTTCACTTTCAATGTTAAAAAAAATTGCAACGTGTTTTGATCCTGCATCCCTAGGATAAACTATACAATGCCTCACCACCCCAACAACAGATCTCCTTATTATATATATATATATACATTTATTAACATGTATTAATATTAATAATCTATAGGAAAAAAAATGTTCAGTGTGATTCGATCACGCGACAGCTGGTAATAAGAAATAATGCTTCACCAACACACCTACATAGATTATATGTATATTTATTTGAATCTACCTATATATATTAATTCAAACTGTTTTTATAAGAGGAAAAACCATGGGTATAGGTTTTCCCACCAAATATTATTTGTGTGACATTGAATTTTTTCCCCTCCATATAGTGAAGATATATCCTGGGGTTTTCAAAAACATGGGTATAGGTATTCAAAATAAAACACTATACCCACAGTTTTTCTCAAACCGTTCGTATAGGCCTTGACAAAAAACACATATACCCATGGTTTTTTTTCAAAACAATTGGAATATGCCTTCAAAAAAATCTATACCCATGATTTTCAAAAACTATGGGTATATGTACCCATACTATCCCTATACCTATGGTTTTAAAGAACTATGGGTATATGGCTATATTCCAGTAGTTACCTAATCAGTTACACGTGTAAAATGACAAGAACCACACTCTATTAATGGGCATGGGGTCCAGTGGCTCACCTCGATGCTAGATTGATGAAGAAACTGACTGAACCCCAAAGTTCATATCCCCCTTGGATGAACTGTGTTAAATCCTCCACAAGCGTTACTTGGTCAATGTTGACTTTGAACACACAGTGGTATTTATGAATGAAATTGGGATTCCCAGGAGAAAATGTAGGGTATTACTAGGACCGTTGTCTACAACTTCCACTGGCCACACAACTTGATGAAATCGGAACACTGCCACACTCACATGTGGCGTCCTTGCAGAGTTTGAATGGTTAGAAATGATTCCATACTATGGAAACATCAAGGGCTCTAACTCTACCACCATAAAAAAATCCCTAGAAATACTGTCTGTGGGATTCTATGTCATCCTACTTGGGATTCCCATTCATCATAATGGAAAACCCTTCTTTACCATCATAAACATGCCACATCATTTTCCTAATACAGTCAATCCGGGATTTAATAGTTTTAGTCTACACCAAGAATGTCGACGTAAGGCCTCGATGCCATGACTAAGAGATCCCAATCATAGCTCTCTCTTCCAAGAGTCAGGTCACACTATCATTTCTAGTGTTTGATGAACGAGACTCCACCAGTAAGAGTCTCTATGTGGGTGGGACAAGTCCATAGTCCAACCAGAACCCTGAAGCCTCAAACATAACTCTCAAGATAATTATAACAACTACGACTTGTTTCTATTAAATCATCATTCAAAATAAATGACACTGATCATACCTAGAATCTCTCATTGTGCTTCTTGGACATAATCCATGGCTGCATGTGGCTGTCCTCACCAACGTCCTCCAGCTCCCTGAACCTGGCATAGCCCACATGGGGGTGGTGGTGAAAAAGCTATAAACTATCTTCCACATCCTACATCTCGTCTATCTTTTCTCCCTCACCAGCCATTTTCCAGAACTCATTGCTCCAAGTGTTGTATCTTCCAAGGTAGTTCATCAACTGGCTCCCTCTTAGCAACACGGCAGGCCGAACAATCTCTAGTAAGATTTCCCCAACCATTTCAAGTGTAACATTTCCTCTTCTGTGGATTATTTTCTTCTTGGAATTACTTCTGCACCACATACCCACATGTCTATATTTGGTGAGGGGTATTCCTCCTATGCCACAAACTTGTCTTCTTTCATCTGGTAGCTATAGTAGACACCTCTATATCATTACCTCTAGAATAGGTCAAATACATATTCTCCTCTTCCAAGAAACTCTCAACCACCAAGGCTCCCTCTAGCACCCCAACATATGTCAGTATGATAAGGGTTATTACTAACACCTTGATCTCCCAGTTTAGTCCCTACATGATGTTTTAGGCCCAGAAGTGTGGGTCCCACACCATATCCATATAGTTGTGAGAAAGATTTATGGATCTTCTCAAGTACTCAGCTACAATCATGTTGCGATGTTGTAGGTGAAACAACTCATATATTCTCACAAAACGTAATATTTTTTGGAATAAACATATCTCTGAAGAGGAATTTCATTTCTATCCAAGTGTGGGTCACCTCGTCATGCATCTGGATCATCAAGATTCGCCACCTCCCCTTCGATACTGGAAGAAGTATCACGACCATGATCGCCATCTAGTCGAGAGGGGTCCTTAGAAGGTGAGAGACTCGTGGAAAAACCAAAAACCAATACTTAGCCACCTGGGGGTCAGTCTCAACCCCAAACTAATGAGGTCTCAACCTATCGATCAGATGTATCACATTTATCATGTGTGCAACCCCTACTAGTAGAAACATCTAATCGATGGATGGTGGTACCACTAGTGCACCACCTGGTAGGGATATCTCTGGTTCTGGTCCCTATACTGATACCTCTTCACTCGACGGACCATCCCCATGGTCTCATCTAAGAACCTGTAAGAGAAATCGTCATGGTGGCATCCTGAAATGGATTATGGTGAACCATGGTTAAAAGAGTATATATCAAGATCTAACTCAATAAGAACATGAAAAGAACAATCAATTTCTATATGACGCATGTATCATGCATTTCCTGGTGACCAATGTTTCTATGTACCAAGTCGGAAAGAAGGTTTCCAAATTCCTGGTGTATAAATATGTTAGCCACCACACCAACACAGGAGTATCTGGCATGAAAGCCGAACACGAAACACTTTCCACTGTTTTACTAACACAAAACCATAGAATATCTGTCTTTGAGGCAGAACTGACCACCTTCGATACCAATTTATCACGACCCATCCATTATTTCCCCTGTCGTATAAGGACCTGGACTTAAACATTACATAATTTGGAATTTTTTCCATAATTCACATTGAGGATCTTTTCATGTTTAGAGTTTCATAGAATTAGGACATAACTATTACATCTCAAAAGATTACAAAGTAGAAAATTCTACTCAGTTTCCATTTTTTTAATAAAATAAAAACTCTAGAAGAAAAAGTTTCACATCTAGTTCCATGTTTTAGACATCATGACTTTTCCTTTGATCCCATCCTTGACCCTATTCAACTTTAAGTCTTGTGAAAAACATTTCAAAACAAGGGATGAGCATAAAAATCTCAGTAAGGGTTATAAAACAAAGAAATAAAACATTAGTCGATAAATACATACAAAACATGAACTCTTTAACTTACATTATAGAATCATAAGATTTAGGAATAACACATAGAAATCATAAATAAAAAAGGTAACTTGTGGCATCCATAACATAATTACATTTTAGCTATCACAGCTGCATAAGGAGTTACTTTGGAATACCCATCACAGTATATTCCTTAAATATCTTAGGAGAAACATTCACGTTTACCTCCGTCACATTACCCAATGCATTGGAGAGTTATCTCAGGCTCACCCACCCTAGGATTATCACGGAACAACCCATATATGTAAACAATTCCCAAGAACCATAACATAATCATAACACATAACATATGTATAAAGAAAAGATAACATTACCACAGTGTAATAACAATATATCATTTCAAGATATTGAAATAATAAATACATTCTCAAAATAATTTTCAATACCAAAATACATATAATAGTATATGGTATTTATTCTTCCTTTTAAAAACATTACGACTTTTAAGGAAGCCAAAGATCAAATAATACTCGCAGTGGGGGAATGGTCATTGTCACCGATTACGTTAAAAATATACATTATTTTTTTTCATTTATTAAAATAATTCATATAAAAAGGTTCCCTTTGAATGAAATGAAAAGTCAAAGGTGTTTATACAGCGTATAAAATAGATTTGTTTATTAGAACAAAATATTCCTCAATGAAAGGAGATTGAGACGGAGTCCCTTACCTCGTGTCCGACTTGACTCGATTGTCCTTTAATCTTTTGAATAATAAACTAAAGTTAATTTATACTTGGTTAAGAACCTTTTCATGTTTATTATTCCTTTTATATCACTAATTACCATGTTATAAACATTATGTAATCATTTAATCTAATAACGTTCGTTTGGTCGATATTTGGTACTTGAGTCAAAAATGAACACCTTATATTTACAAGGTGTCCATGTGGTCAATTGTACATTATATCCAGAATAATATTAATTATTTAGATATTATTTATATCATATATATCCAGTATATATATATATTTATTTATAACAGTACATATCATTTGGAGGTAAGAAATGAAATGCACCGTTCATGGAGATGGTAAGTCGTACGTACAAATGAATGCTAGTTTCATTTCTATTTCTTATTTTAATGGAATTAAAACATAATTATCCACAGGTATATTATAATTACAGTATAATATAATATATAATATCATTAACTCCATCCTTTATACATAAAAAATATCGAATTAACGAGTCATATCACTTTGAGGGTGTGGTAGTCCCTACTTCCTCAAATTAAATTACCGTGTTTACCCATAATGGAAACCATAAAGGTATGATATAAAAGAAAAATATAGAAGAATAAATAAAACATAATACATAATACATATCATATATAAATATAGTTTCATCTTAATGTCCACCATGATAGGTGGTAGGAGATAATCGAACAGTCATCATTTCGTGAGGCGTTAGTTTTCCATCCACAGAAACAGTATGTTTTTCACCCATTAGATGGAGGTGTGTGTAAGTGTAGTTCTAATAATTCCCATAAAAACATCCTAGTATATTTATTATACTGTTTTTTTATAAAATAAAGTATTAAAAAGTGTTTATGGGTTGTAGAAGTAAAATAAAATAAAATATGTTTAGAGAAATTGTTACCTTTAATTTGGGTAACTCCCCTTGGTATGAAACAAAAGAGTTTATTGAAGTGACTTCTGCCTAAGGTAAGGCTTCTAGAAAGAGTAGAGGGATGTAGGGAGAGTAATTGGGTAGATGTTGGATAATACAAAAGTCTTTAGAGGTGTGAGTAATTGGGTATAAGAGAGGGATTTTTATAAGCGGGAGGAGGGGCTCTTTAGGAATGTGTGATGATATTATTTTATTATATTATGAAATTCGGTTTCTAAAGGTCAAAAACTCATTAATGTACAAGATAAGATTACTCATTGTCGAAATAAATTCATTCAATAATAATTGGGCTGGATTTGATGTAATTTTAATATTTATAATCTTATTTATTTAAATCATTTATTAATGAGGTAAATACTGCATCCTTTTTGTGTCATAAATAATTTAATATATTTGATGTCTAAAAATAATAAGAAAATACCATGATGTAGGAAATATATTTATCTATGCAGTTCTTATTTATATTATAAAAGATAACTTATATAACACCATGTAAAAATTAATTTACAAATAGATATTTGTTTATGCCATTTTTGCCTCTACTTTAAGTTAATTAAAATAAAGTTTCATTATCATTCATAAGTGGCTCTGTGGGGTCCAAAAATAGACCCAAGGATTCCCATGGTCATCCATTACTCATCCAATAAATTTATGATTGGTGTTAAGTTATTTTGTATTATTATGATATTATTTTTACAGTGAATTAAACTATTTACCTTTAACCGTTCTAAATAAAAGTCAAAACTTACTATTCAACAAATATTATTTTCATCTAATTGAACCAAATTTTACATAATAATAACAAAAATTTATTTCATATTTTCAAAATTCAATTCACAGAAGTGGTAAAATTTCATTTAAATGAGAAAGTCAGTTTTTCAACTACTACTAAGTGGTTTCACTATTCATCAAAAATTAATGTTTTTCAGAAAACTTCCAAAAATTCAGCCAAAGCTATATTTGATATTAAGAATTAAAAAATGATGGCTATGTTACAAAATTTTATACATAGAATTTTCTGTAATTAATTTAAAATCAATTCTCATTGTTGAAACAAATAGCATGTTTTTATGAAATAATAACTATCAAAAGATTGACACTAGTTTATGTCCAATTTCAAAGTGAAATTAATTCCAATGACCAACATTGGATTATATGGTAAAAATATATTCTAATTAAACTTTATATAAAATTAAAAATATAATCTAACCATATAAATAAATTATATTAAAACTTAGTTTTGAATTAAAATTCAATATTTTTCACTATTCATTAGAAAATGAACTTTATTGGAAAAATTCAAAAATATAAACAAATTATATTTTTATGGCCCCATTATAAATAATGATTTTATTTGGTCAAATAGAATATATTAAAGTTACCAAAACTAAATTTAAAGAGGGTTCTCCATTAAAAGGCAGTAAATCAACCATTTAATGTAAATTATGCTTAAAATTAGATTCATTCAAATTTTAAGCCTCTAACTATTATTGGATAAATGTTTATAAATTTAAAAACCATGTATAATCATATTGTAGTTAGTTTTTTTAATTCCTTCCAAGACAATGGCTAGGAGTTAACTACTATTTAAATTAATAATATTATATTATTACTGTGCCATGTAATATTCCAAAGAAACCTGTTGTTGTGTATCTGGTACGCTATCGAACATAGAACCCCATTTAAAGTAAAATTAATATTTATTTCAAAAATATTAATAAATATGAAATATGTTTTGTTCTTTATTTACCTGGGATTTTACATCCTTCCTCCCTTTTGAGAATTTATTCCTCGTAATTTTACTAATCAAAATAAGTGGGGGTATTTATCCCTCATAGAATTTTTAGATTCCCACGTTGCCTCTTCAACTATATGGTTTTTTCACAAAACCTTTACTTGGTGAATTACCATATTCCACAAAACTTTCTCTCTTTGGTCAAGAATCCAGATTGATTGTTCCTCATAAATGAGATTCTCTTCTAACTGAATGGTCTCTGGGCTCAAAACATGAGATGGATCTGCCATATACTTTCTCAACATGAAAACATGTAAAACATTGTGTACTGGGGATAAACATAGAGGTAAATCAAATATATATGTAATTGATCCTAATTTCTCTAGGATTTCATATGGTCCAATGATCCTCGGACTCAAATATCCCTTCTTACCAAAACACATCACACTTTTACATGGAGAAACTTTGAGAAAGACATGATCACCTGCCTCAAAAGAACGATCCTTCCTCCAGTTATCTGCATAACTTTTCGGCCAGCTCTGAGCTGTTCTCATGTGGTTCTAAATCAACTAAAATTTCTCTACCATATCTTCTACCAACTCTGATCCCATTATCATCCTATCACCTATTTCATCCCAAAAAGCCGGAGTTCAACAACACTTTCCATATAATGCCTCAAATGGAGCCATTTGTATACTGGAATAAAAACTGGTATTATATAAAAATTCAACCAAAGAACAATGTTGGTCCCAACTTCCCTCATAATCCAGTGAACAAGCATGTAGCATATCCTCCAGGTTATTAATTGTTCGTTCTGATTTCCCATTTAATTGAGGATGACAAGTTGTACTAAAATTTAATTCAGTACCCAACGACTTCCGATGGCCTTTCTAAAAGTTATAAGTAAACCTGCAATCATGATAAGATACAATGGATAGAGGAACTCCATGAATTATGACTATCTTTTTAACATAAAACCGAGAAAGATGATCTAGAGACAAATTTTCTCAAATAGGAAGGAAATGAGCAGATTTAGTCAATAAATAAACAATAAACCAGATTGCATTATTACCTCGAGATGTCTTTGTTAATCTCACAATGAGGTCCATGGATATATTTTTCCATTTCCACTCTAGCACCAGTATGGGTTGAATCATCCCATTCAGTAACTAATGCTCCGCTTTAACCTACAGACAAGTCAAACACCTCACAGTAAAATCAACAATGTCTATTTTTATTCCATCCCACCAGTAATACTCCTAAATATCCTTGTACATCTTAGTTTTTTTAGGATAAACTGAAAAAAGTGAACTATGAGCTTCAAATAACAACTCGTTCCTCAACTGTGAATCACAAGGAACACATAATCTCTTTCCAAATCTAAAAAAACAATAATTATCAACGTTAAATTCAGGAAACTTACCTTTCTAAACCAACTCTACCTTTTTCTGTAACTCACTGCCTTCCTTCTGTGATTGATTCATTCTGTCTGATAGAGATGATCTCACTAACACCTGATACAAAATAGAAGAACTTTCTGCACCAAAAACTTCTATTCCAACGTTTTTCAAATAAAAAACAAATGGATCTTGTTCTAAACCTTACATGGTTAATGAATAATTACTTTTTCGACTCAAAGAATCAGCCAATTTATTTGATTTTTTGGGATGGTAATAGACCGTGTAATCGTAATACTTGATTAATTCTGGCCATATCCTCTATATAATGTTCAATTCATTCTGAGTGAATATATACTTTAAACTTCTGTGGTCAGTATATATTTCACATTTTACTCCATACAAATGATGCCTCCATATTTTTAAAGAAAAAACAACAGCAGCTAATTCCAAGCCATGTGTAGATTAATTTAACTCATTTGGTTTCAACTGAAGTGAAAAATAAACAATTACCTGATCATTCTGCATTAAGACACAATCAAGTCCCTTCAACGAAACATCACTGTAAATAACAAACTCACCATTTATAGAAGTCAGTGCCAAAACTTGAGAATTCACCAATCTTATTTTCCATTCTTGAAAACAATCATCACATCCTGTTGTCCAGATGAACTTAACACCTTTCCGAGTTAACTTAGTCATTGGACTAGATAACCATGAAAAATGTTCAAGAGACCTCTAGTAATAACCTTCCAAACCAAGAAAACTACAGATTTCGGTAATATTTCTAGGTCTTTTCCATTCTTCAACAACTTTTGTTTAATCATGATCAACAGTTATGCCATTTTTTCAAACTGTGTGACCGAGGAAATTAATTTGATGCAACCAAAAATCACACTTTCTGAATATTCCAAATAGTTTATTTTCTATTATGGTTTGAAATACAACTCTTAAATGACTTTCATGTTCTTATTTACTTTTGGAATAAACAAAAATATCATTAATGAACACAACCAAAAACTTATCCAAGAACTCATGAATAAATTCTATTCATAATATCCATGAATACAGCCGGTGCATTGGTTAAACCAAAACGCATGACTAAAAATTCATAACGGTAATATCTAGTACAAAACACGGTCCTCAGAATGTCTGCCTATTTCACTTTCAACTGATGGTACAACGATCTCAAGTCAATCCTTGAAAAATACTGAGCTCCCTGGAGCTGATCAAACAAATAATCGATATGAGGAAAATGATACTTTTTCATAATAGTGATGTTATTCAATGCTCTATAATCAATTAAAAGTCTCATTGAACCATATTTCTTTTTAACAAACAGGAAAGGAGCACCCCATGGTGATATTCTAGGTTGAATGAAACCTTTATCTAATAGCTCTTGTAATAGCTTCTTTAACTCTAAATGTTCAATTTGATCCATTCGATACGGGGGTTTTGAAATTGGCTTAGCATAAGGAACTAAGTCAACAGTAAATCCATCTTACCGATCAGGTATAATACAAGGAAACTCATTAAGAAAAACATCAAGGTACACATTTACCACTGGCACATCATTAATCTAAACTGTTCCTTTGTATTCAACATTACGTGCAAGGTAAAATTCATTTCCATCTTTTAATAGTTTCTCTGCTTCCTGATATGTTATCAAAATCAAGGGTTCATTCATGTACACAAACTGAAAATGATTCTGAAAAGAAACATCTTTAGATTTTCAGTTAATATTAGAATGATAAACAAAAATCTAATCTATACCCAAAATCACATCAAACTCTACTAGAGAAAAAACAATAAGGTTTGTAGGTAGATTCTTTCTGCACACAAGGACAAGAAGGTTCTTATGTTTTCTTTTTGTCTCAACATTTCTTCTAGGTATTTTTACCATAAGTTCTATATTCATATCTTGAGATGGAATTCCCAATTTACTAGAAAACATATCATAAATTAAAGAGTATGTAGACCCTGAATCAAACAACACATTGGCATAATATGAACAAACAAATAGTGTACCTGATACTACTTCATTTGATGGCCCAACATCTGCTAAAGTAGTTGCGAAAGATTTAACCACCCCTTTCTGCATGTAGTCTGGATTCTTTCCCTTAGTTGAGTTCTTTGTTGAACACTCATTTGCATAATGACCCATTTCATTTCACTTAAAACATTTTACTATCTGTAAATCAGATTTTGGCTTACCATTACCATGTTATTTTTCAGTGTAATTACGAGCCTTATGTCACTTTTTACCACATCGGTAGCACTTCCTAGAATTTATAATACATTCCCCATCATGATTTTTACCACAATATTCACAAAATTAAAACTTAAGATTCTTACCATCAGACTTTTTTGAAGACTTCGTCCCTTTTTTCTACCACCTCGACCTATTTTTCTTTTGTTTGTAAAAGAAAACATGATCATCATCAAACTACATTTCCACCTTCTCCTCACGACGAACATATTTTTCATAACATTTAAACTCAAGAGAAGCTAAATCCCCTTGATACATTGGCTTTTATCCTGAGTCAAAACGGTTTATTTTACAATTAATATCTCGTATGAAATTTGGAGCATACCTTGGCAGTCGAGTGAATTTTTCTTCATAAATAGCCACTGAGTCATCCTCTTATATCAATTCCAGGAATTGTATTTCCATCCTATGAAAAACCACCTTATGAAAATATTTCTCAAGAAACATACCTTTTAATTCATCCCAATCAAGAGCATCAATATCCTCACTATCCCTGATATTTTTCACCATCAACCACCACTGATCAACTTCACCTTCAAAACGGTAAACAACAAGACTAACCTTTTGATGTTCTGAACACCTTATGCCATTGGAAATATTATCCAGTGATTTAATCCACCCTTCTTCTAAAATAGGTTCATATGATCCTCTGAATGATGGGGGATGCTGCTTCATGAAATGCTCCACTACTGACATTTTTCTCTATGGTTGATCTAGTTGATCACGTGCATGGATGCCACCACCATTTATAGCCTGAGTCAATTGTTCCATGACAACAACAAACTATTCATTTCTGGTTCTGACCATCTCATGTTTCTAATTTGGAAGGTTATCTTCCTCCTAATGTAATCCTAATATAGCTTCCCTATTTCATCTGCGGAAAACCATTCTGAATATAGAAATATCTTAGGCGAAGCAACACGGTAATCTGTAAATGCTATATGATTTCAAAATTAACATAAATTACATTATGGATATTAATCTAACAATTCCCTAACTCATAAAGTTATCTAAACTGACCACGGATACCAACTATAAGGACCCATCCTTAAACATTACATAATATTTATTTTTTCAAGAATTCACATTGAGGATCTTTTCAGGTTTAGTGTTTTAGAGAATTATGACATAATTATTACATCTCAAAATATTACAAAGTAGACACTTCTACTCAGTTTCCATTTTATCATAAAATAATAACTCTTGAAAAAAAAGAGTCATGTCTAGTTCCATGTTTTATACAACATAACATTTCCATGATCCCATCCTTGACCCGATTCAACTTTATGTCGTGTGAAAAAACTTTTCAAAACATGGGATGAGTATAAAAAGCTCAGTAAGGGTTATAAAACAAAGAAATAAAACAATAGTTCATAAATACCTACAAAACATGAACTCTTTTACTTACCTCATGAAATCATAAGATTTATGAATAACACATATAAATCATAAATCATAAAGGTAACTTGTGGCATCCATAACATACTTACATTGTAGCTATCACAACAACAAAGGGTGTTACTTTGGAATACCAATCACATTATATTCTCGAAATCTCTTAGGAGAAACATTCAAGTTTACCTCCGTCACATTAACCAATGCATTGGAGAGCTATCTGGGGCTCACCGGCCCTAGGTTTATCATGGAACCACTCGTATAAGTAAACAATGCCCACGAACCATTACATAATCATAACACATAACTTAAGTATAAACGAAAGATAACATTCCAAAATTGTAATAAAAATATATCATATCAAGATATTGAAATAAGAAATCCATTCTAAGAATCATTTTCAATACCAAAATATGAAAAAGAGTATATGGTATTTATTTTTCCTTTTAAAAAAATAACGTCTTGTTAAGGAAGCCAAAGATCAAATAATACTCGCGGTGGCTGAAAGGTCATTGTCACCGCTTACGTTAAAAAGAAACATTTTTTTTATTGTTTAGTAAAACGATTAGTAGAAAAAGATTCCCTTTGAATTAAATAAAAATTAAAAGGTGTTTATATATCGTATAAACTATAGTCGTGTATTAGAACAAAATATGGATCAATGAAAGGAGATTGAGACGAAGTCCCTTACCTCGTGTCCAACTTGACTCTATCGTTCTTTAATCTCCTGAATAATAAACTAAATTTAATTTGTACTTTCATGAGAACCTTTTTCATGTTTATTATTCCATTTATATCACTTATTACCATGTTATAATCATTATGTAATCATTTAAGTTAATAACGTTCATTTTGTCGATATTTGGTACTTGAGTAAAAAATGAACACCTTATATTTACAAGTTCTCCAAATGGTTAAGAGTCCATTATATCCCGAATGATATTCATTATTTAGATATCATATATATCATATATATCCAATATATATATATATATATATTTATATTTATATTTATAACAGTTCATATCATGTGGAGGTAAGAAATGAAATGCACCGTGCATGGAGACAGTAAGCCATACATACGCATGAACGCTACTTTCATTTAAATTTCTTATTTTAATGAAATTAAAACATAATGATACATAAGCATATTATAATTCCAGTATAATATTATATATAATATCAATAACTCCATCCTTTATGCATCCCGCATATGGGATTAATGAGTCATATCACTTTGAGGGGGCGGTAGTCCGCACTTCCTCAAATGAAATTATCGTGTTTACTAATAATGGAAACCATAAAGGTATGATATAAAAGAAAAATAAAGAAGAATAGAGAAAACATAAACATAATATATATCATATATAAATATAGTTTTATCTTAATGGGCACCATGATAGGTGGTACGAGATAATTGAACAATCATCATTTCGTGAGGCGTTATTTTTCCATCCACAGAAATAGTATGTTTTTCACCCATTAGATACAGGTGTGTGTAAGTGTAGTTAAAATAAATCTCATAAAAACATCCTTATATGTTGAGTATACTGTTTTTGTTATAAAATAAATGAATAAAAAGAGTTTAGGTGTTGGATAAGTAAAATAAAATAAATGAAGTTAAGAAAATTGTTACCTTTAATTTGGGTAACTCCCTTTGTTATGAACCAAAAGGGTTTTTTGAAGTGCCTTATGATTAGGGTAAGGCTCTAAGAGGAGGAGAGGGATGTATGGAGCTTAATTAGATAGAGTTTTGATGATCCAAAAGGCTTGAGAGGTGTGAGGAATTGGTTAGAGGTTAGGTATTTTTATAAGCGGGAGGAGGGGCTCTTTAGGAAAGTGTGATAATATTATTTTATAATATAATGATATTCGGTTTCTAAAGGTAAATAACTCATTAAGGTAGAATATAAGATGACTCATGGTCGAAATAAATTCATCCAATAAGAATTGGGCAGGTTTTGGAGGTTATTTTAAAATTTAAAATCTTATTTATTTAAATAATTTATTAATGAGGTAAATACTACATCATTTTTTTGTCATAATGAATTTAATTTATTTTTTGACTAAAAATTATAAAAAAAATTCCATAATGTAGGAAATATTTTTAGATTTCAAATTATTATTTATAGTCGAAAATATAACTTATATAACACCATGTAAAAATTCTTTTAGAATGAGATTTTAGTTTTTTTTCATTTTTTCCTTTACTTTACGTTATATAAAATAATTTGTCATTATCATACATAAGTGGCTCCATGGGGTCCCAAAATCGACCTGAGGATTCCCATTGTTGGAAATTACTCATCCAATAAGGTTAAAATAGGTGTTAAGATAATTTTTTATTATTATGATATTCTTTTTACATTGAATTACCATATTTTCCTTTGATCGTGGTAAATAAAAGTCAAAAGTTACTCTTCACCAAAAATTATTTTCATCTTATTGAACAAAATTTTACTTATTAATAACAACCATGTATGTCATATTTTATAAATTCAATATATTGAAGTGATAAAATTTAATTTAAATGAAAACGTCAATTTTTTAACTACTATTAAGTGGTTTCACTATTCATCAAAATTAATTTTTAACTGAAAACATTCAAAAATTCAGCCTAAGATATATTTGATATTCCTAATTCAAAAATTATGTCTATTTTACCAAATTCTAAACATAAAATTTGTATTAATTAATTAAATATTAATTTCCATTGTTAAAACAAATAGCATGTTTTTAAGAAACAATAACTATCAAAAGATTTACTCTTATTTATGTCTAATTTCAAAGTTAAATTAATTCTAATGACCAAAATTGGATTAAATTGTAAAAATATATTCTAATTACACTTTAAAAACAATTAAAAACATAATCTAACCATATAAATAAATTATATTAAAACATAGTTTGGAATTAAAATACAATATGTTTCACTATTCATTAGAAAATGAACTTTATCGGAAAAAATCAAAAATTAAAAAAAAGTATATTTTAATGTCTCCATTATAAATAAGGATTTTATTTTTTTCAAATAGAATTTATTAAAGTGTCCAATAATATATTTAAAGAGGGATTTTCATTAAAAGGCAGTAAATCGACCTTTTAATGTAAATTATGCTTAAAATTAGATTCATTCACCTTTTAAGCCTATAACTTTTATTGGAAAAATGTAAATACTTTTAACAAACATGTATAATCATATTTTAGTTAGATTTTTTCTTTCTTTCCAATATAATGGCTAGGATTTTACTACCATTTAAAATAATAATATTATATTATTATTGTGCCATGTAAGATTTCAAAGAAACCCATTGTTGTGTATCGGGAGGGCTATCGAACCTAGGAACCCCTTTAAAGTAAAATTAATTTTTAATTCAAAAATATTAATAAATATGAAATATGTCTTAATCATTATTTACCTGGGATGTTAGATGTCATGACTACCCCAGGCCCGGCTCCCAAAGGCCAGCGTCATGTGACGAGCATCGAATGAATTATCACACAAGTGGGTGTCATTTTATTAATTACCTATACGCATGAACACACACACAACCACATCCCAAAATATTCCAAAACGAAAACATGCATGACACTAAATAACCACTGAGTGAAGGTACAAGATGTATTTCAAAAAAGAAAAAATAAAAACCCATCAAAAGAGAAACATAAGATAGGAGTATACAAAAGGTCTTTTTAAGATTGTTGTAGAAGACCCCACCTGAAGGATTGAAAATGAGTGTCTATTGGCAGTTGTAAAAGTATGTCCTCCCAATCGTATATCACCGAGCACCACCTAGTCACAGGCCACCGAGGTCTCCATTGAAGCCCTGATTATCTACACCATACATAACATGTGTGGGTGAAACCCATGTAGGGGAGAGTAAAACAATACCCAGTAGGGGACCCCAAGACCATAAAGATAAACTACAATAGAAATATGTGAAGAAATGAACAGTCATATCTTCCCATGTATATGAACATACATATACAAAGTTCATCCAGATATACTCGTCTCAGTCACTAAGAAACATAGGGTCCTAGCCTTATAACTAGCATCAGGATTCTCTTCGAAGATTCGAAAGGTAACACATAAACCAGTAGAACATGCTCCATGAGCTTATCCATCCATGATGGTACTATCCAAGAGGTACACTCAATCAGGTACAAATCTACCATTCCTGATGGAATGTATTAGAGAATGTGATCCATTAGTAACATTCTACTAGGTTCTTCTCTAGTGTCAAGCACTAGATGTCCAGTCATCACCATCTTAAGCCCAATGCATGACTAAGGAAAACTATGTGAAGAGGCCCACCCCTATTCACTACATATAGTAGAGGTAGAACTACTCCAGACTAACCTTTGATACCTCAATCACACTTATAGGGAGTGGCCCGCACCTGATTCCATTGAGGGAGCACTTGGTCTTACTTAGGTATCGATCTCTTCAAGTGGATGGGGCTGCTCCCCATAATTGTATCCTATATTCTATGGAGCTCCAAATCTTTTGGAGGAACCGCTCCCTATTTCTTGTCAGAGACGGGGGAGTACTACACTGTAATGAGGACCCACACCCTGGTTCCAATAGTGGGGTACTTCTAATGAAGTTCCCACACCCTATTATGACAAGGAAGTACTACTTCAAATATCGAGGACCCATACCCTACCCTGTAGGGGGTACTACTCAATGACTAGAGGAACCACACCCTTGTACTAGGGGAGTACCGACTCAGTCAGTTTATATTCTATGGGGGACCCTCACCGTACTAAGTTAGGGGAGTACTGACCCCAGGCAATAGGTTCCACTCCCTAGTACGATAGGGGAGTACCTAATCTATTTAAAAAAGGTGGAAGGATGACCCACACCCAATAATGGAAGTTGAGTAATGAATCCAAAGTTAGGGAACCCACTCCATGGTCCCACATGGGAGTATCTACTATTTCTTCGCAAACATCTCTGAGAACCCTCACCCTAATCCTTCAAGGGATTGACACACCCAAAGGAAACAAACCGAATAAAACAAACCCACACTCATGATGTGGGAGTCCTGCCTCCACATAATAAGAGGTATAAGGAGTACATGTTACCTGGGTGTTCAATGGTGTAACTGTCTAATGATATCTTAAATAGAACTAATCTGACTCTTCTCAATGCTGGATTCTTTTGGGAATGACTTCTATTAAAATCAACAATCGATCATCAAACATCCCCAAAAAATCACTTAGAGTGTCTCAAAATGATCACCTCTTCATAAGATTCCCAACATCGTAGATGGGTAATCAATTAGATGCTTGGTCTTAATGATATTGTAATTTTTGTAGACATGGGTTGGTTGTGTCTAGGCTCGGTCCAACCTTGATGAACCCACCCGAATAGACCATCCCGAAGGTCCCACAAGACCATTCCTAGTTTTACTAACATAATCCAATGTGGTTTGGGACTGGAGTAGTCTGGTCTATCCTGGACACTAGGCCAGATCCATTGGGCTTAGCTGGAACATGCCCGGTTCTGCCGTGGGTCTAGCTCTCCAGGTTTCCTAGTTACCGTGTTCTATCCAGATCAGACTGTAACAAGTGGGTTGGGCCTTTCCCAGCTGAGGTCGCCCATCTTCCCAGTTTTATCTTCTAAAGGCAGGCTGGATTTTTCCTGCCCAGGGTACCCACCGACCCGGTTCTTACCCCACAGTTCACCATGCACTGCGGACCAGTCTCCTCCTTCTCGAACGCTAGGAGGGCATCCAGTTTGTGGCATGTCGCACCCGGCTAAGACATCCTCCCTTACTCCCGTATGAGGTCCCCACTTGATCGCGTGCCCACGCGCTACGCCACAGCCCCAGTTATGGGCTGCTCGACCGACGCAGCCTGGGGGCCGCGTCCTCCTCTTCTGGTCATCCGACCTTTGTCATCTTCTCTTGCCTCACCGTAGTGGCCCGAGCCAACTATGGACCTATCTGCTACGGTGTTCCATCATAATGTGCCACCACCCGCCCATGGCCAATGGCACGCTATTAGAATTTTTTGAGGACCACGGGGTCTAGTCCGATTGTATGTTCCTCGAGATGTCGGTGCTTCCGACCTCTATGGGGTACCATCTTCCCTACTACAGCATCAGAAATTCATTATCGTCAATCTAAAGTTGCGGCCATGAAGAACACATAAGAATTTATAAAAGAGGTGGGGCTCGGGCCGTGTTTTTGTCTGCCTGCACCCTCTGTGTTTGAGTTTTTAAAAATTGGGGGCAGGGATAAGATTATGATTCTATCAAATTTAATCCTAATGAAAAGCCTCTTGAATGATAACCTTCCTGCAAGAACAAGAGATCTAGGGATCATTATATTTGTGGGATGATCTTCCTATGTTGTTATATAATGAAGAATGGGGAAACTCAAAAAAGAAAAATTAATCCCCAACCTAGGATAGTTTTATTTCTGAAGCAATCTGTCCACAGGGATTCACATTCTGTTTGATTTCATTGTAATTCATCACTCTTTGGTCACATTCTTCGAGGTGTGATATTGTCGCCAACAATTCATCGATGTTTTTCATTGGATATAATTTCATCGCCATCAATCATAGAAATTCTACATTTGATTCTACAATCTGTTATCTCATTAACAGAGAAATTTGTCCCAACATTTCTATTATGGTGTGTCATTTTGTTGTAATTCTATTTCATGAATGAAACTATGTATCTGTTATGTTTCAATTAATGTGTATTTATGCTAAACATTTAAGATCCTCATTATTGGGATTCATTTAATGTGACTCCTTTTCACCTCATCGCCACACCACAGTGTTGATGTGCCACTGCTCAATGGGGAAGAGAATCAAATAATCTTACATTTAAAGCTATTTTATTTTTTTCTTCCGAAAATTTTGAAAACAATATTTTCTAGTTGACCCTCGATAATCGAACTTACGTCCTCCTTAAGCGAATCCCAACATTCCACATTAAATGGTGCCCTCGTATTTTTTATCCGAGCACTAGTTTAAAATCTAGAAAAACCATCTTGCATGTTTATTTAATGAACCTTAAAAAATGATCAAAAATACATCCTAGCCACTCTAGGACATGGAATTACATGTCGTCTTAGAGCTTGGTCTCGAAATAATATTATTTAATTTAACAAAATCATGGAATTCTGGGGAATTACAGTAATTGATATAACTTTTTACATTATTACCAACCATCAGATTGTAAACACTTTTAGGATAATGTGACATTCACTATGATACAATAAAATATTTAAATTATTAAATTTATCTTTTCTATCGTATAATAAAACAATTTTAAGATATTAAGTTAAATTCACTTTTTACTTTGAATAGTCTTGGGAAAACATCCCTCAAGGTAACGTTGTAGTTTTTTTAGGATAATTGTATTTGTTAAAAAAATATTTCCATGGTAATTTGTGATGTTCTAGTAATATTATTGACAAGGTATGTTGAAAATGTTCTAAAAAATAAGAATGGATTCGTAGGTGGCAGTATAGAAAGATTCTCATACAAGGTGGAAATATATCCCAGTGTTTTCCAACTATTTAGGGTCCAAAATTTAGAGGATGGAAATAAGAGTTTTTTGGAAAAGGAATTATTTTTTAATAATATTAAAAAAATCACAAGAGTGCTGGTGTTTTTCAATGATGCACAAAAAATATTCAAGATCACTGCATCAAAATACATAAAAGGAAAGAATTCACAAAATTTTTGAATGGGCTCGAACGATGGGTTTTTATGAAAAATAAGTGAAATTTGTGTGTGTTCATGAAATAAATAGGGAGTTTGTTTGAAAAAATGATTTTACATGCTAAATAAAAAATAAAATTAAGATATTTCTCACTCAAGGATATCTTAAATATGCAGAGGAATGAACATAAGGATTTTGGGTGCAGGGCTGGTCAAGTCTACAAATTGGTGGCTACCCCCTTCATTTAAGTATATTAACACTTAGAGAAAATCATGGATTTCAATTTCATAAGAGGTGTGCACAATGGGAGTTTTTCATAAACAGAGTTTCACAAAAATCACAAAATTTTGGTGGAAGGGGTTGTTCCACAATAGTGCGTGAAGGTTGGGAGTTCTTCACACAAACTAAAATGTCGGGAACAAAGTGTTAATGTTGTCTGCAAGACATTCAATGGTTTTTGGAAGATAAAAGTTTCCTAGTAATTATATGGTAATGGGGTATTAATTTTGTATGAAATAAAAGAGGTTTCTTATAAAGGGTATATGAGAAAACATTAGTTGAGAGGGCAGTGAGATTTCAATTTTTGATTGGTTGTAAACTAGGAGGGATAGATATTCCGATTTGAAATCTGTAATAAAAGGAAACTTTTAGGGTATTTGTTACATTGTCACATTTCCATTGTATTTTCCTTGGACATAGACCAGTGAAGGTGAACCATATAAAATTTATATGTCTCATGCATGCTTTAATTTTTTTTCCTACATTGATAAGAGAAAGATAGGGAAGGGGATTTTGTTCAATAGTGAAAAATGATCAGAAGGGGTAGTTATTTTAATCGGTCAAACCTTGTTTCACCCCCCTCTCAGGGTATTTAACCTAGTTCAGATGATAATTAGTATCAAAGAAAAAGGATATTTTCTGGGATTCTCTCAAAGAGGATTCAATGGATGTTTTCAACCACAATGGGATTACCATCTTTAATAGAAATAAATTTCATTTGTGGAAGAATCCAATGAAGCACTACTTCCAAATTTTCTGAATATATGACTTTACAGCAACAATTCATGGTATTTTGGACAGTGTGGACATTGGTTCTTTAATAGAAGCTGACTAAAGGGAATTAGATACTAAAACCAAAAGAATCAATGCCTTTGGGAGATCTATATGCAATGAAATATTTATGAAGTTTATGTCATGATAGATGTAACATGATATATGGTAAAAGTTTCTAAATATTTATGAAGGGTATTCAATAGTTATAGAAGAAAAACTAAAAGTTATTTAGAAAAAAAATGAGTATTTGTGAAAGAAGCCCAATGATTCATTGGATGAATTCTTTGACTAAGTTATTTTTTCTGGAATACATGATTGGTCTCAAAGAAATTATTGATAATATAATTATATTTAAGAACATATTTAGAATAATTCCACCATAGTACAACAAGATAGTTTTTATTCTTAAATACCAAAGTCAAATGGAGATGACACTAGAGATATTACACAATATTCTTATTTCATACAAGATGAGAAATAACGATATAGAATATGTGAAAAAATGGAATTCCAAATATGTTCCATTCTAATCCTTGAATAAGCTCATCAATATATATATATATATATATATGTATAAAGTAGAATATAATAATGAGTTAATGTCACTCCTTTTCTAAAATATATAGAGAAGAAGAGGAAATTTCAAATGGAAAATTACACTTTCATGATTTCAATGTGGGAAGGTTTCACATATTTCTATAAGATGGCCCCAAAAATTTTCTAGAAAATTATGGGGATGAAGTTGAAATTCTTATGAAGTTTTCATCCACCTATGTTAAAGGAAAGATAAATTTCAAGATAAATTTGTTTAAAAAGACGAATCTTATTTCACATGAAAATGAATGTTTATCTGAAAATTAGGTTCACGAGGTGGAGAACTACAATGCTAATGGATATAATTCTATGATGGAATTTGTAGTAAACATCCAAAAAAAAGAAATAATGGAATATTGGGGAATAGGAGGTTGAAGGAAGAGTTGAAATATAGGCTGAATTGGAATCCTCTCTTCAATGGAAAGATATTTAGAGGGAAAAAATAAATAAATAAAACATAGTGGTTTGTGATGACAAACTCTATATGCAATAGCATGAAGAGAAGTATGAGCTTATGGAAGAAATTGAGAATATGAAGTCTTCATTTTTAAAATAATTATAAATGGTTAGTGGACATAATATTGAATTTTAATAATAGAATGTTTGATCAATGATTTGAACAAAAAAGTGAAAGAAAAAATCAAATGCATTGAAGAACATGATGAGTAATTCATTGTACCGTTATGAAAAGATAAGGAAATGAAGAACTCTGGATTCTTAGATTTCTATTCAGAAATAAGATTGTTGAGATGATAAAAAAGAAATAAATAGAGCAAAGGGGTCCCACAATACAGCTACACTCAAGTTCAAATAATGAGGCTGATGTGGGGCTCGATCAAATACCAAAAATTGTTGATTATTGATGTCAGACTGGAAGAACCCACTACAATAATGAATAATGATTTTGGTATGAAGCAGAAACATATTATATATATACCTCAAGAGAAAAAAAGTACTATAGAAGTAACATGGAGTAATTCACTCCATATCAGATGTTATTGAAGTGGAAAGATGAGACAATTCCAAAATGTGTCTTCCACAACCAAGAGATACTGAAGCATGCAATAAAAACAAAAGAATCCAATGATAGATCAATACTTTGGAATATCAATTTAGGATCATTATTTTTTTATGGAGGATTTGGACACATGGCCAAATATTTAACATCCACCATGCAGAGGAATGTGCCGAAGAAGATCTAAATTGGTCATAGAAAAAACTCAATGTATCAACAAGTCAGCTAAAAATGAAAATCAATTTGAAGATCCTCAAGATAAAGTAGGACAATATTACTGTATGGATGACCAATATTTTCAATCTATACCAAGCATGAAGTCAAAAACATGGATGAAAACCGAAAAGAGCTGATAAGGTAGTGGCTGTAGAAATTTTCCTCAATTAATCATATTGTTTTGGTGTATGGATCCTTGATAGTGGATGAGCATCCCATATGAAAGTCAATTATGATCTTGTTACACACATAAAATGTGATAGGGAATTATTTTTATGCTTTGTGTATGATGAAGGCTTAAAGATAATTGGCTCACGAAAATCCATGTTTGGGGGGGAAAGAAATGACATTCACTACTGGAAATCCATCCTTTCCCAACGGTTCTGAACCGTTGGGAAAGTTTGCAGAACCGTTGGTATATGTTATACCAACGGTTCTGCCAACCATGGGGAAGTAAGCCGTTGGGAAAGGCTTTTCCCAACGGTTTACAAGGAACTGTTGGGATAGGTTAGAAAAAATCAACCTACCCCAACGGTTGTGCCAAACCGTTGGGAAAAGCCTTTCCCAACGGTTTGGCCCATTGGGATTCCCATGAATATTTTCTTTCCCAACAGTTTGAAAATCGTTGGGAAAGGTTTTTACCAATGGTTCTACCAACCGTTGGTAAAAACACCAATTCCAAAAGCTATCCCAATGGTTTGAACCGTTGGGATAGTTTGTTTTTACCAACGGTTCATTAAACTGTTGGTAAAAACAGCTCCATATGGGCTATGCCAACAGTTTGAAACCGTTGGCATAGGCTTTGCTGGGAAAATTGCATAGCAGCCTGCAATTTGCACAGCAGGTCTGTTTTGGGCTCATTTTCAATTCAATTTTTATTTTCAATTCAATTTTCAATCCAATTATTATAACTATAACACATATACAATGCATACATATAGAGAACAAACCAACACATTTAAATAATGCAAACCAACCAACCAACACATATAATGCATCCTGGAAATATACTCATCCATAATTAAATTAGAATTCATAACATAATTATAAACATACATAATTCATTTAGAATTCAATTTAAAATTTAGATGACAATCATATGTGGAATCTGGAATTCAATTCATAATTTGATTGGTTTTTTGTCCACCATATATTTTTACTCGAAATCATATACATTTTAAACAAAATACTTACACCTGGAATGATATCGGTCACACCGTGCCTCGGATTGAGGCGAGGTTAACTCGTACACGTCACAAATGACTCATTGATCGTTGTCCTAAAGTATCAACATATTCTGAAATCGTTTGTTCAGTTTTCCATATGTCAGTTGTTGTTTTCACATAAAATGAAGTGTTTTTTAAATAAAAGAGAGACACTTTGAATGGTGTCGGGCACACCGCGCCTCGGATTGACGCGGGGTTGACTCGTACACATCACACATGACCCATGCATTGTTGTGCTAAAATATAAACACAATCAGAATGAGTTTGGTTGGTTTTCCGTATGTATTTAAAATGTAGTCCATTTTAAAGAAAATAGATACACTTAGAGTGGTCTCTACCAAACCGCGACTCGGATTGAGGCGCAGTTGACTCGTACACGTAACATATGACCCATGGATCGTTGTCCTAAAATTTCAATAGATTTCGAATGCGTTTGGTCGGTTTTTCGTATGTCAGTTGTTTACTTCACTTATAATCTTGTCCCTTTTAAACAATAGAGACGCAATTACAGTGGGACTGGCCACATCACGTTACATATATAGATGGGGTTGACTCGTACACGTCTCAAATGACCCCTGAATATTTTTCCTAAACTTTCAACACAATCCGAATGCGTTTGGTCGGTTTTCCGTATGTTAGTTGATGTTTTTCACTTAAAATGACGTCCTTTTGAAACAAAAGACATAAAATTTGAGTTGTTCCAGCCACACCGCGCCTCGAATTGAGGCGGGGTTGACTCGTACACGTCACATATGACCCATGGATAATTGTGCTAAAGTATCAACACAATCAGAATCCGTTCGGTCGGTTTTCCGTATGTCATTTGTTTTTTCACTAAAAATGAAGTCCATTTTAAACAAAATAGAGAAACTTTGAGTGCTGTCGGCCACACCGGGCCTCGGATTGATGTGGCGTTGATTCGTACACATCATATATGACCCATGGATCGTTCTCCTAATGTTTCAACAGAAACCGAATGCGTTTGGTGGGTTTTCCGTATATACTTAAAATACTGTCCATTTTAAACAAAAGAAAGTCACTTAGAGTGGTCCTGACCACACCGTGACTCGGATTGAGCCCGGGTTGGCTCGTACACGTCACATATGACCCATGGATTGTTGTCCTAAAATTTCAACAGATTTTGAATGCGTTTGGTCAGTTTTTCGTCTGTCAGTTGTTTATTTCACTTATAATCTTTTCCGTTTTAAACAAAAGAGACAAATTTAGAGTGGTACCGGCCACACCACGTCTCGGATTTAGGCGGGGTTGACTCGTACACGTCTCAAACGAACCATGGATCGTTTTCCTAAAGTATCAACGCAATCCGATTGCGTTTGGCCAGTTTTCCGTATGCCAGTTGATGTTTTTCACTTAAAATGGCGTCCTTTTGAAACAAAAGGCATACACATTGAGTTATGCCGGCCACACCGTGCCTCAGATTGAGGTGGGGTGGACTCTTACACATCACATATGACCCATGTATCATTGTTCTAAAGTATCAACACAATCAGAATCCGTTCGGTCGGTTTTTCGTATGTCATTTTTTGTTTTCACTAAAAATGAAGTCCATTTTAAACAAAATAGAGACACTTTGAGTGGTGCCGGCCACACCGTGCCTCAGATTGATGTGGTGTTGACTCGTACACGTCACATATGACCCATGGATCGTTCTCCTAAAGTTTCAACAGAAACCGAATGCGTTTGGTCGGTTTTCCGTATGTACTTAAAATACTCTCCATTTTAAACAAAAGAAAGTCACTTAGAGTGGTCCCGACCACACCGTGACCTAGATTGAGCCCAGGTTGGCTCGTACAGGTCACATATGACCCATGGATCGTTGTCCTAAAATTTCAACAGATTCCGAATGCGTTTGGTCAGTTTTTCGTCTGCCAGTTGTTTCTTTCACTTATAATCTTGTCCGTTTGAAACAAAAGAGACACAATTAGAGTGGTACCGGCCACACCTCTTCTCGGATTTAGGCGGGGTTGACTCGTACATGTCTCAAATGAACAATGTATCGTTGTCCTAAAGTATCAAAACAATCAGAATGCGTTTGTCCGGTTTTCCATATGCTAGTTGATGTTTTTCACTTAAAATGACGTCTTTTTGAAACAAAAGACATACACTTTGAGTTGTGACGGCCACACCACGCCTCGGATTGAGGCAGGGTTGACTCTTACATGTCACATATGACCCATGGATAATTGTTCTAATGTATCAATACAATCAGAATCCGTATGGTCAGTTTTCCGTATGTCATTTTTTGTTTTCACTAAAAATGAAGTCCATTTTAAAAAAAACAGAGACACTTTGAGTGGTGTCGGCCACACAGCACCTCGGATTGAGGTGGAGTTGACTTGTACACGTCACATATGACCCATGGATCATTCTCCTAAAGTTTCAACAGAAACCGAATGTGTTTGGTTGGTTTTCCGTATGTAATTAAAGTACTGTCCATTTTAAACAAAAGAAAGTCACTTAGAGTGGTCCTGACCACACCGTGACTCGGATTGAGCCCGGGTTGGCTCGTACACGTCACATATGACCCATGGATCGTTTTCCTAAAATTTCAACAGATTCTGAATGCTTTTGGTCGGTTTTTCGTCTTTCTGTTGTTTATTTCACTTATAATCTTTTCCGTTTTAAACAAAAGAGACACATTTAGAGTGGTACCGGCAACACCGCGTCTCGGATTTAGGTGGGGTTGACTCGTACACGACTCAAATGAACCATGGATTGTTGTCCTAAAGTATCAACACAATCCGAATGCGTTTGGCTGGTTTTCCGTATGCCAGTTGATGTTTTTCACTTAAAATGGCGTCCTTTTGAAACAAAATACATACACATTGAGTTGTGTCGGCCACACCGTGCTTCGGATTGAGGAGGGGTTTACACATACACGTCACATATGACCCATGGATCATTGTGATAAATTATCAACACAATCAGAACCCGTTCGGTTGGTTTTCCGTATGTCATTTTTTGTTTTCACTAAAAATGAAGTCCATTTTAAACAAAATAGAGACACTTTGAGTGGTGTCGGCCATACCGCGCCTTGGATTGAGGTGGCGTTGACTCGTAGACGTCACATATGACCCATGGATCGTTCTCCTAAAGTTTCAATAGAAACCGAATGCGTTTGGTCGGTTTTCTGTATGTACTTAAAATACTGTCCATTTTAAACAAAAGAAAGACACTTAGAGTGGTCCCGACCACAACGTGACTCGGATTGAGCCCGAGTTGGCTCGTACACGTCAAATATGACCCATGGATCGTTGTCCTAAAATTTCACTAGATTCCGAATGCGTTTGGTCGGTATTTCGTCTGCCAGTTGTTTATTTCACTTATAATCTTGTCCGTTTGAAACAAAAGAGACGCAATTAGAGTGGTACCGGCCACACCGCGTCTCAGATTTAGGCGGGGTTGACTCGTAAACGTCTCAAATGAACCATGGATCGTTTTCCTAAAGTATCAACACAATCCGAATGCGTTTGGCCGGTTTTCCGTATGCCAGTTGATGTTTTTCACTTAAAATGACGTCCTTTTGAAACAAAAGACATACACTTTGAGTTGTGCCGGCCACACCGCGCCTTGGATTGAGGCAGGGTTGACTCTTACACGTCACATATGACTCATGGATAATTTTTCTAAAGTATCAACACAATAAGAATCCGTTCGGTCGGTTTTCCGTATGTCATTTGTTGTTTTCACTAAAAATGAAGTCAATTCTAAACAAAATAGAGACACTTTGAGTGGTGTCGGCCACACCGCGCCTCGGATTGAGGTGGCGTTGACTCGTACACGTTACATATGACCCATGGATCGTTCTCCTAAAGTTTCAACAGAAAACGAATTTGTTTGGTTAGTTTTCCGTATGCCAGTTGATGTTTTTCACTTAAAATGATGTCCTTTTGAAACAACAAACATACACTTTGAGTTGTTCCGGCCACACCACACCTCGGATTGAGGCAGGGTTGACTAGTACACGTCACATATGACCCATGGATCATTGTGCTAAAGTATCAACACAATCAGAATCCGTTTCGTCGGTTTTCCGTATGTCATTTGTTGTTTTCACTAAAAATGAAGTCCATTTTAAACAAAATAGAGACACTTTGAGTGGTGTCGATCACACCGCGCCTCGGATTGAGGTGGCGTTGACTCATACACGTCACATATGACCCATGGATCGTTCTCCTAATGTTTCAACAGAAACCGAATGTGTTTGGACGGTTTTCCGTATGTACTTAAAATATTGTCCATTTTAAACAAAATAAAGTCACTTAGAGTTGTCCCGACCACACCACATCTCGGATTTAGGCGGGGTTGACTCGTATACATCTCAAATGACCCATGGAAGTGTTGGACGTAGAACTTCAATAAATTTCATAAATGCACTATTTGCCCTAGCAGACTGTTCTGCCATCTCTGTGGCCCTTTTCTCAGCCTGTTCTGCCTATGCCCTAACTTACTGCAGCTCGGTGGCACTACAACTCCTACCTGAGGCTTGTCAATACCTCGTCGGGGCTATCCTAGGTCGGCAGCGTACTCTGCCAGAATGATCCTCTCCCAACACCTGATGTAAGTGATCATATGGCCCAAAATTGTCTGCTTCTTGGGCATCGAGGGCCTCTAAAGCATCCTGTTACAAATATAAATATATTATTAAGTTACAAAATAGATATTAAAATATAAAATCAACAGATTAAAACTTACAATCTGCTGCTGAGTCGCTTCGTTGAGAGCACTTCCATCCTTTTTTCGTCTACTCGAGCAAAACTGTTTTGCTCGAGGCACACGTCCTTCAATATTTTGTACTTGCCTCTACAATGACATTGAAAACAAAATTTATATAAAAACATTAGCAAATGATTAAATAATTGAGGAAACAAAAGAAAATGTAAGTCGTAAAGAAAACGTATAAACAATTGTCATACATGCTGCCTCTCATGATCTGGCATCATCGTGTGTCCTAGTGTATGGAGGTATTTTTTTGCATCAATGTTTTGTTTATTTTTTCCAGATGATTCGTAAATAAAATTCGATAATGCAAAAGATAATATTAATGCAAAACATGAAAGTTATTATTTAAATACCTCAAATGTAATTCATACCTTAAACTGGGTACTCGTCCAAAAAGTAATCATCTGATGATACTGCTCTATAGGACAATCATCCACGACTGGTACCGCCTCTAACTCACTGCCAATTCTAGCATGCCAGCCAATATACAGCTCATGCTTGTAGGCTCTCCAAAGCTCGCCTAAATCCTTTAGACGTTCCAGTCGTGCACCCTCACCATCAGGAAAATTAAATTGAAGCTGAAATCAAAATATTAATTCATATAAATACAAAAATAATTCATGTCATTAAATAAAACATATTTTGTTACCCATATCTCTACCCAAGCTCTATCTATGACCTCATGTGGAAAATGTCTCCATGACAGCGGGCTGACAGGAATGATGTCAGAGTATTTGGCAAGCGCCGCTAGAAAACTCCGACATTGCTGCCCTATTTTCTCAACCATCTGATTGTCTTCATTATATTCCACCATAACCTGTGTGCGACGGTTCCACACCGAACGCATGCGTGTACAACCCCGCCCCCGCCTCCTGTCATTAGATGTATCTATCATGAAAGAAAAACAAATATTTTATCAAAACATGTTATAATGAAAATAAATATTGCTATAAAATTTTCTTAGGGTTTTATAAATATACCTGCGCTAGTCTAATCAATGAGTGGTGTCAGATCCACAGAACCTGATGGAACACCCTCTGGTGGAACAGGAGTTGAAGACGATGGAATATAAAAGCTCGGAGAGATAGAAGTAGAAGGAAAAGAATATGGAATAGTTGTATGACCTGATGCTGATTGGGGAGTGGGAATCATCATGGGATGTGAAAATGATGGGGCAGAAGATGCAGAAGGTAGCGAAAACATGGGAGGCCTAAATACCCCGTGTGTCCCTAACGACACATCGGGATCAGAATGTGGGAATGCTAAAATGTCAGTTGGAGGGGCAGGGTCTAGTCGGGCACGCGCAGCTCTATGTCCACCTCTGGTACGAACCCTCCTCGTACCACCGGCCTGAGTACTAGGACAAGTACTAGGCTCCTCGTCTAATAACTGTCGACGTAAAGGTGGATCCTACAAAAAAGTTTACAAAAAAATTAAGCACATGACATTATATATTCTGTAAATATATGTATATATATATATATATATTTGAAATAAAGTACTCATTGTAGGCACTAATGGTGGAACGCCCAGCTCCTCCATCCGACGATTGTTCTCCGCCATTTTTTTTCTTCGTCTCTCTTCAATTGGCTGCATTTGCTGCATTTGAAAACAAATATGTAATTAATTAGAAAAAGTAAATTAATGTGTAAACCAAAAAACTAAATATATAAGGAAATGAGGGGATTCATTGGAAATTTAGCTATCAATTGTTTTAGAAGAGCTTGAATGAATTTAATAAAACATACAAGTTGTAATGTTCACCAATTTAGAAATATTGTTTGATTTGGTTTGAATACAGTTCAATTCAAATTAGAAAATGCAATTTAAATAAAACAGCAACCAATAAACATTGAAAATTCACATAACGGTCAAGTCAGATAAAACATATTTGTGATCAATACTAAATAAATATGAATATTACCAACCTTAACAACCCAACTCGAGGTAAACCAAAAGAATTGAGAACATGGATGAATGATTCTATATATTTCCAACCACAACTTCAGGTTCACAATCTACTCTGACAGTTGAGCTATTGGAGTCATCAAAAGAAATAAATGGATTGGTTCCAATGGCAATATGGACAGTTTCAATTCCATCATCAGCATCATCAAAAATATGTCTTGGAATTACTTCAACTATGACACCAAATTCAGGTTGAAGTTGATCTTTGACATAAAAAACTTTTTTAGCCATTGATGACAACACATATGGTTCTTCAGTAGTAAGAGTGTGGGTCATATTAATTACTCAAAATCCACAATCATCAATAAATGTGCCATGTCTCGTCATCGAATCAAAGCAATGGCATTTCATCATTGTGACTCGTCCATGTGAGTAATAATCCAATATTATTATTTTCTCAACGACTCTATAATAACCCAAATTTTCAAGTCGCGGTCTACTATCTGATGCACTAGCATAGCAATCTGTTGTGGTAGTAACCATAATACCATCATGTTGTGTTCTCATGTTTTTGGCTCGTTTAGTGACAATAAATCTGTACCCATTGATAAAAATTGATTTACAGTCACGAACCACGGTATTAGGACCAAAAGCCAAAGCTCTTATTTCCTCAGAGACAGAGTCAACAGACAAACTCAATATCTGTAATATAAATGATAGTTAAACTTAAGTAAATATTGAAATAATTCATTTAAACAGTAATATTTTTACCTTCAATTTTAACCAAGCCTAAAAATTTTGGCTATGCAAAGTCTCTCTCCTTCTCAAAGATAAAGAATGATGCTTCCTATTTATCATTGTTTTATGTTCCTTGTAGATAAAAAAATATGAATAGTTTAACAGATATATATGTAAGATATACATATTCAATTTTGTTACCTGATATAGTCATCGGAAAATCATAGTTGAACAAAACTGTGTGATGTGCCATCTCCCGCTCTTCATGGCATAATGTCTTCAATGTATATGATCCAGGAATTCCTCCTGTTTGAGGAAGTGATGGAAAACTAGGTTCAATTTGCTCATATTGGTCTTCTTCATTTCTCATTGGTCTGTTCATTCTTGTAGTAAGATCAGACAAATACATCGAACATAAATCCATACATTCTTGAGCTAAGTAACCTTTCACAATAGAACCTTCAGGATGATTCTTGTTTCGAACATAAGACATTAATGTGAACATATTTATTTCAGTTGGATACATCCAACGAAAAGAAACAGGTCCTCCGAGAAGTATTTCAGTTGGAATATGGACAGTCAGATGCAGCATGCATTTGAAAATTGATGGGAGAAATATTTTCTCCAACTCACACAAAATTAATGGGGAATCTGTCAACATTTTTTGCAAGAAAGACTTGGACAAATTATTAGCACAAAGATCTCTAAAAAAATGGAAAAACCGAATAACACCCACCCTTACATTATTGGACAAAAGATGATGGATTGATATTGGAAGCAACTCATGCAGTAGAACGTGATAATCATGAGTCTTCAATGATTTTAGCTTCAACTCTCTTCTGTTGACCCGTTTAGAAATGTTACTTGAATAGCCATCAGGAACTCTAATAGTCTCTAATACTTCCAGAAATTGTTTTTTCAGTAGGTGTCATCACATAAGAAGCACATGGAAGTTGCCATTTATTTTCACTTATACGCACATGATGCAATTCTGGTCTGATGCCCCAATCCACCAAGTCACGTCGAGATCGTAAATCATCTTTTGTCTTCCCCTTGAAATTTAGAAGAAATGAAAGAAAAATTTCACATATATTCTTTTCAATATGCATTACGTCTAAGAAATGACGTAGCAAATTGGTTGACCAATAAGGAAAATCAAAAAAGATAGTCATCTTCCTCCAATTGTAACATGTTTCTTTGGAAACATTCTTTCTCTTTCCAGATTTCATTTGACCCTTCCCGAACGAAAAACTGAAATATTTCAATTCATTAAGAACATCAGTTCCAGACATACGCTGAGGTGGATCATCGGTCTCTATAGTATTATCAAATCTTCGACGATTCATTCTATATGGATGATCCTTTGGAAAAAATCATCAATGTCCCATAAAACTGAACCTACAACCATGTTTTAGTCTTCTGGGTCGTGTATTCTTCATACAAACTGGACATGACAGTTTTCCCTTCGTGCTCCATCCAGACATCATTGCATAAGCCGGAAAATCATTGATCGTCCACATAAGCGCAACACGCATCTGAAATATGTCTTTCGAACATGCATCGTATGTGCGCACACCCACATCCCAAAGAAGTTTCAACTCTTTTATTAAAGGTTTCATATATACATCAATATCAATTCCGGGATCAGAAGGACCATATATGAGTATACTCATGAAAGTGAAAGCTTTTTTCATACACAACCATGGGGGAAGATTATAAATGTGTATAAAAACTGGCCATGTGTTGTGTGAAGTAAGCATCTGCCCAAACGGATTAAAACCGTCGCATGAAAGACCCAGCCACACATTACGCACGTCAGCTACAAAACCAAGATGTCGAGCATCAAATCTCTGCCATGAAAATCCATCTGCAGGATGAACCAACTCATCATTAGTCTTCTTTCTCTCGGTATCATGCCATCTCATTTTTATTGATATGTCATCAAACATAAAAAGATTCTGGAGTTTGGGGATCAATAGAAAGTGCCACATTACTTTCCGTGGAACGCAATATGGTGTTCCATAAGATTTTGACTTCCAGTGGGATGTACCACATTTTATACATTCATTTTGTTCAGCGGTTTCTTCCCAGAATAAACTACAATCTTTCGGGCAAGCATGAATTTTGTTTCTGGAAAATCCATGTTCTTCAACTAACTTCCAAGCCATATAGTGGTTTGAGGGAATATCTGCATCATCTGGAAGTAAATCCTTCAAGATGGTAAGAATGTAATCGATTGCTGTATTAGAAATCCCATACATAGTTTTTCCATGAAACAATCGGATTAAAAATTCCTGCTTTTTCATTTTATCGCATTGTCGATATACTGGAGTCCTGGCAGCATCATTCAATTTTTTCACCTTATCAATATCATCATTTTCACTAGATGCATAAGTTGTCCTCATATCGATGTCTTCTTGAGTCGAAATCCTTTCTTTTTCATGATGCCGAATAAATGGAAACCGATCATCTAACAAATTCTCCATTCCAGTCCTTTCATTTCGATCATCACCAATTTGAGATTTCATTTTCTCCCCTTTGTGATACCACACAAAGTAGTTTGCTTGAAAACCATTTTTGGTTATGTGGTAGCTGACATCATCCCGACTCAACCAAGGTCTACCAACACAATTGGAACATGGGCAGTGTATGCGACCACTATCTGAATCATTGTGAAATGCAAAATCTATAAAGATCTCTAAATTGTTTTGAAAATCGCTTGAGATACGATCGGTTTCATACATCCAACTTCTGTCTATTCTGTAAAAAGAATTCATATAAGTCATTTTTTCATAAACAATTCAATATGATTGAACTTTAATAGAAAATACATTTAAGTAAACGATAAAGGAAGAAAATAATCATGGTATCAACTATACATGTGAAAAAAAACATACTAATGTGTTATTGAAAAAATGTAAAACAAACAAGAACATAATGTGTTATCACATCAGAGCATGCCTCATCCCATAACCATATTAGTAGGGTATCCTCATATGCGATTTAACTTTTTGAATTAATATGCACTTCCTCACCAGGTACCTGAGTAGATTTCATAGATATAATCATCTCACATCCTATAAGGCTTCCATTATGTATGATCTGCAGAATAATTTGAGTGATCATGAATCATGCATGGGATCTTCCCATGATCACTGTAGATTATGAGAAGGAATTATGATAGGTCACGTGAAGAACATCAAACACATATTTTAGATAATTTGAGACATAATATAATAAAATAATGTATAAATCTATGGAATTTGGGATAAAAGGATGGATGAAATACTAAAATATGGGAGACTAAGGTGAAGGAAATATATGTTGACCCTAATATTCATAACATGAATCACCTATTAAATTTTATTGCACTAGGAAATTTCATCCTATTCACAATACATTCCATTGGAAACCTATTTTGATCATTTGATGTCCCCTTGACATGTCAAATAAAATCAGATGGCACCCATGAATATGCCACCCTTTTAATGAAAAGCCTTTAATTCTCACCATACAGACTACATGTTTTCCAATAGATGTGTATCTCCTTATATATAGGGGAATCAATACATATTATCTCAGTCTCATATTAAATGTCAGGAATGTTAGATGGCTCCCTTAACACCCTCCAGGCACACCAACTAGGTCACGTGATGTCCTCAAATCATGTCACTATAGACATAAATCACCATTCAACACATATCACACTGACTCTAGAGTTTCCCTCCCAGTGTGTCAAACATGTCTTTTGATGAAAATGGAGAAGATAACCAAAATCAATAGATTCCCTATAGGCATTACATCCATTATCATGAAATTTCTTCTAGGATCAACCAGTCAGGACTTGTGATGTCCTCCAAACATTCCGTCCTTGATCATTAGAGAAACATCAGACAATCCATCTATGATAGGAAAATTCATCAAAATGTTTATAGGATCATGTAATTTCGATTGTAAATTTCCAAAAGAAACCCTCTATCATGCTAAGTAGATAGTCAAGGCATTCCATGTGGAAAACCAACACATATCCATAAGAGAATAAATCTAAAAATAATAGAATCTATATGCATTATAAAATTGTCCACCATTGGCTTGTAAGCTTCTATAAAAATGGAACCATTGTGTTTATGTTTTAATTAGTGGAAAAATAAATTCATTAAACAACTACAACAACTTGATTGAGATCAATTTTTAGCTGTTTGGATGGGGGTGTACCTATTCAGACGGGGGTTGATGATGTTCGGACGGGGGGTTCGCGAGAGCACAGGAGCGGAGGATAATTAGGGCTCTGTCTCGAATGAGGAGAGCAGATCGGGGTAGCTATTTTGGCAAAAACTTTGCCAATGGTTTCAATAAACCATTGGGAAAGGGATAAGTTTAGCACCCCTTTCCCAACGGTTGTATAGAACCGTTGGGAAAGGGGTCACTGGAATGCCCTTTGCCAACGGTTTCAGTAAACCGTTGGCAAAGGCTGAGTATACCAACGGTTTAATTGAACCGTTGGTATACTGCCGTTGGGAAAAACCCAAATTCCAGTGGTGATGTGTTGATGTCTTAGTTATTGAAGGTCTCAGTCACAACATTCTTAGTGTTAGTCAACTATGTGACTTTTGGAATGTTGTATGATTTACAAAGAAGATGTGTATCATCAAAGGAAGACATGGAATGGTTATAAAGATCCATCCTTAAACATTACATAGAATAGGAACTTTTACCATTCTAGGTTTCGGAGGTCTAGATAAAAGCATACAAGTTTTTAGAGTTGCGAGAAAATTAAAAAAAATCCTCACTTTTGCACACGTAAAAATGAGAGTGTCCAACATTGGAGTTCAACGTGTCATGTGAATAATAATTTTAAATAATGGGTAAAAATTGGAAATTCCCAATAAGGGATTTCAATGAAAACCCATTTAGAAGTATCTTTTACATTAAAACAATTATTTTAATAACATATGATTTAAATCATAAAAATAACATTTCCCAAAACATGTCCTCGCTATTTTCATGAATGATTTTTAAAAATAAGTAAGGATAAAACCAAGCGCAAAATTAAAAAACATATTTAATATTTTCAAATAAAATAAATTATAAAATATGCTCATACTTGAAAAAAATCATAAAATCCCACTTATAAGTAAAATAATGACAATACATAATTATGTATGACATGTCAGGTATGCATATATAGTTTTTCACATGAAATGTTACATGTATGGATTCTCATAGAAAACGACATCAAAACACATGTATGAAAACCATGAAATGATTGTTAGGTTTTTAACCATTGTTTATGAATTGGAAAGGTACAATTAACCCTTCTTAATAAATGATATTCATAAGTATACAACATTATTCCTTGTGCACTTGAAAATATATAACCGATTAATAAATTTTCATATGATAATGATCATTAACCATAGTTATTCATCTAATTGAATAATCACATGGACTTTCACTTACTAGAATAATCATGAGAGAAATCATTGTGCAGGATATTCAAACCATTCTATCAAGACCTCATGCCAAGACCATATGTAACCATATTTTCAAGGCCTCATGCCATGACCTTATTTGTATCAGGAGACCTGCCGATGCATCGAGAGGCTATAGCAGGCCTCACCTGTCACATAACAAGTCATATACAATCATTATATGTCTAATTAAAATATTTACATAAATAAAAGTGTCTCATACCACTTTGATTTTATTGAATCATTATCATATGTAAAATAAATTCATTAAGCAAACCCAAGTGTCTAATTCCACATTGATTTATTTAAATTTTATTCACGGATCAAATGAATCAATTAAATGATCCGATGTGTCACATACCACCTTAAAATGTTTATTTATTATTATATATATTATCAAAAAAAGATTCATCTCATACATAAATTAATTTTATTTATTTTTATGTTATCAATATAATGATTAATGAAAAAAATTAATTTTTAATCCACAATACATTTTTAGGTTTTTTTCAAAATAATATTTTATAATAAATAAATATGTTTCTCAAATAAAATTATAAATAAGAAATTTTTATTTTTTGAAAGAATTCATATGTTTGATAAATTTGGGAAATTTATTTGAAACCATGAGATTATTATAAATGAATGATGTGTCGATGTTATGATAGATGCATGACCATAACTGTATGTAGATGCAACATCCTTAAGTTTAAGATATCATGACGACACGTGATGCAAGTTTTTTTAAAACATGGTAATATAAGTTATAAACATGAACATTTCATCCTTATTTATATGTACAATATATATGTATACATATATGTGTACATCAAAGAAAAAGAAGTATTTGGTAAACTCAAACTCTTTTTTTTAATTTTGGGAAAAATAATCAAATATATAGGAACATTTTCATATGTCTACATATGAATGAATTAGTATATTGTTATAAAATTATAATAGGTTTTAAATAGTTTGTCCTTAGAAACCTTAAACCTTTGAAATTACCATTTAATTCCATACTATTTTCATATATATATATATATGAGAAATCAACATTTCATACTTTTATAACTATATAAATACACAAGACCTTGATTTCATCATGTTTTAATAAATTCCCATTAAAACATCGATAAATTAAAATATCCATTTGTAGACTTAATAAGAAATTAAATTTAAAACATAAACTTTTATATATTTATATATAAGTGGATTAGTTGTTTATAAAACATACTTGGTGTTTGTGATCGTTGATAAATAATTTTAGGTTTAATGAGACAACCTATTACTTTGAATTTCACAAAATATAAACATCCCTACATAAAAATAATTTACCCTAGGTTTGATGATAATACATGAATAAATGTATATATATACTAATTTTTCTAGAAAAAAATCACTTGGGTTTTGTTATCACCAAAACTCATGTCACTTGGCCTTCGTGTAAACAACCATATATTCAATATCTTATTCATCAAATCATGAAATTTATTTTAAAATAGAGAGATAACTTGTATTATTTTAAAACTCAAAAAAATACCAAAGTATTGTTGAATTGATTATATGCAGGAATTAATGTCTTGATGTTTACATCCATTACATAGAAATAGTAAATTGTTATTCCCTTTAAATAATTCATATATAATTTTTAAAAAATCTCAATCATGGGTCAATTATGTATTCCAATAAAATCATCACTGTATCATTTTCAAAAAAACATTCATCTTTCCACATGAACACACAAATATATATATATATATACAGACATATTCATAAATATATATAAATTTATATACATATGTATTTATATGAAAGTTTAATAACTCTCATACATATAATATGGGGTTTATGTGAAATATATTATGATATAATTTTATAAAAAGAAACTATACATGCATAAATGGTTTCTTCTTAGATCAAAAATAAATTTTAATCACTCATAAAAATATATAAACTTCAAAATGAAGAACATATAATTAATTTATACATGCATAATATTTTTAAATAATATGAAGACACTTTTTATAAACATAATTTAATGAAATTAACCTTACATAAAATTAGAAGATAAACAAAATAATTGTTCCTTAAAAATATTGTATTCCTAAAAAAACAATAACACATAAATTTAATACAAAACATATAAGACAAAATTTTAATCAAACATTTTCACTAGAATTGGCATGAAATTAAATTCGAACACAATATTAATAAAATCATAAACCATAAATACAATCCTTTCCCTAAAAAATATGATTATCCTATACTAATCAAGAGTCATAAAAAGGAAATAACTATAATGAAAATCAAGGATCATAATTCTATAATAAATTTAATATTACCCTTACTATAGTTTAACTTAATATAGAAGACAACAATAATAAAATGAAATTTTAAGGGGAAACTAAACCCTTTTCCCTAGAAAAATATAACATATTTTCAATAATTTATATCCTATACACAGAACTACAAAATTAAATCCCTAATTTTGAAAAACATAAATACACCCTTCCATTTTATAATTAAAAATAGTTATTCCATTACATGAAACGCTGGAGAAAAACCTACAGTGAACCCCCTATTTTGGACCCAAAATCTATTTCCTCTAAAAATGGATATACACCCACTGATGACTAGCTTTTATAGCCATATGTTCAGTGACTCACACCTAATCATGCTTGTAGAAGAAGATGAGATGATAAAACACTTTTTATGTTAATGAAAGTTGGGTTTCACTGCTAAATCAAGAACAATTAGCCAAAATCAGTTTAATATTTTCACTAAAGAGATAACTCAGATGAAAAAAAACCCGACTATTCTTAATTTAAATGAAAATCGCTAAATAATAACAGGCTATGATTTTGATCAAAAGAGAAAAAAAAACTAACCCAATGTAGATCTGAAAAGAATGAAACCCTAACCTGGTTCATCACTAAGATCGTATTCCATCATAGGAGGCACCTCCCGCTCCTTGAATCCGACAGTGCCTCGTGATACCTCTAAAATAGTTTCACTCGACCCCAGACTAGATGACATTCCCACAGACGAATCCTAATCAGTGAATTCCTTAGCGTAGGTCGTTGTCCCTTCTTCCTATTGTGCGACTACGACACCCCCCGTGAAGTCCTACTCTGTGATCGGGAGACTCCCGCTGTGAAACCTTAATGCACAACTTGGTCGAACCCATGATACCCTAGGCTCGATTTTCATTTCCTAAAAGTGGGACCCGCGACTCATAGACCCCTATTTCAATCTAATGATTTCCTTTTTTTTCATTTTCAATTAATTTTATTATTATTATTATTACTATTATATCATTATCATTATTTATCTAATTAATTATTATAATATATTTATAATATATTATGAGTTCAACATTAATATTAAAATTGTTATAATTTTATTATACAAAGTCCTGATATTAATATTTTTATAAATGTAAATGGAAAAAAGAATTTATAAGTTAAAACAAATAATTATAACTAATTTTTCATAATTCATATTTTATGAAAGTAAAAGTTACAATTTTAATTATAAAAAAACATTATAAAGTAATAGTTTTATAAAAATAATTTTTTCAAATATAATATACATAATCTCATATATATAAATTCCATAATTTTAATATCAAAATTCAAAAAACACAAATTATTTAAATATGTATATTAATCATTTAGATAAAACAATAATAATTACTATCAATTAGATTAATAAATTATAACTAGATTATTTTATAATTTTAATAAAAATAATTATAAGACATTATTGAAATTTAACGCCTTTAAAATTTAAGAACTATTTATCTGAAATACTTTATAAATTAATATTTTACAAAAATATTTATATTAATATAGTTATTTTCAAATAAACAATCAAATAAATTTGATAGCGATAAATAATATTTATAATTTTATTATAATTATTTAATTAAGACACTAAATACCTGTAATTATTTTTAATGACAATCGTCTTATAAATATTAAATTTTGGAATTAATTACAAATAAATCCATTTAATAAAATATATTTTTAATGAAAATGTGATTATAATTTTCGGGTTGTTACATTATTCCCCCTTTAAAAATAATTTCAACCTCACAATTCGATTCGTCAAACAAAACATAAATCTAAATTCCCATCTTTGTAATTAAATAAAACAAGGACCGATAAACTTTTAAACTCGGCAACATCTAATCTACAAAGTTGTCTAGACTGTTCCTCTAATACCAATTATAAGGACCTATTATTAAACATTACATAGTAGAGGACCTTTTACCAATCTAGGTTATAAAGCGTTATATGCAAGTTTACAATTTATCTAAGTTGTAAGACAATTAATACAAAAAAATCTTAACATTAATTCCACGCGCGTAAAAACCTTGGCCTCCAACTTTGGTCTTCAATGTGAATTTTCAGAAATAATTTTAATCAAGGGGTGAGAATTGGAAATGCCCAGTAAGGGGTTTGAAAACAAAACCATTAGGAAATAACTTTTTCATTAAAATATATTTTTAAAAACAAATGCTTTATATCTGGAAATTAATATTTCCCATAACATTTATTAAAAAAATTTGAAACAACAATTAGGACAAACCCATGAACAAAATTGAAATACTTATTTATGAGTTTCAAATAAAATTCATTATACCACCAATAAGATCATGAGGCAAGCTATCCTACTCCCTATAAAATCAATTAAATAAGCAATGATTACAAAGTGTGGTTCAAAAAGACAGTCTAAATAGGCGAATATAAACCTCACTATGATAATGAGCCTGAGAAAGGCTATTAAAAAACTCAGGTAAGACAAATGACCAACTAGAACTCACCTATGAAATTTTTCTCTTAGACGGAGCATCCGTATCATGATTGGCCTCATGATAGACATGTAAAACTTCAAGAGAAGGTGACTCTGCATGTCAGAGGAATTCAACCCAACCCAAAAACACCATCCATTCAATTATCCTTGATTGATCTCTAAGAATCTGAACTACAACCGATGAGTCTGACTCAATCAATAATTTATTCCATCCATAGTGGACAACATATCTAATTGCCTTTATCATAGCCCAAAGCTCTGCTTCGATGGAAAACACATTCCAAATAAAGTGGAAGAAAAATCCTTTAAAAAACCTATTTTATTGTGGAATACTCTACCATATCTAGAGGGAGATGGTGTGCTAGAAGCTTCTCTGTCAATATTAGCTTTCAACCATTGAGAGATAAGTGGAATACATCGAACATGTTTCATCATCAGTGGTTTCTTTACCCTTCCAATAACACCAAGGGATCTCAACTGTACCAGGTCAGAAACATCATTCCTCCTGGTTTTCGTGTGAATGTTGGAAGTAGTATGGACCGCACGATGCATAGCCAAAATACTTGCATAAACTAAGGGATAAGTGCTGTTAAATATCAAGGAATTTATTTCCTTCCATAAAAATTCAATCAAGCTGGTCGTAGCTTCCAAAAGAAGACCATGAACCTATTCGCTTCACTTGGTCTTGCAGATTTAATGTGGCAACTCCTCAACATAACCAGTAGGTAGACAACATTGGAATATTTCTTGCACATAAGCCCAAAACATGCAACGAAATCTGTAGGAGACAAAAATATGAGAGATTGTTTCATCTGCCTCCAAGAAGATTGTACAGGCCGCATCCAGCTGCATTCCAACTCCCTGCAATAAGGCCTACAATGGAAGGATCTTTTTCTAGATTTTCTAAATGAGCAATGAAAAGTCTAGAGGGATAAAGGGTTTATAAAAATCTATTACCCATGCTAGAGGATCCAAATAAACTCCACATAGAGACCTGTAGAAGTCCTTTGTGGTGAACATTCAATTAAAAATATTCATCCATACCAAAGTGTCACAATCATTGTAAGAGTAACATGATACTTCAATGCCATTATTACAATGAATCATGATACTACTTTATTAGTAATTATCAAAATCAGCAATGTGTGTCTTGTTTAGAATAGGAGGGATAATAGTGACCTCACTTATGGTCTGAGATAACCACATAGTAGTCAAGAAATTAAGAAGGGAGTGTTTGAATACAATCCATTTTGAAGAGGCCATCAACTCAGTATAGGAATGCTTTAAATAAGGACAAACTAATGAACAAAGATAGTAAGAATACCCAGTGGATAGTTTCTCAACAAACTGGATTTTAATAAATTCCCTAGATTCATCAGATTTTGAAATTAAATTCCATGTGATCTTGCTAATGAAGGTGTCATTGAATAATCGTATATCTTTGACACCCAGCCCAACCATGTGCACTTGTTTCACACATTCCTTCAATACAACGGTGACCATTTTATCCTCATGAATCAATCTATTCCAAAAAATGTTTCTAACATTATAATTAATCTCTTTAATAAGGGTTCTGGGCTATCTATACAGAGAAAAGGAATAAAATAACATCAATGTAATCACCGAATTGACCAAGAAAATACTCTCTGCCTATGACATGTATTTTCCCTTCCAACTTGCTAACATGTTTGTGATTTACAGATCAATATTTTCCAAATAGAACATTTTAACTATGCCCAAGAAGAGAGGAACTCCATGGTAAGTGAAAGGAAGTTCTCCCCTTTAAACACCAAACTTCAATGAAACTCTATTCTACTTCGATTTAGTAATTCCCCCACCAAACATAACAGATGACTTCCCCTTGTTAATAACATGTCCAGCATCCTATTCATTGTTTGAAAAATGCCTTTTATAGAAGTTGTAGATCCTTTATTAGCTTTACCAAAGAGATAAATATCATTGACATAGAAAAGATGTGAGGGAGCGCACAGTTCTCACCCTACTTTCATCCTCTGATATGAGCCAAAATTTTCATGATCTGTAAGGAACCATCTTATGTAATCTTCCACAATAGAAAAAAGAATAACAGAGAGAGGATCGACTTTCCGGACCCCTCTTGAACATCAAAAAAAGCCCCTAGGTGACTTATTGACAAGAATTGAGAATCTGCCAATTGGGAGAATGGATCCAATAAGATCAATGAACTTCTGTGAAAACCCATGCATTTTGGGAATGGTGAAAAGAAATCTTCATCTAATGGTGTCAAATGATTTAGAGATTTCAATCTTCAAAGCCATGTTACCATCCTCAGCCTTGATTTTCATGGCAATAACACACTCAGTAGCAGTGAAAAGGCAATTTTGAATATTCCATCCTCACACAAAACCATATTGATTTTTCGAGATAAGTTCCTTTACAATACAGCCCAACCGATGAATCATGATCATTATAATCATCTTTGGTAAGGTGTTACCAATAGCAACAGTTTTTAAATCCTTAATATCAAGGGAATTCACTTTCCTGGGAATCAAATCAATGAAATTCAAATTCATACCAAAGGGATTATAAGCTGCTTTAAGAAATCATTCACAAAATTTGTAACCTCAATATGTACAATGTCCTAGTAGATCTTGAAAATTTTATCTGTGATGCCATCAGGACCTTCCACACTCTCTATATTCAAATAAAAGTGGGAATCATGTATCTTATTTTCCTTGGGAATGTCAGCAAGCTTTTTGTTTTGATCATCCCCAATTGAGGGATCAAAACACCAAATAATTCTATCAGATGTATCCTGATCGTGATCTAAATAAAGTTTCTAAAAATAATTTATGGTAGCATTTGCAATATCATTATTAGATGAGAAACAATTGCCCTCAATATTAAGGTCTTGGAGACTTCTCTGGTCCCTTTTTCCCTATTCATGTAGTGAAATAACCTTGAATTTTTGTCCCCATCTTTCAACCATCTAATATTAAACTGATTTCGTGAAAAAATATCCTTCATGTCTAAAAGCTTATCCAGGTTTGTTGAAGCATAAATCTCATCTTGTGTGAGTAGGTCCTGAGGTATATTAGCTTGATAAGAATTTTATAGAGCAATTTTAGCCTCTCTGATGTAATTATTAATGGTTGAAAAGGATTATTTTCTCCACTTATTCATCCTTTCCTTGACCAACCTCAATTTGCAGCATAGAATATAAGAAGGGATACCCAAGTAATCATTTTTCCAACCCTCTAGAACAATTTCACTATAACCCGAAATAACAAGCCAAGAATTATTGAACTTATAGGGATGATTTTTGGCCCTCAAAGAAGCAAAAAACATCAACAAGAATGGGATTGTGATCAGTATTTAGTCTTGGAAGAGATAATCTAAAACATCAACTGCCACATTGCTATCAACTTGAAAGAAACATCTATCTAATTTTCTTTCCTGCCTCCCAATAATAGCATATTTAATCCACATAAATTACACTCTAGAAATGGGTACCTCAAAAAGGACACACTTATCAATTCAAGATGAGAGATCAGCAGCCGAGACATGACAAAAAGCATCACCAGTTTTTTCTTCGGGCCTCAAAACAATATTGAAATCACCATGAAAAACACCTCTATTTGACATATTCTCTTAAATATCAACTATGTTTCTCCACAAATCATGTTTTCTTGTGTTTAGATTGAAATCGTACACAAAATTCATAGAAATTGTGGCATTGCCAGAATATCAAGTGTGAGTAACAAATTGAAGATCAGTTCACATGGAACTAAACACTTTCATGCTTGAGCACACATAAGAATTCAGAGCTCATATATATTTGATTATTTGAGAAAAAAATAACCCATAGTTTACCATTTGATAGACCTCTAGTTTTCAAACTTCATCCTTTGTTACAAAATACCAATTAATAATGGAATGTTGGTCTTAATAAAAATCCTAAGGCACCTGACCGTGGGAGGGTTCCCAATCCCTTGACAATTCCAAAAAAGGATCTTCATTTTTTTGATCTGAGCCTAGTTCTAGGCCCATAATTTCTCTATATGATATCCTTATCATAGGATACAGTATAAATTATAGTAGAGGTTCCAGGCATATGATCATCTGACATAGGGTCATCCTCCTCTTCAATGGGCTCATCACTATTGAGAAAGGAAAACCAATTGACATAATCAATTGGGACGGTAAGTAAACTAGAAGTTAGTACCCTTTTTTAAACCTTGTCTATGTGAAATTTCAAGAACACATGGTCTTAAATTGTATTAGAACCATTTTTATTGTTTGCACTGGAATGAACTGCATCCAATGCAGTAATAATATTCTGCTCAGAAGCTGGCAGAGTGTCCGTAGAATCTGTCTCTAGGTCCTATATAGGGACTGAAATATCATCAGTGTCTGTGAACACTACATGGATAGGTTCTAAGAATGGATCTTGTACATGTAAAACAAGATCCACGTAAGGCACATTTTTCTAAAGATTATACCCCTCATTGACCTCAATAGCATGAGTTGGTAAGGTTTCCTCATCACTGTGATTAGTACAGTAAATATTAGTCCCCCCAGCATCATGAACAACCCCATTAATAAGATAACTCCCACCATTAACTCTGGACCTAGTGGAATTCATAACTTCCTTGGAGTAAGAAGGCTTGGGTTTAGTGGATGGAGCTATTTTCTTGCCCCAACCTCATCTATGGTTCTCTTTATCATGACCTCAGAGCTTATAGAGGGTTCAGAATTTATTCTAGTTGCAATCCGGGTCAATGTGTCCAAAAAATTGACAATTCAAGAAAAACATGGGCTTTATTTCATAGATAATTCCATGAGTGAGGCTTCCATCCTTCATGGTTAACACCACCTCATCCACTAATGTAGAAGACATATAATCTTCCATAAGGATTTTGGAATAATGACTAAACATGGGATTTTCTATCTATCTATCAAGCCTAATTGGGATTCCAACCGATGAGGCAATATCCCAGAAAATTTGAGGGTTCCAATATAGCCAATTCAAATTACATACCATTATCCATATTTTTTCAAATGTGTTCTTAACAGAATTGGGATCAAAATTATAGTCTCATTCATGAATCCGTAGGAAACCTGAATTAATGGGTACCGAGCCAAAACTCCAGGCACATCCTTTGCACTCATCTGAGGGGAAGATAATGTGATAAAAACCCATGACCCATTACCATCATCATCCACTCAGAAAAACCCTAGATCTCAGCAATGTTAGCAGTGATCTCACTTTAACTTCTATAGATTCACCCCCTTCGATATGACAACCCAAGCAGTGATTGAAAATTTGCACAACTGCATAGAAAACGTCATAAAAACATGTGTATGAAAACTATAAAATGAAAAATAAGTTCTTAAACATTTTTTATGGATTGTAAATGAACAATTAAACCATCTTAATAAATTATATCATAAGTATACAAAATTATTCCATGTTCACTTGAAAATGTATAACTGATTAATACATGTTCAAATAAGACTGATTCTCAACCATGATTATTCATTTAATAGAATAATCACGTAGACTCTCACTTACTAGAATCATTATGAGGGAATTCATAATTTAGAAAATTCAAAACATTCGGTCAATGCATCATTCTAAGAACATTTGTAACCATTATGTCAAGGCCCCATGCCATGTCTGAGTTTTGATCATGGGACCTACCGATGCATTGAAATGTTATAATAGTCCTCACCCATCACATAATAAGTCCAATGAATTCCTCTTATGTAAAATAAATATATGTCTTCAAATCAAAGTTTCTCATACAACTTCAATTTAACTAAATCATTAACATAGATAAAATAAATTCATTAAACAAACCAAAGTGTCCCATACAACATTGATTTATTTAAATCTTATTCCCAGATGAAATTAATTCATTTAACGATCAAAAGTGTCACATACCACCATGAAATGTTTATTTCATAATCCTTATATTATCATAAAAAGATTTATCTCATACATAAATTATTTTTCATTATTTTCTGGTCATCGAAATAATTATTTGTGATATAAATGAACATTTAATCAATAATACATATATAGTTTTTCCTTCTCAAAATAATTGTTTACTATAAATAAATATATTTTTCATATAAAATTATAAATAAAAAATTTTAATTATTGAAGGAATCCATGTTCTTGATAATCTCAGAAACATTATTTGAAATAATGAGTTTATTATAAACGAATGATGTGTCGATGTTATGCTAGATACATGACCATGACTGTATGCAGATGTGACAACCTTGAGTTTAAGATAGCACGATGACATGTTATGCCCATTTTTTTAAAACATGGTAATATAAGATGTAAACTTGAACATTTCATTTTTATTTATACGTAAAATATATATGTATAAAAATATGTGTATATATTTACAGAACAACGTTATTTAGTAAATTCAAACTCCTAAATTTTTTAATTTTGGAAAAAACATCAAATAGATATGAACATTTTCATATGTATTTGTAGGGATGAATCAGTATATTTGCATAAAATTACCATATATTGTAAACAGTTTATCCTTAAAAACCATTAGCCTTGGAAATTACAATTTAATTTCAAAACCTTGTTATATATATATATATATGATAAGTCCACATTCCATACATATATACGTATAAAAATACATGTGTCCTTGATTTCATAATTGCAGAATAAATTCCCATCAAAACTTCAGTAAATGAAAATATCTATTTGCATAGTTAATATGAAAAAAAAATTAAAACATAATCCTTTATTTATATATATATATATATATAAGTGGAATAATGGTTTATATAACACTCTTGGAGTTAGTGATCCTTGGTAAATTATTAGAGGGTTTATGAGAAAACTTGTTACATTAAATTTCACAAAATATAAAATTCCTTGCATAAAAATGATTAACCATTCGTTTGAAGATAATACTTTTATATAAATATATATATATATATATATATATATATGATTATTTATTGAAAATTTCTAATGGTTTTTGAAATAACCAAAACTAATGTCACTTGGGCTTTACATAAACACCTATATACTCAATATTTTATTCATTAAATCAGGAAATTCTTTTTTAAATAATGTGATAACTTCTGTTATTTTAGAACTCAAAAAAATACCAAAGTCTCATTTAATTGATTTTATGCATGAATTATTGTAATGATGTTTAAATCCTTGAAAAATCTATAGTAATTTTTTATTTTCTTTGAATAATTCATATATAATTTTAAAATAATCACAACCATGAGTTGATTATGTATCGCAATAAAATCGTCATCGTTTTATTCTTAGAATAAACTTTCATCTTCGCATGCGCACACACAAATATATATATATATATATATATATATATATTGACATATTCACACACACACACACACACATATATATACATTTTCAAATACATATGTACGTATATCAAAGTATAATAACACCTATACATTAAATATGGGGTTTATGTGAAATCCATCATGATATACTTTTATAAAAAGAAACTATACGTGTGGAATTGGTTTCTTCTTGGATCAAAAATAAAATTGAATCACATAAAAAATATATAAACATCAACATGAAGAACATATAATTAAATTATACATGCATAATATTTTTAAATAAGATAAATACCCTTTTCATAAACCTAATTTAATGAAATTAACCTTCTTTATAAATATAAGATAAACAAAATAATTCGTCCTTAAAAATATTGTTTTACAAAAATAAAATAGTAACACATAAATTTACATCACAAAATAAGAGAAAAAATTGTAATCAAACTTTTTCACCAGAATTTGCATGTAATTAAATTCAAACCCAATATTAATAAAATAATAACCCATAAATACAAACCCTTCCCCCAAAATATGATTATCCCATTCATATTCGGAGTCATAAAAAATAAATAGCTAATACGAAAATCAAGGATCATAATTCTAAAATAAATTAAATATTACCCTTACAAAGGATTAACTTAATATAGAACACAACTATAAGAAACTAATATTTTAAGGGGAAACTAAACCTTTTCACCAAAAAACTAAGACATATTTTCAATAAAGTATATAATATACACAATAATATAATATTAAATCAATAATTTTTAAAAACTAAAATAAACCCATTCAATTTATAATTAAAAATAATTATTTCTTTACATGAAAGTCTGGAGATAAACCAGTAGTGAACCCCCTATTTTGGACCCAAAATGGGTTTCCTCTAAAAATGGCTATACACCCACAGATGACTAGCTTTTATAGCCATACATTTAGCCACTCACACATAATTAGGCTTGTAGGAAAAGTCAAGATGATAAAATACTTTTTATGTTAATGAATGTTGGGTTTCATGGCCAAAGAAAGCACAACTATCCCAAATTAGTCTAATTTTTATAGTAATGAGACTAAAGTACATGAAAAAAGAACCACTATTCCTAATTAAATAGAAATTGCTAAACAACAATAGGCTCTGATTGTGATCGAAGGAGAAAAAAACCTACCCTGATGTAGATCTGGAAAGAATGAAACCCTAACCCAGTTCATCAATAGAATCGTACTCCATCACAGGTGGCACCTCCCACTACTTTAACCTGACAGTGCCTCATGACACCTCTGCAATTGTCACACTCGACCCCAGAGCAGACGATGCTCCCACGGATGAATCCAGATCGGCACCTCCCTTAGCTTAGGTCGATTCCCCTTCCTCCAATGGTGAAACTACGATGCCCCCTATGAAGGCCTAATGTGAGACTATGAGACCCCCACCCTGAAACCCAACTACACGACTTGGTCAAACCCAAGATACCAAATTCTCGATTTTCCATTCTTAAAATTGGGACCCGCGACACATATACCCCTATTTCCCTCTAACGATTTCATTTTTTTTTGTCTTTTTAAATTCATCATATTATTATTATTATATCATTATAATTATATATCTAATTAATAATTTTAATATATGTATAATATATTATGCGTTCAACATTAATATTAAATTAGTTATAATTTTATTCGACAAAATCATATTATTAATAATATAACAAATGTAAATTCTCATATAAATGTATAATTTTAAACTAGTAATTATAACTAATTTTTCATAATTCATAATTTATGAAAGTAATAGTTTTATGTTTAATTATAAAACAGACATTATAAATTAATAGTTTTATAAAAATAATTTTTTAATACTTTATAATTATAATCTCACGTATATATATATATATATCATATTTGGAAAATCAAAATTCATAAAAAAAATAATTATATCTGTATATTAATTTCCTTGAGAAAAAATTAATAATTACTATTAATTAGATTAATAACTTATAGCTAGCTTATTTTAAAATCTTAAACAAATATTTGTAATAAATTATTGAAATTTTTCATCTTTAAAATTTATGAATTATTTATCCAAATTATTTTATTAAATAATATTTTACAAAAATAACTATATTAATATAGTTATTTCTTAAAAAACCGTCAAATAAATTAGAAGACTATAAATAATATTTTTAATTTTATTATAAATAATTAATTAACACACTTATTTCTGATTATTATTTTTAAATAAAATCCTCTTATATTTATTATTTGTTTGTATTAATTATAAATAAATCCATTTAATAAAATTTATTTTTAATAAAACTATGTTTAGAATTTATCGGTCGTAAAATTATTCCACCATTAAAAAGTATTACTCCCTCGCAAGTTTTTTTGTTAGACTAAACATAATTCTAAATTTCATTCTTCTGAATTAAGGAAAACTTGGACTGATAAACTCATAAACTAGAAAATATATAATCTCCAAAGTTGTCTATACCATTTCTCTAATATCAATTATATAGACCCATCCATAGACATTATATATAATATGACCTTTTACTTGTCTAGGTTATAGAAAGTTAGATACATCATTACAATTTATCAGAGTTGTAAGAATGTTAATACAAATAAATACAAACATTGCTTCCACCTGCATAAAAACCATGGCCTCCAACTTCGGTCTTCAAAGTGACCTATCAGAAGTAATTTTAAATAAGGGGTGAGAATTAGAAGTTCCAATTAAGGAATTTCATTACAAAACCATTGAGAAATATCTTTTTCTTTAAAATATTTCATTAAAAAGCACTCTTTAAATTTGGAAATTAACATTTCATCTCCATTTTCTTCAACGATTTTCAAATAGTCTTTACGATAAACCCGTGAAAAAAATTTCCAAACTTAATTAAGAGTTTCAAATAAAATTATTTATAAAATATGAACATACTTGAAAAAAATCATTACATTCCACTTATAAGTTAAATAACGGCCATACTTAATTATTTATAACATGCCATGCATGCAGGTACTGTTTTTCACATGAAATGTTAGATGACTGGATTTTCATAGGAAACATCATCCAACACGTGTATACAAACCATGAAATAAAAGATAAGTTCTTAACCTTTTTTTACAAATTGGAAATGTCTAATTAACCCTTCTTAACAAATGATATACATAAGTGTACAACACTATTCCATGTGCACTTGAAAATGTATAACTGATTAATACATGTTCATATGGGAACAATTCTTAACCATGGTTATTCATCTAATCGAATAAGCATATGGACTCTCACTTACTAGAATCATTATGAGGAAAGGGAAAATTCAAGACATTCATAACATTCTGTTGTTGTCTCTTTGACAGACCATACATAACAATTATGTCATGGCCTCATTTCATGACAATGATTATCTCATAAGACCTACTGATGCATTGAGAGGCTATAGTGGGCCTCACCCATCACATAATAAGTCCGATGAATTCATAATATGTCATGTAAATATAGATATTTAATTCAAAGTGACCTATAAAACATAGATTTAATTAAATAACTATCATAGATGAAATAAATTCATTAAACAAACCAAAGTCTCCCATACAGCTTTGGTTTTTTTAAATCTTATTCACAGATGAAATAAATTCATTTAATGGTCCAAATTGTCACATACCACCTTGAAAAGTTTATTTCATAATTGATGTATTATCATAAATAAATTCATGACATACTTAAATTAATTGTCACTATTTTCATGTCATCAATATAATGATTAATGAAATAAATTAACATTTAATGAATAATACATATTTAATTTTGTCTCCTCAAAATTATGGTTTATAATAAATACATATGTTTCACAAATAAAATTATAAATAAAACATTTAAATCATTGAAGGAATCCATGTTCTTGATAATATTGTAAAATTAATTTTAAACAATGAGTTTATTGTGAATGATTGATGTGTTGATGTTATACTGGATGCATGACCATGACTGTATGCAGCTGTGACATCTTTAATTTTAAGATAGCACGATGACAGGATATGCACATTTTTTTAAAACAAGGAAATTTAAGATGTAAACTTAAACATCTCATCCTTATTTATACATAAAATATATTTGTATACATATATGTGTACATATTTTCAAAACAATATTATTTGGTAATGTTAAACTCTTTATGTTTTTAATTCTGAAAAAGAATCATCAAATAGATTGGAACATTATCGTATGTATTTTTATGCACGAATCAATATATTTGTATAAAATTACCATCGATTGTATATAGTTTATCCTTAGAGACTATAAGACTTGGAAATTACCTTTTAATTTCAAACCCTTTTCATATATATATATATATATGAGAAATCAATATTTCATACAAATATAAATATATAAATACATGCGACCTTGATTTCATCATCACTGAATAAATTATTTTTAAAACTTCAATAAATGAAAATATCCATTTGCGTAGTAATTATGAAATCAAACTAAAAACATAAACCATTATGTATATATATAGTTAAGTGTAATAATGGTTTATAAAACACACTTGGAGTTAGTAATCCTAGATAAATAATTAGAGGTTTAATGAGACAACATGTTACATTAAATTTCACAAAATATAAATATCCCTGCAAAAAAATGGTTATCCCTTGGTTTGATGATAATACATGTATATACATATATACATATATGATTTATTCGCAAAAAATATCTACTAGGTTTTGAAATCACCAAAACTCATGTCACATGGCGTTTACAAACACACCTATATACTCGATATTTTATTCATTAATTGATGAAATGCTTTTTTAAATAAAGTGATAACTTTTATTATTTTAGATCTCAAAAAATAACAAAGTCTCAGTTAATTGATTTTATACAGGAATTAATGTCATGATGTTTAAATCATTCAAATAAAAATAATAAATTGTTATTCACTTAAAATAATTCAAATATAATTTTAAAAAAATCACAACTATGAGTCGATTATGTATCACAATTAAATCATCATCAGTTCATTCTCAAAACAAACATTCATCTTCCCACACACACAAGCACAAATATATATAAATACATATTCACATATAAATATATTCATATATATATATATGTGTGTGTATTAAATTATAATAACTCTCAAACATAGAATAAGGTGTTTACGTAAAATCCATCATGATATAATTTTATAAAAATAAACTACTCATGCCTAAATGGTTTATTTTTAGATAAAAAATAAAAATGAATCACACATAAAAATATATAAACATCAACATGAAGAAAATAGAATTAATTAATACATTCATAATATTTTTAAATAAGATAAAAAAAATTTCATAAACACAATTTAATGAAATTACCCTTCATTATATTTTCAAGATAAAAAAAGAATTGGTCCTTGAAAATATTGTTTTACTAAAATAAAACAATAACACAAATTAAGAGACAAAATTGTAATCAAACATTCACCCTAGAAGTAGAAAGCAATTAAATTCAAACCCAATTTTAATAAAATCATAACCCATAAATACAATCCCTTCCACAAAAATGATGATTATCCCATACTAATAAAGATTCATAAAAAGTAAATAGTTAATTTGGAAGCCACGTATCACAATTCTAAAATAAATTTAATATAACCCTTACTAAGGTTTAACATAATATAGAACACAAATATAAGAAAATTACATTTTATGGGCAAACTAAACCCTTTGCACTTGAAAAATAGAATATATTTTAAATAAAGGATATACCTTACACAAAACTATTAAATTAAATCAATAATTTTGAAAAACTAATATACACCCTTTCAAGTTATAATTGAAAATAATAATTCCCTTACTTAAAAGGATGGAGGAAAACCAACAGTGGACCCCCTATTCTAGACCAAAAATTATTTTCCTCTAAATATGTGTATACACCCCTAGATGACTAGCTTTTATAACCATATGTTCGGTGACACACACATACTCATTCTTGTAGAGAAATCAAATATTATAAAATACTTTTTATGTTAATGAATGTTGTATTTCATAGGAAAGAAATCACAGTTAGAAAAAATCGGTTTAAGATTCACACTAAAGAGACAGAAGGGGTTCAAAACCAAACCCAATATTCCTAATATAATTGAATATACCTAAAAACAATAGGCTATGATTGTTATTGATGAATAAAATAAAAACCTACGCCAAAGTAGATAAAAAAATAGTGAAACCCTAACTCGGTTCGTTACTAGGATGAGACTACAATGCAGGCCCCGCGTCCCGCTGCGTGAACTCGACAGTGCCTCACGATGCCTCTGCCTTGGCCACACACGACCCCATACCAAATGATGCTCCCATAGATGAATCCTGATCGATTCCTCCCTTAGTTTAGGTCGATGCCATTTCCTCCTACGATGCGACTTTGACGCCCCCCGTGAAGACCTAGTGCACAACCAAGAGACCCCCACCGTGAAACCTTACTTTACGGCTTGGTCCAACCCAAGATACCCAAGTCATGATTTTCCTTTCCACAAAACAGGACCCGCGACCCACCGACCCCTATTTCTCACATACGACTTATATTTTTTTTCATTTTTAATTAATTTTATTATTATTATTATATCAATATAAATTTTTATCTAATTAAATATTATAATATATGTATAACATATTATGAGTTCAAATTTAATTTTAAAATAGATATATTTTTGTTACAAAAAATCATAATTTTAATAACTTTATAAAAGTCAATTCTAATAAGAATTTATAATTTCAAACTAATAATTATAACTAATTTTTCATATTTCATAATTTATGAAAGGTATAGTTATAAATTTAATTATAAAACAATACATTATAAGTTAAAAGTTTTATAAAAATAATTTATTCATACTTTATAATTATAATTTCATATATATATATCATATTTTTAAAATAAAAATTCATAAAAAAATTAATTATAATTGTATATTAATAATTTAGTTGAAATATTAATAATTAATGTTAATTTGATTCATAACTTATTACTACCTTTTGTAGTATTTTTATTAGAATAATTATAATACATTCTTGAAATTTAGTTTCCTTAAAATTTTATACTTATTAGTCTAAAATATTTTATTAAATAATCTTTGACAACAATATTAAATTAATATAGTTATTTTCAAATAAAAAATAAAGGGAATTTGAAATCTATAAATAATATTTATAATTTTATTATAATATATTAATTAAAAAAATTAATTCCAATTATTATTTTTAAATAAAATAATATTATAAATATTATTTTTTGGTATTAATTATAAATAAATTCATTCATGAAAATATTTTATTAATAAAAAAATGTTTAGAATTTATGGGCTATTACATCGGTTGTTCTATAGAGAAATTTACAAAGGGAAATCTATACCATATACGAGAAGAAGATGATATGTGCTCTTTATCCGTAGAGAGGGAAAATAGGTTGTTACATAAACATCACAACCATCTATTCCAACCATCCCTAGAATATTTGGCCAAATGTGTAGTAGTTTGAGACCTCTTGAAGCTATCAAGTGATCAAACTCATAAATTCGATTCTGTTCAATAATGGAAGATCAGCAAAAATACATACAAGGGGAAACAAGTCAACTAGAATGCTTGAATTGTTTCATAAAGGTGTATGTGGGACTATCTTACATAGAACCATTGATGGTAAAATTTAATATGTTTTTTTCAATAATAATTTCCATAGGATGGCATAGATATTTGACATTTTCCCAAGGACTGATGTGCTAAGTTGCATTAAAAAATACTGTTGGGAATCCAAATAGATACTTGGAATAAATATTCTATACATTCATACAGATAATGGTTTAAAATTTACAAATATCCAGGTTGATGATTATCTCATGAAACATGGGATAAGATATCAAGTAACATCTGTGAGAATTCCTCAATGAAATAGATTGGTTGAGATAAGAAATCATATTAACAATAGCATGGATAAGATAATTATTATTATAAAATACCTACTATATAAATTATGGATGTAGGTAGTCTTTACTTTGGTTTACCTATCTAACAGGGATCTATTGTGTTTGGTGAAAGAAAATACTCTATATGAGATGTGGTACAGAAATAATATGATATTGACATAATTTTTATTCATTAGAAGTAAGTGTTTCATACTCAATAAAGGGAAACACAAGAAATTTGAGTCATGTGGAGATGAGGTAAAAGTACTTGTCCACTTAGGAGAAGGAAAATCATATCAATTTTTTATTAGTCTTGAAAAATTAGTTGAAAGAAATAAAATCATTGTAGTGGAAAAGGAGTATAATCTTCAAAAATGTTTTAAAAAGTTCCCTGATGAATGTGATGAGGAGTTAACAATCACAGATGGAAGAGAAGTGGAAAATAAAGACTTATAAAGAAGATATTGAAAATGAGAAGAATGAAATCAAACTTGAATCAACAAACAAGACAAATAGTTGAGCTGAAATTGATTGGAAAAATAAATTAGTGATCATGAAGCACTACTTCACACATATAAAATAATGTCTTTAAAATATACATATTTCTTATCTTAGGTATAGACTAAATGATTTTGGAATGATGTTGGTGAGGAAAACTAGGGTTAGGAATTGAATTAGGAGCTAACCCCAATTGAGAAAACCCATATATGGGAAAATGTTTTGTGGCCAATTGAAAAGAAGGTTACCCGAACAAAATGGGTCTTTGATAATAAGATGAATGAAGGCGGTGTTGTGATTCAAAAACAAATCATGAATAGGGTTCAAAGGATGCTCCTGAATATAGGGTAATAATGTTGATTAAATGATTCCTCCTATTAGAAAGCTATAGACAATAAGATTATTCTTAGTCATAGCTATGCCTTGAAAGTTCAATGTTTTCTAAATGGATGTCAAGTCATAATTTCAAAATTGTGTTCTAGAAGAAGAATTTTATATTTAGAATCCATATGGGTTTCTCACTCATGAAGATGTGAATAAAGTATGTTGGTTGAGGAATGATATATATTGTTTGAAAGAAGCCCTGATATCATGGTATTGAATACTAGATCATTTCTTGTAGAGGCTCGGTTTTCAGTGTGGTGGAGTTGATTAAAATCTCTATGTCAATGATGATAGTAATCAAAGAATGATGGTGTTAGTTCATGTCAATGGCATAATCCTTAGTGGATCAGATGAAGTTTAGTGTATATTGATCTCCAAATTCATGAAAAGTGAGTTCAAAATGTCAATTATTGGTGAACTAATTATTTTCCATGGTCTATTGGTGAAAAAATTAATGAATCGCACATTCATTTCATAATATATATATTCCAATGAGGTTTTGAGAAGGTTTTGAGTGGATAATTCCAAAGGTATTATGACTCCAGTGGCTAACTGGATGAAACTATCTTGGGATGATGAAGGCACCAAAGTAAATTTAATAGAATATAAATAAATTATTGTTAGTCTAATATACTGGATAGCGAAAAGACCTGATATTGTTTTTTCCACATGTTAAGAAGCAAGATATCATAGAAATACCAAGGAGGAAAAAATTTTGGTAGTAAAAATAATATATTTTTATATCAAGGGTATGGTATATTTTGACATGCTTTAAAATGAAAAATCTCATCTAGAGTTATTGGATTATATAGATGCATATTAGGTTGCGTATGTAGATAATACAAAATCAAGGTCATTTTTTATATTTAATCCTGGAAGATTTTTTATTTGATGGATATGTAGGAGAGACGATTTCATTTAATTGAGCATGTAAGAATCTGAATATATTTTGGCTACATAAAATGCACATAGTTATTGTTGATGAATCAACATCTTAATGATATGGGAGTTGAAATGAAGTCTCCGATTTGAATATATTGAGATAATTGAAGTGCTATAAATCATAGTAAAAATATAGTCAATCACTCAAGGAAAAAGAACATTGAAATAAAATATCATTTTATCAAGGAAAATGTGGAGAAAGGTCGTGTGAAGTTGTAGTATGAGTATACAGAACTATAAGTTACAAAAAATCTAACAAATATCTTACCCAAATAATCATTTGAATGGAATCTATTGGATCTGTGAGTTTAGTCAACTCCCGAAACTGGAAAACGTTTGTACATGAGTACCACACTCCCTGAGGTATGCTATGTTTTCCCCTACTATGATGATCTATGATCTTTACCCTATTATAGTTCACAATGAAGTGACCTTCAGGTTCATTGATAAAAAGGGATAAATTGTGTCTATGAGAGGGGAGATATGTATTAATCAATATAGGGATGATGGTGATAGGTGGATCAAGGATGTTGGGTTGGTTTCAATATATTAATGTTTATAGGTTTTTTAAAAACCATTCAATACTTATGTGACATGATGACATTTAGGTTCTATGTGGAAATAGTTCATGGCTATCAGAGAATATCTTGGGAATATTTAAATATTCCAAATCACAATAGTTGAATTACTTATGTATATGGAGTTTTAAATATAATGATTCTAAATGTGATTTTTCAAATGATATATATTGCGATAGATGGATTTTGTGATGAAATTAGTAAACTGGTTTTTGGAATTAAGGGTTTCATTAATGAATTTTTCATGTTAATTTTTTTTCTCACATCGAGTATGGATTATGTGGGCTTAGAGTTTGTGTTGATTAAATCCTCGATCTCAAACTGTCTCCTAAATATGAGAATTTACGTAGAATTTAAAAGAATATTTAGCATAGTATCAAAATTTGCGGAGTGATCATGAGACCCAAAGAGGGAATTGTTGGGAAAATACCTCAAGGTAACATCTTAGTGTTTTGGGATTGATTATGTTTATTGAAAAAGAAGGATTCCATGGTCAGTTTTGATGTTCCGGAGATATTTCTGAAAATTTATATTGAAAATGAGCCAAAACATAGGAATGGATACTCTAGTGGTGGTATAAAAATAATCATATACAAGGTGGCATCATTTCTCATTATTTTCTAAATTTTTGGGGTCCAAAATATAGTCAATGGAAAATGGTGTTTTATAGAAGGAAGAATTTTTATGTAAATGGAAAAAGGTTTCATGTAAGAGTGATGTTGTTTTTCAATTTTTCATGCAAGAAAATATTCGGGATCAACGCATCAAAATTTTACAAAGGCACATAGTGCGTAAAATATTTTAATGTGCATGATAGATGATTTTGTGTGGGAAAAGAAGAGTTACGGGAATCCATGAAATAGAGATGGCGTTTTTTTCATAAAATCATTTTACATTCAAAAAGAGACATAAAATAAAGATTTTCTATACTTGGTGAAGTATTATGCGTGTAAAAGAAGGCATGTAAGTATTTTTCATACGGGTTCGTCCAGGTCTATAACTTCGTGCATACCCCCCACCCCTCATTTGAGTAGGTCAACCCTAAGAGAAAATTAAGGCCATGAACATCAAAAGTTTTATCTACAAGCGGAGTCACGCATAAAGAGAGATACTCACATAGAATAAAGGTTTTGTGAAAAATGATGTTACATAATAGTGTGTATTGGTTGGGGGTTCTGTACCAAAACTAAAATGTTGCATACAAAGTGTTAATGTTGAACATAAGACTGAAAAATGATGAATATAAGATATTTGTTTGCTAGTAGTTCTATGGTAAAAGTGCATTCATTAATTTCATGAAATCAAATAGGTTTCTTTTGAAGGGCCAGTGAGAACACTTCATTTGAGAGAGTAGTGAGCTCTCAATTTGTGATTTGTTGTAAACCATGAGGGATAGTGAGCCTTCTATGAACTCTATAATAGTACTATACTTTTATTGTATTTTTTACATCATCACATTTTTATTGGATGATGACTATACATATCCTAGTGAGGGTGAACTATGTAAAATTTTAAGTCTGGTGAGTGGTTAAATTTATTTCTATACATTAACATAGGAAAGAGAGAGATGATGATTTTTTAATGATGAAACAAGATGTGATGGGGAAGTTTTTTTAATTTGGCATACCCTAATTTACCCCCTCCCCTTGTGGTATCTAACATAGTTGGGATAATAACTATAATAATCTATTAGGAAATACATATATTTAATTTTTCATACTAATTAAATGTAACTCTTTATTTATTTTTACTATCGCATATCCCTAACTATATAAGATATTAAGTAAAAATAACCACTGAATATAGACCAGTATAATCCTTTTAAAATTTTGAACTTATCTAAGTTCATGCATATTCCCACTGTCCTCTAAAACTCAATAATATCATATAATATATTTCTAATACATGTAATATTGTTTATGTTGGGAAATAACACTTTTTTATTTTTAGTATAAATATTTAACAATGAAACTATTGATTCTGTATCATATGTGGTATTCCATGTGTTTGGGGAATTTTCTTATTAAAATAAGACAATTCCTTAAAACATACAACTAATGGGTGGCAGAAACATCTTCCCTCATATTTTAACTAACTAGATAAATAGTTTTATTCTAGATAAAACATGATAATCATTGTCTTATTTTCAAAACATATTATAGAACATGATGAATCGTAAACCATGCATATATAATTTATTATATCATATTTTTAATATTAACTATTTTTTAGTAAAAAAATTCCCTTATCATATAAGTTGAATGAGTTGAAGACACACACACATTACTTCGATCCATTTGGGCATGATTTATTCATTTTCATTCATCTCTTTGATTTAGAAAAAATTTATTTATAACATGAATAAAAAATATAATATCTTCAAATTATTATAGTGGCTTTGAACTAATATGTATTTACAACACCTGTAATTTATACATTTAGTATTTTATAGTTTTAAAAATTAAAGAATTTATTTATATAACACTGACACCTGCCATGGAAATTCTATGGAGTTTCACAAATACTTACGTGACTCTCAAACAATCCCATCATATTAAATCATTACTCTTACTTCTTGATAATACCTTGATGTTTCAATAACCTTAACTGGTTATTAAAAGAAACATTATTAGAATTTCCGACTGACCTTCCCTCTTCTAGATTTAACTTTTACTAAGTTTTATTATCTATATGGAACCAAGACCTATAAATCATATTCCTAGCTCATATATCCATAAAACATTGATAATGTTGTTGACTCCATAATTAGGGAAAAGCGGGAACAAAGAAAAATCATTAGTGTCTTTCACAAGAAGACAGCTCACGGAGCCCCTATAGCCCTAAGGCAAGCACAAAGCTCATTCTTCATGAACCCGCCATAGAGAAAGGAGGAAGGATGCTTCGAAAACACCTTTGACATTCACGACCCTTCCGCGGAGCATGGAGGCAGGATTCTCTGTGAACCCCTTTGGTGTTCGTGAACCCGCCGTAGAGTAAGGAGGAAGGATGCTCTGTGAACCCCTTTGACATTCGCAAATCCACCACAGAGCAACGAGGCGGGATGACCTATGAACCCCTTTGACATTCGTGAACCCACCATGGAGCAATGAGGCGGGATTATTAGAGAACTGATTTGATGTTCACAGTCCCACCGCTGAGTAATCTTCTCTTCATACCGAGTGATCTCTGCTTTGAGGCTCCTCTTGCCTATAAATACCAGGCTCCCCTCAAGCCCAAAGGATGGATCCTCCAACATTTCGCCTTCTAAGATCACACATCGTGAAGAACTTTTTAATCTTTTGAACCATGATATTTTCGAGGTACTTTTGCATCGTGAAGTGCCTTCCTCTTTGCATGAATTCCTCCCCTCTTCAAAGATGGATTCCCTTCACGGATCCCATAGGCCTATGTGAAGGAAGTAGATACCCAATTGGATTCGGGTCTTCAGAGAACAGTTTTGATTAACGAAGTTCCCTTCATGCACATGTGACCCGCTTTCTATGGTAGGTTCACTATGCTTCACGAGGCACATTGCTTTGTAATGTTATGCTTCTTGGGGAACCCTTGCTTCAAGAGGTATTGCTCCGCCATTGCCTTCCCACTTCGTGAAGCACCATCCATATGCACATATGCCCTATTCCTAGGATAGCCACCCCACTTTGCGATGCACATACTTTCCCAAACCCCCTCCACTTCATGGAGCACCAGAAACTCATAAGGCTTCTACCTATAAAACCCTTTGCTCTGTAACTCATTTTCTCATGCAACCCTTCAAGTTTTCATGAAGAAATTTCAAATTCCCTTGGGTGTTACTTAGCATTTCATTACTTATCCTCATGCTTCTTTGCATAGGCACACTAACAGCTATTTATTTTTCGCATAGCCACGCTAATGTGGACCCCTCAATGGATCTCTCCATAACAACCCCTCGCTATGAGATTGTTGATTTTTCCATCTCTCAAGGTCGGTAAGGTATCGGTTATGTATGTCTTTGGGGTGCGGAGCACACCCACCTCGTCTGAGCTACATGACGTTAAAATTCCAAGCGCCACCATCCCCAGCACATGAAATTAAACTGTGGCCTCACCTTTTTCATCATATGTGGGGTTCCCTATCTCGGATTTTCTCTACGCCCAATGGTCTCTGCAGGAGTGAAAACATTCCTCACATGTAATGATATCCACTCAATTGGAGTGTCATTTTTCTATGGGGAAAGGGAACCCGCCTTGGTGTTAGCCCCTAGCTTTTCTTTTAGGAGGTATAATCCCTCCTCCACTTATGTTCCTTGATACCAAGGGCCAGAGAGGGGGGATGGGTGCCAGCGCCCTCCTTTATTCAGTGCCAAATCCCTCTCCCGCTGGGCTTTATCGCCACCTAGGTATCCACCATGGGGTAAGTCCCAATCTCCATCCCCTTGGGCTTTGGACCACGTGTAATCCCATATTTCCTCATTGGGTCACTAAATACATGTAAGACACACTCTACTTCACACAGATGCACCTTTTGCGACATGATCAGCAGGTCCTTGCTACCTATTGTTTCTCACACCAAGCATGACTCATGTGGGCTCAGAGTAACCATCGACTATGACCCCATATTTGGGAAGCCAAGAGTGTATGCCCCAAACCATGAACTACTTGGTCTTTGATCCTTTCCACAGCAATGTATATAAGAAGCCTCCCATAGGTTCAATCCCACCATTCATTAGTTCTTACCCACTTGACGCCGGTTCCCACTCCATCTAGAACAATGTGGACATTAATCCTTGCTAAGGAATGGTATGTAGGAAGCCTCCATGTGGTTCAAGCCCAGCATCCATTGGTTTCGACCCCCTTCAGTCAGTTTCCAATCCATCGTGAACTATGTGAACATTTATCCTTACCATGGCAATGTACGTAGGAAGTCTCCCTGAGGTTCAATCCCAAAAACCATTGGTCCCGACCATCTTCATGTCGCTTCACCAAACACTCCATTTGGTCTACGTGGACTTTGATCATTTCCAAGGCCAGGTACGTAGAAAGACTCCCTGAGGTTCAAGACCAACAACTATTGGTTCTGACCCCCGTTCACTTCAGACCACCTTCATCCCACATGACATTAAAATACATGCCACATTTTCATCCTGCATAACATTAAACTGCATCCACCACCCCAAACTACATGGGATTGAATCCTTGTCTCCTAGACAGGGTATGTAAGATGCCTCCATGAGGATGAACCCCATCCAGTGGTAAGTCGTTTTGACCCCATCCAGTGGTAGTCCGTTGTGACACCATCAAGTGGTAATCCTTTGTGACCCCATCCAATGTTAAGCCGTTGTTACTCCATCCAATGGTAATCCATTATGACCCCATCCACTTGTAAGCTATTGTGACTCCATCCGTCGGTAATCCCTTGTGACCCCATCGAATGGTAAGTCATTGTTATCCCATCCAGCGGTAAGCTGTTGTGACACTATCCAACGGTAAGCCGTTGTTACCCCATGTCAATATTAATACATTGTCAATACGAGCCCGGTGGTAAGCCGTTGTTGTCCATCCTGTTGGGACCCATATCGCTGGTCCATCCCAGTGGCGTCAGAGAAACTCGTAGGACACTAATCACGCGTAATCCCCTGCATGGAATTTGGTCGTTGTCCTTTGTACACACCCCAATTTGATTCCCCAACTATAAGGTTCCACTTCTTTCAGGTCTCATCCATACGGTTCTCCTCCTATGGTGTCCCTTCACTTCACGAACAACACAGACTTTGATTCCTTACCATGGGGATACATAGGTGGTCTTCTCAAGGATCAATCCCAACATCTCCATCACCCTCATGTAGACTCCATATCATTCTCCATCCACTTCATTTAACTATCCATCATCTACTCTGATTCGTACTAGGGCCGCCATGTCTTGGTGAGATCATTCCAATTCACCTACTGCCATCAATGTTCCCTATAGGGGTTGCACCTATCTAATCTACTCTAGTCAGTGTTCCTATCTGTCTGGTATGTCTCTGCTAGATGTTAAACATGCGGCTTACCCTATGTTAAACATATGAAGATGAGATAAACCTCAGATACATGACTATGGAATATAATTCCCCACATTTTATGTGGGATGCCTTGGGCTTCCATGTAGAGACCCAAAGCTTGACGTACATGGACATTACATTACTTTTGCGTAATACTTGATACATGACAAAAACAGACACCCAAAGACCGTATTAGTTTAGTGTCGTTGGAAACTCAGAACTTAATCTTCTAATCATGGGGAAAGATCTTCAACCTCTCTTATAAAGATATTCCCATTTTTGTTTTCTTACCTAAAACCTTTCTTTATATCCTGGGGAAAAGAAAACACATAAAGGGTGAGCTCAAATTCTCATTAAGGGTAAGCATGGAGAATATAAAACAAACCATATACATTTGAACTTCAATACATGAACATAATATTTAAACATCAAAATCTTGAGCAATGACATAAAACATGGAAGTACGTAAGGCATCGATCATAATGGATCATCAATCATCATAAAATATCATGTGAATAAATCTTGTAATTGTGGAAAACATTAATCACAAGTTATGATTTCCATAGTAGCCAAGGCATTGCTTTCAAGACCATCATAGTGGACAAAGTCCCTTTCTGAATCGAGTTCACTCCTCGTTCCAGTCTTGTATCACTGAACCGAATTAACTTTCAGTTCCAGCCATGTCTATCTCATGAGATATAAATCTTTACCCAATGCATTGGAGGGAGATATAGGTCTCACCCATCTCATAATTAAATCATTCTTTTGTGTGCCATAAAATCATAAATCATACATCATAGCATAACCCGTGTAATAGAATGGGATTCTTAAACATCATTTCATCATAACATAATCCATATAAAAAATGGATATCATTTCATCATAAGAAGAATCAAACCATGTAAATAATTGATACATTATACTTGAAACATTAACATATTAAATAATTTCATTTTAGATGGAAAATAGTTTTGATATAACACATGAAATTAATTATTGAGGAAAATATCCTTTATTCTTTAAAATCATTTTATTTTCACAAAATGCCATGAAATTTTAAAAGAAAGGGGTTTTGTTGAAAATAATCATGCAATCTTGCACAGGAATCTTCATGAAAATGATGCATTTTGAAACCATAAAAATTTGTTCACACCATATAAGATAAAAATAACATTCTCCTCGTACTTTTGTCAGAAAAGCAAAAAATTTCCTCGTGTGGTATGAAAAAGTAAGATTACATTCATAACATGTGGTAAAAATCAAAAATGGTTAAAAATGACATTAAACATACATGAAAAAAATTAGAAAATAGGTACATGGATGATAACAAAAACCCCAGTAAATATTTACGAATAAACAATCTCGGATAAAAGCGAGATTGGAATAGTTATCCCTTACCTTATGTCTGATATGCTTAGTATGTGTGCGAACCTTTTGTATAATGATTTACATAATTTCATTGACTTATTACAAAATCATATTCGTTGTTATGATATAATATATGGTTTAATTTTTACTTTATATTACCCATTCTTTTGTAAATTCGATGTAAAAGAAGCGAGTTGGGTAAAATCATTTCATTTACTGTACATGTTTCGACTTGTTGTTCTGGATATTATTACTTATATCCTGATTTACATAATTCCATAATGTAAAACATGATTTATATATAATATATATTCATATTATACAAATATATATATATATGATAGATCGATAAATGGAAATAAATACACCGTTCATGGAGACGGTAGTTCGTACGTACGCATGAACGTTGTTTTCTTTTCCTTATTGAATTGAATGGAATTAAGTAGATGACATATATATATACATAAATCCAGTATCATTATTATTTCATATATTTAACTATTATTCATTATATATACTTTATAATCATTCATGAATGGTTAACATGGAGAATGAATCTAATCACGTCGTGGAGACGGTAGTCCGTACGTACGCACGAGCGATGATATCATTCCCATGATCATGGAATTGTATTGAAGGGTATGTATAATATTTCAGAATCAATATCACATTACAATAATAATATATAGTTATTTATTTACACCATTATACCCTTCCAAGTAAGGTGGCGGTCGAAAACAGATTACACCACGGCGTGGAGGCGGTATTTCGTACGTACGCACACACGATAATTTCATTTTCCATAGGATGGATAGAAGGTGAAATGGGTTTGTTTAATATTTTTAATAAAATATTAGTATATAAGTAATACTGATGTTATTACTTTATAATGAGACAATTAAATAAGAAGAATTAGAAAAAGAAAGAAACATGAGAGAATCAGAAGAAGAGATTACCTCTTCTTTAACGCACCTCCTTTAAGCTTCCTCTTAAGGAAGTACAGTTGGTCTTTTGAGAAGAACAGAACCTCCAGAATTTTTCTATGGAAGTGGAGAAGAGAAATGGTCCAGGTTTGGCCGAGCTTCAGGGCTCAAAAGGGTGTGAAGAGAAGAGGGAAGGGGTGCCATATTTATAAGGGAGTAGAGGGGAACCTTTGGAAAAACGTAAAATATTATTATATAATAAAGTCATATTCGGTTTATAATATCTCAAAAATGATTTATTTCGAAGAAAAAGTGGGTATGGGTCGAAATCCTCTCAACCGATAGGTTTTAGACAAGTTCTGTTTACTATTTTAACCTTATCATTTAAATTTAACTCTAAGTTAAATAATTTAACTTTTACTGTGTTTTCTTGTTTTCTTACACTATATGGTTAATAAACAAACTATAACAAGCCAAAAGAACCCCAAGTTGTCCATTATTAATATATATATATATCCTTATCTAATTCATTTGGTTCAACCTTATATTTTTAGGAATAAAATAATAATTAATAATATAATATTTGTTTAAAAACTATTTTATGACAATTTTGACACTATTTGGTAATTGATTTTTGTGAAAATCATAACAGATTGATTAGTTAAAAAAAGTTAATTATATCAATAATAAAAATTCATAGTAACCTATAAAATTATTGGAATTCATAAAAAGTCTCAAATTACATTTATTTGGTTATTTATAATACCAATTATGTTAATATTTCATTAATAAGGTAATTACTGCATCATCATTGTGTCGTAAATAAATTAAATTATTTAATGTCTAAAAATTATAAATAAAGTACCATTATGTATTAAATCTTTTTAACTTTCTAATGAATAGGTATAATCTAATTTATCTTTTATATAACCCTATATTAAAATTTCTTTGTTATTAAACTTTGTTTTTAACACTTTTAACTCTTCTTTAAATAAAATAATAATAAGTGTCCTAATCTAATCCAAGTGGACCTAAATGGTCATTTTTTATTCCTAAGGTTGTTTTTGGTCTAATTAAACTTATCCAATATCATTAGGACATGTGTAAGGGTAATAATAATATCATTTTTACCCTTAATTACCCTATTTACTTTTAACTGTGGTAAATAAAAGTAAAAAAGTTACTAATCACCAAAAATTATTATTATCTTATTGAACCACATTTTACTCGTTGATATTAACCATGTCTCTCGGATTTTCAAAATTCCACTTATAGAAGTGGTAAAATAAATTTTTATGTAAATTTTCAAATTCTCCTAGGAGGTGGGTAAAAGACGGTGAAAAGTTCAATAAAATTTTTATATATCTAAAATTATTATAAAATGACTCAAATGAATTACGTTGAACTTGTAGCAATTTTGACCAAAAATGAAATTAAATAAAATATATAATAATTTAAATAAAAAGTCAGTTTTTAAATAGTAACCGAGTGTTTTCACTATTCATCAAAAATTGAATGTTTTCAAAAAAATACATAAAATTCACCCTAGGCTAATTTCGATGTTAAGAATCCGAAAATGAAGTCCATTTTGAAAGATAATATTTATAAAATTTCAAAAAGTTAGTATTACTATTCATAAAGACTAGTTTATATAATATTTTAATAACATATCATTGTTTAGTGAAACTCTGTATTGCATACAACACACGCTATCGTTGAAGGTCGTGATTGCGTGAAATGAAAGCCAAGTCAGGGTTGTGTGTAGTGCAAGACTCCTTTTTTGTTGCGTATAATAGAATCCAACCATATTTAGTTTATACATTGAATATATATATACACACTCATTGTTGCGTAGAATAACTACTATCAAATGAACTTGAAATTGTGTGTAACACGATCCAAGAATAGTGTTGTGTATACTGCAAGATAATATTGTGTTGTGTATAGCACAAGATAATCTTGGTGTAGCGTACAACCAAAGAAATCAAAGAAATTAAAAATAATAATTCTCATAAAATCTCAGGTTGTTACATTCTACCACCCTTAAAATGCATTTATCCCTCGAAATTTATCGGGGTTACAAATGGTTTTCTACTTGAATGTTTTGTTAATTGAAACCCACATTGTAAAATGGAATACCAAAACTTAACTTTAAAAACTAATGTATGAAACGTAACGGTTACCCAAATTAACTAATCACTGGGTTTCTACATAGAGAACATATGTGAAAAATATTGATATGGAAGGGAAATCTAACCATCATGTTCTGATAGAGAGTGGTAGAGAACATGGCTATGAAAAATCCAACAATCACAAAGCCATAAATTTGTGATGATCTATGTTACCATCTATTTAATCAAATATAATGGCACTAGGACAATATTTTTGGTTTTCAATATCATTTTTGAAAAGTTGAAATTATAATTAGAAGAAATAATTTCTTGATTTTGGTACAATCTCACCATTGGTTATTCCTTAGACAATTTCCAATTCATCTCTTAAATAAATGAAGTTCAATTTTTCAATTTTGAATTGTTAGCAGATCATGCGATAGAATGATAGTTATTCCATCTGTCTCAAACATAAGGTTAGAAAAAAAATATATATATAAGTCCATCTATGGTGAGATTAATCAAATATGGTTCCAAAAATGGACTTATACTTCATCTATCATACCGCTTAATAAAATAAAACTAGTTTATATTGACCAGGGACTTCCTGTAGGCCATAGGTAGGCGATAAAGGCCTATCGCACTTCAGTTGTTGGTGTGAATCCTGCAACATTGTCCGACGTGATGGGTTGTCGCTCGTTCTGCAGGTTTCCCTTTTTCTAAAACTATACTATCATAACATTTCAGAAATAAAAAGTTATATCCTTAACCAATACTATATAATGTCCATTCCAATGCTTGGGCTTATCGAAAATACTTATGTCCGATTACTAGAAATTTAATCTACCGAGCATGTGAATTCCTTCATTTGTCCCCAACATATCATAAGATATATCTTGTTGGTCACATTCCAAACATGTGAATACCTTAATCATGTATTCTTTTGAAACATGAATTACCATAGAACCATAGTGAAAGCATGAATGCTATCAAAAGTTAACTCTTTCCACATACCAAAATCTCAAAATTTCTATATACTAAAACCATGATATCACTTTGTCCTTATATCAGTCATGAGCTCATGAATACTATCAATGTTTTATTTTCTCTTTATCCCTTCATTATGCACATATCATCTTATTTCCAAAAATATCTGAATAAACTTTCATGATTACCAGTACCATTCAACATATACTTTCAAATACTTTAGGAAAAACAATAGTGTAACAATCCTTAGATGTTTCTTTATTCCATAGTACCATTAAATTACCTATACAACATAACTCTTGATAAACATACAGTCATTCCACTACCTTCTTAAACCATTGACCAAACTTCAACACTTCTTTCATCTCATATATCATTTGGAGTCTCCTCATCACCATCCACATAAATACTACCCATATGACCATGCTGGTTCTCTTCATGAAATTTTACCTTAGATCATTGGTTTGCATAATTCCCATACATTCCACATTTAAAACATTAAACCATTGTTGATGTCTTATCAATACCAATATCCATGTCTATGGTGTTAACTGAACCTTTTCCTTTACAATTACTGGCTTTGTGTCCTTCTTTTCCACACCCAAATCATCTTCCAATTCCATTGAAACATTCTCCTTGATTACTCTTCCCACATGATTTACATGAGGGAAATTGATCATTCTTTCTTCTAAGATCATCATTAAACTCCATCTTTCTCTTATTAGATTAGTCGGGATACTTACCAAAGTTTAGATTATTGATCATATTGTGAGATTGCTGATTAGGCATAATAATGATGTTTTGACTTCCAAATCCCATTTCATTTGGTTTCTCATGAATAATATCATTCCATTGTCCATAATATCCTCCATTATCGTGAATCTTCGTGTTTCCATCCATTTTCTAAAACCCAAAAAGAATAGTATGAGAGGAAAAAATAATTCTAGGAAAACAACATAATAAAGAGGGATTACCTTCAATATATAACATCTTAGGTTTAATTCTAAGATCATCACTGTAATTCTAGGACTATAAACTATATGTATACATAACCTTAGGGACATCCCTAGACATACCTTAAAAATATCTCTAGGGATATCACTAAAGTTTTCACATCCTAGTTTCTAATGGTTAACTAAACATTTCCTCTAATACCAACTATAGAGACCCAAATCTTGACGTACATGGACATTACTTTAATTTTTTCGGAATACTAGATACATGACAAAAACAGACGCCCAAAGACCGTATTAGTTTAGTGTCTTTGGAAACTGGGAACGTAATCTTCTAATCATGGTGAAAGATCTTCAACATCTCCGATAAAGATCTTCAACTTTTTGTTTTCTTACCTAAAACCTTTCTTTATATCCTGGGGAAAAGAAAACATATAAAGGGTGAGCTCAAATTCTCATTAAGGGTAACCATGTATAATATAAAACAAACCATATACATTTTAACTTAAAAACATGAACATAATATTTAAACATCAAAATATTGAGCAATGACATAAAACATGGCATTACATAAGGCATAGATCACAATGGATCATAAATCATGATAAAATAGAATGGTAATAAATCATGTAATTGTGGCAACCATTTTTCCCATGTTATTATTTCCATAGTAGCCAAGGAATTTCTTCCAAGACCATCTTAGTGGACAAAGTCCCTTTCTGGATCGAGTTCACTCCTCATTCCATTCCTGTATCACTGAACCGGATTAACTTTACATTATAGACATGTCTATCTTATTAGATATAAATATTTACCCAATTAATTGTACAGATATATAGGTCCCACCCATCTCATAATGAAATCATTCTTTCGTGTGCCACAAAATCATAAATCATACATCATAGCATAACCCATGAAATAAGATGGGATTCTTAAACATCATTCCATCATAACATAATCCATAAAAAATGGATATCATTTCATCATTAGAAGAATAAAACCATGTAAATAATAGATACTTTATACTTGAAACATAAACATATTAAATAATTTCATTTTATTTGGAAATTAGTTTTGATAAAACAATTCAAATGAATTCCTGATGAAAATATATTTTCTTCTTCAAAATCATTTTTTTTCACAAAATGCCATGAAATTTTATGGAAAAGGGTTTTTTTGAAAATAATCATGCAATATTGTATAGGAAGCTTCATGAAAATGAGGCGTTATGATACTGTAAAAATCCATTCACGCCGTATAAGATAAAAATAACATTCTCCTCGTACTTTTTTCAGAAAAGTCAAAAAGTTCCTCGTGTGGTAAAAAAAGTAATATTCCTTTCATAACATGTGGTAAAATTTAAAAATTGGTAAAAGGCCATTAAACATACAAGTAAACAATTTTAGAAAATAGCGTCATTTATGATAACAAAACCCCGGTAAATACTTACGAATAAACAATCTCAGATAAGAGCGAGATTGGAATAGTTATCCCTTACCTTATGTCTGATATGCTTCATATGTGTCTAAACATCCTGTATAATGATTTACATAATTTCATTGACTTATTACAGAATCTTATTCATTGTTATGATTTCATATATGGTTTAGTTATGACTTTATATTACCTTTTCTTTTGTAAATTTGATTTAAAAGCAGCAATTTGGGTAAAATCGTTTCATTTATTTTACATGTTTCGACTTGTTCTTCTTGATATTATTACTTATATCCGGATTTCATTAATTACACAATGTAAAAAATTATTTAAATATAATATATATTCATAATATACATATATATATGATAGATCAATAAATGGAATGAAATACACCGTTCATAGAGACGGTGGGCCGTACGTACGCATGAACGTTGTTTTCGTTTCCATATTTAATTGAATGGAATTAAGTAGATGACATATATATATATATAATGTATCATTATTATGACATATATTTCATTATTATTCATTATATATACTTTATAATCATTCATGAATGGTTAACATGGAGAATGAATCTCATCGCGTCGTGGAGACGGTAGTCCGTACGTACACACGAGCGATGATATCATTCCCATGATCGTTGAATTGTATTGAAGTGTATGTATAATATTTCAGAATCAATATCACTTTAAAATAATCATATATAGTTATTTATTTACACCATTATACCCATCCATGTAAGCTGGTGGTCAAAAACAGATTACACCACGACATGGAGACGGTATTCCGTACGTACGCACGCGTGGTGATTTCGTTTTTTGAATGATGGATAGAAGGTTAAATAGGTTTATTTCATATTTATAATAACATATCAGTATATAATTAATACTTATTTTATTACTTTATAATGAGAAAACTAAAGAAGAAGTAGAAGAAGAAATAAACTTGAGAGAATCGGAAGAAGAGATTACCTCTTCTTTTGACGCACCTCTTTTATGCTTCCTCTTAAAGAAGTAGAGTTGGTCTTTTGAGAAGACCAGAACCCCCAGAATTTTTCTAGGAAAGTGAAGAAGAGAAATTTTAAGTGTTTGGACGAACTTCGAGGCTCAAAAGGTTGTGATGAGAAAAGGGAAGGGGTGCCCTTTTTATAAGGGTGGAGAGGGGCCCCTTTGGAAAAACATATAATATTATTTTATAACAAAGCCATATTCAGTTTATAATAGCTCCAAATTTTTTTTTATTTCGAAGCTAAAGTGGGGATGGGTATAAATCCCCTCAACCAATAAGTTTTAGACAAGTTTACGTTACTATTTTAACCTTATCATTCATATTTAACTCTAAGTTAAATAATTTAACTTTTCCTGTGTCTTCATGTTATCTTACACTATATGGTTAATAAACATACTATAAAATTCTAAACTAGCCCCAAGTTGATCATTATTAATATATATAACCATATCTAAGTCATTTGGTTGAACCATAAATTTTTCAGATTAAAATAACAATTAATAATATAATATTTGTTTTAAAAACTATTTTAAGTCAATTCTGACACTATTTGGTAATTGATTTTTGTGAAAATCCTAACATCATGATTAGTTCACAAAAATTTACGTAAATCAATAATAAAATGTCATATTAACCTATAAAATTAGTGTAATTAATAAATAGTCTCAAATTACATTTATTTGGGTATTTATAATATGAATTATGTTAATATTGCATTAATATTTTAATTACTACATCATCATTGAGTCACAAATAAATTAAATTATTTAATGTCTACAAATTATAAATATAATACCATTATGTAGGAAATCGTTTTATCTTTATAATTAATATTTATAGTCGAATTTATCTTATGTATAACACTATATTAAAAATGTTTTAGTTATTAAACATTGTTTTTAAATATTTTAACTCTTCTTTAAATAAAATAATAATAAGTGTCCTAATCTAATCCAAGTGGACATAAATGGTCATATTTTATTCCTAAGGTTGTTTTTGGTGGAATTAAACTTATCCAATAGAATTAGGACATGTGTTAGGGTAATAATAATATCATTTTTACCCTTAATTTCCCTATTTACTTTTAGCTGTGGTAAATAAAAGTGAAAAGATACTATTCACCAAAAATTATTTTTATCTTATTGAACCACATTTTACACCTTGATATTAACTTTGTCTCTCAAATTTTCGAAATTTTTCTCACAGAAGCAGTAAAATTAAGTTTTATGTAAATTTCAAATTCTCATAGGAGGTGGGTAAAAGACAGTTAAAAGTTCAATAAAATTTTTATATATCTAAAATTATTATAAAATAACTTAAATGAATTACGTTGAACTTGTATCAATTTTGAGAAAAAATAAATTTAAATAAAATACTTAATTAATTAAATAAAAAGATTGTTTTTAAATAGTAACTGAGTGTTTTCACTATTCATCAAAAATTGAATGTTTTCAGAAAAATACCATAAATTCACCCTAGGCTAATTTCGATATTACGAATCCAAAAATGAAGTCCATTTTGAAAGATAAATTTTATAAAATTTCAAAAAGTGGGTATTACTATTCATAACGGCAAGTTTATATAATATTTTAAAAACATATCGTTGTTTAGTGGAACTCGGTATTGCGTACGACACACGCTATCATGGAAGGTCGCGATTGCGTGTGATGTAAGCCAAGTCAGGGTTGTGTGTAATGCAAGACTCCTTTGTTGTTGCGTATAACAGAATCCAGCCATATTTCATTTATACATTGAATATATATATACACTCAGTGTTGCGTAGAATAAATACTATCAAATGAACTTGAACTTTTGTGTAACATGATCCAAGAATAGTGTTGCGTATACTGTAAGATAATACGTTGTTGTGTATAGTGCAAGACAATCTTGGTGTAGCGTATAACAAAAGACATCAAAAAAATTAAAAAGAATAATTCTCATAAAATCTCTGGTTGTTACATTCCATCCCCTTGAGAATCCCTATAATAAGGGTAAGAAACCCAGAAGTGCTACTGTTCTAGCATCCAGACACGCCAGTGATGTCCAACGTGACAACTCACCCGACCGAAGGTTTCTCCCCTGACCAGATCCCTTGGAATGACCTGACAGAAGTAGAATTATTAACTGGTGTCCATGAAGACATGACACTGGGAAGAGTTTCATGAACAACATATTAGTCTGTAAGGGAGACTCGAACTAGGTGATTAGTTTTGAGGAGGAAAATACTAAAGCAGGAACCAACATCCCATCATCATATTTTGATCAAGGAGCAAACGTCCCTGAATAAGAAATGAATTCTGCTAGCCTTTGGAAGGTGGGAATACGGGGCAACAGCTACGCGTCCTCCACAGACAGATGCACATGCCCTGACGAAAGCATTGGTAATAGAAAGGGTGAAACTATTGTGAAGGTCTTCTCCACAATATGGAGAATAGTAAACTTTTAAGACATCAATGTATTAGCATGTCCCTGGATCTAGCTATCCGGCATTGGGTCCCGCTATGAAAATAGAAGGCCTGGCATGAAACATGCCAGACGTTGGGGTAGTCAAAACATTGGGCATCCCAGTCTGTGATGTTGTCATCATTGATCCATCTTACCAGCCCTGGAATAATTAATGGTATTGGGGAACTTATCATCAGTTTCATTCCTTTCATCACAAATTATTTAATCTCTCTGCTTTTCAGGAACCAAGATGCTGCAAGAATTCAATCACCGCCCGTCTACCAACACAGGGGTAGGAGAAATGACAATGTAGCAGTCTCGTGTGGATCCACATATTTTGAGACAATACCCACATCTACAAACATCGAGCGCCCATGCCCCTTCTCTCTGTCTGAATTCATTCAACGCTGGGTGATCACCAAACTCATACGCTGGTATGAGGAGGAGGGGATTATCCTGACTTGGGATATGGCCCACCCGGATACAGAGGCATTTGCACCTCATCACCACCACCACCCCCATGGTCCATGTAGGGATCCACTACTCCACACTCCAATGAACAATTATTTTGGGAGCCTCTCTCCAGAATGCCTCGACGACTCCCTCCCCTATGCCGACAATGTAGGGGATGTTTGGGAAAGCCTGGTTGGGATACCATTTCAGGGTCACCTGTAAGGAGGGCTCCCATTATGCCACACCAATGCTGCCATCTGGTCCCATGAGTCGAAGAGCAAGTAAGCCATGCACATGCACCATTAGCCCCAGTCTACTTGACCCGATGCCAGCGTTGGGCACAGGCCGAGGAGGATGCCCGCTAAGGGGTGCCAGCATCAGCAACTACTACAAATCAGGCCATTGCCGATGTATATCATCAACCCATTGCTTATGCGGAGTAGAGTGACTTTTATTCCCAGCTTGTATTGTGGCCCCAACATCCCCACAGGCTGTTTGGGTCGACTCTCTCTGTTTCTGGTGCTGGTAGTGGATGCTGCTAGTACGGAGGCCCTCCTTGTACTGCCACCATGGATAACACAGGTGTTCCCCACTTCCAAGCACGACATGGAAGGCCACCTCACGCTACCCTTAGTTCGAATGAGGGACATCCCCATGATGGTGAAACTCAGCCTGGATTCCTCTCATATCCTCATTACATTGGATATGGAGTCATTTTTCCTGGCACAGACCGCTGGGGTGGGGACATCTCACACCCAGTCAATCTCCAGCATCAGGGGCCTCCCCATGTCTTCACAATAGTTGGAGAAGGTCCTCCCCACCTCAACAATCTTAGGGGTGAAGTCTAGCTTCGCTTCACCAGCACCGAGCACGGAGGTCCAACCCGTGTTCGGCTTGCCTAGTACAAGGACCTTCCTCACACTTATGTCGCTAGGGGAAACAAACATGAAGGTCCTACCCATGCTCTTATCGGATCGAGTTGAGGTCCTACCCACTCCATCACTTCCCACAGAGCTCCTCCCCATTCCCCTTTTTATATTTCTCCCAGTACACCTCGCACTCCAGCTTACTCAGGCGGGAATCCCCTTCGCCCCAGCACTAGTACGGTCGATGGTCCTCCTCATGATGGAAATGTACTCTATCCTAAAGAACCATCACAGGGTAGGAGGGTGAGTCATCACCATCATAAAAATAACGGTGAGAATATTCAAACTGAGATCAACCCGGTTTTCTTCTTAGAATAAAAGGAGGAATACGACTCAGTGATGGAGCCCTCGCTGAAATCCTCTATGTTATAGGCTAGGCCAGGAAAAAGGTGCATCAACCTAATGCTTCCAAAATCCGAGGTCCATTGGATTCTCGCCTCCCTCTACAGGTATATCCAGAAGGATGAAAATTTTGAAACTCTATGGGTTATGGCCATGAAATTTCCACCATCCTCACCAAAATCACTCTCTACCTCGACCAGAGATCACAAAGAGCTTTTTTGGGGACCTATAGTGGACAAGAAGTAGTGTGGTCCACCGCCAGTAGTTTTGGTCCCCGCAACGAAAACTGTGGTAGTCAGCTTGTCTAACCACAATATTGTGGATAATTCACTTCAATCTTCGGAGGATATCTCGAGATGTGGCAGTCGTTAGCTAAGTCGATGTATTCTTCATCGGCCAACCTACCATCCCTGCAGTCCACTTCGGTACTGCTACTCATTCCCCAGCAACCTCCGATTGAAGAATGGTTCAATGAAGGGCCAGACCCTGAATTTGTGCCCAATATCTTATGGGATATCCTCACAATGGACCAATTCCTTGATATATTTTGGCCAGTTGCAGCGCTGAATTTTTTTGCGCTAGAATATTTCACCCAAGAAGAAGTTGTGTGTTTCCACCAGACCCTCTGGGTGATTCATTTCCATCTTCATCATCAGCAAGTGGCTTAACCAAAGTGGAAAGCACATTTCGAGGACATTGGAAAACAGTTTTGTATGGTTGATTTGGATGTGCTCCCTGTGGCCTAGCGCCCTGAGTCACCAGATCATCGTAGGGCCCTCTAGAAATGGTGCGTTCAAAGTTTCAGGGTACTCAACAGGATTATCAAAGAGGCTTCTCCCCACATACAAATCTATTGATGGGGGTAGTATGATGCCCTCCACTTCACTCCAATCTGGCGACAACCTGATTTTCTAGGAGACATAGAGGATATGCCTCCAATAAGTGTTGCGGTGAACGTGGATGACCTACTGGAGGGTGAGAATGGGCTAGAGATTCTTGGAAAGTACCTAACCCCAGAGGGAGATTCATACTTCTTGGATCCATCTTGAAGGATTAATCTTCAATATATGAATCTAATGGGTCATTCTATTCCCACTAAAGCACTAGTCCTCAGCCAAAATCCCAACAAGGGTAAGGAACACCTCAGTGCTGCCATACATTCTGACTCTTCTGGTTCAGTGCAGAAGGCATAAGACGGCCCCGAAAAGGCCATGTTACATCAGCAAATCACTGAACATAATAAGGTGTTTGATGACCTCTTCTCTAAATGCACTATAGAGTGAAGACCGGACTTCGATGACCCTAGGCTAGGGCAACAGGGGAAGACACAACTTACTAATGGAGAATTGCCTCTAGGTGACCCTGACCATCCTTCCCATGCAGATAGGGTGAGTCTATAAGTTACATCAAGAGGGCATGGTCCATCTTTCCAAAGCCTCCAGAACTTCATGAAAATCCTCGGGACACAACTCAGGTCCCCCCAGTTGTCCCACAGGTCGTTCCACCGGACGATCCATAAGATGTTGGGCCTACTTATCATGTTGAAGAACATGCCAATGCATTGGGGGTCAGGGATCTCCGTCAACATAAGAATCCCCACCTTGATGATCCAATGGTGTTACTCATCCCCCGTCTCGAAGCCTTACATACTCAACAGGTGGCACTAGTATCTGAGGTAAAGCCATATCCAACATGGGTGGATGATATGCCAATACCTCTGGGTTTCGATAATCCCACCTTTCCCCCTTTAACAGGACGGGTGACCCACCACAACACTTGGCCAACTTTATCTCAATGTTTGGCCCCATGTTGGGAACCCCATTGTTGAAGGAAGCCTCCAAACTCTACTATTTTTTGTAGAAATTGGAAGGGACTACGTTCATCTGGTATAGCTAGCTCTCCAACGGGTTAGTAGCTAGTTGAGAAGACCTTTGTAGAAAATTTCTCTACCAGTTCAGTTCCACCACTTGGAAGATGAGTATCACAGACCTGTTCAAGTGGAAGCCGAGTCCTGATGACCGCGTCACGGTCTTTGTCGCCCGATGGAAAGAAATCATGTATTCCCTTGACATGACGCTGACTTAGGAGCCACTGCTGACGATGTGCATAGATAATGTCAAGATGGAACTGGTCCCCTCTCTGATCACCCGAAACTATCCTAGAAGATTCTGAGACTTCTTTGATAAGGCCCAATGACTAGAGGAAGCCTTATATAATGCTAATCATTCACATTCGTTGCCTCCTACAATCCCCGTGAGAAGGGCCACTAGGGCCAAGACTACCACAGTGTCCCAAATAGAGTCCCCCAAGCAACTAGTGTTGTTACCTATGGAGACGCCTCCACAGACTCGCAGAGGCACTCCAGCTTAGGTGCTGCCACCGGACCAACATCACCCACCTTAGAATCGACAGGTTCCCCCGTGCAATGTGTTTCCCCCACCATGGTGAGATAACCAATATCCACCTCCTCAAAAGGCTCCTCCATCCCCTCATCAAGGTCATGCTCCAAGGGACCCATTACCAAATAGTAGAAACCGGACCAACCTATTCAACAAGGCATAGGTCCCCGATTACTTTTTTGGTGCCTTGGACCAAGGGGTTCTACATTTTATTGAGTGAAGAAGGCCAGAAGAGGAAAACCTCATTGATCACCCTAATTACTACACCTATCTCTGGATCATAGAGAACACTCTTAAGCAGTGTTATGTGTTAAAATACTAGCTTCAAGACTAGGTAGCTAACAACATAGTCTATTGAGGCCCAACTCCGACATAGGTGGCATGATTCTTCATGAGGCTAGACCACAACAGAGATAGTGAGGGCGAGTGTCATCATGTTTCTAGTCATGGGTCCTAGAAGTATGACGACTGGATGGCTTGTAAAATAGTCTCTCATTCCCATGGTGTTATTTGTGTAGGCCTGAATCGGCCAGAGCCTTCAAAAGTTGTAGTCGCTACTTCCACATTGTCGTCTCATCCATCCTCTTCCCCAAAGATCAAATATTAGTGGTGTAAGGGAAAATAATGTTCCCTGCCAAATCCATTGTCATCTCATACTCTCTGCGACTTTATGCCCACACTGATGGAGATTTCTGCTAGAATACGTCCAGTAGTGGAGGAATCTTCAAGTGACGGTCAAGGGTACACCTCAGTTAATACCGTAGAGATAGTAAACCCCTACATGATTCCTAACGACAAGGAGCTCCATAAGGATTCTCCTAAAACCCCCAGTCTTCTTCATTGTCAATAGAGTCATGGCTATATGGTTCATGGGAATGCCTCGATCAGCACTTCTTACCAGGATTTGCATGATACCGAAACTAGGTAACAAGATCAGTGCAGATCCCAGCACAGACAACTTTCTCATCTGGAGGCATCAGGCCCACCTTCGCTATTGTTAATGTTGTTGGATTAGGAAGAGCCACCTCGACCATGTTGTGACTAGACACACCCTACAATAGGTCGGTCTTAATCATCTGGCCCTCATTTGGTATCCACTCTGCAGGCTTTGACTAGTGACAAGCAAGGTATTACTAGTACCAGTCAGCCATCAGTCTAGTCGGTAGCGCCCGCTATACCTCTGGTCATAGAGTGACCTCTTGTAAGCAGAATTTCACGCCTCACACGGAAGTATGATGTTGTTAAGAATATTTCCAGGAATCCAGCAAGGCTCTCTATCCTTGAGGCCCTTCTCCTATCGTCAGATATGCATGAGGCCCTGACTAAGACTTTAAAAATCCCCCTCTAGTTTGAGACAGAGGTAGCGGCCACATAAGCATTTCATGCTATGGCGGTCTATAATGGTGAACTCCATAAAATTATCTAGTTATTTGGAGAAGATGAAGGCTCTCCCATATAGGGACACATTCATCCACTTTACATCAAAAGATATTTCAATGGTATGAATGTTCGTCATTGTCTTGTCAACATGGGCTCTATGATTAACCTAATCCTGACTCAAACACTGTGAAAACTAGGATTGTCTGAAGAAGATCTGAGTCCATATGACCTAAGAATCCAAGGTTATTAAAGAATGGAAAATACATTGGTCGATAATATCCGTTTGAAGACCCATTTTGGTGGCCTACATGCCAGCACCGAATTTATGGTTGTCTCCCAAGACACCGCCTACAATGCATTGATGGGAAGGCCATAGCTCCACCAACATGCGGAAGTTCCCTCATAATATCACCAGTGCTTCAAGTACTCCCTTATTGGTCATGTGGGCGTGCTTAAAGGTGACTTGTCTCCTTTTCCTCTTGTGAATCCCGATATCTAGATGAAGACTACTAAAAGAGAAAAGACAAGCATATTTAAGCTAGTGAGGTTGAGCATGCCACGACTGCGACTGACCCGTGGAATGATCTAGATGACACCTACATCTTTCCAATCCACCGATTGGAGGCTACGACCTCAGACATGGGACAATGCTTCATTGTTTCTGGAAAGAAGGGGGAGGTAATTACCTAGTTTAAACGATTACAAATGATCACCTCATACTCCTATGAAAATTAGGCTCAGGTCATCCCAGATCCTCCTACTCCCATAAGATATCGAGATTTCTGCCCCATGGTAATGGAAATACTTCATAATTTCTAGTTTAGCCATGCCCAAATTAACTGGCTCAACCTGATACACCACTTTTTTTTATATCATCAAGCGTGGCCCCTTGGGCTGAAGACTAGATGGGATAGGATCAATAGCCTTCATCGCTACGGTCACGACAACATAATACTACACCGATGCAGTTTCCGCTGCCACTCAGGCTGGTATTATCCTCCAATCGGGAGCTACCAACTCTAAAGAGACTCCTCCCGTTGACGGTTACCCCTCCATATGTGAAGAAGAGGTTTTAAAGGATGCTCCTCACCTTTGAAGGGGGCGTCTCCGCTATGGATGACGAGCTGGTACAAGTGAACCTCGGTAGCGAGGCAGACCCGAAACCCATATTGATCAGTGCCTCCATGACCCTCAAGGAGCAACAAAAGTACATAGACATCCTTAAACAACACCATTATGTATTCTCCTAGACTTATGTCCAGATTCTAGGACTAGATCCTTAGGTTTTCGTCCACCGCCTCAGTGTCCCGAAAAATCATCGAGGGTACAAGCAGCCTCCTAGAAAGATGCACCCTTCTCATTGTGCCATGATTGAGGAAGAAGTTAATAAAATCATTAAATCCAATTTCATCATGGATATCCAGTACCCCAAATGGATATCCAACATTTTACCAGTAAGGAAGAAGAATGGACTGATCAGGGTCTGCATCGACTTCCGAGATCTCAACTGTCACTGTCCGATGGATGATTTCCCCATTCATGTGATGGAATTGTTGATCGATGATATAGATGGGTTCCAAGACCTCTATTTCATGGATGGATACTCTTGGTATAACCATATCCAAATGGCCCCTGAGGACGAGGAGTCTACTAGTTTCAGGGCACTATAAGGTAGGTTCTGTTACCTAGTCAAACCCTTTATCCTAATGATTTCACGGGCCACCTATCAATGGGATATGCATCACATATTTAAGACGATCCTCGGAACATTGTTGGAATCTAATGTGGATGATATGTTGGTCAAATCTTGCCAATGCCTAGACCATATTAAGAACCTTGAGAAATTGTTTGGCTTCCTCCATTCTCACCACCTAAAGATGAACCTGTTGAAATGTGCCTTCAAGGTCACCTAGGCAATGTTCCTCAGATTCATTTTCAGATACAGGGGAATCGAGATTGACCCATGTAAGATTAAATCCATCAACCAGATGTCTCCCCCGAGAAATATTCTGTAACATAGTGTCTTCCAAGGCCACTTGTCCTAGATATTCTAATTCATTACAAATTTAAATGGAAAGTGTAAGACCTTTTCTCGGCTCATAAGGAAAATCATTGTTTATCAGTTGGATTAAGAATGTAAGACATCATTTGAGGAAATCAAGTAGTATCTGCTCCATCCTATGGTCTTAATTCCAACCATCTCCGGAAAGACTCTGGTATTTTATGTGACCACCCTATAATGATCACTCGGCGCCCTTCTCTCCTAGAAAAATAATGAGCGAACGGAGAATAGCCTTTACAACCTCAGTTGCATGCTCCTCGATACGGAGACCAGATACTCCCCTATAGAAATGAGCTACCTTGTACTGGTATTCACATTACCAAAATTGCGACATTACTTATTGAATCATGAGGTACATATGGTAACTCAAGTAGACCAACTGATGTACATCCTGAACTAACCCATGTTGATAGGCCGTCTATCTCAGTGGGTAGTGATTCTACAGTAGTTCGACATAATGTTTTTCCCTCATAAGGAAATTAATGGGAAAGCACTGGTAGAATTCCTTGCTGGACATTTGGCTCCTACTGACTAATACTTGGATCTCAATTTCCCCGATGCGGTGATCCTGTCAGCAGATAAAGCCATGTCGTGCTGGCAGATGAACTTCGATAGCTCTTTCTATAGCCCCACCGGCAGAAGGATCAATGAACCCAGGCTCAACAGAGTAGGCCTGGGTATCATATTCATTAACCCAGCACAAGGCATCCTGCCATACTCATTCCTGTTTTCAGAAGGGTGCACCAACAATGAGGAAGAGTATCAGGCTCTCACCATTGGCCTCGAGCTGGAACTTGATTTTTATTTTCCCCATTTTCATGTGAAATGGGAGTCTGAACTAGTCATAAAACAGATCAACGGTGACTATATCGTCAGAAATCCAAGGATTATACCGTTTTTAGAGCACCCTCTCCTTCTAATGGCCCATTTCCCATCTCGGTCGGATGTTACTCATGTCCCCCGATCTCAGAATGGTCGAGCTGAAACCATGTTCGGCCAAGCTGATTCACTTTTATAGACCGAGAAGGATGATCTGATTATCCATGTGGCACACTGGAGAGTCATTTCTCCTATTACCCCAGATGAAGATGATGGCCTACAGGTGATCCACCTTACCATCGGAGCCTCAACGTTAGGACCCCCAAGTACCCTGGATGTAATGATTGAAGTGACTCCCAACTAGAGTACCCCCTTTGTTGAGTATCTCTAAAATAGTAATCTCCCAACAGATCGGTCCGAGCATGGGTGAATCCGACGATGCGTGTTACAGTTTACCCTCCAGGATGGTCCTAGTCATGAGCAAATCCTCTACAAGCATGGGTTAGATGGGATTCTAATTCTTTTCATTAAAGGAGTTGAGATTTCCCATGTCATGCAGGAAGTTCATGAAAGTTCCTGTAGGGAACATTATACTTGGCCAAAAATATCTCACCAGATCCAGAGACTGGGGTACTTTTGGCCCTCTTTGATCCATGACTGCATCGAGTTCGCCAAAAGGTTCCATGCATGCTAGATTCATTCTATCATCATGCATCAGTCGTCAGAGCCTCTCCACTCCACAAAGTACTCTTGGACATTTGGGGTATGGGGACTCGATGTTGTGAGACCATATCCACCAGCGACATCTAACCAGTGCAGATTAATCTTGACTACTACCGATTTCTTCTCCAATTGGGCAGAGGAAATCCCAATCGGGGAGGTCATGTACTGCTCCATCGTTGAATTTGTGATCTCCTACATCATCTATCAATTTTGAGTCCCTTACGTTGTCCTCATCGATAAAAGTACGAATTTACAAGTAGCTGAGTTGAAGAAATTGTATGCTAAGTACAACATATGTTCTAACCATACCTCCCTCTATCATGCGCAAGAAAATGGATAGATCAAGGCATTAAAAAAACCCTCTCTAAAATTATGTACAAATTGGTTGGTCAAAATAAGAAGAGTTGGCCGGAAATTCTCCTCAATGCCCTCTGGGCCTACTGGACGACGACTCGTAATTCTACCCAGGTGACCCTAAATTACTTGGTGTATGGGATGAAGGTCTTATTGACAATCGAGATTCAATTTCACTCATTGTGCATATATGTCTATTATTATCAGGCTCTAGATAAAGTAGCAGAAATCCATCTGGTTGACTTGGAAGCGCTCTATGGGAATAGGTTTGTGCCCTGAAAAATCTAGAAAGGCATCAAAACAAGATATCTAGATCTTTCAACAAGAAAGTCTGGGACTTTTCATTCTTTCAAGGGGACTTTTGATTAGTCCTGACGTCACCGATGATACCCAGTAGGAAACCACCAATGTTAGAACCCATATGGGAAGAACTTTACATCATTCACAAGGATTACTCCATTGGCGCATACACGCTTGTTACAATGGATAGTGAGCATATAACTCCTCCCACCAATTTCATGTTCCTCAAGCAATATTTTTTCCTAATTCCCCATTATCCTACATGACATTAAACTTTATGGTCCTTCATGACATCAAACTACGTGACCGTCCCACAAGACCCTAAAGTGCATTAAATTCCTGCAAGACCTTAAACTGTCTGGTCCTACATGACCTTAAAGTGTGAAATGTCCCCCATAACATTAAATCGCGTGTCATCCTGCAAGACATTAAACTGAATCTCTAGAACTATGTGTGGCTTGATTCCCATCCTCATGGGATATGTAGGACCTCCCAGAAATTTCAATAGAATGCCCTTCCCCAAATGTTGGGACCTCTCATTGGGATGAAACACATGGTGTGGTGAGGGATTTTTCCCTCATTCGTGTCATGTTCATTTTGACCGTACCATGTATCCCTCTCCCCCGGAGATCTCTATCTCTTCTACTATCTAACTTTATTTGAAATTACATTGGCGCATTTATGCTCCACATACCCTATAATTTGGGATCCCGTTATCTTTCATATCCGAAGGGGGCCTTGAAGGATAAGGATACTTCGCCTAAGGCCTCTCCTATCATTTAGGGCCAATTATCTCAAGGATGTTAGACTACAAATAGATATGATCCCCGGATTGTGAATTTGGTCAGCGGTCAATGCTCATTTTTTCCCATTTCATGTCACATGATATAGATGTCATGTTTCGAATATGGTCAAAAACAATCTTTTATCATTATAACCACCCCCATATGTCCCAATCATGGAGTCTAGTGGTTCGTTCAGTCTTGCTGTCTCTTTACGATTTGGTATGCCTTAGGAAGGAATGTGATTATAGCTGTCAGACCCTTATATAATGATGAAAACCTAGTCCTACTCCTTGTTTCCCACACCGCGCATTGCTCACATGGTCTTAGAAGCTACGAAGGCAATCACAACATGAGAGGTCATATGGCTATGGTCAGCCAGAACGACCAGCCTCAGGTCATTCGATCCCATTGGCCCCTAGTCAATGTTCTCTTTTACGATTGTGTGGTACGGTATGGACTCATGTCCTCATTTACATAGTGATATTTCTCCATGCCACACATATCCCCTTGATAAACAACACCCTTAAATTATCGTTAGTCCCAGGAGCACATTCCCTATCATGCTTCGCAAGACCAATCATTTGGGTTTCCATCATCTTCTATGTCCAAAGGGCCCCCCGAATGGTATGGATGACCAGCCCAAGGGCCATCTTTCCATTACAAGATAATGTCCTCGATGATTATGAGAGGTAAATTGATATGATTCTCATGTTTCGAGTATGGTCAAAAATCGACATTCAATTGTTTTCCCCAAATTCTATTCACACAATGATGGATACTGTGTTGCTAATATGGTCAACAGTTGTCCTATATCATTGTTGCTGCTTTGTGGACTTCCACAGGCACAATGATTCACCCTATGTCCTACACATATGACATTAAACTAGGAAAATACAGTCTAAGATCTATGACCCTAAAATAATATCACCTTCATCCTCACTACAAGACATTAAACTGCAAGCCGTCCATGCTATTCTGTCTGTGGCCTAGACTAAGGCCCCTTGGTCTTTTTAGGTCCCTAGAACAAGTTCTCTCTTAGGGTTGTACAGTGCGGTGTGTTATTATGTCCTCATTCATGTCGGGTTACTCATCGTGCCATGAACATCCCTGGATGGGATACCATTCCAATATCTTTTTACTTATCGTCATGATGTCAAACTGCACGTCACACCTAGAACTATGTATGGATTGATTCCTATACTCATGGGATACGTCGGACCACCCGAATGTCTAGCCTTCAGGTCCAACCCCATCTCTTAGAAACCTCCCTATCATTTGGGCCCCATGGCATGCGTTCTTCCAAGAGATGTGTATACGGCGTTTCATGGGATTATGTACCCATTCACATTGGGTTTATAACAACCACACTACATACCTTTCTCTATATCTATCTTATGTAGCATTCTCTCCCTTTCCACACTCTCATTTATTCGAGTCGGTCGCCCTTAAGTTAGGTCCCTCGAACCTCTCCAGTGATCCCACAATGTGCTTGAGAGTACTCTATTTTAGAACCCATAATGTCGGATCCTATCTAAGCATGATTTCACCTATTTTTTTAGGTTTTCTGTTCCCTTCATTTGAGCTCCCATTATCTTTCACATCTAAAGGGACCCTCAAATGGCATGGATACTAGGCCTAAGGGCTCTCTTACCATTACGGGCCAACGTCCTTGAGGGTTTTAGACCACAAATCAATACAACTACCATGTTGCAAATATTGTCTGTGGTCGACACTAATTTGTTGTTCCCATTTTAGGTCACATGATTTGGATACTGTGTTTCGAACATGATCAAAAGTTATCATCCATCGTCACACCAACCCTTTCAAGCCTTAATTGGTTACATGATTCACATCATTTTCCACCCCGTTGTGTCCAAGTGGAATTTCAACCCTCCTAGTACTATCCCTCGGTGTGCATTTGCACATTATGAGTAAAAAGCCATGGTAGGGCATCATTTGGTGCTCCACATTGACTTCCCTTTGGCGTGTATTCCATGTATTTCAAAAACATCTTACACCCATGTTTCTAACAACGAGTTTGACTCAAGTGGGCTTAGGGATCAGATTGAGGTATGCGCTTACTTGGAAGGATTTCACTTTTCTGTGGTCCGAGCTCTAAGACCATAAACTAAGATATCTTCTAGAACTATGTTTATCTTGATTTCCATTCTCATGGGATACATAGGAATTCCCAAACATCTATTCTTTGGGTCCCACTCGAGTTCCACTAATTTATATCTTCTGTTATTCCTTTTAGGCCCCAGCTCTTATAGGACCACGCGATGGGGCGTGTGTGGGATAATGGCTTCGTTCACGTCGGGTATATAATTTCCGCATCACATACTCCCCTTCAAGGTGCTAGTCCCTCCTTCCATATGTCCTTTTTCCTACATGACATTATGATGTACCATTTAGAACTATGTATGGCTTGATTCTTATCCTCACGAGATACATATGAATGCTAAGACATCTCATCTTTGGGTCCAAATCAACTGAGAGCTAGTCTGTCCTGTCCCATATTCTCTATCCTTTTCTGGCCCCTATAGCCTGAGGTTTCTTTCTTATAATTGTGCGTGGTTTGATATGATATTATGTCCCCATTCATGTCGGGTATGCTTTATCACACTGTGAACATTACCTGTTGAACCTCATATTTCATGTATATGTCTGAGCTATATCATGTTAAAATATGTTGCCTGGTCCCACTTGAAAATAAAATGTTGCATCTGTACTCACGACTTTAAAATGCATGGTTGGTCCTATCAAATGACCATAAACTGTGACATTATCATCCTGACCGCATGAAGAAAAACATCATTGCATCATGATGTCCTCATTCGAGGGAAAATCAGGTTTGGTATGGGTCACACACCATACCATTTTTCAATTCCAACACACAACATGATTCTTGTGGCCATTCTTAGACTTTCTATCCCAGATCCTTTAATTCACAAAAAACAACACTCATGTATCCTAAAGGAAAAAAAAGATCTATCAAATTTCACTTCATTAGGTGTGAGGGCCAGACCCGCACGACCTTATCATCCCTGGCACTGGTACTTTAATGTTCCACTAAAAGAACTATGTATGACTTGATCCCCTTCCTCATGGGATACGTAAGAATGCTCATGCACTTTTTCTCAAGACCAACCTTACTTTTATTTTCAGTCCCTCGACCTGAAACCTTCCCAATGAAAACATGGTGATATGGACTCGATGTCCTCATTCACATCGGGTTTCAAAATTAACTCACCATGTGTCTCCATTGTTCCATACCATCTATGGCATGATCTCTATGACCATAAAATAATACAACTATGCATCCTTTCTGTATGATTTTAAACTACACGATATCTTCTAGAACTATGTATGGCTTGATTTTAATCTTCATGGGATACGTAGGAACACCCAAAAATATTTTCTCCGGGTCCATCCCCAGGAATCTAAAATCTTATACTCTATTTATCCACCTTGGCATGAAATATATCAGGAAGATGTGGTGTGGCGAATACCTCTTGTCTTCTCATTCGCATTGGGTTTTGAAATATCTTCACCAAGGGCCCCCCATGTCTTTTCCCAATCTAGTCCAAGTTCTATGAACCTAAACTTTGATCTCCCTATGGAAGCTATGTGTTGGGTTTGGCTACTTCATCGACCTATTCCCAATCCATTAAATCAATATCCCCTTAATGACCCATCCTACTACCATTAATTTGGGAAGCATGTAACCTCAAGACCCTTTTCCCTGGAGGGCGACTCGACTCCCTCTATTGGATATGTGTTGTTGTCGTTCTCAGATGCGTTATGGAAGTGCTCTAAGTGTTTAATTTTCAAAGGGACATTCCCTCATTCCATGTCCAAGCTTCATGAACTTTTCATTTGGATTCTCATTCTCTTCCATGTCTGAAGGGATCCAATTTAAAGCCTGGTCTCATGCCACACTGGCTTACCAACCATCTTGGGCAAACGTCCCTGAGAACCTCAGATGACATTTGTGAAAGATCTTGTGTTTCAAACATCGTCAGTGGTCGACCCTCATTTGTGCATCTCCATTGAAGGATAATGTGAGACAGATACCATGTTTTGAACATGTTCAATAGTTATCCCATATCATCACAACACCATCATTTTGGTCCAGATCTCAAGCATCATGATTCATATATTTCTATTTCCTTATGATCAAGTAGAATTCCAACATACTCATATTTACTCCATTGCACATTTAGGTGTGTTATATAGGCTGATCAGCATCATTGGGACATCGTTCACCTAACGTCCCATCACCCCTAACATGATTCTTCATGTGCCAGGAAATCCCTATCACTACTCCTTGTTTCCCACATTGAGAATGACTCACATGGGCTTTGTAGTTTGGGTTGGACGTGTACTGGTGAAGTCATGCCACACATGCCTTTCATCATCCTGCATGATGTTAAACGGTGCTCTCAGAACTACGTATAGTTTGATTTCCATCCTCATTGGGTACGTAGGAATGCCTGACCACTTTGCATCAGGCCCATCCTAACTTTCACTTTTGGTCCCTTGACCTAAAGAACTTTTTTGAGGGATACATGATGTGGTGATGACTCCTTATGTCCTCATTCAAATTGGATTTATAGCTACCGCACCACGTACACCCTTCATGGGATCTTCCATTTCACCCTTAATACTATCATATGACATTAAACTGCATGAATCCCTATGTACTCAACACATGACACTAAACTGTGATTCTACCATGAACAAGTTCACGATTCCCCATGTTAATCATGGGATGCACTAGATCCCTTGCCAAATAGGTCCTTCTTGGTAGTATGTTTGATCCATGATCAGACAGATATTCCCACTAAATGTTCCTTCATCACGTTAGTGTGATTTAAAGAGTTTTGGACCCATTAGAACAACCCATCACTCCAACTCCTTGCTTTGCGTGCCCTTCATTCAGACCCTCTTTCTATTTCACGTCTAAGGGAACCCCCTTACAGTATGGATGCTCAGCATATGGATCGCTTACATTCCTGGTCCAACATTATGAAAGAAAAATGGATGACATTTCGAGTCATGACTCATGTTTCCAACATGGTTAGTGGTCGACCATCATTTGTTTTCCCCATCTCAGGATAGCTCAATAGGGATACTGTGTTTAAAACATGATCAACAGTTATTTTTCATTATCATTCCCTCCTAATGTGTTTTGAATTTTGGGTATCGTGATTCACACATTTTACTCCCCTGTGTTTAAGATAATTTTAACACCCCTGGAATTACCCCACTCGTGCACTAGAGCACATTGGGAATGCGATAATTCGTCTGTTTTGAGGTCCTTATCCTCCAGTCGGGCCTCTCCCTTTCTTCTCGGAAATCTAGATTGGTTGTTCAAAATCACCAGATTCACAATGTATGGTTTTCACTGTTACATTTTGGTGGAATAATAAGGTGTTCATCCCTTGTTTCTGACACCGGTCCCGACCCACGTGAGCTTTGGGATTGATCGCTGGACGCTCCACGATTATAATGGGAATGCAATAAACCAATACCAATAATGGAAGTCATGCATGCATCTAGAATAAAACTATAAAAGCATGAATTTACATTGGAGGGTTTGTAATCATTACAATACCCGAGGGTCAATCCCTCCCATGGATGGGTTAACCCCATAAAAAGAGTGTTGCATCTCCGCCACCCTCTGGCTTATGGAATCCTGGATTTTTTTTCATCTGTTAAGCTCCCGCTTTTCCTAGGAAGTGATGGGGTGAAATTCATCAGCCACAATCCGGTCTTGGTCTACGTCCATCCGTATTACGGTCATTTCTGTAGATGCATGCATCATGCGTTCTTCAGCCTCTATCAGTTGGGCCTTCAATAGAAATATTAGATCTGATTGAGCATTGAGGGAGGTTGAGTGCTCATCCGCCTAGACCTACAGCCGCTAATCCTCATTTTCGACCTACCAGAGCCTCTTTATGTTCTCTGCTTTCTTCCTCTACTATCCCACACCGATGCCTTAGTCATACTCTTAAATCATCTTCACCATAATATCTCAGATGTGCATGTGGGGAAGCTGGACATCAACTTCCAGCACACAGTTCCCGCAGCTACGAACAAATTCTATCAATCTCATCCATCAATTTCACTAGGGGGTGTCATCAATAAAGTGATTAATCTGATTCCATGATCGAAGATAGTCTATTTTTAAATCCGCTTCATCATAGGTCTTCTCGTCTTAGTCGGCGTGGTTGGCAGGTTCATATGCGGGGAACGCCCCTAAGAACTTATCAGAAGGGTCCATATCTAGTGTTTGATCGGGTATAGCGGGGCCTATGTGGTCTGATCGATCCTCATCATCATATCCCACCTCAATGATCTCAGGATGAGCCCCACTAACTGTCCCACCGATGATCGGGAGAGCCACAGCTTGGTGAGTTTAGATATCTGCCTCCACAATCACCATCGTTCCCCTAGGAAATGTGTCACTAGAAGTCCTGACCAACCTCACCAGGTTGGCCCACGCCATTTGAAGAACAGTTCATACCAAGAGGGGAATAGATTTCATTTTCCTGGTCAACAAGTAGCAGTCATGAATTGTGTGAAGGAGACTTACATAGGTTGAACTCTCGTTATTGTTCATGTTCTGTTTCTATAAGGACCCCAAGAGGTAGACCTCCGTATATTATAGGGATGTCTGAAAACCATGGGGGAGCCATCTCGGGTGCCCTGGCCTCACTAGGTTACCTAATCTACATAGAAGTGGGCACAGATCTTGCAGGCCCTGCATCTACATCTACAGCAGGGCAGAAGCAGGTTTAGTGTATGAGGTCATACTGCATAGTTCAAATATTAGTAAGGAATTCAAAATTACTTGGAAAGAGACCCTAAGGAAGGGGCTTAAGAGGATACCTAAATGGACTTGGGAAATTCTCCAAGATCTGAGCCTTGATCACCAACTTCACCCTCCTCTAATGGGATCCCTCTACCGGCCTCCTACTCCCAAGAGGACTCGTCCAATTCCTATGGTAGATGAAAGCGCTCTCTCAGTTCGTCAGCTGATAACTATGGAGGGGTTGTTCAATCTAAAAACACCTTTACCTGGTCTTTCATTGGATGTGGGGCACCCTAGGAGTGGAAACAATACTCCAACTCAGTCTGGTATTGCTCTGCCTCCTCTAGGGATACTACAAAGCCTTCCCTTATAGGTCCAATTCTCGGGAAGTCCATACCAACACTATTCAAGTGTTTCCACATCTTGGACGGGCTGAGAAATTTCCAGTTGACATACCAGATGTCCCATGCCTCTAGGAGGGTATCATTATCGAGAATGTATATGTGGCATAGCCGCTTCCCTAGAGCCTGAGTGGATATTCTATAGAATCCTCTCGGTGGCCTCCCCTCTGGATAAATTTGTTCTTTTGGGACCACTAGGTCCACTACTTTTACTAGATCTACTGCCACTACCTCCCCCTCAGCCGGTAAAGGCCTTTCCATCATGGAATCCATGCCACTACGGGATGTCCTTGCCACCTTTTGGCCATGACCTCGAGGATGGGGAGGCACACCATCACTGGCCCGAACCGTTAGCCACTTTAGCATCTCCCCCATGTAGGATGCATCCCAGCTTTTTTCATACTCTTTCACCAACCTGAAGATGTCCGTGGGCGGAGGCACCTTGTTCTGCATCTTTCCATATTCCCATGTGAACACGAGCCACATATTCCTCATCACATGTGGATGATTCTCATAGAACACCCTCAAATAGACCTATGGGGTTAGTCGCTGTATACACCGAAATTGCCTGGAGAATCAGTGGAGGGTATACGGCTCACAGAGAGGCTGACATTCTACTCTTTCCACAAGGACTCCACATCAAAAGTCCATGATATAGGATATGTTCTCTTCCATTTCTTGGCCATTATCGGTGAAATCACCCATTGGAAACGAGAGCAGATGAAAATTGAATTCATCTACCTTATAGACACAGTTTAGTACCTCTTGGATGGTCAGCATGGCAGGAAATCTCCCCACAGCATTTAGAATGGATGGGCAGATGCTCGATCTCAGAGGGGATATGAGGTTCAGATATTAATATACCCCCTAATTTACACCGCTATCCACACATACAGGAGGTGGAATGGTCCGCATATCCTCTCTGGCCTCTTCCCTTCACTGATATGCCACAAAATATTTAAAAATTGGAGAGCCTCTGGATTCTGAGGTTCACCCACCCTCTTGTCTCCAAAATGGATTCCATGATAAATGTTCTTGGTCATAGGCCCATGTTTGTATCCCTCACCAATAGGATCCAACCGCAAATGAGAGTTGTGATGAATACTGCCAGCATGACTACTGGTAGCTTCTTGTTGCTGGAATTCAATCCCCATGTTTTTCCACCAGTTCTCCTCCAAAATCCACCAGTACGAGTGTTCATTGACCCATTGGACCCCTTCGGGCAAGTTCAAGGCCTCACCAAAATTTTTTTATCTTCTAGGAAGTTCAGAAACTTCTTGAACCACCCTCTGAAGTGGGCATCTCCACTACTTTCTTGTCCTCTCCCGACACCAGCTCCATCAATTCCATCTCTAGTGGTGGAATTTTCTTCGGATCCTCACACACACCCATAATAAGAAGGAATTCATCATACATCACCCCCAGTATCAGTACCACTATGATCGGATGCACGTACCATAAGCTAATTCCAAACTCCCCATGATGCAAGTGGAAGGTATTTGTCATCGATGAACACCAGATCAACAACTCCAGCAGGAGATGCTTTGGTTGGTAGATATGAAATTGGGGGTCCCAATTCACCTCTTACTGGCCCACTACCCATAGCTCTACCCAGAACTCTTCACATCAGGCACGTACCCAGTAGGCCCAGGCCCAGTCATCGTTGAAGTTGGCGCCCTGGAGTAAATCCCACTCATCGGACCATCACTTCCCTGGGTTTCTCAGGGACATATTCAAGTTCATCTGGTATATAGGGGGTGTCTCTGTCTTCAATTCCTTTCTATCAACATTGTTTATATGGTTGTACAAGAAATCAGCAATAACATGTGGGAAATCCTCCCGAGCATGTCTGTCAGCTGCCCTGCACCATTGGCGCTATCTTGGCGTGCTCCTGAACTTGTAATTTATCTAATCCCTACTTTATCTAGGGATGAAGACATGATCCCTTATCCCAAATCCATATAGTTTAATCCTCTTACACATTGGATAGTTCCTCTGGCTTTCCGACAGCAGCTCCACCAGCGAATTGTGGTCAGAGTGCCTCCGTATCAACACCACTAGTCCCTAGCTACTCGCCATCTCCTCCCTTCGGACAACATCCACAAGGACCCCCTAGCAGCCTCCTTGTGATCCATTCAGTTTTTAAGTTTCGGTGTTCTTTGGGATTGGTTCACGAAGCTCTTTCACAAAGTATGTTTGCAGAGACCTTTGGCGAATTTTGTTCGCCCAACCCGGCCCCATCCTTCAAACGCATGTCGCAAAGTTATCCCCCATGAAGTCAAAGACTCGATGTGCACCACAAAGTATAAGGCCGGATTTTTGGAGAACAATGGAATATTACGTAGAGCTTTCCAAATAGAGAGTAATACAATCCAAAAATGTGGAGAAGACAATGGAAAAAAGAGAGGTCAGACCCCATATTTATAGGTGAGGACCCCTAGTTCTTCGCGGTGCATCTGATATATAGTGAGATTCGCAGCATGTCGGCCCGCACACACCTCTTTTCCTAAAAATCCCCCCTTTGTGAGTATCCTACACGATTGACTGAATAATTTTGGTGGTTTATCCTCCAACTTTGACTCTTATTTTCTCCTCAGCTTAAAGTCTGAGGGGGGGGGGCATTTGTTGATGATAAAATTAGGGAAAAGAAAAAAAAGTGGAAATCATTAGGGGCTGCCTTACGAAGATGGATCGCGGAGCCCCCATAGCCCCGAAGTCGGCACATACCTCCCCCTTCAAAAACACACTATAGAGAAAAGTGGAAGGATGCTCTGCAAACCCCTTTGGCGTTTGCGAACCCGCTGCGGAGCAAGAAGGCATGATACTCCGCAAACACCTTTGACGTTCATGAACCTGCTACAGATCATGGAGGCGGGTTGTTATGCGAACCCCTTTGACGTTTTCAAATCCACCATGGAGCAGTGAGGCAGGATTCTCTACGAACCCCTTTGATGTTCTCGAACCTGCCACAGATCAATGAGGCTAGATGCTACCTGAACCGATTTGACGTTTGTGAACCCACCGTGAAGCAAATGTCATCTTACTGTCGAGCAAGCTCTGCTTCGCGGTGCCTCTTGACTATAAATACTAGGCTTCCCTCGAGCCCAAAATAAATATCCTCTGACCTTTCACAATCTAATCTATCACATCTCAATGAAATTTCTTCTCTATGAAACATGAGCTTTTCAAGTTACTTTTTCATCATAAATTTCCTTACCCTTTGCATGAATTCTGCCCCTCTTCGAATAGGAATGCCCTTCGCAGAGCCCATGCGCCTCTGTGAATGAAGGAGATCCCCAAAGGGACTTGGGTCTCTGTGGAGCACTTGTTCTTCATGAATTACCCTTCATGCACATATGACCCACATGCTAAGGTAGGGTCACTGTGCTTTGTGAGACACATTTCTTGGCAATATTACACTTTGTGGTGGACCCTTGCTTCGAGATTCAGTTCTCTAAGAATTCCATCCCACATCATGAAGCACCTTCTATATGGACATATTCCTTATTCCTAGGATAGCCCAATCCACATCGCGAGGCACATCCCATCACAAAGCCCCTCCACTTCATGGAGCACCATAACTTCACAAGGTATCTACATATGAACCACTTTGCTATGTAACTCATTTTATCATGCGACCCTTCTAATCTGCAGGAAGAAATTTCAAAGTCCCTTGGGTGGTATTTTTCATTAGGTTGCTTCGCCTCATGCTTATTTACATGGGAACGCTAACAGGTATTTATTTTTTGCATAGCCACGCTAATATGGACCCCTCAATGGATCGTTCCATAACACCCCCTCGCTACGGCATTGTCGATGCCTTCTTTACCTCAAGGGTAGGTGGGTATCAGTTATGTAAGTCCAAGGGGTGCAGAGTGTACCCACCTCATTGGAGATACATGAAATTAAACATCCAAGAACCATCATCCCCAGCACATGACATTAAATTGTGGCCTCTCCCTGTGCATCATATATTGGTTACCCCGTCTTGGAAATTATCTACTCCCACTGGTCCATGAGAGTAAACACTTTCTTCACATAAAATGAGATCCTCTATATTAGAGTGGCGTTTGTCTATGGGGAAAGGGAAACCACCTTGGTGTTAGCCCCTATCTTTTTTTGTATAGGGGAGCATCCCTGCTCCTCTCTTCTACGGTGCCAAGGTCCAGAGGGGGGGGGGATGGGTGTCGAAGCCCTCCTTTCTTCAGTGACCAATCCCTCTCCCACTGGGATTTGTCACCAACTGGGCCTCCGCCCTATAGTAAGTCCCAATCTTCATCCCCCCGGGCCGCGGACCATGCGTAAGCCCCTGTTTCTTCTTTGGGCCACTAAATACATGTAATCCATACTCCACATCCCACGGATGCACCTTTTTCGATGTGATCGCCAGGTCCTTGCTGCCTCTTGTTTATCACACCAAGCATGACTCACGTGGTCTTTGAATAAGAATCGACCATGACCCCATCTATGGGAATCCTAGAGTGTAATCCCCAAACCATGAACTACAGGGTATTTTATCCTTGCCATGGTAAGGTACGTAGGAAGCCTCCATAAGGTTAAATCCCTATATCCATTGGTTATTACCCCCTTCAATTCAGTTCCCAATCCATCATGAATTACGTGGACATTGATCCTTGCCAAGGCAAGGTACGTATGAAGCCTCCCTGAGGTTCAAGCCGAACATCCACTAGTTCCAACCCCCTTCACCTCAGTTCCCACTCCATCCTAAACTACAAGGACATTGATCCTTGCCAAGGCACAGTACATAGGACACCTACCTGAGGTTCAAGCCCAACAACCATTGGTCTGGACCATCTTCACATCGGTTCACCAAAAACTCAATATTGAACTATGTAGACTTTGATACTATCCATGGAAAGGTACGTAGGAATCCTCCCTGAAGTTCAAGCCCAACAACATTTGGTTCTGACCCCCCCCCCCCCTTCATGTCAGACCAACTTCGTCCAACATGACTATAAACTACATGCCCCCTTTTTGTCCTACATGACATTAAACTACATCCACCATCCCGAAATATGTGGGCTTTGATCATTTTCTATTAGATAAGGTATCTAGGAAGCCTCCATGTGGTTCAACCCCATACACCAGTAAGCCATTATGACCCCATCCAGTGGTAAGCTGTTGTGACTCCATCCAGCGGTAAGACGTTGTGACCCTATCCAGCGATAAGCCATTGTGACTCCATCCAACGGTAAGCCGTTGTCACCCCATCCAGCGGTAAGCCGCTGTGACACCATACATGGTAAGCCACTGTGACCCCATCCAGTGATAAAACATTATGACCCCATCAAGAGGTAAGCTATTATGACCCCATATAGTAGTAATCCATTGTGACCCCATGTTGATGGTAAGACGTTGTTAATCTAAGCCCGGAGGTAAGCCACTGTTGTCCCTCCGGTTGGGATGCATATCATTGGTCTATCTCAATGGTGTCAGATAAAATATTAGGCCGCTAATCATGCATAATCCCTAGCATGTCATTGAGTCGTGATCCCCCCACGCACCCCAATTTCAATCCCCAACCTTAAGGTTCCACTTCCTTCAAGTCTCATCCATATGGGTTGCCTATTTAGGTGTCCCTTCACTTCACGAACAATGCAGAAATTGATTCCATACCACGGGGATACGTAGGAGGTCTCTTCGAGGCTCAAGCATAACATCACTGTCGCCCTCAAGCCGAATCCATCTCATTCTCCATCCACTTCATTTAACCATCCATCATCCATTTTGATTCTTACCCGGGCCTCCACGTCCTAGTGAGATCATGCCAATTCCCCTCCTAGCATCAATTTTCCCTCCAATGGTTGCACCTATCTAATCCACTGAATTTAGTGTTCCAATAACCCAATCCAACCCTGTTAGATGTTAAACCTATGGCATACCCTGTAATAAACATATGAAGCTAAGGAAAACCGCGGAGACAATACAATGGAATATAATTCCCCACATTTGACATGGGATGCCTCGGGCTTCCACACCCTTGAGAAGAAAAATAATAAGTGGAATAAACCCAGACGCGCTAGCATTCCAATGTCCACAAACTCCAGTGATTTCCAATATGACTACTCCCCTGACTGAAGGTTTCTTTCCTTACCAGACACCTTGGAATGTCCGGACAGAAGCAGTATAATTAACGAGCATCCTTGAAAACATGGCATTGGTAAGAGTTTCATGAACAATGTCTTAGTCTATAAGGGAGACTCGCACTAGGAGATGATTTCTGAGGAGGAATCCACATAAAGAGGAATTGACATCCCATCATCCCATTTAGATCAAAGATAAAATGTCCCTGATTAAGCAGTAGATGTAGCCTGCCTTTGGAAAGTGGGAATGCAGGGCAACAGTTGTGCGTCCTCTGTAGATGAATTCCCATTCCCTGGCGAAAGAGTTGGTAACAAATTTCATGTTAAATTTTCTTATACTCATTAATATTTTTAAAAATTTTACATCAATGACTGTAGAATGAATTCCTTAACTAGAACAAGACTTAATAAAACCTCATGTTTCACAATGTTTTTTATATATCAAATCAGATTAGATATATGAGAAGGACCAACAATCAATTGGTTGTGTTGCATCTAATTCCTTTGAAACCCCAATTGAATCATTTTATTCTTCAAATAATAATTAATATTTTCCTTTTGAATAACATAAATTCATGGTTTCTCCTGATGTTTTAAATAGATATATAGAATTTTCCCTTAATTATGAACTCTTATTATGTTTTTAGTTCTAAAATATCCATACATCAATATTATTCTTCCTATAGTATTTATCTAAAATAGAGTTTTGATGATGATAATGATATTTATCAATAATAAGAGATTTTATAAAATAGTTGTCATTTTTTACTATCATTTAATAAGGAATTATAATAAATGAGATCCCACTAAAATGATATCCCCTTTAAAAATAAACAATGTCCATCAGTAGTCAATGATTTAAATTTTACTAAGAAATGAGTCCATTATGGTGTTTCTATCACCACATTGATATTTAGGTAGGCCATCATTCCCATCATATCATATATGACTCTTGAACTATTAAGAGGAAAACCCTTTTCCCAATCCATTGTATGGATATAATTATCTAAATTATAATGGTATTTTAATTCCTAGGTTTCCCAAATATGTGTAACCCAGATAAAACACCAAGAACCAGAACTTAATCCCATTAACATCAAAAATTATATACATTCCATATACAAAATAATCTAGGGGTATTTATATATAGTAAGATCTTACCTAATTGGATGATTGAGGTCTTGAAAACTACCAAATTTGAAGAAATATGACACATAGTATTTTTTAGGGGATTTAATATCACCATATTCTCTGAAGTTATTTCCTTTATGTATTCAGTCTTCTAGTTATTAATTTTAAAATACTTTTACTTATACTAAATCAATATGTTCATACCATATAGATGTATAACTCTATAAAAATCTCATAGTTTCTATAAGACACCCAGAAATAGAATATTTACATATTTACTCACATTTAAATTCTTCTCATGTATAAGGTAGATGAACATTTTATGTAAATTTTTATAATTATATGAAATTATAAATTCCATCATGGGTAGTTCTAGTTATACATATATCTAATGCTAATATTTGTAGAAGAAGGAATAGGCCTTTGAGCTAGTAGGAAGTCCAACCCAAAGCCTCTCTTCCTAGGGATACTTTAATCTGCATATATTCCAATTCTTCTTATCTATAATACATAATATTTTTTTTAACTATATTCAATAACTAAATTAATTTTAATATCCTAAATTACCACATGAATTTAATGTATATGAAAATTGAATCTGTTATCATACCTTGCATGTAGCTCCTTTTATGAATGTATGATTACATCAAAGAAATTTGAAAACATTAAACTAAAGCGTAAATATATTCAGTAGATACATAATTTATATTGATAAACAATGTAAATAATATAGGTCATAAAACAAATTACATGTAATGTATTTAGTCTTATATCATAAGGTAGGATATAAATATATTGAATGCTATGACATATATAAGCCAAAAGGTATATATTGTCACTTGGTTTAGGAATATCATTTTATATGATATAGAAATATTATATGTCCATCAATGTAATCATTGTTTACGATTAGGGTGTGTCGTAATAAGAATGAAATATTATTTCATGATACTTCATGGCTCAATCATATTTTATGATTGATGTATATCATATGTAATATTTTTATATTTCATTTTATTGTCATGTCACTATCTTTCCAAAAATAGTATATGAATATTAATTTGGAAATATTATAAAAAATGTAACTAAAAAATAACACATTAATGATTGAATATATTCTACCAAAATATGTCAATTGATATACCATTTCATAGGATGAAACATGTGGAAGTTTGTCGCATTCATGCATGGGATGAATGAAATGATTTATGCATTTACTCATGCATTATAACACATGTGTAAGTGAATAATATATTTTTGAGTTCACATGAAGGATTTATATATCCACTACTATTTGATTACCTAAATGAGAGATAGCATAATACATGGCCAGAACTACTAGTTTCTTGATGATCTTTCCATATCCTCCTTGTATTTTGAGGTTATAGGACATCATGGGGAGAAGGGGGGACTTACTCACAAAATGATAGATTCATCATCCCATGGATAAATTTAAAGGTTGGAGTCCTTTAACTACCACTTTTTTATCTTATTAAATAATATATTAATATGGATATAGTGGTGATAGTAGGAAGTGGATACGGGGTAAGGTATACCCTCATTTTCATTTATGGAATACATAGGTTTCATTTATTCTAAGAATGGTGATCTGGGTCATGACATTTTAATTGACTATATTAAATCTAATAATAGTTATTATACCCCTTTGAATCCCATCAGTGTTTTTAGATCCACCCATGAAATTATATTTATGAAAACATCCATGAAATGAAGAAATGTTAAAATCCATTCGTAAAATATGATAGGCAGGTTTGTTCTAGGGGCGTTGTGTCAAGAAATATGATATAGGGTGTCATAACTCACATCATAGTTTAAACTCATAAATTTTTGATAGGTAAAAACATATGACTTACACCTATCATAAAATATAACAGTTTTACAATGTGTTCAAAACATTGAGCATCATATCGTAAAATCAATATGATGCATATCATTAAATGTGATGTCTAGGTATAGAAGGATTATCATATATAATGATAGGATTGTCTTTTGTAGAGTGAGAAAGATAAAAATAAAATCCTTAAAGGTATATCATATTTGATGATATGGTTATCAGTTATAAATTATGAATAATTACATATAGAGATACACTCTTTCATTCATATCCTTTGACATCCAGTGTATTGTAAAATACAATAATAAAATAAAAAATTTATTTCCATTTTTATAAAATTATATATTGAATTAATTATTTATAAATTGTATTTAAATAATTATAAAATGTATTTTTCGGATATTTATTAATTATTAAATATTTTATAAATTAATAAATTCTAAAGAGTTTAATATTAATTAATTAATTGACTATTAAAAATTTCTTAATAAATATTTCTTAATATTAAATGTTAATATTAAAAATAACTTCAACACAATTATATGGTTCTAATTATGAATTTATAAATGTTTCTATTTGTACACCCTAAGGATAATTTAAAAATAGTTTATGTATTACAAAATAAGTTCAAAATATTAGAAGTTTATAATTTAATGTTAGGAATAGTTCATGATTCTTAATTTGAATTGTTTAAATTAAGAGGCAATATTTGGGATATGATTTAAACTTCAACAAACGAATTTACAATATATTTGATAAATGTTTAAATAATGTTATGTATATTATATTTTGATCATTTAAATAGTTTATGTAATAAATATTGAATTATAAAATGTTTATAATCCATAAAATATCATTTATACATATGGTAAAATTACTAATAATGTATAATAAGAAAGAGTTCATTTTAAGAAATGAATATAAAGTGTTTATATAAAAAAAATTTGTAATTTATATAATTATTAGCTACAGATTATATAATTTTCATAATTTTATATATTTATGAATTGATAATAATTGTTTATCTCATTTTTTTTAATTTATGAAGTTTTCATTTATTTAGTGTTTATTTGTTGGTTTATTATCAATTTATATTATAATAATTTATTTTAAATATGTGTATTCTTTAGTTTCTATTGATAACATCCTTTTTATAAAATTATCAAGCCTTGTATTGCATTTTAGGTATAATCACATAAGATTTAGTGCTCATGTACATTTCTATTATCATATTGAGAAAGTTTTTATTTAAAATTTAGTGGTAGAATATTGATTATACATATTAGGTGTTATTGTTTTGATGAATTAAATTCTCTATAGAGTAATTTATCCATGAGTAGATGAAAATTAGGTTGGGATTTGCACTATCATAATGATTGGTTCTGGAAATGCGTGGGATGGAAACATGTGGATGTGGTCTTATTATTGTGGAGATTATAAATTTCATATAAATATAAAAATTTACATAAAAACTTGATTTACCATATTCACGAGGTTCAATTTTAAATATGAGAATATTTTTTGTTTCTATTTTTAAGTGATTGACATAAACTATTTTTTATGTAAAGAGTTGCATATAAATATGGCTTGAAAAAGTTTTTTTGGTTAATGGAATTGGATTAAAATGCAAAATCATTATATGCATGCATACATAAAGTGAATAACAGGATATAAGATGGTCAGATTAAGTTCCCTTCAAAAAGAGAGTGTTAGATTCCTTCTAAAGTGACACATTTTATGAACCCAATCATCCAATTGGGTAGTTTAATTCCAAATAAGGTAACCATTGTATTAATAAGTGTAATGGTAGAAATTAATGGGTGGACATGGATTTTCCAACTATCATTGATATTATATAGTAGGTTCCCCTCAATTATCTTGTTTTTGACATATCTTAGATTTTCTTGGGTTGCACATGGTTAGTAAATTCTAACGGTTAGGATACTAGAAAAATATTGTTAAGTTTAGGAATATGATGGGTTGAGTGAAGATTTACTCACTCAGTTATCAAATAAATACATATGGGATGATTTTGTAGAATCAATACCTAAACAGTAATGTTCTAAGAGGAAATCCAAAAAAAGAATCACTGCAAAGTGAAATATAGATATTTTCCCGCTAATGGATATAATTTATTTCGAAGGGGTCATGTTTTTGTGGAATTTCATTTATTTAAATTTATTATTTAATGATGATAATACATGATACTCATATGATACAAGATTTAATTATAGATAGATAGCATCATCATCCTCAAAAATAACATTGAGATTAATTATTAATTAGAATAACATTAATGTAAGAAACACCGATGATTAGTAGCTAAGGAAATGTTCTTTAGTAAAGTGAAATTCCATGTGTTAGATCAACACTTTACTGTGTATGAAATTGTTGAATTTGTTCAATATGTGAATCAAGATGATTATGGGAAGAATAGAATGATCCCCTTATGGATTTAAATATATTAGATGAGAAATTACCTAATAAATTTTTAGTCTCATATAATTTATATGATTAGGTGTATAAATTATTTTCAACATGATTGAGTATGAAAACCAAAGTGATAGAATGCATATTTCCTATAAGACTTATTTATGGTGACTTAATTCATTGTTTGATCATCTTTATAAATGTTATTATAATTTAACTGAGTTCAACACAGGTTTATCAAATATTCTAAAGTGTTGATTTTAGAAAAACTAGGAATATGATGTTTATGTTTTGGTTCTATATCGATAGTAAATGTTTTTAAATGTTAAAATCAGAAAAATAATAGTAATTTAGTGAGTCCAACAGTGTTTCCTTAGGTAACTAGTCAAGGTCCTTGAAATGTAAATTTTTTATCCAAAATTAAGAGTAATGACTTCATAAGATGAAATTATTTGAGATACCAAGAGGATTTTTAAAATATCTATTGAATTTCCATGTTTAGTATAAGAGGTATATAACACGATTTTTCATTTTTTAAGGGTATGTGATAGTGAATTTTTTTCTTACAATTATTTTAAAAATATAATTTTTTAAAATCAAGGAAATAATTTATAGACGATGATCTTTTAATTTTAATGATAAATCAAAGAGTTTCTATATAAAATATAAGAATTTAATTGTATTTATCAATCTTATATGGATCTAATAAAAGTATATACTTTTTCATCCAATTTATCTTAGGTTATAAGAGAGGTTTTTTAATGAAAACGAGTTATTGTGAACAAAATGAGATAATATATTGCATAATAATGATAAATGATTCAATTATATTTATAATATTATTTCAAAGTGAGATAAATATAATGCTCTTATCTATATAGTTATTACAATATGATGGAAGATGTTCCCTCCACCCATTAGTGGTATATTTTTATAAATAATATTATGTCTAGAAGAAAATGATCTCAACACATATAATATCATATATGAAATAGAATGCACTGTTTATGTGTTAAATATTCTTATTAAAAGGGAATATGTATTTTTTTCTAACATAAAATAGATTTCGTATATTAAAATAAAATACAAATATGAATATATTTTATAAGAGCCTAGTGGGAGTTTTCTTGGACTTTAGAATGTCAATGTTAACAAATAAAATATTATACTAGTCTAATGTGATATTTACATAGTTTTCTATAGAGTTTAGGATATTTTTTAGTAATGAAAAATTTAAAGGTTACACTTAAATACCTTGTATGGTTAACATTACTATATTATATAAGATTATAACAGTAAAAATACCGACTGATTTTCACATAATATACTAAAATAGTTTTAAGGTATTTTTATATTGTTTTTTTAAAGGTTGGGGCTGAAGCCTCATTTTTATTATTAAATCAAAGAAAAGTCCTCTTTTAATTGGGTAGAGGGAAACCCATTACATAGCCCAAAGGCCCAGTGGGCTTGTAGCCCATTACATAGCCTGTAGGCCCAAATTCAAAGGCCAATTCACATTCTGTGAATAGTAACCTGCTTCTACAGTACCGCACCGTATAGTCGCTGCTACAGTGCCCTGCCGCCTCTACAGTACCCGCTGATGAACAGTGTCGCCACTGCTACAGTCCCTGCGCCCTATGGGTTTTGAACCCCCATTTTCCATGTAGTATTACGGGGTGCTTACCACTAAGACAAACCCCAAATACGCGGTATTTTTATATTGTATAATGTAAATATTTACATTTATTTATCCTAATAAACTGAATGATACATTACCTTAAAATATTTTTGGATGAATTGGTAAATAACAATGTAAAAAAGTTACATTATTTATTAAAATATTTCAAGTGAAATGTTTGATAAAATGATTTCCAAGGATGACGATGTTAGATAAAGAAATATTCTATATAAATAACATATATTTAAATCATCACAATTGTTATTGTGCAGTTAACGAGTATAACTCTATTCCATGAGTGAGACATTATAAATATTATTCTTAAATCAAACCAATATTAAAACATTCTTTTCTCATAAATTTTTTCCACTAAAAAGTTTAGTGGCTGATTTTTGTTGGATGTTAATATAGTGATGTAGTGGGAATTTCATATATATATGTAATGAGTTAACAAATCCCATGAATATGAATCAAACATATGGATGATTTGGAATTTAATCATATTGGATATAATATATAGGATCTTATGTAGATTTTTATTAATTATTCCAAACAGAGTTTTAAGAATATAAAATGTATCATTTAAAAGGAAATATTCAATTTTTTTGTCCTTCATGTTGGATAAACATATGTATATAATGATAATAATTTCATGAAGTGTATTGATAATTGATCTGAAATTCTATGAAATTATGCTATCTCCAATTCATTTTTTTCATGGAATATTATTCGTTATGGTGACATATTATGGTTATCATAAGTATGATTCTTGTTTAAGATATGGAATATGATCATGAGGCACAAAAAAGTGATTTTTTATTCTATATGAACCACTATGTATATAGAATGGAGTTTCATACATTGTGTATTTGGTATACCGAGAGTGTATAAATCATATAGGATTCCTCATTAATTATGGTAAGAGAGATACCTATCTTGACAAGCTTTAGACATTGATACCTTTATTATGTTATCCATCGAGGCATAATTAATTAACATGTGGTAGGGTATGTTTTGGATCATATCATCTATAAGATATTATCCATGATGGAATTTTTACTCATATATGATGATCATGAAATCTTGTCCCTTAATTGAGATAGATCTGGGAGTGATTTACCACTCCTATATAGTACAAGTGATGTGATTATCTATTTGGATAAGGAACATATGATGTGTTCATCTATAAATATTGATTACAAGTGATGTTCTCATCAACTAGGTTAGTATATACTTAGAGATTCATGAATGTATGTGTTTTTATAAGGGATTGAAATATTTTTAGTCTAGTAGTAAGAAATTGTCTAGAAATAAAGTAATATATAAGAATTAATTCCATAATGTGATTCAAGTGGAAGATATAGGTATATAGATACATGTGTTTTATAGATATCATGTCAGATCCCACTTTAGCTTGAGTATAATTAGAATTTCTCTATAGGATACTCGTTGATTACAGTTCTGAATTAAGTGATTCATTTTAATTTTTAATGCTATAATGGCCCATGGGGTAGAACTATATATTTGATTGAATGGGGATTTAGTTTAACTTTGATAGTTTCTTTGGAATTTATTTCGATTTAATCCAAAATTATTTTTGATGGGGTTTTTACAATGTATTTTATATGATTTAATACATTGTGAAGTAAGTGGTAACAATCCAAATATTTTTTAGTATATTAAAACGAGTCTTGGATATAGTCTCTTAACTTATTGTGTATGATATCATATAAGGTGAAAATGAATATAGTATTCTTAGAATTTAGTGTAATTGGGATATTCCAATAGATATACCATAATTCCAATTACATGTGATGTATTTTTCCTTAATTCATAAGGTGAAATATAAATATGTCATATGGTAAAATATATAGAAAGAAAAAGGAATATGATATCACTCAGTTTAGTCATATCATTAAAATTATTTGGGATAGGGTTTTCACACTATATTTTATATGAGTTAATACATTGTGATGTAAGTGGTAACAGTCCAAACGTTTTTTAATATATTAAAGTGTCTTGGATATGGTCTCTTAAGTTATTGTGTATGATATATTATAAGGTGAAAAGGAATAGAGTATTTTAGAAGTTAGTGTAATTGTGATATTCCAATAGATATTCCCTAATCCCAATTACATGTGATATATTTTTCCGTAATTCATAAGGTGAAATATAAATATTACATATAGGAAAACATATATAAACCAAAAGGAATATGATAAAACTCAGTTTAGTCATATAATTTTAAATGATATAATCAAAAAATATATGTAACAATTGGGCCCTAATGATAGCACACACACCCCGCCCTAACATGGTCGTCGGGTCCCGGCCCACCAGGTATCCCAGTTGCCCCGCAGACACGTGGTCCCCACCATGGGGCCCACCCACATGCCTGAACGGGTCATCTAACTAATGATGATCCCCATAGGCCAACACATGTCCTTTCCCATGTGCTTTTTCCTCACTCACACACATCCTGGGAAACATTCCAGAAGGTCACCCATCCTGATCACTACTCCAGGAAAACACACTTAACTGTGGAGTTCTAATCAGGCAGGCTTCTAAAAAAGAACATGCATCTTGTTGACATGAGTCATATAATTTAGTGATTTAACCCTTTATCATTTTGGGGTGTTACAATCACCCCCCCCCCAGAGCACAACGTCCTCGTTGTGGGCCCTACTTCACAACCCAGGCAGTGCACCGCACTTAAGGCTGTGTACCACCTCTGATACCAAGTGTTACAATTGGGCCCCAGTGATAGCATAGACACCCCACCCTAACATGGTCGTCGGGTCCCGGCCAACCAGGTACCCCATTTGCCTCGCATACATGTCGTCCCCACCATGAGGCCCACATACCAAATGTAACATTTGGGCCCCAGTGATAGCACAGACACCCCACCCTACCATGGTGGTCGGGTCCTGGCCAACCAGGTTCCCCAGTTGCCCCAGTGACACATCGTCCCCACCATGGGGCCCACCCACATGCCTGAATGGTTCATCTGACTAATGACAGTCTCCACAGGCCAACCCATGTCCTTTCTAGTGTGTTTTTTCCTCACTCACACACACCCTGGGAAACTTCCCAGAAGGTCACCCATCCTGATCACTACTGCAGGAGAAACACGCTAACTGTGGAGTTCTAATCAGGAAAGCTCCCAAAAAGGAACTTGCACCTTGTTGACATGAGTCATATCATTTATTCATTTAACCCTTTATCATTTGGGGTGTTACAATCACCCCCCCCCCCCTTAGAGTACAATGTCCTCGTAGTGGGCCCTACATCACAACCCTAGCAGTGCACCGTACTTAAGGCTGGGTACCACCTCTGATACCAAATGTAACATTTGGGCCCCAGTGACATGAGTCATATCATTTATTCATTTAACCCTTTGTCATTTGGGGTGTTACAATCACCCCCCCCCCTCCTAGAGCACAATGTCCTCATAGTGGGCCCTACATCACAACCCTGGTAGTGCACCGTACTTAAGGCTGGGTACCACCTCTGATACAAAATGTAACAATTGGGCCCTAGTGACAGCACATACACCCCACTCTAACATGTTCGTCAGGTCCCGGCCCACTCGGTACCCCAGTTTCCCCACAGATACGTGGTCCCCACCATGGGGCCCACCCACATGCCTTACGGGTCATCTGACTAATGACTGTCCCCACAGGCCAACACATATCCTTTCCCGTGTGCTTTGTCCATGCTCACACACACCCTGGGAAACATCCCAGAATTTCACCCATCCTGATCACTACTCCAGGACAAGCACGCTTAACTGTGGAGTTCTAATCAGGCAGACTCCCGAAAAATAAGGTTCACCTTGTTGACATGAGTCATATCATTTAGTCATTTAACCCTTTATCATTTGGGGGTGTTTCAATATAGAAGACCATGTAATTACTATTTATGATTTGGGTGTGTCTTAAGGGGCATAATATACGATTTTAAGCTACTAAATAGATCAATTAGGCTATATGACTAAAATATATCATTTGGAATATTGTTATATTTGACATTATTTACATGCCACTGCATTTCAAGAATCATATATTATGATTCATTTGAATAGTCTATGACACTTATTGGTATCCAAAAGTTAATATGTCTACTTTAGGATCACTTCCACCAAAATAAAGCATTTAATGTATTGTTTCATAGGATGTAATGTGTTATATATTTAATATATTTAGGCATGTGATTCATGAAGTTCATGATGCATTTATTTGTGTGTAATAATGTGTAATTAAATGCATGATTTGTTGAGGAGTGTCATAGAAGGACCTATATAACCAAGACTATGTTATCGGATGCATGTAGCATAGCCTAGTCCTTCTCTAGATCTCCTAATAACTCAAATATAATTACTCATCCTCTTTTGTACTATGGGGTTCTATCACATATTTGAGAGAAGGGGGTTCTTACTTATACGATGTGTGATTCATCAGCCCATGGATACCTCTATAGGTGGGAGTCATTTGAATACCACTTTGATGGTCATCTTCTAGAATATATGAAGATAAAGATAGTGGAAATTACTAGAAGTAGCAATTTTGTAATGTAAAAACTCATTTTCATTTCTAATGCACATAGGTTTCCTTTTTTCTAAGCATGGTGATCTGGTTCTTGGAATTTTAATCACCTCTATTTCATCAAATAATAGTTATTTAACCCCTTCAAATAATGGTATAATAAATAAGGGAATTACTTTTACATAAATGAATCATTAATATATTTAAACACAAGATAAATTTTTTTGAACAATTCAAAAATCACATTCTATTAATAAATTCATTATAATTTAGATAAATGTGAGAGGAATTACATATTTTAGAGTATAAAGACTTTTTATTCATTTTCTAATATAAACCTCTTCATAATATTCAATATATATAATTTACAATAAATACATTATATTTGGTGATAAATAAAAATTTCATATTTCACTCTGAATTATGTAAACATTTTATATAATTTAAATATAACATATTAGTATTATTTAATCCACACTATAATCAATCATCTAAAATAGTTTATATGGTCAATGTAATATCCCAAACGAGACCCTTAATTTAAATGATTCAAATTAAAAATTATTAATAGTTAAAAAGATATTAAAATATAAAAAAATTATATTTAAATATATTTTGTAATATATACACACATTAATAAATAATTAATTATAATAAATTTCTAATTAATTAATTTATTAAAAAATTGAATTAATAAATATCCTAAAAAATATTTTATTTTAATTTATAATCAATTGATAAATTACATAGTTCTATTCGTAATGGAATATAAATAGAAATAATCAATCATATTTAACAATTTAAATTTAATCCTAGGATATGATAGATTGACAGGATGTTCTTAAACGATGTAAGCACTAGCGGGCATATTTTACAAATGATTATACTATCAAATTTATTGATGTGAATAAATATCACAAAGGTGATATGATTCTTTTATTAGACCATGGAGAAATTTTATCATCAAAAAATATCAAATTCATATTCATTGACAAATAAAAAATGGAGGGTTTTATACTTAGACATTATTTAAGATATCCCATTATGTTATCCACAAGTCAATGAGCCCGAAAAAAAGTTTCTAACTTGTTTAAAAAAGGGATTAATTTAGGAAAATGATTTTAAAAACATCTATTTCTCAGTAGAATTTCATGAATAAAAATGATTTTTACGGTGTTAATTCCACTGCTGGTGTGATGAAATCTTGCATATGAATATGTCCGACAAGAATTCCATATGAACCTATCAAAGCACATCGTTATCCAAACACATGGGGTTATGAAACTCTTTGCATTTAAATGGAGCTCATAATATGAGAGTTTCACTTAATAATCATTCATTTTTTAGATTTTCTAAGAATCAATTACCTCTTTATCGTTTTCATTTATACCATTATTGGATTTTGAAGGATCTTAAAAAAAATAATCATATTGGATTTCATATAGAAAAGAAGGTAGGGGAAGGGAGATATGGGTATGATAAAGTTTCAACTAAGAATGAATGAGATACAATACACTAATTATATAGCAGTTTCCTAAATTATAAATCCCATGAATATGATACTCAAGTGAACTCTCATTTACTAACTAATTATAAAACACATGTCTATTCCCTCATATAAATATGAATTCAACATATAAATACAACACCATGTGTGTTTAATCTTATGAAATGGATCTTACTATAACAACCCCAACTCCAGTAACCCAAAGATAATGACTACATTATTATATTTTCATATACACAAGGTATCACATAACCAAAGACTGATCAGTTTGGTGGTTTTTAAAATCCAAATATATACATGACTCCTAATTTACATTGGAAATAAAATATAAAAATATATGAAGAAAATATTTTTCATCTTTGAAATTTATTTACTGATTCCTTCTTCATATACAAGTGACTGAAAAAAATAATTTTGAGCTCAAATTCTCAATTATGGTTATATACAACAAAATTTATCATGAGTAAATAAGGCATTTTCATTATGGAAAAGTAAATTTCTAAAAACACATTATATTTGATCAATAACTTGATCATGAAATTAATCAATAGATAATATCAATTTTATAATATTGTAGTAAATAATGACTAAATTATCAATTAATTAAATGCACAGTGTCCGATGTCTTAACTAATTCATTTTGTTACGATATTTTTAAATATGGTTATGTGTATGCCAAAATAAATTTAATAAGTCCAGAAAACTAGTTTGTCTCATGTGACCTGTCAATGAATTGAGGATCTATATAAACTAGAAATAATACATAACAATATGTCTAATTAATTCCACAAATACATAAAGATAAATTAAATTGACAAAAAATATTTATTATCAATTAATATCCATTTTGAGTAAAGAATAGAAAATATCAATATTTCTCCAATAGAATAAATAATTTTCATTGTAAAAAACCTTGAATATAAATGGTATAAGATTTATATAGTACTAATATCCATTATATAAAGCATATAGATATAGAATAGAAATTTAATGTCAAGTGATATATTATCAAAATAAAGTTAATGTTTTAAGATAAAGTGAAATATGACTAAATAAATCATGATATAAGATATTTCCATCAATTCATTAGAAAAGTTGATTTTGTAGTAAAACAAATCATTTTATAGAATATATTAAAAGATAAGTAAAATATTTAACATAAATTTTCATTAAATGATTTTATTTTTAAAACTGATGGAAAATTGTAGAATATTCTAAACAATGTAAAATATTTATGGTGGAAGGAAAATATATTAACACCATATACGTTTAAAAGAAACATATGTTTTTGATCTTTTTTAAAGAAAGTAGAAAATGAAACTTTTAAAAGACTGTAAGTGTATTAATTTAAAACATTTATAAACGACCAAGGAATAGAGAAAATGGTCATAATAAATCATTTTAAAAAATAGAAATTAATTTTGTAAAAAAATAGAAAATATGGACATTGAATAAAAATATACCCGGTCAAAAAAGGAAATAAGATCAGATTTATCATTAAACATTTCTTCTCCAGATTAAATAATTAATGAGATGAAGAGTTTAAATAAATCATCTAATCTCACTAATTATACATAGGATAATAAAATAGATACAGTTTATGAAGGGTATATTCTAATATTCCTTCAATGAAAATATAATCAATCCTAAAAAATTATATTTTAACATTTATTCTTTCGACTTTGGAATGTTTTACATTTTAACCCACTAAAAAGGAAAACGTGAAGAAACATTAACTACCATGAATAAATATATATTCGTTTTATATGTATAAATTTTCATATATAGGCCACATAAAATAAAATAGGTACATAAAACCAAATATGCCACAATTGAGTTGAAATTGAGATGAAATCCCTTACAAATATCGTAACATTAATGTGAGAATTAATCAATGAAGTAAAAATATGTAAAAATTGTAAATACACATAACAAAATTTGATATAAAATATTAAATAATAAGTAGTCATCACACACATAATCTTATCATAACATTATAAATGAAGTAGTGGTATAACTCAAGGAATGGAAATTGAGTTAAGAAACTCCATACCTCATGCTTCAACTTCGTTGAACATGATTTAAAATAATTTAAAATAAATTTGGATTTATAAAAATTATATAAAAACTGATACGTATATATAATATCATATTTGATCCACTTTTAAAATTTTACCACCAGTTGATTAATAATTTTAATTATTATCATCATTTCAGATTTTAACTTTTTAGTTTTCTCATGCATGTTTCATCGTGAATGTTCTAGTTATTATTAATAGGTTATAGTTTAACAATATTCGTAATTATATTAATGTTATAAATAATATATATATATATATATATATTCATTATATACATTTTTATAATCATCCATCAAAAACTGACATTAATAATGAATCGGATCTCTCCATGGATGTGGTTGTCTACATGTACACAAGAGTGAGATTGCCATTTTTTAATGGTCGTAAGGATAAGGAAATAGATGATATATAGGATTAAAAAATTCATAATTATTTCACATGACTCATATATATTACTTATTTCAATCGTCATGACTATACATGTGATGCATTGACGAAGAACAAATTAAATTGGTTCATGAGGCGGTAGTCTACTGTACAAATGAGTGATGGTTTTATTTACGATTTAATAAAGAAAGAAATGTATAAATAGTATTGAATAGAAATAATAAAATATATGTATATGGTAGATACTATTTTTAATATATTCAAATATTTATGACATAATTTAATGTGGTAAAATAATTAAAAAATGAAATTATTTGTTTACGATGGTTACTTACTCTTTTGAAGAGATCCTTTTGATATCTACTTAAGGACCCTAGGGTTGGTTGTTTTGGAATACCATATCCTCTAAAACATGTATAATTATTTTTTAAGATAATTTATTAGGTTTTATTTGAGTAAAATGGCTCAATAGGTGTGAATATGTGATGGGAGGATGTTCCTTTTTATAAGTGAGGTGGGTGGGACACTTTTAATTTTTAAAGTTTTATAATATTATTAACATAATTTCTAGGAAAATTGGGTTAATAATGATTCTATTTAAAATTATATATAATATATGGTTGAAATAAATTCATCCAATAAAAATTATACATGTTTTAAGTCTATTATTCCCTTACCACATAAATTTAACTCCCCGATAAACTCATTTTAACCATAACTATGGAAACCATTTTTACAATTTTTACTATAAAAATTTACCGAATATGAAAGTGGAATATTTTAAAAAAAATTATATTATGATTAAAATATTTTAATAAATTATCAAATTTCTTTAATATTAGTGGTAGAAAACTTTTTATAAATAAACTGAAAAAATGTGATGATAACAGTTATTCTTGATGATTTATTTTTCAAGCATAAGATGATATTACATTAACTTTATGAGTATTAATAATAATTATATGAATTTAAATTCATATAGATTGATATATATTCTATACCTTTTATTTAAATCATTTATTATTATAAATTATTTTAATTAATTAAAATATAAACATTATGCACTTAAGAAACCAACTTTCTAAAAAATACCCATTTAACGCTAAAATGATCATATATTTATTTCTAAAAAATTTATAATAAATAAATGATAATTATAAAAAATTATTATAAATAAAATTTGGATTATGTGAATACTATATTTTAAATTATTAATATAATCTTATTTCTAATGTAAATTTTCAAAAAATTGTTCTAGGATTATTTTAACATATTAAGTTCAAAATCAATTCTCATTTAATAAAATTAAAATTTGTGTACCATTAAATTTTTTAAAAATTTATTGAATTAATGTTTCATGAAAATTAAATATTCTATGAGAATATTTGAGTCTCTGGTGTCATATTCAACCCTCCTTCAAAAATATCTTTTTCAAAATTTTTATGGATATTACTTTCTACACTAATAAGGGCGGTTCTTCTACATAACATCCTCAAGTTCCCACATTTATTCCCATATTTTTTTATTTCCATAAATTACCTATATTGGTCATGTAATCAAATTCTACAAGACTTTTTCTCTAATGTCAAGAATCAATATAGGTTCTTCACAATAAGATAGATCAAGTTCTAATTATATTTATTCACAAGTGAGTAGATGTGTTGGGTCTATCATATACTTTTTTAATAGTTATGCATGGAAAACATCATGTACATTATAGGGGATTAGTGTCATTTCATAATGGTAAGATTACACTCTAATTATTTATAGAATTTCAAATGGCCCCACTTAATTGGGGATCATTTCCCTTTCTAACTAAACCTTATAACACCCTTCCATAGAGATATTTTTGAGAAAACATGATCTCCCACTGTAAATTACAAATACTTCATTAAATTATAAGCACAAATATTTTTCCTATTTTAAACATATTTAATATTTGTCTGAATAGTCTTTACCATCATTATTATCTCCTCAAAAAGTATGGACCGATAAAGTTCCATTCATCAATGTTATCCCAATAAGTTGGAGTATAACATCTATTTCTTTATAATTCTCTATATAGTTCCATTTGAATACATTAAAGGAATATATTTTTATAATAAAACTCCACAAAAGGTAAATACCGATACCATATACCTTGAAATTCACGTTATCACAACTATAAAGTCTCTTCTAATATTTGAATTGTCTTTTCAGAATGACCATCAATTTATGGATTATAGGTAGTGTGAAAATGAACCTTGATATCAAGAACCACTAGAATGCTTGTTCATAATTTTGATTTAAATAATGGATAATGATCAGATAAAATTGAAAAAGGAGCACAATTAAGTCTGAAAACTTCATTAATATTGAGTTTTTTGGGGTGATCAATAGGTAAATTTTAACTTATAGCGATGAAATATGTGAATCTGGAAAGGTGATCAACTATAATCCATATGGGATAATTATTTATAGGAATCCTTCAAAATCTAGTGATAATGTACTTATTAATTTCATCCCATTTCAATATTGAAATAGTTAAATATCTAATGAATACCTTCTAATTATTTTTATCATCCTTTAATTGTTAATAAACCAAGTATCCTGATATATAATCAACTATATCATGATAATTATTACCCCACTAAAAATATTCCAATAAATTCATATGCATCTTGGTGTTACCATGGTTTAGAGAGAAATTCAATCCATTAGAATCATTTAATAATTATATTTTGATCTTTGGTATAGATGGAACAAATAACTTCCTTTTAAATTATTGAACATCGTCTTCATAGAATATGTCTTCTAATTTCTTGTTATTCATGATATAAAATTTCTATTGAAAATTAAATTCTTCAAGATGATAAATTTTTTACTTTTATAATAAATATTTTTTGGAATTACTTTGAAAAAGAATTGGTGTTTACCATTCTATAATAATTCCCATATCCTTCTTTCTAAATCCATGAACATAATATCATTTCCAGTACTCATTTTGGTTAGGGCTCACTGATTATTCATACTCAATGAATATTCTATCGTACTTTCTTTCCTTGGGTGATAGTGTATTGAAAAATTTTAGTATTTGAATATCTCAAGAGATCACCTTTTCTTCATGTTGATATCATTTACTGAAAATATGTATTTAGACTCTTATGGTTTGTGTATGTCTCACATATTTAACTATAATGATAATGTCTCCATATATTTAGTGAAAATATTGCAACCTTCAAATAAAAATCATTGTTTTTATAGTTATTTCCTTGAGTCTTTAAGTAAATTTATTTTAAGGTAATAACTTAATAATTTTACATAATAAAATAATGGAGGCCTTTATTTGATTAATCGTTGTATATTAAATATACATCCTTGGTAGAGTCAATATCATAGGGTTGATCAATCTTCTCTTAAATTAATTAAAAAACCATTCACATTCTTTTGTCTATATTATCATATCCAATTTACTGGATCATTGGGTTAATAGGTTTTCCAATTAGTATTTCTTTAGTAAATCATCGATAGTAACCTACAAAAATAAGGAAACAACATATATCAACTATTTTCACAAGTTTAAGCCATTATTTGACTTCCTTTCTCTTTAAAATATTAATAGAGAATCCATCCTTGGAGAAAATATATCAAAGAGAATAAATTTTCTAAAGACAAAAATTTATACTTTCTAAATTTCACATATAAATATTATCTCTAAGAGTATCAAGAATTATTCACACGTGATTCCATTGATCTTCATAAGTTTTAGAGTACACCCAGATATCATCAATAAATATCAAAAAAATATCAATATATTCCATCAATACTCTATTCATAAAATCCATAAAAATTGATGGATCTTTTGTAAATCCAAAATCCATTAAGATAAATTCATAATGTATGTATCTCACATGAAATGTAGCCTTTGAAATATCTTTTTTTACATACAATTAATGATACCAACAATGAAGGTCAATATTTTAAATTCATTGATATCCCTAATATTGATTAAACAATTCATCAATACATGTAATATGAATCTTTTTATAGATATATCATTTATTTTCATATAATCAATTTTAAAACTCAAAGATCAATATTTCATCATAATAAAAATAACATGGGCTTCCTGTGGGGAAACACTAAGGAATATATGTCCATTATCACAACAATTTGGTAGTTGATTATTTAACTAAACTAATTCTAAAATGGAAATTTTATAAGGGGTATTTTATAGTGGTATTATATTTGGGAATAAATAAATATAAAACAAAACTTACTGATTTGATGGATCTCTCAGAAATTTCATAGTATATAAATCAATGTATTCTTATATAATATGTACATCATAAATTTTAAGACTACATTTCCCATCCATAGATTTCATCTGATATTGTTCCCCAATAATATAATTTATAATATTACATACATATAGATCAATACATGAACTAGATGATGGAGTATCCCCTCTAAAGAAAATGGGATTCTACATCTCCATCATGAACCATAATCTTCTTCTCATGGAAATAATTTTTTTTCATTATAATTTTCAATAAAATGCATACCATTTAATATAACATTGTCAACAATAGTTATAATAATCAATTATAAAAATAGGGTAAATCTATGTTTCATAATAGGAACTAGATGTTACATACCTATTGTTGTAATATTTTCACTTGGATATCTTAATAAAAACTCCCTTCTTAAGGTAGTAGGGAAATATCTTATTTTCATAGAAAAAATTGAAGATATAAAAGAGTGTGAAGATCCAAAATAAAATAAATATTTTTCTAAATTTTAGGCTATAATTAAGGTACCTACCACCATATATTTAGTAACTTGATTCTCATGTGTAGTTACTATATTAGCATGGACTTCCCCTAATGTCCTCTTTTATGGTAGGTACACTTGATAAATGGGACATTGGTTTTAATAATTCAATCATTTCTCTAGATATTATGTAATGTATAGTGGCGGTTTTATTAATTAACTTTAATTCATTAGAAATATGACCATTATATTTTTACTTGTAATAAACTCCCATTTCCTTCAAAAAAAATTTTGGATATTTATTTTCACAATATTCACATAATGAAAATTTCTTTGTTCTATTAATATTCATTGATGTGATCAATTTTTATTAGTGCTTAGTCTTCCTATTATTCTCTTTCTTTCCATTGAATATATATGATCACGGAAAATTTTTCAATATTTTTATAGGACATAAAATTATTTTATCATATGATGAAAAAAGTTTGGATACCAGGGACCTTCATAACATTATCTTAAGTCCTTAGAAAAAATTGTCAATATTGATTTCCAGATTAGATATGTAATACATAACATACATGGATAGTATTATAAAGGTAACCCACACCCTACAACCCTTTAATCTTATTTTTTCTTTAAGATTAAGAATTTTCACTTCATTTCGTTACATTTATCAAGAGGTAAATATTTTTTGAATAATTTTAAATCAAAATATATCCATTTAATATGATTTATTTAATCCACCTCACAAGTATCCTATATCAACTACCCCCATTGATTAGAACCTACCTTAAGAAAATTAACTACCAATATAACCCTTTCTATTTCATTATATCCTAAGGCTAGAAACATCTTTTAAAGTGAGTTAATCCATTTCTATACTACCAATGGATTAGTAGTTCCACAAAAATGTAGAGAATTTTATCACATCAAATGATCCAATATAGATTTATCAGATCATAAAAAATTATGTTTCTCCAATATTAAAAGTTATTAGTCATAACCTAGGTTATATTCCCTAAAATATTCATGATATTCTCATCTAAAATGCTAGTCATATTGTCTTACCCCGTAGGGTAATCTCTACATTGGAGATGAGTATTGATACCATTATTTCTACTAATACCCATTTATAAATAATATAATTTACTTAATTTGACCATAAAATTATTAATTTTAAATTATATTATATAATTGGTTTAATTCATAATAGAAATTGAAAATGTATTCATATCTAATCTCACAATTATTAACATGGTTTATTTTTGAATATCCTCAAATCATTAAAATATTTTTTTATATTTCATAATGGTTCAAAAATATCATGTGAATAAACCCAAGTATATCCCTTGGTAGTATCTATCATGCTGTTCAGTCTTCGGACCATTCATTGTGCACTAGTGATTATCTATTTAATACTCGATATTTCCCCATTAAAATTTGTTACCCCTAGGTGTTTATATTTCACAAAAACTTTAAATTTATTTTATCTATAAAAGGATGTATTTTCAAGGAAGACCACACAATATCTACATTTCCAAAACAATGTGATGTTTTCTGATACTTAGGTTTTTCCTCCAAATATTTCACAAGTTTATTTTCTCTTATCTATGTTTTCATAAATCTAGTCCCCAAAGTTTATACTAAAATTTCATTAATAACAACATTAATAACCCCTAATCCCATATCCCAGAGCCATTTTCTTCTTTTTTAAATTTTTATAAGATATGATACATCACATCACCATGGGATGACTAATGTAGTAGTATTGAAAAACTATATATATACATGATTCCAATTTTACATTGAAAATAAAATATAAATCATGAAAAAATAAAATATTATACTTCCTTGAAACTCATTCAATGATTTCTTCTTTATATCCTCAAAAAAGGAAAATAAAATAACGATGAGCTAAAATGCTCGGTAATGGTTACATAAATTGGAATATAATATGAGTAAATACAGAATAATCAATATGACAAGGTAAACAACAAAATACACAAGGCATTTAATTAATTACTTGAGAAAAAATGCATCCATGGATAATAAATATGTTAAATCTCATGGATAATAATAACTAAATTATAAATGACGGAATATCATAATTTTCGTCATCTTATTCAAGTCCTTATGCCATTACATTTTGAAATATGGGTAGGTATGCACTAAAACCCATTTAATAAGTCGATTCAACCGGTTTTTCTTTTGCTACATGTTGATCCATCAAGGGGTTATCCATAACTGGGACCCACCTACAACTACATGTCCAATTCATTCCTCATATATTTAATTATGAATTTAATTCATAAATAATATTCTTTATCCCTAAATATATTTATTGAGTAAAGAATACAAAATATAATGATTCCCTAGTTCGTAAAATATCATTCATATTATAATACCACTTGTATAAATGGTATACAATTTAAGAAATAATATTATGCATGATACAAATAATATGTATATATAAGAGAAATATAATTTCTAATGAAATATGATCATAATAATGTGAATGTTTCAACTGAAATTTAGTGACTACAGATCAATCAAGAGATGAGATATAGTTATCAATTTGTCCGAAAAGTATATTTTATAGAAAAATAAATTCTTTTAGATAATATAATAATATAGAAGTCAAAATATTCAAAATATATTTTCATTAATAATTTTATTTTTACAATCACTGTAATCATGTTTAATAATCTAAAGATCACAAAATAATTTTGTTGTGAGAAAATCTTTTAACGCCATATATGTTAAAAATAAACATTCCATCTGAATTTTTATAAATGAAGTTGAAAATTATCCTTTCATTAAATATTAGTAACATTAATTTAAACCCATATTATTATTTGAAGGATGAAATGATTATTTTAGTAAATAAAAATTGATTTTGTAAAAAAATTTGAAAAATATGGACATTGAAAAAATATACTCAAACAAAAAAGGGAAATAAGAATAGTTTTTATTTTAAACATTTCATTGCTTGATTCAAGTACCAAATAGAAGAAAAGTTGTCAAAAATCATGGAAAATAATTAAATATCCATCTAATAATAAACTATTTGTATCTTATGAAGGATATATTATATTATTCCTTCAATGTAAATATATCCAATCCTAAAAATATCCGATTTTAAATTACCTATTTTGTAACTTTAAATTTATAACCCCTTAAACGAGTAAAATTTAATTAAAACATTAATTCACACTTGTAAATATATATTCATGCTATGTACATAAAATTGGAAATATAATTACAACAAAAAATAAAATTGGTGCATAATACCAAACATGTCTCAAGAGAGTGGAAATTGTTATGAAAATTATTATAAAGATCGTAATATTAAACTGAGAATTAATCAATAAAGTGATTACATTTAATAAATTTAAATCCAAATAAAATTATTTTAAATAATACCTGAAATAATTATATTTAATTACACACTAAATATTGGAATAATATAATTAATAAAGTAGTTTTATAAATTAGTGAATTGAAATTGAGTTAAGAAACCCCTTACCCCACGCTTCTACTTTATTGAATGTGATTTAACATCCTATTTAATAAATTTATATTTATTATAATTAAATAAAATAACTATATAAATATATATAATATCATATATTATACACTTATAAAATATTTTCTCAATTTATTTAATAAAATTTCATTGTTATCATCATTTAGGGTGTTACTTGTTCAGTTTTCTCATGCATGTTTCATCATGTAAGTTCTAGTTCTTAGGTGTTGGTTATAGTTTCATCATATCAAGAATGATATTCTGGTTATAAATATTATATATATATATAATATTCATTATATACATATTTAGAATCATCCATTAAAATAGGAAATGAAAAATGAATCACAGCGCACGCTGGAGGTGGCAGTCCACACGTACGCACGAACGACATTATCATTTTTTAATGGTTGGATGGGTAAAAAAGTAGATGATATGTTAAATTAATAGAGTCATAATGTCTTCTAAATTACTATTTAAGTTAATAATTTTCTTAAATATGACTATCCATGTGATGTGGTAATAGAAAATAAATTACATTAGTTTGTGGGGTGGATGTTTGTCGTACGCACGAGCATTGGTTTTGTTTCACATTTGATGGAGAATGAGATGGTTAAATATTTTGAAATAAACACAATAAAATATATTTATATGGTATATATGTATTTTATTATATTTTAATGGTTAATACATAATTTAATGTGTTTAAATAATAATAAAAATTAAAGTGTTCAATAAAGATGATTACCTCCTCTTTGAAGGGCTCCTAAATATATCCACTTAAGGGCCCAACAATTGGTCTTCTAGGAAAACTAGAACATTTAGTATTTAAATAATAATTTTTGGGATATATTTTTCTAGGATTTTTTCACGATAAATGGATCAATAGGTGTTAATAAGTGAGAGTAGGAGATCCCCTTTAATAAGTGATGTTCATGAAACACTTGAAATTTTATAAATTTTTACAATAATATTAAGTCACTTTCATGGAAATCTGGCTCCGAATTGAATCTATATTAGAGGTGAGATAATATAGGGTTATAAAAACATCATCTAACCAGATTTAGATAATTTTAAGTCTACTTTTACCCTTATCACTTTATTTTTAGCCCCGATAAACATATTTTAACATTAATGATGGTAACCAGTTTTTAGCATTTTTAATATTCATAACGAAAATAATAAATTTGACCACATTAATCAAACTGAATGATGATTTAAAATATTTAAACCATTTTATCTAATTAAATTTATATAATTTGGTAGAAATTAATTAAAAAATAATCCTGCCAAACCTTATAAATAATGATTTTTCATAAAAATGATTTTTTTAAGAATTAGATGATCTTAGATTAACACTATGACTATTAATAATAATTATTTAATTTTAAATTCATATATATTTATACATTATATATAAATTAAATTTGAATAATTCATTTTTATATATTATTTTAATTAATTAAATTCGTAGAAAATTATGGACTTTAAAAAACTTTTCCAAAAAATATCATTTTTACCTCTAAATGATCTTTTAATTATTTCTATAAAATTTATAATCAATACATGGTTAATTTAAAATTTTATAAAAAAATTTATAAATAAAAGTATTATTAGTTAAATAATACATTTTATAATATTTATAAAATCTTATTTATAGGAAAAAATTAATTCATTCATTTTATGCTTATTTTGACATATTATGTTCTAAATAAATATTTTTCCAATCAAATTATAGTTTTTTCACAATCATATATTTAAAATTTATTAATAATTATAGTTTTATGTAAATAAAATGTCCACTTACTATAATTTAAGCTCATGTGTTAATATTACTTAATGAAAATTATCATGAAAGATAAATCAATCATTAACATTTATTATCCAGCTACCTTAACTATTTATGATAGCAACAAGTTATCATATAACACGAATTATGATATGGATTGGTTTACACTATGAATTTCTTGGGAATTTTCACCTTATGATACGAACATTCAAACATAATAAACTTCATGGAAAAATTCCCCTTATGATATCCATCTATCATAAAATAAGATATATCCAAATACATCATATGTATAATGGATTTAGGGAATATCTTCTGCACATAAAATGTGTACGTATGCATTCATTATAACGGATCAAGGTTTACTATGTATTTATATTTTTCATAATATCTATATTCCTTTCTATGTGATTATTGGGATGTGGTGGTGATATGTCTATGAGTATGTGTTCATAGATATGATATGCTTTCATTGACGTGTAATATGACTTATGGAGGGTATTTAAGAACCTTGACATATGATGGTGGGGTTTAGGGTTGGTCATTTGATGTGAAAGTGAAAATGGGGTACCTTTCTTCTATATATGTCATTCAATATTATGTTTCCCATTTTTATACATTACATTGTGAGCGATCATTAGTATGAAATTTAATATAGATCAAATTACATAGTAATGAGTTGTTTCTCTGTTTATTCTCCAATTATATGGTAATCTTCTTCTACATTTTCATGAGAGGTTTCATGATGGATCCTACATAGTATACTTTTATGATCAACCTTATATATATATATCAGGGTATCTAGTGTTATTTATTGATTGAGTTGTTATTTTTGTCTTGTATAGGTTTTTTGAGGGATTGATGGTGTTCATGGTTAGTTTCATGGGTGTTTATGTGGTGTATTTTCTCATTTTGGTCTTTCATTGTATGAAATTTCATGTATAGTTATTATTTTACTTATTTTTATGTAGTTTATGAGATGATTAATGGTTCTTTAATATGATTATTTAGGGTGATTCATCGTATATTTGTGTGTTATATACCCTCACTCTTAGTCTCATACTTATGGCCTATTGGAGGTGGGATTCAGCGATCACTCCCATCCTTACTATAGGCTCAGGGGGGTACTTGTGAGGATGAGTCACAAAAAAGTAATAAAATTTTTTGGTTAAGATATATGAAGATTCTTGGGTATGTGAACTGATTATAATTTCATTCCTTAGTATGTCAAGAGGATATGTTGAAATTATTTTTTGATATAAGAATAGGAGGCTTTCAAGCACACTATAATTATACACCCCATATGATTTGGTGCAATGATCTTATGTTTAATAAAATTACCAAGAAAAATGACATTTCTTATAGTGTAGATACCTAATTAAAGATCATTCATCATTATTTATTGTACATTTGATTGAATTGGGTGTATTAAGGGAATTAGGATGAATCTAAATTAAATAAAATTAATGATTTGATATTTTGGGTTTAGTAGGACCCCATTGATTTATAATAGGAATGGATTCTGGTTGATGTCGCTATCAGATTCATATCAGTGATGTTTAGTATAAAGTTCTAAAATACCATAAATAGATTTAATTAGATTAGTATATATAACGGCCCATACTTTACATACATTGTTATTACTTCAAAATTTAAGCAAACTTATTAAAATATATAACAAAACCATGAAAGGACCGTATAGGTATAGTGTCTTTAGAAACTGGGAAACATAAACAACTGGTTCATAAAGCGTCTACACTATCTCCCATTTATTTCATCATATCTACAGTCCCTTTTGGAATATCTTACTTAATAACCTTCTTCCTATCCTGGGAAAAGAAAACATACAAAAGGGTGATCTCAAATGCTCAGTAAGGGTAAACAAAATAAATGTCAATCACATCATATTCATAAGAACATAAAATTTTGGAAATCATAACCTGCAAAAGAGATCATAATTTCATAACATGGGATAAATAATAGTAGTGAAATGAAATCCCAATAACGATAAATTAAAACATGAAACAATGTGGCATGCAAACATAATCATATCTAATCATTTCTTATTGGTCAAGACTCATTGCCAAGACTATCTTAGTGGACAAAGTCCATTTCTGAACCGAGTTCACTCCTCGTTCCAGTCCTGTTTCACTGAACTAGTTTAACCTGCCGTTCCAGCCATGTATATCTCATGATATATAAGATCTTTACCCAATGCATTGGAGGTAGATATATGTCCCACCCATCTCATAATGATACCATTCTTATGTGTGCCACAAAATCATAAATCATACATCATTGCATAACCCATGTAATAAAAATGGGATTCTTAAACATCGTGACATCATAAAACAATTCATATAAGATAAAGGAATTCATAAAAATAATTCCATCACAACATAATCAAATAAATGTAATAATAGGGATATAAAAAGAACCCTATATTATCTTAGATGGAAAATAATTTTGATAAAAAAAACTTGAACTCCATTCTTGAGGAAAATATCTATTCTACTTCAAAAACATTTTTCCTTTCTTAACATGTCATACAATTTTAAACTAAAATATGTTGATTAAAAATAAACATGAAAACTTGTAAAGGACGCTTCTTGAAAATAATGTTTTAAAAATATATTCATGCCGTATAAGTTAAAAAACAACATTCTTCTCGTACTTTTGTCAGAAAAGTCAAAAAGTAGCTCATACAAAAAATGACAAAATATTCCTTTTATATCTTTTACTAAAAACTCACTGAATGGTAAAATTGGATTTAAACAATTTTAGTTGGATGGAAATAATATTACATATTGAGGAAATATGGATGTGGATGATAAAATACACCCCAGTAAATACCAAAGTATAAACAATCTCGGATAAAATGAGATTGTGTTATTTTCCCTTACCTTAGGTCCGATTTACTTCGTAAGTGTCCGAACCTACTGTATAATGTTATAAATAATGTTACTGAATTATTCTAGAATCATACTTATTTTTATGATATCATATATGGTCATATTCATAGCTTCTTATTAGTAATATTTCATTACTACTTGTTATTCGGGTGTTTATTACTTTTTGTTCGTATGCGCATTTTGTCGAAAAATTCTTATTTTTCTTTTTAGTTTATAGATAACTCATTTCAAGAATGGTATTAGTGTAATATATATCATATTAATTCACTCAATTCATTTATATAATCATTATGCAATGAAGATCATGTATAACGAGTCGCATCACATTGTGGAGACGGTATTCCGTACGTACGCACGAGCGATGATATCATTCCCATGATCGTGGAATTGTATTTGAGTGTATTTATATTATTTCAGAATCAATATCACTTTACAATAATCATATATAGTTATTATTTAAACCATTATACCCATCCGAGTAAGGTGGTGGTGGAAAATAGATTACACCACGGCGTGGAGATGGTATTTCGTACGTACGCATGCGTGGTGATTTCGTTTTCCGTAGGAAGGATAGATGGTGAAATAGGGTTGTTTCATACTTATAATAACATATCAGTATATGAGTGATACTGATGTTATTACTTCATAATTAAACAACTAAAGAAGAATAAGTGGAATAAGAAATAAAGATGAATGAATCGGTAACGGGCATTACCTCTTCTTTGACGCGCCTCTTTGAGACCTCCTCTTAGGGCACAACAATTGGTCTTTGAAGAAACCCAGGACCTATAGGATGTTTCTAGGGAAGTTAATAGGATATATTGTCAGGTTTTGGATGAGATTTAAGGCTCAATGTGGTGTGAGGAAGAGAGGGAGGAGGTTCCCTTTTATAAGGGATGAGAGGGGCACCTTTGGAATAACTAAAAATATTATTTTATTATAAAGTAAAATTCGGTTTTTAATAGCTCCAAATTGATATATTTAGAAGATAAGGTGGGAATGGGTCTAAATAATCTCATCCAATATAATTTAGGCAAGTTTAGGTATCAATTTTAACCGTATCATTTAGATTTAACTTTAAGTTAGATAATTTAACTTTTACCGTGTCTTGTTGTTTTCTTACACTATAAGGTTAATAAACTTACTATATCAAGCCAAACGAACCCCAAGTTGTTTATTATTAATATATATAACCTCATCTAAGTCATTTGGCCAACCCTTAGATTTTTAGGAATAAAATAAAAATTAATAATATAGTATTTGTTTTAAAACATATTTTCATTCAATTTTGACACTATTTGGTAATTGATTTTTGTGAAAATCATAACAGAATGATTAGTTCGAAAAAATTTAATTAAATCAATACTAAAATGTTATAGCAACATATAAAATTATTTTAATTTATAAAAAGTCTCAAATTACATTTATTTGGGTATTTATAACATCAATTATGTCAATATTTCATTAATAAGATAATTACTGCATCATCATTGTATCATAAATAAATTAAATTATATTAACTCTAAAAATTACAAATAAAATACTATTATGTAGGAAAGCGTTTTATCTTTCTAATTAATATTTATAGTCGAATTTATATAATGTATAAATTTTTATTAAAACTTCTTTAGTTATTAAACTTTGATTTTAACTATTTTAACCCTTCTTTAAATAAATTGATAATAAATGTCCTAATCTAATCCAAGTGGGCCTAAATAGTCATAATTTATTCCTAAGGTTGTTTTTGGTCGAATTACACTTATCCAATAGAATTATGACATGTGTTAGGTTAATAATAAAATCATTTTTACCCTTAACTATCCTATTTACTTTTAATCGTGGTAAAAAAGGTAAAAAGTTACTAGTCACTAAAAATTATTTTCATCTCATTGAACCAAATTTTAGTCCTTGGATTTAAACAATTGTAGCTGGATGGAAACAATATTACATATTGAGGAAACATGGATGTGGATGATAAAATACACCCAAGTAAATACCAAAGTATAAACAATCTCGGATAAAATGAGATTGTGATAATTTCACTTACCTTAAGTCTGATTTGCTTCGTAAGTGTACGAACCTCCTGTATAATTTTATAAATAATGTTATTGACTTATTCCAGAATCATACGTATTTTTATGATATCATATATGGTCATATTCTTAGCTTCTTATTAGTAATATTTCATTAGTACTTGTTATTTGGGTGTTTATTACTTTTTGTTCTTATGCGCGTTTTGTCGAATAAATTCTTATTTTTCTTTTTAGGTTATAGATACCTCATTTCCAGAATGGTATTAGTGTAATATATATCATATTCATTCACTCAATTCATTTATATAAACATTATGCAATGAAGATCATGTATAACGGGTCGCATCACATCATGGAGACGGTATTCCGTACATATGCACGAGCGATGATTTCGTTCCCATGATCATGGAATTGTATTGGAGTTTATGTATATTATTTCACAATCAATATAACTTTAAAATAATCATATATAGTTATTATTTACACCATTATACCCATCCGAGTAAGGTGGTGGTGGAAAATAGATTACACCACGGTGTGGAGACGGTATTTCGTACGTACGCACGCGTGGTGATTTTGTTTTCCGTATGATTGATAGATGGTGAAATAGGGTTGTTTCATACTTATAATAACATATCAGTATATTAGTGATACTGATTTTATTACTTCATAATTAAACTACTAAAGAAGAAGAAATGGAAGAAGAAATAAAGATGAAAGAATCGGTAACGGGCATTACCTCTTCTTTGGAGCACCTCTTTGAGACCTCCTATTAGGGCACTAAAATTGGTCTTTGAAGAATATCGGGACCTCTATGATGTTTCTAGGGAAGTGTAGAGGAGATATTGGCAGGGTTTTGCCGAGCTTTAAGTCTCCAAGTGGTGTGAGGAAGAGAGGGAGGAGGTTCCCTTTTATAAGGGAGGAGAGGGGCACCTTTGGAATAACTAAAAATATTTTTTCATTATAGAGTCAAATTTGGTTTTTAATAACTCCAAATTGATATATTTTGAATCTAAGGTGGGGATGGGTCGAAAGCCTCTCATCCAATAGAATTTAGACAAGTTTAGGTATCAATTTTAACCTTATCAGTTAGATTTAACTTTAATTTAGATAATTTAACTTTTACCGTGTCGTTTTGTTTTCTTACACTATAAGGTTAATAAATTTACTATATAAAACCAAACGAACCCCAAGTTGTTTATTATAAATATATAGAACCATATCAATGTCATTTGGGTTAACCTTAGATTTTTAATAATAAAATAACAATTAATAATATAGTATTTGTTTTAAAAAATATTTTATGTCAATTTTGAGACTATTTGGTAATTGATTTTTCTGAAAATCATAAAAGAATTATAAGTTAGAAAAAATTTAATTAAATCAATAATAACATGTCATATTAACATATAAAATTATTTTAATTCATAAAAAGTCTCAAATTACATTTATTTGGGTATTTATAACATCAATTATGTCAATATTTCATTAACAAGAAAATTACTGCATCATCATTGTATCATAAATAAATTAAATTATTTTAAGTCTATAAATTACAAATAAAATACCATTATTTAGGAAATCGTTTTAGCTTTCTAATGAATATTTATAGTAGAAATTATCTTATGTATAACCCTATATTAAAAATTCATTAGTTATTAAACATTGATTTTAACTATTTTAACCCTTCTTTAAATAAATTGATAATAAATGTCCTAATCTAATCAAAGTGGGCCTAAATGGTCATATTTTATTCCTAAGGTTGTTTTTGGTCGCATTACACTTATCCAATAGAATTAGGACATATGTTAGGGTAATAATAATATCATTTTTACCCTTAACTATCCTATTTACTTTTAACCGTGGTAAAAAAACATAAAAAGTTAATATTCACCAAAAATTATTTTCATCTCATTGAACCACATTTTAGTCCTCGATATTAACCGTGTCTCTCAGATTTTAGAAATTCCAATCATAGAAGCGGTAAAATTATGTTTTATGAAAAAATTCAGTTTTTTGACTACCACTTAGTGGTTTCACTATTCATCAAAAAATGAAAGTTTCCAGAAAAATACCAAAAATTAGGCCTAAGCTATATTTGATATTATGAATTAAAAAATGATGTTTATTTTATGAAATTCAAAACATATCAGTTACATTAACTAATTTAAAAATTAATTCCCGTCGTCAAGACAAATTGCGTGTTTTTAAGAGATAATAACTATCAAAAGATTGACACTTGTTTATGTCTGGTTTAAATGTGAAAATAAATCCAATGAAAATTTTTTATTAAATTGTAAAAATATATTCTAAATATACTTTAAAACCACTAAAATTAATAATTTATCACTATTAATTATTTTGAGTAAAAAAGATGTTTTTAATTAAAATTTAATAATTTTCACTATTCATCATAATATGAAAGTTATCTGAAAAATACCAAAATTTCACCCTAAGCTAATTTCAATATTCCGAATCCAAAAATTAAGTCAATTGTAAAAAATAAAATTTACAAAATTTCAAAAAGTGGTTATTACTATTCATAACGGCTAGTTTGAATAATATTTTAATAGCATATCATTGTTTAGTGAAAATCGGTATTGCGTACGACGCAAGCTATCGAGGAAGGACGTGGTTGCATGTAAAGAAAGCCAAGCTAATGTTGTGTGTAGTGAAATATTACTTTGATGATTTATATAACATAAAAACAAAATATTTCTCACAAAATTCTTGGGTGTTACAGTATAACTCTTAGGGGAAGATGTTTTTGGAGTTTATTTGTTAGGGCTCATAAATGTATGAGGGATCAATTTAATATTAGGAAACTAAGGAAAATTTATAAGAGTTTGAGATTATTTTACATTTTATTCATTAGTTGAGGAAGAACTCGATTCCATCTGATATTATTTTCTTTCATGGAGATACTCTTTATTAGGAGGTTTTATATCTTGGTGTTCCTAAGGAGTCATGAGTTTTATTGGAGAAGTACCACAATTAGTTCTTGGTTGAGTTCAACATGGGAATTATGAAGAGGGTTCACTAATAGGAGATTATTTTCCTTCTCTTGGAGATTTATAGCAAGTGAAAATTCAGTATTTGGTTCAATAACCTCCTATATTATGACTCAAAACATATTCAAGATAAATATGATTGATAATGGAATATCATGTAGGTGTTGTGTCTAGATATACATCTCTAGGTCACCTTATTCACATTATCAGTATTCTTGGGGGTTCAAGAAAAGGTAGATGATATCAAGTGGATGTTAGATTGAATGGGATTATTATTAAAATAATGTTCTCAAGATTCTCTAATGATAAGATATATGATAAAAGGTTCCCAATTTCATTGTATACTAAAGTTTTAGACATTAAACTGTAAGATTCACCATCCTTTATCTCATTTCATAAGAGATGGAAGTTGGTAGACCCCTATATATAGATCAAACAATGTTTTCATAACATTTATATGTTAATCCAAATAGAATATTGATTTTTTTATAATATTCAAGGAACATTGTGGAGTTGTTGTCATAATTCTAGTTCAACTATTTCGACTTATCCTATAAGGAAATAGAATTATAATCCATGTATTGGTCATCAGTGATGAGATAGAGAAGGTAAAGTATATCCCAATGATATCCCTCTATCCTAGGTACATAGAGAATATCATAACCATATATATGGGTGATATTATATTTAAATAATTCATATATAAGGACGGGTTTAGATGAATTACTTAGAGTTGTCGATGTCAAGTGATCGTTACATTGTTCAAGGTATGATCTTTCTATATTCTAACTAGGTGTATGATTTTTTTAATTCAAAATATTTCCACTCATTTTCTCTAACCCCATTCCTTTATCTAGGATTGTAGCTTCCCATCTTTTTATAAAATAAATTGTGCCTCAGTCTATGACTGAGGAACCACCTTCTAAAAAAGCACTAATTGGTGTCCAAGTTATCTTATATGATGTAAATAGTGTTTTTGAGCTAATTTTTAGGAAGCATCACACTTAAAAATATTTATTATGTTTGTGTATGTAGTGATATTATGTAATACAATACATTGAATTGTTGTATTATGTGAAATATATCATTTATTTCACCAGGAGATGAGTTATAATCATTTGTTTTGATGAATAGTGTCGTGTGGTCATTGGTGTGTAAGATTATTAGATGGGTTAGAGAATTTATGAGTCATTATCTTCTATGATGACTGAGATAATTCTAAATTCAATTGGGGTATAGATGGTGGTGTTTCATGAGGTCAAAAAAGTGTATCCTAAATTATTTTCTATGGAGGATGTAATTTTATCCCCTCAACATGAAATTGAGTTTTGGTTGAAATTAAAGTCATGTGTCTCTCTAATATCATTATATCTATATAATATGGTGCCTTATGAGTTTTTGGATCTTCATTTTTAGATTGATTATCATAAATAGAGTTCTTCTATTTGACCTTGTGTGTTTCCTTAGGGTGGCTCAGTAATTTTTGTTAGGAAGGTGGATGGAAGTCAACGACTATGTATCTAATATCATCATATGAATCAGATGAAAATAAAGAACCATTAACATATTCTATGTAATGAAGATCTATTCAATAGTTTATGGGAGACAATTGTTTCTAATTGATTTATTTTTATTTAGTGTTTCTTAAAATGTTGTTGAAATTTTAGTAAATTTTTAATAGTAACTCCAATAATCATTATGGACACTAAGAGTTTATGGTAATTCCATCCAATGTCATGAACAAACAAACCACGTTCATAATAATGATAAAATTTCCCTTCAATGAGTTTATTTTATAATTTTTAGTGTTGTTCATTGATTACATCTTTATGTATTTTGAGTCATAGGAAGAGTATGTGGAGCATTTGTGAGCTACGTTATAAGACCTCTATCTCCATCGGCTATTTGGGAATCAGATGAAGTGCACGTTCCTGGATCATTATATGTAACTACTAGGGAATTTCAAGACACTGTGGGGGAGTAAATTTGGAACATTTAAACATCAAGTTGTTTATATATAGGGTATACACTGATAAGATTATGGATTTTTGGAGTTTCCTTGGTCTCATGTGATATTATAAGAGATCTTTACTTGATTTTTCATGAATCACAACTGTAATAAATACTTTAACATGGAAGGATTATAATTTAATATGGTTTGGCATGTTTTAGGAATAATTTCAATATTTAAAGTACAATATAATAAAATCTCTTATTCTCCAATTATTTGAGGAGGCTGTCATCTCTGAGGTTTTATTAAATTATTCTCTCCTTGAATTGGTTGTGTACTGATACACCAAATGTTAGTATTATCTTATAGGAATTGGAAGTTAGTACCTCAAGAATATAAATAAACTACCCATGATCTATATAATTTAAATTTTTTATTTTATTTTATGTTTTGTTGACATTATATCATTAATGAGTGTTGTAACACCCCAAATCGAATCATCAGGTCCGAGCCAAAGAGTCATAAGTCCTCAAGACCTCCCCCTACGTAGGTTATTATTGACTAGAATAAATGGTATAAACACCATCGGGGGACACACTATACCATCAATATATTATCCTTGAACTAATTATAACAATTAATACAAAAATATTATTGTAAACACATATGAATAAATAAACTTCATGATGTGATCTAAAAAGGAAAACATGTTCCAAAAATTAAAAACCAAGATCCATGTGTGGCCATCCAAACTAGTGTATAATTAGTGAATGTAAATAAATAAGAAGGGCATGGAATCATCTTGAGTATTTCCTAGTACCACTCCCATTTCAATTCTTCTCAACTAACCCATCTACCATGGAACCGTTTCCCTTTCCCGTATCACTCTACATGAAGTATACACTTTAATAGATATGTGTGTGTAGGGTGTGAGTAATAAAGCATAGTCAGACACCACCAATGCATCCTTAAAATGAGTTCACATGAAAAAGAGTCTAATTCGTGATGATAAATATAATATAACATAATATAAAAAATAATATTGTAAATTTCTATGCTAACCAAGCTGGAATGAACCCCCATAGTTCTTTCTTTGACTCCATGACAAAAAACATATGTGTGTTTTCATAAATCAAACTCATAATATCAATCCTTAAAGCTCTTAAATGGCCATAAACGACCTTAGGCTTATAGGAAAGACCCCAAGAAGACATAATTATCCCATTCTATCTCTCGGGTTAGATCATAGAGAACATCATGCACCATTGTAACCTCATTTTTTATATCACATCGACCATTATACCCCAAGGTCACATCATATACACCACCATCCCATATCATATAACCTAGTCATATAATTATTTCACATGAATTTACTAATCACAACCCATCTCTAAGGACACTTATCCATGACTGGTTCACGTAAAACATTGGGACCATTCATATAACAATGAAACAACTAATAACATGTACACCACATTGAAATATGGAATATCATATAGTAGAAAAAATAGCATATCACGACTAAGAAAAAATGTCTAAAACAAGCACATGAGTGATCAAACTCAATATGGTCTAACAATATCAACAAAAAACATTATATCATGCTAATGATTAGATAAACAACCTCTATGAGGTAAGAAAATTCCTAGCTCAAGGTTGCTAATATCAATGTCAAGGTTCATCAAGGGTGTCGTCTCTCAAACCATTTTCATACACAAAATAAAGAAAGATAGAAAGATAATAACCACCAGAACTACTTCCAATACAATAATAAAAAGGTTTATTAAGAGAGTAAGATAATAATAATAATACAAGGGGTAAAAAAAATTCCCCTAATGATGACTATAGATAGTGGAAGAATCTGAGCCTGGTTGAAGGAAGAAGAAACCATCGCTCTGGTATAATGCTGATAAGAGAAGTCACCGAGAGAACACCATCAAGACATCATATAATTCCACCAATAATAAAGAAGGTTTCTGAAAAAAAAAATCTATAATTTCCTTTCTATATCGAATATGGAATCATCATCTAATATATAACAACATCATTCTTAAATCAAATAAGACTAAAGAGAGAAAATTCATCAAAATAAAAAGACTCACCCAAGACCTTCACCAAAACACCCAATTCTGGAATCAATAGTGAAGAAAGATGAGATGAGTATTTAGATCAATCATGTAGAATTAAATATCAAACTAAATTATTAACAAACCTAGGATAATTGATCAAAAACTCAAAATTAAAACGGTCTTCCAAGTTTCAGAAAAATCATCTGAGAATGAAGAATTCACTAAAGGAGTCTATATAATTAAAAGGGGTCAGGAATAAATTGATAGAATCTATTATGATCCCACAATTAAACCCCAAGAAAATCCCATTTGTTTTGTTCAAGTTATAAGAAATAATGGTATTGAATTTTTTTCATTAAAATATCTTAATACAAAAACAGGTTACACCATGGCCTGGAGGTGGTCATGTTTTTCTCGAGTTCATGCAAAATACCTTTCCTACTATGGAACATCCCCAAAAATAATTTAATTTTTCCCTCACCAATGATTCCAATAAACCATGATGAGGCTTCCCATGAAAGGGATGATATGACCATTAACTAAACATAACATCTTAGCCATGGCTTAGCCAATCCATTTCCCTTATGTTGTTTTGTAGCAAGACCAAACTAAAGAATACCATGGAAAGAATTACAGCAATGGTATTGACCATTTTGGACCCAAACAACTAAAACCCACATTAATATTTCACAATCAAATAAAATATCTCATGATTCTACACAGTCATGGATCAACTCAAAAATAAAAAATATAATAAGGTAAACAAGTTTTCCCAAAAAATTAATAATTATTCATGAATTTAAAATATCCAACTCTAAATACTTTTCATATATGAGAAGGGTCTCTAGAGTTACTACTTGAAAAACATAGAAAACTAATCCTGAATTTCTATTTGATACTTCCATATCTCTTACGAGATCTTTCTATGACACGACAAGATCTGAAAAAGTGTTACCATATTCCCTCCAAGGGCATTATCACTCGAATCTATAATCTGAACATGGTGTTCCACATATGACACATCGAGATCCCACTCAGCATCCTCATAGTAGATAACATGCATGGTATTGGGCATAAACCTCCTGAGCTAACACACATAAAACCCATCATGCATACATCGATAAAATAAATAAATATTTAGACAGTAAAAAAATGTCCCAACCCGCTTGATGATCACTAAGGGCCTAACATAACATGTGACTAGATTCCATTTCTTACTCAAAAAATAGTGGCCTAACCATGGAGCCATTATTTTCAAAAATCTGTTGTATGTAGAAAAATATGTAGTCCTCCGCATATAATGAACATAATATTTATTCCTTTTATGAGCTATGATCAACATCTTTGAATTAGTTGCACTCAGGTTTTCCTGTACCATAATATTCCCAAAAAATGTTGCCTCACTAGCCTCATACCATCAAAGGGTCAAATGACATGGCCTACCAAAATGATCTTCATAATGTACCACCAGAATTGAATCATAGAATTTTTTTATGTGAACTCATCCAAGTCTAGATGATCATCCCAAAATCCATTGATGGTTATAATGTAAGCCTGAATCGTATCATCCAAAATAAGAATCATTTTCTCTAAATTACCAAATCTCTGGTGATGGTACGTTGTATAAAATCTCATCTAAGTCCCTAATGGATTTTGAAATCCCTATAAAAACAAGATTGTAAAATTATAATCTATGTTACATTAAATGATCAAGGGAACTCCATGTATGAATATAATCACACATTAATAAACATTTATTATCTTTTCTATTGAGTGAGACTCTTGGATTGAGAAGGAATAATAAAATTTATTTATCCTATAAAAATTAATCCATATAGTGTCATAAATCCATAGGGTTCTGGTAACTCCTATAAAAATTTCCATCATAATGTCTTCTCACTTTCAAAAGGGAATACAATGTTGATGGCATAAACCAATAGGATTATGGTTCTCGACAATTGTCTTTTAGAAGGAAAGGCATAAAAAAATCTAGTATTGTCCCTTATTATCCATAATTACTAGAAATATCACCTGAAGTCATGGTACAATATTTTTCACTCTATGATGAAAAACTAACATAGAAGTATGGAAGTATCTCATCATATCTTTATGACATCCCGACTTTATATTACATAAATTTTCATTACATTTTAAAAATAGAGGACCCTTAAAGTATAGTGTCTTGGAAATCGGGACCATAAAACATGAAAATGTCATAAAATATTCTTCTAATCCACTTTCAAGGATTCATCATAAGTTCATCCAATGAACAATTTCTTCATCTCATAACATGAAGACATACATCAATGGAAAGGGTGAGAATAAGGCTGAGTAAGGAAATCAAGGGAATCAGTTTTCCTGTGATATCGATAAGAACATGATGAAAACTAGAAGACATAAGCAAAAAAAGAAGCATATCTTAATAAAGAATAAATGAATCAAAAAATTAATATGTGGATAAAAAGCTTCATTTATACATTCATGAACATATCATCAAAGTTCATTCACAAGGTTTCATAAAAACATTACCAAGGTAATTCACCAACGTATCATGAAACTTTTCATCTCTAGAGATTAATTATTTACCCAATGCATTGAATCTATATCAAGTAAAACCCTTAATATGTTTTTATTTTAATTTTATTTACATATATCATAATCATACATTTCATAAATAACCTAAATAGACTCAATGAAATGGGTTTCATGTCAAAATCGTGACTTTTAAAAAGTACTTAAAAATAAGATCATTATGTCATTTATAACCCAGGGAAAGGGAGTGGGGGTCATAGGTATTTAAATTAAAGAATCAATTAGATCAATTTTAAGTATTTATGAATACCACTGGAAATGAAAATATATTTGGTTATCCGCATAAATAATACAAGATAATTTTTTGATAAAAAGAGAGAGATTTAGAGATGAAAGTTCTACAACATAACAGCTACATAACATCATTTTAGAAAACATTAAAAATAGGGGGGAAAATTATTAACCACTAATAAATAATTAATAATATTGTATGTATACATAATAAGATAATTTTATGGATATTTGAATGACATACCACATGAAAATAAAACATGAATGAAAAGAGAATATGCCATTTCATTTATGAAAAATTTGGCAGCCTAACGACGTCGCAAAAGAATTCAGAAAATAAATTGATGAGAGTAGAAAGGGTTTATAATCATTTGTACATGAAATGGAAAACAATAATAATATATAATAACATAACCCCACAAAATAATATGGAATCTAGAAGACATAAGATAAATGAAATCATGACTAAAAAGAGGAGTGTGAAAGGTTCCCTTACCTTGAAGAGTATCCTCAAAAGATCGAAGGTTGGGACCTTGGGGGGCTTTAGGGAACCTTGGTGTGACACCATTAGAGGTAAATAGACTAGAGATTCGTTGAGGAGGGTTTTGTAATGAAATGAATGAGGAAAGGACTTGGTATTTGTAGAAAAAGCGAGGGAATATTTAATTAATTTCAAAGGGAAACCTCATCTGTGGTATTTGCAAAACCAAGGACTTGCCCGTGGTATTTTCCCATGGTGTTGGAAACTTGAGATGTATCATTACATATATTTCTGTTCAAAAGTCGACCAAATTTATTACATCATCATTACATCATCAATGATTTCATTAAACACCTGAAACTCAAAACTATATTTTTACTATTCACCGAAAAGTCAGTTGTTTCAGAAAATCCCAAAAATTCACGCTAACCTTATATCGATGCTCTGAATTCAAAAAATGAACTCCATTTCAAGAAAATAATTTTCCAAATATTTTTAATTTAATTTTAAAATAAAATCATTATTTATTCAAAAAAACTCAAAACTATAACTTATTTCGTAACACCTTGAAAAAGTAAACAAGGTCCCATAAAATTATCATATTACCATAAGACAATGAAGTAAGAATATATGATTGAATTTTATGAAAATACATATTTATTTTAAATTATTAAATTAAAAATAAAATTTTAATTAAAAAATTTATGACATTCAAAAATAGCAATATTTATATTAGGACCATTTTTTCACTTTTAAGATGTCTAACATATATTTATACATTCATGGGTGAAGTTTCTATTTTTTTCAATTTACTATTCATTACAATTCATAAGGGGTATATTACTATTCATACATTACTATTCACTAATAACAAGTTGATCTTATTAGACTCTAAATTTATTATTGATCACAACTGTAGAAGACCATTTTTTGATAATCATTTCACATTATTAATTATTTAATAATTAAATGAATATTTGAAAAAACCATTTTTTCCAAAATTCATCAATAATATTGATTCTATATTTATCCGAACATTAGAAAATCCCAAATTTTAACATAATAATAAATAAAAATTTTATTTATACCAATGGATTACAAATAGTTTCTAAGGCCTCATTACATAGCCCCTTATAACACCTGCATTGGACATAAGTGTAAGGTGTGATGTGGTGATAGAATCTTTGGGAGGATCGGACAACATTGCTCCAGTGATGATTTCTATCAACTTGAACTTTACCCTTAGTCAATTATTTTAAAGCCTCACATATTGATGTTCGGCTTGGGGTTAGTTCAGAGCAAAGCCCACTGAAGCCACCTCCTTCCCAAGATCTTATATATGGGCTTCATACGGCCCGAGTCTACTGTATGAGGCCATCAACACTTCTTTCTGTATTAACCAAGATCACTTGTCTATATAAACAATAATTTTTATGTAAATATTTTAGTTTCCAATAGTCATATTGACCAACTATCATATAACAGTCGAAACCTAACGGTATCATTTAATTATACTCACTTCATTAATTAAAGGATATAGTTTTGTGGAGTATAAAATGAAATAACACATAAATTTAGGAAACAAAAATTATTAAAAATTTCAGGTCGTTACATTATTTCCCACTTAAGAAATTTATTATCCTAAATTTTAATTCGTACCATAAGAAGAGAAATATTTTTTGTACTTCTACCTCATTGACTCCTCTGGTTCCCACATATCTTCTTCGCATTTGTGTTTCCTCTATAACACCTTAACACAGTGGGTAGTCTTGTTGCGTAGGACCTTGTCTCTATGATTCAAGATATCCACCAACTACTACTCATAAGATAGGTCATGTTCTAGTCGTACCACCTATGGATGTAGTACATATGAAGGGTCATGTATGTACTTCCTCAAAGGGGATACATGAAATACATCATTAACTTGTACTAGATTCAGAGGATGTGCTAGCTGATAGGCCACTGCTTCTACGTGATCAAGGATTTCATAGGAGCCAATGTACCTAGGGTTGAGTTTTACATTCTTCCCAAACCTCATGACTCTCTTGCAAGGTGACATTCAAAGAAAGACCTTGTCACCAACATCAAACTCCAAGTCCCTTTGATGGTTGTTGGCATAGCTCTTTTTCCGACTATGAGTAGCCTTAATGTGTTGCTGGATGGAATGGACCTTTACTATCTTCTCTTAACCAATATCGGGTCCAAGAATCTTTCTCTCACCAGCTTCATGCCAACATGTAGGAGTTCAACATCGCTTACCATATTGAGCTTCATAGGGTGACATTTGAATGCTCTAGTGGAAGTTATTGTTGTAAGAGAACTCAATTAAAGAGATATGTTGATCCAATACACCTTTAAATTCTATTAAACATGTTCTCAACATATCCTCAAGTGTTTTAATAGTAATTTTAGATTGGCCATCTGTTTTGGGGTGATAGGTTGTACTGAAATTCAATTCAGTGCTCATATCGTTTTGAAGACTTCTCCAGAATTTTGATGTGAACCTTGGATCACGATCAGATACAATTGCAAGTTTAACTCCATGCATCCTTACCACTTCCATCATGTAAATCCTGGTAAGTTGATCAAGAGATAAATCTTCTCAAATGGAGATAAAATGGGTAGTATTGGTGAGATGGTTCACAATAATCCATATAGCATTGTCTCCATTGGGAGTTATCGGGAGACCAGTGACGAAGTCCACAGTGATATTGTCCCACCTCCATGCTGGTATGTGTAGTGGTTGCAATACCCCTTTAAGAAGTTGTTGCTCAGACATCACATGATGATAGACCGGGAACCTTGAAGTGTAGTTAGCAATCTCAATGTTCATTTTATCCCACCAATAATGATCACGAAGGTCCCTCTATATTTTTTTTGCTTCTTGGATGTAGAGATAAATAGAGTTATGAGCTTCATCCCTTATCTCCTTCTTTATTTCCGGAATAGATGGAACAAATAGTCTTGTATGGAATTTCAATACACCGTCTTTATCAATATTGAACTGACGAAACCTCCCATCCATCACAGCCTCAAACTTCTTCTTTAACAAAGGATCTTCTTTCTGATCATTCCAGATCGTCTCTAGTAATGACGGTTGAGAAATCACTTGGGTTAGAGTTGATGATGCCCATTCTATTATAATTCTCATGTCCAGATTTACTTGCTCATTGATCAAAGGATCTCTTTGAATCCTCATCATGGAAAGATAAACTGGGTCTTTCATCCTTAATGCATCTACGACTTATTTTTCTCTTCTGGGATTATAATGTATTGAACATTCATTGTCTTTGAGAAGCTATGACCATCTCCTCTATCTCATGTTCAATTCCTTTTGTGTGAAAATATAAATCAAAATTTTTTGGTCTGTATATATATCACATTTCAACCCATAAAGATATTGACTCCATATCATTAGAGAAAAAATGACCACATCCAGCTCCAGATCATGCGTAGGATAGTTCTTCTCATGAGTCTTCAACTTTTGAGATGCATAAGAAGTAAAATTTTCATTATTCATGATGACTCGCCCAATAACTTTCAAATATACATCACTAAAAATAATGAATCCTTCTCCACTTGAGGGAAGAGTAAACATGGGTTTAGTAACCAATATCTTCTTCAGCTCTTGGAAAATTTACTCACACTCCTTTTTCTAGATTAATTTCACCCCATTTTTTGATAACATGGTCAATGGATTAGAAATTCATGAAATGGTTTTCATAAACCTCCTATAATATCTTACTATCCTAGGAAACTACAAATATTAGTTATCATTGTAGGCGGAGGCCACTCCTCGACAAGTTTTTTCATTATAGTGTCAATTGTGATTCCTTCATTGGTAATAATGTGCGCCAAGAAAGCCACTTGATGTAACAAAAATTCACATTTTCTAAACATCCCGAAAATCCTCTCATTCCGTAGAGTTTGAAAAATAACCCTTAGATGTTCCTCATGATCCTCATGATTTTTGTAATATATCATAATATAATTAATAAAAACCGACACAAAGTTATCAGGGTAGTCCTTAAAGACTCTATTCATCAAATACAAAAAAAATAGTAGGTGCATTAGTCAGTCTGAAGGGAATAACAACAAACTCATAATGCCCATGCCTTGATCAAAAGGAAGTTTTTGGAATATATTCTTTCTTCACTCGCAATTGATGATAACAAAATCAAAGATCAATCGTAGAGATGAATTTAGACCCAAGATGTTTTTCAAATAAGTCATTATTTCTTGGAAAACGGTATTTATTCATCACTGTGATCTCATTTAGTTCACTATAATCAATGCATAGCATCATTAAACCATCCTTCTTTATCACAAAGTGAACTTGTGTTCCACAAGGAGACACACTCGGTCAAATAAAACCCTTCTCCAAAAGATCTTGGAGTTTTTTCTTTAACTCTTCCAGCTCAACATCTTCCATCCTATACGGGGTCTTTGATATGAGATGGGATCCAGGTATAAGTCCAAAGGATAACTCTACCTCTATTTTTAGGGGAGGTTCGAGTAACTCCTCAGGAAATACGTCAGTGTATTCCTAGAAGATGGGGACATTTTCTCTCCTCAAACTCCCATATCCTTCTTCTTATTCATCAATCAACTCCATAAATAAGGATATAGGTGGTTATTATAGACAAATATTAGGTTGAAATATCTCTCCTTGTAAGAAAACTATATGTTTCCCATTCATGACTACAAAAATTTCCTTACTTATGCATTTGATCTTAGCATTATATTTTGATAGAAACTCCCTCCCCAATATAATGTTGAATTCCAGCATGGGAATGACTACTAGATTTGTGATAAGATTTTTCTCTCTAAAGTAAATACTAGATTTTATAAACACTGTTGATGCTTGGATTATCCCACCGGGAGTCTTGACTGATAACTCCACTTTTAGAAAATCGGGTGGTTGATTCTAAATTATTTTCAAACATGGAGAAAATAAAGGAATGCGTAGAAAAAGAATCAAACAAAGTAATTTCTAGATTTTAGATAACAATAAGAGTACCTACCAAAACATCATTTGGAGCATCAACTTCAGTCTTAGTGGTTGCAAAAGTATGATCTTGTTCCCCTGATTATTGTTGAGGCTGATGGTGATTCCCTCCACTGCCCTCAAATTTGGACAGTGATTGGAAAAGTGCCCAAGTTTTCCACATGTATAGCATTGGACATCAGGTAGGGGCCACACCATATTCCCTTTGTTGTCAGTGTTGGAAAGTTGTGGCCTCACCTCACTACGACAATTCCACCCAATATAGCCATCTCTACCACACTTGTAGCACATATCGCTCACGATCATGCAGCTCCATGAATGCTTCTTCCCACATTTATTACATGTGGGTCGTTGTACTTTCTTGCCTCCTCTTCCCTGATCGAAGCTCCTCCCTAATCTTGGATCCATCTATAATTTCTTGTCATTTTATTTATGAGTCTATTTTGTCTCCCCAAACTCTAGTTCAACTTTCATCACACTTCGAACGATCTCCCCATAGATATCATAATATCGGTTGGCAAGATTCTTCCACAGATGAGGTCTCAGTATACAAAAGAATCTATCAACCTTACTATTAGGATCCATGAAAAAGATATAGGTGTAACATGAAAGCCTTGTGATGTTCACCTTGTAGCTTCCTATAGAATCATTCTCCTTATACTTCAGCTCAAGAAACTCATTCTCCATTCTTATTCTCATCGATTGAGGGAAATAATTGCTGAAGAAGATCCCTTTGAACTCTTCCCACACCATTTCTTAAACTTCCACTCTTGGACTCATGTTTTTAATCATTTCCCACCATTGATCAGATTCTCCCTCTAAGCAATAGACATCCAGGGTGATCTTCTCTCGCTCTGAACTGCATAGCAAAGAAAAGATCTTCTTGATAGAACTGATCCACTATTCAGTAATCAATGGTTCAGTTGATATACTATTGGTTGGTGGTCGTTTACACATAAAAGATTCAACAGAAAGTTTTTACCTTCGATGTGAGATCGGACTTTCAGCTTGATTAATGTTATTTCCCATAACGCGAGTCAGTTAGTTCATCATTCACATGAAAGTTTCCATTATGGATTTAATCGGAGGGTCTCAGTTCATGGTCCATTACAGTCACCATTTTCATGGTTCCTCCTATTTCCCACTATTTTCTAAAATAATAAGACCTTAGTGAGAAACTTATTTTATTTATGAATGTTTTAACAATACATGATTTTATTCCCTAAAACTTCAAATTTTAAACAATTACATTTCTCTATAAATCTCTCATTATGATTCATAAAAAGATTATGATTAACAAAACATATACCCCGAGAGTGTCATAACCAAAAGTACGGCAAGGCAAGTTGTTGTGTACTAGGATACCCTAGGTCAAGCCCGAAACTTCTTGTTAGAGTTTTCACTCCTAGGTACATCTCTGCCAGAGTCGCCGCTACCTGCTCGTATCTAGATATAGATGTATTTTCTTGATAAGACACTTACACAATTATCACCAAAATACAAGGAAGTTTTTCTATACATAAATTTTTCTATAGGATTCTTCCTAAATTCTTGATAGCTTAATTTATATAAATAACTAAACTTTACTTTGATACCAACTATGAAATCCCACCATTATATTACATAACGTTTCATTACATTTTACCAACATTAGATCTTTAAAGTCTAGTGTCTTGGAAATAAGGAACATAAAACATGAAAATAACATAAAATATTATTATAATCCACTTATAAGGATTCATCATTAGTTCATCCTAAGTACAATTGCTTCATCTCATAAACTGGAGACATGCATCAAAGGGATGGGTCAGTAAAAGGCCCAATAAGGAAAACAAGGAAATCAGTTTACTTGTGATATCAATAGGAATTGGATGAAAACCACAAGACATGAGAAATGGAAAAAGAGGCATATCATAATAATAAAACATGAATTGAAACATGAATATGTGGATACATCATTTAAGTTAGACAATCATGAACATATCAACAAGGTTCATTTACAAGATTTTATTAAAACATTACCAAGGTTATTCACCAAGGTATCGTGAAACTTGTCTTCTCAATAGATTAATTATTTACCCAATGCATTGAAGAGATATCAGTTAAAACACTTAATATGTCCTTATTTTTATGTTATCCACATATATCATAATCAAACATTTTATAAATAACCCGAATAGAATCAAAGAAATGGGTTTTATGTGAAAATCGTGACATTTAAAAAGTACATAAAAATAAGATCATTATATCATTTATAACACATAGAATGGGAGTGAGGGTTATATGTATGTAATTTCTAGAATAAAATAGATCAATTTTATGTATTGATTAATAAATATAAAAATAAAAATAGATTTAGTATCCATATAAATAATATCAGAAAATTTTATTAGAAAAAGGGAGATATTTTGAGACGAAAATTCTGGAGCATAACGGCTACATAACATCATTTTAGAAAAATAGAGGGGAAATGGGTAAAAAATCATAAATAATTTATAATACAGTATTTTTAAATAATAATATCATGGTATGGAGATTTTTAGGAAATACCATATGAAAATGAAACTCGAAGGAAAAGAGAAGATGCGATTTCATTTACAAAAATTTCGGCAGAATAACGACGTCACTTAAAAATTCAGAAAATAAATTTATGAGAGCGGAAAGGGTCTCTAATCATTTGGAAATGAATTGGACAGTATTAAAGATATTGAATAATAAGTTCCCTCATAATAAAATGGAACTATAAGACATACCATAAAGGAAGTCATTACTTAAAAGAAGAGGCTAAAAGATTCCCTTACCTTGAAGAGTAACATCGAAATCATGAAGGTTGGGACCTTGGGAGGCTTGAGGGAACCTTGGGAGGAGTCCTCGGGAGGTAAAAAGACCAAATATTCATTGAAGATGATTTTGGAATGAAATTAATGGGGGAAAGGATTGATATTTATAGGAAAAGTGAGGGAATATTTAATTAATTTCCAAGGGACACCTCATCGGTGGTATTTGAAAAAACATAGGATTTCCCATGGTATTTTCCATTGGTATTAGCCACTCAAGACACCTCATAACATATATTACTATTCAAAAGTTGGCCAAATTTATAATATCATGATTACATCATCAATGACGTCATTAAACGCCCAAAACTAAAAACTGTATTTTTATTATTTATCGAAAAATCAACTGTTTCACAAAAATCCTAAAAATTAACCCTAACCTAATATCGATGATTTGAATTAAAAAAATGAACTCCATTTTATGAAAATAATTTCTAATTTTTTATTTAATTTTTTATTAAATTCATTATTTATTCAAAAAAAACTCTAAAACTATAACTTATTTTGTAACACCTTGCAAAAGTAATCAAGGTCCCATTAAATTATCGTATAACCATAAGGAAATAAAGTAAAAATTTATGATTACAATTTATGAAAATACATTTTTATTTTAAATTATTAAATTAATAATAAAATTTTAATTAAAATATTTATGAATTACAAAAAATACAAATAGTTATATTATGACCATTTTTCACTTTTAAGATGTCTAAATTATATTTATACATTCATGGGTGAAGCTTATATTTTTTTGTCCGATTTTCTATTGGTTACTATTAAAAATATTCATAAGGGTATATTACTATTCATACTTTACTATTCACTAAAAACAAGTATTTCTTATTAGACTCTAAATTTCACAGTGATCCCAATTGTAGATAACCATTTTTTGAAAATAATTTCACATTAAAAATTATTTAAACTTTACATGAGTATTTTGAAATACCCTTTTTCCAAAATTCATCAATAATATTTTTCCTATATTTATCCAGACATTTGAAAATCAAATATTTTACCATAATAAGAAATACCAATTTTATTTATACCAAGGGATTACAAAAGTATTTTAATGCCTCATTACATATCTCCTTATAACACCTGCATAGGGCCTAAGTGTAAGGTGCGCTATGGTGATAAAATTTTGGGGCGGCTCAAAGAAAATACCATGGGTGGTTATTTCTATTAGCTTGAACTTCTCTATTAGGTGATTCTATTCAAGCTTCAAATGTTGGAGTTCAGATTGGGCTTGGCCCAGAGCAATGTCCTGTGACGCCACCTCCTTCCCAAGCTCTGACAGATGGGCTTCGTACGGCCCGAGTCTATTGGATGGGGCCATCAAAACTTCATTCTGTATTAACCAAGATCACTATTATTTATAAACAACAATTGTAACATAAAGAGTTTCTTTTTCAATGGTCATATTGACCAACAGTCATATAACAGTCGAAATCACACAGTCTAATTTAATTATACTCACTTCATTAATTAAAGGATATAGTTTTCTGGAGTAAAAAATGAAATTACAAACAAATTTAGGAAACACATATTATTCAAAATTTTGGGTTTTTACATTCTTACTAGATGATAGAAAATTATATTACTCTATTATGTGTAATGATTGCATCATTGTCATCCGTCGGACACCTGGGCATCAGGACACCATTAGTTAACTGTTCACTCATCCAAACACACTCAGGGCCGAATTAAAAATATTCCTTAACGCATTATACAAGAGAATATGTGATATATAATGTCACACATGTCGTAATTACTTATTACTATGAAGAATTTATACCCTAATGGGAAACAGTCCCATTAGGTTCCACTATTCCACCAAATGTTGTTTTCCATGATCTTTCTCAACCAACATCTTATTTTTAAGTGAATCAAAATTGGAATCACCTTTACATGGTTCATAGGATATATCATATCTAAACATTTGTGGATTATTTAAATAGTTCATCTAACCCAGTGTGAAGCCCTTCTATGTCAATATATATTAAATGCTCTTATAGTCTGTGTAGACAAAAAACCTCTCCCTAAAGATATAGTTTCACCAACACTTTATTAAATGGACCAAGGTGGTTAGATCCATGTCAGGGGTAGGATAGTTCCATCCTTGGGGTGAAAACCTACATGACTCATAATCTACTACCTTATCCCTCTATATTAGTACTTATCCAGAACCAATTCCTAATGATACATAATATATAGAATATTAAATCCAAGGATCAAGTAGGATCAATAGAAAAGCTATTGTTAACCTCCTATTTTGCTTAAGAAATGCCTTTTCACATGGATCTGAATATATAATCGTCACTAATTTCACTGTCAATGTAGACATGGGTGTTAATAAACATTAAAATACATAGATAAAATATGGATAGTATCCCGATAAACCCAGAATGATCCTAATATTGAAATTTTTTAAGGATGTGTCATGGACATCACTGGATTAACCTTAACCCAGTTCATGGATATAACATTTTTAGAAACCAAAAACCATAATAAATGCACCACCTAAATCCAAAAGTAACACTTTGATAGATTGACCTGAATCTGATGTGATAAAAGTTTACTAGGGACTATCCTGATATGTTTGGAATACTCCTATAGGTTCAATGAGTATATGAGGATTTCATCAATGAAAAATATGAAAAATGATTCATTGTATGGACAGGAGATCTTATTCATGATATCCATAAATACTAACAGTTCATTTTTTTGTCCAAAGAGAATCACTAAGTAATCATTAATACTATACCTTATCTTGAATGATGTCTTTGGTATTTCCTTCCCTCTGACCCACAACTTCTAATATCATGGTCATAGATCAATCAGGGAGAATTATTGGGCTCTCTATAAGAAATTGAAGAGTTAATCAATCCTTTGTGAAGGATAAATATTCTTTATCACCTCATAATTCAGATTTTATTAATATATGAATATTTGAAGAATATCATCCTTCTTCTGGTGAATATAATAGGTGCACCTCATGAAGATATAATTGGACTAATAAATGCCTTTAACTTCATGTCCTCAAGTTTAACCCTATGTTTCTAAAACTCAGTAGAAACCATATGATATAAGGGGTATGACAATAGGATTCAATCCTAACATGATATCTATCAAAAACTCAACTCCTATATTAGGGGGATGTCCTATGAAGTCATCCATAAATATTTCCTAATATAAATGAAAAAATTAATGAAAATACAGAGTTCAACAACTAATTCTCCCAAAAGATCCAACCCTATAATCTATACCCTGATTTTCCCCAGTAGTCTCAAGTCTAAACCCACTTTTCATGCACCCAACTCCCATTCACTAGTCATGAATTACATCACTACCTTAGGTGATGTAAATGACAACCATATATGATATTAAATAATGTGATCTAAAAAATGGTTCTACCAGTCCATGCTATGAAATAGACCAAATCTCATCATCTCAAGAATAAAGAGGAAACATATATTTCCATTACCAAAATTGATTATAGTACACTTTTGGAATCTTCGACGATAATCCACTTTCATGGCTATAGGGGTATCATAGGAATATAACTTGAAATAAAACATGAGTTTTAGGTCATGTCTACTAAAAACATAGGAAGTTATAGAGGAGTAGGAATCACTGATATCAAACAAAATAGAAGATAATATAAAATTGATAAAGACCATACCTTATATAGTATATGACTCCTCACCACCAATAGTTGTTGTATAATCCACTATGTAAAACCAGCCTACTTTAGCTCCCTAACCCTGAACTTAATATGAATGACTCACCTGAGTCATAATCGTTCATGCCTATTTCTATGTACCTTTTTCAATACCATGGAATCGATTCTTGTGTCTGAATCAAACCCCTATGAGACTTCTTTTATGATTCCTTTGAGAAAAAACCCTAAACTGTTTTAGTCATGATTCAACGATGACACTTGATTTAACATTTTTTACAATAAGTGAGATAATAAGAACATTATCTTTAGTAAAAACATTGTGGACCTCCTTCTCACATAAAATATGTTCAAGAGCCTCTGCTCAGTTTTGGTTGTCTACTACCACTTTGATTTGAATTGTTTTCCTTCATCTTCCCCAAATAGAAGAATCACTAGAATTACCATTGAAGACAAGAATAATACTTATATAATTGTCCTTATCTTGACCATCTTGATCATCAGTTCCTTAAGAAGTAATTATGTATAATTCATCTTATTAAAGATCATATCTTGGAGACATGACCCTAGTTGAATCCTAATCTTTAACGTCCTAAATTTCTGTACTTTATCCCCATCCAATAGTGGATTGATGCATAATAACTCTATGATGAAATATATATAAGAATAAAATTTCATCATCCACTAAAAAATATCCATGATGTCTATTCTTGGACCAGTTTCATCATACATAAAAATAAATACATGAATAAGTGGTCATTTAAGGTCTCCCATGTGAGACCCAAACACATCCCATTCGTAATCATAACATCCAACCAATTTCTTGAATAAACTTGTGGGGTAAAGGTTAGAATATTAACCGTTCATTACTCTAAGGTCTCTAAGAAGTCAAATATAATCCAGATATTTTGTATCAAGTCCTTTTGATCCAATGGGGATCTAGTGACCATGAAACATTGGGGATGATATAGTTGAGTGACTTGAGCATAGTCAACCATATTCTTGGAAACTCTCCTATCATAGACAATAACTCAGTAGAAGACTCCAAGATGAATTGGTCCTTCTGTCTATACTACTAGAGTGGGTGTCAGATCATTCTACAACAGGATCTATAGTAAAATTGGAATGTTCTCCCTCATATGAGGCTTATGGACCACTCCACCAAGTGATACAATCAATGATACTTGAGGCATAATTTTATATAACACAAGGAAAACATTCATAACATTAATGAGTGATCCTAACCAGTCTATGGGATCATATAATGTTTTTCCAATGATTTCTACCCTAATTGAAGGTATTTCCCTCCTAATAATAACCATTATTCTACATCCTCTAACAGTGTCCATAGTTATATAGGTATATATTTATATAACATAAAATAATTCTTGGGTTCAAATAATTAATCTCATCATTGATATTTCACAATAGAAAATAAAGAGATATATCATTGATTATGAATACAAGTCTATCCTAGGAATATAGAATAATCAATTTAATAACTAGTATGTATCACACAATAGGCCTACATATGTCAAGTAATCATATGTTCCTAGTCATGATTCATGAACACATAAAAAATCTCATAAAATATTAATAGAACTTTCGTGAATGGTAACTTGAAGGTCTATTACACATGAGAAGGCTTGGAACAGGGAAACTCCATTACCCAAGTACCATGTAGATTATATCCTTCCAACAAAATCCCAGCTTAGTCAAAATTTAAAGAAGAAAACTATGATATGATAATATTTTGTAACACCTTAACTCGAACCATAAGGTATGAGATAGAGATCCATAAGACCTCATGTGTGCCTCCCTACACTCAAGAGGATCCCAAATAGAAGTGTGGGTATAAATTCCTTCAGTGGGGAGAGTTTTCCCTTAGTATTGTATCCTTGAACCAAAAATTATAATTAATATAAAAAACTCATAATAAACAAATCAAAAGAAATAAACACCGTGATGGGATATAAAAAGGTATACATGTCACACAATTAAATAAATGGTCTCCAAATGTGTCAATAAAAAACATTGTATTTAGAGATTAATTAAATAATTCTTATACCAGGGAATCATTTTTATTAAATCCTAATTCCACTCCTATATTCATCCTACTTGGATAATCCATATTCCACAAACCCATTTCCCTTACCTGGATCCCAAATAAATGATGTCTTCATGCGCATCAAGATTATCGTCTAGGTTGTGAGTAATAAAACCTCATAGTACATCACAAATGTGTTTTTAACATGAGTAAACATTTATAATAGTGAAATTAATGATAATAAATTAATGGAAATAGAATCAAAACAACCATACTGAGCATCCATTCACTAAGAAATCTACCATAAACCCTAGAAGTGAATGCTTCGGCTCCATGCCCAAAAAAAGTTATCTGTTCATGGAATGTCAAAAGCATAGGACCCATCCATGAAGATACAAAATAGTTATATAAGACCTAAGACTATTGGACATACCTCAATTTTCCATCATATCCCATTTTTATCTCTCATTATAGGCCACATAAACCACCACTCCCCATCATCGCCTCATGGGTTAGATCACATAGACCATCTTTCCCCTAGGACATGTCACATCGACCATCAGTCCACGTCATCTAACTATGTACTATCATCATATCACATGTACAACCTAAACACGCTTCCCCCTATAGCTCCACTGATCCATGATGGGTCCGCCTAAAACCTTGAGACCATTAATTGAACAAAACAATACCATGTATAGCCCATCAAAATAAGGAATACCAAATAAAGGAACAAGTAGCATATCATGTGTTAGAAAAAAGAGCCAAAAAAACACCCATGTGATCAAAATCAACATGGTCTAGGAATATCAAATCACAACATCCTAGCATGATAATGATCATATAAAAAACCTCAACAAGGTAAAGAACATCTAAACCCTAGGTTTTCATTATCAATATCAAGGTTTATCAAGTGTTTCGTCTCCCAAACCATGTTTTCACACCAATTAGAACTAGTTTTCACACCATGAAATCCTAGTTCTAGATCTAATCCAATCATGAAAACTCTTCTTAAGTAAGTTAGTGAATAAGAACAATACAAGGGATACAAAACCCATAACCAATCAATACTACCGATAGTGGTATATTTTGAGTCTGGTTGAAGAAGAGAAAATTACTACTCATAGATGGTGAAAATATGAGAATTCACTAAGACAATACCAATAACATGTCGTAGAGCACCACTGATACTCAATAAGTTTTTTTTCTAATTGAAATTATTGAAGGAACATTATAGAAAACTATTGTCACTGGAAAACACATCCATGTAATTCACTGAATGTTGCTAGACATGATCCCATAGCAAAGGTTGTTTGGAAGGATTCAATTTTACTGTTTGTGGTTCCCAGACAGAGTAACCAATTAGAAGATATGGTCAATTAAAGTCAAACCACTGAAAATGGCCATTAGATATATTTTGGGGGAAATGTATGGTTTTTTATGGAATAATTGAAATTTGGCATGCAATAATGGGTTCTTTGCATGCAAGAATGGAATATTGCACACAAAAATAGAATCTTGTGTGCGACCTGCCATGAAAACCATTTATGCAACCAATGTGATCACATCTTCCTCCTCGACCACCTAAAAAATGGCTAAGTATGGTGTACTCAAGATTCGATATGTGCACGAAAGATTGACATCTGCACACAAGAATATTACGTGCACAATGTGATGCATGTGGGTAAGGTTTTGTGATGTCCCGAGAAAACATCTAAGGAAGGTGCGTGCAAGTTTTGAGATGTGTGTGAAATATTGGCATCCCCATTCAAGAATCATGAATGCCCAATGTGATGTTAAATTCCCCTTTTAACATGCACTAGACATTAGGTGAATGGATGGACTCTTTCATGACCATAATCTAACATTCTTCAACCAAAGATGTTTCCTATAAATACAAGTGAACCCCCTCTAATCAGGGTGGGTTTCTAGAGGTCAACCATTGCTCTACTGCATGTAAGACTGCATCTTTGACACCTACTAGGATGAATGGAACCCTCTATGTGAGATCTTTCATGACAGGTCCCATATGGGTCAGACTTTATGTGGGACCATAGTGGTTTGACCCTCACACGACCTCTTTTCTTCCTATGTCACTTGTTCACAAGATTCCATTATTGTGCACGAAACCTCAAATATTACATAAAAAACTTCTATCGTGTGCGCAACACTGTGAAGGTTCCAAAACATGTGTGTACCTGTGTCGCACAGTCCAATATTTTGGGCATCCCATCTTTCGTATATCCCATATTACATGCAATAGTATACAAGCATGCACCCACTGGTCTATACCGTAGTGGTTGCGCCCCCACACCCCTACTCGAGATCATTTTCGGGCTGTGATCCCGCCCATCTGGGCCGATCCCTTCACTACCATTACAAAGCCCGTTGAAAAATGGAAAATCACTCCATGAACATTCAGGTTGGGTCATCAACATTTTCCATTGAACCCTTTGGAGCATCCACCTTCCACCTATGGATTTCCATTATTTGAGATACTCCTCTGCACTCAATGAAACACCTTGAGTTGATATATATATCTTGGTCTATTTACCATGTCATGACTTGAGATTCTTGTCATCAATTCCCCTAAGTACTATGAAGTGAAAAATTCCTCAAGTAATTCATCCAATCCTCATCACCAGAATCATATGCCAGGATCCACCACAAAGGTCCACTCTTACTTAAGTCCCAACTCCATCAATTTCTACACATATTATGCCTAATAGGCCTATCTACATGAATTTAATCTATAGTAAACCCATTGTGAAAAAAAATTAAACAACTTGTTCTGAAAAATAGATGCCTTATATGCCAAGAATAAGATGCCAATAGTCCTCACTATATGACTTTAAACTGTAGCATGAACTATACATCAACAATAAGAAACCTTTTGCTCTGAATAAGAGAATCTTTAAGTGATAAGAATAATATGCCTCATGCGATGACTACAGTGGAGTAATTTCAAGAGCGTTGGAATCTGTTCAAGAAATCCACCACTCAACATCATGATTTGCGTGTCCTTTATACGGATCTTCATCCTCTATCATGTCGTAAGGGACCCCTTAATGGCATGGTTTCATGATATATCAGTTCACCAATCATTCTAGGATAACACCCCAGAAGACATTAAATGACACTTCAATATCGGCATCATGTTTTGAATACATTCAATGGTTGGCACTCGTTTGTTTACTTCCATCATAGGTAAATTTGATGTGGATGCTGCATTTTGAATATGGTCATCATTTATCTCCATTCATCATGTCACACTCATTATGTTTTGAATATTGGTCATATGATTCACACATTTCATCACACTTTGTTTGGACTTTTTCCGACAACCTTAGCATTATCCCGCTTTTGAACTAGCGCATGGGCGTAGGCCTCATTTATATGCTTCATCCCATTAGTGGGTTTGGATTCCCTCATGGCCAGACATGAGGAAGACATTGTGAGAATCTTCCATGCATAACCCTTATCCATTAATGTTGCTCTATAGTGGCACCCGAGCTGCTTCCAGGCATAATCACCATCCATAATTTCCACTACTTAGTGGAACCCAGGCATATTACATGTGTAAGCCCCATCCATCATTGCTACTTTATAGAGGCACGCAGTCTACGTCCATGTGTAATCACCATCCATCCTTTCCACTCCTTAGTGGAAACCAGTCATCTTCCATGCGTAATCCCCTTCCATCATTGTCGCTTCATTGAAACACCTGATCTGCTTCCATGTGTAATCCCTATCCACCATTATTACTCCTTAGTGGCACCCAGGAAGCTTCTATGCATAAGCCCCATCAATCATTGTTGCTCCATAGTTGCACCCATGCTACTACCATGCATAATCCCCATCCACCATTTCTTCTCCTTAGTGGATCCTAGGAAGCTTCCATGTGTAATACCCATCCTTCATTGACACTCCATAGTGGCACCTGGGTAGCTTTCATGCGTAAGCCCGATTTATCATTTTCGCTCCTTAGCGTCACCTAGGAAGCTTCCATGTGTAAGCCTCATTCACCACCCTCCATGTTTTCACCTTTGAGCCATGATCATTTGGTATTAATTACCTATTGTTTCTCACACTGCGCAGGAATCGATTGTGATTTTAGTAACCATTAGACATGACATTATATGTGGACCTCCATAGTGTGTAAGACCCATTCCCCCACATCCAAAATATATGGACTCTGATCTATGACCCTTTTTCAGCAAGGTTCATAGGAATCCTAGCTGAGTTTCAAGGCCAACACCCATCAATCTTGACAACTTCACGCTGTTTCACCCTCATCCTCCTTGAAGTTAAAATTTATTCTATTTTAATCCCACATGATTCTAAACTACACACCTATTCAAACTACATGGGATTTGATCCCAATATCTAATACATGGTACGTAGGAAGCCTTCCTGAGTTTCAACCCCAAACACTGGTAAGCACCATGAAATCTTTGGGTTTGGATCCTTTTCTCATAGGTAGGGTATATTGGAAGCCTCCCTAAGGTTCAATCCCAAACACTGATAAACCTATTTTAACTACCTGGGTTTTGATCCCTATCTCCTAGGTAGGGTACTTTGGAATCCTCCCTGAGGTTCAACCTCAAACACTGGTAAACTTCAGTGTCCCCTTTTTTGGGACCCACACCCTTGGTCTATCCTTTATTGGTGTGAGATTAACTCTATGGATGAAAACCACGCGTAACCCAGCATGTCATCTGGTCGCTATCCTCTATGCACACCCTGCTTCTTTCCCCCATCTCAAACTACGTGGGTTTTGATCCCTGTATTTTACACATGGTACATAGGGAACCTCACTATGTTTCAATCCCATCCAATGGTAATCCTTAGTATCTGCCACCTACTTGGGTGCACTTTCCCTGATCAACCCTTGGTGGTGTCCAGATCTGCCTACAAGGTGTGATATCTTTCTTCTATAGGACACACAACCTCATATTTGTCCCCATTGGGAGTTCTGATCCATCCATATGGTAAGAATTCATGGTGCCCCCTCCTGGGGATATACCAATATAATCCGTCTTTATGGGATGTTCTGATCACTCTCATATTGTCTCTTCATGACATTTAAATCGTAGCCTACCTCGTGTTAAACATGGGATTCAAATTGAAAACCTTGGGAGATAAGCCTTTAGCGTAACCATCTCTACAAGATGATAAACTCCTAGCCTACCTCATGTTAAGCATGAGATTTGTGAATAAAACCATGGGAGACACAAATTTAGTGTAACCATCTCTAAAAGATTTTAAACTCATGACCTTCCCTATATAGGACATGGGATGTATTAGGAAAACCTCTGAAACTATTCCTTTTGCATAACCGTCTCCACAAGATGATGAACTCATGACATAACCCAATTTAAACATAGGAATGTGGGGAAAACCTCAGAGACATGATTCCAGCATAAGATACCCCATGACCGACATGGGGTGCCTCGTGTTCTGAGCCCTTGATATTCTCTATTACAAGGAATAATACAGGTTCCCCATTGTTCATGCACCCAAGGATTCCCCAAGATTCCTGATGTTACCATCAACTATGATCGAAAGTTGCTACCATATCAAGACCCCTTGGAATGTCCAAATAGAAGTAGGGTAATTAAAAGACATCCACAACGATATGGAAACAGGAATGAGATTTACAAACAATATCTTTATCTATGAGGGAGACCCTGACTAGTTAATGAATTCCAAGGAGGAATCCATGGAAGGATGAACCAACATCCCATCATCCTGTTTTGATCATGGAGAAAACATCCGGGAATAAGTGACAGATTCAACCCACCTTTGGAAAGCAGGAATGTGGGGAAACAATCAACATGTCCCCATAGACGGATGCATGTCCCGACGAAAGCATTGGAAAAATAAAAATAATTAATCAACGCCTAATACATAAAAACATCATTCGATGATCAAATGTGATATAATATTGTAAATTCATCCAAACCAGAAGACACGCTAAAGGCCTTCAACAAAACACCAAAATCTGGAATCACTAGTGAATATGGATGAGTTTATGACTTAGATCAATGAAGGAGAATTCAATATGAACCTAAATAAGTAATAAAACAAGAAAAATTGGTCAAACCATTAAATATTTTTAGGGTTTCCCTGATTCACTCATAAGTATATAAGAATTAATAATTCTCTATGGAAGGGTATCAATTTGATTAATAAGGGTTAAGACTCAACTAATAACCTCCAATAAGGCCATATTATTAAATCCCACATGTTTTAAATTTATTTTTCAGAATATCTAAATAATAAGGGAATTGAATTCATCCTTTAAAAATTTCATAACACCAAAATGGATTGCACAAAATCCTTGTGATTATTGTGGTGGTCATGAGTTCATGAAAAATGGAATGCCCACTAAAATTTGGCCCCATGAATTATGTCATTTTATCATAACCTTGGATTTAAATAAATATTGGTGAGGATACCCATGTGGTGGTCGATATATGACTTTAAATCAGCACTATGTATTGGACAATAAATTTCCATTAACCCATTCTACGCAAAGCCCAAACCAGATTCCACCACTGCCAGTAATGTGGATGTGGTATTGACCATTTTGTCCCAAAATAGATACAATCGACATTAAGATTTCCTAATCCATATAAATCTCCCAAGGCCCCACCCAAGCATGTATCAATTCAAAATCAAGAAATATAATAAATAAAATGTGGATTCACATAAAATAAAAGGGTTATGGGACATTACAGGTTCTTTTTTGCCATCTCATATCACATGAGTTTTAGATAAATCTTTTTCGTTAATGATTTGAACCTATTCCATATGTAGTGAAAAATATTTATATAGTATTATATTTTATAGAGTTTCTATACAACAGGTAAGGGAATCAATTCAAAAAAAATGGGAAATAATTCAAATGGATATATTATATGTGTTGGATTTTGTGCCCTAGAACCAACTACATTATACATTAGATTACCTATAAATATTCAAATGCCTAAATATTAATGATAAAATATCTTCTCAAATATAATTAATTAATCTATATCACATTAATATAATAATTACTATAGAATATTTTTTTCATTAAAAGGAGAGAGAATTCTCCGACAATGATTAGATCCATGAAGGGCCATGACAATATTATTGAATATATATTCTATGGTTGAATAAAATTATTTGATGGGTCACATAGTATATAGATAAGACCTCATCTCATGAAGTTTTCACTTAGTAATCTCTTGTTGATGAGGTATGAGAATATTGTCCCTTGTAAAAATTCTATAATATATATCTCATTGGGTTTTACTCTCTTTGAATTTGTGTATTGTTCTTTATACATAACATTATTATTAATTAGTATCATGACTTTCCTGATTTTATGTATTTAAAAAAAATTGCGATGAAATATTATTATAGAGAGGTTTGGTTTTTGGATGCGTAATGGGTGTTATAACATTAACGAATAAATCAATAAAGGATTTTTCCCTTCTAATTAAGAATGTTGATACCCTATGCTCATTTATGGGAATCGAACTATAAAAGTAAATTCAGGTCCATGGTTTATTGATGAGATAATTTCATAAGTTAAATGAAAGATAAATTGAGCACATATGTTGATGTCATGAGTATGGAACATATATTAATGTGAAATATCATTACAAAGGGATTATATTACATAGTGATCATTCATATGCGATTGTCATCATTGATACAAAAAATAATTTCTCTACGGGTGTCTTCATGCATTCTTAGGGACTAATCATTAACTTTTGAAAAAACATCCTAATGCTAGTAAGAAAGAGGCCTTGTGGGTTAATCACTACATGTATACATAAAATCTATTAAATTTTGTTAGAATTTAATAAATATAATAAATAATATTCTCAATATTGGGGGATAATATTTATTTATTATTTGTTAATTGTAATCATTCAGTCACCTATCTTATTCAAATTAGAATATATATTTGATTTTAATATTTTTTTTCAATGTACTAATTAATATTTATTTAATTATAAATATATAAAATAAATATTTATTCATGAACCCATGGAATATAATATTTATCCCTTATTATTATTCACAAGTAAATAAATAAATATTATATTTATTTTGTTATGTTAAAATAAAATTAATATTTATTATAAATATCATTAATATTATATTAATCTAATTGTATAATGAATGATATTTTTTTATTCAAGGTTCGATAAAAGTTGAGGTGGATGTCCAGACTGAATTGAGTGACCATTTATGATGATTATATAAGAATTAAATATCATTAAATGAATATTTATTTTTTTATTTCATAAAATTTTATTTAAAAATCCATGGGTTAGTAAATTATATAAAATAATAATGTTATTGTTATTTTTTGAAATGGAGTATATTGGATTTAATATTTTAGTAAGGTCCTACCTTGAATTCAAAAACATTAAACCCTACTTCAATATGATCCCATATTATATAATTTTCTAGTATAGAGGAATTTTTCTATTCAAAACATACTTTCAAGTTATTCTCTTATGATAATATCATGTTTTCATTCTAGAATAATACTTTTCATCCTCCTCCACCCACTCACGACTAGGAGAATAAGAGACACCATCTTTATATTCAAGGATCACTTATTGTGATCAGTACAAATTATGTTTGATGATCGATTCCTCTATGCTAGAACACGGATGTTCATATACTATGTTTTGATATTGTGGATTATATTTAGATCACTACTAGATGGATTCTACTTTGGATCCTCTAAGCATAATGACGATAATAACTAACAAGATTTATACGATCATGATCTTCTTTTATGAATTAATATCACGACTAAGGTGGTTCTTGTTACTAAATTAGTTATATGTTTTATGTGAAAATATCCTATCTAGGGTCTCAATCTTCTTTTTTTATCATGTTTCCTCAGGTATATTCAATACACTCTAGGATTTATTATCATGTTTTTATGTATTATTCATTGGAAAAAAATAAAAATCATAGTTGTGAAAGGACCCATCCATTTTTTTGTGCCTAAAACATTCAAGTGGTATCAAATAGGTTAAATTTATGTTTTTAATTATTTAGTTATTTTTTGATCATTATTGAATTTTTTTTGTTTTATTTTTCGTTATCATTTATAATCCCTAAAGTTTATATAACATGTCCCTTCACTGTTATATATCAAATAGAAGTCCATGAACAAGTGAAGAATGCATCTAGATGCCATCTGGAGGAGTCAAGAATCCTGACTACGTGACCAGATTACACGCCATGTAACCAAGTTACAGCCATGAAGTATTGATAAAACTCAATTGTATAATATTTTACAAATCACAAAATGTTGTGCGTGTCTGTGGGGGGGGGATCATTGGGTGATGTGTAATTATGCATTAATTACACCACATTTAGACTCCAGAGTAACTCATGGTTTATAGAGTTACATGATGTGTGACTACCACATGTGTCAAGTAATTCCCTCATGATGTTATTTCTATGTGGTCAACATACATGATTTGTAATTAATTACACAATGTATAATTAAATTCATGATATGTGTTTACTAATAGTTGTGAAAAATGGGTAAGCCATTATTATATGGCATGTATCTAACATACTGGCCTAGTAATGTGGTATTATCCTATGTAGGTCACATGCTAAATTCATAGGCATGTAATATAAGATCGGTAGAATAAATTTAATGTCGTATAGTTAGTGTAAAACCATGTAATTTATATATGTTTATACATAGTACACTTAATTTTGTGAAATACACACATTAATTAAATTATTTTTAATAAAAAATAATAATTACAACATTAAACCAAACACTATGGAACATAACTGGAATACACACCATGATTTTATGTTTCAATAAATATTAAATGTCTACTTAATTTCTAGGTAAATTTAAGAACAACAAACTTAGTAGTTATTATAATTTCCATGTACAGTACATTGAATTTTAATGTGGTAAATGTTTCATTGGTTAACATGTGTTATGTTTCAATCAATAAATGATTACTACTTATCTTGACATGAGAAATTGTGAACTATATATCTACATGACATGTAATGTACACTACATGTCATGTGAAGTGAATTTTATAATATCAAATGAGACTCCATATAGTTTAGAATGGTACACATTGTGTTTCCTCTAAGTATACTCCATGTACATTAATATATTTAAATACAATAAGTTTTATTAATTTTTTGAAATTTTAAAATGGGACGGGAAACATATATATCTCTCTGACGGCATGGATTAACTGTTATGATTAAGAATTTAAATTATTATTTATTAATTTGAGATATATTTATCTTAATAAGATCACTTTTAAATAAATATTTTATTTTTTTATGTGATGTCATTTCATGTATGTGACTAATCATGAGCTTTGACCATCCATTGTTTTTTGTGTTCCTATTTAATGTAATCTTATAGAAATATTTTTGTTATGTTATAAACTTTTTTTAAATTAAATATGATTGTATTTGTGTCATTCCTCACATATTTATTAGACAGGACATTCATGTCCTTGGTTTATTTTATGCATAAAATACCCCTAGTTCCACCACCTATGATTGAGTATAAAACATGTAAAATATTGATCGTTATAGATAGGACACTATTCATAATCCAAGTCGATGTGAAACCGACCATAAAGTTAATATGTTAAATGGTGGAATGTTTCAACTTTATCCAAACATGGCTCAAGGAATATTAACACAGGGATCATTGACTAATTTATCACCTACTCAATAAACCCACCATTAGAAATCTAATGATCAAGTAACTTTATTTATCTTATATTTTCAAAGTGGGTATTTATTTATCCTATGTGACACATATTTTATATGATGTTATAAGTGCTCCCATGAAATAAATAATATAATAATACATAAAATATAAGTAAAATGTGGATTATGCATTAATAGTTTATCAAAAAATAGTTAATTAATTTTTTAATATCCAAATAATATTAAAAAGACATGTAACAGATAAGATAAATAAATTTATTCTTAAATAACAAAAATATCTCAAGGAAATGTTAAGTCATACTTTCTTCAAATATTCAATTTAAGATAGAGCTATAGTTATTATGGATCAGGCTATAGTTGGGGGGGTTTTAATTATCATTGAGACTAAACAAAGATGATCAATTGAATTAACCAAGTTTGTACTTAGATTAATGGCCATACTCTGCTCAATAAAAATTTTAAAGAACATTTTGAGGATATCCTATGATGTATATTAGGATTCTGGATTCCACTCAATGGATATATTGTAGTTGACAATACATCCTATTGAAAAAAAATTGTAATCTACATGGCTATAGTCTTGGTTATGGGAATTGAAATATAGATCGAAGCCATTATAGTTTCCATATGAAAAGACACTCTGAGTCCAATGTTGATGGATATTAATACATGATATGAATAGTGGGAGAATTATACGATAATAAAATTTATTTTGTCTCATATATTTTTGGTCACAAAGATGAAGTAATAATAATTAGATTTATTTATTATATAATCGAGAAAATTTGTTTACACAATATCAATATGATTATTTTTAGACCATGTACTCACATTTATGATCATATAATAGTGGTAAATTCATATATACGATGCACTAATATAGAATTTTTTTGTTATGTGTTGGAATACCTTATTCTTAATCATTCACCTCTCTAGGAAAGTGAAGGTGAAAAGGACGCTTATCAGAGATTCATGGAGAATTCCACTTATACTAGTTAAAATAAGATATCATTTATTCTCAGATATCTTATGATGAAACATAAGGATATGGATGCTTGTACCATATTATATCATCTTCTATCACTTGATAAAGATAAAGAAAGGCTTAAGATAAATGATATTTATACTACACTATATTACTATAAACAAAAATAGAGATTCTTAACTAGTTATCATGACTTGTAAAAGTTGGAGTACATTGATCAGTTAAAAATGTTATTATTCAATTTAGATAATAAATTATCCATTAATATCATATTATCATCCTTTCCACAAAGTTTCACATTCTTTATAAATAATTATCGAATGAATGGTAGGCACAAGTTGGTTTGAAATATTTTTGATATACTTCACAAAGTGGATAACGATAAGAGGGAATATTGTTCCTCACCACTTATGGTGATTAAAATTAAATAAAATGTTGAAAAATACCATCCATTGTATATTAAATGATGAATTTATAAAATTATTTAGAGGAAAAAATGATTCTGACATAGACAATTGAATAGGAATACATATGCTTCCCATGTGGCAAGGAAGATTGTTGAAAAAATAACTACAATTAATTAAATAAGAATAAAATAGTTTCATATAATTTATATATAATCATAAATATTTTTCTATTTTACCTATTGGGAATTAAATTATAATATAACTATCTATATATTTTTTAAAAAATATAGGCACCAATAAAATGTAAAAAAAATACAAAAAGTGAGATGTATTCAATGAAGAGTTGAAGAAGGGTGATTGATATATCAGTTTTGGGAAGTGCATGACTTCACAATTTCTGGATATATTTATGTTAAATTATTTTTTTATTGATTATAAAAAAACATGAATCTTAGTGCCTTTTTTAAATATGACGAGACACTATTATATATTGGGAATGAATGTTGTTATGGAATTTAATTCTTAAAAAATAGTTTGTTAATTCTAAAATCAAATATCCAAATGTTGTAAATAAAAGTGAATATAAATATAATAAAAAGAATTTCTAATTTTGGAAAGGCAATTATTTTTCATATAAAAAAATATAATAGTTTCAAATTTTATATCTAGAAATATGTTTATTCTATTTTGAGATAAAACAATAAGAATACAGAAAAACAACTTTATCATGTTTTAGAAAAATAAATAATATAAATAAATACAATCCACAACTCATCTAGATTTAGTTAAAAATATTCCATTCGCACTATTCTATAGTGAATAGAAAGGTAAATTCTTATACTTTATGATATAACTTTATGAAATTTTATGCCCAATTAAGAAAAAGAATTTACATGTGGTAATATACATGAATCTTCATGAAGTATTTTGGTAATATATCTTAACAAATAATTCATCATTAATTTATATTTGGTTTAAAGGTAATAAAAAACTCTCATTCCCTTACACATCAATGTATTTTTCGTAAGAAAAATATTTTATTAAAATGTATTATATGTATTTCAAATATTATATAGTTTCTATTAAGGTGTATTTTTTAAAATATCAAATTAACATCTAACCATATGACAACTAATTGGATAATGGATATAATGAATATTACATTATGATGTGAATCCACTAGATCATATCTTATTCTATTTAACGATGACTACTTTTTTAAATAATTTTATAGCTTCAAAATGACCATCATTGGAAAAACTAAGTGTATCTTTATTAATTATCCATTAATAATTCAGGATAGAAACATCCATAAGATGAAAATTAATTATTCAATACAAACTATAATTCTATAAATAGGAATTAATTATCATTTGAGATAGTGAGAGATGGATAGAGTTCAATGAAATCTTGGCTTTGGATGAACATGACGTGGGATTGGAACACAAACTTTTCTAATATCAGTTCAGGGAGTTGTTCTATAGACACATATTTCATTGGAGAATTAAAACCAAAATGTGGTTTTGATATTCATCATTGAATGTGATATATTATTTTTAATATTAGTGAATCCTACAAGGAATAAATAATTGGAAATAATCCAAGACTGAGAGTTTTATTATAAGTAAATAATGGATTCTATGAAGAAGAACTCGAGCCCTACTTTTTTTAGTGTTTTTTTAACTCAATATCATTGGTGGAAATTTAAGGAAAAAAAATTATATGGATGTTCAATACTATATAAATGAAGAAAGAGTGATTATTGAAAGTTTTCACAAATATCTAGACTTATTCTATGAAAACCGCTATGAATCAATCATTATGTAAATCCATAAGAATTTGACTTACCATATCTACTTTCTATGATCATCATATTTAGAAAATTGGACATTGAGGCTAGTATCAAAAATGGAAACCCTACAAACATCTTTATATGGAATAACAAAAAAGTCTTAATAACACCAATGAATTATCATAATATTTTTTTATTATAAAAATATCCACCTTTATTAAAATAAGAACAATTATCATAGAATATTAGTTTGAAACAAAAGAGTTCAATGTTTCTAAAAATGGTTAGTGAAAGAACAATAGTTTTACAAGACATATATATTGATTTCATATGGAAAATTGTTACTTAGTCTGACCTATTAATAAGACCATCAAAAGAATTTCTATAAGTATAACATAAATTATCAATCAAGTTATAGGGAACAATATCTACATGTATATATATATGGGGATTAAAAAATCGTATTAGTGTACATATATCAGCAAGGTGTGGAGGAAATATTGTTTGGAAAAAATTATCAAATTAATTCTTTACTATTTCAAATAGAATAAAATATATCTAGGGTTACATGTGTGGAATATGATGTGATCATTATTATTAATTTCAAAAGATTAAAATCTAGAAATCAACCACATCTGTTATGACATGTACTACAATTTAATATTACATATTCATGGTTCATAAATAACAAATATCAAATAGAACAAGGATAACTAAATTAAATTATAGTTACAAATATCTTTTGGTACTTGAGAAATTAGGAATGAAGGAGTTCCTAGTAAATATAGTATTGGGAATACTGGTTATCAAGGTGATACATAACTAATTTTATTTTTGATATTATTTTATCATGTATTAAAGTGAAGGTGAGGTAATGAGGAAGTAAAAGTTCTTACACTCTTTGATTTCTATATCTATAATAACTATGTCTTTTGCAACTTCTGATGTTTCCTAGGAATGAATTTTTATACAAAGAACTATTATAATACTTCCGTATACTGATGTTAAGTGTATTAACATTGTTATGATAAAAATTAACTATGGAATAATCTAAGATTTCAGGTTTATAAAAAGGAAACAATAGGTGATTACTCAAAAGATCACTAACTGTGGGATTTTCTCAAGGAAGTGTGGTCGATGTAAGAAGATTTAATATAAATAATTATGGAATGGTAAAATTATTCATAATAAAATATGATAGTACTATAATCTATTGTCATAATAAGTAGAATCATGAAAAACACATGTGGACTCGTGTACTGAAAGGTTCACTAGTAGCTGGCTCCTGGGAAAGTGGATGTTTATTGGGGTTGGTTCCCTAGAACCAAGTATATTATAATTTTGATTACCTATAAATATAAGAAGACCTAAATATTAATGTTTTAATGTCATATCATAATATCATTAATTATTCTAAATTATATTAATGTGATGATGACCTTATATTATTTATTGCACCAAAAGGATATAGAAATTCCCCACTATGATGGGATACTTGAAGTACTATGATAATATTTTTGAATTAATGTTCTATAGTTGGATAACATTCTCTGATGGGAGATGAAGTATGTTTTATCATCTAGTACTTGATGCTCATAATGGTATGAGACTTCATTATATAAAGCTTTCACATGGTGGTCTTCAAGAGAGGTGGTTATGAGAATAGAACTACCTAGAGGAATACCATAAGTTTCATTTACTTAGATATTCCAATCCTTGAATGTATGTAATGATATTTAGAATTGATATTTCTATTAATTCCTATCATGAGTATGGTAGTATGATGTATTTATTGATGAAAACTATGAAAACATATTCTCCTAGTGAGGTATGATACATTGGGTGTTTCATGGGTGATATTAGATTAATGAAAAGTCAATATAGGATTTGTGCATTCTGATTACATAATTTGATTTCCAAGAACCATTAATTAGAATTTTACTATAAAAAAATAAATTTCCCTCAGGTATTGATGAGTTCATTTCAGATATTTAAGGAATGATAAATAGAATATATAGGTTAATTTATAAAATATGTGACCTACATGATTGAGAGAGATCATGAAAAAAGTTATTATATTAATCCATGAGAATTCTTATATGAATTTTTCATTATTACATTAAATTCTTTCCATGTGGGTTCATAGACATGTGGTGTGGCACTAATCGTGGACTTCAGGAAAATCAACCAAATTCTACTAAGATAGAGGTATTTAGGGTCACACACTAAGCATATCCATGATCTAAGATAAATTCTATTTGAATTTATAAATTGGAATAATTAATATTCTCAAGAATGAGGTATTATATTTACTCATGATTTTTTGATCAAAAACATTTAGTCGCCTATTATCTTTGAATTAGAGTACATATATGTGAGTTTAATATTTATTCATATGGGAATAAATAAAATTTATTTAGATATTTTAATATTAAGTAAATATCTATTCAATAACTCATGGAATATAATATTTATCTCTTATTAATATTATTATTCGCATGGTAATAAATAAATATTTATATATTTTTTAGTAATGTGAATATTAAATAGTTATTTATTATCAAGATCAATAATATAATATTTATTTATTTAATAAAAGAATAATATTCATTTATTCAAGGTTTGATAATTGTCAAGGAGGATGTTCAGGATTAATTAAGGGCCCAATGATGAGAGTGGTATATGAATTAAATATCATCAAATAAATATTAATCTATTTATTTGATAACATGAAAATTAATAATATATGGTCTAGAACATTCCATATAATAAAAATGTTATAGTCATTGTTAAAAAGCATGATATATTGGATTTAATTTTTTGTTAAGGAAATATATGTATTTAATAAATATTAGACACTAGCTCTATATAATTCGATGTTATATAATTTTCTAGTATGGATGAATTATTATACACAACTCTAACATTCTAGATATTCTAATAATAATATCATTATGGTTCTTTCATGAAATAGAGCATTTATCCTCCTCCTCTCTCTCAGGATTGGGAGAAAAAGTGACATGATATTAATATTTATGGATTACATATTTCAATCAATAGGAACAACTCATGATGATAAATATCCACAAAGTAGCACTAAAAGATTCATTTGTGATATTCTAACATTATACTTAATGTGTTCAACATCATTAGAGGGATTCAATTTTGAATCCTCTAATAGGAATGATGGTACATAATAAATTTGGGTTTTACTATCAATGTCTTATTAGAAGAAATAATATTCAGGATAAAACAATTTTTATTATTAGATTAATTATGTGTTTAATGAGAACAGATCATATCTGTGATTTTTGGATTCTTTCATTATATTTCTTTGAGTATATTCATTATACTTGATGAATTATCATCATATTATTATGGTCTATTCTTTAGAAATTATAAAATCTCATCCTTGGTCATTTACCATACAAGATTACATTTTTCCTAAACCTTTTGTCTATGTGTTTGGGGATTCTTGGAGAGTGGTGGAGGAGCATACAAAGATGCACTTTGATGTGGAATTAAATGATATTGGAGGCTTTCACTATCAGATGAATATGTGGTCATCCATGGTAAAACAATTGGTGGAATCCCATTTGGGGGATTCTGAGATGGAATTTGTAAGGATACTATTGTTTATTGTAATTCCAATGAAGAGTGGTATAAGGATGATCCACATTGAGTGTTATTCTATGGGAGACTCCCCATTACCCCAGTGATGTGTATGTTGGTTCTCATTGAGTTCCACAACATGTTCTGGGAAATGTATCTTGGTGTAGCTAAGTTGTTTCAGGACTGAAATAGTCAATTATGGTGATCTAAGATTAATATATTGGTTGTAGAGTTTGTGCCTTAGTATCTGGTTTTCCATAAGGTGTAGGCTAAGCATTGTATTCACAGGGGGTTACATCAACCACTAAATTTCTCAAAGAGGAAGTGGGAGGAAATTTTATTGATTTTGTGATTAATTTACCTCAATATTAGGGTGTATATGATTTTTTCTAGCTGATAATAGTACTTTTGATAAATTCAACTCTCTTCATGGTGATCAAGGAGTTGGGATGAATGGATTTCAAATTGAGGTAGTATTTAGAGAATATTATGAGGCTCTATGGGGTTCTGAGGATGATCATCTCTTCAATCCTTGTTTTTACTCTATATTATGTAAATTATTTCAACATTATTTTGGTTCTTAGTTATGAAATATTATATTTCATCTATATATGGATGGTTAAACAAAGTGGGTTATCTAAACATTGGAAGACATGTTGTGCGAATGCATTAAAACTTTTGGAGGATTATGGTAGAAACCCATATCATTGGTTAGGTTTACCTATAATAGTATCCATCAATATAGTATTTTCATGGCTCCTTTCAAATTATTATATAAAATACCATGATGATCTTTGTTTTGTTGGACTGAGGATAGAGATTTAGTGATTATTAAACCATAAGTGGTGAAGATAACAATAGGGAATGTGTAGACAATTAATCAGTGTATGGTGGAAGATAAAGATCTATAGAAGTCCAAAGTAAGTCATAGATGGTTAACTCTAGAATTTTAAATTAAATATTATATATTCTTGAAGGTATATCCTCCTTATGGATGGGAAAGTAACTATCACGAGGATACTATTTCGACCAACTTTGTTGGACAATTAAAGGTGTTAGACCATATTAGTGAATTTGTATATCAATTTTCATGTTCACCATAGATATAATATATCTATTATATTTTCCATCTCTTGTAGATTCATTGGCATCTTCATGATTTATCCCATGTCATTTACTATTAAGCTTTTTATGTTAAATATGTTGTGACATTCATGGAGTAGCCTATTATGATTCAAAAAAATCAGTAGAGGGAGTTACATGAGTGTGCAATTGCATTGATCTATTTCATTTGGCTACATGGAGTCTTATGATTATGTACTTCAGAATGTGAGTCACAAATACATTCTTAATATCCTAAGTTATTGATATTTTATTTTTTGTGAAGAATTATTTATTATTTTTTCTTTATTGATCATATATTGATTATGATATGTGATTTTGTTCCATCCCTTATGATTATTTCTTGATCTTTTTTATAGAAAGATACCATAGTGGTATCTCATAGAGTGCTTGTTTTATGCCCCTTTTATTTCTCCAATAGATGGGTTTTGATTCATGGGGATGAGAGATCATCTGAGAGTTATCTTATGTATGGCCCCAAATTTCCGTCATCATTTAATTTAAAAGTTTTAGGCACTAAGGTAGTTTATGAGAGCTCGACAGTGGTCTTGGAGGTTCACAGAAGAGATTTATGTCTTATATTGATATATAAAATTAACTAGATGGGTTGTGGTGTGGTGTTATGATATAAACAATGAGTTTTCATTGGGAAGATATATTGTGGTCTGAGAATGTTCCATGGATTGGGGTGCGGTCTATGAGATTTCTGTGCCACACTATTTCAATTTGGAATTCTTATCACAACATAGATGGATTTGGCCAAAACATGAGGGGTTTTAAGAGGAATTTGGTATAGAAAAAAACACATCAAATAAAATAACCATATTTGAATTATTACTCATATATATTTCCTTTTCTACTTTTTTGGGTAATTTTGGGGAGGATGTTTTCATTACATGAGGAAATGGTGGATGAGTTCATTGGATGCTCCATTTTAAATGAATTTCACTGTGGTGTTTAGGCCATGTCATGGTTATCATCTAGGGTATGGTTTGGGTGTTTCAAATGGTCAGGAGTCACATTGTAATTTCAAAGGGATTGATCATTGTGGTATGATACCCTTATAAAAATCACAAACCTCCTTTATTCTATCTACATAATGGTCATTGACCATGATGAATATGGGGATTCACATTGGGTGATCACTCATTAATCTCTAGATCTAGTCTTCTTGTGGCTAATAAGTCCTATTCATATTATGAAGAATTTTTTTCACAATCTTATATAAGTTTGGTTTTTCTATAAAAGTCATTATATTTCTTCATTTTATAAATCCCCATGTGGATTTGGTAGAATTTTTAATTAAATTAAGCCTCTGTGATGGATCCTTATACTTTGATTTTATCAAATACTACATTTGATCTAGGGTATCCCTAATTATATCTTTTCTATAATTAGTTCTTCATGAATTAATTTATTTTAAGTTTTGCAGATCTATCCTATAATTTTTTGTTGGTTCCTTATCAATGATTGGTATAGGATTCATGTTAAAATGATATCTTTAGGTTTTTGAGTCCCATGTGAGGTTTGTTCTTGTGTTTTTTTTCTATCATACTATTTTCATTCAGTGAATGTTGAATCTTCTTATTAATATATGGGATTTGAGATTTTTATTATGTGTTTATGTGTAAATTTAATACTGACATGATTTATTTTTCTAATGTGTAGATAATGGTAATTTAAATAAATAAGATAATAATATAATATTTAAGAATTAATGGTATGGGTGTGTGGCTTCTCATGTGGTTAAGCCATTATTCATGGTGATTATGATATTATTTACATTATTGACTCATGATACTTCCTAGAGAGTGTGAAAACCATTTTCATTATTTATACTTATTTTCATATTTGATATAATTTAAATTCATTTAATTAAATAAATATTTTAAGGCATGGTAGTTAATAAATGAGGAATTCATAGAATATATTGTTACTTCATATAATGTCTTAACAAGATACAATGTTAATTTAATCATATTACTTGGATGATTATCAATGTTATTAGAAATTATTCTATTAGTATTATTTTTTTGATAAAACCTACTCATAATGAAAGAGTTAATTAAGTTGTTAAAGAAATATTATGAAGGATCGAATTAATTTTAATGGTCAGCAACTTTCAGACATTGTTTTCTATTAGAATTCATGCCATGATTAATATAGTATTGATTTCTCCTTGAATTTGGTTACTTATAGAATTATGATTATAAGATATATATACTGGGATATTGTGAGCCCTGTTTTTTTAATTAAATCCCAATTATTGGTTGGTTGATATGGAATGTGTTAATCTATGGTGATATTTTTTTGTTGTGACTTAATGTGGTTGATGGTGGGATGGTGTAGAAAAACTATTGGGAATGATATTATTATGGGTATATTAGTTTGGGAGTTTTACATTATTATCATGGGATTATTACTATTTTATGTTATCTTGTTTTTTTATTTCCACTTTAACCATTTCTTTCCTTGATGTAGGGCTAGTTGATTCTGGGAACAGAAAATCATGGGTGGTGATAATTGATGGATTAATTAAGGGGGTTATGATAATTAATCCATATTTATGATTATGATATGTTAGTAAATTAAATTCTTAGTTGGGTAAATTATTAAAATATAATGTAAATTAGAACTATAATTAATATGTTATATAGAAGAATTGTAGATTTAGAATATGAATGTGAATATTAAACTATAATTGACAATGGAATATTGGTAAATGAATGGTAATTGACTATTACTAATTAATTAGAGGTGGTATGAACCTTTATACTTAAATTATATGTCTTATCTATACAGTTCTTAATGATGGTAGTAGGGTTATCATGTGATACATTAGCTATAGTTTGAGTCATAGATTTTTTAGTTTCCCCTATAATGGTTGTGTGTTATATTATTCAGTATGTTTTTATATTTCATATGCCCCACCACCCGAGTTCGATGGGGTGACCGATTCCCATATTTGGACTTGGGTTTTGGTGTTCTCATAATATCTGGGATATGGAAGCTACAGATGGGTGCCTACTCCCCCTGCCCTTCTCTCTCCACTAGGTATAGTATGGTATGTAGGTATATTCAGGTTATGATTTGCATACATTATAGGCTATGTACTTAGATGGGATATAGTGTCTCACTTTTATGAAATACATTTATATTCAAGGAACTATGGTATAAGTTTATAGAGTATAAATTTATATAGGTTGTAATGGCTTACGGTCATTACATGATTAATTGTGTATGAGATGTAATGGATTGTTTTTAGTGTATATTTACATGTTCTATGACCTTAACCATGATAAAAAAATCCAATAACATTAGGTTACATCCCCTAGACACCAAAAGTTTTCAATAATTTCTAGGGGATTAATAAATCATTAGGGCATATTTATCCTTTTAAAACAAACATGATCTAGCAAGAGAAAAAGTAAAATAATTAAAATAAACTATGTGAGGCATAAAATGTGAACAATAAAACTCAAACCTACCTGTAACTAATAATATCTGACATGAAGAGGAAAAAAATACCCATAACAATATGAAACCAAAATTAAATTGGACTTAGGAAACAAGGTGGTACTGCTCCAAATTCCGAAGTCATGACTAACACCAATGATTGGACTATAGTAATTCATATCATTAAGAACCACTAGATAAAAACAAAAAAATCCCCTTTCATATATCATGGAAAATATCATCTTCATATATAAAAAATTATATATTCTGGGTGTGAGTTATCATACACTATATGAAATTTAAAAAATTATTTCCACACACAACACTAAGACAATAAAACATTATCTCACAGTTCAAAATATAAATAATATAATGAATGAAATAAAAATTAGTGTAATAATTTAAACCAATTAATTCTTAATATATGTAATACTTAAACATTTAAATTCACTTGGAATACAGATTCCACTTTCAAACAAACAAATGCATGCATCTAACCCGGCCCTGTCCAAAATCATGAGCAGAATCTTGTCTTATAAGTCAACTCTTCACTTATATGTTAACCCAAAGTTACATTATCTAGCACTAACCCATTTTATGAATGCAATAAGGCATATTCCAATGAAATATAAACTCACTTAGTTTTATGTATTCCATTTTCACCCAAAAAATTATTTCTTACACTTAAATTAATGCTTTAAACCATTTAATAATTCATCATTAATGTGTTAATCCAAAACCATAATTTAAAACCATGGATGAAAAAGTTTTTTCTAAAAAAACAATTAAAAATATATCATTTTTAATTCATAAATAAAAGTTTTTTTTTTGAAAATAACATATCTAAAGATTCCAGTTCAAATCAAAGAAAACAATTTAGAAAAAGTTAAGACTTAATGGTATTGAAAAATAGGAGAGAGTAAGAAGAAACCAACCTATTAGGATCTATTTCACCATCACAGATAGAGATGTATAGAGTTTATCCATAACACCTAGCAATCAAATCCTTAGGCTGAGTCAAAATACCCTAAAATAGAACCCTAAATTTGCATGGTTTGAAAAGAATAACTTTTATAGGGTAAGAACATGTTATAAAAATAAAATTATAGTTAAAAATTACATTAAAATATTCTAAATAAGATCATAAATGGATCCAGAAGTCCTCCCCAAATATTTAAACCCAAATTAAGTGTTTAAAAAATATATTTTGACTCTTAACACTGACTAGTGGTGTCTACCATGACTATGCTACCATTAATCACCTCAAGTCCAGGAACCCACAATGATGAGACACTATAGTGTTTCACAAAGAATTAATCCATTTTGAACCCACCATGCCTTAGACCATAGCAAATTGAGGCCTCTATTGACCATGTTTCATATACTGATCCACAGTACCCCATGCCTAAGGACACCTAGTGACCACAATCTCCCTTGTGTTTTTTGATGTTCTTGTGTTTCACAAGGGAACTCTTAGTGCACTATAACCTCCACCATGATGGGTTATTACTCATAGTGCACCAAGAAATTTCAAACAATCTTGATCTCTCCATGTAACCTACAAAATCTCTCCAAACCCAAATAATATGATCAAAATTATTTAAAAATTAAGATAAGAGGGAAACTGCCTCAAATTAGGGGTGTTATATTCTCCCCACCATTGAAAACTTTATTATCATAAGGATGTAGGATGTAGGTGACATTGAAGAGTTTTAGTCATTTCTTGAGCATTTCAGTCCTTCTCCCACAAGTTAATTTGTGAATATGACAATGCTTCTATAACACTGAAACCAATAAAAATAGGTATCTATCACAAGTTAGTATTCTATCTATCAATAATTATAATTTTTTAATGGACATGAGTCACATTAGGTTCAAGAGTAACATAATACTAACTAATCACTTGACTATGATTTGGTTGTTACTTGTTTAGTTTAGAGATATAGAGAACATTATGGACAATGCTGAAACATGATGGTAAAGATAATACATTTTTAGCATCATTGATGCGTTCCAAAATCTCAAAGGGTCCCACATATCTAAGAGGTAGTTTACATTTCTTTCCAAAAATATTATGACCCAGTCAGGGTGAAAATTTTATAAATATGTGGTCACTGACATCAAAAAGATAACGGGAAACAATGATGATCTTTAAATGATTTATTTCATCTCTAGGTTATAGCCACACACTTTATGATAATATAAATATTTTTTTAGTATATTAGACAAAATTATGAATTATTAGGGTTGTTTGTCTCATTTACACCCCAAAAAAGTTGATATCAATAATATTTTACCTAAAATTCCATGAATGGATCCATATATATCATATATGGATATGTATTTTTGATGATAAATACACTAAAAGAAAATGATCTTCCCCTGATCCACCAAAGTCCATGAAAAAAGATCTTAACATATCTTCCAATATCTAAATCATACATTCTGACTACACATTCATTGAATAAAGATATGCATGAACATGTTCAATTTCGTTCAATGTTTCTATTCCACAGGGCACCAAAACATATAATTAAATCTATGATATTATCCAAAACAATAGATTCGGGTACTCCATTGTACTTGACCACTTCCAAAATATATAAAATTTTTATATCGTCTACCGTTCCAGACACACTAATTAGGAGGAAATGTGATATCTTTTTTAGTTAATCCACAATCAAAAAAATTGCATCTATCTCTTGAAGATTCCATGGGATACCTATGTATAAGTACATGATGATCTATTCCAATTTACAAATAGGTATAGGTAATGGTTACAACATACTAGTAGGATGTTGATGAAAATACTTTACCCATTAAAAATTTATACCTCTCATTATATAAGTTGAAATATATTTTTTCAAACAAGTTCACTTGAAATGGTATTTCACTGCCTTTTCCATTTTCTAAGTACCCAAGTGAATTACCAATTTGAAATGGTGATATGCTAAAAGAAACTTCTTCTATAAAGAGTAGAGTACTAGAATTTGATTATAAAAATGCAATGATGAGTTAGTATCATCTATCTAACCATCGATGGTCTACTCACCATTTAGGTTTGAACTAATGGTGATATAGTCAATATATTCTCATTGAGCCACTTTGACTAAATACGTTAAATAAATAATTAGAGTTAATAGGGGAAAAATAATTTTCATTCTATTCTGTATATTCCAGATGCATGTTAATAATGACACTCATCAACATCCATTGGTCATGATCTTCTAGGAAATTTAATTATAAAATTTTTAATTCAAAGAATAATCCAATGAGTTCTATTTTAAATGTTGTACACATCAACTTGAATTCTAACATCATGTAATACTCTATCCAATATCATTTACAAAAGATTTGGTCTCTCTGAGAGAAGATATATTTCAATATTTTATGATCAATAAAAACTGTTAATTTATCAAAAATAGATATTTGGTATGTATCTTTAATACATGGACCACTATGGATAATTCTATTTTAGGAATTTGATAATTCATTTCATGTGTATCCAACTATCTTGATCTATATTCCAAAACATTATTTCCTTTTATAATAGCCCAATCATTTCCCAATATATATGTGTCACAAAAAAAATAAAATATATCCTTTTATTGATTTTGAAAAGAAAATGATCAATGTTGAAGTGAGATAAGCTTTAAGATCATAAAAATATTTTTTTGAAAACCATCAGTACACATGAATGGTATTCCATTCCTCAACAACACAACCATTTGTGAAGAAATCTTAGAGAAATCCCAAATAACTCAGTGATAATACCCTGTAAATACAAGAAAATTATGTATCCTAAAGAAAATTTTAGGTGGATTCCACGAAATGGCTGATTCAATATTCCTAGGTTAAGTTGATATTCTTTTCTTGGAAATGGAATATCCAAGAAAATGAACTTCTTGTATCTTGAAGTCACATATAAAAATTTTAGTATAAATCCAATGATTGTGCAATGTGATCTATAGAATATCCATGTGATCCCCATGGATATTACTTAATTGAGATTAATCTAAAATATCATCAACAAATATCTTGAAAAATAAATCAAAATACCTATAGTAGATTTAGTTAATCATGGAAATAAAATATATGGTTTCATTCATATAAAAAAATGGTATGATAACATATTTGTAATGGTTTTATCAACTCTGAACTGTAGACATTAGAATATAATTTTTTTTGAATTTTAGTTGATGGTCTCCAGATCGAAGATCAATATTTTGGAAATACTTTGATCTATTAAATTAATAAAATAGATCATTTATTTGAGGAAGATAATATTGATCCAGGATTGTTAATTTATTTTTTATGATATTTGATACATAATTTTAGTGAACCGTTAGATTTATTTATGAAAAAATCAGATCATCCCTAGGTGATGTACTATGTATTATGAATCCCTTTATCTCCATTTATTTTAGCTAGAAATTTAATTGTTACAACTTTTATAGATCTCTATTTTAAGATGGAATTGAAATAGTTCTTTTTCCTATAAATTTATTTATAGAAAATTTGACTTCCCATTCAGGTTGAAGCGTAGAGAAATTTTTTAGGACTTCTAGCGATTGACCCATAATCACTGGAAAATTAATATTTCTAGTTTCATCAATAAAAGCCAAATCAGTTCCTTCTATTAATATAAAATAGTTCCAACCTATTACAGAAAAAAGTGGATTAAAAAATATCTATGATTCCTATAAGAAGGGTAAAAAGGGAAAATTAAAAAAAATAATAAAAAGATGAAAATGTGAAATAGAGATTTATATGGTTAGTGAAATTTTCTCTACATCCATAGAGAGGAAACAATATCACTATGTCTAGGAGATTAATTATATGTTTCCTTCAAAGCATCACACACACATAGATAAAACACATCCTGAATGATATCATAAAGGATATGGTGAAGCAGTTACATTAACCACATAGTAATTCCATTGTGATATAGTATCGGTGGATGGAAGTCCACAATGATAAATTACTACTATCTCTAAATTTCAAGTTTCTATCATAACTGTGTCAGAAAATCTACACGGTTATGCCACTTGGACAAGAATATCTAGAAAATTTACCATAATCATTCCACACGCATCACTATGACAAGTAAAAGTTACCTTATTGTTCAAAAAATAAATAAATTAATGAGGGGAAATCTAATGAAGTGTAAAAATTTAAATCAATTAAATTTAAATAACATAATCATTTTATAATATTAATTATCTTAGACTAACCATTCTATATTCCCAAACACATTCATGTATCCAACCTTTAGTAGTCATAAATCATTAGAAAATCATGTCATGCTAATCAATTTATCATATTTCCTTGAATCCAAGGATCCCTTATATAGCATCGAACCATTTTCCAAAACCAACAAGGATTCTTCCAGAAAAATATTAACTCAAAAAATTATTGTGTTTTACAAGATCTCACACCAATTCATTTCTAAGAAATAAATGAATATTTTTAAAATATGTAATTAATCATATTGCATATGTTAAAAACCCAAAATATAAAAACCATAAATCAAAATGGTTTTTCCAAAACATGTTCAAAATAAATCCTTTTTTATTCATAAACCATTGGGTTTTCCAAAAAATAAATCATCCAATTTTTTCTCCTAAATTACAGGAAAAAATTTAATATAATATAATACATAGTGTTCTAGAACAACATGATGGAGTATGAATCCACCTAAATCTTATGATTGATTTCCCCACTCATTAAGGAGAGAGAGAGTACTCCCAGAGCACCATGAAATAAAATCCCTAGTCCAAGTCAGAGCATCCCAAAAGAGCACCCTTAATTCATCTGGTTTGAAAATCCTAAGGAGTATATGGTGAGAATAAATTTTAATAGGTGACTTCCAATATCAAATCACAACAAAACCCTCCAAATAAGATCATACAAAGACCCATAACTCATCCCCCATGATTGAATCAATAGAATAAATAAACTAGTGTTAAATTCACCATGACCATGGGTTTTCCACCACCACCATAGTTCTCTTGATCACCCCAAATCATGAAACCAACCACATACATCCTTTATGACATATCATAAAGACCCAATATGTTTTGAACCCACCACACTCTAGAACATGGAATGGTGGGACCACTTTCCATGTTTCCAAAACAAAATTCCTTTTAGGAAATGCATATTGTCACCCAAGGATCACATCCTCTCTAGATAATTTTGATGGGAATGTACCTCAGAGGATCACTCCCAGCAAACAACACCCTCCACCTTATAGTTTTGTTTCTGGAAGTACACAAAGAAATTACCAGACAATCTAGACCTCTCTTACCAACCAAACAATTCTCCTTGAACCTAATTAAATCCATAAAAAGGATTTAATGTTTAAAATAACCTAGAAGCTACCACAAACTGGGAGTTTTAAAATAATGGATATTAGTCTTACTATATGACTATTGGGATGTGATGGTGATGTGGTTGTAATAATGTCATTTTAGTTGTGATGTATTTCCATTGATGTGAAATATAAATTATCGTGGGGATGTGAGCACCAAGACATAAGACATTGGCGTTTAGGGAAACTAGTTCTATGAGAAACTGGACGTGGGGTACCTTTCTTCTATATATTTCATATTTGGTTATGTTACCTATTTATTTTTGTAACTTGGTGAGTGAGTCTTAACGTGGATGGAAAGGTAGTTCACCTTATTTAGGTAACATGTTGATTTCCCTATTTATTCAATTGTGTTTAATTATGATTATTCAACATTTTCATAAGATGTTTTGAGGAGGATCCTACTCGGTATACTTGCATGATTTATACTATATATAGAGAAGGATAGATAGAAACTAGGTCTGTTGTTATGAGTTCGTAATTAATTTGGGACTTACTGGCTCATGGGGCTTGTTTGATGGAATTTTGATGTTCATGGTCATGATCGTAAGTGTTTTCACACTATATTTTATCATTTTAATTTTTTATTATATTTAATTTCATCTTTTGGGGTTGGTTTACTTATTATTATGGAGTTGATTGGTGGATTGTTTATCATTTATATAGATTATTGAGGTTAATGCCTCTTATATGTGTTTTTTTCAATACCCTCGGTGTTAGTCATGAACCCATTTCTTATTGTAGTCATGGATCAAGGTCCACTCCAATATTTATTGTTTCCCAATGGTGGTTCTAGAAGGGGTGTTTCTAGACAATTAGTGTGAGGAAATCAAGTGCTTCATTTCATTCATTCACGATCTCATGTAGAAATATATCACTTTCTCTATTTAGAAATTTGTGATATGTAGGTGGATTATCATTAATTATCTCTCTATGAATTGGGAGGAGAATTGGATTAAATGAGTTTCATATATCAATTAAATGACATATTTCAGTGTTTATAGTTAGTTTAAAATAAAATAAATCACTTAAGTCGTTTTTTTAATTTCACTCTAATAAAAACAATATGTTTCCTCCCTTAAAATAATATTAAAAGTATTATTTTTTTGGTGTCATGTATTATTATAATATCATTTCTCAAATTAATATTTATATTTATTTAAATTATATAGTAATTTATTTATTCGATCATCAACTCAATCTAAATCCTCTCATACATAAGATCAATCCTTGAATAATAATATCTTATTAATTTCAATAAATAAATATTATATTCACTAAAATAGTGAAAATATATATTTTATATTCAATTAAATTATAAATAAATAAATACATATTATATCAACTCATCACAATAATAAATTAATATTATATTTATTTAAATTATAAATAAAAAAATGATAAAATTCAAATGAAATTTTCTTAACTTCAATAATATTGTGATTTAATTTATAATCAATATAACATGAATAAATATTATTCCATAATGTATAAATAAATTTATTATTAAACACATATTTAATTGAATCTGATAAGATTAAAGATATACTTAGTCGGTGGCCCTCTAATATATTTTCTTAATAGAAGTAGGACCGAATCAAAGACCAAGAGTGACAACTAGTTACACATCCTGACTCCCATAAATAAATGATGATTAATCGAAATGATTTCCTCCTATATACATTTATAGGTAATATAATCCTACTATCAATGGAAATTTCTTAAAAAAAGATATATACACATGTTATCAACCTATATGTTTGGCATAACATTCAATGAATTTATCGAATGATTTGTTTAAGATCACCATTGGCAATGAATTTATTTAGAATAGTTTATTTTATAATATGGTGAGATATACTTATTTCATTATATCATAAGGTACAATTACTAATTTAAATATACAATTAATGTCAGATCAATTATGGTGTACAAATCATATAATACCTCTCCAAGAGCATATCTCGTCATGGTTTTCATTCATACATCAGACTACACAATTCTTGGTATATATACATAATGATCTCCATTATACAATATAATATAACACCCTCATATATTGTATTTATAATGACACATATAATACCTAAAATAAAAATTATTGGTCATGTCCTAATGGACTACCTTCTCAAGGATAAACAAGTGCGAACTTCAGGAGGGGAATTTTCAATATTTAAAACCCCCCAGCAATAGATAGTTAAACGCAATGGTACAAAATATATTTATAAAATTAATATTGTTAGATTGGTTTTAAATAACCAAAATTGTAAATAATCTTGAAAACATTTTTAAACAAAGTTTATTTCATTAGGAAAAATTAAAAAAATTACAAACAGTTTTTTGGCAACACTTATTTCACTAACTAACATTTAAAATTTTATTTTTATCATTTGTTATTTAAATAACCAACATTAAAAAACAAACTATGATATAAAGATTTATTTTTTTCACATCATGATAATGTGATTCAATACTCCTGCTTATGAATTAGAATAATCGCACTTGTAAATATTAATTTTTCACATCATGATAAAATTTTAATTTCCACCTACAAATATATAACTATAGAAAAATATTATTCCATTTCTCTCTCTAAATTCTATAACCCCTTTAATGAATTCATTTCTCTAGTGATAATTCATTCTTATAATCAAAATTAAGACTTGATATCCGTTTTGGTGATGGAGACCATGTAGTTATTACAGGAAATGAAGAATAATTTTTTTAACATTGTTATTTATAAAGGAACATTTCATAAGGGTAAATTTAGTAGAATGATTTCATTAATTTCATTTAATATTTTAGGAAATTATAATAAATAATTGTTTTTTATTATCGTTATATCTTTTAATGATAATTATTTCTTCTTCTCTATATTTCTAGATTACTTTTTTTATCATGTGAAACAATATTTGATCTTATTGATTCTCTAAAAAACTTTGTGTCGGGTTCTATGATCTCAAATAATTTTTTATTAAAAAAATACTTTTCATGACATTATATATAAAACTAACAAGAAAATTTATATTTGACATCATTTTTATGAAATATTATATGAAATTTATATTCCTTAAATAAATTATTTTAAATGAAGTTATAGACCATGTTTGAAATCATTTTTTAAAACAAAGTTAAAACCCTTGGAAAAATATGTTTTTAACATTAATTTTAATTAAAAATAATAATGATAAATTTACTATGTCACATTTAAATATGTTTCTTCAAAATCGAAAATTAAAAACATAAAAACAAAAGTATAAGACAAGTTTCTAGACTACTGAAATCATATGATTCCTATGATCATGGTGTATCTAGACCATATGACATTATTTTAATAATATCAATATGGAATCTCTAAACTCACATTATAGTGGGAGTTACAATAAAATATTAAGAAAAAAATACTTAAAGGTTATTTTCAAATTAATAATGTTGGATTGAAATCACTTTGTGATAATAATATGATCTGGTTATTGAAACTAGATGATAATGATGGTTACATGGCATCAACTCTAACATTAACCAAAAAATATTTTCACCACTTATATTCATGTATTCAACATTTGATAGCCCATTCCCAATCTGTGTAATGTAAATATTTTATTAGTTCATCACATTCCATATCCATAGAATGTAATACACATTGACTACAATAATTTTACCATGCTCCCACATTAACTAACATATAATCACCTCTTATACTTACACACCAAAAAAACCACAACAAAACCTCATCTGCTTCCACAAAAAATTTAGTAACAAAACTCTACCACAATAATAGTAAAACTATTCCCTTTCTTCTTTAATTATTTATCAATTTCTGTTTAATTCCCAACACAAAAAAATTTATCATTAATTTTTTGGTTTTTTCTTCTTTTTTATGTTACCGTATTTAAATTTACTAAATCTATTTAAAATATAATTCCACGAATTTATCAATAAACATCAATTTTGAAACAACAATCACCATATAAATATTGGAACAACATATACTATGATAATTTAAATTATTCAAAGAATTAATGGACAAAACCCATATTATATCAATTATTATCTTCTTTAGTCATGCATATTACATATATTTACACAATGCACTATAAGAAAATCATGTAAAAGGGGTGGAATTTTTCTATCTAGGGTAGCTGAAAAGGTGTCAGAAAAAAATATTTTTTAAATATTATTATTTGGTATATAATTTTTCCCCATCCCAAAAAATATTGTATTGGTGATGGATGTAATCATTCCCTGATAAATTTTTGGAGAAAACAAATTTTATCCCATATGAACTAATTACTTTCATAAAAGGTTATTAAAAAGAATTAAAATATTTCTACATTGGAAATTAATAATTTTGTGACATTTATCTAGGATATATTAATACTCCCACCACTTACAATTGACACAAAATACACACCAACCCACCAATATAACACAATGAAACATATATGGTTGTAGATATTTTAGTAATGGAAATATTCATATGAATTGGTCTTTCGGATCCCATAATTGGGCCTACATGACACAAGGCTCTCAACCCATCAATGTCCATTGTGCCACTGGGCCTCTGGAAAATCATCCATTGGTAGAATTCAAAGTGAAAAGGATTGAGAAAAAGACTCAACATAATAGTAATGTAGTGTGGGTAGGCCCGACTGGTTTGGTAACCTCAATTAGAGGAATGGGAGTACTGATGCTTATCATCCACTCTTTCATCCTCTTGGACCCCCAAATTGGGATAGTGGGTGTCATTCCACATGACCATATGCATTTGGGATTGATCTAACAATACGAATCAACAAGAAGAATATTCAATTAAGGGTCACAGAAAAATCACTAGGTGGATTAATCGAAAGAGAGATTGGTGTGGTGATTCCTATTTTCCATCCCTCCTTCCGCACTATTGTTATGAGGGATTCCCTTCCATTAATTGTAGGTCCAGTGTGATGCAATGGTTTTTTGGAGGGGGGGTCTAATAGAACATACAACGGAGAAAGAAAAGGGAAAACAAAAAGGGGTATCACATAACCAAAATTATCCACCAAACATCATTCATACAAAAAAATAAATAATTACCATGTTTAATTTGATCATATCATCCATGATAGACTGGAAGAATGTCTGGAATAGCACTTAAAAAACTCTCAAATCGTACGAAGCATCAACAATTTCACCATTTAGGACTTATTTTTATGAATATTTCATATTCATCAATTATATGATGGCAAGCTAGATCTATTCATTAACAATAAAGACATCTTCTTAATTTCTTTTCCACTTCATGATTTATTCATGAATCATGGTTGCTTCTACCAAGAAATCCTTTAAATATACCACTTCTACATTCTACATGTCTCTTCAGTTGATAGATACTGACCCATCCTCTCTTGTAATGAACATGAAATATTTTCTTATCAATTTTGATTCAATCAGATAAATACTCCATGTGATCTATATGGGTTCGTAATGTATTTTATTCAAACTGAATTCTAGAAAATCAGCATCACTAATCTATGAGTTCTTGAATGCGCTCTATGTAGGTACTTCAGTCAAACACCCTATATAAAAGTTCCATAGAATAATTAATCAGTCTTCTAACCTAATAGGTTCAATACATGTAATAAAAAATATAAAACATGGAAATGCATTATTTAAATAAGGAATCACCATATGTGGTATGAAATTAAATGTGGAATATATCTATTCAAATACGAAAATTGTACAGGATTCATTTTGAAGGCTTTCAAGAATTGTCTGATCTATTTTGGTTCTAACGCTATTTCTCGTGTATGTATCTTTATAATCTCGGTTCCTGACATTTTCCAAAACATTTTTCTGGGCAGCATATTCCTCCACACATGTTTCCTTAATCTTTTTAACTATTTCAAGAAGACGAAAAAAATATACATTCATCCAGATCTTTTCGATAATGATAATACTAATCATATCTTGATCTATCTTCTTATAATACAATTTTTTTTCATATTACTCATTCATGTCAATAACACAGTCCACAACTCTTTTAAATATATGACCATCCTTATATTTTTAGATAGAATTGTAGTGAAATGTGCGTTTATTCCTAGAAATATGTTGAATTATTTACATGTATTTATTGTTTTATTTGAATGTATTTGAATCCTCATCTAGATCATCATCCCCCCTCTATCGATCTTCATCATTCTTAACAATGTGTCGTTGAAGTTGCTTCTGAGCCTTCTATTGATCATGTCTCTCAAGTTATTCATCTAATTTATCATCCCATTTTTTAGAAACAATATTCTATAATCCTCTAGAGATACCATATATTTCTATCATTTTTTTTTTGAGCCTTCCAGTTTCATTGATTTTCATCACATTGAGTTTTGTAATGGCCTTTATGATTGCATATAATGAATTATATTTTATTTTTATCATCATAATTTCTACCAATTGATATTTCTAAAATAGTTCATAGTTTTTTAAACTTCCTAGTTAAATAACCTCTACTATATGATCTTTCAACCTTGTTATACAAGGAACCTTGCTTCTAATGGTTATTCTATGCTAGAATCCCTTTTTTTCTTGATTTTGTAATTAGTTCAATGGATAACATGGAATTCTATCAAAAAAGTACAATCAATGAAAACTGGAAGTCTCTATGATCTATTACGCTCTTCTATTGCACTTGTAAGAGTAAAAATAACATATTAGTGCATCTAGAATAACATTATTTGTTCCAATAATATTATCTATACTAATGATATTGTAATTTAATTCATTCCTCCATAATACTAATTGTGATTGGTTAAACCTTTTTAATTTTATTTTCATAAATTATTTATATAAAAACTATTAGTTCTTATAGAAAAATATTTTCCCAATAAAATTTCATTAGCCATAATTCCATTAAGGGCTACAAGAAATATCTATTCATGGTTAGGATAATTACTCTCTTACTTATTGAAGCATCCACTCCAATATATACTAATACATTAATTATGGTCTTTCCTTATCATTAAGATACACACCCATATCGACATTGATGCCTCTATTTCTAAGATAATATGATCTTCCCTCCCAATCAAATACTCCAATTCTAGTAGGTTCTAAGAATTTTTATTCTAAATTATGATTATTTCAAAATCTTCATCTATCTATTTCTAGTATAGATTACTTGATACTTTTATATTCATTGGGCTGAGATTTTTTTAAAATTTTTTATTTATGCTCTGTCATAACATTATATACCAAGAAACACATGTATCTTCTTGTGATCTTTATGTTAATTGGGAAAAGTATCTACCTTCTCTATAATATGTTTTTAAAGGTTCTCTTTACTTACATTGAATTTAAATCTAAGTAATTCTATTTTTGGTTTCATCCATTTTATCTTTCTTTCTTAAAGAATCATCCCTTCCGTTCTGGACACTTCTTCCACCCACATCAAAATAAATAATATGATCTTTTTTATTTTTAATAAATTTGAGCACATCATCAATATATAAATCCAAGAATAGTGATAATATACATAATTCCTTATCATTTTTCTTTTTGATATGCTTGCATAATTCTTGTGTTCAAATTTCATAATAAAAAATACCAAAAATCCAACTAGCGTTGTAATTTTTTATAGCGGTATAGACTCTATTTGATCATTATATGTTAATATAATGACTTGAGATCAAACAAAGAGTACACCATCATCCATTAATTCATAATCTCACTTCATAAATCCTCTTGATTAGTAAAATTATACCCCTCATCCATTGTGTAACAATTATGATCAAGATAATCAATAACCATTATGGATTTACCACAATATTACTCATCATAATTCATTTCCAAGAGTGTCACACTTTCGTAAGGACTTTCACTATGCCAGATTAATCCAAGACAAATTAGTTGTGGAATATGTTCCTCAAACTCATTAACCATTTTATCTGGATAGGTAATTCATTTACATATAATCACTGTACTAGGATCTTTAAGGGTGATATCCACCTTTGGAATTACCTTTTGATATTATTTCATATGGTTTTTAGGGAAAAAATTGATACATAATATTTTCTCTTAGCTAATTCCTCAGCTTCATTAATCATCAAAAATATCAATCTAACTAGCTCTTTCACATATCACTCTTTCTGTGGTATTATCTCTCATCATCTGGATAGTTTCCCACATTGAAGGTATATACTTTCCTTTTGTAACCATTCTAGTTTTTTTAAAAGAAGAAGGAATCAGATAATTTTTTAGGATAATTAAATCTAAAAATATCATGATGTATTGATATATTTTATGGAATTTATTTTCAATAAATAATTCATCTAGTAGTTAAAGAATAAGGGAAAGCAAATATTGTATAGCTATTCTTCCATTGGGTACTATCTGAACATCTTCTAAAACTTATTGAATTACAAGTATTTATTTTTTAACAACTATAACTTGAAACATTATAGATTCCTAAGAAACTCTAGAAAAATTGATTGTTGTGTGATAAAAGGTACATCCTAGATAAATTAGAGAAGTTAAAATAGTTTCATTAATACTCAATTTTACCAATGTGGCCCACTCTTATTGGTTTTCACTGAGTAACGATGATCCCATATATCATACATGAATTTTTTCTCCCATATGGATAGGTAATAGAATTTTAATTTTTCTGAATATCATTCTATAAATTTATGTTCTAGGTGCTTCTGTAGAAGTAACATCATCTTTTCCAACTAAGATCCCTGGATTTTCTGATGTTTTCTTCATAATTCCTAAATGAAAAACTTCGATCTTCAAATCTTACCTGATGATCATGTTCCTTTTGATCTGATATCAACATCAACTTCTTTTACCTCATAGATGATAAATCTCTTTCTAAATTATTCATCAACATTTGGAAGAAGTTAATTTTTCCTTCATTCTTTCTCTAGATTTGGTGAATCCCATTTTCTAGGACAATACAACTTCTTGGGGTTTACTGCATTTTGTGTGATTTCTATAGTTGATCTTCCTTCATCGAGGAAAATATGTGTAAATCTTTCCACAACCTTCATTAGAGATGGCCTCCCATTATTTTATAACTTTACATAAAGACCTGTAATTACTATAACAAATATATTTTGGGTGTATAACCCAGTGTATTATTCAAATTCCTTTTCCTATCATTTATTCTATAGTTCTACAAATAATTATATCAAAAAGCACAATACTCAAATATAGGATTGTATTTACCCATGATTCTCTTGCTTGAAAATTTTACTTTTCTCTTCCAAATAAAGAATTAATGAAATTATCTAAAGATCCATATACTACTGGAACTAGGACTGGTAAATCATTTCATTTTCCAACAAGAGGATAAAATCCCATCTTAATTATCCTAAAATTCACATAACAATAATTTTTTTAGACAACCATGCTAATTAATTCTTGTGTTAACAAAGGAATTTTAAGTAATACTCTATATATTTTATAGACATCAGTTGTCACTTCATAATCAAAGATCTTGGTTATTTATTAATATGGTACCTAAGACATATAGTATACCACGGATAAATAAAATCTGGGAATATTCCATTCCTGATAGTCTTTCCTTCTAACTAGATTTCTATTTATGAAGAATGCACAATATTAACTTCCATCTCCTCTAACATTTCTATTTCTAGAGAGTCTTTAGGTGTGCTATACCTTTCTGGAATCATGTCTATTCAAAAGTTGATGAAAATTGTATTAGGGTTATTTAATTATTCCTTATATAAGTTAGATTATTCCCCCTTAGATTACTCTAAATATAAATAATATACACATTCATCATCTGAATCTGTATCTTCTCCCCAGAAAGGCTCAAATAATATTTATGATCAATAGTCCATCATTATTCCTATGATACTAACCTTTTATTTTTCTGCATCTGGGAATGAATCATATCTTTTAACATTCTATCCATATAACCAATAATAATCAACATGGGATAGATATTTTCTATTAGGTAAATTGGGATACATTCCATATTTAGACATACGGTTTTCTCTCACATTATTTTTTATTTTATTCTCTCTATGAAATCTCTTATATTTTTCTAGCCTTCTCCTGGAAAATCTAATTGATGATTTTATTTTACCCAATAATTTCAATATCTTTTTATGTGATTTCATTTGTTCACATTGGTCATCCTGACATTGTGTTCTAATCATCCAATGTGGGTTCTTTCCATGCTTCTACCTAGTTGGAGTGCACCCATGTCTTCCTATAACACCCTTCACATCTGGGAAACTAGAACAACTCATTCATTATATATTTCTTACATATTATCGGACATGCCTCTATATACAATAGATTCTTATCACTTCACTTATTTTTTTTCGAACATGTAGTGATAAGAGATGTTTAGTAGGCAAGCTACGATATTATGAATGTAAAACTAGTAATATTTTTCTTGGAAAGTATCATAAAATTCTAGAATCTAGGGTAACCGATGAGAATGAAGCCAAAGTAATTAGGATAAGGAAGAAATTCCAAGTAACTCATGAAAAGATTGATGTGTTTGTAGAATAAATATTGCGTACTAATTCTCTAATTCCACAAACAAAGTGGTATGTCAAATAATTTGAATGAACTCCAAGAGATTTATATGGAGAAGTATTTTTCTTTGAACAGTATGATATGGACGAGGGAGGATCTATTATTAGACAAAATTTATAATATATTTTGTAGTGGCTTGAAGGGAATTCTTTTGGAGATGATTCCAATCCTAGAGAATCCATGATCTCATATTTTAATCCAAACAGAGATACAGAAAGGGAATGTATATTAGGATGATATACTAAAGATGACTATGTAGGGCCTTTAGTAGGTAAATTTCAAGAATATCAAGAAGAAGTTTCAACTATTCCTCAGAGTGTCTAAGAATTATAGAAATAGATCCATGATATTATCACTCCAGAGAAATGGGATCGCAGTGATATTGGATGGTTCTCATCAAATATTAATAAGAAGCTCAATAAAGTATAATACCTAAAATACTACGTTTAAGAAAATAAGTTGAAGAATTTCTAAAAATTATATCCCACCGAAGAACATAGTGTAAGTCCATGGGAATATAAGATAGTATGGAAATAGATCACCTAAAACCTAATCCCTTGGGTATTATAGAAAGGATCATTCTAGAATTTGTTTCATAAGATCAATTGAGATGCTCATCCCTCATATCCTAGTTATATTGAGAAAGAATTTTGGCCATGGAAGACACACCCAAAAGGTTTTCCACAACATGTGATGATCCTTAATCTAAACTATGAATAGGATCCTAAAACATCCATAGATGAATGGGCTCTATACCATTGATATTATATGTTATCAATTGGTTTACATTCATAGACCATTGATAGTGCACTCAATTTTTTAAGAGATACCAAAAGAGGTAAAGTAGGATGATTTCTGTATATGCAATTAAGAAAATAAGAAGTTAGAACAACTATTCAAGAATTTGTCATATTCTCAATCAATGATACACATATAGATGTTTATTTCCTCAAATAGAAATTTATGGGCAATTTACTGGTAAATCGTGATCAATAATTGGTAAAAAAAGTCTAAAACATCTTTAACTAAGATCCAAATCTATGAAATTTTTTATTTTTATGAATATATTTGTGATTTTTGGTTTCAGTAATATCTTCTTGGACTAGGAGATCAAGAATTTTGTCTATATTTGTTTCATAAACTTCTAAGTAATTATCCTAAAATATCTCTAAAATCATATGGACTCATTTTTCTAAAAGTGAAAACATGAAGGATAAATTGGGAGTTCAAGAAGAATAAATATGTAATGTTATAAGAATCTATTGTATATAGAGGAATGTCTTGAAGTATAAAATAAATATTAAATACATGAGTTATTCTTGTTTCTCTAAAGTAGAGGTTCTTACTAGGAGATATGAGTGTGGTCAAACCATGCAAGAGATTGGAATAACACAAAAAAGGTTGATCTGAACATAGTGTTAGGATAGAGAGTGTGAATGAAATAAATAACAAAAGAATATAAGAAATGATTTGGTAAAATAAAATCAACAAGTATAATTTTAGGAAGTAGACCAGAAAATTTTAATAGATTTCATACACAAAATAGATTTCATAAGGATGTGAGAGTAAAAATTAATCCTAATATGGAATGTAACCAAGATTTCCTAAAGTAAAATATCTATCTAGTTGTTATTGTCATTAGTTATATGGAAATAAGGGTCAGAGAGTTGATGCATTCCTGAATGCGAATAAAAAAGAGGCCACCTCAAGGTAATAATGATAGAACATTCATCTAAAATATTTTGTGATCCTATATAGGGGGAAAATATAGAATCAAATGATGAAATTTTATATTCTTTATATTTAGTTTACTCAAAGGTTGAAGACTCCAAATCATGTGAGGAATATGGATGTGACGCTAATATAATTTTGAGCCAGCATCGAATAGACATGATTCGAACAAGTTCTAGTACACCTAAAGAATCTCCAGAATTAATAAAGATAGAGGATATGGAATGACATATACACATTCATCAGAAACTAAAATCCCTTCAGAAGGAAGTGATTTTCAATAATATTATAATCCCAGTGTTTATTGGTCCGAGGTGTACTAGACATCTGGGGTACTATATTGATAAATGACCATAATATTTGAAGATGAAGAGATAACATATGTCTATAAAATAGAGAGAGTATTTTTTTACAATTTCATTGCTAAAATAAAAACATGTTAAAATGGATATCCAAAAAAAATGGGGTAATGACCCTGACCAAAGTAACCATGATCTAGTTTCCCACTTTTTTACATTGGAAAAAGTACTAGATTCCAATCCCAGAGGACCGATCAATTTAGTAGGATTGGTATCCAGATTACATACATGATCCTCACATTACATTTTAAAACATAAGGCACAACATATAAATTCCTTTGATAATGTCAGTATACTCCTATCATAACCTAATATATCAGTCACCATACACATCTTGTCATTAAAGGAAAAATAAAACAAAATAAATTGGTTAGTGAAGATTCTCAGTAAGGATAATCATATATTGTATTCTAATATAAATAATAAGCATAAACAGTAAGGGAATATGTACAACAAAAACACAATCCATTTAAACTTAATCTTTATCATATTATGGGAACAATAAATAAAAATAATATAATTCCATATAAATAATCACATGGATAATATAATAATCTAATAATCACATGGAATATCAATAACTAATCTCATAATGAGGGACTATATAATGTTGGACATCATAAACATTCCATCAAGGCTTTTACCAAGACACCATACATAAACGCGTAAGTCATTAGCCAATACCCAAACTAGTTGGTCTTATGAGTCTTATCATTGCATTGAGGGGCTATAAAGAGCCCATCCCATCACTTTCTATGTCCATTTCATTACTCATATGAAAAGGGTGAAATGTAAACAATATAAATAGACATATTAAAAAACCAGAACATGAAAATTGAATACATTAACCATAATTCACTAATGGTATCAAAATGGCACATCCAAAGTCAAAATGATGATAAACCCTTCAATATTATATTGTAGATTGTACTATAATATATCAACCTCAATTAGTTATAAAATATATCAATGTATTTTTACATAAATGAAAATAATATAATAAAATCAATAAATATTTATTTAGAGAAATACCAATTTTCAATGAAATCCTTCATTTAAAATTTTGTATAGTTATAAAAAAGGTCTTAGTTGAATGTAACCATGCAATAATTTAAATTAATATTCAAAAATCAAGGCATCAAACCAATGGTAAAATATAATTCTTCTATATATATTAAAAAACTATTTTGGTATTTCTTTCAAAAAGATCATAAAGTACCTCATTTTGAAAATTATAAAAAGATACATTTAAAAACATTTAATAAAAATTTTAACATGGGTACAAACAATTAATTTTTTTATAAAAGTAAAAATATTTTATAAAATATTACTAATAAACATGGACGTCATTGGTAAATATTCCACAGTATGTAGTTACGTATAAAAAATCCTGAATAATAATGAGATTCTAAAATTAACACATACCTTGTACATTAAATTAGTTGATTGTGCTTTAACATAATGTATAATTTTTTAAAGAATTTTATTAATTTATACGAGAACCATATCCATATTTATCATATCATATATGATCTTTTTATATCATTTTTTAAATAATATTTCATTATTACCATAGTTTCAGTTTTTTACTATTTTATTTTCCTATGCATGTTTTTTCATGTGAGTCTTATTTCTTATGAATAGGATATATTTCATCCATATCTCTAATTATATTATGTTTATATATATTATATTTACACAATATATACATTTTTATAGTCATTTTTGAATTGTTAATATGGAAAATGAGTCACATCATGTCATTGATATGATAAGCTATATGTATGCAAGAGTGATAATATCATTCCCTTAATAGAAAATGAGTAAAAAATTGGATGTTATATTAATTATATATAATCATTATAATTTAATATTTATTATTTATATCCATTATATCTTTAATTATACCAATCCAAATAATATTCTTATGAAAAACAAATTACACCACGACATGGAGATGGTAATTCGAATGTACGTACGTGCAGTGCTTTCATTTTTTGTTTGATGGATAAAAGAAAGAATATAGGTGTTCTATAATTATACTAAAATCCCATAATATATATGATATTAGAGTTATTACATCATAATATAAACAACACATGAAGAGTAATTTGAGGTAAAATGAACTTTAATGAGTTGGTAAAAACTATTACCTCTTCTTTAGTGGACTTCATTTAGATCTCTTATTAAGGGATCTTGGGATGGTATTTTTGTAAGAAAAGTATCACCATAAATTGTATAACTATATTTTTAGGAGAAATGTGAAGGTTTAAGTTGATATACAAGGCTAAACGTGGTGTGAGGATGTGAGGTAGGAGGTTCCCTTCTATAATTAAGTCGAGGGTCACTTTTGGAAACTATTAAAATACTAAATTAATATAAATAATTTTCCAATTTAAATTGGATCCAAAATGAGTTATTTAAAATAAAATATTATTAAAAGTTGTAATAATCTCAATCCATAATTTTTTCCCAAGTATAGGTCACATTCTTACTCTTATGATTTCATTTTAACCCTTATTTAAACCCTTTAACTCTCACTATGACAACATGTGTTTCTGCTATTTCAAGGTTAATATAGTTACTATTAAATTTCAAAATAACATATAATGAATAATTTATCACATTTTTAAATTTATCCCAATATTTTGGATGCAAAAAATATTTTTATGAATTTTAAATCATTTAATAAATTATCATGGATTTCAATATAAAATTAATCTCAATTTTGATGCTATTTATTACATGAATTTTTAAAATATCACAAAAACATGGTATATTCAAAAAAAAAACATTTAATACATCCCTCATATGTCTAGTTAATATATATAATTTGTTTATGACATTAATTATTTCAGATTATATTTATTATAATATTTTTAATATCATGTATTTGATATTTCCATTAATTAAATAATTATTGCACCATTATTGAATAAGTCTTTACGGGAATTATTAATTTGTTAAAAAATATATATCATGATGAATTTAAAAATTGTATCTATTAATTTAATATTTATATTTGAGTATATCTTCTGTGTTGCACTATATTAAAATTCATTTGTTTATTACAAATAAGCATATCATATCTTGGACTACTCTTTAAATAAAATAAAATAAATGTCATAATATCATCTAAGTGGCATAAAAATGTAATAATCTCATAACAAATATGTCTTTGGTCTACAAACACTTACAAAATAAAATTTGTACAAGTTTTAGGATAATTATTACAAATTATTAATATGATTTTTACACTTATTTACTCGATCTACCATTTACTATGTTAATAAAACAATTACAAAAGATACTATTCAAAATGAACAAAAATTAAAGAAGCCTAATTACATAATTTTGTCACACTGATTCCAAATATTTAATCCAATTTTAATAATTCAAAACACAAAAGTATTATTAATCAATTTAGAATTAACCTCATTGATAAAATAAAAATTGTGGTTTTAAAGTGAAAACCTTAAAAATGAATATTTTTATATCCAAATTCAATGTGAAATTTATTTCAATGACCTAAATTCGATTAAATGAAAACAAATTACTCTAAAAACAATTTACAACCAATTAGATATTTAATTTAAAACAATGAATTATTTAGATGAAAAATAAGTATTCAATTAAAATAAAATATTTTATAATTGTTCATCAAAACATGAAACTTATCAGAAAAATACCAAAAATTTAAAAAAAATAAATATTTATATTTATATTTAAAATAATAACTTTTTTCTATCAAATATAATTTATAAATGTTTCTAAAATTAGATTTAAAACTAGTGTTCCATCAAAATCCAATAATATGCCTTTTGAAAAATATTGTATTTTAATGTGTAAAATTTGATTCATCCTCATCTTATCCCTGTAAATTATTTTGGATGAAGGTAAAAACATTAAGTATATGAATTTCATAATATGATTAATTCTATTCCTTAACACTATTTTAACATCTTGGTTATAAAAGTCTGTTATTAATAAATCGTGGTACGTTTGACCTATATGTTGGTTGTAACAGAAAATATTAAATTTATTTAAAATGAAAACATACTTTAAAATCATGGGGTGTTACATTCTTCACTCCGAATAATTTCACCCTAAAAAATCCAAAGTATAACCTCGTAAAAAATTTGGGTAGTTCTTCATTATAATTTTTTTAGGTTCCCACATCACCTCTTTTATTTTTGGATTTTCCCATTGTACCATTACCGGAAGTGTCATTTGATTCTTCAACATTTATTCTCTGGTATCCAAAATTTCGATGGGATACTCATAGTAAGAAAAATGAAATTCCAGTTATATTTTTTCATAAGTGAGAACATGCATTGGTTCTGGCATCTACTTCCTTAGCAAAAAGATATGGAACACATCATGCACTTTAGAAATTTTATGTGTCATTTCCAAATGCTAATCCATAGTTCGAAATGATTCTTCAATTTCAAAAGGTCTTCTCTATCTCGGGATTAGTTTTCCTTTCATGATGAAAATTATAACACCCTTCCATAGATATACCTCCAATGAAACATGATATCCCACTTGAAATTCCAAATCTATCCTTTGGTAGTTGGCATATCTCTTTTCCAACATAAATCTTCTTTGATATGGGTTGGAATAGTATTCACCTTTTCTATTGTTTACTAAACAAGTCCCAGACCTATACATTTTTGTTCACTAACATCATCCCAAAAATTTGTTGTTTGACATTTCATTCTATATTACACTTCATACAATTCCATTTAAATTATTGAATGGTAGCTATTATTGTAGTAAAATTCTACCAAAAGTAAATACATATCCCACATAACTTGAATTTATATTGGCTAGGACTTTATCATGTTTTTTAAATTTTGGATATTCTATTTTGATAGCCCATTAGTTTGACGACAATAGGTGGTGCTTAAAAGAATCTCATTATCTAGATCCTTATAAAGAATTTTCTATAATTTTGATTTAAAATGTTGATCATGATTAGAAAAAAATTGATAAAGGTGCCCCATGAATTCTCAAAACTTCATTAATTTTGAGTATTACTAAGCATTCAAGTGATAAATTTTCTATTATAGAAATTAAATGTGCTGATTTGGTAAGGTGATCAACAATAACTCATATCTCATCATTCCTTCTATATGTCCTTGGTAGTCTCATGAAAAAATCCATCGTGATATCGTCCAATTTCTACATAGGTATAGTAAGAGGTTTCATGACTCCTCTTGGCTTTTGTCTCTAATACTTCACTTATTAACAAACCATACTTCATAATACATATTCAGTAATTTTCCATTTCATATTTTTCTACCAAAAATGTTCCTTCAAATCTGAATACATCATAGTGCCTCCATGTTGTATTGAGAAATTTGAGCTATGAGAATTGTTAAATAATTCCCATTTCATTGTGGGTATAGAGGGAACATAGATATTTTTTCCAAATTTCAAAATACCATCATCATATATTATTCTTCTAATTTCCAGTCATTTACGGCTTTAATTGTCTTTAAAAAATTCTCATCATCATATTGAGAACTTCTTATCCTTTCTAATAAATATGAGTTGGAAAACATTTGAAAAAGTATTATAGTTTCATATTCCTTGAAAATTCACATATCCATATTTACTAGATCCCTAAACACAAGATCCCTTTCAATTCTCATTTTTTTCGAAACTCGATGATCCTTCTCCATCAATAAATTAACAACATTATTTTCCTTTCATGGGAGGTAGTGTATTGAAAAATAATAATCCTTAATAAGTTTGATCGGTCTATTTTTTCAAATATTATGTTCTTTCTATGTGATGATATATTTAAAACTCTTGTGATATTTATATATCTCTAATACTTCAATATAGAGATAGTGTATCCATATCTTCATAGAAAAGATTGCAGTTTTTTACTCAAAATAATGAGTTGGATAGTTCTGTTCCTGATTTTTTAACTGCCTTGATGCATATGCAATAACTCTATCATTCTAGATAAGGAAGTAGTCAATTATCTTCCTTGATTTATCACTATAAATATTAAATCTACCATTTACTGATGGTAATGTATTGATCAAAGCATTGACCAATATTCTCTTCTATTTTTTAAAAAATATTCACATTATTTTTTCCACATGAACTTAATACCATTACGTGTATTCTTGTTAATGGGATAGCCAGTCGGGAAAAACTAAGAATGAAATGTCAATAGTAACAAGGTAAATCAATGGTAATATGTACCTCAGTTATTCTCATTGGTTAAGGACATTATTGGATTTAATTTATCTTTATAGGATCAATAGTGTTGGTCGGAGAGTGATGGCAAGAGGGGGTGTGAATTGCCTTTGAAAAAATAATTAACAATTTAAAATAAAAGGTAAAAGTGCAGTGGAAATAAAAGAGGCAAGACACAAAACTTGATAACGGAGTTCAGCTTAAACCAAAGCCTACGTCTCCGCTCCCAAATCAACCGTTGAGAGATTTACTACCGCTTGCTTTTTAATGGTTTTAGCAAGAAACCCACTAGACTTTAAGGTTAGTCTAGAACCTATTACAGTTTGCTTTTAATGGTTAAGCAAGAACCCACTAACTTTTAATGGTTGAGAAAGAACCCACTAGCCTTCTTACAGGTGAAGGCTAGCTCACCTATGACTCAAGCCTTTTAAAGGGAAAGCTTGACTAACCTCTTCACACCTTGAAGGTGGTGTGAAAACCCAAATGAAAGGGAGATGAGAGAAAGAGGGGTTTGTAGGCACAAACCCAAATTAAAGCTCAAAATGATAAAACGATAAAAACCGTAAAGAGGAGAAGCCTTGGGCGCCAAAGGATTGATGGAGTTGATGAAGGGCACTCCCAAGCTTCTATGGTGCTGCTCCTTGGATGTGGAAATGAGTTGGAGCAATTGGGGGTTCCTTGGAGGAATGCGCCGGAGGTTCGCCAAATGATCAAAAATGTTCCTGTGGGCTTCCGTATGTTTCCGGGGCTTCCTAGTCCTTTATTTATAAAGGGGGAACCCTCAAATGGCCTTTGGGGGGGCTTCAGAGCCGTTGGAGAGGCCTTCGGAGCCGTTGGGAGTCAAGTGGACAAACCTGGTCAAAGCCCAACGGCTAGTTTGACTGGCTCCACCGGCTGACTGGTGCTAGGCCACCGGTTGGCCGGTGCTTTGAAAAAGGAGAGGCCTTCGGGCTCAGGCACCACTGGCTGGCCGGTGAGGAGGCCACCGGTTGGCCGGTGCTGAGGCAGTAGCTGACACAATTCTATCTGGGTTCCACCGGCCGGCCGGTGGTGGGACACCGGTTGGCCGGTGGTCTGGACAGAAAGGATGCCTTCTGTCCAGGCTCCATCGGTTGGTCGGTGGTCATCCACCGGTTGGCCGGTGGGACTGAAATCAGTCCACTTTGGCTTCTTGCTTTCTTGGCCCAATTCCTTGGCAACCTGAAATCATGCATATCATCCAAAAACACTTAAAACAAGATTAGATAAATAAGATAGTGATTGTGATCATGAAAATTAAACCGCGAGGGGTACGAGAGGTACAACAATCTCCCCCTATTTTGATGATCACAATCACTAAAACAAACAATGTAAAAATGAAATGAGAGGCATGCTTTAAAGGATAAATTGAAAAGTAAAGCAAAGAAAGATTTCCCCCAATCAACCAAGAATTTCTCCCCCTTTGTGATTATCAAAATAGCACGGGGCATCAAACTTGATTGAGGGAATGAGTTGAAAAACAAGATAGAAATTTTAAACCAATTGAAATTTTTGAAATTGAATTGAAAGTTTTGAATTGAAAGTTTTGAATTGAAAGTTTTGAAATGAAAGTTTTGAAATTGAAAGTTTTGAAATGAAAGTTTTGAATTAAAAACGCAAAAAGACTTAAACGATCCTAACTCCCCCTAAATAAAAACAAAAAATCACCGGGGAGAGGATTTTCAAACCGAGACAAATTTTGGTCCGGTGAGACTCGCTAAAAGGGATTTTTCAATCCATACTTGTCTAGTGGCGAGTCTTCTCCTATGAAATTCATCATTAAAGAAAATGGTTTTGGGCCTTCCATACCGGGTATTTTTGCAATTGCACTCATAAATTAAGTGCTCGGGTTTTTTGCAATAGTTACAAAATTTAAATTGGGAGCTCCCCCTTACAAAAATAGATGGAGCATGGGAAGAGGAAGCTTTCTTGGAATAGCCAAGCCCTTGGGTGGTTCTAGATACGCATTGGGAACCTAGAAATTTGGTCAAATTTTGTTCACCTTGGGTGAACTTGGCAAGAGACTCCCTTAGATATTTAATGGTTGAATTCAAAGAATCAACATTTGGAATATCTTGGATTTTGAGGGACAACTCCTCCTTTTCTTTGAGAAGTTGTTCCTTTTCGGAATGAAGTTTTTTGAAATTCTTTTTTAAAGCAAAAAATTTGGAAGAAAGTTCGTGAAAACCTTCCTCCAATTGATCTCTCGCATGTTGGAGATCCTCATAAGATAAATGATTAAAAGAATTTGAAGAACTAGAGGAAGAGGAGTCAGAAGAGGTTACCTCATGAAATGCCATTAGGCATTTTTTACTCTTGTCGCTTGAGGAGGAGGAGGAGGAGGATGTGGAACTATCACTCCATGTGGCCTTGAAAGCTTTCTTCTTTTCCTTTTTCTTGGCCTTTTTCTTGTTGAGTGGACAATCGGGCTTGTAATGGCCTTTCTTGCCACACCCGTAACATGTTACCTCGGGCTCGGATTTTTCTTTGGGTTGAGCCTTGCGGGATTTCTTCTTTTTGTGCTTCTTCATAAATTTGTGCATTTTGCGGGCAAGATTCTCCATTTCGGAATCCCCGCTCGAAGAGGAAGATGATGAGGAGGAGGAGCTTTCTTCTTTTTGAACTTTGAAGGCGATGTTCTTTGGAGTTTTGATCGGTTTGCCTTCCTTTTCAGCTTGCCTCCTCATGGTGATCTCGTAGGTCATGAGGGATCCGATGAGCTCTTCGACCGGCATGTTCTTGATGTCTTTTGCTTCTTGAATTGCCGTGACTTTTGGTGCCCATGAGATTGGTAGGATCCAAAGTATCTTCTTGACCATCGTTTCTGCAGACATATCATCACCAAGGGACTTTCTCCCATTGCAAACATCAGTAAAACGTGTAAACATTTCAGAAATTGATTCATATGGGTTCATGGTGAAAGACTCAAAATCTTGATGGAACATATCCAATCGAGTATCCTTGACTTTGTTGGTCCCCTCATGGGTAACCTCCAATAGTTTCCAGATTTCATGTGATGAGGTGCATGTGGAAACTCGATTGAATTCATTACGATCAAGGCCGCAATGAATAGCGTTCATGGCTTTGCCATCAAGCTCGAAATTTTTAATGTCGGCTTGAGTCCATTTGGATTCATCGGGAGAAGAAAGAGAATAACCATGCATGAAAATTTTATAAATAGTATAACATATGCTTCTAACAAAAGTGTTCATGTGGGTTTTCCAATAGTTATAGTCGGTTCCATCAAAGAATGGAGCGCGACCCAAAGAATAGCCTTCAGGGGCGAAAGAGGTTGAAGCCATCACAAAGGATCTTGAATTTGAAACCAGTGAAGGTATTACTCAATTTTTGGCTCTGATACCAATTGTTGGTCGGAGAGTGATGGAAAGAGGGGGGTGAATTGCCTTTGAAAAAATAATTAACAATTTAAAATCAAAGTTAAAAGTGCAGTGGAAATAAAAGAGGCAAGACACAAAACATGATAACGGAGTTCGGCTTAAACCAAAGCCTACGTCTCCGCTCCCAACTCAACCGTTGAGAGATTTACTACCGCTTGCTTTTTAATGGTTTTAGCAAGAAACCCACTAGACTTTAAGGTTAGTCTAGAACCTATTACAGTTTGCTTTTAATGGTTAAGCAAGAACCCACTTACTTTTAATGGTTGAGCAAGAACCAACTAGCCTTATTACAGGTGAAGGCTAGCTCACCTATGACTCAAGCCTTTTAAAGGGAAGGCTTGACTAACCTCTTCAATCCTTGAAGGTGGTGTGAAAACCCAAATGAAAGGGAGATGAGAGAAAGAGGGGTTTGTAGGCACAAACCCAAATTAAAGCTCAAAATGATAAAACGATAAAAATGGTAAAGAGGAGAAGCCTTGGGCGCCAAAGGATTGATGGAGTTGATGAAGGGCACTCCCAAGCTTCTATGGTGGTGCTCCTTGGATGTGGAAATGAGTTGGAGCAACTGGGGGTTCCTTGGAAGAATGCGCCGGAGGTTCGCCAAATGATCAAAAATGTTCCCATGGGCTTCCGTATGTTTCTGGGGCTTCCTAGTCCTTTATTTATAGAGGGGGAACTCTCAAATGGCCTTTGGGGGGCTTCGAAGCCGTTGGAGAGGCTTTCGGAGCCGTTGGGAGTCAGGTGGATAAGCCTGGTCAAAGCCCAACGACTAGTTTGACTGGCTCCACCGGCTGACCGGTGCTAGGACACCGGTTGGCCGGTGCTTTGAAAAAGGAGAGGCCTTCGGGCTCAGGCACCACCGGCTGGCCGGTGAGGAGGCCACCGGTTGGCCGGTGTTGAGGCAGTAGCTGACACAAATCTATCTGGGTTCCACCGGCCAGCCAGTGGTGGGACACCGGTTGGCCGGTGGTCTGGACAGAAAGGATGCCTTCTGTCCAGGCTCCATCGGCTGGCCGGTGGTCATCCACCGGTTGGCCGGTGGGACTGAAATCCGTCCACTTTGGCTTCTTGCTTTCTTGGCCCAATTCCTTGGCAACCTGAAATCATGCCTATCATCCAAAAACACTTAAAACAAGATTAGATAAATAAGAGAGTGATTGTGATCATGAAAATTAAACCAAGAGGGGTACGAGAGGTACAACAAATAGAGATTCTATCCTTGAAGATAATATGGCCAGGAAAAGAAATTTTTGGAAGCCATAATTGACACCCTCTAAATTTTACATATAACTTTTTATTTCTGAGAGTTTCAATATCTAAAATTGATTCTCACAGTAATCTTAAATTTTTTAATTAACAATAATATCATTAATGAATAACCCATAAAAATAATAAAGATATTCCATGAATAATATTTTGATTAGATCCCTAAAAACCAAGGGTGAATTATTCAATCCAAATGGAATTACTGAAAACTCATAATGTCCATACCTCATCTAAAAATATGTCTTTATAATGCATTCCTTATTTACTTGTAGTTTATGATATCTAGAATTATGTTTAATCTTCGAAAAAAATTAATCTTCATGATATTGATGAAAAAAATAATCTATATGAGGAAGAAGATACTTATTCTTTATTATAATAACATTTATTTTCCTAAAATCATTACACAACCTCATAGATCTATCGTTCTTCTTTACAAAGTGAATAGGGTATCCCCATGGAGATACAATATGGTGAATAAATTCCCTTTTACCCAACTCTTCATATTTTTTCTTCAACTCCATTAATTATATTATTTCCATTCTATGGGGAGTCTTTCATATTGGTCTTGCATCATGGATTAAATCAATAGAGAAATCAACTTCACACTCCGTGTTATGTCCATGCAATTCCTCAAGAAATAAATCAATGTATTTTTTCAAAAGGTACATCATGAAGATTATTTTCTTCATCCCTAGATTTAAATTTCTATTATTCCCCAAGAACATCATTTAGTATATCTATAAGATTTAGATCTTGATAAGAATCAGATAACAAAGTTTATACTCTATAGATAATGAATTCTACATATTCCTCACAAATTGTGATTTTCTCCTTATTATAATAAATTTTTACATAATATTTTAAAAGTTATACCATAACAAGGATTATATCAAATCCACACATAGGTATGATGATAAGGTCGTTTATTAAATCATGTTTATTTGTAAAAAAGGGGACTGATTGTCAAAAAAAATTACAATGGGACTTCCCTTAGGATTTTTAATTGAAAACTCCTTTATTTAATAAAAATGGAAACTTATAATTTTCCTGGAAAACTATAAACATATAAAATAATTAAATGATCCGGAATCAAATAAATCGTTAGCTACGTTTGAGGAGATGATTAATGTACCTTCCACCACATCATTACAAACTTCAACATCTACATTTGTGATCACAGAATCATGGGATTTCTCCCTTTTCCATTTCTATTTCGAGTTTCTATTTTTCATAGAATAATATTATGAATAGTGTCTCATCTCTTTACAGTTAAATAATTGTGCATTTCCAACTCATTTATTTCCCTTGAAATCATGGGCTTTGTTTCCTTTTTCTCCACAATTGTAACAAACTCTCGTATACAGTAGGTATATTCCATGATATTTCATTCTTCATTTATTACAGGATGGAAAGATTACTCTTCCCTTCTTCCCCTTTTCCTTATTAATTTTTCTAGAGTGTTTATAAACCATATTTTTCTCTTGCTTTCCCTTTATATTCATAATACTTAAATAATTATTTTTCTGACTTGATATCACATTAGACTATATATTCATATGATGATAAATTTTGTGGCACCAGATCCCTTCAGAGTAATGGTTCTAACCCATTATGAATCGATCAATATTGTTATTTAGATTATGTATATAATATATAGAATTAATTTATATACTTTTAATATTGGAATTATATTTAGTAACATTATCATCCTCCTTCTTCCTTAGATTCAATAATTTTCTCTCTATATCTTCCCATTGTTCATAGGGGAAATATTTTTCAATGAAATGTTTTTTAAATACATTCATTCCATGGATTCTATTTCTTCTTCCAACATCATGATTTTAATTAGTAAACACCATTTATCTTCATATCCATATAGATGATAAGCTTTCATGATAACCTTCTCCAGTTCATTTCTTCCCAAAGAAATAAATATCTTCTCTATAGAACTTATCCATTGTTCATTTATAAATGGATTTTTAGTTACATTAAAGGATAGAGGTTGTTGTCTCTTGAATTTGTATAATATTGTTCATAAATGTTGTAGATTGGGATGCTCCATACTAATAAGGTTATTGTTCATAACCTGAGTAAATTTTCCGAATATAGTTATAATTTTCTCAGTACTAGTTGTAGATTCATCTCTATCATCATTTCCTTTAATAGGAGGGAAAACCCAATATGAAAAATTTTCATTAATACAATTTACATTCTTTCAACTAGGATAAATTTAAAAAAAATGGAATACATTAGATTAGTTTATGAATTATAACTCATAATTTCTATCTAGTAAAACACTTAATATAAATTGATAATTCATATATAGTTACTCTCTTAATCATATACATGATTTATTGGGGAACATAATTAATTTTAAATTCTTCAAAATCATTTGTAATGAACATATGAATTATATTATGCATAGCCCCTAGGTGTGTCAAACTAGGTGCGTAGTAATATATATTGTCATGTACTAGGTTACTCTGAGTTAGGCTCAACACACCTTGTTAGAGTTGTTACCTCTTTTTACATCTATTTCAGAACCACATCCACTTATCGTATCCAGAGAGGGGTGTATTTCTAGGAAGATCCACATAATTTTTTCCTTATCAAAATTCTTGGATTTTTTTCTATACTTATCCTCAATGTATACCTTAGGGTTCAGTTCCCTAATCAGTGTTTTATAAATCTCGTTTCCATGGATTCTACTAAACTTTCTCAAATACCAACATTAAAGACCCCGACCTTACTAGCCCAGAGTTTGTGCCTTAATTTATTACATTGGCATAGATATACCATTAAAATCCCAAAATATAGATCATTTTAGCAGTTTTGGAAGCCAGATTACATACATGAACCGAACACTATATTTTAAAACATAAAGTAATGCATAGAAATACTTTGATAATTATATTATTCTTCAAGAATAATCATGCATATCAATCGTAATACACATATTAGCATTCTAGAAAAAATAAAAAATAATATAATGGGTGATGTTAGATGCTCAGTAAGGGTATGAATATAGTGGAATCTGTTATCAATAATAATCATTAACATTAAGACAATGATTGTAACTAAAACACAATCCATATAAACATAATGTGGAGAATAATATTTAAAGAATAAATTAAAATCGTATAATTCCATGTAAATAATCATATTGATATTCTACTAATAGAATAATAAAATTTATGATCAATAACTAATCTCATAATATGGGAATTTATAATTTCGGACATCATGGACATACCATCAAGGCTCCAACAAAGACACTATACATAAATGGGTTAGGCCTTGGAAAATACCAAAACTAGTTTGTCTCATTAGGCCAACCAATGAATTGAGGGGATATATATGACTATTCCCATCACATACTAAGTACAATGCATTCCTCTTATGAAAAGGTTGAAACATAAACAACATAAGCATTCGTATTAAATAATAGCATATGAAATGTGCATACTTTAAACATAAACCATTAATTGTATAAAAATTGAACATCCATAGTAAAACTAATTATAAACCCTTAAATAGAATTGGGTAGATGGTATAATTATAAATAAACCTCAATTAATCAAAAAATAAAATAATTTATGTTTTCATATATGAATATAGTCTAATAAAATCATTAAAATGTCGTGAGATAAATACCCATTTTTACATTGAAATCATTTATTTAAGAAGTTTTTCTGTTATATTAGAAAATTTATTCTTTTAAAACAACCTTGTAAACATGTATTGTAAGCTTCAAAACAATAAGGTTTTATGGTGGTAGTAAATTTCACTCCTAATGTATAAGATAAAAGAACATTCCTTCCATATTTTTTCAAAAATGTTATAATGAAAATTTTTTGGAAAACAACAAAAAGATTCTTTTCAAAATGTTTTATCAAAATTTAAACATGGGTAAAAAATAAACATTTAAAATATAATATTAAAATAAGTTTGAAAGATATTACTAATAAAAATTTACATATATGATAAATATTACATACTAGATATATACATATAAACAATCCTGAATAATAATAAGATTGTGAAATTAACCCTTACATTGTACCTTCCTTTAGTTTAATGTGTTTTACCGTTATGTATAATGGTTTAAATCATGTTATTAATTTATACCAAAACCATATTTATATTTATGGTACCATATATAATATTCCTATGTAATTTTGTTAATAATATATTGTTATTACCCAAGTTTCAGGTGTTAACTGCTTCATTTTCATATGTATGTTTTGTCATGTGAGTAATGTTTATTATGTATAATATATAGTTACTTCATTTAAATAATGTTATTAAGTACATAGATATTATGTTTACTAATTATATACATATTTATAATCATTATTGAGATATATACCCATTGTTGAGATGGTAGGTTGTCTGTATGCACAAGTAACTGTATCATTCACTTAATGGCAAAAGGGTAACGAATTGGATTGCATATTAATTATATAGAATCATCAAATTGTCATATTTATTATTTATATTCATTATATTCATAAATATAATCATCCAAATAAAGAGGTGATGAAAAACAAATTACTTCATGATGTGGATACAGTAAGTTGTACATACACATGTGCAGTGCTTTAATTTTTTGAAAGATGTTTAAAAGGTTTATTATGATTCTATCATAATCATAATAACATCTCAAGACATATATTATACTATATTTATTACATAAAAATGGAAAAAAACACATGTAGATAATGTAGAAGAAGAAATGAACTTGATTGAGTTGGTAAAAATGAGTACCACTTCTTTGGTGGACTTCCTTTAGATCTCTTCTTAAGGGATCTAGGGTTGGTCTTTTTTCAATTCCAATATCTCCATAACATGTAAAATTATATTGGTTGGATAAATGGTTATGTGTTTTCAGATAAAAGGCTGAAAGTGGTGTGAGGATGTGAGGGATTAGGTTCCCGTTTATAATTAAGCTGAGGTCGCTTTTGAAAACTCTCAAAATATTAAATTAATATAAATTAATTTCAAATAAAAAAGGATCAAATGTGATTTATTTACAATATAATATGTGAATGGGTATAAATAAAATAAACCAAATTTTTTTAGAAAAGTTTAGATCTCATTATTACCCTTATCCTTCAGTTTTATCCCTTGTTTAAACCCTTTAACTCTCGCCACGAAAACATGTGTTTTTACTCTTTAAAGGTTAATATGGTTTCTATAATATGAAAAAAAACATAAAATGAGTCATTAATGAAATTTTTTTCTTTATCCCAATTAGTTTTCTGAATTTCATATTTTTATTAATTTTATTTCATATAATAAAACATTATTTATTTTAATAAAAAATTAATATCATTTGTTATACTATTCAATACATGAATTTAAAAAATACCATAACAACACAATATCATATAAAAACCCACAAATATAGAAATAATATGTCTAGTTCATCTATACAATTTTTGGATGACAATAATTAAATCAAATTATATTTATTTTAATATTTATAATATCATTTATTTGATATTTCTATTAATTAAATAATTACTATGTAATCATTATATAAGTATTTAAGGTATTCATTTATTTATTTAAACATTATAATAAATTATCATGATTAAGATAAAAAAATTCATTCAATTTAATATTTATAATCCAATTTATATTTCTATAAAATCCTTTCTTAAAAATGAAATATTTATTAAAAATATGTGTATGACATATTTAAATTATCATTAAATAAAATATAATAAATGTAATACTATCATCCATGTTTCTTCCAGATGATTTAATCTCACACCAAGGATGAATATTTTCAACACCTACTTGTCCAAATAAATTTTGAAAATTTTTAGGGTAATTGTCTAACATTTATAATATTATTTTTACCCTTAATTAATTGAGTTGTGTTTAATAGTGTTAATAATAAAATTTACTAAATTTACTATTTATAATGCCAAAAAAATATAATAAACCTCTTTAAATAATATTGTACCAAATAATCCTAATATGTGATCCATTTTATAAAATTAAAAATACATTAGTTTTTGTAATTAATTTATAATTTATCACGTTGATGGAAAGCGAAAATAGGGTTTTTTATATCAAAATTTTCAAATGATTAAAATATTTTTACACACAAATTCAAAGTGAAATTGATTATTATTACATAAATTTTATTAAATGATAAAATTTTATTCTAATTAGACTTTAAAACCAATTAAAAATAAAAATTTTCATAACAAATTATTTAGAAAAAAAAGTAATTTTCAATTAAAATCCAATATTTTATCACTTTTTATAAAAACATGAAACCTATCATAACAATACCAAAATTTGAATCAATGTAAATTTTAATATAATAATTTTAAAAAATATCTTTATTTAATAAAATATAATTTATAAATGTGTCAAAAACTATATTTAAAACAAGTTCACCCTCAAAAGGTGGTAAAACTATCTTTAGAAAAATATGTTTTTCTAATGCATAAAATTGGATTCATTATTATATTCTTCCTATAAAATATTTTGGATGAATGAAAAACATTAAATTTATAAATTTCATTATTTGGTTAATACCTTTTATTCCCATTGTTTTAACTACTAGGATATAATAATCTCTTATTAACAAACAGTGGTGCATTCAAACTCAATGTTGCGTGCATTGCAAGCTATTAAATTTATTTAGAAAAAAAACATACCATAAAATCTCGAGGTGTTATAATTGATAAGTATATTAATTTTGGGATAATCTAGATTTGAGTAGATCCTCTTATTAGAAAAAATAATAATTACTTTTCCTAATTGCAGTAGTAGATAAAAGTTTATCCAATCTCTCTAATGTATTTTCAGGAGGAGCATGATAAAATATGCATGTGGGATAAGCATGGGCAAAGGTAATCCCATATTTTTATGAAGTTAATTTGGAAAGAAGTATTAGTGTAAATCCAAATGTAATGATCAATAAAAAGGAACTGGCATAAGACATTCGGTTTTACGCCCGATTGAAGATGTGTTAGAGTAATTACTAACCATTATGTATAGTTCTACAATACCAAAATATCATATCTATTGAAGGGTGTTAAAATATTTACACATGTTCTCCATGATGATTGAAAATCAATTAGATAAATGAAACCATTGGTGTTAAACCCTAAGAGGATTGATTTTCCTAGAGAATGGGTTTTCCATATCCATTGGAATAATAAAGGGAGTATCTACTACTTCCAAATGTTGTTAAACTGTCATAAATATACTTTTAATATCAATGGTAAAAGAAGTTCAAGATGATATTAGATCTAAATGATTATGATCAGGTATATTATATTTTAAGATGAAAGATTTCAAATCAAAAAAATCTGAATAAACCTTTGGAAAATCTAATGATCTCAATTGGAAAAGAATAAGGTACTTTAAAAGGAGTTCATATAATAAAAAATTTCAAACAAATATTCAGAAAAAAGACTATATGATTTCATATATATGAGGATGAAGATACACATATAATATATATGGGATCTTTATTACATAGTTTAATTATAAAATATTAGGATACATTTGTAAAATAAAGTATTAATGAAATAATTTTTAGTTCCCCAGTTGATACATGATACACATTTTCTCACTCAATAATCCAATATTATGGAGTAACATGGGAATCGGTAGAGTTAAAATTTAATATTGGTAACATTGCAGTAGATATAATTCAATAATATGTAGAATTTGTTCAGATCCGGATCAATGGAAGAATATTTTTATAGAAAATTTTTACTTTATTCCTCAATCACTTCAATGAATTATTGATTGGAAATAGAAAATATTAGGCCATGATGATATTTTTAGAATAAATTATCCTCATGAATTAATTGATTTCATCTACTTTTGGAAGAACTATAATGGTTACAGAAATGAAAGTATCTATTATCAAAGTGGAAACCAATTCAAATGAGGATAAAGAATACCATAAAAATATTGAGATGTGTCAAGATCTGTTTGGATTTAATGTTTTAAGGATTAATGAAGATGATACATTCTCCTATACAAAAGGTTATTTGTCATAAAATTAGATAGAAAATCCTCTAAAATTGGAGAATAAGGAAATGTTTGAGGCTTTAATCACCCATAATGATCCTAGTACGTTGATTATATGTAATGGAATTGCATGTCAATTTGAAAATGTTAAGGAATTTGAGAAACATATTCTTGAAATAATTATTCAATTATAAATAATTTATAGTGAAATTCCTCATAGAAGGGTGGAATTCATGGTGATGAATCATATAGAGAAACAACATGATAAATCTATAATATTTTTTTATTATCATGGTCTTAATTATTCCATAAAGGCTGATGAATAATATCTTCCTAATCAAGAGGATTTATGAATAAATATTAGGAATAAAATTCAAATGGTATACACTAATTTGAATCTCATGTTAGCATATTGGAAAATAATGATCAAAGAGGAGGGTATACTATTAACAACATTTACAACACTTGTTGGCTTGTTTGAGTGGTTAGTTATTCCATTTAAACTAAATAATTCCCCATTCATATTCCAAATGATAGTGGACTATGAATTAAGTAGATTATCATAGTTTGTGGCTGTCTAAATTGATGATGTGCTTGTATTTAGTAAATATGATATAGATCATATTAGGAATTTATAGGAGGTGGCTGAAGTGTTCAAAAAGGAATGGATGTTTATTTTAAAAAATATATCATTTGGATGAAACCTAATATATAATTTGAAAGATTTAATATCCATGTAAGTGGAGAGAATCTTCAACCACATATTATAGAGAAGCTATAGATTTCCCCGATGATCTTAGAGATCATAAACATATACATGTGTTTCATGTAATATTATGTTATGCTAGAGAATACATCAAAAATATAGATAAAATACAAACATAAATTCATATAAAATTATCAATTAATGTAACAAAGAATTGGATAGAATATGATTATGAAATAATCCTAATTTTGAAGAAAAAAGATCTGATCCATCTAAAATTTGTGTATCCAGATGGGTTAGAAGATTATATTATTTTATAAATAGATTAATTAGAATCATTATGGGTATGTGTCATAAATATAAGGAAACACCATAATGAAAGTATCAATGGTTACTACATTGGATTATTTAATATTGAAAATAATAAGTATCTTATCTATGTATGAGAATTTATTTCAATCATTAAAGTAATTAGTGCTAGTGAGTTTTCATTAGAAACCCTTTTACAATATGAAAAAACATTTCTTATATAAATAATTTCATGAAAATAAAATTAAAAAAGGGTTAACCAAGATTTATTACTGTGACCTAAGATTTAATTAAAATACTTTATATATAATAAATAAAATATTAATGGAATAGATAATTTCCATTCAAATACACCAACACATTATTAGTAATCTTTCAAACGTAATGAAAAAAATTAGAAGATCAATGAGATGTATAGATTACATTGATAATTATTTTTTGGTATAATTCTTAGTTATCAAGTAAATAGAATGATTCAACCCAGAAGAAAAAAGTGATTCTAGAAAAAAATCCTTTTGAAGAAAGGATCATTATTCTGCATGGTTGAAAGATCAGACAACATAGGTTCTTCAACTAGGAAGGATGAAATACTAGTAAGTGTTGTAAAAATATCCATCTATATAAATTTGAAGATTAAAAGTAATATTTAATTCTGTTTATGTCTTTATAAATTCCATTCTATCACTTAATGCGAAGAATATCTAAGAAAACTAAGGCTTGAAAGAATAATAGGATAGAAACATATGGAGTCTCTAGAAGGAAATATAATGTTGTTTTTATGATATGGGTTGATATAGGAGAGGAGGAACATGAATGTCATGAGAAATAGATGGTTCCGAAGAAAATTCAATGAAAAATGTTTAGAATGAACTAGATCAAGAGTGTTTGGATAAAGAAATATATAAGGATCCTAACCTATAAAATGAAAGCTGGAAATACATGAAAAGGATTTTAACTATTTATGAGAATAAATCCAATGTAGTCTATAAACTTCTCTAGAAAACTAAAGGTTTTTGAATATTAAAAATGGGTCTGAACTATGATATATACATGATCGAGGAATCCTAATAACATATAGATGATTATAATAAGATAACTCATGATATGATTATCAGGATAGTTATCGAAGAGATCTGGCTTAAGGTCTAAGTTTATGACCTTCTATAAAAAGTTAAAAAGATCAAGGAAATAGGTTTGGAGGAATAACTTGTCCCAAAAATGTTTTGGAGAATTTCAAGAATAAGGATTCTCAATCTATATATACCATATAAAACTTTTTCAATCGAATAGTTTATTATATGCTAGAAATATTTCAAAATATATGATATCCAATTTTTTGGATTTAGAAAGATAGATTCCACATATAATTAGGTACCACAGATGGTGAGGACTATTCTAAACAATTTATTTCCATGTTTTATATGGTGTTTTTCAGAAATCAAACCTATCTGACTAGAAGAAAGATTAGTTTTGATATGGAACTTATACTTAGGGAATTTGAATAAAGGACCAATCCAAAAAGCATTCGAAGACTCACAGTTTAGCAATGAATACAGGATGGAGTCCAGTTTGAATAAAATCTATTGTGATCACACCCAAATCCAATGTATTATTTATCAAAATGATTCAAAATTGAGAAAAAAATAATGCATGTTCTTTTCAAGAGGAGATATTTGATACAAAGTCAACTCATGAGACATGTAGCATGAATAAATGGCACATTTTATAGATTTCATGGTGGTAGAAATAAAGATTATAAAATAAATAATGAAGTGTAAAGGACATAAAGAAGATATATTTATTATTAGATAACAGATCCAAAATTCCATCAAATAATTGATGGAGATTAAAGACCCATAATCGAATGTCTTGGTTTGTGAAAAGATTGATGTTGTGTATAAATTGAAAGGTTTCTAGGTAATGTTCCAAACACGCATCATATCTAGAATTGAAGATTGGATTAAATCTGGCATTTTAATTATTTTTATTATTTTTATAAAAGGTGTGTGGTGGTTGTTTTGCAGTGGGGTGATCCCCCATTTTCATTTTCTCTGTCTTTTTATTATTTTTTTCTTTTTTGTTTGCTTTTTATTTTTCAAATGTATACACTTTAAGATCCCCCATTATGTTATGTGGAATCATGTCAGCCTCTTAGCAAATATTTTCCAAAAGGCATATAAAATGGACCTCTATCCAATTTGTTTGGGGATATGGATTTGAAATTGAAATCAGTAATATTTAAGAGTTCCTCTCTCTAGTGTCACATACTTCTTGTTCGTTTATATAAAGTTACTCTAAGAACCGATCCTATGATTAAAAAATATGTACTCCCTATATCCCTATTTTGTTGATATTGTTGTGCTAGCATGCTTGAATGAATTTTTGCAGCCTTCCTATATTCCTTTAAAATGAAAACCATTGTTGGACACTATTAGAGAGGATGGGGAGGAATCCCTAAAAAACTTTTATTAAGTAAATTTTGTTGTAAGAGAAACCTAGATTCAATGGTAAAAGGATTCTATAATGAGAAGAAATGTTTAAAAGGTAGGTTTTCGTATTATGAAAACAAATCCAGTTATATTTCTCTTGGAATGTACCCCCAATATACCATAATCTAGGTTAGCCTATGAGAATGACCCCAAAGTATTCATATTAGAAATAACCCTAAGAAACACTATAAAACATTGATGTTTTGAAAGTAAAAATTAGGAGGATTTAATGTTGGACAAAATATTAAAGATATTGGGAAGAAGAATGAAGTAAAATACTCAGGAGAAGATTCTAATCACCCATAATCCCTTCTCTCAAATATTCATCCACACAGAGATACAAAAAGGGAAATTATATCTGGATGACACACTGAAGATAACTACACGAGGCTCCTATATTAATAAGCACAAGAATATCATAAATAAGCTTTGAGTATTACTCAGAGTATCCTGTAATACCATAAATAGATCAATGACATTATCACTTGGGAAAATGGGAACATAGAGATACTGAACATGTATCCAAAAACCCAAATGAGAAGCTAATCAGTATAAAAGACATATAATCCAGAATCAAAGGGAATAATAAGAAGAAGGAGTCCAAATTATCGTCCTCGAAGAATATAATGTAAGACCGTGGGAAGCCAAGCCTGTATGAATGGTGATCTCATAAAAACAAATCCCTTGTGAATGACAGAAAGGATCATTCGAGGATTTTTTAAAAAATATCAACAGGTAAGATCATCCCTCATATCATAGCTATATTTAGGAATAATATTTTTAATAGAAGACACATCCAGAAGGTGTTCCACAACATGGGATTGTTGTTATACTAAATTTAAATAAGGATCCTGAAGTAGTCATAAATAGATGGGCTCTAAACCTTTGATATTATATGTTATAAGTTCTTTTAAAATCATGGGACTTTAATAGGGATCTCAATTTCAAGGACCTACCATAATAGGTAATGTAGGATAATTTTGGGATATGTTTTCAAGAAACTCATAAGTGAGAGAAGCTATCTAATAATATAACACACTCTTAATAAAGGTTATACAAGTAGTAGCTACTTTCCTCAAACCAGAATCCATGGAAAATTCACTAGTTGATCGGGATGGATAATTGGTAGAAAAGGATATAACAACTTAAATAAATATCAAAATCTGTGATATGTTTTATTTTAAATAATATATTTGCGTGTTCCAACATTGGTATTATCTTTTTGGACCATGAGATCATGCATATTCCCTATAATTATTTATTTAGAAACTTCTAGGATGTTGGCCTAAAATAGTTTAAAAAGCCTTAAAGACTCATCTTTCTCAAAGTGCATACTTGCATGAAATATTTGGAGTTGAGGTAAAAAATAATTAATTTGATAAGACACTATTTTATGCAGATTCATGTCTTACATGTAGTAATAAAGATGCAATACATGGGTTCTTCTTGTTCCACAAAAGTAGATGGTGTTATAAAAAGTTATGGGTGTCTTCCAACTAGGAAGAAGCCTAAAACCCCAAAATGGTCAATCATAACATAGTGTACAGATGAATAGTGTGAACAAAATAAATCACATAAGAAGATATAGAAACAATTTCATAAAAAATCATCAAGTTTATTTTCAGGCTGAAGGCCGGTAAAATCTAAGATATGTTTTAGACCAAATTGATCTAGAGTGAAGTGAAAGAAAACATAATAGATAAATATGGGAAGTATTCAAGATTCCCTAAAGTAGAATCTCTATCCATTTTTTATTTTTGTTTGTTTTATAGAAAGAATGGTCACAAAGCTGACACTTTCTCTTTTATAGAAAGAATAAGGGGTAGTCTCAAGAAAATAATGTTGGAAGATTCTTCAAAAATATTCCATAACCCAATATAGGGAGAAGATATAGACTTAGATGATGAAATTTTATATTCATTATATTTTTTGTACTCATATGTGGAAGGATTCAACCCAGATGAGTAAGAAGGAAACAAACCTAATACAAATTTGATCTATCTTCAAATAGCCATGATTGGAACAAGGGCTAGTAAACCTAAAGACTTACTAGAATTAGTAAAGTTAGTGGAGATAGAATTTGATTTATTGCATTATTCATGAACTAAAATCCCGTCATAAAATAATTATTTTCAAGATTGAAATATTACCAATGTTTACTGGTCCAAGGTATACCAAAAATATTGGGTTCTATATGATGAAATTGCCAATATATTTGATTATTAGGAGACAGTTGAATTCTATAAAATATTTATAGGATTATTTACAATTCCTTTTCCAAAACCATAATTATTTGGTAATTCTATCAAAAAATGAAATGTATTTTAAATTTTTTATATTTTCTATTAAATAATATCCTCTCATTAGAAAAGGAAAACTTTTATCAGTCCTATTTGTAGTTGTATATAAATGTATTTCCAATTTCTCTAATTCATTATTAGGAGGAGCATGAGAAATATGCATGCATGAGCATCATGGGTAAAGTTAACCCCATATTTTCATGTAGTGCATGTGGACAGAAGTATTAGTAGAACTCATGATGTTAAGATCAATATGATTAACTAATAAAAGACATTGGGATGTCCACTATATAGAAGATGTGTTAGAATAATTACTCTTCTTTATGTAAAGGTCTATAATACGGGGATACCAATTCCAAGGAAGGGTCTAAAGAGATTTAGACATATTTTCTAAGAAAATGGAACATTAATTAATGTAATTTCACCACATGTGGAAAACAAAAGTAGGTTCACATGACCTAGTGAAAGGGTTTCACCAGATCTAGAGAAAGAACGAAGGTAGAAGATACTTATTCTAGATGTTGATAAATAAGTTAAAAATTGACATTTTATCTCTTTGTTAAATAAAGATAAAGATGATATTAGATATGAATGATTAGGATTAGGATGATTATATTTTTATATAGAGGATTTCAAATCCAAAATTTTAGAAAACCATTTAAAAAATAAAAGGATATCAATTGTAAAAGACAAAGAAACATTAGCATAAACACATAGAACATCAATTTCCAAAAAAAATAGACTGAAAAAGGATCATTTGATTACATATCTATGAGGATGAAGAAATTCATATAGAATATATGGGATCTTCATTAATTATTCCAAAGGGAGAACAGTGGGATACATTATTAAAATTAAGTACTACTGTAAATATTTTTACTGAACTAGTTGATTCAAGAAGTACCTTTCATTCACAACAATCAGGTTTTCTAGAGTAACATGGGAATCAATAGAGTTCCAAGTTAGAGTTGGTAATAATGAAATAATTATAATTCAAGAAGTTTCAAAATATGATCAGATCATGGTCAATGGAAGAATATTTGTAGAGAGATTTGATTGATTTATTTTTAAATAACCATATAAATGCTTTATTGGAAACCATTTCCTTACAAGATATCATCTCATGATGATATTTTCAGAAAGAATTATCCAAAACAAATTTCTGATTCTTAAAACTTTTGGAGAAACCATAATGGTTATAGAAAATAATATTTCTACTATTATAGTGGAATACTAGCCAAAGGAGGAAACATAATTCCACAGAAATATTTTTAAGTGGATAGATACAATAGGATTGAATGTCCTTAAGATTAATAAAGATAATTCATTGGCCAATATAAAATATTATTTATCAAATAATAAATCAAAAAAACCTCTAAACGTATGGTAGAAGTAAATCCCTAAGGTTGTAACCACCGCTAAAGATCATAGTACAATGATTATAAGTAAAGAAATTTCCAATCCATATAAAATGGTTAAAGAGTTTGAAAATAGATTCTATAACTTATTAGTCTAGGAAGAATCAGGCATAGTGAAATTACTCATAGAAGTATGACATTCATGGTATAAAATATTGTTCAAAAATAGCATGGTAAATCCAAAATGGTTATTGACTATCACAGTCTAAATTTTTCCACAAATTATTATGGCTACAATATTTATAATCAGGGGGATTATGAAGAAATATTATTAATGAATGGATAATTATGTATAATATATGTTTGACTTCAAGTTTGGATATTCGAAGATAAATATCAAAGGGGAGGCTATACCATTAAAAAAAAAATTGAAATCCAATTTTTTTTATTTGGATTATTAGGTATATCATTTGGACTCAAGAATTCCCCAAGCATATTACACAGGACAATGGACAAGGAATTTAGTAGATTATCACGGTTAATGGATGTCTATATTTATAATATTCTCATATTTTTTAAAATTATAGAATATTATATTATGTATTTGTTGAAGGTTTCTGAATTGTCTCAAATGTAAGGGATGATACTTTCAAAAAGAAAGATCATTTAAATAAAAAAAGATATAATTTTTATAATTTAAAATCCACGTAATAATAGGTGATCTTCAACCACATATTACAGATAATCTAAAAACATTCCCCAATGTTCTTATATATCATTACCAGATATAGGTATTTCTATGTACATTAATTCTTTCTGGATAATACATTAGGAGTTTAGAAAAATATAAATTTTAGTTTAGGTAAAGTACCTAGTAATGTACCTTGAAATTGGATTGAATAATATTATAAAATAATCAGAATTATGAAAAGAAAAGCTTAGAAACTCCCAGGATTGGAGTACCCAAATTAGAGTGAAGATCATCAAATATTAAAAACAAATGAATCATACTCAGTATGGGGGGTGTATCCTAAAGATATGGAAAGACCATAATGAATGTAACTGTAGATATTGGATTGGATACTTCAATAAGGTGGAGAATTATTATCATATCCATGAAAAACACTTTCTTTAAAATAATTAGGGATATCGATCTTTCATTAGGGAATCCTTTTAATACAATATTATATAGTTCTTCTGTAAATAATTTCATGAAAATCAAATTAAAAGGCTTTAAATAAGAACAATTTTTATGATGGGAGAATTAATTACAATAATTTTACATTGATATTGAAAATATTAAAGGAATGGATAATATCATTCCAAATGCACTAACATGATATTTTTAATCTTTCAAGAAAAATAGAAGAAAGTAGAAGATCATGGAGATGTCCAGTTTTCATTGATAATCATTATGTGGAGGAATTCCATGTTATCAAGGTAATGAATCACAAAACACCAAAAAGGAAAGGATTTCTAGCAAAGAATCTCTTTTAGAAGTAAGAAACATTACCCTCCATGGTTGAAAGATCAAATAGCACGGGTTCTTCGACCAGTAATGATAAAAAATAGTAAGTGTTGAAAAAATATTCATGGGAAGAAATTACTGGGATAAAATTCATATTTAAGGCTTCGTATGTGGACCTAAAGTCCATTACATCATTCAATGAGAAGAAAATATGAAAAAACATAAGTCTTGAAATAACTAGAGTTTTGAAACAAATGGATACTCTAGAGGAAAAGAGAATATTGTTTCTAAAATCTAGGCAGATCAAGTAGAGGAAGAACCTGACCTGTATGATCAATAGAAGGTCTACTAGAGACTTCATCAATGGAACTTTTTTAATGAATAAGTTCAATAGAGTTTGGATGATGATATAGATGAGTATCCAAATCCATCAAATAAAATCTGGGAATTTTTTATATGGATTTTAAATATTTCTAATAATAAATCCACATCCATCAATAATATTTTCTAGAAAAAATAAGGATGATTGGATATTGATAGTTGGTATGAACCATGTTCTAATAATTCTTGAGTAATCTGAAAACATTTGGATGATTATAATAAGATGCATCAGGAAATGATTAGTATTATCAATACATAAGAGTTCCAGCTAAAGATTTATGTTTCTAATGTTCTCGAAAAAGTTAAAAAGATCAATAAAAAAGGAATGGAGAAATATACAGTCCTAAAATGGTTTTTTATAATTTTATGAATTGAGATTCCAAAGCTACAAAAAATAGATATGACATTTGAACCAGAAGAGTTCAATGAATTCCAAAAAATATCATAATGGGATTATTCCAATTTTTGGTATTTAAACAGATAAATTTAAATTTTAATTGGGAACCAAAATTGGTGAATATTGTTCTAAATAATTCATTCCCAAGTTTCATAGGTTGGTTTGTAAATATCAAACCTATCCGCCTAAAAAATGGTAAAACTATGTAACTTGTATAAGGGGAATCGGACTAAAGGACCTACTCAAAAATAATTTTAAGACTTGTGGTTTAGTGATGAAGATTGGGTAGAGTTTATTTTTAATAATATCTATTATGAATGCATCCATATCGCTTAGAGTATTTATCTAATTGAATAAAAAGTAACAATAAAAGATTTCATTTACTTTTCTAGAGATTATGTTTTAGTCTCTTTCAACTCAAGATACATGCAACATGTAGAAATGAGGCATTTGATAGATTTCATGGTGGAAGCATTCTAGATTCTTGAATAACTCACATAGTGTAAATGACCTCAAGAAGATATATTAATTGTTAGAGAATAGATCCAACACACTATAAAAGGAATGATAGAGGTGAAAGAGTCAGAACAAGAAGTCCGATTTAGTGAAATTATTGATGCCCTATATTATTTTCAAGGTTTCTTTCCACTAGTCCTCACAAAAATCATATCTAGCATGGGAAATGGTATCAAATCAAACATTTTAATTATTTTGTTTTTTTACTGGTGTGTAGGGGATGATCCAAGGTTGTTTGATCCACCTTTTTCTTTTTCTTTTTATTTTTCCCTTTCCTTTTATTTTTCTTGTAATTTTTTTTTAAGTCTGCATGGTATGATTCTACATTTTTTATCTGATTTTCATGTTAGTTTCTCAGGAAATATGTGACTAGAGGCCAATGAGTGATACCTAAACCCCATTTTTTTGGGGAGATGCATTTGGAAATAAAATCATGAATATTTTAAAGATTCTCTCTATATTCTCTCTTAATTTTTTTTCCTTTGTGTGAAATGATTCCAGGAACCGATCTTTAGAGTCACAAATAGGTACTCCCCTTATACTTTTTTCTAGATATTGTTGTGTTTTCATGATTACAGGATATTCTTACAGCCTTTTTGGATTCTCTAAATGGGAAACCATTCATCGAAAAATATCAATGACTCATCCACTAGTGTTATCAAAGCGTGGGGTAAGGAATCTACAAGAAGCATTACTTCTGTAAATTTTTTAATAAAAAAAAATCTATATTCTATCATAAAAGGGATTTACTTTGAGCAGATCCATTTTGAAGGAACATTTTAGTGTTAAAAAAATATAGTTATATTTTACATATAAATTATCATCAAATATAATAAGCTAGGTTATCCTATGATGATGAACAATAACTAAATGAGGTTGGAAATAAATCCCATGAAACTCTGGAAAAGATTGAAATTTTGAAAGAAACAGTAAGGTGTACTAAATAATAGCTTCAAAAAGAAAAGTCTTTGGTAAAAAAACAATAAAAAACTCTAGGAGATACAGATAGGGAAGTATTTTTCTTTTAATAGTATGATTTGGTCAACATAGGATCTGGTGTTATACCAAATATTAGATATATTGTATGGAGGCTTCAAGAGAAATATTTAGGGAAAGATTCTAGTTATCTACAAGACACTATATCATTTATGTATTCACATAAAGATATAAAAAGGGAAATTCTATCAAGAAGATATACTGTATATGACTACACATGGACTTTAGTAGAAGAAACTCAAGAATATTAAGAGAAAGATTCTTATATTCCTTAGAGCTTACAAGAATACCATAAACATATCCATAATATAATCACTTGAGAGAAATTGTAAATTGGATATATTTAACATGTCTTCAAAAACCTAAATAAGAATCTCTAGAAAGTTGAAGTCCTTGGGAATCCAAATCTGAATGGTAGGTGATCTTCCAGAAATCAATCCATGTGGAATGATAGAAATAATATTTTAGGGATTTGTTTAAGAAGATTGATAGGTAAGCTCATACCTCATATACTAAACATATTCATTAATAATATCAGAAAAGGAATATAGATTCAAATGATGTTCTATAACATGGGGTGATCTTTAAGCTATATTTTGAAATGTTTCTTAGAGTAGCCAAATATTAATCGGATCTTGACATTTGATAGTATATGTTATCAGCTGGACTACAGTTTTAGACCATTGATAGGGTTCATAATTTTCCAAGAGATACCTTAAGAGATAATGTGGGATGATTTTGGAATATGCTAGTAAGAAACCAAAATTTGAGAATGACTATCCATGAATATGTCACATTCCCAATCAATGTTATACCTGCAATAACTGATTTACTTAATAGAAACTTGTATGATATTTACTAGTAATTTTGAATGGAAAATTGGTAGAAAGTGATTTAATAGATTTAGCCAAGATACAAATAGGTGAAATGTCCTATTTTATAGAATATCATTGTAGGTTTCCGAATTGGTACTATCTACTTGGAATAAGATATCAATAATCTTCTTTATATGTCCTTATGCAGAATCTTCTAGGAAATTGGACTAAAATATTTTAACAAGCCATAAAGTCTCATCTTTCTCAAAGAGTATACTTTCAGGATATATTGGGATTTTTAGAAGAAAAAATAACGCAGGTGATAAGACTCTATTTTATGTAGAGTAATTTCTTACTAGATGTATGAAATATTACATACATGTGTTTTTCTTATTTCCCTAATGTAGATGGTGTTGTAGGAAGATATGGGTGCGGTCCATCTAGGTAGAAGCCTAGAAAATCCCAAAAATTGTTAAACAGAATAAAGTTTTAGGATGTCCAGTGAAAATCAAATAAATCACATAAGAAAATTTTAAAAAGATTTAGTAATATAAATTCATCGAGTCTATTTTAAGGGATGAGGCTAGAAAAATCTATGAGATTTCTTAGAAAAAATTGAATTATGAATGATGTGATAGAAAAAATTAATGTTAAATATGAAAAGTATCACACATTCGTTAAACTAAATTATATATCATGTTTGGATTATTATTGTTTCTGTGGAAGTAATCTCCATAGAGTAGACACTTTCCCATATATGGATAGAAGAAAGGGTAGTCTCAATGAAATAATGATGGAAGATTCATCATAAATATTGTTTGATCATATCTGGGGAAAATATAGTGACTCAGATGATGAAATTTTATATTATTTATGTTTAGAATAATTATAGGTCGAAGAATCCAACTTATATGAGGAAGAATAAAATAACCCTAATAAAATTTTGGACAATATTTGAATAGCCATGATTCGAATAGGTCTATTATACCGGAAGGCTCTCTATAATTTTTAAATTTAGAGGAGATAAAATGTGATCTAATGCATTCTTCAAAAACTGAAATACCATCATAAGGAAGATATTTTCAAGAATGGAATATTCCAAGAGTTTATTTTTTCTAGTTATATCTTAATTCATAGGTACCATATTGAGAAATGACTAAGATCTTTGAAGATGAATAGATAGATGATGTTTATAAAATAGGGAGAGGATTATTCATAAATCCTTTTCTAAAACAAGAACAAGTTATTAAATCTATCTATACAAATTATAAGTATTTTTAATTTGGGATAATCTAGATTGTAGTAGATCCTATTATTAGAAAAGGACATTATTTACCTGTCTAAATTGAAGTAGTATATGGAAGTTCATCTAATTTGGTGGATTCATTATTAAGAGTATCATGAGAAAATCTATATGTAGGAGTAGCATGGGTAAAGTTAATTCCATATTTGAATATAGTAAATTTGTAAAAAAGAATATGTTTAACTGTAGAAGTAAATATCAACATGAAGAACTAGCCAAAGACGTTGGGATGTCTGCTCAAAATAAGATATGTTATAATAATTACTCATCCTTATGTAAAGTTCTATAATACTAGGAGACCAACTCTAAAGAAGGGTGTGGAAATATTTATACAAATTTTCCAAGATGAAGGAACATCAATTAGATAAATAACACCGTGGGTGGTAAACCCCCAGAGTCTTACATGGCCTAGGGATTGTGTTTCACAAGATCTAGATGAAACATATAGGCAAAAGATACTTCATCGAGATGTTGTTAAACAATTCAGAAATAGAATTTTTATCTTTAAGGTAAAATAATATAAAGATGATATTAGATTAAAAGGATCAAGATTAGTATTATTATATTTTATGGTAGAATATTTCAAATTGTAAATAATAGAGAACCCTTTGTAAAATACAAGGATCTTAATTGGAAAGATGAAGGTACTTTAGGAGAAACACCCAAAACATCAATTTATAGAAAAATAGTCAGAAAAAGGATTGTTTGATTACCAATCAATGAGGATGAAGAAACTCATTGATGTTATATTGGATATCCATTCATCAGTAAAAAGATATAATAGTGGACTACATTGGTAAAATTGATTATTAATAAAACTAAGTGTATTGTCCTAGTGGATATAGGATGTACCTTTTCTTGCATAAGAGTCAGGTTTTCTAGAGTAACTAGGGAATTGAAATATTTTCAAATTATAGTTGATAACAATACAATAATTATAATTAAAAAGTTTAAAAAGATTTTAAGATCATGAGTAATGAAAAAATATTTTTACGACAATTGAATTACTTTATTCCTCAACTAACAGATGTCTTCTTGATTAAAAATCAAATCATTAGAGAATACTGTCCTTTGAAGATATTTTTATAAGGAATTATCATCAAAAATTATCTAGTTCCATCTACCTTTGGAAACCCTAAATTGTTACAATAAAAGAACGTATCTATTTTCATATTTGAAAACTCACCTATGGAGGATATATAATACTATAGAAATATTATGAAGTGAAAAGAGATGGTCAGATTGAAAGTCCTACTAATTATTGATGATGGGTAATTAGCTATGATAAAAGACTATTTGTCACAAAATTACATATTAAAACCCTATAAACATGAGGTATAATGAAATTCATGAGGCTAAAATCATTGTTAAAGATCCTAGTATAGTTATTATATGTTAAGGAACTTCCAAACCATACGAAATTGTCAAAAATCTTGAGATCTATATCAAAGGTCTAATTATTCTAGGATTAATCACGTATAATGGAAGTCCTCACAGAAGTATGGAATTCTGGGTAATGAATCATCCTGATAGAATTCTTGCATTCTTGGTAGCACAATAATATCCAAAAAAGAGGATAAGGGGAATACCTACATTCGCCTAATAGGATTATTTCGTGGAATAACTTCAGACAAAGGTACACGAAGTATTTGAGACTTGTGAGAGACACTCTTAAATCTTAATGATTTCAATTCCAAATGCATCTACCAAAAAAAATGGGTCGGGGTTCCCTTTTATAGGCCTCTGGACACATCTTGCCTGAGAATATGACTTGAAATCCACATTAAATAATGTGGAAACATACAGTGCATACTTGAAAAAAAAATCAAAATTTAAATAAAAATAAAATTATAAATAAAATTAAAATTAGAAAGGAAGATCACAAAACTAGGAAACATCATCCACACACCCTTTATAAAAATAAAATAAATAATTAACACATTTGATCTGATCTGATCATTCATATTGGATATGACATGTTTCTAGAGCAACACCTATAAACCATTAAATTCATACAGAGAATCAATCATTTCACCAATGGAAAATTCTTTCTCTGACTTTTTGTTATCCATGAACACTTTGATGGCTTGTTGGACATGTTCTGATTTGAATTATATCTGGTATTCGACAAACTCTTCAATTTGAAATTCTATATCTGGTATATGAATATTCAGAATCTTTGTTCCTACCATTCTCAAAAACCTTATCTGGACTAGATGTTTTTCCACGCATGTACCTTGATCTTTTTAAATTTTTCTGAGAACCAAAAAAATAGACCCTTATTTGGATCTCTTTAATAGTGATCATACTAATCATATCTTGATCTATCTTCTTATAATCCATAAACAGTTATTTCAATTCCATGATCAGGTCCCAAACATGGTTCATGCCAATTTTGAAAATTAGATCGTCCTTATTTTTCAAGAGAATATTATAGGAAACTATGGACGTTTTCCAAGATATATTCAAAATCTTTTGTAGGTATTTCAAGATTTATTTATTTTTTGATTTGAATCCTTATCTATATCATTATTAATATTTCTTGATCATAATCATTCTAAATAGTCTTTCATAGATGTGGATTCTTAAACTTCTATTTCGCATTCCAGTAATGTTCTTTCTCTTCTCCATTAGCCCAAATTTTAGAACCAATCTTATCTTTTCCTCTAGAGACTCCGTCTATTTCTATCCACCATTTCATTTGAGCCTTATAATTTTTTTCCTATTTTTTCCACATTCAGTGATTTAATGTCCTTTATGACCACATAAAAATCATTTAATATGACTTTAATCTTTATAATTTCTAAAAATGGATATTTTTAAAACTCTTATATGTTTTTTTATCCTTCCCAGTTAAAGAACATGTTTTGTATGATCTTTCAACCTTTCTGGATTAATATACATGATTCAGAAAGAGATTCTATACTACAATACATTTTCTTTTCTAGGCAATGTCATTCATTTCCTTGATTATTGGGCATTCTTCCACAGAATAATTATCAATGAAAACTAGACATCCCATTGATCTACTAAATTCTTCCATTGCACCTCCATGATTCAAAATAGAGTGTTTGGGCATCCGGAATGACCTTAGTTATTACATTAATATTTTCTATATTAATGTTAAACTATTTTAAATCATTTCTCCATCACACAAATTATTCGTGGTTAAACCTTTTTAATTTTATTATCATGAAATTATCTATATAATAACTATCTATTCTTATAGTGAATTGTTTTCCTATGAAAATATCATTAGACCTAATTCATTTAAGGACTACAAGAAATTCTTGTTCATGGATAGGATAATTATTATCCTCCTTAATGAAGAACACACTCAAGTATCTACTATTACTTTGATTATGGTTTTTCCTTATCTTTTGGATATATCATCATGCTAAGCTTGATGCATCTATTTCTATGATATTTTTATCTTCACTCCCATTAGAATTGTAACAGCCCAAGATTTTATAAAAAATATTCTTTTAAAGTCTTGTGTTGTACGCTACACCAAAAGGAGATTGCACAACATGCATCCTTGACTTGCCTTGCACGCAATCACGACCTTCCTCGATAGCGTGTGTAATACGCAATACCGAGTTTCAGTAAACAACGATATGCTATTAAAATATTATTAAAACTAGCTGTTATGAATAGTAATAACCACTTTTTTAAAACTCTGTAAATCTTATTTTTCAAAATGAACTTCATTTTTGGATTCGGAGTATCGAATTTAGCCTATGGTGAAATTTTGGTACTTTTCGGATAACTTTCATATTCTGATGAATAGTGAAAATTACTAAATTATAATTAAAAACAACTTTTTTAATCGAAATAATTAATAGTGATAAATTATTAATTTGAGTGGTTTTAAAGTATATTTAGAATATATTTTTACAATTTAATACAATGTTGGTCATTGGATGTAATTTCACATTTAAACCAGACATAATCAAGTGTCAATCTTTTGATAGATATTGTTTCTTAAAAACACGCTATTTGTTTTAACAGCAGAATTTAATTATAAAATTAATTAATGCAGATTCTATGATATGAATTTGGTAAAATAGACTTCATTTTTGAATTCGGAATATGAAATATAGCTTAGGATGAAATTTTGGCATTGTTCTGAAAAACATCAATTTTTGATGAATAGTGAAACTACTAAGTGGTAGTTAAAAAAATTAATTTCTTCATAAATCTTAATTTTACCGCTTCTGTGAATGGAATTTCTAAAATTCGAGAGACACGGTTGATGTAAGTAAGTAAAATGTGGTTCAATGAGATGAAAATAATTTTTGGTGAATAGTAACTTTTTACTTTTTTTTACCACGGTTAATAGTAAATAGGGTAACTAAGGGTAAATATGATATTACTATTACCCTAACACATGTCCTAATTCTATTGGATAAGTGTAATTCGACCAAAAACAACCTTATGAATATAATATGACCATTTAGGTCCACTTGGATTAGATTATGACATTTAATATTATATTATTTAATGAATAGTTAAAATAGTTAAAATCAAAGTTTAATAACTAAAACATTTTTAATATGGGGTTATACATAAGATAAATTCGACTTTAAATATTCATTAGAAAGCTAAAACGATTTCCTACATAATGATATTTTATTTATAATTTTTATACTTTAAATAAATTAATTTATTTATGACACAACGATGATGCAGTAATTACCCTTTTAAAGAAATATTAACATAATTGATGTTATAAATGCTCAAATGAATGTAATTTGAGACTTTTTATGACTTAAACTAATTTTCTAGGTCACTATGATATATTAGTGTTGATTTAATCAACTTGGTTCGAACATATAATTCTGTTATGACTTTCAAAAAAATCATATATCAAATAGTGTCAAAATTGACACAAAATAGTTTTTAAATCAAATATTATATTATTAATTGTTATTTTATTCCTAAAAATCTAAGGTTCGGACAAAGGACTTAGATAAAGATATATTTATTAATAATATACAATTTGGGGTTCGTTTGGCATGTTATAGTAAGTGTATTAACCATATAGTGAAAGAAAACAAAAAGACACGGTAAAAGTTAAATTATTTAACTTAGAGTTAAATCTAATTGATAAGGTTAAAATAATAACCTAAACTTGTCTAAATCCTATTGGTTGATAAGATTTCGACCCATCCCCACATTATCTTCGAAATAAGACCCTTTGGAGCCATTATAAACCGATTTTGACTTTAATATAAAATAATATTTTGAGATATTCCTAAGGTGCCCCTCTCCTCCCTTATAAAAGGACACCTCCTCCCCCTCCTCCTCACACCAATTTGAGCACTCAAGCTCGGCCAACCCCTGCCAAAATCTCTTCTCCACTTACCTAGAAACATCCTAGAGGTTCTGGTCTTCCTCAAAGACCAATTGTAGTGCCCTAAGAGGAGGTCTCAAAGAGGATCTTCAAAGAAGAGGAGGTTCGGACACATACGAAGCAAATCGGACCTAAGGTAAGGGAAATATCACAATCTCATTTTTATCCGAGATTGTTTATACATTGGTATTTACTGGGGTGTATTTTATCATCCACATCCATTTTTTTTCTCAATATGTAATATTATTTCCATCCACCTACAATTGTTTAAATCCAATTTTACCCTTCGATGAGTTTTTAGTAAAGGATATGAAAGGAATCTTTTGTCGTTTTTCATAAGAGGTACTTTTTGACTTTTCCGACAAAAGTACGAAGAATTTTTTTTTAACATATACGGCATGAACGGATTTCTACTGTTTTATAAAGCCTTATTTTCATGAAGCTTCCTCTAAAAGATTTCATGACTATTTTCAATAAAATCTCTTTCTTTTAAAATTGCATGATGTTTTGTGAAAAGAAATTGATTTTGAAGAAGAAAGGATATATTCCTCAAGAATTCAATTCAAGTGTTTTATCAAAATTATTTTCCATCTAAGATAATAAAGGGTTCTGTTTCTATCCATATTTTTTACATTGATTTGACTATGTTGTGATGGAATTATGTTTATGAATTCCTTTATCTTATATGAATTGATTTATGATGTCATGATGTTTCAAGAATCCCATTTTTGTTACATGTGTTATGCGATGATGTATGTTTTATGATTATGTGGCACACATAAGAAAGGATTCATTATAAGATGGGTGGGACCTATATCTCCCTCCAATGCATTGGGTAATGATTTTATATCTCATGAGATAGACATGGCTGGAATGGTAGGTTATACCGGTTCAGTGAAATAGGACTGAAACGAGGGTTACTCGATTCAGAAAGGGACTTTGTCCACTAAGATAGTCTTGGCAATGAGTCTTGACTAACAAGAAATGATTCTCTATGATTATGTGTGAATGCCACAAAGTTTCATGTTTTATGTTATGATTATTGTGACTATATTTCACTGCCATGATTTACCCCATGTTATGAAATTATGATCTCTTTTGCAGGTTAAGATTTCCAAAAGTTATGTGCTTATGTATATGATGTGATTGATATTTCTTTTGTTTACCCTTACTGAGCATTTGAGCTCACCCTTTTATGTTTTCTTTTCCCCAGGATATAAAGAAAGGTTTTAGGTATAAAAAAAAGAAGATCTTTATGGGAGATGTTGAAGATCTTTCACCACGATTAGAATATTATATTCCGAGTTTCCAAAGACACTAAACTATTACGGTCCTTGTGTGTGTGTTTTTGTTATGTACTAAGTATTCCGCAAATGTAATGTAATGTCCATGTACGTCAAGATACGGGTCTCTACATTTGGTATCAGAGGAAAGGTTTAGTCAACCTTTGGAAACTAGGATGCGAAAACGTTAGTGAGATCCCTAGAGATATTTCTAAGGTATGTCTAGGGATGTCTCTAAGGTTAAGTATACGTATAGGTTATAGTCCTAGAATTGCGCTAACGATCTTCGAATTTAACCTAAGATGTTAGATATTTAGGGTACTACCCCTTTATTATGTTGTTTTCCCTAGCATGATTTTTGCCTCTCATACTATTCTTTTGAGGTTTTAGACGATGGCTGGAACCCGAAGGAACCGTGTTAATGCGGAATGTGATGGGCAATGCAATGATTGTCCCCCTGAGCAACCAAACGATATGGGAGCCGGAATGCAAAATCTTGTAGCCATGCTCACACAACTTTCTCAAGCTATGAATCATGCAGGACTTCCAAACGAGCAAAGGAAGGAGCAACATTCTGTTGAATCCTTCATGAGGCAGTGTCCACCTTCTTTCAGTGGGTCTACTGATCCATTAGTTGCTGAACAATGGATTAGTACTACTGAAAAGTTATTTTCAGTTCTTCAATGTTCTGAACATGATAAAGTCATCCTAGCAGTGTATCGTTTGGAAGGAGATGCTGATCAATGGTGGAATCTTATTAAGAATACGAGGCAAAGGGATGAAATTGAGTCTATGGAATGGGACGAGTTCAAGAATTTATTTTTCAATAAGTACTTCCCTCGTATTCTCCGAACAAAGATGGAGAAAGAGTTTCTTGAACTGAAGCAAAGGGATGATGAATCTGTTGGTACCTATGAAGCGAATTTTACAAGACTTGCAAGGTACGCTTCTGGTATTATCATCCAACCTGAAAGTAAAGTTGATCGATTTTTCAGTGGCTTAAAACCAAGTCTTCGAAGGGCATTAGCTATAAGAGACTTCAGTAGCTATGAAGAAATTGTGCGTTGTTCTATCAAGGTAGAAATGGAAGTTGGTGTTACATATCCATCTCATGGGTTTGACAAGAAACGAAAGATGGAGTTCAAGGAGAAAACTCAGAATAATGGTGAAAAGAAGATGAATGTTTCCTTATGCACAAAGTGTGGGAAGAAGCATGGTGGAGATTGTCTTAAAGGGACTAGAAAATGTTTTAAGTGTGGAAAAGAAGGTCATCGAGCAGCTGAGTGTCGAAGTAATGGAAAATGGGATTCTAATGAAGTGAATAAAGCAAACACTGCAGAGAACGTACAACCAACACTTCAATGCTTCAAGTGCAAGGAAATGGGGCATTGTGCTAATAAATGCCCTAATCCAAGGGTTAGTGATGATCGACATGAGCAACCGCTTAAGGCAAAGGACAAAGGGAAGTCACATGCGATCACTATTGGAAATGTTGAATATGACAACGATGTGGTGGAATGATTATGTGTTTATGTAATGGGATTCCAAAATAATGTTGTATCTTGGAATATTGGAATATTTATGTATTGGTCTAATGTGGTATTCAAAGTGATTGAGATATTATGCGCATAATGAAGGGAAAACGAGAAAATGAAATATTTAATAGTATTCATGAGCTCGTGATTGATATAAGGACTAAGTTTGAGTATATAGAATTTTGAGGATTTTGGTATGTGAAAAGTGTTAACTTTTAACTGCATTCTTGTTTTCACTAAGGTATTCAAGAGAATACACGATTAAGGACTTTGAATGTTTAGAATGTGACCAACAAGACATATCTTATGGGGATCAACGATGGTATTAGATCTCTGGTAATTGTTTTCACTATATTTTGAGAGTGGACTGCAGTATTATGGGTAAGCCTAAAGATTGGAATGGATTATGTTGGACATAAGTAAGTATTGTTTGTTTTTTTTTGATATTATTGATGGGATGTTATATAGTTTTGGAAAAAGGACAACCTGCAGGACGGGCGACAGCCCATCGCTTCAGACAAGGCTGTGGGAATCGAACCCACAACCGAAGTGCGACTGGCCTTTATCGCCTACCACTGGCCTACAGGAAGTCCCTGTTTAGTAGAAACTAGTTTTATTATATTAAGCAGTATGATATATGAAGTATAAGTCCATTTTAGGAACCATATATGATAAATCTCACTATAGATCGACTTATGCATATAATTTTTTCTAACCTTTTGTTTGAGACAGATGGAATGACCCGTCATTCTATCACATGATCTGCTAACACTTCATGAATAACAAATTCAACTTCATTTATTTAAGAGATGAAGTGGAAATTGTTCAAGGCACGAACAACAGTGAGATTGTACCCAAAATAAAGTAAGTATTTATTCTAATTCAAATTTTCAACTTTAGGGAAATGATCTTGAAAACCAAAAATGTTGTCCTAGTGATCTTATACCTGATGAATCAGATGGCACCTTATATCATCACAAATCTATGGATTTGTGATTACTGGCTTTTCCATAGCCATGTTCTCTACCACTATCCATCAGAACATGATGGTTAGATTTCTCTTCCATATCCATATTTTCACCTATGTGGAAACCCAATGATTAGTTTATTTGGGTAACTGTTACGTTTCATACATTTGATTTTAAAGATTGGTTTTGATATTCCTTTTTACGATGTGGGTTTCTATTAAAGAAACTTTCGAATAGTAAACCATTTATAACCCCGACGAATTTCGAGGGCGAAATTCATTTTAAGGGGGGTAGAATGTAACAGCCCAAGATTTTATAAAAAAATATTCTTTTAAAGTCTTGTGTTGTACGCTACACCAAAAGGAGCTTGCACAACACGCATCCTTGACTTTCCTTGCACGCAATCACGACCTTCCTCGATAGCGTGTGTAATACGCAATACCGAGTTTCAGTAAACAACGATATGCTATTAAAATATTATTAAAACTAGCCGTTATGAATAGTAATAACCACTTTTTTAAAACTCTGTAAATCTTATTTTTCAAAATGAACTTCATTTTTGGATTCGGAGTATCGAATTTAGCCTAAGGTGAAATTTTGGTACTTTTCGGATAACTTTCATATTCTGATGAATAGTGAAAATTACTAAATTATAATTAAAAACAACTTTTTTAATCGAAATAATTAATAGTGATAAATTATTAATTTGAGTGGTTTTAAAGTATATTTAGAATATATTTTTACAATTTAATACAATGTTGGTCATTGGATGTAATTTCACATTTAAACCAGACATAATCAAGTGTCAATCTTTTGATAGATATTGTTTCTTAAAAACACGCTATTTGTTTTAACAGCGGGATTTAATTATAAAATTAATTAATGCAAATTCTATGATATGAATTTGGTAAAATAGACTTCATTTTTGAATTCGGAATATGAAATATAGCTTAGGATGAAATTTTGGCATTGTTCTGAAAAACATCAATTTTTGATGAATAGTGAAACTACTAAGTGGTAGTTAAAAAAATTAATTTCTTCATAAATCTTAATTTTACCGCTTCTGTGAATGGAATTTCTAAAATCTGAGAGACACGGTTGATGTCAGTAAGTAAAATGTGGTTCAATGAGATGAAAATAATTTTTGGTGAATAGTAACTTTTTACTTTTTTTTACCACGGTTAATAGTAAATAGGGTAACTAAGGGTAAATATGATATTACTATTACCCTAACACATGTCCTAATTCTATTGGATAAGTGTAATTCGACCAAAAACAACCTTATGAATATAATATGACCATTTAGGTCCACTTGGATTAGATTATGACATTTAATATTATATTATTTAATGAATAGTTAAAATAGTTAAAATCAAAGTTTAATAACTAAAACATTTTTAATATGGGGTTATACATAAGATAAATTTGACTATAAATATTCATTAGAAATATAAAAAGTTTTCCTACATAATGATATTTTATTTATAATTTTTAGACTTTAAATAAATTAATTTATTTATGACACAACGATGATGCAGTAATTACCCTTTTAAGGAAATATTAACATAATTGATGTTATAAATGCTCAAATGAATGTAATTTGAGACTTTTTATGACTTAAACTAATTTTCTAGGTTACTATGATATATTAGTGTTGATTTAATCAACTTGGTTCGAACATATAATTCTGTTATGACTTTCAAAAAAATCATATATCAAATAGTGTCAAAATTGACACAAAATAGTTTTTAAATCAAATATTATATTATTAATTGTTATTTTATTCCTAAAAATCTAAGGTTCGGCCAAATGACTTAGATAAGGATATATTTATTAATAATATACAATTTGGGGTTCGTTTGGCATGTTATAGTAAGTGTATTAACCATATAGTGAAAGAAAACAAAAAGACACGGTAAAAGTTAAATTATTTAACTTAGAGTTAAATCTAATTGATAAGGTTAAAATAATAAACTAAACTTGTCTAAATCCTATTTGTTGATAGGATTTCGACCCATCCCCACCTTAGCTTCGAAATAAGACCCTTTGGAGCCATTATAAACCTATTTTGACTTTAATATAAAATAATATTTTGAGATATTCCTAAGGTGCCCCTCTCCTCCCTTATAAAAGGACACCTCCTCCCCCTCCTCCTCACACCAATTTGAGCACTCAAGCTCGGCCAACCCCTGCCAAAATCTCTTCTCCACTTCCCTAGAAACATCCTAGAGGTTCTGGTCTTCCTCAAAGACCAATTGTAGTGCCCTAAGAGGAGGTCTCAAAGAGGCGCTTCAAAGAAGAGGAGGTTTGGACACATACGAAGCAAATCGGACCTAAGGTAAGGGAAATATCACAATCTCATTTTTATCCGAGATTGTTTATACTTTGGTATTTACTGGGGTGTATTTTATCATCCACATCAATTTTTTTTTTCTCAATATGTAATATTATTTCCATCCACCTACAATTTTTTAAATCCAATTTTACCCTTCGATGAGTTTTTAGTAAAGGATATGAAAGGAATCTTTTGTCATTTTTCATAAGAGGTACTTTTTGACTTTTCCGACAAAAGTACGAAGAATGTTTTTTTAACTTATACGGCACGAACGGATTTCTACTGTTTTATAAAGACTTATTTTCATGAATCTTCCTCTAAAAGATTTCATGACTATTTTCAATAAAATCTCTTTCTTTTAAAATTGCATGATGTTTTGTGAAAAGAAATTGATTTTGAAGAAGAAAGGATATTTTCCTCAAGAATTCAATTCAAGTGTTTTATCAAAATTATTTTCCATCTAAGATAATAAAGGGTTCTGTTTCTATCCATATTTTTTACATTGATTTGACTATGTTGTGATGGAATTATGTTTATGAATTCCTTTATCTTATATGAATTGATTTATGATGTCATGATGTTTCAAGAATCCCATTTTTGTTACATGTGTTATGCGATGATGTATGTTTTATGATTATGTGGCACACATAAGAAAGGATTCATTATAAGATGGGTGGGACCTATATCTCCCTCCAATGCATTGGGTAATGATTTTATATCTCATGAGATAGACATGGCTGGAATAGTAGGTTATACCGGTTCAGTGAAATAGGACTGAAACGAGGGTTACTCGATTCAGAAAGGGACTTTGTCCACTAAGATAGTCTTGGCAATGAGTCTTGACTAACAAGAAATGATTCTCTATGATTATGTGTGAATGCCCCAAAGTTTCATGTTTTATTTTATGATTATTGTGACTACATTTCACTGCCATGATTTACCCCATGTTATGAAATTATGATCTCTTTTGCAGGTTAAGATTTCAAAAAGTTATGTGCTTATGTATATGATGTGATTGATATTTCTTTTGTTTACCCTTACTGAGCATTTGAGCTCACCCTTTTATGTTTTCTTTTCCCCAGGATATAAAGAAAGGTTTTAGGTATATAAAAAAAGAAGATCTTTATGGGATATGTTGAAGATCTTTCACCATGATTAGAAGATTATATTCCGAGTTTCCAAAGACACTAAACTATTACGGTCCTTGTGTGTGTGTTTTTGTTATGTACTAAGTATTCCGCAAATGAAATGTAATGTCCATGTACGTCAAGATACGGGTCTCTACAAGAATACTCCAATTCGGAGAGGTTTTGAGATTTTTTATTTAGAATTATGATTATTTTAGATTCTTATTCTATAAAATTACATAGTACTTTAATTTTTATGTTTCTACAATCTGCACATGATATTTTTTCTATATTCTAGATTTATTCCCTAGCATAACATAATATGCCATGAAACAAATGTATTTTCCTATGATCTGTAAGATCATCGGGGAATGTTTTTATCTTCTCTGTATTATTTTTTGAATATTCTCTCTAATTATTTGTATTTTCAATCCTATGAATTCTATTATTGGTTTTATCTAAATGATTTTATTTTTTAAAGTAGCATCCATTACTTTTGGAAAACATATTCCCTCTAATACGAATGCTTAAAATGTTCTTCTATATTATAACTAAACATGAGTAAATGATCAATTTTGACAACAACAAACTGTGATAATCTACTGAATGCCTTATCCATTATCCTTTAAAATATTCCTTGGTAATTTTTGAGTTAAAATGGTATAACTAACCATTCAAACAAGAAAATGGAATTGTTAATGATGTTAATGGTATACTCTCCTCATTGATCTTAAACTACCAGTATCCTGACTTGAGATCAACCTTATAGTATACCATTAGAAATTCATTCCTAATATTACTTCATAAAGCCTCCTAATTAGGAATATTATATTCATCATCCATTGTGAAAATTTTAAGATCATGAAAATAAATAACCATTTTTGCTTTAAAATAATTTTTCTCCCCATGATTCATTACAATTAATGTCTCACTTCTGCTAATATATTTGATTTTTAATATATTATAACATATATAGTTAATAGATATATTTGTTAATGTATATATATATAAATATATTAATATATATTAACATATATTTTTTAATTTATATGTAAATCTATACATATATATTCATAATAAAGTAAATTTTTTATATTTATTAAAAAAATCAACATTATATAAATAGTTAATTGGGGTATATTTAATTATGTATAAAAAAATTTGTTTCATAGTATATTTGATATGTCTATGTTGGGATAGTCTGATATATCTAAAACGTATTTCTTGCCAAACACCAAAAACAATTCATATGTGAGATGAATCAGAATCCATCTGAGATACATAGTGGGGTCTTGTAAAAGATTTCAAGTCTTTCCCAAATAATCTCACACAAAAATTATATAGGTTTAGTTTAATATCTATTCCAAAAAAAAAATTTAAAGTTACTAAATACTTTAAAATATAAATTAATATCACATTAAATATTTATATTTAATTAATATTAGAATATAACGTTATGTATATTAATATAATATAAAGGTACAAACATATATAATTAATATATTAACAAAAAAAATTACATTTTATTACAATGTTATATACTTTTATAGATGAAAATTTTATATAAATATATATTAACATAGCATTAAATATATTTATGATTAATAAATATTTATATATTAAAAATAAATATTTATATATTTAATTAAATAAATTAAAATTATATATGTGTGTGTAGTATATATGAAAATAAATATTTATAAATTAATTTAGATAAATTAACCTCATATAAATATATATTAATCATTCATGTGTGTATATAAATATATTAGTATATATGTGTGTCTGAAAATTTATAATTAATAAATATTTTAAAAATAATAAAAAATATATTAATTTATATAATCTAATGTTATGTATATATATATATAATTAATATATGTATGTATATAAATAAAATATTATATATTAATACACATAAATTAAAGTTATATATATAACATGTTTACCTGTGTGTGTCAATATATATATTCACATATATAAAAAATGAATGTTTATATAAATAAAAACAATATATATATATATTTTTAAATAAATTATTATCATATATGTATGATATAGTAACATAAAAATAAATATAAATCAATGTATACACACAAATTCAATTAAGAAATATTTATTTATATTAAAATGAATAATTATATATTTATTTAAATAAATAAATGTTATATATACATATTGATAAAAATTTATATCGAGGATTTCATCTAAATTTTGGGAATTAAGAACACCGAATTCTCACAGCCTCACAACACGGATATCGGAAGAATTTATTTATAGAATTTTTTTTCATATTAAGGAGATTAATTAGCCGATATTTTCATCCCATTATATATAGAGAAAAATATATTTTAATTGCATCTATTTTTTTATCTATTTGAATAAATGATACCATGATTTGATCGAAGCAAGAAAACTCTTGGGGAAATGCACCCGTTCAAATTTTAAAAATTCAAAATCCCATCATTACGACTAATCCGATTATTATTCATTTTTATATAATATTTTTTTTATAATATTTTTATATAAAAATTCATTTTTATAGAATATATATTCAAAAAAACATTAAAAATATTAGGCAAATATTTTTTTTATAGAAATTCAATTCTCAATTAAACTTTTTAAAAAGGATGAGATTTGAAAATGTTTTACCCATTCATAATTTGAGATTCCACATATTTTTCCACCTCGCCAATCAAATCCAAAATTATGGGTCCCAACATTATTCATTAATTTTATGAATAAGATTATTTCAATCCCCCATTTTTATTCAAAAACATTAAATTTCTAGATCACAAGTAAATCTTTATACATAATCAATGTACCTTTTGATTTAAACCTTTACTCTATATCGAAATCTCAATGTATTTTCATATTTACATGTTATTAAAATAGTAAACTTGTAAATATTTTGAATAAACAAGATATATCATAGATACAATGATATTTCAATCCAACATAACAATTTTTTACTTTACATGATCTCATATAGACAATTGTTATGATACCATTTTGTAAAAATTATCTCACATGCTCTTTTCTTAAACTTATATTTCCAGACATTCCATTTTACATGAAACAATATACTTTGGGGAAAGTTACTTCACTATCACAATTAATTGATATATGATGCATCAGACTAGAGAAGTGTCTAATATCAAAAAATAGATTCCTAATTCGTTCAACATTCATTCCACATGTTTCTAAGGTGATAAACTCTGAATCTATGGTCAAATGTAAAATGCATATTTGTTTCTTTCTAATTATAGAAAAAACAAAAACTCTCTGAGTAAACAATCATCCAAGTATGGATTTTTTTTCACCAATACTATTAATTCAATTAAAATTGTTGTATCCCACTAATACATCTGAATAATCATTGTAGTACAAACATAAATCTCGGGTATTTCTCAAGTATTTAAGGATTATGATTATAAATTTCCAATTATCCAATCCAATATTACTTGTATATTTACAAATTTTACAGACTAAAAATCAATATCAAGTCTAGATCATTGCATTACATTCATTAAAGAATCAGTTACACTAGCATACTAAAATTCTGATGCGACTCTACCTATATAATAAAATAGTTTACCACTAGAATCAATTAGTGTATTATCATCCTAGAAACCAAGATAATCAAATTAATTTAACATTTCTTAAATGTAATTATAATTAATTAAATAATAACCCACACTATGATTTCTAACTTTAATACCTAGAGTAGTAACAACAATTCCATGATCCTTAATTTCAAACATAGTGGATAAATAATTCTTTTACTCATATACACTGATCATATTGGTTCCAAAAATTAACATATCGTCCATATATAGGCATACAATAACTCCATATTCATTTGTGATCTTTGAATAAACACATTTATCTTAATTTTTATAATTAAATAAATTACATAAAATAATATAATCAAATTTCTCACATCATTGCTTCAGATAATATTTAAGGTCATTATGAGATTTAACTAGTATACATATTTTCATTTCATTGCCTTTTAAAATGAAAAATTGTGGTTGTTTCATGTTAATATGTTAACTTAAGCACCCATTTAAAAAGAATTTTTATGATCTATTTGATGGTAATATAAATTATTAATTTAAAAAAAATCAAATAAAATAATTATTGATGTAATCCAAGATATGGGAGCATATGTATCAAAATAATCAGCCCCCTTTTTGTCTAAAACATTTGTAAACCAATCTAGCTTTAAAAATTGAATGTGACTATTAAAATCGTAATTTTTTTCTGAAAACCCATTTAAAAGAAATAGGCTTTGAACCTCTTGGTATATTTAAAAAGACACAAATAATATTCCCCATAATAGAATCTATTTCATCATTAATTTCTTCTTTCTAGAATGCAGCATCTTTAGAAGTAAAAGTGTCTTTAAATTTATTTGGTTCATCTTCTATAGTCAATATCATAAGATACATATTCAGAAGATGATTATTTTGACATACCCTAATAATTAAAACTATGGAATTATGAAAAATAAAATATAGATGATGATTTATAGCATCCTAACATAGTTCACCACTTGAACAGTGCTCTCATCTAGTTGGCCACTAGTCCTTAGGAGTGCCTCCATAGATGTAAAAGGATATCGACTAGTAGTGGGAGTTTTATTAGGTGATAGTTGGGAGACTATACCCTCAGTTAATTATCATTATAATGGACCATATATATATATATATATAACATAGTGTAAGAAGGACTGCATCAGAAAATGAAAATAATAAACTTAGTATAAGCATGATAAAAAACATTAGAATAAATAATAAACATGCCCAATGGCATAAAAAATTAGTAAATAAAACAATCCATGTCATAAAAGATCATAAAAAATAGTATAGAATTAGTGTTTCATGGAGTTGAAAATATAAGTATATATAAGGAATGAAAAAGATAAAAAGATACTATAACATGATGTAGAGGATCCACCTGGGATAATCCATCCATTCCATACAAAAGGTATGTCTAGGATCATAGATGTCTATCTCTGATCCTGATTCCTTACATGATCTGAAATACATAAAGTCTACACGTGTCCTGAGGGGCCCGTGTAGGGTGTGTATATGAACTAAGTAGGCCATCACCAATGTTTACTCGTCTTACATCCATAATTTTAAAGATGTATATTAAATATAAATAAAAGGAAACACATGAACATTTAAATAAATAATCTGATTCACTTATGCTCATTAGCTATAGGGAAATAATCACATACTTCATCTATAATTGATATATCTCATAACACAGCCCCACAAATATAAATATATATATATATGTCTGTGTGTGGAATACATCACATGTCTGCATATATATATTTTTTATGGGGATGATCCATAGATTACTGCCAAAGTGTCCCTTGGTGAATATAATATCAGGTGAAACCTCGTGTTTGACCCATAAATATGTCACCGAGTACCACATGATATCTATCAAGTACTTGACACCCACATGGAATTCCCAAAAAGTCCCTAGTCCCCCATAACTCCACTCAAAAGTCCCTTTTGGATTAACAAACCAATGTCTAGAGGCACAATAATATCCTCCCTCTCAATAATAAACCATCATCGTCTCGACATCTAATATACCAATGAATGAAAATATGTGTACTACTATAATCCCAACCTGGTTTCCTCATGTATAACAGTTATTCTAAGCCCAAACCAATTCTCTCAACACCAACACATGATGGTCCATCACCATCCATGTGGTTTTCTATAGGGAGAACATCTAACATAACTGATGGTCTATACAATCCCCTAAAATATAATATATATGAAGAAATCCACCCATAATGAGTGGTCCACACCACCTCGATTGAGTACTATCTCTGTGAACAATGGTGTGTTAGCCAGCAACGATAGGGATCATACCAACAATGACCTAACACACATCATCTAACACCTCATGTACAAATGGCCAGTATCATACATAGTAATGCGGGCCATGCCCTCATCTTGATGACCTCATTGTATCAACCCGGTGACCATGTCCCCTTAACAAGGTGATTTTCATTACCCTGTGTCTCTCGAGAAAAGTCCAATTTAATTAGCAATGTCACCTCAGTCCATGTGAACAATATCACCCCTATCCTTGATCCTAGCCCATCAAATTCTCAAGGTAATCAGTCAATCAATAAATAAAACTCAATTAATTTAAATTCGATGACTAACCTAAACTTCTTACTTTTTCAAAATACCCTTACCCAATTTATCATTCATAATCATAAGCTAGGGAATTCTTAAAGCCATCCCACAACATCAATTTAACAATTTGATGGAAAATTATTTATTAATGGTTTGTCACAACTATCTACATTTAAATATATAGAATTCACCCCCAAAAGCCATAAAATTAAGGATAAACCTAAGAACTACCTACCTTGTCCTCAAATGTACTCTCTCATCTAATATAGGCTTCAAACTCGATTCAAAACAAGAGAAATCAATATTTTGGAAAAGCGCCCCGAATATAGGGAAAAAGATATTGTATAGATTTAAAATTTAATATGGTTAGTTAACAAAAGTAGAGATGAAATATGATTAAAGGTTTTACCAATATTATTCCAATGAGACTATTAGATCTCGAAATGGAGCTCGGATGGTGGAGGTAACTCAAATCCTAGGACAAGAGTATAAAATGGATCTCTCCTGTACTATGTGTGAAAAGGAGAAGAAAGAAGAAGTAAATATGAGGGAGGGTAAATATGGTAATTGACCACTTTTTAAAGACCCTCATGGTTTGGATAACTTTCTTTCAACCATGCGGTGGTCACTTTCCAAGAACCACCATCACATGGCTTAGGTATATTGTTTTTTAAACCATGGTTAGATCGTTCAATTAACTTCTATTAAAAAATCTTGGGGAATCACATGATAATGAAACCCCACTGGTAGGGTTTAACAAACTATGTTCACCGAATTTGAGGGTCACATAGTTTCTATTGGGAGGTTGCATGACTAAATCAAACCATGCACCTATGTTTGTCATTTCCTAAAAAAAATCCATGGCACAATGCACTTTAAACTCATCTAAAATACTAAGTCACTTTATAGGCCTTAAAACCCATCTAAAATCAATGCCTTTATTCATTAAAACTCCCAAAATTAGGTTTTTAAGATCAAGAGAAGTGTTGGACTACTCACTAAATTCAAAAAATTAAAAAATGTTGAGGTTTTCAAGGCACTCAAAAACCTAGGATGTTACAATCCTCATGCCATAAATTATCTCTTCCATGTGCTATTAGACATTACCCTGAGATGGTACCAAACATACACATATCATTACATCAACCTTGTCATACATGGCCAATAAAACATAGGTCATCTCCCCATAAGGCACTCCCAACCTTTGGAGTTACATGTCTGGTCTCTTTCCAACAAAAAATTAAAACATTTCCAATGGTTCAGGGACAATCCTTATACTCAATAGTACATCAATGAAATATCATCATTCATACACCTCATTAGGCTCTCAATTCATTCCCATGACATACTTCACAACCACCAAGTCCCACCTCTCATAATATTCTTATTTAAAATCTATGACATACATGAAACTCTTAAAATCACATATCTCATCAAATGCACAAACATCCTTCCCCAAAACAGATGATCAAAATGACATACAACGTATATACATATTCTTTCCCATCATAATATCGATTCCAATGCACCTCAAACAAATTCTACATCTCATTAATTTACACAAAGAGTTTTTCCATACATGACACGCATCAAAACCCACATATAATCATTTTATAAAAGATCCATCATCTCAACAAATGTTGAAAAATAATCCCGCATTACATATACAAATGAATTCTCATCATAGTACTAATTCTTACCCACCTCATAGATAGCCTTCATTGCATCGATGACAAAAAAAATAAAATATGGTTCCTTTTTAACTTATATATATATATATATATCACACATGATAACCAATTACAACCTACTAACTAGTGCATTGTTTGTCAAAAAATGATACTCGGGCACCTCTTCCACAAAAACTGTCCATGCCAACACAAAAGAAAATTCGGTCATGACCAGAGTGTAACTCTAACTGTCATTGGCTCCACATCCTGCTATACCCCTGGAATCTTAACAACATGGACTTTTCTTAAATCCCGACTATCCAAATCCTGACCACGTTGAGGAGATTAATCATCTACAATCCACTAACCCCATTGATGGGTCTGTCTATCTCTGCCGAAACATCCACGTGTAACTAGATCCCAGCTACCATCTCCTGGTATAGCTCCTCGTCCATCCTAATATCCTTGATCCTACCTTGGTCCATGACTCCTAGCAATCCATGATCGCTTCATTCTAAACCTATCTAGATACCCCATATGACCCCATGATCAACACTCCTTCAGAACCAAATCACACTAGGTCCATACATGCCCTGGATTCACACACTAGAAGCACATAGTTGAAGACCCACTCCTCAGTGGTCTACCTAAATCTTAGTCTTGACTGACCTACTGAGCAACCTCACGATTCAACTTCTTTCTACCTAAAGCATCACCACTAAGATGTCATGATGTAATCACCTGGATAGAATGAGATTGGTCTTTTAAGTTTCCCTCATCTATCAATGCCTTATTAACTACCTCTATTAATGTGGTTGGGATGAAGATACTTATCTGGACTCTAATTGAATTCCTTAATCCATCCTCAAAATTCCACACCCTAATAATTTCCCTTCCCACTATAGCAGGTGAAAATGAGACAAATCTGTGACACTGGCCACATAATCAATGAAAAATGTATCCCCATTCTAGAGGTTGAAAATAATTGTAGGCTCTATATTAAATCATCATTTTAGGGAATATGTTCTCAAAGAACATTTCCTAAAAATCCTTCCATGCTAGTCCCTCATGTCTACCCTCCTAACCCTGTACATCCTAATAGTTCTTTTCCAATCCTAGTAGCATGTATGTCGCCAGCTTCACCCTCTTCCATGGAGGTGTCTCAAGATGATCGAGGATATTTTTCACCAAATTGATCAATTTATCTACATCCTATAGTCCACCATCACCATTTAATAATGGTGGGTGGTGTTACCAGAACTCATAAGTCAGATACATGATAGACACCTCAGCTACCTATGCTCCTTGGTCAATACCCTATTTGATCCACCCCAAGTTCACTCTAAGCTTCTCATCAAGAATTTATCCTAAAAAATTAATCTTATGAGGCTAATCCACCCGTACTAGAGCTTGTACTATTTTATCATGATCATTCTCACCCTCAAGGGCCTCATCCTAACCCTTAGGGGCCTCATCCTATGCATGCTCATGTGGCACCATATCACTACCGCCTTGACGCTCCATCAGAATCCGTCTAGGTAGCGTCACACCAAATAACAATCACAATTCCCAAACAACCATAATAATATATATATATATATATTGTAGATAAGAAAAACTATAATATGTAGTGTATCTCACCACCTTTACACTCACCTACCACACCATGTCACAAGACATCAGTCATTATGACCCCATACATACCATTATTAGGGTGCAGTGTCACATATAATTTGGTCTCAAGGCCCCTTTATTACATATAATATATTTGGGAATCATATATTATCCGTCCTCAATACCCCTTTTCTACCCATAACAGATTCAAGCTTCACATTTCATAAATATCAATCTTGGGAAGCTGAGTAAAATAAAACAAAAAAGGATATACAATAAAACGCAATTTATCTTCTTTGGTGACACATTAAATAGATCACCCCCTTTTATCATCCATGTCCATCCTTATTAGGATCAATCTTATGCATAATATATATATATAGTATGACATCATATCTCATCAAGAACATCATACTCGGGACAGAATAGTATAATTCCACCAAAAATGCTATGTAGGATAACATTATTCTACTTATTTGTTGACACATTAAATAGACCAACCCACTTAGCACATTTCAGGTTCCTAGTGAAGATTACAAGCAAAATCATAGATCTTATGATCCTATGTTTCTTTCATGAGGCATAAAAAACCATCACTTACCATACCGGTCCAAGGGTCAATCCACATAATAGATAATCATCACACCCAAGTGCACCACTTGAGGTGGTAATAAAATCTGTTGTAAAAACACACAATAGAACCTAAATTTTCAATCCTTAGTAACATGATCTTTCCCCCATGAATAGGGTTATAAGAACCCAAACACAAGCTTTCAACCCAATTTCATCAACATCCAAGTATATGTTCTACCATATCACAAATAATAAGACCAAAAGAAGAAATGAAAACTCTTTTGATACCATTTGTAGGACCTAGTTATCCACTAAAACAACGCTCTAAGATGGCTTGTCACTAGGCCTTAGGCATGTTCCCATGTACACTGTAAGCTATTTATTAACAGTGGGGGTCAGATTAGGTGATAGTGAGGAGACTATAGCCTTATGTGATAATAATAATTATGGTCTGTATATATATAACAAGTAGAAGAAGGAACACATTAGTGGAAGAAACAAATATACTCAATGAAATCATGATAAGAGGTAGTAGAATAAATAATAAATAATTCCAAAGGCATAAAACATTAGAAGATAGAACATTCCATATCATAACAGGTCATAAAAAATAGCAGACAAGAAGAGTCACCCTTGGATGACCATATCAGTATATATATAAAGCATGAAAAATCTCAAAATAAAATCCCACACATTATAGAGTAACCACCTGGTCCACTGCCATCCATTCCATGAAAAATGTACTTTTACGATCACTAAGGTTTACCACCTAAGCCTGATCCCTTTCCCAATATGAAGGAAATAAAATCTATATGTGTCTCAAGGGATGAATATAGGGTGTTATTATGAACATAGTAGGCCACAAAAAACTTGTTCCTATCATACATCAATTATTATGTAGGTGTTTGTAAAATTTAAATTCAAGGAAACTCATTCACATTTAAATTAATAGCATGATTCCATTGTGCTTAGATGTAACAAGGAAGAGGTCACATGTTTTTATCCATCATTGATATATTTGAAAACACTTTCCCTCAAATATATATATAGAATACAAAAAATGTGTTCATATATGTATATATATATATATACAACATTATGAACCCATAGCTTAGTGCCCAGACGTCCCATGGTGAATATCATATTAAGTGAAACCTTAGTTTACACCCATAAACATGTCACCTAACACCTCATTCTATCTATCATTTACCTAACCTCCTCATGTCATGCCCAATAGTTACCTGGTTACCTATATATCAACTCCAAATTCTCTATTAGCTCAACATCCGCACATCCAAAGGCAAGATGATATCCACTCCCAAATAAATAAATTTACATCAGGTCAATACCTGATGTACCAAACTAAAAAAATATTCATCCCTCCATAATCTCATCCAATCGAATACAGGTATAACAAAAAGCCTCATCCCCCAACCAATGGTCTCAATACCATCACTCAATGGTCCATCATCATCCATGTGGCTATTTATGGTGATAACCACTAACATAACTAATGGTCAACAGCATACCCTAATACACAATATCTATGAAGGTCTCCACACACAACGAGTGGTCAATACCCCCATGAATGTGTCCTGTCAGTGTGCACATGACTCCAATGATGCATCGACTAACAACTCTAAGTAAAATCAGCATGAAGAATACCTAAGACACATCATCTGACGCCTCATTCCCCTATAACCATGTTGCTAAATCCTGATGGTCAACAACATTCATAGTCACATGGGCTATTCCATTATCCTGATGACCACTTTTCTATATCCAGACCACTATTTCACCTAAACCTTGTGATAATTATCACCACATGTTCCTTAGTCTAAGTCCATCCTGATGAAACACATCACCTCATCCCATTAGATCAAAATCACCTCAATAATAATGTATAACCTATCATTTTAGAAAGAAATTAATGTAATCAATATATAAAATTCAATTAATTTAAATTTAGTGACCATTATAAACTATCCGGTTGGTCAAAATCCCCTTACATGGATTATCATTCAAAATCATAATCTAAGGAGTCATTAAAGGCATCCCACAACATGAATTTCACAATTTAAAAACTAAAATTTATTTATTATGAGGATCTTATGGTCTAACCACATTGTATTATATAGAAAAAAACCTGAAACCCCCATAAAATTAAGGATAAATATTGGAGCATCCTAACTTGTCTTCTATGTGCTCATTCTTCTAATATCGGCCTCTAACTCAAGCTAAAATGAGATAAATTATGATTTTATAAAAACTTTATAAAGATTTGGGAAAATGGATCTCATAAATTTATAGTTATATATGGTTAGTTAGTAAAAGAGTAAATGAATGAGGACTAAATGCCTTACCAATACACTTCCAACAAGACCAACAGATCATGAATCAGATCTCAGATGACGGAGGTGGCTCAAATCCTACGAGAGGATAAACAAATGGATGTCCCCTCTGATGTGAATGAAAATATAGGGAGATAATGAAGTGGTAAGGAAATATAATTCAGAGGAAATATGGTAATTTTAGACTTTTTAAATATCCACATGGATTATCCACACAGTTTGGCTAATCATGTGCCATCTTTATAGTGATCACTACCCAAAACCTCCCTCCCACAACCTAGGTGCACTGTTTGCCACACCATGCATAGACCATGTGATTCCCCTCTATTAAAAACTTCTTAGTTCTCTCATAACCATGTTCCACCACCCACATGGTTTGAAAAAACATTTCTAATGAAATGGTGGGTAGAATAGTTTCTCTTGGGAGGCTACAAAATTAAATATAATTGTGTCCATATTTCTAAACTTTCCCAAAATTTATTATTTAGGGATTGACACACAAGAAAATCATCTAAAACCTCAAGGAACTTTTTCAGATATAATCCTCCACTAAAAAATGACTTGGAACAATAAAAATATTGAAGTTAGGTTCTTAAAATTATTATCAGACTTATCCCACTCAACAAACTCAAAAATTCAAAATAGTTAAGGATTTTGACCCGATCAAAAACTCAGAATGTTACAAGATGTTTCTTTTTCCAAGGCCTCATAATTTGTTTACATTTCACTAGAGAATACTTCTTATTCTCAACCGTTTTATTTGAACTAGATGGATTATAAGAAATATGGATATGGAGAATATCCTCAACCATATCATATTTGTAAAATTTATTTTCAAAAAATCATTGTTTCCTGATTAAATGAATTTTTCTTCCAAATCAATAACAATACATGATTTTCTATTTTCTAAATATCCATAAAAAATACTTTAATTCCCCTAGGACCTATTTTAGTTCTTTTAGTATATAACACTCTATAGTATTCTAAACACCCCTACACATTAAAATAATGATGATTAGGTCTTCCACCTTTCTAACTTTCATAAGGGGGTAACATATGTTCCCCAAAATAAATAATATTATGAATATGACAGGTATATAGTAAATTTTCACCCCATATATTTAATGGTAATAAGGATTTATTAATTATTCAACTTTCTATTTCTTCTAAAGTATGATTATTTCATTTAAACTGACCAATTTTTTTGAGGTGTGTAAGGAGCATTACTTTGTTGAGTTATTCCATTTTCGACCTAGAAATAATTAAATTCATTCATAAAGTATTCAAAACATATATCTAATAATAATAAATTAATTGGTTTTAAATTTCACATGTATACTTCTTAACCATATTAAAGCATTCATATTTTTTCTAAGAAGATATATATGTAAATATCTACTACAGACATCAAATTGAGTAATGAAATGCATTTTTCCTCTATGAAATAACAATCAATTTAATTATAAATTATCATAATTTAATAATTCTAATATAATATAATTTTTCTTAGTAATTTTAAATTTTTTTTAACTAATTAAGATTCTAGAAATATTTTACACATATTAAATTCATTTCTAATGTAAATTATGTATAAATTATTCATTAATTATAATGAATTATAATTACCTTGTTCCAAATTATAATCCCATTAATTAGAGGATTTAATCATTTAAGTATAAGATTCAATCAAATTAATAATAATATTTTGATATATTCCATCATTTGAGTACCCATTCCACAGAAACATGCCTCCCTTCAACAAGATAACATTGTCGGATTCGAATGAATCCTAAAATCCTTTTTTGAAATTAAGATCAATAGAGACTAAATTATTTGTCATTTTAGGTACATATAACAAATTTCTAAGAGTCAAATTCTTTGCCGAAGTAAATTCTAATTCCATGATTCAATGTCTGGTGACATTAAATCTTGAATGGTTTCAAAGTTGTACTTCTTTTTTGATTATACTATCATCAAATTTTTTGAACATTAAACAATCCTTATAAACATGCATCATTACTCTAGAATCAGCCCACCATCTCATCTTCATCGAAGTCAGATTGACATTATATATCATCAAAACTATATTCCAATCAGCCAACATATTTTTAGTGGGTTTTTTAATTTCATATGATAGTGACATTCCCCTAAAAAATGCCCTAGTTTTCCACTGAAAAATAATTCTCTTTTCTTCTTGTAATGATTAACATTATTCATGAATTGTTGAATTTTCTTTAAGACATATAAGGGATAGTTTTATGGTTACATTCCCTCAATGTGACTAACCGTTGTATCAAATTTTAATTCTTTTCCCATGTATATCAACATGAATTCATCTTCAATGTGAAGAATATTTTTAAATTTTTCAGGGAAATATCTTCACTCATTTTAATGACTTATTTAATAAATTTTTTCCACATAGTTTTCAATTTATAAATAATTTCCCCAATTTGGAAAGTTTCTAGTATATTAATATTAAGGGAAAAAATATTTTCTATATAACTTGTAGCTGGTAAACTTTCTCCAAAACTGGATTGTTTCCAATCATCTGAAAATTAAGATACGATGTAATAATAAATTTATTCATACATTCTTCCAAAACATTTCATAATTATTCTAGTGCATAACATATCTCTCGATCAGACATCATTTAGAAGATATAGTCATAAATATGATTTGATAATGTGTTTATAATATTTCCTCAACATACAACCAGCCCATATTTTGGTTTTTTCTCCATTTCCTGATTATTTTCAACTTGAGTGAAAATAATTGTTATTCCTTATAGATTTTGAGTGGCCTCATTGGGAATGGGAGTAGGGTTTGGTTCTAGTGTGTAAAGAATTGTCCACACTATAAGAATATATATTATTTTATCCCTCCACTGAGATTAACTATTTCAATATAAATGGTTATCTTGACCATGTATTGGTTCATTACGTTAGGGGATTTAGAATCCATCTTCTTGGTCCTACCTTCCCTCAAACCCTTTTGAATGTTTTAAAATAGGAATTAATATGGAGAAGAAAACAAATATTCAAATATCGATGCCTGAATTTAATTCCCTATTCAAAAGGGTCTAATCCCTCCCCCTAATTTTTGGTGTACGGTTGTTGGTGGATGTTTCCCTTGAGGATTCCACCAAGATTTTTGTTATGTCAAACACCATATTCTGATAGCCCCTCAGAGCTTATGTTGGGATATATTATCTAAATAATTTTTGGGATTGAAGAGATTGATTAGTCATTCTCTTCATCCCTTTATTTATTGATCAAAATTAGTTGTGTATCCCACAAATTTTATTTTCCCATTTTGATCGAAAGATAACTTCATTTGATCAAATTGAGACAACTATTTTTCGGGGGAAATCGTTCAGATTTCAAACATTCCAAATCAAATCATTACAACTAATCCTATCATTAGTCACTTTTATAAATTAATTCATTTCATTTTGTTTCATTTTTTGTTTTTTTTCATTGTATATATAATATATATTCATATTAGATAACATTGTAAAAAAATATTTATTTTAAAAATATAAGAACATTATTTAAGAAAATATATATTTTCTTATGGAAAAATATTACCAAAGACCCCTTTCAAAAAGGGATGTTCTTTGAGAAATTTTAAACCATTTCCTTCGTGGGATTCCACATATTTATCCACCTCATCAATCCAAACTCTAAAATATGGGTCCCACCTTTTTTCATTAATTTTAGGATTAAAATTATAACATAATAGAGGTGAATGATGACATAGTGACATGTACAAAACTAATATTTAGGTCACTGAGCCTTCATGACACATTATTTCTGATCCTTCAGTGTACTAATAAAATAAAATAAGTCCAATGGGTGATTTCCAATCCTTAGTATAGATATACTTAATCTAGTGAGGTTAATGAAGTGTGTGATGTATGCTTTTTTTCAATCCCACCCACCCTACTTTGTTACATATATATTAATCTAACATAACATTTCATACATTTATAATTAATAAATTAATATAACCCATTATATTTTAATATAAAATTATATATATTAATATAACATTAAATATCTTTATAAATACATATTAGAAAAACATTAAATATATTTATAATTAATAGATATTTATATATTAAAAAGACTAATTAATGATTTATTTAAAATATTTTATAGTCATACATACATATATATATATATATATTAGTATAAATATTAATATATCTATTTAAATAAAATTTTGTATGTATACATATGTATATATATTACATATTACCTTTAATATATATATAAATATATTAATATATATCTATATATATAATAAATTGATATTTATATATTTATTTAAATAAATTAACTTTGCGTGTCTATGTATATGTATATAATATATAAACTCACTCATGTGTGTGTGCTATATTTTATTATTTATAAGACCTCCAAAGTTACCTCTTTTATTCCAAATAATACTTTCACTATTTAGAAATATTATAAAAATATTTTTATGCTTAGAGAGTTGGAATTGATCCCTCTTTCACCCCATTTCTCTTATAATTTATGTCTATGTTGATTCCTCAAAAACATTGGGGTATTTTAGTTTGGGTAGAGATAGAGAATGAATATTTTCATAAGAAAGTGGTAATATTTTAGTATTGGGTAGACTTTTTCTTCAATTGATTTCGATTTGGTCAAATAGGATTGTAGGCATGAATCAAGGGAACTTAGAATTAGTCCCCAAACCCTTGTCTATGAGGAATAACCAACCAATTTTATTGATGATGATGGGTTTATAACTTCCTTTTCCTAGTTCTCCCTCAAATGACTTTGTTGGGACATTATGAAATTTTAATTTCACTTTCTCATATGTCAGATGTTACTGAATAGTGTAGATGGTCAATGATGTATATTGGGGAGACTATACCCTCTAGTACAGAATTATAATAACAGTGGAATGTGTGATAAAAATCCATATAAATCGACTCTTGATGATAAACAAGAATATTCCAAACCAATTTCATATAATAAATCATGAAATTTCATACTAGATGTCATTCTAATATGTCATACAACTAACTAAGATGAAATATAGAATTCATAAGTAAAGACTCAAAAAACCGACCTTGAATCCCATACTCATCCCCAACTCCAAGATTTCCCATCCAATAAAGAAAACAATCAAGAATAGCGCCCATTAAAATAGTGAAATGTCATTCCAAGGATTAAAATTATCAATGGAAACATGGTGAATTATAATGGTAGAGGCACATACATGATTAAAAAACTTCAGACTGTAAGAAAATTCTCTTTCTAGGGGAAATTTAAAGGATCATATATCAGGTACATAAAATATCAAAATAAACCCTAATCAAAAACATGAAAAACATGTTGACCTATGACACTTTGATTAGTTCATGACATTATCAAATTTCATTCTATTTGTTACATTATTCCAAGTCCCATTTTCAATTCAAATATGTCATTATTCCAATATTCCAACACACCAATATTCCATTTCCAATTTCATTCAAATTATCCAATTACATTCTATATTACAAATTTATATTTCAATTGTTCCCAATTACTAATTTACATTTCAAGACAAGACCCAATTCAATTCATAAGTTTATTATTCCTAAAACTAATCCACAATTTAGGTATAAGTCAATAGACTCATATGTCCCATGTTACAATCAATGGCCAATAATAAACACATGCCTTTGGTGGATGAAGGTTCAAGGTATTATTCACCAATGGAACTGATAGGATCCATGGAAGGTCTATGTAAGAGGATTCAAGAATTAATCCTGGAATCCAATTATGTGAGGTCATTTAATAACATAAAAATGAAATCACACATATTACACATACTAGAGAACCATATCAAACCATAGATAGTTTTTTAGACCACCTACCTTAAGAAATGAAGAATAAATCCCAGATAAAGTGTCTTTATCAATGAACCACGCCATTATCCCTTTTGGGTAGATATATATTCCCCACATAAGGGATAGATAAAGATTAATCCAGAGAAAACAAGAATAATTCTCCAATTCTATGAATGTTAAATTGAATATGGATGTTTGGATTGAAGAATAGATTAAGGGATTAATGGTTAATGTTGGATAAAATGAGGAATACTTGGATAACATTTATAGATAAAAAATCCCAAATTAGGGGTGAAATATGGGTGATTACGAGTTAAACTGGGATTTCAATTGATGAAAATATTATTCCACCCCTTGGGTTTCCATCCCAGGTCAACACCCCTACCTAAGCACTAGATTCCACTAGCTAGTTGTTGGTTTCCACTGGCCAGATGGCAGTGCCAGACATAGATCCTTCACCATTGATAACACCACTAGTTGGTCGGTGGGTCTTTTATTGGAGACCCATTCTACTAGGTAACCACTATCTGGCCAATCGGTCTCACTGGTTGGGCCGTAGGCTTCCTATATTAATACCCAATGACTTCTAAGTCCACTGGCTAGTTAGTAACACTGTAAAATCTCTATTACAACATTACACTACTATAATTTTCTATTATGCCTCCTTATATCTCCCAAGCACATTTAAAACACCAAAAAACTAGGAATATGTCTCTATATAGAAAATAAAGAGGTTTAACAAAAATATAAAGAGAATCCATAATGAACATAAAGAAGGAATTACTTCGTAAATAGTGTGGTCTTTCAACTTCCCTACCACATAAAAACTCATCCTTTAGATGTACTCCAAAGAATAACTGAGATTTGTCCTTGAACAACTCTGGCAACCACACCATCATATTTGAATCACTCTCCCAGGTCTCCAGCTGAACACTCCAATGCTTCCACTACACTCACAATATGGTAAAAAAATTCCTCAAATATTATTTTCACTACAATCTATGATATATATCAGATTATACTCAAAGTATACAATGACATCAAGCTTAAAATCTTCAAAATTTATCAATTTAGAAGGATTCATGTGATATATATGAATCTATGACACATGAAAATTTTATGACACTATATTGTTGTGGAAGACCCAATTAGTATAATAATGGATTGATTATATATATGTTCTCAAACTACATGAAAAATCTGAGTGCCACCTTATCATATTTTTAGATATGATGTTTCTCTATCCTTGGTGACACTAGATGGGAAACATGGTGGCCAACCCCAGACTCCATAGGTTAACTTTGATGGTCAACTTAATATTTTTCCCTTCTCTATGTTTCTACAAAAAACTTTCTGATCATTTGAACAAGCTCAAATGTCCCGTACATGATACTATTTCTAAAAAGAGATGATTTGACCTCCTCTAAATAAAAAAATTGTAAACAACATGATCTTACATATAAATCCTTGCAAAGATCCATTAGTATTTATGTTTGTAACGTATTATTGTATGTAATGTCCCTGGGATCCAAATTGTTCTCCTAAGAATCAATGATGTCTAAAACACATGCGAACAATATTTCCTCCAAAATATAAATCATCCACACATATTGGATATAAGATTAAGGGTGATAGGTTATGCTCAGATAAACCTAGGATCCCATTTCCATATAAAGGTCATTCCCACACTATGATGTAAAATGGGGATATGAATCAGAAATGATACTCTAATGAACATCATGGATCCTAAATACCTCTCATATATATATATATATAGATTACCTAGATCATTTATGGTGAAGGTGTTAAAGATAAATATTCGGTGTGTTAACTACATTATTTGATCCTCGATCACCCACACTAAATAATTGTTTTGAGGTCTTAGGGGTAATCCTATAATAAATTCTAGGTTAATATCATTCCACTTCTATTTTGGAATGAGAATGGTCTATATAATCCTATTATACCATTAACGCTTGTCCGTCACCTACTCACATGTGAAGCATCGTACTACGAATCCCACTACCACATTCTTCATCATAGACCACTGATATTTTATATATATATCATGATACATATTCGTCATCCTAGGATTATAAACACATTTAAAATCATGGTATTACCTCACCTCTTCCTCACAAAAACCTTAACGAACCTAGATATAGCCTTGGGAATGAAGAACCTCATTAGTGTCATGGAAATATCATAGTGGTGGATCCCCCCATATATTCCATCCCTTATTAATAAACCTTCTATGTTAGACAATTTCCTCCACTTTCTTGATCTAGGAGAATAAAAACAACAGACATCCATGTTATAGTAACTCACCCCAGAGACTCCTAAACATCCATATGCATATCTACAAAAAAGCTTCATTAGCCACCACTCTTCAAAATATCCATACAATACCTGAGTCTTTGTATTCCTACTCAATTTTTTACTAATAATGTTTCCCTTACCAGTAGTATATGAAAAATCAAAGTCATAAGACTGTAGATACTCGACCTACCACATATGTTGAAGGTTCAGGCCAAGATGTGAAGAGATACACTTCAAGTTCTTATATTTTGTATTCACCATGAATCTATCATCCAAAAGATAATTTCTCCTGCATCTCAGGAAGTATACCACCATACATAAATCTATATTATGGGTGGTATAATTATGCTCATATTTCCTTGATTGTTGAGATCCACAAGCAACCATTTGATCCTCCTACATTAGAACTATATTAAGACTGACTCATGATGTGTCACAACAAATTTTATACTCCTTTCCTAGATTAGGAAAAGTGGGGATTTCTAATGAAGTCAACCCACCCTTCAATTCCCAGAATGAATCCTAACAATAAATTGAACCAACCAACTCAGTTCGTTTCATGGTCAATCTAAACATCAAAACAGCAAAATAAGAGAAGTCATGGATAAAACATCGATAATATCCTTCCAACTTTAAAAATCTCAGAATCACATAGACGTTCTTGGTTCATTCTCAAGATACCAGAACCACCGCCTTATTTAGTTCTAATAAAACTCCATCCTTTTAGATATTGTATCCCAAGATGTTCACTTTTTCAATCTAGAAACAGAGTATTGATATATTGCGGTATAGATGATGCTCCCTGAGTATACATAAAATGATTTAATGATATTGGTCATGATCTTATTTAGATTGGTATTACACCAAGACATCTTTGATGAAAACTACCATAAATTGATTCATATACGGATAGAAGATTCAATTCGCTAAGGTCTTCAATATCACAGGTGTTTTCATTGGACCAAATTAAATTACAAGAAATAATAGAAGTTATACCTACTCCTAAAATTAGTATGGTGTATGTTAGAAGGTATCAAAATCAACTAACAGTAATTATAACTCATGTCAATATTGGATAAAAACTGAGTACCTCTCATCTGATCAAAGAGATCATTGGTGTGCAGAAGGGGAAACTCTTTATTAATTTACATCTGGTACTACCAAGGATAATGTACACATAATCACAAGGTACCATATGCATTTTTAATAAATAACATGGGGGAACCCCATGATGATGTATTAGGCCATATAAATCCCCTACCTTCCAAATCCTCCAAATTCACATTCAACTCCAAAATATCTACTTGGGACATCTTGTAGGGTGGGATAGAAATAGGTACTTCTGAAACCAACTGGACTGTGAACTCAATCTCCCAATCAAGTGGTAATATGGATAAATCTCTAAAAAAGATATCCCAAAAGTTTCCCATTACTGTAGGAATCATACTCTACTATGACTCATTGTCATCCAAAATAAGAATTTATACCTATTCCATGAGACAATATAATATACTCTAAATTAGCCTAGAACATCCATCCAAAATATATCATCCACCACAGTGGATGTAGTTTCCCCTTATAGAGATAGAAATGGCACTCTCCTCTAATAACAGTCGATATGATCCTATTAAAGAATTATCCAATCCATAAACAGAATCTAATATAATCCATCAATTCAAAAAAAATAACTCACCTATGAAATGATAGCCATGAATTTTGATACAACACTCTATAGAGCATCAGATTCCCCCTAACCGCACCCCTAGCGGTGTATCAATGCTTATAACCCCATCCAATCTTTCCAAATAAAAACCCATGACATTGAAATATTGAGAATATATAAATTAATATAACTTAATATGATTCACTTGTATCCAAAAAAGAATAATAAAGGGTATATTTTATAAGAATCACACCTCAGATAGAAAAAGGCCATACATCTAGACTGGTAAGAGTGAATTGTATGGAATGTATCTAATCACCCCTGTACCCTAGGCTCTATCCTAACTCCCTCAATATTCTCTATTCAGCTAAGAATACCACTACTACATTGGGGTACCACAACCCTTAAATCATCCCATGCGACCAGTGTAACTCATGTTACTTTCCTGTTGAGTGGTAGTTGTGTCCCTCCCAATCACTGGTGCCTTCCATGATCATTTTCCACTTCTAGACTGTTGGGTTATCCTGAAAAAACATCTATAGGTGATCTAAATTACTGAAATAAAGATGTTACACTGTAGGGAAAGGACACTGAATGTGATTGCATTCAGCTCTACCACACTAAATTAATTTCACTTAGACATAGTCCAATATAGTTGTAAACTCTCTTGGATGATCTACCTACTATTGACTTGGTAGAAATTCTCAATGTGGTGCTTCTTTCCACCTGAATAAGAACTCTCTGATTATCCTATTGAAACTTCATTCTTGATAATTTAGGTATTCATTTATTTTTCCATTAGTGATGAGATCCTGATTCATCATGTTTCTGAAGTAACACAAATGAAATACATTCACTTGAGGATTTATTTTATATCAAATCTGATCCTAAAAGTTCTTTTCCCTGACTATTTCATCTTCTTATAAAGAATTATAAAAATGTTCTAGGTCTGTGAAGTGACCAACAAAGTCCATTAAGAAAAATCTCCCATGTCATAAGTTCATAAACACTCTATACCTATCACCCATTAGTGTATTTCGATATAATTTACTCATAAATTTCTCCTCAATGAATTTCTAGGTTAGCTTTTCTTACTATCCAACAAGTACTAAGATGTCCCACCAACGTTTGGTAGGTCCTGATGACATATAAGAAACATATTCCACCATACTCTTTATGGGATTATCTAGGTGAATAAATATCATATGGATACACAAAATCTATAACTCAGTTTATTGAGGGCAACCATCCCCAGTGAACGTGGGTGGGTACTACATTTGAAACTCCCTCTTTAAATCAGATGTAACGACCTAGACTTTTTGAAAGACATTTATTCCCTGATAAAATGTGTTCACAATAAAACCATATATCTTTAATAAAAAAGTGGATATAAAGTTCAATTTGACTGTCTAGATTCATCTTTTATATGACTATTCGTCAATATTTTCAAAGGGAACTATACACTTCATAATAATTTTAATGGTATAATTACTGTTTATAATTAAAAATTGAAAAGGTATAATTGATACATAACGAAGAAGTGATGGACTCAACTAGTAGAGTATTTCAATATGAACCCCATTTTTTGATCTTTTGAGGGAGGTAGAATCACAAGGTTTAACTATTGACCATGCATAAGTGGATCTTCAATAAGGGAAGATAGAACAAAATCCCTATGAGATAAGTTCAGGTTACTAATAATTACCACTCGGGCGATGCTAGCTGAGTCGCCCCATGAATTTATCATTTTTGAAAACCTTACCCTTAAGTCATATAGGGGTGCTATTTAGGTTTATGTATCAAGTATCTAGTTATATAAAGTGTAATTCCACTATATAAATAAAAATTTTCTTCATTCAATTACAATCTAAGAATAGTTTTTCATAATAAAATATATTTCTGATTTGATAATTTGTCATCTGGGACCCAAATTTTTCTTTTCAAAATATATCTAAATCTTTAGAATAAAATATTTTATTATAAGTAATACTTTTTTAATTAAATTATAATGATAAAAACACTTTAATTTAACTATAAATGATAAAATATTTTTTAAAATTTTTAACTATCAGGATTCTTACTATGGATTTTCACTCCACTATTTTTTTTATGAAATAAGGATTTTTATATTTAAAAGTTGAAATTATAAAATTTAAGGATCTATTATGATAAAATAAATACATTTCTCAAAGTCATAATGTTTCATTTTTGTTAGGGTAAATTTATGAGAATTTTCTAAAAAAATTATTTTTTGTGAAAAATAAAAATACAGTTTGAGATTTTTGGTATGTTTAATGACTTCATAATTATTTCATAGTGATAAAATAATTAATTAAATAAAATAAAATTCCATAATATGTTAATTTATTAATATAATTTATTGTAACATATTTTAATCAATTTCAGAACCTATAATGTACTTTCCAAATTCTATAATGGTAACTTTAACATTAAAAACATTATTTTTGTGGAAAATTTACTTTTCCATGTCAAAATAAGGAATTCAAATTGAAGATTGAAATTTTTGGAATAAAATAATCTAAAAAATGTTTTAAATGTAAAAAGTCATGGGAAAACCCATGGGAAATCCCTTGGTTTTTCATTTTCCACAACTAATGTTTCCAAGAAATATATTTGGAAATTAAAAAACAAATCATCCACTTTTTCTATAATTACACAAAAAAAATTAACATTTCCTTTCATTAAAAATGCATACTTAATAAATATAATCTATTTTTACCTCCCATGGACTCAACAAAAGTTTCCTCAACTCCAAAGGTTACATTCCTCAAGATTAATGGGTTTCTCTTCTATATAAGGGAATTATTCTACTTTTCCATCGATTCAAAAACCGCTTTTTGTATATACCTTATAATCATCATGATTAATCTATTTTTTACCCTTTTATTAAATATATTTCTTCAAAGTTATTTTTTATCAATGGAATTACCTTTTCCCCTCTCATTTTAACCATTTTTATAAACCATGTTTTACACCTGTCATGCTGCTGAATTTACTTCTCAAAATTTCTCTCATATATTCAAGAAATTCTCATTTATTTTCTTTTTGTGAATACCCAAACCTATTTATTTTCTATGTGTATTTACCTATATGTGAAAATAATTTATTTTAATATAGAATTTACATATATGAAACCCACATTTCCTTTTCATGGGTTAAACAAGACATAATGACCATGTATTTAAGCACTTTTGAAACACTATGTTTTTTAATGAAACCTATTTATTTAATTATCCATATATTATTTATGAATTGTTTTATTATTATCTATTTGTCTCAATTTAATTAATACATAAGATGGGGAAATCTGGATAGTGATCTGATCCATTAAGAAATGAATTTAATCTCTATAGATTACACATTTTACGATACCTTGGTAAATAACCTTGGAAATTTTTATGACACCATAGTAAAAAACCGTAGTGATATGCTTATGAATATATCATTTAAATTTTGTATCCATATTTCCATGTTATTATAATGTTATTTTTATTATTATATGCATATTTTTCCCTTTCTAATTTCATATGGATATCCCTCATGTTCTTATTGATATTCCCCAAGATCACTTGTAAATATTTTCCTTTTCTTTCCCTTATTAGGGCATATGATCTACCATTAATTTTATGTATGTCCTCAGGTTATAAGATATATTTAATGTAATTAATATGATATAATTAAGAATATTTTCAAGTGTATTATAATAATTTTTTATGTTTTCATGTATTGTGTTCATATTTTCCAAGAAACTAAGCATTAAAAGATCCTATAATTGTAAAATATAATAAATTGTTTTCTAACAAAAATGTGGTAATCCATAGTTGGTATCAATGGGTAGTTCAATTATTTCTGTGAATTCAGATTTGAAAACATTAGGTAAAACCATAGGTAAAATTTTGAATATAGTAAAAAATATTGGTATTGAAGTGAAGTATTAATTTAGAGGTTTTTGAGTAAATAAATCCCTATATGGATACAAACAAGTGGATATAGCTCTGGCACTGATGTATCTTGAAAAAAAACCTAAAATAACTACTTTGAGATAGACTCGAATGGGAACTGGAGCATGAAAATGGGCATTCATTCACTACCTTTTTGACATTCCTAGGGGAAATGTTTGGTTAATCACAAATTTTTTATAAATTATTATGAAGGATATATAGAAAATCACTACTGGAAAAACTTCTTATACCCACGGTTCAAAACCGTGGGTATAGCCCCCAAAACCATGGGTATAGCCTATACCCACGGTTTTGGGAACCATGGGATGGAAAGGCCTCTGTATAGGTCCTTATCCTATACCCACGGTTTTCCAAAACTATGGGTATAGGTGTCCTGCCATCATGTCACCAAAACATAGCCAATTTCCACGGTGTCAACGGCTTTTACCCATGGTTTCAAAACTGTGGGTATAGGTCCTAAAATAATGTTGGCGTCGAGTTTTGATACCGCAACCTCTTCGCTGCAAACACCGCATCTAACCACTACCCTAACATCACCTATATGTATATATATATATATATATATTTAGTTAAATATAGTTATAAAAACTGTGGGCATAGAGGGAAGAACCGTGGGTATAGGGTTCCCACCAAAAAAAATTCCTTCCTGTCGAAAAAAAAATTTCCTGCGCACAAAAAAGTGACCTATACCCACGATTTTTCATAACTGTGGGTATAAGTATTTTATCCCAGACCTATCCCCACAGTTTTCCCCAAAACCATGGGGATAGGTACCCCTATACCCACGGTTTTGGAAAACCATGGGTATAGGTCACTTTTCAGGACCTATCCCCATGGTTTTGGAAAACCCTGGGGATAGACCCCCCTATACCCACGATTTTGGAAAACCGTGGGTATAGGTCGTGAAAAGTCACCAATACCCACAGTTTTGGAAAAATGTGGGTATATGGGGGCCTATCCCCACGGTTTTGGGGAAAACAGTGGGGATAGGTCCATTTTTCAGTACTGAATGTAATTTTTTTAAATAATAAAATATTTAAGAATGACGTTTTAAGACATAAAATACCTCTATAATTATAATATTCATAAAATAAACATTTTCCCCATAAAATATTTATTCTTTTAAAAAATGATGAGAAATAGTATGAACTGTGTAAATGATGAACACAAAATACCATGCACTAATGACCCTTTGATGAAATCCAGACTGGAAAAGTTCATGAGAATGATGAATCAATTTACTCAAGTTATGAATAATAAATTAACTCATGATAAGTGACTAGATTCCCCACGAAGGTTACAAATTTCTATTATGTCCTTTATGTTTCAATGACCACCTTCATTCAATGAATCTATTAACCCATTAATTTTTGAATAATGCGTAAGCTCTATAGAAAATATCTTCTCTATAATTCATTTATTGTAACAAGATAAAGTCACCCTTATGGTATACAACTTATAGGGAGAAGATGATTATTGGTGGAAGCTAATTAAAAATATAAATCCAGGATAGTAGATTGATGTTATGATGTCTGATGAGTTTAGGGGAATATTTTTCAATAAATATTTCCTTCATTATATGCGAATTAAAATATAGATATAATTCATAGAGGTAAAGAATAAGGAATATAAATATTTGGGAAATTATGAGATGAACTTTACAAGACATTATCGTTACCCCTCTATAATTTTCCAAGATCTTAATGGAAATATTTGTTGATTTTTTGGTGGATTAAAACCCCATATACATTGAAATATTTCCAATAAAGATTATGAAAAATATGAGGAGACAGTGTGGAGTTCTATAAAGTTTGAACTGGAGTTCATAGAAATGCATTAATTACATATATAAAATGAAAAGAAGAGGCCTTTTTATCTGAACATAGGGAGTAACTTTGATCACAAAATTTAAGGAAATCAAGTGATAACTTCCACATAAACCAAATATGGGAAGAAGAATTTGAGGAACTATTTTCTCAGGAGTGGAAAATATTATATGTCTGGAAGATATTGACATATATAACGTAACTATCATAGTGTAGTTAATCTATAACGTCTCAACACAAAATAAAAACGGAAGATAGTACAAACCAAGCCTGAAGTCCAATCCTTCAATTGTGGACAACATGGGCACTTTTCCAATCAATGTCTAAATAATAATATAGAAGAGATAAATCACTAACAACCTCATCATACTCCAAGAGATCATGGTCATGCTTTTTCTATCACATTTTCTAAAATAGAATCTCCAAATAATGTGGTATAAGGTATTAAGATTGTTCTCTCAAAGCTAAAAAGTAATTTGTTTGATTCTAGTTGTACGTGTTCCTCTATTTCCTCCATGTTTACAAATAATATACATTCAATCCATAAACTTATAGAATTGTAGTTATCATTCAATACTTTTAGAGGGATTATCCAAGCATCAAGAGTGTATAAAAACTCTAGAATTTACTTTGGTGAGCACAATCGCTTGAAAAATCTAATATTCGTTACCATGCTAGAATTCACCATTAAAAGTGGGATGGACTAGATTTAAAATTATAATAATAAGATCAATAATAGATTCATTTATATCTTTGTAGTATAAAATGGAAAACCTATACGTACATTCATGGGAGAAATATATCAACCTGATCTCTGTTTAGAAGAACATTTCATAGGTTTCTTTATGGAGATAATTGGTGAAGAGGAAGAAGGAAAAGAACGCATAATAATAGAAAATGTCCCCATCATTCAGTAATACATTGATTTATTTTATGAATAGTTACCTGTAAATCCCATAGAAATAGAGGTAGTGTTATGCATTGAACATATTCCTAGATCCAAACAGATATCAAAGAACGCTTATAGAATACAAAATGTGGAGATGGAGGAATTAAATAAATTGCTTCATGATTTTTGGAGAATGGATTTATCCAGCCATGTGTGTCTCCTATGAGAGAACATATTCTATATTTGAAGAATAAGAAAAATGGATTAATGCAGCTATGCATTACTTATAGAGAAGTTAAGGGGGTCACAATGAAGAAAAACTACCCTCTCCCATGAATTTATGATTTATTTGACCATCTTCTTAGGGGTCAATTATTCTCCAAGATTGATCTTTAATATGGTTAATATCAATTGAGGGTGATTAATGAAGATGTTACAAACAGTACATTCTAACCAAGATATCAGAATTTAGAGTTTGTTTTTATGCTATTCGACTTGACTAATTCTCCTACTATATTTATAGATTTTATTAATATTGTATTTAAGGTCTACCTTGACAATTTTTTGTAGTTTTTATTGATGATATTATGATATATTTACAAATTTTCAAGGAGTATTAGGATCATCTAAGGGTTATATTGAATACTATGAGGAAGGAGAGTCTATTTGTAATATTTAAAAAATGTGAATTTTGTTCACAAAAAGTTTCTTTCCTGGGGAAAATTGTAAATTTTAAATGAATATATATTGAACCTACCAAAAAAAGCTTATGGAGGATTGGCCTCATCCGAAAATAATAACTATGATTCATAGTTTTCTAGGTTTAGTAGGATATTGTATGAGTTTTATGAAAAACAAATCATGAAGTTCAAATCCACTATCCATATTAACTAGAAAAGGGTCTATTCTCATCTGGACAAAGGAGTGTGAAGAAAGTTTCCATGAGGTGAAGAAGATATTAGTTACATCAACTATGTTAACTCTGCCATCTATTTGATATGGGATTCATTATTTTTGGTGATGCATATCTAAAAGAGAATGGGTGAATCCTTATATAGAATGACAAGGTGATTTATTCGGCATCTTGACAGTCAATGCCTCATGATCAGAATTATCTAAATTTCCTAGATCAAAATGTGGTTATTTTTTCATTGAAGATACGGAGGCACCATATTTATGGGGAAAAAGGTAATATATACATAGACCATAAAAGTTTGAAGTATATTTTCATAGATATGTAATTAAACATGATACATATTAGATGGTAGAAAATTCTTAGAGACTACGATTATTTAATTCTTTATCACCCTATAAGAGTAAAAAAATATCTAATGTGGTATGTAGGAAAGATTCTTTTTATTGAAATGATAAGGATTCAAGGAGATCCATTAAGAAAATACCTAGTAAAAAAAGCCATGGGAATTTTAAGGGAATTAACATTATAAAACCTATCCCAAATGATTTCACAATAATCATTACTAGAGCATATAAAAGAAAACTCAAATAGAAGAACCATTACTATAAAAGAATATAGATGTTTTGAAGAATGATAAGTTTTGTAAGTTCAATATTAACCAAGAAGGTGTACTGAAATTTCCAACAATACTATATGTTCCATCTATTCTAGAGATAAATGATGAATTGATGGATGAAGCTCATATCTCTACATTGTTTATTCACCCTAGAATCAATAAAATGTATATGGAACTTCATGATCATTATTGGTGGCATAACATGAAAAGGAATATTTCCGACTACATTACATGGTTCTTGGTATTTCCTAAGGTGAAGAAAGAGTGATAACATCTTAAAGGGGTATCGAAACCACTACCCATACCAGTATAAAAGTGGGATAATATCAATATGGACATTTTCACAAGTCTCCAAAGAATATCCAAAGTAAACAATGTGATATGGGTTATTGTATACTGACTCACCAAGACTGCCCATTTAATTGATATTCATGAATATTTCACTCTTGACCTAATTTCCATGATATATTTAAAGGAAGTGGTAAGGTTTAATGGGGTTCCATTTTTTATTATTTATAATTATTATCCAAGGTTCACATAAAAATTCTAGAAAAGTATTCGACATGATCTGAGTATTAAATTAAATTTTAGTACGGCCTATCACCCCCAAACTGATGGGCAATCTAAAAGGACTATTCAAACAATCATGATCGTACAAAAAATATGCTCAATGGAATTTAAAGGTGGATGGGATCAACATATCTCATTAGTTGAGTTCTCAAACAATAATAGCTTCGATTAGAGTATTCAAATAGAACCCTATGAAGTACTATATGTGAAGCGATGTATAACCGCTACTTGTTGGGTTAAATTTGGTGATAGAAACCTTCTTAGGACTAAAATTATGAAATATATGGCCAAAAAGATTCATGATATCCGAAAACAAAAAAGAACTACATAGAGATGGAAGAAGATATATGTTAACAACCATTAAAGGGACATGGAATTTGGTGTTAGTGATAAAGATTTCATTCAAAAATCACCATGTATGAGATTTATGTTTTTTGGGAAGAGAGGTAAGCTTATTGCCAAGTATATTGGCCACTATTAAATCCTTGGTTGCATAGGATCAGTGGCCTTTTAGATAGAACTTCCACTAAATATTTCTCATGTTCATGATGTATTCTATATAACACTCTTGAGGAAGCACAATCATGAAGCTTCACATGTACTGAATCTTAAGGTGGTGCAATAGGAACATTTCCTCGTCTATAAAGAGCATCCAGTGGAGATATTGGACCGTATAGACAAGGTTCTACAAAACAAGACTTTCCAATTCATCAAAATGTTTTTTAGGAACTATAAATATGATGAATTGATGTGGGAATCAGATAATACAATGAGATAGAAGTACCCACAAGATTTCTCAACTGGGAGAATGGGTTGAAATTTCTGGGATGAAATTTCATATGGGTGGAAGAATGTAACGACCCATAAATTTTGAATGATATTTTTTTTGAGAAAAAGTGTACAAAACAAAATCAAATCTCTTTGATAATAATTTGAACATTAAGGGAAATAAAACCATCTAGATTTGAGTATTATATGACCATTGGTCAATTATGACTATTTTTTAAATTTACTATTTTAAAATACACTCTTGATAATAATTTTATTGTCGTAATTAGTTTTATTAGTAAAAATTGAAAAAGTATAATTGATAAACAAAGGAGAAGTGATGGCCTCAACTAGTGGTGTCTTTCCAAAAGAAGCCCATTTGTTAGTAATTTTCAAGGAGGTTGAATCAGATGGGTTTCACTTGGCCAATCTCATTCCATGATTTAACAAGTGAAGTTAAAAGGAAATGGCCTCTGGTATAATTTCATGTTAGTGTAAATTACTACTGGGGCGATGTTTTTCGATCAACCTTATAAATCTTACACCATTATACTTCTTACCCCTACGACATATATGGGTGCTATAAGGGTTAGGTGTTGATTCCATATTTACTAAAAGTTTAATTATATTTTATAAATTAAATTTTTCATCCATCAATTCCATTTCATGAATAGTTATTCTTAATAAAATATATGATGTATTTGATAAATTGTCTTTTCAGACCAAAAATTTACTTTTTAGAAAAGATAAAATCATTATAATAAACTAATGTATTATTAGTAATACATAATTTAATTAAATAGTATAATTAAAAAAATTATTTAAATATAAATGATTATCAAAAAAAGTTTTAGAAATTTTACTATGCATTTTCAACCCACTGTTATTTTTAAGAAATAAGGATTTTTATATTTAAAAGCTCAAATTGTCATATTTGGAGAATTATTATTATAAAATAAAGATCATTTTTATATCAGTTCATTTAAATTTGGTTAGGGTTATTTTATGAGAGTTTTCTAAACTAAAATATTTTTTCATGAATAATAAAAATATAGTTTTAGATTTTCAGTATGATTAATTACTTCATACTTATGTCATAATGATGAAATGATTAATTAAACACAATCTAAAGCCAAAAAAATTAATTTATTAAGGTCATGTATTTTAATAGGTTTTATCAATTTAGAAACCTATAATTTACTTTCCAAAGTCTAAAATGTAATCATTAACATTAAAACATTATTTCTGTTGAAAATATTCTTTTCCATGCCAAAATAATTAATATAAATTGATGATTTACAATTTTTTATTAAAATAAAAATAAAATATGTCCCAAATGTCAAAACTTATGGGCAAAAACCATGGAAAAGACCATGGTTTTTTATTTTCTACAACCTAGGATTCCGTGGACTATATTTGAAAATTAATAAACAAATCCTTCAATTTTTCTATAAATGTAACATCCCTGACTCAAGAGCAACTAATACAGTGCCCCATGTAGGGTCACTACATGACCTCAAGCACACCTCCCCATACGCTAGAGGTTTCTAACTAGCATTGGGGGTCCAATAGGTCACGTGGGGAAACTATACCCTCAATACTAGATTAAGAGACATCAGATAACAATTGAAATTGAAAAAAAATAGAACAATGCATTACATGCATAAATAACAAAATCCCAAGAATGGACACAACCATATACAATGGTAAATATGGAATGTTATGCTACAGTGTTAAGTAAAAAAATCCCCAAATAAGGAAAATAGTAGAATCCCCAAAATGGTACGGGCTCAAAGTCTGGTACCTCATCCCAAAACATCCCATGTCCAACTAAACTCATTAGTATAAGGCTCGTGCCCTCGTCTGGACTTGCAATCATGAAATCTACTCTCAAGTACCCAATGGTGTCCTGAGTAGGGTGTGATTATAACTCAGTTGGCTACAACCAATGATGTCTACAAAATATCCAGCAAAGAAGATGGTGTTTGAGAGTGATAAATAATGACAAGTAAAGATAAAAAATTAAAAATCCATCATTATATAGATTCCCTTGAGTTAAAACACCAAATACCCCAAGTTAATTGCCAAGACATTTCATTTGTATTTTCTCCCATTATTATGTGTTCGTTGGATTTTTCATGATTAATGTTCTCATCATGTGGGTATTTAACAATTCAAATCCCTCTAGGGACCACATCACTTAATTCCCAAAATCCTCACCTTGAAGCCTCAGTTCTAGTGGAATGAAACCATTAGGGGAATAGAAAATTGTACTCTCCCCAAACTCATTCATTTAGGGGAGAAGCTAAACCTCAGTCCAACTCAACCCATAGTCATAGAACCTAATGTCGATACCACACTAAACCAATCCATGTTCACATGTTTATTTACCATTCTCCAAAAGTAACCATATCACAACAAAAATAGACAATATCATTTATAATTTCACAATAATATCATTTAATGGTAAATTAACATTATTCATCAATCCATTAAAACATTCAATATTCATATTACTTAACCCCTTTATCCACATTCCCACTTTTCATGCCTACCTCACTAAGAATGGTCAAGTATTAAGCTAATCCCATAGCATTTTCCCATTAATCCATTTAACCATTTTTCCATGCCAAACATACATCATTAGGCCATTACACAACCAAAGTGTATTACTAAACTCCAATTTCACATCCTTCAAGAATATTGACGTATTAATTATAGGCTCTATGTTTTCACACAACCACCTTACACTTAATTAGATAAACTCTAGGTTTAACGAATATCGTCACACCCCAGGGGTGGACCTGATTCGGTCGATTCACCCTCTAGGAATCCCATGGGGATTAATAGGGGTTCAATTAGACATTTAGAGACCCTCTAAATCACATCATGTCAAATTCACTCAGAACTCATCAAAAGATGGTATGAATAAAAACCCTACATGCATAAATCTACTCAAAAAAATTAAGGATACAACTGGTAGACCACCAACCTTGAATTTGTTGGTGAACACACTCTCAACTGAGGATTTAGATATCAATTCAAACAACCCTTGAATCCTAAACCTAAACATCACTGATAAAGAAGGTTTTGAGAGCTTCGGAAGAATACAAGATGGAGATACCAAACCAAATCAAGAAAAATAAGAGAGGAGGGCTTTAGCCTTACCTGGATCTTCAATTAGCAACCAACGACACTCCAAATGTCCCAAAGATGTGGGATATCGGTCCTTGGATTCTCATAGAGACTTTGTTTTTTTCCTAGGGTACAAAGGAGGAATAATGGAGGAAATAACAAGTTGGGTATAAAAACCCCATTGTGGAATTTTTTTATTTTTTAAAGTTTCTAGGCCGCACAGTCAACCCTCACGGTTTTCCAAACCATGCAGATACTTCTATCCCAAAATATTCCCCTCACATGGTTTACCCACATGGTTTTCCAGACCATGCACAAACTATTCCGAGGCTACTGTATGAAATAACACCCCTATCACATGGTTTCCTGGGAATTTTGCACGGTTTACATTAACCGTGCGCAAAACGTGCAACATGCCCAGAACCCTCCTTTTTCGTCCCCTTTTGAGTCCTGCTCCCCCAGAACACCCCCAAGACATCTAAAAGACTTGGGAAAAACATAATTGACCAAAATAATGGTATTAAACCAAAATGTACGTAAAATATACCTTACAGAGAAATCTCGGATCTTACAACATCCCCATCATATAACGAATCATCCTCGTGTCAATCCATCCGAGCATGATCAGTTTTCTGAATCAAAGAGGTCAGTCCACTGGGCCCACACATTAGGATCCCACTCCCTAATTTCCTCCTGAACGTTCCCATGATTCTATAGAACATGAACCAAGGCACAACCTTTTCTTTCAAAACATTCTCATTATTATCCACAATACAAACCAGGTGCTCCTCAAAGGACGCATCAGCTTTAATTTTGAAATACGTGTCATTAATCACATGAGATATGGATCAATATGATACTGTTGGAGTTGTGAGACATGGAAAACAGCATGCATCCCACTATACAACCGAGGAAGAGCTAATTAGTAAGCCACTGGCCCTATCCTCTCAACGATCTCAAATGGACTAAGATATATAGGCGCCAACTTTCCCTCCATCTAAATTTGATGGTTACCCAACCTTGTAGACACCTGATGAAACGCAATATCACCCACCATGAACTCAATATGTCTAGGATGATGATCTTCATAAGGATTTTCCCTACTTTAAGCTATTTTAATACACTTTTGAATCAAACAAACCATCTCTGAAGTCTCTTATGCAATACTCGGTCCTAACAACTCAGACTCGGCAACCTCAAACCAAAAAAACAGTGATCCTTAGGCCTTCCATAAGGTGCCTCAAAAGGTTCAATCCTAACTATATCCTAAAAACTAATGTTTTAATAAAATTAAACAAGTGACATGTTCTTCTCCCACAAACCACCGAAATCTAGATCACATGCTCTCAAAATGTCTTTTAATATCTGAATTGTACAATCTGACTACCCATCAGTCTATGAGTGGTATTTCATACTCAAAACCACATTGGTACCATGTTCCATTTGTAGTCCTTTTTAGAATCTCAAAGTGAAACGTGAATCATGATATAAAACTATGGTTCTCGGCACACCATGCAACGGTACAATTTCTCAAACAAACAATTCCCCCAACTAGTCGACTATATATGTCTTCTGAATTGGAATGAAATGGGCCACTTTGGTTAGCTGATCTAGCACCACCCAAATTGCTTCTTTATTACGAGGTATCCTCAGAAGACCTGACATGAATTCCATTGTGAATTCCTTCCAATCCCACTCTGGAACATGAAATGACTGCAACAACCCACCTAGATGATGATGTTTCGCGTTCACCTACTGACAAGTAATGTATCATGCTACAAAACATGAAATTTTTTTCTTCATTCCAGGCCACAAAAACATCCTATATAGATCATGGAACATATTAGTCAAACTTGGATGGTCTACCCACTTTGAGACATGGAACATGCGCATCAACTACTCTCATATATCTGTCAGCACCACAACATTACCATGAACATAAGAAATCCATCAATGCTGAATGTACAACCAAAAGGTGAGTCCCCAGCTTCATGAATTTCCTTCATAGCCAAACACTCAGGATCCACCAACTTAATCTCTTTCACTCTTCTCAAAATAAAAGACTCAATTTCTATAGATATAGGGTTCGTTTCCCTATACCCATCATGAACCTCCAAATACACTTTAGTAAACAAGTCCATCATCACCCACTCTAAACTGGAATCTTGAACTACCTAATTCTGAGTCTTTAGGCTCAGAGTATCAGTGACACTATTCCCTTTCCCCAGTGTGTACACCATTTCAAAATCAAAAGGCGGTAGGTAATCAACACACTTTCACTATCAAAGATTCGAATCCCACTGAAATAAGATGTATTTGAGACTTTTATAGTCAATGAACAACATTAAGGGATCTCCCAACAAGTAATTATGAAAACATTTTAAGGCATGAACAATAGAAGCTCACTCCAAGTCATGAGTAGGATAATTCCTTTCATTTGGTCTTAACTATCTCGACCCATATGCTACAACCCAATCATCCTGCAACAACCCTTAAACAATTCCCACACCAGATGCATTGTATTACAAGGTGTACCTCTTACATGGTTCGTGTATGATCAAAATAGGTGTGGTAGTCAACCACTTCTTCAACTTTTGAAAAGAATTATGACAAGCCTCTTACCAATCAAAAAGAACCCCCTTCTTGGTTAGGAAAATGAGAGGTGTATCCAAATTAGGGAAGTCTCTAATAAACCTCTGGTAGTAACTGACTATAACAATAAAACTATGAATATCTGAGCTATTCTTGGGATGATCCCAAGACTCCCCAACCTCCACCTTTTCTGGATCCACCGAAACACCTGATTCATAAATAATGTGTTCCAGAAGGTTTCCCTCGTCAATAAAAAACTAAAATTTTGAATTCTTCGTGTAAAGCATATTATCTCTTAGTGTACTCAAGATGATTTCAAGATGTTTGGCATTATCTTCAAGATTAATAAAGTACAGAAAGATATCATCAATGAATACAACTACAAACTGATCTAGATATGGGTTGAATATCCAGTTCATCAAGGACATGATACACAGTTGGAGCATTGGTCAAACCAAACATCATTACCATGAATTCATACAACACGTAACTGCTTTGGAAAACCATCTGGGGTATATCAGAAGGTCCCTCCCTCAACTAATGGTATCCCGATCTCAAATAGATCTTGGAAAACCGTGAGGAACTTCTGAGATGATCAAAAAGGACCTCAATTATATAAAGAGGGTATCGGTTCTCAACTACCATATCGTTCAACTTATTATAATCAACAGATAGCCTCAGTGTTCTATTAGCGTTCTTAGCAAACAATACAGGAGATACCGCTGGTGATGTACAAGGATGTATAAACCCCTGATGCTCCAATTCCTCTTATTGAATCTTCAGTTCGTGGAGCTCTACTGGCACCATTCGATAAGGATGAATAGAAACTAGATCTTCTCTTGGAAAAAATATGATCGTGAACTCAACATATCTCTTGGGTGGTAACCCTAATAAGTCCTCAGGAAAAAGGTTTTGAAACTAGTCCACAATCAAAAGGATGATTGGATATCCTTTCTCCCCATTATCTAACATAAGGAATGGAACTTGCGTTGTGATTTCTCCCAAATTTTGGCATATCGGCCCTAAGTGTCCTGCTTGAGTATACCTCTCACCATGAAGGACGTAATTTATCTCATCAAGAGATGTTAACATTACCTGAATTCGGTAACAGTCGATATGGGATTGATATAACACCAACCAATCCATTCCCAAGATTTGGTGAAAACCAGAAATCTCTAGGACAAACAGATCCCACAAAAAAATGGTATCCACCAATCTCAAGAGAACCACCATTACACTGCCCAATGTCCTCAACTCACACCCCTAGCGGAGTATTAAGAAACATTACCCCACATGTAGTCCCAATGGTTAAACCCAACATAACGTCGAACTGATCAAAAATAAAGAACTTTGTAACTCTTGTATTAAATAAAGCACTACAAATAATGGAGGCTATAATAATCATACCTCGCATAATAGAAGGTCATGCCTCACCACCTTCAGGTGTAGCCTGAACTTCAGAGAGATGAACTGCCCCTTTACCCTAGCCTCCAGCCTAAGTACCTTGCACTGTACTGCTCTATTGGTAAGGGTGATCTCGCTCTTGAGTTCCAAGTCCACCGCCCCTACTAGTACGGCTCGTGGAGATCCATCTACCATCTTGGTATGTGGTAACTGACCCCCTCCCTACACTCGACATCTTCCTCTAATCTCCTTTATTCCCTGACTGTCACGAGTTCTTGCAAAACCCTTTTATGTTTCTTAACCTACTGCACGATTGACACTCGACTAGTGTGTGGGGACACTTGTCATGCTTGTGCCCCGGACTATCGCACTAATAATAGAAGACATGGTCACCACCCAGGGAAGATTACCCCCTCTTGTGACTACTCTGTATACTTCCCCTGAACTAAAAATATTTTATGTGGTGCTTACTACTATCAGAAGATGCACCACTTTGTCGCCCTACTATCACCACAAGTTCACTACCTGAATCTCCCATTAGGTTCCCCTATGAGATAAGGGCTTGATCCACCACTTCAACAAACCTCTTCAGATGAAAGATATTCACTTGAGATCTGTTCTAATGTCTCATTCTTCCCTAGAAGTGTTTCACCATAGCTGCCTTATCTCCCATCATCATCGGAACGAAGCCCCTCAAATTGGTGAAATGAATAGCATAGACAATCACTAACATTTTCCTTGGAGTCAACCTCATAAAACTAACATCCTTCTCCTACCTCTACTTTTCTGGGAAAAAGTTCTCAAGAAACATCTCCAAAAAATCATTCCACATAATTCCTTTATCCTGCCTTGTCTGAACTATAATTTCCCACCAATGTTTTTCTTGAACCCGCATCATATAGGTTTCTAACTTGACTCAATTCTCAAGAAGTGTATCTAAATGGTCAATAATAGTTTGGATGGACTCTATCAAGAACATTTCTACTTTTGTACCACCCTCTATGATAATGGTCGGGGGGTTCGGCAGCTAAAACTCTATGGTCAGCTCAAACATACTCAGTGTGTCCCACCATGGGTCTCTCTCTTTCATAAGTATAAAATAAAAAAAATTAGTGTGAAACTTCTTTTCCATGTCTCCTTGGATCTCTATATTCTCTTGCCCCAATACTGGATGAGCGTTCTCAATGACATCCTCGTGTCGCCCAATCGGTGCACGTCTTCAAGGAGGAATTTCTCTACAATACCAAACATAATCTTTAGCACGCAAAAATAAATCTTTTAAAATGGAAAATGATATAGGAAGGCTAATAACTCACCACCAAACCAATTTTTGGACACTGCCCAACCTAGGACACTCAGAACTAGATCACTACCCATTGGTCATCTCTCTTAAGTCCATGGCTAACACGGGTACCTAATTCACATGGTTACGAGCCTTATCTTTTACACCCATCCAAAACCATTTTCATACCCCAATTTACTATTAAAACACATTAACCCACTTTAACCTAATTAGTAAAAACCATTTTTAAATTACTAATTTACATTATCACTTCCCTTTTTACCCATTCATACCATCTCATTAGAAACATTACTTTTAAGAGAACATATGCATCCCAACCTTTATTTCCCACACACCCATCCCTTGTGTGTGCCTATCATGATTCATGCTACTTAACTACATAGGTTCCAAGAATTATTCATAAATTCACAACATCATACCTTTTTAGCCATTAGATAAATATCACAAAATCATCAAATCACACAACAAGTGCATCCGAAATAGTGAAATATCATAAAATTTAATAACACACAACATGAAAAACAATACCCTCCCAGGGTGACTCATGTTTTCCCCCGTACATGGGTTAGATAATCCCAAGCACGATCTCATTACCATGTCCCAACACTTTCCTAACCTCTTGTATACAATCCCCAAATTATAAGAGAGAGAAAATAACTCCTTTGATACCACGTTGTAATGTCCCTGACCTATGATCCACTAATCCATTGGCCCGAGATGCGTCGTTACATGACCTCAAGTGCACCTCCCTATATGCCATAGATTACTAACTAGCAGCAAGGGTCCAACAAGTCACGTGGGGAGACTATACCTTTAATTCCAAAGTAATCCACAATAGATAAAAATTGAAATACTGGAAACAAAAGAGAATAATCCATAACATGCATAAATAATGAAATCCAAAGAATGGGTACAACCATATATAATAGAAAATATGTCATGTCATGTAATAGTGTCAAGTGAACAAAAACCAAAGGAAGGAAAATATTATAATCCACAAAATTGACTGGACTCCATGTATGGAACCTCACCCCAACATGTTCCATGTCCTACTCAACTCCCTAGCATTGGACCCTTTCCCTCTTCCGAACCTGCAAGATTAAAGTCAGCTCGGGTACCCAACGACGGCATGATCAGGGTGTGAGTATAACTCAGTAGGCCACCACCAATATTGTCTACTAAATATCCAGCAAGGCAGATAGTTCATGTGAGTGATAAATAATGACAAGTAATGATAAACAGTTCAAAATCCATCTTTATTTTTATTCCCTTAAGTTAAAACACCAAATACAAGAAGTTCATTTCCAAGAAATTTAATTTATCATTTAACCCTTTATCATATGTTCATTGGATAAGGCGTGATCAAAATTCTCAACATGTGGGAATTTAAAAAGTCTTATATCGCTAGGCACCACATCATATAATTCCCAAAATCCTCACCTTGAAGCCTCAGTCTGGGTGGAATGAAACCATAAGGGAAAAACAACCTCCATCCCCTTCCCTAACATGTGAATTTAGGGGAGGATATTGAACCTAGTTCTAACTCAACCCATGGTATTATATGATAAAGTTGATACCCCACTCAACCAAGCCATGTGCACATGATTATTTATCATTCACCACACTTAACCATATCACAAAAAACATAGCCAATATCATTCACAATAAGACAAAAATATCATTACATAAAAAAATAACACTATAAATCAATCTATTAATAGATTCAATATTCATATTACTTAACCTCTTTAGCCTCATTTTCATTTTCCTTGCCTACCTCACTATGCTTATTCAAGTAATAAGATAATCCCCTAGAATTTTCCCGTTAATCCATTTAACCCCTTTTCAATATCAACCAAACAACCTTATGCCTTTACCGAACTGAATTTTATGACTAAAAACCAATTTCACATCATTAAATATTATTGATGTATACATCATAGGCTCTATGTTCTCACAGAATGGCATTTCACTTAATTATCTAAACTCTAGGTCCTTAGAATATCAGCACACCCCATGAGTGGGCCTAATTTGGTTGATTCATCCTTCTTTCATTCCATGGGGATGAAGAGGGGTTCAATTATCCATTTAGACAATCACTACATCACATCGTGTCAAATGAACCAAGAACTCATCAAAAGAAGGTAAGAATAAAAACCCTACATGCACAAATCTACTAAAAACTCAAGGGATATTACTTGTAAACAACCTACCCTGAATCCGTTGGTGAACACACTCTCAACCGAGGCTTTAGATCTCAATTAGACCATCCCTTGAAGCCTCAACCTAAACTTCCCAAAAAAAGATTGGGTTGAGAGCTTTGGATGAAGACAAGAGGGAGATGACAACCCAAATCAAGAAAAAGAAGCAAGGAGGGATCTAGCCTTACCCGGATCATCAATATGCAACCAACTGCACTTCAAACATCCCTAAAATGATGTAAATAGATCCTTGTATTCTCTTGGAGACATTGTTTCATACTTAGGGTCAAATAGATGAAGAAAGGTGGAAATCCCATGTTAGGTATAAAAATCACGTAGTGGAATTTCTGTAATTTTTTTAAATGATTCTAGGCCACATGGTTTACCAGCATGGTTTTCCAAGCTATGCACAAACCGTGAAGATGGTTATGTACCAAAATAGTCCCCTTACACAGTTTACCGACATAGTTTTCCAAACCATTCATAAACTATGAAGAGGCTAATATCCGAAATAACCCCCTTTCGCATGGTTTCTTGTAAATTCTGCACAGTTTTCACTAACCATGTGCAAACCATACAGCATGCCCAAGACACCCTTTTTCTTCCTCTTTTGAGTCCCAAACCCCTGGAAAACCCCAATCCTTCTTAATTACTTTGTAAAAAACTTAATTTACCAAAATAAAGGGCTCAAAAAATCTTAAGTAAAATATACCTTACGGATAAATATGGGATCTTCCAGTAAACACCTAACCATTTTCCCATTTCCATTCACTCACAATCCATCTTCCAAAAAGATATGGTATTTTTACCTCCAATGGACTCCTCCCAAGTTATCATCAATCCCTCATGTTTCCATTCCTCAAGATCTAGAAGTTACTCTTCAAGGTAAGGGAATTGTTCTTCTTTTCCCTTCGATTCAAGAACCCCTTTTTGTATATGAATTATAATAGTTATGATTACAATATTTTTTCTTATTATATTCATAAACATACTTCCATGATTTTTTATCAATGGGATATCCTTTTCCTCTTTCATTTTACCCATTTCTAAAAACCATGTTTTATACCCATTATGCTGTCGAATTTACTTCTCAAAATATCTTTCATCTAGACAAGATATTATATTTTATTTTCCTTTTGTGAATAAAATACATCTTTATATTCCATGGTTATTCCCTAGATGTAATTCTTTTTCTTTTATTATACTATTTACATAAATGAAACCCTTGTTTCCTTTTTATGGGTGAAAATGAAAAAATGATCATGTCTTTAAGAACTTTTGAAATGTTTTTCTTTTGATATCAAACTCGTTTATTTTATTCTCCAATCATTATTTATGAAATTTTTTATTATGATATATAGTGGTCACATTAATTAATATAAATTATGGGATCACCCTAATATAACTCAAATACATTTCTTAAATAATTTATTCTCTATAGATGACATGTTTTATGATATGTTAGTGAATAACCATGGTAATTTTTATGAAACCTCAGTGACCAACCTTGTGGTATGCTTATGAATGTATCATTTTAATGTTTTAGCCACATTTTCATGTTATGATTAGTGTTACTTTTTATTATTATATTCCTCATATTCTATTTCTCATGCCATAATTAAATTCCTCATTGTCTTATTAATATGCCCCATGATCACTTCTGGATTGTTTCTTTTGATTTCACTTACCTGGTCTTATGCTCACCCTTTCCTTTGATGTATATACCTAGGTTATGAGATGAACTAAATATACTTAAGATAAACAAATTATAAATATTTACTAGTGTATTAGAAGAATTTTTTGATTTTCCTTGTTTTATATACCTTATTTACATGAAACTAAACTTTTAAAGACCATGTGTTAGTACATTTTAATGAAATGTTATGTACTAAAAATGTAGAATACCATATCATACATCAAAGGGATGATGTGACTTTTCTCCCTCGCCTTGGATCACAAGACAACCAATAAGTTATCACAAATCTAATCATCCATTGGTTTCCTCAGAGCCATGGGAAAACCAAATCCATTTTGTGAGGTGTGTGCTTGTCACCACTCTCCTCACACTCAATTATAAGACGACATAAGGGAATTTTTTTGAAAATGGTCATCACACTCTTTACATAATAGAGGTCATATAAGGAAAATAATACAATAGGTAACCATAGAAACAGGGTCACTACATTTCTTATCTTAACAAGTGAATCAATAATACTTTAATTGATTGAATTAATTTCTTTTTATCAAGGAAGTCATGAAATTTCATGTGTAATAAATTAATACCTAGAATGGACAAATAATGATACATGATTTCCCACATGATTATTATAAATCATATATATTAATCTCATTCCATAATAACCCATGTGTAAAAACTCAAAAAATAGTAACATAAGAAAACAATTTTTTTACCCTAGGTTAAATAACATCACAACTATAACAAGTGAACCACAATAAAAACAGTACCATCCACATAAACATGGGTTTCCCACATGAATTGGTAAGCTCTTTTCATGTACGAGACCATTACCTAGCCCCAACACCTAATATTATCATGAATACCTTTCCTAAATAATAAATAAAAATAATATATATCATTTTATACAACATTATAACATCCTTATCCTGGTTTTTCCTTACTTGACTATATTACATTTTTTCAATACATCAAGCACACATCCTTTTACACCAGAGCCTATCGACCAGCAATGTGGGTGCATAATTTAATGTAGAGAGACTATACCATATGGTAAATAATAATAATAATAATAATAGTGTAAAACAAAATAAACAGTCAATATAAATAAAAACAATTTAATAAAAAAGAATATGCAAAATCAATACAATATAATCAATCATACAATGTCATACATGAATTTATTCTATAATGTCATAGAACAAACCAAACTAAAAGAAATAATAAAACATTAAAGTCTCCCAATACTTGTCTTGAATCCCATGCTTGGTACCAGCTATAATATCTAATACTTGAATGAAAATAAAAAATTATGTTCATTTCCCCTTACCCTTTTCCCAACTTACATCCATAAAGTATACTCAGATACCAATTAGTTAGCCTAATAGGGTGTGAGTAAAACTCATCATGAAACCACCAACGGTGTCTAAAAAAATCCATTCTAAATAATATTAAATTCAACAATATTATGTACCTGAACATTAATTAAAAAATAAAATTAAAAACATCAAAATAAACCCATCAACCCTAGAGTAATAGGTTGACAACTATGGTCATCTGAACCTATTTCAACATTATTCCAAATGTCTCTATCTATACTCATCATTGAGTTTAGGATAATTCTCATTCCAAATATTGATTAGAAATTCATAGCTAATATATTGAAAATTATCATTCCAAGGGTGAATCTTGTCCTCCATGTGTCAATGAACTCTAGGAGAATTCCCATGATAGTTCCACTTACAAATTTTTAAGGCACATTACCATACTAAGGGTGAAAATTATTAACGTCCCCAGAGTAAATTTCCATTATTATGACACTTACATGATCAAAGGACATCATATCCTCTAAGAATTTCCATTCTTGGTCCAATTTAACTGTCTATATATTAAGTACATGAAAGAGCCCAATTATACCAAACACCAAACATTCCAAACATGTTAACATATTCCACATTGTTTAATTCAAAAAAAATTACCCATTATTATGTCATTTATTATGTTATTACAAGTCCTAAATTCAAGTCAAATAATTCACTATGACAATATGACCACAAGCTAATATTCCTTTTCCAAATATATTCCAGTTATCCATTTACATTATACATTACAATTTTGGATTTCAATTGATCCAAATTATTAATTCACTTGTCAAGAAAATCCCTATTTGAATTAAAAAATTTATTCATTCCTTAAAAACACCCAATTTTGGTATAAGGAACTAGATTTACAGGTTCTCTCTTCCAACCAATGATCAATGATAGGTATTTCTCTTATGTGGCCAAAGGTTTGATGGCTCAATCACTAGTGGACCAGATGGGATTAATGGATGGTTTAAGTAAGAATATTAAATCATTAGTCATGGATTTTAACAAATACAGGTTGAACTCATGGTGTGTTAGTATGATTAACCAATTTGAAATTAATAGAAAGACACATTAGACTAGAGAAAGATGTTTAAAATACATACCTCAAGAAATATAGAAGAAATATAAGATCAAGAAACCATATAAATGAACTACACCATGATATCCTAAGTACAATGATAGATTCATCACCTAAGGGTTGAGTAAAGAAGATTTAATATAAAATAATTTGAATTGAAAAATTCCAAAAAATACTCATGAAATCAAGGTTTCTGAATCAAAAAAATGGATCAAGTATGGATGTTAGATAAGCTAAATAATCCTTGTGGAACCCTTCTAGAATGAAAATCTAGAGTTAGGGTTAAAAGAGGGTGTGATTATAAGTTAACTAGAGGTTTTTTGGGAAGATATTAAAATTATTCCACTTGGTTTTCTGGCCATGATTGGAACCACCATCTAACCACTAGATTCCACAAGAAATACTATGATTCTAGGAAGAAATATTATATTTCTTGGAACCCCAATAGCTATCTCGTGGGTCTCCTATAGGAGAACCATTCTACCAAGTTTCCATCAGATGGTCTCACTAACTGGAAGGTGGGATTCCTGTATACAAACCCAACTACTTCCTATCCCACCATCTTTCTAGTGGAACTGAAACATCTATATTACATCATAAAACTACTAGCCTTTTCCAGTACACAACTTTTGATCCCTCGAGCACCTTCAAAACACCAAAAAAGCTTAGAAATTGAAATTTTTTCTTCAGAAAACATGGATTTTTAAAAAACAAATAATGGATATTAAATGGAGAATTTAAAGAAGTAAATACCATGTAAATATCATAGTATTATAGTATTTTCCCTTATTACTAATCCTAATGGTGTTTCAACTACTTAGATAGATGTTTTTATGGACTGATAGGAATGATGTATGGATAGAGATATCAAAATAATATTTTGGATGGACTCTTGGTGAAAACTCCAACAAAAATCTCCCTATGAAGTCCATTTTATGAATTAATATTTGTCTTAAAAATCTACAATATATATTCCATATAATATAGGGAATACCTGAATGAAACATATAGGTGCGCCTCTAGTAAGGACTAGTTGAAGGATATCACAGATTCTTTATCTTCTACTATTTTTGTTTCTTTAAAAAAAATGTAAGGCTATTGTTTTTTAATATTTATTTCAAGAAGCTATTAAGACTTTGGAACACTCAGATCTCACTGGTAGTCTTGTAGAAAATATATTGACAGTTTTTAATATGTGTTTCCTTCGATACAACTGCTATGAAATAATATATTCGTTTAATTATTTCCTTGTATGATATCTCATAAAGAATCAAAATATTGATTCAATTTAATCATTTAGAAGAATTATCTACTAACATCAATGAAATCGAATGATGGTAAGTTACATTTCTAAGAAAAAAGAACAATTTAATGAGTACTAAGCTCTCTGAGGTACAGGAAATGGGACATGATGAATCCTCTAATACATATAGAGAATATAGTGTAAATTTATAGAAAAGATCCTGATTTTAGTAGGATAGTCAGACCAAATCCTTCATTTGTTTGGGTATCACAAATCGTACCAAGAAAGTGAAATAAGGTAGGTAATATATGGACTATCCCATTATCCTTAAGCCCATGATGACATGATCAACAAGGCTGGGACATGACCCCAAGAGTCATTCTCATTGCAATTCTAGGATCCATGGTTTTCTATAAAAAAGAAGGGGAGAAGATAATAAAGATACATTAGAAGAGTTCCTTTATTTTTTTGACAGGATAGAAGCTACTAGGTTTGAGGAAAACCTGGGTATCTTAGTTGAGGATACGAAAACTCCCAAACCTACAAGACCAATGGATGATAGGACACTAATTGTAGATAATAATGTTAATATTAGAATATCTAGAGAAGGATCTGATATAGAGATTTTTTTAGAATGGGGGAAATCAGACTCCAATGTTCATGGAGAAAGAAGGTGATAGTGAGAAAACTAGAAAATCAAGGGAAGAAGATGTCTCAGTTAACACATCAATAATTTACACTTATAGCCCCAATACTATTGTTACAACTTTCTAAACTATGATAATAAAATATATTATCATAGTTTTATTAAACCATAAAAATATAGTATTTTATATTTATCGTTTTGTAAAATTGTGGCTATAAGGGTTCCCACACAACCGTATGAAAATTATTTCCCATATAAAGGGCACAGAAAGCCCTTATATCCACACTCTAGGAAAACTATGTCTATATGGAGGTGGTGAATTACTATTTTATTATTTATTAATTTAATAACAATATAATATATTAACGTTATATATATTTATTTATAAATATATTTATAAATTATATAAATATATGATGTCTTAGTAGATTAGTAATATATCCATGTTTATAAAAGGTTAACATGAGGTTCAAATCGCATAGATGTTTTTTTCATCATATTGGCATGGTCATGTGACTATAGAAATAAGGAATCCTCTTGAAAACCCAATAGTTATGGGAACCATCATGTTACTATAAATGTATATATGTGGAACCCCAAAATTTGTAGTCAAATTTCCAATAAACATAATTATATTACTCTATAGTGATTTTTTTCAAATAATAAGGATAAATGGATTGGCTATAGTGACGATTCTAAGAAATACATAAATATAAATCTAATCTAAAAATTGATATGTTCACATTTTACAAAACAATGACTATAAATTATAGTCATAGTTTTTAATATTGAATATAGCCAGAAAATCCATTAGTTTAATCTATTTGAGGATAGAAAAATTTAGTACCTAGAAGAGAATATTTATGTCTCTTGTTTGGAGGACCAACTAGTATATGAATCATCACTAGATACCAATAAGATAGAGGGGTCTGTAAAAAGGCTGAAAATACCAACAAACACATTTGAAGTGCAGGGGGAGTAATTGTTCAGGTTAGGAGGAGGATAGATGAGGGGTTGTATGAAGAACCAATTTTGACCAAATTATTCATTAGAAAGAGTAAATTAAGGGAAATGAATTTATTTTCAATGAAAAAATGGAAGAGTACAAAAATATGTGTTCTATAAATATCCTTATTTCCATAATCCTAGAATAATCAGAATGGATTCTTGCTCAAAATCATATTTTGGTTTCAGATTTTATTGATGGAAAGATCAATATAGAGGATTTCATCAATACCTAAGTCAATATGGCTTCATTATTCAAGGATTTTATTCTTGAGGAGCTAGTGTGGACTAAATTTCAAATAATTTAGATCTTTCATAGGATAAAAGGAAACAATAAATTAAAATTTTATTTTAATGGATTAGTTTCCCTCATTATGTCTAACTCTGCACCTGTTTGGGTCTTCCCTCAACCCTAAAAAGTGGTTCTGTCTTGAAAATGAATAGAAAATTTAATTTTAGTAGGTAAATATTTACATTTCCATTATATAATCCATGTATTAGGAAAATTTGGGTGAACCAAGAAAATTCCTTGTTCCTTGTGTGAATGTTTTACTTTATTTCCATAAGATATAAATTAGTGTGTATGGAAAGATTCATCATTAAACCAAGTGGTTGAGGCATAAATAAAAGGTTGATGACAATGACAACATCATTTAATGAAGAACGTAAGTGAGAACCCACTAAATTTGAGGTCTATATCAGTTGCGGTGGTGAGAGTTTGAGCACTTCTCTCGGGGTATCTCTCACAAAATAACCTTGTGGACCTAACATCATGTTATTCCCTTTATTTATGTATGAATCTATTGATTATGTTTAGAATCATATTCCTTTAATAAAATTAATATGTTCAAAACAAATTGATGTGTAATTTTTACACAACTCAAATCTTGTGTTACTAACATATCTAAATGTATTCTATAAATGAGTTATATAAAACTCTTTAATGTTAAGGTTTATAATTATTTGAAATCAATAATACCTACCTGAGTACGCATGGATCCACATAAAATCAACATACACCTTTCTATAATAAGGCATAATCCTCTAGGGAAGTGGGAAGTCTTACGCAAAGTCCATATACCTAGGAAAACATTAATCAATATATATTTCAATTGCATCATAATTATATCTCCTAAAAGGTATATATCACAATTAACTACATTTTCTATGCTCATAACACAAAAAAAAGCTAAATCAAGGTAGAAGGAAATATAATTTATTATCATACCTAGTATATAACTCCTTATATGCATGTATGGTAATTTATAAAAGAATTTTAACATCTTAAATCAATTAATACACAACAATTCACAAAATAAAAATTATATATATGAATGAAATTTTTAATAAAAAATAAATGAATAACTCATGAGTTTAAACTTGAGATAAAAATTAATGTACAATTCCGAAATAATTATTTATAAGATCTTTAAAATTATTAAATTCATGAAGGAAATTCTATAATTAAATACATACAAACACTTTAGATTTTTTCCTTAATATAATCTTCTTCACAATATTCATTATATGACATTTATTAAATATATTCTATTTTATGAAATACAACCATTTTATATTTTAATTTCTATTATGTAAACAATTAACATAATATAAATCACATATTAATATTCTTTAATCCTTTGATCAAATAATTTATCAATAATATTTCTCTATGGTTAGAATCATTTCTTTAAAAAAGATGATTTAGTTTTTTGAACAATTCAAATTAAACATTGTAAGTAATTAATAATTTTAAATATAAACACTTTTTCATTTTATTTTCAATATATAAACCCTTCAGAAATTACACTAATAATTTTCAACATAATCATTTTATATCTAAATTATAAGTCATGAAATATAATTTTAAAATTTATTCTAACATTATCACGTAATATTATGGAATATTTATTATTACAGTTTTCTTAAAAATTTAATTAATAAATTATAAAAAACTGGTAAATAATTAATTCATAAACCCTTTATAAATTAATAAATCTCCCAACATACCATTTATTATAATTTATAAACTATTTATAAATTATATAATTCAATTTATAATTTAATTTAAAGAATAAACTTTTTATTAAAATATCGTTTAACAATATACTAGGTGTAATAAAATATGATTGTTAAGTTTGTAGTTCCTAAATAATTTAAGCACAATCAATTGTATTTTATGACGAGGACCAATATCATATTTGTAATACAATTATCTATTTTATTAATGCAGAATGAAAGTTACATTATCACATAATGTATGTTGTGTGGCCAACATAGACTACGCTATTGCATAATGAAATGTTAGTGACCCTAATGTTCATTATGTTATTGCATAACATAATTTCTAGAATCACAAAGAAAATTATTGTATTTCATAACATACTGTTAGGGACTCCACCACAAGCCACATTATCATATATCTTAATATTAGGGTCTCCCATGAGATTATTGTATCACATAATGTAATTCCATGTTCTCAAATGAGATTACATTATCACATAACACAATGTTGAATGATGTTCTTCATTTTAGAAACACATTTCAATAAAAAATGGAATGACATTCATTTATACCATTAAAATGTTTCTAAAGAATGATAAATCATTAATATAAATAGTTCAATATAATTAAAACCATAAATCCCAAGATCATCATTCCATTGAAAAAAAATCCATTAAACTGGAAATGGGTAATGTGTACCTTACACTATAGAATTGCACTGTCATTTCCTTTATTCATTGCTTGATAAAGTTATCTAGGGAACAATAGAAAGTGTCTTTCATTCAAGGTGTATCCTTAAGCTACACCCAATCACTGAAAATTTTTATGTAGGATCTTATGAACCACCATGATAAGCTTGTATCTCATGGTGAAAATGTGATTGAATAAGGGAGCTTAGGGTGGTAGAGAGTATCAATTAGTGGTTTTCAAGAGAATTTCATAGAAAGACCCATGTTATATCCTCTGTTATATAGTTCATGTGTAATTTCCCTAAGACCATGCATTTATCCATGTGTTTCCCAAAAAGATGATTAAATTCCTTCATATAAATATTGTAACCACTATATACACATTTTCCCATCAATTTTATCTTATTAAATGACTAATAAATGATATAGACACTCGATTTAAATATATATTAAATAAGGGACTTATGAATTCTATGGGAATGTAATTAAAAATGACTACAAGGCATAATCCTCAAACAAATGGATATACTGAACTTGTTATTCTGATTTTGGAAGATATGACTCACATGTGGGTGCTTGATTTTGGAAAATCATGGGGTGATCATATATTATTGGTAGAGGATTTTTATAATAGAAATTACTATCTTTTAATTTTAATGGAACTATTTGAAGTTTTATATGTTTGACCATGTCGATCACCATTTGTTTTGGAATGATACCAATGAAAATATTGTATGGGACCTATTTCGGTGTAAGAAATGGTAAATTTGGTAAAATTTACTTGCAAGTGCATGATCTATAAATAGAATTGGTGGGAATATTATGTCTATTATTAATGATGACCTTATAAATGTGATATTAGGAATTGGTTTCTCTTGAATGTGAAATCTAGGTTGGTTCATATATGTCTTGTATAGTGGGGGCCTTTAAAAATCATTGAGTATATTGATGGTGTGTCATATCGATTGGAATTACAACAATGTTCTGATATTATTAAAAATATTTTTCATATTTCCTAAATTATGATGTGTTAAATAGACCAAAATAATGTTTTTGATGATAGACAGTTGATTTGGAACCTAATATGTCTTATAAATAGACACAAATTCAGGTTGTGGATAATAGAAATAAGATCATCAAAGAATAGTGTATTCCTTTGGTTTAGATATTGTGGTAGCATATAGTGATCTAGGAAGATACTTATATGATAGAAATCATGATCTGTTTTAAATTTATAAATTTAATTATTGATGAAAATGAACAGTGAATTTATAGAAATAAATATTCCTATGGAGGGGATAATTATAACACCCTAGTTTTAGGATGCAAGTTAGTCTTTTGATCTTTTGATAAAAATGGAATTCACCCATGATATTTTACAGGTGTATATGAATTTTTTTTGTTAAATCACTGGATAGATGATAAAAAATGAATTTGGGTTACACCATTAGATTTACAGTGTTTTTCTTAACTTTTGATTCAAGTTTCATGGGAATCCAGATTTCAGAGAGATGTTGGGAAAGATATTACAAAGGATGTATGGTAACCTGCATGATCTTATAAAATGTATAGGGAGACAATACAACATGGTTTTTGAGGTAGTAGTTGTTATATAGTTACCTGCATGGTTCTTATGAGCATGAAATATGAATGAGAAATCTAGGATTTGAGGTAGTATTCTTTTCCTAGTTTTCTATACAACCATAAAAATCATGCATGTTGATCACATAGTTACGGGAAAGTAATGTAGATTTACATTAAAACACTAAAAATTCATATAAATAAACTTATTATTATTTATATAACTTCTTGTTTTATTATATGATCATTATAGGGGGAATTTGGAGGTCCTTTATCAAATATTTGATAGATTGTGGTGCAGATCATATGTTTGACATCAGATATCGGGTAAGATATTGATCAACTTTCTCTCTCTTGCTTTCCCTCATTCTCCCCCTTGGATAAATTGTCAAATATTTGGATATATAAGAATATATTGAGATTTAATCTTCTTATTTATAGGGATTCTAGATGATTATCTCATTTTCAGGATATTGGACATCAGATTTGGGGATTTATTCGGAATGATACATTCAGGTAGAAATATTCAATATATATTATGTGATTTTTAATCTATTGTGCATTGTTTATTGATTGTGATTTACCATTGATTTAAAGTATACATTTTTTTTTGAAATCATGGATTTTTATGAAATGTGTATTTTGATTTAAGTTTTTTTAACGCAAAAATTGGAAATTTTTTACCAATTGATGCCTAAAATTGAAAAAGGAAATTTTCCAATGGAAATTATTTAGTATCATAAACAATGGATATTGAAATTTATTTCCTCAATTGATGTTGATTTAATTAAAATTAGATTTTAATTGATGAAACCATGGAAAGGGTTCAGATTTAGGATAAATGGTATTAAAGTGTTGATTTGGAAATTCTTTCATGGGTATACATTGGTGAAAATTGGATTTTTGGTGAGACCTATTTTAAAACCTATAAGTTATATCTATTTAAATATAATGACCAAAAGAGTTTGAGTTAAAGTGATAAATTGTTTCTATAATTAAGTCCAATTAGAAAAAACTTACTATAGAGTGGGGTTGGATGTATAAACAATTGATAACTTGATTCACACATAAGCAATCCAACAGGAATTAGAATTTTATGAATATTATCTTATATTATGTAGAATTAGAATCTTATGGGAATGAGAAATTTTCCATTGGATTTTGGGAAACAAAAAATTTCCCTTGGGTTTAAGAAAATGGGTAGTTTTCATAGATTTTGAGGAAAATATGTGTATTTTGAAAAAGGATTTTTATAGCCAAAATGATATTTATGACTTATTTTAAAATAAGGTTTTGTTTTGGTGATTTTCAAAAATTGAGTACTTTTAAATTTAATTAAGATTCTTGGTTTTCATACCATGGTTATGTAAAGTTCTTGGATAATTAAATGATTTTATTAATTATTTTATATATCATATGTTGATTGGAATTTTATATTTTATATTTCTCATGCCTTGAACTATATTGGATTCATTATGGAAATCCAAAAAAATTTGTACTCACACCCAACATGTGAACATTAATAATCATACTGATATATTTAGTCATCATGAAAGAATGTGGGAGATTTTATTATTCACCACTAGATAACCACATATCGTCTTTAGTGATATAAAATATGACACCCACTATTTCATTTTCTGGAATAGAAATTATCTTATTTTTGGTTTTTTACATCATTTATTTATTTATTTATTTTTGTAAACTCTATCATTTTGGGTAATCTGTAGTTCTACAGTGTAGTAGGTTATTCCACAATAATGGGAGGTCATATAATGATGAGTCGTTCTAGGAATCTAGAAATGGATAAGTCCCTAATGTGTAATATATAGTCACTATATGACTTTGGGGTTCCATGTGGTTACCTATATTTCACCATAAAATTGTTGTCAACATAAAACTGATACCATGATAGGTGTACACTGTGTTACATAAGAGTATTTAATGGGGAATGGTCATTCTTGAAGGTAATTCACATAGTTTTATCACACTATTAAGGGATGGGTCACATCATGACCTGGACCAAGTAGTGGAGTCATTTCATGGGGAGGTGTTCCATGCCATAAGGAAAGAACATCTCTCTATGACCTAGTGTTCACAAATTATAAAACAAATTAATTCATCTTATACCCTTATAAGGATTTAATTCAACACCCCTTATTTTCCCCCATTAATGTGACATAACATCCTCCATCCATGGATATCTCTTCATCTAAGATTTTAAGATACTTTCCCTTTGATTTGAGCCCATTTCTTCAAGGTAAATCCTTTTTTCCTTCATGATTTCATTCCCCTCTTTTCTTATTTCCCTAGAATACTCATAGAGACCTCAATTTTTATGTTTAATGATTTTTTTACTTTGTGTTTCATTATTTTAGGGATTTTTATTCTTTATAAAGTTCAATTCCTTTTTTCATTTTGTCAAATAACACCAAATATCCTCAAAATCATCGATTACAAATATGTTACACCATATATTTATTTTTATTATTAAACTATGGATGATTGTATAATTAAAATGTGTTTTTATTTATTTTTAAATACATATTTCAGTACTTTTATATCCATGTGCTAATTCATATAGTTGTTTCATATAACCTCAAATGGTATTAATGTTTTACTCCAATTCTAAAGTTTGAATTTATATTATAGTAAAACAAATTCACTCTAGGTGTTCAATGAAAATTCTATAGTTATTTTATAATAAAATTTTTTAAAAAAATTATCATTAACTCCGTTATGAGTTTTTAATGTTTTAAAATTAGGTCTGGTAACTTGGTCGTTGGTAAAGAATTTATTTTCATACATGATGTTTTTTATTATGAGTTTTAGTGGGATTTCATGAAAAATGATGTTTATTTATATTAAATGTATGTTTGTAAAATGAGGTAAATTTTCTCACTATATAAATCAACATTTATTTGAATGACCTTTGGATATTTTTATATTGTCATGTGATATAGAATGATTTGAGATTTGAATTCATGTTTGATTTTTATATTCTTATGAAGGATCAATTTATTTAAATGATGTTTATAGGTGATGAATTATTTTATTCCTTAACTATAATTGACTTTTCATGATATATATATATATATAAACTTAATTACTAATATGATTTCATATAGTAGATCTTATATTTTATAATCATTTATATTTTCATTGGTTATGTTCATCAATTGGTATTCTCTTAATTATACCGAAAACATGTTTTTCTTTTATAAAGATAAGGCAAATTGGATTGATATTCCAAATTATTTTTCTTTTGAATTATTTTTGTAGTAAAGTAACACTGAGACATTAAAAACTAGGTTTGGAATTGTTTTCCCTAGAATGTGGTTGTGTTACAAAAGGGAGTTTCATGTGTAAATTTGACATTTTTTTAAAGTATACACGAGTCCTTTATTTTAAAAATTACATTACTATTTTTAGATTCAATGTTTTACTCATTAGAGGTTATGGTTCCATTTTTCTTTGTTTTAAATCCTCTTGGTTTTTAATAAGTGAGTAACATATGATATTATTTTCTTTCTAAAAATGAAAAGTATATATTATGGTATAATACATCTATAACCAGGTTAAATGGAATTATTTTCAAAAGGATATATGAAATATTACATGGTGGGATCATATTGGTAATGTTTATCTCATACCCTATATATATTTTATGTGTGTATGTAGTCCTTATCATTATCATATATATTCTTGATGAGTCATTTGGATCTTAGTTTTGACTGGTATATTAGTCTGGGATTGATTGAGGTTGAAATTAAAGTGACTTCTCTATTTATACATTGGATGGTGGTTCAAATTAATTTTTTTTCTTATGTTATAGTTGGTATTATTTTACAATATCTTTTATAGTGACACATTTCCCTATTAACTTTCATGTTTTTATTTTCTAATAATTATTGTAGTATATTTTTTCATGTAAGTTTATTTTTGGGTAATATCAATTATGGAGTTTTATTTCATCTTTATTGTTCCATTTTTGGTTGTTGTATATTTTCATCTAATTATTAAATGTGGGTGATGTTCTATCATATGGAAGGGTCGTTCAGGAATTTTAGGTGGGGTTTCTAATTTTTACCTCTGTATATCATGAAAAATTATTGCATTGTGGAGTAAGTTTTATTCCATTACACTAGTTACTAGACTATGGTTATCATGAATTCATTTGGGGCCTTGTGGAGGACCATCTTAGGTTTTGGGTTAGGGTATTCTGAGTTTGTTCATTACAAAATAATATCAAATCCCACTTCTATTTTTTTATTGGGATGTCCTTGTATACAAGAGATAATATCTTTAGTGTTTAAATGGTATGTGTGAGAGAGTGTCTGACCAACTCTTTCTCGTGTAGAGTCTTGAGCTACTATAGGTAGTTGGGAAATATGACATGAGTGTGAGAAGTGAATTTTAACTTCTCTCAACTTTTTTTGATCAAAATCAATTATGATATGTTTCATAATGAGTTTATTTGTGATATTTTAAATAAAATTTCGGTTTCATAGTTAAAATGGGTAGGATTATAGATCTATGTGATTACAAAATCAATTTTTTAAAGCTATATATGACCATCCACCTTGAACTGTGAACACTTAGTAGCATTTTTCATAGTTGGAACATGGTTTTATAAACTAAGATTCTAAATAAAATACTAGTAATACCAAACTTTTATTGTATTTTTTTTATTTCCAAGGTCTCAAATTTGACTCATCAATCATTTATAATTTGTTTTGGGTAAATTTGGATGAGTTTTAGAAGAAGTTTACATTTAGTGAATTTGATTTAGTTATTTAATTACATTTTATTCTGTTAAGGTGTGTGATTAGGAGGGTCGTATTTTCTTCTTTTATTATTTAGAATATATTTAAGGTAAGGAAAATGAGTTTCAAACTTTTTTTTTGGGTTCATTCGAAAAGTTTGAATTGTATGATTTTCAAAGGTGTTTCAAAGAATATGTATGGAACTATTAAAATCAAATGATAATATTTTGAAATAAGTTAATTGATTTTTATAAATTTTTCCATAATGGGTGCTTATGTAGGTTAGGAATTTGATTTAAATTATCAAATATAGTGATATTAGAATGACCTTGTAATGTATCATGCCTCATGGGTGGTGGAACTATGAAATATAGATTTATGATGAAATGTTTTAGATTTTCCAAGTGAACATATTGTTTATTTTAATGAGTACTAAAATTATTTATCTATTTTTAAAAGATAATGATGCATTTATAAAGCATTCAGTGAGGGTTTTTCAAGAGGGTATTTCATATTTTTTCATAATTTGTTTTGGTTTTAAATGTATTGATTTTTTAATGGTTTTTTGGGGTATTCTTTCCCTTATTGTTATTGACTAGTAATTTTTGTATTTTGATAATGTATAAGTGTTATTTTACCCTTTTACACTTATTCCACATTAATGGATATAGGGGAATGGGTTGATTTTTTTTTTGTTCATGTTATTATATATTAATTCCATATAAGAAATTTCAGATGAATTAATCATATGTAATGGCAGATTAGTTGTCAAGAGATGGTTCACTAGTTGACACTTTTTTGTTTGTGTTGGCCACTCATTGTGTTTAGGATATGGGTGTTTGAGTAAGCCCTAGTCCACCTCAAGTAAGATATTGGGACTAAGATTTTTAAGTATGTTGTCCCCTTATAATCATAGTGGAGTGATCTTATTCAAAATACAAGTTATGGTTAAATAATGTCGAAGAGTTCATTAGTATAATTTAGATTTAGGAGAGTTTCAAGGTCATATTCTCTACATTCCTGATTGAAGGTCGTAGTTGGAAATAGGGGAACTCCATCATTAGAGGCAATCCACTGAAGTAACAGTTAGGGTATAACATAAAAGCGTTGTTTTTTAGTAGCGTTACCTCTAATACATGAAAAATAATAAGGTTAAGAAGTTTTATAATTTACAGTAGGGTGATATGTCAGTGTTAAAATAAATTTATCATTTTTCAAAATTTGTGTTATATCTATGTTGTAACACCCTAAAATTTTACGAGAAAGATTCTTTTTAATTTTATTGATGTTTTTTTTATGCTACACCAATATTATCTTTATCTATACACAACACTGTATTATCTTGTAGTATACACAACACTATTCTTGGCTTGTGTTGCATGCAAGAGCAACCTTCCTCAATAGCGTGTGTCGTACGTAATAGTGAGTTTCACTAAAAGATGATATATTGTTATAATATTATTATGAACAAGACATTATTAATAGTATTAACCACATTTTGAATTTTATAACATTATCATTCATCTTAAACATTTTCTAGAACATGGTATGAGAACAAAATTAATTTTTTGGTTGAAAGAAGTATTTTTCAAAAAAATATAGTTTTTTTTCCTTTTGACGGCGCACCCATTTTAAATATAATTTTTTACAAGTTTATAAGTTAAAATTGAAAAATAAAACTTCTTATTTTTAATCAGGATATAAAAGTTTACTTTGGATAAATTTTTGACATTATTCTGATAACCTTCATATTTTGATGAATAGTAAAAATATGATAAATTTTAATTAAAGACAAATTTTTTCCTCAAGATAATTTATATGGTAAAATTATACTATTTAATGGTTTTAAAGTATAAATAGAATATATATTTACCATTTAATCTAATTTATATAATTATCATTAATTTTACATTGAATTCATAGGTAAAAACATTTCAATCTTTTGCAATGTTTTAAACACAAACCCTTTTTTGGCAATGAGATTAATTTTAAATTAAACAATGAAAATTATGTGTTTTGAATTTGGAATAATGGATTCCATATTTGGAATAATTAGGTCCAAAATATGTTAGTAGACTACTTTTTATTTTAAGACATTATGAATAGTTACTACGATAAATTTTATTTACTATAGTAAAAGGTAAATCAGTTAATTAAGGGTAAAAATAATATTATAAAATTAACCTAACACTTGTATTAATATAATTGGATAATTATATTTCATCCTAAAATTTACATGGGTCTAAATGGTATCTTTTGGAACCCACTTGGATGTGATTAAGAACATTAATTTTTTTTATTTAAAGAAAGTGAGATATGTCTCACTCAAACTTTTATAATTAAAGGATTTTTAATATAAGGTTATTCAGAATATAAATTCAATTATAAATACTCATTTGAAAGATAAAATGTTTTTATTCATCGTGGTAATTTATTTGTGATTTTGAACAAATATATAATTACATTAATATCTTATACATTAATGATGCAGAAATTATTTATTTAGTGAAAAATCAATGATACAGATTTTATTAAAAAAATTACCCTAAAAAAGAACCATAATGTGAGAACCCAATTTTTCTTTCAAAAGAATTTGGAATATTCTTTTTTATTCTACAGCAGTTCCTTCAGACGGCGTGCAATTCCAAGCACCGGTGTGTCCGGAATTAAATTTTCAGTGCATTCACACTGGCAACACCAAATAAATGGGATAACACCAAAACGGTGATCCGGATTATAAGTATGAGTGAATGGATGGGTCCGGAATGGGGTTTTTACACTAGGAATGACATAATGCATGTCAGTGCGGGACATTTGGACCCCTCGCTCGCTATCAGAACATGAAACGGATAAATTAAATAATTAATTTATTCATTTATAGGATTAACTCAAGTATCTCTTAAACAGTGTCTCGGATTTGAAAACTAAGGGAACCATTGAGTTCGGAGCATGTCGTTTACCCTAGGAGGGGTGTATGTTTCGCGGGCGCGGGCCGTCAGTGAAAAATGGCCCTGGGGGCGTTTTCGTAATTTGGCGGCCTCGGGCCTTGAGTTTAATAACTTTTGAATGGGGCCATGGTTTAAAATTATGAGACCTCTGTTGTGCTCAAGAAGTGGTGTTTGGACTAGGGGAGGATTAATCTCAACCCCGCCGGAAGTTCGGGTTCGGGCCGACGGGCGGGTGGTTAAGTGTGTTTCTATTTAAACACTTAACCCCCCCACCCCCCTCTCTCACCCTTTGTTCACCCCCCTGGGTAGGAGCTCTCAAGGAGGAACTCCTCCTCTCCTACACCTCTCTGTAGAGGCGCAATAGCTACAGCAAGGCACGACAGCTCCGGCGGATCGACGTCGAAGCTCCGGGCAATGCCCAAGAGGTAGGATCGTGTGTTTCATTTTATTCTCCCTGCACCTAATTTGAGCATGATTAATCACGTCGAAATGCTGTTGGATTTTAAAAGAAAGAACATAAATGCTTAGTATATTTTATGATCTTTCCGACGCTGGTTATGGATTTTAATTCCGAGTCCCGAGCATCCCGCAGCGGTCCGGTGAAGTTTGCGGGTTTTGAGTGTTTTCATCGGTTTTTGGGGCGTTCCGGCGAGCCAGTGCGACGGTGGAGCGTGCTACTACGGAGGTGGTGTGAGGCCGAGAAGAGGAGGCCGGGGACAGCCAGGCCCACAGGGCAAGGCGGCTGGTGGCCGCGGCGTCGCGGGGGAGCGGATGCTGGCGGAGGCGGCACGTGGCGGGTCTTTAGCAGTAGGCGGCGACCCTGGGGGAGGAACACCCATACGTCGCGGGTCTCCTTTGACGCGGCAGGTGACCAGGGGAGACCGGCCAGGGTGGCCAGTCCATTCAAAAAAATGAACCTGAGGCGGTTCTGGTGCTTTGGAGGCGGGTCGTGGCCAGTGGGCCATGGCGAACTGGACTGGACCCACGGCTGGGTTGCGGGCCGGTGGTCTGAAGGGGGTCGGTCGAGGTGCACCGGCCCAGTTTGGCCCCCCTTGCATTCAGGGGGCCGTATCTCCTAAACGGTGCATCCTTTTGATGCTCAGTCTGTGGAAGTGGAACCCTATCAACGAGACATACTTTTTGAGATGGTCTCGAGAATTTTTAATTCCCGAGACGAGGGGCTCGGGGGCACAGCACGACGGTTAAGTGGACGGGCGTTCTTTCGGGAGTTCTTGTTTTGGATGGCGCGGGCACATCCAATGTCTGTTTTGAGCGCCGTCAGTGGCGTTACGACCCTGGCGTCGAGGCAGAGTTTTCTATTGTGTTTTTGGGCATTGGAACCGGAGTTGAGGCATGGGCCCCATGGCCCGTCTGTTTAGCTGTTTGCAGCGTTTTGTAACTTCTTCATCGGACTTCCGTTCGGGGCATGCGAGCAGTCGTTTTAGGGTGTTTTTTCGAGGGGATTGCAATGGTGAAGTCCATCCTCTTTAATTCTACATGATGGTGAGGGCCCCATGAGGGCTGTTTTGGGAGTTGACGATGATTTTCCATCTTTATCACCAGGTGTCAGTATCAGACAAGTGATTAGTCGAACTTGTGTAATTTTTCGAGAGGGTCGCAATGGTGTGATCCGTTCATTGTGCTTCGGGACCGGGATGTGGGTCCCACATAGCACCGCTAGTGTGTGGTGCGCCGGAATGCATCTTTTTTTCAGATATTTGTTCCAATCAAGTGAGCAGTCCTTTTGACATGTTTCCCCAAGGGGATCACAATGGTGCGATGCGCCCGACTGGTTTTGGGGCCGAGGCTCGGGATCACGGGACGTCGTTCGGGCGAAAAGCGGTGTTGGTGACTATTACGTCGGATAACCGTTGGATGCAAGTAAGTAGTCGATCTCTCATGTTTTTCCATCAGTATTATAATAGTGTAATCTGTTAAAGTGTGGGGAGCCTCTTACGTGATCTTATTAAATGAGGAAATATGAAAGGTGTACTGGTGGAGGTTCTTCCAGCAGTGTTTGCAGAGAACCCTTAGCGTGTGATTGCTTTCACTCTTGGGAGGGTGAAGTGAATGCTTGAAGATATGTGGTTGTCCATGCCTCATCTGTTGAGGTGGCAAGTTGGGTTTGTTATTTTTATGCCTTCACGTTGAGAATGGGTGTCATGTGCACGTTAGCCTTTTGGTTGGAGACGTGGTATACTCTGAGAGTACCCTAGAACGCTGGGAGGTATATGTGGATATTGGTACCTTAGAATTTTTGTGCACGTGGTTGGGGTTGACTTGGGGCCACAAATCATGCCGGCCCCATGTGTGTGTTGTGTTCTGCTTTACGAACATTTGACCTCTCAGGGCGTAGAGGGTCCCTTTGTTCTCGTTGTTGACCAGGAGGGTTGAGTTATTCCTTGGTCTTGTTCTTGCCTGTTGACCAACAGGGTTGAGTTTTCCCCTGGTTCTGTTCTCGTTTGTTGACCAGCAGGGTTGAGTTTTCCCCAGGTTTTGTTCTCGTTTGGCCGACAGAGATGGTTTGGTTCCTCTATTTCTTCAGTTGTGAGGGGTTTCAGTACCGTGCCCCTTTCATCAGACTATGGAACCATTTGCGACTACGTGTGCTCATACAGCGTGGGTGTTTTTCACACTTTTTGGGATGAGTTTTCTCGGTCCGCTTCGACAGTGACTCAGCAGATTAGAGCGTGATCGCCCTGAGATGCCCGTGGAGTTTCTCCCATCCCTTTGTATTCCCTGGTATAGTTATTGTGGATTCGGTGTGACCAACACATTACGCGGGCACTGATCCTCTACCCAGGAAGTTGTTTCCAGCAGGGCTGGCCAAGAGGATGATTCCAGCAGGGCTGTCCAGTGGGGTACCATCAAGCAGGGATGGCTAGAGTAGTACCATCTAATAGGGATAGCCAGTGGGATACCATCCAGCAGGGACGACCAGTACATCAGTGTTCACAGAGCAATACCATCCAACCGGGGTGGACAGTGTGGTTCCGATTTTACCTCCAACGGGGCTGGGAATTGGTCCCCGATGCCAGGTTTACCTTCATCTGGGCTAGGAAGTGGTCCCCGATGCGGGTTTTACATCCAGCTGGGATGGGAAGTTGTCCCCGATGACGATTCTGAGCCTCCCTCTAGTAGAGTACTCTTTTACGGGACTAGGCATTGGGACTCATTGATGAATTTTTCTGGGTCTCCCTCTAGTGGATTACCCTTTTACGAGACTGGGCAGTGTGGCACCCATCTACTCTTTTTGAGTCTCCCTCCAGTGGGAACCCGTCGACTTCTAGGGATCACCCTCCAGCAGGGATGGGCAGGGGGTCGCCTGTCAACTTTTAGAAGACCTCTCGACTGCGGGGCAGTGACGAGGTGTGGCATGACATTCCCCTAGACATCTAATGTACGAGGGGCGATTTCCCCACCGAGACATGTCCTTGCGACGCGACCCAAAACTATGTGGGCGAGTCAGTGCCGCCCAAATCCGATAGTTTCGAGGTGCGGTGATTTGATCCCCTTGACTTGCATTTTGGGGCAGACGTGCGGGATACTGGGCATCGATGGTGTTTACTTCTGTGACTGTTGGTGACTCACATTATTGGGCTGAGCTACGGGGTGGAGATCCCCTTACGATCTTGTTTGGGTTTCCTGTTTGAGCATATGAATATGTATATAACTTGTTTCAATACCCTCTTCTTAGTCTTGGTTACTCTCCCTCCAGGAGAGGGGAAGACACGCAGCGTATGCCACGTGCTTTCCGTGTCTAGGTTCTCATGGTTGTAGGAGTCTACTCTCCCTCTATTGGAAGCGAAGACTCGATGAGAAGTTCATCTTCTCAAAATTTCCATCTCCTTGTGTTTGTATGAGTCTACTTCCTTTATCTTTTTGGGTTGAGCTGGACTCTTTACTGTACTCTTTACTGCACTTCCGGTTGTACTCCTTTACTTTTCCCCTATTCGATCTACTGCTCACCCTTAGGTACCTCCTTTGTTGCTCCCTCGAGCCTTTGGGGTATCCTACTGAGTATTCTTATACTCACCCCTGCTTGGGCTTTGCCCGCACTTGGTGTGCCCTTGCAGACGATGGACAGGTTGGTCGTGACTTCAGAGGAGCTTAGGATTTCATGAGCTTGGACCGCGTGTGGTGGTCAGATTCGGGATCCAGGTGGTGGACCCTTCCAGCTCTTTTTTTTGTTTACCTGTTGCCGGGTTGTGGCACTTTTCTGGTTGGGCGCGTGTTTTACCCTTTTCTTTTCAGTTTACCTCAACACTTGCTTGTACTGTTTAGATGTCGATGCACTTGTGGTTTATTTATAGAAGTTGGTACTTTTCTTTACTTTCTCTTTTACTCTACATTATTTCATTGAGTGGGATGCATGTGTGTGTACAAGTACTTAGGGAAAGGCCTCCCCGAGTTGTTTAGCCTTCATCTCTTGTCGCCAGCCTCTGGCCTATAGAGGCGGGCTTGGGGTAGTTGCAGCTCGAGCCTGGGTAGGGTCGGGTCGTGACAAAGTGGTATCAGAGGTGGTTCGTTCCTTGGGACTTTGTTCTGACATCCCTAAAAAGGAATTGGTTGGGATTTAGGGCAAAATTATTAACATGTCTCGAAATCGGATCCCATGCCAGGGACTCCAATGATGGTTCAGCGGCTGACGTATCCATTCACCAGGACCCTGATAACCCGCTTGTCGACTCGGCATGCTGAGACCCTTTTTGTAGGGAAATATTGGTTTGTGCATCACATAGGATTGAGCCTCTTACTGTCCTTCTTGAGTCAGCTCCCCATTGTTGTTACTATTATATACATATATTCTTATATGACCGCGGCACTCCTTGATAACATTCAGGATGTCTCCTCGAATCCATCCATCAAGGATACCAGCTTTGTTTCATGATAATGACCCTGTGAGCTATGAGGCCTCAGTCCATGACCCATCATGAGGGCCCCTTTCTCCAGGTGGGCTGGTAGTAGAACCCCCACCTGTTGAGCAACAAATAGTTTCAGCAAAGCAGAATGAGCTTGAGCGCCGTTTGAGCGCGCTCCGTGAGTTCCAGTGACAAAGAACGCTGATGTTCATTGGTGAGCCAGACCCTCAGGCAGCAGAGGTTTGGCTAGAGACAACGGTTCACCTTTTCAGGATTGTACAGATGCCGGGAGATCTTATGGTGGCTTTGGCCTCAAACCATTTCCATAGAGTAGCTTGGCGTTAGTGGAGTCTGGTGACTCAGTTTCTTGACGAGTCGTCACTTTCATGAGGCGACTTTCAGTTGTTGTTTCATGAGGAGTTTTTTCCCTCCTTCTAATGCTCCATTCGGATTCCAGAGCTCCTGCAGTTTCAACAGGGAGGGATGACAGTGGCTGAGTACGTAGCTAGTTTCGTAGACCGTGCACGCTTTTACCCGGACATGGTCCATGACGGTAACTTCAGAGCACGGGAGTCTGAACAGGGTCTCCGCTGAGAGATTCATGCTATCATAGTACCCTTGGGAATTCCCACATTTTCCGGGGTACTAGAGCAGGTGTTGGTGGCAGAGATCTTCCTGTCACACTCTAAATCTAGTGGTGGCAGCAGGCTCAACAAAGCCGAGATGTCTACTGCAGCTAGCGGGTGTTGGAAAGTAGAACCTTGACGCAGGTGGATTTACGATAACAAGACTCAGGGGCGTGGTCGTACACCACTGTGGCAATGGAGGTCACCAGTGCAGCCCGAAGAGAGTCGGTGCTATGCTTGCGATGGGCGAGGTCACCTGGAACGGGAATGCCTGACCAGTCATGCAGAGAGCTTCGGGCAGGTAGCAGGTGCACCACCATGGTGGAGGCAGCGCCATGATCGGAGTAGTACCCAGAGAGGTGGTGCTAACAGAGGAGCGGGAGGAGCTGGTAGTGGGGGATGACATCACGAGGTCTTTCCATCACCACTAGGTGATCCATGTCAGGCTCCGGGAGCTTACCATTGGGACTGTGAAAAACCTCAAGCTTTGGATGTCTACAATCCTGTAGAGCATGAAGTGGCAAGAGGTATGCTCTACAGGTCTTCTATATTTTGTAGTTGAATTGTTAGACTTTGGGTGTTGAATGATTTTTCTCCCTACTTCTTTCTTGGGTTGTTACCAAGGTGACGCAGGGCATCAGTGTGGCCCTGTGTCGGTAGAGTAAAAGGCATGGAACCTTTCTCTTCAGTCGATGGTTTCGACTCCATCGCTTTTCGACTGTGTAAGAGAGTGTTGGTTACGAGACATCGACTGTGACACCTTACGTGAGCAGATATCCTTGGGTGTTTCACCATATGGATATTCTGAAGGAGGGAATCCTCATGCTTTGTCCCAGGTCCAAAAGGTGATTCCAATCACAGTGTGAGACGTATAGGTTCGATCGGGGAGGTGAGCTACCCCCGAGGTCCTTCGGACCATTTGAGAATGTGTGAAGGGATGGAGAGGTTCCCGACCACCTATCCCTAAACCCAAAGTCTATAGTGGGTGCACAATGTCTACCGCGTGGCTTACCTGAGAGGAAGTGTGTATGATCCTATGCACATCATCGGAAAGGGAATACCTCGTGTGAAACGGCTCAATAATTTGGTCTGTGTGCGGTGGTGCAGAGCTGTGCAAGAGTTCTTCTGGGTATGGGAGAGCCAGGTGCGGGCTTAGTACCCTATGTTGTTCCCTGGTTTTGCTTTTCGGGGAAAAAAAACTTGAAGGAGGGAATGATGTAGGAAACCAGTTTTTGCTGCGAAAGACATTGGAATATTCTTTGTTATTCCAGAGCATCTCATTCAGACGGCGTGCGATTCCGAGCCCCGGTGTGGCTGGAATTAAATTTTCAGTGCGTTCACACTGGGAATGCCAAATAAATGGGATAACTCCTAAAAGGAGATCCGGATCTGAAGTGTGAGTGTATGGATGGGTTCAGAATGGGGTTTTTACTCTAGGAACTACATAAATCATGACGGTGCAGGACGTTTCGACCCCTCGCTCGCTATCAGAACGTGAAATGGATTAATTAAATATTTAATTTATTCATTTAACTTATTAAATCAAGTATCTCTTAAACGATGGCTCGGATTAGAAAATTTATGGCACCATTGAGTTCGGAGCATGCCGTTTACCCTATAAGGGGTGTATGTTTCGCGGGCGCGGGCCATTAGTGAAAAATGGCCCCGGGGGAATTTTCGTAATTTGGCAGCCTCGGGCGTTGAGTTCAATAACTTTTTAACGGGCCCTCAGATTAAAATTCCGAGACCTCTATTGTTCTTGGGGGGGTGGTCTTTGGCCTAGGTGAGGCTTAATCTCAACCCCGCCGGAAGTTTGGGTTCGGGCCGACGGGCGGGTGGTTAAGTGTGTTTCTATTTAAACACTTAACCCCCCCCCCCCCCTCTCCCCCTTTGTTCACCCCCCGGGAAGGAGATCTCAAGGAGTAACTCCTCCTCTCCTCCACCTCTTCGGCGAGGCACGACAGCTCGGGCGAGGCACGGAAGCTCTGAAGGATCGACGGTGAAGCTCCGGGCAACTACCAAGAGGTAGGATCGTGCGTTTCATTTTCTTCTCCCCGCACCTACTTTGAGCATGATTAATCACATATAATTGTTGTTGGATTTTTGAAAAAATCACATGAATGCGTAGTATATTCTATGATCTTTCTGATTGTGGGTACGTATTTGAATTCTGAGTCTCGAGCTGACCGCAGCGGTCTGGCGAAGTTTGCAGGTTTTTGAGTGTTTCCTGTAGTTTTTGGGGCGTTCCGGCGAGCAAGCGCAGCGGCCGGCGGTGGCGGAGCGCGCTAGAGCGGCGGCGGCGTGAGGCCGAGCATAGGAGGATAGGGATGGCGGGGTTACCAGGGTGAGGCGGCTGGCAGTCGTGGTGGAGCGGAGGCCGGCGGAGGCAGCGCGCGGTGGGTCTTCGGCAGTAGGCGACGACCCCGGGGGAGCAAGACCCGCGGGCCGCGGGTCTCCTTTGACGCGGCGGGCGACGAGGGGAGACCGGCCAGGGTGGCCGGTCCATTCGGAAAACTAGACCCGAGGTCGGTCCAGTGATTTGGAGGCAGGCCGCGGCCATTGGGCCTCAGCGAACTGGACCTGACCCGCGGCTGGGCCGCGGGCCGGTGGTCTAAAGTGGGCCGGTGGAGGTGGACTGGCCCGGTTAGGCCCCCTTTGAATTCAGGGGCTGTATCTCCTAAACGGCGCATCCGTTTGACGCGTTGTCTATGTAAATGGAATCGTATCGACGAGACGGATTATTTAAAATGGTCTCGGGAATTTTTAATTCCCAAGACGAGGGGCTCGTGGGCACGGCACGACCGTTAAGTGGACGGCCGTTCTTCTGGGAGTTCTTGTTTTTGACGGCGCGGGCACATCCGATGTCCGTTTTGAGCACCATCACTGGCGTTGCGACCCTAGAATCGAGCCGTAGTTTTCCAGTCTGGTTTTGGGCGTTGGAAATGAAGTTGAGGCATGGGCCCCACGGCCCGTCTGTTGAGTTATTAGCAGATTTTTGAAACTTTTTCATCAGACGTCCGTTCGAGGTGTCCAAGAAGTCGTTTTAGGGTGTTTTTCTGAGGGGATTGCAATGGCACAGTCTTCCCGCTTTAATTCACCACGATGGTGCGAGCCCCATGAGGGTCATTTTGGGAGTTGACGGTGATTTTCTAGCTTTATCACCGGGTGTCCGTATAGGACAAGTGATTAGTCTAACTTGTGTACTTTTTCAAGAGGGTCGCAATGGTGTGATCTGTTCGTTGTGCTTCAGGACTGAGATGTGGGTCCCACGTAGCACCTCTCATGTGCGGTGTGCCGAAATGCATCTTTTTTTCTCTGGATATCTGTTCCACTCAAGTGATCAGTCGTTTTGACGTGTTTCCCCGAGGGGATTGCAATGGTGCGATGCGCCCGACTATTTTCGGGGCCGAGGCTCAGGATCACGGGACGTCGTTCGGGCATAAAGCGGTGTTAGCGACTTTTTCGTTTGATAGCCGTTAGAGGAGAGTAAGTAGTCTATCCTGTATGTTTTTTCATGAGGATTACAACGGTGTATTCTGTTCAGGTGAGTGGAGCCTCTTACCCAATCTTATTAAATATGGAAATATGAAAGGTGTATCGGTGGAGGTTCTTCATGCGATGTTTGCAGAGAACCCATGGCGTGTGGTCGCATTCACTCTTGGGAGAGTGTAGTGAATGCTTGAAGAGATGTGGTTGGTTGTGCCTCAACCGTTGATGTGGAAAGTTGGGGTTGTTACGTTTACGCCTTCGCGTTGACAACGAGTGTTGTGTGCATGTTAGCCTTTTGGCTGGAGACGTGGTATACTCTGGGAGTATACATGAACACTAGGAGGTACATGTGTATGTTGGTACATGATAATATTTTTGCACATGGTTTGGATTTTCTTGGGGCCACACATCTTGTGGGCCCCATATGTGTGTTGTGTTCTGCTTTACGTACTTTTGACCTCTCGTGACGTAGAGGGCCCCTTTGTTCTCATTATTGAACAGCAGGGTTGAGTTTTCCCCTAGTCCTATTATCGCCTATTGACCAGCAGGGTTGAGTTCTCCCCTGGTTCTATTCTCATTTTTTGACCAGCAGGGTTGAGTTTTCCCCTGGTTATATTCTCGTTTGGTTGACAGAGATGGTTTGGTTCCTCTGTTTCTTTAGCTGTGAGGGGTTTCAGTACCATGCCCCTTTCATAAGACTGTGGCACCATTTGCAACTACGTGTGCTCGTATAGTGTGGGTGTTTTTTCCACTTTTTGGGATCATTTGTCTCGGTCTTCTTCAATGGTGACTCAGTGGATTGGAGCGTGATCGCCCTGAGAGGCCCGAGGAGTTTCTCCTATCCCTTCGTGTTCTCTAGTAGAGTCCTTGTGGATTCGGTGTGACCAAAACATTACACGGGCATCGATCCTCTACCCAGGAGTTTGTTTATAGCAAGGTTGGCTAGAAGGTTGTTTCCAGTAGGGTTGGCCAATGGGGTACCATCCAGCACGGATGGCCAGAGCAGTACCATCCAGCAGGGATGGCCAGTGGGTTACCATCTAGTAGGGATGGCTAGTACAACGGTGTTCACCATGTAGTACCATCCAGCCGGGATGGCCAGAGTGGTTCCGGGTTTACCTCCAGCGGGGCTGGGAAGTGGTCCCCGATGCGGGGTTTACCTCCAGCTGGGTTGGGAAGTGGTCCCTGATGCTGGGTTTACCTCCATCTAGGCTGGGAAGTGGTCCCCGATGACGGTTCCGAGCCTCCCTTCAGTGGAGTACCCTTTTATGGGACTGGGCATTGGGACTCATCAATGAAATTTGCCAGGTCTTCCTCCAGTGGATTACCCTTTTATGGGACTTGGAAGTGTGACACTCGTCGACTCTTACCAGGTCTCCCTCTAGTGGGAACCCGTAGACTTCTAGGAATCACCCACCAGCGGGGCTGGGTAGGGGGTCGCCTGTCGACTTTGAGGTGACCTATCGACTTCGGGGCAGTGATGAGGTGTGGCTTGAAGTTACCCCATTACTCTGAAGTACGAGGGGTGCTTTCCCTACCGATAAAGGTCCTTGCGATGTGACCCAAAACTGTGTGGGTGGGTCAGTGATGTCCAAAGCGGATAGTTTTGAGGAACTTTTATTTGAGCCCCTTGACTTGTAGTTCAGGGCAGACGTGTGGGATGTTGGGCATCAATGGTGTTTACTTCTGGGACTATTGACGACTCACATTCTTGGGCTGAGCTACGGGATGGAGATCCCCTTACGATCATGTTTGGGATTCTGGTTTGACCATATGAATATGTATATACCTTGTTTCAATACCCACTTCTTGGGCTTGGTTACTCTCCCTCCAGGAAAGCCAAAGATGCGTGGGGTATGACACGTGATTTCTATGTCTAGATTCTTATGGTTGGACAAGTATAATCTCCTACTATAAGTAGCGAAGACTCGACGAGATGTTCATCTTCTCACCGTTTCCAGCTCTTTGTGTTTGTATGAGTCTACTTTCTTTCACTTGTTGGGTTGAGATGGACTCTTTACTGTACTCTTTACTTCACTTTCGGTTTTACTCCTTTACTTTTCCCCTGTTTGATCTACTGCTCACCCTTCGGTACCTCCTTTGTTGCTCCCTCGAGCCTTCGGGATATCCTACTAAGTATTATTATACTCACCCCTTCTTGGTCTTTGCCTGCACTTGGTGTGCCCTTTGCAGACGACGAACAAGTTGGTCGTGACTTCAGTGAAGCATAGGAGTTCGGGAGCTTGGACCGCGTATGGTGGTTGGATTCAGGTTCCAAGTGGGGGACCCTTCCTGCTATTTTTCTTTTGTTTACCTGTTGCCAGGTTGTGGCACTTTTCTGGTTAGGCGCGTGTTTTGCCCCTTTTCTTTTCAGTTTACCTCAGCACTTGCTTGTACTGTTTAGAGGTCGATGCACATGTTGTTTATTTATAGCAGTTGGTACTTTTCTTTAGTTTCTCCTTTACTCTTCACTATTTTATTGAGTGGGTTGAGTGTTTGTGTACAGGTACTTAGGCAAAGGCCTCCCTAAGCTGTTTAGCATTCGACGCTTGTCGCCAACCCCTGGCCTATGGAGGTGGGCTTGGGGTAGTTGCGGCTTGAGCACGGGTAGGGTCGGGTCATGACACTTAAACTTGACCAAACCTTATCGGTCTAGTATATATATACCATAATCATCCAAGGGTCTACTTTTGGACCATTTTGAGCCTTATAAAATAGATTATGACATTTATACTATATTATTTTAAATGATGTCAAAGTTGTCACCTTCATACTTTAATAAATATAAAATTTTAAAAGTTGAATTTTTTAGAAGATAAACTCGAATAAATGTATTATTATGAAATATAGTATATTTATATTTATCATAGTATTTTATTTTTTTATGAAACATATCAGTATATTAAATAATCATACAAAAATGTTGTAGTAATTATTTTATTAAGAGAAATATCAAATAAATGGTTTTAAAAATATTAAAATAAATATTATATGAACTAATTAGTTTGATCCACAAATTTTTTAGTTGAATATGACATTTTATGAATCTATTAAATATTTTGGTTTGAACATATCATCTGTTTTTATTTTATTTAAATTCAAATAAATTAAAAGTTTCAAAATTGACACTATTGATATTTTATAAAAATAACCTATTATTAAATTGTTTAAAAATCACAAAAATATTTAAAAACTATAAATTTAAATTTATATGGTATAAAATATCCTAAATTATCCAATTATGGACAATTCAAAACACATAAGTAAGTATTTATTACAATTTCAAATTTATAAAATTATTACCACAAATAAGATTAAATAGATTAAATAAGGATAAATCAAATTTATAAGGTTTAAAATAATTTCGAAACATGTCTAATCTTTATCCGATGATGATATTACAACCCTATATCAGCTCATATTCTAATTTGAGTCATTTTGGAAGTATTTATGTGGGGTTTGAGTGTATTATAAATTAATATTTTGTAGGTTTCCAAAAGTGCCCATCTCCTTTTATAAAAGGGCACCTCCTCCCTATTCTCTTCACTCATTTTTAGCCTTCAAAATCAGCCGAACCCTGAAAATTCCTTTTCTCAACCTCTATAGTTACATTATAGTGGTTATTTTTTCTCAAAAGTCCTACTCTAGTTCCCTTAGAAGATGTTTTAATAAGGCACTTCGAGGAAGAGATAATATCTTCTACCGATTCTTTCAAATTTATTTCTTCTTAAAATTCCTTTTCATTAGTTTTTTAATTTTAAAGTAATAACATAAGTATCACTCATATACTGATATGTAATTATAAATATTAAACAACCCTATTTCACCTTCTACCAATCCGACAAAAAATGAAATCACTACACGTGCGTACTTACAGAATACTGTCTCCACGCCATGCTGTAATATTTTTTTTTCATCACCCACATACTTGGATGCGTATAATGATAGATGAAATTACTATATATAATTATTTTAAAGTGATTTTGATTCTAAAATATTATACACCATAGACTTTAATAGAATTCCACAATCATGGGAATGATATCATCGCTTGTGCGTACGTACAACTTACTGCCTCCACGACGCGATGAGATTCATTCTCCGTGATAACCATTCAAGAATTATTATAATGTATATCTAATAAATAATAATGAGATATATTATATTATAATTATACTACATTTATGTATATATATATATAAATTTCATTTACTTTAATAAGGAAACGAAAAGAGCGTTCATGTGTATGTATGGCCAACCTTCTCCATGAACGGTGTATTTCATTCAATTTGTTGATCGATTATATATATTAATATATTGAACATAAATGATATATAAATCATGTCTTACATTCTGGATGTAATTAATCATGATCTAACTAATCATTTAAAAAAATTACAAGTCAAAACACATTCAATAAATGAAATTATTTTACACAAAACACTACTTTAACATGGAATTGACAAATTAAAGGGAAATATAAAGTCATAGTGAATCATATATGATATCATTAATATTATTATGGTTTTTTTAAAAGTTTATAATATTTTTAAACCCACTATTTTGGAGTTTCAAATGTATACGGTTTGTTTTACTTTCTCCGTGATTATCCTTAATGAGCATTTGAGCTCAATCTTTATATGTTTTCATTTTTTCAGGACATAAAGAAAGGTTTTAGGAAAGAAAACAAAAGGGGAATATCTTTATGGGAGACGTTTAAGATCATTCACCATGATTAGAAGATTATGTTCCTAGTTTCCAAAGACACTAAACTATTACGATTCTTGGGTGTCTATTTTTTGTTATGTATTAAGTATTCCGCAAAATTAATGTAATTTCTATGTACATCATGCTTGGGTCTCTACAGTTTGTATTAGAGTAACGGTTTAGTTAACCTTTGGAAACTAAGATGAAAAAACTTTAGTGAGATTCTGAGAGATATTTCTAAGGTATGTCTTGGGATGTCCATAAATGTTAGTATAACTATAGTTTATAGTCCTAGAATTATGTTGACGATCACAAATAACCTAGGATGAACCTATGGAGTCATGTATTAATGGGTGTGTGATATGTTAGATGTCCCATAAGTGAATATTTATGATTATGTGGTTCATCATTATTTTAATTGTTCCTTAAACTATGGGTTTTGGTTTTACTCAATGGAGGGAACAAGAATGAATTCAGTTAACATATATTCCAATGAAAAAATTTGTGACTATGATCAACAAAATTATGTAATTCCTTGAGAGAAAGATATAATGATTATGCCAAATCGGTCATCACGATATATGATTAACATGGTGAACTTTATTTTTATTCCTAAGTCATCAAATAAGAAGAATATAGACTTTTTGCATGTTTGAATGGTGAGGAAACTTGAGGAAAAAATATTAAGCTTTCTACATATCAAGAAGAAGGGAAGACGAACCTTGAGTAATACCTGAAATGGAGGGGTTGATGTTATCTTTGTGGGAAAAAGGGGCATAGAGTGACAGACTGTTATAATGTTCAATTTATTATCTTTGGAGAATGTGGGCATTACCTTACTCAATTCCCTGACCTAAGAGGTTACTTCTAAATCGAGGAAGGGCCTATTCCAGGCCAATCATTGAAGAGGATGGATTGAAGGTCTTTTGTATTGGAATTCAAGAATAATGTTATTGAGGTACTTTTATGGTAAATTGAAATATCTATGTATTGGTCCATTGTGGTTTTCCATAAGAATATTTTACCAGTAACCATGAAAAGTGATTAAAATATTTTTGGAAAGAAGATGATATGATGAAGGGATAAGGAGAAAATAATATATTTGATATTATTAATGAGATCAAGACTACTATAAGGACAAAGTGATATCATGGTTTGAATATATATATTTTTTGGGGATTTTGGTATGTGGACAGAGTTAACTTGTGACAGCATTCATGTTTTCACTAAGGTTCTATGGTAACTCATGTTTCAAGAGAATACATTATTAAGTTATTCACATGTTTGGAATGTTTCCAAAAAAATATCTTTTGATATACGGAGGGTAAATGATGATATTCACATTCTCGGTAGATGACCTTTCTAGTAATCTTCTTATTTATAATATGAGATTGGATAGAAGTATTTTCGATAATCCAAAAGATGGAATGGATGAATTTTGACATCAAATAGTTTTGTTTAAGGCCAAAACTGTTTTCTAGAATGTTATAATAGTGTATTTTTTGAAAAAGGGCAACCTACAGGATAAGTGAAAAACCGCCACGTCGGACAAGGTTGCAGGAATAGAACCCACAATCGAAGTGAAACAGGACTTTATCTCCCACCACTGACCTACATGAAGTCCCTGTTTAGTATAAATTAGTTTTAATTTATTGATAGGTATTATAAATGAAGTATAAGTCCATTTTTGGAACCATATACGATTAACCTCACTATAGAAGGACTTATGTATATTTAATATCTTGTGATAACCTTTTTTGTGATAGAGACAGATAGAATGACCTATCATTCTATCGCATGATCTACTAATAATTCATGATTGAAAAATTCAACTTTATATATTTAAATAATAGATGAATTGGAAATTGTTCACTGAATGACCAACAATGATATTACACCAAAATCAAGTAAGTATTTATCCTTATGAAAAAATTCATCAACTTTAGGGAAATGATGTTGAAAACCAAAAATGTTTTCCTAGTACCATCATATCCGATGAATCAGATGGTACCTTAGATAATCACAAATTTATGGCTTTGTGATTCTTGGATTTTTCATAGCCATGTTCACTACCACTCTCCATCAGAACGTGATTGTTATTTTTCTCTTCCATATCCATAATTTCACCTATGTTCTCATATGTGGAAACCCAGTGATGAGTTAATTTGGGTAACGGTTAAGTTTCATACTTTAGTTTTTAAAATTATGTTTTAGTATTCTTTTTTACGATGTGGGTTTCTATGAAAGAAAATTTTTAGTAGTAAACCATTTATAACCACGACAAATTTCGGGGGTGAAATTCATTTTAAGGGGGGTAGAATGTAACACCTCAAAATTTTATGAGAAGGATTATTTTTAATTTTATTGATCTATTTTGTTGTATGCTACACCAAGATTACCTTGTTCTATACGCAACACTCTATTATCTTGTAGTATATGAAAGATTATTCTTGTCTTCTATTACACGCAAGAGTGACCTTCCCCAATAGCTTGTGTTGTACGCAATACCGAGTTTCACTAAAAGACGATATATTGTTATAATATTATTATGAACTAGCCTTTATGAATAGTATTAACCATATTTTTATTTTATATCATTATCATTTATCTTACACATATTCTTGAACATGGTATGAGAACAAAATTAATTTTTCAGATAAAAGACGTATTTTTCAAAAAATGCTGTTTTGTCGCCTTTTGATAGCGCACCCATTTTAAATCTAATTTTTGACAAGTTTATAAGTTCAATTTGTCAAATTAAACTTCTTATTTTGAATAATTATATAGAAATTTATGTTGGATAAATTTTCAACATTATTCTAATAACCTTTATATTTTGATGAATATTAAAAATATGCTAAATTTTAATTAAAAACACCATTTTTCATCAAGATATTATATGTGGTTAAATTATATTATTGAATGGGTTTAGAGTATAAAAATAATATATTTTTACCATCTAATATAATTTGTGTAATTATTATTAATTTTACAATGAATTCATAGGTAAAAACATTTGAAACTTTTACAATGTTTAAAAAAAATCTTTTTTTCGACAACGAGATTAATTTTAAATTAAATAATGCAACTTCGGTGTTTTGAATTTTGAAAAATGTATTCCATATTTGGAATAAGTAGGTAAAAATTATGTTAATTGGCAACGTTTTATTTCTAGACATTATGAATAGTAACTACGGTAATTTTATTTACTAGAGTTAAATGTAAATTAGGTAATTAAGGGAAAAAATAATATTATAACATTACTCTAACAATTGTATTAATATAATTGTATGTCTATAATTTGTCCTAAAATATACTTAGGTCGAAATGGTATCTTTTGGAATCCACTTGGATGTGATTAAGACCTTTAATTTTTTTTATTTAAAGAAAGTGAGATATCACTCAGTCAAACTTTAATAATTAAAGTATTTTTAATATAAGGTTATACATATTATAAATTAAATTATAAATAATAATTTTAAAGATAAAATTTTTTTATTCATCATGATAATTTATTTGTGATTTTTAATAAATATATAATTACCTTAATATCTTATACATTAATGATGCAGAAATTATTTATTTAGTGAAAAATCAATGATATGGTTTTTATTAAAATACTAATACCCATAAAAAGGACCATAAACATGGAAAAAATTATTGGTCGAGTATATCTATAATATAATCATCTGAGGGTCGACTTGTGGACCATTTGGAGCCTTATAAAACAGATTATGACATTTATATTATATTATTTTAAATGATGTCAAGGTTGTCACCTTCATACTTTAATAAAGATAAAATTTTAAAAGAATGTTGTTTTGGAAGATAAATTTCACTAAATTTATTCTTATGAAATATAGTAGATTTATCTTAATATTAGTATTTTATTTTTAATTTTCATGCAACAAATAAGTATATTAAATAATCATACAAAAATTTTCTAGTAATTATTTTATTATGAGAAATTTCAAATAAATGGTCTTAAAAATATTAAAATAAATATTATATGAACTAATTAGTGTGCTCCAAAAAAAATTTAGATTAATATGACATGTTATAAATCTATTAAAAATTTTGGTTTGAACATATATTCTGTGTGGATTTTATTTAAATTCTAATAAATGAAAAGTGTCAAAATTGACAATATTGATATTTTATGAAAATAAAATATTATTAAATTGTTTAAAAATCACAAAAATATTTTAAAATTAATAATTGAAATTTATATGGTCTAAAATGTCATAAAGTATCCAATTATAGAAATTTCACAACACATAAGTAAGTATTTATAATAATTTAAAATTTAGAATATTATTACCACAAATAAGATTAAATAGATTAAATAACGATAAATAAAATTGATAAGGTTTAAAATAATTTTAAAAAATGTATAAATTTTATTTTATGATGATATTACAACCACATATCATCTCATCTTCGAATTTGAGTCATTTGGTAAGTTTTTAAGTGGGGTTTGAGTTTATTATAAATTAATATTTTGGAGGTTTTCAAAAGTGTCCCTCTACTCTCTTATAAAAGGGCACCTCCTCCCTCTTCTCTTCACTCCACTTTGAGCCTTAAATCTTGGGCAACCCCTGACAATTACTTTTATCAACCTCTCTAGTTACATTATAGGGGTGCTTTTATTCTCAAAATACAAACTCCAGTTCCCTAAGAGGGTGTTTAAAGGAGGCACTTCGAGGAAGAGGTAATATCATATATCGATTCTTTAAAATTTATTTATTCTTCTACTTCATATTCATTAGTTGTTTAATTATAATGTAATATCATAAGTATCACTAATATAATTATATGTTATTATACATATGAAACAACCCTATTTCACTTTCTACCCATCCGATGAAAAACGAAATCACCTCGCGTGCGTACGTACGGAATACCATCTCCACGACGTGGTGTAATATTTTTTTCATCACCAACATACTTGGATGGGTATAATTATGGATTAAATTAATGTATATTATTATTTTAAAGTAATATTTATTATAAAATATTATACACCATACACTTCAACACAATTCAAAAATCATGGGAATGATATCATCGCTCGTGCGTATGTACGGCTTACCGTCTCCACGAAGCAATGAGATTAATTCTCGATGTTAAACATTCTTGAATTATTATAAAGTATCTATAATAAATAATCATGACATATATGATATAATAATTCTATTGGATTTATTTTTATATATATATGTAATTTACTTTAATAAGGAAACGAAAACAGTGTTCATGCGTACAAATGTGTAGAGACCCAAATATTGACGTACATGGACATTACATTACTTTTGTGGAATACTTAATAAATAACAAAAACCAAAACTCAAGGATCTTAATAGTTTAGTGTATTTGGAAACTCAGAACATAATATTCTAATCATGGTGAAAGATATTCAACATCTCTCATAAAGATCTTCCCCTTTTGTTTTCCAACCTAAAACTTCTCTTTATATGGTGGGGAAAAAGAAAACATATGAAGGGTGAGATCAAATGCTCAGTAAGGGTAAGCATGGAGAAAATAAAACAAACCATATACATTTTAACATAAAAAAATAACAATAATTCTTAAACATCAAAATCATGAGCAATGACATAAAACATGGTAGTACATAAGGCATAGATCATAATGGAACATCAATCATGATAAAATGGCATGGGAATAAAACATGTAATTGTGGTAAACCATTAAGAACATGATATGATTTCCATAGTATCCAAGTAATTTCTTCTAAGACCATATTAGTGGGAAAATTCCCTTACTGAATCGAGTTCACTCCTCGGTCCAGTTCTGTATCACTGAACTGAAATAACTTTCCGTTCCAGCCATGTCTATCTCAGGAGATATAAATCTTTACCCAATGCATTGTAGGGAGATATAGGTCCCAAACATCTCATAATGAAATAATTCTTACTTGTGGCACAAAATAAACATAAATCATTCATCATAACCCAAATAATAAAATGTGTTTCATAAACATCATCCTATCATAACATAATCCATATCAAACAAATGGATATCATTTCATCATTATGAAAGTGAAACCATGTAAATCATAGATACATTATACTTGAAACATAAAAATATGAAATAATTTCATCTTAAATGGAAAATGGTTTTGATAAAACACTTGAAATGAATTCTTGAGAAAAATATCATTTCTTCTTCAAAATCATTTTATTTTCACAAAATGCCACCTAATTTTAAAAGAAAAGAATTTTATTGAAAATAATCATGAAATCTTGTAGAGTAAGCTTCGTGAAAATTGGACGTTATGAAACTATAAAAATACATTCATTATGTTTATGTTAAAAAAATATTATCCTCATACTTTTGTCGGAAAAGTCAAAACTTTCTTCATATAGTAAACAAAAGAAATATTCCTTCCATAACACAAAGTAAAAGATAAAGAGGGGTAAACATGACCTTAAACATACATTGAAGAATATTAAAGACTTTATGAAAAACATTTTATGGGCATGGATAAGAAATATAACCCCAGTAAATACTTATGTATAAGTAATCTCGGATAAAAATGAGATTGCAAAATTATCCCTTACCTTATGTCTGATGTGCTTCGTATGTATCTGAACATCCTCTTCTTCGACGCAGCTCCTCTTATCCTTCTATTAGGGAACTAAAGTTGGACATTAAAGAATACCAGGACCTCTAGTAGGTTTCTATGGTAGTGGAGAAGTGAAATGGGCAGGGGTTGGCCGATCCTGAAGGCTCAAATGTGTGTGAAGGGGAGAGGGAAGGAGGTTCCCTTTTATAAGGGAGAGAGGGGCACCTTTGGAAGGTGTGAAAATATTATTTTATTATAAACTTATATTCTATTTCAAAAGGATCAAAAATCATTAAATATGATGATAAGATAACTTATGGTCTAAATAAAATCATCCAATCAGAACTGGACATGTTTTGGATAATATTTTAATCATTATAATCTTATTTATTTAAATCATTTATTCATGAGGTAAATACTGCATCATGGTTGTCTCATAAATAATTTAATTTATTTCATGACTAAAAATTATAAAAAAAACACAACCATGTAGCAAATATTTTTATATTTCCAATGAATATTTATAGTCGAAAAGATAATTTATATAACCCCTTATAAAAATTAATTACTAAAATATTTTTATTAATGTCAATTTTGTCTTTACATTAAATTAATTAATCCAAATTGCCATTATCACTACCAAGTGGATCAATAGGGTCCCAAAATAGTCCCAATGATGCCCATGGTCGGACAATACTCATCCAATGAGGTTAGGATAAGTTTTAATTTAATTTTGAATTATTATAATATTCTTTTAACCTTGAATTACCATATTTACCTATAACTACAGTAAATAAAAGTCAAAAGTTTCTATTCACAAAAAATTATTTTCATATTATTGAACCATATTTTAATTCTTTATAACAACCATGTATGTAGGATTTTTGAAATTCAATTCACAGAAGAGGTAAAATTTCATTTAAATGAAAGAGACAGCTTTTTAACTACCACTAAGTGGTTTCACTATTGATCAAAAATTGATGTTTTTCAGAAAAATACCAAAAATTAATCATAAGATATATTTGATATTCCAAATTCAAAAATGATGACTATTTTTTCAAATTCAAAACAAATAAGTGGAATCAATTAATTTTAAAATTAATTCCCTTTATCAAAACAAATAGCGTGTTTTTAAGAAACAATAACTATCAAAAGATCGACACTTGTTTATGTCCAAATTCAAAGTGAAATTAATTATAATGACCAACACTGGATTAAATGGTAAAAATATATTCTAATTAAAATTTTAAACAAATTAAAAATATAATCTGACCATATAAATTATTACAATGAAAAAAGTTGTTTTTAATTAAAATATAGTGTGTTTTTACTATTCATTAAAATATGAAAGTTATCAGAATAATATGAAAAATTTATCCAAATTTAATTTTTATATCCTGATTCCAAGGAAGAATTTTATTTTGTCAAATTGAACTTATTAATATTTCAAAAAATAGATTTAGAGTGGGTGCGCCATCAAATGACGACAAAACTGCATTTTTTGAAAAATACTTATTTTACCCGAAATTTTTATTTAGTTCTCATACCATGTTCTAGAAAATATGTAAGATGAATAATAATGTTATAAAATTCAAAATTTAGTTAATACTATTCATAATTTCTAGTCTATAATAATATTATGACAATATATCATTGTTTAGTGAAACTCGGTATTGCGTACTACACACGCTATTGAGGAAGGTCGTGATTGCGTGTAATGCAATCCAAGTCAAGGATTCGTGTAGTGCAAGCTCCCTTTGATGCTGTGTATAACATAATCAAAACTTATTTCATTTATACATTAAACAAAATCTATACTTAATGTTGCGTAAAATAATTTCAACAAAACGAACATGAAATTGTGTGTAACATGAGCCAAGAATAGTGTTGTGTATACTACAAGATAATACAGTGTTGCGTATAGCACAAGATAATTTTGGTGTAGCATAAAACACAAGACATCAATAATAATTCTCATAAAATGTTAGGTTGTTACATTCTACCCCCCTTAAAATGAATTTCACCCTCGAAATTTGTCGGGGTTATAAATAGTTTACTACTTGAAAGTTTCTTTCATAGAAACCCACATCGTAAAAAGGAATACTAAAACTTAATTTTAAAAAGTGATGTTTGAAACATAATTGTTATCCAAATTAAATTATCACTGGGTTTCCACATAGGAGAACATAGGTGAAAATATGGATATTGAAGAGAAATATAATCATCAAGTTTTGATGGAGAGTGATAGAGAACATGGCTATGAGAAATCCAACAATCACAAAGCCATATATTTGTGATGATCTGAGGTACTATCTGATTCATCAGATATAAGAGCACTAGGACAACATTTTTGGTTTTCAATATATATACACTAAAGATGAAAATTTTGAATTAGAAGAAATACTTACTTGATTTTGGTACAATCTCACTGTTGTTTGTGCCTTGAACAATTTCCAATTCATCTCTTAAAGAAATGAAGTTGAATTTGTCATTCTTGAAGTGTTAGCAGATAATGTGAGTGTAACGACCCGAAATTTTGAATAAATCCTGTTTCCTAATTTTTTGTGTTATTTAATTTTATTTTTATACTCAACAAAAATGTTTCATTTGATAACATGAGTTTAATTAAAATGAGACCGTTGGGTTTTGACTATTATATGACCATTGTTCAATATGACCGCTATAAACTAAACGTTTCGATTATTGTCTCTAAATACAAGTAATCTTGGTTAATTATTATAGAAAGAAGATTCGATGGCCTCACCCAGTAGTCTTGGACCGATCAAATTTCATATAACAGAACTTGGGAAGGAGGTAGCACCACTGGGCTTTGCTCTGGACCAAACCCAAGCCAAACTTCATCGTTTGAATCTAGAATGGAATCTCCTTTGATAGAAGTTCAAACTGATAGAAATTACTACTCGTGTGATGTTGGCCGAGCCTCCCTCGGATTCTCTCACCTTAGCGCACCTTACAATTAGGTCCTATGCTGGTGTGATAAGAGGCTATGTAAGAAGACTGCAACTACCTTGTGTAATCCCTTGTTTTAAATAAAAATTGGGATTTCTTCTTATGATGAAGTTTATGAATTTTCAAATGATCAGATAAATATAGTATTCATATTTTTGATGAATTTTAGAAAAAGGATATTTTAAAAATGTTTATGTAAACCTTAAATAATTAAAAATGTGTAATGATATTCAAAAAATGGTCTTCTACAATTATGTTCAGTATGAAATTTAGAGTCTAATAAGATCAACTTGATTTTTGTTGAATAGTAAATTATTAATAGTGATTTTATGCTTAGGATTAGTATTGTGACCAAATGGATTAGTAATCTCACTTAAAGAAAGTATTAATATAATCTAGGCACCTTGATTAAGTAATGTGATTCAATAAAATTGTTAAATAACGGTTTCATAAATTATTATTCAAGTATTAGTTTTTTCATGTGAATAGTGTTTTTCAATTAAAAATTAAATTAAAAATATTTAGAAAATTATTTTTATAAAGTGGATTTCATTTTTGAACTCAGGTCATCGATATTATGTTAAGGTACATTTTGGGGATTTTTCTGAAAAAATGAATTTTCGATGAATAGTGTATTTATTAAAAAAATTAATAATATTTAGAAAATTATTTTTATAAAATGGGGTTCATTTTTGAAATCAGAGCATTGATATTTGGTTAAGGTGAAATTTTGGGATTTTTCTGAGAAAGTTGAATTTTTAGTGAATAGTAAAAATACAGTTTTAGGGTTTCAGTATGTTTAATGACATTATAACTGTGTCCTGATGATGTCATGAAATATTTTATGGGTTTTCCGACCAAAGGTGATGAATTATTGTATGGGGGCCCCATGTGGCCTAACTCCATGGGAAATACCATGGGAGAGCCCATGTTTTTGAGAAAACCACTTGTGAGGTGTCCCTTGGCCATTAATGCTTTGTCCCCTCACTTTCCCTATAAATACCAAACCATCCTATCATACATTTCGACTCCCCACTCTCCCCCAACGAAGTTCTGGTCTCATTAACTCCCAAGGAGTCCTCCCAAGTTGCCCCCAAGCCCTCAAGGTCCCAACCTTTGAGTTTTAAGAGTTACGTTTTAAGGTAAGGGATCTGACCCCTCTCTTTGTTTTCAAATGATCTCTTTCATGTCATTTCTTTTATGCTCCATGTTATTATGTTGGAGGAGGATCTTTTATATTAATTATACTGTAATTTTTATGTTCGTATGATGAGAGACCCCCTTTTACTCTCATCATTTCGTTTTAAGAATGATTAAGTGGCGCCGTTAGGCTGCCGAATTTTTAAGGGATTCTTTCACCGTTCCCTTTTTTCAAATTTCTACTTTCATGTCAAGTCTTTCAAGTTCCCTTTTATTATGTTGGGTTATGATCTCTATATCTATCATACTTAACTTTTATGTTCATATGATGAGATACCCTATTTGATCTCGTCAATTCTTGTTTGTTGAAGTTTAAGTGACGACGTTAGGCTGCCGAATTTTTAAGGGATTCTTTCACCCTTCTCATTTACAAGTTCTATTTTCTTTTCAATTATTTCAAGTTAATTTATGTTGGGGTATTATATCTATATATATCATACTGAACTTTTATGTTCATATGATGAGAGACCCTATTTGATCTTGTCAATTCATTTTTGTTGAAGTTTAAGTGACACCGTTAGGCTACCGAATTTTCATAAGAGAAATCTTATTTTTGTCTTCATTTCATGTTCTTCACTTCATATGGTATATCTTTCAAATTTCATTACCATGTTCTAAAATCATTTATATTCTATCTCCCTACTGTTTTATGGATCATTTATGAATGTTTTACCCATGTCCCCTCTCTTTTCAACATTTTCTAAAACCCTGTAATGTAGCCGTTATGCTGCAGAATTTTCGTCTCAAAATACCTCTCTATTTTTCTCAAAATTATTTTATGTTATTAAGTGAATACTCAAAGCTCTTATTTCTACAGGGGTATTCACATATATATCAATATTTTCTATTTTAAATTCTAGGATTCACATACATGAAACCCGCTTTCCCTTTCCATGGGTTTAAAGTGACATAAAGATCATGTCTTTAAAGTACTTTTTAAAAAATTATGATTATGAAATGAAACCCATTTATTTTATGCTATATGGGTTGTTTATGAAATGATAGATGATGATATATGTGGCTCACATGATAATAAAGACATGTCAAGGGTGTTCCCATATAGTTCTCTAATTCATTGGGTAAAGACTTAATCTCTAGAGATGAAAATTTAGACTGATACCTTGGTGAATAACCTTGTTAATTTTTAATGACACCTTGGGGATGGAACTTGGTGAAATGAAAATATTGTCAATATTAAATGTTGTAGACACACTTTCAAGTTATGAAAAATGTTATTTTTATTATGATATATCTCATGATTTTTTTATCATTCCTTAATGTTCTTTTCATGACCTTATTAAAGTATCTCAAGTTCACATGTAAATTGTTTCTCTTGTTTCCCTTACTAGGCCTTCTGCTCACCCTTTCTTTTGATGTATGTCCCTAGGTTATGAGATGCAATAATGAACCTAGGATGTACATGAGGAGAATACATTCAAGTGTTTAAGAAGAATGTTTTATGTTTTCATGTTTTAAGTTCCTGGTTTCCAAGACACTAAACCTTAAAGATCCTCCGTTTTGTAAAATGTAATGAAAGTTTATGTGATAACAAGGAGGGATTCTATAGTTGGTATCAAAGGATGGTTTAGTTATTTGTGGAAATTAGGATATGAAAACTTTAGGAAGAATCCTATAGAAAATTTTATATACAGGAAATCTTCCTGGTATTTTGGTGAGTATTTAGTAATGGGTTCCCAAGCAAATACATCCCTGTATGGATACGAGTAGGTAGAGGTGGCTCTGGCACAGATCTGAATAGGGGTAAAACCCGAAAACACCACTTTGAGCTAGACTCAAACTGGAACTGGTACACGAAAATGGGCCTTACTGCACTCTTGGTTACGACACTCCCGGGGTATATGCTTTGGTAAATTCATAAGCTTAGTATAAACCATTATTAAAGGAACAAAGATAAAATAAAATAAAAATTCCCATAAGAATATATGATCATGGATAACCTAGATGGGAACCTAGGGGATCACAAGTTAGGGTATACTTTTCTTCTACATGTTATCCTTATATGCTTTAAGTTTCTTTTCATGATATTTGGCTAACTATTTAAGCCCCTAATTATACTTTCTCTTCTTAGTTAATGGTGGGAAATGGAAGAACATGTCCCAACAACCAATGTGATAGGAAATTCGACGATTGCCATATTAATATGTTAGAGATTATTAGGGGATTAAAAGATGATTATTATTTTGGAAGATGTTCACTATTTTGGGGACCCTATATGATCTAGGTAAATAGATTACTACGGTATTTTCATTGAGGAGTAAGGTTCACTTATATTTTGAAGAATCAATGAATTTAAGGTAAAATTATGGTAATATAGGTTACTTATGGAAATGATTATCCTATATTGGGGAAAATATGTTTAGGTTAGTTAGTTTTGTTATAAGATGTTGGGAGTGGTTTATGTTGTTTGGAGATGAACGAAGAAGTTTATTTTGGAAGACTATGTTATCAAATCCTTGTTGTACTTGGGTTTCAATCTTAGTTTGGTTTATTTCAAGGAATTTTGAGGACAATTATTTATGGAATGGTCTATTATGAACTTTTGGCAGTACCATGTAACTTTGAAGATTTAAAATTAGTTTCCATTCCTATGGGATTCTTTCTTTTTGAAGATTTGTTTTACCTTACCCTTTCTTTTTTGGGGTAATGTTTGACGATAGAAGAAATAGATAGTTAATCTTTTGTGGATTATGTGATTCTCTAGAAGATGAATCTTGTGCATTTGATGAGACCAAGTTTTTTTGAATTCTAATCATTTGGAGAAAAGATTAGTTCTGGTAAAGACTTATTAAATGATGAAACTCTACTTGAAGGTAGGTATGTTTTCTTATGTTTTTGTTCTATGTAGTAAATGAATTCCTCAAAATTATGATAAGGAATGTAAAACGAAAACATTGTTGGTTTATGTTTCCTACTAGTTAATCAAAGACCGTTTACACACATCATATGTTTGCGATTTTCTTGGGGTTAACTTTCTCATAATCATGTTTTCTATCACTCTCCCTCAAAACTTGACCCTTTTTTCTCCTCTATGTCCATGTTTTCCTACATGGAATCCTAGTGTGGGTTAACTCGGGTGACCTTTGTACTTCCCTTTCTTTCTTTTAAAGTAATAGTTTTACTGACTACTTTTCCGATGTGGGACTTTCAATGAAATTTCAAAACACAATTTTAAAAATTGTGAGGATGCAATTTCTAAAGGGAGGAAGATTGTAACGACCCGAAATTTTGAATAAATCTTGTTTCCTAATTTTTTGTGTTATTTTATTTTATTTTTTTACTCAAAAAAATGTTTCATTTGATAACATGAGTTTAATTAAAATGAGACCGTTGGGTTTTGACTGTTATATGACCATTGGTCAATATGACCACTGTAAACTAAACGTTTCGATTATTGTCTCTAAATACAAGTAATCTTGGTTAATTATTATAGAAAGAAGATTCGATGGCCTCACCCAGTAGTCTTGGACTGATCGAAGCCCATCTAACAGAACTTGGGAAGGTGGTAGCACCACTGGGCTTTGCTCCCGACCAAACCCAAGCCGAACTTCATCGTTTGAAGCTAGAACGGAATCGCCTTTGTGAGAAGTTCAAACTGATAGAAATTACTACTCGTTCGATGTTGTCCGATCCTCCCTCGGATTCTCTCACCTTAGCACACCTTACATTTAGGTCCTATGCTGGTGTGATAAGGGGCTATGTAAGGAGACCGCAATTCCCTTGTGTAATCCCTTGTTTTAAATAAAAATTGGGATTTCTTCTTATGATGAAGTTTGTGAATTTTCAAATGACCGGATAAGTATAGTATGCATATTTTTGATGAATTTTAGAAAAAGGATATTTTAAAAATGTTTATGTAAACATTAAATAATTAAAAATGTGTAATGATATTCAAAAATTGATCTTCTACAATTATGTTCAGTTTGAAATTTAGAGTCTAATAAGATCAAATTGATTTTTGATGAATAGTAAATTATGAATAGTGATTTTATGCTTAGGATTAGTAATGTGAACAAATGGATTAGTAATCTCACTTAAAGAAAGTATTAATATAATCTAGGCACCTTGATTAAGTAATGTGATTCAATAAAATGGTTAAATAACGGTTTCATAAATTATTATTCAAGTATTAGTTTTTTAGGGTGAATAGTGTTTTTTAATTAAAAATTAAATTTAAAATATTTAGAAAATTATTTTTATCAAATGGATTTCTTTTTTGTACTCAGAGCATCGATATTATGTTAAGGTAAATTTTGGGGATTTTTCTGAAAAAAATGAATTTTCAGTGAATAGTGTATATATTTATAAAATAAATTAAAAATATTTAGAAAATTATTTTTATAAAATGAAGTTCATTTTTCAAATTAGAGTACTGATATTTTATTAAGGTGAAATTTAGGGATTTTTCTGAGAAACTAGAATTTTCAGTGAATAGTAAAAAAAATATAGTTTTAGGCTTTCGGTATGTTTAATGACATTATAACTGTGTCATGATGATGTCATGAGATATATTATGGGTTGGCCGACCAAAGGTGATGAAATATTGTATGGGGGGCCCCATGTGGCCTAAATCCATGGGAAATACCATGGGAGAGCCCATGCTTTTGAGAAAACCACTTGTGAGGTGTCCCTTGGCCATTAATGCCTTCTCCCCTCACTTTCCCTATAAAGACCAAGCTATCCACTCATAAATTTCGACTCCCCACTCTCCCCCGACTAAGTTCTGGTCTTCTTACCTCCCAAGGAGTCCTCCCAAGGTTCCACGAAGCCCTCAAGGTCACAACCGTTTAGTTTTAAGAGTTACGTTTTAAGGTAAGGGATCTGACCCCTCTCTTTCTATTCAAGTGATCTCTTTTATGTCATTTATTTTATTCTCATTTTTATTATGTTGGAGGAGGTTCTTTTATATTCATTATACTTTACTTTTTATGTTCATATGATGAGATACCCCCTTTTACTCTCATCATTTCGTTTTAAGAATGTTTAAGTGGCGCCGTTAGGCTGCCGAATTTTTAAGGGATTCTTTCATCCTTCCCTTTTTTCAAAGTTCTACTTTCATGTCAAGTCTTTCAATTTACTTATTTTTATTTTGGGGTATGATCTCTATATCTATAATAATTAACTTTTATTTTAATATGATTATAGACCCTATTTGATCTTGTTAATTATTTTTTTTTAAGTTTAAGTGACGTCGTTAGGCTGCCGATTATTTATGGGATTCCTTCACCCTTATCGTTTTCAAGTTCTATTTTCTTGTCAAGTCATTAAATTTACATTATGTTGGGGTATTATCTCTATATATATCATACTGAACTTTTATGTTCATATGATGAGAGACCCTATTTGATCTTGTCAATTCATTTTTGTTGAAGTTTAAGTGACGTTGTTAGGCTGCCGAATTTAATAAGAGAATTCTTATTTTTGTCTTCCTTTCATGTTCTTCACTTCATATAATATATCATTCAAATTTCATTACCATGTTCTAAAATCCTTTATTTTATATCCCCCTACTGTTTTATGGATCATTTATAAATGTTTGACCAATTTCCCCTCTCTTTTCTACGTTTTCTAAAACCCTGTAACGTAGCTGTTATGCTACAGAATTTTCATCTCAAAATGCCTCTCTATTTTTCTCAAAATAATTTTTTGTTATTACGTGAATACTCAAAGCTCTTATTTATACAGGGGTATTCAAATATATATCAAAATTTTCTATTTTAAATTCTGGGATTTACATACATGAAACCCGCTTTCCCTTTCCGTGGGTTTAAAGTGACATAAAGATCGTGTCTTTAAAGCAGTTTTTAAAACGTTATGATTATGAAATGAAACCCATTTATTTTATGCTATATGGGCTGTTTATGAAATGATAGATGATGATATATGTGTCTCACATGATAATAAATACATTTCAAGGGTGCGCCCAGATAGCGCTCCAATGCATTGGGTAAAGACTTTATCTCTATAGATGACCATTTAGACTGATACCTTGGTAAATAACCTTGGTAATTTTTAATGAGACCTTGGGGATGGACCTTGGTGAAACGAAATGATTGTCAATATTAAATGTTGTATCCACACTTTCAAGTTATGAAAAATGTTATTTTTATTATGATATATCTCATGATTTCGTTCTCATGCCTTAAAGTTCTTTTCATGACCTTATTGAAGTATCTCAAGTTCACATGTAAATTGTTTCTCTTGTTTCCTTTACCTGGCCTTCTTCTCACCCTTTCTTTTGATGTATGTCCCCAGGTTATAAGATCCAATAATGAACCTAGTATGAACATGAGGATAATCCTTTCAAGTGTTTAAGAATAATTTTTTATGTTTTCATGTTTTAAGTTCCCGGTTTCCAAGACACTAAACCTTAAATATCTTCGGTTTTGTAAAATCTAATGAAATTTTATGTGATAACAATGCGGGATTCTATAGATAGAATGATGGTTAATTCCATCTATGTCAAACAAAAGGTTAGAAAAAGTTATTAAAAAACATAAGTCCATATATGGTGATATAAATCATATATGATTCGTAAAATGGACATATACTTCATCTATCATACCACTTAATAAAATTAAAACTTGTTTCTACTAACCAGGGACTTCCTGTAGGCCATTGGTAGGCAATAAAGGCCTGTCACACTTCAGTTGTGGGTTCAATTCCCACATCCTTGTCTGATGTGACGGGTTTTCGCCCGTCCTGCATGTTTTCCTTTTTCTAAAACTACACTATTCTAACATTACAAAAATTATATCGAAAAAAAATTTCTAGCCTTAACAATACAATCTTATGTCTAACTTAATTCATTTCAATCATTAGGCTTATCAAAAATACTTCGGTCCAAGCTCATAGTATAAATAAAATTATTACTGGAATGGTCACATAATAAGCAAGTGAATACCATCATTTGTCCCCCATATATGATAAGATATATCATGTTGATCGCATTCGAAACATGTGAATACCTTAATCATGTATTCTCTTGAGACATAAATTATCATAAAACCATAGTGAAGACATGAATGTTTTCAAAAGGTAACTATTTCCACATACCAAAATCCCAAAAATTCTATATACTGAAACCATGATATCACTTTTCCCTTATATCATTCATGAGCTCATTAATACTATAAAATATTTCATTATATCCTTATCCCTTCATTATGCACATATTAGGTTCTTTCCAAAAATATATGAATAACCATTCATGGTTACTGGTACCATTCAACATATACTTTCAAAAATATAATGAAAAAAACAGTGTAAAAATCCTTAGATGTCTCTTTATTCCATAGTACCATGAGATTACTTATACAACATTACTCTTGATAAACATGTAATCATCCCACTACCTTCTTAAAAGATTGACCAATATTGAACAATTCTTTCATCTCACATATCATTTGTAGTCTCTTCATCATCATTAACATAAATACTACCCATACGACCATGTTTATTCTCTTAATGATAATTTCCCATAGGGCATTGGTTTGCATAATGCCACTACATTCCACATTTAAAACATTTAACCATTGATGATGTCTTAGCAATACCATTATCCTTGTCCATGGTGTTAACTGAACCTTTTCCTTTACAATTACTGGCTTTGTGTCCTTATTTTTCACACCCAAATAATCTTCCAGTTCCTTTGAAACATTCTCATGATGCCTCATCCCACATGACTTACATGAGGGAAATTGAACTTTATTTCCTCTATGATCATGATGAAACTCCAACTTTCTCTTATTAGCTGAGTCGGGAAACTTACCAAAGTTGAGATTATTGATCATATTATGAGATTTTTGATTAGGCATAATAATGATATGTGTACCTAAATATCTAATTTCATTTTGTTTCTCATGAATAATATCATTCCATTGTCTATCATATCCTCCATTATCGTGAATCTTCTTGTTTCCATCCATTTTGTAAAACCCAAAAAAATAGTGTGAGAGGAAAATATCATAATCAAGGGGGATTACCTTTAATATCTAACATCTTAGGTTTAATTAGAATATCGTTATCATAATTCTATTACTATAACCTATAATTATAATTAACCTTAGAGACATCCCTAGATATACCTTAGAAATATCTCTAGGGATTTCACTAACGTTTTCGCATCCTAGTTTCCAAAGTTTTATTAAACCTTTACTCTGATACCAACTGTAGAGTCCCAAAGCTTGACGTACATGGACATTAAATTACTTTTTTGAAATACTTAATACACAAACAAAACCATCACTCAAGGATCATAATAGCTTAGTGTCTTTGGAAACTCGGAACCTAATTTTCTAATTATGGTGAAAGATCTTTAGCATGTCCCATAAAGGTCTTCGTGTTTTGTTTTCCTACCTAAAACCTTTATTTATATCCTAGGGAAAAGAAAACATATAAAGGGTGAGCTCAAATTCTCAGTAAGGATAAGAATGGAGAAAATAAAACAAACCATATACATTTTAACTTAAAAAAATTGACAATAATGTTTAAACATCAAAATCTTGAGCAATGACATAAAACATGGCAGTACATAAGGCATAGATCATAATGGAACAAAAATCATGATAAAATGGAATGGAAATAAAACATGTAATTGTGAAAAAACTATTAATAACATTATATGATTTCCATAGTATCCAAGGAATTGCTGTCAAGACCATCTTAGTGGACAAAGTCCCTTACTGAATCGAGCTCACTCCTCGTTCCAGTCATGTATCACTGAACCAGAATAACATTCCATTCCAGCCATTTCTATCTCATGAGATATAAATCTTTACCCAATGCATTGGAGGGAGATATAGGTCCCACCAATTTCATAATGAAATCATTTTTACTTGTGCCACAAAATAAACATAAATCATTCATCATAACCCAAAGAATAAAATGGGTTTCATAAATATCATCCAATCATAACATAATCCTTATTCAACAAATGGATATCATTCCATCATAAGAAAAGTGAAACCATGTAAATCATAGAGACATTATACTTGAAACATACACATATAAAACAATTTCATCTTAGATGGAAAATGGTTTTGATAAAACACTTTAATGAATTCTGGAGGAAAATATGATTTCTTCTTCAAAATCATTTTCTTTCCACAAAATGCCACACAATTTTAAAAGAAAAGGACTTTATTGAAAATAATCATGAAATATTTTAGAGTAAGATTCATGAAAATAAGGCGTTATGAAACTGTAAAAATCCATTCATGTCGTATAAGTTAAAAAAAAATTCTCATCATACTTTTGTCAGAAAAGTCAAAAAGTTCCTCATATGGTAAACAAAAGAAAGATTCCTTCCATAACACAAAGTAAAAGTTAACTAGGGGTAAACATGACATTAAACATACATGGAAGAATATTAAACACTTTATGAAAAAAAATTTATGGGAATGCATGAAAAATATAACCCCATTAAATACTTGCGTATAAGAAATCTCAGATAAAAATGAGATTTCAAAATTATCCCTTACCATATGTCCGATGTGCTTCGTGGGTATCTGAACCTCTTCTTCTTCGACACGACTCCTCTTATCCTCCTATTAGGGAACTAAAGTTGGTCTTTAAAGAATACCAGGACCACTAGTAGGTTTCTATGGAAGTGGAGAAGTGAAATGGATAGGGTATGGCCGAGCTTGAAGGCTCAAATGTGTGTGAAGAGGAGAGGGAAGGAGGTGCCTTTTTATAATGGAGGAGAGGGGCACCTTTGGAAAGTGTGAAAATATTATTTCATTATAAACTTATATTCAGTTTCAAAAGGTCCGAAAATAATTAAAGATGAAGATAAGATGACTCATGTTCAAAATAAAATCATCCAATCAAAATTGGACATGTTTTGGATAATATTTTAATCATTATAATCTTATTTATTTAAATCATTTATTAATGAGGTAAATACTACATCATTATTGTGTCATAAATAATTAAATTTATATGATGTCTAAAAATTATAAACAAAATACACCCATGTTGGAAATCTTTTTATCTTTCCAATGAATATTTATAGTTGAAAATATAATTTATATAACCCCTTATAAAAATTAATAACTAAAGGATTTTTGTCAATGTCAATTTTGTCTTTACATTAAATTAATTAATCCAAATTGTCATTATCACTACCAAGTGGCTCAATGGGGTCCCACAATCGACCCAAGGATGCCCATGGTCGGCCACTACTCACCCAATATGGTTAGGACAAGTGTTAAGGTAATTATGAATTATTATAATATTCTTTTAACCTTGAATTACCCAATTTACCTTTAACCGCAGTAAATGAAAGTCAAAAGTTGTTATTCACCAAAAATTATTTTCATCTTATTGAACCACATTTTACTTCTTGATAACAACCATGTATGTCGGATTTTTGAAATTCAATTCACAGAAGTGGTAAATTTTCATTTAAATGAAAGAGTCATTTTTTTAACTACCAATAAGTGGTTTCACTATTCATCAAAAAGTGAAGTTTTTCAGAAAAATACCAAAAATTCAGCTTAAGATATATTTGGTATTCCAAATTCAAAAATGATTTCTATTTTTCCAAATTCAAAACATAGAAGTGGAATTAATTAATTTTAAAATTAATTCCCGTTATCAAAACAAATAGCGTGTTTTTAAGAAACACTAAATATCAAAAGATCGACAGTTGTTTATGTCGAAATTCAAAGTGAAATTAATTCCAATGACCAACATTGGATTAAATGGTAAAAATATATTCTAATTACACTTTAAAACCAATTAAAAATATAATCTAACCATATAAATTATTGCGATGAAAAAAGTTTTTTTAAATTAATATATAGCGTGTTTTTACTATTCATTAAAATATAAAAGTTATCAGAATAAAATGAAAAATTTATCCAAATTAAAATTTTATATCCTGATTCTAAGGAAGAATTTTATTTTGTCAGATTGAACTTATAAACATGTCAAAAGCTAGATTTAAAGTGGGTGTGCCATCAAAAAGGTGCAAAACTGCATTTTTTGAAAAATACTTATTTTACCAGAAAAATTTATTCAGTTCTCATACCATGTTCTAAAAAATATGTAAGATGAATAATAATGTTATAAAATTAAAATTTTAGTTAATACTATTCATAATGGCTAGTCCATAATAATATTATAACAATATATCATTGTTTATTGAAACCTAGTATTGCGTACTACACACGCTATCGATGAAGGTCATGATTGTGTGTAATGCATGCCAAGTCAGAGATTCGTGTAGTGAAAAATCCCTTTGGTGTTGTGTATAACATAATAAAAACTTATTTCATTTATAAATTATAATAAATTTATACTTAATGTTGCGTAAAATAATTTCTACAAAACGAACTTGAAATTGTGTGTAACACGAGCCAAGAATAGTGTTGCATATACTAAAAGCTAATAAGGTGTTGCGTATAGCACCAGATAGTTTTGGTGTAGCGTAAAACATAATACATCAATAATAATTCTCATAAAATCTCGGGTTATTACAATACGGCCTACCATCTCCATTAATGGTGTATTTCATTCCATTTATTGATCAATTATATATATTAATATATTTAATATATATGATATATAAATCATGTATTACATTCTGGAAGTAATTAATCATGATCAAAATAATCATATAAAAAAATTAGAAGTCAAAACATATTCGATAAATGAAACGATTTTACCCAAAACACTACTTTAACATGGAATTGACGAATTATGGGGAAATATTAAGTCATAGTGAATGATATATGATATCATTAATATTATTATGGTTCTGTAAAAAGTTTATAATTTGTTTAAACCCACTATACAGGAGTTTCAGACATGAATGGAAGAAATTGGACCTAAGGTAAGGGATAATTATTCTAATCTCATTCTTATCCAAGATTGTTTATTCGTAAGTATTTACTGGAGTTATGTTTAACATCCACGTCCATGTTTTCTCAAAATGTTTTCATAAAATGTTTATTATTCTTACATGTATTCTTAATGTCGTTTTTACCCTTTTTTGACTTTTACAACATGGTATGGAAGGAATCTTTTTTTACCATATGAGGTACTATTTGATTTTTTTGAAAAAAGTATGAGAAGAATGTTATTTTAACTTATATGGAGTGAATGGATTTCTACGGTTTCATAACACCTTATTTACATGAAGCATATCTTAAATGATTTCATGATAATTTTCAGAAAAAAAATTATTTTAAAATTACACGGCATTTGGAGAAAAGAAAACGATTTTGAAGAAGACAATTTATTCTCCTCAAGAATACATTTCGAGTGTTTATTCAAAACTATTATGGTTATGTTTTAAGTATAATGTTACTATTATTTACATGGATTGATTTTGTTTTTGATGAAATGATATCCATTTTTTTATATGGATTATGTTATGATGGGATGATGTTTATGTTGCCCCTTTTATTCATTTCGTTATGATGAATGATTTAGGTTTATTTTGTGGAACACGTAAGAATGATTTCAGTATGAGATGGGTGGGACCTATATCTCCCTCCAATGCATTGGGTAAAGATTTATATCTCATGAGATATACATGGATGGAATGGCAAGTAAAACTAGTTTAGTAATACAGGGATGGAATGACAAGTAAACCCGATTCAATAATGGAATTTGTCCACTATGATGGTCTTAGAAGTGATGCCTTGGATACTATGGAAATCATATCATGTGCATAATGGTTTTTCCACAATTACATGTTTTATTACAATGCTATTTTATCATGAGTTATGTTCCTTTCTCATCTATGCCTTACGTACTACCAAGATTTATTTCACAACTCAAGATTTTGATGTTTAAACATTATGTTCATATTATTAAGTTCAAATGTATATGTTTTGTTTTACTTTCTCCATGATTACCCTTACTGAGAATTTGAGCTCACCATTTATATGTTTTCTTTTTCCTAGGATATAAATAAAGGTTTTAGGAAAGAAAACAAAACAGTAAGATCTTTATGGGAGACGTTGAAGACCATTCATCATGATTAGAAGATTATGTTCCGAGTTTTCAAAGACACTAAACTATTACGGTCCTTGGTTGTCTATTTTTGGTTATATATTAAGTATTCCACAAAATTAATGCAATTTTTATGTACGTCAGGCTTGGGTCTCTACATATGTGAAGTGGTCTCAGATGATATACTAATGGAAAATAGTTTAAGAATGTGTCTTTATCCGAGTACCCTATGAAGGACACCTTCGTATAATCAAAGATATTATGTATAAATGGTGTCTTCATCTTTGAAGATATATGTCTATAAGGAAGATATTTTGTTCACTATAGGCCTTAGAGTGTTTAATAAGGGATGAGTGGTGTAAAGAGTATGCATATTGTATTCGGCTAAACAGGTGGTGTGAGTCTAAAAAGACAATCAAGAATTTATTTTTTCCAACATATCAAATTCAACCCCTAGTGTGATATAAACATGAAAAGTAATTCCATATGAAATTCTCATGTTAGGAATCGAAAAATAATCATCATGGTTGTGGCAGACTAGTCTATCTTCAAAGATTTTGTAGTGGTTTTTGTAAGATGTTTTTGAATGTGATAGTTTGTTGTATTCTCTTGAACATGTGGTTTTCATTTTTTTCTCCTTTTAGAAGTGAAATTCCTTGTGATGTTTAATATAGGGATATTTTATGGTTATCAATTCTTTTTTTTGGATATTAGTGTTTTAAAAATCATAATGTTTTTGAATTCATTATGTTTTTACAATATTATTTTAGAAAATGGTGTTAGTGGTGAATGTGATTTGTGAGTATTATATTTTATTTATTATGGAACCAATATGGGAACATAAGGATCACCATGAATTTCCCTCTTATATTTTCACTATTGGAGTTTAATGCTTTTGTGATGGGACATCAACAATTTAATCCCATCACTCATGACCTTTTGTAATAGGAATTCATCACTATTGTATCTTCATAGTAAATGGTGTTGTAATTATGGTGTTTTTGTGATGGACCCTCACAAAAATAATTATTAACAATGGAATATAAATACAATGACAATAATTATAATAAAATTAAAAAAATGATGAATTTAAGGATCTTTCACAATAAATATTTCATAAAATTAAAAATAATCCCAACAAAAGATTAAAAAACTCTTTAAAAATTTAAAATTTTAAATATAATAAAAAAATATTAATATTATTACATAATTTGAAAATTAAAATTTTAATCAACCCAAAGTACATAATATTCCTAAAAACCCACTCATCTACCGAAATTAAGTGGAAGAGGATCACATCAAGTGCTATATGGAGGAAACTTCATACCATCACCACGCACAAACTGTTGCGTGTACTCTAACATATTCTCTCTCTCAAACATTTCTTCTCACACTCCGACTCCCTTTCTATCTCTCCATCTGTTGTATCATATCATCTAGAGATCTCATCCTCTCATCATACTGTGTAGTGGATGATGATGAAGACTCTTCAAGATCTCCCTTTGAGCTGACTGATGAAATTTCTATTGTACCATAAAAACTAGTATGTCTCATTCGTGAACCAATATTAGTAACCTTACCTTTCTTGGCCCCATTCCTAGCCGCTTATATCCATGCCTTCTCATCACAACCTGACTCGCAAGTGGCATATTATTCACTCTTATTTTGACTCTCATGTGAATGAGAAACCATAGTCTTATATGTTTCATTAAAATATAATTATAAATTAGAGTAATAGTAAAATTAATATGAGTAAAATTTAAAAACAATACTAACCACAATCTTGAACTATATTTCATTAACCAGTGGTTATTTGTTGAGATCTGTGCACAACATCTTGTAAACATTAAAATCCATAGTAGAGGGATTGGTAACGGTCTGTATGATATAAAAACAACATTTTACATTTATTGTATATATACATGAATAAATAATATTACCTATTATATATCGTCGATGTATACCAAATATAAATCTCTCATCCATATGTGCGGCCTACTTCATCCCTTGGTTCTCAATCCCAGATGATGACCTCCTCTTAAATGTATTTCTTACCAAGTTAGAGAACAATCCATTCCACACCTGACTTAAGTTATAGTCAAGTCAATGGGATAGGAAAGACTAGTAAAAAATATATATAAAATCTCTATCAATTCCCCTCTTTAGTATGTGGGGTAAAATGACAAAAATGTCCATGTATACGAATCTTCTATGCCTCTCAAATATGAGATCTTATGATATCATCAATAAAATACCATACATTTTACAAGATAATTAAAAACAATATGTTACTAATTAAAAAAATATAAAATAACATATATTATTGCAATATGTAAAATCTAGTGGGAAAACATCTACATATTAATGAGAACCTTATCTCATGAAACCCATTGTGCATTAAAATAATTTCACAGAATTGAACTAGACTTCCCAATAGCTAAATGGGAAAACTGTGAAAAAAAAAATTATTAAAACATTAATAACAAAGTTAATAAAAAACAGAATATAAAATAAATATCTTAAACAGTTGAACATACCTTCGCAGACAATGATCAAAATCAATATATAGTCATATCTATGGAATAGGGTCTTAAATCATCAATTGAACAGGTTTTATCCCCTCCTAAAATTAATAGCATCCTATGGATCAAATAAATTAAGGTTTTCATTATGAATTCAAGCATCGTTGGGAGAATGAAATAGATCATCGAGATCACCTCCAGTTATCTAAAACAAATAATAATACTTATAAAAATTTGTTAATGTAGATATCAAATATAAAAAACTAATAAATACACACATATTATAATCATACCTATAAAAATTGTTTAATAAAAATATAAAATATAATAAAATAGTAAATACTTGAATATTATAATTACCTATTAATAAAAACCAGAATATAATAATATAATAATTAAATATTTGTTAATATAGATATCAAATATAAAATACTAATAAATACCCCACTGAATGTAATATTATTACCTTTTAATAATTATTAATACATATACAAAACATAAAGAAAAATTAATTACTGGCATCAGTGAAGGAACATACTCGATCATCTAGTCCAGCAATCTGAAAAAAACAATTACACCTAAAAATATATATTAATACTAGTATAAAATTTTAAAAACTAATAAATAAATAATTTTAATATGTCATTCATCATCTTATTCCTCATATTCACCAAGTAAAATGACTTGATCTTCATCTTCATTATTTCCACCTTCAATATAACTTTTAGTTTCATAATTCTTTATTACATCATAAACATTATCAATATTTTTATCCCTTGACTGGGAGGGTTAATCAGCAATATTTTTTTAATGTAGTGTAATATAAAAATTTTGGGTTGTTTCTTGTAAAATTTCAATCTGTTTCACTTTTACTTAACTGTTTTCATTTTCATGATACTAATTATCATCATATTTCTTTTTTGATACACTCAACCATACATTAAAATATCTCAAAGCATCATAGTAAATTTCATAATAAAATTTATGCGCTTGATGTAACTATATAAATGGTTAATTTGATATAAGATTACTTATATATTGAATTTTAATGACTCTATGTCATGATTGAACTAGAAATTGTTGATCATTATTAAATTAATGAAATTTATTCTTTTTAGTTAATTTTGTCCAAGAAAACATAATTCCATTTTTACATCTCGCATATCATAAAAGTAATCTTCGCTTTCTTTATCATGAGACCCTTTCAAAAAAACACCATAATTTATTGATTTCATTAATTCCCTATATATTCATGTATGGAATCGATATCCATTAACTAAACACCCACTATAGGATTTTACTAATTTCTATAGAGGGTTTGTGAGCACATATAATAAGTTATCAATTTTACATTCATGTTGTGTTGCAATAAAACAATAATTTTTTTTAATAATATATATCATTACAGAATAGATTTAATATTCCACTAGAAAGACATAAATTACCAGTCATTGAAACCAATATAAAAAAAATTATTGATGATGTTATTCAAGAGAAACAGGGATAATTTGTATAAAAATTGATATAGTCAACATATATTCTACAAAACAAATAATGTAAATAAATTTATTTATTATAATTTTTTTAAATTAAATAAATACTTGTACTTACTAAAAATACCATGTCATTTCTTCAAAATTCAGAAAAACATTTGTATGAGTCGTGTATAGATCTTTATCTGAAATCCATCGTTCATGATGACAACCAAAACCAACATAGATATTATTAAAAGTGTAGAATTTATCTATTATTAATTTGTAAACATTTACATCATTTTGATCCATCTAATTATGTTTTTAATGATATATTTATTGAAAATAATAAGAGTAGAAATTTTAAATTTCCTCTTTCAAGTAAACATCAGCAATTGACCCTCAGACATATTCATTGTTATATACAATATTCTTCATATTTTATATATATCTCTCAAATGAGTGTGTCCATCAGAATTATATCAGCACTTCATATTTATCTTCATATAGAAAATGTAATTTTAATTGTTCTATTGAGTTAAAGAAGGTCGGTGTGACTATTTTCTCAAATCATCATAAAATTAAATCAATACCTTTTTATTGTATACTCAATTCATCATATTATAATGTTTTTATACAAATATATTATAAAAAATATGACATTTTGGTCAAAATATCCCAGATTGAAGAATTCAGAATCCCTTTAAGACAAATAGGAATTAATATTTCCATTACGATATGAAAATTATGACTTTTTTAACTCAATAATATGTTTATTTCTTACAAAATGAGACTATTTAAAAGAATAAAAATACAGTAACCTCAAATGTATAATCCATTTATAGAATAATTAAAAAAATAGATAGTGTGTAATATTCTCTTTGACTTATTAAATATAATGATCCTTCATATACAAATAATTTAGGTTCAGGACATCTGAAAATCGGAGAAAGATATAACCATTCAATTACATTATCTTTAGCCTTAACGAGTGTGTCAGAAAAGGTATAAATTATGTTATCAAAAATATTCTTCTCTATATGAATTAAATCTAACATTTGAAAAACAAATAAAAAACATTCCAATATGAAAGGACCCAAAAAATAATATGCTTTACCTAATTATGATCCCTCCCAAAACCATTTTATATTCAATATGGCTAGTCCAAAAGTAAACGAAGATAATGTAAAGATAAAATATTTTACTTGAATACCTAAAATTACAGATGGAAGTTTGTCTCATTCAATCATACCATCGTAAAATTATTTCTATTCCTTCGAAAAAGGATATCCATAGAAATAAATCTATGATAACAATGAAAATAACTAGTATTTCTCTCATTTCTGAGAATAAATGATTTGTTATCAGCCATGAAGTTCAAGAATGACTTCATACAATGTGTAATCCATCCAAATCACATACCATAAACCAAAAATTTACTAATAGCCCATATCAATGCCACATTCAGTGTAAAATTCTGATATATAACTATTTCAATTGTAGTTATATTGTTTTTCCATAATGAAATTAACTCATCAATTAGTAGATTCAAATAAAAATAAATATTTCTCCTCTGATGTTTTGTAATTAATTACACTATATATATTTATTTACTTATTTCCTCAAAATCTATAGAGGTAATTTATATAGAGTAATGAAAATAGACTAACAAGAATATTGACTATCATAGGAACTAAATAGAAACAAACCATCAGTATAAAGACAAAAACTTATGTTACGAGGCTCAAAAACAAAATAAGTATTAATATAATCAAAGTGTATTCATAAAGCACCATCACATGGATGATATTATCTTTTAATGAAAAAAAATATTTTATTTATGACATTTCATCAATGTAGTTGTTTTCTATGTTATAAATTGACCTTAATAATAGGGTGTAATATGAAAAAACTACATCCATTTCATATGAAATATGGACCTACCTTTTTTTGAGTCTTTATACCTTGATTCTGCACATGTTGTAAAATTAAATAATTATTCATAATCACCATAATATAAAATGTGTTTATTTGAACAACCTTGAAATTTCTGATAACTAAGACCCAAATTATGGAATAGCCTCTCACATTTTTAGAAACTTGCAGGTAATATAATTCCATCAGGAATCAATAATTAATTAAAGTAAAATAATTGATCACTGATGTTATTTGAAATTCCAAAATACAATTTAATGTCCATAACTTTTGTAACATCTTTATGTTTTCTAATTTGGCATCCCCCATATAAGGACACCATATAAAATTTAAATGAATTGTAGAATTAATATGGTTCTAATTTATCATTTGGAATATTATTATAATTTTATATTTCTTAAATAGATAGGATAATAGCCACATGTACTAAATTCTAAAATTATGGATTGGGAAATAATTTTATTATTTTCTAATAGATTTTTCCCCATGTTGAATCCAACAAATATATTCTTTCAAATACTGAAATACAATATATGAATTTTATAATTGTCAGTCATTTCAAATCTCCTAATATCTAATTTCTTACAAGGATGTTTAATTGTTACTTTAATAAAATTCTGAATTTGAGGATGAAAATAGTATAAATGTTTTAACACCCTCAATGTAGAAAATATTTATAACAAATCTATTGTGAATTTTTTGATGATTTATCCAATATTGATTGTATAATACAAACTGATATCTACTTTTCTATTCAATGATTATCTATAAAAAATAGAAACTAAAAATAATTATTACTCATTATGACTAATTATTAATTTTTATTATATTTCACTTATGTCTCATTACTATTTCACATATATAAATATATAATAAAATTTATTTCAAATTATCATAATTTACTAATGACTAAAAATTATTAATAAAATTTATTAAATAATACTAACATCAACTAATTATTACAAATATTTAATAATTATTTATTAATTATTATAATTTTTTTAATGATTATTACTAATTATTTTAATCAATACTACATTTATATAAATATTTATTAATTTTTTTAATAGTTTTTACTATATTTTATATTTCTTACTTGGTATTAAAAATGTTTAATAATTATTGCAAATGTTTTTAAATTTTTTCAAGATGATACAAATATTTATTAACTATAACTGAGTTTTCTATAAACATTTCTATTTTTTAATAATTACTTTTACTTCATATATTTTATTTTACAATTTATTATAAATTATAATAATTTACTCATATTTAAAAATTATTTATAATATTTAGTAAATATTTAATGAATATTACTAATTATTAAATTATTATTAATAATTATTTATTTTATTAGCATATGTTTACAAATTTTAGTTATTTTTTATTAATTTTCATTATTTTTTATAATTATTTACAAGTTATTACAGAAATGTATAATAAATATTATCTACTATGTGTTTAATAAATATTCCATTTTTTATTGTTATTTTTTTCATTAAAACAATTTTAAATAACATTTTTTGAATTTTTTTAAAAATGTTTTTTTTTCAAAAAATTTCTTTAAAATTGAGTTTCTAATCATTTTTATAAAACACTCATTTTATATTTATTTTATAAATGATATATATACATTTATATATTATGTGACTTCTTAAGAATATATATATATATATTTATTTATTTATTTATATGAAATATATTATTAGATGTTTATTAAGAAAATATACATATCAAAACTATATATACATGCATTCATGCATACATACATACATCCATATATATATATATATAACATTACACCTTTTTAAAATGTTATATATATATATATATATCCAAATGTTTACATAACGATATCTTCACATGTTTTAAATAAATTAAAACCAATCATAATAATACAACTAAACATGGTTAATCATTAGGTCAATTGTCTAGGCATTATCATTTTCATCAAAAATTATATCACCATAAGAATTCTTTCAAAAAAATCACAATTAGTCAAAACATTATACAATCTATATAATAAAATTCTACAATATTCACTATATTTGGGTTAAATTATTTATTTTAACATTATTTTTCCTTATTTATTTTTAAAAGGCCACAATATTTTTTTTCTTTCATGAAATTTTATATTAAATTATTTTGATCATTATTTAGCATTTATTAAATACTATATTACTATTCTTTATAATTTAAAATTATATGTTGTTATCAATCTATAAATTAAATTTAATAATTTATATTTCATGCAACACCAATAATTCACAAATTAAATAGATTAATATAAACATTTTTTATATCTATTTAAATATCAGAATACCATTTAAATAATTTTCATAACAACCATATTTCCATCAATAACATAATATAATAAATTCCTAATTATTTTGATGCAATTAAAAATACACATACTACAAAAAATTATATATATATATATATATATTGTTTCAAAAAATAATTCAACATTTATATTAATATATATATATATATTATTAAAAAAATTCTTTGAGTGTATATACATATATATATATATATATAACGTGTAATATTTTTCAATCATATATACATATCTGATATATATATATGTAAGATTATATATATATGTGTGTGTGTGTGTGTGTTTATATATATGTGTGTCTATGATTATATATATATAGGAAGTGTGTGATATGTTTACAAGTAGAGGTGCATGTGTGTATGGAGTCAACAGGGCAGCCAGATACATCAAAATAATTAAATAAAAACATTAAAACTGAAAAAAAAAAAAATGTTAAACATCTGTAAAAATGCCTCAAATCAATTGAATCAACTCATTAAGTGCCACAACACTTAAAATTTGGTGGTGAACACGAAAATAGGGAATAATAAATTTGTACTAACCCTAAATATCAAATAAACCATAAAAATAATGTAATTTATTTTCCTAGGGTTTGACCAAATGGATTTCTACAAGATTGAATGAGAAATCACCAAAGTAATACATAATGGCGAAAGAGGGTTTCACAGATCGATGATTAGAACCTAAATAATCATGAAATCATGTGAGAATGAGGATGTTTGGTGGTGGTCCATTCAACGAGGTGCAAGGGTACATGTGTGAAGAAAATTGAAGGAGTGGGGTAGAAGAAATAGTTCATGACAATTCAATGAATTTTTATTTGTGACGGGTTAATAACAAAAGAATATGTTCTATAACTAAAAGTAATTGTGGAAATATATTGTGATGGAAAATATTTTCCATCATAATAAATCATTCTGTGATGAATTATTATGATGGTCTATGAGCAATAACCATTTCCTGTGAAATGGTGTGTAGTTGTGCCAAAATCATTTGAGACAAAACTCGTATCCTGTCATAAATGATGCCAACTTTTCGGTGATGGAAATTATTTCCCATTGAAAATAACTTGATACTTATGATTATTTATGAAAGGTAGTCTTCCATTCTAAATAGTCCATCACAAATGTTTCTTTTTTTTCTATAGTGTTTATTTTTTAACACTTTGAGCTAGTATAGGATTTTAAAATAATGGGGAGAACCCCCCACCCTAGTGAAAGGTCGATAATTTTTATTAAATATCCCTCATTTTGGTTCCTTTTATTTTCCAAGTCACCCTAACAAAGGGTATTTATTGCGTTTCTATGGAGTTTTGTTTTAACTTTATTTGTGTATTTTGATTCCCCTATCCCAAACTCCAAGATCTTGTGTCATAAACATAATCTTTAAACACTTTCATTAAAACCATTAGTAAAATCCTAGATATAAAAATCCATAATGACTGAATAAATAAGGATTAATTTAATCTCTTTCATCTAAATAATAATTTCATGTTTATAGATTTGGATAATTAAGATGCATTATAAACCAACAAATCTAATGTTCTTTGTACCAAGAATACATTTTTTCCACAATATACAAAATTACATAATCCATAATTAGACTTTAATATCTACAATAAATTATCCCACTTGTGTTATCCTTCCAAACATGTTACAAATATACTTATTTTATTCACAACCAAGGTTAATGTAAACAAAATAAGGTGTGATCTAAAATTCTTAATAAGAGAAAACAAGCAACTGGAGCAATCATGGTATAAACATGACATAAATATTATGGAATGAATAAGTAAGCAACATGAATCCATGATCAAATTGAAAATGGTTTATTTTTATATCCATTACAATAAATAAAAACATGTATATTAATAATATTGATCTCATACATATGGAAATCATAATTTAGAACATCAAAAAACTGTAATCAATGCCTTATTCCATGACACTATCCTTTTATGGGAAGAGGTATACACCAAAATCCAACCTATTTTTGTATAAAGATACAAGTTGGTGCATCGAGGGGGTATATAATTCTGGGCCCCACCCATAACCTAATTAAGTCTAATTTATTCACTATAAGAGTCAACATCAATTTTCATACCATTTCCTATGGAGCATCTTACTGAATATTAACAAAGATATCCATATAATGAAATATATGAAATTTCAAGGCACAATTAACCTATGTCAGTAGTAAATAATCATCAAGAGTGTCGATAATTTTTTCCATTCTCATGATATAAATAACATGATCATAACCCATCTAAAGAAAGAATTTTGACTGTCAAAGAATACATAATCACCTTGTCAATAATCATCTATATTGGATTAACAACATATGAAATAACAATAATTTTCCCCATGTTAATAAATGGGGTTTCTTGAGTATAACCCATCCAGAGGAAGAAGTTATATGGTTAAACAATACATTGTCAACTTTCAAATAAAAATCCATATTGTAACAACAATATATGGAATTCCAATATTTTTCCCCATTTCAATAGAATAACATTATTTCATAGTGAATATAATACTATCTAAATTATTTAAAATATGATGTTCACACAACATATAAAAAATGATTATATGATTAAATAAATACTATAATAATCGTCATCCTAATCCATATATAGTAATAAGGTGGATGGTTTTGAAATAACATAATCTCACTTCAACAAGGATACAAATAAGTGTGTTGACATAAATGAAAATCATCTTCGTAAAATAATGTTTGAATAATATAATAATAATAAAATTATTTTTTATAATGTTTTCACTCCCCAAAATGATAAAATATATATATTATAGGGTAAATCCGGAAAAATTAACCCCCTTAGGGTAAATCCTTTGGAAAATTTAAAGGAAAATGGAAGTGGAAACATAAAATATCATTAATGATCCTTCTTCACATTGATATAAAATTATAAATTTCCTTGTCACTTCCAAATAAAACTTTTGAAAATTTGTGGTCCAAGCCATTGAACACTTTTAATTTTTTAAAAAATCTCAAATAATGGAGACTTTTAAAGACATAAATTTTATCTTATTAAAATTATAATTGGAAGAAAAATCATGTAAGGTTTAAATAAAAACCCCTTTTTATTATTTTAAAAATACCTTTCCTTAAAACTCACATTGTATGAGGACTAAAAATATTGTATTAAAATTTAATTTTATTAAAAATGATTATAAAAATACCATACAATAAAATATTAGTGTGGTATAACAGAAGCCTAGTAGGAAGAAGTTTGTGACGAAACAATATAGCTTAGGGAAAAGAGACTTGAGTTATCAATATCCATTAAGGACAACATACTCTATGAACCATGAATAATTTTACAAGGGTATTATTTGGTAAAACTCAAAAAATGAGAGAATAACACAAGGAAAAAATAAAATTTAAGAATTCAACCAAATTATACAAGATAATATCTAGTGAATTATCATAACTCAATGAAAGAAATTTGAGTTATGAAAAACTCTTATGATAAGGGTATCACTTGAGTAAAAATACATTTAATGAAAATAAATTTATTTAGCTTAGCTTATACCATGAATTTTGAGGGAATAAAATATAAAAAGTTAATGGGAAATTAAATCAATATAACACCATAAGATTTAAAAAATGTAAGTAGCATGTAACATGTCTCATATAATATGAATTGAGACCAAGAAAACCCTTGCAGATTGAGTGAAATTTTATTTAGAACATCATGAAAGAGAAACATTATTGTTGAACTTAAAATAACATTATTAAAAAAATTTGAATATATTATATCTCAAATAGTTAGTATATACCCCACATAAATAGAACTAGGTTCATAATACCAAACATGTCTCAAATAGAGTAATTTTAAATGAAAAGCCTTACCTCAGTTCTGATTCATTCTACACTTCCACCAAACATCATGAATAAATAAAATATGTTATTTAAATAAATGAGTAGAAAAATTATTCATAACTATAACAAATTATAATTATTTTTTATAACCATTAAATTCATAATTAAATTATTTAGTATTTAGCAATTTTCAACATTGGGTGTAAGTAATATTTTTTTCTTTGAAGAAGTTTTGTAAAAGTGTTGTTGATATATATTATTGTACCAAATGAAATAATTATTATTTAATATATGGTATTTGGATATTTTTACAATAGTTTTTATAAAAATATAATATCATTTATTTGTATTCAATATTGTTTAAAAAATATAATCTCATTTCATTATTGTTTTGATTATGATCTATGAGGTTGAAATCATGGATGAGCATGTTTCAGTGATTCTTAATGAATAAAAGGTGTTTATTAATTATTGAGATTCATGGTTATATGACATTAAATATCCCTAAAATAGGATTATTAATATATTTATATTATATTGTACTGTAATATATGTTCTCATCATCATCCATGATATAAATTCATAGTATTATCCAAGTAGGTGGTTAAACTGGTACAAACATGAACCAACCATGATTAATCGATGATTATGAGATGGATTAGTTGTAATATAATAATAGGAGAAGCATAATAATCTTATTTAGTGTTTATTAGTGTGATATATCATAATTAAAAACAATTATAAATGTAATTAATAAATTTGAAAATATTACATAATATGAATAAGAATATTTTCCTCTTAGAAGGATTTTTTAAGAGATTGAATTCAGGATAATTGTTTATTGATCATATAGTCAAAAGGTTATCACATTTACTATACCATAAACATAATTATATCATAAATATAATATTTATCATTTAATCACATCCTTATGAAAATCCATTTTATTCAGTTAAGAAAATAAAAACAAAAAATAATTGTTCCACAGAGGCAGTAGTCCACATGTATGCATGGTTGACAACATCTTTTTCCATAGAGCGAGAGGAAGGATTTATATGGTTTATTATTTCAGAATATAAAATAAAATAAAAATAAAATAATTATTTATTATATTCCACTTTATACCTTACTTTTTATGTTGTGTAGTAAGGAACAACATGTTGCGTTGTGGAGGTGGTAGTCCGCACAACGCATGAATGACAGTTTAACTTTTCCTAATAGAAAATTGAAAATGTGATTAATTATTATTACCATATAATTATAAAATTAATTAAATAAAAAAATTATTTCATTACATATATATTGTGTGTGTGTGTGTGAAAATTTTATTTGGAAAATAAAAATAGAAAATAATGAAGTTAAGTAAATATGATTACTCGCGTTGAGCACTTTGAGATTTCCTTAGAAGATTCCATGGAAATAGTTGAAATAAGAAAAGATCATATGAACATAATCTCAAGATAGTGAAATTTTATTATAGGTTAAGGTAAAATGGTATTTTTTTCATTTAGAAGCATAATTTTTAGTAGTTCATTAAATGGGTGGTGATAATCCCCTTTTATAAGGGGTGTAATAACATATTTGTAACTATTTCAACATAATATAAAGGGAGAACATGTTGAAAATGTAAATTGTAAGATCCAAAACATTACTTTGAAATTTTTACTCTCATTTTAAGGTATATTTTACCCTAGTCTTAATATATAATTTTTTTGGGTATTATCTTGGTTGTGTTCGAGTGATTTTTGGATGTTTTGGGGGGGTTTGGGCTGCGCACAGTTGGCACATGGTTTGATCAATCCATGAATCATACCCCAAAAAATATTTCACCATGGATAGTAGGGATTTAAATAGTTAGAACACAGTTTAAAATTTTTTTTACCCAACTAAGAGAAACCATTCACCCAAGATAGTAGGGGTACACAGTTAGGGTGCACTCTTTGTCGAACTGTGTGACCCTTTTATGAAACCACACACACAAGATTTTATACCAATGAAATTTTAATTAAAAATAATAAGACCCTATTTTTTAATATAATCACCCAAACTTGCCCAAATTAAAATTCCTTTACTTTTGGATGCTCCTTATAGAATTCCTAGGCTCCTTGAACCTCTACTATTGTGATTCGATGATCCAATCGAAGATATTGGCTCCTCTCTAGTCTGTGACCTATTATTTATTTAGGTTCTCTATATCCACTGGAATTTCACTCCCTTTAGATATGGATGATTCCTTCCATATTAGATGGTATTGATCAAGGTTTGAATGTATCTTGTTTCATTGTATCATGATCCTAGTTTTGGTATAAGTTCATCTTTGTCAGTATGTTTTTGACCGTTCAACCTCAAATGAAGGGACATGGTTTGTTAGATGATCCTCAAAGAGAAAAAGATAGTCAGTATAGAAGATAATTACCATAGTAATGATGATGATATTTTGTAGTATTTGTATCATTTAATATTAACATATCATAATTCAATTTAAAATTAGAAAGTTTTATTGAATCTCTACAAATTTGTGAGACCCTTCAAAGATCATGTTGGATCCCTCAAAGATTATGAGACCAGGATTATTGGATAACTAATGGGTGTTCCAATTTCCTTGAAATGATAATTTTAGAATATAAATGGCATGTTATAAGGTTTATGAATGATTATTTGTACAATCATGGTAATTATATGCTCGTTGATTGATGGAAATTAGGTTAAATGGATAAAGAATACATGACCATGTTGCCAAAGGGATGAAATGATGTTAAATGGATATGTTGTAAATGAAATGGTACCATGATATATATTTGAAAAAAAAAGTTCATTGATTTTGAACCTAATTATATTTAAATAATGGAATGGAATTTGTGATGGACTAATGATCCAATTACCCTTGATTTTTGGTGCAAGACGAATTCTCTATATACCCGTGATTTTGCTGTTGGACTATTTATCCAAGTACCCATGATTTTGGTGCTAGACTGATACCTTAAGTACCCATGATAATTATTCTAGATTTATTCTCCTAACATATATGATATGGTACCTTGAATGACACTCTGATATATTAAAATGAACTTTTTACAAATTTATAATGAAATATATTATGATTTAAAGTGTTGATCCTGTGATATATGGTTCAGACTCTAGCATTCAATAAAGTAGGTATGTTTGACACGAGTGTTATAGAGAACAGGAGGGAAAATGTGGTTAATTAAATAATATTATAAAAAGAATATGAAATTATTTCACTTATTCAAGGCCTATTTATTTTCCTTTTAGAACTATATAAATTGTTGTAGTTTGTATATTACATGAGAAATTTTTGTGGGTGGCCTATTGAGTTATACTCACACCCAAATTGGGCCACAGATTGGTACTCAAGTAGGCTTCATGTTTGTAGGATAGGATATGGGAAAAGGTTCTCTGTTAGACAGAATAGTTGGGATTTGAGAAGGAACATGGACTAGGGGACTGGATAAGATGCCAGGTCGCATTTGGGAGTTTTCAATATGTAGTTATTTTTATTTTTTAGTCAACACATGACACTTAAATGTAATGATATATGTACTATTTTAGTTTGTGGCCAATTTACCTATCTTGGGATTTTATTATGTGATGCATGATCTTTATTAGTAATTTTTTATTGTTATCTTGACTAATGATATATTGTTTTATAATATTTTATTTTTTTATAAATATTTTATAGTCTCCAATTATTTTATGTTAGACCCTTGCTATTATATAGTGGACTCTTGTGAATGGGGAGACACACTAGAGGTCTTGTGGTGAATCAGATAAGGGAATTGGTTTGTGGAACCTGTGTCGGGATGCTACAAAGTGGTATTATATGTGTTTTTTCTTTCATTCATTTTACTATTTGGAAAAATTAGTCAGGATAATAGTGTGACACCCAAATATTTTATCAGATAGATTATTTTTAATCTCCTTGATGTATTTTGTTGTATGCTACACCAAGATTTGGTTGCACTATACGCAACACTGTATTAACTTGCAGTATACGCAATACTATTATAGGATATTTTTTACCCCCAATTTAAACTTATTTTGATAGAATTACTTTCATTCAAGACCGAATATAAGTGATAACTAAATATTATAACCTATTAATTATATCCTTGGGTATGAATGGTATTGAATTTCTTCTAAATAACTATTTAAATGAAAATAAAAGACTCTATAAAATAATAAAATTTTTATTGTAATATATTATTAGTGAAATATTTATTTAATATATTTCATTTAATGTTTAAAATTCATCATATATTTTTTCTATAAATGATATAAAACCAAATTAAATTTCAATAACAAAATTAGTGTTTTTTCTAAAAATGCGATTTTACCACCTTTTGATGGAGAACACATTTTAAATCTTGTTTTTAAAATTTTATATGTTATATTTAACATAATAAACTTAATAATTTGAATTGAGACATCCAAATTTACCTTGGATGAAATTTTTGTATTTTCTGATGAAATTCATATTTTAATGAACAGTGAAAAATAATTCATTTTAATTCAAATCTACCTTTTCATATATATTTTTATATAGTTGAATAATCTTTATAATTATTTATAAAGTGTAATTGGATCATGTTTTTATTATTTAATCCAATATTTTTCATTTGAATTAATTTCACATTAAATTGGAACGAAACATGTGTCAATCTTGTGATTGTTTTTACTTCCTAAAAACACACTTTCAAGTTTTTACAATAATAATTAATTTTAAATTAATTAATGAGACTTATTTGTTTTGAATTTTGAAAAATAGATTCCATATTTCAAATTAAATGTTCCAAAATTTTTAGATGGGTACCTTTTATTTTTGGACATCAAGAATAATAACTTCAGTAATTATTTTTATTTACCACGGTTAAAGGGTAAATTAGGTATATAAGGGTAAAAAAATATTATAATAATATAAAACTACCCTAAAACATGTCTTAATATTATTGTATGAGTCATTGAAGACCAAAAAAATATTTATGCTGAATCTTTCTCCTTTGGGATCCACTTGGGTGTGATAATGACATGTCATAATAATTAATTTAATGTAAAGGGAAATATAACATAAACATGTATTTTTTACTAAACAATTTTAATGTGGGTTTATATAATTTATCTATTTGACAATAAATATTCATTACAAATCTTAATATATTTCCTAAATCGAGGTATTTTATTTATAATTTTTTTACATTAAATAAATAATTTTTTTTGTGACGCAATGATGATGCAATGATTACATTATTAATGAAATATTGAGGTAAATGATTTTATAAATTTTAAAATAAATGTAATTTGATATTTTTGATTCCATACATGAATTTTATTTGATATAATTTATGTGTTATGGATGAGATAATTATTTTTTATGTAATCAAGTTCTTATTCCCTTAAAAAATCAATTACTAAATACTGTTAAAATAGAAATAAATGAACTTTTTAAAAAATTATATTTTATTAAATTATATAATAATCATAAAAATATAAGATTCAAATAACTGACATAGATATTTTTCAAAATGTCCTTAATGATCCACTTGAGGTTCTCTTGGGATTTTATAGTAACTATATTAACCATATAGTATAAAAATACAAAAGACATTGTAAGAGTTAATTTATATAACTAAGGGTTAAAGCTAAATGATAAGGAAATATTTGTGACCTAAAATTTTCTAAAACATATTGGTTGAGTGTATTTAGACCCACACACATAATATCCTCTAAATATATCACTTTTGAGCTATTATAATTCTAAAATCAATTTATATTATAATAATATTTCAAGACATTCCTAAAGTGAAACTCCTCCCTCTTATAAAAGGTCACCACCTCTACCCACTTACTCACACCTATCAACCCCATTGTATTACCCATATTCTAATAAAATAAGCTCTCAAAATCCAAAAATTAGTCATGTAGACCACACATTGGGCATAAATCCATCCTAAGAAGACCTTTTGTGCCAATCAAAAGGAGATACTCGAAAAGGAGGTAATTATTTTATCACCACTTTCAAAATTGTTTTCTTCTTATACATATTATTCTTATTTCGTTTCTATACTAATGTAATAAATCCAGTAAATTCTATATTATTATATTTTATTATAATTATGGGACAACCATATACATCCTATTATTCATCATACAAATAACATTATTACCATGTGTGCGTATATACAACTTACCATATCCATGCAATGGTGTAATTTTTTATTCCACAATATTTAATTTAAATGTGTATACTGATGAGTATAATGGATTAAAATAATGAATATAAAATTACAAATAATTATGTATAATTAATATACCATACAATTCTAAACTATTTAACCATTAAGTGAATGATACTGTCGCTTGTGGATACTTACGGCCTACCGTCTCCCTGATGTGATGTGATTCATTCTACATGATATTCATTAAACCATGATTATATACACAAATGTAATGAATAAATATGATATATATTATACTAATTTAATTCAATAAATTTTATACCTATATCCTAAGATGTGGATCATGAACTTATCTGAAAAAACATGCATAAGAACATAAAGCGGTTAATATCCGAATAACAAGTGATAATGAAATGCTACTAACAACCAAATGATAATATAATAATATATGATATCATAAAAATTATTATGATTCCGTAACAAGCCAATAAAATTATATAAATTATTATAGAGGAGGTTTGGATACATTAGAAGGATATCTGACCTAAGGTAAGGGATAATTTTGCAAGCTCATTATTATCCGAGATTGATTATATGTAATTATTTATTGGGGTATATTTTTAATCAAAATCCATGTTCCCTAAATATGTAATGTTATTTCTATTCTTCTATAATTTTTTAAATTCAATATTAAACCATGGTTAATTTTTAGTAAACGACGTGAAAGGTTTATTTTCTCGTTATTCGATACGAGGTACTTTTTTGACTTTTTTGCAAAAAAAGTATGGGGAGAATGTTTTTTAACATATATGGAATGAATGGATTATTAACCTTCAATAGAACCTTATTTATACAAATATTCATTCCCAATATTTCATGTTTATTTTAAATTAAATTCTTTTCTTTTAAAAATTTGTGGAATTTTGAGAAAAGAAAAGTTCTTTGAAGAATAAATGATATTTTACTTAAGAATTAATTTCGAGTATTTTATAAAATTTATTTTCCATCTAAGATGAAATAGAGTTATGTTTATATCCATAATTTTAATTTTATTTTAATGTTTTTTATGGAATGTTATTTATGAAATTTATTTATTTTATATAGATTAGGATGGAATGATGTTTAAGAAACTAATTTTGTGTTCCTTGGATTATACTATGGTAAATGGTTTATATTTTTGTGGAACATGTATGAATGTTTTCACTATGAGATGGGTGGGACCTATATATCTCTAAAATTAATTGGGTATAGATTTATATCTCATGATATAGATATGAGTGGAATGAAAAGTAAAAACAGCTCAGTAATACAGAGAAAGAACAGCATGTAAACTCAGTTCAGTAATGGACTTTGTCCACTATAAAGGTCCTGGTGATGAGCCTTGGCTAATATGGAAATGAATTTCTATACTTATGTGTTTTCCACAATTTCATGTTTTATGTCAATGCTATGTAATCATGATTAATGTTCCTTTTTGATTTATGCCTTCTATATTTCCAAGATTTATTTCTTAACACAAGATTTTGATATTCAAAAGTTATGTTCATGTTTTTACATTATTATGTTTATGTTTTGTATAATTTTTTCCATGATTTACCTTAATAAGTATTTGAGATCAGCTATTTCATATGTTTTCTCTTTACCCGGGATATAAATAAAGGATTTAACTAGGAAAACTATTGGGGAAGATATTAATGGGAGATGTTGATGATCTTTCACCAAGAAAGAGTAATGTGTTTCGAGTTTACAAATACACTAAACTAAAATGGTATTTGGGAATCAATTTGTTTAATGTATTAAGTAATCTGTAAAAGAAATACAATGTCCATTTACATAAACATTTGATCATTATATTTGGTATCAGTGCAATGGTTTGGTCATCCTTTTGAAACTACGATGAGAAATCCTTAGTGATATCCCTATAGATATTTATAAGGACATGTATAGGGATGTTCTAAAGATAAGTCAAGAATATGATACAATCCTAGTGTTTTTTTATAATCATGACTAACCTAGGGTTAAAATAATGATAAAATAGATTTAAATATTATAAGTAATTTTCCTTTCTTATGTGTTTCCAATCCCTGATATGTATTTCTCAAACTTTTCTTTCTATTATTCGTCAATAGCCAGAACAACATATAAAATAGTTAACCATAGAATGTTTTATATTTGAAAAGTATGGGAATTATTAAGATAGATTACCTATTTTTAAACATCATTAATGGTATCATGATGATGGTATGAGTATTTTTTATACTGTTGAGGAAAAAGAAACTATAAATGACATGAAAAAGGAATGTGATGATCTTTCAGTATTGTATACATTAAACCTAATAATATTGTGTTTGAGAAACCTTAAGACATGATTCATATTTATGGAAAAGAAAAGATTATGGATCCTGAGTAACGGGTTAAGAATGAAGTTGTATGATTGAGGTGTATATGTTTTGTAATTTGAAGATTATGTTATACGAATCATGAAATATATAAGTGGATTCAGTATAGGTTTATCATTAAGGAATGGAAAGAATATGATGAATAGTAATAAATAGAAAAAAAAGTTATTTAAGGGTAAGGTGATATACTTTGAGAACACATGATTAAGGGAAATATAACCTTTAATATGTCCCTTATATTAAGAAAATGGTGTTTGAATAAAGATATGTTGGATTTTAATAAGTAAATTGAATGATGTTTGTTTCTTGTGATCTAATTAGAATGTTTTTTACAACAGTTTTATGCTATCATGAATGAAGTATACAAATTTTGGGGACTTAAGTAATAATCTACAATGTTTTGTAACAAGTAAACATTCATGTTTTCAATAAGCATATCTGATAATTCTGGTTGTTACTGTGACTCAATAGAATACATGATGAAGGTGTTCAGATTTTTGTAATGTTACTAACCAAGGATAACTTATTATATATAGGGGATAAATGTTAAGCTGAGTTTGTCAATTTTTTTCTATAATTTTGGATTTTCATCTTTCAGAAGGATTTAAAGGTTATCAAATTTTTGGAATGTTTAAGTTAACCGTCTGATGAATTTTATAAAAATAAATTATTATTTCACAGTATATGAACTTATTCATGTTTGATAACATATGATAAATCTTTTTTGGAGATATATGGAATGAAATATCATTTTTTATGGATCGCATGATCTGCTAACACTTCAGGAATGAAAAATTTAACTTCATTTCTTTGAATTAGAGATTAGGTGGAAATTGGTCAAGGAATTACTAACAATGATATTGTACTGCAAGCAAGTAATTATTTCTTATCATGTTCTTAAACTTTAGGGAAATGATCTTGAAAACAAAAAATGTTATCTTTGTACCTTCTTCTCTGATGAATCAGATGGTCCCTTAAATCATCGCCAACTTATGGGTTTTATGTTGTTAAATTTCTCCAAAACTTTTTCTCTATCACCATCTATCATAAATTAATATTTATATTTCTCTTCTATATCCATGTTTTCACTTTACACCTATGTTGTCCTACGTGGAAACCTAGTGATGAATTACTTTGGGTAACCGTTATATTTCTAACTTTCATTTTTTAAATGAAGTTTATGTATTCTTTTTTATTATATGGATTTCTATAAAAGAAGCTTTAAAGTAGTAATCCTTTTATAAACCTGAATACTTTTGAGGGAAAATTCATTTTAATGTGGGTAGAATGTAACACCCTATTATTTTATGATATAGATTCTTTTTAAATTCTTTTATGTCTTGTATTGTGCGCTACACCAAGATTAGCTTGAGCTATATGAAACAGCATATTATCTATAAGTATACACAAAACTATTCTTGTCTTGTGTTACACACAATTTTAAGTTCTTTTTAATAATTTTTTTTATGAAAGACCAAGTATAATTTATAACTAAATATTATAACCTAGTCATTATAATGGTGGGTATGAATGGTATTACCTTCCTTAAAAAACAATTTAAATGAAAATATGTGAGTATATAAAATAATTAAATCACTATTTATGTATTTTATTAATGAAATATATATGTAATATATTCAATTTATGGTTTTAAATTCATATTTGTTTTTTTTTCTATAGATGATATAAGAACAAATTAAATTTTATGGATAAAATGAGTGTTTTTAAAAATGCAGTTTTATCACCTTTTGATGGAGATCCCATTATAAATATACTTTTTTGAATATTCATATGTTATATTTGACATAATAAACTAATTATTTTTAATCAAGACATAAAATTTTACCTTGTTTGAAATTTTGGTATTTTTTGATGAAATTCATAATTTGATGATTGGTGAAAAATACTGCATTTTAATTCAAAACTACTTTTTCGTCTAATTTATTTATATAGTTATATTATCTTTTTAATTTTTTTTAATGTGTAATTAGATTATTATTTTATCATTTAATCCATTTTTGGTTTTGTGATGTAATTTCACCTTTAAATTCGGCATAAACACATGTCATTCTTTTGATTGTTTTTACTTCTTAAAAACCCACTTTTCATTTTGACAATGGAAATTATTGTTAAATTAATTATTAAAGATTCTGTGTTTGGAATTTTGAAAAATGGATTCTATATTTGTAATTATAATATCAAAATTATGTAAATAGGTACCTTTAATCTTTGGACATTAGGAATAGTAACTTCAGTAATTTTTTTATTTACCACGGCTAAAGTGTAATTAGGTAAATAAGGGTAAAAATAATATTATAAAAATATAAAATTATCCTAACATGTGTCCTAATATTATTTTATGAGTCATGGTGGACCAAAAATAATATTAGGCTGAACGTTTGGCCTTATGGGGCCACATGGGTGTGAAAATGACAGGTTATAATAATTAATTTAATGTAATGGGAAATATAACATAAACATGTATCTTTTTACTAAAAAACTTTTAAGGTGGGGTTATATAATTGACCACTTTGACATTAAATAGTAATTAGAAATATAAAAATATTTCCTACATTATTGAATTTTATTTATAATTTTTAGACATTAAATAAATAAATTTATATATGACACAATGATGATGTAATGATTGCCTTGTTAATGAAAGATTGAAATAAATGATATTATAAATATTAAAATAAATGTAATTTGAAATTTTTGATGTCACACACAAATTTTTGTGATATAATTTACATTTTAGGGATGATATAATTCCCTTTACTAAAGGAATCATTTTTTATGACATTAGCAAAATTCTATTACTATATAGTGTCAAAATTGACATAAATGTGTTTTTAAAGTAAATACTATTTTATTAAATGATATAATAGTCATAAAAAGTATAATATTATGAATAATAAAATATATAGTGTAAATATTAACATTAATGATCCACTTTTTATTCTCTTGTAATTTTATAGTTACTATATTAACCATATAGTATACAAATACAAGAAGACATGGTAAGAGTTAATTTATATATCTAAACGTTAAAACTAAAAGATGAGGTTATATTTGTGACCTAAACTTCTCTAAAACATAATTGGATAGAGTATTTAAACCCATACTCATCTTATCCTCGAAATATATCCCTTTGGAGCTATTATAATTCGAAAATAAATTTATAATAAATTAATATTTCAATAAATTCCTAAATTGCCCCTCCTCCCACTTGTAAAAGGCCACTGTCACTACCCACATACCTGCACCTATCAATCCCATTGGATCATCCAAAATTTTTCTACAATATTCTTGAAAAATCAATCCATTTTTCATAGATATCACACTTTTGGAATAAATTCATCCTATAGAGACCTTTTGTGCAAATCAGAAGAAGATACTTGAAAAGGTGGTAATTGTTTTATCACCTCTTTCAAAATTATTTTCTTCTTCTACTTTATATTATTATGTTGTTTCCACAAAAAAGTAATAAATAAAGTATATTGTAGATTATTAGATTTTATTATAATTATGTTACAAAATTTTACCTCATTTTATCCATCCTATGAATAATAATATCATTGTGTGTGTTTACGTATGACTTACCATCTCTACGTCGTTATGTAATTTTTTATTCAACAATAATTAATTTGGATGGGTAAAATAATGATTATAATGGATTTAAATAATTAATATAAGATGATAATTGTTATTTATAATTAATATACCATCCAATTACATACCTTTTAACCATTAAGTGAATGATATTGTCGCTCGGGTATACGTTCGACCTACCATCTCCACGATGCAATGTGATTCATTCTATATGATATTCATTAAAAACAATTATATAAATGAATGGAATGAATAAATTTGATATATATTATACTAATATCATTCTATAAATTATATAACTATAACCTAAGAAGTGTAACATGAACTAATCTTACAAAACTTGCATAATATCATAAAGCAGTTAATATATAAATAATGAGTGACAATGAAATTTTAATGACAAACAGATGATAATATAATCATATATGATATCATAAAAATTATTATGATTCTAGAATAAATAAATAACATTATTCAAATAGACATAAAGTAGATTCGAATATATATGAAGGATATTAGACCTAAGGTAAGGGATAATTTTTCCAATCTCACTATTATCTGAGATTGTTTATATGTAATTATTTACTGGTGTATATTTATATTCTAAATCCATGATCACTAAATATTTAATTATATTTATATTATTTTACAATTTTTTAAACTAATTTTTACCCATTTGTGAATTTTTACTAAATGGTAGGAAAAGAATATTCTGTCATTATTCGATATGAGGTACATTTTTTACTTTTTCGGAAAAAGTACGAGGAAAATGTTTTTAACTTATATGGAATGAATGGATTCTTACGCTTTCATAACGCCTTATTTAAATGACGTTTCCTTTATAATATTTCATGTTTATTTTCAATTAGTTTGTTTTCTTTTTATATTTCTTTCCATTTTGAGAAATGAAAATGTTTTTAAAGAAGAAATAATATTGTCCTCAATAATTTATTTCAGGTTTTTTATCAAAATTAATTTCCATATAATATAACATGTTGTTATGTTTCTATATATATTATTATATTTATTATATTGTGTTTATTATTGTAATATTTTTATTAAATATATTTATTTTATATAGATTATGATGGAATGATGTTTAAGAAACCCATTTTTGTTCCTTGGGTTATGTTATGTTGAATGGTTTATGTTTTGGGGAATATATAATAATGGTTTCATTATGAGATTAGTGGTACCTATATCTACCTCCAATGCATTGGTTAAATATTTATATCTCATGAGATAGACATCACTGGAATGGAAATTAAATCTGGTTCAGTAATATAGGGCTGGAATGACAAGTAAACTCGGTTTAGTAATGGAATTTGTCTATTATGATGGTCTGGGCTAGGAGCCATAGATAATACTGAAATGATTTTTTATGCTTATTAATTTTTCACAAGTTCATTTTTTATACCAATTCTATGTTATCATGAGTAAATTTCTTTTAGGTTTTATTTCTTGCATACTACTATGATTTATTTCATAACTTAATATTTTGATATTCAAAAGTTATGTTCATGTTTTGGGATTCTTATGTTTATGTATTGTGTGATGTTTTCCATGCTTACCCTTACTGATCATTTGAGCTCAACCTTTTCATATGTTTTTTTCCTCAGGATATAAAGAAATTTATTAGCTAGGAAAACTGATGGGGAAGATCTTTATAGGAGATGAATGTGTTCCATGTTTTTATAAACACTAAACTAATACAGTATTTGGGAATAAATTTGTGTAATGTATTAAGTATTATAAAAATGAAGTGAAATATCCATGTATGTCAATCTTGGGTCATTAGTAATAGGATTCCTCAGGTCTTTTCTACTCTCATGTTCTTGATATTTGTTAACACATGTATGAGAGAAAACCTATGTTAGTAGGGTGGGATCATTGTTCTTAATTTTTTCTGTTATAGTTGAATGTTATATCACTATGTGTGATTCAATTATTTTGTGTTGTCATTGTTTTTTGGTGATTTTACTCATGGAATAGTATACCATTAGATTTAAGTATGTACGAATCATTCTAGGCACTCAAGGAAATCTGTGACATGAATCATTTTTGGCACGCACAAAAAATAAGGTAATGAGTGAGTTTTGGGACAAGAAGATGATCTTATTTAATTTCTTAATTTAAAATTATTGGTGAATAATAATGAATTTATAATTTTTAAAACATATTGAATCATGGAAACTTGAAATGATTAAAAAGTACAAGTAATGGAAAACATATAAATGTGAAAATTTTATTATCATGTGTTATCCATTACCCAGTTTAGGTATGGTTGAGGGTAGTGATAGTTTCAAGGTTTTGATAGTGGGGTAGTTTATAAGGAATGAATTATTTTGGATTTAAATTAATATATATTATGATAATGTGTTCATGATGTGTTATGTGTCCTAATATCTGTTATTGGAATCGTAGAGACATGCCTCCACAATGAAGTTAATTACTGAGATGTCAGGAGGACATTGATATAAATGCACCTTTAATTATAGGACAAGTGGCCCCAATAGTTCTGGTAGAAGGGGAAGAATATAAATTTCATAAGAAAATTTCTCTCTTAATTCAGTTCATGAAAATAATCCTTTGGCAGGCTGTGCGGAATATGTCTGAAATAATAGGGGAGTTCCTGCTATAGTACCCACCAAAGTTCATCATAGATGGTGGATCGAAGTTAGCAGAGTTTTTTATTGAGTCTATATATACTATCATTCATAATTTAGATACTCCTATAGATAAAAGAGTCAAATTACAAACCTAAAAGTTATGAGGACTAACGAAGAATTTTTGGGATACCTAGGCTCGGGAGGAGCAGTATGAATTCATGGAATTGAAGGAATTCCATGAAATGTTCCTAGAATTATTTTACCAAGAAAAAATAAGATATTATAGGGTGGAAGTGATTATGATGTTGACCAATGGAATCATGATAGTGATGGACTATTTTGGCAACATCAACAACCTAAAGTGATTTTTTCCACTATTTTTAGGATATATGAAAGTTGTGGGGAGATGTTTTAATGATGTACATAATTTTTTATTACATAAAAAGTTAATATCTTCCAATTGAAGAAGTTTTATAAGGTAGTAAACTAGGATCTTATTTTTTAGGTAACATGATTGAAGATTCCAATGTAGGATGTGTGGAATTATCTAGACAACCAACATGTAAATATTTTTAGGGTAAGAAGAATCGTTATGAGAACATTCACCAGAGTTTTGGTAGAAAGAGTAGCTAGGTATAGGATCAATTACTCAAGGATGTGTTCGTGTGTTTTTCTATTAATGTTGTAGGATATATCACATTCTTATCTATTGTCATTAAGCATTGATAGAGTTTTGATCATATAGTGGGATCAGACACTTATAGAGGTTCTTCAGGAACCCTTGATAGATGTGAAGTGATAGAGGACCTAGGATCAACTAGAGTAATAAAAGGAGTATTCAACCCCATTACTAGTTAGGTAGTTTTAATTATACTATCTATATCAATTGGGGTGTAGGATGTGGTAATTAATGGAAGAAGAACTTATATCAGAAGAGTAGTGTAGCACATGGGACTTAGACTAGATAAAATGTTGGAAAGATAGGTCATTTGTAAGAAGATAAGTATTCACTTTTTGATTGAGATATTGAACCATCGATAGTCATGGGAAATGTTTTTTAGTTTCTAGACATTTTATCACTTTATTTGATACATGATATTCATATTTTTTATATCATCTTGACTTTTGGGCTATTTGGGTTTCAAGGTGGAGTTTTTGTGTGGTTTTATGATAATTGACACCATGTTGGATGTACATTCGAAGGAAATCTATCTATATAAGAGGCATACCCTCAAGGTTGGTGTGTATAATTTTCTTTTCGAATTTGTACATACTAGATATGATAGGTATTGATTTGTTTTTGGGTATGTAATGGTTTCTATTATACTAAAACCACATTGAGTGTTACCATAAAAAAAGTATCCTTAACATACCCACAGGGTGATAATATGTGTTGGGAAAAAATCCCTCAAGGTATCATTGAAGCATTTTTGAGGTGATTGTGTTTGTTGACAAAGTTAACATCTGAGTGGTGATTGTTGAAAAAGAAAAATAATCACATAAAAACTTGTTAAAAAAGGAGATTTCATGGTGGAATATCGAGTTCAAGAGTTGTGGTTAACGATCCATGTTTGATTCAAGAACTTCCATAAAGAGATGGATGATTTGGAGGCGGTACAAAAAGAAAAGATACAAGGTGGCCATGTTTTCTAGTGTTTTCCAAATTTTTGGGCCTGCAAATCATCAAATTTGGAAAAGTTGTTTTTGGAAAAGGGACTTGTGCGCCGTGTACTTGAAGGATTTGAAACTTGCGCGCCATATGTTTTTCAAGATTAGAACATCAAAATATGGAAAAGGGATAAGTGTCGCGCAAGTATTGGTGGTGTCGCCCATGTGACTTGTGCGCCGTGAAAGAGACTTGCGCGTCGATGCCTTGTAAGCTTGAGAACTTGCGCGCCTATGGTTTTTCAAGATCAAAAGATCAAAATATGGCAAAGGAAAGAGGATCGCGCAAGTTTGGAAGTGGGTCGCGCAAGTGACATGCAGGGGAAGAGACCTATGCACCGATACTTGTGCATCGTCACGCAAGTGGTCAATTTGCCTATATATACTGGACCACCCCTCTTCATTTCTTAATGTATTTCAACACTTTGAGAAATCAGAGATCCCGTCGCATATGTGTGGTGGCCGCGCAAGTGGTGGTGTGTCGCGCAAGTGGGACTTGTGCGCCAGATTTGAAGAAGGGTGATTGTTGGTAGTTGTGCGCCAATATTGGATTGGGCGTAAAAGGAAGTGTGTCGCGCAAGTTTGGATTTGAAGAACGTTGTGTCGCGCAAGTGTGTGAGGTGGACTTGTGTGCCAGTTGTTACTTATACACCAATACTTGTGCGCCGAGATAGACTTGCACGCCAAGTAAGTTTTATTTCTGGTAGTGATTTTCGGGCTGCATGGAAGCTGGAAGTTTTCTCGATACATTCGGTGAAAATAGAGATTCATCTACGGGTGAAAGTTGGACTTCAACAGAGCATCCACATACAAAAGAGGATGCATTATTTCATGAAAATTAAGAGACTTATAGGTTTAATAACTGTGAGTGGATCCCTTCCAGAGTAGTGAGCGAAGGAAGAGGAAGAAGGTGATCCTCTCCATCGGCAGTGAGCCAGAGAGATAGAAACAAGGAGTGACCCTTGGGAAAGCAGTGAGCTGACCCTAAACATTGTAAAGGAAGTGAGCCTAGGATAGAGTGACTGTACCAAAACCTTGTAATCCATAGCTAGTGAAGTTTATTGGAATTTCGTACGACCGAAAACCTGTCGGCGTATGCTCCTTCGACGTAGCCCTTAGCAGTGAACCAAGTAAAATTAATGTTTTATGTGTTTGCTTTACTTTCTGTTTATATCATGCAACAAGAGAGAGAGAGAGAATAGTGTTTTTATTAACAACGAAACAAGATCAGAACGGGCTTTAATTTTAAATTAGTCATACCCTGATTCACCCCCCCCCATCTCAAGGTATTCAGCCTTGTGGACTTAACAATTAGTATCAGAGAGAAAGGTTTATATTTGTTATTCTCTAAATGGTGGTCACTAATCATAAAGGGATTCCGATATTCGACAGATGTAATTTTCAGATATGGAAGCATCGAATGCAACAATATTTTTGATCTTTGGGAATGGATGTGTTTTCAGCAGCTATGCATGGTATCACAGCTGATATTAATAGTGGTGCATTATCAGAAGCTGAGCATAGAGAGTTGGATGTTGATGCAAAATAAATCAATGCCTTAGGGTGAGCCCTTTCCAATCCCATCTACACAAAGGTGATTCCATTCAAAACGTCACATGCCATGTGGGAAAAACTATTGAATATATCTGAAGGAGATACAAAGGTCAGAGGGGAAAAACTGTATGTTTTTTGGAAGAAGTATGAAGATCTGAAGATGAACCCGAATGAGTCTGTTGATGCATTCTTTGACGGGGTAAATTTTGTTGTGGAAGATATGCGAGGAATTGGTGAAGTCATTGAAGACATGAAGATCGTAAATCACATCTTGAGAAAGCTTCCACCTTGGTTCAATCTGAAAGTTTCAGTACTAGAAGATAAGGATACCAAAGAGATGACATTGGACAATTTGCACAGTACCTTGGTTGCATATGAGATGAGGAATGATGATAACGAGGATTTGGAAAAGGGGAAATCCAAAGAAATAGAATTTAAGGCCATGAAGAAGCTCACCATTGAAGATTCTCAGGAATAAGAAGATACAGATGATGTGATGTCATTCCTTTCTTCAAATTTGCAAAGTGTAAAAGGAATGTATAAATGGAAACTTCCACTATCATGATTTTGATGTGGAAAGGTTGGACATATTGTGGCAAGGTTCCCCAAAAAGTTTCAAGATAACGATAATGATGATGACGAAGTCGAAATTCCCAAGAAGAAGTCTTCAGTATTTGTGAAAGTGAAGAAACAATTCAAGAGAAATTTCTTCAAGAAGAAGAATCTTCTTTCACAAGAAATAGACAGTTCAGATGAGTCTGAGGATGAAGAGGTTGAGGAGTTTGAAAATTTAAAGGACATGGTCAAAATTAAATGGTGCCTGTTTTCGGTAGTACTAAAGAAAAGGAAGAAACCAATTCTGTTGAAGAAGAAGAAGAAATTGAAGGTAGAGTTGACATCGAAGCTGAATTAGAAGCATATCTTGAAGAGATGGATATTTGGAGAGCAAAAATAAAGAAAGACAACAAGGTGGTACATGATTCCAAACTCTACATGAAACAGCAGGAAGACGATAAGTCTGATCTTGTAAAAGAAATAGAAAACCAAAAGTCTTCAAGGCCAAAGAGCACAGAAAAGGTTTATGTTCATAATCTCAAAATTGAAGAACAGAAAATGGAGATCGATGGATTGAATGGAAAATTGAAAGATCATGTCAAGCATATCGAAGAGCTTAAAGAGGAAGTTGTCGTTCTGCAGATAAAAGTCAAAGACCATGAAAAACCTTTGATTCCTAACACATTCATGGGAAGGAAGGTCATTACGAAGACTGAAAAGATGAAAGAGGAGCCTAGTAGTTCAACAGGGAAGAAGCAGCAATTGAGCTCAGAAGTTAAGGTCGTTTCAGGGCTTAATCAGAAATAAAAACCTGTGATAATTGAGGTCAGACCGCAATAACCCATCCCGAAATTGAAGGTTGATTTGGGAACAAAGAAAAATCCGAATATTCAGAGATCCCAAAGTGAAAATAATTGTGCTGAAGTAACACGAAGGAATGCACCTTATATTAGGATTTTTTGTTGTAGGAAGATGGGACATTCACAGTATGTGTGTTCCATAGCCAAGAGATATGGAAGGGAACAAGAACAGAGGTGGCATCCAAACAGAGAACAGTTTTCCAGAACATATTTTGAAGGGCACTGTTTTTGGTGCAGAGGATTTGGGCACATGGCTAGGTACTGCACTTCGACCATTCAGAGAAATGTGCCAATGAAAAATCAAAATGTACGTAGGTAGTAGAACAATAAACCAAGAGGTGAGTTAAAAATGCAGAATAGATTTGTGTCTCTGCAAGATGAAGCTGGTCCATCATACACTGAGAAAGAACAGAATCCTCAGTCCATGTCGAGTGTGAAGGAAAAAGTATGGACCAATAAGAAGAAAAATGAGAAGGTCGTGGTGGCAGAGATTTCCCTTAAAGCATCAGATTGATCTGGTGTGTGGATCCTTAATAGTGGTTCCACATCCCACATGAAGGGTAATAAGGATCATGTTACAGGCATAAAATATGATAAAGAAGGAGTTTTTGAATTTGGAAACGATGAAGGCCTGAAGATTGTTGGCTCAGGGAAAGCCAAGTTTGGGGTCAAAGAAGTGAGACGTGCTGATGTCTTGGCAGTAGAGGGTCTTAGTCAAAACTTGCTCAGTTTCAGTCAACTATGTGACTCTGGGAACTCTATTCTATTTACCAAGAATATGTGTGTTGTGAAAGAAAAAGATGGAGCATTTGTTCTGCAGGGAAAAAGGACAAAGTGAAATCATTACCTTGTAGGTGGGGAAGAGGATACATGCCTTTTATCCAGAGAGGAAGAAAACCAGCTGTGGCATAAGCGACTTGGTCATCTGTGCCAACCATCTATGAAAGATCTGGTAAAGTGTGATGCTGCTAGAGACCTTCCCAAACTATCATGTGATCGCACTCATACGTGTGATGCTTGAAAACAAGGGAAGATCATCATAAAGACATACAGGCCAAAGGAACATAAATCAACTAGAGTGCTCGAATTGGTGCATGTTGATGTATGTGGACCTATCTCACCATAAGCTATAAATGGGAAAAGGTACTATGTTTGTTTCATTGATGATTATAGGTGAATGTCCTGAGTATTTGTCATTACCCATAAGATAGAGGTGTTCAGTTTCATAAAGCAGTACAGGAGAGAATCGAAAAGGATGCTTGGGCAGAAAATTTTGAAATTTCGTACAGATAACGGTACAAAATTCACAAATATTGAAGTGGAAGAATATCTCGAGAAACACGGGATAATGCATCAAGTTTCATCAGTGAGAAATCCCCAACATAATGGAGTTGTTGATAGGAGAAATCGGATCATCAACAACATTTCTAGAACAATGATTATTCAAAAGGACCTACTAGAGAAATTTTGGAAGGAAGCAGTTTTGACATCGGTCTGTATTTCGAACAGGTCCCTATTATGTTTGAAGAAAGGGAAGACTCCGTATGAAATGTGGTATGGAAATAAGCCAATGTTGAAATTCTTTCGAATCATTGGAATTAAGTGTTTCATTATCAATACATAAAATCACAGGAAGTTTGAGTCACGAGGAGATGAGGGGATATTCCTTGGCTACATAGGGAAAATAAAAGCATATAAATGCTTCAACAAAAGGCTGGGAAATATTTTCCAGAGAAATGATGTCACTACAGTTGAAAATGAACAGAATGCTCAACGACCTAATCAATAGTTTCTGGATGAAAGTGATGATGAGGTAAGGAACACAGATGGAGTAGAAGTGGCAGAGGCTGACTTAGAGGAAGATACTGATGATGAACAAGAAAGTGTCAAGTATGTGTCTGCAAGGAAGCCAAAGAGTCAAGCTGAAATTGATAGGCAGAATATCATTGGTGATCAAACAGCTCCAGTTCAGACTCGAAGAATGAAATCATTATAGACAACATCATTTTTTATCTCAGGTGAAGCCAAATTGTTTTTCTAATGCAGCTGAAGATGAAAACTGGTTTCATGCTATGAATGAAGAGCTTGATCAAATTGAAAAGAACCAGACATGGGAAATTGTTTCGAGTCCAGCAGACAAGAATTTCATTGGGACTAAATTGGTCTATCTCAACACGATGAATGAAGATGGCACGATAATTCAGAACAAAGAATGGCTAGTGTGCAAGGGATACTCCCAGATAGAGAAAATAGATGTTGATGAGACATTTGCACCAGTTGCAAGGCTGGAGAAACTCAGATTATTTTTTGCCATAGTAGTGCAAAGAAAGTTCAAAGTGTTCCATATAGATGTCAAATCAGCATTCTTGAATGGTGTTCTGGAAGATGAGGTGTATATTGAGCATCTAGATGGTTTTCTCATTCATGATGATGAGAACAAAGTTTTCAGGCTGAAGAAGGCATTGTATGGGGTGAAACAAGCACCAAGGGCATGGTACTCAAGACTTGATCAGTACATGAAGAATCTTGGTTTCCAGCACAGAGGAGTTGATTAAAATTTCTATTTTAGCAATTATAGTAATCAATGGATGATGGGGTTGGTTTATGTCAATGACATAATTTTTGGCGGATCAGATGCAGCTCAGTGCAGACAGTTTTCTGAATTCTTGAAAAATGAGTTTGAAATGTCAAGGATTGGAGAGATAACATTTTTCCATGGCTTAGTGGTGACACAAGGAAGTAATGAAACATTCAGTTCTAAATCAAAATACGCCAAGGAGGTTCTGAGAAGGTTTGGAATGGAGAATTCCAAGGAGACGAAGACTCCGGTTGCTACCCGGATGAAATTATCAAAAGATGAGGATGGCAAGGCAGTTAATATTACCGAATACAGGAAAATTATTGGGAGCTTGCTGTACTTGACCGCAAAAGAGCCTGATATTGTATTCTCCACATGCCAAGCAGTGAGATATCATAGTAATCCCAAGGAAAGTCATATGGTTGTAGTGAATAGAATACTTTAGTATATACGTGGCACAGTGGATTTCGGCTCGACCTATACTGACAAATCTCAGACAAAGTTATTGAGATATACTGATGCAGACTGGGCTGGTTCACCGAATGATAGAAAATCAACGTCGGGTGGTGCATTCTATCCTGGTGTATTGTGTATTTCTTGGCCTATAAAGAAGCAAGATGGCATTTCATTGAGCACTGCAGAAGCTGAGTATATTGCGGCCACTCATGTATGCACACAGTTAATGTGGATGAAGAAGCAGCTTGAAGATATGTGAGTTGAAGTGAAGTCTCTAATCAGAATCCAGTGTGATAACTCAAGTGCTATCAATCTTAGAAAAAATCTCACCAATCACTCAAGGACCAAGCACATTGAGATCCAAAATCATTGCAACAAAGAGAAGGTTGAGTAAGGAATTGTGAAGTTGGATTATGTGCCTACAAAGCTACAAGTTGTAGACATTATGACAAATGCCCTACCCAAGGAAGGTTTTGAGAGGCATCAACTGGCTCTAGGAGTTCGGTCGACTCCCCTCACTTGAAATAGTCTGGATGTGGACCCCCCCCCCTCCACGAGGTATGATGTGTTTCTCTAATGTACTGATATGTGTTCTCTACTCTGCTACAAACTGCAAAGGAGTAACTTTGGGTTCATTGACAAAGGGGGAGAAAATAGTGATTGTTGAAGGGGGAGATAGTGTGGCTTCTATTCGAGAAATATTGAAAGATAAGGGGAGAAGCTGACAGTTGGAGCAGCCAGATAGGGGGTGTTGAAGCTAGTTGAACGTGCTTATCCAGAGCATAGCTTGGAAAACACAGAAAATAGGGCTAAAGAGGTTTTGAAGCTGACAAGAGTTGAAACTGTGAGCAGAAAGGGGTAGCGTATTAAATCTGACGATGCAAGAAATGATCGATCAAAGAATAGATATCACGACAACTGAGGATCGTGATAAAAGTAAAATAGTGGTGTTGGAAAGTGGTAATAATATTTCCAAAAATTGGTATCATTTTTGAAACAATTGGTATCAGATAGGTGTCAATAGAGGGTGTCATAGTTGAAGTGATTCATTGATGAACTTTTCATTTACTCTTGTTTCTCACGCCGAGCATTACTCATGTGGGCTTAGAGTATGTGTTGATTAAATCCTTGATCGCTATCATAATCGTGATAGGCGAATGGTTGAAGAAGAAGTAACGATATATCTTTTCATGGAAGAGTTGTCAAAAAACCCAAAAGGGGATATTGTTGGGAAAAAATTCCTCAAGGTATCATTGAATCATTTTTGAGGTGATTATGTTTGATGAAAAAGTGAACATCTGAGTGGTGATTGTTGAAAAAGAAAAACAATGACATACAAACTAGTTGAAAAAGGAGATTTCATGGTGGAATGTCGAGTTCAAGAGCTGTGGCTAACGATCCATGTTTGATTCTAGAACATTGACAAAGAGATAGATGATCTAGAGGCAGTACAAAAAGAACAGATACTAGGTGGCACCATTTTCCAGGATTTACAAAAATTTTGGGCCTGAAAATCATCAAATTGAGAAAAGTGGTTTGGGGAAAGTGACTTGCGCATCGTGTACTTGAAGGCTTTGAAACTTTCACGCCATATGTTTTTCAAGATCAGATCATTAAAATATGGCAAAGGGATAAGTGTCACGCAAGTATTGGTGGTGTCGTGCAAGTGACTTGTGCGCCGTGAAAGAGACTTTCCTATCGATGCCTTGGAATCTTGAGAACTTGCGCGCCTATGGTTTTTGAAAATCATAATACCAAAATATGGCAAAGGAAAGAGGTTCGTGCAAGTTTGGAAGTGGGTCGCGCAAGTGACTTGCAGGGGGAGAGACCTGCGCACCGAAACTTGTGCGCCGTCATGCAGGGTGGTCAATTTGCCTATAAATACTGGACCACCCATCCTCATTTCTTAACGGAGTTCAACACTTTGAGAAATCAGAGCTCCCGTCGCACAGGTGTGGTGGTCGCGCAAGTGGTGGTGTGTCGCGCAAGTGGGACTTGTGCGCCAGATTTGAAGAAGGGAAATTGTTGGTAGTTGCGCGCCAATATTGGATTGGCCGTAAAAGGAAGTGTGTCACGCAAGTTTGTAGTTGAAGAAGCTTGTGTTGTGCAAGTGTGTGAGGTGGACTTGCGCATCAGTTGAGACTTTCACGCCGATACTTTTGTGCCGAGATAGACTTGCACGCCAAGTAAGTTTTATTTCCTGCATTGATTTTCGGGCTGTGTGGAAGTTGGAAGTTTCCTCGATACCTTCGGTGCAAAGAGAGATTCATCTATGGGTTAAACTTGGACTTCAAAATGGCATCCACATACAATAGAGGATGCATTCTTTCATGAAAATGAAGAGACTTATAGGTGTAAAAACTGTGAGTGGATCCTTTCCAGAGTGTGAGAGAAGGAAGAGGAAGAAGGTGATCCTCTCCTCTGGCAGTGAGCCAGAGAGAGAGAAACAGGGAGTGACCCTTGGGAAAGTAGTGAGTTGACCCTAAACATTTTAAAGGCAGTGAGCCTGGGACAGAGTGACTGTGCCCAAATCTTGTAATCCACAACTAGTGAGGTTTAGTGGAATTTGGTTGATCAACAACCTGTCGGTGTATGTTCCATAGACGTAGCCCTTAGCGGTGAACCAAGTAAAATTGATGTGTCATGTTCTTGCTTTACTTTCTATTTATATCGTGTAATATGAAAGAGATAGAAGATTGTTTTTCTTAACAGTGAAACAAGATCAGAATGGGATTTAATTTTAAATTAGTCATACCCTGATTCACCCCCCCCCCCCCATCAGGATATTAAGCCTTGTGGACTTAAAAATATGTTCATCATGTAGAATGGGATATTTAGGTAAACCATATGGGCCTAGTTCATCAACAACTAGGGGAACTCAGCACACATGTTGCATGTTTTTTTAATGTTGGGGGTGTGAAGAATATTGTGTATACTATTGTAGTAGATCGGTTTTAAGAAATATTTTCTAAGGAATTCTCAAGGCTATAGCCTGAGAGAGATGTTGAGTTTACTATTCATCGAATGCAAGGAGATGAATTATTTTCCTATATTCCTTACATAATATAACCATCATAGCTTCAAGATCTTAAGAATCAGTTTGAAGAATTTATAGATAGTGGATTTACCCATCTGAGTATATCACTATGGGGTTCTCCAGTCTTGATTTCTAGGAAATATTATGGAACATTGTTCTTGTGAATTGGTTAAATTATGTTAAATAGGATGATATATAGGAACTGGTATCCACGTATACATTTCAATGATCTTTTTGGCCATTGTATTGATGATCGTGTGTTCTCCAAGATTGGTTTGAGATTAGGTTATCGTATGCTGATAATGAGACCTTCTGATATACCATGGATTGCTTTCAAGAGTATGTATGTAATTTATGATTTCTTTGTAATTATCTTCAAATTAAAAAAACTCTACCTTTGTTTCTGAGAATAATGAACCGAATCATCCACCCACACTTGGATCATTTATTGGTTGTTTTCATTGATTACAACTTGGTGTATTCCCAAAATCATGATGATTATTACAAACACCAAAACATCATCATGAGTTCATTAAGAGAGTGCATGTTATACACCAAGAAATCTAGGTGTGTTTTCTAGAATGGTATAGGTCATCTCTTGGGTTTCATCATCTTAGAGGTTTATTTATCAGTGGACCCATAAAAATTTCATGTTTGTATTTCTAGGTAGTACTCCAAGCCTATTTTTAATATATGATGTTTTTTTCATTTAGTAGGCTATTATCAAAAGTTATTTATAGACTTTTTTCATTTGGAATAACAACTTCCCAACCTATCAAAAAAGGATATCATGTTAAAATTCTCTAGATCACATGGTAATACATTCAATGAGTTTAAAAATAATTTTATCACTACATCGATATTCATCCTACCTGAGTTGGGTGAGGTGTATAACTTGTTTTGTGATTAATCTATGATTAGACTTGGGAAAATTTTGGTTAAGTGCGATTTAGTCATTTTTTATTGATCATGACAATATAGGACACATGAATGGATATATCCTATGCATGATCTCAAGTTGGAAGAAATTTTTTATTCTTTAAAGTCCTAGTGGTATTACCTTTTGGTAGAATGATTTATTTTTTATATTTACCATAAAATCCTTAAGAATGTATTTTATCAGTGGGGTTTGAATATCTCATAGTGAATATGGGTCAAGTGTATGAAATCATTATATTTTTGAGCTATATTGTATACTATGGAAATGAATAAATATTTCAGGAACATTAAGCAATAAAAGACAGAGACTCAAGTTGTCTTTGAGTCTTGTTCTGGGTGAAAGATGATATCTTTGTTGTCTTAGATACATATGGATGTTCAAGATGAGTGAGATCGATCAATATTGTGTCTTAAAAAGTTTATACTACACTCTTGAACAAGATCAAGGAAATACATTATGTGGATTTAGAGTGTCTATCATTGAGTGACATTTTTGAAGGTGGGGATCCACCTCCTGATTGGAATATAGAAGACGCTAATATCATCTATATTTTGGGCCATGTTTTTGTGCCTACTTTTCTGTTGGAGGATTTCATGCATGAGTTTCATGAATCAAAGTGGGTTCTACACTAGGGTTTGACCAATATATACGATGATCTTCATAGAAAATAATGGTGTCCAAGAATATAAAAGGATATTTTAGGTTTTTTGATATGATGATACACCTCTCAGTAATTAAAGTCTAAGCATCGATGACCCGTCAGACTTCTACAACCTTTTTCTTTTATAGATTGGAATTGTGATGATGTCACCATAAACCTTTGGGTAGGTATTCAAATGATTTCTCAAAAGAATGATGTGATTTTGGTGATTATGGACCAGTTGAAAAAGCTTCCCATTTATTTCTAATCCGAAATAATTTCACAGATTATCGATTGGGGTAATTTTATGTTTGGAAGATGGTTCATTTAATCAGAGTGTCATGAATTATAATTTAAAATCATCATACACGTTTTACTTTGTTCTTATGGAAAGTCTTTAACAAGGCTATTGGTACTTGGGTTCTTCTCAGTACAAACTTTTTCCAACATACCAATGGGAAATCGGATTGTATTATTCCGGTCTTTGAGGACATGATGCGGGAATGAATCCTAGACATTGGTGGATGTTGGGATAAGCACTTAGCGTTGGACGAGTTCACCTATAACAATAATTATTAGGTGACTATTCAGATGGAACCATATGAGGAATTCTATTTTAGGTCATGTGAATCAACATTATATTGGTCTAAGGTGGGTGAGTCGGAGTTTTTGGGAATAGTTCTCATGCATGAGACATCAAAACATGTTCAATTGATTCTGAAATGTATGGATACAATGAAAAGTATAAAAATTATTATGTTTATCAACATCTTTGACCTCATAAATTTACAATAGATGACTCTATATTCTTCCGGGCTTCATCGAGATTGGTTCACCATCAGATTTAGAAGTAGGTCAAGTTGGTGAATAGGTTTGTCGAAAAATTTGAGAGTATTGAGATTATTGCACTAGTATAATTTCAATTTCTTATTCTATATAGGTATAGTGATATGAAAAATGTATTCCATGTGTTAGAGCTTCATCCGCATCACCCCGAACATTCTCTTTATATGGATGTTGATGATTTTGAGCTTGAGGACGATGCATCCTTTAAGGAAAACCGGACTCATGTTGTATACTATAGTAATCATTTTTTTGTAGGGAAAGACCATGTCGTTAGATTGGGTTTGGTGGCATCATGGTAATGATCATGAGGAAACATGGAAAATGGAAATATATATATGGGCCCAGTGGCCTGAACCTTTCACCATATACTTCTAGAAATTCTTGGGATTGAAGGTTGAGGAAGAGATATTATAAATTGAATACATTTTAAGATATATACCCTTCTCCAGACATTAAGTTACTCATTTTTAGACACCATTTACCCTTATTTTAATCTCATTTTTAATTTGTCTTGTATCGGGTGTGTTCAGGTGAGTTTGGATGTTTTGGGGGGAGTTTAGTAAGAGCATGGTTTTCCCAAACTATGCAACCTACCTAAGAAAGATATGAACCCAATATAATGGGGTTTTTAATGGTTGTAATATGTTTTAACAAAACATTCACAAACCTATGAGAAACTATGAAACCTAGGAAGTAGGGTAACACATTTAGTGTGTATGGTTTGTCTAACCATGTGTCTCATCTCAGAAACTGTTTGCATAGAATTTGAAACAATTGAAATTTTAATTAAAAATTCTTCTATCCACAGTTTTAATTCTTTATCACCCCCACTCATCCTAAATATAATTCATTTCATTTTATAAGATACTAAGCATATTCTGAGTATCCCTCAACCACTTCACTTATGAATCAAATGTCTTTGAGAAGAAAACAAATCCTCTCTAGTATGTGATCTCTTACTTGATTTGGGGTCTCTATCTTCCATAATTCTATCTCTTTAGGGATAAATGAATCCTTCAATTGTTTAATGTATAGATCTAGGTTCGAGTAGATCTTGTTTTTTGGATCTTTATCCTAGTTTTGTATCATAAATCACCTTCTTTATTGTGTTTCCGACCTTTCAACCTCGAATCAAGTGCGATGGTTTGGCAAAAATTCATCAATGACCCTAAGGTTGGTGGTGTACATGCTAATTCCCATATTCTAGATGATAATATTTTGTTATATTTGTGTCATTTAATAGTCATGTTGTGAAATTATATTCAAAATTAGAAAATTTAATTGAATCCCTATGAATTCGTGAGACCTTTGATGGATCCTATTGGATCTGTTGAATATTATGAGACTCGGTTTAATGGCTAGTTATGTGGGGTTCTAATTTCCATGAAATGATAACTCTATAATAAAAACAAGGAAATAGTGGGTTTATGAAATTAAACCTTTTGTGATTGTGTTTAATATGTAAACTAGTTATAAATGATTTTTTTCGTAATATGGAAGGGTTAATAAAATGTAATATTATTTATCTTAATTTTGTTAAATGGTTAAAAATAATATATCTTGTTTCTAAAGGGTTGGAATGATGTTAAATGGATATATTGTCAATGAAATTGAACCATGTAGTATATTTGAAAAAAGGTCCTTGATTTTGAACCTATATATGTGTAAATAATGGAATCGAATTGGTGATAGAATGATTCTCCAAGTACTATTGATTTTTGTGCTAGATTGATGCTCTAAGTACCCATGCTTTTTGTGGTGGACTGATTCTCCAAGTACATGTGACCTTAGTGGTAGACTGATGCTCTAAGTACCCATGATAATGATGTTGGATTGACACTAAAAAAATTCATCGAATGGTACCTGGAATGACACTCCATGTTACCAAAATGAAATTTTAAAAGAATGGTAATGAAATCCCTTTTGAATTAAATTTTTGGTCCTATTATATATGGTTCAGATTCAAACATGGGATGAAGAATGTATGATTCACTCAAGAGTCACTGATAACACAAGGTCTAATGTGTAAAATTAAATAATATTATAAAAATAATTTAAAACTATCTAATTCTTATTGAACTATTTATTTTACTTATACAACTGTATACACTAATATAGACTATATATTTCTTTAGAAAATGATAGTGGTGGTCTACTTAGTTTTACTCACACCCTACTCAGGCCACCAATTGGTACCTTAGAAGAATTCACATTTCCATGTCTGAATAAGTTGAATGTACCTATGTTAGAAGGATCCATTGGGATTTAGGAAGGATCATGGAGGAGGGGACTAAACATGATTTTAAAACCCATTTGGTATTTTCCATTGTATATTTATTCTAGGTTTTCAATCAACTTTCAACACTTACATGGAATGATATATTTACTATTTTGGTTTATGTTCACTTTCCATTTTTTGGGATATTTGATATGTGATGTATAGTCCTTATTAGTGATTGTTTATTATTTTCCTAACTATAGATATATTGTTTTCAGGTTTTTTATTACTTTGATAAAGAGAGTAAAGTCTTCTCATGTTCCATGTTAGATCATCACTAATAGTAGGTAGCCTCTGGAATACTTGAAGAAGCACTTGAGTTCATGTGGTGAACTTGATCGTGGAACCGGTATGTGGCATCCTTATCATGGTGTTACATCATGTATCTCCAAAACAGAAAAATAATTGTTTGTATCATAGATAGGGTCTATCCATACTTCATATAATCAATTATAGAAATGTTTTTATCTTTTTTTCAAGCCACTTAACCCTATAATTATTACTTTCACTCTTTCATATTTTACCGCAGTAACTAATTTTTACCTTAGGAAACTTAATATTTATGCCAAAAAATAAAGTTGTCATTATTAAATAATTTAGACCCGCTATTTATAAATTTGAAATCCATTTCATTTTATTTAATTTGCAAAAGTGATACAAATTAATTTTAAAATTAAAAAGTATAATTTTTAAAAAAAATTGAGAAAATATTAATTATCTTATAAAATGTAAAATATGGGTTTATAAACTGAATATATATATTTTTACGTTATATTAAGAAATAAAATGATTTTTTTCTTATAAAAAGGTTTCTTGAATTTACAATTCATAATATATACAAATAATTTTATAAAGGCAATTTTATTTGTGAAAATAGTATTTTACACCATTCACCTAAAATTTATTCATTTAAAAAAATCTTATTAAAATTCCTCTAAATATTATATTATTATTATTGATAAAAAATTAATTTATTTTAGTTAAATTTCTAAAATTTGATAATTCAATAATTCAATAAAATCCCAACACATAGGGAAAAAATTGTTATATTGGAAAATATCTTTTTAAACAACTAACTATTATTTATTATTATTTATATAAATTAATAATTTATTTATTTTCAATTTATTATTCCTATTATGAAATTATTTTTTATTATCTAATCATAATATATTTATTTTCTTGAAATTAATCACTAATTCTACAAAAATGTATTTTTAAGCATAAAATTATTTTCTTAGTTTTTTAGTTATAAAAATTAAATTTTATTCATATTAAAAGTATCCTTTATTTTCTTTCTATAAATATGTCAAAGATTTGTTATCCTATTCATTCTTTCTAACTCCCCAGCTAGGTTTCTATAGTTAGTCATAATATTTATATTTTTATTAAACTATATTGAGTTTCCTTTTAAGTTTGGTGTTGCATGTGGAGTAAGATACATAACACATTTTTATCATTTGAATAAATTTAAATAATAATTTTTTGGCATTATTTTTAACCACTTAAATAAACTCCATCCTTATAATTTTAATCATAAGAGTAGAGTAATTTCTATAGGGAACTCATAACTAACCACACCCCACTAGATGGTAATGAGTTTATTTTGGATGTGGAAAGATACTTACCTATAAAAAAATATTATATTCTCTTTATCGAGTGAGCTAAACCATTAATAATTTCATATATAATTCTAATATGGGAATAAGATCTATATCCATAAGGAATAACATCCCAAAACCCTTTAAAATGATTTATATGATAATTATACCTCTAGAAATATTTATATATAACTAAATATCCAATGTTTGGTGGAAATGTATAAGAATAGGACATAATAAAATATATAGTGACTATTTACATAATTGTCCCTTTGCATTAAAAATTGATTCCTAATTTTAATTATCTATCAGTACGAAAAAAATATATAGGTATTTATAAGATAGGCATGACTGAAAATAATATTTCTAATAAGATATCAACCTCACAATTTTAGGTAAGACAAGGAAACCCATATATTACTTTATAATAAAAATAATTATATATTTTCATGTGTCACATATAGAATCCAAGGATTAACATACATGGATATTACATCATTTTAGATGAATATTAATCACATTTCAAAAATGCATTCCCAAGGACCATAATTGTTTAGTGTCTTAGGAAAACTAGAACAAAATCTTTTAACTTGGTGAAAGATATTTAATACTTTTCAAAAATGTCTTACCCTTTAGTAATTCTTATTAAAAACATTCTACACAACCAAGGGAAAGGAAGCGAAAAACATTGGTGAGGTCAGATGCTTAGAAATGGTAAACAAAAGAGATACATAATCACAACATGAGCATATGGGTATGCGAACATGAGAATAAAATTTGAGTATCATACCCTTTATATAGAAGATCCTATACATGAGTCATGGCATAAAAATTTGATGTTTATAAGGCATGGATAATAAGGGAATCAGGAGCATAATATATGATAGCATTACAATGGAATAAGACATAGAATTTGTGGTAGACACATAAGCATTAAAAATTATTTCCATAGTAGTCAAGTCATCGCTTCCAACAACATCTTAGTGGTATAGATTTACTCCCCATACCATAATGGTAGTAATGGTTTTCTCCCATTACCACCTTACCATTCATGGTTAAATCCTAAGACCATATTAGGGGAAGAAATCATTCACTGAAACTATTTAACGCCCCGTTTCACCCATTTCTATCTCATGAGATATAAATCTTTACCCGATGTATTAGAGGGAGATATAGGTGCTACCCATATTAAAATGAAATCATACATACTTATTCCACAAGATCATAAAAATTCATCATATCATATCCTATTAAATGAAATTGGTATCATAAAAATGTAATCATATTGTAACCTATGGAAAATAGACAGGTTTCATAATCATTAATCAAATTATAACTTGTGAAAAGAAAAGGGTTTGAATATAAAATTACCCATAAAAGGGAAACATGTTTCAAAAATGTCTTACAATAAAAAAACCATTATAGGAAATAATAGGAATTTATCCTTGGATCATATCCCCAATAAGGAATTAGTACCCCAAACATAGATCATCTTTTATAGTAAATGATTTTGAAAGATCATTTAAAAATATTACATGTGGAAAATATCCTTTATTCATTGAAAAATAATTTTTAAAACCGAAAACCCTCTAAAACCCATTTTTTGAAAATAATCTTAAAAACATATAAAGGAGTACATAAAAACATTTTCCATGAAAACATATAAAAGAAACTTGAAAAAATTTAGGAAATATTTTTCCTTGAGAACATATAAAACATGCTTGAAAACATTTTTAAAAACGTTTTCCTTGAAAACATATAAAATAATCATGAAAAAAATTGGAAAAAAATTCTTTTAAATTAACATTAAAATTTATAAAAAATATTTTTAATCATTGAAATCGTTTTCTTTGAATACAACCTTTTGAAAAAAAAGGGATCTTTAAAATCATTTAAAACTCTTTTTAAACATAAAACCTTTTTGAAAACATTTTTCTTTGAATACCAATTTAAAAATAATGAATTTACATTATATTAAGAAATATTTTATTTAAAAATAAATTCAAAAACGTGCAAAGGAATATTTATGGAAATGATGATCATAATGATGGGTAAGTCCATACATATAGAACATTCTTTTTCCATCATAAGAAAATCATAGACATGTGAATCGATCGGAAAAGGAAATGAAGATATTTATAAAAAAAACATTTCTATTAAAAATTAAAACATGGATTATAATTTCTTTTAATGAACATATAATAATACTTAAAAATGAAAACATTTTTAGAAAATGTGGTTTGAAAGAACATAGATTTTCAAACAAAGAGAGAGATGATGTAGTGTATTCTTAAATACACTTTTATCATAATTTTCTCTATCATAGTGTGAAATAATTGTACTAAAACATAATTATATTATGGATAAAAATAGGATAATATAATTCATGAGTTTTATTAGGTCATTTATTATAATATTTTATTAATTTAATCATAATCATAAACAATCATGATAAATGATGAGATTGTTTCATTAAAATATCACCACTTGGTAACTTTGAATCACACACCCCGTATAAGAAAAAGAAATTGCATGGATCTTAAAATATCAATTAAAGAAGGATATTCACGATATAAAATTTCAAATTTTTTTATATACACCTCTTAGAAGAATATAGGTGCAAAACAAGGCATCTATCCCAAAGAAGGAAAATTGAGACAAAACTACTTTACCAATTTGGTAAATTTGGAACCATAAACCCCTTGAAATAAAGATAATAAAATGGATTTTTAAATACCCAAAAAATTAATTATAATTATCAAATACTAAATTCATGGGATTTATATACATAACACAAAATAAATTAGTGGTGATCATGGCATGTATGTCATGGTTATAAAATGTGAGATGAGAAAACCCTTACCTTAGGTCTTGACTTTCATCAGGTATGTTCAAACCTCCAGTATAATAAGCATAAGTTTATTATAGATCTACCAAAAAACCATATTAATATATATAATACCATATATTATTGTTTAGTGACATTATATTACCCTTTTATTAATAACTTCATGTTAATGTTACGTTTCGGTTAATATCGGCTTTGTATTCTTATTTGTTTTGACTTGTTATTATTGAACCTTTTACATAGATCATGATTTACTTATTTATAAAACTTAAAAATTATATAGACATAATATGTATTCATTAAATATTTATTTTAAATAATCTATAAAATATATACATATTAAATGGAATACACTATTCATGGATACAGTAGATCATATGTATGCATGAACGTTGTTTTCGTTTAATTGCCGTGTTGAAGGAAAGAAATTAAATGACATATATATCAATATATATATATATAATATCATTACCTAAGAATTATTATTTCATATATATCAGTTAATTTCATTAAATCCATACTTAAAAAAATATATGTAAAGTGTGAACGAATCATGTCACTTTGAGGAGACAGTAGTCCACATGTCCACAAACAAAGTTATCGTATTTATAAAAATGGAAAGTATGAAGATATATTTTATATTATAATTAAATAATATTAAATTCATCAAAATTATCATATATAAAAAATATAAAAACATAGTTTCTATCATAGTTCCCAACTAGGATAGGTTTTACGAAAAACTTAACAACATCATTTTTTGTGGCCGTAGTTCATCGTACACAATAACGGTAAGTTTGTTACCCATTAGATGGAAGTATATATAATTGAAGGTAGAAAACATATAATAAAAAATATATATGTATATTTTGGATACTTAGGTTAATATATATTAATTTAAACAGAATATTTTATGGGTTGGATAATGAAAATAAAACAAAGGACTTTGAGGAAGAATGTTACCTCTTCTGTGGGTAACTCATCTAGGTTTTCACAAAAGGGATTCATCGGTTTGATTTAATCCCAAAGGGAGGATTATATGATGAAGTTATGGATTATTTTAACTTATTTTAAAAGAACTTTGTTGAGTCAAATAGGTTTATAGGTGTAAATATGTGGTAAGGTTGGGTGCCTTCTTATATTGGAGGGGGAGTGGCATTCTTGAACAATTTTGACAAGGTAATTACACCCATGTTTTCCCCATTTAATGTGGCTCCAATAATGGTAAAAATTAGATACAAGGGAAGATAAGGTCTAAATATGGCTATAAAATGGATTTTGGACCAGTTGATATGTCATTTTGGCCCGTTATTCTTACAAATTAGTTCAATGTTAATCTAATTTATCTCTCAATCGATGTAAATAATTTTAATTACTTTCACTATGGGAAAAAGGGCTTTTTGCGACAAGCCTTTTGCGACGGGATTTCATCCCCCGTCGCAAATAGTTTGACGCGGAGAGCGCACCAAACCGCACGAAGGTTATTTGCAACGGTGGGATTCCACCATCGAAAATAGTTAAGTATTTGCGACTGGCCCCGTCGCAAATAATCGACTGCGGTTTATAGCTTTTTGCGACAGGATGTCATCCCGTCGCAAAAGGTGTGTCGACAGAGACTATTTGCGACGGGTCCCGTCACAAATAACTTTTTAACCGCCCAAAGTAATTAACGCGGGCATAGGTATTTGTGACGGTTCCCGTCGCAAAAGATACTATTTTCAACGGGATACCTGTCCCAAATACTCCCGTCGGAAATAATCTAACCTATATATACCCTAATCCGTTTTTCCTCTCATTTCTTTCAAATTTTAGATCATGTTTCTCTCTTAACTCTGATTTTAGAAAGAGAATTTTTCTAAGTTAATTTTTTTGTTCATGAAGCAATTGTGAAGCCGTCTCCATCAATAGAAAATTAGTCTTAAAGGTATTTATGTTTTTTTAAATTTATTATTTATTTCGTTTTTTTATGTTAATTTTTTTTATTGTTGATTAGCTGTAATTAAATTAAATTTAAATTATTTTGTCATTAGTATTTATTTGTACCAATAAATTGAAATTTTTAGTATTAATTCATAATAATTAGTAGTAATTATTAATTATTAACGATAATTATTAATTTATATAATTAATTTGTAGTAATTAATAATAATTGGTAATAAATATCAATAAATAGTAATAAATAGTAATAAATACTTATAAATAGGAATAATTTGTAATAATTAGGAATAATTAGGAATAATTAGTAATAATTAGTAATAATTAGAAATAATTTGGAATAAATATTATTAATTAGTAATAATTATGAATAATTATGAATAATTAGCAATAATTTGAAATAATTAGCAATAATTAGTAATAATTAGCAATAATTAGTAATAAATAGCAATAAATAGCAATAATTAATAATAATTAGTAATAAATTGTAATAATTAGTAATAAATTCTAATAATTAGAAATAAATTGAAATAATTAGTAATAAATACTAATAAATACTAATAATTACTAATAAATTCTAATAAATAGCAATAAATACTAATAATTAGGAATAATTAGCAATAAATAGAAATAATTAGGATTAATTATAAATAATTAGCAATAATTAGAAATAAATAGCAATAATTAGCAATAATTTGTAATAATTAGCAATAATTAGTAATAATTAGCTATAATTAGTAATAATTAGCAATAATTAGTAATAATTAGCAATAATTAGCAATAATTAGAAATATTTAGCAATAAATAGCAATAATTAGTAATAAATAGCAATAAATAGTAAAAAATAGTAATAAATAGTAATAAATAGAAATAATTAGTAATAATTAGGAATAATTAATAATAATTAATAATAAATTGAAATAGTTAGTAATAAATTGTAAAAATTAGTAATAAATTGTAATAATTAGTAATAAATACTAATAATTACAAATAATTGCTAATAAATACTAATAATTAGCAATAATTGGCAATAATTTGAAATATTTAGAAATAATTAGCAATAAATAGAAATAAATAACAATAATTAGCAATAATTAGGAATAATTATGAATAATTAGGAATAATTAGTAATAATTAGCAATAATTAGCAATAATTAGTAATAAATAGAAATAATTAGTTATAAATAGAAATAAATATTAATAAATAGGAATAATTAGTAATAATGAGGAATAATTAGTAATAATTAGGAATAATTATGAATAATTAGGAATAAATACTTATAATTAGTAATACATACTAATAATTAGTAATAATTAGCAATAATTAGGAATAATTAGCAATAATTAGGAATAATTAGCAATAAATATGATTAATTAGCAATAATTACTAATAATTAGAAATAATTATCAATAATTAATAACAATTAGTAATAAATTGTAATAATTAGTAATAAATTATAATAATAAGTAATCAATTGTAATAATTAATAATAAATACAAATAATTAGTAATAACTACTAATAAATACTAATAATTAGCAATAAATATTAATAATTAGCAATAAATAGAAATAATTAGGAATAATTAGAAATAATTAGAAATAATTAGAAATAATTTGAAAACAAAACAGTAATAATTAGCAAAAATTTGTAATAATTAGCAATATTTAGCAATATTTAGAAATAATGAGCAATAATTTGCAATAATTAGCAATAATTAGCAATAATTAGCAATAATTAGCAATAATTATCAATAATTAGAAATAAATAGCAATAATTAAAAATAATTAGCAATAATTAGCAATAATTAGTAATAATTAGTAATGATTAGTAATAAATAGCAATAATAAGTAATAAATAGCAATAAATGTTAATAAATAGGATTAATTAGTAATAATTAGGAATAATTAGTAATAATTAGGAATAATTAGTAATAAATGGGAATAATTAGTAATAATTAGTAACAATTAGTAATAATTAAGAATTAATACTAATAATTAATAATATTTACTAATAATTAGGAATAAATAAAAATATTTAGCAATAATTAGTAATAATTAGCAATAATTAGTAATAATTAGATATAATTAGAAATAATTACTAATAAATACTAATAATTTCTAATAATTACTAATAAATACTAATAATTATGAATAAATAGGAATAATTAGCAAAAATTAGGAATAATTAGCAATAATTAGCAATAATTAGCAATAATTAGCAATAATTAGTAATAAATAAGAATAAATTGTAATAATTAGCAATAATTAGGAATAATTAAGAACAATTAGAACTAATTAGCAATAATTTGAAATAAATAGAAATAATTAGCAATAATTAGGAATAATTAGCAATAATTAGGAATAATTAGCAATAATTAAGAATAATTTGTAATAAATAGGAATAAGTTGTAATAATTACTAATATATTGTAATAATTAGTAATAAATAATAATAAATAGCAATAAATATTAATAAATATTAATAAGTATTAATAAATAGTAATACTTAGTAATAAATAGTAATAGTTAGTAATAAATAGTAATAGTTAGTAATAAATATGAATAATTAGTTATAAATAAGAATAATTAGTAATAATTAGGAATAAATACTAATAATTAGTAATATTTACTAATAATTAGGAATAAATACTAATAATTAATAATATATAGCAATAATTAGTAATAATTAGAAATAATTAGGAATAATAAGCAATAATTAAGAATAATTATTAATAATTAGTAATAAATAACTATAATTAGTAATAATTACTAATAAATACTAATAATAAGTATTAATTTCTAATAAATACTAATAATTAAGAATAATTAGGATTAATTAGCAAAAATTAAGAATAATTAGCAATAATTAGCAATAATTAGCAATAATTAGAAATAATTAGCAATAAATAGAAATAAATTGTAATAATTGGCAATAATTAGTTATAATTAGGAATAATTAGAACTAATTAGAAATAATTAGAAATAAATAGAAATAATTAGCAATAATTAGTAACAATTATCAATAATTATTAATAATTAGCAATAATTAGGAATAATTAGTAATATATAGGAATAAATTGTAATAATTAGTAATAAATTTTAATAATTAGTAATAATTAGTAATAACTAGTAACAAATAGTAACAAATAGTAATAAATAGTAATAAATATTAATAAATAGTAATACATAGTAATAAATTGTAATAGTTAGTAATAAATAGTAATGGTTAGTAATAAATATGAATAATTAGTTATAAATAATAATATTTAGTAATAAATAAGAATAATTAGTAATAAATAGGACTAATTAGAAATAAATAGTAATAAATAGTAATAATTAGTAATGAATAGTAATAATTAGTTAGGAACAATTAGAAAGAAATTTTAATAAATTCCAAGAACCTGGCACACTTTCCAGTGGATTGACAACACTCCTTTTGCTCGAGGAATTTTCTCCTTTAAACTCTCACCGATTCAAAACAATATGAATAATGTTCTGTAACATAGGCATATTCAATCTTGTATACACGAGATGGGATATGCATTCCTAGGATCATATTTGTTATAATATTTTCAGGCGGCGACAGTTGAAAGAAGATGATTCATCGACGAAAAGGGGGCTCTTTTGTCCGAAAACTCATTTACTTGCATCTTTATCAAACTCAAATCACAATGAAGAATCTGGAAGAAGATATGTATATTCATTCTCGTGCATACGAGAATGAATATGGGTACCTCCGACCAGATTCTTCATTGTGATTTCAGTATGAGAGAGATGCAAGTAAATGAGCCATCGGAGAAAAGATTAGTCGTCAATCCACTAAAAATTGTGTCGCCTTTAATTAATGATAATTATTAAGAAGTAGTTTTAATTATTTATCTTATTTTTTCAGATAGTATTTTTATAATTTCAAATTATTCAAAAACAGTGATGATTTTATATTTTGTAGAAAATATGGAGCAAGGAAGTCGATATCAGTCATTATTAAATGATTGCGCTTGGATAAATCAACACAAAAATCCAAATGGTTCTGTTTTAAATCTTATATATAATTAGGGTGTTGAAGCATTCTTAGCATTTTCATCATCAAAACCAGAATATATTTCTGAAGGCACAATTAAGTGTCCTTGTAAAAAATCTGCTCTGAGAACGTTTGACACATTTGACAAGGTTGGGGGACATCTCTTGAAGTTTGGTATTCAAGTAGAGTATGTTTTTTGGGATCAAAATGGTGAACATAGTTCTAGAGAATATACTAATAACATGATTTCGGATCCATCACAGTTCCAAAATTTAGTACATGATGTTGTAGGTCCATCTGTTCAACAAGCTGAAACTCATGATGATATTGATTTAACTTCTAAGTTGGCACCATCAGAATTTTATGAGTTGTTGATGTATGTTGAGGATATATTATATCCTGGTTGAAAGATAAGAAAATTAGAAGTGGTTGAAAATTTTATGGCTATTAAATTAGATAATGCAATGTCAATCAACTATTTTGATCAGATATTTTCTTTTGTTAAAGCACTATTACCTAAAGGAAATGTGTTGCCTGTAAATTATTATGAGAGAAAGAGGTTGGTTCATAATCTAGGCCTTAGTTATCAGAAGATTAATGCATATTCTAATGATTTCATCTTATATTCCGGTGAAAATGAGTCATTGGATAGTTTTCCAGCATGTGGACAATCAAGGTATAAAGAAACTCAACTAGGGAATTGTGGATCGATTCCTATAAAACAGTTGAGATATTTCCCCCTTACACCCAGGCTGCAACATTTATTTATGACTCATAACACATCGTCAATGATGTCTTGTCACAAAACCAATATTTCGACCGGTAAAAGCTTGAATCATCCATCTGATGGTGATTGATGGAAACATTTTGATTTTCTTCATCCGTCTTTTTCTTTAGAAGCCTAAAACGTGTGATTGGGTCTTTCTACTGATGGTTTCTGTCCGTTTGGTTCTTATAGTAGTCATTATTCATGTTGGCCTGTCTTTATAACTCCATACAATCTACCTCCACGGATGTTGATGAAGGATCCCTATATCTTATTCACCTTAATAATATCAGGACGTCGAAAAAAAATATTGATGTTTATTTGAAACCATTGATTGATGAGTTAAAATCATTGTGGAGTAATGGTGTTAGTACCTATGATGTTATTGCGAAAAAAAAATTTACATTAAAAGCAACATTGATGTGGATGATTAGTGACTTTCTGGAATATGGAATGTTTTCTGGCTGGAGTACACATGGTCCGAAATCATGTCCTTACTGTATGAAAGACAAAAAATCCTTTATGCTCGTCAATGAAAAAAACTTTCTATTTTGACTGTCATCGCATATTTCTTCCAACTGGTCATCCTTTTCAAAGGAACAAATCTCATTTCAGAAGAGGCACGATTGAAAGGGATGAACATCCAAAATATGATCTCAGGTACAGAGTTAAAATCAGTATTATTTTCATTACCTACCATCACATTTGGGCCAACAGTAAACCAACAGAAAATTCATGGATTTGGGAAAGAACATAATTGGATAAAACGAAGCATTTTTTGGGATCTTCCATATTGGTCTAATTTGTTAGTCTGCCATATGTTGGATGTCATGCACATTGAGAAGAACTGTTTTGATAATTTATTTCATATAGTTTTGGATACACCCAGTAAGACCAAAGATACTGTAAAAGCACGATTAGATCTTGCCCAAATTTGCAGGTGACCAAAACTTAAACAATTTGAACATGTCATATCACAAAGGCTAATTAAACCAAAAGAAGCTTATACACTGTCCAAAGAGAGTCGTTTATTATTTTGTTATTGGATTTCATATTTGAGACTTCCAAATGGATATGCTTCCAACTTGGGAAGATGTGTTAAGAATGGTCATATTACGGGATTAAAAAGTCATGATTTTCATGTTATAATGTAAAGACTTATGCCGATTGGATTTAGAGGTTTGTTGAATTCTATGATTTGGGATTCGATAACAGACATATCAAAAAAAAAATCGAGACATTTGTGCAGCAACAACTGACTATGATGCACTAAGAAAACTGGATGAATACGTTGGTGTAATTATATATAAACTGGAAAAAATCTTTCCACCTGCTTTATTTGACTCAATGGAATATATGATATTAAATTTTCCACATGAATCTAAATGTGGAGGTCCATTACAGTTTCGATGGATGTACCCATTCAAGAGATGCATGTAGAAATTGAATAAAAAAGCATGTAATAAAGAATCAGTTGAAGGCCCAATTGCTGAAACTTATTTGCAAGAGGAAATTTCTTTTTTCTTCCCTAACTATTTTGTATCTGAATATCCCTATAAACAAAACCGCATGGGACGGAAAAAGGGAAATGTTAATGATGAAATCGAAAATCATTTATCAGTTTTTAATCAGCCAAATCATGGCTTCGGTGGAGTTCATGAACGATGGATTTCAGACAATGAACATCACAGAGCTCGTACATATGTTCTTCTCAATTGTGAAGAAATGACAGCATTTGGACTCTGAGTGCTTTTATCACTTATTCTATAATTTCTATTATAGTATGTAAACTTATTTTATTTCTAGGTCATATGATAATCATATCAAGGAAAAAGTTCCACAAATTACAGTATCTTCTCTTGAAGAACGCAGACAAAAAAATTCTCAATGGTTTCAAAAGCTGGTAACATAAATTATTGATGGTTTTATATCAATCCAGTTTACTATTTATTATATTGATAATTGTTTTACAAATTTTCAAGTGTCTCAACATGCTGATAAAATTGATAAGCGACTGTGTATATTGGGTAACCCACCATCCAAAATGCTTAAATATTATAATGCATATGTGGTGAATGGTTTTAGATTTCATACACGTGCATATGGGGAATCAAAATAACAATGAACAATGGAGTTTTTTTGAGAGGATCGCATCATAGAGAAACTGAAGTTGACTTTTATGGCATTCTAGATGAAATTATTGAGCTATGTTATCTTCGACAAAATTACATAATGATGTTTAAATGTCGATGGCTGGATACTGAGAGAGGCTTGTGTGTTCATCTGACTCATGGAATCGTCGATATTATATATAAAAGTCTTCTTACAGTAAATGAACCATTTTTACTTGCTGAAAAGGAACATAAAATTTATTAAGCAAAGTAATGTGCTACTTCAAGACACCTGGGTGATTGGTGGGGCATAATAAAAATGAAATCTTGGGAAAATAAATTTACTCAAACTGGATGTGGTTCCGCTAAAGTGGAAGAAATTGAAATTTTTCAAGAGACTACTCAAAATCTATATTTTTCACAAAAGAAACGTGAATATAGATAAGGACACACCAAAATTAAGGGTCCATGGTGACGAAGATGTTAATGATATTACAAATAAAATTTAAATGAAAAGGGATGATGAAAGTGAAACTCATATAGATATTGATGATGCTGAGGAGGAATATGAAGACATTGACATCGTTAGATATGAAGAAGATGATGAAGGTGAACATTGTCATAGTTAAATTTTGGTTATGATCATAACTAATATATATATATATATATTAGTTATTTTCAAATATCTTCTAACAACAATAATTTTGTGTTTCAGATGGACTCTGATCTATTGTGTGAGTTAGAGGAAGCTAAGCTACCTTTGGATGAGGGGGATGTGGGATCATCTGAACCTTAGTCTACTGGTGGTTCAGGAGGTACACAGAGGGGGCGCGGTCTTGAGCGAATGATGATTCCTAACCCTATCCCCGAGCGACATCCACGTCTTGGCTTCGATCCACGCACATGGAGCTATGGTAACCTGTATATTTTTGTTATATTTCATTAATTTATTGATATATATAATAATTGTTTGATTATTTATTCTTTTTTAATATTTTTTCCCATGTAGTTGTTGGACAGGGGAGGGCTATCTTGCGCCATTATTTTTCTCATCCATAGACCACATGGGAACAGATTCCCATTGATGTGAAGCTCGACATGTACAATCATTGGCTGGTACGTAAATAAATAATATTTATTTTGAAATTTATTTTATTAATAACTCGATATTATAAATTATTTATAGGGTTTATGGTATCCCATCGATGATATCATGTGTGACGATATCCATGAAGCATGGGAGGTGGCTATGCATGAACGTTTGTGTCAGTTTTTGTACAATTTGAAAAAGACGACCATTAATAAAGTAGGAGAGACAGTATTTGATGAGTTGTGTAGAGCCCACTGACCAGAGTACATTTTATCTTAGGTTTGGGATGGATTATGTGCACACTGGTTGGGTGGTGGATTTCAGAGGAGGTCTTCATTGGGTCGGCAGAACCGGGGGAGACAGGCGGTGACGCATCGAGCGGGTAGTTGTACATTCTGTACGCATAGAGAGCATCTGGTATGTATTTTTTAAAAATATTTTATATAACTTCAAATATAAATAGTTTATTTTATATTCATATAGGCAGTCGAACATCCCGATATTACAGAGTACAATGTTTATCAGAAGATGTACAGTGATCCAACCACCAGAGAGATTAGAGGTGATCGCTAGCATCAGATTGTAGTTAGTCTTATTTTTTCCGTTTGACAATTAACTGCATATAATATTTTCAAAATTTTAATTTCAAATTGGAATTGAAGGAGTCATATGAGGTGGAGACTTCTAAGACACAGGCTAAAGGTCAGGATGAGGCGACTGATCAGACAAGTGCCCACCATTTCGAAGAGGCGACATGGATGCAGACGACTCGGTATGGCTTTGAGAAGAGCTGAGTAGTTGGTATCAGATCTCATGTGACTCCTGGTACTTATTATGGTACTGTTGCGATGTCAGTGTCCAGCTTGAGAGGATCTCATAGAGCGGCTTCATCTTCTAGCTCACAATATCAGGAGCAGTTCTGAGCTCAGAATGGCCTTATAGAGAGTTTGCAGAAGCAGCAAGAAGAGATGCATCAACAGCAGTAGCAGCAGCATCAGCACGAGATGGCGATGCGTCGATGGCAACAGTAGCAGCAGCGGCACTAGGAGGAGGTGCATCGATGGCAGCAGTAGAATCACGAGCATATGGAGTACATGCGCCGTCTAACTCATAGTTTAGGGATGGAGTTTCCTCCACCAGCTCCTTCAGCTCCTCAACCTCCTCCAGAAGATGACCCCCCTAGTGATTTTTTTATGTAAAAAACATTTGAATATAAATTTGTTGTAATATAAACTATTTTCAGTTTCTGTCTTTTATATCAGTGCGATTATTTCATAATTTAATTTTGAATATTTTATGATTTGTTTTTGTGAATATTGAGAATTTTAATATTTATTTTATTTTAATAATATTTATATTATTGTTTCATTAATCATAATTTTATTAAATATACTTTTTTCAGTATTATATTTTTTAATATTTTATTATTTTACTAATAATAATAATAATCATCATTTATGATTTTTTTATTTTTTTGTGAATATTGAGAATTTTAATTTTTTTAATTTTTTATTATTTTAATAATATTAAAATTTATTTTTCAATAATCATAATAATATTTTATGATTTTTTTTATATTTATTTTTGAATATTTAGAATATTAATATTTTTATTTTTGTTATTATTTTAATAATATTAAAATTAATTTTTCAATAATCATAATAATATTTTATGATTTTTTTTATATTTTTTTTAATGTTTATAATTTTAATAATTTTTTTATTATTATTATTTTAATAATATTAAAATTAATTTTTGAATAATCATAATTTTATTAAATTTATTTTTTTTAAATTTTATTTATTATTTGCGACGAGATCTATTGCGAGGGGATCCCAATGCAAATAGTCTAAATAATTTTTTCTTAAAAAAGGTATTTTTGACGGGATTACGGGACCGTCGCAAATACTATTTGATATGGGCCCGTCGCAAATAGTCTAAAAAAATATTTTCTAAAAGCATTTGCGATGGGATTATGGGCCCGTCGCAAAAGAGCCTATATATATAAAGTATATAATCGGAGACATATTACGACAGTGAAGTTTCCCATCGCAACAAAAACTTTTTTGCAACGGGCCCATCACAAAGAATATTTTTTACAATGGTGTTTTCTGCAACAGGCTATTTGCGACAGGGCCCCGTCGCAAAAGCGTATTTTCAATGGGATCCCGTCGCAAAATACCTTGAATTCTAGTAGTGTTTCACCAATTGTTTTGGTCAATAAATATTTTAAACTTATTATAAATTATAAATTACTGTTATTTGAAATATGGAATCCATTTGTCCAAATTCAAATCATGTAAGTTCTAGAAATTACTTTAAATTTAATCCTGCAAACTGGAGGAAAAAGATGATTTAAAAAAAGGTCAAAAAGTTTTGAATGTTTTCATATCCAAAATCAATGGGAAATTTGCTCCAATGACCTAAATTTGATTAACTGGTGTATATTTTTAATAATTTAATATTAAATGTAAATACCTAGACACTAGTAGCCCAGGTTCAGTGGTTAATGTTTAACATTGGCATATTATACAAGAAATCACAACCCGAAGAACCGAATAGATTAGTAGTTTTGGAAATATTGATACATACTTGAGAAATACATAAAATTTAAAATAAAAAATATAGTATAGATAATACTTTGATAAAACCATTGTTATCCAAGATTTACCCTTTATATTAGTCATAATATATATGGTAACATCCTGAGAAATTAAAACATAATAAATGGGTGAGCTCAAATTCTTAGTCCGAGTAAGAGTACAATGGATATATTATGAATAAATAAGCATAAAAATTAAGGCAAGTTTTATAAATGAAACCAAATCCATTTAAACATAACCTTGAGTGTAATATGGGATTAATAAATTAAAATTAAATAATTCCATATAAATAATCACATGTATATTATAATAATCAATTAATCACATGGAATATCAATGAATAATCTCTACATGAAATATCAATGAATAATCTCATAATTAGGGAATTCATAATTCCGAACATCATAAAGATACCATATAGGCTTCGGCCGAGACACCATACATAAACAGGTAAGGCCTCATCCAATACCCAAACTAGTTTGTCTCATGAGACCTACCGATGCATTGAGGGGCTCTAGCGGGACCCTACCATCACTTACTAAGTCCAAGGCATTCCTCTTATAGAATTAGTGAAACATAATCAATATAAAAATTTTATCAGAAATCTAGGATATGAATTTTGAATAAATTAACCATAACCCATGAATCGTATCCAAATATCACATCCATAATAAAAATGGTCCTAAACCCATAAATAACGTATGGTAGATTATATCATAAGTGGTCAGCCTTAATCAACCATAATATTCAAAAATGGATGCTTGACAAAGATTAAAATACTCTAATAAAATTATAAAACTTTAATTGAGATAAATTCTCTTTTTTACTTTGAAATCATTTATTTAAAATACATGAAATTATAAAAGAAATAATTTTATTTCAAAACAACCATGTAAACTTTTAATTGAATCTTCAAAACATTAATGCATCATCACAGAGTTAATATCCTTTCATGTCATGTAAGTTAAAAAATAGTCCTTTTGTATTTTTGTCGAGAAGTTCATAAAGAAGCCTATTTGGAAAACGAAAAAAGATTCATTTCAAACCATTTTGTAAAAAGTCAAACATGGGTTAAAAATACATTAAACAATCATAGGATAATAATAAAAATAGTTTTGAAAACATTTTTAGAAAACATGGACATGGAAGAAAATATTCCCCAATTTACACGTAAAAAATAAACAATCCCACGTAATAATAAGATTGTGAAATAACCCTTACTACTTTATAATCATCAAAATAGTATGTACCCTCAAATAAAAAATAGTATATGGAAATTATAATACCATAATCCTTAATATAATACTCATAAAATAAATTCATGGGAAAAAATACACCATATAAAAGAAAAAAGTAGTGTATAAGGTATGTGTCGCATAGAAATAAAAGTGAGACAAAAATCTCATATGATGTGCATTCCTTTACTTGAATATGCCTTAGCCCATATATAATGGTCTAGGGAATGTTATTAATTTAAACTAGATCCATATAAAAATTTATGAAACCATTTTCAATCTTCTTATATCATGTTGTTAATAATATTTTTTTATTACCCTTGTTTCATGTGTTAACTACTTCAATTTCATTTGCATGTTATGGCATGTAAGTCCTACTTATTATGAATATGACATATATATTTCCCCTCAAGAATGTAATTAATTTTATAGATATTATATTTAATCTTTATAAATATATATATATTCATTCTTGAATGGTTAACATATAAAATGTATCACATTGTGTCATGGAGATGGTAGGTCCTACGTACGCACGACCGACAACATGATTCCTTTAATGGTGAACGTGTAAGAAATTGGATGAAATATTTATTTTAAATGATAAATATAATGTAAAAAATATTATTAATATCCTTTATATTCAGAATTATACCCAACTAAATAAATTGGTGATTAAAAAAATGACACCATGATGTGAAGATGGTAAGCTGTGTATACACACGAGCAGTGCTTTCATTTTTTGTAGAATAGAGAAAAGGTGGAATATGGATAAACCATAATCATAATAAAATCTCAGAATATATATATGATAATTTATTTATTCCTTTATAAATGAAAAAAAACATAATGTGTAAGTATAAGATGAAATGAACAAGAATGAATGGGTAAAAATGATTATCTATTCTTTGGAGGATTTTCTTTTAGATCTCTTCTTAAGGGATCTAGGGTTGGTATTTTTGTAATAAAAAGATATCTAGACGTTTTATAAGTAAATTTTTAGGATAAATGGGAAGTTTATTGTCTATTTATAAGTCTCAAAGTGGTGTTAATAAGTGAGGTAGGAGGTTCCTTTTTATAATTGAGGTGAGGGGCACATTTAGAAATAGAAAAAAGTAATTTAATATAAATTAATTTTCATATATAAATGTATCAAAATTGAGTTATTTCAAATATAATATGATTATAAGTATAAATACTCTCAACAAATAATTTTTAGACAACTTTATGTTATATTATTACCCTTATATTTTGTATTTAACCCTTATCTATTCCCTTCAACTCTTACTGCGACAATATGTGTTTTTACTCCATAAGAATTAATATATTTACTCTAAAATTCTAAACTAACCATAAATGGAAAATTTATGAAATATTTAGCTTTTTTAAAATCGCTATTCTGATTTTTTGATTTTTATAAATTTTCAATCATTTAATAAATTATTATTTATTTTAAAATATCATTAATGTCGATTTTGACACTATTCAATACCTGACTTTTATAAAAATATAAATACACAAGATAAGTTAAAAACAAAAGTTTTAACACATAATTAATATTTATAATTAATCTATAAGATTTTTATGACATTAATTATCAAAAACGAATTTTTTTTAATATATTATAATCATTTATTTGATATTTCTACTAAATAAATAATTACCGCATCATCATTGCCTAAGACTTTCAGGTGATTATTTATTTCATAAAAATTTAAAATAAATTCTTATTATGAATATGAAAATTTTATATTTTTAATTACTGTTTTTATATGAACATATCTTCTAAAAAAATACACATAAAAATCTAATACTTATTAAAAATATGAGTATGACACATATAGATTTCCATAAAATAAAATATTATATAAGGTTTAAATTCAACCAAGTGGATCCAATAGGGAATCAAATGGGAAAAACTATGGTTGGTGGTGATAATAACTCCTCAAATAAATTTATAACATGAATTAATGTAATTTTATAACATTATAATATTATTTTTACCCTTAATTACTCTATTTAACATTAACCGTATTACTAAAACAATTACCAAAATTTCTATTAATAATAGTAAAAAATAAAAAGGAAATATTTAAATAATTGGGACCCACTAAATCAAAATATGGAATTCATTTTTTAAAATTAATAACATGAAAGTTTCATTAATTGATTTAAAATTTATTTCACTAACAAAATGAGAAAATGTGTTTTTAAAGTGAAAATGTACAAAAGATTGAAATTTTTTTATATCCAAGTTCTCAATGAAATATATTTAAATAAATTAATTTTATTAATTGATAAAAAAAAATTAATTATATTTTAAAAAAAATAAAAAATAATAATTTAACACTAAATTATTTAGATGAAAAAACTGTTTTCAATTAAAATGTAGTAATTTTTCACTATTCATCAATACATGAAACTTATCAGAAAAATACCAAATACTAAAATAAAGTAAATTTTTATATTTTGATTTAGAATAATTATTTTATTTTTTCAAATATAATTTATGAATGTGTAAATATTCAGATTTATAATAGTTGCGCCATTAAAAGGTAGTAAAACCACTTTCATAAAAATATAGCTTTCTATGTGCAATATTGAGTTTTTTCTTATCTAATTCCTATAAAATATATTGTATAAATATAAAATATATTTTATTTAATATATATTATATAAATTTCATTAACATTATTCACTAATATTAAATATTTTATTTTTTTAAGATAAAATGCCTTTGGAGCAGAAAACATATTTTTTTTATAAAATCATTCCCATATTAAATTTGTTTCCTTATTATTTAAAAATTAATTAATAACCAAAGAATTCAATCATATATTTTCACATTTCATTTAATCTTATTAATAACCTCCAATTTAATTTCTTGGAGATAATTTTCATTTTAAATAATAGTATTAATAGTATATCATGGTTCATTTAAGATCATTGTTGCATATAATATAAGCAATCAAATAAGATAAATTTAAAAAAAAGGCATAAAATCTTAGGGTGTTAGATTATACCCTCCTTCATTAAATTTTATCCTCGTAATTTGAAATTTAACTTAAAAAATAAAATGTTTAAAATTGAAAATTATTTTAATGGGAAAACCAAATCAGATATAGGATTAATAAAAAATAATTTTAATAAGGGGTAAATAAAATTAACAGAATGCAAAAACATTGACATAATAGAGAAATATATATATCAAGTTATGATGGAGAGAGATATAAAACATGGTCACAACAAATATAAAAGTCTAAAAACCATAAATTTGTAATCTGTTAAAAGACCATTGATTTCTGATAAAGAAACTTAAATTGATAACATTTTATTCCAAAATCATTTTCTGAGAGTTGAGGGATTATATTACTATACACTTAATTACTTAATTTATTTAGTTCCATGTCATTAACATAATCTCATAAATTAGTTTTACTTTGATCTATTTTCACTTCATCCGTTACACCTAGAAATGAATGATCACGATTAATTTTTCATGCCTGAAGAAATATTTTGAATCATATGATCTACAAGTCATTTATTTTTCCATTAATGTTTTTATAAAACCAAAATGGATATCACATGTTGTCTAATATTTTTAATGATACTTTAACATAAAATAATAATATTTAATGTTCAACTTAATCCATTCTATCCATAAGACTCATCCAAAATAAATATTTCTTAAATTCACAATCTAAAATGGCATCTAAATTTCCCAAATCAATCACAACATTAGATTCACTAATCCACATAATGTATTTGTTATTTTCACATACCACATGTATGAATACCATTAACACCTTTAAAACCTTAAATATAAAATATATTCTTCCCAATCCTTATATAATAAGTATTGTGGAACAATACTTATATGTTTCATAATTCTTATAACGATATTTTCATACAATATATATCTTTTATCCAAAACAAAATCACAAAAAACACTCCATTTAGACTATATCAATAACATAAACATGACCATGATCCCTTATCTTCATCTAAGGTATATTCCCTTGATTCTTTCGGAATTCATTTGCGTAGTGACCCATCTCCTTACATTTGAATCATTTCACATTTACACCTTATTTATTTCTCTTTCAATCATGATCCTGGTGACCTTTATCTCCATAATTGTAAAAAACTCTCATTCCCTTCAAGACAGTACTCGGGTATTTCTTCCTACAATTATCACATGTGGGAAAATCATTCGTTCACTTTTTCTATTTATATATCTCTTTCTCCACAATTCTATTTTTCTATTGGATTCCCTTAAATTCATAAGGCTTTGATAATTATTTCTCTACATATTAGAACATGAAACTATATCTTGGTTTGATAATAAATTTTGATATACCTATGTGTTTATTACTAATGACTTTAACCCAAAAAAGATACAATAAATCTTACTCCTTGGGTTACGAATGTATACCATGGAATGATTTCTAACCTTATAGAGATGGATTCATATTTAGAAACATTATCTTCCTTATTTTTAATTAGACTCAAAAATAGCCTCTTCATATCAGCTCGCTGTGATGAGGGAAAAAATTTCTATGAAAAGTTCTTTAAAACCATTCAACTCCATGTTTTAAATTTATTCCTACTTAATGTTTTGGAACACTGAAAACCATTGATCTGATTCTCCCGAGAGACTAAAAACTGCCATGACAACATTCTCCCTTTCATTACTTCCCAAAGTGAGAAATATATTCTCTATGGAACTATTCATTTCCCAGAAACCAATGTATTTATAGTCCCATTTAATGATGCAGGTTTTTGTCTCAAAAATCAATCTAACATTATTCCTCTTTGTTTTGGATCATGCTTCTCCATACGAGTAACGTTAAAATTCATAACCTGAGTCATTTGTGCTGGTATACTTATAAGATTTTCAATATATGTTAGAGATCCATATCTAACATCATTATCTTTAATTGGAGGGAAATCACTACAAGGACTTCATGAATTGATATGGTTTCAATTCCTTCTACTAGGAACTATTTCTAAAAATTAGCATACACTGGATTAGATCGTAACATTATGAAACATAAAGTATAATCTTAGAACTAGTTAATTACATAACATAAGTTGAAAATATAGTTATAACTAATATTTAAATCATAATATTTGTTTATTTTGATATATTTACAAATTCCATCATAAGGATTCACTCTCTAATATATTTTTTCCTAAATATAGTTCTCATGGTTTCTAAAAAACTTTATCTCATACCAAATATAAAGACATCAACCCAAGTAGCCAAGAGTTAGTGGTTAGTTTATTACATTGAAATATTATAAAATTAATTTAATCCTGAAGAACTAACCAATTTAGTAGTTTAAAAAACTATATATATACTTGAGACACATATATTAATTTAAAATATAAAATACAATATAGATAGTAATTTTATAACACCATTGTTATCCTAGCTTAACCCTATATATTAGTCATAATATATGACTTGGAATCCTAGGAAAATAAAAAATAGGAAAGGGGTGACCTTAGATTCTCAGTAAGGGTAAGCATACAAGAGAATATATTATGAATAAAAAAGGATAAACATTAAGTCATGGTGTATAACAGAAACAAAGGACATGTAAACATAATCTTGATCATAATATAGACACAATAAATGAAAATCATATAATTATATATAAACAATCACATGGATATTATACTACTCAAATAATCACTTGTAATATCAATAACTATTTTCATTATGATGGAATGCATAATGTCAGATATCATAAACATACTATCCATGCTTCAGCCAAGACACCACACATAAATGGGTAAGGCCTCAACCAATAGCAAAACAAGTATATATCATGAGTCCTACTGATGCATCAAGGGGATATTGTGGTCCCCTCTCATCACTTACTAAGTCCAAAGCATTCCAATTATGAAATTAGTGAAATTTAGTCAACATAAACATTCATATTAAAAATCTAGCATATAAAATGTAAATACATTAACCATAAACTATGAATGTTATCAAAATAGAACATCCATAGTTAAAATAATCCTAACACCATCAATAAAGTATGGTAGACAATATCAAAAGAGATTAACCTAAATTAATCATAATATCCAACAAAGGATGTATTATATATATTATAATACCCTAATAAAATCATTAATAAATTATTGAGAGAAATACTCTTTTTAACTTTGAAATAATTTCTTTAAAATCCATGAAATTATAAAAGAAACATTTTCATCAAAAAAACATATAACTTCATAAAGTATGATTCAAAATATTAAAGAATAATGATGGTGGGAAAATTATCTCATGTTTTATAATCTATAAAAAACATTCCTTCCATATTTTTGTCAAAAAGGATATAAATTACCTCATTTATAAAATATCAAAATGATTCATTTCAAACCATTTTATAAAAAGTAATACTTGAGTAAAAATGACTTCATAAAATCATTTTATAATAGTAAAACCCTTTTTAATTTTTTTATAAAACGTGAACATGGATGAAAATATTTTCCAATCCAGACTTAAACATAAATAATCCTGAGTATTAATGAAATTGTGAAATGACTCTTACCACTATATAATCAGTTGAATCATATGCCTTGTGAAATAAAGAAAATTATAAAGATATTAAAATAACATAATATTTATAATAATCATCATAAAATACATTCATGGGTAGTATATACACCATTTAAAATAAACAAATAATTTATAAGGTATGTGTTTTATGGAAATAAAATTGTGACAAAAATCGATTACCTTTTACTTTTCTTTAGTTTAATGTCATTTAACCTCCACTATAATGGTTTAAAGGATTTAATTAATTTTTAAAATAACCATATACAATTTTATGATATTATATTTGATCTTATTATATGGTTGTGTTAATAATATTTCATTTTTACCCTTGTTTTAGGTGTTAACTTCTTCATTTTCATATGCATTTCTTATCATGTAAATCAAATTTCTTATGAACAAGATATATTTATTTCATATATAGAATGATATTAATTTAATAGATATTATATTTTCTCATTATATACATTTTTATAATCTTTCTTGAATGGTTAGCATAGAAAAATAATCACATCGCGTCGTGGAGACAGTGGGCTGTACATATGCTAGAGCGGTGATATCATTCCCTTAATGGTGAAAGAGTAAGGAATTGGATGGTATATTAATTATAAATAATAAGTATCATGTCATATTTTTTATTTATATCCATTATATCTGTAATTATACCAATACAAATAAAATGGTGATGAAAAACAAATTATACCATTGTGTGGAGATGGTAAGTCGTACGTAAGAAGACACGTTGCTTTTATTTTTTGTAAGAAGGATAAAAGGTTTAAAAATATTAGACATGTTTAGGAAATTATTAATTAATTGATGAATTATTTAACTTTATTATAATAAGTTGGAAAAATATTATACATTTATGATTTTTATATCATTTAATAAACTATTCATTATTTTAAAATATCATTAATGTCAATTTTGACAATATTTATTACTTAAGTTTTTAAAAAATATAAATACCCCAGATAACATAAAAAAACATTTAATACATACTTAATATGTCTATGACATATATAAAATTCATTTATGGAATTAATTATATCAAAGTATATTTATTTCAATATTTTTAGTAACATTAAATTATATTTCAAATAATAAGACAATTACTACATCGTCATTGTGTAAATCATTAAGGTAATTATTTATTTCTTAAAAAATTAAAATTAATTATCATGGTGAAAATAAAAAGAAATTATATTTCAAATTAATGATTATAATCTAAGATATCTTATGAATAATCACACTTAAAATGTAATACTTAGTAAAAATATGAGTATGAAATATTTATATTTTGATTAGAATAAAATAAAATAAAATTATTAAAGTCAAATGAGTGGCTCCAAGAGACCATAAAAGTATAAAAAGGACGATTTTGGTCAAATATAACTCATATAATAAAAATATAAAATGTTTTAGGGTAATTTTCTAATATTTATAATATTGTTTTTACCCTCAAATACTCGATTTCACTGTAACCGCGTTTATAATAAAACTACTAAAATTACTATTCATAATATAAAATAATTAAAGGGACATATTTAAATAATTTTTACACACATATTAAAAATATGGAATCCGTTTTTCAAAATTAACAATATATAATTTTAATAATTTATTTAAAATTAATCCCATTGATGAAATGAGAAAATGAGTTTTTAATTTGAAAATTTTCAAATGATTTAAAAGTTTTTATATCCAAATTCATTTTGAAATTAATTCAAATGAGATATATTGGATTAAATTAAAAATAATAATATTATTATTATTTAAAATGAATTAAAATAATATAATTTAACATTAATAATTATTTAGATGAAAGAGATTGTTTCAATTAAAATTCTGTATTTTTTCATTATACATCAGAACATGAAACTTATCAAAGAAATACCAAAAAATAAACCTAAGTAAAAATTTTTATTCCAATTTAATATTATAAGTTTATTTTGTAAAATATAATTTATAAAATTATGAAAATTAGTATTTTAAATGGTACTTCATTAAAATACAGTAAAACTGCTTTTATGAAAATATAGGTTTTTTGTGTAATATTCTTTTTGTCTATATCTTAAGACAATAAAATATATTGGATAAATGTAAAAAAATATTTTATTAAATATATATTATATATATTTCATTAATATCATTCAATAATAGTAATTAATTTATTCTACTAAGATAAAACACCTTTCAATCATATAAATAGTTTTTTAAAACAATTATTCCCTTTATATTCATTTGGTTTAAATATTCATTTATAATTAATTGGTAACCAATAAATTAAATAATATATTTTCACGATTAATTTAATCCTATTTATAACCACAAATTTAATGGCTGGCATATAATTATCATTTTAAATATTAATATTAATAGCATATCGTGGTTCGTTTAAGATTTTTGTTTCATGTAACGAAAGATATTAAAAAAGGTAAATTACAAAAACATAAAATCATGGAGTGTTATGTTAAGAAAAATTACGTTATAATTTATATATACAAATAAATTATATAAAAATTCTATTTTGAATCAAAATTATGTATTTTTCACTATTCAAAAAAAATGAATTTTCTCATAAAAAATCAAAAATTCACCAAAGGTAAATTTTGAAATTTCAATTCAAAAATGATGTTTATTTTGTAAAATAAAAATTTTAAATGTTTCAAAAATCATATTTAAAATGGGTACTCCATTAAAAGGCTATAAAATTTCCTTTTTAAAAAATACAGCTTTTATTTATAAAATTGTATTTATTATTATCTTATACCTATCAAATTTATTGCATGAATTTCACAATTAATTATTAAATATATAATATATAAATTTTATTGAAAAAATTAATCAAAATTGTTTTTTTTAATTAATTGTGATAATATTTTGTCTGTACATAGGAAAATAGTTTTCTTAGAGAAGAAATTTCTTCATTTTCGAATAGTTATTACATTAACTTATACTAATTGGTAACAAAAAATTATATTCATGATTAAATTATATTTCCACAACTTTGTAAATCTTATTCATGACATCGCTTCCAATGGCTTTTTGGTAGATATAATAATATTTTTATAATCGTGAAAATAGTATTTAGTAGTTTATTAAAAATCTAGCCTTGCATGTTTTTCGAGCTATCAAAGGACCAAGTCATTGTGTATAACAGAATACGAACATAGTTTTTTTGTTACTCTAGATAATCTATGTGTTTCATGTGTTTCATGATTAACTTGGGGTGGTGTATAACATATTCCAAACTCATTGAATTTAAAAAAAACTATATTATTTGTTGGGATAAATGAAAAATATCCAAAAGAGTAAATTAATTCAAAAAATTATAATTAAAAATTATAATGGTTTTAAATTATACCCCTTAAAGGAATATCTCCCTTTAAATTCATATGGGTTATAAAAGGATTAATACATTAAAGTTAATTTTATAGAAACTCACACCACAAAAATGAATACTAAAACTTCCATTAAAAATGGAAAGTGTGAAACATAATAGATACCCAAAGTAACACATAACTTGGTTTCCACATATGAGAACATATGTGGGAAGTGAAAAAAATGTACATAGAATAGAAATATAATTATCAAGTTCTGATGGAGAGTGATAGAGAATTTAGTTAGGATAATGGTAACAATCAAAAATCTATAAATCCATGATCTAAGGGGCTATTTGATTAATCAGAAACGAAGGTACTGGGATAACTATTTTTGGTTTCAAGATCCTTTTTCCAAAATTTGAATAATTTTCATGAAAAGATATACTTACATTATTTCATAACAACAATACCCTTTTTTGTTCCTTGATCAACTTCAAATTCATCTCCCACTCTTAGAAATGATGATGAAATTTTAATTATTACAACATTAACAGATAATGTGGTCCATGAATAGAATGAAAGATCATTCCAAATATTTTTATCACATCAAAAGGTTCACAAAATTTACCCATTACACATAAATTATCATATGGTGATATAATAATTTAATATCTAAAACCTTATCTAAAGTTTAGCACAAACCATTCCTTAAATGGTTGACCATATAACCCTTCGGAAAGATAAAACTGCAAGACTATATAAATAAGGTCACTAAATTTATAATATTCATCACAATATTGATCCCCCATATATCACTCAACAACTCTTATCTATCACATCCCGAAAAATTTAATTCCATCATCAAGTATTCTCTTAAAACATGGTAATGACCTGAATTACAATAAATCCTTATTTATAACATGCATGGTTCCTTATTTCAAAGTATATTGGATATATTCCTTAAATCCAAAAATGTTGTAAACTTCATAAAAGATAACATAAACCACTTTTGAACAAGTACTTAATTAGTTATAAGGTAATAAGTTCCATATAATTTAATTATTCATATCCATTATATCATTATCCAAACAACATTACCTTAACATAGAGAACATATCAAGGGTTATCTTTCCATTAATCATGTGTTTTCCATGAACATCACCTTTCCATTAAATCACTTTTCTCATCCATATAAGCTATTCAACCTATTCTTTCAAATCCTTTTATAAAAACATAAACTGAACAATATTTATATATTTCACCATTCATATAAAATTATTATTGAATCGAAATACCTAAAGATATTATTCCACTTCATCCCTCTTCAATAATGATTATACCTCATCCTGTTACATAATACCTATTTCTTCACATTTCATATGTAGTCTCATCATCATCATCAATATAACCATTACTCGTACAATCATTATGATTCTATTTGGAATATTTTCACTTAGGATATTGATTTGAACGATGAACATTCATTACACACATTAATAATTTAACCATTGATGATGTCTTGGAGAGGCCAATATTCTTATCCATTCAATTATCTTAACCCTTTATTTCCAAATTCAAATCATCTTCTTGTTCTTATAAGATATTCACATGGGGGATTCTTTCCATATTCTTGACATACAGAAAACTTAATCTTCTTTCTTATATGGTCTACATTACCTGAAATCTCATAAAACTCTTTCCTTCTCTTTTTTTGAATCTGATATTTGAATAAGGTAAAATTATAAATCAAGATCCCTAAAAGAATACTATGCATGATCATAACATCCTTCACTCTAGTGACCATCCCATTTGACTACTCATAAGAAAAGTTTCCATCACATTCAATGTTAACCCAGTGCCTTTTGGTTACTAAAATTGACTATGACATGAAATCATTATGTTAAAAACACTTATCATAGTGTAAAACCACATAATAATGAAAAATCACTTATAGGATGTCTAAATAATGAAACCTTATTTTAAATATGATATATCATTGGCTTATCGTTAGAGACATCCCAATGTATATGCTTATAAATATCCATAGGTATCACACTTATGTTTTCTCATTCTAGTTTCCAAAAGTTGACTAAAACTTTTCTTTTATACAAACTATAGTGACCTAGTCTTAACATGAATGGATATTACATAATTTTAGAGTTATATTCATTACATTACAAAAATAAATGCCCGAGGACAATAATAGATTAGTGTTTTTGGAAAATTAGAACAAAATATTCTATTATAGTGAGAGATATTAAATGTTTCCCACAAAGATCTTACCATTTTGTACTTAGACATAAAATATTATTCACAACTAAGGAAAGGAAACATAATAAATGGATGAAATCATAATCATTGTAAGGGTAAACAAAAAAGATACATGATCATAATAAGAGAATAAGGGTATAACATTGTAAAATCATACAATTCATATCAAAGATAATATACATGATTCAGGGCGTAAATATTGGAAGTTCATAAGACATGAATCATAAATTAATCAAGAGAATAATCCATGAGACCATTAAATTGGTATAAGATTGAATTTTTGGTAGACACATAAACATATAAAATGATTCCCATAGTAGTCAAGGCATCATTGCCCTGGATATATTAGTAGTATGGGTTCACTCCCCATACCATCTTGGTATTCATGGATTACTTCCATGACCATCTTAGTAGCCGAGGTTCACTCCCAAGACCATTTTACAAAACAAATTCCTTTATCGAACTAGGTTCACTCCCTGTTCCATCCATGGATATCTCATGATATATAAATCTTTTCCCAATGCATTGGAGGGAGATATAGGTCCCAACCATCTTATATTTAAATAATTCATACATCTTCCAAAATATCATAACATTCATCATATAATAACCCATGAAATAAAAAGTTTATCATATATATGTAATCATATCATAACATGTAGAAAAGAGACTGATTTTAAAATGACTTCATCAAATCATAACTCGTGAAAATAAGTGGGTTACAAATTCATATAACCCATGAATGGAAAATAGGTTTCATAAATATCATTCCATAAAAACATAAACCATTTATATAAATAATAGGAATGTAAACTTTTATTATATCCATAATAAGGATTGAGTAACACAAATTTACTTCATCATTGATGGGAATTTAATTTTGAAGATCTTTTAAAAAAATTCTTAAGGAAAATATCCATTCCTCTTTGAAAAATTATTTTTAAAAAATAAAACCTTTTGAAAACCATTTTAATTAAAAATAATATTGAAAACTTATAAGAGAGGATAAAAAACCATTTTCCTTGAAAACATATAAACTAATATTGAAAACCATTTTCCTTTAAAAATATATAAAATAAGTTTTAAAAAATTATTAGAAACTTTTTCATTGAAAATACCCTAAAACAGATAAAATAATATTTCAACTCATTTAAATTGTTTATTAAAACAACCTTTTTAATTCTTATAAAAGGATATTTGAAAATATTTTAAAACACTTTTTAAATAGAAAACATTTTTGAAAAAATAATCATTGAAATACACTTAAAAAATGAATGTCTATAATATTAGGAAAACATTTTTTTCAAAAGAACCTATACACTTGTAAATGAATATTGTTTGATATGATTATCATTATGGAGGGTAAGTGCATATATGTAAAACATTCCTTTTTCATCATAAAAATATTAGAAAAGTTCCTCGATTGAAAAATTACAAGAAGATTATTTTTTTAAAAAAAATATTAAAATTTAAATAATGGTTAAATATTTATTTAATAGATCTATAAAAAAATTGAATTTTTTAAGAAAACATTTTTTGAAAGAACACATATTTTTCACCAAAGATATACATAAAGTCGGGTTTTCTTAAAAACAATTTATTAATAATATTATGTGCCAAATATTGGGAAAATGGTACTAACACATGAATATATTATTTCTAAATATAAGATAATTAATCACTGTTCTTGATATATGGATCATATAATTTGACAAATAGATGAAAAACCATAAACAATACTGGTAAACTATGAGATTATTTCAATAAAATATTACAACATAGTAACCTTGAATCATACACCCCATATAAGAAAACAAAATTACATGGACCATAAAATATCATGAAAATAATTATATTTATGATATAAGTTTTTAAATGGTAGTATAAATACCTCATAGAATAATATAGTTTCATAACATGGCATGTGTCTCAAAGAAGGAAAATTGAGAAATAACAACTTTACCTATTTGGTATGTTTGGAACCATAAGCCCCTTGAAATAAATATAATAAAATGTATGTTTAATTAACCATAAATATATGTATAATTATCATAGACAACATTCATGGTTAGTATAGGCACCAAAAAAATAAACGAGTGGTTATCATGGCATGTAGGTCAGAGATATAAATAGTGAGATGAGAAAACCATTTCTTTAAGTCTTGACATTCATTGTACATGTTAAAACCTCATGAATAATAAATATAATTTTATTATAAATCTACCATAGAAACATATTATTATATCTAATACCATATATTATTTCTTTTTTACTTTATAATAAACCTTTATTAACAACTCCATGTTAATGTTACATTTCGAGTAATATCTGCTTTGTTTTTCTTATTTTTTTTGATTTATTATTATTGATCCTATTAATTAGATCATGATTTAATTATTTAAATAATTTAAAACATGATATTAATATCATATATATTCCTTATAAATTTATTTATAATAATATATAAAATGTAGAAATATGAAATGGAATACACCGTGCATAGAGGCCATAGGTCGTACGTACACATGAATGCTAATTCCGTTTTATTAGCATATAGATGGAAATAATTTAAATGAAATATATGTGTATATATATATTATAGAATTACATAACCATTATTATGTCATAGATATCATATATGTTCACTATGCTCATCCTAAATTCATTCCATGAAATGGGTGAACAAATCACCTCATTTTGAGAAGGCAGTAGTCCACAAGTCCAGAAATGAAGTTATCATATTTACAAAACAATAGAAAGCATGAAAGTATGTTTCCTTTAATAATTAAAAAATAATAAATACATAATATACATAATATATATTATATAAAAATATATCTTCCATCATAATTCCCATCCATGAGATCCATTAAAGGAAAAAATGGACAATTTCGGGATGCGGTAGTTCATCTTATACAGGAACGAGAAGTTTATTATCAATTGTTTGAAAAAATATTTGAGTGTAGGTAGAACACAAATAATTAGACCATGTAACTATATTTTTAATAGATAGTATATCATATAATCATGTAATAAGATGATTTTAGGAGGGTGTAGAATAAAAATAAATCAAAAGAGAATGAGGAAGAATGTTACCTCTTCTATGGGTAACTCCTCTTGGTTTGAACCAAAGGGATTCCTTGGGTGGATTTCAGCCCAAATAGAGGATTATAAGATTAATTTAGGTATTTTTGGAGCTTATTTTATCAAATTATGGTCCATCCATTGGTCTTGAGAGGTATGAATAAGTGGGAGGGCTTAGTTTATTTTTATAGTGGAGGAGGAGTGGCATTCTTATAATATTTTGACAATGGAATTAAACCCATGTTTTTCACATTTATTATGGCTATAATAATGTTAAAATATATTTTAGGTTTGATAGGGCCTAAATATATCCATAAAATAGATTTTGGAAACTTTTCTTGATCATTTTTCCTTAATTTTAGGTCTTAGTCATTTGTTAAGCAATTTATTCTCATAATCGCGGTAATTAATTTCAATTAATTTCACTAATATTTTTGGTAAAAAGTTGAATTATTAGATATTATAAATTATTATTATTCCAACTATTTAATCAATTTTTCCTAATTCTAATCACATTATTTGTTGAAATTAATTAAAATTTAATCTTCTAATTGGGATGACCAAGCAGGTTTTTTTAAGTAAAATTGTCAAAATGTTTCGAATGTTTTTATATAAAATATCAATGTGAAATTGGTTCCAATGAAATATACTGGATTAATTAATTTATATCTGATCTTATTATACTTTAAATCAAAATTAAAATAATATTAACTATATAATTAAATTAAACGAAAAGAAACTTTTGGCTTAAAATTGTGTATTTTTTACTATTCCTAAAAAAAATGAAGTTTCTCAAAAAAAATACCCTAAGGTAAATTTTTATATTTAGATTTAAAAATTGATTTTTTCTTCTAATAAAATTTTTATAATTTTTAAAAATCATATTTAAAATGGGCTCTCCATTAAATAGAATTAAAATTACTATTTAGAACAAATGCATCTTTATATTCATAAAATTGGATTTGTTCTTTTATTATACCTATCTAATCTATCGAATGAGTATAAAAAATATTTATTTACTAAATAATATATATAATTTATGTAAATATTAATAAAATGTTTTTTAATTTATTTAGATAAAATTGTGTTTGTACATTAAATAATAGTTTTCTAAGAGAAGTAATTTCTTTATTTTCAAATAGTTATTACATTCACATATAATAATTGATAGCCAAATGATTAATTTCATATATATGTGTATCTTATTTTTAAAATTTATTTAATCTTATTTTTAACTTCCTTTCCAATGTCCAGCTAGTAGTATAATAAAATTTTAATAATCATGCTAATATTATATTGAAGTTCTGTAAAAATATCACCTTTCGTGTTTCACAAGGTATCGAAGGAACATGGAATTATGTGTAATAAAATAAAAACATAGTGTTGCATCTACCAAAAACTAATATAAGTGTTGTTTGTGGTGTAATATTAATTTGTGGTTGTGTATAATGCAATCCAAACATACTATATAAAAAATATTTTTTATTACGTAAAGTGAAAAATATCTAAAAGATTAAATTAATTTGATGAAAAAATAATTCAAAAAAACTTTGGGTGTTACATCACAATAATTAGAGACATATACACCCCATTGGTTGTCTTATAATAAATCTAGGTTTCTAGATACATACCATTCAAATATTCATTTTCATGATCATAATTCCACCAAATACTGAAACCCAATAGTTATGATAATATATAATAAAATCTATGTAAAAGATCATAGGAATTATAAAAATCATACCTAATATTTATAACTTTATAAAACTATAATGTTGACCTATATTCCCTACAACTCAACTTTTATTAAACTTGAATTAATCTATAACACTCTCAGTCTAACCTATATTATTCTTGGTTCAACCAAAGTTATATTGAGTTGTGTTCTCTCATACTTCATAACCTAATCCTCAAAATAGAGATCCCAAATTACCATGAACCTCCTTAAAATATTATAAACCCAAAAATCATTAAAAAGATGTATCTCAAATCCAACATTCCTATTATCCTAGAAAGAACATATAAATTAATATAGATCATGATGTGGGATTATCTATGTTCCAATCTATATTATCCACGATCACTTTTAAATTATGTTATCTTACCTATACATATTGAAATACCTCATAATTCCTTTTAAATATAATTTTTTTAACCAAATAATATCCCCATAGAGTGTCAAAATGGGTGTGCAGTCAGGCCTTTTTATCTTGTACCATATAATGATCGAGTTGATACATTATCTTCCCTCTTAGGGTTATTACACCTACGTATATATATTTCATAGCATGCATCTAATTGTAGTATCCATATATGGGTATTGTTTTTTGGAAAACCACACTCCTAATATTTCACCAATGATTTAGGATTTCATCCTATACTTATACTTATTAATGGGATTTTCACTATTGTTCTTTTATCCTAACCCCCTAATAAAATGGGCATTACTTCCTTCAAATTAAATCATATACATATCCAAAAGGGTTATATAATCCTTTGAACATATGATCAACTCAAACTTATCAAACCTTAAATTATCCTTAATAGACATATTGACCTCCAAAGTTATCTAAACCTTTCCTTTTATACCAACGCTGACGCCCCAGACTTTTACTCTCAAATCTGGTTCCGTAAAAACATACTTTCCATACTTTCTTTGATAACAAATGTAAAAAAAAGATATAACAATCAATAATTAAAAAATGAATAATGATTAATTTAAAATCATACAACTCATGGATATTTTTATATTTATAGATTTAGATAATTAGGACACATTAAAAACTAATCAATACCATGTTCTTTGTATCAAGAAGACATTTTTTCACTACATATAAAACTACTAAATCCATAATGAGTCTTCAACATATCCCATAAAATCCACCACGCGTTTTATCCATATAAAAATATCAAGTTTTATACTCTTATTCACAACTTGGGGAAATGGAAACCTAAGAAGGGGTGGGATCAAACACTCACTAAGGGAAAACATATAGCTGATGTAATCATGGAAGAAACATGGAATAAATATATTGATAGGAATAAGTAAACCACGTGAATCTATAATCAAATTGAAACAAATATCATTATATATCCATGAAAATAAATTAAAACATTTATATCAATAATATTGATCTCATACTGATTGAATGAATAATTTCATAAATTCAAAACATATTGTCAAGGCCCTATGCTAAGTCTCTATCCTATTATGGGTAGAGCTGTACATCAAAACGAAATCTCTTTTATCTCATGAGATTGACTAATTCATCAGGGGAATATATAATTTTTGGCTACACACATCACCTGATTAAGTCAAATGAATTCACTATAAGATTCATCAATACTTTTTATATCATTCCCTAAGGAACTGAATACTGAATAAAAATATTATTATCCATATAATGAAAGACATGAAATGTTAATACATAATCAAACCTCGTTAGCAGTCAATGATTATCAAGAATAGAAATACATTTACCAATATCCATAAAACTGAAAAAATGATCAAATCCCAACAAGGTAAAGAATGTGGATTGTCAAAGAATATATAGTAAACTTTACAGTAATCATCTATATTGGAATTACAACATACAGAACACCAATAATTTTTCCCATGTTAATAAATGGAATGAAATGATCATAACCCATATAGATGAATATAGTGGTTGTTTAGACAATTCATAGTAAACATTCCAATAAAATATTATATTATAATAACAATATATATAATACAAATATTCTTCCCCTATTAAAATAATAACTTTATTTCTCGGTGAAAGTCATTAATCAGAATTATGTAAAATGTGATTTTTACACTGTGTAGAGAAATGAATATATGGTTAAGTTAGTACATGAATAATCTTGATCATAATCCATATAGATAAGTATATTGGATGGTTTCAAAATACCATAACCTCTGTCAAATAATTAAACATAGAAGGTTGTTGACTTAAATGATATACACCCTCATAAAAGAATGTTTCAAATAGTATCACAAGAATCATGTTCTATTATTCAGTGAGATCAGTACTATAAATGATTACACAAACACACACACACACACACATATATATTAAAGGATAAATCATGAATCATAAATACCATTGGGGAAAATTATTTTAATAATTATGAGGGAAATGGATGCGAAAAATAAAAATAAATTTTAGAAAACCTTTTTAAAATTAGCATAAACTTACAAATTTACATGTCTCCTTTAAAGTTATCTCTTGAGAATGTGACATAAATTAATTTTAAAACCGTTAATTTTAAAAATATTCACCAGTAATGTATCCCTGGAATGATATAAAGTTTATATTGGAGAAACAAGGAGAGGAAGTCAAAAATTTTGAAACTCTAAGTAAAACAGTTTTTATTATTTTCAAAATAACTTTGTTTGAAACTCACATTATAAGAAGAGTAAGAAAACATTAATTTGTATTAAAACCTAATTTTCCCAGATATGATTTAAAAATACCATATAATTAAATTTCATGTTAGTAAAAACCAATCATAAAAAGAATAAATTCCGAATAAAAACTATATAACTCATGGAAATGAGAGTTTAGTTATCAATATCCCATACGGGAAGCACACTTCATGAAGCATGAATTATTTAAAAGGAGTTTTACATGGTAAATATATAAATAGTGATATAATGCCACATAATACAATAAAATATAATAATTTACACTTCTTATATGAGATAATCTCAAGTGAAGGATCATAACTGAAATGAATGAAAACTAAGTTACCAAAACATATTACGATTAGTGAAAAAATTGAGATAAAATAAATTTGTAGAAAATAAATTGATTTGGAATAGCTTATCAAATTAATTACAAGGAAATAAAATATATCATATACATTTATTTTATATATATATAACAATATGTGAATGAAACATGGTTTATAACATGTAACTTGTCTTAAATAATCATAATTGAGACCAAGAAAACCCTTGAATCTTGAGTAACATTTTAATAAAACCCAGTTGAAAGAGAGGGATTGTAGTTTAAAATAAAATTACATGATTGAAATAAAATTCAAGATATTATATCTCTAATTGTAATTATATACACTGAATAAATGAAACAAGGTGCACAATACCAAACATGTCTCAAAGAGAGGAATTTGAGATGAAAACTCTTACCTCAGTCCAAATTCATGTTACACTTTCCCCAAACATCATAAATAATTACATTAATATCATTCAATACATGCTGAAAATTCTTATTCATAACTATAACCATTTATAATTCTCATTAATATTCATTATATTCATATATATATTAGTTATTTTTTAAAATATTTTCAACACCCAGTGTAAGTAATCTGTATTGCTTTGAAGTAGTTTCATAAAAGTGGTGTTCGTATTTATAATTTTTTGAACATTAATTATGATAATATCATATAATAAACTTTAATATATTTAAAATAATTTTTATAAATATGTATTCTCATTTCATGGTTGTTTTGGTTGCAATCCAAGTGGTTGAAATCAATGACGAGCATGTTTCTACGATTCTTAATAAATAAATAGTATTTTCATAATTATTGTGTTAAATTTTGATATAACATTAATATAAAAAAACATAATTTTATTATTTATATCATGTTGTATTATTAGATAAGTTCTCATAGTCATCCATGATATAAATGTATATTATTGTTCATGTAGATGGCTAAAAGGGCCCAAACATGAACCAACCATGATTAATGGATGATTATGAGATGTTTTATTTGTAATATCATTATTGAAAAATCATAATGATATTATTCAGTTTTTATTAGTCTCATATATCATAATTGGATTCAATTATAAAAAAATTTATAAATTTGGAAATATTACATAATATTAATAAAAAAATTTCTTCTTAAGACGCTCGTTTTAAGAAATTGAATTAACGATAATCATTTTTTGAACATATAATTAATTGGTTAAAAAATATATATAACATAAAAATAAGATTATCCTTTAATTTAATCCTCATTCCCATCCATGTAATCCATAGATGAAAATAAAAAAAATTTAATCGTTCCAAGGAGGTGGTAGTCCACACGTAAGCCTGGTTGAGGATTTCATTTTCCATAGAATAATAGGAAGAATAAATAGATTTTATTATTTAAGAATAATAAATATTATATAAATATATTTATTATTTATTATATTATTCTTCTATACCAACCTTATAATGTGATTACAGAAATGAAATAAGTTGCGTCATGGAGGTGGTAGTCCAAACAACGCACTAATGATGATTTTTATTTTCTTAATAAAAAAGGGTAAAGGTGATTAATGATTATTCACATAACATAATAAAAATAAGTATATAAACAAAAATATTTCATTACACATGGATACAAAAAATTTAATTCTAAAATAAAAATATAAAAGAAAGAAGTTAAGTAAAAAATTAACACTCATGTTTAGAACTTTGATATTTCCTTAAAAGATCCATTGGAAATAGATGTCATAGGATAATATATTGTGACTATAATATAAAGAGAGTGAAATATTATTCTAGGGAATATAAAAAGGGTAGTTTTTATATTAAAAATAAATTTTTATGAGTTTATTGAATGGGTTTTGGGAGGTTTCTTTTAAAAGTGGTGAGAATTGTATTTTTGTAAATATTTCAAATTAATATAAAGGAGACACATGTTGAACATATCATGCAGCTAAATAATTGAGAAATAATTGAGTTTATAATATAAAAGGTTGATAAAAACATAATACACTTAATTATATTCATGTTTTTATCATGTTTCAAGCCTTTTTCACCTTGAATTATTACTTTTACCCATTTAGTTATTACAATGGTAACAAATTTTTAATTACAGTAACATATTCATTATCTAAAAATTAATTGGTGTTTATTAGATAATTTGGATCTATTTAATCTAAATTTTCAAATCATTTAATTTTATTAAATTTATTAAATTGAAAAAAAAATTAATATAAAAAATTATAATGTATTAAAAATAATATTTAATAAAATATTACTTATGTTCTAAAATATAAAATATCTATTTCATAATTAAAACCAATATTTTTAAAATTATAAAGTCACATATAAATGAAATATTCATTATTATAAAAAGTTTTCATGAATTTATAATTCAAAATTATATACAAATAATTTCATAAATGGTAGGTTATTTGTAAATACATTATTTTTCACTTTTCACCGAGAAAACATTTTTTTAGAAAAACCCCAAAAATTCATATTAAGATCATAATATTATGATTATTATAAAAATTATTTCAATTGATTAAAATTAAATTTATAAAGTTTTATAATTAAATATTTAAATAAAATCCTAAAATATAGTAAAAAACTATTCATATTGGAAAATAGTTTTTTAAAATGTTTACTTTTTTTATTATTTCCTATCAATTAGTAATGAATTTTTTGGTATTATATTATTAATATTATCAATGTATTTTATTATTATATGATATAAATTATAACATCTTGACATGAATCATCGAGTCTGTGTCGAAATTACACATGACCTCAAGTGCGCCTCCTCGTACAACAGAGTATTCTAACTATCTACAAGGGTCTAAAGTAGATCATGGGGAGACTATGCCCTCATATAGAATGAAAAAATTAAATAAATAAATAAACATGTAAATAATACACAGTAACATTAGGAGGAAACCATAAAAGTACCATCTTTATGAATGAATGCTGAAAAAATAGACTTAACCCAAAAACAAAGCACAGATCACCCACAGTCCGATCAAAATAATTTAAAAAAAACAAAATTACTAGAGGAATTGAAATACTAGCCTCACCTCAGCATATTATCTGGATCGGTAGTGAGTTATCTTACTCAACAGTCAAACCCAACTCCTCATCTCAACCTATACCTATAATAAATGAGGGATTATTAGGAACCCAAGTGTCGTGGATGTTAGGTCAGAATAATACAAAGTAACATAAGAGGGGGCGTGAATTGAGTCCTTTTGAAACTCCTGAAAGATTCTAGGTTGTAATCCTCTTAGTGATTTTTGAATATATTGTTTTTATCCTTGTTATTGAATATAACCAGTTTATAAACATAAATAATGAACGCTACAATTTTATAGTGGTTTGGGCCACAAAGATCCCTTAGTTCACATCACCAACCTCTCTCTTCATGCTTGCTGAATTTCACTAGTTAGGTCCTCTTATCATAAGACCATCAAATCCACAACTTAGTGAAGGCAGTTGACACCATTACAACAAGGATAAATAAAGCCTTGTGGTTCATTAAAATGGAATCATTTATCTGTATCTTAATACAAGAAGTTTTCATTACACCACAACTGAGTACGAGTAGTTAATACTCCAATAAATCAAAATAGTTTTATTTTTTGATACATTGGGTTGATCTTCACAATTGTAGTTTCATCAAATGAAAATAGAATAATCTTCTTCTTCATAAATAAAAGTATTCATGAAACAATAAATATTATGTGATCCTCGTAGAAAATGATCTTCAATATGAATATTAACTAACAACTACAGTAATCTTACTACAACATGACATTAAAATATGTATGTCTCCAAAGTATAGCCTCTTATATAAATAACAGAGCCGATCATTTTTTGCAGTATCAAAGTAATAGATATTAACAAGAATACAATTTTATGTGAATCTTTTATCACTTATATCACATATATCACACATACTACCACACTTTTATTCAAAAATAATTGGATCATATAAATAGCTTTCTTTTAATTGAATAGATCAATAAAAATCGCCTAATTGAATGTGGAAATTCAAATATGAATCGACTAGGGGAGTCTTAACTTCCATTAATGAATAGTATTGATTTTATCATTTGAATATGGTTCTCGGAATCAATCATAAGAAGATTTGAATCATCTTGTATCATTGTAAATGATTGTTTCATGAATCTTGGATAAAAATCTTGATTTTAAAACTATGTTATTAAATATTGAAATGTAGGGTTGAATTGTATAGTGTATGGTTCCTTTTCATAGATTAGGGTTCCTACCAATGTATGGTTAAATAAACATACTTTTTTCTTCATGTAACATAAGGAATAAAAGTAATGTAGGGATGATGATTCATACATTCATCCTTTTCTCGTGAAACTCCAAATGTAGAATTGATTAACCATACGTTCAAACACCAAAATGTAAGGTATGAATAGTGATTCCAAATTCTAACATGGGATAGATATTCTATATTTTTTTCATTCATTGAATATAGGGTTTTTGATCTATATGCAAATTGTTCTTCATAGTTTAGGGATAGTGATCCATATTTTCATTTAATGAATGTAGGTTTTTAACACTGTTTTCATAACACATCCCATTGCATTGAATTTCATCAAAGATATAAATAAAAACATGATATATATTCCTAAAACATACTTAACATAACTTCATTAAAAAAAAATTATTTTTGAGATTCAAAGTCAATATATATTTTAGATTATTGTTGAGATACAATATTCCCAATAATCTCCTCCTTTTGATGATCAGAAAACCCATAAAATAACTAATAAACAATATATTATTTGAATACACTCTGATAAACTATATAGATTTCATAATACTTTTTCAAGTTATAAGGTTTATCACAAAAATATTTTTTTTATTAAATATTATCCTTCTTTTTTGATATCAACAATGAAATTTTAAACGAGTAAATTATATAAACCAGAGTTAATATAGCACTAAAATGTAAATTAATGTTATAGTACACTATGTAGAAAAATAAGATATGTTATATATAATATTGAGTTTAAAAAATGGATAAATTATAAAATAATATAAAAAATATATATATTAAATTAAACTAAACATTAAATTCCAATAAAATGTTTAGAAAAAATATATGAATACCTTCTGTAATAAATGTAAGAAGTCTTCAAAATGAGGGGTTCTAGTGAGAAGGTTTTTCTAAATCAGAATCTCTATGGGAAGAAGGTGCATCCAGATGAGGAATGGTCTTAGAAATACCATTAATCTCAAGAAACTTTACTAGAAGGCTCTAAAAATGATTAATGAAGACATTTTTTCATTTATGAAGAGGCATCCTTGAATCTTTCTTGGTCATCATGCTTTCCACCAAATTCGTCGTAACAAACTCATTCACTAATTATTTAGATTGAATAAAGGATGTCCTTATATCAATAACTCGATGAATGATTGTTCGAAACTAGGATTCATTAGAGGTCATCTAACTATTTAAATCTCTTTGATTATCCAGAAGAACATTCAGAGGTGTACTATCACACTATAGAGTGTGCAACCTATTTCTGAATTCTTCGATCACATCAGTTATTTCTTTATATATCCTTATCAAGTTAGGAGAAGTGGGTTGAGGTATCTCGGTTGAAGCTTGATGACTATCCTTGGTAGATTGAAATTATTTTCCCAACATCAGCTTCATCAAAATCAAAATCAATCTACCCCATAGATTCATATTTCAAAGATTTTAATTCTCTCCCTAAAGATGTTATTAACCCTTCAATATATCCCATTAAAACCAAATTTTCATAAACATCCCTGAGTTGAGCTTGATGTGCCTGAAACTCAACTCTAAGCACTGTAAAACGTCTGAGCTGTTCAACAGTTTTACTTTCAATTTCCTATTATTGTCTTAAAGTTATATTTTGAGAATTTACTTGATTAAAACATTGATTCATCTCTTCAGTATCTCATTACAATGGGTCATAAGACTCGGTGGACTGAGCTTCACTTTTTCCAATTTCTATCAATTCCAAATATGGATATTTCACCTCTCTTAATACTAGTGCTTTTGTATAAACCGAAAAATCCGTAACTAAAGAAATATTTCATAGACCATCCATATCATCATTATGATCAATTTCTTTATATTGATCATCTCCTTGAGAAACTTCTTGAAAATTTCTAGTTACATGAGCCTCCTTCTCAGTAACGTCTTTTTCTTTAGCTTGGTCAAATGCCAAAAGATCATAACAGTTTATTGAAATTTTTTTATCTCATGAAGACTTTCCTCATAAATAACACATTCTTCTTATTATTTAGGCCTTGGCCTTATAGAACTAATAACAAGTAACTTATCCCTCTGAGCTCTATCAATAAACCTTTCTTTTTCTTTAATGCCAACTGGTATAAGTTGATTGAAATATTCACTCTCGAAAAATCCTAGTTTTCTAATATTTACATCATTGATAATATTTCTATGATTATATCTCTGAATAAAAGATATGTCTCTTATCTTTCCCATCATTTTCAACAATAAGGATATAATCCTTTTATAGGGGTAAAACCACATCCTCACATATTTTTAACAATAATGAATCAGATAACTTAGAATGTATTTATTGAAGTTCACATTAATATTGTTTAGGAAAAAAATAAATTATAAAATTTTTGATAAATGACTTTCTCAAGATATGTCTTCATTAGAACTTTTTTAGACTAGATGAATTTCATCAGGACTCGTCGATCATCATTAAGATATCTTATCATCAATTTCTTAAAAATTCTTTTTCAAAAAATAGAAAACATGATATCTTATAATATGTACTTATTATCTAGAATATTTATTTTATCAACAGTAAATTTCCCCTCATGTGGATAGGGAAAATCTTAGTAATATGAACCGGAGAGATATAAAACTTGTCATGATGGATCTTAGAGAAAACGACATCTTCATCAGATCAAAAAACAAAAGAAGCATTTAGACAGAACTCCTTCACTTATCTTTCAAAAAAATGGCATATAATTGTCACCAAAAATGAATTTTAATCCTTAAAACATTATATAATTCTTTAATGAGATATTTTTATATTTATACAATCAAAATTAGTTAACATTCCATGAAGAAATTTCTTATGCTTCAACTAAAGAATAGGTTCCCTTAGACCAACATCTTCAACTCTTCCTAAAGCTTCCATTCTTGAAAGTTTCACTATTGAAGATTAGAAGGATTACGATTTTTGTAAACTGGATAAATTCATTCTCTGATAACTAAAGGGATGTGATGGAGAAAAGTGGGATAGGGTATACAGTTTTCTCATACTGATTGAGAATGTACTTATTACATTAAAATTTGAAAAGATAAAAAACAAATTGAATCAAAATTCTATTTAAAACCAATATATATATAACTAAAATAAAATAATTAGTAATAATTAATAAAATATTACCTATCAAGTCTACTTAAAATAAAAAAATATAGATTAAGAACAATTTATTAAAAATTTATTTAAAATTTAGTATTCCTAAATCCCCCATAATAGAATAAAAAATTTCACTGGGAAGTGGTTTGGTAGAAATATCAGCTAATTGATATTTGGTATTAATAAATTCTAAAGATATATCATTTTCAGGAACATTATCTCTTAGAAAATGATGTCTTATATCAATATTCTTAGTTCTATAATGACTTATAGGATTTTTTAAATATTTATTGCACTTGTATTATCACATAAAATAGGTATATTATTAAAATTTAGTCAAAAGTCTGGTAGTTTTTTTATCCATAACACTTTCTTATAGAAATAGCCATCAGAAACATATTATGCCTCAGTTGTTGACCAGAAAACTAAGTGGTGTTTCTCACTTGACCATGACACTAAATATTTTCATAAAAATTGACAGGTTCCATAGGTTCTTCTTCTCTATAATCTATAACCTCTAACGTTATATTCTAAATATGAAATTAAATTAATATTATATTTTTTGGGGTAAAGAATAGATTGAAAAATGGTTCTTTTTTTATATATAAAAATTCCTTTCATAGCTGCAATATGGGATTCTTTTGGATTTTACTAAAATTTATAACATAAACCATATAGAAAACTTAATGTTTATTCAACTATAAGTAACATATAATAAACTACCTATCATACCACAGCATAACATGTTATCAAGTAGGATTCCAACTTCTTCCAAATAATGTTTTATATTACGATACATAGGTGTTGTATAATACTTTTTGTTCTCAAATTTAAACTTTTTCAATAAATTAATAATATATTTACTTTGATTTAATACATTTTCATAATTTTTTTGATAAATATGAAATCTTAAAAATAAATTTAACTCTCCCATTATACTCATATCAAATTTATTTTTCATCAGTTTTGATAAATCATTACAAATATTTCTATCTTTTGAACAAAAAATTACAACATCAATATAAATTTGTAATAATAAAATAATTAAACAAATAGTTTTGTTTATAAGTGTTGGATATATCAATCCAATAGTAATGAAATTTTTCAAATTCAAATATATTAATATTTCAAACTAAGCAATGGGTGCATCTTTAATTCTATAGAGATCTTTATTATGTTGAAAAAAATAATTTGGTTTTAGTGGGTTTTCAAAACAAAGAGGTTTTTCAACATAAAATTCTTCCATTTAATATATATTTAAAAAACATATTTAACATTAATATGGTATAATTTAAAATTCAAATGATATTAATAATATAAATGGATTCTAATGGATTCTAATATAGCTATAGGGGTAAATTTTCCATCATAATTTATTCTTTCTTTTTTATTATATCTTTTTTCTAATAATATATATTTATTTCTTGTTATGTTCCCTTGATCATCATGTTTATTTAAAAATTCCCACTTGATTCCTATTAATGGATAATTAGTTGTAATTTATCTTAATTCCCAAAATTCTTTTCTTATAAATTGTTTTAGTTATTCATTAATTGATAATAGGTAACTATCATATTCTAATTCTTCCTTAATATATTTATGTCCTAACTAAAATAGAGAGGCAAACAATTATGCCAGAATTCCTACATTTCTTCTAATTATAATTCTAGTGTCTACTTCTCTGATAAAATTTTCTAAATAATTCTTATTTAAGGTTTATATATTCCTAGAAATATAATTTCTCATTATTTAGTTTCAAGTTCTTCTAAACTGGTCAAAATTTTATTAACATAGTTTTCAAAATCATTTTTTTGGAATTCAAGTCTCATGGTGTCTAATGAATCAGTAATTCCACCAGTTTGATCTTTATCTTTAAAAAAAGTTTATATTCACCAAACTTCACATGACTTATTTCTTTAACAATCCTTGACTTTTTATTAAAAACTTTATTGGTTTTAGATGTAGTAAAATATCCAAACAATATTCCTTTATCAGATTTTGGATCAAACATACCAAGGTTTTCCTTAGTATTCATGATATAAACCTTACATCCATATACTTTAAAGTACATTACTTTAGGTTCTATGTTATTCCAAATATCATAAGGTATCCTTTTAAAAAACCCATTATTAAAACTCTATTCATTATATATGAGGTTTTTCTTATTGATTATTCCAAAAATAGGATGAAATATTATATTCATTCATTATAGTCCTTGAAATTTAATGAATAGTTCTGTTTCTTATTTAATAAATTCCATTTTTTTAGGTGTTATTGGTGTGGAGAAGGTTTGTTTAATACCATGTTTTGTGAAAATAGAATTAAATTTTTGATTCTCAAATTCTAAACAGTGATCACTTCTTAATAAAATTATTTTAAATCTTCTTTTATTTTGAACAATATTGAAATTTTTTTCAAAAATAGTGAACATTTCACTTTTGAGTATTAGAAAATATACCCAATTAAATAAATACTAATCATCAACTAAAAAATAGACATATAATATATGAGACAAACATTATAGTCTAAATGGTCCAAGCAAATCCATTTGGATATGTTATAAAGGTTTTGATGTAGCAATTTTTAAAATATATTTGAATGACGATTTGTGTTGTTAGCCAATTTTGTAATGCATCACAGAATCAATAATTTTCAAATTTAATACTAGGAAAATAAAAAAAACAAATTTTTTTATATACATTATGTAGATCATATATATTTCAATTTCTAAGTCTTCTATACCAAATCCATGACTAATTTGTATTTGAATTTAAACAATTCAATTTCTATTTACATGGATAATTTAAATAAAATGTATAAACATTGTCAATTATTTGTGCTCTAAATTTAAGAATTTTATATTTGAAGACTGGGTAGGAATTGTTAGAGAAATAAACATGAAATACATAATGACAAAGATGAAATATACTTATCATATTCTGATCTATCCCTTTCAATACATTAATTCTTTTATTGATAGAGTGTTTGGATCTCCAACTATTCGAACTCCAACAATTTTTTCCTTTTGATTTGTCACCAAAAGTGACTAGAACTCTATCCATATGAGTCGATGTATATAAATTTTATAAGTCTCCACTCATGTGTTCTAAATAGCCACAATCCAAATAACATATTGAATTTTTGTTCCTAAAGCTTTTTTCTTGCAAAATAATTTAAACACATGTTTGTTTTGGTACCCATATATTCTTGGGTCTAGTAGTGTCGGTGATTGATGATATAGGAATCCAGATCTCCCTTATCTTTCTTTAAATTATATCACTTTCCTGAGACAAACTTTTAGAAATAAAATTATTTTTAATAAAACTAATTTGTGGATTTCATAAATACGATTTTTTAGTGAAATGACCTTTTACTACACAATAATAGCAGGTAGCAATTTTTAATTGGGGACAAAATAATTATTGTATAATTATGATTTTTACCCTTGATTACTATTCCAATTCATTCTCTTTTAATAAAATTATTTCCAGTAATATCATTTAAAACTTTTTCTCCTTTATTAAAAATTATTTTATTAATTTTATAAGATTCCACTTAATCCTACAATTCATTAATTCTTTTCTCATGATCAATACTATTTATTATAGATGAATTGATTTTTTAAACTAGTTCTTGATGTTGTTTTATCATGGTAACAAAATTGAGAATATTTTTCAATGATTTATTCTTATAAAATAAAGAATCATATTTCTCTTATAACATTGAATAGTAAGAAAATAATTTACCATCTAAGAAACTACCAGTTTCAAAATTAGAAGATTAATAGGATTGTACTTCTTCTTCTTCCATAACCATAAATCACATGTTGGCTTCTAGTTTTTTTGTCTCTTTCTCTAAATCATATTTTGAAGAGATACTAGAGTCTTCAGATATACTCCATGTAGCCTACATAACTCTTTTTCCATTATACTCATAGTTATTATTCTTACGATAATTACTTTATTTACTTATTCTGTCATCTTTCATTTGGGGGGAATTAGGTCTAACGTGACCTAATGTTTGGCATTCATTGAATCGTATTTCTTTTGGTTCTTTTTAATCTTTAATAAAAAATTTTCTAAGGACTCTTTTTTTCTTGTAGAATCTTTTGAACTTTCTGGCTAGTTGAGTAAGTTCCATATTAGAACCCATGGAATTTAAATTTTTCTATGTATGGTCTTCTTGTTTTTTTCTAATATGCTTCTAAGATGTTACTTTTAGCGAAGTTTTTCCTCTTTTCACAAAACATCTAAGATATTAAACATTAGCAATCATTTATGATTCGTGCATCATCATATTTCTAATCAATTATTTCATTCTCAAATTCATGACAGTTCATGATTGATGAATAACTATAGATATACCATTCCATTTAGAGGGATGTACTCTAAGAACATTAAACGCATGATTTGATTGAATGATGGGATATTCCAAATTAGTAATATTATTTATAATCTTAGTTAACCTTCCATTCATATGTGTGATGCTTTCACCATCAAACATTCTAAATTTGTCAAAAGTTATCTTAGTAGTAGTATGTCTCATTTTTCTAATATTTTCCTTTTTTTCATAAGTAACTGCAATATTTTCCACATATCATAGGCAGTAGGACATTATGATACAAGTTTAAACTCATCAATTCCAAGTCTATAGATAATTTCATTTTTTTATTTTCAATTGATTTTATATTCACTTTGATTTTAGTAGTCTTTGTTTCGGGTATATCAGGAATTGAATAATGAGTAATGATCTCTTAATAAACATTGAATCCAAAATTCTTCAGATATATTTTCATTTTTGATTTCCAGCATCAATAGTTTTCACAATTAATGTATGGATCACGAACCATAGACATTACTTATTTCTAATCAATCATTTCTTTTTTTATTGTACAGAACTTATTATTTTCATCTTATTATATATTTATTCCAAAATATCACCTATGATGCTAATTGTTAGTCCATAATAATAAAATTTTACATAAGAGGGGGGGAATTGTGTCTTTTTGAAACTCCCGATAGATTATAGTAGGAAAACCACATAGAAATTTATGCAGATATTCATCAGTCTCTTTTATAATGAATTTAAGTATCAAATAAATAGAAATAATGAACACAATAATCTTATAGTAGTTTTGGGCAGAAATATCCCATTGTCCACTCCACCAATTCTCTCTCTGAAAACATAGTGAATTTCACTAGCAAGTTCTTATTATCACAAGACCTTAAAATCCAAAATTGAGTGTAGGAAATTGAAATCGTTACAAAAAAATTAAATAAAGACTTCTAGTTCTTAAATATTGAAACGATTATCCAAATCTTAATAAAAAATGTTGATACTTCACCACAACTGAGTATGAACAATTCATACTCCAATAAATTAAAAGATTGTGATTTTTGATGGTTTGGGTTGATCTTCACAGTTTTTCAACAGAAACTGACAGTAGAAGGATCATCTTCTTTAGAAGTGAGAGTATTCAAGAACAATAATTCAGAGGCAATCCTAGTTGTAATTTAACTTTAATATGAATATAAACTAATAGGACAACTAATCTTACAATAGTATGAGGTTAAAATATGTATTTCTCTAAAGTGTATCATCTTCTGCAAATAACAGATTAGAATGTTTTTTGTACCGGTACAGTAAAGGATATTAACTAGAATACAATCGAATATGAATATTGTATCACATGTATTACATATATCATACAAACTACCACCCATTTATTTAAAAATAATTTGATCAAATAAGTAGATTTATTTCTATTTAATAGATCCAAGAAAACCATCTGATAGAACACATAAATTCAAATCTAAATCTACTATGGGATACGTAATGTCCCTTAAAAATAGGATAGATTTTCAATATTAAATTTAGTTCATTGAATAAATAATAACAATATTTTAATCATCTTGTAACAATTTTAAGGGATGCTTCATGAATCTTGTATAAATATATTATTTTTAAAACTCCACTGTTGAATAGTCAAACATAGGGTGGAACTGCGTTGTGTAGGGTTCCATTACATAGCGTAAAGTTCCTTTTCATAGCAAAGGGTTCCTACTAATGCATGTATTATTAACCATACTTTATTCTGCATGTAACATAGGTAAAAAAAATGTAATATAGGGATGATGATCCATACGTTCATCCTTTTATAATGAAATTCCAAATATAACATTGATTAACCAAATGTTCAAAATTATGAACATAGGGTATGAATAATGATTCTATATTCCAACATAGGGGTCATATTTCATCCATTTTTCATTTGATGGATGTAGGGTTTCTGATCCATATGCAAACTATTCAGCATATCCTAACGATGCTAATCCATACGTTCATTTACTGAATATAGGGTATTTACATTGTTTTCATAATAAGTCTTGTAGCTTTGTATTTCGCAGAAGATATAAATAAAAATTTGATATATATTCCTAAAACATATATAACATAAATTTATTATAAAATAAAAAAGGTTATTTGTGAGCATCCAAATCAACATATATTATAGATTATTATCGAGACAATACATGTCCAATAATGGTTGCCCGAGTAAGGAGTGAGTAAAACTCAGTAAGACTCCACCAATGTGGTCTAGTACCCAATTAGTAAATTCAGTGTGTACATGTAATCAGGTCAAAAAACTAATAAATAAATAAATATCATCCTAAGAATAACATATAATCAACAACAATAAACAAACAAACAACATCATATACCGAGCAGTCATGCACTAACTAAGACATTATGAACCCTGGACCATACCTACTTCTTATCCAAGATAGAATGTAGTCATCATAGAGTCTTGAACTAGAGTCAAACATAAGGTCACTGCATGTATCACAGAGTATCCATAAGGGTATCAAGTCTTGATTTGGGCTACAACGAAACCATGCCTTGACACTCCCTTGGGTCAAGCTGAATGGTCGTTATATGCCAGCCTTATGTCCTCAGTCATGTAACTATAGATTAACATGCATGTCTGTAGCCTCTCAAATCATGCCATAACACCTCCATTACCCTACCTCGTGCTCTGTTCCATCATCACCATTTCAACAAGTCATTCATACTCCCCCTATAAGAGATAAATATTTCCTGATGATCCACCTATCCCAATTAACAAAAAAATCCTCCAAAATAAGGGTAATAAAATGTAACCGAGTAGAGAATACAAGGTCAAGGCATGTAAAATCATCACGGTTAATTATTATCAACAAACATAACATTTAATCATCATAAAACATTTTATAATAATCTACATAAGTATGGTCATAAAATCAAGCATAATATATGGGTATCAAGGTAACAAGGGTATAAACATAAACAGAGCATGAAATATCATCATGAGCAATCAGTAATAACAAACATAACATGTGATCGTCATAAAAAATTTTATAAAAAGATACATAAGAACACTCATTGAATTAATCATCATATATATTTCTCAAGTAATCAAAGGTTTACTCATGAACAGATCTTGGAATATATTCATGAGTCAAAGAAGCTACAAATGTGATAAATACATCAATATAGTCTCACAGGATGCACACACATGTGTGATCAAGCATCAGTAATTAGTGGTTGGCATTAATTCAGTGCTCAAGGGTCCATTGTTTCCCTGGACACCCTATCCAATTACAATTCGCATAATTCCATTATTTAATAAATACTAAGGATCATTAATTAATTAATAATTGATTATTATTCATAATAGAATATAAATTATGGTCCATTTGATTAAGGAGGAAAAACTCATACCCCATACCAATAAACATACATAATACTATAGGTTAGAGTACAATGGTTGACCAACATCAAATAGAGTCAACTCCAAACCAAGAAAATCCAAACAACTTTTTCTAAGTCCAAACAAGTCTACTCAGTCTTCATTGATCACCAAAAGGTTGTAACTCAAGGTCAAGAATTATAAATTAATTAATTATAATTAATTTAATGATTATAAAGAATATCACATATTTTAGGAAAAAGGAATACTTTCATAAGGACTTATCGGTTATCACCACTTTTTCATAACAATGACCAACCATCCATGGAAGGTCTGTAACATTATTCTGGCTTCATTCTGGGAAACATCCCTATCGCATGAAAATAATAAAAAACCTATTTAATATTATTAAATTATAACCTTTTCAAGGAAAAAATCCAATTAAATACGTTATACATAATTTCTTCCAAAATAGTTTGAGCCATAACCAACACACTTATAGTTCTAAAATGAGTAAAATCCCCAAATGAATTCTTTGATATAATAGAAAGTTTAACTTAAATTGACTAAAAACCAAAGGATCTATCATTATAGAACATACCTTCATAGAAATACCCATCAACTGTACTTGTTCATTGTCTATAGACATCCTATATCTATTTTGATACAAATATCCATTGTATTGATAGAATTACATCAAGATCTGATAGAATTATCATAAATTATTGAATGTAGATCGTGTTAATGATTAATCGATTCATTAAATAATAGAAGGAAATAACATCCACCGAATATTAATACATACAAGTATTTTAATGTCAATCACATACCCAGAGAATCATCTATGAAAAATGACACAATGATTCTCTACCAAAAGATTAAGAACCCGGATAATATCAAATAAAAATGAAGTATATACCAAGAATCTCCAAATATTAACATCAAGATCAAACTTGGATCGAAAGAGACTATTGGATGGATGAAGAGTGGTGGATATTGATAAATACTTTTAAAAAATAATGTTATAGAGGTAAAAACTAATGGCGCCTCACTGGATGAAAAACCCAAGACATCCCCATTAAAAAAATGCCTAGTATACCCCACAGGCTAGCCAATTTTCCACAAACCACCCAGTACTGGAACCCTGATTGCTCAGCACACCCAGGTGGGAAACATGCCAACTACCTACATCATTATCTAGCCAATGAGTCTTATTGGATAGTAAGGGCTTCTACTCACCCCAATAAATATTCACCACCACTACTGCTACTATATATGCTAGACTGACCAACTCCCCGACCTTCTTTTGAGATTGATTTCACCCACCATACTACCATTAAATTATAAAAAGAATACTTAATGATGTTAAAACATTTATATTCTCCATTTGTAACCTATTTCCGTAAGAAAAACCATCCACTATATGAAGTGTTCAAATTCCCTCCAATATTTAAAAACTATAAAAATATGAGTCGAAAAAATCTCCCCACCACAGAACTTCTCATCCCCGGGTGTTTACAAAAACATATGCTGCATGATAAGGAATCCCTCAACTCAAGAGGCCGAAAAACCCCGTAGAAATCTCTAGGAGAGTTGGAATCCATGAACAACACTGGAAGAATGCTGCCTAACCATAAGGCAGCCGCATAGGGCATCCATCCATATAGGAATGTGGCCCATGTGGGGTAGAGTCTATGAAGGAGAATAGTGGGCATGGAGGCCTATATAGGACGTGCATTGCATGTGGCCCATGTGTGAAATTGTTTTCTGAGATCTCACCCCGATGTAGTCGATATGGCCATTCATCCAGTGGATTTTTTTATAAACCGTATCCCCTCTAACTCACTATTTCTATTTGGGATGGAAAAGAAAACAGTATTGTTCATCATTTAAAACCCCACCTCGCCTGTACTCATTTATAATATTTTTTTCATACTCTATCCTTATTGTCACTTTCATCAATGTTTTTCACTGCTTCTCTAACTATGATCCACCATTAAAGACCACCAGGAGAGCTCAGCTTGAGATGTCTCCCAATATAATGCCTCTACACCATGATGGATCCCCTCTGGACCATCATCTGACCACAATTTTTCCCCTTTAGATACTATAAAGGATAGAGGGGTTGAAGATATCACCACAATGCCACCAAACTCCTACTTCTATGAATCCACTACCACATCTTCACCACCATAAATCATGGAGGGACACCCCACATCTAATAGAGTCAATACTGCATGAATTTAAAACGCCCATGTTATTCAGATGTTTCTATACATTCACTCTCAAATATCATGGATAAGAAATCATCAAAAAAGATAGATATATTCCACAGTTCATGGGGGTATTTCAAAACCAATAGATTCATTAATATCTCCCTTGACCACCAAAGGAGGCTAAGGTTCTCTCCCTCAGTCAATAAAATGAGTCCCTTGCTGCTCACTGGGTGTCAAAACCCACTACAGATGTAATCCACCATCAGGAAGAAGTATAAATCATTGTTTCTTATTCTCATTTTAATTTTAATTTTAATTTTATTTTATTTTTTTATTCATTTTTAACTTCCATTCTCTTTTAGAAATAGTATCCATGAATTTTTTTTCAAGTAAAGCTCACATATTATTCTCTTTTTCCCATTCTCCTTTTTCTTTTTCTTTTTATTTTTATTTCTTCTTAATTTAATCTTTTAAAATTTTTCCTATATATTATAATATTTTTTATTTTTTTATTTTATTTTATTTCCCAAATCTCTCTATTTATCAAATTTTTCTATTTTATTATTTTTGTGATTTCAGATATGTGTTTTCTTCTTCTTATCTCATCCATTTTCTCATTATTTTAATTATATATGCTTCTCTTCTTCCAATAAAACAAAGTGATGAATTACTATAAATAATGAGGTTATGTCCTAAGGCTTGTCCTAGGAGAGGTCAAGATGTTCTTGAAATCTTTCAGAATGTTTATTTTATGTTTTTGTTACGTATGAGTGGGACGCCTGGGTGTGACATTTTTCCCATGTGACATTCATATCAAATCCATTTCCTTTATTTTATTTTATTGATTTTCACTATACTTAATTGGATATATATTCACATGATGGATTTGAGAAAATCCAGGAATGAACCAACATTCGATGTTGTCATGTACTAGAAGATGTCACTACTCCGACTGTGGTGTTCCATCTACCTTGATTATAGGATGATGTGGAATTTAGATTTATTAAGGCATTTGAGATTTCACAATTTTAAAATAAAAGAATAGTGATTAATACATGAGATATCACAGATGGATTATATAACTAAATTTAAAAAAATAAATGATAATAATAATGGAAACCAAAACCAAAATCCGGACCAAGTTCTTTCCTCCTAATCATATTTTTTAGAATTGAATGTTAGTTTAGTTTAATTTAAATATTCCATGTCATTCCGTTATTTTTGAGTATAAAAAAACTAAAATTATAATATTTTCATAAAATAAAAAAAATAAAAAAAATAAGTATCTTAGGTGAATTAGAATAAGTAGATAAATAACAATGATCTCCCCAAGTGACACAACCCGGTTTATCCTCTATGCTTCATTAGAAAAATAATTTTTATTTTTTCATGTCCTATGATATGTGTTCATCAAAACTAGTGTCGTTGCAAGATAACTAATAAGTTTCTTTTACTTTTTTCTGTTTTTCACATTATAAATTGTTTTAATTAATTAAATATACCATAAAATTTTATTTTCCCATGATTTTTTCAAATGATTATTTTTTCAATTCATGTAATATTTACTCACATTTTCTAGTATAAGAAACATACAACAATTTTTATTCCCTCCAACGAAAATATTATTTTCTTATTATAATGGTCAAGTATAAGAAAAAAAGTAATAAATAGAGGTGCATATCCTCAATTTTTATTTCCATGGTCAATAAATCCAAATTGACTTTCAAATATTCATGGTCAAGAATTAATTTACATGGGTTTTCCCCAATTTCAAACAATACATACAAGGTGTATGGGGAGATATGATAATATCAATAGACAAACAATTTTATGAACCATACTCATTAATATCATGGAGATCTAGATAGTAAAGATGAATACCCTTGTGCTGATACAAATATAAGAAATGTTTAATATTAGTTTTTGAGTAACCGGGTAGAGGATGAAATTCAATGTAGTCATCCCATCAATAATATTGAACAATCGGTACCTAGATACATATTTTTTTCCATGAAATGTGAGGACACCTCTCATGTGATGTAATTTGTATAAAAGATGGAGGATTCTAACCACCTACCTACACATTCCACCATCAAACACAAAAAGGCACTCACCATTGAAGATGATATCAAAGATAAACCAATTAAGAGAGTTTAAATTATCTCAAAATCTATTTAAATTGATTTTATTAAATTTTGATTGAGTATTAATTCACTCTACTTCAAAAAAAATTTACAAATTGTCTTCATTAGGCTATTGAGGAAGATGATGAAATTGAATATGCACCAGTTAAATGAAACATGGAGATCCCAAATTTTTATTAACAGAAATTTGAGGAATCTTGTGAAAAAGTAAAAGTTGATGAACCTAAGGAAATCAAGGTAGAGGATGGTCATTTTTTAAGGGATAAATTTCTTATTAAAAATTAAAATTAATATTTTATTCAACTAAAAATACCTTCTTGGTTTTACTTAAAATATTCAATTCATGTAGATCATGTTAAGACAACACTAAAAAATAATTATATATTCATACAAGTAGAAACCAAAGAAGAGGATGATTCATACTTAATCCTACATCTACATTCATGTTGTACTTACTTATGATGGAGATGGATCCAGTATACTCTATCTATAGATCATTACTTACCACGAAATATGAATTGGAAGCTGAGAAAATCCATATGTGGTCAATTAATTTTAAGAATCTTCATCCAACATCAGACTTTGGATAATAGCTGGTACTACCCTCTAGAGTAAGTAAAATAATAGGACCCACTTGTGGGTCATACCAAGACTTATCTTTACTTTAATTCTAGTAATTTCAATTTCAGCTTTAGGAAGCAGTTGAAAAATCATCCCACCCCTCTTATCTTTTTGAGCTTAAATGACACGATCCATATACATAATTGGGTAATTTTATTATATAAGTTTATGATGGTTGATGTAAGTCCCAAATTATAGAATAAAAATATTGTAGATTCATGATATCATGGATTTTATCCTTACTTTTTTTGTATTCAAATTCCTTACATTATTTTTCCAATACTTGTTTTGAGCATTAAACAAGAAATTTCATTCCCATTCTTGGATTATTGATTTACATGACTTATCTAGGAGACCTTAGTTTCTTAGGAATCCTATGATTATATGTTTTATATTTAAATTATAATGAAATTGAATGAGTAGAATGAATAATTAGATGAATAATGTAAATCATGGATTTTAAAATGAATTTTCATGATTTGGGAGAATTTATAGATTCATGTAAATGAAATTTTTTTATCATTTTCGCAGATTGAATTTTAAAACTTTATGTGTATTGGTTTTTTATTATTATTCATGCCTTGAATAATTATCCTAAATCATATAACCAATTCATGAGAGGGTGTCTGGATTATGTACTTCTAATTCTATCTGAAGGATATTTGATGAGTGATCTTTGGGATTACCACCCATTAGAAATTTCATTGAGACTTATCAAATCAATGAATGCAAAAAAACACATTTTAAATGATTGATACATATTCTTAAAATCCATTATCCTTATCACCTCCTTTACATCAATCCTTGTTTATCCCATAAGGACAATGAGTTCCTTTATTATTAATGATCCATGTTTCTAGACTTTTTAATTAATTTTTACACCATATTAGTTTTTTCATGATATTTTAATGTTGTGGTGTGTGGGTGAAGGGAGTCATGAATAAAGGGATGAAATACATTAAATGGAGTGTGGGGCTGAAAAATATGTGTATTGAGAAAGGTTTATATTCATTATACTATTTATTATTTTTCCCCACATGGGAAAAATATAAAATGATAAAATGATCCAAAAAAATAAAATAATTTGTTGTGACTTAAAATAATAAAAAATCTCATCACTAGACCAATGAAGTTTTATCATATGTGGTTAAGTGGTGGATGGAAGGTTTACTTTAATCATAAATTTAGGAAAAAAATGAAATATTACATTGAAAAATAAAAAAGGGAATAAAAGTTAATAAACAATTAGGATGTATCCCAAATCATTCATTATGATTTACTTTGATCATGACCTTACATTAAGTTTGGAGAAATTGGTAGTGGATATTTTAAAGTGGATAATGTCATTACACATTCATTTTTTAGATCATTCAATTTACTTTAGGGATTAACCTCCTCCATAAGCCATAAATTTTAATCATAAATTCATACTAACCTTTATTCTTAGAGTCATTTGATCCTTTAATTAAATACCATATGATTTTATGTGACAATTGTCATTAAAAAGTGGAAAAAGAGTAATTTTTCAAGCCTATAGATAAGGATCATGTTCTCATGATATGAGAATAACCTGATTTGAATAATATCATGAGTGATGAGTAAAAATATTTGGAGGAGAGTATAATCATAATTTTTAATTTTAAATGATAATAAATTAAAGAGCATAAAACAATAAAAGAAAAAGTTCCACAATTATTAAAAATGGATAAAATAAAATCATTTTGTTGAATGTTTCATTGAAAATTTGAGTAATTAAATTGATATTTTAAGTTTATTTTTGAAAATTTAATTTAACATTGATAATTGTTTAATTTTATTACTTTGAAATTTGAATAATGGTACCATTGGTTCCCTATGAATTCCTTGTGGAGATTTTATGCTAGAGGGAGAGCATGGTTCAAGTATGGGGGTATTTGAAATACAAATTTTATTATGAAATTTTAAAACTACTTTATAGGGATTTTGAGTTTTCATTAAGGAATAATAACATAAATTGAATTTTTTAGTGAAATGTGGGGAATTATGAAATCAAACTTTAAATGCTTTGAGATGAAAAAAATATGTTTTTTTTTGAAATTTAGAATTTATTTTAACATTGTGTTGAAACCCTATTAAGATGTATTTAAATTTAAATGGTTTTCAAAAACAAATTATTAGCTATCAAGGAAGCCCTCAAATCCAGAGGATGAGGACCCCTTTGCCAGGTCAAAGAGATCCAACCAGCCTTGAACAACCACATAAGAAGGCCGATCAACCACAAGGGAATTCCATGGGGTATCAATCTGTGTGAGAGAGTATCCTACTGGGGTTCGAGGCCACAAGTGAGTATAGTTTTTTCAAAGGCACGTGTGGTTTGTGCGGTGCACATGGACCATATTTTAATGTATGTTTCGAGGTCCCACCCCGGTGAAGGCAATATGGTCGGTCATCCCATGACTTTGTTTATAAACTATCACCCCTCTGCTTCACCATTTTGATATAGGGAAATAAAATAAGAGGCATTATTCATCATTTAAAATCATTCCTTACCCAAGTTTACTTATATCACACTTCTATACAATTCCTTTCCCACCACCATCATCATCATCAGTCGCTACTACTCTAACCGGGATCCACCATGGAAGTCCACCGATGGTGCTTGGCTCATACCATTTCCCACAACCACACATTTACACCAATATTAATCCCCTCCAGACAATAATCCAACCACAATGAGCCCCATTTGACTAAATAGAATATTGGAGAGGTTGAGGATCTCACCACGGAGCCACTAATTTCCTGATATCATTCCACCAATTCCATGTCCATACTTATATGCACCACGAAGGGCTATCTATCTTCTGTTAAATTCCATATTGCATAAATTTAAAACACTTGAGTCATTCAGGTGTTTCCATTCATTTATTCCCATGTATTAAGGAGAATAAATATTTAATATAAGATAAAGATATACCATGGGTCTTGGGGGTATTTTAAAAACAAATAGGTATGTGTAGATATCCCTTGACCACCAAAGGATCTTGAGGGCCTCTCCCTTCGTCTATAAAAGGAAACCCTTTTTTCTCACCTAGAATTTTTACTCACTATTGAGGGAATACACTATGAGGAAGGATCCTTGGTCTTATGTTTTTCATTCATTTTAATCTTATTTTTATTTTCATTTAATTTTTTTTCTTTTAATTCATTTTTTATTTTCATCCTCTTTTATAAATAATATCCATTCATTTTTTTTCCAGTGAACCACCCATATTCATCTCTTCATATCCTTGGTCATATTTATTTTCTTCTTTTTATTTTTATTTCCTCTTATTTTTTTCTTTTTACTTTTTTCCTTTATATTATATATATATATATATATTATTTTATTTTATTAATATCTTTCCTTCTCCTCTTATTTTTTTATTTTTTTTATTTCATGTGTCTGTTTCCATATTCTTATCTCATCACATTTATTTTTATTTTTATTCTCTCTTATTTTCTTCTTTATATCCATAGAAGTGATCTCTTACCACTAACAATGAGAGACTAACCTGAGGCTTTTACTAGTGGAGTTTAAGGTGGTCTTGAATTATTTCTTAACTTTTATTTTGTATTTGTGTCGATATGACTGGTATTAAAGGGTGTGACATTTTCCCCCCAAGACATGAAACTCAAATATATTTCTATTATTTTACTTTATATATTTTATCTCTCTTAATTGGTTATCTCTTCACATGATGAAGATGAACTAACTGATGGGTGAAATTAAATTTTATAGAGCCGAGTATTGGAAGATGTCACATCTTCAACTAAGGTGTACCATCAACCTTGATTACCGGAGGCGGTTGGATTTAGATTTATTAAGGAATTAATGATTTAAAAATTTATAAATAAAAGGATAATTATTCATGCATGATATCTGAAAGATGGATTGTAAAACTAAATTTTAAAAAATAGAGAAAAATGATGGAACCCAAAACCAAACTCGAGACCAAATGTTTTCTTACTAATCACAATCTATTTAGTAATGCATGTTAGTTTGGTTTAAATTTTCATATTTCATGTCATTTAATAATTTTAAAAATTAATCAAAAGAAAAATTATCATTGTTACCATAAAATATTAAAAAAATATGTAGTTTATGTGAATTAGATTAAGTAGGTGAAAAACTGTAAAGCTCATCAAGTGAGATAACTATGGTCATACTCTATGTCGCATTAGGAAAATAAATTTTCTTCTTCCACACCCTTTGAAAAGAGTGTGCAGTTGCACATTAGTCTCCTGACGTCTCTATGATCGTCTAATGGTCGGTCCCATACAACACCACAACCCTTCCCACATGAGATGTAATTTCACATGCGACTAGTTTTTTTGTCTACACCAATGGGTGTCCATATTTTTCAACTCTTAGTTATTAAATTAATCTACCAATACCCTAACTAAACTATCACTGAACACAATCACTAAACATGAATCCCATTCACACTCATTTATAAATAAATGATCCAATTAATAAAAAGACTCAGATTGCAAATAACACATTCCATTACATTCAATAATACATTTCTAATATATATGATGCTTTCCAATAGCCTATGTGTGGGTTATGACTTTTGAACCAAATTGGTATCATTCCCTCACACAAACCACTACATCGGGCCCTAACATTTTCATCAAATAAAAAACTCAGTTCGAACACACAATAGTACCCAGATCCCTTAATGATTTCATTTTCAACTATAGATACCTCTACATAGACCTCCACCTATAGGCTGTTAATACCTACAAGATTTATTACTAATAAACCAATTTCTATTTGTAAGGATGACTGTGAACTGAATTCATCAGTGACCTAATTTTACTAACTCCAACGAGTTCATCCACAAAACCAAAAATATTCCCAATGGTTAACTCACCGCCCACTCCACTGATTCCACTAACCTTATTTTCATCTATTGGGATGAATGATCACAAATTAAGGATTCTGAGAAAGGAAATATAACACCACTCTTTCTCTAATAAAGTTTATTTCCCCATGATTCTAGGGCCTCTAAGCCAATAATCACTCGCCATTTATACTATCCACACACTTCAAGTCCCCAACACCATGAAACCTAAGTATTATTAGTGATTCTATTTATGAAAAACCATTTAATTTCTACTGAAATTTACTATCAACCACCCATCACATAGGGCTCCATTGGATCCACTGAGCATCCACCCAGATTATCAATTCCCTAGGTCTGACCGCTTAGTATATTCACCATAATTCTAAAGAGAGTCACATTCTAGACTAATAGGCTAGAAAATTGTTGGTCCAACCCTCGATTCGGAAAAAGTCAAAGTGCCCTAAAACACAACCTTATATTAACGTACTAGAACTCAAGGTAAACTATACTTCAAAGTTGTAAAGAAATTTAAAAGACCTTTCTTGATGCCTTCCAAAGGTTACTCACCTTCATAAGGAATTTTTATTTATGAAAACTAATGTTAAGTCATTAACCCATACTATCCCATCATAAGTAAAATCTTCATCTTGTTACTCCCAAGTAGCATGAGGCACCAAATTTCTAGTAAACATAGTTTCATCTCCAAGGCCACAAGGTCTATCACGTAACCCACAACAAGGTTTCACTAAGTTTCAAAACCCACTAAACATCATATAGGCATGAATGTATGGAAATTCCATGAAAAATTCTCCATTAGAATATCAATATTAAGGAAAAAGACTCCTTTTTTGGTTAAACAGAATATTGATAACTCCTCATATACTATAGTTGGAACCTTAATTAATTGGACATATGCATCAGATACTCACACAAGGTTCTTTACTAAGGAAATTAATACCCAAAATGATCAAACAAGGTTCATTATTCTATATGTGCATAGAGGTACTGCATCATAATCGTTGTAATCATTGCAGGACAAGTGCATCCGATCATAGTCTCACATGACCTGCTATCATAATTAGACACTTATAGGGGTCCTTCTAAAATAATTTCAACAAGCACTCTTATGTAAAAACATATTACAAGTTGCCGACACCAAAATAGTTGATTCCACTATCATTAATACAATAAAACAAAAGCATCATATATGTCATGAGAAACTTATGTTATGAATTGATGTATGTGACACAAGTTTCTAACATGACCAAGAGTCAAATAAATATAAAATTAAAAACATAAAAATATATGCCTTTCACGCAATGTGAATTCATATAATCATAATAGTACAAATAAAGATTATCAATACCATTGCTTGGTAACCTAGTATTCCCTAAGAAATGGTGTTATTAAAGCAAAAAACTAAGTTTCATCATAATATCCAACACATTCTTATTTCACTTGTCTACCAATTCCCCAAAATATGAAAGTAAGGTGCCTATGATACCATTTTGTAACATCCTATCATGAATCACTGAGTTAAATATGAAATTACATATAAACTCATGTGCACCTCCCCTTATTCTAGAGGTAGGAGACTAGCAGCAAGGGTTTAAGGTAGACCATGGGGAGAATATTCCCTCTATTAGAGTTCCCAATAATAGATAAATAACCTAACATGTAAAAAATATAAAATCATAATATGTAAAAACTAATAACATAACATTTGTATGAATGAATGTGAAAACAACAGAACGAACCTCAAAAAAATAACAAATCACCAACCATAAAATAACATGTATAATTAATACCCAAAATAAATTTAGAAGAGGGTTTGTAACTCCAATCTCACCTAATCCCCATAATCATACCCGTAATAAGTTATCATGCTCCACGATCAAACCTAGGGACTCAAATCAACATGTACCTTCAATAAGTAAGGGATTATTAGGTACCCATGTGCCTTGGTCTCTTGAGCAGGGAATGAGTAAAATCAAGTAGGAAACCACCAACACGTTCTAGTATCCAACTGATAAATGTAGTTTATGTGCATGTGATAATATTAGTAAAAAAAATATAATTACATAATTATAACATATAATCACCAAGAAAGAAAAAAGAAAAAAACACCATATATTTAGTGGTCATGTGTATACCAAGTCACCACGAACCCTCAATTGTACCTGTTTCAACACCATTTCTGAATGTATACATCAAAGTGTAATGAACTAGAGTGAACCATAAGGTCACCAAATTTATTCCAAATTATTTTCAAGGATAATGTGTCTCAGGTTCAGCTATAAGGACATAATGCCTCATCTCTCTCATGTTTCAAGGCACAAGTCCACCATGCCCCTACACTTCCTCGAGTTTTGTCTCAAGGACATCATACCCAAAAATAATGTCCCGGATCAAGTCACCATAGAACATTATTCCCCACTATTTCCCCCGGGTCATGCCACAAGGTCATCGTGTCCCTACTATATGCATAGTTATATTTCCATATTCATATAAAGTCATGTATACTCACTCTATAATGAATAACCATTTCATGTAGAACCACCTATACCAAGTACCCAAAAAAATACCTCCAAAATTAGGGTAATAACACATAATGGGGTAGAGAATATAAGGGTAACATATAGAAAATGTCCATGAGGTATTAGAAGCTACGAACATAACATGTGATCATCATCAAACCTAGTATAGAAAGATACATATGAACACTAATAGAATCAATCATCATATATGGGTCTTAAGGAAACAAGGGTAGACACATAGAAAAATCATGGAATATCATCCTGGGTAATCAATATTTAAAAACATAACATTTGATCATCATCATAAATGGTATAATAAACTACATAAGTACACTCAAGGAATCAAGAATCATATATGGGTCCCATGAAAATTAATTTATATAAACAAACAATGAATGGAATATCATCTTGAGTCAAAGTAGCTATATATGTAATCAATACATCAACATGGCCTCAAAATATATACACACAAATAGATGTGATCATGTATCATCCATTAGAAGTAGATGTTAATTAAATATTCAATAGGATATCATAGACCATGACACCATGTCCAATTACATTAGTCATAGTTCCTTTAATTATTTAAGACTAAGAATCATTAATTAATTTAGAATTTATTTACATTAAAAACACAATATGAGTTAATGGTTGTTTATATAAGGTGGAGACCCTCATAAAATATTCCAATAAACACATATAATACTATAGGGTAGAGTACATTGTACCACCTACCTTAAATGGAGTCAACTAAAAACTAAGAAAATCCCGACACATTTTTCTAAGTCTTCTCTAGTCCATTCAGTCTCTATTCATCACCATGAGGTAATAAATCAATACCATGAATTATTAATTAATTAAGATTCACTATGTTATAATTATTCAAATGATTAAAAGGAATATCACATTTTCATGGTGAAAGGCAGTCTAATCAAAAGACGTATCGGTTATTACTGCTTAGTTAGAGCTAGGATTCACTATCCATGAAAGGCCTGCAACATGCTTCTAACTTCTTTATAAGAAAAATGCTTATCACATGTCGACAATACAAAATACAAATTAAAATAATTAAATTGTGACCTTTGGAAAGAAGCAACCAAATGATGTACCTTAGCTTCAACATCATCCAATGAAGTTCAATCCTCTCGCAACTCACTCCCGATTCTAAGATGAGAAAAGGTACAATGTCAATTCCTTGATATTATGGACAATTTGACTTAAATTATCTAAAATCTAAATAATAGATCATCATTGAGTGTGCCTTCATCCAAATGTTCCTCAAAGATACCCATTCAATGTCTCATGACATTATTTATCCATACAGATCCAAATCTCCATCATACAATGACCAGGGTCGGCCCTAGGGCAAGCCCAAAGAGCCCATGGGCTAGGGAAACACACAAGAAAGAAATAAAAAATACAAAGAAAGGGGCATCCATTTTATTAGTTCACTGTAGTCACCAATATATTTAGGGAATAAATTTTACTGTGGGTCTAGGGCAACATAATTCTACAGGTCGTCATTTACAATGACAATTCCATCAAGATCCAATGAAATGGTCACCAATTCTCTAATCTAGATCATGTCAATGATTAATAGGTGACTTAGATGTGCAAAATAAAGAGTATACAAGGATAATTAAGGCATAAAAATATTTTAAATGGGATAACATAATAATAGGATCATCCATGATGAACGACACAATGTTCTTCCACCACATGAGGACGAAAGAGGATAATATCGAAGAAATATGAAGGATCTTTCCAGGATTTGACAATGCATCACATCAAGATCTATATTGGATTGAATGTATCTCTTTAATGATGGAATATAGACGTATATGTATAATAAACCTACAAAAATTGAGCAATATCGGTTAAAACTAAGGGGGGATCAATGGCCTAAAATACCAAAAAAACCCTTATAAAAAGAAGCCACATGCACTATTGGCTGGACAGTGAACCCTACTATTCATCAGGACCACTTATTACCTCACCAAACTAGCTAATCGAACCTTCTAGGTAGTAGGAACTTCTTCTTAACCAATTCGGTTGTCAGTTCTATTTTTACAGCCCTTTTGGTCTGACCAAGACCCCAAACTTCTTCTAAGATTTTCATCTTCCCTCAGAATTCATTTAATGCCTTTCAAAAACTCATTAGGGAAGTTAAAACATGAAGAATCTCATTTCAATGCATGGTTCTCTAACAAATCCATCTATTATAAGGAATTTTCATCTTTGCTCTCAAATTTACAACTCGTACCGACACGGGTTGTTACAATAATATACTTAGTTTCTTAAATTTATACATGAATTTTAGAAAAAATAAATTTTGAGATGTAAAAATATTTATTTATTTTTTTAGATACACAAATTGTATTTCATTCATATTTAATGTACCTTCTATTTTTTCTATAGATTTTTCATAAATAAGTTACTCCTATTCATTCCTTCTAATTCCATGACTTGGTTATAAGAGTCATACTTAATATTTTTCTTTTTTATTAAATATATTCCAATTTCATTTTAGTTCATTGTTTCTTGTATAGAATGGTATCAAACACATTTTCATCATTTAAATTATATAATATATTAAAATATATAGGTGTTACCTATACTGGTAGTTAGTTGTTTAAGAGTGTGAGTTTATTGATACCTTCAGGATGAGTTAAGATTTCATATTCTTATATTGAGTATTCAATTTATAAGTAATTTTTTGGGGTAGAAAGTGATATGTTTAGAAGAATTGTGACACCCATGATGTCATTTTAATATATGGAATTTTAATTTTAATTTTTTTACATCAATCCTTTATATATATTTTTCCTATAAATTATTGAATTTTGGGTAAGCTGATGCCATGGACTGTAGTAGGTCACACTACAACTGAGGGAGTCCATTTTTTGATGGGATCTTAGGGGATTCAATAAATGGATAAGTTACAAATGCAATATAAATGGACATATTGTATACTAGTATTGTCACTTAGTGACTTGGATTTCACCCTAATAGAGTTGGGAAAAAAACTCCCACACCATGATGGGTGTACATCATGATACAAAGTGGGGTGTCATGGGTGAGGATCATGTCATGAGGGTATGTCTATTGTATATTCACATGATGAGGTGAAGTGTTATACCTTGACATAGCCTAGCCAATGGAGCTATTTTTTTGGGAGGTAGGTCATGCTGTGATGAGGGGAGGTCACGTCGCTACCTGGTTTGAATATATTACTAAGAAAATAGAATTTATCTTATACCCATATCTATTTTTAACCCATTTTCCCAAATTTTCCCACATTTTCATAACCTAGAAACCTCCATCCATTTATCTCTCTTCCTCCATGACAACATGAGGCTGGCTGTTTGATTTAACCATGTTTCTCTAAGGGAAATCCTCTTTCCTTCGTGATTTCTTTCTTCTATCTTATTCTCCTCCTAGAATTGAAATGGAATCGTAGTGTTTCAAGTTTCATGACATTTTAATTTGGTTTTCTTCATTTTAGGTAGTCTTATATTCATCTAATATTCTATGTCTTTCTTCATTGGTTGAAAAACATCCCTTGTATATAGAATCATTGGTTTCAATATGGGACTCTTTATATTTCTTTTATTTATTAAACTATAGATTCCTTCCCCTTCAAACTGATGTTTTATTGTTTCTAAAATGTATATTTTAGTGATTGTTATTTTCATGTATTTAATCTCGATTTTTTTCTAAAACCTCACATTTAATTAAGTTTCTTTCCACATGTAACTAGTTAATTTCAACTCTATTGAAATTATTTCACTCTAAGTGTTTGATAAAACACCTAGTTAAATTTTTAAATAAAATTTTTAGAACATATTTTATGAATAATTATTTCACTTTTTTTAATGATTTTATAACTTATTTTGGTAACATATCCCTTATTAAATAATCATTTTTTTCATACTAAATTATTTTATAATGATTTTTTGTCAAATTTTTTAAAAGAGTTTCTTATGTTTAATGGTTAATTTGTAAAATAAGGTAATTTTTCACTATAAGTTTCTATACATATTGAAATTCCCATTAGATGCTATTATATTATAATGTTATATGGTATAACATGAGATTTTAATCCATATTGGATTGTTATATTCTTATAGTGGGTATTTTTGTTTAACGGTTGTTTATAGGAAAGGTGGGAGTTTCTACCTTAATTATAATTTATTTTTTGTATATTTATATAATTATATCTATATATATGTGTGTATATTTACTTTATTTCTCACCTCCATTTATACCATGCGAAACCAAAGGTAGCTACATCATAGTTTGAGGGACGGTTACTACAGTAGTTGGGATTACAAACTGGCTAGTCTTGTAGTATAGATTTTGTAATGGAGGGAACTCATTCTACTCATGGAGGCTAGAAAATAGTAAACTAATAATGAGTGTATTTTATGATCTTTGTATATCCATATGATTTTTAACTATTAGTTTCATCTAGGAATATCTCCTTGGTGTGTTAGGTATTTTTCTGTGATGATATTTTTTTATTAGTTATATGATCTCATTATAGTTAATCTTTCATTAGATACACATTTATATTATATTTGGTTATGTGTATTATTTTATATTTTCTTATCTATACCTTAAAATTTGTATTTTTTTATAACACTAAAGGAACATGGTTTGATATTCGAAATTCTTTTCTATGTAAAATGTGTATTTTATGGAAAATAATTATGAGACATTTGATGAATTGTTTTGAAATGTTTTATTTTTGAGTTTTTGTTTTATAAAAACTCTGTGTTAAGTGTAAATTTAATGTTTTTTTAAAATTATACAAGGATCCTTTAATTCCAAAATGGTTTATCATTTTTTGATTCAATGTTTTCTTCATAAGAGGCAATGTTCCATTTTCCCTTTTTTAAATAGTTTTTGAAAAGTGAGAATCAAATTTTGTTATTGGATTTTTTAAAATAAATAAGGGGATAATTTGGTATATTATATATCAAATTATTGTACATGGAATTATTTTTAAAATGAAATATTAAATAGTGCATAGTGGTATCTTAATGTTTATATTTAGATCATAACCAACATACACGCGGGGTGAATGGGTTTGTTGGTGGGGGGACATGAGTGGGCGGCGCGTTCAGTGGTGATACATGTGGGGTGATGGTATATTTGGCAGGAACATAATAGGATGAGGCATGAGGGAGGCCATGTGACAATCTGGACTATCATCACATGGGCTAGTAATTTATTGATTGATTTTAATAAGGTCGTTGGACCTTGGAAGAATGTGCCATCTATAAGCAGATTTCAATCAGGTGGTGGAGTGGTCCCTATGTCCAGTAACAGGCGGGGTGAATGGGTTTGCTGAAGGATACCTACCGTGGTATTAAATATGAACACAGGTGGTTCTTGCGTGTTGAGGTATGCACGGGGAGGCGGGGTGGTGCGCGATTGTAGTGGATCAGTCTACTTGGCGTTCTGAGCCAAATTTGGTCTGGGGTCTTCCCTTCAGGCGGAAGATTTGGAAATGCATATTGGCCTGGAATTATATAGGCAAAAAGGGTTAAAAATATTTGAAGTGGAGACAGACTCTATGATTGTTCACAATTCCTTGAAAGGTTACGGTGACATGCCTTTGTCGATTTATTATGTTATTCGAAAATGTAGAAAGTGGATTAATATCAATTTTCAGGTACTTCATACATGGAGGGAGGGGAATAAGGTTACTGACTACTTGGCTTCAGTGGAGGTTTCTAGAACAGCAGAGGTGTTTGTTCACAATGTAGTCTGCATCAAGGTAGAGGGGGTCAACATTATTAAGGGGGATGAGTTTGGTCTACATTATTTTAGGCCTCCATAGCTAAGGCTGGGATAATGAGGGGAGGGGATGGGCCTACTTGCATATTTTGTGTTTCCTTATTTTTTTCTGCTTATCATTAATAAATAAAAACAATATGATGAAAACACACATTCCATATGTATGTGGGTAGTCATGTTCATTAAATTGTGTATGATTGATAGGTTCATGGGTTCTTGGGTGTAACTCATATGATAATTTGGGTTTTCTATAGATGTAAAGTGAATTGTTCTCAAATTATACATGGTTCATGGTGGTTTGGTTTTTTTATGCTCCAACATTTGTTTTTTTTATCACCTTGTATAGTACCACATTTTCCTCTTGTTTTTAATTTTTCCCTTTTTCACTTTTTATTATTATGTAAATTTGGAAGGTTAATGCATTATTTGGTAATGTCAATTATGAAATTTTATTTCATATTTATTATTCCATGTTTGGTTTCTTCATATTTTCAATATGTTTTTCATTTTTCATGATGTTTCATCATCTATAGTTGTTATTTCAGACTTTTGGGTAGAGGTTTTTATTTTTTTATATTTATCGGGTGAAACCATTAACCATTTGAGTAAGTTTGATTCCCTATCAATATTTTTTAACCCATTGAAACTACGAATTCACTTCAGGCCTTGTTGGAGGTCAACTGAAGTACCAGGTCAGGGTATATTGTGCTAGTTAATTACATAAGATAAGATTTGATGTCTTGGGGTTTGGGTTTGTTGATTTATTATTTTATTTTCATCTTTTTTAGTTTTTTCAATATTCGGTTGTGAATAAAACCTAAATCCACTATAAAGTTTTATTTTTAAGGTCATTTAAAAAAATAGATTCTATATTCACAAGAATCATTTGGTTTATATTGAAGTAAAATCATTCTCAAATAGTTAATTATTATCTCATTCCACATGTTTGTATCCTTTAGAGGGGGGAGTATACTTAAGTTCAGGTGGAATCCTGACATAGGTCTAATATTCAGTGTCTTGAGTTCTAGAGTTACAACACATAAACCTATATATTTCATTGTATGTGGCCTAATAAATCAAAAATCAATTAATGTAGATAATTATTTCATAACATTTATTGATGATTTTACTCCTATAACTTTTTTTATTTTGAGTAAATGAATGGATCTTGAGATTCTTAGAATCTATCAACAAGGTGTTGAAAATAATTTAGGATATTTAATAAAAATATTTAAGCCTAATAATGGATTTTAATGGAAAAATAGAGATTTAAAATAATATATTGAGAAACATTGAATAATTTATAAATATAACTCTCTCTATATGCATCTAAAAATGGAGTATTATAGCATAATAACTGGAGTTTGGTCAATATGAGATGGAAACTTTTATCAGAGCATAGAACAAAAAATTACATTTAGATAATAATTGAAATTATGGTTTACTATATTCAAATTTAGTTTTTTCTTTTTCTATGTTTAGTTAACACACATTATGTTTTAAGGTTTTAAATAATCCAAAATTTATGAGCCCAAACTATTAGTCATACCTTTGTTTAATATCAAAGGAATATATTTGGGTAAATTTTATGAATGGATAAATTTGATGAAGGAGTAGAGGAAGGTATTTTTTGGGGATGTGAATTTTGTTTCAACGCACTAAATTCTATTCAGTGGATTTAGTTTACTAGATTTAGGTCACTAGAATTTTACTCTTCTTTGTATTTGTAATGTGGAAGTAGCCTTTATAAGAGGAAGTGGAACCATATGAATTCTGTATATTCTGATGGAATCATAGAGGACTAAATGTTTAACAAAGAGTAAGGATTTAGACGGTTGGATAAGTAGAAGTATCTACAATAAACTTTTTGAAAAGATTCACTGAGTCAACCTATCAATGTCAAAGGGTTACTAAAGATCACTAATCCCTTATCAAATGTATACATCTTCTTCAATGTTAGATGGTATTTTAACTATGATTAACAATTGAGAAATCCAATAAAATTAAGTGGGTATAGACCTAAACAATGTACTGGGGAGATAAAAAATATACCATGAAGGTTGAAAGTGGATCAAAATATTCACATTGAATATAAAATGATATATGAATTACTGAGTGTTGATAATATTTAATGAATTATTATTGACCATTTTTTTATCTATTTTAAATTCATATACTTTTTGTGGATGTATGAAAATAAAAAGTGTTTCTCCCGGGTATGAAGGACTCGTCGTATGAAGCATGTTAATCCTTTTTGTTTTTTCTTTATGTTATGTTATATCATTGGTTACATTTATGTTCATTTTTTATTTATATTTGTATTTTGTGAGTTTGACTAAATTTTGTGCGAGGTAAAATTTGTGAGGTGATTAGGGTTTAAAGGCATCATATCTTCCACTATAATTAGTCTAGGGAAGGAAATTTTAGAAGATTGAATTTCGTTGTACTGAATTTCTGATGTGTGGTCTTACTGATGTTAAATATCTTGATTCTATTGATCTCACAATTCCCCCTCCAAAAAATTGGAATCAAAGTGAAGGTTCTTGTTCTGGAATTACCATAGGATTATGGAGAAATCCTCACTCAACACATCAATGGAAACTTAGGTTTCTCTTACTCTTACCTAAATAGTGTTTCTTTTTTTGTGGTATTTTACAATCAACTGAATATATATCTTTGGAATAAGTTAAGTTCCAATTAGATAAGTTTTGTGGAATGAATTTTGTCTTCTAAAGAATGAAATTTGAGGATAATCTAATTCAAAATACCTAAAAATTATATTTAACTTATGTGAATCTAGATAAAATATAAAGGGAAGAATGGTCAGGGTTGGACATGATGGTTCTTGGGTTAGTTAGAATTATACTAGCACAAAATATTTATTTTAATATCCATGAAGTGTAGAAAGTGATATAGATCATTAATTCCCTTATATATATGTATGAAATCCCAATTTCACTTAACAAAGTATTTATAATGTAGTAAGTATTCAACATGAGGTTTTTAGAAGTAACACAAAAACATTTCTTGTTAATGATTTCAATATAATCTAAGGAAAACTCAAATCGGTGAAGGTTAAATTCATAGTTTAATTATATGTATTACTCATATTATCATAGCTACAAGAGAGTTGGGATATGAGTGTTAATATTTTCAAAAACCTTTACAAAATGACAGATTTAGTATCTGTGGGTGTTTATAATTTTATTCATAATGATGTGATTCATCGGAGGAAAGTCCGAGAAACATTAGGAAGTTAACATAATGTTTAAATATGAGGATAGTCAACATTGAGAAGATATTATAAGAAACCATCAAAAGGAAAGTCTATGGAAAAAATCTGGAGCAAGTTGGATGGTCTTGTCCTTACATGCTATAGTTTTTGGAAGAAATGAAATATCAAGAAGAATTATATAATTCACAATAATAACTATAGAATGGAATAAACTTCTGGAATTTCCAAATACATTAATAAAATATAAGGAATAAACCCAATGTTTCTTAATTTCAACATTATTATGGAATAATGTGTGGTTTATTTCAGTGCATCTTTTCATTCAACAATAAAAAATGGATTCATAGTGGAATATATATTTGTAAGTTATAAAAAAGATTATCTTGATGATTATGAAGCCATAGATGTCACAGAAAATGGTAGTGTAAACATTCACATAAATAATTTGGGGAACATGAGACTCATAAAAGTCAAGAATGTCATAGGGGTAGGGAAATTATTATTTCAATTGGATATCTTTATGAGGAAGGTTATGGAGGAAATTTTATAAATTGAGTTTGGAAAGTGACTCAAGGATCCATGGTGGTTGTAAAATTATTAATAGATGGGATGAAATATCTAAAAAAAATTACATGTGATATTTCAACAGTTGGAACTATATCATTAGCATATCTACATTGTTGGAATTGTAGTCTTGGTTATCTTAGTGAAATGAAAATAATTTTTCTAAAGACTAAATGCATACTTAATATTGATCACACCTAAATTAGAAGGTGTAAAACATTTTTTTAGGAAACTAATAAGGTTTTACTTCTATTTAGATGGATGGAATCCTAGATCTTAGAAGTTGGAACTAGTTTACTCAAATATTTGGGAACCTTCACCTATTTGATCCCTTGGATGTTCTGATTACATTGTAACTTTTATTGATGAAACCACTATAAAATTTTTGGTTTTATTTTTGATGAAAAATAATTATATTTTATAGTATTTCATTCTAAGGTAATACATGCTGTAAAGGGAATACAGTTGGTATTTAAAACTCATTATTCTAGAAAATGGTGTTGAATACATCAGACATATGTTTTGAATATTTTTCTAGAAGAAAGGGATATGGAATGGGAATATGATTCTCGATACACTACAAATGAATAACATGGATGAAAGAATGAATTTAACCTTTAATGGTAATGATCAAATCATGAGATTACACTAAATAATGTCTAATGTAATTTGGGAAAAGGAACTCAATACAACAGAATACCTTGTGAATCGAAGTCAAATATTGAAATTTGGTCCTGAAATACTATTGGATCTATGGTCTAGTAAATAATCATAATTTTGACAACTAATAGTCTTTAAAAGGTTGAAAATGGTCATGTTCATACTATACACAAATATATGCTTTAGTAAAAATACAAATAATTTTTTTTCATTAGGTGTGTAGTTAAAAAATTTGGATTTTGGATATGGGATGATAATATGAGACAATTCATAAGTACATGATATGTTTATTTCAATGAGAAGGTCTTGTGGAAGGACCAAAACAAAGGAGAGAAAGCAGTTAAGGTTAAATAATAAACTATTAAAGTCTAATTTTATCTGAGTAAGAACACCAAAATGGATAAAAATATGGATAACTCTAATGGAAGAATTGAAAATCTTGAGTTGAGGCCACTAAAAGATAATCCAAAAAGTTGAAGTACTACTGAAGCTCTAGTGGGAGAACTATAAGTTAGCACTTTAGAAGATAGAATATATATTATAATTATAGACAAACTAACTTAGTTAAGGATATCAACTTGAGTTTGAATATTGGTTTAGAGGTTTTGGTATGATATAAACTTTCTAATAAAAATAGATTCAAGGGAACCTAAATTCCTAAAAGAAACAGTAACACATAGTGACTCAAAGAAAAGTAAATCATTAATGGATGGAAATATTTATTCATTTAAAGATAATATAAATTTAGAATTGGCTAAATTATCATAAGGTAAATGATAACGTGAGAATAAATATGTTTATTGTTTGAAATAAGAGTATTATGGTAAGAAACACTTAAATGCATGAGTGGTTGTAATGGGATTTCAATAAAAATGATTTTATTTCTTGGAAATATTCTAAGTTGTAGTTAACCATGTAGTCATTTGGATAGTACTAATCATGGTGGAATCATAATATTTTTACTTATAATAGGTTTGTTGTAAATATAACCTTCCTTCATTGAGATCTGGAGTAATAAATTTACATGATGAAACTAGTAGGTTCCATGGAATATGGGAAGTATAATTTTGTGTATATTTTGAAGAAAATTATTTATGGGATAATGAAAGTTCAATGAAATGGAATCATAATTTCTATGGATATATGTTGGAATAAAGATTTAAAAGGTGAAACACACATCATTTTTTTTACCAGACGATTTGGGAATATGTGGTATTCATCATAATACTCTGGTGTGTGGATGATATATTTTTAGTGGGCCTAGAGGTTTTATATAATTTGGAGATGAATATTAAGTAGTTTAAAAGATTCAAAATGAAGGAACATAAAAATTTCAATAATATATGGGGGTAGATATTGAGAGAGATAGAAAATATTGAACCATGGTTCTATCTAAGAAGGAATACATTGAGAAGGTCATTAAAATATTTCATATGACTGTATGTTAGCCAATATCAGCTCCTATTATTGGAAACTTTATGTTGTGAAATTCATATTCCCTAGAAATGGAATATTAGAGTCGGTGCAAAGAGAAATTTACATTATCACCATCACAAGGAATTTTAATGTATGAAATTACTTGTACTTGGAGGGAAATTTCATTTGAAATTTCATTTATAAGTATCTTTATGCTGAAAAATATAAGGGAATATGAGGATGTTCTTATGTGTATCATCCTATATGTGAATGGGTCATAAGATGTTTCTCGGTTTTTTGGGGAGGAATATATATTACAATATTTTTTTGATATAGAATTATTTGGAGGTCAGGACATCCGAAAAAGCACAATCGAATTTGTGTTCATATTTGGAGGAACAACAATTAGTTGGATGTCACGAATGTGGAGTATTTCCACTTTAAGTATAATAGAATATGTGTATGTAGCTGCAACAGAAGAAAGAAATGATATGGTTTGGTTAATGAATTTTCTAAAGGAACGTGGAATAATTCAGGAGGGTGGAGTTTTATTCTATTATAATTATAGTTTAATCCTATCAGTTTAGAATCATGTGTGTAACGACCCAAAGTTTCATTATTGGAAATCCCTCTTGATCTAATTATATTTATATTTATGATTATATAAAATGTCAACTTCTTTTGTTTTATGTTAAGAATATTCACCACTGCTAATATAGTCATTGAACAGTGATCACATCATTAGTTTAAATATAGGGCTTTAAAAAATCCAAATTTACTCAGACAAAGGAAGTAATAGCCTCATCTAGTAGAATTTCCCCATATGAAACCCATTTGTCGGAGCTCAGAAAAGAGGTGTCATACTTGGGCTTCTCTCTTGACCAAGCCCAAGGAGAGATTCATCATGTCAAGATCGAACGGGACCGTCTACGGGAGAAGTGGAAGTTGATAGAAATTACCACTCAAGCGATGTTATCCGAGCCACCCCAAGAGTCTGTCACCATCGCTCACCGTACCCTTAGTTCTTATGTGGTTGTTTTAAGGGGTTATGCAATAAATAAATAGTACAATGATCATGTACATTATTTTTTGTATATAATAATGAATATACTTTCTTATTGATACATTGTAAATAGTTTTTAATGTACAAATAATGTTTTTAGTAATTATTTAATTACGAATTCAATTTTATTAAATTAATGGATTTTTGAATTAAATAATATTTTAATAAAATATTATTATTATTATTAAATTAATTTTTATTAAATATAAATGATCTTATAATTTTTTTGTAATTTTTATTATGGTCTGAAAGCCATTTCTGTCAAAACCCGTGAATTTTCGAAAAATGTCAGTTTTTATTTTAAAAGAGAAAATTAACATATTTAGAAAATTATTTAGATAAAATAAATGTTCTTTCTAGAATCAGGTTGTCGAAATTATCCAATGGTGATTTTTTCATAATTTTCTGAGAAAGTCAAATTTTTGGGTGAAAATTAAATACCGTTTAAATATATAATGTGTTTTATGACATCATAATGACCCAATAGTGATGTAATAAAATACTATAATCTTTATGTTCGGACAATATATGTTTTACCATTAAAATAATATGATTTTGGGTTTTTTTGACTTACTTTTGAAAGCATTAATGGACCCCTCAAGACTTATTAAACACCTTTTCTTTTTAAATTGTTTTCCATGGGAGTGTGACTCACCTCCACATAAGAAACCCTATTATTTTAAGAAGTTTGGACTTTGGCCTTATAAAATATTTTTTTCCTATTCCCTTGGCCATAAACCATGGGAAAAACCATTGGATGGTTTGTGGTTTGGATTAATTTAATATAAGGGGTTCCAAAACTAATTAATAAATAATTCCGTCACCTTTCCTATATAAACTCACCCAAGCTCCCACTTCCTCCTCACTCAAAGCCTTTGGAGTTCGTCCAACCTCTGCCCTACTCTCTCTAGAATCCTCCCAATTTGCCCCAAGCTCCCAAGAATCCTCTCACAAGCCTCTCTCTAGCCTTTGGAAGCACACTTCCAAGTAACGGTTGTTCTTCCTTTCTCATTTTTGTCCAATTTTCTTTAAGTTGTTTTTACCTTTTAATTTCAATTATGAATGTTGGAGTATGGTTTCGCACCTCCCTCATACTGCCCTCTTTATTTTTGAATGATTGGAGACCCCTTTCTCTCCCATTAAATGCCTCCCATGTACACCCATTACTATGCCGAAATTCCGAAAGGAACTTCTCTCTCCTCATTTACATTCAAGCAATAATTTTGTATCATGAATCTAAATTCCATTACAATTGTTGGGACATGTATCTATATGACCTACTTACTATCCATTACATATAAATATGATTAGTAACCCCTTTCTCTCTCGTTAAATGCCTTCTATGTACACCCATTACTATGCCGAAATTACAAAAGGAACTTCTCTCTCCTCATTTACATTCAAGCAATACTTTTGTATCATGAATCTAAATTCAATTACAATTGTTGGGACATGTATCTATATGACCTCCTTAATGTCCATTACATATAAATATGATGAGGAACCCCTTTCTCTCTCATCAACTTTTTTTATGAATTCTTATGTCATGCCGTTACGCTGTCGAAATCACACCGACTTTCTAAGACAATGCCATTGTGTAGTGAATACCATGCCCATTTCTCCATCAAGGGTATTCACCTTTATACACATTTACTTATTGATTGTAAAGTTTCATGTAGGAATTACACATTCCTTTATCGTAAAATAAATTATTATGTTTAATGAATCCATGTTTTATGATCCACGTGGCACACTAATTCATGAAATGAAATGTTTAAGAAGGGTGCACCCTTATAGCGCTCCAATGCATTGGGAAAAGTATAGTATCATGATACTTCATGTGCAATGGTTGTTGAATCATGATAATTAAAGTTCAATGAGGGTTTACTCGTTCTTCTTGTGCAATGATAATTTACTCATTCTCTACGTGCAATGAGCCTTGGCGCATGCTAATTCCATGTTAAGTGTTGTTGCCACATTTCCATGTTATGATTATCATGCTTTATCATGCCATTATGTTCAGGTTTCTCATGTACTCTATTGGTATGCCTAATTTCTAACATGAATTTTACTCCTCATGTTATTCCATGTGTATTCCCTTACTGGGCTTTATAGCTCAGCCTTTTCTTATGCATGTCCTCAGGTTATCCCTTGCAATGATAAGTACAAGGGAATGTAGTGGTCATGTAAATGAATTTTTCTATAAATATGTTCTATTTCATGTTCCATGTTTTTATGTAATGATCCTAAGCCCCAAAGACACTAAACCTCTCGATCTAATTTGTTGTATCAAGTGAAGTTTTATGTAATAAATCATGTATAAGTTGTAATAAAAAGCAGGGTTGTCATAATTGGTATCAGAGGATATGTTTAGTTATTTTTGGGATTAGGATTAGAAAAACCTAGTAAAGCCTTAGAGACGACTAAGTATAATAAAAACATCCGTAAGTTTTGGTGAGTATTGAGTAAGTGGGTTATCCAGCAAATACATCCCTGTCTGGATACGATCAGGTAGAGGCGGTTATGGCACAGATGTATCCTAGGGGTAAAACCCAAAAACATCACTTTGAGCTAGACTCAAATGAGAACCGGTGCACGACCATGGGCCTTGCTGCACTCTTGGTTACGACACTCCCAAGGGATATTTTTTGATAAATTTACAATCTTAGTATGAACCCTTATTAAGGAAATTAAAAAAAATCCCCTAAGAATAAATGTTAGAAAGTAGATCATGAAAATCCTAGATTGAAGCCTATAGACTCATGAGTTAAGGAAATAAAAGTTTATTTATAAGTCATAAACTTTAGTCTTTGGATTAACCTTTATGTGTTACCCCTGACTTTCATTTTATTCCAGCCAATGGCCGGTAATAGGAGGACTCGGGCTAACCACCATTGTGAAGATTAGTGTGATTACCGTACTAATGAGATGCCCAATCCAATGGGAGCAGGAATCACGAACTTTGTCACGCTTCTCTCTCAGATAACTCAAGTTTTTAATAGAAACATGGGTCAAGAGGAATGTTCAACCCCCTATGAAATAACAAGTCGCTATAGAGAGCTTCATGAGACCAAGGCCTCCTACTTTTAGTGGATCATCTGATCCCACGATCGCTGAACAATGGATCAACTTTATTGAAAAGATCTTCTCCATCCTTCAATGTTCTGAACAAGAGAAGGTTCTCCTGGCTGCTTATTGTATGGAGGGTGAAGCTAATCAATGGTGGACGTTGATAAAAAATACGAATCCTAAGGAGGAGATCGAGGCATTGGAATAGAAGGATTTCTGGAAGATGTTTTTCGATAAATATTTTATGTGCACCCTCCAACATAAGATGGAAAGAGAATTCCTTTCCCTCAAGCAAAAAGGAAAAGAATCTTTTGGACCGTATGAGGAAAACTTCACAAGGCTTGCATGATAAGCTTTCGGCTTTTTCGTTACCCCAGAATGCAAAGCTGACTGCTTCTTTTGTGGGTTGAAGCCTAGCCTACGGAAAGCATTATCAATCCGCGACTTCGACAGCTCTGAGGAAATTGTCCGATGTGCCCTCAAGGTCGAAATGGAGATCAGAGAATCACAGGGGTATGATGGGGATAATAAGCGTAAGATGGAATTCAATACTAGTGGTCCAATGGATAAATCCAACGGTGCTAAGAAGATCCAACACCCCACTTGCCAAAAGTACAGAAAGAAGCACCCTAGAAATTGCCTTAAGGGGAAGAGGAAATGTTTCAGGTGTGGAAGAGAATGGCACCTAGCTGTTAACTGTCGGCAAGAAAGACCCGTAGCTGCGACAGAGGAGAGGAACACTCCGTTCAAACCTCAACACATTGTTCAATGCTACAAATGCAATGAACCGGGTCATTTTGCAAATCAGTTCCCTAATCTAAGGGTTTTCTAAGGCAACCAACAACCTCCAAGGCAGCAAGGAAGAGCTTTTTCCATCACTTCTACCGAAGTGAACCCCGAAAACGAAGTGGTTATAGGTACGCTAGTTATTCATTCAAGAATAGAGAATGTAATTTTTGATTCAGGTTCTACGCATTATTTTATATCTCGAAACTTTAGTAGAACAATCCCAACACCACCAAAAATCATGGAAGTGAAGATGTCGATGAGTATGGAAAATGGGGCAATCATTACATCCCATGAATATAAGTCCTCCCCTGTTATAATCTGTGGACTGAATTTCTCAACGAACCTCGTCATACTCCCTTCGGTGGAATTTGATTTAATTCTTGGCATTGATTGGCTTTCCTTATATAGAGCCAACATAAATTTTCGGGAGAGGGAAATCACACTCCATATGGAGAATTGACCCCCAATTCTTTACAAGTGTAAGGAGAAAGATGAATCTCCTTTAGCTCCATCATCTCAAGCATGGATATTATTGCCTTAAGAGCACGTGTATCTGTCTTAGATGAATGAGTCCATGGAAGAAACCATCCTTGAAGAAATGCCAATTGTGAGGGAATTCGCTGAAGTGTTTCCCGAGGAACTGCCTGGTCTTCCTCCTAGAAGAGATGTTGAATTCTCAATTGAACTTATACCCGGGACTTTACCAATATCCAAGACTCTATATAGAATGCATGTTGTAGAGATTGAAGAGCTGAAGAAACAACTATAGGAGAATCTGGATAAAGGGTTTATATGCCCAAGTGCTTCACCATGGGGTGCACCAGTCCTCTTCGTCAAGAAGAAGGATGGGTCAATGCGGCTTTGCATCAATTATCGTGAACGTAACAAAATCATGATAAAGAACAAGTATCCTCTCCCGTGAATTGATTACTTGTTCGATCAGCTGCGTGGATCACAATACTTCTCCAAGGTGGACTTGCGGCCGGGATATTATCAAGTAACGGTGAATACGAATGATATCCCCAAGACTGCATTTCACACAAGATACAGGCACTATGAATTCATAGTCATTCCTTTCGAACTCACTAATGATCCACCAATCTTCATAGACTTAATGAATAGAGTCTTTAGAGATTACCTAGACAAATTTGTGGTAGTATTTATAGAAGATATTCTAATATACTCCAAAACCAAGGAGGATCATGAGGAGAATTTAAAAACTGTACTAGAGACTTTGCGCAAAGATAAGCTCTATGAAAAGTACAACAAGTGAGAGTTCTGGTTGAAGGAAGTCTCGTTCTTGGGCCATATCATCACAAGCAATGTGATATCTGGGGATCCCTCCAAAACAGATGCAATTGAGGGATGGCTGAGGCCAACATCGGTAACGGATATCCGTAGCTTCATGGGGTTAGCATGATATTATCGATGATTTGTGAGAAATTTCTCACAGTTGTACAACCCACATACCAAACTAACTATAAACGGAGTAATGTTTTCTTGGAGTGATTAATGTGAAGAAAGAATCAAGGAGTTGAAAAGGAGGCTTATCACTGCGCTCGTGCTCACTTTACCCACAGGTGGGGAACTTTTTTTTGTTTTTAGTGATGCTTCAAAGAAGGGCTTAGGCTGTGTGCTGATGTAGAATGATAAAGTTTTATCCTATGCCTCAATTCAGTTGAAAATCCATGAGAGAAACTATCCAACGCATGATCTGGATTTGGTGTCGGTGATCTTTGCCTTGAAAATCTGGTGGCATTATCTCTATGGAGAGAAATGTGAGATATATACTGACCACAAGAGTCTTAAATATATATTCACAGAGAAAGAGATTAATATGAACTCGAGAAGATGGATAGATCTCATCAAGGATTATATTGTTCAATCCATTACCACCTTGGGAAAGCGAACAAGGTGGGAGATGCCCAAAGTAAAAAGGATCTAGTGATTCTATCAATGATGAGAATTGAGAAGAATACAATCTTCTTATACTTTATGAATATGGACATGGGAATCATAGAGAAGGGAACATCATCAATCCTTTCACAAATTATTGTTCAACCGTCTCTTTTGGAAAGGTTAAAGGATGCTCAAAATGATGATGTGAAAATTCAAGAAAACGTTGAAGCTATCGAAAAAGGGAAATCCTCGGATTTAATGTTAATAAAGAAGGAATTGTGTGGTTTGGGGAAAGAATTTGTGTTCCATCAAGTCCAGAGCTGATGAAGGAACTTTGGGATGATGCACATAGATCAAATTTCTCTATTCACCCAGGGAGCACAAAGATGTATCGAGATATCCGAGAAAACTTTTGGTGGGATAATATGAAGAAAGAGATCACTGAATATACATCAAAGTGCCTGGTGTGCTAGAAAGTGAAGGTAGAGAGGTAGAAGTCTAAGGGGATGATGCAAATATTTCCCATACCATAATGGAAATGGGAGAACATCACCATGAACTTTGTCACCATACTTCCGAGGACATCCAAAGGCAATAATTTCATCTGGGTTGTTGTGGATCATCTTACAAAGACTGCACACTTCATTGATATTCGGGAGGATTTCTCATTGGATCAACTGGCACAGATATATATCAGGGAAGTGGTAAGGTTTTATGGAGTACCACTATCTATTGTGTCTGACCGAGATCCAAGATTCACCTCTAAGTTTTGGAAGAGTCTTCAACATGCTCTGAATACTGAACTGAACTTCAGTACGGCCTATCATCCTCAAACTGATGGCCAATCCGAGAAGACTATCCAAAAACATGAGGATATGTTAGGAGCATGCTCAATGGACTTTAAAGTAGGATGGGATCAACATCTTCCTCCGGTTGAGTTCTCTTATAATAACAGTTTCCAATCAAGCATCCAAATGGCACCATATGATGCCCTGTGTGGGAAAAGGTGCAGAATACCAGCATATTGGGATGAGGTCGGTGAACGTAAGCTGCTTGGACTAGAAATGGTCAAGAAAATGGTGGAGATGTTGAAAACCATTGAGTAGCATATCATGGAAGCCCAGAGTCGACAGAAGAGTTATGCAGTTAATCGCCGAAAAGACCTTGAGTTTAAAGTTGTAGACATGGTTTTTCTATGCGTATCTCCGTGGAAGAAGGTCATGAGGTTTGGAAATAAAGGGAAGTTAACTCCATGGTACATCGTCCCCTTCGAGATTCTTGATCATTTCGGGGATGTGCTCTATCGACTAGCACTTACACCTAATATGGACAAAGTACATGATGTCTTTTATGTATCCCTATTAAGGAAGTACATACTGGACCCCTCACATGTACTCTCTTCTGAGGTGGTACTGTTGGAAGATGATCATTCTTATGAGGAGAAACCAGTGAAGATATTAGATCGTAGAGAAAAAGTTCTACGAAATAAAACAATGCCCCTCGTCAAGGTGTTGTGGAGAAACCACAAGTTTGAAGAAGAGACTTGGGAATTGGAGGAAATGATGAAGCTGAGTTACCCACATCTGTTTTAGTGTGGGAAAGAGGAAATTTTGAGGGCGAAATTTCTTAAGGGGGAAATACTGTAACAACCCAAAGTTTCATTAATGGAAATCCCTCTTGATCTAATTAAATGTCTCTTTATGTTTATATAAAATTTCAACTTCATTGGTTTTATGTTAATAATTTTGACCTTTGCTAATATAGTCGTTGAATAGTGATCACGTGATTAGTATAAATATAGGGATTTAATAAATCCAAATTTACTTAGACAAAGGAAGCGATGGCCTCATCCAGTAGAATTGCCCCATACGAAGCCCATTTGTCGGAGCTCGGAAAAGAGGTGGCATCCTTGGGATTCCCTCTTGACCAAGACCAAGCTGAGCTTCATCATGTCAAGCTTGAACGGGATCTTCTATGGGAGAAGTGGAAGTTGATAGAAATTACCACTCGAGTGATGTTTTCCGAGCCACCCCAAGAGTCTGTTATCATCGCACACCTTACCCTTAGGTATTATGTAGCTGTTTTAAGGGGTTATGTAACAAATAAAAATTACTATGTTCATGTACATTATTTTTTTTATATAATAATGAATATACTTTTTTATTGATACATTCTAAATAGTTTTTAAAGTACAAATAATGTTATTAGTAATTATTTAATTAAGAATTCTATTTTATTAAATTAAGGGATTTTCGAATTAAATAATATTTTAATAAAAAATTATTATTATTATTAGATTAATTTTTATTAAATATAAATGATCTTATAATTTTATTGTAATTTTTATTAAGGTTTGAAAGCCATTTCTGTTAAAACTCGTGAATTTTCGATAAATATCGGTTTTTATTTTAAAAGTGAAAATTAAAATATTTAGAAAATTATTTAGATAAAATAAATGTTATTTCTGGAATCAGGACGTTGAAATTATCCAATGGTGAATTTTTCATAATTTTTTGAGACAGTCAATTTTTTGGGTGAAAATTAAATATCGTTTAAATATATAATGGGTTTTACGACATCATAATGACCCAATAGTTAGGTAATAAAATACTATAATCTTTATGTTCGGACAATATATGTTTTACCATTAAAATAATGTGATTTTGGGTTTGTTTGACTTACTTTTCAAAGCATTAATGGACTCCTCAAGACTTATTAAACAACTTGTCTTTTTAAATTGTTTTCCATGGGATTGTGACTCACCTCCACATAAGCAATCCTATTATTTTAAAAAGGCAGGACTTTGGCCTTATAAAATATCTTATTCCTCTTCCCTTTGCCAAAAACCATTCACAAAAACCATGGGATGGTTTGTGGTTTGGATTAATTTAATATAGGGGGTCCCAAACCTAAATAATAAAGAATTCCCTCACCTTTCCTATATAAACCCACCCAGGATCCCACTTCCTCCTCACTAAATGCCTTTGGAGTTCATCCAACCTCTTCCCTACTCGCTCTAGAATCCTCCCAAGGTGCCCCAAGCTCCCAAGAAGCCTCTCACAAGCCACTCTCTAGCCTTTGGAAGCACACTTCCATGTAAGGGTTTTTCTTCCTTCCTCATTTTTGTCCAATTTTCATTATGTTGTTTTTCCCTTTTAATTTCAATTATGAATTTTGGGGTATTGTTTCACACCTCCCTCATACTACCATATTTATGTTTTAATGATGGGATACCCCTTTCTCTCTCATTAAATACCTCCCATGTACACCCGTTACTATGCCGAAATTCCGAAAGGAACTTCTTTATCCTCATTTACATTCAAGAAATACTTTTGTATCAGGAATCTAAATTCCATTGTAATTGTTGGAACATGTATCTATATGACCTCCTTACTATACATTACATATAAATATGATGATTAACCCCTATCTCTCTCAATAAATTCCTCTCATCTACACCCGTTACTATTCCAAAATTCCGAAAGGAACTTCTCTCTCCTCATTTACATTCAAGCAATACTTTTGTATCATGAATCTAAATTCCATTACAATTGTTTGAACATGTATCTATATGAACTAATTACTGTCCATGACATATAAATAGGATGAAGAACCCATTTCTGTCTCATCAACCTTTTTTATGAATTCTTATGTCACGCCGTTACGCTGCTGAAATCGCACCGACTTTCTAAACCAATGCCATTGTGTAGTGAATACCATGCCCATTTCTCCATCAATGGTATTCACCTTTATGAAAATTTAATTATTGATTATAAAGTTTCATGTATGAATTCCACATTCCTTTATCATGGAATAAATTATTATGTTTAATGAATCCATGATTTATGATCCATGTGGCACACTTATGCATAAAATGAAATGTTTAAGAAGGGTGCACCATTATAGCGCTCCGATGCATTGGTTAAAGTATAGTATATTGATACATCATGTGAAATGAGTGTTGAATCATTCTAATTCAAGTGAAATGGTGTTTTACTCGTACTTCATGTGCAATGAGAATTTACTCATGATTCAAGTGCAATGAGCCTTGGCTTCTGCAAATTCCATGTTAAGTGTTGTTGCCACATTTCCATGTTATGATTATCTTGATTTATCATGACTTTATTTTCATGTTTATATTATTCTCTATTGGTATGCCTAACGACTAACATTTATTGTACTCCTCATTTTATTCCATGTGTATTACCTTACTGGGCTTTATAGCTCACCATTTTCTTAGGCATGTCCTCAGGTTATCCCATGAAATGCTAAGTACGAGGGAATGTAGTGGTCATGTAAAGGATATTTTCAATAAAGATATTGTATTTAATGTTTCCAGTTTTTATGTAATGATCCAAAGCCCCAAAGACTCTAAAAAGCTCGATCTTATTTGTTGTATCAGCTGAAGTTTTATGTAATAAATCATGCATATATTGTAATAAAAAGTAGGGTTGTCATAATGTGATTCATGAAATAATGAAGCAAATTGACATAAAATACCAATTCATTGTTTACATTTTGTTGGAAAAAGTGTCATATCATTGGAAGATAATTGATATATAAAATATGGCAGATATATTCACTAAGTAATTATCTTAGGAATGTCTGAGGAAACATACTAATATAGTAGGACTAATGTGAATGGAATAAGGATGTAGAATAATACATGTTTTGATAGAAGACTTTTTTTGTGTTTTTCCAAGTATTAGGGAGATTAAAATGGTTACATATAATAGTCTTAGAGTGGGAGATTTTTGGGATGTAAATTCTATTTCAGATCACCAGATTTAGTTAAATGGATGTAGGTCACTAGATTCGGTTCATCGGAAGTTGATTAGGCTAGGTGTTTATACAACAAAAGTAGGACCACTCTAGGAGGTTGTAGAACCATTAGAAGTTTATATCTTCTAGTAGAACCCTAGATGATCAAAATTTTGGTAAATAATAAGTGTCTAAATAGTTAGTTATGAAATAGTATCTATAATATATTTTTCGAAATATTCACCAAGGAATGTAGTAGATGTTAATGGGTTACTATTAATATCTAGTCACATACCATATTAAGGAATCTCTATGAATGTTGGAAGGTATTGGAATTGGTATGACCCACAAATATTTCGTATAAAAGGAAGTAGAGACTGACATGAATAATATACTGGGGAGATGAACAATGTACCCTAAAGTTCCCAAGTGTATCAAAATATAAATTGTGATTATAACTAAATCAATGAATTATATAGTGTTAATATTTTGTAATGAATGTAATTTTTTTGTAATTATTGTACATATGATGAATATAAAAAATTAATAATGTTTCACTTATAAACATAGGACTCATTTCCTATAGCGTGCTAATCCTTTTTATTCTTACGTTGATTTATATTCTTCTATTGTTTATATTTTCATTGGTTTTGTATTTCCATTTTTATTTTGTTAGATTGCTTAATTTTTGAGAAGCTTTAACTTTTTATGGAGAGGAGGGTGTGAATAATTCCTAACTTATAGAACACTTATCCAAAGAAGGTAACTTATTGAGATCTGAATTTTTTTCACTAAAATTATGGTGTGTGATAATCTGTAGGTTTAAAGTTCCTCATTTGGGTGATCACATGACGCTTCCTCCCAATAGTATTTTTCTTGGTTATAAAACTGGAGGAAGAAGCTATAGGTATTATAAAAATAATTTCAAAAATATCATAGGTAGATTCGATGATATTATCCATGAAGGTAATGAATCTTAAAAAAACCACTTCTATTTAATGATGATATTTAATAAGATCAAGGAGGAAATGAAGATCAAAAAGGAAAATTTTTCGTTGATGTAGTAGGTTCACATGATACACAGATTGGTTTAGAAATTTCAAGTATTGAGGAAAGACTATATGAAAGTTAATATAATTTCTAAATACATAAAAACATTATGTGTTTCCTTATGACATAATTATAGATTTCATCATTGGAGTCCAAATTTTATGGTTCTTAAGGAGATACAATCACACATTCTTACCTACTTAAGTGAAACCAAATAGTGATGAAAAATATTTAAAAAATAAATTATTATTTTGGAACTATGGAGGATGAATAAAATTAGATTTATATTAATGACACATGGGATTTAGTGTTGAAAAGATACTAACAAATTGAGGTTATTGATTTCAAATATACATTTACTCTTGTTACAATGCTTGAAATGATAAAAAAAATTCTACTAATTTGTTCTTGAATGAATTATATGGTATAGAAATGTATGAAAAATCTATATTATTGAATAAATAAATATATGAGTAAGTATAAATTCAATAACAAAAGGTATTTATTATTAAAAATAATAATGTGACACCCACATGCCACTATAGTTCTTAATTTTCATTATTTTATTTATCTTTGGTTGTTATGAGTTTTGACGGTTTTTTAGAAGGGATTTTAGAGTTTGGTATGTTTTATAGGGATTTCACTATTTACCTTTATGCTTAGGAGTAATCTTTTGGTGCCTTTATAGAGTTTGTTATCTCAAGGAAAAATCTATTTCTCAAGGCTTATGAATGTTTTTTAAACTATTCACAACACCCCAAAAACTATGCAAGTGGTATTTTCCTAGGTAGTGTCTAGGACATGGTTGGTGCATAGTTTATAAAATCATGAGTAAACCCATGTGAACTTCCCAAGTGTTAAATGTTTAGTATTTTCCTATAATTACTTATTTTAATTTTAATTTTTTTCAACCTTTTATTCCCCCAAACTTGTCAGATAACCTTTGAATTCCTAAGAAAGATCTCTAAACTCCTTAACCTTTGTTTCTTAGTCCTTCTTAGTGATTTTCAAGAGGATTCATTATAAATCTATTCTTCCTTATACTCTATTTTTTTCTTATCTATTTCCTAGGTTTCCCATTACTCCCATAACCCTAGTTCACTATGTAGTATAGGGATAGGGTTTGGGATGGTTCTATCAAAGGTTTTTTTATCTCTTATAGATTTCAGTGAAGGTCTTATTTCTTATTCGGGTGATATATATTAAAGTAAAAAAAATTGGATTTGTTTAAAAAATTTCTAAATATGTGTTTCTATGAAATTGTTTCTATTTGGAATTCAAAATTGTTCTTGTTCTTTCTAAATCTCTTTTTATAAAAATTATAATATATTTGACACCCATGTAATGATTTAAATCTTTTTTAATGGCATTTGGTTTTGTTATAGATGGTTTCCATTTTGAATTCCATTTTTTATGTTTTAAATATAAATTTTACATGTGATTATAACTTTTTTAATTCCAATGAGTAGTTTTGAAATGGTTTTATTAGTCTCTTTTAGATTTTGATATGGTCTTGGTTTTCAATGAGTGAAAACTATGCTTTAAATTGGGACATATGTTAAAGTTAGGATTTGACCACAAAATTATTTATAAAGGGGTTATTTGATGAATTTATATTGTTGGTTTGAAATAAGGATGTAGTTTTTACCTTGTGAGAAACGATGTAATGGATCATAAAAAGTGTTTGATGGAAAAAAGTTGGCATTTGTCCTTGTTTTTATTTCAAAGATAAAGACCCACTTTTAAATGGTATATTTGAAATGTTTTAATTATGTGTGACTTCCATAGATATTTAAGGATGCCTAAAGTGGAGTTTTATGAAATATAAAAAAGGGATCAACATTCCAATCCATGTTTTATGATAAAGTCACAATTCTCACTTTGGTTTTAAATGGATTTTTTTAAATTCCCCTATAGATTTCTCATTTATTATTTTACCATTTATGTTTTTTGTTAATCACTATATGATTATTGTGAATACCCTTATATCATAATGTTCTTGTTCATGTCATATATGTATGAAATATATGGGGATATTCATTGAGATGGTTTTGGGGGAGGATAGTTATTTATTATGCCTTGGGTTTTAATCTAGGCTTGTATTTTCACTCACCTCACCAATTTATTCATCATGGAAACCTGAGTACTAAGTGAATGATCTATATTTATGTTACACTAGATGGTTTACATGCTGATAGTGTTCCTCCATTCATTCTAGGAACTATGGATATGGGAGATTGAAATTGAAATGAGGCATGTGTGGTCTAGTTGGATGAATTTTTGTTTGGAATCATCATATGATGATAGTTGGTCCGTGATTGTAAACCTTTGTAAAAGTAGATGCGTCTCGTGTTAGGGATCCTAAGGTAGATCATGTGACATACTAGTTTTCATGGGTTGTATTTGAAATTATTAGTTTTTATATAGATATTTATTTTATCATTTTCCTTTATTATATTATTGTGGAACCCATATCATTATTTCATTTATTATATTCTTTGTGACTTGTGGTTTCTGCTTTGTTATGCTTGACCCGCTTGGGTTGGACCATTTCATTTAAAAGATTGTTTTTAAATCTATTTGGTCAAACATGTTTTTTAATAAATACTCTTGTGTTTGGTTTTAAAATTTGACTTCAAATTTTGTGTTTTGGTTTATGGAAGGATTCATACTATTAAATATTTATGAAGTGGTTGTTTCCATTTATATTAAACAAGTGGTTGGTTTTTTCGAAGTTTTAATGGGTGTTATTTTTTTAAAGTTCCTTAGGCTAATGAAATGTTTTCAAAAATGTGTTTTCATTTTAAGAAAAAAATTGGAATGTTTTTTATGTTTCTTATGTAATTTTGAGTTATTTTTACTTGTATACTTTTGGGAATAATATTTTCAAGTTTTATTTTCAAACTAAATTTTATGAATTATCTTATGAAAAAATAACATAGCCTTGGAGGATGGTAACCTACTAGGTTTTTGAGATCATGCCTCTATATTCTAGGTTCTAGGTTTCCAATTGTATTTGGGTTTTTTTTATTATAGAATACATGGGTTACCTAGATGTTGGCGAGCCACTAGAGGCTTCATAGAGATGGTTTTGGTCATGGATAAACTTAATTGAGGTTATTTTTATTTTTGGTTAGTGTTTTATTGTTCAATATGTCCCCTCTTGTATTCAATTTCAATGCTACCTTTTTGTGTCTAGTTATATTGTGTTGTATCATTCTGTTTATGGATGATGTTTATATTTATGAAAATGGTTTGAACCATGGTTATTGTTTATGGAATGGTTAGAATGTTCCTTTATTTTTTTATATGTTTGATATTAGATGGACACCCAACATAAGGATGGTCCATTAAATATTATTAGTATAAATTCATATATATTTAATCCTTATTTTGGGGGAAATAATTCACAAATGTGTTCTTGTGATACAGAGGCATTGGTTTCCCACCTATAGGGATTGGTAACACCCTTCATCCCTTGTGGAAAGCCTTTTTTGGTGCCAAGTGTATGTACTACTTCTTTTTATTTCTATAAAATTGTATTAACACTTTTTGGTTCTTTGTTGATAGACTATATTTTTTAGTATCACAATTTTATTTAGAGATTTCCTGGTTGAAAGGATATTAAGGTTGTTAGCTATTAACTGGTAAGTTTAGGGAGAGTCAAGCTAGCTCTTTCTCATCTTGAACATAAATATTCTAGTGGATGTTGGGTTTTTAATTGTGAATTATGGACTATTTATGTCTATATTTGGTGGTCTTTTATGTGAATTTATGTTTCTTGATACCTTTGAGAATGTAAATTAATTTTTTGATTTTTTTTATTTCGAGGTGAATGTGGAGGAGGACTTGAGATGTCAGGGTAGATTGCACAACATGAGAAACAAGGAAATTCCCATGTGGTTCGGTTCTATCACCTTAATATAGCATGTTACATGGTTGGTGAACAGTTTCACAACCGATGTGAACAATCTATGCATAACATTGTTTTTTCTCCAGTTTAGTTTTTTAACTACTCTTAGTGCTTAATCAATCCTAAAGTGATTGATCCTTGATGGAGATAGATTGAGGAGTGTTTTTATCTTAATTTTTTAGTTCTTATGAACCTTTTTAATGATTTTTGTGGATCATTAATTATGATCATCATTAAATCCTTGTTTTAAATATTAGGAAATTTTGGGAAAGTTTAACTTCCAAAATTTATTTTATGAATAATTTGAGAGTGTATATTCCCTTGGTTTTCATAAACAATGTTATTAAGTGGATATTCCCATTATCATGCTTTGAAAATGTTAAAATAGAAATGTTTCAAAAAAATCCTTGGGTATTTAGGAATATAATTGATTTAAAAATTAATTTTTTAAAGTGTTTCAGAAATAAATAAATGAATTTTGTTTTGAAACATTTTGGAAGGTGTTTTTAAAGGAATGGGAGTTTTTATGAGCTTTCATAGGATTATTTGGCTTTCAAAATGGAACAGACATTCGAAAAGAATTTTTATGAAATTATTTTTTGGGTAATTTGTGTTCCATCAAGGGGTAGTTATTTAAAAAGTGTAGGTTTTTTTATTTTCAGGTGTATTTCTTGGGGGACAGTGATTTTAAGTGTAAATTAGTAGTCTCAAAATGATACTTTCATTTCTTCGTGTGGATGTGATGTGCCTTTTTTTATTGATTCGTGTTTTGATTTTGACCCCTACTTATGGTTTGATAATTTGATTTATGATTTGAGACATGAATTGATGTTGTTCATTTACTACATTATTTACAGTAGGACTCTTAAAATATGTTAACAACTTTCTCCACTTCTAGAATCTACCCATACTTCAAGTGGAGTGGGGGACATATAACCTTCCTTTTTCTCAAATCCCATAAATTATTGCTTGAATAAAAATCCATATTTCCCTATGGAAATAAAGGATTAATATAATATGAATGGTGTTTGTAAAGGATTGAGGTGATACTCAATTATACCAAAACACCTAATGCCTTGAGAGTGAGAGATGTTGTGAGATTGTTGGTTGGTCCTATTAGTGTTTAGTGGGAGTCTTTGGTGCCTTCTCAGTTGTATAGAAGATATGTCTTGGGACTTTATCATGTTGGTGTTTGTCTACTGGTTCTTTCAAGGGGATTCAAATGTGTATAAAGTGATTGAGCCTGGGAGCCTTCATCTGTGTGACCAATATTTGAGGGAGTATTTCAATCACTTCATAGTGTTTGTTATCCTATGTATGAGGTTGGTTGTCAAAGATTATAAGAAATCTCAATTCTTCAAAGGTGTTCTTCAACGTGATTTTTTATAACTATACTTTTATCTTTCCAAACATCCCTCCAATATTTTTTCAATAAATCCATTTGGGAGGGAAATTACCAATTTAGGAAACCATGGGGGGGTAATTCCTAGGTTTTATCAGATGGGCACAAGGGTAACCTGATGGGTAAGGAGAAAAAACAAGATGAGATACATATAAAAGAAACATAACTTGTTTTGAAAATAAAATATCTATGGTATGCTTAATGTGTGGGTATCTAGGGAATTTTAATCCCTATTATTCTAAATGTACTAATGTTTCCCTCTATTTTGGTCATTTGGGTCATTTTCAAATGTTTTTTAAGATGTTTTTTAAGAAAATTTATTTCTTTTAATCCTTTTTTAGTAGTGGTTCTTTGGTTATTTTTTTCTTGGTTGTAATATGGGTTGATATTTAGGAGTGTTTACCTCACATGTTTTGATAATCGCAATTATGCTTTCATATGTTTTCATAATCCCAATTATGCTTTCATATGTTTTGAAAATCCCAATTAATGTTTATCTATATTCAAATTCTCTCAATATATGATATTATGTTATCAAGATGATCATAATGTTAAAATAATCCTTGAGATATGTTAATCAATGGTTATCTATGTTTATATAAGTTATAAATTAATTCTAACTCAATTGGATGTGTTTTGCATAAAATAGATAAGTGTTAAGTCACTGATCTGCATATAGCTATTGTAAAGAGCTAACGGTACTCAGTCTACCGATAGACATAGTCTACTGATAGACAAAGTCACCAATAAGCTAAGGCTACTGATATATACAGAGATATCGACATAAACTGAGCTACCAATAGAATAGGTCTATCGGTATGCTTAAGTCTTCTAGTATACACTTGATTGCTGATCTGTACAGAGCTACCGATATGAAGAAATCTACAGATAGAACCAGTTTACTGACAGTTACCGATAGAAGCCTGCTGATAGAGTAAGTCTACCGATACTACCTACCAACTGGCCTACTGATACATATACTAGAGACTGATATGAAGCGATTGACATAGTATACCGATACAAGTACAGAGTCACTAATACATCGAGTTGCTAATAGATCAAGAGCTACAGTTAACGGGAGCTACTAATAGAATGAAGTCACCAATATATAGAGCTACTGATACATGTTCAAAGAGCTACCGATGGAAGGCCCTGTTACACAAAGACCACCGTACACATCTACCAATAGGCTACTAATGATTAACTGACCATTAAAACTCTATTCTCTCAATAATATTTATTTATTAAGCTAACGGTTACATTTGATGTTTTTAATGCAGTTAATGCTATTTAATGAATTCTGTTGCCATGTCAAGGAACTGTACCTAGTACCCATGAAAAAGGTGATCATTCCTTTTTTTGGGAGCTAAAAGCTATAAAAAGGAAGATAAACACCTAGCTGAAGGTGGTTTCGATGTAATGAAACAGAGAGATCCAAGGAACTAAGAAGACACATGAAGGTGAAAGAGAAAAAGGCTCAAAAACATTCAAACGTGGTACATTCACACAAGGCTACATCCATACTCCAAGAATCTTGGATATACTTGAAGCCACTCTTCTGAAGGAAACCACAAGCTTCATATTGAGTGAAGAACTACAAAAAAACACTTCATGCACTCAAGCTGATAAGCTGTACCTGAACAAAGAAGAAAACGACACTCTGTTTTCTGAATAGAAACTAGAGAAGGACTCAGAAGCTTGTCTGACCAACCAAATGAGTCCATAGATGCATTTACAATCACTAAAGCTCTTCTAAACTCATTATCACTTACATTAGTTATTCTTTCATTTACTTTTCGATCAGTATGTGTACCATGTTTATTTCACACACACACTATCTCCTAAGCTAAAATGGAGGATTATTAAATCCTCACTCAAACTCTATAACTCTTTTTTTCCCACTATGGATAGTGGTAGAGGTCGACTAGGACCTGGAAAGCTGTTAGCTATTGTTTGTTTTCCCACGTAGAACTGTGGTAGAGGTATTTGTATCTGGACAGTGTGTTCACTGTTGTTTACCCCGATCCAGGGTGTGGATCATTTTATTTAAATTGTTTAAGAAGACTACGTCTTGGCTTGAGACTGAACCTCTTGGTTACATCTTCTATGTTTTTTAGTTTAAGTCATGAATATACTATATATATTTTTCATATTCTGCTGCTATTGCTTTGAAATACAAAATTATTATAAAGCTACTTTGATAGTTAAATTAGCAAGTGTTTATACTTATTTTAAATCAGTAAGTCAGTTTCAAAAGTTCATTTAATCTTCAGATTAAGTAAAACTGAGACCTAATCAATCTTTGAGAAACTAATTTAACATTTACACTCTGTATAGATTCACTACAGTTTAACTTTGATTTTAAATTGGGGGATTTTAAGAGAAATATTTTTAACAGAAATTTTAATTGGAACTAAATTCACCCCCCCCCCCTCTTGAGTATCCACTCAGACCAACATTTGGTATCAAAGGATTGTTTGTTAATACAAATTTTCAAAACATTCTGTTTCTCAACTGTGATTTTAGTTGCATTTTTAAAGATCTTAAATATCTGTTAGTTCTAAATTTTATCTCTTTAAAACTATTTTCTAAAATCTAGTTATGGACAATAGACTAGAGGGTGTTTCTATTAACCAGCCACCTTTCTTCAATGGTACCAATTATGCCCAGTGGAAACTAAAAATGAAAATTCATCTAGAAAGTATAGGTTTTGATATCTGGAATGCTATAGAATCTCAATATAAAATTCCAAAAACTGAAAGAACAACATGGGATGAACCTACAAAGACTGTTTATAATAATAATTGTAATGCTATGAATGCTCTGTACTGTGCTCTAGGTGATGAATAATTTAATATAATATCTTATTGCAAAACTGCTTATGAAATATGGAATACTTTGGGTGTTTCTCATGAAGGAACAACTAATGTTAATGAAATGAGATTAAATACTTCTACTATTAAATATGATAATTTTAAAATGAAGACTGATTAACCTATTTCTGACATATATCTCAGGTTCAATGAGATTGTCAATACTATGAGCTCACTTGGAAACGTTGTTCTAGAAAAGGATCAAATCATGAGAATCTTGAGATAACTACAGATCGATGGAGGGGCACTTCTGTTTCAATTAGGGAATCATGTGACATTGGATCTCTTCCTATAAAAGAGCTTATTGGTAAATTAATGATGTATGAGGAAGAACTTAAGGTAAATAAAGAGGAAGATGATGAACCCAAGAGAAAATCTGTGCCATTTAAGTCTACTACTTCAAAGAGAAAAGACAAGGAGAAAATGCATGCACCTACTGAAAGTTCAACCAGTGAAGATTTAGATTCAGACAGTGATGCTGAAATGGCCCAAATATCCAAGAGATTCAAGAAGATTTATAGGAAGAATAATTTCTTCAGAAAATATAACTACAAAGGAAAGTATGACAACAAGGGTCATTGGAAGAAGGATTGGAAGAAATCTGATAAGGAATATGATATAGTCTGCTATGAGTGAAAGAGGAAAGGACACAACAAGGCTGACTGTCCAAAATTAAAATTCAAAAAGAAACATGATTATAAGGACAAGAAGTAAAAGAAATCCATGAAAGCTACTTGGAGTGCTTCGGAGGACAGCACAATTGAATCTGAAGTTTCTAATTCTGAAAAAAATCGTGCCAACATGTGCTTCATTAATAATACCTCTGAGGTACCTATTTCCCCTATGTTGAATGATTATTATTCTGTAAATAATAGTGTTTCAGACAATGATGAAAATATGTCTAAGGCTGAATTGTTTAAATATTGTAATATTCTGGAAGAAATATGAAATGAACTTAAGGAAAAATATATGTCACTAAAGAAACATCATGCTCTCACTATCAATGTTAAATCTGCCTTTGATATAGAAAAAAAAGAATGGTCAACTGTTAAAGTAAAATACTGAACTAAAACTGTCTAATGAGCAACTTAGAAAGGACTTATAAAAGTTCACAAAGGGAAAATATACACTTACTCGAATGTTAGGCTAACATGTTGCACCAAAGTACACTACTAGTTTGGGATACCAACCTGGACAGAGGCAGTTCACTAAAACTTGATTTAATCCTAAGTCTGGACAAAATTATGCTTATTATAATTCTAGAAATTCCTATGCTTCAACTAGTTATTCATATGGGTATAGATCAAATAATTTTTATCTTTCTAAATCTATTGATTATGTAAATTATATGAAACCCATTAGACAAATATGGGTACTTAAATCTTTTATTTCTATCCTTTCTGGACCCAAGAAGATCAGGGTACCAAAATCATTTTTTGTTTAAATCTGTTTTGTAGGAAACCTACTTGAAGAGTTCTTACAAAAAGGTATGGTACTTGGATAGTGGATGTTCAAGGCACATGTCTGGAGACTATTCATTCTTCAAAAGCTTAATAAAACTTTATGGAGGCCATGTCACCTTTGGTGATAATTCTATAGGAAAAATCATCAGCATAGGCCAGATTGGTAACACGGAATCAGTTTTAATTTCTAATGTTTTATTTGTTGATGGACTTAAGTATAACCTGTTAAGTATTTCTCAATTATGTGATGATGGTTTTAATGTTAGGTTTGAAAATGATTCTTTTAATGTTTTTAACTCTAAAAATGTTTTAGTATTTTCTTCTTTAAGAAATAAAAATGTTTATGTTGTGGATCTGAATTCTTTAGCTTAGAAAAATGTTACTTGTTTAAATGATTTTCATAAAGAGTATTGGCTTTAGAACAGAAGATTAGGACAATGCAATATCTATTCACTTAGAAAATTTACTAGGAATAACTTAGTTATAGACCTACCTAAACTTGAATTCCCAAATGACAAATTTTGTAATCACTTTCAAAAGGGAAAGCAACATTATGTTTTTTTTAAATCAAATAAAAAAGTGTCAACTTCTCAACCTCTTGAGTTGGTTCACATGGACTTGTTTGGACCTTCCATATTTTCTAGTCTAAATGGGAAGCACTATGTCTATGTCCTAGTAGATGGCTTTTCTAGATATACTTGGGTATAATTCTTAGCTCACAAAAGTGAATCCTGTTCTTACATTATCAAATACTCCAAATCTGTAGAAAACCTTAGTGGACTTAAGATTAAAACTATGAGAAGTTATCATGGCCATGAGTTTGAAAATCATGATTTTGAATCTTATTTCTCACAAAATGGATATAGTCACAACTTTTTTGTTCCAAGGACACCTCAGCAAAATTGTGTAGTAGAAAGAAGAAATAGAACCATTCAAGAAATAGCTAGAACCATTCTTAACGAGTATGACCTGCCTATTTATTTTTGGGATGAAGTTGTGAATACAGCTTGCTATATTATTAATAGAGTCTTAATTAGACCAGTTCTTATGAAGACCCTGTATGAGTTATGGAATAATATAAATCCTAAAGTTAGTTACTTTAGAGTCTTTGGCTGCAAAGTTTTTATTCTTAATACAAAAGATAATCATGAAAAATTTGCTTCTCAAAGTGATGAAGGAATTTTTCGTGGTTATTATTTAACTAGAAAATCCTATAGAGTCTTTAATAAATGAACCAAATGTGTGGAATAATATGTTCACATCAAGTTTGATGAAACTAATCTACATGAGCCTAAAACCTCTCTTGAAAATCTTGAAGAAGATTTGAGTGTTCTAGACCTTAATGATAAATCTAAAGAACCTACTGTAAAAACATCCAGTTCTGGACATATTCCAGAATATGCTTCTATAGAACCCAAACTTAGAGATGAACAAGAAATTTCTAGTCCTACCTTTACTATATCAACAAGGATTCTAAAGAATAATCCTTTAGATGTTTTTGTTGGTAATCTCGATAGAGGGATACAAACTATATCTTCTCTAAGAAACCAGGTTGACCATCAAGCCTTTCTTTCACAGCTAGAACCTAAAAATTTCAATGACGCAATCAATGATGAATTTTGGGTAATGGATATGCAAGAAGAGTTAAATCAATTTGAAAGAAACAAAGTCTGGGAATTAGTTGACAGACCCAAGGACACTTTGACATAATCATGTTTTTAAAATTTCTGAAGCATTATATGGTTTAAAACAAGCTCCAGGAACTTGGAATGATAGACTTAGTAATTTTCATATTTCAAAAAGTTTTACTAAAGGGATTTCTGATCCAACTCTTTTTATTAAAAAAATTTATAAAGATGTTTTATTAGTACAAATATATGTTGATGATATTTTTTTTGGATCTTCTAAACACTCCTTATGTAATGATTTTTCAAAGAGTATGCAAAATGAATTTTAAATGAGTTTGATGGGAGAACTAAAATATTTTATTGGATTTCAAGTTTTTCAAAATGAAAATGGTATTATTTTGGATAAAAGTAAATATAAAAATGATATTTTAAATCTTTTTGGTCTGGATAATATTAAAGAAAGTGAAACTCTTATGACTACAGTCTGTAAATTGGATGCAGATGAAAATTGGAAACCAGTGGATCAAAAAAATTACAGAGGTATGATTGTAATCTTACTCTACCTTACTTCTAGTCGACTAGATATTATGTTTAGTGTGTGTATGTATGCTAGATTTCAATCTAATCCAAAAGAATCTCATTTGTTTGATGTTAAATGAATTTTTAAGTATCTTAAACACACTGTAAACTTAGGTTTGTTTTACCCAAAAGGACAATCCTTTGAGTTAATGAGTTTTTCAGATGCTGACTTTGCTGGTTGCAAGTTGTATATAAAAATCACATCAGGAACATGTCATTTAGTGGGAAAATCCTTAGTATCTTGGTGTAGTAAGAAGCAGAAATCTGTAGCTTTGTCCACTGCCAAAGTAGAGTATATAGCTTCTAGTAGTTGTTGTGAACAAATTATGTGGATGAAGAACACTCTCTTGTACTATGGATATGGCTTTAACCACGTCTCAATTAATTGTAAAAACACTAGTACAATAAAAATCTTGAAGAACCCTGTATCTCAATCTAGGACCAAACACATTGATGTAAGGCAACATTTATTGAGAGATCATTACCAAAAGGGTGATATTATTCCCAATTTTATAGGTAATGAACATCAATTAGCTGAAATTTTCACCAAACCTTTGAGTTCAGATATGTTCAGTTACATTAGACATGAGTAGGGAATGATTAACCTTGATCGGCATCTACCTCATCGATAAATCCTCACCGATGTAAATCCTCACCGATGTAAATCCTCGTCGATGTAAATCCTCACCGATGTAAATCCTCGCCAATGTAAATCCTCACCTATGTAAATCCTCACTGATGTAAATCATCACCGATGTTAATCCTCACCGATGTAAATTCTCACTGATGTAAATTCTCACTGAAAAACCCTACCGATGAGTGCGCTGTTTTAAAATTCTGTCTTCCGCCAGAATCTGAATTGTTTTTACATTATCTTATTTTATTTTTTTATTTTATGATTCCTAAATGATAAAAACAAAGTCTGAGCTACCTCTCAATACACCGAGCCTCAAACCCTTTACCCTCAAACCTTAACTCCCAAATCTTTCAAGAACCCTAAATCCCTCGAATCCGAGATGGCAAAAACAAAACTCCCTTCTGTTAGAGATGTTGCCGATGAGCCTAAGGAAAAGAAGAAGAAGTCTGAGCTAGAAGCAAGTGGTAGTGCTAGCAGAACAAGATCAGGAAGATGACAAGTAAATACTCAATTTCATAATAGAGTTATTGTGATCGAAAAAGAACAGTGCGTGGAATGGCTGATGGAAAGTAAATCTTTAGCGCTCGAAGTGATGAAAGATCAAAAATGGGTAGATTGTTTTTCGAACAACAATGGTCCCTACTATCCGAATCTAGTGAAAAAGTTTTATGAAAATGTATGTTTTGATTAATCTGAATATGAGAACCGAGTAACTTCATCTTTTAATGGAAAGGAGTTGTCATTTTCATCGACTGAGTGGGCTAAATGTCTGAAAGATCCACACGAAGGTTTATCTAGATATGTCTCGAGAGCTATACCACCTACAAATGATATTTTAGACTATGAGACTACTTTGGAAGAGCTTACTGGTGATGGAAATAAAAGACAAATAGTAGCTGTTGAAATGGATGGAGATAACATATTGTTGTTCAAGTTTGTTCAGCATGTATTAATACCAAGGAGAGGAGACTTTGAAAATTTAAGATATCAGGATATCTATCTCCTGCATCATTTGAGACATGGAGTCAAGGTGAATCTATGAAGATTTCTGATGACTCCAATGGAGGATATTATTGGAGCCAAGTCAAAAACTCATTCCTTGTTCTTTGCCAAGTTGATCTCAGTAATGATCAAAGTGAAAGGAATAGGTAAGTCTCAAGATGAGACAGTGGTAGTAAGGAACAATTTCTGTGTCACCGGTACTATTTGAAAATAAATGAAAATAAATTGGAACCCATGGAGAGGATAATGGGTCACTAATTACAAGAAGGTGTATGATAAGTTCAATCATGTGGATCATCCTTCAAGACCGAAGGATGTGAGGGATCAAGGTTTGGGATCTGATGAAGAGGAGCCAGAATACAGTGATGATTTAGAAGAGAAAGAGTCCTCTACTGATGAAGGAGGAGACCCTGACTTACCTCCTAGCACAACTCATGAAAATATAGATCAATATAAATTAGATAAGGAAGAAGCTGCTTTAGAGGATGTTGAAGTGGCTGCTGTAGAGAATGAATAAGATTTCCATGAAATTGAAGCATCTCTGTCAGCTGATTTGAGACTTAGTCCAGTGATTGGAAAATATTTAGTGCCTGATAAGGATGCAAATGAAGTTGACATACCCTTGCCTATTTTGGAAGACCCTCCAGCTATTACAGAGAAAGAATTTATTGTAACGCCCCGACCCCAGTTACCCAGAGTCAGTGCATTATTGAGTAACATTGGCATGATCACAAAAGATCATGTCTCGAAAGACCGATTAGTTTAGTATCCTTGGAAACACTAGATACATTCATAAATGTTACATTATATCATAAAGTTAAAACTACAATAACATGGTCTCCATAGTCCACACTCATATCCGCTTCCAACTATCCCTGCAAGTCATTCATAAAATACATCTTCACATCTTGGAAAAATTAAAACATTTAAAGGGGTGAGCTCAGATGCTCAGTAAGGATAACAATATAGTGAAAGGAATCATAAATAAACATAAACATTTAAGTCAATGTATAACTAAAACAAAATCATTTTAAACTTGAACATTAACGTGATATGGAAAATGTAAATTGAGATAATGTCATTTACTTATTCACATGGATTTTCTACTGGTCGAATAATCAAATGAAATATCAATAACCACTTTCATAATGATGGAATGCATAATGCCAGACTATCATAACCACGTAGCCAAGGCCTTGTGCCAAGACTACAAATAAGATTTTATCAAAGCCTCGTGCCAAGACACTAGTTTGTCTCATGAGACCTGCCGATGCATCGAGGAGCTATAGCGGGCTCCAGTCGTCACTTATTAAGTCCAATTCATTCCTCATATGAACAGGTTTAAACATATCATAAACCATAACATAATCGTATCACATAAAACATGCATAAAGGAAACATAGCACTTCCACATTTCAATCACAAGATATCAATACAACACATTGATATAATAAAAAAACACTTTCAAAACCATTTTCAATACCAAAATAAAATAAAATTAAAACTGTGTATTTATTTTTCATTTAAAAAAGTTATGTCTTGTAGAGGAAGCTGAAACTGAAATAATGGTCACGGCGGTGGAGAAGTCATTGTCGCTGCATACGTACGACAAAAAAACATTCCCTTTTGTCGTTTAGTAGAATTCTTCGCATAAAAAAGATTACTTTTGAATAAACGTAAAATTCAAAGGGGTTTATACACCGTATAAAAGAAAGTTGTGTATAAAATAAAATATGTCTCACTAAAAGGAGATTGAGACGATGTCCCTTACAAAGATCATTTCTTTTTTAAATAAAATTGATCTATTATGTATATTCACTATAAGTACACATAAATAAAGTAAAAATACAAGATATAACATAACAATATCATGACATAATTTGAAAGTATGAGATTAACCCAATGAACGGAAATCGGGTTAAGAAGTTCCCTTACCTCGTGTCCGACTTGACTCAATCATTCTTTAATCTCCTGAATAATAAACTAGAGTTAGTTTATACTTTCTTAAGAAACTTTTTCAAGTTCATTATCCCTTTTATATTACTTATTACCATGTTATGAACATTATGTAATTATTTAAGTTAATAACGGTCGTCTTGACGATCTTTGGTACTTGATTCAAAAATAAACATATTATAATTACAAGTTGTTCATGTGGTAAAATATCCATTACATCCAGAATTATATTCATGATTTAGATATCATATATATCATATATATCTTGTATATACATGCCTTTATAATATTACATAACATTTAGAGGTAAGAAATGAAATGCACTGTTCATGGAGACGGTAAGCCGTACGTACGCAAGAACGCTACTTTCATTTCTATTTCATAATTAATGGAATTAAAAAAATGAGATATATATATATATATATTATATGTTATATAGGTCACATAAGTTCATTAATTTCATTCTTTATACATTTCATGTATTGCATGAATGAGTCACATCAGTTGAGGGGGCGGTAGTCCACACTTTCTCAAATGAAATTATTGCATTTGCACAACATGAAAAGCATAAAGGTATGATTTAAATGTAAAATACAGAAGAATAGAGAAGAAATAAATATAATATATATCATAAATAAATATATTTCAATCATAATGTCCACTATGAGAGGTGGTAGGAGAAGATAGAACAATCATCGTTTCGTGAGGCAGTAATTCACCATCCACAGAAACAGTATGTTCTTTAACCATTAGACGGAGGTGTGTGTAAGTGTAGCTCGACTCCTTATCATAAAAACATCCTAGTATATTGAAGATATTGTTTTTGTTACAAAATAAAGGAATAAAAAGAGTTTATGGGTTTGGAGAAGCAAAATAAAACAAAAGAGAATAAGAGAAGAGATTACCTTAAAATCGGGTAACTCCTTTTGATTTGAGCCAAAGGCTCCCTTGGGAAGACTTATTCCCAAAGTGATACTTCTAGGAGTAAGAGAGGGAATTTTATAGATTATTTTGGAAGAGTTTTTCCGAGCCAAATGGCTTGAAGGTGTGAATAAGGTGGTAGAGGTAGGGGCCTTTTAAAAAAGGGGAGGAGGGGCACTCTTGGAAAGTCATGAAATGTTACATTATTATGATGTGCTTTCAGATTTCAAAGGTCCCACAATTATATATTTCATGTCTAAGGTGATAATGGTTATACATCTACTCATCCAATAGGTTTTTGACAATTTTATGTCTTATATTTTACATTATCTTTTCATTTTATTTAAATCGTTAATTAATGAGGTAATCGCTGCATCATCATGGTGTCATAAATAATTTAACTTATTTAATGTCTAAAAATAATAAAAAAAATTACCATTATGTAGGAAATATTTTTATTTTTCCAATGAATATTTATAGTTGAAATTTTAACTTATTTAACTCCAAATAATAGTTGTTTTAGTAAAACTACACATGTTTGTGACAATTTTATTTTTACATTAAATAAAAAGTTATTAATGTCATTTTCTAACCCAAGTGGCTACATGGGGTCCCCAAGTTGACCCATGGATTTTATTGGTCGTCCATGACTCATCCAATAAGGTTAGTACAAGTGTAAAGGTATTTTCATATTTTTATAATATCATTTTTACCTTAAATTTCACTAATTACCTTTAATCGCGATTAATTAAACTTAAAAGTTACTATTCACCAAAAAATTATTTTAATCCCATTGGACCACATTTTACATCCTAATGACAACCATGTATATCGGATTTTTGAAAATAAAATCACAGAAGTGGTAATGTTTCATTTAAATGAAAAATCAGTTTTTAACTATCACTTTGTGGTTTCACTATTCATCAAAAATTGAAGTTCTTCATAACAATGCCAAAAATTCACCCTAAGCTATAATTTATATTCTGAATTCAAAAATAATGTCTATTTTACAAAATTCCAAACATATAAGTTTCATTAATTAATTTTATAATTAATTCCCGCGGTCACAACAAAGAGTGTTTTTTAAGAAACAATATATATCAAAAGATTAACAATTGTTTATGTCCAATTTCAAAGTGAAATTAATTATAATGACCACCATTGGATATAATTGTAAAAATATATTCTAATTATACATTAAAAACACTAAATAATATAAATTATCATTATAATTTATTTTTATTAAAAAGTTGTTTTTATGTATTTTTCACTATTCATAAAAAATCGGAAGTTCTCAGAAAATTACAAAAAAATTCAACTTAGGATAATTTCGATATTAGGAATAAAAAAATGAAGTCCATTTTGAAATATAAAATTTATTTAATATCAAAAATTATGTATTACTATTCATAATTGCTACTTTGATCGGTCGCGGTGTGTTAGAATCTCGAACTTGCATACAATGCAAGCTATTGAATTATTTAAAGAGAAGCATATTGTGGAAGCTTGTGGTGTTACATTGATAGTAGAAGATTCTCCAAAAAAGGGAAGACTTGTTGAGGATGCTTCTGAAAATTTTGTTGTTTTACTTGAGGATGCACCAGTTAAGGGGGAGCATCAAACAAAGTTTGGAAGTGTTATAGTGGTTGTTGATATTGAAGACTGGGCAGAAGACCCAGGTTTTGTAGTCTGTAGTTTAGAATATCCTAATTCTGAGAATGAAGCATCTTTAAATAAACCAAAAATCATTTATGATGTTGAGACTGAGTTGTTACCTGAAGATGTGGTCAGAATGCGTGACCTGGATACTTTGAAAAAAAATCTTATGGAAAGCTTTATGGAAGAGTTAAAGAAGATGGAAGTTTCTCTAGTATCATCAATTCAATCCATCGTGACTGACTTAGTGGTTAGTTTATCATATGAATGAGTACCTATTGCAGTTGATCCTACTGATATGATCACCAGGGTTGGCCTTGAATCCTTAAAGGATGAGCTGAAAGAATCTTTTAGTGCCTCAGTTGCTGAGATGAAGCACTGTTTTGCTGAACAGATGAGTATGTTGGAAAGATCTTTTGAACTCTCTCTCAGTAATAATTTTTCATACTTTACGGAAGAAATAGTGGAAGAAGTTCGAGAATGCCAAACTCAAATATCTAGACTGGAAGCAGATATTGAAGCTTTAAATAAATTGGTTATCTCTTTGGAATCTTACATGAGTTCAAAATCTCAAGTAGATAAGGACTTAGCCTATGTCAAGAGTGTTGTATGTCAGATGGTTTCAGTGTTCTATGGTTTTAAAACCTCCATTAAAGGTTATGTTAAAACCCAGTATTCCCAAGTTCAAAATCTTAGTAGTGGGTTGACCAAGAACTTAAAGGAAATAGTAACCTTATCTATTGGTTCTGTTGCATCTAAACCTTCAGTAGATTTGAATCAAATCTGAGATGTGATGAAGGAGGAGCTTGGTTTAGCTTCAACCAGTGGCTCTGTGAACTCATCCGAATAGAAAAAAGTTTTTCCTTCTACTAGATATTCAGCTCCATAAATAATGTAGATAGTCCAAGACTATATGAGAGAAGCTTCTGCTTCTCAGAAATAAGTGAAAGATAAAGTGGACTCCTATTTATAAAAGATTTACACAAAGGACCAAATGACCAGCCACTTCAAGCTTCTGATAGAGAATATGAAGCTACCTCCTATCAATCAAGCCATTCGAGAACAAGTTATGAAGCGAAGGGAATTGACTCCAGCATTGGAAAACTTTATGGAGAATAAGGATAACTTCATATATTCTATGGAGAGAGGAGGAGGAATAATTAAGGATTTCAGAAATTTGATGCTGCCTTTTCTGCATGTTGATGCTAGGCCAGTGATTATACCTCCATCCTTACCTGTCTCTACCTCTACTGCTTCTCCTGTTCAGATGTCTCATGCTCAAGCAATTCGAAGCCTCACACATATGATCACTCAAAGAAATCCTTAGTACAGGCCAGGCATAGTGTTAGTGGCTCAGCCTCCTATGATCATCTTTGGTGTTTCTAAGCCTTCACCTGCATCCACCCCACCTGAATTCTCTTCTAATCCCAAGGGAAAATCTTACATTGAGGATGTGTATTAAACAAGTGGCTAGACTGTTTGATATGAATCCATTGGATTTTGTTTTATTTCTTTGTACCTTATTTTCCCCATGCAATAAAATTGGATTTTATCTCTTTTCTCATTTTTTCCTCTTCTCTTTGTTGTTTTCCACGGGAGAAATATTCTATAAAGATTCTATAAAGGGGGAAAATAAATTTTTGGGAGAAAGTATCAAAGGGGGAGAAATTTTATCTAAGGAAGCGCTATCATGCTTTTCCCGCTAATACTGTTACACTTAATTCTCTAATACCATTACATTTAATTTTATCCCAGATACTATCACATTTAATTCTATCTCTAATTAATTATGTTCTATAAAATAATTTTTTCTCTACGAAAATTGAATTCAATGCTATATCCTCTGATATAATTATTCATTACTTTAAAGTGATAATATCATAAGTTTTGATTATAAAAAAGGGCGAGATTGTTGACCTCACTTGTTTTGATAATCCCAATTATGCCTTCATATGTTTTGATAATCCAAATTATGCTTTCATATGTTTTGATAATCCCAATTAATGTTTATCAATATTCAAATTCTCTCAATATATGATATTTTGTTATCAAGATGATAATAATGTTAAAATAATCCTTGAGATATGTTAATCAATGGTTATCTATGTTTATATAAGTTATAAATTAATTCTAACTCAATTGGATGTGTTTTTCATAAAACAGATAAGTGTTAAGTCACTGATCTGCGTATAGCTACTGTAAAGAGCTATCAGTACTCAGTCTACCATTAGACATAGTCTACTAATAGACATAGTCACCGATAAGCTAGGGATACCAATATGTATAGAGATACCGACAGAAACTGAGCTACTGATAGAACAGGTCTACCGGTATTCTTATGTCTTCTAGTATACACTTGATCGCTGATATGTACAGAGCTACTGATATGAAGAAATCTACCGATAGAACCAGTTCACAGACAGTTACCGATAGAAGTCTGCCGATAGAGTAAGTCTACCGATATGAGCTACCGACAGGCCTACTAATACACAAACTAGCGACTAATATGAACTGACTGACATAGTATACCGATACAAGTACAGATTCTCCTATACATCGAGCTACTGATATCCCAAGATCTATCGATAACAAGAGCTACCGATAGAATGTAGTCATGGATATATAGAGCTACTGATACATGTTCAAAGAGCTACCGATGGAAGGCCCTGTTACACAAAGACCACCGTACACATCTACCAACAGGTTACTAATGATTGACCAACCAGTCAAACTCTATTCTCTCAAAAATATTTATTTATTAAGCTAACGGTTACATTTGATGTTTTTAATGCAGTTAATATTATTTAATGATTCTGTTGCCATGTCAGGGAACCGTACCAAGTACCAATGAAAAAGGTAATCATTCCTTTTTTCCGGAGCTTAAATCTATAAAAAGGAAGATAAAGACCTAGCTGAAGGTGGTGTCGATGTAATGAAACAGAGAGAACCAAGGAACTAAGAAGGCACACAAAGGTGAAAAAGAAAAAGGCTCAATAGCATTCAAACGTGGTGCATTATCACAAGGCTACATCCATACTCCAATAATTCTGGATATACTTGAAGCCACTCTTCATAAGGAAACCACAAGCTACATCTTGAGTGAAGAAATACAACAAACACTTCATGCACTCAATCTGATAAGCTGTACCTGGAACAAAGAATAAAATCACACTCTATTTTCTGAACAGAAACTAGAGAAGGACTCATAATCTTGTCTGACCAACCAAACAATTCCAAGGTGGCACTTCCAATCACTAAATCTCTTCTAAACTCATTCTCACTTACTTTATTGATTCTTTAATTTACTTTTCGAGAAGTATGTGTACCCTGTTTATTTCACACACACACTTTCTCCTGAGCTAAACTGGAGTATTCTTAAATCCTCACTCAAACTATATAACTCTTTGTTTCCCACTATGGATAGTGGTAGAGGTCGACTAAGACCTGGACAGATGTGATATGTTGTTTTCTTTCCCACATAGAACTGTGGTAGAGGTCTTTGTACCTGGACAGTGTGTTCACTATTGTTTACCCCGATCCAGGTTGTGGATCATTTTATATAAATTTTTTGAGAGGACTAAGTCTCGGCTTGAGACTGAACCTCTTGGTTACATCTGCTGTGTTTTTTAGTTTAAGTCATAAGTATAAGATATATATTTTTCATATTTATCTTCTATTACTTTGAAATACAAAATTATTTTTATGCTACTTTGATAGTTAAATTATCAAGTGTTTATACTTATTGTAAATCAGTAAGTCAGTTTCAAAAGTTTATTTAATCTTCAGATTATGTTAAACTGAGACATAATCAATCTTTGAGAAACTGATTGAACATTGACACTCTATATAGATTCGCTACAGTTTAACATTGATTTTAAATTGGTGGATTTTAAGAGAAATATTTTTAATAGAAATTTTAATTGGAACTCAATTCACTCCCCCTCTTGAGTATCCACTCCAACCAACAAGGAGCATCACCAATTATTTATTTGAAATTTATTAGATGTTCTCCTTTTTTGAAGTTTCTTCTTGAATGATTTTTTATATTATAAATATACTTTTTGTGTGGATATGGATTTTTGTTCTCTATTTTTCTTACGCTTTTCCAGTTGGCTGTATTTTTTTTTTGATGTGACTCGTTGTTTGGGTGATCCTTTCTTGAGAATGGTGGTTTGATCCCATTGTAGTGTGGAAATTTTGAGGTTCTCATTGGTTTGAAATGGGAATAGCCTTTGGTGGGTGATTGGGAAACTATATTTTTTGATACACTAGTTTAGTTTTCATACTTTCTAGTGTTTAGCTTGGTTCATTTGAGATCCACCATATGATTGTGATCTATTTTATGACCCTCTGTTATCCATGTCTATTGTGACCCAAGGTAAGAGATTAGGTCATTCATTTGAGGATATGTGTAATTTGTTGTTACTTATTTTATTATGGAAGTAATTTTATTTTGAGATTAAATTTCTCTCATGGTTTCTTGGATTCTTGAGGATTCACCTCTTTGTAGTTTTCTTTCATTCCACTATGTTATAAGAATTTTAAATAGTGGGGAAACCATGTTAGGTATTCATTACATATTAAGACTTATTATTTCAGTATTGGGTTTTAGTAGTTCTTAGAGAAATTTTTAAATATTTTGGTTTATTTGTAAAATAATTTTTTAGGATCATTTTTTTATTCAAGTTTAGATCATGTTAAGAGGTTCATTTTTGTTAAGTCCCATTTAGATCTTTTGTTTTCCCATGCTCTCTCTTTTTTTATCACAAACTTTCTAGGGGTATAAAGTGACATGGTGGTAGGAAATGTGTCACCCACATATCAATATAGTGATTAATTGTATTATATTAATTTATCTTGTGTATCTCTTAGTTTTAGTGGTTTTGGGCCATGATTTTGGAGTTTTGATGGTTTTTTGCATGTTCCAAGGTTTACCCACATAGTTTGGAGTAACTATACATTTCTTATGTAGAGGTTGATTTCCAATGGATAAATCTACATGCTTTATGAAACCATAAAGAGCTCCTTAGAAACCATGGGACTGGTTTTGGTATAGGCAGTGGCCAATTCATGGTTTGATAAATAGTATGTCCAAACCATGTTTCTTTCCTTCAAATTAAAATTTATGAATTTCCCCAAAATTCACACTTATTATTAAAATTTAGTTCACCCAATCCTTCCCCATTACGTGTTTTCTGACCCTTGAGAGCCTAATTAGGATCTTCAACCTCATTCTCATTCAATTTTTGTCCTTATATGTTTATTTTTTAAGAGGTTACAATATAAATATTACCTTATTTATAATCTATTTTACTTTCTTACTTCTTTATTTGGTTTAACTTTTCTTTGAAAAACCTATTTCAATGGGTAAGATATGGATTAGGGTAAATTTGGTTCTAAACCAGGCATTTGATCTCTTATAGATTTTATTAGATTCATTTTATCTTATTCATGTGGTTTTCATTGAAAGAAATATGTTTCAGCTTGGTTTCTGCTTCTTCCGAGTAGGGGTTTCTATGAAATTATTATTTTTTGAATTAAAATTGTCCTTATTCTTTATAAACCCATTTTTATTTAAATAATAAATTTATGTGCAACCCATATGATAATTTAAAACCCTTTCAATGTGATTTGAAATTATCAAAAAGTATTTCTCTTTTGAATTCAATGTAATCATGTTTGAAATGGAAAATTTTTCATGTACTAAGTACTTTTGAAATGACTATGAGGATTTTTGAAATTATTTTAATGGGTTGTGTCGGATTTTAATACATACTTGGTTTTCCATGAGTAGGAACAATTGTTCAAGGTAGGATTCTTTTTAAAATGTGGGTTTGACATCAAATTTATTTATAAAGGGGTTATTTAATGAATTTAAAATGTTTTTTTAAATTAGGGTGTGGTATTTCCATTCCAAAAAATACCTTAATGTCTCAAAAAAGTGATTGATGGAAACAGTTGGCCTTTATCCTTATTTTTTATTTCAAAGAGAAAGACCCCGATTTAAATAGTATCATTTAAATGTTTTAAGAGTGTGTGATTTCAATGACTCTTTAAGGGTTCTTAAAGTAGTTTTTTTAATGTGAAAAGGGGTTTAACATTACATGTATATGTTTAGGATAAATCCCATGTTTTTACTTTGGATTTAAATGGATGGTTATGAAAGACCCCTCTAGATTTCTCCTTGAGTTTTTTGACCCATTTGAGGGTTTTTATCACTATGTGATTCTTATTTATCTCATTTTGTGGTAATGAGATTGTTTATGTAGTAGATGTATGAGATATGTGCAGATATCCATTTTGAAGGTATTGGGGGTGTGGTAGAGTTATTACTTTTTCCTTGGGAATTAATCAAGGATTGTATTTTCACTCACCTCACTTATTTATTTGTCATGAAAACATGGGTACTAAGTGAGAGACCAATATTTATATTATTCTAAATTTTTCAAACATTTATAGTAGTCCCTCAGTCATTCTAGGAACTAGGACTATGAGGTTTGATTCATTACAATGTGTCCTCTATATAATGTTTGGATGACTTGTAATTTTGACTCATCATATACATTAAATTGGTTTGTGATTTTCCACTCTTAAGATATTTGATGTGCCTCACATTAGGGATCATGTGGTAGATCACATGGAACATTAATTTTCTTGTTTGGTAGTTGGAATTAGGGGTTTTCATCTAGATCCATGTTGTATCATTACCCCAGTTTATATTATTGTAGAACCCATATCTTTCTTCATTTATTATATGCCTGGTGACTTGTGGGGTCTAATTTGTTATTTTTTTCTTATGTGTCTTGATTTATTTCCTTTGAAAAATAGTTTTCAAATATTTATTTTCCAAAATAGTTTAGAAATAAAGACTCTTGTGGTGGGTTTTTCAAGTGGATTTCAAAATTTTAATTTTTCTTTAAAGAAGGATTTGGTCAGTTAAATGTTTATGAAGGCTGTTTTCATTTCATGAAAAAACTATACAGTTTTTTTTAGAACTGTTAATGGGTGTTTTGTTTTGAGATTTATTAGGCTAATGGATGGTTCTCAAATAATGTGTTTTATTTTTAAGAAAAAAAGTGAAATTATTTGAATGGTTCCTATAGACATGTGTGTTGTTTTCGCGTGTATAATTCTAGAATCCTATTTTCAAGTTGTATTTTCATATTATAAATTATGAATTGTCTTATGAAATGAATTTAATATTCTATATGGGTAGTGGCTTACTGGGATGTTTAGCTCACACCTAGACATTTAAGGTTCCAGGTTTCCATCTAGATTTAGGTTTTGTTGCTTGAGACTGATGTGGGTTGAGTTGGGTGGTGGTGAGAAATCATAGGTTCCATAGAGTTGGTTTTATGCGTGGATCGAGTTCAATGAGGTTGTTTTTAATTCTAGTTAGTGTAGTGTGGCTATGAAAAATTCCTTATTGCTACTTTCAATGTTTCATTTTTTTTATCAAAATATGATATGTTGTATCATTATGTTTATAGATGATCTTTATATTTATAAAAATTTATTTTACTAGTATTTTTTGTTATAAACTAGTTGGAGTGTTCATTTATTTTGGTTTTATATATTTTTAATATTACTTAGACTCCTAATATATGTATGGTTTATGATGTATTCTCAATAGATGTTCCACTATTTTTATCGTTGATTTGGATTAAATAATTCCCAAAGGGATTCCTATGATTCCCAAGAGCTAGTTTCTAAATTGTGGGGATTGAAAACACCCTTTAGGCCTTATGGTGAGTTGGGTCAGGATCCAAGTGGATGGGAGCCTAGGTTTTTCACTACAGAAATCACTTTACTGTGTAAACTAGAGAAATCTCCCTAATGGTTTAAATAAGTCCCCAAAGCATGGTATTCAAAATTGAATACCAGTTTTAAGAGCATAAAATTAAAGAGAAATGGGGTTGAAAAAAATCTTTATGTTAATGAAAATAATACTATCTCGCTCATTTTGGTAGTGTATATTGATTACATTACCTCTTCTAGAAACAAAGTGAAATCTTAGGTAGAATTTTCAACCCAAATGAATGGATATTTTTAAATATCTATGATTAGAGATATGGATGTGTTACTAAGGATTCATTAATAGTTAATTAATACAATGAAAATATTAAGAAACCTAAAAACTCATAATTTACCATAGGTGAAAATTTAAACCATTTGTAAATAAATGAAAAACATAATTTACCTTTCATCAAAGATCTAACCACTCTCTTCATCATGATTGATAAATATCACTAGGAGGTTGTCAAAGGGATCCTTACTTTGTGACATATCTGTGGGATGATGGTGAATCACCCATAAAATTTGTAGGACCCTCATATATTCAAGGATATGTTAGTGTCTTACAAAGTGTAATGGAGAATAAAGAAGAGATAAATATGTAGAATTGGTTGAGTTTAGATGGTCCCATATCATGGTGTTCATCTCCTTTTATACACCCTCGGGAAACTTCTAAGATATATATGCATTAACACATAAATTTCGAAATATATGAGTTAATTTTTCTATAAAGCACATATTTTTTACATGAATGCACCATTTGATTCTCTCATTTGTTTCATCGTATATAATGGTTAATTGATTATATCTGGTGAAAGTAATTTGAAAACATAACTATTTAATGTTATTTTCCATTAAATTAATTATATATTATAGTAAAAGAAATATGATAAATCCATATCCTATAAAATAGTGATCCAAAATAGTAGCATGATATGCCTTATGACATACCTATATCATACTATATGATATGGCATAAACACATCATATGATTTTAAATATTTATGGTGTATCTTATTCAATATTTAACACACACTAAAGACTTATAGGTAGTGTTTTATTTCAACTATATATTATATCATATACAATAAATTATGAATTCATTTCCAAAACTTCTTTTGAATATCTTCCAAAAATACTTTTGGAAATCTATCATCAACATCCCCTTGTATCACTCATATGCAATACCTTGTGAATTCCAATCCAAAAATCCATTTGGATAAAATCAAAAACACTTATAGATTATTTCTCTGAGTCACACTCAATAACCATTCATTCAACTATAATGTGTACCCCAATATTCTTTTTGGTGTTGATAAAAAAATGAAATAATAAATACATGAATATAAGTAAACAATGTCCTATAACAATTCATCGATGAAATAGAATCTATATAGTAATCTATTATTATATCCATGAAAAACATTTATCTCTATACTTGTGTCCACTATCTACATCAGATGAAATCACACATTCTTATATGATCCCTTTTTCCAAGATAGTTAGTGATCATGGGGAATGGATTGTGTTAATCCCATATATCCAATACATATAATCCCTATTCTATAATTATAGACGGACTAGGTCAATTAATATATCACATTACATTCACCATTATGGATGATCATACCACATTTACCTTATACAATAAATAAGAATATCATATTTCTTATCTAGGTATAATCATAAATTTATTAAATCTATCTCAATTGAGGGACAAAATTTCATAATTTTTCATTTAGGAGGACAAATCCTATATTGGTTAAGATATAACTGATGACATGATCAATAACATACCCAAATACTCTCTGAATAGATAAATCTTTAGGATTTCATAAGAAATGTATTGAAGTATGAAGGTTCTTTTTCTATGTATCTCACTAACCTCTGGTATTGAGGACTCTAAACATGAACCATGCACCCCTAGTATACCAAGGATATAGTATATGACACTCCATTTGGTATACCGAAAAACATAGGGGCTAGAAAAGGATGGTCCTAATGAAATATATTTATAACTAGAAAGTTATTGTCATGGGTACAAGGGGTTATTAAAAAATGAGAATACCTCATACCACACATATCTACATTCACTAAAGAATCACAATATTTTCGAATCCTAAAGGACCACATCATAACCATCTCCAAGATATATTTATTTGACAACATATCTACCACCTAATTTTCTTCCTGGTATATAGGTGAGACAACTAAATTGAGTTGATTATCCTTGTTGAGACATTCAATCCATCATGATAATACCCTCCAAGGTACATCCTTTGTTTTTGTTTTGATATCCTTTATAGTGACTTCAGAGTTAGATGGAATCCTCAAAAAGTTCTAGTTGTATTGAACAAAATACCCAATAAAATTATTCATTGCTGAAATTTCGTCTTCATATGATGTCCCAATATCATTGGAATAAAAAAACCCCTTTTCAAATCCAAGGTGTGTGAAAAAGATGCACCCACAACCTAAAGGCCTAGGAATTCCATAGGAATACTCATCAATATAAAATTTAATCCATATTATTATTGGATGGATCCAACAAATTAACTTTGTCATTTTATCCTTCCTTGGTCAACCTACAACACCCAATAATATTAAAATATGTAGATCATTCATAGTATTATCCATACTGCCTGTTTATAGCACAGAGGCTATATAAACATCCTTGTACTGCATGAGCATTCCCATGTATAGGGATGGTTTTTTTTTCTATCAATAATTTTATCATTATAATCTCTCAATATAGATGAGAAAACTAAAGTATCCACTACATATAATTGGTTCTAAAATTTCTCACTTAAATCTGTAGAACAGAGTGCCTCCAAGAACTCACTGGTGTTACTATAAAAATTGATTCCAAAAATCAAACCTATGTACAGCCAAAGAGACCATGAAATTTGACATTAAATTAAAATATTATTAGCATCCTCTTTTTCCTGGAGAAAGATCATTAAAGTATAGGAAAGATGATGTCCATATTTCTCCAATTAATCCTGATTAGGCATGTGATATTTCTATATTTTCCATAGTAGAATAAACATGTAAGTATTAATAAAATAGGATTTAAACCTCATTAACCATCTTAGAGGATGGGGGATCAACCACATTCCATCCTATAGAAATCCTTGGTAGTAAAATTCACAATAAAATTGGTTTTCCATATGCAAGTGTCATGATCCAGAAAACTGTACCTCTACTTTCCTAGGATTTTTTGACAAGAAATCAGGCTTTCAAAGTTGTGAATTTGTGACAATAATTCAATAATTATCATGTTTTTAAAATTAGGAGGAAGGTTTTGGTTTTTCAGTAGTAGTTTATCCAGTCAAGTGGTAGTTCAAAAGTTGATCTTAGATTCCCTTCTAATAATCCATTTTATGTCTTGAATAATTTTTTTGAATGAATGCTTCAAATAAGTCCAGATAGAGGAGGAAATATGGTATTTTAAAACATTATGGAGTCTCTATTTAAACTTTTTTGATAAAAATTAATTGGAGGCTTCACAAGTAATAAAACCTCAAGTTAATTTCTCAATAAGGCTATCATTAAAGATATTGACATCCATTACTTCAATCCATCCCAATTTGATGGGTTTAATACACTCCTTCAATGAATAGTAACCAACTTACATTCATAAAAAGATTAAGTCCATATGAAATTTTGGATCATTCCTTGTAATTTATTAAGGATTCACTGAGGCCACCTATAGAGTGAGAAAGAATAGACAAAATTGGAGGTGATTGAAAAGTTAATAGGACATACTCTTGTAGCTGGAGACATGTATTTTCCCTTAAACTAAGCCATTTGATTAATAATTCTTTTCCATATATAATATAAGTAGTTCCTTTTCACATTACCTCAACATAAAGGGACACCAAGATAATGAAATGGAAGGGAACATGTTTTAACCTCAAGACTTATTATTATTCTCTTTCACCTAAAATCTGATAATCCATCTCCAAATACAATAAAGGATTCATGCTAGTTAATGTCTTTGTCAGAAACATCCTCATAATGAGAAAATAAGGCCTTAATAGAAGAAATACTCATTTTTGATGCTTGACAAAACAATAGGATATCTTCTGTATAACAAATATAGGAAGGAAAATGTTCATTCCTACCTTATTCATTTTTGATAATGGAAAAATTGAGCTCAATCATAAATGAATATACTCAAAAAATCTTCCACAGTGGAAAAAAAGAAGGCTAAAAAGCAGTTCACCTTATCTCAGAACTATGGTGCATGGAAAGTACCCTCTGAGACCTACATTAATAAGAATGGACATCCTAGAAGAATTTAGAATTTTATGAATTAGTCTAATGAACATTCTTCAGGATCCATAACTATATAGTAAATCATGTAGGAATCTTCATTTCAAAGTATTAAAGGATTTGGATATGAAAATTTTGAGAGATAAATTTCCATCCTTTACTTTCTTCCTCATTAAAATAACTCCCTATAAGGTAGCAAAGAGATATTTTTGAATACACCTTTAATGAAAAAATAAAATTGATTCATGGTAATGTGATCCCTAAAAATTCCCCCCATTCTGTTGTTAAGAATATTACTAATGATCTTTGGAATTGTTTTCCCAAGGGAAACAGGCATGAAGTCCTTTATATCTAGATTATTCTCCATATTGGGTTTTAAGGGGATAAATCTTTCATTAACCCCTTGAGGTATGAAGGAATGAAGGAAATATTTGTTGATTTCTTGAGTGACATCATCCTATAAGACATACCAATGAAATATAAAGAAGTTAATAGTGAAAGCATCAGGTTCAAGAGGACTATCCATATTAAGTGATAAAAGATTATCCTTGATTTTCTATTTAGATGGTTCCATTATAAGAGCATTATTATAATGCTCCTCAATGCTTGGAATAATTTTATCAACCATTTTTTTAGTGTTTGCAAGACAATTTTCATAGTATAAACCTTTTAAAATAATTACAATCACCTAAGAGGTCTCATGTTCATAGCTAAAGTGGTTTCCATTAATACTGATTGCATTATTCCCTATTTAGGCCCTTCTCTATTTGTGAAGTCTATGAAAAAATCTGAGTTTGTTTGACCATATTTAAGACATTTGAAAAAACGTTAATTCTTTTCCAGCCTTTCATGGTCATAAGAAGTTCATCCAGTCTATTATGAGACTGAATTTCAACTCGAGATGGAACATCCTAATGCTGATTTAGAATCTCATTATGGGAAAGACATTATTCTACCTCTTTAATGACCAAATCCATCTTGTAAAGTGAATTTTTAGTATATTCCTTAAATATATTCTTGTAATATTTAATATTACTTCCCAATTTTTGAAAATATCTACCAGTAACTTCATGTTTCCATGCCTACTTCAAATTTTCCCTACATGTAAGAACCACAAGCCATCCATTATTGAATATAGATGGAATAGGTGATGACCTTGTAAAATACCTGGAGATTTCCACCATGATAGGATTATTATTAGAATGGTTCTTAGTATGTGTGAATCTAGAGACTCCATTTATATTAGTCCTATTATCTATTTGAATAATACATCTATCAACATAAGTTTCTTTCCTACCATTCAGATTGTATCTACTCCATGTGAGATCCTTCCTAACAATTAGAACCTCTACAAGATTACACTTATCAGTGCAGGAGGATAAATCAAGAGAAGAAATGTCGCTGAAATTATCCCCAGTTGTTTCTTTAGGTTTTAGAACAGTATTAAAGTCCCCAATAATCACCCATTTATGGGTCATTCTTTCAAAAATTTCCACAATTTATTTCCACAATTCTCTTCTATTGATGTAGTATGTGGATTCTTAAATAATCATGGATGATAAAGGATAGCCTGAGATGATGAATGATATAGAGATTCTTTGAGGCTACTTGATAATATCAATGACATGTATGATTTCATGTTATAAAACCCATAGATGATCCACACTGTCATCGTCCATGTTTTTTAGAAAAACTTACAACCACAAGTGCTCCACATAAATTTATTCCAATTGTCAAAAAAATATTTGGATCAATGATTCTAATAAGTACTAGTTTTAGACCATAATTAAAGGTTTAAGGGTTTTTTTGTTAGGGAATTCAATAACCCTTGATAATTCCAATAGAAAATCTTCTTTTATTAAGGGTTGTACCCCTTATGCGAGGACCTTTGTGTTGCACCTCACTCACCTGGACTTGACATTTCTTTCCATTGTATTTCTTTTTCTTCCCTTTTTTGGTTTCTATACATTCCTATATATTCTTTTTTCTCACATATGATGCATTCAATGATCTGATCTTATGATGATATAGTCTCATACTGGTTCATCATTTTTCTATTATCAACATCATTAGACCATAATTTCCCATTTAAAGGAGTAAATCTGTTGGAATACTTCTCAATATTTGGAGTTTGATCCATAGAGGATTTCATTTTTTTCAAAATTTAAAGTAGGAACCAATGACCCCATATTCACTATGAATAGTCGGTTGGGGATATATACCTGAAACTTCTGTTGAATGCTTGAATGTACCCTCCAAGATGGAGTCCCACTAATTATTTCCTCCATTGTGTGGTTATATGGGAAATGTTGTTTAGCATACCCAGGTGAATTAATGAGAACAGTGTGATCATTGTCTGTCCATGAGATTCTAGTTCCATAAATCCCACAAGTTCTTCCTTATAAAGGCTTGATGTGTGAGTTTTTTTAAATGAGGTGTGAGTGAAATAGCCACCATTTCCTGCTCTATAACATTGAGTTTATGTGATCTCACAATTCCCACCTCCATAGGACCATGAGAGGTATGAGTGTCCAGAATAAGAGTAACCTTTTATGTGATCAGATCCCCAGCTATATCTGAGGGAGCTATATCAGAAGCCTACAGCTGATCAATCTCAATCATCATCTTTGGGGATTCATGTAGTTCAACCATAGTAACCTTCAAGTCATGCATGATAACACCATCATAACAGGGATCTACATATGTGTAAACCTCCACCAATGCACCGTTCTTCTCCCTATAAACAACAATATTCTCATGAGGAATAGAACCATACACATTATCCTTATTAGAAACCTCACAAGCCACCATGATACCAGACCTCCCATTAGAAGATGTCTTCCTAGATACATCAATCAGCTTTAAACCAACACTATCATTCCCACCTGAAGACTCAATTCTATCTTGAGTTCTAGTTGGAATTTTAGAATTCCACTTCCTTTTCCGACATGTAACCACATCTTGTCCCTTTATATTACAAAAACAAACAATTATATATCTCTTTTACATTAATTTATTGAATGTATACATATTTTTTACTTTGTGAAAAAAATAGGATTTCTTTCATATTGAATTTCAAGATGCATGGTATTGAATCTTGTAGCGAGAACAACTTCCTCCACCAGTTTACTGGACGTGTCAACACCCACCAAGATTATGGTATAGTTCCCAAACCTTTGGTTGTTAGTTTTTTTGTCCAATCTAAAGGGGTTTCCAATAGTTGATGTCATATCCCAGAGGATTGTAGGGTGAAAATAGAGAAAATTCAGCCTACAAATGAAAATTTATACTTGGGTATGAGTGTTCCTCACAGTGTCTGGATCAAAATTCTTGTCCAAATCTTGAATTATCAAAATCCCAGCTTCAAAGATATAGAGCCTAGGCTCCAAAACTACCTCTTATAATCATATAATGGAAAACCCATGTGGTAGTACCCATGCCCATTGCTGACATTTTCCATCCATCAAAACCCCCATACCTACACAATCTTCTTAGTGAGGTCACAAAATTTATAAAATCATTCCCGCATTGATACTAGAAATCATGGAATTATGGAATATTTTCATAATATTACCCTTTATTCAAAGTATTCCAAGTTATCTTCCACATCCGTGATTCACCCTTCCATTATGACCCTTTCTTGAAGGGGTATGTCAAAATCTATGAAAGATAAAGAGCTAGATGATTTTACCACCTCATCAAAGTTCCTCTACTGAGTAGTAGGAGGTCCATGATCATGTTTCTTCATATTAGGTTTGTATGCAAGTCAAAAAATCTCACCATGCTTGATATAATCCCAAATAACCAAAATTTTGAAGATCCACAAGGGTTAAAATCTTCATGTAATCCAATTTCCTGAGATTTAGGGTTTTCCCCCTAAACCTCTTGCTCTTCTTAACCCTCCATCCCCTTCTTGACAATCCATTTGTTATACTTCATAGTTTATACATCATAAAATACATTTTTGGCCTCATTTAATATTCTCTATCATGATATAAATATCATACTCATGCAAACCATAACATTTCATCACAAACTATAACATTCCATGAATAACATTAGTTAGTTTTAACTCAAATTCAAACATTGAGAGGTTAATTATGATTATACATCATGATTATATACACCCATCATGAATTAATGGTAAAGTAGAGATTTAATTTTAAATAAAATGATACATTTTATATTCTTAAAACATTTTAATATTTAAAAAAACATACATAATTTATTGTATAAACATATCACAAATGATAGACTTTGAGATTAGTCATATATTCACTACATACTTAGGGTTTTTTTACTCTCATTGCCTCTATATGTAATTATTGTCACATATCTATGTGACCATCTAATAAAACAATCCACTAAACTCTTTAATGAGTAACATCTTTGAAAAATTCTAGTTTGAATAATGGTGGGACTTTAGGAATCCCATTTCTAATGTTCAACTCAAAGAACATGGTATTCGAACTCCTTAACTCTATAACATCCAATTTCATGAAGTATTAAATTTTGTTTCCTACTTAGAACTATATCTATTATTATCATTATATTTATTATTAAAACCCTTTCTATCAAAATATCCTTTAAAATCTTTTAGTAACTAATGTAATAGGTCATGTTAATATTTTATTGACAAACCCTACAAATTTTAGGATATTTTAATGAAATTTTATTTGACTAGAATGATATTTAACTTATTAAATTTGAATTTATCAAATCCAAGACATACTCTCATTGGGTTCTTAATCGCTAAATTATCTTCAAAATGGTATACTAAGATATAAAAACAAATTTTTGTAAGGAAAAGACTCTTAACTTATTTAGAAAAAATATTTATGAAATAGACTATTGTTTCTATATAATAAAGGGTATTATATGTGTTTGGATAAATCTTATATTAGAATATTTTATTGTTTAAAATATTCCACTGGTGGTGGCGGAATCAAATCCCTCATATTTTAACAATCAATTAGATGTGAACTTTTTTATTAGATAAACCACTTGTAAACTTGTATTCCATACAGAAAATGTTATAGAGTTTGATCAATCATAAAACATGTGAATTAATTACATCATCTCATATAGTTTAAAAAAGGCTTATTTTAAAAAAAATTATATTTTAATATAACAGTAATAAAATTAAATCAGTATCTTTTTTTGGAGATCTGTCTGAGCATGATATATTAATTTATATTCAAATCTATAGTTAAAAACATTTTATTTCATCATTTTATCACAAAATATAAGATTCATAAATTATTTACATGATTATTTAAACTCGTTTATAGTTATAATATCTTTAAATTAAACATTTGGTATCATATACCTTTAGAAATAGAATAATTTATTTCTATAACCTTAATAACTAACATGGATATTACATGGAGTTTTCTATATTCATTGAGTTTTCCCAAATAATTTATTCATTTAGAAATAATTTCTTTCCTTCCAAACACCACCTTTAGGATTCAGTGACCAAATATTTATATTTATATAAACATTGTTGGACTCTCAAACTAACTTTTTTTATTTTGAACATTTACCCATGTGTAATTTTATTCATGTAACGCCCCGGCCCCAGCAACCCAAAGTCGTTGCAATATTATGTATCATTGGCTTGATCACAATAGATCAAATCTTGAAAGATAAATTAGGTTAGTATCCTTGGAAGTACTAGATACATTCATAAGGTTTACATTACATCATAAAATAGAAAACTACAACAACATTATTTCCATAGAAACCACTGAGATCTCATAGACTATCCCTATAATTCAGTCATAATATAATTCTTCGCATCCTGGGAAAATAAAACATATAAAGGGGTGATCTCAGATTCTTAGTAAAGATAAAAATATAGCGGAAACTTTTATAAATAATCATAAACATTTAAGGCAAGGTATAAGACTAAAACAAAACCCTTTTAAACTTGAACTTCAGCACAATATGGCATAGATAGAATAAAATATTTACATTTAATTATTCTCATGGAGTATTTACTAGTCGAATAATCACATGCAATATCAATAGCCACTTTTATAATGATGGAATGCATAATGCCCGACTTCATAATCACATATTCAAGGCCTCGTGCCAAAACTACAAATAAGATTTTTTCAAGGCCTTGTTCCAAGACACTAGTTTGTGTTGTGAGACCTACCAATGCATCAAGGAGCTATAGCAGGCTACACCCGTCACTTACTAAATTCAATTAATTCCTCATATAAAAAGATTTAAACATTGTAACACCTTGACCTCAGTTTCCCATAGTCGGTGCATTATTACGTGACATTGGCATGATCACAAAAGATCATTTCTCGAAAGACCGATTAGTTTAGTAGCCTTGGAAACACTAGATACATTCATAAGTCTTACATTACATCATAAAGTGAAAACTACAATAATATATTCTCCATAGTCTACACCCATATCCCCATCAGACTATCCCCATAGTTCAGTCATAAAATATTTCTTCATATCCAGGGAAAAATAAAACATAGAAAGGGGTGAGCTCAGATGCTCAGTAAGGATAACAATATTGGGGAAACTTTCATAAATAAACATAAACATTTAAGGAAATGTATAACTAAAACAAAATCCTTTTAAACATGAAATTTAGAACAATATGGAAAATTTAAAATGAGATAATTCCATTTACTTACTCGCATTGATATTCTACTAGTCGAATAATCACATGCAATATCAATAACCACTTTCATAATGTTGGAATGCATAATGCCAGACTATCATAACCACGTACCCACGGCCTCGTGCCAAGACTACAAATAAGATTTTGTCAAGGCCTCGTGCCAACACACTAGTTTGTCTCATGATACCTACTGATGCATCGAGGGGCTATAACGGGCTCCACCCGTCACTTATTAAGTCCAATTCATTCCTCATATGAACAAGGTTAAACATATTATAAACCATAACATAATAATATCACATAAAACATGCATAAAGGAAACATAACATTTCCATATTTCAATCAAAAGATGTCAATACGACACATTGATATAATAAAAACATTATCAAAACCATTTTCAACACCAAAATAAAAGAAAATTAAAACTTTGTATTTATTTTTCATTTAAAAAAAGTTATGGCTTGTAGAGGAATCTGAAACTTAAATAATGGTCACGGCGGCAGAGAAGTAGTTGTCGTCGCATACGTAAGACAAAACATTCCTTTTGTAGTTTAGTAAAAACACTTTGTATAAAAATATTCCTTTTGAATAAAAGTAAAATTCAAAGCGGTTTATACACCATATAAAAAAAAGTTGTGTATAAAACAAAATATGCCTCAATGAAAGAAGACTGAGACGAAGTCCCTTACCTCGTGTCTGAATTGACTCGACCATTCTTTAACCTCCTGAATAATAAACTAGAGTTAATTTATAATTTCTTAAGAACCTTTTTAAATTTCATTATTCCTTTTATATCAATTATTACCATGTTATGAACATTATATAATTATTTAAGTTAATAACGGTCGTTTTGTCGATCTTTGGTACTTGAGTCAAAAATAAACTTCTTATAATTACAAGTTGATCATGTGGTAAAATATCCATTATATCAAGAATTATATTCATAATTTAGATATCATATATATAATATATATCCAGTATATATATGCATTTATAATATTACATAACATTTAGAGTTAAGAAATGAAATACACCGTTCATGGAGACGGTAAGACGTAAGTACGCATGAACGCTACTTTCATTTCTATTTTGTATTTAATGAAATGAAATAATAATGATATAAAGGTATATTATAATTATATTATAATATTATATACAATATCATTAACTCCATCCTTTATATGTCCCACATATGGCATTAACGATTCAAATCACTTTGAGGGGGCGGTAGTCCGCACTTCCAAAAAGAAAATTATCGCGTTTACCCATAATGGAAATCATAAAGGTATGACATAAATGAAAAATAAAGAAGCATAAGGAAAAAAATAAACATAATATATATCATATATAAATATAGTGACATCTTAATAGCCACCATGAGAGTTGTTAAAAAAATATTTAACAATCATCGTTTAGTGAGGCAGTAATTCACCACCCACAGAAACAGAATGTTCTTTTACCATTAGATGAAGGTGTGTGTAAGTGAAAATTAAATACTTCTCACAATAACATCCTAGTATATTGAAAATACTGGTTTTGTTACAAAGGAATATAATAGAAAGAGTTTAAGGGATTGGAGAAGCAAAATAAAACAAAAGAAATTAAAAGAAAGAATTACCTTAAAATTGGGTAACTCTTTTTGATTTGAGCCAAAGGTTTCCTTGGAAAGACTTCTGCCCAAAGTTAGGCTTCTAGTAGTAATAGGGTGAAGTTGAGAGGGTATTTGGTCATAGGTTGTCCGAGCCAAATGGCTTTGATGGTGTGAATATGGTGGTAGAGGTGGGGGCCTTTTATAAGAGGAGAGGAGGGGCACTCTTGGAAAGTCAAGAAATGTTACTTTATTATATAATGAGTTTCTGATTTTAAAGGTCACACAATTATATATTTTGACGATAAGGTGATAAGGGTTCTCAATCTACTCATCCAATAGGTTTTTGAAAAGTGTATGTCTTATATTTTACATTATCTTTTTATTATATTTAAATTTTTAATTAATGAGGTAATCACTACATCATCATGGTGTCATAAATATATTTATTTATTTAATGTCTAGAAATTATAAAAAAAATTACCATGATGTAGGAAATCTTTTTATTTTTACAATTAATATTTATAGTCGAAATTTTAACATATATAACCCCATGTAATAATTGTTTTAGTAAAATAACACATGTTTGTGACAATTTTATTATTACTTTAAATAAAAAGTTATTAATGTCATTTTCTTACCCAAGTGGCTTCATGGGGTCCCCAAGTTGACCCATGGATTGTTTTGGTCGGCCATGAATCATCCAATAAGGGTAAGACAATTTTAAAGGTAATTTCATATTATTATAACATTATATTTACCTTAAATTACACTAATTACCTTTAATCGCGATTAATAGAACTTAAAAGTTACTATTCACCAAAAATTATTTGAATCCCATTGAACCACATTTTACTTTATAATGAAAATTATGTATGTATGATTTTTGAAATTCAATTCACAGAAGCGGTAAAATTTCATTTAAATGAAAAATCGGTTTTTTAAACTACCACTTAGTGGTTTCACTATTCATCAAAAATTGATGTTTTTCAGAAAAATACCAAAAAATAATCCTAAGGTATAATTTATATTCTGAATTAAAAAATGATTTTTATTTTACAAAATTAAAATCATATAATTTTCATTAATAAATTTTATAATTAATTCTCGCTGTCAAAACAAATAACGTGTTTTTAAGAAACAATATCGATCAAAAGATTGACAATTATTTATGTCCAATTCCAAAGTGAAATTAATTATAATAACCACCATTGGATAAAATTGTAAAATTATATTCTAATTTTACTTTAAAACCACTCAATATTATAATGTATCACTATGAATTGTTTTTATTAAAAAAGTTGTTTTTAAGTATTTTTCACTATTCATCGAAAATTGGAAGTTCTCATAAAAACCCCAAAAATTCAACATAGGATAATTTCGATATTCCAAATCCAAAAATTAAGTCCATTCTAAGATATAAAATTTATATAATTTCAAAAGGTGGGTATTAATATTCATAATGGCTACTTTGATTGGTCGCGGTGTGTTAGAATCTTGAACTTGCGTATAATGCAAGCTATTGAATTATTGAAAGAGAAGCGTATCGTTGATGCTTGGGGTGTTAAATTCTCCCCTCATTCAATAAATTTCTTCCTCGCAATTTGAAATTGTTCTTCTAAAATAAAAGGTTCAAAGTATAAAATACTTTTGGGGAAACCCATATCGAAAATAGGGTTAATAAAAATATAACTTTAAAAGAAAGAAAGAGAAGTACAAAGGTCGCCTAAGTTATCCCATACTAGGATTATATGAAAATATGGATATGGAGAAGAAACAAACTATCATGTTCTGATGGAGAGTTGTAGAAAACATGATTAGGAGAAAGTTACATACAAGAAAATTACAAACTTGTGATTGGTTAAATGGTCATTGAATCCCCAGTAGGAAAAGTTAATCGACAACGTTTTTGATTTAAGTTACCTTTCATAAGGTTGAGGAATTTATTTAAGATATTTACTAAAAATGTATGGAAATATACTTACTTGTTATGTAGAATTTCATTCATTAATAAATTTTTACCACAAACCCATCCTTCACTCCAAAAGGTAATAGAACTCAAAAATATTCTATTTATCCTAACAGTATAGGGTTCCAAAAAAAATTTATAAATAAACTATCATAACTAAAAAACTACATTATACACTCCAGGGACTTCACGTAGTCCAGTGGTAGGCGATAAATCTCAATCGCACTATGGTTGTGGGTTTGATTCCCACAGCTTTGTCCGACGCGACAGGTTGCCACATGGTCTGCGTGTTGTCCTTTTTATAAATATCCAAAAATATCCTTAAAAATAGTATCCAATGTAAAATATAATCCATTCCAACCTTTATAGTTATCCAAAATACTTCTATCCAAACACTCTCTCTAAAAGGTTTCTAAATTCCAAAATCAATTGTAACATCAGATTCCCCAAACAAAGTAATGATTCTTATTGTCACATACTAAAAATATGATTACCTTCATCATATTAAAACCATAATGAATACAACAAGTACTGCAGTACAATCCTTATATATATCACATTATTCTTATAACTAGAATATAATTCTTGAGTCCAAAAGCACCAATATATTAATTATTCCACTTCAACTGTAGTAACAGTATAAGATTGGCCTTGATTCTTTGACCTTTTCTGAGGTAAGTTTCCTTGACGCTTACGGCATTCATTTTTATAATGCTCCATTTCTCTACAATTGTAGCATTCAACATTGACAGCCTCTTTCTTAACCTTGCAATCACGAGCCTCGTGACCTTTTTATCCAAATTTATAACAAACTCACATTCCTTTTAGGCAAGTACCAGGGTGATTCTTCCCACAATTATCGCATAATGGAAAATCCTTTTTTCCCATTTTCCCTTTATCTGTCTCTTGTTCCACCATTCTATTCTTCTCTTTCTTTACTTTATTGTCATAATATTTAGAGAATTCCTTTTCTGTCTTGATAGAACACGAGACTATATCTTCGTACGTTGAGAAACATTGTGATACTAAATCTCGACAGATAAATGGTTTTAACCCATCAAAGAAACGATTAATCTTACTTCTTGGGTTACGTATATAATATGCAGCATGCCTTGCTAACCTTGTAATGTTAGACTCATACTTTGCGACATTCTCATCCCCCTTTTTCCTCAGACTCAGAAATCGCCTTTCCATATCTGCTTGATGGTCACGTTGAAAGTATTTTTCTAAGAAAAGATCTTTGAATTCCCTCTATTCCATATTTGATACTTCATCATCTTCCTTTGTGTTTTGAATCAATGAACACCATTGATTAGTATCTCTAGTGAGGCGGTAAACTGCTATGATAACCATTTCCCTTTCACTACTCTCCATGGCATGGAATATTTTCTCTAAGGAATTTATCCATTGCTCAGCTACTAAGAGATTTGTACTCCCATTGAATGTTGGTGGTTGTTACCTCATAGAGCAGTCTAACATTGATCCTCCACGTTGCGGATTAGGGTGATCCATAAGAGTAAGGTTATTATTTATAACCTGAGTGAGTTGTCCTGGTATGGTGATAAGTTGATCAGAACCAATTGTATCACCAGCTCAACTATAATTATCTTGAGCAGGAGGGAAATCCCTACATGGAGTGCCTGCATTGATACGGTTTCCATTACTTCCACTAGGCGCCATTTCTAAACAATGGAATAAACTAGATTAGTTTATGAATCGAAATACATAATAACAAACTAGAAAAACACTTAAAATAAATTGAACTATTTATGGATATAATCCATAATCCTAAAAATGTTTACTTTGATAAGTATATACTCATAAACCCTTCATAATGGTTTTTAAAGAAAATGGGAATTATCCTAAGCATATCCCCCAGGAGTGCCGTAACCAAGAGTGCAGCAGGGCCCGTTGTCGTGCACCAGTTCCCGTTCGAGTCTAGCTCAAAGTGGTGTTTTCGGGTTTTACCCCTAGGTACATATGTGCCCGAGCCGCCTCAACCTACTCGTATCCATACAGGGATGTATTTCTTAGAAAACTCACAAAATCTCTATAATACCAAAATTCTAGGAAGTTCTTCTATACTAATCCTCAAATTCAATCTTAGGGATATGTGCTCTAATCAGAGTTTTTCTAAATCAAGCTTCCAAGGATAGTACTAAACTGCCTTTGATACCAACTGTAACGCCCCGACCCTAGTTACCCAGATTCGGTGCATTATTATGTGACATTGGCATGATCACAAAAGATCATGTCTCAAAAGACCAATTAGTTTAGTAGCCTTAGAAACACTAGATGCATTCATAAGAATTACATTACATCATAATGTGAAAAACTACAATATCATAGTCTCCATAGTCCACACCCATATCCCCTTCAGACTATCCCCATAGGTCATTCATAAAATATTTCGTCACATCCTGGGAAAAATAAAACATAGAAAGGGGTGAGCTCAGATACTCAGTAAGGATAACAATATAGTGGAAACTTTCATAAATAAACATAAACATTTAAGGCAATGTATAACTAAAAAGCCTTTTAAACATGAACTTTATCATAATATGGAAAATTCAAAATGAGATAATGGAATTTACTTACTCACATGTATATTCTACTAGTCGAATAATCACATTCAATATCAATAACCACTTTCATAATGTTGGAATGCATAATGCCAGACTCTCATAACCACGTAACCAAGGCCTCGTGCCAAGACTACAAATAATATTTTATCAAGGCTTCATGCCAAGACACTAGTTTGTCTCATGAGACCAACCGATTCATCGAGGAGTTATAGTGGGCTCCACCCATCACTTATTAAGTCCAATGAATTCCTCATATGAGTAGGTTTAAACATATCATAAACCAAAACATAATCGAATCACATAAAACATGGATAAAGGAAACATAACATTTATATATTTCAATCACAAGATATCAATACAACACATTGATATAATAAAAACATTATCAAAACCATTTTCAATACCAAAATAAAATAAAATTAAAACTTGGTATTTATTTTTCATTTAAAAAATGTCATGTCTTGTAGAGGAAGCCGAAACTCAAATAATGGTCAATGTGGCGGAGAAGTCGTTGTCGCCGCATACGTAAGAAAAAACATTCCTTTTTTAGTTTAGTAAAAAAAACATTGTATAAAAATATTCCTTTTGAATAAAATTAAAATTCAAAGGGTTTTATACACCATATAAAAGAAATTTTTGTATAAACCAAAATATGCCTCAATGATAGGAGATTGAGACGAAGTCCCTTACCTCGTGTCTGACATGACTCGACCATTCTTTAACCTCCTGAATAATAAACTAGAGTTAATTTCTAATTTCTTAAGAACCTTTTTCATGTTCATTATTCCTTTTATATCACTTATTACCATGTTATGAACATTATGTAATTATTTTAGTTAATAACTGTTGTTTTGTCGAACTTTGGTACTTGAGTCAAAAATAAACTACTTATAATTACAAGTTGTTCATGTGGTAAAATATCCATTATATCCAGAATTATATTCATAATTTATATATCATATATATCATATATATCCAGTATATATATTCATTTATAATATTACATTACATTTAGAGGTAAGAAATGAAATGCACCGTTCATGGAGACGGTAAGCCGTACGTACGCATGAATGCTACTTTCATTTCTATTTTGTATTTAATGGAATGAAATCATAATTATATAAAGGTATATTATAATTCCAGTATAATATTATATAAAATTTCATTAACTCTATCCTTTATATGTCCCACATATGGCATTAACGATTCAAATCACTTTGATGGGGCGGTAGTCCGCACTTCCTAAAATGAAATTATTGCGTTTACCCATAATGGAAATCATATAGGTATGACATAAATGAAAAATACAGAAGCATAAGGAAAACATAAACCTAATATATATCATATATAAATATAGTGACATATTAATGGCCATCATGAGAGGTGTTAAAATAAGATTGAACAATCATCATTTCGTGAGGCAGTAATTCGCCACCCACAAAAACAATATGTTCTTTGACCATTAGATGAAGGCGTGCGTAATTTTAAATCAAAGACTTCTCATAAGAACATCCTAGTATATTTAAGATACTGTTTTTGTTACAAATTAATGGAATAGAAAGAGTTTAAGGGGTTGGATAATCAAAATAAAACAAAAGAACATAAGAGAAGACATTACCTTAAAATTGGGTAACTCTTTTTTATTTGAGCCAAAGGATTCCTTGGGAAGACCTCTGCCCAAATTGAGGCTTCTAGGAGTAAGATAGGGAAGTTGAGAGAGTATTTGGGTAGAGTTTGGCCGAGCCAAATGGCTTTGAATGTGTGAATAAGGTGGTAGAGGTGGGGGCCTTTTATAAGAGGAGAGGATGGGCACTCTTGGAAAGTCAATAAATGTTACTTTATTATATAATGAGTTTCAGATTTTAAAGGTTCCAAAATTATATATTTTTAGGATAAGGTGATAAGGGTTCTAAAGCGACTCATCCAATAGGTTTTTGACAAGTGTAAGGCATATATTTTACATTATCTATTCTTTTTATTTAAATCGTTAATTAATGAGGTAATCGCTTCATCATCATGGTGTCATAAATAAATTTATTTATTTAATGCCTAAAAACTATAAAACAGTTACCATGATGTAGTAAATCTTTTTATATTTCCAATTAATATTTATAGTCAAAAAGTTAACTTATATAACCCCATGTAATAATTTTTTTAGTAAAACAACACATGTTTGTGACAATTTTATTTTTACTTTAAATAAAAGGTTATTAATGTCATTTTCTTACCCAAGTGGCTCCATGGGGTCCCCAAGTTGACCCATGGATTCTCTTGGTCTACAATGACTCATCCAATAAGTGTAGGACAATTGTAAAGGTAATTTAATATTATTATAACATTATATTTACCTTAAATTACACTAATTACCTTTAATCGCGATTAATAGAACTTAAAAGTTACTATTCACCAAAAATTATTTTAATCCCATTGAACCACATTTTTATTTCCTAATGACATTTATGTATTTAAGATTTTTTAAATTCAATTCACAGAAGTGGTAAAATTTCATTTTAATGAAAAATTAGTTTTTTTAACTACCGCTTAGTGGTTTCACTATTCATCAAAAACTGATGTTTTTCAGAAAAATACCAAAAATTCACCCTAAGATATAATTGATAGTCTTAATTAAAAAATGATTTTTATTTTAGAAAATTCCAAACATAAAATTTTCATTATTTAATTTTATAATTAATTCCCACTGTCAAAACAAATAGCGTGTTTTTAAGGAACAATATCAATCAAAAGATTGACAATTGTTTATGTCCAATTTCAAAGTGAAATTAATTCTAATGACCACCATTGGATGAAATGGTAAAATTATATTCTAATTATAATTTAAAACTACTAAATAGTATAATTTTTCACAATAAATTATTTTTATTAAAAAAGTTGTTTTTAAGTATGTTTCACTATTCATCGAAAATTGGAAGTTCTCAGAAAAAAAACCAAAAATTCAAAATAGGAAAATTTCGATATTCCGAATCCAAAAATGAAGTCCATTTTGAAATATAAAATTTATATAATTTCAAAATTTGAGTATTAATATTCATAATGACTACTTTGATTGGTCGCGGTGTGTTAGAATCTTGAACTTGCGTACAATGCAAGTTATTGCATTATTGAAAGAGAAGTGTATCGTGGAAGCTTGGGGTGTTACAAACAGAACCTAAAAATTTATATTAAAACTACCATATGAAATTTCAATACTTTATCGATAAACCATGAATGGTATAACAAATACAAAGTCAAACATATAAAAAAACCTTCAATATAATAAATCAACTTCAAATAAGTTTAAAATCCATCAAAGGATGTTGATATAGATGAAATCAAAACCCTTTTTTAGAGAAATATGTAATACTCTTTTGAAATCATTTAAAAGTACTATAATTATAAAAGAAAACATTTATTTTTAAAATATTCTTATTAGCTTTTAAGGGATGCATTGATGTTGTTATAACAGCAGAAAATAGACGTACCCACCGTATAAGTTAAAAAAAACATTCTTACCTTATGTTTGTCGAAAATGTCATAAAGTACCTTGTTTCAAAAATGGCGGAAAGATTCCTTTAAAAACATTTATAAAAAGTAAAATAAGGTTATAAATGACTTTAACCCATAGTATACTAAATAGTAAAAATGTTTTGAAATACATTTTTCAGAAATATGGATGTGGATAATAAAGAGGTCCTAGTAGATACTTGTGTAAAAACAACCTCAGATAATAAAGAGATTGTGAAATTAACCATTACCTTATACTTTTACTTGGACGGGGTTAGGTTAACCTCCTGTCTAATGGTGAAATAATTGTTATTAAATTATACATTAATCATATACATTAATATGATATCAGATATGATCATTTAATATTTCTTTTTTAATAATATTTTTGTATTATCGTCGTTTTCGGGTGTTAACTGATTAATTTTATTTTATATGATTTGTTATGTAAGTAATGTTTTTTATGGATGGGATGTATCTTATTCATATTCAGAATGATATTATGTCTTTATACATTATTTTTAATCATCTAATTAAAATTATTCTTGAATGGATTACGATGGGGAATGAATCTCATCGCCTTCATGGATACTGTAATCCGTACGTACGCACGAGCGACAATATCATCATTTTTATATTAAAATAATATATAATTGGATGGTATATTATATATTTACAGAATAATTATCATGTTATTTTTATTATTTAAATAAATTACACATCATTTTAATACCCATCCAAAGAATTCTATATTAAATTACAATTACACCACGACGTGGAGACGGTAAGCCGTACGTACGCACATATGGTGACATGTCATTCAAAGGATGGATAAAATAACAAATATGGTTGTAACATATTTATAATAGCATCACATTATATATAATATACTAGAGTTTTTATTTTAGAATGTAAACAAAACAGAAATAGGAAGTGGAAGAAGAAAATAACTGGAAAAAGGTGATGAAATATTTACCTCTTCTTTAGGTTCTTCCTTTTGATTTGATCAAAAGGGATCATTAGGTTGTCTTTATGACTAACTTAAGGCCTCTAGGATGAAGGTAGGATAGTTTAGAGGGTATTTGGGCAGAGTTTGGCCGATCAAAATTGCTTTGATGGTGTTTATTTGAGAGAAGGGGGAGTGCCCTTTTATAAGAGGGGTGAGGGGCACCTTAGGAAAAGCTAGGAATATTATGTTATAATAAAATCATTTTCGGTTTATAATGCCTCCAAAATGAATTATTTAAATTATATGGTTGTTATGGGTCTAAAACCACTCAACCAATATGTTTTAGACTGGTTTGGGTCACTATATTACCCTTATCTTTTAGATTTAACTCTTAGTTAAATAGTTTGACATTTACCATGTCTCTTTGTATTTTTAAATTCTATGGTTAATAAACGTACTATATACTTCCAAGAGAACCACAATTGGTTCATTAATGATACAAATATCAATATATAAGTCTTTTTTTCTGAACCTTAGATTTTTAGGAATATAATATTTATTAATAATATAATATTGGTTTTAAAAACTATTTTATGTCAATTTTGACACTATTTGGTATTTTGTTTTTTCTAAATTCATAAAAGAATTATTATTTTGAAAATAATTCATCTTACCAACCCTAACATGTCATATTATGCTTTAAAATTATTTTAATCCATAAAATGTCTGAAATTACACTTATTGGTATATTTATAATATCAATTATTTTAATATTTCATTAATTAGGTAATTACCTCATCATTATTGTGTCATAAAAAAATAAATTATTTAATGTATAAAAATTATAAAAAAACTAAAATTATGTAGGAAATCCTTTTATATTTATAATGAATTTTTATAGTTGAATTTATCTTATGTATAATCCTATATTAAAAATGGATTAGTTATTAAACTTTGAATTTAACACTTTTAACTTCTTTTAATTAAACAATAATAAATTTCCTAATCTATTCCAAGTGGACCTAAAGGATCATATTTTATTCATAAGGTTTTTTTGGTCTAATTACACCTATCCAATAGAATTAGGGCATGAGTTAGGGTAATAATATTATCATTTTTACCTTTAATTAACATATTTACTTTTAGCTATGGTAAATAAAAGTCAAAAGTAACTATTCACCAAAAATTATTTTCATCTCATTGAACCACATTTTACTTACTGATATCAACCGTCTCTCTTGTAGTTTTGAAATTCAATTCACAGAAGTGGTAAAATTAAGTTTTATTCAAATTTGTTAATGCTCCTAGAAGGTGGGTAAAAGACGGTAAATAGTTCGATAAAATTTTATACATCTAAACTTATTATAAAATGACTCCAATGAATTAATTTGAACATATATATGTATTATGTATCTATTTTTACCTAAAATAAATTAAATTAAAATAACTAATTATTTAAATAAAAAGTAGGTTTTAACCAATAACCGAGTGTTATTCACTATTCATCAAAAATTGAAAGTTTTTAGACTCATACCAAAAATTCACCCTAATATTATTTTGATATTATGGATTCAAAAATTAAGTCTATTTTACCAAATTAAAAACATATAAATTTCACTTATTAATTTAAAATTAATTCCCATTGTCAAAACCAAAAGGAGTATTTTTAAGTAATAATAACTACCCAAAGACTTACACTTGTTTCTATCCAATTTCAAAGTGAAATTACTTACAATGACCAAAATTGTATTAAATAATAAAAATATAATCTAATTGTACTTCCAATCCATTCAAATGTATAATTTTACACTATAAATTATTTCGATTAAAAATGTTGTTTTCAGTTAAATTTTTTTAATTTTCACTACTCGCCCAAATATGAAAGTTATCAGAACAACACAAAAAATTTATCAAAACTAAATTTTTATATCCCAATTATAAAGAAGAAGTTTATTTTTTCAAATTATTATATAAAAGTTTCAAATATTGGATTTAAAAAGGGTTTTCCATTAAAAGACGGTAAAATTTCATTTAAAAAAAATACTTCTTTCCTAAAAAAATGAATTTGTTCGTATATTATGTCTAAGAAACTCATAATATGGATTATAAAATTATAAGGATTATATAAAATTAAAAATTCAGTAAATAATATTCATAATATCTTTTTAATGTCTAGTTTTCTTAGTCGTGGTGCGCTTGAACTTAGTGTTGTGTGTAGTGCAAGTTACTGAATTACATTGAAGAAATAACGTACTATGAAATCCTGGAGTGTTACATTCTCCCATCCATTAAGAAATTGTGTCCTCGCAACTTGAAATTTTTCTTCAAAAATAAAAGGTTAAAATTCGAAAAACACTTTTGCGGATAACCCACATCGAAAATTAGTTTAATAAAATTTAGTCTTAATAAGAGGGAACGGGAAATGAAAAATTCACCACCAAATTATGATCTCAATTAGGAGAAAATTTGTTTCAATTAGAGACACATAATTGGAGGGAAAATATAAATATTTATTATGAGTGATTGGGTCCATCAATCACACGCAAGTGTAAAATTGAGGGCCTCAAAGCCATGAATATATGATGATTTAATATATCATCGCTTCAACAAAACATAAGGTATTCGGTTAACACATTTTTGGTTTTAAGATCCCTTAATTAATGTTTAAGAATCAATTTCTTCATATAATTAGAGAAAAAAATATACTTAACAAGTATTGTTCCATCCTTTAACTACTTTATACCACAAACTCATCTTTCACTATAAAAGATAATAGAACTTAAAAATACTATATTTATCCTAATCATATATGGTTCCAAAAAAATGAATTTATAATTCATCTATCAGACCGTTTAAAAAAACATTATACGATCCAAGACATCACGTAGGCTAGTGGTAGGTGATGCACCCTTGTCGACCTTCGGTTGTGGGTTCTAATCTCACGACTTTTCCGGATGGGATTGGTTGTTTCCCAACCTTCGGGTTTTCCTTTTATAAAAAATCCAAAAAACAATCTTAAGAAATGATTTTACCTTAATAATAGAATCCAATGTCAAAATTAATCCATTCTACCTTTAGAATTATCCAAAATACTTTTTTCCAAACTCACAGTCCAAAATTTATAAAGATGTAAAAGACAATGAAGATCCTTTTTTCCACGTAATAACATGTGAATACAATCATCATGTATTCTTTTAAAATAAAATAACACCCTGAATTACCATAAAACCTTATTGATTACATTCATGCTCCCTTATTCCTTATAGAATACTAGATATATTCCTTATATCCCAAAATTTTGAATACTCCAACAATGATGAAATAAACAAACTATTAATCAGTTCCATGGTAGTCAATAATATCCAATAGAATTTATCCAAATCAATCATCTCGTATTCCAAAATCAATACCTCAGTATCAAGACCATATTAAAGTTTTGTCTTTCCTTAAACCATGTATCTTCCAAGAATTTTAACTTTCCATTGAGTCAGTTTTCTTGGTTCAAATAATCCCAAGTCATTAATGAAATAGTACTACAGTACAATCCTTATATACTCTACAATTATTATAAAATGTAAATCATTAATACAATACTCAAATGACACAATACTTTCATAACAACATAAGAAGTCTTAATCATTCCTCTTCATCTTCGGTAGTATCATAAATTGATTATTATCCAATAGCATTATTTGGGGTATACTCTAATGATTTGGACATTGATTCTCGTAGTTTCCCAACTCCTTGTAGGTGAAGCGTTGTACATTTGAAACATTTTTCTCACTCTTTCAGTCAAGTACTTGGTGTCCTTTTCCTCCACACTTATAACAAACTCCCATTCCCTTCAAGCATTTAGCAAGGTGATTATTTCCACAGTTTTCACATATGGGAAAATCATTCTTTCCCTTATTCCCTTAATCCATCTTTCTCTCCACCATCTTTTTATTCTCTGTGGCTTCCCTTCAAATCCATAGGACTCAGAAAATTATTTACTTATCTTATTAACAAATGATGCTATTTCTTCATTTGATGATAATACAAGGGAGACTATTTCCTTTCTAACTTTTGGCTTAACACCATGAAAGATATGATCCTTCGTACTCTTTGGATCATGCGTATTGTTGGTGGTCTCATTCCATCTACTAGGATCCATTTCAAAAAAGGGCATAAAATAGATTCGTTTATGAATTGAAATACATAATTTCAAACTTGTAAAATACTTCACATAAATTGATAAGTTTATGGATATAATCCATAATCATAAAAATTATTCTCCTTGAGGAATTATATACTCACAAACCCTTCATAATGGTTTGTAAAGAAAATGAGAATTGTCCTAATCATATCCACTGGGAGTGTCGTAACCAGGAGTGTAGAAAGGCCCGTTGTCGTGCACCAGTTCATGTTCGAGTCAAGTTAAAAGAATTGATTTCACGTTTTACCCCTAGGTATATCTGTTCCAGAGCCGGCTCTACCTGATCGTATCCAGACAAGGATGTATTACTTCGAAAACTCCCAAAATCACTACATTACCAAAATTATAGGAAGTTTTTCTATACTAATCCCTAAAATCTATATTATGATAATGTTCTCTAATTATAGTTTATCTCAATATAGACTCCAAGGTTTTTACTAAGCTTCCTCTGATACCATCTGTAATTCCCCAACCCTAGAATCCCAAAGTCGATGCATTATTACGTATCATTGGCATGATCAAAAAATATCATGCCTTGAAAGACTGATTAGTTTAGTATTCTTGGAAGTACTAGATAAATTCATAAGGTTTACATTACATCGTAAAATAGAAAACTACAACAGAATTGTTTCCATAGACAACACTGAGATCCCATGGACTATCCCTGTGGGTCAGTCATAATATACTTCTTCGTATCCTGGGAAAAATGAAACATAGAAAGGGGTGAGCTCAGATGCTCAGTAAGGATAACAATAATGCAGAAAATTTCATAAATAAGAATAAAAATTTAAGGCAATGTATAAGACTAAAACAAAATCCTTTTAAACATTATTTTCAGCATAATATGGAAAAGATAAAATCAAATAATTCCATTTACTTATTCACATGGATATTCTACTAGTCGAATAATCACATGCAATATCAATAGCCACTTTCATAATTATGGAATGCATAATGCCAGACTTCATAACCACATAGTCAAGGCCTTGTGCCAAGACTACAAATAATATTTTTTCAAGGCCTTGTCCCAATACACTAGTTTTTCTCATGAGACCTACCAATGCATCGAGGAGCTTTAGCAGGCTCCAGCCATCACTTACAATGTCCAATGCATTCTTCAAATGAAAAGGTTTAAACATAACATAAACATTCGTATAAAACTAGCATATGAAATGTAAATAATTTATCCATAAAACATGAATGGTATAACACATCCACAGTAAAACTTATCACAAAACCTCCAATACAATAAATCACCTTCAAATAAGCTTAAAATCCATCAAAGGATGTTGACATAGATGAAATCAAAACCGTTTTTTTAGAGAAATATCTATTACTATTTTGAAATAATTTAAAAGTCATATAATTATAAAAGAAAACATTTATTTTGAAAATATTCTTACGATATTGTAATGGAAGCTTCGACGTTGTTATAACGGTGGAAAACAACTGCACCCACCGTATAAGTTAAAAAACATTTTTACCTTAACTTTGTCAAAAAGTTCATAAAGTACCTTGTTTGGAAAATGATGGAAAAATTCCTTTCAAACCATTTATAAAAAGTCAAATAAGGGTATAAATGACTTTAACCCATAATATCCTAAATAGTAAAAATGTTTTGAAATACATTTTTAAGAAACATGGATGTGGATGATAAAGAGGTCCTAGTAGATACTTACATAAAAACAACCTCAAATAATAAATATTTTGTTAAGTTAACCCTAACCTTGTACTTTTCCTTGGTCGAGGGAAGTTTAACCTCTTGTATAATAGTGAAATAATTGTTATTAAATTATAAAAGAATCATATAATTTAATATGATATCATATATGATCTTTTAATATTGATTTATTAATAATATTTTAGAATTATCATCATTTTCCGGTGTTAACTGATTCGTTTTCCTTTATATGATTTGTTACGTAAGTAATGTTTAATATTGATAGGATGTATCTTATTCATATTCAGAATGATATTAAGTCTCTAAACATTATTTTTAATCATATAATGAAAATTAATCTTGAATGGATTACAATGGGGAATGAATCTCATCGCGTTCGAGGATATGGTAATTTGTTCGTACGCATGAGAGACAATATCATTCTTTTGATGCTAAAATAATATATAATTAGATGGTATATTATATATACAGATTCATTATCATGATATTTTTATTATTTACATCAATTAAACACCATTATTATACCCATCCAAATAATACTGTATTGAATAACAATTACACCATGACGTGGAGACGGTAAGCCGTATGTACGCACGTATGGTGATATGTCATTAAAAAGATGGATAGAATAATGAATATGGTTGTACCATATTTATAATAACATCTCAATATATATATGATACTGGAGTTATTATTTTATAATGGAAACAACAAATAAAGAGGAAGTGGAAAAAGAAAATAACTTGAAAGAGGTGATGAAATATTTACCTCTTCTTTGGGTTCTTTCTTTTGATTTGATAAAAATAACACCTTAGGTTGGCTTTATGACTAAATTAAGGGCTATAAGAGGAAGGAAAGACGGTTTATAGGGTATTTGGGCAGAGTTTGGTTGAGGCAAATGGCTTTGAAGGTGTGAATTTGAGGGAAGGGTGAGTGTCCTTTTATAAGAGGGGTGAGGGGCACCTTAGGAAAATCTAGAAATATTTTTTTATAATAAAATTATTTTGGGTTTCTAATGGCACAAAAATGAAGTATTTAAAGGATAAGGTGAGTATGGGTCAAAAACCACTCAAAAAATAGGTTTTATACAGGTTTAGATCACTATATTAACCTTATCTTTAGGATTTAACTCTTAGATAAATAGTTTTACATTTACCATGTCTCTTTGTGTTTTTATATTATATGGTTAATAAACTTACTATATACTTTAAAGAGAACCCCAAGTGGTTCATTAATGATACACCTATCATTATATAGGTCTTTTTTCTGAACCATAGATTTTTAGGAATAAAATATCAATTAATAATATAAAATATGTTTTAAATATTCTTTTATGTCAATTTTGACACTATTTGGTATTTTGTTTTTGATAAATTCATAACAACATTATTACATCGAAAAAAAATTCATCTAACCAACCCTAAAATGTCATATTAACCTAGAAAATTAGTGTAATTCATAAAAAGTCTCCAATTACATTTATTTGGATATTTATAATATCAATTAGTTTTATATTTCATTAATTAGGTAATTACTGCATCATCATTGTGTCATAAATAAATTTAATTATTTACAGTCTAAAAATTATAAATAAAATACCATTATGTAGTAAATTTTTATATATTTCTAATTAATATTTATATTTGAATTTATACTATGTATAACCCTATATTAAAAATGGTTTAGTTATTAAACTTTGAATTTAAAACTTTTAACTCTTCTTTGAATTAAATAATAATAAATGTCATAATCTAATCCAAGTGGACCTAAAGGATCATATTTTATTCTTAAGGTTGTTTTTGGTCGAATTACACTTATCAAATGGAATTAGGACATTTTTCAGGATAATTATAATATCATTTTTACCTTTAATTACCCTATTTAATTTTAACTGTGGTAAATAAAAGTCAAAAGTTACTATTCAAAAAAATATTTTCATCTCATTGAACAACATTTTACATTCTTATATCAACCGTGTCTCTCGGATTTTTGAAATTTAATTCACAGAAGCGTTAAAATAAAGTTTTATTCAAATTTTCAAATGCTCCTAGGAGGTAGGTAAAAGACGGTAAATAGTTCGATAAAATTTTAGATATCTAAACTTATTATAAAATGACTCTGATTAATTAGTTTGAACATATATATGTATTATTTATCTATTTTTACATAAAATAAATTAAAATAAAATAACAAATTATTTAAATAAAAAGTCGGTTTTAACCAATAACGCAGTGTTTTTCACTATTCATCAAAAATTTAATGTTTTCAGAAACATACCAAAAAATTACCCTAAGATTATGTTGATATTCCGAATTAAAAAGTGAAGTATATTTTAAAAAATTCAAAACATATCAATTGCATTTATTAATTTAAAATTAATTCCCGTTGTCAAAACCAAAAAGCGTGTTTCTTTGAAAAACTAACTACCCAAAGATTGACACTTGTTTATGTCCAATTTCAAAGTGAAATTACTTAAAATGACCAAAATTGTATTAAATGATAAAAATATAATCTAATTATACTTCCAAACCATTCAAATTAATAATTGAACACTATAAATTATTCTGATTAAAAAAATTAGCTAAAATTTAGTAATTTTCACTATTCACCCAAATATGAAAGTTATCATAAAAACACCAAAAATTTATAAAAACTCAATTTTTTATGTTCCGATTATAAAAAAGAAGTTTATTTTGTCAAATTTAACGTATAAATGTTTCAAATATTGGATTTAAACAGGGTTAACCATTAAAAGGTGGTAAAATTGAATTTAAAAAAACTTCTTTTATCTGAAAAAAATGAATTTGTTCTTATATTATGTCAAAAAAACACATAATATGGATTCTAAAATTATAAGGATTATATGAAATTCAAAATTCAGTTAATAATACTCATAACCGCTTTTGAACAGCTAGTTTGGTAAGTCATGGTGCACTTGAACTCAGTGTTGCATGTAGTGAAAGTTATTGAATTACATTGAAGAAATAACATACTATGAAATATTGGGGTGTTACATTCTCCCCTCATTTAATAAATTTCATCCTCCCCATTTGAAATTGTTCTTCGAAAATAAATGGTTAAAAATAGAAAAACACCTTTGTGGATAACCCACATCAGAAATTGGTTTAATAAAATTTAGTCTTAATAAGAGGGGAAGGAAAATGAAAAAGTCACCACCAAATTATGATCTCGATTAGGAGGACATTGGTGGAAATTACAGACATATAATTGGAGGAAGACCGTAAATATTTATTGGGAGTGATTGAGGTCAACAATCACACTCAAGTGTAAAATTGAGGGCCTCAAAGCCATCAATCTATGATGATTTAAAATATCATCAGTTCAAAAAAACATAAGGTATTAGGTTAACACATTATTTGTTTTAAGATACCTTAACTAAAGTTTAAGAATTAATTTTTCATAGAATAAGAGAGAAAATATATACTTTACAAGTAGAGTTCCATCCTTTAACTAATTTCTACCACTAACTAATCTTTCACTATAAAATATAATAGAATATAAAAATACTCTATTTATCCTAATCGTATATAGTTCCAAAAAAATGAATTTATAATTCATCTATCAGACCTTTTAAAAAACTGCATTATAAAATCTAGGACATCACGTAGGCCAATGATAGGTGATGCACCCTTTTCGACAATAGGTTGTGGGTTCTAGTCTCACGGCCTTACCAGACAAGACCGGTTGTCACCCAACCTTCGGGTTGTCCTTTTATAAAAAATCCAAAAAAAAATTAAGAAATGATTTTACCTTAACAATAGAATCAAATGTCAAACTTAATCCATTCTAACCTTTAGACTTATCAAAAATACATCTTTCCAAACTCACAATCCAATATTTATAAATATTTAAAACATAATGAAGATCCTTTTTCCATGTAATAACATGTGAATACCATCGTCATGTATTATTTTAAGATACTGTAACACCCTGAATTACCATAAAACATTATTGATTACATTCATTCACCCTTATTCCTTATAGAATACTATATATATTCCTTATATCCAAAAATTTCCATTACTCTAATAATGATGAAATAAACAAACCATTAATCAGTTCCAAGGTAGTCAATAATTTCCAGTTGAATTTATCCAAATAAATCATCTCTTATTCCAAAATCAATACCTCAGTATTAGGACCACATTAATGTTTTGTCTTTCCTTCAACCATGTATTTTCTAAGAATTTTAACTTTCCATTGAGTCAGCTTTCTTGGTTTAACTAATCTTAAGTCATTAATGAAATAGTACTCTAGTATGATCCGTATATACTCTATAATTCTTATAACATGTAAATCATTAATACAATACTCAAATTACACAATACTTTAATAATAACTTAAAAACAATTAATCATTCTTCTTCATCTTCGGTAGTATCATAACTTGATTATTATCCAATAGCAACATTTGGGGTATACTCTGATGATTTGGACATTGATTCGCGTAGTGTCCCAACTATTTTCAGGTGAAGCATTGTACATTTGAAACATTTTTCTCACCCTTGCAATCATGTACTTAGTGTCCTCTTCCTCCACACTTATAATAAACTCCCTTTCCCTTCATGCATTTACCAATGTGATTCTTTCCATAGTTGTCACATATGAGAAAATCCTTCCTTCCCTTATTCCCTTTATCCATCATTCTCTCTACCATCTTTTTGTTCTTTGGCTTCCTTTCAAAGCCATAGGAATCAGAAAATTATTTACTTATCTTATTATCAAATGATATTATTTCTTAATATGATGATAATACGTGGGAGACTATTTCCTTTCTAAATGTTGGCTTAACACCATGAAATATATGATACTTCTTACTCTTTGGATCATGTGTATTTTTGGAGGTCTCATTCCATCTACTAGGCGCCATTTCTAAACAATGGCATAAAATAGATTAGTTTATGAATCGAAATACATAATTCCAAACTTGTAAAATACTAAACATAAATTGATCAGTTTATGGATATAATCCATAATAATAAAAAATGTTTTCCTTGGGGAAGTATATACTCATAAAATCTTCATAATGGTTTGTAAAGAAAATGAGAATTATCCTAAGCATATCCCCTAGGAGTATCGTAACCAAGAGTGCCGCAAGGCCTATTGTTGTTCACTAGTTCCTGTTCGAGTTAAGTTCAAAGTGGTGTTTTTGAGTCTTACCCCTAGGTACATTTGTTCCAGAGCCGCCTCTACCTGCTCATATCCAGATAGGGATGTATTGCTTTGAAAACTCGCATAATCACTACATTACCAAAATTCTAGGAAGTTCTTCTATACTAAACCTCAAAGTCTATCTTATCATAATGTGCTCTAATAAAATTTAACTCAATATAGTTTCTTAGGTTTGTAAAAAACTTCCTCTGATACCCATTGTAACTCCCCGACCCCAGAAGCCCAGAGTCGGTGCATTATTACGTATCATTGGCATGATCACAAAAGATCATATCTTGAAATACCGATTATTTTAGTAGCCTTGGAAGTACTAGATACATTAATAAGGTTTACATTACATCGTAAAATAGAAAACTACAACAACATTGTTTCCATAGACAACACTGAGATCCCATAGACTATCCCTACGGGTCAGTCATAATATACTTCTTCGTATCCTCGGAAAAATAAAACATAGAAAGGGGTGAGCTCAGATGCTCAGTAAGGATAACAATAAAGCGGAAACATTCATAAATAAGCATAAACATTTAAGGAAATGTATAAGACTAAAACAAAAGCCTTTTAAATTTGAAATTCAGCACAATATGGCATAGATAAAATCAAATAATGCTATTTACTTATTCACAAGGATATTCTACAAGTTGAATAATCACATGCAATATCAATAGCCACTTTCATAATGATGGAATGCATAATGCCAGACATCCTAACCATATAGTCAAGGCCTTGTGCCAAGACTACAAATAATATTTTTTCAAGGCCTTGTGCCAATACACTAGAGTGTCTCATGAGACCTACCGATTCATCGAGGAGCTATAGTGGGCTCCACCCTTCACTTACAAAGTCCAATGCCTTCCTCAAATGAATTGGTTTAAACATAACATAAACATTCGTATTAAAACTAGCATAAAAAATGTCAATACTTTATCCATAAACCATGAATGATATAACACATCAATAGTCAATCATATCCCAAAACCTTCAATATAACAAATCAACTTCAAATAAGATTAAAATCCATGAAAGGATGTTGACACAGATGAAATCAAAACCCTTTTTTTAGAGAAATATATCTTACTATTTTGAAATCATTTAAATGTAATATAATTATAAATTAAAACATTTAATTTGAAAATATTCATACAAGCTTGTAAGGGAAGCTTAGACGTTGTTATATTGGTGGAAAATAGTCACTCCCACCGTTTAAGTTAAAAAAACATTCTTACCTTAACTTCGTCGAAAAGGTCCTAAAGTACCTTGTTTGAAAAACGATGGAAATATTCTTTTCAAACCATTTATAAAAAGTAAAATAAGGGTATAAATTACTTTAACCCATAATCTAGTAAATATTAAAAAAAAATTGAATTACATTTTTAAGAAACATGGATGTGGATGATAAAGAGTTCCCAGTAGATACTTACGTAAAAACAATCTCGGATAATAAAGATATTGTGAAAGTAACCCTTACATTGTAATTTTCCTTGGACAAGGGTAGTTGAACCTCATGTATAACGGTTAAATAATTTTTATTAAATTATAAAAAAATCATATACATTAATATGATATCATATATGATCTTTTAATATTTCTTTGTTAATAATATTTTAGTATTATTGTCGTTTCCAGGTGTTACCTGATTCATTTTCCTTTATATGCATTGTTACGTAAGTAATGTTTGTTAGGGATAGGATGTATCTTATTAATATTCAGAATGATATTAAGTCTTTAAACATTATTTTTAATCATATAATGAAAATTAGTCTTAAATGGATTACGATGGGGAATGAATCTCATCGTGTTCGTGGATACGGTAATCCGTACATACGCACGAGCGACAATATCATTCTTTTAATATTAAAATAATATATAATTTGATGGTATATTATATATAAAGAATAATTATCATGTTATTTTTATTATTTAAATCAATTACACATCATTATTATACCCATCTAAATAATATTGTATAGAATAAAAATTACACCACGTCGTGGAGACGGTAAGCCGTATGTACGCACGTTTGATGACATGTCATTCAAAATATGGATAGAATAATTAATATTTGTTGTAACATATTTATAATAACATCACAATATATATAAGATACTGGAGTTATTATTTTATAATGGAAACAACAAAGAAAGACGAAGTGGAAGAAGAAAATAACTTGAAAGCAGGGACGAAATATTTACCTCTTCTTTGGGTTCTTCATTTTGATTTGATCAAAAGGGCTCTATAGGATGGATTTATAACTAAAGTAAGGCCTCTAAGATGAAGGTCAGACAGTTGAGAGGGTATTTGGGTAGAGGTTGGCCTAGAAAAATGTCTTTGAAGGTGTTAATTTTAGGGAAGTGGGAGTGCCCTTTTATAAGAGGGGTGAGGGGCACCTTAGGAAAAGCTAGAAATATTACATTATAATAAAATCATTTTCGTTTTATAATGGCTCCAAAATGAATTATTTAAAGGATAAGGTGTGATGGGTCAAAAAACACTCAACCAATAGGTTTTACATAGGTTTGAGTCACTATATTAGCCTTTTCTTTCAGATTTAACTCTTAGTTAAATAGTTTGACATTTACTATGTCTCTTTGTATTTTTATATTATATGGTTAATAAACTTACTATATAATTTTAAGCGAACCCCAAGTGGTTAATTAATGATACAAATATCATTATATAAGTATTTTGGCCAAACCTTATGTTTTTAGTAATATAATATCAATTAATAATATAATATTTGTTTTAAAAACTCTTTTATGTCAATTTTGACACTATTTGGTATTTTGTTTTTTCTATATTCATAACAACATTATTAATTCTAAAAAAATTCATCTAACAAACCCTAACATGTCATATTAAGCTATAAAATTAGTGTAATTCATTAAAAGTCTCTAATAACATTTATTTTGATATTTATAATATCAATTAGTTTAATATTTCCTTAATTAGGTAATTACTGCATCATCATTGTGTCATAAATAAATTTTATTATTTAATGTCTAAAAATTATAAATAAAATACCATTATGTAGGAAATATTTTTATCTTTATAATTAATATTTATAGTTGAATTTATCTTATGTATAACCATATATTAAAAATGTTTTAGTTATTAATCGTTGAATTTAACACTTTTAACTCTTCATTGAATTAAATAATAATAAGTGTCATAATTTAATCCAAGTGGACCTAAAGGATCATATTTTATTCCTAAGTTTGTTTTTGGTCGAATTAAACTTATCCAATAGAATTATGACATGTTTTAGGATAATAATAATATCATTTTTACCATTAATTACCCTATTTACTTTTAATCGCGGTAAATAAAAGTCAAAAGTTACTATTCACCAAAAAATATTTTCATCTCATTGAACCAAATTTTACTTTCTGATATCAATCGTGTCTCTCGGATTTTTGAAATTCAATATACAAAAGCAGTAAAATTAATTATTATTCAAATTTTTAAATTCTTCTAGGGTGTTATTGAATTACATTGAGGAAATAATGTACTATGAAATCTTGGGGTGTTACAATTCAGCACTGAAATCTAGACATCACATTCCCTGTTTATCTATTCTCAATACTTTGAGAAAATTTTCTAAACATTTCTTAAACTAATTCACATTTTCATAACATTAAAAATGGTGATAATAGAGTGAATTTATTAGCTAGAAAGAGTCTTCAAAAAACTATTATTGGATTTTTTCTATGCTTGATATAAGTATCTACATACACATATTGAATTACATCAATTCTTGGTTATTAAAGAAGGTATTTAACCTAACACATATAACTTTCCCAATATTAAATACAATTATTAAGTTATGTGCTAGTCTAAGAAGTTTATTACATTAATAATGAGTTTTTTAATATTTATCTCAATGCTATGTTTGATGATGATGATTCTATTATATAGAAGAAACTATTTTACCAGATAGGTATCATGTTTTAAAAAATTTAACAAAGACTTTAATTAAATATTCTTCAACTAAAATGATTCACACTTTTAAAATCCAACATATCCATTAGTGGGGATAGATTCATATTTCACTAAGAAATGAGAATATTTTTCAAATTATCTCGCTAATTAGTTATTTTGGTAGGGTATTGTCCCAATCATATCATATATGACTCTTGGATAATTGAGTAGAAAACTCTTTACCCAATCTATCATATAGATTAACTCAAATATATTCATATAGTAACCATATTTTATTATGGTCTCTTGGATAAGTTTAACCCAACTAAAACAAAAATAATAGACACTTGATCCAATTAGGGTCACCCATTAATTTCTTACCTTACAGAAAATAATCAGATTCACCCAATTTTGGCCTGACCTACACTGTTAGATTATTAAGGTATTGAAAAGTATCACTTCATAGGGGATTTAACACTTTTTATTTTAAAGTGGATTTAACCTTACCATTTTATCACATGTTATCCCCTTATGTATAAATGCCTATAGTGATTTAGTTTGGAATCCTATTCCAACCACCAAACCAATATATTCACCCCATATTGATGTGTAAATCGTTACACAACTCATAACTTCTGTTACAAACCCAAAATAAATTCCATCATATCTTTACACATCCAAATGCATCCCAGGAATAAGTTATATGAACTTATTTCACATAAATGGTTATAACCATATAAAATAAACAACCCCCATATGAGTAAGATTGGAGATACAAAAAGTCAACCCTCATAATTTTGGACAAGGTACAAGCCTCTATGACAACGAGATATCCTATACAAACTCCATATATCCAAGGACACATTAAATAACATAGATCTCAATTAAATCATAAATTTAACACTTAATATGTATAAACATTAATAAACTACTTAATTAAACATCATAACCTAATAAATGAAAATTTTAATTTATAATAAATCAAAATCAATAATCATGCCAAGCATGAAACTACTTATATGCATGTATAAGAATTTATAAAAATATCTTAACACTTTTAACTAAATAATAAAGTCATATACATTATATTACAATTATATTCATCAAAAAATAAGTAATAAATGAATAATTGATATATTTATGCATGAAATAAAAAATTTATGTATAGTTCATAACATAAATATAATTATAAACACATTATAACCTAGAAATTGTTTATGGACAGTCCATAATTAAATAAATATAAACAATTTATATTTATTTCTAATATAAACTCCTTCATATTATTTCTTATATGGAATTTCATTTAAATACATCATATTAAATAAAATTTAATCAACTTAAATTCTAATTATATTATTAAAAATATTTATATATTCTAAATATCACATATTTTTAAATTATTTAAACCATGATCATATCAATTAATAAAAATTGGTTTAATATTCTTTTAATAATTTCTCTAATAATTCACTTAATTTGAAGAATCCAAATTTAATAATTATGAATAATTCATAAATTTTATACAAACACTTTTATATTAGGAATTATTCTATATTTTTTAAAAAATTTACATATTACACTTATATTTTCTATATAAACCATTTATATCTAAATTATAAGTCATATAATATAATTTGAAATTAGTATTCCAATATTTACTATTAATTTTATAGATATTTATTTAATAAATATTTTATAAACATTTAGTAATTAATTATTCAAAATTAATAATTAATTAATTTATATAAATATTTATAAATTTATAAATATCCAAAAACCCCCATTTGTTATGAGCTGTTAAAATTTTATAAACCATTTAAATCAATTCATAAGTTAATTTTTAGACTTTTTTATTATATCGCTTTTGATGATATACAAACTATTTTGGTAGTGATTGAAAATAGATGACACTTAAAATCTCTTAATCATTATCTATCATAACATATGATGGATAAATCATATTACAATATCTAATATGGGTTTGGTTAATGTTAATGTGGTGCATTGAAGACTGTAGGCTACGATAGGTGATCATGAAGGATTGGTTATGTGTTGTTCTAGCCTCTGTAATATTAATTTATGATGCTTATAAATCAAAAACTATGATATAGATTCTATATAAGAATAAAAAATTCAAGAATGGGTAGGCATAAGATAACCCAACCACATAATGATATGCATAGGAAAAACCTAGTGTTAGTGGCTATTACCGCTTTTGAAAGCTTATAACATTCTATAACTTTTCAATAGGTACTTATTGACCCCTATTTTGATTGTGATTTGGTTTGGTCTTGATTTGGTATAGTTTTTATAGTTTTCATAAAATATTCAGTTTCCATGGGGCTATATAAGGTTGGTGTATGGTTAGGGAAACAATGTTGTTTGGCCCAGGAAACTATACATCTAAACATGGTCCACTAGAAGGGGTGTATGGTTCATCCAAATAGTATAACCACCCCTCCAGATAGTGCACCCATACATATAGGGTTTATTCATGGTTGTAACACAGTTAAGGTAAATTTGTGTCCAAACAATGAAATCCAAACAAAAGCACTATATATGGTGCACGATTACTCTTAACTGTGCGGCCTCTCTAGAAAACTATGCCTGTTGAATTTTAATGCTCTTAATATTTAATTAAGAATACCTAGGACCATGGATTAACCTCTAATTAATCCAAAAATAACATTTAGTCTCAACCTAATCCTTCCCCAATTATATAGATTCTTCTCTATAAGGATTTTTTTTGGTTCTCTTTAGTTATCGATGGATCAACTCAAGGAATATTGATTTTATATCAAGTTCTACTTTTTCTAATCAGATCCTAATTTGATATATTCTCTTCTAGTCTTGTAGAACTTGAATGGGATTTTTATTATAGATATAAGGGGTTTTATAGAGTTTTAATTCATTTATTATGGATGTAGGACCATGAGGACCTGATCTACTCTTCCCCAAACTCCATTTTTAAAGGTGTTTAGTTATACCTTTGTTCTTGATGTAGGTGTTGCTATACAAAGAGTTAATTCTATGAATTGATTACTTTTTATGTAAAGTAATTTTTTTATTCATTTAATTTAATTTATATGTGATTAAAATTTATTTTTTGGAAAGAAATCGTGTTTTAAAGGGGTTTTCCTTTAAAAATGGATTCTATACACCATCTATTTGATTAAATTCTGGAATGATGGTTTTGGTTTGAAAATGGGTTTTAAAACATCTAAGAGGGTTTAATTTTATTTGAAAATGTTTTATAAATTATGATCATTTTTTAAATATATTTTTTTCAAAATTATGACATTGGGAACCTTGGGTGCATCGGGAACAGACATGTCACTCATAGTGTGCATGATGCCACTAGAGGTTTTGTGATATTGGCAGACCATGATGGGACCCAATATCGGGTTGGATCCACCTTATAACTATTTTATACTTATTTTATGTCTATTATGTATTCTCGTAGTCCATGGACCAATATGGAGTGCTTTTTCATTTATGATTTTTTATCGCATGATGGATTTTCACATGGATAGTTTCTAACATGTTTTTCACATGAGGTTGTATCACATTGATTTGTATAGTGGATTAATTCAGGGATATGTGTTTAATTTATAAACATATGGAATGTGGATATGATTTACTATTTAATCACTTATACTTGTCATACTTTCGTATTCTGAACATAAAATGATTTAATGAAAACCAAAGAAGATTATTTACAAATGCATTTGGATTTATGAAATTATTTTGTAAAACAGTTTTATTATAAAATCTAGAATTGTTGCATTCTTATTATTAAACCTTGTATAGACTCTGTGGTGGTATCCTTTGGGATTTTTCCTCACACCCTAATTTTTCCTTTGTGAATTTTTATGCATTTTATACATGATCTCGGTAAAGGGAAAGACATCATGTAGCATGCTAGTTTCACTCATCGTCATAGCCTTCATTGTAGGATGATTTGTTTGTGATGAATGGTCATATAGAGACTTGAAATTTTTGTCTCTTCATACTTTTCTATTTTAGCTAATTTTTCATTAGTTTTATGGATCTTTTATGTATCTATTTCTTTCACATTGCAATCTGGTTTTTTGTCTTATTTTCTTATATACAAGACCTTTCTCCATTATTCTTGTTGTACCTAACCAGCATGGTGGGTAGGATTGGGTGGCTTATCATGTTGAACCAGTTTGGTTTATTATAGAATGGTATCAAAGGGATGCTAATCTAGAAGTTTGTTAACATTTCCTAAGACTGAATCTATGACTTAGGTATGTATTAGTTAGAACCATAGAAATTCGGATAATAAGTGTGTGAGGGTTCCTAGCACACTCACATCCACGTACGAACTGAAGTTACCATGGGTGGTTGGAAAATTTATTTTTACCAATTTTGAGACTTAGAGTGAGAGGTTATTTGAATAAACAGTAATGGGAGTTTAATTTATGTATCACCCAAGACATTTATGAGAAATATTTTGCTTTTATGTTATATAAATCATCAAAGGAATCTTTCACTACACAAAACACTAGTTTGGCTTGCTTTACATGCAATCGTGACCTTCCTCGATAGCTTGCGTCGTACGCAATACCGAGTTTCACTAAACAACGATATGCTATTAAAATATTATTAAAACTAGCCGTTATGAATAGTAATACCCACTTTTTGATATTTTTTAAATTTTATTTTTCAAAATGGACTTCATTTTTGGATTCGGAATATCGAAATTAGCCTAGGGTGAAATTTTGGTATTTTTCTGAAAACATTCAATTTTTTTTGAATAGTGAAAACACTCGGTTACTATTTAAAAACTGACTTTTTATTTATATAATTTTCTATTTTATTTAAATTTATTTTAGGTCAAAATTGATACATAATACCTATATATGTTCAATGCAATTCATTGGAGTCATTTTATAATAATTTTAGATATATAAAAATTTTATTGAACTTTTCACCGTCTTTTACCCACCTCCTAGGAGAATTTTCAAATTTACATAAAACTTATGTTTACCACTTCTATGAGTGGAATTTCAAAAATCTGAGAGACACGGTTTATGTCCGTAAGTAAAATGTGGTTCAATGAGATGAAAATAATTTATGTTGAATAGTAACTTTTTACTTTTTTTTACCACGGTTAAAAGTAAAAAAGGTAATTAAGGGTAAAATGATATTATTATTGCTCTAAAACATGTCCTAATTCTATTGGATAAGTTTAATTCGGCCAAAAACAACCATAGGAATAAAATATGACCATTTAGGCCCACCTGGATTAGATTAGGACATTTATTATTAATTTATTTAAAGAAGGGTTAAAATAGTTTAAATCAAAGTTTAATAAATAAATCATTGTTAATATAGGGTTATACATAAGATAAATTAGACCTTAAATATTCATTAGAAAGCTAAAAATATTTCCTACATAATTGTATTTTATTTGTAATTTTTAGACTTAAAATAATTTAATTTATTTATGACACAATGATGATGCAATAATTATCTTATTAATGAAATATTGACATAATTGATGTTATAAATACCCAAATAAATGTAATTTGAGACTTTTTATGAATTCCAATAATTTTTATGTTAATATGACATGTTAGTATTGATTTAATTAACTGTTTTCAAACTAATAATTCTTTTATGATTTTCACAAAAATCAATTACCAAATAGTGTCAAAATTGACATAAAATAGTTTTTAAAACAAATATTATATTATTAATTGTTATTATATTCCTAAAAATCTAAGGTTCGTCCAACACACTTATATCATGATAGGTGTATCATTAATGGACCATTTCGGGGTCTCTTTGATGTATATGGTAAGTTTATTAACTATATAATATAAAAATACAAAGTGACATGGTAAATATCAGTCTAATTAACTAAGACTTAAAATTCAAAGATAAGGTTTATATAATGACCTAAACTTTTCTAAATTCTATTTTATGAGAGGATTTTGACCCATCCCCACCTTATCTTCGAAATAAATCAATTTGGAGCCATTACAAACTGAATATGACTTTACAATAAAATAATATTTTTAGTTATTCCAAAGGTGCCCCTATCCTCCCTTATAAAAGGGAACCTCCTCCCTCTCTTCCTCACAACACTTTGAGCCTTAAAGCTCAGCCAAACCCTGCCAATTTCTCTTCTCCACTTCCCTAGAAACATCCTAGAGGTCCTGGTTGTAACACCCGAGAATTTTATGAGAAATATTTTGTTTTTATATAAATCATCAAAAGAATCTTTCACTATGCACAACACTATCTTGGCTTTCTTTACACGCAATCGCGGCCTTCCTCAATAGCTTGCGTCGTACGCAATACCGAGTTTCACTAACAATGATATGCTATTAAAATATTATTAAAACTAGCCGTTATGAATACTAATAACCACTTTTTGAAATTTTTTAAATTTTATTTTTCAAAATGGACTTCATTTTTGGATTCGGAATATCGAAATTAGCTTAGGGTGAAATTTTGGTACTTTTCAGATAACTTTCATATTCTGATGAATAGTGAAAATTATTAAATTTTAATTAAAAACAACTTTTTTAATCGAAATAATTAATAGTGATAAATTATTAATTCGATTGGTTTTAAAGTATATTTAGAATATATTATTAAAATTTAATACAATGTTGTTCACTGGATGTAATTTCACATTTAAACCAGACATAAACAAGTGTCAGTCTTTTGATAGTTATTATCTCTTAAAAACACGTTATTTTTCTTGAAGACGGGAATTAATTTTTAAATTAGTGAATGTAACTGATATGTTTTGAATTTAGTAAAATAAACATCATTTTTGAATTCATAATATCAAATATAGCTTAGGCCTAATTTTTGATATTTTTCTGGAAACTTTCATTTTTTGATGAATAGTGAAACCACTATGTGGTAGTTAAAAAACTAAATTTTTTTCATAAAACTTAATTTTACCGCTTCTGTGAGTGGAATTTCGAAAATCCAAGAGACACGGTTAATATCAATGACTAAAATGTGGTTCAATGAGATGAAAATAATTTTTTTGTGAATAGTAACTTTTTCCTTTTTTTTACCGCGGTTAAAAGTAAATAGGGTAGTTAGGGGTAAAAATGATATTATTATTACCCTAACACATGTCCTAATTGTATTGGATAAACGTAATTAGACCAAATACAACCTTAGGAATAATATATGACCATTTAGGCCCACTTGGATTAGATTAGGACATTTATTATCAATTTATTTAGAGAAGGGTTAAAATAGTTAAAATCAAAGTTTAATAACTAATGAATTTTTAATATACAGTAATACATAAGATAAATTATACTATAAATATTAATTAGAAAGCTAAAAATATTTCATACATAATTGTATTTTATTGGTAATTTTTAGACTTAAAATTACTTAATTTATTTATGATACAATGATGATGCAGTAATTATCTTATTAATGAAATATTGACATAATTGATGTTATAAATACCCAAATAAATGTAATTTGAGACTTTTTATTAATTAAAATAATTTTAAATGTTAATATTACATGTTAGTATTGATTTAATTAAATTTTTTAGAACTAATCATTCTGTTATGATTTTCACAAAAATCAATTACCAAATAGTGTCAAAATTGACATAAAGTAGTTTTTAAAACAAATACTATATTAATAATTGTTATTTTATTCCTAAAAATCTAAGGTTCGGCCAAATGACTTATATAAGGTTATATATATTAATAATAAACAACTTGGTGTTCTTTTGTCTTGATATAGTAAGTTTATTAACCTTATAGTGTAATAAAACAAGAAGACGCGGTAAAAGTTAAATTATCTAACTTAAAGTTAAATCTAAATGATAAGGTTAAAATTGATACCTAAACTTGTCTAAATTATATTGGATGAGATGCTTTCGACCCATCCCCACCTAATATTAGAAATATATCAATTTGGAGCTATTAAAAACCGAATTTGACTTTATAATAAAATAATATTTGTAGTTATTCCAAAGGTGCCCCTCTCCTCTCTTATAAAAGGGCACCTCCTCCCTCTCTTCCTCACACAACATTGAGCCTTCAAGATCGGCCAAACCCTGACCATATCTCCTATAAACTTCCCTAGAAACATCCTAGAGGTCCTGGTCTTCTTCAAAGACCAATTTTAGTTCCCTAAGAGGAGGTCACAAAGAGGCGCTTCAAAGAAGAGGTAATGCCCATTATCGATTCTTTCATCTTTATTTCTTCTTCCACTTCTTCTTCTTTAGTTGTTTCATTATGAAGAAATAACATCAGTATCACTCAAATACTGATATGTAATTATAAGTATGAAACAACCCTATTTCACCATCTATCCATCCTACGGAAAACGAAATCACCACGCGTGCGTACGTACAGAATACCGTCTCCACGCCGTGGTGTAATCTATTTTCCATCACCACATTACTTGGATGGGTATAACGGTGCTAATAAATAACTATATATGATTATTGTAAGGTTTTATTTCTTCTGAAATAGTATATATACACTCCAATACAATTCCACGATCATGGGAACGATATCATTGCTCGTGCGTACGTACGGAATATCGTCTCCACGATGTAATGTGATTCATTCTACATGATCTTCATTTCATAATGATTATATAAATGAATTTAATGAATGAATATGATATTTATTACACTAATACCATTTTTTAAATGAGGTATGTATAACCTAAAAATAAAAATAAGAATTTATTCGACAAAACACGCATAAGAACAAAAAGTAATAAACACCCGAATAACAAGTAGTAATGAAATATTACTAATAAGAAGTTATAAAATATGACCATATATGATATCATTAAAATAAGAATGTTTTTGGAATAAGTCAATCGCATTATTTAAATCATTATACAGGAGGTTCGGACACTTACGAAGCAAATCAGACCTAAGGTAAGGGAAAATTTCACAATCTCATTTTTATCCGAGATTGTTTATACTTTGGTATTACTTGGGTGTATTTTATCAGCCACATACATGTTTCCTCAATATGTAATATTTATATCCTTATACAATATTTTAAATCCAATTTTACCCTTTGGTGATTTTTTATTAAAGGATATGAATGGAATCTTTTGTCGTTTTTCGTACGAAGTACTTTTTGACTTTTCCGACAAAAGTACGAGAAGAATGTTTTTTTTAACTTATACGGCATGAATTGATTTTTAAAACATTATTTCCAAGAATATTCCTTTACAAGTTTTAATTTTTCTTTTTAATCAACTTCTTTTAGTTTAAAATTGTATGACATGTTATGAAAATAAAAAAAAATTTGAAGTGGAAAGGATATTTTCCTCAAGAATGGAATTCAAGTTTTTTTTGTCAAAATTATTTTCCATCTAAGATAATATAGGGTTTTGTTTCTATAACTATTATTTCATTGATTTGATTATGTTGTGATGGAATTATTTCTATGAATTCCTTTATCTTATTTAAATTGTTTTAAGATGTCACGATGTTTAAGAATCCCATTTTTATTACATGGGTTATGCAATGATGTATGATTTATGATTTTGTGGAACACAAAAGAATGGTATCATTATGAGATGGGTGGGACCTATATCTACATACAATGCATTGGGTAAAGATTTTATATCTCATGAGATAGACATGGCTGGAATGGAAAGCTAAACTGGTTCAGTGAAACAGGACTGAAACGAGGGGTGAACTTGGTTCAGAAATGGACTTTGTCCACTAAGATAGTCTTGGAAATGAGTCTTGACTAATAAGAAATGATTCTCTATGATTATTTGTGTATGCCACAAAGTTTCATGTTTTATGTTATGATTATTGGGATTTCATTTCACTACTATGATTTATCCCATGTTATGAAATTATGCTCTCTTTTGCAGGTTAAGATTTCCAAAATGTTATGTTCTTATGAATATGATGTGGTTGATATTTCTTTTTTTACCCTTACTGAGCATTTGAGCTCACCCTTTTGTATGTTTTCTTTCTCCAGGTCAGGAAGAATGTTATTAAGTAAGATATGCCAAAAGGGACTATAGATATGATGAAATAAATGGGAGACAATGTAGACGCTTTATGAACCAGTTGTTTATGATTCCCAGTTTCTAAAGACACTATACCTATACGGTCCTTTCATGGTTTTTTTATATGTTGTAATAAGTATGCTTAAATTTTGAAGTAATAACAATGTATGTAAAGTATGGGTCGTTATATTTGGTATCAGAGGAAAGGTATAGTCAACCATTGGAAACTAGGATGTGAAATCCTTAGTAAGAACCCTATGGATAATTCTAAGCATAGAACACAATCATAGTGTTTTAGAAATGACCATGAATAACCTAGGATAATACCTTAAGTGTGAAATTTTATTCTAGATTATGTGGTTTTCCTATTATAATTAGTGTTTCTCACACTATTCTTCTTGGTTTTAGTTAATGGCCGGAACCCGAAGGAACCGTGTTAATGCAGAATGCGGCGGGCAATGAAATGATTGTCCCCCTGAGCAAACAAACGTTATGGGAGATGGAATGCAAAATCTTATAGCCATTCTCACACAACTTTCTCAAGCTATGAATTATGAAGTACTTCCAAACGAGAAAAGGAAGGAGCAACATTCTGTTGAATCCTTCATGAGGCAGCGTCCACCTTCTTTCAGCGGGTCTACTGATCCATTAGTTGCTGAAAAATGTATTAGTACTACTGAAAAGAAATTTTTAGTTCTTAAATGTTTTGAACATGATAAAGTCATACTAGTAGTGTATCTTTTGGAAGGAGATGCTGATCAATGGTGGAATCTTATTTAGAATACGAGGCAAAGGGATGAAATTGAGTCCATGGAATGGGACGAGTTCAAGAACTTATTTTTCAATAATTACTTCCCTTGTATTCTCCGAACAAAGATGGAGAAAGAGTTTCTTGAACTGAAGCAAAAGAATGATGAATCTGTTGGTACCTATGAAGCAAATTTTACAAGACTTGCAAGGTACACGTCTCATATTATTATCCAACCTGAGAGTAAGATCGATCGATTTTTTAGTGGCTTAAAACCAAGTCTTCGAAGGGCCTTAGACATAAGGGACTTCAATAGCTATGAGGAAATTGTTCGATGTTCTCTAAAAGTTGAGATGGATATTGGAGTAACCCATCAGTCATATGGGTTTGATAAGAAGAGGAAAATTGAATTAAAAGGAAAATCTAAAGAGCACACTGAAAAGAAGATGAGATTTCCCTTATGCTCAAAGTGTGGAAAGAAACATGGATGGAGTTGTCTCAAAGGGACAAGTAAATGTTTCAAATGTTGAAAGGATGGTCATCGTGCATTTTAATGCCGCAATGATGGGAAGAAGATGTCTAATGATGCAAAAAAAGGAAGGGACACACAAAATGAACCTACTACACTTCAATGTTTCAAGTGCAAGGAGATGGGGAATTATTCCAATAAGTGCCCTCATCCAAGGGTTGTTGATGATGATCGACATCAACAAAAGCTTAAGGCTAAAGACAAAGGAAAGTCACATTCAATTTCAATCAGTGATGTGGAGTACAATAACGATGTGGTGAAAGGTACACTTACCATCCACTCTAAATTAGAAAATTTTTTATTTGATTCTAGATCCACCCACGCTTTTATTTCTGAATATTTTTCTAAGGTTATCACCGTATTACCTCAACAATTAGATGTTGAGTTAGCTGTGACAACACCTAATGGCACAACAGTCGCATCAAAAGTTTATAATTCTTCCCTGATTGAAGTTTGTGGGAAAGTGCTTCCTGCAAATCTTGTGATCCTTCCTATAGTGGAATTTGATATGATTCTTGGAATGGATTGGCTTTCTTTATATGGAGCTCATATCAATTGACAAATAAGGGAAGTCACATTTCGTATTCTAGATCAATCTATGATCGTCTATCGATGCAAGGATGAACATAACCTTCCAGTGGAAATTTATTCCATCTTATGGGTCTTGATTCCACTGAATGAAGGTTATTTATCTCAAATGGTTGGTGAGAAAATCACAATTAAAAATATGCCCATTGTAAGGGAGTTTGATGATGTCTTTCTAGAGAAATTTCTGGGTCTTCCACCAAATCGTGAAGTGGAGTTTTCAGTAGAACTCGTACTGGGTGCTTTGCCTATTTCAAAGACACCTTATAGAATGGCCCCAATTGAGTTGCAGGAATTGAAGAAGCAACTCCAAGAGAATCTTGATAGGGGATTCATACGCCCTAGTGTGTCACCTTGGGGAGCACCTGTTCTATTTGTTAAGAAGAAAGATGGATCAATGAGACTCTGCATTGATTATCGAGAACTTAACAAGATCACTATCAAGAACAAATATCCTCTCCCACGCATTGATGACTTATTTGACCAACTACGCGGAGCTCAATACCTTTCCAAGATTAATCTTCGTTCAGTATATCATCAATTAAGGGTCAAAAGGGAGGATATACCAAATACGGCTTTCCGTACAAGGTATGGACGCTATGAATTTATAGTGATGCCATTTGGTCTTACTAATTCCCCTTCTATCTTCATGAATCTAATTAATAGAGTCTTTAGAGACTATCTTGATCAATTTTTGGTAGTCTTTATAGAGGATATTCTTGTCTATTCAGAGATTAAGTAAGAACATGAAGATCACATGAGAATTATATTGAAGACCCTGAGAAAGGAGAAGCTTTATGCCAAATTTACCATGTGTGGATTTTGGATTCAAAAAGTATCATTTTTGGGTAACATAATCTCAAAAGAGGGAATATTTGTGGATCCCGTAAAAACAGAGGTTATCGAAAGATGGTCGAGACCAATAACAGTAACTGAGATCCGAATTTTTCTTGGTTTGGCTGGATATTATCGATGTTTTGTGAATGATTTTTCATGATTATCTAATCCACTCACCAGGTTGACTCGGAAAGGAGTTAAGTTTGTTTGGACGAAGGAATGTGAAGAGAATTTCAAGGAGTTGAAAAGATGGTTATCTAGTGCACCTGTGCTCACACTGCCTTGTAGTGGAGAAAGGTTTGTGATCTAAAGTGATGAATCCAAGGAGGGGCTGGGGTGTGTTCTTATGAAAAATGATATGGTGATAGCTTATGCCTCAAGAAAGTTGAAAATTCATGAGCAAAATTACCCAACACATGATTTGGAGTTATCTGCGGTAATCTTTGTATTAAAGATTTGGAGGTATTATCTTTATGGAGAAAGGTATGACATTTATACTGATCATAAAAGTTTAAAGTATATTTTCACACAAAAGGATATGAATATGCGCCAAAGAATATGGTTGGAACTGATTAAGGATTACGACTTCTCAATTCATTACCACTCTGGGAAAGCAAACAAGGTGGAAGATGCATTAAGTCGTCAAGACCATGATAGCTTATCCATGATGAGGATCACAAAAGATCCAATATTTATGGATTTACAAAGGATGGATCTTGGAATTTTAATGGAAGGGGGAAAATTGTATCTTTCTCAATTGAATGTTCAACCATCTATACATGTGAAGATTAAATAGGCACAGAAAGAAGATGTAGAGTTACAAAATAAGTTGAGAAATATTCATGAATTCAACCTTGATTGTGATGGGATAATAAAGTTCAGGAATCAAGGTTGTGTTCCTACCATCCCAGAATTAAAGAAGGAGCTGTTGGATGAGGCTCATGGTTCTTCATTCTCTATTCATCCTGGAAGCATGAAGATGTATAGGGACCTGAAAGAGTACTTCTGGTGGGATGGCATGAAAAGAGATGTTGCTGAATATGTCTCTCGATGCTTGGTTTGTCAGCAAGTTAAAGCTGAGAGACAGAAGTCTAAGGGGATGTTACAACCATTACCCATACTCGAATGGAAATGGGAAAACATCACTATGGATTTTGTCACAGGACTTCCTAAAACATCCAAAGTCAATAATGTTATCTGGGTCATAGTTGATCGTCTCACAAAGTCTGCACACTTCATTTCTATTAGAGAGGATTTATCTCTGGATCAGCTTGCCAGTATATATGTAAAGGAAGTGGTAATATTGCATGGAGTACCACTTTCTATTATATCTGATCGGGATCCGAGATTTACCCCGATGTTCTGGTGAAGTCTTCAGCATACTCTGGATACAGAGTTGAGTTTGAGCACTGCTTATCATCCTCGGACAGACGGTCAGTCTGAGAGAACAATTCAAACTCTAGAAGATATGTTGAGAGCTTGCTCTATGGATTTCAAAGGTGGTTGGGATCAACACCTACCTTTGGTGGAATTTTCTTATAATAATAGCTTTCACTCTAGTATTCAGATGGCTCCTTATGAAGCTCTCTATGGAAACAAATGCAGGACTCCAACTTGTTGTGATGAAGTTGGGGAAAGAAAGCTATTAGGACCTGATCTTGTTGATGAGATGGCAGAAAAGGTCCAATCTATTCAAAAACACATAAGAGCAGCTCAGAGCCGACAAAAAATTTATGCCGACAACCAAAGAAAAGACCTATAGTTTTAAGTGGGTGATAAAGTGTTCTTATGAATATCTCCCTGGAAGAGGGTCATGATATTTGGAAAGAAGGGGAAGTTGAGCCCTAGATATATTAGCCCTTTCGAAATACTGGATCGTATTGGAAAGGTAGCTTACTGATTGGTAATTACACCGAATCTCTCTCAAGTTCACGATGTGTTCCATGTATCTCTCCTGAGAAATTACATACCTGATCCTTCACATGTACTCAGCTCAGAAGTTGTACCACTGGAGCAAGATCTTTCTTATGAAGAACAGCCGATAGAGATTCTAGATCGTAGTGAAAAAGTCCTACGGAACAAGACCACTTGCTTGGTGAAAGTTTTATGGAGGAACCACCAATTAGAAGAAGCTACATGGGAGCTTTAGGATATGATGAGGGAGAGGTATCCTCATCTTTTTGTTACAAAGTGACGAATTTTGAGGGAGAAATTCATTTTAAGGGGGGTAGAATGTAACACCTGAGACTTTTATGAGAAATATTTTGTTTTTATATAAATCATCAACGGAATCTTTCAATACACACAACACTGGCTTGGGTTTCTTTACACGCAACCGCGGCCTTCCTCGATAGCTTGCGTCGTACGCAATACCGAGTTTCACTAAACAACAATATGCTATTAAAATATTATTAAAACTAACAGTTATGAATATTAATAACCACTTTTTGAAATTTTTTAAATTTTATTTTTCAAAATGGACTTCATTTTTGGATTCGGAATATCGAAATTATCTTATGGTGAAATATTGGTACTTTTCGGATAACTTTCATATTCTGAGGAATAGTGAAAATTATTAAATTTTAATTAAAAACAACTTTTTTAATCGAAATAATTATTAGTGATAAATTATTAATTTGAGTGGTTTTAAAGTATATTTAGAATAAATTTTTACAATTTAATACAATGTTGTTCATTGGATGTAATTTCACATTTAAACCAAACATAAACAAGTGTCAATCTTTTGATAGTTATTCTCTCTTAAAAACACGCTATTTGTCTTGACGATGGGAATTAATTTTTAAATTAGTTAATGTAACGGATATGTTTTGAATTTGGTAAAATAAAAATCATTTTTGAATTCATAATATCAAATATATCTTAGGCCTATTTTTTTGTATTTTTCTGGAAACTTTCATTTTTTGATGAATAGTGAAACCACTATGTGGTAGTTAAAAAACTGAATTTTTTTTCATAAAACTTAATTTTACCGCTTCTGTGAGTGGAATTTCAAAAATCCGAGAGACACGGTTAATATCAAGGACTAAAATGTTGTTCAATGAGATGAAAATAATTTTTGGTGAATAGTAACTTTTTACTTTTTTTTACGACGATTAAAAGTAAATAGGGTACTTAAGGGTAAAAATGATATTATTATTACCCTAACACATGTCCTAATTCTATTAGATAAGTTTAATTCGACCAAAAACAAGCTTAGGAATAACATATGACCATTTAGGCCCACTTGGATTAGATTATGAAATTTATTATCAATTTATTTAAAGAAGGGTTAAAATTGTTAAAATCAAAGTTTAATAACTAATGAATTTTTAATATAGGGTCATAAATAATATAAATTCGACTATAAATATTCATTATAAAGATAAAATTATTTCCTACATAATTTTATTTTATTTGTAATTTTTAGACTTAAAATAATTTAATTTATTTATGATACAATGATGATGTAGTAATTATCTTATTAATGAAATATTGACATAATTGATGTTATAAATACCCAAATAAATGTAATTTGAGACTTTTTATGAATTTCAATAATTTTATATATTAATATGACATGTTAGTATTGATTTAATTAAATTTTTCTAACTAATCATTCTTTTATGAGTTTCACAAAAATCAATTACCAAATAGTGTCAAAATTGACATAAAATAGTTTTTAAAACAAATACTATATTATTAATTGTTATTTTATTCTTAAAAATCTAAGTTTCTGCCAAATGACTTATATAAGGTTATATATATTACTAATAAACAACTTTGGGTTCTTTTGGCTTGATATAGTAAGTTTATTAACCTTATAGTGTAAGAAAACAAGAAGACACGGTAAAAGTTAAATTATCTAACTTAAAGTTAAATCTAAATGATAAGGTTAAAATTGATACCTAAACTTGTCTAAATTCTGTTGGATGAGAGTATGTCGACCCATCCCCACCTTATATTCAAAATATATCAATTTTGAGCTATTAAAAACCGAATTGGACTTTATAATAAAATAATATTTTTAGTTATTCCAAAGGTGCCCCTCTCATCCCGTATAAAGGGCACCTCCTCCCTCTCTTCCTCACACCACTTTGAGCCTTCAATCTCGGGAAAACCCTGCCAATATCTTCTCTCCACTTCCCTAGAAACATCCTGGAGGTCCTGGTCTTCTTCAAAGACCAATTTTAGTGCCCTAAGAGGAGGTCTCAAAGAGGCGCTTCAAAGAAGTGGTAATGCCCGTTACCGATTCTTTCATCTTTATTTCTTCTTCCACTTATTCTTCTTTAGTTGTTTCATAATGAAGTAATAACATCAGTATCACTCGTATACGGATATGTTATTATAAGTATGAAACAACCCTATTTCACCATATATCCATCCTACGGAAAACGAAATCACCACACGTGCGTACGTACGGAATACCGTCTCCACGCTGTGGTGTAATCTATTTTCCATAACCACCTTACTTGGATGGGTGTAACGGTGATAATAAATAACTATATATGATTATTTTAAAGTGTTATTGATTCTGAAATAGTATATATACACTCCAATACAATTCCACGATCATGGTAACGATATCATCGCTCGTGCGTACGTACGGAATACCGTCTCCACGATGTGATGCGATTCGTTCTACATGATCTTCATTGCATAATGATTATATAAATGAATTGAATGAATGAATATGATATATATTACACTAATACCATTCTGTAAATGAGGTATCTATAAACCTAAAAAGAAAAATAAGAATTTATTCGACAAAACACGCATAAGAACAAAAAGTAATAAACACCCGAATAACAAGTAGTAATGAAATATTACTAATAAGAAGCTATAAAATATGACCATATATGATATCATAAAAATAATTATGATTCTGGAATAAGTAAATAACATTATTTATATCATTATACAGGAGTTTCGGACACTTACGAAGCAAATCAGACCTAAGGTAAGGGAAAATATCACAATCTCATTTTTATCCGAGATTGTTTATACTTTGGTATTTACAGGGGTGCATTTTTTCATCCACATCAATGTTTCCTCAATATGTAATATTTATATCCTTCTACAATATTTTAAATCCAATTTTACCCTTCGGTGAGTTTTTAGTAAAGGATACGAAAGGAATCTTTTGTTGTTTTTCGTACGAAGTACTTTTTGACTTTTCCGGCAAAAGAATGAGAAGAATGTTTTTTTAACCTATACGGCATGAATGGATTTTTAAAACATTATTTACTATAATATTCCTTTAAAATTTTCATGTTTATCTTTAATCAACTTTTTTTATTTTAAAATTTTATGACATGTTAAGAAAGGAAAAATGTTTTTGAAGTAGAAAGGATATTTTCCTCAAGAATGGAGTTCATGTTTTTTTTTATCAAAATTATTTTCCATCTATGATAATATAGGGTTCTGTTTCTACCCCTATATTAAATTTATTTGATTATGTTGTGATTGAATTATTTTTATGAAATCTTTTACCATATATGAATTGTTTTATGATGTCACGATGTTTGAGAATCCCATTTTTATTACATGGGTTATGCAATGATGTATGATTTATGATTTTGTGGCACACAAAAGAATGGTATAATTATGAGATGGTGGAACCTATATCTCCCTCCAATGAATTAGGTAAAGATTTTATATCTCATGAGATAGACATGGCAGGAACGGAAGGTTAAACCGGTTCAGTGAAACAGGACTGAAACGAGGAGTGAACTCGGTTCAGAAATGGACTTTGTCCACTAAGATAGTATTGGAAATGAGTCTTGACTAATAAGAGATGATTCTCAATGATTATGTGTGTATGACCAAAAGTTTCATTTTTTATGTTATGATTATTGGGATATCATTTCACTACTATGATTTATCCCATGTTATGAAATTATGCTCTCTTTTGCAGGTTAAGATTTCCAAAATGTTATGTTCTTATGAATATGATGTGATTGATATTTCTTTTGTTTACCCTTACTGAGGATTTGAGCTCACCCTTTTGTATTTTTTTCATTCCCTAGGTCAGGAAGAAGGTTATTAAGTAAGATATTCCAAAAGGGACTATAGATATGATGAAATAATTGGGAGACAGTGTAGATGCTTTATGAACCAGTTGTTTATGTTTCCCAGATTCTAAAGACACTATACATATACGGTCCTTTCATGGTTTTATTATATGTTGTAATAAGTATGCTTCAATTTTGAATTAATAACAATTTATATAAATTATGGTTCGTTATACTGGTCTTCTTCAAAGACCAATTTTAGGGCCCTAAGAGGAGGTCTCAAAGAGGCACTTTAAAGAAGAGGTAATGTCCGTTACCGATTCTTTCAACTTTATTTTTTCTTCCACTTCTTCTTCATAGGTTGTTTCATTATAAAGTAACAAAATCAGTATCACTCATCTACTGATATGTTATTATAAGTATGGAACAACCCTATTTCACCATCTAACCATCCTACGGAAAACGAAATCACTGCGCGTGTGTACATACGGAATACCGTCTCCATGCCATGGTGTAATCTATTTTCCACCACCACCTTACTTGGATGGGTACAATGGTGTAAATAATAACTATATATGATTATTTTAAAGTGATATTGAATCTGTAATAGTATACATACACTCCAATAAAATTCTACGATCATGGGAACGATATCATATCTCGTGCGTACGTACGGAATACCGTCTCCACGACGTGATGAGATTCATTCTCAATGATTAACCATTCATAAATGATTATAAAGTATATATAATAAGTAATAATGAAATATAGGACATAATAATGATACTGTATTTATGTATATATATATATTTATTTCATCCAATTAATTCCATTCAATTCAATGAGGAAACGAAAACAACGTTCATGCGTACGTACGGCCTACCGTCTCCATGAACGGTGTATTTCTTTCCATTTATCGATCTATTATATATATATATGTATATTATGAATATATATTATATATAAATCTTGTTTTATATTCTTTAATTAATTAATCATGATCTAAGTAATCATATGAATAATTACAAGTCAAAACACGGACGACAAATGAAACGATTTTACCCAAAATGCTCTTTAACATGGAATTTACAAAAGAACGGGTAATATAAAGTCATAAGTGAACCATATATGATATAATAACAATGAATATGATTCTTTAATAAGTCAGTGACATTATTTAAATCATTATACAGGAGGTTTGGATATGTACGAAGCATATCGGACCTAAGGTAAGGGATAATTTTGGAAATCTCATTTTTATCCGAGATTGCTTATTCGTAAGTATTTACTGGGGTTATTTCTATCATCCATGTCCATTTTTTATTAAAGTGTATTTATGTATGTTTAAATTTCGTTTTACCCATTTTGACTTTTACCCCATGGTATGGAAGGAATCTTTCTTTTATTTACCCTACAAGGTACTTTTTGACATTTCCGGCAAAAGTATGAGAAGAATGTTTTTTTAACTTATACAGAATGAATGGATTTTTATGGTTTTATAAAGCCTTATTTTCATGAAGCTTCCTCCAAAATATTTCATGAATATTTTCCACAAAATACTTTTTTTTAAATTGCATGAAATTTTGTAAAAAGAAAATGATTTTGAAGAAGAAAGGATATTTTCCTCAAGAATTCATTTCAAGTGTTTTATCAAAACCATTTTTCATCTAAGATGACATTATTTCATATGTGAATGTTTCAAGTATAATGTCTCTATGATTTACATGGTTTCAATTTTCTTATTATGAAATGATATCCATTTATTTTATATGGATTATGTGATGATGGGATGATATTTATGAAACCCATTTTATTCTTTGGGGTATGATGAATGTTTTAAGTTTATTTTGTGGCATAAGTAAGAATAATTTCATTATGAGATGGGTGGGACCTATATCTACCTCCAATTCATTGGTTAAAGATTTATATCTCATGATATAGACATGGATGGAACGATAAGTTAATCCAGTTCAGTGTTACAGGACTGGAACGAGGAGTGAACTCGATTTAGAAAGGGACTTTGTCCACTAAGATTTTCTTGGCAGCAATGCCTTGGCTACTATGGAAATCATGACATGTGATGAATGGTTACCAAAATTCCATGTTTTATTCCCATTATATTTTATCATGGTTGATTTTCCATTATGATATATGCCTTACTTACTTTCACGATTTATGTCTTTGCTCAAGATTTTGATGTTTAAATTTCATGTTCAAGTTTTTGCTTTCAAATGTTTATGGATTGTTTTATATTATCTATGTTTTCCCTTACTGAGCATCTGAGCTCACCATTTTTATGTTTTATTTTCCCCAGGAAATAAAGAAAGGTTTTAGGTAAGGAAACAAAAAAGGGAAGATCGTTATGGGAGTTGTTGAAGATATTTCAACATGATTAGAAGTTTATATTCCGAGTTTCTAAATACACTAAACTATTACGATCCTTGTGTGTCTATTTTTGTTATGTATTAAGCATTCCGCAAAAGTAATATAATGTCCATGTGCGTTAAGCTTCGGGTATCTACAGTTGGTATCAGAGGAATGGTTTAGTCAACCGTTGGAAACTAGTATGCGAAAACGTTAGTGAGATCCCTAGAGATATTTCTAAGGTATGTCTAGGGATGTCCCTAAGGATAAGTATACGTATAGGATATAGTCCTAGAACTACGGTAACAATCTTAGAATTTAACCTAAGATGTTAGATATTGAAGGTACTCCCCCTTTATTATGTTATTTTCCCTAGCATGATTTTTCCCCCTACACTATTCTTTTTGGGTTTTAGACGATGGCTGGAACCTGAAGGAACCGTATTGATCAATGAAATGGACAATGCAATGATTGTACTCCTGAACAAACAAAGGTTATGGGAGATGGAGTGAAAAATATTATTGCTATACTTACACAATATATGAATCATTCTGGACTTCCAAATGAGTAGAGAAGGGAACAATATTCTATTGAGTCCTTCATGAGGCAACATTCACCTTCTTTTAGTGGGTCTTCTGATCCACTTGTTGCTGAACAATGGATCAGTACCACTGAAAAGATATTTTCAGTTATTCAATGTTCTGAACATGATAAAGTCATCTTAGCATTATATCGTTTGGAAGGTGAAGCTGATCAATAGTGAAATCAAATCAAGAATACAAGGCCAAGAGATGAAATTGAGTCCATGGAATGGGATGAGTTAAAGAACTTATTTTTCAATAAGTACATCCCTCGTATTCTTCGAACAAAGATGGATAAGGAGTTTCTTGAACTAAAGAAAAAGGATGATGAATCTGTTGGTGTATACAAAGCGAATTTTACAAGGCTTGCTAGGTATGCATCTGGCTTTATCATCCAACCTGAAAGTAAAGTTGATCGATTCTTCAGTGCCTTAAAACCAAATCTTCGAAGGGAATTAGCTATAAGAGACTTCAGTAGATATGAAGAAATTTTGTGTTGTGATATCATGGTAGAAATGGAAGTTGGTGTTACTTATCCATCTCATAGTTTTGACAAGAAAAGAAAGATTGAGTTCAAGGAGAAATATCAGAATAATGGTGAAAAGAAGATGAATGTTTCCTTATGCTCAAAGTGTGGAAAGAAGCATGGTGGAGATTGTCTTCAAGGGACTAGAAAATGTTTTAAGTGTGGAAAAGAAGGTCATCGAGCAGATAAGTGTCGAAGTAATGGAAAAAGGGTTTCTAATGATGTGAATAAAGAAAATACCGCAGAGAATGCACCGCCAACACTTCAATACTTCAAGTGCAAGGAAATGGGGAATTATGCTAATAAATGCCTTAATCCAAGGGTTAGTGATGATCAACATGAGAAAAAACTTAATGAAAAGGACAAAGCAAAGTCACATGCAATCAATATTGGCGATGTTGAATATGACAACGATGTGGTGGAATTATTAACTGTTTATGTAATGGGATTCAAAAATAATGTTGTATATAGTATCGTGGAATATTGGAATATTTATGTATTGGTCTATTGTGGTTTTCAATAATTTTATCGTACCAGTAACCATGGAAAGTGATTGAGATATTTTTGGAAAAAAGATTATATGTTCATAAAGAAGGGATAAGGAGAAAATGAAATGTTTGACAGTATTCATGAGCTCATGACTGATATAAGGAAATAGTTATATCATGGTTTGAGGTTTTGGTATGTGAAAAGAGTTAACTTTTGACATCACTCGTTTTTTTAGTAAGATTCAATGGGTATTCATTTTTCAAGAGAATACATGATTAAGGCCTTCGAATGTTTGGAATATGACCAACAAGACATATCTCATGATATATGGGGATCAACGATGGTATTAACATGCTTGTTATATAAACACTTTGGTAATTGTTTTCACTATAATATGAGATTGGACAACAGTATTTTGGATAAGCCTAAAGATTGGAATGGATTATGTTGTACATAAGTTAGTATTGTTTAAGGATAGAAGTTTTTTTTGATATTATTGATGGGATGTTATAGTAATATAGTTTTAGAAAAAGGACAACCTGCAGGATGGATGACAGCCCATCGCGTCAGACAAGGCTGTGGGAATCGAACCCACAACTGAAGTGTGACTGGCCTTTAACGCCTACCACTGGCCTACAGGAAGTCCATGTTTAGTAGAAATAGTTTTATTATATTAATCAGTATGATATATGAAGTATTAGTCCATTTTAGGAACCATATATGATTAATCTCACTATAGATGGACTTATGTATTTTTGATAACTTTTATAACCTTTTGTTTGAGATAGATGGAACGACCCATCATTCTATCACATGATCTTCTAACACTTCACGAATAAAAAATTAAACTTCATTTATTTAAGAGATAAAGTGGAAATTGTCCAAATAACGACCAATGGTGAGACTGTACCAAAATCACGAAATAATTTCTTCTAATTCCAATTTCATCAACTTTAGGGGAATGATCTTCAAAACCAAAATTTTTCTCCTAGTGCCCTTATATCCAATGAATCAAATGGTACCTTAGAACATCACAAATCTATGGCTTTGTGATTGATGTCTTTTTCATAGCCATGTTCTCTACCACTCTCCATCAGAACTTGATGGATAGATTTTTCTTCCATATCCATATTTTCACCTATGTTCTCCTACGTGGAAACCCAGTGATGAGTTAATTTGGGTAACTGTTACGTTTCATACTTTAGTTTTTAAAGACAAGTTTTGGTATTCCTTTTTACGATGTGGGTTTCTATTAAATAAACTTTCGAGTAGTAAACCATTTATAACCCCGATAAATTTTGAGGGTGAAATTCATTTTAAGGGGGGTAGAATGTAACACCCAAGACTTTTATGAGAAATATTTTGCTTTTATGTTATATAAATCATCAAAGTAATCTTTCACTACACACAACACTAGTTTGTCTTGCTTTACACACAATCACGACCTTCCTCAATAGCTTGCGTCGTACGTAATATCGAGTTTCACTAAACAACGATATGCTATTAAAATATTATTAAAACTAGCCGTCATGAATATTAATACCCACTTTTTGAAATTTTGTAAATTTTATTTTTCAAAATTGACTTCATTTTTGGATTCGGAATATCGAAATTATCCTAGGGTGAAATTTTTGTATTTTTCTGAAAACTTTCAATTTTTGATGAATAGTGAAAACACTGGGTTACTATTTAAAACCCGGCTTTTTATTTAAATAATTATTTATTTTAATTAAATTTATTTTAGGTCAAAATTGATACATAATACCTATATATGTTCAATGGAATTAATTGGAGTCATTTTATAATAATTTTAGATATATAAAAATTTTATTGAACTTTTCACCGTCTTTTACCCACCTCCTAGGAGAATTTTCAAATTTACATAAAACTTAATTTTACCACTTCTGTGAGTGGAATTTCAAAAATCCGAGAGACACGGTTGATGTCAGTAAGTAAAATGTGGTTCAATGAGATGAAAATAATTTTTGGTGAATAGTAACTTTTTACTTTTTTTTAACGGTTAAAAGTAAATAGGGTAATTTAGGGTAAAAATGATATTATTATTAGTCTAACACATGTCCTAATTCTATTGGATAAGTGTAATTCGGCCAAAAACAACTTTAGGAATAAAATATGACCATTTATGCCCACTTGGATTAGATTAGTACATTTATTATTAATTTATTTAAAGAAGGGTTAAAATAGTTAAAATCAATGTTTAATAACTAAATCATTTTTAATATAGGGTTATACATAAGATAAATTAGACTATAAATATTAATTATATAGCTAAAAAGATTTCCTACATAATTTTATTTTATTTTTAATTTTTAGACTTAAAATAATTTAATTTATTTATGACACAATGATGATTCAGTAATTATCTTATTAATGAAATATTGACATAATTGATGTTATAAATACCCAAATAAATGTAATTTGAGACTTTTTAAGAATTAAAATAATTTTATATGTTAATATGACATGTTAGTATTGATTTAATTAACTTTTTTCGAACTAATCATTTTGTTATTATTTTCACAAAAATCAATTACCAAATAGTATCAAAATTGACATAAAATAGTTTTTAAAACAAATATTATATTATTAATTGTTATTATATTCTTAAAAATCTAAGTTTCGGCCATGATACTTATATCATGATAGGTGTATCATTAATGTACCACTTGGGGGTCTCTTGGATTTATATGGTAAGTTTATTAACAATATAATATAAAAATACAAAGTGACATGGTAAATGTCAATCTAATTAACTAAGAGTTAAAACTGAAAGTTAAGGTTAATATAATGACCTAAACTTGTCTAAATTATATTTTATGAGAGAATTTAGACCCATAACCACCTTATCTTCGAAATAAATCAATTTGGAGCCATTAAAACCCGAATATGACTTTATAATAAAATAATATTTTTAGTTATTCCAAAGGTGCCCCTCTCCTCGCTTATAAAAGGGCACCTCCTCCCACTCTTCCTCACACCACTTTGAGCCTTCAAGCTCAGAAAACCCCTAAAAATTTCTCTTCTACACTTCCCTAGAAACATCCTAGAGGTCCTGGTCTTCTTAAAAGACCAATTTACTGCGCTAATAGGAGGTCTCAAAGAGGCGCTTCAAAGAAGAGGTAATGTCTGTTACCGATTCTTTCAACTTTATTTCTTCTTCCACTTCTTCTTCTTAGGTTGTTTCATTATGAAGTAATAACATCTGTATCACTCATATACTGATATGTTATTATAAGTATGGAACAACCCTATTTTACCATCTATCCATTCTACGGAAAACAAAATCACCGCGCGTGCGTACGTACGGAATACCGTCTCAACGCCGTGGTGTAATCTATTTTCCACCACCACCTTACTTGGATGGAAATAATGGTGTAAATAATAACTATATATTATTATTTTAATGTGATATTGATTCCGTAATATTATACATACACCCCAATAAAATTCCACGATCATGGGAACGATATCATCGCTCGTGCGTACGTACGGAATACCGTCTCCACGACGCGATGAGATTCATTCTTAATGATTACACATTAATAAATAATTATAAAGTATATATAACAAGTAATAATGAAATATATGACATAATAATGATATTGTATTTATGTATATATATATTTATGTCATCCAATTAATTTGATTCAATTCAATGAGGAAACGAAAACAACGTTCATGCGTACGTATGGCCTACCGTCTCCATGAACGGTGTATTTCTTTCCATTTATTGATCTATTATATATATGTATATTCTGAATATATATTATATATAAATCATGATTTATATTCTGGAATTAAGTAATAGTGATCTAAGTAATCATGTGAATAATTACAAGTCAAAACACGGATGACAAATGAAACGATTTTACCCAAAACGCTCTTTAACATGGAATTTACAAAAGAACGGGTAATATGAAGTCATAAGTGAACCATATATGATATAATAACAATGAATATGATTCTGTAATAAGTCAATGACATTATTTAAATCATTATACAGGATTTTTGGATACGTACGAAGCATATCGGACCTAAGGTAAGGGATAATTTTGCAAATCTCATTTTTATCCGAGATTTCTTATTCGTAAGTATTTACTGGGGTTATTGCTATCATCCATGTACATGTTTTACAAAATTTTATTCATGTATGTTTAATGTCCTTTTTACCCATTTTGACTTTTACCCCATGGTATGGAAGGAATCTTTCTTTTATTTACCCTAGAGGGTACTTTTTGACATTTCTGGCAAAAGTATGAGAAGAATGTTTTTTTAACATATACGGAATGAAAGGATTTTTACGATTTTATAAAGCCTTATTTTCATAAAGATTCCTCCAAAATATTTCATGAATATTTTCCACAAAATCCTTTTTTTTAAATTACATGATATTTTGTGAAAATAAAATGATTCTGAATAAGAAAGGATATTTTCCTCAAGAATTCATTTCAAGTGTTTTATCAAAACCATTTTTCATCTAAGATGACATTATTTCATATGTGTATGTTTCAAGTATAATGTCTTTATGATTTACATGGTTTCACTTTTCTTATAATGAAATGATATCCATTTTTTATATGGATTATGTGATGATGGGATGATGTTTATGAAACCCATTTTATTCTTTGGGTTATGATGAATGTTTTAAGTTTATTTTGTGGCACAAGTAAGAATGATTTAATTATGAGATGGGTGGGACCTATATCTCCTTCCAATGCATTGGTTAAATATTTATATCTCATGATATAGACATGGCTGGAATGGTAAGTTAATCTGGTTTAATGTTACAGGACTGGAACGAGGAGTGAACTCGATTCAGAAAGGGACTTTGTCCACTAAGATGGTCTTGGCAGCAATGCCTTCGCTACTATGGAAATCATGACATGTGCTGAATGGTTGCCACAATTCCATGTTTTATTCCTTTTATATTTTATCATGTTTGATGTTCCATTTTGATATATGCCTTACTTACTTTCATGATTTATGTCTTTGCTCAAGATTTTGATGTTTAAATTTCATGTTCAAGTTTTTTCTTTCAAATGTTTATGGATTGTTTTATGTTATCTATGTTTTCCCTTACTGAGCATTTGAGCTCACCCTTTTTATGTTTTATTTTCCCCATGAAATAAAGAAAGGTTTTAGGTAAGGAAAGAAAAGGGAAGATTGATATGGGAGTTGTTTAAGATATTTCAGCATGATTAGATGTTTATATTCCGAGTTTCCAAAGACACTAAACTATTACGATCCTTGTGTGTCTATTTTTTATGTATTAAGCATTCCACAAAAGTAATGTAATGTCCATGTACGTCAAGATTCGGGTCTCTACATTTTAAATCGACATATTTCTTTTTAAAGTGTGTATTTTCATTTGTGTAATTCATATTATTTTAATTTATCATTGTTTTAAGGCATTAACATGAATTATTGAATTTGGTCCAATGATATTGGAATTTTTCTCAAAAAGATGATTGGTTATTGTCTTGTATTTGTTAGAAAATTATTCTTATAAAGGTATCTTCTGAATCCAAGTTAGTATTATTAGAGACAAGTTTTGTAGTAAAATTCTCTAATGTACCCTTCTTTAGTTTAAGTTGTGAAATGTTCAATTTACTCTCTGGATCAAACAGGTTTTAGGATCCTGGGACGTGCAGTGGATCATTGTTCAGTATTTACTAAGTAGAATCCACCTATCTTTCTTGGTGATAATGGACCCCTAGAAAATAAGGACTATCTTTAGTGTGTTAAGAGTATATTCAAATTCTTAAAGACTCATAATGAATCTAAATTGGGTTTTTCCATGTACATGATCAGGGGACGATAAAAAAGATGGTGGGACTCTATTATGAAAGTTAAGTTTCAGGAGGACCTTATTAAGACTTATTTTAAGAAAACATTCAATCAAACGTTTTACCAAAATATGTTATGTGTCACATACATGACATATTGTAAAGGTAAATTCCATTTAATTTCCATTCATGCTTTGTTTTGGGCGTTTCCCAAGCTTTTATGGAGGAATGGGTGAGTTTTCATGAATTGGGCCAAACTGTGATCCCAATTCCAGATTAAAAAAAATTATTCTTTATAACTTATTAATTTTTAAACATTTTTCATCCATTAAAATTCATACTTCTCATACCCTGACCTATTAACACCACAAAATTAATTTGTACCATTTAGAAATCTATAATCATGGTGGATTTGAGTTTTTATTTAAGGGATTGGGCCTGCCCAAAAACCCATTTCCTGCATTAAAAAAAATTAATTATTTAATAACACATTCTATTTTTATGTTTTTCCAGTGATTATAACTCCCACATGATCCCACTTACCTAAGGTGTGACCCATTCTCTCCTCCCCAAATTTGGAGCACCATAGAATCGTGAAATTGGGAGAAACCTCCCTGGATTTCACAAATTGCCCAGATTTAAAGAGGTAAATTGATCCTTTCATAACTCCTTCTATTTTTAATCTTTTCCCAAATTCCAGTTCCTACATCATCTAATCATCCTTGTTCTAAACTACCTTAAATTTTTAGCTATTTTAAAATTCAGATTCTGGTGGATTTTGGGTTATTTTCTTCAAGATTGTTCTGGGTAAGTGTTTCTCTCTTCAATTCCTTCCGTCTCCGTAGGGATTCTTCCCTATTTCATAAATTTATAGTGTCCAGAAGATATGTTTCATACCTAGGGATTTATTTGGGGTATTGTTTGTGAAATCCTATTGTTTAGGGTTCGTTTTCACTTCCTTGTGGTGCGGTGGATGTGTGGTTGAGGTTTCGCACCAAGATTCAACAGTTTTGACTCAAAATGTAGGTGGTTTCATGTATAAACAATTATTGATGAGTTATCATGATGTATTTACTCATTTTTCATATTCCTCATATGTTGGGTGTGGTGAAAAAACTGTTTATGATTTATTTGGTTAAGTGTTAAATTTTTTAGTTTCTTTTTTACTTGAAATTGTGTGTTTTCATGTGCAACTCATGGGGTATTATTTGGGTGTATTTTATAACTTATGGAATTGGTATACTAAATCTTGTTTAGCCTTCCAATTATTTTTTTTAATTTATTAGTTTCATGTAGTCCTAAAAAGATGGTTTTTGAATTGGTTTGATGTGTAAAACATTGTCATGCATCATGAGAGCATTTTATGAAAATATGTGTTTTCATTTGTATCTTTTGTTGTATTTTTCAAGGTTATTTTATAACACTTGAATGTGGTTTTATAAATGTATCTAGGGCTTCCAATTATTCTTTGGATAGGAATTGTTATGTTTTTGGTATTAAATGGGGGTTTTGAAATGGGTTTTGTGTGCAAGACATAGTTACACCCCTTGATTTTGTTTTATGAAAATTGTGAATTATTTGTTTGGTTAAAAAAAAGTAGGTAAAAGGGTTTATATGTACTTTTTTGGGGGTTTTTTTCACATAATATGGGTTCATTTAAGGTAAGGTGGTTATTTAAGATGTCAAATATTTTTTTAGAATGTTTTATAAAGTTCTGAAATGTTTTAGAAAATTTAAAGAGAGCAGGAAAACATGGTTGTGGGCTGTTTTGTGTGACTGTGTTGTGAAAAATGAATTTTGTTGATGAAAAAGGAATTATATGATATTTGAGTGGTCTTTTATGTGATTTAGAATGTCTTTAAATTCTTTATAAATTTTTTTAAAGGATTTGTGTAAGTGTAAAAGAAATGTGAAAAGTGTTGTGGGCTATTTTGGTGTGAGTCAGATTTCAAAATCAATTTGAATGAAAAGTAGACTTTTGTTACTTGTGTAGTATACATGTGGACTGTTTCGTGAATTTTTGATATGTAAATGATATTTTCATGTGCTAATTATATTTCTTGACTTGTTGATCTTTTTTTAGCACAAAGGGAAAACCTGGGTATCTAGGTGGGTGGACGTGTACTACTATGCTAGTGAATCCGTGGGGTTTGGCCTCAGTTTCACTTAGCAAGATTGATTCTTACAACTCTAACTAAACTCTGATGATGATTATTGGGGACCAATAGGTTATGGGTATGTTCCCTATTAGTGTCTCAGGCATGAGAACAGATATTTACGATGGTTACTCTCACCGAGATACGAGGTACCTGTGACCCACAATGAGCTAGTGCCTAGGGGTTATTTCCTGTTGATTATGCTCATTAGATCCATTATACTTACCATCGGTATATGATATATTTTGATGAAAAATTTATTAGATTTGGAATTTATTTTAAAAGTGTTGATTCTTTAAATTATCCCACTTGAAACTTGTTTTTTTAAGTTGCATCTTTTAGAAATTGTAACTAGAAATTACATGTTTTTGAAAACTTGCATGATTTTCATCATTGAATGTTTATCGCATGGAATATCTTAGTGGTTCTATCCTACTGAGCATTGGCTCACACCCTACTTACACCCTTGTGTGTAAGTATACTTGGTTTTCTTTTTTTGTCGTAGGTTGGGTACAATTTTTAGTGTCAGTGGTTCGGGTTTCTAGCAGGTCCATGGTGGTGAAGTCTTGTGGAGATGGCTTGGGGGTGGTGCCCCTTTCCATGAAGGTTCTTGGGATATTTACTTTTGGTTTTGTAAATTTTTTATAATCTTTTTGGGTTGTTTTAAAATATGTAATTCAGTTTTGATTTTTTGTAAAAGATTGTTTGGTTTGACAAATCCAGATTCATTTTATTGAATTCTTTTGTTGTTTTAAGTTTATAAACTCGGGTAAATCGTTCCTAATTTTCATTTTATGATACCCAGGAACTTTTTCCCACCCGTGGGGATTGGGTAAATCCTGTGGGACATTTCATGGGCCAGGTTTGGTGCCGGTTTTGGCGGCGACCAGATTAGGTTCGTGACAAAATGGTATCGGAGGAGGTTCTCTCTCTTTGGGTCATATAATTTGGGGAATAGTCGGGATAGTCTTGAGTTAGTATTTTTGAGATGTGGCATTCTGGTTAGGAATAGTGTGTCTAATTACCACACCTCATGAAGATATTCAAGTTTCTAGGGTAATTCGATACTTTTCTAAGTCCATTGGGTTTCTTGGTTTGATGATGATTAGTTGAAATGAAAAAAGAGTTGGGTTAATGGTCTCTGTGAGCTCGCAGGGTCTGGAAAGCCATGTGGAGCCAGGTATATTTTCCTAGAACACTCTCTGTGATGGTCAAGTTATTGTAATATGGATGCCAACTATATTTCCATGTTACCCACTAAAACTAGTTTCCTCTCGCATTGTCTTGTGTTCTTTAGTTTTGAAATCTTGGAACTTCGGTTTAAAAGTGACTTATTTTTAAGAAGCATAAATTTTTTGTGAAATTATTATCTAATAAAGTGGTAATGGTTAGATTTTTGAAAATGGAGAACTTATTTTTTATAATTTTATTGGAATGTAAAATGGTGTGTTTTCACCTCTTTTGAAAGCATGGATTATGTCAAGGTTGGTTTTGAAAAAGTATTTCCAATAGATCTTTCTAAACTATTGAATGGTGTTTTAATAGGATGAGATGTTTTGAAATTGATGTGAATACCTTGAAAGTGAGTTATTTTCTAAATGGTTGTGTCTTTATGAAAATTTTTGTAAGATGTGAATTGGGATTTTGATCTCGTGGTTAGCGGTTTTGAGAAAAAGGATGTATTGGTTGACCGTTTTAGTTTTGAAAAGTGGAAAGAATTTTTGTTTTAACCATTGGTATTTCTGTGAGAAACCACATTAATGAGGTTATATAGGATGATGGGTGGATTATGGAATGAATTTATGAGTGTTGGGATGTATATTGTGAGGGTTCCTGGTGTGGAACAAAGACATGCATGTGTAAGGCCCATGGGGTACCATTTGTGGATATGCTAACCACGGAACCGTTTGTTTTTTAAAAGTTGATTTTAAAGGAAAAACATGATGTCTTAATGAATTGTTTGGGATGGTGTTTATTTTGTGTTTTTGAAAATTTTGATTTTGTGGGATGTTTTGAGTCCAAGAACCCCTCCTATTTGAACTATGTTTTGGGATTGTGTTTGGTCGGTAAGCTGTGTTGAAGGGACGGTTAGTGGTATCTTCTAAGAACTGTTTTGTGATTCCTTTACAGTGGTTACCTTAATGTGTTTGGATCTAGTTTGTGGTGTGTATTGACCAATAGACCATCTTGGATAGGTCCTTAGGTTCAATCATTTGATTAGGTATTCCCCATTAAGGGTTAGTTCACGACTAAAGTACAACCCGGATTGTTTCACCATTGGAAAATCCTCCTGTTGATCAATATTAAGATTTTTTTTTGATATCTATAGGTTGAGTCTACACCATTTCCTTTCTTGGTTTTTATAATACTCTTATAGAATAAGAGTGCATGTGTAAAGTTGAAAGGGGACATAGTTTCTTAAACTAATTGATTCGTCGAAGGTGGAAGTGGTCTGGGGTTGTTTGCATGGATGAGTATCTGGATGGTGTCTAAGTGGTCCTATGGTTACTTCGTAGTCACTAAGAATAAGATCTCATTAAACTACCATTGTGGGAATTCTGGTCAGGAGAGGACATTTTGGCCACTTTCTAGAATTGTGTGTTGTTTTGGGATGTTGTATAAGGTCCCTCTCCATGCATTGTTTATATCAGTCGTAATGGTTATGTTCGGTGATTCCTTATGATGTCATGTGCTTGATTGTATGTAAAGGTGAAAGTATTGAAATCCTCTGAGATTCCATGTTATATTGGGGGAATGTCTCCCTTGTAAAATCTTTAAAATATTCTATTTTAGAGGAAGGTTATTATAGGTGTTCTTTACTTCTATTATTTCCCACCCAAAGAAACAAGGTGTCATGTTTGTGCATCTTCTAAGCCCTTGTTTCAGTGAAATATTGGGTTAGGGTAATGTGAGTTTGGAATTCGTTATGTATTGGAAATATTATCGGGGATTGTGGTGTAGTTGTTGGTGGAACTGAAATAATTATTCTTGTTTAGGGGGTTTCCAAAGCCTAACTGTGTGGCTGAAGATGCTTCAATAATTTGAGCTCCAGCCATAGGTCTCGGAGAGAAGCTGGCTTGTAGTCAGGGGAAATCCCATGCTCGTTTAAACCATTGTACAATGTTATATCCTAAGCATTAAATATAGTAAGTGTTTAAACCTTTGGTTTCATCATCTTTCTTTCATTGTTCAAATTTGGTGTGGAGGGCCTTGTACCCATGTCATCACCTAATTTCATTCCCTCACCCTTTGGTTTTCATTGAGTCTTTAGAGAATGGTTGTAAATTTGTATAGAGAGGTCGAGCATGCTATTTCTACACAATTAGTAGTTACCGTGTGCTAGGAGGCCATATGGAAAGAATAATATGCATAGTTAGTGCACGGTTTCCCAAACCGTGCAGACTAACCCTGCACCCTTCGCAAATCTTTAAAAAAAATTGGGTCTTTCATTGTCGGCCCATGCTGGTCGGTTAAGATGGTTGGTTCTTATAGTGGGCAGACCCACTATGATTCTCATGTATGTTCCTTTGAAAAAATGGAATTTAATTCTACCCTTTGTACTAGGTAGTCCGTTCAGGCATCCCTCTGTTAGTGTCCTGATTTTGTCTCCGAAAAATATAGGTTGTCTCGTATGGTGGGGTGCCTATTTGTGTCCCCCCGTACCAATAGCTCCGATTTATCCATGGTCTTTGCTTGGAGGTAGGTAGTCTTGTTCATAACAATCTCTCTACCAACATATTCTTTGATTAAATGTTGGGATTGGAGAGTGCCCAATGATTTAGATAAAGTAAGGTAAGTGTAACCTTGTTCGAAGTTGTTGTTCATTTGGGTGAATTTCTTGAGTCTTGTTTAGATAGTTTTTGGGGAGTTTCCTTTTGGGATAATCTAGGAATGTGATTTATCAATTCAGGAAAGTAGTGTAAGTTTTGGTTGTGAGAGTAATCCTTCCTTAATTGATCATTGGAGGTGTTTTGGCCCTTGAGGGTGAAGCTTGGCAAGGGAGTAACTCTTGGTTTCTCAGTAGGGTTTGGTTGTTGTTTTGGCCTTACTGTGGCTTTTCGGGGAAGGAAATTTTTCTTGGTGGGGAGAATTGTCACATAAATGACATATTTTAAAGTTAAATTCCATTTAAGTTCCATTCATGGTTTGTTTTGGGGGTTTCACAAGCTTTTATAGAGGAATGGGTGAGTTTTCATGAATTGGGCCAAACTGTGAGCCGAATTATAGATTTAAAAATAAATTTTGATTCCTTTTTAACTCCTTAATTTTTCAACCTTTTTCATACATTTCAATTCCTACTTTTCATACCCTGACCTATTAACACCACAAAATTAATTTGGACCATTTAGAAATCTATAATCATGGCGGATTTGAGTTTTTATTTAAGGGATTGGGCCTTCCTGAAAGCTCATTTCCTGCATTAAAAATAATTTTTAATTCTTTAATAACTCATTATATTTTTAATTTTTTCAGTTATTCCAACTCACACCCTATACCACTTACCTAAGGCATTCCCCCATTCTCTCCCCCATTTTGGAGCTCAATAGAATCGCAAAATTGGGCGAAACTTCTCTGGATTTCACAAATCATCTAGATTTGAAGAAGTAAATTGATCCTTTCATAACTCCTAGTTTTAATCTTTTTCCCCATTCCAGTTCCTACATGATCTAATCATCCTATCTAGAAACTCCCTTAAATTTTTAGCTATTTTAAAATTCATATTCTGGTGGATTTTGGGTCATTTTCTTCATGATTGTTTTGGGTAAGTGTTTCTCTCTTCAATTATTTCATTCTCCTTAGGGTTTTCTCCCTCTTTTATAAATTTATAGAGTTTCCAAATGTTATGGTTCATACCTTGGGTTTGATTTGGGGTTTTTTTGGTGAAATACTATGGTTTAGGGTTCGTTTTCATTTCCTTGTTGTGCAGTGGATGTGCGGTTCAGGTTTCGCACCAAGATTCATGGGTTTTTAATAAAAATGTAGGTGGTTCCATATATAAAAAATTATTGATGAGTTATCTTGCTGTATTTACTCATTTTTTATATTCCTCATATGTTGGGTGTGGTGAAAAAACTATTTATGATTGATTTGGATAAGTGTTAAATTTTATAGTTGCTTTTTAACTTGAAATATTGGTTTGCTAAATCTTGTTTGGACTTCCAATTCTGGTTTGGTAATGTATTAGTGTCATGTGGTACTAAAAATAAGGTTTTATAATTAGTTTGATGTGTAAAACATTGTTATACATCTTGAGAGCATTTTATGATAATTTTTGTTTTCATTTGTATCTTTTGTGGTATTACTCAAGGTTATTTTATAACACTTGAATGTGGTTTTATAAATGTATCTAGGGATGAAAATTATGTTTTGGATAAAAATTGGTATGGTTTTGGTCTTAAATGGGGGTTTTAAAATTTTTTTCTATGCAAGACATACTTACACCCCTTGAGTTTGTTTTATTAAAATTGTGAATGTTTTGTTTGGTTAAACAAAGTTGGTAAAAGTGTGTATATGTAATATTTGGGGGGTTTTCACATAATATGAGTTTTTTAAGGTAAGTTGGTTATTTAATATGCCAAATATGTTTTTAGAATGTTTTATAAAGTGCTAAAATGTTTTAGAAAATGGAAAGAGAGCAAGAAAACATGTTTGTGGGCTGTTTTGTGTGATTGTGTTGTGAAAAATTAATATTGTTGATGAAAGAGGTATTATATGATATTTTAGTGGGTTGTTATGTGAGTTAGAATGTATTGGAATGGTTTATAAAAAAATTTAAAGGATTTGTGGAATTGTTAAAGAAATGTGAAAAGTGTTGTCGGCTATTTTGGTGTGAGTCAGATTTCAAAATCAATTTGAATGAAAAGTGGACTTTTGTGACTTGTGTGGTGTACATGTGGGATATTTGGTGAATTTGTGATATGTAAATGATATTTTCATGTGCAAAGTATATTTACTGACTTGTTGAGCTTTTTTGATCACAAAGGGAAAACCCAGGTATCTAAGTGGGTGGATGTGTACTAGTATGCTAGTGAATCTATGGGGTTTGGCCTCAGTTTAACTTAGCAATATTGACACTTACAACTCTAACTAAACTATGATGATGATGATTTGGGACCAATATGTTATGGGTATGTTTTCTACTAGTGGTTTGTGCATGAGAATAGTTTTTTACGACGGTTACTCTCACCGAGATACAAGGTACCTAAGACCCACAATGAGCTAGTGCCTAGGGGTTATTTTCTATTGATTGTGCTCATTAGATCCTTTATACATACCGTCGGCATACGGTATATTTGTCTGGAAAATTCATTAGCTTTGGAATTTTTTTTAAAAGTGTTTAATCTTTAAATTATCACACTTGAAACTGATTTTTTTAAGTTGCATCTTTTAGAAATTGTAAATAGAAATTACATGTTTTTGGAAACTTGCATGCTTTTCGTCTTTGAATGTTTATCTCATGGAATCTCTTAGTGGTGGTATCCTACTGGGCATTGGATCACACCCTACTTACACCCTTGGGTGTAAGTGGACTTTTTTTCTTTTGTCGGCGTAGGTTGGGTACAGTCTTTAATGCCTGTTGTTCGGGTTTCTAGCTGGTCCTTGGTGGTGAAGTCTTGTGGATATGGCTTTAGGGTGGTTCCCCTTGCCATGAGGGTTCTAGGGATGTTTATTTTTGGTTTTGTACCTTTTTTATAGTGTTTTTGGGTTCTTTTAAAATATGTAATTTAGTTATGAATTTTTTTAAAAGATTTTTTGGTTTGAAAAATCCAGATTCGTTTTATTGGATTCTTTTGTTCTTTTAAGTTTATAAACTCAGGTAAATCATTCTCAATTTTCATTTTATGATACCCGGGGACTTGTTCTATCCAATGGGGATCAGGAATGCCCTTCGGGCCATGTCGTGAGCCAGGATTAGTGCCAGTTTTGTAGGTGACCAGATTCGGGTCGTGACATTCTATGTGTTAAATACCTAATAGTTTCTATCCTTGGAACAAGTAGATTATAATGTTCTAGTGTATTCCTCCCATTTTTCTAAGTTGGTTATTTTGGTAATAGTGTTATTCAGCAATGAGTACTTAAAGGCACAAAGGTTTGTGTTGGGACCAGGGCATAACATTCATTAAATGTTTATTTTAATTTAAATTTTGATATTCATGAAGTTATTTTGCAAAGAAGTATTCACGGCGTAAGGCATAGCTGGAAAGACTTGTTTGGGTGGAGCTTCAGTTGGTGAGGTTGTTAGCTAGAGTGCTTCTTTTAGGTAGAAAAGGAAGTTCAAGGGTGATTAGTTTTATTTGGGACTAGTTTTAGGGGATTCATCAGTACAATAATTATTTTTATACTACCAATGTGGAATGTGGGGTCATGCCAAGACTTACTATATGGAAACTCCTAAGGCATTTCATCATTGTGGACAGTCAGGCTATTTGAGTAATTTTTGTGAAATGATATCACTGGGTAAAGAATCTAGATCCACTCTCACCAAGATTTTGTAGGTTCTTATCAATGATTCCAAGGGGTGGATTTAATCGTAATTCTAATGTGTATTTTCATCTTACTAAGACCATATGTCCCTATGATATGAAGTGTGTTCTAGTGGAATCTAAAGTATGGATAGCTACAATTAGAGCTATAATGTTTATTTCATCTTAGAAGATTGTAGATTTTTTTAATATAGGTTCTAATCATTCTTTTATATCATTAAATTTAGTTGGTTTGTTCGGATTTTGTTTAGAAATTAATAAATTAGTATTTAATCTTTCCACGTATTTGGAAAAGAGGTTCAAACAAGGATTAAAGTGTCCCACGTGTCGAGTGGTGATAGCTGACTTTGAGGTGGTATGGGAATTTTTACTTCTTTATATTGAAATATTTGACCTAATACTTTGAATGGATTAGATGATCAACATTAAGGACCAAATTAACAACTATAATCATTGGATTCATTTTGTATCTTTTGATTGGGCCACTTGTGTTTCTCAGGGTGAGTGGGACTCTAGATCTAGAAGGGTGGGTATTGTTGTTCTTTATATTGGGGTAATCTTATGTCGGTTGTTAGATATGTTTTGTGATATTATTGACCTTTATATGGGATTTCTTCCTCTTATAGTGATATTTTCATACGCTAAGGAATTTCTTGAATATATTTCTAGTTTAACACCATATAGAGAAGTCGAGTTTACTATTGATCTACTTCCTCATATGATGCCTATTTCTATTCCATCTTATCTAATAGAACCTACTATGTTGGTGGAACTTGTAGTCCATCTTGAGGACTTAGAGGATAATGTATTTATTCTTCCTAGTGTGTCACCATGGGCTTCGCCTATCCTCTTTTCATTGAATTTAAATGGGAGTCTTAGAATTTTCATTGATTATTCAAAGTTGATTTGGGTGACTTTTAAGAACAAATATAACTTTCTTATGATTTATGATCTATTTGATCACCTTGGTAGGTCATGTTGGTTTTTGAAGATCGACCTACCATTGAGGTTCCACCAGTTGAGATTCCAAGAAGAGGATATACCTAAGACATTAGGAACTAGTATGAACATTTTGAGTTTCAAGTTATGTTATTCAGTTTCACTAATTCTCCTAAGGTATTTATGAATATAAGAATAGAATCTTTCATTAGTTCATGGACTCTTTTTTGTGTGTTCATGGATGATATTTTCACGTACTTAAAGTAAGTATAGGATCATATAGACCATTTGGATATCATTCTTCAAAACATGAAGGAACATAGAATGTATGCTAAGATTTATAAATATGAGTTTTGGATTTGAGTAGTGAAATTTATAGAGAATGATATATCTGAGAGTGGTTTATTAGTGGATCATAAGAAAATATAGGTTGTTATGTCCTGGGAGAATTCCAAAAATTTGTGTGATGTCAGGAGTTTCTTGGTCTTTTCCAGTAAAAATAGATGCTTTGTTCAGGATTTCTCCAAGATCATTTCTTTTAGGACAACATTAACCCATAAGGGTGTAAATTTTGAATAGAACAAAATATGTTAGAGATATTTTGATGAGTTAAAGGTGAGGTTGAATTCATCAAAAGATATGATTCTTCAAGAATTGGTTTTGGGTTATGTTGTTTTATGTGATGCTTTGGGTACTGTTTTGGGATGTGTATTGATGTAGGGGAAAGATGTGGTGGTCATTGTCTCTCTCCAATTATGATCTCATTAGAAGAAATGCATTACCAAAATCACTGAGTTATAAGTAATTGTTGAAGAAATTAAAATGTGGTCTCACTATTTCTTTGTGGTGGGGTTTACTATTTATTTTAATCATAAGAGCCTGAAATATGTTTTCACTCAAATTGATATGAACCTGAGATAAAGGCTATGTGAGGAGTATCTTATGAATTCTGATTTTGATATTTCAAATGTTCATGGGAAAGTGTATGTAGTTATCGATGCATTAATTATAAAATTATTGACACAAACCATAAAGAAATCAATTTAGGAGTGGTCACTAATGAGATTTTTTTGTAATATGAGCATAGGAGTGGAAGATGTTGGTGGGAAGGTGTTCTTATAGTCAATGAAATTTGACTCATATTTCAATGAGTTAGTTTAACTTGAGAAACTGATAGAACACAATTGAAAATGCTTGGGAAAAATATTTTTGTTATGTGAAGACCTCAATTGAGTGCTCTCGATATCCCAATAGATATTTCTTACTTCTATAGAAGGTTGGTTTTTCTGTTTTATCTAAGGAAAAAGTTGATGGAGAGTGGGAACATATCATGTTGGTCCATATGCGCTGGGGATACCAAGATGTATCACAACTTGATACATCAGTATTATTTTCCAGGGATTTGATAGTCGACTACATATTTATTATCATAGTGTCTCATTTTTTATAAAATTAAGGTAGAACACTAGACACCCACTGGTTTTTTGAAACATTTACCCATTTCAGTGTGTAAGGGAAATGATATTTCCATGGATATTATCATTAGTTTTTGATGTAATCATGGTGCCCAGGATGTGATTTGGATGATCATTTATTGACTTAAAAATCATATCATTTCATATCGATCAAGGTGACGATGAATGTGGAAGAGTTTTAAGACTTGTAAATCTAAGGGATTGTGATATTTAATGGGGTTCTCTCTATGATTGTTTCTCATAGGGACCCAAGGATTAAATCCATGTTCTATAATGTTTTTTCAAGAGGCTATTGTATTCAAGTTAAAATTGATCACAGCTTATCATCTGTAGATGGATAGACAGATAGAGATAGACATCTAGGTTTTTTAGGATATTATTTGGGATTACAAGATATATTTTAGTGGCTCTTTGGAAAATAATTTTCCACTTGTAAATTTTTCATATAACGATATTTATCAAGATACAATAAATATAGTTCTTTTTGAATAATTATATGGGTGACAATGTAGATCCCCCTTTCTATGGGAAGAGTTGGGAGAGTGGTCCATGTTTGTGTAGAGTCTCATTCAGGAGATGAAAAAAAGAGGTAAAGTTGGCCTAGAAGATGTTGGTCACAAATAGAGTTATCATAGATATTTTAGGGACTACAATCAGTGTCTTATAGAGTTAGAGGTTGGTGATTTTCTTTTTCATAGATTTTCTACTCACTTGGGGCAGCGTTGGTTGGGTAAGAAGGGTAAGTTGGAACCATGGTTTGTTGGCCCCTTTGAGATTGCATAGCGACATATAAAGGTGGAATTTTGATTGGAATTACTATCATATTTGACTTAAATTCACAATATGTTTCATGTTTCCTTATTGAGGAGGTATCAACTAAATCCATCCAATGTGATTTAATGTGTGTATGTTGATGTTGAGGAAGATACAATTATTGTAGAGCTACCAGTTGAGATTATGGGTCACTAGGATGATGCAATAAAATGATTCCATTTGTTTGAGTACTCTATAAGTGAATATGGTACATAAAAACTTTATGGTAGTGGGAATCATTAATGAGTAATAAGTGACCTAATCTTTGTTCAAATTTAGAATCTTGAACACTTTTTTAGGATAGAAATCATTTATAGTTGGGAGATTGTAACATTTGGTTACTTTGTTTTAGGTACATAATGAAAATTATTTTGATTATGATTTTTTGGGTAATTCTTTTGGACTGTTTGGTGAGTTTTTATAAAAAACTTATCCCTTGGGGATGTTCAGGATTAGGGCATTGTTAAGGAACATCGTGTGGTTTGCCCTGGGAAACCATTCGGCCAGGGATGGTCTATTGGAAGGGGGAACACAGTTTGTCCAAACAATATGACCACCCTTTAGACCATGCACCCATATATAGAGATTTTATATATTATTATAACAAGATTAAGGTACCAATTTTTTCAAACCATGCACCCTTAACAGAATCCTTGTATAGGCTGCACAGTTACTTCTAACCTGGTGGCCTCTCCAACAAACCGTGATCATTGATTTTTAATGATCTAAATTTTTAATTAAAAATTAATGGTACCCTGATTTAACCTCTAAAAACCCCATAATATCAATTAGGCTCGACATAATCCTTTCTAGACAGTATAAAGACTTCTCCCTTGTGATTCTATGTAGTTTTCCTTCGTTCTTGATGGATCAACTCAAGGTATTTTATATTTTTTATTCATTTTTTCCTTTTCTTCTTATATACCCATTTGATATCTTACCCAATCATTTTTTAGAACCGAAAGTGGATGTTTATGATGGTTATAATGGGATTTATTGAGGTTTTATGTGTTTATTATGGATATAGGTTCATGAGAACCAGATCTACTCTTCCTCAGTCGCTGTTTTTGGAGTCATGTAGTTTTACCTCTGTTCTTGAGGTAGGTGTTTCTATACAATGTGATAATTATATGAATTTATTAATTTTATTGAAAATTACATTGGGATAATAATTTAATTTAATAGATGTTTGACTACAATATATTTTTTGAAAATATATCTGGGTTTTAAAGGGTTTGTGTTCTAAAAATGGTTTGTCCACACCAAGTTCTTGATTAAATGCTTGAATGGTGGTTTTGGATTGGAAATGAATTTTCAAACACTGAAGTAGATTGGAATGTCTTTAAAAATTGAATATAAATTTTATTAATGTTTTTTAAATGGATTTTAATAATCTTGGTACATTGGGAACCTTGGGTGCATTGGGAATAGACATGTCACTCGTAATGTGCGTAATGCCAATTGAGGTTTTGTGATATTGATAGACTATAATGGGACTCAATATCAAGTTGGATCCACCTTATAACTAGTTTAGGATTATTTTATGTATATTATGTATTTATATATTCTAATTACCAATATTATGTGCTTTTTAATTTATGATTTTTTTTCACATGATGGATTTTTTCCTGGATAGTTTTTCACATGTTTTCACATGAAGATGTATCACCTGGTTTTGCATGGTGGATTATTTCATATATATCTTATTACTTGCATAACTTATAGTGTGTGGATATTATATCCTACTTTATCACTTATAATTTTTATATTAAAGGATTATGAATATAAAATGATTTTGGAAAACCAAGGGAAATGATTTAAAATGGTTTTTCATTTATAAAAATTCTTTGTAAAACTATTTTTTAGGATGAAAATGTTGGATTCTAGTTATTAGAACTTGTAAAGACTCAGTTGTAGTATCCTACTAGGTTTTTTTATCACACTCTAATTTTTCATTTTGTAGGTTGGGTACATTGTATTTTATGATCCAGGTAAAGGGGAAGGAATCATGTTGTATGATGGTTTCTCTTATTGTCACAGTCTTCATTTTGGGATTGTTTAGTGGTGATGACTTGTAAAATAAAGACTTATTGGTTTTTTCATGTCGTAATTTTAAGGATTAGCTAGCTTGAAATGGGTTTTATGGATATTTGATGTATCTATTTCATCTTTCTTGTACTCTGGTTGTTTTTCATATTCCATATATATGAGACTTGTTTCCTTTATTCATGATGTACCTAACCACCGTAGTAGGCTGGCTCGGGTAGCTTATCTAAATGACCCAGGTTGGTTCATTACACATGACTTAAATGAATGTTTCTCTTTAGTTTCAATTATTTATTATGATATAATTTATATATTATTTATTATAGAACATTTTATTTTCATATTTCTTACAGCACTATCGCCCCTTAAGATACTAAATATTGTATGTAACAATGCACTAAAAAACCAAAGGGCTAGTCTGTACCACTTGTTATGATATCCCCTACCTCAAAATATGATTAAAACACATATTATAATGTAATATATCCTAAAAAAATAAAAAATTACATATTAAATAATATTTAATAATAGATAAAATGATTTCATGAATGAAATTGTTAATCTCCATTTGAAACATGACTTTAAGAATCAAAGATCATGGTAGAGATTTGATACCACTGAGGGATATCTAAGGATCTATTAAAAATTAATTATTGAAAAAATAAAAAAAAAGACAATAAACCAAGATCTACTATAGTTTAATGTTTTAACCATTAATACATAAATGAGTAACATCACATACCTTTCACCAAAGATCCACTTCCACTACCTTTATCATACATGATAAAGATCACAAAGGGGTATTCAAAGGGATCCCTCCTTCATGGTGTATCCATGATTTGATAATGAATCATCCATTTCATGGTATGTTCCATCACATATCTCATGATATTCTAGTATCTTATAAAGGATAATAGAGAATAATGAAATGAAAATCTTGGAGTAATCAGGTGGGTTTGGATGATCTCACCTCATGGAGATCAACTCCTATATCCCCTTAGGACTCTCCTTAGTTACACATGCATTAACTCATACATTTAAAAATGTTTTTGTAAATTATTATGTTGATCATTAATTAATCACATGAATTCACCTTTTGATTCTCCCATGGGTTACATCATATCTAATTTTTATTCTACGATATTTGATGGATGTAATTTGAACGCATAACCATTAAATGGTATCCTGCCTTAAATGAATTTTACATTATATTCCATGAAATATGGAATAGATATATTTTATAAAATTATTATATAAGGTGATGTAATATTATTCCATAAAATCTACTTATATTTTACCATAAAGTATGGCCTAAAATCAGTATATGAGTTCAATCAGTTAATGAATATCACCTTCATAATTAACTTTTTTTAGGTTTTTAAGTGGTGAATATTGAATATTACATATTTCATTCACTAGAATAATATTATTCTGTGTTATTAAGGAATTTTGGAATGAAATAATCAAATGTTGTATCTACACAATAATGCCTCAGCCCGAGACCACTCACTAGTGACCCGTATAGGGAGTCACTAGAACTTAGGCATGCCTCCCCATATGCTATAGGTTACTGATTAGTAGTGAGGGTCTAATGTGTTACTGTTGGGAGACTATAGGCCTCACGCTAGGGTAACAAATAGTGGAAATAATCATGCATCATCCATGATAACAATGAGAGTACGTAGAAAAAATTTAATGTATCCAAGTGATAGAAAATAAATATAAAACCATACAGTCATACATGTCAACCAATAACCCACCAAGTTGATCACATATGAAAATAAAATAAAATAAAATTATTCAAGGAGCATATACTATCATCCCTAAGTCCCACCTCATCCCTATCTCCAAATCACCATCGAGATGATCCATACAAATCATCTAACACTAGGACTCAGGTTTACCTAAACCTATGAATAATGTGTTTTATTCAAGTACTGAAGTCTCAGGGACACCAAAAAAATGTGTATGTAAAACTCAATAGGCCACTACTAATGGTGTCCCTGTCATAACTAGTAAATATTGTGTATGAGCACGTAATATTCTAAAAATACTATATAATGTTTGAAATTATAATAAAATAATCACTTTTTATCCTCAAGTTCTATGGTGACACCAAATTTTAACCATTCATGCTTTGTCCACTACCATATTTCTTTGAGAAATCTATAGAAATCACCCAGGGGAACCACATCCTGTCCAAAAAATGGTTAGAACATTACACTTGGGGATATCTTCCTCTCTCGAACCTCATATAACATACACCTCAGGGCATCATGCCTTCCTAAAACCTAATATATCATACACCATGAAGGACCCACCTTGGAACCTTATATATATACATCCACTATGGGGTCACATCCCCAACCCGAAACCATCATATACCTAAGGTTCACATCCCTTAAAGAAAGTATTCATATATCACCCCCCTTGGGGTTGCATCCCCTATATAAAATTGTTGTCATGACATCATTACTTGAGGGGATGCATCCTTCTCGGACACCTATTAACACATACACCTAGGGATGTAGCTCATCTAGAACCTCATATCTCATATATCATCCACCCAATTGATCACATCCTATACCTGGACTGGTTACTAGACCATCATTACCCAGGGGTCGCATTCCATATGATGCCTAATAACACATCTATAAAACATGCACCTAGAGACAATGTACCTCCATGAACCTCATATAATATATATATATACACACTAAATATTCACTCTCTCACACACATAATTAATATCACTTACAATAGGGGTTGCCTATAAAACCAAACATTACACATGTTCTCTAAGTTATACTATCTAGCACATAACCAAGATCTATCACTCTAGGCCTACCAACATGCCTCAAAGTGTTCATACTCATAAATATATTCTCATAGGCTGATACTTTAAATATTATCTCAACTACAAAAACAAAACATTTCAAAACCAATCGGTATCCTCATCTAACTCGCATGCACATTCCCTCGGGCCCTTCAGACCCATGCCAGTATCTACTTAGTATAACAAAACCATATAGAACACCCCTTAGTGTTCTATCATAATGTAGTCCCATTCCTAACTCTAGCCTCACAAGTTCAATCCAAAACCTTGCCCCTTTTATATATCATACATGGTCCGATAACCAGGGACTCTCTCAGGTTAACTCATATAAGGACCTTGGAAATCCCATGTTATGCCATCAAATCATTCTCATGACCCTCACCCAAGTCTTATACCACATATCCCATATGAGATCTCCCAATCCATCAACTTGAGTAAAATCATCTTTTCTACACCATATCTATCCCAAGAGGACTTATCCCCCTGATGTAATTCACCAAGATCCAAATACACCCTATAGATTGTTTCCCCCATCATGTGTGATATGTAAGACCATTTCAATATCACCAATAGGCCTAAGCCTATAATACCTAACTAAACTTGCCTTAGGAAAATATACTAGGATATGTACATATCAACCCATATTTTAGATATATTATGAACCTCTTGTATCTCAATTCACATCCATTTTGATCCATGATATAGTCATTTGGATATTTTATACAATATAACTTTACTGGATCACCTTATATGAAGATAGGAGGCCCATATACACCCAATCCATATGTCAACTATGTTAATTCATTTCAATAAATTTGTACCCATCAAGGTTCATATGTAATATAACACACATTAATAATCAATCCCTATGATATTTATGGTCAAGGGATTTATTTAGTATTCATGTTTCTATCATATCCCCTAAAACAATCTTCATTTTATGGGTGTTTTGTAAAATAATTCTATAATATTTAGGGTCAATTTCCCATTTGGGATAGGATATAGTTTCAGATTCACATAACCAAAAGTATAAAAAATTGGTATATTATTAGGGACCATCAACCTCATATAGAGTAACCATTATCATGATTCTCTAATCACCCTTATACAAGTCCATCTATTCCTCATATAAGCAAATAATATCCCCCATGTTTCGAGAGATGACACGTCATCAAAATAACAAAAAGTATTTATCATTCAATCACCCAAGATCCCCTCTATAAATTCTAAGAAAAAACCAATTATCCTCAATAAATTCCACCATGATCCAATGGAATTTGTATAAACACCCTTTCCTAAATCAACAAAATCAATGGGATTCAAAGTAAATTAATAATAAATAAATAAAGAAGGATGAATCACCACTAATCTATTGAAGAATCATCCAAAACCACCATTAATATTGATAGATATAGATATGTATGAACAAGATATGGGTGAGCTAAAAATGGCTCCCTGAATACCCCTCTATCAACCTAACATCAAAGGAATATAACTACAAAAAATGGGTCTACCCCTATTAAAAAATAGTTTGAGTTCCTGGTCACAATATGACCATATGGGTAGTGGAATGAACAACAATAAGAAGAGGGATCAAAATACATTCTTGTTTCCATCATATAATTCCCCCTATGAGTTGAAAAATTATTACCCTAGTTTTAGGGCTTGACCATGACCAAACCCTATTATAGTACAACCTCTATTGGTCACAATGTGATACCCATTTCAACGAAAGGTCTAATCCCCTAAGCCATGAAATCCCCTTTTTCGACATGACACATAGTGATCACTACTATGACGCCCGTCATGCTAGTTCATCATAGTGAGATATAATGGTACTGGAATGAATGAAATTTTCTCTATCAAAAATAAACTAAAAAAATAAGGTTCCTTGTACATATATGTAAGGGACACAATCTTTACATGTTGGGGTCCCCAACCCTATTTGTAAGGGTCCTACCATTTTCCAAAATCCTCATAGGTACCCATAATAGCGTGACCATGCCATGTCATACTATCATAGACCCTAGTCAACCCTCATCATGGTGTGGAGCTCACCCATCATAGCATAATGAGATTCATGTAGCAAGAATCAGTGAATGGGGTTATCTTAACCCTACTCCAACATTAATCCAATCACCCAGAACACCTCTTATACATTGACCCATATCGAAAAATAATATTCTTAAGATATTCCACCATCAAAATACTTATTTGAGACTCAATTCTTGAAACATCCTCTATTTGGGGACCAAACGTTCAAATTCCCCCAAAATTTTAAAACCTCTAACAACATGAATTTTTACATACTCAACACCATAACACTTCTCATCTATAAGAAGTATTTATGGACCTCCAACCATAAAATATATCCTACCACAGTCATTAATTCATAGTTAACCCATCATGTTCTACCCTAAAATATTGAAAAATATTCCCTTGTGTAACTCAAAACACCAAGGTACACTATTCCCCCAATCCAAATCTATCTGATCATCGCTATTTACAACACCACGATGATTCTCTAACTCACCCATCTATCCCATCGCACAGAATCTTCATTGAATTATCCCCAAGATTATGTAACTCCCCACCCTATGGCTGGATAAATAAAGGATGATTTTGGGTCATAGTACTCACCACCATTGGATTACACTATTAAAAACACACTCCCTATGGTCTACCAATATGGTCGATGTCTTTTCCACCTCACCACATCCAATTTCATGCAAAAACATAGGTTGGTTCTCCTATGGATGGCCACTCTGGAAAAGTATCATCCTAAGCCACTAAGGCATCATCACATCACCTTATCATGAGGTCTTGACTCCAAGAGGAATCTTGAGGTCACCTAAACACTCAAACTAATATTTGAAAACTACAATTAGTCTAATTCCCATGGTTGGGTTCTCAACCACCCACACCAACCATCATAATATCTTCACAAGAACCAGTGTATCTCTAATATGACTCACTCTCAGATCATACCCGATTCTATCCAAAGACCAATGCCAACTTTTAGACTCCTTCCCACCCCATATTTGATTTTAGAATCTAGTATTCCACAAGGATAAGATATATTTTGATTCACTTACACATCAGAAACAGAGTATCAGATCGACCATTCATTAACTAGTCTCTCAGTGACCATGAACCGACCAATATGAGGGCCATATATCTATGACTGATGAGATGCTCCCCACTATAGAACTATCCTTAGTATCTATCTACTAAAAAAATCATGATCTCTAGTTTTACACTCTATCATTTTCTTCATGTCATAACTAGAAGTTTTTCTCCCACTCATACCTCAGAACCAACATGAAACTCTTGTCGCTAACTATTTTTGGATCACTATAAATATCATCCTCATCATCCGTCATAATTATATCTGAAAATAGTGTTACATCCACCAAAACCCAATATTTCAATCCTCAAGATATAACTTATGTTACATCAATCATTGATCACTACACCTAAGAGGCTCTAATATCATACATTTTTCACTCCTCTTGATCCATGCTCTCCCATCCTACCAACCCCTGCCAAAAAGAAAGTTCATATCAAAAATACCACAATACTATAATCCTTTCATAATTTCACCATCAATTGTTGGTAATCATCATAGATTCTCAATAAAGATATATATCTCCATTCCTATAAGAATTTCCAAATGACCTTATATCCTTAGCTCTCACACAACCTCTCAATGATTGACAAACAAAATAGTAACTACATGTAACCTCATGAACACTTTCCTTCCCACATAGAAATTTTTTCCAAAAATTCATTCTAATATCAATTGTTCTCTTCTTAAGAAGTTAGAATATTTATGAACCATATCATTGGTTGTTGCCCTCTATTTATCCCAATATTATGCAAACCTAATGGGTATATTTTCATGAACCAACCCAGGTTAATCCTGAACTCGTCACCTGAGTTGATTTATGGCAAGGCCCGAGAGGAATTGTAAATCACCCCGAGCTGATCTATGACAAGTCCTGAGAGGCATTACTAATCCTCCATGGCTGGTGATATGAACAAAGGGCATCATTAGAGTGAAAAAGGGAATGGTTTTACTAAATATAAAATACTTTAAACAAAAACAGAAGAACAAAAGAAATAGAAAACCAACCAAATATGGTTTTTCCAAAACATACATCATTTACAATTGTAATTAAAGGTACAAAAAACTCACTAAAAAACAAAACCAGAAAATAAAGACCGAACTTGATACCAAGGAAACCTCAATGTGACCCTGAGGGTCACTCTCCAATCCATACCAAACACCATCCAAGGTGATTGAGTCCATGTTGGAACCTGTAGTAGCAACTAAAAAAAAAACAAAATAATAGGCGTGAGTATTTAAACTTAATAGTTATTCCTGAATAACTCTATTCCCAATGCACATGCATTAAATAAAAGAAAAAAAATTTTAGGTTTCAAATACAATATATAAATATAGGTTTTACACACTTTTATTTTTAATAAATACAAATTTCATATCCATTTCCCTCATGATTTTAAACCAAATCTCAAGAGGAGAATGGAGAGAGATACCGAATAAAAATATTTCATTTTTCATAATAGTGAAAAAGAAATGGTAATATTTACTCATAAAAAACATCCTCTTTTAAACTTTTTATCAAACCCAAACATTCACAATTTACCAAAAAACACCAAACCAATCATATTGATCATGATTCCACACAATTAGGGAAATGGTACTAACAATATAAGTATTATAGAAACATGATAAATCCTAGGAAATCATAGGAAACCCAAAATATACTAATACATGAGACACCATCCCCGATAGCATGCTACACATGATGAAAACAAAATTCCCAAACATCGGGCCACCCTAACTCATGACAGGCTGAGGAGTCCAATCCCATAGAAATAAACCAAAATTTTTCAACCTACTATGGGACCCTGGTCAGTACGCCAACTACTAGTGTAGAAATAATTATCAATAATCCTCATGTCTATGCTAGGTTCCCATTCTGTGATCATAAAGTGGTGTTCCAAAAATGATTAATCAACAATCCTTATACACACCATCACACAAAACACACCAAAATTGGTACCACCCTCACTCCATATCAAGGAGTAGTCCTTCACTTAAGACAATAATTAAATAGGGTAAGTACCATACCAAGGACACTCCCATAACATGGCCAAACAAATTTTCAAGACTCACTCCCTAGAGGGTCTTCCAAATAACCATTTAATAAAAATTTCAAATGGGAATCATGTCATTTTCATGCATCAAACCTTTAATAGACAACTACACACAAGACATTTTCATTACCAAAACAATTTTAGAAATTCAGTTTAGAAACACCAACCACCATTTGAATGCCAAGATATTATTTAAAAAACCAAACCATGTCTCTAGAAATCACAAACTATATAGAAAATCCAACCATGAAATTTAACCGACACATGGTGTGCACATCCCAACAAAAACACACCACATGTTAAAATCCATTTTAAAAACTAATGCACACCACTTTGGAAACCAAAAGCGAAAATTCCACTTGGAAACCCATTTAAGGAGAACCAATCACCATGTAAAATCTAGAATACATTTATAAGATCCAACCAAGAATTTGATAAACATTTATCATACACAGCACAATAAAACAGTTTTACAGAATTCAATTACAAAGAGGGTATTACGTTATTTCACAATAAGAAATTATTCTAAAAGCCCTAAATTACTAACTAGCATTAAATAATCATTAAGAAAACAAGAAATAAATAATTATTTAATTTAAAGGACAATGCAAAGGGGTCCTACCTTAAAAGAGAATCAATCCAACACCTCTCACTTGATAGATTTATCTTTGACCACTCGAAGTCACGCGGTTAAGTCCAATACACTACAAAATAAATTTCAGGAACACAAAACACATAAAGACACTAAATTAGAATGCATGAAACCAATTTAAAAGAAGAAAACCCTCACCTAGAATGGTAGCGACAACCAGACATGGTTTGAAATCCTCTCCTTCGGTAGTGAACATTGAAACCCACCCAAAGGGGGTCCTGGGAGACGAGTCGCATGCCTAGAAGAGGAAGCATCCTCCAGAGGAGGGCCATGCTAGTGAGGTAGCGTATTGGAGAGGTTGCATATGTAGGGAAGGTTTTTGGAGGAGGGTGTCCTAGTATGGAAGGTCACTAGAGGAGGTCACATAGCATAAGAGAGGATGTGCTGAGAAGAAGGGGTATAGATAGGGTGAGTAGTCAGAGGGGAGTTCTCGGGAAGGGGGTTCACCAGTAGGAGGAGCTGGTGTTGGAAGGGATCACGCTAGAGGAGGTCAATTGGCTTGAGGTCACTACATAAGAGGAGGTTACCAAAGAAGTGGGTGTGCACTAGGGGTTGAAGCACCGAAACTAGAGATGATCAAGGGTATGCTGTGTTCCAGAAAGGGAGATCGTGTCTGGGGTAGTCGGCTAGAGGATGGATCGCTCGCTAGGGTGGCACACTACATTGATGAGGAAGGAGGAATATAGATAGGCACTAGGGAATGGGGTTAGTTGCACATAGAAGGAATGTGAAAAGAGGGAGAAGGTGTGAAAAAATAAATAAAAGAAAACCCTAAAAAATATATCTAACTTAATAATAATAAAAATGATAATAATACTATTAATAAAATATTAAAAATAATAATAATGTTTATTTCATTTATAATAAAAGTAATATTAATAGAAATAATAATAATAATAGTTATAACAAATTATTGATGATAATAATCCAGAATAACTTTAATATTTATAATTAAAAAAGTAAAAATAATAACAAAAATTTTAATAATAATTATTATTATAAAAACATTTTAATAATAAATAAAAATTTTATTGAAAAAAATAATATTATCATTATTCTGGTTTAATGGATCACCTTCATTTATTTAATTTTTTATTTTCTCATTTTATTTTATTTTATTTTATAAATTTTAATATGAGGAAACTGTATAGTCTGCGCACAACTAAAACGACAATGTGCAAACCATGTTGTAGCCTCTATCAAATCTAGAAGCAGCTGCACGGGTACCCAGTCTGACCATATGGTTTTCTGTGACCGTACGGTGCCTGTACACTATCCTAAAACCCATCGAAAAATCCTAATAATAATAATGATTATTAATAACATTTTCAATAAGATTAATAATTTGAATAATAATAATAATCCAAATAAAATTAATATTATTTTTATTATAATTAAATAAAGACTTATAAATTTTATTTTACTTCTTATTATTTCATTTTTAACTTTCATTCAATGTTTTTCATTGTTATTTTGATTTTTAAATTAATTTTGAATACGGAGCAGGCCACACGGTGACTAGGGCATTGCACACGGTCTCCAAACCATGCTATGCCCCTGTTCTAGATGTCTATGATCCCAAAACACTCAAATTAAATAAAAACTTGAAAATTCAAACTGAGACTCAATTTGTACCCCATAAAAGTTATATAAATCCAGAAAATTAATTAAATAAATAACTCATAATGGTGAGTGTGTGAAAATTCTCTCCACCATAACAATTGATCCTCCCAGAAATCCACAATAAGGTTTATCCCAAAACAAAAAATTATAATCCTGTATAGTTTAAGGAGATCCCCAATAATTGGAAAATACAAAGATACAAATTCGCTATCAACAAAGAAAAGAACATATAAAATAATGTGAGGATACCCAAAATGGAATCTTTAATAAGTGGCACCCACCCCTAAAAGTTTAAAAACCCCCATCTGGTTGGTCTAAAATACATAAAATTTTCACTACACTAAATCCTGCCTCAAAATATGTAGACCTTAAACATCATCAAGAGGAACACGTACCATCTATTTAAAGATATGAAAAAAATTCAAACCCCATTCCATAGATACCTTTATATATTTACTCCATTAAATGCCACTATAATATTCCAATATCTACATTTACTCAATGGGAGAACATAAAATTAGTTGGTTCCACACAAGACTAACCACAACCAAACCAGTACCAAGAACAAAACTAAGATATTGACATGGGGAGGTCTGAACAGACTCCCTACCATAAGAAAAAGAATAACACTGAATCCAGTGAGACATGTGATTAGTCTCCCCACCATAAGAACAAACTAAATTAAATGAACATGAAAAATTCCAGGCACTGACCAAAAATCCCAACCATAAGGGGAGGGGATGGGAGGGCCCGTCTAATGAAGCATCAAAACCATAGATGACAACATACCAACAACTTCACACCCTTAGAGGCACACAAACCATGACATAGTAAGGACAGAAATTAAACCAATGCATTTTTACACACCTAGGGTTCTCTTAACTACGTGCCAGCTTCACTATGGGGCCTAAGGATGGAGCCCTGATGTTTGAATCATCTTTTTCCTCGCAGTCAGGTTTGAGAAACCCCCAAAAAATGGTACATATCAAAAAATCATGAAACACACATCCATTGAAATAAGAGTTAAAAATAGTCCAATGAAAACCACCCTTATATTTGAAAAATAAAAAACACCTAAAAACATCGCAAGATATGACTATTACATCCAAGGAACACAAGAAGAGAAAACCCCAAACTGGTCCCAAAAATTTCCCTACTCCTATGGATGGGTTGAAGTGACCTTTGATGAGCTGAGTCCAGCTTCATGGGGCCTCTTAGAAACACCTGAGAGAATCACTGCAAGTGACCCAAGCATCCCAAGGTGTGGTAGATTCTTGGATCATTTAGGCACGATATCCTTTTAAGACCCTACTTACAACACTGATGACAGATCAAAGCATTACACTCTGAAGAAGTTGACTAGAGGTTTAAAGGCATCTTAAATCCCCTACTAGCACAACAAGAATTAGGATGTTTCCCATTATTCTTACCAACATTATCTTCACCACTTCCAAATACTAGAGGAGGATTTTCCATCCCATGTCATCTAGTTAACTCAACGTTGGAATAAAAGGAATGTTTAACCACATTGAAGAGGGTGGTTAGGATGAGCTCTACCACCTTCGAATGAAGTTTAAGACAGAGCCCAAACTCAAAATGTTGATCCTTCATGGGATTTTTTGCAACATACCCTAGCTCATATAGAACAAGATCCAAAAAACATCAATATAATTCTATTACCGAACCATCACCCTTATGAGAACCAGAAAAATCCATTCTATTTCTCACCTTCATAATCTTAGAGAAGTACTATTGGATGAATGAAGACTCAAAGAAATCCCTGGTAATATATTTCTGTGGTATTCTTTGATACACTAACTTCCACCATTTCTTGTCTGGACCTTCGAGAATAAAGGTAGAAAAATAAACATTTAATGGATAAAGTAGCACAATGAAACTAAAGTCCCTCTCAATCTTCCACTTCCACTCCACTACCTTTAGAGGATCAGCTTGACCATAAAAGAGAGAAGGGTTTATCTTCCAAAACTCAAGGATGTAGTCTATGGGTTTTTCAACTGGAGTGTTTGTCAAAGATTTACAGTTTGAAGCTACACCTTGGGAATCCATCGAATCCTTGTGGACACGGATACTAAGAAACAAGGAAAAAAGAAACCCAATCAAGACTAATCCAAACACAGGGATTCTCTATTCTGAACACCATAAAAGAAACATAACTCCCAAAATAAAACGAAAACACAGAATCCCTGTAAACTATCAAAACATCACACTTTCCTTCAAAATCAGTTTTGAAAAAAAATCTCAAAGAGTTTTATACTAACCACTCATGTCCCAAGGAGCCTCACCCATGCATATCCTTATGCCATACCAAAAACCCATCCACTTTTTCATATATATCCATGCATGTGTCTCTCGCAAACACACCAAAGGTCAAAAAATATTTTCATTTTCATTTTTTTTCAAAACAAATCCATTACCATTTTAAATTCAACTATTCATAATTTCAAAACAAAACATTTCAAAACCATTTTCCAGAATTAATGAATACCCAAAACAGTTCACAAAGGGAAACTATTTTCAATATGTGACTCAGTCATACGGTTAGTGGCTATATTCCAATCACACCACCATCACAAAGTGTTTTCTAGGGTAATTTCTCTGGCTCCACATGTCTTTCCAAGCCTTATGAGCTCACAGAGACCACTTTTCCAACTCCCTTTTTATTTCCTAACACCAAAAAAACCACAAGAATCAATGGACACTGACAAACCCGGACATCCCATGATGACCTGAGGTTTAAAATGAGTTAGAGTTCATGAATTCCTTCCTGTTCCTAGACCTCAAATCCTAAAAATCATACTCCTTATACCTTCACATCCCCAAGTAACAATGGTTGATATAATAAGAAATTTTCACTAAAGATTTGACATTATATGATACAATTTTGTCATGAATCAACACAGGACAATACTTAACTGATCACCTAAGCCGATCTATGGAAAGGCCCAAGAGGCTTTCTCGATCAACCCAAGCTGATACGTGACACCGCCTGCAAGGCATTCATGATCCTTTCAGACTAGAGAAAAGTTCCAAGGAAATCATTAGAGTGAAAAAGGGAATTGTTTTTCCAATATAAAATACATTAAACAGAAACAGTGGAATAAAATAATGAGAAAAGCATCCAAATATGGTTTTTCAAAAAAATAAATCATTTATAATTGAAATTAAAGGTACCAAAAAATGACTTACAAACAAAACCAAAAAACCCAGACCCAACCAAACACCAATGAAACCTCTATGTAAACCCAAGGGTCACTCTCCAATCCATACCAAACATCTCCCAAGGTGATTGAGTCCAAGATGAAACCTACAAAAAAAACTAAAAACAAAAGGAAAAAATAGGCGTGAGTATTAAAACTTACTAGGTAGGCCCGACTAAATATTTTCTCAATGAACATGCTTTAAATAAAGGAAGATTTATTTTTAGGTTTGAAATAAAATATATAAAAAATGGTTTTCCACACTTTTCTTTTTAATAAATACAAATAAATAATCCAATTCCCTCATGATTTTAAAACAGGGCTCAAGGGGATAAGGGAGAGAGATACCAAATAAAAATAATTTATTTTTCATAACAGATAAAAAGGATAAATATTTACTCTTTAAAAACATGCTATTTGAAACCTTTTTATCAAAACTGGTCTTTCACAATTTACTAAAGGAACACCAAACCATGCACAAAGATCATGATTCCACACAATGAGGGTAATGGCATAAAATAGTAGTAGTATTAGAGAAACACTTGAAATCCTATAAACATAGAGGAGGACCAAAACATACTAATACATGAGACACCATCCTTGGTAGTATGACGCACATGATGAAATCAAAACGCCCAAATGCCCAGCCACCCTATCTCATGATAGGCCAAGGGGCCCAATCCCATAACAATAATATCAAATATGTCAACCTACTATGGTCCACTAGTCAGTACATCAACTAACAGTGCAAAAATAATTCTCAGTATTCCTCATAGCTATTTTAGGTTCCCATGTTGTGTTCGTAAATCTGTTTTCCAAACATGATAAAGGAACAAGCCATATATACACCATCACACAAAACACACCCAGACCATCACCACCCCGGCTCCATCTCAAGGAGTAGTCTAAGTTTAATGAAAATAATTTTATATGGGAGGTCCCATACTGATGACACTCCCATCCCATATCCAACCAACATGTTAAGACTCACTCCCCAAAAGGTTTTCCAAACATCCATTTAATAAAAATTCCAAATGGTCCTCATGTTAATTACACGCATCAAACCTTAAATAAAAAACTACACACAATCCATTTTCAAGACCAAACAAATTTTTGAAATTAAATTTGGAATCACCAACCACCATTCTAATATCAAACTATTATTTACAAAACCAAACCATGCCTTCAAAATTAAAAAACTATTTAGAAAATCCAAATGGGTAATTTAGACAATACATGGTTTACACAGCTCAATGAAAACACACCACACGTTAAAAATCCATTTAAAAATCATATTAAATCCACTTTGAAAACTAAAAGCCAAAAATACACTTGGAAATGCATTTATGGGGATCCAACCACCATGTAAAAACCAAAATACATTTATAATATCCAACTGAGTATTTGATAAACACTTAGGATACACAGCACAATAAAATAGCTTCATACAATTCAAGTAAAAAGAGGGTCTTACATTATTTCTCAATAACAAGTTATTCTAAAAATCAGAAATTACTAAATAAAATTAAATAAAATTAAAAAAACAAGAATTCAATATTTCATTAATTTAATGGACAATGAAAAGGGATCCTACCTCAAAGGAAATCAATCCAACACTAGATACTTGACAGATTTATTGGTGACCACTCAAAATCACATGGTTTTGTCCAACACACTACAAAATAAATCCCATGAACTCAAAACACATAAAGACTCTAAATTAGAATTCATGAAACCAAGTTATGGGAAGAAAACCCTCACCTCAAATGGCGGTGATAACCTGAGACAACCTAAATCCCTCACATTCATTGGCGAACACCAAAACTCACCCAAAGGGAATCTTTGGAGATGAGACATACACCTGAAAAAGGTATCCACCACCAAATTAGGTTCACTATGGTAAGACAATGTGCTGAAGAGGTTGCACTAGTAGGGAAATTCATAGGAGGAGGGCGTGTCGGCAGGGCAGGTCACCGGAGGAGGGCATGTCGCACAAGGGAGGTCAGACTGAGAAGAAGGGGTGTTTGCAAGGAGAGAATCTGGAGGGGAGTTTGTTATAGAATGGGATTACGCTATAAGGGGTTTCACCAGTAGTAGGAGGTAGCGTCGGAAGGGATCGCACCGGAGGAGGTCATCTAGATGGAGGACACTGCAAAGGAGAAGGTTACCAGAGAAGGGGGTGTGCACCAGGGGTGGAAGCACCGAGGCAGAGGGTGTGCAAGGGGAATTTGTGCTCCATCAAAGGAGATCATTCCAGGGGTAACCGCCCAGACAATGGATCACTGGATGGGGTGGCGAACTGCACAGGTGAGGAAGGAGGAGAGTTTGGCATAGGGGTAAGGGGTTGGATGCACATAGGAGTAAGGGGGTGAAGGGGAAGAATGAGTGATGAAAAATAAAATAAAACACTAAAAATATATATAACTTAATAATAATAAACATGATAATAATAGTATTAATATAATTATAAAAATAATAAAAAAATTTACTTCTTTTATAATAATAAAAAAAATTATAACTATAATAAAATTAATATTTTTAACAAATTATAGATTATGTTTATTCATAATAACTATAATATTTATAATTACAAAAGTAATAATAATAATAATAATTTTAATAAAAAAATTAATATAAAAAATTAAAAATAAATTAAATTATTATTCACAACAGTAAAAATATTATTATTTTGGTTGAATCAACCTCCTTGGTTTATTTTAATTTTTCTTTTCTCATTTCGTTTTATTTTATTTTTTTAATTTCAATACAGAAAAACTATGTAGTCTATGCATGATTTAAATGACCATGTGTGAGCCATGTGGTAGCCTCTGTCCAAATCTAGAAGTAGTTGCACAAGTACCCAAGTTGACCACATAGTTTTTGTTAATATTTTGGTTCCCACACACTATCCTAAAACCTGCTGCAACTTCCAAATAATAATAATAATAATGATGATTAATAAATTTTTTAATAAGAGTAATAATAATAATAATAATCCCAATAAAAATAATAATATTATCATTATTATTATTGTTAATGAAACACATTTAAATTTTATTTTACTTTTTCATATTCATTTTTAACATTCATTTAACTTCGTTTTATTGTTCTTTTGAATTGAAAATTTATTTTGAATACGGGTCAGGCCACACGGTTACCATGGCATTTCCACACGGTCTCCAAACCGTGCTCTACCCATGCGCCAGATTTCGTCAATTTCAAAACACTCAATTTAAATAAAATACTAATAAATTCAAAGCAGGACTTAATCCAAACCCTTTAAATTTTTTCTGAATCCAAGAAAGTAATAAAATAAAAAAGTCACAAAGGTCGGGGTGTGACGTGTATTCTCTTATACCACGAAATTAAAGGACTTAACTCATAGTCTCATGAGTTTGGTACCATCAAAATAATCTCACACACATAAAAAACTAATTATTTCCCACTCATAGTTAAATTTGATCTAGATAGAATCACCTTAGTTCTTACTTCACAAGAAGAGAGAGTCATGTCATTCATGATAAGGCTAACCACATGAAGACCCACCACATGTAAATCATTTGAAAACAAGAAGTGTCTTCCCATTCTCCACAAATCCTCTATCCAACCACCTCGGATCACCATCCACTATCTCACTTGGAAATATGACCTGAATCAATCGGATAAACATCTTACACATCCTACCTCCCAAAACCCAACCTCAATACCAAAAGAACTACAATTGCCTTATATCTTGAAAGTACAAGGCACCTCACATGCCTTTACTCTATATTCACAAGGCAATACACATGCTCAAGGTATGTCACTTGAAAACAAACCCAATCTAGGGTTCTCACATATACATATTTAGTGTCACATTTCATGTCAATTTCCCACTCAAGGGAACCAATCCTCATCGAGAATCTGCATTCTAGAAAACCCTCAAGGATCTAGGTCACCTCCTCATGAATATAACAAAATCGCTAACGTGTTATTTTTATTGAGTATATCCACACTAATATGTTTTAGTTAAGTAGATTGAAACTAATAATATATATGGAAAAACAACTATAACTTATTTTTGAGACATTAAGTAATTGAACTGACACCACCATTACCCACAAGGGGTTCATCACTAAAGCATCCAATGCTTTAACTAACCCACCAAGTGTCACTAAACATCTCTTAAATAGAGGGATTTTATAATTATCATCATAGAATAACCTTCATAAGATCTAAATGAACTATTTTTAGTCTAGGTTATCATGGTTTAACTGAGAAAAATTCCACTAATATGTTATATAAGAAAATAATATATAAACTGTTGTTGACACCTTAAAAGGCTAAATCCTCTATTTTTAGTGAAATCAAACACATACAAGAACACAAATGTCATGTTAATTATAATTATGGAATATAATGCATTTATAGATACCTTTTTACACAACATAAAAGATAAAAAACCCATAAATAACATTCTAAAATACACATATCATACTAGAATAAATATCTCAACAATTAATAGTGAAAACCAAAAAAATAATCCCATAAACCTAGAAACTTATAATTCCCACAAGAAAGTTGTTTATCACTCACCTATCCAAGGTCCCTCAAAATCTATGAAAATTTTTTATTCTATATTAACATATCCTAAATACTAAAAAAATATATTTATTTTTTAATAAAACTTTGCAATTCCATCGATTGATTCCACTCACCAGTGTCCTAATAGAAGAGTCACAAGACGTTAAGTGCAGCTTCTCATAGGCTGTAGTCTTCTGAATAGAAATGATGGTTTAAGGTGTTATCATGGCTAGACTATACCCATGTATTAGAGTAAAAAAATATTAGAAATAACTATAAATAATCAAGAAAAATAATTAAAGTATACCAGAACAAATTAACATGTCCAAAAAATAAAAAATAAATATACAACCATATAATAATACATATTAACTGATTTTACACTGGAATGAAAATATATAAAAATAAAATAAAATAATAAAATATAAGGGGGATTTAGTACCATCTCCTGGTATCACATCACCCCTATTACTAAATCTTGTCAATATACTCTATATCAATCATCCAACAATAGGAATTGCTCTACTGAAACTTATTATTAATGAGGTCTGATCGGGTACCAAAATTCAATGTCCACCCAAAAAGGGTGTGAGTAAAACTAGTTAAGACACCACCAATGGTTTTTCTAATATAACCATTAAATATTTTATTTGAACATGTGATATGATAATAATAATAATAAATATATTGTAAAGCGTGATAAAATAATCATTATTGAACCCCAGGTTCTAAGGTGATATTCATTGTTAACCAAATGTTCTTTTGCCAATGCCAAAAGTATCTAATAAAGTCACCTAAATCACCCAAGGGGAACCATTTCCATTACCTAGAACCAATTATAACATAATAAACTTGGGGGAATCTTCCTCCTAGTAACCTCATATCACAAACATTCAGGGTTATTATACCTCCCTAGAACCTTATATAACATACAACTAGGGGCATGTCACCCTAGAACCTCATATATGTCCATACACCCTTGGGGTAACATACCCTACCTAGAACCATCATATATCCAAGAGTTACATCCCCTACCAAAAACATTCATACATCATCCAACTAGGGGTAGCAACCCTTACATAGAAATATTTCCAATCCATCATTACTTGAGAGAGTGCATCCCTCTATTGTTTCTAAAAACACATACACCCAGGGAAGAAATCAACCTATAAATTCATATATCATATATAATCCCACCAGGGGGTCACTTCCCCTACCCAAAACAGTTACCTGGCCATCATTAACCAAGGGCACATTCCACCTGATGCCTAATAAAACATTCATGACATTTGCACCTGAGGGATACATAACTCCCCAAAAACATATATAGCATATATATATATATATACACACCTAGTGAATAATATCTTTATATAATTTCACATAAAATACCACAAACATTAGGAAGAATCCCCAACACCTCAAACATTATCTAGGTTTTCATCTCAAGAACACAACTTAGACCCATCACCCAAGACCTACCTCCATGTCACAAAGCATGTCTCCTAATTCATACTACTTTGAAGGATTATATCTTCAAGACCATCCTAGACACACAAGAATAAAACTTCAAACTAACTAACATAATTACCTTTCCCAAATAGGAATTCTCTATGGCCCTTTAAAACAATCCCAGTCTCATCTCACTGGAAGTATGTTGTTTCCAATACCCCTCAATGTTCTCTCACACTATTGGTCCTTTATTGGAAATATCATCATTAGATTTAACCAAAACATAATCATTGTTTATATATAATATATGGTCCCATAACTAGATATTTTCCATGTTTAACTAATACAAAGTACTTATAAATCACATTTCATGTCTTGAAGTCACTCTCATGACCCTCACTCAGGTATTTTTCTATGTCTACCTTAGGAGAACTCCAAATCCACAACCTAAATTACAATACTCTATACCATACCATATCTATCCTCAAAGGACTTCCCCCACTCATAGAACTCACCAAGTGTCTGATACACACTTAAGAGGGTGTCACCCTATCATACATGGGACGTTTGACCATCTCACCATCACCACTAAGTTTAATCCTTTCATACCCGCCAATGATAGCCATGTGGAACTAACTTGGGATATGTAAATATCATATTGGATTTGAGATATATCTATGTCCTATTAAATACCAATTTACATCTACACCCCTTTGAGATATTATTATCAGGAGATTCCATGCTCCAGAATCTCACTATAGAATTTTCTTTGAGCTTAAGAGGCCCCTATACACCATAACCCATGTTATACTATGTTCATTAATTTCAATAAATTTCTACACATTAGGGTTCAGGTGTTACAAAGAACACTTTTATATTCAACCCCTCATCCATCAGTTGATGAGGCATACAACTAGCATCCAAGGGTTCATCATGGCCCATGGTACTTTTTTTCATGTGAGTTTTATAAAATAATACACTTATATTTAATGTTAATTTCATATGAGTGGTCAGATAAATTATAATATGAACATAAAAAATGTACAAAACATGGGGATATTTTAAGGGACCACCTACCTCATGAAGAGTTACCATACTCTTGTTGCTCCACTCACCCTCATCTAGGCATGTCCATGCCTCATCCAAGATCATACCATCACCCAAAATCCAGGTAATTTTGTATCATTAAATCTATATAAAACATAAATAATTCAATCATTTGGGATTTACTCTATCAATTTTAAATTAATCCCACATAATCCTTTTCTAATTACACCATGCTTCAGTGGAATCAACATCAAAAACCTTTCACATATCATCACAAATCAAATAGATTTATAGGGAAATAAGAAAATGAGATGAAATATGAATTACCAACCAAGAATCTATCATGTAATAATTAAATGAACACCCTTACTCTATGGAGATCACAAGAGGGACTAATGGTATAGGGGTTAGTATAAAATGGTTCCCCACACATCCCTCTCTTGACCTGAAGCCAAAGGGGTCTAACCATAAAAATATAGGAATACCCCTATTAAAAAAAAGCCAAGAACCTAGACATGGAATGAATTTAATGGTTTTTATGTGATCAACCCAATAAAGAGGGGCCAAACCCCATGCATGTCTCAATGTAGGCGATACCATTATGGTTTATAGTGTAACTACCCTAGGTAGAGTGTTTAACCATCGACCAAGAACCATCTTAGTGTTGACCTCAATGGTTTGTGACATGATTCCCCCTTCTAGTTGAGGCTCAAGCCTTCAATTCATGGAATTCCCTCTCATATCATAGTGCCTCACACTCCTTAGCATAATACCCCTCATGGTTGGTCTTCATGGAATGACCTAAGGGTCACATCACTACTGATATTTCCTATATGAAAAATAGTGGAAAATGTATGGGATATAGTACCCATTTGTAATGGTCAGTGACCCTATATTTTAGGTTCCTCTCTATGGTCAAAATACCAAAAATCACTCATCCTAGTGTGACTCTCTTATCTTACAATGATATAGTTATTTTTTAACCCTCGTTTCATCACGACACTCACTCATCATGGCATGAAGAGACACAAGCAATCAAAATAAGTGAAGGGGTCACCCTAACCCCACTTTTACTTTAACCTATGAATCGGAAACACCTCCTCAACCACATATCTAAAAATAACTCCTTAAGATTTTATATCCCTCAGAATCAAAATCTGAGTCCCAATCATAAAAACATCCCCTAAATTTTAGAGCCCATATAAATGTGAGTTATTATATAATTATATCCTTATTAGAACAAAATTTTTATTGGATGATGAAAAAAAATGTGTGGACAAAAAATATTTCAAAATTTTGATCGATTATTTTCTTCATTTGATGGAATTGTGGAAAAATGTTGTGTATATGGTTAATTTATGTTCATGGTTAAAAAAGTATCATATGGAGTCACATCATATATAAATATAGAAGACCGTTTTATTTTTGAAAATAAATATTCAATATGGATTATAGTATGATACAAAAAACTATTCAACTTTATGATCATTCAAATTCTAATTGGGAAGGTGATGTTGGAGGCTAAAAGTATACTTCTAGATGAGAATTTTATATTAAATGAAGTTGATTTGTGTGGCACTCAATAAATATAAATATTATCACTCTTTTAAAAATGGAATTTTAGTATATTGGGAAATAATAAGCTATAAGTTAAATGATTTGGTTAAAATCACAAATTAAATACATTAGAGTTGAAACCACACTTCCATTGATCGTAGCACATAATAAACAAAGTGTAATCAATTTTTAAAATAATTGAGTGCAACATTTGAATTAAAACTATAATGATATAAAATACTATTTCACAATTAATTAAGTATAATTTAGTGTTCCAAACACAGAGTATGTTTCAATAATAAAACAAGTCATATATATCATGATGAATCCCTTGATGAAGGATTCATTCAAACTCTTGAGAGTGTTTTTTGGAGCTAATTATCTCCCAAAATCCTTATAAATACATGATTTTATACTTTTTAAATTTTTTTATTTTCAATTTTGTTTCATAAAGGGATAATATTTCCTGTGTTTTCTTATGAAAAAAAATATTTATGATCCAAATGGGGAGAGACAAAGTGGGATAAAAGTTTTAATGTGAGTTTTGATAAGGGAGATACTTGGGGACATATTGGTTTTCTAAAATTTATTTTTAATATAAATTCATGTTTCCTAAAAATATAAAGGGGATCATTAATATCACTTGATTATATTAAAGTAGTTAATAGGGGAGATTGAGGATCTTTAAATGAAACATTTCCAATTTAGTAATGTTATTTACAATGAGAGTCAGAGTTATATTATAGAAATTACATTATATTGTAATTCAGTGATTATAAGAATCTTACATTGATATATTACCATGAATATTATATTAATTTGTTGATTCATGAGATATAAAATTATTTTCATGTTATATTTATTTTCAACATGCAGGTAAATTTTTTTAAGTTTGATTGTATTTAAATAGGGTGCAAAGAAATAAATAAATTCAAAAAATGATGAACAATACTGTGGTGGAACAAGTCCAAGTTGTGGCTATGAAATACTTAGTAAAAAAATTTGTCTTATCATATATCTACATGATAGTGTGTTACAAAAAATTCATTGATGAAGTTTTAGAAAATTGTACTTTTCTAGATGATAAAAAAAATGCATGGTTCTAACTATGGTTCCTATAGATGAAGTGCACTACCCACTAATGGAAAAGTTGAGGAAAAAACACAGTGGTTCTTTAAACACCCTATAGGCTCATCAAAATAGTCAGGGTTAGACAATTTATATAGATGGAGGAAATAAGATAAGATTACCAAAATCATTTTAAACCACATTTAGAAAAACCAAGAACTGGTTTTATTGACTATGTCATGTTATTGACCTAAATTTCTAATGGTATGGTGATTATATTTCTTGAAGAATTAGTGGTTACATTGAATTAAAACCACATCATGTTATAGTGGAAACCATGTCATGGTTTTAGCCAAATATATGAAAATAAAAAAGGAAACTACAATTAAATGTTTTAAGAAGCTCAATATTTTGATCATGGTTTTAATATATATGGTTCACTTGGTAAAACCATTCGACGGTTCTAGTCAAAATGTTTTGGTTTTTCAAAATCTATATAAAAATCATGTTTCACTTGAAAAGGGATATATTTATTCCCAAATTTCCTATATATAATTCAATCTAGAAAATAATAATCCTTCAAGATAATAATAGAGTGTACACATAATTAAAATAGAAAACATCATTCATTCATGATCCCACTCATTTTAGGCCATTTTTTTACTATATAAATTTTATGAGTATTTTCTTCCTTTAAAAACTTTTAATTAATAATAAAATAGAATAATTATGATATGGGATGCCTCATACTAATCACCGAGTATTAAACACCTATAAAGAGTCTGTGAACCTTGTAAAAATCTCTTTTATTCATGTATTATTATACCTTTCTTGTTATCCATTTTTATTATTTTATTGTTTACTAAACCATATAAACTAGAGAAATGGGAGTTAATTATTTTTGTGAAATATGTTTTCTGTATGAAATGATTATCCCATAGTGATTTTCATTTCAATACTTGGGAACATAATCATTTCATAGATGTGATTCAATTTTGTAGATACTAAATTATTTTCCATCATATGTAATAATATATGGTTGGTGTAAAAAGGGTAAACTCTCTTTACCAATTTGTATAAAATATTCATGATCCATGATATTGAAGTTTTATAAAATCATTTGTTTCAAATAGTATCAATTATTTCTACCAATGATAATCTATATAGAAATAAACATAATATTTTAGATAATACTGTATATAAATAGCAACCACCTCAATGTATTTTAATAAGTTTTGTACTTAAAGTATTAGAAGTTATCAGTGTTAATTTTGTAAAGGATCAAATAAATTATAAAAGGAAAATAAATATTGATAAGTATATCTACTATAATAATATAAAAATAAGTGTTTTAATTGATTTTAAATATTAGTTAGTAAATTTATTAAATCATTATTCAGACTTCATGCATATTAAGATAAATAATTTGAAACTATTACATTAAATTAATTTAAATATCATCATCATGATAATGATTATTGTTCAATATCATTATAACTTGATATATTATAGCATCAATTGTGAAATCCATCTCTCTTTAGTTGGTCAAAGTAAGTTTATTATTCCACTTGATTTTTATAACATGTATACAAAAGATAAAAAAATGTTTCTAGGTTTTGTAGAATACTAAGGTTCTATATGGTAATTCAACAAATATTTCAAAAGGGTAAATATTATAGATTTTAAAATGAAATGTTTGAAAACTCATGACTATCATGTCATTTTTTATGGGTGGTTTTGGATATTTATTCTATATTTTTTGGAAAATAGTTTGAGAGTTGTAAGTATTTCACTGAGTAACTTTTATGGGATTTTTTAGATAAAGTAATTAATAAGATATTTGTGTAGAGAATAAAACATGATAATTTAATAAAATTTTATGAATTGGAAAAAATCAATATCTTTTCTCACATACATGTTTCGCTTTATTGTGCATATTCTAGTTATTTTTTTAGTGGCCTCATTTGTTATCAATCAATGCATCCTTTTGGAAAAAAATACTTAATTAATATTTGAGGAATAATAAATATCACGAGGGTTCAAATGTGAAATTTAATGTTTCCCAATTATTCATGGATTTTTGTTCAATATATTTGGGTACTTTTACTAAAAGGTCTAATCAACCAATTATAATTGAAGATGATTAATATGATCTGGTGGAACATGTTTTTCTATAATTACCCCATTAAAGAGGAATTTTTGGTTTACAGTAGTCAAAATGGATCCATTTGGTTCATTTTTTAACTAAAAACAAAACACATCCATTTGATATTACATTGGTTTTTATTAGAAAATATTTAAACCATTAATTTGTGGTTTGGTATGAATTTTGGATTAAACATTTTTTAATTACAATATCTGGTATATATATTGATGATAATTTATAATGATCGAATAATAATTTAAATGAAGTTTATAAATAATCATTAAAAGTTAATTAAAAGATTTTCAACCATAAGGAGGTAACATCGACCAAGAATAATATAAAAAAAATACAATAAAATTTAAAATAATGAAATTAAATCCAAACACCAAAAAAGAAAAATGTTTGAAGGTATGAAGGAATTCAAATATGAAATAATATTAAGACCATTACTTCTAAATTACAACACAATAAAAAGCACCATCAAGAAAAGTAAAACTTGGTTATAACTGTAACCACCCACTCCATTATAATGATCACACTAAATAAACCCCTATTAAATAGAAAGAGGATCTAGTCTAATATCCCTCACCAAATAATTGGACATGAAATAGATTCCTATAATAGTCAAAAAAAATTCATTTATCTTTCTTAGTGAATATATTAAAATAAAGTATAATTTCATAGTGACTAAAAACACCACACTAATATGGTAAAACAAAGAGTTTCCATTGTGAAGTGAATTTAAAAAATAAATAACTCACCAGTGGGGAAATCTTCTAAGTCCATGAAAAATTATATATTATGTATTTCATTATTCAATTTAGAAAAACATGAAAAGAAACTCAATTAATCTAAAATTATATTTTCTGAATAAAAATGATTATTTTTAGGGGTGGATAATTCCCTAACAATTCTATACAATGCTCCCTACCACTCATACAGGATCCATCAAAAGAAAATTAACCTAACCAATGTTAATAGTTAGATATATTCTCAACGTAAATAATAATAATAAATTATTTGGAATTAATATAAACTAATATTATGGAAATTATAAATATCATATTAATATTGAAATAAAAACCCAAAAACATTATATTACCTCAATTACCAATACTAATTGCATCAATTTATGGATTGATTGAAATAGTGGAGGTTGTATTGGTAAAAACTTATTTTAAAAATAATCAAGAATAAATCTATTAATTTATACTAAAAATAAAAGATAATAATATAATACACATAAACATTCATGAAACACATAGTTTCAATAAGAATATTTTTTAAAAAAAATTACACATTTCCCATAATTTCTTCAAGTTATTTAAAAAATATATTCATAGTTTTTCAAAATAGTACATGTATTGGTCAATATTTCTTAGGAACAAGAGCATCCACCATGGTTTGAGTCAAATAAATTCCCAAAAACTAATTCATTGAACCTTATATAATAAAATAACTATATGATTCTACAATAGTTATTTTAATGGATAAAACTACTTTTTCCATCATATAAAAAATGGGATAACTAGAATAATTTTGATGAGTTTTGTTGCACAAACTCCCAAAATATTTATGATTATTTATTAAGTGAATAACATATAATAACATAGGCAATTATCAGTATGGTTAAGTGAATTAAAAAACCTTAATAAATTAAAATAAACAATTAAAAAAGATTAAATATTTGTACACAAGAGGGAGTGGTACTGTGATTTTGGAACAAAAACAAAAGATTAAGAAAACAATTTATTTGAAAATGCTAATATGAAAATATGTGATTGATCTAATATACCCCTTAATTATTCATTTATCATTATACCTAATGTTTAAATCCATTTAATTATGATATCCTAATCATGAAAATCCATGAACTCTGTGGATATTAACATAATCAAAGTGATGGGAATAAATTAACACTATGTTTACTTTAGGACTTCCAATAGGGGAACCTTGCTTTAATTATAGAAAAATCCAAATTTTGGTTAAGTTAAAATTATGTAAACATATACACTCTATAAATGTGAATTAATTTTTCTATGTTATTATATTTTGACATTATAATTCAATCCCAAGTTGATTAGATTTGTGGATTAAATCTTCTCTTTCATGACTCATAATAGATCATCCTCATAGTGAAAGTGAAAACTGATTGATTTTCATAAACCATCAAACTAAATTAATTTATAAATTTTATTTTAAGTGTAGTTATTTCATGGATTTTGATAAAATAAATTATGTGATTATGAATTATATTGACCATAAATGGAAACTAATCATTAATGGGAATAGTTATCATCATGTAGATGATTTTCATAAGCAATGACTTGAATGGTTATAATCGAATATAATCTATAATATTATATTATAGAACTGATATATAAAATAAAAATATGAAAATTTTATAACATAAAAGATTTATTAAATAAAAAGTGATATTAAAAGTACAAAATAGAAGAAACACGTAGTGTAAGAATAAAAGGTGAACCCTTTTCAAAGAGATAATTGAAAAAATCCTTCCTTATTGAAAATGTCTAGAGAGGTGTAAAATAACCTATCTTTTATTCCACACATTCACAATCATCAACCAATCCTCATAATGAGTGAAAAGATCATTTAAATAGAGATTGGGAGGTTTAGGGTTTCCAATCATAACAGTGGTACACGAATCATTATTTCTCCAAAATTTACACTGAATTGAAATTAATTTTCAATGAATTTCCACATGAAATAATTTTTTATCAATATTAATGAAATTATAGAAAATATTTTCTTTAAAATCTTTCAAAACTGTATCCCAATCCCATTTTGTATAAAAATTTCATGTCCCAAATGCTAAGGCAAGTTCTAATTTTTTAAATCCAACCCATATCTGCATTAATGTCCATTTTATAATCATTAAATGTTGGATAAATATTTAAATTTATAAGTTTAAAATGTAGATAATTTAGTGGAGAATAATTCAATAAAAGTTTAAGAGAAAATTCAACACATATAATATATCACGATAATATTATTGGAGTGAAATTAAAAGAAAAAAATAAAATTTACTTGAAATTTTAAAAATCAAGGTCAAAAAAATACATTAAATGTTGAAATAAATCTTCTGATGGAAAAAATATATCATAATTTTTAGACAAATAGTCAATAAAAACATGGTTTATCAAATCCCCCTCACTTACCCTTTTTTACTCCAATGAAAAATCAATTATCATGTAATCCAAAAAATGATGCATGTTGAAATTTATCAATTCATGATGGTAATATAATCATATAAAGAATATCTAAATAGAAGTAAATATCAACAAATCAAGACTTCATTGTATCATTAATTGCATCAAAATAAAATCCAGTGAGATCGATGGAACTAATCATATTGAAACAAGTTATGATCCCATTATGTCACAAATTCCCCATGTGTGTGTGCACCAATAATTTCATGCTTATTTAGCCAACTTTTATCTAATATATCTAGGTAAATTTTATATTTTTTTCCTATTTTATTCTATTCCACCAAACCTATTCAATATCATTTTCATTCAAATTCAAAAAACCCACTCATTTATATATTCTTTAAAGTCAAACCTCAATCTCCGGACCTAGATTTCATGTAATGTTGTACATTTCAACACTCCCTTCATTATTGAGATTTGTTTTATTTTATTTTTATTTTTATTTTTATTTTAAGGGTGTGAAATAATCAGATATTAGGTTCACACACATTTTTCAATCTAGTATAGTAATGAATTTTATTGAGAAATTAACATATGGAAAGACCATGTTGTAAGTTGAAAAAATTTACTTAACTTTGTTATACCATCAATTGGGAAATAAAAATATATATAATTCATAATTATGTGTGAATTTTTTAGTATATATTAAATGAAATATTTTCTCCCAAAATAATCGATAATGAATAGTGTAAAAGTCTTAAAGGATTCATAAAGACATAATCAAACATATCATTGACCAAAATCTATTTTAGAAGAAATAAACATCAAATATTGAAACATTTCCCATGCATAAAATGGTTCCTCTAATATTGGAAAAATAAAACATATATTTTCACAATTTTCCATGGAATTAATGAAAATTTAACATGAATTTTTCTTGTTTTATTTTCTTTTTTATTGATTCTTTTTCATTTTTTAAATACAAATCAATTAGAAGGTAAAATAATGAAAATAAAAATACAAAAAAAAGATCTTAAATAAGATACCAAATATGTCACCCCCCACCCCACACAATTAAAATATTGCATTATATTTAATAAAAATCTCACAATATTATTCTAATAAAAATTATAAAATAACATTAAAAGAGGTAGATAATTGTGATGGAAGGAAACAACCTAGAGATTATCTCAAACTTTGTAAGAGTGATACTACATCAATGAAATCCAAAATTCCTATAAGAAAAATATAATTTAAAATTAAAAACTAAAATATCAATGAAATAAAAAGAAAAATATAGACAAAATAAATTAAACTAGGGTTTCCTACCAATAAGCACTATATTTATACTGCCTAATTTTTTTTAATATAATTCAAAATCCAAAGGGGGTATGACTTATTTATCTTAAAATAACACATGTTATTTTTCCAAATTTTTTTAAGTGTATTCTTTGATTGGTAACCCTAAAATAAAATGGGAATAAAAGTTTCAAACCCTTAAGTGATAATAGAGAGAGAAAAGGAACTGAAAAAGGTGATGGAAAAAGTGTTGAAGGACCCCTTACCAACATTCATTTTTTCCTCTACCCCAATGATGTACTTATAGATTAGTGGGGGTAGAATGTGAATGCAATGTTCCATCTTCTTCTCTTCATTTTGTGTAATTTTATTTTTCAATTGGTGATGAATGAAAATTTAATGAATTGGATCTTCTATCAAATTGGATTAAATTTTTTCCCAAATGACATTCTAAGTGTGATCCATTTTGATCAAGTGGCTCGCTGAATTGAATAAATGATGCCTCCATCCTTTCTTCCAAATTCATAACACCTTTTGTGCACTCAACATTGTTGTAAAAATCATTAAAAATATTTTTTTTGACCTATGAATGTCAAAATAATTAAGATTAGGTTCCATATTAATATATTAAATATCAAAATATTTTGTTTCAAGGTGAGAAAAATATCATTAAAATTATTCAGTTATTATAAAAATAATTTTTATAAGGGGTAAATAGTGAGTATTTTGTTTAAAAAGTGTTCTATGACTCTATAATTTAATCTTCATAAAATATAAAAAACATATTCTTTATTATAATTATGTAGTTTCTATGGTTTATTCTTCATTTGTATCATGTAATATTAGATAGAAGTGGGTATCTAAGCAATTTGGATCTTTAGTTAAACCATTTTACTTTTTGGGTTAAGCAATTAATCTTATTTTTTTGCATGTATATCTAAGAATTGATTAAAAATTCCTGGTTTTGGTTCTTCTTGTACTTATTATAATGAGGATATCATGTTTTATTTTTTATTTCATCTATATATCATATGGTTTTTTGTATCCATATATATTTCTTATGTAATCCCCCTATCCACCATTGAAAACTTATTGTTTTGGGGAATTTAAGTATTTTTGTGTAATATAAAAAATTCAGAGTTTAATATCATCCAAATGAGTGCAAGTAAATTGGTTATGATTGAAATTATGCATCTAGAAAATTGGTTGAATAAAACACTTACCTCTACAGTAATGGATCTTATTTGATGAGAAATATCACACATGATTTCAAAATTTAACATCCTAAAATTACAAGGTATGTAATTTTGAGTCATGTGATGGTTTAATTTGGGTTGGAGATGTGTAGGATGATTTTTGGTGGATTTGGGTAGAAATAATGTATTTTTAGGGGCACCACATACAAGACCACATCATGGTAGAGGTCATGTCAAACTTTGAGTCCACTTGTGTGAAACATGGAGACCAACATTCCTAATGGACATGCATGCACTCAGGAATGAGTCACTAGGATTCCTCCTATAGAACACAACCAAAATAACCTCACCCCACCATGGTGGATGGAATTATGGATCTAAAATAACCAGGTTTTTTCTATATGTTGTGCAGTGTCAACATGGTGGATATCCTAGGCATAGTGTGATTGATGAAACCATGGTCGTGGTGGGAATCATCACTCCATGGTGACATCTATTATATTCTTTTTGAAATGAATAAATCAGATACTTGATCCTCAGGGATATTTATTCCCATTGATGAGGTCACATGCGATCTTTGTGGGAATATTATTAATGCATCCTTGACTTTCTCTAAGGTGGATTTGGATCTACCCTTTCTCTTCAATGATTTAAGCTTTTATTAGTCTGTTGGATCCTAAAGGATATGTTTTATCTGATTTATCATGAATCTTATCCTTATCTTGATATGAATCATAGATCCAATCTATTCTAAATGGATATATATATCCCATCACGATATAATGGATAATACTTCTTTGACTGAGGGATGAAAATCATATCTATAGTGTTTATATATTTCCCTTGAAAGGATCTAGATCTACAGTTGGTGTCACATATCATTGGGAATAATTGATGAATTGGCATGATCTGGGTGGAAATTCATGGAATTTGGCATTGATAATCCGGAGGTAATAAGTCTGTACCATTTGATATAATTTATATATTAATTTTATGCTATGAAATGCTTGTGAGTGTGTGTGTGTGTAACCCATGAGACCCTTTCCTGATTTGACACCCATGTGGATGTGTGAGTAGCCTATGATACCCTTGCTTGATTTGACACAGATTTTGGTTTATTAGTATCCCATGAGAACCTTTATTTACATGATTCACATGTTGGTGCATGTGTGTGGATGGTGAGTATCTATATTGATTTGACTCGTGTGTGGGTGCATGCATGGATCATGAGATCCTTTCTTGACATGATTCAAATTTTGGTGCATGTGTGCGGATGGTAAGAATATATATTTATTTGAAATGTTTTTGGGTGCATGCATGGCTCATGATACCCTTTCTTATTGTGATATGCAAGTATGTTCTTGTGTGCCCCATAGGACCTATACATTATGTGATATGATTGTAACCCTACGTGTTATGCCCTATTTTGTGTGAATTCTTGGATTGCGGAAGTTTTTCACATAGTATCTAATTAACAGGTGAGTTTATCAAGGATTGGATATCCCCTATATGGGGATCATGTAGTAGAGTGTTGTACAACAATGAAGACAATATAACATAGGGATATGGAAGGGGAATGATGGCCATTTGTACTAAGCTAAGATAGAGGATGGGTTTTGATGGTCTTGTAGCCTAACTCAATATAGAGGATGGGGTACGATGACTTTGTGGTCTAACCTAAGATAGATTCTAAGGTATGATGACCTAACAGTTTGACTAAAGATAGAGGATTCGGTACAATGGCCTTATGGCCTAACCTGGGATAGGGGATGGGGTATGATGACTTTATGACCAGACATAGGATAAATACTGAGTTGTTAGGGCCTTATATCTTGACATAATAGAGATAGTGGAATCATGACCTTATGGCCTGACCTAGTAGATATAGAGGCATGAAAAAATTGTTACCAGACCCAAGGCTAATCTAGGGGTGTGACATCCTTGTGGTCTGTTGTGAGAATTTATTTTCTTTGGTAATTTATTCAAGAAATGTGCCTGACTTGTGGACAAATTTAATGGGTGCTATCATATGAGAAATACTTTCAAGCATAAAATGAGAGAAGGTACGACCAGGGATCATAAAATTTTGGTTAACACACGATCACCAGACATAGTATTGGTTTCTTTGTTTTCAATTTAATATTTTATCATAGAATAAACATTTATATATTTTTCACTTATATTAAAGATGAATTGGTGGAATCCTACTCGGTTCATAATCACACCCTTTAGGAGAATCTCGATGTGCAAACAGATTTCCTGGTCAGGGATCCAACTACGAGCAAGGGCCCTATGACAGGTAGCTAGTAGGTGGATCCTAGGGTAAAAAAGAGATGTGAGGATAGAATATGAAATATTTATATAGTATCTTAGTTTACTTTCATTTGTCTTCATACATTGGTTGACCAACCACATTGAGGGTCCTTTGGTTTCCCGTGCATGACTTGTATGCCAACTGATACTATATGAAATTTTTTATTTAATTTATATTATGTAGTTCAGTTGTTATTTATTTATAATTTACTATGTTTCTAATGTATGGACTTATTACTAATACCATAGTCTTATCCAAAGAACCATTCAGGCCCTCACCCCTAGTTAGAATCCTTATGCATATGAGAAGGCATGCATGAGGTCATGTGGCACTTTAACTGAGACACAGCGATTCGGGTTGGGGTGTTAAAAAGTGGTATCATGAGAGGTTTCCTTTTATTTTCTTTCTAACTATGTTTGGGGAATGTTAAAAATGATATAAATTTTTTAGAAGTTAGGATGGGGTAACATATATTCATGTCCATCTCATATTTAATATACAATTGATTTACTGGTGGTGGGATTGTTTTTATCAATTGAGCTTTTACTATTTATCTTTTTTACCATGAGTGATGTAAATGATTTTTAATGTTATATTTTTTATTTGGGTGTGTTCATGTTTCATGAGTGGGTATGTAGGTAAAAATTACATGAATATAATTGCTTGTGATAGATAGCATTTCAAATACTTGTGCACTAGTTATTGTATGTGTGCTGTGATTCCTGATATAATAGTTTTTACTATTAATTATTTGAACCAGAGCATGTGATTCATTATTTTATTTATGTTTTATTGTGGCTAACATATAGTATTTACAACATATACTTAGTGTTGAGTAGGTGGTATATATTTTCTGGGATTTTTCACCTAGTGTTTCTTTTTCTGTTTGAACCTTTTAAGAAATTTTAATAGAGAAAATTCACTTGGCATAAAATTTATTAACTTTCATTAAAATTATTTTATATTTTAAAGGTATTTTTAAATTATGGTTGATTGTGAAAATTTAAAAGGCTCATTTTGAAATGGAATTAACAATTTTAAAGGATATTTGGCCTCACTAGGGCTGTGAATTTGGTAAAGTGTTGGGATTTCATGGAATATCATCAAAATGGGAAAATTGTTTAATTTTCACATTATATATATTTAAAATGGATTTTGGATTATAAAACATTATTTATTTCTATTGGGGACCAAATTTGGGTGAATATAAAAGTGTAATTTTCAATAGATTCTCAATAGAAAATGGATGTTCATATATTTACATGGTTAGAAAGTATTTTCTAAAATAGTTTTGGTTAAAAATGTGGTCAAAATTTGAATTTTCAAAGGTATAAATTACTTGGTTAACAGAATAGATATTTTTTAAGGTCTATTTGGAAAATGTAAACTTGATTTTTAAAATATAATAGTTAGTACCACTTTAATGTATTTTTTTGTTGTGATTGATGTGAATTATAGATTAAGGGAATGTTTTGTTTGTATGAGATTGGCCCGAGTGATGATTTTAGGAATGTGTAGTTTAGTTAATATATTATTGAGGAGTTTTCGTAGAGATTACACTAGTAGTGGACCATTAAAAGGGGTGTTTGGCATGTGATATGGCATGTTATGACTATGTAACTCCATCTAAAGTGAGTACAGTGGGGTTATAGGATGCAAAAACCTGTGTGAACCTTGAGTGAGATGTGAACCCCTTTAGTTGTTGAGTTACTGGGGTGTTGTTTTTGGTAAATACACATAGGTATATGAGTTTATGGGCGATATATCCCTGGACTATTGAGATATGGATCTATGTGTAAAATATTGACTAATAGTAGTTTAAGGATGATTGTTTCATTTAGAAACCACTAGTTATATAACAATTAGTTTAAATTCCATGTTTCACAAGACATGGTAGGTGTGATAATATGGTTTTATACTTTCCTTGAGTATTAAACAAGATTCCATGGTGATTATAGGTGTATTGTAGTGCATGTACTTGGCATAGAGAGACATAGGTGACAATGTATGACTAGTATGGGACCAAAAAATTGGCATGTCTGGTGGTGTTTCAATGTTATACTGTGTGATATAATGGAGTGATTCAATTCCTAAGCAACAATTTGAATATTATTTTGTAAATTTAGAATAAACAATAGTTTTTTATTTTCTACCTATAGTGGTTCATGGAGTATACCAAGATTCATGCCATAAAATGGGCCTAGAGTAGTTTCTCAAATACATTATGTGTGGTTTGTAGTGTCTCTAATGAGTAATTTCTTAAGAAACTACAATAGGAGTACAATTTTCATGAGTATTTGGATCTCTTATTAGTGTGTTGTGTAGGAGGATGTAACGACATACCATATATTTTACATTGAACCTGGGTTCATGAAGTAGTATAAGTCAATCATGATGATTTTTGATAAATCCTAAGTAGATTGGTTTATATTGATTTAATAATAGAAGTTGTAGAGATACATGTTAAATGAAGTGGAACTATCATGTGGCTAAGTGTACTTGGTTGGAAATGGGTTAAGGATAATATCTCAGAAGTGTTATAATTAAATGATTTTAAGTTTGGTTGGTTCCTTTGTGAGTGCACCATTGTTAAACATTAGGAGCCTTGGGTATGTTTGGGTTAGTTGTTATATACCATTGTAGTGGTATAGTTTGGTTGTGTGGATAGATTTTTTGTTCACTATATTTGATTGTTCGTTTTGATAGAGATGATTGTCAAGGATCGGCCAAACAAAGTTTAGGTTGTTAAGTTATTATCTATGTAAGACTAAATCTTTACCACCTTAGGCCAAGGATTTTGGGTTTCTAGATAAATATTTTTGTGAGGTGAACCCTATAAAATGATGATCCAAAATGGTACTTATTTAGAAAATTGAGTGCAGGTTATCCCATGAAAGGAGGAAGTATCGTGTATGATAACCCTTTTCATAAAACCTAGGATTTTTTCTAAAGTTTAGCTCTTGATTTTGTGTTCACCAATAGTGAAATAGTTTTATTATTTCTAGAATAGATTTTTGGTTAATTATTTAGTTGTGTAATTAAAGATGTTCTATGAGTTTGGTGATTGGAAGGTTAGGGATTGGTTATACCAACAGTTGAAACGCCGCCACAATTTAAGTTGGTGTGATTGAATGATAAGACATGGGAATCATGATTTGATCTATTTATAAGGAGAGACCCTCTAGCGGGTGTGATATATGATCAGTACATCAAAATAATGATCTATTAATATCCTAGTTTCAAGCAGTGTGGGGATGAAAGTTGATTTTGGAAAGTGTTGTGGGTTTTGATCTTAGAACAGTGCTTTAGAAATTTGAAGAATACTCAGCCTTGGTTCATTTAATGAATTAAATATTATTGGTTACTAGAATAAACATGTGTCTTTATGATAGGTTAGATCATATAAGTCATTCCACCATGAGTACATTTGGTCCTTGAGTTATTCCATTCATTCTAGTGATGTGATCTAGTCTGATAGTTATTGGATTTTCAGGTGAGTATTGGTATTTGTCTAATAGTGATATATGTTTGTGATTGTGTTTCGGTAATTATGGAATTTATTGTTCATGTCAAAAGTGGTGTGTAGGTGGAACTAACTCATGGGTAGAGATATTTGGTCTTTTTCTTGTGCATAATCAGTTGAGTTGTATCGGTAAATGATAGATATCTGGTTAGGGTATCGTTCATAAGCATTCTAATAGGAATTGGTGATGTTGTGTTGTTATGAGTGCTTGATGATGGGAGAAATTAGGTATTGGGACTTGAATCATGATATTAATTGTGTTATAATCATAAAAAATTGCCTTTTGGTACATTAACACTTGAGGAACTAAGAAATATTGAACCATGGATATTGGGCATGAGCAGGACTCGATGTATGGGTCTTTAGAAAAAAATAAAGGTTTAAGGTGTTTTTTTCCTTTGAAGATATTTTAGTGAACATTGTTAAATAAAATGGAGAAAATAACTGCGTGAATATGTAGTTCCACTCACTCAATATTTTTGTTACATAATTTATCCCGAAGAGATTTCCATATTGTGATTTGGATGTCTAGTTAGACGGATAGAGTTATTCGAGCATGAAATTTATATATACTTCTTGGGAATGATAGTACCATAGAGGTGGATTTTATTTCACATTTCTAAAAACTTATTAATGATGATAATTTTTTTATAGGGGTGATTTGTAAAGTCCTCAAATTTAAATTTATATAATTTTGTGCCTTGTGATGTATTAGTTTCAATACGGGATGTTCCAGATAGTTCCTGGTGGATTTTATAACAACCTACATTTTTTTACTTGGTTTTTATAATTATTATATAACTAAATTATTATGTCCCATATTATTGCAAATATGTCTCGAAATGTGTTTCATGGGTTCTTGGTGTGATTGGAAACATTAAAATAGGTTCAGGTTGTTTAAAAAATAAAATGGGATTAAAAATAAACTACGGAACACTTACACACTATGTAAATGGATTACAAGTTATGTAATTGTTTGAGGGTTTTAATGAAATATATCTAAGGAGACTAGTTTTTTGGAGTATTCCATTAAAAACATTTGCACGACGTGTAATCGAATTACACACTAAGTAAATGACCAACCAACTATTTTAAACATGTTGTGTAGATGAAGTCTCATTTCTTTCGGTTTCATCTCTTCTTTTCCAAAACCAGAGAGACTCTTAGCATATTTGAAGTGATTTATTCATATTTGATCATTGTGGATTTGTGTTGGAAACCTAGTAATCCCTTTTTTCATTTGTTCCCATTTCCCCATCCATCCAATGAAGTGTTGGAACCCTTGATTGTTGTTAGTTTTTGGGTTGATCTTGATCCTAGGTTTTGGTCTGGATCTCTTTTTCCATTGTAGATTCAGCTATCTTACATCAATTGGGATTTTCTATTCGTGAGAGTTTTTTTAAAAAATTTAGGTATGTGGTATATAATTCCAATCCAAAATTCATGATTGCAATTGTGTTCATGTAATTGTAAATTTGATATTTGATTTTCAAAAATTGTGTTCTTAATCGATTTAATTAATTTATTAAATTAATTAATTAACGAAAATATTAATATGAGAATATTGGGATTATAGTTTTTGAGTTAATTAATTATTGAGTTAATTATTATACATTGAGATTTTTTATTTGAGATAATTAATTGTGGATTTAATTATGTGATATTGAGGTTTTGAATATTGATTGATTAATTGGTGAATTAATTAATGGGGTTGAAGTGCTTACTTAATTGGGGAATTAATTTAGGGGATTGATATGAGGAGATAATTTTAGAATTGGTAATAAGAATGAGAATATTAATTAATTGTTGGATCTACCAATGAAAAGAATGAGAAAAATAAATGGTAAAAATGGATTTTATATGTTAATTGATAACAATAAATGGTAACAATGGAATTTATGTGTTAATTAAATGTGTTAATTGAGAACAATAAAGGGTAAAATGTAATTAATGTGATAATTGGGAATAATAAATGGTAACAATGGTCTTTATGTGTTAATTAAAAACATTATATGGTAATAGTGGCATTTATGTGCCAATTGAGATAAATAATTGATAAAAATAGAATTTATGTGTTAATATAAAACCATAAATGGTGAAAATTTAATTTAGGTTTTGATTTAGTTTAATAAATGGTAACAATGTAATTTATGTGTTAATTGAGAACAACAGATGGTAATAATGGCATTTTTGTGTTAATTGAGAATAATAAATGGTAACAATGGAATTTATGTGTTGATTGAGATGATATGAATAGTAAAAATGGTATTATGAGAAATGATATCCCTTAAAGATATCTTGGGATATGACTTGAGATGAGAATGTAATGAAGTACGGGTGTCTTTGGGAACGTAGGGGTTTATGTGGTAAAATAAACATTAATTGATAATGTGATAAATTTTTAATTATACATTGTAATTATATTATTTATACAACTGTATACACTATTATTTGAGTATATATTGTTTTAGTCACTGTGGGTGTTGACCTACTAAGTTGTACGCACACTCTACTCGGGTAGCCTGATTAGTACCTAAATATATTACATGATAGCATGAAAGGTCAAGGAAAAAGGCCCAGTGTAAGATTACTGATTTGGGTTGGATTATGGATGATAGAACCATACGTGGTTTGAGACCTGCTAAGAGTTTTCAGTGTATTTACTTTTGATTTTTCATTTTGACACAAGGCATGTAAATTATCATGGAATATCTACTATTTAGTTTTGATATTATATTTCCAATTTTGGTCATCTTGAGATCGTGGTTTTTCATGGTTGTTAATTATATGTTATTCTATTTTTGTTTCTTATTTCTCGTTAGTGTAAAACTCTAATGATAACAGGGTATAGTCTCCCCATGACTAATGTTAGACTCTTAATACTAATCAGGAGCCTTTATAATATGGGGAGGTATGCCTATGGTCATGTAGAACACTGACTCGAGGCACTAGTGTTTGGAACTTGGGTCAGAGATGTTAAAAAGTGGTATTAGAGCAGTTTTATTTTGTTTTTTATATTTTACTATTTGGGAAGGGTAGATATGATACTAGAAAGATTCAAGCCTTGTTTATGAGCTCGTTCATGGAAGTTTCAAACCCATGCATAGGGGAAACCCAAGTACAGCATGGATGGGTTTTTTTATTGTTTTTTGATGTTACAGTTGTACCGTAGGTGAGGTACTTTTTGTGTGATGTGATTATTGTTTTTTAAATTCATTGAAAATTGAATCATGGCCTAGTATAACACGAGTGTTGAGTTCCATGCATCATTCTAAGAACACGGTATTGTTATGGCATCCATCATTTTAGGCATGCACAAGGAAATAGGTTTTGGGGTAATATTTTTAACTTGAACTATTTTTCATTTCTTGTGAATTTGAAATGAAAATGGTACCTAACATTAAATTTAAAAAGATTGTAATATTATGAGAGATAAAAATAAAGGGGTGTTTAGTGAAACACGTTATATAAGAATGTGTTTACCATTGATAACCATGATTTAGGTGTAATATGGATAAGGGTAGTGATATAACCTCAGTTTTGACCACATGGTGGGGTTTGGTGAAACGAGTTGTTGTGAATTAATATGATTTTTATCATTGATAAATCAGATAAGGTGGTTCTATGTGTCCTGATATGTGTGTTGGTAGTTGTAGAGATATTTCACCTTGATAATTCTTGTTGAGATGATGATTTGAGGTTATGGGTAGAGGTGACCTACCAGCAGTGGAACATGAGGCACCAATAGTTCTAGTTGTGGATGTTGGAGAGAAGTACTGAGATAACATCAGTCATTTCATGCATTCTATGGGAAACTACCCAAAATAGATTATCAGGAGTGTTTCTAACTTTACATGGGAGTTTTATTTACATCACCCTCTGGATTTTATTAAAGAGGGAATACTTGAGGGAGATGAGTTTTGGATTGATTACATCAATACTATAATTGAAAATTTATATAATCCTGCTGAGAGGAGGGTCAAGTTGGCTTCTTATATTCTATGAGGATCAGTGAATTGTTTGTGGTATTTTCTGGCTCAGACTCGATAGGCCAACGATATGTTATGGAAGGAATTCCTGTAGAGGTTCTTGGAACACTTATATTCCGAGATGATGAGTCGGGAGAGAGAAGATTAGTTCATGAGACTAACTCTATGGAGTATGTTTTTGCTAGAATATGTTGGTGGATTTACATATTTATAGTTCTTCTCTATAGCATTGGAAAGGGATGAAAAATCTATTGTAATGCATTTTATAGATAGTATTAAATGTGATATTAAGTCCTAGGTTAACCTCTTTGTTTAAAGAAGTTTGATGAGGTTGGGGATCAAGCTATCATAGCTTAGGGGGTCTAGAAAGAGGTTTCGAGTACAAGATAGATTTTTGCTGCTAGATGAACAAGAGATATGACTTTTGAGAGAAGGAAGCACCGTTATGGGGGTGTTAGCCAGGGGAGTAGCAGGAAGCATGGTCAAGGGGAAGGGTCATCCACACATGACCTTACTCGAATAGCATTTCACTAGTGTGGTAGGAAGATCCACTATTGTAAACACTTTCCTCAACCCCTCGTGGAGTGCAGATCATGCGGTAAGATGGGACATCTAAAGATGTTTTGTAGGATCCAGTGATAGGTGGGTAGTGAGGGTGAATCTATAAATAATTATAGTTTTATAAGGTGATATTTATCATAATATTAGTCTGAAACATGGAGTCCTACTGGTCGAGGAAGTAGAGGTAGTAGATGCAACACTTCTAGGAAAGAGCACCCATATCAACAGGGTAGTGTATCTTAGGGGAGTCAGACTAACTCATGGGGAAGAGGGGCAGGACAGTTTCATGTGATGAAGCCTATGCATATCGATAACTAGGCTAGACCATTAGAAGTGTGAGGTACTATACTTGTAGCTTCTATATTATCTGGTTTCTTATTTGATATTGGTCCCTCTAATTCATTTATTTCGACACAACTTGTTAATGGTTTGAGCATGGTGGTGGAGTATGTGAATGGGGTGTTGAAAATAGACACATTATTGGGAGTATGTTCTAGAGGCATATTCTTGTTAAAGGGATGTTATCTCAATGTTGGGGAGTATTTTTTTTCTTTGGTATCTTTACACCACTGATATTTTAGTCTTTGAACTAATTTTTGGTATGGATTGGTTATTATCAAAGAGATACCACATTGATTTTTACCATAGGAGAGTGAATTTTACATAACCTAAGGGTGACACTTATTTTCACCTTGGAGAGTGGGATATCTAGGCAGGTCGAGAAGGTCTAATTACTCAACAACTAAGAGAGATCATATAACAACCCTGATTTTTATTACACACTTAAACCTGATTTATTACATAAAATATTCACTTGATACAACATAGAATATTGAAAGGTTTAGCGTCTTTGGGTATTAGGAACACTACATAAAATCTTAGAACATAAAACACAAAAAGTCTTTATTGAAAACTTCCTTTACATGACCACTACATTCCCTCGTACTTAGAATTTCAAGGGATAACCAGAGGACATGCATAAGAAAAGGGTGAGCTATAAAGCCCAGTAATGGAATAAACATGGAATAAAATGACAAATAAAATACATATTAGACAATAGGCATATTAATGGAACATAAGATAAACATTAACATAAAGGCATGATAAAGCGTGATAATCATAACAAGGAAATGTGGCAACAACACTTAACATGGCATTAGCATTAGCCAAGGCTCATTGCACATGGAGCATGAGTAAACCCTCATTGCACATCAAGCTTTTGTAAAACCTCATTACACTTGAATTTTCATGAGTCAACACACATTTCACATGATGTATCATGATACTATACTTTACCCAATGCATTTAAGTGCTATTAGGGCGCACCCTTTCTTAAACATTCCATTTCATGCATAAGTGTGCCCCATGGATCATACTACATGGAATCAATCATCATCATTTATTACAAGATAAAGGGATGTGGAATAAATACATGAAGCGTTATAATCAATACGTAAATGTTCATAAAGGTGAATACCCTTGATAGATAAATGGGTGTGGTATTCACTGCACAATGACATTGCCTTCGAAAATCGTAGTGCAATTTCGGCAGCATAACGACGTGAGATAAATACTCATAAAAAATGGTTGATGAGAGATAAAGGGGTGTCTCATAATATTTACATGAAATGGACAGTAATGGGGTCATATAAATACATTTCCCAACAAACATAATGGAAATTACATGCATAATACAAAAGAATTACATGGATGTAAAAGAGGAGAGAGAAATCCCTCATGGAATTTCAGTATGGTAACGGGTGCACATGGGACCCATTAATGAGAGAGAAAGGGGTTTACCATCGTCTAAACATAAAGACGAAAGTATGGGGTGGTGCTAAATCATACCCCAAAATTTTTAATTGAAATAAAGGGAATAACAACTTAAAGAAAATTTGAAAAAATGAGAAAGGAAGAAATCCCTTACTTGGAAGTGTGATCCCAAAGGCTTGGGAGAGGCTTGAGAGATGATTATTGGGAGCTTGGAGAACCTTGAGAGGATTCTAGAGAGTGGATGGAAGTGTTTGGTCGAACTCTAAAGGATTTGAGTGAAGTGTAAGTGGGATTTTGGGTGGGTTTATATAGGAAAGGAGAGGGAATTCCTTATTATTTAGGTTTGGGACACCTCACAATAAACAAATCAAAACCACAAACCAGACCATGGTTTTTTCCATTGATTTTTTCCAAAGGGGAGTGGAAAAAATATTTTATAAGTTTAATGACCGAAATTCTTAAAATAAAAGGGTTGCTTATGTGGAGGTGGGTCACACTCTCAAGGAAAACAATTTAAAAAGACAAATTGTTTTATAACCCTTGAAGGGTCCAATAAATCTTTGTAAAATAAATCAAACAAATCTAAAATCACATTATTTAAATGGTAAACCATATATTGGACGAAAATAATGTTTATAGTATTTTATTAAATCACTATTGTGTCATTATGATGTCATGAAACACATTATATATTTAAACAGTATTTAATTTTAACTCAAAAATTCGACTGTCTCAGAAAATTATGAAAAATTCATATTTGGATAATTTTTACATCCTGATTCCAAAAATAATATTCATTTAATCTGAATAATTTTTTAAATATGTGAATTTTTTACTTTTAAAATAAAAAATGACATTTATCGAAAATTACTGGGTTTTGACAAAAATAGCTTTCAAACTTTAATAAACATTACAATTGCATTAAATAAATTATATGATAATTTATATTTAATAAAAATTAATTTAATTATAATAAAATTTTATTAAAATATTATTTAATTCAAAAATCTATTAATTCATCAAAATAGATTTCTTAGTTGAATATTAACTAAAAATACTATTTATGCTTTAAAAATTATTTACAAAGTAACAATAATAAAATGAATGCACATTCTTTATACAAAAATAATGTACATAGTCATAGTGATAGGTTCTTATTACATAACCCCTTATAACACTCGTATAAGACCTAAGGGTAAGGTGTGTGATGGTGACAGACTCTTGGGGTGGCTCGGATAACATCGCTCAGGTGGTAATCTCTATTAACTTCCACTACTCCCATAGTCAGTTTTGCTCATGCTTAACATGGTCAAGATCAGCTTGCGCTAGGTCAATAGAGAATCCCAGTAACACCACCTCTTTTCTGAGCTCCGAAAAATGGGCTTCGTATGGGGTAAGTCTACTAAATGAGGCCATCACTTCATTTGTCTGAGTAAATTGGATTTTTTAAAGCCCTGTATATATACTAATCATGTGATCACTGTTCAGCGGATATATTAACAATGGTCACAATTCATAATGATATTTTAAAATCTAGAAACTTAAAACCCATGAAGTTCACCTTCTATATAACTATAATAAATATTTAATTAGATCAATATGAATTTCCATTAATGAATGTTTGGGTCGTTACAATCTTCCCCCCTTAAGAAATTTCTCCCTTGAAATTTTCTTTTTCCCAGTCTAAAACAAATGTGGGTTGAAATTTTATTTTTCCCACCCTAAAACATATGTGGGTAACTCTGCTTTATCACTTCGCTTAATTCCCACACCACTTCTTCAAACTTTTGGTTTCTCCACAACACCTTGATGAGGGGAATTGTATTATTTGATAGAACTTTTTCTCTATGATCTAAGATCTTTACTGGTTGCTCCTCAAAAGAAATATCATCCTCTAGCAGTACTATACCTGAAGAGAGTTCATGTGAAGGGTCTTGTATGTACTTTCATAAGTGGGATACATGAAAGACATCATATACTTTTTCCATGGTAGGTGGAAGTGCTAGTCGATAGGCCACAACTCCAACACGATCAAGAATCTCAAATGGGCCGATGTACCTAGGACTTAACTTCCCTTTATTTCCAAACCTCATGACTTTATTCCATGGAGATATGCATAGAAATACCATGTCTCCAACTTTAAACTCAACGTCTCATCAACAGTTATCTGCGTAACTCTTTTGTCAACTCGGTGCTGCCTTGATATGATGCTTAATGGTTTTCACCTTCTCCACCATTTCTTCAACCATTTCTGGTCCTAGCAGCTTATGTTCACAGACTTCATCCCAACATGTCAGTGTTCTTCACCTCTTCCCATACAGCGCTTCATAAAACATGATCTTAACATAGAACGCGATCTTAACATATCCTACAGTGTCTGAATAGTTCAATAAGATTGGCCACCAGTTTGAGGATGATAGGCCGTAACAACGTCCAGTTCAGTATTTAGAGCATGTTTAAAACTCTTCCAAAACATAGAGTTGAATATTGGATCTCGATCGAATACAATAGATAGTGGTAATCCATGCAGCCTTACCAATTCCCTGATATATATCTATGATAGTTGATTCAATGAGAAATCCTCCTAAATTACAATATATTTTGTAAACATTGTAAGACGATCCAAAACAACCGAGATTGCATTGTTTCCTTTGTATGTCTTCAGAAGTCCAGTGACAAAGTCCATGGTGATGTTATCCCATTTTGATGATGTTTTGGGAAACGGTTTCATCATCCCTTTAGACTAATGCCTCTTTGCCTTCACTTTTTGACACACCAGGCACATTGATGTATACTCAGCGATCTCCTTCTTCCTATTATCCCACCAATAATGCTCTCATAGATCATGATACATCTTTGTGTTTCCTGGGAGAATAGAGAAATTTGAACTATTTGCATCATCCAAAAGATCCTTTTTCAGCTCTGGATTTGATGGAACACATAGTCATCTCCCAAATCTTACAATTCCTTCTTCATTAACATTGAACTCCAAGGATTTTACTTTTCTAATAGCTTCCACTTTCTTCTGAATTCCCACATCATCCTTTTGAGAATCCATTAACCTTTCCAAAATAGATGGTTCAACAATAATTTGTGAAAGGATTGATGATTTTCCATTATTTATGATTCTCAGTTTCGTCTTCATCATGTCTAAGAGGATTAGATCCTTCTCAATTCTCATCAATGATAGAATCGTCGGGTGCTTTATACATAGAGCATCCACTGCCTTGTTCACATTCCTAGGGTGTTAATTGATCGAGTATTCATAGTCTTTGGTCATCTCTAACCATCTCCATTGGCGCATGTTCAACTCTTTCTGTGTGAATATATACTTGAGGCTTTTTTGGTCTATATATATTTCACACTTATCCCCAAAAAGATAATGCTGCCAAATTTTTAAAGTGAATATCACCGCATCTAACTCCAAATCATATTTTGGATAATTCTACTCATGAAATTTCAATTAACTTGAATCATAGGAAATGAATTTGTAATTTTGCATCAACACAGAGCCCATTACCTTCTTCAAAGAATCACTGAATACCACAAAAAGTTCTCCACTTATGGGTAATGTGAGAATGGGCATAGTGATAAGCCTCCTTTTTAAATCCATGAAGCTTTCTTCACATTCCTCAATCCAAGAAAACTTTACTCCCTTCCATGTTATCTTGGTAAGATGGTTGGACAATCGTGATAAATTTCTCACAAATCATTTATAATATCTAGCTAACCCCAAGAAGCTACGGATATCTGTTACTGATGTTGGCCTCAGCCATCCCTCAATTGCATCTGTTTTGGAGGGATCCATAGATATCTCATTTTTTGTGATGATATGGAAAAATAATGAGACCTCCTTTAACCAAAACTCACACTTGTTGTACTTTTCATAGAGCATCTCTGTCTGCAAGGTCTCTAGTACAGTTCTTTGATTCTCCTCATCATCCTCCTTGGTTTTGGAGTATATCAAAATATCATCTATAAAGACTACCAAAAATTTGTCAAGGTAATCCCTAAAGACTCTATTCTTCAATCCTGTAAAGATTTTTGGAGCATTGGTGAGTCCGAAAGGCATTACTATGAATTCATAGTGCCCATATCTTGTACGAAAAGCAGTCTTGGGGATATCTTCCTTCTTCACCCTTATTTGAAAACATCACGACCGAAAATCCACCTTGGAGAAGTATTGTTCTCTATGTAGCTGATCAAACATGTCATCGATTTTTTGGAGAGGATACTTGTTCTTTATTGTGATTTTGTTAATCTCGCAATAATCGATGTAAAGGTGTATTGACCCATCTTTCTTCTTGATGGAGAGGAATGGTGCACCCCATGGTGAAGCACTTGTGTGTAAAAACCATTTATCCATATTATCCTATATTTGTTTCTTCAGTTCCTCAACCTCCACAACATCCATTCTATAGGATGTCATGAATATTAGAAATTCCCCAAGTATAAGGTCAATTGAGAATTAAACATCTATTCTAGGAGGAAGACCATAAAATTCCTTAGGAAACACTTCAGTGAATTTTCTTCACAATACGCATGTCTTCAAGGATGGTTTTCTCCTTAGACTCAATCATCTGAGCCAGATATGCATGATCATAGGGAAGTAATATCCACTCTTGAGATGATGTAGCTAAAGAATATTCATCTTCCTCCTTGCACTTGTATATAATAGGGGGTCAATTATCCACATGGAGAGTTATTTCCCTCTCACGGAAATTTATGTTGGCTCTATATAAGGAAAGCCAATCCATGCCAAGAATTGCATCAAATTCCACTAGATAATGTATGATGAGGTTAGCTAGTAATTTTAATCCACATATTATGATATGGGAGGATTTATATTAATAGGATTCAATGAATTCCCAATTTTTCATACTCATAGACATCTTTACTTCCATGATTTGTGGTGGTGTTGGGATCATTCTTCTAAAATTCTGGGATATAAAAGAATGTGTAAAACCTAAATCAAAAAGTAAGTTTTCTATTCTTGAATGAATAACTAGTGTACCTATCACCACTTCATTTTTGGGGTTCACTTCAGCAGTAGCGATGGAAAATGATCTCTCTTGATGACATGGAGTTTGTTGGTTGCCTCCAAAAACCCTTGTCTTAGGGCACCGATTTGCTAAATGCCCTGGTTCTTTATAGTTGTAGTAATGAACAACGTGTTGAGGTTCTAACGGAGCATTCCTCTCCTCTGTTGCAGCCATGGGTTTTTCTTTTTGGCAGTTAATAGCTAGGTTCCCTTCTATTCCACACCAAAATCATTTCCTCATCCACTTCAGGCAATTTCTGGGGTGCTTTTTTTGACACCTTTGGCATGTGGGGTGTTGGATCTTCTTAGAACTGTTGGATTTATCCATCAGACCACTTGCATTGAATTCCTGTAACACCCGAGACTTTTATGAGAAATATTTTGTTTTTATGTTCTATAAATCATCAAAGGAATATTTCACTACACACAACACTAGCTTGACTTGCTTTACATGCAACAGCGGCCTTCCTTGATAGCTTGTGTCATACGCAATACCGAGTTTCACTAAACAATGATATGCTATTAAAATATTATTAAAACTAGCCATTATGAATAGTAATAACCACTTTTTGAAATTTTTTAAATTTTATTTTTCAAAATGGACTTCATTTTGTGATTCGGAATATTGAAATTATCTTAGGGTGAAATTTTGGTACTTTTCAGATAACTTTCATATTCTGATGAATAGTGAAAATTATTAAATTTTAATTAAAAACAAATTTTTTAATAGAAATAATTAACAGTGATAAATTATTAATTTGAGTGGTTTTAATGTATATTTAGAATATATTTTTATAATTTAATACAATGTTGTTCATTGGATGTAATTTCACATTTAAACCAGACATAAACAAGTGTCAATCTTTTGATAGTTATTATCTCTTAAAAACACGCTATTTGTCTTGACGACGGAAATTAATTTTTAAACTGATATGTTTTAAATTTGGTAAAATAAACATCATTTTTTAATTCATAATATCAAATATATCTTAGACCTAATTTTTGGTATTTTTCTGGAAACTTTCATTTTTTAATGAATAGTGAAACCACTAAGTGGTAGTTAAAAAACTGAATTTTTTCATAAAACTTAATTTTACCACTTCTTTGAGTGGAATTTCAAAAATCCGAGAGACATAGTTAATATCAAGGACTAAAATGTGGTTCAATGAGATGAAAATATTTTTTGGTGAATAGTGACTTTTTACTTTTTTTACAACGGTTAAAAGTAAATAGGGTAGTTAAGGGTAAAAATGATATTATTATTACCCTAACACATGTCCTAATTCTATTAGATAAGTGTAATTCGACCAAAAACAACCTTAGGAATAAAATATGACCATTTAGGCCCACTGGGATTAGATTTGGACATTTATTATCAATTTATTTAAAGAAGGGTTAAAATAGTTAAAATCAAAGTTTAATAAATAAATAATTTTTAATATAGGGATATACATAAGATAAATTAGACTATAAGAATTCATTAGAAATCTATAAATATTTACTACATAATGGTATTTTATTTTTAATTTTTATACTTAAAATAAGTTAATTTATTTATGATACAATGATGATGCAGTAATTATCTTATTAATGAAATATTGACATAATTGATGTTATAAATACCCAAATAAATGTAATTTTATACTTTTTATGAATTAAAATAATTTTATATGTTAATATGACATGTTAGTATTGATTTAATTAAATGTTTTTGAACTAATCATTCTGTTATGATTTTCACAAAAATCAATTACCAAATAGTTTCAAAATTGACATAAAATAGTTTTTAAAACAAATACTATATTATTAATTGTTATTTTATTCCTAAAAATCTAAGGTTCGGCCAAATGACTTATATAAGGTTATATATATTAATAATAAACAACTTGGGGTTAGTTTGGCTTGATATAGTATGTTTATTAACCATATAGTGTAAGAAAACCAAAAGACACGGTAAAAGTTAAATTATCTAACTTAAAGTTAAATCTAAATGATAAGGTTAAAATTGATACCTAAACTTGTCTAAATTATATTGGATGAGAGGATTTCGACCCATCCCCACCTTATATTCTAAATATATTAATTTGGAGCTATTAAAAACTGAATTTGACTTTATAATAAAATAATATTTTTAGTTATTCCAAAGGTGCCCCTCTCCTCTCTTATAAAAGGGCACCTCCTCCCTCTCTTCCTCACACCACTTTGAGCCTTCAAGCTCGGCCAACCCCTTCCAATATCTCCTCTAAACTTCCCTAGAAACATCCTAGAGGTCCTGGTTTTCTTCAAAGACCAATTTTAGTTCCCTAAGAGGAGGTCTCAAAGAGGCTCTTCAAAGAAGAGGTAATGCCCGTTACCGATTCTTTCATCTTTATTTCTTCTTCCACTTATTATTCTTTAGTTGTTTCATTATGAAGTAATGACATCAGTATCAATCATATACTTATATGTTATTATAAGTATGAAACAACCCAATTTCACCATCTATCCATCCTACGGAAAATGAAATCACCACGCGTGCGTACGTACAGAATACCGTCTCCACGTCGTGATGTAATCTATTTTCCACCACCACCTTACTCGGATGGGTATAATGGTGTAAATAATAACTATATATGATTATTGTAAAGTGATATTGATTCTGAAATAGTATACATACACTCCAATACAATTCCACGATCATGGGAACAATATCATCGCTCATGTGTACGTATGGAATACCGTCTCCACGATGTGATGTGACTCATTATACATGATCTTCATTGAATAATGATTATATAAATTAATTGATTGAATGAATATGATATATATTACACTAATACCATTCTGGAAATGAGGTATCTATAACCTAAAAAGAAAAATAATAATTTATTCGTCAAAACGCGCATAAGAACAAAAAGTAATAAACACCCGAATAACAAGTAGTAATGAAACATTACTAATAAGAAGCTAAGAATATGACCATATATGATATCATAAAAATAAGTATGATTCTATAATAAGTCAATAACATTATTTAAATCATTATACAGGAGGTTCGAACACTTACGAAGCAAATCGGACCTAAGGTAAGGGAAAATATCACAATCTCATTTTATCCGAGATTTTTTATACTTTGGTATTTACTGGGGTGTATTTTATCATCCACATCCATGTTTCCTCAATATGTAATATTGTTTCCATCCACCTACAATTGTTTAAATCCAATTTTACCCTTCGGTGAGTTTTTAGTAAAAGATATAAAAGGAATGTTTTGTCATTTTTCGTACGAGGTACTTTTTGACTTTTCCGACAAAAGTACGGGAAGAATGTTTTTTTAACTTATACGGCATGAATGGATTTTTAAAACATTATTTCCAAGAATCTTATTTTACAAGTTTTCAAGTTTATTTTTAATCAACTTATTTTAGTTTAAAATTGTATGACATGTTAAGAAAGTAAAATATTTTTAAAGTACAAAGGATATTTTCCCCAAGAATGGAGTTCAAGTGTTTTATCAAAATTATTTTCCATCTAAGATAATATATGGTTCTGTTTCTATCCCTATTATTACATTGATTTAATTATGTTGTGATGGAATTATTTTTATTCCTTTATCTTATATGAATTGTTTTCTGATGTCACGTTGTTTAAGAATCCCATTTTTATTACATGGGTTATGCAATGATGTATGATTTATGATTTTGTGGCACACATATGAATGGTATCATTATGAGATGGGTGGGACCTATATCTCCCTCCAATGAATTGGGTAAAGATTTTATATCTCATGAGATAGACATGGCTGGAACAGCATGTTAAATCGGTTCAGTGAAACAGGACTGAAACGAGGAGTGAACTCGGTTCAGAAATGGACTTTGTCCACTAAGATAGTCTTGGAAATGAGTCTTGACTAATAAGAAATGATTCTATATGATTATGTGTGTATGCCAAAATGTTTCATGTTTTAAGTTATTATTATTGGGATTTCATTTCACTACTATGATTTATCCCATGTTATGAAATTATGCTCTCTTTTGCAGGTTAAGATTTCCAAAATGTTATGTTCTTATGAATATGATGTGATTGATATTTCTTTTGTTTACCCTTACTGAGCATTTGATCTCACCCTTTTGTATGTTTACTTTCCCCAGGTCATGAAGAAGGTTATTAAGTAGGATATGCCAAAAGGGACTCTAGATATAATGAAATAAATGGGAGACAGTGTAGGCGCTTTATGAACCAGTTGTTTATGTTTCCCACTTTCTAAAGACACTATACCTATACAATCCTTTCATGGTTTTGTTATATGTTGTAATAAGTATTCTTCAATTTTGAAGTAATAATAATATATGTAAATTATGGGTCATTATAGTTGGTATCAGAGGAAAGGTATAGTCAACCTTTGGAAACTAGGATGTGAAAGCCTTACTAAGAACCCTAAGGATAATTCTAAGCATAGAACACAATCTTAGTGTTTTAGAAATGGCCATGAATAACCTATGATAAGACCTTAAGTGTGAAATTTTATTCTTGATTATGTGGTTTTACTATTATAATTAGTGTTGCTCACACTATTCTTCTTGGATTTAGTCAATGGCTGGAACCCGAAGGATCCGTGTTAATACGGAATGCGAAGGGCAATGCAATGATTGTCCCCATGAGCAACCAAACGTTATGGGAGCTGGAATGAAAAATCTTGTATCCATGCTCACACAACTTTCTCAAGCTATGAATTATGCAGGACTTACAAACGAGAAAAGGAAGGAGCAACATTATGTTTAATCCTTCATGAGGCAGCGTCCACCTTCTTTCAGTGGGTCTATTGATCCATTAGTTGCTGAATAATGGATTAGTACTACTGAAAAGATATTTTCAGTTCTTCAATGTTCTGAACATGATAAATTCATCATAGCAGTGTATCGTTTGGAAGTAGATGCTGATCAATGGTGGAATCTTATTAAGAATACGAGGCAAAGGGATGAAATTGAGTCCATGGAATGGGACGAGTTCAAGAACTTATTTTTCAATAAGTACTTCCCTTGTATTCTCCGAACAAAGATGGAGAAAGAGTTTCTTGAATTGAAGTAAAAGGATGATGAATCTGTTGGTACCTATGAAGCAAATTTTACAAGACATGCAATGTACGCTTATGGTATTATTATTCAACCAGAGAGTAAGATCGATCGATTCTTTAGTGGCTTAAAACCAAGTCTTCGAAGGGCCTTATCCATAAGGGACTTCAATAGCTACGAGGAAATCATTCGATGTTCTCTCAAAGTTGAGATGGAGATTGGAGTAACCCATCAGTCATATGGGTTTGATAAGAAGATTAAAATGGAATTCAAAGGAAAATCTAAAGAGCGCACTGAAAAGAAGATGTGCTTTCCCTTATGCTCAAAGTGTGGAAAGAAACATGGAGGGAGTTGTCTTAAAAGGAAAAGTAAATGTTTCAAATGTGGAAAGGAAGGTTATCAGGCATTTGAATGCTGCAATGATGGGAAGAAGATGTCTAATGATGCAAACAATGGAAGGGAAACACATAATGAACCTACTACACTTCAATGTTTCAAGTTCAAGAAGATGGGGAATTATGCCAATAAATGCCCTAATCCAAGGGTTGTTAATGATGATCGACATCAACAAAATCTTAAGGCTAAAGACAAAGGAAAGTCATATGAAATTTCTATCAGCGATGTGGAGTACGATAACGATGTGGTGAAAGGTACACTTACCATCCACCCTAAAGTAGAAAATGTTTTATTTGATTCTGGATCCACCCACTCTTTTATTTTTGAAGATTTTTCTAAGGTTATCACCATATTACCTCAACAATTAGATGTTGAGTTAGCTGTGACAACACCTAATGGAACAACAGTCGCATCAAAAGTTTATAATTATTCCCCGATTGAAGTTTGTGGGAAAGTGCTTCCTGCAAATATTGAGATCCTTCCTATAGTGGAATTTGATGTGATTCTTGTCATGGATTGGCTTTCTTTATATGGATCTCATATCAATTGCAAAAGAAGGGAAGTCACATTTCATATTCCAGATCAATCTATGATCGTATATCGATGCAAGGATGAACATAACCTTCCAGTGGAAATTTCATCCATCTTATGGGTCTTGATTCCAGTGAATGAAGGTTATTTATCTCAAATGGTTGGTGGTAAACTCACAATTAAGAATATTCCCATTGTACGGGAGTTTGATGATGTATTTCTGGAGGAATTGCCGGGTCTTCCAAAAAATCGTTAAGTGGAGTTTTCAATAGAACTCGTACTGGGTGTTTTGGCTATTTCGAAGAAACCTTATAGAATGGCCCCAATTGAGTTGCAGGAATTGAAGAAGCAGCTCCAAGAGAATCTTGATAAGGGATTCATACGCCCTAGTGCATCACCTTGGGGAGAACTTGTTCTATTTGTTAAGAATAAATATGGATCAATGAGACTCTTCATTGATTATAGAGAACTTAACAAGATCGCTATCAAGAAAAAATATCCTCTCCCACGCATTGATGAATTATTTGACCAACTACGCGGAGCTCAATAATTTTTCAAGATTGATCTTCATTAGGGTATCGTCAATTAAGGGTCAAAAGGGAGGATATACCAAAGACGGCTTTTCGTACAAGGTATAGACACTATGAATTTATAGTGATGCCATTTGGTCTTACTAATTCCCCTGCTATCTTCATGGATCTAATTAATAGAGTCTTTAAAGACTATATTGATCAATTTGTGGTAGTCTTTATAGATGATATTCTTGTTTATTCAAAGAGAAAGGAAGAACATGAAGATCACTTGAGAATTATATTGAAGACCCTGAGAAAGATGAAGCTTTATGCCAAATTTACCAAGTGTGAATTTCGGCTTCAAAAAGTTGCATTTTTGGGTCCCATAATCTCAAAATAGGGGATATCTGTGGATCCAGCAAAAATAGAGGTTATCGAAAGATGGTCGAGACCAACAACAGTAACTGAGATCTAAATTTTTCTTGGTTTGGCTGGATATTATCGACGTTTTGTGAAAGATTTTTCACGATTATCTAATCCACTCACCAAGTTGACTCGGAAAGGAGTTAATTTTGTTTGGACATTGGAATGTGAAGAGAATTTCAAGGAGTTGAAAAGAAGGTTATCCAGTGCACCTGTGCTCACACTGCCTTGTAGTGGAGAATGGTTTGTGATCTATAGTGATGCTTCCAAGAAAGGGCTGGGGTGTGTTCTTATGCAAAATGATATGGTGATAGCTTATGCCTCACGACAGTTGAAAATCCATGAGAAAAATTATCCAACACATGATTTTGAGTTAGCTGCAGTAATCTTTGCATTAATGATTTGGAGGCATTATCTTTATGGAGAAAGGTGTGACATTTGTACTGATCATAAAATTTTAAAGTATATTTTCACACAAAAGGAGATGAATATGAAAAAAAAGATGGTTGGAACTGATTAAGTATTACGACTGCTCAATTCATTACCACCCTAGGAAAGCAAACAAGGTGGCAGATGCATTAAGTCGACAAGACCATCCTAGCTTATCCATGATGAGGATCCCAAAAGATCCAATATTTGTGGATTTACAAAGGATTGATCTTGGAATTTTAATGTAAGGGGGAAAATCGTATCTTTCTCAAATGAATGTTAAACCATCTATACATGTGAAGATTAAAGAGGCACAGAAAGAAGATGTAGAGTTACAAAAGAAGGTGAGAAATATTCCTGAATTCAACCTTGATTGTGATGGGATAATAAAGTTCAGTAATCGGGTTTGTGTTCCTCCCATCCCAGAATTAAAGAAGGAGTTGTTGGATGAGGCTCATAGTTCTTCATTCTCTATTAATCCTGGAAGCACGAAGATGTATAGGGACCTGAAAGAGTACTTCTGGTGGGATGGCATGAAAAGAGATGTTGCTGAATATTTCTCTCGATGCTTGGTTTTTCAGCAAGTTAAAGCTGAGAGACAGAAGTCTATGGGGATGTTACAACCATTACCCACACCCAAATGGAAATGGGAAAACATCACTATGGACTTTGTCACAAGACTTCCTAAAACATCCAAAGGCAATAATGCTATCTGGGACATAGTTGATCGTCTTACAAAGTCTGCACACTTCATTGTTATTAGAGAGGATTTCTCTCTGGTTCAGCTTGCAAGGATATATGTAAAGGAAGTGGTAAGATTGCATAGAGTACCACTTTCTATTATATCTTATTGGGATCTGAGATTTACCTCGAAGTTCTGGTGAAGTCTTCAGCATACTCTGGATACAGAGTTGAGTTTCAGCACTGCTTATCATCCTCAGACAGACGGTCAGTCTGAGACAACAATTCAAACTCTAGAAGATATGTTGAGAGCTTTCTCTATGGATTTCAAAGGTGGTTGGGATCAACACCTACCTTTGGTGTAATTTTATTATAATAATATCCTTCACTCCAGTATTCAGATGGCTCCTTATGAATCTCTCTATGGAAAGAAATGCAGGACTCCAACTTGCTGGGATAAAGTTGGGGAAAGAAAGCTATTAGGACCTGATCTTGTTGATGAGATGACAGAAAAGGTCCGATCTATTCAACAACACATAAGAGCAGCTCAGAGTCGATAGAAAAGTTATACCGACAACCGAAGAAAAGACCAAGATTTTGAAGTGGTTGATAAAGTGTTCTTACAAATATCTCCCTGGAAGAGGGTCATGAGATTTAGAAAGAAGGGGAAGTTGAGCCCTAGATATATCGGTCCTTTCAAAATACTGGACCGTATTGGAAAGGTAGCTTACTGATTGGAACTTCCACCGAATCTCTCTCAAGTTCACGATGTGTTCCATGTATCTCTCCTGAGAATGTACATACCTGATCCTTCACATGTACTCAGCTCAGAAGTTGTACCGCTGGAGCAAGATCTTTCTTATGAAGAACAGCCGATAGAGATTTTGATCATAGTGAAAAAGTCGTACGGAACAAGACCACTCGCTTGGTGAAAGTTTTATGGAGGAACCACCAATTAGAAGAAGATACATGGGATCTTGAGGATATGATGAGGCAGAGGTATCCTCATCTTTTTGTTACAAAGTGACGAATTTCATGGGCGAAATTCATTTTAAGGGGGGTAGAATGTAACACCCGAGACTTTTATGAGAAATATTTAGTTTTTATGTTATATAAATCATCAAAGAAATATTTCACTACACACAGCACTATCTTGGCTTTCTTTAAACTCAACGACGGCCTTCCTCGATAGCTTGCGTCGTACGCAATACCGAGTTTCACTAAACAACGATATGCTATTAAAATATAATTAAAACTAGCCGTTATGAATAGTAATAACCACTTTTTGAAATTTTGTAAATTTTATTTTTCAAAATGGACTTCATTTTTGGATTCGTAATATCGAAATTATCTTAGGGTGAAATTTTGGTACTTTTCGGATGACTTTCATATTTTGATGAATAGTGAAAATTAATAAATTTTAATTAAAAACAAATTTTTTAATTGAAATAATTAATAGTGATAAATTATTAATTTGAGTGGTTATAAAGTATATTTAGAATATATTTTTACAATTTAATACAATTTTGTTCATTGGATGTAATTTCACATTTAAACCAGACATAAACAAGTGTCAATCTTTTGATAGTTATTATCTCTTAAAAACACGCTATTTGTCTATATGACATGAATTAATTTTTAAACAGATATGTTTTGAATTTGGTAAATTAAATTTCATTTTTGAATTAATAATATCAAATATAGCTTAGACCTAAATTTTGGTATTTTTCTGGAAACTTTCATTTTTTGATGAATAGTGAAACCACTAAGTGGTAGTTAAAAAACTGAATTTTTTCATAAAACTTAATTTTACCGCTTCTGTGAGTGGAATTTCAAAAATCCAAGAGACACGGTTAATATCAAGTACTAAAATGTGGTTCAATGAGATGAAAATAATTTTTGGTGAATAGTAACTTTTTACTTTTTTTTACCACGGTTAAAAGTAAATAGGGTAGTTAAGGGTAACAATTATATTATTATTACCATAACACATGTCATAATTCTATTGGATACGTGTAATTAGACCAAAAACAACCTTAGGAATAACATATGACCATTTAGGCCCACATGGATTAGATTAGGACATTTATTATCAATTTATTTAAAGAAGGGTTAAAATAGTTAAAATCAAATTTTAATAACTAAAGAATTTTTAATATAGGGTTATAAATAAGATAAATTCTACTATAAATATTAATTATAAAGATAAAAATATTTCCTACATAATGGTATTTTATTTGTAATTTTTAGAATTAAAATAATTTAATTTATTTATGATACAATGATGATGCAATAATTATCTTATTAATGAAATATTGACATAATTGATGTTATAAATACCCAAATAAATGTAATTTGAGACTTTTTATGAATTCCAATAATTTTATATGTTAATATGACATGTTAGTATTGATTTAATTAAATTTTTTCGAACTAATCATTCTGTTATGGTTTTCACAAAAATCAATTACCAAATAGTGTCAAAATTGACATAAAATAGTTTTTAAAACAAATACTATATTATTAATTGTTATTTTATTATCAAAAATCTAAGGTTCGACCAAATGACTTAGATAAGGTTGTATATATTAATAATAAACAACTTGGAGTTCTTTTGGCTTGATATAGTATGTTTATTAACCTTATAGTGTAAGAAAACAAAAAGACACTTTAAAAGTTAAATTATCTAACTTAAAGTTAAATCTAAATGATATGGTTAAAATTGATACCTAAACTTGTCTAAATTATATTGGAGGAGATTATTTCGACCCATACCCACCTTATATTCCAAATATATTAATTTGGAGCTATTAAAAACCGAATTTTACTTTATAATAAAATAATATTTTTAGTTATTCCAAAGGTGCCCCTCTCCTCCCTTATAAAAGGGAACCTCCTCCCTCTCTTCCTCACACCACTTTGAGCCTTCAAGCTAGGACAACCCCTTCCAATATCTCCTCTAAACTTCTCTAGAAACATCCTAGAGGTCCTGGTATTCTTCAAAGACCAATTTTAGTTCCCTAAGAGGAGGACTCAAAGAGGCGCTTCAAAGAAGAGCTAATGCCCGTTACCGATTCTTTCATCTTTATTTCTTCTTCCACTTCATCTTCTTTATTTGTTTCACTATTAATTAATAACATCAGTATCACTCATATACTGATATTTTATTATAAGTATTAAACAACCCAATTTCACCATCTATCCATCCTACAGAAAATGAAATCACCACGCGTGCGTACCTACGGAATACCGTCTCTACGTCGTGGTGTAATCTATTTTCCACCACCGCCTTACTCGGATGGGTATAATGGTGTAAATAATAACTATATATGATTATTTTAAAGTGATATTGATTTTTAAATAGTATACATACACTCCAATACAATTCCACGATCATGGAAACGATATCATCGCTCGTGCGTACGTATGGAATATCGTCTCCACGATGTGATGTGACTCATTATACATGATCTTCATTGCATAATGATTATATAAATGAATTGAGTGAATGAATATTATATATATTACACTAATAAGATTCTGGAAATTAGGTATCTATAACCTAAAAATAAAAATAAGAATTTATTCGACAAAACGCGCATAAGAACAAAAAGTAATAAACACCCGAATAACAAGTAGGAATGAAATATTGCTAATAAGAAGCTAATAATATGACCATATATGATATCATAAAAATAAGTATGAATCCATAATAAGTCAATAACATTATTTAAATAATTATACATGAGGTTCGGACACTTATGAAGCAAATTGGACCTCAGGTAAGGGAAAATATCACAATCTCATTTTATCCGAGATTCTTTATACTTTGGTATTTATTGGGGTGTATTTTATCATCCACATCCATGTTTACTCAATATGTAATATTGTTTCCATCCACATACAATTGTTTAAATACAATTTTACCCTTCGGTGAGTTTTTAATAAAATATATAAAAGGAATCTTTTGTCGTTTTTCGTACGAGGTACTTTTTGAATTTTCCGACAATAGTACAGGAATGATGTATTTTTTAACTTATACGGCATGAATGGATTTTTAAAACATTATTTCCAAGAAGCTTACTTTACAAGTTTTCAATTTTAATTTTAATCAACTTCTTTTAGTTTAAAATTGTATGACATGTTAAGAAAGGAAAATGTTTTTGAAGTAGAAGAGATATTTTCCTCAAGAATAGAGTTCAAGTGTTTTATCAAAATTATTATTCATCAAAGATAATATAGGGTTCTTTTTCTATCCCTATTATTAAATTGATTTGATTTTGTTGTGATGGAATTATTTTTATTCTTTATCTTATATGAATTATTTTATGATGTCATGTTGTTTAAGAATCCCATTTTATAACATGGGTTATGCAATGATGTATGATTTATGATTTTGTGGCACACATATGAATGGTATCATTATGAGATGGGTGGGACCTATATATCACTCCAATGAATTGGGTAAAGATTTTATATCTCATGAGATAGACATGGCTGGAACGGCAGGTTAAACCGGTTCAGTGAAATAGGACTGAAATGAGGAGTGAACTCGGTTCAGAAATGGACTTTGTCCACTAAGATAGTCTTGGCAATGAGTCTTGACTAATAAGAAATGATTCTCTTTGATTATGTGTGTATGACACAAAGTTTCATGTTTTAAGTTATGATTATTGGGATTTCATTTCACTATTATGATTTATCCCATGTTATGAAATTATTCTCTCTTTTTCAGGTTAAGATTTCCAAAATGTTATGTTCTTATGAATATGATGTGATTGATATTTCTTTTGTTTACCCTTACTGAGAATTTGAGCTCACCATTTTGTATGTTTTCTTTCCCCAGGTCAGGAAGAAGGTTATTATGTAGGATATACCAAAAGGGACTCTAGATATGATGAAATAAATGGGAGACAGTGTAGACGCTTTATGAACCAGTTGTTTATGTTTCCCAGTTTCTGAATACACTATACCTATACGGTCCTTTCATGGTTTTGTTATATTTTGTAATAATTATTCTTCAATTTTGAAGTAATAACAATGTATGTAAAGTATGGGTTGTTATAATTCCACCTTACACTTCTTATCCCTATGATACCCCTGAGATTCTCTGATCTCCATTTCAACCTTGAGGTCACATCAGACAATTTCCTCATAGTTGTCAATGTCATGGATCTCCAGTGATTTCTGTAGGCTAGCTTTCAGCCCACCAAATAAGTGTTCAATATTTCATTCGGGGGTAACGACAAAGACAGAGGAATATAATGAATGCCTTGTGACGTTTACCTCATACGCTCTGACAGATTCATCGTCTTTTTTCTTGAGTGCAAGGAAGTCTCTTTCCACCACAAGCCGAAGGGTGCACGGAAAATATTTATCAAAAAACATATTCTGGAAATCCTTCCATTCCAATGCCTCGATATCCTACTCAGGATTCGTATTTTTTAACAATGTCCACCATTTATCAGCTTCACCCTCCATATGATAAGAAGCTAAGAGAACCTTCTCTTGTTCAGAACATTGAAGGATGGAGAATACCTTTTCAATGAAGTTAATCCATTGTTCGGTGATTGAGGGATCAGATTATCCATTAAAAGTAAGAGGCATTTGTCTCATGAAGCTCTCGATAGTGAATTTTTATTTATTAGGGAGGGGGTTGAATTTTCCTCTTGACACATGTTTCTATTTGAAGCTTCTGTTATCTAAGTGGGAAGCGTGACAAGGTTTGTGATTCCTGCTCCCATTAGATTGGGCATCTCATTAGTACAATCATCACATTGATCTTCACATCGTTTGTTAGCCTGTGTCCTCTTATCACCGGCCATTGGCTTGAATAAAAGAAAAGTTAGGGGTAACACATAAAGGGTAATCCAAGGACAAAACTGATGACTTATAAATAACATTTATGTCCTTAACTTATGAATCCATCGACTTCAATCTATGATATTTATTGTCTACTTTCTAACATATATTCTTAGGGGCATTTATTTATTACCTTAATAAGGGTTCATACTAAGCTTGTGAATTTACCAAATCATATCCCTTGGGAGTGTCGAAACCAAGAGTATAGAAAAGCCCATTGTCATGCACCAGTTCCTATTCGAGTCTACCTCAAAACGGTGTTTTCAGGTTTTACACCTAGGATACATTTGTGCCAGAGTCACCTCTACCTGCTCGAATCCATACAGTGGTGTATTTTCTTGATAAACCACTTACTCAACACTCACAAATATATAAGAAGATTTTTATTATACTTATTCTTGTCACTAAGTCTTCACTAGGGTTTTCTAATCCTAATCCCCCAAATAACTAAACCTATCCTCTGATACCAACTATAACAACCCTGATTTTTATTATACACTTAAACCTGATTTATTTTATAAAATATTCACCTGATATAGAATAGAAGATCAAGAGGTCTTGTATCTTTGGGGCTTAGTAACATTACATAATAGCTTCGAACATAAAACATGCAACATATTTATTGAAAACATCCTTTACATGACCACAACATTCCCTCGTACTTAGCATTGCATAGAATAACCTGAGGACATGCATAAGAAAAGGGTGAGCTATAAATCCCATTAAGGGAATAAATATTGAATAACATGAGGAATACAATACATGTTAGACAATAGGCATATTAATGGATCACAAGAGAAACATGAACATAAAGGTACGATAAATCATGATAATCATAACATGGATATGTGGCAACAACACTTAACATGGAATTAACATGAGCCAAGGATCATTTCACATGAAGCATGAGTAAACCCTCATTGCACATGAATCATGAGTAAAACATCATTTCACATGAATTATCATGATTCAACACCCATTTCACCTGATGTATCATGATACTATACTTTACCCAATGCATTGAAGCGCTATCAGGGCACATCCTTTCTTAAAAATTTAATTTCATGCATAAGTGTGCCACATGAATCATACAACAAGGAATCAATCATCCAAATTTATTCCATGATATAGGTATGAGGAATAAATACATGAAGCTTTATAATCAATAAGTAAATGTGAATAAAGGTGAATACTCTTGACAGATAAATGGGCTTGGTATTCACTACACAATGACATTGGCTTGGAAAATCATAGTGCAATTTCAGTAGCATAACGATGTGAAATAAGAACACATAAAAATGGATGATGAGAGAGAAATGGGTGTATCATAATATTTAAATAAAATGGATAGTAAGGGGGTCATATAGATACATGTAACAACAAAAAAATGTAATTTATATGCATAATACAAAATAATTCCATGGATGTAAAAGAGGAAGGAGAAACCCCTCATGGAATTTCAGCATGGTAACAGGTGTACATGACACACATTAATGAGAGATAAAGAGGTATCCCATCATCCAAACATAAATAGGGTAGTATGGGGGAGGTTAAAAATCATACCCCAACATTTGTAATTGAAAAAAAAGGATAACAAAGAAAATTGGACAAAAAATAAGAAAGCAAGAAACCCCTTACTTGGAAGTGTGATCCCAAAGGCTTGGGAGAGGCTTCTTGGGAGCTTGGGGAACCTTGGGAGGATTCTAGAGATATGAGGGAAGAATTTGGTCGAACTATAAAGGCTTTCACTAAAGAGTAATTGTGAACTTGTTGGTTTTATATACGAAATGATAGATAATTATTTATTATTTAGGTTTGGGACACCTCACATTAAACTAATCAAAACCACAAACCAGCCCATATTTTTTCCCATGGTTTTTTCCAAAGGGGACTGGAAAATAATATTTTATAAATAAAATGGCCTAAATTCTTAAAATATTATGGTTGCTTATATGGAGGTGAGTCACACTCTCAAGGAAAACAATTTAAAAAGACAAAATGTTTTATAAGCCTTGAAGGGTCCACTAAAGCTTTGTAAAATAAATCAAACAAATATAAAATCACATTATTTTAATGGTAAACCATAAATTGGCTAGAAAAATGTTTATAGTATTTTATTACATCATTGATTAGCCACTAAATGAGGCTAATATTCATTGTTAATATACATAATATTTTTGTTCTTTATTATTCATAAACACCATTTTAGTGCATTTTACACTTTGAACATCATTTCACATTATGATTGTAATACCTTCTTAAAATGCACTATTATGTGGTACATTTTTGAACATCATTTAAAGTACCAAATGATTCATCTGATTTTAAGGAATTGAATTATACATATTTTAATTTTATATTTTTTGAAATTTATCTTTACTTAAATATGAACGTGTTTGATTCAGGGATCAGTGGAGAATTCATGGAGGATGATGGAGATATTTGGAAATGAAAGGAAGCAATTCTGGAGAAGGCAGATTGGACATCATCCCACTGATGAGACTATGGGGCCCAACATAAAAGCCCAATTAATCCCATATTTCGTTGGATGCTAGAATACATGTATAGGAACAAATCACTCTTCAGGAGTTAATGTTAATTCGGCCTCCATATTGGTCATTTAGGCGGCCCAAGTTAGAGATAAAATTCTGGGCCAGATTCTACGGCCCAAAAACACAGGACACTACATTGATCATACCGATACATCCACAATTCCAAATGGGTCCAAATATTACAGGCGGTTAGAAGACATCCGGAGCTCCATTTTCGTCTTCTATGGCCCACTCTTATTCGGCCATCTAGAAGGTCTTACAGATGCGTTTTTTCGATGAAGGAAATCTGGCTGCCACCTCGGGTCAAGGGTGGAAAAATCAACTTTCCACAAACTTTCCACCACCCTAGGCCTACCATAATCAAGTGGGATGCTTTTTACTATTGGAGTCTCGACCCAAGTCTTCCAAAATGACTATTTAAGGCAGTGTTGGTGGAGGAGTTGAAGATCATGGATGCTTTGTTCAATTGTAATGTTTTGCTGCATTTTTGTTGCCTCAAATTTGTCTTTCACATGTAAGTTGTTCAATTCACTTTAGTTTCTTAATAAAAGTTCTTATTCTACTCTTATTATGTTTTTCTTCATATCACTTTGATACCGTTGGATCAAGGTGTGAATTTATTCACACCAACCCTTGTGAAATTATTCACACAACGGTGGAGTGATCATTTTATTTTTGTTGTTTTCTTTACTTCTCCATTTCCTCCCTCATGAGTCTACTTTCCGCTTCCATTGAAACCATGGGATCAATGGAGGACTAACCCACTTATGGGTTGATCCAAGGGAGTAGCAAGGGGATGGATTGAATGTTATTTTTCACCTAATTAATGTATAATCACTTATTTAATTGGGATTTTTATTTGATGATTTTTAAACTCCATCGTCCTTGTTGAATTTAAGGCCACACACTTCAAGTACTAATACGATCCTTTACCTTGAAGTGCTCAAAACATTGATCCTTCAAGTGTATAGGTGATTAGTATTAAAGGGTGTAGGCATTAAACCAGTAAGTGATGATGTTTTTTTATCTCATTAAATGAACCCATCTCAAATTTAAGAAATTGAAATCATTAAAAAGGAAATACGTCCAATCCACCCCGAGCGATAACCTAGGATCAACTCATTCTTTTAAATTGAATTCACTTAAATCAATTAGATATCTTTAAATCCCATACAAAATCAATCCAAGTTGGCCACTTCATAGCCGAAAACAGTCCATAGAATGTATGTGTCTATAGGTTTCTTCTTAGGTCTCTGTGGATTCGATAACCCAAGCTAAACTACAAGGACCGTCTTACCTTATTCTCTTGGGTAAATTTGAGTGAGAATCAAATTTTGGCACCGTTTCCAAGGACCCAAGTAATACATATAAACACCCATTCTATTCTCCCCCATTTCATCTTTTATCATCCAAATTCTCTTATCTTGTCCCTTTCTCAATTTTTTTCTTTTGGCGCATGTCCGCCTACACCCGCGATCAATCAAATTGTCTTGTTAGGGTGGATAGTCCTGGGGTTGGGGAGTCAAGTACACCAAGGGAACTCATTCCATTAGATCATAATCTTCCTAATACTCTAGAGTTAAAAATTGATCCAATTTCAATGTAAGGTCTTCAAAGAAACCAACTTATAAACCCGGGTGGGAACCAAAATGGAAACCCAAATGAGGCAGCCCCAAACTTGGTGAATGCAATTGATCAAACCATGAATGACTACCTCACACCTTCTTGGACCAATTCTCCCTCATGCATTAGACACAATTCCCTAGGAGATTCCAACTACATCTTTAAACCCCATGTCCTAAACCACCTTCCCACATTCCATGGAATGGAGTCCGAGATGCCATACCTTCACATTAAGGAGTTCAATGACATTGTAGAAACCATGTGTCCCCCACATCAACTAGAATCAGCTAAGATGAGGCTATTTACTTTTTCTTTAAAGGATCGAGCTAAAAATTGGCTAAACAATTTGAGACCATCATCCATCAACTCTTGGGACCAACTACAAAGAGAATTCTACAAAAAATACTTTCCCCACCACAAAAAAAATTGCACTTAAAAAGAGTATCCAAAACTTTTTTGAAAAATAGGGAGAGTCATTATATGAAACATGGTAGAGGTTCAAAGACATTCAAAACATGGTTCCACCCATGGTTTTTCTATTCCTGAACAAGTGAGAATTTTCTATGAAGGTTTGGGTCTGGGGAACAAACAATTAATTGACATGATGTGTAATGGAACCTTTAAAAACAAAGCCCCAAATGATGCTTACGAGTATCTAGAAAGCCTTTCTGAACAAAACCAAACATGGGGAACTTCACCTTATTATAAAAAGCCACAAAGAACTACTGTAATTCATACACTTAGAGAAGAGGAAATCCTTAGGGCTAAACTCACAGCACTCTCTAGGAAGGTTGAAGAGATAGACCTTAGGAAAGTCCATGAAGTCCAAACTGTTGACCCTGTTTGCACAATTTGTGACAAACATGACCATAAGACAGATAACTTCCCAACCATTCCATCCATCAAGGATGTTCTTTTAGGAGGACCCCCAGCAGAAGTAAATGCTTTGAACTTTCAAAAGATTCAATACCAAAACAACTTTAACCCAAGGTATAACGACCACCCAGGCTTCCGCTGGAAAGATAACCAACAACCTAGCCAACAATAGGGACAAAATCCTTACCCCCATCAGAACTACCAAACCCATAACCAGTTCCAAACCCAACCTATCCAATACCAACAGCCACCAGTCCATTTTCAACAAACCATCCCACCTCCAAAATATCCCCCTAGGATAAACCAACCTACTCAAGAACCCACCCTAACTGTTCCACAAAGCCTACTAGAACAAATATGAAAACAAATGGAGAGGATGAACTCAGAAGTCTCTTCCCTAGAAAAAGAACTTCAAACCATCAAAATAGGAAAGGCACCCATGCCTACTCAGGCGGTACCATCCTCAACTTCAAGGGGAGAGTCAAGTTGTGCTCAAACAACTCATGAACAACTAAAGGATGTGACTATTTTAAGAAGTGGGAAATCAATTGAGAAACCTGAACAACTAATTCAGAACCCACCTGAAGATTAAAACTTGGATTAAAATTCAAATTAACCACAAGATAAAACTGAAGAAACTGATAACAATGTGAAAGAAACAACTCTTCAACAAACAACCCCACAACCTGCACCATTTCCCCAACGCATGAGGGGGAAACCCAAGCCTGAACTGAGTGAAACATTGAGGGAAATCTTCTCACAAGTCAAGTTGAACATTCCTCTTCTTGATGAAATCCAAACCATACCTTCCTACTCAAAGTACCTTAAGGACTTGTGCACTTTTAAAAGAAAATTTTCACATAAAAACCAAGTCCTTTTGGCTGCAAATGTGAGTACCACCATTCAAGGGACCATTCCTCCTAAGTTGAAAGACCCAGGTTTCCCTTACATCAATGTTGAACTAGGAGAGAGCAAAGTTGTCAAGGCCTTGTGTGACCTAGGTGCTAGTGTCAATCTCATCCCATATGTTGTGTACTTCCAGTTAGGCCTAGAAGATCTCCAACCCACATTTGTCACAATTCAGCTTGCTGATCGTAGCATTAGGGTTCCAAAGGGGATTTTAAAGGAAGTTCTGGTAAAGGTTGAAAACTTCATCTACCCTGCTGACTTCATTGTCCTTGACAACCATCCAAACATAGGAAATAAGGAACAAACCCCAGTCATCCTTGGCCGTCCTTTTCTTGCAACAATCAACTCTATTATCCGAGTCCAAAATGGGAACATGACCATCACCTTTGGGAACATGAGTCTAGACTTGAACATCTATAATTCAAGCTCACAAATAGGGGATGACGAGGAAATTCATGAAGTAAACATGATAGGAAGCATTGATAATGAATCCATGGAACATCAAAGAATATTTGATGAATGTTTAAGTCAAGATGAGATTGATTTCCTTTGTTCATATGAAGGAAGTTTATCTCCTTGGCTTGAATCATTTTCAAATTTCTCTTATGATGAAGTCTTAGGTCCAACAATCAGTGAAACCTTTCAAGAAACCACTTTCATGGAGACCACTCTAAATTCCTTCCCTAAATCTGATCAAGCCAATCTAGTAGCTGAAACTTCTACATGTGAGGAATCAATCCTATCTGAAACTCTAAAAAAAGAAATTGATCTTGATCCAATGTCCCAATCTTCTGCTGAAATTCTGAACCAACCTGATCTTGAATTGAAGGAACTTCCTGCTGCACTAATGTATGCTTTCCTAGGGGACAATCAAACATATCCTATTGTCATTTCTTCTTCTCTTGAATCCAATCATGAGAGGATGCTTCTAGATGTCCTTAGAACGCATAAGAAAGCCATTGGTTGGACCCTTTCTGATATTCCTGGGAATAGCCCACTTATCGGGACTCATAGGATTGGTCTGGAATCTGATTCAAAGCCATGTCGTCAACCTCAACGGCGACTCAATCCTAATCTCATGGAGGTGGTAAGGAAGGAACTTCTGAAATTGTTAAAAGCTGGTATCATATATCCCATAGCTGAGAGTGAGTGGGTGAGCCCAATCCAAGTGGTTCCAAAAAAGGCTGGAATCACAGTGATAACCAATGAGGATGGAGAGATTCTTCCAACAAGGGTGAGTAGTGGATGGAGGGTCTGCATTGACTATAGGAAACTAAACTCATTCACCAAGGAGGACCATTTTCCCTTACCATTCATTGACCAAGTCCTTGAGAGAGTGGAAGGTCATGCCTTCTACTGTTTCTTAGATGGGTACTCGGGGTACAATCAAATTGAGGTCTCCCTAGAGGATCAAGGGAAGACTACATTAACATGTCCTTTCGGTACCTTTGCCTTCAAACGCATGCCCTTAGAGTTATGCAATTCCCCTGGAACCTTCCAGCGGTGCATGATGGGAATCTTCTCAAACATGGTAGGGGAATTTCTAGAGGTCTTCATGGATGACTTCTCTGTGTTTGGGGATACTTTTGAGGGATGTCTACAGAATGTGGAGAGAGTCTTGTCAAGATGTGAAGAAAAGAATCTGGTCCTAAACTGGGAAAAATGCCATTTTATGGTTAAAGAGGGACTAGTTTTAGGCCATCTGGACTCAGGTAGGGGAATTAAAGTTGATAAATCCATGGTTGACATCATTCGTAACCTTCCATCACCCAAAACAATCAAGGAAGTGAGGTCTTTCTTAAGACATTCTAGTTTCTATAGAAGATTCATCAAGGACTTTAGTTCAATCTCTTGTCCCCTTTTTTCTCTCCTAGTAAAGGATGCTCCATTTGTTTGGACAGAAAGCTGTGAGGGTTCATTCTCAACCCTCAAATCCTCTCTCACCTCTCCTCCCATTATGAAATCTCCAAATTGGAACCTTCCTTTTTAACTTATGTGTGATTCCAGTGACTTTTCTGTTGGAGCTGTGTTAGGACAATGTTGTGATAAAACTCATTATGTCATTGCTTATGCAAGAAAATCCTTAAATGATGCCCAAATCAACTACACCACCCCTGAAAAGGAGTTACTTGATATTGTGTTTGCCTTAGAGAAGTTTAGGTCCTACCTCTTAGGATCACCCATAACTGTGTTCACTGACCATTCTGCACAAAAATACCTCTTCCAAAAACAAGATGTTAAGGCTAGACTGATTAGGTGGGTCCTTCTCTTAAAAGAATTTGACCTCACAATCAAGGATAAAAAGGGAGTTGAAAATGTTGTAGCTGATCACCTCTCTAGGATGGAATTCAGGGAGAACTCAAATCACCTTTCTGTGTCTGATTCGTTTCCTGATGAACACCTATACTCTGTGAGTGACTGCCCTTGGTATGCTGACATAGAAAATTTCTTAGTGACAGGAGTCATTACAAAATTCTTAGGGACTCAAGATCGAAGGAAATTTCTTTCTGATGTTAGACACTATGCGTTTGATGATCCATACCTCTATAAGTTCTGCCCTGACCAAGTCATTAGGAGGTGTGTTCCAGAATCTGAACAAAATTCCATCCTTAAATTCTGTCACAGTGAGGCATGTGGAGGTCATTTTTCCTCTAAGAAAACATCTTCTAAGATTCTTCAATGTGGTCTTTTCTGGCCCACCCTCTCAAGGGACTCCTACACATTTTGTCAAAGTTGTCCTAGGTGTCAACAAGTAGGGTCCATCACAAAAAGGAATCAAATGCCACTCACTCCCATCTTAGTGGTTGAAATATTTGACTGTTGGGGAATTGATTTCATGGGTCCCTTCCCAAACTCTCGGGGATACCTCTACATACTCTAAGCTGTTGATTATGTCTCAAAATGGGTTGAGGCCATTCCCACTAAGTCCAATGATCATTAAGTTGTGATTCGATTTCTAAAAGAGAACATATTTTCAATATTTGAAATTCCTAGGGCTATAATTAGTGATCGAGGAACCCATTTCTGCAACCGCCCATTTGCTTCACTCATGTCTAAGTATGGTATTTCTCATAAAGTGTCCATTGCATACCATCCTCAAACCAATGGTCAAGCTATGTTAGCGAATAGGGAGATTAAGAAAATTCTTGAAACTGTCAACCCCTCTAGGAAAGATTGGTCTGAGAAACTCTTAGATGCTCTTTGGGCCTATAGAACCGCATATAAAACCATTTTAGAAATTTCCCCATATAGGTTGGTTTATGTTAAATCATGCCATTTTCCAGTGGAGATTGAACATAAGGCCTTTTAAGCAATTAAGAAAATGGATTTTGATCTATCATTGGCCGGAACAAAAAGGAAATTAGATCTCAATGAACTGGAGAAACTAAGGATGGAGGCTTATGAAAATTCAAGGATCAATAAAGATAGAGTTCAAGCCTACCAATCTAGGAATATCAAGGTCAAAAATTTTGAATCGGGAAAAATTGTGCTCTTGTATAGTTCAAAACATCATTTACACCCAAGAAAGTTAAGGTCTAGATGGTTAGGACCTTTTATAGTGCATCATGTATTCCCCCATGGGGCAGTAGAGATTCAAGATCCCACAAGTGGTTACATTTTCAAGGTCAATGGTCAAAGGTTAAAACCATTCATTGAATCATTCAATAAATAGGAAATAGAGGTTGAGTTAACTGAGCCAACCTATGAACAAGGAAAAAATTGATAGATTTAGGGTCCATGTCGGGCTAACGATGTTAAAAAAAGCGCTGTATGGGAGGGAACCCATGGTTTTCATGTTTCTTATCATTTTTTTTTGTTTTAATAAACTTTATATTTTAAATAGGATTAATTAATCATTTTTACATTTAAAAAAAGACTATTGACCTGTTCTTCTATTATGAGTATGGATGGGTATGAAAGGTGAGCATCGTATTCATCCGTTTCATGCGGTGTGATCCCTAAGTAATACCTTACCCAAAAAATTAAAAAGAAGACAATGTATCATTAGTTTGATTTAAAAAAAACAGGAAAAACTATAAAAATGATGATACTTGGAATTAAATAAGTCGTTGTGTTGTTTGTTTTGTCTGGTTTGTTCCTCTTTTTGTTTAGGTACTATTTTGGGTGATACATGTTCAATCAAGGAGGTGCCTATATCCCCCAAGAGATCAACGGACTAATTTGGAGAAGCTAGAACTTCAGCTTCAACCACCAGGTGATTTCATTCCATGATCCTCAGTTTCAATTTCCTTTTTGAACTTCCATTCTCTACCTCTACCCCTTTATAAATTTTCTTTTCTTTAAACACTGGGGACAGTGTTATTTTCAGTTGGGGGGGAGATAAAATAAAAAACTTATTTTGTGTCAAAAAAAATTGAATGATTTGAAAAAAGAAGTGTAAATGGAAGGAAAAATTCTTTTAACTTTGAACATGGTAATACACATTTCACACTTTGAAACTGAATATAAAATAATTTAGCATACCCAGATTCTGATTTTAATCCTTTTATAATTTCATGAGCATAGATTTTTGAAAGTGTGGCTGTCCAATGTGATATTTCATCGTTTATATTTTCATCCAAATAAAAAAGATCACAATGAACAACCTTTGGATAGTGGGGTATTAGTTTGAGTTCATGGGGTCCCCTAAATAAATAGCATAGTTTTGGTGATCATTTTAGTTTAATATGATTATTCAAAAAAAATTAAAAAAAATGTGCGTAGAGCAATGAAATGACCTAATGCGTGGCTTTCGGCACTTGGGGATCGTGACTCCATAGTTGTCTGGCCCAGAGTTAGTAATTTTATCTCTATTTTTGGTAATTTGAATTTGTTTTTGACTGATTTAACTCGAGATGATGCCTGAGTATATGGGATTCACTTGGTGCCCTAAGGTCTTTGAGCCTGGGAGTCATCGGCAAAGTCTCGCTACAGGGGTTGACTCTTTTGAGTGCAATTTCAATTACCATGGAAAAATTGTAAAAAAAAACAACAAAAAAACAAAAAAAAATTATACAAAAAAAAATGAATACTCATCTTAATATTGAAATGTGATTCCACCTAGCGCTTCCGTAATTTCCCCCTTGAATAAAGATGAACCCTCATGTCTATTGTGATGCACAACACATCCTCATACTTAATTGATATTGGATGAAATATGGAAATGAATTTGAACAAAGGAATGGGATTGGGATTGGGATCTGCTTATGAAAATATCTTGTATTAAAATATTTTGAGGGGTTTCATGATTGTTTGGTATAAGGTTTTTTGGTGATCATTGTGTATTAAAATGTTTTTGGAAAAGGGAATTCGAATTTAATATTGTTGAGATATATTTTGCTCGGGACTAGCAAAACTCAAGTTGGGGGGTGTGATTAGCCACTAAATGAGGCTAATATTCATTGTTAATATACATAATATTAATTTTATTTATTATTCATAAACACCATTTTAGTTCATTTTACACTTTGAACATCATTTCACATTATGATTGTAATACCTTCTTAAAATGAACTATTATGTGGTACATTTTTGAACATCATTTAAAGTACCAAATGATTCATCTGATTTTAAGGAATTTAATTATAAATATTTTAATTTTATATTTTTGGAAATTTATCTTCACTTAAATATGAACATGTTTGATTCAGGGATCAGTGGAGAATTCAAGGAGGATGATGGAGATATTTGGAAATGAAAGGAAGCAATTCTGGAGAAGGCAGATTGGACATCAGCCCACTAATGAGCCTGTGGGGCCCACCATACTGGCCCCATTAATCCCAAATTTCTTGGGATGATATAAGACATGTATAGGAACAAATAACTCTTCAGTAGTTAATGTTAATCCGGCCTCCATGTTTGTCATTTAGGCGGCCCAAGTTAGAGATAAAATTCTGGGCCAGATTCTGCGTCCCAGAAAAACATCCCACTACATTGATCATATCTCGAACTCCACAACTCCAAATGGGTCCAAATTTTACAGGAGATTATAAGACATCCGTATCTCCATTTTCTTCTTCTATGGACCACTCTTATTCGGCCATCTAGAAGGTCTTACAGACGTGTCTGTTCGGTGAAGGAAAGCTGGCTGCCACCTTGGGTCAAGGGTGGAAAAATCAACTTTCCACAAACTTTCCACCACCCTAGGCCTACCATAATCAAGTGGGATGCATTTTACTATTGGAGTCTCGACCCAAGACTTCCAAAATTATTATTTAAGGTAGTGGTTGTGGAGGAGTTGAAGATCTTGGATGCTTTGTTCAATTGTAATGTTATGCTGCATTTTTGATGCCTCAAATTTGTCTTTCACATGTAAGTTGTTCAATTAACTTTAGTTTCTTAATAAGAGTTCTTCTTCTACTCTTATTCTGTTGTTCTTCATATCACTTTGGTACCGTTGGATCAAGGTGTAAATTTATTCACACCAACCCTTGTGAAATTATTCACACAACGGTGGAGTGATCATTTTATTTTTGTTGTTTTCTTTACTCTTCCATTTCCTCCCTCATGAGTCTACATTCCACTTCCATTGAAACCATGGGATCAATGGAGGTCTAACCCACTTATGGGTTTATCCAAGGGAGTAGAAAGGGGCTGGATTGGATGTTATTTATCACCTAATTAATGTATAATCACTTCTTTAATTGGGATTTTTATTTGATGATTTTTAAACTCCATCGTCCTTGTTGAATTTATGGCCACACACTTCAAGTACTAATATGATCCTTTACCTTGAAGTGCTCAAAACATTGATCCTTCAAGTGTATAGGTGATTAGTATTAAAGGGTGTAGGCATTAAACCAGTAAGTGATGATGTTGTTTTACCTCCTTAAATGAACCCATCTCAAATTTAAGAAATTGAAATCATTAAAAAGGAAATACGTCCAATCCACCCCGAGCGATAACCTAGGATCAACTCATTATTTTAAATTGAATTCACTTAAATCAATTAGATATATTTAAAACCCATCTATAATCAATCCAATTTGGCCACTTCATAGCCTAAAACAGTCCATAGAATGTACGTGTCTATAGGTTTCTTCTTAGGTCTCTGTGGATTCGATAACCCAAGCTAAACTACAAGGACCGTCTTACCTTATTCTCTTGGGTAAATTTGAATGAGAATCAATCATTTTTGTGTAATTATGATGTCATAAAACACATTATATATTTGAACGGCATTTAATTTTTACTCAAAAATTTGACTATCTCAAAAAATAATGAAAAATTCACCATTGGATATTTTCAATGTCTTGATTCCAAAAATAATATTCATTTTATCTAAATAATTTTCTAAGTATGTGAATTTTTACTTTTAATATAAAAATATACATATATCGAAAATTCATGGGTTTTGACAAAAATAGATTTTAAACCTTAATAAAAATTACAATTGCATTCATAAAATTATAAGAACATTTATATTTAATAAAAAGTAATTTAATTATAATAATATTTTATAAAAATATTATTTAATTCAAAAATCCATTAATTCATCAAAATAGATTTCTTAGTCGAATATTAACTAAAAATACTATTTGTGATTTAAAAACTATTTTCAAAGTAACAATAATAAAATGAATTCACATTATTTATACAAAAATAATGTACATAGTCATAGTTCTGGGGTCCTGTTACATAACCCCTTATAAAACCTGCATAAGACCCCAAGGTAAGGTGTTCGATGGTGATATACTCTTGGGGTGGCTCAGATAACATCACTCGGGTGGTAATCTCTATTAACTTCCACTTCTCTCGTAGTCGGTTCTGCTCAAGATTAACGTGTTCAAGCTCGGCTTGGGCTTGGCCAAGTGAAAATCCCAATGACACTGACTCCTTTCTGAGCTCCGAAAAATGGGCATCATATGGAGAAAGTCTATTAGATGAGGCCATCACTTCCTTTTTCTGAGCAAATTGGATTTGTTAAAGCCCTATATTTATACTATTCATTTGATCACTGTTCAACGACTATATTATCAACAATCTCAATTCATAACGGTATTTTAAAATATAGAAACATAAAACCAATGATGTTCACATTTTATATAACCATAATAAACAATTAATTAGATCAAGAGGAATTTCCATTAATGAAATTTTGTGTCGTTATAGATCACAGCCCATGTTTCTAGTCTATAGATAGATTATGGGGGTTTAAAACAAGATACTTTTCACCTATTTTAGACATGTCTCAAGATGTGTTTCCTCATGATTTATTAGGGATGATACCTGAGATAGATGTAGAATTCACCATTAAGATCATTTCGTGAGCTGAACTAGTTTCTATTCCACCATACAGAATGGAACTGACAGAGCTTCAAGTGCTTAAGACTCAGCTGGAGGAGTTGGAGGATAAGGGATTTATCTGATCAAGTACATCACCTTGGGGTTTGCTAGTTTTTTCTTTCCAAAATGGCATATAAGAGTTTATTATTGTGTTTCAATTATAGAAAGTTGGACTAGATGAAAGTGAAGAACTCGTATTATCTTATCCATATCAATGATCTATTTGACCAGTTGAGAGGAGCTTAAGTCTTTTCCAAGATAGAAGTTAGATCAAGGAATCATCAATTTAGAGTTTGGACTTTTGATATACTGAGGCCAGTTTTTAGAAGCAGGTATATCCTATATGAGTTTGTTTTAATTCCATTTGGGTTAATGAATTCACCCGCAGTGTTTATATCCTTTTTAAATGGGATCTTTCATATATTTCTAGATGAGTTTGTGGTAGTGTTCGTGTATGAAATCTTGGTGTACTCCATGACTCATAATGATCATTACCAACACCTTTACATCATTAATAGTACATTTAGATAACATCATCTATATACAACGATATCTAATTGTTAGTTTTGGATTTATTAGGTACACTTCTTGGGTCACATAATCTTGGAGGAAGGTGTGTAATTGGACTTATAGAAGGTGTGAGTGGTGGTTTCTTAGGAGAAGCTGAAGAACATGTTTGATAAATGATGACTTTTGGGGTTAGTTCGATATTATCATGGATTCATCCATGTCTTTTCCTAATTTTGATATCCTCTTTTAGGGTTGAAATAGAAATGGGTAAAGTTTGAAATGACGGAATAATGTGATAATTCTTTTGAGGTGTTGAATAAAATCTTGACATTATCATTGATCTTGATCTTACCTGATCCAGGTTGGGACTATATAGTGTTTTTTGATGCTTTTAAGATTGGACTAGGAGCAATGTTGATGCAGGGAGATCGATTTGTGGAGTATGGGTCTCAAAAATTGAGGCCACATGAATGGAACTAACCTACACATGAAAAAGTGTTATAAGTAGTTTTTTATTCCTTAAAGTGTTTGAAGCACTATATTTCGGTAGAAAATTTTACTGTGTATATAGATTAAAAGATATTGAATTATATATTTTTATAATGAGATTTGAATCTCTGGAATAATATATGGGTTTCGTATATGTATTCATTTGATTTTGAGAAAGCATATATTACTAGGAAGGGTAATAGTGTATCTAACACTTTTAATAGAAAAACTTGGACTCAGGTAGTCTATGAGTCTAGCGTTGAGTGGAAGATGATGGCTTTCCTAGATGAGATGCATGTTGTGGTTAAGGAGAGTTAAGATCATATGACTCTCATGTTAGTTGTTGGGGATTTTAAACTTTTGACAGGATCAGAGATAGATAGTATGAGGATCTGGATTGCTTGAAGTAAATCCTTTATGGTGGGGAGTCACCTTCATATTTGAGCATACATGAGGATGATATTATCGTTGTTAGGAAATAGGTTTTTATGCCTTTGAGCATATAAAAGGGGTTGATGAATGAGTTTAATGACTCAAAATGGGTGGTACATATAGGACTATCCAAAATTTACCATGACTTAATATGATGTTTTTTGTGTCCATGCATGAAAAAGGAGATATCAGGGTTCGTGAAATGATGATGCACCTGTCATTAGGTGAAGGTTGATCATCAATGGCATGGAGTATTTCTATAGATATAAACCACTCCAGAGTGGAAGTGGGACGACATGAACCTAGATTATGTGGTGGGTATCCTATGGATGCCTCTGAAGAATTATGCAATTTGGGTTATTTTTTGATCGATTGATGAAGGTAGCACACTTCATATCGGTATGAGAGACTTTCTCAGTGAAGCAATTAGGAGAGCTATAAATTCAAGATATAGTATATCTACATGTAGTGCCACTGAATCTAGTTTGACACCATGATTCATACTTTACATATCACTTTGGGTAGGTCTTATAGCAGGTATTAAGAACATAGGTTTTGTTGAGTATTACTTTCCACCCATAGACATATGAAAAGTTGGAGTGTACTATACAAGTGGTTGAGGAAATGGTACAAGAATGTGTTCTTAACATTTTTTTTCTTGGTAGAAGCACCTGTATCTAGTGGAGTCCTCCGATAACAAAAGTTATCAAGGAAATATTTATATGGAACAATTTGAGGCACTTTATGGTAGATTATGTAGATCACCTCTATACTGGATGGAGGCACGTGAGTCAGATCTGTTAGAACTGAGTCTTGTGTAGGAGATGTCATAACTAGTTTAGATTATTTATATGTGTATGAATACATCTTGGATTAGATAGAATACTTATGATAATAGATGTTGATGACCATTAGAGTTTACTAAGGTTGATTGTTTCTTCCTCAAAGTGTCTTCGAAATTGGGTCTCTATAAGATATGGAGGCAGGGAAAGTCGGTGCCCATATTTGTTGGAACGTTTGATATTGGGGAGATAATTAGGCCATCGACATACTGATTGGCTCTTCTACAGAGGTATAGTGTTATACTTGATGTTTTCCATGTGTCATACATTCAAAGGTATCACCCTGACCTTTCTCATGTGATATATCTGGATGATGTTGACCTTGAGATTAATGTTTCTTTTGAGGATAATTTGATACATGTATTAGATCACAGTGAGAAAGTGTTGTGGGGAAAATACCATGCCAATATTTAGAGTATTTTGGAAAAATAGATGTGTTCAGGATGTATCATGGGAGAGAGTAGAAGATATATGGGATCAGTGGACTGATCATTTTATCTCAAAGTCTTAGAGATTCTTAGGATTATAGCTCAAGGATGAGCTATTATAGGTTGGGTAGGTTAAAAGATCTCATCATTTTCTAGGTACGTCTCGTTAAGTGTTTCATGGGTTCTTAGTGAGATGGAAAACTATAAAAGAGGTTTGGGTTGTATATAAAGGAAAAACGGATGAAAAATAAATTGTAGAACATTTACACACAATGTAAATGGATTATACATTGTGTAATTGATTGAGGGTTTTAATAAAATAAATTTAAGGTGAAGGATTTTTCAATTTATTCATCTAAAAACATTTAGATGACATGTAATCGCTTTAAAAACCTTGTAAATGACTAACCTGCTATTTTAAACATGTTTTGAGGATGAAGTATCATTTTCTTAGCTACAGCCCTTCTACTCCAACCCTACGGAGACTCTTAAAAGATATGGAGCATTTTATTCCTCTCAAATTATTGCAGATTGGGGTTGGATACCTATTAAGACCTATTTAATTTATTTCCCTTATGTTCCTCCTTCATCGGATGAAGAGGGACAACCCTTGATATTTTTGGGTTTGGGGTTGATCATGATCTGGGATTTTGTTCTAGTCTCTTTTACAATTTATGATTCAACCGTCTTACATCAAATGGGGTTTTCCCTTAGCAATTATTCATCATAAATTTTGAGGTAGTTGGTCTATAATTCGAATACCAAAGTCATGATTTAAATTATGTGTTTTTAATTGTAGATTTTATAATGGATGTTTATTAATTGGGTTCTTGATTGAATTAATTAGTTTGGTGAATTAACTAATTGAGGGAAATATCAAATTCAGGATATTGGTATTGTAGTTTTGTGATAATTAATTATTGAGTTAATTGTGATATAATGAGATATTTTATTAGGTATAATTAATTATTAAGTTAATTATGATATATAGAGATTGTTGATTTGAGATAATTAATTATAAAATTAATTATGGGATGTTGAGTTTTAGTATATTTATTAATTAACTGGTGGATTAATTAATGTGATTAATGTGATTAACAAATTGGGGAATTAATTAAGGGGATTGAATTGATGAACTAATTATTGAATTACTAATAGAAATGAGAAGATTAATTAATTGTGGGATTAATTAACGAAAAAATAAGAACAATTAATGTTATAATAGAATTTATGTGTTAATTGAGAACAGTAAATGGTAAAAATGTAATTTATGAGTTCATTTGGAATAATCGATAGTAACAACAAAATTTATGTGTTAATTGTGAATAATAAAAATTGAAAATGAGATTTATGTGTTAATTGAGAATAATAAATGGTAATAATGGAATTAATGTGTTAATTGAGAACATTACATGGTAATAATGGAATTTATGTGTTAATTGAGAATAATAAATGGTAAAAGTGTCATTTATGTGTTAATTAAGAACAATAAATGGTAAAAATATAATTTATGAGTTAATTGGGAATAATAAATTTTAAAATAAAATTTATCTGTTTATTGATTACAATAGATGGTAACAATGGCATTTATTTATTAATTGAGAACAATAAATTGTAACTATGGAATTTATGTGTTGATTAAGATGAAATGAATGGTAACAATGGTATTCTGAGATACGATATCCCTCGAGAATAGCTCGGGATTAGGCTTGAGTCGAGCAAGTAACGAAGTATGGGTGTATATGGGAACCTAAGGGAATATGTGGTAAAATAAATATTAATTGATAATGTGATAACTATTTACATATGAAATGCAATTATTTTCATTATAAAACTACATACACTATTATTTGACTGTATATGGTTTTAGATGCCATTGGTGGTGGCCTAGTGAGTTTTACTCACACCCAGTGTTTGATGGATGATTTGGGATGAAACATGGATGTGGGGACATCATGTGGTTTAGTACCCGTTGGGATTTTTTAGTGTCTTTTATATTCAGTTTTCATTTTGACACTTGGCATGTACTTTAGCAAGGAATATCTATTGTTCAGTTTTGATATTTTATTTAAAGATTTTGTCATATTGATATATTGGTTTTTCATGGGTATTGATTATATGTTATTTTTTATTGTTTCTTATTTTCCTCTGGTGTATTACTTTGATTATAATAGGGTATAGTCTCTTCATGAAAAATATTAGACCCCCACTTCTAGTCAGAAGCATCTGGCATATGGGGAGGTGTTCCTAAGGTCATGTAGTGCACCTGCTCGAGGTACCAGTGTGTGGGACTTGGGTAAGGATGATACATAATTGATAAAATATACAGGATTGTTGAGTTCTAGTGTCCTGTAAAGCAGGAAAAAATATATGATGTATATAAACCTTTTTTAATTCTCTAGAAATACTCCTTTATGATCCATCCTATGTCAATTTACTACAAGTTATATACTAGAGACATTTATCAATGTAAAGGGTGTCCATGAATCCAAATAAGGGATAATAACTATATGATAACATCATAGGTGAAACATAAAGAATATCATAAGAAAAATAACATAAGAACTTTAGGCATAACATAAGTATATGAACATAAGAACATGAGGAATTACATGGAAAAGTGGTTATAACATAAACATCATATGTTCATTAACATATCACAAAATTTCAACACTAAGGTATCATAAAACATATTACTAAGGATTTTTACCAATGTATCATTAAACATTACCAAGGCACGGTACCATGATGTCATGAAAATTCCATATCCAAAGATTAACTCTTTACCTAATACATTAGAGATCTATTAGGTTGCACACTTAATATTTCTAACATTATGTGTTCCACATCGATCAATGATCATAAGTAAATATCATTTTAAACCCATGAGTAGGTAAGTGTGGGTTTCATACCTAGATTTCCCCCATAAATAATTGAAAGATACATCTGAATGGATTCCCTTCAATGAAAATCATGTTTAATATTCATGAGAAGATATTTTAGATTGGAAAATAAAGGTATGGTTTAAGTAGCATAATGGGTATAAAAAATGGATTTTTTAATGGGATTAATGAGTGATAATTAAGTCTCCCATTAACAAGACATCATATATAAAGTAATATTGGTTTTTATAAAAACATTAAATCATTATAAATTTTGAATCAAAAGGCTTATACAGAATAAATACTTGAATTGAAAGTGTAGAAAGACAACCCTTACCTTAATAAGTTACTACTTAAATCCTAATAGAGGCATATCAGAAGCCTGGGAAAACATTGTTAGGTCTTTATAGAAGTATAGGGAGGGGAAATTCATACCCAATAGGTTTTGACTTGATATAATAGGCAGAAAGGGTGGCTATTTATACTTGTGTGTGTGGGGGAGGGGATTTAAGGGTTAAAAAATATATATATTAGCCACTTAAGGGTGAAATTTTTTTCAAAAACCATACCAATTTGAAATTAACCTTACAACCAACCCATTTAATGAATATAATACCAAAATAATTTGTCTATATTAAAATTCTAAATTTTAGTTCCAAAATGTAAAGTATAAATTTCAAATTTCAAAATATTTTTTTAGTTTTTTTTATACTTATGAAATTGAATTTATATTGAATAAAATGTTTCATAACTTTTTTCATCATGCTCGCATAATAATGACAACATATAAATCATGGTAGTCATGAAATGGCAATGTTCACTTTTTCACCCGAAAATCAGCTTTCTTGGAAATTTACAAAAAAAGATCCCTATTCTAATATTGATGTGTTGATTCCAATATTAATATTAATTTTATCAAAATAACACTCTTAATATGATAATTGTATCATTAAAATAAAAAAACTTATTTTTTGGAAATTAATAGTTTGTATGACATAATCAACTTATTGACAATTATAAAAAAATACTTGGGACTTCATTAAATTATATTTTCAATTATATTTAAATGAAAAGTGTTTTATAGATTATTTAATGAAAATAAATTTTATTTTAAATTTATAAATGTATCAAAAAATATAATTTTAACCATACTTACAAAAATAAAATTTATATTCTTTTATTCTAAAAATATATTTTATCACATTCATTCGATATTAAAACGCTTTCTGTCTTCTATATAAATAAGATTAAAATAAAATAAGTAAAAAATATAATTAAGTAGAGTAAATAATATTTAATTTCTAAATAATTACACCTTAATACTACTTGAGGTCGGGACACATAACCCCTTATTATATTTTTGTCTGCCCTAAGGGTAAGATATGTGATTTTAGTAGTTTTTGGGATGGTTTATCCAACATCACTCAAGTGGTGATATCTATATGATTGAGGTTCTCTTGAAAATGATATTTCTCATGTCTCATTTTCTGAAGTTCGACTTGGTTTTGGTCAAGGGAAAAGCCTAGTGACACCCCCTCTCTCTTGAAATCTGACAAATGAACCTCATAAGGGAAGTTCCTGCTAGTAGAGGTCAAGGTTTCTTTATTATAGATTATAAAAAAAATCCTAAATGTTAGTTTATAATGGCTATATAACCAATAATCACAATTCGAAATGGTAATATTGACTAATGAAAATAATTTACAGCAACCATATTGGGTAACCGTTATAATTCCCAATGACCATATTCACCAACAATCATAATGACTAATAATGAAAATTCCCTATGTAAATAATAATAATCTCATACTTTATCATTCACTACTTCACTCACAAAGGTTCTTACAAATCCCTTGATAATGCCTTTCATATTCCTAATGCTTCTCATAATTTTTAGTTTTATCATGGTTGGAATGATCTTCATGGGAGAATTAAATCATATGAAGTTACCCTTAGTGATTTTACTATTATTCGTTGATTATATCACTACACTATTTCTATTTTTTCTAGTCAATATTAATGTACGATGTGATAAGAAAATTATTATCCTTAATATGTAATTTTATAGTAAAATATTTTTTGATAAACAAGAGTTATTGTATTAATAGAAAGAAATTATGGATCGCCACATCTGCCACCCCTGTAAAAAACAATTTTCCCTCAAAATTTTCATCTAACATCAAAATAAATGGGATAATTTTTCATTCATCACTTATTCAGTTTTCCATGTTTCTTCTTCAAATTTTTTATTTCTCCACAATACATTCATTAATCGGGTTATTCAGTTCTTTAACACTTGTACAATTTATTTAAGAATTTAGATTGATTATTATTTAATAATATATATTTATTTAAGAATTTATATTGATTCAGTTCTTCGGAAATTGTACAATTTATTTGATATGATTTATTTTTATTTATTTGTACTTAGTTACCCCTTCTTTCCAAATAAAATTACATCTTACCAAGGTGATGCTTTTATGAACACATGATCTTATATATGAAATTATAAATCCTTCCTTTGATTATCCACATACCTCTTCTATCAAGTCTGAGGTCCCTTGATATGTCTCTGGATCACTGGTATCTTCTACATGTTTTTGTTTATAAGTTCTGGTCTCAATGGTTTTCCATCTCTAACTTCATTCCAAAATGTTGGAGTTTTAGACATTTTACCATAATTTTCTTCATATATATCCACTTATAACACTTAATTAGAAAATGTTATTATAAGAGAATTCAATGAGTGAAATATATTAGCCTCAGGTCCCTATAAAATTAAGTGAGCTATACATTGACATGTCTTCCAACATTTGAATAGTCCTTTCCTATTTCCCATCAGTTTAAGAATGGTAGTCTATACTTAGGTTTACTTCTATATTCATAGAATTTTGAAGGATTCCCCAAAAATTAAATATTAATCCTTGAATATGGTAAAAAACAATAGACATTGGTGCAACATGAAGTCTCTCCACATCTGGAATATATATAAGATAGAAATTATCATGTTATAAATCCTTTAATATGGTAATGAAATGGGCAAACATTGTTAATATATTAATGATTTCCCATATTGTAAGATCCTAAATATCTTGGAGGTATGTACTTGTTTAAATTTTGGTTAAAATATATTTTCATGGGCCAATGAAATTTTTTCTGGGTGTGTGAGGAACCTCAAGGGTGTTCCGGGGGTTCAAAACATGAAATGAAGGAAAACCGGTCCAAATTGTGCAAGGCGCACGATTGTTGCATAATTAAGTAAATCATGTGGTCTTCTCAGAAAAATCGTTAAATCTTAGATTTTGGAATATTACATGGTTGGTTCATGTTTTTTAAATCATGTGTGCCCTCCTAGGTAACCGTGTGAGCCAAATCCCCTTAGAAAGTGGTTGGCTCATGGTTTTCACACGGTTTGGAAAACCGTATGGGGAAACTATGCACCCTTGTAAAAGTTAGAAAAATTAAAAAAATTCCTTTAAAGGATTTCAAATAATCATCCAATTTTCTCTCCCATTTCCTATTTTTAAACCCTAGGGACAAACCAAGGCTTTCAAATCTTTTGATATATTTACCTTCTTCATTTTTAGTCCATTTGGAGTTTTTTTATAGAGGATTGACGCTATGGGTTAGTCTAATCATCTCATCAATTCTATTTTCTGAATTAGGGTTTGAATCTTGGTAGATCTTCTTCTAAATCCCTAAACCCCTATTTTTGTAAGGTAATATTTATAAGGACCCGTCCTTAAAACATTACTTAATATTGAATTAAATTGAATAATTCACATTGATGATCTTTTCAGGTTTAGAGTTTTTGAGAATTAGGACATAACTATTACATCTCAAAGATTACAAAGTAGACACATCTACTCAGTTTCCATTTTTTCACAAGATAAAAACTCTTGAACAAAAGAGTCATGTTTAGTTCTTGTATTAGACATCAGGACATTTTATTGATCTCATCCTTGACCCTATTCAACTTTATGTCCTGTGAAAAAACATTTCAAAAAACTTGGGATGAGCATAAAAAGCTCAGTAAGGGTTATAACAATATGGAAAGAAAACATTAGTCAATGTATACATAAGAATCAATGAGATCATACTTTACTCATAAAACATAAGTAATTTATCATACCTCATGAAATCATAAGATTTATGCATAACTCAATAGAAATCATAATACATAAAGGTAACTTGAGTCATTCATAACATTCTTACGTAGGGAGTAACCCTCATTGTTACGTTTGGAATACCCATCACAATATATTCCCTAAATCCTTTCAGAGAAACCTTATCGTTTAACTCCTTCACGTTACCCAATGCATTGGAGAGCTATATCGGGCTCACCCGCCCTTAGATAATCACGGAACCACCTGTCTTCATAATAATTCCTAAGATCCATAACATAATTGTATCACATAAAACATGCATAATGTAAACATAACATTTCAACATTTCAATCACAAGATATCAATACAACACATTGATATAATAAAAACATTATAAAAACCATTTTAAATACCAAAATAAAAGAAAAGTAAAGCATGGTATTTATTTTTCATTTAAAAAAATGTTATGGCTTGTAGAGGTAGCCGAAACTCAAATAATGGTCAAGGCGGCAGAGAAGTCGTTGTCTCCGCATACGTACAACAAAAAAACATTCCTTTTGTCATTTAGTAAAACACTTCATATATAAAATATTCCTTTTGAATAGACATAAAATTCAAATGGGTTTATACACCATATAAAGTAAAGTTGTGTATAAAACAAAATATGCCTCAATGAAAGGAGATTGAGACGAAGTCCCTTATAAAGAAGGTATCCTTAAATTAAGGATAAATCAATCTCATAATTATGTGTGACAAATATAAATACACCCAATATAAGTGGATATTATGTGTAAAACAACCATAGGTCATTCACACATATTCATAGGATGACATATTCAATAACTACAAGTTGAACCCAAAGAAATCAAAATTGGGTTAAAAAGTTCCTTTGGTAAAATTCGACAGCCTAACGGTGTCACCTTAAAATTAATAAAATTAGTTGATGAGAGAGAAAATGGTATCTCATAACTTGGACATAAAATTTACATCAATAAGGATATAGAATAACATATCCCAACATAAAAATATGTAAATTAGAAGACATAAAAAAATAAGTCTTTTAAAAAGAGGAGTGTGAAAGGTTCCCTTACCGATTTGGGCAACTTTCAAACGTACACCCCATGAAATAAGGGTCATAAAATGAAGATTTAAATACCCATAAATGAGATTATTTTATAAAAATAGTAAAATAATGGGAAGTACATACACCACACAAAAGTAAATAGTGGCAAATGTTGCATGATTCTCAAGGGAATAAAAAATGAGATGAAAATCCCCTTATGAAAATTCGGTAGCCTAACGGCGCCACATAAAGTTTACAAAAATGGATTGATGATATCAAATAGGGTATCTCATCATATTAAAATAAAATTTACAGAAAGAGGAATATAAAAGAACATCCCCCAACATAATAAAGAGGAGCTTAAAGTAAGTTACATAAAAAGAGTACTTAAAAAGAAAGAGAGAGGTAGGATCCCTTACCTCAAGTCTGACTTGTCTTGTTCATTTCTTTATATTCCTGAATAATAAACTTTGGTAAATTTATAATTTATTAAGTACCTCCTTTAAAGATTATTATTCATTTCATATCACATATTATAATGTTATAATAATTGGTTAATAATGTGAGTTCATATCAGACGTTTTTGTTGATGTTTGGTACATGAGTCAAAAATGAACTTGTTTGAAAATGATTATCCATGTAGTTATAAGTAAATCATCTCCAGAATAGTACTAATGATTTAAATATCATATATATCCATTAAATATTCATTTCATACTATTTCATAACATTTGGAGATAAAAAAGAAATGAAATGCACCGTTCATGGAGACGGTAGGTCGTACATACGCATGAACGCTACTTTCATTTCATTGTCATATTAATGGAATTAAAAAAATGAGAGATATATATATTATAATTAAAGTATAATATATATGTTATATAGGTCACATATGTTCATTAATCTCATTATTTATACATTCCTTGTATTGCATGAATGAGTCACATCACTTGAGGGGGCGGTAGTCCACACTTCCTCGTATGAAATTATCGCATTTCCACAACATGAAAAGCATAAAGGAATGTTTTAAATATAAAATAAATAATCATAGAGAGAAAATAAATATAATATATATCATATAAAAATATTTCCATCATAATGGCCACCATGAGAGGTGGTAGTAGAAGATAGAACAATCATTGTTTTGTGAGGTAGTAATTCGTCATCCACAGAAACAACATATTCCTTAACCATTAGATGAAGGTGTCTGTAAGTGTAGCTCGAATATTTCCCATAAAAAATCCTAGTATATTTAAGATACTATTTTTGTTACAAAATAAAGGAATAAAAATAGTTTAGGGGGTTAGAGAAGCAAAATAAAACAGAAGAACATTAGAGAGGACTTTACCTTTAAATCGGGTAACTCCCCTTGGTTTGAACCAAAAGGGTTTATTGAAGAGCTTGCTGCCTAAGGGAAGGCTTCTAGTATGAGGAGAGGGATGTGGAGAGATTAAATGGTCAGATCTTGGGCAATCCAATGGCTTGAGAGTTGTGGGTATGGTGGTAGAGGTGGGGGTCTTTTTTAAGAGAATAGGAGGGGCACTCTTGGAAAGTTATAAAATATTACTTTATTATAATATGCTTTTCGAATTTTAAAGGTCCCAAAAGGATATATTTGGAGTATAAGGTGATAAGGTTTCTAATTCCACCCATCCAATAGGTTTGTGACAATTCTAAGACTTATATTTTACCCTATCTTCTCATTTTATTTAAATCATTCATTTATGAGGTAATCACTCCATCATCACGGTGTCATAAATAAATTAATTTATTTAATGTCTTAAAATTATATAAAAAATATCATGATTTATGAAATCCATTTATCTTTATAATGAATATTTATATTAAAAAATATGGCTTTTATAACTCCATGTAAAAATTGTTTTAGTAAAACAATACATGCTTGTGACATTTGAATTTTAACATTGAATAAAAAGTTATAAATGTCATTTTCCTACCAATGTGGTTCCATGGGGTCCCCAAGTTGACCCATGGATTTTATTGGTCGGCCATGACTCATACAATATAGTTAGGACATGTGTCAAGGTCATTTCATATTATTATAACATTATCTTTACCTTAAATTACACTAATTACCTTTAATCACGATTAATAAAACTTAAAAGTTACTATTCACCAAAAAAATTATTTTAATCCCATTGAACCAAATTTTACACCCTAATGAAAACCATGTATGTCGGATTTTTAAAATTCAAATCACAGAAGTGGTAAAGTTTCATTTAAACGAAAAATCAGTTTTTTAACTTCCACATAGTAGTTTCACTATTCATCAAAAATTGAAGTTTTTTAGAAAAATACCAAAAATTCACCCTAAGCTATATTTGATATTCCGAATTCAAAAATGATGTCTATTTTAAAAAAAAACATATAAGTTTCATTAATTAATTTAATAATTAATTCCCGTTGTCAGAAAAAATAGGTTGTTTTTATGAAACAATATATATCAAAAGATTGGCACTAGTTTAAGTCCAATTTCAAAGTGAAATTAATTCCAATGACCAATATTGGATTGAATGGTAAAAATATATTATAATTGGACTTTAAAACCAATTTAAAATATATTATAATCATATAAATAAATTATATTAAAAAGATATTTTTAATTAAAATTCAACATTTTTCAGTATTCATTAAAAAAATGAACTTTATCGGAAAAATACCCAAAATTTACACAAAGTAAATTTTGATGTCCCAATTATAAAGAAAAAATTTATTTTTTCCAATAGAATGTATAAGAGTTACCAAAACTATATTAAATATGGTTCACCATTAAAAGGCGATAAATCAACCTTTTAGTGAATTTTAGAGTATTTATGCTTAAAATTGAATTCTTTTCTTATTTTAATCCTTTATCTTTTATTGGTTAAATGTAAAAACATGTAACGAACATATAAAATAATATTTTAGTTATTTCTATTCATTCCCGCCAATACAACGGCTAGGCGTTAACTACCATTTAAAATAATATTATTTTATTATTAGAGTACAACGTAAGATTTCAAAGAAACTCGTTGTTGCGTATTGGGTACACCATCGAGCATAGAGTTTACTTTAATGTAATATTAATAATTTATTCACAAATATTAATAAATATGAAAAAGTAAAATCTTTATTTTCCTGGGATGTTACATCCTTCCCCCTTTTTGGGAATTGCATCCTCGTAATTTTAAAATTGGGCTCTGAAACTTCATTGAAATCCCCACATCAGAAAAGAAGTAAATTAAACTGTCACTTTAAAAGAAAGAAATGGAAGTACAAAGGTCACTCGAGTTAACCCATACTAGGATTTCATGTAGGAAAACATTGACATAGAAGAGAAAACAAAGGGTCATGTTCTGATGGAGAGTGATAGAAAACATGATTAGGAGAAATTTAACCACAAGATGATCACAAACTTGTGATGGGTTAAATGGTATTTGATTCCCCATTAGGAAAAGTTAACGGACAACATTTTTGTTTTAAGTTACTTTTCATTGAGGAATTTATTTATGATCTTAAATAAATCATAAGGGAATATACTTACTTGTCATGTAGACTTTCATCTTTTACTATATTTCTAACACAAACTCATACTTTCTCCAAATGATGAGTATTTAGGATGACTTGTTCACATTAAGAGTGCTATAATCAACATCTAGAGAATCACTTAATCCACAAAAGAGAACTACATATTTCCCATGTCTTTAGACAAAAACCAAAACCAAAATTGTTAGTATGAGATCAGATAATACCCAAAAAGAATAATCCTTTATAAAAAGAACATCAATTCTTAATCTCCAAAATTTGTCCAACAAAACCCAAATTTCAACGAAGACCATTCGATAAAAACTTTTTCCATAAAATTCATCACATTAAACCAAACTAAGATTGAAACCCAAATATTTTTATGATTTAATCACATAGTCTTCCAAGGTAAAATTAACATTTATCTCCAAATAACATCAGTTTCTCTTAAAGTATCACATTGAAAAGTAATTAACCTAATCATATATCTTCCATGATAGGTCAATATTTTCTTATATAACCCAAAATCAACTTATTATTGATTCATAAAATTATATAACTAAAAATAATAAGTCATACTAACCAGGGACTTCACGTAGTCCAGTGGTAGGAGATGCTCCCTTGTCGCCCTTTAGTTGGGGGTTTGATTCTTGTGGCCTTACTAGATGCGACGAGTTGTCACCCATCCTACGGGTTGTCCTTTTTATAAAACTCCAAAAATAACCCTAACATGTTTTAACCTCAATGGTTTCCTTATACCTCCCATTTTCATCCAAATTCATTATGATCTCAACATCTTAATCTTTGAAGTCTTATTTCCCCACCATAAGATAAAATAAAATGATTCCCAAAAATGAAGAACATCATACCTTGATCATGGTGTCCATTTGGTTTCATCGTCATCCTGTTCACGTAGATAGAAGGTCCATGCATTGCAATAATTATTTATAGATCCTTCAAAATCATTTTCTTCCTCCATACAAACACACCTTGAACAACATAGGTCATATGGGTGTTCACAGAAAAATAGTTTTGGAAAATAATCATGTATGACATATAATTTCAAGACATCTGATAAGACATGATTTCTAAAAAATAGTCTGACTGAATTTGAGTTGAAACTTTCAATTAATGGTCCTTTTAAAATACCATATGTATGTGATGAGAAACTATATTTTTAAAGAAAATATAAATAGGTTGGAAAAGGGTATCCTTCTTCAGCACCTTCTTTAAAATCATAATATTCTTCAAAATATTGTGATAAGGTAAAATATTTTAAAATGCCTTGATAATATCTACCTTTCTTAAAAATATGAGAATATTTTGAAAATATGATTTGTCTAAATACAACCCATGATCCACGATGATAATGAGGTATAGTGGAGGTGTTTGATATCTCAAACAGCTTCTTGCAAGTGATTTTTATTCTAGAAAAAGTTTCCCAATCATCCGAACATGACTTTGCAGTAATTATTGCAAGAAAGTCATCAGGAAGAGACAAGAATGTCATTTGAGATCCTCCTCCTTCTATTCCCTTGATCTGAAAAAGTTATAAAACAAGGATTTAACTAAGATAATAAACATAGGGACTAATCATGTGTTTAACGAAAACTCCTAATCCCTAAAGTTGTCTAAACCGACCTTTGATACCAACTATAACGACCCATCCTTAAAACATTACTTAACCTTGAATTAAATTGAATAATTCACATTGAGGATCTCTTCAGCTTTAGAGTTTTAGAGAATTAGGACATAACCATTACATCTCAAAGATTACAAAGTAGACACATCTACACAGTTTCCATTTTTTTCACAAAATAAAAACTCTTGAACAAAATTTTCATGTCTAGTTCTTGTTTTAGACAGCATGACATTTCCTTGATCCCATCCTTGACCTTATTCCACTTTATGTCCTGTGAAAAACATTTCAAAAAACTTGGGATGAGAATAAAAAGCTCAGTAAGGGTTATAACAATATGGAAAGAAAACATTAGTCCATGTATACATAAGAATCAATGAAATAATACTTTACTCATAAAACATAAGCAATTTAACATACCTCATGAAATAATAAGATTTATGCATAACTTAATAGAAATCATAATACATAAAGGTAACTTGATTCATTCATAACATTCTTACGTAGGGAGTTACCCTCATGGTTACGTTTGGAATACCCATCACAGTATATTCCCTAAATATCTATGGAGAAACCTTAGCATTTAACTCCTTCGCATTACCCAATGCATTGGAGATCTATATCGCGCTCACCCGCCCTTAGTTTATCACGGAACCATCGGTCTTCATAACAATTCCCAAGAACCATAACATAATCATTTCACATAAAACATGCCTAAAGGAAACATAACATTTCCACATTTTAATCAAAAGATATCAATAAAACACATTGATATAATAAAAACATTATGAAAACCATTTTCAATACCAAAATAAAAGAAAATTAAAGCCTGGTATTTATTTTTCATTTAAAAAAAAAAGTTACGGCTTGTAGAGGAAGCTGAAACTCAAAAAATGGTCACGGCGGTGGAGAAGTCGTTGTCACCGTATACGTATGACAAAAAAACATTCCTGTTGTCATTTATTAAAACGCTTCATATAAAAAAGATTCCTTTTGAATAGATGTAAAAGTAAAATGGGTTTATACACCATATAAAAGAAAGTTGTGTATAAAAAATCATGCCTAAATGAAAGGATATTGAGACGAAGTCCCTTATAAAGAAGGTATCCTTAAATTAAGGATAAATCAATCTCATAATTATGTGTGACAAATATAAATACACCCAATATAAGTTGATAATAAGTTTAAATCAACCAGAGGTCATTCACACATATTTATAGGATGGCATATTCAATAACTACTAGTTGAACCCAAAGAAATATAAATTTGGTTAAGAAGTTCCTTTGGTAAAATTAAACAGCCTAACGGCGTCACCTAAAAATTAATAAAATTAGTTGTTGAGAGAGAAAATGGTATATCATAACATGGACATAAAATTTACATCAATAAAGATATAGAATAAAATATCCCAACATAAAAAGATGTAAATTAAAAGACATAACAAAATAAGTCTTTAAAAAGAGGAGTGTGAAAGGTTCCCTTACCGATTTGGGAAACTTTCGAAACGTACACCCCATGAAAGAAGGTTCATAAAATGAAGATGTAAATACCCATAAATGATATTATATTATTCAAATACTAAAATAATGGTAGTTACATACACCACACAAAAGGAAATAGTGGTCAATATAGCATGAATCTCACAGGAATAAAAAGTGAGATGAAAATCCCCTTATGAAAATTCGGCAGCCTAACAGCGCCACATAAAACTTCCAAAAATGGATTGATGAGATCAAAGAGGGTATCACATCATATTAACATAAAATTTACACAATATTAATATAAAATAACATCCCCCAACATAAGAAAGAGGAGATTAATGTAAGTTACATAAAAAATAGTACTTAAAAAGGAAGAGAGAGAGGTAGGATCCCTTACCTCAAGTCCGACTTGTCTTGTTCATTTCATTATATTCATGAATAATAAACTTTGGTCAATTTATAATTTCTTAAGGACCTCCTTTAAATATTATTATTCAGTTCATATCACATATTATAATGTTATAATAATTGGTTAATAATGTGAGTTCATATTAGACGTTTTTGTCGATGTTTGGTACATGAGTCAAAAATGAACTTGTTTGAAAATGATTGTCCATGTAGTTATAATTAAATCATATCCAGAATAGTATTAATGATCTAAATATCATATATATCCAGTACATATTCATTTTATACTATTTCATAACATTTGGAGATAAAAAACAAATTAAATGCACCGTTCATGGAGATGGCAGGTCGTACGTACGCATGAACGCTACTTTCATTTATTTGTCATATTAATGGAATTAAAAATAAATTAGAGAGATATATATAATAATTACAGTATAAATATATTTTATATAGGTCACATATCTTAATTAATCTCATTATTTATACATTCCACGTATTGCATGAACGAGTCACATCACTTGAGGGGGCGGTAATCCACACTTCCTCGTATGAAATTATCGCATTTGCACAACATTCAAAGCATAAAGGTATGTTTTAAATATAAAATAAATAATCATAGAGAAGAAATAAATATAATATATATCATATAAAAATAGTGCCATCATAATTTCCACCATGAGAGGTGGTAGGAGAAGATAGAACAATCATCGTTTCGTGAGGTAGTAATTCTCCATCCACAGAAACAGTATGTTCTTTAACCATTAGACTGAGGTGTGTGTAAGTGTAGCTCGAATATTTCCCATAAAAACATCCTAGTATATTTAAGATAATGTTTTTGTTACAAAATAAAGGAATAATAATATATTATGTGGTTGGAGAAGTAAAATAAAACAAAAGAACATTATGGAAGACTTTACCTTTAAATCGGGTAACTCCCCTTTGTTTGAACCAAAAGGGTTTCTTGAAGATCATTCTGCCAAAGGGAAGGATTCTAGGATGAGTAGAGGGATTTGGAGATATAAAATTGAAAGATCTTGGACGATAAAATGGCTTGAGAGGTGTGGGTAAGGTGGTAGATGTGGGGGCCTTTTATAAGAGAAGAGGAGGGGCACTCCTGGAAAGTTATAAAATATTAATTTATTATAAAATGATTTTCGGATTTTAAAGGTCCCAAAAGGATATATTTCTAGGATAAGGTGATAAGGTTTCAGATCCACCCATCCAAAAGGTTGTTGATAAGCTTAATACTTATATTTTACCCTATCTTCTCATTTTATTTAAATCGTTCATTTATGAGGTAATCACTGCATCATCACGGTGTCATAAATAAATTAACATATTTAATGTATAAAAATTATAAAAAAACTATCATGATGTAGGAAATATTTTTATCTTTATAATTAATATTTATAGTAAAAAATATGACTTGTATAACCCCATGTAAATTTTTTTTAGTAAAACAATACATGTTTGTGACATTTTAATTTTAACTTTAAATAAAAAGTTATTAATGTCATTTTCCTACCAAGGTGGCTCCATGGGGTCCCCAAGTTGACCAATGGATTTTATTTCTCGGCCATGACTCATCCAATAAGGGTAGGACATTTTTCAAGGTCATTTCATATTATTATAACATTATCTTTACTTTAAATTACACTAATTACCTTTAATCACGATTAATAAAACTTAAAAGTTACTATTCAACAAAAAATTATTTTAATCTCATTGAACCACATTTTACATCCTAATTAAAACCATGTATGTCATGTTTTTTAAATTCAAATCACAGAAGTTTTAAAGTTTCATTTAAACAAAAAATCAGTTTTTTAACTACCACTTAGTGGTTTCACTATTCATCAAAAATTGAAGTTTTTTAGAAAAATACCAAAAATTCACCCAAATCTATATTTGATATTCTGAATTCAAAAATGATTTCTATTTTAAAAAATTAAAAATATATAAGTTTCATTAATTAATTTTATAATTAATTCGTGTTGGCAGAACAAATAGCGTGTTTTTATGAAACAATATATATCAAAAGATTGACACTAGTTTAAGTCCAATTTCAAAGTGAAATTAATTCCAATGACCAATATTGGATTAAATTGTAAAAATATATTATAATTGGACTTTAAAATCAATTCAAAAGATAATCTAATCATATAAATAAATTTTATTAAAAAGTAGTTTTGAATTAAAATATAACATTTTTCAGTATTCATTAAAAAAATGAACTTTATCGGAAAAATACCCAAAATTTACACAAAGTAAATTTTGATGTCCCGATTCTAAAGAAGAATTTTATTTGGTCCAATATAATGTATTAGAGTGACCAAAACTATATTAAATAGGGTTCACCATCAAAAGGCGATAAATCGACCTTTTAGTGAATTTTAGAGTATTTATGCTTAAAATTGAATTCTTTTCTTATTTTAAGCCTTTATCTTTTATTGGATAAATGAAAAAACATTTAACAAACATATAAAATAATATTTTATTTATTTATATTCATTCCTGCCAATACAACGACTAGGTGTTAAATACCATTTAAAATAATATTATTTTATTATTATAGTGCAACGTAAAATTTCAAAGAAACTCGTTGTTGTCTATTGGGTACGCCATCGAGCATAGAGTTCCCTTTAAAGTGATATTAATATTTTATTAACAAATATTAATAAATATGAAAAATTAATATTCTTTATTTACCTGGGATGTTACAATATTGGTTAAGTATTCAAAAGAGGTTTGAATCAGGATATAAAGAAGCTATTAATAGTGTGTTCATCAACTGATTCGGGTGGATGGTATAAAAGTTTTATCCCATGGTTTCTATAAAGATATATGCATATGAAATTTTGTTTGTGTATTCCTCTTTTGGTTTTCTTGGTACCTTTAGTAAGGTTTGGTAAAATGAACACTTAAATTAGTATTTCAACCCCTCTCAGTCCCCATGGAATTTGCGAGGATGACTTGACCTAATTAGGGCCACCCATGGGGTGCACCAACCACCCTCAAACATGGTTAACAGAAAACTTAAGGGTGAAATGGACTTGTAAATAGTTATAGCCCATGTAAAGCTTCTAAATTGGTTAATTTAATGATTCAATAATGTAAAATGGATAATTATGTTCAAATGTGTAAAATGGATATGTTATTTTTTGTCTTGGCATGTAAATGTGTTAAATTGCATTAATGATAACATGCCAAATGAATCGTGTCTTGTATTTGAAATGCAGTATTGGACTAAACATTGCAAATGAAGAATTTTTTAAGTGAATTAACATAGTGGGATGATTTTATGTTCTAAATGGATTAGTTTTGAGGATCTACTGAATTTGAATAGTGATTTAGGCATAGGAAATGGGAATTGGGCTAAATGAATATGTGATAATAATGGTAAATGTGTTAATTTATTGTGGGAAAATATTAATTCCCATTGTGTTTTTCATGGATTGTGATATTGATATTGATATAAGTTATAGTTTTTCATTATATGGTATGTGTTTGGATATTGAAAATATAAGCATTTTCCCGTATATTCCTAGAGTGTGGTATTGACATGAGGTTCTACACCCACAGGTAAAATACACATATTATGGAAGGGGATGAAGTTATATTCCCCTATTGGTTGTATTTAATGAGACCACTTGGACCAAGGATTTAAGGTGAGTGTGTTGTATTTGTGAGAATGTGTTTATCCCTAGAAAGAGAGAGAAATTGAATTATTCACCTTATGCATCAAAATTGGTGAATATGCATGTCCCTTGAACACGAGATAAAAGTGAATTAAGTAATGAGGACGGTATAAGCAATAAAATAGGTAATATTTCTAGGAATGACTTAAGATAACATTGTTAACTAATTTCACCCAAAATTTCTTTTATTTACTTTTCATTTATTGTAACTTTTATGAACTATTTATCTTGATTTTATATTTTGTTGAAAATGTTTATAGTGTTCTACTGAGTTGTACTTACACCCTGCTCAGGCCTCTATTTTGTTCCTGAGAAAACATTATGCTTGTAGGTGAGGATAGGGAAAAGGTCCCAATGCTAGGTAGTTGAGTCAGGCTTGGGATATACAGGGAAAAGGTTTCAGGCTTGGAGTTAGGATCATTTTGTGGTTTTCTATTATTTTCTTTATTTTGGATTTTTTTCACATCTGACACTACTATCATGGCATTGAATATTTATTTTAGATTGTGGTTATAACTAGTTTTGGGAGTTGTTTTATATATATGTTACTTGGTTATTTATCATTACTTCTACTATTTACATTGTTATTTATTGTGTCTTACTCTGGTAAAGAGGGAATGGTCTCACCGTGTGACTATTTAGACCCACACTACTAGTCGGTAACCTCTGGCGTATGGGGAGGCGCGCTTTGTGGTCATGTGGCGACACGGCCTGTGGTACCAATTTAATGGATCATAGGTTGGGGATGTTAATAAATTGTATTAGAGTGATTATATTTTGTGGATTTACTATTTGAGATGGTAAGTAAGATAATAGGATATTCGAGACTTGGATATGAGTTTGTGCTTGGGAGTAGCTAACCCATGCATAAGGGAAAACCCATATCACTGAGGGATGGGATTATTTTTATTAATAGGTGTTGTTATAGTTGATGATATTTCACCATTAGGTGATTCACATATTGTGTGGTGTGGCTATTTTATGATATTTTGATCATGGCCATAATGGATTGGGGTTGTGAATTCATGCATCATTATATGAACCTAGATATATAGGAGACATGGTTCATGGTAGGCCCACATGGGATGGATGAGTGGCATATAAAAGGTGGAATTCATTTTAATTTCATGATGAAATTAAAAGAATATGGGTTTTAATAAGAATGATGAAAATGGGAAAAGGGAAGGAATATAAATAAAGGTTTAAATAATTGTTCTTAATGATGATGTAAATGAGGTAGTAACAAAGTCAAAAATGGGAAATGTGCTTATGATGAAGTATTTATGTTGTGAGTGTAAAAAGGGTTTCTAGTGAAGGACCATCGAAATGTGAATTTATTTAACCCATGTTTACCATGACTTATGTTAGATATGGTAGGGGTAGTGTTCTATGTGTGATGGTATCCTTGGGTAAGGTGTAGAAAATGAGCTGTTTATGGTTATAAAATATACTTATTTTATACGAACTGTGTAATCATTGTGTTATGTGTTCTAAATATCTAGCTTGGAATTCTAGAGAAATATTTCCATGAAGACATGTTTTGGTTGGCTGACAAGAGGATGTTACTGAGAATGACCCTCTAGTAGTGTAGTAAGAGAATGTAGTGATCCATGACAATATATAAGATCAATTCCCTGATAATAAGTCTCACTTCATGAAAATGATAAAACAGGACCCGATGCGAGTTGTGCTGAGAATGTTTGAGCTGACTAGAGAATTTCAGCTATAACATCATCTAACCTTTACTATAGAGGGTGGAAGAGAGGCATTAGAGTTCTAGATATAATCTATCTAGGGGATTCTTGATCATCTAGAGACTCCTTCTAAAAATAAGTAAATTTGGAGGTATATATGTTGAGAGGTCAGGTAAATCATTAGTGGGACATCATAGTGAAAACCAAACATGCTGAGGGGATTTTATGTAAGGATTTACAAATGTATTTTCTAGATAATTTCTTCCAAGATATCTTGAGGTAGGATAAGGTTGTGGATTTCATGATTTTGGCCCGAGGGTAAATGTTAGGGCTGGAATATGCTAGTTGTTTCATTGATTTACAATGTTGTATTCCAGCATTGGAAAGAGATGAGGTAGCTATAAAGAAATGTTACCAAGATAATCTAAGGTATAAGATAAGGTCTCGAGTGAACATATTCCACATGAAAAGGTTTGAGTAAATAGTGGATTAGGCCCTTATCTTAGAAGGGAACCTGAAAGGGGATTCAGGTAGTAGAATTTTGGTACTAGTTGTATGGGAAAGTGGTGGGAATTCCAAGAGAAATAAGCATCATTTTGGGAGCTTCAATCAGGGATCAAGTGTGAAGAGTATTCAGAAATGAGGGTTTTCCTCTCAGGGTGGAGATTAGGTGTTCTGTTACTAGTGCGGAAGGCCGAGACACATACGCGGTCAATGTCCCTAACCTCCATTTGAGTGTTGGTTGTGTGAAAAAATGGGGTATGTGTTGAGATTATATAGAAATACTCACCAGTTGGGAATAGATGGGGGATTGAGAAAGATTTTTTGTGCTGGAAGGTTATCAGTTACACCATATCTGGTAGGAAGTTGGAGCTTGGCTAGATGTACTTTTTGATGAGTTGGAAGTGGTACACTGGAGGGAGAGTGTCTATTCCAACAAGTTATTTTGGAACTAGGGACTCCAGGCAGAGCCCAGTGCATAGGGGCATGTCAGCTGCATGCAGTTTCGACTACACATAGAGGTCATGAGTCTGGATTATCGACTTTTCAAGGTATTTTCATTTATATTCCAAGATTTCTAGTTCTTTATTTAACACGAGTTCCACACACAATTTTATATTTGTTTAGTTTTTAGTTGTGTTGGGCCTAGTTGTGGAACCTGTGTGTGGGGTTATGTCTATTAACACTTAATTTCATGTGAGAGATAAGTATATCAGATAGTTTAAGGGTTATTCTTTATTGGTTGGTGGATATCATTTTTGGTGGAACCTATTTGTCCACAAGATGTCAGGTTTTGACCTGATTTTGGTCATGGATTGGGTGGTGTTGTACAAGTATCATATCAATCATTACTACCATCGGGTAATATTCATATATCATGATGGAGACACTTATATCCTTTGTGGTGAGTGGGATGTCCAAGCAGTCTATGTAGGGACAGTTTTCCAACAGTTGGGGGAACTCATAGACCAAGTGGCATGCCTTATTATTGATTTTGGAGGAGTGAAACAACATGTCTTTCCTCCTATGGTGGGTTAGTATTAGGATTTGTTTCTCGAGAATTTATCAGGGCTACCACTCAAAAGGGATGTTTATTTCATGATAGAGTTTCTTCTGAGAGCAGATCCAGTTTCCATTCCTCTGTATAGAATGGAACTAGAATAACTCTAGGAACATAAAGCTCAGTTTGAGGAATTAGAGAATAAAGGGTTCATTCAACCTAGTATGTTTCCATGGGGGTCTCCAATGTGGTTTTATAAGAAGGATAAAAATCCATGGAGGCTATGTGTCAACTATTGGAAGATAAATCAAATGAAAGTTAAAAATAGATACCATATTCCTATAATTGGTGAAATTTTTGACTACTTGATAGGTGCATTGGTGTTTTCTATGATTTATTTGAGATTAGGGTATCACCAGCTTAGGCTGAGGCCTTATATTATACTACAGACTACATTCAAGAGTGGGTAATGGTTTTATGAATTTTTAGTGATATCTTTTGGGTTTACCAATGAATCAGATATGCTAATTAATTTAATAAACCGAATATTTCACCCATATTTGGTTCAGTTCGTAGTCTCCATTATTGATGAAATATTGGTGTACTCTAGAACTTGTGATGATCATGAAAAATGTCTTGACATCTTCTTGAGTAAACTAATATATCATAGGATTTGTGAAAATTTATAAATATTTAATTTCTGGATCAATAAGTTGAATTTTTTGGACACGTCATCTCGGAGGTTGGTTTCTAGTGGGTCCGGATAAAGTGAAGGTTGTTGTGTCTTGGGAGAAGCCCAAGAATGTATTTGATGTTCAATGTTTTATGGGATTTTCATGTTATTCCTGAAGATTCATAAAATATTTCTCCCATTTGGTAGCACCGCATTCATGATTAAACAAGAAGGGAGTTAAGTTTGAATTGTTTGAGCAATACGAGAATTCTTTTCAAGAGTTAATGTTATGGTTGACTACTACATAGATTTTGATCTTACCAGATCTGGGTAATAAGTATACCTTTTTCTGTGATATGTCTAGTGTTGGGATGGGGGTAGTGATGATTCATGATGGTTGGGTTGTTTTATATGGCTCATGATAGTTAAGGCCTCATGAAAGAAATTACCCTATTCATGGTCTTGATATAGCCATTGTATTTTATGCCTTATAGTGTTGGAGGCATTACTTGTTGGGAGAAAATTTTACCATGTATACCAATCACAAAAGACTTAGGTACATATTCTATCAGTGTGATCTAAATCTTAAAAAGTGAAGGTGGGTCATGTACCTACAGTACTTTGATTTTGAGTGGGTTTATATACATGGAAAAGGGAACAATATTGAGGATACTATAAGTTGTCAGACTCAGAATCAAGTGGATCAAGAATCCAACTTCAAGTGGATAATGGTGGCCTTGTTTGTTGAGATACATATAGAAGTACAATATGGGAAGGAATATATAAACTTTGCATCCATGGAAGTTTATTCTATGCTTTTGAGTTGGGTCAAAAAGACACAACTTGAGGACTTAGAGTGTTTAGCTAAGAAGTAAAGTCTTAAAGGGGGGAGTCACCTTCTGGTTGGGTTTTTAGTGTTGATGGAATTTTTTATGTATTTGGTATTGTTGTGGTGACAGTGGGTGTGTGAGAAGATTTGAAGCATGAGACTCATACATCGAAGTGGTAAGTGAATACTGGTTTGAATAATATGTACTCTAATCTTCAATAGTAGTATTGTTTACTGGGAATAAAGAAAGCAGTTGTAGATTTTATAGGGTGATGCCTGACCTATCGGTAGATGAAGTCTGACCATCAATTCCCAGGTGGGTTTTTACAGCCATTTCCCATTCCATAATGGAAGTGGGATGATGTAATGATGGATTTTGTAGTGCGTATTCTGAGGATTCCTCAAAAGAATGATGCATTATAGGTGGTTATGGATTGATTGATTAAGTGAGTCATTTATTTTTTAATCTAATAGACTTTCAGTGTTGATTAGTTTAGTGAACTATAAGTCTATGATATAGTGTGGTTACATACAGTATCAAGACACTATAGTTTTGTATTCTGATATTTGTTTTATGGCATGCTTCTATCAAGGATTATAGAGGGTAATTGGTACCCAAGTTTTTTTAAGTATAGCTTTACAATTGAAGATGGACATGCAGTCAGAGTGTATGATTCATGTTCTATAGGACATTTTGAGGGATTAGGTCCTAAATTTCGGTGGTCTGTGATAGAAACACATGTCGCTTGTTATGTTTCCCTACAAAAATAGTTTTCATTCAACATTTTATATGGAACTGTTTGAGGCACTCTATGATATTTCATATAGATCTAGGTTGTGTTGTTTATAAATGGGAGAGTTCAAGATTTTCGGACCAAGTCTTGTGCATGAGACATCAGTAAAGGTACGGTTGATTCAAAAATCCATGACAACGGATCATAGAAGGAAGAAATTGTATATAGATCAGTGTCATTGGCCTCTTGATTTTATGGGTAGGAGATAGTATGTTTCTTCAGGTGTCACCAAGGTTGGGTCACCATCAAATTATTAAATAGGGTAATTTGGCACCCAGGTACGTGGGGTCATTTGAGATTATGGAGAGGATTTGAATGGTGGATTACTAATTTGATATTACATAGAGGTATAGTGGAATGTATTATATTTTTCATGTATTTAAACTTCGATATTATAACCCTAATACATCACATGAGTTCAATGTTGAGAATGTAGAGCTTAAGGTTGATGCGTCCTTTGAAGAGCATCTGGTTAGTATTGTGGATCTTAGTGAGAAATTCTCATGAGGCAAGTTTTTTCCCTTGGTTAGGGTTTTGTGGAAACATGGAAAATTTTGGGAAGAAACCTAAAGTATGAATTATATATGTGGGCCCAGTGGCCTGATCTCTTTTATTCAGGCACTCAGTGATGCTCGGGAAGAGTGGCTAAAGGATGATCTGTTATATGGTCGTATGGTTGTAAGATCCTGAACTTCATAGAGGTATATTATTGTTTAAATTTTGGTTTCAGTCTCTTCATTTGGACCAATGAAATATTTCATAAGTTTATCAGGTTCCTATGGATTTTTTGGGGGTTTGAAACATGAAAGGAAAGAAAATCATGTCAAATTGTTCAAGGAACATGATTGGCGCACGGTTAAGTAAATTGTGTGACAATCCCAGGAAAACCATGAAACCTTGGACATTGGAATATAGCATGGATGGAATATGGTTTTTAAATCATGTAGGCCCGACCAAGTTATCATGTAACCCAAATCCCCTTAGATAGTGGCTTACACACGATTTTTGCATGGTTTGGAAAACCATGCAGGTAAACCATGAGCCCTGTAAAATTTGGAAAATTTAAAAAAATTCCATTATGGTATTTTAAAGCCTCATGGAATTTTCTATCCTATTTCCTCCTTTAAAACCCTAGAGAATAACCAAGTCTCCTAAATATTCCAAGAGATTGATCTCCTTCATTTCTAGTATATTTGGAGCACCGTCAGCTGTGGATCAAAGCTCTAGGTAAGTCTAATCCTTTCATATCTCCTTTTTTTGAATTAGTGTTTGTATCTTGTGTAATATTCTATTGAATCTCTAAATCCATATTTTCCCATTGGAATATAGGTTAAGTCTTCAAAGGAGTTTGGATCTAGATCTAAGGCAACGATTAAGAGTGAATTAATCAACGGATTTGGGGTGGGTGGTCTACATGTAATATCTCATGGTTTCTATATAGATATGTGCATATGAAATTGTGTCTGTTTATTCCTCTTATTGTGTTCATGGTACTATTAGTAAGGTTTGGTAAAAAAAGAGCACTTAAATGTTTATTTTAACCCCCTATAAATCCTTGTGGGATACATGTGGATGACTATACCTAATTAGGGCCACCCATGGGGTACGTCAACCCTCCCCAGAACATGGTTAACCGAAACATTTGGGGTGAAATGGATGGGTAAATAGGTAGATCCCATGTCGATCATGTAAATTGGTTAAAATGATGATTCAAGAAGGGAAAATTGGATAATTATGTCTAGATGTGTAAAATAGATAAGGGTTTTTTTGACTTGGAATGTAAATTGGTTAAATGGGATTAATGAGAATGTGTCAAACGAGTCATGTCTTGTACAAGTAATTCCTAAGTGGACTAAATATGGGAAATGAAGAATTTTTTAAGTGAATTAACATTGTGGAATAGTTTTTTGTGCCAAATGGGTTAGTTTTGGGGAACTAGTGAATGTTATTAGTGACTTAGGCATAGGAAATGGTAATTGGGTTAAATTACTATATGATAATAATGGTAAATGAATTAATAGATTATGGGGAAATATTAATTCTCATTGTGGTTTTCATGGATTGTGACATTTCTATTGATATTGGTTATGGTTGGTAGTGATATGGTATGTGTCCAGTGATATGATATATAATGTGAACATGGCTTCATAGATTAGGGTATTTACATGAGGTTTTATGCCCACAAGTTGAGTTAGATTGAGGCACTAAAATCCACCCAAAAATGCATAGATTAAGGAATGGGATGGAGTTCTATTCCCCTAATGATTGAATTCAATGAGACCACATAGACTAAGTAATGAAGGTGAGTGTGTTGTATTTGTAATAGTGTGTTTATTCCTAGAAAGATAAGGAACTTGACTTATTCGCCTTATTCATTGAGATAGGTGAATATTCCCAATACATTGAACATGATATGAAAGTGAATTAAGTAATAAATATGGTATAAGTAATGAAATTGGGTATATCTACTATAATGACATAAGTGAACCATATTAAGTAATTTCACCCAAACTGTCTCTTATTTTATTATTATTGTTTGGAACTTACAGACACTATTTATCTAGACTAGATATTTTGTAGACACCGTTGGTGGTGGCCTACTGAGTTGTACTCACACACTGCTCGGGCCTCCATTGTGTACTTGAATAGACTTCATACTTACAGGTCGGGATAAGGGAATGATCCTGGTGAAAGAGAGTTCAGTTGGGCTTAGGATGTACATGGATGAGGTTCCAGACATGGTGACAGGAACCTTTTGGGGATTTGTGGTGTTTTCTTTATTTTGGGTTTTCTGCACTTGTAAAACTGCAAGGATGAAATGGAATATTTATTTTATTTTTTTGGTTTTACCTAGTTTTGGGAGATGTTTCTTATGTATGTTCCTTGGATATTTCTTATTATCTCTTTTTTTACATTGTTATATTTTGTAGTGTACACATGTAATAATGGTATAGTCTCCCCATGTGACTATTTAGACCTTCACCACTAGTCAAAAACCTATGTCATATGGGGAGGTGTGCTTAAGGTTATGTGGAAACTTGGCCCAAAGTACCGGCTTTGTGGATCTTGGGTTAGGTACGTTAAACATATGGAACTATTTCCCTTGGACATCTTAGAATGGACAATAAAAAATTCCATAGTGATGTTGTACTACACCCATAAATGTATTTGTATTGGTTTTATCACACCCTTTGGAAGTTTCCCCTCCACCGTCACTTGTTGGAATACCAAACATCTTACAGTATACTAAATAATCTATCTTTTCATATTATCATTCCAATAATGATCGTGTAGATTTCTATACTTTTTAGTTCTTTTGTGATGTATATAGAACAAAAATCTATGATCTTCATCCATTAGTTATTTATTCAACTATAGAATATATGGGACACATATACTTATTCTAAACCTTGGTACTCCCTATTGATCAAGACAAATCATTGGAAGCTTTCTATTTTTCATTGCCTCTATATTCCTCTATATCATATGATCTACTCTTTGTGATTTATTGATCCTCTCTAGAAATGATGATTTGGAAATCATTTGTGATGGGATTGAATATTCCCCTTACCTTATGAATTCTATGTCCATATTTATTAAATCCTAGATCAAATGATCTCCTTTAATCCTCATCGTTTCCATAAATCTAGGGTCTTTCCTTCTTAGTGAATTCATGACTTTTTTTTCTTTAACATTTTGATAATTAATATAAAAATAATAGTGTTTAAAAATATCTAACCAAATCCTTAGTCTCATGTTTAGTTTATTATGTGTGAATATGTACTTCCTAATTTTGTGGTTTCTTTATATATCACACTTATCACCATAAATATAGTGTTTAAATATCTTTAAAGAAAATTTGACCAAAACTAACTCTAATTCATGGGTAGGATAATTCTTCTCAGATTCCCTCAACTATCAAGACACATAAGTAAACACTTTATCATTCTTCATGGGTAAAAATACAATTACTTTAAATGATTCATCAATATAAATGGAAAATACTTCTCAATTAGAGGTTAATGTTAGAACAACTTCACTAACCAACCTATTATTCAACTCTTGAAAACTTTATTCTCACTCATTTTTTCAAGTAAAATTAAGCCCCTTTTTATTTAACCGGGTTAGTGGATTAGAAATCAAGAAATATTTTTTATAAAAATTCTTTATCACCTAAAAACCCAAGGAAATTATGAATCTTTATCATTTTTGTTATATAAGTCCACTCCTTTACTTATTTAGTTTGTGCTATTTCCCTAGAGATTCTTTCACAAGATATAATGTGTCACAAAAATTACACTTATTATAAAGAGAACTAAAATTTATTGAATTTATGAATAATGAACACTTTACATTTAGTTTTTAAAATAACCCTTATGTATTACTCGTGTTCCCCATGAATTTTGTTAATACATCAAAATTTCATCAATAATGACCATTATAAATTTAAATAGTAGTCTCTAGATATTCTATTCATTAAATATATAAATATAGTCATATCATTATTCAAATAAAAGGGAATAAAAACAAAATCCTAATTTCCATACCTTGTTTGAAAGGTTATCTTTGGGATATCTTATTTCCTCACCCTCATTTTATGATACACTGATCTAAGATCAATCTTAAAAAAAAGAAATTAACTCCACAAAGCTTCTTGAATAAGTCATAAATTCTTGAAAGATGATATTTTTTATTTAGTATGATTCTATTAGGATATCTATAATCAATAAATAGTCACACTGATCCATAATTATTGTTCAAAAAGATAATAGACGCTTCACAAGGATAAACAATTAGAAGGATAACACCATTCTCCATAATATCTCGTAGTTTCCTCTTTAACTCCTCTTGATATGTAAACGACATTCCATATGGGGTTATAGATATTGGTTTAGATTCATATATAATTTTAATGTACAGTTCTATATATTTCTTTGGGGGGGATTTCCAAGTAATTATTCAGGAAAAAAATCAATGTATTCTTGAATAAAGGGTGAAAATTCCCAATTTTTTAATTTCACTTTCCTCCCCATCATCAGTAATTACTTCTATAAAGAAGGTTATATGAGGTATTTATTGACATGAACAATTTTAGGTTATATATACTTTTAAAAATAAGTTCATATCCCTCCCAGAAAATGTAAATTTACATGATTCTACCATTGATCATGGCATTGTACGTTGAGATCCATTCCATCCCTAGAATTATGTGAAATTATACTGTTGGAATGACTACTATATTTGAAAGGATATTTCACTCACCAAAGTTAATAGGGGAATTTATTTATTCTCATGTACCTTGAATATGAACTATAGTAAATTAAACTAATAACTATACTTATAACAATTAATAGTTTTATTCAATGTTCTTTGTAAAATTAAAAATAAATAAAGGATGTTTTTGAACCATAATAAAAATCTATACTAGAATATAATTGAGTGAACAAAAATTATACCTTTTTCCACATCATTTGGAGACTAAAATTAATTCATCATGATAGTAAAATTATGTCCCTAATACATTATTCTATGATGGGGTTTATTGTGTTTTCCATATACTATTCCCATATTTGGGAATTGGTTGGAAAAGTTCCCAAGATCTCCACACTTGAATCATTATATAGTAGAATGAACATTCAATATCTTCCCATTATCATTGGAAATGGTATTATAAGGCTTTACATCTCCCGAATGATTTTTATAAATTTTGAAATCTCATCCACAATTATTTAACTTCTTATTTCCTTTAAAAAAATTCCCTAAGTTATATTTTCCATAGTTTTTGCATAAGAGAAGTTGTTGTTTCTTCTCTTCCTTTTCAGAGTTAGGGTTTTTTTTAAATTCATATTTCCTCATATTTTAATCATTCTATTCATCGGACCACATAGAATCTCCAAAATTCACTTCAACATTGATAAAACATCTTAATATCACCTCATAACTCCCAAAGTCTTATATTTCCAATGATTTCTGTATATGCGGTCTCGATCCAAAAAATATTCTGTCAATATTTCTATCAAAATAGATGAAAAAAATAAATCATAATGTGAAAACCTTGAGAATTTAATCACATAAATTTACAGGGATTCACTTTCTTTTTTTTCTTTATCTCAAATAATCTCCTTTACAATTTTTTCATAGTTTATATAGAAAATAATTTTTTTAAAATACTTTTTTTATGTCTTCCCACCCAATATCATCAATATCATCCTTGGTATTTTTATTTTATTATTAATTTCCACAATGAATCTTCTTATTCCTCTAAGAAATATACTATCCATTTGACCTTCCTTTTCTTAGAAAAATGGAGTACATAAAATATATTTTCTCTAATATTGATCCATTTTTTGTGATCAATGGGCTAGAGGGTTCATTAAATGTTGGTAGTTTCTATCCCATGAAGGATTTTATGGCTAAATATTCCCTCTTAGGTGAAGGTAGATGCTCTTTTTAGTTAATGTTATTATTCATAACATGGGATATCTAATATATAATCACCATGATGTTTTCTACCAAAACATATATCATATTTGGAAGGAAATAATTTAATTTCTCATTTAATCTATTATTCACAAGCCCTTACATTTCCTATAATAATGTATAAAAAGAAACACTTAAATAAGAAAAATTTCACTTTTAAGAATTAATTATATAGGGAATTATAGTCCTATTTTTTCCAATATTTCTATTTTTGGATCATATACTTCAAACCCCTCTTTACATCTAAAATAAATAATTTCACTACACATACATCCTTTAATTATGGTTTATAAAAAAATATGATACCCAACTCATATCCCTTGAGAGTTTTAAACCAAGTGTGTAGTAAGGAATCATTATTGTGTACCAAGTTGCGAATGAGTTAATACCAAATTCACCCTTTTTGAGGTTATTAACCCTAAGTAAAATTGTGTTAGAGAAAAAAATACTTGTATTATCTAGAAAAATATTTCATTTAATGTTACTTAATAAGATTTTTAGAATATTTTCTTATATTAAGACTTGTCCATAGGGTTTTCACTTAGTTTCTTAGTCCTAATTTCCATAAATAACTAAACACTACTCTGATACCGACTAAAATGACCCACAATTTTCATACATGAATTTTAGTATTATTCCATAAGTAAATACAAAATTTATAAAATAGATAGGATAATGAAATTATAGTGCCATTTATATTAGGATAAAAATACATTATGTACATAAACATTATTTCGATGATCTAGAAAGACTCATTTATGACTTTGTTCTATGTCACTTCATTGTGTGTGATATCCTAAGGACATATATCAATGTAAAGTGTGATAATGAATCCCAATAAGGGATAATAAATTTAAGAGAACATTATAGGTGAAACATGAAGTATAACATAATAACATGTAAATAATAACTTGAGTCATAACATAAGTACAATAATATAAGAACATGAAGCATAAACTTAAAATCTGGTTAAAACATAAACGTTAAACATTCATAAACATGTCCCCAAAGATCATCATAAAGGTTTCATAAAACATATTAACAAGGATTTTAACCAAGGTATCATAAAAAATTACCAAGTAATGCTAACAAAGTATCATGAAAACTTCATCTTTAGATATTAATTCTTTACCCAATGTATTGGAGTGCTATTAAAGGGCACCCTAAAAATGTCAAACATTATGTGTGTCATATCAATCAATTCTCATAAAAAGATATCATTATAACCGATGTATAGTGAAATTTGGGTTTCATACATGGATTTCCCCAATAAATAATTGAAATATACATCTAAATGTATTCTATTGAATTAAAATAGGGTTGGATATTCTTGATATTAAAATATACCAAAGAAACTAAAGAGATTATTTTATCAGCATAACGAGTATACAAAATGGATTATAGAATGGGGTTAATGAGAGAGAAACAAATTATATTATTAATGAGTCATAATATTTACTATAATGGGGTTTTTATAAACACTTAAAATATATTAAATTGAGAATAAAAGGGATTATACAAAAGAAGTACTTGAATTGAAAAAGTGGTGGAAGAGAACCATTACCTTGAAAGGATGATTCATAAATCTTGATAGAGGAACCATATAAGCCTATAAACACCTTGGGAGATATTTATAGATGTATAGGGAGATGAAATTTATGATCAATGGTATTTTAGTGGATAGAAAATAGAGAAAGGCTAGTTCATAATACTTATGGAAGTGTGGTTTTAAGGATTAAAATATTGGTTATTTTATTATATAAGACAACCACTTTTGGGTGTAATTAATCACTAATAATTTTATATATTATTAAAGATAAAACATAGAATATTTTACATTAAATTCCAAACCATGTTTAAATTAATAGTTCAACCAAACCATTTAATGCATAGAATCTAAAAACATATATCTAAAATACTAGTTTTTTCTTCCAAAATGTAAAATATAAATTTGCAAATTGAAATTAATATTTTTAAATTAATTTTAATATTGAAAAAATGAAATATTGATTGAATAAATTGTATCATCATTTTTTTTCATCATGATCACACCATTATGATATCATAAAAAATGTAGCTCAAAAAACGATAATGTTCAATTTTTCACCAAAAAAATCATCTTTGTCAAAAAAAATTAACAAAAAATAACACTAAGATAATTTTGATGTGTTGAGTCTAAAAATATTAATTTTATCAAAATAACTCTTCAAATATTATAATTTAATGTTTTAAATAAAAACCCTTATTTGTTGAAAATTTCTAGTTTTTCTGACATAATATACATTCTAATCATTATACATATTACTTGAGAGTTAGTTAAATTATATTATCATTTTTATTTAAATTAAATGTTATTTAAAATACTATTTTAAAAAATAATATTTATTTTAAATTTCAAAATTTATAATAAAACAGGATTTTAATCATATTTCCATTAATTAAATTTTGGTTTTTTTATTCTAAAAAAATATTTTATCACATTCATTTGATATACAAGTACATTTTTTAATGCATATAAAAAAGATTAAAATAAAATAAATAACAATTTTATTTGATTAGAGTAACCACTATTTCATTTCTAAATAATTATACCTTAATATTACTTATTGTCTAGATACATATGCTTGGAGGTGCACATAGAAGAAAACACTAACCTACATATTTTAAACCCAATGGAAGAACCTAGTGAGAAAATGTTTATCAAATAGAGTCAATTTTCTGATAACATCAACCTATATAGTAGAAATTATTCATAAAATTATTGTAATTTTTTTCTGAAAACTCCAACCTCCCCAATTATGTTCTCTCGAACTAAGAAGAGAAACACCAACCTAATAACCATGCATAAACTCAATGATCGCACCTCACACATAAAAACAATAGGAAAAATATACCTACCTTATTTAATGTGGTTTAAACAAATTCATAAATCCGTGAGAGAACACAGCAAGAATTTTTTATAAATAGAGATAAAAATGAGTAAACCCATCTTCTTCATTTCCTCTACACTTTTCAGTCTCAGAAAAAAAAATTAGACAGATTTTTATTCATATAGTTTTCAGTTGTTACATAATAGTAATGAAACCACCACTTTATATAAGTCTTCATATGGTCAAAAAGTTTCACAGACCAATTATCTTTTTAGTCAACATTTCACTAACTTGGAAAACTACTGATACCCAACTGTATCTTCCATTTCAAATTCCAATAGTCAGTTATCAAACAAAAAAACTTATAAAAGTCAATAAAAAAAATATTAATCCAATAATATTCATCTAATAAATGAATCTTTTACACAAAAAACCTCATCTCATTGAAACTTTTTCTACTTACCTTTATTTGATGGAGGTTTCTTATAATAAAAAGTTTTCTACCCAAATGATTTGAAACACCATAATAGAAAATATCTATCTGGTTTGTCCAAATATCTGCATCTGATCAACTCTATTTGGAAAATTGAGTCTAATGAACCAGAAGAAAAAACTTCAAAAAACCCAACAATATCCCACTTAAAATTTTTATTAGGATTTTGACTCATTCTCCTTTCATTCACCTAAAATATTCATCTATCTGATGCAAGTTGTGCCCCACATTTTGTTCAATAAACTAAGTATCAATGTAGCCCAATGTTTCCTCATATTTTCTCAGACTATTACCTTTGTAAACCTATCCATAGGATTTTTTCCCCATTTATATTATTAATATACAAAACTTTATCCTCAAGTAGACTTCATAAAAAATGATATTCTTGGTCAATATGTCTTATTCTTACCTAAAGAACTGGGTTGTAGGAAAGATGTATAGAACTATAACTATTATAAAATATCACTCCTATGCATGATCCCTTTCCATGTTCATTTAAAAATTTCATTAACCAAGTAAATTCTCTCCCTGCTTTAGTATTATTAATTTACTCTACAATTATTATAGATAAAGTAACCAATTGTTGTAATTGTTATATCCAACTTACCATTGTTCCTCTAAAAGTAAATACAAACCCCAGATTAATTTTATCTGATTCCATGTCCCCAGCAAAAGATATATCTATAAAAACATTCAATTGATCATCATCCATAAAACATAAAGCTTTATCATCCAACCCTTTCATGTATCATAAGATCTATCACACATCTTCCTCATGTTTCCTTCCAAGATTTTACATGTAACGACTATCAACTCCCACTAAAAAATCCTTATTTGGTTGAGTACAAACCATTGTGTATATAAAACTTCCTATATTCAAATACTAAAGATCCTTCTCCACATTACAAACTTCTACATCCATTGATAGTTTCTATGTTTTGGTGAGTTTGGAGTATCTGATGAGGGGGATTGAGAATAGTTTACAAAGTGTTATTTTGGATCTTTCTATTAATTTCTAAAGGTATTTTTTCTAGGATAAAACCAATGAGTCCACTTTCCCATCCCTATTAATTCTTATCACTAATATCTCTATAGATTTACAAATATTATACAACTTGAACCATCTTGATATCTTCCTATTAAGTTCCTCAATTAGTTGTAACTCTAGAAGAGAAATCAATATATCATCCACATACAAAAATACTATCAGATATGTTCCAAATTCCAATTATTATTTATAACAATAGTTATTAGACTCACATAGAGAAAGACTTTCTTCAAACATGAAAGTTTGCAACTACTTATTCCACTATCTGTGAGATTTCTTCAATCCATAAAGACTTTTCTTCAACTTATATACCAAATCCTTATTCTCATGAACATCGTAAAACTTTCCATAAACCATGTAAATTTCTTCCTCCAAATCTCCATTATGAAAAAATACTTTTACATCCATCTACTCAAATTATAGATCATTAAACGTGACAATGATATGAATTTTCTGAATTATTTTGTGTCTAACCACTAGTGATAAAATTTCATATAATTAAATACCTTTATTTTTCTAAAAGCTTTTCACTACCAACCTTTATTTATACATATTACTTCCAACAAATTCTTCTTTCAAACAAAGCACACCATTGTTTTCCAGATCCCTCTTTCCATCCTATATCTCAGCCAACTCCCAAGTATTGGTTAGATTTAAGGAACTTATTTCCTTTTTCGTGAATGAATCCCACTACTTAGAGTCTCTAAGAGTAGCGGCTTCTTCTGGATTGTCCTGTGACACTACAAATATTATAAGAAGGAAGTTCATATTGGCCCCAAACCTCTGAACAGGTTTCCTAATATGAGTGGATCTCCTCAACACAACCTCTTATTCATTCATCCAAAATTATCTATTTGGTATTCTTTTGTCAGATAAAGGTACATCTAATTGTTCTATATATCTTACTTTTTTGTCCAAAAGTTCACTATCTATCAATGTTCTATATGATTTGACTCTGTTCAATACCCTAAATATCAGAGTTCTAGCCTTTTATGTTCCTCCTAAATAATCCATACTATAAGGTGATCTGGTAAATTCCATCAAATCACTAAAAACTTTTACATTTTATCTATCCTAAAAACCCTTATCAACCATGTTTTTAACTGTCCATAGAAATTATTCATTGAAAAAAACATCTCAACATTGGATTAATTGTTTCTTGTCATTCTCTGATAGGTGATAACCAATGTTCTTATCAATGTATCTGATGAGAAAAAAACATTGGATTTCACCACAAACTTATCTTTATCATTAGCATTAATATAATCATATATGATTCTTCTAAATATCTTGATATGGTTGACCTCTATTCTCTAATGAGACCGTAGATCCTCAAGAAGTTTTTATCCCACAAGTGAAGCCTTACTCTTGTTCATTGGGTAAGTTATTCTATTCAAGGATTTTACCCAAATCCCCTTAGGTATTCCTGAGTGATGCCTCATAATATGAGCCTTCTCTATTAGTTTCTAATTCATTCTCTCAACTATTCCATTTTATTGTGGATTTGATAGAATAATTTTCTCATAATTGTTTCCCTTATACTTAAAAAAGTCATGAAAGTTCTGTCTGGTGAATTCCCCACCATTGTCTATCTGAATACATTTCAATTTCCATTCACAATCTTTCTCAGCCAAAATTTTCCACAAAATAAATTCCTAAAAATTAGAATTAGAATTTAGTAAATATATCTAGACCTTGTGAGTAGAATCATCAATTAATGTCAAAAAAAATACAGTGATCCTCTATATGAGAGAACATGGGTTGAACCACAAACATCAAAATTAATAAGTTCTATCTTATGATTTATAATCTTTCTTCCATCAATTTTTATGGAAAATCACTTTTTTTACCTATCATACAAATTTCATATATTATAAGTTCCATGTGATTGAGTTTAAATGTTACCTTTTCTACAAGAACTTCATTATTTTTCCCACATAGGTAAAAAAATCTATAGTGAAAATTTTCTAGCCCGCCTAATGAAGTTTCTCCAATACATGAAACTTCATCACTTCATTCGGTGAAATACAAGGTATAATTTTTTACTCCATAAGATATCACCATTGATCCTCGGCTAATATTTTTAAATCCATTCGATATATTCATTCTAAAACCTATATCCTTGATATATCTCACTAATTTGAGGTTATTTCAAAAACCTGGAATGTATTTATTCTCTTTTAATTTCAAGATACTTCTATTTTTCATATAAATGTTCACATAACCATTCCAACTATATATATAGCTTCATCATCCAATAGATATATTCTTACCAATCATTAGAATACATAATGAACCATGAACCATCACTAAATGGTTGAATGAAAATATTCCACTAAGCCAATCCCATGGAAGGATCATATTCTGTATCAAGATGGAACCTTTCTCTATTGAAATGGCCTCATTTTTCTATCTAGAAGTGGATGCCTCTAGCAGATTCTTTCCACAATTCTTGATATGTCACTTCTTCCCAGAAATCCAATATATTGGACATTAACCTATTGACTTACTTTAGCTTCTTATTTGGAACTTATCCTTTGAATATATTTTTTATTCTTACAGTCTATCTAATGAACTGATTGTTCCCATATGATAGTATTGATAGAACTTCTGAATGTTTTATGATATTCCATCTACCAAAACTCTTAATTCAAGACCAGTTTTTTAATATCTCTAAGAAAATATATATAAATTCCCACTATATTTAAAAATTGTTGTCAACATGACATCCCATCTCTTTAGAAGTTAAGGGAAAAAGTAGAAAATCCTAAACATCATCTCAGAATGCTTTCTTCATAGATTCGAGTATCCCTCAAATAATATAGATTTCGTTAACATGATCAACAGTAGGCCTTCCTTGTGATAAATTCAAGTTGAAAAATTTTTAGAACATGAATTCTTTTTTAAGAGTTTTTATAATCTCATACATTTTAGCCAATGATTTCAAAACCTCTCCAAAGTTGTAACATCCATAATCCAGATGCCATTCAAAGGTTCCCCATAATCATTTGGCCACATGACCTCAAGAACATTTCCCCAAACACAACAAGTTGGCGACTAGAAGTGAGGGCCTTAGTGTAATAGTGAGGAAAAAATTCCATCATTGACAAAGTATAACACAACAGATAAAAAAATATAGATAGTAGATGCAGTAATACCATGAAACTAAGTAAATAACGAAGGGATTACAATATAAATAACCATATTTCATAGAATAAAAATTATGATTATGCATGTCACATTTTGATGGAAAATAGTCAAAACAGGTTACACTGTATTAATACATGATAAAGGTTCCAAAAGTACAAAATAGAGAAAATGAAACTTAGAAGAAACACAATCTTCAGATTGGTCTGATTCTCTCCTTCTCCTAAGCAGCAAATCAAGTACCTATAGAAGGGTCCTTACCCTTATCGACACCAGTAATAGTATAATCTGTTTGGGCCCAAAAACATGACCTAAAAATGGTGTGGGAATAAATCCTAGTAAGAAACCACCCAAGATCTATTCCAATCTTTCATCTAATATATATGATAGGCAGTGTATAATAGTGAAAGCAGAAACCTCATAAGTACTCAAAAGTAAATAGTACTAAAAGCACTGTTTTCCATTTACATTCATTTCATTTTCATTAATTAATTCATTTAAATAGAATTATATAAGTCTTGGGATCCATCCTAAGACCAGTAGTCCCCATGTAAAAGTAAGCACAACATATACCTTATAAGGCTATCTAAACAAGTAAGTGAATACTGAATCCAAGATTTTTATTTGTCTTAGAAGATGCATCATAAGTCATTTAATTAAATTATTGAATTTGTAACCCATGTTCATCTTCGAAATTCCTAAGTTGTAATTCAAGTATCACTCCATGTGAAATTCTATATGAAATCTACAATCTCTTCCCAAAAAACCTCTCCAGAATCCTAGAATCACTCTAGGTAAAAACCTACTGACATCCTACTATCCCATCTCGGCGAACCTCTCTGAAATCATGATATCACTATACATGTGGTATAAGTCAATGTCAACTAATCTCGTTACTGGCAGTCTTACAATAAAGCCCTAGGTATTACTCGTGACATGAAAACAAAGAAAATAGAGTTTTTCCATGTCATCCCTCAATGGTCCATGTTTCACTCAGGAAAATAAGTAAAGCCTTCATGAGCCTAATCGCTACATTTGTTGCTAGCTCTTGGCATGAACATAACAACCATACAAACCTCATATGGATTGGCCATTCAATTACTCTCATGGGAAAATTTTACATAATAATAAATAAACACAAATTATACTATTACATGTCTTAACTGTAATAAAATCATATGGGAAATTCATATAAAAATCATGTCATGAAATTTAAATTATCACAAGTCTTAACCATGATTTTATCTCACATGGGAATGTTCACAATTGTAGAAATACATTCTAATCAAGCTTAAACAAGTATTGGTATAAACTTGGGTCAAGGAGAAAACCATTCCAATACCCTTAACCAAAACAATTACAATTTAACAACTTTGTAATTATATCATTAACATCAATTAATTTTAAACAACCCATGAAAAGGGAATCAAAGTCATACCCAAAGGAATCCTAGGAAAAAAGTCCATAAATAGTCATCCAAGTCAAATGCATCCATGGACTATGGAGAATACGGTGAACGAGTAGACAAACTGCCGCATCTTAGGCTATCCTCTGAAGAGTGTAGTGACTTATCCACGATATCGTGGTAATACGGGCTGATGAATGCTTCTTCCAGCGGGGGGACCATGACTACTGGTGGTGGAACACGCTGCTTCTCGTCCACCATAGGTCCCAAAAAAAGCTATATGTTATCTCTAGTTAAGGTAGAGAGTGTTTCTGGTGAGGATGGTGGTGATTGAATGGTCATAACCTAAGGAGTTTCCAAATTATCTTCCTCATGGATATACCTGTGGAGGGAGGCGAGAATCTGATGGACCTTGCATTCTAGAAGTATTAGGCTGATGAGCCTTGTTCCTGCCTCGGCCCTTGACACGGAGGATCTATGGGAGGGTTCCATCACTGATTTATATTCTGATTCAGAATATGAGAAGCAAACCGGTTTAATCTCATTCTGAATCTTCTCAGCATTATTTTTATGGAGGTGATGACCCACCCTCCTGCCCCGAGATAGTTCTTCATGACAGGGTCAATTTTCAGCACGAGGGGGACCTTCGGCCATACTGGTACTGGGGCGGAGAGGATTCTCAGCTGAGTAAGTCGGGGTGAGAGGTTCACTATGAAAGATATCAAAGGGGACACGGGGAGGACCTCCGTGGGAAGTTCTGGAGTGGTTAGGACCTTTTCTAGAGCTAATAGGAGCATGGGTAGGATCTCCAAGCTTGTTTCCCCTAACGACATCAGTGCAAGGAGGGTCCTCGTACTGGTCGAGCCGAACACGGGTAGGAACTCTGTGCTGGGCACTAGTAAAGAGAATTTGGCCTTTACTCCTAGGATTGTTAGGGAAAGGAGGACCTTCGCCAGCTATTTTTAGAACATGGAGAGGGCCCCCACACTGAAGACTGATCAAACGTGTAACATCCCCACACCAGCAAACTTCAGCAGGAGGAATAACTCTGTACCCAATGTAGTGATCACGGGAGAGACTCTCGTACTGAGTGTTGATGTCATGAGGAGGAAACTTGTTTAGATTAGAGGTGGCATGAGGCAGACCTTCAGGATGAGCTTGGAAGTGGGGAGGGCCTGTTTTCTGCATGGTGGTGGTATGGGGAGGACCTATGTACTGGCGGTGGCCACTATCCACGCCGATGACCGAGATATTCGACCCAACCTACCTGTGGGGGCGGTTGGGGCATCGATCCGGGCTGGGTATAAAAGTCTCCCTTCTTAGAATAAACAAGTGGTTGATGATATACATCGGCGGTGGATTGAGCCACAGTAGTGACTAACATTGACACCCCTTGGCGGGAATCCTCTTTGGCCTATGCCGACCACTGGCGTCAGGTCAACTGTACTGGGGCCAATGGTGTAGGCGCATGGATTACCTGCTCCTTGACTCGTGGGACCATATGGTGGTGCTGGCACGACCTAGTGGGATCGCTCCTTGGGGGCCTCTAAAATTGGATCCCGACCGAGTTGGCCCAAAAATTCCCTACCTCGTCGGCATAGGGGAGAGAGTCGTTGAGGCGTTCCGGGGAGAGGATCGCGAAACTATTGTACGTTGGAGTGGGGAGGAGTGTCTCCCTATGCGGCCCTTGTGAGAGGTGGTGGTGATGAGGCATAAATGCCTCTAGATCCTGGTGGGCCATTTCTCGATTCAGGATAATCCCCTCCTTCTCATACCAGTGTGTGAGGTCGTTGATCACCCTATGCTGAATGAATTCAGACAGGGAGATGGAGCGTGGGCGCCCAAAATTTGTAGATGTGGAGATTGTTGCAAAAGTCATGGAACTGCGTGAGACTAAAACATTGGCATTTCCCCTGTCCTTACGTCAGTGTATAGGCAGCGATCAAATTCTTGCAGAAGCTAGGTTCCTGAAAAGCAGAGAGATTAACCCATTAGTGATGAAAGGAAAGGAATCGATGACTAGTGCCCCAATTCCATTCTTTCATCTATAGATGGTAAGATAGATCCACGTTGACCATGTTACAGACTGGTATGTCCAACATTTTGATTGCCCCAACTTCTGCTGAGTTTTATGCCAGGCCCACTATTTTCTTGGCCGAACCTGGCACCAGATAACTGGATCCGGTGACACGCTGATCTACTGATGGCTCGAATGGTACTGATCTCTACATTGAGGAGAATAATTTCACGTCGGGTTCACCATTTCGGTTTTCAAAGCTTTCTTCAGGGCACGCACATCTATCTATGGAGGATACGCAGTTGTGGCCCCGCATTCCCACTTTCCAAAGGTGGGCGGTATCTGTCACATATTCAGGGATGTTTTCTCCTTGATCGAAACAGGATGATGGGATGTCGGTTCTTCTTTCTGTGGATTCCTCCTCAGAACTCCTCACCTAGTTCGAGTCTCCTTTATAGACTAAGACATTTTTTTTCAAAATCTTCCCAGTGCCATGTCTTCATGGATTCCAGTTAATTACACTTCTTCAATCGGTACATTACAAGGGGTCCGGTCAGGGTAGTAACCTTTGGTTGGGAGAGTAGTCTCGTTAGACATCCCTGTCATGTCTAGATGCTGGAACACTAGTGTGTCTCGGTTTTTTTCCCTTACTATAGGTCTTCTTGAGGGTGCGGAAGTTTGAGGAATCCCACATTGAATGTAGGGAATTATATTCCATATCCATGTATCTAAGGTTTTCTTCAGCTTCCCATTTTTAACACAGGGTATGCCGCGAGTTTAATGTCTATCAGAGACAGATCAGACAGATCGGAACATTGAGTAGAGTGGATCAGATGGGTTCAACCCCCAGAGTGAACACTAATTCTAGGAGATGAATTGTCATGATCTCACCGGGATATGGCAACCTGGGTAAGAATCAGGATGGATGGTGGAGAGTTGAATGAGTTAAAGAGAGAGTTAGATAGAACCAATGTGAGGGAGATGGTGATGTTGGGCTTGATCCTTTATGGGACTTCCTACGTATCCCCATGGCAGGGAATCAAATCCCATGTAGTTCAATGGGATGATGGGGCACTCGAGGAGGTAATCCATGAAAAATGGATGCATGGATGGGACCTGGAAGAAGTGGAACCTCCAGGTTGGGACATGACCTTCCCGAAACACATAGTCTCGAGGTAGAGGTCGGGATGAGACATGAGTGTTGGGATTGAACCTCAGGGAGGCTTCTTACGTATCCTCGTGGAAGGGAATCAAAGTCTACATAGTTTATCTGAAGAAGGTTTACCATCGATTGGGGAATTCAATGACATATCACTGGATGGGGTCACAACGGCTTACTGCTGGATGGGGTCACAATGGATTATCATTGGATGGGGTCACAGTTTAGTGACATGTGGGAAAAAAGGGGCATACAGTTTAACTTCATGGAGGATGAGGGTGGATCGACGTGAAGGGGGTTGGAACCAATGGATGGTGGTATTAAACCTCAGGGAGGCTTTCTACTTACCATGCCTTGGAAAGGATCAAAGACCACGTAGTTTGGGTTCGATTTGGTGAACTGACGTGAAGGTCGTCAGGACCAATTGTTGGTGGGATTGAACCCCATGGAGGCTTCTTATGTACCTTGCCTTGGTAAGGATCAAAGTCCATGTATTTCATAATGGTTGATGCAGTTTAATGTTGTGAAAGACGAAAATGGGGAATCCAGTTTAATGTCATGCGGGACAAAGGTGGTCCGAATTGAAGGGGGTCAGAATCAGTGGTTGTTGGGATTTAACCTTAGGAACGATTCCTACGTACCTTTACTTGGAAAGGATCAAATACCATGTAGTTCAAGAGGAGTGGGTGCCGATGTGAAGGGGGTCGGAACCAATGTGTGTTGGGCTTGAACCTCAGGGAGGCTTCTTACATACCTTACCTTGGCAAGGATCAAAGACAATGTAGTTTAGGTTGGTTTGGGTGAATCGACATGAAGGTGGCTGGGACCAATGGTTGGTGCCCTTGAAACTCAGGGAGGCTTCCTATATACCTTGCCTTGGAAAGGATCAAAGTCCATGTAGTTCAAGGAGGTGGATGCAGATTAACGTCATGAAGGATAAAAAGGGGGCATGCAGTTTAATGTCATGAGGGACGATGGTGGTTCAACGTGAAGGGGGTCGGAATCAGTGGTTATTGGGCTTGAACATCAGGGAGGCTTCATGCGTACCTTGCCTTGTCAAGGATCAAAGACCATTTAGTTTAGGTGTTTGGTGAACCAACATAAAGATGGTAAGGATCAATGGTTGGTGGGCTTCAACCTCAGATATTCTTCATATATACCTTTCCTTGGTAAGGATCAAAGACCACGTATTTCAGTTGTTTGGTGAACTCACATGAAGATTGTTGGGACTAATGGTTGGTGGGATTAAACCTCAGAGAAGCTTCCTACTTACCTTTCCTTGGAAAGGATCAAAGACCACGTAGTTCAGGATGGTGTTTAGGGCTTACACTCTAGGCTACTGAGGGGTGTTTCATGGTCGATGCTTACTCTAAGCCAATATGAGTCATGCTCGGTGTGAGAAACAAGAGGCTGCAAATTCATGATGATCTGGTCACAGAAGGTGCGTCTGTGGGAAGTGGAATGGGAGAGCTTAGGCGTGGTTAGTGGCCCAAAGATGAAATAGGGTCTTACGCATGGTTATAATCCCAAAGAGGAAACAGGGGGCTTATGCGTGGTTAGTTGCCCAAGGAGATGGATATTGGGACTTACTCCTGGGTGGAGGCCCGGTGGAAACAAAGCCCATAGGGAGAAGGATAGGATAACGATGGTCCTTGTACCCATGTCTACTATTTGTCTTTGGAATAGAAAAAGAAAGGAGTAGTATGGGTACTACCTCCTGCAATAAAGGCTAGGGGCTTACACCAAGGTGGTTTTCCTATCCCCATGGACAAACGACGCTCCAATAAAGAGGATCTCATTCCATGTGGTGAATGATTTCACTCCCGTAGAGACCAGTGGGCATGCAGAATGTCCAAGGTGGGGTAACCCCATGTATGGTGCACGAGGTGAGGTCACAGTTTAACGTCATGTGCTGAGGATGACGGTTCTTGGTAGTTTAACGTCCTACATCTCGGACGAGGCGGGTTCACTCCGCACCCCTTAAGACTTACATAACTTATACCTCTTTCCCCTTGGGGAAGGGAAGGAATCAGCAATTTTATGGTGAAAGGGTGTTATGGAGTGATCCATTTAGGGGTCCACATTAGCATGGCTAAGCGAAGAAGAAATATATGTTAGCATACCTATTGGAAGAATCATGAGGCGAAGCAATGCAATGTGAGGCACCACCCAATGGGACTTTAAAATCGCTTCGGGAAAACTTCAAGAGCCACATGGAAAGAGAGATCATGATATAGGTGTGGTGTACATAAGAAGGGATTAGACATGATACCCTAAGGATAGGATGACGCATGGAGCATGCGCAATAGAATAGGTTGGGCGCAAGATGGAAGGTATGAGTGCAATATGAAGGATTTCACGTAAGAGGGAAGTTCTGTGTGCAATATGGTAGGGTTTCATGCAAGAGGTAAGGGTGCGCACAAAAGGGTAGAGTTGCACGCAAGATGGAAGGGTTTTGTGCAAACGATAAGGGGATGCCCACAAGAGAGGTCGGATGTAGGTGAAACTTCCGTGGAAACGGGGTCTCTTGCACACAAATGAATTCGGGAGAAAGACATTTAATGAATATCATGCCCACAAGGGCCGACTCGAAAGAGGACCATTGGGGGAGCTGTCACGCAAAATCAAATACCTGAAGGCCTTGGCATTTTTTGTGTGGTCATGAAAGAAGTATTTTTCACATAATAGAGTGTCGATTCATCTTCTCTTCTTCCCTCCCCACCCCCACCCCAAAGGTCATGGGGAATGGTTCTTTTTTTAGCCAAAGTCCTTGGGGGAGCACACAAGGGGGGAGCCATACACAAAACCATGCTTGACGCCGTGTTGGGCATGAAAATAGGTGTTGCGCAGAAGCTCTCCCTTGATGTCGGGTTGGGCGCACAACGGGGCACTGCACGCAAGATCTCCCTTATGTAATCATTGGTGTGCAAAGGGGCGTTGTGTGAAACCGCGCATTTGACGAAGCTTTGGGTGCAAAAATAGGTCTTACACACAAGTTTACCCTTGACGTCTTCCTTGGTGCACAAAGGGACGTTGCACGAAATCGTGCACTTGATGCCACTTTGGGCATGAAAATGGGAGCGGTCTCCCTTGACGCCGTCTTTGGCGCACAATATTTTGCAGGTCGGGGTCTGTTTGCATGCAATATTTGAAACTTGCACGCAACTGCCTCCTATGTCCCAGAATCTTCTCTGATTCTCCCAAGTTCATTTGTTTTCTCATTATCCTCCTGATGTTGTCCTTATCTAAATTTCAACATCAGCTGATACTATGTAGTAAGTAATTACATAAAATTTTTTGGATTTTATATACCAATTTCATGATATGTCATACTTTTGAGTTCATGTATCTCCCATGAGATACATACTTGATTTGACATGAATATGTGTGTCTGATTGTCACATCAAATCCATGATTGATTTGATATGTTATTGGGTATGTGAGTAGCATTTGAGACCCTTTATTGACATGATTCATATGTGAATGTGTGTGTATCCCATGTGACCCTTTCTTAATTTAAAATGCATGTGGGGGAATACATGGCCCATGAGACCCTTGTTTGTTGTGATATGAATGTGGGTGTTTTTGTGGCCTATGATAACTTTTAATGACTATTTATTATTTTTCCTAAAATATTATTCTCTATTTTCTTTGAATTCTTGGATTGTGGAGGTTTTTCACCTAGTATCAATGTGACAAGTTGGATCATCATGGATTGGTTAGCCCCTGGAGGGGGAGCATGTTCTAGTACGGTGTATAATAGTAATGACGAGGGGACCTGTAAATAGTACAAGGTAATGATGGCCTTGTGGTCTAATATAATATAATGGATAGGGTATAGTAGCCTTGTGTCCTAAACTATGGTACGAGATGGGGTACATTGAACTTGTGGATGACCCAAGAAAAAGGATGGGGTATGATGGTTGTGTGGCCTAGTATGAGATAAAGGATGGGGTGTGATAAACTTTTTGGATATCTTATGAAAGAGGATAGGGTATGATGGATTTATGGACTAACCTAAGAAAAACCCTCGTGTGAGATGTCCATGTGGCCTGGTCTTGTAGATATAGAGGAAAAACAACCTTTAAGCCTATCCCAAGGTTCATCTGGGGTTGATATGGCTTTGTGGCCCAACCTGGGGTTTGATTGGATATGGGCCTTGATTTGAGACTTCTTTTGGTATTACAGCCTAATCTTATAAGTTATAATATATGATATATCATTTCTAGTGTGGAGATGAGGAGAGTATAGTCAGGGCTCATGGAAGTTTTTTAGCATGTGATCTCCAAAAATATAATTAGTTTAGTTTTTATGTATTTAATTTATTACCATTAAATAAATTTGAATAGATCACTACACTTATGTTATGGACGCATTGTGGGAGTCCTCATGGTTTCATAATCAAACCCTACACATGATTCTCAATAAGTGTGTAGATTTCATGGTTAGGGATCCATCTAAAGGAAATTTCCCTATGACGGGTAGCCAAAAAGTGAAGAATATGGGACAAGGGTGATTCTAGAATGGATATTAGACTATTTTTGTAGTTTCTTATCTTACTTCCCTCACTCTTCATACATTGGTTGACCTACTACACTGTGGGTCCTTTGGTTTTTCATGTATGACTTGTATTCCATTTGATATTTTATGAAATTATTAATTTCGATTCCACTATGTAGTTCTTTTGTTATTTATTTATGTTTTACTATATTTTTTATGTGTGTAATTTTTATCGAGTTCATATTCTACCCTATAGAACCATTCCGGACCTCATCTCTAGTCATAAGTCTCATTCATACTGGGAGGTGCACATGAGTTCTTTTAGCACTTCGACTCGGAACCAGTGATTTGGGTTAGGGTGTAACAAAAAATATTTGGGATTTTTTACTAAGTGGAGCACAAGCGATGGCCTAGGACATTATAATAAGGAATAATTAAATTAAATATCTTTTAATATGCATGAATAAGTAAATTAAATGATATGAAATTGACACAAGTTGGGTTTGATTTATTTCAGAACAAAATAAAACAATCATGAAAATAATATATTTAAAAACACTAATAGAAGAGGACGTAATGGATCTAATATATCCCTTCATTATTCATTTATCCTTATCACTTACATTTAAATCCATTTAATAATGATCCCATAATCTAGAAAATCCCTAAACCCTGTGGATATTAACATGACCACAAAGATGGGAAAAATTAACCATAGGTTTACTTATGGACTTCAATCATGGAACCATTCTTTTATTGTGGTGAAAAACTAATTTTTTTAGTGGCTAAATAAGGAATAATATACACCTTTTAAATGAGAATTCATGTAACTCCCTGAAATTTTATGAGAAAGATTATTTTTAATTTTAGTGATGTCTTGTGTTGTACGCTACACCAAGATTATCTAGTACTGTACGCAACACCGTATTAGCTTGTAGTATATGAAAACACTATTCTAGGATTGTGTTGTACGCAAGAGCGACCTTCCTCAATAGCCTGTGTTGTACGCAATACCGAGTTTCACTAAACAACGATATATTATGAACTAGTCGTTATGAATATTATTAACCACATTTTGAATTTTATAACAATATCATTCATCTTACACATATTCTAGAACATGGTATGATAACAAAATAAATTTCTCGGGTAAAATAACTATTTTTCAAAAAATGCAGTTTTGCCGCCTTTTGATGACACACCCACATTAAATCTAGTTTTTGACACATTTATAAGTGCAATTTGATGAAATAAACTTATTTCTTTTAATAAGGATATAAAAATTAACTTTGAATTATTTTTTAATATTTTTCTGTTAACTTTCGTATTTTGATGAATAGTAAAAATTAATTAATTTTTTTTAAACAACTTTTTCATCAAGAAACTTTATATGGTTAAATTATAATATTGAATGGTTTTAAAGTATAAATATAATATATTTTTAAAATTTAATATTATTTATTTTATTATCATTAATTTTACATTTTATTCATAGGTAAAAACATTTCAATCTTTTGCAATTTTTATCTATTAGAACCAGTTTTCTCAATAATGGGATTAATTTTAAATTAAATACTAAAAATTTAGTGTTTTGAATTTAGAAAAATGAATTCCATATTTGGAATCAGTAGGTCTAGATTATTTTAATATGATACTTTTATTTTTGGCCATTATGAATAGTATCTACGGGAAATTTTATTTACCACAGTTAAAGGTAAATCGGGTAATTAAGGGTAAACATAATATTATAAAATTATCATAACACTTGTCTTAATATAATTGGATGATTATATTTCGTCCTAAAATATACTTGGGTTGAAATTTTAACTATTGGAACCCACTTGGATGAGATTAAGACCTTTAATTTATTTTATTCAAAGGAAAGTGAAATATGTCTCACTCAAACTTTAATAATCAAATTATTTTTAATATAAGGATAAATAGAATATAAATTCAATTATAAATACTCATTTTAAAGATAATTTTTTTTACTTATCATGATAATTTATTTGTAATTTTTAAGAAATATATAATTAACCTAAAAGCTTATACATTAATGATGTAGAAATTATTTATTTAGTGAAAAATGAGTTATATAGTTTTATTAAAATAATAATACCCATCAAAAGACCCAAAAACATGACCATAACTTATTGTAAGAGTATATCTACACCATAGGTATCCAAGTGTCTAATTGTGGACCATTTTGAGCCCTATGAAACAGATTAGAACATTTATATTATTCTATTTTAAATGATGTCAAAGTTGTCACCATCATAATTTAATGAATATAACAATTTAAATGTTTTGATTTTAAGATAATAAATTCAACTAAAAGTATTATTATTAAATATATTAGATTTATCTTAATCATAGTATTTTATTTTTAATTTTTATGCAACAAATCAGTATATTAAATAATTATACAAAACTGTTGTAGTAATTATTTTATTAAGAGAAATATCAAAATAAATGGTTTTAAAAATATTAAAATTAATATTATATGAACTAATTAGTGTTCTCCACAAATTTTTTTAGATTAATATAACATGTTAGAAATTTATTAAATATTTTGGTTCGAACATATCTTATGTGTGGGTTTTATTTAAATTCAAATAAATAAATAGTGTCAAAATTGACACTATTGATATTTTATAAAAATAACATATTATTAAATTGTTTAAAAATCACAAAAATACTTAGAAATTATAAATTAAACTTTATATGGTCTAAAATGTCATAAATTATCCAATTATGTTCAATTCACAACAAATAATTAAGTATTTATAACAATTTAAAATTAAGAAAATTATTACCACAAATAAGATTAAATAGATTAAATAAGGATAAATAAAATTGATAATGTTTAAAATAATTCTCTAACATGTATAAATTTTATTTTATGATGATAATAAAACCCTATCTCATATCATCTTTGAATTTGAGTAATTTTGGAAGTTTTATGTGGTGTTTGAGTTTATAATAAATTATTATTTTGAAGGTTTCCAAAAGTTCCCTTATACTCTCTTATAAAAGGGAACCTACTCCATCTTCTCTTCACTACATTTTGAGCCTTCATGCTCGTCCAAACTCTACCAATTACTCTTCTCAACCTATCTAGTTACATTATAGAGGTTCTGGTCTTCTCAAAAGACCAACTCTAGTGCCCTAAGAGGAAGTTTAAAGAAGGCACTTCGAGGAAGGGGTAATATCTTTTACCGATCCTTTAAAATTTGTTAATTCTTTTACTTCCTATTAGTTAGTTGTTTAATTATAAAGTAATAACATTTGAATCAATAATATACTTGTATATTATTATAAATATGAAACAACCCTATTTCACCTTCTACCAATCCTACGAAAAATGAAATCACTGCGTGTGCGTACTTACGGAATACCGTCTCCACACCGTGGTGTAATTTATTTTTTCACCCCCACCATTCTTGGATGGATATAATTGTGGGAATAATAAATATATATGATTATAATAACATCATATGGATTCTGAGATATTATATCATCCACTCCAATTCCATTCAATAATTATGTGAATGATATCATCGCGCGTGCGTACATACGGATTACCGTCTCCACGGCGTGATGAGATTCATTCTACATGTTAACCATTACAGAATGATCATAAAGTATATATAATAAATAATCATAAAATATATGACATAATAATGATACTGGATTTATTTATATGTTATTTCATTACTTCCATTCAATTTAATAAGGAAATGAAAATAGTGTTCATGTGTACGTATGGTCTACCATCTCCATGAACGGTGTATTTCATCCCATTTATCCATCTATTATATATATATATATATATATATTAAATTATGAATATATATTATATATAAATTTTTTTTTACATTCTGTAAGTAAGTAATCATGATCTAAGTAATCATGTGAATAATTAAAAGTCAAAACACGTACGATAAATGAAACGATTTTACCCAAAACACTTCTTTAACATGGAATTGACAAATGAACGGGTAATATAAAGTCATAAGTGAATCATATATGATATCATAATTATTATTATGGTTCTTTTAAAATTTAATAACATGTTTAAACCCACTATACAAGAGTCTCGGGCACATACAGAAGAAATTGGACATAAGGTAAGGGATAATTTTGCAATGTCATTTTTATCTAAGATTGCTTATATGTAAGTATTTACTAGGGTTATATTTATCATCCATGTTCATGTTTTATAAAAATTCTTTCATAAAGTGTTTACTATTCTTCCATGTATTTTTAAATTCATGTTTACCCCTTTTTTACTTTTACTATGTAGTACGGAGGGAATCTTTCTATTGTTTACCGTACGAGGTACTTTTTGACTTTCCAGAAAAAGTACAAGGAGAATGTTTTTTTAACTTATACGGCATGAAAATATTTTTACAGTTTCATAACACCTTATTTCCATGAATCTTCCTCTACAATATTTCATGATTATTTTCAACTAAATTCTTTTATTTTAAAATTTCACGATATTTTGAGAAAAGAATATGATTTTGAAGAAGAAAATATATTTTCCTCAAGAATTATTTTCAACTGTTTTATCAAAACTATTTTCCATATAAGATTACATTATTTAATATGGGTATGTTTCAAATATAATTTCACTATTATTTACATGTTTTTATGTTTTTTATGATGAAATGATATCCATTTATATGGATTATGTTATAATGGGATGATGTTTATGAAAGCCATTTTATTCGTTGGGTTATGATGAATGATTTATGTTTATTTTGTGGCACACGAAAAAATTATTTAATTATGAGATGGGTGGAACTTATATCTCCCTAAAATTCATTGGGTAAAGATTTATATCTCTTGAGATAAACATGGCTGGAACGACAAGTAAATCCGGTTTAATAATACAGGGCCGGAACGACAAGTAATCCCAGTTCAGTAATGGACTTCATCCACTATAATGGTCTTGGAATCAATGCCTTGGCTACTATGGAAATAATATCATGTTCTTAATGGTTTTACACAATTACATGTTTTATTCCCATGCTATTTTATCATGATTTATGTTCTTTTATGATCTATGCCTTACGTACTTCCAAGATTTATTTCACACCTCAAGATTTTGATGTTTAAACTTTATGTTCATGTTTTTAAGTTGAAATGTATATGGTTTGTTTTATTTTCTCCATTATTACCCTTAATGATAATTTGATCTCACCATTTTCTATGTTTTCTTTTCCCCAGGACATAAATAAATGTTTTAGGTAAGAAAACAAAAGGGGGATAACTTTATGGGAGATGTTGAAGATCTTTCACAATGATTAGAAGATTATGTTCCGAGTTTCCAAAGACACTAAACTATTACGGTCCTTGGGTGCCTCTTTTTTTATGTATTATGTATTCCGAAAAATTAATGTAATGTCCATGTATGTCATGTATGGTTCTCTACAGTTGGTATCAGAGGAAATTTTTAGTTAACCTTTGGAAACTAGGATGCGAAAACTTTAGTGAGATCCCTAGAGATATTTATAAGGTATGTCTAGGGATGTCCCTAAGGTTAAGTATAAGTATAGGTTAAATTCCTAGAATTATGATAACGATCATGAAAAACCTAGGATTAAACCTAAGATGTTATAGATTGAAAGTACTCCCCTTGATTTTGTTGTTTTCCTAGAATGATTTTTTCCTATCGCACTATTCTTTTTAGGTTTTAGATAATGGCTGGAACCCGAAGGAACCGTGTTAATGATCAATGCACTAGGAAATTTAATGATTTTCCTCATGAATAACCAAATGTTTTGGGAAATGGAGTGAAAAATCTTATTTCTATACTTACACAAGCTATGAATCATTATGGACTTCCAAATGAGGAGAAAAGGGAACAATATTCTATTGAGTTATTCATGAGGCAATGTTCACCTTCTTTCAGTGGTTCTTCTGATCAACTTGTTACTAAACAATGGATCATTACCATTGAAAAGATATTTTCCATACTTCACTATTCAGAATATGAAAAATACATTTTGGTTGTTTACTGTTTAGAATTTGAAGCAGACCAGTGGTGGACTCTAATTATGAATACAAGGCCCCAAGATGAAATTGAATCCATGGAATGGGACGAGTTCAAGAACTTTTTTTTCAATAAGTACTTCCCTCATATTATTTGAACAAAGATATAAAAGGAGTTCCTTGATATTAAGCAAAAGGATGATGAATCTATTGGTATATACGAGGCTAATTTTACAAGGCATGCAAGGTATGCATCTGGCTTTATCATCCAACCTGAAAGTAAAGTTGATCGATTCTTCAGTGGCTTAAAAACAAGTCTTTGAAAGGCATTAGTTATAAGAGACTTCAGTAGCTATGAATATATTGTGCATTGTGATATCATGTTTGAACTGGAAGTTGGTGTTATATATCCATCTCATGGTTTTGACAAGAAATTAAAGATGGAGTTCAAGGAAAAATCTCAAAACTATGGTGAAAAGAAGAAAAATGTTTCATTATGCTCAAAGTGGGGAAAGAATCATGGTGGGGATTGTCTTAAAAGGACTAGAAAATGATTTAAGTATGGAAAAGAAGTTCATCGAGTAGCTGAGTTCCAATGTAATGAGAAAAAGGTAGCTAATTATGTGAATAGATAAAAGACTATAGAGAACGCACCAACAACACTTCAATGATACAAGTGCAAGGAAATTGGGCATTATGCTAACCAATTCCCTAATCCAAGAGTTAATGGTGATCGACATCAACAACCTCTTAAAAAAAGGACAAAGGGAAGTCACATGAAATCACTATTGACGATGTTGAATATGAAAACAAATTGGTGGAATGATTAAGTGTTTATATAACGGGATTCCAAAATAGTGTTATGAAATATCATTCATAGTATCGTTGAATTTTGGAATATCTATGTATTGGTTTATTGTGGTTTTCAATTATTATATGGTAACGGTAACCATGAAAAGTGATTGAAATATTTTCTGAAAGCAGATTATATGCACATAACGAAGGGATAAGGAGAGAATAATATGTTGAATATTATTAATGAGCTCATGACTGATATAAGGACAAAGTGATATCATGATTTGAGTATATAGAATTTTTGGGATTTTGGTATGTAGAAAGAGTTAACTTTTGATAGCATCCGTGTTTTCACTAAGGTTCTATGGTAATTCATGTTTTCAGAATACATGATTAAGGTATTCACATGTTTCTAATGTGACCAACAAGATATATGTTATGATATATGGGGGATAAATGATGGTATTCACATGCCTATTATATGACCTTTCTAGTAATCGTTTTCTTTATTCTGTGAGTTTGGACAGAAGTATTTTGGATAAGCCTAAAGGTTGGAATGGATTATGTTAGACATAATATAGTATTTTTTAAGGTTAGAAATTTTTTTCGATATTATTTCTGGAATGTTATAATGGTATAGTTTTAGAAAAAGGACAACTCATAGGACAGGTGACAACCCGTCGCATCAGACAACGATGTGGGAATCGAACCCACAACTGATGTGCGCCAGGCCTTTATCACTAACCACTAGCCTATAGGAAGTCCCTGGTTAGTAGAAATTAGTTTTATTTTATTAAGTGTTATGATAGATGAATTATAAGTCCATTTTTGGAACTGTGTACGATTAATATCACCAAATATGGACTTAGGTATATTTGATAACTTTTTCTAACCTTTTGTTTGAGAAAAATGGAATGACCCATCATTCTATCACATGATCTTCTAAAACATCACAAATGAAACATTCAAATTCATTTCTTTAATATATGAAGTGGAAATTGTTCAAGGAATGACCAATGGCGAGATTGTACCAAAATTAAGTAAGTATTTCTTCTAATTCAAAATTTTCAACATTAGGGAAATTATATTGAAAACCAAAAATGTTGTCCTAGTACCATCATATCTGATGAATCAGATGGTTCCTTAGATCATCAAAAATTTATGAATTTGTGATTTTTCGCTTTTTCATCACCATGTTCTCTACCACTCTCCATTAGAACTTTATGGTTAGATTTTTCTTCCATATCCATGTTTTCACCTATGTTCTCCTATGTGGAAACCCAGGGATGAGTTAATTTGGGTAACCATTACATTTCTTACTTTACTTTTTAAAATTAAGTTTTAGTACTCCTCTTTTCGATGTGTGTTTCTTTCAAGTAGTAAACCATTTATAACCCCGACAAATTTCGAGGGAGAAATTCATTTTAAGGGGGATAGAATGCAACACCCTGAAATTTTATGAGAAATATTCTTTTTAATTTTAGTGATGCCTTGTGTTGTACACTACACCAAGATTAGATTTCACTATACGCAACACTGTATTAACTTGTATTATATGCAAACACTATTATTGGCTTGTGTTTCACGCAAGAGAGATCTTCCTCAATAGCATGTGTTATACGCAATGCCGAGTTTCACTAAACAACGATATATTATGAACTATACATTATTAATAGCACTAACCACATTTTGAATTTTGTAACAATATCATTTATCTTACACATATTCTAGAGCATGGTATGAGAACAAAATAAATTTTTCAGGTAAAATAATTATTTTTCAAAAAATGCAGTTTTACCACCTTTTGATGGCACACCCACTTTAAATCTAGTTTTTGACACATTTATTAGTTAAATTTAATGAAATAAACATATTTATTTCAATAAGGATATAAAAATTAAATTTGGATAATTTTTTATTATTTTTCTATTAACTCTAATATTTTGATGAATAGTAAAAATATGCTAAATTTCAATTAAAAACAACTTTTTCATCAAGATAATTTATATGGTTAAATAATAAAATTGAATGGTATTAAATTATAAAGAGAATATATTTTTACCATTTAATATTATTTATGTCATTATCATTAATTTTACATTGAATTCATAGGTAAAAACATTTTAATCTTTTGCAATGTTTTAACATTTAGAACCCATTTTCTCAACCAAGAGATTAATTTTAAATTAAATACTACAACTTCTGTGTTTTGAATTTAGAAAAATATATTCCATATTTGGAATCAGTAGGTCCAAATTATGTTAATAGGCTAATTTTATTTTTGGCGATTATGAATAGTAACTACACTAAATTTTATTTACCACAGTTAAAGGTAAATCGGGTAGTTGAGGGTAAAAATAATGTTATAGAATTACCTTAACACGTGTATTAATATAATTTGATGATTATATTTCGTCCTAAAATATACGTGGGTTGAAATTTTAACTATTTTAACCCACTTGGATGAGATTAAGACCTTCAATTTATTTTATTCAAAGGAAAGTGAAATATGTCTCACTCAAACTTTAATAATTAAATTATTTTTAATATAAGGTTAAATAGAATATAAATTAGATTATAAATAATAATTTGAAAGATAATTTGTTTTCATTATCATGGTAATTTATCTTTAATTTTTACGAAATATATAATTAACTTAATAGCTTATACATTAATGATGCAGAAATTATTTATTTAGTGAAAAAACAATTATAGAGTTTTATTAAAATAATAATACCCATAAAAAGTCCCAAAAACTTGACCAAAACTTATTGGTCGAGTATATATACACCATAACCATCCAAGTGGAGACTTGTGGACCATTTGGAGCCTTATAAAATAGAGTAGGACATTTATATTATTTTATTTCAAATGATGTCAAAGTTGTCATCATCATAATTTAATGAATATAACAATTTAAATGTTGTTATTTTTAGATGATAAATTCTACTAAAAGTATTATTATGAAATATATTAGATTTATATTAATCATAGTATTTTATTTTAAATTTTTATGCAACAAATAAGTATATTAAATAATCATACAAAACTTTTGTAGTAATTATTTTATTAAGAGAAATATCAAATAAATGGTTTTAAAAATATTAAAATAAATATTATATGAACTAATTAGTGTGATCCAAAAAAAAAATTAGATGAATATGACATGTTAGAAATTTATTAAATATTTTTGTTCGAACATATCTTCTGTGTGGATTTTATTTACATTCAAATAAACGAATAGTGTCAAAATTGACACTATTGATATTTTATAAAAATAGCATATTATTAAATTGTTTAAAAATCAAAAAAAATATTTAAAAATTAAAAATTGAAATTTATATGGTCGAAAATGTCATAAATTATTCAATTATGGAGAATTCAAAACACATAATTAAGTATTTATAACAATTTAAAATTTAGAAAATGATTACCACAAATAAGATTAAATAGATTAAATAAGGATAAATCAAATTGATAAGGTTTAAAATAATTTTCCAACATGTCTAAATTTTATTGGATGAGGATATTACAATCCTATCTCATCTCATCTTCTAATTTGAGTCATTTTGGGAGTTTTTAAGTGGGGTTTGATATAAATTAATATTTTGGAGGTTTCCAAAAGTGCCCCTCTACTCTCTTATAAAAGGAAACCTACTCCTTCTTCTCTTCACTGCATTTTGATCCTTCAAGCTCGGACAACCCCTGAAAATACCTCTTCTCCACCTCTCTAGATACATTATAGAGGTTATTGTCTTCTCAAAAGACCAACTCTAGTGCCCTAATAGTAATTTTAAAGAAGGCACTTCGAGGAAGAGGTAATATCTTCTACCGATTCTTTCAAAAAAAATCTTCTTCTACATCATCTTCTTTAGTTGTTTAATTATAAATTAATAACATAAGTATAACACATATACTGATATGTTATTATAAATATGAAACAACCCTATTTCACCTTTTACCTATCTTATGAAAAACAAAATCATCGCGCGTGCGTACGTATGGAATACCATCTCCACACCGTGGTGTAATCTGTTTTTCCACAAATATCATACATAGATGGATATAATTGTGAGAATAATAACTATATATGATTATTATAACATCATAATGATTCTGGAATATTATATCATCCACTCCAATTCCATTCAATAATTATGGGAACGATATATTCGCTCGTGCATACGTACGGATTACCGTCTCCACGACGTGATGTGATTCATTCTCCATGTTAACCATTCCAGAATGATTATAAAGTATATATAATAAATAATCATGAAATATATGACATAATAATGATACTGGATTTATGTATATGTTATTTACTTACTTCCATTCAATTTAATAAGGAAACTAAAACAGTGTTCATGCGTACATACGACCTACTATCTCCAAGAAAGGTGTACACTACTAGAAATGAAAGGTATACCAACGGTTGAAAACCATTGGTATAGGCTGTAAAAACATTGGTATAAATTATACCAATGGTTTTACAAACCGTAGCCAAGTAAGCCGTGACAATAGACATATACCAACAGTTTCAAATAAATTGTTGGTATTTGTGAATAAATCTATATTATACCAATGGTTTTATGTAAGTAGTTGGTATAGAGATGAGATATGGTTTTTCGAAACGGTTCTAAGAGAACCGTTGGTAAAAAGTGCACATATAACCCATACCAATGGTTTAAAACCATTGGCATAGACTTAGCTATTCAATTCACACAGCAGCCTACTGCTCTGTGTGCTTCTATGTGAATTGTATAACAGGAAATTATATAATAAATTATGAATACAGTAAGGATACATAATTAAATAATGAATTATTAATACAATACAATAATCAATTATGAATAAAATACATTAAAAACTGAATATGTAATTATATGTGATACAGAATTAATAATACATACAAAATTGCATTTTGTATAACACATACACGATTGAGTTCCGAAATTAGAAGCTAATTACCCAAAATAAGGAAATGAATAAATTAATTCAACTAACCACTAAAATAATGTCCCATTTTTTGGGGCGAGTGTCTTTGAGCTTAGTGATGATGATAATGGGTGTGTTTCAATGAGCTTGTCTGAATTAGGGAATATAGTTGTCCTTGGTGTATTAAATGTCATGTGTTTTAGAATAGGGGTAGGAGTTCCTCACATGAGAAGTGGATTGTGTGAGGCTGGACCATGGATCATTGTGCTAAAGTATCAACACAATCTGAATATGTTTGTTCGGTTTTCCATATACCCATTTTTTTACTTAAAATGATGTCCATTTTAAACAAAATAGAGATAGTTAGAGTGATATCGCCCAAACCGTGCCTCAGATTGAGGTGGGGTTGACTCGTACATGTCACATATGACCCATTGATCGTCTTCCTAGAGTATCAACACAATCTGAATGTGTTTGGTTGGTTTTCCGTATGCCAGTTGGTGTTTTCACTTAAAAGTTTGTCCATTTAAAATAAAAGTGAGACACTTTGAGTGGTACCGACCACACCAGGCCTCAGATTGAGGCTCAATTGACTCGTACACGTCATAAATTACCCATGGATTGTTGTGATAAAGTATCAACACAATCCGAATACATTTGGTTGATTTTCCTTATGTCAGTTGTTTTTACTTAAAATAGTATCCATATTAATCAAAAGAGAGACACTTAGAGTGATACCGGCCACACTATACCTCAGATTTAGGTGGGGTTGACTCGTACACATCACAAATGACCCATGTATCATTTTCCTACTGTATCAACACAATCTGAATGCATTTGCTCGGTCTTTTGTATACTAATTGTTGTTTTCATTTAAAATGTTGATCATTTCAAATAATGGTGAGACACTTTGAGTGGTACCGGGCACACCACGGCTCAGATTTAGGTGGGGTTGACTCGTACACGTCAAAAATGACCCATGGATAGTTTTCCTAAAGTATCCATAGAATCCTAATGCCTTTGGTCGGTTTTCTGTATGTCGGTTGTTGTTTTCATTTAAAATGTTGATCATTTCTAATAAAGGTGTGACACTTTGAGTGGTACTGGAACACCGCGCCTCAGATTGAATCAGGGTTGACTCGTACAGATCAAAAATGACTCATGGATCGTTTTCCTAAAGTATCAATAGAATCAAAATAAGTTTGGTCAGTTTTCCATATGCCATTTGTTTTTACTTAAAATGATGTCCATTTTAAACAAAAGAGAGACACTTAGAGTGATATTGGCCACACCATGCCTCATATTGAGGAAAGATTGACTCATACACATCACACATGAGTCATAGATCATTTTCTTAAAGTATCAACACAATACAAATGTGTTTGGTCAGTTTTTCGTATGCCAGTTGTTGTTTTCACTTAAAATGATGTCCATTTTAAACAAAAGAGAGATATTTAGAGTGGTACCGGCCACATAGTGCCTCATATTGATGCAGGGTTGACTTGAACACATCACAAATGTCCCATGGATTGTTTTCCTAAAGTATCAACACAATCCAAATGTGTTTGGTCGGTTTTCTATATTCCAGTTGTTGTTTTCACTTAAAATGTTGTTCATTTCAAATAAAGGTGAGACACTTTGAGTGGTACCGGTCACACTGTGCCTCAGATAGATGTGGTTTTGACTCATACATGTCACAAATGTCCCATGGATCTTTTTTATAAAGTTTCAACACAATAAAAATACGTTTGGTTGGTTTTATGTATGCCAGTTGTTTTTACTTAAAAGGGTGTCCATTTTAAACAAAAGAGAGACACTTTGAGTGATACCAGCCACACCATGCCTCGGACTGAGGAGGGGTTGACTCAAACAAGTCACATATGACTCATGGGACGTTTTTCTAAAGTATCAACACAATCCGAATGAGTTTGGTTGGTTTTCTGTATGTCAGTTGTTGTTTTCACTTAAAATGATGTCCATTTTAAACAAAAGAGAGACACTTAGAGTGGTACCAGCTAAACTGTGACTTGGATTGAGGCGGGGATGACTCATAAACATCAAAAATGACCCATGGATCATTTTACTAAATTATCAACAAAATAAAAATGTGTTTCCTCAATGTATACCAACGGTTTAAAACTGTTGGTATTGTGGATTTCCTGAATTATTGCACAGTAGCCCCTTCAGTAGCCCCTCCAGTATACACATTCATAAAAAATAGCACAAAAAACACATACAAACAGACTTAAAACAACACAAAAAACACCTGAAATAGAAGAAAAAAACACATAAAACCATCAAACTCTTCCAACCATTCCATGTACTACAATTCCCTATTTCAATATTCATATGGCAACAATCTTCCATTATAGTTGAATAACAGTTTCAATAACTCAAACATTATTTACATTCTTTTAAATCTTCATATGAAAAAAACTCTTCCAGTAGTAATTCACCTCACCCCTACACAACCCCCCCCCCCCAACCATCATAGCCCCCCCCCCCCCCCCACATCCCCATCCGGACTAACCTGATGAAACGAGGATGAAGGCTCACCTCTTTAAAGGAGATTATGGAAGTAGGACAACCCGGCTATCTGATCACTTCCCCAGCCTAGTTTTGGTACCAAAACTGGATACTCCTTTCTCCTATGATCCATTTTGAATTGCGTCGCAGAGTCGGAAGAAGGAGGAAAATGGAGGACCAGAGGGGGAAACCTTGTATGGGCTTGTTGTTCTCATTCCCGCCCAGACCTCGATCCATGATCTTCCACCAAATAGAACGCTCTTCAATCAATTCCCATTCCAGTTTCACATTCATCCATAGTAAAATGCCTTCAAAACATTTCATGTTGATCCCCCCATCCTGAATTGTCCCCGCCATCCTCTCCCACGACACCCAACGTCTTCTCCCCTCTAACTGAGCATCCTAAATAAACCCCGCTAGCATTTTGTTAATGGATTTAATGAACCCCTTCGGATCATTAGTGGAATCCATTGCATAAATTGGGATCACTGTTAGGAAATTTTTGACCAAGGAAATCTGACCCCTGAAGGACAGAAAATAGTTTTTCCAGTTCAGCACTTGTCCTGCAATCCTACTCACCACCCGATCAAAATCCCATATTCTTGTCCTGTCAGAGGATAGAGGTGTTCCATGGTATTCCATTGGTAAAGACACCTGATTCATCCCCAACCTATTACTCAGATGTTTCGTCCTCTTTTAATCACATTTTTTAGAGATATAGAAGCAGCTTTTGTCTTTGTTGATCACTTGGCCACTCCAGTGACAGTAATCCTCCAGAATTCTATTGATACCCCACATCGACCTCTTCCTAGTAGTCATGAAAATAATTGTGTCATCAGAAAACATCATATGGGAAGCTGATGGGAAATTTAGTTTTCTTCGGTAGGGTTGAATGGACCCATTGGCAATGCCTCTATTGATCATGCGGCTGAGCAGGTCCTAAACTAGGATGAATATGTTGGGGGATATAGGATCTCATTCTCAAAGGCATCAGACCACCTTAACGAAACTGTGGGTTCTCCCTATGAAGGAGACATCCATCCATTCCGAGCTATAACAACGGAATAGGAGATCACATGTCCAAGCTGAGAACCCCATGCGGGCGAGTACCCTATTGATGTAGCCCCATTCCACTCATTCGTACGCCTTATTCATGTCCATTTTAATTGCTATGTTTGAGCCATGGTTTTTGATTTTGAGGTCCCTCAGCATCTCTTGCGATAGTACGATAGCCCCTAAATTGTGCGGCCTCTTACAAAGCCATGTTGTTCAAGGGATATCCACCGGGGCAGAAGCTCAGACAACCTAGCATTAAGAATACCATCCAGTATCTAGTAAGTGAAATTGCATAAGCTTACTAGTCTATAGTGACTGAGAGAGGATGGATCCTTGATCTTTGGGAAAAGAACTAGAGAATTAGCGCATGCCACCCGCGACAAGCCGCCGCTACGAAAGAATTTTTGGATAGTATAGATGATATCTTGTTTAACAAATTCCCAGGATTCTATGTAAAACTAGCCTGGGAAGCTATCAAGGCCTGGAGAACTCTCTGGATTGAGCCTCATCATGGCATTGTGAATCTCCTCTTCCCGTGGTATCTCTACCAGTGCTTCATTGACATGATCCAAGATGAGGGTAGGATCCTCTCTCCAAAACTCCTCACCCCCTACCGAATAGTAAATTTGTCATGGTGGAGCTTGGGCCTGCCAAGAGGTCTTTGAATAAATTTTAAGCCATCTCTCCAACCACATCCCCACCATCAGTGTACGATCCATCCCCTAGAACAATGTTTGGTTTAATAAGCCTCCTCTTATCCTTTATGAAAGCATGTAAGTATGAGGTATTTTTGTCCCCTTCACGAAGCCACTTGATCTTTGCTCTCTCCCTTGCGCTGCGCTCCTGGGCAAGGATCAAGTCATCCACTCAACTCTTCTTAACACAGAGCTTAGCGAAAATTGAATCATCCCAATCCTCCTCTAGACTGGATTCCAAATGCTCCACGTCTCTCTTGAGCTCTTCCAAATTTTGGTCACTAGGTGGGATATCCCTATCCCACTACTGCAACCCCTTCTTTAACCTCCTCATCTTGTTGTGAATGGCCACCATGTGTGCCCTTGTATCGAGTCCCCCCATATCACCATCACAATCAAATGATAACCCAGTAAACCACTCCATTAGCTCATAAACCTGAACCTTTATTTAGTGGCCTACCCTAGAGACAAAGAGAGGAGAAGCGGGTAATGGTCAGAAATCCCGTGAACCAAGTGACTCACCTAAGTATCAGGAAACATTAAGAGAGCATGGATATTTGGTTAGTTTTCCATCAAGTTGTTGTTTTCTCTTAAAATGTTCCTCATTTCACTGAACTGTGTGCCAACCATGAACCACAAATTTCTGGGTAAAAATAATATATTTTCTCTAAATACACTGAATTAAATACAAGAAAAAAATAAAATACCAAAAAAATATAAAAATTATCTCATAATTAAATAATGGTTGTGACACTTGGCCAACCATGAACCTACCTGGAGATCCCATCCCCCCCCCCACCAGAACAGCCCCCCACCCCACCCCACCCCATCCCCTACACACCTACACACTCCCCCTCCCCACCTTGAAAAGATAAAATTGAAATTGAAAATACATTAAATATAATTTTTTCCCTTCAAATAAACGCAAATATTATGCCTCTACTCCAAATTCTAAAAACGATGACATATTTTTTGGAATTTTGATGTTGTTCACGAACATCAAGGATAAAGAAAATCAAGTTTTTAGGTGTAATAAGACTCTTCAGAGTGTTATAAAATTAAATAGGTGGGTCTAGAAATGAAAACTAAAGTGTTATAAGTAGGATTTTTAGGGAGGGTTTTGAAATTTCTAATTAGATAGCTCCAACTCATATAGAAGATAAATATTTTAGAATATCCTATAACCAACACATAATTGTAAATGAAGAGATGCCTCAAAGAGGTGTTAAACAAGGATAATTGAATTTGAAATCCAACAAAGGAGGTATCGGGAGAACACCCTAATGGATTATGAATTCCTAAGGAAATCTATCAATGATACTGATATGAATCACCATTTATATATTTACATTGGTTTATTGATGGATAAGGATCTTCTTTTTCATGTGTGGAGTTGGGTTGACCTCAAAACACCAAATGGGGTTCCACTCTATTGTTCTGAGAATATATTTTCCAAAGCTATGAAGCTTCCACCTATAAACATAACAATTGTATATCAGTGCCTACTAGAATTTCATGATATTTAAGGGATATGTGTTTTGTAAAAAGCCTATGAACTATAGGGATGTTCATGAATGATGATTTTTGGTCCATATGTGTATAGAATTCAGAAACGAGGATGGGTTATTCCATTTAACCAAAATTATAGTGTATTTTTAGGACGAGTTCTTGCATTTAACTAGTGTTCTAGTTCATGTTTAGGTTAGGTGAGTTAGAAACAAGGTTAGGCATGTCATTAGAACATGGGTTCTTCCATTTAACCAGGTAGTCTTGGATTTCAGGGATGAAAGTGGTTTGGGTGAGATAATAACTACCCACTCTATAGTATGGCCAACACATCATATGGGCATACCCATGAAACAAAGGCATGTTTAAATGGGACGTTTTCAGCACTCCATATGGCCAAACATACTTTTCAAAAGAAGGGATCGGCCATGTATATTTACATGGCCATCCAAGTCATGTACTCTATGTACATTCCCAAGACACTATATTACCTTAGACACCATGTGAACACTTATACAAACTATGTGAACCCTTATACGAAATAGTCATTATTACAACCATTAAAAACAACTTATTAAACAATATAATTTGTCAAAGATAATAAAATTGAACATAAATCAATAATACTATTGGATATATCAAGTCAAATGAAGGCATAATATCTTACATCCAAAATGACCACCCAAAACCATGATTAATGTCAATAGATCTCTCATTTCTGCCAGATCAAAAGTGAAAAAAAAATAGTCGCAGAACAACAAAACCAAGGTATAAAAAATATCTGTAGAACCACAAAACCAAGGTATCACTTACAGATTTGAAGTGTAGAAGTAAAAATTTCCTTGATTGAAGATGGATAGATTAGTGGAAGAAGTTTGGCAGGCTGGGGAAGAGGGAGATTCAATTTAGGGCACCAATCGAGTGGAGGGGGACCTAAAATTGAGCGGAGGGGGAACTGGATGCCCGATCTACATTTAGGGGAAAAATTTCCCAATATATTTTAACAATCGTTGAGAATGTATGCATAGTAAGGCCTATAACAATTGTTCACACAAACCATTGGTAAAATGCCAAAATATATCAACGTTTATTGATAATCTTTGGTAAAAGTGCCTATACTAAGGAATATACCAATGGTTTAATAAAACTATTGGTATACATAGCCATTCCCAATGGTTTATCTAAACCGTTGGGATATAAGCGTTGGTAAAAGTGGGATTTCCAGTAGTGGTATTTCATCCCATTTATCCATCTATTATATATATATATATATTAAATTATAAATATATATTATATATAAATCATGTTTTACATTCTGGAAGTAAGTAATCATTATCTAAGTAATCATATGAATAATTACAAGTCAAAACACGTACGATAAATGAAACGATTTTACCCAAAATGATGCTTTAACATGGAATTGACTAATAAATGGGTAATATAAATTCGTAAGTGAATCATATATGATATGATAATTATTATTATGGTTCTATTACAAGTTAATAATATGTTTAAACCCACTATATAGGAGTATCAGACACATAAAAAATAAATTGTTCAAAAGGTAAGGGATAATTTTGCAATCTCATTTTTATCTGATATTGCTTATACGTAAGTATTTACTGTGGTTATATTTATCATCCATGTCCGTGTTTTATAAAAAAGTTTTCATAAAGTGTTTAATATTCTTCCATGTATGTTTAAATTCATTTTTATCCCTTTTTCACTTTTACTATGTAGTATGGAAGGAATATTTCTTTTGTTAACCATACAAGGTACTTTTGATTTTCCCGCAAAAGTACAAGGAGAATGTTTTTTTAACTTATACGGCATGAACAGATTTTTATAGTTTCATAACACCTTATTTCCATGAATCTTCCTCTAAAATATTACATTATTATTTTCAATGAAATTCTTTTATTTTAAAATGTCACAATATTTTGAGAAAAGAATATGATTTTGAAAAAGAAAAGATATTTTCCTCAAGAATTCATTTCAAGGGTTTTATCAAAACTATTTTCCATCTAGGATGACATTCCTTAATATGGGTATTTTTTTAGTATAATTTCACTATTATTTACATTTTTTATGTTTTTTATGATGAAATGATATCCATTTATATGGATTATGTTATGATTAGATGATATTTTTGAAACCCATTTTATTTGTTGGGTTATGATGAATGATTTATGTTTATTTTGTGGCACACAAAAAAATTAATTAATTATGAGATGGGTGGAACTTAAATCTCCCTCCAATTCATTGGGTAAAGATTTATATCTCTTAAGATAAACATGGGTGGAACGAAAAGTAAATTTGGTTTAGTAATATATGGCTGGAACGCTAATTAAACCTGGTTCAGTGATGGACTCCGTCCACCATAATGGTCTTGGAAGAAATGTCTTGGATACTATGGAAATAATATCATGTACTAAATGGTTTTACACAATTACATGTTTTATTCCCATGATATTTTATCATGATTGGTGTTATTTTATGATCTATGCCTTACTTACTTCCAAGATTTATTTCACAACTTAGGATTTTGATGTTTGAACTTTATTTTCATGTTTTTAAGTTAAAATGTATATGTTTTGTTTTATTTTCTCCATGCTTACCCTTACTGAGCATTTGAGCTCACCCTTTTCTATGTTTTCTTTTTCTGAGGACATAAAGAAAGGTTTAAGGTAAGAAAAAAAAGTGGAAGGTCTTTATGGGAGATGTTGAAGATCTTTCACCATGATTAGAAGATTATGTTTCGAGTTTCCAAATACACTAAACTATTATGGTCCTTGGGTGTCCATTTTTGTTGTGTATTAAGTATTCTGAAAAGGTAATATAATGTCCATGTATGTCAAGCCTGGGTCTCTACAATTCATTTTTTGGGGTATTATATTTGAACCCTATAACTTTGTCCCCAGTTGATTATTTTTGGTGATTAAATTTTCTTTCACGTGATTTACACAATCCTAACCTCGTTGTCCAAGTGAAAATCCATAAAGCTCTTTAAAACTTCAAACTCAGTTAGTTGATAACAATTTATAAACTATATTTTTTTCATATATTCTAAAAAATTTAGTGGATTATGAATTAGAATAACTATGGATGAAAACTACTCTTCCATGGGTGGAGTTATCATCTTGGAGATGATTTTCATAATCTACTATTTGAAAGTGTATAACCCAATATCATACCCAGTCATAGATTGAAGAACTTATAAGAAAAACAAAAAAATTAAAAGGATAAAATATTGAATAATTATAAAATATAAAGTGATATTAAAAAAAACAAGATTGAATAAACATAAAGAAAAGAAGAGGATGAGATCTTTCTTAGAATAGATTTATGACAGAGGACTTCCCTATTACAAATGGTTTAAAGGGTGGGAAATTAACACTCTCTTCAGCCACACCTTCCCAAATCCTCAACCGACCCTTATGAAGTGTGAAAAAATTCAATTAAATGAATTTTAAGAGGTTAAGAGTTTGAACTTCCAAAATGGGTGCATTCATCATCATGTATTCAAAATTTACTCTTAATTGATCTATATTTTCAAATAATTTCCTATGAAAAATAGATTTCCCTATAGATGATTAAAATTATATAAAATGAGTTCTACAAAAAAATTAAAAATTTATCTCAATCCATGTTTGTATTAAAATGTTATTGCCTAAATTTTGATTCAAGCTTTAATCTGTTAGATCCAACATAAATTTTCATTAATTCTCATTTTACTCTCTTGAAATTTCAGATCAACATTTCAATATATAAAAGAAAAATTGTATATAATTGACTTCATAATATTTATATAAAATTTCATGTAAAAATTTTACAAATAGAATATTTTATTATAATTTATATAGGGTGAAATTAAAATTTAAAAATAGAATTTTCATGGAATTTTTAAATTTAAGAACAAAACACGAATTTCCATTAACTATTCTGATAAATCTCTATTTTGAGAAATTATATTGTAATTATTAAAAAAATTATATATAAACATGGTTAATCATATACCTAGAATTACTTTTCTTCCACTATTCTAGTATATTAAATCACTCACCCTCTATAAAATATGAAATAACTACTCTTAGATATTTTTTCAATTTACTTCTATGTATGAAGGAAACCCATACACCTTCTTGTGAAATTTACATAAAATAAATATAATTGAATTTCAGAAAATTAATCACATTTACATATTTATGTAATTTAATATCCAACTTTTAAAATCTAATAAACAAGGTTATTACAGGTAAAATAATTAATACTAGATATATTTAGTATAGTATCATAAAAACATAAGAATATTAAAATGTTACAAAAATTCTATCAGTCATCTTCAGTAGAAAACCCCATCATTTTATCTTTCCTAAGTTCTAGGATAAATATTTCATCTTTAATATCTAATGAATCGAAAGAATTTTGAAATTTAATTTAATTTTCCTACATCAAATATATAGAGTTACAAATAATATCCATATCTAAAAAAAGAATGCTTTTTGTTTCAATTCAATTTTCCTTAACATAACCCTTAAACCTATCCGTTCTTGTAGGGGACAATATCAAATATCTAAATGTAGCCCAAATTATAAATATATAATAATCTATATATTTTAATTTCTCTTTAATAATTAAGTTCAATATATGATCACAAATTCTCATATTAAGATATTCCCCCTTTATAATAAGTTTATTCTATGATTATAATCATTTCTAAAATATAAAATTCCTAAATCATAAGAAGATGTATAGTCTTTAGTTCTGATAATAATATTATTTATCCCCCAACTAACATGATAGTTCTTTATAGATTTACCAATAATATCACTGTTATGTTCAATAACTTGATAAAAAGTGAAAATAATTTCATGAAAACTCTACTCCTTATCAATAAAGTTCAATGTTAGACACATGAAGTTTAGATTTTGATTTAAATTTACTATATATATAGTTAGGAAAACCCTAGGATAATAAGGTGATAATTTTCTTTCCAATTTACCCCTCTCCTCTATAAACTATTCCAAAAAAATCAGATAAATGTTCTATGGGAAGGATGACAAAATTTTTATAAAACAAATTCTAAAAAGGATTTAAAATATTTATGTTTTAAAAAAATAAATATAAGTTCAACCAAAATAAAAAGTCCAGAAATCCTTCTCCTATATATATTTTGAATAAATCAAGATATTAAACTTCCACTTCACATTTACTTTAAATAATTCTAGGAAGAGTCTATTATTTCAATGCATATCAAAATTTAAAGTTGAAATGTACATGAATTAAAACCTTAGAATTTTGTATTTAAAAATTTATTGTATCTTATAGTATGATAAAAATATAGAAAAATTGATTTATTCTTAATTTTTTGGACATTTCAAATTTTATGATATGATTATATTATATGGATGATTCATGGGAATATCATACTATATGATATTATTGAGTTATAAGGACATGAATTAAAAGGTTTGATTCATCTAGAACAACCAATATTAATATTCCTCGTAATTTTTAAGGATTTTACATTCAATTAACCATAACACAACATCTATCATTAAATGTATTAGATAGTTAATGATCTAAGATTATATAAGATAAAACCGTAATCATTACTTGTACATTCATGAAAAATATAATTAAATTAATGAATTAGATTCATAGATCAGGGAGTATCCTCATAGCCAATATAATGGAATAAATACCTTGGTAAATGTGTATTGATCTTTAAAAAATCATTGGCCAAAACTCCCCTATCCTTGAAATTATATACCTTCATCCTTATTTTCTTTTGAGATGCTAGCATGTCATAAAGGTTGAATAATCCCACTCAAAGTGTTTGGGTTATTCGGTGTAATCCATGGATATAACTCATATGGAAGAACCATTTGGTAATTATTTATTGATTCTAATAAATCATAATAATGATTCAATGACAATATCATTCTATGGTGTATAGTACACACTATATTTATGTTTTAAAATGATTTCAGTTTCAGATGCGCAGTGTTTTTGGGCTTCAAAGTTTATTTTTTATTTTTCTCTTTTTATTATTAATTAATGTATTCTTATAAACTTATTAGTGGTATTAAATAAAAGTCTAAATGTTTGGTTGATTCCTAGGAACTCTCATGCTGGATTGGTGATGAGGTGTTTCTCTCAATCTAGGGACTACATTACTAATGAAAAGAGTTTCCCAGCCAATGTGTAAGGGAAGTGGAGTTCTTTGATTGGTTTATATAGATTTCATGTTTTAAGTGTTCACATGAGGGAAGCTTCCCCCCCCCACTATCATTGGTATCATTACCTTTTTTCCCATTCGTGAAATTGTTCGATAAATGAATGTTTTTAGACATTATGAATATCATTTTCTAATTCATAAAATATGATTATTTATTTATTTCTACCCAATTGAATCATATATTTGGATATGGGACACCATAACCTACAATTTCATGAAAAATCCTTGGTTTTTCATAATCAATAACATACAAAATCAATCTATCATACTCTATGATTATACCTCCAATGGTTTTTCAAAAAAAATTGTGTATCACTATTTTTTTTCCCTATGTATCATAAAATATTACTACCTATCATGTTTTATCAAAAGACTATAATTAATATATTATGACATATAACACATAAATATTTTATGTGTTTCATGTTTGCAATCGTATCCTATAATTAATCATATTTTTTTAAAATAATATTATTTGAGGAAACATTTTTTTATTTTAAATTATGAATTAATATATATACTTAATTTATAATTTTTTTATAAATTATAAAAAAATATTGGGATATTTATTAATTTATAAATATGTTTACATATTTATTAATTACAAAGAGGCTATAATTTAAATGTTTATGAAACATTAATTAATAAATATTCCATAGTATAAAGTGTTAATATTAAAATACCTTTTATAAATTATATAAAATGAATTATAATTTAGATATAAAATGTTTACATGGAAAATTATAAGTGTAATTTATAGAGTTTATAAAATATAAAATATGGAAAATATAAAATTTTATATTTAAATTTTATGATTTGATCATATTTTTTAATGGTAATCATTAAAATTAAAAGGCCTTATTTGTAAATTTTTTAAGCCTTATTAAAAGAGATTTGATAAATTATATGATTAAATTTTTAAAAAATATTTATATTTGATATTTAGATTGTGTAAAATGATTATAAAATAGAAATAGAAATTTAAAATGTTTATATTTCATAAAAATATTATATATTTATAATAAATTCCATAAAATGAATAATATTAAGGAGTTCATACTGTGAATGAATATAAAAATTTTATATTTATTTAATTATAGAATTTTCATAATAAATTATAAAGTATTTATAACAATTAATTTATGAATTGTTCATAAATAAATATCTTGTATTTGAGAAAGAAATAAAATTTTTATTTATTTGTTTGATTTCTTTTGAATATTCATGTTTATAAATTATTTATGAAGATGAATATTATGTATGCTTTAATTTATGACATAAATTAATTTTTATAAAATTATTATTTCATGCTAGGTATGACAACATAAGATTTAGTTTCCATCTACCTTGATCTCAGTTTTTGATTAAATTCATGAGCTTGAATTTGGTTATTGAACGTAGTGTATACATGTTAGCTATTATAGTTATGATTAATTGGATTATCTCTTGAGTAAAGTATACCTAGAGGCTTATGTCTTGTTCTATAAATATGGGGGTTGTCAATATATGTCTCTTGGATTACTCATATATAGATTATCAATATCATATAATTATAGAACATTTCATAAAAATCTCAGGTTCCTTATATATGAGATTCATTTGGATATGTATATTTTATTTATTTCTATTTTTAGGTGAGTAACTTAAATTTTGGGTTGTGTAAAGAGTTACACATTAATATGGTGGTAACATATTAATTTTGTGGATGAAATGGGGATTTATAAACTAAATCATTAGTTTCATGTATAAATAAAGGAATAAAAACAAGAGATAATAAATATTTCACATGATTTAATAACTATTTAATATACATATTATCTATATTAAATTGGTAAAGATTTAAAAGGAAACTCCTAAAATTATATGTCTGAGATTCCATCCAATGGGACACTTTTTAAGACCTTGATCATCAAACTGGGTAGTTTCACACCAAAGTGGGGTTCCCTCATTTATCTTGTTTCAGGAAATAACGTAATGAGGTAACCCTAAGGGTTAAATGAAAAACTAATAGCATTTTATTTGGTATAAACTTAGTTGGTAAAATCTAAGGGTTGGAATACTAGATGAAAATAGTTAGGTTTATCCACATTATATATTGGACAAGGTGTTGTCTGATCAACTATTTAATAATCATATATAATTTTATTGGAATTATGGCCTACCCAAATGGCTATATACTGAGTTCCATGACAATTTGGGTCTATAAACTAATTAAAATTATATATATTGTCTCAATAAATAGATATAGTATATGGGGTCATAATTTTAGTGTGATTAATTTTAATAAAAGTCTTTATTAAATTAATATAAAAACATGATACTCGTCTAAAAAAAATTATAGATAGTGGAATCATTATCATAAATATTAACCTTGAGATAAATATTTGATAAAAAAATCTAAGTGATATTAACTTACTTTACTAGTACCAGAACATAATAATAGTTCTCAGGAATGATATAGAATTATATGTGTTAAAATAATCTCTTACTAAGAAATAAACTACTGACTTCATTCAACAAACAGAGTTATACGCCTATGATAATCATCTAAATAATTATCTATGAGTCTCCACTATAATTCTTGTAACAATGTAAGTGTGTTTAAAAATAAAAATTAGTCATTAGATTCGTATATGATGATAGAGAACATAAAAATGATATGTTAATAAAAATCTAGGCATGATAGGTAGGAGTTATCAAAGGCACTATTTATATGTAAAATAAAATAAGGAAAATAATTCCATAGTAATTTTCTCAATATGATTGGATACATCAGTCAATTAGAGAGACTAGGTGAACCTCCTATACTCGATCTGGCCACAAAATTCATTTTTCAATCACTTCCAAAATGGTTCTAATGGTTTTTTGTGAATTAAAATATGAATGAGTTCAAAAAAACTTTAGCAGATCTGCTCAATATATTGAGAATTTTCAATAAGAAAAATGGGAGATCTAGGCTCATTTTTCATTATAATGTTATAGAAAGATAAAGTTAAAGTTTTGCAAAATAGAGAGAATAAAAGTGGTCATGAATATTTCACACCACCCCCTAAACAGAAGAAAATTATGGAAGGAATTTTATATCATTGCACAAATATTTGAAATTGGAAAATAAACTATCCTTAATACTTTGAGGGTTTCATGAAACCATGTTGAGAACCCACATTTTATATTAATGTTATATAGTTCAATTATTATATTTAGAAGTGAATATGATACCTGCTATATATTTTATAAGTTTCATAAATATAAAGTAATTTAGATGTGATGGAATAATTGAAGATAGGATATTGTTGTTTTCATTTAAGTAATGTATTGAGGAGTTTTTTCATTAAGGGCATGGATGGAAGGACCACTTCAAACATAGACCAATTTTTCAAGAAAAATATGTATATTTTTTCTCATTTTTCTCATAAGAAAAACTTCTAAAAAATAATTATTTTGATGATTTATATAATTTTTTTGATACACTTGGTTTATGATACATTAAAATTCTATAACATGGTTGAAAATACATATAAATAAAAGTATTTTTTTTCTAAGAAAAAATTTTTATTGAAGAACATGATGGGATATTATTCCACCACCAACAGTGTCATATTTCATAAAGTATTCTTTTTAGTAAATTTAGAAAACATATATAATCCCATATATGATATGGAAATAATATTTTATTCATTAATTATTATTATAAAAATAAATTAAATGTTATTTAATAAACACTAAGGAGTTTGTGTATCTTATCATGATATCCTGAAAAGGACATAGATTCTAAGAGGCTAGTGGGAGTCTGTTTCGACTTATAGAAGTTCTTTATTAACAAGAAAAATATTATTCTAGATAATGTTCAAATATAATTAGACATGATATCCTAAAATGTTGTTAATGACGTAATGTAAAAGTTACATTAGTTACTATCATATTTATGAGAAACTTTTGATGTAAAGGGTTCCAATAATTATGAATATATACTTATAAAATATCTAACTATAAAAAATAAGTTATTAACATTATCCAATTGGATTTTATGGATTAAATGTGTTTGAATATGTTTAATGAGATGAAGATAAGGAATATGATTCCAAATCCTCGTGATTATTCAAATTGTATTAATTAATAGATTTTACTCACTAAAAAGTTTAGTGGGAATGTTTTTTCATATATTCGCATAGATATGTGGAAATAATTATATATATATATATAATGAATCAATAAAATCCCTAAAATCACATAAAATATAAGTAAAATATAGAAATATATCATACTTGATATGTTATACATGTGCTTATATTGGGTTTTATTAATTTTTCTTAAAATATTCTAAGAATATAAAATATATCATACAAAAGGAAATCATTACTTTGTCATCACTTCATATTATTTTCATATATGTATGCCCAGATATACATTTCATGAATTTTAATGGTAATGAACTTATAAAAGTGTGACATTGAGTTATCCCAAAATAATATTTTCCATTGTTTCATGACCCAACCTACCTTGGGCCTTAAACTGGGTCAAATAACCCCATAGGTCTCCTATAATACCTTCGTTTATTTCCCAGTACACCACATTTTATTACCCACCTAATTCACTTATCATAATAATGACTATCCCAACAGGAAAACATGTGTTCTTACAATGTTATTTGTCATCACTCACACACACCCTAGGAAACTTCCTAAAAGGTCACCCATCCCAACACTACTCTTGGCCAAGCATGTTTAACTGTGATGTTATAATTAGATAGGATCCTAAAAAATAATGGTTCACCTTGTTGACATGGGTAATAACATATAAAGTTTTAAATATCACATTTCCAGGGGTAGTACACTACCCCCCCTACTTAATGAATAATGCCATCATTTGAGACCCCACACCTCAAATATAGGCAGTGCCTCTAGGCCATGAACTTGTTTAACTAACCCCATGGGTCTCCTGTAATAACTTGGTTTCCTACCCAACACACCATATAATATTACCTACCAAATTTTATTATCATACAAATGACTATCCTCATAGGAAATTACATTTTATTCAGGGGTAACTTTTCCCCTCTCACGCACACCCTAGGAAACTTCCCCGGAGGTCACCCATCCCAACACTACTCTAGGCCATACACACTTAACTGTGAAGTTCTAATCACAAAGGCTCTGAAAAATAAATTTCCACCTTGTTCATTTGGGTAGTAACATTTAACATTTTAAGAATCACTTTTCTAGGTATGTTATACTCTCTCCCCCCATTAAATAATAAGGCCCTAATTTTAGACCCCACACCTAAAACACAGGCAGTGCCTCTACACTTCCAACTGGGTATTGGATTTGGTACCATTTGTCATGACTCAGCCTGCCTTTGGACATGAACCTGGTCAACTAACCCCATGGATCTCCTATAATACCTTAGTTTCTTTTCCAATACACTACATGTTATTAACCACTGGAGTCACTTATCATACTAATGATTATCCTGAAAATCCAACACATTTTCTTCTAGTGTTCTTTTCCCTCACTCACACGCACCTTAGGAAACTTCATTAGTGGTCACCCTTCCTAACACTACTCTCGGCCAAACACACATAATTTTGGGGTTCTAATCATGTAGGCTCTTGAAAAAAAATGTTCAAATTATTGAATTAGTAATCGCATTTAGTATTTTAATTCACACTTTTCCAGGGTTGTTACACACAGATACATATACATATATATATTAGGTTCTTTGGGGTGTAATTACATTAAACACACACACCTCACACACATGTCGGAAAGGAAGGCCATATCCCTCTAATGGGATAGCCCACCCATCAAGATTTATTTATTTTATATGGATGGATAGAAGGATTAGTGGGTATGAAGCCCATTACATGGTCTAAAGGCCTATTTGTTGGCATGGAGTCTCAATGTAGTTTCATGCCTTCATCATCCAATCTGTGTCACCATGCCAACATCATGCATGTGTCACTGCCTACCTACATCATGCTTGTATCACTTCCTACCCACATCATGCAAGTGTCGCCATCTTCCCACGTCATGACTATATCATAAATCCCCCCAGTTGTGTTAGAGATATGGTATTATAGGTTATGATTAAATTCTAATATTATCATGAGTATGAGTATTGTATGAGATATAGAATATTCTCATGAGGCACAAAAAAAGTCTTATGTGGTAGAGGAACCATTAATTATACCACATAGAGTTTCATAAACTATGTATTTGGTATAATATGGATGCATTATTCTTATTTGGAGTCCCCATACCTGAGTCTAGTGAGATACCTATCATGATAAACCTCATACTTTGATAGATTTCTTATGTAATCCTTGAGTATTATCTAATCAGGGGGTGGTTGGGTATGTTTCTTATCATATCAATTGTTAGAGCTCAACCAAGATGGTATTTTCCATCTTGTATAACCAATATGTCATATGGGATCCCAATTGAGAGAGACTAAATTAATTTATGGCTATAAATTAATGGTACATATGTTGTGATTATATACTAATATGATGGACAAGTGATGTTATCATCAACTAGATGAATGACCTGTGATATATTCATTGATAGGGTTAGTCTATACTCTAATATTTGAGAATGTTTGAGGAGGATATATGGTATTGACATACTTTGTGTCCCATGTTCACTTGATATCTCTGGAAAATATTATATCTGAAAATTCAGGATATCATGTGATGTGGTTGGTGGAAAGAGTTATACATACATTTTTTTGATGGATATCATACAATATCACTTTATATCATGAGTAACATTAATGATTTTCTATGATGGTTGAAGTGGTAAAAAATGGAAATAAGGGGGATAATTTCTTTTCAAAATAATTTTAAAATGATTCTATAAAATAAATTTGATATAAAGATAGAGAGAGAGAGAGAGAGAGAGATAATATAGAATAAGATTATTATAAAATATAATAAAGGGAGAAAAATGAACAAATAGAAGAATAAAAATAAAAAATTATTGAAGAAGATTAATCCAGTTTTTATTTTGACGATTATGAATCTAATAATACCTTAAAATATATTTTAATTATTCATTGTGGATCAATCAAGGATCACTTTATGGAAATTGGTGTTCATTTTTGAGATCCAAGAATCCCTTGATTCCTATTTATTCCCATCAAATGTATTAGAGGATCCTTGGGTTGAGTCACACCATTAAATATCTGAGTCAATGATTTTAGACCAACATTTAAATATTCTTTGAAAATTCCAAATCAAAACCATTGGTTAGTATACTAATTCCATAGACTATCTAGTGAAATTTCTATAGACTTCAACATTTTTACATCCTACATCAGGTAGCCTCTAGTGACCACTAAGTAGCTGATGAGCTACCTATAGAACTTTTGGCTCTATCCACTACCACCATCCAGCTGGGGACACTTCACCAGGTAGCTGGTGGACCTCATGTGAGTATGAAGAATATTTTTCAATAATATCAATTTTCCAATGGTCCTCTACTAGCTAGAAATTTATGCTAGGAAATTAAGACCCTGGAATGGTTCCTCCATGCATTTTTTGATGTTCTAGTTTGTTCCATTAACTTTATTTGATGATATTAAAACACTATAAGTAAAATACAGTGAAAAAAGGATAAAAAATCCTTAATTTATTATGATCATAAAAATAAATTATAATTTCAACAATATCCCACATTTTTATGATCACAAACATGTATTTAAGATTAAAATAAAATATAAGTAGTAAGTAAAGAGGAAAGAGGAAAGAATAAGTCATGAATTAGGGAAAAGGAAGATGCTTTAAAAATACCATTTCCATGAAATAAAATGTATACCTATTAAATCATGATATTTTTCTTCCATTTAAATCATTTCATTGTAAAATATATTTTACCCCTTTATGATATCACCCTTCCTTCCATAAAGCTTAATTCCAATTTTTTTAATGAATGTTTTCACCCTTTTCTTGAAATTTTTCTCCTGTTAAATCAAAAACATTTTTTCCATTGAAATTTTACTTTCTATATACATTTGAATTTTTTACACATTATTATTAGAAAAAATAATTATCAACCAAAAGGGTTAGATATATGAGAGATAAAACGTGCATAAGATAATCAAAGTGATCATGGAAATATGATTTTGATAATTTAAATATAATGTTTTTAAAAAAATATTTTAAAAAATAAATATTTGAAAATTGAAAATATAGACAAGAAGAGATAAAAAAAGAATTATAATCATACCATTCTTAAATCCCCTTAATAAAATTTAGAAATTATTAAGTAAGTGGTTTTGTTATGATATTAGGTAATCTAATTTTTGTTCTAATATATACTAACAATATATATACTTTTTAAAAGTGGTGTCTAATATTAATGTTCTAGGTGTGTTAATGATAAAAAATATATTTATAGATACTTAATGTTATATAACAATTAACTTTAATTAAAATAAAAATAAATTTTATCTCAAGATCTAAGAGAGTTTTTTTAATCCATATAATTTTGCTCCATCAACTCCCTATGGCTATATATTCCACTATGACTGTAGAAATATCTATTGAATTTTTCTTTTTACTACTCTATGATATTGAAGAGTGTACAAAAAGGTAATAATACCCCATTTTAATTTTCCTATAAACTTTGAATCCCCCAAAACTAGGGTCAAAAAAACTCGAAAGATTGAAATATATTCATTTAGGATAAAATAAACCCTTATTTTTAAAACCTTTAAAAATAAAAATCATTTAAAGATATTTCAATGTAACTATTTATGATTTTCTTTAAATTTAGTAAAAATATAAACACAGAATATAATTTAAAACCATGCCATTTTATGGTAAATAAAACTTACAATGCTAATTTTATAAAACTTTTTACTAACCAGTTTGTCAGTTTCATCCAATGTTATCTTGTAAGAAGCATTCATAGGTGTGTTAATTTCAAAATATTTATCTACAAGAAAATTATTTAGAACATCATTAGTGTATTTTATTTTCCTTATAAAAGTTTCATCCTCATATTGGAATATTTTAAAACCAATAAATAATTTCAACTTAAACATAAAACTCATTACAAATTATTTTCTTCTAATATTTTCAAATTATTTACAAACATATTCATTTTTTGATCCAAAAATTACATCATTAGAATTGATTTGAATTATTAAAATATTATTTGAATCATTATTTAGAAATAATTTCGTATTTTCTTTTCTAATTTTAATATCACTTGAAAAAATAACACATGTTAATATTTTATATTCAGATTGATGGGATTTTTTAAACCATATAAACCCTTAGTGAAATTAAAAATTATTTTGGAAATTTAAAATATTCAAAACCAAAATGATTTTTAAAAAAACGTTTTTAGAAATAAAAACATTTAGAAAATAAATTTTAACATCCATTTTAAAAAGATTAAAATTTATATGAGTGGAAATTTCCAAAAACAATAGAATAGATTCTAGCTGAAAAATTAATCTGAAGGTTTCACTATAATATATTCCTTATTATTTATTATATTATTTTTATATGATTATAGATTTTTTATGTTATGTGTGATGTGTTCTTGATTATATAATTTATTTCTAAACCCCTATTTTATAATAATAATTGGATGATCATTAGGTCTTCCAAGAAGAGTCCAAACATTATTCGGTTGGAATTGGTTTAGCTATTCCATCATAGAAAAAATTTAATTTTCAGCGTCAATAGAATAATTAATGTTTTTAGGTTCTATAAAAGAAATAAAATAATTATGATTGACTTCATTTAATAAAAAAACTTATAGTATGAGTACCAACTTTGAAATCATCAATAATAATTTTAAGGGATGTTCTTTGTATTTTTTAAAGGTTTAGGTAAAAGAATAGATGGATATTTATCCTTTATAATATCTTTTAGAGAATTTGGATCATTAAAATTCAAAGGTTCATGGTTTTAAAAATCATATTTTAATTGGGATGAAGGTTTTGGAATATTTTCATTGAAGTTGCTATGAATGAATTCTTCAACTCTTTCGGTTATTTTTTTGAAGTCTCTATAGGATTTACTTATGTTTGTGTACCCAAGACATATTCCTTCATAATATTTTTGGATAAAATTTCCCCAGGTTTTCATTAGTGTTAATTATATAACATTAATATCCAAAAACTTTTAAAAATTAAATTTTTATAATTTTATTTTTTCCCAAGTTTATAAGGGGTATTTTTGAGGATGGGTTATATGAGAACATAATTTGTGATATAAAAAATAGAATTGGATGCCTTATCCCCAAAGTATTGAGGAACTTTTAAATAGTTAAATATAGTTTTTTATATTTCATGAAGATTTTGATTCTATATTTTGATAACCCCATTTTTTTAGATTATCTATGAGTATAAAATGTATTATTATAACCTAATAGTGTATAAATTTCACCAAATGTTTTGTGTAACTCTCCCCTAAGACCACATTGAATAGAAAATATTTTATCCCCTTTTTCAATTTCAAACTTCATATTAAATATTACCAAGAATATAAAATCCTCATTTTTATGAGGCAATAAATGTACCAAAGTTAATCTTGTATAATGTTGCTCTCGAGATTCAATTAGAGTAATCTTTTATTTTAAAGAAACAACAACAAGATACACGTATTTTTATTCAAGAATATTATTAAAACCAAAATTATCAAATTTTGTAAATTGAATTTTCATAAATTAATTTCTTTTTTTAAATAATCATATCAAATTTAACTCTTGGTTAAATTTTGGGATTTTTCTAAAATATATAATTTTTCAAGGAACTATGAAAAATACTTTTTTTTTTGAAAAGCGTATTTTTTTTTCGAGAATTTAAAAAGTAACATTCTATTTTCAAATGTTTTAAAACTAAAATTAGTTCTATTATATTATTAATAATTCAATTAAGTTTATTAAAAAAATTATGTTGTAATTTGCAATAAAAAATTTTTATACTTAAAAATCATTTTTTTAAATGTTTTTCATTGTGTTTTGAGTTTTAAACTTAAATTAATTTCCTTTAATTATTTAAATTGAATCATAAAAAATGGATACCATATTTCAAATAAGGAGTCCCAAATTTTTTAAAAATTTCTCCTTTATTCATAGTTATTGAGAATAGTAACCATGGTAAATAATAGTCATCACGGTGAGTGTAAATAGAGCAATTAATGTTAAAACTAATATGATAAAGACTAAAAAATAACTATAAAACTTGACTTTATACTATTGGATGATTTTATTTCATATATATAAATCCAAGTTTCAAATATATGTAATCTTTGTTCCATGTTTCTTTGATTTTGACCTGTATAATATTAAAGTAAAAGATAATGTCAAAAACATCACTTTCTTAGTTTTAATATATTTTATATTTTTTGATAGGGATATAAAACATATGTTTGGATATAAATAGTTATTTTAAAGATATATTATTGTTTTATCATGATAATTTATTTTTAATATTTAGTAATTAAATAATTACTTTAAATGCATATACAACCTCAACACAGTATTTATTTGATTATTAGAAAAATAAAAAAAATGAATCTAAAATTATTAAAGGTAATATAATTTGAATGAATTATTATGTTCCACAATATTTTTAATATAAATGAAAAATTATGTATGTGTTAAAATTATATATTCTAATTAAATATTTTTAATTATGTTTTTAAAGACAAAATAAATTAATAATGTCAAAAATGACATTACTGATATTTTATGAAAAATAATATTTTATTAAATTATTTAAAAAATATAAAAAAATTTAATAGGACATTTAAGATCATAAATTTTTGAAAATTTCATCATTATTCCATTTATTAGAAAATTTATATTTTAAAATTAATATTATAACCCTTTAAGATTAAAAAGTTCTCATTGTGGTTAAGGATAAAATTGTTTAATGAAGGTGTTAAACCAAAATATAAGGTTTAAAACACCACTTAAACATATAGAACTTTTATTGGTTAAATTTATTAAAACCATATATTATCTTATCTACATAATAATTTTTACATTGTTCCACTTTCACATGAAAATAAATTTTTTATATCTAAATATTTTTATTAATTTCATGTGTTTCCTTTCATTCAGTATAAAGATCCACCACCTCGCCTATCTTATATAAACCGCATAGCACCTATTATATTAACTAAACCCTACCAGAAACATTTCACAAAATACTTATAAATATTTTAATGTTTATGGTCTTCCTAAAAAACCAACCTCATGTCACATAATAGAATACCTAAATGAGCTCTTTTAAAGAAGAGGTAATCATCTTTAATGACTCTGTCAAATGTTTTTCTACTTTGACTTTCTATAAATATATTGTAAACATACTAAAATAATAAATCCAGTTTCATAAATATAATTTTATGTTATTATTATTATGTTATAACCATTTTCTATCTATTTTTCATCCTATAAAATGTGAAATCATCGATCATGTGTACGCACGGCTTACCTCTCTATATCGTGGTTTAATTATCCATTCATATTCACTTTACTTAGATGGTTATAAAGATAAAACTGATGATTTTATATTATATTTTTGATGTAATTATTTCCTTTTTAATAATAATATCATATCTACCTTCTTACACTCCAATTCTGTAAAAAATGATAACATCGCTCGTGCGCCGTGTAGACTAGCACCTCTACAAAGTGATGTGATTCATTTTTGATGTCCATATTTCAAGGATGATTCCAAATATTTATATAAATAACATATATAATATTTATATCATTATTAATTTCATGTAGATGATGGATCCAATATTTATAGGTAGAGATCGAAACTATTGAACCAAAACTTATATGAAAAACGAAACAATTAACGCTCAAAAACGACATATTTAATAAATATATATTTATAAATGGGTATTGTAATGTTAAAATTTTATAATATATGATATTATAAGTAATTATATGGTTCTATTATAGATTTATAATAAATTTAAATTTATTAATCGGGAGGATAAAATCACATACAACGCAATTTAGACCAGTGTTAAGGGTTTAATTAACAATCTCATTATTATTGAGGATAGTTTATGCTTATGTCTTCATTAGAGAAATTATATGATATTTATATCTTAAAACCAATATATTTTTTCTCGTCTAATTATTTAGTTGAATTATAAGTTTTCTATTCATTTTCTTCTATTAAGTACTTAAGATACCAAAAGAATTTTTTTTAAGGAAAACTGACTTTGTTTTCTATTAAGGAGGGAAACTCTTTCTTCAGTTCCCATATTTTCATTAAAATGTTTTTAATTATATTTTTACTATTATAATATGATTATTTAAATTAATTTTTACCAGTGTTTTAAATTATACAAACAAAATTCAAAGAAATAATTTTCTCATTTTTTGAATGAGATTCTTATCAAGTTTTTACCAAAAATGTGAAAGGAATATTTGTTTTTACATAAACCTCATGAATGGAATTTTTGGCCATCATGACCACCCAATACTTTAAATATTAATTTATAGGTTTCAAATGTTACTTTAATATAAAAAATATAACTTAATATTTTGAGAATTTTTATATTTTGACTACGTGATTTCAAATTGAAAAGGGTATTTTCCTCAAGAAATCTTATAGTGATATTTTAAATTATATTCATTTATATTAACATTTTTTAGGGAATATTATGCTTCAATGGGGATGTAATATTTTTATACCATTATCCATATTACTATGTATGGATTATTATTATGTTTATTTATTGGGAACTTATTAATATTTTATATGCTACTTTTTCAATCTGAATATTTACATTGATCATGTTTCACCCATTTCATATGATAAATGAATTGAACTTAGTAATTGATGATTAGGGCCCACTATATCCCATATATACATAGGTAGGTATCATGGGACAAACTAGTTAAGCTATTTGGTATACACCTTACCTATTTACATATGTTGTCATGGCATAAGGCCTTGACGGTAATATTATGATGTACAGAATTAGGAATTATATCATTATAAAACTAGTTATTATTATCCATGTGATTATTAATTTTTTTATTTTATTTATGGATTTAATCTTTTTTATGGTATTATTTATATATTTTATTACTATTATCTTGGACATATTATTCATCTTTTATATACTTTATGATAACATTGGTTGTACATTTTCCATTACTGAGCATATGATCTCACCCTTTATAATGTTTTCCTTTCCCTAGGATACCAAAGAGGGCCTATGAAAGAAATTAGGGATTTAATAGAATAAATAATGAAGTTATCATAAGAATTTTTATATTATATTTCATGTTTTTAGATGTAATGTGAGACTAATGTATGTATCTAGTCTCCCAAGACTACTAAACTATTTGGTATTTAATGATTCAATTTCTTATATCATGTACCAGTGTAGTAAAATAACCACTAGATATAGGCTAATAGATTCAGGGTGTTACAGTTGGTATAAGAGGAATTTTATTAGAAACCTGGTAATTAGATTAAATAAAACATATTTTAGAGAACATAGTCCTATAAAAACTCTAAGTATATATCTAATTGTGGAATATTATCATAATGCTTTTAGTAAAGTAAATATTATGTGGTTTTCCTAGAAATGAATCCTTATCTCAAAACTTAAAGTGGATATGGTTTTTGTACATATGAATCAAAGGTCAATAACCTTAAAAATAGTTAGTCAAATATATATTGTCTACCACTATATTGTACGGTGAGTGTGCCATTACTTCACAACTAGTTTGAGACTCTTGGGGGATATTCTTGGGTTAATTAAAATTTTATCTATAAAAAATTATGAAATATTTGGATTTATGATAATATTCCAATGATACTAAGAATATGATTCTATGAATAGTTATGATTAAATTTTCAAGCTATGTCAAGTGTTTCATAAGATTTTAAATTATACATTATGTTTCATAATGTTATTATCTAATCCAATGTATATCATTGTCAAAAAATGGCACCTAGAATAAGTAATTAAAACTATATCAATGCACATAATCCTTGTATCAATTTCCATCCTAGTTCAAATAATGAATCTGGAGCTAGAGTAGCAGTTGGAGCTAAAAAAATTATAACTATATTAGCTCAGTTGTCTCAAGTTAAAACCAATAACATTTCCCATATAAAGAATCCTACAATCCCATAATGTGATGTAATAATGTTATACTACTTCATTCATTAGCAACCCCCATCATACAATGGAACTACAAATCCATTAGTAGCTGATAAATGGATAAGTTCTTTTGGGATTATATTTTCCTCATTGAGATGTAATAAAAGAGAAAATATTTTCAAGTAAGTTAATCATATAATGGTGGATGTAGATCAGTGGTGATTATTAATTCAAAAAACTGAGGAAGAGGAAAAAATATAAAACATGGAGTGAAAGGATTTTAATGTACTTTTATTGGAAAAATATTTTCCCCATGAGAAATAATCAAATATGGAGAGACAATTCTTTATTAAGAGATAAAATGATGCTGAGAATGTTGCTAAGTATGAATCCAACATTACAAGGTTAGAAAAGCATGTTATGGACTCTGTACATAATCCAAAGAGTAATATTGCCCATTTATTTTATAGGATAAATCCATTCCTTCAAAGGTCACTAGTCTCTCAAACCTTCTCATCATACGAGTACATATTCTTATGTGATATCAAGATATATAAATAATTATCCAAGTTGTATAACTTAAAAGAAAATAAAAATTATAAGAGTGTAGTGAGAGAACACTGGAAATGGAAATAAGATAAATGATAATAAGGGAAGGGTGAAATTTTCAACATATAATGAATGTGGTAAGAAAAACCATGGAATATGATTGCTTGTAATGAGAGTTTTCTTTATGTGTGAATAGAAAGTCCATCGGTATCATGATTTTTTAGGAACGAAAGAAACTTTCTATGTTTAATGATTCAACTATAATGATATGAAGAACTAGGTGAATGATTTACCTAGGTAACAAGGTAATTTTCCTCAAAAAAAAGTCAAGGACGAAAGGCCAAGATTATAAGACTATTACATTGGAGATTGGTATTCCAAAAGATGTGGTATATGTACTTTAATCAAAGACTAAACTTTATCTAATTGTTAATTCTATTTTTAATATTATCACTATATTATATCTTCCATTTTTTCCATTAAAATTAAATATTTCTATATCACCTTAATAATGGAGTTGTCAGTCAAAACTCCATTCTGAAATATCCCTACAATAAGGATGTGTAAATAATTTCTCATTATGACACATAAAAATGCCCTATTTCCATAATTTATTAGTATACCTAGGGTTATTTTTTAAATAAACCTTGATATGAATTGGATTTAAATATATAAAGTAAAACATTTATTTTTAATAGAAGGAAATTATGATTCAGATGAGGAGTAAAATTTCTTATCATTAGATGGGAGATTTCATCATATGAGTTATATCAAGATCCACCGGAAGTGTCTCTTCTAAATGAGATTCTTAGGGAAGACGATAAAATAAAAACTAGGTATTGAGAGGGTAATATTATAATTGAGGATTTTATTATTGTATAGAAATACATTTATGTCTTTCCTGAGGAATTTTCTAGACATCCTCAAAAGAAATAATTTGAGTTTTCCATTTATTTAATATATAATGCAATACCAATATCCAACACATCCTATAGAATGGACACTATTGAATTAGTGGAGTTAAATAAAAAAACTACAGGATTTGTGTGAAAAAATATTTATACACCATATTGTATCACTGGGGGGTCCCCTGTTCTTTTCATTATAAAGAAATATAGATCTATGAGGATGTGAATTGATTATAGGGAAATAATTTCTAATATTATAAAGAACATATATTCTCTTCCTCACATTGATAACTTGTTCAATCAAATTTATAAAGCTCAATATTTTTCAAATATTGATCATTTTTCTAGGTATAATCAATTGTGAGTAAAGAAGAAAGATATTCCAAAGACCTCGTTTTGAATGTGGTATAAAACTTATGAATTTATAGTAAGGCCATTTAGATTGCCTAATTCACCCACTATTTTTATAGATATAATTAATATATTATTTAAGTAATATCTTGAAATTTTTATTGTGGTATTTATTGATGATATGTTGGGGTACTCTAAGAGTTATGAGGACTATGAGAATCACTTTCATATCATTATTGAGGCTCTTAGAGAAAGGGAGTTATATTGGATATTTAGAAAGCGTGAATTTGGGAATCAAAAAATTTCTTTTCATGGACATATTTTCTCTAAGGATGGAATATTAATTGATCTAATAGAGATAAATGTAGTCAAATAATATCCCACGACATTAAATATAACTGATTATGTAGTTTTATTAGATTAATAGGTTACTATAGGTTATTTTTTCATAAATTTACCTAATTGGATAACTCATTAACCAGATTTATTATAAAGTCTTTAAGTACATATGAACAATAGAATGTGAGAAATATTTTTATGAATTGAATAGGATATTATTTAATTCTCTATTTTGACTCTACCATCCGAAAATAAAGTATTTTTGATGTATAGTGATGCATAAAGAAGGTACCTGGTTGTCTCCTTATGTAGAATGATAAATTAATTAAATATGAATCAAGAAAGTTAAAGAATCATGAATTAAACAATCCAACCCATGATCTTAAATTGGTTGTCATAATATTTTCTTTGAAGATATAGATACATTATCTTAATAGTGAATAATGTGTGATATATGTGGATCATGAGAGCTTGAAATACATTTTTTTATATAAATAGATCAATATGAGGAAAAGGAGATTGATCTAGAAATACAAGTATTGTGATTACTTAATAAAGTACCACCCATGGAAGGAAAATAAGGTAGCAGATGAATTGAACAAATAAGATCCCAAATTCCTAACCAAAATGAGTATTTATTGGGATTATATATTCATAGATTTATTGAATATGAATATTAGAATTATTAAGAAAGGGGAAAAGTATATAATTTTTCAAATGGTTCTAAAACTATATTTATTGGAAATGATAAAAAGTTTACAGCCTAATGATGAGAATAATTAAAAGAAAATTTAAGCCACGGATAATGGTAAATTGATAGAGTAAGTATATAAATATGGTGTTCTAAAATTTAGAAAGGGGTTATGAGTTCCATCTATACCTAATCTAAAAATTTTATTATTAGATGATGCTCATAAATCAAATTTATCTTACACTCTGGTATCACTATGATGTATAGATATTTGAATAAACATTTTTTATGGGATAATATAGCATGGAAAATTGTTTATTATGTGCCAAAATGTTTCCTTTTCCAATAAGTAAAGGACAAGATACAATATATTAGAGAAGTTATGAAATACTTAACAATTCATATTTGTAAATAGGATGAAAATTCTATTTAATTTGTCACTCAATTACCAAATACTCCTAGAAATAATAATACAATATGGGTTATTGTTGATTAAATTACCAAATATGCACATTTACTTAATATAATTGAAGTTTTACCTATTGATAAACTTTAATGATTCTATATTAATAAAGTTATAACAATTCACAGTACACTTATTTCAACCATGTCTTATCATGACCCACAGTATATAACAAAATTTTGGAGGTGTCTTCATAAGGATCAAGATATTGAGCATCATTTAAGAACTAACCATCACTATCAAACAAATAGATAGTCCGAAAGAACTATCCAAATATTATAGGATATTTTGAGGTCATTCTCACTTGACTTTAAATGTATGTTGAATTAATATTTACCTTTCATAGAGTTTTCCTATAACAATAACTTTTAATAAAGTTTTCAAATGACGTGGAATGAAGCATTATATGGAAATAGATTCATACTCCAACTTGTTGGGATGAGGTTTTTGAAAGTAATATTGTAGGCACAGAATTTGTGGAGGAGACAATGGTGAGGGAAAATATTATTCAAACTCATATTAAATACTCCCAAAGTAGGAAAAAGTTTTATGCTGATAACTAAAGGAAATAAATGGAATTTCAAGTGGGAGATCATATTTTCTTAAAATTATCTACCTGTAAGAGTGTTATAAGATTCAATAATAAAGTAACAAATGATTCCTTTGTACATCATACCTTTTGAAATTATAGAATGAATTGGAGTTGTGACTTACCATTTAACAATTCCACCTAGCCTCTCTAAAGTACATAATGTGTTCCATATCACTTTATTTTGGAAGTAAATTCCAAATCTAACCCAAGTTCTCTCCTTTGAGTAAACATAATTGAAACCTGATTTATCTTACTCGGAAGTGTCTATCTAGATTCTAGATATTAGAGAAAAAGTGTTAAGGAATATGATGTCTTGGTAGATAAAGGTTCTTTGGAGAAATCATAAGATAGAATAGGTGACATGGGAAAGTGGAGAAATTATGATAAATAACTACACAAATCTATTCATGAGGTGAAATTTTGGAAATTTTTAGAATTAAATTTTTTCAAGGAGGGAATAATGTAACACCCAAGCTTTAATTATATTAATATTTACTTTTAATGAAATAATAGAAAAATACACACAGTTTTATTGAAGAATGTAATTAAAACCTAAATTATAAACTTTTATAAATTTAATTATATTAAAATAATTTAATTATTTAAATTATAGTATCAAAATTCATATATGGTAAAATTTTGGGATATTTATTAAATAAATAATCTTCTATGGAATAGTGAAAAATAATGGTTTTTATTGAAAACTATATTTCTATTTCAAGAATTTTAAAAGTTACACTATATTTTAAAATGGTTTAAAAGTAAAATTAGTTCAATTTTATTATTAATGATCTAATTTTGTTCATTGGAATCAATTTTATGGTGGAAATCGGCATAGAAACATTTTTAAACGTAAAATTAATTTTCCTGAAAAACTATTTTTCAGTGATTTTTTATTTTAATATTAATTTAATTTCTAACACTTATAAAAAATGAAAATTTAAAATGGATTCCATATTTTTAATTATGAGGTCCAAATTTATTTAAAATTTCACTTTTATTTTTTTCTTTATGAATTTTAACCATCATAAATAATGGTCATCATGTTAAGGGTAAATCGGGTAACTAAGGTTAAAAATAATATGATAAGGACTACAAAATAACCCTAAAATTTGAATTTTTCATCTAGGATGAGTTTAGTTTTTCTATTTTCATCCATTTTTCAAGAATATGGAATCTTGGTGCCCTATTTATTTGATTCTAATATATATAATATTTAAGTAAAAGATAAATAAAAAAATGAAAATTTCTTTCTTTTAATATCTATAATATTTTTATCATAGGGATAAAAACAAATTATGTTTGGTTATAAATGTTTATTTTAAATATAAATTATTTTTTACCATATTAATTTATTTCTTTTTATTAGTGATGAAATAATTACCAGAAATTCTTCTACAACACCGACATAGTATTTATTTAATTAATAGATGAATAAAATAAATGATTATAAAAATATTAAAAGTTCGATAATTTTAATGAATTGTTGTGTTCCATGAATTTTTTAGATAGATATCAAAAATTATATATGTTTTAAAGTTTTATATTCAAATGATATATTTTTTCATGTATTTAAAGACAAATTAAATTAATAGTGTCAAAGATGACATTATTGATATTTTATGAAAAAATAATATTTTATAAAATTATTTAAAAATCCCAAAAATAGTGAAATAGTGAAAGTAGGATAAAAATAGTCAAAAAATATTCTCTTTTCCATATATGTGAAAATTATTAACTTATAATTAATATTATAACCCTTTATGATTGAAAATTTGTTACTATGGTTAATGTTAAAATTGTTTAATGATATGGTTAAACCAAAAGATAAGGTTTAAAATATCACTTAAATCTATCTAAATTTTGTTTTTTAAAATTATTAAAACCATATCTTATATTAAAATAGAAATTATGGCCACATTATTTCACTTTAATATGAAAATGAATTTATTATATTTTTATATTTCTATTAATTCTTTGTGTATCCTTTAATTCCCTATAAAAAGGAACCACGTCTACTCTTTTATATACACCACCTAGAGCCCATTATATTAATATAACCCTGTCTAAATTTATTCTCATAATCCATATCGTTGTTCTGTAGTATTTCATATTCTTAAAATTCCAAACATATGTACGTAAAGAGAATATCTTAAGGATCTCTTCCAAAGAAGAGGTAATCACCTTTACTAACTCTTTCAAATTTATTTCTTCTTCAACTTCCTTTAAATTTTATGTAACTATCCTAAAATAATATATAAAGTAACATGAATATACCAAAAAGGCCCAGGAGTGAGTCAGACCCACTCTGACAAAACTTTATTAATAAAAATAAAGGACAAAGTCAAAACATCACAAGGATGGTTTACAGAGCCTAGTAAAGAAAGTGCCACATGCATCTACCTCAACAAAAGGAAAACAATAATCAAGATCCCAAAAAGAACATTCTAAACATGACTCCACAATGTCTTTTTTTGAAAAATCATCTACAACCTTGTTCTCCTCCCTATAGACATGAGTCACATCAAAAATAACACCCTCAAGAAGTCACAAACAAGCAATCCAAGCAGGCAGCATCACCTATGGAACATTCTTGGCTTGTCTCCAAAGGACGTCAATGACCACCATTGAATCTGATTCTATCCAGAGAAAGTTCCAACCATGATTAACCGTATATGAGACATATTTGATCATATCCCATAGCTCAGCCTCAATGGCAGAGACCTATCCAATGTAGTGATAGAAGAATCCCTTAACGAATCCCCAATAGGTACAGAAAACACAACCACAGCTTAAAGCCCCAAGTGAACCTAAGGCCTCCACATAAACATTATTTTTCACCCAATAAGGTATAGGAGTAATCCACCTAATTGAATTCACCACCAAGGGTTTTTTCATCCTACCATAAGTAAAAAATTTCCTCCAAGTTATCAGCTCACTAGGATAATTTTCCATATATCCAACCTATATTCGGGAAGTAGTGCAAACTGTCATGTGTATAAATCTAACACCTATCTAAAATTTGGTCTTGATGTCATCAAAAACTAGTCCATTACAAGATTACCAAATTAATATAACCATGGATGCTGCGTCAACCATCAAGAGGTGTTGGACTTTTTCACTAAAGTTGATAGAAATTATTGAAACAAACAAACCCTCCATGGTTCCCATATCCAGACAGCACCCAACCATATCTTAGATTTAATTCTAGATCCTTCAGATAAAAGTGAAAGATAGAAAAATATTCTCAATAGTTTCCACAGTTACAAAACACCAAGTATAATCTGAGGCAAGATTTATCCCATCTCGTTGAAGAAGAATCTACACTGGAAGCCTTCTTTTCCATATCCTCCATATGATCAGGTAGGGGGAATGAAATAGTTCTAGAAATCCAAAAGCCACCAAGGAGTTGTGATCTTCCCATCAATCATATACTGATACATAGCTCGAATAGTTAGGATACCAGTGGATCTTGATTTCCACACGAGAGTATCCCTATCAATGTAGTTTTATCTGTGAATTTTAGTTTGAATGTGATTAGGAATAAACCCATAGTTTTTCAAACTGACAGACTGAAAAAAGGTAATCGATGCATGTATCTTGTTAGATGTTATGTCAACATCCTCGTGAATTGGTATTCTTAACCTAGGAGTGCTCCAGGAATTCAAGAGGGTGTCCATAAAAACAAACCACTTTGAACAGCTCAAAATCCCATTAAAAGTTGACTTCAAAGCAATCCAGATGGAAGAAGAAAGATTCGAAGAAAATCCTGTCCAAATTCTTGGAGTGATTTAAGCTAAAATGAACTCCATCGAAATTTCATTCGAGGTGATCAGAGCCCAGGTAAACATGCAAAACATGGATTCATTAAATAGATCCAAATCATTAATTCCAAGCCCCCTGATATTAATTGGTTTGATATAATCTTTCCATTCCACAAAAACCATCTTCCTCTTATTAATGGAACCAGTCCATATAAAGTTCCTAATAAGCTTTTGAATATCCCTGATAAGATTCTTGGGCCACCTGTAAATTGAAAACACATAGACAAATATAGAGTTAATCACCGAATCAACAAGTCATATTATCCCATCTTGAGACATAGCATTCCCTTTCTAAGTTTCCATTTGAGAAATAATACGAGGGAAGGAAGACTTAAGATAACACATTTTATCTTGGCCCCAAAATAGAGGGACTCTGAGGTAGTTAAATGTAAGAGATCTCTTATTAACCCCAAGAGACCTTATAACTTTATTTTGTTTCCTGATGGACATTCCCTCCCCAAAACCCAAAAAAAGATTTTTGAAAGCTAATGGCATGTCCATCCACATCCTCATAGTGCACGAAGATGGATTTTATTGAAGAAAAGTTCCTTTCATTAGCTTGACCAAACAAAAGGATATCATCTACATAGAAAATATGGGTGGGTGCATAAAGATATATTTCAACTTTAATCTGGTTTTACAACCATCTTGAACATAACTATTAAGGAAAAGACTTAAATAATCCTCAACTAGGGAAAACAAAATGCTAGAAAGAGGGTCTCCTTTCCAAAAACCCATGGAGCACTGAAAGAATCCCCTGGAAGAACCATTAATCAAAATAGATATCCTGACACTCTTAATTATGGCATGAATCAGAATGATGAACTATGTAGAAAAACCATTTATTTTAAGAATGTATAATAGAAAAATCCATTTTATAGTGTCAAAGTCCTTATAAATATCAATTTTCACTACAAGATTTTCTTGTTTCCCCTTCCTTCTCATAACATTAATGCATTCAGAGATAGTGAAAATTCACATTTGAATGATTCTTTCTAGAACAAACCCAAATGGATTCGGGGGGATGATTCCCTTAACCATGTTGCCTAGTCTTGTGGAAATGATTATACTTATGATCTTAGGGATGGTATTACCAATTGCAATTGGTCTAAAACCCTTAATATCCACTGCACTTTCTTTTTTGGGTATAAGGTAAATGAAGTTGGAGTTAGCACCATATGTCATGAAAGCATGAACAAAGAACTCTCTCACTGCATTAATAACCTCATCATGACCAATCTCCCAATTATACAAGAAGAACTTATTTGTGAAGCCATCAGAACCTACAACATTATCAATATTCAGGGAGAATAGGGCTTCCCTAACCTCTTTCCCCCTAGGTACCCACACCAAATTATCATTTGTCTAATAATCAATTCTCGGAGTGATGTTCTACACAATCATGTGAAAATATCGCTCATGTGTACATATGACTTTCCGTCTCCACGTAGTAGTGTAATTCATTTTTTATCTCCAATTTACATGGATGGTTATAAAGATTAAACTAATTATTTTATATTATATTTATTACATAATTATGCCTCTAATAATAATATAATATCTGTTTTCTAAACCTTTAACTCATTAAAAAACACAAATGTTGCTAGTACATACATGTGGACCACCACCACCACGAATCGATGTGATACATTTTTCATGTAAAAATTTTAAGGTTGGTTAAAAATATGTTTATAAGTAATATATATGATATTTATATCATTATTGACATCCTAAATATGATCGATCCTTGAGAGAGGTGTAGGGACTGAAACTATCAAATTGAAACTTATAAGAAAAACTAAATAATTAACAATCAAAAAAATAATTTAATAAATAATTATTGATTAATAGGTATTTAAATGTTATAATGGTAGAATATATGATATTATAAGTATTTATATGGTTCTATTATATAATTATAATAAATTTAAATTTATTATATTGGAGTCTGAAATCACTTACAATGCAAGTTGGTCTTGAGGCAATGGTTTATTCCACAATCTCATCATTATCTATAATTGCTTATATTTAAGTCTATATTGGGGAAATTATATGATATTTATATCTTAAAACTAATATATTTTATTATAATTTGGTTATTTATGAATACTATATGTTTTTCATTTATTTTTTCCTTTTATTTACTCAATAGACCAGAATAATGGTTTTTTAGAAATCCCACATTATTTTTTATTCAGTCAAGAATATTTTTATTAAATGTATATATTTTCATTAAAATGTTTGAAATACTATTTTTAATATTATACTATTATTATCTAAAGCTATTTTTACCCATTTTTTAATTTCTATAAAAATGTTTCAATGAATTGTTTTCATTTTTCAAACAATGAACTTTTTGAATTTTATTGAAAATGTGAAAAAAATATTTGTTTTTAAATACATATTATGAATTGAATTTTCTTTCATAAAGAATTCCCAATATTTTGATTATTTCATTAAAACTTTCAAAAAAAATTCAGTGAAAATTTTTTCCTTAATATTTTGGAAAAATATAGATTTTGAAATAGTGATTTAGAAAGAAAAATGTTATTTCATTTAAAAAATATTCCAATGATCTTTTTAAAGTATATTTATCTTTGTCATCATTATTTGGTGAATATTATCATTTTGGGGGGATATAAAATTTTGATACAATGTTCCATATTACTCTATATTGATTATGATTATGTTTATTAATTGGGTAAATTATTAACATTTTTTATTATTTTTTTCAATATGAATTTTTACATTGATTATTTTTCATCCCTTTCATATGATGATTGAATTTGACTTAATAAGTGATGGATGAGTTCCATTATAGCTCCTCTATGTATCAGTAGGTCTCATGAGACAAACTTTTTTGCGTATTGGGCATACCCCTTACCTATTTTCATATTTTCTCTTGGAAAAAGTTCTTGATGTTAAGATTATGATATCCGACATTATGAATTCACTCATTATGAAACTGTATATTATTATCCATGTGATTATTTATTTTTTTATGTAATCCATGGATTTAATCCCTTTTATGGTATTAGTTATATGGAATGTTTTATTATTGTTATCTTGGCCATATTATTCATGTTTTATTTACATTATGATAGATTTTATTACACTCGTTCCCTTACTGAGTATCTAATCTCACCCTTTATTATGGTTTTCTTCCACCACGATTCCTATAAGGTACCTATTAAGGAAATAAATAATTCAATAGAATAAATAATAAAGTTCTCAAAAATATTTTTATATTATATTTCATATTTTCATATTTAATTTGATAATAATGTATGTATCTAGTTGCCTAATACTATTAACCTATTCAGTCCTTCAGTATTTGATTACTTTTATCCAGTACCAATGTTTTAATATAATTATCTTCTCTAGGCAACTGTAGTAAAGGTGTCACATATAATCATTAAAATTAAAAATATTATGTTTTACCTAAGATAATTTTTACAAGACTTGGTCTAAAAATATGAAGGTGAACAAGATCAAAAGATTTGTAGGTAGATGCTTCTTTCCTAGGTTTAAAATGATTTTTTTACTACTTATCAAGTCAGTAGAGTTCAAAAACAACATTGTATTTGAAATTCAATATAAATATTGTATTAGATAATGTCGATTGATATTAATGATTGTGTGTGTGAGTTCTATAATAACCATGTATTCTATGATAAATCTAAGATTCTATATCTATAACACTCAAGATTTTAACATTTTTTATAATTTATTTTAAAATTTTGTTTTAAATAATAAATGAATAAAAATATTTTATAAGTGGGGAATTGAGAAAACTAATTGTACCAACACCGATGATTTAACTTCTTGAATTGTCACCAAAAGTCTCATATCCTATATCAATTTTTTTCAGGGTGATTAAGTTAAAATGAGTCACCACATATGTGTTGAGATAATTCACTATCCATTTACCATATTAATTTTTGGTATTTAATCTTTTGAAACATTTCTTAAAAAATTATGATATTAATCTTTTTATTACCACAATTTTGGGCTTATAAATGTTATCTAAGAAAGATATTGGAACCTAAATTTATTTTGAATGAAATTATTGATATGTGATATGGTATGAAATATGGGCACTTTTAGTCGACCTAGTTTAGGATTTTAGAAATAAAATTCTTAAATTATAATCCTGGTTTTATGAAAATAATTTAATTTTTTTTAAGAAACCCCTTTTACAAAAGGTTTTTTTGGAAGAAATAGCATTATTCGAAAAACCAATTACAACTTTATTAATTTCATTTAATTGAAATCCTAATATTTTATTTATATTTTTCTCCTTGGGTTAATTTCATTATAATTTTTGATACCATCTATTTTTGATTTTAACTCATGTACATTTACTTAATAATTCAATTTTGTTGAAAATTAATCATTTTCGATCTCAAGTTGATCCTTTAATTTAAGAACACAACTATTCTTCTTTTTAAACTCATTTTACATTAAAATCAGTTTTTTAAATCTTTATTTATGTTGATCATGTGTATATTTTAGATCTTTGTAGCTTAGGTGATTGGTAGAAGAATAGTAAGATAAGGAATTTTAGGAGGAGGAGGAGGAGCTAAATATTACTTAGTTTCTAACCTTGAGTTTATCTATGAGACACTTGGTTCTTTTTTTATATGACTCACTTGAGGAGATGGAATATTTTCTTTCATTCTAGGTTAGAAACAATAATTCTTTATTACATTTATTATTTTTATCTTTATTTTTATTTTTGATCAAGGGGAATTCTAGAATTATTTTTCCTTATTTTTTCATTCAAAGCACATTAATACTTATTCATTTTGATAACCTCTTTTTATTCAAATTGGTGGGAGTTCATTCCTTACATAAGTTTTTCATATTCCTAGATAGATTTTCCATTTCATCACCATAATATAATTCATCATTAATTGATTTAAAATAAATCCCCCTTTTCTCATTTACTTCTTTGGATTACTTATCATATTGTCACTTCATTAGGATCTCATAAGTAATGAGAGATCTGATGAGCTTCGTAACAATCATATTCTTTATATATTTGTATTATTTGATTATTTTTACTTTGGGTTCCAAATTACTTATTATTATCCAAATTATTTTCTTCACAAATGATTTTTTATTTAAATTATCATCAAGAGACTTTATCTTAGTGCATATTTATGTAATTTATGTAAAAATATCTGTAAAAAATTCCTTAAGATGAATAATAAAACTTTTAACATCTTTTAAACACATGTCATGTCTAGTATATTAAACTTTATTTATTCCTTCATGAATAAAATATACGAGTTTCCAAATTTCATGTGCAGTTTTTTATATAGTTGAATGACAAAACTCATTTTTTTTCTAAACTACAATATATAGCATTCATATATTTACCATATAATTCAAAAAAATATATATTATCATGTTTCCATTTTTCATCTTTTTCACAAGTAATAATATAACCATGCATGAAAATTTTCTATATAGGATAACCAATACTTATAAGAAAGTTTGACATATGTGCCTTATAACAACTATAGTTATAAATATCTAAAAAATTTGTCTCACCCATGGGTTTCACATCAAGGGAACCGTGGTTATAAGAAGTAGATGTCATTAATTTTTTTTTGAAAATTGGTAAAATAAATTTTAAAATAATTAATATTTTTATAAGTTAAAAATAATATAAAATAAATAAATCACAAAAATAAATAAATTCAAGATACTCTTTGTTAATAATTGTAGGTCGGAGTAAGATACAATGGAAAAGGGGGTTAATTTACATTAAAAACAATTTTAAAATGATGCTATAAAATAAAAGAGATTATCATGAAAGGAATCAATTTAGTTATAAAATGATAAAAGTAAATAAATCATTACAGTAATTAAAACTATAAGTACAACCAAAAATTAATTGTGGAAATTAGAAGATGCACTTTGAAAAATGGACTTTCGTAATATCTCAATAAGGATACCCTATGTCTCCTCCCCCAAGGAAAGATTTAAAGGGTTATATTTATCACATGAGTTTTACAGTATTCAATAATCAAAAGAATATTTAAATCTCATAGTTTTGATGGAAAACAAGAAACCAAATAATAAATAAATCCCTTCAATTTAATGAAAACAAAGAAACCAAAAACCCTAACTTTAATGGCGGTGAGTACTAAAATAAGGATATGAAGAATATAAAGGTTTTTTTTTTACAATCGCATTCTAAATAACTCATCTATCATTAGAATATATGAATAATATAAAATATGAAGAGAGGTATAGAGAGAGAGAATATATAAGAATATCCTTATTAAATACAATCAAGGGAGCAAAATGAACAAAGAAAATAGGAAAAATGAAAAGTATTAAAGAAGATGAATCTCAGTTTCCTTTTGATGAATGAGAATTTAATTTCACTTGAAAATATATTGATATTGATTTTCAGGGATATATCATAGGTTTATTGATTGAAATTGGTGTCTATTATTTCTATTTAATCCTCTATTAATGACTATTTATAGCATTTATAAGTTCTAGTGGAGACTTGGTTTGAGTTAAGACATTAAATAGGTAAGTAAAATATTTTAGAACACCATTTAAATCATATTATAATATTCTAAATTTAATCCACTAGTTATCAACAGGCATTATTGTAGACTTCAACATTGTTTTAGCATCCACTAAGTAGTTGTCGTCTACCACTATTTAGCCGATGAGATGCTTATAGAATTAGTGAATAAATCAATTACCATCGGTTGGCTAGTGACACTCCATGAGATAGATGGAGGACCTCCTATTACTATAGATCCTTCTATATAATGCTACTGGAGGGGTGGTGGTCTTATACATACTAGTTTCTAATTTAAAGAACTAAACACCTTGGAACATTTCTTCTGTTCTCCTCTTGATTCCTTCTCTTATTTCATTAACTTTTTTTGATGATGTTCAAACACTATAACTAAAATACACTTACAAAAAAGGTTGGAAATACCCTAAGTGATTGTGATCATAAAAACAAATTTTAAGATCAACAATCACTAGAGGCTTATATTTTCTCATATTTTAGGGATACAATGAAGTTTTTTATTTTCAATGCTACAAAGTTCCATGGGGTCCCACATTATGGTTGAGAAAATGGGAATGGATTATAACTTAGATAGTTTCTTTAAAAGTGTTGATTTTTGTCCAAAAAAAATTCAGATGATATTTTCATCAGGTATTGTATATGATGTAATACAAAGGTAAATATAGTGATATATTTCCAAAAAAATAAGATGATATCCAAAAATATTTTGGGATATTATTTCATAAGTTATTTTATATGATATAATATAAGGTAAAATATCATAGAGGTCTTTTAATAATGAGTATAAGTGGATGATTGACATGAATATTCCCTGAAACCTTGAAATTGTATATTTAATGAATTGTTATATCATATAGTATGATAAACATATAAAAAATATTTATTCTAAATTCTATAAGAATATTTCATAGAGGTTTAAAGGGAATATCATATAATATGATATGATCAAATATTAGCACCATGAATTGAAAGGTTTAATTCATTTGGAATGTGATTGAATTAATCACCCTTATTAGTGTTAAGGAGTTAACTTTCAAGTCTCCCTAACACACCAACTATCATTAATGCATTTAGAGAGTTAATGGGTGAAGTTTATGTGAGATGTAACCATAAGCACTACTCATATATTTATAAAATGTATAATATAATTTAGGACTTGGATGAATGGGTCAGGGAGAATGCATGAATCTTATATAAATGAAGTGATTCTTTGAGTAATGTGTGTGTGATCCTTGAAAACCCACTAGATAAAAATCAAATCTCCCAGAACCTATCTACATTCATCCTTCTTTTCTTTTCAGATACTAGAATTTCGTGAATGTTGAAGAATCCTACGCAAATTTTTTGGGTGATTGGGTGAAATAAATGTATAAACCTCAAAGTGTCGAACCATTTGATTTTTCCCTATAGATATCCATCAAGTATAATAAAAAGGGTATTATAGTGTCATTTTATAGTGTATGATACATACATTCTTCATTTCTATTTTCATATGATTTCAATTTCGAATGTATGGTGTTCTTTGGATTCAAGGTTTCTTTATTCTTCTATTACTTTGATAAATCGTTAATCTATACTTATAAACCTATAAAATATTATATTAGGAACATAAAACCAAATGATAATGATAATTATTAGTTCCTTATTGTCCTTTTAAATCAAATTTTCATGAAAAATAATTGAAAAGTTTCTTCTCTTTACCATGTGTTTCTCTCATTATAAAATTAACCCAAACCTTAGAACTATCTCTCTCTATATTATTTTTTAAAATATAAATAGTTTTTTCAAATTATTTTCTAGAAGAGATCATGTTTTTATTACTAAACTCTATAGGATTAAAAAGGTTATATACCAGAAAAGGAACCCTGTCTTAGATTCCCTATATCATGTTATCGGGTGTTCATATCTTTATACAAAAAATAAAAAAAATTATATTATAAAACTAATAAGAATTATAGGTATTAAAAAATAAAAAACATTGTCTACATTTTGAAAAAACACATCTTGAAATTATTAAAACCTTAAAATAATTTAAATTTCATAATAAAAAAAATCAAGTACACAAAAAAAAGGAAACTAAATATTGCCAGACCCAAATGACATATTGAGAAATTAAAATCTATCTACCAAGTAACGGTAAATCCTATGAAATAAAGGTTAAACCTAAATATATTGGAATTATTAAATATTCACAAATAATTAATAGAATTAAATGGAACAAAATTTATAGAACTTATCACTATAATTTTAAGACAATAAAGTACCATCAGAAAAGCATAGATGCACATGTTATTATTTAATTATATTTAAGAATAAGTCATTAAGATACTAAATCATATTTCTTGGTAAAAAATTATTTATTAAAGATATATTGAAACAAATAAACTAGATAAAAATTAATATAAATGGATGAAAAAGACCAAATTATTAAATAATTTATTAATATATAAATATTAATGTATTATTTTATGAACCAAGTCCCATTCATAAAATAATAAACTAGGTTAAGTTATTTTTCAACTATTCGTACATAAAAAATAATAAAATCACGAATCAAGAAACCCATTTATGATCGGGTCATCAAAATATTCTCCAACTTCCACCATGGTTAAAAAAAGGGTAAAGAGATATGAGATTTATAGATTTGGTACACTAATAAGTTTTTCCACAATAGTTCAAACCTGATGATGTGATGCATCATGACTAGAAGAACTGATTAAGGATGTCTATATAGGAGGGTAGGCGCCATTGTGGGGTTAGTTAAAAAAAATTACTTGGTTAGATATTAAGATACCTTTTCCATCAGTGTAATTTTCTTCATATAAACAATATATAAAGGATGGAGGGTCGATCATCAATTGACACTGGTAAAGAATTAGGGATCAAGAATGAGGAGGGGATTGAAAAATGATCTTAGAACATGGAGGTGGACCAGAATGAGGGGGTTTAAGAATATAAAGGTGGATCAAATCAAAATAGAATGGTGAGGAAGATGAGATCTAGGAGAGGGGGTTGGGAATTAGGGTGAATAGGGGGAGATGAGATAGTAATCTAGGCCAATAAAATTCTAAAAATTATATTTTTTAAAATTTGAGTGTATTTTTGGAAACTAAAAAAATATTTTGTAAAACTAAATATTATTTTTTGAAAAAAAATTATTTTGGTTTTTTAAACTTGTGTGGTTTTTTTGATAGGTGTGGTTCGATTTGGAACTTAAACCATACCCTAAAATGCAAGGGTTTTTTCAATATTTACTACAATCCAGATCCTTAGAAAAAACTAATATTTGAATGTGTTTTTGTTTAATTAATGGTTTGTTTTTTCATCTGGTTTTTTCCACCCCTAGAGGTTTATATAGATTGGTTAATGTTAAATTATGAATTTGTTGAAGAATACATCATGTGTGTAATTAATGGAGATATTTCCAAAATTCATAAATTAAAATATATGTTTATGTTATATATTATGTAATGATATACATATATTATAGACTACTACATAAAAAAGAATTGATGAATATCATATTCCTTGGTTGTAAAAATAGCATGGTGTAATATAGAGATATTTTGCAGCTTCCTTTAGGAATGTCATCTTATTAGACATAGATATATCATTAATAATATGATATTAATTAATCATATCATTTGATTATCATGGGTAGTGAAACATTAAATGTAATCATTTGAGTCTCTTCCATGTTGGATATTATTAATAAATGTTTCATATGATGAAATGTTCTGGAGATTTATATTGACTGAGGGGTTACAAGGTGTTATAATTGCATACTATTTACTTATAAATTTCATAAAATATGAGTAAATTCATCAATACTCAAAGAGAATCCCTAAGGGTTTTAATTTGGTAGTAGTCATTGAGGTGGGGTTGGTTTCTTCTTTCATAAGATTTTACTACCAATTTTTTTCTCCCATATCTCTCTTCATTCTTCTTCCTTTGCCTCAATAGATACTAGCATATCTTGGTTGTAAGGAAGGCCCTACCCAAATGTCAGGTGATTCAGTTGGCCTGTGGATACACCATAGATGATAGAACCCATTCGTTGATTCTAAGGGATCTATATAAATAATATGATTAAAAACAACATTAGTGAATATCTTCGGTGAAGACTGCATATTTTTAATTTTTCTTATACATGATATCAGTTTTTCATATTATATTGATCTTGGGTTTGAGGTTTTTAATGTCCTTCACTACACTAAATAAGTTTTATTTGATCCTTAGAAACCCATCAATGGTATCAAATCTTTACCAGGATTCTTTATTCACAAAATAATGTTTTACAATGAATATATTTTTATTTCACATTAATCTCATATTAAATATCATAAAAAACAATATATAAATTGAAGTATTCCTTCACTTATGATTTTTCATATCATAATATATGATAGGACTACTCCATAAGATACATGATATTTTTTTGTATAAAACAATTTAATTCCTCCAATTTTTCACATTTCATAATGTATGATATGGGTAGTCGTAATGTATGATGGTGTCAAAGTATTCCCATAAAACATGACATCATATCACTAAGGCGATATTGAGCTTATGGTAAGGAGTGATTGGAAGTCACGATATATGATATATAAGATATCATAAAATATGATGGATAATGTGTGACTATGAATCGTTGCCCATGGTTCCCCAATCATAAGTGGTGATGGAAATTATTGACATATAATATATGTTATATCATAAAATATGACATTGTGAAAATGTTATTTTTTCTAAATTACATCTATGAATTGAATTGTATAATTTATAAAATTTTAATAAATTATGTAAAAATGAATATCCTGATATTTTTAAAAAAATTAATCCTTTATAAATTATTTAATTACAAAAGGTTTATAATTAATTATTAAGTGTTTTTAAATCATTTATTAAATAAAAATACTTAATATTAATTATTAATATTAAACACATTTTTATTTATATGTCATGAATTATAATTCGGATATAAAGTGTTTATATTAAAATTAATAAATAATTTATTAAATTTTTATGAATTATAAAATTAGGTAAAATATATTGGAATTTATATTTAAAATTATGAATTATTAATCAATATTAGTTTGAAATATCTAAATTACAATTTCTTATTTAAATAAATTATTTTAATATTATCAGAATAAGTTTTTATTATTGATATGATCAAGGTTTAAATCATATAAAATGTGTGATATTCTAAATTTAAAAAACATATATAAATAGTTCCAATATATTTTTTATCATATATCGTATATTTAAGTAAAATTCCATATAAATGTCAATATAAATGTGTTCATATTGGAAATAAATATAGTGTGTTAATATTTATTTAATTGTTGAGTGTTCATTGTGTATAAATATATTATAAAGTGTAAAAAAATTGATTCATTATTTATTTATCTTGTGTTTAAATATATGAAATTCTCATTTATTTAGTTTATTTCATGATTTATTCATATATATTATTATTATATTATTATTTGTATATGAATTAGATTAAGGATTAAAAATACTTCTTTAAATTATCATATATGTATTTAAGGAGTAACATGATAAGTGTGATAACTAGTTTTGATTGCATTTACCATGAACTTATCTTGTTCATGACTTGTGTAAAGACTTATACATCAATATGGTCTGAACATATTGATTTGATAGAAAAATAGGGATTAAAAATTAAATAATTGGATACATGAATACATGTAAAGGGAATATATGAGATAATATGATAATATTAAAACCATTTAAAAATATTAAGTGTTTGAATCCTCCTAGTGTGAACACTTTTCAAGACCTCAATCATCTAATGAGGTAGGTTATCCTAAAGCTAGGTGGACCTGGATTAGCTTATTTAATGAAATAAAGTAATAGGTAAATCGAATATGATTAAGTTTCTATTTCTATTGTTTTATTAAGGTTACACTTTGTTGGGAGACCTTAATAGTATATCATATATCATATATCATATGTTTATGTAAAATGAGATGGATGTAATCCCACCACCTTCAGTGGAATATTCCATAGAATAAAGTTTTCTTTTTAGAATATCACTCCAAGAACTTAAAATACCATATAAGATATGGTTTTAAATATTTTATTTGTTGAATTTTACTACTAAAGAAAATAAGTGTTATTTCTTTAGAACAAAAATAGTTTGGGTACATTAGTATGAAATTATGAAGATAATATAGTATCTAAGAGGCTGGTATGAGTATATTTGGATTAAAAGTAGTTGAAAAGTGTATAAAATAAAATATTATTCCATTAAAAACACAAAATGAGATTTAATTTATATATTAAATTGTTTTGGAAGTGTTATAGAATGTAAAATAATGTAAATAGTTACATTAGTTACCAAAGAAGATCCAAAGAAAAATTTTGATATAAAAGTTTCAATAATGGAGATGATAATGAACTTATAAAGTGTTCTAAGTAGACAACATATGTTATTAACATCATAAAATTGGATGTTTTTAAGTAAAAGGGTTTGAATACTATGCGCAATGAGTTAAACATTGGGAATATTAATTCAAAGTCTCAACATTATTCAAATTGGATTACTTTATAAATGGTAATCATTACAAGATTTTAGTGGGAGTTTTTCTTAAATGTTCACATTAGATGTGGTAAGAATTACATAGTGATGTAATAAGTTTAAAAAAACTAAAAAAGTATAATAAAAATAAGTCTTTATAAGTGTTATATCATATAGGATATGATTCGACAATAATTTATATGTTTTTGTTTAGTATTATTATAGGAGTTTATGAATATAAAATGTATCATGTTATATAAAATGAATTCTCCACATTATCATTTTTTTCATGTCGAGTGCATATTTAGTGTGAATTGAAATGATAATTGACATATCAAAGTACAACTTTGAGTTATCTCTAACAAATGTTTATCCTGTATTATTATAGGTTGTAATGAAATGTTAAGGTTAGCATGGGTATAATTTTTTATAGTGATACAAAATATGCTCACGAGGCTTAAAATGTGTTTTATGTATTGGCTGACCCCCTAAGTATACAACATAGAGTTTCACACACTATGTATTTGGTATTCTAGACGTTCATATTTTATGTTGGGATTTACCAATACCTAAGGTTGGAAAGACACTTATAATTAGTGATTCTATACTTTTATATTTTTCTTAGGCAAGCATCGAGGCTTAGTAAAATTGGGGTGTTTGGGTCCATTGATGATCATATAATTGGTTCAGGATTAACCAAGATGAGTTTTCCACTCGTATGTTGAGTATAACATATAAACACTTGATTAAGATTGAGTGAGGAATTATATAACCATGCCTAGATATGGTGATTTTGATATTATTGTATATTAAATGAGGGGCATGGGATGATCTCATCCACTTATTGGAATTTTATGTGATTATTCATCGACTTGGTTAGTTTGTAAATAGATAATTGATGGTGTGTGAGTATTTTAAATGGTTTTGACATAATCCATACCCCAAGTTCACATGATGTCTTGGATAAAAAATCTCATGATAGTGCATGTTTTTTATGATGCAACTAGCGGACATAGGTACAGAGATACATGTGTATGATGGAGACTACACTGTATCCTTTTATATCTTGAGCAACACTAATGATTTACTAGAGGCTCTTATTTGTTTATATATATGAATTTATGAATCAATATTTGTTTCTAGTGCTACAAAGGCTCATAGGATTACACTTTGTGGTTAAATAAATAGTAATTGAGTTTTATAAAACTCAAACAGCTACTTTAAAAGTGTTTAGAGTTTATCCAAAATGAGTTTTGAATGGATATTCACTAGTCACTTCATATAATGTGATATAAGGTAACGTTGAAGATAAATTTTTAAAAGTTTTTTAAAAGATATCTAAAAATGTGTTTTGGATGTGGTTTCACAAGTTATTATATATGATATAGTATATGGTGGAATGACATAGATTCTTTAAGGATGTAGTGTAAGTGTGATATTGATAGAGATATTCCCTAAAGACATAAATTTATAGGATGCATTTATACTGTATTTTAAGTGATGATATATATATATATATATATATATATATATATATATATTAGTATGTGAAACTTAAGAGGAACTATATTATAACATATTATTTCGTTAGGGGTATCATAATGTGGGATATATAGATATTGAACCACTAACTTTATCTTAATCATAGTGTAAGACATAGAAATATCATAAAGGTTATGGTATAAGTTAATCATATATTATGATTAACATGGGTGTTGGAATGCTAAAAATTGATGATCGAACCTGTTTTCTGTTGTATATCATTAATAAATGTTTCATACGACTAAATGTTAGGATAATTATATTTTTCCAAGAGGTTTTAATGTATTGTAATAGAATTATATTTACTCATACATTTCATGACATATAAATAAATGCATAGATACTCAGGGAGAATCTCTAAGGTATATATAAATAGGTAATGGATATTGAGATTGTGTTGAAACTATTGTTTAATTTTATTAAATGATATATTTTGTATCAATATTTTTATAAATCATGACACACTATATATTTTTCATTGTACTTAATTGAATTATGTATTTATGTTTGTGATTTTGGTTTTATATCTATTGATTCATCACCATTCAAACTATCTAATTTTAAACTATTCACATTCTTGAACATCATGAAGTTTCTTAGACCTTTAATCAATTATTAGAGTATTTTGAATCATACAATTTTTTCGATGAGCTATCCATCATCCTAAAGTACTTAAAAATTCATTTATAAGTATTTTACATATATCTCCTATAAATAGGAACCTGAGACTTGATGCTAACCCAAATATAAAAAGTTGTTTAACTGAAATTTAAAAGTGTCTCGCTACCTCAATGACTGATAGATTTGTTTTATTTTATATTTAGTGTGATCTACGTGATTACATTCACTGTGAGGTTAAATTATAAAAATAACATGGCTTAATTATTATAACAAATTTTCTTTCGATCATGCATGATCAAATAAGCCTGGGGATATGACTTTTTTATTCATATATTTTGATCAAATAAGTTTAAGGGATAGAAACATTCATTACTGACCTTTATTTGGAAATTTCTAGGAAAATGAACTTTTGATTTCAATCAGTTTTGATTGATTAAGTTTTGGGTTAAGATTTATTTTTAACTCTATTAAAGAATCTCTAGGGAAAGAGAATGTACTTCTGATCTCCATGAACGAAGAGGTTTCCATTGAAGAACATGTGTACCTTTAGATTTTTGAATTGATCCTCCTACAAATTAGGATCAAAAAGTAAGAATTCCCTAGATATAAACTATTATATCCTTTAATAAACTTTATTTGAGAATTTATATATTTTAATCTATAACTCCATCACATCATTTTACAGTGTGTGTTGTTTTTTATATTCTTGTTCTATTTCTCTTTTTTGATTCAGTTAACTTGCATCTTTCAGATCCTTTATATTCCTCTTTATTTAGTTATTTCTATGTTTATTAGTTTACAAACAATATCTTATAAACTATAAATTTTTTTAAGATGAATTTTTTTGTTTTTTTTGATACTTCAATTAACTCCCCCTCTCCAAAAATTTCACTGCCCATTTCTCTTCCATATAGCTCTCTTTATATTTTTTTCCAATAGATAAAAGAATATTTTGGTTGTAAGAAATGTCCAACCTAAATGATGGGTGATTTAGTTGACCTAAAAATACACCATAGAGGAAGGTACCTATTGATTAATTCAAATGGATATTTATCAATCATATGATTTAAGATAATATTATTTTCTATCTTTAGTGAAAGTTATATGTTCTTCATTTTTTTATACATATTTTTGATTTTTAATAGTGTGGTAATATAGGGAATGAGGTTTCTATTTTATTATTCTATATTTAATAAGTGTTATTTGATCCATACAGGCCCATCAATAGTTTCTATTGTTAATTTTCATTTATTATATAATATGTTAGATATGTTATTCTTGATAATGTATCATTTTATTAGAAACATAAGAAAATTAAAAATAGAACATTTCATTAGTTACCTCTCAAAGGAGAGACATGTTACATTGTAAAGATTCTCTTAGATATTTCAAATTAAATGTAAGAAATTTAAATTTTATATATAATTATTTACACCTTATAATTCTTAATAGTCTGTTTAAATATTTTATGTTCAAATTTTTTCAATAAATTTAACATCTTATAAGATTAAACCATTTTCATTTGAACCAAATATTGTGGCATGTGAACATAAATAAATAGTATTCAATGGGCTTATGTTCATTATCAATAGTCATTTAATGAATATGATGACCTAGAATGAGGGTACCATATTAGGTGTAATAATAGGATGCTATGAAAGTGCATATCACATATTCTCTCAATATAAAAATATAGCTTATAAATAAATTATGGAGAATATCATAGTATTGGATTATTACTCCCAGGATTGAGTTTTTGTCTTGAAATTCAAATTTTTTATTCATTTACATGATATTTAATGTATTTATATAATTTTGGATTTAAATTTTTTCACACAAATCAACACCACCTAATCAAAGAGCTTTATATATTAGTATTATTGGAATGATAAGTGTTTTATGGGAAAGGTATTTTGTCACCTAAATTAAGTATTGTGGTTGTAGTAATTCTGATAAATATATTTGAGGGTGGAACTAATAATATTGGTATTATAAATCTCTGAGTTGGTGTTCAAAATAATATTTCATAAGAAAATAACAGTAATTTAGTTATTGGACTTCATTATGAATGAAAAGTTATGTTAGATAATGTAGAACACTAATGGTAACATTTATATAATTATACATTTATTTTATGTTATTTAATTATTTCATTTTTTTGTTATTTTATTATAAAAATATTAAACTAAAATATTCTTTCATATATTATATTGAGTTTTGAAGAGACAAGATCAATAAAGATCGAAGAAAATGAACTCAAGATTCATATTAAAAGATTGAATCCCATGACTTCTGTTGTGAGTATAATATTTTTATTGAATAGATTAGGTCAATGTGAAGTACTAGATCAAATAAATTACCCTTATCTAATTTAAATTATTTCATGGTTTCCTATGTTGATTATTTACTAGAGTATTATTAACAAATTATGATATCGATAGCCATAAAATAGTTTTTAACACAGCTATATCAATTCCTCCAATTTGAAAATATCTTCTACCTCCCTCATATGATATGATTCCTAATCTTGAATATAGTTTCCCTTTTATAGTTTATAATACAACTTCTATTTATCATACCCATTTAATAATTAGTTTTAATTATCATTATCAACCTTTTAATCATTTATCTTTATGTACATATACAACATAAAATTTAAAATTTGTGGATAAAATTTTTTCATTGCTATATGTACTGATAATTTGTTAAATTTTATAACAAATATGGATATAAAAATATATGGTGTGTCCCTATACACATGCATGAACTATGAAATAGACAAGCATAAGTAATGGTTGAATGCAATGATGGCTTATAGATAATTAGAGAGAATGGAAAGTGGTGTCCAAGATTCATGGAAAAGATTTTCAAATATTATAACATTATCTCAATTTAACAATTGAGTTATAGATAATTAAATAATGATGTTATGAAGAGAGTGTGAGTAAATATTTGGATAAATATTAATTTATACAATTACATATATATGATTAATTAAATATATTAAATTTTTTTTAAATATATGTGTCATAGATACAACTTTTATGATTCTAAAATTGTAAAACCTGTCTAGATAATGGATTTAAGAGAGATGTGGATATCATATAATTATGTTCTTTATGTTACTTGTGACAGTAAAAAAATATACATACATTGAAGGTGCGACTTCCATAAAGGATTCTCCAATCCCAAAGAATGATTACCTCTTGAAAAAGTTTAAAATTAAAAGTATTATTTGGAAGTCTTATTTACTTTATTATTATATTTAAATGATAATTTATTAATTATAGGGTTTCATATAATTTATTTAAGAGGAATAAAAATGATAAAGTTTTATGAAATATCTTGGTACATTAGGAAATGCTTCAATGTGCAAAATAAAAATAAATATTTGAAATGCACTAAAATGGTATATCATATTTAATGATATACCCTATATCATACCTAGTAACATTCATATGATGCATTTCATAGCCTCAGATATAATTATATCAGAGTGGTATAGGATGTTTTATTCAACTTACATCATATAATATGATGGGACTTATGATATTGTGCCCGTGTAGGGAAACACAAGGCTACATGATGATACCTGGTCAACCCAATTATTATTAATAATTCATTATTAGTGGAAAATATATATACTAGGATAAAATTGGATATATTAAGGAGTAGATACCCACACCAGGATCGATCCATGTAAAAATTGTGTGTGTCTTTTCTATTTTTATTTCTATACTATTCATGCAATGCTAGGTTAATTGCTTGAGTGGATTGTGTCATAATTGGAAGCATAGGTTTATTTCAAAAATAAATTTTAAAATTTTAACCCCAATGAATCATACCCCCTTCACATGGGTGTAGAAATTCCTAGGGAATATCAATATCATAGTCCATCTAAGCCCAAATTATAAATTATGATATGGTGTGGTTGATTATAATTCATCAAGATTTTATTTTTCCTAGTCATATCATAAGACTGGTTTATATCATAAAGTATAGTATAGTTTGAACTCATGGATTTTTTTTGTATCATAAGCTATGATATATGATATCGTAACCTTTGAAAAAACATAGGATATATGGGAAACAAAATACACAAATGTAATTATGATAGACAAGATATCATGAAATATGATTGATTCACTGTGATATCTCTATTCATGAGTGTAAATATCAATATTATAGTGAAATTGTTTTTATATCATACAAAATGATTTATACATGCTGATACTCTTATGTATTGTTATAAAAATGGGTTCCTTAGACCCAACTTTATTATTACTTTTTGATTACCATATCATGTATATAGTGAGTTGTGAATGATTTATTCTTACCATAATATTGTTAATACTTTAATGTATTATATTTACATGGTAATGTCCTTAGATTACATGCCATATCAAGATTTTATAGAAGTTACTAACTATAATGAAACCCTCAAAATACTATAACAGTAATCCTAATCATATGTATTATGTTCAAGAAACATCATATTGGTGGGACACAGATGACATCTAATTAGTAGGTGCTAGTGGGATATAAGCATTGAGACTCTTTCTCATGAATTTTACAATTGGTGATCTCAATAATAGTAGATCATGACAACTAGATTTCCAATAATAACACTATATGTTTCATGTGTAATTGGATGTTCCCATCTATAATCATGTGTATTGGTCTCTCAACTTGAGATCATTATCAAAGTGTATCATTTGATTGTGTACTTTGATCCATGACAAAAATAATGAAATTTATGTTTATGGAAAGGTATCTTTCATAATGTGCGTCATTTTTGGTATGGAAATGATTAAATTATCTATACATGGTTTTTTTCTTCCATATATAAAGAATATATCTTTGGCTACTTGACTAAGACTATTGTTCCTTGACTAAATACATGGCCATGGTTGTAACACACCAAAATATTAAAATAAATAAATTATATTTGATATAATATAGAACATGAAATAATATTTTTATCTTGTGTTACACATAAAACTCAGTTTAGATTAAGTAATACACAACCCTCAGAGTTTTATGTTCGATGGCGTATTCAACAAACAAAACCAAACTCAAACGATCCATGATATATATTATCAATATAACTTAGTAATAATATTCAAGTATATGAATAGTATTAACTAATTTATGAAATATATATATTTATATAATTGTCCCCATTAATATAAATTATTGATAAATGTTTAGTAAATAATCAACAAATTTTTAGTAAAGTGATTTTATTCTTCAAAAAAATGCTTTCCTCAAGAATGATTTTTATTTATTTTCATAAAAACAATATTATAATAAACTTTTTAAATTTTATAAAATATATTTCATAAAATAAAATTAATTTTTTTGAATCAAAATATAAAAATTTATTTTGGGTGAAATTTTGGGATTTTTCATATATTGATTTTTCAGTGAATAGTACAAATACTGATTTTTTAAAAAGGATTTTCTTTTCACTAAATTAATTAATGTAAACATACCAATATTTTTTCAATATTTTTTATGTAACCTAATTATTAGATATTTATAACTAATCCACTTAATTACTTTTGAATAAAATTTTTATTGGTTTTTAATATAATTTTTTTAGGTGTTTAAAAATGAGTTTTTATAAAAATTGTTTTAAAATTTATACTATTTATCTTTTTTAATTAAATAATATAATACTTAAAGGGAAATTTTTTAATTTAAATTTATAGATTATATATTAGTAAATATTAATTTAGTATCATACAATGATTATTATGAGTTTCTGAGTTAATATAGAATCATACCTTTCTAAAAAAATACTCTTCTTAAAAACTCATTGTCTCAAGGGGTCTATTGGATTAATATTAAATTAATTTTTTATAATAAGGTTAATTTAATATTGAAAAAATGGATTAAATATTTTGAATTATCATAATTTATAATTTATAATAAGTTCAACTTAATTTTTTACCAAAGTGATTAGTTAAAATAGTTAAATTTAATTACAATGATTAAAGAAAAAATGAGTTTTATGAGGGATTAAACTTTAAAATTAAGTGGGTAAATGACCTATAAAATTTTCCAAGAACCATTGGATGGAAATATTTTTATCCTTATGACCTTAGGATAGATTTTTATAAGTTTATTGGACAATATTTTTGGAATTTTACCCATATAATAAGTTAAGTAAATAAAAAGACCAAAAGAAACTCTTTTTTCTTTTTAATTTCTATAAAGCCTTGTGATAAGGAAAACAAATCAGTTATATATATCCTTTTGAAATATAATTTATCAAGATAATTTATATTTAATTTTTATATTTGAAAAAATTACTTAAAATTCATATGAAATTGTAAGATAGTAATTATTTATTTAATAATTAACTAAACTAAATCATACTAAAAACATTAAAATTAAATTATATTGAATGAATTATTATCTTAAATTAATTTTTTTATAAATATATCATGTTGTACAGGTTTTAAATTAATATATTCTAATTCTATCTTTGTCTTGATATTTTTTAAATTTTAATATAATAAATAATGTCAATATTGACATTAATGTTATTATATAATAAATTGTTTTTTATTAATCGATTTAAAATTAGTAAAAAAATATATATTCTACAAAGTTATTTCTAAATTTTCATAAATATTAAATATGGTCCATTAATGGGCCAATGGAGCTTTTATAACGAACATATTTACCCCTATATAGTACAAACATTATTGGCACAATTAGAGTTAAAATAGTGTTTTTTCGTGTTACATGTGCTTCTATTAAAATTAATTTAAGGAATGCACTAGATATTTATTTTATATTTTGGATTTAATATTTATAATTATTTGGTCTAAATTTTATAATTTTTCTCACTTTAATATTGTCTTAATTGATAAATTACTTAGTTTAGAAAACTCGTTGTCTGAAAGAAAATCAAAATGAAACAAAATATGGAAACTTTGGAGTTACGGAATAAATTTTTTTGAAAAAATGTATTGATTTTATAGTTTTGAGGTTTTTATAGATAAAATTGTCCCTTACATACATTATTATTAAATTTTTTAGGCACATTAGGTAAGTTAGACCCCCCAATGGTGAGTACTTCTGAGTATTTACAAGATTGTCACTCCTCCTCAAATATAAAAGGGCACTCACTTCTCTGACTTATTCACACCTCTCAATCAATTTTTCTCATCCAAAATCTACCAAATTCACTTCCCAGCATCCCTTATATCATCCTATACTCCTCAATTAGGTTATAAATAAAACCAAGGTAAGACTTTGTGTCACGACCCGTCCCTCGGGGCCCATGTCGTGACTACCCTTATCCCACCTTCTAATGTCTCGGGGCTGGAGACTAGTGATGAAGTCATTATCCTATTACTAGGAGGCATTTTCTTGAGTACTTGTATGCACGCACGCACGCACATCCAAACCCATAATTGTAAAAATTAAACAAGCATGCCACTAAGACAACTACTGAGTGTAAAAGTAAAAATTGGAAATAAAGGGGACATAATTCTAGTACAGCAAAAGAAAATTACAAGCTCTTGAAGTCTATCTTTGGTAGACCCTACATGAAAGGTAGGTGAAAGGGTTTCCACTTGAATTTTTATAAAAACACCTTGTCTTTCTAATCTCAATGGGCACCACCTGGTGCTGGACCAACGAGGTCTCAATTAAAGCATCTGTCATCTGCACAAGACACAACATGTGTGGGTGGACCTCGTGTAGGGGTGAGTAACACAACACTCAGTAAGGACCCCAAAACAAAAATCTATTACCAAAAAAGAAATTATGGTCAATGTAAAATACAAAATAGCTACACGAAGTGTATCCCCAAATAAGTACAGTAAACACAGAGTCATTAGAGTTACCTCACATAGGTATGAACTTAAAAATGTAATGTAATACTAATAGTCGTAACACTTAAAACCATGTACTAATGAAGCAATCAGCCTTGATGAGTGATTAGCGCTGCTAGATCACCTAGACCCGCTCTTCACATGGGCCCTCTAGATCACTTATACCATCTCATCTCTTGGTTCATCTGGATCACAAATACACGCTCGTCTCTTAGGCCAGCTAGATCACTTAGAACCCCTCGTCTCTTGGGCCTGCTAGATCACTTAGACCTACTTGTTTGATGGGACACTAAGGTTTGTAAATATCTAAGGTATACTAGGCCAATGAGGTCTACTCGTCTGTTGGTCCACTAAGGTATGATCCTCTACTGGGACATTGAGGTCCTCTTGTCTACTGGGCCATTGAGGTTTTCACATCACTTCCTCCCCATCACATCTAGCCACATGATTCCTGCTCATAGCGCACGGGATTATAGGAGAAACTACTACTCAATCCATCAATCATATTTCAAATTCCATGAAAACTCACATAGATTATTTCAAAAGGACCGCCTCATCACGACATTCGGAACTCCACAAATATCTAGTCAATCAGCCACATGGTTTGAAAGTTATAATTGTTTTACTAAAAAGGGGAATGTTGGGTCCGGGTCTGGTTCGACTCGGTCATACCAACCCGACCCGACCCGATTTGGGGTCTACCGACCCCACCCAGTCCATTGGGCCACCCAGGACAGACCTTCTTCTCCAGCCCGGCCTGCCAATGTGGGCCGGTTCAGCCTCCACCGGACCTAGTGATGGTAGCGTCCCCTCCTTATCACATGGATGACAGTTGGTTGGTTACCTCCCCCACATGAGATTATGTGGACCGTGTGCCATCACCGACCTATGGCCCGGTTGCAAGTCTACCATACTAAGGTGACGTCATGGTTCCACACCGCCATGACCTTCTCTGTTGTGGCTCTCACCACCTCTCGCAAATAGCCTCCACCTCTAACAACCACCACCGACACCGACGAGTAGGTGGTTTCTTCCACAGGCCACCAAAAATTCTTTGGTGGTCCGTTCTTTGATCTAGAGGGACCTCTATTTTTCTTGGATATCTTTCTTAACTATATTTTGTCCCAAGTTGTATAGTTGTGGATATGGGGGTGGATCCATGTTAAGAAACTCTTGAAAATAACTTGAAGTTACCGTAGAGGTCCATCGGCAAAGAACGCATGGGGGAGAGGGGATCACAATAAACACTCAAAGTGATGAACGTTGGCCTTGTTTGTTTGGCCTTCATTCATTGTGTTAGAAAAAGGAAATATATTAAATGATCAAAAGTTATACTACTCATTCTTTAATCCCTGCATTCCAAATCCCATCTTGTATATGCGATCAATCTGTAGTTCAACCAATACATGGGTTTGCCGTGTTCTTCACTAAAAATAAAGAATGGTTAAGGGAAAGATTCATACAAAATTAAACCCCTTACCTCGAGGTTGGATTGTTCGTTGGAGAAGATCTCACCACTATCATTTTTCATTCCTTGATCTGTAACCCCCTGTTGTGGTTGGCTATCCTTAGAAGGATGTAATAATGGAGAAAGGTACTCGTTATCAAGGGTGATTTGTCTATCGTCGCTTGACACTGCCAAATCTCCAAGTTCAGAGGAATCCAAGATTGGGCCAACAATCTTGTATTCAATTAACCAATTAAATGGTGAAAATGTCTTTTATCATTTTCATTATGCTGAGTTGCAGCATCGTTACATTAATTCATTTATGAAATAGCATTTTAGTTATGCTCGAGTAGTAACTTCATTATGGTTCAACAACATTTTGAAATTCAAATAAAATAAAATAAATTTTTATTTTATTTTTCCTTAAGAAATTTTTATTATATTTTACTTAAAAATTCCAAAAAATAAAATTTCCCATCGACCTGTACCAGCAAAGGTTAAGTCTTATCTTAAGTAAAGTCATCATTCTGGATGCAATAGTGCCCTAGGATTTTTAATTTGGGCAACTGTTTAGATGTTCCCAAAAACACGTACATGTATTATTTTAAATAAACTTAAAAAAAGTTCAAATAATTAATCTAGGATCACTGGGACTCAAAATCAAGTTCAATATGAGCACCTCGTCTCTAAATAATCACATATAAATTTAAAAAAATCATGGGACTTACCAGAACATTACACTTTGGTTTAAACCAAAATGAATTACCAGAAAAAGATGTGACATTCATCAATGAGCATTTTTTTTCCTCCACTGCATTCAATTATTATTATAACATTATTATATAGTATCCTATGAATACTAAATATAATAATATGTTTTAATGTTAAGGTTAATAACTATAACTACACACACTTCCATCAAATTGGTTATGAAATCGTCATTTTTTGGTATGGCGGACTACCTCATCGCAAACCTATGTCATTTTTTTCATTACCACCTCTAAAATATATGAATAAAGATGTATATAAAGTATATATATTATATTTATAACATACTTATACCTCTGGAGTCATTATAACACATATACCATTTTTACATTCCATATTGTTTGGGATACGATGATTTTACTCATGTGTGTGACGGAATACCTTCTCGTAAAGTGATGTGAAGCATTTTTCACTAATGAATTTCATGGAAGGTAATAAGGGTGACAATAAGGAATATTTAGGATATAAATTACATAATTATGATATTCATGGAATAATTATCTTTTCTAAAATATAATATATCATTTTCTTTATTACCTTTTCACACACTAAAAAAGTGATAACATCGTTTGTGGAATAGTGGACTACTGCCTCCTCAAATCAATGTGATTCCTTTTCAATCACATGAATTATAAATATAATTATATATAATTAAAAATAATTTTATTTATGATATGATTATAATTATGGAAATATAAAATATTACTTACCTTCTTTTCATAATTATCATCGAAAAATGGAAATGTTACTCATGCGTACGTACGGTCTACCATCACCATTATTGTAACATTGGTTCATTTTTCGTAACCATATTTAATGATTTTTATGAAAAAAAATATTGATGCATAAATATTATAATTATTTTATGATTATTATTTTGGATATTTTTAAATAATGACCTTTTTTACCATAGTCGACCTACTAATGTCAATTTTGAAACATAAGATAAATATGGTCAAAATATCTGACTCAAACTAACTTGATTAAGTAATTATGTATAACATTTTTATAAGTGAAATAAAATTAATAATGAAATTGTAAGATGTTACCAATAAATTATATAATAAACATAAGTTCATTATTTAGTAATATAAAGAATAATCATGATGAATTGGGCTCAAGGTAAGGGTTTTTATCATCTCATTTTTATTTCTGTAAGATAAAATCCATATTCAAAACATATTTTTGTTGTGTGGTGTATATACTTCTCATGAATTTATTTTATGATAATTATACTTAAATTTATGGAGATTTAAATATTCATTTTAGGATATCTCTTTCATGGTGTTTGTTGTTTCAATGTCATCAAAGTGGTAAGGTATTTTGGTCTAAATTTTACTTCATTGAGATGTATGTTATGATATACACTTATATTATTTTATTAAGTGTATATAAATATCCATTGACAATAGATTTAATGAATTTATTTATTCAAATGGTATTTTATTTTTTATTTAATTTATTCTTTTCATGGGGATTATGATTCAATTTTTCCAAATTTGTAAGAGTTTCATGTTACAATCTCATTATTTATCGGGATTGTTTGTGATTAAGTCACCAATGTTGAAATGTTATGATATTAATCTAAATATATCTCATGAATTTTCTTATCCTCTATTTGTTTTCTAAGAATACATGTTTTCCCTTTGTTTTCATCTCTTTATATAATCAAGAGTTTAAAAGAATGTTTTTATAAAAAAGGCATTTTTCAGTCAAAAAATTCTTTTCTTCCAAAACCATGTTTTCTAAAAATGTTTTCAAAAATGTTTAAAAATTTTATTTTTAAATAAAAAAGGGTATTTTTCGTAATAAATGTTTTAATTTTCATTAAATAATCATTTAAAAAAAATCAAGGTTATTTTCAAATAAAATTATTTTGAAAATGTTTTTATTTTTTAAAAATTGATTTTCAAAATGAAAAGGTTATTTTTATCAAAATTTATTTAATGGTATTTTAATGGTATTTCCATTCATAAATGTCAAAAATATGTTTTGGTACTTATGAACCAATGGTTATATTTTTTAATGATTTCATCTTTGTTATTTCTTTGTATGGATTAATTTTTTTAAAAAAATTATGGAACCTATTTTTTTCCATAGGTTAAACATTCTTCAAAAAGATTTTTATGAACCCATTTCTTTTCCAGGGGTTAATCATGTTTCAAAAAAATTAATATGGGACCCATTTATTTTCTATGGGTTAATCAGGTTTCAAATATATTGATAATAAATCCATTTCTTTTTCATGGGTTAATCGGGTTATAAAAGAGTAATGATTGTTTCTATGAGTTTTATAATGAATGCACTCCGTACTTTATTCATATTATGGTTATTGAAAATATTATATGATGTGGGGGATCCAATAGCTTTGGGTGAGCTTGGTGAAACTTATATAATGGGTTTTCCCAGATAGAACCAGGTGATCTGGTTACATCTTATATGATGGGGTAGCCCAGATAACACTAGGTGAGCTCATTATAGCATATTTGATGGGGTGGCCCAGATAGCACCAGGTGAGCCCATTATAGTTTATATGATGGGTCATCACAAATAGAACAAGTTGATCCAATTATAACTTATATGAAGGTTTTACCTAGATTTTAACTCCCCAAGCTTCCACGGTACGCTTCTCTTTGAATAATACAGTAGCGTGTGTTGTATGCAACTTCGAGTTCTAACACACCACAACCAATCAAACTGGCCGTTATGAATAGTAATACCCACTTTTTGAAATTTTATAAATTTTATCTTTCAAAATGGACTTCATTTTTGGATTCGGAATATCAAAATTATCTTAGGGTGAATTTTTGGTATTTTCTAAAAACTTTCAATTTTTGATGAATAGTGAAAAACACTAAGTTATAGTTTAAAACCGAATTTTTATTTAAATAATTAATTATTTTATTTAAATAATTAATTATTTTATTTGAATTTATTTTAGGTAAAAATATATACATAATACTTATATATGTTTAATGTAATTCATTGGAGTCATTTTGTAATAATATTATATATATAAAATTTTATTTAACTTTTCACAGTCTTTTTCCCACCTCCTAGGAGCATTTGCAAATTTACATAAAACATAATTTTACCACTTCTTTGAGTTTAATTTCAAAAATAAAAGAGACATGGTTGATATTAGTAGGTAAAATCTGGTTCAATAAGATGAAAATAATTTTTGGTGAATAGTAACTTTTTCTTTTATTTACCACGGTTAAAAGTAAATAGGGTAATTAAGGGTAAAATGATATTATTATTACCCTAACACATGTCCTAATTCTATTGGATAAGTATAATTCGACCAAAAACAACCTTAGGAATAAAATATGAACCTATTTGGTCCACTTGGATTAGATTAGGACATTTATTATTATTTAATTCAAAGAAGAGTTAAAAGTGTTAAATTCAAAGTTTAATAACAAAACCACTTTTAATATAAGGTTACACATAAGATAAATTCTAATATAAATATTCATTAGTAATGTAAAAATATTTCCTACATAATGGTATTTTATTTATAATTTTTAAGAATTGAATAATTAAATTTATTTATGACACAATGATGATGCAGTATTTTCCTTATTAATGAAAGAATAAAATAAATGGTATTATAGATGTTAAAATAAATATAATTTGAATGTTTTGATGACATCCACGAATTTTATATGTTAATGTGACATGTTAAGGTTTATTAAATGAATTTTTTTAGAAGTAATAATTCTGTTATGAATTTTGAAAAAACAAAATACCAAATAGTGTCAAAATTGACATAAAAGAGTTTTTAAAAAAAATATTATATTATTAATGGATATTATATTCCTAAAAATATAATTTTTGGACAAAAAAAAATTATATAATGATATGTGTATCATTAATTAACCACTTGGGGTTTTATTGGAAGTTTATAGTATTTTTATTAACCATATAATATAAAAATACACAGAGACATGGTAAATGTCAATCTATTTAACTAAGAGTTAAATCTAAAATATAAAGTTAATATAGTGACCCAAACCTATCTAAAACCTATCGATTGAGTTCTTTTAGACTCATACCCACCTTATCCTTTAAATAATTCATTTTGGATCCATTAGAAACTGAAAATTATTTTATTATAAAATAATATTTCTATCTTTTTCTAAGGTTCCCCTCACCCCTCTTATTAAAGGGCACTTCCCCTTCTCTCTAATTCACACATTCAAAGCCATTTGGATCGGCTAAACTCTACCCAAATACCCTCTCAACTGTCCTCCCTTAATCCTATAGGCATTATTTTAGTCATAAATCCAACCTAAAGATCCCTTTTGATCAAATAAAAAGGAAGAACCAGAAGAAGAGGTAAATATCTCACCACCTCTTTCTTGTTTTTTCTTCTTCCACTTCTTATTTCCTTGTTGTTTCCATTATAAAATAATAACTCCAGTATATTCTATATAATTTTATGTTATTATAAATATGGTACAACCATAATCATTATTCTATCCATCCCTTGAATGACATGTCACCATACTTGCATGCGTACGGCTTACCGTCTCCACGTCGTGGTATAATTTTTATTCAATACATTATTATTTGGATGGGTATAATAATGATGTTTAATTGATGTAAATAATAAATATAACATGATAATTATTCTTTATATATGCTATACTATCCAATTATATATTATTTTAATATCAAAATAATGATATTGTCGCTCGTGCGTACGTACAAATTACCGTCTCCACGAATGCGATGAGATTCATTCCACATCGTATCCATTCAAGACTAATTTTCATTAGATGATTAAAAATAATTTTTAAATACTTAATATAATTCGGAATATGAATAATATACATCCTATCCATAACAAACATTCCTTACGTAACAAATCATATAAAGGAAAATGAATCAGTTAACACCCAAAAGGACAATAATACTAAGATATTATTAACAAAGCAATGTTAGAAGATCATATATGATATCATATTAATATATAAGATTATTTTATAATTTAATAACAATTATTTAACCATTATACATGAGGTTAACCTACCCTCTACCAAGGAAAAGTACAAGGTAAGGGTTAATTTTACAATCTCTTTATTATCCGAGGTTGTTTTTACGTAAGTATCTATTGGGAACTCTTTATCATCCACATCCATGTTTCTTAAAAATATATTCCAAAACATTTTTACTATTTACTAGACTATGGGTTAAAGTCATTTATACCCTTATTTGACCTTATATGTTTTGAGATGAATCTTTTTGTCGTTTTCCAAATAAGGTACTTTATGACCTTTTTGACAAAATTAGGGTAAGAATGTTTTTTTAACTTATACGGTGGGTGCGGCTATTCTCCGCCATTATATCATCATCGAATATTCCCTTACAAGCTTATAATAATATTTTCAAAATAAATGTTTTCTTTATAATTATGTGACCCTTAAATGATTTAAAAAATATAAAGAGATATTTCTCTAAAAAATGTTTTGATTTCATCTATGTCAACATCCTTTGATGGGTTTTAAGTTTATTTGAAGTTGATTTATTATGATACAAAACTTCCATATTGTATTGAAGGTTTTGTGATATGTTTTACTATGAATGTGGTATTTTTATACCATTCATGGTATTTAGATAAAGTATTGAAATTTTATATGCAAGTCTTAATATGAATGTTTATGTTATGTTTAAACCTTTTCATATGAGGAATGCATTGGACTTAGTATGTGACGGGTGGAGCCCGCTATAGCTCCTCGATGCATCAGTAGGTCTCATGAGACAAACTAGTGTCTTGGAACAAAGCCTTGACAAAATATTATTTGTAGTCTTGGCACAAGGCCTTGACTATGTGGTTATGAGAGTCTAACATTATGCATTCCATAATTATGAAAGTGGCAATTGATATTTCATGTGATTATTTGACTAGTAGAATATCCATGTGACTAAGTAAATGGCATTATTTTGATTTATTTTTGCCATATTTTCATGATGTTTATGTTGAAAAGGCTTTTGTTTTAGTTCTATACATATCCTTAAATGTTTATGCTTATTTATGAAAGTTTCCGCTATATTGTTATCCTTACCGAGCATCTGAGCTCACCCCTTTTTATGTTTTATTTTTTCCAGGATGCGAAGAAGTAAATTATGACAGACCTGCAGGGATAGTCTATAGGATCTTTGTGTTTTCTAGGGAAACAATTTTGTTGTAGTTTTCCATTTTATGATGTAATGTAAACCTTATGAATGTATCTAGTACTTCCAAGGCTACTAAACTAATAGGTCTTTCGAGACTTGATCTTTTGTGATCATGCCAATGTTATGTAATAGTGCACCGACTCTGGGTGACTAGGGTTGGTGCATTATATAGATAGTTCTCCAATTCATTGGTTAATTATTATATTGTAAGTCATCCGTATAATTATTCCAATTGAATGGGTTTTGAAAATGCTTTATGAATATGATGCTACAAGTTACCAAAAAGGGTTTTATTTACTTATTATGGGTTTATAATATTTATCATGGTCAATATTGACCTCACATAGCTCATGATTATTGATTCGGATGAGTCTTTCCATTTCCATGTTTTCATATGTGGTGATCTAGGTATTGATGGCTATGATTTATTTCATTATTCTCTCATAAATATTGATTATGTCTCTATACACTTATGAAATTCTTATTATCATTGATGATATTTAATTGAAAATTATTATAGTTACCCATATTGAGGATTTTATATCACCCTTATTGTGTTTCCTTTTCCCTGGGTTATCAATAATTATAGTTAATTAGTTATGTCAAGATGGTATGTCATATGGATGATGATGATGTCTTAATGTTAAAATTAAAAGTAAGGTTAACTAGGAGAAATTTCCATTTATAGTCATGTGAATTGTTTATGTAGGATTTTGTCCTTATTTTTGAACACTCTGAACCTAAAAGGTCTTTGAGGTTGTATGTGATCTAATTTTTACATTTGATTTTTTAATATTTAGATGAAAAAAATTGTGCCATAATTATCAACATATAATCTGAAAATTTAAAGTTCATTATTCTTTAAGACTCATTATACTTCAATTGAAATACCTCCTTTCGAACCCGAACTAGATAGGACACTATGTCAACAACACCGAGACACACTAGTCAGTCCTTTGAAAGAGGAAACACCACACCTTGAGACTCCTCTAGACCCCTATTCTTTTGGAACTATAACAAAAACTGAAAATAAAGTGTTTAACATGGTAGAAAACAACTGGATATTAAAATTACTAACCACCCCCGATGTGGAGTACCAATATGTGTACATCCAATACCCTGAGGAAGTATAAAATTTCGGGCTGAGATCGGGCCATATCCACCTTCTACTTAAAGTCTATGGTCTTCCGGATGAGGACCCTCACAAACATATCAAGGAATATCATATAGTGTGTTCCACCTTAAAACCTGAAAATGTAACTTAGGACCTTATTAATTTAAGGGTCTTACCTTTATCCCTTGATAGTGTATCCAAAGACTACATATACTCTCTACCTACCACAATTGGGGCGGGAATGACCTTAAATGTCTCCTTCTAGAGAAGTTTTTTCATGCCTCCCAAACTGCATCAATTAGAAAATAATTATTTGAAATTAGGAAACCAATGTGTGATATCCTTCATGAATATTACGATAGATTCAAAATACTTTTCTCAAGGTGTCCCCACCACCAAATTAGTGAATGATTTCTAATTCAATGCTTCTATGAGGGACTTATCCCCAGGGATCGTGGTATGATAGTTGTTGCATCTGGTGGTGCCCTTGTTGATAAAACTCCTTCTATCTCTCATGACTTAATAGCCAACATGTCTCAAAATGTACAAAAATTTGGTATACAATACATTTCACTAACCTAAGGAGTTCATGAGTAAATTCATTCATACTTAGAACAAAAGGTAGATAATAAACATGATGAGATGCATATCCTTATAAGGCAATAACCTCATGCACAAGGTAACTGGCAGTCTTCTTCTATTCCATTACATTGTGGTATATGCTCTAATAAAACTCATTTTTAGGAATATTTCCCATAACTTTAGGATTCATATGAGTCTTATGCAATATTATTCACTGGGTGTCCATTCCAACAAGAACCACCCTTCAAGCAAGAACCATTCAGGCCAAATACAAACCCTAGGTGGAAAGCACAACTATAATAACGACAAGGAGAAAACTCAAGATACCCCAAGAAGAATTGGTATCAACAAAGAAAAGGTATCCAACCTTATTATCCTTCAACATCACAAAACAATCCTCCTCCTCCCATGTCTGAACCAAGCCTCGAGGATATGGAGTAGAAAATGGAAGCTCAGAACCTCTAGTTTCAACAAACCACACAATCGGTTATTCAAGACCTACAAAATCAAGTGGGAAAACTATAAAAAACCATTGATGATATAAAGATGAAAGGTTCTAGAAATATACCATCTCATATTATTACTAATCCATAATACAAAGGTAATATTTATGTAATCACACTTCATAGAGTTAAAGTAGTTTATTATTCCATAGATTCTATACAACAGGTAATTCCCCCACTTGAAAACTCTCTTTCTCTACCCATAAAATATTATAAAGAATATAAACATAATAATAACGGTAAAAAAATTATTACTTAGGATTCCCCTAAACAATCTATTCCTCTTCCTTTCCCCCAAAGACTCTCTAAACCTAAGAAAAAAAAATTGATAATGATATTGATAATGAAATAATGGATCCATTAAAAAAGGTGCAATTTAACATTCCTTTATTGGATGTAATTAAAAAAATCCAACACTGTGAAAAATTTCTTAAAGATATTTTCACTCATAAAAGACGACTAAAGGGGAATGATAGATTCAACCGGGGAAGGAATTTCTTGACCTTGATACAGCCATCAATGGAAACCAAATTCAAGGATCCAGGCGCTTTCACGATACCTTTCACCATAGGCAAGACATTATTTTATGATGAAATTCTAGATTTGGGTGACTCAATTAATGTAATTATTTACTTTGTATATACTTTTTTGTGGGTTGGATAGATTCAACCAATAATAATTGTTGCAAAACTTGACAATTGAAGCACAGCATACCCATTAAGAGTGATCAAGGATGTCCTCGTAAGAGTGAATAATATCATCTTCCCTATATAATTATATATTCTGGAGATGTAAAATACCTAAACCTAAGGACATGATCCTCTCATACTTGGTGGTTCATTCCTCAAAATAGAAATAACGATCATCAATGTCCATAGTGGTACACTTTCCATGGATTTTGGTGGTAAAAAGGTATGTTTTAATATCTTTGATGTCATGAAAAACCCCATTTAAAAGAACTCCATTATTCCTATATATTCAATGGAAGTGTTCTAAAATTATATACACACACAAAATTCTCTCTATTACCCATAATTTGATTCATTTTCCACTTCTTCTCCATTGGATGGTTTTATTTTTGATTCATATTTTGAGTGTTTTGTGGGTTTAGAAAAGTGTAAATTTTGTGCTTTAATTCAAGAGTGTGTTAATTTTTAGGTACCCATAATCGTCAATGATTCAAAAAATCTTATTTCCATTTATTATATTCCCTTATAGAATAAGTATTACTAGATAGATAGTTTCATATACCTCACTCCCCCTAAATTCCCTCCCTAAATCCAAAAACCACCTATGTTGGAATTAAAACCACTTCTATCTAATTTAAAATATGCCTATCTTGAGGGTATTGACCAATTTCCCATCATTATTGCTAATAAACTCTCTCTAAAGTAGGAATAAAAACTACTCGACCTTTTGAGAGAGTGTAAAAAGGAAATTTTATGGATATTGGATGATATTCCTAGGATTAAACCAAATATTTATATGCATGATATGCTTTTAGAAGATGAGGCTAGGACTATAAGGCAAGCTCAACACTGGTTTAATCCCACCCTATGTGAATTTGTAAAATTAGAAGTTAGTAAAATTCTTTTTGTTGGGATCATCTATTCTATATCTGATAGTAAATGGGTTGGTTGAGTGAAAATTCTACCTAAAAAACTGAATAACAGTAGTGTTAAATTAAAGGAATGAATTGGTTATAAGACATGTGAAAAATATTTTTCAAGTCTATATTGACTACCATCGACTAAATAAAGACACGTGAAAGGACCACTTTCCTCTACCTTTCATTGACCAAATGTTCAAAAGACCGGTTTTTAAGTCCCATTATTATTTCCTTGATTTCTATTTTTATTATTTACAAATTCATATAACCCATGATGATTAATAAAAGACAGTATTTACCTATCCATTCAGAACATTTTCATACAGAAGGATTCCTTTTGGTCTCTATAATTCTCCTGGTAGATTTTAGCATTGTATATTGAGTATATTTTCAGAGTACCTTAAGAATTTCATGGAAGTTTTTATAGATGATTTAACAGCCTATAGAACTTCCTTTGATGACTTTTTGAAACACATAGGTTCTATCCTCTGTTGTTGTATAGAAAAAGATCTTGTATTAAATTATGAGAAATTTCATTTTATGGTTGGCTGGGAAATAGTTCTTGGGAATGTTATTTCAAATGAGGGAATTCAATTGGATAAATAAAAAATTGAATTAATTTCAACACTTCCATATCAAAAATGTGTTCTTTAGGTGCAATCTTTCTTGGGTCATGATGGTTTTTACTACCGATTCTTTAAAGACTTTACTGAGATTTCACTTCCCTTATCCCTGTTGTTAAAAAAAGCATTTGAGTTCATGTTTTATAAATATTTTGGGGATAAATTCAATTTTATAAAAAGGAAACTTACATCACATCCCATCATCCAACCACCAAGGTGGGATCTCTCCTTCGACCTTATTTGTAACACCTCTAACTTGGCAATTGGGGTAGTTTTATCACAAAGGGTTGAGAAGGATCCTCATGTCATTTTGTATGTCTCACGTACCTAGGACCCTATCCAGGAAAAATACACATCCAATAAAATATAACTTCTTTCAATTATGTTTTACTTGGAAATATTTTGTTCATATATTATTGGATCAAAAATTATTGTATTTTATAATCATGACACCCTTCAATTTCTCCTAAAAACATGAATTTAAGCCCTACCTCATTCAGTGGATTCTCCTCCTCCTAGATTTTTACCTTGAGATTAAAGATAATAAAGGAGTGTAAAATATGGTATCCAACCACATTAGCATGGTTTTTAAAACATTGGACCACTATATGGACTCATCCCTCCCCATTGTAGAATTCTTTCTTCATGACAACCTTTTGTATGTATTAAAACTTACCCCTTGGTGTGTGGAAATTGTGAACTTTTTGGTAGCATCTAGGGTCCCCACATAATTTAGAACTTCACAATACCAAAGACTTAATAATCAGTCTCGATGGTACATTTGGTATGATCCATACCTATGGAGAATTTATAGTGATCAGGTTGTTCAAAGGTGTGTCCATGACCATGAGTTTTAGTTTGTCCTTAGGTCTGTCACACTTTGGTATATGGGGGACACTTTGGATATCAACATACATCTTGAAAGGTCCTTGACTTTTGAATTTATTGTCCAAAATTGTTTAGATATTCTCATCGATTTTATAAGTCATGAAAAATATGTCAATTCACAAGGAATATCTCAAAGAGGATTAAAATTCCCCAACAACCCATGTAACTTCTTGAGATCTTTGAGGCATGGGGAATTGACATCATGGGACCTTTTCAAAATTAATTTGGCTTTATTTACATGTTATTATTTGTTGACTATATTTCTAAATGGATGGAAGAAAAATATACAAGGACTGATGAATCTCAAGTAGTTGTTGATTTTGTGAGGTCCCATATTTTCAATAGGTTAATTTTTCTTAGATTCATCATTAGTGATCAGGGTTCAAATTTTTTTCAATCAGAACATATAAACTTTCTCTGTGAGTATGGGGTTGTTCATAAAATATATACTTCATATTACACCCAAACTAATGGACAAGAAGAAATATCAAATTAAGAATTTAATAAAATCTTGGAAAAACAGTACATCCCAATAGGAAAGATTGGATTTTGTGCTTGGATAATGCACTTTAGGCATTCCCTGCAGATTTTAAAACCCCGATAATAATGCCATCATATAGGATTGTGTTTGGAAAGGCATGTAACCTCCCATTAGAGGTAGAGAAATGTGCATATTAGGCTGTTAAAAAATGTAATATGAATATCTCATATTCTGGTGATCATATGAAGTTTCTAATTCAATATTTGGATGAAATTAGGTGAGATGAATATTAAAAATCCTAAATATATAAGGAGAAAACCAAGGCTACCAGTGACCACCTCATCCTTCATCATCAATTCCACATTGTGTAGAAGGTCCTCCCTTAAAATCCAATATTAAAGTTGCATCCAGGTAAGCTTCGTTACCACTGGTTTTTCCCATACACTATTTCTAATGTTTATCCATTTGGTGTTTTTCAGGTACAAAATGATGAAATGAAACAAACCTTCATTGTTAATGGGCACTGGCTTAAGTAATTTCATGAAGCCTTTTTAGAGTCCCTGATAGAGGAACTCTGAGTTCAAGAAGCAACCTATACACCCATCAAGTTTTATCCTTCCTTCTCACATTCTCTTTTATTACAATGAGGACATTGCATACTCTTGGTGTGGGAGGATGGGTATATTCATGGGTTAGTTATGAATTTTCATCATCTTTTTTCTTTTTCTCTTTTTGGATTTCTGTATAGTATTTTTACCTTTACCCCCCTCACTTTTGTGATAGAATTTTAATTTTTGATTCACACTTTATCATGGAAAATTATGCCCTCTTAATCAAGTACTTTATTGAAAATACATGAGGAATTTCACAATTTAAAGTAACTTTATCATTTAAAAATATTTCAATGATGAAGTGTGAGTTTTAGCATGAATTTGACATTGATGTGTTCTTTTTTATAGAAAATTGGTTATTTTTCAATGATATAAATGGTTGTATCATTTTTAAACCTTTGATATGTGCGGTACCCTTTATGTTAGTAGTTTATAGGAAAATTGTTTCAATTAATTTCTCCAGGCATATTTTCACACAACCATGAATTTTGAATTTTTCTTACTCAATAGATGTTAATATAAGTTATTTTAATATTTCTATGCTTTCCAAAATTATTTTTCCATGCCTTCTTGCCTTATCTAATTATTTTTATTACTGTACCTGATTCACCTATTCATGTGTACCTGTTCCCCGACTGTTTTATGCCCTCAAAAAATAAAACAAAAAGAGAATAATATGTTTTGTGTATTGGGAAGTTCAAAACCCATTCATCCTTGACCTTTTATCTTATTATAACTCTTACAATTAGTTTCTTGAGAAGATCAAGAAAGGGTTGAGTTTTGAGTGTGAGATTTGTTCCAAGATCTACTTAAAAAACAAAAAAAAAAAATAATAAATGATGGGAGTGATGAAGTGACAAACATATTGGTATATATAGGTCATGAGATTATGGTTTTAATTCTATGAATAATTAAGTGAGTGGGTCTTGAAATTTGATTGCAATGGATTTAGGGCAGATTTAGTGGACATAATCATTTAAGAAGAATTTTTTTAAAATAACTTATATTTACTGGATATAAATTAGAAATAATTACATGGAATGGTTTTCACACACAAATGGATAATTAGTGAAATTTTTTACTTTTGAATTACTTTCCCAAATTTTTATCATTAATCTTTTTGAATTTCATTCTGATACAATTTATGAGACATTTATTTCCATGATCACTAGGAATAACTCCTTGGTGTTGTTGGTGCTATGATCAGGTTTCTTTAATGAATTAAAGTTTCATTTAATGTTAAATATTAATGAATTTGGGAATATTCACATGCATGATATTATTTATGTGTAAATTTTTCCATGAGTGAAAATTTTTATGTGTGGGGGTGTGATCGTACCATGATTCACTATTTTATTTCACCCTCATACTGTTATATTAAACTAGTTTTATATTTGAAAATTAAAAACATAATAACAAATTTTACTTCATGTTTGATTCAAAAAACTATTTTTTTCACTATTAAAAAGGGATATTTTTATGTTTTGGTTATATGTGGAGGTGATTTGGAGGTCCTAGACAAGGTTAAAGAAAAATGGGCCAAATTGCACAAGAATCCAAGAACATCTATGGATTCAACTGCATACTTCTACTTATTTGTGAGTTCAATTGGGATTAAATTTTGTAAGATGATACAAAATTCATTTTTATACAACTCTTATTAAAAACCCAAGCCCAATTAGTCTATTAAGATTCCCAAAAAAATTAATCTATCCAAGAAAATGAATCTTCTCATAGTTAATAGTTTGTCTCTTTATTTTGGAAATATCACTTATTTTAAACAATATCTAGCTATAAAATTTTATAAGGAGATATAAAATAGGTCTTCTAATAAGTTGTTTTTTCTTTTAAGTGAGATAATATTTTATTGTGGCCTAAAACCATGGTCCAAATGGTTTCTCAAATTCATGATGCCCAATACCACCTCCCATTTTTGCTATAAAAAAAACCTTGGGAAAATTATTTAGTAGCTTGAACTAAGAGAAAATATCTTCCATTTTGGATACCTAAAGTAGACCTCTCCTCATCCAAGAAGTTATGTAGGCCCCTATCATCATAGTTGTGGTCAATGATGAAGGCGAAGTTCCACCTAATCCTCCTCCTCATGATGCCAAGCTAAATAGTGGATGGTCATTTTGAGAAAGATACACATACTTTGGAGTTTTTAAACTTCTTATTCTATTGGTTTTCAGAAATTTTTTTGTTAAATATGCCACTTATGTTTTATATTGACATGTTTCTCCTATGAATTTATTTATTTTGATATAATTAAGTAAAAAATGTTTCATTTCAACACTGATTGGATTGAGATTTCAAGTGGGAATATTAGGTTTTTCCAATTGTAAAAACACAAGTATCATATTTCTCTCACACATAAATGAAATTTCATTATTATTTGTAATCCCTAAAACTATTATTGAGGTTAAAACTTGGATAAAATGATTTTTGTGTCAAAGGATGGTTCTTTGTGCATCGTTTTAAGAGGAAAGAGGGGAATCAATATCTTAACAATCCTCATCCATGGGATTCCATTACCCCATATAATATTTTCATAATAATGAACAATCCAAGATGTGTAGTGAACTTGAAATGACCATATTCTCTCGTAATTCTAAAAGATTTCCTTTCTTTGTCAACTATTATACTCTTAAATTAAGTCATTTTATTTTTAAAACTATTTTCAAAACTACCCCCACTTTTTCAGAAATATTTATTGAAAATACACACTTTAAACCACCAAAGATCCTTGATAGATGAACTGGGGTCTACCTTAGATTATAAAATAATCCTTAAATCATAATCAATTTTATTTTTCATGATAGCATGTTCAATTATCACTCTTAATTTTATTTGATTATGATTTGAAGTTTACCATGAAATTTTGGAGAACACTTCATCAAGTATTGAAAACTAAGTTGAACTTTGGAAATTTATATCATCATTAGAAAAAAATATTCATTCTGATAATTCCATTATAACCCTAGAATATATTATTAGATCTTGATTTATCTATTTAAAATATGGTTAGGATCAACACCTTTCTCTGGATGAATTTTTTTAGAAAAATATATTTCACTTAAGGATTCAGATGAATCTTTATGAATCCTTATATAGAAATAGGTGAAGAACTCCAAAATTCTAGAATGTAGTTGAAAAATATATGTTTTGGGACCTAATATAGCTGAGAAAATGATATAAAAAGTAATATTAATTAAATATAACCTATGATTAATTCAGATTCAAAAAAGTTATGCATAAAATCATTGATGAGATATAGAGTTTGAAGTTTTTGATAAGTTATTTCTACAAATATATCCCTAGAAAAGAGTTGTGATTTGGAAATAAGAGAAAGTTAATATCTAGATATAGAGAACCCATTAATATCCTTAATTGTATTAGAGTGGTAACTTATCACTTAGTACTTCCTCTAAACCTCAACCAAGTTCTGATGTGTTACATATCTCTCTTTTATGAGGGGGCCCAGGTGGGAAGCTTTTTGTCAGACAATAATGTGCTAGCCAAATTGTTACTGTTGCAACTCGAGGTCTCTCGATCAGCATCCTCGGATGCAGGTATAATGGAGCAGATGTTGAAGATGGTATCTCCCCTTTTCTTGGGTAGAAGAGCCACTGGTTTTTCATGTGTTTTTCCGAGCGTTCCTAGGGAGTTATCACCACCCTCTTCAAGTGTTCGAATCTCTGATCTGATCTATCCTAAAACCCCCAAGGCATATCTCTTAATCATAATGGGGTAGTCTAAAGGTGTTATGAATAACACAATGAGGTGTGCTTTGCCGGTTGAGGTATCTAAGGAAATCATTTCCTCCCGTAGCTCGGCTCCACGGTTGGTGTTGGCCTCTCTACTTCAAGAGGAGGTGGTTTCAGTATTGCCTCGGTCATCTGTGTGGAGTAGGATTTCACTGTTAGAAGAAGAAGATAGTACATTGAAAAAGAATATTATGGTTCCAAAGAAGGGATCCTATTTAGAAGGCTCTTCCAGACTGGTTACATGCTCGATTTCTAGGGACGAGTGTTGAAGGAGTTTGTTTGACCGGAGACCAAATGTTAATGGTCATAAGGCCAGGAACTCCATATGTTAATGTTTTCATTGATCGTATGGAACGCTCGAGGGGCTGGGAGTGCCTTAAAAATTTGCATTCTTGGATTCTGAGTCTCGTAGACATGGTGTATCATTGGTTGTCATTCTGGAACCAAAATAGGATGCCAATATAATTGGATACTTTTCTAAGAAGATGGCATTTGGTTACTTTTTTCATGGCCAGCCTTCAAATAAACATGTTTGGATTTTTTATAAAGGGAATCTGCACATGGATCTGATTCAAGCATTGAGTCAGTGTATAATGATGAAGATTTGGATCAAAAGTATGGAGTTTTATTTTTCTTTCATATATGCTAGCAGTGTTATGCAGGAAAGAAAGGACCTTTGGGAATGGCTTAAGGAATTTGATTCAGTAGGGCTCCCTTGGTTTATTGGTGGGGACTTCAATACGATTGTGGGCTTCAGCGGGTGAAAGTACAACTGGTGTAATAATCACAAAGGAAATAGGTGCATTTGGAGTCAGCTGGATAGATGTTTATCTAACATCCAATGGTTAGATTCCTTTTCTCAATCTTCTGTCTCTCACCTATCTCGAGCGATGTCGGATCATGATCCACTTTTGGTGGAGATTAAACAAGGGGACCAAGAGAATAAGTCCTTTATGTATTCGGTTAACTGACATAGATTGGATGGTTTTATGCAAATGATGAGGTTTTCATGGGAGTAGGAGATAGAAGGGAGAGCATGGGTTGGGCTAGCTGGAATGTTGAAGTGTCTCAAGGCCAATATCTCTTGCTGATTTATCAGTAATCCAATTGTGGATAACTCGGTGGAAGCACTTCAGGAGGAAGTTGATATATTGGAGGATCAACTTCAATAGAGATAAGAGGATGGTACCTTCCTTTTTTTGTGTGAAAAACATTCCTTCTTGGTTGAGAGGTTTCTTGAGATAGAAAGAGCTTACAGAAAATATTCAAGGGTGAAATGGCTTAAGGAGGGTGATCATAACACTGCTTTCTTTCATACTTGTTTGAAAGAGCGACAAAATATGAAAATTAAAATTAAGCATGAGGATGGATCCTATACATAGGATGTTAATGTTGTAGGTTGATTGGCCTTAAATCACTTTGAGAGGTTTCTTGTGGGTGGAAATCATGGGAATGCAGAGAATAATGTTTCAGTGGAAGAGAAGGAATCTTTCATGAGGTGTATTCCTTCCAGGATTGATGTTGAGGATAACGATAGACTCATGGTTATCCCAACAGGCGATGAGGTTTGGGACACTGTTCGGAACATGTTATTAGACAGTGTGCCAAGCTCAGATGGTTTTCCAGGGAGTTTCTTTGTGGTGGCATGGGATTTTATAGGGAGGAATGTGATTGAGGCTATACAAGACTATTTTTGGGGAGGAGCCATTTGCAGGATTTCTTGTTCGTCTAGAGTTATTCTGGTTTTTAAAATCAAAGAACCTTCTTCTATTGATCATTTTAGACCTATTTTTTATGTAATGTTTCATACAAAATTTTTTCCAGTTTTCCTGCAAGGAGGCTAAACAAGGTGGTTCCGAAGGTTATCTCTCAAGAGTAACATAGATTTGTCAAAGGTTGAGGCATTCAGGGGGAAATTGGAATTGATAAATAATTAGTGGAATATGTTAATAAAATGGTGATTGGGTCCAACCTTATCATTCAAGTGGACATGGATAAAGCTTATGACAAACTGGATTAGAGATTTATTATTCAGGTCCTGAGGAAGCTTGGCTTTTACAAATGGGTGTGTGACTTATTCTTCCGTTGTAATGCATCTCCCTGGATTTATATATCTCACATGGGGAAAGGGTTTGGTTATTTCAAAAGTGTACAGGGAGTAAGAAAAGGGGATCCTCTATCACCAATTGTTTTTATTATCTCCCAGGAGGCTTTATCAATGAACTTGCTCAGAGGAATTATGGATAGGACGATTCTCCCCTACTATTCCAAAGTTTCGGATGGTTCATTTTCTCATCTTATTCTTTCTGATGATATCCTAATTTTCTTGAATGGAAAGAGATCTTCCATCATCAGTTTTATGGAACTAATGGTGGTCTATGGTATTCTAAGTGGACAGAGAATCAATGTGCGAAAGAGAAGCGTTTTTATTTCAAATAAATTATCAAGAATGAGTGCTCGAGATATTCAGGCTAGGATGGGAATCCAGCAGAAGCAGTTAACAATGATTTACCTCGGGGTGAACATTCATAACGGTCATGTTAAAAAGTTATTCTTGGATGAGCTTATCAACAGAATGATTTGGAGGATTCTTAGTTGGTAGAGTAAGTTCTTATCCTTTTGGTGGTCGTATTTCCCTGATCAACAATGTTTTATCATCAATTCTGATGCATGTCCTATCCATTATTACTCCTCCCAAAGCAGTTATTTCCTTGATGGAGAAGATCATGAACAGTTTTTTGTGGGATTCCAACTCCACAAGAAGAGCACACTGGGCTACATGGAGTCTTTTGTAAAAACCAATTGAGGTGGGAGGTGTCGGTCTTAAGGAAGTGTCTTTTTCGATGAAGTCCCTGCAGCCACGTATGGCATGAGATTTTATGGTGGGAGACTCACTATGGGAAAAAGTCCTTAGGATCAAATATGGATTGCATTGGGAGGAGTGGCACACACCGAAGCTGTCCAGTTCGGCGAAAAGTGTTCTTTTTCACCTTGAGATCTTGCAAGAGATAACTGGGTTGGTGTGAAGTTGTTCTTCCTCCTATGTCCAGTACCTGATATGACAGTAAAGAAGTCTAGTCGGTATCCCAGACATTTGGATTATATTCTTTGTGCAGAGAAAATGAACACATGTAAGGAGATTTTGTTTTCTAAGGAGGATGATCGGTGCTTCTTTATATCATCTGCTTTAGGATATTTTAATGGGCATGAATACAAGACATTTCTTCGATCGGGAGGGGAGCGTGATGAATGGGATGATAGGTTATGGTGAAAATAGGTTCCTCTAAATATGAACTTCCTAGTATGGATGGTGCACAACCATGATCTGCCTACAGAGGACAATGTTTAGAAGAAGAGGATTTCTATGGCCTCGCGTTGCTACAGCTGTACTAACCCATAGCCGGAGTCGATCTTCCATCTGTTTATTAAGAGAGAATGAGACGACAGCCTATGGTTGGAGATGGGAAATTGGGGGTGTTTAAATACATCTTGAACTTCCATGTATGACTTTATAGATAGCTAGTTTGTGGGTTCGGAACAACAAGAGATGGATTTTAGGATCCATGGCATCATCGTCATTGCCATTTTTTGACGATATGGGAGGTAAGGAATAAAGTGAGGTATGAGGTGTGGTCTTTGGTCACCTTGCTTCAAGTGATAATGAAGGCGATGCTCCATGAACTGGTTTCTCTGGTGAAATGCGGACAATGATCTGTTAATATATGCAGGTTGCTTAATCGGCCAATGCTCCAACCCAGTTCCTATAGAAGCTGGGTTAGATAGAGACCACCATTAAATGGATTTAAGATTAATGTGGATGGATCATTTAGGGATGGGAATATGTGTGGGGTAGGTATGTTATGTGATGATCTTGGGTCGGTGTTGTTTACCTTCAGCAGCTTCTATGGTTTGGGGAGTTCATTGGGTGTGGAGATGAAAGCAATTTACACTGGTCTCTTGCTTTGAAAGAACCTAGTGATGACCTGTTCAAAGGTGGAGTCGGATTCCGAGACTGTTTTACGTTCATTAAATGGGAAGGTTGAGGAACCGTGGCACCTAGTTTACCTTTTCTGAAGCTGTTCCTTTGATTTTATCCATGTTTGTTTTGTTCAGCATGTTCCTAGAGAGGCCAACTAGGTTGCAGATGCCTTATCGCACGGGGGGGGGGGGGGGGGGGGGGGGGGTAGACCAGAAGATTCATTGGTCATGTATTCTAGTTCGGGCTCGCTTCCTCGGGACTGTAATAATTTTTTTCAAGGGGATGCCCTTGGAATTCACCATTTCCAACCTCCATGACCCCTTTTTGTTGTAATGGATGCTTTTTCCATCATTGAATAATCAATAAAATCAATTATCAATCGTTTTGTACCATTAGGAGTATGATCTTTCATATGAGGAATAATAAGTGAAAATTCTAGATCGAAGAGATAAAGTGTTTCATAATAAGAACACTCAGAAAGATAAAGTTTTTTAGAAAACCATACATTTGATGAAGCTACATGGGAACCTGAGGATGTGATGAGGTATAAATATCCTCATTTTTTGTATCTAAGTGATGGAATTTTGAGGCTGAAATTATTAAAATGGGGTATAATGTAACACTCGGATATTTTAGAATATATAATTATCTTCATTTTAATTTGAGACTTTAGATAGATTTATTTAAAAGAAAAACCAAACTTATATGAACTATATTATACAATTGATATATATGTAGAAATATTTTTCTTAATAAAAAGAATTATCAATTATATGTTGATTATCAATTGTTTAGAAATGAAGATAAAATCTTTTGAAGGTAAAAGTGATGTTTTTCATAACACTATTTTTGTATGAACATTGTGTTTTTATCTTAATAGATTAAATTAACCACTATTGAAAAAAATTATTTTAATCAAATGGGTATGTTATATTATTATTTTTATTAATCAATTAAAGATAATAAATTCATTTTAGGCTTCAAAAATACAATTTCTTAACAAAATTATTTTTATTTAATTTTTTTGCATGGATGTTATAATTAATTTATACCACTTTTATAAATTTTATTTGGAAAAATAGAAATATTTTTTTAAATAATCCTGTAAAACTTATCTTAGAGTAATGTTTTGGGATTTTTCTAAAAGGATTGATTTTTAAGTGAATGGTAAAAAATGTCGTTTTTTGAAAAAAATTGTCATTTATTTTCATTAAATCAAGAGATTTAAAAGTTCTTTTTTGTTTTGGATATTATTTTAAATTAAAAAATAGTTTCTTTTGATTAAAAATAATATAATTAATTCCATATAAATAAAAAAAATATTTGATTTTTTTATAAGTTCATTTTTATGCAGAAAAATGCCTTTTAACTATTTTCCTTTGAATTTTGAGCAGTTATAATAAAATTAATTATTTTAACTTATATAAATTTAATCTTGAAATATGAATATTATATTTGGAATCTATAAATTCAAATTTATTAAAGAGTTCAATTTCAAATTTTTTCATTATTAATAGTAATCTTAGTAAAAAAATTAGTATCATGGTAAAAGGGTAAAATTGGTTAATTAAGGATAGAACTTTGTGATAAGGTCAAAATTATCATATTAATTCGTTTTGGATAGTGTTATTTATACCTTTATCACCTAATATTAAGATTTTAGTTTCTTTACTGCCACCTGGCCATGAGTATGTCACTTGAAATATTTAAATGTTAAGAATAATTACATGTGTTTCACTCCCCACACTTATAAAAGGTAACCTCCTCTACCCACTTCTTCACAATACATGATAAAATTATATAAACCAAGATTTACCCAAATACCCCCCCCCCCACACAAATCCATTTCCACTTCTTAGAGGTTATATTGTCACCAAAAACCATCCTAGAAGGCTTATGTTGTAAGCCAAATGAGGTTTTCCAAAGAAGAGATATAACTTAGAACCGAGTATTTTCATGTTTATTTCTTTGTATACCTCATTAAAACCTATCATAAATATGATGGTATAATAAAATCAGTATCTAAAATATACTTATATGTTATTATATTTATATTAAACCCCTTTTTCATCTTCTTTTCCATCCTATGGTAAATGGAAACATCATTCGTGTATACATGCGGACTACCACCTCCATAAAACGATGTGTTTTTTTCATCATTGTCTCTCATGTATGGTTATATAAATTTATTTAATTTATATATATGTTTTTTATGAAATTATTATAGTTTTTTAAAGATATAATATTATCTAACTTCTTACTTTCACATCCATTGGAAAATGATAATGCCGCTCGTGCGTATGTATGGACTACCACCTCCATAAAGTGATGTGATTTGTTATTCATTTACACATAAAATTGATGGTAATAGGGTTATATATAATTAATATATATGATATTTATTATATTATTAGATTCTTTAAATATAGATTATTATTTACCTTTCATTCATTCCATTCGTTGGAAAGTGAAAACATCACTTGTGTGTACATATGGATTAACATCTCTGTGAGGAGATGTAATTCATTTTTCATAACCAATTTAAATTAATGTTTATAAAATTGTATATAATGAGTAAATATTATATATATTAAATTATTAATATTATGGAGGTGATGAAACCATGACCAAGGTGTAAGGACCATAACCATTGAACTGAAACATGCATTGGAAATGGAACAGTTAACAGCCAAATTTTGGTTTTAATAAAGAATTGTTAATAAATGGGTAATTGGAAATTGTAATTAAATGATATATTTTAAGATAATTATGATATATTTTAATCTATATTTATTATACATGAGGTTTATAGTGTGTACGAAGAAATTCAGAACTTAATATAAGGGTTCTCTATCTCAATATTGTTTCACTGAGACATGTTTCGTGTTATAAACCTATTTGTGTTTATATAGTGTATATACTTCCCATTTTAATCAATTTAGATTAATTTTATTTAAATTTCCATTTTAAGTTACTTATTTTAGTGGATTTATGATTCAAAATTCACTAATGTCGTAAGCTTTTATGTTACAGTCTCATTTCTTTTATAGATTGTCTATGTTCAATTTCAATTGACGAAAATTCTATGATACATATCATTTAAAACACATATATTTTATTATAATATGGTTATTTTTGGGCTTCCATGTTTTTGATTCATTCTCCAAATCTTTTTTACTTAAAATAATTGATAAAAATTTAATAAAATACAACATTATTTCTTTTTTTTTGGTTCAGAATATTTCTCCTTCATGTCCAGGTTCTTCAAAATGATTTATGGGGGTTTTTATATACAATTAAATATTTAATAAAGGTTATTTTTATAAACTTTTAGTTTATTTATAAATTATTAAAAATAATCTTTTCATATATTTTTTATATGAATCACTTTTGACTTTTTACAAAAGTGTTAAATGAATATTTTATTTTAACATATACAGCATGAATGAATTTTCTTATCATCATGTCCTTATTATATCAAAAATATTCCTTTAAAAGTTTCAAATGTTTTACAAATAAATTCATATTTCTTTTTTCTTAGGCATTTTTGTTTCAAATATGACCCAAAGAAAAAGATATTATCTCATGTTTTTAAAGTATATTTTTAAATCTTTTATAAAATATATTTTATCTGTGTCAACATAGTTTAAGGATTGTTATGATTCACTTTGTATATGATCTTATGATACCACCCACATAATTTCTCTATATGTATTATAGTGATAATGTTTTTAAGGATGATGCTATAAAACTATTTACTTTCTCATGGGTTAATTAAGTTATGGTGAAATAATTATGAAACTCATTTCTTTTATATGATTTGTGTTATGATTATAGTTCTTTTTTATGATCTTATACCATATAATTTACCTAAATATGTAACCAAATAGTTTAGTGTTCTAGGTGAGTCCAATAATCCTCACATAGTTGTTTCACAGTTTGTAAAAACATGCAACTAAGCTTTGTGATCTTCTCAAGTTTTAAAAAGTGTGAAATTATTAAACTAACTTTATTTGAAATAAACCCTTAACCCATAACATTCCTCTTCCAATGGACCCTCAATGCCTTGATGCATAGTTCCCTCTTCTCCCCCTCTCCTTGTCTCAATTTAAAGATTGATATTTGTTTTTTTCTACATATAATCACTAGGTAAGTATCTATCATTCCACTCTTTTATCCCATCCTCTTTCTTTCCATGGTTTTTCTTCCTTATATTTTCTAATATAATGTTGGATGAACTATAGTGTTTGAGGTTTTATTTAATATTATTTATTTTAGTGTCTAGGGTCTGTAGATCTTGGTTTTAGGCCCATTGTAGTGGTGTTCATTGAAGGCGATGAGTTTCCATCTGGTTTAAGGTAGGTGTATTTGTGTGTAATGCCATAAATTTGAAAACCTTAATTGATTTCCTAGTTTTCTTAATGTTATGGTTTCAATTTTTTCAAATTATACAATATATATTTAATTATATTTTCTTTAGTTTTTTTTTCAAGTATTAAAATAGTATTTCAATGTTATCTTGACCACATAATGTTAAAAGTGATTTCTAGATCCCTTTAGGTGTTTGACACATAGGTTTTCTAAAGAAAATATAATTTTTTAAAGTTGTGTTTGAGGTTAATAACAACCTTACAATTTATTCAAAAACTTAAGGATTAAGACTTATATTTTTTTTCAAACTAAATTTAAATCTTTATAGGGGGTTTTAATGGTGAGTGAGAATTTTGATTCCTTTGTTATTATTTTCTAATTCTTATCAATTGGTTTGATTGATATTTAATGAGCTTAATGTCTTTATCATGTAATTTAACTCTATTTTTAAATAAAATTTGGTGTTTCAAGATTGGATCTGTGTTTTAGTTTTAAGAATGGATTCTCATGTTTTATACCTTGGATTAAGGATTTAGAGGCATGTTTGGATACTTTTAAAGGAATTTTTTGGTCTTGGTTTCTTAAAGAAGTATCAAGGCCTAATTGAAACATTATAAAAGTGAGATATGAGAATAATTTTTAATTCATTATTTTTAACATGATGGTTGTTTTAAAAATGTATCCTTGATTTGAGAAATGAAATGGTTTTCAAGGAATACTTTCAATTTTATAAATGGAGTTTCCTAGTGGTATATCTATTGGAAACATTATAAAAGGATATGGGATATGTTAGAATCAGAAATAGAATATGGTAATTAGGGTATCTAAGAGGGAAGGACTATATTATATATCCATTTAGATTCTACCACAACTAATTAAACATATTGACTTATATAAAGGTTAGGGTGTCATTAATGGGAATCATTGCACTACTAGGACAAGTCATGTACTACTTATTGGTTGGTTGTATATGGTTTGTGGAAGGGTAGAACCTCTTTTTTAGGGCATTTCATATTATCTTTAGTGTTATATGTGTGAAGTTGTATATTTGATCAATTGGATCTCAATTTTGTACAAGGTTATAGGGTTCCCAAAACCTAAAATGGATTAGGGATCCCCCATAGTGCATGTTTTTAGGATGTTTATTTTTATGGATTATTTTTCACTTATAAAATATTTAATCGTATTAATTTTTTCATGCCTTAAAAAGTTAAATGATTACTTTTATATGGTTGAATTCCATTTGATTATCTTTTATGGTTGATAATGTTCTTACCTTTCATTTTCATAAGTTTTTCTATTTCAAGTGAGTTGTTTTCCAGTACTTTCTATAAAAATGTGTGCTTAGTGAAAAATGATTTTAGTTTTAAAATTGATTCACTTATTTGCGTGCCCTTTTCTTATAAACTATTTTTAATCTTTATTTTTTTCTTAAATTTGGAAATCTATTTTTTAAAATTAAATCAGTTTCCAAGTTAACCATATATGATTTTTTTCTATGTTAAAGAGGAAATTATACTTTTGAATTTTATTTTCGAACTAGCATATAAAGGATTTTATTTATAAAAGAATTATGCATGTGGTGTGGAATTTTAATATTTACAATGAATTAATTCTCACACCTATATTAATATTTTAGGTATTTTGGGGTTTTATAATTGTAGATAATGATAGACTCATTCTATTTTCTTTCTCTTGGAGATATTATAGAATTAAGTTTAAATGGTGACCACAGGGATTTTTTCAGTTTGGGGTTTAGATTTAATTTTTTTACTTTAATAATGGGTATGTGTTGCCTCAAGATTTATTATAGATATACTAAAATATGGTTTTTAATTTTTATCTATTAAATAATTCACACTCTTATATAGAAAAATAAAAGAATTATAAGATAACTGACATTCAAAATGATATTATTCCAATAATTTGAGAAAACAATCAGAATTATATTCTTCTAATCAGAGTAAAAATATAGTAAATAAGAAATTTTATATTAAAAAATATTAACTAAGAGACTATATATAAAAATATAAACTTATGCATGATGGAACAAAAACTTACAACACCTCAATTGAGTGGGGTCATCACTTTAACCCAAACTAATAAGATATTTTATAGACCTAACTCCAGGTATCCAAAATTATAAAACTATAGGTATGTCAATATTCCAAAAACCTATAATCTCATGGTCAACATGATTATAATAAAATTCTATCTTCCTTTTGGAATCCCTCAATCTCACATTATTAGAATTACTTCTTTCTCTTTATCCACGAGATCCCTTGATCTCATAGGTCAAAACAACAATAAAAACCATAGAAATATATTAAGATAATTTACTATATATCCTCACACACGGATTCTCATAATAATAAACCCAACTAAAAAGATTATAAATAGAATCACTCAAGTTAATGATAAGATTCACTCTTCAAAATTTTAGCAACCTTTATATATCTTTTCATTCTTTTGTATCCTTATTCACCTAAATATCATGGTAATATTTATAGATGAAGATCAAAACTAACTCCAAAGTTCATATTATATGATTCAATGTTATAATTTAGACTAGATCAGCAGTATTAGCTACGCATTCTAATGAATTCACTCTTGTTTTTCTTCTATCAAAGAATTTTTCCTGCATCGTTGTAGCACTTCTTCCAAAAACATATAAAGAAAATTTATTATAAAAAATTTATGTGAAGGAAATAAATAGAACTCACATATAAATTTCCTTATAGTAAAATTACACTTGGAAAATTTATTCTGATTAAGTTAAAGTAGATCGAAATGATAGTGTCGGAAGAACTAAAAAATACTGCAAAATGTCATCTTGAAAACTATTATAAGATAAAACAAACAAAAAAAGTTGTGTGCTGTGATTTTCAAAAGTATTTTATAAAGAAGTATTTTTAACCAATAATATTTATTTTCCTTTTAGAACTTCCTCTATAAAATATTATATATTTTTTCCCCTTTTATATTAAGAGTTTGATTTGAATATTTATTTTGGATTGTGTCTTTTTGGCTTGTCTTTTGTTTTAAATCTATTTTTCTATTTTGAAAGGCAATACAATATATATATAGGTCATATTGAATTTCTATTAATATTTAACTTATTATTCATTTATTTTTCTTAGGATAAATCATTCTCTTATACATACATTTGATTACCTAGAATTAGTTTCTAGCCTGAGGTGATGGACCACGAATCGGGTCATGACATGGGCTTTCTAAAGTGCCCAGTTTAGGGGAATCCCAAGTTGGTTCATGAAAAAATGGTATCAGAGACTCAATTATTAAAGATTTATTAGGTTTGTGAGCTACCCTCTAAATTTAGTGAGTTTGGTATATTGGAGATAGGATTTTTGGAACTTAATAGGTTAGAGAAAGAATAGTCCAGTTAGATCGTACTCATTTTGAAACATGTGTTTCCATGGGAAGTAAGGTTTTGAGTCTTATATTGTGATTTTTGGTATATTTTGATTTATATTTATAGTATTATATATTTTATTATTATTATATGGATTAATTAAATCATTAATACATTTTTTATAAGATGGTAGTTCAGATAGAGTGCCTAGTGAGCTCACACAGCCTGATAAACCTGCTGGAGCCCATGTGCATGGTTCAAGATAACTCTGAATGAAAATAATATGATGGACATATAGTCCATTAAACCATGTGTAAAAGTAATTCCCAAGTTCTAATAACTTCTTAATTGGTCTTATATTGTGTGGTTCTAATTTATTGGTTTTTCATCAATGATTGGAAAGGGGATTTTTTGAGTTTTCAAATGGTTTTCAAGAAAAGTTTCGAGATTTTCAAATTGAAAACCATGTTGTGAAATGATATTTATAATGTTTTATGGTTTTAAATGGTGTAATTTGGTTTTGAATTCAATAAGTTAGTTTTTTTAATGCTTTATAGTTTATTTTTTCTTTTCTTCTATTTTTAAGAACTCGGTTTTAAATAGTGAAAATTTATTTTTAAACTATTAAATAGGTTTTCTAAATTAATATAGTTTAAGCTTAGGAATTTGATAATTTTTTTAATATGGTATTTTTTGGGTTTTAAAATATTTTTCAAATAGGTATTTGATATTTAAAATCTTAAGGTTTTGTTTTGAAACAGGTTTGGGTTATTTTGAACCTCAATTTATAAAATTATTTTGGATCAAAAGTGGGTTATTAATGGTTTTGAAAAGAAAAATTAGTTTTTAATGTTGTAAATTTATGTTAGAAAATTTTAAAGGCGTTTTCTCAAGTTAATTGAAATTTATTTGATATAGTAAATTATATTTATGATTTTAATGATGAAATTTAAGGTTTAAAAAATTATTTTTCAAAAAATATCGTAGTTTTAGAAGAATTTTAACATGATCCTTCGGTTTTGTTTGTTCTTTAAATTTCATGATCAGTGGCTGTGACTTGATTCTTTGGGTTTTTCTTTTTAACATGAGTTACTTGGTTTGGTGTGATTTGATCTCTTATACATTTTTTATTTGGCCTCATTTTATCTTTATTGCCTAGTTTGACTCCCAGAAATGTCTTAGTGAGTTACGGGTAGTTTGTGTTTTAGTAAATTAATGAGTTGTGATTCTATGGTTTATGTAAGTTTAATCATTTCGGTTGATGTATTTTCCTACACACTAGGTTGAGTTCTGAATGGAAACTTTTCTTAGTGGTTGAGTCTTACCATAAAATTCTTGTTTAGTTTCTATCTATCAACCGGTAAGTAAAATTATTTTTTTTCTTAATTCAGTAGCTTAAGACTAAATGTACATTTTATCTTTATAGGAGGCCTTCCTCCTAACCCAATTTGGTAGTATTATTATTTTACTTTTATCAACTTGAGGATGAGATCTATGGACTATGGAAATGGTTTTAACTCTAGTGGCTAGGCTAGGATCAGTGGTCACCCTATTTCTTTTGGTCTTGGTAAAGGTCCTCCATCCCTTAGAGATGAACTCCTTTCCATACTTCAGTATATGTGGATCAAGTATTCTAAGTTCCCTAATTCCATATTATCCATTAATTATGAAGTATATATAGGTTGTCTCAAAATCCTTGTGAAAGATCCCAAATTTTTTCAAGTATGACTCTCTTTGAGTTTGTGTTAGCCTCCTTCATTTGGGTTTTACTTATATTTAAACATTGGTGGTTGAGTCTTGTTCAGATATAGAGAGATCTTATTGAGTAAAATGACCTAAATATTAAGGATATGTGTTTTTTATATTTAATGGAGTTAGGGTATAAATGTGTTAAATGAGATTATAAGGGTTTTCTGTATGTTTGGGATTCTTCGGAGGTGGTTTGGGTGCTTTTAAAGAAGATAGTATGAAAGATATCTGCAAGGAATTTACAAACCATGTAAATGTGTTACTTGACTTGTAATTGCTTCTATGATGACTATATGAAAAGGGTATAGGCCCTAACTAGGTTCATGGAATGAACTAGTTACATGCTATGAAACTACATTACACAACCTATAATGTTCGGGTAGTGTTAAAATTCACCCAAGGTGGTGAAAATTTCCGCATAACTCTTAAATAAGAAATTAAAATTTTTAAATAGGGTTAAACGCCATGTATTTATCACCATAAATGGTTTTATGTAGAATTATACACATGTTTTCTCATTCCACTTTTTGTGTCTCACATCCTCTCAAGACCTAGGAGACTCCCAGTAGATCTAGAGTGATTTATTCAACTTTGGATATCATGGTTTGATGTTTAATCCCTCGTAGGTATCTTTTATTTAGCCTTCTCCCCCCATTCCTCATTCTTCTATTAAAATAATGTTTTTTTCATCTCTACTATGAAATCTTGTTTATCGTGAATCTGTGTGAACTAGGTTCTTAATTTTGATCTTCCAATCCTCCATTCTTATTGTAAGTTCCTATTATAAGTGTTCCTTAATCAAAAGATAATGGTATGGGGTCTAAAACCTAACTATATGGTCTGTTTAATTGTGAGTTATATTCAATATTGTGTTTGTGCCCATGTAACATGTTCACAAATTAATTTAATAGTGAATGTACTTGGGGTGGATCCTAATTTTTAAACCCTATAATCTTGCATCCAAAATAATTGGTATTGAATCTTGGAAAGGCCCTTAGAGGATTTATGATGTAGACGGTGACACAGTCATGACACAGGCAGACAGTGATACAAGAATGACGCTGGAAGGTGGTGACACAAGCATGACACAGTCATGGTGAATTATAAAGGATGATGGAAACATGATGTTGAATTACTCCTTTAGGCCATGTTCTTGGTCCATTTTTCATTGGGCATGCATTTTATGTAATGGGTCTCCCTCTACCCAGATAGAAATTGGTCTTTGATTTCTTAATAAAAAGTGGCTTCAACCCCAACTTGAAAAAATTTTGATTAATGAATGATGTTAAATCATGAATTTTATTATTGGTTGGCACACTTTTGATTCAAAGGATATTATGAACTATCTTGTGGCTACCCATTGGGTAATTAAACCCTAGAAAAATATTGAATTGGATAATGATTTAAGGTTTGTTTATGTAACATCATGTTATTCTTTAAGGTATTCCTCATCATTTGGTTTCTCGTTTTTAGGATTTTTTATAGAAACTGGAATGTTTTCTATCTGTTGGGTGACTACATGTCATGTAAAGGCATTAAAATCTGTGTAATTTTCTCTAGTAAGAAGCTATAAAATTGGTGAACTATGTTAAATTATTGCACATCATGTACAATTTACATGACTTGAAATGGAAAAAATCATATTTTATTAAAAAGGTGATGCATTTTTTGGCATCAAAAACCTTCTAAGATTTCACATCATGTAATGGGATAGAAAACATGTAAATATGAAAACCTATAGGTTTTATGTGCATATTGGATGATTTATTTTTCATTCTACCTATATCCTTACACCTCTCAACCAAGATCCAACCCTAGGAAATTATGGATATCTCTTATCTCTTTGAATCATCCATATGGAGATTGATCATCGTGCTGGTTGTGGTGTGTCTATACATGTAAGTGGTCTTCATGTATCTTCCATTATCTATTTCCTTAATTTTTGTAGTTTGATATATTATCTTGGGATTGTGGATCTAAACTCTATTTTTTAATCTTGATTCCTGGTTGTGTTCCTATATCTTTTGTGACTTCATCCTACTTTGGAGAGTCCCATTACGGGTGTTTTTTCAATATTTAAAGGTTTGTGGTTCCATTTGAGTTTCTACATATAATTAGACCTTTATTTTTTTGATTTTATTTCAATTTATTTCAATTTCTTTTGAAAAAACCAATGCTAGATGACTTGGAATTGTGATTTTAATTAACATGGAATTTTGGGGAAAAAACACCCAATTATAATGGAATTTAAATTTGGGGTGTATTATTAAATTGATGGAATTTATGAATTGATTTGAGAATTATTTTGAAAAAAAATGTATTAAATTGTAATGATTAAAACCAATGATTTATTTTGTATTGAAAATGCATGAAATTATGAAAACCCCATGTTTTGGTTTTGAAAGTTAATTAGAAATTTGAATAGGAAAAGTGAGAAATTAAATTGTGAATGATGATTGATTTGAAATGAATTGATTTTACCTTTTTCAATTGATTGATTGAGCATATTAAATCTTGGGTATTTATTGGGTTATTTGAGACAAGCATACTAGGATTATTATTCCATGGCAACAGATTGATGATGAAAACTCTAACAAAAACCTAGTTAATAAAATATTATCCCCAATGGGATATTGATAATTCCTGTCTGGCCTAATCCTAAGGGACTTACATACATATATTTCCATGATCATTTATATGAGATGCATGAGGATGTTATTACTAGAAACTATCGTACCATAGGGATAATGATCATGGTGCTTATTGTGATTGTCTTGATATACATGCCATTGATTATGTAACTATTTTATTCATGATGGTTGATTTATATAAATTATTTTATTGAATTTTTTTATTTAAGCCTTTTTTGAAATTTTTTCAATCATTTTGAAATTAAATCGTGTTTTTTTTAAATATTAAATTTTATTTACGTTCCCTATATTATTAAAATTAAAATAATGATTTGGTTTATTGTTTTGGAATCTATTATGGAACACTAGGTGATACCCTACTAGGATTTATATCTCACAACCTACCTTTTCCTTTGATAATTTTTATATTTTCATTTTCCAGTTCCATGAAAAGGGAAAGCGCCAATTAGAGGTGGTGAATGTTCTTGATACTTTGGTCATGGAGTGATGCATCCTTTGTAATGATTGAGTTTAGCTTTATATATGAAATGTGTGAGGATCATATAACTAGAAACTTCCATACCATAGGGATGATGATTGGGGTTATTATTATGATTGTTTTTATATATATTTAATTTATTGTGGAATTGTTTTATTCATGTTGGTTGATTTATATAAATTGTTTTATATAAAGTGTTTATTTAATATATATTTGAAATGTTTTCAATCATTTTGAAATGAAATCATGTTTTTTTAAATATTCAAATGAATTTCCATGCCCTGTGTTAATAAAATTAAAATCATGATTTTTTTTATTATTATATAATCTATTGTGTAACACTTGGTGATACCCCACTGGGATTTATATCTCACATCCTACCTTTTCCATCGAGAATTTGTATATTTCCTTCTTCCAGGTCCATGTAAAGGGAAATAACTACTTGGAGGTGGTAGATGATCTTGATCATTTTGTCTTAGAGTGATGTATAATTTGAAATGTTTTAGTTTATCTTACTATATAATGAGTACTTTGATGATGTTTTTTTGGGTTTTTAAAAACCTATTTGGTTTATATTAATTCCTCTTAGAGAATTTTTTGTGCATACTAACCATTATTTTTTATCTCCTTCTATTTATTTGGAAAATTCATTCCCACTTTTGTCTTGTATGATTTTATATGTTAGTTTCCAACCCATGGAGATTAGGAATGCCCTTAGGGCCATTTTAGTGCCATCTCAGGTATCAAGGTACCATGGTATTTGGGATGGTTTTTAAACAAGTGTAATCAAAGGTGTAGGTTGATTATCTTTACTTGATGTCAGTATGCCGTTTGGAATATCTTTTCAGTAATTTAGAGGTAGTTTTGAGAAAGTTCCCATCTAGATATCATCATAACAAGCCTTAATTAACCATGAATTGTTAGATTAAGGAATCTGAAGGAATAATTTGATCCAATTCTATTATTTATAATACTTTTTATTTAGATAGGTTTAAATCCAAATATTTTTATCTTATCTAATGGGATTATTTTCTCTATTTCTCTTATTTTAGTTTATTATTTGTGTAACCTTTTGAATTCTTTAATTTTTTTTACTGATATTGTGTAGCATCATGCCTCTTAGAAGAAAATTGAATAGGCTCCAAGAGGAATCTTCTGATGAACCACATTGATTGAATCCTTCTATGGACTAGAACCACTTTGAGATTATTATGCGTGATGTTCATGCTCTCAGATAGGTACCTGCACCCATTCTCATTTAGGCTCTAGTTTTGGAACCTCGTAGGGATGAATCTCAAAATAATTCTCAAGAGTTATTTTCAAAAATCCACCAGTTTTCCAAGGATTAAATAATCCACAAGAGTTATAGTATTGGTTGAGTAATATAGATCCTTTTTTTGAGTTCTTGGAAACAACTAATTTGATCAAGTTGAAATGCACCACCTTCAAGTTAGAAGGTCCTAGCAAGAGATAATGGGATTAAATTGATATGGTTAAGAAGAAATAGGATTTATAGTGAAAGGAATTTAAAGTTATATTTATTTATAATTTCAGTCTAGAGTTTATGGTGTTGGTTAAGGATATAGAGTTTTTCAAACTTGAGTATGCTGACAGATCTTTAACAGAGTGTGAAAATAGCTTTGCCGAGATTGTGTGGTTTTCACCTGATATTGTATCGAATGATAATATAATGACTCGATAGTTCAAGATGGGCCTTTAATCTGATATTCATTTTCAGGTTTTCTTGTTCAACCTCACTTCTTATGATTACATTCTGGATAGGGATTTGGTGGTTGAACTTAATCTAGATGGTATTCCAAGGTTGAAGGGAGTTTTTTTATCCCGGTGGCAGTTCTATAAGTTCCTTTAAATAAGAGAGATATCATGATGAGTATCATGGTGGGTATAAATATTAGGTTTATTCTATACCTCCTGCAGTTCCTAGTAGATTCCCTTTGACTTTCTCTCAGTGTTGAAAGCATGCGCATGTGAAACAGGTTTTCACTAAGGCACCTAAGATCTATAGTTCCCTCGAACATTCAGGTCACTTTTAGAAATTCTATTATATATTCCCTTCCCCACAAAGTATCACGTGATCATAAGCACCTAAAAATACAATGGTGAATTCATAGGCTTCAATATATAAGTGTTTATATACATAGGAATCTATAATAAAGCTCTATCACATAGTGAAAGAGTCTCCAGAGGATGTAGATATGATTCCAGCGACTATGAGAGGTACCATCACTATAGATTCATCTTTAGTAACTGCTTTAATTAATACTGGAACATCTCATTCATTTTTTTTACTTGTATTATGAACTTTTTAAATATTCTTTTGGATCATTTATCTTATGTGATGGATATTACTACACCTCTTAGAATGAAGAGATAGAAGGGTCTCCATTTTCATGCTTGTGTTTTCTCTTTATCAGATATCGATCTTACCTATAATTTTTGGGTTCTCAATATGAAACCTCTTGATTTTATTCTCATGATGGATTAGATCATTGTTAATAAGTTCAAAATTGACTGTTATCTTTGATGGATCTCTTTTACTATGCCCGATGGGGTGTGTCATATATTTTAGAGAGAGTGGGAGTTGAGGTCCAGTAGATATAGACCTTCTTATCTAGAGTTAGGGAAAATAAATATTAGTGTTTTATTTTGATATGGAAAAGGAATCATGGAGCAGTGATCACCCTTTAGTTTTCTTTAAGTTTCCTGACATGTTTCCCTCTCCCTTCTCTAGTTTTCCACTGGTAAGAGAGGTAAATTTATCTATTGATTTGGTACCTGGTACTCAACTACTATCTATTCCTTCTCACCATAAGGAAATGGATGAAATTAAAGAGTTTAAGAGTTAGTTAGATGATCTAATAGAGAAAGTCTTTATACGCCCTTTTGTGTCACCATTTGTGGCACCTATTCTCTGTTATAAGAAATATTATGGAACACATTGCATATATATTTATTACCATAAACTCAAATGAGTTATGATAAATAACAAGTATCTATTTCCATGGATTGATGATTTTTTTTGACTAGTTGAAAGGTGAAATTTGTCTTGAGAAATATTTAACCGTGTGCTGGTTATCCCCAGTTGAGAATAAGAGAATCTAACCTTCAGAAAACTATCTTCCAAAGTAGGTATGTCCATTATGAGTACTTTTTCATGCCATTTGGACTAACCAATTCTTCTTCAATCCTTATTTAATAGATAAATAGGATCTTCCATGAGTATATTGATATGTTAGTGGTTGTATTTTTGGATGACATCCTAGTTTACTCTCTTTCTGAGGAGGATCATGTGCATAATCTAATAACAATTCTCGAAAGAAATCACCAACTTTATAAAAATCTATCAAAGTTTAATTTCTAGATTTTGAAAGTAAATTTATTTCGACATGTGGTCTTGGAACATAGTATTTTATTTGATCTATAAAAGTTGAAATCTATTATGATATGTGAGAAACCACATAAGGTATTTGATATTTAGAGATTCTTGGGTTTGATGGGGTATTATCATTGGTTCATAAAGGATTTATCCAAATTTTATTCTCTAATAACTAACCTCGCTTAAAAGGGGATTATGATTTCATGGGATGATAAATGTTATAGTTATTTTATTGAGATGAAATTTATTTTGACTTCTATTCTAGTTTTTACTCTTCTAGAGGTCGGGTATATCTATGTGGTCTTCTATGATGTATCAGGTTTGGGTTTGGGATTTTTTCTTATATAAGGTGATCATGTGGTATCCTATGGATCTCGGTAACATAGGATGCATGAGAATAATTATCCAACCCATGACCTTGAACATATATCTTTTATGCATGTGCTTAAGACTTGGTAGAATTACCTTTTCATAGAATTGTTTACCCAGTTTTCTAACCACAAGTTCTTCAGTTATATCTTCTCTCCAAAATATTTGAACCTTCTCCAGAGGCATTAAGAAGAGTTCCTGAAATATTTTTATTTCAACATAACCTTTACCTCAGGGAAAGAGAATGTCGTTATTGATGCTTTGAGTAGTAAAATTCCAACCCAAGATTTGAAATAATCATCAGAAGAGTGGAACTTCATGGCTATTTTTTGCATAGTTTCATCTAAGAGTTCTAGAAATAGAGGTCAAGGTTGTCTTGGCTAGTGTTCAGTTGACCTCCACTATTATCAAGATGATTATTTAGGACCAAAAAATTAATGATGAATTTTGTAGCACTAGAGACTCTTTATAGTGGGGAGACCGTTACTGAGTGTCCATTCTCCAAGGAGGGTATTTTATGTTTCCAGAATTGTCTTTTTTCTATTGCATGTGAGGAAATCTATGATGGGGTATTTCTATAATTCCCAATGGGATGTGCACCCAGGAACAACAAATATATTCTATAAAATATGATGGTGATTCTAGTGGCCAAGTATAAGATAAGACATTTTTGACTTTGTTTCTCATTGTTATAATTTTCAACAAGTCAAGGAAGGGAATAAAAGACCTTAGGGTTTTCTTCGGCCACTTCTAGTTCCAACATAGAACTGGGATGAGATATTTATGGACTTTTTGGCTGGGTTTCCAAGTACCTAGATAGTTAAAAATTTGATATGGGTTGTGATCGATAGGATGACCAAATCATATCACTTTATACCCATTCGTGATATAACAAAAGTTGAGGAGTTGGGAAATCTCTACATGAGAGAGATAGTTCATTTACAGGAGTTCAGGTTCAATTGAGTGAAACATACTACACATAGATGGATGTATAGTCTAAAAGGGCTATATAGATTCTTTAGGACATTCTTCATTCATTCATCCTCAATTTTGGTGTATCTTGGGTTGACCATTTGGGAATGGTTGAGTTTTCTTACAACAATAGTTACCAGTACACAATCAGAATGGCTCCTTTTGAGGCCTTGTATGGTCATCCTTGTAAATCTCCATTATATTGGTCGAATATTGGTGAATATTCCTTGATTGGACTGATCTTGTTCAAGGATATTTCTTCAAATATTTGGTTGATTCTCTATAGAATTTTTATGGAACAAATCCAGTATAAATCTTATGATGATCATCTTTGTGGCCTATTAGAGTTTTCAATTGGTGACTAGGTGTTCTTGAAAGTCCCCCCCCCCCATTTAGGTTATCGATGGCTTGGGAGTCAAGGGAAGATTTCTACCCATTTTTTGGAAACTTTTGAACTTATTGATCATATGGGAAAATTTTCTTACCATTTTCCACTTCCTTCATAGTCGATATCAATACATAATGTGTTCCATGTATCTCAACTTTAGAAATAACTTTCTAATCCATCTCATTTTTGAGTTGGAGTGATCTTAATGTTAATCATGATTTATCCATGATGGATCATCCAATCTGGTTAGTTAATTTCAAGAAGAAGGTACTTCATGGGAGGAAAATTCATTTGGTTTGTGTTCTAAGGTAGCATGGTTCTGATTCTTATGAGATATGGGAGAGGGGTGAACTAATGAGAGAGCAATGGCCTTATGTTTTTTATATGGATAATTCTCGATAGGATTTCTATGGATAGAATTTTTTATGGTGGGGAGGTTGTAACCTCCTGTTATAATTAAAGGTATTCCTCATACTTTGGTTTTTTGTTTTTAGGATTTTGTATAGAAACTAGCATGTTTTTTGTCTTCTGGGTGATTACACACTATGTAAAGACATTACACATCATGTAATGTTCTCTAGGAACAAGCCCAAAAACTAGTTCAAATATTGAAATTATTACACATTGTGTATAGTTTAAATGATGTGAAATGGAGAAAATCAGATTTTAATAAAATGGAGATACATTTTTCAGTATAAATAACCTTCGAGTATTTCATGTCATGTAATGGGAATACATGACGTGAAGATATCATGGCCTATAGGTTTTATTTATGGTTTAGATGATTTATATTTCATTCGACCAGTAGCCTTACCCCTCTTAACCAAAATCCATCCTAAGGTTATTTTAGAGATCTCCAATCCCTCCAGATCATCCATTTATCGATTAAGAATCGTGTTGGTTGTGGTGAATTTATATGAGTATGTGGTCTTCCAATATCTTCCATTATTTATTTTCTTAATCCTTAGAGATTGATGGATCTAAACTTAATGTTTTTAAATATTTATTCTTGGTTCTATTCCTAGATATTCTATACCTTCATCCTTCATTGGTGAGTCTCGTTACGACTGTTGTTTTCATGATTAAAGATATCTGGTTTTGTTTATGATTTTTCATATAATTAAACCTTTATTTTCTTTATTTTATTTCAATTTATTTATAAAAAACCCAATTCTAGATGAATTAGAATTGTGATTTCAATTGGAATGTCTTTATTGGAACCCCCCCCCCCCCCAATTCCAATATAAATGGTAATTTGGGGTGTATTATTAAATTGATGGAATTGATGAATTTTTTTGAGATTTTTTTTGAGAAAATTGATTAAATTGAAATGATTAAAACCTATGATTCATTTTTTATTGAAAAGTCATGAAATTATTAAAACCCCTTATTTTTGTTTTAAAAGTGAATTAAATTTTTGAAAAGGAAAAGTGGGCAATTTAATTATGAATGATGATTTATTTGAAATGAAATTATTTTCTATTTTTCAATATATTAATTGAGAACATGAGAACCCAGGTAGTTAGTGGGTTATTTAGAACAATCATGCTATGATGATTATTCCCTGGAAAAGTATTAATGATGAAAACTCTAACAAAAACCTAGTTAGTAAGATCTTATCCTCAATGTAATGTTGATGATTCATATTCGGCCTGATCTTGAGGGACGTGTGTGCACATATTTCCATGATCACTAATATGAGATGTGTGAGGATCCTATAACTAGAAACTATCATACCATAGGTAATATAACTGTATTGCTTTTTGTGATTGTTTTTATATATATGACATTGATTATTAAACTATTTTACTCATGACAGTTGTTTTATATAAACTGTTTTATATTAAGTTTTTATTTCAGGAATATTTGAAATGTTTTCCATCATTTTGAAATGAAATCATGTTTTGTTTTAAATATGAATATATATTTCCATGACCTGTTTTATTAAAATTAAAATCATGATTTGGGTTATTATTATTGAATCTATTATGGAACACTTGGTGAGACCCTACTTCGATTTATAGCTCACGCCTTACCTTTTCCTTTGGCTGTTTGTATATTTCTTTCTACCAGGTCCAAGAAAAGGGAAAGAACCACTTGGAGGTCATAAATGTTCATAATCCTTTGTGCTTAGATTGATGTCTACTTCGGGTTGTTTGAGTTTATCAGACTAGATGTTGACTAATTTGATGATGTTCTATTTTGGGTTTTGATATACATGTTGGGTTTTTTGTAATTTATTCCTATAGAGTTTTTGATTATACTGACTTGTATCTTTTAGATTCCGCTGTTTATGTGGAAAATTTGTTCCCAATTTTATCTTGTATAATTCCACGTGCTAGTCACCAAACCATGGGGATTGGGAACACCATTCGGGTCATGTCAGTGCCAACTCAAGTACCATGGTACTAGGGTATCTGGGATAGTTCATGATATTTTATCATGAAATGAGATGGTATTTGATTTCTTGATATATAATCGCACGGGTAATAGAATATGGGATATATTTATGACAGTTGGTAATTTGATATATAAATTAAGTTTTGATTTAAATATGAATGGTAATTTTTATAATTAACTATTGATTCTTATGATGTGATATTTTGATATCCTTGTTGTTATGACTTATTGAGTTTGATACTAAAATTATTATATGTAGGGATATTCCTAGTGACACTGAAATGATTATATAGTGATATTTTCCTAGTTTGATACAGAAATTCTTATATATAGGATTATGCCTGGTGATGCTAAAATACTTATATATCAGGCTTGGACTAGTGATACATACTAAAATTATTATATAGTGGGATTGACCCAGTTGAAGATGAAATGATTATATATAGGGCTTTGCTTGAAGTTTAAAATTCTTATACAGAGGGTTTTTCTAAGTTTTTTTATTATTCCATGGTTTATGGTTATGGTTGGCATGGTTGTGGGTCATATTTAGTGACATTTTGGCATGGTGTCGAACCAATTTGATTTATATATTATATTACTTGATTAATTAATGAACTTGTTTATCACTTTATTGCATACACTTATTATCAGACTTGTTTTTTTAGACACGGTGGTGTTATCCTATTGAGTTTTACTCACAACCTATTCAGCCTGTCATTTGGTACCCAAGAAGATTACATGGATGCAATTTTTCATAAGGGAAAAGGACCTTGTTGTTTATTATTTATTATTTAATTGGATGGAGTTTGGAGATGGGATTTACATGGGGTTCAGGACCAGGTTCTTTTCAGATTATTTGTGTCATCTTATTTCTTTTAATTTTATTGTTTTTAGTTTGAAATTTAGATACACCTCGTCCTTTAATTACATGATACATCATTATTTTTTTATTGGATTCTCTTTTACTTTCTAGTTGTATGATATATGGTTTCTGTTGTTATCTGTTACTCTGATATATATCATTATTTTATTATTATGCTATGTTGTAACTCTTAAATAGGGTATATAGTATCTACACTATATTGGTCACACCCTCTCTACTATTCGTCACCCTCTATCATATGGGGAGGCATGTTTGAGGTATTGTAGCCAAGCTTTTTTTGCCATGTGAGAGATTGTCCGATCGGGGGACGTCACAAAGTGGTATCAAAGGATTAGGTTTTTCTTTTCTATTACTTAATTATTTGGGAAAGGTATAATGGATACCATGATGTGTCAGGACATGGTAATGAGATATTGCATGGGATTATTTAACCAATGTAAGGGGGGAATATGAGATCTCATGGGTGGGATTTTTGTTCATGATTGATCATGTGATTATCACGAGTTTCAGTCAAACAGAATTTCTATTATACTCTTAATGTGGCCTAGTGGATGAATATGGTCATATCTTAGGAAGAAAGGCTAGGGAGTCTCATTGTTCTAGAAATTATTTATTTTTTATTATATTTAAAGCATCTAGATATTATTTTTTTCTTAGTTAATTATTAAATAGAATTAAAATAGACGAAACAAAATTCAACATCGTAGTGGGTGAAAGTGGTTGTATCTAGGGTCCAACACATATATTCTTCATCATTCTATTCTCCTCATCTGACAATGGTGTCAATATCATTATTTCATTTCTCTCATATATCTATTTTTAGGTTCTAAACATACATAATAATGATCTCTCTTGATACATATAGTTCCACCTCCTCCACATTGGGAGGCAGTAAACACACTCAATCAAGGAATTCACTATCTCAACGCCCAAATCTATCATATGATGTTCATCCCTCAATCCATAGTTCTTAATTTGTATTCATTATGAATAAAGAGAGTTATGGAGAGAATATTTGATTAATTTTAGGATGAAATAGCACATTAGAGAGAGCATATGATTTCAATCAATCTTCTTCTCCCCAATTTTCTACTGAATCAATTATGGAATTCAGATTATAAATAAATAACAGGGTACCTATGTGATCTCATATGGGTACCTAGACCTTGTATTAGTTATACATATCTATAGAGTTTTAAAATATCACATTATAGTTTGGGGGTTAAAGAAGAACACAAATAAATAGGGGATAAGAGAAAAAAATAGTTCAATTAACAAAATATAATAGAATTACTATTAACATATGAAAAATAAATTACAATAAATAAACTAAGTGGAAGAGAATACTTGTTAAAATAGGTTGAATTTTTATATTGGGATAGGGAGATATATATTTATAGAAAGGGGTGAGGCTATAGCTTCTTCATTGAAATCGGTTTCAAATCGAGCTTTTACTTGAGCTGGATCGATACCACATATCCAACTCCGATGGTTGAGATTAATTATGTCATGATCCTCTTAGTTAATTCAAGATTTTTTTAGTTAAGAATTTATACACTACTTCATCAATTAGTTGAAAAATTTTGGCTTCAGTGGTTCATCTTCATATGCAGTAGTGCATCTTGATTCATAGTGACACTATAGGCTAAAGAGTGGTTGTGACTTGTTTTCAGATATAGTCTAACATGACTTTGGGAATCTTATTTTCATTTAAGATATGTTCTATAATCAAGATTGTAGTGATTTATAAGGATTGATCTCATAAGATGTGTGTTGGATATCCTCTGATGCTCAGCAGTGGTCGTCCTCCTTAGATCTAGTGGTGCGGTGAGTTTCTTCCTTTTTTGCATATCTTTAATTATGGAACTTTTTGTTCTTCTTTGGAACTTTGGGTTTGAGGAAGTGATGTGGTAGGTAGGGTGGGAATCCATATTAAGGTGGGTTACCATGGTGTTAATATGTGGTAAGGTGGATGACTGTGAGTAGGGGTCATAGTAATAAGGGTTGAAGAAAATACCCAAATTCACAACGATGATTATGGAGGATTCTTACAGAAGGTAGAGGGAGTGCTCATAGTTAGTGTGATGATCGTGATAAGAGTTCTAGCAGGTTGGTCTCACATTAAGTATACTAACCATGATTTGTGGTTTGGGATAGGTAGATACACATTTTTTGGTCATTTGGGCACTGTTAATGTGTTGACCGTGTGATTCCTTTATAATTTTATCAACTTACATACCAAAAATAATTCCAATTCTGAATAAAAATTTAATTCTATGGCTTGAAAAATTAATTTCATAGATGAATATAGAAATAAAATTTAGAAATCAATTCATTTAATCATTTATGTTCTGAATTATTAAATTTCATAAAAATTTTATTTTTACCCAGGAATTGAATTATAAGTATAGGTATTTTCAATGAATAACAAAAGAAAATGTGAAATTTTATGGCTCACATCACTCTCCCACACTTAAATTATCGCACTCCTAGAAAATTTATCATTGAATTCAATTTTTTAAAAATAAAAAGAAACAAATTTCATCCTACCAAATTTCAAATTTAACATCCAAAATTGAAACAAAACAAAAATTCATCCAAAGTTTGAAATATCATGCCTTATTTACAAATCAACTAACTGCCTTATTTCAATTTAATCAATGTTTTAGTTTTAGAGTGGATTGAATTATAGTTAAGTGGAATAAAAAATTTAACAAAAAGAATATCTATTTTTCCCAATTTCTTAAGTTTTCTCAAACCAAAGTTTTATTTTCCACTTTTTATAAACAAATTAAAGGAATGTGAAAAATTCCATATTTCTATGGGTTTGATATTTCCTTTACCTAAATGGACTCATATTTGAAAAATCCCTTCTGAATTTTTTTTTACCAATCATAATTGTGTGAAAATAACTATTAATATAACTTATTGAGATGGATTTATTTAATTATAGAAACACAGCCAATTCCCTAATCTCAAAGATCCATTGTGGGTTCCCAATTTCCCATTTTTATTCTAGGTTTAAAGGACTTACACGATTTTTATTTAAGTTAGCTCCCTAAGGTGTTTTTCTTAGAGAGGTCAAGTTCCCATATATTAAGTTCAAACTTTTTATGACTCAAAGTTATAAAATTGATTCCAAACAAATAATTTCACTCACACTCCATATCCTAATTTGAAAAACATTTTTCTATAAAATTAATGATAAAATCATTCAAAAATCACATAAAGTCCCACAGTTTAAGAACCAATGAATTCCATCAACTCTAGGATGTTATTTTAAAACTGTTGTGGTTAGAAATGAAGTTTAATAAATGTTTGAAAACAAAATTTAGGATTTTTTAAAGGTATGTATAGTAATCTATATTTTTTCAACAAAAATAAACCTGTAGTATATAGATATTAATAATTTTTTTTATTTTGTTTTATTTTTTTGTTTGTCATTTAAATATAAAAAGAGTATGTATAGTAGTTACAAAAAAATTCATTTTCTTTTTGACATTTGTTCATGTACAAATTCAATAAAAACTTAAAGAAAACTGTAAAAAGATCATTTTTAGATATTTTAAAATATTAATTACAAACCTTTTAAAAACTAATCTAAATACTGTTAATCTCCTCCCCCAAAATTATTTATCACTATCCATTTAGTTTTCAGTATATTACACAAAAAATAAATTGAATAAACAATGAAAAAAAGTGATATACAACCTGGTGGTTATTGTTAGCTGGTTCAGGGTAAGGTCTCCCCTGGGTGCTTGCTAGGGATAGTAGATCTATCCTCCTATGTGATGTATGTTTTGGAAAACTATAGAAAATAAGTATTTAGAACAATAGAAAAATGAAAAGTACATAAAATGAAAAATAAATTTAAGGGGAACAATTCTTGGTTTTAACCCCCCAAGAGGTGTGGAATCTTATATTGTCTACAGTTGGACCGTCTTTTGGCTATCCCCAATCTGCAGGGGTATTGGTCTTTTGTGGTAGGAACCACTACATCCTTCTTATTCCAAATATCTTTATCTCTTATTTTTGTAAGTCTCCTTGGATAGAGTTTTGTATTTACACCCCCAAGGAAGTGTGAGGTGCATCATAAAATGAGGGTGATATAATTAGGTATAGGGTCTCTTTAGGTTGTGCCATAAATATTGTGGCTTTCTCATCTTCTAGTGACAACTCTAGTGGTTTTCTTGAAAAGATTAAAGTAAAGAAGAGTCAGTAAGTAATTTAAATTTGAAAAACTTACAACATAGTAAGTTTAAATCAGAATATCCCCCTTTATATCAAGCAGCCTCCTCTGTATCTTAATGAGAGACCACTTGGCATTCCTCCAATTTTGTAGTCCTCCCTTCAATTGGTGTTCAGATTGAAATTGAGGGAGTGGAATCTTTTTCAAAGTTCTTGGTACTTATCCTTGACCATCAACTTTATTTATTTAATATTCTTTAAATTCTTCAAATATGGATTCAAGTAATGCTTCAAATTATTTTTCTTCCAACTAATCTTTCTCATCTTCCTAAGAAATTTCATCTTTAATTTCTAGAAGCTCTGGTTTCTCTTCAAGAGGGGATGGAGAAGGTTGTTATCTTCATAATCCAAGGAGTAAATTAGTGGTACTTAGTCTCTAAAATTAAAATTAGGGATATTAGTGGATCATTCATTCTTTAAAATCATATAAACAAATGATTTCAGATCAGTGGTAACTCCCTCATCAGTTTTAGCATGTAGATCATTATTAAGGTACAACGCATATTTGAAATTTTCATGTGTGGATGGGGTAGTAGTAGGGATTCTATATTCTATTAAAAATGGATTTCATCCACTTCATCATCATTCTATAGAACCTGTGAAAATTTTCTTGATTCCTTCATTTCATTAACTAAAGTATAAAAATTAGAGTTTATTTGGTTTGTAATAAAATAAAAAAAGTAAATTTTGAAATAAATTCACCCTCAAGTGTTTCAAATTTTTGTTTATTTTCTCGATACACTAGATCTAGGAAATGTGATCAAGGGTGAACAGGGTAATATCCTTTGATTCTAAAAAATAACCCTCCTTTTCTAGGATATATTCATTGGAAAATACCAAGGGCTCTAATTTTTCAGCATCTCTTTGCTTTCTTTGCTTGACGAGTTCTTAAATGGTCATTTATATTGTATCTTTCATATCTTTTAATTCATCAATCATGTTTATAGGTTCTTCTAGTAGTTGGTTCACTTGAAAATCCTCCAAAATTGATGAAAAGATCTGAATTTCCTTTGGTGTTAGTTCTTCTCTAGTTTGATGGTGTGGGGGAATTTATTGTTGATAGTTGTTGGATTTATTTATGTCACATCTTCTATCCTCCCAACTATTGGTGTATACCAAAGGTTGTTATTGATGTTGCATTTGAAAGTTCGTCTTTGGGGATTCCTATGGGAATATGTACTTAGAATATGGGTGTGAAGACATTAGATAATTTTCTCACTAGAATAGTTAATGTAGTTTGAAAAAAAATAAAAAACAAAAAACAAAAACAAAGAAAGATAGAAAAGCACTTAATTTAAAATTTGTTAAAGATGGTGTTAACACCACCTTTCTTCCCAAAAACAACGCTAGGAAGAACTTGTGATTTTCATGGGTCATGGTCAAACAAAATTTTTATTAGAATTATAGTGAATCCTAGTGGTTGACCAAGGTTGTCTCTCAACGAGAAAGGGTAGGGAGTCTCAATATCCTAGAACTTATGTATTTTTATCTTATTTTGAATCAATGTAGAAAATATTTATCTGGATGTATTTTTATTAAACATAATTAGAATATAAGAAATAATGTGAAACATAATAGTGGGTGAAAGGGGTTGGATCCAAGGTCGAACACACAAATTTTTCATCATTATTTGGTTCTCATCTGAAAATCGTGTCAATATCATTCTTCCATTTATCTCCTCTATCTAAATTTTGGTTCTGAACATACATAATAGAGATATCCCATGATATATCCAGATCCACATAATCCATAATGAAGAGGTAGTAAGCACACTCTATCGAGGAATTCACTATCTCAACACCCATCTCCATCATATTTTTTCATACCTAAATCCATAGTGCTCCATGGGTATGAACTATAGAGAAAGAGGGGGAGGGAGAGAATATTTTTTAAATTTTAGGATGCCAAATCTCATCAGAGAGATCATATGAATGTTATTGATATACTCCTCAATAATTTTATACTATATAAAGGATGGAATTCAGATTATAAATGAGGAATAGGTTTCCTGTGTGATATCCCCTGGGTACCTATCCCTTGGGTTATTTATCCATGCTATGGAATTTTAAAAAAGAGTACATTACTGTGCGAGTATTGAATAATAACACCAAGAAAAAGGGTATGAGAGAATAACACAGTACAATTAAAAAAATAGAATAGAATTAATAATAACATAAAAAATTAATTATAATAAGGAAACTAAGAGGAATAAAAACCTATTTATAATAGGAAGAATGTTTCTACCAGGAGAGGGAGAGTTATATTTATAGAGAGCTGGTGAGACAGTAGTTTCTCCCTTGCAATTAGTATCAAAGAAATCAGTGACTTTATCTATATGGATTCTATGACTCCAGATTTTATATTTGATATTAATTATATTAGAACCATCTCAGTTCCTTTTTGATTTGTTAAGAGTATAATTTAATGCTTTTTCATGAAATAGTAGAAAATTTTTGGTTCTATGCGTGCTGTAAATTGGCCTTGAAAAATGGGCCTTGGTAGTGGTCTTGGGATTGGATAATTGAAATTTAGGGAGGTGGTTAGAATTTTCCTCCAACAATATGGTGTGATGTGGCTCTAGTGGTTCGACTTCATATGTGGTGGCATGGATTGATTCATGGTGACACCATAGGATGGTGGGTGGTGGTGACTTGTTTTCAGATCTGGTCTAATATGACTTCATGAATCCTCTTCTCATTTTATCTGGGTTCGACATGTTTGCATGAGGGTTCTTTAGTAGTGGTGAGATAAAAGTATGTGGTTCATGGATCCTCCAATGCTCAATAGTGGTATTCCTCTTCAGATCTAATGGTTTGGAGAGCATCTTCCTTGATTGCAAATCTTTAATCTGGGTGCTTTTTCTTCTTCTTTGGTGCTCCAAGTTTGAGGCATTATTGTGGTGGGTAGGGTGGGAATCCATGTTAAGGTGGGTGACTATAAAGGTTAGATGTGGTAAGATCAATGATTTTGAGTAGGTTTCATAGTGAGTAGGGTGGATAGAAAATCCCACGATCATTATGGTGTCTATGGAGGTTTTATGTGGTAGGAAGAGGGTGTGCTCATGGTCAGTGTGCTGACCATGAGAAGAGTTTCAACAAGTCATTATCACGGTTAGTATACTGACCATGAGTAGTGGTTTTTGACTGGTAGTTGAACATAATGTGGTTATCTAGGAATGGTAAATGTGTTGACCATGTCATTACTTTAAAGTTTTCTCAACCTTCATTCCAAAAATAATTCTAGTTATATATAAAAATCAAATTTTATGGATTGAAAATTTAATATCAAAAACTAATATATAATTAAACTTCATAAATAAATCCATTTAATCATTTATGTTTCAAATTATTAAAGTTCACAAAAATTATAGTTTTACCCAATAATTGAATAAAAATTAGGGGTATTTTCAATGAATATCAGAAGAAAATATGGAAATTTATGACTCACATCAATGATGTTATCTTGTTATAGTTGATGTTATTTCACCCTGAGTGATTCACATGTCATGTGATGTTCGTTTTTCTTTAGATTTATACTCATGGCCTGATATGGAATGAGATGAGTATGCATGCATCATGATAGGCACATAAGGATATATCCTAACATACATTTTTCATGATAGGGTCATATTTATTATATTTGATATATACTTGACTATATGATCTATGAAATGAGATGCTCATTATATAAAATAAATAGAATTAATGAATTGTTATGTCATGCTGAAAAACATGTAAGTTATATTTAGAGAGACCAGAAGGAGTGGTTCTATGTTGTTGTCATCTGCTGAGGTTGACTTTGTTTCTATTGATAGTGTTCTAAGGATTGTGTTTATCTTGTATAGAAGTTAAATTATCATCATCTTTGAGTTGATCATTAAGAGAGTGGTAATCAGTATGCTCTTAACATAGCAAAGATGGAGCTTCCTATAGCTCCTGAGGACCATATAGATTTTCAGCTTCACAGCAGATTATTTAGGGTCCTGTGATATATGGAAAGAAAGACTTTTCACACCATGCCTTCAATTTTTGAGATAATGATGGAGTTTCAGCTAAATAATACACCTACATTTACTAGAGAGGGAGGTCCCTAAGTAGTCGAGTTATAGATTGAGTCAGTCTAGAAAATCTTCAAGCACCTTGAGACACCCATGGATAGGAGGGTGAAGATTTATTCATACATGATTTGTGGACCTACCAAGTGTGAGTGATATATTCTGTAGAAATATGAGAATTAAGATGAGTTATATTAGAAGGACACTAAGTTTAAGTTATTGATCCTCTTATATTTAAATATGTTGAGGGATGAGAAAGATTTTCAATTCATGCACCTAACGTAGAAGGGAATGTCAATGATGGACTATGATAGATATTTCACTGACATGCAGTGCTTTGTGCCATCTTTAGAAGCTAATGATATCGTCATGGTGATTTGTTTTTATGATGGGTTTTTCTATGATATCAGGTCATAGGTGAACTTGTTTCACTTGATTATATTTTTGGATATAATGAATCAGTCACTCATCCCATAGGGGGATCTGAGAGAGGCCCCAAGAAGCAGCTTGTCTATTTTAGTAGGGAAAACTGGGAGTTCTCTTTTTGGTGGCAAGAAGCACCATTATGATAGTTTTCAATAGGGAAATAGTGGTAAGCACAGTTGGGGTAGTGGGAATCCATCTCAAAACAATGTTCTATTATAGTACTATCAGTGTGGCAAGTTGGGACACAAGAATCCTCAATGTATGTAACCCTCTTTAGAGTTTCATGCTTGCAGTTTTTTGGGTCATCTTTGTATTTTTTTAGGAACTTCACATAGAAGAGTAGTGGTAGAGGATCAGGATAGGTACTGGAGGATGGGAAGCACACAATTACTCCTTACGAGATAATTAGTTGGAATTGCACTGGCTATTCTACTAGATGGAGGGGATGTGGTGCCCCAATGTAGGAGTGGTTGTACCAAAAATAGGTAATAGCTTAGGGGAGTTATACTGGATCCCAAAGAAAAGGGTAAAGTTAGCTTCATGTTATGCATATTTCTCTATATATTTTTGACATGGGACCTTCTACCATCAGAGGTACGATTCTTGTATCATGTACCCTTTATTGTGTTTTTTACAAGAGTATCACATTCCTTTTTATCAAATCTTTTTTTCAAACGTTTTAGTCATATTTTTGGAAAACATGGATGGTTTTTTTACTAGAAATGTACCATTGGGAGTGTGGTCATAGAATATCAAATGTTTCAAGGTGTGTTCTCTAGAGATCAAAGGTTACAAATTATTATGGGAAATTTTTTTACTGGAAATAAAAGGTTTAGATTTTATTATTGGTATGGATTTTTTAGTCCTATACTAGTCTCATATTGACTATTACCATAGGATATTTACCTTCTTATATCTAGAAGGAGACATTGTTTCTCACCAGGGTGAGTGTGATCTTCATGCTAGTTGAGCATTACCAATTTAGTGCTGATTGGATTGTCTCATGGATCAAATATAAAGCCTTGTTCTGGATGATGGTGGTGTGTAGTAAGTTCATTTTCCTCAAATAGTAGATCATTTTTAGTATGCCCTTTTTAATGAGTCTTATATCTTACCTTCCAAGTGGGAGATCAAGTTCATGATCAAGTTGGTGCCTCGATTAGAGCCATTATCTATATCGCCTTACTATATGGTGACATTAGAGCTTTGGGAGTTGAAAGTTTAGTTAGAAGATCTAGAAGATAATGGTTTTATATGTCCTGGTATGTATTCTTGTGTTTCTATAGTTATTTTCTCCAACAAGGATGATGGTACTTTGAATTTATGTTTGGATTATCGTAGCTTGAACCAGATGAAAGTCAAGAACCAATATCTCATTCCATATATTAATGATCTCTTATACTAGTTTATAGGTTCTAAGATCTTCTCAAAGATTTATTTGAGATTAGGATACCACCAGTTGATGGTGAGACCATCGAACATACCTCAGACTACTTTTAGGAGTAGGTATGTCTTGTATGAGTTCATAGTGATGGCGTTTGGTTTGATGAACTCACCAACGGTATCTATGGACTTGATGAATCTGGTCTTTCATCCTTTTCTTTATCTGTTTATGGTTGTTTTTAATCATATCTTAGTGTACTCCTAATCAGCATACGAACATTACCAACATCTTCACATCTCCTTGAGTACATTGATATGGCATCATCTTTCTACCAAGATAACCAAATATAGTTTCTAGATTGATAAATTGAACTTATTGGGCTATTTCATATAACACCCAAATATTTTTTATAACTATATTATTAAATAAATTCAATTTATTTGATAGCTTACATTTCATGAAACCTTGATCTTAAACGAACCGTGATTTGCTATTACATATTAACATGGTTGTTAGAATAGTAATGTGACCATTAAAAATAGTAAAATGACCATTAGAATAATAACCACACCTATGAAATATAAATAAAATTTAGGTAACTCAAATGAAAATATGATATATTTATACCATGTAATATGTAAATAAATGTTTTAAAAATTATAAATTAAGTGTTGGTATTTTTGTGAAATGTAAATGTTTATTTATAATTTTATACTTATTATAATGATTTAAAAGAAACTTTATTTTAATTAAATAGATTCATAAATTAAAATTTTCTTTTATTACAATTATAAGATAATTTTATGAGATCATAATTAATTTTTCAAAGTATCGTAAAATCGATTATAATATTAAAATCGATATTATTTGAATAAATAATGATTTTAATTAAAAATTAAGTTTATCATATTTAGAAATTTATTTTCATGAAATGGAGTCCATTTTTTAAATGCACATGTAGAAAATTGGTTAGGGTAAATATTTGGGTTTTTTATGAAATAGTTGATTTTTTATGAAATAGTTGAATTTTTATGAATATTAAAATACAGTAATTTATGGTATTTAACATTTTAATCAAAATGAATGAATTTTTCACTCATGGATGGTGTAAGAAATTATTAGTTCGAACTCATATGAATTATTTACTATAATTATTCACAAGAATCAACACTCTTGATAGTCTTGATCCAAAATAAAAAAAACAAATTTGTAAAATAATCAAAAACACCCCCTCCTCCCGCTATAAATACCACCGGTATCCACCCCTTATCCTAACACATTTTAAGAATTTAATATTGTCTAAATTCTACCTAAATCCCTTCCCAAGCCTCTTCCTCAAATCCAATACCTTATGGTCTTACGAAAAGACCAAATCCAAGTGTCTTAAGGAGGTACCCAAGTAGACGATATTTGAGAGGTAAAATCCTCCATCTATCTCTTTTAATTTTTTTCTTTTATTATACTCTCCTCAACTACCCTATCCAAATTGGAATGGTAACTCCAGTATGATATATATACTATAATTTTATTGTGTTAATGGAATATTCCTCAGTAAATATTTTATCATATTATTTTTTATTTATGTGGGTAATATGTATTATTCACCAATAATTTATTCTGTGTGGTGTATATACTGCCCTTTGATATATAATATCATGAATCTTATTATCTTCATGATATTAAATGATTCATTTGATGATTATTTATTTTATGGGGCATAAAATTATACTGATTACAAAGTTCTATAGTTTTCTCACCTCACTTTTTACTTCTATGAGATATATGTATTATTCACCATTGGTTTCTTTTGTGTGGTGGATGTATACTTCCCTTTGATATATAATATCATGAATTTCATTATCTTAATGGTATTTAATGTTTAATTTTATAGTTATTACTTTTATGGGAAATATGATTTGACTAATTACAAAGTGGTAAGGAATTTCTTAACTCAATTTTCATTCATGGGGTTGAACTTTTATTCATTGAATATGTCAAGATAAGGTTATGTGTAAAATGAATTTTGATTATATTATGTTTTATTTCCACTGTTTTGGGTGGATTTATAGTTAATACACATAATATATTCATTTTATTAATGATATGAACCTTATAAGGGACTTCTTATCAATTTTCTTTCGTTGAGGCATGTTTTTTATGTTATGAACCTATTTACTTTTCTATGGTGTATATACTACCAATTTTAATTTATTATAATCATTAATTTAATATTAAATTAAATATACATATTTCTTGTACCATGGAAATGATTATTTTCTAAGTTGTGTACCATTTTTTCATATAGTGTTTAATTCGAAAGTTCTTTAACTAGGGAAATAATTTCAAATTTGTATCTTTTACTCAATGCAAATATTTCTTGATAAATAATATTTACTCATGGAATAACTTGTTCATTTTAGTTATTTTGAGGGATTATTTGGACATTAATACATGGGTGGGACTCAATTATAGATATCCCGTGATGCATCGGTGGTCTCATGAGAGGAAAAATTTGGCTAAATTAAATGGGTTTTTACCCATAATGATTAAACCATGTTGTGAAAGTTCTTGATGGTAAATGTAACTTGATTCCTAATATCATGGAATCCAAATAATTAAACATTCCCTTCATTAATATTTTAGTCATTATTATCCATGATATTTTAACTATGATATTATCCATGGATTGAAATTGTACTCAATTTATTGATCAAATCATATTTGTTTATAATAATTTACATTTCCATAATGATTCAGACTTATCCTATCATGATTGAAAAGTTTTTTATTAAATGTAATTTATTTATTCTATATATACCTTTACATACTAATTAAGTTTCATTTATTATTGATTCATGAAATATTCTATTGTATTTAATTCTTACTGAGCATTTGTGGTCACCCGTTTATCTATTCTCTTTTTCCCAGGATATGAAGATAGAATTTTTGAATGATTTCAAGGATATATTTACTTTCCTTTTTTATGTTTTATATTTGATTACCAATGTAATAAGGTTACCATTTATGCATCTAGTTCTTCAAGACTACTAAATTGATTGGTCCTTTCGTATTTGAATCATGTATATATTCCAATGTAATAAAGTAATGCTCAAGCTCCGGGCTACTGGGGTCTAGGTATTCATAGTTTTTATTATATGAAGTTTAGTAGAAACCTTGGGAACTAGATATTAAAATAAATATAACCAATGTTAGAACAATGATAATTCCTTATAGTATTTAAAAACTTTTACTATTATAATAATTCTTATTTTGTGGATCAATTATCATGATGGTTATGGACTAACAAGCATATGCCATTATTTAGTGATGACTCCTAATAGAAGGAAGAGAATCAGTACCCATTGAAAATTTTGGGATTAACCTATTGAATAATTCTACACAATTATTGTTGGAGCTGAGTAGATAATGACCATATTAGGAAAACTTACTCAGGTTAGGATGAATATTTATACTACACCTATGTTGGATAGTTTCATGTGGAAGAAGTCGTTGCCGTTTTCTGGGACTACTAATCAAGTGGTATTTGAGCAATGGATCAAGTCCATTGAAAAATAATTTTATTGAATTGAGATGTGATGAGAGGGAAAAGGTAGTGATAGCAGTATATTACCTCAAGGTAAATTCTGGTCAATGGTGTTCCTTGATCCAGAATATTGCAGAGGGAAATTAAATACAAGACATGAAATGGATAATTTTTAATGAAATGTTATTAATAAAATATTTTTATCATGAGAAAATAACTAAAATGAAGAGAGAAAAAATTATCTTAATTCAAAAGGAATAAGAGATTTTTTCAGGGTATGAGGCTACCTTCACAAGACTATCCAGATATTATACAAATTACATACATGATTCAGAAAACAAGATTAATTATTTATTTGAATGTTTTAACCCAAGCCTCTTAAGGGAGTTGGATACTCAAACATTTTCATCATATGATGAAATAGTATTAAGTGACATCAAAGTAGATAAGGAATTTTCAAGATCCTATATGTTCAAAGTAAAACAAGAAAATAAGAGTTCATATGATAACAATGACAAAGGCAAAGCATCAAAGAGGAATATGGGAACAAAGAAATTCCCATTATACAAAATTTTTGGAAAGAATCATCTTAGTAAATTCATGAAAGGTATGGGAGTTTATTATAAGTTCAGAGAAAAGGGTCATCAATCTAATTAATGAAATGGGAATACACAAATAAATGATGTTCAATGCTTCAACTAAAAATAAATGGGGAATTATTTAAATCAATGTACCAAGTGTTAAGGGAATATACCACATAAGAGGAAAAGGGGATATAGACAAGATTATGGAATCACTAAAACTAAGTTAGAAGTACCCATTAATGTGGTAGTAGGTACATTAATCCTATATTCAAATTTACCCAATGCTTTATTTGATTTTGGACATCACACTCTTTTATATATACCCATTTTCAAAAAAAAAGATATTTCCCTTTTGATTTAATGAAGGATTTGTTTGTCAAAACTCCTAAGTAGAGTCTCATTTAAACAAATATGTGTGGGGTAGTCCCCATTATGGCATATAAACATGAGTTTTTGTAGAAATTATTATTAAACCTATGGTTTAATTTGATATAATCCTCAGTATGGAATGACTTTCAAAATATATGCCAAAATTTATTGCAAGAAGAATTAAATATAAATGTCTGAGGACGATAGAGAATTCCTTATATTTAGAGCATAAACTTCATCATTTGACTCTTATCTAGATCCACCCCCAGTTCTCTACTAAATTAAATTCTTAGGGAGGAAGATAAAACAACATCTAGGGATGAAGAAGGTAAGCTTCAAATCGAGGATATAATTATTATACAAGAATACATTAATGTATTTCCAGAGGAATTACCTAGACACCCCCCATAGCATGAAGTTGAGTTTTACAATGATTTAATCCTTGATGAAAATCCAATATCAAAGACTCCCTACAGAATGGACACTATGGAATTAGTGGAGCTGAAGAAACAACTAGAGGAGTTGAGTAATAAAGGGTTTATTTGCCCTAGTGTTTCTCTATGGAGGTCCCCTATTCATTTTTTTAAAAATAAAGATGAATTCATGAGGTTGTTCATATATTATAGAGAATTAAATACAATTATGATAAAGAATAGGTATCCAAAACCTCACATTGATGATTTATTGGATCAAATTCATAGATCTCAATATTTTTCAAATATTGACCTTCATTCTGGATATCATCAATTGTGAGTAAATAAGGAACACATTACAAAGAAAACTTTTCAAATTAGGTATGTACATTATGATTTTACAGTAATGCCATTTGGATTGAATAATTCACCCTCAGTTTTTACGGATCTAATGAATAGAATATTCAAGGAATATCTTGATGATTTTGTTGTGGTATTCATTGATGATATTCTGGTATATTATAAAACCTATGAAGATCATGAGAATCACTTGCAGATTATTCTTGAGACTCTCAAGAGGAAAGATTTATTTGTTAAATTTAGAAAGTGTGAATTATGTCTTCATTAAATTTATTTTGTTGGCCATATTGTCTCTAAGGATGGAATCTCAGTTGATCTTGTAAAGATAAAGGTAGTCTAATAATGTCCTACACCAACTAACATTACTGAGGTACATAGTTTTATTGGTTTAGTAGGGTACTATTGACGTTTTGTTCAAAAAATTTCCCAATTGTCTAACCCATTAACCAAGATCAAACATAAAGGGGTCAAGTTTATATAGATAAAAGAATGTGTATAATGTTTTGAATAATTGAAGAGAATATTAATAAATGATCTAATTTTGACTCTACCATTAGGATATTATTTATTTGTGATATACGATGATGCATCAATGAAAGGATCGGGTTGTGTCCTTATAAAAAATGATAAATTTATTTCATATTCATAAATGATGTTTAAGATTCGTGAAAAAAAATTAAAATTCATGATCTTCAGTTAGAATTCATGATCTTTACTCTGAAAATATGGAGACACAATCTCTATGGTTAAGATGTGAGATATATACAAATTAAAAGAGTTTGAAATACATCTTTACAGATAAATAACTCAACATGAGGAAAATAATATGGCTATATCTACTCAAATATTATGATTTCTCAATACACTACCACTGAGGAAAAAAAAGGTACTTAATGTATTGAGTAGAAAATATCATGGAGTTCTGACCAAGATGAGGACTGATAGAGATAAAATGTTCATATATTTAGTGAATATGGATATGGTAATTTTTAATGAAGGGGAAAGATCACTTATTTTTCAATTGATTGTTAAATCATATTTACTATAGAATATAAAAAGTTATCAATATAATGATGATAATTTTAAGAAGAAAATTAAATTCATTAAGGATAAAAAATTGACTGATTCGTGTATGAGGATGGAATTATAAAATTTGGAAATAGTTTATGCATCCCATCAAAACCTCTACTAAAAAGATAACTATTAGATAAAACTCATAGCTCAAATTTTTCGATAAACCCTAGTAGTACCAAGATGTATAGAAATATGAAGGAACATTTTTTGTGGGATAATTTTAAGTGAGAAATTTCTGACTATGTTTCAAGATTCTTAGTTTGTCAACAAGTGAAGGTTGAGAGACAACATCCTAGAGTAGTCATGAAACCTCTTCCTATTTTTATGTGGAAGTGGGATGACATTATGAAGAAATTTTTCACAGGACTACCGAGGAATCCAAGAAGAAATGATGTTATATGGTTTATTGTTGATCATCTTACAAAATCAGCACATTTTCATTCTATAAGAGAAGATTTACATCAAAAAAATTGGAAGATTCTTCAGAAGGTTCTAGATATTGAGCTTCATTTGAGCATCTTCTACCATCCTCAAACTAATGGATGGTCTAAAATAACTATTCAAATATTGTAAGACATGTTGAGATCATACTCACTTAAATTTAAAGGTATGTGGTATCGGTATTTACATTTGGTATAGTTTTCCTACAATAATAATTTCCATTCAAGTATTTAAATGGCACCATATAAATCATTATATAGAAAGATATGTCGTAATACAACTTGTTGGGATAAAGTTAGTGAAAGGAATATTATAGGCCTAGAACTTATTGAAGAATCAATGACAAAGGTAAATACTATCCAGGCTCATAATAAAATATCTCAAATGAGGTAAAATAGTTATTCTAAAAACTAGATAAATGATTTAGAGTTTCAAGTTGGAGATCATGTCTTTCTAAAAGTATCTCTAGGGAAGGGTTTCATAAGGTTAGGTAAGAAAGGAAAACTAAGTCCCAGGTATATCAAACCATTTAAAATTATGGAAAGAGTTGGTCCTATAAATTACTGATTATCAATGCCACCAAGTCTCTCCAAAGTTTGTGATGTGTTCCATATATCATTGTTAAATAAGTACATGGAAGAACCAACACATGTAATCACATATGTGGAAGTAGAACTAGAACTTGATTTGTCTTATTGTGAAGAGCCTATAAAGATTCTTGACACTGGAGAGAAATTATTGATAAATCGGATGACTTGATTGGTAAAGGTTCTTTGGGAAAACCATAAAATGTAAAAATTAATGTGGGAACCTGAAGATGTTATGAAGAAGAACTACCCTTGTCTGTTTAGAAGGAAATATTCATGAAACTTTTCAAGGAAGAAATTTTTAAGGATGGAAGAATATAACACCCCAATGTTTTATAGTATGTATCTTCTTAAATCAATTCAATTTATTTGATATATTACATTTCATAAAACACCGGGCTTTAAATAACTATTATATACTATTAAATATTAACATGAACATTAAAATAGTGATGTGACTGTTAAGAATTGTAAATTTTTCATTAAAATGATACCACACCTATAAAATTATAAATAAAATTTTGGTATCTCATAAATGAAAATATGATATATTTATTACATGGAATAATTAAATAAATGTTTTAAAAATGATAAATTAAGTGTTGGTATTTTGGTGAAATGTAAATGTTTATTTAAAATTTTATAAATAATATAATTATTTAAAAGAAAATTTATTCTCATGAAATAGATTCATAAATTAATATTTTTTTATTATAATTATAAGATAATTTTATGATACCATAATTAATTTTTCAAAGTGTCGTAAAATTGATTATAATATTAAAATTGGTATTTTTTGAATAAATTATGATTTTATTTAAAAATTAAATTTCTCATATTAATAAAAATTTCATAAAATGGAATCTATTTTTGAAATCAATGCATTTAAAAATGGTTATGGTAAATTTTTGGTATTTTTCTGAAATAGTTAAATTTTTTGTGAATAGTGAAAATATGGTGATTTACGGTATTTATCATTTTAAGCCCAATAAATGAATTTTTGAGTCATGGGTTATTTAATAAATCATTAGTTTTAACTCACTTTCACTAGTTACTTTACTTAGTAACAAGAATCAACACTATTGATAGTCTTGAACCAAAATAATAAAAAAATGAATAAAATATTCAAAAACACCCCTCTCCTCCCACTATAAACATCACCCCTCACCACACCTTCTCATCACATCTTCTAAGACTTAAATATAGTCTAAATTCATCCCAAATCCCCTACAAATCCTCTTCCACATGACCAAGATCTGATGGTCTTACCAAATGACCAAATCCAAGTGTCATAAGGAGGTTCCCAAGGAGACAATATTTTTGAGGTAAATTCCTCCTTGTTTATATTTTACTTTTTTTTATTATCCTCTACTCAACTCCTTTATCCAAAGTATAATTGTAACTCCAGTATGATATATAAATTAGAATTATATTGTGTTAATGGTATATTCATCATCGAATATTTTCTCCATTCACTTTTTATTTCTAGAAGAAATTTGTATTATTAACCAATAATTTCTTTTGTGCGGTGTATATAATTTCCTTTGATATATAATATAGTGAATCACATTATATTCATGGTGTTAAATGATTCATTTGATAATTATTTCTTTTATGGGGCATGAAATTTGACTGATTGCAAAGTGGTAAGGTTTTCTCATCTCTCTTTTTACTTTTGTGAGATATATATTGTATTCAAAACTAATTTATTTTATATGGTGTATGTATATTTACCTTTGATATATAATATCATATATTTTATTATATTTATGGAATTAAATGTTTCATTTGATAATTATTACTTTCATGGGGCATACGATTCGACTGATTACAAAGTGGTAAGGGATTTCTTAACTCAGTTTGCATTCATTGGGTTAAAATTCTATTTCATTGATTATGTCATGCTACAATTAAGTATAAAATTAATTTTGATTATATTATATTATATTTCCAATTTTTAATGTGGATTTATATTGAATACACACAATCTATTAATTTGATTAATGAAATAATTCTGGTAAGGGAATTTATCTCAATTTTATTTCATTGAGGAATATTTTTGATGTTATGCACCTATTTCCTTTTCTATGGTGTATATACTTCCCCTTTTTATTTATGATATTAATTCATTGAATATTACATTAAATTTACATATTTTTAGTATCATGGATATGATTATTTCCTAATTTTTGTACCATTTTTACATACCATGTTTACTTTAAAAGTTATTTAACTGGGGAAATAATGTTAAATCTATGTATTTTCCTCAATAGGGATATTTATTGATAAATAATATTGATTCATGAATTAAATAGATCAATTTTGATATATTAGGATTTCTTTGGACATGTAGACATGGGTGGGTCCTGGTTATAGATATCCCCTCGATGCACATGTAGTCACATGATACAACAAAATTGGCCAAATTAAATGGGTTTTTACCCAAAATGACTAATCTATCATGTGAAAGGTCTTGATGATAAAGGTACCAGGATGCCTAAGATCATGGAATCAAAATTATTAAGTATTTTCTTCATTAATATTTCATTCATTATTATCCATGATATTTTCACTAGGATATTTTCCTTGGATTCATATTCTTCTCAAGTTATTGATCAAATGGAATTTGTTTCTAATCATTTACATTTCCATAATGACTATACATTATACTCTTGTGATTGAAAAGTTTTTGATTAAATGTCCTGTGTTTTAGTTATATATACCTTTTCATATTTTTTATGTTTCAATTATTATTCATTCATGAAATCTTCTATTGTATTTGACCCTTACCGAGCATTTGATCTCATTATTTTATCTATTCTATTATTCATAAGATATGAAGATGAAATGTTTGAATTAGTTCAAGGATTCAATTACTTTCCTTTGTTATGTTTTATATTTTATTACCAATATAATAAGTATAACATGTATGTATCTAGTTATTCAAGACTACTAAACTAGTCAGTCCATTGGGATTTGAATCTTTTATTAATGACAATGTAATAAAGTAAGGCTTTGGCTCTGGGATATTGAGGTCTAGGTCTTCACATGTCATATCAGAGCCAGGAGTGTCAGTAGACCCATAGAAAGTTTCAGTAGTGGTATCTTGGGAGTGGTCCAAGAATTTCTTTGAGATTTATAGTTTTTTGGGTTTAGTAGGTTATTATCAGCACTTTATCTAGGAGTTCTCCCATCTAGAAGCACCGATATTTGGTAAAACCAAGAAGGGGTGAAGTTTGTTTAGTCGGATTCTTGTGAGAGTAATTTTTATGAGCTAAAGAGCAGGATAAACTCAGCACATATACTCATTTTAACTATGTTGGTTAAATATTATACCATATATTGTGACACATCTGGAGTTGGAATCAGAGAGGTTCTAATAAAGGAGGATCGATTGGTTGCTTATGGATCTCGAAAGCTAAGGTCGCATGAGAGGAATAATCCTACTCATGATATAGAGTTATATGTGATGGTACATGACCTGAGATTATGGATACATTATCTTATGTAGGAGAGGTTTTTGGTTTACATGATCCATAAAAGCCTTTGGTGCATCTTTTATTAGAGGGACCTGAACTTTTGGCAGAGGAGGTGGGTTCAGTATCTACATTATTTTGAATTTTAGTTATCTTATACACTGGGAAAGGGAAACAAAATTGATAATTATTTGAGCTATAATACATAGATAGAGGTAGTATGGGAGGCTTTTGATGAGTGATGGATGATGGATCTCTTTTTAGACATGCTTCTAGATGTTCAGGAATCTTGGGGATGAGTATCTTTGACTTTGAAAACTATTATACTGTAACACCCAGAGATTTTATGAAAAATATTCTTTTAAATTTCATTAATGTCTTGTGTTATACGCTACACCAAAAGGATCTTTCACAACACACATCTATGACCTGGCTTGAATTACACGCAATCGCGACCTTCTACGATAGCGTGTGTTGTACACAACACCAAGTTTCGCTAAACAACAATATGCTATTAAAATATTATTAAAACTAGCCGTTATGAATAGTAATAACCACTTTTTGAAATTTTGTAAATTTTATTTTTCAAAATGGACTTCATTTTTGGATTCGGAATATCGAAATTAGCTTAGGGTGAAATTTTGGTGATTTTCGGATAACTTTCATATTTTGATGAATAGTGAAAATTACTAAATTTTAATTAAAAACAACTTTTTCAATCGAAATAATTAATAGTGATAAATTATTCATTTGAGTGGTTTTAAAGTATATTTAGAATATATTTTTACAATTTAATACAATGTTGGTCATTGGATGTAATTTCACACTTAAACCAGACATAAACAAGTGTCAATCTTTTGATAGTTATTATCTCTTAAGAACACGCTATTTGTTTTGACGACGGGAATTAATTTTTAAATTAATTAATGAAACTGATATGTTTTGAATTTGGTAAAATATAAATCATTTTTGAGTTCATAATATCAAATATAGCTTAGGCCTAATTTTTGGTATTTTTCTGAAAACTTTCAATTTTTGATGAATAGTGAAACCACTAAGTGGTAGTTAAAAAAATTGAATTTTTCATAAAACATAATTTTACCGCTTCTGTGAGTGGAATTTCAAAAATCTGAGAGACACGGTTGATGTCAGTAAGTAAAATGTGGTTCAATGAGATGAAAATAATTTTTGGTGAATAGTAACTTTTTACTTTTATTTACCACGGTTAAAAGTAAATAGGGTAATTAAGGGTAAAAATGATATTATTATTACCCTAACACATGTCTTAATTCTATTGGATAAGTGTAATTCGACCAAAACCAAACTTAGGAATAAAATATGACCATTTAGGCCCACTTGAATTAGATTAGGACACTTATTATTATTTAATTCAAAGAAGAGTTAAAAGAGTTAAAATCAAAGTTTATTTAATAAAACATTTTTAATATAGGGTTATAAATAAGATAAATTCGACTATAAATATTCATTAGAATGATAAAAAGAGTTCCTACATAATGGTATTTTATTTTTAATTTTTAGACATTAAATAATTTAATTTATTTATGACACAACGATGATGCAGTAATTATCTTATTAATGAAATATTGACATAATTGATTTTATAAATACTCAAATAAATATAATTTGAGACTTTTTATGAATTCCACTAATTTTATAGGTTAATATGACATTTTAGTATTGATTTAATTAACTTTTTTCGAACTGATCATTCTGTTAGGATTTTCACAAAAATCAATTACTAAATAGTGTCAAAATTGACATAAAATAGTTTTTAAAACAAATATTATATTATTAATTGTTATTTTATTCCTAAAAATCTAAGGTTCGGCCAAATGACTTAGATAAGGTTATATATATTAATAATAAACAACTTGGGGTTCTTTTGGCTTGATATAGTAAGTTTATTAACCTTATAGTATAAGAACACAAGAAGACGCGGTAAAAGTAAAATTATTTAACTTAATGTTAAATCTAAATGATAAGGTTAAAATATGAACCTAAACTTGTATAAATTCTATTGGATGAGAGTATTTCGACTCATCCCCACCTTAGCCTCTAAATAAATCAATTTGGAGATATTTAAAACCGAACATGACTTTATAATAAAATAATATTTTTAGTTATTCCAAAGGTGCCCCTCTCCTACCTTATAAAAGGGAACCTCCTCCCTCTCTTCCTCACACAACTTTGAGCCTTCAGGCTCGGCCAACCCCTGCCAAATTCTCTTCTCCACTTCCCTAGAAACATCCTAGAGGTTCTGGTCTTCCTCAAAGACCAATTTTAGTGCCCTAAGAGGATGTCTCAAAGAGGCGCTTCAAAGAAGAGGTAATTTCTGTTACCGATTCTGTCACCTTTATTTCTTCTTCCACTTCTTCTTATTAGGTTGTTTCATTATGAAGTAATAACATAAGTATCACTCATATACTGATATGTTATTATAAGTATGAAACAATCCTATTTCACCATCTATCCATCCTACGGAAAACGAAATCACCGCGCGTGCGTACGTACGGAATATCGTCTCCACGCCGTGGTGAAATCTATTTTCCACCACCACCTTACTTGGATGGGTATAATGGTGTAAATAATAACTATATATTATTATGTTAAATTGATATTGATTCTGAAATAGTATACATACACTCCAATACAATTCCACGATCATGAAAATGATATCATCGCTCGTGCGTACGTACGGACTACCGTCTCCACGGCGCGATGAGATTCATTCTCCACTTTAAACCATTCATGAATGATTATAAAATATATATAATAAGTAATCATGAAATATATGACATAATAATGATACTGGATTTATGTGTATATATATGAATGTCATCTACTTAATTCCGTTCAACTCAATAAGGAAACGAAAACAGCGTTCATGCGTGCGTACGGCCTACCGTCTCCATGAACGGTGTATTTATTTCCATTTACTGATTTATTATATATATGTATATTATGAATATATATATATATATAAATCATGTTTTATATTCTAGAATTAAGTAATCATGATCTAATTAATCATATGAATAATTATAAGTCAAAACACGGACGACAAATGAAACAATTTTACCCAAAACGCTCTTTAACACGGAATTTACAAAAGGACGGGTAATATAAAGTCATAAGTGAACAATATATGATATCATAACAATGAATATGATTCTGTAATAAGTCAATGACATTATTTAAATCATTATACAGGAGGTTCGGACACCTATGAAGAAAATCGGACCTAATGTAAGGGAAATATCACAATCTCATTTTTATCCGAGATTATTTATACTTTAGTATTTACTAGGGTGTATTTTATCATCCACATCCATGTTTCTTAAATATGTAATATGATTTCGATCCACCTACAATTTTTTAAAACCTGTTTTACCCTTTTTTGAGTTTTTAGTAAAATATATGAAAGGAATATTTTGTCATTTTTCATACGAGGTACTTTTTGACTTTTCCGACAAAAGTACGAGAAGAATGTTTTTTTAACTTATACGGCATGAATGGATTTTTAAAACATTATTTCCAAGAAGCTTCCTTTACAAGTTTTCAAGTTTATTTTTAATCAACTTCTTTTATTTTAAAATTGTATGACATGTTGTGAAAGGATAAATGTTTTTGAAGTAGAAATGATATTTTCTTCAAGAATGAAGTTCAAGTGTTTTATCAAAATTATTTTCCATCTAAGATAATAAAGGGTTCTATTTCTCTCCCTATTATTACATGGATTTGATTATGTTGTGATTGAAATATTTTTATGAATTCCTTTATCTTATATGAATTGTTTTATGATGTCATGTTGTTTAAGAATCCCATTTTTATTACATGGGTTATGCTATGATGTATGGTTTATGATTTTGTGGCACACATAAGAATGGTATAATTATGAGATGGGTGAGACCTATATCTCCCTCCAATGAATTGGGTAAAGATTTTATATCTCATGAGATAGACATGGTTGGAATGGTATTTTATATCGGTTCAGTGAAACAGGACTGAAACGAGGGTGACTTGGTTCAGAAAGGGACTCTGTCCACTAAGATAGTCTTGGGAATGAGTCTTGACTAATAAGAAATGATTCTCTATGATTATGTGTGTATGCCACAAAGTTTAATGTTTTAAGTTATGATTATTGTGATTACATTTCACTGCCATGAGTTATCCCAGGTTATGAAATTATGATCTCTTTTACAGGTTAAGATTTCCAAAAGTTATGTGCTTATGTATATGATGTGATTGATATTTCTTTTGTTTACCCTTACTGAGCATTTGAGCTCACCCTTTTATGTTTTCTTTTCCCTAGGATATAAAGAAAGGTTTTAGGTATAAAAAAGGAAGATCTTTATGGGAGATGTTGAAGATCTTTCACCAGGATTAGAAGATTATATTCCGAGTTTCCAAAGACACTAAACTATTACGATCCTTGTGTGTGTGTTTTTTTATGTACTAATTATTCCGCAAATGTAATGTAATGTCAATGTACGTCAAGCTTCGGGTCTCTAAATATACCAATTATTTTGGACCAGATCAATATAGAGTAGTTATCTGATCCATAGGGATTGGTCCTTAGAGGTAGCTTTAATGGTGGGGATACACTATAAGGATGGTCTCTGGGAAACAAAAATTCTCTTCTTTTTCGTGGCTAAGTAGGGGTTCTTATGGGCTTATGTGGGGAGATGGTGAGAGATTTTCCTTCTTCTAGATGGTCTTTATATCCTAGTTTGAAAAATATGTTCCATGATCTCCATAGATAGTAATTTTGGTTTATAATGAAGAACGAGGTAGTAAGATTTTTGGAAATACATTTTACCTGTTAGTGGGTGAATGTTGAGCATTAGAGGCCAGTCAAGATTTTCCAACCTCTGTCCATTCCAAAGTGAAAATGGGATGATTTCAGTGTGAATTATGTGACTTGATTACCCATAAGAACAATATAGTATGGGTGATCTTTTATTGACTAAGGAAAATACTCTACTTCTTACCTATCTTGGAGACCCTCACATTTGACGATATAGGTAGTCTATACATGCATAAGATAGTTTAATTGCATGGTGTTATGAGGAGTATCATCTCTATAAAAGAACCTAGTTTCACATATTGGTTATGGAATGGTCTTCATAAGGCTTTGGGATCGCATGTTCTATTTTAGCATATCCTATTATCCTTAGAATGATAGACAATATAATAGAACAATTCAGGTTCTAGAGGATGTGTTATGAGATTATGTTTTGGATTTCAGTGGTTCATGGGAGGAACATATATCCTCTTGAAGTTTTCATATAAGAAAATCTTCCATGCATAAATATAGATGGTTCCTTTCAAGGATTTGTATGGAAAGTTGTGTTATGATCATATTTATTGGTTGGAGGTAGGTGAGTCAGTGGTTGTTAGACCTAGTCTCATACAAGAGATGTATGAGAATGTTCAGCTGATCAGGATGTAGTTGGTGACCATATAGAGCAGGAAAAAATCTTACACTGACCATCGAAGATGGCCTCTTGATTTTGATGTCAGTCATTATGTTTTCCTTTGGGTGTCTCCTAGGTTGGGGAAACGTTGTGTTAAGAAATAGGGAAATCTAGTGCCCAATTAATTTAGATCGATTAAGATAGTGGAAAGGGTCATTCCATTGGTATACTAATTAGTCGTTCAACATCGATACAGTGCCATGCCTAACGTGTTTCATGTGTCATGACTTCATAGATATTATAGTGAACCTTATCATATGGTAGACATCAAGGACATTGATATTTGTGTTGATGAGTCCTTTAAGGAGAATTTGATAGGGATTGGGACTGTAGTGAGGAGTATCTCTGGGGTGGGACCATACCTCTAGTTTGATGGTAGTGTAGGGAGTTTGATATGCGATCATAATATCCAAACTTGTTCATAGACATCCAATAGAGATTATTATAGAAACTCAGAATGAGTTGTTATATGGTGGGGAGGTTGTAAGATCACATCTTTTTCTAGATACATCCCTCTTTGATTTTGTGTTAACCTGTTTCTTTTGGGTTTTCTTTATCTTTAAACCTTGGTTTCAATGTTTTGTTTAGAGATGGAGATCCCTTATTCGGTAAAATAACCTAAAGTTCTGGGATGTATGATTTTTCGATTTAATGGAGAATATATATAAACATGTTAAATAGTATTATGAGGGTTTTCATAAGTTTGGGAGTCTTAAAAAGTAGTTTAGTCACTTTTGTAGAATCGAGGATAAAATTTGTCTATATGGAATTTACATGCCATTTAAATGGGTTACATGACGTGTAACTGCCACCAGGATAATGTTGTGAAAAGGGTACAGGTTGTGAACCAGTTCAGGGCATTAACTGGTTACACACTAGGAAACAACATTAAACGATGTGTAATGTTTGGTCAGGGTTAAAATTCAAGTGTGGCAATGTCAATTTCAGTGTATCTCTTAAATAAGAAATTCATGATGTGAAATAGGGTTACACTCAAATTATTTCTCATGATTAGATGTTTTATGTAGTTTCGTATGTCAATTTTCTCATTCCACCTTTTTTGAAGCCCCTCCTATCGAACCCTTCGATACTCCTAATGGTTCTAGAGTGATTTCATCACCTCTAGACATCCTAATTTTATGTTTAATCCATGATAGGTCTCTTTACTTTGGTCTTATCCCCCATTCGTCTTTCTTCTAATAAAGTAGTGTTTTATTTTTATCTCTATTTTGGGATCATGTTGATCTTGAATCAGGTTGATCTAGGTTCCTTCTTATGATCTTCCTCACCTCTATTCTTTTTGGAAGTTCTTGATGGAACCATTTCTAAATTAATGGATAAAGGTAGGGTGTCTAAAACCTAAACTTATGGCCTGTTTAATTGTGGATTAAATTCAATATTGTGATTTTTCCGACGTAACATGTGCTCAAATTAATTGATTGATGAATGATGGTAAATAATTGATTATATTATTGGTTGGGACCATTGGGGTTCAATTGATATTATGACCTAGATTATGGATACCTATTGGGTGAGAGAACCCTAAATAAATAATGAATTGGATAATAGTTTAAAGTGTGTTTAGAATGACATGAGATGGTAGGGGATTACATGATACTGAATCACATGGGTAATAGATTATGGGATATGGTTATGACTATTGATAATTTGATATATAAATTAAAGTTAAATTAAAATATGAATTGTAATTTTCATAATTAACCATTGATTCTTATGGTGTGATATTGTGATAACCTTGCTGTTATGACTTGTTGAGTTTGATGTTGAAATACTTATATATAGGTCAATTCTCAGTGATACTTAAATTCTTATATAGCGTTCTTGGCCTAGTTTGATATTGAAATGATTATATATAGGGTTGTGTTGGGGGAAATATAAATGATTATATAGTGGTATTATCCTAGTAATACATGCTGAAATTCTTATATAATGTTATTGGACTAGTTGATGTTGAAATTCTTATATATAAAGATTTTCTTAGAGGATTAAATTCTTATACAGAGGGTTTTTCCTATTTTTTATTATGACATGGTTTATAGTTAAGGTTTTCATAGTTGTGCTATATGATTATATACATTCTTGCATGGTACTAAAGCATGTTGATTTATGTATTATATTAGTTTATTAATTAATACACCTATGTTTCTCTTTATTTCATACACTTATTATCATACTGGGGTTTTTTTAGAAATTGTGGTGTCAACCAACAGAGTTCTACTCACACCCTATTCGGGTTGTCTTTTGGTACCAGATAATATTACATGGATGAAGGTTTGGATGAGGAAAAATAATATTATTTCTAATTATTGGTTTATATATGAGCTGGAGTTTGGATATGGGACAGCCATGGGGTTCAGGACTGGGGTCTTTTGATATTATTTGTGTCAGTTGATTTCTTTTATTTGTATTGTTTTTAGTTTAACATTTAGACACATATCAGATTTACATTACATGATTCATCATTATCAGTTTATTGGATTCTCCTTTCCTTTCCATTTTTATGATATATGGTTTATGTTGTTATCATTTAGTCTGATATTAATTATTATTTGATTATTCTGATGTGTTGTAACTCTAAACCATGGGTTATAGTCTCCATGCTATATTCATCACACCCCCTCTACTAGTCGGAATCCTTTAACATGTGTGGGGTCATTATTAATGTCTCATAACCAAAAAAAATTGCCACATGAGAGATTTCAAGATCATGGGATGTTACACCTTGTGTTATGGAGTGTCATTTTTTAGGATACTTTTTACCCTATGTTTTCTTGGAGACCTAAATGGTCAATTTGAAGAAAATATGGATGTTACCTCAATTGAGATTCTTATATTTGAGGTATAATTGTGGTTTTAGTATCTTATTTGGTATATTATCTAGCCCTATTTACCTTCTATGTTAGTGAAATAATTATTGTTTGGAGACCAGACATCAGTTTGAGATCTCATTTTGATCATCCTTCATGGTTTTAGTGTCTTCATTGTGGTTTGAGGTTATGATTAAAGAATTATAGTTGTTTTTGGATTTGTATATGTGTTATAATTAGGCTAGTATTATATTGGTTATATATATGAATTTGGAAATTTGGATTCACCTATTTTGGTGATGTGTCTCGTTTAGGTTGGGTTCGTTTCTAGTTAGTTCTAATTGTGATCTTTCCATTTTTCCACATTGTGTTTGGTTAATCTTATCCCATTTTAAATTAGTGTATTTTTTGGGGGAATAAAGTGTTATAATGAGGATTGTTTTCACACCTTTACCTCCACTTTAATGTTTATTTTATCTATTTATAGATTTTTTTTACTTTCTCTTAAGTTCTAAGTCAATCCAAACTGAAAATTTTAATTTTTTGAGTTTCAGAACAGGCCACATGGTTGGCGCACATTTAGTAATAACCATGCATCTAATCGTATGATAGAATTCAATTCACAATAGATCATTTTTTCAGGGTTGGAACATAATTTAAATAATCATGTAGCCTAATTGTGATGTGTTCTAGGTTATTCAAGTGATCCTCACACTATTGGAACACAATTTTTCAAATTGTGTGCCCAAACCATATGACCTCTCCAGGTTATAAAAAATATAAAATTCATAACCTAACCTAATCAGAAACAAATCCATAATACCTCTAATTCCTCTACCACTATACCATCAAGCCCCATATACATGGTTTCCTCTTCTCCTCATCTCATTTTCTTGATTTCAAGAGTGATCTTTGTTTTCTTCTTTATGAAATATCTCAGTAAGTGTTTCTTCTTCCACACTTTGATCATTTATTATTTATTTACATGGTTTTTATTCCTCATATTTTATTTTAATCATGTTGGTTGAACTATTGGGTGTTAGATTTGGTAAAATAAGGATTCTATTGGTGTCTAGGTTTTTTAGGGATTGATTTGAGATCTTTTGTAGTGGAAATTATAGAAGGTGATGAGACTCTATTCTAAGGTTGGTGGATCCATGTGTAATGATTTAAATTTAAAAACCTTGATTTCTTTCCAGGATTCCATAAATTTATGGTTTCAATTTCATTCAAACTATGAAGTGTATATTTAATTATATTTTCTCCAATACTTTTCAAAGCTTGAAAAGGGATTTCAAGGGAATTTCGACTGAGTAAGGTTGGAAATTGATTTCTAGAGCCCTTTAAGTGTTTAATAAAATATTACAATGGATTACTTAAGAAAATATATGTTTTTAAGAGATAATTAAGCTGACCAACAACCTTGAAATGTTTCTAAAAACAAAGGACTAATACTTCAAGTTGTTACTCAAACAAAATGGAAGTTTTCACAAGGGTTTTTAATGGTGAGTGAGCTTTCTGATTCCTTCATTATTATTTTCTAATTCTTATCAATTGTTTTAATTAATATTTATTGTTCTTGATGTGTTTATCATTTAATTTAACTATATTTATATTTAAATTTTCTATTTCAAACCTTGATCTATGTTTTGGTTTTAAGAAGGGGTTGTCATGTTTTAAACATTGGTCTAAGGACTTAAAGACCCATTTGGAAACATCTAAAGGAATTTTATGGTTTTGGTTTCTTAAATAAGTATTAATTACCAATTTAAAACTTATGAAATCAGATTTTTGGAATACCTTATCATTCATTATTTTTATCATGGTGGTTTTTTTAAATGTTTCCCCTTGATTTGAGTAAAAAAAGGTTTCCAAGTCACACATTGAATTTGATAAATGGAGTTAGAATTTGGTATATTTATGGGAATACTTTTTTAAGGAAATAGGATATGTTAGAATTAGAAACATCACATGGTATAATGATCCTGACCCCAATATCCTGGATCTAGTGCCTGCTACCATTACATTGGCATATGATACAAGGAATCACATCATTAGGGACCAAATAGTTTAATATTCTTAGTAAACCAGATACATACATTATGTCTTACATTACATTTTAATACAAAATTTGAAAAAAAATCTTTTGATAATAAATTTATTTTTTATAGAATATCGCTTCAAATTATTCATAGTAAAATTCATAGAATCCTGTTTTAAAGGAAACAAGATAAGGGAGACATCAAATGGTCAGTAAGAGTTAAGTAAAGTGGTTGGTATCATGAATCAATAAGCACAATCAATATAGAAAGGTAAATAATGGAATGCACATTCCATTTAGATAACCAAAATGGATTAATAGATACGGAATAATCACTATGGAAAGGTAAATAACTAAAAACAAATGTCATTTAATCAATAATTGATAGTGAAATGAATCTAGAGATAATTTCATAGTGAGAATATCCTAGATAGTAATAACTAAAATATTGAATGAATCTAAGGCTTAATTATTGGACCCCAGGTTTCCCAGGTATATAAAACCTTTACCATTAAAACCTTTCACAATATGGTTTAAAATATACTACTTTCAAGACTTTTCACAAGATAGTTTAAACTGCTTGGTTAAAATGTGAAGGGTTTGTTTCCAAATAATTTTGTCCCATGATACAACCAATGTATCGAGGATATTTCATTAACTAGTACCCAACCTATGTCATATATTTCTTTATCATTTTTCATATATTGAATAATCAATTTAATTTATAAACAATGTTCCTTATCAAATATTCATATTGAGTAAAGGATGTGGATTTATCAATATTTTCCCAATTTATCAAATAACAATAAAACTAAACACCATTTGTAAAAATAGATAATTTTTCAGTAAATAAAAATATTCCATGATAAATAATATTGACATTTTGGGTAATTTAATGTCTATATAAAAGTAAATAATTCAAGGTCAAGTTAATGACAACAAAAATGAATCAAGGAAGTGAATGTCAATAATTTCCTAGGAAAAAGTGATCATAAACCATCTAGAAAAATATTAAGGATGGTATAAATACAATATATACTGATTAGATTAATAATAGAGGGTTTTTCATTGATTAATATAAATTCTAAAAAAATATCTAAAAACTTTCTTGAAGAAAATACCCTTTTCATTTTGAAAAACATTTTGAAAAACATTTTGAAAATACTTTTCTTTGAAAATAAAATTTAAAAAAAATCAAAAAAAAAATTAAAATAACCTTTGAAACTTATAAAATAAGAATTAAAACATTTTAGTTGTCATGATGGTTGGAAATTCTATACATGTCATACATGTTAAAATAATGTTTTCTTTCACTTTTTTTGTAAAATCCGAATAGGAATTATTTTAAAAATGACATAATATTACTTTTAAAACATTTTATAAAGAGTAAAAAATGGTTGAAAATTACTTTTTTAAATAATTTTGAAATTTTTAGAAACATTTTTGAAAACATTTTTTAAAGACATTGTTTTGGAAGAAAACAGTTTTCCGGCCGAAGGGAGAAATGAAGTCGAATTTTCTTAAAAACATTTTATAAAAAAATTTAAGAACCAAAGACTGGGAAAATGGTAATATTTATTTATAATATTATGAATAAATATATTTAAATTAAATTAAATATTTTATTAGTAAATTACCAAGTAATTTCCTACAACATATATTCAATAATAAACAATCTTTATTAGAATGAGATTGTGAAATAAACTCCTAAAATGATCATAGCGTTGAAGTGAGAATTAATAAATGGATAAATTATGTGTATAAAATATAAATATACATAAAAAAATTGTAAATACAACAAAATATGATAAAAATAAATTATACACATATTCATAGGATGAAATAATCAATGAATTAGAAGATTAACCCAATGAACAGAAATTGGGTTAAAAATCCTTTACCACTTGGTAGCTTTTAATTAAAACAACCTTTGATGAAACAGTTAAAATTAAAACTTAAAATACCATTAATAATGAATTATTTATGATATTACATTTCATAGGGAAAATATATGCACCATATAAAATAAATTAGGTGTATAAAATTACAATATGCCTCAATGAAATGAAATTGAGACAAAATACCTTGACTTACACTTACTTTTGGTTGAATAATCTTTAATATAATATATAATGGTTTTAATAATGTAATTCACTTATTAAATAACCATATTAATATTTAAAATATTATATATTATCCTCTTATAAATTATTATCACCTATTAATTAATACTCTTTCATTATTTTCATTGTCTCAGGGTTTAATTGTCTTGTTTTCTCATGTGTGTATCATCATGGATGATCCGGTTATTACAAATATTATATAGATATATAATCTATAGAAAAATAATAATCATATTACTTCTTAAATTATACATATGTATAAACTATTTTATGTGTTACTGAAAATAGAGTCACATCACTTTGTGAAGGTGGTAGTCCACACATACATGAATGATGTCATCACTTTTATGTGAGTGAAAAGGAAAGAAAGAAAATGATATATATATATATATATATATTATTTTAAAAATGATAAATATATCATGAATATCATAATTATCTGATTTATATCATATATAATCACTAAATTTATCTTTATCCCCTTCCATGTAAATAGTTAGTGAAAGATGAATCACATTGTTTTATGAGACGGTAGTCCACCGTACACACAAGGGACATTATCGTATCTTCTATAGAATGGAAGGTAACAAAATATATATGTAATATAATGACTAAAAAGGTATTAATATGTTATAAATATAATATATATATATATAATTTATATCCATCATCATACCCAACATTGATAGGTGGTTATGGAAAAATGAACGACATTAGTTCACGAGGTGGTAGTCTGTTGTACACACGAATGAAGATTATGTAACCCATTTGATGGAAGTGTGTGTAGTTGTAGGTAGTACCCTTAACATAACAAAATATAATTATATAGAAGTTACTGAGGTTGTTATATAATCATGGAATAATATAAATTGAATTAGGTGTAGAAGGAAATAAAATAAAGATGCTTATTGAATAACATTACCTCTCCTTCAGGTGTCCTCCTTAAGTTTGCACTAAATCATTAAAATTTTATAATTGCTCCCAAAATAAGGATTATAAGATTATGGTACGGAATTTTCCAAGTTATTTTGGTATTTTTTGGTTTATTCAAATGGTTTGATAGGTTTTGACAAGGGGGGAGAGTGAGTGCCCTTTTATAGTTGAGGAGGAGTGGCATTCTTGTAAATACTCAAAATTATTCACTATTGGGAAGTCTCCCTTACCTCATGTGACTCAAAAATTGAATACTAATTTCTATTAGGGTTTATTTGGTCGATTTAAACCTATAAAAAAATAAGTTCATTTTTATAATGTTCTTATTTAACTCTTAAGTTTCCCAACTTTTACCATTTTGATTTTTCACTACGGTAACTACTTTTCTAACCTAAGTAATTTATCCTTTAAGACTAAATTAAAGTGATAATTATTATAAAATTTAGAATAAATGATTCTATATATTATATATAATTTATAAAATAAAAATCCCATGTATTTTGGAAATTAATTTTAAAAGAAGATCATGTAATGCACAAAAAACACTACTTCAACCCTAACCTCACTAACAATGTTTTTACTATTTAGGGGTCAATATGTTCATTCTAAAAGTTCAATTAGTCCATAAATGTATAATATTTTATATTAATTGAAATTTAAATATCACAATTCCATATATATTATTTTTAGTAATTTTAGATTATTTAATAAAATATCATTTAATATAAAATAACATTAATGTCAATTTTGAAATTATTTATTTAATTTGAATTTAAAAATATCAAAAAAATTATGGAATTAGAATATGTTATTTTAAAAAATATTTAACATCATATAATCATCTAAAAAATTAATTTAATAAAATAATTCATTCTATTTAATTCACTTTTAATATTTTTAGTAACATTTATTTTAGTTAATTATTAACTAAATAATTCATGTGTTAGCGTTTCTTAAGCATTTAAAGTAATTTTTTAAAATCTAAAAATTAAAATAAATTATAATGATAAAAACAACCTCATTTATCATTAAAAATAATATTAAGGACCAAACATATGATGTTTTTCTTTATCCCAGATCTTTATAAATATTAAAGGCAAGGAAGGTTCCTTTTTATCTTTTTCCTTACATAACTCATTATATAGGTCACTTTTATAGAATATTATAACAATAACTCATAAAAATTGATCCTAAGGTTTTAAGTCTCTAAATATTTCTATAAAATTGGATTTTGAAAAAAAAATAGGTCATTTTTCATCTTATATTCTAAGTTTGACCACTAAGTAAACTCGTTTTTACTTTAATCACTATAATTATTTTTAACTCTTTCAATAATCATTATGGTGAAAAAATGAGTGGGACTTATTAGAAAATATAAATTATTATAATTATAAATAATAGATATATTTTTTCAAATTAAATTCACTTAAATTTAATAATTCAATTTAAAATTAATCATGTGGATGTGACAAGAAAGCGGGTTTTTAAATTAAAAATGTTAGAAAGTTTACAAAGTTTTTATATCTAAATTCAACATAAAAATGATTATAATGACCTAAATTGAATTAATTGATATAAAATTTAAATAACTTTAATTTAAAACCAATTAAAAATATAATTTGACACTATAAATAATTTAAAAAAAAAATCAGTTTTCAATTAAAATCCAGTGTTTTTCACTATTCATCAAAAAAATGAAAATTCTCAAAAAAATCCAAAAAATTCACCCTAAGATAATTTTGGTATCATTATTTAAAAAATTAAGTTTATTTTTTAAAATAAATTTTATAAAATTGGTAAATATTAATTTTAATTTATTTTCTCTAAGCATGATTAAACCCTCTTTTAAAAAAATTATTGTTTTCATAAAATAATTCTTTTTATTTTAAATGATTATTATTTTATTTATAATAAATATATAACTAATAAACATGTGAAAACTATATATTTTCATAATTTAGTTAATACTATTCATTCTCATCATTCCAATAGCTAGGTGATAACTATCATATTAAATAATAATATTAATAGTATATTGGTGTTCAGTAAAACTCAATCTTGTGTGTAACGAAAGATATAGACGGAACTCATTATTTCATTAAAAAAAGATAAAATCAATGTTTTATGTATTTTAATATAGACTCAGTGTTCCATTAAACACACACTATAAAATAAAATGTTATTCTTTTACAATTTTTAGTGGTGTTACACATGGGAATTTGGATATCTAGGAGGGGAAGAGTTTATTAAGTATCCCTTTGAAATTTTCTACAACTGACTAAACATAATGACTTAGTTAAATTTTTTGGTTTCATGTATTGGAATCAATGCACTATTAGTCCAATCAATATACTTCTTAATAGTTTGTTGTATTTGGTTTCATAGAAGAGTGGAACCTTTCCACTAGGCTAAGGTATGTTCTCTTTAGTGGTCTGTGTGTGCATTTTGATATTTGATTTATTTATCAAAATTTTAAACAAGGTTATAGTGTTACCACAACTTTATGTGACTTATGTATTTCCCATGGTGTATGTTTTTTTAATTTTTAGTTGTATGTATTTGGTTTTAACTTATACAATGTATAAGCTTGTTACTAGTTTTCTTTCCTTTAAAATTCAAATGCTTACTTTTATATGGTCTACTTAAAATTGATTCAATTTTATAGTTGATGATGTTATTACCCTTAATTTTTATAGGTGTGTTAATTTCAAGTGAGTTTTTTTCTTTTACTTTACAAGAAAAAAATATGTGGTTATTCAAAAATTATTTTGGTTTTGAAACAAGTTCACTTATTTGTGCACCATTTTTTTCAAAATGTTTGGAATCTTGATTTTAGGATTAAATGGGGAACAATAGTTCTAAAATGAAACTAGTTTCTAATTTTACCATGCATGGTTTATTTTAATTTAAATAGGAAATATTACTTTTGAATTGTATTTTTCAGACTAGTGTGAAAAGGATTTTATTTTTTAAATATTATTCATGGAGTATATAATTGCAATTACTATTAGGTATTTATTCTCATGATTATATTAACATTTAAAGTTTCATTCATGTTCTAGAGAATTTTGTAATAATGGAATCCTTCTACCAAATTTATCATGGAGAAAGTATGTCATTAATGTTAGATGGTGACTATGGGTTACACATATATTTTCAATACATTTTTTAGTTATACTATACATTCTTTAGTACCAGGTATGTATTGGATATGTTAGACTTTTTATATATTATATTCTATTTTTTCATCTTTTATATTATGAGTCTTATTTTTATGTTTATTTTGGATTATTTATTGTTTGGATTTCATTTTCTTGAATCTATTTATCTATTTGTTATTGGCATCCTACTTACAGATGAGTCATTCAAGATCCTTGTAATATTACATTGCATATTAATTTATGTTTATTGGGTGAAATAATTCCCTTGTTTTAAAATTTGATTCCTTGGAAATAGTTTCTAGCCTGGGGATATTGGGAACACACCTCAGGTCAGGTCGTGAGCTAGTCTGGGTGCGTAATTCAAGGGTGACATGTGTTGGTTCATAGAAAAATAGTATCAAATCCTAGGTTCTTAATGAGGTCCTAGGTTCTTGAGATTACCTTATTACATGGGTGAGTCTAGTATATCGGATATAGGATTTTCATAACTCTATAGGTAGTAGTGGGTTTATTTTAGCTAGATCACACTCATTTTGATCCTAGAGTTTCCATGGGAAGTTAGGTTTTGAGTCTTGTATTTTGGTTTTTGGAATGTGTCGATTTATATTAGTAGTATTATAGATTTTATTGACATAATATGAATTAATTAACAAACTTATTGTATTTTTGGGATGAAATAGGAGTTAATATATAGTTCATGGCGAGGTAACATAGTCCTATAAACTGGGTGGAGCCCACATGAATGTGGTGGATTATATTAATTATTTTGATGTGGTAGATTGTATTAATGATTTTAATGATGAATATAAGGGTTTATAAATTTTTTTAGGGAAATATCATGGTTATAGAAGAATTTTAAAATCATCCTTGTGTTTTTTTTTTTGGTGTTTTTATTTCTCTATTTGTAGCTATGAAATGCTTCTTTGGGTTTTTCATTTTACATTGGGTAACTCAATTTGGGATGAGTTGATCTATGGTACATTTTTTATTTGGTCTCATTTTATCTTTATTACCAGGTATGCCTCCCGGAAATATATTGGATAAATGTGGGAAGTTTTTTAGGAAAATCATGATTTGTGTTTATATGGTTTATGAAAGTGTGGTCCTTTCGATTGATGGATTTTCTTAGACTTTAGGTGGAGTGTTGAATCTAAACTTTTCTAAGTGGTTGAGTATTACATGAGAATTTTTTGTTAGTTTATATCTATCTATTAGTAAGTGGAATTAAGTTTTTCTTGAGTTAGTGGATTAGGACTCTATGTATGTTTTATATTTAGAGGAAGCCTTCATCCAATCCCAGTTTGGGATTATTATCATTTTACTTGTTTCAATTTTAGGATTATATCCATGGGGTCATAAAAATGGGTTTGACTCAAGGGGCCATCCCAGGATGGGTGGTGACCCTATTTATTTAGGTTTGTGTAAAGGTCTTATATCCCTTGGTAAGAAACTCTTTTTAATAAACCTATTCATGTGGGTCAATTATTATAATTTTTCTCCTTCTATATTATATCATCATCATAGAGGATAGATAGGCTATTTCAAAATCCTTATGTATTTTAGTGTCATTTTTTGGGATACTTTTGACCATGTCCTTTATTGGTGACCTAAATTGTAACACCTTGAGACTTTAAAACTTATTTCCTTTTAAATAAATTAAACCTCTTCAATATCTTGTGATCTACACAACACCTGGTTCAAACTAAAATACTCTATTACAATATTATTCAAACATGACCATTAAAGCCTAGTTATTTTGTTTTCATGTATGAATAGTAACAACTGAATTATGAAAATTATATGGTTCATACATGTATAAAATAAATTAAATGGATATATATTTATTAAAAATAAAATAAGAATCATTTTATAATGAAAGAAATGTTTTCTGAAAACTTTTTAAAAAAAATAATTTTGTCCCTTATTTCACGCTTATGATAAAATTAAATTTCGAAACTTTTAGAAATTTATTTTATAAAATGAAATTAATTTTTTAAATCATAATACAAAATTTATCTTAGGGGTAATTTTTGGGATTTTTCTAAAAAGTTTCATTTTTTGATAAATAGTGAAAAATACTAAATTTTATTTGAAAACTGCCTTTTTATTTACATTATTTACAAAGTTAAATTATATTTTAAATTGGTTTTAAAGTAAAAATATTTCTATTTTATTATAATAAATACAATTTAGGTAATTTTAATCAATTTATATTGAATTTTTATATTAAAACTTTCCTTACTTAATAGAATTTTCTTCTTGAAAATCTGCTTTTTTATCGTGTTTGTGAGTTTTGTTTTAAATTTAATTTTGCCACTTCTATGAATTGAATTTAGTAAAATGGATTACATATTTTTAATATTAATGATTTATATTTTATAATATAGTAAAATTAATTTTTTACCAAAATTAATTATGAAAATTGTAAAAATTAATTACAATAGTTATGGTTAAAATGGGTTTACCATGGGGTTAAACTAAAAAGATAAGTGTTAAAAAGACATTTATACTTGTCAAAAATCTATTTTATGGCCATATTTCTACCTTATAATGTATAATAATCTATAATAATCAATTGTTTACCGTTTTTCATGTGAAAAAACATGGGTAGACCTTTTTATTTTCAAAAATTACAAGTGTATCACTCACCTCACTTATAAAAGACCACCCCATCTCCTATGTTATTCACAAATTAAAACCCTTTTAGTTCGGTAAATACCTGTCCAAATCAATTAAAAACTTCAATACCATAATACTATATTCATTTTTTGGTCATAAATCCATTCTAGGAATACAATAGGTATAATCCTAAATTGGTTGTCTGAGAAGAGGTAAAATTCCTATCTATGCATTTTTATTTTATTTCTTCTTCCACATCCTTAAAATATTATTAATTTATACACATATAATAAAAAAGGTATCCACCATATAATTATAATTTATTATATTAATTTAATTATGTATATCCATATCCAATTTTCTCAAATGGGAAACGATAACATCGCTCGTGTGTACAGTGGACTACCGCTTCGCAGTCTGATGTGGAAGCTTTCCATCAATACATCTCGTGATTGGTTATTATGATGGATATAAAGTATATATGTAATATTTATAACATACTTATACCTATATATTAATTATATCATATATAACTTTTTATTTTCTATTCTGTAGGGGATATGATAATGTCACTTATGTGTATGACGGACTACCGCCTCACAAAGCTTTGTGGTTTGTTTTTCACTAACACTTTGCATGGAAGGTAATGAGGATAAATATAATGAATATATATGATATAAATTTTATAATTATGATATTCATGAAATATTTATCATTTTTTAAATATAATATATCATTTTCCTTTTCCCTTTTCACTCACTGAAAGATGATAATGTCATTTATGTATGTGTGGACTACTGCCTTCACGAAGAAATGGGACTCTATTTTCATTACAATTCCACATGAATTATATATATATGTATATTAAAAGAAATAATAGATTATTTTTGATATTTTTATAATTATTTAAATATAAAATATTACTTTCCTCATTTCCATAATGATCATTGAAAACTGGAAATGTTGCTCATTCGTACGTATAGTCTACTGTATCCATGATCATAACATACTTCATTTATCAAAATCATATTTCATGACAGGTCTTAAAATTATAATTTATGAATAAATAAGATAATTATTTCATTATTATTATTCTATATATTTTGAAATAATAACCTCTTAGACCAATAGTCAACCTATCGAATTCATTTTTGAAACATAATTCAAATATCATCACCCAGTATAAACATAATTGATTAAGTAATTGTACACTACTGGAAAATTGGGTTTTCCCAACACTCCTATACTAATGGTTCATCAAAATCGTTGGTATAGGATACCTTTACCAATGGTTTCATCAAACTGTTGGTAAAGGTTGAGATAGGTGAGGATTTCCCAACGGTTTGAATAAAACCTTTGGGAAATCTTCATAGGCATATCCTTTTACCAACAGTTTATACAAACCATTGGTAAAGGTAAGATTTTCCCAATGGTTTTTAAAACCCTTTGGGAAAAGATCCCCATAATTGCAGCAAAATCGAGAATATGTGCCTGCATTCTCAAGTTCTCTCCCAATTAGCGGAAGCCCCCACGCGCGCCCCAGGTGAACCTCCATCAAATCGACTGAGACTCCCCCACCAGGTTAGATGGGATAAGTCCAAATCTTCATTTCATCTTGCTCATTTTCCACTTCTCTTACATATTTATCCGTTTTTATTGAAGGTGGAAACCCTAAATTCAGTTCTGTAAAAACTTATGGTTTTTAATTGGGGATTTGGTTTGTTTTATTAGGGATTAGGTGTATGAATCATTACCCTTCCTATTATGGGTGGTTTTAATCAAAAGTTATGATGTTGGAACCATTTATGATGTTTTTGTCTCTATTTAAACTCATTTCCCCTGACTTAACATTAAATTCTATATCACATTTGGTTTATGATTTTTTAATTTTCAGTTAAGTTTTTTGTGGTTGATGATTGTCCCATGTTAGCTTTTTTCAATGGTTTGGCGTGGACATTGGGCATATAATGTGACTTTTCCAAATGGGGGTGCCTTGAGAATACTCCAAATATTTGTTAAAATTTATCAAAGGGATTTTATTATTTAAAATGGATTTCGAAATATATTTCAGAATTGATTTAATCTTGAGGAAAGTGTTTTATTAAAATGGGGATTTTTTTAATAAGGCTTGTGTAATGTATTTTTTTTATAGTACACTTGTTGTGTGACTATGTTTGGTATTTAGTAACACATGAGATAACTAGTGTGTGAGAATGTGTTGTAAAAGAGATTACATGGTTGGTTCAAGATTATATTTACATTTTGAGCCTATTAATGAGTTGTTTTAAAGATATTTTGAGATATTTACCTATTGGTGTTAAGTCTTACAGTGATCATGGGGGATATTATATGTTTATTGGTAAAAACTAGGAGTTATAGAGGTGGTTCATGATTAAAGCATATAATTAATGCTAAACATGTGGATAAACCATGCATATTAGTGAATTCTTGAAGTTTTTGATGTTTTTAGTCATTTTTTATTTGGAGTTTCTTTTGATGTTGATGTTTCTTATTGATACCTATGATGGGAATTTATTTTATTTTCTAAATCATCTGAGACTCCCCCACCATGCACAGTGTTTTCAACCTCTACCCTTATTTAATCATTCTGTTTACACAGCCTATGAAACCTCTACCCTCATTTAATCAGTGAACTCAAGTCATTAATTCAAGCCTTCATTCTCACTAGAATGTAAAAAATTGAATGATGTATACCCATCCTCCCATGATTTATTACCATAGATAGTTTCCAAAATATGGAATACGAGCTTTTGAATTCATCAGTTAACCAGGATCATATATTCCATTTCCCCCAAGATGACTGTACTAATATAACTTTAGGGTCAATTAAATATGGTTCTCATTGTACATTGTATATTATGTGTCCTTATTGGCCAATACTCACTTTTATGAGGGTGGGGTGCTTTTCACTAGCCATGATGGCATGTTTAGACATCCATAAAAATGTTAGATAAGTCACAAGTTTAATTCAGTAATGTTGTTATCATTAACATACTTTATTATTAATCTCAAATTTAAAAATAAAATTTTTTTTTCTATACTTTATGTGTTCTTATTTTCCAATAAATGTTTTTTTCTATACTTTATGAAATTAAACCTTGGTCCCCGGATATCCCCCTGGACAGTCCCCCGGACAGCCCCCCCCCCCCCCCACCCAACTTCCTCCTTGGACCCCGAACAGCCCCCCGAATAGCCCCCTGGATAGCCCCCCACCCTCCTCCCTGGACCCCGAACAGCCCCCTAGACACCCCCCACCCTTCTCCTTGGACCCCGAACAGCCCCCCGTACATGAATAACATTTTCTGTTTGTACAATTGTGTATGAAAGTAAATGAGGCTTGTATGCCTTATGTAAACAGCTATTACATGTTGATTAAATGTTATACCTCATGGATGATATGTAAATGTAGGCATGTTGTTTTCACATGCCATTTTTTTATTTCTCTGTTCATGCAATGTTATTTAGGATTATTCCATTTTTGTATGTCTTGAACTATATGAAAGTCATGGTAAGATTATTAGCTCATGCTCATCAAATTCATGTGATGACATGCTTTAATTTGAATACAAAGCCTTGTTGTACATTCTCCATGTTATGTGAATTATGCCTTGTTTGATTTAGCTTACTTTTCAATTGTTAGGATAAGACATGGGTTACATGTTAAGGACTCATGGATGGAATCATCATGCTCAGGGAATTTAGACTTGAAATTCTAGGATGTATTCTTTGGTTTCCAGGTGAGGGCTACCAGGATGGTTTCTATTACTCATGAGTGATATTGGTTCCATTGGAGATAAACTGAGGACATGTCTGTTTTTCAAGATAGTAATACCATTCCTCAAGTTATACTTGGTCCCCTTTGTGAGATACTTGGCAAGAAATTCCGCCTAAATTTGAGGTGCGGTGTGGTCGACACCACTCAAAGTGTCTCTCTTATGTTTAAAATGGACATCATTTTAAGTGAAAACAACAACTGGAATACGAAAAACTGAACAAAAGAATTCTTATTATATTGATACTTTAGTAAAATGATCCATGAGTCATATGTGATGTGTACGAGTCAACCCCACCTTAATCTGAGGCACGATGTGGCCGACACCACTCAAAATGTCTCTCTTTTTCTTAAAATGCACATCATTTTAAGTGAAAACAACAACTGCCACACGGAAAACCAAAAAACGCATTCATATTCTGTTAAAACTTTAGTAAAATGATCCATGTGTTATATGTGACGTGTATGAGTCAAATCTGACTCAGTATGAGGCCTGTTGTGGTCGGTACCACTCAAACTGTATCACTTTTGTTTAAAATGGACATCATTTTAAGTCAAAACACCTAGCATACGAAAAACCATCAAAATGGATTCATATTGTGTTTATAATTTAGAATAATGATCCATGCGTCATTTGGGACGTGTACCGGTCAACTCCACCTCAATCCGAGGCTTGGTGTCACCGATAGCACTCTAACTGTGTCTCTTGTGTTTAAAATGGACAGGATTTTAAGTGAAAAGAACAACTAGCATACGGAAAACTGACCAAATGCATTCAGATTCTGTTGATACATTAGAAAAATGATCCATATGTCATATGTAACATATAAGAGTCAACCCCGCCTCAATCTAAGGCGGGGAGTGGCCGTTATCACTCTAAGTGTATCTCTTTCGTTTAAAATGGACTTCATTTTAAGTGAAAACAATAAATGACATACGGAAAACTGACCAAACGCATTTGGATTCCATTGAAACTTTAGTAAAACAATACATGGGTCATATGTGACGTTTCCGAGTCAACCCCACTTCAATACGAGACTCGTTGTGGCCTATATCACTCTAATTGTGTCTCTTTTGTTTAAAATGGACATGATTTTAAGTGAAAAGAACAACTGGAATATGAAAAACTGACCAAACGCATTCGTATTCTATTGATACTTTATAAAAACAATCCATATGTCATATGTGATGTATACAAGTCAACCTCACCTCAATCTGAGGTGTGGTGTGACTGGTATCACTCTAAGTGTCTCTCTTTTTTTTAAATGGACAACATTTTAAGTGAAAACAAAAATTGACATACGGAAAACCAACCAAACGCATTCAGAATGTGTTGATGCTTTAGGAAAATGATCCATGGGTCATATGTGACGTGTATAAGTCAACCCTTACTCAATATGAGATGCGGTGTGGCCACCACCACTCAAAGTGTATCTCTTTTGTTTAAAATGGACTTCATTTTAAGTGAAAACAATAAATGACATATGGAAAACCGACCAAATGAATTTATATTCCATTGAAACTTTAGTAAAATGATCCATGGTTCATATGTGACTTTTAAGAGTCAACAAAAACTCAATCTGAGGGTTTGTGTGGCCGGTACCACTCGAACTGTCTCAGTTTTATTTGAAATGGACAACATTTTAATTGAAATTTACAACTGGAATATGGAAAACCGACCAAACGTATTCAGATTGTATTGATACTTTAGAAAAACAATCCATGGGTAATTTTTCCCATGTACAATTCAACCATGCCTAAATCCGAGGCTCGGTGTGGCCTTCACCACTCAAAGTATCTCGCTTTTATTTGATATGGAAAACATTGAAAGTGAAAACAACAACTGACATACGAAAAACTGACCAAATGCATTAAAATTCTATTGAAAGTTTTGGACAATGATCCATGGGTCATTTTTTATGTCTATGAGTCAACCCTGCCTCAATCCAAGGCGTGGTGTGTCCGTAACCACTCAAAGTGTCTCTCTTTAGTTTAAAATGGACTTCATTTTAAGTGAAAACAAAAATTGACATACGAAAAACTGACCAAACGCATTCGGATTCTATTGAACCTTTATAAAAACAATCCATGGGTCATTTTTAACGTTTACGAGTCAACCCCACCTCAATAAGAGGCACGGTGTGGCTGGCACCACTCAAAGTGTCTCTCTTTTGTTTAAAATGGACTTCATTTTAAGTGAAAACAATAAATGACATACGGAAAACCAATCAAATTCATTTGGATTCTATTGAAACTTTATGAAAACGATCCATGGGTCATATGAGATGTGTACGAGTTAACCGTTCCTTAATCTAAGGCTCGGTGTGGCCGATAGCGCTCTAACTGTGTATCTTTTGTTTAAAATGGATAGTATTTTAAGTCAAAAGAACAACTAGCATACAGAAAACCAAGAAACACATTCGGATTATGTTGATACTTTATAAAAACGATCCATATGTCATATGTGACATATACGAGTCAACCCCACCTCAATCTGAGGAGTTTTGTGGCCGGTATCACTCTAAGTGTCTCTCTTTTTTTTAAATGGACAACATTTTAAGTGAAAACAACAACTGACATATGGAAAACCAACCAAACGCATTCGGAATGTTTTTATTCTTTAGGAAAGTGATACATGGGTCATATGTGATGTGTAAGAGTAAACCCCACCTCAATATGAGGAGTGGTGTGGCCGGAACCACTCAAAGTGTCTCTCTTTTGTTTAAAATGGACATTATTTTAAGTGAAAAAGACAACTGACATATGAAAAACCAAAAAAACGCATTAGGATTCTATTGAAACTTTAGGAAAATGATACATGGGTAATTTTTTATGTGTAAGAGTCAACCCCACCTCAATATGAGGTGTGGTGTGGCCGACACCACTCAAAGTGTCTCTCTTTAGTTTAAAATGCACTTCATTTTAAGTGAAAACAACAACTGACATACTGAAAACCAACCAGACGCATTAGGATTCTATTGAACCTTTAGGATAAAAATCCGTGGGTCATTTTTTATTTTTAAAAGTCAACCCCTCCTCAATCCAAGGCACGGTGTGGTCGGCACCACTCAAAGTGTCTCTCTTTCGTTTAAAATGGACTTCATTTTAAGTGAAAACAATAAATGACATACAGAAAACCAATAAAACGCATTTATATTCTGTTGAAACTTTAGTAAAACGATCCATGGGTCATATGTGATGTTTAAAAGTCAACCCTACCTCAATCCGATGCTCGGTGTGGCCGATAGCAGTCTAACTGTGTCTCTTTTGTTTAAAATGGATAGGATTTTAAGTGAAAAGAACAACTAGCATACAGATTACTGAACAAACGCATTTTTATTCTGTTGATACTTTTGAACAACAATCCATCTATCATATGTGGAATATACGAGTCAACCCTACCTCAATCCGAGGAGCGGTGTGCCCGGTATCACTCTAAGTGTCTCTTTTTTTTTAAATGGACAACATTTTAAGTGAAAACAGTAACTGACATACGTAAAACCAACCAAATGCATTAGAAATGTATTTATTCTTTAAGAAAATGACCCATGGGTCATATGTAATTTTTACGAGTAAACCCTGCCACAATATGAGGTGTGGTGTGGCAGGAACCACTCAAAGTGTCTCTCTTTTGCTTAAATGGACATCATTTTAAGTGAAAACAACAACTGACATATGAAAAACTGACCAAAATCATTCATATTCTATTGAAACATTAGTAAAATGATCCATGGGTCATTTTTTATGTGTAATAGTCAACCCTGCCTCAATCCAAGGTGTGGTGTGCCCGGCACCACTCAAAGTGTCTCTCTTTAGTTTAAAATGAACTTCATTTTAAGTGAAAACAACAACTGACATACAGAAAACCGACCAAAAGAATTTGGATTCTGTTAAACCTTTAGAAAAATGATCCATGGGTCATTTTTGATGTGTAAAAGTCAACCTCACCTCAATCCAAGGCACGGTGTGGCCAACACCACTCAAAGTGTCTCTCTTTCGTTTAAAATGGACTTCATTTCAAGTGAAAGCAATAAATGACATACGGAAAACCGATCAAACGCATTTGGATTATATTGAAACTTTAGGAAAATGATCCATGGGTCTTATGTGATGTGTACTCATCAACCCTACCTTAATCTGAGGCTCTGTGTAGCTGATAGCACTCTAACTGTATCTCTTTTGTTTAAAATGGATAGGATTTTAAGTGAAAAGAACAACTAGCATACGGAAAACTGAACAAATGCATTATGATTCTGTTTATACTTTATCAAAATGATCCAAATATCATATGTGACGTATATGAGTCAACCCCACCTCAATCTGAGGAGCAGTGTTGCTGGTATCACTCGAAGTGTCTCTATTTTTTTTAAAATGGACACCATTTTAATTGAAAACAAAAACTGACATACAGAAAACCAACCAAAAACATTCGTAATGTGTTGATGCTTTATTAAAATGATCCATGGGTCATATGTGATGTGTACGAGTCAACCCTGCCTCAATCTGAGGCGCGGTGTGGCCGGCACCACTCAAAGTGTCTCTCTTTTGTTTAAAATGGACATCATTTTAAGTGAAAACAACAACTGACATACAGAAAACTGACCAAATGAATTTATATTCCATTGAATCTTTAGGAAAATTATCCATGGGTCATATGTGACGTGTAATATTCAACCCTGCCTCAATATGAGGGCCGTTGTGGCTGATACCCCTCAAACTGTCTCAGTTTTATTTGAAATGGACAACATTTTAATTGAAAATTACAATTAGCATACGGAAAACCAACCAAACATATTCAGATTGTATTTATACTTTATCAAAACAATCCATGGGTATTTTTTCTTATGTAAGATTCAATTGTGCCTCAATACAAGGCTCGGTGTGGCCGCCACCACTCAAAGTGTCTCACTTTTATTTGAAATGGAAAACATTTTAAGTGAAAACAACAACTGACATACGGAAAACTAACCAATTGCATTTTTATTCTATTGAAACTTTAGGAAAACGTTCCATGGGTCATTTTTGACGTATACGAGTCAACCCCGCCTCAATCTGAGGCACGGTGTGGCCGGAACCACTCAAAGTGTCTCTCTTTAGTTTAAAATGGACTTTATTTTAAGTGAAAACAACAATTGACATACGGAAAACTGACCAAACGCATTCAGATTCTATTGAACCTTTAGTAAAATGATCCATGGGTCATTTTTGACGTGTACGAGTCAACCCCACCTCAATCCAAGACACGGTGTGTCTGGAACCACTCAAAGTGTCTCTCTTTCGTTTAAAATGGACTTCATTTTATGTGAAACAATAAATGACATACAGAAAACCGACCAAATGCATTCAGATTCCATTGAAACTTTAGTAAAATGATCCATGAGTCATGTGTGATGTTTAAAAGTCAACCATACCTAAATGTGAGGCCTGGTATGGCCAAAACCACTCAATATGTCTCACATTTATTTGAAATGGACAACATTTTAATTGAAAACAACTACTGGCATAGGGAAAAGTGACCAAACGCATTCGGAATGTGTTTAAAGTTTATCAAAATGGTCAATGGGTCATATGTGACGTGTACGAGTAAACCCTACCTTAATCTGAGGCATGTTGTGACCGGAACCACTCAAAGTGTCTCATTTTTTTTAAATGAACAACATTTTAAGTGAAAACAACAACTGACATACGGAAAACCTACCAAATGCATTCTGAATGTGTTGATGATTTAGGAAAATTATACATGGGTTATATGTGACGTTTAAAAGTCAACACCACCTCAATCCAAGGTTATTTCTAGCCGTCACCACTCAAAGTGTCTCTCTTTGGTTTAAAATGGACATCATTTTAAGTGAAAACAACAACTAATATACGAAAAACTGACCAAACGCATTCGGATTCCATTGTAACTTTAGGAAAATGATCCATGGGTCATACTTGATGTTTACATGTCAACCCCACATAAATATGAGGTGCAGTGTGGTCGTCACAACTCGAAGTGTCTTGGTTTTATTTGAAATGGACAACATTTTAAGTGAAAAGTACAACTGGCATACGGAAAACTGACCAAACGCATTAGTATTCTGTTGAAACTTTAGGAAAAAGATCCATGGGTCATATGTGATGTGTATGAGTCAACCTCACCTCAATCCATGGATTGGTGTGGCCGAAACCACTCAAAGTGTCTCTCTTTTGTTTCAAACGGACCTCATTTTAAGCGAAAACAACAACTGACATACGTAAAACCAACCAAACGCATTCGGATTCCGTTGAAACTTTAGTAAAACAATAAATGAGTCATATGTGACGTGTAAGAGTAAACCCCACCTCAATTCGAGTCCTTTTGTGGCCGGAACCACTCAAAGTGTCTCATGTTTATTTGAAATGGACAACATTTTAATTGAAAAAAACTACTGGCATACAGAAAACTAACCAAACTCATTATGAATTTGTTGAAACTTTAGAAAAATGATCAATGTGTCATATGTGACGTGTAAGATTTAACCCCACCTTAATTCGAGGCATGGTGTGGCTGGAACCACTCAAAGGGTCTCATTTTTTTTTTTGAAATGAACAACATTTTAAGTGAAAACAATAACTGGCATACAGAAAACTGACCAAACGCTTTTAGAATATGTTGATACTTTAGGAAAATGATCCATGGGACATATTTAATGTGTAATAATCAACCCCACCTCAATTTTAGTCATGGTGTGGCCATTATTATTCCAAGTGTATGTATTTTGTTTAAAATAGACATCATTTTTAGTAAAAACAACTGGTATACGAAAAACCGAACAAACGTATTTGGATTCTGTTGATACTTATTCAGTTTTTTATGTATTTTATTGATAATTTATAATTAAATTATGTATGTATTCAATTATGAATTGAATTCCAAATTCCACATATAATTTTCATCTAAATTTTAAATTGAATTCTAAATCAATTATGTATGTTTATAATTATGTTATGAATTATGATTTAATTATGGATGTGTATAGTTCAAGAATTCATTATATGTTAAATGTGTATGAATTTTTCTCTATATGTATGTCTTAGTTTGTTATTGTAGGTATAGTAATTGGAAAGGATCATAATGGACATCATTATAGGTTTCTGTGCAAATTGCAGGCTGTTGTGCAATTTGCACAGCATAGCCTAAGCCAACGGTTTTAAACCGTTGGCATAGGCTTCCGAGAAAGTTTTTACCAACGGTTTAAAAACCGTTGGTAAAGGTTTTTTGGGATTTTTTTGCCGACGGTTCAATGATAACCATTGGAAAAAACCATTCCCAATGGTTTAGAAACCGTTGGGAAAGAGTTGATTTCCTTAGTTTTACCAACAGATTTGTATAAATCATTGGTAAAACTTATGCCAATGGTTGGCCAAACTGTTTCCATAGGTTCATTTTACCGACCTATACAAATAGTTATTTTTAAACCATTGGGATAGGTTTTCCTAGCAGCTTACTTCCCTATGGTTTTCCAAACCGTTGGTATAACATATACCAACAGTTCTGCAGGCTTTCCCAACGGTTCAGAACTATTGGGAAAGACCCCATTTCTAGTAGTGGTATATAACATGGTAATAAATGAAATAAATGTAATAATAAACTTAAAAAATGTTCTTTATAAAGTAAATAATTAACATAAATTCATTATTTAATAATATAAAGAACGTATGTGATGAATCATACACAAGGTAAGGGATTTCATCTCAATTTCTCTTTATTGATTCATATTGTACTGTTATGCACCTAATTTATTTGATATGGTGTATATAATTCCCCATTTATATTTTATATCATGATTACTTAATAATTAATGGTATTTTAATTTTAAATTTTAGTTATTTCATCCATGGTGATTTTACATGAAAGTTACCAAGTGGGAAATAATTTCATAACTCAATTTCTTTTAATTGGGTTATATTAGTTATTTTTTTGCCTCTGATATTCTAAGATTATGTCTATAGTGTCTATTTATTATCTTATGTTTTATTTCCACTTATTATATGTGTAATTAAATTTGATACACATAATCTATTAATTTATTAATTCTTACTTTAACATTATGATCATTGTAAGAGATTTTAGCTCAATTTCCATTTTATTAAGACATTTCTATTAATATACACCTATTCACTTTTAGGTGGTGTATATACTTCTCATTTGATGTATTTAACATGAAAAACTATTTATTCATGATGATTAATTTTTCAATTCAAGGTTATATATATTCTTTTTATCATGAATATAAATATTTCTTAAATTATATATCATTATTACATATAGGGTTTACTTTGACCATTATTTGATTAATTGGGGAAATATTGATAAATTTGTATTCTTTACTCAATGCATATATTTATTGATAAGTTTTATTATTCATGAAATAAATTTATTATTTTATATAAGAGTAATTAATTTTACATGTAGTTATGGGTAGGGAGTGGTTATAGATAGCCCCTCAATGCATTGATAGGTCTCATGAGACAAATTAGTTGGCCAAATTAGATAGGTTTTTATATAGTAGTTTTAATCTCATGGATAGGTTTTTATATAGTATAGGTATCATGATGCTTGGAATCATGACATTCAATAATTAAGCATTTCCTTCATTGATAATTCAATTTTTTTATTATCCATTAGATTTTCTCTATGATATCATCTATGGATGCATTTCATTATAAGTTTATTGATTAAATTGCATGTGTTTTTAGTTATTTACCATTCCATATTGATTATGATTTATCTTATCATGATATTAAAGTTATGTAAACGACATGTGTGCTCATTTATTTACCTTTCCATGTTTACTGTTATTTATTGATTCATCATATCTTCCATTTTATATAAAACTTACTAATAATATGATCTCACCCATATTTTGTTTTCTTTCCCCAATATGTGAAGAATAAATTTTTGAATGAGTTTTCAAGAATGGTGTTCATTTTATTTTGTTATGTATTATGTTTTATTTTCTATTCACAATGTAAAATGGGTATCATGTATGTATCTGGTTCTCCAATACTTCTAAACTGATCAGTTATTTGAGAATTTACCCCCTGTATCAATGTTAATTTAATAAAATAGGCATCATGTTTGGGTTACTAGATTTGGGATCATTACATAAATGGTTAGTTTTATGAAAATATGGGTGTGTTGTAGATTTATATTATTTGACTTGGAGTATCATTATGGTTTTTCTATCATTCTTGTATTTTTCTTATACCTTATTGACCTTATGTGTAAGTGAAATCCTTATGGTGGGGAGATCGAGAATCATTCTTAGATGTCCTTTTTATCTTCCTTTGTGGTTTTGGTGTTTATTTTTTCATTTGAGGTTATGATCTGATAAATGTATATGTTTTTGATTTCTATATAAATACTAATTAGGTTTTTCCTTTTTTGTTTCCATATATGGATTGAGATTTGTGTATTTCCCAAGTTTTCAAACGTGTCTCATTTAGGTCAGGTTCATTTATAGTTGGTTCTAGTTGTGATCTCCCCTCTTTTATGATTTTTTTTGGATAATCATGTCTTGTTATAAATTGGCCTTATCATGGCCCAGTTAGTACCTTATGAAATAGGCTTTTGATAATTCCTTAGAATCTTTTAATTTGAGCATGATGGTTATTTTAAATGTTTCCCTTTGATTTTATAAATGAAATGGTTTTGAAGGAACACTTTGTATTTGATAAATTGAGTTGTCTTGTGGTATATTTATGGTAATCCTTTCCAAATGAAATTGGATATGTTATAATTATAAAAGTAACATAAAACCTAGGTATCTAAGAGGGGAAGACATTATTAAATATTCCCTTGTATTTCTCCACAACTAACTAAAACTCTTGACTTAAATAAAGGTCATGGTGTTGTGGATGGTAATCACTAGACTACTAGAATAAGGAATGTACTCCTTAGTGGTTGGTTTAATGTGGTGTCGTGGAAGGGTGACACCATGCCACTAAGACAATTCATGTTCTACTTAGAAGTCAATGAATTTAATTCGATATTTTACTAACTGTATCACAATTTTATATGAGTTTCTAGGGTTCCCATAACCTTAGATGACTTATTGATCTCCCATGGTGAATGTTTTTGGAATGTTTATTTTTATGTCATTGGTTTTAACTTATAAACTATTTAAGACTAGTACTTGTTTTATTTCCTTTACAAGTTAAATGCTTACTTTTATATGGAGTAATTATATTTTCTTGTGTGTTATTTTTTATGATGTTATTACCTTCCATTTTCGTAGTTGTGTGTGTTGCAAGTGATCTATTTTCCTTTAATTTATAAGAAAAATTATTGATTAGTCAAAAAAGTATTTTGGTTATGAAACAAATTCACTTCTTTGCATTCCTTTTTCTTTTAAAACATTTTAAATCATTATTTTGTTATGAAATAGGGAACTATGGTTTTTAAAAGAAATGATTTTATAATTTGACCATATATGATTTGTTTTAAGTTAAATAGTAAATATTACTTTTAAATAGTATTTTCAAACTATCTTGAAAAGGATTTTATTTTAAAAAATATATTGTGCATAATTTGTGAACTTGGAATTCCCACTAGTAATTTTTATCACACCTATTAACATTTTCGATTGCTTTTTGGTTCTAGAGTAATTAGGCATAATGGACTCCTTCTCCTTACTCATACATTGATAAAGTCTAGAGTTAAAGTTGGATGGTAACCATGGATCACATGGAGACTTTTAATTCGGTTTATAAATTTTATTTTTATCCTATATTATCAGGACTGTATTATCTTTTTCATCCTTTATATCTGGGATATTATAGATTTTGTTCCTATTTTATATTATAAGTGTGAGTTTTATGTTTATTTTGGATTTTTTCTTTTTTAGATTGTCTTTTGTTCTAAATATATCTACTTATTTTTCATTGGTTCTGACTTGGTCATTCCAGATTCCTAATATGATTATTATTCTTATTCATTTATTTTTATTGGGATAAATCATTACCTTGTGCTTACATTTGATGTTATGGCACTAGTTGGGATCCCTAGGTGATCAAAAATGTGCTTCAAGTAATGTCATAGGCTCACTCGGGTGCCAGATTTAGGGGTGGCCTAGGTTGGTTCAAGATATGGATATTTTTTGTTTTATAAATAAATAAAATTTAAAAAAATATTCATAATGTGAAATTTAAAATTATTTATCCACTCTTACATGGTTCTCTAAATTTGTGGTTCAAAACCATAACATTGGACTAAATAAAAAGTACATTATAACACCCACACTAAAGGGTTTTGTTACATTATAATAACAATTAACAAACGAAGAAAAAGTGATTAAAACCCTTTTCTAGGATCTCCATGTAAGAAATATAAAACTGTGTATAAAGAGAAATGAAGAACACTACTGTAAATGGTGCACCATACTTTTAATATTATCTCTAACATCTTTAAACACCATTGCATAGGTTTGATAAATATCACTAAGGGTGGCCAAAAAAACATCCCCTCTGTGTAGTGTATCCATGGGTTGCACCTGAATCATCCATCATATAGATGATATCCATCCTTCCTTCATGGCCTACTAGATACCATAACACAAATGGGAAAAATAAATAGAGTTTTGGATGAGGAGGATTATTAGCCCGACATGAAACAATCACCCACACTTATAACCATCAAATGGTTGCATTATTTATAACCCTAAAGTATGCTCCTTGGGTTATTTAATTTACTCATGCTTTTATAATTCATGATTAAGTATATCTTCAGCCAAATCATTTATCTTATGAATTAATGTAACTTCTCCTAGCTATTTCATCTTATGAAATGATTCCTTAAATAATAGCCAATAGTGGGTGAATGTATCACCTATCCAGCATTGGCTAATATCACATGAAATGATATAACCTGACATGTAAATCATAATTTTCATGTAAATGATAAGATCATACATATATATATATAGCATATATAAATATGGATTTAGGGAATATATCCTTAAATCTTCTAATTTCACTAAATCCTAACAAACTTTTTTCTATTTTACCTTATCTTGTGTCATATACAATAACTTGGGAAATCATATCCAAAAATTCTTTTGGATAACCTCCGAAACACTTTTGGAAAGATATCATTATCTCCACCTTATATCACATCATATAAAATACCTTTTGAACACACATCCAAAACACATTTGGACTAAATCTAGAATACTTTTAAAGTATCTCTCTAAGTAAAAAATCAATCCTAATTTAGTCAACCACAAAGTGTGACCCCAAAGGCCTTTATAATTTTGATAGTAAATATGAATCTCTAGATTCATACTTGTATGAAAATAGATGCCACTAAAAACTAGTCAATTTTACTCAAGTTATAAATGGATCTAGTGTGATATCCATCAAATACATGTATCCCTATACATGTTTCCACCATTGTGTATCATATGAAAGCATTCATTATCATATTTTCTCTTTTTCCAAGACATCAAGTGACCATAGGACACATAGTATGTTTATTACATATATCTAACTCATTTGTTCTCAATTATCAGAGTATAGACTGATATAATAGATGAATACATCACATTTAATTCATACCTATGGATAAGTACATCACATGTCCCTTATTTATATAGATATACAATATCTAGGTGTAGTCACACACTCCCATAGTCTATCTCAATTGAGGGTCTAGATATCATACCCATCATGTGAGAGGACAAATATTATCTTGGTTAAGCTCTAACCAATGAAATGATCAATAATACACCCAACCACCCCCATATTAGCTAAGTGGATATGTAGACTTGTGTAATTAGGGTATCAAAGTATAAAGGTTTTCATGATAGGTATCTCCCAAACCTTAGGTAATGGTGACTCAAATATGATTCATGCACCCCTAGTATACCAAATTTATCTGTATGAAACTCCTTATGGTATACTTAATAGGTTATCTGGTGCACATAAAGAATCATACTCTTTTTTGGGTTCCTCATGATCATATTATGTATCTCTATAAACAAATAATACTCATTCTAACATTAACATTTCTTCAAAACCTATAATACTCTATTACGAACATTGATTATCGATAAACTCAAATTTTTTACTTTGATAGGTCTATATTATCATTACTCTTCATGAAATGTATATCTACATATATATTTATGAAGCCAATATGATTTAATGATAAAGTGGAAGTTTCCTTTGATATAGTGCATCTTAATTTTGTTAAATTCTTTTATAATATTAAAAAAACCCAACATAAGCACCAGTTTTTCATATCATATATGATAAAATTACATATCAACCTTATGTTTATTGAACTTTCTGGGTTTTGTTAAATCATTGCATTATATATGATTCTTATCACATCTCTATTTTTCAATCAGATAAAAACTTCCCATAAACTATTTAGTGAGAAAAATATATGAATTAATCTAGTTTGAATAATAAAGAAACATAGGAATTATATTCCTAACTATTAAACTACTTGAACACATTCAAACCTCTTAACTTTACAACATCAAATGTTGCTATGTCAACTTCTACTGTCTACTTAGAATGCTTTCTGATTTCATTTCCATCATTATTTGAACCCAAATACAAAAAAATCCTTGAAATAATGTAACTACTTATATTATTGTTTACTAATACATCCTAACATATTTTAGGATATTAAGTAAAATTTACTTTAAACTCATACTTCAATAATATTTTATTTGTTAACCTTGAACTTTTATAGGCCTAAATATACTCCCACTAGACACCTAGAAACTATATTCTTTTCAAGATATTTTAATAATATTCAACACAAAATACTATTTATTTAATAAATAACACTTTTTTACTTGTAGTAGGATCATTTAACAAAAAAACTACTCTTTCAATATCATATATGGTATTCTATGTGTGTGGATTACTTTCTTAAAAATAATATTTTATTCATTAAAATACACCACTAATGGGTGGGAATCACATTCCATTATATTTTAATAAATAGATAGATAACAAATTTATCTAGTATAAACACTTTTATCAATATATTCTTCTCAAAACATGTTATAAAAATTTATGACTCACAAATCATGTGTAAACATTTAATCATCTCATAATTATTTACAAAAAAAATATTTGTTATCAAACAAATTATCCTTATCATATAAGAGAAATAAAATAAAGATACACATATTTTATATTTTAAACTCAACTAAACTTTACAAAATAAAGTATATTTAAATACATGATATAGTAACTATTTACTTCGTCATAGGAATATAAACTACAATCACAATCAATTATTCCTTTTATTTTTTACTTATTTATATTTACATCACTTTTTAAAATATATATTTGATATGAAATACCTTTAAAAATTAAAGAAGTATTTTTTATAACATCTATACTTGAAATTAACCTTCTAAAGAGTTTACTAAAATCCTTTAGGTATTCTAGATATCCCATAATATAAAATTATTACTCCACTTTCCTGAAAAAAAAAATAGATTTCAATTGACTAGCTTCTTATGGAAACATTATAGAACATTTCAACCTAATTTTCTCTTTTGATTTGAAATTTTACCCACCAATACTCTCTATGAAGTACTTTATAACCTAGACACTATATGCTTAATTCATGTATATTCCCAACACTTTGAGAATATCAGGTAAAAGTTTCTTGAATTCAATCATTTTGTCAGAACATTTCCATAAATGACAATAGGTTAAATTCCCTAACTACAATAATCCATTATTATTAAAAAATACTCATGTAATTTAATTTAAACAACTATTTTTTACATTATCTTTTCAAGAGATAAATGGGATAAAAATACAAGTCTTATAACAAGATTATCTAATATTGAAGTGTACATGTTATCAACGTAATAACTAATTTTATCTATTACTTGAAAGAAATCTCCAATATTCAATTCTTTTCATCTTCTGGCCTTTTGTATATTTAAAAAAATTTCTTAAAAAATAATGGATATCATATATCTTTCAAAATAGTATATTTTTTTCTATAAATGATAATCTTTTAAAGGAAAATTTAGAGTCGTAGAACATATTCAATCATATTGAATATCATTTGGTATACCCAATCATATTTAGTACATGAGTAGAGACTAATATTATCTTCAGAAACATAAATGAATCACTTTATGCTTCCATAATCATATAGATTCACTTTTTTAACAATTTCAACACTTGGTTACTCAGGAAGGAATAGTTTTTTGTCACATATAATTTTTCCTTAAGTTATTTTCTTAAATCGCCAATCTTGATTAAGATCCATTCTTAATTTTTTAGTATTAGGAGTATCTTACATTAAACTTATCTTATTAAAGGATTAATCTTAAATCTTATTTTGATTATGGTGATTTAATTCATCTATAATAGAATATTTTATTATATGAGTATCATGTTTTATTAACCATTTAATAAGGACTTTTATTTAATGAGGTCCCACTAAAATGAAAAACCACTTTTAAAAACACATCATATCCATTAATGGTTCAAGATCCATATTTGACCATGAATTACACTGGTTATCACATAAATAATCCATGAATATATCTAGTAAAGAAAAAACATCAATAATATCATATACGACTATTGTATAGTTGATTGAACAATTATTTGTCCAATCTATCATATGGATTTACCCAACTTTATTCTTCTAGTATCCAGACCCTTAGGGTTTCCTAACTAGTGTAACCCAAATTAAATTCCAAGAATAATACAATAAATTACAATAAATAGATAATCATGCTAAGATTGAAAATACCATCAAGATAATCCAAAGACACTTATAACTTTTTTCCCTTAAAAAAGATAATTTAGAGGTACTCATGTTGATCTCAATAATACCCTGTTGAATTATCGAGGTATTGACAAGTGTCGCTTTGGAATGAATTTAACACTTGGTATTTGAAGGGTATTTAATCTCACAATATTATCTCATGTTATCCCATTTATGTAAGCATGATTCTATTAATTTAGTTTGGAATCTCCCCCCACTTCCACCACCACCAAACCAATATGTTCAAACCATATTGATGTGTAACTCTTTACACAACCCACAAGTTTGTGTTACTCCCCCAAAAATAGAAGTCAAGTATATTCATACATATTTGAATGCATCATATGAATAAGGTATATAAAATCTTTGTGTAAAGGTTTATAATTATATGATATTGAAAATCTTTGCAAGAGTAAACTTGGAGAAATAGATAGCCATCCTCATTTACTTTCCTATACAAGGCATAGACCTCTGTGTGTGTAAGTAGTCCAACCACAAGTCCATCTACCTGATAATACTTTACTCAATATATAATCCAATTCATAATAACTCTAACACCTAATATGTATAAACTAAATTCATTAAATAAATTCAATATGATAACTTTAATTACAAATCGAGGTCAAGGTATATGAAAAACTAAATTCAAAATCATACTTAGAAAGTAAAGAAAGACTCCATCTAGAAGTAGATTAACAATAAAACTAAAGCATACACGATATTAAGATTTATTAAACAATTTACTAAACCTGAAAATAGAAGGGAATATCATTTTAAATAAAAGAACAATTTAAATAGTTAAACATGATATAACCATTCATGAACAATTTATTAAAAAATGTTAACTATAAAACCTTTTATAATTTTATCTTTAACATTACGTACATTCCAAAATTTTGAGTATAAACATTTTATATTCATTCCAATAAAAACACTTTCATATTAATTGTAATATAGTATTTTAATTTTAAATGTGACATCCTATTACTATTTTTAGGTACCCCTAAACCACTCTTTTGAACATGCTTTGGTTGGATTTTTTTAGGGGTTTTTTGGGTGAAATTTTGGAAATTTTGAAGAAATTTTGGGTTTTGCAAAGTTGGTGCACAATTTTCCTAAACTGTTCACCATGTTAGCGAAAATAGTGAAAACCCAAATAGTGAGGGATTTTAAGGTTGGAATATAGTTTGGAAAATCATACTTCCACCAAGGATAAATAGTGAAACCCTATATTAGGGGTTGCATAGTTAGGGTAAATGATTTTTTTAACTATGCAGCCTTCCCTAGGAAACCATGTGCGCAGCTTTTAATTAATCATAAAATTGATTAAAAATACCCAAACCCCCCCCCCCCCCCTACTTAGAATCCTTCTCATTACTCACTCGACCTTGATCGATTTTCAGGGTTTTGAGGGATCTCAAGGACCAATTTTGTCTCCTCCAAACCCCTTACAACTCAGATCGAATCTATGTGATCTTTATTCAGTCCTCTCCTGGTAATTTTCCTGTTATTTTTTTCTATATCTCTCTCTATATTCTCTCTTATCTCTTACCAAGGGTTTAATAGATATTTTTGTTATTGTAGGATCTAATCCTAATTATTTCGGATCTTGAATCTAGTTTTGATTCTTAGATCTTCCTTGTTAATGTTCTCTATTGCAGTTTTCTATTTAGGGCATTGTGATTTGTGATCTAGTGATCTATGGTAGGTGGTTCTATTTAAGATTTCCCAATTGATTTAACCTTAAATTGATTCATTTAAATTAAAGTTCTTGATTTTAATTTAATTTTTTTCAATTGGTTTTTTAAAAACCCAATTCTATTGAATTGGGGATTTGAATCGGATTTAGTATGAAAGTGGGAAAAAAACACAATTCCATTGAATTTGTTTGTGATTTTTATTTGATAAAAAATTGTGGAAATTGAATTAGGGGATTTAAATTATAATATTTAATTGAGAAATTTATTTCAAAATTTTATTTGATTAAATTGATTAAAAAAATTTATAGAAACATAGTGGTTTTATCTTGGAAAAGGCATGATTTGATTAAAAACCTGTGTTTTAGTTTTTAAATGGGAATTAGTATATTGAAATGGAAAAATGGGTTGAATTTTATTTTGAAAAGTTTTTAAATAAATTTCCCATTATTGATTGTTGCTTGAGGACATGAAATCCTAGGTAGTTAGTGAGTTATTATGGAAAAACACACTAGGATGGGAATTCCCTAGAAATGGATTAATGCTTTACAATTATAACATAAACTTATTGGAAGATATTATGCTTATTAGGTTGTTGGTTAGTCCTCTTTGACCAGTGCCAAATGGATATTTGTGTGCATTGTTATTTTCATTATATATATGTGTGAGGATTCAATAACCAAGAACTATTTTACCACTTGGTAGATGACCATGTTTCTCCCTTATGATGTTTTAAAAAATATTTCATTATTTTTAAACTATTCTACACATTCCTTGTGAATTTATATAAACTGTTTTATATAAAATTATTATTAAGTCATTTGTTTAAAGTATTTTCATCTTTTGAAATTTACATAATGATTGGTCTGAAATAGTATATGGAAATTCCATGCCTATTTATTTAAAATTTAAAGTTTTAATTAGTTAATTAATTGTGAAAAATTATTATGAAATTCTTAGTGAGACCCTTCTAGGATTTTAGATCACATTGTACCTATGCCTTCGGGTGGTTATATATTATATTCTTCTGGGTTTGAGAAAGGGAAAAGTGCCACTTGAAGGTGGCTCTTGTTGCTGATCCTTGGGATTGGAGAGCTGTGTCTATTGGGACTAGGGTTCTTATCCTATTTTCTAATACTTTGGTTTGTTTATACCTATATGAATTCGGGTTTAGTTCTCCCTGTAGATTTTTATTTTGTGTATACTGACTTTTATCTCTTGATTTTGTTGTTTTTGTGGAAAATTAATTCCGACTTTCATATTTTGTGATGCCAAGTGCTAGTCGCAAACCCATAGAGATCTAGAATTCCCTTTGGGCTATGTCATTTCTAGCCTAGTTATCAGGGTACTAGGGTATCTATTCTGGTTCATAAAAAAGTGGTATTAAAGGTGCAGGTTAAGTATCTTACTTTGGTGTTAGTATGTAGTTGAGTACCATGTTAGGACTTCAGAGATATTTATTATTGAGTTCCTGGATATATATTACTGCAATGAGCCTTAAATCACCATGGGTGGTTTGGGAAGGGGTATTGAGGATTAGTTCTATTATTTTCCCTACTTCTGATTTAGGTAGGATGAAATCCAAATCTTGTTTATCTGTCTGATGGGATTAATTTCCCTTGTTTCCCCATTTGAGTATTAATATGATGTCTTCAATGTTTTCTATTGATGTTATATAGAATTATACCTCGAAGAAGATGTGTGAATTGGATCCATGACGAAGATATTGATGGACCTCAGTGAGAAAACCCTCTCATGGACCCAAGCCTGGTTGAGGTGATTGTACGTACGGTCTAAGCACTAGGATAGGAACCACCACTAGTTCTCATTCAGGCTCCAGTTGTGGAACCTCAAAGGGATGTTTTCTAGAATCCTGATAAGAAGTTCCTTTTCCAAAATTTTCCAGTATTCAAAGTCTCAAATTATCCTCAAGAGGGTGAGGAATGGTTGAACAGGATTGAGCATTTTTTTAATTCTTGGATACACCAAAAGAAATAAAGGTGAAGTGTTCTACCTTCATACTAAAGTGACCAATCAGAATATGGTGGTACATGATGTTGATGATGAAGAAGCATGAGGTATTGGAGTGGAAATACTTAATGGATTTTTCATAGACTAGTTCTATCCAGATTTGATGGTGTTGTACAAGGATATTTATTTTTTCAAACTCAAGAAAGCTGATAGGACCTTGATAGAATATGAAAATCGTTTTAATAATATTATGAATTTTTCACCTAATATTGTATTTAATGAGAAGATTAATACTCAATGATTATATATGGGACTTATATCTAATATTATCTATCAGTTTTTCTTTCTAATCTACCCACTTATGTTGATATATTGGATAGAGAATTGATGGTCGAAATGGACCTATCTGGAAATTCAGGGTTGATGGGAGTTTCTTTTTCTCTCAGTGACGGTGTGAATTTCTATAAAGGTAATAGGAAGTGTGATGATTCTTGTGGTGGTTCTCGATATAAGGGTTTTTCTATAACTCCTATAATTCTTGGAAAAGGACCTTTTATTTTCTACCATTACGGAAAGTGAGAGTACTCAAAGAGGGTCTGCACTGAGGCACCCAATGTATGTGGTTCCTATAGATTCTCACGTTACTTGAAGAAGTTATTCCATATCTATTCCACTCCACATAGTGTAACTAGAACATAATAACCTACTAAAATTGTGGTGTAATCATATGCTTCAAGGATAAAGGGTTTCTAGGCACAGGCATCTATAATGAAGCTTCTTCACACAGTGGAAGAGTCTCCATATGAAATAGATATGGGTCCAGCGACTGTGAGAGGTACCATCATTATAGCTTCATCATTACTGACTGCTTTATTTTATACTGGTGAATCCCATTTGTTTATCTCAACTCATATTATTAATCCACATAATCTTTATGTAGATATTTTATCTTATGTTATGGATAATACTACACTTCTTGGAATAAAGAGAGAGTAGGGTCTATGTAGTCTGGCTTGTTTTATCACATTGTCGGATATCAATCTTGCTTAGGATTTTATGGTTATCTACATGACACCTCTTGACATCATTTTAAGGATGTATTGGCTTGATTCTAATAAATCCTGGATTGATTTCTATCTACAACATGCCTCCTTTACTACACCTGATGGGGTATTTCGTGTCTTTCAAGGAGAATGGGACTTGAGGTTTAGTAGATCTGAACCTTATTATTCATAGTCAGGGAAAGTAATATTATTTTTTTCTTTTGACCTAGAGAGATAAACTTTTAAAAGTGATATTCCTCCATTCTTCACTGATTTTCCCAATATATTTCCTTCTAACTTCTCTAGTTTTCCACCAGTGAAGGAGGTAGATTTTTCTATTGATTTAGAATCTAGTACTCATTTGGTATCTATTCCTTCTTACTTCATGTAACCAGATGAGATGAAAGAGATAAATACTTAGTTAGATGGTATTTTAGAGAAAGACTTTATATGCCCGAGTGTGTCACCTTGGGAGATACTAGTTCTCTTCTCTAAGAAAATTGATGGGTTACTTCACCTTTGTGTGGATTACTAAAAACTCAATCGAGTTATGGTAAATAAAAAGTATATATTTCCATGGATTGATGATCTATTTAATAAATTGAAATGGGAAAATTGGTTCTCAAAAGATTTATATTTAATCGGGTTTTCATCAGCTAAGAATAAAATAATCTAACATTTAGAAAACTACCTTTAGGATCAGGTATGGCCATTATGAGTAACTTGTCATTCCATTCATCATAACCAATGATCGTGTAGTTTTTATGGATTTAATGAACAGGATATTCCAAGAGTATCTTGATACTTTTTTGGGTGTATGTTTGGATAAAATCCTTATTTACTATAAGTCCAAGGAGGATCATGTAAAACATTTGAGAGAAGTTCTGGAATTATTGAGAAACCACTAACTTTGTGCCAAGCTATCAACATTTTATTTCTGGATTTGAGAAGTGAAGTTATTGGGAAATGTGGTGTCAGAACATGGTATTTTAATTAATCCTAAAAAGGTGAAATATATTATGATATGGTAGAAACCATTAAATGTTTTCAAGATTTTGATATACTTGGGTTTAACTGGGTATTACCACCGGTTTAAAAAGGACTTCTCAAAGTCATATTCTACGATGATTTATCTAACTCATAAGGGAGTAAAAGTTTCTTGGGATGAGAAATGTCATAATTCTTTTGTGGATATGAAAAAACTTTTGACTATTATGTTGGTGTTGACTCTTCCAAATTTCATGTAGGGTTATGTGGTCTTCTATGATGCATCAGGTTTAGGTTTGGGTTGTGTTCTTATGTAGGGTGATCATTCCATTTCTTATGTCTCTCATCAGCTTAGGCCACAAGAAAATAATTATTCGACCCATAATCATAAACTTGAAACTATGATGAACTCCCTTAAAAGTTGGTGGCATTACCTTTTCAGATAAAGGTTTTCTATGTATTCTGACAATAAGATATTGAGTTATATATTCTCTAAAAGGGTTTGAATATTCTCTAGAGGCATTGGGTGGAATACCAATAATATTTTGAATTTTATATCACCTATACCCTGAGGAAAGGGAATGTCATTGTAAATGATTTGAGTAGGAAAATTACAACCCATGCTATGAAATAATGATTGGAAGAGTGGAACTTGATGTCTCTTTTTTCATAGTTATATATTGGAATCTAAGAATCAAGAACCGAGGTTTCCTTGGATAGTGTTTAGTTGACCTCCGCTCTTCTTGAGATGAATCTTAAGGACCAATATCTTAATGATGAGTCTTGTGGAATTAGAGACACTATTTATGGTGGGGAGACCATTTCTTACTATTCATTCATCATAGAGGGCATTATATGTTATCAGAATCATTTTGTGGTACTGTTATTAGTCAAAAAAGTTGTGATGGGAGATTTCCACAATTCCTTGTGGGAATTTCACTGAGGAACCACAAAGATTTTCTATGACATGTGGCAAGGATTTTGGTGGGAAGGTATGATATAGGTATTTATAATTTTTTATCTCATTGTTATACATTTCAACAGGTCAAGTATGAGAACCAAAGACCTTCAGGTTTACTTCATCCACTTAAAATGTTGACTTGAAAGTGGGATGAAATCTATATGAACTTTATGGTTGGGTTTCCACATACCTAGATAAATAAGAATATGATACGGGTTATGATCTATCGACTGGATAAATCAGCTCACTTTATATCCATTCATGATACAACCAAAGTTTAGGAGCTGGGTAATCTCTATGTGAAATAGTTTTGTTCATTTTCATGGAGTTCCAACTATTATAGTATCTCATAGGGATCCTCGGTTCACTTATCATTTTTGGAGATTCCTTAAGGATCCACTAGGATCTCAGGTCCATTTGATCATAGAATACCATCCATATTCGGATAGATAGATATAAATAGATATAAATATTCTTGAGGATATTTTATGTACTTGTGTTCGTGACTTTTTTGGGGATTGGGATGACCATTTGGAGTTGGTTTATTTTTCTTATAACAATAGTTACCATTCTGCAATTTGAATGGCTCATTTTGAGTCCTTGTATGGTCGGCCATGTAAATCTCTATTTTTTGGTCGGAGATTGGTGAAAATTACTTGGTTGGACCAATATTGGTTTAATAGATGACAAAAAAAGAATCATTTGATTCATCAAATAATGTTGAATGCATAAAGATGGTATAATTAATATGCTGATCATCATAATATACCATTTGTATTTTTAGTTGGCGACCAGGTGTTCTTGAAATTTTCACCACATTTGGGTCATTAAAGGGTTGGAAGGAAAGGTAAACTATCTCCTCATTTTGTGCGACCTTTTGAGGTTATTAAGATGGTTTGGAAAGTGTATTATATTTTATTAATTCCACTACTGATTACATCCGTGTATAACGTGTTCCATGTATCAAAACTATGGAAGTATCTTTCTGATCCACCTCATGTTCTGAGATGGAGTGATCATGATGTTGAGCCTAATTTATATGTGACTGAGAATATGGTCAGGATAGTTGATTATGAAACCAAGGTCCTTCATGGGAGTATGATACCTTTGGTTTGAGTGCTATGGTGGAAGAGTTCTGATACTCATGAGAATTGGGAGAGTGAGGCACTAATGAGAGAGTAGTGGCCTCCTATTTTGACACATAATATTCTTAATAGGATTTCTATGGACAAAAGGTTTCTATTTTGGGGAGGTTTTAACATCATGTTACTATTTTCAAGTACTATTAACCCCATATTTTGAACATGCTTTGGTTGGGTTTTGTTTAGGGGTGTTTCGGGTGATAGTTTCAAAATTTTGAAGGGTTTTGGGATGTGCATGGTTGGTGCATGGTTTACCCAAACTGTGTTCCCTGTTACTAAAAATTGTGAAAACCATGATAGTGAAGGTTTTCATGGTTGGAAAACTATTTGAAAAAACATGTACCCACCAAAGAGAAACCATGAAATCCTACAGTAGGGGGAGCACTGTTAGGGCGCACAGTTTCTCTAACTATGTGGCCTTGCCTAGGAAACTATGTGCGTGAATTTTAATTAATTTGAAATTTGTTAAAAAGACACCTAAACCCCCCATTTAGACTCCCTCTCATGCCTAACTCAACCTAGATCTATTTAAAGGGTTGTGAAATCTCTCAAGGACATATTTTGGATCCTTCAAACACCTTTTAAGGTGGATCTAAGCTACGCGATCTTCGTTTGATTTTTTCCTTGTAAGTTTCCTCTTCCCATTCACTATGTCCCACACTCTTATCTCCTCTATAAGGTTTAATAGTTACCTATGTTTTATTAGGATCTAATCCCCATTGTTTTGGATCTTTAATCTTGGTTTTATTCTCATATCTTCATTTCCAACATTCTCTATTGAAGTTTCCCATTTAGATCTTTGTGATTCGTGATCCCATTATCTATGACAGGTGGTTCCATTTTAGATTTTCTAATTTATTTAACCCTAAATTGATTGATTTTAATTTAATTTTTTGATTTTAATTTAATTGCATTAAATTGTTTTTTGAAACCCCAATTACATTGAATTGGGGATTTAAATCAGATTCGGCATAAAATTGGGAAAAACTACCAATTCCATTGAATTGGGGTGTGATTTTTATTTGATGCAAAATTATGGAAATTTAATTTTAGAATTCAAATTGTGGAATTTTAATTGTTAATTTTAATTATTAAATTGAATTGAGAAAAATATTTCAAATATGTATTTGAGTAAATATCTTAGAAATGGTTTTGATAGAAGCTTAGTGGTTTTATCTTAGAAAATTCACTATTTTATTAAAAACATGTTCCTCGATTTTTAAATGGGAATTGGTATATTGAAATGGTAAAATGGGTTAAATTGTAAATTTAATAGTTTTGAAATAAATTGTCCATTATTGATTATTTTTTGAGCACATGAAATCCTAGGTAGTAAGTGAGTTATTAGGGATAAACACTCTAGGATTGGAATTCCCTAGTAATAGATTGACTCTTTACAACTCGAATATAAACTTATTAAGAGATATTGTCTTTAGTAGGATGTTGGTTAGTCCTCTTTTTCGAGTCCCAAAGGGACCTAAGTGAAAATTATTATTTTTATTATATAAGTGTGTGAGGATCTCATAAATTGGAAATACCATACCTTTGAGAAGATTAATATATTGCATCCTTGTGATGTTTTGAAATATATTTCATGTCTTTTAAATTGTTTTACGCAATCCTTATAAATTTATATAACCTATTTTATATAAAATGTTTATTAATCCATCTGTTTAAAGTATTTTCATCATTTGAAATGTAAAAAATGATTGGTTGTAAATATACTTTTAAAATTATATTCCTTTTTATTTAAAATTAAAATTTTTAATTGGTTAATTAATTATGGAATCTTATTATATAATCCTTCATGAGACCCTACTAGGATTTTATCTCACACCCTACCTATTACTTCATGTGTTTATAGATTATCTTATTCTAGGTTTGAGAAAGGGTAAAGCACCACTTGGAGGTGGATCTTGTTATTGAAAATTGGTCTTGGAGAGTTCTTTCTATTGGGACTTGGGTTGTTATCCTGTTTTCTAATACTTTGGGTTATTTATACAAGTTGTAATTCTGGTACAGTTCTCCCTATGGAGTTTTATTTTGTGCATACTAGCTTGTATTTCTTTTTTCCATTGTGTTTTTGGAAAAAAAAATCATCACTTTCATATTGTGTTATATCAGGTTCTAGTCTTCAACCTGTGGGGATTGGGAACACCCTATGGGATATGTCAGTGTTGTCTTGGTTATCAGGGTACCAAGGTATTCAGACTGGTTAGTGACATTAAATATATGATGTTATATGAATTATAAACTTTTATAATCCAATTTTTTTATTTAAACATTTTACATAATCTAAATATCATACACATTTTCATTATTTAAACCTTCATCATGTCATTCATCAGAGCACTTTTTGATGTGGCTTAAATAATATCCAAATAAGGATACCTTTTTATTTTGAACAATTAAAAATAATTAATTATGAATAATTTATAATTTAAATATAAAAACTTTATATTTTGGCCTTATTTCATAATTTATAACCCTATATAAATTATCACTAATGATTTATAAATAAACACATTAATTTATATATCTTAATTCATTACATAAATTTTGTTTAAAAGGTATTTCAAATATTTACATTTAATATTTTGGGGGATATGTTGCATAAAATTTTATTTAATTATATACATTTTATAACTAATTAAATAATTTATAAATTCCTTATAAATTAAATATTCCTAAAATACCTTTTAATATGTTTATAAACAATTTATAAACTATAAAAACCAATTAATAATTTAAAAAATATTTTTAAAAACTTTTCTATTTACCCTTACTTAGAATCCATATTCTATGTAAGGGTATACTCCTTATACCCTTACATAGACCATTTATGTAAGAGTGGATATTGATAACCCTTATGCAGAATAAATTTCATAAGGGTATATAAAAGACTTGCCTTTACATAAAATCTTCACACAAGGGTAAATATTTTTCTACCTTTATGTGGAAAAAAATACAGGTTGTTTATGTATAGGTAATTTAGATATGAAATTACATGATCTCCCAAATAATGGTAACACCTAGATTACCTTTATGTAAACATAAAATCCCTCACTTTATCAAGGTTTCTTGTAGAAACCCTTACACAAGCTTTAAACTTATTACATAACCTTTATGTAATAAACTTTATGTTGCTTTAGGAAATTCTTCATTAACCTTACGTGAACCCCTTCACGTAAAGGTAATTTGAGTTGACTCTTACATAGACTAATATACATTAGGGTAAGGTGAGAAGAAACTTACATAGACTACTCTACATAAGGGTGTTTTCATAACTACCTTTACATAGCCCAATTGTGTAAAGGTAACACCTCAGTTACCTTTAGATAGCCTAGCTATGTAAGTGTAAACCGTTTACAAACCAAATTTCCATAAACACAAAACACTTCTATGTTTTTACATTATTTTTCATTTCAATATAGGATTTTATAAATCTAAATAATGGATTACATTTGATACCACTAACGGTTTTTTAATAGTATACCAATGATTATTAAATGAATCATAAGTAATTAAAACCCTTTTTTGATGATCACCATGGAAGAAATATGAAACTTCTTATAAACATAAATGAAGAACACTATTGTAAATGGTATAACTTACATACAAAAGTATATAAAACTTCTTAAAACACTATTATATGGGTTTAATAAATATCACTAAGGGAATCCAAAGGTTATCCACACTCCATAGTGTATCCATAGGTTGCACATAAATCATCCATTATATATATTAGAACCATCCTTCCTCTATATACTTCTAAATCCTCTAATGAAAAGGAGAAATATGAAGAGAACTTCATATGAGGAGGATTCTCAAAATGTAATGAAGAAATCACATACACCTACATCCATTAAATGGTTATATTATTTCTAAGCCTCAAGGATGCTCCTTGTGTTATTGCATTTACTCATGTATTTATAACGCATGAGAAAATGATTATTTAGAAAAATCAAGCACCTCATGCATGAAAGTATCTTCACATCACTATTTCATCTTATGAAATGTTTACTTAAATGATATCTAATTTGGGTTGAGTGTCTATATTGTATAGTGTTGGCTAAGATTACAATAAATGATATAACCTTGTATGTAAATCATAATTTTCATTAAAACGATACATGTAACAACCCCAAATACAGTAGACCAGAGTCAATGTATACTTTATTTGATTAGAATAAGATACAAGGGATCACATCACTATGGATCAATAAGTTTAGTAGTATTCAATAACCTTATATAAACATGCTTCTCATTTTACATTAGAAATAAAATATGAAAAGATAGTTAAAGTAATATTATGAATCCTTGAAATCATTCAAAGATTCTTTCTTGATATCCTATATAAAGAAAAAAATAAGTGTGAGATAAAATTCTCAATAAGGGTTGTGTATGGTGGAATCTATCAAGAGTAAATAAGGCATAATCAAGATGGTAATGTAAAAAACTGAAAACACGTGTCATTTAATCAATAACTTGAGAAAAAAATTAATCCATGGATAATATCAATGCAATAATATCATGGATAATAATAACTAAATTCTAAATGAAAAAAATAAATAATATTTGACTTCATAATATTATACATCATTATATATTTTCTATTAAGGCGTTATGCCAAGATAGTTTAATCAATGGGTGGGTATACACCAAAAAACTACCTAATAAGTTTGTCCAACTGGTTTGTCTCATGAGACCTATCGATGTATCGAGGGGATATCTATAACGAGACTCAATAATCCTTCCAAGTCCAATGCATTCCTCTATATTAAATGATCAATTTAATTCATAAACAATATGTCTTGTCAACAAATTTTCATATTGAGTAAAGAATATGAAATATTAATATTTTACCAGTATATTAAATAACTTTCATAGTAAAACACCATATGTAAAAATGGTATATTATTTAGACAATAATCATATATATGATATAGATCATATGGATATTTAATAGAAATTAAATGTCCAATTTAAAATGATCATAAGAAATTGAATGTTTCTATAGAAAGTTAATAACCACAAAATTAATAAGAGATAAAATATGAGAATCAATTCATCTTAAATATAGGTTTTGAAATAAAATCATGTCCTTCTGAGAATAATTTAAAATGGAAAAAAACATTAATATAAGATTTAATAAAATATTTTTCCTTTTAAAACCATTAAAGACTTATAGAATAATCAAAATATCATACAACTATTATAGAGGTGGGAAAATATATTAAGTCCATATAATTTTAAAAAGTATTACTTTAGAATTTCTGTAAATAAAGTCAAAAATGACCCTTATGAAAAAAATTAGAAAGATTCATTCCAAAAATTTTAAAAATAAAATTATAAAATAAAATTTCCTTAATAAATCATTTAAATAAATAAAAATAACTTTTGTAAAATAACTTTAAAAAATATTGACATGGAATAAAAATATATCTAACTAAAAAAGGTAATAAGATTAGATTTTATTTCAAACTTTCATTTGATTGATTCAAGTGGAAAAGAGGGGAATATATGTATTAAAATATGGAAAGACCTTAAATATTAAAAAAAATATATATATATTTTATGGAGGATTTGTAATATAAATTATTACCTCTGGTAACTTTTAAATTTTAACCCCTTAAAAGAGTAAACTTGAATTGAAACTTTAAAAATTATAAATAAATATATATTTATGTTAAATACATAAAAAGGGAATTATATACACCACATAAAAAGAATAGGTGTATAATGAAAAATGTGTCATAATGGTGTGGAAATTGAGATGAAATCCCTTGCCCCACACTTCCCCTTAGTTAAACATGATTTAACATTATATATGGTGATTAATGTTATTTATTTATATCAAAATAATATTCATATTTATAATATCATATATGATCCTATTATAACATTTTATCACCCATTCATTAACAATCTTTCATTATTACCATTGTTTCGGGTGTTAACTTCTTTGTTTTCTCCTGCATATTTTATCATGGAAGTACTATTTATTATGAATATGTTATATTTTCATCATATAAAAAATTATATTAATGTTATAAATTTCATATTTATTCATTGGATACATTTTTATAATCATTCTTGAAAGTTGGACATGGAAAATAAATCACATGACTTCATGGAGATGGTAGGTTGTACGTATACATGAGGGACGTTATCATTTACTTAATGAGTGAAAGTTTAAGAAATTATATGATATATTAAATTTTTAAAATAAATATTATTTCATAATTATCATATATATATATATATATATGAGTTCCATCATTATGATTATCCATGTGAGGCGGTGATGGGAAATAAATTACATCGGTTCACGAGGCAGTAATTCACCATACACACGAGCGACTATTTTGATTCACATGTATAGAAAAGAAGATAAATAAATATTATTCCATCAATATAACAACATATCAATATATTTGAGACATTGGTGTTATTATATTGGAATTTTTAGGACATAAATGAAGGTGGTAAAAGAAGAATTAAAAATAAAGAGATTCAATAAGATGATTACCTTCTCTCAAAGAAACCTCATTTGGATCTCTTATTAAGGAACCTAGGTTTGGTATTTTGGGAATACTAAAATCTATAAAATATTGATAAGGATTTTGGATAAATATTTTATTATGGTTTGGACTATATAAATTGCTCAATATGTGTGAATAAGTGAGGGTAAGAGGTTCCCTTTTATAACTGAGGTGAGCGACACACTTTTAATTTTTAAAAGTTTAAAAATATTATTAAGTAAATTTCTTGAAAAATGGAACCAATTTGAATCATATTTTAAGTTGATATGGTTAAGTTATAAATATAACCAACCAATGATATTTAATAAATTTTTTAGTTCATTTTAACCCTTGTCTTTTTATTTTAACCCCTGGTAAAATTATTTTGACCTTAACTGTGGTAATAAATTTTTACTGTTTTTAATATTCATTATGAAAAAACTTCAGTTGAAATTATTAACCAATATTAATTACTATGATTCAAAATATTTCATCCATTTTATCTAATTAAATTCAAATAAGTGGATGGATTTAATTTATAAATAAACCCACAAAATGTGACGAGAAAATAGTATTTCAAGAAATGCATTTTTCAAGAATAAGATGATCTTACATTAACTATATAACTAATAACAATAATTATATGGATTTAAATTCATAAAATTATATATATATAATCTAAAATTACATTTAAATAATTCATTAATAAATATTATTTTAATTAATTAAAAATGAAATACATAATTCATTTAAAAAAAGTTTTCTAAAAAATATCCCCTTTTTACTTCAAAATGATTTTATATTTATTTCTATAAAATTTATGATAAACACGTAGTTAATTATATATATTATAGCACATTATTATAAATAAAATGTGTAATATTTAAATAATCCAATTTCAATTATTCATAAATCCTTATTTCTAAGGGAAATTTTAAAAAACTCATTCTAGGATTATTTTGACCTAGTAAGTTAACAATTGATATTAATCATATAAAATTAGAATTTTTTGTGACATAAAATATTAAAATCTGATTTTTATTATATTTTTAATAAAATATAATGTTCACTTACTATAATTTAATCCCAAGTGTTTTATTCTTCCATCTAAAAATTTATTCTTTGAAATTTTCATGGATATTACTTTCTAAACAAATAGGGGTGGTTCTTATTCATAAAATCCTTGAGTTACCACATTTATTCCTCCATTTTATGATTTCTATTAAGTAAATTTACCAATCAAGTCATTTTATTCCTCAATAATAGCTCTCTAGTATCAGGAATCTGGATAGGATCTTCATACTAATATAGATCAAGTTCTAATTATATTTCTTCAAATGTGAGAACATTTGTTGGGTATGGAATGTACTTCCTTAAAAATGAGATGTGGAGCACATAATGCACTTTATATAGGATTGGGGTAATTTAAAATGGTAATCCATATATAAAACTATTTCTATAATTTCAAAAGGATTAATGTACCTTAGGATCAATTTTAATTTATTATCAAACCTTATAACACCCTTCCATCAATATACTTTCAAGAAAATGTGATCTCCCACTTTAAACTCAAAATATTCCCTTCAATTATTATCATAAATATTTTTACTACTTTTGGATACTTTAATATGATTCTGAATAGTCTTTTCATTTTCTATTTCCTCCTCAACAAGTTATATCTCTACAAGATTCCTTTCACCACCTTCATCCCAATAAGTTAGAGTATGAAATATCTCCCCATATAATTCTCCATATGATGTCATTTGAATTCTTTAATTGAAGCTATTATTATAGAAAAACTATAACAAAGGAAAATATGGATCCCACATACCTTGAATTTTAATTTATCATGATCTCAAAATGTCTTATAATGTTTGAATAATCCTTCTGTATTATCCATCGGTTTGAGGATGATAGGTGGTGCTCAAATGAATCTCGAAACCAAGAGACTTCTAAAAACCTTTCCATAATTTTGATATAAATCAGGGATCATGATCATCTACAATTGAAAAAGGTTCCCCATAAAGTCTTTAAACTTCATAAATATAGAGTCTTATAAGGAACTTAAAGGGTAAATCTTATCTTATTGTGAGAAAATGGGTATATTTGGTAAGTTGGTCAACAATAACCTATATTATATAAATCTTTCTATGAGTATTTATCAATCCATTAAAAAATTATATAGTAATGTCATCCCATTTTTATATAGAAATAGGTAGAGTTTTTATGACTCCTCTATGATTTTTTCTCTCAACCTTCACCTATTGAAAAACCAAGAATCTTGATACATAATAATAAATTTCTCACTTTATATTATCATACCAAAAATTTTCCCTCAAATCCTTTACATCTTAGTGCTACTGAGGTGTATAAAGAAATTCAAGTTATGAGCAGCATTCAATAATTCCCTTTTCATCTCAATCACATATGGAACACATAACCTATTTCTAACTTTTATAATATCCTCTTCATATACAAAGACTTATAATTTCACATCATTACTAGCTTTAATTTTCTTTTGAAAATTCTCCCCATCGGGTTGAGAAATTTTAATCTTTTTTAATAAATATTTTTTTTATTAATTTAAAAAGGTAGTGATGTTTCCCCTCCCTTAATAATTATCATATCTATATTTACTAAATCAATGAACATAGGATCCCTTTCAAACCTTGTTTTTCATATAATTATATGATCTGTCATGCTCAATGCATCAGCAGCCTTATTTTCTAGGTGGTAGTGTATTAAGAAATCAAAATCCTTGAGTATCTAGATCCATCGTTTTTTCCTCAGGGTAAGATATTTTTATGAAAATATGTATATCAAACTTTTATGATATGTGTATATCTTAAATATTTCACTATAAATATAATGTCTTCATATCTTCAAATAAAAGATTACAGTTTCCAACTTAAGATCATGAGTTGGATAGTTTTTTTCATGATTCTTTAACTTCCTTGATGAATTGGCAATAACTTTATCATTCTGTATGAGGAAACAACCAAGACCCTTCTTTGATTCATCACTATATATCAAAAATCCATCATTTCCTGATGGTAGATTCAAAATTGAAGCATTAAAAATTCTTCTATTCAATTATTCAAAATATTCTTCACATTCTTTTGACAATGTTAACTTAACCACTTTACATATAATCTTGTTTAATAGTTTATCCAATCATGAATTTTTTTAACAAATCACTGATACTAACCTGTCAAACCAATTAAACTACATACCTTGGTAATGTTCATTGGTGTTGTCCATTATTTGAATGCCTTTTTCTTCATAGGATTAATTGAGATTCCATTCTTGTAAACAATATGTACAAGAAAAGAAAGTTTATAAATACATAATTCACACTTTATAAATTTACGATATAACACTTCTCTAATAAGATTACCAAGAATGGTCCATTAGTGATTCTCATGGTCCTTAAATCTTTTATAATATACCAAGATATCATCAATAAAACCCACAAAAAAATATCAAGATATTCCTTGAATACTATTTTCATCAGATCTATAAAAACATATACTGAATTAGTCAATCCAAATAACATTACTATAAACTCATAATGTTTATACCTCATATGAAATTTTGTCTTCAAAATATCTTCCTTCTTTACTCATAATTGATGATTCCCAGAATGAAGGTAAAAAATTTAAAAATATTAAGTTCCATGAATTTGAAAAAATAATTCATCAATGTGAGGTAGAGGATACTTGTTATTTATCACAATACACTTGATTTCCCAATAATCAATGCAGAGCCTCATAGATCCATATTTCTTCTTAAATAAAAGAATGGGAGCTCGCCATGGTGAAACACTAGGCTATATAAATACCTTATCACAATACTCATCTAGTTGTTTCTTTGACTCCAGGAATTCAATAGTTTCCATTATATACTGAGTCCTTGATATGGGTCTTGTATTAGGGGTTAAATTAATGGAAAACACAACTTCAAGTTCTGGTGTATTTTTAGGTAATTCCTTAGGAAATACATCAATTTATTCTTGTAAAATAGGTACATCCTCAATTTGAAGATTAACTTTTCCATACATAGATTATGTCTATTCTTCTTCCCCATTAATATCATTTAGAAGAGATACTAGGGGTGATTCTATACATAACTCATATGATGAAGTCTCCCCTATAAAGTTAATAAATTAAACATCTTTAGCATGAATCATAATTTCCTTCTATTTACAATAAATTTTATCATTATATTTTTAAAAACAGTCCATACCAAGGATTATATCAACATAAAAAATAGGTATAATAATATATTTTGAAAATAGGGAATATTTATATTTCATAAGGGAAATTGACTGACACATTCTTGTTGTAGCGAGATTTCTATAAGGAGTTTTGACTAAAAACTCCTTTCTTAAGGTGTTAGGGAAATATCAAATTTTCTTGGAAAAATGGAAGATATAAAAGAGTGTGAAGATATGAAATAAAATAAAATTTTAGACAAATATGAGGCAATTATTAAAGTACATTCCACCAAATCTTTAGGAACTTCAACCTCAGCTTTAGTGATCACATAAGCTTAACCTTCTCCCCTCAACCTCTTCTATTGTAATTTCCATCAACACTTGGGACATTGGTTTGAATAATTATCCAATTATTTATATTTGAATCTAAAGTTTCAAAAGATCGAATAACAACTGAGAAGGGCATTTGAATCAGTTGTTCACTTTTCATAGGTTTCAAAACAATAGAAACTTAACACCTGCAACTTGTTAAGATTTATTTCCTTATCAAATTTTAGTAAATACTCATGAATGAAAAAGTCATAAAGTGATTCAAGAACACAAGATTTACAAGGTTCGGCCTTAGTATGAGAACCTACATCCTTACCATAGCCACTCCCTTGGGTCTATGGAAATCCACTATTAAGAAGAAGTTAAAAGTTGCTCCAACACCCATTAGACACCTTCAATCTCTTGATAGGAATGATTATACTGACTACCGTCAATTTACAATTTTTGATTATAAAATAATTGAGACAAGAAAAAGAATAAATACTTTTTGAATCTGCTCCATAATTTCTCAGTTTGAATCCTCGATCTAATTTGACTAGATCTGATTCTCTCAATATGATAAAACTTTATCTAATTCTCTGAATACAATAACACTAGATCATATTTTCTTAGTATGATAATATGGGATCTGATTTTTTTAAAAACTTTAAACTGAATCTCAATATATAAAACTGAAAATATAATAGAATTCTCAATTCAATTATTCTTCAACCATTTGGGAACTTTCACTTCGAATTCTCCAGCACTCCACCTTTTTCGCGTGTGTGAAAGTTGTGAATGAACAAATGATTTGAGGAAGTATTTATAGAAAACTTAAAAAAAAGGTAGTAAACATGGAATCTTTCCCCACTTCCTCAAATATCAAAATATCTAAAAATATCTTGAAATTAAAACTTCAACTTTGACTTCTTCAAACCTCTTTAGTTTTCTCTGAAATTTATGCAAAATTGAAATTAAAGTTAGACTTATTTAACTCTTTATGTATTTCTCATCTCATTACGATTTATTTCTTTCTTAGCTAATTATGATTTGATTATTTATTATATCATTACGATCTGTTTCTTTTCTCATTTAATTAAGATCTATTTCTTTATCAGCTCATTTTGATCTATTTATTTCTCAGCACATTATGATCTTCTTCTTCCGCGTCTCATTATTATCTTTTTCCTTTCTCAAATCATTATGATCTATTTATTTATCATCCCATTACAATTTGTTTTTTATCTCATTATGATCTGTTTCTTTCTCAACTCATTACAATATATTTCTTTCTCAACTCATTATAATATTTTTCTTTCTCAGTATGATTTTACCAGTACAAAAATATGAGTACGAAAATATGAGTATGAAAATTTGAGTATGAAAATATCAGTACGATTTTCCTAGGATGAAAATATGAGTAATAAAATTTGAGTATGATTTTCCTAGTACAAAAATATGATTATGAAAATATCAGTATGATATTCCTAGTACAAAAAACTCTGTACGGTTTTCTTCTTCTTTAGGCTCAATAGTATCTTTTTCTTTCTCATATCATTATGATGTAATTCCCATTATGATGTAAATCCCATTACAATGGAAATATCATTTTACAACCCTAAAATTATTCAAATCTCTCCAAAATTTCCCCAAAATATTTTATCATGATTATTTTTATGATTTATGAGAACTTCTTGATCAATAAAGCATTTTCTTCTTTTTTTTAGAAATTATGAAAAAAAATTAACTCCTGACTTCACTTTCTTCTTTCAAAACTCTTCAGAAACTTCATTCTTTCTCTGAATACAATAAATTTTAAGATAAAAAACTTCATCTTAATGAATTATTCTATGTCCAATGTAGCTCTATACAAAAACATGGATCTGTAAACTTATGTTCAGAAAATAACCTCATTACAATGGACTGGGTCTAATTCCTGAAAATAAAAAACATTCTTCAACAAAAAGGTTAGTTGTCAATAAATAAAAAATATTACTAAAAAAATCACAAAGGTTCTTCAATATCCCCATTTGGATTTTTTTCCAACCCTTGTTAACAACTTTTCAAAATCTCAGAATTTTTTTACAATTCAATTTTTTGACTTTTATTAAAACATAACATTTCTCAAAAGACAGTGTCCTAACACCACACTAATGGATAAAGTAATTTTTTTTAAGGAATCCCATCCCTCAGTGGAAATAAAATTTTGTGTCCATGTAAGGATAAACTCCCCTTACTTTTATTTTCACATTTATTTTCACACTTTATTTTTATATCCCCCATTCTTTCCTTTCTCAATTTATTTTTCTCTCTCCCATTATATGATAACCATAGCTTCATATTCATAAAAGAAATATAAGTAAAAACTTCCTAAAAAGTAAAAATTTGTTACCTTATCTCCCCCTTTGTCAATATGATCCAAATCATGGTGGTGGTATCTTCTTTATAAGGTTTTGAAAGACATGGAAGGAGGATGAACTTAAAGTTTCAACCTTAATTCCACAAATCTTTCTTTCAGAATTACTTCTGTAAAGATATCAGTATTCTAATACTTTTTTGAAAAGTATTCTAGGAAAATATCTTCAATATAAAATTTATATTTTATAAAGTGAAACTTTATATCAATGTGTTTTGATATTTAATGTTGTACAGGATTCTTAGAAATATCAATTGCACTCAGATTATCACAAAGTATATTCAATGGTTTAGAAAAATTTTACATTCAAATATTCAATTTTAACCTTCATCCATAACATTTGAGTACAAGATTTAGTTGTTTCATCATATTAGGATTCAACTATCCTCAAAGTTACTGAACTTTTTTTATTACTATTCCAACTCACACAACATTCACCCAAAAAAATTGTTCCTCCTGAGGTTGATTTTCCATCATTACAATCTCCATCCCAATCGGCATTAGTATAACCATGAAACTTCATTTCACTGTTTATTTTGTATAAAAATCCATGTGAAGTTGTTCCATTAAAAAATCTCACAATTGTTTTTATTTTCAATATATGTGATTATTTTTGGATTACTTTGATACATGGAATATAAAGTTATAGTATAAACAATATTAAGCCTTGAGGTTATAAGGTAGATAATACTTTCTATCAACTTCTGAAATTATTTCTGATTCATACTTGTTATAAAATCATATTTTTTTCAACTTTATTCTCACTAAAATAGTAGTTTATACTTCTTTGTATTCTTTCATCCCAAACTTCTTAAAAAATTTCTTGTCATACTTTTCTTGGGATAAGAAAATACATTTTTCTTTTTTGTTGAACTTATAATACAAGAAATAAAGTTAATTATTTCAACATTGACATTTCAAAATTCTTCTTCATTTCATTCTAAAATGTTTTAAAAACATCTTCTATATCCCTAGGAAAAATTATATCATCCATAAAAACAATTAAAATTAGAGTTCTAGAGTCAACATCTTTCACATAAGAGTTTCTATCAACTTTTCATTTAGAAAAAATCAACATTATCAAACAATTTTTAAGCTTATAATACCATGCATCTGGTTCTTGTTTCATCCCATAAAAAGAATTATTCAATTTAAAAACATTTTTCTCATCCCCATCAAGTAGAAACCCACAAGGTTGTTCAATGTAATCTTCTTCCTAAATCTCACCATTTAAGAAATTTGACATTACATCCATCTGATAAACTTTATAATTCTAATTTGAGGCCACTGAAAGAAACATTCTAGTAGTTTCTAATCTTGTAACTAGGGAAAAAGTTTCTTCAAAATATGAACCTTCAACCTATGAATAACTTTTACAAACAATCTTGTCTTTGTTTCTTGAAACTTCTCTGTGTTCATTTAACTTGTTTCTGTAAACCCACTTAGTTTCGATAACATTTTTATTTGTTGGCTGTGAAAAAATTTCTCATGTTTCATTATCTTCAATATGACCCAATTCTTCATTAATAACATTCACCCATTCTTTGTGTTGAATAGCTTCTGAAACTGATTCTGGATCAACTTTTGAGATAAGTGAAGTCTGATTATCTAATCTCAACTTTCTTGTTATCTAAACTAGAGCCTTCTAATTCCCAATAATGTTTTCAGATTCAACATATTTTTGTAAGGTAATAAATTTCAAAGTTTCTTTCCCAACTGAAATTTCCTCATCACACGATTCTTTTGAGTCTTGATAAGGATGGTTTGAATTACTTTCACCATTATTAGAATTATCCAGTTTATCCTCCTCAGCATTCTCAAAAACTTTTTTTAAGGAACTTTGATTTTCAATTAACTTCACATCATATGACTCCACCAAATTTTGTAGATTTTTGTTCCAACATTTTTAATTTATTCCATTTGGTGAATAACCCATAAAATTTCTATCCTCAGATTACTCATCAAAGATTACCAAATCATAATTTTTTATTTTGAGAAAACTTGAACTTCGAAAAACTTTGAATTATTTCAATTGTGGTTTTTTATACCACATTTTATAATGAGTCATGTTAGTTTTTGATCTCAAAAAGACACTATTTTGAACACATACATCAATACTAATAGCTTCTCTCTTATAGAATTTTGAACTTTTTTATTCATCTAACATACTTCTTTCTATTTCCACCAAGATTCTATTCATTTTTTCCACTACTCCAATTTTTTAATGAGTATAAGGATAAATATACTAATTTTTAATACCATTTTTTCTCATATAATTTTCAAAAGTATTGATTTTGAATTAGGTACCATTATCTATTCTCAACTTCTTTATGGAAACCCTCATTTCTTTCTCAACATCCTTTCATATAAATTTAAACATTTCAATAGCCTCTGAATTGTGCTTCACAAACATAATTTTTTTCATTTGAGTGAAATCATCAATAAAAGTGATAAACTATAAATCTCTTTTTTTATTGATGACTCATCAGCCCACATAAATCAGAATGAATAAGCTCAAGAGGTCTGGTAGATTGAATCTCAACACTTTTATGACTTTGTTTAGTCATATTTCCTTTTTGGAAAGTAATAAAAACATATTCATCTCTTCTTTACGGTTCTAGAAAATTCCAAACAGCATCAACCTTAGAAAGTTTATTCATGTTTTTCTACCTAATTTGGAAAATTATTAGGTGCAACAATTTGTTTTAATCTTCATCACTCAAGTAACATTAGTTATTTAATTATCCTATTTGAAAGATATTCACACTGGTTCTTTCTCCTTTTTGTAATGATTTTTCCATCTTTCACACTTTGGAAGATAAAAAATTATTTTCTGAAAACATCTTCTTTTCCATCATCAAAAAATTGACTTACACTAAATAAGTTATGTTTTATCCCATCAATAAATAAAATTTCCTTATATTTCAACTTTCCATCTTCAATCTCAACCATTTTGATTCCTCTAATTTTTTGAAGAACTATAATTACCAAAGTTAACTACTCCTCCATCATGACTTTCATAATGTTTCAAGATTTTTATATCACCTGTCATATGTGAAGAGAAACCACTATCAATTATCCATGGTTTTTTCCTTTTACTTTCTTTTTGATTTGTTTCAACAACAAAAACTTTTTCCTCAACTTTCTTTTTTTCATCTTTAATTTCTTTTTTATCATAAGAAACTTATTCGGGATGGAGTATCATAAATATTTTGGAATAATGACCATCTTGACCACATATTCCAAAAACTTCTTCCATACATTCAAATTGATTTCTTATTGGAAAGTTTCTAACATCATGAGAATTCACTTTTTCAACTTTCTGTAAGTTTAGAAATATTCTCATTCTACTTTCACTATTTCTTGCAATCTTTTCAAACCTTATTATGGGTAAGGATAATTTGTGCCAAAAATTCTAAGCCTTGTTCCCATAGATTACAAAAAAAACATTAATAACCATCAAATATTTATTTTCTATTGAAATAAGATCTTTCACATTGAAACTTTGTTAAGGTTGGTAACTTCTTTCATCTCTAACATTCTCAAGACATGGACCATATTTTCTTTTGAGTGATTTTTTTACTTTTATTGATTTTATAGGTTTCTCACATCCTTTTTCCACCTAATATTTCCTAATATTTTTTCTAAAACCTGAAATGTTAAAATAATTATATGAAACATTATTTTTTGGTAAGAGAAGATCTCACCTGATTCTCATATTGAGCCTTCTCAGCAACTTTAAAAGTCTCAACTTTTACTTCTGAAGCTTTATTGAAGTTTTCATTCATATTCCTCATAGTGATTTAAAACTCATGAATTTTTTATTAAAACTTATTAACTTCTCATTCCTTATTTTTCATCTTCTTACTCATATATTCAATCATCTTTCTCTATTACAAAATTCTATGTTTGTAACTTAAAATCTCTTTAATGTATTCTTCCTCCTAGTTGATAATATCTTTTCTTCCATCAGAAACTTCTTAAAAATAATCACTTTTAGAAGAGTCGGGTACTCTGTCTATATAGTGTCCACTCCTCCTATAGTTGTGAGGTGGTTTCAGTGAATGAGCCATGAAACCGATGACCAGTCGCCTGGTACTTCAACCTTATAGTGGTGATTCTAACCTTTCGGTGCCCCTTGCACAACTCAACCCCCAGCTACTATATGTATATGTATATGTGTATGTATATGTGTATGTATATGTATATGTATATGTATATGTATATGTATATGTATATGAATATGTATATAGACATGTATATGTATATGTATATGTATATGTATATGTATATGTATATGTATATGTATATGTATATGTATATGTATATGTATATGTATATGTATATGTATATGTATATGTATATGTATATGTATATGTATATGTATATGTATATATATATGTATATGTATATGTATATGTATATGTATATGTATATGTATATGTATATGTATATGTATATGTATATGTATATGTATATGTATATGTATATGTATATGTATATGTATATGTATATGTATATGTATATGTGATTCGATTTCTTCATAACTCTAATTTCTTTCTTTAGAGTTTTTTTTGCTCAAGACATTCAACATGTTCAGTTCTGAGCTGATACTCTATAAAATTCTTCACCACCTTCTTCACTCTCGGAAGAATATTTTGTTTTCTCAACTTTTGCAATGAATGTTCTGAATTATTCTAAACTTTCATCTTTATAATATTTTTTGTCGGTTGAGTCAGATTCAACTTTATTACTCAACATACTTTCCTTTTAGTAAACTTCTTGTATCTATTGAAATAATTTTCTCCATTATCATTTTTTTTTCAATTCATCCATCGAGTTTTTATATCGGAATCATCTCAAAATTATCCAACTTTATTCTTGAGATAATTCATAGAAAAGTGTCAGATTACCCCACACTCAAAAAAAATGAGAGGAAGATTACCTCCATACTTTCCTCTTCCTCTTCGATAGTTCTTGGATATAAGAGACATGATTTTTTATTCAAATAATCATCCTATTTATCTTCAGAGTAACAAAAATCATCATATTCAATATCTTGAATTTTCAAATTTCTCATAGCTTCAAATTTCATTTCATCTTACATCTTATTTTTAAATATTGGATATTTCCTCCTTTTATAAACAACAAAAATTTATTCAATTCATAAATAGATAAATCATATTTATCTTATAAAGAATATATTTTAGAATCAAACATGTCTAGAAAGTTTCTCATAAGTTTCTTCACAATTGTATAATCTTCTAATACATCGTATAATGATCTAATGTTGAAAATACTTTCATTTAATCTAGTGATGTATTCATTAATTGATTCTTCATCTCTCATTATGATGTCTTCATACTTACTATGAAATGTTTTTAGTTTTTCTTCCTTAATTTTTTTATTTCCTTCGAAAATACTTTTCAACTTGTCCCACATATTTTTTGAAGTTTTGAGACCCATAACCTTCTGATAAACATTCTATGATAAGGATATAAGGATTTAATTTCTATCCTTTATGTCAACTTCTATATTTATCTTATCATCAAATATCATAGTAACATCGTTCTCAATAGGTGTAAAAACAATAGTATCAGCATCAATAACTTCAAGGCCAAGAGATATGAGATAAGGAATCATTCTATTTTTTCATCTATAGTAATTGTTTCTATCAAATGTAGGAATTCCTCTACTATTGACAGAATTGATATTATCCATGATAAGGATTCAATAAGGGATCCTTCCCTATGATACCAATTGAGGTTCTAAAGGATCAAATAACAACTGAGAAGGGGGGTTGAATCAGTTCTTCACTTTTTATAAGTTTCAAAACATTTAGAGACTTAACCCCTTCAACCTATTAATATTTATTTCTTTATAAACTTTTTGAAAATACTCGTGTGTATAAAAGTAGGAAACAAAATAAAGCTGACAAGATTTATAAGGTTCGGCCCTAGTGTGAAAACCTGCATCCTTGTCATAGCCACTCATGTGGGTCAATAGAAATCCACTAAAAGTGAATACAACTTGTTCCAACTCCCATTATAAACCTTCTATCTCCCAATAGGAATGATTATACTGACTCCCATCAGTTTACAATGTTTTCTTATAAAACAATTGATCGAAACAAAATAATAATGACTTTGTTGAATCTGTACCACAATTACTCAGTCTGAATCCTCAGTTTGATTTTACTAGATATGATTCTCTTTATAAGATAAATCTAGATCCAATTCTTGGAATATGATAATGCTGGATCTGATTTTCTCAGTATGATAATGTTGGATCTGATTTTCTGAAAACTATAAACTCACTCTCAATCTAAGAAAACTCAAACTCTGATAGAATGCTCAATTCAATTATTCTTCAATCAAATTATATCTTTCCCTTTGAATTCTACAGTGATCTACCTTTTACACATGTGCGAAAGTTGTGAATGAATAAATGATATGAGTAAGTATTTATAGGAAACTCAGAAAACAAATGCGGGAAACTTGGAAACTTTCCCCGCTTCCTCAAATATCAGATTCTACAAAAATCTCTCTCATTTAAACTTTTAACTTTGAATTCTTTAAGCATCCTTATATTTCTCTAAAATTTATGCAAAATTGAAATTCAATTTTGACTTATTCAAATCTGTATATATTTATCAGATCATTATGATTTGTCTCTTTCTTGTCTCGTTAAGATCTATTTATTCCTTAGTTCATTACGATCTACTTCTTTATCATCTCATTTCAATCTGTTTTCTTTCTTATCTCATTGCGATATATTTCTTTATCAACTCATTATAATATTTTTCTTTCTCATCTAATTAAAATATGCTTCTTTATCCTCTCATTATGATCTATTTTCTTTCTCATATCATTATGATCTATTTCTTTACAATCTCATTATGATATTTTTTTCTCAACTCATTATGATATGTTTCTTTCACAGCTCATTAAAATCTGTTTCTTTCTTAGCTCATTACAGTTTGTTTCTTTCTCAGTATGATTTTCCCAGGTATGGAAATCTGAGTATGAAAATATGAGTACAAAAAACTTGGTACAATTTTCCCAATACAAAAATATGAGTACGAAAATCTTAGTATGATTTTCCCAATATTAAAAACTCAATATGATTTTCTTCTTCCTTAGGCTCAGTAATATATTTTTCATTATCATATCATTACGATATAATTCTCATTATGATGGAAATTCCATTACGATGGAAATATCATTTTTCAGCTCTAAAATTATTCAAACCACTCCACCATTTCTTCATAGGCTTTTATAATGAGTGTTTTCATGATTTTTGAGAACTTCTTGATCAGTAAAACATCGTATGATTTTTTTAGAAAGTAGGAAAACTTTCTAACTCCTGAATTCACTTTCTTATTTAAAAAATCTTTAGCAACTTTATTCTTTATTTGAATATGATAAAGTGTATGATCAAAAACTTCATCTTCCTAACTTATTATGTGTCTAGTGCAGCTCAATATGAAAACATGGGTCTGGAAACTTGTGTCTGAAAAATAACCTCATTATGATAGACTAGGTCTAATTCCTAAAAAACAAAAAACTTCTTAAACAAAATGGTAAATTTTAAACAAATAAAAAAACTTTTTAAAAACAATTCACCAAAGTTCTTCAATATCCCCCTTTGGATTTGTTGGCAACCCTTGTTAACAAATTTTCAAACTCTAATAATTTTTTCACTACTCAATTTTTTGTCTTTTATAAAAACATATTATTTCTCAAAAGTGAGTGTCCTAACACCACAGTACTGGATAAAGTAATGTTTTTTATATAATTCCATCCCTCAGTGGCAAGAAAATTTTATGGCCAGGTAAAGATAAACTCTTCTCACTTTTCTTTTCACTTTTCTTTTCACTTTTCTTTTCAAACTTTATTTTTACCTCACCCATTCTTTCCTTTATCACTTTATTTTTCTCTCCCCCATTATATGATAACCACAACTTCAGATTCATAAAATAAAGATAAGTAAAAACTTCTTACAAAGTAAAAAGTAAAAAATTTGTTACTTTATCTCTCCCTTTTTCAACATAATCCAAATAACGGTGGGGGTATCTTTCTTATGTGGTTTATGAATACATGGGAGGAGGTTGAATGTGAAGTTTCATCCTCAATTCCACAAACCTTTATTTTATCATTTCTTTTTAAAAAATATCATCAATCTGATACTTTTTAAAAATGTATTCAATCAAAATATCTCCAGCAAAAACTTTCTCTTCTATAAAGTGAAACTTTATATTAATGTGTTTTGATATTAAATATTGGATAGGATTATTATAAAGATTAATTTCACTCTAATTATCACAATATTTATTCAATGGTTTAGAAAAATTTACTTTCAAATATTCTAGTTAAACCTTCATCCATAACATTCATGTACAATCTTGAGTGGCTGCAACATATTCAGATTCAACTATGCTCAAAGTTACTGAACTTTGTTTCTTACTTTTCCAACTCACACAACATTCACCCAAGAAAGATTTTCCTCTGGAGGTTGATTTTATATCATTAAAATCTTCATCCCAATCATAATTTTATAACCATGAAACTTCATTTCACTGTTTCTTTTGTGTAACAATCCATTTGAAGTTGTTCCTTTTGACATATCTCGGGATTCTTTTTCATTCCAACATATGTGATTCTATAGGATTACTTTGATACCTAGAATACAAAGTTACCGCATAAACAATATCAGGTCTTGAGGATATAAAGTAAATAATGCTTCCTATCAGCTTTTGAAATTCTTTCTTATTCATACTTATTATAGATTCATCTTTTCTCAACTTTGTGCTCACTAAAATAGGAGTGAAAATTATTTGGATTCTTCCATTCCAAACATCTTTAAAAATTCCTAGGCATACTTTTCTTGGGATAAGAAAATGTTTTTTTCTTTTTATTGAACTTTTAATCCATGGAAGAAATCTAATTCTCCCATCATTGACATTTCAAAATTCTTCATCATTTCCTCAGAAATTTTTTTTCAAACATTTTATCTATCCCCAGAAAAAATTATATTATCTATAAAAATAATTACAATTATAGTTCCAGAGTCAACATATTTTACATACAAGTTTATATAAACTTTTCTTTTAGAAAAAATCAACATTCTAAAACAATTTTCAGGATTACAATACCCTTCACATGGTGCTTCTTTCATACCATACAAATATTTCTTCAATTTACAAACTTTTTTTCATCCTCATCATGTAGAAACCCACAAGGTTATTCAATATAAACTTATTCCTCAATATCACAAATTAAGAAAGATGACATTACATACATATGATAAAAATTTTAATTCTAATGTGAGGACACTAAAATAAACATTATAATAGTTTCTAATCTTGCAATTGGGGAAGAAGTTTCTTCAAAATCCACACCTTACACTTATACATAGCCTTTATAAACAATCCTAGTTTGTTTCTTAAAACTTCCCCATGTTAATTTAAATTGTTTCTATAAACCCACTTGGTTTTGATAACATTTTTATTTTCTAGTTGTGAAACAAGTTCCCATGATTCATTCTTTTCAATATAATCCAATTCTTCATTCATAAAATTCACCCATTCTTTGTGTTGAATAGTTTATAAAATTGATTCGAGTTCAACTTTTGAGATAAGTGAAGTCTGATTATCTAATCTCAACTTTCTCCATTTCTAAACTCAATCCTTCTGATTCCAAATTATTTTTTTAGATTCAACATGTTTTTTTAAGGTAGGAAATTTCCAAGTTTCTTTCCTATATGAAATTTCCTCTTCACAAAATTCTTCTAATTCTTATTAAGGATGTTTTGAATTACTTTCACCATTGTTGGAATTATCTAATTTATCCTCCTCAAAATTCTCAAAAACTTTTGTTAAGGAACTTTTATTTTAAATTACCTTCACATCATATGAGTCCATAAACATTTTTAAATGTTTATTACAACATTTTTAACTTCTTTTATTTAGTGAATAACCCATAAAAGTTCATTCCTCGTCTTTCTCATCAAACATTCCCAAATCTAGATTTTTGGTTTTGAGAAAACATGGACTTCCAAAAATTTAAAGTATTTTGATAAAAAAAATTGTTATACCATATTTCATAAGGATTCATGCTTTTTTAGATCTCAATAAGAATCTATCTTGAACATGTACAATAGTACTAATAGCTTCTCTCTAATAGAATTTTGAAATTTTGTATCCAGCTCACATACTTCTTCCCATTTCTGCTAATCTTCTATTATTTCTTTTTGCTACTTCATTTTGTTGTATATTATAAGGAGCTATATAATTATTTTTGATACCATGATTTCTCAGATAATTTTCAAAATTATTTCTTGTGAATTAGGTACCATTATATGTTCTCATATTCTTTATGGAAACCCCCATTTCTTTCTCAACATTCTTTCTGGAGAATTTGAACATTTCAATAGCCTCTGACTTCTGCTTCATAAACATGATATATGTCATCTGAGTGAAATAATCAATAAAAGTGATAAAGTATAAATATCTTTTTATTGATTGATGTCTCATCAGTCCACATAAATCAGAGTGAATAAGCTTAAGTGGTCTGGTAGATTGAATCTAAACTCTTTTATGGCTTTTGTTAGTCATCTTTTTTTTCTAGCAAGTAATGAAAACATCTTCATATCTTCTTTTCAATTATGGAAAATTTGTACACTATCATATTTAGAAAGTTTATTCATGTTTTTTCACCTAAGTTTTACATGTCTTTAGTGCCACAATTTGTTTTCATCTTCAGTTCTCAAGTAATATGGGTTATTGAATTATTTTATTTTAAATAGATCCCCACTAGTTTTTTCTCCTTTTGTAATGAATTTTCCATCTTTCGCACTTTTGATGATATAAAAATATTTTCTGAAAAAAAAACTTCTTTCCATCATCACAATGTTTACTTACACCAAGTAAGTTATATTTTAGCTCATCAAAAGATAAAACTTCCTTGGATTTGAACTTTTCATCTTCAATCTCAACCATCAAGATTCCTAAAACTTTTAAGGAACTATCATTACCAAAGGTAACTCATACTCCATCATGACTTTCAATATGTTTCAATATTTTTATATCACCTATAATATGTGAAGATAATCCAATATTAAGTATTCATGGTTTGTTTCTTTTACTTTCTTTTAGAGTTGTTTCAACAACAAAATCTCTTTCCTCAACTTGCTTTTTTTCATCTTTCATTTCTTTCCTATCATAAGAAACCTATTCGGGAAGTAATGTCACACATATTTCAGCATGACAACCAGATTGATCATATATTCCACAAACTTCTTCAGGATATTCAAATTTATTTCTTGTTGGCAAGTTTCTAACATCTTGAGAATTCACTTTTTCAACTTTCAGTAAGTTAGGAAAGTGTCTCATTCTACATTTACTATTTCTACCAATTTTCTCAAACCTTATTATGGTAAGGATATGTTTTTCCAAAAAGTATAATAATTTTTCCCATATATTCCACAATAATAGAAATAATCATAAAATCTTTATATTTTATCGAAATAAGATCTTTCTCAATTAAAACATTGTTGAGGTTTGTAAATTTTTCAAATATAACATAATCAGGATGTGGACCATCTATTATTTTGAGTGATTTTTCTACTTTTGTAGATTTGATAGGTTTATTGCATCCTTTTTCCACCCAATATTTCCAAATACTTTTTCTGAAACCTGAAATGCTGTAAGAATTAGATGAAATATTTTTTTAGTAAGAGAATATTTCAACTGATTCTTTTATTGGACATTGTTTGAAACTTTTGAAGTATCATTTTTTACTTCTGAAGCTTTGTTTACTTTTTCATTCATCTTCCTCAAAGTTCTTTCAGACTTAAGAAGTTTTTATTGAAAACTGTTAACTTCTTCATCCTTAGTTTCCAACTTCTTGATAAGATCTTCAATCATCTTTTCCTATTCAGCAATTTTAAGTTTGTAACTTAAAATATCCTTGATTTATTCTTACTCTTACTTGATAAAATATTTTATTCCATCTCAAACTTCTTGAAAATCTTTCTTCATAACTCTAATTTCCTTCTTGAGAGTTTTGTTTTTCTCAAGACATATAAAAAGTTTGGTTCTAAGCTGATACTTTCTATAAGATTCTTCGTGACCTTCTTCACTCTCTAAGGAATCTTCTTTTTTCTCAAATTTTTTAATGAAGGTTATTAATTGTTATGAACATTCATATTTAGACGAATTGTTGTCAGTTAAGTATGATTCAACTTTATTAATTAACATACTTCTTTTGTTTCCAATAAACTTCTTCTTGTATCTATTGGAAGTCTTTTCTTCTTCATTATTTTTCTTCCACTTATTTCATCAAGGTTTTCTATCAGAATAATCTAGATATTCTCCAAATTTATTCTTGGGGAAATTCATAGAAAAGTTTCTAATTCCACCACACTCAAAATATATTAGAGTAAGATGACCTCCATAATTTCTTCTTCCTCTTTGATACTTCTTGTATATAAGAGACATGATTTTTTTCATTCAACTTGCCATCCTCTTTATCTTCGGAGTCATGAGAATCAATATCTTTAACATATTGAATTTTCAACTTCTCATATATTCAAAATTATTTTTATATTTTATCTTATTTTTAAACATTGTATATTTCCTCATTTCATAAGCAACAAGAAAGTTATCAAATTCATCAAGAGATAAATCATATTTATTTTATAAAGAAGAAATTTTAGAATCAAACTTGTATAGAAAGTTTCTCAAAAGTTTATTCAAAATTGTATAATTATCTAAGACATCTCTGAATACTCTGATGTTGCAAAATATCATTTACTATAGTGAGGTATTTATCATTTTTTTCTTCATCTCTCATTCATATGTCTTCATACTTACTATGCCAGATTTTTAAATTTGCTTCCTTAAATTGTGAATTCCCTTATAAAACACTTTCCATCTTGTTCCACATACTTTTTTAAGTTTTGAAACCCATAAAATTAGGATAAACATTCTCTAATAAATATATAAGGATTTTATTTCTAGTATTTCCATCAACTTCTATATTTCTATTATCAGAAAATTTCACTGGATCATCTTTCTCAATAGGTAGAAACCAATAGTAGCAGCATAAACAACTTCCAAGCCAATATATTAGAGATAAGGAGTCATCCTATTTTTTCATCCATAGTAATTTTTTCTATAAAATGTAGTAATTAATTTACTTTTGATAGAATTAATATTATCCATGATAAGGATTCAACAAGGTAACCTTCCCTCTGATACCAATTAAAGTTACAAAGGATTAAATAACAACTGAGTGGGGGGTTTAATCAGTTGTTCACTATTTATAAGTTTCAAAACATTTAGAAACTTAAACCCTACAACCTATTAAGATTTATTTTTTTATCAACTTTTGGTAAATACTCATGCATGAAAAAGTAGGAAATCAAGTATAGAACATAATATTTAAAAGGTCCATCCTCAATGTGAGAACCTACATCCTTACTATAGCCAATCCCATGGGTCTATGGAAATCCACTATTAAGAAGAAGTGAATAAAAATTGTGCCAACTCCTATTAGACACCTTATATCTCTTAATAGGAATGATTATACTGACTCTCGTCAGTTTACAATGTATTCTTATAAAACAGTTAATCCAAATAAAAGAATAAATACTTTGTTAAATCTTCTCTATAATTTCTCAGTCTATATCCTCCGTTTGATTTGACTGGATCTGATTCTCTAAATATGATAATGCTAGATCTTATTTTCTCAGTACGATAATTATTGATTCTATTTTCTAAAAACTATAAACTCACTCTCAATATGAAAAACTCAAACTCTGATAGAATTCTTAATTCAATTCTTCTTTAATATGATGGTAAATTTCACTTTGATTTATATAGTGCTTTGCATTTTTTTGGTGTGTGAAAGTTGTGAATGAACAAATGATCTAAGGAAGTATTTAATGGAAACTCAGAAAACAAAGGTAGAAAACTTGAAAACTTTCCCCCCTTCCTAAAATCTCAAAATATTTTAAAATATCTCACATTTAAAACTTTAACTTTTAATTCTTCAAACCTCCTTATATTTCTCTTAGATTTATGAAAAATTGAAATTCAAGCTTGACTTATTCAACTCTTTATATATTTCTCATCTAATTATGATCTGTTTCTTTCTCATCTCATTATGATATTATTATTTATCATCTCATTATGATATGTTTCTTTTCTCATCGCATTATGATCTATTTATTTATCATCTCATTATGATCTATTTCTTTCTCAACTCATTATGATATGCTTATTTCTTATCTCATTACGATCTGTTTCCTTTCTCAGCTCATTACAATCTATTTCTTTATTAGCTCATTACGATCTATTTTTTTCTCAGCTTTTTATGATCTGTTTCTTTTTTAGCTCATTTCAATCTACTTCTTTCTCATCTCATTACAATTTGTTTCTTTCACAGTACAATTTTATCAGTATAAAAAAGTGAGTACAAAAATCTGAGTATGAAAATATGAGTATGAAAATATTAGTACGATTTTCCTAATATGAAAATACGAGTATCAAAATCTTAGTAAAAAAATATAGGTATGAAAATATTAGTATGATTTTATTAGTATTAAAATCTGAGTATAAAAATCTCAGTCCGATTTTCCCAATATGAAAAACATAGTATGATTTTCTTCTTCCTTAGTCTTAGCAATATCTTTTTCTTACTCAACTCGTTATGATGTAATTCTCATTATGATATAAATCCCATTATGATGGAAATATCATTTTTAAACTATGAAATTATTCAAACCTCTCCACTATTTCTTCCAAGTCTTTTATTATGAGTGTTTTCATGATTTTTTAGAACTTCTTGATCAGTAAAGCATCATCTGATTTTATTTAGAAAGTATGAAAACATTATAACTCCTGACTTAGCTTTCTTATTACAAAACTCTTTACTAACTTCATTCTTTCTATGAATACAATAAAGTGTATGATCAACAACTTTATCTTCCTAAATTCTTCTATGTCTGGTGTAGCTCAATATTAAAACATGGTTCTAGAAACTTATGTATGAAAAATAACCTCATTATGATGGACTAGGTCTGATTCCTAAAAAATGAATATATTCTTCAACAAAAAGTTTAGTTGTCAACAAATACAAAAACTTTGTTAAAAACAATTCACAAAGGTTATTCAGAAGAACTATATAGGAGTGTTATATTTTTTCCCATTACATTCATTGTCCATATTATCCTTATCTCCACAATTTTAACAAAATATCATGCCCTTCAATCATAATCCAAGATTTTTCTTTCCATAATTTTCACATAATAGATATTTACTCATTCCTTTATTCATCTTTGATGTGTTAACTTATTATCTATTCTTAGTCAACCTATTCTTCTCTTTATTTCCCTAGAATATATAGGATCTATAAAATTCCTTCTCTGTTTTTATGGAAAATAATACTATTTCATCTTCTGATTAAAAAAATTGAGAAACCAGTCCCCTTTAGAGGCTTGGCTTAAGACCATCAAAGAAATGGTCAATATTGATTTAAAAATTATTTATGTAATCTATACCATACAAGGATATTCTTGTAAATTTATCCTCATACTCCGCAATAATTTCTTCTTCTTTTTAATATTAGTAACTTTATCTTCATTTCAATTTGTTTCTCATAAGATAAATATTTATCGAATAATGTTACATTAAAACCTATCCATTACATGTGTTATATTTCTTATTACTTCCTATTATTTTGGATCAATAACCAATAGTTATCAAAATAACATTTAATAAAATACACTATTATTATAAATTCTTCCCTTTCATTTCATCCCAAGTCCAACAAAATCTTTTCAAGGTACTTAATCTTTTGCTCAGCTACCATTGGATTAGTAGTTCCACTAAAATATGACAGAATCTATCACATGAAACAATCCAATATAGGTGTTCATTTTTTGAAACATAATGTTTCTCTATATTTGAAAGTTTATTATTCATAACCTGGGTTAGTTTCCATAATATGGTCATTATCTTCTCATCTCCAACACTAGTTTTATTGGCTTTCACATCAGGGAAATTTCTATATTGGACATGAGTATTGATGCCATTTTTTATGCCAAGTTCCATTTATAAAAAATGGAATACACTAGAATGGATCATAAAATGATGAATTTTAAATCATATTATATAATTTTAAATATGATGTAACACTTAACTTAAATAAAAAAATTATTCATTTTTAATCTCAAAATCATAAAGTTGGTTTTTTTAGTAATACCTTTAAATCATAAAAATATTTTCAAATATTTCATAATGGTTTGTAAATAAAATGTGAATTAAACCAAGAATATTCCTCGAGAGTGTCAAACCATGTATTTAGTAAGGTCACATCCACCGTGCACGAGACTGATGGTCGATATATACTTGACCAACTCTTTTCAATGTTATTATCCCTATATGAATATGTGCCAAAAACCACATCCACTTGTAGTATATATACAAGTATGTATTTCTAAAAAAATAACATAATCACTATATTAACTAGACTTTTATAATATTATCCTACAATTAGAAAAATCCTTAAATTATATCGTAGGGTTATGTTTCCTAATCTATGTTTTTTTAAATATAGTTCCACATGTTTCTACTAGACTTTATCTGATACCACTATAACAGCCCCAACCCTAGTAAACCAGATTTAGTTTATACTTTATTATATTAGTATAAGATATATGGGATCACATAACCAATTATCAATCATTTTGGTAGTTTGGAATAACCAAATAGAATTTTTCTTCCCATTTTATAATGGAAATAAAATATGAAAATAATATTCTATATCTGTGAATACTTTCAAAGATTCCTAATTCATATCCCAGGGAAAGGAAACAAAATAAGGGTGATATCAAATGCTCGGTAAGGGTTATTTATAGTGGAATATATCAATATCAAATAATTCATAAAAAATATAGTAAGATAAATAAATGAAAATGCATTCCATTTAATTAAAACAAGTGCACAAAATGATTACATGAATAATATCAATGAAATAATATCATGGATAATAATAATTGAATTATAAATTAAGGAAATTCGTAATGATGGATGTAATTATCTTATACATCATGATATATCTACCATCAAGGCCTAATTCCAAGATAGTTTAATCGATGGGTGTGTATACACAAAAAACCTCATTTGATAATTTTGGCCAAATAGTTTGTATCATTATACCTATTAATGCATAGAGGGGTTATTTATAATGGATCCCCACCCATAACTATATTTCCAATGCATTACTCACATATTGAATGATAAATTTAATTAATAAAAAATATTTCTTATCAAAAAATATTTGTATTGAGTAAATAATACAGAATATTAAGATTTCCCCAATCAATCAAATAAATTTTATAGTAAAAACCATATGTAAAAATGGTATATGGTTTAGAAAATAATTATATCCATGATACAAATAATATTAATATTTAATAGAAATGTAATTTCCAATTTAAAATTATCACAATAAATTGAATGTTTCAAGAGAAATTTAATGACCAAAAAATTAGTCAGGGATAAAATATGACCACCAATTCATTAGAAATATAGGTTTTTAATTAAAATCATATATATTAGATAATAAAGGAAAATATAATAAAAACATTAACATAATATTTCATTAAATAATTTTTTTTAAAACCTTTGAAAACTTTTATAAGAATCTAAATAGTGTAAAATGGTTTGGATGGTGGGAAAATATGTTAACACACTAGTGCAGAAAACGTTATTTACGTCAGTTATTTTTCATTTTTTATGTCGGTTTTTAGCCGACGTTAATACGGACGACGTTATGAATAACATTTTTTACGTCGTTTATTTAAAAACTGACATAAAAAACCTAACATCATGGTGTTTATCACGTCAGTTAGTTAATAATCGACGTGAAAAAACTGGGGGGGGTTATAACGTCGGTTATTATATAATCGTCGTGATAAACCAGGGGGGTTTTTCATGTCGATTATATAATAACCGACATCATAAACCCGTGCGGGGGATTTTCATCACGTCGGTTATTAAATAACCGACGTGATAAACCCCTGGGAAATGGTTTATCACGTTGGTTATATAATAACTGACGTGCTAAACTAGTCCGGGGGGGTTTATCACGTCGGTTATTTAATAACCGATGTGTTAAACTAGTTCGATGGGGGTTTATCATGTTGGTTATTAAATAACTAACGTGATAAACCATTTCCCAGGCCTTTTATCACGTTGGTTATTAAACAACCAACGTGATAAACCATTCCACAGGTGTTTATCATGTCGATTATTAAAAAAACCGATGTGATAAACCCTTCCCGATTTCTTTATCGCGTCGGTCATAAAATAACCGACGTGGAAGACAAATTTTTTAAAAAAAAATGAATGAATTCCTATTCTCTCCCCCATAAACAACCAGAAACCAAATCAAGAATTCGTACCACAAAAATAGAAGTAGATCAAAATAAGAACTAAATCAAAATTAAGCATTTACCTTGATAACATATAAAACTCAGCCCACTTGACAACCCCCACCACACCCCTGGACTGCCCCCCAACCCCTGGACAGCCCCAAAAACCCCAGGACATCCCCAAACACCCCACGGAAACCCCCCCCCCCCTACTGGACTCCCACCACCCCCTGAGCAGCACCCCCTGACCCCACTTGATAGCCCCCACCACACCCCTGGACTGCCCCCCGACCCCCTGGACATCCCCAAACACCCCGGGATAACCCCCCACCCTCCTGAACAGCACCCCTTCACCCCCTCATCCCAATTGACAGCCCCCACCACACCCTTGGACAGCCCCTAACCCTCTGGACAGCCCCAAACACCCCAAGACAACCCCCCCCCCCACCCCCCCCCCCCCCACCCTACCCACCCCCATGTATACCCCCCACACCATGGACAGCCCTCCCCCACCCCATTGGATCCCCCACCACACCCCTGGACTGCCCCCTGACCCCCTAGACAGCCCCAAACACCCCTGGACAACCCCCCCCCCCCCCCACCCTCATGTATACCACCCCCCACCCCCTGGACAGCACTTACACACCCCTAGACAAACCTCCCGCACCCCTGAAACAAACCAAAAAGTTACCGAAAACAAACCAGAACCCCCTCACCCCACTAGACTGCCCCCACCACACCCCCGGACACTCCCCCCACCACACCCCTGGACACTCCCCCCCCCCCCCCCCACACCCCTGGATATCACCACCACCCCCTAGACATCCCCCCACCCTCCTGTAGACCCCCCCCCCCTGGACAACACTCCCACATCCCTGGAAAGCCCTCCCACACCCTTGAAACAGACCAAAAAGTTACCAAAAACATACTAGAACCCCCTCAACCAACTATACAGCCCCACCACACCCCTGGATTGCCCCCCCCCCCCATCCCCATGGACACCCTGGATCCCCCCCCCCACCCCACCCCACCCCATTGGACATCCCCCCCCTGGAAACCCCCCTCACCCCACAAGACATTCCCACACCCCTGGACACCCCCTGGACAGCTTCCCACTCCCCTGGACAGCCCTTTCACCCACCTAGAAATGCTTCCACCCCCCTGGACTCCCCCCCCCCCACTCTCATGGACACCCAGGACCCCCCACCCCATCGGACAGCCCTCCCAGACCCCTAGACACCCCCACCCCACTGAACACCCCCCACACCCTTGGAACCCCTCCCCCCCCCCCCCCCAGACCAGAATCCATACCAGAAAAACCATCATAAGTAGACCAAAACAAGAAGTAGAGAAAAATTAAACATTCACATATATAACATTCAAAACATACACTATCAACTTCAAAAAAAATCCAACCTAAACGACTACCAAATACATAATTACAACGACAATATTTAAAATTACATTTTACATTACAAACAACTAAAATTCAATCAAACCTATAAAATAATTTGACCACTCCACTTTTAAGTGTTTGATGTCTTTAGCAGTATAGGGTTGAGGTTCATTAAAAAGATAAAAATGAAAAGGATAGTAGTTAACATGTATAATGAATAAATCAAATTGAAATATTATGGCAAAGTTTAAGAGGAAATCTTACCAGGTCAAAATTCACAACTGTCCCAGTTGTTATTATTTCATACATAAATCTTAACATATAATATCTGCATTCAATGGCGCCTTGTTGTTCATGAAAATTCTTTTTGAATGAGTGTAAATTAAATATATTATTTTTATGTAATAAATCAAAAATTAAAAATTACAAATGGATATTTACCTTCGCATTTACATATTTGATCTTTGCACTCCTTTTCTTTGTGTTTTTTCGAAAGTATGCACATGCCCTATTAGAAAATAATACAAATGGGGTACATTTAAAATTCATTATAATATATAAAACTACTGAGAAATTTAAACTTACTTTTCTAATATATTCTTAAAACTTTCCCGCACATCATCATGGACAGAGCATATCTAATAAAGTGCTTTCTCCCTGGGGAAAAAAACCCCCTAACATCAAATGATCACTGATAAAAGGAAATTTAAGGTTAGTGGTTTTTTATGTTAAAAGATAATGAACTCTTTGAGAGATATGTGTTTCATACCTCTCAAAAAAATTCATCATCCAACATTATGTGACTATATTCTTTTCAAGTCCTTCAGCAATATAAAGCATTATTTGTTCCTTATCCAATGAACATGCTTCAGGGGAAATCAATTGCGGGTCCATGAATCCATATACATCTGTCAGCTCATTCCTCTCACAAATTTTATAAAGATACCTAACAAAAAATAGACATAAGTATGCATTTTTCATAAATATAACACAGGGAAAAGTTGTTAAGACTTACAAGGAAAAAATTTGTACCACGTTGATGCCCAAATTATCTCTAGTAACAAGCTCCATGATATAAGTTTTCATAATACCCACACTTATTGCACATCCAAAAACATGAGATTCCATTGGAAACTCATAATGACCCGCCAACAAATTTGAATATCTTGACAATCTGTCAAGACTACTAGAATCTATATCTGATGTCATAGCCATTTGTCTTTGTTGTTGTCTATACAGTATTTCTTTACCTTTGAAGTATTCTTGTAAAAATAAATAGAAAAATATATTAGTTTTCGAATGATAAAAAAACTTTAATAAAAAAAAATATATAACATTCATACCTCTATGGTAATGAGTCGAAGAAGTCTGGATGGCCAAATTAAAAAATGGCTGATACTATGTCCAACTGTCGTCACCTCATCTGTAGGTAATGGTACTCGAGCTGATCTATCTATAATATCCTGTATAGTGACCCTATGATTATCTACCTCTAATTGTTGATGATGAACTGTATCTCCTATACAATATACCAACCCATATGCAACTGTATGATGTTGAGGATCATCAACATACAACTCGCAATAAGTAGGAAGCTACAGCGGAGAAGTAGGATAAAAAATGGGGTCCGTAGGCTGAGGTGGGGGAGTGGGAGCTACTGGCGGAGGTGGAGGATAAATAATGGGGTCTACAGGGGGATGTGGAGGAGTGGGAGATGCAGTCTGAAATTGTCTTTTCATGTCTGCAAACATAGACTGTACCGACGCTCTAATATTTTCCTCCATCATCGCATTAATATTATGAACTTCAGCCTCCAAGGATTCTATTTTTTTATAAATGCCCTCAACGTTAGAAGTTGAAGAACGTGGCAACACTTTTCTTACCAATACACCTGTTAGATATCCTCTTACACGACCAGGATTTTCAGGCTTTCCCAATGCTACAGATAAAATATATTGCCTCCCAGTAGCTGTAAATGCCCCCTGTGAACTCTGCTTCTCAATAGAGTATTGTATTAATTAATTTAACATTTATGTAATTATTGAAATTATATAAAGAAAATAATTAACTTAAATAAATAAAATAGATATCTTACAATCCTCTCGGCTACAATTCTCGATTATTCTGAAAGATATTTCCCTTCCGAGCTCTCTTCCATTTTTCATGTCTAGATAGAGGGGATGTAGGGGCCACCTCTCCAGATCTTGAAGACTCAGCTCTTAGTTGTTGAAATTTTTCCACCATCATTTGTTCTTCCAAAAATTCATACCCTCCCTGAGATAAACTATGAGGGTATACATTTTTAGATTGGATCTCATGATGATATTTCCTTGTTTACTGTAAATTGAGAATAATAAATCATTAAAAAAATTAATAAAATCATTTATATAAGAAATATTATAAAAGTTTACATTGCCCTAACCAAAAATGACTCTTTTCTTATACTTTTAAAAAACTGTCTCCATGTGTCTTCATCTATAAAAGGATATATACGACATGGATTGTCATGACTCCTATGACCATAAATGAAATCAGATGAGAGGGTTGATTTGAAATCCCTCCATCTCCTGGCATCCAACGATAAGCATTTCTTCATGACTCCTCCAGTGTCAGGAATATCAAATGTCATCTGATAAAGAATAGGTTAAACATATTATATATACTAGAAACATTTAAATAATATTCAAATAATAGAAAAAGATCTTACCAAAATCATCTCCCACAACTGATAGATTATCACTTTATCCACACTTCTCCAGTCATCATACAGAATTATTACTTTTATCTTAGCATGAGTTGATACAAAACTCTTAAAATATTTTTCATTTGGACCTCTAGGAATATCATCATCATCAAACTCAATGAGTATCCTCTAATCATGCGTACCGGCAAGTGATAATTTTGGTAAACGTGTGCACCCATGTTTACCAACCTTTGAACTATTTGTCGTAATATGATCACATGAGGAAGATTGGGGAACATCAAGAGGATCATGTGAATGTTCCTCCCTAGAGGTATGACCAATATGCTCATCTCCAAAATCATGTGGCTGATCAACTGAATGATCTGTCATTATCCTTCAAATCAAAAAATACAAACATTAGTTCACAAATATACAAATTCAAATATTTTAATACTATTGTAATCAGAAAATAGAGAAGTGTACTAAGTTATGTAATAGTAAACATTGGTAATATGGTAAGAATGTTAAACAATGGTAAAGATGGTCAAGATGGTCAAGATGGTAAACATGGTAAACCTGGTAAACCTGGTAAACATGGTAAAGTAATTGTCACTGAACAAAAATAATAGATATATAATTCATGTAATGGTAAACATGATAAAGTAAACTAAACAAACTTAAAACAAACAAAAACTTATACTTATTTTTTTTTAATATATGTTTTAATAAAGAAAAAACTTACAATATCTAACATTTTATGAAAAAAATAAATGTAAAGAAGAAATAAACATATGTTACCTATAATTTTAGGAATGCACAAATGGATTATTTTCCCAAATTCCTTCGTCGTGATCGTTCCTTATGGAACAAACTGTGTCTTCAACATTCTCATTATTATGTTATATTAATCTTTCCATAGAAGTAGGGATATCACATAAATCAGTATCTTCATCAAGTTCATCCTCACCAACATATTGTTTTTTTTCTTGTAAAACAACATCCCACTGCATATCTGATTGATCTACTACATAGAAATTTTTTTGCATGTGTTTCCATTATAAAAGAATCAGTTGTGTCTTCCAATCTATTTAGATTATCAAGTGTCATTCCAAATTCATCGTGTCTGACACTGTTGTTACTGATAAACCATTTACAGTTAAAAATAGGAACTTTAATTTTAAAGTAATCAACCTCACATATGTCTTCAATCACTCCATAATATGCACTTGATGTAGAAATTGGGTTTTTATCCTTTGAACTCGAAAAATGCATTTCTTATGCAAACACCAATACACCACTATTCTGAACTACACTTCTATTGTCCTGAGCTTTCGTATGAAATGTATAGCCATTAATGTTATAACCAGACCATGTTATCACATTTAAACATGGACCACCCACTATCCATTTTAATGTCTCTGATACATCTAATCTACCAAGCAAGGTCTTTTTAAACCATGAAAAAAAGGTTTTGTTGTGCTCATTCAAAATCCACATTTATTTCTTCTTTGGATGACATTGTTTCAACTCATTAATATGCAATGTGATATATGGTTGAGCATCAGCTATGTTATTCAAGATGTATGATTCTAACTTCTTCATCTGTTCAGCTGACAATGATTTGACTTTTAAGCCACGAATCCCCTTTCCCTCATTATTAACTCATTCATGGCGAGATGGAGGCAAACCTATGTGTTGCACCGTAGCCATGTAGCTCATACAAAACTTTTCTACCTCATAAATATACTTTTCAATAATGGAGGCTTCAGGTCGATAGGGATTTTTAACTTACCCCTTTAATATTTTCATATACCTTTCAAAAGGATACATCCATCAAAGATATATAGGTCCACAAAGCCTTATTTCTCAAACCAGATGAATCATAAAATGCACCATTATATAAAAAAAAGTTGGAGGAAAATACATTTCCAATTGATAAAGTATAAAAATTGTATCCTTTTCCAAAATGTTCAAAGCATTCACATCAATTTCCTTGTTACAAATTGAATTGAAAAAATAACACAACTTCATTATAGTCTTTCTAACATGGATGGGAAATATTCCACACAATGCAACTGGTAGAATTTGTTGCATCATAATGTGACAATCATGTGATTTCATACCTATCAACTTCAAGTCCTTTAATGAGACAGAATTTTTCACATTTGAATAATAAACTTGAGGCACTTTGATATCATGAAGAAACTGAAAAAATCCAATTTTCTCCCTCTTCAATAATGTATGACAAGCCAGGGGAAGAAATGTTCATCTTCCTTTAGGAGTGGGAGCTAACTCCAAACGTATTCCCATTGATATTAAGTCTAATATTGCATTTAACCCATCTTTTTTCTTTCCTTTAATATCTAATAATGTTCCAATAAAACAATCACAGATATTCTTCTCCAAGTGCATGACATCAATATTATGTTTAACTTCATGATACCTCCAATATGGTAGCTTAAAAAATATTGACATTTTCTTTGAAATATGTCTATCATTACCAGATTTCTATGTCTTTCCCAATGTCACATCAAGGTTTTTCACCCTCTCAAAATACAGATCAGGGGATAAAGGTTTTGGAGTAGTATCAAATTCTTGTGAGCCATTGAATGCCTTTTTTAGTCTTCTATAAGGGTGATCCATAGGTAAAAACTTTCAATGACCCATGTACACTATTTTCCTCCCATGATACAATTGACAATATGACGTCTGTTGTTTGAAAATTGGACATGCTTTATGCCCTTTAACACTGTATCTAGACAAATTTTCATACACTGGGAAGTCATTTATAGTGAATAGAAGCACTGCATGTAGTTGAAAATATTCTATTTTATAAGAATCATACACCCCAATACCATCATCCCATAACAGTTTCAAATCATCAATCAATGGTGACAAGTAAACATCAATATCCTTGTCGGGTTGCTTTGGACCAGAGATCATTATACTCAACATGACATATTTTCACTTCATACAAACTTCAGGATAGAGGTTGTAAATTACCAATAAAATAGGCCATGAACTATGTGTGCTACTAAGGGTTCGATATGGATTCATTCCATCTGTGCACAACCCTAGTCTGAGATTTCTAATTTCATTTCCAAATGTAGAATATTGCGCATCAATTTTCTTCCATTGTGGACAATCAGCTGGATGATGTATTTTTCCATCACATACCCATTCATCATCATGCCATCTTAACCTTTTTTCATCATGTTAATTAGAAAATAAACGTTTGAAACGATGAATTATAGGAAGATACCAAAATAACTTTGAAGGGATCTTTGTAATCTATACATTAGCATGTGATTTTTCTTTCACCTTATATCGTGACGTCCCACATTTAGGAAACTCTGACATAAATTCATATTCCTTCCTATATATAATGCAGTCATTCAGACAGGAATGTATTTTATTGTATCCCAATCCCATCAGGTATTATATTTTCTTGGCCTTATAATGTGAATCTGGAAGATCGTTATCTTTTGGAAGAATGTCTTTCATCAATTGTAGCATCTCTGTAAAACTTCTGTCACTCCATCCATGTTTCAACTTCTGGTTAATCAAATTTTAACACTACTGAAAAAACCGTAAAATCTGTACAACCAGGATATAATGGTTTTCAACATCACCATATAGACACGCAACTATCAGTTCTATCTCAATTTGTTCTTCTACAATATCGCGAATCATTTCTTCAATTCCATCGGAGTTACCATCTTGAGAATCATCATCATCAGTGACATTCCATCCAGTTTCACCATGCCAAATCCAAGGGTTGTAACTCGTATTAAAACCATGAAAAATTAGATGATATTTTATCTCTCTACTTTTCAACTTCTTCATATTCAAACATTTCAGGCATGGACAGAAAAAAAAATGTCACCACTTAGAACATTCCGTTTAGAAAATTCCAAAAAGGCATCAAAACCTTCCTCATATTCATTTCTCATTCGATGTGTTGTAATCCAACTTCAACTAATTATTACCTATAACAAATATCAAATATATATATATATTTAAGATAAGAAAAATATATGTTTATATGAAAAAAATCATAATTTAAATGTAAAACAATTTTGAAATATAAAACAAATCTATGAGTATTTAAAAAAATATGCTTGAATGTTATTTTAAAAACAAAATATAGTTAGATATAACAGTTTTAAATTCCATTGAATCAAAGAAACCCATGGGGCCTACAATGGTTGATAGAAAATTGGAGAAAATGGAGTAAACCTGAGAATCAAATCAAATTTAAAATAAAAATTCAGATGGAGAAAATCACAATGTAAATCCAATCATCATGGCACAATCATCATGTCATAATCTCAGAAACCATGATGTAGTAGTCAATCCCAACTTACACTTATCCCTCACCCCCTTGGACACCCCCTGGACACCACCACCCCCTTGTACTGCCCCCCCCCCACCCCCTGGACACCGCCCCAACCCCCTTGGACACCCCATAGACACCACCACACCCTTGGATAGCACCCCCCCCCCCATCCCTCTTGGACACCCACCCCCTGGACAGCCCCCCACCCCCTTGGACACCCCCCTGGACAGCACCCCACCCCTCTAGACAACACCCCCACCCCACCCCTTATGGACACCACCCCCCACCCCCTACCCCCTTGGACACCCCCCCGGACACCCCCAACCCTCTGGGCAGCCCCTCCACCCCCTGGACAGCCCCCCACCCCTCTAGACAGCACCCCCCACCCCTCCTGGACACCACCCCCCACCCCCTACCCCCTTGGACACCCCCTTGGACACCCCCCAACCCTCTGGAAATCCCCACCCCCTGGACAGCCCCCCATCCCTCTAGACAGCACCCCCCACCCCTCCTGGACACCACCACCCCCCCTTGGACCCCCCATGGACACCCCCCCCCCCACACCCTCTGGACAGCCCCCCCCCCCCCCCCCCCCTCCCGAACAACCCCCAAAACCCTCTGGACAGGCCCCCACACCCTTGGACAGCCCCCCACACCCACCCACCCCCTTGGACACCCCCCTGGAAACCCCCCAACCCTCTGGGTAGCCCCCCTAGAAAACCCCCCAAACCCTCTGGACAGGCCCCCACCCCCTTGGACTGCCCCCCCCCCAACCCACCCCCTTGGACACCCCCCTAGACACCCCCCAACCCTCTGGACAGCCCCCCACCCCCTGGACAGCCCCCCACCCCTCTAGACAGCACCCCCCCCCCCCCTCACCCCTCCTGAACACCACCCCCCACCCCATACCCCCTTGGACACCCCCCTGGATAGCCCCCCACCCCTCTAGAAAGCACCCCCCACCCATCCTGGACACCACCCCCAACCCCCTACCCCCTTGGACACTCCCTGGACACCCTCCAACCCTCTAGATAGCACCCCCCCCCCACCCCCTGGACAGCCCCCCACCACTCTAGACAGCACACCCCACCCCTCCTGGACACCACCCCCCACCCCCTTGGACACCCCCTGGACCCCCCCCCCCCCAACCCTCTGTATAGCCCCCCCCCCCGGACAACCCCCCAAACCCTTTGGACAGGCCCCCACCCCCTTGGACAGCCCCCCCTCCCCACCCACCCACCCACCCCCTTGGACCCCCCCCCCCCCCCCCACACACACACACACCCCTGGACAGCCCCCCCCCCCCCACCTCCATGGACACCCTGGACAGCCCCCAACCCCCTGTACAGCCACTAAACCTCTTGACAGCCTCCCAAAACCATGGGATTTTAACCTCAAGCTACTAGTTTTGGCATATCTAGATATTTTAACCTCAAGGTACTAGTTTTGGTATCATGCCATTATTCAAAATGAGAACCATGAATTGTATCTCCTACTAGTCTAAAATGATCTATTGTGCAATGAATCAGTTTTTAATAGCATATGAAGACTTATAATATTCCACTAAAATAAGCGACGTAAATAGATTATAGAACAACAAAAAGTGATACCCAAAATTGAAACAACCAAGGATCCAAAACAAACATTCCACCATGAAAAACCATATATATACTTATAAAATAAATCAAACTAGTACACAGAATGGGTGTATCACAATGGTTTACATATAAATTTCAGTAATATAGGTGGATTAGATCATCAGTTGTCAATGACAACAAAAATTACCATCAATGTCGGGCATTCGCGAAACAAAAAAAACGAAATAGAAGTAGGTGAGGCTTACATGAATATTTCGAGTCGACCTAATAGATCTGGGGATAATAAATAAGATGATGATGGAAAAATGAGTTAAGAGGGTTCGAAATCAAAGAATCTTACCTAGTTTAAACAAAAAAATCGCAAAACGTAAATATAGACTATCCGGGAAAAAATGAACGAAATAAAGTTATGGGAGGATTATCTGAGTATTGCAAGTTGAGATGATAGATCCGAGGAGAGTAAAGATAATAAATAATGATGGAAAATGAGTTTAACGCAATGATATCAACGAGTCTATTAGGGTTTACCGCGTGAGAGAGATGAGTCGCGCGGACTGTTGATCGAAAAATCGTAAATGACAATCCACGGGGCGTGTTAATTTTTTAAATGTTTTATAACGTCGGTTATTTAATAACCGATGTTATAAACTATTTTTATTAAATTTATAACATCGGTAATTATAATAACCAACATTATAAATGTATCAGAAATGGATTTTTTTACGTCGGTTATTTTATAACCGATGTAAAAAAATCCGCGTTTTGGTTTTTTACGTCTGTTATAGAATAACCGACGTAAAAAATACATCAGAAATCCCAGTTTTTTACGTCGGTTATTATATAACTGATGTCAAAAATTCTGCGGGTTGTTTTGTTACATCGGTTATCAAATAACCGACTTCAAAAAGGCCTCAAAATCTGTTTTTTTACGTCGGTTATCAAATAATCAACGTAAAAAACACCACTCTTTGGTTTTTTACGTCAGTTAATTTATAACCGATGTAAAAAAACAAACGCGCGCGATTTTTAACATCGGTTATTAAAATAACCGACGTTAAAAATTTACTCACCGCATTTTTAACATCGGTTATAAAATAACCAACGTAAAAAACCCTGGTTCACAAATTATCACGTCAGTTATATATAACTGACATAAAAAACGGTGATGTAAGTAACGTTTTCTGCACTAGTGACACTGTATATATTAAAAACATTCCTTTTTACTTTTTTGTAAAGAATGTTGAAAATGAACCTTTCATAAAACATTATAAATATTACAATAAAGATATTTAAAATGTTAAATATAACATTAAATTTCCATAATATATCATTTGAGTAAATAAAAAGGACCTTTTTAAAATAATTTATAAAAATATGGATATGGAAGAAAAATATACCCGATCAAAAAAAAGAAATAAGATCATATTTTCTTTTAAACATTTTGTTTCTTGATTAAATATAAAAATAATGGTAAGCTGGAATAAAATATAGAAACTCTTTAAATATTCATAGAATATTGAAATATATTTATTTTATGATGGTTATATTATAATATTCCTTTAATTAAAATAAGAGCAACCCTAAAAAATTAGGTTGTAAAATAAATTCTTACCACATTGGTAACTTTTAAATTATAACCCCTTGAAAGTGTAAACAAGAATTGAAACTTTAATCATAATGAATAAATATATATTCATTTAAAATACATAAAAGAGGTAGTATATACACCACATGAAAATAAATAGGTTCTTAATACTGAATATGTCTCAATGGAGTAGAAATTGAGACGAAATCCCTTTATCTCATGCTTCCCCTTAGTTGAACATGATTTAAAATCCATTATAATGGTTTTAAACAAGGTATTAATTTATAAAATAACCATATTAATATTTATAATATCATATTTGATCCTATTATAAAATCTTATCACCCATTCGTTAACAATATTTCATTATTGCCATTATTTTGTGTGTTAATTTCTTTATTTTATCATACATATTTTGTTGTAGAAGTTCTAGTTCATGTGGATAGGATATATTTTAATCATCTAAATAATTATATTAATGTTATAAATTTAATATTTTTATATTAGATGCATTTTTATAATCCTTCTTTAAATTTTAACATAGAATATGAATCGCATCGCTTCGTGGAGATGGCATGTCGTACATACAAGATCGACATAATCATTTACTTAATGGGTGTAAGTGTAAGTAAATAAAAGATTTATTAAATTTAAATAATAAATATTATTTCATAATTTTCATATATATTCATTATTTCTATCATTTTGAATATCCCTGAGAGACGGTGGTGGAAAAAATTACATCAGTTTGTGAGGCGGTAGTCCTCTATACACACGAACAATGGTTTTGTTTCCCATTTTATGTGGAAGAATATGGATAAATATTATGAAATAAAAATAATAATATATAATTATATTTAGGATACCATTTTTATTATATTTAAATTATTAGGACTTTATTTAAGGTGGTAAAAGAAGAAGTAAAAAAGAAAGAGATTTGTTATGATGATTACCTTCTCTTAGAGAAACATCCATTTGGATCTCTTTTTAAGGACTATAGGATTGGTCTTTTAGGAAGGAAAAATACTCTAGAACATATATAAGGATTTTTTGAAGATATTTTTTTAGGTTTTGGTCAAGATAAATGTCTCAAGAGGTGTGAATCATTTAGGGGAGGAGGTGCCATTTTATAATTGAGGTGAGTGTCACACTTGTAATTTTTCAAAGTTTTAAAATATTATTAAGTAACATTCATGGAAACATGGATCCCAAATGACTCATATTATAATTTTATAAGCTTAAGATATAAATAAAACCAAACAATGTGGTTTTATAAGGTTTTTGGCTCATTTTAATCCTTATATTTTTAAATTAACCTCTCAGTAAACTCATTTTGACCTTAACTGTGGTATTCAATGTTTACTATTTTAAATATTCATTACGATTAAAAATTAATTTGATATTATTAAATAATATTTTTTATTTTTAATTCCAAATATTTAGTCCATTTTATCAAGTTTAATTCAAATAATATGTAGAATTTAATTTAAAAATGAACCCATAAAATGTGATGAAAAAATGATTTTTCAAGAAATGCATTTTTCAAGCATAAGATGATCTTACATTAAATATATAACTAGTAATAATAATTATATATATTTAAATTAATATAGTTATATATATAATATATACAATATATTTCAATCATTCATTATTAAATATCATTTTAATTAATTAAAATAGAAAGACATTATGTATTTAAAAAATCATTAAAAAATATCCCTTTTACCTCCAAATGATATTATCTTTATTTTTATCAAATTTATTATAAACACATGGTTAATTCTACATATTATAACACATTATTATATATAAAAATTGGAATTGTTAAATACTGTATTTTTAATTATTCATAAAATCTTATTTCTAATGGAAAAATTCAAAACCCATTCTAGGATTATTTTTGACATGGTAAGCTCAAAATCAATATTCATCATATCAAATTTGAATTTTTGTGGCATAAAATATTAAAATGTGAGTTATATTAAAGATTTATTAAAATATAATGTTCACTAATAATAATTTAATCTTGGGTTTTATAATACATCTCATATATATATCATATATAAGTATGGATTTAGGGCATATCTTCTTCACATACAACAACGATTGAAACCATAGCTTTAGGAAATAAAAAAATACCTAAATCACATAAATCCATTGAAATTGTGTGTTTAGACCACATAATGTAATGATTTTAAATCATATCTTTAGATTTGATGTGTACATAGTTATCCAAAAATCATGGTTATATATTTATTGTTATGTAATATTTTTCTATAGTTTGAAAAACTATTGTTGTAATCTAGTTTCATGGTTTTAGGATCATTTATATGATTTTTAAAATTTGGTAAAAGACTTTTTTTCATAGTAACAAGTGGTAGATGAATGATCAGGATGAAATTTTTGACCCATCCTTTATTATGGAAAGGGGTGATAATTCTCTCTATGGGAATTGATAATACATTAAAAGTGTGTTATGATGAAACATACTTACTCCCTTTCTTTCCCAACTCAGGGATACTGACATAACATGATTATAATGACCTAAAATTATATAAATGGCATTACCTTTTAATTGAGTAAATGAATTATTGTTATATAAAACACATACACTACTTTGATTATTTTGGAATGATATATATTGTTGTATTTAAAATATTTTTTAAGAATATTAACCATTCATAATATAGTCATTGTATAGTGACCAATGATATTAGTATATATCAAGGATTACAATAAAGTCCAATTAACATAGATAGAAGAAGTGATGGTCTCAACCAGTAGGACCATTCTCTATGAAGCTCATCTATCATAGATTCTAAGGGAGATGGAATCCCTGAGTTGTTCCCCTGACTAATCCCAAGTAAATACTCAACAACTAAATCTCAAGTGAAACATTTTATGGGATAAGTTCAATCTTATCGATAACACAACCCAAACCATGTTCACCAAAACACCCCAAGAAAGAACAACTATCACATACGTTACCCATATGTTGTATGCTTCTATAACAAGGGGTTATGTATCTAGGCCCTAGTATTACAAATTTCAATATTTTTATTTTTTTAATAAAATAATGATTATATTTATCCCATTTTATTATTACTTTATCAATGATTATATAATAAGTTTGATAAAAATTAGATTTAGACATTAAGAAACCAAAATTTTGTTTTTGAAAAATATATAGTTTCAATTAAGACACTTTTTTTATAATTTCAATAACTTCTTAAATAAATTATTTTTTAATAAAATATTCCAATTATATAATAATTATTTAAATAAAAGTGATAATAAAATTTAATAAATACCAACATAATTTTTATAAGGGTCATAAAGTGGTTAATATCATAAAAACTAGTATTTTCTAGTAAATATATATTTTCATGTAAAGTGAAAATTAAAAAAAAATATAGGAAATTATAAAATAAATATTATTTCTGAAATCATCATTTTTAAATTATCAAATAGTGATTTTTTATAATTTTCTCAGATAGTCAAATATTTTGGTAAAAAATAAATACAATATAAATACATGGTTTCTATTATGATGTCATAATATCCCAAAAGTGAGGTAATAAATTATATAAAATACATATATGACCAAATATATATTTACCCCTTAAAATAATGAGGTTTTAAAGTTATTTTATTAATTTTATAATCCTTTAATGGATCCTACAAAACCTATATTATATTTTAAGTTTTTAAAATCAATTCTTTATAAACATGAATCACTTCCACATCACTAGGGGTATTATTTTAATATGTTTGGTTCTTGGAATTATAAAAAATTTAAAACCACTCTAATTTGGTAAAAACCATGAGAAAACCCATGGGAAGGTTTTTTTGTTTGGATAATTTTATTATATAGAGTCCAAAACCTATGTTTAGAAATTAATAAAGAATTCCCCTCTCATTTTCTATAAATACCCACCCAACCTCCCACTCCTCTTCACTCAAAACCCATTGAGCATAAAGTTACTCCCTCTACCTCTCTAAATCCACCCCAATGTGTTCCCAATATCTTAATAATATCGTCCCAATATTTTAGAAGTACCCTCTCAAGGTAAGGGATCCTCTCATCTTTGTTTTTATTTCAAGAACTTTTACTAAGCCTTGTGATTTCCAATTTTTCATGTTATAATATATTTTTACACATCCATTTACTATCCTTATGATTACCAAATAATTATAGGCCATCTTTTACTCACATTAAACCCTCCATTGAACCTTTATGTGCACACGTTATGCTGCCAAAATTATCCTATATTTTTTTCATGAAAAACACTTGCATTGTGAAACCCATCCTCATTTACACTCAATTATATTTACATATATTTACCTATCCTTAATTTATTGGTTACTTCCATATATGTAACCCACACTCCTTGATCATGGGATTAAAATCTATGAAAGTTTCATTATGTTGTATGATCTATGTGGTACACAAATGTATGTATATGATATGAAAGTAACGGTTTTGAATAGAATTATATAGCCCTCCAATGCATTTGGTAATGTGTTTATCTCATGAGATACCATGTATAGTCCATGGTAGGTTATCCTAATCACACTATGTTTTAATTTTTTTTCATTTAGCCTTGAATTATGCTTATGATGTCATGTTTTATTTTGTTTCCACATTCCTATGTTGCCTTAATGTTATCATCTTATATCATGCTTCGATGTTCATTTTTATGATTATCACTCCTAATATGTATCATTAATATGCTTAGTGACTAACATGTATTACTTTAATCTTGTTATTCTTTGAGTATTCTCTTACTAGGATTTATATATCATCCCTACCTTACGTACATCACTAGGTTATCCAGTGTAATTTTAGAAGATCAAAGGAATTTAAGGGTATGTTATGGGATTTTTATATAATTTTGTTATATCCATATTTTAAGTTATGGTTTTGTGTATCTAATTACCCAAATACACTAGAACTTTGGATATTTTTGGATTGTATTATGTGTGTCTTTATGTAATAATTCGTGAATTAAAGTTTATAAAAGATATGGTCTTTCATAGTTGGTATCAGAGCAAGGTCAAGTTATTTTTGGGGATTAGGATTATACAAATTTAGTGAAATCCTTAGGTATAAAACTAAACATATGAAAAAAATAATAAATTATAGTAATGTATAGAGTTAGTGGTTTCAAAATAACAAAATCCATGTATGGATACTAGAAGTTGATGTGGCTCTGGAACAGTTGTACTTAGGGGTAATAACCCTAAAAAGGGTTCATTGGGCATTGAATCAATCTTCACTAGATGAAAAAAAGGACTTTTTTTGCACTTATTTTTACACTCGGGGGATATGATTTGGTAAATTCATATGAATTTTATGAAAACTTATGAAGGGAACAAAATTTTCAATAAAATTTTATATTATGAAATATATCATGGATAACTTAGATTGAAACCTAAAAATTCATAGGTTAAGGAATGTATATTATTTCTGATTAATACTTTAAATGTTCATAGTTTCCATTTCATTTTTTTAATATTTTAATGATTCTCATCCCAACTTTTCCTTTTATTTTAGTTAATGGATGGAAATAGGAGGAACTCATTAAAAAACCAATGTGATAGGAAATGTCCAGATGATATGCCCAATGAAATGGGATCAGAAGTAGAGAACATCATGAAAATACTTACTCAATTAATTAAAGTTATGAATAGAAACTTGAATCAGGTAGAAAACCCATATCCACCTAAGAAGGAGAAAGTTTAAATTGATACCTTTATATCACAAAGGTCACTGATTTTCATTGGATATTCCAATCCATTAATCATCGAACAATGGATAAAATCCATTGAAAATATATTATCCACCCTTTAATTCTATAAGAAAGATAAGGTCGTGTTGGGTATTTATCAAATGCAAGGAGAAGTTGGTTAATGGTGGATGTTGATTAAATATATGAATCCTAAGTATGATATTGAAGTGAAGTATTGGAAAGAATTTTAGAAAAAAATCAATAAATATTTTACCTACACTCTCAAATTTAAAATGGAGAGGAATGTTTTTATCCTCAAGAAAAAGGATGAAAAATCCATCGGTGCATATGAGGAAAGCTTCACAAGACTTGCAAGATATGACTCTAGATTTTTCATTGAACCTAAAAGTAAATTTAATTTCTTCTTTAGTGGTATAAAGATGATTATATGAAAATATTTGGAGATTCAAGACTTTGAAAATTATGAGTAAATTGTTTGATGTTCCCTCAAAGTTCAAATAGAGATTAGTGAATCTTAAGGGTCACATGGGTCTAGAGATAGGAAGTGGAGAATGGAGTTTAATTTTTTGGAACCATGGAGAAATATCATGGTGGAAAAAATCCAATATCCCAATTTTTAAAAGTGTGGGAAGAAGAATACAATAAATTAATTGAAGGGGATAAGTAAATACTTTGGGTGTCAGACGGAAGGGAACCTAGCTAGTAAATACCGATGGGAGAAACCAACTAATGTAATGGAATAAATTAATGATTTAATAAACCCTCATCCTACTTTCCAATGATTTAATTACAATTAATAATTACACTATGTGAATCAATGCACTAAGACAAGGATTGTTGAAGATAACTGACGACGAAAACCTCAAATCCTAGAGAGAATAGGATAGCTTATTCCAACATAGTTTTTGAGGTGGATCCTGAAAATTATGTGGTGAAAGGTATGATAGTTATTAATTAAAAGATAGCACATGTACTATTTGGTTATGGTTCTATAAATTATTTAAAATCATGAAAGTCTAGTAGTACTATTCAAACACCGCCTCAAAATAGAAAGTAGATCTATCAATAAAAATAAAAAATAGATAAATTATTGTATCCTAAGTATATAACTTCTCCCATGCCCATATTTTGGGGATAAACTTCCTATAGAACCTTGTGATACTTAATTTAGTATAATTTTATGAAATTATAGGTATGGATTGGCTTTACTTATATAGATCTGACATAAATTACTAATAGAAGGAAATCACCCTCTGTATTGTGAATCACCCTCTAATTCTATGCAAGTGAAAAGAAGAGGATGAATCTACTTTGGTATAATAATATTAAGAATGGATATTATTACATTATAAGAAATAGTATATACCTCAAATGACTAAGAAAATGGAAAATATCATTATTTATAACATGCTCATTGTGAGGGAATACGTTGATGTGTTTCTTAGAGAATTGTCTAGTCTTCCTCCTGGATGAGATGTTGAGTTATAAATTTAACTTATACCTAGAGATTTTCTAATATACAATACTCCATATATAATGGACACTCTTAAAATTTAATAGATGAAGAATAAACTGAATCATAACCTAGATAAAGTTTTTATACACCCAAGTGTTTTACCATGGAGTGCGCCTATAGTGACCCATAATTTTCATAAAAAATAAGATATATTTGTAGATGAATATTCAATACATAGCATTATAATCCATTATAGAACCTTAAAGGTTTAGTGTATTTGGATACTAGATATATAATCCTCTTATTTCATGAAATATATTCAATATTTCTCACATATAACACTTCTTAGGCATACCATACATAAAACCTTTCTTTTTAACCTAGGGAAGGAAAAAACATAAGAAAGGGGGAGATTAGATTCATAGTATGAGTAAAAATATGATATATCAATCATTGGTTATACATTAGAATAAGATAATCATAAGGATATGATATCATGATCAAAAATTACAAATTTTACACCCAATCTATCATAGATCATAAAAAAAAGTCATGGCATAAAAATTTATCATAATAATAGAGAATATTTATACAAGTGTGGAATCATCAATAATAATCCATGATTCATGATAGTATAACATATACCTATGGATTTTTAAGAAAATAATATTATAACATTGTGAACAAGCATAAATAGAAATAGGTTCACTCATTAAGTTAAGGACATGAAATTAGTCCCTCGTAAAAACTTATAGACATGAAACCAGATCCACACATAATATTATAGACATGAATACCATGTGAACACATAATCTTATGGACGTGAAAATAAAATCCATGAATAACCTTATGGACATAAAAATCAAGTCTATACATAATCTTATGGACATGAAAACTAGGTCTATGCATAATCTTATGAACATTAAAACCAGGTCCACACATAAAATTATAAACATGAAATCAGGTTCACGCATAACATATTTATCTCATCAGATATATATCTTTACCCAATGAATTGTTGGGGTATATAATTCTGGTTCCACCCATCACATAATCATAATCCATTCATATGTGTGTCATAAGATCATAAATCATTCATTATATATCATAACTTGTGAAAAGGAAATGAATTACATAAACATCTTATCATCAAAATCATGAATAATCCATAGAAATAATAAGGATGGTATAGTTCGATCATATTAATATTAAATCATAATTAACATCAAATAATTTAATATTAGATGAAAATGTATTTTAAAGATCACTTGAAATATTTTTTGATGAAAATACCGTTTTCACTTTGAAATCGCTTATTTAAAATATAAAAATTTAAAAAATATTATGGAAAATTTTTTCCTTAAAAATAAACTTGGAAACTTGTAAATTAATCCTCATAACATTTATTTTTCATGATTATGAGGAATTTGGTTCATGCCATGTATATTAAATCAAATATTCCTTTCACATTTTTTATAAAAATCCAAAAGTACCTCATTCGGAAAATGATAGGAAGAATCATTTTAAAAAATTTAAAAATTAAATCATAGGTAAAAAACATTAAAATCATAAAATAATATTAAAAATACTCTTGAAATATTTTTTTTAGAAATCGTGGATATGGAATAAAAATTATTTTCAACCTACGAGATAAATAAAGTTGATTGTCCTTAAAAATATTCTTTCAGTGCCTTGAGGACTTAAAGAGAGTAAAATGAAAGGGAAAGAATTAATTTATAGAATTATACATATTATAAGATAATTAATGAGTTTATTGAGAGTTATACCACAATATTTCATCATCTGAACTTAATCATAAACAATCCCGATAAATAATGAGATTGTAAAATAGAACTCTTACCACAAGTCTCACCTATATTCAAAAGCATTTAAAACTCCTATATAACAAATATAAATTTATTTTATGTATATTATACAACTATAATAATATATATCATACCATATATGATTTTCTTATAACATATTATCACCCTTTTATTAACAATTCTTTATGAAAATCATTATTCTAGGTGATAACTGGTTCATTTCTCATGCATATTTCAGTTCGACAGTCACTGTATTTATACTTTGATCGTGGTTCAATATTATAAAAAAATTTAACCATAATATTAATATAATATATATTCATTATATAAATATTAGGTTCATCCATAAAAGGTAAATATATATAAATGAATTACATTTTTTATGGAGGCGATATGTCATACATACGCATGAATGTTGTTTCCATTTTTTGATGGATAGAATGATAGAAAGGTAAATAATAATTCACCATTATAGAATCATAAAAATATCATAAATAAAATATATATTTATTAAATCCATCATTATAACCATATATGTAATTTTGGGATGAAAAATTAAATAGATCGCTGTGTGGAGACGATAAGTCGTACGTACTCACAACCAGTGTTTTCACTTTTCGTAGGATGGAAAGAAGGTGGATAATGGTTGTTAAATCCTCATAATAACAATTAATAATATTTAATATACTTAATTAATTATTTTAAAATGTATAACATGGATTTAGAAGAGGTTTTATAAGAAATAAAATTGAAAATGGTCAGTTAAGAGTTATACCACTTCGTTGAGAACCCTCATTTGGCTTACACCATAAGCCTTAAAGGGATGGTATTTTGGTAAGAAAAAAAATCTATAGGATGTATTTAATTAATATAGAAAGGTATTATATTATATATTTTTTCAATATATAAGGCTAAAAATGTGTGATGAATAAACGATAAGAGGTTTACTTTTATAAGTGAGGGGAGGGGCACTCTTGAAATTACCAAAATGATTGAAATATAATTAAGTTATTCTAAAGAGAAATGATTCAAAATAGAAACATATTCAAATAAAAAGAGGATAAGGTAAAAATTCCATAAAAATAAAATTTATAGAGTTTTTTTTCTCATTTTAAACCTTATCTTTTTTTTAACACCATGGATTACCAATTTTAACCTTAACCACAGTAGTGACTTTTTCAATATTTAAGGGTCGTAATTTTACTTATAAGGTGAAAATAGGCTCAAAAATGGCCAAGTAAAGTGATATTTGACTATATATTATCCACCCTATCCTATTTTATTATTTTTATTCATTTTAAATAATTTAATAGAATATTATTTTCTTAAAATATCATTAATGTTTTTTTTGAACCTATTCATTTAACTTGGATTTAAAGACAACAATATAGTAATGGAATTTGAATAAAAATATTTTAAAAAACTATAATATATTATATTAATCTATAAAATTTGTGGAAAACAATCATTCACCCAAATTTTGTTACTTTTAATATTTTTAAAACCATTTATTTTATTTTTCTATTAATTGAATAAATATTATGACAATGTTGCATAGATATTTAAGGCAATTATTGAATTACTAAAAATTATAAATAAATTAATATGATCAAAAAATTAAATTATATTTCAAATAATAATTTATAACAAAACTTATCCTCTTTTTCCCTTTTGTAAACATTTTAGATATATAAATTCAAGAGAGTGACATTTGGTATTTATTCTTTTTTAAAATTAATATAAAGGTCATAATCAAAGAAATATGGAACCAAGTGGCAATATATTTGATAATTAGATGTAAATTGCTTAACTAAACTCATAAAATAGGATAAATATAATTGTTATAGGAATTTTAAAGACTTATCCCAAAGTTTTAACCCAATTTTACTCATTTTACTCTAATGAGGGAGACAAAAATTTACTATGGATACTATTCGTATTGACCAAAAATTAAATATACCTATTTAATAAATCTGATCCACATAATTAATGATATATAATAAATTTTTCATGATTCAATTTTGTTAAGTTTCATAAATTCATTTTAAAATAAGTGCATAAAACATGATGAAAATTGTTTTCTAGAAAAATACATTATTAAGCATAAAACTGAATATATATTTTTGTACCATTCCTAGAAAAAAAATTAAATGAATTTTAAAAAAATTTATTGAATATATAATATATAAATTTAATTAAAATAATTTACCAATAGTTATTAATTTAATTTATTAATATTAAAACAAATTATGTGCATAAAATAGTTTTTTAGCAAAACACCTCTTTTACTTTCAAATTATTTTATTTTTATTTCTGATCAATTAATAATCAATTAATTTATTTTAAACCATAAAATTTTCATAATTTACTTAGTACTATTCATACCCACCAATTTAACAGCTGGGTTATAATGATATTCTATATTACGGTTCATTTAGACTCAAGGTTACATGTAACGCAAGATATCAAATAAATTTTAGTTAAAGATAAATATATCAAAAATCTTGGGGTGTTACAATGTCAATTTTCCTTATAAAGAATAAGGAAGGTTCAATTAAACTCTAAATTAATTATCATGAGTTCAACAACAATATGATAAAGAAAAATTATCCTCTATAATGGATTGATAACTTATTCAATCAGCTACATGGATCTCAGTACTTATTTAAGATGGATCTTCAGTTAGGATATTATCAAGTAAAGGTGTAGAGAGAGGATATCCCCAAGACTACATTTTGAACATGGTATAAGAACTAAAAGTTTATAGTGATTATATTTAGACTCATTAATTTTCTATCTATATTCGTTAAATTAATGAATATATTCTTTAGAGATTACCATGAAATTTTTTTGGCGGTCTTTATAAATGATATTCTTATCTAATCTAAAATTAAGGAGGAACATGAGAATTATTTGAATGTTATATTAAATACATTTAAAAAGAAAATTTTATATGAAAAGTATAGTAAATTTGTGTTTTTTATAGATAAAGTAACATTCTTGGGGCATTTTATCACCAGTAAAGGGGTATCTGTGGATCCATTGAAAACAGAGGCTAATAAAGGATGTTCTAGAATAGTATATATAATAGAGATATATAGTTTCTTTAGAATATATATGTACTATAATCTATTTATGAGAAACTTATCATGATTTTAAATCTGACTAACCAAGCTAACTTGTAAGGGGGGAAGTTTTTATATACTCATTAATATGAGGAGAGATTTAATGAGTTAAAGAAGAGGCTAATCAATGCACCAGTGATCCTATTACCTACCATTGGAGAAGGATTTGTGATCTATAGTGATGCATCTAAAACTTTCTTGGGTTTTGTACTCATGAAAGATAAAAAAGTGATAGTTTATGTCTCCCACCAATTAAAGATCCATGAGCATACCTACCCAACTCATGATCGTGAATTAGATTTAGTGATATTTTCATTGAATATTTGGAGACATTTCTATATAGAGAGAAGTGTGACATATTTAAGGATCATAAAAGCCTCAAGTATATATTCACACAAAAGGGGGTCAATATCCACTGATGAAGGTGGTCAGATCTGATTAAGGATTATGATTATTTAATCCATTACCATCCTGGGAAGGTAAACAAAATTAAAGATGCTCTGGGTAGAAAGGATCCCACAACCCTATCCATTATGAGGATTTAAAGTGATCCAACATTCTTGTGTATGAAAAGGATGGACATCAGAATAATAAAATGGAATTTATCCTACCTTTATAAAATAAATACTCAACCATCCATTTATGAGAGGATCAAAGAGGTTTAAAAATATAATATGGAGCTATAGAAAAAGGTATCAAATATTCTGAAGTTCAACTTTTCTAAATATAAAGTTATAAGGTTTGAACTCAAATACGTGTCCCATAAAAACTAGAGCTAAAGTGTGAAATTTTGGATGATTCTCAGAGTTTATCCTTCTTTATTCATCTAGGAATCATTAATATGTATAGATATATAAAGAAAAACTTATGGTGGGATAAAATGAAGATATAGATTGGAAATTTTGTATTTAAATTCTTAGTATTACAATAATTCAAGGTTAAATTAAATAATTATAAGGGTATGATGAAAAAATTTCCCATAATAGTATATAAATGGGAAAGCATAACAATGAATTTAATTATAGGACTCACCAGGACATTTAAAGGCAATAACACCATTTAGGTGGTAGTCGAACACCGTGAAAAGTCAGTGCATTTCATTATTATCAAGGAAGATTTCTTTCTTGAACAACTCACCAAGATATACATAAGGGAAGTGGTAAGATTTTATGGAGTTACACTCTCCATTGTATTTGGTCGAGATCCAATGTTTACCTTGAGGTTCTAGAGACCCTTCAGCAAGCATCAGATACATATTTGAGATTCAATGTGTCTTATCACCCTTAGTTATATGATCAATATTATAGAACCATTCAAACACTAGAGTATATTCTAATATTATGTTCAATATATTTCCAAGTATGTTGGTATCAAAACATTACCCTAGTAGAGTTATCATATAAAAATATCTTTTATTCTAGTATTCAAATGGCACCTTGTGAGGCTCTATATAGGAAGAGGTATCAGACTCCAACATGTTGGGATGGAGTTGGAGGGTGAAAGATTATGGGATCTGATCTTATCTGAGAGATGATAGAAAAGGTTCAAATAATTCAATGTCATATGAAATCTACACAGAATTGATAGAAAAGATATATAGACTATCATTGATGAGACCTGGAGTTTAAGGTTAGAGATAAGGTGTTCCTTCATATATCCCCATGTAATAATATAATGGGGTTTTTGAAGAAGGAAAATATTAGTCCTAGATACATCTACCCCTTTGAGATCCTTCGTCACATTGGAGTTGTGTCCAATTGACTAGCACTCCCACCAAACATTTCCCAAGTACATGATGTGTTCCACGTAACCCTTTTGATAAAGTACATACCAAACCCCTCACATATAATGAATCCAAAGTTGTTACCCTAGGAGAGAAAAATATTATATAAGGAGCGTCTGATGAAGATCTTAGATCATAGAGACAAAGTTCTAAGAAACAAAACAACTCACCTGGTCAAAGTGTTGTAGTGGAATCATAAGTTTGGGGAAGAAACATGGGAACAGGAAGAGGTAATGAAACAAAAGTACCCTCATCTATTTTAATGTAGGAAATTAAATTTTAAGGGTAAATTTTATAAAGGGGAAGAATGTAATGACCCAAACTTTTATAAATTAAATTCCCCTTTGATTAAGTAAATGACTTATAGTTATATAAAACACGTAAACTAGTTATTTTGAATCAATATAGCATGTTGGATTTAAAATATTTTCAATCATCTTAACCATTTATAATATAGTCACTGTAAAATTACTATTAATATTCATATATATCAAGGGTTATGATAATTTCCAATCAGCACAAATGGAAGAAGTGATGGCCTTATCCAGTAGGATCATATCCAGTGAAGCCCATATATCGAATATTACGAGGGAGATGGAATCTATATGCTTTTATATTGACCAATACCAAGATAATATTTAATAAATTATGATATATCAAAAAAATTTATGGGAGAAGTTCAAGCTTGAAAACCTGAACCACCCCAAGAAAGCACCACCATCTTACACCTTACCCTTATGTCATATGCTGGTGTAATAAGAAGTTATGTATCTAGACCCTAGTATTATGAATTTCTTTATTTTTATTTTTTAATAAAATAATTATTATATTTATGCATATTTATTAATTTTTTATCAATAATTATATAATGAATTTGATAAAAAATTATATTTTTACATGAATAAATCAAAATTTTATTTTTAGGAAATATATAGTTTCAATTAAGACACACTTATGATAAATTAAATATTTTTTTAAATAAATATTATTTTAATAAAATATTATTTTAGATAATAATTATTTAAATATATATGATAATTTAATTTAATTAACTCTGTTATAATTTTTATAAGGGTCGAAAAAAGGTTAATATCTTAAAAACTAGTATTTTCTAGTAAATGGGGATTTTTATTTAAAATTAAAAAATATAAAATTTATAAAATTATAAAAATAAATATTATTTTTGAAATCATCATATTTAAATTATCCAATTGGGAATTTTTCATAATTTTCTGAGATATTCAAATTTTTTGGTAAAAAGTAAATTTAGTATGAATATACTATCTATATAATGACATCGTAATAGCATAAAAGTTATGTAATAAATACTATAAAAGGAATTCATGACCAACTATATATTTTCCCTTTAAAATAATTAGTTTTTTACAATATTTGATCAATTTTATAGTCCATTAATGAATCCTTCAAAACCTATATTATATTTTAAGGTTTTAAAATCAATTATTATAAACGTGACTCACTTTCACATCACAAATGGTATTGTTTTAATATTTTTGGTTCTTGGAATTATAAAATATTTAAAACATCATTATTTGGTGTAAAAAATGGGAAAGAACTATGGGAATGTTTTTGATTTTTATTATTTTATTATATAGAGTCAAAAACCTAAGTTTAGAAATTAATAAATAATTCCCATCTCTTTTTCTATAAATACCCACCCAACCACTCACTCCTCTTCACTAAAAAACCATTGATAATGAATTTAATCTCTATAAAACTCTCTAAATCCCTCCCAATATGTTCTAAATCCATTAATAATATCCTCCCAATCGTTTAGAAGCACCCTATCAAGGTAAGGGAACCTCTATTCTTTTTTATTTCAAGAACTTTCCTTGTACTAAGCCTTTTGATTTCAAATTTTTCATGTTATAATGTATTTTTACACATCCCTTTACTAAACTTATGATATAAAATTAATTATAGGACACATTTCACTCTCATTAAACCCTCTCTTGAACCATTATGTGCACTAGTTTTGTTGTCGAAATTATCATGCGATATTTCCATTCCAAACATTTGTGTAGTGAATAGCCATCCCCATTCCCACTCAAGAGTATTCACCAAATGTACCTATAATTCATCGATTTGGTACTTTCATTTATGTAACACACACTCCTTAATAATGGGATTAAAATTTAGGAAAGGTGTCCTTATGTTGTATGGTCTATGTGGTACACAAATGCAGGTACATGATATGAAAGTGATGTGTGGGGCCGGAATTATATATCCCTCCAATGCACTAGGTAAGGTTTTTATCTCATGATATTCTATGTATGGTGTACATGAGGTTATACTAAGAACACTATGTTATGATTTCTTGGCATTTATCCTTGAATTATGCTTATGATTTCATGTTTTATATTATTGCCACATTCCTATATTGCCTTAATGTTATCATCTTATATCATGATTCAATGTTCATGTTTATGATTTTAACTTCTTTTATGTCACCTTGATATTCTTATTAACTAAAATATCTTACTTTAATCATGTTATTATTTTATTATTACTTTACTGGGATTTATATCTCACCCCTTTCTTATGTGCATCCCCAGGTTATCTAGTACAATTTTAGAAAAGAAAATGGATTTTAGGGTATGTTAAGGGATTTTTAAATAATGTTTTTTATAACTATTTCAATTTATGGTTTTATGTATATAATTACCCAAATACACTAGGAATTTTGAACTTTTTGGATTTTATTGTGTGTTTCTTTATGTAATGAATCATGAATTAAAGTTTATAAAATATATAGGTTGTCATAATGATGATTGTGGAATATCCTGTTGTTAATCTTATATATGATTATTTGTATATATATATAAGTATGTATGTGAAGATTTTAACTGTATTAGAAGCATTTTTTGGGCATATCCAACTCATATTTTTATCATAATCGATGAATAATCCAAAATGTAAATAATGAATAATGTCATGGATAACATAATTAAATTAAAGATTAAGTAACTTGTCAACAGTGGAACCAGAATAAAAGATCATCACATATAAATTATAATTAATTTATAGATAGATCCATAATTACCTTATCTTGTAATTATTTCTTCATTTATGATTTTTTTCACTACTCTTGTCATATTTTTTGGGGTCATAGGATCCAAGGGAAAATCCATCTAGTGGTGATCCACACATGATCCAAAATCTCAAAATGTTGTTGTAGGATAATCCGGTGGTTTCATGGTCGTTCCTGATCACTTTCATTATCCGTCATTAATTGTAGGAAGAATATCTTAATGAATTAAGGGTTCTTAAGGACCTCTCAAAGGCTTGACAGGTTGGTTAAGGATTTTTTCTCTTGTTCTTGAGCATGTTCTTGAGAGGATTCTTTCTAGGGATTAAGAGAATTATCTCTAGTTTTAAAGTATACAATAAGTGGATAACCCTAGAAAGTGATATAATTGAGTATTTATAAAGCTAGGATAGGTTTTTTAAGTGAACATAGGCCCTTATATAATCCCCTATTCCTTAGGGAACTTCATGTCTAATAATAATATAAATAATAGTATTATTTCCTTGATATGCACAATACCAACAGATAAATAAATATCATTTGTTAAAAAAACAAATTAATATTTATTTAAATGATATTTAATATATTATTTCCATATTGACCATTAAACTCAGTGTGTTTATCCTCCTAGGCATTTATTTAACCTTCAATAATAACTATTTATTTTATAAATAATTATCATTTAATTATTCGCTAATAATTATAATAAATATTGTATTCAATAAATATTGTGAAAAAATGTTTATTATTATTTAACTCATGTATTTATTTTTATGAATAAATCAAGATTATATATTAGTGATCAATAAACCCTGAATAATTATTAAACCATGAATCATGAATAATATTTATTCTAACTTATTAAATTAAAAATATAATACTGGGAAAAAGGTTATACCAATAGTTTGGAAGCATTTGTATAGCCCCTAAAACCATTGGTATAGACTATACCAACCGTTTGAGGGACCGTTGGATGATTTTCCATTAATATAGACCTATACCAATGGTTTAATCAAATTGTTGGTATAGAACATCTATACCAATGGTTTTGAAATTTCAATGGAAAGGATTATACCAATGGTTTGGTCAAACTGTTGGTATAGGTATTATGTTGAAAAAATTCCAATATTGGGTTTTTATAATGACCCAGTCTTCATGTACATATACATTACATCACCTTTTTGAAATACTTACAACATTATAAAAATAGACACTCAAAGACCGTATTAATTTAGTGCCTTTTGAAACATGGAAACATAAACATTGGTACATGAGTGAGCTACATTATCTCCCACTAGGTTCCTCGTGACTAGAGCCCTTCTTAGACATGTCATACTTAATACATATCTTCATAACCTGGGGAAGGAAACATAAAATAGTATGAGATCATATGCTCAGTAAGGGTAAAAAAGGGAGACATGTGAGCATAAACATGAGCATATGGGTATGATAATGAAAAACATTAGAAGATCATACCCTGCATATCAAAGATCATAAACATGAATCTTGGCATAAATTTTGGTAGTTCATTAGAAATTAATCATAAGGAAATAAATAAAATAATATATAAAATCATAACATAGGAATAAAACATGGAATCATGGAAAACATATTAGTATATATTATGATTTCCATAATAGTCAAGGCATCGCTTCCAAGACCATCTTGATAGTATGGGTTCACTCCACATACTATCTTGGTTGTAAAGTTTCACTCCCATGGCCATATTAGTAGCATGACTTCACTCTTCATATAATCTTGGTAGTCATGGTTCACTCTAATGTTTATATTAGTATTCAAGGTTTTCTCCCAAGACCATCTTAATCTATCTCATGAGATATAAATTTATACCCAATAAATTAGAGGTAGATATAGGTCTCACACAAATCATAATTAAATCATTCATACATGTCCCATAAAATCAAAAATAAGCATATAAAAACCCATTAAATGAAATGGGTATCATAAAAAATGTAATCGTATAATAACCTGTGGAAAAGTATACAGGTTTCATGATCATTTCATTAAAATCCTAACCCATTAAAATAATTAGGTTTTAAAATAATATAACCCATGGAAGCGAAACGAGTGTCATAAACATCATTCTATCAAAGAAAAAATCATTAAAGAAAGAATATCAATGGAATTATTGGTTCATTTCCCAAAAAAAATCATGAGTAACACCAATGGATGTCATCTTAGATGGAAAAAAAATGAAATATATTTGGAAAACATTTCTTAAGGAAAATATCCTTTCTTATTTAGAAAATTCTTTTTAAAAAGTAAAAGCTTTTGAAACCAATTTTCATGAAAATAAAGATGAAAACTTATAAATAAATATTTAAAAAAATTAAAACCCTTTTCTTTTGAAAACTTCTTGAAATATTAGAATTAAATCTTAGAAACATTTTAAAAACTATTTAATTTAAAATAATTTGAACACTTAAAAAGAAATCTTGAAAACATTTTTAAAACCCTTTTCTATAAAAACTTATAAAAGAAGTTTGAAAAAAAAAATGAAATCCTTTTTCCTGGAAAACTTATAAAATAAACTTCAAATCATTTTAAAAAACTTTTTCATTAAAAACACTTTGAAAACATATAAATAAATATTTAAAACATTTTTTAAAACCATTTCATTGAAAATACTTTAAAACTTATAAACAAAGCTTAAAAATATTTTTTAAAAACCATTTCTTTGAAAATTCTTGAAAATTTATAAAGTAATATTTGAAAACCATAAAACTTTTTTAAAATAATTTTTCATTAAAAATGATAGTCAACGATCATTTGAAAACATTTTTGAAAACATTTTTGAAATAAAAGAGATTTCTCACTGAAGGGTCATATACAGCCATAATTTTCTTGAAAACATTTTTATTAATTATATTATGTACCAAAGAGTGGGAAAATGTAACAAATACATTATTATATCTTAAATAAATAGATGATAATAAAATTAAAGATATTTCTTAAGATATGGATTATAATATTTCATAAAAGGAAGCATAATCATTAACAATTTGGAAAAGTGGTGAGATTGTTTCAATAAAATATTACCACTTGGTAACTTGGGATCATACTCTCCATATAAAAAAATTAAGTTAAATTAAGCTTTAAAATATAATTAAAATAGTTATATTCACAAAGATTTGCATGGCTCTGGTTCCATTCCATGGTCTATACACTACACCACAAGGGCATGTCGTGGTATGATCACCAATAACATCAGCGTAACCCACACTTGGCGCAAGGGGAATAAGGTAGCAGACCATCTTGCCTCTCTTGACATCCCCGGTCCAGCTCACTTTTTCTTCCATACTGCTAGCTCCATGAAACCATAGGGGGTCAACTTGGTTCGAGGGGATTCCCTGGGCCTCCACTACATTCGGTCCCCCTGGGATTGTTGTGTGGGGCGTTGTGGGCCCTTTTTTTCTATGCCTTTTCTTTTTTCTTATTCTACCCAAAAAATTAATAAATATCTATGTTTTTATGATGAGGCGATAGTTTATTGTATGCATAAATAGTATGTTAGTTACCCATTATATGGAATAGTGTGTAAGTATAGTTAGAATAATTATCATAAAAACATCTCATTATTTTGAGTATACTGGTTTATTTTTATAATCATGTAATAGGGTTAGTTGAGGTGGTAGATAAAGAAAATAAAAGAAAGGATCTTGAGGGAGGATGTTACCTCTTCTTCAGGTAACTCCTTTTGGTTTCACCAAATGGATTCCTTGGATTGATTTATTCCCAAAGTAAGGATTAAAGGAGTAATTTAGGTATTTTGTTAAGTGTATTTGGCAGATATTTTTGGAACCTAAATGGTTTTAGAGGTGTTATGAAGTGGGAGAGTACCTTCCTTTTTATAATGGAAAGCGAGTGGCACTCTTGGAAATACAAAAAGGTATTCATTAATTGGAGGTATAAATTACCTAATGTGCCTCCAAAATGTACAGATAATGGATTAAAGGGTAATAATGGTCTTTAAAAACCTCCACCAAACAAAAATATCTACATTTTAATAATTTGGTTCCCTAACTTCTAGGTTTCCCCAATTTTATCATTTTAGTTTTTATTAAAAAACTAGTTTTCTACCTTGTGTAGTTTAACCATTAAGACTAAATTAAAGTGATATTTTTTTAAAATATATATCCAATTAATTATAAATATTATACCTAATTTAAAAAATAAAAATTTCATGCTTTTTGGAAATTTGTTTTAAACAAACGCATGTGACGCATAAAAACACTGCTTAAACCCGGACTGTGCTAGAAATGTTTTTATAAACTATGGGTCACTTTGTTAATTATAAAAGATCAATTGGTCAATTAATAGACTATATTTAATATTTATTTACACTTATAAATTACTTGTAATAATATATAATTTCTATTAATTTTAAATTATTTAATAAAATATCATTTATTGTAAAATAACACTAATGTTAATTTTGAAATTATTTATTTAATTTTAATTTTAAAATATCAAATATATATTGTAATTTAGATAAATTAAGTTTAAAATCATGATATATTCATCTAAAAATTTATTAAATTACAATAATTAAACCAATTTACTTCACTTTTAATATTTATAGTATCATTTATTTTACTTAATTATTAACAAAATAATCATTACATTGGGGTTTCTTAAGCATTTTAAGTAACTAAATCATATCTGAAAATTATTTATAAGTAATTATGATAAAATAACTCATTTATTTTTTAAAATGATATGTGTAATTGAAAATATTTTGTTTTTTCCATATCCCAATGTTTTATAAATGTTAAAGGTAAGGAAAGTTCACTTTTTCTCTTTTTCCTAACTTAACCTTTTATATATGGAACTTCCATTTAATAATATCGCATTAACTCATAAAATTAGAACAAAGAGGGGATATGGTATAATTATTGTCATACAATGTCCTTTGGATAAGTTTCCAGGTCATTTTGGTCCTTAAGATTTTTAGTCTCTTATTAAGCTTAATTTTACCCTAATCATCGTAATTAATTTTAATCACTCTCAATAATAATTTTGGTCAATATATTAATTTTATCTTATTAGAAAAAAAATGTTATATTTATTAAAACTATTTATGTAAATTTTTCAAATTTCAATGATTGAAATTTAAGTTTAATGCTAATCCCACATACATGGTGAGAAAGTGGGTTTGTAAAGTAAAAACGTTCAAAAGTTCAATAAGTTTTTATAACAAATTTCCATTTAAAAATGATTAAAATGACCTAAATTGGTTTAATATATGTTTAATTTATATATTTTTACTTCAAAAACCTAATTATAATATAAATTAATATTAATAATTATTTAAACGGAAATGCAGTTTTTAACTAAAATACAGTATTTTCACTATTCATAAAAAAATGGAGTTTCTCAGAAAAATCCCAAAAAATAACCCTAAGATAATTTCAACATTATTAATTAAAAAAAAATTATTTTTATAAATAAAATTTATAAAAGTTTCAAATTTTATTTTTAAAAATAGTTTCTCTATTAAAAAGCGGTAAAACATGGTAATGTGTGTATCGTAAGCCAAGTTGGTGTTGCGTGTAGCGCAATCTCACATTCGTGTAGTGTGTTGAGAAAGATAGACTTTATTTTTCATTTAGTTAATGATTATATTATTATTTCATATAACTCAATCTAAACTTAGTGCTTTAATGTATAAAAAACTATTTTCAGTGTTTCATGAAATAAAAAATATCGAATATATATATTTCAAAAAATCTTGGGTTGCTACATTCTACCCCCATTAAAATTAATTTTTTATATAAATTAATTTGGGTTATTAAATGTTAAATACTTGAAAATTACTTTCATAGAAACCTGCATCATAATAATGAATCCTAAAACTTCCTTTAAAAAAAAGTTGAAACCATAACGGTTACCCAGAGTAACACATAGTTTGGTTTCTAAATAGAAGAACATAGGTGGTAAGTGAAAACATGGACATAGAAGATAAATATAACTATCAAGTTCTATAGTAGAGTGATAGAGAACTTGGTCAGGAGAAAGTTAATGATCACAAATCCATAAATTTGTGATTATCTAAGGGACCATTTGATTCATTGAAAAAGAAGGTACTAGGATAACCTTTTCAGTTTCAAGATACTTTCCCTAAGGTTGAATAATTTTCATGAGAATTTATACTTACATGATTTTATTCCCTTTCATAAGTAAAATATCACCCTTTGGTCATGTCTTGATCGATTTCTACTTCACCATTTCCCCAAAAATAAATTTGAATTTTTTTCATTCCTGAAGCACAAATAGATCATGAGATCCATAAAAATTTATCTCATCTCTCTTTAGTTACTATAAACTCAAAATTGTTAGAGTTGCTTATCCATTATCCATAAATCCTCATTTGGTGAGATAATACTTTAATCTCACAAACTTCATCTAATGTTTAACTTAAAAATACCATAAATGTTTAACCTTATAACCCTTATGAATGATGAAAATACAAAACTTTAGAAATAATAACAATAAATTAGATTAACTTTGATCTCCCATATATCACAAGGTATATCTGCATTGTCACATTCCAAACATGTGAATACCCTCATCGTATATTCTCTAGAAACATGGTAATAACCTAAATTACCATAAATAATTTTTGGAAAACATGCATGCTTCCTTATTCCAAAGGTTACTGGATATATTCCTTAAATATAAGAAGTTTTATACTTCATCCATTATGGAATAGACCACTTTGTCAAAAAAATCAATAATCAGATCCAGTGTAATTAGTGCTATACAATTTCCTTATCCAAATTAAACATCTCTTTATCCAAGCTAAACACAATTTTCACAACATCATGATCACATTAAGGGTTGCCTTCCCTTAAAAAATATCAATTTTCAAAGTCTTTGTCACCATTCAATATATCCTTTTCAATATTTAATGAAAAATTATACTGAAAATACTTATATATTTCATGATTCATATAACATAATCTTTTAATTCCAAAACATAAATACTTCATTCTTCCAAATTTATTCTCAAACCATTACTCAGGCTTCATCAACTTATTCCTTAATAACTCTTTCCTATAATATGAAATATGAATCATGTATTAAGGTTACTCAACCTCGATAAAATCATTCTTCCTATGTTTAATGTAAACAATACTGGAATAACATCACATACCTTTTACATGTCGTTTTTGGTCACTTTATCTTCAAAAGTATAACCAGTACTCATACCACCTTCTTGATTCTATTTATGATATTTCCGCTTTGGAAATTTATTTTCATAATGACCATAATTTCCACATATAAAATATTCAATTTTAACCATTTTCCTTCTAGTTCTCTCCATTTACTAAAACTAGAAACCATAGGTTGAGAAACACATATCATAGAATGAAACCACATAATCAAGAAAAAATACTATAAGATATCTAAATCATGACACTTTTATTAAATTATGACTCCTTAGGTTTATCCTAGGTCATTAATAGCCAACTTCCATTTAAATCCTTCATGATAGTTCATGAATAGTTTTTTAATTTCCAAATCATAACCCCCGAGAGTGTCAAACTAGGTGCGCAGTAAGGCCTGTTGTCATGTACCAAGTTATGTTGAGTCAGGATCAACACACCTTGTCAGAGTTGTTACTCCTAAATACATTTTTTCTAGAACCACGTCCTCTTGTAATATCCATACAGGGATGTATTTCTAGGAAAAAACTCACTCTTTATTTTACCAAAATTCCAATACATCTTCCTAAACATTAACTCATCCTTATACTTATCCTTAGAGACATCCCTAGACATATCCTTATAAATATACCTAGGTATATCACTAAATTCTTCTCATCCTAGTTTCCAAAGGTTTAATAAACCTTCACTCTAATACCAACTATATTGACCCAGTCTTCATGTACATGGAAATTACATCACTTTTGCAGAATACTTAAAACATTATACAAACGGAAACCCAAAGACCGTATTAGTTTAGTGCCTTTAGAAACATGAAAACATAAGCACTAGTACATGAGTGAGATACATTATCTTCCACTAGGTTCTTTATGACTATAACCTTTCTTAGAAACTTCATACTTAATACATATCTTCATAACCTGGGTAAGGAAATATAAAAAAGGGGTAAACTCATATGCTCATTAAGGGTAAACAAGGGAGATATGTAAGCATAAATATGAGTATAGGGGGATGAGAACAAGATCAAAACATTATAATATCATACCCAACATATCAAAGATCATAAACATGAATAATGGAATAAATCTTGGTAGTTCATAAGACATGAAACATAAGTAAAGAACATAAGCCATGAAAGCATAACATAGGAATAAAACATGGAATTATGGAAAATACATAATTATATATTATGATTTAAATAGTAGTCAAGGAATTACTACCAAGGTAATATTGGTAGTATGGTTTCACTCACCATACCATCTTAGTAGTAATGTTTCACTCCCATGGCCATCTTAGTATCATGAATTCACTCCTCATACGATCTTGGTATTCATGGTTCACTCCCATTTCCAACTTCGTAGTCAAGGTTCACTCCCAAAACCATCTTAGACTATCTCATGAGATATAAATCTGTACCCAATAAATTGGGGGTAAATATAGGTCTCACCCATACCATAATTAAATCATACACACATGTGTCACAAAATAATAAAAAATCATATCATAACCCATAAAATGAAATGGGTATCATAAACATGTAAACATATCATAACCTTTGGAAAAAGATATAGGTTTTGTGATTATTTTATTAAAATTATAACCCATGAAAATAAGAAGGTTTCAAAAAAATATAACCCATGGAAGAGAAACGGGTGTCATAAACATCATTTCATCAAATAATAAACTGTTAAAGAGATAAAATGAATGGAATTCTTGGATCATTTTCCCAGAAAGTCATGAGTAACACCAATAGATGTAATCTTAAATGGAAAAAAAATTCTGAAATATCATTTTAAAACATTTCTTGAGGAAAATATCCTTTCTTCTTTGTAAAATTATTTCTAAAATTTAAAAAATTTTGAAAACCATTTTTATGAAAATAAACATAAAAACTTATAAAGGAAGATTTGAAAACTTTTTAAAAACCCTTTTCCTTTGAAAACATCTTGAAAACTTATATTTAAAGATTGAAAACATTTTTAAAACCATTTCATTTAAAATACTTTGAAAACTTAAAAATAAATCTTGAAAAAATTTTGAAAACCATTTTCAATGGAAACTTATAAAATAAGTTTGAAAAAAAATGAAAACATTTTCCTTTGAAAACTTATAAAATAAGATTAAAAAACCTTTAAGAAACTTTTTCTTTGAAAACATATAAATAAATCTTGAAAATATTTTTGAAAACCATTTCTTTTAAAATACTTGAAAACTTATAAATAAATATTGAAATGTTTTTAAAAACCATTTCTTTGAAAATAATTGAAATCTTATAAAGGAATATTTGAAAATAATAAAAAATTTAAAATCATTTTTAATTGAAAATTATCTTCAAATTTCATTTTAAAAAATTTTGAAAACATTGTTTAAAACATAGTTTTTGAAAATAAATATATTTTCGACCAAACAGAGAGATATAGTCAGATTTTTCTTAAAAACTTTTTTTCTTAATTATCTTAAGTAAAAAAGAGTGGTAAAATGGTACTAATATGTGAGGCTATCTTTAATAAATTAATTATAATAAAATCCATGAGTGTTATTAATATATGTATCATAATATTTCATTAAATTAATTATAATCATTAACAATCTCGAAAAGCGGTGAGATTGTTTCAATAAACTCTTACCACTTGGTAACATGGGATCATACTCTCCATATAAGAAAAGGAAATTACATAAAGATTTAAATATCTTTAAAATAATTAGATTCATGATATAACATGTCAAATGGAATTATATACACCTTGAAAAAAATGTAGGTGTATAACAAAACATGTGTCTCAAAGAAGGCAATTTGAGACAAAACTATCTTACTGATTTGGTAGCTTTTAAAACATTAAATGTATGAAATAAATATCATATAATGGATATTTAAATACCCATAAATTTAAGTATAATAACCATAGAATAAATCCATGTAAATTATACACACCACAAAAAAGTAATGGGTGGTGAATAATGCATGAATCTCATAGAAATAAAAATGAGATGAAATTCCCTTACCTTGTGTCTTGACTCTATTCATACTCATAAAATATTTCTATATAATAAATTTAAGTTTATTATAAATATTTTAAATAACTATATTATTATATATAGTACCATATATTTTTTGATTATTACTTTATATTACCCTCTTATTAACAATTCTATGTTAAGGTTTCACTTCGAGTAGTATCTGCTTTCTTTTTTTACATGTGCCTTAATTTGTTATATCTTAAGTCCTTATACTTATATCATGATTTGAAATATGTAACCCATGATATAAATTTAATTTATATTCATTTTATGTGTATTATAATAATCTATATAATATATAAGTATGAAATTGAATACATCATTCATGGAGACAGTAGATCGTCCGTACGCATGAATATTGTTTTCGTTTTATTGTTCTATTAAAAGAAATAAATAAAATAAAATATATGTATATATGTATGTGATATAATTAAATTTTCATTATTATGTTATATATATCATATAATTTTACTAAACTCATCCTTAATACATTCCATGTAGTGTGTGAATGAATCACATCGCTTTGAGGGGGTGGGAGTCCGCACTTCCTCAAACGAAATTATCGTATTTACAAAAAATGGGAATTATATATATATTTGTTGTAAAATAATTAAATAATAATAAATACATTATAAATATAATATATACTGTATATGAATAAATTTTTCATCATAATTACCACCATGAGAGGTGGTAAAAGAAAAATGAACAACCATCATTTCACGAGGAGGTCATTCGTCAAACACATAAACAATACGTTTGTTACCCATTATATGAAAGTGTGTATAAGTTTAGGTATAAAACTTATCATAAAAACATCTCATATATTTATTAACTTTTTTTATAATCATGGAATAATGTGATTTTAGGTGGTGTAGAAAGAAAATAAAAAGAAAAGATCTTGAGGGAAGATGTTACCTCTTCTTTGGGTGACTCCTTTTGGTTTTAACCAAAGGGATTCCTTGGATTTATTTCTAGAAAAATGGGGGATTAAAGTATTAAGGTAGGTATTTTGGGAATTTTATTTGTTATATCTTTCCCAAACCTAAGTGGTTTGAGAGGTATGAGAAAGTGGGAGAGTGCTTTCCTTTTTATAGTGGAAGGGGAGTGGCACACTTGTAAATACCAAAAGGTATTCATTAATGGGAGGTATACCTGAACTAATGTGCCTCAAAAATGGAAATAAAATGGATTAAAGGGGAATAATTTTTTATAAAAATCTCCACTATACAAAAATATGTGCAATTTATTAATTTGGTTAGTTTTTTCAATTTTATCATTTTGGTTTTTATTAAAGACACTAGTTTTCTAACCTATGTAGTTTAAAGATTAAGACTAAATTAAGTGATATTTTTTTGAAAATATATTTCCCCTTAATTATAAATATTATACCTAATTTAAAAAATAAAAATCCCCTGTTTTTTTTAAATTAATTTTAAAACAAGCGCATGTGACGTGCAAAAAACACAACTTAAACTCATACCATGCTAAAAATGTTTTTACAATCTATAGGTCACTACATTAATTATAAAAGATAAATGGGTACATTTATAGACAATATATAATATTTATTAACACTTAAAAATCACTTGGAATAATATTGTATTTTTAATAATTTTAAATCATTTAATAAAATATCATTTATTGTAAAATAATATTAATGTCAATTTTGACATTATTTATTTAAATTAAATTTTGAAATATAAAAACTATATTCGAATTCAAATATATTAATTTAAAAGATTTTTATCATGATATATTAATATATAAAAATAGTTAATGACAATAATTCAACCAATTTACTTCACTTTTTATATTTATAGTATCATTTATTTTATTTTATTATTAACTAAATAATCACTACGTTGGTGTTTCTTAAACATTTTAAGTAACTAAATCTTATCTAAAAATTATTTATAAGTAATTATGATAAAAATAACTCATTTATTTTTCAAAAGGATATATTTAACCGAAAATATTTTGTTCTTTACATATCCCAAAGTTTTATAAATGTTAAAGGTAAGGAAAGTTCCCTTTTTTCCTTTTTCTTACTTAACCTTTTATATAGGTAAATTCCATTTAATAATATCACAATAAGTCAGAAAATTTTAACCAAGATGGGGTATGGTCTAATTATTGTCATAAAATTTCCTTTTTATAATTTTCTATGTCATTTTTGTCCTTAAGATTAAGTTTTACTCCCTTATTAAGCTTAATTTTACCTTAAATCACCGTAATTAATTTTAATCACTTTCACTAATATTTTTTGTCAAAAAATTAATTTGATCATATTAGAACACTAATATTATAATTTTTAAGACATTTTATGTCCATTTTTTAAAATTCAAAATACATAAGTTGGAAAATTAAGTTTACTGCTAGTCTCACCGACATGGTGTGAAAACAAGTTTTTAAAGTAAAAAATGTTCAAAAGATTAATAAGTTCTTATAACCAATTTCTATATAAAAATGATTTCAATGACCTAAATTGGTTTAATATACTTTCAATTGATCTATTTAGACTTTAAAAATAAAATTATAATATAAAATAATATTAATAATTATTTAAACGAAAAGTCAGTTTTTAACTAAAGTATTGTATTTTCACTATTCATAAAAAAATGAAGTTTCTCAGAAAAATACCAAAAATCACCCTAAGATAATTTATAAATTATGAATTAAAAAAAGATTTTTATTTTTAAAAATAAAATTTATAAAATTTTCAAAATTATTTGTAAAAATAGGTGTTTTATTAAAAGACGGTAAAACTCGGTAATGCGTGTATCGCAAGCCAAGTTGGTGTTATGTGTTGCACAAGCTCACATTGGTGTAGCGTTTTGAGAAATATAGACTTTATGTTACATTTAGTGTATGATTATATTGGTATTTCATATAATTAATTCCAAAATTAGTGCTTTAATATATAAAAAAACTATTTTCAGTGTTGCGTGGAATGAAAAATATCAAAAACATTAAATTAATTTCAAAAAAATATATTTCACAAAATATCAAGGTGTGACAGTTTTGATCCCACAGCCTCTTCATTATCTTAATAATTCTTTACCAATATCCTAAAATATATTTTATGTTATTATTTACAAAAATATATATGTATGTATGTATAAAAAAGTTTATTTATATTAAAGTAATAATTATTGTCATTACTATTATTCATATATAATGGCACCACCTATACTAATGGTTTACCCAAAACTTTTGTATAGGTGTCAAGAAACAATACTTATACCAACGTTTTTTCCAAAACATTGGTATAGGTGTCCAGAAACAATACCTATACCAACGGTTTTAGTCAAACTGTTGGTATATGTGCTATATACCGTTCCTATACCAACAGTTTTCCCAAAACATTGGTATAGGTATCCATAAATAATACCAATACAAATGGTTTGTTCAAACTATTGGTATATATGCCATATAACATAATTATACCAATTTTTTTCCTAAACTATTGGTATAGAACTATTGGTATACCTCATATTTATACTAGTGGTAGAATTTAACTGAGATTCGGATACACTTATTATGTGCCCCTTTATGCCACTTTCTTGGTGGCATTAGGCAGATCCACCTAAAGTCCAATGTTAGAACCTAATAACACTCCAAGTAACCCATAAATAAAGAAGTTAATATCACAATTATATACAACCTCTTATGAATTCTCAATATATAATACAATACCTTAATCGTGATATCTCTAATCAAGCATATTTCATGTTAGATTCATCAACCTATGTTATTGATGTCTCTTTCTTTGACTTTATAAAAATGAACATGCCCACAAAACACCATGTCAATGGATATATAAAGGTTATTTCATTCCCTTCAAAGGTCCTTAGATATCAAATTTTATTAAATAATATAAGGGACAAATCCTTTATCACATTATTCATTAATACAATATCACTTGTGATACACCCGATGTATCTTACTTCACTGTGAACATATATCATCATATATTTTATTAATACATAAAATTATGAAACTAATAATATCAATTAATATTAATCTTAAATTATAATAATCAATACACATATCAACATATAGAAGCATCCAATGACACATATAAATGTGGATTTACTACTAGCGATCCATGTTCTTAAAATCTCATGCACTAGAAATTACCAAGGGTTTACACCATGATAAAGTTCCTCAAAGTCCTATGATTCTTCACCCATGATAGTATATATCATTTTCATCCCATTAAATGATATCATCTTTATATAGAACATATATTTAAGAATATTTTTGTGACACTTCTAAGTTCCCTTCATACCAAGGAACTATTGTGACCTTTCAGTGTGACAATTACTCTTGGGACATTATCACATACCATGTCACCCAGAATATAGTGACCTAATTTTTTCTTATATGACTATTAAATAATTTTAAAAAAATTAATAGTGATAAAATCCAAGATCCAAATATTTAATGACTTAGGAAAATAGGATTATGCATAAAATATACATAATAAAACTTAAACATTATTTAAATTTTTTTTATTTATCATTCTAAATCTCTCAAAATCTTCTTATTACATGTAATCACCTGAGGATATACATCAAAGAAAGGGGTAATCTAAAATCCCAATGAGAGGAGGAATAAGGTATATGAATCTATAGTATATGGGTGAGTATAATTAACATCATCATATCATTATTATAAGATCATAATCATAATCATGATTAAAACATTTTATAAATAAGTGTAATGTTAAATATGTATAATAATGAAGCATAATAACATAGTGGTTAAATACCACACATAGTTTTGAATAAATTTATCATCATGTTTGCGCATAACATATGTGCATAAATCATAACATCATAAATATGAACAAATATAGAATCATATTCACACATAATACACATTATAGCATGAGATATATCACATTGCACAATTCATTATAGGGCTATATAATTTTGGAACCACCCATCACATCATAAAATACTCATAATCATGCATGTCACATGGAACTTATAATAATCACATTCATGAAATAAACCCATGAAAAGGGATGGGTTTCATAATAATTCCATAAGAAAAAACCTTTTGGGGATCTAAAATGAATAAAGGAAATAATATTTTATAATAAAACTTGACCATTATTTAGTGCATAAGAAACAACACAATAGGAGTCAAATATATGTTTTAGAAGTTAAAGCCTTTTTGAAAAGGCTTTATAAATGGATAAGAAAACATTTAAAAGTGGTAGAATCATGTAAACCACCAAAAAATGGAAATAATAGTGGAAGGAAATTTTAACGACATTAGATGAATATACATACTAAAAATAGTGTGAAAGATAAGATAACACAAAAATGGATTTGGGTTAGGGAATTCCCCTTACCTTAAATCCCACTTTATTTTTTCACTTTTCCATCTTCTAAATAGTAAACTTAGGATCATTAAAACATGTATCTAGAAGTGAATTATTGTCATTTTTATTAATTTTTATCAATTATAATCACTGTATTATATTTATTAATTTCATTTGATGAAGGGGAAATGTTTTGATTTCATTTTTTCCTTACAAAATTCTCATTTTTCTTTTATTTTTCGATTTGTTTCATGTTCATTTATAAATAATTATAACTAATTACAAAAGAATAAAATAAATAAATTTATAAATTTATATATCATAAATAATTTATTATAACCAAAAATAAGGCTAGTGACAAGGAAATAATTTCCAATGTCCTCATTGGCAGTTAACTGACCGTTAATGGGACATTGTCTGAAGAGGAGGTGTGAGATGTATAATATATGATTATATAAAAAATAAAAATTTTAAATTATATTAAAATTATTATTATCATTTTAACATACTAAATTATTGGTTTAATAAGGTATTAATTATAAAAGAGAATACAGATATGAAAATAGAAAATGAAAATGAAAAAATGATGAAACGACATTACCTCTTTCTTAAAGTTGTTTCTTTTCAATGGACATTAAATTCTTGAAATATTAGAGATTTTATAATGACACATAATTTTTATAAATATATATTACATATAAATAAATTAATATTTATTACATAACATAAAAAATTATGCTAGAACCATATGGTTTTTGTGTATTTGGAAACTTGGAAACAAAAACAACTAGTTCATAAAATATCTATATCTTCTCTCACTTATTCCTTCATAACTAGAACCCTTTTTGAAATTTCATACTTAATACCTTCGTTCATATCCTAGTTAAAATAAACATAATAAAAGGGTGAACTCAAATTCTCAATAAGGGTAAAAAAGGGAGATATCAATCATAACATAAGCATAAGGGCATAAGAACATGAATGTAACATTAGAAAATTATACCATGCATATCAAATATCATATTATTGAGTCATGTAATAAATCATAGAAGTTCATAATATGTGAATCATAAGAAATCATGATCCATGAGAGAATAATATTGGTATAATAATCTTAATGTGGTATACACATAATCATATAAAATCAATTCCTTAGTAGTCACAGATCTTTTCTAAGACTATCATAGTTGAATAGTTTCACTACCCAAACTATCATAGTGGTCATGGTTGACTCCCAATACTATTATAGCAGAAAAATTCCTTTACTAAACTGGATTCACTTCATATTCCGTTCCTATTTATCTTATGAGATATAATATCATTACCCAATGCATTGGAGAGAGATATAGGTCCCACCCGTCGTTGGTTATAATGTTACTATCGTCCTTGGTTATAATGTAAACACCATCACATAATGAAAACCAAATTTATGTGTTCCACAATAAAATATGTCATTCATCATATTATAACCCATGTAAATAAATTATTTTCATAAACACCTCATCATAACATAACTCATGGGAAAGAAATGTGTTTCATAAATATCATTCCATCATAAATATAAACCAACCATAAATAGAATAGAGATAGTATCCTTGAATAATATCCCCAATAAAGCATAAGTAACATCAAATAATTTTATCTTAGATGGAAAATTAATTTTGAAATATCAATTGATACAACTCTTAAAAAATAAAAATATTTTCATTTTCAAATAATTCATTTTTAAAGATCTACAAAATTATAAAGGAAATAATTTTCCTTTAAAATAACCTTGAAATCTTGTAACGTAGACATCAAATCATTAAAGCATAATTACGGTAGAAAAATACTCTCATGCTATTTTTTTCTAATGAAAACATCACACACTTGAAGATTAATTGTAGGGGTTTGAGTTTCATACAATCATTTATATATGGATCTCTATTTTTTGAATGGCTTCCAACAGGTTTTGTTCATGGAGCTGAAAACACCCAGTGGTTCCCTTATTTGGACATACTTTCCAAAGGTAGACAGTTTTTGGGAATTGATCCAACAATGCTTGGGGGCTCACATTGGTCAAGAGTATGGGAGTTCAGACTCATCACACCCTTTTGGTAAGAATTGTTTTCTACTCAAGGAATCTCTTATAAATATAAGATATGTTCATGAATCCTTCATTAATTCTCAAGTATGGTGTGGATTAACCTAAAATTAAAAATAAATTATTATCATGTATGTAATTTAAAATCATATTCATGTATTTGAGTTTCTCCATTGATGTAGATATTTGTATGTATTTGAGTTTCTCTAGAAATATTACCCTCTTATGTACTGATTAGGTATTCTTTTATCATTTATTATTATGATGTTGGTTTTGAGCCACGTAGTGGGGCGATTTGGAGTTTATTATCATCCAGGTAGATGTGAGTTTTCTTAATGTTGGGATCAGACCCATGAATGGGATTCATGAATATCCTCGTGAAAGAAATCAGAACCCATGTAGTTAGGTGACACTTAATGGTACACATCATATATAACAACCCTGCCCTTTATTTTATATTTAATCATGATTTATAACATGTATTTTCACTTAATAAAACTCATTATATTGATAGGTCTAGTGTATTGGGAAATTATGTACATTACATAATAACTTAAAACATGAAATACAACATCTTTATTGAAAACATCTTTTACATGACCACAACATTACTTCATACTTAACACTGCATGAGATAACTTGAGGACATACATAAAAAAAGGGTGATCTATAAATCCTAGTAAGGGAGTAAACATGGAATAACAGGTGTATAAAAATACATGTTACACAAGGCATATCAATAAGGAATAAAGAAACATGAATAATAAGGAATTATTTAGTAATGATAATCATAAGATGGGAAATGTGGAAATAACTAAAAACATTGCATCATAAACATAAGTCAAAGTTAAACCGACAAGACTTAATGGTGGAAAAAAATTCCCATAAAGGAATCAGGTAAACTTATATTCTGACATGAAGTATCATGATAATAAACATTACCCAATGCATTGGAGCACTATCAGGGTGTTCCCTTTATAAACATTTTAATCTTGTGCTTAAGTGTGTCACATAGATCATATAACATGGATTAATTCAACATCATAATTTATTCCACTATCAAGTAAATGTGGAATAAATACATATATATCCATAATAAATAATTATATATTAATAAATTTTAATACCCTAGATAGAGAAATGGGTATGGTATTCACTACACAATGATTTTTTCATTGAAAATCACTATGCAATTTCGGCAGCATAGCGGTGCCATATAGAAATTCATAAAATAGGTTGATGATAGAAAAATGGATATTTAATCATTTATAAATGAAATGGATAGTAATAAGGACATTTAAAAAACATTCCCCAACATAATTAATTGGAAATAGAAAGCTTAACATAATAAACAGTCTTGAAGTAAGAGGAGAAATCAAAAGAGCCCTTACAAAATTTCACCATGGTAACGGGTGTACGTTAAGGTGCTTGGGAGGGTTAAAAGAGATTGAAAGGGGATATCATCATTTATAAAACAATTTTACGGTAATTTTTATAGGTAATAATGTATCCCAATATAAAAAAACATAAATTAAAAAGTCATATCATTAATGAAGTGCTTGATTAAAAGAGGAGAGAGAGAATCCCTTATGGAATTTCAGTATAGTAATGACTTAGGTAAGGGTCCAAATGAGGGGGTATAAATGATCCCTCATAAAAATAACATCAATTATAAAGTAATATAATGATTACAAAAGAATATAATTATAATCAATTTAAATTAAAAGAACTAATATCAAATAAGGTGCTTGAATTCAAATATGAGGAGAGAAATCCCTTACAGAATTTTGGAATAGTAACAAGTGTATGTAATGTTGTGGTGGATGGATAGTAACAAAAGTGATTCCAGGACAACCACAAATAGAACCGGATCACTGGAGTTGTGCATGATTAATCAAACAAGCAAAAGATAATGTAGTAGGGAAGAAAAGATAAAGGAACACAGGATTTACGTGCTTCGGCCCCCTTTGGGACCTACTGCACGGCAAGAACACCACCCTATGCACGCTTTATTATTAATGCTCAAAACAGGCAAACCATATCACAAGTATGGACGAAAGAAACTCAAATAAAACAACTGATACGAAAGGGATCTGAAAAAACAGAACTATAAAATCGATCCAAATTGAGAACTAGGGTAAGAGGAATCTCACAACGCCGGAACAAAGTCTGGTCGTCCAGATCTCTTCGAGCCCCCATGGATTCTGACGCCAGAACTTGCTGTTTGTAGTTGCAGAAACTGTTTCTCGCCAGATCCGTGGTTACAATCTTCTGCTTCCAAGATTGAAGGGGTCGTACGTCTTCGCCGTCGAAGGAAGCTGAAAAACTCCACCAGGAACCGCGCTCCAGCAGTGTGCAGGGAGATTAGCAGGCCGCCGAATCTGTCCTCCGTTGAGGATGGAGAACCACCGGAATATGAGAGCTAGAAAACAGAACCAAGAACTAGGGCAACAAAAACTGTAGGATCGTCATGGAGAAACCCGAAGCAGAGGCGATAATAACCCTCTGCGAATGGAGTAACATCGTAACTGCACACTCAACCCTGGACTGCCATGACACGATCCCCAAAACCGAAGCCGAACAAACCCAAACAGCAAGGGAGCAGATGGACGGTCCAGGATTTTCAGTCGGTGCAAAGGATCGACGGGCAGAAATAAGGCTCGATAAAACACAGGAATTTCCAGCATGTACAAATGAGAAGAATATTTAAATAATATAGGGTGAATAGAAAGAATAAAACAGGATAAAAAATATGAAATTTTAATATGAAAATAAACGAAATTTTCAATACCGAATTTCACAAATCTCTACCATTTTTAATTAAAATTGGCGATGTTCTTGCACCTAGGGTTATGGAACAGAAACCAAGTTCAAACTATCTAGGCAATATTTGAACTTAGATAAAATGACAGCTTTAGTCAAACTATCAGCTGGATTTTTATCAGTGTGTATCTTATTGACACACACGGTTCCTTGTTCTATCACATCTCTAATAAAGTGTAATCTAATGTCTATGTGCTTTGATTTACCATGGAAAACTAAATTTTTAGACAAATATAATGCAGATTGACTATCAGAGAAAACATTAATAGCTGAATCATAAAGCTTGAGTTCAAAAGACAAGACTTCAAGCCATAAGGCTTCCTTTACCGCCTCAGTGAGTGCAATGTACTCAGACTCGGTGATGGAGAGGTCAACAACGGACTGCATGTTGCACTTCCATGAAACAGGCCCACCGCAGGCAGTGAACACGTATCCAGTCAATGATTTTCTGGTGTAAATGTTACCTTCATAATCATCATCTACAAAACCTACCAAAATGTTATAAGCATCAACATTTTTACCAAATCATAATGAAAAATTAGGTAAACATGATAAATATCTGAGAAACCATTTGAGGGCATGCCAATGGGGCTTCCCAGGAGCGTCCATAAATCTACTCAGGGTGCAGATAGCAGAAGCAATGTCAGGTCTGGTGCAAATAATAGAGTACATTATACTACCAACAATGATAGAATATGGAATTTTAGACAAAAATTACATGTCATCATCAGCAGTGGGTGCTTATGTTAAAGACAACTTAAAGTGTTTAGAAAGAGGTACATTCATAGGTTTGAGATATTCAAACATGTATCTATTTAAAATCTTTAAAATATAAGCATGCTGAGATAATTAGAGCAATTTGTTAGGTCTATCTCTAATGATTTCAACACCTAAAATCTACTTAGCTTCACCTAATTCTTTCATTTCAAATTTTCCTTTTAATTGGGATTTAATTGAAGTGATAAAACTCATATTCTTACATATGATAAGCATGTTATCTACGTAAAGCAAAAGGTAAATCATACAACCTTGAATTGACTTGAAGTAGACACAAGAATCATACTGGCTCCTGGTGAATTGGTTATTTAACATAAAGGAATCAAATTTCTTATACCATTGTCTTGATGCCTGTTTTAAACCATAAAAGGACTTATTTAGAAGGCAAACTTGGTTGGATTTGAATTCCTTTGAATGACCATTAAGAGGTTTCATATAGAGTTTTTTATTCAAATACCCGTGAAAGAAGGTAGTTTTAACATCAAGTTGCTCGATGTGCAGATCGAGATAGGCAGTAAAGGCTAACAAGAGCCGAAGAGAAGAGTTTTTGACAACAGGGGAAAAAATTCAGCATAGTCGATTCCCTCTCTCTGAAGAAATCCTTTGGCGACTATCCTAGATTTGAACCTTACTTTATTTCCCTCTGTATTGTCTTCCTTTCTCTTGTAAATCCACTTGGACCCAATCACTTTAGCATTCACAGGCTTGTGAACAACGGTTGAGGTGTGATTTTTCTTTAGAGATTGCATCTCTTCATTCATGGCTATGATCCAACGCTTTTAATCCTTATCCTTTAAATCTTGCCTATACGATTGAGGATCATTGTCGATGAGATCCTGGGCCACATGAAAAGCATATGATGCCATATCATACTATTTGAACCGAGCAGGAGGTCTAGAGACCCTCCTTTGTCTATCTCGGGTTAATTGATAATCTTGATGATCAGTGGAAGGTCCAGAGTCTGAGTCTGAACCGGAACTCGTCTCAGAGTCAGCCGCATCAGTGGGCTGAGGAGGAGGAGGAATAGACTGAACATCAGTCTCAACATGAGTAAATGGCTCATGTTCATCAGACTTATGAAATTCTGGATCAGAACTGCCAGGTGTTTCAATCCCGGTCTTAGGAGCAGAGGACTCATGGAAGACAACGTCTCTACTAATAATGCATCGTTAGTATCCCGGTTTATCCACCCAAAGTTTATATCCTTTAACTCCATTAGGGTAACCAAAAAAGATGCCCTTGAGGGCTCTAGGATCAAGTTTGTCAGTCTTGATGTGGGCATAGGCAGTACACCTGAATACCCTTAAGTAGGAATACGATGGGGGCTTGTCGTTCCATAGTTCTTCTGGAGTAATGAATTGATTCGCAGAAGAGGTACACCTGTTAATCAGGTACACAGCAGTGCTTGTGGCCTCAACCCAAAAGGATTCAGGGAGGACCAAGTGAGAAAGCATGCTACGGACTCTTTCAAGGATAGTATGGTTCATCCTCTCTACTAGGCCATTCTGTTGGGGAGTTTCCCTAACAGTTATGTGCCTCTTAATTCCTTCAGACTCACAGTATTGAATGAACTCAGTGGACAGGTATTCAAGCCCATTGTCAGTTCTAATGGTCTTAACTTTCTTCCCAGTCTGATTCTCGACTGAGGCTTTCCAGGTTTTTGAATGTTTGGAAAACATCTAATTTATTTTTGAGGATGTATACCCAAACCTTCCTGGAGTAATCATCGATAAAGGTGATGAAATAGAAACATCCACTATGAGAGGAGGTCCTGGCCGGCCCCCACAAATCTGAATGGATGTAATCAAGTGGGGCGTATTCCTTGAAGGACGATCTATTGAAGGTCACTCTTTTAGCCTTTCCAATTACACAATCTTCAAAAAATGGTAGATTTGTAGGTGTGATGTCATTCAGCAATCATTTCTTGTTGAGTTCTTCAAGCCCTTTGGAGCTTACATGCCCCAGCCTTATATGCCAGAGCATAGTGTTGTCAGTGTTCATAATATAAACACTACCCAACTATCTTGAATGGGTCCTGCCATTCAAGACATACAAACCATTCACAAGGGATCTGTTGATGATGTTTCTTGATCCTTTTGAGACTTTGATAGTACCAGATTCAGATCTAAAAGTATATCCCTTTTGATCTAGGACTCCTAGGGAGATCAAGTTTCGCTGCAAGTTGGGGACCCACCTGAAATCAAGTAAGGTGATGATGGAATGGTCATCCAATTCTATAAGGATAGATCATCTGCCCTCAACCTTGCATTTCTTGTTATTCCCTAATAGGACGTCCCCTTCCACTTTCTCGACCAGCTCTAAGAAATACTCTCTATGGGGACACATATGGAAGGAGCATCCAGAGTCAAGGACCCACTCACGGTCGAGTGTATGGCTGGACACATTTAGAACTTCAGCTGTTTCATAACTAGATTCAACAATAAGAGACTATTCGGTGGGTTGTGCGCGCTCTTTCTTTCTCTTAAGCTTCCTACACTCGGGCTTAATATGCCCAGGCTTCCCACAATGGAAGCAAGTAACTTTTCTGTCTTTATTATCATTATTCTTTGACTTTCGTTCATGCCTAGGTTCTTTTCTATTACTACTTTTATCTTTGCTAAGATGTTTATTTTTTCTTTTAACCTGAGGCCTTCCCCTAGTGAATAAATTCTCAGCCTCGCCTTTCGCCTTAGGTTTTGAGTGAAGGTCCTTAGATAGAAGGGTAGACTTGACTTCTTCTAGAGTCAAGGATTCACGACCATACATCATGGTCTCGACCAAAGTACTATAACTATGGTCTAGAGAGATCAGGAGAATAATATCCTGGTCCTCATCATCTACCGTGACATCTATATTATCTAAGTCAAGCATGATTTTATTGAACTCATCAAGATGATATTTCAAGGAAGATCCTGGTCTCATATTAAAAGTGAACATGCGGTGCTTCTTATAGAGCCTTCAAACTAGGGAGGCAGTCATATAGAGCTTCTCTAACTTGAGCCAGATGCTGGCAGTAGTGGACTCAAAGGCCACTTCCCTAAGGACTTTATCACCTAAAGACAATAAGAGGGAACTATGGGCTTTAACTAGAGTGTCATTGGGGACCGGTTGTTGTTCAGTTATGGTTTGTCTAGCTTCATTAACAGTTGTTATGGGTTTAGTAGGCCCAGATAGGGCATCAATAAGACCTTGTTGGACTAATAATGCCCTAATTTTAGTATTCCATAAATTGAAGTCATTATCTCCATCAAATTTTTTGATTTCATACCTCATTGTAGACATATTTATATACAGTGAGTTGATGCCACGTAATTGGGGACAATGAGAGCGTACGCCCCCAAAAGACTGGCCAATACTCACTAGGAATAAATTTGTACAATGTGTAATGAAAAAAAAATATTTGGTGAAGACAATAATTTCAGTCTTAATAAAAACTAAAGAAAACAATGTATTAGCAGAATTAAACAGATACAGTGCAGAAAAAAGAAACCCAATTAAAAAGCTGGGTACACTCAGAACACAAAAAAACAGATTTAAACAAAGGATATACACAGTACAAAAGGGCTATCAATAAAATATTGGCAACGTAACTATAAAGTGGTATAGATAGACTGTATATAAAGCAGCAGATTAAGAAAAATCTAGTTGAAGCAAGAAACAAAAGGAACAAAGGATAAAACAGGTAGCAGCAAACAATTTACACAATATTAGTTAATCTGTAAACAGAGGCAGCATGACAGGATGTGTAAATTTCAAGAACCTAAAGGCATATAACAATCAAGTCTAAACAGAATGCACAACATCCAGATATGGCTCTGATACCACATGTAATGTTGTGGTGGCTGGACAGTAACAAAAGTGATTCCAGGACAACCACAAATAGAACCGGATCACTAGAGTTGTGCACGATTAATCAAACAAGAAAAAGATAATGAATTAGTGCATAAAAGATAAAGGAATATAGGATTTATGTGCTTCGTCCCCCTTTGGGACCTACTGTACGGCAAGAACACCACCCTACGCACGCTTTATTATTAATGCTCAAAACAGGCAAACCAAATTACAAGTATGGACGAAAGAAACTCAAAGAAAACAACTGATATGAAAGGGATCTGAAAAAACAGAACTATAAAATCGATCCAAATTAAGAACTAGGGTAAGAGGAAGCTCACAACGCCAGAACAAAGTCCGGCTGTCCAAATATCTTCGAGCCCCCGTGGATGCCGACGCCAGAACTTGCTGTTTGGAGTTGCAGAAACCGGTTCTTGCCAGATCCGTGGTTACAATCTTCTGCTTCCAAGATTGAAGGGGCCACACGTCTTCGCCGTCGAAGGAAGCTGAAAAACTCCACTAGTAACTGCGCTCCAGCGGTGTGCAAGGAGATCAACAGGCCGCCGAATCTGTCCTCCGTTGAGGATGGAGAACCACTGGAATCCGAGAGCTAGAAAACAGAACCAAGAACTAGGGCAACGAAAATTGGAGGATCATCGTGGAGAAACCCGAAGTAGAGACGATAATAACCCTTTGCGAACGGAATAACATCGTAACTACACACTCAACCCTGGACTTCCACAACACGATCCCCAAAACCGAAGCTGAACAAACCCAAACAGCAAGGCAGCAGATGGACGGTCCATGATTTCCAGTCGGTGCAAAGGATCAATGGGAAGAAATAAGGCTCGATAAAATATAGGAATTTCCAGCATGTACAAATGAGAAGAATATTTAAATAATATAGGGTGAATAGAAAGAAAAAAATGGGATAAAAAAATATATGAAATTTTAATATGAAAATAAATGAAATTTTCAATACCGAATTTCACAGTGTACATAAAGGATTATATGAAGGATTATCGAGATTGAAAGGAATATATAATAATTTAGACATAAAATTGATAGTAAGGGTATCATGTAACATCATATCCCAACATATTAAAATATAATTTAAGAATAATAATATGAAAGAACTGCTTGAATGGAAATGAGAAGAGAGAAATCCATTACAGAATTTTGACATAGTAACGACTTAGGTAATGGGTCCAAATGGGGAAGGATAAATAATACCTATTTAAAATAAAATAAAATGGGAATTAATGGTATTATTATGAATGAAATACATTAAATAAATTTGAAATTATAAGAAATAATTTCAAATAAGATACTATAATTTGAAAGGAGGAGAGGAAAGTGAGGATCCCTTACATGGATGTGTCTACAAAAGCTTGGGAGAGGCTTCTTAGGATCTTGGGGTGCCTTGGGAGGACTCTAGGGAGTATATAGAAGATTTTTTATGAGATTAAAGGAGTTTTGGTGAAGATGAATGGGATATTGTGTGGGTTTATATAGGAAAGAAAGGGGGTTTCTTTGTTATTGTTTTTGGACACTTCATAATAAAATATTCAAAACCGCAAACCATCCCATGGTTTTTTCCCATAGTTTCTGGAAAATGGGAGTGGATTAAATTATTTTATAATCCCAAGTTACTAAGATATTAAAATAATGCCCTTTCTTATGTGGATTTGAGTCACACTCTCAAGGAAATGATTTTAAAATCATAAATTATATTATAAGTCTTGGAGGATTCACTAAGGCTTTATAAAATAAATAAAATAAACTCAAATTTTCATTATTATAAATTAAAAACATATATTTGTATTAGGATACCATTTTATTATTGATTACATCACTAATGGGTCATTATGATATCATAAAACACACTATATATTTATACAATATTCAATTTTAACCCAAAAATTTGATTGTCTTAGGAAATTATGAAAAATTCACCATTGGATAACTTTGACATACTAATTTCAAAAATAAAATTAATTTTTTATAAATAATTTTCTAAATATTTGAATTTTCACTTTTAAAATAAAAACCAACATTTATTGAAAATTGATGGGTTTTGATAAAAACAGTTTTCAAATTTTAATAAAAATTGTTTTTTATTTCACAAAAAATATATGATAATTTATATTTAATAAAAGATATTTAATAATAATATTTTATTAAAATATTATTTATTTAAAAAAAATTAATTCAACAAAATATATTTCTTAATTGAATTTGAATATTAACCAAAAATACTTCTTGTGCTTTAAAAAATCATTTACAAAGTAACAATAATAGGAAGAAAAATATATTCATTATTCTATATAAAATAATGTACATAATATTATTTCTAGGGTCTCTATACATATCCCTTTATTACACTAGAATATTCTCTAAGAGTAAGGTTCGTAATAGTGGGGCTTTCATGGGGTCGTTCGATGAACATGGTTTGGACCATGATCTCGATAAGTTTGAACTTCTCTCGTAAACAATTTCACTCATGATTAAGTTGTTGGATATTGTCTCGGGATTGGTCTAGGGAAAATCCCAAAAATGATACCTCCCTTGGAATCTCTAATAAATGAGATTCATAGGGTATGATCCTACGGATTGAGGTTATCACTTCCTTTTTATGTATCAAAAGGATTTGTTAAAACCCTATATTTATACTAGTGATGTGATCATTGTTCAATGGGTATATTATCAATGGTAAAGATACTAAATGATCATTAAAAATAAAATTGGATATAATAAAATAAGTTCATGTATTTTCTATAACCATAAGGCATTCAGTTAAGTCAGAATAATGGGGATTTTATTCATAGATGTTCGAGTTGTTACAACCTTTCCCCTTAAGAAATTTTTCCCTATAAATTTTCTTTTCCCATACTAAAATAGATGAGGGTATATCTTCTTCATCACCTCATCTAGTTCCCACATTTCTTCTTCAAACTTGTGGTTTCTCAACAAAACCTTGATGAGGGGCATTGTCTTATTTCATATCAATATTTTATATGATATAATATCTTCATCAACTTCTCCTCATAAGAAATTTTATTCTCTAATGGTACCACCTTTGGATTGAGTACATGTGAGGGGTCTGGTATGTACTTCCTTAATAGGGATACATGGAATATGTAATATACTTGACATGTGTTTGGGGGGAGTTCTAGTTGATAGGACACTACTCTGATGTGATCAAGGATCTCAAAAGGGACGATGTACCATGGACTAAGCTTTCCTTTATTCACAAATCTCATCACCCTTTTTCATAAATATATACGGAGGAAAACCATGTCTCCAACATCAAACTCTAGGTCTCACCAATGATTGTTAGCATAGATATTTTTTCGACTCTATATACCCTTTATGTGTTGTTGGATGGTCTTAACCTTATCCACCATTTCTTAAACCATTTCCAAACCTATAAGTTTTCATTCCCCAACATCATCCCAACATGTCGGTGTTCTCCACCTCTTTCCATAAAGGGATTCATCAGGTTCCATTTGGATGCTTGAGTGGAAACTGTTGTTGTAAGAGAACTCCACCAAAATAATATGTTGTTCACATCAGCCTTTTAAGTCTATTGAGAAAGATCTCAACATGTACTCAAGTGTTTGGATAGTCTACTCAAATTGGCTATCAGTTTGAGGGTGATAAGTTTTACTAAAGTTCAGCTCATTGTTTAGAGCATGCTGGAGACTTTTCCAAAACATAGAGGTGAATCTTGGATCTCAATCAGAAACAAAAAATAGTGGTACTCCATGAAGCCTTACCACTTCTATTATGTATATCCATGCTAGTTTATCTAGTGAAAAATTTTCTTGAATCTAAATGAAGTGTTTAGTCTCTTTAAGACGATCCAAAACAACCCAGATAGCATTGTTTCCCTTAGATGTCTTTGGAAGTATGGACATGTAGTTCATGGGGATGTTTTCCCATTTCTATTTTGGTATGGATAATGGTTTCATCATCCCCTTATACTTCTTCCATTTAGACTTAAATTGCTTACATACTAGGCACTTTGATGTATATTCAGTGATCTCCTTCTTCATTTTATCCTACTAATAGTTATCTCAGATATCTCAATACATATTTGTGTTTCCTAGGTGAATAGAGAAATTCAAACTATGTGAATCATCAAAAAGTTATTTCTTTATCTCAAGATTTTATAGAACAAATATTCTTGACCCAAATCACACAATTTCTTCTTCATTAACATTGAACTCTCAAGATTTCATTTTTCTGATAGTTTCCACTTTCTTCTAAATTCGCACATCATATTTTTGAGAATCATTTAACATTTCCAAAAAGAGAAGTTTGAGCAATAATTTGTGAAAGTATTGATGATGTTCCTTTATTTATTATTCCTATATCAATATTATTTAAATCTAAGAAGATCATATCCTTATCAATTCTCATCAATGATAGAATTGATGAGTACTTTATAGTTTGAGAATATTGTACCTTGTTTACTATCCCAGGATGATAATAGATTGAGATTTCAAAATCCTTGATGAGATCTAACCATCTTCCTTGGCACATATTTAGCGATTCATATGTGAATATATATTTGAAACCTTTGTGATCCGTATATATTTCACACTTCTCCTGAAAGAGATAATGTCGCCAGATTTTTAATACAATGATCACAACTTCTAACTCCAGATCATGTATGGGATAGTTTTTCTCATGAATTTTAAACTAAATTGTGGCATAGGCAATGTTTTTTCCATTTTTCATCAACACATGTCCTAATAACTTCTTTGAATCATCGCTGAATTTTACGAAAAGTTCCCCACTTGTCGGTAGTGTGAGCACAGGGGCAGTGACAAGCCTTCTTTTCAACTCCATGAAGCTTTCTTCACATTAATCATTCTAAGAAAATTCAACTCTCTTCTGAGTTATCTTGGTGAGAGGGTTTAACAATCATGATAAATTTATCACAAATTAGCGATAATATCTAGATAACCCAAGGAATCTATGGGTATCCATCACAGATGTTGTCCTTGGCTATCCCTCAATTGCTTTTGTCTTGAAAGGATCTACATATATCTCATTGCTTGTGATGATATTCCCAAATAATGAGACTTACGTAAACCAAAACTCACACTTTTAGTACTTTTCATAGAGCTTCTCCTTCCACATGGTCCCTAGTAGAGTTCTCAGATACTCCTCATGCTCCTCCTTGGTTTTGGAGTATATTAGAATGCCATTTATGAAGACTACCACAAATTTTTCAAGGTAATATCTAAAGACTATATTCATCAGGCCCATGAATATTGTTGTACCATTAGTGAGTCTTAAAGGTATCACTATGAACTCATAGTGTTCATACCTTGTATGAAAAGCAGCCTTGGGGATATCCTCCTTCACCCTTACTTGGTAATATCTGAACTACACATCCACCTTGGAGAAGTATTGTTCTCCACATAGCTGATCAAACAAGTCATCAATTTCGGGAAAAGGATACTTGTGATTTATCATGATTTTTTTGAAATCATTATAATCAATGCAAATGGTCATTGACCCATCCTTCTTCTTGATGAAGAGGGCTAGTTCACTCCATGGTGAATCACTTGGGTATATAAACCCTTTATCCAGATTCTCCTGTAATTGTTTCTTTAGCTCCTCAAGTTCCACAACAGCCATCCTATAAGGATTCTTAGATATTAGCAATGATCTAGGTATAAGTTAAATAAAAAATTTGACCTCTTTTCTAGGAGGAAGACCAGAAAATTCCTCTGGAAACACATCAGCAATTTCCCTCCTAATAGGAATGTCTTTGAGAATGGTTCATTCCTTAGACTTAAACATTTGAGTTATATATGCTTTCTCATAGGGAAATAATATCCTTGCTTGAGATGGTGAGAATAAAGAAGATTCAACCTCCTCCTTGTACTTGTCTAGAATCGGGGTTCGATTCTCCATATGGAGAGTGATTTCCATCTAGTGGAAATTTATGTTGGTTCTATATAGGTAAAGTTAATCCATGCTTAAAATTGCATCAAATTCCACGAAGGAAAGTATGACAAGGTTATTTGATAATTTTAATTCACAAATTATGATAGGGGAGGAGTTATATTCATGGGATGTAATAATTTATACATTTTTCCTCTTCACCAACATCTCTACTTCCATTATTTATGGTGGTGTTTCAATAGTTCTACTAAACTTTTGTGATATAAAAGAATGCATAGAACCATTAACGATAACTATACTTTTCACTTTTTGATTTTGGTTCTAATTTATCCAATATATACTTAGGTATGAGCATTTTTAATAACTTATAAATTACATTTATTTCCATAACATATGAATTTCTATGCTTCAGTCTATGTTATCCAGGATATATATTATTATAGACTCTTTTTATTTCCTTAATAATGTCTTTTAATGAGCTTATTAATTTTCCAAATCATGTACCCTCAGAGTGTCATACGAGGTGCGTTTTAAGGCATGTTGTCACATACCAAGTTACCTTGAGTCAAGCCCAGAACACCTTGTCAGGGTTATTAGTCCGAGGTATATCTCTGCCAAAACCACATCCACTTATAGTATGCAAACATGGATGTATTTTCTTGATAAACCACTTTCTCTATACTCACAAAAATTTAGGGATTTTCTCTTAAACATAATCTTATCCTTAAGGGTTTTCACTAGGGTTTTAGAAATCCTAATCCCAAAAATAAATAAACCTATCCTCTGATACCAACTATAACAACATTGCTCTTTATTTCATATTTAATCATAATTTATTACATGTATTTGCACTTAATACAAATTAAAATATTGATATGTCTAGTGTATTGGAAAATTAGTTACATTACATAATAGCTTAAAACATGAAATACAACATCTTTATCGAAAACTTCTTTTATATGACCACAACATTCCTTCGTACTTAACACTGTATGGGATAACCTGAAGACGTACATAAAAAATGGGTGATATATAAAGCCCAATAAGGGAGTAAACATGGAATAACATGACGATAAAAATACATGTTAAAAAAGGTGTGTCAACAAGGTATAAAGTAACATGAATAATAAGGCATGATTTAACATGATAATCATAACATGGGAAATTTGGCAACAACTTAAAACACAGCATCATAAACATAAGTCAAAGTTAAACCACCAAGACTTCATGGTATAAAAAATTCCCATAAATTAATAAGGTAAACCCCTATCCCACCATGAATTATCATGATACTAAACATTAACCAATACATAGTAGCGCTATTAGGGAGCACCCTTCATAAACATTTCAATATCATGATTAAGTGTGCCACATAGATCATATAACATGGATTCATTCAACATCATAATTTATTCCTTGATAAATTAAATATGGAATAAATACATATAGATCCACAATAAATAATTATATGTTCATAAATGTGAATACCCTTTATAGATAAATGGGTATGGTATTCACTACACAATGAGTTTGTCATGGAAAATCACAATGCAATTTCGGCAACATAACAGCGTCATATAAAAATTCATAAAATGGTTTGATGAGAGATAAAGGGGTATATCATCATTTATACATGAAATTTATTGTAATAGGGACTTTTAAGTAAAATCCCCAACATAATTAATTTTAAATAAAAGGCATAACATAATAAAATTCTTGAAGTAAGAGGAGAAAGCAAAATAGCCCTTACAAAATTTCAGCATGGTAATGAGGGTACGTAAAGTTTATTAGGAGGATTAGATGTGAGTGAAAGGGGATATCATCATTTATAAAACAAGTGGATAGTAAGTGTGATAGGTAAAAATTTATCTCAACATAAGAAAACGAAAATTAAAAATGCATATCATAAATGAAGTGCTTGATTAAAAGAGGAGTGAGAGAATCCCTTATGGAATTTCGGCATAGTAACAGCTTAGGTAAGGGTTTGATGGGGGATAAATGATACCTATTAGAAATAAAATAAATTTTATAGTAAGTTAATGATTAAAAATTAATGTAAATACCATAAATTTAAATTAAAATAACTAATCTCAAAGAAGGTGCTTGAATTCAAAGGTGAGGAGAGGAATCCATTACAGAATTTTACTATAGTAATGGGAGTATATAAAGGATTATAGGGGGAATTAATGAGAGTGAAAGGAAGATATAATAATTTAGAAATAAAATTCACAGTAAGGGGATCATGTAACATCATATCTTAACATATGAAAATGGAATTTACGAATCATAATGTGAAAGAAGTTCTTAAATGGAAATGAGAAGAGAGAAATCCCTTATAGAATTTTGGCATAGTATTGGCTTAGGTAAAGGGTCCAAATAGGATAGGATAAATGATAACTCATTAAAATAACATCAAATGGGAATTAATTATATTATTATAAATGAAATACCTTAAATCCATATGAAATTACAAGAACTAATTCCAAATAAGATTCATCAATTTGAAAGGAGGAGAGCAAAGTGAGGATCCCTTACTTGGATGTGTGGCCCCAAAGGCTTGGGAGCGGCTACTTGGGAGATTTGTGGCATCTTTGTAGGACTATAGGGAGTATAGAGCAGAGTGTGTATGAGCTTAAAGTAGTTTTAGTGAAGATAAATGGGAGCTTGGGTGGGTTTATAAAGGAAAGGAGGGGGATTTATTTATTATTTTGGTTTTGGGAATTTCATAACAAAATATTCAAAACCACAAACCATCCCATGGTTTTTTCCCATGGTTTGTGTAAAATGGTATTTAGTTACATTATTTTATAATTCCAAGGGCCTAAAATATTAAAATAATTCTTTTGATTATGTGGAGGTGATTCACACTCTCAAGGAAATGATTTTTAAATATTAAAATATATTATAAGTCTTGGAGGATTCACTAAGGTTTTATAAAATAAATCAAATAAACTCAAAATTTTATTATTTTAAAGGGAAAAATATATATTTGGTAGATTATACTCTTTTTATTATTTATTACATCACTATTGGGCCATTATGATGTCATAAAGCACACTGTATATTAATACGGTAATTAATTTTTACCCAAAAATTTGATTGTCTTAGAAAATTATGAAAAAATTACTTTTGGATAACTTCGACATCTTGATTCCAAAAATAATATTTATTAAGATTTGAAAAAAAATATTATGCTTAATTTTTTGGTTATCATCTTGGTCTTGGTCTAGGGAAAATATCATAAATGTTATCTCCCTAAAAATCTCTGATAAATGGTCTTCATAGGGTATAATCCTACTTGTTGAGGCCATCACTTCCTTTGTCTTTGTCAAAAGGATTTGTTAAAACCCTATATTTATACTATTCATGCTATCATTGTTCAATGGATATATTATCAATGGTAAAGATACTTAAAATTCATTTAAAATCCAACTAGATATAATAAAATAATTGCATATGTTTTCTATAACCATAAGACATTTAATTTAGTCAAAAGAAATATAATTTTATTCATAGATGTTTGGGTCATTACATCATACCTTTTAAGGTCATGTGATAAGGAACAAATAGTGTAGTTTAACATCATGTGGAAAGGAAATATAGGAAAAATATTCTTTGTAAAATTTTAGTGTGGTACCTATGAAAAAGCGGCCCAAGAAACCTAGATGGGGTATGAACTTAGAGGTTGAATAAGAATCTTTAGGAATGTGTAACAAAGAGGATTCGGGTTAACTTGGATCATTGGGTTTGGACCTCAGGGAGGATTCCTATGTACCCAATTTGGAAAGGAATCAAAGCCCACATAGTTCGGTCATGAGGACCCACACCTATGGAGGCCCTTTGAAGGTTTGTCTTGCATGGGAATATATCCCTTTGTGATGATTGAGTTGGGGATTACTCCTAAAGAGGATTGCCTTATGAGGTTTGGTTTGGTTGGGGATTACACCATATAGGAGGTCATTATTTGGTTGGGGCTTACACTTGGTGGATGGATACTAGAGACCAAAGGGGAAGAGAAAGGTCTTTGGATGTACATGTCACCTCTTTTATTTTGGTAAATGGTATAGTTAAATCTGATGATATATCCTATTATGACCTAGGAAGTCATACGGGATAAAGAGTTACACCTCCCACAAAAACATTAGGGGCTTACTCAAGGAGGGATTCTCTTATGATTTTGGATACATGGTTTTGAAAAACTATGCCTATGGAGGCCCTATGAAGAAAGGAAAGACAAAAATCAAAAATAAGATTCTCTACTAAAACATGAATATAAATATACGGATGAGATTATTGTATCTAAACTCTAATCCCACATGATTCATTCATGAATGTGATAAACAAGATGAAGCAGAAGATCCAGCAAACCGCACAATCTTTCTCCCAATAGTAGAAGAGGTTTAGGAAATGGGGGAAGAAGAAAGGGCTTTAATGTGCCCCTTACCTCCTATCATTGTATCCTAGATTTTTAGATCTAACTACCCATATGGAAGCATCCCATTAGCATGGAAGAGGGAGGAATGAAGTATGATAGGTCCTACAAGAAATGCTAAAGGCTCCCTCTATTAGGGATTCCCATAACCTGGTTCCTAGGGAAGAAAGGAGGATAAGATTTTATACATAAAAGGGAAAATAAAACATGGTATTATCCCTCCATACTATAACTTTATGTCCCTAGTATTAGAGATGATGAGGTAATAAAAATTCCATGTCTTTCATGTCAAAGATTGTGAAGCCCCTAACACTGCCTCTAGGGTCGGGGTCCTTGTGACCGAAGGAATACATACCCACATGCAACCTAAGGACCCTACCCATCAGGTAGGACAAGTGTGAGACACATATGACCAAAGGAATGAATATAAAAATGGGAGACACGTTATTGTTAATATTACCATGGTTTTACAAGTCTGGTGACTTTGGTTGAGGTTTTATTTTTTCCCCCCTCTGACGAGGGATCCAAGGGAAGAGGGGCCCTTCCATTGGTGTCTTGGAAGAGGGATTGAAAAGAGACTCATGCAAGTCCTGTATTGGTGAGAAAATGTGCTTCATGTAAGACCTAGGAGGAATTGAAAGTACTTCATACAGGTCATGGATTAGCAAACAAAGGTGCTTCCTATAGGACCAAGTAGAAGTTGTATGTGCTTCGTGTCGAGGGGTAGGCCTGCGTGAGATGGAGATGCCTTGGTAAATAAATCACCTAGGAAAAAAACTTGGGAGAGGATTTAGGATAGGAACCATAGGTCTAACCAAGTTTCCTCATAAGGGTCTCTTATAGGTCTTGAGTTAAGGTAAGGACCTTTGCACAAGTGGTTTCAAACTAGGGGAGAGAGGTCCTCACACAGGTGACTTTGTGTTTTACATCCTAAAGGGACTTAGATCTCCCTATCCCCCATATTCCTGATTCTATCAGGTTGGATAGGGCTACCTTAGGGGTTTTGGAGGACCTAGGTGAAGCTGTTGCACGATCAAAGCTTCAGGGCTTCTTCTGATTTTCTAGTTGCGTAAATGAGGACCCATTGGGTCCTCTTTATAGGAAAATAGGGGATAATGGTCGAAGGAGTTACCCCACGCAGATCCATGGCATAGCTACCAGATAAAGGTACCCTTCATAGGGGTGGTTAACCCTTAAAACTTGTGTAGGGTTGGTTCACACAAATTCTTTATAACACCCTGAAAATTATAAAAGAGTAAGTTGTATTCAATAGTGTGTATGGAACATGACACCAAGCGTGTAAGGGAATATAATATCTCGAGTATTTATAATATATTTACTATTTTAAATAAGTTTAATATATTTTATATCTTTTAATGCATGTGATACTGAGTTAGAATGTGACATATACAACAATGAGTTTCTTCAATGTATTGTGTTACACACAATACCAAGTTTTACCGAACAATAATATATTATTAAAATAATATTATTTAATATAATAAAATACAAAATATCCATAATGAAAAGTATTAAATAACTTATAAAAATATATGTCTTACAAAAATATAAGATTAATTAATTAGTTACAAATTAATTATAAATGAATATGAAAACTGATTGAATATAAAGGAAAATATTATTATTATTATGCTCACAAAGCTGTTTTATCTTAAAAAATTAAATTAACTACAATTAGTGACTGATATTAATGTGATATATATATATATATATATTATTTAATAAAATATTTTTTATTTTCATCCAGTATATTTGATAATAATTAGATAGGAACAAACTCAATTTTACACATAAAAACCTATATTTTTATTAAGGCGTTTTTACTACCTTTTAATGGAGAACCTATTTAAAAATAAATTTTTGGTAATTTTATGGATTTTATATGTAAAAATAAACCTAATATTTGAAATTGAAATATAAAAATTAGTTTAGTGTTAATTTTTGGTATTTTTCTGTGAAGTTTTATTTTTTAATGAATAGTGAAAATACTGAATTTTAGTTCAAAACTGATTTTTCATTTGATTTATTTATAAGGATAAAGTTTATTCTAAATTATATTTAAATATAAATTAGAAAATATTTTTATCAATTAATACAATTTAGGTAATTGGAATGAATTTTACATTGAAATTTGATATAAAAACATAGCAACCTTTTGAACGTTTTTACATTTAAAACCCGCTTTGTCATCACGTCTGTGGGATTAAATTTAAATTAATTTCTAAAATTTATATGATTTTAATATGGAAAAATGTATTACATATTTGGAATAAGAATAATTTGTAAATTTTAATAATTTCAACTTAGTTTTTGACAAAAAAAATATTAGTGAAAGTAATTAAAATTAATTTCAATTATTAAGGAAAAATTAAGCTTAATGAAGGACTAAATCTTTAACTTAAGGGAAAAAATGACCTATAAATATGTAAAACACACATTATATGGCCATAATTAGTCCATTAACCTTAAATTATTTATTTTTTTCGTTTTTTATAAATTTTTGTAGGTAAAAATGTGGGTACACCTAACTTCTTTTCAAAAATACCAAGTGAGTCCTTTTCCTCCCTTATAAAAGGCCACCACCTATATCCCTTATTCACACCTATAAAACCACTTAATTTATTCCAATATCTACCCAAATAGATCCTCAATATTTCTTCCCTCATCCTAGAAGATTCCCCCGAGGTAGGAATCAATCTAAGGAATCCTTTTGGTACAAAACAAAAGGAGTTACCAGGATAAGGGGTAACAAACTCTCTAAAGATTTTTAGTTTTATTTCCATTATACACTCCCTAAACTATCCTTATTACATGAATATATAAAAAACCAGTATCATCAATATAATATGAATTTTTTATGTTAATATTTCAACCTAAACTCTCACACACTTCCATATAATAGGTAATGAACATATTGTTTATGTGTACGGCGAACTACCACCTCGTGAAATAATGATTGTTCATTATTCCTTTAGTACCTTTAATGGTGGTAATTATTATGAAACCTATATTTATATATGTTTAATATGATATTTATAATTCCTTTATACTTCTATAATTATTTTATAACACATATCTTTATGCACTCCATTTTGTGGGAATATGATTACATCGTTTATGGAAGTGTGGACTATTGTCTCCTAAAAAAGATTTGATTCATTCACATGAAAAATGGAATGTATAAAGGATTATTTTCATTAAAAATATGTTACATATAAAATATCTATATGATGTTCGGATCCCAGACTTTATATAGCTCCTCGGTTCATCGATAGGTTCTCATGAAACAAATAAGTTTTACAAATTTAATGGGTTTCTATCTGTAGTTTTAAATTGTTTAGAGGATGGATATTGATAGTATAGTTCCTCATGTGAATTATAAATTATTTACAATAAATAATTATTTCCTTATTAGAGATTTCATTTTGATTCATTATTTATTATCCATGATATTTTCGCACGATAAAATATTTGGATGCATTTTATTTTCAATTAATTTATTAAATAGCATGTGTTTTAGTCTCTTACCTTGCCATATTTATTTTAACTTATCTAGTTATTTTAATGGAATGTGTTTACATTTATTATATTTTAATATTTTTATTTACTTCCATATCATTTTTTTGATTACATGGTATGTGTGTTCAGTTATTTACCAAGAAATAGTTATTATTCTCATTGATTTGTTATTTCTTCTGTTATACTTTACCCTTACTGAGCAATTGATATCACCCCTATTTTATTTAATTTTCACCAAGATTCCAATAATTACTAAGAAATATATACAAGGATACTATATATGTAATAAATTTATCCTCAAAGTTATTTAGAAAACATTATGTTGTAATTAGCATATTGATTTTTAATACAAGACTCATGTATGTATCTGCTTTTCTGAGAATAATAAACTCTAGGTACTTTGGGATTTTATTCCTTGTAATCATTCCAATTTAATTGATATAATACACTGGCTATGGGACTTCTGCGTTCAGGTTGCTACATGCCCCGTGTAAGGATGGATACACCTTTTTGGATGCACAAGGAGTGATTGCATGAGCCTCTTAGTGTGCAGGTTGTGTGCACGTAAGACCACCTGGGTAAACCACTTGGGAGAACCACCTACTTCATACTATGAGGGTTACTCCTCCTCACCCCTAATCAATATAAATTTCAGGTAGGGGTCTCATCCCATTAGGTCATTCCCTTTGCTACCATCCTTGACCACCATGAAAAATGGAGGGTCACACCGCCAACCTTTCAGGTTGGGTTAAGGATGTTTTAGATCACAATATATACAAACACATTTCTAATCAAAATTAACATTTGGTGTCCAAGTGAGGATGAATTCATGAATTATACATCAAATTTAATTTCAAACATTTCATGGTTTCAGCATTCATATAAGTTAAAAAAACATTCCTTCTTCATTTTTATCGGAAAAGTCATAAAGAACATCATTTAGAAAAAAAAAGAATCCTTTCAAACTGTTTTGTAAAAATTCTAACATGAGTAAAACTAAATTTAAAAAAATCATAAAATAATAAAAAAAATAAAAAAAAATTATAAAACATGGACATGGAAGAAAAAAATATTTTAAAGGAAACTTTAAAAATATAATTTTTAAAATAAAGTCACTTAAAAATATCATATCATTGAAGTGGGGATTAATAAAATGAATAGAATATGTGTGCCTGAAGTAAAGACACATAAAAAAATTTAAATACAAAATAATATATTCAAAAGTAATTTCACAATTAATCTTCATGTGACATAATTTAGGAAGTAGAAGTTTAACCTAGAGAATGGAAATTGGGTTAATAATTCTCTTACCACTTTGTAATCTGCTGAATTGTATGCCCCATAAAAGTAATAATTATCAAATGAAAAATTTAATATAATTAATATAATGAGATTAATGATATGATATATTAAAGGTTAGTATATATACAACACATATAATAAATAAGTAGTGAATGAGGCATATTTCTCACAGAAGTAAAAGTGAGATGAGAAACACTTACCTCACACTTCCCTTTAGTTTTTCATACTTTAAACTGCTAAATAAAGGTTTTAAGATTGTTATTAATTAATTTTAGAAATAAAATAATATTTATAATACCTTATTTTTTAATTTTATTATATCTTACCACCCGTTCATTAATAATATTTCATTACTTTCAATGTTTCGGGTGAATTCATTTAATGGTTTCAAGATTGGTTCACTTGTGTATAATTATGGATTTTCTTATCAAATGGAAATAAAAAACTGGAAGTGAAATGAAATTTTATTATTTCACTTAAATATGTTTAAATGTTCCCATATATCATTTTTATTTCTGATATAAAGATTATTCATTTGATAAAATGTTAATGATAAATGTTTAGTTTATTTTGGTAGTTTTTTCGACCATCACGAACTCGTTTCATTTAATCTAATATTATATATATATATTAGTTATAGAACATGAAATATGTTGTAATATAACTTTTAAAATATAATTTAACTATAATAATATTTTTATGACCATCCTAGAAGGCGGTAATAGAAAATGAAAATTCATTATTCACAGAGACGGTTAACCACCATATTTTGGACAATGGTTTCGTTTCTTTGAGTAGAAGGAGGTAATAAAAAGGATGGATATAATATATTCCATTAAAAACAAATAATTAAATTATATAAATGATACTGGAGTTATTAAGCCTTGATGTAAGAAGTAGTTGAGGAGAAGGTAGAAAAAGAAAAGAAATTAAGAGAGGGGGTTTGAGAAAATTTCCTCTTGAATATCACCTCTTTGAAAAACCCCTTAAGGAACTTGGAATTAGTATTTGGGTGAGACCAGTGACACTTGGATGTGGGGAGAGTGGGGATTATATAATTTTTATGATATTTGAAAATATTTTAGGCTTTTTAGGATAAATGGGGTGGTGAGGAGTGGTAGTTATACTTGAGGAGGGGTCGTTTAAAGTGATTAAATAATGATTATTTTATATTTAAATGTCAACCACATTTAGGTGGGATTAATTACAAAGAATTTGGATTATAATTAAAGTTCTAAAGATTTTTTATGGTCTATAAACACATAAAACACCCATTTAATGTTTTATTGTTTAGTTATTTAAAGCTTTCTCCTTTTAACTTTAACATGCTACATTATTTTACCTATATTGTCCTAAACCTTTTTTTTACCATGATAATTTTTTTATGCCTAAAAATTAAAATGAAATTATAAACTAATTTGGACCTCATGATTCAAAATATGGAATCCATTTTTAAAAATTCACAACATAGAATTTTCAAAATTACATTTAAAATTAAATCGTCAAAATGGAATGAAAAATAGTTTTTGGGAAAATTGTGTTTTTATGCCCAAAAATGTACTTATACCAAAATAAGGTATAAATATTATTTAAATTTAATTAATTAAATTATATATAACTAAAATTTAATTATTTTCCTTTTAAATAAATTTAAAATCCTAAAATGAATTTTAAATATATAAAAAATTATGGTTTTATACAAATCGATATTTTTTATTGTTCATAGAAAAATTAAACTTTTCTAAAAAAACTCAAGAATTCATCCTAAGATAATTTTTTAAAAGATGAATCCGAAAATGATATTCATTTTATAGAATAAATTTTATAAAAGTATCAAAAATTAATTATATTTATTTTCTAATATAAATCAGTAAAAATATTCGTTTGAAGAAAACATATATTTGAGGAACAAATTGACTTTACTAAATATTATGAGAATATTTATAAAAATTTAATTAAAATATTAACAATGTGTTATAAAATTATATATTTCATAATGTGGTTAATACTATTCATTCCTTCCAATTTAACGGCCAGGTTATAATGGTTAGTTTAAAATAATAATATTTGGTGTTCATTTAAGTTTAGTGTTCTCTGAAACATAAGCTATTTAAGAGATAAAATTTATTTTAAAAAATTAAAATACCATAAAATCATGCGGTGTTATAGTTTGATTACTCAAAAATTTCCCAAATTATTCTAAGGGTATTAAGATAAGGGATTTGGGTAGAGGTTTGGATTTGGTAAGTGAGGGAGGAGAGGTTTTCAAAGGGGATGGAGAGGAGTTATTTATAATTGAGGGTATCGGTATTTTAGAATAAATTATTGAATAAAATACTGCATAAAAGGTAAACCTTGTAATAGTGATTTTTTACACTATAAATAGTATATAAAGAAAATGGTTTTAGGTCTTTAATTATATTTATAATTAAAATTCAATATTTTATTAAAAAGAAAAGTGTAAAAAAATAAAAAATTCATATTTTAAGGTAAAACTTTTGAATTTAGACTTTAAAAATACTTTTATGTTTAGAAATTAATTTTATTCATTTTAAATGACCCATTTATCTTATTAAATTTTTTTGGTATGAGATAACTAATTTAGTATTTATTTTGTCATTATTTAATCATGATTGTATCATAAATAATTCAGTATATGAAAAAAAATATTTTTATTATTCATGTAGAAATTAAATTATTTTAGAAAAAATACCAAAAAACACCCTAGGATAATTTTGATGTAATGATTTTAAAAATGAAAATTATTTTATAAAAATAATTTTCTAACATAGGTTTCACAAAACAACATGGGTCGACCCTAAACTAGTCACCTGAGTCAGCCCATGACAAGCCTCAAGAGGCATTCCTGGTCCTCCCTAGCTAGAAACTAGCATCGAGCATCAAATATAATACAATTGGTAACAATTTAGCCCATAATATATAGATATAAATAAATCAAGACATATCACACCTCATAAAAAAAGAATCCATAAACCACTGATCAAAATAAATACATAATCAAGATCCAGATACAACAACAATGGAACAAAATAGAAATACTAAAAAAAATTGAAACTAAAACCAGAACCCGACATGATCTACATGTGACCTATTGGGTCACCACCATCCATAAGACCATTCATATCCACAAGAAAACCTAAATAGAATCTAAACCTCAAAAATAGATTAGGTCAACTGATGTCGAGTGGCATAAGTAGGGTTTGATCATAAAACATCTCAATAATAAATCACCACATAATCCTTCCATATCCTTCCCCAAAATAGTCCATATATGCTAGTTTGAAATACATATAATAAAAATATGGTTTTTATCATTTAAAAAATCAAGTACAACTTTCCTTTTTAAATCCTAATTTGAAAACCAAATGTTAATTAGGAAACATTTCCCAAATAATACATAAAAAGGGAAATATAAACTAAACACAAGCAGCATGGTATATCAAAAAAATCTATAAATAAAGGAAATAGCATGAGTGAAAGCAGGAAAATACTAATAAAATAAGAAACCAAAGTGATGAAAAATAAAACAAGAACATTCATAGTTATAATCATGGGTGTTTAGGAAACATCCCTAGAATAAATCCATGGATTCACTTAGTTTAAACCCACATATTGGCATATGGTTCACCTCCATAGTCACTAACTAACCTGGCTTCTCAAAACTATCCTTGCCAATGGAAAATACCGCTTGGCATATCCTCTATACATGGGGGTTATAATCCATCTAATCAATACTAGAAAGGAATCATCACTCAACCCTCTAGATGATATCTAGGAATCCCATGATAATATTATAAAGGAGAATGAGGTGGTCATCACATGCTTGGCATAACCCGCAGTTTCCACTGTGCATGCCTTCAACATTCCCGACACTAACTATGTGAAGGCCCTCTCAATAGAAGAATAATTATAGGGTTTCCAATATCACATATAGCCTTTAAAATTTCCAACTAGTCCTACATATCATATGATTTTAAAACCAATTTCACAAAACATCACAAAGTACCAACTGAGACTTAACATTTACAAATACAAAACTATTTCCAATGAGAATGCCTTTCTTCTCAAAACCATTTCCAAAACCATGGTGAGAATGTTACTCATACATTAAAGGTTCCAAATGGGATAGGATTTTAGAAAAACGATTGAAAACTAAATTTTTGGTCATTTTGAAGACAAAATTTCATTCTGAAAAGATTAAGAGTTTTCAAATGAACCATTTGATATAGAGAATATAAAGGGGAGAAGGAAGTTGGAAAAAGTGTGTTTTGAAAATTAAGGGTTCATAGTAGATATTCTTATGTAATTACGTTTATTTGTGTGTGTGTGTGTTCTTATACATATGTTCACCCCATTCACATATGGATATGACCATATCCAATGATACATGCATGGAAAACCATAAAAATACCCAAAGTTTTGATTAAAGAATCACAATTAACACTACTACCCATCACAAGGATCTACGCATAATCACCAAGCCATAAAAAGGTACCAAACCCACACCCAAATCTCAATTTTACATGTCACCCAACTACACATCATCTCTCACTTATTCCTTCATAACTACAACCCTTTTTTAAATTTCATACATAATACCTTCCTTTATATCCTAGGTAAAATAAACATAATAAAAGGGTGAACTCATATGCTCAATAAGGGTAAACAAGGGAGATATCAATCATAACATAAGCATAAGGGTATAAGAATATGAACATAACATTTTAAAATTATAACATACATATCAAATATCATAGTCTTGAGTCATGTAATAACTCATAGAAGTTCATAATATTTGAATCATAAGAAATCATGATCCATGAGAGAATAATATTGGTATAATAAACTTAATGTGGTGTACACATTATATAAAATCATTTCCTTAGTAGTCAAGGATCTTTTCCAAGACTATCATAGTGGAATAGTTTCACTCCCCAAACCGTCATAGTGATAATGGTTTACACCAAAGACTATTATAGCGGAAAAATTCCTTTACTGAACTATATTCACTTCCTATTCTGGTCTTATTTATCTTATGAGATATAATATCATTACCCAATACATTAGAGGGAGATATAGGTCCCACCCATCGTTAGTTATAATGTCACAACCGTCCTTCGTTATAATGTAACCACCATCACATAATTAAAACCACACATATGTGTTCCACAAGAACATATGTCATTCATCATATTAAAATCCATGTAAAGAAATGAGTTTCATAAACACCTCATCATAACACAACTCATGGAAAAGAAATGTGTTTCATAAATATTATTCCATCATAAACATAAACTAACCATAAAGAGAATAGGGATGGTATCCTTGAATAATATCCCTAATAAAGCATAAGTAACATCAAATAATTTTATCTTATATGGAAAATTAATTTAGAAATATCAATTGAAACAAATCTTAAAAAATAAACAATATTTCCATTTTCAAATAATTCATTTTTAAAGAGCCGCACGATTATAAAGGAAATCATTTTATTTGAAAATAACTTTGTAATCTTGTAACATAGACATTAAATCATTAAATCATAATAACGGTATTAAAATCCTCTAATGTTATTTTTTTCTAATGAAAACATCATGCACTTAAGGATTAATTGTAGGGGCTTGAGTTTCATACAATCATTTATGTATGTTCTCTATTTTTTGAAAGGATTCCAACGGGTTTTGTTCATGGAGCCGGAAACACCCAGTGGTTCCCTTATTTGGACCTACTTTCCAAAGTTAGATGGTTATTGGGAATTGGTCCAGCAATGCTTGGGGGCTCACATTGGTCGAGAGTATGGGAGTTCAGACTCATAACACCCTTTTGGGGGGAATTATTTTCTACTCAAGGAATCTCTTATAAATCTAAGATATGTTCGTGAATCCTTCATTAATTCTCAAGTATGGTGTGGATCAACCTAAAATTAACAATCAATTATTATTATGTATGTAATTTAGAATAATATTAATGTATTTGAGGTTCTCCATCGATGTAGATATTTGTATGTATTTTATTTTCTATATAAATATCACCCTCTTATGTACTGATTAGATATTATTTTGTCATTTATTATTATGATGCTAGTTTTGAGCCACGTAGTGGGGCGATTTGGAGTTTATTATCATCCAGGGAGATAGGTTTCTTCTTGATGTTGGGATCAGACCCATGAATGGGATTCATGAATATCCTCGTGAAAGGAATCATAACCCATGTAGTTAGGTGCCACTTAATGGTACACATCATATATAACAACCCTGCCCTTTATTTTATATTTAATCATGATTTATTACATGTATTTTCACTTCATACAAATCATAAGATTGATAGGTCTAGTGTCTTGGGAAATTATGTACATTACATAATAACTTAAAACAAGAAATACAACATCTTTATTGAAAACATCTTTTACATGACCACAATATTCCTTCATACTTAACACTACATGAGATAACCTGAGGACATACATTAAAAAAGGGTGATCTATAAAGCCTAGTAAGGGAGTAAACATGGAATAACCTGAGTATAAAAATATATTTTATACAAGGAATATCAATAAGGAATAAAGAAACATGAATAATAAGGCATTATTTAGTAATGATAATCATAAGATGAGAAATGTGGCAATAACTTAAAACATTGCATCATAAACATAAGTCAAAGCTAAACCGCCAAGACTTAATGGTGGAAAAGAAGTCCCACAAATGAATTAGGTAAACCTATATCCTGACAAGAAGTATCATGATAATAAACATTATCTAATTCATTGGATCACTATTAGGGCTCCCCCTTCATAAACATTTCAATCTTGTGCTTAAGTGTGTCACATAGATCATATAACATGGATTCATTAAACATAATAATTTATTCAAATATCAATTAAATGTGGAATAAATACATATATAACTACAATAAATAATTATATATTAATAAATTTTAATACCCTTAATAGATAAATGGGTATGGTATTCACTACACAATGATTTTTTCATTGAAAATCACTGTGCAATTTCGGCAGCATAACGGTGTCGTATAGAAATTCATAAAATGGGTTGATGATAGAAAAAAGGAAATTTAATCATTTAGATGTGAAATGGAAAGTAATAGGTTCATTTAATTACATTACCTAACATAATTATTTGTAAATATAAGGCTTAATATAATAAAGATTCTTGAAGTAATAGGAGAAAGAAAAAGATCCCTTACAAAATTTCAGCATGGTAACGGGTGTATGTAAAGGTGCTTGGGAGGGTTAAATGAGAGTGAAAGGGGATATCATAATTTGTAAAACAATTTTATGGTAAGTTTGATAGGTAATAATGTATCCCAACGTATTAAAATATAAATTAAAAAGGCATATCATTAATGAAGTGCTTGATTAAAAGAGGAGAGAGAGAATCCCTTATGGAATTTCAGTATAGTAACGACTTAAGTAAGGGTCCAAATTAGGGGGTATAAATGATCCCTCATAAAAATAACATCAATTATAAAGTAATATAATTATTTCAAATAAATATAATTATAATCAATTGAAATTAAAATAAATAATCTCAAAGAAGGTACTTGAATTCAAATATGAGGAGAGGAATCCCTTACATAATTTTGGCATAGAACTACAACAGAAATTGGTTTTAGCGGCGGTTTTGGTAACTGCCGCTAAACGTTTTTTTAAAATGGTTTCATAGCGGTTTATTATAAACCTCCATGAAACATTTTTTTTAACACTGCCGACCCTCCCCCCCCACCCTGACCTCACTTCTCCCTGCTTCCCCTGTTTCCTCTGCGACCTCGCGACCCCCATGACCCCGCGACGCCGGCGACCCCGCGACCCTGGCGACCCCAGCCCCCGATGACCCTGACAACCCCGCAACTCCAGCGACCTCGTGACCCCACGACCCCGGTGACCCCGGCCTCCCGCGACCCCAGGTGGTATTGAAGATTTTTCTCATAAACTTTATGTATTATATGCGTATGTGGTTGTTCCAATTTACTTCTTCACTATGTTTTGTGTTCCTAAGTTAGAAAAGTTAGATTAGGACTCAGATTGATGTATGAAACCCTCTAAGGACTCTGTTGGGTCCATTGATGTTTGAGATCGTACCTAGGTCTACCCTTGGGTTATGAAAACCCCTTAAGTTTGGTGAAATATTTTTTAAAATGTTGCAATAATATAATTATGAAAGTGAATGGGTAGAGAATTGTAAGTTGGTATGTAGTCAAGGTTAATGGGATATTTGAAATATGGAATTGGTATTTTTTTGAAATGCCTAGTTGGATTCTGAAATGTATTAAAATAAGAATTTTTCACTTTTATTTGGTTATGGTTTTCCATGAAGGACAACAATGTTTTGAAAGTGAGTATTGTTTTGAAAATGAGGTATTGACCTCAATGTTATAGGAAAAAGGGGTTATCTTAATAGATTTCAAATGGTGATTATAAATGAGGATGTGGTTCCCCTTTTTTGAAAATGATTTAAAATCCCATTTATGGTTGTAAATAGAAATTAAATTCTTGGGACATGTTGAGTTTTTAAAAGAGGAATACTCATTTTTTGAAGGGTGGATTCAAGATTATTTCAATTGAGTATCTTGAATTGTGTTTTATTACATGATTTGATTTTAAAGATATGTTTAGAACATATTCATCTAAATGATATATGGGTTTGTGAGATAGAACCCCCGACAATTAGGTTGGCATGTTAACTTGTTTTATTAAATGAAATAAGTGATAAATGTGTTTTGTTGATGACATAACATAAGGGGGCATTTGGTATAATGTGATTGTGTTAAATGGGTTAATGTATGGAATTGATATATGTGATAAATGAGTTGCGATTGTAAATGGAATATATGTTAATGGGTTATTCATTATAAATGGGATATAAATAGTCAGTTATGGGAATGATAATTGAAGTAGATTGATATAATATATTATTTCATTCTTGGATGGTAACCTAGAGAAATCATTTGGAAAGATGTTTGTGTGTCAATCCACTATGATAGGAAGAGTTATATTTCATGTTTCATTAGCAGCAATCAAATTCTTTAACACTAACTAGTCCTTTATTTTTACAACCACAATTAGTATATCTTTAATTCTAACTGTATTTAGAACTAAATCCCAAGTGAATTCAGGAAGATCTCTGTATAGAGATGTGAACACTACCTAATAATCTTGGTGGACTATACCAGCTTTAAATCCCACCATGTAGTTCATACAAAAGATTAAATAAATGAAATACATGTATATGATATAAATAAACTAGATAAATTATACTTCAATAATAGTCATGTAGAATTCTATCCATTTCAATCCTCCTCACTACCACTATCTATGAGGTGTGTTGACACTGATGGTATAAGGAATAGTTTCCCCATGTTGATTAACAATAGAAGAATTATGGATGTATCCAATACAAAAATATCATATATGATATCCATAATTTCCATATTTAGACAAATGGTACCCCAAACCATATAGGAATTATGTTTCTTTTTCATGATATCCTTCACTTAAGTATAAAACTACTTCTCAAATGTCACAAGATAGTTACTGCTTCTCTAATGAGTCCCATCCTAATAAAATTAATTATTCCTAAATGCCTCTTAGTTTTCCTAAGTCTTTTGTTAAGAACTATTCTAATAGGAATATTCCATCTGAGCATACAAACCCAAAGGTAGAGTTGATCTTGTTGCACCAACTGGTCATAGAATTTTATGAAAATGTTTTTTAAGATTCCCATTCATGGAACAACGGTGAAATCTATAGTGGTGATATGAATTAATTATTCATGTGTAAATTCAAGATGTACTGTAAAAAACCTGGTCAATTGATATGATATGGATTATAATAAACTCATCCCATTGATTGATATTATCTTACATTACTATCATAGGACTGACTCTACATGTTGTGTTTAAATCCCATGTTGATGCTCCTAGTTTCACATAGCTGAACAATTGTGTCTCCTACACTAATATTCCATCCAAAGTATCTTCCTCCAAAAAACTCCTTATTATCTATTTCTAGGTGGCATGTAATATAGAACATTAAAAATATTGATAGATCCTTAGTTTGGATACCTTAAATAATGATCTATCCATTCATTCCTTTTCTAGGTGTTGCCTCTCATGAATAGTGAACAAGGTGAGTGAATTTTGAAGTATATTTAATCTCTTATACACATACATGTTCAAATTTAACAAATTATTCTACATTTATTACCCCAATGGTTTTTAAGAATAATTATTTTACATTTAAAGTATACAAATCTTTTCCAAGTGATGTATTGAAACAACATATCCAAAAAAACTATGTCTAATCATTCTAGCATCAGGTACTCAAGAATATTCATTCCAACTTTGATGTTTATCTCATCTAGTTTTCCATCAATGTTAAAAAAACTGGACCTCCTATATGAAAAAAAATCTGATTTATTTGGTCTAAAATCCCCATAAAATGTCAGTGGATTCTATTTTAGAAGTTCTATTAAATGATTTACCTAATGAAGATCCACATTTACAGGTCCCTTAACAACTTCCACAAAATCATGTTCTATACTCTGAACAATATCTTAGTTTACTTGTTGTCCTAGAGAATCTATATTCTTAGTTTCTCAATCTTTTGGTTATATTGGCTTCATGGGGGGATAAAATAGGGAGGATTATATAGTATCATTAGCTTCCTACTTATAGAATCAAGTAAATAGTATTTGGATCCCAAAATCACTGTAAAAAACTAATATGTGATAAAATGTGTTTGGTGCCAATTTTTTTCTATCAACATGGGGAAAGAGGAGAATATTGATAAAGTGGAGTTTCTTCTCCAACTCTTTTATGGCTTGGGAACAATTGGGTTCAATTAATGAAACTTATATTCTCTTATCCATACCATTTTCTTTGTGATTTAGAGTCACACAATCAGGACCAATTAAGGGTTACATCCTGTTATTTCTATGCTTCTTCATCAAGATTGGAAACATTATTTTTTCCTCGTGAACTATGATTCTAACCAAGTTATTCTTATGTTACTTTTTGTTATCTAAGATTATATTTTTATGCTATAAAGGATTTCAAAAGTCAAGGGTTGAAAATTTGGAAATTTGGGAGAAACATGATAGGAATAATGTTTAGCATAACTTTTAGTATTGACCATGTGGTAATTGAGTAATATGGTATTGTTAGCACACTATTTCTCTTTACCAAATAAACATCCCCTATCCCAAACACTAGAGGGTTCATATCTAATTCAGGGGATCATCTTTATTATATTATGTTTCTGTAATCTTACATTATCGTATATATGAATCTCTTTCTCTATTTAGTAGTAACTATGTGTTTTAATTTTTTTATTATTGTGTAGGTACATTGTGATATACATGGATAAAATATGGATCACATTACTAAGGAACACACCTCAGTATGTTAAGGGTTTGAATAAGTTTTTAGATTTTTCAATTTCTAATCGATCCGTTGAAGGGAGAATAAGATTTACATGTCCTAAATGTAAATTTAGAACATGGTTGAAGAGAGATAAAGTTTATGAACATTTAATACTAAATAAATTCCCTGGTCAATATTTGTGTTGGGTTTGGCATGGAGAATCGAACGTTACAGAAAGATTGAGTATTAATGTTAATCCACAGAATAAGGTCCCATGTTCATCAACAATGGAAAATGAAATAAAAAGCCTCATAAATGATGCATTCAGCACTGCAAGACACCACTATCAGCATCAAAACATATCAAAACAACCATAAGAGGGTACTACAAATTGCAACGTGACAAGTGATGTTTTTTAGACTGTAACACAAGAAGATCAAGATTGTAACATATCATTGGATCCTCCTCTTGATTATTTGAAGCCAAATGTAAGAGAAAAATTCACTGAGAAAAATGTGTTTCATGATTTAGTTGATGATGCAAATCAAGAGTTGTATAGTGGGTGTTTAAAATATTCAAAGATTTCATTTCTACTGAAGTTGTACCATATCAAATGTCTATGTGGAATTACAAATAAGGCAATGTCCATGATATTGGAATTGATTCGTGATGTATTTCCTGAAGAAAAAATCCCAGAATATTTTTATGATATGAAAAAAGTTGTTAACAAGCTTGGTTTGAATTATACAAAAATAAATGTGTGTCCCAATGATTGTATGCTTTATTGGGGAGAGGATTCAAGTAGACAGAATTGAAAGAAATATTTTTCTTCTATATGGCAGTCAAAGGGTGATGTCGGAAGTCTAAATGAACATAATTTCATGGAGAAGAAGAAAAGTAACACACATGCAAAGGTTTTATGTTACTTTCCCTTGAATCCTCAATTGCAAAGATTATTCATGTCATAGAAAACCGCCAAATACATGAAGTTTCATTTTATAGATAAAAACAATGATGGGTTAATGAGACATCCATGAGATTCCCAATCGTGGAAGACAATTGATTCATTACATCTATATTTCTCAACTGATCCTAGGAATGTTCGATTGGGATTGGTTGTCGATGGATTCAACCCATTTGGGACTTTGAGTACCAGTCATAGCATTTGGCCAGTTGTTTTGGTCCCTTATAATCTGCCTCCGTGGATGTGTATGCAACAAACATCTTTTGTCATTTCGATGATTATTCTTGGAAAACAAATGCATGTAAATGATACTGATGTATACCTGCAGCCTTTGATTGACCAATTGTAGGAGTTATAGAGAAACGGTGTTGAGACATTTGATGCTTCTTCTAAAACAATGTTCAAAATGCATTATGCTTTAATGTGAATCATTAGTGACTTCCCTGGGCTTGGGAATTTATCTGGTTGGAATACTTACATGGGTTTGGCTTGTCCCATTTGTAACTTTGATTTTGAGCTCAAACGTCTACCTCACAGTAGAAAATGGTTCTTCTTGTGCCATCTAAGATTTCTCGATGCATCTCACAGATTTCGTCTGAACAGATCAAAATTTAATGGTTCCATTGATCATAGACCACCTCCAAAGTTGTTAACTGGTTCTGAAAAATTGACACAACTGGAAAATGTTGAAACAAAATTTGGGAAGGTCTATAATTTGAATGATAGTGGAAAATGGGTCCGAAGTGCATCGTCAGGTGATATCAGAACGCAATAATGGAACAAAAAAATTATATTCTTCAAACTCCCATATTGGGAATTTAATTTGTTGCCGAACAATATTGATGTGATGCATATTGAGAAGAATCTCTGTGATAATTTGATTTTCACATTACTTAATGAGCATGGAAAGTCGAAGGATCGTCTCAATGCTCGCAAATACTTATAAGTAATGAACATAAAACATGATCTATGGCCATATGAGAATGAAAAGTATGCTCCAGCCATTTTTACAATGAAAAATAGGGATAAAGATATATTCCTTAGAATTTTAAAGAATGTGAAGGTATCTGATGAGTATTTGAGTAACATCTCAAGGTGTGTTGACTTGAAGAATTGTAAGTTACATGGATTGAAAAGTCACGATTCACATGTTTTGTTACAACAGTTACTACCATTGACATTGCATACATTATTACCTAAAAAAGTTACTACTGTTGTACTTCAATTCTGCACATTTTTCAGGAAATTATATGAGAAATCTCTATATGAATTTCATCTTGAAAACCTCTAGGAGAGGTTTGTATTTACCCTTTGTGCAATGGATATGATCTTTCCTCCATCGTTTTTTACTGTCATGATGAATTTAACCGTGCATTTGGTTGAGGAAGATAAATTAGGAGGCCCCGTTCATTATCAATGGATGTATCCAATTGAGAGGTATTTTATTTATATTTTTTTCATTTAAGTAAAAAAAATTTGTCATTTAAATAAATTCATAATATTATTATTTTATTTAACAGATATCTTGGGCATTTGAAAGCATACGTGAGAAATAAAGCTCAACCAGAAGGCTATATTTTTTGAAGGCTATTTGGCTGAGGAGTGTCTTACCTTTTGTTCCAGACATTTGGATGATATTGATACAAGATTTAATCGAATTGGACGTGTTGACGACACACCAAATCAATCTCAAATGCATCATAAATCAAAAATATTTCTTGATATTGGCCGATCAGTTGGGAGGACCTCAAATGTGACACTGACAGAATTGGAATTATTACAGGCACATAGATATGTGCTTCTGAATAGTAAAATTGTAGATCCATTTATTGAAGAGTTGAGGATACTAAAAGAGAGACAAATGAGAGGCCGAACACGAAATGAGAAATATATAACGAAAGATATGAATAAAGAGCTTGTAGAATGGTTTGCACGACGTGTAAGTTCATAAATATTGCAATAAATAAAAATATTAGTTTAACACATACATTTTATAAAACTATTAAATTATATTTCTTTTTTCAGATCATGAATACTGATACTCGAGCAGACCTATCAGAATATTTGAAGTTTCTTGCTAGAGTTCCTATAAAACATGTTAGAAATTTTGACACTTATAATGTGAATGGCTTTAGATTTCGTACAGTCGATCGAGAAGTGGGTTTGAAAACACAGAATAGTGGTATATTTACATTTTTTGAAGTGGGATACTATGGAAAGTTGCATGATATTATTGAATTAAACTACCATGGACATTTTTCTGTTGTTTTATTCAAATGAAAATGGGTCTATATTATTAGAGGTGTTAAAAGAGATTCCTTGAAATTTACTTCTGTGAACTTCTCTCTCTTGATAGATGTTGGTGATTGTGAACTGCATGATCCATATATCTTAGCATCACAATAAAAAATGGTATATTATGTGAATGATGTTGTGGATGAAGGTTGGAGTGTATTTGTTCATGTAATACAAAGAGATTTGTATGATATGGGTGATGAAGTGGAAGATTTGACCTCTGAAATTTAATTTCATCAACAACAGGAAGAAGAATTATTTTTCCATCATGATATTGAAAATATTAGTCTAGCAAGGATGAATGAAGTGGATGAAGCAATAGAGCAGGAAACCGATATGATTGAAGGATAAAATGATTTTATGTACAATTATTTATTCATTCAGCAACCACTTGTTTCATTTCTGAAGTCATTCATTATCATTGTTATATATATTCTGTCTGTTAGTACTGGGCATCTATTATCATTTTTAATTTTTTTTTCTACATAGTTTTTTTGAAATATATATTCTGAACTAAATTTTATTTTATTAAATGATAGGAATTCCAAGGAAAAAGTGGTACACTATTTCATTTAGTTCTATGACAGATGACGATCCATCTGGCTCCCTCCCCACGGTATCTGAGGCACCATCTACCTACACCCCTACACCATCTCCCCCTGCACCATATCTCACACCATTTATGGGTGTCCCATTATAGGATGAGTTGTATACTACCCCTTCATAAGCCTCAGTAGTGGTGCGGTGACATGCCCCTTCCATTTCATTATGGACATACTATAGTGTCACTGTCATAGGTACAAATTTTAATTAAATAAATTTATTCCATTTTGTTTATACTAATTTTTTTCTCATTAAAGATGAAAAAAATGAAATCGTGGAGAAAAACTTAAAAAGTTCAGATGTTTGGAATATGAATGGTGAGAATATATTCGTTCCATTTGATTCTGATGGGATCCCTACAGATGATGTTGCGGGGTTACTTGGCCAGATTCTAGTCCAGCTAGCAGCGGAGCCCATTTCCATTCCTATTTCTTATGATTATTGGAGACATATGCCTCCTATCTGAAAAAATGAAGTTTTTTATTAAAAAATAAAGGTAATTTTATTACATTATAGTTTAATTCAATGTCATGTTACTAATATGTTCAAAATGAATTTCTGTATACAAATGTTCTTCCACTTTATAGTTACTGATGTGATAGCACGGAAGTGGACGTTGAAAAATCTTGGTAAGAAATGGAAAGATTTTAAATGGAGATTGTGGTGTGATGTCAACGATACTTCATTTACCGTGCAACAAATTTATGAGAAGCTACCCAGTGGGGTACCGAAAGAACAGTGGAAAGTTTTTTTTTGACAAACATCATGATGAGAAGTGGATGGTATTGAAATATATATTATTATATGATCCTAATTTTACATTTATACATGTATATGAAGAAGAGATGACATTGAATCCATTACTGTTAAATTTAATTTTATTTATTTCAGGATCTCTCAAGACAGAATGCATCAAACTGGGCTAAGCAAGTCATCCCTCACACTACGGGCTCCAAAAGCTTTTCTAGAAGCCGAACTACATTGGTAATCTTTTAATTATTTTAAATATTTATAAGACAATATTATCTATTTAATATATTGAATTGTTGATTTATCTTTGCTTAATGTAGTCACAGAGTTTAGGCCACGAAGCATCCCGAACTGAACTATGGTTGGATGTTCACAAAAAATCAGATGGAAGTTTTGTTATTGAGCCTGCCAAAGTAGTTGGGGTATGAAGTCAATTTTTTATTATAATAACTTATTATCAGTTTTTATTGTGTTAATATATATTGATATTTTATTTATAGGTAAAAATTAAAGAAATATGGGACGTCAATCCTAGGAAGTCCTACTCAGTCTCCTAGGATGACCTAATTGCTAAAGTCCTTGGGAAGGAGCATACTGGTAGAGTGCCCGGGATGGGTTTCAGACCCATACCATCTGAGGTCTTTGGCATGCCACCAGGGATTCCAGCTACATCTACTCCTAGTTATAGTCAGTCTATACCCGAATATGCTCAGAGGGAGATTTCTTCTCTACGAACCACATTTCAAGATAAGGGGGCTCAGATATCTGCTTTGCAGAAAGCGATGACTGATATACATCGGCAGATGAGCAGATATGCCCCCGGTGGTAGTGCATCGACTGGTGGTCAGCATGTAAATCAAAAAAAATCAAAATCATTTAGTTTGAAAACTTTCATTGGTTTTAAGTTTTAATATAAATCTGCAACAGTATTTAATTTTCAATATAATGTTCTTACAGGTGACAGTAGAAAGTGGAGATGGAGGTGGAGAGGGTGACGATGGTGGAGAGGGTGACGATGCATCATCGGACAGTGATTAGTTGTATTGTTGATGTTTTGAACAAATATGGGAATAGTTGGTTTGTATATATACCATGTGTGGCACATAGTTTCCACCAAACATTTTCATGTCCTAACATTTTCTTGATTTTTCATGTTTCCTTTTATGCATTTTATTGATTTCTAATGTTTCCTTTTATGTATTGATTTCTCGAGTGTGGTATACATCATTCCAGTTAGGCCTTTGTTTGAATTGGTAGTTGAGATTTTGGATGACTATGAGTTAAACCCATTGTTGATGTGTTGAATAAATTCTCGATGCCTAATATTATAATATGTAATTATTCAATATCATCATCCAAGAAGGTAAACCCTTCTGGAATTGGTATCATATGACACCGTGAATCACAAAAACATGTGTATTGATAACTCTTTATTAGGAACTATTTTCTATGAAAGCAATAGAAAATGATTTTCATTTTCCATAACACAAACATAACCTTGTTTTCTATTTGAGCCTAATATGATTCATTTTATATTAATCCTGATTTCCAAAAATTATTCATGAATATATAAAAAATTACATGTCGTTCCATGAATAAAACCTTATAAAACAATAATATCTCACAGCTAGCATATCACCCAAGGTGAAATAACATCCAATTATAACATCAAACAACAAGAACAACAATCTCACACCGAGAACTTGGGTTTTCCCCCATATATGGGTTAGATAATCCCACAAAAAAACACATTACCAAGGACTAAACCACCTTAATATCATATAAAACTTTCAAAAAAATTATTCAATAGAAAATAAAATGTCTTTGATACAACATTGTGATGCCATTACCTAGGTTCCACTAAACTGGTTCACCAAACCAATGTTCCACATGACCATAGGAATGCCTCCTCATATACAAGAGGCTTCCTACTAGTATTGAGGTTCCAATGAGGTATGTGGGGATAATATACCATCTTTACCAGTGTAAAACAATAGTATAAATGGGTTTTACATTTTTATTCACAACAATGGTAATTCATTAATCATTTCAAATTCATATACTATGGTGCACTAATCAGTTCACTCATATCATACACATAAGCTTTAGTTCCTAGAAAGCCATTTCAATACACTATCCAAGCATAGGAAACTCCATATACATCATATGAAGTCCATTATGTCAAATTTCATGTCTAGCCATCCCACATCAAAGATAAGGAATTCCTTGTAAAAAAATTCTTACCCATGGGTGGGATATACTATGTCCCTAATCATTTACTAATCCATCAATACACATTCCACAAGGTCAAACACACTTGACCTTTTTTAAAAATTACAATATCAAGGGTGAACCTATTTCATTTCACCAATATTCACATAGTTTATCACTTTCACTGCACTTAACGTAATTCCATAACTATTCTATTTTACTATTCATTCATAACAAAAATAATTGTACATATTTTCAATTCCATCTTATAACATGGATATTCCCACATTTTCCATTCATTATTTATCCCCTTAGTTATCTCACAACCCATTTAACCATAAAAGTTATGATAAACCACTTATTCCATTTTGACATGCTAAAAATATCTATAATTGGTTTAATCTCATAAACCCTTCAGTTTATCATTTAATAACTAAATTCACATGTTCAAGGGATTGGCACATCCCATGGGTGGCCACAAACTGATTCCACTCTTCATCAATATATCCAAAAACATCCTTGAAAGGTCTAACACATCATTGAGATGATGTTATTTTAAGAGATTGTGTCTGGTTTTATTTTTTTTTTCAGGGAAGTGGTGCAGTGGAAGCAGAAGATTTTTTTTTCTGGTCAGCTTTTTGCGGCGGTTTTAACCGTCGCTAAGAGTATACAGGTAAGACAGTAGCGGCGGTTTTAACCACTGCTAAATGTAAGTATTTTTACGTTTCGCAATGGTTTTAACCGCCGCTACAGAGTCACATCACCCATGTGCATTCTGCGGAGGTTCTTGTGACTTTAGCAGCGGTTTTATGGCCACTAGATTTTATTTTATTAGCGGCGGTTATAACCGCCTCTAATAAAAAAAATCTTGGGCTCTTAAAAACCGCTGCTAAAGTGACTAGAAACTCTGTGAAATGAGGCAGCTACGACACTTTTCTTAAACCACCACTAAATGGAAAAAATTGCTGCTAATAGTTTTCCGACACCAAATTTAGCGGTGGTTTTTGTAAACCGCTGCCAACCCATGTAGTGGTGGTTTAAACCGCTGCTAAACGCAAAAATAACCACCGCTAAAGGGTGGTTTTCTTGTAGTGTAGTAACAAGTGTACATAAAGGATTATATGGGGGATTAATGAGATTGAAAGGAATATATAATAATTTAGACATAAAATTTACATTAAGGGTATCATGTAACATCATATCCCAACATATTAAAATGGAATTTAAGAATAATAATATGAAAGAAGTGCTTGAATGGAAATGACAAGAGAGAAATCCATTACGGAATTTTGACATAGTAACGGCTTAGGTAAAGTGTAAAAATGGGAGAGGTTAAATGATACCTCGTTAAAATAATATCAAATGGAAATTAATGGTATTAATATAAATAAAATACGTTAAATCCATTTGAAATTACAAGAATTAATTTCAAATAAGATACTAGAATTTGGAAGGAGAGGAAAGTGAGGATCCCTTACTTGGATGTGTGGCTCCAAAGGCTTGGGAGAGGCTTCTTGGGAGCTTGGGGCACCTTGTGAGGACTCTAGGGAGTAGAGAGAAATTTTTTGATGAGATTAAAGGAGCTTTCATGAAGAGAAATGGGATATTTTGTGGTTTTATATAGTAAATAAAGGGGGTTTCTTTATTATTTTGGTTTTGGACACTTCATAATAAAATATTCAAAACCGCAAACCATCCCATATAATTTTCTAATAGTTTCTGGAAAATAGGAATGTATTAAATTGTCTTATAAGTCCAATGGAATAACATATTAAAATAATGTCATTTCTTATGTGGATTTGAGTCACACTCTCAAGGAAATGATTTTAAAATCTTAAAATATATTAGAAGTCTTGGAGGATTCACTAAGGCTATACAAAATAAATAAAATAAACTCAAATTTTTATTATTTTAAATTCAAAACATATATTTGTATTATTATACCCTTTTAGTATTTATTACATCACTATTGGGTCATTATGATGTCATAAAACACACTATATATTTATACGGTATTCAATTTTTACACAAAAATTTGATTATCTCAGAAAATTATGAAAAATTCACCATTGGATAATTTTGACATCCTGATTCCAATAATAACATTCATTTTTTCTAAATAATTTTCTAAATATTTGAATTTTAACTTTTAAAATAAAAACCGACATTTATTGAAAATTGATGGGTTTTGATAAAAACAGTTTTCAAATTTTAATAAAATTAATTTTTATTTCATAAAAAATATATGATAATTTATATTTAATAAAATTTATTTAATAATAATATTTTATTAAAATATTATTTATTTAAAAAATAAATTAATTCAATAAAATAGATTTCTTAATTGAATTTAAATATTAACCAAAAATACTACTTGTACTTTAAAAAATCATTTACAAAGTAACAATAATAGGAATAAAAATATATTAATTATTCTATACAAAATAATGTACATAATATTATTACTAGTGTCTTTATACATATCCCTTTATTACACTATTATATTCCCTAAGAGTAAGGTTCGCGATAGTGGGGCTTTCATGGGGTCATTCGATGAACATGGTTTCGACCATGATCTCGATAATCTTGAAAATCTATTTTAAACAGTTTCAATCAGGCTTAAGTTGTTGGATCTTATCTTGGGATTGGTCTAGGGAAAATCCCAAAAATGATATCTCCCTTAGAAGCCCCAATAAATGGGATTTATAGGGTATGATCCTATTGATAGAGGTTATCACTTCCTTTGTATGTGTCAAAAGGATTTTTTAAGACCCTATATTTATACTAGTCATGTGATCATTGTTCGATGGGTATATTATCTATGGTAAAGATACTTAACGGTCATTTAAAATAAAATTGGATATAATAAATGAAGTGCATGTGTTTTCTATAACCATAATACATTCAATTAAGTCAAAAGAAGGGGAGTTTTATTCATAGATGTTTGAGTTGTTACAACCTTCCCCCATTTAGAAATTTTTCCCTCAAAATTTTCTTTTCCCATACAAAAAATGGATGAGGATAGCTCTGCTTCATCACCTCCTCTAGTTCCAACATTCCTTCTTCAAACTTGTCGTTTCTCCACAACACCTTGATGAGGGGCATTGTCTTATTTCATATAAATATTTTTCTTTGATCTAAGATCTTCACCAGCTTCTCCTCATAGGAAATTTTATTCTCTAATGGTACCACCTTTGGATTTAGTACATGTGAGGGGTCTGGTATGTACTTCCTTAAGAGGGATACATGGAATATATAATATACTTGACATAGGTTTGGTGGGAGTTCTGGTTGATAGGCCCCTACTCTGATGCAATCTAGGGTCTCAAAAGGGATGATGTACCTTGGAATAAGCTTTCCCTTATTCCCAAATCTCATCACTCTTTTCCATAGATATATGCGGAGGAGAATCATGTCTCCAACATAAAACTCTAGGTCTCATCCATGATTGTTAGCATTGATATTTTGTCGATTATGAGTATCTTTTATGTGTTTTTGGATGGTCTTAACCTTCTCCACCATTTCTTCAACCATTTCCAAACCTATAATTTTTCTTTCCCCAACATGTCGGTGTTCTCCACCTCTTCCCATAAAGGGATTCATCAGGTTCCATTTGGATGCTTGAGTGGAAACTGTTGTTGTAAGAGAACTCCACCAAAAAGAATATGTTTTTCACATCAGCATTTGAAGTCTATTGAGCAAGCTCTCAACATATACTCAATTGTTTGGATATTCTACTCATATTGGACATCAGTTTGAGGGTGATAAGCCATACTAAAGTTCAGCTCAGTGTTTAGATCATGCTAGAGACTTTTCCAAAACTTAGAGGTGAATCTTGGATCTCAATTAAAAACAATCAATAGTGGTACTCCATAAAGCCTTACCACTTCTATGATGTATATCCATGCTATTTGATCTAGTGATAAATCTTCTTGAATCAAAATGAAGTGTGTAGTCTCTGTAAGATGATCCACAACAACCCAGATAGCATTGTTTACCATAGATGTCTTTGGAAGTATGGTGATAAAGTCTATGGGGATGTTTTCCCATTTCCATTTTGGTATGGGTAATGATTTCTTCATCCCCTTATACTTCTTTCATTCGGACTTCACTTGCTTACATACTAGGAACTTTGATGTATATTCAGTGATCTCCTTATTCATGTTATCCCACCAATATCTCTCTCTGAGATCTCAATACATCTTTGTGTTTACTGGGTGAATGGAGAAATTCAAACTATGTGAATCATCCAAAAGTTATTTCTTTATATCAATATTTTATAGAATACATAGTCTTGACCCAAATCACACAATTCATTCTTCATTAACATTGAAATCTGAGTATTTCTCTGTTCTGGTAGTTTCCACTTTCTTTTGAATTCCCACATCATCTTTTTTAGAATCCTTTAAACTTTCTAAAAGAGAAGTTTGAGAAATCATTTGTGAAACGATTGATTATTTTCCTTTATTTATGATTTCTATATACATATTCATTAAATATAAGAAGATCAGATCCTTATAAACTCTCATAAATGATAGAATTGATGAGTCCTTTATACTTAGAGCATCAGTTACCTTGTTCACTATCCCAGGATGGTAGTGGATTGAGAAGTCAAAATCCTTGATGAGTTCTAACCATCTTTTTTTGCGCTATTTATCTCTTTCTATGTGAATATATATTTGAAACTTTTTTTTATCTTTATATATTTCACACTTCTCCCCAAAGAGATAATGATGTCATATTTTTAATGAAAATATCACAACTTATAACTCCATATCATGTATGGGATAGTTTTTATCATGAATTTTCAACTGACTTATGGAATAGGCAATGACTTTTCCATTTTTCATCAACACACATCCTACTCCCTTCTTTGAAGCATCGCTTAATATTAAAAAAAGTTCCCCACTTGTGGGTAGTGTGAGAACAGGGGAAGTGAAAAACCTCCTTTTCAACTCCATGAAGATTTCTTCACATTAATCATTCCAAGAAAATTCAACTCCCTTATAGGTTATCTTGGTAAGAGGGTTTAACAATCATGATAAATTTATCACAAATTAGCGATAATATCTAGATAACCCAGTGAATCTATGGATATCCATCACATATGTTGTCCTTGGCCATCCATAAATTTCTTTTGTCTTGAAATGATCCACATATATCTCATTTCTTATGATGATATTCCCAAATAATGAGAATTACTTCAACCATAACTCACACTTGTCGTACTTTTCATAGATATTATCCTTTCACAAGGTCTCTAGCAGAGTTCTCAGATACTCCGCATGATCCCCCTTGATTTTGGAGTATATTATAATTTCATTTATGAAGACTACCATAAATTTGTCAATGTAATATCTAAAGACTATATTCATCAAGTCCATGAAGATTGTTGGAGCATTAGTGAGTCTCAAAGGCATCATTATGAACTTATAGTGAATGTACCTTGTACAAAAAAACAGTCTTGGGGATATCCTCTTTCTTCACCCTTACTTGGTAATATCTGGACTACACATCCACCTTGGAGAAGCATTGTGATTCATATAGCTAATCGAACAAGTCATCAATTCAGGGAAAAGGATACTTGATATTTATCATGATTTTTTTGATCTCATGATAATCAATGCAAAATCTCATTGACCCATCCTTCTTATTGTTTAAGAGGTCTAGTTCACTTCATGGTGAATCACTTGGGCATATAAACCCTTTATCCAAATTCTCCTATAATTGTTTCTTTAGCTCCTCAAGTTATACAACAACCATCCCATAAGGATTATTAGATATTATCAATGTTCTAGGTATAATTTCAATTGAAAATTTAACCTCTTGTCTAGGAGGAAGACCAGAAAATTCTTCTGTAAACACATTAGTAAATTCCCTCCTAATAGGCATTTCTTCAAGAAGGGTTCATTCCTTAGACTCAATCATTTGAGCTAGATACGCTTTCTCATAGGGAAATATTATCCATGCTTGATATGATGGGTATAAATAATATTCCTCCTCCTCCTTGTAATTGTATATAATTGTGGGTCGATTCTCTCTATGAAGAGTGATTTCCCTCTAGCGGAAATTTATGTTGGATCTATATAGGGAAAGCTATTCCATGCTTAAAATTGCATCAAATTCCACCAAGGAAAGTATGAAAAAGTTCTTCGAGAATTTAAATCCACAAATTATGATAGGGGAGTAGTTATATTCATGGGATGCAATAATTTCCCTATTTTGTTTCTTCACTGACATCTCTACTTCCATTCCTTATGGTGGTGTTTGAATAGTTCTACTAAACTTTTGTGATATAAAGGAATGTGTAGAACCATTTATGAAAACTCTAATTTTCACTTTTTGATTTTGGATCTAATTTATCTTATATAGACTTAGGGATTATCATTTTTTAACTATTAAACACATAAATGGGAATCCAATGAAATTAAAGGGATAACTTATAAATTACATTTACTTCCATAACTTATGAATTTCTATGCTTCGGTCTATGTTATCCATGATATATATTCTTTTAGACGATTTTTTTCCTTAATAATGGATCGTAATGAGATTATTAATTTACCAAATCATGTCCCCTCAGAGTGTAAAACTAGGTGCGCATTAAGGCATGTTGTCATATACCAAGTTACCCCGAGTCAATCCCAGAACACCTTGTTAGAGTTATTAGTCCTAGGTATAACTATGCCAGAACCACATCCACTTATAGTATCCAAATATGGATGTATTTTCTTGATAAACCACTTTCTCTATACTCACAAAAATTTAGGGATGTTATCCTACACATAATATTATCCATAAGGGTTTTTATTAGGGTTTTCTAATCCTAATCCCAAAAATAACTAAACCTATCCTCTGATACCAACTATAACAACCCTACTCTTTATTTCATATTTAATCATAATTTATTACATGTATTTGGAATTAATAAAACTTAAAAGATTGATAGGTATAGTGTATTGGGAAACTAGGTACATTATATAACAGCTTAAAACATGAAATACAACATCTTTATCAAAAACTTCTTTTATATGACCACAACATTCCTTCGTACTTAACACTGCATGGGATAACCTAAGGACATGCATAAAAAATGGGTGAGAAATAAATCCTAGTAAGGGAGTAAACATGGAATAACATGAGGATAAAAATACATGTTATACAAGGCATTTAAACAAGTCATAGAGTGACATTAATAATAAGGTATGATTTAGCATGATAATCATAACATGGGAAATGTGGAAACAACTTAAAACACTGCATCATAAACATAAGTCAAAGCTAAACCAACAAGACGTCATGATATAAAAAAGTCCCATAACGTAATAAGGAAAACCCCTATCCCACCATCACTTGTCATGATACTAAACATTAACCAATACATAGTAGCGCTATTAGGGCACACCCTTCATAAACATTTCAATCTCATGCTTAAGTGTTCCACATAGATCATATAACATTGATTCATTCAACATCATAATTTATTCCACGATAAAGTAAATGTGCAATAAATACATATATATCCAAAATAAATAAGTATATGTTCATAAATGTGAATACCCTTCATAGATAAATGGGTATGGCATTCACTACACAATGATTTTGGCATGTAAAATCACGGTGCAATTTCGGCAACATAACAGCATCATATAGAACTTCATAAAATGGGTTGATGAGAAATAAAAGGGTATATCATCATTTAGACATGAAATTTATTGTAATAGGGACTTGTAAGGACAATCCTTAATATAATTAATTTTAAATAGAAGGTGTAACATAATAAAGATTCTTGAAGTAAGAGAAGAAATCAAAAGTGCCCTTACAAAATTTCAGCATGGTAATGAGTGTACGTAAAGGCTCTTAGGAGGGTTAGATGTGAGTGAAAGGAGATATCATCATTTATAAAACAAGTGGATAGTAATTGGGATAGGTAATAATGTATCTCAACATAAACAAACGAAAATTAAAAATGAATATCATAAATGAAGTGCTTGATTAAAAGAGGAGAGAGAGAATCCCTTATGGAATTTCGACATAGTAACGGCATAGGTAAGGGTATAAGGGGAGATAAATGATCCCTATTACAAATAAAATAAATTGGATAGTAAGGTAATTATTAGAAATTAATTTAAATAAAATAAATTTAAATTTAAAAAACTAATCTCAAAGAAGGTGCTTGAATTCAAAGGTGAGGAGAGGAATCCCTTACAGAATTTCAATATAGTAACAGGTGTACATAAAGGATTATATGGGGTATTAATGAGAGTGAAAGGAAGATATAATAATTTATACATCAAATTCATAGTAAGGGGATCATGTAACATCATATCTAAACATATGAAAATGGAATTTATGAAGCATAATGTGAAAGAAGTTCTTAAATGGAAATGAGAAGAGAGAAATCCCTTATGGAATTTCGGCATAGTAACAGCTTAGGTAAATGGTCCAAATGGGGGAGGATAAATGATACCTCATTAAAATAACATCAAATGGAAATTAATGGTATTATTATAAATGAAATACATTAAATCCATTTGAAATTACAAGAAATAATTTCAAATAAGATGCTTGAATTTGAAAGGAGGAGGGGAAAGTGGGGATCCCTTACTTGGATGTGTGACTCCAAAGGCTTGGGAGAGGCTACTTGGGAGATTTGGGGCACCTTGGTAGGACTATAGGGAGTATATAGCAGTTTTTATGATATTAAATGACTTTTAGTGAAGAGAAATTGGAGCTTGGGTGGGTTTATAAAGGAAAGGAGGGGGATTTATTTATTATTTTGGTTTTGGACACTTTATAATAAAATATTCAAAACCACAAACCATCCAATAGTTTTTTACCATGGTTTGTGTTAAATCGTATTAATTTACATTATTTTATAAGTCCAAGGGCATAAAATATTAAAATATTTCTCTTACTTATGTGAAGGTGAGTTACACTCTCAAGGAATTGATTTTTAAATGTTAAAATATATTATAAGTCTTGGAGGATTCACTAAGGTTTTATGAAATAAATAAAATAAACTCAAAATTTTATTATTTTAAACATAAAAATATATATTTGGTGGATTATACTCTTTTTATTATTTATTACATCACTATTGGGCCATTATGATGTCATAAAGCACACTGTATATTAATATGGTAATTAACATTTATCTACAAATTCAATTATCTCAAAAAATTATGAAAAATTCATTGTTGGATAATTTCGACATCCTGATTCCAAAAATAATATTTATTAAGATTTGAAAACTTTTTTATTATTCTTATGTTTTTGTTTATCATATTGGTCTTGGTCTAGGTAAAATCCCATAAATTTTATCTCCCTCAGAATCTCTGATAAATTGTCTTCATAGGGTACGATCCTACATGTTGAGGCCATCACTTCCTTTGTCTATGTCAAAGGATTTTTTAAAACCTTATATTTATACTATTCATTTGATCATTGTTCAATGGATATATTATAAATGGTATATATACTTAACATTCATTTAAAATCCAATTGGATATAATAAAATAAGTGCATATGTTTTCTATAACCATAAGACATTTAATTTAGTCAAAAGAAATAGAATTTTATTCATAGATGTTTTGGTCATTACATCATACCTTTTAAGGTCATGTGATAAGGAAAAAATATTGTTGTTTAACATCATGTGGCAAGGACATCTAGGAAAAATATTCCTTGTCAAATTTTGGTGTGGGACCTATTAAAAAGAGACCCAGGAAATCTGGATAGGGTATGGACTCCAAGGTTGGATAAGACTCTTTGGGAATGTGTACCAAAGAGGATTAGGGTTAACTTGGATCATTGGGTTTGGACCTCAGGGAGGATTCCTATGTACCCAATTTGTAAAGGAATCAAATCCCACAAAGTTTGGTTGTGAGGACCCACACCTATGGAGGCCCTCTAAAGGTTTGTCTTGCATGGGAATATAGCCCTTTGTGAGGATTGAGTTGGGGATTAATCCTAAAGAGGATTCCCTTATGAGGTTTGGTTTGGTTGGGGCTTACACCATATAACAGGCCCTTATTTGGTTGGGGATTAGACTTGGTGGATGGATACTAGATCCCAAAGGGGAAGAGAAATGTCTTTGGATGCGCATGTCACCTCTTTTATTTTGGTAAATGGGATAGTTAAATCTAATGATCTATCCTACTATGACCTATGAAGTCATAGGGGAGAAAGAGTTACACCTCCCACAAAAATACTAGGGGATTACTCAATGAGGGATTCCCTTAGGATACTGGATACATGGCTTTGAGGAACCATGCCTATGGAGGCCCTATAAAGAAAGGAAAGACAAAAATCAAAAATAATATTCTATGATAAAACATGAATCTAACTATATGTATTCCATTATTGTATCTAAACTCTAATCACACGTGAGTCATTATTGAATGTGATAAACAAGAGGAAGCAAAAGATCAAGCAAACCGCATAATCTTTCTCCCAATAGTAGAAGAGGTTAGGGAAATGGGAGAAGAAGAAGGGTCTTTAATGTTCCCCTTACCTCCTATCATTGTATCCTAGATAGTTAGATCTGACTACTCATATGTATACATCCCATTATCATGGAAGAGTAAGGAATGAAGTAGGATAGGTCTTACAAGAAATGATAAAGGCTCCCTCTATGAGGGATTCCCATAACTTGGTTCCTAGGGAATAAAGGAGGATAATCCACTATCCCTCAAAGGGAAAATAAAACATGACAGTATCCCTCCTTACTATAACTACAGGACCCTAGTCTTAGAGATGATGAGGGAAAGTAAATTCCCTGTCTTTCATGTCTAAGTTCGGAAATCCCCTGACACTAACTCTAGGGTTGGGGTCCTTGTGACCAAAGGAATGCATACTGACATGCAACCTTAGGACCCTACCCATCAGGTAGGACAAGTGTGGGACATATATGACCAAAGGAATTCATATACAAATGGGATACATGTTAGTGTGCCTATTCCCATGGTTTTACATGTCTGGTGTCTTTGGTGGAGGTTTTATTTTGGCCCACCTCTGATGAAGGATCTAAGGGAAGAGGGGCCCTACCATTGGTGTCTTGGAAGAGGGATTGAAAAGAGACTCATGAAAGTCTTTTCTTTGTGAGAAAAGGTTCTTCATGTAAGTCCTGGGAGGAACTAAAAGTGCTTCATGTAGGTCATGTATTAGCAAGAAAAGGTGATTCCTACAGAACCTGGTAGAAGTTTTAAGTGCTTCATGCAGAGGGGTAGGCCTGTGTTAGATGGAGATGCCTTGGTAAATAGACCACCTAAGAAACAACACTTAGGGGAGGCTTTAGGATAGGCACCATAGATCTACCCAGGTGTCCTCATAATGGTCTCTTATAGGTCTTGAGTTAAGTTAAGGACCTTTGCACAGGTGGTTTCAAACTATAAGAGAGAGGTCCTCATGCATGTGACTTTGTGTTTTATATCCTAAAGGGACTTCAATCTCACTATCCCCCGTATTCCCTATTCTATCAGGTTGGATATGGATACCTGAGGGGTTTCTGAGGACCTAGGTGAAGGTGTTGAATGACCAAATCTTCAAGGATTCTTCTGATTTTCTTATTGTGAAAATGAAGATCCATTGGGTCCTCTTTATAGGAAAATAAGGGACCATGGTCGAAGGAGTTTCCCCAAATAGATCCATGGCATAGCTACCCGATGCAGGTACCCTACGTAGGAGTGGTTAACCCTTAAAACTTGTGTAGGGTTGGTGCACACAAATGCCTTGTAACACCCTGAAAATTATAAAATAGTAATTTGTATTTGATAGTGTGTATGGAACCTGACACCAAGAATGTAAGGGAATATAATATATCGAGTATTTATAATATATTTACTATTTTAAATAAATTCAATATATTTTATATCTTTTAATGTATGTGATACTGAGTTAGCATGTGACATATGCAACAATGAGTTTCTTTAGTGGATTTTGTTACACACAAGACCAAGTTTTACCGAACAATAATATATTATTAAAATATTATTATTTAATATAATAAAGTTTAAAATATCCATATTGAATAGTAATAAATAACTTATAAAAATATATGTATTACAAAAATATAATATTAATTCATTAGTTACAAATAAATTATAAATTAATATGAAAACCAATTGAATATAAAGGAAAATATTATTATTATTATGCTCACAAAGCTACTTTATCTTAACAAATTAAATTAATTACAATTAGTAAGTGATATTAATGTGATATATATATATATATATTATTTAATAAAATATTTTTTATTATAATCTAGTAGATTTTATAATAATTAGATAGGAACAAACTAAATTTTCCACATAAAAACCTATATTTTAGTTTCGGGTTAATTTTTGGTATTTTTCTGTGAAGTTTTATTTTTTAATGAATAGTGAAAATACTGAATTTTAGTTCAAAACTGTTTTTTCATCTGATTTATTTATAAGGATAAATTTTATTTTAAATTGGTTTTAAAGCTTAATTAGAAAATATTTTTATCGATTAATACAATTTAGGTCATTGGAATTAATTTTACATTGAAATTTGATATAAAAAATAGCAACCTTTTGAACATTTTTACTTTAAAAACTCGCTTTGTCATCTTGTCTATGGGATTAAATTTAATTTAATTTCTATCAATTATATTATTTTAATGTGGAAAAATGGATTCCATATTTTTAATAAGAATAATTTGTAAATTCTAATAATTTCAACTTAGTTTTTGACAAAAAAAATATTAGTGAAATTAATTAAAATTAATTTCAATTATTAAGGAAAAATTAAGCTTAATAAAAGACTAAACCTTTAACTTGAGGGAAAAATGACCTAGAAACATGTCCAACACCCATTATATGGCCATAATTAGTCCCATAACCTTCAATTATTTATTTTTTTGGGTTTTTTATGACCTTTTGTAGGTAAATATGTGGGTACACCTAACTTCTTTTCAAAAATACGAAATGAGTCATTTTCCTCCCTTATAAAAGGCCACCACCTTTATCCCTTATTCACATCTATAAAACCAATTAATTTATTCCAATATATACCCAAATATATCCTCAATAACCCTTATATAATCCTATAATACCCCCCCCCCTTGGTCAGGACGCAATCTAAGGAAGCATTTTGGTACAAAACAAAAGGAGTTAGCATAAAACATTATGTTGTAATTAGTGTATTGATTTTTAATACAAGACTCATGTATTTATCTGGTTTTCTGAGACTAATAAACTCTAGGTCCTTTGGGATTTGATTTCTTATAATCATGAAAATTTAATTGATATAAGACATTAGATCTAGGAATTCTAGGTTTAGGTCTCTACATGCATCGTGCAAGGATGGATACACCTTTTTGGATGTAGAAGGAGGGCTTGCACGAGCCTCTTAGTGTGCAAGTTGTGTGCATGTAAGACCACCTGGGTGAACCACTTGGGAGAACCACCTACTTCATACTGTGAGGGTCACTCCCCCTCACCCCTACTCAATATCAGTGTTAGGTAGGGGTCTCATCCCTTTAGGTAATTCTCTTTTCTACCATTCTTGACCACCATGAAAATTGGAGAGTCACAACGCCAACTTTTCAGGTCGGGTCAAGGATGTTTTGGCTCGCAATACAAACAAACACATTTCTACTCAAAATTAAAATTGGGTGTCCAAGTGAGGATGAAATAATGAATTATACATCAAATTTCATGTAAAATATTTCATGGTTTCAATATGCATATAAGTTAAAAAAACATTCCTTTTGAATTTTTATCAGAAAAGTCACAAAGAACATCATTTAGAAAATAACAAAAAGAATCCTTTCAAACCATTTTGTAAAAATTCAAAGATGACGGAAAATAAATTTAAAAAAATCATAAAATAATATTAAAAAAAATGGAAACAATTTTAGAAAACACAGAGATGGAATAGATTTTAAGGGAAATTTTAAAAATATAATTTTTAAAAGAAAGTCACTTACAAATACCATAGCATTGAAGTGGGAATTAATAAAATGAATAGAATATGTGTGCTTTAAGTAAAGACGTATAAAAAAATTAAATAAAAAATAATATATTCAAAATTCATTTCACAACTAATCTTCGTGTGACATAATTTAGGAAGTATAATTTTAACCTAGAGAATAGAAATTGGGTTCATAATTCTCTTACCACTTTGTAATCAGTTGAATTGTATGCCCCATAAAAGTAATAATTATCAAATGAAACATTGAATATAATGAATAAAATGAGATTAATGATATGATATAATAAATGTTAGTATATATACAACACATATAATAAATAAGTAGTGAATGAGGCATATTTCTCACAAGAGTAAAAGTGAGACAAGAAACACTTACCTCACACTTCCCTTTAGTTTTTCATACTTTAAACTCCTAAATAAAGGTTTTAAGATTGTTATTAATTAATTTTAGAAATAAAATAATATTTATAATACCTTATTTTGTAATTTTATAATATCTTACCACCCGTTCATTAATAATATTTCATTACTTTCAATGTTTCGGGTGAATTCATTTCATGGTTTCAAGATTGGTTTACTTGGGTATAATTATGAATTTTCTTATAAAATGGAAATAAAAAACTAGAAGTTAAATGAAATTTTATTAATTCACTTAAATATGTTTAAATGGTCCCATATATCATTTTTATTTCTGATATAAAGATTATTCATTTGATAAAATGTTAATGATAAATGTTTAGTTTATTTTGGCAGTTTTTCCAACCATCACGAAATCGGTTCATTTAATTTAATATTATGTATATATATTAGTTCTAGAACATTGAATATGTTGTAATATAACTTTTAAAATATAATTTAACTATAATAAAATTTTTATGACCATCCTTGAAGGCGGTAATAGAAAATGAAAATTCATTATTCCCAGAGACGATTAACCGCCATAATTTGGACAATGGTTTCGTTTCTTTGAGTAGAAGGAGGTATTAAAAAGGATGGATATAAGATATTACATTAAAAACATGTAATTAAATTATATAATTGATACTATATTTATTATTTTTTTATGGATGAAGTAGGAGAGGAGATGTAACAGCCCAAGATTTTATAAAAAATATTCTTTTTAATTTTATTAATGTCTTGTGTTGTACGCTACACCAAAAGGAGCTTGCACAACACGCATCCTTGACTTGCCTTGCATTACACGCAATCGCGACCTTCCTCGATAGCATGTGTAATACGCAATACCGAGTTTCACTAAACAACGATATGCTATTAAAATATTATTAAAACTAGCCGGTATGAATAGTAATAACCACTTTTTAAAATTCTGTAAATCTTATTTTTCAAAATGAACTTCATTTTTGGACTCAGAATATCGAAATTAGCCTAGGGTGAAATTTTGGTATTTTTCTGAAAACTTTCAATTTTTGATGAATAGTGAAACCACTAAGTGGTAGGTTAAAAACTAAATTTTGCATAAAACTTAATTTTACCGCTTCTGTGAATGGAATTTTGAAAATCCGACAGACACGGTTGATATCAGTAAGTAAAATGTGGTTCAATGAGATAAAAATAATTTTTTGGTGAATAGTAACTTTTTACTTTTTTTTACCGCGGTTAATAGTAAATAGGGTAACTAAGGGTAAATATGATATTAATATTACCCTAACACATGTACTAATTCTATTGGACAAGTGTAATTCGACCAAAAACAAACTTAGGAATAAAATATGACCATTTAGGCCCACTTGGATTAGATTAGGACATTTATTATTAATTTATTTAAAGAAGGGTTAAAATAGTTAAAATCAAAGTTTAATAAGTAAATCATTTTTAATATGGGGTTATACATAAGATAAATTCGATTGTAAATATTAATTAGAAAGCTAAAAAGATTTCATACATTATGGTATTTTATTTGTAATTTTTAGACATCAAATAATTTAATTTATTTATGACACAATGATGATGCAGTAATTATCTTATTAATGAAATATTGACATAATTGATGTTATAAACACCATAATAAATGTAATTTGAGACTTTTTATGAATTCCACTAATTTTCTAGGTTACTATGATATATTAATGTTGATTTAATCAACTTGGTTCGAACATATAATTCTTTTATGACTTTCACAAAAATCATATATCAAATAGTGTCAAAATTGACACAAAATAGTTTTTAAATCAAATATTATATTATTAATTGTTATTTTATTCCTAAAAATCTAAGGTTCGGCCAAATGACTTAGATAAGGATATATATATTAATAATAAACAATTTGGGGTTCTTTTGGCATGTTATAGTAAGTTTATTAACCATATAGTGAAAGAAAACAAAAAGACACGGTAAAAGTTAAATTATTTAACTTAGAGTTAAATCTAATTGATAAGGTTAAAATAATAACCTAAACTTGTCTAAATCCTATTGTTTGATAGGATTTAGACCCATCCCCACTTTATCTTCTAAATAAGACCCTTTGGAACCATTATAAACCGATTTTTACTTTAATATAAAATAATATTTTGAGATATTCCTAAGGTGCCCCTCTCCCCCCTTATAAAAGGGCACCTCCTCCCCCTCCTCCTCACACCAATTTGAGCACTCAATCTCGGCCAACCCCTGCCATTTTCCCTTCTCCACTTCCCTAGAAACATCCTAGAGGTTATGGTCTTCCTCAAAGACCAATTTTAGTGCCCTAAGAGGAGGTCTCAAAGAGGCGCTTCAAAGAAGAGTTATTACCGTTACCAATTATTTCATCTTTATTTCTTCTTCCACTTCTTCTTCTTAGGTTGTTTCATTATGAAGTAATAACATCAGTATTACTCATATAATGATATGTTATTATAAGTATGAAACAACCCTATTTCACAATCTATCCATCCTACGGAAAAAGAAATCATCGCGCGTGCGTACGTACGGAATACCGTCTCCACGCCGTGGTGTAATCTATTTTTTCCACCATCACCTTACAAGGATGGGTATAATGGTGTAATGAGTAACTATATATGATTATTATGAAGTAATATTGATACTGAAATAATATATATATATATACTCCAATACAATTCCACGATCATAGGAACGATATCATCACTCGTGCGTACGTACGGAATACCGTCTCCACGATGTGATGCGACTCGTTCTACATGATCTTCATTTCATAATGATTATATAAATGAATTGAATGAATGAATATGGTATATACTACACTAATACCATTCTGTAAATTAATTATCTATAACCTAAAGATAAGAATAAGAATTTATTCGACAAAACACGCATAAGAACAAAAAAGTTATAAAGACCCGAGTAACAAGTAACAATGAAATATTACTAACAAGAAGCTAATAATATGACCATATATGATATCATATCAATATGTATGATTCTGGAATAAGTCAATAACATTATTTAAACCATTATACAGGAGCTTCGGACACGAACAAATCAAATCGGACCTAAGGTAAGGGAAATATCACAATCTCATTTTTATCCGAGATTGTTTATACGTTGGTATTACTGGGGTGTATTTTATCATCCACATCCTTGTTTTCTCAATATGTAATATTATTTACATCCACCTACAATTGTTTAAATCCAATTTTACCCTTCTATGAGTTTTTAGTAAAAGATATGAAAGGAATCTTTTGTCGTTTTTTGTACGAGGTACTTTTTGACTTTTCCGACAAAAGTACGAGAAGAATGTTTTTTTTAACTTATACGGCACGAACGGATTTTTACGGTTTTATAAATCCTTATTTTCATGAACCTTCCTCCAAAATATTTCATGAATATTTTCAATAAAATCTCTTTTTTTTAAAATTGCATGATGTTTTGTGAAAAGAAATTTATTTTGAAGAAGAAAGGATATTTTCCTCAAGAATTCAATTCAAGTGTTTTATCAAAATTATTTTCCATCTAAGATAATAAAGGTTTCTGTTTCTATCCATATTTTTACATTGATTTGAATATGTTGTGATGGAATTATGTTTATGAATTCCTTTATCTTATATGAATGGTTTTATGATGTCATGTTGTTTAAGAATCCCATTTTTATTACATGGGTTATGCAATGATGTATGATTTATGATTTTGTGGCACACATAAGAATGGTATCATTATGAGATGGGTGGGACCTATATCTCCCTCCAATTCATTGGGTAAAGATTTTATATCTCATGAGATAGACATGGCTGAAATGGTAGGTTATACCGGTTCAGTGAAACAGGACTGAAACGAGGGTTACTCGATTCAGAAAGGGACTTTGTCCACTAAGATAGTCTTGGAAATGAGTCATGACTAACAAGAAATGATTTTCTATGATTATGTGTTCATGCCACAAAGTTTCAAGTTTCATGTTATGATTATGGGGATCTCATTTTCACTTCTATGATTTATCCCATGTTATGATATTATGAGCTCTTTTGCAGGTTAAGATTTCCAAAAGCTATGTTCTTATGTATATGATGTGATTGATATTTCTTTTGTTTACCCTTACTGAGCATTTGAGCTCACCCTTTTATGTTTTCTTTTCCCCAGGATATAAAGAAAGGTTTTTAGGTAAAAAAAGGGAAGATCTTTATGGGAGATATTGAAGATCTTTCACCACGATTAGAAGATTACGTTCCGAGTTTCCAAAGACACTAAACTATTACGATCCTTGTGTGTGTGTTTTTGTTATGTACTAAGTATTCCGCAAAATTAATGTAATGTCCATGTACGTCTAGCTTCGGGTCTTTACAGTTGGTATCAGAGGAAAGGTTTAGTCAACCTTTGGAAACTAGGATGCGAAAACGTTAGTGATATCCCTAGAGATATTTCTAAGGTTTGTCTAGGGATGTCCCTAAGGATAAGTATACGTATAGGATACAGTCCTATAACTACGGTAACGATCTTAGAATTTAACCTAAGAAGTTAGATATTGAGGATACTCCCCCTTTATAATGTTGTTTTCCCTAGCATGATTTTTGTCTCTCACACTATTCTTTTTGGGTTTTAGACGATGGCTGGAACCCGAAGGAACCGTGTTGATCAATGCAATGGACAATGCAATGATTGCCCTCCTGAGCAAACAAATGTTATGGGAGATGGAGTGCAAAATATTATTGCTATACTTACACAAGCTATGAATCATTCTGGACTTCCAAATGAGCAGAGAAGGGAACAATATTCTATTGAGTCCTTCATGAGGCAACGTCCACCTTCTTTCAGTGGGTCTTCTGATCCACTTGTGGCTGAACAATGGATCAGTACTACTGAAAAGATATTTTCAGTTCTTCAATGTTCTGAACATGATAAAGTCATCTTAGCAGTATATCGTTTGGAAGGAGATTCTGATCAATGGTGGAATCTTGTTAAGAATACGAGGCAAAGGGATGAAATTGAGTCTATGGAATGGGACGAGTTCAAGAACTTATTTTTCAATAAGTACTTCCCTCGTATTCTCCGAACAAAGATGGAGAAAGAGTTTCTTGAACTGAAGCAAAGGTATGATGAATCTGTTGGTACCTATGAAGCAAATTTTACAAGACTTGCAAGGTACGCTTCTGGTATTATTATCCAACCTGAGAGTAAGATCGATCGATTCTTTAGTGGCTTAAAACCAAGTCTTCTAAGGGCATTAGCTATAAGAGACTTCAGTAGCTATGAAGAAATTGTGCGTTGTGCTATCAAGGTAGAAATGGAAGTTGGTGTTACATATCCATCTCATGGTTTTGACAAGAAACGAAAGATGGAGTTCAAGGAGAAATCTCAGAATAATGGTGAAAAGAAGATGAATGTTTCCTTATGCACAAAGTGTGGAAAGAAGCATGGTGGAGATTGTCTTAAAGGGACTAGAAAATGTTTTAAGTGTGGAAAAGAAGGTCATCGAGCAGCTGAGTGTCGAAGTAATGGAAAAAGGGTTTCTAATGATGTGAATAAAGCAAACACTGCAGAGAACGCACCGCCAACACTTCAATGCTTCAAGTGCAAGGAAATGGGGCATTATGCTAATAATTTCCCTAATCCAAGGGTTAGTGATGATCAACATGAGCAACCACTGAAGGCAAAGGACAAAGGGAAATCACATGCGATCACTATTGGCAATGTTGAATATGACAACGATGTGGTGGAATGATTAAGTGTTTATGTAATGGGATTCCAAAATAATGTTGTATCATTGAGTATTGCAATATTTATTGATGTGGTATTCAAAGTGATTGAGATATTTTTTTTGGAAATAAGATGATATGCGCATAATGAAGACGAGAAAATGAAATGTTTAATAGTATTCATGAGCTCATGATTGATATAAGGACTAAGTGATATCATGGTTTGAGTATATAGAATTTTGAGGATTTTGGTATGTGGAAAGTGTTAACTTTTAACTGCACTCATGTTTTCACTAAGGTATTCAAGAGAATACACGATTAAGGACTTTGAATGTTTGGAATGTGACCAACAAGACATATCTTATGATATGTGGGGATCAACGACAGTATTAAATCTCTGGTAATCGTTGTCACTATATTATGAGAGTGGACTGCAGTATTATGTATAAGCCTAAAGATTAGACTGGATTATGTTGGACATAAGTTAGTATTGTTTAAGGATAGAAGATTTTCGATATTATTGATGGGATGTTATAGTAACGTAGTTTTAGAAAAAGGACAACCTGCAGGACGGGCGACAGCCCATCGCTTCGGACAAGGCTGTAGGAATCGAACCCACAACCGAAGTGCGACTGGCCTTTATTGCCTACCACTGACCTACAGGAAGTCCCTGTTTAGTATAAACTAGTTTTATTAAGCAGTATGATATATGAAGTATAAGTCCATTTTAGGAACCATATATGATTAATCTCACTATAGATCAAATTATGCATATAATTTTTGTTAACCTTTTGTTTGAGACAGATGGAATGACCTGTCATTCTATCACATGATCTGCTAACACTTCATGAATAACAAATTCAACTTCATTTATTTAAGAGATGAAGTGGAAATTGTTCAAGGCACGAACAACAGTGAGATTGTACCAAAATAAAGTAAGTATTTATTCTAATTCAAATTTTCAACTTTAGGGAAATGATCTTGGAAACCAAAAATATTGTCCTAGTAATCTTATACCTGATGAATCGGATGGTACCTTAGATCGTCACAAATTTATGGATTTGTGATTATTGGATTTTCCATAGCCATGTTCTCTACCACTCTCCATCAGAACATGATGGTTAGATTTCTCTTCCATATCCATATTTTCACCTATGTGGAAACCCAATGATTAGTTTATTTGGGTAACCGTTACATTTCATACTTTTGTTTTTAAAGATTGGTTTTGATATTCCTTTTTACGATGTGGGTTTCTATTAAAGAAACTTTCAAATAGTAAACCATTTATAACCCCGACGAATTTCGAGGGCGAAATTCATTTTAAGGGGGGTAGAATGTAACAGCCCAAGATTTTATAAAAAATATTCTTTTTAATTTTATTAATGTCTTGTGCTGTATGCTACACCAAAAGGAGCTTGCACAACACGCATCCTTGACTTGCCTTGCATTACACGCAATCGCGACCTTCCTCGATAGCGTGTGTAATACGTAATACCGAGTTTCACTAAACAACGATATGCTATTAAAATATTATTAAAACTAGCCGGTATGAATAGTAATAACCACTTTTTAAAATTCTGTAAATCTTATTTTTCAAAATGAACTTCATTTTTGGACTCAGAATATCGAAATTAGCCTAGGGTGAAATTTTGGTATTTTTCTGAAAACTTTCAATTTTTGATGAATAGTGAAACCACTAAGTGGTAGGTTAAAAACTGAATTTTGCATAAAACTTAATTTTACCGCTTCTGTGAATGGAATTTCGAAAATCCGACAGACACGGTTGATATCAGTAAGTAAAATGTGGTTCAATGAGATAAAAATAATTTTTTGGTGAATAGTAACTTTTTACTTTTTTTTACCGCGGTTAATAGTAAATAGGGTAACTAAGGGTAAATATGATATTAATATTACCCTAACACATGTCCTAATTCTATTGTACAAGTGTAATTCGACCAAAAACAAACTTAGGAATAAAATATGACCATTTAGGCCCACTTGGATTAGATTAGGACATTTATTATTAATTTATTTAAAGAAGGGTTAAAATAGTTAAAATCAAAGTTTAATAAGTAAATAATTTTTAATATGGGGTTATACATAAGATAAATTCGATTGTAAATATTCATTAGAAAGATAAAAAGATTTCCTACATGATGGTATTTGATTTATAATTTTTAGACATCAAATAATTTAATTTATTTATGACACAATGATGATGCAGTAATTATCTTATTAATGAAATATTGACATAATTGATGTTATAAACACCAAAATAAATTTAATTTGAGACTTTTTATGAATTACACTAATTTTATAGGTTACTATGGTATATTAATGTTGATTTAATCAACTTTTTTCGAACATATAATTCTGTTATGACTTTCACAAAAATCATATATCAAATAGTGTCAAAATTGACACAAAATAGTTTTTAAATCAAATATTATATTATTAATTGTTATTTTATTCCTAAAAATCTAAGGTTCGGCCAAATGACTTAGATAAGGATATATATATTAATAATAAACAATTTGGGGTTCGTTTGGCATGTTATAGTAAGTGTATTAACCATATAGTGAAAGAAAACAAAAAGACACGGTAAAAGTTAAATTATTTAACTTAGAGTTAAATCTAATTGATAAGGTTAAAATAATAACCTAAACTTGTATAAATCCTATTGGTTGATAGGATTTCGACCCATCCCCACTTTATCTTAGAAATAAGACCCTTTGGAACCATTATAAACCGATTTTGACTTTAATATAAAATAATATTTTGAGATATTCCTAAGGTGCCCCTCTCCTCCCTTATAAAAGGGCACCTCCTCCCCCTCCTCCTCACACCAATTTGAGCACTCAAGCTCGGCCAACCCCTGCCATTTTCCCTTCTACACTTCCCTAGAAACATCCTAGAGGTTCTGGTCTTCCTCAAAGACCAATTTTAGTGCCCTAAGAGGAGGTCTCAAAGAGGCGCTTCAAAGAAGAGGTAATTACCGTTACCAATTCTTTCATCTTTATTTCTTCTTCCACTTCTTCTTATTAGGTTGTTTCATTATGAAGTAATAACATCAGTATTACTCATATACTGATATTTTATTATAAGTATGAAACAACCCTATTTCACAATCTATCCATCCTACGGAAAAAGAAATCACCGCGCGTGCGTACGTACGGAATACCGTCTCCACGCCGTGGTGTAATCTATTTTTTCCACCATCACCTTACAAGGATGGGTATAATGGTGTAATGAGTAACTATATATGATTATTATGAAGTAATATTGATACTGAAATAATATATATATATATACTCCAATACAATTCCACGATCATAGGAACGATATCATCACTCGTGCGTACGTACGGAATACCGTCTCCACGATGTGATGCGACTCGTTCTACATGATCTTCATTTCATAATGATTATATAAATGAATTGAATGAATGAATATGGTATATACTACACTAATACCATTCTGTAAATTAATTATCTATAACCTAAAGATAAGAATAAGAATTTATTCGACAAAACACGCATAAGAACAAAAAGTTATAAAGACCCGAGTAACAAGTAACAATGAAATATTACTAACAAGAAGCTAATAATATGACCATATATGATATCATATCAATATGTATGATTCTGGAATAAGTCAATAACATTATTTAAACCATTATACAGGAGCTTCGGACACGAACAAAGCAAATCGGACCTAAGGTAAGGGAAATATCACAATCTCATTTTTATCCGAGATTGTTTATACGTTGGTATTACTGGGGTGTATTTTATCATCCACATCCTTGTTTTCTCAATATGTAATATTATTTACATCCACCTACAATTGTTTAAATCCAATTTTACCCTTCTATGAGTTTTTAGTAAAAGATATGAAAAGAATCTTTTGTCGTTTTTCGTACGAGGTACTTTTTGACTTTTCCGACAAAAGTACGAGAAGAATGTTTTTTTTAACTTATACGGCACGAACGGATTTTTACGGTTTTATAAAGCCTTATTTTCATGAACCTTCCTCCAAAATATTTCATGAATATTTTCAATAAAATCTCTTTTTTTTAAAATTGCATGATGTTTTGTGAAAAGAAATTTATTTTGAAGAAGAAAGGATATTTTCCTCAAGAATTCAATTCAAGTGTTTTATCAAAATTATTTTCCATCTAAGATAATAAAGGTTTCTGTTTCTATCCATATTTTTACATTGATTTGAATATGTTGTGATGTAATTATGTTTATGAATTCCTTTATCTTATATGAATGGTTTTATGATGTCATGTTGTTTAAGAATCCCATTTTTATTACATGGGTTATGCAATGATGTATGATTTATGATTTTGTGGCACACATAAGAATGGTATCATTATGAGATGGGTGGGACCTATATCTCCCTCCAATGCATTGGGTAAAGATTTTATATCTCATGAGATAGACATGGCTGAAATGGTAGGTTATACTGGTTCAGTGAAACAGGACTGAAACGAGGGTTACTCGATTCAGAAAGGGACTTTGTCCACTAAGATAGTCTTGGCAATGAGTCATGACTAACAAGAAATGATTTTCTATGATTATGTGTGCATGACACAAAGTTTCAAGTTTCATGTTATGATTATGGTGATCTCATTTTCACTTCTATGATTTATCCCATGTTATGATATTATGAGCTCTTTTGCAGGTTAAGATTTCCAAAAGCTATGTTCTTATGTATATGATGTGATTGATATTTCTTTTGTTTACCCTTACTGAGCATTTGAGCTCACCCTTTTATGTTTTCTTTTCCCCAGGATATAAAGAAAGGTTTTTAGGTAAAAAAAGGGAAGATCTTTATGGGAGATATTGAAGATCTTTCACCACGATTAGAAGATTACGTTCCGAGTTTCCAAAGACACTAAACTATTACGATCCTTGTGTGTGTGTTTTTGTTATGTACTAAGTATTCCGCAAAAGTAATGTAATGTCCATGTACGTATAGCTTCGGGTCTTTACAGTAGAAGGTATAAAAAAGAAAATAAATTAAGAGAGGGTGTTTGAGAAATTTTCCTCTTGAATATCACCTCCTTGAAGATCCCCTTAAGGAACTTGGAATTGGTATTTGGGTGAGACCAGTGACATTTGGATGTGGGGAGAGTGGGTATGAGATTATTTTTAAGATATTTTAAAATATTTTTGGATTTTTAGGATAAATGGGGTGGTGGTGAGAGGTGTTTATACTTGAGGAGGTGTGGTTTAAAGTGATTAAATAATGATTATTTTATATTTAAAAGACAACCACATTTAGGTGGGATTAATTACAAAGAATTTGGATTATAATTAAAGTTTAAAAGTTTTTTTATGGTCTGTAAACACATAAAACACCCATTTAAGGTTGTTTAAGGTTGTATTATTTAGTTATTTAAAGCTTTTTCCTTTTAACTTTAACATGCTACATTATTTTACCTATATTGCGGTAAACCTTTTTTTTACCATGATAATTTTTTTATGCCTAAAAATGAAAATGAAATTATAAAATAATTTGGACCTCATGATTTAAAATATTGAATCCATTTTTAAAAATTCACAACATAGAATTTTCAAAAATACATGTAAAATTAAATTGTCAAAATGCAACGAAAAATAGTTTTTGGGAAAATTGTGTTTTTATGCCCAAAAATGTACTTATACCAAAATAAGGTATAAATATTATTTAAATGTAATTAATTAAATTATATATAACTAAAATTTAATTAAGTTTCTTTTATATAAATTTAAAATCATAAAATGAATTTTAAATATAAAGAAAATGGTGGTTTTATACAAATCAGTATTTTTTTATGGTTCACTGAAAAATTAAACTTTTCTAAAAAAACTCAAGAATTCATTCTAAGATAATTTTTACAAGATGAATCTAAAAATGATGTTAATTTTATAGAATAAATTTTATAAAAGTATCAAAAATTAATTATATTTATTTTCTCACAGAAAGCAATAAAAATCTCTTTTTGAAGAAAACATATATTTGAGGAACAAATTGACTTTACTAAAAATTATGAGCATATTTATAAAAAAATAATTAATACATTAACAATGTGTTAGAAAATTATATATTTCATAATTTGGTTAATACTATTCATTCCTTCTAATTTAACGGCTAGTTTATAATGGTCGGTTTAAAATAAAAATATTTTGGAGTTTGTTTAAGTTCAGTGTTCTCTGAAACTTAATCTATTGAAGAGATAAAAATTATTTTAAAAAATTAAAATACCATAAAATCATGGGGTGTTATAGTTTGATTACTCAAAAATTTCCCAAAGTATTCTGAGGGTATTAAGATAAGGAATTTGGGTAGAGGTTTGGATTTGGTAAGTGAGGGAGGAGAGTTTTTCAAAGAGGAGGGAGATGAGTTATTTATAATTGAGGATATGGGTATTTTAGAATATATTATTGAATAAAATACTGCATAAAAGGTAAACCTTGTATAGTGAATTTTTTACACTATAAATAGTATATAAAAAATGGTTTTAGGTCTTTAATCCGATTTATAATTCAAATTCAATAGTTTATTAAAAAGTAAAGTGGAAAAAATGACAAATTGTTATTTTATGGTCACACTTGAATTTAGACTTTAAAAATACTTTTAGGTTCAGAAATTATTTTTATTAATTTTAAATGACCCATTTATCTTATTAAATTTTTTTGGTATGAGATAAATAATTTAGTATTTATTTATTCATTATTTAATCATGATTGTATCATAAAGCATGCAGTATATGAAAAACAATATTTTTATTAGTCATGTAAAAATTAAATTATTTCATAAAAATACCAAAAAACACCCTAGGATAATTTAGATGTGATGATTTTAAAAATGAAATTTATTTTATCAAAATAATTTTATAACATAGGTTTCACGAAGCAACATGGGTCAACCCTAAACTAGTAACCTAAGTCGGCCCATGACAAGACTCAAGAGGCATTCCTGGTCCTCCCTAGCTAGAAACTAGCATCGAGCATCCAATATAATACAATTGGGAACATTTTAGCCCATAATATATAGATATAAATGAAGCAAGACATATCACACCTCATAAAAAATAATCCATAAACCACTGATCAAAATAAATACATAATCAAGATCTAGATACAACAACAATGGAACAAAACAGAAATACTAAAATAAAACTAAAACTAAAACCAGAACCCGACATGATCTCCATGTGACCTCTTGGGTCACCACCATCCATAAGATCATTCATCTCCACAAGAAAACCTAAATAGAATCTAAATATAAAAAATATATTAGGTCTACTGACATCGAGTGGCACAAGTAAGGTGTGATCATAAAACAGCTTAGTAGGGAATCACCACATAATCCATCCATTTCCTTTCCCAAAATAGTCCATATACACTAGTTTGAAATACATATAATAAAAATATGGTTTTTATCATTTAAAAAATCAAGTACACCTTTCCTTTTTAAATCCCATTTTGAAAACCAAATGTCAAGTAGGAAACATAGTCTAAATAATACATAAAATAAAGGAAAATATAAACTAAACACAAGCAGCATGGTATATCAAAAAAATCTTAAAATAAAGAAAATATCATGAGTGCAAGAAAAAAAACTATTAAAACAAGTAACCAAAGTGATGAAAAATAAAACAAGAACATTCATAGTTATAATCATGGGTGTTTCCTAAACATCCCTAGAATAAATTCATGGATGCACTTGGTTCAAACCCACCTATCGACATATGGTGCACCTCCATAGTCACTAACTAACTTGGATGCTCTAAACTAGCCTCACCAATGGAAAATCCCACTTGGCATATCCTCTATACATGGGGGTTCTAATCCATCTAATCAATACTAGAAAGGAATCATCACTCAACCCTCTAGATGACATCTATGAATCCCATGATAATATTATAAAGGATAATGAGGTGGTCATCACATGCTTGGCATAACCCACAGTTACCACTGTGCATGCCTTGAACATTCCCGACACTAACTATGTAAAGGCCCTCTCAGTGGAAGAAAATCATAGGGGTTCCCATCTCACATATATTCATTAAAATTTCTAACTAGTACTACATATCATATGATTTTAAAACCAATTTCACAAAACATCACAAAGTATCAACTAGGACTTAACATTTACAAATACAAAACTATTTCTAATGAGAATACCTTTCTTCTCAAAACTATTTCCAAAACCATGGTGAGAATGTTAATCATACATGGAAGGTTCCAAATGATATAAGATTTTATAAAAACGATTTAAAACTAAATTTGTGGTCATTTTGAATCCAAAATTGCATTTGAAAAAGATTAAGAGTTTTCAAATGAACCATTTTATAGAGAGAATATAAAGGGGAAGAGGAAGTTGGAAAAAGTGTGTTTTAAAAATTGAGGGTTCATAATGGATATTATTATGGAATTAAATTTGTGTGTGTGTGTTCCTATACATATGTTCACCCCATGCACATATGGATATGCCCACATCCAATGATACATGCATGGAAAACCATAAAAAAAATACCCCAAGATCTAATTAAAGAATCACAATTAACACTACGACCCATCACAAGGATCCATACATAACCACCTAGCCATAAAAAGGTACCAAACCCACACCCAAATCTCAATGTCAAATTTCACCCAACTACACAAGATCAAAAAAGGTCAAACAATATCCCAAAGTACTCAATTTCATTTTAAAACCCAATTGGAATTTTATCAAACACCTTGTATGCAAACCCATATAGGCATAATTATAGAAATCCCTTGAAACCCCATTTCCATAAATTTTCTAACATGAAAAACCCATAAAAACATACAAACACATCACAAACATGAATAACACATTTAGAAATTTTTAAATAAGGCTCAAGAATCAAATAGAATGTTCCTAAAAGTAAATGGACAGAAACGTCTACATCAATGTCACGTGAATACAATGAAACTCCTAGAGAATGAATAACAAGTCCCAAGGAGCAAACCAAAAGAGTATAATTAAATAAATCAACCCATATAAGGCAACCCTCATCCTAGGGTTTGGTCAAGAAGGATCTGATCCAAGAAATAAGAAGTAACTAAGAGAGGGAGAGAGGAAGAGGATAAATTTGATCAAAACCCAAGAGAAACTCACCTAAAAACCATGGAGGAGCATCAATAGAGTAAGGAGATACAAGGGAGGAGAGATCTTGGAGCCCCTGGTGTGACTAGGTTTAGTGGGGGGGATAAACTCAAAATAGTTTTAGAAAAAGTGGGGTACAGATTGAAATCCATGTTTTAAGAATCTTGGTAAGTTGCATGGTTTGGATACATGGTTTACTAAACCATACGCCAACCATGTGAACCCAACTGGAAAAAAAGGGGAACCCATATGGGATAGATGCATGGTTTGGAAAATCATGTGTCAACTGTGCAAATCAGTTCTATCAAAATGAAAGAGCCTCTCGAATGCTTTTGGTGTTGTTTCAACTAATTGTGTGCAAGACATGCGCCTTTTCCCCGATACCACTAACAGTTCATATGGTTAATCCCTTGGATCACATAGTTTGGTCCAAATAGTAATCAAACTATACAAGTCAAATAGTTAAAGAACAAAATGAACTGAAAATTCCCTATGCCTTTACCATCTGCATTGTTCCTCCCCAAACTGTACACACTAACTGTTGATAGGGCCAAAAACAACCCAAAACCTATAAAACTAAAAATTTCTCATAGGGATCTCAACCCAAACCTCAAATATAATATCAAACACCAAGAAATAAATAAAAAATAAAATAAAAATAATAAAATAGGGGTTGGGTGTGAAAATTCTCCCCTCCAAAAAAATATTTTTCCCCTAGAAATCCACCAAGATAAACAAAGAACAAAACTCAAACTTGAGACTAAATGAGGTAAAACAAAACCATGAACCTTGTTGTGACATTTCAAATCCACAATTCAAATCCAAAAAAATATATAAGAAACCTAAATAAGATCCATGGTGGGTATACCCACCATTTAAAAACTGACTATCATAACAGCACTATAATCAGAACTCCCAACACTAGGGGAACCTAGTGGAAGAAACACAAGTCATACTTTGAACCAAACCACAATTCATTGTTTCCAAAAAACATGAGCATCTCCAAATCAAGCACATCCCAAAACCAAAACTAATCCACAAAACCTTACCACACAAGATTTATAATGTAAAGTTAAACCACAAAACTACAAGATAAATAGGTCACCCAGCCTTTCCCAACAAAAAGTGACCTTAAAAAACAAATGAAACCATAATAGGGAAACTTAAACCATCCCTGCTCTAACACTAGGGAAAAATCTAGGCCAAAAACCCACACCACACTAATTAACTTCTGACTATGGGGTAGAAGATGCTTCAAGACACTAGGGCTCTAGCCATAGGCCCTGATCATGAACCAACCCAGGTTGACCCTAAATCGGTCACCCAAGCCAACTCGTGACAAGGCTTGAGATGAATTCTCGATCCTCCTGGGATAGAAAATAGTGATGTACATTAAAGATAATAAAATTAGGAATGATTTATCCCATAATAAATAGACATAAATGAAGCAAAACTAAGAACATGACATAAAAATGAAGAATCCATAAACCACTAATCAAAATAAATACAAAAACAAGATCCAAATACAATAGCAGATGAACAAAATAGAAATATTAAAACCAAACTGAATCCAAAACTAGAACCAAACACAATCTATGTAACATCACACCCCTCCCCATTGGATTTATTCAAGTCATAATTTCTACTTGGCCTTAGGCGACATCCCCAAGATGCCAAAGACTGGCAATAAATGTCATGGGATTCACTTATAATTGAGGGATGATTTTCCCTTTGAAAATAAAACCACCAAAAACAATATAACCATAACTAAAACCACTAAATTATGCATGATAACAGTATAAAACAACTCAATTAATACCAATTGATATCAATAAAAAAACTACACTAGAGTTCTAAAGCAGAATACTATGAGCATCAAAGTACAAAGTGGAAGACAAAGCCAAAAATATTCAAGACTCCAAAGAAATAAATCTATGCTCTAACTCCAACTTCATGCCTAAGTATCAAGAAGCACCACTAAATAAGTGAAATTTTTTATCTTTACCTATTTCTCAATAAACAATGTCTGCAAAATCACAAAAGTACTAAAGTAGAGGTGAGTAATGAAACTCAGTAGGCTTTCCCCAAATTATTTTCATACTCATGCCACTAGGATAGAACATGTTATCAAATTTATATAAAATAATTTATATAAAACACTTTTAAACAGTTTATAAAAGAATATAAAACATTTTCCATAACAAATTAGTTTTACCCAACCTAAGAAATTTCTAAGGAAAGAAAAAAACAATTATTTTACCCATTTCTCAAACTCCATGTTGGCATAAACCATTCCATTCCAATTAACCATACACACACACACACTCAAACAGACAATATTTTTGATACCATTTATGGTAGAACTTCACATCCATAACCCATCCCTTTAATGGTGGTACTTCACGACCAATATCCATCATATTCAACTCATGCTTAACCAATTAAGCCAACAACATGAAAACATAATCTTTGACAAACCATTTCAATAAAACTATCCTTTTATTGAAAAAAACCCCTTGAATCAAAACAAAACAACCATTTTAAAATCATGTTACCACTTTCACTTTCCACCAAAACACCAAATTTTCACAATTCCATAAACCATCACCAAAAAGGGTTTCCATCAAGAATTTCACAACAATTTCATAATCAATTTCAAGAAAAAAAATCAATTTGAAATAAATAATTAAAGTTCTAATAAAAGGAGTCAATAGTGAATCCACATACCTAAGTAATTATGATGACCACGAATAACAGCACAAAAACGCCAACAAAACTTGGTAAAATCTTCAAGAACCAACCTTAGATATATTTTCTTAATATAAAAAAAGCCATATCTTATCAATATTGGCATAAAAACCTTATATCTGTCCACAATAGACTATATATAAGAATCCAAGAGAGTGAAGATGAGAAGATCTAAGTAAAACAACAACAAATGATGACTTACCACGGGAATCAGGTTCCAACGCACCAATATTTTCCTTTGGATCACTTTTGGATCAATGTGGAAATAATCCACAACCTTTGGGAGGAAGAAATATTTAGTTGGGGTAAAAATGGAGAAAAAAAGGGCTCTTAGAGGTGAAAATGAGTGAGATCCACTTTTTTAGGATCTCACTTTTAAATTGTGCATGGTTAGTCGCACGGTAAGGAAAACTGTGTGCTAACTGTGCATCAACCTCTAAATCAAGGAGCACCTCACACTATTGGCCCACATGGTTAGACAACCCTTATACCAAGTATGAAAATTATCTTTATCACACTTAGAACATTTACACCTAGGTTGATGCAAGGCTTGTCCAAACCATGTGCCTTAACTATGATCCTACCCAAAGCCTCATGTCTCCTTGTGCATGTTTTCTTGTAAGAGTTCCATACTTTCCACTAACTGTGATAAAACTGGTCACCTTTATAAAATCCCCAAAACATTTTCAAAGTTCCCCCAAAATTTCCCAAACTTCACCTAAACACATTACATAATTAAAAATTATAAAGGAAGGGTTACTTAATTGAAATTTTGGGTGATACATTATATATACCATTGTACTTTCCATACTTAGAAAGTAGAAACCCATCATTTCTCTGAAAGAGTTCGGGTCATTTCTCAATCATTTCTTTCTCTAGTTCCCAAGTCTCTTTCCAAATCTGACCATGTTTCCACAAAACCCACACTAGACTGATGTTTTTTCCACACAATACTTTCTATTTACTATCCACAATTCATACTAGCATGTACGCCAATGAATAATCTGACTCTAGGTTAATGTGATCCCATCGAATCACATGGTTGGGATTAGGCTGATAATTTTTCAACTGAGATACATGAAACATATTATTCACTACACTGAACTATGGTGGAAATACCAACCTATATTCCGCCTTTCCAAACTATTTAAGTATCTCAAAAGGTCCTATATATCTAGGTGATAACTTTCCCTACTTTAAAAAATGAAGATGTACAAGCCTTGGAGATATCCTAATAACACATGATCACTCACCTCGAATGAAAACGAATGTCAAGGATGATCTGCATATGATTTATAATGACTCTATGTTGTCTCCATCTGTTTCCTAATCATCTGAATCTTCTTCATTTTCTCTTAGACTAGGCTTATCCTAACCAATGAAGTCTCACTAATTTCCTCCCAACAAATTAGAGAATGATAAGGATTCCCATATAATGATTCAAATGGAGTTATGTACATCAAGGCCTGATAACTATTGTTATACAATAACTCCACTAATGGTATATGCTCCACCCATGAGCCACCAAAATCCATTACATAAGCCTACAGTCTGTCTTCCAACATTTGTATCATCCTTTTGGATTTCCCATCCATTTGAGGATGATATGACATACTCATAGTCAACTGATTCCCAAGGGATTTCTATAAGGATTTCCAAAAATGATATGTAAACCTCAGATATCTATCTAACACTATTGAAACTAGTACACCATACATCTTTATCTATTCTCGGATATATATTTTTGACAAGTCATTTGTCGTATGAAATTCAAAAATAGGGATGAAATGGGATAACTTTGTGATTTGATCCATTATCACCCATATGGCATTGTGTTTTATAATCATTCTTGGGAGAATTATTATAAAATTCATGGCTATATATTCCTATTTCAAAATATAAATAGTTAAAGACTTCAACATACCTTCTAGTCTTTGATGCTCTGCCTTAACTGGCTGATAAGTTAAGAATCTCAAAACAAACCCATCCACCTTCCTTTTTATATAGACCCACAAAAATTATGCTTTCAACACCTCATACATATTCTATATTTTAGGATGAATGAACCATATTGAATGGTGGTAAGAATGAATAACTTGTTCCTGAAAAGTGATAGGTATGACCATACGATCTCAAGACCACAAAATTAAACTCTCATATATTAGAACCATGCTAATGATGAAGATGATTGTATTCAAGTTTTGTCTTTTTTGTCAAAGATATTCTATATGAAAGGAAAATCACATCACTTTGTATTTGTTGAAATTCAGTTTGACCATCATATTTGAATAATTGGTCTCACAATATTTGAAAAGTTCTATTGTATTCAGGTAAACCTGGATGGAAGAAAAATCTCATTGGATTCACATGAAATCCATAATGTTAAGGTTGATCATATTAAGGAAGAATCTTGCTGGAAGTAAATGGTCAATGGATTCACTCTGAATCTGGTGTGGAATATTTGATCATAATGGTAGAATCAGAGTTTGTATGACTAAAATAAATCAAATGTGACGATGCTTTGCTGATCTTGGAATTCTCATAAGTCATAAGTAAGCTATGAAATTTATGATGCAAGATTAATGGAAGAAATAGTAAGTGAAAGAGAATCTTCCAATCATATTCAGATTGATCGAATATGAATGGGAAAGAAAATTAGTGCTAGAGATTGTAATTAGCTAGATCATATTTGAGCTATATTGGAAAGAAGGATGTTGCTAAAATAAAGATAGGTATTGTAGTATCTAATCGTAAATGTATTCAGAGGCATGAGCTTTAAAAAATAAATTTGTTGAACCCATCATAATAATATCATTGGATTTAAAAAAGATGAGTATTTTTATGGAAAAAATGTTTAAGATTGGTTAATGAAAAGAAAAGAAAAGAATATGATCAATAATGCAGTCAATCATTTAAAAGGGGTTGAATTTCTTTGTTTGATGTTTAAGTGGTTCAAGAAAATAGATGAAGAATAAGTTTTGTATTTTAATTTAATCAATATAATAGATGAATAAAATAGTTAGATGTGTTGTTGAGTGGTATCTTTCAATTCAAATAGTGTTTCTCTTAAATTATAATAGATAAATCATATTGAAGAAATCAAATTGTGCCAATCGAAATCGATAATTGAAATCAGATTTAGAAATTGGATCCAGAATTTTAATTTAAAAAATAAAATCTGATGAAGATATGAAGTTGAATAAGATTCAAGAAGATTCAATAAGATTTTATGAAGTCATAAATACACTCTAAATCCAATGGAAATTGAGATTTGGATGAATTTTGTTGAGTGGGAATGTTTTTGGGATTCCTACCAAAACCTCTCATGGTTCAACTATAAAATGTGAAAGTACTTTGTACTTTTTCTAATTGATGTGATATTCATGTGAAGAGAGAGAATCTCTGACTTTATAGGGATAGAATAATGTTCCCATATTAAGCCTTTGTTGAAGAAGTTTTAATGGAGAGAAGTGAAAGGATAAGAGATAAGATTACAACGTTGTATTCAGCTATGTATCATATTATTCTTATCATCATATTCGGCTTGTCATTATATTGGGATGGATAATTATATCGAGAATTCTGTATTAGGGTTTCCAGACTAAGGAATAAGGAATTATGAATTTTTTCAATCGTATTCCAGAAAGAGTTTCATCTATCATATTAGGAAATCAAATTTGAAGATTTAAGTGGGAAAATCAGATTGAGAAATCAGATCTGGAGAATCAAAGTGAGAATATCAGACTGGATAATTGAATTTGAATTCTATATCAAAGTCCTTGAAGTTATTATCATCTTATGGGTATGAAATTAAAGAATTTTTTTTCAAAGAATACATTTGTGGAAGTTGAAAAGAAGCACAGGTAACATGAGTGGTTACACAAACATTGTTTTACCCTATTTGTGCTAATAGGGTTTACATGAACTTTTGGATTTTCTTCAAAGTGTTACACGAGTGAAAGGGTATATCCTACTCATTGTATTCCCATGATTTATTTCTAGTGTATTTTGTGGTATTGTATCATTTCCAAACCATACCAAGGGTGTATCTATTCTTATTGAATAGTGAACCTTGTAAATTCTTATGTTCCTGTCGATGTGTGTTTAAATTTTTTTTAGTAAGAATTGAAATCTTTAACAATAGGTGAAGGTTGTTTCAAGGAAACATAAAATAAAAAAGCATTAGTGATTCACCCCTCCCCCTCTCAGTGATACAATTATCCTAACTGTTCACTTTCAAATGGTATCATAATATAGGTTCCCTTCACTTATTATTTGCTGATGAAGAATTTGAATTGTGTGAATAGTAAAGGTATTCCAGTTTTCAATGGAAATAATTTTCATATCTGGAAAGTTAGAATGTTTTCATATCTTATTTCTATTGGATATAATGTTCTATAAGCTGCAATAGATGGGTTTCCTCTTATTGATTATAAAGTTCCTCTTGTATCTATTGAAAAGAAGAATCTTGAGAATTATATAAGGGCCAAGAATGCTTTACTATCATCACTTTCTAAAAATTAATTATTAAGGGTGAAATAAGTTTAGACAACCAAAGGTATATAGGATAAATTGAAAACCATATATGAAGGCAATAAAAAAGTAAAGAAGGAAAAATTACAAATCAGGAGATTAAAGTATGAAGATCCGAAGATGGATGAATATGAATATATTGGGGACTTATTTACCAGGGTAAATGAAATTTTCATCACTATCATATGTCTTGGTGAAAATTTAGATGAATCTAAAATTATTGAAAAGATTTTGAGAATCCTTCTGGACAAGTGTGATGCAAAATTTTCTCCACTAGAAGATAGAGATCCTAAAACAGTATCTCTAGATGATTTTCATAGCACTCTAATTACTTATGAAATGAGAAGAGAGAAAGCCATCAGAAGTAAGACAAGAGTTGATTGAGAAATTTCTTTCAAGGTTACTCATAAATAAAAGTCAAAGAATATTCTTATTGAAGATGAAGATGTTGAATCTGATTCTAAAAATGAGGTATGTAAAATTTTTAATGAAATCTTATCCTTTTTTTCTAAAAATTTGAAAATAGGTACAAGGAAATACAAAGTGAATCTTCCCTTGAAATGTTTTGAATGTGGAGTCTTTGAGAATTTTTCTGCAAATTTTCCTCAAATAAATAAAGAATATGATAGTGATGAAGAAGAAATAAGGCCAAGAAGATCATGGAATAAATAGGGAGATAAATGAAAATTTTATTCCATAGGGAGAGATATAAAATTATTCAAATCCAAAAGAATAAGTTTCTTATCTAAATATGAAGAAGAAGAAGGTATTGAATCCAAATCTGAAAAATCTATTAAGTATGGTATTGATAATACTTTTATTTCAATATTGAATCATGAATAATTCAGAAGCAGTAATTCTGAGGAAGAAGAAACTCAACTTGAATTTCACTTAAAATAAGAGTTGAAATAATGTTTGAGAAATATCAGAAGGCTTAAAAAGAAAAAAATGGAAGATGAATGTTCCTCAACAAGAAATAAAGAATGTTTTGTTGATGAGAAGATGAAGCTGGTAAAATAAATTTATGATTTGAATAAATCTCTTGAGGAAGAAAATATTCGTAATAATCATCTTGAATTGAAGAGGAAAGAAAAAGAATAAGAGTTGGATATTATCCAACAAAAGTTATCTAAATCCTAGATGAGAAATAAACGTTTCAAAAACTTTATCTCTGAAATTAGTAAAAGTTATCATATTGAGAAACCTAAAAAGGATAAACAAATTTTACCTTCAAAGGGTGAAAAAAATGTGGAAGTGTTTCTAAAAATAATAAAGATGAGAAAGTTATGTATGTGGAAAAAACCAATAAAATTGGGAATTTAGAAGTTTCCAAAAAACTTGAATCTAAAAATTCTAAATCCAAAAAAGTTTCCAATACTTATAGTTCTGATTAATCTAAAAACAAAAGGAATATTATGATTGAAAACATAAAGGTTGTTGGCTTAGAAAATAAAGACAAGAAGGTTTCTAAAAATAAATTTACAATTCCTATCAATATAGATGTTTCGGAGGAAAATACTCTTTCTATGGATACTTCTGGTATTTTAGTGGATTTAGACACATGGGTAATATGTTTTGGATCAACCAAAAACATTAATATTACTCCACAGGTTATGAAAGGAAAAGTTTGATGGGGATTCAATTCTCTCAAAAGAAAAAATCTAAGAAGGATGTTAGAAAAAATATGAGAAGGTTGGTGTGAAGATCAAAAATAGGTCCCAACATTTGGAAAATATATGTGAAATATATGAACAACCTAGACACCTAGAAAAATGATGACTTATATTGTTACCATCATAGGAAAATATTCTTAACAATTCTCATAATAAAAAAGTGAAGAAAGAAAATAAAGAATAAAAATATCTTATTATTGAAACTACTTTGAAAGCTACAAAAGGAGAATGATTATGGATTATTTATAGTGGGTGTTCTTTACATAAGATAGTATATTTGAAGTTGTTTAAGAATGTGAAAGACTTTAAATAAGAAACAGTGACATTTTGCAATGATGAATCCTTGAAAATCAAAGGTGTTAGGTTATCCATCACTGGTAAAGAAAAGATGAAATACAAGAAAAACTTATATGTTGATGGACTGAAACACAATTTTCTAAGTGTTTCAAAAAATTTTGATTATGGAAAAAAGTTATCTTCTGTAAATATGGGTTTTTTGTGAAAATTTAAGAATAAGAAATATTGTTACAATAAGCCAATATACAAAAGGAAACTTATTTCAGGTTGGTGAAATACAAAACTCGTATTACATGAGTATAGTGGAAGAGAATCAATTGTGGAATAAAAGGCTAGGATACATGTGTTAAATAAGCATTAGTAAGTTTTCAAAACAAGATATTGTTTAATACATTCCTTATTTTCCAAGAAGAAGGGATTGGTGTTGCACTACTTATCAAAAAGGAAATATTACAAATGTTGTGCACAAGAAAGTTTAGATTTGTTCAAAATAACCCATAGAGCTTATTCATTATGGTATATGAGGGCCAATGAGAAAACAATAAAAAAATTGAGGTAATTACTTCATTACTTTAATTGATTATTTTAGTCACATTGATTGTGTTATGTAAATGAAACAAAAATCATATGCATTGAAATTTTTTAAAATTTTCAGAAGAAAAGCTGAAAAGGAATGTGAGTATTCAATGAAGAAGTCGAGAAACGATAATGGAGGAGAATACATAAGTTAATAGTTTGAAATTTATCTAGAGAAGCATGGAATTTAGCATGAGTATAGTTCCCCATAAACTCCTCAACAAAATGGGGTTGCTGAAAGAATGAATGGAAGTTTTGTGTAAATGGGGAGAACTATGTTACTTGAACATGGTCTTTCACATTACTATTGTATGCAAGCCATGAGTACTATTGTTTATATTCAAAACCAATGTTTCAATATTCCAAGATCATGTATAACTCTATATGAATTTTATTATGGAAAAACTCCAAGTTTGAAACACTTTATAGTTTTCTAGAGGCCATGTATTATAAAGAAGAAATGTGAAAGATGTGTAAAGTTTTAGCCGAAAGGTGATGATAGATTTTTTCTTAGACATGATTTAGAAGGAAGAGGATATAAATGTTCCAAAAAAGAAACAAGAATAATTTTTTATTTAGTTGATGTAAAAAAATTGAAAGATCTGAGGAAGAAAAGTGTATTCAGGAAGACAAGTAAGTTGAGAAGGATAAGGAAAGTTTTTAAAAAAAATCTAATAAGGATACATACAATTGTAATTCTACTCAAGAAGAAGAATAAAACTAAAATATTTCCATTTATGAGGAAGATACTATAAAATATCATCCTAGGCTGAGGAAGCAAGTGGAATCTCAGAATATCAATGGGGAACAACATTATAACGTTCAAACAAGAAGAAAAAAAAATCTATTACACATACTTCTTTGTATTCAAAAGTGGAGATGAATGATGTAAAACAAGATTTTGAGTATACGGAATGGGTTAAAGCCATGAATTAAGAGTTGGATAAATTTGAAAAGAATGATACATGGGAACTCGTACCCAAGCCAAAAAACAAAAACATTATTGGTAAAAAGTGGGTTTTTTGGAACAACCTGAATGAATAAGGTGAAGTAATAAGAAACAAAGAAAGATTGGTTTTTAAAGGGTATTCACAAATTTAATTTATTGATTTTGATGAAACCTTTTATTTGGTGTCAAGTTTGGAAAAAATCATAATTTTTCTTTCTATTTATGCATAATTAGGTTACAAGATCTTTCAAATGGATGTTAAATCTGCGTTATTGAATGGTGATCTTGATGAGGAAATTTAAATTCAAAAACCTTGTGTCTTTGTTGTTTGGAAAGATAAAAGTTATGTATGAAAATTGAATAAGGAATTGTATGGGCTAAAATAAGCTCTAAGAGCATGGTATTACAAATTGGATACTTTCTTAAGGAATATGAGTTTCAAGAAAGGAAGAGTTGATATAAATATTTATGGAAGAGAAATTAAAGAGTATTACCTCATTATAATTGTTTATGTTGATGACATTATATTTTTTGGGAATGATGAAAGAATTTGTGAAATATTTGTTGAAGAAATGAAAAAGGTTTTTGAAATGTCCATTCTAGGAGAACTGAAGTACTTTCTTGGTTTAAAAGTTCTACAAAAGAAGAAATAGATTTTTCTTTATCAAGAGAATTATGCTAAGGAACTTCTTAAGAGGTTTGGCATGGGAAACTCAAAAAATATTTCAACACTGGTTTTAGTGGGAAAGAAGTTGAAAAAAGAGGGATAAGGAAAATAAGTATATCATATATAATTTTGAAAGATTATTGGAAGTTTATTGTGTTTTACTGCCTCAAGAACTAGCATTGTTCATGTTTTTACCTTATGTGAAATATTTCAGAGTGATCCAAAATAATCACATTTACTTTCTGGAAAAATAATTCTCATATACATCAAAGGAAAACAAATTTTTGAATCAAGTATGACAGTTCAAATTGTATTGATTTTCTTGGGTATTCATATGCTGATTGGGCAGGAAATATTGATGATATAAGATCCATTTCTGGTGTATTATTCTTTCTAGGAAAGAATTTTTTTAGTTAGAATTCAAAGAAACAAAATTAAATAACTCTCAGTGTGGATAAAGGTGATTATGTTGCTACCACTCAATCCACTACTCAACTTATGTGGATGAAAACTCAATTAGAAGACTTGATTTTTGAAGTGAAATTTCCCTTGATCTTGGGTTGTGATAATCATAGTACAATCAATATCACCAGGAATCTAGTGCAACATTATCATTAAAAACATATTGATATCAAATATCATTTCATCAAAGAGCATGTGGAGAATAATTAATTGAATATAGAGTATGTTCCAACATCAGAACAAGTTTCTGACATTTTCACAAAACCTTTACCAAACGAAACCTTTTATAAATTGAGGTTGACCATGGGTTTCTAACCACTTTCTCATCAAGGTTGAGGTATTTTTTTTCTTTACCCTCTCTTATATTACCTTTGGATAGTGTTTTCAAGGGGGGAAATTGAATTGTTTCATAAATATAGCCTTAAAAGGAATGTAAAAATGGGGAGTTCTGGGTAAGTTTAGAATTTAGAATTGTATTGTGTGTGAACTATTCTAAATTTTTTTTTTTTGAAGTGGTTGTAGGAAAAAAATTATTCCAGGAAAGGTGAAGAAGACGATAACTAAATGAAAAAAATATGAAGAAGTTTTCATAATCACCTTTTTTGGACAACATGGTTTTTCTATCAATAATTCTTTTTACCTATAATGAGTTGTATCATGTAGGCTTAGAATTGTTGACAAGTAATCAATTTCTTAAGAATAAAAATTTTAGTGATTTATGAATCTTAGTAGACAAAAAATAAAAATGGGGATATTGTTAGGACTGAGCTGATGATGAAGGTGATCGTATTCAAGTGTTGTCTTTTGTTTTCAAATATGTTTTAGAAGAAAGGAAAAAACACATCACTTTATATTTGTTGAAATTCAAGATGACCGTCATATTTAGAGAATGAGACTCACGATGTTTGAAAAGTTCTATCATATTCTGGTAAATATATCTAGAAGAAAAGTATCATTGGATTCACACTAAATATAGAATGAGAAGGTTGATCATATTAAGGAAGAATCTTGTTGGAATTAAATGGTCATCAGATTCACTTTAAATTCGGTATGGAAGATTTGATTGTAACGGGAGAGTCGGATTTTGTATGAATATGATAAATCAAATTTGTAAATGATCTATTGATATTTTAATTATCATAAATCATAAGTTAGCTATTAAACTTATGATGAAATATTTATAGAAGAAAGATTAATTGAAATAGAAGATTCCAATCGTATTCAAATTGATCAGATCTGAATGGGAAATAAAAAGAGTGCTACAAATCATGTTCAGCTGGATCGTATTCAAGATGGGTTGGAAAGAAGGATTTTTCTAAAAGAAAGATAGGAACTATATCATCCGATCGTCAATGTATTTAGAGGCATTATCTTTAAAGAAGAAAATTGGTGAACCCATAGTAATAATCTCATTGGATTCATAAAAGTTAATAATGTTTGTGACCAAAAAAATTGAGATTGATGAATTAAAACAAAAGGAAATAAGATGATCAAAAATGTAGTCAACCATTTAAAAGGGGTTGAATTGATTTGATTGATGTTTAAGTGGGTGAAGAAAATAGATGAAGAATAAGTTTTGTATTTAAAGTGAATCAAGAGAAGAGATGAATAAAATAGTTAGATGTGTTGTCGAGATGGATATTTTAATTCAAATAATGTTTCTATTTAATTGGTACAGATCAATCATATTGAATAAATTGGATTGTGCCAATTGGAATCGATAATTGAAATCGTATTAAGAAATTAGATCTGGAATGGTAATTGAAAAAATAAATTTTGATGAAGAGATGAAGTTGAAGAATATTTTAGAAGAGTTGGGGAAGTCATAAATGCACTCAAAATTCAAGGTAAATCGAGATTTGGGAGAATTTTTTTGAGAGGGAAAGTTTTTGGGATTCCTACCAAAACCTCTCATGGGTTACCTATAAAAGGAGAAGTACTTTTTACTTTTTCTGACTAATGTATTTCTCATGTGATGAGAGAGATGCTCCAACTTTATAGGGAGAGAATAAGGTTCCTATATTAATCCTTTGCTGAAGAAGTTTTTATGGAGATAAGTGAAAGTAGAATATAAAACATCACAAAATTGTATTCAGATGATCATTATATTTAGTGATCATCGTATTCAGCTGTGTATCAGATTATGCTTGTCATTGTATTTGGATGGTCATTGTATCGGGTTGTATAATCAGATCGGGACTTTCATATTGGGGTTTCTGGACTGAGGAAGAAGGAATTATGAATTTTCTAAATTGTATTCTAGAAATATTTACATCTATAGTATTGGGAAATCATATTTGAAGATTAGAGTGGGAAGATCGGATTAGGAAATCAGGTCTATAGAATCTAAGTGAGAAGATTGGACTGAACAACTGAATTTGAATTCTATATCAAATTCCTTAAAGTTCTTATCATCTTCTGGATAATAAATTGAAGAATTGTATTTTCAAAAAATACATTTTTGGAAGTTGAAAATAATAACAGGTAACATGAGTTGTTACACAAACATTGTTTTACCCTATTTGTGCTAAGAGGGTGCACATTCACTTTTGGATTGTCTTTAAAGTGCAACATGAGTGAAAGGTTATATCTTACTTTTTTTATTAAAAAGATTTATTTCTAGTAGATTGTGTGGTATTGGATCATTTTCAAACCATACCAAGGACCTATATATTCTTATTGAATATTGAACTTGTAAATTTTTGTGTTCCTATGGATGTGTGTTTGGACTATTTTTAGTAAGAATTGAAATATTTTACAGGACTTGAAGGTTGTTTCAAGGAAACATAAAAGAAAAATAATCAATGATTCACCCCCTCCCCCTCTCAGAGATACAATTATCATAGCTAGGAACTTTCATCATCCATCTTTCATCCCTCAATGGTCTCCCTACCATTGATTTTTGACTTTATCAAAACACATTCATAATTAGATGTTTTTGCCTCTTTAATTGTTTCAACCAAATCAGGAATGGAATAAATTGCAAAGAAAACTAAAAAATTTCCTCGTTCTTCACATTCCAAGTTCATGTCTACTATAACATACATCAACTACAACTGATCTAAATACTCTTTTTCCAACTGATCATATGAATTTATTCTTAATGTATCTACCACCATATTTCCTTTACCTGATGTATACATCAATTCAAATTCAAACCTTTGGAGATACTTAATCTATATTATTTGTCAAATTTTCAATTACCTTTGTGATAAAATATGTTTCAAGGTATTATGATTTGTAAATACTATAAATTTATCACCAAAGAGGTAATGACGCCAAGTTTTCAAAGCATGGACTATATCAGATAACTCAAAATCATGTGTTGGGTAGTTATTCTAATGAAACTATAACTATATTGATACCTAAGAAACAAAATGATCTCCTTTCATGAGAACACATCCCAACCTAGATTATGAAGCATCACAACACACCACATACCCTTGTCTAGATTCCAGCAAGATCATGATTAGTATTGATGTAAGGTGAACTTTATGTTTTTTAAAAGACTTATTATATTCCTTATTTCATTGGAATGAAACATTCATCCTAGTAAAATCTATCATAGGTGAATATATTCATGAAAAATCACAAACAAAAAATCAGTAATAAATAGATAGACCAAGTTAACTACGTATCTCAAAGACATTCTTTGGAATTTATCAAGAGATAATAGCCTCTATATTTTCTGGATCCATAGAAACACCTCTTTAAAAGATTACATAACCAATAAAATGTACCTATTTTATCAAAAAATCACACTTTGATAACTTTTCATACAAATGATGATCTATCATGATTCCCAACACTTCCAGCAAGTGTTTCTCACCCTCATCACTTGTACTTGAATATACCAATATGTCATCCACAAACACCACCATAAAAGAATCCAAATACCTTTTTAAAGATCTAATTCATCAATTCCATAAATATAATGGGTCCATTCATAAGATCTAAGGTATAACCACATACTCATAATTTCTATATCTACATCTAAAATATATTTTTGGAATATCCTCCTTCCAAACCATAATTGGTGATATCCTTATTGCAAGTCAATTTAGAGAACCACTAAGATTGCTTTAATTGATTGAATAGGTCATAAATGTGTGTAATTGGATACCGATTATTTATCATAACTTGGTTAATATTACTATAATCCATGCACAACTGAAGAGTTTCATTAACCTTTTTGACAAATAAGCTCGATGTTGTCCACAGAGACATGCTACGCCAAATGGACCCTTTGCTTTCCAGCTCCTCCAACTACACTTTTAGTTCCATTAATTCTATTGGTTATATATGATAAGATGTAAGGAAAATAATATTGGTCCCTGTAAAGATATCGATTGAAAACTATACTTCTCTTGTGGGTGAAAACCCTAAGAAATTTTCATGAAAAATGTCTGGAAACTGATCAAAAACCACTAGAAAACTAGTATCTTCAATCTCTTACATTGATGCCAAAGTCAACACTAAAAAATGGTACATGGTTGGTTCAACTGGTGGTGTCAACAAACCCATTACACATTCCTTTACATTCCAGTCTCCTTTAAAGAGATGCTTGACATTATTATCGGTCGTGAAACTAACCTTTTGGGTATAACAGTCGAGGTGAGTCTTAAACATTATCAACCAATTCATACCCAGGATTATGTAATAGACATCTATCTCAAGTACAAATAAATCCCATATCAACTCAGTTCCATTAACAGTTATAGAACATGCTCTACACATAAATTCTCGACATTCTCTTTGACCTAAAGGATTTTGAAGTTTCAAAATAGAATTTTTCATCTAAACATTTAAACCCAACAAATCAATATTATTAGAATCAATAAAAGAATGGGATGCACCTGTATCATATAAATATTACATAAGAGTATAATTAAAAAGAATCATACCTCTCTCCATTGAGCATCCATGATCACTTTCTCAACTCTATACAATTGATTTCTTGTTGTACTTTGTTCCTTATTTCCTTATTGAGATCACCCTTGATGAGAAGACATGGAATTCCTAGAATCACCATGGATAGCTCAGTTTTGTTGATGATAGGTATTCTTCTTCCCTCTTCCCATCAAAATCATATTCCATCTATGATATATGAGAAGTATCCCAAACACCCGACCTTGGAGAACTGCGACAATAGCACTGAAGATGCCCCATCTGATTGTAATAGTGGCATGCACTAGGTGGTTTCATATAATTTCACTTAATGTAGTCCAAAAAACCACATTGGAAACATCCTAGCCTATTCTTCGGTTTTGGAGGAATATTTACTGATCCAACTGCCTAGTTCTGATCCATTTTACTACCTTGTAAATAGGTGTCCCTCTTCTTCTTGATCCCAGTATTAGAGTTCTCACTGTTTCCTATAGGTATCAACATTATCCCTTCACCTGTAGCTCCTGATATTTCCCTCTATACCATATTCTCTCTATTTATCATTTATGTATAATTCATTAAACAAATCATGTAAATATTTGAGCGAATCTCCCACCTCATCCTCGATTCAAAAATGTGTGCCTTCAAGGATGCACTATCAGCCACTTCGGGTTCAAAGTAGACTAAATTCATAAATTTAGACGCATACTAAGTCATTGTGAGTCTCTCCTACTTCAAGATAAAAAATAATATCATTCTTGGAATCCTAAATGTATGAGGATAGAATTTTTTTTAAACAATTCTTCAAAATCCTACCAAGAAAGGCCTTGGCCTAATTTAGCCTGAATTGCTAAATCCCACCACTGGCATTCAAGATCCTCCAACATATATGTTTCCAAATTTACTTTCAACTCTACTGGTGTGCCAAAGAAATTGAAGATTTGATTCATCATATTCAGCCACACCTTTTCCTTATCTGGTTCCAAATCACCATGAAAGATGGGTGGATTCTGCTTCTGGAACTAAACTAAATGATCTGCTTGACTTGGTTCATCCCTTCAATTTTCTCTATCCATAGCTTGAAAATCTTGGATAATACTTTGAACTAGATGTTGGTTCACCTATGGCTCAGGTGCAACCACATTCTTAGTAGCTTCTTCCAGTTGTTTTCTATGATGCCTACCAGGTTCCATTTTCTATAAACACAACAAACACCATATGTCTCACTCTTTAGAAACTTAAGGCTTAACAATTTCAAATTCTATCACATCATATATCATAACACTTATTTCCAAAATTCAATATTTTCAATGTTCAACCATTTTTGTAAAATTCTCCATGATTTTGAAAATCATACTATTTTCAAAATACCACAATCATGAATTTTTTCAAAATATCGCATTTGAAAACAATTTCAACACCCTCCAAAGATCAACATTTTTACACAAAATCATATATCATTACTCAAAATAAAATATTCAATCCCAGTGGGAATTCATTTCTAAAATTCATGTCATGCTAATATCATTGACTAAACCCATGATAATGAGATTACAACTCCTATAAGTATCTCCAAAACACTTATGTACTCAAATCCCCAATAACTTGAAGTTTAGCATAAAAAGGTTAGCTACATATTTTTATATTATAAATTTCAGGTCCCAATAATCCTACTCTTTTCTACCATCCCAACACAAGGAATAGACCATAATGAATTGTCAACTCCAAGACCGAAAACCAATACCATTTTTTCTAAAATATTGGACCGACCATGACTGATATCATTTGAAAAAGGACTAAACAAGATGATACCACTTATAACATCTCACCCCTCCCCAGTGGCTTGAGTCGAGGAGGAATTTCTATTTGTCCTTAGGCGACATCCCCAAGACACCAAAATATAGCAATAAATTCCAAGGGCTTCACTTACAATTGGGGGATGATTTGACCTTTGAAGATAAAACAACCACAGTAGAGGTAACCATAACCAAAAAGACTAAATGATTCATGATAAAAATGTAAAACAAATCAAGTAATACCAATTGATATCAATACCAAACTACACCAGAGTGCCAAAGCGGAAGACTATGAACATCAAATTACAAAATAAAAGACAAAACCATGAAGCTAAAATATCCTAAAGATGTAACTCCATGCTCCAACTCCAACTCCATTCCAAAGTATCATGAATCACTACTAAATTTGCGTAATTCTTTACCTTTACTTGTGTCTCAATTAACAATATCTATAAAAGCACCAAAGATACAAAGTAGGGTTGAGTAATGAAACTTGGTAGGATTTCCCCAAATGACTTCCCTACTCACAACACTAGGATAAAACATGTTATCACAATTATATAAAACAATTTATATAAAGAAATTTGAAATATTTTATAGCATAATATAAAACATTTTCCATAATAAAACAATTTTACCAAACCCAATAAATTTATAAGGAAAGAAAACAAACAAGTTTTTTAACCATTTCTCAAATTACATGTTGAAATAACCCATTCCATTCCACTTAACTATACACAAACACACACACACACTCAACCATACAATCATAGTGTAACCATTGATGGTGGAACTTCACGTCCATAGCCCGTCCCTTTGTTGGTGGTACTTCATGACCAATATCCATCCCATTTAACTCACACTTAACCAATTAATCCAACAAAATTCCAACAAAATATTTTCCAAAACATTTAAATAAAACTATAATTTTACTGAAAATACTTTTCAATGCATCAAAACCAAACAACCATTTTAAACTCATCATTTTAAAATCATTTTACCGCTTTCACTTTCCACCAAAACACCAAATTTTTACATTTTCATAAACTGCCACCAAAGAGGGTTTCCATAAAGTATTTCACAATAATTTTGCATTCAATTTCAAGAAAAATAATCAATTTGAAAGTAATCCTTCAATTTATAATAATAGGATTTGATAGTGAATCCACCTACCTCAGGAATTATAACGAACATGAAGAACGACACTAAAATGCCAAAAAAATCGGTATAAATCTCGAAAAACCAGGATTATATCTCTTCCCCTAACATAAACCAACCATGTCTTATCAATATTGGCATAAAAAACCCTAAATTCATCCACAAAAAACTAAATATAAGAATCCAAGAGAGTAAATATGATATGATCTAAGGAAAACTACCAAAAACAAAGACTTATCATGGGAATCTAGTTCTAATGCACCAAGATTTTTCATTGGATCACTTTTGGATCAATGGGGAAAGACTCTGCATCCTTTGGGAGGAATAAATCTCAATTTCGAGATGAAATTGAGGGAAAATGAGGGATTTATGGGTGAAAATGAGTAAGATATACTTTCTTAGGATATCACTTTTAAACCGTGTACGGTTAGTCACATGGTTATGAAAACCATGTGCTAACTGTGCATTAACCACTACCTTAAGGATCACCTCGCACGGTTGACTTGCACTGTTAAACAACTAGTGTTCCAACAATGAAAATTTTATATATCCCACTTTTCACGGTTACACCTAGGTGGTCTCATGATTTGGCAAAACCGTGTGACTACCCAGATCCTCCTGTCTCATTATGCATGGTTTTCTATAGGAGTTTCATGGTTTCCACTCATCGTGCTCAAATCGTGAACCTTTAGAAAAGCCCCAAAACATTTCCAAACATCCTATAAACTCTCCCAAACTTCACCAAAATACTTTACATGCTTAAAAATTATAAATTAAGGGTTTCATACTTGAAATTGGGGGTACTAAAATCTCCATGTGACCTCTTGGTCACCATCATCCATAAGACCAGCCCACTCTATAGGAAAACCTAAATAGAAGCTAAAGTTATAAAACAGCTCAGGTCTACCGACTCTGAGTGGCACAAGTAGGGTATGATCATAAAAATATCAATAGGAAATCACCAGAGAATCCATAAATTTTATTTCCTAAAATATTCAACATATGCTAGTTTGAAATATATATAATGAAAATAGGGTTTTAATCATTTAGAAAATTAAGTACACCTTTCCTTTTTAAAACCTAGTTTGAAAACCAAATGTCAATTAGGAAACCCAACCCAAATAATACATAAAAGAAAGGAAAATATGAACTAATCACAAGTAGAAGGGTGTATCAAACAAAGACATAAATAAAGGAACCAACAAAAATACATACAGATAGTACTAATAAAAAAATTAAAAAAGTGATCCAAAATAAAACAATAGCATAAAAATGTATAATCATGGATGTTTCCTAAACAACCCTAGAATAAATTCCATGATTCACTCAGTTTTGACCCACCTACTAGAATATGTTGCACCTCTATAGTCACTAACCAACCTGGCTACACTAAACTAGCCTCACGAGTGGAAAATACCACCTAGATTACCCTCTATCTAGGGGGGTCTAATCTATCTAATCGAGAAATGAAATCAATCATCACTTGACCCTCTAGAGTATGTCCAGGAATCCCATGATAATAGTATAAATGAGAATGAGGAATTCATCACATGATTGGAGTTAGCCACAGTTTCCACCATGCATTCCTTTCCCATTCTTGACACCAACTATGTGAAGGCCATATAAATAGAAGGATAATTATAGGGGTTCACATCTCACATAGAACCTTTAAAAGTTTCAATAAGTCCTACACATTATATGATTTTAAAATAAATTTCCCAAAACATCACAAAGTACAAACCAGGCATTAATAATTATAGATACAAAACTGAAAGTGTGGTCGATTGTCGCCTATCGACCAGTCAAAGTTCTGATGCTCTGCTAATGTGTATAGTAGCACTCTGGTCGAATCCTCAGTGATGATACTTTTTAATAGTCTTTTGTTTTTAGTTGATTGTATTTTGATTAGGGGGTATGTTTTCAGAGTTTAATTGAAATGATTGATCGATTTAACAATTTAATAAATATTGGGGTGAGTTCATCATTAGGTAGTTAAGATTGTGATATCCTTGATCTTTGCTTTATATTGCATTAAATTAACACCCATGTCACAAGTTGATGTTGATTGGAATTTCCAAGTGTTAAGGATTTAATCCAAACCTTAACATAACTTAGGGTTCTAATATTAATCATATCTTATTTATGGTAGTGTATTTATGGTTCCAATAATCCATGGAAACCACTCGTTAAACAAAACAAGTAATTAATTCATTACATGTTAAGTCCAACATAAACAATGTTAATTCAAAGAATACTCATCGAGAAAAAGATCACAATTGCTAAACATCCCTAAATTACAACTCACCCCAATGAGAGATTTACTCATCCATTAAAATTATTAGTAATCTAGTTATAATTATTATTATGATAAATTAAGAATATAAGAAAAAGAAATGGATAAGAAAAGAGTGGTGTGTCAAACACACACACAAACGATGATGATAATTAAAAACAAACTTTAGATTGATTGAGAAAGCAAAAGAAAAGAATAGGATTCAACTGTATTTAAACTATTTTAAGAACATTAATATTAAACTCTATAAGGTGTATGAGAATAATAGATATTGAAGAAGAAACTTTCATTAAAATAGAATTACAAAAAAAACTTACAAGATTACAATAATAAAGAACACAAAAGTAAAAGGAAACAAAGAGAGGAGGAAAGATCTCTAAAGTGAAAACTTGAGTATGGAAGGTCCTACCAATCCCTTGTAAAGGATTTTTTCGTTCCAAAATGTTCTCCTCTCTTCTGAAATGCCAACCCCTTTGAAGGAGAGGATGGGGATGTATTTATAGCCCAAGGAAGTGGACTGTTTGCATTACCAATCTGTCCCTCCACTTGGCTCAATGATTTGGAAATCCAGACAGTCGAATCTTGATATATCTCCTTCTTAAAATTTTTATATAATAATGTTGGCTTACTACTCTCAAATTTGGAGGCATTTGGACTTATGGAGCCAAAGTTATGGTGGTTACAATAAACAATGCTAAACTGCCCATTTCTATCCATGCTTTTTCTATGGCCAAAATGTGAATAGATTTTGGAATAGTAAGATGCATTAAAATCTGAATGATTTATTCAACAAAGTCGGCTTCCTATATCTTCTATTTCACACTAAAAAATTTCATCTTGATTTTATGACTATATTAGGAGACATGTCATAATACTGTACTAATTTTAATTCTCATCCAGAATGGTGGGCTGAGTTTAAATGAATCATTTGGGCCCCTTGTATTTGTATTTGGGCCTTGAATTTTTTATACAAGACTCCCTACATTGTCCCCTGAACTTTGGAGGAAAATAAAGGAATTTGGAATTCCTTATTGATCCCATAAATTAAATCTTCATTGGTGGTCCAGTTTCTTCACAAATTCTGTAGGCCTTCTTGTGTGATCTATATGGGCCACCAAAATGAATATTTTCCCATTATCCCTTCTAATGAAATGTTTTATATTGAATTATAAATCCTAAAAAACAAGAACCAAAAAATTTGGATCAGTAGGGGTAGAGTTATAAATAAAATAATAAACTGGCTCAATTGGACTACTTCTAAAAATGCTCAAAAATTATACTTAGTATTAAAACATTAATATTTCACATAAATTATGCACATTTCATATAAAATCAGTAAAGGGAGTATATAATAATTCATGAAAATATTAATAACATCAACTCCCTCACACTTAGTCTTGTGCATGTCCTCATGCGCAAAAAATATAAAAACAAGACAAAAATCATTTTCACTCACCATCAAATATTAAAATTTTGTTTTCCCCAATCAGGGAGGTTTAGATAGTATCACTCATCCATATTGAATTCCACCACAAGTTTTTATAGAAACAATGTTCAAAAAAAGTTCATTTTTTTCATGCTCAAATTTAGAACTTGAAAATGGTGGCACACAAAACTTACTTCTCTCAAGATGATAAAATTGATTTATGGATCTTCACTCATTCACCAACCACAAGTGAAAATCTTAGAGTTTGAAAGATCTATCAAATTTTAATCCCTATCCAAAGTTCACAAGAATAAAGAGGTATTTTTAAGGGGTTTTTCTGTGGATATGGGATGGTAGGAATATAATTCCCAAGAGAGATAAGAAGAGGGGTAAAACACCAACATGGAAAAGGCAATGCACATTTTTTTAAATGAGACATGAAAGGAAATGGAAACACATATTTACAAGGGAATTAAAATGTGATATAAGACACAAAATAGGAATTAAATATGAAGGGAATGAGAATATGGAATATTTATAAAACACAAAACTTCTTCCAATGACATAAGAATATAATAAAAGTGTTATTTTTTTCCTTTTTTCTCTTTTTTTTAAAGTTGAACTTGAAACAGATCTCACGCCCATATCCAAACCCATGATTTATCTCCTCACGACACTAATTGTAATAGTTATAAAAAGATAAAACGCTGAGAAATAGTGATTTTTGACCTACCCAAGACACATCCCTTTTTTGAGTTTTTTTCATTCTTTTTTAATTAATTTTTTTTTAAACACTTGTCATTAAAATTTGAACAATATTTCATAAGCATATATACATTCCCAAACCCCACTAAAGGAAAACCTCTCCCCCGCACTAAAATGGATTATTGCCCTCAAGAATATGATAACTCATTGAAAATCAATAAAATGGCACCCAAACAATGAAATCCATTCCCCCCACACGTAAATTTCAAAAAATTATGCAATGAAAATCCATGTTGATATTGGGTGGGATAAGGTATTGAGCTTGTAATGTGGCTATCAAAGAAAAGGTTTTCATAGGCTCGAAGGGGATTTCAAAAGGGGGATTAATGTATGGTTAATGGGAAGATATTTGGATATTATAATTCTCATGTGGTAAAGAAAATGCCTCTATCATATTAATGCACACTAAAGTAAGAAATTCAGCTCGAAGGTCAAAAAACTCAAGATTCACAAATGTGGGTGAAAAAAACACTCATTTTGAAAAGTTGTTCATAGGTGGCCTTGGCATGAAAGCTAATTTTGTTCCTAATGTTTTGGGAAAATCATTTTACAAATCAAAAATTGAGCATTCAAAATTGGTTGGTTTTTACACAATATTCCTTAACCAAATTTATGATGAAACCACAAAATTTTTGAGATGAAAACATGTCTCTTGACTCCCAAAAATGGTTGGACAAAATTTGAAAATTGGAAGGTGAGTAAGTGTGAATTTTGTTTGTTCATTTTTTTAATTTTTTAGGTTTTTTGTGTTTTTAAATTACACACCCACACAAAAGAGAAATATTAAATAAAAATGTGATGAGGAAAGTGGTAAAAAAACAAAATGATAATGAGGGATGAATAATAATAAATAGATAGATATAGAATAGGAGTTAAAGGGAAATAGGTACCCCCTGGTTTGGATTTGGTGGGTTGTCATCTCCATCCAGTGGTGGGTCAACTGTAGAATTTGGGGATCTGATGGAAGTCGATGTGGTTCCAGGATTGTGTGTCCTCGCATGGTGATTCTTTAACCGATGTCCATTAATCATGAATTTCCTTTTGGAAGAGGGGTCTTGGACTTACACTGCACTAAATAGGTAAACATTAGTAATAACAAAAGGACATTCCCAATGAGAATTAAGCTTACCTGGGTGAAGTTGAAATTGAGAGTTGAAAATCATTACCTTTTCACCTTCATGGAACACCTTTCTCAAGATGTGTTTTTCATGGAGTACCTTATCCTTTTCTTTGTACAGATTGGAATTATCATAGGATTCAAGTCGAAGCTCCTCCAGTTCAACCAATTGCAACAATCTTTCTTCACCAGATTTTCACTATCAAAATTACAGGTTTTCACAACCCAAAAATACTTATGTTGGATTTCAAATGGAAAATGACATGCTTAACCAAAAACTATTCTAAAAGGATACATCCCAATGGGTTTTTTATAGTAAGTTCGATAATCCTAAAGTGCTTTACCAAGTCTTTCAGGCTAGTCTTTTCTGGTGGGTTTTATAATTCTCTCAAGCACTCTTTTCACTTCTCTATTTGATATTTCAGTCATGCCATTTGTTTGGGGGTGATCTGCAGTTGAAGTTTTATGTACAACACTATTCTTTTTCAAAAGAGATTTCATGGTTCTATTACAAAAATAGGTTCCTAAGTCACTTATTAAGGAACATGGTGTGCCAAACCGGTAGAAGATGTGTGTCTTTAGAAACTCACTAACAGTATGTGAATCATCATTTCTAGTGGGTTTGGCCTCGACCCACCTAGAAACATAATCAACCGCAAGAATAATTTATGAGAATCCACTGGAAGGGGTAATGGTCCCATGAAATAGATTCCCCAAACATCGAAGATCTCACATAAAATTAAAGTCTTTTGGGGAATTTCATTTCTCTTTGAAATTATTCTAACCTTTTGTCATGTGGGACATGATTAACAGAACTCATGTGAGTCCTTGAAGAGTGAAGGGTAGAATAATCCAAAGTCTAGGACCTTTCAGGAGGTCCTTTGTGGTCCAAAGTGGCCACCACCAGGCATTGAGTGACAGAATTCTAAGATGGAAGAATGTTTATTTTCATCAACACATCTTCTAATTACCATGTCTTCCCCAATTTTCCAAAGTTTATTATCTTCCCAAAAATAGAATTTTGAATCACTTTTCAAGTTAATTTTTCATTCTTTAGAAGAAAAAAAAATCAGGAAAAACACCATAAACCAAGTAATTTACAATTGGGGAATACCATGGTATTTTTGGAGTGAGAGATGAAAGGTGGTCAATTGGAAATTATGGATTAATTATTTCAGAATGAGAAGAATTACAAATTCTACTCAAGTGATCAGCCACAGGGTTTTCTTTTTCCGTTCTATCTTTGATTTCAAGGTCAAACTCTTAGAACATTAGGATTCATCTTATTAGCCTTGGTTTGGAATCACTTTTCTTGAGTAAGAACTTTATAGCAGAATGGTCTATGAAGATGATGATTTTGGCACCTAAGAGATAGGGCCAAAATTTATATAAGGAAAAAACCACTGCTAAAAGTTCCTTTTTAGTCACAGTGTAGTGATATTGAGTTTCATCCAATGTTTTTGAGGCATAATAGATGACATGAAAAAAAATCTCTTCTTTGACCAAGAACAACCCCAACAGCTCTATCAAAAGCATCACACATCAACTCAAAGGGTAAGGACCAATATAGGGGTTGGGTTATTGGGGAGGATGTAAGAGCAGTTTTGAGTTCATGAAGGTTCTCTTGAAAACCACATTTAAATGGAAAGTGACGTCATTTTGGAGCAACCAAGTGAGTGTAAGGGAAATCCTACTAAAGTTATGGATGAATCTCCAATAAAAACCTGCATGACTGAGGAAGGAACAGATGTCTCAAACATATGTGGGTTTTGGAAGTGATTGGATTACTTTAATTTTGGCAGGATCGACTTCAATACCATCTTTTGAAACTATGTACCCTAGAACAATCCCATTTGCAACAATAAAGTGTCATTTTTTAAAATTTAACACAAGGTGACACTTGACACACTTCTGAAGGACTAAAGAGAGAATACAAGCACAATTCAAATGACTAACCATAAATGGTAAAGTCATCCATGAATACTTCCATGCAGTGTTCAATGAATTCAGAAAAGATACTCATCATACACCTCTCGAATGTTGTAAGAGCATTGTAAAGGCCAAAAGGCATTCTCTTATATGCATATGTTCCAAAGGGGAAAGTGAAAGTAGTCTTTTCTTAGTCCTGAGGTGTGATTGGGATTTGGAAGTAGTCGGTGTATCCATCAAGAAAGAAATAGTGAGACTTTACAGCTAATCGTTCTAGAATTTGATCAAGTAATGGAAGAGGTTAGTGATCTTTTCGTGTTTCAACATTAAATTTTTGGTAGTCTATGCACACATGCCATTTTTTCTTCACTCGAGTTGTGATTACCTCCCCATGTTCATTTGTTACAACATTTATCCCACCTTTCTTAGGTAAAACTTGAATTGGACTAACCCATTCACTATCAAAAATTGGGTAGATAATACCAGCTTGAAAAAGTTTGGTGATATCTTATCTAACTACCTCAATTATGAGTGGATTGAGTCTTCTTTGTGGTTGTCTTATTGGTTTGGATGATTCCTCAAGATGGATGTGATGCATGAAAAGAGTAGGGTTGATTTCTGGTATGTCATCTAGGGTCCAACCTAAGGCCTTTTTGTTTTCCTCTAACACTTGAATAAGTTTGGACTCCTTAGTTTCGGTAAGTGAAGAAGAGATAATGATAGGATAAGAGTGATCATGGAAAAGGAATGCATATTTCAGGTGTTCAGGAAGAGGTTTCAGATCAGTCTCATGTTTCATTTATGGGTTATACAACTCATGAATGGAGGAAGGGACTTCAGTTGCCTCAGATTCATTTTCCTTAATACTGTCCAAGGTGGAGCAGTAGAGATCATAGTTGATGTGGGATTCAAGAGAGTTTTCAAGTTCCACTAGATTGATATAGTCTATGGATGAGAGGTCCACATGAACTTCGCCATTTATGACTTTATTAATCATGGTGCAGATTTCACAAGATCCTTTATCATTTGAACAAGAAGAACGTGATGTATTGGGGTTCAATTGACTCTTAGAAGTGTACTCAAAAGCATGGATTGGGAATGTAGAGTGATCCTTAGATGGGTATCGAATGGCTTAGAAAATATTGAACTTGACCATTTGGTCACCAAATTCCATTGATAATATGCCTGAATGGACATAAATATTAGTTCTAGAAGTCATGAGGAATGGTCTTCCTAGAATTAGGGGAGATCTAGAAGAGTTCGTCTCACCTTCTATGTCAAGGACATAGAAATCAGTAAGGAAGATTAGATCATTCACACAAACAAGGACATCCTCAATTATACCCTCAAGACTAGTAGTACTTCGATTATCCAATTGAATTACAACACCCATTGAATGTAAGGGACCTAGACTAAGGTTGTAGAAGATAGATTTGGGCATGACATTAATTGAGGCTCCTAGGTCTATGAGTGCATCATAAAAGTTGGAACTTCCAATTTGGCATGGAACTGTAAAGGTCCCTGGATCTTTACACTTTATGGTAATAGACTGTTGGGTGGAAACATTTTCAAAGGTCCTAAGTTTCCTCTTGTGGGTGCACAATTCCTTAAGAAACTTGGCATACTTATGGATTTGTTTTGTGGCATCTAAGAGGGGTATGTTGACTTCAACACGTCTAAACATGTCGATCATTTCAGGATCAGGTTCAAAGGACTTATTTGGATTAGAAACGGCTTGAGGAAAAGGAATTAGGTTCCTAAGTGGAATGGAAGGAGGTGAGGGAATGAATTTATATTCCTTTTCAAGTTTCTTTTTCTTTTCATTTTCTAGGTCAACATTCAAAGGGGGGTTGGAGGACTTATCTTGAGGCGTATCAATTTGCTTCCCCAATCTAAGTGCAATTGCACTTAAATTACCCTTGGGGTTGGGTAATGGTTGACCTGGGAGTTGGGAAGAATTTTATTTTTGTTGCTGGCTCAGGTGGGATGCAAGTTGACCAATTTGGGTTTCAATGTTTTTGAGGCTGGAATGGGTGAATGAGGTAAGATCTTCTACTACACTTTCCCATGGTTTCTTGGAAGAAGATGCTTGTCTAGGGTTGGTATTACCTTGATTTTGGTTCTTGGTAAAGCGATTGTATTGGTTTTGGAATTGGGAAGGCTCACAAGGATAGTGGAATCCAGGAGGAGGATTGTTCCTTTGTTGTTGAGGAACAAAAGGATAAGGTTGTTGGAAGTTACCAACACCTTGACCATATTGAAACTAGTTTGGGTTTTGAGGAGGTGATTGAGGGGGATGATAGATGGGATTACCATACCTCAGGCCTTGGTTATAGGAAGAAGATAAGGGCTCATAGTGAGGTTGGTTGAAGTTTCTAATGAACGGACCTGATTGTTGAGGGTTGGGGTTCCACTGAGCATATATTGCATTGAGATCCATTCATCCAGATGAATCAGATTGATCCTCTTAAATTTGTGGAGATGTGTTAGTTGGATGAGTTGGTGAGTTGCAGATTCTACAGTTTTTGATAGGTCTAGGAAACATTGATTATGGAGAAGATGAGGTTGGGGCTTTGGATTCCACAGCTAGTTGTCACACAAGACCTGCAAGTTCATCCATCCACTCAGTTATCTTGTTCGGCTCTACGGATTTATTTTCTTGGACTTGTTTTACTTGAGCATGTGCTCGAGTATGGAATTTTTGTGTGTTCGCACCCATGTTACTTATGAGATCTCTTGCGGTTGTAAGAGTTTTATCAACAAGAGCACCACCACTTGCGGCATCAATGAGAGTTCTCTCCATAGACAATAACCCCTCATAGAAGTATTGGATCAAGATTTGGTCAGGGATTTGGTGGTGTGGGTAGGTTGAAACAAGATTTTTGAACCTCTCTCAGTATTCATGGAGTGATTCACTTGGGAACTGACGGATACCACTTATTTCCTTTCGGATAGAAGCAGTGCGAGAAGTACGATAGAATTTCTCTAAGCAGAGTTTCTTCATGTCATTCCATGTGGTTATGGAACCAGGAGAAAATTAGTAGATCCATGACTGAGCAGTGTCATCTAGGGAGAAAAGTAATGCTATAAGTTTGATTTTTTACTCAAAAACCCCTTGAGGCTTCATGGTAGAGCACAACACTTGGAACTCTTTAAGATAATGATGTGGATCCTCATCGGGTAGCCCGTGGAAATGAGGGAGAATATGAATCAAACCCAATTTGAGTTCGAAGTCAGCCTCTATGTTTGGATATTGAATAACAGGAGGTTGGTAATTCATATCAGGGGCAGTGAGTTCTTTAAGTGTTTGTTCTCTAGGATTGACCATATCTAATTTAATTGGTTAGACAAGGACTGGTTCTTTAATTATTTGATTATCCTTAATGTTCCTCCTAAGTTGGTGAAGTGTTCGCTCAATTTCAAGGTTAAACAAATCTAAGGTATTTTTAGGAGTCTACGGGTCATTCAGAGATATATTGGAAGAAACAGAAAGATGGGTTTTTCTTTTTGTGTTTTCCGTTTATGATTTTTATGATGAAGTAGGGTCTTTTTTGTGTTATTTTTTCAATTTTTTTTAAATTTTGTTTTTTTTTTGGTTTTTTTTACATTAACTAGAAACTAATGAAAACATAAAGCACCATCATCGGAAACAGTTCCATTTGAAAGCATGGATGATTGTTGCCTATCGACCGGTCAAAGTTCTGATGCACTGCTAATGTGTATAGTAGCACTCGGGTCGAATCCTCGGTGATGATACTTTTTAATAGTCTTATTTTTAGTTGATTTTTTTTGATTAGGGGGGTTTGTTTGTAGAGGTTAATTTAAATGATTTATCTATTTAACAATTTAATAAATATTGGGTTTATTTCATCATTAGGTAGTTAAGCTTGTGATATCCTTGATTTTTTCTTTATATTGCATTAAATTAACCCCCATGTCACAAGTTGATGTTGATTGGAATTCCCAAGTGTTAAGGATTTAATTTGAGCCTTAACTTGACTTAGGGTTCTAATATTAATCATATCTTGTTTATGGTAGTGTATTTATGGTTTCAATAATCCATGGAAACCACTCATTAAACAAAACAAGTCATTAATCCATGAAATGTTAAGTCCAACAAACACAATGTTAATTCAAATAATACTCATCGAGAAAAAGCTCTCAATCGCTTAACATCCCTAAATTACAACTCATACCAATTATATATTTACCCATAAATTGAAATGATTAGTAATCTGGTTATAATGATTATGATGATAAATTAATAATATAAGAAAATGAAATGGCTAATAAAAGAGTGGTGCGTCGAACACACACACAAATGATGATGATAATTAAAAAAAAACTTCAGATTGATTGGGAAAGCAAAAGAAAAGAAGGGTATTCAACTGTATTTAAACTATGTTAATAATATTAATATTAAAATACATAATTTGTATGATAATAAGATATATTTAAGAATAAACTTTCATTAACACAAAATTACAAAAAAAACTTACAAGATTACAATAATGAAGAACACAAAAGTAAAAGGAAACAAAGAGAGAAAGAAAGATATATAAAGTGAAAACTTGAGTATGTAAGGTCCTACCAAGACCTTTTCAAGGATTTGGTAATTCCAATATGTTCTCCTCTCTTTTTAAATGACAACCCCTTTGAAGGAGAGGAGGGGGTGTATTTAAAGCCCAAGGAAGTGGATTGTTTGCATTCCCAATCATTCCCTCCAATTGGATCGATGATTTGGACATCCAGACAGCCAAATCTTGAGATATCTCCTTCTTAAAAGATGTAGATAATAATGTTTTCTGACTACTCTTAAAATTTTGAGGCATTTTGACTTATTTATCTAAAGTTAGGGCAGTTTCAATAAACAATGTTAAACTGTCCATTTCTATCCATGCTTTTTCGATGGCCAAAATTTGAATGGATTTTGGAATATTAAGATGCCTTAAAATCTAAATTATTTATTCAAAAAATTCATCCGCTAATATCTATTCTTTCACACTAAAAATATCATCTTTATGTGATTACTATATCAGGAGACATGTCATGAATACTGTACTGATTTTAATTCCTGTCCAGAATGGTGGGCTGATTTTAAATGAATCATTTGAGCCTATTGTATTTGGATTTTGGCCTTCAAATTTTTATCCAATACTATTTATATTGGACCCCCAATGTTGGAGGAGAATAAATTAATTTGGACTACCTGATTGAGCTCATAAATTAAATCTTCATGGCTGGTCCAGTTTCTTCACAGATTCTGTAGGCCTTCTTGTGTGGTCCATATGGGCCTTCAAATGAAAGAATTGGCTCATGATCCATTCTAATGAAATGTGTTATATTGAATTAGTAATCCTAAAAAACAATAACCACACAATTTGGATCAATATGGGGAGAGTTATAAATAAAATAATAAAGTGACTCAATTGGACTACTTCTAAAAATGCTCAAAAATTATATTTAGTATTAAAACATTAATATTTCACACAAATTATGCAAGTTTCATATAAAATCAGTAAAGAGAGTATATAATAATTCATGAAAATATTAATAACATAAAAAACCATTTCTAATGAGAACAGCTTTCTTCTCAAAACCATTTCCAAAACCTTGTTGAGAATGTTACTCATACTTGGAAGGTTCTAAATAGGTTAAGATTTTGTAAAAACAATTGAAAACCAAATTTGATGTAATTTAAAAACCAAAATGTCATTTATAAAAAAATTTGAGTTTTTTAAAGAACCATTTGAAAGAGAGAAGAGAAATAGGAGAAGGAAATTGGAAAAGGTGTGTTTTGAAAATTGGGGGTTTATAATGGACATTTTAATGGAATTCAATTTATATGTGTGTGTTACTGTCCATATGTACACACCATTCACATATATATATTACCACATACAATTATACATGAAAGGAAAACCATAAAAACCTATGGTTCTAATTAAAGAATCACAATTAACACTATGAGCCATCACAGGGATCCACACATAAGCACCAATCCATAAAAAGGTACCAAACCCACACCCAAATTCCAATTGCATATATCACCTAAATAAGAAACCACAAAAAGGTCAAAAATATTCTAAATTACTAAATTTCATTTTAAAATACCAATTGGTATTTTATCAAACACCTTGCATGCATACTCATATAGGCATAATTATATAAATCCCTTGAAAACCCATTTCCATAAATTTTCCAACATAAAAACACCATAAAAACATAAATACACATAAAAATGAACAAAACATTGATAAATTATTAAATAATTCTCAAGAATCAATTGGTAACTTCTAGAAAGTAAATTGACGGAAACACCTACCTCAACGACGTGAGAACACAACGAAACTCCTAGAGAATGAATAACAAGGACTAAGGAGAAAACCACATACCCTATAATAAAATAATTCAATGAAAATAATTCAACCCTCATCCTAGGGTTAATCCAATAAGTATACAAGCCAAGAAATAATAAGGAACTAAGATAGGGAGAGATGAAGAGGAGAAAATTGACCAAAAATCAAGATAAACTCACCTAAAAACCTTATAGAAGCATCAATAGAGGAAGGAGAGTCTACAAATGAGAGGTTTGGGAGCCCCGAGTGAATCTAGGTTGAGTGGGGGGAGAATCCTGAAATAATGTTTAAAAATAGGGTAAAAGATATAAATCTAAGTTTTTAAGAATCTGGGTAAGTCATACAATTTGGTCACACGGTTTACCAAACTGTGGGCCAACCATGCACACCCTACTAGTAATAAGGTTCACCCACATAGAATGGATGAAAATTTTGGAAAATTTTGTTCCAACTATGAAAATAAATTCTATCAAAATGACAGAGCCTCTCGCATGCTTTCCACATGGTTTCCATTAACCATGCGCAAGTTGTGCACCATGTCCTAGACACCACTCACAGGCCGCATGGTTACTTTTTTTACTCCCATGGTTTGGAAAAAACCATGACCAGATCATGAAATTAAAACCATTCAAGAACAAAATTAACTAAAAATTACCCCTACCTTCACCATCCACATGGTTTTACCCCAAACCATGCACACTAACCGTGCACAGGGCCAAAAACAACTCGAACCCTCCAAAACTCAAAAATCATCACTAGGAAATCAACCTGAATCTCAACTAGAAGATCAATCCCCAAGAAACGAATAAAAAATAAATTAAAATAAAAGAAAACTAGGGTCAATATGTGACAATGGGTTATTTTAATTTTTAATATAAAAATTATGAATTTTACAAAATACTTTAAAATACATTTTATTAAAAATATGATTATATTTTCTTTGAGTTTCTAATATTGATATTTATTTTATGGAATTATAATATTTTTATTTAATTAAATTAATCATGATAAGTATTATTTATATTACATTTTATTATTTTGAGGTCAAATTACTATTCCAACAGTCATGTTACTATTCCCAATGGTCAGGAAACTATTCCCAATAGTTATGTTACTATTACAACAGTCACATTACAATTCCAACTGTTAAATTACCTTCTATAAATACCTATTCATTCCTTCATTCATTATTAAACTCAATTCATCTCAAGGTTCTATATTTCTATTTCCTAGAATGTCTATTGGTTTACTAATATTTTATTTCTTTTCTATAGTGTTTTCCATTGATGTGACCTTGGATCCTTTATGAGAACCAATATTATAGAATTGCCACAATATAATGTGATAGGGACTTTATTGTTAATAATTGCATCATGGTCTAGTAAAAATTTTAATATCCAAAAAAAATCTTTGGATACATCAGAAGTTACTATATACTCGGAATCCATTATAGAATTAGTGATAATTGGCTGCTTTTAACTCTTCCATCTTATAGATCTTCTATTGAGACTGAAGTCATATCCTGACTACAACATCATATCATTTTGATCTATCAAAAATATATAATTTTTATAACCCTTTATGAATATCTCCTCATCTCCTTCCTAAATAAATGGACTAATATACCCCATCATTTTGAAACCATGATTAGTAGCTAGATCTCCTTCTTCCAGTTTACACTGATATAGTGATTTCACAATCTTATCTATCTTAATACTTTCATTCTCTTTCTTAAGAAAAATAAGATGAGATATTATTGTGTAAGAATATATGTCCATAGGTTTTATCAATCACTCCCCAAATATAATTGATAATATAATATAATAGATATAGGAATCATCCTTTACACGTCTCTGGATGCATCCTTTTCACCTTTTCTCACCTTCTGGGGTGGCAGAATAGGAATAGGGGATTCCAATAAATAATATAAATTTTTTGATAATAATGCATCATATAAATGATTGTATCATGTATGAAAATTTATTTTTGTAAGGATATACCCTAAGTTAAGGAATATTCATAGTGTTTTCATGCTTTTTCTTTGAATTAATCCTATAATAATAAAAATAGATTTTATTTTTATCATGATTACCAATCATGTGATACATAATAATTTTACTTTTATTTAGTATACTTCTATTTTATCAAGTCTCAATGGCCCTCACCATTGAATTTATAATTCCCTATAATGTGGACATTTTTTGTAAATGGTCCCTATTTCTCTTATTATAATCTGGATGGATGCCATGAAAATTTAAATAAATTATTTAGGTGTTCTTTCCAACTAAAAACTAGAATCTTATTGAACCATCGAGTGGACTTTCCAATCCATAAATCCTAACTCGTATTTCCTAAACACTTGAGAAGATAAATAGGGATAGTTTCCACTAGAATGTCCACACTATGGGGAATTATGAGTTCAATGGTGAGGACCATTGAGACTTGATAAAATAGTGGGATAATAAATAAAATTAAAATTATTATGTCTCACACAGTTGGTAATCAAGATAAAACTAAAATCTATTTTTTATTATTATAAGAAGAATGGAAAGAAAAACCATTAAAATACTATAAATATTCCTTAACTCAGAGTATATCCTTACAAATATAAATTTTCATACATTATAAAATCATTTATATGATGCATTATTATTAGAAAAATTATATTTTGAATTAGAATCCCCTATTCTTGTTCTGTGACCCCAGCAGCTGAGAAAAAGTGAAAATGATGCCTACTATAGATGTGTAGAGGATGCTTCCTATATCCATTATATTATATTATCAATTATATTATGAGAGATACTAATAAAACATAAGTACATGGATTCTTAAAATATAATATATCATCTACTTTTTTTTATAAATATAACAGATGGATTAAGATAAATAAGATTGGGAATGTACTATATCAATGTAAACTAAAATAAGGGGATCTAGATACCGATCATGGTTTCAAAATGTTGGGGTATATTTATCAATTATAAAAATTATGCTTTCACTTAGATAATAAATTATCCATTAATCTTATTTTATTATCCTTACCAGCAAGGTTATCCTTAGTCATCTAATCCTGGATTAACAAAATGGATAAGTCACTCAAGAATCTGTTGATCATACTTCACTAAATAGATAAGGATTGGTTAAAACACGTTTTTCCATCCCTTATGGTTAAAATTTTTAAAAACAAGGTTAAAGATCCCATGACTAATATAAAGTCAAAATATCCTCTATAGAATCCTTAAAAGAGATAAAGGGTCTAGAGGGAGAATAATGAACAATAGTTTATTTTCTTCTTATATTAAAATAATGTATACTGGAAAAGAAAAAGTAATGAATTGAAGAAGAATAAAATGCATCCACTTCAGATATATTCAATAAGAGACTATTCACCACTTGTGTATTAAAATATAATATGCCTATAATATACATGTATTTAAATATAATAAAAAATAAATAATAGAAATGTTATTGAGTGAACTCAAAAGGAGAAGAGAAAGAGAGATTCCTATGTTATTCAAGGGGACCTCATTGCTTCTAAAATTTTCAAAATGGATTGATTCGAGTTTATAATTAGTCTTACTAAAACCTTTATCTTAGTTTCCAAAAATACACAAAAAAAAATTATCTCACATTTTGAACTAAATGTTTGTATGGTACTTTATATTAAACTAATGGTTTAGTATCTCTTAAATCATAGATGCCCATTGTAACGAATGATGAATATAAAATATAAGACCATTACCCTATTGTGGAAATATAATTCTTTATAAAATAAAACTAAAATTATTTGACTTTTTTATACCCATAAAAACTAGTTTAGTCTCTATTGATCTAATACATTAGGTATAATAACAAACTATTTATCATGTTTTATATAAATAAACCATTAGAAATAATGTTACACCATAACTCTTTTAGAGTTAGTTCAACATGGCCACATGAACAATTCTAAAACTAGAGGTAAATCCATATACATCATGAGATTCCTTTAAAAAATTTAGAAATGATCAATAAAGTAAATGAGTGCACTTGGTAAAGATAGAGGAACCTTTGAACAATCTTTTTAGAGAACATATTATCCAATTAATCATTAATCATATACATGTGGAGTAATGGTATTACCAAAAACTCACATTTCCTTATATATATCAATATAGTGAAGGTAGTAAAAGTGATATCAATGATGAGTCTTATATATATTTAAAATCTTCAATAAATCCTTCCAATACATGTTTTTCAAATAGCATTGAAACAACTAACAATATTCCAACTATATTGACTAATGGATATCAAATCAATTGTTAAATGATAGGAATATATTAGTATATAACCATAAGTATTTTTTGAAAACTATTTGTTAAAAGTTTTCTTTAGATACAAATGAGAATAAAACACTAAGGTTCATTTTAGTTAATAATCCTATATTAAATAAGGATATTAAAATCTAGTAAATATTGAATATGGTTTCATAAAGTAAACCTATATCTTTAAGGATAGTGGGATCAGACTTAACCTCAATGGTTTCAAGATCAGGATGCACATCAGTTAGAATAGGAATATTGGACTCCACTAAGCTCCATATGAGGAGGAGTTCCAAATACACATATTGCATAATAATTCATAACCAAAGAGGTGGATTATGTTAATTATGGTTGGTGATACATATATTATTCTTTAATAATCCTATAGGGTGTTATAGAGTGGTGGTTCGAAGGTCATATGTGGTTGATTAAGCTTTAGATTAAAGTAAAGAGGGAACTTCCACACTTTGAGGTACATACATGATCTCTTCTACTCTATCTATTAATTAGTTTGAAATAGGATCATACCATTTGTTCATATATTCTCATGTGGTTATTAGGTTGGACCTGCTGGTTAAATATTCCTCTGAGTTTCTATCTATTGATATACCCCTGGGAAGAAAGTAGATCATCTTCATATCTATATAGAATATCCAATAGTGGTTACTTGATTTTAGCATGTTTGGAGCTTCACAATTCTAAAGATGTTAGTTTTCGACATGATCCATAGCATAGACTGGTTAACCAATTTTCATGAACACACCAACTATTATTGTAGACAAGTGACCTTTTCATCACCTAAGGGGGAAAAGTTTGTACTGGTTAGTGAGTAGTGAATTGAGGCAGGCAGAGAGGGACCAGATCCTTATTAGAGGAAACTATTTTGAGTGTAAGTAGTATGAATGATCCTTTTAATGGATCAAATGTTGAATCGCTCCTCTTTTCCACCGGTGTTAGACCTATACCAAGATGTATTTATAGATTATTTCTCAGGGTTTTCACCACATGTGGGATTTTAATTTGATATTGATCTCATACCCGGTGTTCTCCAGATATCAATTCCATGGTATCACGTGGAACCATCCATGTTGAAATAGATCAAGGTGTATCTTGATGAACTTGAGGCTAAAGGATTCATTAGATAGAGCACTTCCCCTTAGGGTTCTCCGATTTTGTTCACCAAGAAGGAATATGATAGTATTCGATTTTATGTGGACTACTGAAAGTTGAAATGAATCATTATTAAGAAAAGTTACATGTTTCCAAGAATAGATTACTTATTTGATTAATTGAGGGGATCTCGATGGTTTTCTAAGATTTATTTCTATTCTGGATACCATCAGTTTTTATTTAGAGAGGAATACATCCCAAAGACATTATTTAGGAGTAGGTACAGGTCGTATAAGTATATCTTTGTGGACTTTGGGGTAGAAGAATGCATTTTTAGTGTTCATGGATCTCATTAATAATATGTTTCACCCATACTTATATTCCTTCATTGTTGTGTTCATTGATGACATCCTTATATACTTCAAGACATCAGAATTGCATGATAGACACCTAGATATCATGTTGAGTTCTCTTTGGGCACATCGTTATTACACTAAGAACTTGAAGTGTCACTTTTGGATATAGGAGGTAACTTTCTTAGGCGCATGGTTTCACAAGAAGAGATATTATTTGATCCATATAATGTTAATGTAGTTATGTATTGGGCATGACTAAAGGATGTGTTTGATATTCAGAGTTTTCTTGGATTAGTTGGGTACTACATGAGATTCATTCAGGAATTATCCCACCTGGAAGCATGCATGATCATTCTCACCAAAAAGGGGGTCAAGTTTTAATGTAAAGATCAATATGAAGAATTAATCTTAAATCTAAAGAAAAGGTTGAAGTTGAACCTGATCCTGATTCTACCTGGGCCGGGAGTTGTCTATGGTGTGTATTGTGATGCGTCTAGCATTGTATTGGGATAAAATATGATGTAGGATGATAAGGTAGTTACTTACATGTCTTATCATCTATTACCCCATGAGTGGAACTACTTGACTCGTGACTTGGATTTAGCAGTTGTGGTCCATGTGATGAAATATTGGTGACACTACCTCTTCAAGAGAGATTTGGTGTGTATACAGACCATAAGAGTCAGTGATATATTTTCTCCTAGTGTGACCTTAATATTTGTTAGAGGTTGTTGGGTATAGTAATTATAGATGTTTGACTTTTATATGGAGTGTTATCCAAAATAATTTAATGTGGTTGTAGACTTAATAAGTAGAAAAATGTAGGAGGTGGGAGAATGAATGTCAGAATCTAGATAGAATCTCACAGCCTTATTGGAATATTGGAAAGTGGGTATAGCTGAGGATCGAGGTATGACATTTTGTGCACCCATGGTGATCACATCCTCATTAGTGGAATGAATGAAGAACAATCAGGATCTTGATTAGGAGTATATCATGATATGTGAGAGGTTGGCAGTAAGTGTTTCTGTTTCATGTTGGGATTTTTATTGACATGGAATGCTCATATTTTATGTTAGGGTAATGTTTTCATCTAATATAAGAGAGGGGATTAAGAGATCCTTTCATGATTTTTAGTGGGCAATGCATCTGGGATCGACCAAGATGTATCATGATGTTAGCGATAGTTTTGGTGTCCCATCATGAAAATAGACATCGTAGGTTTTGTATCTCATTCTCTAACTTTTCATAGAATTAATATGGGCATCAAAACCTAGATGGTTACTCCATTCACTTCTAGTTACCATATAGAAGTGGTATGAGTTAATTATAGACTTTGTGACAAGGTTTCCCAATACTTGAAGAGGTCTAAACACCATTTTGGTGGTTGCAGATCGGTTGACTAAGGTAGATCACTTTATATCAATCTAGGAGAAAAACTTATGGAATAATCTAGGAAATATATATGTTCGATAAATTGTGTGGATTCATGTATTTCCTTTGATTATAGTATCTAATAGAGACTCTCAGTTCACCTCATGGTTTTGGCAAGGTTTATAGAAGGTGATGGGTACCCAGTTGAAGTTGAGTATGGCATTTCATCTACAGACCGATGGGTAGACAGAAAGAATAATCCATGCCTTAGATCATATGATTTGAGCATGTATTATGGATTTCAGTGGATCTTGGTATAGTCACTTATCTTTGGAAGAGTTCACCTATAATAATATCTTTCATTCTTCGATTCAGATGGCTCCATTTGAGGCTCTGTTTAGGCGGCCTTGTCATTCACCTCTTTGATTTCATGAGGCAAGTGAGTCTTCAGTTGTTGGGTTGACTATGGTATATGAGACCTCAAAGTGGTCGTAGTTGATTTAGAAATGTTTGGTTATGGATAATAATAGGCATTGGTCTTATGTTGGTTGAAGGATATGACCCTTGGAGTTCGTTGAGGGAGAAAAGGTTTTCTTATGGGTATCCCCTTGGTTGGGGCATATGAGTTTGAGGAGGAAAATAAAGTTAGCATCATGGTACATTGGTCCATTCGAGATCATCGGTTATATAGGGGTGGTGGACTATTGGTTAAACCTTTTTCCACAGTATTAAGGTATGAAAAATGTATTCCATATGTCTCAGCTTTGGAAGTACGAGCTCGATCTTGCACATATACTCGATTGTGAGGATATTGATCTAGAACTGGATGAATCTTTTGTGAAGTGAAATGTTTAGATAGTATACTAAAGAGAAAAGGTTATTTAGTGAAATATTTTTCCTCAATTCTAGGTTTAATGGCATCATGGTCATTTTCAAGAAGAGAGATGGGAGTAGGAGATAGACATTCAAGAACAGTGGCTCAAGTTGTTTGATCAAACCTCTAGAAAAACTTCTTAAGGATGAAAATTCATTATAGGATGATATTTATAACATCCTCATTATCAATTTATGATAATTTTTATGTTTTTTTAACATATTTATGGGTGTAATTAAATTATTTGAGTCATTTTAGTGGTGTTTGGATAAGAAAACGACTCAAGGATAGAAACTGGCTACAGGAGAAATTCACATCATGAATGGAAATTCATGATATGAAAGTAATATAGGTTGAACCCCATGAATCTATTTTAGGACATGAAACCCATTCATTGTGTGAAATTAAAATTCACTGCATGAATGAGGCTTTAGGATTTTAAGTCGATGTGACATGTTTTTTAGCATATCAGTTTTCTTGAGAATTCACAATGTGAATCCTTAATTTACATCGTGAATATAAATAGTTCTAGAAGTTTTAATGATATAGTTCCTTTTTCTTCTCCTATACATATTCCTTCCTACTATTCTAAACCATATTATCTCTCTTGGTCATTTTGGGATATCCTCTCCCCTTCTAACTTCTCTCTTCAATGCTCGAACACCCGTCTGATCCTGCACATCCAATCTGGTAAGTTATTCTTCAATCGTGATCAATTATCTATTATTATACTTTATCAAAATAAATTAGATATTTGAAATCTTGGACATATCTAAGGGTTTTTTATTATTTAAAGATGGTTTTAATGATCATAGGTAGAATCGGCATCCAAATTCAAATATTGGTCTCCTGCACAATGCTTAGGCCATGACCGTTGTCATAAGATGATATTCATTGGTGATTTGATCATGTACTAACCATTTTAGTTGTGTTTTCTCTTCTGCCTCAATCCTAGAGTTCTAAATGTGTGAAAATATAAATGGTTCTAGGATCTGGTGGTGCTTTTGGACATAGATAGTTACCCTTACCTTGATCGTCATTGTCGCACCTGAGGTAGGAAGCCCTTGACTTTAGCACATGTTTTATACAGGCCAATGGCATGATTGTTGGTGTGTGTGTGTCCCTAGAGACCTATGTCTGATACTTGATCACATGTGGTGTGTGTGAGTATCTCTGGGTAACCTATACTTGTGTTACTTTCATGTGGATTGTTCTGGTTATGATGTTTGAATATTGATTTGATGTTCAATCTATCATTTGCATCTTGTTCCATATTTTTTTATTCTTCTGTCTTGAAATTGAGTATGTAGGTTTAGCCTTATGAACTATTCCCCTTAGAAGGATGTTCCAGATGCTTGGTCAAAATGCTTTGGGTTATCCCTTTAAGATGGATATATCAGTCATGTTTTTGTATTATCTCATCAAGGGGGTGTGTTAGGTGGATGATTGTTGTTCCTTATAGAATAGTGTCGAAGTAGGTAGAGTATTTCTCAAAGGACCTAACATATGTTTATACTTGTGTCATATATTATTTTTTATATCTATACCTTATTTACTTCATGGAATGCTCCTATATTTCTTATGCACTTATGTTAAGGGCTTTTGGTGGTGTCCAATAGAGTCTTGTACTCACACCCTACTCAGGAATTTCAGGGCACTTGTAGATTTCATTCTTAGGGATATGGTGAAGGGTAAGGGCCCTATTATGGATAGTTGAGAAGATTAGTAGGAGGATGAAAAGGATTCTAGATGGGCCTTAGTCTATATATTTCTATTTTTTCTATCTTACCATACCATAGACCATTTTTGTTAGTTTTGTTTTTATCTGACATGACATACTACTACTAAATGTGTTACATTTGTATTTGATACTACTCTTATTTTTATTATTTATTTATTATGTATTGATTTATTATCATTGCTCTATTTATATACTCCAATGTTACTTGGTACTAGGGGCATAGTCTCCCCATGTAGTTCCATAGGACCTCACCACTAGTCGGCAACCTCTTGCATACGGGGAGGTGTGTATGAGGTCATGTGTCCCCACAGCTCAGACTTGATGGTCCAGGTTGGAGTGTTACAAAATGGTATCAAAGGATGAGGTTGACTAAATTTTTTTTTCTCCTTTCCTTAATTTGGGATAGGGTGGATAGGAGATAGGATTTTTGGGACTCAAGTAGGGGAACTATGTCACTACCTAGTTAGTATTGTGTAGTGGAGCTCCGAGTTTCCATAAAGTGGGAATTTATATTTTTTTAAGTTTGATATTATCATTTATTAAATTCACCTCAAATTACAAACATAATATTTATATCATGATTTATGGGATTTGGTGTGCGTTCATGCATCATGCTAGGAATGTAGGTTCACATGAAATATATACTTGTTTCTTGCATTGGATAGATCCCAAATAACTAAATTCATGTTGAAATTAAGATATGAATTTGGTGAATTATTAATTTCATTATTTTATTTGATCCTTTTTTAGTATATCCTTGGGTGTATATGTACGGTTGTGACTAACATGCAGGTCCTAGGGTCTTAACTTGGGTTTTAGGTAGCCTCTTAAGTTGAACATTGTTGTAATACCTTATGTTTGCTTATAAACTATTAGTGGTCTTCTTATTATTTTCCATTGTTTAATTTGTTAATTTTCTCTATGTTTTGTACTAAAATTTTAGTAAATTTCACCACATGGATGTATTTCACTGCCAGTTTCACCACCGATTATGTGGGAGGATACAATCGAGTATGCTCCCTTAATTTCTCTAGCATGTCAAAAAATATAATCTATCCAACCATGACTCTTTCGGTCGGTACATGTTCAGGGTGGAGGATCCCTTAGGGGAAGGTCAACGATGATTGAATCTATGTGTGACTTTCATCCATAGAACCTCCAATCCTTTTAGGGAACCATATTCCCCCAAGATGCAGAGGATTGTATATGATCCATAGAGAGGATTTTCAACTTGGTAGAGACCCTATATGATCGAAAGGTTAATCTTGAAATATTTATGCTTCAAGGTGTAGTTGGGAATTGGTGGGATGTCATGCTACAAGCAAGTAAATGGGAAGGAATTATGTGTGAGAACTTCATGAACCTATTATTTTTGGATTTATTCCTTGATTCAATAAAGATAGATCATGCCTAGGAGGTTATGGATCTCTAGCGGTGGTCGATGATAGTGTCTGCCTATTCAGTAGGATTTACATAGTTAATCTTCTTTGAGTTACTTCTAGTGGGAAACTAGGTATAGAAAGATAGATACTTTTAGATTGGTCTTCATACAGAGATGAGACAATGGGTCAATAACTTCAATCGGATGACCTATACTATAGTGTTTCCTAAATTATTGATGATAGAGATGGGCATCAAGGAGGACATATCTAGTAGTATTCTTCCTACTATTAGTGGACCGATAGGTGCCTTCTCCAATGCAGTTCTAGTTGTTCATTCTAGGAAAAATATGATGAATTTATAGGATGGATACCAGGTTGGTGGTCGGAGGTCAAATTAGGGCCAATATTCTTCGAATCCTTTTAAGGAGAGTGACTTTATAAGTTTCTGTAATTGTGGGAGGAAAGAAAACATTCTAAAGGAATACCATGTTTCTATCAAGACTTGTAACTAGTGTGGAATGACTAATCATTTTAAGTGTTTCTTTTCCAAGGATTTTTGGTTTCACACAACTAAATTAGGCCATGGTGCATGAACAGGACCTCAATAGTAGGTAAAAACCCTACAAGGGTCATTGAACTAGGTGACTCATGAGCCTTTGGGGTGTCATGGAGGGGTTCCTGGAATGCTATATGTGGTTGATCATGCTTTATAAAAAAGTGGATAGGGAAATTTCATAGTTATAGGTACATTCATAATCTCTTTTATACTATTTATTTCTTTGATTGAAATGGTATTATCACATTCATTCATATCTTATCAAGTGGTTATTGGTATGGACTTGTCAGTTAAATACTCCTCTAGGTTTCTATATATCGATACACCCCTGGGAAGAAAATTTGGTCATATTCATATCTATATAGAATTTTCAATATTTTTTTATGGTTTTATCATGTTTGGAGCTTCACAATTATAGATATGATATATTTCAACATGATCCTTGGCATAGATTGGTTGACTAGATTTTGTGCACAAATCAATTGTTATCATAGATGAGTGATCTTTTCATTGCCGAGGGGCATAAATTTTGTGTTGGATAGTGATTGGGGAATTGGGGCAAGAATAGTGGGACCAAATCCTCATCATAGAGAAATATTTTCAGCATAGGTGGTAAGCATGATCCTTATAGTGGATCAAATGGTAAATCCCTCCTCTTTTCCTCTAGTGGCGGACCTATACCAATATGTCTTTGTAGAGGATTTATCAGGGTTATCAACATAGAGGGGAGTTTAATTTGAGATCGATCTTGTTCTTGGTGCACACCTGATATCGATTCCATAATATTAGATGGAACCAACTGAGTTGAAAGAGCTCAAGGTATGGCTTGATGATCTTGAGGCTAAATGATTCATTAGGTTGAGCACTTCCTCTTAGTTTGATTTATTGTTATTCACCAAGAAGGTAGATTATAGTCATTTGCTTAATGTGGACTACCGAAAGTTGATTTGGATCGTTGTGAAGAACAGGTACCCATTTCCAATAATAGATTACTTTTTTAATCATTTTTCGGGGATCCTAGTGGTTTTCTAAGATTGATATAAATTCTAGATACCATCAGCTTCAGTTCAAAGAGGAAGACATCCCAAAGATAGCATTTATGAGTAGGTATGGGTTGTATGATCATCTCTTTATTCCCTTTGGAGTAGAAAATTTATTTTGTAGTGTTTATGGATCTCATGAAAAATATTTTTCACCCATTTTTGGATTCCTTCATCATTGTGTTCATCAATGGAATAATAATATATTATATGATGTCGGGATCATATTCTAGACACTTGGATATCATGTTGAGTCCTTTTCGAGTACATTATCTTTACTCCAAGTACTCAAAGTGTCACTTTTGGATATAGGAGGTGTGCCTTCTTTTGAATGTGGTATCACAAGTAGTGATATTAGTTGATCTAGAGAAGGTTTATATAGTTATGTATTAGGCACAACCAAATAATGTATTTGAGATTTGAATTTTTCTTAGATTAGCTGGGTTTTTCATGAGATTAATTCAGGACTTATCCTACTTGGAAACACCCATGATCGCATTCACCAAGAAGGGGGTAAAATTTTAATGGAAAAATTAGTTTGGATAGGTCTTCTTAGATTTTAACAAAAGATTAACATCATCCTTGATCATTATTCTTTTTGATCCTGGATTTGGATATACTATATATTATAATTCATCTAGCATTGTCTTGGGAGTGTTTCTGATGTGGGATGATTAGGTAGTCACTTATAGGTCTCATTATCTACAATCCCATAATAAAAACTACACTACTCATGACTTGAAGTTAGTGATTGTGGCCCATTCACTAAAATTTTAGTGACACTACCACTTAAAGATAGATTTTTTGTGTATAAAAACCACAAGAGTCTTATTATATTTTCTCCCAATGTGGCCTAAATCTTAATCAAAGGTTTTGGGTAGAGTACTTGTAGATGTTTGAATTTGAGATGGATTATACTCTGTTAAAAGATAATGTGGTTGTAGATTCACTAAAAAAAATTTAGGAGGTGGGAGAATGGCTATTAGAAGATGGATAGAAGATCATAGATTTGTTGGAAGACTGGAAAGTGGGAATAGATGAGGATTGAGGGACATAAATTTTTGAACCCTTAGTGGTCAATCCCTATTAGTGGAAGGAATGAAGACTAGTCATGAGCTTGATCTAGTGTGTATTACAATGCGTGAGAGGTTGGAAGTAAGTGACTATGTTTCAGGATGGGATTTGGATAGACATGGAGTGGTTTTAGTTAATGGAGGGGTAATGGTTTCATCTTCCATAATAGAAGATCTAATTAGAGACTTTCATTATTCATATTGTTCAATGAACCTGGGGTTGACCCATATGTATAACAATGTTAAGGGACAAGTCTGGTAGCCCAGCATAAAAAGATCTATCATAGGTTTTTTCTCTCATATTCTAACTTTTCATATAATCAAGGTTGAGCATCAAAAACCTAGGGTGTTACTCCAATTACTTTTTCTTCCTGTATGTAAGTGGATTGAGGTAACGATAGACTTTGTGATAGGGTTTCCCAAGGCCCTAATGGTTCGAGACACTGTTTTGGGGGTTTTTGATTGGTCAAATAAGGTAAGAAAATTTATACTAATCTGGGAGACATACTCAGGGAATGATCTAGGAAAGCTCTATGTTTGAGAGATCACACAGCTTCACAGAATGCCTTTGATCATAGTATCTGACAAATATTCTTGGTTCACCTCATAGTTTTGATAAGTTTTATAGAAGGATATGGTTACCCAGTTGAAGTTTTGTATAGAATTTTATCTTTAGACTGATGGGTAGTCAGAATGAATGGTCCAGAACTTATAGGTTATGCTTTGAGAATGTATTCTAGATTTATAAGGATCTTGGTATGATCACTTGTATATGGTATATTTCACCTACAATAATAGATTTCCATATTAAATTCATATGGTTCTATTTGAGGAATTGTATGGGTGGACTTGTCTTTCACCTCTTTGTTGGCATGAGTCGGGTGAGTCTTTAGTAGTTAGGATGAGTATGGTATAAAAGAACTCAGAGTGGGTTAATTTAATTCAAAAATGGTTGGTTATATCTCATAATAAGCAGTGGTCTTATACCAATTGAATTAGATGACCCTTTGATTTCAAAGAGGGTGAAAAGTTTTTCTTGTGGGTGTCCCCTCGATTGGGGAATAGGCATTTGAAAAGGTAAGGCATGTTGGAATCATAATATGTTGGGTCATTTGAGATCATTGATCTCATAGGGATGGTTTATAATTGGTTTAAACTTCCTCTACATTATCAAGTTATGCACAATGTGTTCTATTTGTCTCAACTTTAGAAGTATGTTCCCAATCCTACACATGTTCTTGATTGTGAGGACGTTGAGTTGGTACCAGATGCATCTTTTATAGAGTGAAATATTCGCACATGAGCCTATGCCCGGTTGGTCAAGACTCCCTAGGTGCATCCAGGAAACCCGAGATCAAATCCAGGCAGAGGCATAATTTTTTTTGGGGGGGTACTGTATTTTTCACTGTAGCAGGTACTGCAGTGGAAATGTAGCAGTACTGTAGTAGGAATTGTAGCAGGTACTGTTTGGCACTGTAGTAGTCGGGACTATTCCTCTGTTTGGGCCTTCGGGCCACCGATTTGGTCCCTGAGTCATTTAAGGCCTTCAAGCCACCCAGGACTTCGGGTCATTAAGGACTTCAGGCCACCTCAAGGCCTTCGGTCCACCTTAAGGCCTTCGAGCCACCTTAAGTGAAGATGCAAACCAGAAAACCTACAAGGAACAAACTCCAGAATGAGGATGATCAAGGAGATTTCACCATAGCAGAATCTAAACAGATTGCAAGAATGATAGGGTATGGAACCTTCCATTAGGACAAGCCTTTGCATCCGTGGGAAAGCCTAGCCGAACAGCCATGCGAAGGTGGAGAGTTGATTTCACGATGAAGATGCTAGGGAGGAGCAGTTACAAGTAGTTAGTATGGGTTGTATGTAATGTTTGAAGCCTATGGAAAATAAATTCCTCTAAGGCCTATGGTCCATGTAATTCTTACGCTTATGGTCCTTTTAAGGGTTCCACCTTACCCCTTGAAAGGTGGATTATCAAAATAAATAAAAAATGAAGGCCTTTGGGCCATTAGAGTATAGAGTGACCTATTCAAATAGTGGACCAAAGATACAAGGTTCTTTGGGGAAATAATATTATTCTACGTCGGGTTCAATGGAAGCATGGTAATTTTTAAGAAGATACATCAGAGTAGTAGATAGACATTTAAGCACAGTGGACCAAGTTGTTTGAGCATACCTCTGGAGACACTTCTTAAGGAAAAGAAGTCATTTGAGGGAGAAATTTTTAACATCCTAAATCTCAAGTTATTCCTATTTATAAGTTTTTTCACATATTTAAGGGTTTAAATAAATAATCTAAGTCAATTTAGGGGTGTTCAAAGAAGAAAATAACACAAGGCTGTAAATTGGCTTTAGACAACATGAAATTATTCTGGAATGAACCCCATGAATCTATTTTAGGACATGAAACTCATTCATGACTTGAAATTAAATCTCATGATGTGAATTAGGCTTTGGTAATTTAATCTGAGGTGATGTTTTTTTCAGCATATTGTTTTTCCTGAGAATTCACAACATGAATCCTTAATTTATGTCATGAATTTAGCGGCTTCCAAAACAATTAATGATGCAGTTCCCTTCTATTTTCTCATCTATATTCCTTTATACTTATTTGATACATTGGATCTCTCCATGTGATCTTGGACTCTCATATCCCCTTTTAACTCCTCTCTTTGATGCTCGAACTCTCATTCAATCTTGCACATCCAATCCAGAAATTTGTTCTTCAATCGTGATCAATTCTCTTATCTTTTCCTTAATAAAAATTAATTAGATCTTCAATTTATTGGTAATTTATAAGGTTTTTTTCATGATATAATTAGGTTTTTAATGATATTTTATAGAATAGGAATCTGGATTCAAGGATTTGGGTTCTTCACAACACCTAGGCCAAGACCGTTGTTGGTAGCGGATCTTCCTTGGTGAAAATACGGAGAGGACTGGAATAACTAGGATGCTCGTCCAGGAAGGATTTAAAGATTTCCATGGTTCATGAGAACCCATATCAGTCTATTAGAGTACAAGGTGCAATGGGTGGTTGTAAGATATAATATCAAGTATTGTAAAGACAATTGGGCAGGCCAAGCAATCTTCTTTCCAAGATGATTTGGTTCTGAAGATCTCATTCAAATAGGCTATCTTGCATCTGATATTCATTTCAGCCATGATTGATGGAGAGAAAAATGATCTTAATGAATGAATTATTCTCATCAAGGAACCTGATAGATTCATTTTCATGGAGTCATCAACTAGTTATCTCAATGATTGGGATCTTTGTAACTCCATACATTTGAACCAGTAACTGGATTTGTAGGGAAAAAGTATTTGGTGAAAATAAATATTTATGAAGATTAATTTCCTTATCTAGAGAATATGCAACAATGATGTCGCAATGGATGATAATATCTAAAGAAATGGTATTAACATGAAATCATGGTGCTGGTGTTCTAAGAATTAGAGGATAGAATCTGTCTGGTGCCTATTTTTTGAAGGCGAGTGGGCACACTTCACCTAAAACCTAGTTGGTCAGAAAATGGTACTTCATGTGCAGTTGGTTGTTTCTATGGTTTCATAGGACAGACCTATGTGTGATCAAGATCAAGGTACGTGAAATGGTGTTTGAAGTGGTATGTTGGGTGATCTATAAAATGAGAAATTAAATCCAAGAGGGAATTCACTACTCCTATAATCACCTAAAGATCTTACTAATGTCACTGTTGGATGAATTCAGTGCATTAATTCATAGTGAATAATTTTGGTATGTTGATAGATATTTCATCTACAAAAGTGATAATTCTAGTAATATGGATTCACAAGGTAAGTGTATCAAGTGAAATCCCCATATGATAGGATACAAATTAAATGTGGACGGGACTTTCATACAGGGGATTATGAGAGGAGGAGGTATTGTCTATGACAGTACAGGGTCCATGGTCATCGTGTTCAGTTACTTTTATAGAAATGGTGATTCAATTGGGGTAGAGAATAGAGTTATCTTACGTAGGCTTTCCTTATGAAAACTTTACAAAATCAATATTGTTGAGGTGTAATTGGAATCCAAGCTCTTGGTTGGCTTTATTCAAGGAAATGGTAACACTACATGAAATCATACTTATTTTATCAGGAAAAAAATCCCTTCTTGATAATGTAATAGAGGTTTATAACACTTAAATATATGGTAATTTTTCTGCAAATAGTCTTTCTAGTAAAGGAAGATATTTTGATAGTCTTATTCTTTACTACAGCACAGGATCTCTTCCTCATGATTTTAATATTATTATCAGTGAATATTCCCTTAGTCTTCACCACTATAGGCCTACATGATGTAATGGTTTTTTGATGTAGAATAAAAAGTTAATTTTGAGTGAGTGGTGTGTGTGTGTCCCTAGATACCTGTGTTTGATACTTGATCACATGTGGTGTGTATGTGTAGCTTTGGGTAACCTATGCTTGTGTTACTTGCATGTGGATTATTCTGGCTATGATTATTGTCTATTGATGTGTTTTTTAATCCATTATTTGTATCTTATATCATAATGTGTTATTGTTTTTTCTTTCAGTTGATCATGTGGGTTGATCCTCATGGATTATTGCCCTGGGGGGGATATGTCAGACACCAGATCAATATTATTTGGGATATCCATTTAAGATGGATATTTTAGTCATGTTTTTGGACTATCCCATTGAGTGGAATTTGTCAGGTGGCTGATAGTAGTTCCTTCCAACATGGTACTGAAGCAGGTAGAGTTGGTCTCTAAGGACTTGATATATTTTTGTACTTGTGTCATATATTTTTGTTTATATATGTACCTTGTTTACTTCATGGAATGAACTTTTATTTCTTATGAACTTATGTTAAGAGTTTTTGGTAGTGTCTTATTGAGTCTTGTACTCAAACCCTACTCGAACATTTCAGTGTTATTGTAGATTTCATGCTTAGGGGTCCTATGAAGGGAAAGGGAACTATGATGGATATTTGATTAGCTTGGTAGGAATATTTAGACAATGATAGATGGACCTTGGGTTGGATACTACTGCTTTTATTTTTGTATAGATTACCGTACCTTGGATTCTTTTTGTTATTTTGGGTTATATCTCATATTCCAAACTAATACTGTGTGGGTTATATTTGTATTTGTTTCTACTTTATGGTTATTCATTATTTGTTATTTATTGATTTATTTGTATCTATCTATTTATATACTTTTATGTTACCTGGTACCGAGATCATAGTCTCCCCATGATGTTCTATAGGCCCTCACCACTAGTCAACAACCTATTATGTATGGGGAGGCATAGATGAGGTTATGTAGAACCCCCATCTCGGGCCCATTGGTTTGTTTTATGGTGTTACATCAGGGGTAAGAGCCTCATAATACATTGATAAATCTTCTAATGAATTTCACCCTTGGAAATCTCAAAGAGTGGGGATTGTGAGAATAGACCTTCCTATAGAAATTATGTATTTTGTTGTGCCATCAAATATTCTTATCTTCAAGCATGTGTAATGATCCTTAAACTTTAAAATTATTATTAATGAATGCCATGACTCTATAAATTTTATTTATTATTGTAAACCATGATGAAACAGTTCGTGGTGAATCTGGGTATGTTGGGTGTATCACGAATGATATGTTATTAATAAATTAGTCAAGGAAGAATTTTTCCCTTATATCTTTATAGAATTTGATATCTAATCTATTTGATTTAAATGAAACTATCACATTAAATTTCATGATCATGGTGTAATGATGATTTTATTTCAAATAGTCAAATAAAGATGTATCAAGTATATAGGTTTATGGCATGGTTGTGAAACCTATTTGATGAGATATTATGACAAAAGGATTATATTACATAGTGATCATTCATATGTGGTTGGTGTCATTGTGACATGCCTTCTTCTTTTATGGGTTCCTTGACTCATTTCTGGATAGTAATCTTGGACTTTAGGCAATCCCTCGTAATTATACTGAGGAATAGGCCAAGGGGGTCACATACAAAGTGAATCTATTGATCTCAGTTAAATATTATTTATATTTAACAATTGGAATAAAAAAAATTCTTCGGACCAAGAGTTAATATTTATCAAATGAGTATAGATATTAAATAAATATTTATCCATAAGGTAATTGTTTAATGGCATGAATATATAATATTTATGTATCTCTTATTATTTTCACCATAATAAATAAATATTTATTTATTAAATAAAAAAATTTATTTAGCTATGTGAATATTAAATAAATATCTATTCATCAGTGTCTTTAAATAGAATATTTATTTATTGAATGAATAAATAATTATTAATAATATATTTATCTGGAATTAGATAAATTCCATGGAGGATGAGAAGATGAAGACTAGATCCAATGATAAATATTAATTTGTAAGACTGTAAAATAATATTTATCATTGTGCCAGTCAGCACACATCATGGAATAAACTATTATTATTATTATTTTATTACAATGCATGGGGTTTATCAGGGTTTAATATTTTATTAAGGTCCCTTGTGTAATTAATTATATATTAAACCCAAAATACAGGTATATAAATAAACTAACATCATATTCTAGAGAGGGTTAAGCATTGTACACAATTGATTCCCCTCTAGATCTTCCACCTCCTCTCATCCTCTCAAGAACGAGAAGAATAAGAAATATTCCTTCAAGCTTGAAGGAACATGAATTGATCAAAGGGTAATAATGCAAGATGGTCAATTAGCCACACTAGAACCTAAAGATTCATCAGTTTTGTTCAGATATCAAAGGATCACATGTGTATCACTGCTAGATGGGCTCTACTTTGGGTCCTCACAATGCAATGATTCTACATTGATTGTGTTAGAATGATTAGAATCCTCAAAGAAGAAAGATATCAAGATTAAGGTAACCTTTATTCTTGTTCTTAAATTAATTATAAAGTTAATGTGAAAAGGATCTTCTCTTGGTTATGGTATTTTATTGTTCAATATCATTCAGAAAAAAATTCATTAGTCATGATGTTTACATATTGTACAATGTAAATGATCTATTGAATCCAAAAAACAAGTTGTTTATTGTCCCAACACACAATTCCTATATGTTTAGAACCATCGTAGGAAACATCAAACCCAATACATAACTTGTCATACATGATTGATCCTATCATAGAAGTGTATAAAATATTACTTATTCTCTTTATTTCCTATTGTGATTGGGGACACATTTTCTTGGAAATATGTATACCATGTGAAACTAGAACCAATATAGTCTTTGATTTTTTCATACTAGATTTATTTAGTATCTAGTCAATGTATGTAACTTGACTTAGTCTAAGTAGCATCTTGGATCTTTCAAAATGTATTTTGATGCCAAGGATGTAGGCTGCTTCACCTAAGCCCTTCATGGAGAAGCACTTGTTCAACCAGTCCTTAACTAACTATAATACTGGTATGTAATTTCCAATAAGTAATATTTCATCAAAATATACTACTAGGATAATGGGGTTAGTCCCACTAAACCACTTGTAAACACATGACTCACGTTCATTCTTAAGGAAACCAAATTATTTTATAGTTTCATCAAACCGAATGTTCTATGACCTGGATGCTTACATCAATTCATTAATGGGTCTCTGTAGCTTTAATAACTATTTTCATTACTTAGATTCATATACCCTTGTATTTTTGTTATATAGACATCTTCCTAAAGGTTCCCATTTAGGAAAGTAGTTTTAACATCCATTTTGAAAATCACATAGTCATGGAAGGCTACTGTAGCAAGTATAATTATAATAGATTTAAGAATAGAGACCAGAGAAAAGGTTTCTTCATAGGCAATGCCTTGACGTTGTCTAAACCCTTTAGCTGCTAGTCGAGCTTTATAGATATTCACTTTACCATGCATGCCCATTTTTATCCTGAATACTCATTTTCACCCAATAGGTTTTACATCAATTAGAGGATTGATCAGAACCCAAACTTTGTTCTGATATATGGAATCCATCTTAGAATCCAGGGATTCTTTCCAACCTCTTTTTATGAAAGAGGGTCATCATTGTCAATCAACAATGAGTTTCCATCATTGGTGACTGAAAAACCATATCTCTCTGGTTCGCTAACCTCTCTGAAGCTTCTACATAGTTCTTATGTTTCAGGAATAACATTTTCCATGAAGATTTGTGGAATGAATTCATGTACCAACTTTTGTGTATCTTGAGGATCAACTTCATCAAAGTCAATCTCACTCCAAATATTATTCTTGGGGATGTTCTCCCTCTCAAGAAAAATGGTTTGTCTTCTGATAGTCACCTTCTTATCTGAGGGGTTTTATAGATAGTATCTCCTTGTTTCCTTGGGATAACCAATAAAGATATACTTCATTCCTTAAGGTGCAAGTTTGTTTCTTGAGTGAGCCTCACTACAAAAAAATAGTATTTTAGCTGTGATTTCTAAAAATGTTGCTAAATTTTGATTTAGACATGTTTTTTTAGTTTTATTTTCTAGAAACACGGATAAATTTCAATTTATCTTATTTAGACGTGTTTTAAAACATCGCTAATTTACCTGCATTTTAAAACATGTCAAAATTATTTGTGTTTTACAATGTGGATAATTTAAATATATATATATATAATTTATATATATATACACATGTATTAATATATTGATTTATATGTGTGTGTGTAAAATTATATATATATATATATATATATATTATTTTATATATATTGTTTTATATATATATGTAATTTGTTATATTAATATATTAATAAATATATAAACTTATAAGTATTCACACACACACACACAAATATATTAACATAATATATATATATATATATTAATTTATAAATATCATCATATTAATTTATACATATACATAAATATAATATGTGTGTGTGTGTGTACATTAATATTTTAATATATAAATAAATATATAAAAGTATAAGTATTTATATACACACACACACAAATATATTAACTTGTAATATAGATATAATATATATATATATATACATGTATATATTAATATATATATATATAGAAATTTATATATTAATATGTAATATAAATTTAAATATTATATATATAATAGGTGGATTGTTGGGGGTATAATACAAGGAAACACACACTTCTGTGGGTTGGAATGATAGGTCACAACACCCCCTCCCTGAGATATAACCCATCCAACTAGTCTCTTTATTACATTTTTTGACCCAAAGACCTAGTGGGCATGAAACCCACTACATGGAAAAAAGGCCTAGTTTAGGGTCATGCTTGCATCATTCTGCCTGTCTCACCAGGCCTACATCATGCTTGTGCCACCACTTGTCTATGTCATGTATCACGCCTATGTTTTATTAGCTATGTTTTAAAATGTTGATAATTTTTAATTTAGCTTTGTTTTAAAATGTGCTAATTTTTAATTAGTTGTGTTTGTTTCAAATGGTGACTAAATTTTATTTTAACCATGTTTTAAATGTGAAAAAAACTAAATAAGAAATTAAAAGATATTATATATTTATAAATTTATAATAGTATTACATAACAATAGAAAAACTTTAACTATAAAATTAACACACACACACACACACATATATATATATATACCCAAATACATATATATGAACATAGAAACACCCACAGGTCAGAACATAATTACAATTAATTAATAATTACTAAATAAATGATCGTTAATAATAATTGATTAAAGAGGTGAATATATATGTAAAAGTATTAAAGAGGTGAATATATATGATCGTTATATATATATAATAATTTATAAATATATATACACATATATAAATATATTAATTTATATTCATGTGTTTGTTAATTTATAATATATATATATATATAAATTAAATTGTATGTGTGTGTGTGTGTGTAAATTGAAATTTTTATATAAAATTAAATATATAAACTTATAAATGAACAAATAATAACTATATAGTTTATTTTTACCATAACACATACACATGTACATACATACATATATACATATAAGTATATGTATTATTATAGGTAGAGAGGATTACAAGTAACAAACACCCAGCGTGTGTGTGTGTGTGTGTGTGTTAATTTATATATTAATATATATATATATATGTGTGTGTGTGTGTGTGTGTATGTATGTATGTATGTATGTATTCATGCATGAATATATATATATATATATATAAGTACACACACAAAAAAAATATTAACAATTATATTAACAAATGTATATAAATTTATAAATTTATAATTATAATTACTCTAATTTATATAAATAAATATAATACATATGTGTGTGTGTGTGTGTGTATTATTATATATAATTATATATAAGTACACACGCAAAAAAATATTAATGCATATATAAATAAAATATATATTTATATATATATATATAATTTATAAATTTATAATTATAATTACACTAATTCATATATATATAAATATATTAATTTATATTTATATTTAAATATATTAATATATGTATAAATATATATTACACGTTTATTTAACATGTATCATATTTAGCTGGGTTGGTCTGGGCTTTGGTCTGTATGCACAAGTGCATGGTTTGATTCCCATGAGAAAGGGATTTTTATGTGGTGGTGACGATCGGTTGAAGATGCGAATGCGAGGGGTGGTGGTTAGAAGTCTATAGTCGGGAGAGTTCTGCCTGGGGGTGGAGGCTGAAGGTCGGGGACTTTTGCATGGGGGTGTGGGCAGATATGGTAGTCGAGTAGAAGATGTGGGGGCAGATATTGGAGAGTTTAGGAGGTATCGATAGTCATGGTGGCCAAAAACTTTTTCATGGGGGTGGAGGCTAGAGGTCATGTGGAAGACCTGGTGGTTAGGGGGAGGGTTTTGAAGGTCAGGGAGGCAGGCAGGCGCAATAGAGGTTATAGGTCAGGGTGGCAGGTGATCATGGTGGAGGTCAGAGGTCAGGGGAGTTCTTCACGGGGGTGGAGGTTGGCGGTTGGGTGGAAGACACAGTGGTCTAAGCTCAAGGGGGGCATGAATTTTGGAGGTCGGTGGTCACAGTGATTGAGGACTTTTTAATAGTGTATTTTTAGAAGAAAAAATAAAACTTTATTAAAAAATTTCATCATTAATCTAAAAAAATTAATAAGATTCATTTATTGAAACATGGATATTTAATGTCTCATTTACCATCATTTTCATGAAACATAGGAAAATGATGTGTGGGTAATTTTAAAGAATTTATAAACATAGATAAATTATCTACACACCATTTCCTTGCATTTCTATGAAATGTGAGTAAATGAATAATCCATGTTTATAAACATGGATAAATACATTTTTCCTTGTAGTGCCTTAACACACATCTCGCATCCCCTTGCACAAGTATTTGACAAAACTAGTTTCTTTTTACTCTATAACTCGAATGGAATTATGTTTTTTTCTTTTTTTGGTAATAAGTTTAGTATGTATATTGTAGTGTGTAATACATATCCCCAAAATGATAATGGATTATCTATGTGTATCATCATTGACCTCACTTTTTTAAACAAGGTTTAATGGCCCGTGTCATTATAGGTTGGAAATTCCTAAGGGAATTTGAATTTTCTATTTGGTGATAGGTTTGTTTTGGGAATTGGGAATTTGAATGGGTTTTTTAGCTTTTTAAAATATCTAATGGGTGTTTTTAGACATATCTTTTTGGATTATGGGATGTCATGGGGGTCTGAGAGGATGTTGGGGAAGATCTAGAGTGGGTGGGATGCTAAAAACAGCAGTTTAAAGTCATTCACAGCATGTCGTGAATAACTTTCAGAGGGTGAATGTAGGCCATGAATGGGGAAGAGGGGTGAAGGGGAGCTTTGTACCAAAAATTCATGGTGTGACCACTTCAATCATTTTATGAAACATGATAGACTATTTTTTTAAAATGTGTGATGGTTTTAAAAATAGAAACCCCTTGGGTTTCTTCTCTTAGATGTCGTACACATCGGGGGAGGTTGACCCCCCTCCTCTTCATTCCCCTTCGATCTGAATGGGTTCTTGGTGGTTTTTCATGTTGTTTTAAGGTAATATATCCTCCTATCTTCCAATTTTTTTATTAATTCCCTCTCATTTGATTTCATTTAATTGTCTAGGGTTTTGGGATGAATGATTTTTTCAGATAATGGTGAAATTGTTGTGCTTCATGGGGATTTTGTATGCGGATCATAGAGGATTTCCCAAGAGGCTATAAAAAAGTTTCTAGATTTTGTTTAGCATGATTTATGTCATTTTGAATATTTATTTAGGGTTTTTTATGAATTTGGGTTTATTTTAACATCTATTTGGGTTTATAATTTGGGGATTTTGTGTTTCCTAGGATCAAGGGAGCGTCAGGAGTAGAACACACCTAACTACTCACATTTCTAACACTGTTGGACTACCCTGTGAGTTTGGATCTTATTATGTCACATTGGTTTTTTTGTTTAAATTTATTAATTATTTAATTTTATAATGTTTTATGATGAGACATGAGATCTTGGACTTAGTGGAGGTTAGTACAATCTTGGAGTGATTTATTAGACCGTTGGTTGAGGTAATTCACCTGGACTTTATTTAAGTCTCTTGGTTATTTGATTTGTGTATTCTTGTGTGACTTAATTAGTATTTTTCCTTCATGTTTCATGATTTTTTTTAGTTTTAATAAGGTTAGGATGGGCTCACATTATCCTAAAAATCAACATGGATGTATATAATTCTAAACAGTCCAATGGTGGCACCCTAGTCAAATGAGTTTCGGTTGACCTCCTTATAGTTCTATTTGGTGACGTGTATTAGTTTTCAAAGAGAAAATGGAACCTTTTTAAAATGTTTTGTGGTCCTTGGATTGGTTTTAAGTGGAAATATCAAGTGGAATGTGTGAGTTATTTTTGGTCTATTTGACCTCATGTGGAAAATGTCCTTATTTTACTAAAAAAAATTCTTATTGTTCTTCGTGTTTTTTAATTCTTATTGACTATGTGTGGTGATGAATTTTTTGTGTGGGTTTACTTGTTATAACTTTCTTGTGTTATAAAAGTGATGTTTGGTCAAAATGGACGTGATGAACTCCTTGGTGAGATGAGGTGGGTCTCGAATGTGTTCAAGACTCGAGACTAGGTCCCAAGGGACTAGTGACTGGGTGATGATCTATTGAGCTATGTGATGGGTTGTGTGCCCTTTTTCCTATGTGTGCTTGATCTGTCCTCCCTAGAGTCTACATAGATGGTCTAGTGTGCTCTATGACCTACCTAGATATTGTAGGGATGGGTCAGTGTGCATGAACATAGGACTTTTCCATGGGTGGATTGGGTCGGGGCAGAGGATTTCCCTAAGGGATGGATCTTGGGTTAAAATAATGTGTAGATAATAGACCCCCATCAAGTTAATAGGGATGGGTTGAGGCTCATGGATGTATTTTCATGCCATGATCCTTTGGGTAGTGGTTCTATGTTTAGATGAAACCCCAACCTGAGTCTTCGGGTGTGAGATAGACATTGTTAGTTGATACCCTACCTTTCATCTTTGGGTATGGGTTAGGTCATGGTATGTTTTTAGGACCAAAAGGGTCCTATATACCCTAGGAGGGGGGTGAATCAGGGTATGGATATTCTATTTCTAAATTCTTCCTACCCCATTAGATCTTGACCTCAATATTATAAGGTTCATGTTGTTTGCACTTATGTGTTAATGTTGATCTTTTTCTTTCCTTATTTATCTAATGATGATGCTTTGGATTCAATGTAGGGAAGCAAGTAGGCAGACAGAGATATTTTTACTTGGTTCACCCTTACTGGGCTACGTCCAAGGAGCATACAACGATGATGTACCACTTTACCAAATCCACTAAATCTCACTGCAAATAATGTTTGGGCTAGATCGCTTCTATGCCCAGGATAACTGCCTTTACAATGTTTAGGGTTATCTCACTGCTCCCAAGGGTTACTCCATGTTGCTCTCTCTCTGGCTCACTGTCGGTAGATAGGATCACCTTCTTCCTCTTCCTTTGCTCACTACTTTAGAAAGGATTTACTCATAGTTTATGGACTTTAGGTCCCTTAATTATCACTAATGAATACATCCTCAATTATATATAGATTCTCTGTTGAAGTTCCACTTTCATCCACAGATGAATATCACTTTGCCACAAATTCACTGGGTAATTCCTTCTAAGCACCCTTCTCGATTCCCACTACCTTCGGGAAAAACCCTATTTCACAAATCTCCTTTGCAGAGTACTTCATGAATACCCTTCAAAAAGATCAAATAGTCATCGTGAAACTCATATACTTCAAAAAACTCATAATAGTTGGTTGTATTTTGTAGCCTTTGTGAAGCTCTTGCTTTTTCCCGAAAATCACTTTTTCTTTAAAAAGAAATTTTATTTCTCAAAGATCAGAACATTTAATTGGATTTTAGCCTTCATGAATGTCTTTTAATACCACCTTCATGAACATATTTATGAATTTAGAGCCTTAAGATTTTTGTTAATTATATCTCTCTCTCCTTCTTAAGGGGGTAGAGGCTTATTTATAGGTGTTTCTATGAAACCTTCCATCCACATCATCACCATTTCGCAAAGCCCCTCCTTTTCCTTCGCAGTGCTCCCTTTTTCACGGAGACCACGGTCAGAAACATTCATGTCTTCACGAATAACCCTTCATGAACTCCCATTCTTTTTGAAGATCATGCCTTATCCATATTTTCATAAGGCCTTCAAGAAAAACCACTTTCGTAAAGATTTCTTGAAATCTCACAGATCACCATCACAAACTTTCAACTCTTCACGGACCACCCTTAGTGAACTCCCATTCTCCATAAACCTCATGACTTATCCATATTTTCATAAGGCCTTCAATAAAAACAACTTTCCCAAATATTTCTCATAATCGCGTAGATCACCATCAAAAAAATTCATGTCTTCATGAACCGCACTTCGTAAAATCCTAGTCTTCACAAAATTCATGTCTTTTCCATATTTTTATATGGCCTTCAAGAAAATCCACTTTTGCAAAGATTTGTCATAATCGCGAAGATCGCTATCAAAAAAAATGAATATTCGTGAACCACACTTCGCAAAATCTTAGTCTTCATAGAAATCCTGCATTTTCCATATTTTTATATGGCCTTCAAGAAAATACACTTTTGCAAAGATTTTTCGTTACCACGAAGATCGCCATAAAAAACTTTCACATCTTCGCGAAACACACCTGAAAAAATCCCATCTTTTCAAAACTGAATCCTTTACCATATTTTTATGAGATATTCAAGAAAATAAAATTTATAAAAGACTTGTCCAAACTCCAAATTTTGGACCCCAACGATTTGGAAAACACTGGAAAACAGCGCCACCCTATATTTGTTCTTTTTTACTACCTCTAGATCTTTAATTACTTCTTCATGGTTCTTTTTAAACATTGATTGTCAATTTCATCTCTGGAACTCGAAAATTCATCATGAAAACCTACTTTTTCAACAAACACAACCAACTCAAAAATGCTGCAATGTTACCTTGAGGGATTTTTTCCCAACAATCTCCCCCGTTGGGTTTGTTGACAACTCTTTTCATAACGATTTTCTTCACTTTGATGCCTCACTGAATCTCCTTACATCATCTACCATCATTCACCTCTCATGATTCAGATAATGACCAAATATTCACTCACCACATACTCTAAGCCCACATGAGCAATTATTAGCTTGAGAAACAAGAGTAGTATGTAAATTTCATCAATGAATCACTTAATTTCTAACACAAATTGATGATACCAAACTGATTCCAATAAACTTCTTTCATCACGAACCTCAGTTGTTGTCGTGATATCTAATCCTTGATCAATCACTTAAATCATCGTCAGATTTAAAAATCATACTCCCCCTATCTTATTGCCCTCCCCCTATCTCACTGCTCTACCTATCAGCTTCTCCTTATGTCTTTGACTAAGACATTTTCTTCCTTCTTTAGCCAAATTTTCTCACACTTAAGGAATTATTTTCTCCCTCTTTGTAAACAAACCAAAAGGTCACTCCTTTATGGTCTACAACAGAGTAGAGAACACATACTCCAACTTCACAAGTCCTTGATCCACCTTATCCTTTATAAAATGATACTTTATCTCAATGTGATTTTTCCTTGAGTTATGGATGATATTTTTGCTGAGATTTATAGTACTTGAGTTATCGCACTGGATTCTGATCATAAACCGCATTGTCACACCCATGTCATCAAGTTGTTTCTTCATCTATAATAATTGTGTTCATGCTTAAGTGGCTGTAATATACTCAGCTTCTGTGGTGCCCAATGAAATGAAATATTGATTCTTTATTATCCAAGAACTACACAATCCACCAAAATAGAAAGAACCTCATGATGATGATTTTCTATCATATGTTAAACTATACCAATCTGTATCTATATATCCTAACGGATCTGGCTGATATGTATTTGACTTCCTCATGGTCATTATCAGTATCTGCTTCTAAATTAGCATTTTCATATTTTACTCGCCTGAGTCTCTTACCACCTCATCACTTTCATTAGGAATTTTTTCACTATGTTGTTAATGATTCTATTCATTTTCTACAATAGTGACATCATTTATCTCTACTAATTTTATCAGCTCCTTGTTGAAACACCATTGATATTCTCTCATAGATTCTTGGTATCCTCCTTTCATATTCAATTATGATAACTGATTTGAATCAGTTAACATTATAGATAACATCACTTCACCACTTTGTATCTCTTGATGACACTTCCCCTTGGATCATATCTCCACTTGAACCTAAAACACTAGAACATTAGTTAATAGGCTTTAAACACATAGGGAGAGGGGAACTTCTGGAATCATCAAGAAGAGGATTGTGGTTGATCCTGATTGGTAAACCCATTTATTCTTTATTGCAAAGCATCGCACTCTTTCCTTGCCTGCTCCAACTGTCTAGCCAACTTCAACTGTTTGGTCCATATGACTAGGCATTCTTTACCCACATTCTGAGTCTTATTCTAATATTCAGATTGTGTATGCTTGGACTTTTTCACAATTTGAGAATTAATCACGCTAGTATAATTTTCCTTCTTTGATGATCCACCAATATGACATTTTTCATGATTCTTTCTCAGACCAGCAATCTCTCCACTAATCATTTACTCTTGATTCTTCCTCCATTGACAAGCTCTTTATATTACCTCCACTTCCTACTGTGTGGCATGACATGCGGATTTTCTAGGACATGCTTTAGTCATATTTCTTTTATCAATTGTTCGAGTCACTCCACCTTGTCTTGTTGGGGTTGATCCTTCCACTGACTTTACATTCTTCTTAATTACAACTAGATTTGATCTTCCCTTGTTTTTTCAGGTTTATTCACATTCTCTCCAGGATAGATGTTGTGACCATAATAGAGAAGGTGATTGATATACCTTCTGTTGAGCTCCTTGTGATTCCCCTGAGACTATAAACCTATCTTTCAGCCTACCATGTTGTATTCCAGTATAGGATTTTTCATTATACACTACTCATGCTGGGGATCTCCTTTTGGGTTCCTTTTCCTTCCCCACTTTCTTCTTGATGCACTGTCTGGACAAATGCCCATGATTGGAAAATATGAAACATCTTCCATCAATGGCATACCTCATTTAATCATTTAATAGCTGAGATATTGATTCTGATTGCATTATTCTTGTGACATTGAGCTCTTGGGATTCCTGACACATACTCATAGTGTGTCTCATTCTTCCACAATAGAAACTCTTTGTGGATACTTTCTTCTGAGATACTCTTCTTTCAGACTTCTCAAGATTCTTCTTATTATTCTCGGATTTATAAATGTTTCTATATTCACAGTATAAAATATATTCCAAATCCTCTAAACAAAATCTTTATGTGTGGCCATGAATCCCATAGAAATATCACATATTTTCACTATTTATTTTAAATTTCCTCTTATTTTTGTCGCCAACACCTATAGAATTTTCTCCATTTCTGGAACTGTTCACAACTCTCTTTCTTTCATGCACAGTAGGGGATTCATCAAATCCAATACCAATTTTTCCTAAATTGTATGGTATTTGAGCTGAGAAAATATGTTGTTGTTTCTCTTTAGAAATAGCATATTTGATTATCATTTTATCATCACTTTCCAAAGGATAATCAAATAATAAGTGCAATGCATCCCTCATTTTAGGATTTCCTTTGGTATTGGATTTATCCACTTCTTTCTTCACTAACTCTAGCTCTTCTTACAACTTTTTAATCTTCATATCCCTTGCTTCAAGTTGATCATTGAGTTTTCTATCGAGATTCTTTATTCTACTCATCACATCCTCTAACTCATGTGTGAGCTTATCCACCATGTCACATTGCTCCTTTACATTCAATTTTTATTGAGAAATAGAATCATCATAGTATGAACTCTCATGTTGTAGTCTTTGATTCTCCTGAACTAGTTCATTTAGCTATGTAGCAAGATCATCATTTCTAGATTTCAAATTTTGAATGTTATCTAAGTTCATATTCTTTCCCTTATCATCAGATTTTCATTTCTCTCTCTTTGAAGACATCACTTGTAGTTCTTCATCTTGGGAATCATTATTCTCCATCAGGTTGGTAGCCACATCAATAAGACTTTGATTTAAGCCTCTTAGCTTGTTGACCTCAATTTACAGTACTTGGATCTGGATATCTTTATATTTAACTTCTTCATCCAATTTCTGATCCAATTCCTTAGTCATGTCGACATCATCTACGGATGGCCTCCATCTTGAAACTTCTTCATCATCAGTAGTTTCAATATAACTTTTAATTTCAAGTACTTCACTTATTCCTACATCATTATTGAGTGAATCTGTCTTTTCCCTATCAGATTCATCCAATCATTCCTTTGTCAAGATGTTTTATTCCTTTATTTTAATCACACTTTTTCCATAAACACTTCCACATTGAGGAATACCATCTGACTTCTGATTCTTCTTTGATGTTTTTCCCTTTGCCCTGGAACACCGAGATAAGAGCAGAATGAATCTTTAACCACAAAAATCAACTAAACCAAGTCAGATCAAACAAATCTAATAAAAGAAACCTACCTCTGATACCAATTGTTAGGATCAAAAGGGGCCTATATACCTTGAGAGGGGCGTGAATCGGGGTATGGATATTCTATTTCTAAATTCTTCCTACCGCACTAGATCTTGACCTCAATATTATAAGGGTCACATTATTTTCACTTATGTGTTAATGTTGATCTTTTTCTTTCCTTATTTATCTTATGATGATGCTTTGGATGCAATTAAGGGAATAAAGTAGACATACATAGATATTTTTACTTAGTTCACCTTTACTGGGCTACGTCCAAGGAGCATACAAGAGCGATGTGTCATTATACCAAATTCACTAAATCTCACTGAAAATAATGTTCGGGCTAGATTACTTCTATGCATAGGCTCACTACCTTTATAATGTTTAGAGTTAGCTCACTACTTCCCAAGGGTCACTCCATGTTCCTCTCTCTGGATCATTATCAGTAGAAAGGATCACATTCTTCCTCTTCCTTTCCTCACTGCTCTAGAAAGGATCCACTCACTATTTATGGACTTGTAGGTCCCTTAATTATCACTAATGAATACATCCTCAATTATATTTAGATTCTATGTTGAAGTTACACTTTCATCCATAGATGAATATCACTTTTCCACAAATTCACTGGACAATTCCTTCTAATAACCCTTCAAGATTCCCACTACCTTCAGGAAAACCCATCTTTTGCAAAGCTCCTTAACTGTGCACTTCACGAAGACCCTTCACGAAGATCAAATGGTCTTCATGAAACTCATATACTTCAAAAAAACTCAGAATAGTCAGTTGGATTTTGTATCCTTCACGAATCTCTTTCTTTTCCTTGAAAATCACTTTTCCTTCACGAAGAAATTCTATTTTTCAAAGCTCAGAACATTCAATTGGATTTTATCATTCGCAAATCTCTTTTCATACCACCTTCACGAATGTCTTCATAAATTCAGAGCCTTAAGATTTTTGTTAAATCTATCTCTCTCTCCTTCTTGAGGGGTAGAGGCCTGTTTATAGGAATTTCCACTAAACCTTCCATCCACGCCATCACCATTTCACAAATCCCCTCTTTTTTCTTCATGGAACTCCCTTTTTTGCAGATACCACAGTAAAAAACATTCACATCTTCGTGAATCACCCTTCTCAAACTCCCATTCTTCAAAAATCTCATGCCTTATCCATATTTTCATAAGGCCTTCAATAAAAACCACTTTCGTGAAGATTTCCTGAAATCCCACAGATCACAGTCACAAACTTTCACCTCTTCGTGAACCACCCTTCATGAACTCCCATTGTTCTCAAACCTCATGCCTTAGCCATATTTTCATAAGGCCTTCAAGAAAAACAATTTTCCCAAATATCTATCATAATCATGCAGATCACCGTCAAAAAAATTTGCATCTTCATGAACCACACTTATATGAAATCCCAGTCTTCGTAAAATTCATGCCTTTGCCATATTTTTATATGTCCTTCAAGAAAATCCAATTTCGCAAATATTTTTCTTAATCGTGAAGATCACCATAAAAAACTATCACATCTTCACGAACCACACTTCACGAAATCCCAGTCTTCTCGAAAGTCATGCCTTTTCCATATTTTTATATGGACTTCAAGAAAATCTACTTTTGCAAAGATTTGTCATAATTGCAAAGATCACTGTTAAAAACTTTCATGTCTTTGCGAAACATAAATGGAAAATCCCATATTTTTGAAACTTAATCCTTTACCATATTTTGATAAGATCTTCAAGAAAATAAACTTTATCGAATACTTGTCCAAACTCCAAATTTTGGACCCCAACAATTTGGAGAACACTGGAAAACAGTTCCACCATGTATCTATTCTTTTGTACAGCCTTCAGATCTTCAATTCCTTTTTCATGGTTCTTTTTCAACATGGATTTTCAATGTCATCTCTGGAACTCGATAATTCATCATGAAAACCTGCTTTGTCAACAAACACAACCAACTCAAAAATGTTGTAATATTACCTTGAGGGGTTTTTTTCAAAATATATGTGATATAGGATTTTGGCATGGGACTAAAGTAAGTATTGTATGGGTTATGGTATGATATAACAACTTTATTCGGGTATGGAGCTTAATCTGGTAGGTTCAAGCATCATGGTTTCCTGGTTAACACACAATGACCTGACTTGTATGATTGTAGGTGCATTGTGTGTTATGTTTCTGGGTGGGTGTGTTTCATGGGAACGACTACACTCTATATATGTATTGCATGAACATTCAATTTATCACGAAAACACTCAGTATTATTGAGGTATTGTAGATACATACTGGGTCGTTGGACTCACCTTTTACCCATGTACAAGGATTGGGTTTCAATGTATGTGGGTAGAATTTCCTATTTTCTCTCAGGAAACAGGTATCACTTGGATTTTGATACTCATAATAGGTCTTTCAATTCATAGAGGTTGAGGATTCGATAGGATGGTATGTGAGTAGTACTAGATAGTGTTCCATTTTATTTATTCATTTAATTTCATGCTTATTTTCTATTATGGTTTACCACATCTTATAGACTATGTTTTTCTTTTACTATAGATCATAGTCTCCCCGTGATTATGTTAGGCCCTCATCGCTAGTTAGTGGCCACTAGCGTATGGGGAGACACACTTGAGGTGTTGTAGCGACCACATGCTCGAGCGTCGTTCAAGCGGACCAGGTCAGGGTGTTAAAAAATGGTATTAAAGTATGTATTGGGGTAGTATAGTGTTATTAATAGGTGGATATATGTTTTTGGGACTCAGAAGGTATATCGAGTGCATACCTGGCCAGCATAAACATTAGTTGAAACTTGAGTTTCCATAGGATGTCCTAGCACATGAGCCTCAGCCCGATTGGTGAGGACTCTTAAGTGCATCTAGGTAACCCGAGATCAAATATAGGCGGAGGAATAATTTCTGAGGGGGTACTGTACCAGTACTGTAGCAGGTACTATAGCAGTACTATAGCGGGAACTGTGCAGTACTGTAGCAAGTACTGTAGCTAGAACTGTAGCAGGCACCATTTGGCACTGTAGAAGTCAGGAATTTTCCCCCGTTTGGGCCTTCGGGACACCGATTTGGTCCTCGGGTCCTTTAAGTCCTTCGGGCCACCCAAGACTTCGGGCCAGTAAGGCCTTCGGGCCACCTCAAGGCCTTCGAGCCACCTTAAGTGCAGATGCAAACCAGATAACCTACAAGGAACAAGATCTATAGGAGGATGAGCAAGGAGCTTTCACCACAGCATAAGCTACACGGATTTCAAGAATGAGAGGGTATGGAACCTGCCATCTGTACAAGCCTATGCATGCATGGGATAGCCTAGACGAACAGCCATGTAGAGGTGGAGAGATGATTTCACGATGAAGATGCTGGGGAGGAGTAGTTCCAAGTAGTTAGTCTAGGTTGTATGTAATTTTTGAAGCCTACAGGCAATTAATTCCTCTAAGGCCTACGGGCCATGTAATACTTAATCCTACGGGCCTTGTAAGGGTTCCACCTAACCCTTTTAAAGGTGTATTATCAAAAATAAATAAAAAATGAAGGCCATCGGGCCATTGGATGGATGGGATGTCCTATGTTGGGACTAGTCACTCTAGGATGAGTGAGATATTGGTTTGGACCAAGAATCCAAAAGTGGGATGGATGAGACTGGGGAGGATTTATAGGGCTTAGTCGAGAACCAATGGGTCATTTATACATCTTGATAGTAGCATTTTAGGGGCATGATACACATGCCTATGGGTTGTGGTGTTTGACATGATGTCTTGTCAGAATACATATTAATTGAAGTAACTTATAATATAAAAAATGGTTGCTTTAATATATTATAATGGTTGATTAGATTAATATGGATATAAGGGACTTGATATATTGATTGTGATTTTGTTTTTCTGCCATTGGGCAATGGTTTTTGGAAATTTTGGAATTTTGAGAAAAACTTGGTTTTGAAAAGAAAACTTTTGTGGTGGAACGAGGTGTGTGGAATAGTTTTAAAATTATATTTTACTTAAAATTTCTTGTGGAACTGGTGATTTTGAAATGTCTTGGAATTTTGGAGTTTTTTGAAAATCTAAGGAAATGATTTTTGAAATTTTATTTCAAAATGGGTTTTGAAAACAGAAATGGTTTTCATGAAAAAGAACTGGTTATGCTTGGGATTTTGATGATTTTTCATTTTGATAAAAAAAACCTGGGTTCCAGGGGGTGTTTTTTAAAACTTGGGTGAGTTTTTGTGTGTTTATAATGTTTTTAAATGGGGTTTTGAAAGTAATAAACTGATACCATGTGAAACCAATTTCCTTGAATTTTTGTGTTGGTTAGGGTAGCTCGGATTCTTGAATTGTGTGATTGGATTGTATGTCATTTTTACTTGGAAACTTACAAGGGATTTTAGAGGGTGTTTATTCTTTATTTTTTATGATTTTCATAGAGAAATCGGTTCCTATGTAGACCGGTTTTTTGGATATTTATTGGTTGATCGAGAGACACCTATATCGTTGATTCATGCTTTTGATGGTAATGTTGAGTATTTTTTTTATGAAGTCTCCTATGGAGTTCTTGGGGGGTGGATGTCTGATGTTGGGATAAAGTATTCAAATTTTATTTTTATGGGTTTTGGGATTGAACCCCTTGATATGTTTTTTTATGATTTTTTATGTTGAACCATTGATGTGTTTCGGTAGGCGGTTCCTATAGTAGGGAGCACCACTAGTTTGAATTGATCATCCCTAGCGGAGTCTTATGGTGTGTATCACCATAATATTGGGTGAATTGATTATTAACACTTCAATATTTGGAATCTACTGGTGTGGATGAGCACCCTCTTATAGGGATTAGGTGTGAGTGGGTGGAACCAACCAGTAGAGTGAGGTTTAGTCCATCAATCAGGGTTTTGTTAGGAACCAGAATGGTTTTTGACATGTTTCATGGGGTGAATGCTAGTTTCTAACAAGGTAAAGGGGGTGAAGTGTGTCTCGTTACATGTTTTAGGGGGTGAAACCCTATTTCATCACATTATTTTGGGTGTGAATACATTTTATCACATGATTCATGGGGTGAATCATGTGAATAAATGTGATGAAGTATTAATTTGGGATTCTAATGCTTGGGGAGCATGGAATGCTGCTATTGTGTTTCATGGGTGTGAGTGGTACCCACATGTGGGGTCGTTAATGGTAATATCAAGTTATAGGATAGTGTGTTTCTTTGGAGAAGCATCTAGTGTGTGTTTTAGACCAAAAATGAGGAAATATCTATGAGGAAAGGTGAAACCTCTCACTCAAGTGTTGTGTTTGTATGGACATCTCTAGGAGGAGACTTGGGAGTGGGAGTCAGAAATTTTATTGTGCAGGTGAATATAATTTATTTGGTTCCATTAAGAGTACCAAATTAGAGATTTGGATGTGAAATTGGATAGATTCCATGTGTGGAAATGGACTCAGGATTAGTGTTTGTAGTTAGTGCACTAGTATCGGGCTAGGGTCAGAATTGACATGATCTAAGGGTGGGTCAGATCAGGAATGCATCAGTGCTTGGTGTGGATTAGGACAGTGGATGTGGTCATTTGAGGAACGGGTCAAGGAGTTACACTAAGTTTTGGGACCAAAACTTGTTGTGGGTTTTTGGGTGGTGTGGTGATTCCCCTTACATTTTAGACATAGTATTTGGGTAATTTGGTGATGCGTCGATGGTTGAGGTCGAGTGCTTTCATTAAAAGGTATCCAGGAAATGATTGGATTACATTTTTCATGGAAATGTATTCATTGATTTATAAAACACATTGGTAGAGTTGTTCTAGACATTTCTAATGTGTTTCAAGGATTGAATTGGATGTTTTTTAGAAGGTCATGTGTCTATTATTGGTGTCAAAGTGGCATATTAGAAGTGTGTTACATGTTTAGAGATGAAGCACAGTGAGTTAGTGGTGAATAGATGACCAAGGTAGGTTTGGGGTTCATGGATGGATGACTATCATGGATTCTCAAGGATGAGAATAATTATAGTGGGGAGTTTTTAATGACCTATTTTTTTTGTGGGTTGTAAATTTCTAAGTGAACTTGAATTTTCCATTTGGTGATAGGTTCGTTTTGGGAACCAAGAATTAGCATGGATTATTGAGCTTTTGAACATCTCTAATGGGTTTTTTTAGACAAAACTTAGGTTCAAGGGATATCCTGGGGGTCCAAGAGTATTTCGGGGAAGAGCTAGAGTGGTGGGGCTAATGAAACCAGTAGCTTCAGGCCATTCATGGCGTGAATGGATCATTCACACCATGAATGAATTTTAAGGGGTGAATGCAAGTCGTGAATAGGGAAGAGGGGAAAGGGGAGATTTTTCTTGAAAATTCATGATGTGACCACTTGGTTTATACTATGAAACATTTTGGATCATTTTTTTTAAAATAGATGAGGGGTTTCTAAAATATAAACCCCCTTGGTTTTCTTCTACTAGATATTGCGTACATAAGAAGAGTTCAGCACCCCCCCCCCATCCTTCCCCTTCTATATGGATGAATTATTGGGGGGGTTTCACAATTTTATATGGTAATATATATTTCTATATTCCCATTTTTATTCCTACCCCCTATCATTTGATTTTGTTTTATCATATAGGGTTTCAGGATGAACAATTTCATCGAAAAATAGCGAAATCATCAAGATTCATGGGAATTTTACATGCACCTCATAGAGGATGTCCCTATTGGAGTTGGTTCCATAGAACCAACTTATATGTACTTTATTATTACTTGTATTCATTAATTTTAATATTAATAAACTTATTATCACATCATTATTGTTCTTCTGCATGGCATGGTATGTGATAATGTCATAAGAGCAATTGTTACATTGAAATGTCATAATAGTTCCCCACTATGATGAGAACCCAGAAGTGACATGATATTATTCTTAAATATATGTTATATATATAGATAATATAATTTTATAGGACACAAATGATATAGGTTATCAGGGTTGGATACTCATTGGACTTTGAGGCACTTTCTTATGGTGTACGCCCTTGTAATTTACAGTGCAGGAGATTATGATAACATGACCCGCCATTAGGAAATCCATATTTATATGTTTCATTGGATGTTACTATCTATATATGTGTGTATTGATCCTAATATTTTAAGATCATTTTTAATTTATATTATTAGTCATGTACTTTTATGTATTGATGAAAACCATGGTGACATATTTTCACGGTGAAGTAAGATATATTGGGTGCATCACGAGTATTATTGAATTAATGAATAATGTGAGAAAGGATTTTTATATTATATTATTTAATGGAATTTTATGTATGAAGATTTTTGATGGGGATGAAATATACTAAATAAATACATGGTCATGATGTTATTTGGGAAGGTTCATTTCTGAAAAGTCAAATAAAGAAACATTGAGCACACGGGTTGATGACACCAACATACAACCTGATCGATTAGAGATATCATGATAAAGGTAATATATTACACAAAAAGTGTTCATATGAGTTTTTATGTCATTACTAAATTAACTTATTTCTTTATGGGCGTCTTGGCATGTTGTTAGATACTAATGTTGGACTTTGAGTGGCCCTGCCTAATTCCACTGAGAAAGAATCCTAGAGAGTCACACACTAAGTGTATCCAGAACCTCAGTTAAATATTAAATATTATTTATTATATAACATATTGAATTAATATTATTCTTGTACGTGATTTAATGATTATTCATGTTTTCTTGGTTGCATATATTAATTCACTAGTTATTCGAGAGAATATTTGGGTGTAGGATATTTAATAAATATTTATTTTCTATTTAGTGGATTTAATATTTATTTATTTATTAGAGAATAATTTAGTAATATTTATTTATTAAATAAATATTAATTATTTAAGGCCTGGTTAATATTATGGAGGAATGATAGACTGGTTTTAAAGTCCTTGTGAGAAATAATATATATTAAATTTTATTTGAATAAATTTTAAACAATCTGTTCAAAAAATAATATTTAATTAATTCGAATATTTTGTGCATGTATGGAAATAATATTATTATTATTATAGAAATTTGGTTTTGTGGGTATTAAGTAAATAATATGGGTGCATGTGAAATTATTATTTTTTAACACTAGAACTATTTAAATCCAATTATGTTATTTTTAACCCCAACACTAGCCATTTGTTTTGGTTATACACAATGACATCTGAATAATCCTCTAAATCTGTAGATATTTCATCTTTAGGAACGCTCTTAAGGATGGAGAGAAATCCTTAACCACCCCTATCAATTCAATAGAGGACAAGGAGAGTCCTTATTTGAATTGATTCTCAAGGAGATCTTAGAAAAATGATGTAAGAGTTAGGATCTTCCAAGATTCAATCATAGATTCCTATAGTGTTGCTTAGAGATTAGTTGTGTGTGTGTGGATCACTACTATAGGGAATATATAGTTAATTTTTATGACACTAATCTGACACAATGTAGAGGTGTTATCAGATTCATCAACTAAGAAATAATTCATTACAAGGTAATTCTTTAACTAGTGAAATTAATTATAAATCAGTATGTAATGATCCTTAATTTAATTCTAGTATTCTCATGTCAATTAATATTTAATTAAATTTTGTTTTTCACAATATTATTCATTGTTTACATGTGGTATTAATCATTTATTATGAAAAAAAAAAAGCTGAGTTGGGAATCCCCCCACCGGTGCTTTCGTTGTTCCTAGAACCTTCAAGTGGTATCAGAGTGGTCACATAATTATTTATAATTATTTAATGATTTTTTATTTATTTACACATTTATTGTTAGTTTTCAATTATAATTTAATTGTTCTTTAAATTAGAATCATGGGATATACTCTCCATCCTCTTTGTTCCCAAAAATATAATAAAAAATGGATTAATTATGAATGAATAACATTCAAAGAACTTGTCAGGATGTGCTAAGGATTTTGGATAGTTAAAATAAGAGTACAAAATGTGCAGCTCATTGGTACACACTGTGTACCCATGTTTAATGAACCAAGAAAACTCGTGAATTAATTTAGAACATCGCGCATTTATTTCACATGGTGTGTAATTAATACACCATGTGTTTACTAGGATATCCCGGTGCATGGTTGGCTAGACTACGCTGCATGTAACATGAATATACAATGTGTGATCTATTGTTCAAATACGGGCCATGTGTTTTTTACATGGCATGTGTGATTGGTAACCATGTAACTTTGAGACCACACAACATGTAACTCATATACATGTTGTATACTCCATTAATGTCCATGGTAGGACAACAATTCTAGTCCCTCGGCATGTGTTGTGGATAGATGGAAAATATTTATACACGACGTGTGGCTGGATAGTACATGTTGTGTATATTAGCTATTTAAGAAGAATTTAAAATTAATTTATTATACTATTTAAAACTTATCAACATTTTTTTTTGTGTCATTAATTTGAATCATATACATCATGTGATGGGTTTTATATATATATATATTAAATTTCTGATTAATTTTTTTGTAATATTAGGAATTACATATCATGTATAAGTCATTATACAGTGATTACCCTATACGAATTTAAACATAACACACTATATAAATAACATGTGTTTGTGTGAAATTTATTTGATATTGCATGTTGTTAAATTATGTGATAAGACATGTATGTTACATGCCATATGATTAAACATTATATGAATATCATACACACCAGTTAGTTTAGATGAGTACTCATCATATTGCCTCTAAGGTGCATATTTTGTACTTAGTCAATTTTAAATAAATTATTTAATTAAATTAAAATAGTGATGGATGAGAATCTCAAGAAATTTTGGATGAGAATTAAGATAAAATAATTGATTAATTAATAAGATAATTAATTGATTTGGATGTGATTTATCTTAAATAAGAATGATTGGGAATGAATGATAGTTTATTAAATGATTAATTTGTTACATGTATGTGGATGATCATGAGCATAAAGTAGAAATTTTTTTGAGGTTGGTTTACTTTTAATTTATTATTAAATTAATTCGATGACTTATACTTCACCCCTCCACTCATTATGTAAGGGTTTGTGTGTCCACAGTTTCTTTTTATCAACCCTGTAAACCAGTCCTTTTGTTCCCCTCACCTATGTGTGAGTAAAAGATTATGTAATGGATGGAGCTCCCAGGTGAGTGGAGGTGGTTTATGTTTAGATCGTATGTTAAACCAGTCCAATATATGCATGGGTTTACAAGTGTAAAACTACAACATAAACCAAGTCATGGATCAATGTGTTTTTCCCTTAGGTCAAAAATTAGTTTATCATCTGCTGGATAAACTAACCATTAGGAAAAGATCATGATAATATCACTCTTATTATTGTATGGTAAACTACATTGTAGATGTTTTTTCATAATCACATGAATTAATTAATTAAAAAATCATGCAAGATATAACTAAAATAAATTGGATTGTGTGTAACTTTATCTAAGATGTGGTTAATCACTTAAGTAAATCCACTTAATGTTAACAAGAATGTAATAAAGATGAAAGGGTCAATTTATGCATAAAGATAAAAAACACCTCAATTTTATATATTAAGCTGGTGTATCCTTCCACTACTTCAGTTAAAATCGATTTGTAGTTCAAAGTACTTAACTAGCCAAAGTCGGGGTGCTTTCAATTATTAGGGAATTCTAACTTGAGTTTTGGGTCGAATTAACTTAGTTCACATAAAGGGTTGATTTTCAAAGAAGGAATTGGTATAACTAAGATGAAATGGTTGAGGAAATACAAATCTAGGATTTCAGGATTGGGAAGTCCACTCAACATATCAAAGAATTGTTAGTTAATGTGGTTGGAAAAATTATGCAAACCTAAAACCCTTCAAATAACTTATCAGGAAAAAGTATGGGTTATGATATGGGGAATATTATTCATTTCCACTAGAATGTAAAAACAATGGGATATTATAAAACTAATGGTAAAGGTTATTAGGTTTTGATAAAATAGTGGGATATTGATAAATTTAATATTTATTATATAATTTTATAAATTAGATAAAGTACTAAAATTATACTATTCTTAATTGTAGAAATAAAAATCTACATGACTTCAATCATATCATTGTGATCCATAATTTAGAAGGATAAACTTCTCACTGGAACTAATTTCCAAGAATAGAAAAGGCATATTTATATTATTTTACGTTGTGAAAGGAAATTATATGTTCTAGAAACTCCCATTCTTAAAGTGCCAAGCCAAGTGGTTAGTGAGGAAGAATTATCTCTGTATGAGAAACATTTATATGATATCACTTATGTAAAATGTTTCATGGTATCTTCCATATCCAATGAGATTCTAAAGAAACATGAGGATATAGATGTATATATCATGATTTCTCACTTTCATGGTCTCTATCAATATAAGGTGATACAAGATAGATATGAGATCTCTAATGAATTTTTCATGAAATCTTGGAGATTCATCTCCTACTAGGCCTCATTTAGTCAAGATGATTGTCTAAATAGAGCTATTAAACATATTAAGCATTAAATTCCTTGATGAGCTACACACAGATCTCATCCTTTCCTTACTACCCAAATAATTCTCTTGTTTTATTATGAATTATAGCATGAGAAATAATGATAAAACTCTTTAGTAACTTCTTACTCTCATTCATCAAGTTGACAAGGACATGGGGTTTGAAAAATATACAGTCCTTATAGCGAACAAGAAAATGAAGAATAATGAAAAGGGACCCAATACTCATACTAAGTCTAAATATCCTGATCACTATCCTTAAAATAAAATGAATATTTAAAGGAATTCAAAGTAAAAAATATATAGTATCTTTTCATGTGGTAAGTTAGACCACTGGAAGAAGATATGCACCTAGAAGCAAGGGTAAGCTAAAGGTGTGTTCGTTATTGGGTGTAATATTTATATATCTATACATTGGGTATTAGATACATCTTATGGTGCTCACATATGTATCCAAATATAGAAACCAAGTAGATTTTAAAATATTTTTATAGGAGAGGTGGATCTTCAAGAAACCAATAGAGCATGAATTTCTACTTTGGATATAGAAGACCACCACCTTCCATTACAATCTGGAATGACTTTTGTTTTAATGAACTTTTATTTTATGCCAAGTGTTACTAAGAACATCATCTATATTTCTTGCCTTGATATGGATGGATTTATTTTCAAATTTGGAAATAAATAATGTCTGTTTTACAAATATAGAATTTGTTTTGGTATGATATAACTAAATAACAGTCTTTATGTATTAAATTATAAAAATCAAGTATTTTCAATAGATAATGAATCATGTTTTCACAACACATATAACACCCAATTGTGGCATTACTGTCTTGGTCACATAAACAAGAAGAGTGTAATAAATCTCTATCAATATGGTTATTTAGACTATTTTTAGCTAATATCACTTGAAATATGTAATGCTTGTTTATAAGGAAAAATAACAAAAACACCATTTGGGGGATTGGGTGAAAGGGATACAGAGCTTCTAGGATTGGTACACGCTAATGTGTGTGGACCTTTTCTAGAAGAATATAGAGGTGAATTTTCTTACTTTATAACTTTTACTATTGGTTTGAGTAGATATGGATATGTATACTTGATGAGGTATAAGTCCGAGACATTTGAGAAATTCAAAGAGTTCAAGAATGAAGTAGATAGTCAAGTTGGTAAGAAGATAAATAAGGTTTGATCTGATAGAGGTGGTGAATATCTTAACAAAGATTTTATTGAATTTATACTAGAGTTTTGGATTCTATCTCAACTCACTCCACCTTATACACCATAGTGGAATAGTGTTAGTGAAAGTAGGAGACATACCTTTCCAGACATGGTAAGGTTGATGATGATTCATGCAGATCTTCCATTATACTTTTGGGGATATGAATAACAAAATGTGACATGCACATTAAAATAACAACAAACTAAAGAAAAAAAAATTCCCTTCAAATTATGGAGTATAAAGAAACTCGTTTTATCACATACAAATATATGGGGATGTGAGGAGTTTGTTAAATATACCTTTTTCAACAAACTAGCACCATGATGAAATAATTGTATATTTATAGGATATCCCAAGTAAACCAAGGAATATTATCTATATAACCCCTTAAATAAGAGAGTGATTGTTGGAAGACAATCCATATTTCTTAAGATGGATCACATCCTCAAGAAGTGTAATGGGAGCAATATTGACTTTGATAAAGTTGATTCTCAAGATAAAAAAGAGATGTTATAGGAATATATTTCATGAGTCCTCATAGAAGAAGTTGTTACTGAAACATAAGTACTGTATAGGAGTACTATAGAGGTAAGAGAACCATAAATATTTATTTTTACAATCACTGAATATGGTGGCTTATTATTGATTGAAAAAATGAACCAATCTCCTAAAAATAGGTAGTAGACAACTCAAAAGCTACAAAATGGAAATAATATATGAATTTTATGATATATTCCACGTATCATAACCAAGTTTGGGATTTATTTGATCTTCTAGTTGATGTAAATCTTGTTGGGTGTAAATGGGTATTCAAGATAAAACTAGACATGGGGGTAAAGTAAATACCAAAAAGGAATGAATTGTGGATAAATGATTTAAATAGTTTCAAGTTATTGGCTAAAATGAAACCTTTTCTCTAATTTCCATATTTAAATCTATTATAATTCTACTTTCTATAACAAATTACCATGACTATGAAATTTGGTAGATGGATGACAAAACAAAATTCCTTAATGGGAACCTTTAGGAAGATGTATATACAACACAAATAGAAGAGTTTTCAACCCCAACCAATTTTAAAAAGATATGAAAGTTGAAAAGATCAATTTTTGGATTGAAGAAAGAATTCAGGTCATGGAACATTCAGTTTTATGGAGCTATAAAGGAATTTGGTTTCATAAGGAATGATATAAGCCATGGGTTTTCAAGTGGTTTAGTGGGAGTACATACATTATCCTAGTAGTATATGTTGATGATATATTACTTATTATAAATGAAGTATCAGTCTTATAGTTAGTTAAGGACTGGTTAAACAAGTGGTTCTCTATAAAGGACTTGGGTGAAACAGCCTGCCTTATTAGGGTCATGATCATTTGTGATAGATCCAGGAGGCTTCTTGGACTAAGTCATAGTACATACATTAACCAAATATAAAAGATATTTAGTATGGAATGATCCAATATAGTATTGATTCTGGTGTCACATGGTATACATATTTCTAATAAAATGTGTCCTCGTGCAGAATAGGAGAAATAGATAATGAGTAATATATCATATACTTGTGTGATAGGATCAATCATGTATGTCATGATATGTACTAGGCTTGATGTTTCCTACACCTTGATCATGGTATTTAGTTATCAAGTTGATCCAATTGAACAACATAGGTATGTTGTTAAGGCTATCCTTAAGTATCTGAGAATAACTAATGATATGTTATAATTTAATGAAGGAGATAAGGATATAGTCATCAGGGGTTATTCTGATTCTAGCTTTCAAATAGATTACAATGATTTTAAGTCATAGTCAGGATAGGTATTCAGTCTCAATGGAGGAGTTGTAAGCCATAAGAGTTCAAAGTAGCTAGTTTTCACTGATTCTACATTAGAATCTGAGTATATAGTATCTTCTAATGTAATCAAATATTCTATTTGGATATGAAACTTTATTTAATATCTTGATGTGGTACCTAGAATTAAAGACCCTATGACATTATATTATGATAATACTATAGTGGTAGCTCTTGCAAATGAGCCAAGGTGACACCAGCTAATCAAGAACATACTCTGTAAGTATCACCTCTTGAAGTATTTTTCCTATAGGGGTGAAGTTGTGGTGACTAGAGTTTCCATAGAATAAAATATGGTAGGACCATTGACTAAAGCCTTATCTCAATATAATCATGAGTATCATGTGAGAGCTAGTGGATTTAAGGTTGTTATATGTTGGATCTAGTGAAAGTGGGATTCTTTTAGAGCCGGTTCCCTAAAACAAACTTCTATATACTTTATTATTACAGATATTTCTTTTTTTAATATTAATAAACTTATTATCATATTATTATTATTATTCTATGTGACATAGTATGTGATAATATTCTAAGAGTAACTTCTGCACCGAAAGGTCATAGCAGTTTCCCGCTATGATGAGAACCCAAAATTATCATGATAGTATTATTAAATATATTTTCTATAGAAATATGATATCATTTTATGGGACATAAATGATATAGGCTATTAGGAGTGAAGACTCATAGAATTTTAAGAAACTTTCTCATGGTGTACACCTTTGGTAATTTCTAGTGAAGGAGATTATGAGAACACAACCCACCGGTAGGAAATCCATATTTATATGTTTCATTGGATGTTCCTATTTTCAAATGTGTTTACTTATCCTAAGACTTTAATATTATTATTAATAGATATTATTATCCATGTACTTTTATGTATTGATGAAAACTATGATGAGATATGTTCACGGTGAAGTAGGATACGTTGGGTGCGTCACGAGTAATATTTCATTAATGAATAATATGAGAAAGGATTTATCACTTCTATTATTTAATGGAATTTGATATATCAATCCCTTTTATAGTAATGAAATATCATAAATAAATCCATGTTCATGGTGTTTTGTTGGAAGGTTCATTTTCGCACTACTAGAACTTGGATTTATACCAATATACCTATACCAATGGTTTTGGAGAACTACTAATATAGTTATTGCATGTGTTCTCTATATAAATAGTTCTCAAAAACCATTTTTATAGGTCCCAAAATTTTGGGTACCTATAATAACAGTTTTGGATAACTTTTGGTATAGGTACCCAATTTTTTTATGAATTATTTTTTCAAATAATATTAAATACTACAAAATTTAAATTAATTTTGAATATACATATATACATGTGTGTATAATTATATTCAAAAAATACATTATAGAAGAGTGGTTAAGTTATTTAATTATAAATGGGAGGTTCTAGGATAAAAACTTACAAAAAAAATTACATTACTTATACCAACGGTTTCCAAAAATAATTGGTATAGGTATTTCACATCCATAACCTATACCAATGGTTTCCAAATTGTTGGTATAGATTGCCTATACCAACAGTTTTCCCAAAACCATTAGTATAGGTCTATACTAATGTAAAATCACCCAATGTTCCCTCAAACCATTGGTATATCCTATACCAATGGTTTGAGGAGCTATGACAATGGTTAAATCTATTGGTATAATCATTTTTCTCAGAAGTTCTATAAATCCAAAGAAAGAAACATTGAGCACATAGGCTGATGACACCAGTATAAAACCTATTTGATTATAGATATAATCATAAAGGTATTATGTTACATGGTAAATGTTCATATGAGGTTTTATGTCATTGAAACATTGACTTCATTCTCTATGGGTGTCTTGGCGTGTTTTTAGACACTAACCTTGGAATTTGAGTATCTCTAACTAATGTCACTGAGAAAGAGACCTAGAGGGTCACACACTAAGTGTATCCAGAATCTTATTTAAATATTGAATATTATTTATTATTTAATATGTTGAATAAATATTATTCTCATATGTGGTTTAATGATTATTTATTTTTTCTTAATCATATATATTCATTCACTGGTTATTCAAGAAAATATTTGTGATAAGAATATTTAATTAATATTTATTTTCTATTTATTGAATATAATATTTATTTATTTATTGGTGAATAATTCAGTGGTATTTATTTATTAAATAAATAGTCATTATTAAAGTTCTGATAAATATTATGTAGGAATGGTGCATCAAGTTTAAAGGTTTGGTGATAAATAATATATATTAAATATTGTTTGAATAAATTTTAACTAACTTGTTAAATAAATAATATTTAATTAGTTTATATATTTTTTTCATCTCAAGAAATAATATTATTATTATTTATACATGGGGTTTTGTGAGGATTAAATAAATAATGAGGGTGCATGTGCAATTACTATTTTCTAACCCTAGAACTATTTAAACCCAATTATATTATTTTCAACCTTAACACTAGCCATTTGTTTTGGTTGTGCACAATTACATCCATAGAATCCTCTCAAGACCTATAGGGATCCTATCAAATAATTATCTCAAAAACACAGAACCATCCTCCTTCACCACCCATCTCATTTCAAGATAGATCAAGGAGATTCCTTCTTTGTAGTGATTCTCAAGGAGATCATAGACAAATGGCGCAAGTGTTGGGATCTTCCATGATAGAACTTGGAGATTCATACGGCATCACTCAAAGGTTTTTGTTGCATGTGTGGATCACTTATAGAGGGAATATATACTTGATTCATGCAATGAAACAATGAAATGATGTAGATACATTGTCAAATTCATCAATGAATAAATAATTCATAATAAGGTAATTCTTTAACTGGTTAAATTAATTATAAATTATTATGTGATGATCTTTCATTTGGTTCCAACATTCTCATTTCAATTAATATTTTATTCAATTCTATTGGTCATGAAATTCTTCATTTTGTTCATCTTAGATTAATCTTCTATTATGATAAAAATATAAGTTGGGAATTCTTCCACCGACGCTTCTACTATGCCTAGAAACTAAAGTCCCAAGAGGCTATAAAAAAGTCTTCATTCTTTGTTTACTGCAAGGTATGTCATTTCACAAATTTATTTAGGGTTTTGGATGAATTTTCGTTTAATTGGACATCAATTTGGGTTTTTAATTTGTGGATTTTATATTTACTATGATTGGGGTGCATTAGGAGTGGAACACACCTAGTTGGTCGTGTTTCCAACGTCACTGGACTTCCTGAGGAGTTTATATCCTATTATTCTAAATTGGGTTTTTGGTTTTAATTAATTAATTAATTAATTAATTTGATGATGTTGGATTTTTATACAGGGACTATTAAACTCGATGGAGTTTAGTACAGTCCTAGAGTGATTTATTGGATTTCTATTTGAGGTGGGTCACCTTGGCTTTATTTGAGACTCTTGGTTATTTGGTTATTTTATGTTTTTTTTCCTTTATTAGTATTTTTTCTATATATTTCATGATTTATATGATTTTCTATAAGGTTCGTATGGGATCACATTAGCCTAACAACCAACATGGATGTATATATTGTTAAACAGTTTGATAGTGAATCTATGGTTGAATGAGTATCAGTGGCCCTCCTTATAGTGTTGTTTGGTGGAATACATTAGCTTTTAATGATAAAATTTCTCCTTTTTAAAATTTGATTTAAAAAAGCATACATTGGCATGGTTTCAAAAAGAAATCTTGATAGTCTTGTGTGAGTTGGTTTTGGTCTATTTCACTTCATAAGGGTAATTACTCGGTTTTCTGTAACCTTTGTGTTTGTTGTGATTCATGTTTGTGAAGGACTGTGGACTATGTGTAGTGATTCATGAGTTATATGGGTTGCACTGTGAGAGATTTCTTATGGTATCAAAGTGAAATTTGGTTCAGATGGACATGATGGACCCCTAAAAGGGGAAAGGTGGATCTCAAATGTGTTTGATACTCAGGACTGGGTCTTGAGGGACTAATACCCTAGTGATGATCTAGTGATCTATTTTTCAAGTTGGATAACTTGTTTTTTGTTTCTTTCATGTTATTGAGGTGTCCTTCCCATAGTCTATAGGGATGGGTAGGTGTTCTCAATGACCTCCCTAGAAGATTTGGGGATGGTTTGGTGTGATTATTGTGCCCTAACAAGGGTATTTGGTCAAGGTCCTTTCTAGATGTGGCTTGGGTTAGTGGAAAGTTCATGGTTTTTTCCTTCAGGTATCGGTATAGGACCTCCCCAAATTATGTGTGGATGGGTTGATGTGCATTATAATAGATTGGGCCTTCCATCCCATTACTTTGTGAGAAATATAGTGGTAGAAGTTACTATAGGACGTTCTAAAGAGTTTAGAGAAAAAAAGGAGAAGCTGGCTGGAAAATCCTGCTGGGGTGATCCCTATGGCATAGAGCCTTAGGCTATGTATAGTGAACCTACTTTTTCTTACATAATTATTACATCATTTTTAAAGATAAAAAACATAATATTTATAAATTCAAGGATTGAAAGGTTTAGTGTCTTGGGAAAATTAGGACCATACATCACTTATACATAATAAAACATTAACATTATTAAAATCCTTATTCTTTATCCACTTAAAATATCTTATGTTATCCTTAGTACATGTAGTCACCTAAGGATATACATCAAATAAATGGGTTATCTAAAATCCCAATGATAGGAGGAATAAGGGTCATGAATCAATATAACATGGGTGATCATAATCATCAGAATCACATCATAAGAATAGGATCATCATCATAATCATGAGGGAAAAATTTGATAAAGGCATGGAATGTGAAAATGTATAAAAATAAAACATCATTCCATAGTTGTCAAATACCACACATAGTTGTGAACAAAGCTAGCATCATGTTCATGTATAACATATGCGCATAATCATAACGTCATCATTGTGAAAAAAATATAGCATCATGTTCATATATGATACACATTATCTCATGAGATACATCAAATTACCCAATGCATTAAAGGTATATATATATATATAGGAACCTAGAAAACTTTGATATGGGAGGGGTGAATCAGGGTGTCGACTTTTTATTAAAATGAGATGGATCTTGTCCTCATGTTGGTACGAACCTATTAAACCTGTCTCATAGAATCATGTAGTTATTAAACACCCAGATAAAAAAATAGAAACACAACATAATGGTTTTACTTGGTTCACCACTAATGGATAGTCCAAAGATCATACACCAGAAGTGTGTCGGTTATACCTAAATCCACTAAGATTTACTAGGTATTTTGGATTACAATTGTTCAAACACGATCACTCTGTACTAGGCATACTACCCTTACAAGACTTTTAGGGATAGCACACGGCCTCTCTCAGATCACTTCCATAGACTCCCCCTTTCCCATTACATTGGATAAAGTCTTACTTGGTTTATAAACTTGAAGGTCACCTCAATAGATTTTTCATTTAAGTCTTTACCCCTGATTAGCATGAGACTCTTCTTAAACCATAGTCCTGAATTGATGCACTTGGAAGCATAATTCACTAAAACTATATTTTCAACACTACTATTCATAAAGATCATGGACTTTGTGAGACCCCCTTCTTATTTCAAAGATACTTCACCCTTTGAAAACCCACTACCTTTCATGAATATCCCAGCCTTCATGAATCTCCCATCCTTTACAGAACTCAAAATATTTGCAAAGCTCCTAGTCTTTTCAAGACCACATTTTCTGAAATTCTTTAAGTTCAATTAGTTCTTAACCATACCTTTCATGAATCTTGTGTTCATGAAGAGTTTTTGAATCAAAAATAATTCCCATCATGAAATGAACTTAACAAAATCATATCATTTCACTTGTTTTCCAAATTCTCTTGGTTCCTTCTGAAGATGATTGGGCTCCTATTTAGAGACTTTTCCTTTTATTAATATTTCAATATCACCACATCCTTTCCACAAATATCCCCCATTAAAGTTCCCAAAGATAATTCTCTTCATAAATATCTACTAAAAATTTTACATTCTTGAAGATTCTCATAATATTGAATCTTACCGTCATTTCTTCATGACCCATATATTCATCACGAAACCTCCTTCATAAACCTTCAAAACTTTGTGAAAATAGATTTCAAGTTCCTTCATGAATCTTCATGTCTTCATGAAACTCCAACCTTCATGAAAATATATGCCTTTACCATATTTTGAAGAGTCGTTCCTAGAAACCCACCTTTCATGAATCTTTCTCCTTTCACCTAATTTTGAACTCTAAAAAATGGGAAAACATTGGTAAATGATTCCACCTTAAATGCTAAAGCCTCCTGCACTATAAGATCATTTTTCTTGCAAAATACCTAATCAAACCAGTGTGGATTGATAAAAAAACAAAAAAAAACACTTTTTTTATAACTATGAAAAACCTTCGTTCCAATGCTATATAATTCTAGGCTCACCCATCACATTATAATATTCATATAATCATTCATGCCACATATAACATATAATAATCATAGTCATGAAATAACCCATGGAAAGGAATGGGTTTTATAAGGATTTCATAAAGCATACATTCATGAATACACTTTGGGGTTCCCTAATGAAAAAGGTAGATTATAATTTTGCATAAAAGATCATTTTTCTTTGGATAAGAAAAAACACATGAGGAGTCAAAGATTTTTTTTGGAAAGAAAAATCTTTTTGAAAAATCTTTGTATTTGGATTAAAATCAAGTTGGAAACATTATATCCTAGAAAAGAGAAGGGAAGAATAGTGAAAGGATATTTTAGGAACTTTAGAGGAATATCCATAATAAAAATGACTTGAAATAGGGATAACTCAAAGAAAAGGAGATGGTTTCACGAATCCCCTTACCTTAATTCCCACTTCATTTCATTACTTTTACATCTCATGAATCATAAAATTATATTTATTAAAAAATTGATCTAGAAGTAAATTATTTTCATTTTTATCATTGTTTATCAATTATAGTCATTTGATTATATTTCTTAATTTCCTTTGTTAAATGGAAGACATTTTGATATCATGTTTTCCTTAAAAAATACCATTTTTCTTTTATTTCACTATTTTGTTTAATGGAATTTATACATTAGTAGAATTAATTACAGAAGATTAAAATAAATATATTTATACATTTATAAATCATAAATGATTTATAATAACCATCCATAGGTTTTGTGGTAATAAAATAATTGGAAACATCCTTTTTGGTGGTAAACCATTTGTTAACGGAAATGTTTTCCAACTTCAAACTCCAAATCCCTTCGATGGTTGTTAGCATAGCGCTTTTTCTGACTCGAAGTAGCTTTTATATATTGTTGGATTTCTTAAAAATTCTCTATCATCTCTTACACCAGATCAAATCCATGTAGATTTCATTTTCCAACTTCATCCCAATAAGTTGGAGTTCTGCATTGCTTCCTATATAGAGCTTCATATGGAGGCATTTGAATACTCTAGTGGAAACTATTGTTATATAAGAACTCAATTAATGGTATATGTTGATCTCATCCTCTTTTAAATTCCATTTATCAATATCTCATCATGTCCTTAAGTATTTGAATGGTCCTTTTAGATTGTCCATCAATTTGGGGGTGATATACCGTACTAAAATTCAATTCAATATTCAAAACATATTGAAAACTTCTCTAGAATTTAGAAGTGAACCTTGGATCACAGTTAGAGATGATTAAAAGTGGCACCCCATATAGCCTCACCACTTTAAAAATATATTGGAAAGTTGTTCAAGAGGTAAATCTTTCCGAATAGTCATGAAGTGGGAAATATTGGTGATTCAATCCACTAAAACCAATTTCACATTGTTTCTTTTGGGTGTCTTTGGGAGACCAGTGAAAATTTCCATAGTGACATTCTCCCATTTCCACATGGGTATAAGTAATGGTTGTATCATACCTTTGGAATTTTGTTGCTCTACTTTAACTTGTTGACATACCAATCACATTGAGATATACTCTGCAATATCCTTCTTCATGTTGTCCCACCAAAATTTCTCTCAAAGATTATTTTACATCTTGGTACTTTTAGGATGGATGGAGAAAGGTGAGTTGTGTGTATTATATAATATCTACTTCTTTATCTCAGGTGATGTAGGCACACAAATCCTAGTTCCAAATTAAATCACTCCATCCTCATCAATGTGAAACTCATGTAGCTTCCCTTACTTTACTTTTTTCACCATCCTTTCAAGCCCCATATCATCCATTTATGCCTCCTTGATATTCTCTTGGATATATGTCTATGAAATAATTTGGGAATGGTGGGATGTATTCTTTGTAATTATGATTTCCAGACCCATCCTTTTCATATCCATGAATATAGGGTCTTTCTCAATCTACATCATGGATAAAGTAGCAGGTTATATCCTTATAAGACTATTATCTGCCTTGTTTACCTTTCTTGGATGGTGATTAATAGAGAAATCATAGTCCTTGACTAGCTCTAATAATCTTATTTGATTCGTGTTTATCTCCTTTTATGTGAATATATAATTTAGACTCTTATGATCGGTATATATGTCACGCTTCTCACTATAGAGATAGTGTCACCAAATATTCATGGTGAAGATCACAACTACTAAATCTAAATCATGTGTCGGGTAGTTTTCCTCATGTATATTCAACTATAATGAGGCATAGTCCATCACTTTTTCATTCTTCATGAGTAAACAACCCAATAATTTCTTCTAAGCGTTGTTATACATCACAAAACTTTATCCACTTGTTGGTAGTGTGAGTATAGGTGTAGTGATTATACTCTTCTTGATCTCCTTAAATATTTCTTCGTATTTTTCCATCCATACATACTTTACCCCTTTCCATGTTAACTTAGTTAGTGGGATATAAAATCAGGAAAATTTCTCACAAAACATTAGTATTACCTTTCTAAACCAAGAAAACTATGGATTTCTATGACACTAGTGGATCTGGGACATTTCTCAATTGCCTTTATCTTTGAAGGGTCCATAGAAATTTCATTTCATATGATCACGTTCCCCATGAATGTGACTTTCTACATCTAAAAGTCACACTTGTTGAAATTAGAATACATTTTCTCCTCCTTAATGTCTCCATTATGATCCTTATATTCTCTTCATATTCCTCTTTACTCATAGAGTAAATGAGAATATTGTTGATAAAGACTATCAAATATTTGTTGAGGTAGTATCTAAAGACTCTATTCATCAAATACATGAATATTATAGGGAAATTAGTAAGTATTAAAGAAATCACTATGAAATCATAATGTCTATACCTTATACAAAAAGTGGTATTCTGAATACATTCCTTATTTGCCTTCATATAATGATATCCAGAACTAAGATCCACCTTTGAGAAGTACTAATCTCCTCATAGTTGATTAAACAAGTCACCAATCCTTGGTAGAGGGTACTTTTTCTTTATGTTGATCTTGTTTATCTTCTGATAATCAATTCACATTCACATTGATCCATCCTTCTTCTTGATGAAGAGCACTGGAACACCCTAAAGCGATGAACTAGGGCGTATAAACTCTTTTTCCAAATTCTCTTGTAGCTGCTTCTTTAACTCCTCCAGTTTGATTGGGGCCATCCTTTAGGGGAATTTAGATATATTAGTGGATCTAGGTATAAGTTCTATTGAGAAATCTACCTTAAGATTTGGGGTAAGTCCAGGTAATTCTTCAAGAAATTCATCAATGTATTCCCTTAAAACAGAAGTTTACTCCAAGTTGATACCTTCCTTTGAATCAACCATTTGGGTAAGGTATGATTCTTCACAGGGTATCAATACCCACACCGTTGATGGATTTTACAAAGTATATTCTTGATATTCCTTACATTTATAGAGTCACATGGGATGGTTTAGAATATGAAAAGAGATTTCCTTTTCTTAAAAGTTGATGTGTGATCTATATAATGTGATCCAATCCATGCCCAGTATAGTGTTTAATTCCACCAAGGGAAGTACTGTAATATTTTCTAGAATAATATTCCCACAGACTATTATAAGATAAGATTCCAAAACTTGGGTTTCAATGATCACACCACTGGGTGTTTTTATAGATATCTCTACTTCAAGGTTTTGGGGCTTCGATTCAAAAGATCTAGAAAAATTGCATGATATAAAGGTATAAATAGAAATGTAATCAAATAAAACTTTTTCCATTCTTAATTGAATATTAAGTGTACCATGTAAAACTTCATTTTCATACTCCACTTCAGTAGTAGTGATGGCATAAGATTTATGATATCTCAACCTAGATTCCACTTAATGGTGCCTAAAGCTAGTGGGACACATGGCCTCAAGTGTACCTCCCCATACACTAGAGGATATCGTCTAGTAGTGAGGGTCAAAGTTGTTATGGTGGGGAGACTATACCCTCATGATTAGAGTATCATAGCGGTGGAATAAATAGATAAGTAGAAAAACCATAATAAATATTTGACACTAGAATTTAAAGCTTAAAAAGGTAATAAATAATCAGCATCAATAATAAACAACATCATATATAAAATTGTGTAATGTCATGTGTCTATCAAGATTAAATAGGAAAACATGGAATCAGGAATGCAATATTGTATAGGTATCAAAAGAACAAAAAGACCAAAAAGTATATCTCCAATAACATCATGATCCATAGCTCGGTCTTGTGTTTCCCCACTCTCATGCTATAAGTAACTCAACTATCAATAACTGGGAACTTTCCCCTATCCCTACCTACATCCACATAATCTTATAGGGTACTATCGGTGGCCTGGATAGGATGTGAGATAAACTTAGTAGTCTTCCACCAATGGTTCATATAGATATCCATTCAGTTCATATATAATGAAAATGTGCAGGTAATAATGAAAAGTAATAAAAACTAAAAAGGTTCAGTTCTTTCTCCTAAAGAACACTAATATGACACTACCTGCTTCATCCTAAATCATATAATCTCTCAAAAAGTAACCATGTGTACACATATATATGGTTTATATATGTAGTAGAATCTATAGCCATATATATGGATACTGCTACTAGCCTGGACCCGAGGCATAACTCAGGCATCCATGGGTTGTAGCCTGATTTACACAAGTATCAAGGGATGTCATTCCCAGTATCACAAGAATAAGGGACTCCATGCCCAGTTTCATAATAGTAGTGTCTCCATGCCTGAATCATAATAGTAAGGGTCATTATGCTTGTATATCATATTTGTAAGGGTTACCATGCATGAATCATATCAAGAGGGCCATTATTCCCATATCATAATTATAGAATCTTTATTCCCATTTCATATCATATTCATATGGTTCACAATGCCTGAATCATATCAAGAGGGTCACTATGCCCATATCATAATTATAGGGTCGCCATAACCATTTCATATCAAGAGGTTCTCCACTCCCATATCATAATTATAGGGTCTTCATGCCTATTTCATAATTATAGGGTCGACGTGCCTAAATCATAATTATAGGGACATCATGTCTGGATCATATCAGTAGAGACGTCATGCCCATATCATATCAGTGGTGAATTCATGCCTGAATCTTATCAGTAGGGTCTTCATACCCATGTATCAAAATTAATAAGGGTCTACATGCCCATACATCACATTAGAATAAGGTATGCTATGCTCATATATAACAATAGTAGGAGGGATGTCATTCTTGAATATAAAAATTGAAAAAGATACACCATGACCATATATAATAAATTATAGGGTTCTTTATTCCCATCTTCATAACAGTGATAAGTAACCAATGACTTAAATATGAGATAATGGGTAGTTCATAATTCATTATCATTTATCTTAATAAGGGAATAACTATTTTCCTATTTAATCAAGTGGAATGGTTGTACCACTCTCTTCCATTCAATTCATTATAGATTGATAAGTGTGTTAGTCATGTTATACCATAATAATTATCCAATTCATTTATGACATCACAGTTTATAATTCAAACCAAAACCATATAGAAGATGGTTTTTTCATTTAGAAATTTATAGTTACAATGTAAATTTCATCAGCACACCTCAAGGAGTGACAACTTTGAAGGGGACCTATTAGAGTCATTAGTTTATCAATTAAGGCAACCAATTAAAGGCATATTCAATTTAGGGGAAACACACAGTGAAGATAGAATGAAACACATAATTTATAGTATAAATCATCCCAAATTTGAGGGATAAATACTAGACAACCTACCTTATGCTTTTATAGGATCACTCTTCTAGTGTCGACCTTTGTTTTGGACAAGATCAGAAGAAAATGGTAAAATATACGAACACCCTGAAAATAGGGAATATTAGACTTTATATAAATAGCATTTTCAAGAGGAATAAAAATGAAAAAATACGTAATATGAATGGAGAACTCTCCATTGTACATCCAATGAGATGATCGGAAGTTGAATCAAAGTCTGGAAAGAAGATTTATCAACGAACCTAGGAAGAGAGGATTGGGAGCTCAAAAGGAGAGTAAGAAGTACTCCTATCCACTGGAATGGATAAAATAAAATTGTTGTTTTAACATATAATCCATTAAGGTAAATTTGGTAAAATCATCCAAAAATAAGGGGTCGCACGGTTTTTCCACACAGTTGGACAAACCGTGCACCAACCATGCACCAGGAACTATCAAAATAGAGGATCCACATGATTCATGTGCATGGTTTGGGAAATTACATGCAAACCATGTGATTTTCCTCTGTTAAAAATTACAGATCCTGTGCACGGGTGTGAACCTTGGGTCACATGGTTAGGTAAAATCATATAACCTACTGCTTCCCCCTGAAATGCCCTGCATGTTTAGTAAAAACTATACATACTAGGTTTTATGGTTTATACTAACCAAGTGGACCAGTGTTCCCCTCCACCATCTAGGGTTATGGGATCCAAACAAGCCCTAGAAACCCTCATTTCCTCTATAACCTCACTAGGCATTCACATTAGGTCAAAACCAAATAATTAGATAAAAAATTAAAGGATCTATACCTCATAGAAAAAATTGATTCTTATATCCTTTCCACCTTAAAGGAACTCGTCCCTGAGTTATTCTTCCATGGGTGGTAGAACACTGTCTGAGAATAACTCTAGCCATTGAGCACGTACATCGGCCTCCCACTCCCAAGTCTCATCATGTACACGACCATGCTTCCATAACACCCATATTAAAGGGATAGACTATACTCATGGAACTTTTGTGCTCTAGTCAACAATGAATATGGGATACTCCTCAAAAGAAGCATCAAAATCTAACTGAATATCCTTGGGATAAAAATTATGAGATGGGTCAGCATGATAACAGTGAAGCTATGAAACATGGAAGACATTGTGCATGGCGCGGTACCTCTTAGGTAGTAACAACTAAAAGTATACCATCCCGAATATATCCAAGATCTCAAATGGCCTAAAAAATCAAGGTGATATCTTCCCTTTCCTTTGTATCCTTTTGTTCCCAAGTTTGGGAGATACCTATAAGAAAACACAATCCATGACCTTGAACTCCAAAGGCCGTCAATGATTATCAACATTAGATTTATATCTATATTGGTCTATATGAATTCACTTCCTAATAAGATGAACCTACTAAAAAGTATCCTAAATGAGATGAGTACCCAATAGCACTACCTCTTTTACCTCTAACTAGCACAAGGGTGAACGGCATGGCCTACCGTAAAGGGCCTCAAAAGGATCCATCTGTATGGTCTCCTGATAGTTATTATTGTAGATGAGCTCAACAAGAGGGATATTATTTTACCAAGAACTATAAAAATCATGGATGTATGCTCATATAATTTTCTCCAATACCTATATAGTCTGTTCTGACTTCCCATCAGTCTAAGGGTGAAAAGATTTTCTTAGAAGCACCTGTATACCCATATCTCTCTGTAACCCCTACTAGAAACTCAATGTGAAACAAGAATTACTATCTAAAATGATTGTAATAAGGACCCAATTTAGTTGTATAATATCATAGACATATAGTATTCCCATCCCATCAACTGTGAAAATCTCACAGATGGGAAGGAAGTGGGTTGCCTTTGTCAGTCAATCCATGAATACCCAAACTACATCGCTACCTCAAGGTGACCTCGGTAATCCAACCAAGATATCCATATCAATATCCTCCCATTTCCATTTTGGTACTTGTAATGGCTATAAAAATATAGCAAGATACTGGTATCCTACCTTCACCTACTAATAGGTGGAACACCTAGTGATAAAACCTGTTATTTGAAATTTCATCCTAGGCCACCAATATTGTTGGCACATATCACAATACATCCAGTAGATGCCTAGATGGATTTCCCACTGAGAATCATGAGACTCTCACATAATCTACTCTATCATATATTTAGGGACCTAGATACACCCATGTATATATAGGATTTAATCTCCATCAATAGACCAATCTAGAGGTGGGTCCTCACTAGAAATACTTTCCTATAGGACCAAGCCTTCAGGATCTGAAAACTGCCTCATCTTTACTCTCTCTAAAAGTAAAGAGGTCACTAATAGCAATGCAAGTATAGAATATCCATTAAGGTCTTGAAACTCTATGTGCATCTCAGAAAATATATTCATAAGTTTCCACTCACTACTAGCCTCCTAAACCATCTGTGTCTGAGTCCTCCTACTTATAGAATCAATAATAACATTTCCCTTTCTGGGAATATAGGAAAGCTCAAAGTCAAAGGACTATAGGTATTCCACCTTTGTTGCCTAATATTCAAGTCATTCTACATGAAAATATACCTAATACTTTTTTGGTCTGTAAACACCAAAAAATACTCTCCCAACAAGTAATGCCTCCAACAAGGCAAGGCATGAACAATAGCAGCTAACTCAAGATTGTGTGTCAGGTAATTATTCTCATAAGGCCTAATCATTCATAACCCGTATGTAATGAATCAATATTCCTACATCAGAAATTCTCCTAAACTGATTACTGATGTATCATAATACACTATATAGCATCTAACCAACTTTATAAAAATCAGGATCAATGCTAAATTTAGTCTCCCTTTCAGCTCTTGAAAGGCTGTATTATAGGCTTCTGACCATATAAACTTCACACCCTTCTTATTCAATCCTGTAATATGTGATTCTAAGTGTGATAAGTCTTGTATGAAACACCTATAATAACCATATATCCCCAATAAACTTCATATATCAAATAATTTCTTGGGATTATCCTAGGTAACTATAGCACTCACCTTCTATGGGTCAACTGATACTCCTACCTCTAAGATAATATGACCCAAGAAGTGAACCTTATCAATCAATAAGTGTAATTTAATGATATTTTCATATAGTTAGTTCTCTCTCAGTGTATTTAGAATGATCTCAAGATTTGTGTCATGGTCATTTTGAGTATGAGAATACACCAAGATGTCATCAATGAAGACCACCATGAATGAATCAAAAAACAGGTGGAAAAAACAATTCATCAAATCCATAAAAATGGAAGTTGAATTCATGAGACTGAAAGAAATAACCATATACTCATAAAAACCATAATGAATATGAAAATTCATACATGGTATGTCTGAAGGTCTAACATGCACCTGGTGATAGCCCAGTCTCAAATCAATCTTTGAGAAAACCCTCACTCCTATGAGCTGGTCGAAGAGATCACCTATACGAGGTAAGGGGTGTCATTTTTTCACATTAATCTGATTCAACATCCATTAATCCACAAAAATCCTAAGTTTTTTGTTTTCCTTTTTAGTGAAAAGGACTATTGAACCCTAGGGAGAAGTATCAGGCTATATAAAACCATTGGCCTCTAAATACTCTAGCTACCTCTTGAGCTACTTTAACATAGTAGTAGTTATACTATAATGAGTAATGGATATTATTGTATATCCAAGAATTATATCGATAGTAAATTCTAACTCTCTATTAGAAGGTAGCTCGAAAAAATCTTCAGGGAAAACATCCCTAAAATGATCAATTACGGGAGGGAATTTAGTCTGATGTAATCTATGATCATCCATATAGAGGCTATTAATATGGGTGGTTTCTCCACCTATCCCAAGATTCTTTAGTCTAGATCAATCTATCTATACATCCCACTCATCATTGTGGATATAACTACCTCCCTCTGGTGATGTGAATGACACCCTTAGGTGATAAAAATCCACATATGCATGATAGGGGACCAACTAGTCCATCTTGAAAAGGAAATCAAATCCCATCATCTCAAGGATAAATAGGTCCCACAAGAAATTATAGCCACTTATATCAAGGGGTAACTCCCTAAATTGGTGTACGCTATCAAAACGTATACCCAAAGGAGTATCAAGTGTTATCACACTACAAAAGTAATTAATATTAAGCCTAAGAATTTCTACAATATCTACAAAGATAGAATGTGGAGAACCTATTTCAAATAAAGTATACATAATAATGGAGGATACTAGAATAATACCTAAAATAATAGATGTCATATCACCCTAATCCTCTGGTATAGGTTGTACTAAATAAATCTAGCTCGGTCCATCGCCTTGTGATGTAACCCGACTACTCAAAGAAGGTTTTCTTTGTTGGAGCTATATATCTGAATCCAAGATACCTTTTCCATGACCTCCTAATCTACTTATATGGTCAATAGTAATCCATACACCTACCTAGCAAGGTTCTCCTGGTCTTTCTCCTGGAGGATTATCTAAAATGGATCCTCTCCTACTAGGCACAAATGTGAAGGTCCTATAAAGACACTGAAGATGAACCAATCTAAAGTAGCCTCAGCACTCAATGGGGCCTCTGGGACACTATGGATTCTTCTTCCTTGGCTTCCCATGCTGGTGAAAAAACCCATAACTGTTAGTGGGTGTCACCTAGTTGCCACTGCTCACATGTGAAGTCTCAAAGCATCGCTTATGATCACTAGTAAAACCACTAATTTTTCATATTTCTAAACCACCATGGCTCACACCATCTACCTACCTTAGTTTTTTCACAGTTATAAGAGCCTGGTTCACTATATCATACATGGTGGTCAATCATAAAACATTCACCTGAGAATGAATAGGATGCTTAATCCTGTCCTAAAATCATCTCTCTTTTGCTGGATCATCAGCAATATAGATAGGTACAAAGCACTAAATCTCTATGAAATTAGATAATTAATCTATAACACACATAGAACCCTACTTTAGTTTCATGAACTCCCTAACACGATCATCCCTCAGGGTCTTAGGGAAGAAATAGTTATAGAATCTATATTGTAAATCCCTCCAAATCACTTCCTAATACTGACTTGTCTGGTTTGGAATATCCCACAAATGTATGGTGGATCTATGAATCATACAAGTAAAGAGATTCTCTCACCTATCATGAGGTGTCTCAAGGTTCTCAAAGATATATATGACCATATCTAGACATAACTCTACAACTTGGGGCCACCATACCCTAAAAAAGTAGGGGGATGTTGCTGCTGGAACTCCCATGTAAGCTCTCTCATAGAATGGGTAGGTCACAAATCTCCCTGTATAGTCTACATAAGCCATAGAAACTCCCTTAAAAACTATACATCATCAAATGAATTTGATATAATAGGAGGTGGAATAGGTGTCACTACTATAGGTATCACTAGTGGCTCAGGACCCACCACCTCCAGAGCATGGTCATCACCACCCTCCTAGCGCATGACTAGAGGACGTCATGGTGGTATAGATATAAAAATGAAAAATTAATTCCTCGGATAGGATAGATCATGTTAAAGATCATAGATACACATAAAGGATGCGTAAAATCCTTCCTGAGTAAGAAAATTACCCCTTTGCTTTCTCTTAGAGCTAGGTCTAAGTGATGGGAACAATTAAATAGAACACAAAATATGTTACCTACTACCCACTACTAAGGTCAGGTCTGGGTAAAGCTCTATGTTTTTCTATATGGGTCACAGTATACAAAATTTTAATTTAAATTTATATAGGAAAATTCCCTTTAAATTGAAATATTAATCACTATTTAATGGTGACCATTTCATTTTAGAATCAAATTCATTTAATTTCATTCCTAGTTATAAAAAAAATTTCTTTAAAAGGTTGAACTATATAGATCACCACTTATAATTCATAAGGTCCTATACACATCATAAATTGAAGTGTGGCGGACATTTAAGCACAACCACTCACTTCTCAAGTCCTTGCATGAAGTGTTATCACAATTCATGAACATAGAAATAAGCACTGGAATATGCTGCATGAAATGCACGTAGTAATATAAAAATGGTATGGCATAATTCATGACATATAAATCCTATAAGGTGCCTAAAATGATTAATAATCAATAATTCCATACCATATTAGGACAAGGATAAAATAAACTCCTTAATTGTAACAATAACCATCACATATCATGTGTGTCACCCAACGGTGGAATCAAATCAACTGTAATAAGAAAAATATAAAACAACATGTCCCATCCTAGGTAATTTGTTCTTTCCCTGTACGTGAGTTAGCTACTCCCAAGAATATATCATTACCAAATTCTAACACATTTATAATATTCTGTATAATATTCCCAAATGATAAGACAAAAGAAAATAAATTCCTTTAATATACCACTTTGTGATGTCTCAACCTGGATTCCACTTAACAATGCCCTGAGCCAGTGGTCCACATGGCCTCAAGTGTGCCTCCCCATATTTCATAGGTTGCTGACTAGCAGTGAGGGTCCAAGATGGTATGGTGGGTAGACTATTCCCTCATGATAAGAGTAACATAGAAGTGGAATAAATATATAAGTAGCATAAGCATAATAAATATCTAATAGTGGAAGGTAAAGCATCCAAAGGTAATAAATAATAAGCATCAACAATAAAGAACATCATATATAAAATTATGTAATGTCTTGTGTATAACAAGAGTAAACAGGCATACATGGAAGTGGGAATATAATATAGTACAGGTATCAAAATAATAAAAAGACCAAAAAGTCTATCTCTAATAGTATCATGAGCCAGAGCTCAGTCTTGTATTTCCTCACTCTTATACTATAAGAAACTCAAGTATCAATAACCGAGTGCTTTTCCCTATCCCTACCCACATCCACATAATCTTCCCAGGTACCATAAGTGGCATGGATAGGGTGTTAGATAAACTCAATGCATATACTATGATAGTGTGCAGGTAGTAATAAATAGTAATAAAAACTGAAAAGGGTCAGCTCTGGTTCCTAAAGGACGTCAGGCTAACACTACCTGCTTCAACCTAAGCCAGATAATATCTAAACAAGTAACCATGTGTATAAATATATATATATATGTTCTATATACATAGTGATGTCTATAGCTATGTATATGGCTATTTCTACTAGCTTGGACCTGAGGCATAACTTAGGCATCCATGGGATTTAACATGAGTCTCACAAGTATCAATGGATGCCATGCCTAGTATCAAAATAGTAAGGGAATCCTTGCCTAATGTCATAATAGTAGGGTCTCCATGCCTGAATCATAACAGTAAGGGTCTTTATGCTCGTATATCATACTCATAAGGGTATCCATTCCTGAATTATATCAAGAGGGTCTCTATGACTGTATCATAATTATAGGGTATTTATTCCCATTTCATATCATATTTGTAAGTATCTACATGCAAGAATCATATCAAGAGGGTCTCCATGCCCATATCATAATTATAGGGTCTCTATTCCCATTTCATATCAAGAGGGTCACTATGATCGTATCATAATTATAGGGTCACCATTCCCATTTCATAATTATAGGGTCTCCATGCCTGAATCAAAACTTTAGGGATGTAATGCCTAGATCATATTAATAGGGACGTCATGTCTAAATCATATCAGTAGGGATTTCATGCTCATATCATATCAGTAGGTTCATCATTCCCATGTATCATAATTAATAAGGGTCTCCATGACCATGTATCACATTAGCAGAAGGGACGCCATGTATGTATATGACAACAATTGGAGGGACAACATTCCCACATATAAAAATTGAAAAAGGTACATCATTCCCGTATATAATAAATAATAAGGGTCTCTATTCCCATCATCATAACAGTGATAATTAATCTATGGCTTAAATACAAGCAGATAGTTAGTTCATAATTCAATAGCATTTCTCTTAACAAGGGTGTAACCATTGTCCTGTTTAATCAAGTGATGTGGTCTTACCACTCACTTACATTCAATTCATTATAGATTGGTAAGTGTGTTATCCATGCTACACCACAACTATTATCCATTTCATTTATGACATCACAATTTATAAGTAAAACCAAAACCATATAGAAGATGGTTTTTCCATTTATACATTTACAATTATAATGGAAATTTCATCTCCACACCTAAAGGAGTGGAAAATATTGATGGGGACCTAAGGGAGTCATTATATTCTCAATTAAGGCAACCAATTAAAGGTATATTCAATTTAGTGTCAATGCATAGTGAAACTAGTGTGCAACACACAACACATAGTATAAAAAATCTCAACTTTGAGGGATAAATACTAGACCACACTACTGAAAAAATATCTTATACCAATGGTTTGGAACCATTGTTATAGGTCCCAAAACCATTGGTATAGCCTATACCAATGGTTTGGAGTACCTTTGGTTGATTTTTTATTGGGATAGACCTATCCCAATAGTTTTGAAATTGTTGTAATAGGTTATGTAAAATAAAATAAACAGTAGAGGATTGAACCCATGACCTCCATCTTATATACTAAGGACCTAATCACTATGATACAATTGTATTTGTAAATATATTTATATATATATATATATATATATATATATATATTAAAATAATTTATTTAATTATTTATTTGATGATATTTGAAAAAAAAATCATAAAAAATAAGGGTATGTATCCCAATGGTTTTCAGAACTGTTGGGATAGGTAACCTTATTTTTGGATCTTTACCAATGGTTTTAGAAAATCATTGGGATAGCCTTACCCTATCCCAACAGTTTTGAAGAACCATTGGGATAGGACTATGTTTTTTGGATCTATCCCAGCTATTTTAGAAAACCATTGGGATAGCCTTACCCTGTCCCAATGGTTTTGATGAACCATTGGGACAGGACTATGTTTTTTGGATCTATCCCAATGGTTTTGAAGAACCATTGGGATAGGAACATGTTTTCTAGATCTATCCCAATAGTTTTACAAAACTGTTGGGATAACATTTTATAAAAAGACCTATCCCAACAGTTATGAAGAACCATTGGTATAGGACCCCTTATCCCAACGATTTTTAAAAACCATTGGGATAAGGGCATTGGTATAGGTAGGATTTCTAGTAGTGCCACCTACATTATGCCTGTAGAGAAGAAATCTTCCAATATCAACCTTTGGTTTTTCCAAGATTAGAAGAAAAAGGGGAAATAGATAAACTCCCTAAAAATAGGGTATATGATCCTACACCTAAATAACTCCATCGAGGGGGAGAAAAATTAAGAAAGATGCAAGAAGAATGGAGAACTCATCGGGGTGTATCTAACGAGATTATCAAAAGTCAAAATAGAGTCTAAAAGGAAGATTTATCAATGAACCTAGGAAGAAATACTTGGGAACACAAAAGGGGGGGAATAAGGCCTCCTATCTTCTAAAATTAATAAAATAAAAGGGGTGTTTTAACATATAATCCATTGTTGTAAATTTGGTAAAATCATCCAAAAATAAGGGGTCACGTGGTTTAGTCGCACGGTTGTCCAAACTATGCCCCAACTGTATGCCAACCATGTGCCAAACACTATTTTAGGAGAGGAACTACATGGTTCATGTGCATGGTTTGGGAAACCATACACTAACCATGTGATTTTTCACTTCTAAAAATTGTTGTGCCTCTTCACAAGTGTGCACCCTAGGTCTCATGGTTTGGTCAAACCGTGCAGCCCACTACTGCCCCTTGAAACACTCCCACATGGTTAGGAGAAACTATGTAGACTAGGTGTCATGGTTTCAACTAACCATGTGGCCCAGTTTTCCCTTCCACCAGCCAGGGTTCTAGGCTCCGAATAATCCCTGGAAACCCTCGTTTCCTCTATAAACTCACTAGGCATTCACATTAGGTCAAAACCAAATAATTGGACCAAAAATTAAAAGAACCTTACCTCATAGAAAAATCAAGTCCTTACAATATTTCTCTTACTCCTTTGGATTCGGTGGTTTTTTATGCTAATTACCCTCAAGGACCCATGGTTGAGTGCACTGGCTTGCATAGTGCCCTTGCTCCCTGTAGTTGAAGCATTAAACTATGGGTGGTGCATTAAGAAGTGCCTTCCATTCCACCATCATGTTTGTTAGCTTATTCATGTCTCTTTGACATTCATGAGTTTGGTGTCCTTATCTCCCACACTTATATAATTTCCCTATCCCTTTGAGGTAATTCCCATGATGTTTCTTCCCACAATTTTGACATGTGGGTGGTTGATCCTTCTTTCCAAATTTTTCATTTGATCTGCCAACTTGAAACTACATCTTTTATTTCTTATCTCCATAACCATGGGAACACTCACCAAAATCTATCTCTACATTGAGAGAACATCGAACAACCTATTCATAATTTCCAAAGTATTGGATAGATATATCCTTTTAGAGGTTTGGTTTTAATCCAATGAAGAATCTATCAATTTTTCTATCATTATTGATAACAAAACCTAAGGTGTATCTTGCAATCCTTATAAAAAAATCATAAGAAGTGACATATTCACCATCCGTTTTCTTAATATCTAGGAACTCCCTCTCTATATTTGTTAAAATAGTGTTAGGGAAATTCTTGTTAAGAAATAACTTCTTAAAGTTATCCCACTCTATTTCTTCCATTTCATCCTTCAGCTTAGTATTCTTTATAAGTACCTTCCATTGATCAACCTCTCTATCTAGATGATATACCTCCAGAGTAACCTTCTCCTTTTAAGAATAGTGTAGTATAGAAAATATTTTCTCTATTAAGTTAAACCATTATTTTATGTCAATTGGATTGGAATATCCACTACATTTTGGTGGTCATTTCCACATAAGGTATTTGATAACAAGTTGCTCCTTCTTAGGTGAAGGTGTAAGTTCCACATTGTTCAAGTTATTATTCAGAGCCAGATACATCTAGTTAATCATATGCATGAAGTTTTGAAATCTACCTCCTATTGAATTGGGAGTTTCATTCAAGCAGTCTTTTTATTAACCCTCACATAGGTTGTTGGTCTAGTTTCTCCTGGTTCCCAGTATTTTCTAAAATAGAGAAGGTTTGAACAAACATAGGTCAAAAAGGCATGAATAATTAATTTATTCTTTAGCGCAAATTAATTCTAAATTCATGTATTATGGGATCCCTTGGCATATCCTTTTCCTTAAACAGTACTTCTAGGATCATGTACTTTAATACTTATTTAACTTTAAAAGGAATAATTACTTTAGATATATATCCTTTATAATGGTTTGTATTATATTTTTTGATTAACCAAATCACATCCCCTAAGAGTTTAAAAATATTTATGTAAAAAGGATCATTATTGTGCACTAGTTCCCCATAAATTATATCTCAATACAGTGTTTTTAGGTTTGTTTCCCTTAGGTACATCTATGTTAGAGCCACATCCACTTGTAGTATCTAGACAAGGATTTCATTGCTCGGAAACCACACACTCTTATACTTTACCAAAACTTTGGATGATTATCAATATTTCAACTTATACTCATGGTTTTCACTAACATTTTATAATCCTAATTCTTATATTAATTATACTATGCCTCTAATACCAACTATAGCGACCCTAATTTTTCTTACATGACTATTACATCATTTTTAAATATATACAACATAATAGTTATACATTCAAGGATCTAAAGGTTTAGTATCTTGGGAAAATTAGTACCATGAATCACTTATACATAATAAAACATAAAAATTATTAAAATCCTTCTTATTTATCCACTTAAAAGATCTCATGTTCTCCTTAGTACATGTATTTTCTTGAGGATATACATTAAATAAATAGGTGATCTAAAATCCTAGTAAGAGGAGGAATAAGGGACATGAATCAATATAAAATTTGTGAGAATAATTATCATAATCACATCATAAGAATAGGATAATCATCATAATATTGAGAAAAAAATGATAAATGAATGTGATATGGCAATGCATAAAAATGAAACATCATGTCATAGTGGTCTAATACCACACATAGTTGTGAAAAAATCTAGTATAATGTTAATGCATAACATATGTGCATAATCATAACATCATAATTGTGAACAAAGATAGAATCATGTACATTAATAATACACATTATCTCATGATATACATCACATTAACCAATGAATTGGATGGATATATAATTCTATGACCACCTATCACATCATAATATTCACATAATCATGTATGCCGTATAGAACGTATAACAATCGCAGTCATGAAATAACCCATAGAAAATAATGGGTTTAATAAGGATTTAATAAAGAATACATTAATGAATAAAATTTGGGGTTCCAAAATGAAAAATTTATATCATAATTTTGGATAAAATATCATTTTTATTTTGATAAGAAACAACACATGAGGAGTCAAAGATTTGTTTTGTAAAGAAAAGTCTTTTTAGAAAATCTTTGTATTTGGATTAAAAATCAAGGTGGAAACATGTATATCCACAAAAATAGAAGGTAATAATAGTTAAAGTATATTTAAGTAACTTTAGAGGAATATACATAATGAAAATGATGTGAAAGAGGTATAACCAAAAGAAAATGAGATGGGTTTGAGAATCCTCTTAACTTAATTCCCACTTTATTTCATCGCTTTTATGCCCCTGAATAATAAAATTGGATTTGTTAAAATATTGATACAGAAGTTAATTTTTGTCATTTTAACCATTATTTATCAATTATGGTCGTTTTATTATATTTATTTATTTCCTTGGTTAAAGGTAAGACATTTTGATATCATGTTTTCCTTAAAAATTCTGGTTTTTTTATTTCACGATTTCGTTCAATGTACTTTATACACTAGTAGAATTAATTAAATAAGATTAAAATACATATATTTATACATTTATATATCATGAATGATTTATAATAACAATACATATGGTTAGTGGTAATAAAATAATTGGTAACATCCTCATTTTCAGTTAGCTGACTATTAACGAAAACGGTGTCCAAATACAAAGAAAAAGAGGTATAAAATATAAATACATCAAAAATTTACAGTAAGATAACATAATTAATATAATTTTAAAATTATTCCTGATTAAATATTATAATATTTTATTTTGAAATCAATTGGTAAAATATATATAAGAAGAATAAAATGAGAGAAGAGTTCGAAAACACTTACTCTTTTCTCGGTGTAGCTTCACCTGTACGACACTAAAACTACCTTGATGTTTAGAGTTTTTTTACTCTATAACATAAATAGATATTAAAAGGGGATTTATAGGGACTATTTGGAAATAAATTTGGATTTTTAAAGGGTGGGATGATTAGTTTTTCAAGGGGAGGGAGAGGGGTTATTTATACCCGAGGAGAGGGTTATTTTTAAAATAAAATAATATATCAAAGGTAAAACTTGTAATAGTGAATTTTTGGAAATATAAATCATATATAAATATAATATAATGTTTTTTAAGAATTTAAACCTACTTATAATTCTAATTCATTAGTTTATTAAAAAGGAAAGTGGAAAAAGGTAAAAAATTATTTTAAGGGATCACTTTTGATTTTAGGTTTTGGAAAAATATTTTTAAGTTTATTGTATTTTAATGAATTTTTTATGAAATTATATATATTTTTGATGAACCTAAAGTTATAGAAATTATTAGTTCATTATTTCATAATAAATTATGTAATTTAAGATACACCGATTACGTGAAAAACTATATTTTTACTATTCACTTGAAAATTGAAGTATTTCAAAAAATTACCAAAAAATAACCCTTAAAAATTTTCAATGAGATGATTTTAAAAATGATATTAATTTTATCCAAATAAATTTCTAACATAGGTGATTTTAATTTTCAATAAAAAATTATAATTTTTACTAAATACTTTAAAATATATTTTATTAAAAATGTGCTTATATTTTCTTTGAGTTTTTTTTATCATGATATTTATATTTTGAATTATAATATTTATATTTACTTAAATTAATCATTATAAAAATTATTTATATCATAATTTATTATTTTGAGGTTAAATTACTATTCCAATGGTCATGTTACTATTCCCAATGGTCATGTTACTATTCCCAAGGGTCAAGTTACTATTATAATGGTCACATTACTATTCCAACGGTCGCATTGCCTACTATAAATACCATTTAATTATTTCATTCAATATTCACTAAAATTCCTCCCATGGTTATATATTTCTTTTTTCTAAGATATTGATTGGTTTACTAATATTTTTTTAATTTCTATAGTGTTGTTCCTGGGAGGGATGATTCTAAAAGATTGGGGCAATCCATATTTTTCCATTCTAGTTTTCCTATTTTATATTTTTTTCCCCTTATAATAATTGGAATTTTAATAGGTTTATTGATTGCCTAAATTAATGATTTTTATTAATAGAATAACGTGTTGTTAGTTTCTATATGTGTTGTATGTGTATAATATTGTATAATATAATATAATACACAATAATTTAAAGAAACAAATATCATTTATAAACTATGGGTTGTTTCACTGTTCCATAGGGGTGATTGTTGTAGCATAGGAGGTCCGGCTATGACACAGTGGGTGGTTAGAGGTGTTTTCAAGGCTACTACCTTTTTTAGGGTAGTTGTGGTAATGAGGCTCGGCTATAGAATGGAGTTTTGGGGTCATTTTTCAATTATTCTTCCAAAATCAGCATAGTTGAATCATGGATGCAAGTTGTGGCATGGAGGTGAGTTCTTGTCTAGAAGGCTGCGACATGGAGTTGTGGGCTGTAGCGTGGCCTTCCTCTTAGTTATTGGTGGTCTGTAACGTAGTGGCCTTGTTTGCGTTGTGGTGTCGCCCCTATTTTATAGGATTTGGGGTGTAGAGATAACTGTGAATCCCATATCTAGTTTGACCATTAGGGCTTCGGTGTGTCGAGGTGTGTTGCATCATAGTTACCTCAATTTTTAATCAAGATAAAGCGTGGTATGGGTGGCTATGCCGAGCCATGTGTTTTATAATTTGAGTATAAATTTCCAGATCTCCTTAAACCTGACCACTTTTCCCTTGTTTATATCATTTCTTGAGCAACCTAAGTGCATCCCAAAGAGTTATTTAGGCCCCTAATCAGTGTATTTCGACCCTAGCCTTTGGAGATCAATCCTTGGTGGTTAAGGTGAGTTCCCTCCTTGTTAATCTTCAGTTTTTTTTCATTTTTCATGTCTGGTAAGGATTTTGTTAGGATAATACATGTGTTTTTATGTTTTTTTGATAATTTAGTGTTTTGGTTATTGTGTTTAGGTTTTTAAGGTGTTCCCCTTCATCGAGGTGCTTGGTAGTTATCTGCTTCTTGATTTAACCTTGCACCATGGATCAAAAAGATTTTTAAGGTAGGGATTCTTTCATTTCTCACCTAGTGTATCATGCGGGATGGGTTATTCTATTGTATACCCTTGGGAATATGGTTTTAATATGACTTAATGAAGATAATTAACTGGTTAATTTGAAATTGATGGAGGGAAGAGATGAAATATTATGTTTTTATATTTGATATTATTATTGATATTGTGATTGTACGAGCTAAATGTCCCGATAAAAATTATGCTCTTTAGGGGATTTTTTTCATTATGGTTGTTGTGTTTATGGAAACCTTTTTTTTGTTATCACCAAAAATAGAAATTTTATAACCACTTATATTTTTCTAAATAATTAGTTGCACATGGAAAACATGGCTTGTGTGATATTTCCCTTAAAATTAAAGTGAAATGTGATCAAAGCCCCTTAAACGAATCTGAAAATTGATATGTAAATGTGATGTGAAGCCCCATGTTAAATATGAAATATGATAATTGATTTGTGTGATTGTGGTGTATGGGTATGATATATTGTGGTGTGGTTGTGTTATGGGGAGGTGATATGCAATTGTGTGGGGTGGTAGTGTGATTTTTTGTGGTGTGGTCATTTTGTGGGGTGGTGATGTATATTTATGCTATGGGGAGGTAGTGTGATGTGTTTTGGTGTGGCTGTATTGTGGGTTGGTAATGTGATGAGTTGTGTGGTTGTGTTGTGGGGTGGTGGTGATGTAAAATGATGGTTATGTGAGTCTAGTTGACTTGAGGAGAACAATGGGATATTTTTTTATGTGGTGTTGTGATATGCTAGTTTCCCGAGCAGTAATGGAATTGGTTAATAACTATTTGAAATGGTGTGGGTCAGTTCGGTTAATGAGTTTAATGGATAATGAATGAATAATAATGGGCAGTATGTATAAATGGGGTTGATGTTTAATATGAGATAAATGGACTTGAAAATGGATGGTCTTAATGAATGAAATGTGGTTTGTGGCTTACAGCTTATTTTTTGGTGTTATTTAGTTATTGGTGGTAGTGGAAGTAGCAATGTTGTGAGGATTTGGGTGATGTCATGAGTTGGTTGGTGCTTTGATGTGATCTCATAAGTTAGGCTTTTGTGTGGTTATATATATATACTTTGTATATTTCTCATGATTTTTATACACACCTCACCCATGTTGAGAACCATGTGATGACACCCACATATATATATGGGGTTGTTTTTTCCAACATCTCAATGATGGGGATGCATGGATGGATACCCCCTCTTTCCCACTCTCTCTTCCAAATGAGGTTAATATACAAAGTTTGTGATGGCCAAAAGTTAAAATTTTAGTAGTGGTAATGTTATTTGATGGACTAGGTGTCTATGGGTGGGATGTAATGTGATGAGATAGCTTATGGTGGGATATGGGCATGAGGTTGATTCCCTTCGCGATCATGATACCCTACTACTTTGGATATATGGATGTGATGTGATGTGATTTCCAAGGTTTTAGTTGGAAATATATGATGTGATGTGATTACCCATGTGTCTATGGGATAGGTGTGGTGTGACCATGCCCTAGGGCGGTGATGTGTGATAGTTATATAGAAGAGATGGGAGCACCAAGACGTATGACATTGGGGTGTGAGAGAAGTGAATTAGTATGAAAGTGGTTCAAGGTACCCTTTATCAATATGTTTCTTCTTATTTTACTACTCTTTGGTACTTTATTTAGTGAGAATACAATGGTGAGGATGGTCTTGGTTAGTTGACCTGTGTAGGTGTTGTTGGTTCAATTTTTTTCTCACGGGTGCATTAGTATGCTATTTTCACATATGCATGAGAGACTTTGGTTACCCTACTAAGTATACTTATATGCTCATCCTACGTATATACAAACTATTTTTAGGTTTCTAGGAGGAATTCATTGACCATGTTAGATATTACAAGCTCGGACCTTTGGGTTGTTTTTGTGTTGCTGCCTTATCTTTTCACTTTGAGTATTTATTTTAGAGAATTTTATTTGTATCTGATTTACTTATACATGCACTATGGGATGATTTTGGGATTATTTTATATTATCTACTAGAGTTTATTTTGGTTTATTTATATTATCTCCTGGTCCTTTTATATTATTGAAGTTAATTCCTCCCATTTGTGAGATTTTTATAACTTCATTACTAGTCTCTAACTCGAGGCCTACTGAAGGAAAGACTAAAGGGTCGTTATCTCTCTTCCTTTATTGTCGGCCGAAGAGGAGTACATTTTGAGGGAGGGGTCATGAAAAATTGATATCAAATGGGTATGGTTGAGTGATAGGATAGAGTTTAGAGTTAGTAATAGTGAGTACCTCAGGGATTGGTAGGGAAATGACGTCAGTTGATCTTGGTATGTGACATAGACTGGGGAAGACTGGTTAGGATATAGTATTTTAGCCCCCCCCCCCCATGATTTTATGAAATGAATCTAAACTTACTGAAAAACCAAGTGAGTGGTGCCTCTTGTAGGATATAGACCTAGGAGGGGTGCATGCATTGTGATGATTTGTGTTATTTTTTGAATTGGGTGAGTTTATGGAAGTTAAAATTAAATAAATAAATGTTAATAAAATTTCATACTACCAGGATTAGGAAATCTTGTTTCCCTTTTAATAATGGATCTTGAGCATCTTCCTCATGTGTCTCAGGCAGTGTAGGTTTAGCAGGATGATCCAGCTGATCACTGGAGGGTTGATCCAGTTGTGTAGGAGTATTAGTGGAAGAGGGAATTGTGTGCTTTATAATGGAAGTCTTTTGGGAAGTACAAGGGAAGTGTTTTTGATGTAGATATAGAGGTCTAGTTAGAGGATATAAATATCACCTTTAGATTTATTTAGACGCTGATATAGTATTGGGTCCCATTGGTAATCAGTCAGATGTGAGGAGTTGCATGTCAGTGGTGGACATTGTATCTTAGTGAGCAGAATGAGGTAGATGTTTCATGGGTTGAATTATAAAGAGTTATGGGTGGAGTTCCTTTATTTGACCATCAAGGTAGTGAAGAGGTATAAGCTACTCTTTATTCAGAAAGGGATTATTTTAAAGAGGGATCTTGAAATCAAGTTTGGGTATATATTGTGTTTTACCTTATAACTTTTTCCGGATGAGGAGTCCTGAACATGGAATCTTTAGGAGGCACTCCATCCTTCTATCCAATATGTAGTTACTCATTTTACATTGATGACATATATAGAGGTTTAGAATAAGGAAAAGTTGATATATCAGATGTTCTCATGAGGAGGTTTACCATGAGAATTGAACCAGTGGGGTTACTTAAGGAGTAGAGTTGTCAGTGGTAGGTCTCAAGCACTAGGTCCTTAGAGGTTTTGACCAGCAGGGAGTTAACCTCATTGAATTCCTTTCCAACCTTCTAAGGCCAGTGGTTTATGAGATTTTCCAAGGGGGTTTTAGACATTATTCTTTTTTTTGGGGTTTCATGGTCATCATTAAAATCAATACTCAGTGGTTCTTTGAGCTTAGTTTGGTAGTGGTGGTTAGGTCCAGCACCAGCCTCAGCAATAGTTGTTAGTGAGTTCGTTTCAGCAGTAGGGGCAGTAGTCTTATACTCCATCAAGGGGAGATGGTGTAGGTAGAGATCAACCTTAGGATTTTCCACAAGTTTAGGGACCTCGGCCTAAGCATGGTCATGGAGGTGGTTATAAATAGATAGGTAGAGGAGATGGGTGTGGTCAGTTGCAGGCAGTGGAGGCAGCAATGATAGAGGGGCTAAAGATCATTCGAGGTACGCTCAGCTTGTCATCCTCCCTTTTTAAGTCTTTATTCAATTCAGGATCTTCACAATCCTTTGTTTGACCCACTCTATTTTATGCTCTAAGAATATATGTATAGTGGTTTCTCATTCCCCTGGTGTTGGATACGCCACTTAGAGGCCATTTCATCTTATTTGATATGTGTTGGGGGTGTAGACTGGTTATGGGGCTATGTCATTCCTATGGGGATATTTTCTTGATTTAGAGGCAATCATACAATTTCATATTTAGTATCAACTAGTTGTATTTTGTACATTTTTCTATCAACTTCTTATAGAGGAGAGTCATGTTATTAAATGTAGATTGTCAGCATGTAGTTTTCATTGGTGAGAAAAGTTGTTAGGTGGGAGGTAGATGTATGGATCCCATTATTTATTTGATGTTGAGTTGTCTATAGAATTAGTGGATGTTGGGTTTGAGGAGGCTCCTAGTGTTATCAGGTAGTTTCTAGATGTTTTTCTCGAAGAGGTTGTGATGTTACCCCCTTGACGTGATGTTGAATTTAGGATATACTTGCAGCCTAATGATTCTCTGATTTTGATGGCTCCTTATCGAATGGAACATTATGAGTTGTAAGAGTTGAGTATTTAGATATATGTTCTGATGTATAAGGGTTTAATATGACCTAGTGTGTCATCATGGGGTGCTCCAGTGTTATTCTCCAAGAAGGTGGGTAGTAGTTTGAGGTTATGTATAGACTATCGTAGGTTGAATCAAGTGATGATCAAGAATTTTTACCCTCTTCCAAGTATAGATGATATTTTTGACTATCCGAGAGGGGAAAGTTGGTTTTATAAGATCGATATATGGTCTGGGTATCACCAGTTGAGGGTGAAGGAGGGAAATATCCTAAATACTAACTTCAGATGAAGGTATAGGCACTTTAATTTCATAGTCATGTTGTTCGGTGCCACAAACACACCATTCATGTTCATGGGGATCATGAACTCTATGTTCTATGAATTCTTGGACCAATTCATAGTCATGTTGATCAATGAAATATTGATCTACTCAAATTCATAGGAGGATCATGTTGATCACCTTAGATCTTTCTTGCAGGTTCTTAGACACCACCAACTCTATAGAAATTTGTCTAAGTATAATTTATAGACATGATAGGTGCATTTTCTTAAGCATGTCATGTATCAATATGGTGTGGTCATGGACCAATCAAAGTTTTAGGAAATTGTTTCTTGGGAAGCACCCAAGTGTGTGGAGGAGGTCTGTAGTTTCCGCAATCACATGGGATATTATCAAAGGTTCGCATCCAAATTCTCATGGATTAAAATCCCATTGATAGATTTGACCAGGAAGGACCAATATTTTATATGTACTAATTAGTGTTAGGATGAGTTTGACTACCTAAAGGGAAATTTATCAGTCTATGGTGCTCCAGTTTATAGAAGAAGGGGTGATGTTTGAGGTGTGTTATGATGCTTCTCTTATGGGTTTGGGGTTTATGTTGATGAAATAAAAGGAATTAATCTCTTATGGGTCTAGGTAGTTACATACCCATGAGTGTAATTATACCACCCATAATCTGGAGTTAGCAGTGGTTGTTTTCTCACTGAATTTAGGGAGACATTGCCTCATTAGGGAGCGCTTTGTACTCTTCACTGATCAGAAGAGTTTGAGGTATATCTTTTCTCAGCATGATATGAATCTACAGTAGTGGAGGTGGATATAGTTTCTATAGTACTATGAATTTGAGATCTCCTACACCTTAGGAAAGTGAAATATTATGGTTGACACTTTGAGAAAGAAATCATGGAAGGATATTTTTTGGGAGTTCGTCAATGTTTGGAGGGTGATGGAGGAGTTAGAAGCCTTGAACTTAGATGTGAGGGTGGTTGATGGTTGAGGTTTCTTGTTTCATATAATAGTAAAGTCTTATCTAATTCAGTAGGTCGAGGATTCTCATTGGGTAGACTCAGAGTTATAGGTGTTTCATGATTTTGTTAGTCATGGTGATGCTCTAGATGGATGGATAGAGGATGGTCAGAACCAGATATTGTTTTAGGGAAATTTTTTTGTTTCAATAGTGATGCACAAGGGAGTCCTTGAGTTTCATAGATCACCTTTAGTAGTACACCTGGGAATATCTAAGATGTTTCATGGCTTGAGGACACAATTTTGGTAGCCCGGGATAAAACGAACAGTGGAAAGTTTATGGCTCAGTGTCTAGTTTTCCAATAAGTAAAAGCTGATCATCATGTTCCTATAAGTTTGTTACATCCCTTTTATGTTCTTGAGTGGAAGTGAGATGAAATATTGATGGACTTAATCATCGGTTTACCCTGATCTCAAGGAGTTTGTGATTTCATCTGGTTAATTTTGGATTGGTTGATGAAATCACCCCACTTCTTAGCAATCAAACAGTTGAGTGCCATGGATGTCTTAACAAGGTGGTGCATGGATTAGGTGGTGTGATTGCATGGAGTTATGAGTCCCATTATCTTAAACCAGGATGCACATTTTACCTCACGTGTCTGGAGGGGATTGAAACATGCTTTTGGTACTCATTTATGCCTCAGCACTACTTTCCACTCTCAAATATTTAGAAATATGGAGTATAATATCCACACACTAAAGGATGTGTTTCAAGAAGTCATCTTATACTTTGGAGAATCTTGGGAAAGGAACTTGCCTTTGGTTGAGTGTTCTTATAACAATATCTATCAACCATCCATCGGCATGGCCCTATTTGAGTATTTGTATGGGTGTTCATATTGTTCTCCATTATTTTGGTCTAAGGTTAGAGAGTTATCATTTCTTGGTTCTGATGTGGTACAGATCATGATAAAGAAGGTTTTTCTTATTCATGAGAGGATTAAAGCAACACAAGACACTACTAAAAATACGCCTTTTATCAGCGCTAAAAATGGACTTTAACAGCGCTATAAAAGTGCTATTAATGCCGGTGAAGATAAAGGGGGTCCCATTTATCAGCGCTCCAAAAAGCGCTGATAAAGACCCCTTTTATCAGTGCTAAAAAACGCTGATAAAAGGGGTCTTTTATCAGCGCTAAAAAGAAGCGTTGATAAAAGGGTCCTTTATCAGCGCTTTCTTTTTAGCGTTGATAAAAGACCCCTTTTATCAGCGCGTTTTTTAGCACTAATAAAACTAAAAAAATTAAAAAAAAATCCCGCCAATCAGGGGGGATTTTATAGTGCTTGAGCCCCCTATTAACAGCGCTTTTCAGCCCCTCTAGTGCCTGTACGCATCCCCTCCACCCTTTATCAGCGCTAGCCCCCCAAATCCACCCCCATGCGTGCACCCCTGCCTCCACCAGGTTTTGAACTCAAGAACTCCCCCCTGCGCGCCTAAGCCCTTACCACTCCTCTATTTTAATTTGTTTTTAATTTCATGATATCTCTATTTATATATATATATATATTTAGTTATATTTATTTGTATAGTAATATATATTTATATTAATATATATATAAATATAGTTATATTAATATATTTATATTTATATTAATATATATATTTATAGTGATATTAATATATATATTTATAGTTATATCAATATATATATGTAGTTATATTAATATATATATATATATAGTTAGATTAATATATAGGTATATAAATATGTATATATTGGTATTTTAAATAAAATGGATATTAGTTATTATTTAGATAAAGCTAATATATTTTATATGTAAATATATTTTATTATTTATATTTATAATTAAATTTTTATGTGTGAATATATAAAAAATATGTATATATTGTTATATATTTGATTATAAATAGTAGTGCATTATAAAAAATGATAAAATTTCAAAGACATAATATCAATATTAATGTAATACCTTGGAATAAATTCAGTCCCCAATAAAAAAATCCAATAATATCCCCTTAAACGAGGCTAAAAATCCACAAAATATTAAAAAATTGGGGTATCCCAACTAAAAACTCAATTTTTGAGACCTTCTAGGCCTTTTTTGGCCTCGAAAAATATGACAGAGGTTTTTCCTCTGTCACCAGCGTGTAGAACTCATCGCAGGCTTTGATTTGATATGCTCTAGAGCTCAAACAAACACCCAGATCAAAAGTTATGGTCATTTGAAGTTTGAGTTGTGTTTTCAACATATTTTGGATCTTTTTATTTATTTTTTATTTTTTTAGTCTTCAAATTGTTATTAAATGGTTATTACTCCATAATAATTATCAAATTATTTATTAAAAATATTTTTTTAATTTTTTTATAATCCATTTTCACTAAATATCTTATATATTAAGTGTAACTGTATATTTATGCTTATCTAAAATATATTTAAAATTATATTTAAAATATATATATTTTAATGAATTTTTTTTTGGAAGTATACCCTTTATCATGATGAATCTCATGTCATTGATTGGGGGAGTTGGATATCAAGGATGACATGTTGTTCATGAAGCATCTAGTAGAGATCCAGGATCATCAAGGGAAGGTGTTGTGTGGATAGACCATTCCTTTGGTCTGTGTGTTATGGGGTGTCCTAGAGGAGAGTACTTGGGAGCATGAGACGTGGATGTGTTCCCAGTACTTGGAGTTGTTTTGATTCTTTCTTTGCTTGTTTTTTTTTATAATGTGATTTCTTGGTCTTATTGTGATATGAGATGATTCTTTTCTTAATGTGATGTGTGTTTTAAAGATTCAATCATGTGAAGAGGGGAAGACCCAATTCTTAATAGATATGTGTTATACTATGAAATGATTAAAACTATGTGGATGAGTCAATTCCACCCAAAGCGGATAATGTCTTAACATGGGAGATAAAAATTCCTTGATTTTTATGTGTGGGGTTTGTTTTTTTTTTGTGGTTTTTGTTATCATTAGTTTGGGTTGTGTGGGGTTTGATATAGTGATGTGAATGGTAAAGTGGTTTGGTAGAGTGGTTGTATGGGATGTCTGGTGAATGTTTTCATTTGGTCGGAGTGTTTGGTTAGTAACAGTGTTTCAGTTGTAGCAAGGTCCTTGAGAGGTATCTCAACGGATGGTTGTTTGGACCTTTTTACTCTTTCCTTTTAATTTTTTTTATTCTTTAGGTATATAATAGTTTGATAAGTATCTAATGCAATGGTTTAGGCCTTCTATCCCATTAATTTGTAGGAAATATGGTGCAAGAGGTTCCTAAAGGAGGTTTCAAGGATTTTGGAGTGGAAATGGAGAATCTTGCTATAAAATCTAACTGGGAGGATCCCTACGGTGTGGATCCATAGGTTGCACCATAGAGTGACCATTGCGGCGTAGGAGTTTTTATTATGGTGTAGTGGGTGGTTGGAGGTGTTTTTTAGGATAATTTTGTGGGTAGTTATGGCGTGAAGGCTTATCTGCATCATGGAGTCCTAGGGGCCAGTTTTTAGTGTTTCTACCAAAATCAGCATAGTTGTGACATAAAGGTGGGTTGTGGTATGGTGATGAGTTATTGTCTAGGAGGCTATAAAATAGAGTTAGGGTTATGACATGGCCTTACTCTCAGTTATCAGGGATTTGTATCATATTGGACTTGGTTGCATCGTGATGTCACCATTGTTTTATAGGATCTGCAGCATAGAGATAATCATGAATCCCATATCCAGTTTGACCATTAATGATGTGGCATGGTTTTTGTGCCAGTGTCGTGGTCCTGTGTTTTATAGTATGGGTATAAATTTATAGATCCCCATAGACTCAGTTTCTTTCCCCTTGTTTCTATCATTTATTAGGCAACCTAAGTGCATCCCAAATAGATTTTTCATCCCTTAATTAGTGCCTTTCAACCCCAGCCTTTGGAGATCAATCCTTGGTGGTTAAGGAGAATTTCCTCCTTGTTCTTCTCCACTTTTTTTCATTTCTATCTGGGAAGTATTTTTTCATGGTAAAATGTGTAGTTTTGATGTTTTTTGACAAGGGAGTGTTTTGGTTGTTGTGTTTTAGGTTGTTAAGGATTTCCCCTTCATCAAGGTGCTTGGATGTTTTCTCCCTCTTGATTCAACCTTGTACAAAATAATATAAATCTTATTAAGGTAGGTATTCCTTCATTTCTCACATAGTGTATCATGTCGGATGGTTTATGATTTTGTATACCCTTTTCATGATGGTTTACATGTAGCTTAATGAATATAATTGACTAGTTAATTTGAAATTTAAGGGGGGGAGATAAAATCGCATGTTTTTATATCTTTGGTATTATTATTGATATTGTGATTGTATGGGATAATGTCCTACTAAAAATTATGGTCTTTAGGGGATTTTTTTATGTGTTTATTGTGTTTATGGAAACTTTTTTTGTGTTGGTTTTTATCACCAAAAATGGAAATTGGATAACCACTTATATTCATATAAATAATTGGTTGCACATGAAAAACATGGATTGTGTGAGAATACACTTAAAATTAAAGTGAAACATGATGAAATCCCCTTGAAAAAATCTGAAAATTGATATATTAATTTTATGTGAAGACCCATGTTAAATATGAAATATTATAATTGATTTGTGTGGTTATGGTGTGCGGGGATGATGTGTTGTGGTTTGGTTATGTTGTGGGGTGGCGATGTGTAGTTGTGTTGTGGGGCGGTAGTGTGATGTGTTATAGTGTGGTCATGATATGGGGAAGTGATGTGTGGTTATGTTATGGGATAGTTGTGTGATTTATTTTGATGTGACCGTGTTGTGGGGAGGTAATGTGATGAGTTTTGTGGTCATGTTGTGTCATGGTGGTGATGTAAAATGGTGGTGATGTGGGGCTGTTTGGCTTGAGGAGGATGATGGGTTGTTTTTTTGTGTGGTTTTTTTATGTTCTAGTTGTTTGGGTTGTAATGGAATTGGTTAATAATTATTTGAAATGGAATAGGCTAGTTTCGTTAATTAGTTGAATGGATAATGAAGGAATAATAATGGAAAGTGTGGCTAAATGGGATTGATGTTTAATATGAGATAAATGGGATGGAAAATGAATAATCTTAATGAATTAAATATGGTTTGTGGCTTGAGGATTATTGTTTGGTGTTATGAATTTAGTGGTGGTAGAAAAAGTAGTGGTGTTGTTAGGCTTTGGGTGATGTCGTGAGTTGGTTGGTGCTTTTATGTGAACCCATTGGTTGTCCTTATGTGTGGCTATATATATATATATATACTTTTTATATTTTTTATGATTTTTATATGCACCCCATCCACATCGAGCACCATGTATCGACACCCATATATATATAAGGTTTTTTTCCAATATCATAGTGGTGAGGATAGATGGATGGATACCCCCCTTTCTCGCTCTCTCTTCTAGGTGAGGTTGATATGCATGGGTTATGATGGCCAGAAGTTAAAAGTGTAGTATTGGTAATGTTATGTGATGGCCCAGGTGTATGTATGCGGGATGTAATGTTATGAGATGTCTTATAGCGGGGGTCGTTCATGGTATAAGGTGGGAACGAGGTTAATTTCCTTCAAGTTCACAATACCCTACTACTCTGGATATGTGGTTGTGATTTGATGTGATGGATTAAGTGTTGGAAGGAAATATGTGATGTGATGTGATGACCCAAGTGTCTGCAAGCAAGGTATTTTGTGACATTTTTATGGGGTAGTGATGTGTAATGTGTTATATGGAAGAGATGGGAGCACCACGGCATACAGATTTGGGGTGTGAGAGTGGAAAATTAGTAGGAAAGTGATGTGGGGTTCCCTTTATCGATATGCTTATTATTATATTACTACTCTTGGATACCTTATTTAGTGATCATTCCATGGTGAGGATGATCTTAGTTAGTTGACATATCTAGGTTCTGTTGGTTTTACTATTTTATCACTGGTACATTAGTATGCTCTTTTCACATATGCATGAGAGACTTTGGTTTCCCTACCGTGTATACTTGTATACTCACCCTATATATATACAAACTATTTTCAGGTTTTCATGAGGACTTCATGGACCGTGTTGAATATTACTAGCTTGAACCTTTGGGTTGGTGTCATGTTTCTACCTTAGCTTTTCACTTTAGGTATTTATTTTGGAGACTTTTAACTATATCTATTTTACTTATATATGCATTATGGGATGATTTTGGTTTTATTTTATATTATCTACTAGAGTTTCTTGTGGTTTATTTATCCTATATCTTAGTCATGTTATATTATATAGGGTAATTTATCCCATTTGTGATATTCTTATACCCTTATTGCTAGTTACCAACCCGGGGCCTACTAGAGGCAGGACTTGGGGAATTCATTATCTCTCTTATTTCATTTCTAGTCTAGGAGGGTCACCTTTAGAGTGAGGGGTCATGACATGCATGAATATATGACTTTTTCATGGGTGGCTTGGGTTAGGGAAGAGGACTGCCCTAGGGGATGGGTCATGGTTTGACAGGACACATAGACAATGGACCTCCCTTAAGTGATAAAGGATGTTTCAAGTATCATAGATGTATGACTATGCCCCAATCTTATGGATAGTGGTTTGAGGTTTGGATGATTCTGTGTCCTGAGTTTTCAAGTGTTGTATGGACATCATTTGTTGACACCCAGATTAATATCTTTAGGTATAGGTTGGTCCATAGTATGTGACACATGATTCTAGTGTGGCGTCGAAGCAGGTATTTTATGGGTTTTGGTACGAGGTGGCATCTTCCTTCCGGTATGGATCTGAAGTAGGTAGGGTAATGTTTCATGGTTTCCTAGTTAGCACATGACGACCTAACTTGTAATATTGTATGTGCATTGTGTGTTATGTTTTTGGGTGGTGTATTGTATAAACAATACTACACTCTATATTTCTATTTCATGAACATCCACTTGATCACAAAAACACTCTATATTATCGAGGCATTGGGGATACCTACTAGGTCATTTGACTCTCCCCCTATGTGTATACAAGGCTTGGGTTTTGATGTACTTGGGTAAAATTTTCTGTTTTATCTCAGGACATAGGTATCTCTTGGATATGGACACTCGACATGGGTATGTAAGGTCATGGAGGTTGAGTATTTGGTGGGAAAATGTTTCATTCTATTTATTTATTTGATTTATGCATATGTGTTGTCCTATTATGGTTTATCGTATCATATAAACCATTTTATATATTTTTTAGAGGGAATAGTCTTCCCACAATTATGTTAGGCCCTCACCATTAGTCAACAATATCTGGAATACAGGGAGGCATGTCTGAGGTGTTGTAGTGACCCCCTATTTGTGCATCGTTTGGGTGGCTTAGCTTAGGGTGTTGCACATGGTATGGTTCCTCCTTTTACTACCACCATTCCACTATGGTATATACTATGGAGTGAGTTGCTATAAAATCTCATACTCTCGTAGAAATTTTATAAAATATTGGTTAAGATATTCACCACCTCGATCATATTAAAGCTTATTTATCTTGTTTCCAAGTTAATTATCTACTTCATTCGTGAATTCTTTAAATTTCTCAAAGGACTTGGACTTATACCTCATCAAGTAAATATAACCATATCTACTCAACTCAATGGTAAAAGTTATGAAGTAAGAATATTCACTAATATATTCTTATGGAAAATTTCTATACACATCATTGTGTGACAATTATAGAATCTTTATGGATATTTCACCATGTCCACCAGATGGTGGTTTGGTCATCTTTCCTTGTAAAAATCATGACATATTTCAAGTATTTTTAGCTCAAATGGTCTAAATAACCATCTTGATAGATATTTTTCAAACACTTCTCATTTATGTGACCAAAGTAGGGATGACACAACTAGGTGTTAATAAAATTATTAGGATTTGATTTGTTATCAATTGCCAATATTTGGTTTTCATAATTTAATACATAAATACCTTTATTTAGTTGGTCCATACTATAACAAATTTCATTGTTGTAAAAGTGACATTATTTATTTCTAAATTTGAAAATAAATCCATCCATGTCAAGGTAAGAAGTAGAGATGATTTTCTTAGTAACACTAGGAATAGAATAACAGTGCATTAAAACCAAAATCATGTCAGTTGGAAACAGAAGGTGTTAATCTCTTATAGCCAAAGCAATAAGACATGATCTATTGGATGATCTAAGATCCACCTCTCCTCTATAAATCCTTCAGAATATACTTGGTTCCTGTATTTGGATACATATGTGATCACCACAAATTATATTTAACACCCAATGTGTGGATATATAAATATTTTACTCTATAATGAATGCACCTTGAGCTTCTTCTTTATTATTTAACTAGGTGTAGTTCTTTTTCCAATATTCTAGCTTACCACAAGAAAAACATGTCACATTTTGTTCCTTTACTTTTCGTTTGATATTCTTCTTCTTGAAAGGATGGTGATCATGATCATTATACTTGAAATAAGTCATGGGGCCCTTTCTCTTGTTCTTCCTTTTCTTATCCACTATAAGGACCATAGGTTTTCCATTCCCCGTGTCCTTGTCAACTTGGAGAATGAAAGTATGAAGTTTTGAAAGAGTATTATCACTATTTATCATGTTGTAATTCACGATTAAACTAGATAAGCCTTTAGGTAGTGAATATAGAATGATATTTATGTATTGATCATCAAGGATATTAAACCCTAAGAAGTATAACTACTCTATGCAGCCAATCATCTTGACTACATGAGGCCTAGTTGGCTCTGACTCTCTAATCTTACATGTTAAAAGTGAATTTTAGATCTCATGTATCTCTTATCTTTCTTTATCTTGATAAATATCATGAAGTTGAGTGATGAATCTATACACACCCATATCCTTGTATTGTTTTAAAATCTCACTGGACATGGGGGATAGTATGAAACATTGAACATTTGTGGAATAATCTATGTGTTTCAGGTAGAGATATACTTGTTCCTTACTAGGATCTTCAACAAGTGACTCAGGAAGTGGGGTTTATAGCACATATAATTTCCATTCATGGCTTAGTATAACATGAAATTACCTATACCAGTCCTAAAAATTTGATCCTGTGAAAATTTTATCATTCTAAAGTATAAATTGTGGTGATATAGTCAAATTTGTGTGGTTTTCCATTTACACAATGATTAAGAATGAATTTTTAGTACTTTATCTGGATTACAAAATTAGATAAATAAATTTTTAAAGTTTATTAATCTTCCACTGGTTTATCAAAACCAAATATCACTCATGATTTGTTTTAGAATATCATGTTGGATGGATATTTTAGTGTCAATAATCCATATTCCCTTTATCATAACCCAAAATTGGGCCTGATAGGTTATTTTAAGGGTTTTAGGTAGGCATAACTTTCTAACTACATTAACTCACAACTCCTTGTTTTTTTGGGTCAACTCTCCATCCTAAAATCATGGATAAAGACTTACGCAACTCCTGCCTCTCAGTTTCACCAAATCCTGCTTAGGTATTCAACCCTTAATGTGAATTATGTTTTAAGTCAACCCAAAACCTAAGCTAAAATTATTCAATAATTAAAAGCACCCCAACTTTGTCTGGTTAATCACTTTGAACTATTGGTTCAATTTTAACCAAAGTAGTGGATAACTATATTGACTAAATATATTGATTTGATTGATTTTTTCTTTATGTATAAATTGAACATTTTATCTTTATTACATTTTCATTAATATTAAGTGGATTTACTTAAGTGATTAACCATGTCTTGATAATATTAAATATAATCCAATTATTTAATTCTATCTTGCATGTTTTGTTAATTCATTTATTTAATGTGAAAATCATCCATTAAAATAAATAAATAACCATGCAACTGATAGAAATAAATAAATAAAGTGGTATGATCATGATAATTATCTAATATCTGGTTTATCTAGTAAATGATAAACAAACACTGGCCCTAGGGGAATAACTCTTTGAAATCGCACTGATTCGAGCTGCAACATTACACCTGTGATCCTATGAACCACCTAGATTGGTTTCACCTCAACTCCAAACATGAAGTGTCATTACTCACCTAGGAGCTTCATCCATTGCATAATATTTACTCACACATGGGTGAGAGGAACTAAATTATTGTTTTAGAGGGTTTTCATAAAAGAAATAATGGGCACACAAACCCTTATATAATGAGAGGAGGGGATGACACACAAACCATCAATTTAATTTAATAATAATGATAAATTAAAATGAAATCAATATCATACATAGGTCTGTTCTAATCTCATGATCATCCACACACAAGCAACAAATTCACATTTTTAATCTAGATATAAATTACTTTAATTCATCTTTAATTAAGATAAATGCCTAAAATTAATCCAATTAAATATCCAATTAATTTATTTATTCAATTTATCTTAATTTCATCCAAACCATCCTAGAATTTACATCATCCATAATTTTAAACAAATTAAATTAATTAATTTTATTTAAAATTAAAAAAGTACACAAGTGTCTTGGAGGAAACAACATGTACCAATCCAAACTACTCGGTATGGTCCATGTACTATGAATTCACATGAAATACACTATATATAGTGTGACACATGATTGTAAAGAATAAATTTTTCAATAAATGATATACAATCATATGTAAATTATGTGGCATGTGATTCTATTAACGCTTATGGAATACACTACAAGTAAAGAACATACATAACCTATAGTTCAAAATTTAATATGGAAATCAATTTAATATATAATTAATGATCCTATGGAATGGTATGTGTTGTCAATTAAATAACATGCATAACACATGTAAATAGGTTTAATTATATAATTATTTTTTTTCCTTCATGTTAAATTATTCACATTGGGTACAGTATATTACATGACATGTACTTAGACTATATGATGTGTAATCTCTTCTACACATGTCCATAGTACACACCTAGGGATGCAGTGTGTTTTTCAATCACAGACATTTATGTTGGATACACATCACATGATCTCAAAGATGCATGATTTTTCAGTTCATGTGTCGTGTAGTAAATACATGACACAACTTGGACCCCCATTTTTACTGCTGTGAAAAAACATGGACTACACGACATATAAGTGAGTTATATGGCATGTAGTCTAGTCAAACCACATGTCGACCTAACTTGGTCAACATGTGATGAGAATTAAATGCATTCCAAATGTAGTTAATGCATGATGACCCACTTTTAACATGAGTCATCTTGGTGCATTGAACATGAGTAAACAATGTGTACCTTTAGGATACACATCGTGTACTCTTTTGTTATCTGAACAGAACCCTTGAAATCCCCTAATGAAGTATTTAGATGTTCTTTATGTTAATTTAACATTTTCTTGGTTATATGATCAAGAATGAATAATGGAAGATAAAAAATCTATGTTCAGATTTAAAGAATGAATAACCCAGAAGTAAAATTAACAAAAAATACATATAATCGATCAACGATTAATTAATAATTATAAATTTATTATGTGACCCATTTGATACCACTTGAAGGTTCTGAGCATAGAGGAATTGCCTATTGGGCATAACCAACTTAGCATTTTGTTGTAATTGATGAATAATATGTGATGTACCTGAAAAATAACATCATGAATAACATAATTAAATTGAAGATTAGTTTAATTGTTTATGTTGGAACCAGAAAGAAGGATCATCACATATGATTTATAATCAATTTATAATTGTATTTAGACTTACCTTATCTTGAAATTATTTCTCCGTTGATGATCTGGTTGACTTCTCTCATTGTACAATCATTGCATCTTAGGATCTAAGGGAAAAATCCCTTTAGTAGTGATCTACACATGCTCTAAAATCTCAAAATATTGTCATAGAATCATCAATTTCTAGTATGTTTGACCCTGATTGCTTGCATCATTCATCGTTGATCACAGGAAAAATATCTTTATGGATAAATGATTTTAAATATCTCTTAAAGGATGGAGAGGTTTTAGGAGGATTGTCACTCTTATTCTCAAGCACGTTCTTGAGAGTATTCTCTATAAGGTTTGAGAGAATTATCTCAAGGTTCATTGTGCACAATGAGAATCTAATCCTAGAAAGTGATATAACTAGATATTTATAAAGTTGGGCTATGGTTGGTAATTGCACATAGGCCCTTATTCAATCATTTATTCCTTATAAAACCACATATCTAATAATAATATAAATATTATTATTATTTCATTGACATGTTCAATACCTACGAATAAATAAATAAAATTAATAAATATTTATTTATTTATTTAAATGATATTTAATATATCATTTTCATATGAATCATTAAACTCGGTTTTTTTATCTTCTTTGGTATTTAACGAACCTTGAATAATATAAGGTCTCAGATCCCGGTATCCCTTTTTTCACACCCCAGTCACAGTTTTTCTTTTATTTTATTATTTAATTGATGTTGGATCTTTTGGTGGAAGTTCATGTCAAGTCCATATTGATAATTTTTGAGTTTTGGAGTTTTTGTGTGTGTTTTGGGCCTGTGCACAATTTGAGCATGGTTTGGCCCAACCGTGCGAGGGCCAAGATAAACTGTGCGGATCCTGGGTGGTGTCTGAGACAAGGTGCACAACTTATGCACAGTTAGAGTAAACTGTGCAGCAAGCATGCATGAAGGTTCTGCAATTTAATAGGGCCAAATCACATGGTTGGTGCATAGTTTTCTGAACCATGTGGCTAGTCTGTGTGGGTATCCTCCTCTTCCATTGGGGTGCACACAGTTGGTGCACAATTGGAAAAATGTGTGGCCAAACCATGCTAGTTTCCCAAGTTATTTAAAAATTTGAAATTACCCCCTTTCCCCTATTGTGTTTTAACCCTAAATCCCCTCTACTATCCCTCTCCTTTGCGTGGCCCCTTGAGAGCCTTGGGTGGATTCCTTCTCTCCTCTCCCTTTTATTTGGGTGCTTATCGTCCAATTTTTGGGTAGATTCATCCTTGGGTAAGTATTCTTCTCCTTCATCTTCCTTCTTTCCCTTGGTTTCTTGGTTTTCCTTAGGTGGGTTCTCTCTTGTACAGACCCTAGAGGCTAGATTTGATGTTTTGATTGTGTTTCTTGGATGTTAGGGTGTGAGGACCATCTCTCGAGCTTAGTTCTTCCCTTTATTGGAGTTTTGTTGCATTCTCACTTCATTGAGGTAGGTTTCTCCATCCATTTTCTTCCCAGCACATTCAATTTGATGCTTGAGCTTTCCTATATTGGTTTTAAATGTAATATTATTACTTTTTATGTGTTAGTATAAACTGTTGTGGTATTTTCATGGTGGCATTTTGATGAAAATGGATTTCAAAGGATTTTTCTTGGTGATACCTATATGTATATTCTTTCAAATTGTTTGATAAAATGATGATTGATATTTGGAAATGAAATTGGGTGTTTTGGGTTGTTTTTGGACTTGGTTATGTTTTGGTAATTTGGTTTTCATTGTGAGTTAAGTTTGGTGTGTGGTTTGGGTGTCTATTTATGGTTTGATGGTTATGTGTAAAATGGTTTTGAGGCCCTTTTTTACTCTTAAATTGGAACTTTGTGTAATTTGGTGATTATTTGAGTGTTCCATTGGATGTGGAAACATCCATATGTGCACGAGGTGCACATATGGATGGGCTCATAGATGATAATGGCACTCTAGAATCGTCGATCATCCATGATCGCCCATTCAATGATAATGGAAAGAGGTGCACAAGGTCCACCGTTACTGTGCACCATATCTGCCTCACACCATCGTGGCATCTCCACCTAGAATCGCTTATCACCACTACCATTACTCGGGGTCGCTGTTGCTCGACATCCATCGATCTTCTTCCCATCTGTCAAGCACCTGATCATCCATGATCGCCCATTCGATCCCCTCCGGCCACTTTGAAGGCTGGAGGATGAGGAGAGTGTCTCTACTACCATCATGCCAGAGGGAATCCACCATGCACACTCTGAGCCTCCTCCAGCTACTGCGAATGCCATAGTAGATGAAAAAGTCCCACTATCTCGCTTTACTCATCATTGTCAATCACCCGAGAAAGCATTGAAGTTTCCTTTGACCACTTAGAAGGTCGGGGGGATGATGGAGGGCCCATTTTCATCGCACACCACCGCCATCCTGAAGCCTTTGTGTACCTCACTTTATGCTGCCACCTCACCAAATTCATGTCCCATGCACCATGCACAGGCTGAAGAAATCACCTTCTCCACGTGGATCAAATCCACGCGCAAGGTTTTAAACACCCATGAACCATGGGTGTTTCCTATTTGAACAGTGGTTTGTGGGGAGGAATTATTATCCCCATAGATCTCACCCCTTCCTTGATGACCATGGAGGATAATTCCCTCCTCTCCTTGTGCCTATAAAAGAAGGCACACTACCTCTACAAAAAGGCATCAAGAACCCTCGGCTAAAGCATCGATCACCATGGATGAAAATGAGAGACTACCACTACCAAAGGAGGAGGAGGTCATAGACCACTCCCCTTATTTTCTCCTCCCCTTTTATTTTTTTCCTTCATCATGAATCATTTTACTTTTTCTTCAATGACCCCTCCTTGTATGAAAAAGTAGAATCCATTGTGATCAGATGAAGGGAAGGGGGTCCCATTTTGTGATGTTTGAGTTTTTAATTATTCAATCAAAATAATTATTTTCTTTTTAATTTAATGGTTTAAAATTTAATTAATTTTTGAATTTAAATTAAATAATATTGTATTTTGTTTTATTCTTAAATATTAAATTACTTAGATTTAAATATTTATTCTACCTTTACTTGATTTATTTTATTAATTTTTCCAATTAGTTGATATTTAAAAAGGTCAATTAAAGGAGTGATTTAGTATTACTAAACATGTTAGGGAATAAAGATGGACTAATTTGAATATTTGGGGAAAGTCAATACCAGATTTGGTATTGCCGGAATAATTCAAAGATGGTCTATTTGGATTTCCACACTTTGATTAATTTAAATCAGAGGTGAATAAGAGAAATAATTGTTACTCCACTCACTTAATTATTTTAATCAAAACCAAAATATTTATTTGTCTTAAAACCATGATATCATTACAAAAAGGAGAAAATCTAACCTATATCCAATCAATTCTCTCATATAAATCTCACAAACTCTAAACTCTCTTGTTTTCTAGTCTTTACAATATTATTATGTTATTTACTTCTGCATAAGTGAAAACTAGATTAAAACACTACTCTCTAGAGATGACTATTTGGTTAGCACCCATACTACACCCCTAGGGGAATTAAATTGTTTTTGTCACACCCCATGAAAGGTTTGCATCATCCAGACATGTGATAAACTTCTCATTCTATAAGTATTGTAATCATGGGATTCTTGGGTGTCATCTAGAGGGTCGAGTGATAGTTTTTTATTAACCCAAATTAGATGGGTTGGTACCCCCTGGATTTGTTGAGAGGATAGGTGGGTTTTGTCATTGGTGATGATAGTTTAGAGAATCTAGTTGGTTATTGAATATGGAGCTACACCATATAATGGTAGGTGAGCCTGATTTGAGTACATTCAGAGATTTCTTCTAGATATGTTTAGAAAATTCCCATGATTAGTTGTATGTATGTTCTTGTTCTACTTATATTGTACCTTGGTTTTTAACCCCTACCATTTTATGCCTCCTTGCTCAGTTTATTTTATTTTTTGTATATCTTTTCATCACTTAGAATGGTTCTTTATTTGGGTTTTGGATTTGTAAATAAAATTTTGGAATGGAAAACCATTTTAAAAAGGAAAGTAGTGTGTGTTATTTCAAAAAGAGGTTTTCTCGTAAAGTTGTGTTTGGTTATTTAAAAGATAAAATGTATTTAAAAATAGATTTTTCTACTATTTTAGGAAAGTAAATGGATGGATTATATGGTTCTTACCTACTGAGTTGTTGTATGCTCACACCCCACTTGTGTCACTTGGTGTTAATAGGTCCAAGAAATTTTGTAGGTTCAGGTTTCTGGTTCAGGTTTTCTTTCAGAGCAGGTTGGTCTTATGGTTGGTGGTGACTAAGAGGTCATGTGGATATCATGTCATTTCTAGTTTGGTTTTAGTTCATTTTTTTATTTTTTCTTTGTTCAGCTATAGTTTTATGTAGATCTTGTTTATGTATTTATTAATGTTAAATTATTATTGATTTGTGTTGTGTTCTCTATTTGGTTATTTATTCTTAGTTTTTATTGGGATAAATCATTACCACTGTGATATCTTTGATGTCTAGTTCTAATCACAAGCTTGGGAGGATCAATAACACCTCTCGGCCCTTGTCATAGACTGGGTTAGGTGCTAGGTTGGATGGAAGCCCAATATGTTTCGTGACACCTTTCCTTTGTAATTTTTGGGTGTTAGAGGTGCCTATAAAAGTTTTTGAGGGGTTTATAGGGAAATTGGGGGAAAGGGGGTGTCACTGCCAAAAATTGCATGGTTGTGTCATGGCGCCCTAGGCTGCGTCGTAGTGTAGTTGGTTGCGGTGTGGAGCTGGTGGTTGTGTCGTATCTCCTTGAGGAGCCACTTCCAAATATAAAATGGTTGTGGTGTGGTCTCCATACTATGGCCCCACTCTCTTCTCTTGGTAGTATTATGTGTTGATATGCCTGATGGTTAGTTTCCTCATATATGTGTATAGAGGGATGTAATGTATTGTGATTATTTCACACACATTTATCTCTGAATATAATATCCAAATCATTATTATAGGTATGACATGTATGGGTTTTGATGACTCAAGGTGCCTTACTCGGTGTATGGGTGGTGATGGTTTGAGGGATAATACTCAATATATGATACACCTCATACGGGTTGTGGTGGATCTTTGAAACTAATTAGCTACTATATATGAAGATGTGGATGGGATGATGTGATGAAGTGATGCATGAGGTGCATGTTGTGATACTTAGCCTGAGTTTATGTGGGTTGTCTTATTTGGAGAGAGATGGCTCAGGACATACGATGTTGGGGTAGAGTGGAAAACTAATTGGGAAACATTGGTAGGGTACCCTTATTGATTTATTATTATAGTACATAATCTCTTGTATATGATACTTGGTGAGAGTTAGACATGGTAAGGTTGAGAACGTAGGTGATGATTTAGTTTCATTATTATTCACTGTGCTTTAGAATTCTTTCTTTATTTTTTGCATGAGAGGCTTTAGGGATGATCCTACTGAGTGTACTGTTATTCTCACCTCATGTATATATAAATTATTTTCAAGGAAGTAGGGGAAGGTTGGAGATCGGGCTGGATATTACTAGATCATGGTTTTATAGAAGTTTTTAGGCTTTGTGGTCATTTCAAAGTTTACCTTTTGGTACTTGAAGTTTCCTTTCTAGTTGTTTTTGTTCTATATGACATTACATGTATGTACCTGGGTCTTTGTTTATATATGTGTGGGGGGTAGGAGTTGACTGGTGTATCTATATTGTCTCTCACTTCTGCATATTTTCTCTTATAGGGTAATGCCTCTCATTTATATGTATAATATACCCTCATTTCTATTCATCAACCCAGGGCCTATTGGAGTTGGGACTCATGAAATCATCGCCTCCCATCTGTCATAGTTGGCCTAGGAGGGGTACTCTTTAGGGGGAGGTGGTCATGAGATAGTGGTATCAAAGGTTTAGGTTGAGGGATAGGATGAAGTTTGGAGTTAGGAATAGGTGAGATTTCATGGTTTAGTAGGACAATGATGTCATCTAAGTTTAGTAAGTGATGTAAACATGGGAGAACGGATGAGACATGGGTATTTAGGGCCCCTTGTGATCTGATGTACAATCCTTTAAGTTACTTATCCTACTAAACAAAGTGATACTGGTTGTAGGGTAGAGACCTAGGGAAAGTATTATGCATCATTCTTCTTTTCACCTATGCTTGAAATGGGTAGAACTTGGGATAGGTTAAAACCTTAAATAAGATAAAAATAATAATTAATTAATTAATTTTAATCATTCCATATTCCAGGTTTAGGAGTCTAAACATTTTTTCTTCTTGTAGGCATAGTTCTAGGTCAAAGTCTTTTTCAGGTTCATGCTGACGATGTTTAGTAGGATGCACCAGCAGATTATCATAGAGTAGAGGTAGAGGACAATGACACTTGGAGGAGGACTATAGAGACCTGATTTTTTCCTTTTAATACTTTGAAATATTTCTATATATATTTCCAGAGATAGGCATTGAGACAGTGTGAAATTCTGAGGCTCGGTGTGCCTGGAATTAATTTTATAAAAATATTAAATATATTTTATATTTCATGCATGCGTTTTCTTAAAAAAAATGGGATAGCTCTTAAACAGTCGATCAGATCAGAAATATGAGACCACAATTGAGTTTGGAATTAAGTGTTTTCCCTAGGTGTGACATAAAATGAGTCGGCGTGGGATGTTTGGACCCCTCTCTTATTGGTGATAAGTTTAAGTGGATTTATTAATTATTAAATTAATCCATTCATTCATTCATTCATTAATTTTTGGCCTAATGATATGTTTATAAATATATAATTGTGTAAAATTCACAAAGTTTAGACTTATAATTCTAGAAATATCAAGAGAGATCTCTTTTCCTCCCCCATTGGAGGATCTCAATGAATGAAGACAGAACTCTGAATCAGATTGGATCATGATGCAATGAACGCAACAGCTCATCTCAAACTGTTGGAGGATGCATTATTCATCAATGATCAAACTGAAATCGATTTGGGACTCTTAAATTGGTCTTTTTATTCCCTTTTTATTAAATGGTTGAGTATATCCATCCTCTTTCTTTGATCTATGCTAATTGCAGACCTTACATGTGCCCGGGTATTGAAATCTAAATTAATTTGATTTGTTTATCTAACCTCATATGACCATTCTTGATAGTTGTTCAATCATAATTTTCCACTGATTTTTAAACCTTGTTTTTGGTGCTTTTATCCCTCATATATTCACATTATTCACTGATTATATCCCTGTGGTCGCGGTTCGACTTTTTCGAGAGGTGTTGAGCTCGATTGGACCCTCGGATTCACGGTGGATCAATGAAACAAGAATGGATCGATGATCAAGGCATAGATATGGGATCTTTAAAGGATAAGGATGATCAATTTGATATTTTGAGGCTATATCTTCAAGGTTTGAAGTCGTGGGAGCATGTGGAACGAGTGGTGAAACCCTCCTGATGAATGACGACCATTTTCCGGCAAACGAAGGCTCGGAACTGCGATTTCTGGGTAGATCCATCTTTTCATCCATATATGGCACCAAATCTAAAGTGGAATGGACTGATTCTAATCATGAATACCAGATATTGAAATATGGTATTTTTTTCAAAATCTTGACTACACGTCGTGTCCCAAGATAAACACACAGCGTGTAGCCTTTCAGTGATGAAGGCTAGGGTTTTGGAAACCCATAAGGATGGAACAACATGTACATATCTAACACACTATGTACCACCTTCTCATGTAAATAGGTCGTGTGATGGATCACACAACCAAGTACACGGTCGTGTACTTGGGTACATGGACATGGCAAGTAGGACACAACCCTGGTCCTAGTTAGCCAGGACACATTGTGTAGTCCACCTACACGGCTTGTGCCCCTACATGGGATGGAGTTGTGTGTCAACCAAGGAAATTTCCAGGATATAGAGTGAGACCACACATTGTGTGGGCCCCATTACATGCCATGTACCCCTTGATCTCTTCTGAACAAACTTCAACTATCTATATCTCCTTTGTTTGAACTCAGATTTTGGCCTGCGAGTATCCTATCCTGAGTGTCTTTCCATGTAGAATGTGATGGTGCCCTCAATTATGGATTTCAAGATATGATGGGTAATGTTCTAAGAATGAAACCTTTTGAGGTGACCCTAATGAAAATAGTTATCATGAAGGATCACCAAATACTACTTTCTGAGTGGAACCCTCATGCGGGGCAGGGCATGGGTCCTTGATGACCTAGAGTGGAACCCTCTAGTCAGGCTAGGAATGGGTCCTTAACTTTCTGAGTGGAACCCTCCTTCTAAGTAGGTCATGGGTCCTTGATAACCTAGAGTGGAACCCTCCAGCTGGGCTAGGCATGGGTCCTCAACCTTCTAAGTGGAACCCTCCTGCGGGGCAAGGCATGGGTCCTCGATGAACTAGAGTGGAACCCTCCAATCAGACTGGGCATGGGTCCTAAACCATCAAAGTGGAACCCTCCTATTGTACTAGATCACGGTCCTCTAACTATAAATTTTGGAACCTCAACTCTATGGTATAGTGACGATACATGGTTTGTCGTAGCTTCGAACTCACGAGGAAGAGGAACACTTTCCCCACTAAGACACATTTTTAGATGTGACCAAAATCATTTGGGAGAGTTATTTCCATCCAAATTGGATAGTATCAAGGTGTGGTGAATGATTTCCTTAGACTTGTGTGTCTAGTTCAGATGAGTGGGATGGTGGTAATCATTGTTGTACTTTTGGAACTGTTGGCTACTCTTCTTCTTGGGCTGAGCTATGAGATAGAGATCCCTTTACTCTCTTGTTTGGGATTATTTTGATTGAGCATATATATATATATATAATTCTTCTATATCCACTCCTTGGATTTGGTAACTCTCCTTCTAAGAGAGGTGAAGATGTGTGGGGGTATGCCACATGCTTTCCATGTTTAGATTCTCATAGTTGGATGAGTCTACTCTTCTACTATAGGTGGTAATGACTCAATGGGTAATTCATCTACTCATTGTGTTCATCCCATTATTATTGTATGAGCTTACTTTTACTCTTTATTGGGTTGAGCTATACTCTTTTATTGTACCTTGTGCTATCTATTGTCTTCCTCTTCTATTATATCTCTTACTGCTCCCCCTTAAACTTTCAAGGCATCCTAATGGGTATGTTTATACTCACCCCTACATGGGATTTTCTCTAATGTATCATGTCTTATGCAGACAACGGATAGGTTGATCATGACTACAGAAGATCTTAGGGATACTTGGTTTTTGGACCATGTACGGTGGTTGTTACTTGGGCTTCAGGAGCTGGGCTCTCTTTCAGCTATTTACTTTTCCAGTTCTTTCAGGTTGGGACTTATTTTTTGTTGTCATATTTTTACCCCTTTAATTTTAGTTTACACTATTGTACTTTTTTACTGTATAGAGGTTCATCCATGCTTGGTTTACTTTACTGCAGTGTTGCATATTTTACTCTTTATCTCTATGTTTTTTAATTGAGTTGTCTATGTGTGTCAGTACAGGTACTTAGTAAAATTCCTCCTCGAGTTAGTTATTCCTTCATCACTTGTCGTCACCCCTAGCCTATGGAGGCAGGCTTAGGGTAGTTATAGCTCAATCCCCTACTTGGGTCGGGTCGTGACAAATTAATATCATAGCAAGTTCATTTCTTGGGATGTTGTTTGGACATATCCCCTTAAAGAGGATTGGTTGTTTTTAGGGAAATAGTGTTGAGGTATCTTGAGTACAAATCTTAGGCCAAGGAATCTAGTGATGGTGTGGTGGACAATGTAATAATTCACTAGGACCTTGACTACCTACTTATCGACTCGGTATGTTGAGACATTTTTTACTAGGATTAATGGTACATACATCATATAGGATTGAGTCTTTGACTACACTTATTGAGTCACCTCCCCATTGTTTTTGATATATATATATATATATATGCTCATCTGACCATGGTACTCCTTGGTAACATTCAATATGCCTCTGAGATTATAGCCAGTCAGGATACTAGCTCTGGTTCGTGACGATGACCCTATGAGTGATGAGGCCACAGTTCAAGGTCCATCCTGTGATCCCCTTTATCTAGGTGGGTAGGTGGAATCATCCCCCCCCATCGAGTATCATATCATCATAGTAGAGTAGGCTGAGAATACGCATAGGCTTAGTGCGCTCTGTGAGTTCCAGCTTTAGAGACCACTAAGGTTCCACAGCGTGCCAGATCCTCAAGAAGCTAAGGATTGGCTAGATTCGGTGGCCCATATCTTCAGGCTTGTTCAAAACCAAATGGATTGGATAGTTTTATTGTCAGTTATCCACTTCCATATAGCATCTGGGCATTGGTGTATCCTTGTTACGTAGATGCGTGATGAGTTGACACTCTCATGGGATGTCTTCGAATAGTTTTTTCATGAGGAGTACTACCCATCCTTCTTGCACTTAGTCTGAATCTAGGAGCTTCTGGAGTTGTAGTAAGGAGGTTTGACAGTATTTGAGTACACAATTAGGTTCAAAGACCTTATGCATTGCTCTATTGATATGATTTTGGATGGTTATTCCAAGCATGGAAGTTTGAGAAGGGACTCTGTAGAGAGATCTGAGCCATTGTTGTACCCTTGTGAATTCCCACCTATGTCGGGGTGCAAGAGTGGGCACTAGTGATAGAGATATTTATATTAGAAGGATTCCAGATAGGTGGAGCTGGTAGGGGGCATCACAGAGCTGAGTCGTATGAAGTAGCTAGCAGACACCAGGCACTAGGATCTTAGCATAGGAGATCCTTTCATGACCATACTCAGGAACGTGATTAGAGGTAGCACAGAGCACCAGGGAATCCTAGAGAGGGGAGGTGATTTAGTTGTTATGTGAAAGGTCACATGGCATGAGACTATCCAAATAGATGAGTAGAGTATCTTCGATATATAGTTGATGGTCCGCCACAGCGAAGGCAGCACTATAATCGAGGATCTCCCAAGCACATGTAGGGTGGTCCCTAGGGAGGAAGATCTGGAAGAGGAGAAGGATGGGCTATTGGTGGTGGACTCCGTTATGATATCCTTCCACCACCACCAACAGGAGGCCCATGTAAGGCTCAGGGAGCTAGCGATCGTGGCCATGGACAGTTATAGGCTTTGGATGTCTATGACCCTGTAACGCATGAGATGATCAGAGGTATGATATGTGTTTATTATACTCTTGATTCAGTATTAGTAGGCACAAGTTCTGTTCATTACTTTATCTCACTACTACTGGTGCGAGATCTAGAGCACCCAGTTGAGGCTCTAGCACAACAGCTTTATCTTGAGGTTCCTATAGGGAATTATTCTTCTGTATCTTTCATCTGTCGGTAGTGAAAGTTATCGCTTGGTGGAGAGAGGTTCACATGGGACCTTTTGTTCGTCATGATGGAACCCTGTGATTTCATCTTGGGTATGTATTTACTTTCCATAGTCTGATCCCAAATTCATTGTCACCGCAGACAATTCAGATGCCTATGCACTAATGGGATGAGATTCTCCTTTTCTAGAGAGAGATATCACATGGTAGGGAAAGTGAGTCCTGTAAGTAAGAGGTTTCATCCTATCATCCATCAGTTGGTGAGTGTATCCCTTAGTACAACATGATATTTAGTCATATGGGTTTCTTCAGTTGTGGAGGATTATATGTACATCTTCCCCGAAGACGTTCTAGGACTACCTTCGAGGCGGGAGATAGATTTTTGCATCAACTTGCATCATGTTACCACTTGAATATCTTCTACAGAATATCAGATGAAACCTACCAAGCTTTAGGAGATATGGTTTCAGTTGGAGGACCTTTGTGAGAAAAGTTTCATCAGACCCAGTGTGTCCCCCTGGGCAGCTCATGTGTTGTTCATGAAAAAGGAGGATGGGAACTTACAAATTTTTATAGATTATATTCACCTAAACCAGGCCATGAAAAATAACAAGAACCCCTTATCTAGGATTTATGACCTCTTTGATTAGTTGAGAGGTGTGAGATGGTTCTTGAAGATCGATCTCAGGTCCCACTACCACCATTTGAGGGGTAACGACACTAATATTCCAAAGTTGGAATTCCAATGTTTCTATAGACACTATGATTTCCTAGTGATGCCCTTTGGTGTGATGAATTCCCCTGTTGTGTTTATGGATGTGATGAACCGGGTTTTCCATCCATACTTGGACCGGTCTGTTGTTTCTTCATCGACAACATACTCATCTACTATTTAATAAAATAGGAGCATGTAGAGAACTTTAGGATGGTCCTATACTTACTTCAAGAGAACCATATTTATGGGAAACTCTTTAAGTTCTAGTTTTGGATACATGAGGTTCACTTTTTAGTCCATGTTATTACTGAACATAGTTTATCCATGGATACAGTAAAGATCTAAGTGGTTATTACTTGGGATCCACCCAAGACCATGTTAGAGGTGAAGAGCTTTCTTGAATTAGCGGGGTACTACAGGAGGTTTGTGGATGACTTCTCCAAGATCACAACCCCTTTAACCACCCTGATGTAGAAATAGAAGGTGTTTTCTTGGTTTGGGAAGTTCCAGAGGGCCTTTGAGGAGTTGAGGCAGAGACTGATGAGTGCTCTAGTGTTGAGACTACCAGAGGAAGGCGTTGAGTTTATAGTGTATTGTGATGCCTTAGGAGAAGATCTTAGTTGCGTATTAATGTAGCAACAAGCAGTTATCGCATAAGGGTCAAGGTGGTTGAGATCCCATGATCAGAACTACTTAAATCACGACCTAGAGCTGGCAACGGTAGTCTTTTCCCTAAGTATGTGGGGGTACTATCTTTTAGGAGAGAACTTTGTGGTTTACTTAGACCACCAGAGTCTCAAGTACATCTTCACTTAGAGAGACTTGAACCTGAGACAGCGGCACTGGTTGAATTTCCTATAGGACTACGACTTTGAGATAGTCTATACTCTAGGGAAGGGAAAATTTATAGCAGAATCCCTTAGCAGGAAGTCTCGGGATTTCTTAGTGTAGGAATCTTTAGAGCAGTTAGCTTCCCTATAGCTTGTAGCATCCCACCCCGAGTGACACTGAATTAGGCCTCGAGACGGTGGTCCACAAGACCTCAAGCGCATCTCCTCAAATGTCAGAGACTGCTGAATAGTAGCGAGGGCCTTAGGTGTGTCTGTGGGGAGACTATTACCTCACAAGATTAGCTATAATACAACAGTAAATAATATATAATAAGTAAAAGAAGCATAAGAATAAGCAAGCAACAACATAAGAAAATAAATAACCCAATAAGAATAACTAGATAACTACAGAAGTTGAATAATAATACTGGATACAAAAATAATGATGAGAATGTCATGAGTCTACACAAACATAGGAGTGCAGCAGAATAGGGGTACAAGCATAAAAAATGTGCTATCAAAACTAAAAAAGTGGAAAAACTGATACAGTAGAACCTTAAGCATAGTCTCGGTCCCCTTCCCCCAATCTCCATCCTAAGAGGCAATAAAGCACTCAAGCATCAGAAGTAGTATGCTTCCCTTTATTCATACCTTTGAACATAAAGTCTACTCAGGTAACAAACAGTGCTCAAGAAAGGTGTGAGATATAAATCCCAATAGGTTTACACCCATGGTTCTTAGATATTTCCATTTCATGCTATAAACAAAATCAGTGTGCCAATATATAATAAGATACAAGCAGTTAAACAAATAAAATAACTGCAACTTGGTCTAGGTTTTAGAACAGACACCTATCCCATACCACCTGCTTTGCCCTAAGCCAAAAGTCTGAATAAAGTACCTATGAAAAGTAGAATACACATAATATATATATATAGGTATACGAGGGCTAAGTAAACAAGTCAACCACCAAGCTTGTGCTTTATCTTAGGATCTCACCTCTAAGTCTATATACAAGAGTGCTAACAAGAAGAGTATGAGTGACACAAGTTCATAAGCATGCTCAAAAATAATAATAAAGGAAGTAGCTCATATGAGTGATAAATAAATCAAGTAGCAATCAATGCAATTCAAACAATCCATAAAAACCAAGGTGGAGTTCTATGGCCATCCTTGGCGATCATATCTAAATCCCAAGGGTCATAATGGAAACATCCAATATAACCCAATACCTTGAGTCCATATAAGTCAACCCATACAATGTCCCTTTTATCACTCAAGGATGGTGAATCTGAGTCTGTGCTAAATGTATCTCATAGGGGATTGGGCCTCACCTGAGGCATGGCGTAACCATCTTTACAACAAGTTTGTCCATGGTTTCTCCCTGGGGAACCGACCTCACTCATGAGTTATCATAAACCACCCGGTGAGCCCATACCTAGCAAGACAAAGTGTCTCTCCTAGCACGCCATGTCATAACCACTCGAGAACAGCTAGTCCATCCAAGAAATCCTTAACTTGGAATACATATTCTCTCTCGGCCCACATTGAATAAGCCATATCAAGCAAGGCATACAACACATGGAAATGTATTTATAATTGTATGCCAATAAAGAAGCATTTAAATATCACATGCTCACCATTTAATCCAGCTGTGAAATTTAATCTAATCAACAATGGAACAATTTCTATTGTAAGGCAATAAACATTATCATAAGCAGGGAATGCACAACAAGCACAACATTTAAACAATTGCATTTCATCACATAAAATTTAATATAACAAGCTAACAATATTACCATTTAATCAAGCATTTCAATTTATGCCAAACAATAATTGGTGCAGTTTATATAGCAAGGCAACTAAGCATGTATAATAACACAAGTCACTAATTTTAGTTTAGAAGATAGTGCACCTCCGTTGGAGGGGTTTTATTACAAAATCATGAAATTATTCATCAAAAATTCATTTATGAATATCTAAAAATTTACTCTAGAATCATAGTATGGTGCTAATTAAATGCAAGGGAATAATAAATTAATAAGAGCACGCATGGGAAAGAGGCATAAGCAACAAACCATAAGATCTAAACAAGGAAAAGAAACTATAGGAACATGGAACAAGGTCAATGTAAGCAATGACATTTAATATAATCACATTACAATGGTGACAAGGTAAGAAACATTATATGGAAAGGTGAAAAGGCGTAAAATCAACTTGCATAAGCATTTAAATGCGAGGCATATTGAATTCAAAATGAAACACCAAGAATGAGAAATTATATACATGGCATGTGGAATAATCATAAGCATTGGTCTATAAGAAAGTACCCATGTTAACAAGTAAAATTAAAGGTTTATGGCATTAAACATGGTCCAAACCTTAAGAACCAAACTTAGGCACTTTAAAGGGGGTCAAACTCATGGTTCACCACTCATATTAGCCTAATTCGTCAATTCGATCCTTTAAACTAAGTGAAACACTCACACAAGGGTGGTTTACAATTTTAAGCATGGTCCAAAATAGTCTATTTAGGATGTAACACCCAATGGGGGTGGCCTAAGCCAAGGAAAACACCATATGAATGGGTTTCTCTATAAGAAATGGTTACTACGGACACTACAAAGCAACCTGAATGATTTAATATGTGATATCAAATATTTTCCAAAATTTTTTGGCTAGTGGAATAACAATGTGACACTAAAAAGACACAAAACAAGTGGGAAAAATAGTAGACGCCCTACCTTGTGGTCGTGGTACTCCCCAAGTCCAGTAATAAGGCTTGATTCAACCTAAAATGGTAGAGATCAAGAGATTTGGAAAAAACCCCAAAGTAGGGTGAAATCTCATCGCACCAAAATATAATAGAGAAATATGGAGGAACCATGAAATAGAGGGGTTTGGGAGAGAGAGCATAGCGAGATCTTTCAAGTGTATCTGACGGTGATGAAATTGAAGAAGAAACAAAGGTGGAATCGCAAAACCCCAAAGGAAGAGATGTGGTGTTCCACACATGGAGGGAGAGGGGATATGCACACCACACTGGAGGGAAGGAGAAAAATGATGGTGGAAGGAAAAAAATATGAGAAAAATAAAAATAAAGTAAAAATAAATAAAAAAATAAAGAAAAAGGAAAAAGAAAAAAAAAAGAAAAGGGAAAAAAGGAAAATAAGGGTACAACTTTTCTTCAGTCGATGGTGTTGACTCCTTCACTCCTAGAGTGTGTGAGAGATTCCTAGCTGGGAGACATCGATTATGAGGTCTTTCATGATAAGATATCCATCGGTGACTCACCAGATGTATATTATGAAGGTGGTAATCACATCATCTTATTCCAAGAGAGAGCAGTGGTTTCAGTCACGTTGTGGGAGGAGGTGATGTGGGAGTTCCACACTTCTCCCATAACTATACATCCTAGTGTGGGGAAGATGTATAGAGACCTATAGAGGTAGTTTTGGTGGTCCTACATGAGATGAAGTGTAGTTGAGTTCATCTCTCAGTGCCTCTCCTGTCAGTAGGTAATGGATATCACCAAGTTTCGATAGGTTTGTTGCAGCCCCTTGAGATCTCAGAGTGAAAGTGGTACGACATATCCATGGACTTTGTTATAGGTATTTCATGCTCACGAACCAGCCCGAGTCGACCCTGAACCGGTCACCCGAGCCGGTCTGCGGCAAGTCTCAAGGGGCGTTCCCGATCCCCCCGGGATGGAAACAAGTGCCGGGCATTTAAAACTTCAATCATTGGGAACGATTTCATCCCAAACCAAAAAAAACAGGATCAAAAGGAAGAATATAAACTGAACAAACAGACAACACTAAAGACAAAAACAAAAATACACCATGACATACCTCCACGTGACCTCACGGGTCACCACCCAACTACAACCAACGTCGCTCTCTCACTGAGCGACTCAAGCCAGGAAAACCTGAACACAAGGAACCTGCAACTGAAATGGTAAAAGATAGGCGTGAGCACAAAAGTACTCAGTAGGTGAGCCCCACAACAAAACCCAAAGCACTGATAGTAAACAAAGAATCTACATGTTCCAGGTTTGAACTATAATGTATAAAAGTAAGATTTCATAGTGTTTTACTTCAAAATCAAAACACAAGACTTTTCCCTTATTCTTTTTCGAAAGTTGGTTCCCTTCCATTAGTTTTAAACTCATTCTAAAAAAAGCAAAGTGTTACATTTTCAAGTTTTACACAAAGAGAATAAAGTATTTTCATTTGAAAACCATTTTCTCAAAGTCTAACAGTATAGGATGTGAAGGATGACTGAAAGTAAACAAGCAGGGAAAATAAGTGCAAGCAAAGGTAAACAAGCAAGGAAAACCAACTGCAAGTAAAAATAAAATAAACCAGAAGTTATCAGCAATAACCATGGGTGATCCTAAACATCCCCAGAAAACCCCTGGACGTACTCGGGTTCAGACTACCTGCCGGCGTGGTACTCCATAGTCAATAACCAACTGGCCACCCTAATAGCCAACCAGTGGCACATCCCTCCTGGCCTGTCCACAACTCCAGGGGGTACTAACCCGTCTAATCAGGGTTAGCAAGCAACCGTCACTCGATAATCTACAAGACGCCTAGGAACCCATGGTGGTTTTAGTAACACTGTGTAAGTGGGAGACCCTCGCATGTGTGACTCATCTCACCGCACTTGCCAACCCCTTACACGGACATCGCTACACGACAACCCTCGAAGGGAAGTCCCCCTGTAGAGATTCCCTCATAAGTACGTATATATATAGATATATATGTATAATCACTTCACATTTAATAAAGTGCCAACCGGGCCGTCATATCATTTACATTTTGACCATTTAATACTAAAGAATTTCTAAAGGGATATGACACACGCCATTTCATTGAAAACCAGAAACACACTTAGAACTTTATTTAAGAAACCCAAATCAGCATATCAAACCTGGAACACAATTGTTTCACAAGTAGAGTTATTTTCCAATATCAAAACGCACCCCACTTTTATCAAGATCCAAACGGGCCTTTAATCACCTTTTTAAGGAATAATATTTCTCAAATGAAATCCAAACTTTTAATCACGCGTCAAAAGAAAACATTTTTCAACCACCAAGAACCACACATAAAGTTTCCAAAAACAAGTTTAAAGGTCATACGATAATTCCTCTAATCAAGGTTCTAAGAAAAACACCATTTTCCCTAAACAATACACCTACTAATTTATACACACCAAAAACATTTCAAAACACAGTTTCACATTTCATAAAGAACCATTTAGTAATATTACCATGGAATCCCACAATTGAAACCAAGAAAACACTTTCAATGAAATGCTAGAATTAAACAGTTTGCATTATCAGCAAATAACCACACTATAAAAACTAATTAATATTACTTTTAAATTTACTGAAATTCAATAAAAAGACAAGGAATAAATAAATTTTTAATTTAAAGGCAAGTGCAAAGGGAGACCTACCTGAATTGTAACAGCCCAAGATTTTATAAAAAATATTCTTTTTAATGTCTTGTGTTGTACGCTACACCAAAAAGAGCTTGCACAACACACATCCTTGACTTGCCTTGCATTACACGCAATCGCGACCTTCCTCGATAGCGTGTGTTGTACGCAACACCAAGTTTCGCTAAACAACGATATGCTATTAAGATATTATTAAAACTAGCTGTTGTGAATAGTAATAACCACTTTTTGAAATTTTGTAAATTCTATTTTTCAAAATGGACTTCATTTATGGATTCGGAGTATCGAATTTAGCCTAAGGTGAAATTTTTGTACTTTTCGGATAACTTTCATATTCCGATGAATAGTGAAAATTACTAAATTATAATTAAAAACAACTTTTTTAATCGAAATAATTAAAAGTGATAAATCATTAATTTGAGTGGTTTTAAAGTATATTTAGAATATATTTTTACAATTTAATACAATGTTGGTCATTGTATGTAATTGCACATTTAAACCAGACATAAACAAGTGTCAATCTTTTGATAGATATTGTTTCTTAAAAACACGCTATTTGTTTTAATAGCGGGATTTAATTATAAAATTAATTAATGCAACTTCTATGTTATGAATTTGGTAAAATAGACTTCATTTTTGAATTCGGAATATGAAATATAGCTTAGGATGAAATTTTGGCATTTTTCTGAAAACCTTCAATTTTTGATGAATAGTGAAACTACTAAGTGGTAGGTTAAAAACTGAATTTTGCATAAAACTTAATTTTACCGCTTTTGTGAATGGAATTTCGAAAATCCGAGAGACACGGTTATTATCAAGGACTAAAATGTGGTTCAATGAGATGAAAATAATTTTTTGGTGAATAGTAACTTTTTACTTTTTTTACCACGGTTAATAGTAAATAGGGTAACTAAGGGTAAATATGATATTAATATTACCCTAACACATGTCCTAATTCTATTGGACAAGTGTAATTCGACCAAAAACAAACTTAGGAATAAAATATGACCATTTAGGCCCACTTGGATTAGATTAGGACATTTATTATTAATTTATTTAAAGAAGGGTTAAAATAGTTAAAATCAAAGTTTAATAAGTAAATCATTTGTAATATGGGGTTATACATAAGATAAATTCGACTATAAATATTCATTAGAAAGCTAAAAAGATTTCCTACATAATGGTATTTTATTTGTAATTTTTAGACATCAAATAATTTAATTTATTTATGACACAACGATGATGCAGTAATTATCTTTTTAATGAAATATTGACATAATTGATGTTATAAGCACCAAAATAAATGTAATTTGAGATTTTTTATGAATTACACTAATTTTCTAGGTTACTATGATATATTAATGTTGATTTAATCAACTTGTTTCGAACATTTAATTCTGTTATGACTTTCACAAAAATCATATATCAAATAGTGTCAAAATTGACACAAAATAGTTTTTAAATAAAATATTATATTATTAATTGTTATTTTATTCCTAAAAATCTAAGGATCGGCCAAATGACTTAGATAAGGATATATATATTAATAATAAACAATTTGGGGTTCGTTTGGCATGTTATAGTAAGTGTATTAACCATATAGTGAAAGAAAACAAAAAGACACAGTAAAAGTTAAATTATTTAACTTAGAGTTAAATCTAATTGATAAGGTTTAAAATAATATCCAAACATGTCTAAATTTGATTGGTTGATGAGATTACAACCCTATCTCATCTAATATTTGAATATGAGTCATTTTTGGAGGTTTTTAAGTGGGGTTAGATTTATTATAAATTAATATTTTTAAGAATTCCTAAGGTGCCCCTCTCCTCCCCTATAAAAGGACACCTCCTCCCCCTCCTCCTCACACCAATTTGAGCTCTCAAGCTCGGCCAACCCCTGCAAAAATCTCTTATCCACTTCCCTAGCAACATCCTAGAGGTTCTGGTCTTCCTCAAAGACCAATTCTAGTGCCCTAAGAGGAGGTCTCAAAGAGGCGCTTCAAAGAAGAGGTAATTACCGTTACCAATTCTTTTATCTTTATTTCTTCTTCCACTTCTTCTTAGGTTGTTTCATTATGAAGTAATAACATCAGTATCACTCATATACTGATATGTTATTATAAGTATGAAACAACCCTATTTCACCATCTATCCATCCTATGGAAAAAGAAATCACCGCGCGTGCGTACGTACGGAATACCGTCTCCACGCCGTGGTGTAATCTATTTTCCACCACCACCTTACAAGGATGGGTATAATGGTGTAAAGAATAACTATACATAGTTATTACAACATCATATTGATTCTGATATATTGTATAATTCACTCCAATTCAATTCAATACTTATAGAAATGATATCATCGCTCGTGCGTACGTACGGACTACCGTCTCCACGACGCGATGAGATTCATTCTCCATATTAACCATTTAAGAATGATTATAAAGTATATATAAGAAATAATAATGAAATATATGACATTATAAAGCTACTGGATTTATGTATATATATACATATGTATGTCATCTACTTACTTCCATTTCAAGACAATAAGGAAAGGAAAACAACGTTCATGCGTACGTACGGACTACCGTCTCCATGAACGGTGTTTTTCATTTTATATATCTACCTATTATATATATATATATATACTGAATATATATGATATATAAATCATATTTTATATTCTGGAAGTAAGTAAATCATGATATAAGTAATAATGATGTCAAGAACAACAAGTCAAAACACCTACGATAAATGAAATGATTTTACCCAAAACGCTTCTTTAACATGGAATTTACAAAAGAACGGGTAATATAATGTCATAAGTGAACCATATATGATATCATAACAATGAATATGATTCTGTAATAAGTCAATGACATTATTTAAATCATTATACAGGAGGTTCGGACACATACGAAGCAAATCGGACCTAAGGTAAGGGAAATATCACAATCTCATTTTTATCCGAGATTGTTTGTACTTTGAAATTTACTGGGGTATATTTTATCATCCACATCCATGTTTCCTCAATATGTAATGTTATTTACAACAACCTACAATTGTTTAAATCCAATTTTACCCTTCGGTGAGTTTTTAGTAAATGATATGAAAGGAATCTTTTGTTGTTTTTCGTACGAGGTACTTTTTGACTTTTCCGACAAAAGTACGAAGAATGTTTTTTTTAACTTATACGGCACGAACGGATTTCTACTGTTTTATGAAGACTTATTTTCATGAAGCTTCCTCTAAAAGATTTCATGACTATTTTCAATAAAATCTCTTTCTTTTAAAATTGCATGATGTTTTGTGAAAAGTAATTGATTTTGAAGAAGAAAGGATATTTTTCTCAAGAATTCAATTCAAGTGTTTTATCAAAATTATTTTCCATATAAGATAATAAAGGGTTCTGTTTCTATCCATATTTTTACATTGATTTGACTATGTTGTGATGGAATTATGTTTATGAATTCCTTTATCTTATAAGAATGGTTTTATGATGTCATGTTGTTTAAGAATCCAATTTTTATTACATGGGTTATGAAATGATGTATGATTTATGATTTTGTGGCACACATAAGAAAGGATTCATTATAAGATGGGTGGGACCTATATCTCCCTCCAATGCATTGGGTAAAGATTTTATATCTCATGAGATAGACATGGCTGGAATGGTAGGTTATACCGGTTCAGTGAAACAGGACTGAAACGAGGATTACTCGATTCAGAAAGGGACTTTGTCCACTAAGATAGTCTTGGCAATGAGTCTTGACTAACATGAAATGATTCTCTATGATTATGTGTGTATGCCACAATGAGTAATGTTTTAAGTTATGATTTCATTTCACTACTATGATTTATCCCATGTTATGAAATTATGCTCTCTTTTGCAGGTTAAGATTTCCAAAAAAGTTATGTTCTTATGAAAATTATGTGATTGATATTTCTTTTGTTTACCCTTACTGAGCATTTGAGCTCACCCTTTTATGTTTTCTTTTCCCCAGGATATAAAGAAAGGTTTTAGGTAAAAAAAAAGGGATGACCTTTATGGGAGATATTGAAGAACTCTCACCACGATTAGAAGATTACGTTCCGAGTTTCCAAAGACACTAAACTATTACGATCCTTTAGTGTGTGTTTTTGTTATGTACTAAGTATTCCGCAAATGTAATGTAATGTCCATGTACGATAAGCTACGGGTCTCTACAGTTGGTATCAGAGGAAAGGTTTAGTCAACCTTTGGAAACTAGGATGCGAAAACATTAGTGAGATCCCTAGAGATATTTCTAAGGTATGTCTAGGGATGCCCCTAAGGATAAGTATACGTATAGGATATAGTTCTAGAACTATGGTAACGATATTAGATTAAACCAAAGATGATAGATATTTATGTTACTCCCCCTTTATTATGATTTTTGCCTCTCACACTATTCTTTTTTGGGTTTTAGAATATGGCTGGAAACAAGATGATTCACGATAATGGAGGATGTGATGGACAATGGAATGATATTCTTCATGAGCAACCAAATGAAATGGGATTTGGATGTCCAAACATCATTATTATGCCGAATCAACAATCTCACAACATGATCAATAAAGTAAAATTTGGTAAGTTTCCTGACTCGACTAATAAGAGAAAGATGGAGTTCCATGATGATCATAGAGGAAAGAAAGTTCAATTTCCCCTATGTAAATCATGTGGGAAGAGGCATCAAGGAGAATGTTTCAAAGGAACTGGAAGATGCTTTGGGTGTGGAAAAGAAGGACACAAATCCAGTAAGTGCAAAGGAAAAGGTTCAGTTAACACCATGGATGAGGATAATGGTATTGCTACGACATCAACAATGGTTAAATGTTTTAAATGTGGAATGTATGGGCATTATGCAAACCAATGCCCTAAGGGAAAGTCTCATGAAGAGAATCAGTATGGTCGTATGGGAAGTATTTATGTTGATGATGATGAAGAAACTACAAATGATATGTGAGATGAAAGAAATGTTGAAGCTCGGTCAATGGTCTAAGAATATAGTGGAATGATTACATGTTTATCATGTGTAATGTTGTATAAGTAATCTCATGGAATAAGGAGACATCTAAGGATTGTTACACTGTTGTCTTTCCTTAAGTTTTGAAAGTGTATGATGAATGGTACCAATAACCATGAAAGGTTATTCAGATACTTTTTGGAAAGTAGATGATAAGTGCATAATGAAAGGATAAGAAGATAATGAGATGTTTGATTGTATTCATGAGCTCATGATTGATATAAGGACTAAGTTATATCATGGTTTGAGTATATAGAATTTTGAGGATTTTGGTATGTGGAAAGTGTTAACTTTAAACTGCATTCATGTTTTCACTAAGGTATTCAAGAGAATACATGATTAAGGACTTTGAATGTTTGGAATGTGACCAACAAAACATATCTTATGATATATGGGGATCAACGATGGTATTAAATCTCTGGTAATCGTTGTCACTATATTATGAGAGTGGACTGCAGTATTATGTATAAGCCTAAAGATTAGACTGGATTATGTTGGACATAAGTTAGTATTGTTTAAGGATAGAAGATTTTCGATATTATTGATGGGATGTTATAGTAACGTAGTTTTAGAAAAAGGACAACCTGCAGGACGGGCGACAGCCCATCGCTTCGGACAAGGCTGTAGGAATCGAACCCACAACCGAAGTGCAACTGGCCTTTATCGCCTACCACTGGCCTACAGGAAGTCCCTGTTTAGTAGAAACTAGTTTTATTATATTAAGCAGTATGATATATGAAGTATAAGTCCATTTTAGGAACCATATATGATTAATCTCACTATAGATCGACTTATGCATATAATTTTTGCTAATCTTTTGTTTGAGACAGATGGAATGACCCGTCATTCTATCACATGATCTGCTAACACTTCATGAATAACAAATTCAACTTCATTTATTTAAGAGATGAAGTGGAAATTGTTCAAGGCACGAACAACAGTGAGATTGTACCAAAATAAAGTAAGTATTTATTCTAATTCAAATTTTCAACTTTAGGGAAATGATCTTGAAAACCAAAAATGTTGTCCTAGTGATCTTATACCTGATGAATAAGATGGTACCTTATATCATCACAAATCTATGGATTTGTGATTACTGGCTTTTCCATAGCCATGTTCTCTACCACTCTCCATCAGAACATGATGGTTAGATTTCTCTTCCATATCCATATTTTCACCTATGTGGAAACCCAGTGATTAGTTTATTTGGGTAATCGTTACATTTCATACTTTAGTTTTTAAAGCCAAGTTTTGGTATTCCTTTTTTACGATGTGGGTTTCTATAAAAGAAACTTTCGAATAGTAAACCATTTATAACCCCGACGAATTTCGAGGGCGAAATTCATTTTAAGGGGGGTAGAATGTAACAGCCCAAGATTTTATAAAAAATATTCTTTTTAATGTCTTGTGTTGTACGCTACACCAAAAAGAGCTTGCACAACACACATCCTTGACTTGCCTTGCATTACACGCAATCGCGACCTTCCTCGATAGCGTGTGTTGTACGCAACACCAAGTTTCGCTAAACAACGATATGCTATTAAGATATTATTAAAATTAGCTGTTGTGAATAGTAATAACCACTTTTTGAAATTTTGTAAATTCTATTTTTCAAAATGGACTTCATTTATGGATTCGGAGTATCGAATTTAGCCTAAGGTGAAATTTTTGTACTTTTCGGATAACTTTCATATTCCGATGAATAGTGAAAATTACTAAATTATAATTAAAAACAACTTTTTTAATCGAAATAATTAAAAGTGATAAATCATTAATTTGAGTGGTTTTAAAGTATATTTAGAATATATTTTTACAATTTAATACAATGTTGGTCATTGGATGTAATTGCACATTTAAACCAGACATAAACAAGTGTCAATCTTTTGATAGATATTGTTTCTTAAAAACACGCTATTTGTTTTAATAGCGGGATTTAATTATAAAATTAATTAATGCAACTTCTATGTTATGAATTTGGTAAAATAGACTTCATTTTTGAATTCGGAATATGAAATATAGCTTAGGATGAAATTTTGGCATTTTTCTGAAAACCTTCAATTTTTGATGAATAGTGAAACTACTAAGTGGTAGGTTAAAAACTGAATTTTGCATAAAACTTAATTTTACCGCTTTTGTGAATGGAATTTCGAAAATCCGAGAGACACGGTTATTATCAAGGACTAAAATGTGGTTCAATGAGATGAAAATAATTTTTTGATGAATAGTAACTTTTTACTTTTTTTACCACGGTTAATAGTAAATAGGGTAACTAAGGGTAAATATGATATTAATATTACCCTAACACATGTCCTAATTCTATTGGACAAGTGTAATTCGACCAAAAACAAACTTAGGAATAAAATATGACCATTTAGGCCCACTTGGATTAGATTAGGACATTTATTATTAATTTATTTAAAGAAGGGTTAAAATAGTTAAAATCAAAGTTTAATAAGTAAATCATTTGTAATATGGGGTTATACATAAGATAAATTCGACTATAAATATTCATTAGAAAGCTAAAAAGATTTCCTACATAATGGTATTTTATTTGTAATTTTTAGACATCAAATAATTTAATTTATTTATGACACAACGATGATGCAGTAATTATCTTTTTAATGAAATATTGACATAATTGATGTTATAAGCACCAAAATAAATGTAATTTGAGATTTTTTATGAATTACACTAATTTTCTAGGTTACTATGATATATTAATGTTGATTTAATCAACTTGTTTCGAACATTTAATTCTGTTATGACTTTCACAAAAATCATATATCAAATAGTGTCAAAATTGACACAAAATAGTTTTTAAATAAAATATTATATTATTAATTGTTATTTTATTCCTAAAAATCTAAGGATCGGCCAAATGACTTAGATAAGGATATATATATTAATAATAAACAATTTGGGGTTCGTTTGGCATGTTATAGTAAGTGTATTAACCATATAGTGAAAGAAAACAAAAAGACACGGTAAAAGTTAAATTATTTAACTTAGAGTTAAATCTAATTGATAAGGTTTAAAATAATATCCAAACATGTCTAAATTTGATTGGTTGATGAGATTACAACCCTATCTCATCTAATATTTGAATATGAGTCATTTTTGGAGGTTTTTAAGTGGGGTTAGATTTATTATAAATTAATATTTTTAAGAATTCCTAAGGTGCCCCTCTCCTCCCCTATAAAAGGACACCTCCTCCCCCTCCTCCTCACACCAATTTGAGCTCTCAAGCTCGGCCAACCCCTGCAAAAATCTCTTATCCACTTCCCTAGCAACATCCTAGAGGTTCTGGTCTTCCTCAAAGACCAATTCTAGTGCCCTAAGAGGAGGTCTCAAAGAGGCGCTTCAAAGAAGAGGTAATTACCGTTACCAATTCTTTTATCTTTATTTCTTCTTCCACTTCTTCTTAGGTTGTTTCATTATGAAGTAATAACATCAGTATCACTCATATACTGATATGTTATTATAAGTATGAAACAACCCTATTTCACCATCTATCCATCCTATGGAAAAAGAAATCACCGCGCGTGCGTACGTACGGAATACCGTCTCCACGCCGTGGTGTAATCTATTTTCCACCACCACCTTACAAGGATGGGTATAATGGTGTAAAGAATAACTATACATAGTTATTACAACATCATATTGATTCTGATATATTGTATAATTCACTCCAATTCAATTCAATACTTATAGAAATGATATCATCGCTCGTGCGTACGTACGGACTACCGTCTCCACGACGCGATGAGATTCATTCTCCATATTAACCATTTAAGAATGATTATAAAGTATATATAAGAAATAATAATGAAATATATGACATTATAAAGCTACTGGATTTATGTATATATATACATATGTATGTCATCTACTTACTTCCATTTCAAGACAATAAGGAAAGGAAAACAACGTTCATGCGTACGTACGGACTACCGTCTCCATGAACGGTGTTTTTCATTTTATTTATCTACCTATTATATATATATATATATACTGAATATATATGATATATAAATCATATTTTATATTCTGGAAGTAAGTAAATCATGATATAAGTAATAATGATGTCAAGAACAACAAGTCAAAACACCTACGATAAATGAAATGATTTTACCCAAAACGCTTCTTTAACATGGAATTTACAAAAGAACGGGTAATATAATGTCATAAGTGAACCATATATGATATCATAACAATGAATATGATTCTGTAATAAGTCAATGACATTATTTAAATCATTATACAGGAGGTTCGGACACATACGAAGCAAATCGGACCTAAGGTAAGGGAAATATCACAATCTCATTTTTATCCGAGATTGTTTGTACTTTGAAATTTACTGGGGTATATTTTATCATCCACATCCATGTTTCCTCAATATGTAATGTTATTTACAACAACCTACAATTGTTTAAATCCAATTTTACCCTTCGGTGAGTTTTTAGTAAATGATATGAAAGGAATCTTTTGTTGTTTTTCGTACGAGGTACTTTTTGACTTTTCCGACAAAAGTACGAAGAATGTTTTTTTTAACTTATACGGCACGAACGGATTTCTACTGTTTTATGAAGACTTATTTTCATGAAGCTTCCTCTAAAAGATTTCATGACTATTTTCAATAAAATCTCTTTCTTTTAAAATTGCATGATGTTTTGTGAAAAGTAATTGATTTTGAAGAAGAAAGGATATTTTTCTCAAGAATTCAATTCAAGTGTTTTATCAAAATTATTTTCCATATAAGATAATAAAGGGTTATGTTTCTATCCATATTTTTACATTGATTTGACTATGTTGTGATGGAATTATGTTTATGAATTCCTTTATCTTATAAGAATGGTTTTATGATGTCATGTTGTTTAAGAATCCAATTTTTATTACATGGGTTATGAAATGATGTATGATTTATGATTTTGTGGCACACATAAGAAAGGATTCATTATAAGATGGGTGGGACCTATATCTCCCTCCAATGCATTGGGTAAAGATTTTATATCTCATGAGATAGACATGGCTGGAATGGTAGGTTATACCGGTTCAGTGAAACAGGACTGAAACGAGGATTACTCGATTCAGAAAGGGACTTTGTCCACTAAGATAGTCTTGGCAATGAGTCTTGACTAACATGAAATGATTCTCTATGATTATGTGTGTATGCCACAATGAGTAATGTTTTAAGTTATGATTTCATTTCACTACTATGATTTATCCCATGTTATGAAATTATGCTCTCTTTTGCAGGTTAAGATTTCCAAAAAAGTTATGTTCTTATGAAAATTATGTGATTGATATTTCTTTTGTTTACCCTTACTGAGCATTTGAGCTCACCCTTTTATGTTTTCTTTTCCCCAGGATATAAAGAAAGGTTTTAGGTAAAAAAAAAGGGATGACCTTTATGGGAGATATTGAAGAACTCTCACCACGATTAGAAGATTACGTTCCGAGTTTCCAAAGACACTAAACTATTACGATCCTTTAGTGTGTGTTTTTGTTATGTACTAAGTATTCCGCAAATGTAATGTAATGTCCATGTACGATAAGCTATGGGTCTCTACATGAATTGCAGCTTGTTTGCGATAACGCGACACGTCACACACTTGCGCACTAGAAAACGCAAGCGGAAAATTTCGATAACGCGAAAATACCTCATGACACACTGCAACAAAGGTAGAATGACTAAAACGCATAACCATCGATTCAAAATAGTTCAAAAGAATGAGAACGCAAAAGACAATGTATATATATATATACATATATATATACATATACATATATATATACATATACATATAAACTTTGATATAAAATAATTCGGGTAAGAAACGAGGAAAACCTCACCTAAAATCGCAAACCGAACACGACGACGTAGAACACCCCGCGCAGGCGCATACGCGCTCGCAAGCCGAAGACCTCCGCGTTGCAGAATTAATCCGCTAACGCGCTGCACAAACCAAACAATTAATCAACCAACCAGCAAATATAAATATGTATATAATCACACGACATAAAACTCGATTGAACACTACCCAGTTCAATGCAATTCAACATGATTCGGTTTGACCCAATTAAACATGAATAATGGAAAATTATTTGACTTGTATATATTAAATCAAAGATTCATGTTAGCTTTTATTTTATAAGACATAATAAATTTTTGACCCAAAAAAAATAGCAGCAAACAAAAGAAGCAGCGGCCTGAGATCAGCAAACAGAACCAATAAAACCTGCTGCTACCAGCTAATAGAAGCATTTTTTTACAGAACATAAAAAAAATTAGAACAAACCAATTGCACCAGCAAACCAAGCCAACCGGATCTACAACAATTCTACACTGAAACTTCTAGTCCAGATTCAAAAAACGAAATTCTAAATTATACAGAGGTATAGTTAAACATTTTAGACAACAAAATATGCAGCAAATTGCGAATTAATGGTATATTACCACTGCCTGGACACCATTCCATGTTACAAATTAGTTTTCCGCAGATTACCTTATGGGAGAGGGAGCTTGGTCGCGTGACTTGCGGTAGGCTGTGATGAAGACAAAATAGATGGGGAGGGAGGCTGAGTTGAGGGGACGCCGGAGGACGGGCGGTGGCGTGCCTGTGGCGGAGCGGGAGCCGGGCGCTGGTTGCGGGAGTGAGGTCGGGAGCCGGGGTCCGGGGGTGCTGCGCGAGGGAACGACGCCGGAGGGAGGGTAGGCCGGCGGCCGGAATGGAGGAGTGCGCCGGAGGGGGAGCGCGTCGGGTCGTCGGGACAGACCGCCGGACGGAGGGGAAGGCCGGGATGGCGGCTGGGTGCAGTGACGGGAAACGGGGCCAGGGATGGCGTGGCTGCGCGGAGGGCCGGGAACGGCACGGGCTGCGTGGAGGGTCGGGATGGAGGCCGGAGGAGCTACGTGAGGGAGCGGCGCCGGGCGGAGTGAGGCTGGGAGAGGGGAGGGGGAGCCGCGCGGGGAAGAGAGAGGGAAAGGGGGGGGCTGCGGGAGAGAGGGGGGGGGGGAAATTAGGGTAAAATATATATATATATATGTATATCTAAACAAATAATAATAATAATAATAATAATATAATAGTAATAATAACTTTATAATAATAATAACAATAAAATAATGATAATAAATAAAAATTAGTTAATTATAATAATTATTATTATGATCAAATATTTAAAATAATAAAATCATTTAAAAATAACACACAAATATATATTTATACATATATAGATATATATATATATATATACCTATAAACATATAAACGTAAATACAATAAACACATATATATAAATATATATATATAGACATAAACATATATAAACATATATATATATACATATATAGACATATATATATATACATTAATATACACATATATAAAAACATATATAAAAATACTAAAATAATGATAATACAATTTAAACGGTAATAATAATAGAATATCAACATGAAAATTTTAATATTAAAACGTCGGGTGAACACACGGTCACCCGGGCTAAACGCACGGTCACCGCTAACGATGCGGTGACCGCGCACCGGCGCGAAACCGCCAACACAATTAAACTTCGAAAAAAAAATAAATCGGGATCAAGAAAGAAGTAAAATAATGGCATCTACAGTCGGGGTGTGACAATTCTCCCCACCACAGACACTTTCTTCCCCCAGAAAGTCACCAAGCCAAAAGTCAGCCAAAATTCAGGCCTATGCCCAAACGGAACTTAAAAAAACCGAAGAGAACTGAGAATCTTGGGATGACCTTACTCTACACAGGTCACACCTGACCGATTCAAGAGAAAACTGACAAATGAGTATAGAGAGGAATATAAGAGGAATCTGAGACCCAATTGCAAATGAGTATAGACTTTCACCCCCAGACTGATGGTCTAACCAAGCGCACTATCCAAGTGCTAGAGGATATGCTAAAGGCTTACATATTGGGCTTCGGCCGAAGCTGTGAGGATCACCTGCCCTTGATAGAGTTTGTGTACAACAACAGCTACTACTCTATTATCGGCATGGAACCTTTTAAGGCCCTATATAGGAGGCCCTTCAGGTCACCCTTATGTTATAAAATGATCGGTGAGACATCTCTTATGGGTCCATAGATGGTGCAGTTGACAAAAAAGAAATTCCAAGTCATCTGAGAGCAGATGAGGACGGATCAGAGCATATAAAGATTTTATATAGATCACCATCATAGGCCCTTGGAGTTTGAGAAGGGATATCATGTTTTCTTTTGAGTCTCCCCATGATGAGGATTATAGAGGTTCATCCATGGATTCAAGCTATCCCCAAGGTTCATCGGGTCATTCGAGATTATACAGAGGGTTGGAGAGGTTACTTGCCACCTTTCCCTACCCCTACAGCTAGAGCGGGTGCATGAAATATTCCACATGTCGCATCTAAGGAGATATGTGTATAACCCCACACATGTCATCTACTAGGGATAGATAGACATCAAGGATAGATCCACCTTTTCAGATCACCCGGTGGAGATCGAGGATTGGTTGGAGCGAACCCTATGTGGATGAACCATCCCTTTGGTTCGTGTGTTGTGTAGCATGGGAACATGTCGTAGAGTTCCTGGGAGTGGAAGATCCAAGTGCGGGATAAGTATCCCAAGTTGTTTCTTTAGTTTTTTCTTTTTGGGGAAAAAAATATGTAAGGAGGGAATGATATAAAGACCTAGTTTTTTCCTTGTAATATTTTGAAATGTTTAAATATATATTTCCAAAGCTAGGCACTTAGACAGAGTGTAATTCTAAGGCCTGGTGTGCCTAGAATTAATTTTATAAAAATATTAAATATATTTTATATTGTGCATGCATAGCTTCTTAAATAAAATAGTATAACTCTTAAATAGTTAATCAGATCAGAAATCCAAGACCATGGTTGAGTCTGAAATGCAGTGTTTTCCTAAGGTGGAACATAAAATGAGTCGACGCGGGATGTTCAGACCCCCTTCTCGTTGGTGGTATGTTTAAGTAGGTAAATTAATTATTAAATTCATTCATTCATTCATTTTTAACATAATGATATTTTTATAAATATATCATTATGGAAACCTCACCAGGGTTATCCTCATAATTCTAGAAATTGCTGATGAGATCTCTCTTCCTCCCCTGTTGGTGAATCTTGATTAATGATGATGAAACTCTGAATCAGATCGGATCAGGATGTAATGAACACAACAGCTCATCTAAAACTATTGGTGGACACATTATTCATCAACGGTCAAACTGAAATTGAGGTAGGACTCATAAATTGGTATTTTTATTACCTTTTTATTAAATGGTTGAGTAGATCCATCCATTTTCTTGGATTTGTGCCAATTGCAGACCTTGCATGCACCCAGGTATTGAAATATAAATTAATTTGATTTGTTTATATAACCCCAAATTCCCGTTATTGATTGTTAGACAAGAACTCTTGGCCAAAAAAATTTAAACCTTGGTTTTTGGTTCTTTTATCCCTCATATATTTGTGTTATTCACCGGTTGGATCTTCGTAGTCCTGGTTTGACTTTTTCAGGAGGTACTGAGCTCGATCGGACCCCTAAATTCATAGTGGATTGAAAAAAAAAGAATGTATCAATGAGCAGGGAATATATTAGGGATTGTTATGGGACAAGGATGATCAATTCTATGGTTTGAGGCTAGATCTTCAAGGGTTGAAGTTGTGGGAGCGTGTGGAATAAACGGTGAAACCCTCCTGATGAACGGTGACCATTTTCAAGAAAACGAAGGTCCAAAACTAAATTTTTTTGGTAGATCCGCCTTTTTCTACAATGGATGGCACCAAATCTGAAGAGGCATGGCCTGATTCAAAGCATGAAGACCAGATCTGGAAATCTGGGATTTCTATCAAAATCTCAACTACATGTTGTGTCCTAAGATGAACAAACATCATGTAGCCTTTCAGCATCAGTGACTAGGGTTTTAGAAAATCATAAGGATGGAACTACGTGTACATATATAACATGTCTTGTACCAAATTTTTGTGTGGGTATTTTTTGTGACAAATCACACATCTAGGTACATGACTGTGTACTCCAATACAAGGACATGGCGAGCAGGACATGACCATGGTCCCAGTTAGCCAAGACACATCGTGTATTCCACCTACACATTATGTGATACTATATGGGATGGATTTTTGTGTCATCTAGGGACACAGATAGGCTATGGAGTGGTACCACACACCATTTGGGTCCCCTCACATGTTTTTTACCCCTTAATCTCTTCCGAGAAAACTTCAACTATATGTATATTCTTCATTTAAACTCGTATTTTGTCCCATGAGTAGCCTATCCTGAGTGTTTTTTCATGTATAACATGATGGTTCCCTTGGTTGTGTATTTAGAGATATGATGAGGAATTCTATGAGCATGAAACCTTTTTAGGTGACCCCAACAATATCAGTGATCAAGAAGGATCACCAGAGACTACTTTCTCGGTGGAACCCTCTTATAAGCCAGGGCATGGGTCCTCGATGACCTAGAGTGGAACCCTCCAAATGGGCTAGGTATGGGTCCACAACTTTCTGAGTGGAACACTCCTCAGGGGCAGAGCATGGGTCATTGATGACCTAGAGTGGAACCCTCCAGTTGGGCTAGGCATAGTTCCTCAACCTTCCGATTGGAACCCTCCTGCGGGGCAGAGCATGGGTCCTCAATGACCTAGAGTGGAACCCTCTAGCTGGGTTGGACATGGGTCCTAAACCATCATAGTGGAACCCTCCTGTTGCATCAGGTCATGGGTTCTCTACTGAGAAATTGTGTCCCTGCAACTATGTGTCATAGTGATGAGACATGGCTTGACATAGATTTGGACTCACAAGAACGATGAATGTTTTCCCTACTAAGAATCATTTTTGATACACAACAAAAACCATGTAGGTGAGTCACTGTCACCCAGAGAGGATAGTATCAAGGTGTGGTGAATGAGTTACTTAGACTTGTGTGTTTAGAGTAGACGTGTGGGATGTTGGGCATCGTTGTTGGACTTTTAAAACAGTTGGCTACTCTTCTTCTTGGGCTGAGCTATGAGATGGAGATCCCCTTACTCTCTTGTTTGGTCTTCTTTTTACTGAGCATATATATATATATATATATCCTTCTTCTTTATCCACTCCTTGGATTTGGTAACTCTTCTTCCAGGAGATTCGAAGATGCGTGGGGTATACCACATGCTTTCCATGTTTAGATTCTTGTGGTTGGATGAGTCTACTCTCCTATTATAGGTTGTTAGGACTTGATTGGTAGTCCATCTACTCACTATGTTTAGTCTCTTTTTCTTGGATGATCTTACTTTCACTCTTCATTGGGTTGAGATATAATCTTTCACTATACCTTGTACTATCTAATGTCTTCATCTTCTATCGTATCTCTTACTACTCCTCCTTCAGCTTTCGAGGAATCCTACTAGGTATGTATATGACCACCCCTACATGGTATTTTCCCGCATGTATCATGTCTTATGCAGATGATAGAAAGGTTGACCGTTACTATAGAAGAGATTAGGGATACTGGGTGCTTGGATCGCATATGGTGGTCATTTCTTGGGCTTTAGGAGATAGTCTCTCTTTCAACTGTTAACTTTTCTAGTTCTGTCAGGTTGAGACATATTTCTAGTTGGGCATGTATTTTTCCTCTTCAATTTCAATTTACACTACCATACTTTTGTATTGTCTAGAGATTCATGCATGTTTGGATTACTTTACAGCAGTTTTGAATCTTTTACTCTTTCCCTTTCCACTTTTTCATTAAGTTGGTTTTGTGTGTGTACAGGTACTTAGGCAAAGACCTCACCAAGTTAGTTATTTCTTTGATGCTTTTTGCCACCCCATGGCCTATAGAGGCGAGATTTGGGGTAGTTGGGGATCGATCCTCATCTTGGGTCGGGTCATGACAAGGAAACTCTGAGAGTTTTAGCTCCAGAGTTTGTAGAAGTATGAGGGATCCATTTTAAACTCAATCATAGAAGACCGGTTGGATGAGATTGAGATGGATTTCAGTTTAATCCATTCTCTAAAGGAGAAATCGGTTTCGTTGGTTGTGGTGATGTTGTGTGGAGTAGTTAGGAAGTGGTTGATCTTATTCCTCATGGATCATGAGGAGTCAATAGTATCATGGGATAAGTTTTGAGACTGGTTTTTAGCATAGTTTCTTTCTTTGACTCTAAAAGTGTCCAGTTTCTAGAAGCTTCTTACCCTTCGATAAGGGAGTTCTAGCATGTGGGAGTTTAGTATCTATTTCAATACCCTTCTACAATATGCTTTAGACCTATTTCTAGATAAGGGGGATTGGGTGTGGAATTTTGAGGAATCTTTCCATCCATATATCCAGCGTCAGGTCGCCCTATTCATTTTTTCAATATATCTTAAGGTGATAGAGAGAGAAGAGGTTATTAATAGGATGTTGTCCTGAACCAAATCATATCAAGAGGGGAGTCATCAGGATTCCTCATGAATAATATTTATGGTTTGGGGTTCCCATTTTCCTAGATATAAGGGTGTTTAGATAGTCAAGGGTAGGTTCCAGCCCTTGTCATCAAATTTCTCTGGGTTTAGTTACTCTCAAACTTATTCAAAGGGGTCAAATTCATGTTTTTCTTATGAAGTATTTGGTTATAAGTAGAAAGAGTGTTTAACCTTTTTGAGTAGTCATCATTCTATAGATGTTCCACTTTAGATTCCTCTATTGATATAGTTTTAGTCTAGGTAGCAGCAGTAGGGTGTTTTAGTTTAGGATAAACATAGAGGAGACAAGGTAGGTAGAGGAAAACCCTAATATGCTCCTCATCCCTAGAGAGAAGATCACGGTCATGGAGGTGTTTGTCAGTAGGGTCAGAGAGGCCATAGAGCATGTCATGGAAAGCTTTATGCTTTAAAATTTCCAGCTCCAGATGAGCTAGATGTTGTTCAAGGTACTCTTTGATTATTTTCTACATGGGTGGATGTTTTTTTTATTTAGAAACTATGCACTCCTTCATATCACCTACCCTTATCCATGAATTGGGACTTGAGGTAGATAGGATTTAGGTGCCCTTGGCATTGACTATGCCAATTGGAGGTCGATATGACTTGTATAAAGTATGTAGAGACTATGATTTAGTGCTAGGGAAGAATATCTATTAGGAAGACATCCTATATTTATGGATATAGTCATACGACATCATCCTCAGCATAGATTGGCTATATTCATTGAAAGTTAACATGGATTGCTTCATGAGATAGGTTGTGTTCTATAATGCTGATAGAGAGCCAATAATATTCGTTGGAGAGAGAGAACCTTATATAGTTCATTATAATATTCCATCCTTATCATCCTTGATGTCCAAGTTGATGTCAATTTTTTCAATGGTTTAGTCGATGGTGCTTCCCAAGGTTTTAGAAGAGTATGTTGATGTTTTCTTGGAGGAGGTTGTAACCTTTCCCTCTCAATGAAATATCGAATTTGGGATAGATCTACAACTAATCATGTCTCCTATCATGATGTCTTTGTATAGTATGGTGCCTTATGAGTTGATAGAGCTGTGAATATAGCTCTGTGATCTATTTTAGTGAGGTTTTATTTAGCCAAGTGTGTCGCCATTGGGTGCGCCAGTTTTGTTTGTAAAGAAGTTTGATGGAAGTTTGTCTCTATATTGGTTATAATCACTTGAACTAGGTGACAATGAAGAACCACTATCCTCTTTCACAGATTGATGATATATCCGATCAACTGAAAGGATATGGTGAGTTCTCAAAGATCGATTTGTGGTCAAGATATCATCAAATGTGATTGAAAGAGGATGATGTTATAAAGACCACCTTTTGATGTCATTATAGACAATATGAGTTCGTTATGATGTCGTTTGGTGTGAATAATGCTCTATAAATGTTCATGGGTTTAATGAATGTAGTGTTCATAGAGTTTTTGGATAAGTTTATGGTGATTTTCATTGATGATATCCTTGTATAATCTACGTCTGAGGAGCATTCAGAGTATCTTCATGATATATTGGGAGTCCTTCATCATTAGAAGTTGTTCATGAAGTTGTTGAAGTATGAAATATGGACTCATAAAGTTCATTTCTTAGGGTATTTCATGTCCCAGTAGGGATTAGCTATGGATCCTTCTAAGATCAATGAATTCATTTCTTGGGTATCTCTTAAGACAGTAGCTGAGGTACGGAGTTTCCTTGGTCTTTAAAGATATTTCAAGAGGTTCATAGACAATTTATCTTGGGTTGTGAATCCTTTGATATCCTTGACTATAAAGGATCAAGTTTTCTTATGGATTGACTAATTTTAGGTAGCTTTTGAGTACCTGAAGGAAAATTTGGTCAATGCTCTGGTCCTTTCTTTGTTTAAGAGGGGGTTCAATTTGAGGTTTTTTATGATGTTTCTCATCTTATTTTGGGTTTTGTTCTGATGCAATAAAGATTTATTATTTCTTATGTGTCTCAGTAATTGTGTCTTCATGAACATAACTATGCCACTCATGATCTCAAGTTAGCGGCTATTGTGTTTTCTTTGAAGTTGTGTCGATGCTACCTCATCGGCGAGCAGTTTGTGGTTTTTACCGATCATAAGATCCTAATGTATGTATTTTCCTAGTATTACTTGAACTTATTATAGCAATGGTGTATATAATTATTATAGTACTATGACTTTTAGATTTCATATACACTGGGAAAGGGTAATGTGGTAGATGATGCGCTAAACAGGAAGTCACATTGTGATGTTGTGCATGAATCTAGAGATTTCTGGAGAGTGATGGAAGAATTATCAGTGATGCATATTAATATGGGAATGTTAAAAACATAGGTTTTCTTTTATATATTAAAGTGCATTCATCATTGGTGCAGTGGGTGGAGGAGTCCCAATTAGAGAATTCTGAGGTGGAGGTCTGGAGAGACTGAGTTATCTTTGGTGATTCCCCTGATGATTGGTATGAGGATGAAAAACACTGAGTGTTGTTTCAAGGGAGTATTTTCATCCCTTTGGTGATGATTGAGGTGGATCTCCATGAGTTCCATATCTCTCCCTTAGTGATACATCTTGGAGTGAAAAAGATGTACTGAACTTTGAGAGGTTAATTTTGGTGGCCTGGGTTGAAGGATATAGTTTTTGAGTTTGTGTCTCAATGTTTGGTATGCTAAAAGGTGAAAGATGTGCACCATGTTCCTAGTGGTTTTTTATAGTCATTGGATGTTCCCCAATTGAAGTGGGATTATATATTGATGGACTTTGTTATTATTTTACCTTGATCTTAAGGATTTTATGATAATACATGGTTTATAGTGAATCATTTGACGAAATCATACCACTTTATAGAGATAAGGGAGTCGATCTCAGTGGAAGTTTTTTCGAGGCAGTATCTGGAGGAGGTGGTGAGACTCCACATATTTTTAGGGATCATAATCTCTAATTGTGATCTTTGTTTTACCTCCAGGGTGTGGAAAGGTCTCAGGCATGATTTTGGAACTTAGTTATTCCTTAACACTACTTTTCATCCATAGATGGATGTTCAAACAAAGTAGAATATTCAGACTCTTGAATACATGTTGTGATCTTGTGTCTTGGATTTCAAAGGTTCATGGATGGGAAACCTACCTTTTATTGATTTTTCTTACAATAATATCTTTCATTTCACCATTTATATGAAGGACCCCAGAACACCCTGAGAGGGGAGGGATGAATCAGGGTGTCAAATTTTTCATTTTAAAGTTGTGGATCTTGTTCCCATATTGGTAGAAACTTATTAAATCTGTCAAACAAATGAAAGCAGGGAGATGACACAGCACTTTTACTTGGTTCTCTGCAAAGGGCTACATCTAAGAATCATATGTTGATAGTGTGTCGGTCATACCTAAATCCAAAAATCATTACTAGTTTGAGGATTACAAGATTTGGTCACAGACACTCTATGCCAGGTACACTACCTTTAAAAAGGTTCAAGGATAGCTCACTGCGTCCCTCAGGTCACTTCCCTCGACTCCCCCTATCTCACTTCCTTGAGAGAATTTAAACTTAGTTTATCGACTTGAAGGTCGCTTCAAGAGATTTTCATTGAAGTCTTTGTCTATGTTCAGCATGAGACACTGCTTACATCGAAGTACTGAATTGATGCACTTGAAAGCACTAAACCACTGAACCAAATATTCAGAATATATATTCAGCCTACATTGAAAATTGCATGCAACACCTACCCTTTTCGCACAAGATCTTACTTTTTCACTCAATATTTTTCTTTGTGTGCAAGATCCACTATTAGTGTGCAATATTTGCTTTTTGCACAGAAATCTTTCACGTAACTAAAACCATTACGTGCAACTTCACCTTTTACATGCAACTTCAACTTTTATGCACAACTTCAAATTTTCTGTGCAACAACAACTTTTCCGCTTAACAACAACTTTTTCGCGCAGCTTCCTTGTTGTGTAATGTTTACACGCAGTAGAGCTCGGATTTTCACTAAATCTTTAGTTGTACCTAATGAGGGGGTTACCTCTTATTTATAGGTGTTTCCGACCCTCATGCGCAAAACCCACAGTGTCACGCAAAACCTCCCATTCTGCATGCAATGCTTTTTGTGTAGGAACCGTTTTCTACGCACAACTCTAGTTTTTTTGCACGGCTTATTTCTTTGTCATTTTTCATTATTCTGATCCCGAAACACCTTTTGTGGAAAAATACAACCTTCTTTCACTATTATGTGAAAAACCAATTTATCGCGCATTCCATGATTTTCACGCATCACTCTAATATTTCACGCACCTTCCTTTGCCAAGAACACATCTCTCTATTTTCTGATTTTCAGGCCCAAAAATTTGGAAAATAATGGAAAACAGCACCACCCTCAGTATTGTTGTCCACTTGAACTATATGATCTCTTTCCTGGAAAACATTATGAACTTCCAATGAGGATTTACAATAAACACAAACCAAACTCCATTTATTGCATATAACAGTCGTGGTTTTTACATTATATGGCGCCATTTGATGATTTGTATGGACGACCATGCCGTTCTCCATTGTGTTGGATTGGGGTCGGAGAGTTAGCAATTATTGTGTTAGAACTAGTGTAGAATACAATAGAGATGTTTTAGGTAATTCATGAGAGGGTGAAAGCAGTGTAGGATCATCATAAGTCCTATTCTAATAATATAAGTAGACCTTTGAAGTTTTACATTAGAGATCATGTGTTCCTAAAGGTGACTCCTCATCATGAGCAGTGAAGGTTTGGTTATGGGAGTAAGCTTTATCCTCAGTTTGTTGGACCTTTCAAGGTGTTGGATTATTTTGGAGTTTTGGAATAACAGATAGCACTTCCACTACATATAAGTTGGATACATAATGTTTTTTATGTGTCATAGTTTCTCTATTACCTTTATAATTACTCTCATATCATCTATTAGGGCAAGATCGATGTTGACAGTGATATGAACTTCAAGGAGTGGCATGTAGAGATCTAAGACCACCCATATAAGGTGTTTCATTGGCATATTATTACCCTAGTTCATGTATTATAAAGATATGGTGGAATTTAGGAGAGTACCTAGGAACATGAGTCGCAAATACATGCCTAGTACCCCAAGCTATTTTTTGTTTAGATCTTCTCTTGTTGTAATTCTTGTTTGTGGATAGTGAACCCTTTCTGTTTTATGAGATGGTTTTCTCTTATTGTATTATTTTTGGTAACTTTTCTCTCGTTTGAGAGGTATCTCCATAGGTGAGTGTTTAAGAGTTGGTGTTGTTGTTTCATGGTTTATCGCTTGTTCCCTCTGAGTGGGTGGTTGAGATCCTATGATGGTGAGATTCTTGAGATGTATCTCAAGGGGTAGCTATTCAGATGACCCCTTTCTCTTTCTTTCTCTCCAATTTTGGTTTTGAATTATCAAGGATGATAATGGTTTAAGACATATATAATGTAAGGTATTGGATCCCATTATCCCTTTCCTTGGTAATTTTTGGTTGTTGGGGTGCTTGGAGGAGGTTTCGAGGGGTTTGGAGGGAAAATGGGAAAAATAGGGGTGTCGCTACCAAAAATGGCATAGTCGTGGCATGGAGTCCAAGATTTCACCATAGGCATGGAGTTAGTGGTTGTTCCATATCTCCTTTAGGAGCCACTACTAAATCCATCATGGATGCGGCGTGGTCTCCATATTGCGTCATAGAAGTAACTCAGGGTGGATTTCAGGGCTACACCCTTTTTAGGGGTAGTTGCATCATGGTGGTTGGGCTGCAACATAGCCTCCTTATTGAGGTGTGGTCTCTTGGGTTTCATCATAGAATACCTTATGTTAGTGAGGGTTGTGCCATGGTCCTAGGGGCTACATCATGGTCTTCTAAAATTTTCTCTACCTATAAATACCCCTTTTTCCATTCAAACCCCACTTTATCCCATTCAATTACTTTGAACTATAGGCACCCTAAGGTAGTTTTTTTTTGAAGGATTTTAATCCTCTTTCGATAAGGATTGATCTTCGTCTCTTAGAGATTAATCTATGGTAATCCAAGGTGAGTTTTACCTTATTTTTCTAGTGGTTTATCTCTATTTGATCTCATTTCCTTTTGTTTCCTATTTCCATGTTATAAAGGTTTCTCTCCATCATCCTAATAGAGTTTTCTTGGTTGTTTGTTGGTGTGGTTGTGGTGCGACATCCTTGGGGGGTTCAGTTTCTTATGGGATATGTGATCAGAGATTCGCATTGGCATTTCGTTTCTGTTTCAAGAACATCAGAAGTTTGAGGTAGGGGAATCATTGTTTCTCCTATTTATTTATGTGAAATAGTAAAGTTAGCATGTTTTATCCCTTTGGAGGGTAATGGAATTAACCTAATGAATATTGAATCAGTTTAATAAATAAATTGGATAGTGATCACATGTTGATGTTTTATACCGTTATAACGGTTTACCTCTTGATTTTCTAGATAGTGTGTTATATATGTTATGCTTTGTGTAGCATGTTGCAATACTTGGTTTATCATGTAGAAACTGGTGTAATTGGATAAAGAACATAAAGATAGAATTAATTGATTGATTAGCTTAATAATTTAAAGAAGAGGCATGTTTATAATCTGGTGTTCCTTGTAATTTTATGGTAATCAAATCGATGCATGTATGAATGTGTAATTGAATTTTTTATTCCATATGTTAATGGAATTGATTAAGAATATGAATTTGGGATGATTTTTAATGTTAATGATGAAAACCATAAAAAGGCATGTTAATTGAGAATTTTTTTTCTCACTGTTTGATAGAACTAATTTTATGTTAAGAGAATGTTTACATAATTGTGATAGATTGAGATAGACAATGTATTAGGTTTCTCGTAGTTGGAACCTATTAATAATGAATCAGTTAATTCAATCACTACTAGAAAAATTATTTATAGCCACAGACCCATAGCCACTATTTTATAGATTTGTGGTTATAACCTAATTTATAGTCACAATTTAAATAAATTTGTGGTTATATGGTTATTTTAAGCCACGGTTTAATAAAAACCATGGAAATAGGGTTCATTCCCTCATGAACCCCTCCTTCTATCCATGACCCCCTCCCATTACCCTCATGATCTCTCCTCTCCATGACCCTCCTCCCCTGACACTGCCACCAAATGCATCCACCCCATCATGAGCTCTCCTCTCCTCGGCCCTCCTCCCTTGATGCTTCCACCCAATGCGGCCACCCCACCTCCCCACTGACATTGCTCCTAGGAGGCCTTCCCACCTCATCCTATGGCATGCCTCTGATGTGGCTACCCCGCCTCTCGGTGATCATCCCCCTCCTCACAGATCTCGACCAGTCACACCTCCTAAAAATGCTTACTCACTAAAGGTATTTAGGGTTTTTCATTGTCCAATTGACAAAATTAGTTCTTATTATTCTTCACTGTGCAGAGTCGCCTCTATATCCAACCTAGGATTTGATTAAAGCTTTCTCCTAGTGGGGGAATTTCATCAATTTCCTATAGTATGTTCTACTTTTAACAATCAGTCTTATCTTAATAAATTTTTGAACCATTTTTCTCCTAGTTTTTCTACCCTGACTATGAAGTAAAACAATACGTTGATTATGAATTAAAATTATCAAATATTAGGATATACACAATACCTTTTGAAATGAAATATTGATTTTTTTTATGTTACCAGAATATTCTTTTTGATGACAAGTAGAGTCCAAATATCTTACTACAAATGTATAGGTAATGTGCAGAACATTCAATCTGACTTCTTCATATATGGGTGGTTATAGAAGACTCTAGACCACTGGAACTAGGGATTTATGTAGATTAAATAATTAATTAGTTTCAAATAGCTCAAATACTAACATTCACTAGTTCCCCTTCCATGAGTGAACTAAACCTCAAAATAAAAAAACTCTAGAATATGGTATTCTAAAATATCATTCTCAAAGAAAGATCTAGGATATTACAACCTAATTTCTTTCCTAAATAAAGAACTACTACAACTGATTATAGCTTATTCAAAAATTCCTTGGTATAACTTCTTGATCCTTATATGAAAGTATCACCACACCACCATTATAAACAAAGACATATCAAAAATTTATCCAAAGGATTTTTTCTAATAGTCATGGTGTGTGATAACTCATCCTTTTGGTATAGAGCCAATGTAGGTATAATATATTTATGTTGTATCCTGGTCAGTGCATCATAAACCAGTAGGGATTTATGCTTATTGTTTTTTTATTTTCCCCTTGTGAATTAACTTTCATATATTTTATAGACTTATACTAAGGATTTATAGGTGGTGTCTAATTGGTTTTGTTACTCGTGCCTTGCACGGTCACCTCGATGTGTGTGTATAATTTTTATTAGGTATCCGTCTAAGGGAAAGGGGCCTATGTTGGGATATTGAGTAGGTAGAACTAGTCATAATTAGGGGATATAATAGGATGATATCTGGGATATTTTCTTAAATTAACTATTTTTTTAGTTAATCTTGTATGTTTCATGTTGTAATCCACTGCTTGTGGGGACCCTTTTGACTAGTTATATAGGAATAACATACATATCCTATTATAGCATAGGATATATTTATTGAATTGATTTATCATTGTATTCCTAACTATCATTATTTATATACTTCTTCATCCACTATTCATATTATTGATTGTCATTGATATCTATGGAATGTGCTCCTCACATTGTGGTTCATTCCCCCTCTACTAGTTGGAAACCTTTTGAAAACATGGAGCAATACATGAGGACTTTTAGTGCACTTACTACGTTATGATAAATAGGGTAAAGGTGTTACACTTTTGGATTGTGAGGCCATTGATCCCATTACCACAGAGGCATAGATATAAATTATATAGTTACACCATTGATCTCATTAACTAGAGAAGATAATTCATCAGTGGTCTCCCCTATTTTAAAACATTCCTATAATTCCTTGATGAAACCAATGGGTTATATAAAAATTTGAAAAACCCTTTAAAAATCATAAATTTAAATATCCTCAAAAAAATAGAGAGTAAACATAAAAAACTTGTAAGTTTCCATAAAAATCCTTTAAAAAATAAATTTCAAAAAATTGTGTTAATTTTTTTATAATTTTTCTCCTAAAAATTGCTTGATTTTTCTTGTTTAATGCTTGAAATCTGTTGATTGAGAGTTGTAATTATATTTATGAGATTAAATCTTCTTTTTTGGAAAAATTATAATTAGAAATTGAATTTTTACTTGCTTTTTCTTGCTGAAGTGTGAAATATTCTTGTATTTTTTGTTGAAAACTATTGTTTTTTACCATATTGTGTTGTCCTTGCTATGTGAACCTATTGTTTACTGAACTTATGGATCAAATTACTAATTTTGAACCTATTAGATCTGTTAGATTGTTGTAATGTATGCCTAGGAGTGATGAATTTACTGATATTGAAGGTTTTGATCTTGAAAATGAAAAAAACACTCACAACATTAGGAAAACTATTAAAAAAGAAAAGTGAAAACCCCAAAACCCTTTTAAAAACATCAACATGACCAACCCAAACACTGATAAAACCCTCAAGGATTTATCTGCTCCTGATTTCTATGGACAAACCCTTGCAATTTAATTTCTCTATTTGACTACAAAACTTAAATTAAAACTGGGAATGATTCAAATTATTCCAAAATTTAATGTGTTAATTGGGGAGGATCCTCACATGTACTTGAAATAGTTCCATGTCATTTTCTTTATCATGAAACCACATGGAGTGGATGAGGATCAACTCAAACTTAGAGACTTTCCTTTTTCCCTTTAAAAATCTATAAAAACATGGATCTATTATATTCTCCCTCATTCCATCACATTTTGGAATGGCTTGAATAAATATTTTCTTGATAAACACTTTTTGGACTCTAGGATCATATCTTCTAGGGAAAAAATCTATGTAATTAGGCAATATACCAATGAAACTCTTTATGAGTATTGTTAACGATTCAACAGATTGGTAGTCTCATGCCTTCATCATCAAATTCCTAAAAACATCACATTCAATACTTTTATTAGAGATAGTTATCCATGGAAAGGATAATAATTGATTTGTCTAGTGGCGGAGAACTTTATAACAAAACTATCACCGCTGCTAGAGAACTAATCAATACAATGGCTGCTAACACACAACCAATATTTTTAAAGGCATGCTAAGACACACACCTTAGGAAGGGGTGCTACAAGGCACACCCAGAGTATATGCCTTTTTAGCAGGTGCTAGGAGAAAATGTGGCATGCACATGTTAAAATAATCGCACTCATGTGTCGAAAAGTGGCGATAGGAAAGGGGATTGGGAATATTTTTCAAAAGAAGTAGTGGTCGCACACTCCATTTGAAGTAGTAAGAGTAGTAATAGATTCATAGTGGGGTTGGGGCTCAAAAAAGATTATTTAATAAAATAATAAAAAAATTCCATGCCAAACTCAAATAAAATATATAACACATGGGCTCCGTGGTGACAAAAAGTGGGGCTCCTTAGTCAAAAAAACATTTAATAAAATAATAATAGTAAAATATTTTATGACAAACTCCAAAAAGAAATACAACAGAGTTGGGAAAACAGACTGGGCAGACTCCTTAGTCAAAAGATCATTTAATGAATAATAAAAAAATACAAAAAAAAATAAACACACTATAGGGATTGATCAAACTAATTCAAAGTTGTGACTGAACATTCAAATAATGATCTAAATAAATTTGATAGAGTGTGGATGAGTAAAGTGACAACTATAATGAGAAAAATTTCCATGAAATATTTATCTGCATATCATTCTAGTTCAATCTCTAGTCCATATTCTAGTTTTTCACCATTTTTGGTTTTATCTATTCCCCCATCTCAATTTTCACCCATCCTTTCATCCCATTTCACATCACTAATTCAATATCAATCGCCATGTAAACAACCATATCAACCCCCACTCCAACAATATTTGAAATCCCATTCTAACCACCTTACAAACAACCATTTCAACCTTCTATCCCAAAATTTCCTTGGGGTCTTTGTTTGTCAAGTGACCACCCAACCTATTGTTGTAATTTTTTTCAAAATCCACAGATTGAAATCTTTGAAAATTGAGATATTAATTCTATTTATGACCCAGGAAAAAGCTCTTTTAACAATCAAAATTATTTTAAATCAACCAACCTACCTTTTAGAAAGTTTAAGAAACCTGGAAACAACCAATTTTATAATAATTATAACTCTAATTTTAATTTTAGGAATAACCAATTACATAATACTAATCAATATATTCAAAATAACTAATGGGATAACCAAAACTATAATTTTCCTAATAATCGAAACTTTCAAATCTTTGAACAAAATCAAAGTAATGGATATAATCAAAACCAAAAATGTTTTAATCGACCATAGGGAATAAATTTTCTAAAAACTATCCTTACACAAACCAAACCAACCATGAACCAACATTATATAAAACCCTCCACATAATAACTTTAACCAAAACAAATTTAACCAAAACAACCAACATCCAAGTAACATTAACCAAGGAAATTCTAAAAAATTTAATGGGGCATTATCATCTAGAAAACCATGGGAAAATTATCTATAGAATCAAAATTATTCTATTAAAAATATGTATAGTGCTAAAAAAAACTTAGAAAACCAATTAATATAAATAAATTCTCAATCAAGTTAAGTAAATCACTTCATTCAAAACCTAAATCGATAATCTACCTCACAAAAACTTATAAATCCTAAAGGTAATGTGAATGAAATCGAACATAGGTATGTAAAGTTATTAATTCAACATAAAATATTAGTTAAAATTGACTTAATTAAAAACAGAGTTGAGAATATTAAAACTGAAGAACAAAAAGTTTTTCACCCATCCCTTGAAAATATTTAGTGGTCAGTAGTGAATCTACTCTTAAAACACATGAAAAAACTACTATTTTTGAAGAAAATATTGTTGTTACTATTTAAAACCAAGTTGTTCTAAGTGGAAAACTTGCTCATTTCAGTGATTTTTCCTCTACTAATTCATGTTTTGAACCTTCCAAATCAGCCCCTTTTCTGACCTTTATTCCTACCCTTGTAGTTTCTTTTCCTCAAACTTTAAACAAGGATAAAAATCCCACTGAACCTTAACCTAAGTTTCTTGATATTTTTATGAAATTTTAGTTAAATATTCCATTTCTTGAGGTTGTGAAGAAAATACCTAAATATGTTACGTTTTTAAAGGAAATTTACACAAATCGGAGAAAGATCAAAGTGGTTCAAAATGTATCTCCTTTTTCAATCCTTGTTAAATGTATAGATCTCATGATTTCTTAGGTATATATAGTATTAGATTATAAAAGAGAGATATCTAATCAAATATTGATTGGATACTCTGCTCGAGTCAAAAAAAATCCACCTATTTTGACACATTCATAATTTTAGGAATGTATAGTTGAATCTTAAATTGATTAGAAGATTTATATAAATGGTTATATTGTGGATTAGTCCAAATTGTTGCCTTGAGCTAGTTTTCTGGTATTTTTTATAGATATTTTTTGTTGTAAAAATATTTTGTGGTGTGTTGTGTATGCTACATTCATGGTTCCACTGCACTTTTATTTACGGCTATGTGGTTGTCATGTGTGATGGGGGTAAAGTGTACCCCAATTTTACTAATTAAACCTTTAGTACTAGCTGTCATTCTTTGGTGATTGGGGGATATGTCCAAGACCATGAAATGTTATGGATCATCATCAAAGTCTGACTGGAGTAGTTGGGTTGGGTTGGAATGTTACATTTAGGGTGATGGTAGGTTGTGTAATGTGATTTTAGAATATCCTGGATATTGGATCATTACACCTAAAAAATTAACTGACAATAAATATATATAAGAATTCACATATTAAATACATTTCACAGATTAATAGATGACATGTTCTCTAAAATAGACAACTGATCCAGGTAATTTTTTTTTGATAAAGTTCAAATCATAGTGTTTTCAAATTTAACTAATGAATATTATAGGTATAATAAAGTTTACATGAACTATTTCATGATTTTTATCTAGTCAGAGTTTATTTGATAGCACTTAGTGAAAACTGATTATATAACTTATCACTTATTATAAGTGTTTTTTAGATATGTTTCCCGTTTATGAAATCCTTTTCTACATCTTATTTATGAATATTTTTAGTAATAGAACAAACGCTTGTTATTTTTTAAATTGATTATCATATATGATAAGTGTGTAAATGGTTTTTAATAAATGAATTCAATAAGACACTCAATCTTCTTGTGTTAAGTTCTTGAACAATTTTTAATAAGTATAATTAATTTTTTCATGTCATAAAAGACTATAAATTTAGTGCATAAAGTAATTATTATTTTTTATATTATGATATTGTTCATGACTTTCTGATAGTTTTCTAAGTCCTTTTAATAGCTATGTTTTAAACTAATCCATATTATAGTATTTATTTTCCATGCTATGAAATTTTACTTTTCGAGATCTCGTGATTTATTAATTTTTACAATGTTTTTTCATTTAACAGGATACATAATAGTGTGACATAAATATGGATAAAGATTTTGAAAGTAAATGAGGTATTATTTTATTCATGAATAATTATTGGGGTTAATTTTTTTAATGGAAAAAATATCTTTTTTATGACCATTCTAAAATTTTCATTTCGTTTATTGTTTGTTCTAAATTTATAACACTTTCAATATTGTGATATATGCGGTTTTTAGAAACTTTAATATGAGTGTTATAAGTAGTTTTAAAATCATGTCGTCCTATAAACCAAACATAGGTGACACAACTTTCTTCAACATTTTTATTCACTGGATGAAGTTATTATCATAGTGTACTAACTAATTTGAATGTTTGACAATAGATGTAATTTTAACTTAACTATTGTTTATTTTCCAAAGACACTTCAATCCATGTTACCTAGTGTTTTTTGCATACCTCGTTGGATGAAACATTTATTGTGGTGAAAAAATAAAATTTAAAGGATTCTTTTTAGTCGGTTATCATATTTTTGGTTTTCACTAATAAGATAATTTTGGTTTCCATTAGTGTGATTATTTTGTAAGGGTGGTTTCAAGTACAATGTTTTATTATCACATGGTTCTCTTTTTTTATTTAAAACCCTTAATTAGTGTAATGTGATTTTTTTGTTTTTTTCTTTATTATTTCAATGTGGGGTTTAAGGTTCGTTAGTTGAGTATTTCATATGTATTTAAATGGCTTTCTAATGCTTTAGTGTTAATTAATATAAAATAGTCCTACTATTTTATTTTATATGCATCTTTTTCTTGATTTTAGTCTAAGATTGAGAATGAATTACTTCCATTCACAAGAATAAGTATGGGTATTTTCTTACAAGAGTGAAGATTAGTAACTAATTTTAACCATCTATGTCCAAAACATGAGTAGTCATTCAATCTAACATTACTGGTTATTTCCTTATAGGGTGTTGCTTCTGATGCAAGATCCCAAACAAATGACTCAAGTATTATATCAATGTCATAATTATACCAAAAAGTATTTAATAATTTATTTAATCTAACATTTAATTCTATATTAAAAACTCATTCAAAGAGATTTCTTTCACTTTTTATTTCTGTTTAGTTATTGATTTTTTGGTGATTCTATTTTAAATTTGTTACATCTTCCTCTTTACCTCTAGGTAAAAAAACTAATATTGTTTTTTTAGAAAAAAATAATCAATTTAACAAAACTAATATTGTTTTTTCCTTCCTTTCTTAGCTAGTTAAATTATATGTGATTAAATACTTTGAACTTTTGAGGTGAAGGGGATAACCACTTTCTATTTTTTTATTTTTTTCATTTTTTTTTGCTTTATATTTTTAGTGTGTTTGTTTTATAAAAAAAGAAAAAAATGATTTACTTTAGATAATGTAAAATTTAGTTTATATATGTTTTTTTGGTAGGTTTTTCAAAAAAAAAATTGATCTAAATTGGAAAACTGTAAGAAATTGTGAACTTCATGTTAATTATGAGGAATTTGATCTTATTATTTAACCTCAAAATATCAAATTATTTTTGAGTGATTTTTTCCACTATTTTCATGGAAATATGGTTTTAGAACTAAGTAAATTAGTGTGATTGAAAATGTTTAATTGTAATTGAGATTATAACATGAGGAAACTAAGGGAGAGTTATAATTAAAAATTCCCCTTGTTAAAATTTTAATTCCACTAAAATCTATTTGTTTCACTCATGGAATTGAAATTTTTTCTTGAATTAAATTTAGATCAGTGTATTTAATTCATTTAAAAATCATGATGAAAGTTTTATTGTAAATAACCAAGAAAATTTTCCTCGCTTTTTCTTGGTGGTTAAAATTTTCTATGAGTCTATTTTCTCTTGTTCATTGACTGGATTTTCTGAATAATTATAATTGAATTGGAATTGGAAAATTTTATTTGGAATATGTTTTCATTAAAATACATGAATATGATTTGGTTGAGATATGAAACTCTATAAATAATGATGATTTTTGTTTTTCTAGAAATGTAAATACCCTTTTAAGTTGCGACTAAACCCTTCCACGCATTTACATATCAAACAAAATCTTTCTTTATTAGGGTGGAACTATTTCATTGTTTTACTATAATGAAAAATGGGAAAACTTCATTGTTCTCATGTATTCTTTATGATCTATTATAAATATAAAATTCTAGAAAAAAATTAACTGGAAGTATTGATTTGATGAAAGTGAAAATTTGGTTGGGAAACACATATTTTTTGAAAACTATTTATTCTTTTTGAATGTGCTAAAACCATTGATCATAACCGATTATGGGTATTCTCTTATTTCAAATTTTTTATTTGGAATGGAATTTTGGAACTGAGATTTGAAAAAATAAGTGCATCTAGGATAAATACCCTTACTTTTATTTTAAAAATTCATTGATGAAATCTTATCATGTTTTCATTATTTTGCTAAAATTTTCACTTGGTGGAATTTTTTCAAAAAAAAATCTAAAGATTGAAATTGACAGAAGGTTGAAATTGGAGGTATTTTTTACAAACCATCATATGAAATGTTTGTATAGAACATGATATTTTGATTTGAAGATTATTTTTATGTTTGATGATGAATCTTGAACTGTTGAGCTCTGACTATAATATGTCATGTTCATCGATGCCCATCGCTGATGATTCGACCCCTAATGATGTTTAGTAGAGTTCATCGAGTTTAGACTTGTAAGTGAGTAAAAAAACTCAATTTTCTTTTACTTTCAAGGTTTTTATCCAAAGTGATGTTAGGAATTATGTTGGGAACTTTTAAATGCGTACTCCATTTGATAGAATAGATTCAACGATCATTGAGAGATTAGTTCATTATGATGGTGATGAATATGAATTGTGGGATCAGGCACAAAATGTGTTGTTCAATTAGGTTTTCTTCAAGAATGTAGTGTGGTTTGGGAGATTTATTCTCTATATCGAAGGTACTACTACTTCATACCTTCTAGTTTCCTTAATATTGTAAATACTTGTCTTCTTTCTCTTTTAATGTTTTGGAATTTTGATGTCCTTAGTAATGCATTTTTGGGTGGCTAGTGACATTATAATATATTGTGTTACTCTTAAATTATAAATTTTTCAAGTATATAAGAGTTGAAAAAAACTACGTTTCCTCAATTTTATTTGAGTTGGAGTGTCAATCTTCTACATGATTGAACTTGATTTTGAACCCGATTTTCTGAAATTTGTTTATTAGATAAGCTGATAGGGCTGTGAAATTTATATTCATGAGGTGGTTTTCATTTTTAGAAAGTCCAATAGACAATTTATTTCCTCATATTTCAATAAACTAAGTGTGGGGGAGTGATCAAACTATAAATTTCATAATTTTTTATATGTAATTTATGGTTTTATTCCCTCAAATTCCATTAAATCCCTAACATTGCTATAATTTCACATTTTGTAAGAATTTATTTGAATAAAATAAATCTGGATTGATTTTTTGATTTTAGTGATAACCATTTTATATTTTCATTAATTAAATGTGTTCTCATTTATTTTCATTTGGTTTATGAGGATTCTTATACTCCTATAATTGATCTAGGTGTATATGCCAATGTGGACGTCGATGATGATGTCAATGGTTTGAGAGGAGGTTATAGTGATGTTGGTGTTTCTGAAGGAGATGATGAGGGTCGTGATGGTTTTAGTGATACTGATATTGAGTTATATTTCAGATATAAATTTTATTATTGGTTTATACATTGAATTTTATCATATAATGATGTGAGTGTTTGGTAGATGTTGTGGTGTATACTATTTTGGGGTTTTGTGGAATTAGATGTTCATGTTAATGGAGGATAGAGGTGGTTCCAATTAAGTGTTTTGGATTTGATACTCTTGTTGGGTTTACATGTTTCTTGACACTACATTTCATTACTGGAGGCTGGTGTTTTTTTAGTAGGGTGCAGTACAACTGGTGTTTTTTTATTTTTTTATTTTAACAGGGTGCAGGGTGTATTAGAGTTGGTGTTTTTTTTTATTTGTCAATTTTAACAGGGTGAAGGGTGGTTTTAGAAGGGTTTAGGGTGGGTTTTTATCAAGGTGATTGTGAATCCTTCAAGGTTCATCATCACACTGCCTAAAGCATCAAAAGGCAACTAGTTGTAGTTGCATGCTAATAAAGACAAGTTGAAACCAAACACGGACAAGGAAGGTGATCCCATGGCAAGGATAATGGACTTGATGAAGGATATGTATGAGTAAGGTGATAAATATATGAATCATACAATTACAAAGGCATGGACATATGTGAGATTCGGCAAGGGAACTGGTAATGACAACCTGAAGAAGTACCGTTGATGTTACTATACTTGTAAATGTTGTGAATGGTATTTTTGAAGTCCAGATTATTTATAGGATTTTATCTGGAATGCTGGTTAGATGATTTTAATGGTGTTTTGTCTCTCCACATTTGATTTTGAAAAAAAAAATAGTAGTAAGGTAGGGTGTAGGGTGCAGTGGAGCTGGTGTTTTTTTCTAGAAACTAGAGGTTGCAGCCACAGTTGTAAACCATGGTAGTAGACCTAGTGTTTTTTTCTAGAAAATAGATGGTGTATCCATGGTTGTAAACCATGGTAGTAGACCTATTTCCACAGTTTGAACTATGGCTATAGGTTTATAGTCATGGTTTCCAACTGTGGATATATAATATAACTGAATTATCTATAGCCATAGTTAAAAACTATGGCTATAATGTACTGCCACGGTGTCAGTCATGGCCCTATTTCCATGTCAATAGGATCCATGGTTCACCAAACTAGGTCTATTACCTATAACCATGGTTTTTGGACCTATATCCACAATTATAAATTGTGACTATAGCTTGAATTTTTAGTGGTGAAGATGGAATAAAAACTGGTTATTTGATCAATACAAATGCTTAGGGTTGAGAGTGCCTGATTTTTATAAAGGTTGGATGCCTTGTGTTTGGGGGCCATGAGAGCCTGTTTTCATGTGAAGGTTGACTGTCTTGTTTTAGGGACTAGATTATCTTGTTGTCTATGTTGGTTGTTTTATACCTATTGAAATGTTCAAGATGTGAGTCTTGATATGTGTTGTGATTTGAGTTTGGGATGGTTGATGAGATATGGGTGGGTAGGCCTGAGGTAGTGGAAGAAATATACGGTCATGATGGTGATATGCATGGTGATATGCATGAGGGTATCGGGGATGGAACTGAATATTACAGAATGGGTTGAAGCTGGGCTTACCCGTTGTTATGCTTAAGATGGATGCTTGTTGTTAATGTGTCTGTTTAATGGTTGATGACCAAGTTGCTTGTTTAATATGTATTTCTTTTCCCACTACTTGAGTTAGTTGGATGTGTTTGGTTGCATCTCTCTTTGAGGTAACATAGGATGATTTACTAGAGTACCTGGAATTATGGAATGAGAACATTGTTTAATAAATGACAACCCATGGGGTTGGTGTTGCTAGAACACAAATGAGTTGATCTTGAGAAATCCTGGACTCGGTTTGGATTATGCTTAGAGGGAATGGACTTGGCTTTATGGTTAAAGTAACGTAATCAGAATAATGTTAATTAATGTCTAATGAATCAATTAAAAAGTGGTTAAATGTTAAATGGAAATAAGTAATTTAATGTAGCTCATTAGATGTTTGTGTGCTTATAGGATATCTAGTCCCTAATAGTGGCAGTCAGATGTTCAAGTGATGATAACTGCAGTTAATCCTAAGAATGAGTTATGCCCATAGTGTGGTTGTGAACTATATTATATTATGTACATTTTTTGATTTCATACGCTACCTCACCCATGTCAGTTAGGGCAACTGAAACCCAGTGGACTCTGGGAGGGTGTTTTCTCCAACATCCCGGTGGGAAGATGGATGACTGACTATCCCATCTGGCCCCACTCTGTTCTCTTCGTAGTATTATATATTGATATTCACAATGTTTAGTTTCCCCATATATGTGTGTAGAGGGTTGTAATGGATTTTGGTTATTTCACACACATGTATCTTTGGATATAGTATCCAGATGGTTATTATAGGTATAAAATTTATGGGTTGTGATGGATCGAGGTGCCTTGCTTGGTGTATGGGTTGTGATGGCTTGAGGTATAATACTTGATGTATTTTACACATCATATAGGTTATGGTGGATTCTAGAAACTACTCAGTTACCATATATGGATATGTATATGGGATGATTTGATGATGTGATGCATGATGTGCATGTTGTGATCCTTAGTCTAGGTGTATGCGGGCTGACTTATTTTGAAGTGAGATGATTTAGGACGTGCGACATTTGGGCAGAGTGGAAAATCAGTGGAGAAGTGGCAGTGGGGTACCATTTTTGATTTATTATTATAATACACGATCTCTTATATGTGATACTTTGTGAGAGTTAGCCATGGTGAGGTCAGGAACTTAGTATGTTTGTTTAGGAAACAAGTTAGTTTTACTATTGTTCACTATGCTTTAGCATATATTTTTATCTTTTGTGCGAGAGGCTTGGGAAAGGATTCTACCGAGTATACTATTATGATCACCCCACGTATATATAAATCATTTTCAAGGAAGAATAAGATAGTTGGAGATCAAGTTGGATATTACTAGCTTGTGGTTTTGTAGTAGTTGTTTGGGATTTGTGGTCATTGTCAAGTTTACCTTTTGGTACTTGTAGTTTTCTTTCTAGTTGTTTATATTTTGTATGACATTACATGTATGTACTTGGGTTTTATTTTATATATGTCTAAGTATGAGTTGATTGGTGTATCAGTTTTATCTCTCCCTTCTGCATGTTTTCTCTTAGAGGGAAATGTCTTCTATTTGTATGTATAATATACCCTCAGTATTAGTTGTCAACCTGAGGCCCACTAGAGGCGGGACTCGAGTAGTCTCCATATCTCTTCTCTCATTACTGACCCAGGAGCATGTACTCTTTCGGGGGAGGGGGCGTGACAAATAATGACTAGTTATTTAATAAATAAATATTATTTCATTATCCACTAATAAATATAATAAATATTATATTCATTAAATCTTGTGAATATATATTTATTATTATTAAACTCGCATATTTATTCTTCTGAATAACTCATGAATATATCTTAGTGATCAACCAACCCCAAATAATTATTAAATCACAAAGCATAAAAAATATTTATTCTAACTTGTTAAATTCAAAATATAATTTAACTAAGATTCTGAATACACTTAGTGTATGACCCTCCATACCCTTTTCTTGGTGTCATTAGGCAGGGACTCCTAAAGTATAAGGTTAGCATTTAACAACACATCAAGACACCCATGGAGAAATAATTTAATATTGCATTGACATACAACCTCATACAAACACTCATTGTGTTGTACAATCCCTTAATCGCGACATCTCTAATCACTACTACAAAACATGTCTTTAATAGCATTAGCCTTTATCAGTGCACGCAAAAAGTAATGATAAAGGTGGATTTTATCAATGCTAAAACAAGCACTGATAAAGAGTACCTTTTATCAGTGCTTTTTTAGCTTTGATAAACGGTAGCCTTTATCAGTGCTTTTTTTAGCGCCGATAAAGGATAACTTTATCGGCGCTATATTTTTAACACCGATAAATGATACCCTTTATTAGCATTTTATTTTTAGCGCTCATAAAGGGATCTTTTATCAGTGCTTTTTTAGCACTGATAAAGGTCCAAAAATATGAAATAATTAAATAATAAAAACGAGTTTATTAAAAAAAATAGTAATTAAATAATTATTGATAAAAATGAATAAATTGATTATAATATATATAAATTATAAATACTAATAAATAGTATATTATATATATATGTGTGTGTGTGTGTAAAATGAAAATTGAACAATTAAAAATTAAAATTAAGTAAATGGAGAAAAATGTTAAACATTTTATTAATTAAATAATTGATGATAATGTTAATAAATAGTATATATTAAATATATAGATATATATATATGAATGTATATAAATATGATTTATATAATAGAAAATATTTATGTTTTACATTAAATAGTTCATATGAATGTTAATAAATTGTATATATTAAAGTGTATTCATTTTTAATTATTCAGTTTCACTCATTTTTAACATGTAAGCACTTAAGATTAAATATTAATTAATAATGTTAAAAAAATTGTAAAAAAATATTTATAAATAAATATATTTATAAATTTATATTTCTTATATTTATACATTTATAATTATAAATAAATAAATATTATTTTTAAAAAAATATTTATATAATTATAAATTAATAATTATATATATTTCAATAATTATAAATTTATAATAATTTTATTTAAATAATGAGTATATTTACTATAATTATATTTATATATATTATATATATAATTGTGTAAATATATATAATGATATAAATATTATTTTTTTGAAAAGTATTTATATAATTATAAATAAATAATTATAAAATTATAATAAATATATTTCAATAAAGAATATATTTACTATATTTATATATATATTAAATATATATATAATTATATGAATATATTTACAAAAAAATATTTATGATTATAATTATAAATCCTTTATCAGTGCTTAAGTAGTAAGCATCGATAAAAGGAATCTTTATCAGTGTTTTTTAGCGCTGATAAAGATAGAGATTTATCAACGCTAAAAAGTACTGATAAAAATTCCTTTTATCAGCACTTATTAACTTAGCACGGATAAAAGGGATCTTTATCAACGCTTTTTTCGAAGCGCTGATAAAAGTGTCCCGATCTATTTTAAGAACCCTAACCATCACGAACTAGTTCGCGATATCCAAAGCTCTCCACGGAAGCCACCTGCTTTTTATGCTCCTCGTTGTCGAATCCAAGCTTGAATCTAGGCTAGAATCAAGGCTCGAACTCTTTCAAGGCTCAAATACAAGGCTCAAATGATTCAAGGGGAAAATGAAACCAAGGCTCAAATGAAATCCAGGTTTTTAAATATCTCTACTTTCCCCCCAGTTATCCACTAAACCTTCACAACCCACATCCGTGTATCCCAACAACTCTAGTTGCAATATCCTATAATAAAAAACCCCAAAATTCACTATTTTTTAGATATATTGAAGTATCATCTTCCCTGATAGCATGTGGCTCTCCTTGGGACAACATTGGTACTATGTGGCTTGAAATATATCAAACCTAATGTTGATTCATATTATTGTGAGGTATAATAGGCTTCTAATACCTATATTCTATGACATCTACCTTCTTGCAATCATCAAATTTTGAAAAATTCATCCATATAGCGGTCAGTGTTTTCATTGGTTTGGAATATTCCATTGAAAATCACTTACGAACTACTTTTTTATATTTTTATTGAGAAATTAATGTGATGTGATTTCCTTGATTCACCAATAAACCAAGGAAATGTTTAAATCACCACTCATAAACATATCAATATCTTACCTCATATGATCCACAAAAAAAATTACACTGTGCTTTGTCCAATCCTCAAATATTATGTCTTCAACATATATGAGTACCAACATCCTTTGATCATTCTCCTTATTGATTTAGAGGTTGTGATCAACTCCGACTCATTAAAAACAAAGATTTCTTAGGTATTGATCCAACCTTAAATACCAGTTCCTCAGTGATTTATTTATCTTATACATAGAATTCTTTAACTGGCACACATCTCTCTCATTTTCATCCATAATAAACCCATCCAGTTTCTCAATGTATACTCCCCACTTAATAAATCCATTGAGGAACATATATTTGATATCCATTTGGTATAATTTTAACTACATTTTCACAGAAATAACCAAGAAAATTCAAATAGTTTCTAACCAGGATATGAGAGTAAATTTATCTTAAATATAAATGCATTTGATCTAGGAATTTCCCTTCCACACTATCCATTATTTATTTTGAGCCACTTTTCCATAGTCAATGAGTTTATTACAGAACACCCACTTAGTTCTAATAATATCCATGTCTTTCATATAATTAATGTATTATTTCATATTTATATTTAATTTATTTCTTTTTAGTATTACTCATATAATAATTGTTTTCTTATACAGGTGGATTCTTTTGTTTGAGTTGGAGTGGTTTGTTCGAAGATACTCATGATCATGAGAGATTGGACTTCGAGCCTACAAATGAGATAATGACAATAAAAAATTTATCAAGAATGCATACAACCATCATGAAAAGGTGAATTCCTACTACATATTTAATTAATTTTTTCATCATTTTATCTACTGTTTGTAAGTTAATTTTCTTATCATTTTTATATAATAATTATTTAATTTTTTTCATATATCTTTTGAGAAGTCATATTTTTCTTTCAACTATCTACAATAAGCCATGAAATAGATAAAATGTTCTTTTCTTACAATGTTACCATGCTTTCCATTGTCTTTATTTGTTGACCTGCCGACACTGCATATTGAGTCTATGTTATTAGCAGAAAAAACTTTCTCATTGAAATCCAAAAGAGTATATGAAGCCCATGTGCCCATTATGACAACTTCTCATGATATAATGGGCACTTGATCTTCCTCTACTATTTTGGATTTCAATAACGAGAAAGGTTTTTCAGGTAAGAACATCGAATCAACATGTAGTGTTGGCAGTTTGACAAATAAAGTCAATGGAAATCATGGTAACATTGACATTTAGGTTTTTTTTGAGACTTTGGGACATGTAGGAATCATCTGCACCTCAATCTGACACACGGTGTGACCAGTATGACTCCAAGTACTTCTTTCTATTTAAAATTGACATTAATTTTAGTAAAAAATACAACTGACATACTCAAAACTAAGTAAACATATTCAGATTGTTTTGATACTTTAAAATAATGATCCATAAGTCATTTTTAATGTGTAGTAATTATCATTACCTCAATCTGATACACAATGTGTCTGGTATTAATCAATGTGTATGTTATCACTTTAAAATTGACATTTTAGTTCTAAAAGTTTCACTCGCTAAAAACCAAGAAAACGCGCTCGAATTATCTTAATAATTTAGGGGGAAAATAATAAGTAATTTTTGACAAGTAAAAATTAGTCTCACATCAAACCAAGATACGATATGACCAGTATGAGTCAAAGTGCATGTTTCCGATTTAAAATGACATTTTAGTAAAAAATACAAGTGACGTAATCAAAACTGAGAAAATCTATTAGGATTGTTTTGATACTTTATTAAAATTATACACAAGTCATTTAAGACATGTAAAAAACATCTTCACCTCAATCTGATGCATGGTGTGACCGGTAATACTTCAGGTTTGTCTTTTTATTTAAAATTGACATCAATTTTAGTAAAAAGGAAAAATTACCTACTCAAAACTAAGAAAATACATTCGTATTGTTTAAATATTTTAGTAAAATGATCCATAAGTCATTTTTTGATGTATAGGAATCAGTCTTACCTCAATCTGATACATGATGTTCCCGATATGACTCAATGTGTTCGTTATCAGTTTAAAACCAATATTTTAGTTCAAAAAGTTTCACTCACTGAAAACTGATAAAACGCATTCAGATTTTCTTGATAATTTAGTACATTAATTCATAAGTAATTTTTTATGTTTAAGAATTGGTCTCACATAAAACCGATACACGATGTGATCGGTATGAGTCAAAGTGTGTGTTTCAAGTTTAAAATGATATTTTAGTAAAAAAGACAAGTGATGTACTCAAAACCAAGAAAAAACATTTTTATTATTTTGATAATTTATTATAATGATCCATAAGTTATTTGGGATTTTTAGTAATCATAAAAACCTCAATTCGACACACGGTGAGACTGGTATGACTCTAAGTGTGTCTTTATTTAAAATTGACATCAATTTTAGTAAAAAGGACAACTGACTTACTCAAAACCAAACAAACACATTCAGATTGTTTTTATACTTTAAAAAAACAATCCATAAGTCATTTGAGACATGTAGGAATCATACACACCTCAATCAGATACACTATGTGCCCGGTATGACTCAAAGTGTCTATTATCAGTTTAAAATCGACATTTTAGTTCAAAAAGTTTCACTTACTAAAAACTAAGAAAACACACTTGGATTTTATTGATAATTTAGGAAAATGATTCATAAATTTTTTGTGACATGTAGGAATATTTCTAATGTCAAACTGATACGTGATGCGCCCGGTATGAGTCAAAATGCGTGTTTTCAGTTTAAAATGACATTTTAGTAAAAAAGACAATTTACATACTCAAAATCGAGAAAATGCATTCAGATTGTTTTGATGCTTTAGGAAAACAATCAATAAGTCATTTTAGACATGTAAGAATCACCTTAACCTCAATCTAACACACATTGTGACCGATATGACTTCAAGTGCATCTTTTTATTTAAAATTGACATCAATTTTAGTAAAAAATATAATTGACCTACTAAAAATTGATCAAACACATTCAGATTATTTTTATACTTTAGGATAGTGATCCATAAGTCATTTTTGATGTGTAAAAATAAGCCTCACCGCAATTTGATACATGATGTGCCTGATATAACTCAATGTGTCTGTTATCAATTTAAAATCAATATTTTAGTTCAAAAAGTTTCACTTACTGAAAACCGTGAAAATGTGCTCCAATTGTCTTAATAATTTAGGAAAATAATTGATAAGTCATTTTTATGTGTAAGAATCAGTCTCACATAAAACTGAGACACGATATGACCGGTACGAGTCAAAGTGAATGTTTCCAGATTAAAATGAAATTTTAGTAAAAAAGACAAGTGACATACTCAAAACCGAGTAAATGCATTCAAATTGTTTTGATAATTTAAGAAAATGATCCACAATTAATTTTAGATGTGTTTGAATTGGTCTCATCTCAATTCGATGCATGATGTGATTGGTATGACTTCAAGTATGTCTTTTTATTTAAAATTGATATCAATTTTAGTAAAATTAACACTTTATATTAATTTATTTCTTTATATTATTACTAATATAAGAACTGTTTTCTTATAGATGTGTGTTCTTTTGCTCAATCAGGGGTGTTTTGTTTGGAAATAACATGAGTCGGGGTCATGATCAAAAGACAAAGGAATATTGATGTGTTTTAATGTATATAATAATTTGTACTTATGTAATTGTATAGACTAGTGTTTTAAATGTCTATAATGTAGTATTTTTTTTCTTGTATTTGTGTTTTAAATTTCATTTTATTTAAATTATGTATTGGTACTTGATTTTTTTGATTTTTTATTGGTGCAATGGTGTGTTGTTACATCACATTGCACTGGTGTTGCAGTGTGTTGTTGCAACACACTGCAATATAGACCTTTATCAATGCTTTTAAAAGTGTTGATAAAGGGCCCATTTATCAGTGCTTTTAAAATTACTAATAATGATACCCTTTATCAGTGCTTCTATAAGCACTAATAATGATCCTCTTTATCGATTCTAAATAAAAGCGCTGATAAATGTGGTCTTTTATCAGCGATTTTTTAGAGCTGGTAAAAGACTAGGGCTTTTAATCTCGCTATGGTGGTCAGCGCTTCTCTAGCGCTGATAAAGGCTATTTATAGGGATGTTAAATGCTTATTTTGTAGTAGTGAATAAAGTATACTTCATGATGATGTAATCAATCTATGTGCTTGGTGCCTCTTTCTTTGACTTTCTGAAAATGAACCCACTCACAGAACATTGTGACCATATATTTATTTAGGTTGCTTCATTCTCATCAAAGGTTCTGAGATATAAACTTCCATTAAATAGCATAAGAGTCAAATCATTTCTCGCATTATTCATCAATGAAACATCACTCATGATACACCCAATGTATCATACATTTTCCTTGACATATATCATCACAAATTTTGTTAATGCCTCAAAGTACACGATTAATGATATCTATTAATAATAATCTTAAAGTTTAAGGATCAATACTCACATCTACAGGTACAAACATTTAATATCACGTATAAATATTGATTTCATACCATTGGGTCATGTTCTCACAATCTTACACTGGAAATTATCAACACCGTACGCCATGGGAAGGTGTTTCAAAGTCTTATGAGTCTCCCCCCTGATACCTTATATCATTTTCATCCCGTCAAATGATATAACTACGGCGATTTGTTAATTTTTGTGATGTAATGATATAAAATATATAAAGTTTTTTTATTTTTCATTGATATATATATCACATAAAGTGTTTTAACTTAATGGTAAAAAAATCAATCATAGATGGTTCATCTAAATTTAATATTTTTTCATTAGCTAATGTTTTAACTTAGAGAAAGTATTAATTATAACTTCTAGTAACAATTTTAAGTTTTATGCGTTGATGTTAAAATTTTAATTTTTTTATAATTTTTTTTTATTATTCTGACTTTTAAATATCAGTAGATAATTTTTATTTTTTAAAATGAAAACATTTTAGGAACACATCTTATATTCAGTTTGTATGGCGGGAACTTATAAGTTAACATAAACATAATTAATATTCATAAATAGAAACCTTATTAGTTTAATTCAATACCAGGACCCTAAAAGTTGCAATTATTCCTGAGAAAAAAGTAAAAACGAATATCATTAATTTAATATTATATTTATGAATTATTAATTTAATAATTATCATGTTTGTAACATCAAATAAAAATTAATAATCTAACTATTTTAAAGATTAATTTATCCATCATTTTTTATTTTAGAAATTTATGGTGCACATAGGCTTATGACATTATATTAATTTATTTTGAAATACAAATGATTAAATGTCAATAAATATTAATATAATTAAATATCATCGATTTTGACAAATTTGCTGATAATTTTAAAATATCAATAAGAGAAAATACACCACCCTTAAATTAATCTTATAATCCTTTTTTTGAAGGGAAAAAATATTACTGATCAATTGATCCAGATATACAGATCTAATCTGGATAGGAATAAACCCAAAAATGATTACCCCATGACATCCCAAAGCTCGTCAGCTAATGGGCAGCGAGATTACCCCCATGAAAAATGAAAGAAAAATCACAAGAGTAAAAGGATCCAACATAGGACCAAATATTTCTAAGAATAAAACCAAACTGCTGCGAATCCTCCCCTCTTTTTGACAAGGCTTCAATAACTTCAAGGAAGTCAGATTCAAACAAAACACGGTTCCATCCCTTTGAGTGGAAAAAGAGGATTCCTTGGAGGATCGCAAAAGCTTCTTCCACAACCGAGCTCCACGAGGCATGAAAGTCCATGCAATGGGCTTCCGCAACCTAGTCATCATGATAGCATGCTATGATCCCCAGCCCCACCCTCGACCACATAGAAATAGCTGAATCAGAGTTAATTTTAATGACACCTTTAGGTAGGGGGGACCAGAAAGAGGAGGGAGTGCGTAAGCAGTCATGAGATAGAAGATTATACTTCAAACTCCAATAGTTTATCCAATTAGTAACCATTTTAAACCAGATGCGGCCTGGAGTTGATTTCTTCTAGAATATCCATTTATTTTATCTAGTCCAAATCTTCCATGCAATTGTACATAACAGTTCCACCTCCTTAAGGACAAAAAACGATGACATCCACTTGTTGAAGCTAAAGGCAAGCTCCATGTTGGAATCAATGGTCTTCAGAAATTTTGATGACCATTCATTCCAAATATCCTCCAACTTGAGGCAGAGAAGAAGAGTATGTAGCGTAGATTCAATCATTTTAGAGCACAAAGGGCATAAATTGTCCTCAACCAGATGTCTCCTTTTCAACAGGTCGCGGGTAGGAAGGACCCCCTGAGCAAACCTGCCACCACAAAAATTTGACCTTGGGGGGGACATCCAATGTCTATATATTCTTCCACAGAGAGGTTAGGTGAGTCTATGAAAAATCATAGACCATAAGTTTGTAGCCCGAACGAACAGAGTACTTCCCAAAGGCTTCTCTATTCTGGCAGAGTTGGTCGATGCCCACACCAGACGTGAGAAGGATACTAAATATGAGACATTGATCACTCTAATTAAACCACTCACATATTCTATCATGATCCAACTCCTCAAGAGAGTCCTTAATAAGGTCTCGGACTTTTGCATCTTGAAATCCCGAAGTCACGGTCGAAGACACTCTCAAATTGACATCATTAGCTAGCCAAAGATTGTTCTAGATGCTAACCTTATTTCCATCAGCGATTATCTAGAAACTATCATGATTAAGGAGGGATTTAGCACCCCAAATGTTATGCCACAAATAGATTAGCCTTAGCCCCATATGGGTTTGGGAGAAATCAGAATGAGAGAAGTATTTTGCACAAAAGACCTTTGAAAAGAGAGAATTCATGCAAGAAAGCAGCCTCCGCCCTTGCTTCTCTAGGAGGGGAGCATTGAAACACTTAAGGTTCTTAAAAATGAGGCCTCCAAAGAACTTAGATACACACAGATTTTCCCAATACATCTAATGGGTATCATTTTTGTCATTGTAGGATTCCCACCAGAAGTTAGCCAAGCGAGAATGGATTCGGTCAACCAGGGTGTCCGAGAACTTGAAAAGAGACATGGAATGAGAGGGAATTGCTTGGGTGATGGATTTAATAAGAACTTCCTTCCCAGCCTTGGAGATCTTCCTGCTAGACCATAGACTGGTCAGATTATCCACTTTCTCCATGATTGATGTGAAAACCCATTTTTTGGATTTTCCAATAAGAGTTGGGAGGCCCAGGTATTTATGGTGTTTCTCCACAATAGAGATTTTGCACAACCGCTGAAGTTCCTCTCTCCTCTGAGATAATACACCTTTGTTAAAGGACATCTCTGACTTCGAGGAGTTAATTCATTTCCCCAACGCCCTCTCATAGAGATTAATAATCTTCAAGATTTCAGAGCATTCTTGTGGAGTGGCCCACACAAAAAGGAGGTTGTTATCTACAAAGAATAGGTGGTAGACATAAGGTCTATTATGACATACCTTAGATCCATGGATAATCCCTTGCTCTACTGATCTTTGGATGAGATGGGAGAAAATTTCTGCCACTAGAATAAAGAGGAAAGGTGAAAGTGGATCCCCTTGACGTAAACCCCTTGATAGTTCTTCGACCGCATTCCATTGATATTGATGTAGTGTGAAACTGAGGTAACACATTTCATAACATTGAGGGTCCATTTAGCCCCAAACCCCATTTTGGAAAGAACTAGTTCAAGGAAAGGCCATTAGACCTTATCATAGGTCTTCATCATATCAAGTTTCATTACCATGACACCTTTCTTAGCATAGGAATGAGTCTTCATATAACAGAAAATTTCATATGCAATAGTCGTGTTATCAGTGATGGACCTCATAGGGATAAAAGAACTTTGATTTTTAGAAACCATAAGGGGAAGGAACCCTCTTAGCCTAGTCACAAGGATCTTAGAGAAGATCTTATAAATAACATTGCAAAGGTTAATAGTTCTGAACTCCATAAACTTATAAGGGTATTTAGTTTTTAGTATGAGAGTGATGATTGCTTCGTTTATGTCCCCCAAAGGATAAGTTCCCACCCACGAATCTTTAATCAGTTGAGTAACATCAGGCCCCAAAATATGCCAGAATTGTTTGAAGAAGATAGCATGGAACCCATCGGGCCTTGGGGCTTTTGTAGAATGGATATTATGAAGTTATTTAAAATTTTCATTGGTAGAGATATCCCTTTCCATTTTGTGGTTCATATCCCCAGTAACAAGATTTGGGATGCAGCAAGTGAGGCTTGAGGGGGTATCAATGCTTTCAGCCTTATAGAGGTTTCCCAATAAATCCATAACAATAGAGTGAACGCTTCCCACGTCATGCAAGACATCCCCATTCGGTCCTTCAAGCTGGGAAATATGGTTCTTTCTTCTCCTGGCAGACTCTCTTTGATGAAAAAAGGTGGTATTTTGATCGTCATCCCTAATATGGGACTCTCTCTCCCTCATGTGCTGAAATATTTCCTTTTCCCTTAAATACGTATTTAATTCTTTTTCGAAACTCAAGATTTCCTTCAACACTGGCTCATTGCATGATTGGTTAAAGAGGGCATTCAACATTATCTCTGTATAGTTAATACATTTGTCCATGTACCTAAAACTGAATGAGCTCCATTTCTACAACCTGTTCACCACATTGTGAATATTAGAGGGAACTCCCTAGGTTTTTCCCACCTAGGCCGATCAGACAGCCTCCTCACAACTCCTATCATGGAGCCACATACTTTAAAAATGGAAGGGGTGCATGTTCTTGATAACTTCCCTTTGTGCAATCATAGACAATAGGATAGGACAATGGTCGGATGAAACTGGAGGCAAGTGAACCATAGAGAAATTTCAGAAAAATGTTTTCCAGTCATCTGTTCCTGTGAATCTATTCAGCCTTTCAGCGATGAAACCTTCCATAGAGAGACCAATAAACTAGGTAAATGGAGACCCAGAGAAGCTGAGGTAATGTAGAGATTTTAGTGAAAGGGAGTTTTGAAATCACTCCATCACCGCCTCACTCTTGGATCATCCTCCAACTTTTTCATGGTGAGACAAAACCTCATTAAAATCACCCCCACCAGAAGAGGTCCAAAGAAGAACTCACACAGCTTGCTCAACAGGCTCCAAAATCTTCTTTTATCATGCATACCAAGCCATCCATAGAATCTAATGAAGGACCAAGAAGGAGATCTTGACACTTCCACGTTCACAGCAATGTGATTTCTTGAATAGTTGTAAATTTTAACATGAAGATCCTCCTTCCACAAAAGGCAAAGACCTCCTGCATGTCCCTTTCTTTCAACAGTAAAAACATTTCTAAAACCAATATTCGAGCCCAGAAGGCAATCATATTTTCTTTAAAACATAGTTTTGGATACAAAAACCATGTCAGGGCAATTTTTCACACTCCAATGACAGAGTGTGCGAACCGTTCGGGGATTGCCAAGCCCCCGACAATTCCAACATACGATTTTCATTGGTTTAGGCAGGGATAGGGTACACCCACCACCGCCTTTGAAATTTTGAGGAATGTTTCGTCACCTGATAGTTTCCATATTTTAAGGGGGTTCTCAGCGCCTGAGTGCTTTCTATATTCTGCTTGCGTACACTGGCATCTGAAATGAGAACGTCCTCACCTCATTCACCTCTAACAACTCTTCTCCAAGTCCTATATTTTTTCACATTTGTCTGTGTCAATCCCTGCACATCTACTACGGCCTCTGGGGTGATCGCTGGTTGTTCATAACCCGTATCAAGGATGTGGAGTGGAGGCTTGGTCCAGGTTTTCATACCAGCAAGCCTTGGGTCTGGGGGTTCACTGTTTAAAAGAGTCGGCACAAGGGAGATTTTATGGTTCTCCAGCGTCGATCATGCCAGATCCTCCATTGCAGACTTTCTTTCATGATAATCGTAACTCGAGCCATCTTTGGATTCAATGGTGGTCACTTGTATGTCCCTTTTCCCCTTGAAAATTGACTATGTAGTCTCTCCATTAACTGGGTTGAAGCACGGTGGTCCCAGAATGATGATCTTATTTTGCTCGGATTCAACGAGGGCACCACGGGACTTAGCAAGTTTCTCCTTGTCCCTATTTTTTCAGCTTCTGATACATAGGGGATCCCATTATTTTTTGCACAGATCCAGGACCTAAATTATATGACGATGTTTCCACGAGAATATGTTGTTTTACCATAACATGTTTTTTCTGTATGGCCTATGCATCCGCAAAAAAAGAAGAAGGTTGGAAAATTTTCATATTAAAAAGGGATTCGCATCTTTGAATATCCCATGGAAAGAAAGGATCCTCTGAGCAGTGGGGTCCTGGTATCAACTTTCACCCAGATGTGCACAAAATTTCCCCAGTGAATTGGGTTAGAATGGTCCCATTCGATAAAATCGTTGATCTGATCTCCAATCTCTTTGATAGTACGTTTAGATCTTCCCCAAAAAGGGATCCCCGATAATCTAATCCAGAAGGGTGATTTAGCGAAATTAAGACTTGAGATCTTCCCATTATCTTCAAGGTTTTCCATAATAAGATGATGGGTTATCAAAGGACCATGGACGTCCAAAGAGCACCTTCTCCTTATCATCTTTGTTGAAGAATTTGAAAACCAAAAGTCTCGATCTGATTTCACGAATTACAACTCCATCCTTCAACCGCCATATGGGCTGAAGTGTGTTTTTCACGACATTAAGATTAAAGGGTCGGTCTGTAAGGAGTTTCCCTGCTATGGGAAGTGACATCCGCCGCACCAGGAATTTCATCATCATTTTTTGATGCGAAGATCGGGTTTTCTTCATCTTCTGTAATCACCAAGCCTCGCTATTGATTGATTAACTCGTCTTCCATAAAGAACGTTGTCCAGGGTAAGAGGGAACCCCAAACTAGAATCACTGAGCGGGCAACACTATGGCATCCTGCTTTTTTATTACATAACTTTTCATTACATTTTACAAATAGAGGATCTTTAAAGTCTAGTGTCTTGGAAATCAGGAACATAATACATGAAAACAATATAAAACATTCTTATAAACCACTCATAAGGTTTCATCATAGGTTCATCCTATGTACAATTACTGTATCTCATATCCTGGAGACATACATCAAAGGAAAGGGTGAGCAGAAGTCTCAGTAAGAAAAACAAGTGAAACAGTTGACATGTGATCTTGAGCAATATTAATAACAACATGATAAAAGTCATAAAGGAATGAGCAATGGAAGAATAGGAATATCATAATAAAAAAAACTTAAATCATAACTTCAATATGTGACTACAACATTTCATTTAGACATTCATGAACATATCACCAAGGTTTATCCTCGAGGTGTCATAAAAAATGACCAAGGTTATTCACCAAGGTATCGTGAAACTTGTCATCTCTATAGATTAAATTCTTTACCCAATGCATTGAAGCGCTATCAGGGAGCACCCTTAATATGTCTTTATTTTTATATGAGCCACATAGATCATAATAAAATATTTAATAAATAAACCATAGAGAATAAAATAAATTGGTTTCATTTCAAAATCGTGACGTTTTAAAAGTTCTTAAAAACTTGATCATTAAGTCATTTATAAACCATGGAAAGGGAGTGAGAGTTATATGTATGTCAATTCCAGAATCAAATAGACCAATTTTATGTATTGATGAATACCCCTAGATATGAAAATAGAATTTGGTATTCAAATAAATAATACAAGAGAATTTCTTGAGAAAAAAAGAGAGATTTTGAGACGAAAATTCTACAACATAACGACTATATAACATGGTTTTAGAAAACATTGAAAAGAGAAGGGACAAGAGTAACCCACTCATAAATAACTAATAATACAGTATGGGTATAGAATAAAAATAAATAAGATCATGGTATGGATATTTGAAGGAAATACCATATGAAAATGAAACTCGAAGGAAAATAGAAGATGTGATTCCTTTTACAAAAATTTTGGCAGCCTAACGGTGTCACTTAAAAATTCAGAAAATAAATTGATGAGTGGAAAGGGTATATCGTCATTTGGAAATGAAATGGACAGTAGTAAAGATATATAATAACAATCTCCCTCATAATAAAATAGAACTATAAGACATAACATAAAGGAATTCATGGCTTAAAAGAGGAGGGTGAAAGATTCCCTTACCTTGAAGAGTAACTTCAAAAGCTTGAAGGTCGGGACCTTGGGAGGCTTGAGGGAACCTTGGGAGGACTCCTTGGGAGGTAAGGAGACCAGAAATTCATTGAGGAGGATTTTGGAATGAAATTAATGAGGAAATGGCTTGGTATTTATAGGAAAAGTGAGGGAATAAATTATTAATTTCCAAGGGACACCTCATCGGTGGTATTTGCAAAACCATGGGCTTGCCCATGGTATTTTCCCATGGTATTGTCCACTTGAGACACCTCATAGAATATCTCACTATTCATAATTTGACCAGAAAACTTACATCATTAATGATGTCATTAAACACCCGAAACTCAAAACTGTATTTTTACTATTCACCGAAAATTCAATTGTTTCAGAAAAATCCCAAAAATTCACCCTAACCTAATATCGTTGCTCTGAATTCAATAATAAACTCCATTTTATAAAAAAAATTCTAAATTTTTTTAATTTAATTTTTAAATAAAATCATTATTTATTCCAAAAATACAACTTTAAAATTATAACTCATTTTGTAACACCTTAAAAAATTAATCAAGGTCCCATAAAATTATCATATAACCATAATAAAATAAAGTAACAATTTATGGTTATATTTTATGAAAATATATTTCCATTTTAAACTATTAAATTAATTATAAAATTGTAAATAAAATATTTATGACATACAAAAATACCAAAACTTATACTATGATCATTTTTTCACTTTTAAGATGTTTAAATTGTATTTATACATTCATGGGTGAAGTTTCTATTTTTTTGGTCAATTTACTATTCATTACTATTCATACGGGTATGTTACTATTCATACTTTACTATTCACTAAAAAACATGTTGATCTTATTAGACTCTAAATTTCTCACTGAACACAACTGTAGAAGATCATTTTTTGAAAATCATTTTACATTATTAATTATTTAAAGAATACAAAAATATTTTAAAATACCCTTTTTTCTAAATTCATCAATAATACACATCCTATATTTATCTAGATATTTGAAATTTAAAAACTTTGTCGTAAGAAGAAATAACAATTTTATTTATATAAAAGGATTACACAAAGCAGTTATGTTCTCGTTACATAGCCCCTTATAACACCAGCATAGGACCTAAGTGTAAGGTGTGTTATGGTGATAAAATCTTGGGGTGGCTCGGAAAACATTGCCCGAGTGGTGATTTCTATCAGCTTGAACTTATCCCTTAGGTGATTCCGTTCAAGATTCATATGTTGAAGTTTAGCTTGGACTTGGTCCAAAACAAAGCCCAGTAATGCTACCTCCTTCACAAGCTCCGACAGATGGGCTTCATATGGCCCGAGTCTACTGGGTGAGGCTATTCAATCCTCTTTCTGTATTAATTAACCAAGATAATTGTATTTATAAAAATACAACTTTAAGATTATAGTTTCTAACGGTCATATTGACCAATGTTCATATAATAATCAAAACCCAATAGTCTCATTTTAATTATACCCACTTCATTAATTAAAGAATATAGTTTCGTTGAGTCTAAAATAAAATAACACACAAATTTAGGAAACAAATATAATTAAAAAGTTTGGGTTGTTGCATTCTTCTCCCCTTAAGAAATTTCATCCCTGGAATTTTATCTCATACCCTCTGATGAGAAAAGGTGTGGGTACTTCTGTCTCATAGACTCCTATGTTTCCCACGTGGCTTCTTCACATTTGTGGTTCCTCCATAACACCTTAACAAGGTGGGTAGTCTTGTTGCGTAGAACCTTATCTCTACGATCCAAGATCTCAACCGGCTACTCCTCATAAGAGAGGTCATGTTCCAATTGTACCACCTCTGAATTTAGTACATGTGAAGGGTCAGGTATGTACTTCCTCAAGAGAGATATGTGGAAGACATCATGAACTTGTGCTAGATTTGAAGGAAGTGCAAGCTGATGGGCCACTGCTCCCACACGATCAATGATTTCATAGGGTCCAATGTACCTAGGGCTGAGCTTCCCTTTTTTCCCAAACCTCATGACTCTCTTCTAAGGTGAAATCCAAAGAAAGACTTTGTCACCAACATCAAACTCCAAGTCCCTTCGACGGTTGTCGGCATAGCTCTTTTTCCGACTCTGAGAAGCCTTAATGTGTTGTTGGATGGAATGGACTTTTTCTATCATCTCTTGCATAATATCAGGCCCAAGAAGATTTCTCTCACCAGCTTCATCCCAACATGTAGGAGTTCTACATCGCTTCCCATATAGAGCTTCATAGGGTGTCATTTGAATGCTCGAGTGGAAGTTGTTGTTGTAATAGAACTCAACTAAAGGGATATGTTGATCTCATCCACCTTTAAATTCCATTGAGCATGTTCTCAGCATGTCCTCGAGTGTTTGAATAGTCCTTTCAGATTGACCATCATTTTTGGGGTGATAGACCGTACTGAAATTCAATTCAGTGCTCAGAGATTGTTGAATACTTCTCTAGAATTTTGATGTGAACCTTGGATCATGATCAGATACGATAGAAAGTGGGACTCCATGCAACCTTACCACTTCCTTCATGTAAATCTTGGCAAGTTGATCAAGAGAGAAATCTTCCCGAATGGAGATAAAATGGGCAGTCTTGGTGAGATGGTTCATAATAACCCATATCACATTGTTTCCTTTGGAATTCCTCGGGAGACTAGTGACAAAGTCCATAGTGATATTGTCCCACTTCCATGCTGGTATGGGTAGTGGTTGCAATACCCCTTTAAGAAGTTATTGCTCTTCTTTCACTTGCTGACATACCAGGCACCTTTATGTGTAGTCAGCAATCTCCCTTTTCATATTATCCCACCAATAATGATCACGAAGGTCCCTATACATTTTTGTGCTTCCAAGATGTATAGAGAAAGTAGAGCTATGAGCTTCATCCATCAGCTCCTTCTTTATTTCCGGAGTATATGGAACACATAGTCTTGTACGAAATTTCAGCACACCTTCTTGATTAGTATTGAACTCAAGAAACTTCCCATCCTTCATAGCCTCAAACTTCTTCTGTAAAAAAGGATCTTCTTTCTGAGATTTCTTGATCTTCTCTAGTAATGATGGTTGAGAAATCATTTGGGTTAGGGTTGATGATGTCCCTTCCTTTATAATTCTCATATCCAGTTTTACTAGGTCATTGATCAAAGGATATCTTTGAATCCTCATAATGGACAGAACAACTGGGTCTTTCCTACTTAATGCATCAGCGACTTCGTTTGCTCTTCTGAGGTGATAATGAATTGAAAAATCATAGTCTTTAAGAAGTTCCAACCATCTCCTTTGTCTCGTGTTCAATTACTTTTGTGTGAAAATATACTTCAAACTTTGATGGTCTGTGTATATATCATATTTCTCCCCATAAAGATAGTGCCTCTATATCTTCAGAGCAAAAATGACCACAACCAGCTCCAGATCATGCATAGGATAGTTTTGCTCATGAGTCTTCAAATGTCGAGATGCATAAGTAATGACCTTGTCATTTTGCATGAGGACGCACCCAAGACCTTTCAGAGATGCATCGCTAAAAATAACGAATCCTTCTCCACTTGAGGGCAGAGTTAACATGGGTGTAGTAATCAATCTCTTCTTTAGCTCTTGGAAACTTTCCTCACACTACTTTGTTTAGATGAACTTGACACCTTTTCGAGTTAACTTGGTTAATGGATTAGAAAGTCGTGAAATTTTTTTCACAAACCTCCTATAATATCGTGTTAATCCAAGGAAACTACGAATATCTGTTATTGTTGTAGGCTGATGCCACTCCTCTACAACTTTTATCTTTGCAGGGTCAACTATGATTCCTTCATTGGTAATAATGTTCCCCAAGAAAGAAACTTGTTGTAATCAGAATTCACATTTACTGAACTTTCCAAAAAGCCTCTCCTTTCGTAGAGTTTGCAAAATAACCCTTAGATGATCCTCATGCTCCTCAAGACTTTTGGAATATATCATAATACCATCAATAAAAACTATCACAAAGTTATCAAGGTAGACCTTAAAGACTTTATTCATAAAATCCATAAAAATAATAGGTGCATTAGTCAGTACAAAAGGCATAACAACAAACTCATAATGCCCGTATCTTGATCGGAAGGCAGTTTTTGGAATATCTTCTTGCTTCACCCTCAATTGATGATAACCAGATCGAAGATTAATCTTATAGAAGAATTGAGCACCATGAATTTGTTCAAATAAGTCATTAATTATTGGAAGAGGGTATTTATTCTTTATTGTGATACCTTTCAGTTCTCTATAATCAATGCATAGCCGCATCAATCCATCCTTCTTTTTCACAAAGAGAACAGGTGCTCCCCAAGGAGACACACTCAGTCAGATAAACCCCTTATCCAAAAGATCTTGGAGTTGTTTCTTTAATTCCTCCAGCTCCACATCTGACATCCTATACATGGTCTTTGATATTGGATGAGATTCAGGTATGAGTTTAATAGAGAACTCTACCTCTCTTTCTGGGGGAGTTCCAGGAAACTTCTCAGGAAATACATCAACATATTCCTGGACGATGGGGACATTTTCTATCCTCAAACTCTCATTTCCTTCTTCTTCTTCACCAATCAATTCCATAAATAAGGATATAGAAGGTTCTTCTAGACAAATATCAGGTTGAGATATCTCTCCTTGGAAGACAACTGTAGGTTTCCCATTCAAGACTATTGATATTTCCTTACTTCTGCATTTGATCTTAGCATTGTACTTTGAGAGTCAGTCCATCCCTAGTATAATGTTGAATTCCAACATGGGAATGACTACTAGATTTGCGATAAGATTGTGCTCACTAAAGTAAATACTAGAGTTTCTAAACACTGATGATGCTTGGATAATCCCATCGGGAGTCTTGACTGATAACTCTGCTTTTAGCAAGTCAGAGGTTGATTCTAAATTCTTTGCAAACTTGGAGGAAATAAAGGAATGCGTAGAACCAGAATCAAACAAAGTACTTGCTAGCTTTGAGAGAACAACAAGAGCACCTGCTACCACATCATTTGGAGCTTCAACTTCAGTTGACGTGGTAGCAAAAGCACGACCTTGCTTCCTTAGCCTTTGCTAAGGCTGATGATGGTTCCCCTCCACTGCCCTTGGATTTGGAAAGTGATTGGCAAAGTGCTCAAGTTGTCCACACTTAAAGCACTGGACATCAGTTAGGGATTGCACTATCTTCCTCTTGTCATTAGTGTTTGGAAGTTGAGGTTTCACCCCACTAAGACAATTCCTCGCAATATGGTCATCTCTTCCACACTTGTAGCATTTCATGCTCCCGAGCAGGCAGTTCCCTGAATGCTTCTTCCCACGTTTATTACATGTGGGATGTTGCACTTGATTGCCTCCTCTTCCCTGATCAAAGGTCCTCCCTAAGATGGGATCCATCGATCTCTTTTTTTCATTTGATTTATGAGACCATTGCGTCTCACCGAACTCCAGTTTGACTTTCATTGCACTCCATACGATCTCCTCATAGCTATCATAGTCTCAGTTGTCTAGATTCTTCTGCAGATGAGGTCTCAGTCCACCAAAGAATTTATCAACCTTACCATTAGGATCCATAACAAAGCTTGAGGTATAACGGGAAAGTCTTGTAAATTTCATCTCATAGCTTCCCACATATTTATTCTCCTTTTGTTTCAGCTCGAGAAACTCCTTCTCCATTCTTGTTCTAATGGAACAAGGGAAATATTTACTAAAGAAGATCCATCTGAACTCCTCCCACTCCATAGCTTCAACCTCCACTCTTTGCCTCATGTTTTTAATCAGTTCTCACCACTGATCAGCTTCTCTCTCTAAGCGATAGACAGCCAAGGTGACCTTCTCTTGCTCTGAACAGTAGAGCACAGAAAAGATCTTCTCTATAGAGTTGATCCACTGTTCAACAATCAATGGGTCGGTCGATCCACTGAAGGTTGGTGTTCGTTGATGCATAAAGGACCCAACAGAATGTTGTTCCCTTTGTGGTGAGATCGATCTCTCAGCTTGATTCAAGTTATTTCCCATAACTTGAGTCAGTTGGTTCATCATTCGCATGAATGTTTCCATTCCGGCTTCCATCAGAGGGCTATCAGCACATGGTCCATTGCGGTCACCATTTGCACGGTTCCTCCTATTGGCCGTCATTTCTAAAAGAATAAAACCTTAGTGAGAAACTTATTTCATTTACGAATTTTTTAACAATAAAGGATTTTATGTCTTAAAACTTTTTTAAACAATTACATTTCTCTATAAATCCTTCATAATGATTCATAAAAAGCTTATGATTAACCAAACATATCCCCTGAGAGTGTCGTAACCAAGAGTACAACAAGGCTCGTTGTCGTGTACCAGGATACCCCGGGTCAAGCCCGAAACTCCTTGTCAGATTTTTCACTCCTGGGTACCTCTGTGTCAGAGCCGCCTCTACCTGCTCGTATCCAGACAAGGATGTATTTGCTTGATAAACCACTTACTCAATACTCACCAGAATACCAGGAAGTTTTCCTATATTTAAACTTTTCTATGGGATTTTTTCTAAAGTTTTCATAGCCTAATTTCCATAAATAACTAAACTATCATTTGATACCAACTATGACATCCTGCCTTTTTATTACATAACTTTTCATTACATTTTACAAACAGAGGATCTTTAAAGTCCAGTGTCTTGGAAATCAGGAACATAATACATGAAAACAACATAAAACATTCTTATAAACCACTCGTAAGGATTCATCATAGGTTCATCCTATGTACAATTACTACACCTCATATCCTGGAGACATACATCAAAGGAAAGGGTGAGCATAAGGCTCAGTAAGGAAAACAAGTGAAACAATTGACATGTGATCTTGAGCAATATTAATAACAACATGGTAAAAGTCATAAAGGCATGAGCAATGGAAGAATAGGAATATCATAATAAAAATAACTTGAATCATAACTTGAATATGTGGCTACAACATTTCATTTAGATATTCATGAACATATCATCAAGGTTTATCCCCGAGGTGTCATAAAAATTATCAAGGTTATTCACCAAGGTATCGTGAAACTTGTCATCTCTAGAGATTAAATTCTTTACCCAATGCATTGGAGCACTATCAGGGTGCACCCTTAATATGTCTTTATTTTTATGTGAGCCACATAGATCATAATCAAACATTTCATAAATAACCCATAGAGAATAAAATAAATTGGTTTCATTTCAAAATCATGACGTTTTAAAAGTTCTTAAAAACTTGATCATTAAGTCATTTATAACCCATGGAAAGGGAGTGAGAGTTATATGTATGTCAATTACAGAATCAAATAGACCAATTTTATGTATTGATGAATACCCCTGGATATGAAAATAGAATTGGGTATTCACATAAATAATACAAGATAATTTTTTGAGAAAAAGAGAGAGATTTTGAGACGAAAATTCTGCAGCATAACGGCTATATAACATGGTTTTAAAAAACATTGAAAAGAGAGGGGACAAGAGTCACCCACTCATAAATAACTCATAATACAGTATGGGTATAGAATAAAAAGAAATAAGATCATGGTATGGAGATTTGAAGGAAATACCATATGAAAATGAAACTTGAAGGAAGATAGAAGATGCGATTCCTTTTACAAAAATTTCGACAGCCTAACGACGTCACTTAAAATTTCAGAAAATAAATTGATGAGAGTGGAAATGGTCTCTCATCATTTGGAAATGAAATGGGAAGTAGTAAAGATATAGAAGAACAAGACCCATCATAATAAAATGGAACTATAAGACATAACATAAAGGAAGTCATGACTTAAAAGATGAGGGTGAAAGATTCTCTTACCTTGAATAGTAACTTTGAAAACTTGAAGGTTGGGACATTGGGAGGCTTGAGGGCACCTTGGGAGGATTCCTTGGGAGGCAAGAAGACCAAAACTTCGTTGAGGAGGATTTTGGAATGACATGAATGGGGAAATGACTTGGTATTTATAGGAAAAGTGAGGGAATAAATTATTAATTTCCAAGGGAGACCTCATCGGTGGTATTTGCAAAACCATGGGTTTGCCCCATGGTATTGGCCACTTGGGACACCTCATAGCATATCTCACTATTCATAAGTCGATCAGAATGCTTACATCATCATCACATCATTAATGATGTCATTAAACACTCGAAACTCAAAACTATATTTTTACTATTCACCGAAAATTCAACTGTTTCAAAAAAATCCTAAAAATTTACCCTAACCTAATATCGTTGCTCTGAATTCAATAATGAACTTCATTTTATAAAAATAATTTTCTAAATATTTTTAATTTAATTTTTAAATAAAATCATTATTTATTCAAAAAATACAACTTTAAAACTATAACTCATTTTGTAACACCTTAAAAAAGTAATCAAGGTCCCATAAAATTATCGTATAACCATAGTACAATAAAGTAACAATTTATGATTACATTTTATGAAAATATATTTCCATTTTAAATTATTAAATTAATTATAAAATTGTAAATAAAATATTTATGACATACAAAAATACCAAAACTTATACTATGTTGGTTTTTTCACTTTTAAGATGTTTAAATTGTATTTATACATTCATGAGTGAAATTTCTATTTTTTTGGCAAATTTACTATTCATTATTATTCATTACTATTCATACGGGTATGTTACTATTCGTACTTTACTATTCACTAAAAAACAAATTGATCTTATTAGACTCTAAATTTCTCACTAAACACAGTTGTAGACAACCATTTTTTGAAAATCATTTTACATTATTAATTATTTAAAGAATGCAAAAATATTTTAAAATACTCTTTTTTTCTAAATTCATCAATAATACACATCCTATATTTATCCGGTTATTTGAAATTTACAAACTTTGTCATAAGAAAAAATAATAATTTTATTTATATAAAAGGATTACACAAAGCAGCTAAGAACTCGTTACATAGCCCCTTATAACACCAACATATGACTTAAGTGTAAGGTGTGCTATGGTGATAAAATCTTGGGGTAGCTCGGACAACATTGCCCGAGTGGTGATTTCTATCAGCTTGAACTTCTCCCTTAGGCAATTCCGTTCAAGCTTCATATGTTGAAGTTCGGCTTGAACTTGGTTTAGAGCAAAACCCAGTGATGCTACCTCTTTCCCAAGCTCCGACAGATGAGCTTCATATGACCCGAGTCTACTGGATGATGCCATTCAATTTTCTTTCTGTATTAATTAACCAAAATAACTGTATTTATAAAAACACAACGTTAAGATTATAGTTTCCAATGGTTATATTGACTAACGGTCATATAACAATCGAAACTCAACGGTCTCATTTTAATTATACCCACTTCATTAATTAAAAGATATAGTTTCGTTGAGTATAAAATAAAATAACACAAATTTAGGAAACAAATATAATTAAAAAGTTCGGGTCGTTACAAGCACCCAGAGAGGCAACAGAGTCAACAACTCCAAAAAAACACCGCGCCTAGGAAAATCTAGAAATGATGAACCCTAGGAAACTCTAGGAGAAATCTCTCACGGTGAGAGAGAATTTAAGTTATAAAAATAGTTAATGATTTATTATCCCTTTGGATACGAGAGATTAACAATATTTAATAATATAATCAAATTATTATTAGCATTAAATAAACATACAATTTATTGATAAATATATTTTTTCTACTTATTTATCATAATTTAAATTTGAAGTTCTAAAAAATGATATTTTTTTTGATATTAAAAAATGATTTCTAAAAAATTATGGCGTCGGTAGTTCGCTCGGGACAAAATTTAGAATTTAGAATTTTTTTTAAAAGACGAACAGTGGGAGATCGAATAAATCAAAGAAAACGATACGGCAAAAAAGAGAAAAATACAGGCTGTCCAAAAACAAAAAGGCCCCTCGTCGTCACCATCTTCCCCTCCGGTGGACCGTCGGGCCGTCCCTTCCCACGACACCATTGACGCAATCAAGACCTCCTCGTGATCCTCCTAAATCCTTCCGCCTCCGAAGGAGTACTCCTTGTGTTTCCTGAATCCATACATTCCCAGCTCGTTCATCTGGAATCTTAGGCCGCATTGCTTGATTCGATCGATTCGTTCGATTCTTCTGTTGACAGATTCTGTTCGGAATTTCGCTCTGTATGGTATTTTTTTTTTGTTCGTCTGGGGGAAGCACGGAATCCACGACATGCAGTTTTCTTCAACTTCGAAGCTGAATGCCTGATATTCTGTTCGTCAGTGTGACCGCGTGTTATTGGACTGATCTTGGTGATCGACCGAGAAGGTGCCGATCCACCACAATATCTCTGAATCCAGCTGAATTATTAACAAGTTAACCCGGCCCGTGGAGTTGCAGTGTTTTGACTAGCTGCTTTGCGCATCTAGATTTGTATGCTGTGGAATTCTCTGTTCGCTTTTGCTTCATTTGAATTGCCCCGAATTCGGATGAATAACCTTTTTCTCGATCATCCTTTGTCGTGTCTCTTAGATCTGTAGCGGGGAAGTATCTGGACTGATTCGTTTTAGAGCTGTCAACTGCAGCAAAGCTGGCGGCGGCGCTCACTTGGAGGTTTGGTTCAAGCAATGGCGTCGGCCATACGTATAACGATCCGGTACTTCTTCGCCTATTTCCACAATTTAGTCTACTTTGCAGTCATTGTATGCATGTCTCACTAGCCGCTTTTGGCTCATTTGATAATTCACTCATTGCGTGAATCAATTTGTATGGGAGTTGAGAACCCCATTGCACCACTCGTATATCTTCTTTCAGCACAATGAATATTTATCGCTTAGTGTTAGTATTTGGAGGGAACTGAGTTATTATTATTTTTGTGTATTTTTAATTCAGTTTATATTTATTGTGCTTGTTTATTGTCAATTGCTAGCATTCAAAATTGTGAGGTCAGTCATACTTTCTTTGCGTTGCCCAATAGTTGGCATCAGATGCCGGGATTTTTTTTGGGAAATTTGGGAATTGCTTGCAAACTTATGTGTTCATTGGTTGAATAATGCGACTCATGACAACTCTGCCTAAGGAGACTGTTTAAGAAGTATCATGTTAATCCCTTAAACTTATCTGATAACTTTTATTTTAGAAAGTTTGTGATTACGTTTATGAGAGATCATCGTCTGAGCACTGTTGTTTGAAATACAAAATTGTTAAAGAAATGATAGTCAAGCTTGAAGTTGAAAATTGAATTTCAAGTTTGGTCATCTGTGAACAGTTCAAAACACTTTAAATAGGTTTGCTGGTTCATTGAAAAATAGATAAATCTGTGGTTTGAACTTTTGTTGCTGTGAATGATTCAGTTTGCTTAATCTTCACATGTTGCGGGTAAGCTAGAAATGGTGAAGTTTGCTTGAAAGCAGTTGAAGTCTACTCCGAAACACTTAAGACTGTCTTCTTGAGCAGGTGTTGTCCCCTCAAAAGCTTTGATAATTATTATTGTCCGGTGATTTATTATGTGGAAGTTGGAAGCACAATTGGTCAACTGATTTTCTAAGATGAGTATTATTGTATTTGTGACTTATTAATTTTGTAATAATCATCCATGATACATTCAATGAGCCAATTACCGTGGGAATTATTTTCTTTCAATTACTGTGGGAGTTGTCACAAAGACATTTATTATCACATATTAAACTTTTATGTTCTTAGGTCAGTTGATAAGCAAGAAAGATTGATATCCAAGAGGTCTCGGGTTTGAATCTCAATGGTCATTGTGGGTTACTGTAGCAACTATTGTAGTATTTCATTGTTATAGTTACTGTAGCAGCAACTTCAATTATTGGGCCTCCCACAAGTGAGTCCCTCATGCCAACCTTTTGGCCTTCCACCAGCGGGTCCCCCATACTCATCCCTAGATCACCCTCAAGTAGGCCTCTGGGCTATCAAAGGGCCTCTGAGCAATTCTTAAGCAAACCCGATCCTATGCAAATTTTGTTGGATCTTACAGGTCAACTCCCAAACATTGGAGTATCTCAAGTGGACCAGATCCTAAGGAGGCATTGATGGGGCCTTCAGATCAACCCTCAAATGTAATACATTCGCGTCATCCCTTATATTTAATGTTTCGAGATCATCCCTTAAATGTAACGCCTCATGGCCATCCTTCAAATATCAAGGGCTTCGAGCCACCTTCAAATGTAATTCCTTCAGGCCACCTTAACTTGTTAAAGACATTTAGAAAGTTAAAAAAAAGGTGATGGCCTATGAGTTTGAGTGCACTTAAATGATTAAGGTATGGGGGGGGGGGGTTCTTCCTCTCTTTCTCTTGGTTTTGTGGCTCCTCTCTCAATTTCAAGCGGAAATTCCTAGGTAATCCCTTCACTGTCTTTGTTCTTCCCTTTCCCTTTATCTTTTATTTTCCTTAAGTTCTTCATCCTCTTGCGGACCCTAGCCGCCATGGAGTACGAATTTAGGGTTCGGGGTTGGTCCAACCTTAGGGCTTGGTTGTTAGGGCTTATGGAGGGTGTGTTCTTGCTTGCTTGGCTAAGCGTTCACCATTGAAGGCAGCGCGTTTCTGCTTTGTTCCGCTTGATCGGAGGTAGGAGGAGGTAGGTGTTTTTTTTGCGTTTTCTTTAAATTTCATACCATTTAATGCTTGATGGTTTTAAATGCCTTGTTTTGTTAAATTAAAGCTATGTGTTAGTTATCATGAGTTTCATAAATGTTTTAAGGACTTGACCACTTAACATAATGATGTTTAATGGGTTTTCATAGCTTTCTGTTGTCTTGATGCCAAGTGCTTTTTAAATGTTTAAGAGGCTTGTTAAAAGTGAATTGGATGATTTTGGGCATTGGACCCGAATGGGGTAAAAATGTGGTTTTCTTGGAATTGTTTTGAATGGATGAAAATGGTTTGGTTTTCTCTTGTAGTTTGAATGAAAGGGGTTTTTGTTTTCAAATGGTTTTAAATGTGGATAAAGTGGCTTGACATCCCAAGCGTGTTTCTAAAGGTTCGCTTGACATTTCGTTAAATGAGTTGCTTTGAAACGGCGATACCCTCATTTGTTGAGCCCCATGTTTTGTCATGTCTTCTATAGACTTGCGCCCAGTGTGAGTTGTTTATTATTGATGCTCATGTTGAAATGGAATGAAAGGGGACTGTTTTGTGCGAGGGTGTAAGTGATGAGATGAGAGTTATTTCAAATGCTTTGTATTTGTTCCATATTATTATCTGATCGCTCACCTCCATTTGACATGTCATAGGAGTTCTAGTCCTAGGAAGATAGTAGATTGCATTCTAGCTAGAGTAAGAATCGTGGTAGCTGAGCGCTCCTGGATGGTTTATGCCCATGGTAGCTTCACGCTCCTGGGAGGGTTATAGGGCTTGTCTTGTTCAATGGGGCTATCGGGCTTGCCGGTGATGCCTAGTTCTTATTGGGGATTACTTAGGAGATTTCGTTATACACCATGTTTGTATCCCCTAGCCTTGATTGATTGCATGGCACCATCGCTGATTGTTTATTTTGTTATCCCTCATTGATATCCTTGGTGCCTGCTCGTATTCATATTCATTTTGTTTTAGTTTTGTTTACCTTTCAATTTGATTTGCAAAATGGTTTGGAAAGCGGATTTAGAAAGGGGAAGCGATGCGTGCTTATGGAAAGGGTGTAGAAAAATGTTTTTGAAAAGAGGAAATGGGTGTTGGTGTGTTTTTCATGAATTTAAAGGATCCTCTTTCCGTGGTTTTAAAAATGTTTAATAAAAAGGTTTTGGCTTAGCCCTTGTTTATTAAAAAAAGGGGATTGTGTTACAAAAGTGACTTTGGCATGATATTTGGCTTCATCACGTGTGTACGTGAAAAAACCATTTTCTTTAGTTATAATTCAAACTAGTATTAATGAAATGGTTTTTGAAAAGAAATGACACAAACTCTTTGGTGAAATCTTACCGGGAGTATTTAGCTCGCACCCTGCATACACCATTGGGTGTATGCAGCCTTCGTGTTTTCTTTCAAGTGCCTAGCTTGCGATCTTCCTTGGTTTTGATCCTCTTCGGGTTTATGTTTGGGTTGGATCGTTTCGGGACGGTTTGGGACGTGGTGATGACCACGGGTCACGTGGAGCCGGTTTGTAGCGGATCGAGTTTTGTGCCTATATTTATGGAGCATGCTGTTTATTATTATTTTGATGTTCAGTTGTTCATTTTATTATTGTCGTGCAATACTCTGATTGGTATCTCTTTTATGTTGAAACTGTTTCTTTATATGCATGGACTTCCAATGTATGGATGAGTCATGCCGGATTCTCGATAGCTTTCGTTGTCTGTTATTATTATTATCGAGGGTGAAACCGTTCCCAAGTGCGCATTCTTGAGACTCCGACACTAGTTGCCAGCCCGTGTAGATCGGGAATGCCCTTTGGGCCTCGTGGTGAACTGGGTCGGGTGACATGTCGAGTCAGCCTATGCCGATTCGTTACATACCAGCTAGTTCATATATTTATTGGCTTGGTAGCACGACTTGTGGTAACTTTGTCCAAGGAGAATGATATAGAGGTACCATGGTGATCCCTTAACCTATCTTAAGACTTATTTGGAAAAGTTTGTAATTACCTCGTAAGCCTATCTTGAGAGATTAGCATTCGAGTATTATTGTTTTTGTATATGAAGTTATTGAAAAATGGTAGTAATGATTGGAGTTGAACTTTTCCATGTGCAAGCAGCTAAAAAATCATTGAACTTTGTGCACTGGATCATTTAAAATTAAATGAATGGGGTGGATTGTACTTTTTTCAGTGCAGGATGTTTAGTTTGCTTAATTTTCAAAGGTTTAGGGTAAGTCAAAATAAGCAGAGTTTGTTTGGATGCAACCTATCGCAACTCGAGACACTCTGAGAGGGGAAGGCTGAATCGGGGTGCCAACATTTTCTTTTCAATTATTTTCAATTCTTTGGATTCGTTGAATCTGTTGTTGTTAGATGCTTATCCACCACAAAACAAATGCCAAAATTAAAATTAGGACAACAATTTTTACTTAGTTCACCACCAAGGGCTAGTCCAAGGAGCATAGTGGTGCACCAAAATCCACTGATCTTTACTAGTTTGGTGGATACAGTTTTGGTCACGGTCACTCCGTGCCAAGCTCATTGCCTTTATAATGAATTCAGGGATAGCGCATTGCCTCCCCTAAACCACTTCCATCGAATTCTTCTTGCTCATTACTTTAAATGAAGTTTTTTTTAGTTTAATGACTTGAAGGTCGCTTCTATATCATCAAGAATGTATGCTTTGATTTGCATCATGATGACTTGAATACGGGGCTCCAATATAATTCCCAACTTCGCCCAAATACTTCCTTTCGCGCAACTATTGATCGTGCAACTCCCTTCTCTAAGGTGAGTTCGCCCAAAGATGTCTCGCGCAACTCCTTCACTAAACCTTGTTCTCGAAACAATGTTTGTGCTATTGCCTTCGCACAACTTCCTTTGCTTGGGTGAGTTTGTGGAACTTCTCTCACACAACTCCCTTTCGCACCACTTCCTACGCTTAGGTAAGTATGTGGAAGTTCTCTCGCTTTACCCCCTTCATCTAGATATTTTGTTCAAGTTCGGTTTGCGCAAGTAACACTTACGCCAAAAGAGAGAGCCCTTAATCCTCCTCTAAATTTCATTAATCACGAGTGAGGGGTTAGCCGGTATTTATAGGCAAACCCCAACCTTCGTGCAACTCTTTCTTGCTCCGACTTATGCGGCGCATGCACACCGTGTTCACACAACTTCAAAATCCGCGAACGTATGCCAGACTAATGTGAATCGCCTGCCTTTGCACGGATTGCGCCCTGACTTGTGTGAAACTCCTAGACTTTGCGCGAAATCGCTTCCCCTTGCATGAATCTCTAGGCTTTGCACCAAAATCAACTTTGCACTTCTTCCTAAATTTCACACTAAAAAATTTGGTAAACACCGAGAAACATCATCTTAAAAACTTTTGAAATTCCTCTTTCAGCCTTCCACTTCTTATAAACCATCTCCCTTAGTATTCAAACTCCTTGATCAACTTGGAAATGGATTGACAACAAACCCAAAACTCCAGCTCGAAACACCTTGGTTCCAACATTCCTCCCCTTTGGGTTTGTTTGATGGTTCCGGGCGCAACATAAGCGCTTATCGGGGCCAATCCCGACGCAACATTTGTCGGATTCGATGAATAATTCGCATATTGCACAAGATGTAAACGTCAAGACCAACAAATTTTTTCTAAAGAATATTGACAAAGGTCGCCGGAACCAAGATGAGATATTTTCACGTTCAATTTGTAATTAATTTAAATAGATCGTAAGAAAGAATACCTTGGTTTGAAGATCTTTTTTCGATGAAGATGTTGATCGTCTAAAACCCTTTTAGGTCAACCGTCGTTGCCTTTTGTAGGACCCCAGTGTCGAATCCTTCTAGCGGCGATCCACACGTGCTCCTATGATCTCTGGACAACACAGATGAATTGCCGAGTGCTAGTGCGACAGATTGATCGTCTTGATCGCTGCAACGATTCTTTCGGACTCAAAGAATTGTCCTTGCAGTCTAGTTCTTAAGTGGATGGAGGGAGGAGAATCTCTAAAACGTTCTTTGGTTTTGAGAGAGGGCTCTAGTTTTTGCTCTGCACAATGATTCTCTATATCGATCTATCTCGATCAACATCTACACAATAAACAGTCGTTTATTTAGAGTTAGGGTTATGGTTAAAATATTATTTAATTGCGACCCTTAAATAATATAATAAACATCATCTGATCCCATGCCATGTGTTGGACCCCATTTAAGTTAAATGGATATTTCTGAGTCCCACATCGAACTTACCGTCCTTGTAATTAGGTTTACTCATCTATAAAAGAATATCTCCACCTCACATTGAGGTAAGGGGAATTCACCATTAACATGGTATCAAAGGGATCTTAATCCCGACCGTCCCTCCCAGCGGATTCCCGGCTCTGTTCGGCCCGTCTCTCTCCCCTCTGTCCTTGCCCTTCCCGGCGGCCCTCTATCCAGGCGCAGCTCCCCTTCCCGGCGGCCCCTCCTCTCCCGGCGGCCCTCTCGCCCAGCGACTCCTCTCCCGGCGCGGCTCCCGGCCCTGGCTTTCGGCGCCCTCACCCAGCGGCGCCCTCACCCAGCGGCGCCCTCGCCCCAGCGGAGTCCTCGCCTCGGCACCCTCGCCCCAGCGGCGCCCGCGCCCTCGCCCCAGCGGAGCCCTCGCCCCGGCGCCCTCGCCCCAGCGGCGCCCTCGCCCCAACGGAGCCCTCGCCCCGGCACCCTCGCCCAGCGGCGCCCTCGCCCAGTGGCCCCCTCGCCCCGACGCCCTCGCCCTGCGGCCCCCTCCTCCCGGCTCCCGGCGGCCCGGCGTCTCCTCCCGGTTGCGCGCACCAGCCCCGTCAACCTGCGCGCGACCCTCCGTCGTTGCCCCTCCCGAGCGCGACCCTCCCTCGGACGGCGGCCCCCCTTCCCCAAATCTCCATCCCGGGCGGCACTCTTCCAGCGGTTTCCGGCTCCCCGCAACTGCCGGCTCCCGCTCCCACTTCTCCCGGCGAGAAGCACAGCCAGCTCCTCCAGCATCCGGCGGACTCCTGGTTCGACCTCGCACCGCCCGTGTCTCCCCGCCGTGACCTCCGACCCGCGACGGAGCTCCTTGGCGTTCTAGCTCGAAGCTGCTCCGCCGGGTGCCCCTTAGGCCGGTGCTATCCTTCGGCCGTACCAGCACCAGGTATACCCGCGGCCACCGACAATAGTTCCAGCCGGTGCTTCCTCCCGTAATCCAGGCGTTTCCTGTTTTCTGGATCCAATTCGGTCATCCGGCCCCGCCCTCCCGCGACACTCCCGACGACGTTTGCCTGGACAGTCTCCCGACGCTTCTCGGCTCCTGCATCCGATGCAGTCTCTCGGTCCGCCTCCAGCGGTTTCCCGACCCTGTCCTGAGCATCGACCCTCTTATCCAGCCACCATTGCTCAGACTACTTGCTCCACCGCCTGCCTATCTCATCGACCGTCAGTCTGAATGCTCGACTCCGGTGCGTCTCAACATCTTACAGGCGATTTTGGTCTGTTCACTACCTACTATCCGTCGACCAGTGCTTCTCCAATCACGGTGGCTAATGGATCAACAATCCCCATTACGGGCTTTGGCACATGCCTTTTGACCCCGTCTCTGAGTCTGCCTTCCGTTGCTCACGTTCCTCACTGCCAGTTTAATCTTCTCTCTATCAGCCAACTCACCAAAGATTTAAACTGTGCTGCTATTTTTACATCTTCTGGTGTTGTGTTTCAGGAGCGATCGACGAATCGGGAACTTGGTTGAGGTCATCTTCAGGCTGGGGTGTACATACTCGATATCCCACACCCTATTGCCTGCCCATCCACCTCCGCTCGTGCCCTTGACCTTTATTCTCGTCTTGGTCATCCGCCGGCTTCCGTCCTACATAAACTTTGCCCCCAATTTTGTCCTAATCTTTCATTCCATTGTGAACCCTGCAAATTTGCGAAACATCATCTGGTGACATTTGTACCTCGCTTGGACCTGCGTGCCGCGAATCCTTTCGGCCTTGTTCACTTCGATGTATGGGGTCCTTGCAAGGTTCCTAGCCAGCCCGGGTACCAGTATTATATTACCTTTATTGATGACTACCCCCGCATGACCTGACTATACCTTCTTCGTGATCGGTCTGAAGTGTGTTCTACCTTTCAGACCTTCTACAATGAAATTCATATTCAATTCTCAACCTCATTGAAATGTCTTTCGGTCTGAAGGTTCCTAGCCAGCCCGGGTACCGGTATTATATTACCTTTATTGATGACTACCCCCGCATGACCTGACTATACCTTCTTCGTGATCGGTCTGAAGTGTGTTCTACCTTTCAGAACTTCTACAATGAAATTCATATTCAATTCTCAACCTCATTGAAATGTCTTCGCTCCGACAATGGCCGAGAATATTTATCCTCCACCCTTCAGCAGTTTCTCAAGGATAAAGGCATCATCCACCAGACATCTTGCCCTGATACACCGCAACAGAATGGAGTGGCCGAGCGGAAACACCGCCATATTCTGGAGACTGCCCGTGCCCTCCTATTTCACATGAAGGTGCCTCTCCAATTTTGGTGCGATGCTATCCTAACTGCTACCTACCTTATTAACCGCCTCCCTCCTATCCTTCAGGGGGAGACTCCTTTTCGGACTCTGTTCTCCTCTCTCCCTTCTCACTTCCTTCCCTTGCGTGTCTTTGGATGTCTCTGTTATGTTCGTGACACTCGACCCGGTCTCTCCAAACTCTCTCCGAAATCCCTCCGCTGCATATTCCTCGGCTATTCCCGTACTCAGCGTGGATATCGATGCTTCTCTCCGGACTTACGACGGTATATCATCTCTGCTGACGTATCGTTCGTTGAGAGCTCTCCTTTTTCCCATCTCTCTCCCCATCCAGACACTGACATTGATGGTTGTCTTCCCCTCATCATCCACCCTCCTCTGGCGTCTACCCCTGCTGCTGCTGATCACCATTTTGGTGCGGTCTACCCTCGCCGCCCTTTGCCTGTACCCCCTGTCTCGGCCGAGGACACCATCGTCCCCGCTTCGTCCGATGCTCCTGCCCCGGCACCAGACGACTTGCCCATTGCACTCCGGAAAGGTACTCGTTCGTGCCAGAGTACACCTTTATTTGTATCTTTATACAGGGGTCTGTCAGCTCTGGAGACAGTATCGATTCCTCGAACCGTTGGTGATGCAAAATCTCACCCGGGGTGGCTAGCAGCAATGCGAGATGAATTGCAGGCTCTAGAAGAAAATCATACTTGGGATCTTGTCCCCCTTCCAGCAGGCAAACAGGCGGTTGGAAGCAAATGGATTTACACTGTCCGGCTCAATCCCGATGACTCTCCATCGACTCAAAGCCCGCCTTGTGGCTAAGGGCTTTGCACGAACTTACGGGGTGGACTACTTTGATACACTCTCTCCGGTGGCCAAGATGACCTCCGTCCGATTATTCATCTCTCTGGCAGCACATCATCGTTGGCCTCTTCATCAGCTGGATGTCAAGAATGCCTTCCTCTATGGCTTTCTTGAGGAAGAAGTTTATCTGCAACAACCACCTGGATTTTGTGCCTCCGGCACCGAGTCTCAAGTCTGTCGACTCCGCCGCTCTCTGTACGGCCTCAAGCAATCTCCTCGTGCTTGGTTCGGCCGCTTCAGCACTGTTGTCACTAATTTTGGCCTCTCTCGAAGTATGAAGGATCACACAGTTTTTTACAGAACGACTCCTGCTGGCTGTATCCTCTTGGTGGTCTATGTGGATGATATCATCATCACAGGGAGCGACTCCACAGGAATCGCCAACCTCAAGGCGCACCTTCACCAACACTTTCACACCAAAGATCTTGGTCCCCTCACCTACTTCTTTGGCATCGAGGTCTCCCGCTCTGAAGACACTATCCCTCTCTGCCAGCGCAAGTATGCTCTTGATATCTTGCAGGATGCCGGCTTGAGCACAGCCACTGCAGTGAACACTCCACTTGAGCCTGGCGAACGCTCTCTCCATACAGGCTCGGACCCATTTCCTCATCCTGAGAGATATCGACGTCTGGTGGGTAAACTGAACTACCTCACCATGACGCGACCCGACATTGCCTGCGCCGTTGGCAAAGTCAGCCAGTTCATGGAGCATCCGACCAGATCTCAGTGGGATGCTGTCCTCTGCATTGCCAAATACATCAAGAAAGATCCTGCCCATGGCCTTCAGTACTCACATCATGCTCACTTGGATGTTGAAGCCTTCTGTGATGCGGACTATGCAGGGTGCCTTGCTACCCACAAGTCTACTTCGGGATTCACCGTGTTCTTCGCCGGTAACCTCATCTCTTGGCGCAGCAAGAAGCAGACAGTCGTCTCCAGATCGAGTGCCGAAGCCGAATACCGAGCCATGACCATAGTCATCACTGAGATTCTCTGGCTTCGTCATCTCCTCCATGAGCTCGGCTTCCCGGCACAAACCCCTGCTCATATCTGGTGTGACAATCAGGCAGCCACAAAGATAGCCTCGAATCCCGTCTTCCATGAACGGACGAAGCATATCGAGGTGGATTGCCACTTCATCCGCCATCATCTGGAGCAGAATCATATCAGTTTTGGCCATATTCCAACGACAGATCAGCTTGCAGATCTCTTCACCAAAGGCTTCTCCGGAGCTCGGCTTGACTCTCTCACTACCAGGCTGGGTATTCACAGCCTCCATGACCCAGCTTGAGGGGGAGTATGAGACAGTCTTTGTGTCTTGTCATCTTTTTCTTTGTGAGACTCAATCCAATCTGGGCATGTCCAGCTTGAGGGGGAGTGTTGGACCCCATTTAAGTTAAATGGGTATTTCTGAGTCCCACATCGGACTTACCCTCCTTGTAATTAGGTTTACTCATCTATAAAAGAATATCTCCACCTCACATTGAGGTAAGGGGAATTCACCATTAACACCATGTAATAATAATAATAATATTTTTTTTCTCATGCCGTGCGTAAATTGGCGCGACGATAAATATTATTTTATTGGTTTGCAAATTATTATTTTTTCACCAGACACAATCTTGGTCTGCTCATCTTCCTTGACACTTAGCGAATATCTGAATAAATATTCAATTAAATATTTATTTGTTCAATAAATAAAAATAAATATTCTATTTACAGTCTGACGAATAAATATTTATTAAATATTCACGTAATTAAATAAATTATTTATTAATGAATAAATAATTTTTTATTATCTTGTGAATAACAAGAAATAAATATTATATGTATTTGCGTAATTAAATAACTACCTTGCGAATAAATATTTATTTAATATTTGCGATCGATAAATCCTGAATTGTTAGGAAGACGCTGAAAGGCGGTTGCAATTTTCAATGGGGGTGAGCTACCCACCCCCACCAATCCCCCCACCCACCATGTTGCGCTGGCCATAAAAGGGCAGTGCAACCTCCTAGATAGGTACTACGGATAAAAGGGAGACACCAAAATCTTTAATAAAATACCTGCCTTTCTTTTCTGCTCATTTTTCTTCGTTATTCTACTTTTACTCCTTTCGATTTTTGTTTTCACAACACGTTATCAGCATGAACGCTCAGAAAGGGAGAAAGGTATGTTTTTTATTTTATTTTAAATCTTATTCTCACTGTCTGGTTGGATGGTTTTAATTATTTATTCTTTTCATCTTAAACCTTATTTTCATCATCTGGTTGGATGGTTCTAAATATTCATAGAATATTATTTATTTATCGTCAGATTGGACGGTTTATGTGGTTTATTTAATTATCGCCATAAAGGTCGTGTTGCCGCCTGTTCGAACAATTTTAATTTATTTATTTTGTACTGCTTGATTGGGCGGTCTAATTAATAAATCAGTACACGCAAGAAAGTTTTAAACGAGTAATGCGATGTATTGATTTATTTATTTAAAACCCCTACGTGAAAGATTTATTAACCGATTAAGGTGATATATATATATATATATATATAATATTAAATGATAATATTAACATGATTTTAATGTTTTTGATACGGTTTTATTTGGTTTAACCCAAATGTAAATTATCATTATTTTCTTATTTTGAATAATAATAAAGTTTTTTTTCCTTTCCTAAATCTCGCGAAACTCGAATTCACCGCTCTTGATATTACCGAAAGTAATTACATGCCATTGACAATGGATGTTGAAATGCATCTCGAATCGATGGATCTCATGGAAACAATTAAAGAAAATAATTCACAAACCTTCCAAAATAAAACAAAGACGATGATCTTCTTTAGAAGAAATCTCGATGAGGGATTGAAATGTGAATACCTCATAGAAAGATCCAAGTAAGCTCTGGAAGAGTTTAAAAGAGAGGTACGATCATCAAAAGGAGGTCGTTTTTCCAGCGACCCGTGATGAATGAAATGTTTTGCGCTTTTAAGACTATAAAAGGGTCAGTGATTACAATTCTGCCATGTATAGAATTGTATCACATTTAAAGTACTGTGGTATTGGGAATACGAATGCCGATATGCTTGAAAAGACATATACGACATTTCATGCATCTCACATCACCCTACAACATCAATATCGCTTGTGAGGGTATATAAAATATTCCGATCTTATATCATTATTACTTGTAGCAGGAAAAAACAATGACCTTTTGATTAAAAATCACCAGTCTTGTCCTACTGGTTCAATAGTATTTCCTGAAGCAAATGCTATATTTCATGAAAATAATCACGGAAGAAGTCGGGGACGTGATTCTCGTGGTGGACGTGGTTTTGGCGGCAGACGCGATCGAGGACGTGGTCGTAACCATTGGCATGCTCGAAATGAATATCAAAATTAAAGAAATATAAGCTCAAACACTCCAAGGAATCTGCTAGAAGTGTGGTTTTAAGGGACATTGGTCCCAAGTTTGCCAAACCCCATAACATCTTTGTAAGCTCTATAAAGTGTCTCTTGAAGCAAAGAAGAATGAACCACACTTTGCCGAGACATCCTATAAAGGGAAAGAAAAGGAGGTGAATATTACTGAGAATCACGAGTCATCAAATGATGATTTCACTTACTTTACTTATGAATTTGATGAGATGATTACTGGAAATAATTCAGAAAAATTACAGTAGTTATGATATGTGATATGCTGTTTTGTTCTGTATGCTTTATATTTTTGATGTTGTATTTGAATTTCATAAAGTGTTTCTTATAATATTATTATATTTACTTTGAAGCATTGAAATGGATTGCGTAAACGAGACAAATATTTGCATATCAGATAGTGGAACTAAACACAATTCTTAAGAATAAAAAATATTTTTCCGATCTTAAACCAACAAGACCAACTGTAAATACTATATCAGGCTCTGCAGATATGATAAAAGGGACTGGTAAAACGAGTTTTTCTTTACCTAATGGAACATAATTTTTTATAAGAGATGAATGCGCTGTTTTCCCCAACGTCCAAAAGAAACTTGTTAAGTTTCAATGATATATACCAATATGGGTATGATATCCAAACTATATCTGAGAGAAATGAAAAGTACATGTGCATTACCATTAATAAATCCAGTAAGAGTCATGTACTAGAAAAACTATCAAAATTATCATCTGGATTGCATTATACATATATAAGTGCAATCGAAACACATATGGTAGTAAAGAATGAACCATAAATCGTTAATTTGTGGCATGACCGATTAGGTTATTCTGGTTTAGGAATGATGCGAAAAATAATTGAAAGTTCTCATCGACATTCAATAAAGGTTCAGAAGATCTCTCCTCTAAGAAAAATTCCATGTGAGGTTTGTTCGCTTGGAAAGCTGATTATTAGACCATCTCCAGCTAAAATTAAGGTTGAAATGTCAGCCTTTCTTGAATGAGTTCAAGGGAATATATGTGGACCAATTCATCGTGTGAGCCATTTAAATATTTTATGGTATTAATTGATGCATCTAGTAGATGGTCACACATGTTTGCTCTCAACACGTAATGTTGTGTTTTCACGATTTCTTGCTCAAATAATTAAATTGAGAGCACAATTCCCTGATTATGTCATCAAGAAAGTAAGACTCGATAATGCTGGAGAATTTACCTCTTAGGCTTCCAATGATTATTGTATGGCAATGAGGATTTCTGTGGAGAATTCAGTCGCCCATGTGCATTCACAAAATGGTTTAGCTGAATCACTGATAAAACGCCTCCAACTTATTGCTATAGAACATTAATTATGAGAACAAAGGTGCCGATCTCTGTATGGGGTCATGCAATGTTGCATGCCTCAACATTAATTCACATCAGACCAAGTGCATATCATAAGCACTCTTCACTCCAATTGGCTTTTGGTCAAGAGCTTGACATCTACCATTTAAAAATCTTTGGTTGTGCAGTATATGTATCAATTGCTCCCCCAAAGCGTACAAAGATGAGACCTCAAAGGAGGTTGAGAATATATGTAGGATATGAATCCTCATCCATCATCAAATATCTTGAACCACAAACCAGTGATGTATTTACAACACGTTTTGCTGATTGTCACTTCAATGAAGAAGTATTCCCTTTATTAGGGGGAGAAAATAAACAAAGGGAGAAGATTTTTTGGAATGTGCAAACGTTATATTTTCCCGATCCTTCCACCCAACAGTGTGAGATCGAAGTGAAAAATATTTTACATTTTCAAGAATTAGCAAATCAATTGCCTAATGCATTTATTGATTCAAAGGGCATGACTAAATCACACGCACCGGCTGTAAATGCTCGGCTAGAATCGATATCCTGAAAACATAATTACATAATGATGTTATAGAAATCTCAAAAACACGCCTGAAGCGTGGAAGGCCAATTGATTTTAAGGATAGAAATCCTCGAAAAAGAAAAGGAATGAGTATAATTGAAAACTGCATTATGGAGGCGTGTGTTCTAGAAGAAACATGCAATTTAAGCGTTCTTAAAGAAACATATGATGAGAATCATAAAGAGAATTCATGGGATATAAAAAACCCAGAAGGTTTTGAAAATAATGAAATCTCTTAATTATTCCACTACCGATGATATATGGAATCAAAAGTAATGTGGAAAATATTGATGAAATATTTTCATATTCTATGTCACATGATATAGAAAATGAAGACCCTGAACCTGTTGGGACCAAGTTGGGTGGAAGTGTTTTTGGAAGCTGAAAGAAGTTTGTGCTGATTGTGTTGTCTTTTGTTGTCAAGAAAAGAAAATCAGCTTCCTTTGTATGTTTTTAGTGATTGGACGAAAGGGATGTAAGGATGCATCGTAATCAAAAAACCGGACACAGTTTTGGTAAGAAAGTCTCTCAATTTCGGTTTTCTGCCCTAAAGAAGTTTTGTGAAAGAAGTTGTTTTTCGGACTCACCTTGTGTCCAGAAAGAAAGTTTTGATCGATATGAGAAAGTGTATCGGTGTCTGAAAGTCTCTATACTAAATCTGATGATGCTTTGCTGATCTTGGAGTTCTCATAAATCATAAGTTGTCTGAAAAACTTGTGCTGCTAGCTTTATGAAGGAAATAGAGAGAACGAGTATTGCCAATCGGTTTAAGGTTTGGTTGGAAAGATAGAAGGCGCTGAAAGGATGGGAAGTTATAAAAATTTCCAATGTAAGTCAGACGATGCTATGTCGGTCCTTATGTTCTCAAAGTCATGATAAATTAATGATTACAAGCAAAATTTTGTGGAAGAAGAAAGTTTGAAGACAAAGTCTTCCGGTATCAGTTCATCGGTGTGAGATCACTGGACGCAAAATTGTTTGAAGATTAGGAAGTTTTGTTTGAGAAGACGAAGATGCTGGTTTTCAGTCAGACCAATAAGGCACAAGATACAAATCTTCAGACAAAGAAGTTAGTGAATGCTAGAAGTTTGTTTATACCGTAATCAGAAAAGGAAAGAAGTTGCTGCTGATACCGGTCCATCGGACGTGGTATGCCTCATCGGTGGCAGAAAAGTTTCTTGACGCAGATTTGTATGTGGAGTTTGTTGGGACCGATAAGAAAGTGAGAGTTGTTGGGACCGAAGAACCGGAAGAGATCGGAGACCAATCAGCCATATGACGATCAACAATGTAGTCAACCATTTTCATAAGGTTGAATTGTATTTCAATTGGGTCAAGAGAAAATGGAGCTATGTTTTGTTTTGCTACATCTAGGTCAAGAGCAAAAGAAATAAAGTATTGTTTTGTTTCTCAAGAAGTGGTATCGACTCATCAGACTGAAGTTGACACTGATCCATCGGAGTGAAGCAGAGACCGATTCATCAGACGCATGATGACACTGATAAGTCATCAGATGCTGGACTTCATCGGACGCAGGAATATCGGTCTGAGAAAAAGTAAAAGAAGAGTTGTTTGAAGAGTTTTGCAAATGTGTTGTCAAATGAGTGTTTGCTGCCAAAGTATTGTCGAAGGAGGTTTTCGAATGCTTCAGAAGTTGCAACAATGTTTATGGCAGAATGTTTTCAAAATTGTATGTTCTTTGGTTGGTACGGAGCATGGAGATGAGAAGACATTTGTTTGTTTACAATCAGTTGGTACGAAGCATCGAGATGAGAAGAAGAATGGTTAGAAAGTTTGACGTAGGCTAAAGTTTTGAAAAGATTCGAGAAGAATCGAGAAGAGTTTAAAAAGTAAAAAATGAAGGTGAAATGAAAGGGAAATTCAAGTTTTGGGAAATTTGATCAAGCGGGAAAACTTTTTAGATTCCCTTCTAAACCACTATAAATAGAAGAAAGTACATTATACTTTCTGATGGATCAGAACACTCTTCACGTGTGGATGTAGAGGGAGAGGTTATGAAGTTCTAGTGAGAAGAAGTTTTCAGACAGAGTTTACCTGACGAAGTTTTCTGGACAGAAGAAGGAAGATCGTATTCGGAGTTACCAAATCGGATTGAGAAATCAGACACAAATTTCCGGAGAAAGTTTCAAGTGGTTCAGAATTGTTTCCAGGGTATTATTTCTTATCAGTTTTTTGGACTGAGGTATCAGATAGAGGAATCAGACCGAGCCATCAGACTGAGTATCATTACGAAGTCCAGAGAAGTTCTTACCTGCTGCTGGGTAGGAAAGTGAAGAATTGTTTTGAATGTCATCAAAAGTGAAAGTTGATAAGACAACACAGTAACATGTTTTGAACCAACTAGTGAAAGTTTCATTTCTTGTTTCACAAACTTGTATCACTTCATTTGTGCTAAGAGAAACACATGCACTGTTTTATTGATCATAGTGTTACACAAGTGTAAGGGTATATCCTACTTGTTGTATCCACATAAAAGGATTGTTTTCTAGTGGATTGTGTCGTATTGGATTGTTTCCAAACCATGCCAAGAACGTAGCTATTCTTGTTGAACAGTGAACCTTGTAAACACTTGTGTTCCTGTGGATGCGTGATTGTTTTGTTTTCAGCAAAGTGATAAATCTTTAACATGAGGCGAAAGTTGTTTCAAAACAAAGGATACTTAGAGAAAAAGATATCACTGATTCACCCCCTCCCCCTCTCAGTGATATAATCGTTTAAGCCAATATTTGTTAAATAAAGGTATGTAAATAACCCCATATGCCCTTGTGTTTTTATTTAGCAAACAACATTTGGATATGCAATCATTGTCGTTCATGTCGATGATTGAAATATCATTGGAACTCCAGAAGAGATCAATGAAGCAATGAGTAACTTTAAAGATGAATTTGAAATGAAAGTCCCGGAAGAAACCAAGTATTGTCTTGGATTACAAATTGAGCATATGTCAAGTGGTATATTTTTACATCAGTCAAATTACACTGAAAAGGTCTTAAAACGCTTTAATATGAATAAAGTGAATCTTTTAAGTACTTCAATGGTTGTTCAGTCTTTAAATACCGAGAAAGATCAATTCCAACCTTGTGAAGAAAATGAGGAGTTAATTGGTCTATATCTCAGTGCTATTAGAGCATTAATGTATCTTGCTAATTGTATTTGTTCTCATATATCTTTTTCCACTAATTTATTGGCAAGATTTAGTTCAGTCTCTGCACGAAGACATTGCACGAAGACACTGGAATGAAATTAAACATATTTTTAATTATCTTTGCGACACTATTGATTTGAGTTTATTCAATTCTAACAAATTAGAAAAGAAGATGACCGGTTTTGCAGATTCATGCTATTTATTTGATTCGTATAATGCGCGATCACAAACTGGTTATGTGTTCATAGTTGGAGGTACTGCCATATCTTGGAGATCACAAAAGCAGACACTCGTTGCAACATCTTCAAATCATGCAGAAGTAATAGCATTAAACGAAACATGTGTTTGGTTGCGGTCTATGACTCAACACAGTCGAGCGGCAAGTGGATTGCCTATGGATTGTAGCCCAACAATATTATTCGAAGATAATACTTTACACAATTAAAGGAAGAATTCATCAAGAATGTCCATCAACATGCAATATGTTCGATCCAACGACAATGTTGCAGATTTATTTACAAAGGCACTACCAACCGTTATCTTTAGAAAGCCTGTACATGATATAGGGACGCGTAGATTACAAAATTTGTAATGTAATGTAACTTTCAGGGAGAGTTTACGTGATTGTACTCTTTTACTTATTCCATTTTTTATCCCACTAGGTTTTTCTGGAAAAGGATTTTAATGGGCCAATATCAAAACACGTATGACATTGGTAGGGATGTGCATCCCAAGGGGGAGTGTTAGGCTGCCACTGAAATGCGGCTGCAATCTTCAATGGGGGTGGGCTGCCCACCCCCACCAATACCCCCCACCTACCATGCTACACAACCCCCCCGGATGGGTACTACGAATAGAAGGGAGACACCAGAATCTTCAATAAAGTACCTCTTTCCTTTCTTTTCTGCTCATTTTTTTCCGCTATCCTACTTTTACTCCTTTTCAGTTTTTGTTTTTACAACATGAATAAAATTATTCCTCAGTCTTGAGAATAAGTTAATGTCGCAACGTCGATAATTACATACGAGTGCATACTGTGTAATATAATCCCTTTGTCACGATATCTCATCAAACATGCACACACGTGTCAACAACCTATATGTTTGATACGTGTTTCTTTGACTATCTGAAATGAACACGTCGTTATACCATGATCATGAAATTCAATGCAACAATTATATTTTAATCAAAAGGCCAAGATATCAATTTCCATAAATATGGAAAAGATGAATCTTTCCTCGACTTATTCATTAATAACATGTCATTCGTGACGCACCAAACGTACCTAACTTCGCCATGAATTGTTTGGGTCATGGTTTACGACAATACATGTAAGTGCATGAGTCATGACATGCATTAATAATAATCTTAAAGTTCAAGGACCATCATACACACTCGTAGACCACAATATCCGACGACACATAAACATGCAAAATTCAAACTGACGGGTCTGTTCTCATAATCTTCCGTCTTGGAGATTACCAAGTACGAACTTCATGAGAAGAAGTCTTATATGTTTACGAGTACTCGCATCTGACAGTCAATATGCTATATGCCCCATCATAAAATGTTATCCGACCTTAGAACTGGGATTAAAAATATCGTAATGACATTTCAAGGTTCTTATCATAGCGGAGAACTGCTATGACCTTTTCATTGCGACATATACTCTAGGATATAATCACATTAATGCTATGCAGAAGAACAATCAATATGTGATAAAGTATTTAAATTAGTATTCATTTCTTTGAATATATATGTAATCTAAAGTGCAAAGTAGTTGGTTCTAGGTCACCACTCCAACATTGATGACAATCCAAAGTGAAATTCAATTCAACACAAACGTCGTCCTTTCGGATAGCAATGAAATAACTCATTCATCACAAGTTTACGTGAGCAATACTCGATGTAGAAAACACGAGTTCAAAAGAGAATTCCATGCCTCATGTCATTCCTCATTCCACAACCTCCCCTCAACTTTCATACCATGAACTCCCACGTGAGCAATGCTCGGTGTAGAAAACAAGAGTTCAAGAGAGCATTCCATGCCTCGTGTCATTCCTCACTCCACAATCTCCCCCAGACTTTCATACCATGAACTCCCCCTTGAAGAGAGAATTTCAGCCCTAAAACCACTTGATGAAAGAGAGAATTTTTTCTTGCAACTCATCCATATATCCTCCTGTCAACACATTGCACCCCATGAATCGGATCACCTCCTTAATCCTATACAGTTAGAAACATTTATATTTATGGGGAGAGGGATACCACCGAACCTCTTAAAGCTGAGGAAGGTGGTTGAACATCGAGGTTCACTGATGTTTCTTAAAAACCAGAGTGGCCAACGACTTTGTCAGGATGCCCACTACTTGTTCATTTGTTCCTGATTATTCATTTACTTTTTTTTGATAAAGTGATACTGAATCTCAATATGTTTAATGCGAGAGTGCTGTACGAGATTTTTTGTGAGCTCGATCTCACTCTTGTTATCACAAAATATCACTATTGGTTGCTGTACCTCTTCACCAATATCTTCCGGCTGTTGCTTCATCCATAAAAGCTGCCTTGGTTATTGATATGCACCCCCACTTCCACTGTACCCAACGAGGTGTTTTTTTTGTTTCTTACTCCGCAAGTTGACTCATTTACTCCAAATAATGGACGCATCACCGCTTTTACGGTCCACCACATCTCCAACCTAGTCCGCATCAGAGAAGGCAGATAACTCATGATCTTTTCTTCCATCAAAGAGTAAACCAAAATTGAGAGTAACACGAGTGTACCTCATGATCCGTTCAACTGCTACGAGATGCTCTTCCTTTGAATTATTCTGGGAACAAGCCGCCAAGCATGTTGAAAAAATGACGTCAGACCGCGTTGCACCTAAATACAACAGGCTTCCAGTTATCTTCCTGTACAAAGTGGGATCCACATATTTCCCATCCTCATGCTTTCCTAGCTTGGTTCCAACTGCGATTGGAGTTAACATTGGTTTGCAATCATGCATATCAAATTTCTTGAGTAGCTCTCCTGCATACTTAGCCCGGGTTTCTCTCTTTCTGAATCACTTGCAGCTCCAAAAATTACGTAAGCTTTCCAATCATAAACATCTCAAGCTCTGAGCTCACCAGGCTAGCAAACGCATCCACCAATTTCAGGGTGTTTCCGCCAAAGATTATATCATACACATACACATATACAAACACCATGAATTGTTCTTCCTTGAATGTCTTCACATAGAGATTGTGATTGACAACCCTTTTAAATTCTAGGTTCTTCAGGTACGAATCAAGCCGAGCATACCATGCTCGTGGTGCATGCTTTAAATCGTATAGGACCTTCTACAATTTGCATACCTTGGTTTCATCATTGCCAATCAAGAAGCCCACAAGCTGTTCAATATAAACCTCTTCTTCGAGCACATCGTTGAGGAATATCGTTTTAACATCTATCTTATAAATCTTGAAACCTCTTCAAATTGCCATTGCCAAGAGCCGGATTGACTCAAGTCGAGCCACTGGAGCAAACATTTCTTCAACATCAACACTTTCGATCTATGTATAGCCTTTACACACCAGACGAACCTTATTTCGGATCACATTGCCATGTTCATCGAACTTACTCTTGAAGATCCACTTTGTCCCGATCACATTGTGATTTTTAGATTTCTTCAACGGTTCCCATGTCTGATTTTAGTCGATTTGAATTCTTCCTTCATGGCTCTCACGCACGATTCATCCTTTGTCGCCTCTTCAAATGATGCTGGTTCCACCATTGAGAGCAGATAAACATGCTTTACATTCCTCATTCTTCATGTTTGTGTTGGGGCCGTACTATCACCAATTATATTGGATGGATCAACTTTTGTTCTCCTATTTCTCCTCTGAGGAGCTGGCTGACTTTCTTCAGCAATTGTCTCCTTTTTTGATTCAGCTTTAGAATCTTCATCATTTGGGGAGCTTTGTGCAACTACAGGAGTTGTGTCAACTTCATCCTCTTCATCATAAATGGAACCGCAATTTGAACTCGTAGAATTCTTCTCATTCTTTTCCTCAATGACTTTGGCATCATTACTTTCCACGATTTTGTTCAGCCTCTTGTTGAAGCATTTATAGGCCTTACTCTTTGTTGAGTAGCCTAGAAAAACTCTATCCGTCGCATCCTCATACTTGCTCTGATCACCTTCTTTGTTCCAAATGTAGCATCTGCTTATGAAGATCCGAAAATTTTTCAGTCAGGACTTCCTTCCATGCCACATTTCATACGGTGTCCTCTCCTCCCTTGGGCTAAGCACTATTCGGTTTTGAGTGTACACCGCAACTTGCATAGCCTCTTTCTGGTAGTGGCGAGAAACACCACTCTCGATGAGTAAAGTTTTTGTCATATTGTTCACCAGTCGATTTTGTCGTTCAACAAATGCATTCTGTTGTGGAGTACGTACTGACGATACTTCATGTTTGATGCCATGTTTTTCAAGGTAATTTTCAAACTCAATAGTGTTGAGATCATATTGAATTTGTTGTCAATAAGTCAATATGCATTGATGGATGAACTAGTGATGTTTGGAGAATTGTTATGGATTCATCTAATGACATTGAATGTCACTTTGATGTTTCGATTGTTGAAGTGATCTTAGGTTCCAAAGACTTGTATCATTGATGACACTTTGTTTACTACAAGATGAACTGATTGTGGAAGAAGATTTCATGGTTGCCATGCAAAAAGAAATTATATTTTGCATAAGGAGATTGGATGAAGTTAAGATGGTGATTTAATTGAAGGCCATGCAAAAACATAAATCCGTATTTATTTTTGCATGAGGTAATTGAGGAGGCTTGAGTTTTGGCTTGGGTATTTTAAGAGACATTGGCAAAGGGCTAAGTTCTTATTGGAATATTTTTGTTGGCCTTTAATAAAAAATATGGCCAACCATAAAAGCCCCAAAGGGCTCTCAAGCACATTTAGGGGGACCCGAGGGTCAACCCTCGTGGGAGAGCCCGAGAATATTTTTGTTGGCCTTTAATAAAAAATATGGCCAACCATAAAAGCCCCAAAGGGCTCTCAAGCACATTTAGGGGGACTCGAGGGTAAACCCTCGTGGGAGAGCCTGCCAAAGAGGCTGCACATGGCGGCAGAGGTGTGGGCGGGCCCGTGTATAAGGCCCGCAGAAGCGCACGCCCGAAGGCGTGAATGGGTTTGTGTATAAGGCCCATAGTGGTAGGCCGACTATGCTGGTGGGCCAAAGCCCGTGGTGGTGTGTGGAAGGCGTGACGGGTGCTGATCCTTCGTAGCCAGCTCAAACGGTGAGCGAACACACGATTATTGATAAACCGCAGCCCAGACCAACTGAAGAATTGATGTGGGACCAACGCGCAATCGCGTACTGTTCCTCCGTCATTAAAATGAAGGACAAAACACGGGCTGTTGGATGCGATAGATCTCGACCGTCCGATCAAGTTGGGGAGATCATTTTCAACCTCGGCCCTCGTCCGAGAGTTCTAGCGCGTCGGAGTTCCTGACTGAACGTTCGGTGATCGAAGCGCGCCTGCCATGGATGTTCTGTGATCGTTTTTATGTGGCGAAGATGCTGGGAATCTCCACGCATGCAATTTACGCCTTGCATGCATGCAAATGACTTGAAGACAAATCTCACCCGAATGCAAATGAAGTTGGAGTGGCCGTTTTTGATACATGATGTCTTTGAGCTTCAAAGTGAGGAGGAGCATGCAATAAATAAGCATGCATGTGGGGAGTTCGTCGCGAAAGAAGACGTGACTTTTTTTTTGGCGTAATGAGGATTAAAAATAAGGAAACCCGCGTGATGAATATTTGAGGATCACAAAGATCTTTAGAGATATTGAAACAATGGTTGACATGACATGAAAAGCGGAGGATGAGGTGGCGCGATGTAACGAAGCTTTGCCCAGAAATAAAGATGCATCGAGGCCGAGAGAGTTGATGCTGTTTGTCGTTTGTGAGAGCTCGTGAAATAGAGTATGTCCACACACCTCCTGATAGCGCAAGGGCTGCCTCAACACCTTGGCAGGTTTATTCTAGGCGTGGGAAGAGGGCTGCAGCCACCGTGGACCCTCCAACACAGTTGGCAGTGGTCCCCCAGCAGCACAATCGCTTGACCCTCCAGCACAGCTAGCAATGGTCCCCCCAGCGGCACTATCTTCTAACCAATCGATTGGAGTGGTCCCCTCTAGCTCAACTGCATAACAGACTGGTGGGTGGGGGATTTCAGGGAATAACAGAATGGACCCCATAGAGAAATCTGTTGGGCGATCCTTTAAGGGCTGTTCGGTTATAAAAAGAAGGGGGAGGAAAGAGGGGGGGGGGGGGTAGAAACCAGGAATCGACCATGGGCTTGGGTAGGAGTTCTCTCCTGAAGTGTACTCCTTTATGTCTTTTTTTTTGCTCTGTTTTATAACCTCTGCTGCTATTAAATTCCAGAAAGTGTCCTTGTCCTAGTTTTCTATCAATTTGGTCCGATTTGGCGAATACCCTCCCCCGCACCCACCATGGAGACCCGCACACATACGCGTATGGATTTGGTGGAACAACGTCCAACTGCCTTGGAGACCGCCATCGCCGACATGTCTGCTGCTTCCGACAAAGATCACCAGGAAAAAATGACTTTTCGGGCTTCTCTGTCCCATTTAGTCCGTCACCTGGAGAAGACGCCACAAGGGGACCCTACCCTTCCCTCAGGTTCGAATGTCTTTCCGGAACTGACTTCAACAACCACCGACAACAAAGAATTCCTTGCGGATGACCCAATAATTGTCCCCGAACTTTCAGCCCATTTACCTCTTCCCTTGCCAACTTCATGGCATGTTGAATTGCCTCTCTTTGACGGCCTTGACCTACGCGGCTGGCTAACACGAGCAAAACACTATTTCCACATCAACAACACCCCAGCTGATTCAATGGTCCCCTGGTTCAACTGTGCATGGAGGGCTTTGCGATTCATTGGTTCACAATCTTGGGGGAGGCTCTTCCACACGCTAGGTGGACAATGTTTAAAGAAGAATTCATGCAGCGATTTAGTGAGCTCGAAATTCAAAATCCCTATGAAGAACTAGCGGCTCTCCAACAAGTTGGGTCCATCCAAGACTACATTGAACAATTTGAATATCTGGCCTCCTCACTACTGCGCCAGCCAAAACAACAATATGTTGGATATTTTCTTCATGGGTTGCGTGAGGATGTCCGCAGCTGGGTACGCATTCGTAACTCCGATACTTAGCTTCAAGCCATGCGCCTGGCACGCCATGTGGAGCTGACTATTACCAACGGTGTCAGCTCCCAATTTCGCACTGGCAATGCGCGTCCAACCATACCCCGCAACACCAGTAACTGGTAGCCAACGTTTCACCCCACACTTCAACCTCAACGGGGCTATTCTACATGCCCAGATAGACGCTCCGGCTTCACCCCAGAGGGCGCCCAGCCCACCCCCTCTGCTGGTCGGGGGGTTCGCCACCTCTCAAATCAGGAATGGGTGGAGTGTCGCAAAAAGGGGTTGTGTTTTTGTTGTGGCCTTCCATTCAATCCCATGCATAAGTGTCTTGATGCTAAGGTAAGGGTGGTCTTGTTAGGGGAAATGACTCTTCTCCTAACGGTGATGATAGGGAAGCACTGGGTGAACTAGAACATCAAGGCAATGAAGAGGCCGCTGAAATTGAGTGTTAAGTATTGGACCACTTTGGAGCAAGCACTTATTTCCACGGCCTAAGCAACGACCAACTGACATCAATGAAGATCGCAGGCAGCCTTCTTGGCATTCCTATTTTGATCCTTTTGGACAGCGGGCAACCCATAATTTTATATCTCGAACACTAAAATCCTTGTTGGGATTTGTGGCCCTCGTCACTTTCATTCACCCGGTTAGGTGATGGTCACAAATTATGGACTCAAGGATTCTACCTAAAATTACCTTTGATTATTGGTCTCTACTCTTGCCATATTGATGCTCATGTTCTTGACATTGGTGGACTGGATTTAATCCTCGACTTTGCGTGGCCACGAACTCTCGGCGACGTCAATATCAATTGGAAAATGATGACAATGCAGTTTACCCATGGCAGCCGGATGTATACCCTCCAAAGTACAGCCTCTAGAGGCCTTTCATCTTTGCAGCACCTTACTGCACACCCAGTTGGCAACCCCAACATTTTGTCAGCTGAGCCCAGCCAGGCATCTTTGACTTCGAGGCAGAACCACCAGCTTCAAACACTTCTTTCCCGACTCAATATAATCTTCATCGAGCCCGTTCTGCCTCCTCGACGATCTACTAATCACAAGATTCCTCTATTTTCTGATCAAGGTCTTGCATTAGTCTGCCCATATCGGTACCCTCACTCGTAGAAAACGGAGATTGAAAAACAGGTCCAACACCTCTTCCAGCAGGGTTATATTCAGCTCAGTAACATCGCATATTCTAGTCCAGTTCTGCTAGTGAAAAAAAGATAACTCTTGGCGAATGTGTATTGATTACCGGGCTTTAAACAAAGCAATGATGCCTGATAAATTCTCTATTCTAGTGGTAGATGAGTTAATAGAGGAGTTGCATGGGGCAATTTTTTTCTCCAAGCTGGATCTCATCTCTGGCTACCATCAAATCCAGATGCATGCCGCGGACTTTCACAAGACAGCTTTTCGCACTCATAATGGGCACTACGAGTACTTGGTGATGCCTTTTGGCCTCACCAAGGGTCCTTCTACCTTTCAAGCTACTATGAATGATCTTTTTCGCCCCATGCTCTGCCACTTTTATTTTTTGATGACATTTTGATTTACAGTCATGGCTAGGATTCTCACATCCTTCATTTGGAGCAAGGTCTATAGTTACTTCATACCAACCATTTCTTCGTCAACCGTGGAAAATGCACCTTTGCTTAGCATTCCGTGGCATATTTGGGTCACATCATCTCCCACGACGACGTAGCTATGGACCCCACCAAAATTCAGGCAGTTTTGGATTGGCCTACTCCGAAGAATGTCAAGGGTGTTCGTGGTTTCCTCGGCCTCATCGGTTATTACCGGAAATTCATTCAAGATTATGGAAAAATCGCCCAGCCTTACGGTTCTCACAGGGAAAGCTGGTTTTCACTGGACTCTCGAAGCTCAACAAGCTTTTACCCTCCTACAACGGGCTGTTACAACAATGCCCATCCTCGCCCTTCCAAATTTTTCGCAGTCTTTCGAGATCGAGTGTGACTCCTCTAGGCGCGGGATAGGTGCTGTCCTCATGCAGAACAGTCACCCAATTGCATTTTTTAGCAAGGGGTTGGCCGATTCTACCCTTTATAAGTCGGCCTATGAGAAAGAAATAATGGCTGTTGTTCTTGCCATTCAACACTGGCGCACATCCTTACTGGGGCAATCTTTTACGGTTTTCTCTGACTAACACAACCTCAAATTTTTATTAGATCAACGCATTGCCACCGCGGATCAACAATGTTGGCTCGCTAAGCTGTTGGGTTACCGCTTTGAAATAAAATACAAGTCAGGTCGCTCCAACTTTGCCGTGGATGCCCTTTCCCGCCGAGCTGATTCCTTAGATTGCTACTTTTTTCAGTCTCTTTTGCTGTGGCAGGAGGGCTGAGATTTGACAGTTTCGGTTGGCAGTGATCCCTTCCTGCTGACTGTACTGCACCGCCTTCAGACAACCTCCAACCCTCCTCCTGGGTTCTCCCTGTCACATGGCACTCTGTTGTATGAAGGCAGGCTTGTAATTCCAGCGTCTTCTGCTTGGATCCCTCAGCTGTTAGAAGAATTCCATTCTTTTCCATCAGGTGGCCACTCCGGTTTTTATCGAACCTATCGCAAACTGGATGCCAATTTGTATTGGGTAGGCATGCGCCAATGGATTTTAAACTTTGTCCGCCAATGCCCCACTTGCCAACGCTTTAAATACTCCACGCTATCCCTTGTTGGACTTCTCCAGCCCTTACCAATTTTGGAAAAAATTTGGGATGATCTTTCCATGGATTTCATTACCGGCCTTACTCGATCGAAGGGCTTTGACGTCATCTTTGTGGTGGTTGACATATTATCAAAATATGCTCATTTTCTTACCCTCAAGCACCCGTTTACTGCCCGTACAGTTGCTGAAATTTTCGTTCGGGAAGTGATCAAGCTTCATGGGACCCCCCTAGTCCATTATTAGTGACCGTGATCCTGTATTCCTTGGTCATTTCTGGACTGAATTATTCCGCTTACAAGGTACCACCCTCAAATTCAGTTTTTCATATCATCCTTAAACAGACGGACAAACGGAAGTGGTCAATCGATGTTTGGAAACCTACCTTCGCTGTTTTGCGGGTGATCACCCTACTCATTGGTCTTTTTGGTTGTCCTGGGCTGAGTTACATTATAACTTCACCTAACATTCTTCAATCCACACTACCCATTTTGAGGTGGTTTATGGCTGTCCACCCCCAACAATCCTTTCCTTTCTACCCAGCGAAGTTCACGTCGAGGCAGTCACCACAGCTTTACAAGACTGAGATGAGGCACTTACTCAGCTGAAGCACCATTTGCTCCGCGCCCAATCCCTTATGAAACTTCAGGTTGATCGCTCTCGCTGCGACATCTCCTTTACCATCGGTGATATGGTTATGTGAAGTTGCGTCCTCACCGCCAACAGTCCCTTGCATGGCGCATTTACCAGAAACTTGCTACCAGATTTTTTGGCCCTTTTCCTATTCTCCAGCAGGTTGGCCCAGTGGCCTATAAACTCGCCCTTTCTCCAGGCATTCGTATTCACCCAGTTTTTCACATATCCCAACTCAAAAAATTCATTGGTCCTCATCCGCCCCTCCCCACCCTTCCCACTGGTCTTTCGGGCGATGATGCTGCAGCCTCGGAACCCGCAACAGTACTTGGCCACCGAACTACTTCGGCTGCCTCTGGCTCGATCCCTCAATGGTTAATTCAGTGGAAAGGCCACCCTACTGACGATGTCTAATGGGAGGATGAGTATGTCCTCCAAAACCAGTTTTCCTCTTTGAGTCTCGAGGACAAGACTGCTCACGCAGGGGGGGCGAGTGATAGCGCAAGGGCTGCCTCAACACCTTGGAGGGTTTATTCTAGGTGTGGGAAGAGGGCTGCAGCCACCGTGGACCCTCCAGCACAGCTGGTAGTGGTCCTCCCAGCGGCACTATCTTCTAACCAATTGGATGGAGTGGTCCCCTTCAGCTCAACCGCATAAAAAATTGGGTGGGGGATTCCAGAGAATAACAGAATGGACCCCACAGAGAAATTGGTTGGGAGATCCTTTAAGGGATGTTCGGTTATAAAAAGAAGGGTGTAGTGGAGGGGGGGGGGGTAGAAACCAAGAATCAGCCAAGGGCTTGGGTAGGAGTTCTCTCCTGAAGTGTACTTCTTTCTGTCTTTTTTCTGCTCTGTTTTGTAACCTTTGCTGCTATTAAATTCCAGAAAGTGTTGCCCCTTGTCCTAGTTTTCTATCACTTCCACTGCGCGAAGGGCAAAGGATTCGCGAAGCGTCTAGCTTGCGTGAGGGGGGATACCGCGGACATTCAACTTGTGCAAAGCACACTTGAATGGCTTTGCAAAGAAGTGAGTTCTGCGAAGCCATTCGGGAGTGTGATACCCTAATGTGTATTCCTCCTTTAAGAACCTGCGCTTGCTTGACTTGTGTGAAGAAGCTTGAGACCCCGTGCAAAATACTTGCACGATGACTTGCACGAAGAAGACAATGCATTGGCTTCGTGAGTCTTGCGTTCTGATCAATAGCGACATCCTCACTGTTTGCCCGAAGGGTTTGGTTTGAGAAAGCCACGCACTCGATTACGTGGATTAGTGGAAAGTGTGTTGCATGCATGCACACACGAAGAACATTTGAGATACCCAAACAGAATATAGAAAGCACATAAAATATTAAAGGAAGATAATATGTGTGCTAGGGTTTATGAACTTGAAAAGCCCATGCAACATGCATGAAGTGTACTTGGTGGATTGAGATTATGCAAAGTATTATTCTTGCATAATATATTGAAGAATTTGTGTGCACTACTTAAACACATTTGAGTGAGGTCGGGTCTTTATTAATCATAAGAAAGAATTACAGCTCGAGCAGGGTTAAACTGAGGCAACCGATCAGATACAGGTGATCAAAATTGATTGAGCAAGGCCAACAGACTCATTCAGTGGGTGTTGAAGATACTTGAAGGGTACGCGGGCAAGTGTGATTCAACGAGCTCGTGGAGGAAGATCAACATATCATCCTGTAGTGAATTTAGCCTTAAAAAAAGGCGAAGTCTTCTAGTTGGAGCAACAGTAGTCTCTCGGTAGGAGTCAGAGCAGAAGTCATTCAGTTGAAGTTGAAAGCAAATGGAGTCTCTCGGTTGGAGTCGAAACATTGCAATCACTTTTTTGATTGTGAATAATCCATGTTGGGGGGAATAACCAACATGACAAGGCGTAGGTCTTTGTATCGAACCTTGTAAATACTGTGTGCTGCTCTCTCTATTACTACCATTGCACACAGAGTGAGATTGAGACACAAAGTGAGATTGAGAGATATCACTGAGTGGATCGAGAACCTTAACAAGTTCAAGAGGTTGAATTTGAAAGAAAAAGAGTTCATAAAAAGAAACCACTGAGTCACCCCTTCCCTCTCAGTGGTCAATCCGGTATGGGACACTACAAATTGACATGTACTCCGTTCCATTATTAGATTGCAACATCTTGATGGTGTGGCTAGTTTCATTCTTCGTTCTTTGCCTGTACCTCTTTATGAGCCCATCACTTCCCTCTTGCTCTGCATGGACATAACACAAGTCATTCTATTGTAATTATCAACGAAAGTTTAAATGCCTTTCCCCATGTGCCTGATATATTAATCGGGCCATTAACGTTGGTTGCACCAGATCAATGAGATTGGATGTCCTTTTCTTCTTTAGCTGATACGGATTTCAGATCATCTTTCCTCGCATACAAGCATCACAAGTCTTTTCATGATCTCGTTTCAAATTTAGAATGTCCGCTGCGGCCTTCAGTTTGGATAAATTCTCAATGCTTTGTTGGTGGATGTGGCCTAACCTTCGATGCGACAAACTGTTCTCTTCTACTGTTAGGAGGCAAATGTTCTCTTTCCTGTCTTCCAGGTACAAATTTCTATTCGTTCTCTGACCTTTCATTTGTGGATTCCCGACTTTTCCTTTGATAACGCATCCCTTCTGATTAATTGAGTTCTCAAGTCTTGAGCCACAGAGCCGACTCACACTCAAGAGATTGTGACGCAAGCCATCAACATAGGGTACTTTTGTTTTCTTCAGCTCATCGCCTGCTAATCTAGTATCGTCACTTTGATTTTCAACGACCTGGTATTGCCACTTTAATTTTCAACGATTTGTCATTGCCCAAAACGCATTGTTCTGTCACCTCTCCCTTTATATTCTTTAGCAGGTTCACGTTTCTAGTAATGTGAGATTAACACCCACTATCAAGGATCTGAGTCCTCTTGTTATTCGTAGCCTTGAGAGCAATCTCCGCCAGGTTAGCCTTTTCTCTCCTTTTCCTTCCACGATATACCCGGTTAAGTAGAGACATAAGATGGCTTCTCCATGTTCTCCTCAACATGTGTGGTGAACAATATAGAGAGAAAAGGGGGGATCGGGGAATCCCCGGAGTAGATACTATATAGAGATAAAAGGGGGGACCAGAGGGGAATACCCCTCGGAATAGAATTCCTTAATATCAGGACGTGTGAAAAAGGAGGAGACACGAAGGGGACCCGAGATCTGACTGGAAAGCACGGGAGCTTCTACCGGGGTCAGAAGGAGGAAACCGGAGAACCGAAGAGGAGTATGTTTTTTAGAGGGATCTTGCTAAGTTGACCTGTATTCATTTGTCTTTGAGTTTTATAGTTACTTCTTCCACTTCCCCTTTGCCTACAGTCAAATGACTTTATGCCCAAAGTTAGAGCAACGAAAACAATATCCATAGAAAATATTTCTTCTTTGTGATGAAGGATATGGTCCCATTCTCCTCTGCTGTCTGTCAGGTGCCATTCCATTCATATAGCCCCTTGCCTCTTTACACTAAGACATGATGTGGCCAAGAAAGCCACATAATTGATATTTTATAATGGAAATATCTTCTCTCCTTCATTCATCCACATGTTCCCAGCCTTCGTAAAACTTCGTGACTGTCGTTGGTTAACCCTCGAGGATTGAAATTTATTTCCAACCCTCTATTTTCCTTTGATAGGAGCTGTCTTTTTCTGCACAACTGGTGTTTTAGTTTTGTTACCATAATTGCCAACCTTCTGCTTCTTTTTGTTCTGATCCGTTAGTGTTGCTGCTTTTGATGTCTCAACATCACAACCGATTCCACTTTTACCCATGGATCTAAGTCTTTGTTCACTTAGAATTTTCTCACCTTCTGGGCCATGCTTAACCCTTTCAATCAACTCTCCATCTGCGAACCTTCCAAAATTCAACTTATTCTGTGAATTTCCTGATTTCATTTTTGATTCCAATTTGTTTCTCAGGGTAACAACCTCCTCTTCTAAGGATTTTACCTTCTTTGTTGGCTCTTTTACATATGCATTAAGGTCCTCGATCACCTTAGTCTACTCTTTAATCTTCAGCTTGAAATTCACAACTTTTTCTGAATTCTCCTGATTGGACAACTGATTATCTAACTCTTTTTGCAACCGGTCAATCTCTGCTTCGAGCTGATCCACATATTCAAAGGATTCTTTCAGCAGTCCATTAATCTTCCGATTTTTTTTTCTTTGAAGATCAATCTCTTTGAGAGCTCTCTTAAGTTTCGCCTTAAGATCAACTACACCTTTTGGTCGATTGTCCTCCTTTCCAGGTTCTTTTTTATCAATTGCAGCTATCATAGCATCTTCAACATCTGCCTTAAACATTGTTTCAACTTCCTTCGGATAGTCTTCTTCGCCATCTTCTTCTCTACTCACATAGCTCTTTCTTTGAAACTTTCTCCGGGATGAACTTCCCATTTTAGAGTCTTTTCTGAGAGGTAATCTCCTCTGAGGTTTCTGCGGGACTTCTGCTTCATTTTCTTCATCATTAAATCTTCTTGGATGACACCTTGCCGCAATGTACCCAACTTTATCACACTGAAAACAAGCTAAAGGAAGCTTGCCTTCAAATCTACCTTTTTTATCTCTTGAACTCTCTAGCAACAAGAGAAAAGAACTCATCATCCACGCATTCCTCTTCACCTCCTTCTCTTATGATATTTAGTTTTTCCATGACTTTGAATGCCATTTCTTTTCCTTGTGTGGCCTGATGTTCCTTCCGACTTAACTCACATCTCATAAGCAACTAGACTGCTTAGTTAATCATCTAGAGATAACTTGGCCAAATCTCTCTCTTCAAGAGTTAGATATTTTTGGATTGTACAGAGGTGGCGGCCGTTGCAAGATCTTCTTTTACAATATCAATATCCTTTATCTTTTTCTCAAGTCCTCGAATAACTCCAACAATTTCAGTGATTCGGATGAAGAAACCATCAACAGTTTCATCTGGAAACATTTTCAAATCACCAAATCTGTTGTGAAGGACTTGTAACTTAGCCTCCTTCACCTTAGATATTTTTGGATTGTACAGAGGTGGCGGCCGTTGCAAGATCTTCTTTTACAATATCAATATCCTTTATCTTTTTCTCAAGTCCTCGAATAACTCCAACAATTTCAGTGATTCGGATGAAGAAACCATCAACAGTTTCATCTGGAAACATTTTCAAATCACCAAATCTGTTGTGAAGGACTTGTAACTTAGCCTCCTTCACCTTACTTCCACCTTCATATATGTTGGCCAGTTTGTCCCACATGGCTTTGACACTCGTGCTGCTCATCACTTTTATATAAATTTGATATGAAAGAGCTTCGGATAAAGGATTTTGAGCTTTAGCATCAACATCTAACGGTTTCTTATTAGCTTTAGTCATGGACTGTCCTGTCACATCATTGACTTGAATCCCATTTATTGTAGTAGAAAAAATTTAAATCCTAAGTGATCAAAGATGTGACATCATCCTTGTTAGTGGGGCGGGTTCTGGTTCGGTGGGTGTTACCCCACATTACCCACGCCCCCCATTTTGCACACTTATCAGCGTAGAGGTAAAATGGGGAAAGGGGCATCTGTTAGTGGGGTGGTGGGACCAGCTGTTAGTTCGGCCGGTATTTAGTGGGAGAGCTGGGGGTTTGTTGAGGGGGGAACCTTTTGGGCATTCTGTTGGAACAGAACGGGTGGGGGTCAGTGGCCTGACTTCTGAAATAACGCACAACAACAGCAGGCGAACCTGGAGGAGGCCTCTCCATTTTCAACTTGTTGTACTTCTTCTTCTTCTTCTCCATTACTGTAATTCAAGAAGCCGGTAATATAATTCTGATTACTCTCCTCTGTATCTTTTAATTCTCTATTCCCGAACACACACACACCAGAACCGTAACAATCCTATTTTTGCAAATTTGATAATTGATCCCATCAGGATGGAGGAACTCCTTTATCATTTACTGGATTCTCCATCTCAAGGAAATGTTGATGACAGATTTAACGCTTGTAACCGTGACTGTGATACCACTTATTGCAACCCGAGACACCCTGAGAGGGGAGGGGTGAATCAGAATGTCAACTTTTTCTTTTCAATTCTTTGGATCTTGTTCCCATGTTGATAGGAACTTATTGAACCTGCCGTTGGTAGATGCCCATCCACTACAAAACAAATGCATAAATTAACAGGAAACACAATGATATTTACTTGGTTTACCATGCAAGGAGCATACACAGGGCGTTGTGTTGGTGTACCAAGATTCAATAATCTTCACTAGTTTGGTGGATATAGTTTTGGTCACGGTCACTCCGTGTTAGACTCACTGCCTTTACAATGAATTCAGGGATAACGCATTGCCTCCCTCAGGTCACTTCTGTTGACTTCTTCTTGCTCATTACTTAAGATGAAGTATTCTTCAGTTTGACGACTTGAAAACCGCTTCCATATCATCAAGAATGTATGCTTTGATTTGCATCATGATGGCCTGAATATGATGCTTCAATATAATTTTCAACTTCGCCCAAATACTGTCTTTCGTGCAACTATTGCTTGCGCAACTCCCTTCGCTATGGTAAGTTCGCCCAAATATATCCCGCACAACTCTTTTACTTAACCATGTTCGCGGAACAATGTTCGCGCTGCTGCCTTCGCACATCTTTCTTTGCTTGGGTAAGTTAGCGGAACTTCTCTTGCGCAACTCCCTTTCACCTAACTTCTCTTAGATAAGTTCGTGGAACTTCTCTCGCGCAACTCCCTTTACCCAGATATTTTGTTGAAGTCCAATTCACACAAGTAACACTTAGCGAAAAGTGAGCCCTTAATCCTCCTCTAAACTTTGTTAGTTACAAATGAGAGGGCTTTAACTAGTATTTATAGGCAGACCCCAACCTTCGCGCAACTCTTTCGCACTCCGACTTGCGCGACGCGGCCTCTTTCGCTATTCGCGTGCAACTCCATCATCACACTATGTTGGCGTAGCTTCAACTTCCGCGAGTGTCTGCTAGATTAACACAAATCGCCTGCCTTGGTGCGGATAGCGTCCCGACTTTTGTGCTAAACCGCCAGACTTTGCCTGAAATCGCTTCAACTTGCGTGAATCTCCAGCCTTTGCACCAAAATCAACTTTACATTAACTCTGAAAATTTGCACCAAAAAATTTGGCAAATACTAGGACACAACGTCATCTTAAAAACTTATGTAATTCCTCTTTCGGCCTTCCACTTTCTATAAATCATCTCCCTTAGCATTCAAACTCCTTGATCAAAACAAACACAACACCAAAGCTCCAGCTCGAAACATCTTGGTTCTAACACAACCGAAGTCTACTTGAAGTAGTTAGAAGTAGGTGGGCTCCTCCCAAAGACCTTACCTCTTATGAAGAACTTGGAAGTGCAAGCAGTCATATGATTCATCATGGTGAGTATTATTGTATTTATGACTCATTAATTTTACAATTTTCACTTTTGATCAATTTATTTTTGCATTTAATTTATCTCCATTATTGTGGAAGTTATGGCGGGGACAATTTTTGTGAAACATTAAATTTGTATGTGTGTAGGTGATGGAAGAGTTATTAATAGGTTTCTTAGTCTATAAGGCTTGCACTTGAGGGAGTGAAACATAGGTCATTTGTGATGTGTTTAGATATTATCTATTTGTGAGAATTGATTATTAGTCCTTCAGGATGTATTTGGGTATTATTTGCTTGTGAACTTTTTTGTACCAGGTGCATAGTTCATGGTTTTTCTGTGGTGCTCGTTGTTAGGTATGTGGGGTGTGTGCTGGTAGTGATAGGAATAAGTGAGGACTAGAGAGAGGCTGTCCAGGTGTAGAGGCAATGGGTGTAACTGCCAAGGGGCAGTGTTGTATTTTTATTATATTAGTTTGTTTGGGTGGTTAGTTGGCTGAGTGGACTATTAAATAGGTGGGGATGGTTGTATTATCTGCTTGTGAACATTTTTGTACCAGGTGCATAGTTCATGGTTTTTCTGTGGTGCTCGTTGTTAGGTATGTGGGGTGTGTGCTGGTAGTGATAGGAATAAGTGAGGATTAGAGAAGGGCTGTCCAGGTGTGGCAGTGGGTGTAACTGCCAAGGGGCAGTGTTGTATTTTTATTATATTTGTTTGTTAGGGTGGTTAGTTGGCTGAGCGGACTATTAAATAGGTGGGGATGGTTGTAAGAGGAAAAACTGGAATCATTTTGGGAATTTTCCAGCAGCAGCTGTGGGGCTGAGACGTTGGGACGTCCGACTGGTTCTTGGGGAAGTGGTTTTCTCCAGGCTCTTCTACCTTTTTTTTTTTTTTTTCCCTCCTCCTGCATGCTATAATTTCTGCCGCTTTCATCAATTCAGTGTTATTACGGTTTTCTTCTACTTTCTCTCTCTCACTCAACCTCACGGTCCTAACAATTTGGTGACTCCGCTGGGGAGTGCCATGCGAGAGAGACATTCGCTGTTGGGAATTGAATCGTTGGAGTTGGACGCCGATGCAGGTGAAGCTTGCTGGGAAGAAAACGTGCAGGAGTGCCGAACGGACTGAGAAAAGAATTGTGGACGTTTTGTTTGGACGAAGACTAAAATAAGAAAGCGATTGAGTGAGCAAACGGAGAAGTACGTTCGTGACGGGGAGTGCGATTTGCCGTGGTATGCGTCCGACGTCGGTGCAATAGACGGACGAAAGGAAAAAAAAAAGAGAGATCACGCTACAATAGCTGACGAACACAACAGGAAAAGGCGACGTGCGTTTGTTTAGTCACTGGAGAATTCTTGTTCTTCCGCAAGGGATCTTGAGTGTGATGTGCGTTTGTTCGGTGCCAAACGAACTTTGAGGAAAAGGCGGGAGTATTGGAGTCGATGAGCACTCACGCGCATGCTGTACTGTTACGGTGATGAATTGAGCTCGCTTGGAGCTGTTAATTGCTTTCGCTGTGTGGAGTGGACTTGCTGACTGAAGTTTGCAGCGTCTGTTTCCGATCGAACATAGGAGGTCGGGACGTCTTTTTGTTCGTTGGCAGATGTGCAGTGCGATCGCAAGAGGGAGTCGCACGCACCTTGTGGTGTTGGGAGAAAATGTTTGGACCCAGCTGAAGATGAAGGTGGTTGTTTTCAAACGTTGTATTTTGTTGTCAAAGAAGGATTTGTTTTGTCAAGGAAGTTTAAAATGAAAGGGAAATCATCTCATTTTGTATTTGGTGAAAATCGTACTGACTTTTGTTTTCAAAAGAATCGGACTCACTCTGTCTATCGTAATGAGAAGTTGTTTTGAAGAAGTGGTTCTGATTGGACTCACCTTGAGTCCGGTATGTGAAAAGATCGTAATGAGGAAGTGATCGTTATCTGGAATGGAAAAGAAAATATCTTGCTGGAAGTAAATGGTAACCAGATTCACTTTAAATTCGGTGTGGAAGTAGTTGTTTTGATGGAGAATCAGAGTCTCTATGACTACGATAAAATAAATGTGACGATGCTTTGCTGATTTGTATTTCAAATAAATCATAAATTGATTGAAGAACTTATGATGCAAGTTTGATGGAAGAAAAGGGAAAAGTGGTATTGCAAATCGTACCTAGATCTATCGTATTCGGGTGGATGAGAAGAAAGAAATGCTGCCGATTGAAAAGGAATCGTACTCATGACAATCAGATTTGGGCTGAGAAGGAAAGAGGTTGATGGAGGATTGGAAAGTTTCAATTGTATGTAGACACCGTAGCATCTGATCATCTATCGTATGCATAAGAAAACTTTCGTACCCTTGATGATCATATCCAAACCAATCGGACTCTGGACAATCGTACTCAAGCTGGGATGGATGGTTGATTGAATTGTTGAAGGAAGAGATAAATGAACTATGATTTGTTTTTAAATGTCTTCATCAAGTGGGTCAAGAGTTGAATTACTTTGTTTTTCTCTTCAAGTGAATTTATCAACTGAGTCAAGAGAAATAGTGAAGAATTGAAGGAGATGATGTGTATTTCAATTGGGTCAAGAGCCTTTGTATCAGAGTCAAATTGTTTTATATTTCCAACTGGGTCAAGAGAAGGAGTGAAGAAGTAAAAGTGGTTTGAAAGTGGAGTTTGCTGGATGTTTTATCAAGGGGGGCTTGACATTCAAAAGGATTCATTGTATTCAACATTCAGGAGTGATATCCATTTCTTCATACCTTTATATATTCATTTGATACAGAGCTTTGTAATGAAGAAATCAGATTCAGAAAATCGGACTCATGAATTGAAATCAGACTGACTATTGAAATGAGAGTCTGAAGAAGTGAAGATTGTAGAAGAACCGAGAAGCTTCGAGAAGAGTTGATGTAGTCAAAATTCACTCGAGATTTTAGGGGAAATTGAGATTAGAGTGAACTTGATTAAGTGGGATTTTTTTTGGGATTCCCACCAAAGCCACTCGAGGGTCACCTATAAAAGGCGAAAAGTACACTGTACTTTTTTGATGATCGATGTACTGTTCATGAGAGAAGCTCCGAGTTTAAGAGAGAGAAATAAATTTCCGTAATCACTTGCGTTGAAGAAGTTTTGACGGATTGAAGTGAAAGGAGAAGAGACAAGATCGCAACGTTGTATTCAGCTGACCATCGTACTCAGTTTTAATCGTACTCTGCTGATTACCGTACTTGGCTTGTCAATCGTATTCGGCTAATCATCGTATCAGACTGGATAATCGGATTCAGGATATTCGTACTGAATTTTCCGGACTGAGGAAGAATCGTACAGGGAGAATCGTACTGAATTTTTTCTTACTCATAATTGAAGTGGTGCCGATTCATCTCTACCGTATTCTATCAAAGTCATTTTTTTTCGTACTGGGAAGAATAGTACTTGGAAGAATCATATCGAGCAGAATCGTACTCGGAGGAATCGGATTGGGAAAATCGAACTGGTGAAATCGGCCGAGTTTTCATAACAAAGTCCAGGAAGTTCTTACCTTCTTCCGGGTAAGAGATTGAAAAAGTGTTTTCAATTGAATACATGTGTAGAATTGAAAAGAAGCACAGGTAACATGAGTTGTTACATAAATTTTGTATTACTCTATTTGTGCGGTGCACACACACTATTGGAATTGTTTATAGTGCTACATGAGTGAAAGGGTATATCCTACTCGTATCGAGCAAAATCATACTCGGAGGAATCGGATTGGGAAAATCGAACTGGTGAAATCGGCTGAGTTTTCATAACAAAGTCCAGGAGGTTATTACTTTCTTCCGGGTAAGAAATTGAAAAAGTGTTTTCAATTGAATACATTTGTAGAATTGAAAAGAAGCACAGGTAACACGAGTTACATAAATTTTGTATTACTCTATTTGTGCTAAGAGGACGCACACACACTATTGGAATTGTTTACATAGTGCTACATGAGTGAAAGGGTATATCCTACTCGTTGTAATCTAAGGATTGATTTTTAATGGATTGTGTGGTATTGAATTGCTTCCAAACCACACCAAAGAGGTAGCTATTCTTATTGAATAGTGAACCTTGTAAATACTTGTGTTCCTTTGGATGTGTGGTTGAATTGTTTTCGGCAGGGAATTGAATTTTTAATAGGAGACGAATGTTGTTTCAAGGAAACATAAAACAAAAAGTATCACTGATTCACCCCCTCCCCCTCTCAGTGATACAATCATCCTGACTGGGCTCTTTCAGAAAACAGTTGTTGTTTTTCAATCGTTGAGTGGAAGCGCTGTCGTGCCATGCGATTACTTGAGAAAAAAGTAATTCAGATGCGGTCGTTGCATTTGAATTCTTGGAGTAGAAAAAAAAGCAACTGTTGAGACACGTACGCAGTTGGACGAAAAGTTTGAAAAAAAAAAGAAAAAAGAAGAGCTGTTTCTGTGCAGAATATCCAGACAACTACAGTTTGGCCATCCAGAATGTTTTCAGGGGAGGATTTATGGGGTTGGATCACAGAAATAGATGAATTCTTCCTGAGAGGATGTATAGCAGAGGATATGAAAATATGTTGGGCGCAAATAAGTTTGAAGTGTGTTATTGGTGAATTCCCCTTACCTCAATGTGGGGTGGAGACATTCTTTTATAGATGAGTAAAAATAATTACAAGGAGGATAAGTCCGATGTGGGACTCAGAAATACCCATTAAACTTAAATGAGTTCCAACACTCCCCCTCAAGCTGGACAGGCCCAGATTGGATTGAGTCTCACAAAGAAAAAAGATGACAAGACACAAAGACCATCTCATACTCCCCCTCAAGCTGGGCCATGGATGCTGTGAATACCCCAGCTTGGTAGTGAGAGTCAAGGCGAGCTCCTAGGAGGCTTTTGGTGAAGATGTCTGCAAGCTGATATGCCGTCGGAATATGGCCAAAGCTGATATGTTTCTGCTCCAGATGGTGGCGAAGAAAGTGGCAGCCCACCTCGATATGCTTCGTCCGTTCATGGAAGACGGGATTCGATGCAATCTTTGTGGCTGCCTGATTGTCACACCAGATATGAGCAGAGGTTTGTGCCGGGAAGCCGAGCTCATGGAGGAGATGACGAAGCCAGAGGATCTCAGTGGTGACCGTGGCCATGGCGTGGTATTCGGCTTGTGCACTCGATCTGGAGACGACAGTCTGCTTCTTGCTGCGCCAGGAGATGAGGTTATCGACGAAGAATACGACGAATCCCGAAGTAGACTTGCGGGTAGCAAGGAAACCTGCATAGTCCGCATCACAGAAGGACTCAACATCCAAATGAGCATGATGTGAGTACTGAAGGCTACGTGCAGGGTCTTTCTTGATGTATTTGGCAATGCGGAGGACAACATCCCATTGAGATCTGGTTGGATGCTCCATGAACTGGCTGACTTTGCCAACGGCGCAGACAATGTCTGGTCGCGTCATGGTGAGGTAGTTAAGTTTACCCACCAGACGTCGATAGCTCTCGGGATGAGGAAATGATTCCGAGTTGGTATGGAGAGAGCGTTCCCCAGGCTCAAGAGGAGTGTCCACTGCAGTTGCTGTGCTCAAACCTGCATCCTGCAAGATATCAAGAGCATACTTGCGTTGGCAGAGAGAGATAGTGTCCTCAGAACGGGAGACCTCGATGCCAAGGAAGTAGGTGAGGGGACCAAGATCTTTGGTGTGAAAGTGGTGGTGAAGATGCGCCTTGAGGTTGGCGATTCCTGTGGAGTTGCTCTCTGTGATGATGATATCATCCACATTGACCACCAAGAGGATACAACCAGCAGGAGTCGTTCTGTAAAAAACTGTGTGATCCTTCCTACTTCGAGAGATGCCAAAATCAGTGACAACAGTGCTGAAGCGGCCGAACCAAGCACGAGGAGATTGCTTGAGGCCGTACAGAGAGCAGCGGAGTCGACAGACTTGAGACTCGGCGCCGGAGGCACAGAAGTCGGGTGGCTGTTGCAGATAAACTTCTTCCTCAAGAAAGCCATGGAGGAAGGCATTCTTGACATCCAGCTGATGAAGATGCCAATGATGATGTGCCGCCAGAGAGATGAATAATCGGACGGAGGTCATCTTGGCTACTGGAGAGAATGTATCAAAGTAGTCCACCCCGTAAGTTTGTGCAAAGCCCTTAGCCACAAGGCGGGCTTTGAGTCGATGGAGAGTGCCATCGGGATTTAGCCGGACAGTATAAATCCATTTGCTGCCAACCGCCTGTTTGCCGGCTGGAAGGGGGACAAGTTCCTAAGTATGATTGTCTTCCAGAGCCTGCAATTCATCCCGCATTGCTGCTAGCCACCCCGGATGAGATTTTGCATCACGAACGGTTCGAGGAATCGATACTGTCTCCAGAGCTGACAGACCCCTGTATGAAGATACAAATAAAGGTGTACTCTGGCATGAACGAGTACCTTTCCGGAGTGCAATGGGCAAGTCGTCTGGTGCCAGGGCAGGAGCATCGGACGAAGCGGGGACGATGGTGTCCTCAGCCGGGACAGGGGGTACTGGTAATGGGCGACGAGAATAGACCGCACCAAAATGGTGATCAGTAGCAGCAGGGGGAGACACTAGTGGAGGGTGGATGATGAGGGGAAGACAATCATCAATGTCAGTGTCTGGATGGGGAGAGAGATATGAAAAAGGAGAGCTCTCAACAAATGATACGTCAGCAGAGATGATATACCGCCGTAGGTCTGGAGAGAAGCAGCGATATCCGCGCTGAGTACGGGAATAGCCGAGGAATATACAGCGGAGGGATTTAGGAGAGAGTTTGGAGAGACCGGGTCGAGTGTCACGGACATAATAGAGACATCCAAAGACACGCAAGGGAAGGGAGTGAGGAGGGAGAGAGGAGAACAGAGTCCGAAACGGAGTCTCCCCCTGAAGGATAGAAGAAGGGAGGCGATTAATGAGGTAGGTAGCAGTTAGGATAGCATCGCACCAAAAATTGAGAGACACCTTCATGTGGAAGAGGAGGGTACGAGCAGTCTCCAGAATATGGCGGTGTTTCCGCTCGGCCACTCCATTCTGCTGAGGTGTATCGGGGCAAGATGTCTGGTGAATAATGCCTTTATCCTTGAGAAACTGCTGAAAGGTGGAAGATAAATATTCCCATCCATTGTCGGAGCGGAGACATTTCAGCGAGGTTGAGAATTGAGTATGAATTTCATTGTAGAAGGTCTAAAAGGTAGAACACACTTCAGACCGATCACGAAGAAGGTACAACCAGGTCATGCGGGAGTAGTCATCAATAAAGGTAATATAATACGTGTATCCGAGCTGGCTAGGAACCCTGCAAGGACCCCATACATCGGAATGAACAAGGTCGAAAGGATTCGCAGCACGCGGGTCCAATCGAGGGACATATGTCACCCGATGATGTTTTGCAAACTTGCAGGGTTCACAATGAAAGGAAAGATTAGGACTAAATTGGGGGCAAAGTTTATGTAGGACGGATGTCGGCGGATGACCAAGGTGAGAATGAATGTCAAGGGCATGAGCTGAGGTGGATGAGCAGACAAGAGGGTGTGGGATATCGAGTATGTACACCCCGACCTGAAGATGACCTCGATCAAGTTCCTGATTCGTCGATCGCTCCTGAAACACAACACCAGAAGATGTGAAAATAGCAGCACAATTTAAATATTTGGTGAGTTTGCTGATGGAGAGAAGATTAAACTGGCTGTAAGGAACGTGAGCAACTGAAGACAGACTAATAGACGGGGTCAAACGGCATGTGCCAAAGCCCGCAATGGGGATTGTTGATCCATCGACAACAGTGATTGGAGAAGCACTAGTCGATGGATGGTAGATAGTGAACATACCAAAATCCCCTGTGAGATGTTGAGACGCACCGGAGTCGAGCATCCAGATTGACGGTCGATGAGATAGGTAGGCGGTGGAGCTATCAGTCTGAGCAATGGTGGCTGGATAAGAGGGCCGATGCTCAGGACGTGGTCGGGAAACCGCTGGAGGCGGACCGAGAGACCGCATCGGATGCAGGAGCCGAGAAGCGTCGGGAGATTGTCCAGCCACATGTCGCCGGGAGTGCCGCGGGAGGGTGGGGCCAGATGACCGCATTGGATCCAGAAAACAGGCAATTCCTGGATTGCGGGAGAAAGCACCGGACTGGAGGGCCGCAGTCGCCTGGTGGGAGGACGACCGGAGGCATCGCGAGTTGAGCGGCCGACCTGGATCTGCTGCCGGTGGCCGCGGGCAAGCCTGGTGCTGGTACGACCGAAGGAGAGAGCCGGCCTAAGGGGCACTCGGCGGAGCGGCTTCGAGCTGGGACGTCAGGGAGCTCCGGCGCTGGTTGGAGGGAGCCGCCTGGACCGGTTCGCCGGGAGGGAGCCGGTCGACCGGGACAGAGCAGAGTCGGGAGGAGCCCAGGTTGCCTAGACGGAGTCGGTCCGTCTGGAGGGAGCAGCCGGGGCTGATTCGTGTGGATCGGGTCGCGACTGGTCGGAAGCCGCGCGCAGAGGAGGTCGTCGGGGGGGGGGGGGTTGCGCGCATAGGAGGTTGCCGAGAGTGCTGCGGGAGCCGGACGGAGCCGCGACGGAGGCGCGCTCGGGTGGAGGTGCGACGGGGTGAAGGGAGGGTCGCCGTCGGGAGGAGCCGCAGCGGGGCGTCGGGAGTGTCGCGCTCGGGAGGAGTGGCGACGGGAAGGGCGCGCGCAGGAGGAGCCGCGCCGGGAGGGATTGTGCGCAGGAGGAGTGGTGCTCCGGGAGGGAAGGCGCACCGAGGGGCTGCCGCGACGGGGAGGGGAGCCGCGCAGGAGAGGGGCGCCGCCTGAGGGAGATCGGGCCGCCGGGAGGAGACGCCGGGCCACCGGGAGGAGACGCCGGGAGGGGAGCCGCGGGCAGAGGAGGGAGGCCTGTCGGGACGGGAAAAGATAGAGGGGAGAGAGGCGGGGCCGGACAGAACCGGGAATCCGCAGGGGAGGGAGGGTTCGGGATTAATTTCCCTCTAATACCATGTTATTGGTGAATTCCCCTTACCTCAATGTGAGGTGGAGTCATTCTTTTATAGATGAGTAAAAATAATTACAAGGAGGGTAAGTCTGATGTGGGACTCAGAAATACCCATTAAACTTAAATGGGTTCCAACAAAGTGCACTATTCTATCCTTGTTTTTCACTTGGAAGGATGCAAATCCAGTTTCGTCGTGGGAGCAACTGAAGACAACACTAATGGAAAAATTCGGGACAAGCCACAGTCCACACAGGTTTTGGAAGATGCCATGGAGTTGGAACTAGTCGTCCAGGAATGGCGGGGTGAGCGTGATGAACCAGCTTCGGAATTTCAACTTCTGGAAGTACGACCTGAGGCGTGTGGGCAAAAACAATTTTACAATGCTGTTGTAAGTTTGGTGAAGCTAGCCGAGGGGGCAGAGCAACAAAAATCTACAAGAGTTTCACAAGAGGGAGATATTAGAGTTTGTATTCAAGGCGAAGAAAGCTTTCCAAATGATTGTGTGCAGCCACTGGAAGAGTCCACGGAGGAATTAGTACCAGGTGAGTCGGCAGGGCAGATCAGGCTTGCTAGAGCGACGCATGGAGGAGGTTAGACACTGCCCGTGCTTGAGGAGGTCACTCTGGCTATTTTGGGCAATGTGGACTGCTTAGAGCTTAGTTCGAAACCTCTTAAATGTCTTGTGGAAAAAGAGGTTCACAGTGTATTGGGAGAATTAACAGCAGGTTTGCGGAGTATTCCGGCTGGTTGGGAAAGGATCAATAAAGGTGAGCGAGAGGAGCAGTTTGTTTCGGATCTGCACTTGAAGCCTCTTGTTGAAGATGCAACGAACTCAAGCATAACACCGGCTGTGGGGACTGACTTTATCTTCCAGTCACTTGCATTTGATGCTCGTATTTGCGTATGGCCACATGTGTTAGCTGCTGGATATCCAAAACAGCCTAAAGAAGTGGAAATTCCGGATGAAGGGTTGGCTGAAATTTATGGTGACGTGGAGGCTTATCATGCTGCAAATCAACTAGATTTTACCGAGCTTGATTTTGGGGATCGAATGAAGGACGAAGAGGATCAAGAACCACCACATCAGAAGGAATTTCATCATGTTCCAGAACCAAGGGTAGACTATGTTGTTTTGTTACTTCGGCCACCACCAGAGCCACCACAAAGTGGTTGTTATTCCAGTGCTCCAATGACTGTGCCCGGAGATCCACGTTGGGGACAAGGTGGTTTTTAAGGGGGTGGTAATGTTAGGTATGTGGGGTGTGTGCTGGCAGTGATAGGAATAAGTGAGGACTAGAGAGGGGCTTTTCAGGTGTAGAGGTAGTGGGTGTAACGGCCAAGGGGCAGTGTTGCACTTTTACTATATTAGTTTATTAGGGTGGTTAGCTGGCTGAGTGGACTATTAAATAGGTGGGGATGGCTGTAAGAGGAAAAACAGGAATCATTTTGGGAATTTTCCAGCGGCAGCTGTGGGGCTGAGACGTTGGGACGTCCGGCTAGTTCTCAGAGAAGTGGTTTTCTCCAGGCTCTTCTACCTTTTATTTTCTTTCTTTTTCTCCTCCTCCTGCATGCTACTGTAATTCCTGCAGCTACTATCAATTCAGTGTTATTACGGTTTTCTTCTACTTTCTTTCTCTCACTCAACCTCACGGTTCTCGGAGTAGTGGTTTTCTCTAGGCTCTTCTACATTTTATTTTCTTTCTTTTTCTCCATCTCCTCCTGCATGCTACTGTAATTCCTGCCGCTACTATCAATTCAGTGGTTTTACGGTTTTCTTCTACTTTCTCTCTCTCACTCAACCTCACAGTCCTAACACTCGTAGATGCAAGTCTTTGGATTTACCGCATTATTTATGGTGTGTTTTTCTTAGTTTATCTTTGTTGTGTTTGTTCCTTGTTAATTGCTAATGCTTGTAGTTGTGGAATAAGTTAAACTTCTGCTGTGTATCTAAGTCCAAAACTTTAATTGGTTTGCAAGGCCAATCAAAGCAGCCATTTTTTGTTTGTTTTTTTGTATTTTGTTTTTTACGTTCTAATGTTTATTTGCTATCTTATATTTTCTGTAATTGCTCTCAGTTGAATAATACATTGGCATCTTTGCTTGAATTTGTGATTATTTAATGTACTTTGTTTCTCAGCATCATAACGTTCATGATTTTTCTGTAATTTTCTGATTTTTCGTTTTATGTCTGTCTTTTCATTTTGATTGAGGCATTAGCATGTTGGAAGTACCCATTGGTAGCATGTCTATATTTTTTTTTTTCTGTGGTTAATTCAGGAAAAAGCTGTGGAGGCAAGACTACTGGATTCTGATCCTTCAATTCCACATTCGGCTGTTAAAACGGGTTTAAGGTCAGGTCAAAATTCTTCATGCATAGCATTGCAGATCCCTCTGTATTGGTCACGCAGTATATTGTTACATTTATACGGTACTGTATTTGCGGTTGCAGGTTTCACATTCAATGGTGTTTCTAATTTTTCCTTCTTCACTCATAAAAGTTGGTTTAACAGTTATGCTGAGTTTAGATGGTGCTTTATTAGTATGTTTTGTACTTGGTATAGAACTTTATCATGACTAATCAATGTTATGATTTTTTTGCATTTACTAATTGTAGAGATCGTAGCACCATGGAGGATCCAGATGGCACATTGGCAAGTGTTGCTCAATGCATTGAACAGCTGAGGCAGAGTTCCTCTTCCATGCAGGATAGAGAGTATTCTCTGAGGCAGTTGCTGGAACTTATTGATACACACGAGAATGCTTTTGGAGCTGTTGGATCTCATTCTCAAGCAGTGCCAGTACTTGTCTCTCTTCTCCGTTCAGGTTCAATTGTGGTGAAGATCCAGGCCTCCAATGTCTTGGGCTCTCTCTGTAAGGAAAATGAATTAAGGGTAAAGGTCTTGCTTGGAGGCTGCATTCCTCCCCTCCTTGGTCTACTCAGATCCAACTCTGCAGAAGGTCGAATTGCAGCAGCAAAAACCCTCTACGCTGTTTCTCAAGACTGTGCCAGGGATCATGTTGGTTCAAAAATCTTCTCAACTGAAAGGGTTGTGCCTGTGCTTTGGGAACAGCTGGAAAAAGGGTTAGAGATTGGGAACACAGTCGATGAATTATTGACTGGAGTTTTGAGAAATCTTTCTAGCAGCACTGAGGGATTTTGGTCTGCTACAGTGAAGGTTGGCGGAGTGGATATACTTGTTAAGTTGCTTACATTAGGGCAGTCAAGTACTCAAGCCAATGTATGCTTTCTTCTTGCATGCTTGATGACGCGGGATGCTTCTGTTTGCTCCTGTGTATTGGATTCAGGGGCTACAAAACAACTCCTCAAGATTTTGGGGGCTGGGAATGAGGCTTCTGTGAGGGCCGAGGCTGCAGGTGCTCTCAAGTCTCTGTCTGGTCAATGCAAACAAGCAAGGCAGGAGATAGCTAATCTTAACGGTATACCTGCTCTGATTAATGCTACGATTGCACCTTCAAAAGAATTTATGCAAGGAGAGTGTGCCCAAGTATTGCAGGAGAATGCAATGTGTGCTTTGGCAAACATTTCTGGGGGCTTGGCATATGTCATTTCAAGCCTTGGTCAAAGCCTTGAATCATGCAGTGCTGCTCAGGCTGCTGACACGTTAGGTGCTTTGGCTTCAGCTCTAATGATATATGATGTCAAAGCAGAGTCTACAAGAGCATCGGATGCCCTGTCTATTGAACAGACATTGGTTAAGCAATTTAAACCCCGTTTATCGTTTCTTGTGAAAGAGCGTACCATAGAAGCCTTAGCCAGCTTGTATGGGAACAAAATACTCTCAAGCAGACTACCAAATTCTGATGCAAAACGTTTGCTGGTTGGTTTGATCACAATGACAACCAATGAAATCCAGGATGAGTTGATGAGATCCCTTCTTGCACTTTGCAATCATGAAAGCAGTTTATGGCAAGCCCTCCAAGGTCGTGAAGGGGTTCAGCTGTTGATATCTCTTCTTGGGCTCTCATCAGAGCAACAGCAGGAATGTTCAGTTGCACTGCTTTGCTTGCTGTCAATTGAGAATGATGAAAGTAAATGGGCTATCACTGCTGCTGGTGGGATACCTCCTCTTGTTCAAATCCTAGAGACTGGGTCTGCCAAGGCAAAGGAACACTCTGCTGCAATCCTTGGCAATCTCTGTAATCACAGTGAAGATATACGGGCATGTGTTCAAAGTGCTGATGCTGTTCCTGCTCTATTATGGATGCTGAAGAACGGAAGTTCAAATGGTAAAATAGTTGCCGCAAAGACATTAAGTCATTTAATACATGGCTCGGATACAGCAACTATCAGCCAGCTGACTGCATTGTTGACAAGTAACTTACCTGAATCAAAAGTATATGTTTTGGATGCCTTGAGAAGCATGTTGTCTGTGGCCCCACTCAGTGACATATTGCGTGAAGGTAGTGCCGCACATGATGCAATGGAGACAATGATTAGAATTTTGAGTTCTACCAATGAAGAAACTCTGGCCAAGTCTGCATCTGCCTTGGCGGGAATCTTTGATATCAGGAAGGACTTGCGTGAAAGTAGAATTGCTGTTAAGACTATATGGCCAATGTTGAAGCTGCTAAATGAAGCGTCTGAAAGGATTTTAATTGAATCTTCTCATTGCCTTGCAGCAATTTTTCTATCAATTAATGCGAACCAGGAGGTGGCTGCTGTTGCGAGGGGTGGATTGCCTCCCTTGCTTGTTCTTGCCAACTCTTCCATTTTGGAAGTAGCAGAGCAGGCAACATGTGCTTTGGCAAATCTTCTTCTGGATAACGAGGTTTCAGAGAAAGTGATTCCCCAAGAAATTATCTCTGCCGCTACTAGGGTTTTGCAGGAAGGCACCACTGTTGGAAAAACCCTTGCGGCAGCAGCAATTGCCCGCTTGCTTAAAACCCGACATATTGATTCTGCATTGACTGAATGCGTGAACCGTGCCGGAACAGTTCTTGCATTAGTTACCTTTCTGGGTTCTGCTAATAATGCACCTCTTGCAATATCAGTGGTTTTGGATGCACTTGCTTATTTGTCAAGGTCAGAAGGAGCTGCTGGGAACGTCAAATCTGCCTGGGCAGTGTTATCAGAATTCCCTAGCAACATTACCCCGATAGTTTCATGTATTCCTAATGCTGACCCACTATCGCAGGATAAAGCTATTGAAATATTGTCATTGCTTTGCTGGGATCAGCCTGTCATTCTTGGAAACACAATTTGCAGTACATCTGATTGTATCTCCTCAATTGCTAGACGTGTTGTTAACACCATGAGTAAAAAAGTAAAAATCGGGGGAGCTGCACTTCTTATCTGTGCTGCAAAAGTTGATCACCAAAGGGTCGTTGATGATCTAAATGAATCAATCTCATGCATTCATCTCATTCAATCTCTTGTTGCTATGCTCACTTCTACGGAATATTCGTTCTCTGGGAATAATGAGGCGGGGAATGGAATGGAAACTGTACGCATCTGTAGGCATAATATAGAAGAGGCCAGAAATGAGAAAACTGATATACTTACGTCAATTATACATGGATCTGACACAGCTTTATGGCTTCTGTCCATCCTTGCTTGCCATGATAAGAAAAGTAAAATTGTTATAATGGAGGCCGGAGCACTTGAGGTACTCACTGAAAAAATTTCTCATGGCTCATCGCAATGTACTCAGGTATTTAGTATTCTTTTTATGCTTGTTTGCATAAGCGTTCTATAATATATACAAAGTGCTCATTTTTGGCAATGATATAGACTGTTGGATTTGCAGTTTTATTTCCCACAACATCACTTCAATTTCTCTCCCCCCCCCCCAAAAAAAAAATGAGCTAATAATTTTTGTTTTCACTGGCCTTCTCACCATTGAAGGTTGTTTTGATTCTTTCACCATCTTTAACATATCATTGCTTCAATTCTGCATGGTTATTAATTCAGATTGAGTACAAGGAAGATGGTTGCATATGGATTTGTGCTCTACTGTTAGCTCTTCTGTTTCAAGAAAGAGAGATAATACGAGCACATGCAACTATGAAGTCTATACCACTACTTGCAAATATGTTAAAATCAGATGAGTCGGCAAACAGATACTGTGCTGCCCAAGCTGTAGCAAGTCTTGTCTGTAATGGCAGCAGGGGTACTCTTTTGTCTGTTGCAAACTCTGGAGCTGTAAATGGGCTTATTTCATTACTTGGCTGTGCAGAGGCTGACATACATGATCTCCTAGATTTGTCTGAGGAGTTTGCTTTGCTGCGTTATCCAGAGCAAGTTGGTCTCGAGAGGCTTTTCAGGGTTGATGACATTAGGGTAGGTGCTACATCTCGGAAAGCCATACCGGTTCTTGTTGATCTACTTAAACCAATTCCTGATCGTCCAGGGGCGCCTTTTCTAGCTCTTGGATTCTTGAACCACCTTTCAAAAGACTGCCCTTCAAACAAAACTGTAATGGTAGAATCAGGAGCTTTGGAGGCAGTGACCAAGTACCTTTCACTTGGTCCACAGGATGCAATCGAGGAAGCTGCTACTGATCTTTTAGGAACTCTATTTGCCAGTGCTGAAATAAGAAGGCATGAGTCTGCGTTTGGAGCTGTCAGTCAACTTGTAGCAGTTTTACGTTTGGGTGGTAGAGGTGCAAGGTATAGTGCAGCTAAAGCATTGGAAAGCCTATTTTCCTCTGATCATATCAGGAATGCAGAAAACACTCGACAAGCTGTTCAGCCATTGGTGGAAATTCTTAATACTGGTATGGAAAAAGAGCAGCATGCTGCCATTGCAGCTTTGGTTGGGCTATTAAGTGAAAATCCATCTAGAGCCCTTGCAGTTGCTGATGTGGAAATGAATGCAGTAGAAGTTCTTTCCAAAATTCTTTCATCAAATTGTTCAATACAATTGAAGGGGGATGCTGCTGAGTTATGCTGTGTTTTTTTTGGAAATACAAGAATCAGATCTACCGTAGCTGCAGCTCGTTGTGTTGAGCCTCTGGTTTCTCTCCTAGTTATGGAGGTTTGTCCAGCCCAGTTTTCAGTTGTCCGGGCATTGGATAAACTCTTGGATGATGAGCAATTGGCGGAACTAGTTGCTGCACATGGTGCAGTGATACCACTTGTTGGCCTGCTCTATGGCCGGAATTACATGCTTCATGAAGCCATATCTCGAGCTTTAGTGAAGTTAGGAAAAGACAGGCCTTCTTGCAAGATGGAAATGGTGAAAGCAGGAGTTATTGAAAGCGTACTCGATATCCTTCATGAGGCACCAGATTTTTTATGCGCTGCTTTGGCAGAACTGCTCCGAATACTGACCAACAATGCAACAATAGCAAGGGGTCCATCTGCTGCAAAAGTGGTTGAACCATTTTTCTTGTTGCTTTCAAGACCGGATCTTGCTCCGGAGGGACAACATAGTGCACTGCAAGTGCTCGTCAATATTTTAGAGTATCCACAATGCCGTGCTGACCATACCTTGGCACCTCAACAAACTGTGGAACCACTTATCCCCTTACTCGACTCATCAGTTCCTGCAGTGCAACAGTTGGTAGCTGAGCTTCTTTCTCATCTATTTATTGAAGAACATGTTCAGAAGGATCTGATTACACAGCAATTAATTGGTCCCTTGATCCGGGTGCTTGGTTCTGGTTTGCAACTTTTGCAGCAGAGAGCCATTAAGGCTTTGGTTAGCGTGGCGCCAGCCTGGCCAAATGAAATTGCCAAAGAGGGCGGTGTTAGTGAATTGTCCAAAGTTATACTGCAAGGAGATTCTTCACTTCCACATGTGGTTTGGGAATCAGCTGCTTCTATTTTGTCCGGTATCTTGCAATTTTGTTCTGAATTTTACCTGGAAGTACCAGTTGCTGTGTTGGTAAGGCTTCTTCGTTCTGGCACAGAGAGCACGGTAATTGGTGCACTGAATGCACTTCTTGTTCTAGAAAGCGATGATGGGACTAGTGCTGAAGCGATGGCTGAAAGTGGTGCTATTGAAGCGCTTTTGGACCTTCTCAGGTTCCATCAGTGTGAGGAAACTGCTGCTAGATTGCTGGAAGTATTGCTCAACAATGTGAAAATTAGAGAATCTAAAGCCACCAAGTCCGCGATCTTACCATTATCACAGTACCTCTTAGATCCACAGTCACAATCTCAGCAGGCAAGGCTGCTAGCAACTTTAGCCCTGGGCGATCTATTCCAGAATGAAGGGCTTGCTCAAACAAATGATGCTGCTTCAGCTTGCCGTGCCCTGGTGAATGTTCTTGAAGACCAACCTACCGAAGAAATGAAGGTTGTAGCTATTTGTGCATTGCAGAACCTTGTAATGTGCAGTAGATCAAATAAAAGAGCAGTTGCAGAGGCCGGTGGTGTTCAAGTTGTGCTGGACTTAATTGGTTCAAGCGATCCTGAAACATCAGTTCAGGCTGCAATGTTTATTAAACTTCTTTTCTCCAACCACACCATTCAAGAATATGCGTCTACTGAAACTGTCAGAGCAGTAACTGGTGATTTCTCATTCATTCCTTGCCCAGAATGCTCAATTTAATGTTTAAGAGTCACTGTCATTAGACTGTAAAAAATAATTCCATCAGCATGTCTCTCAGTTGACGAGAGGTCCCTTTCTGACCTTACATTGCTTAAAGGAGTCGGAGGAGTAAGAAATAGAAAAAGATAGAGATTAGAAAGATAAAGGTGCACAGAGCACATTCAGTAGTCATTCTTTATCAGTAATTGTTCAACTCTCCCTCGTTTTGCATATTTATGGTTAAGAAGCTCTAATCAAATTAGTAAAATTGTCTACATGTTGTGCTAGATTTGTAACTGTTGTTGGGCTGGCTCCCCCGTCAATGATTTTCATAGGCTGTCTAATTTTGGTGCTTAAACCTCCAAGTGAGTATAATTGCACAGATGTATTTTTTTCACGTTTGATGTGATATGATTCTGTGATCATGCAGCTGCTATTGAAAAGGATTTTTGGGCCACCGGATCGGTAAATGACGAGTATCTCAAGGCATTAAACTCACTGTTCAGCAATTTCCCACGCCTAAGGGCAACCGAGCCTGCTACGCTTAGTATCCCACACTTGGTGTCATCCCTCAAGAGCGGTTCAGAGGCAACCCAAGAGGCTGCCCTGGACTCACTTTTTCTTTTAAGACAGGCTTGGTCTGCTTGCCCTGCAGATGTCTCTCGAGCCCAATCCATTGCTGCTGCTGATGCGATTCCCTTGCTGCAATATTTGATCCAGTCAGGCCCACCTCGTTTTCAAGAGAAAGCGGAATTTCTGTTGCAGTGTTTGCCGGGGACGCTAGTGGTAATAATCAAGCGCGGCAGCAATATGAAGCAGTCGATGGGGAGTCCCAGTGTCTTCTGCAAGCTCACACTGGGCAGCACTCCGCCAAGGAAAACTAAGGTCTTAAAGCTTGTCATTCTTATGCTTTATGTCCTATTTTGTTGGCATTCTATAATCTAGCTGGCTTTGTGTGGCAAATTCACCCTTTATTGTACTTTTCAGATTGTATCAACTGGTCCAAATCCAGAATGGGATGAGACTTTTGCATGGTCCTTTGAAAGCCCTCCAAAGGGTCAGAAGCTTCATATCTCTTGCAAGAACAAGAGCAAAATGGGGAAGGTAATTGTGCTAGAATTAGTCAGCTGAAACTGTTTATTTATTTATTTAATACACGATTCTTGTTGAGACATCACTTGAATTTCTGGTGATCCGAACCACATTAAATCCAAGTGTTTTGTTCTGCATTTTAGTTATTATTTTTTATTTGGAACCTTTCATGGCAGAGTTCTTTCGGAAAAGTTACCATCCAGATTGACCGGGTTGTTATGCTGGGGGCGGTTGTTGGGGTGTACACGCTGCTGCCTGAAAGTAAAAGCGGCCCCTCGAGGAATCTAGAAATAGAGTTTCAGTGGTCTAACAGACAATAGTATTACCGAGGTAACTATTTCTGAGTTACAAATGAAATATACAGAGTAAACGTAGTTTAAAAATGCACCGAATCTTTTCTGTTTTTCAACATGTATCATGTATGGTATTGTACAGTGCCAACAATTTACTTTCTGATTTGTTTTTTGTAATTCATATTCTTTTGTAGACTAATTTTAATTTGATGCAATGTATGACTTGTTTGAAAGGCTTAGCTTGCTGAAAAGGTATCTCATATTCTTTTTTGGACTGAGTCATGATCCTTATTAATAACATGATGATGTCTGGGTTCATTCTGATTTCTCAATTGCAAATTGTTGGAGTCTGCATCCCACATCGGACTTGTGGTCTGATGTGGTTTTTATTATTTCTTATAAAATAACCTCAAGGCCTCCCTTAGAGAGGCACCTTGGGTTTTGGGTCTCTCTCTTTTATCCTGTTATATGGTATCATAAACCCTACCCTCCCTCCCTATCTATTTTTCTTCCTTTCTCGGCGCACACTTAATCTCCCCGCGCTGGGGGGGGGGGCTAGGCCGTTGTCACAGTCGGCTGCCCCCCCCCTCGTCGGCCTCCTGCGCGGTGCGCTTCGACGCCAGCCCGAAGCCACCGCCTCCCGGTCGTCGAACTCTCTTCCTGCGGAACCCCCCTTCTTCCGTTGCCGGCGCTTCTGCGGCCCTGTTCGCAACGACCCTGAACAGCCCTTGCGACGACCCCACCTCCTTGCGTGCGACGCTCGTCGCGAGCGCCTTTCTGTTGCCAGCGCGCGCTTTGCCCTCGGCCCTCCGGCGCCGTTTCTCCCTCTCGGTGCGATGACCCCTCTCATGCGAGGGCTTCTCCAGCGCGTCGCCTCCCTGTGCGCGGGACAAACTCCAGGCGGCCCCTCTCCCTGTGCGCGTCAGCCTCCGACGGCCCCCCTCTCTCAGATCTGGCCGGATCCCGTTCGCCGCGGGCTCCTCCGTGGTCACCGCCCACCCGCGACCATGCTCGGCCCTGCCCGTCGCAGCACACTCTTGACACTCGCCCCACCCTGTTGCGAGTGGTCCCTCAGGCGACCCCTTTCCAGCTGTGCGGGTCGACTCCTCTGTTGCTACTCTCCCTCCAGGCGGCCCCTTTCCTGCTGTGCGGGCCAGCTCCTCTGCAATTGCTCTCCCTCCCGACGGCCATTCCTCCAGCGACTGACTCCTCTCCTCCAAATCTGGAGCGCTGCCTCCCCTGCTCACCGACCCCCTCCTGTGTGCGTATAAGGCCCCAGCCTTAAACCTTACTTAATCTTGAGTTACTACAAGATTAGAGATTGATGATCTTTTCAGGTTTAGAGTTTTAGAGAATTAGATCATAAAACATGCATTACATTCCACATTTAAACAAAGTGGTTACATAAAAGATAGTATTCATTTTTCCCATCAACGGAAACATATTTAAAATAAAACATGGATTCTTTCTTGACACTTTATTGACACTATCATCATATCATGTACCATTCTCTTGACCTATGAAAAACATTTCAAAAACTTGGGATGAGCATAAAAAGCTCAGTAAGAGATAAAAATATGGAAAGGAAACATGAGAACATATGTACATAAGAATGAAATCATACTTTACCCATAAAAAATAAGCACTTTAACATATCTCATCAAATCATGAATAAATCATAAAAATCATAAGACATAAAGGTAACTTGAGTCATTCATAACATTCTTACGTAGGGAGTAACCCTCTTGGTTACGTTTGGAATACCCATCACAGTATATTCCTTAAATCTCTTCAGAGAAACCTTAACGTTTCCTTTGCGTTACCCAATGCATTGGAGAGCTATATCGGGCTCACCCGCCCTTAGTTTATCACGGAACCACCCGTCTTCATAAACAATGCCCAAGAACCATAACATAATCATAACACATAACTTAAACATAAAGAAAAGATAACATTCCCACATTGCAATAACAATATAACATTTTAAGATATTGAAATAATGAATCCATTCTAAAAACCATTTTTAAAACCATTTAAAACATTTAATAAAGAGATTTTTGAATCAAAGTGTCCCATACCACTTTGAAGCTTTTAACATTTTAAACCATTAATATCCATATAAATAAATCTTTAAAACCATTTTGAAAACATGGATATTAATGAAAAATATTTATAAGAATAAATCATTAAAACATTTAAAACGATATTTTAGTTAAAGGATTTTTAACAAAATGAGTGACACTTGAATACAATAATTGAGGAATAACATTTAATCAGAACTTGATAATATCACGAGAATAAAGGGATGATATAATATTCCAAAGGACAGTATATACACCATATAAGAGTGAACTGATGCATAACAACAATGAAGTCTCAATAGAAATGAAAAATGAGATGAAATCCATTATAAAGAAGGTATCCTTAAATTAAGGATAAATCAATCTCATAATTATGTGTGACATATATTCAATAAGTACATGTTGAACCCAAATAAATCGAAATTGGGTTAAGAAGTTCCCTTGGTAAAATTTGACAGCCTAACGGCGTCACTTTAAAATTCATAACATTAGTTGATGAGAGAGAAAATGGTATCTCATCACTTGGACATAAAATTTATATCAATAAGGATATATAAGAACATATCTCAACATAAAAAGATGTAAATTAAAAGACATAACAAAATAAGTCTTTTTAAAAGAGGAGTGTGAAAGGTTTCCTTACCGATTTGGGCAACTTTCGATACGTACACCCCATGAAAGAAGGGTCATACAATGAAGATGTAACTACCCATAAATGAGAGTATATTATACAAATAGTAAAATAATGGGCAGTACATACACCACACAGAAGGAAATAGTGACCAATGTAGCATGTATCTCACGAGAATAAAAAGTGAGATGAAAATCCTCTTATGAACATTCGACAGCCTAACGACGCCACATAAAACTTCAAAAAATGGATTGATGAGATCAAATAGGATCTCTCATCATATTAACATAAAATGTACAACAAGAGGAATATAAAAGAACATCCCCCAACATAAGAAAGAAGAGTTTAAAGTAAGTTACATAAAAGAGTACTTAAAAAGAAAGAGAGAGGTAGGATCCCTTACGAAAATTCGGCAGCCTAACGACGTCACTCAAAACGTCCAAAATGGATTGATGAGAGAAAATAGAGTCTCTCATCATATGAACATAAAAAGTACAGTAATAGTAACATAAAAGAACATCCCAATCATAAGAAAGATGATCTTAAAAGAAATGACATAAAAGAGTGTACTTAAAAAGAAAGAGAGGGGTAGGATCCCTTACGAAAATTCGACAGCCTAACTGCGCCACTTAAAAATTCTTAAAATGAATTGATGAGAGTAAGAGAGAGTATCTCATCATATGAAAATAAAAACTACAGTATGATGAATATAAAAGAACATCCTCCAACATACGAACATGGAGCATAAATAAAATGACATAAAAGATGGTACTTGAAAAGAAAGAGAGAGGTCAGATCTCTTACCTCAAGTCCGACTTGACTGGATTGCTCTTTAATCTCCTGAATAATAAACTAAAGTTAATTTCTACTTTCTTAAGATTTTTTTTTTCAATTTTATTATTTCTTTTATACAACTTATTGCCATGTTATAAACAATATGTAATCATTTAAGTTAATAAAGTTCATTTTGTCGATATTTGGTACTTAAGTCAAAAATGGACTTCTTACAATTACATGTTGTTTATGTGGTCAAAGGTTCATTATATCCAGAATGATATTCATGATTTCGATATAATATATATCATATATATCCTGCATATACATGTATTTATAATAGTACATATCATTTAGAGGTAAGAAATGAAATGCACCGTTCATGGAGACGGTAAGCCGTACGTACGCATGAACACTACTTCTATTTCTATTTCATATTTAATGGAATTAAAACACAATGATACATAATAGTATTATAATTCCAGTATGATATCATATATAATATTATTAAATCTATCCTTTATACGTACCACGTATGGTATTAACGAATCAAATCACTTTGAGGGGGCGGTAGTCCGCACTTCCTAAAATGAAGATATCGCGTTTACCCATAATGGAAACCATAAAGGTATGCCATAAATGAAAAATACAGAAGTTTAAGGAAAACATAAACATATTATATATCATATATAAATATAGTGACATCTTAATGACCACCTTTGAAGGTGTTAAAAGAATATTGAACAATCATCGTTTCGTGAGGCAGAAATTCACCATCCACAGAAACAATATGTTCTTTAACCATTAGATGTAGGTGTGTGTAAGTGTAGATCGAATCCTTCTTATAACAACATCCTAATATATTTAAGATACTGGAGTTGTTACAAAAGAAATGAATAAAAAGAGTTTATGGGGTTGGAGAAACAAAATAAAACAAAAGAACACAAGTGAAGACATTACCTTAAAATCAGGTAACTCTTTTTGATTTGAGCTCAAAGGCTTCCTTGGAAAGACTTCTGCCCAAAGTGAGGCTTCTAGGAGTAAGAGAGGGATGTGGAGAGACAAAATGGGCAGGGGTTGGCCAAACCAAAGGATTGAGAGGTGTGTGTAAGGAGGTAGAGGTGGGGGCCTTTTATAAGAGGAGAGAAGGGACACTCTTGGAAGGTCTTGAAAAGTAACATTATTATAAAATGAATTTCGGATTTTAAAGGTCCCACAATTATATATTTCTAGGATAAGGTGATAATAGTTTGAAATCCACACATCCAATAGGTTTTTGACATGTGTAGGTCTTAGATTTTATATTATCTTTTCATTTTATTTAAATCGTTAAATAATAAGGTAATCGCTGCATCATTATGATGTCATAAATAATTTAATTTATTTAATGTCTAAAAATTATAATAAAAATACTATGATGTAGGAAATCTTTTTATCTTTCCAATGACTATTTATAGTAAAAAATATGACTTGTATAACCCCATGTAAAAACTGTTTTAGTAAAACAATACATGTTTGTGTCATTTTTACTTTTACTTTAAATAAAAGTCATTAATGTCATTATCTTACCCAAGTGGATCCATGAGGTCGCAAAAATCGACCCATGGGTTGTCTTGGTCGGCCATGACTCATCCAATAGGGTTAGGACAAGTGTCAAGTTATTTTCATTTTATTATAATATCATTTTTACTTTAAATCACACTAATTACCTCTAATCGCGATTAAAAACTTAAAAGTTACTATTCATCAAAAAATTATTTTAATCCCATTGAACCACATTTTACTTCCTAATGACAACCATGTATGTCAGATTTTTTGAAATTCAAATCACAGAAGTGGTAAAGTTTCATTTAAATGAAAAATCAGTTTTTTTAAGTACCACTTAGTGGTTTCACTATTAATCAAAAATTGAAGTTTTTCAAAAAAATACAAAACTTCACCCTAAGCTATATTTGATATTCTAAATTAAAAAATGATGTCTATTTTACAAAATTCAAAACATATAAGTTACATTAATTAATTTAATAATTAATTCCTGCTGTGAGAACAAATAGCGTGTTTTTATGAAACAATATATATCAAAAGATTGATACTAGTTTAAGTCCAATTTCAAAGTGAAATTAATTCCAATGACCACTACTGGATTAAATGGTAAAAATATATTCTAATTTAATTTTAAAATCAATTCAAAAGATAATCTAATCATATAAATAAATTAGATTAAAAATGGGTTTTGAATTAAAGTACAACATTCTTCACTATTCATTAAAAAAATGAACTTTATCGGAAAAATACCAAAAATATACACAAAGTAAATTTTGATGTCCCGATTTTAAAGAAGAATTTTATTTGGTCTAATAGAATGTATAAGAGTGACCAAAAATATATTAAAGAGGGTTCACCATCAAAAGGTGATAAATCGACCTTTTAGTGAATTTTAGAGTATTTATGCTTAAAATTGAATTCTTTTCTTATTTTAAGCCTTTATCTTTTATTGGATAAATGTAAAAACATTTAACAAACATATATAATCATATTTTAGTTATTTCTATTCATTTCCACCAATACAACGACTAGGCGTTAACTACCTTTTAAAATAATATTATTTTATTATTAGAGTGCAACGTATGATTTCAAAGAAACTCGTTGTTGCGTATTGAGTACGCCATCGAGCATAGCGTTCCCTTTAAAATAATATTAATATTTTATTCACAAATATTAATAAATATGAAAAAGTAATATTCTTTATTTACCTGGGATGTTACATCCTTCCCCCCCTTTTGGGAATTGCGTCATCGCAATTTTAAAATTAGGCTTGGAAACTTCATTGAAAGCCCCACATCGGAAAAGGAGTCAGTAAAACTATCACTTAAAAAGAATGGGAGAGAAGTAAAAAGGTCACCCGAGTTAACCCATACTAGGATTCCAAGTACGCAAATATGGATATGGAGGAAAAAACAAAGGGTCATGTTCTGATGGAGAGTAATAGTAAACATGTCTAGGAGAAAGTTAACCACAAGAAAATCACAAACTTGTGATGGGTTAAACGGTATTCGATTCCCCAGTAGGAAAAGTTAACAAACAACATTTTTGTTTTAAGTTACTCTTAATTAAGGAATTTATTTTTGATCTTAACTAAATCATAATGAAACATACTTACTTGTCACGTAGACTTTCAACTTTTACTAGATTCCTAAATCAAACTCATATTTTCTCCAAAAGATGAATATTTAGGAAGACTTGTTCGCATTAAGAGTACTATAATCAACTTCTTGAGAATCACCTAATCCACAAAAGAGAACTATATACTTCCCATGTCTTTAGACCTTAACCAAAACCAAAAAGGTTAGTACAAGATCAGATAATACCTAAAAAGGATAATCTTTAAAAAAAAAAAAATTCTTAATCTCCAAAATTTGTCAAACAATACCCAAAGTTCAACGAAGACCATTCAATAAACAATTTGTCCATAAAATTCTTCAAAGTAAACCAAACTAAGATTGAAACCCAAATATTTGAAGGATTTAATCACAGTCTTCCAAGGTACAAATTAACACTTATCTCCAAATAACATCAGTTGCTCTTAAAGTCTCATATTGAAAAGTAATTAACCTAATCACATATAATCTATGGTAGGTTAATAATTCCCATAGATAACCCCAAATCAACTTACTCTTAATTCATAAAATCATCTAACTAAAAAGAATAAGTCATACTAACCAGAGACTTCACGTAGTCCAGTGATAGGCGATAAATACCAGTCACACTTTAGTTGTGGGTTCGATTCCCGCAGCTTCGTCCGACGCGACGGGTTGTCACACGGTCTGCGTGTTGTCCTTTTTCCAAAACTATATAAAAAATTCCCTAAAAAGATATAAAATCTTCAAAAATAACCATAACATAATTTAACCACAAAGGTTATCTAATAACTTTCATTTTGCAACCCAAAATGTATTAACCAGTAATTGCCTAAAATTCAAGGATCATATAAACCCAAATGGTTCTTTATAACTATATCCACAAAAAAAAAAGATAATTATTCCTTGAATAAAATTTTCATATATCAAACATCAGGGTTACATATACTATAAAAAAGTCTTCTAATGTACCTCCATTATCAAAAGAGACTTAATACATTTAAGAGTTTCACCATCTTAAAATCTACTATAACTCTTGAATCCCTTATATGTTGACTTCTTACTCATTCAACATTCTTCATGATCCATTAACCATTCCTTTTCAACTTATTATGAAATACTTCTTTCCTACAAACAAAATTATGAATCATATCCTAAGATTCCAATAATAGGAAAACATATGTTAAGAAATAATCCATACCTTTCATTGGTCATTGTCAGTTTCTTGATCCTCAATCGGAATGACATTAGGTATTGGTAAACGAATATTTGTACGATCTTGGTGACCCCATTCCCGAAACTTCTTCGTAGGACAAGTGTTTGCATAATGACCATGCACACCACATTTGAAACATTCAATTGATCCTTCAGAAAGAACTTCTTTCCCCTTCATAGAGTCAACTAGATGCTTCCTTTTTCCATGGCAGGTTCTTGCTTTATGACCTTCATTTCCACATCTATAGCATCTTTCTGTCCCTTTGAAACATTTTCCTATGTGTTTCTTTCCACATCTTTGACACATAGGTTTTTGAACATACTTACCTTTATGATTATTACCTGAACTTCCGTAGGGATTTGTTTCTCGCATATATGATGCCTTATAAAAATCACTAAGGTTCAGGTGGTCAATCATGACTCCAGACAGTTGGTTGAGGATAACCACAGGAGTTCTCATTGCAGCTCCCATATCATTCAGTTGTTCTTTCATAAAACCGTCATCGTTTTCTTCAAATCCACTGCTACTTTGGTGCCTGTTAGATCCAACCATTTACTAAAACCAAAAAGGTCAGTGTGAGTATATCAGTAAAATCATCATATAATAAAGAGGAAGATAAACATCAAGATATACTTATCCAAGTTATCTCAAACTCATTCTAACTTTCAAAAAAAAAAACAACGACTCTATCTAATATACTAACCATTGCAGTTATACACAACTTGTCACTTTTTCATAAACAACACTCTAACCTCTAAAGTTATCTAAACCGACCTCTGATACCAACTATAAGGCCCCAGCCTTAAACCTTACTTAATCTTGAGTTACCACAAGATTACAGATTGAAGATCTTTTCAGGTTTAGAGTTTTAGAGAATTAGATCATAAAACATGCATTACATTCCACATTTAAACAAAGTGGTTACATAAAAGATAGTATTCATTTTTCCCATCAACGGAAACATATTTAAAATAAAACATGGATTCTTTCTTGACACTTCATTGACACTATCATCATATCATGTACCATTCTCTTGACCTGTGAAAAACATTTCAAAAACTTGGGATGAGCATAAAAAGCTCAGTAAGGGATATAAAAATATGGAAAGGAAACATGAGAACATATGTACATAAGAATGAAATCATACTTTACCCATAAAAAATAAGCACTTTAACATACCTCATCAAATCATGAATAAATCATAAAAATCATAAGATATAAAGGTAACTTGAGGCATTCATAACATTCTTACGTAGGGAGTAACCCTCTTGGTTACGTTTGGAATACCCATCACAGTATATTCCCTAAATCTCTTCAGAGAAACCTTAACGTTTAACTCCTTCGCGTTACCCAATGCATTGGAGAGCTATATCGGGCTCACCCGTCCTTAGTTTATCACAGAACCACCCGTCTTCATAAACAATGCCCAAGAACCATAACATAATCATAACACATAACTTAAGCATAAAGGAAAGATAACATTCCCACATTGAAATAACAATATAACATTTTAAGATATTGAAATAATGAATCCATTCTAAAAACCATTTTTAAAACCATTTAAAACATTTAATAAAGAGATTTTTGAATCAAAGTGTCCCATACCACTTTGAAGCTTTTAACATTTTAAACCATTAATATCCATATAAATAAATCTTTAAAACCATTTTGAAAACATGGATATTAATGAAAAATATTTATAAGAATAAATCATTAAAATATTTAAAACGATATTTTAGTTAAAGGGTTTTTAACAAAATGAGTGACACTTAAATACAATAATTGAGGAATAACATTTAATCAGAACTTGATAATATCACGAGAATAAAGGGATGACATAATATTCCAAAGGATAGTATATACACCATATAAGAGTGAACTGGTGCATAACAACAATGAAGTCTCAATAGAAATGGAAAATGAGATGAAATCCATTATAAAGAAGGTATCCTTAAATTAAGGATAAATCAATCTCATAATTATGTGTGACAAATATAAATACACCCAATATAAGTGGATACTAAGTGTAAAACAATAAAAGGTCATTCACACATATTCAAAGGATGACATATTCAATAAGTACATGTTGAACCCAAAGAAATCGAAATTGGGTTAAGAAGTTCCCTTGGTAAAATTTGACAGCCTAACGACGTCACTTTAAAATTCATAACATTAGTTGATGAGAGAGAAAATGATATCTCATCATTTGGACATAAAATTTACATCAATAAGGATATATAAGAACATATCCCAACATAAAAAGATGTAAATTAAAAGACATAACAAAATAAGTCTTTTTAAAAGAGGAGTGTGAAAGGTTCCCTTATCGATTTGGGCAACTTTCGATACGTACACCCCATGAAAGAAGGGTCATACAATGAAGATGTAACTACACATAAATGAGAGTATATTATACAAATAGTAAAATATTGGGCAGTACATACACCACACAGAAGGAAATAGTGGCCAATGTAGCATGTATCTCACGGGAATAAAAAGTGAGATGAAAATCCCCTTATGAACATTCGGCAGCCTAACGACGCCACATAAAACTTCAAAAAATGGATTGATGAGATCAAATAGGGTCTCTTATCATATTAACATAAAATGTACACCAAGAGGAATATAAAAGAACATCCCCCAACATAAGAAAGAGGAGCTTAAAGTAAGTTACATAAAAAAGAGTACTTAAAAAGAAAGAGAGAGGTAGGGTCCCTTACAAAAATTCGGCAGCCTAACGACGCCACTCAAAATGTCCAAAATGGATTGATGAGAGAAAATAGAGTCTCTCATCATATGAACATAAAAAGTACAGTAATAATAACATACAAGAACATCCCAATCATAAGAAAGATGATCTTAAAAGGAATAACATAAAAGAGTGTACTTAAAAAGAAAGAGAGATGTGAGATCCCTTATGAAAATTCGGCAGCCTAACGGTGCAACTTAAAAATTCTTAAAATGAATTGATGAGAGTAAGAGAGGGTATCTCATCATATGAAAATAAAAATTACAGTATGGTGAATATAAAAGAACATCCTCCAACATACGAACATGGAGCATAAATAAAATGACATAAAAGAGGGTACTTGAAAAGAAAGAGAGAGGTCGGACCCCTTACCTCAAGTCTGACTTGACTCGATTGCTCTTTAATCTCATGAATAATAAACTAAAGTTAATTTCTACTTTATTAAGATTTTTTTTTCAATTTTATTATTCCTTTTATACAACTTATTTCCATGTTATAAACAATATGTAATCATTTAAGTTAATAAAGTTCATTTTGTCGATATTTGGTACTTAAGTCAATAATGGACTTCTTACAATTACATGTTGTTTATGTGGTCAAATGTTCATTATATCCAGAATGATATTCATGATTTGGATATAATATATATCATATATATCCTGCATATACATGTATTTATAATAGTACATATCATTTAGAGGTAAGAAATGAAATGCATCGTTCATGGAGACGGTAAGCCGTACGTACGCATGAACGCTACTTCCATTTCTATTTCATATTTAATGGAATTAAAACATAATGATACATAATAGTATTATAATTTCAGTATGGTATCATATATAATATTATTAAATCTATCCTTTATACGTACCACATATGATATTAACGAATCAAATCACTTTGAGGAGGCGGTAGTCCGCACTTCCTAAAATGAAGATATCGCGTTTACCCATAATGGAAACCATAAAGGTATGCCATAAATGAAAAATACAGAAGCTTAAGAAAAACATAAACATATTATATATCATATATACATATAGTGACATCTTAATGACCACATTTGAAGGTGTTAAAAGAATATTGAACAATCATCGTTTCGTGAGGCAGAAATTTACCATCCACAGAAACAGTATGTTCTTTAACCATTAGATGTAGGTGTGTGTAAGTGTAGCTCGAATCCTTCTTATAACAACATCCTAATATATTTAAGATACTGAAGTTGTTACAAAAGAAATGAATAAAAAGAGTTTATGGGGTTGGAGAAGCAAAATAAAACAAAAGAACACAAGTGAAGACATTATCTTAAAATCGGGTAACTCTTTTTGATTTGAGCTCAAAGGCTTCCTTGGGAAGACTTCTGCCCAAAGTGAGGCTTCTAGGAGTAAGAGAGGGATGTGGAGAGACAAAATGAGCAGTGGTTGACCAAGCCAAAAGATTGAGAGGTGTGTTTAAGGAGGTAGAGGTGAATGCCTTTTATAAGAGGAGAGTAGGGGCACTCTTGGAAGGTCTTGAAAAGTAACATTATTATAAAATGAATTTCGGATTTTAAAGGTCCCACAATTATATATTTCTAGGATAAGGTGATAATAGTTTGAAATCCACACATCCAATAGGTTTTTGACATGTGTAGGTCTTAGATTTTACATTATCTTTTCATTTTATTTAAATCGTTAAATAATGAGGTAATCGCTGCATCATCATGATTTCATAAATAATTTAATTTATTTAATGTCTAAAAATTATAATAAAAATACTATGATGTAGGAATTTTTTTATTTTTTCAATGATTATTTATAGTCAAAAATATGACTTGTATAACCCCATGTAAAAATTGTTTTAGTAAAACAATACATGTTTGTGTCATTTTTACTTTTACTTTAAATAAAAGGCATTAATGTCATTATCTTACCCAAGTGGCTCCATGGGGTCCCAAAAATCGACCCATGGGTTGTCTTGGTCGGCCATGACTCATCCAATAGGGTTAGGACAAGTGTCAAGTTATTTTCATTTTATTATAATATCATTTTTACCTTAAATCACACTAATTACCTCTAATCGCGATTAAAAACTTAAAAGTTACTATTCACCAAAAAATTATTTTAATCCCATTGAACCACATTTTACTTCCTAATGACAACCATGTATGTCGGATTTTTGAAATTCAAATCACAGAAGTGGTAAAGTTTCATTTAAATGAAAAATCAGTTTTTTTAAGTACCACTTAGTAGTTTCACTATTAATCAAAAATTGAAGTTTTTCAGAAAAATACAAAACTTCACCCTAAGCTATATTTTATATTCCAAATTCAAAAATGATGTCTATTTTACAAAATTCAAAACATATAAGTTACATTAATTAATTTAATAATTAATTCCTACTGTCAGAAGAAATAACGTGTTTTTATGAAACAATATATATCAAAAGATTGAGATTAGTTTAAGTCAAATTTCAAAGTGAAATTAATTCTAATGACCACTATTAGATTAAATGGTAAAAATATATTCTAATTTAATTTTAAAACCAATTCAAAAGATAATCTAATCATATAAATAAATTAGATTAAAAAGGGGTTTTGAATTAAAGTACAACATTCTTCACTATTCATTAAAAAAATGAACTTTATCGGAACCAAAAATATACACAAAGTAAATTTTGATGTCCCGATTTTAAAGAAGAATTTTATTTGGTCTAATAGAATGTATAAGAGTGACCAAAAATATATTAAAGAGGGTTCACCATCAAAAGGTGATAAATCGGCCTTTTAGTGAATTTCAGAGTATTTATGCTTAAAATTGAATTCTTTTCTTATTTTAAGCCTTTATCTTTTATTGGATAAATGTAAAAACATTTAACAAACATATATAATCATATTTTAGTTATTTCTATTCATTTTCGCCAATACAACGACTAGGCGTTAACTACCTTTTAAAATAATATTATTTTATTATTAGAGTGCAACGTAAGATTTCAAAGAAACTCGTTGTTGCGTATTGGGTATGCTATCGAGCATAGCGTTCCCTTTAAAGTAATATTAATATTTTATTCACAAATATTAATAAATATGAAAAAGTAATATTCTTTATTTACCTGGGATGTTACATCCTTCCCCCCTTTTGGGAATTGCGTCCTCGCAATTTTAAAATTAGGCTTGGAAACTTCATTGAAAGCCCCACATCGGAAAATGAGTCAGTAAAACTATCACTTAAAAAGAATGGGAGAGAAGTAAAAAGGTCACCCGAGTTAACCCATACTAGGATTCCAAGTACGAAAATATGGATATGAAGGAAAAAACAAAGGGTCATGTTCTGATGGAGAGTGATAGTAAACATGTCTAGGAGAAAGTTAACCACAAGAAAATCACAAACTTGTGATGGGTTAAACGGTATTCGATTCCCCAGTAGGAAAAGTTAACAGACAACATTTTTATTTTAAGTTACTCTTAATTGAGGAATTTATTTTTGATCTTAACTAAATCATAATGAAACATACTTACTTGTCACGTAGCCTGATCCGCTGCACTGCTATGCTTCGATGCAACTGATGAAGACAACTTACTTAATCTAAGTTCTTCCTCTTCTTCACTCACCAGTGCCGTGCTTTCACAGATTCATGAAATACAAACTGTTTTCCTCTTCTGCTCCCATCAAGTCCTCCATCATTCTGCCTCTCATCCTCCGTTCATCAGTGGAGACCAACAGAGGCACAACAGTGCCTCAACTTCTGTATCACCATAGGCTTTGTCAACATGTCTGCCGGATTGTTGGTTCCACAGATCTTCTGCAAGGTCAGCAACCCATGCTGTATCAAACCTCTGATGAAATGGTACTTCAACTGAATGTGCTTCGTCCGGGCATGAAACACTGGGTTCTTGGCAAGATGTATAACACTCTAACTGTCATAGTTCAATACATTCTCCTCTCACTTTCTTCCCAATTCATCCAAGAAGTTCTTCAGCCAAACCATCTCTTTCCCAACTTCTGTTACAACAATGTATTCTACCTCTATGGTGGATAAATCCACCACCTTCTGCAATTGTGATATCCAACTTACCGCAGTTCCTATAAAGGTAAAAACATAACCCGTGGTACTTCTCCTGCTGTCGGCATCGCCTCCAAGGTCAGCATCCACATACCCCTGCAATGAAGTTCCTTTCCCAAAGCACAGAGATACCTCCTTGCTGCCTTTCAAATACCTTAGTATCCACTTCACAGCTTCCTAGTGTTGTTTTCCATGGTTAGCCATATACCTGCTCACAACTCCCACTGCATGAGCAATGTCAGGTCGAGTACAGACCATGACATACATCAGGCTTCCCACAACTGATGTGTATGAAACTTTTGCCATGTACTCCACCTCTTCTGCCGTCTTTGGTGATTGCTCCTTTGATAGTTTGAAGTGGCTTGTCAGGGGAATAGAGACTGAATTTGCTTCCAGCATGCTGAATCTTCTCAGAACCTTCCCAATGTAATCAGCCTGTGACAACATTAAAGTTCCAGCTGTGTGGTCTCTCTTGATCTTCATTCCCAGAATCTTGCCAGCTTCTCCAAGATCCTTCATTTCAAACTCCTCAGCCAACTGCCCTTTCAGCTCATTAATCCTCTGCATACATGATCCTGCAATGAGCATGTCATCCACATACAGAAGTAATATAATGTATTCATCACCGAAAGACTTGATGTAGAAACATTGATCCATGCCACATCGTTTATATTCATTTTTAGACATAAATGAATCAAACTTCTTATTCCACTGCCTGGGTGCCTGCTTCAATCCATATAAGCTCTTCTGGAGTTTGCACACCAGGTCTTCCTTTCCAGACACTACATATCCCTCTGGCTGCTGCATGTAGATGTCCTCCTCTAGATCTCCATAAAGGAAAGCAGTCTTGACATCAAGCTGCTCAAGATGCAAGTCTTCTGACGCCACAATGCTGAGAACCACCCGGATGGTGGTAAGCTTCACTACAGGTGAGAAGATTTCAGTGAAATATACTCCCTCCTTCTGTTGAAAGCCTTTCACCACCAGCCTTGCCTTGAACCTCCTCTTACCATCATGTTCTTCCTTGACCCGGTAGACCCACTTATTCTGCAATTCTTTCTTTCCTCTTGGCAGATGTGTCAGATCCCAAGTGTTGTTCTCATGCAATGAGGAAATCTCCTCCTTCATAGCCAGCTCCCACTTGCTCGACTCCTTCAGCTGCATTGCTTCTTAAAGCATTCTGGTTCTCCACCGTCAGTCAATAACAGATAATGCAATGATGGTGAATACCTCTGCACGAGCCTTCTCACCCTCGATGATCTCCTCAACTCCACTGGAGTAGTAGGTTCCACCGGTTCAAATCTCTCAAGCTCAGACACACCTTCAAGCTCCACTTGTTCTTTGAATTCTGATTCAATGTTCCCATTTTCATCTTCAACTACATGACGATCTTTGTACATGACACCTTCATTGAATACCACGTTTTGACTCCTGATGACCATCCTATTGAGATCATCCCAAAAGCGATACCCAAACTCCTCACCACCATAGCCAATAAAGAAACATTTTTTGGACTTGGCATCAAGCTTGTCCCTTGCATTAGCATCAACATGAACATATGCTAAACTGCCAAAGACTCGTAAATGTGAGAGTCTTACCACCTTACCAGACCAGAGTTCCTCGGGTAGACATTCCCCCATTGGCACAGAGGGACTCCTGTTTATGAGATATGCTGCCATATTCACTGCATCAGCCCAAAAAGTCTTGGGTAACCCCGAATGCAGCCTCATGCTCCTGGCACGTTCATTCAGTGTCATATTCATCCTCTCGGACACACCGTTCTGTTGTGGTGTTCCTGGGATTGTCTTCTCCCACCGAATTCCATTTTCAGAACAAAATTCTCTGAACTCCTGACTGCCATACTCTCCACCGTTGTCAGACCTCAAACATTTCAGCTTTGCTCCTGACTCGTTCTCCACCATGACTTTCCACTTCCGAAATATCTTAAACACATTAGATTTGTTCTTCAAAAAGTAAACCCATACCTTCCTCGTTGAGTCATCGATGAATGTCACATAATATTGTGACCCTCCGAGGGATGGTACTGGTGCAGGCCTCCAAACATCTGTATGCACCAGGTCCAGCTTTCCAGCCTTCAGTGTTCTGCCTCCTTTTGCAAAGGACACCTTCTTCTGCTTTCCAAAGATGCAATCTTCACAAAAGCCTACTTCCACCGACTTCAGATCTAGTAGCAACCCTTTTGTTTCCAGCACCTTCATCCCCTTTTCACTCATGTGACTGAGTCTGTAGTGCCACAGTTGAGAACCTCCGACAGCTTCCAGTGATGCAGCCATGTCCATGCAAGTTTCTGTCATGTTGTACAGGGTGCCATTATTTGCTCCCCGAGCTATGACCATAGCTCCTTTGGTGATCTTCCATGCACCACCAGTGAACGTGGTACTCAACCCTGCATCATCAAGCTGTCCCACAGAAATGAGATTTCTTCTTAAACCAGGGATGTACCTCACGTTTTCCAGAACCAGCAAGCTCCCAATGTTGGTCTTGATCCATGCATCTTTTTTCCCCACAATCTGCAAGGTCTCATCATCAGCAAGATGCACCTTGCCAAAATTTCCAGAAACAAAATTGTCCAGGAAACCCTTCTCGGATGTAGAATGGAAAGACGCCCCAGAGTCTAAAATCCAAGACTCCATCGGGCTGTCCACGCTGAGCAGTAGCACGTCATCAGTTCCTTCAGCTACCGCGTTTTCTCCACTGGTTTCAGGTCCATTCCGGTTATCTCTGCACTCCTTCTTGACATGTCCTTTCTTCCCGCATGTCCAGCAGGTAGGACCAGACCCCTTTGCCTTGTCTCTGCTCTTTCCTCTTGACTTCGATCGTCCTCTGCGATTGTCCCGCTGTGGGTACCTTCCTCTTGCTTCAACGTTCAAAGCAGAACCAGTGAATCTTCCTGATTCTCTTCTTCGAACATCCTCACTAAGGATTAGGTCCCTTATATCTTTCAGAGCCATCTTTGTATTCCCCAAAGTGCTGCTCACAGCTGTTATAGTTGCTTCCCAACTTTCAGGTAACGAAGATAATAAAACCAGAGCACATACCTCATCCCCAAGATCAATGTCCACCGATGACAACTGACTTATGATGGTATTGAACTCGTTGATATGATCTGCAACAGGTCTCCCTTCAACCATTTTCCGGTTGAACAATCATCATATCAAATGCACCTTATTTGCCGCAGAAGGCTTCTCATACATATTTGTGAGGACTTTCATCAGGTCCACCGTCATCTTCTCTTCTCTGATGTTGAACACCACGTTTTTGGCCAACGTCAGGCGCACAACACCTAGAACCTGTCGGTCCAGTAGCTCCCACTCCGACTTCTCCATGTCCGCTGGCTTCACACCCAGAAGTGGCAAGTGCATCTTTTTCTGATAAAGATAATCCTCGATCTGCATCCTCCAGAAACTGAAATCAGTTCCATCGAAGCGATCGATCTTCACTTTCCCTTCATCCAGATCCATCGTTGGAGAATTCCGAACTCACCCTCTGATACCAATTGTCGCGGAATCGCCAGGAGACACAACGACAGAAACGAGGAAAAAACGAAAAGAAAGAAAACAAAGGACACAACGATTTACGTGGTTCGAAAAAAATCCCTACGTCCACGGGAGAGGTAGAATTTCACTATGATTCGGGAGCACGAAATTACAGAGGATTTCAGTAGTAAAACCCTAGCCCGAAATGGGCTACATATGAAGAAAACGGTCTACTGTTCCGAATAGTAGTCCGCGTTGCAACAATGATCGACGAATCACTTTGTCAAAAGTGCTACAGTGTCTGCCGGTTGGAAGTCAAAAGTGCTACAGTGAAGTTGACCCCGAAGTCCGCACCGCTACAGTGCCTGTCGGTGTCGGTCGGTCAGTTACGCTACAGTGGTCAACATTGCTACAGTGCCGAAAAATTGGGCCACAAGCATTCGGCCCGCGACAGTTGCGGGCCACAAGCATTCGGCCCAACCGGATCGGGCAACACCAATCCAACAGTTAATTTTGCAGCGTTCGGTTCAAAAAAAATTGAGTTGAAAGGGATAATGGTTGAATTGATGAATGTTTGAGCTCAGGATTAAGAGGATTTGAAAACGATCAAGATGATAGTTTTGAATTTAGAGAAGGGAGTTGAACCTGGATCATGTTCCAATACCGGACAGTCTGGGATTCATGATTATCATGATGAATTGAAAGAAACTCGGACCAAAACTGTGATGTGTGAGGGAATGAATTTCACTAAGGGGAGGGGACATTTTTTTGAACCTTCACTAATAAATATTGAGGCGTCAATTTTTGAAGGGGGAGAAACATTGGATTGGATTTATAGAATCAAGAGATATTTCAAGCATTATGGCATATTTGTAGTGGATAAAGTGGAATTGGTTGATGCCTTAGTTATTAATGATGCGCTATTGTGCGTGCCACAACGCCATGGTTAGCACCAACCTCCATCACGCCACACCATGACAAGGGTGTTCAATAGTCCTATGGCGCGGTGTGTGCCATGCTGTTCCATGGTGTAGTGTTGCGCTGTGCATGTCATAGAGCCAATCAAAAGTTTCTTTTTTCCCAATTGGAAGGCTTTTAACTTGCCAAACCCAAATTACTTTTATTGTAATAAAACGACCCAAGCCACCCCTTCTCGATGCCTGAGTTGACTCATTATAAGGCCAGAATGGCGTCCTCGATCCCCACAGGTTGACAACTAGTGCTTGGAAATCAAGAACACATATTTGGGAACAATTTTTCTCGACGAGGAATAATAAAATCAAGGGGCCCTATCTGAGTTCGTTAACCAGTTTGAAAGCAACCACAAATGTAAAGAGTGAAAATGGGATGGGAAGCTGATGATACGATGTATAAGGACAAGCATTCTACAAAGCCATACTTGGAATTAGTTGAAACCGCTGCAACCCATCACTGTGTGACATGAGGGTCATCTCCCTTCATGTCACCTCCTCCAAAACACGTACCAAGCTAACATGAGAAACCACCCACTCCAAGTGATGCTTTACCTTTACATGTATCTGTAAAAACTGTTAGGTTACTATGGAAAATGTTTTTCAGCCAAGTCAAGCATAACTTCCGAAATGTGTGTTTCTAGAAGTATGTTGGCAGAACTGGAAGGAGGTATGGGTAGTAGAACCATGGAACCTAAAAGCTGAAGCTGAAGTAACAACTGATGACCCCGTATCGGGATGAAGTGGCTTGGATCCTGTATAAGAGTAACTCTATTGGACATGCATAAGAATAACTCAGTGATGTTCAAAGGCTATGTAAGAATCATTAGAGGGATACATAGGAATAGCTTGCACTAATCACTAGGTTTGGAAAGTTAAAATGTTGCATCAATCGATGGCCTTGACCAGATAGAGGGCTGCTCACATAGATCAGAAGGTGGTGGAGATTGACCACATAGATTAGACGACGATGACATCGTATCTACCAGTGGTATGGAAGAAACTACCGGTTATGTCTTGATATCCAACTGATAGTCGTTCCTCCATAAGTAAATACATAACTGAAAGTACTCTTCCGAGTATCGAAATCTCCCCCAAAGTTAGCATCACCATATCCTTACAATGGTTCATTCATACCATAACACAAGACATTTTCTTTCCTTACTCTGAGATATCGGAGAATCCACTTCACAATTTCCCAATGTTCTTTTTCTAGATTTTCCTTGAACCGACTAATAACTCCCACTGTATGGGAAATTTCCTGACGAGTGCACACCATAACATACATCAATCTTTTGATGACAGATGCTGAGAGAACTTTAGCCACGTGCTTTGCCTTATCTTCTTTTTGAGGTGCTTGATTCTTGGATAACTTGAAATGTCTGACAAGAGGTGTAGTAACAAATTTACATCTAATCATCCCAAAACATTCAATGAATTTTCGGATGTACTCCTGAGATAGAATCAAACTTCCAGAATTCCCATCTTTTTCAATCTGCATGCCCAAGATTTTCACAGCTTCACCAAGATCTTTCATTTCAAAACATCCAAACAAATATATCTTGATCTCTTGAATCCATTTGAAATTAGGATCAACCAGAAGCATATCATCCACACATAAGAGTAATATAATGAAACTTCCATCCTCAAACTTCTTTCGGTAGTAATAATGATTCGAGTTGCTCCGTAGAAAAACTTTCTTTGACATAGAAGCGCTAAACATTAGGTTCCACTACCCTGATGCTTGTTTCAACCCATCAAGACACATTTTGAGTTTTCACACCAAGTCATGATTTTATTTGTCTACAAAACCATCAGGATACTTCATGTAAATTTCCTCTTTCAGATCACCATGAAGAAAAATAGTATTCACATTCATTTTCTCCAGATATAGATCTTCAAAAGCAACCATAGCCCAATTTTGATTGTAGTATGCTTTACAACTGGTGACAATATTTCTGAAAAGTCAATACCTTCCTTTTGTTGGATCCCTTTCTCCATCTGCCTAGCCTTATACATTTTACTTTCATTCGCTTCTTTAATTGAAAAAACAATTTATTGTTTAGTGCCATCTTTTAGTGCAGAAGTTCTGCTAGCTCCCATGTGTCATTCACATCTAATGAATGTAACTCTCCCTTTATAGATAACTACCACTTAGCAGAATAATTGAGATTAGCTGCATATTTTGGACTTTCAGGTTCTCCTCCATCCGTTAAAAGTAAGAAGTGAAGATCAATATCATACCTCTGTACTGGTCATTTGATCCTAGAAGACCTTCGCAACTCTACCTACATTTTAGCTCTTTTTGGTCCTGATACCTTTGAAAAGTCTCCTCCCGACGCTCTGCCTCGAGCTTCACCAGCCACCGAGCTTTCAGGCATAACTTTTATTGGTATACTATTATATGAACTTCTGATGCTACTGCTTGAACTGTCCTCCATAATTTGAGAACTTATAGTAGACTTGGTATCACTTGAACTTTCTGGAATTTGAATTCCTCCGAAACTTCCACCCAGATCAATTTGGACTTGAAATGATTCTTTGTTCTCATATTCCTTTTCCACCAAGTTTCAACCTCTCTAAAGAACCTTCTCATTAAAGTGTACATTTCTACTTCTAATGAATTTCCGTTTGGTGTCACCCCAAAGTCGAAATCCAAACTCTTCATTGCCATACCCTACAAAGAAACATGTGTGAGACTTTGTTTCAAGCTTGTCCCAGTCCTTGGAATCCACATGAACATAGGCAATACAACCAAAGATCCCGAGATGATGAAGTTTTGGTGTTTTACCAGACCACCGTGCTTTCGATAACTCTTTCTGTATTACTGAAGGACTTCGGTGGATTAAGTATGTGTCCATGTACAAAACTTTTACCCAAAAAACCGTAGGCATTCTAGAGTGAATCCTTATGTTCCACGACTTGTCCATCAATGTTCAATTCATCCTCTACAATGCCATTTTGTTCAGGTGTCTCATGATCATTTTCTCATGTCTGATTCCCCTATGTCTGCAGTAGTTTTAGAAACTCCTAATGAACTCACCTCCATTATATGATCTCAAACACTTCAGCTTACATCCGGTTTTTCTCTCCACCATTGCTCTCCACTGAACAAATATTCCAAACACATCCGACTTGTACTTCAAGAAATACACCCACTTTCCATGTGGCAATGAAAGTCACAAAGTATTGTGACCCACCATATATAAAGTATTTAAAGATATAATATGATATTTATGATATAATAATAATTATGGAAAGATAAAATAATACTTACCTTCTTTCTTTCATGTTCGTTGAAAAATAGAAATGCTACTCATGCGTACGTACGACCTACCATCTCCATGATTGTAATATAATTTATTTTTAATAACCATCTTTCATGGTTGGTTTTAAAAGTATAATCAATGTATAAAAATGATACATATGACCCACCATCTCCATGATTGTAATATAATTCATTTTTAATAACCATCTTTTATGGTTGGTTTTAAAAGTATAATAAATGTATAAAAATGATAGGTATATCATAATTATTATCCTGGAGATGATGGAACAAAGATCCGTTTGTCCACGATCAACATACTAAAGTCATTTTGATGTTATGAACCAAACATCCTCAAAACACCCGACGTGAACTTAACTGATTAAGTAATTAAATATGTCATAAATGAAATAAATTGTTCAAGGATAAAGGATTAATCTCAAAAAATGTTCTTAAGAAATAAAATAATTGATATAAGTTTATTATATTGGTGTTAAAGGACATACATAGCAAGTATGGACTCGAGGTCATGATTTCATCTCAATTTCACTTCATTGAGGAATGTTTTAATGTTATACACCTAATTTATTTTATATGGTATATATACATCCCTTTTACATGTCATATCTTGAATCCTTCATATATTTTAAGTTGCAATTCATGTTACTTCATCCAAAGGGATTTGATGTGAATGTTACCAAGTGGTAAGAGGTTTCTTAACTCATTTTTTATTTATTGAGTTATACCATTACTTCATTGATTATGTTATGCCAAGATTATGTGTGAAATGACCTTTGATTTTTTATGTTGTATTTCCACTTGTTTTTTATGGGTATACATTTGTTACACATAATCATTTCATGCATTAATTCTCACTCTAATGACATGATCTTTGTAAGGGTTATTCATTATAGATTTTTATTTCTTTGGGACATACATTTTTATTATGCACCTATCTTGTTTTATGAGGTGTATATGCTAACTATTGAGATATTATATCATGAATGAATTTGATCATGATATTTAAAGCTCATTTGAGGTCATCTTTTTCATGAGATATTGATTTAAATGTTATAAAAGTTGCATTGGGTTTTCACAGTCTCAATTTCAATTCTTTGAGATATAATTCATGTTATGCACCATGTTTTACTTTATATGGTGTACTTATGTCCCCATGAACATGTTTTCACATATCCTTTCATGGAAATTATGAGTTTTTTACAGAATCATGTTATGTTTATTCAATGGGGTTTTGATTCAAGCATTACCCTAGTTGCAAGGGTTTCTTATCTCAAACTTCCTTGAGACATGATTGGATTGATACACCTATATTCATTTATATGGTGTATACAACGACTCTTGACATATAATATCATGACTATTTTTATACTCATGGTATTTTATGTTCCTTATGTTCTTTCTTTCAAATGGTTTTTGGTTTTAAAATGGCGTAAAGGTTTTTTCCTTTAAAAATGTTGTTTTAACATTTTTAAAGAATTTTAACCAAATGGCTATGTCATAGTGGTGTAGAGAATTTGAGGCCATGCCGTTGAGGATATGGCTATGCCACAATGATTTCGACCTTAGGGATTGTGTCGTATCCTTCACTATGGGAGGCCTGTTTGTTGGGGGCTGCATCATGGTGTCATAGATCACGTCGCAGATCTCTTCTCCATGTCAGTTATAGAAAGCAGGACCAGACTATTAGTCTTTGGGAGTTAAAGCCTTGATTGGGTTGTTACAATTTGAATTCAAGATTTTATTTTAGAATTGATTGGAGACTTTCATTTCAGAAATTTAATAGAGGAATTCAAGAGGCTTGAAGAAGGGTTTTTTCATACAGAGGGGTTCTCAAAAGATCCCCTAAAATACCGATCCTTCTTCTCCATTCGACATTATTCCTGAGCTCCAAAGGGCTGCAGAAACGACTCCACACCAAAATACTCACCCCTACGCCATAGCGATTCTGTTTTCAGAATAGTTCTACACCACAATATTTGTCTTTGCACTGTGGAGGTTTTTCTCCAGAGTTTCACATGCTGCTGTATGCTGTTCTACGCCATGGTGGTCCGTTCCCATGCCGCAAACCTTTGTCCTATGCTGTAGTGAGTTCCCCTGCACCGTGGTGGTTGTTCCCAACACACCTCCACACCGTAGTGCCCTTATGATGTGGAGCCTCCCAATTTTCCAGAGAGCCTTCCTCCTCCCTTCTTAAACTGAGCTTGAGGACCCACTTGATGAAGACCGACCTCAGGTAAGTTTCAGCTATACCCCTTTGACTTATTTCCCCTTTCCTTACTCTAGAACCCATGACATATTGGATTAGACTAGTTCTAGGAGTCCTTGGCTGGCGATTGTGTTCCGGTTGGTGTGCGAACATGGTTCAGGTGAAAACTCCTTTGAAGAACCTTGATGCTGATGTTGAAAACCATGAGGTAGGAAGTTCCTTACCATTTTGGGCCATGTATATGATGTTGGCATGATATGTTTTTTATTCTTGATTAACCCATTCTTGTTATGAGTTACATGTGGGTGCATGAGTGGCCACAAGGCTTGCTTGATTATGACCATGTGATTATGTGTGGCTCTTGATGTTTGATCTTGGTGTGCTTTGTTGTTCCTTGCTACGAAATGTGTTTCTTGTTGTGTTGTATAGCTTGTGGAACTATGTTTCAGGTATCAAGATGATGAGGTGGATCCTTGAGCTTTGTGCAATGTAGTCCAAACATCATTAAAGGAAGGTAAAAATATCCCTGTAGAGGGATGTGCATAAGTGTCTATTTAACCAACCTGATGCTGTCCAAACATCCTTAAAGGTGAACATGGATATTCCTATAGAGGGATATGAATAAGTGAATGACTAGTAGATACCAGTATGGGCTTCCTACGGACTTGAGCTGTGGTTGATTAAAAAGACAAGCTGACTGGGTATCAACTTGATAGAACATGTGACATTTCTAATGAAAACCACCATCTGAGTGGGGTGAGCCATGTTACAGACTGACATGGTGGATTGTGCAACGTTCTTGATGACAACCACCATCTGGGTGGGGTGAGATTTGTTACCATAAAAGTGGTACTTGTTTGATTTATCTGACATCCTTACCAAAAACAATCTTAAGTTGGTGAGGTCGGGGTTCATGGTGGCTTGGTCAACACATGATGAATCGACACATGTATGGTTTTATGTTTATTTGAGTATTGACTTATTTCATGACATACACTGTTATATATATTGTGAACTTATATCAAGAACGCATTGGTGGTGTCCTACCCAGTCTTGTACTCACACCATACTTGGGCATTTCGGTGCGTTTGTATGTTTCATGACTAGAGACCCGATAAAGGGCAATGAACCTATGGTGGATGACCGAGCATAGGAGTACGAAGATGACAACAGACCCGGAAAGAACCTGGAGGATCCGTGGATTATTTATTTATTCACCTGCTTTCTTTTTATTGGTTTGGCTTACCACTTTGGGAGCTTGTTATCTCTTGTATGACTTGTACACCATATTCAATTTCTGCATGATTACTCTAATTATTTATTATCTTGTTTATTATTTTTATTTTCTCGATGACATGATAGTGAGGATATACTATCCCCACTGATGGAATTATACCCACACTACTAGTCGACCACCTCTTGCGTATAGGGAGGCGTGCATGAGGTCATGTGACCTTCCGACTTGGACCCAATGGTTCGGGTTAGGATATTACAAAATGATATCCAATCACCAATTTTATTCTTTTCTTTTTGACTAACCTGGGACATGGTAGAAATGAGATAACTGTGTGGAACTCAAGAAGGGGAGTTTCCATGTGCCTGACCAACACATGTGTAACAGACCTCCAAGTTACCATGGACGAGATTGGTGTTAACATTGATTAAATTCACCTTGGGTGATGCACATGATGTTGATATGTGATTTATGAGATTTAGGGTGCATTCATGCATCATGATTAGGTGCATTAGTTCTTTAATTAAATGCTTTGAACTTTGTTATCTGTTCAGGGAAGATTCTCTACTTTGTCATATATTTGTATTGCCATGCTATTGTGATATATCATTAATGACATTAATTAGTTGAATTGATCATGTTGTTATGTTAGTATATATATGATGACTATGACTAACATATAGGGATGAAGACCAGGGTTAGTTCTAGGAGGGTTATACCTTGGGTTGAGGGTAAACTCCTAGAAGAAACCTTATGTGATCCCATATACTAATTTGGGTTTATCCTAACAACTCTATTTTTTAAAAGTGTTTCCTTCACATCACAGAAGATGTCACCTCGACGTAGTCTTATGAGACTACTTGGGAAGCAGGTGGGAATACTCCCACAAGGGTGGATGTTTTTGCTTTACCACTAGACGTGTAGGAGAATGAAACTGAGCATGATCCCATACCTGCTCTATGGTTTAGACAACAAGGACTCTTCAACTAGAAGTCTTTCTCTTAATGCCTTTTCTAGGCATAGGAGTTCAGAACTATGGTTGAATATTCCATGAATTTCAACTCCATCATTATTCATCCTTCCAGGGCACCATATTCCCTCAGGGTATTGAAGAATGAGTTGAAATCCTTGTGAATTTTATTTGCCTAGTAGAAACTCAGAAAGACCAAAAAATTAAGTTGAGATAGATCTCGTATCAGGTGTACAACCCATTTAAATACCCCCATATCGTATGGTTCTTTCCGAGCTAAAGGAGCTCAAAGCACAACTCGGGGACTTGGAGCAGAAGGGATTTATTAGGCCAAGTACTTAACTATAGGGTGCACTTGTGTTGTTCTCCAAGAAGGCGGACGATAGTCTTCGACTTTGCATTGATTACCAGAAACTGAACCAGGTGACAATGAAGAACCAATATCCCCTTCCCAAGATTGATGATCTTTTCGATCAATTATGGGGAGCCTAATGGTTCTCTAAGATTAATCTTCAATTGGGCTATCATCAGTTACAATTTAGAGAGGAGGACATTCTGCAGATGACATTTTAGAGCTTTTATGGGTTGTAAGAGTACGTGGTGATGCTGTTCGAGCTGAAGAATGTGCCTGTAGTGTTCATGGATCTCATGAATACGATCTTCCACCTATATCTGGACTCGTTCATCATGGTTTTTGTTGATGACATCCTCATATACTCACCAAAACCAGAGCACCATGCGAGACACCTTGAGATAGTCCCTGAGTACACTTCGAGCACATTGGATTTACGTCAAGCTGTCAAAATGTGAATTATGGATATGGGAGGTGAGATTCTTAGGGCATGTGGTGTCCGAGACATGCATATCTATAGACCCAGAAAAAGTAGAGGTAGTGACGTCCTAGACACATCCCTATAATGTGTTTGAGATCAAGAGATTTTTAGAATTAACAGGATATTACCGATGATTTATCTAGGATTTCTCTTGACTATCAGCACCCATGATAGCAATGGAAAAGAAAGGAGTGAAATTACAGTGGTAGAACTAGTGTGAGGAGGAGTTCCTTGATCTGAAGGGAAGTCTAGTGAAAGCTCCATCATTGACACTCCCCGAGCCTGGGATTGGTTATGTAGTGTGCTGTGATGCATCAGGCATAAGTCTGGGAGCAGTATTGATGCAGATAAGATAGAGAAAGTAATAGCCTATGGATCTTGTTATCTGTGACCCCACAAGTGGAACTACCCTACTCACAATATGGAGCTGACAACTGTGGTCCAACGCTCTGAAGTGTTGGTGACATTATCTATTTGGTGAGATATTTTTTGTTTACAAAAACCATAAGAGCCTTTACTATATATTCACATAGAGGGACCTAAATCTAAGACATAGGAAATGGGTAGAGTACCTTCATACATTCAACTTTGAGATGGATTTTGCATTGGGGAAGGGTAATGTCGTTGCGAATGCTCTTAGTTGTAATTTGTAGGATGAACATGAGCTTGATGTGAGGCCTTCAAAGGAGCAGTGATGTTTGATGATCATGTTGGCTAATTGGAGGAAAAATACTTAAGAGGATCAGGGATTAATGACTTGTTCCCCTTCAGTGATCACATCCTTACTTGTGGACTGGGTGAAGATTGGTCAGGTGGCAGACCCAGAGTGTGCTATGATGAGAGATCAACTAACTGGAGGTGACCTAATACTCAGATGGGTAATCAATGAAGATGATGTGGTCATGTTACATGGAATAGTAGTAGTCCCTACATCTATCAGAGAGGATCCGATGATGGATTACCATACCTTTAGATGGTAAGTACATCTTGGAGAAATGAAGATGTACCATGGCTTCTTATGATAGTTATGGTGGCCAAAAATGAAGAGGTACATTGCTAGTTTTATCTCCCAATTCCTTACCTACTAGAGGGCGAAGGCTAAGCACCAGTGTCCTAATGGATTACTTCAACCACTTCTAGTGCCCATGTGGAAGTGAGAGGATGTCATGATGGATTTTGGGATGGGGTTACCCAAGACCCTGAGGAGTCGTGATGTTGTTTGGGTGATTGTCGATCGATCGATGAAAGATTCCCACTTTTTATCGATCTGAGAGACACATTCAGCGGAGGAGTAGGGAAAGATCTACACCCATGAGATAGTATGCTTATATAGATTTCCCTTAATCATTTTTTAGAAAGAGATACACATTTTGCATCATAATTTTGGTAGGTCTTGTAGAAGTACCTAAGGACTCAACTGAGATTGAGCATAGAGAACCATCCACAGAAAAGAAAACAGTTTGACCAGACTATACGCTATTGGAGGATATGCTTTGATCTTGTGTTCTAGACTTTGGTGGAGTGTGGGATGATCATCTATACTTGGTTGAGTTCACATACAAAAAAAGTTACCAGGCTTAGATTCAGATGACACCTTATAAGGCTCTGTATGGGAGGCCATGTCATTCACCGTTTTGTTGGCCTGAGGTAGGTGAGGCAGTAGTTGTGGGGCCCAGTTTGGTTTAGAAGATATCTGAGAGAGTGTAGCTAATTTAGAAGAGGTTGATCACTGCTTAGAGCAGAAATATATCATATGCCGATCGTAGGAAGAGACCTTTGGAGTTGGCTGTGGGCGATCAAGTTTTCTTAAGAGTGAATCCTCATTTAGGGAATCAATGTTTGAGGAAGCAAGGAAAGCTATCGCCATGTTTTGCTGGACCCTTTGAGATCACCAAACATGTGGGGACAATGACATACCAGATGGACCTTCCTCTGCGTTATCAAGGCATGCATGATGTGTTCTACGTTTCTTAGCTTCGGAGGTACATGCCTAATCCTGTGCATATTATAGACTATAAGGACAATGAGTTGGAACCAGATGCATATTATGAGGATCATCCAGTGCATATTATAGATCAGAGTGAGAAATTCATCTAAGGGAAGATGGTACCACTTGTTCAGATTTAGTGGAAGCATGGAAAGATCCAGAAGGATACTTGAGAGCGGGATGTTGACATTCCAGTTCAGTGACCTGAGTTATTTAAACATGAACCTCATAGACACTTCTTAAGGATGATAATCCTTTAAGAGGGGGAGAATTGAAACTCCTAAATTTTTTTCTTTAATGAAAATATTGTTTTCCTCCTCCTCCTTGTTTCAAGTTGAAATCATTTTTGGATAAAGGCCTGAGGGATTTGGGAATTTTTTATAGGCTTAAGTGTGTTTTGGACAAGCTTACTACCAAAACAGGGGGTACCACACCATGGTCTAAATGGATATGCTATAGGGTTTTAGAGAAATCAAGGCTATTACACAGAGGATATGGCTACGCCATAGTGATTATAACCTTAAGAATTACATTGTATCCTTCACTATGGGATGGATGTTCGTTGGGGGCTACACTATGGTGTCATAGACCACGTCGTAGAGCTCTTCTCCATGACAATTATAGATAGAGAGTCTAGGATGTTGGTCCTCAGGAGTTAAATCCTTGAATGGGCTGTTACGATTTGAATTCAAGGTTTCTTTTTAGAATTTATTGGTGGATTCTGTTTTGGAAATTTAATAGGGGAATTCAAGAGCCTTGAAGAGGGGATTTTCATGCAAAGGGGATCTCATAAGATCCCCTAAAATACTGATCCTTCTCCATTTGACATTGTTCCAGAGCTCCGAAGGGCTATAAAAACAACTCCACACCACAGTTCTCACCCCTACACCATAACACTTCGATTTTTAGAATAATTCTATGCCGCCATATTCCTTTATGCACCATAGAGGTATTCCTCCAGTGCTTCACATGCCACAATATCCTATTCTGCATCGTGGTGGCCTATTCCCATGATGTAGCCATTCCTCCTGCACTGTAGTGAGTTCCCTTGCATCATGGTGGTTGTTCCCAATACACCTCCATGCCACAGTGCCCTTCTTTGCACCATGGAGCCTCCCAATTTTATAGAGAGCCCCCCCTTCTAAACTGAGCTTGAGGACCCTCTTGATGAACATTGACCTTGGGTAAGTTTTATCTCTACCCATTTAACTTGTTTCCCATTTCCTTACTTTAGAAACCGTGACATGTTTGATTGGACCAGTTCTATGAGTCCTTGGAATGCAATCATGTTTTGATTAGTGTACAAACATGGTTCGGGTGATGACGCCTTTAACAAACCTTAACGTTGATGTTGACTACTGTGAGGTAGGAAGTTCCTTACCATTTTGGTCCATGTATATGATATTGGCATGATATGTTGTTTATGCTTGTTTAACCCATGCTTGTTACGAGTTTCATGTGGGTGTGTGAGTGACCAGGAGGCTTTCTTGATTATGATCATGTGATTATGTGTGGCTCCTGAAATTTGATCTTGATGTGCCTTGTTGTTACTTACTATTAAATGTATTTCTTATTATGTTGCATTGCCTGTGGAACTGCGTTTTAGTTATCCAGATGGTTAGGTGGATCCTCGAGGTTGGTGCGATGTGGTCCCAATGTCCTTAAAGGTGAGCATGGATATCCCTACAGAGGGATGTGCATAAGTGTCCATTTAGCTAACCCGATGCAGTCCAAACATCCTTAAAGGCGGGCATGGATATTCCTGTGGAGGGATGTGAATAAGTGGATGAATGAAAAATACTGGTATGGGTTTCCTAAGGACTTGATCTGTGGGTGATTAAAAGGATAAGCTGACTGGGGATCGACTTGATGGAACATGTGGTGTTTCTGATGACAACCACTATATGGATGGGGTGAGTTGTGTTACGAATCGACATGGTGGACCATGTGGAATTCCTAATGATAACCACCATCTTGGTTGGGTGAGATTTGTTACCTTAAAAGCGATACTTTTCTGACTTATCAGATATCCTTATCAACAACGAGCCGAAACAGGTGGGGTTGGGGTTCATGGTGGCTTGGTCAGTGCATGATGATTTGACACATGTATGGTTATATGTTTATTATAGAATTTACTTATGTTATGACATAACATATTATATATATTGCGCACTTATGTTAATGAAGCATTGGCGATGTCACACTGATTCCTTTACTCACACTCTACCCAGGAATTTAGGTGCACTTGTAGATTTCAAGAATAGATACCTAGTGAAGGGAAAGTGACCTATGGTGGATGGTTGAACATAATAGTACAGAGCTGGTAGCGGACATGGAAAAACTTCTAAGGATCCACAATTTATTTATTTATTTACCCGCTTTCTTTTTCTTGGTTTGTCTTACCACTTTGGAAGCCCGTTATCTCTTGTATGACTTGTATGCTATATTCTATTTTTGAATGATTACTTTGATTATTTATTATCTTCTTTAATATTTTTATTTTCTTGATGAAATTATACTAAGGATATAGTGTCCCCACTGATGAACTTATACCCTCACTGCTAGTCATAACAATAATAGCCCAGAACCCACACTCTCAGATCCTGTGCTGAAATCCATGACTTTACATTTTCAGCTATGATGTCAATAACTGTGACCCAAATTTTCCATCAAAACCTTACCACATCAAAAGTAAAACTTGGATCACTTACATTATAGTGGACCTTTTAGGTTTAGAGTTTTAGAAAATTAGGACAAAATCCTATATAAACAATTCACATCAACTTGGACTCATAAATAACCAGTTCATAAAGTTTAACATCATCTCCCATTTAACCCAGCTTTTCTTATTTCACAATAGGTCATCAACATCATCCTTGTGAAATCCTTTATAGACATAAATCATTTAACATCATTATTTAAAACGCGGGGAAAAGGAAACATACAAAGGGCGATCTCACATGCTTAATAAGGTTAAACATAAGAATTAACAATTAAATGTCATCAATGAGCATAAGAGTTCATAAGAGTATGATGAAATAATCAAAGTGCGTGAGCGAATTATAAAAGAAATCATACCCATCAATACCTGGTCTATCAAATATGAAAAAATGGAAAAGGGAAGAGTCATTTGAATTAATAATCATGAGCCATGTGATATCAATATCGATCATTAGAAACATTATAAACCCATAATAAACATACAAAAAACGTGTTGGTATCTTGGAACATCATCTCATTGAACCCATACATAACCCTTATAAAACTCTTACAAATTGGAATAACCATACAAATGACTTCTAATATAATTATTTGGAGAAAATAATCATTATCCAATGCATCAGAGTGCTATCTGGGTGCACCCATTGTATAAGCTATATCAGGCTCACCCAGTTCTATCTGGGTGCACCCATCATTTATAACGTCCAAGAACCAAATACATAGATAAATCATCAAAACTAATTGAAACAACCTTTATTCTTTTTAGAATATGATTAACCCATGGAAAGGAAATGAGTTCCACAACAATATCTTTGAAACACGGTTAACCTATGGAAATGAACCAGGTTCCAAAACAATCTCATTGAAATATGATCACCCCATGGAAAAGAAATGGGTTCAATAAAAATCTATTTGAAACATGATTAACCCATGGAAAAGAAATGTGTTCAATGAAAATATCCTTGAAACATGATTAACATATAGAAAAGAAATTGGTTCCATAACAATCTCTTTAGAACATGATTAACCTGTGGAAAAGAAACAGGTTCCAAAGCAATCTCTTCAAAACATGATTAACCCATGTAAAAGAAATGGGTTCAATAATAATTTATTTTAAACAATCTTAATACATTCATAAAACAATGAGGATGGTATTAATACAAAATATCCCCAATAGAGGATAAATAACAACAAGGGTTGTTGAAGTTGATGAATGGAAATACCATTAAAAGATCATTAAAAACATTCATTTGGAAAATAACCTTTAAACATTACAAAGCCTCCCATACCACATTGAAACATTTGAATCATTAAAACTATGAATTAAATAACATTAAATGAAGATTATAATTCCATGAGAATAAGGAGATTCATTATATATCATGTAAAAGGAGAAATATATACACCTTATAAAAGAAAATAGGTGTAAAACTTAACAAACGTCACAAGGAAAATTGTGACAAAAATCCATTATTGCTTCGGTAACTTTGAAATCGTGAACCCCATGAAAGAATAATCATTAAATGAAAATTAGAATATCATGATAAATAAGGAGATTCATGATATAACATGTAAAATAGGTAGTATATTGATAAAACACTATTTTGTTGAATATTTTATTGATAATGAATGATATAATTTCCTCACATTGTGTTAAATATGTTTATCTATAAAATATTTGGGATTTGATCATTCATTTGAATATTTGATTAAAATTCCAGTTTTACCCTTTATAGTGCACTGTAGTATTTCGAAGATAAATATTTTTATATTTATTATTTGAAATTGAAATTTTGTAACAGTGTTCCTAACTTAATTTTCTACAACTTTCATTCAGAACACTAGAGCTGATAAGTGCATTTGGATGGAGTAAATGGGACATTAAGACAATGGTGGGCTGGACTCGGCAGAATGGAAATGGGTTCTGTATTTGGGCCATATCTTCTTCATCCGGTCTTGGATTAATCCCATATTTTGAGAGGGGCTCGGGGATTCATTTTCCCACAAATCATCCTTCTAGAAGGAGATCTGGTTCATGCGTTTTGGAGGTCAAATGGGCGTTGAAAGTTGTATTAAAATATTTGGCTGAGATTTCCCATTCACACTTGAAACCTCTTTAAACCTAGCCTCCCCTCCACTCTATAAATTGGAGTTTTTCTCATTTGGAGGGTTTGGGGATGTGCATTAGGATATTGGAGGCAGAGGAGAATTTTTTTCACCCAAATTCTCCAACCATTGTAAGAGGGGTAGCTCTTGAAGCAAGGATCCCCTCATCGAAGCCTCCTTCTCTTCTTCATTTTGTAATGTTTTCATTTGTGTAATAAACTTCTTTGTTCTTCTTTTATTTCTTCTCTTTTATTCTGTTTTTTTTAAATTTATTATTCTCTTAATCTTCCTCTTTGGGCTGGAATTCTTGAGTAGAAGCGTTATTGGGTTATACCCATTATAAACCTATGCACATGCAAAACGCTTCTACGATGATTACGCCACCCATGGAAGAGTAGTATTTTAGTAATCGATCTATCTTCTATCCTTATTCATTCATTTATTTTGAATCAATGATCTACTGTAATTCACATATTATGATCTATTAATTGAGTTTTTAATTTAAATGAAACTAAGCAAGCAATTGAATAGTTAACACAAAACACGCGAGGTCGGGAATTGTGTGAATTATGAGAGCGTAACCTTAACCGGTAATTGAAAACCACACGGGATCAATTTGTAGAGTTCAAATATAATCCATAAACTCAATTAATCCTCATTTATAGAGTGGTTATGTGCCTTAATTTACCACTGACCATAAGCTAATTTTAGAACATCAATCAAAGCAGGGTGTTGCGATTGCATGTTCCGAAGTTAGCCTAAGGTTAAATTCACTTCAATCTTCGTGGTAAAGTTAATTCTCGTAGGGTTCGGGATTTAACAAATTAAGGGATCATAATTAAGTGGATATTGATTTAAATGATAATGATTAATAATTGAATGAAGAGGTAGAGTTAGATCGATTACGCCTTTTAAAATATTTTCTAAAAAAACATCTTCTTGTTGTTTCTTTTTAATCAAACTTCATTTCAAAATTAAAAACAAAAAAAATACAATCTTCATCCAGCAAAATTCTTCTAGATTTATAAACTATAAACAACCACCCCCATAATTTCAAGTAGTGTTTTTATTCCCTTTTATTTTGTTTCTAGAATACCTCTGAAAAGTTGTTTTAATTCACTTCCTCCTTTGAGAGACGACCTTGGTCAGCCACTCTGCTGCACCTAAGTACCCCAAAATCACACTAATCATTTGAGGGCGCCCACGACAGCGCTCTATCAAATTGGTGCCGTTGCTGGGGAGGCAATTAATTATTTCAACTAATTAGAGGTATTTATTATGTTTTACATTTTATTCTCTTCCTCTCTTCTTTCTTCCGTCTTTACCCAATCTGATTTTTTTTCTCCTTCTTTTATTTCCTTCTACTTCTTTTTGGACCATCAACTCAAACTTATATTTTTTATTTTACTATGGTCCAATTTCCTTATTTTCATATTTCATTGATTGATGACACGAAATAATCCCAAAGATATCTTAGATCTTGACCCTGAGATTGAACGTAGCCTTAGGGCTCGAATCAGACATTCTCAGTCTACGGGAAAATTCAATATTCAACCAGTTGGTGATTTTCTTTCTTCTGGAAACATTGAAATTGGAAGCTATTCAAATTCAAACATAAAAGAAGAACCAATGGCTGGAAATAATGGAAATGAACTTAATATAACCATTTGAGAATTGGCTGCACCTGATATTAACTATCAACCAAATTGTATTGCATACCCAAATCTCGAATCGGACTTTGAACTGAAATCTGGGTTAATTCACTTACTTCCAAAGTTTCATGGCCTCTCTGGTGAGGATCCCAATAAACATTTGAAATAATTTAATGTGGTTTGCTCAACCCTTAAACCAAGAAATGTTTCTGAAGATCAAATCAAATTAAGAGCATTCCCATTCTCACTTGACGGAGCTGCAAAAGATTGGATGTATTATTTACAACCCGAAGATGTAACTTGTTGGAATGATTTGAAACGTCTTTTCTTGCAGAGATTTTTTCCAGCATCAAGGACCACTTCCATTTGTAAGGAGATCTCAGGGATCAAGCAAGCCCAAGGGGAGTCAATGTATGAGTACTGGGAGAGATTCAAGAAGTTGTGCGCAAGATGTCCACATCACCAAATCAGTGAGCAACTGCTCATCCAATACTTCTACGAAGGACTCACACCCATGGAGAGGATCATGGTGGATGCTGCAGCTGGAGGAGCATTGGTGGAAAAGACACCAGTAGCTGCACGAGCATTGATCGACAAGATGGCCTAAAACTCCCAACAATTTGGTGATAGAGGTACACCACATGTCATGGGAGTACATTAGGTAAGTCCTTCTTCTCTTGAAAGTCATTTGATTGATACTAAGTTAGAAGAATTGACAACTATGGTGAGGCAAATTGCTTTGGCACAAAAGACATCTCTACCCCCTCCTTCAAGGACTTGTGGCATTTGCACTGAGACAAGCCACCCAACTGACTGTTGCCCACAACTACAAGAGACAGAGGATTGTGCAACAGTATTCCCAGGGAGACCATTTCAGCAGCAGCAACAACCATATCCCCAAAAGAAGTTTGATTCATTTTCTCCAACACACAACCAAGGGTGGAAAGATCAACCGGACATGAGGTATGGCTCTGGATAATAACAAAGGCCCCCTTTTCAACCAAACTTCCAGCAGCCTCCACCTTACCAACAGGGTTTCCAATAACCCCAAAGGAGATTTGAAGCTCAACCATCAACAAGTCAGCAACAAGGGAATCCTCCACCAAAGGTAGATTCTAATACTGATGATCTTTTGAAGAAAATTTTTCTTAATCAACAGAATGAGCTGAAGAGTCAAATTTCGGAGCTGAGGGAGTTGAAGACTCAAATGAGCCAGATTGCCACCGCCCTCCATGAACTTGTAAGTAAGAATTCCGGAAATCTACCTTCCCAACCCACTCCAAATCCAAAGGGTTATGTTAGTTCCATAACATTGAGAAGTGGGAATAAAATTAACAATACATATGTACCTACCATTCCACCGGGATTCACCTCAACTCCGGAGAAGCCGCATTCCAAACCAACTGATGAACAATCCAAGGATAAAGATAAAGGTAAGAAAAATATTGATGATATTCCTCCTAAACCCCTTCCTTTTCCAAACAGGGTTGTTCAAACCAAGAAGATGGCTGAAGAAGCAATGCAAAAGGAGGTTTTGGACACATTCAAGCGTATGGAGATCAACATTCCTCTACTTGAAGCCATTAAGCAAATCCCAAGGTATGCCAAATTCTTAAAAGAACTCTGCACCAATTGAAGAGGGCTCAAGGGAAATGAGAGGATCAACCTTGGAAGGAATGCCTCGGCACTCATTACACCAACTCTAGCAATGGCAACAAAGTGCAAGGATCCCAGGACATTCACCATCCTATGTACCATAGGGGAGTTGCACTTCTCTGATGCTCTTTGTGATTTAGGAGCTTCAATAAATGTGATGCCTCACTCTGTATTCTCTTCCTTGTAGGTTGGTGAGTTGAAGCCAACAAGAGTAGTGGTGCAATTGGCGAATAAATCTACAACATATCTAGTGGGAGTCCTTGAGGATGTACTTGTTCGGGTAAGAGACATGATCTTTCCAGCGGATTTCTATGTTCTTAACATGGAGGATGATCATGTAAGTTCTCATGCCCCCATTATCTTAGGTAGGCCCTTCCTCAAAACTGCAAAAACTATCATAAATGTCAATGAGGGTACACTTTCCATGGAATTTGGGGATGAAGTTGTGATATTTAATGTTATGGATTCTATGAAGTACCCCTATGAGGACCATTCTGCTTTTGTTATCTCCCATTTTGAACAACCAAGTAAAAACTCCATGGAATTTTATTGTCCTATGCTTAGGGAGATTATGAGTATTGGTTCGAGTTTGATGTCTAAGAGCACTTCCACACATGTTGCTGATACACAATCCTCTCTCGGATTTGATTTTGATGTGGATTCATATTCGGATTTTGATCATGTGAACTCTAATTATGACATGGATGTTGAGTATGCTGATGGATTTGATGCTTTATTATCTGTTTTTGATGATGTATATTCTGATACCGATGCTCTTTGTGCACATATTTCAGTTCCTTCAATGTCTCCATCCATACTACACCCTCCTTCATTAGAACTCAAGCCATTGCCACCAAATCTGAAATACTCATACTTGTTGAGTGGTGAGAGATTATCTGTTATCATTGCTAACAATCTCCCTTTTGAACATGAAGAAAAGCTTTTGAATATTTTGAGGGAGAACATCAGGGCGATTGGGTGGACCTTGGCTGACATATCAGGTATTAGCTCCTCCATTTGCTTGCATAGGATTCTCTTGGAGGATGGGGCTAAACCGGTGAGACAGCCACAAAGGAGACTCAATCCCACCCTCCTGGAAGTTGTTAAAAAAGAAGTTGAGAAATTGCTCGAGGCAGGTATAATCTTTCCCATTTCAGATTCTCAGTGGGTAAGTCCAATTCAGGTTGTGCCTAAGAAAACTGGTTTTACTGTTGTTAAAAATGAGAAAGATGATTTAGTTCCAATGAGGGTGCAAAACAGTTGGAGTGTGTGTATTGATTATAGAAAACTAAATCAGACCACTCGCAAGGACCATTTCCCCCTCCCATTTATTGATCAAATGCTCGAGAGACTAGCTGGGAAAACACACTATTGTTTCTTGGATGGATTTTCTGGATATTTTCAGGTTCCTATAGCTCCAGAGGATCAGGAGAAGACTACATTCACCTGTCCCTTTGGCACATTTGCCTACCGGAGGATGCCATTTGGACTTTGCAACGCCCCAGGTACCTTCCAGAGATGTATGGTGAGTATTTTTTCTGATTTTATTGAGACCTGCATGGAGGTATTTATGGATGATTTTACAGTGTATGGGTCTTCATTTGATGAATGTCTACGTAGTTTGGGAAAGGTGTTGAATCGTTGTATTGAGAAGAATCTGGTCCTGAACTTTGAAAAGTGTCATTTTATGGTAGAGCATGGCATTGTCTTAGGGCATGTAGTGTCAAAAAATGGGATAGAGGTTGATAGATCTAAGGTAGACATTATTTCATTCTTACCCTATCCTTCATGTGTGTGTGATGTTAGATCTTTCCTAGGGCATGCAGGATTTTATCAGTGCTTCATCAAAGATTTTAGTAAGATCACTCTTCCTATGTCACGATTACTTCAAAAAGATTCTGATTTTGTGTTTGATGATTCTTGTAGGACTTCCTTTGATGAGATAAAGAAGTGTCTAACCACTCCACCTATCATACAGCCCCCACGGTGGGACCTTCCATTTGAGCTTATGTGTGACGCCTCCAACTTCGCAGTTGGAGCTGTCTTATCTCAGAGGGTGGAAGGACGTTCACATGTAATTGCCTATGCATCAAGGACATTGGATTCAGCCCAATCAAACTACACAACCACGGAAAATGAGTTTCTTGCTGTCATATTTGCTTTAGATAAATTCCGTTCATATTTATTGGGCTTTAAAGTAGTTGTTTTTTCTGACCATACAGCTTTGAGGTACCTCCTGAAGAAGCCAGATGCAAAGCCACGACTTATCCGTTGGATGCTCCTTCTTCAAGAGTTTGACCTTGAGATAAAGGAAAAGAAGGGGTCAGAGAATTTGGTGGCGGATCACATGAGTAGGATTACTCACACACTAGAGGATGACACCTTGGACCAGGTACCACTTCAGGACACTTTTCCTGATGATCATCTTTATTCCATCTCAGGTACGCATCCTTGGTATGTTGATTTAGTGAACTACATTGTTGCCTCTGAAATCCATGCAAATTTAAAGAATCATCAAGTCCAAAAATTAAAAAGTGAGTCTAGGTTTTATGTGTGGGATGATCCTTACCTCTGGCGCATGTGTAGTGACCAAGTCATTAGGATGTGTGTTCCCGATCATGAGTTTGAGTCTGTTTTGCATTTCTGTCATACACTTTCTTGTGGTGGACACTTTGGACCCCAACGGAAAGCTAGGAAGGTTTTGGAATCTGGATTATATTGGCCTAGATTATTCCATGATGCCCATGTGTTTTGTAAGTCATGCTCTCATTGCCAACACACTGGGAACATTTCTAAGAGACATGAGATGCCCCAACAACCCATACTATTCTGTGAGATTTTTGATGTATGGGGCATTGATTTTATGGGTCCTTTTCCTAGTTCATTTGGATTTTTGTATATTTTGGTTGCTGTTGATTATGTGAGTAAATGGGTGGAGGCTAAGGCCACCAGGACTGAAAATTCTCATGTTGTAGTGGATTTTGTCAAGGCTCAAATTTTCTGCAGGTTTGGAGTACCAAAGGCCATCATCAGTGACCAAGGGACACACTTTTTCAATAGGAATTTTGCTTCACTCCTTCGAAAGTATGGGGTGACACAAAAAACATCAACACCATACCACCCCCAAACAAATGGGCAGACTGAGGTTTCAAATCGTGAGTTGAAACAAATCTTGGAGAAAACCGTGCAGCCAAATAGGAAGGATTGAAGCAAGTGCTTGGATGATGCATTGTGGGCTTATAGAACAGCATACAGGACCCCCATTGGTATGTCCCCATTTCGGATTGTTTTTGGGAAAACATGTCATCTCCCAGTAGAAGTCGAGCATCGGACTTATTGGGCTATAAAGAAATGCAACATGGATTTGGCCCAATCTGGAATCCAAAGAAAGCTGCAAATTCAAGAGCTTGAGGAGATTAGATTATCATCATATGAGGACTCAAGGCTCTACAAGGAAAGATCAAAAGCATCTCATAACAAAATGATCCAACAAAGGGAGTTTCATGTTGGAGAGAAAGTCCTTCTCTATAGTTCACGACTCAAGCTGATGCCTGGTAAGTTGCGTTCTAGATGGTTAGGTCCTTATATTGTGACTAATGTTTTTCCTTATGGTGCAGTGGAGATCACACAAGAGGAAACTGGAAGGATCTTTACAGTCAACGGGCAACGTTTGAAGAGATACATTGAGGGACTTCCTACTAATGCAGTGGATTTTATCACACTGCATGACCCCATCATCACTTGAGCACATCAGGCTGTTTCTAACCCTTTCACTTTTATATCATTTGTCCTATTTAAAAATTCTTCATTTCATGTGCATATATCATCTCATGGGTTCACATTGAGGACAATTCAATATTTTAAGTGTGGGGGAGGGAACCTTTTAGTTTAGTAATTTCAATTGTTTTCCTGTTTAAAAAAAATTTGTGTGTTTTTCAAATTTTGTGTGTTTATTTTTCAATTTTCTTTGTGTTTTTGAAATTTTTGAGCTGAAATGATTCTCATAACAATTTTGAAATGCATATCAATGAGTGAAACAATTTATCCCTTGAAACTAAGCTTAAATGAATGCTGAAAATGACTTTGTTTCAAGTTCAAATATTTAGTAATTTCATGGAAAGTACGCTGCATTTTGAATCCCATGCCACATCTCACTGTCTTTATATTTGAAATCACTTTCCTGTGAGGATTCTAAACCATTATTTTCATATTCTTTACATTCACCTCACTTCTTGAGAGAACCAAACCATGCTTGATTTAACCAGAATTTGATCTATTCCAATCAAAACTTTAGGGTTTGAGGTACATATGTTTAAATGATTGAGGCATTTGTTTGGTATTAAAGCCCCTATTTCAAAGAATCCTTTTTTATAATGGCCTACCTTGAATATTTAATCCTTGTAGCCCTTATAAGCCATGCACAACCTGTTAGGTCAGCCACATTACAATCCAATTTTCCCTATCCAACCAACTCTTGAAGTGAAATTGCATAATCTAGTTGAGCTTAAGTGTGGGGGAATCTATCTTGTGTTGTGCCACCACATTTTGTGATACTTTGGGTGGAAAATTAAATTCTTAAGAGATGTGTTTTCTACTGAATAAAGAAATTATATTGAAAGATGTGCCTTTTCTGGATCTTTCATGACAAGTGAAGCTATGCCTTTTCTGGAGCTTCTAATTGAGGTGGAAAGTTGTGCCCATCTGGAGCTTTCAAGAAAATCATGTTTGAGAAGATTGAATTTTTTGATGCTGAAATGATGAATGGTGTAAAATTTTCATGACTTTTCATGATTATGGAGATTAATTGATACTATAGGGATTGAGGATAAGACCATATTTAAGTGAAAATTAGATTAATGAAATTTTGCTTCAAAAAGAGTCAAGCCCTCCTCATTCAGCCTCAGAATTTTTTTCACATCTAAATCCTACCAACCGAAAGCCACAGAACAACCCTGGAAAGTCCTCATGATTAACATATGTTCTTGACTCACATCGGGTAGCGATGTAGGAATCTATCAAGCCTATGGTGACCCTTGTATGAGTTTGTATGAGAAAGACATTGCAAAAAAATGACATTTGTGTGATAAGAGAAAATTCAAGCGAGGTAAGTGTTTTGTGCATGGGAGGATAAATGAAGTGGAAATATATTGAATGATATAAATGGAGAACTTGAAATAAGGTTTTTTATGAGGCATGATATCTTTTGATTATTGGTGTGAAATTGATTGATCTCAAGGATATTTGTTTTAAAATTGGTTTTGATTTGATATTGATGTTTACTTGATATGAGGTTTTGCTCAGGAGTGCAAAAGGGTAAGTGTGGGGGAGTTGATAAAACACTATTTTGTTGAATATTTTATTGATAATGAATGATATAATTTCCTCACATTGTGTTAAATATGTTTATTTATAAAATATTTGGGATTTGATCATTCATTTGAATATTTGATGAAAATTCCAGTTTTACCCTTTATAGTGCACTGTAGTATTTCGAAGATAAATATTTTTATATTTATTATTTGAATTTTAAATTTTGTAACAGTGTTACTAACTTAATTTTCTACAACTTTAATTCAGGGAACTAGATCTGATAAGTGCATTTGGATGGAGTAAATGGGACATTAAGACAATGGTGGGCTGGACTCGGCAGAATGGACATGGGTTCTGTATTTGGGCCATATCTTCTTCATCCGGTCTTGAATTAAGACCATATTTTGAGAGGATCTCGGGGATTCATTTTCCCACAAATCATCCTTATGGAAGGAGATCTGTTTCACGCGTTGTCAAGTTCAAATGGGCGGTGCAAGTTGTATTAAAATATTTGGACGAGATTTCCCATTCACACTTGAAACCTCTTTAAACCTAGCCTCCCCTCCACTCTATAAATTGGAGTTTTTCTCATTTGGAGGGGTTGGGGACGTGCATTAGGATATTGGATCCATAGGAGAATTTGTTTCACCCAAATTCTCCAACCATTGTAAGAGGGGTAGCTCTTGAAGCAAGGATCCCCTCATCGAAGCCTCCTTCTCTTCTTCATTTTGTAATGTTTTCATTTGTGTAATAAACTTCTTTGTTCTTCTTTTATTTCTTATCTTTTATTCTGTTTTATTTAAATTTATTCTTCTCTTAATCTTCCTATTTGGGCTGTAATTCTTGAGTAGAAGCATTATTGGGTTATACCCATTATAAACCTTTGCACATGCAAAACGCTTATACGATGATTACGCCACCCATGGAAGAGTAGTCTTTTAGTAATCGATCTATATTCTATCCTTCTTCATTAATTTATTTTGAATCAATGAGCTACTGTAATTCACATATTATGATCTATTAATTGAGTTTTTAATTTAAATGAAACTAACCAAGCAATTGAATAGTTAACACAAAACACGTGAGGTCGGGAATTGTGTGAACTGTGAGAGCGCAACCTTAACCGGTAATTCAAAACCACACGGGATCAATTTTTAGAGTTCAAATATAATCCCTAAAATCAATTAATCCTCATTTCCAGAGTGGTTATTTCCCTTAATTTACCACTGACCATAAGCTAATTTTAGAACATCAATCAAAGCAGGGTGTTTCGATTGCATGTTTCGAAGTTAGCCTAAGGTTAAATTCACTTCAATCTTCGTGGTAAAGTTAATTCTCGTAGGGTTTGGGATTTAACAAATTAAGGGATAATAATTAAGTGTATATTGATTTAAATGATAATGATTAATAATTTAATGAAGAGGTAGAGTTAGATCGATTACGCCTTTTAAAATATTTTCTAAAAAAACATCTTCTTGTTGTTTCTTTTTAATCAAACTTCATTTCAAAATTAAAAACAAAAAAATGCAACCTTCTTCCAGCAAACTTCTTCTAGATTTATAAACTATAAACAATAACCCACATAATTTCAAGTAGTGTTTTTATTCCCTTTTATTTTGTTTCTAGAATACCTCTGAAAAGTTGTTTTAATTCACTTCCTCCTTTGAGAGACGACCTTGGTCAGCCACTCTGCTGCACCTAAGTACCCCAAAATCACACTAATCATTTGAGGGCTCCCACGACAGCGCTCTATCATATATACACCTTATAAAATAAGGTAGGTTTATAACATAACAAATGTCATAAAGAAGGAAAATTGTGACAATAATCCATTATTGCTTTGGTAACATTGAAACCGTAAACCCCATGAAAGAATAATCATTAAAGGAAACATTTAAATACCATGAAGATAAAATAATTTAGGATATAATATATCAAAAAGGGTATTTGATACACTACAAAAAATAAGTAAGTGGTGAATATGACATTTATCTCACATATGTAAAAAGTGAGATGAAAATCCATTACCACTTGAGTAAATTTTGAATCATGAGATACGTGAAAGTATAAAATCGATTGAAAAATTTAATATCATTAAATAAATTAAAATCATTATATTACAATTCATAGTTCAATAGATACACCATATAAAAGAAACTAGGTTCATAACAATACAATATGCCTCAATGAAATGAAATTGAGACGAAATCCCTTAAAACTGTAGTAACATCCGAATTGAAAACCCCTAAAGTAATAATAATCAAATGAAACATTTATATACCATGATTATAAAAAAATCATGATATAATACATCAAAAGTTCAGTAGATACACCATAAAAAATAAATAAGTGGCGATTATGATGTATGTCTCACAAATAGTAAAAGCGAGACAAGAATCCCTTACCTGAGTTCAATTTGTCATGCTTGTCCTCTATCTTACTGAATATTAAACTTATGTTAATTATCTACTTGCTTAATAACCTTTTAAAAGTTTATTATTACTTTTATTTCACTTATAAAAAAGTTATATATAATTACTTAATAAAAAATGTTTAAGCCAGATGTTTTGACCATATTTGATTTATGTGTCAAAAACGACTTTGGTAGGTCAACTATGATCAAATGGGTCATTATTAAAATATATCCAGAATAATAATAATGACATAATTATCATATTTATACATAAATTACACCTTTTAAAACCAATCATGAAATATGGTTATGAAAAATGAACCAATGTTACAATCATGAAGACGGTAGGCTGTATGTATGCATGAGCAACGTTCCCATTTTTCAATGATTCTTATAGAAGAAAGGTAAGTAAAATTTCTTTTTATAGAATGATAATTATATCATATATACCATATTATTTAATCATATATACTTATATATATAATTATTGTGATGTAAAAGGAATCACATCACATTGAGGAGGTGGTAGTCTACACTTCCACAAACGACGTTATCACTTTTTCAGTGTGTGAAAGGGTAATAAATAAAATGATATATTATATTTCTAGAAGGGTAATTATTTCATTAATATAATATATATTCTATTTATTTCACATATTTTTAATTAAAATAATCTTTAATAAATTCCATGTAATGTGTGAACGTATCTCATCGCTTTGAGGAGACAGTAGTCCACACATCCACAAACGATATTATCACATTTGCACAAAATGGAAAGCATAAAGACATGTGTTATATAAAAATTATATAAGTATGAAGACAACATAAATATCATAAAAATAGGGTTTACCTTTCAAAATATTTTTTATAACTGAAACTATATAGCTTCTTCCATACTCTAAAGCTTTATAATTGTTGAAGGCCAGGAAGATTCATTTTTTGTCTTTTTCTTTACTTAACTTATTATATAGGTCACTTTCATAGAATAGTATCCCAATAACTCATAAAATTTTAAAAAATGGTTTATATGGTCAAAATATTAGAAACAAATGTATTTTTGACAAGTTTGTAGGTCATTTTGGCCCTTAAGTTTAATGTTTAGTCCCTAGTTAAGCTTAATTTTGTCTTAATTACTATAATTAATTTTAATTACTTTCACTAATATTTTTGGTCAAAAAATTAATTTGATCTTATTAGAACAAAATTTTCAAACTGATTATAAATAAATATATCCATTTTTTCAAATTCAATTCATATAAGTGACTAAAATTAATTTAAAACTAATTTCGCAGACGCTACGAGACAACGAGTTTTTAAGGATAAAAGTTCAAAAGTTTGAAATGTTTTTATATCCAATTTCAATGTTAAATTGAATCCATTGACCTAAAATAGATTTATTGATGTATAATTTAACTAAATATACTTTAAAAACAATTTAAAATATAATTTAACTATATAAATAAATTAGACAAAAAAGCAGTTTTTAATTAAAATGTAGTGTTTTTTACTATTCATGAAAAAATGAAACTTTTCAGAAAAATATAAAAAATTCACCCAAAGTGAATTTTGATATTCTTATTTTAAAAAATGAAGTTTATTTTTTCATATAAAAATTATAAGTGTCAAAAAATAGATTTAAAATAGGTTCTCCATTAAAAGGTGGTAAAAATACCATATTAAATAATAATATTAATAGTATATTATTTTTAGGTATAACTTAATCTTGTGTGAAACACAAGATAAACTTGGTATTTCATGTGATTCAAGATAAACTATGTATAGCGTGTAGCATAGTCTATTAAATAATTTAAATTAATTTGAAAGAAAATATTTCTTAAAATCTAGAGATGTTACATCCTACCCCCATAAAAATGAGTTTCTCCCTTGAAATTCATCTTGGTTATCTAAATATTAAATTTTTTAGAATTATTTTATTGAAACCCACATCATAAAAATTGTAAATAAAACATCCTATTAAAAAGGGAAGGTGGGAAACCTAAAGGTCACCAGAAGTTACACATAACTAGTATTCAACATAGGGAGAACATTGGTGTGAAATTAAAAGATTGATTTGGAAGGAAAAACTAATTCCCATTGACTAATATAGAGTGATATATAACATGGTTAAGAGTAAGTCAATTACAACAAAACCATAATCCAAATAGGTGTGGAAAAGTTCATTGATGTCATCAGAAAATATGGTAAAAGGGTAACATTTTATTTCAAGATCCTTTTTTGAAAGTTAATAAATTATATTACCATCTAGTCCAAGAGTAAATATACTTAATTGATGAGTATAATTTCATCCTTTTAATCAATTTCCACTAAAATATCATATTTTTATCCAAATGATGCATTTTCAAGATGAAGTTTTAATTCTTAAATCACTAAAATCAACTTTTAAAGAACACATATCCATAAAAGGGATAATCAACCTATTCCACCTGTATTTAGATATTAAAAAAACCAAAATATTTGAAACATGGTAAGATAATTCCAAAAAATAAAATAAAATTTTAAAGACCACATAGCCATACAACCATGCAAAGGCGAAGAGATAACCATGATGTATACGCTGGGGAGGGGGGGAGTTTCAAGCAGTCATAGTCTGTAATGAATGTATTCCTTAAGAAATTTGGGTCCTATAATGTCAAGGGTTCCCCTTCAACCCTTAAAAGGGGGATTATAAAAAATGAATAAAAAATGAAGGCCTTCGGGCCATTCAGGTATACACTAATATTCAAAATTCAATAGTAATACCCAAAGTTCAAACTAAATAATTCCATAACCCTATATCCAAAATAAACTCAATAAACTCAAAATTAAAGAGTGTATTAACCTCAAGGGTTATCTCATACCTTCTAGATTTCAAGACCAAAATATGGATATCTTCTTTTGAAGCAACATTAGTCACTTAATCACCAAATCACTTTTCAATCATGTGGTTATCTATATGATAATACTTGTGTTTCCATAATTACCTCAATATCCAAGATAATATAAAACCTAAAGGTTATAAATAACTTAAAAATTATTTTTGAAAAATTTAAAGGAATAATTCACATTAAACTATATACTTCAACCCAATAAAGATTCTCCTAAAATGTCATTGATAACCACAAAAATTTTCATTACTTAAAAAATTCAAATGGGATGTCTTAAGAATTTGAACTTATGATCAAACTTAAGCTTATAGTCCTATGATGGTATGAATAAATCTTAAGATAACATCATATGAAAATATCATAATCTCCAAAGTTATCTAAACTGACCTTTGATACTAACTATAATATCCTAGAACCCAAACTTTCAGGTCCTATGCTAAAATCCATGAATTTACATTTCTGGCTATGATGCCGATAATTATGACCCAAATTTTTTCAATCAAAACCCTACAACATCGAAAATAAAAATTGGATCACTTACATTCTAGAGTAAATTTTTTGTTTTATAATTTTAGAGAATTATGGAAAACTCCTATATAAACAATTTACATCAACTTGGACTCATAAACAACTAGTTCATAAAGTTGAACATCATCTACCATTTTAACCAACTTTTCTTATTTCAAAATAGGTCATCAACATCATCCTTGTGAAATACTTTATAGACATAAATCATTCAACATCATTCTTTAAAACCCGGTAAAAAATGAAACATAAGAAGGGCGAGCTCAGATGTTTAGTTAGGGTAAACATAAGCATTAAAAATTAAATTTCATCAATGAGTATAAGAGTGCATAAGGGTATAATGACATAGTTAAATTGAATGAGAGAATCATAAAAGAAATCATACCCATCAATGCATAGACCATCAAATATGAAAACATGGAAAAGGAAAGTGCCATCAGAATCAATAATCACGAGCCATGTGATATCAATCTCGATCATTAGAAACATTATAAACCTATAGTAAGTATAAAGAAAATATGTTGGTATCTTGGAACATCATCTCATTGAACCCTTACAGAACCATTAAAAATTTTAATAACCATACATCCAACTTACAATATAATTATCTAGAGAAAATAATAATTACCCAATGTATCAGAGTGTTATCTGGGTGCACCCATCATATAATCTATATTGGGCTCACCCGATGCTATTTGGGTACACCCATCATTTATAATCTCCAAGAAATGAATACATAGAGAATTCATCAAAACTAATTGAAACAACATTTATTCTTTTTAGAATATGATTAAACCATGGAAAGGAAATGGGTTTCAAAACAATCTCTTTGAAACATGGTTAACCCATAGAAATGAACTGGGTTCCATAACAATATCATTAAAATATGATTACCCCATGGAAAAGAAATGGGTTCAATAAAAATCACTTTGAAATATGATTAAACCATGGAAAAGAAATGGGTTTAATAAAAAAAATCATTGAAACATGATTAACCCATATAAAATAAATGGTCTCCATAACAATCTATTTAGAACATGATTAACCCGTGGAAATGAAACGAGTTTTAAAACAATCTCTTCGGAACATGATTAACCCATGGAAAAGAAATGGTTTCAATAACAATATATTTGAAACAATATTAATCCATACATAAAAGAATGAGGATAGTATTAATACGAAATATCCCAAGTGTAGGATAAGTAAAAATAAGGGTTTTTGAATTTGATGAATGGAAATACCATTAAAAGATCGTTAAAAACATTCATGTGAAAAACAACCTTTAAACATTGCAAATCATCCCATACCACTTTAAATCATTTTAATAATTAACCCCATGAATGTAATAACATTAAATTAATCTTATAGTGTCATTAGAATAAGTATATTTATTATACATCATTCCAAAGGATAAGTATATACACCTTATAAACGAAAATAGGTGTAAAACATAACAAATGTCATAAGGAAGGAAAATTGTGAAAAAAATCCATTACCGCTTTTGTAACTTTGAAACTATAAACCCCATGAAATAATAATCATTAAATAAAACTTATAATATCATGAGAAATAAGGAGATTCATGATATAACATGTAAAAGACTCAGTATATACATCTTATAAAATAAAGTAGGTGTATAACATAACAAATGTCCCAAAGAAGGAAAATCATGACAACAATCCATTGTTGCTTTGGTAACATTGAAATCGTAAACCACATGAAATAATAATCATTAAATGAAACATTTAAATACTATGAATATAAAATAATTTATTATATAATATATAAAAAATGGTAGTAGATACACCATACAAAATAATTAAGTGGTGAATATGACATTTATCTCACAGATGTAAAAAGAGAGATGAAAATCCATTACTACTTGAGTAACTTTTGAATCATGAGATCTATGATATAATAACATAAATTTAAACATTTAATGTCATAAAATAAATGAAACTCATGATATAAAAATTCATAGGGAAGTAGATACACTATATAAAAGAAACTAGGTGCATAATAATACAATATGACTCAATAAAATGAAATTGAGACGAAATCCATTACAACTGTAGTAACGTCTGAATAAGAAACACAAAAACTAATAATAATCAAATGAAAAATTTAGATACCATTATTATAAAATAATTCATGATATAATACATCAAAAATGGTAGTATATACACCACAAAAAATAAATAAGTGGTGATTATGATGTATGCCTCATGAAAGTAAAAGTGAGACATGAATCCCTTACCTGAGTCTGATTTGTCATGCTTTCCCTCTATATTCCTAAATAATAAACTTATGTTAATTTTCTAATTACTTCATAACATTTTCCAAGTTTATTATTAATTTTATTTCACTTATAAACAAGTTATATACAATTACTTAATCAAACATGTTTAAGCCAGATGTTTTGACCATATTCGGTTTATGTGTCAAAAAATGACTTTGGTAAGTAAACTATGGTCAAAGGGGTCATCATTAAAACATATCCAAAATAATAATTATGAAATAATTATCATATTTATACATATATTATACTTTTTAAAACAAATAATGAAATATGTTTATAAAAAATGAACCAACATTAGAATCATAGAGACGATAGACCATACGTACACATGAGTAACATTCCCAATTTTCAATGATCCTCATGGAAAGAAGGTAAGTAAAATTTATATTTCAATAATGATAATTATATCATATATAAAATATTATTTAATCATATATACTTATATATATAATTCTTGTGATGTAAAAGGAATCACATAGTGTCGAGGAAGCTATAGTCTACATGTCCACGAACGACGTTATCACTTTTTCAGTGTGTGAAAGGGTAATAAAGAAAATGATATATTATATTTATATAAATGTAATTATTTAATTAATATCATATATATTATATGTATTTCACATATTTTTAATTAAACCCATCCTTAATACATTCCATGTAATGTGTGAATGTATCACATCACTTTGAAGAGGCGGTAGTCCACACGTCCACAAACGATGTTATCGTATTTGCACAAAATAGAAAGAATAAAGGTATATGTTATATAAAAATTATATAAGTATTAATAAAACATAAATATCATATATATAATATAAAAACACGATGTCCATCATAATTCATAACCATGAGAGGTGGTAAAGTAAAAACAAACAACATCGTTTTGTGATACGGTAGTTCACCGTACACGAATGACAATTTCATTACCCATTTAATAGAAGTGTGTGTAGGAATATATAGAATCATTAACATAAAAAAATATCATCAAATTTGGTATAATTATGTTATTATATAATCATGGAATGAGAATAATTGAAAGTGTGGAGAAATAAATAAAACATAAATACATGTTGAAGAATGTTACCTCTTTTTCAGGGAACTCATTTTGGTGTATACCAAATGGCTTCCTTGGTTGGATTTATTCCCAAAGTTAGGAATCTAAGGTGAGGTTAGGAATTTAGGGAGATTATTTGAGTAGAGGTTTTATGATACAAAGTGTCATGAGAGGTGTGAGGAAGGGTAAGAGTGAATGCCTTTTTATAGTAGAGGATAGGTAGCATTCTTGTAAATACCAAAAGGTAAAACACTATTGGAAGGTCTTCCTTACCTCATGTGATTTAAAAATGGACAAATAATGGATTAAATGGGAATTATGGTCTATAAATACTCACAAAACACAAAAATATAATCATTTTTATCATTTTGTTCCTTAGTATTTAAGTTTCATTATTTTTATCATTTTAGTTTTTATCAAAGTAACTGGTTTTCTATCCTAAGTAATTTAACATTTAAGACTAAATTAAATTGAGATTTATTAGAAAATATATAACCCAATAATTATAAATATTATATCTAATTAAAAAAATATAAATCCTATTTGTGTTGGAAATTAATTTTAAAACAAGTGCATGTAACGAGCAAAAACCCTGCTTTAACCCGAACCGTGCTAATGATGTTTTTACTCTCTATGGGTCAATATGTTAATTATAAAAGATCATTTGGTCCCTGAATGGAACATATTTGATATTTATTAACACATAAAAATAAATTGGTAGAAGAAATGACTTTTATTATTTTTAAATCATTTAATAAAATATCATTTATTGTAAAATAATATTAATGTCAATTTTGACATTATTTATTTAATTTTAATTTAAAGATATCAAAACAATATTGGAATTAAAATATATTAAGTTAAAATCTATGTAACATGATATATTCATCTACAAAAAATATTGTAACACAATAATTCATTAAATTTACCCCCCTTCTAATTTTTTAGCGCCATTTATTTTATTTAATTATTAACTAAATAATCCATGCATTAGCGTTTGTTAAGAATTTAATGTAACTAATTCATCTCTAAAAATTATAGTTAAATTATCATGATAAAAAAAAACTCATTTTAAATTCAAAATAATGTTTATAACTGAAACTATGTTGATTCTTCTATACTCTAAAGCTTTATAAATGTTAAAGGTATGGAAGGTTCCTTTTCTATCCTTTTCCTTACTTAACTAATTATATAGGTCACTTTCATGGAATAGTATCCCACTAACTCATAAAATTATAAAAATGAGGTAATATGGTCGAACTATTAGAATCCAATGGATTTTTGAAAAATATATAGGTCATTTTGGCCCTTAAGTTTAAGGTTTAATTCCTTGTTAAGTTTAATTTTATATTAATCGCTATAATTAATTTTAGTTACTTTCACTAATATTTTGGGCCAAAAAATTAATTTGATATTATTAGACCAAAAATTTAATATTTATTCCAAATAATTATATAAAATTTTCCAAATCCAATTTATAGAAGTGGGTAAAATTAATTTTATATTAATCTCATAGATGCTGCGAGACATCGAGTTTTAAGGAGAAAAGTTCAAAAGTTTGAAATGTTTTTATATTCAATTTTAATGTGAAATTGAATTCATTGACCTAAATTGGATTTATTTATGTATAATTGAACTAATTATACTTTAAAAACAATTTAAAATATAATTTAACTACATACATAAATTAGATGAAAAATCAGTTTTCAATTAAAATGCAGTGTTTTTCACTATTCATCAAAAAATGAAACTTCTAAAAAAAATAAAAAAAAATTAACCCAAGGTGAATTTTGATATCTTAATTTCAAAAATCAAGTTTATGTTCTCATATAAAAATTATAAAAGTTTCAAAATTTATATTTAAAATAGGTTCACCATTAAAATATAGTAAAAATTCCATATTAAATAATAATATTAATAATATATTATTGTTCAGTATAACTCAGTCTTGCATGAAATACAAGATAAACTTGGTATTGAGTTTGATTTAAGCTAAAATATGTATAGCGTGTAATACAATTCATTAAATAGTTTTAATTAATTTGAAAGAATATGTTTCTTAAAATCTCAGGATGTTATAGGAAACCTCTAGCGTACGGGGAGACACATATGAGGTCATGTGACCTTTAGAATTAGACTTGGTGGTTTGGATTGGGGTGTTATAGGGGAGTGAACAAAAATTATTAAGTTAATTTGTATGATATGTTATGGTTGGGTACATTATATCCCTCCAATGCATTGGGTAAAGAGACATAGTTAACCGATTATTGGTTTCTCCTAAGAGATTGCTAGAATTTACCAGGTAGGTTATTCCATTTGAAAGAGTGATTGTAAGAGTGATATGATAATGATGTTCCAAGATAACAACAAATTTTCTCTATTATTTCTATTAGTTACTAATAGATTATTTTCTCAAGGATTGTTTTCACATGGACCATGATTGTTGACTTATATGACTCTTATATTATATTAAGGATTTATTCTATGATCCATGTTTTGATGGGTATGAATTCTTTTATGTTATGCTTATAAAATTTGATCATGTTATCATACCATTATGATCATCCTATTCTCACTGATGAAATACAATTGTTAATGATTATGTTTACCCTTACTAAGCATATAAGATCATCCTTTTTTATGTTTACTTTTCCCCATGTTATGAATAATGATGTTAAATGATCTGTGTTTAGAAAAATTTCATGTGTGAAGAATTTTATGGGATATTTTAAAGATTTTTTGTGAAATAAGAAAAAATGGGTATAGTAGGAAACATGATCACTTGAAGACATGGGTATTTCTATATAATATTCTACCCTAATTCTCTAAAACTATAAACCTAAAAGGCCCTTGGGTATGTTATTGATCCAATATTTCCATTTGATTTTGCATGTTTTTAAGGGTTAAAATTGGGTTATGTTTATCAGTATCAAAGACAAAAATGTAATGATAATGTTTTAGAACTAGATCTAAGAGTGTGAGTTCTGTGCTATTATAGTTGTTATCATAGTAGGGTTTTGATAACTTTGGAGATTCAGATGCTTTCATGTGAAGTTGACTTAAGAATTATAGATACCATCCTGAGTTTGTAAGTTTAAGATTTATCATATGTTCAAATTCTTAGAAACCCATTTTGAGGTTTTATGTGATGATATTTTGATGTGATTAATGATATTTTGGGAGATGTTTTATTGGGTTAAGGTATATTTAACCCTTAGTTTAATGTGATGGATTATTTTAGAAGAATATTGTTACATTTTTCAGGGTGTAAGCTAAAGGTATGAGATAACCTTTGAAGTTAAAACTTTCTTTAATGTTGAGGTTATTTGGGACATATGTTTTTTTATTTATGGAATGATCTATATTGAACCTTTGGTGTTATTATTGAATTTTGGAGATTAATTTATTATTTCTATATATGAAGGTTTATTCATTTTGGGTATTATCTTATCATGTGATAACGATTTTGGTTTTTGTAAAGACATGAAGAATAAATTTTCATCCTTTTATATACCTTACGATAAATCATAAGTTTATTATAGTGATTTAATAATTAAATATCCATACTCATCATTTGGTGTAAAAATGAGATAAAGGTGGAATATTTTTGAAACACACAATAGAAGGATGGAATTATGTTTATGGATTTAAAGAAAATCAAGTAAGTATATTTCCCTATATTCTTAGTCTAGATGGTAGAGGAATTCTTAAAATATAGGAAAAAGGATCTTGAAACAAAAAATTTATCATATTACCTTCATTTATGATGAATTGATGTCCTTTTTCACACCACATTGGTTTATGGTTTTGTGGTCATTAACTTTCACAAGATCAATCACTTTCTTATGATCAATGTTCTCTATCACTCTCCATCATCATTTGGACATTACTTTTCTCCTCTATGTCCATATTTTAACTAACCTCTAATGCTATCCTATTTGGGAACCAAATTATGTGTTATTCTAGATAACCTTATTTTCCTTTCCCTCTTTTCAAAAGGAAGTTTTATTACCCCTTTTTACAGCGTGGGTTTTCAATAAAGGTATTTTAAAGTGTTAAACCACTGATTACCAAGCTCAAGTTAAAATTTCTAGGATGAAATTTATTAAAGGGGGGATAATGTAAAACCCTAATATTTTTAAATACCACTATGCTCGATAGCTTTCTTAACACACAACACCAATCCTTAAACGAATTGTAATATACAATAAAAATATTATTATTTTAATGTGACCATTATAACCTAGCTGTTAAATTAGAAGGTATGAAAAATAATAACCATATTATGAAAAATATGTATAAAGATGTTATATTATCCAAATGTATTAATTAATTCATAATAAAAAATTACTCAATTTTTAGTAGTCATTTTATGCTTTAAAAACATATTTTTCCACAATAATGTTTTTATTTATTTTTTGAGAAAAAATAATTAATAATTTTTTCCATTTTTATAAAATTTATTTTCTAAAATTAACCTCATTTTTAAAATCATAATGTCAATATTATCTTAGAGTGAAATTTTTATATTTTTCTAAAAAGTTTGATTTTTTAGTAAATAATGAAAAATACTGATTTTTATAAAACTGTCATTTATTTTCATTAAAAAGTCCCATTATAAATTAAATTTGATATAAAATAAGAATAAGTATTATTTAATTATATATAATATAATTAATTACATTTTAATAATCATTATACCTTATTTTGGTGTAATTTTATTTTTATGCTTAAAAACACATTTTTCAGAAAACTGTTTTTAAGTGCATAATGTTTTTCCATTTTAATTAATTAAAATAATACATAATGATGACTTATATAAATAAAAATATAGTTTATATTCATATATATATTAATTTAAATTCATATAATGATTATTACTATCCATTAATTTAATTTAAGATAATCTTATACTTGAAAAATGCATTTTTTTAAAAACCACTTTTCATCACATTTTCTGGGTTTAATTTTAAATTAATTTCTACCACTTCTAGAAATTGAATCTTTAAAAATGGATTCCATATTTGGAATCATGAGGTTCAATTTTTTTAAATAATCCCCTTTTTGGTCATTATGAAGAGTAATCGTAGTAAATATTTATCAACTCAGTAAGGGTAAATCAAGTAATTAAGGTTAAAAATAATATGACAAGGACTTAAAAAAACCTAAAACTTGAATCTAATCTATTGGATGAATGGTGTCCGACCATTATAATCCAATATTCTATGTTATGTTATTTTTTTTATTTTTCTTTGAAAATGGATTATATATTAATTCAAGTAAATAAAAATAAAAAATGTCACTCTCTTACTTTTAAATTTCTATTATATGTTCACATATGGATGAAAATAATATGTAAATAAATATTAAAGGTTATTTTGAGGATAACTATATTATTTTTATGATGGTATTTTTTTTTAATTTTTATTGATCAACTAATTACCTTAAATGCTTACGCAACATCAATATACTACTTGTGGAAGCAGTATAAATACCAATTAAATGATTTTAAAAACTCTAAAAGTAATTTTTTGGGTGATTTATAGTTTAACAAAAATTTTATAGATATATGTAACACATTATAGATTTTTTATAAGTTTATATTCTATTTTTATTGTTATCTTGATGACTTTAAAGTCAAATTAAATTAATAGTTCCAAAAATGACATTAATGACATTTTATAATAAAAAATATTTTATTAAATGATTTAAAATTCATAAAAATACTATATTTATCCAAGTAAATGGGATATGGTTTAAAATATAAACCATGGTCCATTTATGAGTCACTTTTCCTTTTATAGTAAATTTCTTGACCCCTAAAGAGTAAAAAACTTTAATATCACAATAATCGTTGAAAGGGTTAATGAGAGGATTAAAAAAAAAATATAAGGGTGAAAACATCACATAAATTTTTCCAAATTTTATTGGATGAGAGGATTTAAACTCATCATCATACTATATTTTAAATATATAAATATGGTTCAACTTTTCCTTGATAATTAATTTATATTAATTTAATACTTTAAATAACTCCTAGAGTACCCCTCCCCTCACTCAGAAAAGGAACCTCCTCTACTATCTTACTCAAACCTTTTGATCACTCTAGTTAAGCTAATATGTAAGATCTTGTATTTTTCCATGTACGTTTCTCTTTGAATTTTTCATTTTATCCTTAGTGGCCGAGTCTTGTTTGGAGATGAAGAGTCTTTATTGAAGGAAATGACCTAAAGTTTGAGTATGTGTGATCGTTTGAGTTAAAGGAGTCTGGGTATAAACGTGTTAAGTGTTTCATGGGTTCTTGGTGAGTTGAGAATATTTAAAAGAGGTTTGGTTTGTTTAAAAGGGAAATGGGATAAAAAATCAACTACAGAACATTTATATACCATGTAAAGGGATTACACGTCATGTAATTGTTTGAGGGTTTTAATAAAATAAATCCGAGGTGATGGGTTTTTTAGTGTATTCCATTAATAACATTTACACGACATGTAACTATATTACACGCCATGTAAATACCTAACCTAACATTTTAAACATGAAATGTAGATAATTTTCATTCTAATCCACTTAATCTCCTCTTCTCTCAACCCTAGGGTATTCTCCAAGAGATTTTGGGGTTCCAAATTCCCTTCTCGATGTCCCGATCTTCTCGATGTCCCGATTGTGTGAGAAATACCTGGTAAGTCTTTTTAGTTAGGTTTCTTCCTCCTCTTCCTTCTTCTCCAACCGTTATGGTGAAATCCTTTGACTGATTGCATTGTTGGTTTTGATCTTGATCATTTTTTATCTAGGAACCTCCTTGAAATCATATGCACCTTCTTCCTCATGGTCATTAGCTGTTGGAAGCATTGTTGGATCGTCGGTTAAAGGTATGGGGTCTAAATCTTAACCCTATTGTTTGATAATTTCTAAGTTTATGCAATATTGTGATAGAGCCAATGTAGTGTAAGACCAAATAAATTAAATAAAAGAATTATATTACCCCTTTAAGTCCTTTGTTTTCATTTGGATTACGACCTAGATTATAACTACCCATTGGATGAGAAAACCTTTGAATATAATTGAATTGGATAATGGCTTAAAGTATGTTTAACATGACATGTTACCATGGGTGATTTATTGTTATAGAATCCCTAAATTTTGGATTATTTCTTATTGATATAATTATTAATAAATTGTGAATTAAATTGTAAATGGAATATGAAATAATAATGGTAATTCACATAATTAACCATTGATAATTGTGATGTGATATTGTGACATCCATGTTCCATGACATGTAATGTGTTCGATGTTGCAATGCTTATATATTAGGATCGAACCTGGAACTTACACACTTATATGATGTAATATTATATTGAATGGGCTCGGCTTAGTCCCATGCTGTAATGCTTATAGATAGAAGGTTATGACTAGTCCCATGCTATAATGCTTATAGGGATTTGTCTTAGATACTGTAATGCTTATAGGGATTAACCCAGATTATTGTGACTATACCATGGTTATATGGTTGTGGTTGGCATGGTTGTACAACATGCTCTGAGATATTATGACATGGTTCCGAAGTAGATTATTTTACCTTGGTTATATGGTTATGGTTGGCATAGTCATAATACATGCTCAGAGATATTCCGACATGGCACCGAAGCAGACTGTTGCTGTATTTTATTAATTGATGAATTAATTAATACACCTATTTATCACTTTATTGAATATACTTCATATTATACTGGTTTAGTTTAGACATGGTGGTGTCGACCTACTGAGTTATACTCACACCCTATTCGGGCTGCCATTTGGAACCCGAGCAGATTTCATGGATGTAGGTTTATACAAGGGTAAAGGACATTGATGTTGATTGCTTGTTTATGGATGTGTTAGAGTTTAGAGATGGGACTGACATAGGGTTTGGGACCCAAGACTTTGAGTCTTTTATTTGAGTCTGATAGTCTTTTTCTTGTATTATTCTAGCATTACATTTAGTTACATTCCATCACATTATTACATTATTACTTATTTATTTATTGGAATATTTAGTTGGATTTTATTGTTGTCTTATACTATGTTTTTACTTTTATTATTTATGTTCTATTATAATTTTTTCTAATACTATGACACTTCATACCAGGTGGTATAGTTTTCCCACTATACATTTCACACCCCCGAGGCTAGTTGGAAGCCTCTGGCATATGGGGAGGCACGCTTGAGGTCTCATAACCAACCCTTTTCGGCCACGCGTGAGAGTGCCATATTGGAGGATGTTACAAAGTAGTATAAGAGGATAAAGTTTTCTTTTCTTATTATTTAATATCTAGGAAAACGTATAAAGGATACTAGGATGTGTCGAGACTTGGTAATGATATTGTTCATGAGAGTATGTAACCCATGTACAGGGGAAAATCCAAGTGCCCAGGGATGGGATTTCTGTCTATGCTGTGTGCTTTTTATAGTTGATGTTATTTCACCTTGGGTGATTCACATGTTGTGTGTGGTTATTGTTTTATGATATAATTGTTCCTTGAGATTGTAATCATGGTTTGGTATGTCACAAGATGAGAATACATGCATCATAATAGGAACATAAGGATATATTGACATGCATTGTTCATGATAGAGGTATATCTATTCTTACATGTAATATATACTTGTATGTTGAACTATAATATGAGATATCTATTTCATTGGATAAATGAAATGAATTGATGTGTCAGGATAAAATAATTGTAAGATGTGACTATAGAGAGACCAAGATTTAGTGGTTCTCCATTCCATTCACCCATTGGGTTGACCTTGTTGCTATCTAGTTCTCTAAGGTGTGTGTCTGTATTGTAGAGAAAATGCCTCCTATTTATCTTCGAATTGAGTTCTAGGAGAGTGGAAATCAGTACAATCCTAACGCAGCTGAACCAAAGCTTCCTATAGTTCCTGAGGAGTAGATATATGTTCATCTTTGCAACAGCTTCTTGAGGGTCATGTGATCCATGTAAAGGGAGAATGTTCATACCATTCCTTTGATGTCTGAACCCACAAGAGAGTTTCATATTCATCATTCACCTATGTTTACTAGGGAAGGGGGACCCCAGGAATCCAAGTTCTAGATTGAGTCAGTCCATACAATCTTCAAAAATCTCAAGACACCTGCGGATAGGAGGGTGAAACTTGTTATGTATATGATTTTTAGACCCTCCAAGTGGTGGTGGGATATTCTGGAGGAATCTGGGTAGCAGTATGAGAAATCTTGGAAGGAATTTGAGGTGAATTTCATGATCCATTTCTATCCCAAGACCTTTAGGGATGAAAAATATCACGAGTTCATGCTTTAGACATCAAAGGGTTTGTCAGTTCTGGACTATACTTGACGTTTTACCGACCTACAGTGCTTTGCACCATCTTTGGAAGCTGATGATATCTCTAGGGTGAGATGTTTCTAGGAGGGTATTTGATATGATATTAGTCAATAAGTGATTTTTCCCATTTAATCATCTTTGAATATGTGATGAATCAGGCACTCATCGCGTAAGGGAATTTGAGAGAGGCTCTGAGCAGCAACCAAGATATTTTAGTAGGGCGATCGGGAAGTTCTTATTAAAGTGGTAAGAAGTGTTGTTGTGATAGTTTCTACCAAAGAAGTAGTGGGAATAGTATCCAGGGTAGTGGACTACCATCTTAAGATCGTGTTCCGTTCCAGTGCTATCAATGTGGAAAGTTTGGTCACAAGAACCCGCAGTGCCCTTACACCATAGTGGAGTACCGTATCTGTGGAAGACTGGGTCATCTTTAGAGGTTATATGAAAATTTTCCACAACAGACCAATGGAAGAGGATCAAGATAGGCACCGGAGTTAGGAAGGGGATAAACTACCCCTCAGTGGGCTGGTAGATGGAGTTCTATAGGCCGTTCTGGCCGAGGCATGGGATGTGGTACCCCAATGCATAAGTAACAATACTAATCAAGGGATGTAAATCAGGGTAGTAAGACTAGAGCCTAGGGTAGAGGGACAAGTTATTTGTACATTATGTAGACTAATTCAGCTAACATGGATGCAAGACCCTCTTCCATCAGAGGTACGATTCTTATATCATCTACCTTAGCTTGTTTTTTGTTTGATATAGGAGAATCACATTATTTTCTATCTACTATTTTTTAAAATGGTTTGGGATTGGATGTGGAAGGATTAGATAGTATTTTAACCATTTACACACCATTGGGAGTGCTTTCAGATAATATCAAACATTGCAAGGTAGGTTCTCTAGAGATAAATGGCTATCACTTAATTTGGGAACCGTTCGTGAAGGAAATGATAGGTTTTGACTTGATTATTGGTATAGATTGGTTAGTTCTATACCAGGCTCATATAAACTATTATAGGAGGAGAGTTACCTTCTTATCTTTATAAGGAAGCATCTATACTCAACAGGGTGGGTGGGATCTTCAGACTGTTCGTACAATACCAATTTAGTGTAGATCATATTGTCTCATAGCTTAGATAGTGGTATTGCTCTAGACAATGGTGGAATTTAGTAGGATTATTTTCCTCTAGTGGTAGAAAATTTTTGGTATGTTTTCCATTATGAGTTCTATAGCTTAATTATCAAGAAATAGGTCAAGTTCATGATCGAGTTGGTGTTGGGAGAAGATCCAGTTTCTATCCCACCTTACCAAATGACACTAGAAGAGATTTAGAAGTTGAAAGTTTAGTTGGAATATCTAAAATATAAAGGCATCATATGACCAAGTATATCTCCTTGGGGTTCTCTAGTTCTCTTCTCTAAAAGGATGATGGATCTTTGTGCTTATGTGTGGATTATCAGAGGTTGAACCAGATAATGGTTAAGAACCGATATCCTCTTCCATGCATTAATGATCTTTCGATCAGTTGAGAAGTGCTAAAATATTCTCCAAGATTGACTTGAGATTAGGATATCATCAGTTAAGGGTGAGGCTATCAAGCATACCTCAGACTACTTTTAGGAGTAGGTATGGATTGTATGAATTCGTAGTGATGCCGTTTGGGTTGACTAATGCACCTACAGTATTCATGGCCTTAATGAATAAGATCTTTCATCCTTTTTTGAATCGGTTTGTGGTGGTTTTCATCGATGATATCTCAGTGAACTCCCAGTCAATAGATGATCAGGTCAAACATCTTGACATTTTCCTGAGTACATTGAGAGAGCATTGACTTTAGGCTAAGATAACTAAATGTAGCTTATGGATGTCATCTCAAAGGTGGAAGTGTCAGTGGACCCATAAAAAGTCACAATAGTGGTATCTTATGAATAACCCAAGAACATCTTTAAAATTCAGATATTTATGGGTTTAGTAGGTTATTACCAAAATTTTATCCAAGATTTCTCCTGTTTGGAAGCACCAATGTCTGGGTTGACTAAGAAAGGGGTGAATTTTGTTTGGTATGATGCTTGTGAAAGATATTTTCAGGATATGGAAGTTAGGATAACTTTATCACCTATACTCACTTTACCTATGATGGTTAAATCATATACTGTGTACTGTGACGGATCTGGTGTTGGACTTAGCGCATTTATAATGTTGGAGGATTGAGTGGTTTCTTGGATCTAGGTAGATGAGATTGCATGAGAGGAATTACTCTACTCATGATCTTGAGTTAGCAACAATGGTACATGCCCTAAGAATTTGGAGACACTATCTCATATGTGAGAGGTTATGGTATACATGGATCAAAATATCCTTAGGTACGTCTTTTCTCAGTGAGATCTTAACTTTCAGTAGCGGAGGTGGGTCGAGTATCTGTAGTCTTTCGACTTTGAATTGGATTATAAACTACAAAATGGAAATGTCATTATTGATTCTTTGAGATAAAATACATAGACAGAGGCAGTATGAGCATCTTTTGATGATTGGAAGATAATGGTCCTCTTTTCATACATGCATCTGGATGTTCAAGAATCTCAGGGGCGAGTGGCTCTTACTTCGACATCTGTTATACCTGTGCTTTTGGACTAGATTAAGACCAAGTAGTTGTCTGATTTGGAGGGCTTAGTTATGAGAGAAAACTTATATAGTGGTGAGAATACATCAGGATGGCCTCTTATATGTGATAATTATATTATTTTCCGTGGCTGAGTTTGGGTTCCTACGGCCTTGCGTGAAGAGATAATGAGGGAGTTTCATGCTTCTAGATGGGAGGTGCATCTTGGTTTAACAAAGATGTATCATGATCTCCATAGACAATACTGGTGTTCAGGAATGAATAAGGATGTGTAAAGCTTCATGGCTAGATACTTCACTTGTTATCAGGTGAAAGCTGAGCATCAGAGGCCAGTTAGGCCTTTGCAGCCTTTACACATTCTAGAGTGGAAATGGGATGATTTCATAATATATTTTGTGATATTATTACCCAAGATGACCCGTAATAATGATGATATATCGGTTTTTATGGATCAAATGACTAAGTTATCCCACTTATTACCTATTAAGGAAACCTTCACAGTTGATGATCTGGGAAATATTTTTGTGTGCGAGGTGGTTCGGTTGCACGATGTTCTGAGGAGTATCATTTCAGATAGAGATCCTCATTTCACATCACGTTTCGGGAAGGGTCTTCAGAAATCCCTAGGATTATGAGTTATTTTAAGCACAACCTATCATCCATAGATTGATGGTCAATCTAGGTGGACAATTCAGGTTCTGGAGGATATGTTACAAGCCCGTGTTTTGTATTTTAGTGGTTTATGGGAGTAACATATGACATTCATGGAGTTTTCATATAGTAATAGATTCTAAGAATCAATAAAAATGGAAAATTTTGAGGTTCTGTATGGAATTCCATGCCATTTGACTATTTGTTGGATGGAGGTAGTTGAGTCAGCACTTGTTGGGCCTAGTCTCATGCAAAAGAAATTTGTACAGGTTCAGTTGATCAGACAATGGTTGGTGACTGCACAGAGCATTCAGTAATCATATGATGACCATTGGAGATGAACTATGCAATTCTAGGTTGGTCATTTTGTTTTCCTTCAGGTGTCTCCTAGGTTTGGGAAACACCATGTTAAGAAACAGGGAAATCTAGTGCCCAAGTTTTTCAGGCTGTTTGAAATAGTGGAAAGGGTCAGTCTAGTGGTGTACCATTTAGCCCTTACACAATGATACAGTTCCATGCATGATGTGTTACACATTTCAAAACTATGAAGATATTATCCAAAACCTTCCCATTTTATAGACGTAGTATACTCTGAGCTTTGTGCTGATGCATCCTTTGAGTATCATTCGATACAGGTTGTAAATCATTGTAAGAAATATCTTCAAGGTTGGACTATAATGCTGGTTAGAGTGTAGTGACAGCATGGGAGAATTCAAGAGGATACCTGGGATAGGGAGTCTAATATGAAAACACAGTGGCCAAACTTTTTCACTGAGACCTCACAGTGATACTTGGATAAGCTCGGGGACGAGCTGTTATAAGATATGGAGGTCATAAGATCCCATCTTTTTCCAAGCATTTTTCTCTCTGAGTATTGAATTTGAGCCTTGGTGGACAAGTTTTGTTTGAAGAAGAAGAGCCTTTGTTGGAGTAAATGACCTAAATTTCAAGGATGTATACTTTTTTGAGTTAATGGAGTCCGGGTATAATTGGGTTAAGTGTTTCATGAGTTCTTGGTGAGTTGGGAAGCTTTAAAAGAGGTTTGGTTTGTTTAAAAGGGAAATGGCATGAAAAATCAATTATAGAACATTTAAACTCCATGTAAAGTGATTACACATCGTGTAATTATTTGAGAATTTTAATAAAATAAATTTTAGGTGAAAGGTTTTCCAGTGTATTCTATTAAAAACATTTACACGATGTGTAACCACATTACACACCGTGTAAATGACCGACCTGCTGTTTCAAACTTGTTATGCAGATTATTTTCATTCTAATCCACTACATCTTCTCTCCTATCAACCCTAGGGCATTCTCCAGGTGATTTTGGGGTGCCAAATTCCCTTATGGACATCCTAGTTGTGTGAAAAATCCCTGTTAACTCCTTTTGGTTAGGTTTCTTCCTTATATTCCTTCTTTTTCTATCGTTGTAGTGAAATACTTTGACCAATTGCATTGTTGGTTTTGATCTTGATCATTTTGATCTAGGAACCTCCTTGCAATCATCTACACCTTCTTCCTCATGGGAATTGTCCGTTGGAAGAATTTTTGGATCAATGGTTAAATAAAGGGGGTCAAAATCTTAACCCTATGGTTTGATAATTGTCAAGTTTATACAATATTATGATAGCACCAATGTAGTGTGTTCCTAAATCAATTAAATAAAAGAATGAGGTTATCCCTTGAAGTATTTTGTTTTCAATTGGCTTCCAACTTAGATTATGGATACCCATTGGGTGAGAAAACCTTTGAATATAATTTAATTGGCTAATGACTTATAGTATGTTTAGCATGATATGTGACCTAGGGTTATTTCTTGTTATAGAATCCCTAAATTGTGACTTATTTCTTATAGATATAATTTTTAATCAATTTTAAATAAAATTGAAAGTGGAATATGAAAGAAGAATGATATTTTTTATAATTAAACATTTGATAATTGTGATGTGATATTGTGATATCCATGTTGTATGATAAAGAGTGTGTTCCATGTTGTAATGATTATAATCAGGCTTGGACCTAGAAATTTCATACTTATAAACTATAATGCTGATATTGAGCGGGCTTGGCCTAGTCTTATGCTATAATTATTATATAGAGTGGGCTATGCCCAATCCCATGCTGTAATTTTTATAGGGATTTTTCCAATATTCTGTAATGATTATAGGGATTTGACCTGGATTGTTGTGACTATACCATGGTTATATGGTTGTAGTTGGCATGGTTGTAAGACATTATTCAAGATATTTTGGCATGGCACCAAATAAGGTTATCTTAACTTGGTTATATAGTTATGGTTGGTATGGTAGTAATATATGCTCAGAGATATTCTGGAATTGCACCAAAGTAGGTTTTTGTTGTATTTTATTAATTGATGAATTAATTAACACACTTGTTTATCTCTTTATTGCATACACTTCATACCAAAATGGTTTAGTTTATACATGGTGATTTCAACCTACTGAGTTATACTCACACCCTATTTGAGCTACCGTGTGGCACCCAAGAAGATTTTTTGGATTTAGGTTTGGATAAGGGAAAAGGAACTTGCTGTTGATTGCTTGTTTATGGATGGGATAAAGTTTGGAGATGAGACATATGTGGGGTTCAGGACCCAGGACTTTGAGTCTTTTATTTGAGTCTGCTATTATTTTTCTTGTATTGTTCTAGCAGGACATTTAATTACATTATAGCACATAATTACATTATTCTTTCTTTATTTTTTGGAATATTTAGTTGGATTTTATTATTATCTTCTTCTATGTCTTTAATTTGATTATTTCCATTCTATTATGATTTTTTCTACTATTATGACACTTCATACCTGGGGGTATAGTCTCCCCACTATACATTTCACACCCCCACTGCTAGTCGGAAGCCTCTGGAATACGGGGAGGTTCACTTGAGGTCTCATAACCAACCTTTTCTGGTCATGTATGAGAGTGATATATTGGGGGACTATTAGGTCCAAAGGGGCCTAGATACCCTTAGAGGGGGGGGGTGAATTAGGGTATGGATATTATTTTCAAACTTCTTCCTACTCCACTGGATATTGAACTCTTTATGAAAAGGGTAACTTATTATGCTCTTTAATGTTAATTTTGATCATTTCCTTTCTAATTTTATCTGATGATCATGCACTAAAAGTAAAGCAATAAAGCAATCACAAGGACACATAGATTTTTACTTGGTTCACCCTCACTAGGCTACATCTAAGGAGAATACCACAAAAAATGTGTCGATTGTACCAAATTCACTAAGGCTCACTACCAATAATGATGGTTTAGGATAGATCTTGTCTATACCCAAGCTCACTACCATTATAAGATTTAGGGTCTTCTCACTGCAATCCCAAGGGTCACTCCCTATGTATCTTTCTATGGATCATTGCTTGTGAAAAGGATCACCATCTTCCTCTTTCTTCACTCGCTTCTCTTGGAAGGGATCCAATCAAAATTTATGGACTTTTAGGTCCCTTAATTTTCATGAAAACATGAACCTTAAACTGTAGGTAGATGCTCTATTGAAGTAAATTTTTCACCTGTAGATGAAATCGACCTTTTTGCATACTGTTAGTTAGTGAAAATTACCTTCATGAACTGTTTAAGTCCCTTCGAGAACCACCTGCTTCCTTTGTGAACTGTACAGTGCATATGCTTCGTAGACCACCTCTTCCATAAACTACCTCCACTTTCACTTTCATGTACCACCTCCACATACCATCTATACAAACCGCTTCCACGTACCGCTTCTGTGTACCACTTCTGTGTACCACTTCTTTGAACCACATCTCTTTTTGAAGAATTCCTTCTTCCTTGGCGGACTATAGTGCTCCATAAAAACCCTTTCATGAAATTTCTTCCACGAAATTCTTCACCCTTTGCAGAATCCTCCTCACAAACTACTTCACCCTTCGTGGAATTATCCTCGCAAACTAATTCACCGTTCATAGAATTCTCCCTCACGGACCACTTTCAGACTTCACCAAATTCCCAGAGCGAAGATGTTTTCTTATGAAAATCACTCTGAGTAATGATGGTATTATCTCTCCTTATATAGGAAAATAGATCCAAAAAATACACTAATATGAGATTTACCAAATCTTTGATGTGATACAGCCACTACCACATACTGCTTCTCCTGCAAACCGTTCTTGCCTATGCGGTCTGTGTACCACACCATTCTATCCTATGTAGTGATTGATCTCTTTTGTTAAAAAATCCCTTCATGGATCCAAAAATCACTGCCTCATTTCAGCCAATGACACCCTTTACATCTCCAAAAATCACCTCTTTTCCACCAACAATGAGCCATCCCACATACCGTTGGCCTCTCATGAACCATCTTCATCCCACGATCCATTTTACCTATGTAGTCCACATACCGCAATTCGTAGTCCTCAAAGCACTGCTATGTAGAAATATTTCTTTTCCAAATTCCTTCATCATTTCATGTACTTCCTTTTCCATCCATGAACAGTATTTCATGGTCCATGTACTATTCAATCATATGTAGAAAATATACCTTTTCCAAAAACCAACTTTCGATTTTAAGGCCCAAAAATTTGGCAAACACTGGGAAACTGCACCACCTTAAACACCTGCTTCGGCAAACACCAACCATACTAATTCATGGTCATCTGACTTTGTCAACAAACACAATCACACCCAAAACATACCAAGAATACACATTGAGATATTTTTCCCCAACAATATCCCCCTTTGGGTTTGTTGATAACACTTTCATAATTTTATATCTCGTTAAAGATTCTTCCAACTTCTACCAACATTCACTTCTTTCAATTAATATAGAGATCAAAGATTTACTCAACACATACTTTACTCCCACATGATCCATGATCAGTGTGAGAAACAATAGTATAATGAGAAGTTCATCAATGAATCACTTCATTCCATTCCAACACCACTCTTTTGCTTTCATCACGAACCAAGCTATCATGATATGTATCCCTTGATCGATCACGTCTAACATAATTATATTTAAGACTTCCTCTATGTCAATGCTTCCCCTAATAGCTTCAACTCCCCCTATCTCGCTGCTCCACCTAGAAACTTCTCTCTGTGTCTTGACTATGATATTTTCTCCCTTCTAATGCCACAATTTCTCCCCCTTTGTCAACGAACTCGAAGGCCATTTCTTTGAGGTCTACAATAGGGTAAAGAACACATATTAGCACATTAAGTAAAAAACACACCATACCTTGGGGAGGGGGGGATCCCACATCCTCACATTTTCAAGTGCTGGGAGTCGACTAAACTCCCAGAGCCAGTTGATGTCTCTCAATTGCTTCTTTAGGTAAGACCTTTTTTATAATGTTGGAAAATTGTAGTTATATAGGCACACACTACAATTTCACAACTCCTTGATCCACCTCCTCCTTGATAAAATGATACTTGATTTCAATTTGCTTTGTCCTCGAGTGATTGACTGGATTTTCGCTGAGATTTATAGCACTTGAATTATCATAATGGATTCTGATCGGAGACTTCACTTCAATCCCCATATCACCAAGATGATTCTTCATCCACAATAACTACGTGCATGATTGAGTGGCCCCAATATACTCAGATTCTGTAGTTCACAATGAAATGAAATCATATTTCTTTCTTATCCAAGAACTTCACAATCCGCCATGATAGAAATCAACTCTTGAAGTTTATTTCCTATCATCTGTTGAACCGACACAATCTGCAACTGTATATCCCAATAACTCTGGCCGAGACTTTTCATTGTATGTACAACTAAAATCCATAGTGCCCTTGATATACCAAATTATTATTTTTACTACAAGCTTATGGATTTATTTAGGATTACTTTGATACCATGCCACTTGACACATGGAAAAAACAATATCTGGTCATGTTGTTGTTAAGTAAAATAGACTTCCAATGATATGACTATATTCTGTGATATTGATAGCTTTGCCTTCATAATCCTGAGATAGTTTCATTCAAGTATCCACTAGAGTTTTCATCTCCTTGGAATTTTCCATTCCAAATATTCTCAAAACCTCCTTAGAATATTTAGATTTTTAAATGAATGTTCCATTATTTCCTTATGTTACTAGCATCATCATCCCTTCATTACTGTTATTGTTCACATATAGATTGTAATAAACTCCACCACAATGTAAAATAAGATTTTTTAGAAACTAATATAGCCTTGTGTACCATTCTCTTGGTACTTACTTTAAACCATATAAAGCCTTATTCAGCCGAGAAACTCTGTTCTCATCTTCATGAATGAACAAAACATCTAGATGACCAATATAAACTTCTTCTTCCATAACCCCATTCAGAAATGCTGACTTTATGTCCATATATAAAACTTTGAACCATCTTTTCACTTCTATGAAGAATAATAATCTGATTGTCTCTATCCTTGAAACAAGTGAAAATGTCTCATCAACATCAATTCCCGCTATTTGGGAGTACCATTTTCACACTAGTCATTCTTTGTTTCAAATAATTGTGTCATCTTCATTCATCTTATTGAAAAAGAACCATTTAGTCCTAATGAAATTCTTATTTGTTAGCCGCGAAACAATCTCCCATGTCTCATTCTTCTCAATCTGGTCAAGCTTTTCATTCATATCCTGAACCTAGTTATCATCTCTAGCTATTAATTTTAGCTCAAATATTTAGTTTTCATGTATATATAGATTTTAATACTTCATGATCACCATCTTTATCTTTATCCGAATCATCATTTTACAATTCTACTCACCCTGAGTTTCTTGCCTCCTCATTTCTACCATAAAAAAACTGTTCACTATTCTATTAAAGATTATTTTCATTCTCTATTATAGAGATATCATTGATTTAAACTACTTTTGAAGCCTCATGTTGAAACATTATTGAAATTATATTAAAACTTCTTGGTATCCTGAAAAAATTCAGCTGATACCATATTGTTAGAGAAAAAAAGATAATCATGAAATACATGAGTTTTTATACTTCTCCCCCAATCAGTCTTATTGATTTCAGATAACATAAAATTTCATACTTTATATCCCATTGATATATTGCACTTGATTAGGAGATATAGTGATCCCCCTATGATGTTAAACTCTTCCTTTTATTGGGCCCATTATTTAGAGCCAAAAACATTCTTCTTCTCTTGCATCATTTATTCTCATGTGGCGCTTTGCAATGATCCATAAAAAAACCTCTAAGCTTACTGAGTTAGAACTCAGTGTAGTAAACAAGAGATATAGTTAATAATATAATCACTATCCACTGAACTCAATTAATTCAATACATTTAAAGAATATATAAACCATTAAATCCTTTGAATTAATTCTTCTAGATTAATTCTTCAGCTCTTGTGACTGATTTGAAATAGGGGAAATTTTGGAGCACATCACATCACCATTTTCCATCTTTTGATGCAACTTCACCTTGGATCATATCTCCCCTTGAACTTGAAAACACATGAACATCAGTTAAAATAATTTATACACATAGGGAGAGGGGTTTCTAAATAATCCCCAAGAATAGGATTGTGTTCGATCCCGATAGATCAACCATTTGTTACTTTCTTGCAAATCACTTTACTATTTTTGTGCTTTTTACAACTGCCCAGCCAACCTCAAATATTCTGGCCATATGACTAAACATTATTTACCCATATTCTAAGTATTTTTCTGATATTTGAGTTTTGTGGGTTTGTACTTTTTCACAATTTTGGGTTTATACCCACTAGTATAAATTTCCTTCTTTGAAAATCCACATGAATTCCATCTTTCATGATTCTTTCTCTGAGCAGGAATCTCTCCAATGGTCTTCTGCTCTTTCTTATTATCCCATTGGAGGGATCTCTCTATTTCCTTCACTTTTCAACTCATATCATGACATGTTACTTTATCAATACATTCTTTATTAATTTTTATTTTATCAGTTACTCGAGTCAAATTACTCAGATGTATTAGGAGTGAGTCCTTCACTGAACATATATTATTCCGTCTCACAACTGGAGTAGCTCCTCTATTTTTCTTCAAAGTTTTTTTACATTCATTCAAATATATTTTTTGTGAATGAAACCTAGGAATTGATTGATACACCTTTCTTTTAGCTTCTTGTGTATCCCCAAACACTTTAAACCTATTTTTTGACTTATATTTGTGACATTCAATATAGGCCTTCTCATTATGCACCACTGGAGTTGGGGATATCCATTCAAATTCACTTTCTATCCTTACTTTATTCTAGATGAAATATCTTGCAAAATGACCATGATTAGAACATATAAAACATATACCATTAAAAACATACCTCGTGTTATCATTTTTCGGTTGAGATGTTGATACAACTTGAGTTTTTCCTCTATCATTGAGATCTTGAGATTCTTGAAGCACACTCATATTATGTCCCTATCTTCCAAAATAATAGAATCTAATGGTTTATTTATTTTGGGGTACTTTTATTTCATATTTTTCAATAATCTTATGTTTATTCATAAATTTAGAAAGATTTATATATTAAAATCATGAAATGTATTCCAAATCCTCTGAACAAAAACTTGATGTATGACCATGAGTTCCACAGAAATAACACATGCTATCACTAATTTTTGTTAATTCATTTTTTAAGTCTGTCTCTAGCACCTACAAGATTTTTCTTATCTCTGAAAATTTTCACAGATTTATTCCTATCATGCATGGGAGGGGGATCATCACATACAATACCATATTTTCCCAAAATATACGGCCTTTGAGATGAGAAAATATGTTCTTGTTTCTCTTCATAAATAAAATATTTTATTATTATTTTATCATCACCTGCCGAAGGATAATCAAATAGTAAGTTCAGGGAATCCTTTAGTTTATGCTTTCCATTAGAATTGGATTTATTCACTTCTTTCTTCACTGATTATAAGTCATCTCTCAATTGTTTAATCTTCATATCCCTTGATTCATGTTGAGAATTAAGTTCTTTCTTGAGATTCTTCCCTCTACTCATCTCATCTTCCAATTCACATGTTAAATTATCCACCATGTCACTTTGTTCCTTTATTTTAAATTTTTCTAGACCAACAAAATCATAATAGAATGCATTCTCTTATTATAGCCTTTGGTTCTTTGGGACTAGTTTAGAAATATTTGTAGAAAGATCATTATTTCTAGATTTTAGATTCTAAATTTCATATGACTTTTGATTCTCTTCATTTTCATCAGCTTTTGGTTTTTCTATATTTATAGACATTTTTTTGCAATTCCTTAGATTGAGAATCATTCTTCTCCCTCATATTTATAGCCACATTAATAATCCTTTAATTTAAACCTCTTAGATTTTTGACCTCAATTTCCAGTGCTTGGATCTAGATATCTTTAGATTTAATTTCTTCCTCCAATTTTTGATCCAATTCCTTTGTTTCATGGACATCTTCCACTTTTGGCCTTCTTGGAGATTCTTCATCATCAGTAGTTTCAACATCACTTGGAATGTCAAGTTCTTCACTCAATTCCTACAACATCATTCAGTGAGTATATCTTTTACCTGTCTAAATAATCCAAAACTTTATTCAGTAAACTATTGTATTACTTAAACCGAATCAAAATTTTTCCATAAACACTTCCACACTGAGGAATACCACCTAACATTTTCTTTTTATTTTAAGTTTTTACCTTTTCTATGGCACACCGAGATAAGAGTAGACTGAATCTTTAAATTCAACATTCGACTAAACCAAGTCAGAAAAAAAAATCTAATAAAATAAACCTTCACTTTGATACCAATTATTAGTTCTAAAAAGGGACTAGATACCCTAAGAGTGGGGGGGGGGGTGAATCAGGGTGTGGATATTATTTTTAAACTTATTCACACCCCATTATATCTTAACCTCTTTATTCCAAGGGTCACTTCTTATGATATTTAATGTTAATGTTGTTCGTTTACTTTCTAATATTATCTGATGATCATGAAATTAAAGTAAAGTAATAAATCAATCACAAGGACACAAATATTTTTACTTGGTTCCCCCTCACTAGGATATATCCAAGGAGCATACAACAACAATGTGCCGATTGTACCAAATTCACCAAGTCTCACTGCCAATAATGATGGTTCGGGATAGATATTGTATATACCTAGGCTCATTGTCTTTATAAGATTTAGGGTCTTCTCACTATATTCCCAAGGGTCAATCCATATGTCTCTTTCTCTAGCTCACTGATGGTGGAAAGGATCAACGTCTTCCTCTTCCTTTTCTCACTGATCTTGTAAGAGATCCAATCACAATTTATGGAATTGTAGGTCCCTTAATTTTCATGAAAGAATGCATCCTCAATTGTAGGTAGATGCTCTGTTGAAGTCCCTTTTTCACCCATAGATGAAATAGACTTTTCTACGTACTGTTAGTTAGCATAAATTACTTTTGTGAACTGTTTAAGTCCCTTCATGAACCATATGTTTCCTTTGGGAACTATGTAGAAAATATTCTTCATGGACCACCTCTTCTGTGAACTACCTCCACTTTCCTTGCTGTGTACCACCTCTACGTACCATCTCTACAAACCGCTTCCACGTACCACTTCTGTGTACCACTTTTGTGAACCACCTATACTTTTTTGGAATTCCTTATTCCTTTGCAGACTATAGTTCTCCACAAAAACCCTTTCATGTAAATTCTTTCGTGAATCTCTTCACCCTTCGTGGAATCCTCCATGTGAACTAATTCAACCTTTGCAGAATTATCCTCGCGAACTACTTCACCCTTCATGGAATTTTCCCTTGTGAACCACTTTTGGAATTCACCAAATTCCCAAAATATTTTTTCTTATGAAAATCACTCTGAGTAATGATGGGATTAGAGCTCATTATATAAACAAATAGATATAAAATATACACTAATCCTAGATTTCCCAAATCATCGATGCGGTATAACCTCCACCACATACTGCTTCTCCTGTGAACCGTTCTACCCTACATGGTCCGTTTAACTTGCCTTTCTATCCTCCATGGTGGAAAATCTCTTCCACTAATGAATCCCTTCATGGCTCTAAAAATCACCACCTCATTTCAGCCAACGACACCCTTTGAGGCTCCACAAATCACTGCCTCATTTCAGCCAATGACGAGCCATCTCACATACCATTGGACTCCTGAGAACCATCTTCATACCGTGAACCATTTTACCTACGTGTTATACATACCATGGTTCGCAGTCCGTATAGTGGTGCTATGTGGAAATATTCCTTTACCAAATTTCTTCTCCATTCCGCGTACTGCCTTTGCCATTTGAGAACTGTATTTAACGGTTTGAGTACTGTTCACTCCTATGTAGAAAAGATCCCTTTTACAAAAACCAAATTTTTATTTTGAGGCTTAAAAATTTGGAAAACACTAGGAAACTACGCCACCTTAAACACCTATTTTGGAAAACACCAACCATACTCATTCGCAATCATCTAACTTTGTCAACAAATACAATCACACCCAAAACATACTGAGAGGACACCATGAGTTATTTTTTCCCAATAGGGAAATTACATAATACCTACCATAATCCCTTCAAAAAATCCTTACACACATCCCAGAGTTATTATTTTGGGTAGAATACCAACCTTAGAGGGCTTAATGTATAAAACAAAGGAGGTTGTCCAAAGAAAATGTATAACTTTTAACCGAATATTTTAGTTTTATTTATTTTTATACCACCTTAAAAACCTTTATAACCATTTTGATATAATAAAATTAGTATGTATCATATAATAATATTTTATTATATCAATTTATTAACCTTAATCTATCTATTTCTTCCATCAAATGTTAAAGGAAACAATCGTTCAAGTGTATAAAAGATTACCACCTCATGAACCAATGTAATTTATTTTCCATCACCACCTCTCATGGATAGTTATAATTATGGATTTAATATAAATATATAATATTCATGACATAATTATAATTCTATAAATTCATGATATCATCTTTTTTATTACCTTTCTATTGGTCGAAGTAGATTACTCAAGAGGGGAGGGGTGAATTGAGTAACTATAAAAATTCTTGTAAAAATTATTTCTAAAAAGGTTTCCCCAAAATTAAATAAATCCTAGTTAATCAAGGTTATACTATTATAAGAGTTTGAATGTTTAAATAACTTCTTAGAAGATTGATTAGTTCTCAGTAATCTTAATATAATTTATTAACATTACTTTTTGAAGATATTCTACTAATACAAGACAATTATAACTTCTTTCCAAGACTAACTATCAAAGTGAATTTAGTGACTCCCGAGTTATAAAGAAAAGCAGTAAAACAGAGAATACTAAATTAAGCAGCACAACGGATATGAAACAAGTGGTCCAGTCTCATGCTGATACCTAATCCACTCCACTTGGTGATCACCTACCACCAATCAGTTTATATAAATAAACTTGATTCACACCCTTGATCGGGGTTAAACAACAGTACACAGGACTGTCCAGGCCACACAAGGACCTCTTCTATAGTTCTTCGTGGGTACAAATAACCAGGCCACATAGGGACCTCTTCCACACTTATCCGTGGGTATACAAAAGTGTAAATAGATATTTGAGTAAGGATATCTTGTATCCTTCAGTTTGATGTAGGAGAAAGAGTGTGTTATATACAGAAACACACACTACTCGAAAGTTAATAATAACGATACACAATAGAGAAGAAATATTGAGATAAGTTTAGAAATGCTCTGAGTGTTATTCTTTGTAGCTATGGACTTCTGAGATGGGGAAGATGTAGAGCTCAAGTCCTCATCTAAAAAATATAGTGTCGTAAGACAAAAAAAGTGGCATGTGTTCTTCATGATGTTTGACAGTGAGAATATGTCCTTGATTCTGGATTTCAAATATGCTTCATGTGTTATTTAGTAGTGTCAAGTTGCATGCAATAGGCCTTTCTTCAAAAATTTTCTCTAAGTGTGTTCTTTGTTATGGTGCTCATGCCCGATTGGTTTTCTTTCTCATACGTATATTATTTCTGGGCATCACTTTTCTTTTATATTGGAGTGCATGTGTTGAGGCCGACAGGTTGCATGTATTCCGTACCTCATACCTCGTACTATCATATGAAGTGTCTACAAAGAAACATTAATTATGTCAGTGCATTATAGTCTTCAAATATGACCGTTAGAGATTAAATTGAAAAATGACAGAACATATTAGAAAACAATGTCACAGTATGTCATGGAAACGATGTCTCCTTCACATGGTTCTTGGATTGGTCACGATGTCTCGTGGTTGTGGTGTTTGGATGTTTATGGTGTCTGTTTGTTCACGGTGTATGCTTGTTCATGGTGTATGCTTGTTCACGGTGTCTGCTTGTTCACGGTGTCTCAAAGTAATAGTGTCTCAAGGTTATAGTGTCTCAAGGTTACAGTGTCTCAAGGTTACGGTGTCTTATTTCACAGTGTCTGCTTCACGGTGTCTGCTTGTTCACAGTGTCTCAAGGTAATGGTGTCTCAAGGTTACGGTGTCTCAAGGTTACAATATCTTAAGGTTATGGTGTCTTTTTTCACAGTGTTTGCTTCACGGTGTCTGCTTCACGGTGTCTCGAAGTCACGGTGTCTGGTTTACTTTTCCAGAAAGACATAACCAGTGCCAGACTCACAATGTCTTAGACTTTTCAAAATAACTATATTCAGACTTAAGCAATGATGATCATAGAATGGATTAGACTTAATAATTTGTCAAAGAAGGTATTTAAAAAGTAAATCAAGGATATTATAAAGTAATTAAACTGAATGTAGAGAAATTTAGATCTTGAATGGATCTTCTTAAAGCATGAGAATACTTAAACAATAATACACAAGATTTGATATAATTTACAGGATTTAACTAGGTTGAATAGGATTTGTGATCATTAAAACATGATTAGTGCATGAGGATTCCAACAATATCCCCCTTTTTGATGATCACAAATCATATAGATTTAAAGTTTATATTTGATTCAACAATAGATATAGATATAAATGTCTAAAATATAGATATTTCTCCCCCTTTTGGGATTATCAAAAAGATGGAATAAGAGAAGTCATGAAAAAGTGCACATTTTATTAAAGCAAAGAAGGTACAGTACAAACAAAAAGGAGAAAAACAAAAGCAATATCATTCCTATCAAAAAGTAGTAATCACTGTTCTTATTCATGGGATAGCCTTCTCTTTTCCTTTAGTAGCAGTAGCTGAAGAGGAAGCCATAGGAGTAGAGGTCGAGGTAGAAGAAGGGAGTGAGGTGGTTGATAGAGAGGGTAAAGGTAGGCCTTCAAAAACCGATGGATCTAGAGTAGGAGTAGTAGAAGATCGAGGTAGTTGTTGATCAAGGATCACAAGCCTGATCTGACTTAGTTCTTGGATGACATACATAGTAGTGAAGGATAAGGTAGAGGTGAAGGTAGGCAACCTAGGTCTTAGAGGTGCAGCCACAGGAGCAGCAATGGCTGTACTCTGAACATGAAGGTAAGGCCTCAGAAGCTTAATGAAATCCATAATGATCTCTCCACCATACTACATGTATTTATCAAAATCATCCTTGTTTTCTATAAAGTTATCCAATAATCGAGTAAACTCTGTGAGATTTTGGACTTGGGTCTTGAAAGCCTGAGTAACAGGAGGAATCCTCAGATTTTACACAAGATACTTGAAATGATTTGTTATATCAGTATTTGAGAAGATTCAATTGAAGTATAAATCCACTTTCTTGGCAATCTATTACTGAGAATCATTAAAAATTTTTGAGTGGATTTGGACTAGATCGAGAACTCGGTCACTGTTCTTGATAACTTTAGAGAGAGAAGCTGCGTTAAAACCACTGAGTACATTCTGAAGCTCTTCTTTGACCACTATTTTGAGAATATCACTGTATAAATAGGGTTTAAAGGATTGACCAGAGGCTTTAGAAGCATTGACAGTGGTGGTGAGAGATTTTAGTTGATTTAGCACCTTATGAAGACACCCCGTATATTCATCAGTGAGCTTGTTAAGATTAACAACAATCTCTCTCATCTCCTTCACAATATGTTTGTTCCTTTCAGTGAACTTTTCATATAAGGAAGCTAAATAAGTTTGAATATGAGATACAAAAACCTGTGGGGTTTGAGGAACAACAGGTGCTACAGGAGGAGAAACAAGCTCTGATCTCTTATGCATCTATTTTTGCATTTCTTCAATCATACCTCTCAGAGTCTTCACTTCATCACTAAGCAACCTGTTCTCAACTCTAACTTCCTGAATCTCATGAATCATTCTGGGTTATATTTTCTAAATAACTTTCTCCAACAATAATGAGGCACATCTCTCAATTAGATGTGTCACAAGACCAGGTTGGGAATTCAGGACTTTTTCAACACCAGACAAAAGGGTAGCACTAACTTCCTTTATACCATATTTAAGCACAAAGGATGGTTTTTCTGATAAAGGTTCAGAAACAAGGATTGATACGGTTTCAGGTTCCTTTGTAGGGGAAATATTAGAGACCAATTTCAACTGGAACAAATAGGAAAGGTTAAGGCCTTTTGCTGAGACTTGCTGAGAGTCATCCACATCATAAAAACTGGGGAACTTATACCTAGTGGATAAAGGACTTGAAACAACCAGATTTGGTACTTCATTGGATTCTAGATTTGGGGGTTGCTCCCCCTCAACAGTTGCATCCTTCTTAGGACTGAGAAGCTTAGGATCTTGATCTAATTCCACAAACTCATCTCATAGTTCTTCTCTCATTTCCTTCCTAGCCAGCTGAAAAGCCAGCTCCATCCTTTCCTCAGCTGAAGGAATGAACTCAAGAATAGATTATTCCACTGGGAGTTCTTCAAGACCATATTCTTATATAATAGGTAATTCTTATTTTTTAGGTTCTCCCATGACATTCTTTTCAGTTTCTTTGGAAACATATTCTGTTTCAGCCTCAAGTTGAGCTTACAGAGTAACAAATTCTGTAGGTGCAGGGACTTATTTTTCATTTACCACAAGAGGGATAGGAGTACTGTCTTCCTCAACAAAAATTGTTTCCCTGGGGGGCACATCATTCTCTTCTTCCTCTTCAGCATAATATTCAACAACCTCATCTAGTTCCAATCCAGGATCAGAAATATCTATTGGTCTTGAGGGATGTTCCACTAGATTTAATTTATCATAGATTCTATCATTGTATTCCACCCATTCCTTTTCCAAGGATTCCAATTAATCTTCATTCTCTTGATAGTGAATTTTGAAAGGTAGAATTCACAGTCCTTAATTACTTCCTCATTAGGTCCAACCATACCTTTAGCATGAAGCATGGATGAGATAAACAGAGAATAAAACAGGGAAGTTGACTTGGATGTGGATTTGATCATCTCACACATATAGTGTATGATATACTTTCACAAGTTGATCTTATGGACATTTTTCATATGGTGGATTAGAAAAAAATCCTGATATTTCAAAACAGAAAAATCACCTTTTCTAGGGTTAACCATATTCTATATAAACTTGAACAAAAGACTTGATTCTCCATCTAGTTCAGCAGCAATGGCTCTCCTCTTGGTGCCATTTCTAGTTAAGGATTTCAAAGCATCCTCCAGATTAAATAATTCGGTTGAAGGTGGGGGTCCTCTATGATAATCCTCACAGATGCCTTCATGAGGTATCCTAAGGCATGCATCCCATAACCTTGAAGAGAATGAGAATTTTTTCCAATTGATCCAGCTTCTCACGACATAACTATCACCAGAATCAAAAGAGAATTATACATACTGATAAAACTGATACACTAACTTAGGATAGATAGGTCTATATTCCTTCAAAAACCACTCTATCTAGCCTTTTTCTTTTAAAACTTTCAGAACAAGAGACTTACTTGAAAGAATCCATTTGGGTAAAACCTCTTTCTCAATCACTACAACTCGGTTTACTAGATTTGGGTTTAGAGGACCTTTGGATGCGAGCTTAGGTGTAATTTTCTTCTTCTTTGAGCTACGTTTATCAGGAGTCGACGATGAAGGGGGCTTCATCCTGGGCATCTACCGAAGGTTTGAGAGAGAGAGAGAAGAGTTGCAGGGTTGAAGAAGGATTATAAATGAGTGAATAGAAGAAACCCCGAGTGAAGAATCGAGTGATAATTTCTTTATTTTATCATTTAGGAATACCAAACGTCACAAAAGTAAAAGCACGGGAAAGTAAAGAGGGGAAAAGAATAATTACCGCGATACGAGTTTTTACTTTGTAAATAAAAAATTATAAATAATTTTTATGGTGAGACCATGTCTGAGTGTTACGGTGAGATAATGATTATGAACTTTACAGTGAGATAGTGACTATGCATTTTATGGTGAGATATTGACTGTCAGACAGTAATCACGAAACACTAACTATGAGACCGTAAACATGAAACAGTAAGGTATAAAATAGTGAAACATGAAACAGTAAGATATCGAACAGTAAGACATCTATTTGAGGTTTATCATTCCTAGTTCAAGTATGATATAGTCTATTATCTCAGAATTTAGTGGTTTGATGAATATATCAGCAAGATGATACTCAGTACCAATGAATTCCAAAGTGATATCACTCTTTTGATAATGATCTCTCAAAAAGTGATGTCTTACATCAATATGCTTTGTCCTAGAATGCGAAATAAAATTTTTAGAGATATTAATAGCACTTGTGTTGTCATAGTTTATAGGTACATTCCTGAATTGATATCCATAATATAGTAATGTGTGTTTCATCCATAAAATTTGTGCACAACAACTACCAGCAGCTATGTATTCAGCTTCTTCAGTAGATAATGAATTTTTTTTTCTTACTACACCATGATACTAGCGACTTTCCTAAAAATTGATATGTTCCAAAGGTTATTTTTCTATCTAACTTACAGCCACCGAAGTCAGCATCAAAATAACTCACTAATTCAAATGATTGTCCTCTAGGATAGAACAGTCCTAGATTGGGTGTATGCTTGAGGTATTTTAAAATTCTATTTACAAAATTTAAATGAGATTCTTTAGTATTTTCTTGAAAACGAGCACACATACACACACTAAACATAATGTCAGGATGACTAGCAGTTAAGTAGAGTAAACTTCCAATCATTCCTCTATAAGTGGTTTGATCAACAGATTTTCCATCTTCATCAAGATCCAACTTACAAGTGGCACTCATGGGAGTTTCACTACTTTTAGTGCTATCCAATCCAAAACGTTTTAGAAGATATATAGTATATTTTCTTTGAGTTAAAAAAATTCCATTATTATTTTGAAAGATTTGAAATCCAAGAAATAATTTAATTTCACCCATTAAAATCATTTCAAATTCATTTTGCATCATTTTAGAAAAATCAACACATAAATAATTTCTTTAAGATACAAAGATAATGTCATCTACATAGATTTGAACAACTAAAACATAATTAGAAATTAGTTTTATAAAAAGGGTAGGATCAACTATTCCTTTTGTAAAACATTTGTAAATAAGAAAAGTACTCAACCTATCATACCAAGCTCTTGGAGCTTGTTTTAAACCATATAAAGCTTTTGATAATTTGAAGATATGATTTGGAAAATGGGGGTTTGTAAAACCAGAGGGTTGTTCAACAAAAAAATCCTTTTGTAAAACATTTTGAAATAAGAAAAGTACTCAACCTATCATACCAAGCTCTTGGAGCTTGTTTTAAACCATATAAATCTTTTGATAATTTGAAGATATGATTTGGAAAATGGGGGTTTGTAAAACCAGGGGGTTGTTCAACAAAAACATCCTCAACTATATACCCATTTAGTTCTTTTATTGAACACTCTATAGGCTTTACTAGACATGGAATATCCTAAAAAGATACCTTCATTACTTTTGGATGCAAATTTGTCAAGATTGTCCTTAGTATTAAGAATATAGACTTTACAGCCAAAAAATTTGAAGTAGTTAACCTTGGGTTTTCTATTTTTCCATAACTCATAAGGATTCCTTTTAAGAATAGGTTGGATCAATACTCTATTGATTATGTATCATGATTTATTGATAGCTTCAGGCCAAAAATAAATAGGTAGATCATATTCACTGAGCATTGTTCTAGAAATATCTTGCAGGGTTCTATTTATTCTCTCTACAACTCCATTTTGTTGAGGTGTTCTAGGGGCATAGAAATTGTGACTATAACCATTATGTGATCAAAAGTATTCAAACTCTTGATTTTCAAACTCATGAACATGATCACTTCTTAAGAATTTAATTCTAAGTCCACTAAGATTTTCTACTGACTTGGAATATTTAGTAAAATAAGAGCAGGCTTCACTTTTTATAGCCATAAATAAGGTCAAAGTATATCTAGAAAAGTCATCTACAAGAGAATAAACATATTTCTTACCATTTAAACTAGAAACTCTAGATGGTCCAAAAAAATCCATGTGAACCAATTCGAGAGGTTGAGAAGTTGACACTTCTTTCTTTGATTTGAAGGAAACTTTGTGTTTTTTTCCCTTTTGACAAGGATTACACATGCACATGAGCCTTAGCCCAGTTGTTGAGGTATCCTTAAGTGCATCCACAAGACCCAGGTTCGAAACCAGGTAGAGGCATATTTCCGGTGGTACTATAGCAGTACCGTAGTAGGTACTGTAGTGGCACTGTAGCAGTACTATACACTATGTGGGTACTGTAGCAGAACAATACACTGTACAGGTACTGTAACAGAACTGTACACTGTGCGGGTACTGTAACAGGAACTATAAAAGGCACTTTTCGGTACTGTAGCAGCTGGAAATATTCACCATGGGCCACCGGTTTGGGCTTGGAGTCCTTAAGGCTTTCGGGCCACCCAGGCCTTTGGGTCAGTAGGGATTTTGGACCACCTCAAGGCCTTCAGGCCACATGCAGTTTCCCCGGACACACTACAAAAAAGGAACAACCCTAGAAGAGGATTCAAAGTAGGTGCACTCACCATAGCATAGCCAAATAGATTTGTCAGAATGAGAGGGTATGACTATGCCATCAGGACCAGCCCATGCTTGCACATGAAGCCTAGCCAAACAACCATGCAGAGGTAGAGAGATACTGTCATGATGCAGATGCTGAGGAGGGGCAATTCCTTGTAGATAGTCTGGTTGATTTCCCAAAGACCTTTAGGTCATGTAATCTTCTAAGCCTACGAGCCTTGTAATCTCTGAGCCTATGGGCCTTGTAATCTCTAAGCCTACGGGCCTTGTAAGGGTTCCCCCTCATCCCTTGAAAGGGGGGTTATCAAAAATCAATAAAAAATAAAGGCCTTCGGGCCATTAGGAGGACAAGGATTACACACTTTGTCATTTGGAAAATCAAGTTTGGGTAAGTCTTTAACTAAGATTTTTTTAGTTAGCTTTCTAAGGGAGTGAACATTACAGTGTCCTAGTCTCCTATGCTAGATCCAAGACTCTTTAAGAAATACACTTAAGCATGAAGCATTTTGAGAGGCTAAGGAATCTAAGTTAACAGAGTAAACATTTCCATTTTTTAATGAAAAAAATACTAATTTATCTTTAGAATTAAAGACATTTCAAGAATTATTTCCAAATCTAATATGAAATCCATCATCACATAATTGAAAGATACTAAGCAGATTTTATTTTAATCCATTAACAAACAGTAATTTAGAAATCAATACTGAATTAGAGTTACCGATTTGGCTGAGGCCAATAATATTTCCTTTTGCATTGTCAACAAATGTGACATGTCCTCCATCTATTTTTATTATGTTATTGAAGCATGAGTATTATCCTGTCATGTTTCTTGAAAATCCACTATCCAAGTACCATAGAATTTTATAGGAGCTCTTTAAGCATCTTTCCTATAAAAATGTTTGAGAAAAAAAGATTTTGGTACCCATACTTGTTTGGGTCCAATAATATTAGTAATAAGTGATTTAGGAACCCATATCTGGCTCATAGGTTTCTTATAATAATTAAGTAAAGTATTTAAAAAATAAACTCTATTCGGTCTAGAAAAACTTGAAATAGTAGAATATGTATCATGAATTGAATTAGTTGATTTGTGTCCAGAACTGGGAGTAAAACTGTATGTCCTAGATTTAGAGACAAAATTCGTTCTACCAAGGTTTCATTTACCAGGTTGATAACCAATGCTAGTGTTGTATTTAGGGGAAATTTGTTTTCTTATCATTTGGGTAAGGGTATTTTTCCCATTGGTAAAATTTTCTAGGTCATTATTCAATTTCTCATTAGACATTTTTAATTCGTTGTTCTCTTTGAGCATTTGACCATTTTTCTCCTTTTCAGTTGTGAGTTTAAATTTAATAGTCACAATAAGAGCATTTTTATTCTTCAATGATTTATATTTTTCTTTTAGTTCATTGCATGTTTCTTCAAGCATGTTACAATATTCAAACATTTCTTCATTAGTCATATTTTTAGAGTCACTTTAATCTCCAGAATAGTATGAATTGGGTATAAGAGAATCCAGTGTTACCCCAGATTTTTTTTTTCATAAAACACATATTGTCTTTATTTTCTTGTTCATCATTTGATGTTTCTGAGTCGCTTGAACTATCCTCAGAAGCACTTCAGGTTGATTTCATTGCCTTTTTATACTTCCTGTCCTTGTCCTCATATTTATTTTTGTACTTGAGCTTTGGACAATTAGCCTTGATATGTCCTTTGTGCTTACACTCATATCAGACAATTTCATCAGTCTTGTCACTTCTTTTATAGTCATTCTTCCAACTTCCTTTTTGGTCATATTTTCCCTTGAAGTTAGGATTTCTAGAAAAGTTCTTCTTTTTGTAATATCTCTTGAATATTCTGTCTAATTGAGCCATATCCTCATCACTGTCAGGTGATGATTGTTCACTGGTGGAGCTTTCTACAGAGGCTTCCAGTTTCCCTTCGTCTTTGTACTTAGAGGTGGTGGTCTTGAATGCAACATATTTCCTTTTTGGTTCATCCTCCTCTTCCTTGTTTACTTTCAGCTCTTCCTAGTACATCATCAGTTTCCCAATGAGTTATTTTATAGGTAGCTTACTGATGTCGCATGATTCTCTAATAGAGACAGAGGTTCCCCTCCATCTATCAAGAAGACAATTGAGAAGTCTCATGATCTGTTCCTTAGCAGTGACTTCTCTTCCAAGAGAAATCATTGTGTTGACAATATCATTAAACCTAAGATACATGTCATAAATAGGATCATCAAGTTTTATTTTAAAATTATCATATTTAATAGTATAAGTATTAAGACTCATTTCTTTTAAACTAGATGTTCCTTCATATGAGACAGAAAGGGTATCCCAAATTTCATGGTCAGTTTTACAAGCAGAAATTCTATTGAACTCTTCATCCCCTAAGGAGTAGTATAAAGCATTCATAGTTTTGAAATTGTTATTGTAGGAAGTTTTGGTAGGTTCATCCCATGTGATTCTATCAGTAGCAGGAATATTATATTCATCTATAATGGATGACCAAATCTCAAAGCCCATATTCTCTAAGGGCATTTTCATTTTAATTTTCCATTGAGCATAGTTGGTTCCATTAAAGAATGGTGGTCTGTTGGTTGTAGCACCTTCCAATATATTATCCATAATAAAGTATTACTCTAAAATAGCTAGAAATTTAGAATTAACAGAAATTTACAAATCTTTAAAGTACAACTACAATCACAGTTTCATGAGATTAAAAAAAGTCTTAATAACCTCCTCTGATACCAAATGTTGGTTGAAGTATATTACTCAAGAGGAGAGGGGTGAATTGAGTAACTATAAAAATTTATGTAAAAATTATTTCTAAAAAGGTTTCCCCAAAATTAAATAAATCCTAGTTAATCAAGGTTATACTGTTATAAGAGTTTGACTATTTAAATAACTTATTAGAAGATTGATTAGTTCTCAGTAATCTTAATATCAGTTATTAATATTACTTTTGAAGAAAGACAATTATAACTTCTTTTCAAGACTAACTATCAAAGTGAATTTAGTGACTGCCGAGTTATAAAGAAAAGCAGTATAACAGAGAAGACTAAATTAAGCAGCACAACGGATATGAAACAAGTGGTTCAGTCTCAATTTGAGACCTAATCCACTCCAATTGGTGATCACCTGCCACCAAGAATTTTATATAAATAAACTTGATCCACACCCTGGATCGGGGTTAAAAAATAGTACACAGGACTGTCCAGGCCACACAAGGACCTCTTCCACAGTTCTTCGTGGGTGCAAATAACCAGGCCACATAGGGACCTCTTCCACACTTATCCATGGGTATACACAAGTGTAAATATATGTTTGAGTAAGGATATATTATATACTTTAGTTTGATGCAGGATATAGAGTGTTTTATATACAAAAACACACACTACTCGAAAGTTAATAAAAATGAAACACAATAGAGAATCAATATTGAGATAGGTTTAGAAATGCTCTGAGTGTTAGTCTTTGTAGCTCTGGACTTCTGAGATGGGGCATATGTAGATCTCAAGTCCTCATCTAAAAAACAGAGTGTCGTAAGACAACAAAAGTGGAGTGTGTTCTTCGTGATGTTTGACAGTGCAAAGATGTCCTCGATTTTGGGTTTCAAATATGCTTCGTGTATTCTTTAGAAGTGTCGAGTTTCATGCAATAGGCCTTTCTTCAAAAATTTTCTCTAAGTGTGTTCTTCGTTATGGTGATCACTCCTGCTTTATCGTGCGTATATTATTTCTGGGAAGCACTTTTCTTTTATCTTAGAGTGCATGTGTTGAGGCCGACAGGTTGCATGTATTTTACACATCGTACCTCATACTATCAGATGATGTGTCTAAAAAGAAATATTAATTATGTCAGTGCATTAAATTATTCTTCAAATATGACCGTTAGAGATTAAATTGAAAAACAACAAAATATATTAGGAAACTGTGTCACAGTATGTCATGGAAACAGTGTCTTTTTCACATGGTGTTTGGATTGGTCATGGTGTCTCGTGGTTGCAGTGTCTGGATGTTTACAGTGTCTGCTTGTTCATGGTGTCTTCTTGTTCACGGTGTCTGCTTGTTCACGGTGTCTACTTGTTCACGATGTCTCAAGGTAACAATGTCTCAAGGTTACGGTGTCTCAAGGTTACAATGTCTTGTTTCACGGTGTATGCTTCACGGTGTCTTCTTGTTCATTATGTCTCAAGGTAACGGTGTCTCAAGGTTACGATGTCTCAAGGTTACAATATATCAAGGTTACGGTGTCTTGTTTCACAATTTCTGCTTCACGGTGTCTACTTCACAGTGTCTCAAAGTCATGGTGTCTGGTTTACTTTTCCAGAAAGACATAACCAGTGGAAGACTCATGGTGTCTCAGAATTTTCAAAATAACTGTATTCAGACTTAAGCAATGATGATCATAGAATGGATTAGACTTAATCATTTTTCAAAGAAGGTATTTAAAAAGTAAATCAAGGATAGTATAAAGTAATTAAACTGAATGTTGAGCAATTTAGATCTTGAATGGATCTTCTTAAAGAATGAGAATACTTAAACAATAATACACAAGATTTGATATAATTTACTGGATTTAACCAGGTTGAATAGGATTTGTGATCATTAAAACATTATTAGTACATGAGGAGTCCAACACTTTCCATCCATTGAAAAATGATAACATTGTTTGTGTGTACATATGAATTAACACCTCCACGAAGTGATGTGATTCGTTTTTCATCACCACATCATATAGATGGTATATATAAATTATTTAAAAGTATAATTAGTGTATAATAATTATAATTATTTCATGATTATTATTCTATAAATTATTTAACAAATATACTTTTGATTATAGTCAACATACTGAAGTCATTTTGGTGTTATGAACTGAACATCCTCAAAATACCCAACGTGGACTTAACTGATTAAGTAATTAAATATTTCATAAATGAAATAAATGGTTTAAGGATAAGGGATTAATCCTATAAAAGGTTCTTAATAAATAAAATAATTGATATAATTTTATTATATAGGTGTTAAAGGATATACATAGTAAGTCTGTACTTGAGGTAAGAGATTTCATCTCAATTTCACTTCATTGAGGCATGTTTTAATGTTATACACCAAATTTATTTTATATGGTGTATATAATTAACTTTCACATGTTATATCCAGAATCCTTCATAATTAATGTTATTTTAAGTTACAATTCATTTTATTTTATCCAAAGGGATTTGAAGTGAAAGTTACCAAGTGGTAAGAGTTTTCTTAACTCAATTTTTATTAATTGAGTTATACTATTACTTCATTGGTTATATTATGTAAATTTTATGTGTGAAATTACCTTTTATCATTTTATTTTTTATTTCTACATTTTCTATCTAGATATACATTTGATACAAATAGTAACTTCATAGATCAATTCTCACTCCAATATGATCTTTGTAAGGGTTATTCATCTCAATTTTTCTTTCTTTGAGACATTCATTTATGTTAAGCACCAATATTTATTTATGAGGTGTATATGCTACCAATTGAGATATTATATCATGAATTAATATATGATAATGATATTTAAATATCCCTATATGTTATCTATTTTATGAGATATGGATTAAAATTTTATAAAAGTTGCATGGGTTTTCATGGACTCAATTTCAATTCTTTGAGACACAATTCATGTTATGCACCATGTTTTATTTTATATAACGTACTTACTTCCCAATTATTTTATTTTTCACAAATAATTTCATGGAAATTATGGGTTTTATAGAATTATGTTATGTTCCTTTATTCAATGGATTTTTGATTCAAGCATTACCCATGATAAAGCATTTCTTATCTCAAACTTCCTTCCTCGAGACATTATTGGATTAATGAACCTATATCCATTTTTATGGTGTATATAATTAATATTGAAATATAATATCATGAATCTTTTTATACACATGGTATTTTATGTTCCTTATTATGTTCTTTATTTCAAATGGGGTTTGGTTTTAAAAGGCTGTAAAGGGTTTTTTAAAAATATTATTTTAAAGTTTAAATACTTTTAACCAAACACTTCCTCCATAATATTTATCTTATTTAAATAATGATCTTTTATAAACATAAATTATTTTATAAATATATTTTCCATGATCTTTATCATTATTTTAAAATGTTTTAAAAGTAAATTTCTTAACATTTTTTACATGGGTCACTTTTGAATCTCTTCATTTTTTTTGAAAATAATGTTTATTTTTAGTGTTTACGACATTAATGGATTTTCCCACCATCATGACTGTTATTTTATTTAAAGATTAAAATATTAGCTTTCAAGGTTATTTTCAAAGAAAAATATTTTCAAAAATATTTTGTGAATTTTTAGTTTTTAAAATTGATTTTCAAAGTGGAAATGGTATTTTCCTCAAGATTTTTTTAATGATATTTTAGTGGTATTTATATTCACCAATGACAATAAACCTTTATGTTACTTATGATCCACTGGGGATATCTTGTAATGATACTATAATAATCCTTTCTCTGGATAGGATATGATTGTTATAAATAGATTTTCATGGAACCCTTTTCTTTTCCATGGGTAAATTAAGCCATGAAAGAAAAATAGTTATTGTTATGTTGAAAAGTGAAAGATTTTAATTATTTTTCTCATGATATGGTACTTGGAAATTATTGATAAAATCAGGATTGGGGAGTAAAGCCAAACCCTTAAGTAACTTTATTCGACATGTTATGGGTGGTCCCGTTATATCCCTCTAATGTATTGGGTAAGAAGATGGAGTTAACTAGTTATAAGATTCTCATAAGAGATTATTAGAATTTACTAGGTAGGTTATTCCATTTGTTAGAGTGATTATAATAGTGATATGATTATAATTTTCCAAGATATCAACATGTTTTCTCTATGCATGATATGAGTTTCTAATGGATCCTTTTCTCAAGGATTGTTTTAACATGGATAATTATTGTTGACTTATATGAATTTTGTATTATGTTAAATCTTTATGCCATTATCCATGTTTTAATGGGTATGAATTCTATTATGTTATGTTATTTCACTTTGATTATGTCATCATATCCTTATGAAAATCTTATTATCATTGATGAAATTTAACTGTTAACACTCATGCCTACCCTTATTGAGAATTTTATCTCACCCTTATTATGTTTCCTTTTCCTCAGGTATAAAGAATGATGTTAAATTATTTGTGTCTAGAAACATTTCATGTGTTAAGAATTTTATGGGAGATGTTGAATAATTTATTTTGAAATAATAAAATCTGAGTATAATAGAAAAAAATGATCATGTGAAGACATGGGTATTATCATGTAAGTGTCTATCCTAATTGTTTAAAACTCTAAACCTAGGTCCTTGTGTATATCAGTGATCCAATATTTTAATTTGATGTTGTTTGTTATGAAGGGTTAAAATTGGGTCATGTTTATTGATATAAAAGCTAAAAATTTAAATATTATGCTTTAAGATCAGATCTGAGAGTGTGGGATCAGAGTTGTTATAAAAAAACCTCTAAAATTTTCTAAAATTCACCCAAAATGACTAGATAAAATCCCTAAATAAATTATGGTCAAAACAAAGGTATGTAAGTACCTAAAAGCAACACCAGGATGTGATAAGTGGTACATAAATCCAATTATTTAATGCAGTGTTAAGAAAAATATATGTCCAAATTGAAAGATGATATTGAATTTCATAAATCTAAAATTATAGGGATCTTAGTGATGGATGTTGAGATAAACTCAATATCAAATAACAAATTTAGAATATTAATGGTTTGATTAATTCAATGATAGTTAATTTCAAAATAATTGATAAACTAGAATGTGAATTCATGGAGATACAACAAAATATTGATGATTAAGAAATACTTTTAACTCTTGGAGAGGCCTCAAAATTTTTTGTACACTAGACATAGAATAATACAACATGGTACATGAGGAGTCCGCATGAAAATACATCACTTTCCCATAAGTGAAAGGGTTCAATGATAAAGGTATTTTTATTAAGGGGCTTAGTAGTGAGAAAAATATTAGTGGAATTTCATGTGAAACCTTAAGAAATTACTCTCTAGTAGAAGCTTATTTTTTTACTCACAATAGGCACAAATATTTACAAATAAAGTAGCGATGACACGCAATAATGCACAATGTATCAAATTTTATTATTGTAAAAATATAGGGAACACACAATACATGCGTTCCAAAGATAATGTAAGACTCTGAGATTTTAGAATATATTTATATTAATTAAATAAATTTGTTCAGTAGATTGTGATGAAAGCAACCCTAAACTTATGTTAATAATTCTTATACATTATAAAATGAAGAAATTTATATGGTATTTAAATGAAATATATTTTTTAAAAATAATTTATCAATAATTTTGGAAATACCATTGATCCTAAGAATTTTTTTTGAAGTATTTTTTTATGATCATTACTTGTAACGCCCTAAATTTTTATGAATCATTTTTTTGAATAATTTATTTTTTTGATAGCTTGCGTTATATGCAACACCGAGTTTTAAAGAACTGTAATATACTATTAACATTATTGTTTAAACATGAACATTATAACCAAGACATTAAAATTGGAAGTATTAATAGGATTTTTTTTTAAAATTAAGTATAATGGTTTTATATAAATAAAAAATACTGATAAAAAAGTACTTAATTTTTAGTAATTTGTTTTTATGTTTCTAAAATACTATTTTCTGAAAAAATATTTTTTATCACTTTTTGTGAACAAGTAATAAAATTAATTTTTACTAATATTAGAAAATTTATTTTAAAAAATAAACTTCCTTTTTAAAATCTATATGTCAAAATTATCTTTGAGTGAATTTTTGATAATTTTCTACAAAGATTAATTTTTTGATGAATAGTAAAAAATACCGATTTTTATTAAAAACAAATTTTTCATTTAAATAATTTATAAGCTACATTTTATTTTAAGATAGTTTTAAGATTAATATTAGTTCAATTATATATTTATTAATTAAATTCAGTTTATTATAGTCATTTCCATATTGAATTTTGATATTAAAACTTTCTATACTTATGAAAATTGTCTCTTTGGAAAACTGCTTATTCATCGCGTCTGTAGGTTTAATTTTAAATTAATTTTTTTCACTTCTATTAATAAAATTCTAAAATATGGATTAAATATTTTTAATCATCATTATTAATATTATATAATAATTTATACTTAATTTTTGGTCAAATAAATAGTAAAATTAGTAAAATATAATTATCGTGGTTAAGGTTAAAATGGGTTTACGAGGGGTTAAACTAAAAAAATCATGGTTAAAATGGCCTAGAAACTTGTAAAAATAAAATTTTATAGAAATATTTCAACTTTATATAATCTAATAATTTATAATTATCCATTTTAGATTCTTGTGCCATGTTTAAAGCATGGGTACACTATTTTTCTTTTAAATTTTTTTAGGTGTGTCCTTACCCAACTTATAAAAGGGAACCCCCTATCCTCTCATATTAACACTTCGAAAAGAATTTGGTTCAGATATAAAATATCCAAATATATTCTTAAATTACCTACCCACATCTTGGAGGCCTTAGTTTTGTTATTAAATGCTTCTAAGAGTACTTTAGGTGTAAACCTAAAGGGGTTCTTCAAAGAATTGGTACAGTCCTTAACTATGCATTTTCATTTTATTTCTTCAAATAACCCATTAAAATATAATTTAACCTTGTTGATATAATAAAATAAATATATAAAATATATTTATATTTTATTATGTTAATTTAATTACCTACATATATCTCCTCTTCCATCAAGTGGTAAATGAAACAATCGATCGTGTGTACGACTGACTACCACCACGCGAATCGATATAGTTTATTTTTCATCACCGCCTATAAAATATAGATATAATAATGGATTTAAAATATTTATATTATATTTATGAGATAATTATACTTCTGAAATTATAATATCACACATAACTTCTTAAATTTCATTATGTGGTAATACGATAACGTCGCTCGTGCGTACGATGAACTACTGCCTCATGAAGAGAAGTGATTGATTTGTCACTTATGATTTACATGGAAGGTAATAAGGATAAATTAATTAATATATGTGATATATATTAAATCATAATAACTTGGTAAATTTTATCTATTATTTACCCTACTTTTGTTCCTTCTGTTGAGAAAATGGATACAAGTTCATGCGTACGTACATGCTACCGTCTCCATAAATAGTGTAATTAATTTTCTATATCTTAATTTTATGGATTACTATAAATAAATATATAATTAATATATATGATATTTATATCATTTTTAAAATTATATAAATTATGTAATCATGATCAAAGTAAATGGACTTAAAATACCAAACCAAAACATACAAGGAAAATAAAGCAGTTATTACCTGAAAAGTGATTCTAACAAAGAAATTATTAATAAATGTGTAATAAAATGTTGTAATTAAATAATATATGGTATGATATATATGATTAATTTTTTAGAATAAATGTATAATAAAACTATATTTATTAAACATGAGGTTCAAACATGTATAAATAAAGTCGAGACTTAAGGTAGGAGATCTTCGTCTCACTTTTATTTATGTGAGACACAAGCCATATTCACCACTTGTTTATTTTGTGTGGTGTATATAATGACCATGAATTTATTTTATTATTATGAAATTTATGGTTATTTACATTTCCATATATATTTATTTCTTTCACGGTGATTATGAATTCCAAGGTTACCAAAGTGGTAAGAGTTACAATCCCATTGTTTACCAAGATTGTTTAAGATTAAGTTTCCGATGATAAAATATTATGTTCTATATCTCAAGAAACTCATGAATTTTATTATCCTATATTTATTTCATTAAAATAAATGTTTTTTCTCTCATTTTCCTCTATTTATTTACTCAAGAGTTAAAAATAATTTTTTTAAGGAAAATCGACTTTATTTCTCTCTTTGGTTGAAAATCCTTTTTCTTCCATGTTCATGTTTTCTAAAAATGTTTTAAAGAAATTTTTTAATATTATAAAAATATAATTTAAATTAATTTTTACCCATGTTTAATTCTTAAAAAAGGGTTTTAAAGGAATCTTCTTATCATTTTCTAAATGAGTTACTTTTGTATTTTACTAAAAATATGAAAGGTATCTTTGTTTTAACATGTATGATATGAGTGGTATTTTTTGGAGTCATGACCAATCAATGGTTTAAAGATTACTTTAAAAATTTACAATTTTATTTTCATAGATTTTTTTACTTTAATATTTTATAAATTTTTATATTTTAATGAAGTGTTTTCAAAAGGGAAAGGATATTTTCCTTAAGAATGTTTTAATGATATTTTTATGGAATTTCTATTCATCATCAACAAAAACCTTTGGTGTTTTTTATGTTTTACTGGGGATATGATCCAATTATACTATCCTTATTATTTTTATGTATTGTTTATGATTTTTATGAAGATATGTGTATGAAACCCATTCCTTTTCTACGAATCATGCTATGATGAATTGATGAGATGATTATGAAACCCATTTACTTTCTATGGGTTATGATTTGATGAAATGTTTCTAAAACCCATTTCATTTCTATGTGTTATTATATGATGATTTTTTTATGAAACCCATTTACTTTATATGGTTTATGATATTATGAATGTTTTACAATCTCATGGAACACAAATGTATGGATTATGTGATGGGTGGGACATTTATCTTCCTCTAATGCATTTGGTAATGATTGATGTTCTATGAGATCAAAGGGTACATGGGAGGTTATCCCAAGCCTATAATAGGGTATTTAAGAGGTTATATCAAGCCTAAAATAGGGTACACATGAGGTTATCCCAATCCTAAATTAGGAAACTGGTGGTTAGCCCAAGCCTTACATGTTATGAATGTCTTGGTGGGTAGCCTTGACATACGAATTTCTATGCCTATGTGTATGCCACAAATATATGTCTAATGTAAATGTTATTATCTCATGGATCATGTTACTTGATTCCATTATGATTCATTTCTTATGAACTAACAATATTTATTCCATGACTCATGTTTATGATCTATGATATGCAAGGTATGGGTTTCAAATGTTATTATCTTATTCTTATACCCTTATGCTCACATTATGTTTATATCTCCCTTGTTTACCCTTACTAAGGATATGAGCTCCCCCTTTCTTATGTTTTCATTTCCTAGGTTATGAAGAAAGTTATTATGTATGATATGTATAAGAAGGGTGATAGTTATGAATAATTAAGCAAGAGATGATGTAATTTGACTATGAACCAGTTGTTTATGTATCCAAGTTTCCAAAGGCACTAGACCTAAATGATTCTGGCATGGATAATTATGTTATAGAATGAATATTTGTCTATTAATATGTAATATATATGTTTAAAAAGTCTAGGTTTATATATTTTTTATCAGAGTATGGTTTATTTAAACCTTTGGAAACTAGGATGGGAAAAATTTAGTGAGAACCATAAGGATAACTATAACTATAAGAAAATATCCTAGAATTTTGGTGAAGGATAAAGTGAGTGGTTTATGATAAATTACATAATTTTTAGGATACTAAAAGTGTATATAGATATAGAATAGTTGTACCTAGGAGAAATAACTCTTAAAAGAAAACATTGACATAGACTCAATCATCACCTGGTGCATGAAAACAAACCTTACTACACACCTAGTTTGACACTCTTAGGGTTTATTTTTTGGAAATTCACAAAATATTTATTAAACATCATAAAGGATTTAAATAATTACCATGAATAACCTAGGTTAATCCTAAGGTGCCATTGATTTAAAATGAGGTGTCATGATTTATAAATCATATAAGTGATTCTTCATGACTATGTCATTCCCCACTATGATTATTGTTTCTTACTCTATGTTTTTTGGTTTTAGTCAATGGATGAAACCCAAAGGAACTATGTTCATGATGAGTGAAACAAATAATGTAATGATTTTAATATTGAGAAACCAAATTTTATGGGAGATGGAATGAAAAATCTTATTGCTTTGCTGACACAACTTTCTTAAGCTATGAATCATGTTGAACTTCTAAATGATAAAAGGAGGTAAGAATGTTCTATTAAGTACTTTATGAGGAAAAATCCACCTTATTTTAGTGGTTTTGATGATCCATTAGCTTCTAAGAAATGGATTAGTATCACTGAAAAGATATTTTCCATTCTTTAGTGTTCAGAGCATGAAAAATTCATTTTGGATGTCTATTGTTTAAAAGGAGAAGAAAATCAATGGTGTAATTTTATCAATAATATGAGTCAACAAGATAAAATTGAATCTATGGAAAGTGATGAGTTTAAAAACTTATTTTTCAATAATAAATTTCCTCGTATTTGTCACAAAAAATAGAGAATAAATAACTTGAGATAAAATAGGAGAATGATGAATCTCTTGGTACCTATAAGAAAAATTTTACAAGACTTGTGAGGTACACTTCTGGTATTATCATCCATCCTGAAAGTATGTTTGATTGATTTTTTAGTGGCTTAAAACCAAGTCTATGAGGGTCGTTATCCATAAGGTACTTTATTAGATATGAAGTAATCATTTGATGTGATATCAAGGTGGAAATAGAGATTGGTTTTACCCATAAATCACATGGTTTTGATAAGAAAATAAAGATGGAATTCAAGGGAAACTCTAAAAACCATTGAGAAAAGAAGATGATCCTTACTTTATGCTTGAAGTGTGGAAGGAAACATGGAGGAAACTATCTTAAGGGGATTAATAAATGTTTTAAGTGTGAGAAGGAATACCATCAAGCGAATGAACTTTGAAGTGATGGGAAAAATTTAACTAATTATGAAAATAGGGAGAATGATCTATATAATACACCTACCATGCTCTAGTGTTTCAAATGAAAGGAGTATGGGAATTTTTCTAACCAGTTCTCAAATATGAATGTTAATGATAGTGATAAACATAAAAAATCTATTAAGCCAAGAGACAAAGGGAAATCTCATGAGATCACTATTTATGATAATGGGTATAATAACAATGTGATTAAATGTACACTTATCATCCATTATATAACACATAATATCTTATTTAATTCCAGATCTACCCACTCTTTTATATATGAAGGATTTTATAAGGGTATAAAAATGCCACCTCAATTATTAGATGTTGAATTAGTAGTAAAAACCCCTAATGGTACGATGACCACATCTCAAGTCTATAATTCTTCTCTGATTGAAGTTTGTGGGAATGTGCTTCTTTAAAACCTCATTATTATCCCTCTGGTTGAATTTGATGTTATCTTAGGTATGTATTGGATTTATATACATAAATCCCACATTAATTTCCAAGTAAAGGAATTCACACTTAATATTTCAAACAAATATAAGATCATCTATCAGTGAGACTATAGATATAAAATTCCGATGGAGATCACATCCATTGTATGGGTCTTTATTCCCATTCAAAAGGGGAATTTATCTCATATGGATGGAGATAAAATCAATATCGATGATATAAATATTGTATGGAAATTTATTGATGTTTTTATAGAATATTTGACTAGTATTTTGAAAAATTTTGAATTTTAGTTTTCAATAGAACTCATACTTGGAGCTACGCTTATTTCAAAGACTCCCTATATAATGTCCTCGATTGAGTTGAAATAATTGAAGAAGAAACTCTAGGAGAATATTGAAAAGGTATTTATTCGAACAAGTGTGTCACCTTAAGGTGAGACTATCCTTTTTATTATAAATAAAGATTGATCAATGTGACTCTGCATTGATTAGCAGGAACTGAATAAGATCACAATAAAAATAAGTATCCTCTACCTCATATTGATGATTTTTCTGACCAACTATACAGAGCTCAATACTTTTCCAAGCTTGAACTTCATTCTGGATATCATTAATTGAGGTTCAAGAAGAAGGGTATACCCAATAAAATATTTCTTATAAGGTATAGACACTATGAATATATAGTTATTCCATTTGGTCTTACTAATTCCCCTGCTATCTTCATGGATTTAATGAATATAGTCTTTAGAGATTACCTTTATCATTTTGTGGTAGTCTTTATAGGTGATATTCTCATTTATTCAAAGATAAAATAATATCATGAAGATCACTTAAGAATTATACTAAAGACCCTAAAGAATGACAAAATGCATGAAAAATTTACAAAGTGTGAATTTTGGATAGAAAAAGTTTCATTTTTGGGTTATATAATCTCAAGATAGGGTATATCAATAGACCCATAAAAGACAATGGCTATTAAGCATTGGTCGAGACCAACCAAGGTGACAGAGATCCATAGTTTTCTTGGTTCAAATGTATATTATTGATGGTTTGTGAAGAATCTATCATGAATATCTAATCCACTTACCAAGTTAACTTGCAAGGGAGCCAAGTTCCTTTGGATAAATGAATGTGAGGAAAATTTTAAAGAATTGAAGAGAAGGTTAGTCAGTGCACCTGTGCTTACATTACCCTATAATGGAGAAGAGTTTATAATCTATAGTGATGAATCCAAGAAGGGGTTAAGATACATTATCATGTACAATTATATGGTTTTAGCTTATTCCTCATGATAATTGAAGTTTTATGATCCAAATTACCCAACTCATGATTTACAGTTAGCTATGGTAATTTTTGAATTAAAGATATGGAGGCATTATCTTTATGGAGAAAAGTGTGATATATATATTAATATTTTTTAGAGTATATATTCACATATAAGGAGTTGAATATTTTCTAGATAAGATGGTTGGAGTTGATTAAAGATTATGACTGCTTAATACATTACCACTCTAGGAAAGCGAACAAGGTGGATGATGCTTTGAGTAGAAAAGATCATACTAGTTTATCCATGATGAGGATCACAAAAGATCCAATATTTATGGATTTGAAAAGGATGGATATTGAAATTTTTAAAGAATGGGAGAAATCTTATCTTTCTAAAATAATAATTCAACCATCCATGCAAGTGAAAATTAAAGAGGCATAGAAGGAGGATATAAATCTATAGAAGAAGGTGCGAAATGTTACTAAGTTTAACCTTGAATATGAGGGAATGATAAGGTTCAGGAACTATGTGTGTGTTCCATATATACCAGATTCAAAAAATAATATATTAGAATAGGTATATAGTTATTTATTCTCTATTCATCATGTAAGTTCAAATATGTATAAAGATTTGAAAGAGTATTTCTGGTGGGAATTCATGAAGAGTGATATTGTAGAATATGTATCTAAGTTCTTGGTATGTAATCAAGTTAAGGATGAGAGATAAATTGTAAGGGTAAATTAAAACCATTATTCATAATATAATGGAAATGGAAAAATATCACTATAGATTTTGCCATCAGACTCTCCAAAATGTCTAAAGGGTAAAATGCTATGTGGGTTGTAGTCGATCACATTACAAAGTTAGCACACTTCATCATTATCAAAGAAGATTTATATCTAGACCATATTACTAAAATATACATTAAGAAAGTGTTAAGGTTTCATAGAGTACCACATTACATTGTATCTGATTGGGATACAAGGTTTAACTTCAAGTTCTAGTGAAGCCTTCAATAGGATTTAGATATAGAGTTATGTTTCATCACTGTGTATCATCCTCAAACATATGGTCAGTCTAAGAGAACAATTAAAAACCTAGAGGATATGCTGAGATATTGTTATATGAATTTAAAATGTGTTTTGGACCAACACATTCCTATAGTTTATTTTTCACACAACAATATATTTTACTCAAGCATTTAGATGTCTCCTTATGAAGATCTCTATGGAAAGAAGAGTAGAACTACAATATGTTGGGATGAAGTTAGAGAAATAAATATATTGGGACCTAATATAGATAAGTAAATCGTGGATAAATTTATATCTATTCAACAACACATAAGGGAATCCTAAAGCTGGAAAAAAGTTATGCAGACAATCACCGGTGTGATTTAAAACTTGAATTTGGTGAAAAAGTGTTTCTAAGAATTTCTCTATGGAAGAAAGTAATGATATTTTTAAAGAAGGGAAAACTAAGTCTTGAGTATATCGGTCCCTTTGAAATCATTTATTATATTGGGATGGTAGCTTATCGATTGGCGCTTCCACTAAGCCTCTCTCAAGTCAATGATGTGTTTCGTGTATCTCTACCGAGGAAGTGAAAACTTATTCCTTCACATGTACTGAAATTAGAGCTCATTATTATAGAATATGATATTTATTATAAATAAAAACCAATGGATATTATGTATCATAGAGATAAATTGCTACAAAACAAGACCACTCACCTGGACAAAGTTTTGTGGTGAAACCACTAATTTGAAGAAGCTACATGGGAACCTGATGATATGATCAGACATAAGTATCCTCATTTGTTTATATCTGAGTGATTAATTTTGAGGGTGAAATTATTTTTAAGGGGGTTATAATTTAAAACCCCAAGTTTGTATGAAATATTTTGTTTCAAATAATTTAATTTCATCGATATCTCACATTACACATAACAATGAGTTTTAACAAATCCCAATATACTATTAATATTATTATTTTAACATGATCATTATAACCTAGAAATTAAACTTAGTGGTATGAATAGGAATAATTTTTTTTAAAATTAAGTATAATGGTTTTATATAAATAAAACATATTGATAAAAATTACTAAAATTTTAGTAAAATATTTATATGTTTCAAAAATACTATTTTCTCAAAAAATGTTTATTTATTTTTTTTGTGAAAAAATAATAAAATATTTTTTTAAACTTTTAGAAAATGTATTTTAAAAGATAAAATTCATTTTTTAAATCTATATATCAAAATTATCTTTGATTTAATTTTTAAAAATTTCCCACAAATATTAATTTTTTGACAAATAGTAAAAAATACCATTTTTTATTAAAATACACCTTTTCATTTAAAGAATTTAAAAAATCCATTTTATTTTAATAAGGTTTTAAAAGTAATATTAGTTCCATTATATATTTATTAATACAATTTATTTCATTTTAATCAATTTCCTATTGAATTTTTATATTAAAACTTTTTATACTTATAAAAACTTTCTCTTTGAAAAACCACTTTTACGTCGCGTCTATGAGTTTAATTAAAAATTAAAATTTTCCACTTATTTGAATGGAATGTAGAAAAATGGATTAAATATTTAGAATAAAAGTAATTAATATTATATAATAAGTTCAACTTAATTGTTGTTCAAAATGAATAGTGAAAACTGTAAAATTAATTACCATGATTAAGGTTAAAACAAGTTTACCAGGGGTAAAACTAAAAAGATAAGGGTTAAAATGACTTATAAACTTATCAAAATAATATTTTATGGACATATTTCGGCCTTATATAATATAAGTTTCTATAATTATCCATTTTAGATCCCTTTCACATGTTTAAAATGTGGGTACACTTTTTTCTTTTCAAAATTTTTAGGCGTGTCCTTTCCCACACTTATAAAAAGGCACCCTCTCTTCTCTCCTCTTTAGAATTCAAAAAAATTTGGTTCTATAATTAAATTCCCAAATATATTGTTTACTTCCCTACCCATATCCTAGAGGCCTTAGTTTTATTATGAAACTCTCCTAAGAAGTCTTTAGGTGTAAACCTAAAGGGGTTCTCCAAAGAAGAGGTATAATCCTTAACTATGCATTTTCATTTTATTTGTTCCTCTAAACCATGAAAATATTATTTAAACATGATAATATAATAAAATAAGTATCTATAATATAATTATATTTTATTATTTTAATATAATTACCTATATCTATATCCTCTTCCATCAAGTGGGAAATGAAACCGTCGATCATGTGTACGACAGATTACTGCCTTACAAACCGATGTAGTTCATTTTCCATCACCACCTCTCATGGATAGATATAATGATGGATTTAACATATTTATATTATATTTATGACATAATTATACTTATTTAATTATAATATCACATATAACTTCTTACTTTCCATTCCGTGGGAATACGATAACGTCGATCATGTGTATAGTGGACTACCGCCCCACGAAATGATGTGGTTATTTTTGCACTTATGCTTTACATGGAAGGTAATAAATATAAATTTAATGAATATATGCGATATATATGACATAATTTAAGTGTTCAAGTTATTTGGTCAATTTTTAAGCATTTTCAATTAGTTAATAAGTTGAAAAAGTCAATGAATTTTAAATCAGATGATTGAAGAGATGGTACTAAGTTCTAAGACTTGTGAAAATATGAATGCACAATGTTTTCTACATTAATTTGAATGTGCCCTGAAAGAGTTATTTAATTTTCATAATAAGTTTCTATGGTTGGTGTGTGTTATTTTTATGTTTATTTTCTATGTGTTTCATGGGATTTTAGAAAACTTTTTTAATGTTCTTCATATAATTTTTTTTCTACACACTGGCCAGCCAACCAGGAAAGTGTCTTGCATCACTGAGTGGGTGAATGAGCTTAACCCCAACCAGCTAGCTTGCATGAGGCTGACCATGGCCATGGGTGTGTACATGCCTATGTGAGGCACATAGAAGTAGAGTAAAGAACCACTGTCCAGGGTAGCATGGCGACATAGTTTGGGCATAGAGTACGCCCACAGAACACCGATACAGGGTGGTACCGTGGAGGATAGAAGAGAGTTAATTGAGCAGTGGAAACCACACTTTGTATTATAAAGGAGAATAGGAAGTTGTCCCATTTCTATGTGGGATATATATTTTTAATGTGTAATGAATCGTATCCAATGGATAATCTGATTGAAATATCATGGTTGTCCAATCATTGATCATTTTATCCGAACCATGCGATCTATTTTAAAAACTCAAAAAGAACTAGGTCCATTCGATCATCCATGTAGCATTGTATTCTACCTCATGTCGTTGGGACCTTCATGCAGTGAAGCATTTAATCTCATGTTCGACCAAATATCGAATTGAAAGAAATATCTTAGCGATTCTCCAATTTTATGAGATGTTGTTTGTTGTCTATAAATACCCAGGCTGAGACCATTGGAAAATTTTGTTTTATCTCACATCCAAGCTGAGTTTTTGAGAGAGAAAAAAAGTTCCATGAATCCTTCTGGTTCAATAAGGTATCTGTGACACCACTATTGCATGAAGAATTTGAGTTTCCATGTACAATGTTCATATTTACACTATATTATGTGAAGAAGGCCTTGCGTGAAATAAGAAATGTTTGAGAACCTGTACTTAACTGATTTTCATGAATGTTTTGAGTTTCCATAGGACAATGTGTACTCACACTGTATTTTGTGAAGTGGACTTGCATGCATTAATAAAATATATACATTTGGGTTAGCATGCAAGAAGAGGAGGTATAGTGGATTTGATGTGCTTAAATTAGATCTTATATAGTATGCATTATTTGAGTTCATAAATCTTGCATAATTTTTTTTAAGGAAATAAGAAGATGGTTCAATGAATTTGTAAAGAGTAGTGGATAGTGTATATTTGAGCACTGTGTTGCACACTGAAAGTTGGTGCATGCAGAGAGTTCATGAATGGTTTGATCTATTTGTGAGTACATTCATTGTGTATCATTTGTGGACAATGTGGTGTATTCAAGGTGAAAATCTGTGTATGTGTTCCTTGTAAGTGCACATAAGGCAGTGTCCATGAAGTAAAAAGTGTGTATAACCATGCATAAGTTTGAGCAGTGGAAAAGAAAAATTGAGGTAGTGCATGTGTGCATTCATGTGTATGTACATACAAATGTGATTAGGTAATCACTTGAAGAAACAATAAGGTATCATGTATTTTATTAAGAAATATACATTTTATAAAGGTGTTTTCATGCACATGAAATATTACATGCATAAAATGAGAAGGACATGAAATGTATTAAATACATACATGATGTTTGAGGAAGTGCATGTGTGATTTATATTGCATATTTAGTGTGCAGTGTTTGAGACTAAAGCCAGAGTAGTATTCTATCAGTGTTTCAGAATATTTGTATCTCCAAGTTTTCAGTGTTTAGTGAGGCCATGTCTTCTACTTAAGAAAGAATTATTTCCTGAGAAGTTTTGTACTTAGTCAGCTGATTTGATATAGATATTATAATTATATGAGCAAGACCAGCATCAGTGTAAAGGTACTTGAAGTGTACATGATCCTATGTGATCAAACAAGATTATGGAGGAGGATCAACTAATCATCCTATACGTGGATTAGTTACATGAAGAAGTTGAAGGCTGCAATTGGGGGGGTCTAACCAGTTGCTGAAGATTGTGATGGGGGGGGGGGGGGGGTCTAACCAATCACTCTGAAGAAGGTGCGGTTGGGGGGTATAACCAAATGTTGAAGTCTGATTGGATTTGGGGGTATAACCAGTTTGTAATTGGGGTTCTAAGAAATTATTGTCGTAATAACCTTATAATATAGTGGATAATCCATGTTGGGGGGACTAACCAACATGGCAAGAATGTAGGTCTTAGTACCAAACCTTGTAAAAATAATGTGTGATGTGTTTCATTTACTTTCTACATTTCATGCATGATCCACTCATCTTAATTAGTGAAAGAGGTTTAAATTAAAAGGTGAAAAAGAATTCAGTAAAATTGGTCACACCTGATTCACCTTACTCTCAGTGTGACTACACGATCCTTGGACACTTCAATTGGTATCATAGGAAAGACCACATATGGTTGGATCTACTATACTTGTCCAATTGTGTTTATCTGAATTATATGAAGTAAATATTTGAGTTAAAAAGAAAATTCAGAAGATCTACAGATGGAAAATATTATCTCTACTCTGGATGGTAAAAATGTTGATGTTTCAGTTAAATCATAAAAAAAAGGCAGAAAAGAGTGGCATAGAAGATGAAGAATAATTCAAAGATGAATAAAAATAAACCGGTATCTAAAGACACTCATAGTGTAAATTTTTCAGTGAAATATGTTGATAAATCAAGTTCAACATGTGTTGATGATATGTTCAATTTTGAAATCATAATTCATTTTATGAAACTTCCCAAAGAAGTGTTCATATGTTTGACCAACGTTTTTAAGGAACTATGTGATGGAAAATTATAGCCAGAAGAAGTGGATAATGCTATGGAAGAGGCACTGGCCAAAAAGGTTGGCATTTCTAACACTCTCACAAGACTTGTGAAAGTAAAGAAAGAAGAAATATATCTTTACAAAGAAGAATATATTGGAGTTATTGAATAATATGAAAATAATGTTTGTGAGAAAGAAAATTTTGAAGTTGTTTTTACAGAAGTTATCCATGCACTTGAAAATCTTCATAATGTTTCCTTAAATGTCAAAGATGCTCAACTGAATAATAAAGTAAAAAGAATCAAGGAGCTTGACAATTTGTTACTAAAGGAAAATCAGTTGCATGAAGATAATATTAAGAAGATGAATATTCAATGGGAAGAAATCATGAAATCAGTTTAAGATGAGAATATTTCTCTAAACTCAAAGTATCTTGAACTAGAAGTGAAACTGAGAAATATAGAAGAAATACAAGATGAGACTTCCCAAGTTGCTGAGAAAAGTAGTATTGTCAAGGATTAATCTGATAAGAGTCTTATTCCTAAAAAGAATCAAACTAGTGGTAAGAAGATCTTGATATTATCTAAAGATAAATATACTACTGGCTCATTGAAGAAGGTAACCCTTTGTCTTGATAAAACTATGTGTACTAATGTTGTCTTGATGGCTAGTGTAGATTCAACATTTAAATCTGGAAAAATATGGGTGAATAAAAACACTCAAGAATCCAAAACATCTTCAAATATGGATGTGAGGAAGTTTGAAAATTCTTGTTCCTCAAAGAAATCACAGAAGTAGAAAAGTGCTACCCAAAAGCAAAAAAATGTCAAAGATAATCAGAATATGTTAAAAAAGAAGAAATCAAGATTTTTTTGGCTACTATTGTTTCTATTAGAAGTTTGAGCATTAGTAAATTATTTTTTGGCACAATATGTCATTGTATGAAAATTATATAATGCCTTAATTTAGGGGGATAAAATATGAAGAAAATTTGAAACCTACAAAATAGAAGCAGAATTCACATAAATAGAATCAGTTTATCAAAAATAGATATGATTATTTTGAAAATTTATGTGATATTTACAATAGAAGTGGTCACTATTTTGATGAGTGCTAGTATTTACCAATCATGCACAAATCATTTGTTGATGTGAATAGAAGACCACAACATAAAGTGAAACAAGAAAGAGATGAAGATGATAGGACAACCTTGGGTCATGACCAAAAGAAGAAGAATTTTGTTAAATAAAAAATACTCAAGAAATTTGAGAAAAATGATGTAAAGTGTATCTCAACAAAGAAAATATGTTTCTATTCTGGTAAAAAAGGCCACATCATAGACTATTTTCAATTGTCCATGAATATTCATACTAAATGAAGAAAGATGGAATCAAAGAAAGAATCAGTTCAGAATAGAATTAAAATGATTGATTTAGTGAATGAAATCACTGATGAATATTATGAAAAGTTTCCTAAAAGTGGTAACTTTTTGTATTCTAAAGTTGTGTGTGATAGGTGAAACATGTCTTGAAATTCAAGTAAAAAGTGTTCAACATTGTTTTTTGGTAAAAAAGAATCATTAAAGAAGAATGGGAATGCATCTGGGACTTAAAATGTTTTGAAGAAGAAGTCTACACACAAAGTGAAGACTGAGTATGTTCTTAAAGAATGTTTGATCATATAGCTATAACAGTTAGAAGAGGCAAGAAATATGGATCAAGTAGAGAGAAATAAAATTTCTTTGTTATCAAATGTAAAAAATCCTTTTTCATCTAAGAATATTGTTGGGTTGAGAAGAGACTCCTGATCCTGTTGCTCTAACTGAGGAGAATTGAAGAATCACCTTATTACCATATATATTGTGTTTTACTTTTATGTAGGGAATTTAAGGTGAATCATATAATCAGGGGGAGACCTGAATTATAATAGTTTTCCATCATGGAAAACTTTTGGCATCATGTTGTCTCTTTGAAACATCTTAAATCATCTCAAAAGATACTTGGTGTTTATTCTTGAAGAAATTTAATCACGATGAAGAAATTTTTGAGTGCATCTCTTGAGGGGGAGCACATAAGATCATCCATTAGAAATTTCTATCTTAATTGATGTTTTATGAGTACCATAAGTTTTGTTGAGGTATGAATCTGATAATTATGAAAGATAAATATTTCTAATCTATTTGATGAGATGAATCCGGGGGGTTAGTTGAAAATATTTTGAGATGTTCCTGAAAATAAATTTTAGTGATTGGTATCACATTTTGAAAATTTATTGACAACATTGAAGTTAAATTTGATCACTCTTGTTTTCTATACAGATCATTGACCACGTAGACTTAGAGATGGTTAATTTTAGCTCTTTTCTCAGTTGTTAGTGATTTAATCCTTCTTAGAAGTAAATCAGAAAATATGTGTAATAAGAGAAGAAAATATTTTTAGAATTTGAATTTTGGAAATGATAATTCCTTCCCATTCTTATAAATATGGATTTATTTCCAATAAGGGGGATAATATATCATTTAATTTTAAAAATTAATTGGGTATTGACAGAAAATTCAAAGGGGGAGATTGAACTGGTCAAGTGATTTGGTGAAGTTATAAGTGTTTTCAATTATTTAAGAAGTTGAAAAAGTTAATTATTTCTAAATGAGAAGATTGCAGAGCTGGTCCTAATTTCTAAGTCTTGTGAAAATATGAATGCACAATGTTTTCTACATCGATTTGAAGGTTCCATGAAAAAGTGATTTAATTTTCATGAAGAAGTTTATATGGTTGGTGTGTATTATTTTTATGTTGATTGTATATGTGTTTCATGGGATTTTGGAAATTTTTTTTAATGGTCTTCATATAAATTTTTTTTCTACACACTGGCCAGCCAACTAGGGAAGCGGCTCGCATCACTAAGTGGGCAGCTGAGCTTAACCCCAGTGAACCAGCCGACATAAAGCTATCCATGTACATAGGTGTGGACACACCTAGTGAGGCACACAAAAGTAGAGCAGAGCACCACCATACGGGGTGGCATTATGACATAGTTTGGGTGTAGAGAGCGCCCATAGAACACTAGTATGGGGTGATATTGGGGAGGATAAAATAGAGTTAATTTAGTAGTGGAAGCCGCAATTTGTATTATAAAGGAGAAGAGAAAGTTGGTCCATTTTGATGTGGGATTGATATTTTTAATGAGGAATGCATTATAGCCTTTGGATAATCTAATTGAAATATCACAGTCGTCCAATCATTGATCGTTTTATCCAGACCGTGTGATCTATTTTTAAAAATTGAAAAGAACTCAGGTTGTTCTATCATCCATGTAGCATTTTCTTCTACCTCATGTAGTTGGTACCTTTATCCAGTGAAGCATTGAAGCTCATGTTCTACCAAAGATCTAACCAAAATAAATATCTTAGTGATTCTTGAATGTTCTAAGACGTTTTTTGTTGTCTATAAATACCGAAGCTGAGATCATTTGCAAAGTTTGTTTTATCTCACATTTGAGATGAGTTTTTGAGAGAGAAAAAAAAAGTGTCGTGAATCCGTTTGGTTCACGAAGGTTTTCACGCCACCACTGTTGCGTGAGTTTCCACATACAATGTTCATATTTACACTATATTATGTAAAGAAGGCCTTGCGCAAAATAAGAAATGTTTGAGAACCTGTACTTAACTGGTTTATGAGAACATTTTGAGTTTCCATAGGACAGTGTGTACTTACAATATATTTCATGAAGTGGACTTGTGTGCCTTAATAACCTATATCTATTTGGTTTAGCATGTAAGAAGAGGAGGTATAGTGTATTTGATGTGCTTAAAGCATATATTATACAATATGCATTATTTGAGTGCATAAATCTTTCATGAATTATTTGTGTTGAAGGAAATAAGGATATGGTTCAATGAATTTGTAAAGAGGAGTGGATAGCATATATTTGAGCATTGTGTTTCATGCTATAAGTTGGTTCATGCATGAAGGTAGTGGAGAGTTCATGCGCGGTTTGATCTATTTGTGAGTACATGCATTGTGCATAATTTGGGGACAATGTAGTGTATTCAAGGTGAACAACTGTGTAGGTGTTACTTATAAGTTAACATAAGGCAGTGTGCATGAAGTAAAACGTGTGTATAACCGTGCATAAGTTTGAGTAGTGGAAAAGAAAAATTGAGGCAGTACATGTGTACATGCATGTGTATGTAAATACACATGTGATTAGGTAATCACTTGAAGAAACAAGAATGAAATTTTTATTTTCTTAAGAAATATAGATTTTATAAAGGTATTTTCATGCACATGAAATATTACATGCATAAAATGAGAAGGACATGAAATTTATTAAATACATGCATGATGTTTGAGGAAGTGCATGTGTGATTTATATTGCATATTCAGTGTGCAGTGTATGATACTGAAGCTGGAGCGGTATTCTATTAGTGTTTCAGAATATTTGTGTTTTTGAGTTTTTAGTGTTTAGTGAGACTAGGTCTTATATTGAAGAAATAATTCTTGCCTAAGAAGTTGTTTACTTAGTCAGCTGATTTGATATAGAGATCAGAATTATATGAGCAAGAACAACATCAGTGCAAAGGTACTTGAAGTGTACACAAGCCTGTGTGATCCAACAAGATTGTGGAGGAGGATCAACTGATCATCCTATCTATGGATTAGTTTCATGAAGAAGTTGAATGTTGCAGCTGGGTGGTCTAACCTGTTGCTGAAGATTGTGATCGGGGGGTATAACCAATCACTATGAAGAAGGTGCAGTTGGGGGGGGGGTATAACCAAATGTTGAAGGCTGATTAGAGTTGGGGGGTATAACCAGTTTGTAATTGGAGGTCTAAACAATTATTGTTGTAATCACCTTATAATATAGTGGATAATCCATGTTGGGGGGACTAACCGACATGGCAAGTATGTAAGTCTTAGTACCGAACCTTGTAAAAATAATGTGTGATGTGTTTCATTTACTTTCTACATTGCATGAATGATCCAATCATCTTAATAGGTGATAGTGGTTTGAATTAAAAGGTGAAAAAGAATTCAGTAAAATTGGCCACACCTAATTCACCCCCATATCAGTGTGACTGCATGATCCTTGGACACTTTAATAATAATGAATCTATAAAGGTGATATATTATTTACCATCCTTTCATTCCATCAGTCGATAAAATGGAAACAATGTTCATGCACACGTACAGGATACCGTCTCCATGAACGATGCAATTCCTTCTCTATCTATAAATTTTATGGATTACTATAAATACATATTTAATGAATATATATTATATTTATATCATTTTAAAAATTCTATAGATAATGTAACTATGATCAAAATAAAAGGACTGAAAATACCTTTCATGACCCATCCCCTGGGGCCCATGTCGTGACTACCCCAATCCCACCTTCCATAGGCCAAGGGTTGGAAATTAGCACCAAAAAGGAATATCATTGAAAGTGGGAAGGCATTGAATTTAAACCTACAAACTCATAGACCAAGAACACGACAATATGAAAACCACATTGTAAAACTATAGTAGTAAAGTGTGTACTGAAAGTAAAGGGGCTGGAATACAAGCCCAACTAAAAAGACACAACTACAACAGACAACGGATTCTAAGATCGTACACCAAGGATCTTACCTAAAGGGTAGGTGCATCTCATCTCTACAGCTATCCACATCAACTAGTCACCTCCGTGTACCGCCTGGTCCTGGCTCCCTAAGTCTCAGCCAAGCTCCTCGTCGTCTACACAAGACACAATAAGGTGTGGGAGAAGCCCATGCAGAGGTGAGTATAACAATACCCAGTAGGGATCCCGAGACCCTCAAAGGTATATCAGAATTCCACAAAGGAAAAACCACAAAGCATGATCTTAATAACAAATCCCAAGAAAAATAATTAGCTCAAACCAGGTATACAACTCATAGATCGGGAATAAAGATGATTAGTTTTAAGCTACATCATTTTATTCCATTAGGAAGTTTCCAAAACTAAACCAAAAAAAGTTGTTCCATTTTCGATCCACATAGGGTCGTATGTCACTGATCCACGATGGGCCACACTAAGGCTGGTCCTCTTCAGGTCGCGCAGTACTGATCCACACAGGGTCGCTAGAATGCTGATCCACACAGGGTCGCTATGATACTGATCCACACATGGTCGCTATGATGTTGATCCACATAGGGCTTCTATGATGCATATCCACACGGGGTTGCTATGATTTTGATACACACAGGGTCTCTATGATTATGATCCATATAGGTTTTCTATGATGATGATCTACACAAGGTCACTATTCAATTGACAGCCAGCTACAAGATTCCCCGCACCCAGTGCACTTGAGTTCCGTAGTATCTACTCCTAAAGATATCAGTCATGCATCAATTTAAAAAAAGTTACAAAAAGGAGTAACCCAAAGGACCACCATGTCGTAAGGGTCCCAACGCGATAGACGACGCGTCAATTGGACGCCCGATATGTGAGTTATAGGCTTTTTAGTGCTGAGGGCCCGATTGGATTTAGGTTCGATCCAACCCAGCGGTACTCCAAATTTCTCCAAAAATAAAGTGGAGTATCTTAGAAGGAACATATCATTCCAAGTATTATAGTGCCATAGATGGTTCATCAAATGGACGTCTGGTTTGTGAGATATGACCTTTTAAGCATATTTGGGTCGAAAAGGGGTCTGGGTGCGGTCCGACCCGATTGGACCAACTCGACCCGCCCTGAACTAGGCTGACCCGACCTGGTCCGTGTCTGACCCAGGTTCGACCCAGACCAGTCCGAACCGGCTGGGCCAGCCTGAGGGGGTTGGGCCACGGACCGAACCGAAATTCCTCGGCTAGGCGCAACCCACCGGGTGACCCGACCTGGTGGCTGGCGTGGTCCACCAGCCAGGTGGCCACCCTCCTTCTTAAACAACAAATATATTCGGGTTCTTCAACCGGTGGTTCCACATGGTGTTACCCCGCTATCCATGGGACCCACGGGGCACAAGTCTCACTCTTCCATGGCTTCAAAGCCATGACCTCCATCTGCAGTGCGCGACGGCGCGCCGCCCTGCTGCCACTACGACCAACCAACACCGGCCACCCCACTGTCCACCACGGCACCTCTGGGTGCCGCCTCTCCTCTGCGATCACTGCTGTCTCCCGCTGGTTCTGGTTTCCAGTGCCATCGCACCAGTGCCTCGCCGGAGGGGCTTCTACGAACCACCGGGTGAGTTCCGACGGTCCGTTTTTCCTTCAGAATGTGCCTATAACCCTCCTAAGTTGCTGCTGTCACTACGTGGCTCCTGGATTCAGGATTCCATCAGGTTAAAAATCTACACCCAAAGAACATGATAAAAACTGAAGTGGTGGAGGGTTTGGGCATTAGCATCATATCAAGAAGGTAATAAACAATTCATCACAAAGATAAATTTAAAACCATTCAAAACTCCTACAACAACCACCCAAAAATTCATATGAATCGAGGATCAACTCATTTTGGTTGATCTGCATTCATCATGCTTTTCAAGAACAAGGAAATGAATCGATAAATTACTTGAATTTAATAACAACCCCTACCTCAGATTCGGAGGAGACGTCACGATTTTGGAAGAAGAATCCATGTTTGATGAAGCCGTCGACGTTCATAATTTATGGATTGATTCCTCCAACGTTGTCATCCAAGCCTCCATTCTTCGTTGGTGGAAGACACTGCAGTACTTTGTCAGAGGTTCATCACTTCTGTGTCAAAAACCCAAGCCTGAGCTTCATTTAAATAGAGGGGAAGGGAGATTAACGCATTATAAGAATTAATGAGGTTCATTAATGAGTTTTAATTGATAAAACTCTTAACTCTAAAAGGTGTGGTTACACAAAAGAAGATTCAATCCATTAAATAGGTTTACAACCCAGTGGTCCTGCCACCACCGCTCAACAGATGGTAGAAAAATAAAATAACATTTTTATGTTATTTTATTATTTTTTCAAAAATTTCATAAAACTATATTTTTCTCCCGACCTACTACAGTCAAAGTTTATCCTCCCTTAAGTGAATCTTGATGCTGTAGATTCAATGGTGCCCTCATATTTTTAATCCGAGCACCAGTTCAAAAGATAGAAAATTCCGCCCACACGTTTACTGAACATAGCTTAATAAAATTTCAAAATTCCATTCCAGGCACACTGGGCCTCGAAATCAAGCGTCGTCAATTTTTGCAGACTCGTAATAATCCCAAATAATTTTTAAAAAAAAATTAAGGAATTTTTGGGTCTTTACATTCTCCCCACCTTAGGGATTTTCCCCCCGAAAGTTACAACAAAACTAGGGGAAAAATGGGGATACTGAGCACATATCTGAGCCTCACACTCCCATGTGCTCTCCTAGAGGTTCCTGTGCTGCCAAAGAACTCAAACCAGAGAAACCAAATGCCCACAAAGGACCCGCTCTCATTGATCCTCTATCTCCACAAAAAACTCCGCAAACGTCTCCCCAATGTCAATGTCCATCTCACCCCAGTAAATAAAGTGAAATGGATCATGAAAGTACCTCCTCAGCTATGAAAAATGAAAAATATTATGCTCCTAGTGCATCTGTGGGGGAAGAGCTAGACGGTACACCACCTCACCTACTCTGTTGAGGATCTGGAATGGTCTGATGAACCTCGTAGATAGCTTGCCACCCTGGAAAAACCTCCTTAATCCCCATCGAGGTGAGACCCGAAGGAAGACATGGTCTCCCTCCTCAAACTCCAAGGGTCTCCATCTCCTATCAACATAAGACTTCAGTCGGCTCTATGTAGTCTTCATCCTCTCCTAAATGATCTGCACCTTCTCTGTGGTAGCCTGTACCAACTCTGGACCCATAAGTGCTAACTCCCCTGGGTCTGTCCAGCATAGTGGTGATCTACATGGTTGCTCGTACAAGGCCTCAAATGGTGCCATGCCGATAGTGGAGTGATAACTATTTTTGTAAGCGAACTCCACCAATGACAGGTGGTCCTCCAAACTATGGACAAAATCAAGGACACAAGCATGAATCATGTCCTCGAGTGTCTGTATGGTCTGCTCCATCTGACCATATGTATGAGGATGGAAGGCAGTGCTCAAATCTAGCTAAGTCTCGAATGCCTCCTGTAATCCCTTCCACAAGATGGATGTAAAAATAGCGTCACGGTCTAAGATGATCGTCAATGGAACCCAGTGAAGCCATACAATATTCTATATGTAGAGGCATCCCAAGATCTCTAATGATCCTTTCTCTCAGATGGGTAGGAAGTGGGCCGACCTGATGAGTCAGTCAATGATCACCCAAATGGAATCGTGGCCCCTGGACATACGTGGTAGCCATGTCATGAAGTCCATGGATATACTATCCCACTTCCACTCCGATACCTCAAGTGGATAAGATAAGCATACTAGTACCTGATGCTCAACCTTCACTTGCTGATAGGTGAGGCATCACGATACGAACTCCACCACTGCTTTCTTTATTCTTATCCACCAATAATGATGTCAGAGTTCCTGGTACATCTTCACTACTCCAGGATGTACATCCAAAGGGGATGTGTGGAAATTCCTTAACTCCTCCTCTCGTAGCATCACTGGTACCATGGTACATCCTCTGAAGAGGATGATGTGCTCACCACCTTCAAAAAATCCATCATGAGTCTGTCCTGAGGATATCTGAGCACTTCGGGCCTCGCAGTCAACATTCCTAATATGTGCCTCCCTAAATCGCTGAAGGAGTGGGGGAGTAACTGTCATAGACTAGAGGTAAGCCGCTCCATAACTATCCATGAAGGATAACTACAATGCAACTAGCTGCTCTATCATCTCACTCAGCAACTGTATATTGGAACTCCTGTTGAGTGTATCTACTACTATGCTCCCCTTCCCAGGATTGTAGACTATCTCAAAGTCATAGTCCTGGAGGAACTCTAGCCATCATCGCTATCTCAATTTCAGGTCCTTCTGTGAGAAGATATACCTGAGACTCTTTTGATCATAGTAGACTGTAAAATGTTCTCCCATAAATTAGTGCCGCCACATATTCAGCAGAAATACCACTGATGCTAAATCTAGGTCATGGGTAGCGTAGTTCTGCTTGTTCTGTCTCAACTACCATGATCTGTAGGCGATCACCGCTCACTCCTGTATCAGGACACAACCTAGTTCAGTCCCTGATGTGTCGCAGTAAACTACATACCCAACACCCTCTTCTGGTAGCCTTAAGACGGGGGCACTCACCAGTCTCCACCTCAGCTCCTGAAAACTATTTTGGAATCTCTCCGTCTACATGAAGGGATATCCCTTCTTTTTCAAAGATGACAAGGGTTTCAAAACTCTAGAAAAGTTAGGTACGAATCTTCAGTAGTACCCATCCAATCTCAGGAAACTCTGTACCTCGGTTACACTCCTAGGTGGATCCCAAGAAATCACTGCCTCTATCTTAGATATATCCACTAAAACTCTAGCCTCTAAGATAACGTGCCCCAGGAAGTGGAATTCCCATATCTAGAAATGGAACTTTGAGATATTTCCATAAAACTGGTGCTCTCGGAGTGTATCCATAACTATCTGTAGGTGCGTGGCATGATCCTCCTCCGACGTCGAGTATATCAAGATGTCATCAATGAAGACCACCACGAATAGATCGAGTTAAGGCAGGAAGATCCTGTTTATAAGCCCCACGAACACTACCAGAGCATTGGTCACCTCGAAGGGAATTACCAAGAACTCATAATGACGACATCTAAAGTCCGTCTTTAGTATGTACTCATCTCGTACTATGAGCTGATGATAGCCAGATATGAGGTATATCTTCGAAAACCATTGATCTCCCTTCAGTTGGTCGAAGAGATCATCATCCTCGAGAGTGGATACTTGTTCTTCACAGTCACCTGGTTCAGGCACCGATAGTCCACACAAATCCTCAGACTCCCATACTCCTTCTTGGTGAAAAAAATTGGGGATTCCCATAGAGAAACGCTGGGCTTTATGAGTCCCTTCCTCTGCAAGTCCTCCAACTATACCCGTAATTCATGTAGCTCTGTAGGAGCCATCCGATATGATGGTGTAGATATTGGTGCCATATTTGGGTACATGTCGATGTAGAAGTCTACCTATCTTCAAGGAGGTAGTCCTAGAACATCACTAGGAAAGACATAAGCATACTGGTCCACCACTACAGGATAACTCGGACTCCTCATGTAAAATTCTCCAAGGGTAAGTCTATCCAACTGATGAGTGATTGACTAAACCCTCCTCTGAGAAAGTCCATCATGTGATGTAAAGTTTCCCTTCTTGATAGTGAAGGAAAACCTAATCCCATACTCATGGACACACCACAATTTTCACCTAAGATAGTCAATATGAGCATAGACCATGGATAACCAGTCCATACCCAAGATGACATCGTAAGGCCTCGATGCTGCTACTAGGAGATCCCATCCAAAGCTCTCGCCTCCTAGTGTAAGATCACACTACTAACACCAGTGTGAAATCATCGAATCCTCTCACATAGAAGTATTTAATCATAAGAATCGATCCAATGACTTTATCAGAATCTCCAAGATCCAAATGAGAGCCATGGAAAGGAAAGAGTGACTGGAACCTATGTCTATAAGTACTGCAGCTAGGGTGGATTAGACATAGATCGTACCTCAAATCATCTCTGGGGCACCATGGTCATAGGCCTCAGCTGCCTAAAGCTAAGCTCATCCCTTTCCGCCTGCTCCCTGAGGTTGGGGTGGAACACTTGGAGGTGGTGGTAGTAGAAACTCAAATCGCCACCCACCACCTACTGCACGACCTGCTCCCCTACCATGTCTTCCGCCCTTCAGACCTCCTCGCTCGAATATCTACCATTGCCTCGATGGTCCCACGACCATCTGCTGATCATCGGTATGGTGGGTCAGGTAGTCTCAAGCCATGTGACCCTACCCACCGCCTGTGAAGCACAGTCTACTTCTCTACTGGCCTACTCTCCATCGTGAGCTCTTCACCTACGACCCTACGTCATGGGGTCATCCTATGGAAGGTCTGGCCCACTTGGACCTCTACTTCATATGCCTACTACCTACTATAGATGACTCGGATACTTGTCGTCTGGTGTTGGATCTCACCGTCAGTGCCTACTCAGCTAAGAATCTCTCCACCAATAATTCTTGCTTGAGCACTCCATCCCGCATCGGGATATTGAGCGATATTATCGATTCTCTGATCTCCCACCAGAGACCCTGCTCAAAGGTCTGAGCCCTGAAGAAAGGGTCCCATACCATGTTGGTGGAGTAGCATGTGAGGTCAGTGAACCTCACTGAGTACTAGGATACTATTAGGCTGCCCAGCTGTAAGTGTAGAAGCTCCTGAATATGCACAGAGTGTAGAGTCCCTGGAACAAACTCCACCCTAAAGAGGCTCTCGAAGTCTATCTAGGTTAGGGCCACCTCATCATGTAACTAGAGCATCAGGATATACCATATACCTACTATGAATTGGAATAGGATAGCATCTAGGATCAACATATGCTCTGCTAGTGTCTCAACCAAGGAAAAAACTCATGCTATAGCCTCCAGCCAGTCCTCAGCTGCTTGGGGATCTGTCTCTACTTGAAACCTAGGAGGCCTCTACCGTTGGAACTCATGAAACGCGATTAGTCGGCATGAACCTTCCATCAGTGGGGATGGTTGAAACTTCTTCCCAATGGGTGGTGATGCTTCTGGTACACCACCCGAAGGTGCAATCGCTGTAAGAGGGCCCTGCACCGAAGACTCATCACTCGGTGTGAACTCTCTCTGGATTCCTAGCTTCCTGTCTATATGGAGGCATCCTAAAAGAAACAGGTGTTCCATGGTCAAAAAGTTATACCTGGTGAGATGAATCAAAAGAGATCAAAATTAAAATCATTTCCAAAACACACGAAATCTGTGTTTTTGTGAACCGAGTTGGAAATCAGAATTTAGGGTCCTAGTGTATGGATATGTCAGCTACCACACCAACACTGGACTCCCTGAACTGAAAACCAAACTCAAAACACTTAACACTATTGCTCCATTGGAAAGATCAGAGTCCTAGTTCTTTGGTAGAACCAACTCCTTTGATACCACTTTGTCATGATCTCTCCCCTGTGGCTCATACCGTGACTACCCCAAGCCTGCCTTCCATAGGCTAGGGGTTGTTGACTAGCACCAGAAAGGCATATCTCTGAAAGTGGGAAGGAATTTCCTTTAAAACTATAAACACATATACCAAGAACACAAAAATATGAGAACCACGTAGTAAAACTATAATAGTAAAGTGTGTACTGATAGTAAATGGGACAGAATACAAGCCCAACTAAAAAGATACAACTATAACATACAATAGCTCCTGAGATCATCCACCAAGGATCTTACCTGAAGGGTAGGTATAACTCGTCTCCGCAACTCTCCATTTCAACCAGTCACCTCCATGTACTGCCTGGTCCTCACTGCCTAATTCTCAACCAAGCTTCTCATCATCAACATAAGACACAACAAGGTGCAGGTGAAGCTCGTGCAGGGATGAGTATAACAATACTCAGTAGGGACCCCGAGACCCCTGAAGGTCTCTCAGAATTCCAGAAAGGAAAAACCACAAAGAAAGATCTCAATCAGAAAGAAAAAGCAAAAGACTCATATCAAACTAGTTATACAACTCAGAGATTAGGAATAAAGATGATTAGTCTTAAGCTAGATCATTTTATTCTGTTAGGATGTTTCCACAACTGAACCATAGAGAATTTGTTCCATTGTCGATCTACATAGTGTCGTATGTCACTGATCCATGATGGGCCACACTAAGGATGGTCCTTGTTAGGTCACGCACTGCTGATCCACATAGGGTCTCTAGAATGATGATCCACATAGGGTTACTATGATGCAGATCCACACAAGGTCGCTATGATGTTGATCCACACAGGGTCTCTATGATGCTGATCCACACATGGTATCTATGATGCTGATCCACATAGGGTGGATATGATGCTGATCCACACAGGGTCACTATGATGCTGATCCACACAAGGTCTCTATGATGATGATCCACATAGGGTCGCTATTTAATTGACAGCCAGCCAAAAGATTCCCTACACCCAGTGCGCTTGAGTTCCATAGTATCTGATCCTCAAGATATCAGTCTTGAATCAAATTCCAAGAAGTTCCACAAAGAAGTAACCCAAAGTACCTCCATGTTGTAAGGGTCCCAACGTGACATACGATACATCAATCAGACACCCAGTTTGTGAGTTATAGGCTTTTTAGTGCCGAGGGACCAGTTAGATTCGAGTTTGATCCAACCCGGCCATACTCCAAATTTCTCCAAAACTCAGGTGGAGTATCTAAAAAGGAGCGTCTCCTTCTAAGGATTCTAGTTCCATAGACGGTTCTTCAAACAGATGTATGGTTTGTGAGATACGACCTTTTAAGTGTATCTGGGCAAAAAAGGGGTCCGGGTCCGGTCCGACCCGAGCCACCCTGACCTGGGTCTACCCGACCTGGTCCGGGTCCATCTTGGGTCCGAACCGGCCCGAACCGAACTAGATAGGCCGGCCCAAGTGGGATGGGCCGTGGGCTTGGCAAGCTGGTCTGCGAACCAGCCCGTCCCGCCACGGTTGGGTGCGCCCCACCGGGTGACCCGACACAGTGGCTGGAGTGGTCCGCTAGCCGGGTGGCCTCCCTCCTTCCCAAATGGTAAAGCCGTTCGGGTTCTTCAACCGGTGGCACCACGTGGCACCACCCCACTATCCAAGGGACCTGCGGGGCGTGAGTCCCCCTCCGCCGCAACTTTAAAGCCACGATCTCCATCCGCAGCGCGCAGGTCCCCCTCCGCCGCGGCTTCGATGCCGCGACCTCCATCCACAGCGTGTGATGGCGCGCTTCCCTACAACCACTGCTGCCAACTGACGCCAGCTTCCCTGCTACCCACCGCGGTTCCTCCAGGCACCGCCTCTTTTCTGCCAGAGTCTCCGTGCCGGCGCCACATCGGCGTGGCTTTTGTGGGCCACTAAGTGATTTCTAATGGTCCGTTTTCCATTCCGAACATGCCTACGACCCTCCTTGGTTGCTTCCATCACTACGTGGCTCCTGGATTCTGGATTCCATTGGATTGAAAATCCAACCTCAAAGAACGTGACAAAAACTGAAGTGGCAGAGGGTCCGAGCCTTATTTGTTTTTCCCGCAACCTCCGCATTTGCATCATATCAAGCGAGTAATAAACAATTCATCACAACGATAAATTTAAACCTATTCAAAACTCCTAAAACAACCACCTATAATTTTATATGAATTACGAATCAACTCGTTTTGGTTGATCCATATTCGTCATGCTTTTCAAGAATGAGGAAATGAATTGAGAAATTACTTGAATTTAATAACACCCCTACCTCAGATTCGAAGGAGACGTTACAGTTGTGGGAGAAGAATCCACATTTGATGAAGCCATCAGTGTTCGTCATTTTCGGATTGATTCCTCCAACATTTCCATCCAAGCCTCCATTTTTCATTGGTGGAAGACGCCGCAATACTTCATCAGAGGTTCCTCACTTCCGTGTCAAAAACCCAAACCCGAACTTCATTTAAATAGAGGGGAAGTGAGATTAATGCATCGTAAGAATTAATGAGATTCATTAATGAGTTTTAATTAATGATCCTATTAACTCTCAAAGGTGTGGTTACACAACAGAAGAGTCAAGCCATTAAATGGATTGAAAACCCAGCGGTTTCGCCACCGCCACTCAACAGATGGTAGAAAAATAAAATAACATTTTTATGTTATTTTATTATTATTTAAAAAATTACATAAAACTATATTTTTATTCCGACCTACTGCGCTCAAAGTTACGCCTCTCTTAATAGAATCCCAGTGCTGTGGATTCAACAGTGCCCTTGGATTTTTAATCCAAGCACCAGTTCAAAAGATAGAAAATTCCACCTGTACGTTTACTGAACATACATTTAAAAAAATTTCAAAATTCTGTTCTGGGCACATCGGGTCTCAGAATCAAGCACCACCAATTTTTGCAGACTCGTAATGATCCCAAATAACTTAAAAAAAAATTACGGAATTTCCGGGTCTTTAAAATACCAAACCAAAACATATATATAAAACGAATCAGTTATTACTTGAAATGTGATTTTAACAAGAAAATTGTTAATAAACAGGTAATAAAAGGTTTTAAGTAAATAATATATTGTGTGATATATATAATTTTGGTTGTGTAATATATGTATAATAAAACTATATTTGTTATACAGGAGGTTCAAATGTGTATGAAGGAAGTTCAGACTTAAGGTAATAGATTTTCATCTCACTTTTATTTCTGTGAGACACATGCCATATTCACCAATGGTTTCTTTTGTGTGGTGTATATAATACCCATGAATATTTTTTATGATGATTATTATGAAAGTTATGGTGATTTATTTCATGACCCCTCCCTCCAAAGAGACCCCTCCTGGAATGGAAATGAAGAAAGGGAGATAATGACCCCCCGAGTCCCGCCTCTAATAGGCCCCAGATTGGAGACTAGCACCAAGGGTATACAAATATTACAATATGGGAGGCATTACCCTTTATAAGGAAAAAATATTAGAATATAGGATGTATCAACCATAATAAAATCCATGAAATAATATAAAATAAATCCAAACCACCCCACAATTCATGTATAAATGAAACTGTGATACATATAAAAGTCTCCAAATGAAATCCCAAAAGAAATAAAAGATAAGGCAGTAACACACCAAAAAATCAAAAGGTATGAACCAGAAATGTCCAGAACATTCCAAAAATTCCTCCTAGAAACCTAAAAATAGTTTTTTATATACATAGGGTGAGTATAAAAATATACTCAGTAGGGAAACCAAAGTATCTCATGCACATATGGAAAGAGCATACTAATACACCACTGTGAAAGTAGTAGAAGAAAACAACACCTAAATAGGTATACTAACAAAAACCCCAAACTCACCAAGGACCACTTACCAAATAATTTATCCAAGTGCAATAATATATAATATTAAGCACATCGATGATAGGGTACCTTACACCACTTTCCCATTGATTAGCAGCTCTCACACCCAAAAAAAAAATGTCCTGGTGTTCCAACCTATTCCAAATAACATCACATCAAATCATATCCTGCCCACACACACCTGGGCCATCACAACAAATCACATCCCATCCACACACATTTGGTCCATAATAATATGTCACATCCCACCCGCACACACCTAGAATGCACATCACATCATGTCACATCACATCTCATCCTGAAGACACATGAGTCACACATCACATATCATCCCAAAGATACCTAGGAAAGAACACCACAACTCATCCTGAAGACACCTGGGACCACACATCACAACTTTCCCGAAGACACCTAGCACATTATTGCATGGAAGATGGATTCAAGAAGAGTGGGTGGACATCCATCCATCCTCCCACCAAGATGTTGGGAAAGACACCCCCATGTGAATATGCATATGTCGACACATAATTCTCAATGTAGGTGGGGTTCATATAGAAATCAAAATAATATATAATGTATATACATATATATTTATAGTACACAAGTCCATCCTACGTGTTTACAATAATAACTAACCATCTCATAGAATCCACACTATTGATGCCACCTATAAATGCATTAAATCACATAAACAAAATAGAAGTCAAATTTCATATTTTAGTATTTAATCCATTTTCCAAAGTCTCTATATATCAAGAAATTTCACTTTAATATCCTCTTTAATTTATTTACTCAACATCTGTTAGCATCATATTTAACTTAGGAAGACACCTTGTTTCATAATTCTAGCCCATTAGTTTGTATATAAACATTAAATAGTTAATCAATACAACCCATCATCAAATTCCTCATTAAACATGCCAATTTTAAATTATTAACATGAATTATTAGTTCCATTATTACTTGGGTAAATATAACAGAACCAACCACACAACACAAACACAACAACAAAAACCAACTACCACATCCACATCATTTTACATACACATCCAGTTTTATAGCCTCGTTGCATAACCATACCACAACCATCATCACAGCCCTACTATGACACTGTATCATAAAAACCATCATAACCCAACTGAACAACCACATCTCATCCACTTCACCCACACACATTAAAATATATCTACTACACATTACATCAGTCCCACACACATAAACCACAACCATTCCACACACCGAATCACATAACCACAACATAACTCATTTTCATATTTAGAAAAGAAAGGTAACTTATTAAATTTTACTTCATTATTTAAGGGTGTTATCACATAAGCCTTATAATCCCAGGGCATCCATTTAATCAACTGAATATAAGTGGTTAACCATTTTTTTATGGTGGTGTCACAAAAATCACACAAAATAGAGGTTTCCAAAATAAAGTCACTAAAACATAATTAATTTACCAAAATATAATTTTTTCATCAAGTAATTACTCCCATACAACCAAAATATCAACATAAATAAAATCAAATCAATAAAAGGATGTAAGATAATAGTTCACATCCCCCACCCATTTTTATTTACTTTAGATGAATTATATTATCTTTCTTAATTCAGAATCAACCATATCCACAAGGATAAACATTTATATACCCATACTACATGATACAAAATCAAGAAAGATGAAATAAATCCTACCAGGAAGAATGGTGATTAACAAAGTCTTATTACACCAAAAACAGATGTGTGTGTACAGTAAAAAACTCTCTAGAGAAAACATGAACTAACTACAACAACTAGTTAGTTAGATCCAAGGAAAATGGTTTTGGATCCTCCCGTACCAAGAGAAAGAGGAAGGAACTAATAGGGGGAAGATCTCCACCTTAGAAGGATTAGAGCATAGACTAACAAAATTTGAAATGGTTTAATTGACCATTAAAGGAAGATCTCATTAATACCATGTGATTTAAAAATTTTAAAGGTCTCATGACTTTTTAGAAATTAAGGATATTATTAACCTCCTTTGAAATGGATTTTAAACCCTTAATTTAGGCATTTAAACCCATTTTTCGTCATAAAAGACATCAAAAAAAATTCTATAAATATTTTGAAAAACTGAATAATTATGGAAAAATGGAAAACTATTGAAATGAGTCACTGCTAGGATGAGTCACTGCCAGGTGAGTCACTACTTGATGAGTCACCACTAGACGAGTCATCACTAGACGAGTCACCAACAAGATGAGTCACCGCTAAACGAGTCATTTCTAGACGGGTCACTACTAGACGAGTCACTACCAGATGAGTCACTACCAGACGAGTAACCTCCAGATGAGTCATCACTAGATGAATCACTGCCAGATGAGTCACTTATAAGATGATTCACTACCAGATGAGTCACCGCTAGAAGAATCATAGTGAGGATGATTCATCGTCAGACGAGTCATCTCCAGGATAAGTCACCATATGAAGAGTCCCCTCCAGACGAGTCACCAACAAACGAGTCACCACTAGATAAGTCACCACCAGACGAGTCACCTCTAGAAGATTCACCACTAGTTGATTCACCTCCAGGATGATTCACCGTTGGAAAACTGGAAAATTGAAAAACTATTGAAATGAATCAACAATTTAATGACTCACACATCCCAAAACACCCCGGACTACCCCCAGACACCCCAAACATCATATTTTTGGAAAATTAACTGGTCAGAAGGTCTGATCTATTACATCAGATACGTCTCAATATATTCTTTCCCTTGAGAATTTAAAACCATATCGGAAGAAAAGAGAGGAAGGTTCTGAAAAAACATCCCTTGAGATAGCTCTCAAGGATATAATTACACCTAAAACACTTCCATCAACCGAACTTACTATCCCAAAAACCCAAAAAATTTGAACAAAAAAAACTTTCCTCAACATAGGAATCATGGAATTCCATCATCCATGTCAAGAGACAATATCTTCTGGTGGTACCAATTGTTAGGTTGGTATGGAGTATGATATTCTCCTATGATACCAATGGTAGGATCAAAATGAAACAGTAGATGCTCAATATACAAGAGGGGGGGGGGGGTGAATTGTATACTTTAAAAAATTCTTTTGGAACTTTTAAAGATGGAAATGTTTAACAAAGTTAAACAAGATAAATTCACAAAACCTCTAAGTTATACAAACTTGCTTGATTCAGAAAAAGTGATTCCAAGAATGTAATTCCGGAAAAGTGAATCCGGAAATGAAACTTACCAAAAGTTTACAAAACAAATATTCTACCTTAAAGTGTATAAAATCTTAAAAAATTAGAGTATACAAGTATAAGGAAGTATAAGAAAGTTATAATTTCCTCAACAAACAAAATACAACGAAAAACTTGAAAAAATACAAGTATCAAGTAGTAAATCTTTTAAACCAAAGAGAAGGGTATCCAATAACCTTGGATAAAGGTCCCTTGATTTACACATTCAATAAAGTCCATTTTACCAACACCAGGGTAATCCCTCAATACAAAGATCGGAATCTGTCTTGTTATCCCCACAAGCCGTCAACTTCAAGGTAGTCAGCACCTCTGTCTTCCTATCCCCGGAAGCCCTTGAATGTACTCAACAATATTTGAAGTCTCACAAAGCACTTCTAAAAAAGGTGTTTAATACGCAAAAAGCAATAAAGTCTCTCTCTATAGAAATCACTTCAACAGCATGTAATTTCTAGATTGATCAACTTGTTATGATCTCTTTTAAATGAGCTCCTATTTATAGGTATATATTCAACGGTAAACTCCCTACTCCAATGGTCATATTTTTCCTTGAATTTTGGAGGGACTTGTATATGTGTCACTCAAAAAACGGTTGGTTAGTAACTAAATGCACGACATCATTTTATGACAAAAACATGAGTAAGAAAAAAATGGTTACTTAATCAAATCCATTTTTCAGAGTGTAAGGAAAATTGAAAGTTTGGAGTCTAACCCAAACAACATTCGGTACATAGATATTCAGATTATGTCTTCAAAGGAATTCAAAACCTGAATTATATAGAATTACGGAGTCTGAATTTCAAGGAAATTCAGAGTATGAACTTACAAAGTTTGAAGTCTGAATTCATAAGAATTTGGAGTCTGAACTTACAAAGTTCAGAGTCTGAATTCCTGAGAATTCGGAGTCTGAACTCAGAAAATTTGGAGTCTGAATTCAGAGAACTAAAAGTTTGAACTCAGAAAGTTCAGAGTCTGAATTCAGAGAACTCGGAGTCTAAAATCAAAAAGTTCAGAGTCTGAATTTAGAGAACTCAGAATCTGAATTCATATCCTGAAAACAGAACGATCTATATCTAAGTATATATAAGATTCCGAGGTTTTGGATAAGAAACCAATATTTATATACTTATATAAAACATGAACAATGAAAAACATGTTAAGGATAAATTTCTTTAGGGAAGGAAAATTTTCCTTATAAAAGTAAAGCATAGAATATAATAGATTTTCCTTAAGATAAGGTGTTTGTGATTTTAAAAACAAGAAGGAATAGAAAATTAATAAGGAAAACTTATTGACTCAACAATCTTCCCCAAACATGAAGGAATGGAAAAGTCATAAGAAAACCTTATTGAATTAACAATCTCCCCCTTTTTGGAAAGCACAAACATCCTTACAAAAATGAATATAAGGACTTTAGAAAATATTTTTCTAGAGTTTGAAAATATAACTTATCTCCCTTAACACATGGGAAATGATGAATATTACTAACCCCCTTAGGCTTTGGACACACTAAGGATCGAATTCTAGATTTCTGGAATGAGACTTAGTCATTTTATTGCTTATGGAAATCTTCTTGGATAAGAACTCCCTCTTAGATGAACTCCCCCTTACTTAGGTAAATTTATTTTTTTTCTTAGTATTATTTTTAGTACCTAAAATATTAGTACTAGACAACAAAATATATGAAGAGAAACCAAAAATTCCATTACGATTGGAAAAATTTATACAAGGAAGGAATACAAAAAAGATCAGAATTGAACAATTTTATCCTTCATTTTCCTTCAACATCAACTTATTCACAATAGTTTTGAGCTTCTTGAGCTCCTTGTGATCTTCCTCTGCTCGCTTGAGAAGCTGATCCTGATCTTTAGTTTTCTTTTCTAAGGCTTTGATTCATTCCTTCGGAGCTTTAAGAACCTCTGACTGAGATTTCAATTCTTATTCCAACTTGAAAATATTTTCTTTAATCTCAATCCGGAGATCCCTTTCTCTCTTCTAACTCTGAGAAACTGAATACAAATTCCCATTCAGATCTTTCACTTCTTGAATCTGGGAATTCTATTACAGAGTAAGCTTCTCTTCAAAACTATTTGTGAGATCCTTGATCTTTACATCTTTTGTGTCAAATGAATCCTTGACACTATCTTGGAACTCATCAATATTTCTCATGTCTTATATAGTTTTTCTTGACCAAATGGTCATCTTCTTGCAGGATCTCTTGTAGGCTTCATAGTTTATGAAAAAAGATTTGAAGTCTGCCTCCAGCTTGACACACTTATCCATCACCATGGATACTAAATCCGATTTCTGATTTAGGGTGTGTTGGAGCATCTGGCATCTCGAGTCAATACTTGGAAATATCAGAATAGTCCCAATAAGCTTCTTCAAGGAATGAACCACAAAATCATGTCCTAGAGATGATGATTCCAAATCAGAAACTTTACTTGGTGAGAGATATTTTTCAATTTTAATTGACTTCCTATTTGAAGAACAACCATAATCTTTATTCCTAACCACAACTTTTGTAGGTGTATCAATAACCACCTGTTTACCCTTATCAATCTTTGGAACAAATTCCACTTGGTCAGGAGATTTATGTTCACTATCAGACAGCTAAAAAATTTTGTCCTCCTCCATCTCTTCCTTCTTAGCTCCCACCTTAGCATCTTCTGGATGAATGAAATCATGATTATAACTTTCTTATTCAGATAGATTATTCACTTCTTTTTCATCCTTCTCTTCATCCTTTCCAGGAGTAGAAAGCTTTGATGATTTGGCTTGAGAAGTTCGGATTGATAATTTTTCTGAAGGACTTTCCTTCTCATGAAAATCATCAACTTGCTTAATGAGATCTTCGGTGTCATCACTGTATTCTTCTTCCTCTTCTTCTTCCTCCACTAATTTTTCTTGGAATTTTTCTAGAGTCACATATTTATTTCTCGGTGTCTCTGGTAAATCTTCTACTAGGAAGGGTTCTGGTACCAGAATGTTCTAAGAGTCTTCCTCAACATCCTTTAGAAGAGATTGCACAATCACTACTTCAATCATTTTCTTCTTTCGTTTATTTTCTTTTTCTTGCTTCTCAAGATCATCAGCAATCATCTCTTTTAAGGCCTTTTCTTTAGCATGATCCAAACCAAAATTAGGCTCCCCTAATTTATTATTATTCTTTTCTTACCTCCACTTAGCTACTACCTCATCTGTATAAGATTTTTTGCTTCTTAGGTTTTGGAGGTGTAGATTTGATTTGTTTAGGCTCTTAGGTTTTCCCTTCCTCTTCTACTTCATTGAGCTTCCTCTTCCTTCCTGCCTTCTTAGAGGTCTCAGCGGCCTCCTGTTTCTTTGATAAGGCTTCCTATTCTTCCTCAAGTAAATCATAAAATTCTTCAGATTCTTTAGAAAATCCAACATTCATCCTTCTCAGAGTGTCATCACTTACCAGCATGACTTTGCAATTCCTTGGCTTTAAACTACAAGGAATTTTTAAAGACTATAAGCACCAAACAATCAGCTTAGAAAGAATGGATGGATACATAATGATCTAATCCTTCAAATTTCCATTCTTTATATTCTTGATCATAATCAGAATATGCTTGACTGAGTTAATTTTCCTTAGATTCATCAAGAAATCCAAGATACATATGTAACTCTTCTTCAAGGTATCCTTGTCACCTTTCCTCGAAATGATGAATCCTTGAACCCACAATTCAAGAATCCAGAAATTTGTAGATAAGTGAACAATTTTCAGAGTCTTAACATCTATAAGTCTGAGGTAATCCATAGCCTTCACCTTAACAAAACTTCCTTGGACATCCGAAAACTTATGGGAACAAAACTCTGCCTCTTCTTCATAGAGAAATCCAATCAAACTAGCATCCTTGGTATAAGATAAAGAATATGTCTTCCCATATCACTTAAAATAAAATTTTTCTCTGCCTTCTTACTTGAAAAAACTCACTATTTCATAAAATTCAACTAGAAAATTCAGATACACTAAATCTTGAGCTCCTAGCTTCGATACACAAACACTCCCATCCATTCAGCTTGATATTCTTTGAGATGATGGAATCATACTTAGCGAAGAAGTTTGGATGCACCAACCTTTCTCTATACACCTTCCACTTTGAGATTGGCTTGATAGTTGACATGTCTTTCTGAGAATATTCCTCGACAAACATTCGTATTTGAGCAAGATTTGAGAAGTTCGGAATGGGATTAAGTAGGAAATTAGAGATTCAGTACGCGAAAGCTTTGAAATAGATGTGGGAAAACCATAGGGGGTCATTTATATAGGCATTTTAGGTGATGGTTCATCTTCCAAACTCAATCCAACGGTTAAAAAGACTTCTGATCAGATCTCACAGTTGAAATGATAGCTGGAATGAAATTCTTATAGAATCAAATATTTTAAGGTTTCTTAAGAAAAACATTCAGATTTAAGAAAAAGTGAATGCAAAAAATTTAAAAACATATGAAAATACCAACAAGTAGAAGATAATTATGAGAAATCAAGGAAGAATCATACCTTTCAGATTTCTAGGAGGATTATTCGTAGTGAGGAAAATTTTTCTTGAAGAACTTTAAATTCCAAAAATTCAATTATGAATTTTTTTTACAAAACTTACTACGAAAATTTTAGAAAATATTCATTATGAAAAACTTAGAAAATATTCATTAAAAAAATGTAGAAAATATTTATTATGAAAATTTAGAAAATATTTATTATGAAAATTTAGAAAATCTTCGTTATGAAAATTTAGAAAATATTTATTACGAAAATTTAGAAAATCTTCATTATGAAATTTTAGAAAATATTTATTACAAAAATTTAGAAAATCTTCATTAAAAAAATTTAGAAAATATTCATTATGAAAATTTAGAAAATCTTCATTATAAAAATTTAGAAAATCTTCATTACGAAAATTTATAAAATCTTCATTACAAAAATTTAGAAAAGAAATTTTTTTGAAAGATTTCTAGACTACGAAAAATTTAGACTACGGATTTTTTTTTAAATCTAACAAACAAATGTACTCCCCCTATGAAAAGGAGTTTGTTATTGTAAGGAGATTGGTTTCAATAGGAAGTTATCTAAAAATATTACCTTACGGTTATCATTCCTAACTTCTGTTTAATGTATTCAAATCTATAGAATAACAAAGATTTTGTGAAAATATCAACAAGTTGATCTTGAGTTCCGATAAATTGAAGAATGATAACCCCTTTTCGTGTGTGATCCCTAAGAAAGTGATGCCTAATATCTATGTGTTTTTCAAAAGAGTGATGTGCATGTTTTTTACTAAGGTAAATGGCACTGATATTATCACAAAAAATTTGCGTTTTGGTAAAACTCATACCATAGTTTATGGGTGTGTATTGCATCCACAACACTTGAGCACAACAACTTCCAGCTGCTACATATTCAGCTTCAGCAGTGGAAATTTCTATTGAGTGTTTCTTTTTGCATGACCAAGAAACTAAAGAATCTCCTAAGAACTGACAAGTTCCAGATGTACTTTTCCTACCCATTCTATATCCACCAAAATCAGCATCCAAAAACTTTTTAGAAAAAAATCATTTCCATAAGTATAAAAGAGTCCAAGATCCATGGTTCCCTTTAAGTAGAGAAAAATTCTTTTCACTACCTTTAAATGAGATTCCTTAGGATTGTATTGATATCTTGAACATAAGCATACCAAAAACATTAAGTCTGGATGACTAGATTTCAAGTAAAGTAGACTTCCTATCATACCTCTAAAAGATGTTTGATCTACTGGTTTCCCAGTTACATCTAGATCAAGTGAATTTGAGGTACCAATGGGAGTACTTATACTCTTAGTGTTCTCATATCCATAATTTTTAAAAATATATTTAATATACATATGTTGTGATATATAGATTCATTCTGGTTTTTGAGAAATTTGAAAACCAAGGAAAAATGATAACTCACCCATGATACTCATTTTAAGCTCATATTTCATTAGATCTGCAAAGGAATTAGTTAAAGATTGAAGAGTTGAACCAAATATAATGTCATCAACATAAATTTGAACAATCAAAACATTTTTCTTATCTTTCTTTATAAAAAGGGTTGGATCCACATTTCCCTTAAAATAGTTATTTTGAAGAAAAAATCTTGTAAGTATATCATACCAAGCTCAAGGGGTTTGTTTAAGTCCATACAAAGATTTGGTAAGTTTGAAAACATGTTCAGGATGTTTTGTATCTTCAAAACCAGGAGGTTGTTCAACAAAAACTTCCTCTTGAACATAACCATTAAGGAACTCACATTTAACATCCATTTGAAAAAGTTTGAAATTGAATAATTATGCAAAGGCAATTAAAATATGAATAGATTCAAGTCTAGCTACTGGAGCATAGATTTCTTCATAGTCTATTCCTTCTTGTTGATTATAGTCTTTAGCAACCAATCTAGCTTTATTTCTTACTATGATTCCATTTTCATCACACTTATTTTTGAAAACCCATTTTACTCTAATAACAGAAGCTTCCTTAGGTATTTCAACCAATGTCCAAACTTTATTACTTTCAAATTCATTTAGTTCATCTTGCATATCTTTTATCCAATCATCATCACCCAAAGCTTCATTAGTGATTTTTGGTTTTAATGGGGAAAGAAATGCTAGATGTTCTACTTCATTTCTTAAGGAACTTATTGTCCTTATAGGTTGATTTACATCACCAATGATACTATCACTAGGATGATTCTTAAGAAATAAATAATTTGGGTTTTGTAAAACCTGTTCATCAACATAGGGTAGGAAATCTTCTAGGGTAAATGTTTTAGAATTATCTTCTTGAAAAGTTTCCTTATCAGAAGGATCTTCTAACAAAGGTTGATAATTAGTTTTTGAAAACACATCTGAAGATGTAGTTTGAGGTTGTTTAAAAACAAAAGGATCAGTTACATCAAATTTGACATGTACTATTTCTTCAATAGTGCAAGTATTTTTATTAGAAACTCTATAAGACTTAGAAGTTGAGGAGTAACCTAATAAAATTACCTCATCAGATTTTGGTGTGAATTTGTGTAGATTATCTTTATTATTCAGAATGAATACCTTGCAACCAAAAACCTTGAAGTAGGAAAGTCTAGGTTTTCTATCATTTCATAACCCATAAGGAGTTTTATTAAGAAAATGTATAATAAAAACACAATTTATAGTATTACAAGCAGTACTTACAGCTTCACCCCAAAAATGTTTGGCTACAAAATATTCACTCAACATGGTTCTTGTTATCTCTTGAAGAATTATATTTATTCTTTCAACAACACCATTTTTTTGAGGTGTCCTGGGTGCTGAGAAGTTATGAGTAAATCCTTTTCTACTAAAAAAAGTTTCAAAATCAGAATTTTGAAATTCTCCTCCATGATCACTATGAATAGTTATAAAAGGAAGGTTTTTCTCATTTTTAACTTGGGCTCTAAAACTTTTTAAATAAGAAAAATATTCAGATTTATTTGCTAGAAAATAGACCCATATAAATCTAGTGTAATCATCCACTAAGACAAATACACAATATTTTCCTCCAATGATTCCAATTTGTGTTGGAACAAAAAGATCCATATGCACTAACTGTAATGAATCAGTGGTTGAGACTTCACCGACTGATTTAAATATTAATTTATGTTGCTTTCCATATTGACAAGGATCAAAAACTTTCAAAGAATCAAATCTAAGCTCTGATAGATCCTTAACTAGTCTTTTCTTAGAGAGTTTTCATTGGTTCCTAAGGTTACAATGTCCTAACCTTCTATGCCATAACCAAGAATGATATTCCATTACACTAAGACAAGGTAAGTCTTGGCTCCTAAAGTCTTCTAAGTTTAGTGTGTATAAATTCTCTTGACTATGGGCAGAAAGAATAAAATCTTCCTTGGAATTGTGTACTAAGAACTTGTTATCCCTAAAGTTCACTAGGTAAACTTCATCACATAATTGACTTATGATAATGAGGTTGTGCTTAAGACCTTTAAAAAATAAAACATTTGAAATAAAAGTTTTTCCAAGAAGAACAATGTTACCTATACCAATAATTTATACTTTAGTATTATCTCTGAAAGTTACTTTTCCTTCTTTCGTATTAATAATTTTTTAAAAGAAGTTTTTTTACCATTCATATTCCAGGAACATCCACTATCCATGTACCAAGTATTTCTATTGGTACCGTCTTTATTTTCCTGAAAATAAGAGTGTTAGAATTTCGGAACCCAAACTTTCTTGGATCTAAAATTTTAGAAAGAAAAATTTTAGGCACCCACATTTTCTTTGAAAAATAAGCTTTTTGAAATCCTAAAGACCGAGTTTTGTTTATGGAACAACTTTTTTCCCAGTTTCCACCAAACTGATACTTAGTGTAGAATGGAGCACTTTGAGAAACAAAATAATTGTTACTAAAAATTAGTTTTTAACTCGTATAACCAAAACTAGAATTATTCCTAAGAGGTCAGATTTAAGAATACATCTTATCAAAATTTTCCTTACTTAAGGTAAAGTTTGACAAACACTTCCTCAAGAAAAATATTTCTGACTTTAGTCTAATAACTAAGTTCTTTTCTTCCAAAACATTAGTTTTAGAACTAGAGATAGGCTTGAAAACATTTTTCTTTGAAATTACATTTTCTAGAGCCTTAGAAAGTTTATCCTTCTCAGAATTAACTTCCTCAATATTTTTTGAAATACTTTTAAAATCAAGGGTTTTCTTATCAAGATATTTAGAAAGATCTGATATTTCCTTAGTAAGAATAGTATTCCTAGAATTTTCCTTATCAAGATTTTTCTTGAGTTTTTAATTCTCATTCTCAAGAAGCTTAGAAAACCTTGAAACTTCTTCATAGGTAGGTAAATTATTATCTTCATCAAAATAAGATTCTTCATCAAAAGAGTTATAATATTTATCATTACTATAATTAGCATTCAAAGATACATTGTTCATGGATTTATAATTATGTACCTTAGCCATTAAATAATGATTTTCAATAGGTAGTATGACTATTAAACCAAGATTCTTCTTTCTAGAAGATTTTTAATATGATGATTCACCTGAAGAGTCTCCACCACTGGCACTCCAGGTGTCATTAGCTTTCAAGACTTTCTTAGCTTTATCTTTTTAGTACTTATTTCCGTTTATCTTAGAATGCTTTTCCTTTATTTCATTTCTCTTAAGAATAGGACAATCTGGTCTTATATGTCCATCTCTTTTGCATTCATAACATGTGACTTCTAATTCTTTCTTATATTTCCTTTATTTCTTCTTGTATCTAGATTTAAAGTTTTTCTATCCAAAAATCTTGTTCATCCTTCGAGAAAGATTGGCTAGTTCATTCTCAGAATGTTCACTTTCACTAGATTCAGATTGAATAACAATCTTCTTATATTTAGATCTCGTAACTCTCTCAGGAGTCTTGGATTTCATTTGATTTGAAGTTGTTGTAAAATAAACACTGCCATTATCATTCTTTTTATTAATATTATCAGCATCTCTCTTCATTCTAGTCTCATGTTGAAAAAGAGTTCCAAAAAGTTCATCAAGAGAAATCTGAGTAACCTTTCTATTATCATCAATAGCAGTTCTCTTGGATTCCCACTCATTGGGAATGATGTCTATGATCTTATCCACAAGAGGTTCATCATCTAATACTTTCTCACCCATATATTGTAAACTATTAACAATATTCATGAATCTCTATTGCACCTTACATATGGGTTCTCCATAAGGAAAAAAGAAACCATGATATTCAGCTCTGAGCATGGCTCTTCTAGTTTCAATAACTTTGGAAGTTCCAAAGTGTGTAACTTCAAGCTTCTTCCAAATAAATTTTTTTGCTTCACAAGATGAAATTTGGATATATATATTTCTAGTCATAGAACAAAGAAATGTATTGTGTACCTTATAATTCAGTTTATATTCATACTTTTCTTGGTTGGTGAAAGTAATAACTTCCTTGTTAGGGATTTTATATCCTCCAGTAAGCATAACAAAATTATCTACTCCAGTATTGATAATGAATGTCTTCATACGATCTCTCTAATATTCATAATCATTCCCATCAAAAATAGGTGGTCTTGTAGGATTTAAGTTGTCTATGGAACCAACATTCATTCCTTCCAAATTGAAGAAAATATTTTCCACACAAACTTGTCAGTAATAAAAGTTTGTAAATGAGGAAAAAAAATATTCTAAGCAAGGAAAATATATAACAATAAAAACTTAATAAATAAAACTTATATGTGAATATAAGTATTTCGGAGACTAGCCTCTAATACCAATTGTTAGGTTGGTATGAAGTATGATATTCTCCTATGATACCAACTATAGGATCAAAATGTAACAGTAGATGCTCAATATACAAGAAGGGGGGAGGGGAAATTGTATACTTTAAAAAATTATTTTGGAACTTTTAAAGATGAAATTTTTTAACAAAGTTAAACAAGATAAATTCAAAAAACCTCTAAGTTCTACAAACTTGCTTGATTCTGGAAAAGTGATTCTGAGAATGTAATTCTGGAAAAGTGAATCTGGAAATGAAACTCAACAAAAGTTTACAAAATAAAGATTCTACCTTAAAGCATATATAATCTTAAAAAATCAGAGTATACAAGTATAAGGAAGTATATGATAGTTATACTTTCCTCAACAAACAAAATATAGCGAAAAAATTGAAACAATACAAGTATCAAGTAGTAAATCTTTTAACCCAAAGAGAATGGTATCCAACAAACTTTGATAAAGGTACCTTGATTTATACTTTCAATAAAGTCTATCTTACCCACACCAGGGTAATCCCTTGATACGAAGATCAGAGTCTATCTTGCTATCCCCACAATCCCTCAACTTCAAGGCAGTCGACACCTCTATCTTCCTATCCCCGGAAGCCATCAAATGTACTCAGCAACATTCGGAGTTGCACGAAGCAATTCTGAAAATGGTGTTTAGTATGCACAAAGAAATAAAGTCTCTCTCTAGAAATCACTTCAGTAGCATGTAATCTATAGATTTATAAACTTGTTATGAGCTCTTTCAAATAATCTCTTATTTATAGGCACATCTTCAACGGTCATATCCCTCCCCTAACGGTAATATTTTTCCTTGAATTTCATAGGGACCTGTACATGTGTCACTCAAAAAATGGTTGGTTAGTAACTGAATGCACAATATCATTTTATAAAAAAACATGAGTAATAAAAAAATGGTTACTTAAGAAAATTCATTTTTCAGAGTGTAAGGAAAATTGAAAGTTCGAAGTCTAACCCAAACTCCATTCCGTACATAGATATTCGGATTCTGTCTTCAAAGGAATTCAGAACCTGAATTCTATAGAATTCTGGAGTCTGAATTTCAAGGAAATTCAGAGTCTGAACTTAAAAAGTTCGGAGTCTAAATTCATAAGAATTTAGAGTCTGAACTTACAAAGTTTAGAGTCTTAATTCATAAGAATTCAGAGTCTGAACTTACAAAGTTCGGAGCCTGAATTCATGAAAACTCAGAGTATGAACTCAGAAAGTTCGGAGTTTGAATTCAGAGAACTCAAAGTCTGAACTCATAAAGTTCGGAGTCCGAATTCAGATAACTCAGAGTCTAAACTCAGAAAGTTCAGAGTCTAAATTCAGAGAACTCAGAATCTGAATTCATATCCTGAAAACAGAATGCTCTATATATAAGCATATATAAGATTCCGAGGTTTTGGATATGAAACCAAGATTTCTATACTTAGATAAAATATGAACAATGAAAAACATGGTAAGGATAAATTTCCTTAGGGAAGGAAAATTTTCCTTATAAAAGTAAAGCATATAATAAAAGAGATTTTCCTTAAGATAAGGTGTTTGTGATTTTCAAAACAAGAAGGAATGGAAAATTCATAAGGAAACCTTATTAACTCAACAACACTAGATCAACCACATGGGTTTAATCACATTATATTAAAATACATCTTGATTAAGAATTAGGTCTCCCCTTTTTCTTATGTCAGAACATTGTCACACATCATATAACAAAAATCACATCAAGGGTAAAAACAACATATTTCACAAAATACCAAGGTTCGAACAACACATCAAAAATAAAAAAAATAAGGGAAAACTCAAAAAAACTATGATACTAGGATCACATATGTGTCTCATGCTACCGAGTACTCTATTCCAAGCCACCATGCCTCCACAACACCCGAACCAGGGTAATGGTTCTTCCTCGAGAATCAAAACAAAACTAGAAGGAAAGGGAATGATGGTTTGAAGAATCAACCCATGAGATATATATCGAGTTTCTTGATATATTTGGAATACAACAACAAAGGGGAAATAAGTTCAAATCAAATACATTAAAAAAATCTCCCAAGGGATACCCCTCTCAAACAACAATAAGCCCACATAGATGGTTATAACAAACACATCAAGCAACACATATCAATAAATTTAAAACAAAACATTATTTTTAATACAATTCATCATTCATAGTTTTAAAAAAGTACGTTCCTTTAAAATTATCCTTCATTTAAAATCAAATCACTTTGTATTTTAAGACATTTTATTCAAACTAATATTTTCAAAGCATTTAAAAGTTTTATTTCACAATTCGATTCCTTTTATTTCAAAAACAATATAAATTATTGTTTTTTAAGACCCATTCCACTCATTTAAAAATCATCCCAAGTTAAATCATAAAACATTTCACACCCTTTTCATTTTATCAATATTTTACTTAAAATCATTATTTCAAATGAAAAACACTTTTTCAAAAAATAAATAATTTTTGTTTGTTTTTTTATTAAGTCACTGTCAAGGGTTTTCATTAAACACACCATGTATTCTCTAATAATTTTTTATGTGTCTCAATTTTGACATATGAAATGCAATTCAAACAAAACAAAACACAAGGTTTGAACAAAAAAAAATAAGGTTGGAACAATAAATTTTTTCCAGTTGTAAAAAAACATAATGTTATAACCATCCATTTTATCTATATGTAAAAAAAACATAAGGTTTGAAAAATCTATTTTATCCATTTGTGAAATTTTTCAAGTTTTATAACAAAATATTATTCACTAGGAGTATATTCATGATTTTTTTTCATAACACTTCCCAACCAACACAAGAAAATATATTAATATAGACATATCTATTGCAAGTATACAAATCAAAGGAACCTATCCACCACACAATGATATTGTCCTCTTTGGGCTTTACCGACTCACCGTCATAGTTTTAAAATGCGTCATAATGTAATGCGTCTTGATGTAGGGAAAGAGTTTCCCTCTATTCATATGTTTTAAGTCATAACACCTATCATCAACATAAAATAAATCACAAAAAAACCAATCAAAAAGATAATAGTCAAACATTCCCATAACTTTCTTTATAAAAATATTTTGGCATGGGAGGAAAACCCATTTTCATTAATTTCAAGATTTCCAAAATGACCATTTTATTTTGTTACTAAAATTAAGTTATTAATTTTTTTATGGGAGGTGAGGTATGCAATCAATACAAAAATATCACAACGCAACACAAGTAATCCCACCATAAAAACCACACAACTCCATCACTATAAAACACAACCATTGGAAAAACTTACCGACCAACAAAAACATCCATTATAAATTTCTCATAACCACATCACCTCACTACCTTACCATCCACACAAAACCACCCTTTTCACATAAACAGCTTCTCCATATCATTATCCACACTTACCCAACTAACAATCACCATTATCATCACACATCAAATCCAAAAGAATAAAAATCAAGGAATTCCCTCTCCCATGTCAAGATATTATCCACTTTGGGTGGAACTGACTCTCCCACATGGTTTTAATTGCTTCAAATTACAACGCATCTCGATTATGGATCTTGTTTATAGATCTTAATATTATTGAAAATTTAAATCAAAAATCACACAAGGAATTAAAAAAATAATAATCACACATATAAGAAACATATACCATCATCCATAATCATTTAGGCTCTTATATTAAGTCACTTCATTATTTAGAATGATTATTCTTACACAATTTCAAATTTTCTACCAGGGAAAGTTTATTAACCATATATAAGTGATTATCCTTTTAATACAGGGTGAACCTAATTAATTAGTCACATATAGGGTCTCATATACCATGATAATCATTATGTAAGTAAAAATTCAAAAAACCATTATTTTCAGCATGGTACAACATTAACTATGAAACCATAAACAACACTCAAAATTTCCAAGTTATTTCCTATAAAAATCATTCCTTTCATTTAAATGGCTCTAACATGCATCCTGGATAAATATGAAACCACACACATGTCTTATCACACATAAGGTTTAATATGTTAAACAAGACATTATAGGTTTGTCTTGTCACAAAGGAAATAACTTCCAACTTCATTTGAAAATTTATACATGCTATGTTCTTGTGTTTAATTCGAATACTACATTAAATAAACAACATGATGTCATAATAATTAAAGTAAAACATGATTTCTGAAAACAAAATTAAAACTACATGTTGTATTACTATATTTCATTCTTTATTATTCTCTAACTAAACATTAATTAACCATTTCATGGCTCAAGAAAACATTCATATACACAACAATAAGGATAACATGATTCTACTTACATATCTAAATGAAACATATTAAATATGCTACATACTCAAGTCTCTCATACTAGAATTTCCCTTGTTACCACAAAAATGTTTTCAACTTTAGGCATGCTTCCCATAACAAACTAATCAAGACTTAACATATAAGGTAATGTTATTTCAGTATTTAAAATTTTTATAAATCATAAAATAATAAGTTTAATCATTTAAAAAGTTTTAAGTATCCACAATTTACCAAAAATAATGCTTATCATTTCACAAAATTTAGAAATAAATGTCATAAGAATTTCTACCCCAACACATGATTACAACATATAGTGATATAAATACTATAGAACTGAAATCAAGTAAAAATAAGAAGAAATTTATTCTTGTCAAGGTTTAAAAATTCAAAGGAATTATCAACAATTAAGATGGAAATTTTTAGGAATTTCAGAATTTAAATGTCTAAAGCCACATTTTACAACAAGTCAACAACACATGATTATGATAAATTACAAATGTAAGAAAATGAATGGAATATTAACTCACAGGGGAACCATAATACATATAATCATGGTTTAAAAATAATTTAATTTATCATTATAGTGTATAATATACTTCAAGGTAACATACTATATAAGGGTTTTAAAAATTAAACAATTGTTCACAACAAATTACTCTAAGTATGCTTCTTTATAAATTCAAAAATTAGGGAAACTAGAGGGAATGTTGTATATTTCTAAAAAAGGAATAAAAATTCAAATCATTAAGAATCATGTGATAAAATGAAATGAAACAACACATTAAAACCTCAAGAAGGTTAAAAAAATAGCTCAGTCTAGTTAACAATCATTTTACTCTTTTCTTTAAGGTTATATAAATAATTCAGTAAACAATAACAAGAATTTATTATTAATAATAGCATGATAGAATTTTAGAGAAACACACATAAAATTTCATGATTTATTTAATACATTTTAACTTCCTAAGATCATCCAACTCAAATAAGAACACAAGTCATCATGATACATGTACCTATCCTAGGTCTCTACCTTACAAGCAGTTCCATCTCACTTGTTCATTCAATAAGATTAGAGTATGTGCACCAGATCACGGGGATCTATAAAATACCATGTCCTAGACAGTCTCCCTAGCCTATGTCATGCACTAAGGTCAACTAGAATTATAACCATACCAACCCATGTATTCCTCACCATGCCTAACTACGAACTCCACCCTATCTCTCAACCATCAGCCCTGATACCACTTTGTCATGAAGCCCTCCATCCAAATATACTGCTCCCAGACTGTTAATGAATAAAGGGAGATAATGAAACCTGATTCTCACCTCCACTAGGCCTCGGGTTAGTGACCAGCACCAAGGATGTACAAATCTCACAATATGAAAGGCATTACCCTTTATAAGGAAACACGATCGAGAGATAAGATGTATCAACCATAATCAACTCCATGAAATAATATAAAATAAATCCAAACCACCCCACAATGCATTTATAAATGAAAATTACACATATAAAAGTATCCAAATTAAATCCCAAAAGATATAAAAGCTAAGATAGAGACAAAACAACAACTATAAAGGTCTGAACTAGAAATGTCTAGTGTAGTCCACAAAGACCTCATGATTGAATGAAAATTAATTATTATTATTTATTATAGAAACACTTTTAAGGAAAAAGTTAGAAACAAAGAAACACGATTTCAATGACTAAAAACATCAAAGCATTCCCCAATGGTCCAAAATATAAAAAAAACTAGATCAAACTATAAAGATAGGACCCTCCCCAGCATAAACAATATTAAGTTCAGTTTCCACTATTCCAATGCTGCGCGACAAGCTGTACCATACAATGACAGGCCAATACTATTGGAAAAGGCCATACCCTCTCAAACATCAAAAATCGAATCACATAATTCTGGTGAAAACTTTCAACTCTACCTCATCTGAAGTAGTCTCTGAAGATAATCTGGAATCAAGAACCTTTAATAGTAGGCTGTAGGCAAAAAACATTCATAACAAGGAGTAGGATCACCAATGCAATTCACAAATTCCACCACCACATCAATGCAATAAACACCATCCCCAGTCCATCATCATCCATTCAACCCTTTGAACTATGAATTCATCCAAAGCTGAGCACATCTAAGACAAAATCATCAAGGTTCCAAAATGCCTCATGGGAGAACAGTAGGACCTATAGAGCAGTACATCCGAAAACTGATGGAAAAATACCAAAACAGAAGCATCAATCCTTAACAAAAAGATGCACAATATCATCCAAATCAACCTTGGCTCCTCAGAATACAACGTTTCACACAGAAATTTGTAGAAACATAACCAAAAAAAATAATCACTCGCAAAAAAATGAATCTAAAAACTGACCGAATCAAAAATCAAGAAATGAAAACACTTCACCAAATGAAAGCACCCGAAGGATAATGGTGCCACCACAAGATAAAACTACATCCAGTCTCCACCTTTAGGACTGAACTCTAAGACCACCAAAAACCTCCCACTGAAACCAAATCCAACACATAAATGAGGCTGCAACCCTCAGACTGTAACAGCTAGAACTCGCCCACTGGACCTTCACCGAGAAACTGTGTGGAACCCAAGCCAGATCAAAGGATTGAGCAAGAAGACAAGCCGAAAACAATGATAATCCTTGAGTGGACGATCCCACAAAGTCACACGCTGCTGCCGCTGAAATATAACTTTCACACCATGAGCGCGCCGAGTATAAGCACCGAGGAGAGAGGCTTCCACCAACCTGAGATGGATAAGAGGAAGTCAGTGATAGGGGGAAACCAAAAAAAAAGTTTTTTTTATATATGTAGGGTGAGCATACAAGTATACTCAGTAGGATAACCAAAGTCTCTCATGTACATGTGGAAAGATCATACTAATTAACCCATCTAAAATCATTATAACCCAATATCACATAAATTTGTATACTATCAAAAACCCTAACCTCAAAAAGGCTCACTCAACAAATAACACATACAAGTACAATAATATATAATATAAAGAACATCAATGATAGGGTACCATGCAATGATTTACCACTGACTATCCACTTTCACACCCCAACAGAAAATTTCATGGTGCTCCCACCTCTTCTGAAAAATATCACATCACATCAAATCCCACTCGCACACACCAAGGACATCAAAACACATTACATCCTATCCACACACACCTAGGCTATCACAACACAACACATCACATCCCACCTTTACACACTTGGGCCACACATTAAATCACATCACATCACATCTCATCCCAAATAAACCTAGGACACACATCAAATCTCATCCCAAAGACACCTGGGACAACACACCACAACTCATCCCGAAGACACCTAGGACCACACATCACAACTTGACCAAAGACACCTAGGCCATTATTTCCTAGAAGAGGGTGCATGGAAGTGCGGGTGGCCATCCATCCATCCTCCCACTAGGATGATGAGAAAGACACCCCTATGTGACTATGTGGGTGTCGTCACATAGTACACAACATATGTGGTGTGCGTATAGAAATCATAAGAATATATAGTGTATATACATATAGAGTTGCAACACAAAATCCCATCATATGGTTTACAACAAGAACTAACCATCTCACAAAATCCACATAATCACTACCACCTATAAATGTATTAAATCACAAAAAAAGCCAAAATTCATATTTTATTCTTTAATCCAGTTTCAAAGTCTCTATATATCAATAAATTTCACTTTTACAGCCTGTTTAATTTTTTTTACTCAACATATATTAGCATACTATTTCATTTAGAATGACGCCTTATTTCATAATTCAAGCCTATTAGTTTGTATATAAACATTAAACTATTAATCAACACATCACATCATTAAATTCTTTCTTAAACATGCCCATTTGAAATTATTAACATGCAATATTAATTCCATTATTATGTGGGTAAATATAACAGAACCAACCACACAACAAAAATAGAACACCATAATCCAACTATCACATCCATATCATTTTACAACCATATATAGTTTCATAGCCTCGCTGCATAACCATACCACAACCACCATCGTAGACCCATTGCACCACTGTATCATAACAACTATCACATCCAAACTACACAACCGCATCTCATCCACTCCCCACACACATCACAATATAGCTACTGCACATTACATCAGTCCCATGAAGACAAACCACATCCATTCCACACATCACATCACATAATCACAACATAACTCATTTTCAAATTTATTAAACAAAGAGAACTTATTGAATTTCACTTCTTTATTTAAGGGTGTTATGAAAGAATCCATATGATCATAGGGAATCCATTTAATTAATCGAATCTAAGTGGTTAACAAGTTGTTTATGGTGGTGTCACAAAAGTCACACAAAACAGAGGTTTCCAAAAGAAAGTCACTGCAATATAATTAAGTCACAAACTTACAATACTTTCATCAAGGAGTTATTTCCATACAATAATAATATCAAAATAAATAAAAAAATCAATAAAAAGATGTAAGATCATATTTCACATTCCCCTACCCCTTTGTATATATTTTAGATGAATTATATTATATTTATTAATTTTAAATCAACCATCTGCACAAGGATAAATATTTATATATACCATCTCGTATAATAGAAAATCAAGAAAGATGAAGTAAATCCTACCTAGAATAAATATTATTAACACAACCTTGTTACACCATAAACAGAGGTGTGCGTACAATAGAAAACTCTTTGGGGAAAACATGAACTAAATGCAACAACTAGGTTACTCGACTCCAAGGAAAAATGATTTGGATCCTCCCATATCAAGAGAAAGAGTAAGGAATGAACAAAAGGAATATCTCCACATTCTAAGGATTAGATCATAAACTAATGGAATTTTAAATGGTTTAGTTGACCATTAATGGAGGATCTCATTAAAACCATACACTTTAAACATTTTAAAGGTATCAAGTCTTTTTAGAAATTAATGATATTATTAAAATCCTTTTAAATGGATTTAAAACCCTTAATTAAGGCATTTAAACCCATTTTTATTCATAAAATACCTAAAAATGGAAATTCTATAAATATTTTGAAAAACTAAAAAATTCTAGAAAAATGGAAAACTGTTGAAATGAGTCACCACTAGATAAGTCACCATTAGACGAGTCACCACCAGGATGAGTCACCACCAGATGAGTCACCGCCAAATGAGTCACCTCGAGATGAGTCACCGCTAGACGAGTCACTTCTAGATGAGTCACCACATGACGAGTCACCACCAGACGAATCACCACCAGGATGAGTCACCACTAGACGAGTCACCACTCGATGAATCACCGCTAGACGATTCACTACTAGAAGATTCACCACCAGACAAGTCACCGCCAGACGAGTCACCACCAGATGATTCACCGCCAGATGATTCATCTCCATATGAGTCACTACCAAACAATTCACCACCAGACAAGTCACCTCTAGGATGAGTCACTATTGGAAAATGTGAAAATGGGAAAACTGTTGAAATTAATCACCATTGGAATGACTCTCATATCCCCAAAACACCCCGAATTACCCTAAAAAACCTCAAACATCAGATTTTTTGTAAAGTAATAAGCCAGAACGTCTGGGATATTACAATTTAAACATCTATCTATGTTTCTTTATTTCACAAGTATTATAATTTACAATTTACCAAAATGGTAAGGGTTTTATGTTACAATCCCATTGTTTATCTGGATTGTTTAAGATTAAGTTTCCAATGATGAAATCTTATGATCTATCTCTCAAGAAACTCATGAATTTTCTTATCCTCTGGTTATGTTATGAAAATAAATGATTTACTTTAATTTTCCTCTCATTATTTACTCAAGAGTTCAAAATAATGTTTTTAAGGAAAATCAAATTTATTTATCTATTTGATCGAAAATTATTTTTCTTTCATGTCCATGTTTTCTAAAAGTTTTTAAAGAAAGTTTTTACTATTATCAAAAGATTTTTCGAAGTATTTTTTTCCCATGTTGACTCCTTAAAAATGGGTATTGAAGGAATATTATTGTCTATTTATGAATGAGATACTTTGGGATTTTTCCAAAAATATGAAAGGAATATTTTTTTTAACATGCATGACATAAGCATTATTTTTCACCATCATGAAAACTCAATGGTTTAAATATTACTTTACAAGTTTCCAAGGTTATTTTAGAATAATTTTTTTTCTTTAATATTTGCTTTTTTATATTTTAAATAAGTGTTTTAAAAATATAAAGTATATTTTCCTCAAGAATTTTTTAACAATATTTTTTTGGAATTTCTATTCATCAACAACAACCACATTTGGCGTTTCTTATGTTTTGCTGAGGATATGATCCAATTTTAGCATCCTCATTCTTTCTCTAGATGGTTTATGATTATGATGAATATATTTTTATAAAAACCATTACTTTTACATGGGTTATACTATGATGAATTGATGAGATGATTATGAAACCCACTTACTTTCTATGGGTTATGCTATGATGAAATATTTATGAAGAACATTTCCTTTATATGGGTTATGATATGATGAATTGTTTATGAAAATCATTGAATTTATATGGGTTATGATATGATGAATGGTTTTTGATATTATGGAACACAAATGTATGGATTATGTGATGGGTGAGACCTATATCTCCTTCCAAATCATTGGGTAATGATTAATGTTCTATTAGCTTAAAGGGTACATGGGAGGTTATCCCAAGCCAAAAAGAGAGTTCATGAGAAGTTATCCCAATCTTGAAAGAGGGTACATAGGAGGTTATCCTAATCCCAAAGCAGGTACATGGGTGGTTATCCCAATAAAAACATGTTATGAATGTATTGGTGGGTATCATTAACATAATATTTTCTATAACTATTTGTACACCACAAATCTATGTATTATTCCAATGTTATTCTCTTATAGATCATATTCTTTGATTCCATTATGATTCATATCTTTTGAACTTACAATATTTATAAAATGACTCATGTTTATGATATATGATATGCAGGGTATGGTTTTCAAATGTTATCATGTTGTTCTCATACCCTTATGCACATGTTATGTTGATATCTCTATTATTTACCCTTATTGAGAATCTGAGATCACACTTTCTTATGCTTCTATTCCCTAATTATGAATAAATTTATTATGTATGATATTTATAAGAAGGGTTATAGTTATTAAGAATTTAGTGGGAGATGATGTAGTTCTATTATGAACCATTTGATTATGTATCCAAGTTTCCAAAGGCACTAGACCTAAATTATTATGACATGGATCATTATGTTATGTAATGGATATTTTTTTATTAAGATGTAATATATTTGTATGAAAAGTATGGGTTATTATATTTTTTTTATGTAATATATGTTTTATTTAAAATTTAGAGTATTAAATTTTTGAAAAATTATTATTTACACATGAGTAAAATTAATTATTTGGTTATAAATGTGTTATAAATTAAAATTAAAGCATTTGAATGTAAAAATATAAGTTTTTCTAAAAAAATTATTTTATTAATGAAATGTGTTTTTATGTCAATAAATTAAATTAATCATTATGGATGAATAATTTTAATGAAATTTTTAGATAATATTTTCAATAAAATATGTAAATATTCATATCAATATTTTTACTTGGAAAGGAATTGGAATAAATTCAGTGTTATGCATACAAAGGCATTTTACTATAAAACTGTATTCATTGCGTTTTCCATACTTATTTTAAAACTAACTTCTACCATTAATAGAAATTGAATATGATAGAATTATATTCCTATTTTTAATTATCAAGTCCATTTTTGGTAATTAGGAAAATTTCATTTTTGGTCATAATGAATAGTAACTATTGTAAATATTTGATACTAGGATTAAGGTTAAAAAAGGTTAATGATGGTGTTAAACTAAATAAAAAGGTTTAAAATATTGCATAAAATTGTCTAAATTTTATATTTTAAAGATATATAAAACTTAACTTATCTTATATTTAAACCTTTTTCCACTTGGGAAGTCTATTCCATTGGTTCGTATCCTTTGGTAGTATAGGAATGATGTTCATGAGACTTGGGAGCGAAAGTCATGGGTTGAGTAAGAGTATCCATTTTTATTCTCCAATCAAGCTTCGAGTTGATTTTCTGAGGGTGAAAAGTTTTCATGGTGGGTAGAATTATCACACCCTGATTTTTGAATTAATTTTATTTTATTATTTTTCTTAACTTTGAATATTATTGTCTAGGTTCAGGCTAAGTCCCAGTTGGAATTTTGTGTTTTTTCTGATAAATGAATGTTTTGGGCATGAAAGAATTCAGCGCGCGGGCAGAGCATGGTTGAAACAATGCAGCTTTTCCCAAGTCACCGTGCATCCTGCTCGATGTTAAAAAAATACTTTTAAATAAATAATAAATTGAAGAAAATGAAATAAGAAAAATAAAATGAAATTAAGAGTTGTTTCAATAATAATAATAATGAAAATATTATTTAAGATTATTATTATTATTATTATTGATAGAATTGTTATTAATTTGTTGTTGTTATTATTATTATTATTATAAAATTATTATTACCATTAATCATCATCATCATCATTATTATTATAATTAATTATAATTATTATTTTATTTATATTTTAGTTTTTTTTATTTTTTTCTAGGGTTTCTTTTTTTTCTTTTTTCTTTATCTTCCCTCTTCCTCTCCCCTCCTATGTCGCACCCTACCTTCCTTATCCACCCCGTCACACCCCTTACCTCTCCATCCTATCACACCCCATATTCCCTTCATCTCACCTGCATCATGCCACACCCTCACCTTGGCTGCACCCCCTTCTAGTGAGACCCACTACCAGTGAGACCCCCTGCCGACACAACCCCTTATTGATGCACCCCCTGCCAGTGCGACCTATGGAGACCCCCTCACCATGCGACTCCCCTCTGGAGACCTCACTCTCATGCAATCTACCCTGAGTATGCCTATTTTCTATTTCCTTAGGGTTTGGGTTCTTTGACATCTAGGGTTTCAATTTATGGTTTTGACCTTGGATTTTGGGATCTAATATTCTTGAATCAGGGTTCAAATTAGATTGCTTGTGGTGTGGTTGAGGTGTAGTTGAAAATTTTCACCGATTTTTGGAGATTTTGACACCAAAGGTAGGTGGTTCCATGCATATACATTATTTGGTGAATTATTTTTCTTACTTAATTAATTTATTATGTTCTTTGATTAATATGTATGGTGAGAAATGAGTTTTGGAAATAATTTAATATGCATTTGCTTTTTTAAGTATAAGGTTTATTTGAAATGGGGTGTGATTTTTGTGTAAACCCACATTATGTCACTTGGTAGTGTTTTAGAAATTATTAAAATAGTTTATTAAATTATAAAAGGGTTGAAAATTATGTTTTGATGTGGTGTTGGTGTTCATTTGATCTTAAAAGAGGATTTTGAGTGGGTTGTAGTGTGTAAATCCATGTTATACTTCTTGTAATTATTTATAAACTTTTCTTAATTATTTATTAAATTATATGGAAGGTGTGAAACATATTTACGAACCATGCTTAGAGAATGTTTTAATGTGAGTAGGATTTTAAAAGAAGGTTTGGGTGTGAAAGTGGTGGTATTTGATGTGTGTAGTGCCCTTTTTGGTTTTTTATATAATGTGGCATGTGATAGGAACTTGGAACTTTAATGATCACAAAAAGGGAACCCTTGGTAACTAGGTGAGTGAACTAGGACTAGTGTGCTAGTGATACAGAAGTGGCTTCAGCTTGATTTCACTTAGCTGGATTGAAAATGAAAACTCTAACTAAACTTGAATGATGATTGGAGACCACTAGGTTATGAGGGTGTTCCCTACTAGTGGCTTATGCACGAGAAAGATGACGGTCGTGGTTATTAAGCCACGTTTTACTGAGATGTATGGTTTTAATGTCCCAACTTGACATAGTAACTATAAGGCCTCTCCCATGATTAGTTCTCTTTGGCTATGTTTTCCTTACTGTCAGCATACAATAAGGAATATTGGTTACTTCAAAAGCATGGGTGTTTTATTTATTACTGCTTTCCTTTTAAAAAAATGGGTTTTCTTTAGAGTTTTTTATTTTGAAATTGTCCCAACATTACTTTCATTTATAAAACTTGCAAGTATATTTGTCATTTAATTTATATTTCATGTAATACTTTTGGGTGAAATCATATTAGTCAATGGATCACACCCTACTTACACCCTTTGGTGTAATTAGAATTAGTTATGTTTCATACAAGTAAGGGTAAATCTTATGGAGATGGTGGTTCGGGTTGTTAGCCATCTTTCATGGGAAGTGCTGTGGAGATGTCTTGAGGGTGGTGTCCTCTTTCCATGTGATGGTTTTTAAGATGGTTTTTGGTATCCTCCCTTACTGGTAATTTTTGGGCTCTTGTACAAACCTTGTGACTAATTCTGAAATTTTTTTAAGGCTTGTTTGGTTATGATTTTAATCTCTGATTATTTATATTACTGGTTGTTTTATTTTTTTATGTTCAGGTAAACCATTATCACTTTCTATTGTTGATACTCGAACACTTTTTCCAGCCCGTGGGGATTGGGAATTCCCTTTGGTCCTTATCACAGACTGGGTCGGGCACCAGTTTGGATGACGACCCAACTTGGTTCACGATAGGAAGCAATAATAAATTGATGAGAATAACTCAACATGGAAAGGTAAATAACTGATAACACATTCCATTCAAATAACTAGATAAGACACAATCAATATGGCATGGTAAGAAACTAAAACACATTCTATTTAATCAATAAAATGAGAATGAAATGCATCCATATAAATGTTGACACAATAATCTAATGGATAATAATAAAAAATGAATTATCAATAAAGTAAATTCTTAATTATTGGAATTCATGTTTCCTTAGAACATGATACCTTTAATATCAAGATAAGATAGTTTAAACTATTTTGATTTGGCCAACTGATTCGTCTCATGAGACTACTGATGTATCAGGGGTCTTGCATTAACTGGTCCCCAACCCGTAGGGATTATATTAAATGGTACCTAACCCATGTCTTTAATTTCCAAATAATTACTCATATATATAATAATAGATTTAAATAATGAAAAAATTTCATATCAAATATTTGTATTGAATAAAAGATATATATTTATCCATAATCTCCCAATTAATAAAATAACTATCAAAGTGAACACCGTATGTAACAGTTTAAGAAATAATAATATCCATTGCATGAGAATATGAATATTTAAGAAAAATGTAATGTGACATAAAAATGATCATAAATAAAGTGATTGTTTTATGATAAATTTAACAATCACGAAATAAATTGAGATTACAAAGGTTATCATTAAACACATTCTTGAATAAAATAATCTTTAAACATTCCAAAGTGTCCCATACCACTTTGAAACATTTGAATCATAATCCCCATGAAGAAATAAAATAAAATTAAAGTTTTTAATAATATTAAGATAAAAGGATTCATGATATAATATATTATAATTGGTAGTAGATACACAATATAAAATAAGTAAGCAGTTAATATTACATTTATCTCATAGATATAAAAAGTGAGATGAAAATCCCTTAACTTGAATCCGACTTGTCACGTGTGTCTTTATATTCTTGAATAATAAACTTATGTTAATTATTAACATTATTCATAACCATTTTCAATTTTATTATTCCTTGTACTTCACTTATTACAATGTTTTATATAGCTACTCAAACAATTAAATTTACATCAGGTGTTTTTGACCAAATTTGGTTCAGGTGTCAAAAATGACTTTGGTAGGTCGACTATGGTCAAAGGGGTAATTATATAAAAATATACAGAATAATAATAATGAAATAATTATCATATTTATACATAAATTATAATTTTAAAACTAATTATGAAATATGGTTACGAAAAATGAACCAACATTACAATCATGGAGATGGTAGCCCGTACGTACGCATGAGTAACATTCCCATTTTTCAATGATCATTATGGAAAGAAGGTAAGTGAAATTATATCTTTATATAATGATAATTATATAATAATTAAAATTTTATTTAATAATAAATACTTATATATAGTATTATTGTGATGTAAAAGGATTCACATCACGTCGAGGAGGCAATAGTCCCCACGTCCATGAACGACATTATCACTTTTTTAGTGTGTGAAAAGGGTAATAAAGAAAATGATATATTATATTTACATAAATAATTTTTTTAATTAATATAATATATATTTAATTTATTTCACATATGTTTAATTAAAAACATATTCAATACATTCCATGTTTATCATGAATGAATCACATCGCTTTGAGGAGGCGGTAGTCCACACTTCCACAAACGATGTTATTGTATTCCCACAAAATGGAGTGCATAAAGGTATGTGTTAAAAAATAATTCAAGAGGAATAAATAAATTAAAAATAATATGTATATATATATCATATAAAAATAGTGTGTCTTTCATAATTCCCACCATGATAGGAGGTAAAGGGAAAATGAATAATCATCATTTCGTGAGGCGGTAGTTCGCTGTACACGAACGGTAAGTTTGTTACCCATTGGATGGAAGTGTGTGTAAGTGTAGTTTAAAAAATTATAATAAAAAAATATAAGTATATTTATTATAATTATGTTAATATATAATCATTATATAAAAATAATTTAAGGGGTGAAGAAGTAAATGAAATAAAAGTGATCGTTGGAAAATGTTACCTCTTAACCGAGTAACTCCTTTCAGTTTGAACCAAAGGGATTACTTGGTTTTATTTTTTACAAAGGGGAGGATTATAGGATTATGGGAGGTATTTTTGGAGATTATTTTATCATATATTTTTTGATATAAAGTGGATTTAGAGGTGTGAGGAAGTGGGAGTGGTGAGTTCTTTTTTATAGTGGAGGTGGAGTGGCATTCTTGTAATTTTTTGAAAAGGGAATTCCACCCATATTTCTATTATGAAAATTGGATCCAATAATGGTCCAAATATAATAAAATTAAGTATAGGGTATAAATATTCCTATAAAATATATTTTGGACAAGTTTATAGGTCGTTTTGGCTCTTAAGTTTAAGGTTTAGTCCTTTGTTAAGTTATTTTTTATCTTAATCGCTGTAATTAATTTTAATCACATTCACTAATATTTTTGGTAAATAACTAAGTTGACCTTATTAAAAATTAGAAATTATTATAATTCAAAATATAGAATCAATTTTTTCAAATTACAATCATAGAAGTGTCAGAAATTAATTTAAAATTAATCCCACAGACGGGATGACAATGCAGGTTTTTAAAGTAAAAAAGTTCAAACGTTTGCTAAGTTTTTATATCCAATTTCAATGTAAAATTGATTAAAATGACATAAATTGGATAAATATATGTAAAATTGATATAATTAAGATTTAAATTTAAAAAAAATAACATATCCATATAAATAATTTAGATAATAATACAGTTTTGAATTGAAATTCAGTATTTTCACTATTCATTAAAAATGAAACTTCACAGAAAAATACCAAAAATTCACCCTAACATAATTTTGATATTTCATTTATAAAATGAAGTTAATTTTGGAATATAAAATTTATAAAATTTTAAAAATTAATATTTAAAATAGATGCGCCAATAAAAGGTAGTAAAACCGCCTTTATAAAAATAAAGGTTTTTATGTGTAAAATTGGGGTTGTTCTAATATTATACCTATAAAGGATATTGGATGAATGTAAAAATTATTTGATTGAATATATAATATATAAATTTAATTAATATCATTTCCTAATGGTAATTAATTTAACTTATTAAGATAAATCACCCTTTTCCCATAAAAATAGTCTTTTCTAAAATCATCCCCTTTATATTCATTTGGTTTCTATATCAATTTCAATTTATTAGGTAACCAACGAATTAAACTATATATTTTCACAAGTTAGTTAATCATATTCATAACCTTAAATTTATTGTCTAGGTTATATCTTATTATATTAAATAATAATATCTTAATAATATATTATTGTTCAGTAAAACTCAGACTTGCATGTTACACAAGCCATCGAGGAAAGTAAATATTATGTGTAATGCAAGCCAACCATGGTGTTCTGTGTAGAGAAAGCTAAAATTTATGTTTCATGTAACATAATATTAACAAATTGTTTCTTATAAAAAAATATGGGTAAAAACATTAAATTTATTCTAAAAGGAAAATATTGTAAAGTCTTGGGGTGTTATAATAACCTTTTCACTTTGAAAATAACTTTTAAAAAATAAAAATTTCCATAATATTAGGAAAATTTTTTTCTTAAAAATTAAACTTTTAAACTTGTAAATTAAGCTTCAAAAAAATGATAGTGGGTAATTCTGTACATACCTTATAAGTTAAAAAGACATTTTTTTCATACTGTTGTAGAAAGGTTAAAAAGTACCTCATTTGGAAAATGATAAGAATATTCATTTCAAAACATTTTGTAAAAAGTAAAACACGAGTAAAAATATATTTAATAAATTATTTATAAAATTTAAAAAACATTTTTGAAAACACGGATATAGAAGATTTTTTTACCAAAGAGAGAAATAAAGATAGCTTTTCTTGAAAAAATATTCTCAATCATTTTAAGTACCAAAGAGAGTAAAATGACACTATTAATTTAAAATTTAATGAATAACTAGAAGAGAATAAAATATATTGGTTTTAATATATAAATATCAAAAAATTACCCCAATGGAGGATTAAAAATAAAAAATCCTAAATAATGATGAGATTGTGAAATAAAACCTTATTACTTTAGTAACTTTCGATTCATAAGCCCCATGAAAGAAATAGCTTAAAATTAAACTATAAAAACATGAATATAAAGTGATTCATTATATAACATATCAAAGGGTTTTTATATACACCACATAAAATAAATAAGGGGTGAATATGGCATATATCCCACAGAAGTAAAAGTGAGACGAGAAACCCTTACCTCAAGTTCAATTTCCTTCATACATATTCAAACCTCCAGTATAATAAATATATACTTATTATACATCTATTACAGAACCATAATCATATATATTATACCATATATGATTTTATATAACCTTTTATCACTTTTTATTAACAATTATTTGTTAAAATAACTATTTTGGGTGATATCTCCTTTGTTTTTCATGTATGTTTTGGTTTGGTAGTTTCAGTCCTTGTACTTTGATCATGGTTCCATCATATCAATAATTTTAACCATGATATGAATATCATATATATTAATTATATAATTTTTTTAGAATAGTCCATAAAATTTAGGGATAGAAAAATGGATTACACTCTTCATGGGGATGATAGGCTATATGTTCGCATGACACTGTTTCCATTTTCTTGATGGATGGAATGAAAGAAAGGTAAATATTAATTCACCTTCACAGAATCATTTTTATATCATATATATCATATATATTCATTAAATATATACTTATTACCATCTATATTAAAATAAAATGAAAAACATATCACATTGGTTCATGGAGGTAGTAGTCCACACATACGCACGACTAACATTGTTGTTTTCTAAAGGATTGAAAGGTAAGAAATAGATGTGAAATTATAATTATAGAAGTATAATTATGTCATAAATATCACACACACACACACAAATATATATATTATATTAAATCCATAATTACATCCATCCATGAGATAAGGTAATAATATATTTAGAAAATAGGAATTAGACAAGTTTTTAGGTCATTTTAAACCTTATCTTCTTAGTTTAACATTTGGTTAACCTATTTTAACCTTAACCACAATAATTATTTTTTACTATTTTTATAATTAATTATGAACAAAAATTAAGAATTTGGGGTCCTGTCCTAGTGGTTATGGTGACCCAGTAATTTTTCATCCAAACCTAATATTAATCTGTGGATGCCCCTAATAAATTGAGGGATTTCACGTTTACATGCTAGAGTTTGGGGGAGGCTCGGTGATGTGGCTGGGCCGAAGGTCAGAATCAAATGGATGCTATTTTTTTGGGGGGAATTAGTGAGGAGAGGCAGTGTAGAGGAGCACTGGAAGGTTGGGTTGGTGGTTGGGATTAGATGAATCCCGCCACAGTAGGAAACAAACAGATAACTTATTGGCAGGGATCTATCTAGCGGTAGGTACCAATGGGGCACAGTCCACGAAATGGGGCGATGTCGACATAGGTCATGAACGATGAAAACAAGGTTAGGTTGATGAATGGATAGGTGGAAGGGTCCTGTGGGGGATACTATGAAGTGTTAAATGGGGCGTAAAAAAAGTGGCAAGATATTTTTTTTGAGATGGGCGTAGGCATTTGGATGACAGCAATGCCCTACAAGGCTGCTACAGTGCTTTGTCAAGCCTACAAGTTGATATTGTAATGGGTTTATAACTCATTGGGCCTACAATTAATTTAATGGGATACGATCACTATTCTAAATAAATAGGTCTTGATGGGTGGGATATCTCCTTGGTGGGATATGTCCTGGCTTTCCGACCCGTGTGTGTGTGTGTGTGTTTGAATAAAATTGTACCCCCAACCACCTAATATATATATATATATATATATGACCAAAAATTAAGTTGAAAATATTATATAATATTAATTATTCTTATTCCAAATATGGAATCCATTTTTCCACATTAAATTCATATAAGTTGCAGAATTTAATTTAATGTTAAACTCACAGACATGATGCAAAACCAATTTTCCAAAGGAAAAGTTTTTATATTAAAATTGAATGTATAATTGATTAAAATGAACTAAATTGGATTAATTATGATATAATTTAACTAATATTACTTTTAAAACAATATTAAACAAAATTTAACTTTGTAAATTCCATAAATGAAAAGGCATTTTCAATAAAAATTAGTAATTTTCACTATTCATTAGAAAATTCATCTTTTCAAAAAATTATTAAAAATCCACTCTAAGATAATTTTTTCATGATGATTTAAAAATTAAATTTTATTTTTTTAAATTAAATTTTCTAAAATCGGTAATAATTAATTTTAAAATAAGTGCACAAAACTCGACAAAACCGCTTTTTAGAAAAATATAGTTTTAAGCATAAAACTAGTTTTATTCTTATCTCATGATTAAAAAAGTTATTAGATAAATAATAAAACATTTTATTTAATATATAATATTTATATTTCATTAAAATCATTCAAAAATATTGAAATTTTTTATTTATCAATATAAAAACACACTATGTGCTTAAAAACAGTTTTTTTTGTAAAAAAAATTATTTTACTTTCAAATGATTTTTATTTTTATTTCTAATAAATTTATAACTAATGAATTTATTTTATAAAATTTTAAACCATATAATCTTAATAATTTATTTATTCTTATTCATACCCTCTATTTTAATGGCTAGGTTATAATAGTCATATTAAAATAATATATTTCTTGGGTCTTATAATCTTGGAGTTGTGTGTTGTATATGCTATAAAATATAATGATATTATCTTAAAATATCAGGGATACATGTATAAAAATTTATCAAAGAGGTTAAATTTATTTAAAATAAATATATAAAAAATTTTCAGGGTGTTACAGAAGATGTGTTACTTTAAATGAAAGTAAGGAATGCTCCCAATTTTCATCATAATAGTGATGAAATGAAAAGGTTTTGGAACTGAGTTTGTGTCCCATCAATACCACCATGGTAAAATGGAATGTTTGATGAAGCTCTTAGTTTATAATTATCTATTCATCCTAGAATTATAAAGATTTATAAATATCATAAGTGGAATTTACGGCGAAAAAATATGAATAGAGATATCATGGAGTATGTATCTAAGTGATTAGAATGTTAGCAAGTTACGATTGAGAGACAATAGTCTAAGGGTATGTTACAATTAATACCCATAATTGAGTGGATATGGGAAAACATGAACATGAATTTTTTCCTAGGACTCCCCAAGACTTTAAAGGTCATAATTCTATTTGGGTTATAGTCAATCTCCATATGAAGTCAGCACACTTCATTGTTATTAGAGAAGATATCGCTCTTAATAAGCTCACCCAGTTATGTGTTAAAGAAGTGGTAAGGATTCAAGGACTACCACTTTTAATTATATATGACTGAGATACAAGGTTTACCTAAATGTTTTGGATATGGATCCAACTGTATTTGAATATGGAGTTGATCTATATCACCACATATCATCTCTAGATAGATGCTCAGTCTAAGTGGACCATTCAAACCATAATAGACATACCGAGATATTCTTATATAGATTTCAAAAGATCTTGGGATCAATATCTTACTCTGGTAAATTTTTCTTACCATAATATATTTCACTCAAGTATTCATATGTCTTCTTATGAAGACAACTATAGAAAGAAGTACATAACTCCAACATGGTGGGATGAATTTGGGGAATAAAAGCTATTGGGATCTAATCTAGGTCAGAAAACAATATATAAGGCCAACGATATTCAAAAAAACATCAAGAAATATCAGTGTAGACATAAGAGTTGTTTTGAAAAAAATTTGTGATATCTAAAATTTAAAGTTAGTGAATATGTATTCTTTTGAGTAACCCCTTTGAAGAATGTTATGAGATTTGGAAAGAAGGGAAAGATAACCCCTAGGTATATCTTATTACTTGGAGCTTCCTATAAACCTCTCCCAAGTTCATGATGTGTTCCATGATAAAGTAAATAACAGATCATTCACATGTATGGAACTCAATGGTTATAACATTATAGCATGATCATTTTTATGAAGAAAAACCAGTACAAATCTTATATCATAAAGATAAAGAGTTATAGAATAAGTTCACTCACTTGGTTATGGTCCTATAGATTAATCATAAATTTGAGGAAGATATGTGGGAACTAGAGGATGTGATGAGGTAGTTTTATCATCCATTTTTTGTATGATAGTGATATAATTTCAAAGGAAAAATTCTTATAAGGAGCGTAGAGTATAACACCCTGTGATTTTGGTATATATTTTTATTTAATAAATAAATATTTTTTATATATTATGAAGAAGGAAACATAGAAAATATGTGAATAATTATTATAAATTATATAATCAAGAAAATTATATGGTATTTAAATTAAATATAATTTCTGAAAATAATTTCTCATTCATTAAGGAAATACTTTTGATCCTAAATAATTGTTTGGTAGTATTTTTTTATGAGCATTATTTTTGTCACATATGTTTTATTTAAAATAATAGTATTAATCAAATGAAAACATAATTTTTATACATGAATAAAATTAATTATTTGGTTATCAATGTATTATAAATGAATATAAAATCATTTGAGGGTAAAAAGAGATGTTTTTTATGAAAAACATATTTTATGCATGTAATGAGTTTTTATCTTAATAAATTAAATTAATCACTATGGATGAAATATTTTACTGAAATTTTTAGATAATATATTTAAAAAAATATGTTAATATTAATTTAATAGGTTTTAATAGGCATGTAATTTGAATAAATTCATTTTTATTCTTAAAAATTAATTTTTCTAAAAATCAATATTTATTACATTTTTCGCGCTTATTTTAAAACTAATTTTCTGAAACAAATAGAAATAAAACTTGATAAAATCATTTAAATATTTGAATAATCATTTAATTTTTTTTTTCAATGAGACAAATTTCATTTTTTTTCATAATGGATAATAACTATAGTAAAAATTTGTTACTACAGTTAAGGTTAAAAAGGGTTGATGATGAGATTAAACTAAAAGATATTGTTTAAAATATGACATTGAATTGTCTAAATTTTATTATTTAAATATATATAAATGATAATTTATATTTTTATTAAACCTTTTTCCAATTTTTTCCACTATCACTTGAATATGAAATTATTATATTTTAATGTGTTAAGTATTTACTAGGTTTCCAGTCACATCACTTATAAAAGGAGGTCCTCTCCCCCTTATTCTATTAGAGCTTTTGAGCCATCTAGCTCAGCCAATACATGCCTAAACACCTTAATAACTTTATTACACATGTCCTAGAGATTTTTTCATCCCTTAATACCAATGTAATAAGGATTAATGCATAATTCAAAGGAGGTTTCACAAAGAAGAGGTAATCATCTATAAAAATATTTTTTTCATCATTAACCTCCTATAAATAATATATAACTATAAAAAATGAAGAAATTAGTATATTTATGATATCTAAATGGTTTTATATTAATTTTACATCTATTTTATACCTTATTTACATCATATGATAAATGATAATGTTGTTCATGCATATGTATGGACTACCACCTCTACGAAGTGACGTGATTCGTTTTTCATATCCGCCATACATTCCTGGTCATATAGATAGGTTTAATGAATATATATAATATATATGATAGTATTAAGATTATTTAAAGATGAATTATTATTTAACTTTCATTCATTAAATTCAAATGGAAAATGAAAATATTACTCGTGTGTACGTAAAAACTACTATCTCCACGATGTGATATAATTCATTTTTCATCACAAAATTACATGAATGGTTATAAAAGTGTATATATTGAATAAATATTATAATAATACATTGATTATTATTATGTATATTATTAATTCATGAACAATGTTAAAGAACCATAATCGTCGAACCAAAACATGCATGGAAAACTTAACAGTTTTCAGTCGAATATTGATTTTAATGAGAAATTGTTAATAAATGAGTAAATAGAAATTATAAAGTAATATTTTATTGTATAAAATATATGAATATGGTTATGTTATATTTTTATAATATATATAAATTTATTATATAGGATCTTAATAATACATTTGAAGAAATACATGACTTGAGGTAATGGTTAATGTTACAATCTCATTACTTTTCGTGATTATCTATGTTAAATTTCCATTGAGGGAAATTATATAATAATTATCCTTTAAACCACATATATTTTATTATACTATATTTAATTATATAATTTTCAAATATTAGTATAATTAAATCTTTTTTCACTTAAAATGACAGATAAATTGTGTTAATAAAATCCATCCTTATTTCCTCATTGGTCGATAAAAATTTTCTTCCATGATTTTTTTCAATAAAATGATTTCAAGAATGTATTTTTATATGATAAAATGTTTAATTAAATTAATTTTAAACCATATTTTACATTATTTTAAATTTTTTAAACTTAATCTTTTTTCCATCTTTCGATCGAGGTACTTTCAAACTTTTTACTTAAATTGTGAAAAGAATCTTTGTTTTAACATTTATCGCATGAATAGATTTTTCCAATGTCATGAATATTCATTAATTTTTTTTACATTAAAAGTTTCCATGTTTATTTTAAAATATATTTTTTATAAATATTCTATAAATTTTTATATTTAGTGATACTCGAGGAAAATAATGTTTTCCCATGTTTTTATAAAAATGTTCAAATGCTCTTTTAAAGTTATTTTTGATCAATGTCAACATCCTTTGATGTTTTTATGATTAATTAAGGATATTATCTAATTATACCATCCATGTTATTTATATTTATATTTATATATTATAATAATGTGATGATGAAATATTTATAAAACATATTTCCTTTTTATAGGTTATTCTATGATGAATTAAATAATATTTTTATGATATTGTGGCACAAATATGTAAGGGTTTTATTTTATGATGGATGGGTCCATTAAATCCATAAAATTTATTATATAATGATTTAAATCTAATGAGATAATATGTAAAGTAATGGGGAGTGAACCCATTTTAGTATGGTACTCTTTCTACTTTTATAGACTTGAGAGTGAATCTGGACAAAGGAAATAATGGAATGGGGAATGAACCCAATCCACTATGGGAAATTGTACACTTTGATAGTCAAGGAAGTAAACATTTAATAATGAAATTATTTCCTATAATTATGGTTTTTAAACAATTAAAAATACTTGTTTTATTCTTATGATATCCTCTCATGGATCATGGTTGATTAAGGACAATTACTCATTCTTATGACTAATGTATTTTTAAATTCTAAAGCATTATAACATGACTCATTATTTATGATCAATGAATGATTGAGTATGTACTTTTTAAGTTATAATCGTGATCTCATACCCTAATTCTTATCTTATTCTTTCATATTATCATCGAATTATATCTCCCATATTTACCCTTATCGACTATCTCAAATGATCCTTTCATATGTTTTAATTTTCCATCGGTTATAAAGAATGATTTTATGTTATATATGTCTAATAAGGGAACCATGAGAGAAGAAAATTGTGTTTTATATTTAATATATTTCATGAAATAAGTAGATTATGTATTTAGATTGTAAAGAGACTAAAAATTTATTATTCTAGAGCATGTTTTATGGTGAAATGTATTCAAAATTCATCTAAAATGATGAAATATTTATGTATGTTATGCTAGGGTTTTTGAAATAAAAAAAAATTTAAGTATTAAGAGAAAAAAAGGTGAGAATAATTTTCTATAGTCAACATATTTTTAATGGCTATTTTTCTGGTGTTAAGGGAATATAAACAAATCCATGAATTTATTTTAAAGAGTATAAATAAATATTATATATTTGACCTAAATAAGAAGTTCATAGTAGTTAGAAACAACATAAAATAGGATAAAAACATATAATAAATACATATCCTTACAATATGAATATGATTCAATTATACTGGAGGTAGAACAATATAATTTACCACTAAAAGAATGAAAATATTGAATGCTTATCAAGAAAGGGAAATAATATAAGTCCAATCCCACTAAAATAGAATTCATAGTGACATATGAATATAATATATGGATTATAGAATTTTTTTTACTTCCCATATGATGTGAAAAAAAGTGCATGTAACATGAATAAAGTAAAAAAAATAAGGTGTTAATCTCTTTTGAAATAATGAGGGTTTGATGATCATATTCTATAATAAATCCAAATTTAGAAGGAAAGACTTATGGATCATGGGTTTTTTGGTTTTTAAGGATTTTTCAGTATGTATTAATTATAATTCCATTAATTGTATTAGGACATGTAGTTAATTCCAATAGAAATAATTTTATCATCAAAAGAGAAGATGAAACTATTATGATGAATGTGATTCACACAAAGGGTAATCTCTATCTCATTATTGGAGAAGAAGAGAAATTATATCTATCTAAGGAGGAATAAGACATTTTGGGGAACAAAATACTTTTCCACATGATCAAATAATCCATGGATTATTTAATGATCAATGAGAGAACATGTGATCTCCCTAAGGTCTCATGATATCACACTCACATGTGAGACACTTTCCAAAAATGGATGATTATTTGCATTAATTAAAAAGTAAGGAAAATTTTTTATGAAGATTATATATTTTTTTCACATGAATTTATTCTGGAAAATATCACCCAAATCCATGTATGGAAGTAGATATTACATTTTGTTTATCAACAATTATAATAGGTTGACATCACTGATGGTAATTGCTCTATCATGTCTGAAGTATTTATGTGAATTACTCATTATCATTGATTAGATGAGAATAAACTCATAGTGAAAATTCAAAATTTTAAAAATAATTATGGTATGAAATTTATTAATATTTAGGTTGAATAATATCTTGAAAATAAAAGGATATAAAACTATGTTTTGGTGACAAGGACTCCTCAACAAAACATAGTAATTGAGGGGAGGATCCAGATTATTAATAATATGACCCAAAAAATGATTCTTGAGAAAAATATTCCATATATTTACAAGAAGTATGAATCACAAATTTTTTTTATCTTTAACAATTATTTTTATATACAAATGAATAGAACACACTCCGGGAGATGTGGTAATGGAATATGAAAATATTAAAATATATTCACATCATCATAGGTAAATAAATTATTATTAATAAGAAGGTTAAATTGATGTTTTAAGATCATATAGATGAATAAAATTTCCATGGATACTCATAAAAAAGTATACACATGGTGGAACACATTTCTTGGGAAAAAAAGTTAAATCCAAAATGTAAAGGTTGTTGAAAACAAAAGGTTTTTTCTAAATAGTGGGTTTTTTTTCCAAAAAGACGTGGATGAAATGACCAAAGAAATTTATGTTGAATTGATTAGTCTTGGATAGAATATGGATCTATTGGATACTTTGAATAATAATTCATTTATGAGAAGAATACAACATATTCAACAACTACTAATAGGGGGGATACAGGTATACAATTTATAATGGAAATATTACTAGTTACTGGATAGATTTGGTGAAATAATGAAGAGTAAAACCTCAAAAAAATAACTTTACTATATGATGTTAAGAATTAGTGTTTTTTAAGAGTCTTATAAAGAAGTAATTTGGGTTTAAGTGTTGTATGAAGAACATGAAAAAATAAAACATAATAAATCATGGGAAGATGCTTGAATGCCTAAAGATAAATATGTATTTGAAATGAAGTGGGTGTTTGAGAACAAACTCAATGATTATAGATAGGTAAATATAAAAAAATCACATATTTTTTTCTAGTAGAATTATCATATTTTAGATATTTATGTTTATTTGTCATTTTCCCTTGTTTCCTAGTTAAAACCTTTTCAATTTTCATGGAAATGCTAGTGAAAATGGTTTTCATGTTATTAAAAATAGATATCAAATTGTTATTAGATAATGTAATCCCTGAGAAAGAAGTGATTATTAAGTAATAAGATGAATTTATTAGGGATGAAGAAGGAAGTAAAGTGTGCCTATTGAAGAAGTATTTTTAAGGATTAAAGTATGTTCCAGGAGATTGGTATTCTAGGCTTGATAAATACTTAAGAAATCATAGGTTTTAACTAGGAGTTAATAAAAACCTCTATATAAACATGGAGAAATATGAATGGACTCATTTATTTTATACATAAAATATTTTATGGATTTCACTAAAAACTAACTAATTTTTAGGCTATTACCTATATACATAATAGTTTTCAAAGTGTCACATAATATATTGTGGGATGAAGGTATAAATTAGAAAATTGTGATATATTAAGTGATATATAAGTTATTATGTGGGTTTTGAAGAGAATCAACATAGATAATGATAAGATTAAACCTATATATGTAACATAATTGGAGATGTAAAAGAAACCCAGAGGATACATATTTGGAAATTTACCAGAGGATTTCCTAGATACATAATATTTACCAAAATTGGTGTAAATTGAAATTTCATAGGATTAAAAGTGATGAATATCATATTTATTATAAACACATAATATATTTTTGGAGTTACTGTAATGCCCCAACTCAAATCTCCTGGTTTGGGATTGAGCTCCACATAACCTCATGGGTGCCTACCCATATGAAAGTGGATTTCGAATAGCGATGAAGGTCTAATATAATGTGAGGATACTATACCCTTGGTAATCAAAGCCATCATAAGAAGAAACTATCATAAGTATAGTACAAACAAACAACACAACATAAGATAATAGAATAAATTATATAACATATGGCATGTCATTCATACATACAAAAATCAAGGAACCCCAATGTGGAAGGTCAACCAGTGAATAAAAATAGTAGGAAAATAAACGAAGACACTACAACATATATCTAGAGTCTATCCATATTCTAACTCTACCATCATTCAATATCTATTTATCATACTACTATTGGTATAAAAACCCAGGCTTTTCATACATTAACATTATTTCATTTTTGCGGAACATTTCATACATTACAAAAACACACACCCAAAGACTATATTAGTTTAGTTCCTTCAAAACATGGAACAAATTATTCTAATTTGGTGAAATATCTTTAAAATATCCCATAAATATCTCCCCCTTTAGTAATGTTACCTATAACATTTCTTTATAACCTCGGGAAAAGAAACATATGAAAAGGGCGAGCTCAGGTGGTCAGTAAGGGTAACCAAGGAAAATACCAATAAAAAATGATCATAAGAATGTAAAAACATAAACATAACTTTTGGAAATCATACTCTATATAACATATATCAAAATAATGAGTCATGGAATAAATATGGGACATTTATATGACATAAATCAAAAATAAAGAAAGAACATAATCCATTAAATCATATCATAGGAATAAGACATGACATTTGTGGCAGACACATAAACTTATAAAATGATTTCCATAGCAGATAATAAATTGCTGACAAGGACATATCATTAGTATAGGTTTACTCCTAATACCATATTGGTAGTAATGGTTTACTCCCATGACCATCATAGTAGTCAATATTCACTCCCAATACCATCTTAGTGGACAAAGTCCTTTACTAAACTGAGTTCACTCCCCATTCCAGCCATGTATATCTCATGAGAAATAAATCATTACCTAATGCATTGAATAGAGATATAGGTCCCAAACACCACATAATTAAAACCATAAATATTAATTCCACAAGAAAATAAATTATTTATCATATTAGAACCCATGGAATAAAATGAGTTTCATAAACATTTTTCTATCATAACATAACCCAAAAAAAAGAAATGAGTTTCATAAATATCATTCCATAATAAACACAAACCATTCATAGAAAGAATAATAATGCTAACATTTAATAATATCCCCAGTAAAACATAAGTAACATCAAATAATGTTATCTTATATGGAAAATAATTTTGATAGATCACATGAAAAAAATTCTTGAGGAAAATATCCTTTCCTCTTTGAAAACATTTTCTTTTCTTAAAATGATGCATAATTTTAAAAGAAAACATTTTATTTGAAAATAACCCAAGAATATTATAAATTAAAATTCAAAAAATTATGGATCCATGATTTAAAGAATTTATGATCATTCTGTATAAGTTTTAAAAACACATTCCTTTTATAATTTTTCTAGAAAAGTCACAAAGTACCTCATTTAGAAAATAAAAAAATATTCCTTTTAACCGTGTAGTAACAAGTAAAAAATTGGTAAAAATGACTTTAAAAATCCATAGGAGAATAGAAAAAACATTTTTTGAATTTTTTTTAAAAAAAAATATACATGAAAGATAAGTATTCCCCAATGGATACTTAAAATGAAACTATCCCAAATATTGATGAGATTGTGAAATAAATACTCATTATTTTATAATCAGTAGAATCATATGCCCCATGAAAAAAAATAAAATTATATGGATATGAAAAAACCATAATATTCTAGAAAATACTCATAAAATACATTCATGGGTAGTATAGACACCATATAGAGGAAAAAAGTAGTGTATAAGGCATGCGTCCCATATAAATAAAAGCGATACATAAATCCCTTACCTTAGGTTTTGACTTCTTTCGCACACATTAAAACCTCATGTATAATAAATATAAGTTTATAATTCATATACCAAAGAATAATAGTCACACACACACACACACACATATATTCCATATATTATTTAATTATGACTTAATATTACCTATTTATTAATAATTCTTTGTTAATGTTATGATTCGGGTAATATCTGCTTTGTTTTTCATTCATGTTTTGACATGTTATCCTTGGTCCTCTTACATAGATCATGATTTTATCTTCTACAGAATTATATTAATGATATAAATATCATATATATATATATATTCATTATATATTTATTAAATGTTATTCATAATAGTTGGAGATAGAAAATAAAACATACCATTCATGGAGACGGTAGGCCATACGTACGCATGAATGCTATTTTAATTTTCTTATCAGGTTAAAATAAAGGAAATTATATTATATGTTATTGTTAAAGAATAATTTTTATATCATATATAACATATATATTCATAAAATCTATCCTTATTACTATCCATGTGAAATATAGGTGAATAATGAATCAAATCGCATCATGGAGATGGTAAGCCATGCGTACGCATGAGCGATGTTGTCATTTTCCAAAAATATTAGATGGTAAAAAGATGAAAATGATATTATCATTACAAAAGTATAATTATATGATAAATATCATATATAAATATTAAACCCATGATAATTCCCACTCATAAAATATAGTGATAGAAAATGAATTGTATCTCAACGTGGAGACGGTAATCTCTACGAACGCACGAACAATACTTTCATTTTTGTTTGATGGGAAAGGGGCTGTATAATGGTGTGTTAATATTCATAAATAAATTTAATCATATTTATGATGATTAATTTAATATTTTATGATATATATCATATATTTATAGGAGTTATAGAAGAGTATAAAAATAGAATGATCGGTCAGAGTTATTACCTCTTCTTTAGAATGACTCCTTTAGATATTCTCTAAAGGACTATAGAGTTGGTCCTTTGGGAAGATCAAAACCTCTATAATGTGGATATTAAATTTTATAAGGTAAATTAATGGGGTTTAGTCTATATAGAAGTATCAATGTGGTGTGAAGAAGTGAGGGAGGAGGTTTCCTTTCATAATTGAGGTGAGGGGTAATTTTGGAATCTCTAAAAATATTAATTTATAATAAATTTATTATCAATATAAATACCTAAAAAATGAAATTTATTTTAAGATAATATGATACAGGGTTGTAATATTATCATAAAATAAATATTATACAGGTTTTTATGTAATTTTAAACCTTATCCTTTTGAATTAACCTTAGTTAACCTATTTTAATTTTAATTATAATAACAAAGTTTTCAATGTTAAGAGAATTTAAATTTTACATATAAAGTTTAAATTGAACCATAAATGGTCAATTTAGAATATTTAAGACCATATATTATTCCCTCATCCTTATTTAATATTTTTATAATTTTTAAATAATTTAATAAAACATTACTTTAATAAAATATCAATGGTGTCAATTTTGACACTATTCATTATTTGTCTTTTAAAAATATCATAAAAAATTTATCTCTTCAAAAAAAATATATTAACTTATAAATTATATGCCTAAGTAATCCATAAAATTCTTTTATTACATTAATTATAAAAAATTATATTTATTTTAATATTTTGAATATCACTTATTTGGTATTTCCATTAATTAAACAATTACTGCATCATCATTGTAGTAGCTTTTAAGGTATTTATTTATTTCCTACAAATAAAAAAAATACCATGATAAATAATTTTTTTTTCAAATGATCACTTATAGTCTAATTTATCTTCTATATTACCCTATAGTAAAAATGGTATAGTTATTGAAAATATGAGTATGACATCTTTAACTTTTCATTAAATAAAATATAATAAATGACTTAATATCATATAAGTGGCTTAAAAAGGTTATAATTTTGGCCCAAATATTATTTTGGTTGAAAAAAAACTCATCCAATATCATTCATACAAGTGTTAGGGTAATTTTATATTATTTATAATATTATTTCTTACCCTTAATTACTCGATTTATCTTTTACTGTGTTTATAAAAAAATTACTAAAGTTAATATTCATAATATAAAAAAATAAACCTATTTACATAATTTGGACCCTATGTTTAAAAATATTTAATCCATTTTTAAAAATTAAAAACATATAAGTTGAAGTAATTAATTTAAAATTAATCCTGTTGATTGTGTGGGAAAACTGGTCATTAAAGTTAAAACATGAAAAAGATTGAAAAATTTTTACATATAAATTCAATGTAAAATTAATTATAATGAACTAAATTATATTAACTGATAAAACTTTTATCTAATTATACTTTAAAACCAATCGAAAATATAATTTAACACTATAAATTATTTCAATTGAAAAAGTTGTTTTCAATTAAAATCTAGTATTTTTTTTACTATTCATCAAAACATGAAACTTATCAAAAAAATATAAAAAATTAAAAAAAAGTAAATTTTTGTGCTATTATTTAAAATAATAAGTTTAATTTATTAAATATAATATATAAAAGTTTCAAAAAGTGGATTTAAAATGGGTTCTCTATTAAAAGGCGATAAAATCACCCTTTTGAAAAATATAAGTTTTTATGCATAAGATTGGGTTGGTTCTTACCTTATTTCTATAAAATATATTGAATGAATATAAAAAATATTTTATTGAATATGTAAAATATATATTTCATTAATACCATTCATTAATTGTAATTAATTTAATTTATTAAGATAAAATGACTTTGGAAAAAAAATATTTCCTTTATAATCAATTAGTATATATTTTTATTTTAAATTAATTTATATCCAATGAATTCATATTATAAACCTTATATTTTCATAAGTTAGTTAATACTAATAATTAAAAATAATTTAGAATCTAGGTTATATGTTATTATATTAAATAATAATATTTTAATAATATACTATTTTTCGGTAAAACTCGGTCTTGAATGTAATGGAAGCTATCAAAAGAACTTGGCATCGTGCGTAACACAATCCAACCATAGTGTTACATATAATACAATATAATCTAAGTGTTACATGTAGAAAAACATTGACTTGATATTGTGTATAAAGAAATAATAATTTGGATCTTTCGTATAACACAAGTTATATTTAGTGTCATGTGAAATGAAAAGTATCAAAAAGATTAAATTAACTTGAAAAAAAATATTCCACAAAATATTAGGGCGTTACATTCTAACCCACTTAAAATGAATTTATTCCTTGAAATTAATCTAGGTTATCAAAGTTTTAATACTTTAATTTCCATTTCATAGGAACCCACATCCTAAAAACAAATACTAAAATTCCCTTTTAAAAAGGAAACTTAGAAACATTACGGTTACCCAAAGTAAATCATAACTAAGTTTCCACACAAGAGAAAATAGGTGGGAATTTAAAACCTGGACATCAAAGAAAAATCTAAACATCATGCTCTAATGTAGAGTAATAGAGAACATGGTCAGGATAACGTTAACAATCACAAGGCCATAAATATGTGATTATATAAGGAACCATTTGATTCATAAGAAAAGAAGGTACTAGGATAATTTTTTTGATTTAAATATTCATTCCCTATTGTTGAATATTTTTTATGAGAAGAAACACTTACTTGATTTCATCACATTGCATAATAATTCCATCTTTCATTATTCCTTGATCAATTTCCACTTCATATCTTATTCCAATAAATGAAGGTGAATTCATCATTCCTAAATCATTGGAAGATCATGAAATCTATAGAATGATAGATTATTCCATCCATCTTAATATCACAACAAAAAGATTAACAAAGGTTATCCAATATGCATAAATCCTCATATAGAGAGATAATACATTAATCTATAAAACATCATCTAAATTTCAACATAAACAATTTCATAAATGGTTACCATTATGATCCTTCCAAAAGATTAAAATATAAAACTTTTGAAAAAAGGTAACTAGATTTCAAAAATCAACTCATCATTAACCCCCCCAAAAACATGATGTAGCTCTTAATTATCACACACCAACATGTTAAGACCATTATCATGTACTCTCTTGAAACATGGTAATTACCATAAATCCTTATTGAAAACATGAATTATTTATTAATCCAAAGATTTATAGACATTTCCTTAAGTCCAAAAATATTATAAACTCCATCTGTGATAGTATAAACCACTTTGTCCACAAATCCTTAATTAGTTCAAAGGTAATCATTACCATCCAATTTACTTATTCATATTTAACATATCCTTACCAAAACACCATTATATAAACATTAGGAACATATCAAGGGTTATCTTTCCCTTAATATCATGTTTCCCATGAGTACCACCTCACTATTAAACCACTTTTATAAGTTTTTAGAACCATTCAAAATATCCTTTTTAATCCTTAATGAAAAAATTATACTAAAAATACTTACATATTTCATGATTTATATAACATAATCTTTAAATTTCAAAACAAATAAACATAAATCATACAAATTTATTCTTAAAACATTTCCCATGCTTCATCATCTAAATATTTCCTCGAATGTGAAATATGAATTATGTATTAAGGTTCATCAACCTTAATCTAATCATTATTATTATGTTAAATATAGAAAATACTATTATAACATTCCATACCTTTCACATGTATTTTTCAGTCTCTTTATCCTCAGTAGTATAAACAATACTCGTACCACCTTCCCAATTCTCTTTATGAGATTTCCACTTAGGAAATAGATTTTCATAATTCCCATACTTTCAACATAAAAAACAATTCATTTTTAACCAAGTTCCTTCTAGTTCTCAACATTGACCAGAACCAAGAAAAATATTTTGAGAAACATTTATCATAATAGAGAACCACAAAATCATATAAAATCACTCATAGGATGTCTAAATCATGTTATTACTTTTAAGTTTATGACACCTTAGGGTTATCCTTAGAGACATCCCTAGAAATATCCTTATAATATCACTAGGGATCTCACTATGTTTTCTCATTCAAGTTTCTAAAGGTAGAATAAACCTTTAATCTAATACTAACTATAACAACCCAGACTTTTCATACATTAACATTACCTCATTTTTACAAAACATTTCATAAATTACAAAAACACACACCCAAAGGCCATATTAGTTTAGTGCCTTTGGAAACTTGGAACACTTTATTATAATTTTTTGAAATATCTTGACCATCTCCCAAAAATATCTTCCCATTTATTAATCCAACCTAAAAATTTTATTTATATTTTTAGGAAAAGAAAAATATGAAAATGGTGAGTTTAGATGCTCAGTAAGGGTAATCAAAGAAAATATCAAGAAAAAAAGAGCATAAGAATGTAAAAAAATGAACATAAATTTTGAAAATAATACCCTATATAAAATATATCAATATATTGATTCATAGAATAAATATTAAAAATTAATAAGATATAAATCATAAACAAAGAAAGAACATAATCCATGAAATCATAATATAGGAATAAGACATAGAATTTTTGGGAGACTCATAAAAATATAAAATTATTTCCATAGTAGTAAAGGCATTGATTCCAAGACCATATTAGTAGTATGGGTTTACTTCCCATACCATTTTGGTAGTCATGGTTTACTCCCATGACCATCTTAGTAGTCAAGGTTCACTCCGAGACCATATTAATATATAAATTCCTTTACAGAACCAAGTTCACTCTACGTTCCAGTCATTTATATCTCATGAGATATAAATAATTACCCAATTAATTGCATGGAGATATAGGTCCCAACCTTCATATAATGAAAAACATACATATGCGTGACACAAGAAAATAAATTATTTATCATATCAGAACCCATGGAATGAAATTTGTTTTATAAAAATAATTCAATCATAACATAACCCATGGAAAAGAAATTGGTTTCATAAATATCATTCCATCATAAAAATAAAACATTCATAAAAATAATAATAATGATAAAATTGAATCGTATCCCCAGTAAAACATAAGTAACATCAAATAATGTTATCTTAGATGGAAAATAATTTTGAGAGATCACTTGGAAAAAATTCTTGAGGAAAATATACTTTCTTCTTTGAAAATGTTTTCTTTTCTTATAATGATGCAAAATTTTAAAAGAAAACATTTTCTTTGAAAATAACCCTAGAAAATTATAAAGGAAACTTCAAAAAATTATGGCGTCATGATGGTGGAAAATTTGGTTCATGTCGTATAAGTTAAAAAGACATTCCTTTTCTACTTTTGTTGGAAAAGTCCCAAAGTAAATCATTTGGAAAATGAAAAAAATATTCCTTTTAAACCATGTATTAAAAATTCAAAAATGGGTATAAATGAATTTAAAAATCAATAGGAGAATAGTAAAAACTTTTTAGAAAGAATTTTTAGAAAACATGTTCATGGAAGATAAATATTCCCCAACCAAGACTTAAAATGAAATAATACCAAATATTGATGAGATTGAGAAATAAATACTCATTATCTTCTAATCAGTAAAGGACTCATAAAAGGATTTCCTGGTTAGTATATACACCACATAGAAGAAATAAGTAGTGTATAAGGAATGTGTCCCACAAAAATAAAATAGAGACATAAATCCCTTACCTTAAGTCTTTACTTTTTTCGCACATGTTAAAACCTCCTGTATAATAAATATAAGTTTATTATAAATATAACACATAATAATAGTCATATATGTATTCCATATATTATTTACTTATGGATTAATATTACATGTTTATTAACAATTCCATGTTAATGTTACACTTTGGGTAATATCCTCTTTATTTTTTGTTCATGTTTTGACCTGTTATCCTTGGTCCTCTTACATAGATCATGATTTTTTCATCTACATAATGATAATAATGATATAAATATCATATATATATATATATTCATTATATATGTATTCAAGGTTATTCATAATAGTTGGAGATAGAAATTAAAATACACTGTTCAAGGAGATGGTAGACCATACGTATGCATGAAGGCTTTTTTCATTTTCTTGTCAGGTTAAAAGAAAAGAAATTATATGATATTTTATTATTAAAAAATAATTTTTATGTCATATATAATATATATATTCATATAATTCATCCTTATTACCATCCATGTGAAATATAGGTGAATAAAAAATCACATCGCATCGTGGAGATGGTAAGCCATATGTACTCACGAGCGACATTATCATTTTACAAAAATATTAGATGGTAAAAAGTTAGGAATGATATTATAATTCTATAAGTATAATTAAACTATAAATATAATATATAAATATTAAAACCATAATAATTCTCACTCATAAAATATGGTGATAGAAAATTAATTGTATCACTATGTGGAGACGGTAAGTCATATTTATGCACGAGTAATACTTTTATTTTTTGTTTGATAGGAAAGGGGATGTATAATGGTGTGTTAATAGTAAAAATAATTTTTTCCATATTTATGATGATTGAGTTATTATTTTATGACATATATCATAGATTTATAGGAGGTATAAAAGGGTAGAAAATGAGAATGATCAGTTAGAGCGATTACCTCTTCTCGGGAACAACTCCTTTATATCTCTTATAAAGGACACTAGATTTGGTCCTTTGGGAAGAAAATAACCTATATAATATGTATAATAAATTTTATAAGGTAAATGGGTAGATTTTAGTTGATCTATAATGCTCAATGTGGTGTTAATAAGTGAGGGAGGAGGTTCCCTTTTATAATTGAGGTTAGGGGAAATTTTGGAATCTTAAAAAATATTAATTTATAATAAATTAAATCTAAGTCTAAATAAATAAAAAATAAAATTTATTCGAATCTAAGATTATATAAGGTTTTAATCTCATCATCAAATAAATTTTATATATTTTTTGATTTAATTTTAAACCTTATCTTTTTTGATTAACCCTTAGTTAACCTATTTTAATTTTAACTACGCTAACAAAGTTTTCAATGTTAAGATAATGTAATTTTTACATATAAAGTGTAAATTGAACCATAAATGGTAGATTTATGATATTTTGGACCATATATAATCCCCTTGTTCTTATTTAATATTTTAATTATTTAAAAATAATTTAATAAAATATTACATTCATAAAATATCATTTGTGTCAATTTTGTCACTATTCATTATTTGTATTTAAAAAATATCATAAAAACATAATATATTTGAACAAACTATATTAAGACATCTATAACATGTCAAATTAATCTATAAAATTATTTTATTACATTAATTATATCAAATTTTATTTATTTCAATATTTTGAATATCACTTAGTTGGTATTTTCATTAATTAAAATATTATTATATCGTCATTGTAGAATACTTTAAGGTATTTATTTATTTTCTAAAAATTAAAAATAAATTATCATGATAAATAAAACATTTTATATTTAAAATGAATATTTATATTAGAAATTATCTTTTGTATAACCTTATTTTAAAAATGGTATAGTTATTGAAAATATGGGCATGACATCTTGAACTTTTCTTTAAATAAAATATAATAAATATCTTAATCTCATCCAAGTGGCTAAAAAAGGTTATAATTTCAAAATATTAATGATTTTGGTTGAAAAAAACTCATAAAATAAAATTAAAATAAGTGTTAGGGTAATTTTATATTATTTCTAATATTATTTATTTACCCTTAATTTCCAAATTTACCTTTTACCGTGTTGATAAAAAAATTACTAAAGTTACTATTTATAATTCCCAAAAATAAAACAAAACTATTTAAATAATTTGGAACCTATGGTTCCAAATATAAAATCCAATTTTCAAAATTCAAAACATATAATTTTCAGCATTTTATTTATAATTAATCTTGTTGACAGGGTGAGAAAACAGGTCATTAAAGTTAAAAAATGAAAAAATGAAATGTTTTTATATATAAATTCAATGTAAAATTTATTCCAATGACCTAAATTATATTAAATTATAAGTTTTTATATAATTATACTTTAAAAACAATCAAAAATATTACTTAACACTATAAATTATTTCAATGAAAAAAGTTGTTTTCAATTAAAATTTAGTATTTTTTTACTATTCATCAAAACATGTAACTTATCAGAAAAATACCTGTAGAGACCCAAAGCTTGATGTACATAGATATTACATTACTTTTTTGGAATACATAATACATAACAAAAACAAACACACAAGGACCGTAATAGTTTAGTGTCTTTGGAAACTTGGAACGTAATCTTCTAATCGTGGTGAAAGATCTTCAACATCTCCCATAAAGATATTACACTTTTTGTTTCCTTACCTAAAACCTTTCTTTTAATCCTGGGGGAAAATAAAACATAAAAAGGGTGAGCTCAAATTCTCAGTAAGTGTAATCATGGATAAAAAAAACATACCATATACATTTGAACTTAAAAACATGAACATAATATTTAAACATCAAAATCTTGAGCAACGACTTATAACATGGAAGTACATAAGACATTGATCATAATGGAACATAAATCATGATAACATAGCATGAGAATAAAACATTTAATTGTGGAATTCATTAAACACATGTAATGATTTCCATAGTAGCCAAGGCATTGCTGCCAAGACCATCTTAGTGGACAAAGTCCCATTCTGAATCGAGTTCCCTCCTCGTTTCAGTCCTGTAATACTGAACCGGATTAACTTACCATTCCTGCCATGTCTATATCATGAGATATAAATCTTTACCCAATGCATTGGAGGGAGATATAGGTCCCACCCATCTCATAATTATATCATTCTTACTTGTGCCACAAAATAAACATACATCATTCATAATAACCCAATAAATAAAATGGGTTTCATAAACATCATCCCATCATCAAATAATCCATATAAAAGAAATGGATATCATTTCATAATAAGAAAAGTGAAACCATCTAAATCATATAGACACTATACTTGAAACATACACATATGAAATAATGTCATCTTATATGGAAAATGGTTTTGATAAAACACTTGAAATGAATTCTGGAGGAAAATATCCTTTCTTCTTCAAAATCATTCTCTTTTCACAAAATTTCATGCAATTTTAAAATAAAAGGATTTTGTTGAAAATATTCATGAAATATTTTGGAGGAAGCTTCATGAAAACAAGGCTTTATAAAACCATAAAAATCCGTTCGTGCCGTATAAGTTAAAAAAACATTCTTCTCGTACTTTTACTGGAAAAGTCAAAAAGTACATCGTAACGTAAAAAAAAGAAAGATTATTTACATACAATGTAGTAAAATGGGTAAAAAGGATATTAAAAATACATAAAAACACTTTTAGAAAACATGGACATGGATGATAACAATAACCCCAGTAAATACTTACGTATAAGCAATCTCGGATAAAAAAATGAGATTTGCAAAATTATCCCTTACCTTAGGTCCGATATGCTTCGTACATATCCGAACCTCCTATATAATGATTTAAATAATGTTATTGACTTATAAAAGAATCATATTCATTGTTATGATATCATATATGGTTCACTTATGACTTTATATTACCCGTTCTTTTGTAAATTCAATGTTAAAGAGCTTTTTGGGTAAAATCGTTTCATTTGTCATCCGTGTTTTGACTTGTAATTATTCATATGATTACATAGATCATGATTACTTAATTACAGAATATAAAACATGATTTATATATAATATATATTTAGAATATACATATATATAATAGATCGATAAATGGAAAGAAATACACCGTTCATGGAGACGGTAGGCCGTACGTACGCATGAACGCTGTTTTCGTTTCTTCGTTGAATTGAATGGAATTAATTGGATGACATACATATATATACATAAATAAAGTATCATTATTATTTAATATATTTCATGATTACTTATTATATATACTTTATAATCATTTATGAATGGTTAATCATTGAGAATGAATCTCATCGCGTCGTGGAGACGGTATTCCGTACGTACGCACGAGCGAAGATATTGTTCCCATGATCGTGGAATTTTATTGGAGTGTATGTATACTATTACAGAATAAATATCACTTTACAATAATCATATATAGTTATTATTTACACCATTACACCCATCCAAGTAAGGTGGTGATGGAAAATAGATTACACCACGGTGTGGAGACGGTATTCCGTACGTACGCACGCGCATTGATTTCGTTTTCCGTAGGATGGATAGATGGTGAAATAGGGTTGTTTCATACTTATAATAACATATCAGTATATGAGTTATACTGATGTTATTACTTCATAATGAAACAACCTAAGTAGAGGAAGTGGAAGAAGAAATAAAGTTGAAAGAATCGGTAACGGACATTACCTCTTCTTTGAAGCGCCTCTTTGAGACCTCCTCTTAGGGTACTAAAATTGGTCTTTGAAGAAGACCATAACCACTAGGATGTTTCTAGGGAAGTTTATAAGAGAATTTGGCAGGGGTTGGCCGATCTTGAAGGCTCAAAGTGGTGTGAGGAGGAGAAGGAGGAGGTGCCCTTTTATAAGGGAGGAGAGGGGCACCTTTGGAATAAATAAAAATATTATTTTATTATAAATTCAAATTCGGTTTTTAATAGATCCAAATTGATATATTTAGAAGCTAAGGTGGGTATGGGTATAAATCCTCTCATCCAATAGAATTTAGACAAGTTTAGGTATCAATTTTAACCTTATCATTTAGATTTAACTTTAAGTTAGATAATTTAACTTTTACAGTGTCTTCTTGTTTTCTTACACTATAAGGTTAATAAACTTACTATATCAAGAAAAAAGAACCCCAAGTTGTTTATTATTAATATATATAACCTTATCTAATTCATTTGGACTAACATTATATTTTTAGGAATAAAATAACAATTAATAATATAATATTTCTTTTAAAAACTATTTTATGTCAATTTTAGTATTATTTAGTAATTAATTTTTGTGAAAATCATAACAGAATGATTAGTTCTAAAAAAGTTAATTAAATCAATACTAACATGTCATATTAACCTAAAAAATTAGTGTAATTCATAAAAAGTCTCAAATTACATTTATTTGGGTATTTATAACATCAATTATGTCAATATTTCATTAATAAGATAATTACTGCATCATCTTTGTGTCATAAATAAATTAAATTATTTAATATCTAAAAATTACAAATAAAATACCATTATGTAGGAAATCTTTTTAGATTTCTAATGAATATTTATGGTCGAATTTATCTTATGTATAAACCAATATTAAAAATTCTTTAGTTATTAAACTTTGATTTTAACTATTTTAACCCTTCTTTAAATAAATTAATAATAAATGTCCTAATCTAATCCATGTGGGCCTAAATGGTCATATTTTATTCATAAGGTTGTTTTTGTTCTAATTACACTTATCCAATATAATTAGGACATGTGTTAGGGTAATAATAATATCATTTTTACCCTTAATTACCCTATTTACTTTTAATCGTGGTAAAAAAAGTAAAAAGTTACTATTCACCAAAAATTATTTTCATCTCATTGAACCAAATTTTAGTCCTTGATATAAACCATGTCTCTCGGATTTTCGAAATTCCACTCACAGAAGCGGTAAAATTAAGTTTTATGAAAAATTCAGTTTTTTAAACTACCACTTAGTGGTTTCACTATTCATCAAAAAATGAAAGTTTCCAGAAAAATACCAAAAATTAGGCCTAAGATATATTTGATATTATGAATTCAAAAATGATGTCTATTTTAGCAAATTAAAAACACATTAGTTGCATTAATTTATTTAAAAAACTTAATTCTCATCGTCAAAACAAATAGCGTGTTTTTAAGAGATAATAACTATCAAAAGATTGACACTTGTTTATGTTTGGTTTAAATGTGAAATTACATCCAATGACCAAAATTATATTAAATTGTAAAAATATATTCTAAATATACTTTAAAACCACTCAAATTAATAATTTATCACTATTAATTATTTTGATTAAGAAAGTTGTTTTTAATTAAAATTTAGTAATTTTCACTATTCATCAGAATATGAAAGTTATCCGAAAAGTACCAAAATTTCACCCTAAGCTAATTTCGATATTCCTAATCCAAAAATGAAGTTTATTTTGAAAGATAAAATTTATAAAATTTCAAAAAGTGGGTATTACTATTCATAATGGCTAGTTCATAATAATATTATAATAATATCTCGTTTAGTGAAACTCGGTATTGCGTACTACACACGCTATCGAGGAAGGTCGCGATTGCATGTAATACAAGGAAAGTCAGGGATGCGTGTTGTGAAAGCTCCTTTTGGTGTAGCATACAACACAAGACATTAATTAAATTAAAAATAATATATATTTTTTCATAAAATCTCGGGGTGTTACATTCTACCCCCCTTAAAATGAATTTCGCCCTCGAAATTCGTCAGGGTTATAAATGGTTTGCTACTCGAAAGTTTCTTTAATAGAAACCCACATTGTAAAAAGGAATACCAAAACCAATCTTTAAAAACTAATGTATGAAACGTAACGGTTACCCAAATTAACTCATCACTGGGTTTCCACGTAGGAGAACATAGGTGAAAATATGGACATGGAAGAGAAATCTAACCATCAAGTTCTGATGGAGATTTGTAGAGAACATGGCTATGAAAAATCCAGAAATCACAAAGCCATAAATTTGTGATGATCTAAGGTACCATCTGATTCATCTGATATAAGGGCACTAGGACAACATTTTTGGTTTTCAAGATCAATTCCCTAAAGTTGAAGAATTTGAATTAGAATAAATACTTACTTTATTTTGGTACAATCTCACTGTTGTTTGTGCCTTGAAAAATTTCCGCTTCATCTCTTAAATAAATGATGCTGAATTTGTTATTCATGAAGTGTTAGCAGATCATGTGATAGAATGACAGGTCATTCTATCTGTTTCAAACAAAAGGTTAACAAAAGTTATTAAATATACATAAGTCGATCTATAGTGAGATTAATCATATATGGTTCCTAAAATGGACTTATACTTCATATATCATACTGCTTAATATAATAAAACTAGTTTATACTAAACAGGGACTTCCTGTAGGCCAGTGGTAGGCGATAAAGGCCAGTCGCACTTCGGTTGTGGGTTCGATTCCCACAGCCTTGTCTGACGCGATGGGCTGTCGCTCGTCCTGCAGGTTGTCCTTTTTCTAAAACTACATTACTATAACGTCCCATCAATAATATCAAAAAATTTCTATCCTTAAACAATACTAACTTATGTCCAACATAATCCTTTCCAATATTTAGGCTTATCAAAAATACTGCTGTCCAATCTCATATTATAGTGAAACCGATTACCAAAGATTTCATATAACAAGCATGTTAATACCATCGTTGATCCCCGTATATCATGAGATATGTCTTGTTGGTCACATTCTAAACATTCGAAGGCCTTAATCATGTATTCTCTTGAAAAATGAATACCCATTTAATCTTAGCGAAAACATGAGTGCTGTCAAAAGTTAACTCTTTTCACATACCAAAACCTCAAACCATGATATAACTATTTCCTTATATCAGTCATGAGCTCATGAATACTGTCAGAGATTTCATTTTCTTCTTATCCCTTCATTATGCGCATATCATCTTTTTTCCAAAAATATCTCAATCACTTTCCATGGTTACCGGTACCATAAAATTATTGAAAACCACCAATACATAAATATTCCAATATTCCACAATACTATATACAACATTATTTTGGAATCCCATTACATAAACACTTAATCATTCCACCACATCGTTGTCATATTGAACATTTCCAATAGTGATCGCATGTGACTTCCCTTTGTCCTTTTCCTTAAGTGGTTTCTCATTTCGATCATCACTAACCCTTGTATTAGGTCATTTATTAGCATAATGCCCCATTTTCTTGCACTTGAAGCATTGAAGTGTTGGTGGTGCATTCTCTACAGTCTTTTCTTTATTCACATCATTAGAAACCCTTTTTCCATTACTTCGACACTCAGTTGCTCAATGACCTTCTTTTCCACACTTAAAGCATTTTCTAGTCCCTTTAAGACAATCTACACCATGCTTCTTTCCACACTTTAAGCATAATGAAACATTCATCTTCTTTTCACCATTATTCTGAGATTTCTCCTTGAACTCCATATTTCGTTTCTTGTCAAAACTATGAGATGGATAAGTAACACCAACTTCCATTTCTACCTTGATAACACAACGCACAATTTCTTCATAGCTACTGAAGTCTCTTATAGCTAATGCCCTTCGAAGATTTGGTTTTAAGACACTGAAGAATCGATCAACTTTACTTTCAGTTTGGATGATAAAGCCAGATGCATACCTTGAAAGCCTTGTAAAATTCTCTTCATATACACCAAAAGATTCATCATCCTTTTGATTTAGTTCAAGAAACTCCTTCTCCATCTTTGTTCGAAGAATACGAGGGAAGTACTTATTGAAAAATAAGTTCTTGAACCCATCCCATTCCATGGACTCAATTTCATCTCTTGGCCTCGTATTCTTGATAAGATTCCACCATTGATCAGCTTCACCTTCCAAACGATATACTGCTAAGATGACTTTATCATGTTCTGAACATTGAAGAACTGAAAATATCTTTTCAGTGGTACTGATCCATTGTTCAGCAACAAGTGGATCAGAAGACCCACTGAAAGAAGGTGGACGTTGCCTCATGAAGGACTCAATAGAATATTGTTCCCTTCTCTGCTCATTTGGAATTCCATAATGATTCATAGCTTGTGTAAGTATAGCAATAAGATTTTGCACTCCATCTCCCATAACATTTTTTTGTTCAGGAGGACAATCATTGAATTGTCCATTGCATTGATCAACACGGTTCCTTCGGGTTCCAGCCATCGTCTAAAACCCAAAAAGAATAGCGTGAGAGGAAAAAATCATGCTAGGGAAAACAACATAATAAAGGGGGAGTACCTTCAATATCTAACATCTGAGGTTTAATTCTAATATCATTACCGTAATTATAGGAATATAACCTATACTTATAGTTAACCTTAGGGACATCCCTAGACATACCTTAGAAATATCTCTAGGGATCTCACTAAATTTCTCGCATCCTAGTTTCCAAAGGTTGACTAAACCTTTCCTCTGATACCAACTGTAGAGACCCGAAGCTTGACGTACATAGATATTACATTAATTTTGTGGAATACATAATACATAACAAAAACAAACACACAAGGACCGTAATAGTTTAGTGTCTTTGGAAACTTGGAACGTAATCTTCTAATCGCGGTGAAAGATCTTCAACATCTCCCATAAAGATATTACACTTTTTGTTTCCTTACCTAAAAACTTTCTTTTAATCTTGGGGAAAAATAAAACATAAAAAGGGTGAGCTAAAATGCTCAGTAAGGGTAATCATGGATAAAAAAAAACATACCATATACATTTGAACTTAAAAACATGAACATAATGTTTAAACATTAAAATCTTGAGCAACGACTTAAAACATGGAAGTACATAAGGCATAGATCATAATGGAACATAAATCCTGATAACATAGCATGGGAATAAAACATGTAATTGTGGAATCCATTAAGCACATGTAATGATTTCCATAGTAGCCAAGGCATTGCTGCCAAGACCATCTTAGTGGACAAAGTCCCATTCTGAATCGAGTTCACTCCTTGTTTCAGTCCTGTAATACTGAATCAGATTAACTTACTGTTCCATCCATGTCTATCTCATGAGATATAAATCTTTACCCAATGCATTGGAGGGAGATATAGGTCCCACCCATCTCATAATGAAATCACTCTTACTTGTGCCACAAAATAAACATACATCATTCATAATAACCCAATATATAAAATGGGTTTCATAAACATCATCCCATCATCAAATAATCCATATAAAAGAAATGGATATCATTTCATAATAAGAAAAGTGAAACCATGTAAATCATAGAGACATTATACTTGAAATATACACATATTAAATAATGTCATCTTAGATGGAAAATGGTTTTGATAAAACACTTGAAATGAATTCTTGAGGAAAATATCCTTTCTTCTTCAAAATCATTCTCTTTTCACAAAATGTCATACAATTTTAAAATAAAAGGATTTTTTTGAAAATAGTCATGAAATATTTTGGAGGAAGCTTCATGAAAATAAGGCTTTATAAAACCGTAAAAATCTTTTCGTGCCGTATAAGTTAAAAAAACATTCTTCTCGTACTTTTACCGGAAAAGTAAAAAAGTATCTCGTAATGTAAACAAAAGAAAGATTCTTTAGATACCATGTAGTAAAATGGGTAAAAAGGATATTAAACATACATAAAAACACTTTTAGAAAAAATGGACATGGATGATAACAATAACCCCAGTAAATACTTATGTATAAGCAATCTCGGATAAAAAAAATGAGATTTGCAAAATTATCCCTTACCTTAGGTCCGATATGCTTCGTACGTATCCGAAACTCCTGTATAATGATTTAAATAATGTTATTGACTTATTACAGAATCATATTCATTGTAATGATATCATATATGGTTCACTTATGACTTTATATTACCCATTCTTTTGTAAATTCCATGTTAAAGAGCTTTTTGGGTAAAATCATTTCATTTGTCATCCGTGTTTTGACTTGTAATTATTCATATGATTACATAGATCATGATTACTTAATTCTAGAATATAAAACATGATTTATATATAATATATATTCAGAATATACATATATATAATAGATCTATAAATGGAAAGAAATACACCGTTCATGGAGACGGTAGGCCATACGTACGCATGAACGCTGTTTTCGTTTCTTCGTTGAATTGAATGGAATTAATTGGATGAAATACATATATATAAATAAATCCTGTATCATTATTATGTCATATATTTCATGATTACTTATTATATATACTTTATAATCATTTATGAATGGTTAATCATTGATAATTAATCTCATCGCGTTGTGGAGATGGTATTCCGTACGTACGCACGAGCGATGATATCGTTCCCATGATCGTGGAATTTTATTGGAGTGTATGTATACTATTACAGAATCAATATCAATTTACAATAATCATATATAGTTATTATTTACACCATTATACCCATCCAAGTAAGGTGGTGATGGAAAATAGATTACACCACGGCGTGGAGACGGTATTCCGTATGTACGCACGCGCGATGATTTCGTTTTCTGTAGGATGGATAGATGGTTAAATAGGGTTGTTTCATACTTATAATAACATATTATTATATGAGTGATACTGATGTTATTACTCCATAATGAAACAACCTAAGAAGAAGAAGTGGAAGAAGAAATAAAGTTGAAAGAATCGGTAATGGACATTACCTCTTCTTTGAAGAGCCTCTATGAAACCTCCTCTTAGGGTACTAAAATTGGTCTTTTAAGAAGACCAGAACCTCTAGGATGTTTCTAGGGAAGTGGAGAAGATAATTTGGTAGGATTTGGCCGATCTTGAATGCTCAAAGTGGTGTTAGGAGGAGAGGGAGGAGGTGCCCTTTTATAAGGGAGGAGAGGGACACCTTTGGAATAACTAAAAATATTATTTTATTATAAAGTCAAATTAGGTTTTTAATAGCTCCAAATTGATATATTTCGAAGATAAGGTGGGGATGGGTCGAAATACTCTCATCCAATAGAATTTAGACAAGTTTAGGTATCAATTTTAACCTTATCATTTAGATTTAACTTTAAGTTAGATAATTTAACTTTTACCGTGTCTTCTTGTTTTCTTACACTATAAGGTTAATAAACTTACTATATCAAGAAAAAAGAACCCCAAGTTGTTTATTATTAATATATATAACCTTATCTAAGTCATTTGGCCTAACATTATATTTTTAGGAATAAAATAACAATTAATAATATAATATTTCTTTTAAAAGCTATTTTATGTCAATTTTAGTATTATTTAGTAATTGATTTTTGTGAAAATCATAACAGAATGATTAGTTCTAAAAAAGTTAATTAAATCAATACTAACATGTCATATTAACCTAGAAAATTAGTGGAATTCATAAAAAGTCTCAAATTACATTTATTTGGGTATTTATAACATTAATTATGTCAATATTTCATTAATAAGATAATTACTGCATCATCTTTGTGTCATAAATAAATTAAATTATTTAATGTCTAAAAATTACATATAAAATACCATTATGTAGGAAATATTTTTAGATTTTAATGAATATTTATAGTCTAATTTATCTTATGTATAAACCTATATTAAAAATTCTTTAGTTATTAAACTTTGATTTTAACTATTTTAACCCTTCTTTAAATAAATTAATAATAAATGTCCTAATCTAATCCATGTGGGCCTAAATGGTCATATTTTATTCATAAGGTTGTTTTTGTTATAATTACACTTATCCAATAGAATTAGGACATGTGTTAGGGTAATAATAATATCATTTTTACCCTTAATTACCCTATTTACTTTTAACTGTGGTAAAAAAAGTAAAAAGTTACTATTCACCAAAAATTATTTTCATCTCATTGAACCACATTTTAGTCCTTGATATAAACCATGTCTCTCGGATTTTCGAAATTACACTCACAGAAGCGGTAAAATTAAGTTTTATGAAAAATTCAGTTTTTTAAACTACCACTTAGTGGTTTCACTATTCATCAAAAAACGAAAGTTTCCAGAAAAATACCAAAAATTAGGCCTAAGCTATATTTGATATTATGAATTCAAAAATGATGTCTATTTTACCAAATTAAAAACACATTAGTTGCATTAATTTATTTAAAAAACTTACTTCTCATCGTCAAAACAAATAGCGTGTTTTTAAGAGATAATAACTATCAAAAGATTGACACTTGTTTATGTTTGGTTTAAATGTGAAATTACATACAATGACCAACATTGTATTAAATTGTAAAAATATATTCTAAATATAATTTAAAACCACTCAAATTAATAATTTATCACTATTAATTATTTCGATTAAAAAAGTTGTTTTTAATTAATATTATTAATTTTCACTATTCATCAGAATATGAAAGTTATCCAAAAAGTACCAAAATTTCACCCTAAGCTAATTTAGATATTATGAATCAAAAAATGAAGTCTATTTTGAAATATAAAATTTATAAAATTTCAAAAAGTGGGTATTACTATTCATAATGGCTAGTTCATAATAATATTATAATAATATCTCGTTTAGTGAAACTCGGTATTGCATACTACACACGCTATCGAGGAAGGTCACGATTGCATGTAATAAAAGGCAAGTCAGGGATGCGTGTTGTGAAAACTCCTTTTGGTGTAGCGTACAACACAAGACATTAATGAAATTAAAAAGAACATATTTTTTTTCATAAAATCTCGGGGTGTTACAATACCAAGAATTAAACGAAAGTAAATTTTTATATTAAAATTTAAAATAATAATTTTATTTTTTTAAATATAATATATAAAAGTGTAAAAATTTGATTTAAAATAGGTTCACCATTAAAAGGTGATAAAATTACCATTTTGAAAAATATAGGTTTTTATGTATAAGATTGGGTTGGTTCTTATCTTTTTCCTATAAAATATATTGGATAAAGTTCAAAAGTATTTGATTTAGTATGTAATATATATATTTCATTAATATCATTCACTAATTGTAATTAATTTAATTTATTAAGATAAAATGACTTTGGGAAAATAAAAATTAAACTATTTCCTTTATAATCAATTTTTATATATTTTCATTTTTAATTAATTGTTATCCAATGAGTTAATATTATAAAAATTATATTTTTATAATTTAGTTAATATTATTCATAACTAATAATTTAACAACTAGTTCATTTATTATTATATTAAAAAATAATATTTTAATAGTATATCATTGTTCCGTAAAACTTGGTCTTGTGTGTAATGGAAGATATCAAAAGCATTCAATGTTGTGTGTAACACAAGAAAAACATAGTATTGCATACACTACAAGCTAATATAAGTATTTCATGTACCTAAAACTTGACTTGCTTTTGTGTATAAAGAAAGAATAACTTGGTTCTTTCATATAACACAAGTTATATTCAGTGTCGTGTGAAATTAAAAGTATCGAAAAAATTAAATTAACTCGAATAAAATATTTCATAAAATACCGAGGTGTTACAGTTGGGCCCTTTATCCTCCCTAGATCCCTGATCATGAAGTCTGCATGCATACAGAGATTCCCATACAGGGTGTGAGTATAAACCTTATAGGAAAACACCAATGAGTCATTACCATAAGTGCACATGCATAAGTGTGTATAAAATGATAATAAATAAATGTGCAAGCAAGTATCAATCAATCATGTACCAAGAGTTCATACAATAACCAAGCCACCATGAGCCTTAGTCATACCTACTTCCACATCATGATAAAAGGAAAACCATAATAGAAGTTGTGAAATAGATTATACCACAAAGACACCACACATATCTCACAACATACATAAGGTTAATGTCTATAAATATTTAAAAGGACAATGAGTCTCAAGTCAGGTAATAAGGACACTGAGCTCCATCATGATCATGGGTCAAACCAAAAGTTAATCATACCCCATTTACACCTTAGGTTGGGAAACATGGTCGTCAAATCCTGACACTTCCTTGGGTTAAGCTTCAAATTCATCATACCCCTTCCCTATGTATATAAATAACTGACCCAAGTTACCCTTAAAAACTAGCACCCGACTCGATATGCCACATACCAGAAGGATGTTCCCAATACCCATGGGATGGTGACTAACACCCGTGTATCAATAAAAACCCAAGGAAACAATTTCTCCCAACCTGAACTAGATACATGGAATATATATACATAACATAAATAACAGCAGAATAAAAATGGGGATAAATATATGCCATAATTAAAAGAAAAAAGATTCTATGATACAAATCAAGAACCAGAATAAAAAAAAGGTATAGGTCTAAAAAATATAAATGAAAACTAAAATGGAAGACAAATACTCCTATGATATATGGGAAATCCCCCACAATCTCACCATTAGATATCCAAACCCAACTTATAGAAACCACACTTCCTCACTACAATGCCTTGTCCTTCCTTACATCAAAAGACACAACCAGGTCTATACACCACCGAAGGGGTGTACAAGGTGTGAGATAAAAAATCTCAATAGGATCCCACCCATGTGTTCCATATCAAGTATCTATATAAAAAATCAACAAATTATCATTTTTAATAAAACATGTAATTATAAATGATAAAACAGTTAATATCAAAAGCATGGTAAATAGTTCCCTTTTTTCCATAGTTCCAAAACAAGTTAGGAAAAATATTTTCAAAGCATAATTTTTATAAACATTTACTAAAATAAATGTAGGTATATCAAAGACAAAATAATAAAAATCAAAATCATAATGGTAAACATGACAAGGATCACAGTAGGCCAGGATAACAAACTACTTGTACCACAATCAAAGAATAGTGAACACTCAAGCCCCTAGAACAACAAACCCGTGAAGTAGAGGAACAAACCATGAGTAAACCCCCTAAAAATGTCAATATCAAGTCCCTAGAATAATATGCCTAGGGATAAGAGGAATACCCCATGAGTGAACCCCTCGATAGAAAAATTGATGATGTACCTAAGAAACAACTTCCACCTAAGTACCCAAGGGTTCCCATGTGCTGCATTTCCCAAATCATTTCAAAAGTGATTTTCAAAATCAGTTTCAAAAAACCCTTTTATTTTATCAAAACTGCTTTGAAAACCTTCTTCAAAACCCATTTCACAATTCTTTGAAAACACTATTTTCTTTTACCCAAAACCAATGGAAAAAATACCTTTTATAGAAAATCCATTTATGCACACAAATAAATCATGGTAATTTATTTATAAATTAATTTGTAAAATAGAAGAAATCATATTTCATTCAAAAAAGGCTAGATACAGAACCACCCACCCCAAACTTGAGTTGAACACTACCCGCAACAGAATCCACCAACATCGAAAAGAAAAAAGAGACCACAATGGAGGTCTTAGAATTGATTCCCACATCTTAGAAAAAATAAAATAAAATAAATAGTTATTAGGGAGGTTAAATCAATTCATACCTCAAGAACCACACATTCCACACCACAACCAAAGAAAGGAATGACCCCCTGAAGAATATTTCACAACAGATCTAGAAGAATCACATAAAAATAAATATGTGATCAATAGATTCTATAAGCATGGTCTAACTCCACTACTACAACAATAAAAATGTAGAATTAGAAAGGTTTTTACCCATAGAGAAGTGATGTAAACACCATGAAGATCATGTGACGAAAAAAGTGATCTGGAATGAGAGAAGACACCCAAAGTCACCAGTAAGAGCCTAAGGTTCAAGGTAGAGAATATTTAGAGAGAAATAATTAGGATTCATTATTATAGCATATAAAACCCACTGGGAATGAAGGGTTTATGTTGTAAACTAGGTATTTATGGATTAAATTTCCTATGAAACATGTATGATGAAAAACACATTACCTTAAGTTAAAAATGTTGATAGATATATTTATTGCATAAAAATAGGGTTTATGGTGTAAATAGACTTATGCCAAAAAACCATTTCATAGATTGATCCCCACAACCCATTTACATCATAAAATACACATTTATGCTATAAATGTGATCTTCAGTATGAAAATATCCTAGGTTATTTATAAAAACTCTCAAATTGTTATCGATGCCCATTGAACCCATGAAGCACTCTCTTAAAAATAAAAAGGCATTTATTTTATCTAGGACGTTCCAATATCTCCACCATTTTTTCCTTATGAAGTCATGTGAAAGAAGGGTGTTCTAAAAAGAGGTGAGGCCACTACTCCCTCACTCATGATCCACGTTACCAATTCTCATGAGAATCTGATCTATGTCTCTATAACACTTTTACTAACAAAATTGACTTCCTATAAAAGACTTTCACCTAAGAATCCATGATCCCCACTAGTTACTCCACAACTGAAACATTCAGATCTAACTCAATCACTTACCAACTCATAACATGAGAGAGATCAAGATGGTAATTACTTAGATGATATATGTAAAAAACACCATGAATACACCTCAGCTGAACTATAAATTCCATCTAATAAGAAATAATCCCAAGCCTCTTAGTGACCTCAAATAATATAACATATATTAGAGACAACTTTCCTTGTTTCCCAAGCCTACGGTGATCCAAACGATGAGAGAATTTCAAAAAAACCTAGTCACCTATGGAAAAATCCAAAGGGAGACATTGATGATCCATATATGATTTTTCCAACACTACACTATAAACATACACCAATGTATATCCTGAATCCTTAATGATGTCTCCTGAATGAGACTCAATCCTACAAGAGAGACATCAACTACCTCTTTCCAAAAAAGAGGCAATATACATGGGAAACCATAAAAATCCTTAAAGGGAACCATTTTTATTAAAGACTGATAATTTTTGTTATAAGAAAACTCAAATAGTCACAAATTTCTCTCCCATGATCCATTGAAATCCAAGAAATAAGAATGAAGCATATCCTCCAAGATCTGAATATTATGCTCTATCATACCATTCATTGATGGATGATAAGATATACTCAACCGAACCTGAGTCCCCATCAACTCTTAAAAACTCTTCCAGAATCTAGAAGTAAATCTAGGATCCTTGTCTATGAAAACGTTAGAGGAAACCCATGTAACCTTAAGATCACATACATTTACAACATACTCAGATCCTTAACCTTAACAGTGTACCTGATTGGAATAAAATAGACTGATTTCATCCCTTATGGAGTCCATGGAAATCCAATATTAAAGTCCATGGACAAATCATCCTATTTCCAAACCATCACTTAAAGAGTATGGATAAATCCAAAAGGTTTCATATGCTCTACCTTTATCTTTTGGAAGGTTTAATAGTAGGACACACAATCTATAATCCCGTGTTTCATACATGGCCACCAAAATAACTATCTCATGTCATAATACATCTTCATAGTTCCAAAAATAATGAACCAAAAAGAACTATAATAGTAAAAAAATAAACTCTTCACAGATGTTGGGAGGATAAAATGATTCCTAAAGTGGAGAATACCATCAAAAGGGAGAGACAAACCAGAAATGGTCTCCCCACTATAAAGGGTTTGTCTAATTCCTATGAACTCATCATACTACTATTGAATCTATAGAATAAACTTAAGGAGATATGATGGAAAATAACCACTAGTTAGAACCATACCTGAAAAATTCCATTGAGTGTCTAGATACATCTGAACAAAGAGCCCCTTAAAGTTTCACTCTTCCTTTGATTTCATGATATCCTATGATGGAACTTTCCTACTAATAGTGTCTTCAAAGACATTACCCTTACCTAATGAGTAAGGGATATCAAATTCAAATGTATGAATGTATTCCAACCACTAACTCTATCTGATATTCAAGTATGTGTAAGAAAATATATAACAAATACTCTTATGGTTATAGAGGACTGTGAAACTATCCCAAAAAAGATAGTGTTTCCAAATCTTAAGTGCTTTTATAACCACTGAAAGCACCAAACCATGAGTGGGGTAATTTTTCTCATATATCTATAGCTAAAGAGAGCCATAGTTCATCACATTATCATCTTATATAAGCATGAAATCTAAAACTACAATAGAAGAATCATATTACACCATATACCCCTTATCAGGCTTAGGTAATATCATAATAGGTGTCGATGTCAGAATCCATTTTAGCTCATAAAAAGAAATTTGACACTTTTTATTTTATATAAATTTCACCCCTTTACTAATAAGAGTATTCAAAGGTAACAAAAAATTTGAGAAATCCTTGATGAACTGTCAATAGTATATAGAAAAAGGAAGATTCATATCTAAAATATGTTCTATGGCTCTTCCCATGACAGGACATCCTTCAACTTCTCATGATCGACTGACAATCCATTCTTAGAAATCACATGTCCAAAGAACTTCACTTCTTCGATCTAGAAACTTTATTTCTAAAGATTTACATACATATAGTGACTCCTTAGGATTTATAAAACCAAACTCAGTTGGTGCTTGTGCTTATACTCAGACATCAAATAAACTAGAATATCATCAAAAAACATTATAAAATAGGTGTTTAGATACTAATGGAATATTTGATTCATTAGATCCATAAAAACTACAGGAGTGTTATTCAAACAAAAAGGCATAAATACCTTTCATATTCCATTATTAGTTCCTTATTATTCAATAATAATGGCATTAGGCATTAATAAAAATTCATTGATACAGTTTTTCTGATCCCATTCTTGAGATTTCCCCCTAGGACATTGATTTTCATAATTCTCATGCACCCTAAATTTAAAAATTCAATGGATTCGTTAGGAAGAAATTTATTCATCTTTTGGGTGTTAACTGAATGATTCCATTTTTCCTTAGAATATTATTTATTTATACCCTCCTTTAACACATAAATAACATCTCTATATTATTTTAATATATCTTACTGGGTGTTTATTCCCACATTCATGACACATAAGTCATTGATTATTTTTTACCTTTATAATATTAGCACCTGAATATACATGGATCTTTACTTATCTATTATCTGATAAAATAGGAAAATCATATAGGTTCATGTTGTTAGTTATAACATATGATATATTTTTAATTACAACCATATGATTTCTTATAACAAATCTAATTCTGTTTGGCTGCTCGTTCAGACAACCACCACATATTCATTCACATTCATTTTTTACTATGTTTCTCGATGGATCCAACCATTTACTAAAACTAAAAAGTTTAGTGTAAGTATGTAAATAAAATCATAATATACCATCTTATGAGGAGGATAAACACTAATATATCCTTATTCATGTTATCTCAACCTCTTTTTATTTATTCTAAATAACTATGATTCTACTTAACATACTAACCATTGTGGTTATAGAGGACTATTAAATTTTTCTCCAATAACATCATATCCTTTAAATTTATCTAAAACTTACTTTGATACTAAATATAAGGACCCATGGTTATATATTACATGTTAAAGTGTCTTTAGACTTGATTTCATATTATTACATTTAGAAAGATATTTTTGGTTAATATTTTAGAGAGTTAGGTGATAAATCTTACATAATAATCCCATATATTTCAAATAGGACACTTCTACTCAGTATCCATTTTTTCACTATATAAAATTTATAAATTAAGACATGATTTATTTTCATGGAAACCATCAACATGAATTCTTATTTTCCCTTACCCATCCTTAAGCCCTGTAAAAAATATTTTAAAACGTGGTATGAGCACAAAAATCTTAGTTAGGGACATAAAAATAAATAAAGAAATCATTATTCGTTGAATAATTATAAAACATTTTCATTTTTAAAAATAAAATTTGGGCTCTAAATAACCATTTTCTTACCTAAGAAATCATGTTATCTGCCCAAATATTTTTATAAAATATTTCATAATAAATATTAAAGAAAAAATAAAACTCATAAGGTTTCTTTGAAATCATGAAAAAAATAATATTTTTTTTCACAAAGTTATTCTTTTCAGAATTGTGAAGTGGAATATACATTCCTTTAACTTGTGAAATCTTAATATTTCCATAAAAACCCATAACAAACATAGATAAATAATTTAAGTAACTAAATGCATCATTTTCTTATCATTATTACTTACACATGGAATAACCATCAAAGTTATTCTTGGAGAAACCATCATAGTTACACTTGAAATAACCATCATGGTTATACTTGGAATAAACATCAGAGTATATTCCTATAATCTCTTTGGAGAAACCTAATCAGCTAACTCCATCCCTTTACCCCATGCATTAGAGAGCTATGATGGGATCACCCACCCTTGGTTTATAATAGAACCTCCCATCATCATAATAAATTCCCAAGAACCGTAATAAATTACATAAAATTTTTCATCATAAAAATATTATTTTCACCCATAAGAAAACATTTGGGATATTGAAATATCATTTCCTATTAAAAACCCATTTTCAAAACATAAATCACATAGAACAATGTAAGGAGGGATTTTATTTAAATAAACCAAAAAATATTATAATTTAATACAGATATCAAATAATGATTACAGTGGTGGGAAAAGTTAGTGTCTCTATATACGTTAAAATAGAAAATATGTTTTTTATTTTGTAAAGAGTTTCAAAATGTTCCGTAAAAATATTCCTTTTGAATTTTTTTGAATGAAAGTAAAAATAAATATTAATTATCCTTTATAATTATTTTTTGTCCATATAAATAAATCCATAATATAATTTAAAAAATATGGATATGGAAGAAAAATAGAGTTTTAAGGGAAACTTTAAAATATTATTTTTAAAATAAAATCCCTTACATTGATTCTGACTCACCATACACATTCCTTGTCGTCCTATTCTTTGGAAAGTCTCCTTTGATTAACACCTTTATCCATTTAGGGTTAGTATTATACCTAAAACAATAACTCTATAAGGAGGGGATAGATTATAAGAAGGGATTTGGGAAGATACTGGCTAAACCAAATGGGATTTGGAGTGTGAAGCAAAGGGAATAAGAGATTCACTTTTATAAGAGTGGAGATGGATACTCTTGAAAAATTTCAAAATATTAAATTAATGTAAATGAATTTTCATATCCAAATGAATTAAAAATAATTTATTTATAAGATAAGATAAATATTGATCTAAATATTCTCATATAATAAAAATTAGATATGTTTTTATCACATTTTTACCCTTATATTTTTTTGATTTAACACCTCATTAACCTATTTCACACTTTCCATGACAACAAAGATTTTTACTATTTTAGGGTCAATATAGTTACTATAAATAAAAAATAGCACATAAATGGACCTTGGATGATATTATAAACCATATCTTAATAAATTGGATCAATATAATATTTTTAAGAATTTTATATCATTTAATAAAATATTTTTTATTATAATATATTATTAATGTCATTTTTTAGAACTATTAATTACATTGATTTTAATAACATCAATACAACTAGTAAAATTCAAACCAAATATTTTAATACATCCCTAACATGTATTTTTAATCTTGAATATTCATGCTATACATTAATTATCACAAATTTTATTAATTTTAATATTTTTAATATCATTTATTTTATTTTTTCATTAATTGAATATTTACTACGTCAGTGTTTTGTAAGTATTTAACGTAAACATTTATTTACTAAAAAGTAAAAATAAATTACCTTGGTAAAGATAAATAATTTATATTTCAAAATATTATTTATAATCTAACTTAGACTCTAGTTAACAATATATTAAAAAAATAATAATATTATTAAAAACAAGACTGTGACATTTTTGACTTTTCCTTAAATAAAATATTATAAAGGTTTAAATTATATTAAAATAAAAAAGGAAACATAACTGAATCTTGGATGAGTATATAATAAATGGAATCATACAATAAAATTGAGGCAAGTTTTAGGGTTATTTTAAAATCCTAATCATATTATTTCTAACCCTTAATTACCCGATTTACCCTTTATCATGGTAACACAAATTACTATGGTTACTATTCACAATGTCTAAAAATAAAAGGAAAATATTTAAAATTTTTGTACCATATGATTAAAAATATAGAATCCATTTTTTGAGATTCAAAACACATAAGTGGCATAATTTAATTTAAAATTAAAACTGAAAAATGTGATGAAAAATAACTTTTTAGAAAAATGATCTTTTAAAATATAAAATGTTTCTATGCTAAATTCAAGTATAAAATCTATTTAAAAAACCATAATTGAATTATTTTAAAATAAAAAGAACTAATTAAAATTTAAAACTAATCCAAAATTTAATTTTACTTTGTAAATACTTAAAAAATAAAATAAAATCAGTATTTTTCAGTATTTACTGAAAAATTAATTTTTTTAGAAAACTCTCAAAAATTCATCCTAAGATAATTATGATATGATGAATTCAAAAATAAAATTAAAATTTCCAAAAATTAATTATAATATTCACTCATAAAAAGAAAGAAAACCCTTTTTTTAAAGAAAACACATTTTTAAAGAATAAAATGACTTCACTAAATTTGAGTGGTTATTTAAAAAGCATTAAACAATAAATTATAAATGAACAGTAAAATTATATATTTTTATAATGTGGTTAATAATATTCATTCCCATCAATTTAATTACCTGGTTTTAATGGTCACATTTAAATAATAATATTTCATGGTTTGTTTACACTTGGTGTTGTATCTTTTATACACTATCAAACATAGTATTAAATAGAAAAAACTTGAGATATTATAATATCCTTAAGATAGTATCATGAAACATATAACTAATGGACCCAAATACCCTCTCAAACTGATACCCAATTTGATCCACCACATACCCGAATGGTGTTGTCGATTCCCATGCGATGGCGACTAACACTTGAAAATCAAAAAACAAACAGAGGGAACAATTTCTCACAACCTAAAGAAACAACATGGAATAAATACATATAACATAGAGAAACAATGGAATATAAAAATATATGCCAAAATAGATAAGGAACAATAAAAAGATACAACTAAAAAAGGTAGAAAATAATATCAAAGTGAAAATTCCAACTACAAAGGACTACAAAACCAAATAGATACTCCAACAGATCCATGTGATAACATGGGAAAACTACCACCATCTCACCACTAGATACCTAAAATCCAATGGAAATAAAGCCTCACTACCTCACTAAAGTGTCTTACCTTTCCCTACATCAAAATACATTACTAGGTCTATCCACCACCGAAGGGGTAAATAGAGTGTGAGCTACTGGCTCCGTAGGGTCCCACCTAAATGTTATATATAAAATATCCGAACAATAATCCAAACATACTCAAATATAAATAAAACAATTTATTTTAAAAGTTTAGCAGTTTTTATTTCAAAATCATGAAAAAAAGTTTAATTTTTTTTACATTTCCAAATAAAGCATGTAAATCAGTTTCAAAGTATTTTATATCCATATAGAAAAATTGATATATCATGTCAAAAAAAATCATGCATCACATATCATATCAAAATTTTGGAAGTACAATGAAAATAATACACACCAAAAGAATAATCACATGTAACATCGCACCTGGGATGGATAGATAAGAAACTAATACCCAACATAGACAATCGTCTATGCATCAAGACACTAGACATATGCATAGAGTCTAGAGAGCATAGGAATACCCCAAAAAGTGAACCCCCCAACAGGTCTAATAAGACCCTAGAATAACAGGACTAGGGAGTAGAGAAAAAAACCTTGAATAAACCCACCGATAGTGGATGATACCTATTACTAAACTTTCTACCTAAGTACCCAGGGCATCACATGTGATCTATTTTCCAAATCAATTCATCAATCCATTTTTAAAAACCATTTCATAATTCTTTGAAAACCATTTTCATTTACCAAAAACCATAGGAAAATGATATTTTATAAAAAAAAATTCCATAAGTATAAAAAAATCAATCATATCATTCTATTTAATTTAATAAAAAAATTAATCAAAAATTGGACCAGTGTAGTTCACCAACACAATCTAGTGACAAAACCACCAACAAAAAAACTCAAGTCAAACATGCCCATAATAGAATCTAATGCACGTAAGAAACCAACAATGATAATGGAGGCCCTATAACCAATCTTGAAATATAATAATTGATTCAATTTAATAAAAGGGTTGGTAGAGAAGAGGAAAAAACACATACCTCAAGAACGAACACCCACCACACCATAACCAATAAGGAAACGAACCCCAGAACAATATTTAACCATATATCTAGAAGTAAACAAGAAGATAAATCACCATAGATCAATAAAAACAATAGTATCATGAAAAAATTCTATTGTAATCAAAATAAATGAATAATCATAAAGGATATCTTACCCAGAGAGAAGAAACACAATGGCCCTGATGATCAAATGATGAATGAATCAATCTGGAATAAAAAGAGGCTCCAAAAATCACCTAAGAAGATCCCTAGGTTGATAGGGGAGATATTTATAGAAGAATAAGATAATAATTAATCATTGAAGCACCATAAAGTCCCTATCCATGATATTTACACAACATGTAAACCCTTTACACTTTATGTAATATACAAAGATCACAAACTCTGAAATACCCATCACCTTTTTATTTAAAAATGATTGTTTAACATTACAAATCATGTAACATATACACAATGTGTTCTCCATTTAAACTATGTATATGGTTTATGATACATTCCCTAAAGATATTATACATCACATATTCCCATTACACGACATGTATTCCATCAACATTCCATAAAAATACCATATTCCTTACAAAAAACTCAAAGAAAATTGGTCGTTCTCCAAATCAGGGAGAACCCTATAAATCCATTAACACATTTACAACTGAACTCCATTAATTAAAACATACATCCCAGAAATTTTGGTCATTCTTCTCAGAAAATGTTCTCTATTATCAAGAGTCCCAAGTTGAACCCAATTAATGAGTAAAACAAGCAAAGAGAATGTAATTACTAGAAATCAGGTACAAAGATATTACAAACTCACCACTATAAGACTTTCTATCCTTGATAAGTCATGTATAATAATGAATTTAGGTAAATAGGTGTGGCCACTTCTACCTTATCAATGAATCTCTCTCAAAAGTCTCATGATTATTTGATCCATGCCTCCATGACACTCTAACCAACAAAATATACTTCCCATGAAGGACTTTTAATTGAGATTAAATGATCTTTATAGGCTTATAAACAATAGAAAAAACTAGATATAACTCAATATATTCCCAAATTAGAACATGAGAGGGATCTAAATGGTATTTCCTGAGCTGTGCTATGTGGAAGACATCACGAATTCCCATCAACTGAACTAGAAACTCTAATCAATAAGAAACCTTCCCAAGATTCCCAGGGACCTCAAATGATCCAAAAAGTCTTGAATCCAACTTTACCTATTTTTCAAGAGAATGGTGATCCAACCAAGGAGAAGGTTTCAAGAAAACCTATTCACCTAAGAAAAACTCCAAAGGAAGATGCTGTTGATCCGCATAGGATTTCTTTTGACTCTGCATTGTAAATAGATGCCAACTTATATCCTAAATCCTCACAGAAATCTCCTAAACCAAACATAGTCCCACTAAATAATCTTCACCCACCTATTCCCAACAAATAGGTGATCTGCATGGGTAACTATAAAAATTCTCAAAAGGATCCATTCTGATCCAAAAATAATAACTATTGTTATAAGAAAACTCAATTAGTCTTAGAAGGCTATGAAATAATACACAAAAATCCAAGACATATGCACAAAACCTATTCTCCAAGATATAAATCACATTCTCTCTCTAACCATAAATTTTTGGATTATAACTTTTACTCAACATTACTTGAGTCCCCATCACCTTCTAGAGACTCCTCTAGAATATAGAAGTAAACATATGTTCTCTGTCTAAAATAATGGCTGAAGAAAACCCATTCAACCTCACAATTTCTTGCATATATAACATTCATATATATTTAACTTTAGTAGTGTATTTTATCATAATGAAATGATCTGAATTTGTAAACCGATCAATCACCACCCATATAGAATTATTTCCTCAAGGAGTCTATGGTAATCCAACAAAAAAATCCATGGATACCTCATCCCATTTCCAAATTGGCACTATAAGAGTTTGGAGAAAACTATAAGGTTTTAGATTCTCTACCTTAATCTATTGTAAAGTGTAACAACGAGACACATATTTAACAATGTCACAATTCATACTTGGTCACCAAAACTGCTGTCTCCTATCATAATACATCTTCATAATGATCAGATGAAAAAATGATGAAGAACTATGATAATCAATAAAAAATGACCCCCTCATAGATGCTGGGATGAGAAACCAATCCCCAAATATGAGAATACCTTCTGAAGAGAGATACCAACTAGAAATAGTCTCCCCACTATATAGGGTTTCTAGAATTCTCCTGAACTCATCATCTATATGCTAAATTTGTAGAATAGACTCAAGAAGAGATGATGATAACTAAAAAGTGGTAAAAAACATGCCTAAAACATCCTCCTAAGAATCCAGATGCAACTGATAAAAAATCCCCATACGGGTCCACTCTGCCTTTGATTCCAAAAATAGATTGTGATGGAACTTTCCTACTAAGGGAATATACAATAACATTCCCCTTCCCCAGGGTGTATTCGTTGTTGAAGTTAAACATCTGAAGGTATTCCACCCACTAACTCTACATCAGATTCAACTATTTCTAAGAAAATATAAAATTAAAACTCTAATGGTCATAAAATAATGTGAACCTTTCCCCAAAATGATAATGCCACCAACAGTTAAGTGCATGCATAAATATGAAAATCTCTATATCATTATTGGGGTAATTATTATCATATGGTAGAAGCTGAAGAGAGTCGTAACATACCACATGATTATCTTGTATGAGAACACAACCCAAAAAAGCACTATAAAAATCATAGAAAACCACATACCCCTTACCGGTACTAGGTAAGACTAGAATAGGAGTTGATGTAAAAAGTTTTTTCAAAATCATAAAAGAAATACTAAAACTTTTTGTCCCAAATTAATTTAACCCATTTCATGGTAATAATAGTTAAATATGACACCAAATTCGATAAATCCTTGACGAACCATCAATATTATATAGAAAAAACAAGAAATCTATGAATAATAAAAAAATTATGTGGTTCTTCCCAGAAAAAAATAGTCTTTACTTTCTTAGGATCAATTGAAAATCCATGGTCTGAAATCATGTGCCCCAAGAATTTTATTTATTAAATATAGAAAGTAAATTTTGAAATCTATCCATACAAATGGTGACTCTTCAAGATTTAAAAAATCAATCTAAAATTGTGTTTGTTCTCATTATTAGATCTCAAATAAACCAAAATATAATGCACAAACACTACCAAAAAAGTTTTGAGATACTGATGGAATATCCCATTCATCAAATCCATAAAAAACACAAGAGTTTTAGTTAAAATAAATGAAATCACAAGATATTATTAATGGTCATAAATTCTCCTAAAATCTGTCTTTGGTATATCACAATCCCAAACTCTAAGATGATGATAAATCAACAGGAGATCAATATTCGAAATCCAACTTCAACCCTTTAACAGATCAAAAAAATTATCAACACAAGGAAAATTATACTTATTATTAACCATTACCTGGTTTAACTTTTGATAATGCATACCAAATCTGAGTGAACCATCTTCCTTATTAGAAAGGTGCACTGGGTCAACCCAAGGTGAAACACTAGGGAAAACAAAACCCTTTGAAAATGGATTTCCAACTAAATCTTAAGCTCTTTTAGATTTTATAGTTCCATACGATAATAAGGTATCGAAATCGGCTGCATACCTGACATCGGGTCAATCATAAAATATTCATTCATCTATGGAGGAAGCCCAAAAATATCATTTGGAAAAACATCAATAAAATCACGAAAAATAGTGGGATAGTCAACAAAAAAAGAAACACCATCATGATAAACTAAAATCACATAAAAAAACTCTTGAGCATTGGGTGGGAAGGTCCTGCACAACTGTACATTTTATCTCACTCTCTAAAAATCCCATTAGATCCCATCGACTGTAAGGAACAAAACAAGTTGATGATAATAATAAACCTCAACATGATGAGTAATAAGCTAATCCATCTCGATGATGATGTAAAAAAAATCTAGATCAAGAATGAGAAAATCCCAGACTAACTTTTCATTAGCCATCAATAGTGCTCAAGAAAGATAAAAAACCCCATTCTTTACTCCTCCCAAGAGGTGTCACTAAATACATAAAAAGAGACATGATATTTTTTTGTAAGGTTAAGCATATCATCAAAATAGTCATATATAAATGAGTGGGAAGCACCAGTATCAAATAAAGAAACCACTACTAAAGATTTAATAAATATGGAACCTATAAATATAGCTAGACCCACATCTACCTCCATTGGAAACTCATTTACTTCATGAAGGTGATTCACTCATAAGGCCAGTGGATGGAGCCCTGTAGTATTGGAAGCATCTAATTGCACCATAGTAGCCTTTGAAGATGAAAATTCCTAACTATATTGAGGTGTATAAATAGTTGGGTAGAAGTGATATGAATTTATATTCCATCCACAACTGTTTCACATCTTTGTAGGTGAGGGAAAGTAATAACAGGTGTGTCCAACCTTACCATACCGACGAAAATTCCTAGAAACACTGCTAGCTGCAACTGGAGGTTCCAAAGGGGATTGATACTAAGAACCACCTCCACCTCTCCTACGATAATCATTCCCCTTCCTCCTTTCCCCTATCGTTCCAATGAAGCTACCACTAGGTTTAAGATAATGGGAAGAATATCCAACCTTTCCTAATGTATTCATTTCTTACATTATATCCCTATCTACTATCTCTGTAGAGGTAAAAATATTCAACATAAATACCTATGATATGATATTTAGTTTAAAACCCTACAGGTTCTTCTGAAATTTTAGCTAGCCAATCTTTACAACCTCTTGTGCAAAAAAAAAAATCAGCTCAGCAAACTGATTAGTGTATTTCAACACTGAATTATCTCCCTACTGCAAATATAGGAACTCTAGATAATTCTCCATCATCATCAAATCTAGAAAAAACTATTATAAGAATAGAGTCTTGACACCCTTCCAATCCAAGACCACATGCATATACTAATGTACCATGGAATACCACCAATTCTTACTGTGACCATCAAGTATGAACATCATTCATTTCATCTTGATACTCTCAGGTGTATCCAGGAATTAAAAGATCTGATTAGTATTGTCAAGCAATTCCTTTACCTCGTAAGGTTTATCTGTAACTTTAAATGATGGTGGATTCTCATTCAATAAATCCTATGATTGATCTATGTCTCCTATATCCCCTGGATATACCTCAATCACTGTATTATGAAATTGTGATACATTCTAGTCAACAACATGAACTTCTCGCCTGATATCCCTGATAAAGTTCTGATCCATCAAAGGATTCCCTTGAGGAGCATCAACTGAACCCTCCTAAGTAACTCATAGAACACATATCAGAGGCATAATTCTTCAAACCATGATAAAAGAAATATCCACACAATATAAAAATCTTAGTTCAAAATAAAAAACCCGTAAGAAAAAACTGAGATTAACATCAATAACTCAAGGAAGGAGACACACATTCCAAAATCCCATGACAACTTAAGCCTAATCACAATAAGAGTTGGCTAGGAACACACCAAAATATAACACTGACATCCAAAAAATATTATCTCTAGTCTACCAAACATCCCAAGATAAAAAATATTGAGGATATAACACCTATGATACCACTTTTTAACAAACTAACCTGAATACTCTCTCAAACTTGTATCTTACCCAATCTGCTACAGACCTAAAGGGTGTTACCAATCTCCATGGGTGTAATAACCCAACCTTTTCTGGAAATGTCTTGATCTTTTTTTTTTGGTATTATTTTTTTCTTAGGATGAGTATATTTGATTAGGTTTAATCTTGGGCATGTTTGGGTGAAAATTTTATGTTTTTATAGGGAAATGGGGTAGTGCATGATTGGGGCATAGTTTTCCTAAACCATGTACCCAACCCAAAAAACTGTGCACCCTTGAGATAGTGGGGTTTACACGGTTGGTGCATGGTATGATACATTATGTTCCCTCTTAGGAGAAACCGTGTGACACCCCTAGGTGAGGTGCATGGTTAGGGAACACGGTTAGGGGAAACCACGATTCCTATATAGGAAATCATGCACATGGAAATTAAATCCCCAAAAAATTAGCTTTAAAAAATAGACCCCCTGATATTAATCCCTAATCATCTATATTCCAACCTAAACTCATTCCTACAAATTTTAGAGACTCTCATACGAATTCTAGGCCCTCTTGACCACAATTATTCATGATTAAATAACCGGATTATTCTATCCACACCTCTTTGGGTATGTATTTTCTTCCCATTTAGATCTATCTATCCCCCATTCCTCTTCCTAGATAAAAGAGGGATGTATATCTGCTATTAGTTCTATATTTATATCTATATTTTTATATCTTTATTTGTTTAATCTTGGATATAGGATTTAGATTCATATTTTATTATTCATCACGTTCTTGATAGTTGTGATCGCTCATCAATGATTTGCGTAGGTGGTCTAATTTCAATTTCCCATAGTCTTGTTTCCAATTTCATGTATGGGTTGTTATAATTCAATTGGAATATTTGGAAATTGTATCTTTAATTGAATAAATAAATAAATTAATTTATGAAATCATGTATATGGATTAATTAATTGTTGAATTAATTAATAGATTGTGTGAATGGGGAATTGATGAAAATTGAGGGTTGTTGATTTAGAATATTTAAATTGTTGAATTGTAATAATTAATTATTGAATTAATTATTGAGATATTTAAATTGTTGAATTTAAATAATTTATTGTTGAATTAATTATTGGGATAATGAAATTATTGAATCAAAACAATTAATTATTAAATTAATTATTTAGAAATTGAGATTGTTAAATTGGATTAATTAATTTTTGAATTAATTAATGAGAATTATTGTGATTATGAAATTGATTGAAATGGATTAATTAATTTTTGAATTAATTAATGGATTTTTTGATTATGAAATGTGATAAAAGGATAATGCTGATTAACCTTAAATGATGTGATATATGTGATATATGTGTTTGATTAAGAAATGAGGTGTGAGACATCGACAAACACTCCATATACCCATGAGGGTACTAGACATGGAGTTCTATACCCAAATTCATACATGTGAATATTTGTATGGGTCACGGACTGATGCTCCAAATACACATTAGGTGTGGGAAAAAGATCAATGCTCCAAATACCCATGGGGTGATAGAAACTATGTTCTATACCCATGATATTTTCATTGGACTGTGGTTCCAAGTGGTTGTGTTATGAATTGAAATGAAATGGATAATGAAATCCCATGAATTATAATTAATTGTTAATTGAATATTTGGTATGGTTCAGACTCCTCCATGGGATAAAGCCAATATTGATTATTTCATGTATCCTCAGGAACCTATGGGAGTTTTGAGGCTAAATAAAGAGTAATTTCATAAATGTAAACTATTTACTTTATTACTTTTATTTATTCTTTATACAAATATATACACTATTTTGACTAGATATTGATTTAGACGCCATTGACGGTGGCCTACTGAGTTGTAATCACACCCTACTCGGGCTGCCTGATTGGTACCTGAATAAATTTCAGGATTGTAGGACAGGATAAGAGAAAAATATATATGTTAGATGGCTAATTTGGGATGGAGCATGGATGAGGGAACCTAATGTGGTTCATGACCTGCTTTAGAGTTGTTAGCGTCTTTATTTATTTCATGTTTTTCATACATAAACTTGAAACATATTGGAATGACATATCTATTATTTAGTTTTGGATATTGTATTTTCTATTTTGGAAATCTTGTGATATTGGTATTATTCGGGTTATGGTTATACCTTTTTGTTTTGGTTTTGGTTTATTTCTATCCACTATTGTTCTACTTTGATAAAGAGGGTATAGTATCCCCATGATCAATATTGGACCCTTACTACTAGTCAACATCCTCTAGCTTATGGGGAGGCATTCCTAAGGTCACGTAGTGAACTGGATCGGGGAACCTATGTGTGATACCTAGGTCAGGATATTACAAAGTGGTATCAGAGGTGGTTTCTTTTCATTTATTTTGTATTATTATTTGGGAAGGTTATACAGAAGAATATGGTGAGTTACGACTTGGTTAAGATCTCATTCATTCTAGTAACTAACACACAAATGAGGATAAAATCCAAGTACCCATGGGTGGGATTATTGTTATTGATGTGTGTTGTTATAGTTGATGCTATTTCACCTTGAGTGATTCAATTTTTGTGCGATGTGATTATTATATCTGAGTTTTTTTGAAATTTGAATCATGGCCCAAAATGGCACAAGATTTTAGTATGCATGAATCATTCTAGGCACTCATAATTATTTGGTGACATGTATAATTTTAGGCACACATAGGAAAATGAGTTTTGGGTAAGGGTTAAAATTTGGTTTTTTCCCTTGCTTGTGTAATTGAACTGAAAATAGAGCCTATTGTGAAATTGAAAATTGTAAATGATGTATAATGTGAATAAATTGGTGTCTAATGAAAAACATAAACAATGATAATGAGTTTAACCGTGTTAAACATGATCTATATTTAGGATGGTTAAGGGTAGTGATAGTGCCTCAGTTTTTACAGTGTGGAGAAAAAAGTGGGATGACTTGTCACAACTTTTTGTGAATCCTTATAATTTTGTTAAAGTTATATTAAGTTTCCTAAGAAGTATGCTTGGAATTATGGAGATATGCCTCTATGATGACTCTTTTTTAGCGGATGAAAAGAGTACATGACTGGAGATTATCCACTAGTAATGGAACTTGAGGCACTGATAGTGTCGGGTGAGGAAGTCTGAGAGTAGTTTCATGAAAACATTTCTCACTTCATGAAGTTTATGGAAAGAGACCCAAGGCGGGTTATGAAAATCATGTATGATATGATGAGGGAGTTTTAGTTACATCACCCTCCAGATTTCAATGGAGAGTGTGGATCTGGGGTAGATGAGTTATGGTTTGAGTCTATCCAGACTATAATTGACCACATAGAGACTCTTGTTGAGAAAAGAGTCCAGCTGGCAGCTTATTTGTTACATGGTCAAGCAAAGCAATGGAGGGACATTCAGACATAAGATGAAAAGCTAAAGAGTATGAAGTGGAAGGAATTTTAGGAGAAGTTCATGGATCACTTTTATCCTGAGACGCTCAGGAAGGAGAGAGAAACTAAGTTCATACGATTGACTTAGGGGAGTATGTCTGTGGTGGACTATACTAGACACTTCAGAGATTTTCAGTACTTTGTTCCAACATTGGAATGAGATGAGGCTAATTAAAAAAAATGGTTTTATGATTGGATTAAATGTAAAATTAAGTCCCGGGTGAATATCTTCAAGCTGAATAAGTTTCCAAAGGTGGTGAACTAGGCTCTCATTTCTAAGCGAAACCTAAATGAGTCTTCCAGTGAAAGATAAGTGATTTCTATTGGATAGTAAAGAGGTAAATATTCTAAGGGTAGGAAGTATCTTTATGAGAATGTTGACCAGAGTGGTGGTAAGAAGAGTGGACAAGGAGAAGGATCAGTTACACATGATCTTATTAGATTGATTTTCCACCACTGCAGTAGGCTGGGCCACTGTTGTAGCCATTGTCCCTAGCCATCAATAGAATAATGATCTTACAAAAGGATGAGACATATATAGAGGTTATATAAGAACCCATAAAATATGGGTAGTGATGGAGGGGATAAATAGAACCAGAGTGCAGGAAGGGGATATTCTACACTACATCAGTCTGGCAGTTGGAGTTATATTGGCTATAGTAGTAGTGGCAGTAGATATGGTGCTTCTAAGAAAGAGAACCCATATTAGAGAGTAGTTCAACTCAGAATATATCATAGAGAAGAGGGTTTAGTAAAATAACATTCCATTCAACCTACTCTTGTGGGAAGTGAGGCTAGACCATCGATTGTAAGAGTTACTATTCTTGTAGCTTTTATATTTTCAAGTGCCTTATTTGATACTGATGCCTCTTATTCATTTATTTATGCACAACCTATGAATGGTTTGAGAATGGAGGTGGAGTTAGTGAGTGGGGTGATGGTGATAGATACACCATTGGGAGTATGATATATAGACATCTTTTTATGCAAGGGGTGTTCTTTTGATATTGGGGATTATCGTTTTTTATGTGATCTTTACATCCTTGAAATTTCATGCTTTAAACTAATTTTTGGGTATGGAATAGTTTGTAGCATACCGATCCCACATATATTATTACTGCAAAAGGGTGACGTTTATGTCACACAAGGGTTACCACTACATCCATCATGGAGAATGGGATATCTAGGAAGGTTGTGTAGGGACAATTAATTAGCATCTGGGGGAGCTCATTGCTTAGATTTCTAGTCTATTTCTGGATGAAGGGGGTATAGAACATGATGTCTTTACCTCGTAGTGGATAGGTTTTAGGATGTTTTTTCTAAATAATTCTCAGGGATTCCACTAGAGAGTGATGTGGAATTTATAATTGATCGAAAGCTGGGGGATGAGCCAGTTTCTATTCCACCATACATAATGGCCCCAACAGATCTTCAAGATCTCAAGACTCAACTAGAAGCAATGATGGATAAGGGTTTTATCCATTTGAGTACATCACCTTGGGGTTATCTAGTTTTGTTTTCAATGAAGGATGATGGGACTATGCACTCATGTGTTTATTATTAGAAGTTGAATTAGATGACAATGAAGAACTGATATCCTCTTCCCTGTATCGATGATCTATTTGACAAGTTGAGGGGATCTTGTGTCTTCTCAAAGATGAATTTGATATTAGGGTATCATCAGTTTAGAGTTTGACCTTTTTATATACCTAGGATTTCTTTTAGAATTAGTTATATCATTTATGAGTTCATCGTATTTTTGTTTAGGTTGAAAGATGATCCTACTATGTTTATGAACTTGATGAACAAAATATTCCACCCATACAAAGATCTGTTTGTGGTTGAAATATTGGTGAACTCCAAGGACTCATGAAGGTCATTACCAACATTTTGATATCATATTGAGTACACTAAGAGAGCATCAAATATACAAAAAATATCTAATTTTCAATTTTTGAATGATTAAGTACACTTCTTAGGTTACATCATATCAGAGGAAGGCATGCTAGTGGACCTAGTTAATGTTCAAGAAGTGGTTTCCTAGTATTATCCCAAGAATTTTTTTGATATCCATAGATTTATATGGTTAGTAGGATATTACCATATGTTAATCCAAGATTTTTCCCAATTGGAAGCACCACTTACAGGATTGATAAATAAGGGGATAAAGTTTGATTGGTTGGAATCATGTGATAATGCCTTCCAGGAAATGAAGAAGCATTTGAAATTGAAACCAATATAGATCTTACCTGATCCATGCAAGGAGTATACAGTGTTTTGTGATGCTTCTAGGATCATACTTGGAGTAGTGTTGATGCAGGGAGATTGAGTTTTGGTGTATGGGTCTCAGTAGTTGAGGCCACCTGAATGGAACTAAACTATGAAAAACCTTGAGTTAGCTTCATTGGTTTATGATTTAAAGTTTTGGTGGCATTATCTTTTGGGTGAGAGGTTTACTATGTATACATATCAAAAGAGCCTTAAGTATATATTCTCACAGCAATATTTGAATCTACAGCAGTGGAGATGGGTTGAGTATATGTAGTCATTTTATTTTGTTATAGATTATATAATTTGGAAATGGAAATAGTGTGGATGACGATTTAAGTAGTAAAACTTATACTCAGATAGTTCATGAGTCTAGTTATAGTGGAAGATGATGGTTTTAATGGCCAAGATACATGGTGTGGCTCAGGAGAGTTAGGATAAGATGACTCTCATATCAGTTTCAGTGGATTCTACACTTTTGAGTTATATTAGGGACATAAAGTATGATGATATAGAATGTTTAACCTTAAGGGAAATCCTTGAAGGTGGGGAGTCACCTTCCGATTGGAGTATATATGAGGATGAGATCATTAATTTCAGGAATTGGATTATTGTGCCTATGATTATGCAGGAAGTAATACTATAATTTCATGCCTTAAAGTGGTCAGTGCATCCAGGTGTTACCAAAATTTACCATAACCTACAACAACAGTTTTGGTGGCTGGGCGTGAAAAAAGAGTTTGCAGGATTCGTGACATTATGCTACACCTTTCAACAGGTGAAGGCTAAGAATTAATGACATGAAGGTTTATTACAACCATTTCCTATTCCCAAATGGAAGTGGGATGCCGTTAACATGTATTTTTTAGTGGGTCTCCCAAGGATTCCTTAGAATAATGATGCGATTTGGGTGATTTTGGACCATTTGAAAAAGGTAGAGCATTTATTACCTATATGAGAGACCTTATCAGTGGAGCAGTTAGGATAATTGTATGTTCGAGAGATAGTCCATCTGCATGGGGTGCCACGAACTATAGTTTCATACCATGACTCATGCTTTACTTCATACTTCTAGAAGGGATTATAGAGGGCACAAGGTACATAGGTTTTACTATGTATGAATTTTCACCCATAGATAGATGGGAAGTCAGAGAATACGATACAGGTGATAGAGGATATACTTTGAGAATGTATCCTCAACTTTAGGGGGTCTTGGGATAAACACATATCATTAGTGGAGTTCACCTATAAAAATAGTTATCAGGAAACTATATAGATGTAACCATACGAGACTATTTATGGTAGGCCATGTAGATCACCTCTATGTTTGATGGATGTAAGTGAGTTAAAGTTGTTGGGACTGAGTCTTGTGTAGGAGAGGTAGAAGTAGGTTCAGTTGATTCAAAAGTGTATGGATACAGCTCAGAGAAGGCATAATTTGTTTTATGATAAACTTTGATGACCCCTATAGTTTTTAGAGGATGATCATGTATTCCTTTATGTGTCTCCTAGATTGGGTCACTATAGGATACAATGATAGTAAAAGTTGGCACCTAGGTTTGTTGGACCATTTAATATTGTGGAGAGAATAGGGCCTATGGTGTACCAATTGGATCTTAAAAAGAAATACAGTGATATATATGATGTTTTTCATGTGTCACAACTTTAGAAGTATCACCTGACCCTTCTTATGTGATCAATGTGGTTGATGTTAAGATTGAGATAGATTCATCCTTTGAGGAGAATCCAATAGGTGTGTTGGATCGTAGTGAGAAAGTGTTATAGGGAAATACTATGCCTTTATTTCATGTATTATGAAAACATGGTCATGTTTAGGAGGAAATAAGGGAGATAGAAGCGGATTTACAGGCTCAGGGGCCCAATATTTTTGACTTATAATCTTAGAGATTCTTGGGAGTACAACTTGAGAATGATATGTTATAAGGTGAGGAGATTGTAATAACACAACCTTTTATAAAGATGTCTCGATATTTTTTTAGGTATCCTTTTTCCTTGTGTTGAGTATATTATTTTAGGTTTTATCATGGGCGTGTTTGGGTGAAAATTGGATTTTTTTGGAGGAAAATGGGGTAATGAAAATTTGGCGCACATTTTTCTCAAACTATGCCCAGCCCAGCAAACTGTGCACCCTTGAGACAATGAGGTTTCCATAGTTGGCACATAGTTTTATAAAACATTCAACCTATTAGAAGAAACCACACAACACCCCTAGGTGAGGTGCACGGTTAGGGGAAACCGTGCACTGTGCATAGAAACCGTGAGCCTAAAAATTTAATCCCTTGAAAATTAGTTTTAAAATCTGAAACCCTCCTGTATCAAAACCTAATCACTAATACTTGGACCTAAACTCATTACTATAAATTTAAGAGGCTATTGGATAGATTTCAAGACCTCCCGACCTCCGTTCTTTGTGATTCAAAGGCCATATTGTTAGATCTTCATCTCTACGGGTATGTATTTTCTACCCATTTAGATCTCTTTCTCTCCCACTCCTCTTCCTAGATAAAATAGGGGTGTTTATTTACTATTGGTTTTAGATTAAGATATATATTTTTTAGATCTGGATATTTTTAATCTTGGATCTTGGATTCAGATCTAGATCTCATTCTTCATCGCATTCTTGATTGTTCTACTTAAATCAGGGATTTCCATTTAGTGATCGCTCATAAACGATTTTAGGTAGGTGGTCTAATTTCAATTTCCCATTGTATTATTTACAATTTAATGTATGAGTTTTTAGAATTTGATTGGCATGTTTGGAAATCAAATGATGAATTGAATTAATTAATTGATTAATTAGTTTATTAAATCATGTTTACATATTAATTAATATTTGAATTAATTAATAGATTGTGTGAATGAGGAATTGATGGGAAATTTGGATTTGTTGATTTGGAATATTGAAATTTTTGAATTGGAATAATTTATTGTTGAATTAATTATTGGGATATTTAAATTATTGAATAAAAATAATTAATTTTTGACTTAATTATTGGGAAATTGAGACTCTAAAATTGGATAAATTATTTGTTGAATTAATTAATGAGAATTTTTGTGATTATGCAATTGATTGAAATGGAATAATTAATTTTTGAATTAATTAATGGATATTTTGACTGTAAAATGTGATAGGAGGTTATTGTTGATTAACCTTGAATGATGTGATATATGTGATATATATGTTTGATTAATAAATGGGGTGTTGGACACAAAATTATGCTCTAAATACTCATAAGAGTTCCAGACATGGAATTCTAGAGCCAAATTCATGAATGTAAATATTTATATGGGACATGGAATAATGTTCTAAATAACCATGAGGTGTGGGATATAGACTGATGCTTAAAAATACCCACGGGGTACTAGACATGGCGTTCTATGCCCATGGGATTTGTATTGGAATATGGTTCCAAGTGGTCATGTTATGAGTTGAAATAAAATGGATAATGAATGCCCTTGTGTTATAATGAATTTTAAATTGAATATGTGGTGTGGTTTAGACTCTGACACAGGCTGAAGTAGGTATTGATTAGTTCGGGTGTCCTTAGGAACCAGGGGGAGTTATATGGTTAAATAAAAAGTAATTGAATAAATATAAAATGTTAACTTTATTACTTTTATTCTTTATACAATTGTATAAATTTTTTTGATTGGATATTGATTTAAACACCATTGGTGGTGGGATACTGAGTTTTACTCATACCCTACTCATTCTACCTAATCGGTACCTAAATAGAGTTCATTGTTATAGGAAAATATAAGAGAAAAATCCATATGTTAAATGGAGGATTCGGGATAGAGCATGGATGAGGGAGCTAGATGTGGTCCGTGACCTGATTGGGAGTTTTCAGTGTCAATTTATCTTGGGTTTTGCATACTTACACTTGGAACATATTGGCATGACATATCTACTGTTTAGTTTTGGATATTTTATTTCATGTTTTTGTCATCATATGGTATTGGTATTATTCTGGTTATGGCTATACCTTTTGGTGGTTGTTTATTTCTTTCCATTGTTGTGATACTTTGATAAAGAGGGTATAGTCTCCCCATGATAGATATTGGACCCTCAATACTAGTTGGAAGCCTCTAGAATATAAGGAGGTGCACTTGAGGTCACATAGAAAACTAGCTCAGGGAACCAACATGTGACACATAGTTTGGGATGTTATAAAAAGATGAAAAATAGTACCCAAAAATCAAACAAAAAACACAGGGAATGATTTCTCTGAACCTATAGCAACAACATGGAATATAACACATAAAAAAGTTAAAAAGTGGAAGATAAAAATATATTAAAAAAAAGATAAGGGACATGAGAAGTGATACAAATGAAAAGGTAACAAACAATCTCTAAGTGACAAGTACAACTACAGAGGACTACAAAACCAAAAAACTATTCTAATAGCTCCATGTGATAATGTGGAAAAACTCCCACCATCTCACTACCAGCTACCCAAAACCTAGTTAATAAAAAACCTCATCATCTCACTACGGTGCCTTGACTTTACCTGTATCAAAAGACACAACCATGTATAAACACCACTAAAGGGTATACAATAGGGTCCCACATAGGTGTTCTATATCAAGTCTCTTAATAATAATCCAAGGATGATCAACTTTAATTAAAATAAGGAATGATAATAGTTTAACAAATTTTATATCAAAATCTGGGAAAAATAGTTTAATTTTCCCCTTTTCCATATTTCCAAATAAATGGTAAATTAGTTTCAAAGAATTTCATTTCTATTCATCATAGAAGATATATCATGTCAAAAAAATCATGCAATACATATCATATCAAATCCATGGTAGTACAATAAAAATAGTACAATCCAAAAGAAGAAGTATAGGTAACATCACATGAAGGAAAAAACTAGGTTGGGATATCTAGGAAACTCATACCTAACATAGATAATCATGTACACATCAATCTAATATACATATGAATCAAGTATAGAGAGAAACAGAACACCCTATAAAGTGAACCCCCCAACAAGTCTAGCTAGTACCTATAACAACAGACCAATGGAGTAGTAGAAAGCCCCATGAGAAACCCCCCAAAGTAGATGAGACCTATTATTATACTTTCCACCTAAGTTTCTAAGGATTACCATGTGCTATATTTTCCAAATAAATTCATCAATATATTTTCATCAAACCATTATTTGAAAATGATTTCACAAAACCATTTCAAAATGATTTTAAAACCCTTTTCATTTACCAAAAACAAGGTTAAAAAAATATTTTATAAAAACCTAGTTCCACACACACAAAAAAACCATTCATATCATTACATTTCATTTAATTAAAAAATTTCATAAAAAAAGGAGCAATGCAGTTCACCAACATAGGTAGGAGATGGAACCACCTACCTTAAAACTTGGGTTGCACACGCTTTCAATGGAATCCACCATATTAAAGAAACCAAAAAACAACAATGGGGCCCCTAAAACCAATCCTCATGTATCATAATTGATTCAATTTAGTAAAAGGATCAGAGGAGAAGAGGAAATAATACATACCTTAAGAACGCACACCCACCACACCACATCCAATAAGGAAACAACCCCAGAATAAGATCACAACATTTATTTAGAAGGAAATAATAAGAAATATCACTATAGATTAACAAAACCAATAACACAATGTAATAATGCTACCATGATAAATACAACTAAGAAGCAGAAATGATATCTTACCTAGATATATGCAACATAAATTCCATGATGATCCAACACTGAATGAATCAATCCAGAATGAATAAAGTCTCCCAAAATCATTGAAGAAGATACCTAGGTTAAGAGGGTAGAGAGTTGTGGAAGAATGAAATAAAAATAGAATAATGAAACAACCTAAAATTACAATCTGTTATATTTACATGGAATGAAAAACCTCTACACATCATATAATCCATGAGGATCACATATTCTAAAAAACCCATCACCATTTTATTGAAAACTGATCTTTTAATATTACACGGAGTGTAATCCCTTCATGTTGTATACATGGTTTATGACATCTTCCCTATAGAGATTACACATCATGCATGTATTCTAATTACACAGTTTTTAATCCTCCATCAGATCGTAAAAACACAAGATTCATTAAAAAAACCTCAAGACAACTTGGGCATTCTCTAAACTCAGGGAGAACACCATAAATCCATTAACACATTTATACCTAGACTCTATTAATTCAAAAAAACATACATCTCTAAATTTTAAGTCATTTTTCTTAGAAAATTTTATATATCATTGAGAGTTCCAAGATGCACCCAATTAAAAAGAAAAATAAGTAAATTTACGTGAATTACTTTAAAGCGGCTAACAAGATGTTACAACATTGTTGGAACATGGTTTTACAAACCATGTGGCACAATCATGCAGTTACCTGGGTGTTTTTTAGTAGAATGCAGATGGTTGGTTCATGGTTTGATAAACTATGTAGCCTAACAGTAAAACATGCCTTAAATGCTATGAAAATTATAATCTAACCCATATTAAGTCCCCAAATAGGTTCTCAAACTCCTATCCTTCCTTAATATATTTTAATGATTCCTTCTAATATGAAAGAATGTTTTGGTGAATAATTTTTTTGGATCTTCAGAATCAATAAAAAGTCCTTATTTTCATTTTTACTCTCTAGATCTACTCATATTCTCTCTCATGGACTCACTCAATCAAAATTAGTATTTTTATTATTAAAGGAACCAGGAACCCCAAACATACAGTGGTGGAAATGGTTCAGTCCTAGGGTATATTGCCTTATAATAATATTATAGTCCATTGGTAAATATATGGTGAAATAATAAATAACTATGCTATCATTTGTGTTCTATTTTATATACAGATAATCCAAAACATACTTACCTTCTATCTAAATGTGACTCACACGACTACCTAGATTAATGATCAACCTACATTTTCTCACTAAGTAGGTCATGTACCATGAGCACCTATTCTTCCCTTGAAGAAGACGGACCAAAATGATGGATTCCAACTCAAACTACATGATATATATATTGTAAATAATATGAAGAAAAAGACCAGAAACCATCAACCTAACCTAAAATCTCAAAAAAAAACTTGCTCCATAAAAGGCACTGAAGCCTAGTATCACTGAGCCCCTATTACCCCTCACTTGTCCTCCCCTATCAAATCCCCTGAAACACACAAACCATATATATTTATCTTCAATCCTGTATAATATGTGATCCATTTAACCCATTTCCCTTGGATAATTCAGCCCCTCTATAATGACCCATACTTTACATACATTCTTATTACTTAAAAAATTAAGAATACTTATTAAAACATATAAAAAAACCATGAAAGGACCGTATAGGTATAGTGTCTTTAGAAACTGGGAAACATAAACAACTGGTTCATAAAGCGTCTACACTGTCTCCCATTTATTTCATCATATCTATAGTCCCTTTTGGCACATCTTACTTAATAACCTTCTTCCTGACCTAGGGAAAGAAAACATACAAAAGGGTGAGCTCAAATGCTCATTAAGGGTAAACAAAAGAAATATCAATCACATCATATTCATAAGAACATAAAATTTTGGAAATCTTAACTTGAAAAAGAGAGCATAATTTCATAACATGGGATAAATCATAGTAGTGAAATGAAATCCCAATAATCATAACTTAAAACATGAAACTTTGTGGCATACACACATAATTATAGAGAATCATTTCTTATTAGTCAAGACTCATTTCCAAGACTATCTTAGTGGACAAAGTCCATTTCTGAACTGAGTTCACTCCTCGTTTCAGTCCCGTTTCAATGAACCGGTTTAACCTACCGTTCCAGCCATTTCTATCTCATGAGATATAAAATCTTTACCCAATTCATTGGAGGGAGATATAGGTCCCACCCATCTCATAATGATACCATTCTTATGTGTGCCACAAAATCATAAATCATACATCATTGCATAACCCATGTAAGAAAAATGGGATTCTTAAACATCATGACATCATAAAACAATTCATATAAGATAAAGGAATTCATAAAAATAATTCCATCACAACATAATCAAATCAATGTAATAATAGGGATAGAAATATAACCCTATATTATCTTATATGGAAAATAATTTTGATAAAAAAAAACTTGAACTCCATTCTTGAGGAAAATATCCTTTCTACTTCAAAAACATTTTTCCTTTCTTAACATGTCAGGCAATTTTAAACTAAAAGAATTTGATTAAAAATAAACATGAAAAATTGTAAAGGAAGCTTCTTGAAAATAATGTTTTAAAAATCCATTCATGCCGTATAAGTTAAAAAACAACATTCTTCTCGTACTTTTGTCGGAAAAGTCAAAAAGTACCTCGTACAAAAAACGACAAAAGATTCCTTTTATATCTTTTACTAAAAACTCATAGAATGGTAAAATTGGATTTAAACAATTGTAGGTGGATGGAAACAATATTACATATTTAGGAAACATGGATGTGGATGATAAAATACACCCCAGTAAATACCAAAGTATAAACAATCTCGGATAAAATGAGATTGTGATATTTTCCCTTACCTTAGGTCCGATTTGCTTCGTAAGTGTCCGAACCTCCTGTATAATGATTTAAATAATGTTATTGACTTATTAAAGAATCATAATTATTTTTATGATATCATATATGGTCATATTCTTATCTTCTTATTAGTAATATTTCATTACTACTTGTTATTCGGGTGTTTATTACTTTTTGTTTTTATGCGCGTTTTGTCGAATAAATTCTTATTTTTCTTTTTAGGTTATAGATACCTCATTTCCAGAATGGTATTAGTGTAATATATATCATATTAATTAAATCAATTCATTTATATAATCATTATTCAATGAATATCATGTATAACGAGTCGCATCACATCGTGGAGATGGTATTCCGTACGTACGCACGAGCGATGATATCGTTCTCATGATCACAGAATTGTATTGGAGTTTATGTATGTTGTTTCAGAATCAATATAAATTTACAATAATCATATATAGTTATTATTTACACCATTATACCCATCCGAGTAAGGTGGTGGTGGAAAATAGATTACACCACGACGTGGAGATGGTATTCCGTACGTACGCACGCGTGGTGATTTCGTTTTCAATAGGATGGATAGATGGTGAAATAGAGTTGTTTCATACTTATAATAACATATCAGTATATGAGTGATACTTATGTTATTACTTCATAATGAAACAACTAAAGAAGAATAAATGTAAGAAGAAATAAAGATGAAATAATCGGTAACGGGCATTACCTCTTCTTTGAAGCGCCTCTTTGATACCTCCTCTTAGGGCACTAAAATTGGTCTTTGAAGAAGACTAGGACCTCTAGGATGTTTCTAGGGAAGTGGATAGGAGATATTGGCAGGGTTTTTCCGAGTTTTAAGGCTCAAAGTGGTGTGAGGAAGAGAGGGAGGAGGTTCCCTTTTATAAGGGAGGAGAGGGGCACCTTTGGAATAATTAAAAATATTATTTTATTATAAAGTCAAATTCGGGTTTTAATAGCTCCAAATTGATATATTTCAAATCTAAGGTGGGTATGGGTCGAAATAATCTCATCAAATAGAATTTAGACAAGTTTAAGTATCAATTTTAACCTTATCATTTAGATTTAACTTTAAGTTAGATAATTTAACTTTTACCGTGTCTTTTTGTTTTCTTACACTATAAGGTTAATAAACTTACTATATAAAGCCAAAAGAACCCCAAGTTGTTTATTATTAATATATATAACCTTATCTAAGTCATTTGGACGAACCTTAGATTTTTAGGAATAAAATAACAATTAATAATATTGTATTTCTTTAAAAACTATTTTATGTCAATTTTGACACTATTTGGTAATTGATTTTTGTGAAAATCATAACCGAATGATTAGTTAAAATAAATTTAATTAAATCAATACTAACATGTCATATTAACATATAAAATTATTTTAATTCATAAAAAGTCTCAAATTACATTTATTTGGGTATTTATAACATCAATTATGTCAATATTTCATTAATAAGATAATTACTCCATCATCATTGTATCATAAATAAATTAACTTATTTTAAGTCTAAAAATTACAAATAAAATACCATTATGTTGGAAATCGTTTTATCTTTATAATGAATATTTATATTCGAATTTATCTTATGTATAACCCTATATTAAAAATTATTTAGTTATTAAACTTTGATTTTAACTATTTTAACCCTTCTTTAAATAAATTGATAATAAATGTCCTAATCTAATCCAAGTGGGCCTAAATGGTCATATTTTATTCCTAAGGTTGTTTTTGGTCGAATTAGACTTATCCAATAGAATTATTACATGTATTAGGGTAATAATAATATCATTTTTACCCTTAACTATCATATTTACTTTTAACCGTGGTAAAAAAAAGTAAAAAGTTACTATTCACCAAAAATTATTTTCATCTCATTGAACCAAATTTTAGTCCTTGATATTAACCGTGTCTCTCAGATTTTCGAAATTCCACTCACAGCAGCGGTAAAATTAAGTTTTATGAAAAAATTCAGTTTTTTAACTACCACTTAGTGGTTTCACTATTCATCAAAAAATGAAAGTTTCCAGAAAAATACCAAAAATTAGGCCTAAGATATATTTGATATTATGAATTCAAAAATGATGTTTATTTTACCAAATTCAAAACATATCAGTTACATTAACTAATTTAAAAATTAATTCCCTTCGTTAAGACAAATAGCGTGTTTTTAAGAGATAATAAATATCAAAAGATTGACACTTGTTTATGTCTGGTTTAAATGTGAAAATACATCCAATGAACAAAATTGTATTAAATTGTAAAAATATATTCTAAATATACTTTAAAACCACTCAAATTAATAATTTATCACTATTAATTATTTCGATTAAAAAAGTTGTTTTTAATTAAAATTTAATAATTTTCACTATTCATCAGAATATGAAAGTTATCCAAAAAATACCAAAATTTCACCCTAAGCTAATTTCTATATTCTGAATCTAAAAATTAAGTCCATTTTGAAAAGTAAAATTTACAAAATTTCAAAAAGTGGTTATTACTATTCATAACAGCTAGCTTTAATAATATTTTAATAACATATCGTTGTTTAGTGAAACTCGATATTACGTACGACGCAAGCTATCGAGGAAGGCCGCAGTTGTGTGTAAAGCAAGCCAAGCTAGTTTTGTGTGTAGTGAAAGATTCCTTTGATGATTTATATAACATAAAAACAAAATATTTCTCATAAAAGTCTCAGGTGTTACATTCTACCTCCCTTAAAATGAATTTCGCCCTCGAAATTCGTCACTTTTTAACAAAAAGATGAGAATACCTCTCCCTCATCATATCCTCAAGCTCCCATGTAGCTTCTTCTAATTGGTGGTTCCTCCATAAAACTTTCACCAAGCGAGTGGTCTTGTTTCGTAGAAAATTTTCACTATGATCTAGAATCTCTATCGGCTGTTCTTCATAAGAAAGATCTTGCTCCAGCGGTACAACTTCTGAGCTGAGTACATGTGAAGGATCAGGTATGTACTTTCTCAGGAGAGATACATGGAACACATCGTGAACTTGAGAGAGATTTTGTGGAAGCACCAATCGGTAAGCTACCTTTCCAACACGATCCATTATTTTGAAAGGACCGATATATCTAGGGCTCAACTTCCCCTTCTTTCCAAATATCATGACCCTCTTCCAGGGAGATATTCGTAAGAACACTTTATCACCCACTTCAAACTCTAGGTCTTTTCTTCAGTTATTGGCATAAATTTTCTGTCGACTCTGAGCTTCTCTTATGTGTTTTTGAATAGATCGGACCTTTTCTGCCATCTCATCAACAAGATCAGGTCCTAATAGCTTTATTTCCCCAACTTCATCCCAGAAAGTTGGAGTCCTGCATTTCTTTCCATAGAGATCATCATAAGGAGCCATCTGAATACTGGAGTGAAATCTATTATTATAAGAAAATTACACCAAAGGTAGGTGTTGATCCCAACCACCTTTGAAATCCATAGAGCAAGCTCTCAACATATCTTCTAGAGTTTGAATTGTTCTCTCAGACTGACCGTCTATCTGAGGATGATAAGCAGTGCTGAAACTCAACTCTGTATCCAGAGTATGCTAAAGAATTCGCCAGAACTTCAAGGTAAATCTCGAATCCCGATCAGATATAATAGAAAGTGGTACTCCATGAAATCTTACCACTTCCTTTACATATATCCTAGAAAGCTGATCCAGATAGAAATCCTCTCTAATAGCAATGAAGTGTGCAGACTTTGTAAGACGATCAACTATGACCCAGATAGCATTATTTCCTTTGGATGTTTTAGGAAGTCCTGTGACAAAGTCCATAGTGATGTTTTCCCATTTCCATTCGGGTATGGGTAATGGTTGTAACATCCCCTTAAACTTCTGTCTCTCAGCTTTAACTTGCTGACAAACCAAGCACTGAGAGACATATTCAGCAACATCTCTTTTCATTCCATCCCACCAGAAGTACTCTTTCAGGTCCCTATACATCTTTGTGCTTCCAGGATGAATAGAGAATGAAGAACTATGACCCTCATCCAGCAGATCCTTCTTTAATTCTGGGATGGGAGGAACACAAACCCGATTCCTGAACTTTATTATCCCATCACAATAAAGGTTTAATTCAGGAATATTTCTCACCTTCTTTTGTAACTCTACATCTTCTTTCTGTGCCTCTTTAATCTTCACATGTATAGATGGTTGAACATTCATTTGAGAAAGATACAATTTCCCCCTTCCATTAAAATTCCAAGATCCATCCTTTGTAAATCCATAAATATTGGATCTTTTGTGATCCTCATCATGGATAAGCTAGCATGGTCTTATCGAATTAATGCATATGCAACCTTGTTTGCTTTCCCAGGGTGGTAATGAATTGAGAAGTTGTAATCCTTAATCAGTTCCAACAATCTTCTTTGGCGCATATTCATCTTATTTTGTGTGAAAATATACTTTAAACTTTTATGATCAGTATAAATGTCACACCTTTCTCCATAAAGATAGTGCCTCCAAATCTTTAATGCAAAGATTACCCCAGCTAACTCCAAATCATGTGTTGGGTAATTTTTCTCATTGATTTTCAACTGTCGTGCGGCATAAGCTATCACCATATCAATTTGCATAAGAACACACCCCAGCCCCTTCTTGGATGCATCGCTGTAGATCACAAACCTTTCTCCACTATAAGGCAGTGTGAGAACAGTGCACTGGATAACCTTCTTTTCAACTCCTTGAAATTCTCTTCACATTCCTCCATCCAAACAAACTTAACTACTTTCCGAGTCAACCTGGTGAGTGGATTAGATAATCGTGAAAAATCTTTCACAAAACGTCGATAATATCCAGCCAAACCAAGAAAACTTCAGATCTCAGTTACTGTTGTTGGTCTCGACCATCTTTCGATAACCTCTGTTTTCACTGGATCCACAAATATCCCTTCTTTTGAGATTATGTGACCCAAAAATGAAACTTTTTGAAGCCAAAATTCACACTTGGTAAATTTGGCATAAAGCTTCTCCTTTCTCAGGGTCTTCAATATAATTCTCAAGAGATCTTCATGTTCTTCCTTTCTCTTTGAATAGACAAGAATATAATCTATAAAGACTACCAAAAATTGATCAAGATAGTCTCTAAAGACTCTATTCATCAGATCCATGAATATAGTAGGGGCATTAGTAAGACCAAATGGCATCACTATAAATTCATAGTGTCCATACCTTGTACGGAAAGACGTCTTTGGTATATCCTCCCTTTTGACCCTTAATTGATGATACCCTGAACGAAGATCAATCTTGGAAAAGTATTGAGATCCGTGTAGTTGGTCAAATAAGTCATCAATGCATGTGAGGGGATATTTGTTCTTGATATTGATCTTGATAAGTTATCGATAATCAATGTAGAGTCTCATTGATCCATCTTTCTTCTTAACAAATAGAACAGGTGCTCCCCAAGGTGACGCACTAGGGCGTATGAATCCCTTATCAAGATTCTCTTGGAGTTTCTTCTTCAATTCCTACAACTCAATTGAGTCCATTCTATAAGGTGTCTTTGAAATAGGCAAAGCACCTGGTACGAGTTCTATTGAAAACTCAACTTCACGATTTGGTGGAAGACCCGGCAATTCCTTCAGAAAGACATCATCAAACTCCCGTACAATGGTCATATTCTTAATTGTGAGTTTCTCACCAAACATTTTAGATAAATAACCTTCATTCAGTGGAATCAAGACCCATAAGATGGAAGAAATTTCCACTGGAAGGTTATGTTCATCCTTGCATTGATAGACGATCATAGATTGATCTGGAATATGAAATGTGACTTCCCTTCTTTGGAAATTGATATGATCTCCATATAAAGAAATCCAATCCATGCCAAGAATCGCATAAAATTCCACTATAGGAAGGATCACAAGATTTGCAGGAAGCACTTTCCCACAAACTTCAATCGGGGAAGAATTATAAACTTTTGATGCGACTGTTGTGCCATTAGGGGTTGTCACAGCTAACTCAACATCTAATTGTTGAGGTAATACGGTGATACTCTTAGAAAAATCTTCATAAATAAAAGAGTGGGTGGATCCAGAATCAAATAAAACATTTTCTACTTTAGAGTGGATGGTAAGTCTACCTTTCACCACATCGTTATCGTACTCCACATCGCTGATAGAAATTGTATGTGACTTTCCTTTGTCTTTAGCCTTAAGATTTTGTTGATGTCGACCATCATCAACAACCCTTGGATTAGGGCATTTATTGGCATAATTCCCCATATCCTTGCACTTGAAACATTGAAGTGTAGTAGGTTAATTCTGTGTGTCCCTTCCTTTGTTTGCATCATTAGACATCTTCTTCCCATCATTGCGACATTCAAATGTCTTATGACCTTCCTTTCCACATTTGAAACATTTACTTGTCCATTTAATATAACTACCTCCATATTTCTTTCCACACTTTGAGCATAAGAGAAAGCTCATCTTCTTTTCAGTGTGCTCTTTAGATTTTCCTTTGAATTCAATTTTCCTCTTCTTATCAATCCCATATGACTGATGGGTAACTCCAATCTCCATCTCAGCTTTGAGAGAACATCGAACAATTTCCTCATAGCTATTGAAGTCCCTTATGGCTAAGGCCCTTCGAAGACTTGGTTTTAAGCCACTAAAGAATCGACCGATCTTACTCTCAGGTTGGATAATAATACCAGAAGCATACCTTGAAAGTCTTGTAAAATTTTCTTCATAGGTACCAACAGATTCATCATCCTTTTGCTTTAGTTCAAGAAACTCTTTCTCCATCTTTGTTCGGAGAATACGAGGGAAGTACTTATTGAAAAATATGTTCTTGAACTTGTCCTATTCCATGGACTCAATTTCGTCCCTTTGCCTCGTATTCTTAATAAGATTCCACCATTGATCAACATCTCCTTCCAAACGATACACTACTAGGATGAATTTATCATGTTCAGAACATTGAAGAACTGAAAATATCTTTTCAGTAGTACTAATCCATTGTTCAGAAACTAATGGATCAGTAGACCTGCTGAAAGAAGGTGGACGCTGCCTCATGAAGGATTCAACAAAATGTTGCTCCTTCCTTTGCTCGTTTGGAGGTCCTGCATGATTCATAGCTTGAGAAAGTTGTGTGAGCATGGCTATAAGATTTTGCATTCCATCTCCCATAACGTTTGGTTTCTCAGGGGGACAATCATTGCATTTCCCGTCGCATTCCGTATTAACACGGTTCCTTTGGGTTCCAGCCATTGACTAAAACCAAGAAGAATAGTGTGAGCAACACTAATTATAATAGGAAAACCACATAATCAAGAATAAAATTTCACACTTAAGATATTATCATAGGTTATTCATGGCCATTTCTAAAACACTAAGATTTTTTTCTATGCTTATAATTATCCTTAGGGTTCTTACTAAGGCTTTCACATCCTAGTTTCTAAAGGTTGACTATACCTTTCCTCTGATACCAACTATAACGACCCATAATTTACATACATTGTTATTACTTCAAAATTTAAGCATACTTATTACAACATATAACAAAACCATGAAAGGACCATATAGGTATAGTGTATTTAGAAAATGGGAAACATAAACAACTGGTTCATAAAGAGTCTACACTATCTCCCATTTATTTCATCATATCTATAGTCCCTTTTGGAATATCTTACTTAATAACCTTCTTCCTGACCTAGGGAAAGAAAAAATACAAAAGGGTGAGCTCAAATGCTCAGTAAGGGTAAACAAAAGAAATATCAATCACATCATATTCATAAGAACATAACATTTTGGAAATATTAACCTGCAAAAGAGATCATAATTTCATAACATGGGATAAATCATAGTAGTCAAATGAAATCCCAATAATCATAACTTAAAACATGAAACTTTGTGGCATACACACATAATCATAGAGAATCATTTCTTATTAGTCAAGACTCATTGCCAAGACTATCTTAGTGGACAAAGTCCATTTCTGAACCGAGTTCACTCCTCGTTTCAGTCCTGTTTCACTGAACCGGTTTAACCTGCCGTTCTGGCCATGTCTATCTCATGAGATATAAAATCTTTACCCAATTCATTGGAGGGAGATATAGGTCCCAACCATCTCATAATGATACCATTCTTATGTGTGCAACAAAATCATAAATCATACATCATTGCATAACCCATGTAATAAAAATGGGATTCTTAAACATCATGACATCATAAAAAAATTCATATAAGATAAAGGAATTCATAAAAATAATTCCATCACAACATAATCAAATAAATGTAATAATAGGGATAGAAACAGAACCCTATATTATCTTAGATGGAAAATCATTTTGATCAAAAAAACTTGAACTCCATTCTTGAGGAAAATATATTTTTTACTTTAAAAACATTTTTCCTTTCTTAACATGTCATACAATTTTAAACTAAAAGAAGTTGATTAAAAATAAAAATGAAAACTTGTAAAGGATTCTTCTTGAAAATAATGTTTTAAAAATCCATTCATGCCATATAAGTTAAAAAACAACATTCTTCTCGTACTTTTTTCGGAAAAGTCAAAAAGTACCTCGTACGAAAAATGACAAAAGATTCCTTTTATATATTTTACTAAAAACTCACCGAATGGTAAAATTGGATTTAAAAAATTGTAGGTGGATGGAAACAATATTACATATTTAGGAAACATGGATGTGGATGATAAAATACACCCCAGTAAATACCAAAGTATAAACAATCTCGGATAAAATGAGATTGTGATATTTTCCCTTACCTTAGGTCCGATTTGCTTCATAAGTGTCCGAACCTCCTGTATAATGATTTAAATAATGTTATTGACTTATTCCAGAATCATAATTATTTTTATGATATCATATATGGTCATATTCTTAGCTTCTTATTAGTAATATTTCATTACTACTTATTATTAGGGTGTTTATTACTTTTTGTTCTTATGCGCGTTTTGTCGAATAAATTCTTATTTTTCTTTTTAGGTTATAGATACCTCATTTCCAGAATGGTATTAGTGTAATATATATCATATTAATTCACTCAATTCATTTATATAATCATTATTCAATGAATATCATGTATAACGAGTCGCATCACATCGTGGAGACGGTATTCCGTACGTACGCACGAGCGATGATATCGTTCCCATGATCGCGGAATTGTATTGGAGTTTATGTATATTGTTTCAGAATCAATATCTATTTACAATAATCAAATATAGTTATTATTTACACCATTATACCCATCCGAGTAAGGTGGTGGTGGAAAATAGATTACACTACGGCGTGGAGACGGTATTCCGTACGTACGCACGCGTGGTGATTTCGTTTTCAATAGGATGGATAGATAGTGAAAAAGATTTGTTTCATACTTATAATAAAATATCAGTATATGAGTGATACTTATGTTATTACTTCATAATGAAACAACTAAAGAAGAATAAGTGGAAGAAGAAATAAATATGAAAGAATCGGTAACGGGCATTACCTCTTCTTTGAAGTGCCACTTTGATACCTCCTCTTAGGGCACTAAAATTGTTCTTTGAAGAAGACCAGGACCTCTAGGATGTTTCTAGGGAAGTGGATAGGAGATATTGGCAGGGTTTGGCCGAGATTTAAGGCTCAAAGTGGTGTGAGGAAGAGAGGGAGGAGGTGCCCTTTTATAAGGGAGGAGAGGAGCACCTTTGGAATAACTAAATATATTATTTTATTATAAAGTTAAATTCGGTTTTTAATAGCTCCAAATTGATATATTTCGAAGCTAATGTGGGTATGGGTCTAAATACTCTCATCAAATAGAATTTATACAAGTTTAGGTATCAATTTTAACCTTGTCATTTAGATTTAACTTTAAGTTTGATAATTTAACTTTTACCGTGTATTTTTTTTCTTACACTATAAGGTTAATAAACATACTATATCAAGACAAAAGAACCCCAAGTTGTTTATTATTAATATATATAACGTTATCTAAGTCATTTGGCTGAAACTTAGATTTTTAAGAATAAAATAACAATTAATAATATAGTATTTGTTTTAAAAACTATTTTATGTCAATTTTGACACTATATGGTAATTGATTTTTGTGAAAATCATAAAAGAATGATTAGTTCGAAAAAATTTAGTTAAATCAATAATAATATGTCATATTAACATATAAAATTATTTTAATTCATAAAAAGTCTCAAATTACATTTATTTGGGTATTTATAACATCAATTATGTCAATATTTGATTAATAAGATAATTACTGCATCATCATTGTATCATAAATAAATTAAATTATATTAAGTCTAAAAATTACAAATAAAATACCATTATGTATTAAATAGTTTTATCTTTCTAATGAATATTTATAGTCGAATTTATCTCATGTATAACCCTATATTAAAAATTCTTTAGTTATTAAACTTTGATTTTAACTATTTTAACCCTTCTTTAAATAAATTGATAATAAATGTACTAATCTAATCCAAGTGGGCCTAAATGGTTATATTTTATTCCTAAGGTTGTTTTTGGTCGAATTAAACTTATCCAATAGAATTAGGACATGTTTTAGGGTAATAATAATATCATTTTTACCCTTAACTATCCTATTTACTTTTAACCGTGGTAAAAAAAAGTAAAAAGTTACTATTCGCCAAAAATTATTTTCATCTCATTGAACCAAATTTTATTCCTTGATATTAACCATGTCTCTCGGATTTTCGAAATTCCACTCACAGAAGCGGTAAAATTTAGTTTTATGAAAAAATTCAGTTTTTTAACTACCACTTAGTGGTTTCACTATTTATCAAAAAATGAATGTTTCCAGAAAAATACGAAAAATTAGGCCTAAGATATATTTGATATTATGAATTCAAAATGATGTTTATTTTACCAAATTCAAAACATATCAGTTACATTAACTAATTTAAAAATTAATTCCCACCGTCAAGACAAATAGTGTGTTTTTAAGAGATAATAACTATCAAAAGATTGACACTTGTTTATGTCTGGTTTAAATGTGAAAATACATCCAATGAACAACATTGTATTAAATTGTAAAAATATATTATAAATATACTTTAAAACCACTCAAATGAATAATTTATCACTATTAATTATTTCTATTAAAAAAGTTGTTTTTAATTAAAATTTAATAATTTTCACTATTCATCAGAATATGAAAGTTATCCGAAAAATACCAAAATTTCACCCTAAGCTAATTTCGATATTCCAAATCCAAAAATTAAGTCCATTTAAAAAAAATAAAATTAACAAAATTTCAAAAAGTGGTTATTACTATTCATAACAGCTAGTTTTAATAATATTTTAATAGCATATCGTTGTTTAGTGAAACTCGATATTGCGTACGACGCAAGCTATCGAGGAAGGCCACGGTTGCGTGTAAAGAAAGACAAGATAGTGTTGTGTGTAGTGAAAGATTCCTTTGATGATTTATATAACATAAAAACAAAATATTTCTCACAAAAGTCTCGGGTGGTACACCCTCCCTCCCATATCAGAAAGCACCCTTGGAATAATTCTCATTAGTAACACTAAAGTCTCCTTTCCATTGAGGAGAGGTATGAGATCCTCAAAAATACAATTTCACATGTATTTTAAATAAATTAGAAGAAACATTTATTCCATATCTTGTACTATTCCTCACCTCCCAGAGGACCCAACACACCACCATGAAAATCATGCTATGTACTTTAATCTCTACACCCTTTTGATTCGCCCTTGAAATTAGGATTCCAAAAAGTCTATGATGGACTCTCCACCCCATAGATTCCCATTTCCTACCCAATGTATTTCCAAGATTTATATCTTGATAATATATTATAGATATATTTATGGAAAGAAGATTCAAGGCTGGATCAAGAAGTTCCTTATGCAGTTTTCTGTTTTCATCATCCATTTTGAGGTAGGCAGAATATAATTTATTCTACTCATTCTAGAACATGAAGGATTGGTTTTTAACTTCCTATATCTTTGATTTTTTTGTAAAATTATTATCATATTAGTACCAAAACCTTTATTTGTAATAATTCAATTATGTTTCTATATAAAATTATTTAATGAAAATTATTTTCAAAAGAAATGGTTTTTAGTTGAAGATATTTTCACATGTGTGTTAGTGTGTTTTAATGTGCATATGGGAAAGATCATTTGAAGTGCCTCCATTAATAAGGTAAACATGGGGTGAGTAATGGTCAGAAGTTTCACTATCAATGGGGGTCACTGAGTGATTAATTAGTGATAGGATAACTCACCACTCATGAGTATAGGGAGGTCCTTGGTATACATGTATGTGTGTGTGTGTGTGAGTGTGAACATAGGATGATTATGCCAACTAGTAAGATTTTGTGATAAAACGCGTTTAATTCTTTTCTTAGGTGGAACTTATCTATGAATTGATAATAAACTATTTATTTTATTCTATTATAATTGATATAAAATATGATAACATGTTCTTACCTGAGAAATATGTGTTGGGAAGTATTTGGGGATTACCTATTAAGATTTATACTCCAACCCTATTTATGAAATTTGATGATTTTTTTGACATTTTATTCAAATATATAGGTAAAGGAAAAGTGTTAAATTTATCTAGTGGTGAATCATGATACTTCATCCTCAGTTTAGTATTTAGATCTTGGATTTGTCTCTTAGCATCATTGGAGTGATTCCACATTGGTGTTACTATGTATGGATTCCATTTTGTTTCTTGTATTGTATTTTAGTACCTTTTAAATACTATAGTTATGTTATTTTCAATTAGTTTAATTTTTAAATTTATTGTTATTACTCATTCATCATATAGTTGGTTTGGTATTTTGTAATTTTTTTTGGTTGGGTTGGTACTTCAGGAAAAATATTTCTAAAGCTTTTGATGAAGCCCTTAGAATTTATTTCGAGCATTTTGTGTCTTAGAGATATATCCTAAGGTTTTTGGAACCTAGACCTCTTACCAATACAATGGGTGAGGGGTGGGATATCACACATTTATATTGTGGTATCTGGAGGAGGTGTAGTACCCAACGATCAGGTATGAAGTCACCCCAATTTTTCTTTCTATTATTTGGTGGTACAGAAGAAGGTGGAGGTTATAAAAAAGATTAATTCTCTAGGAGGTGAGCCTTGTGAGAGTGTCCAACATAAAATATTGAGTAGTAGGTAATAAGGCAGTGAATCATAGATTTCTAAGTAGTTGGGTTTCTAGTAGAAGGATAAGTGAACTTGACAGACCTCTCCCATCATTCTAGGGATAGTGGATCATAAGAATCCACCGATTTCTTCCATTTTTGTGCTATGTCTATGGGGGTCATTTTATTTTAAAGGATGAGTGTCTAAAAGATCATGGAGTTCAGTATTAGATTATAATTCATGATTATTTTTGGAAACAACATAATTTTCCTTTGAGGTAGTATCCGTCATAGAGTATTCCAATATTTTCCTAGAAGTTAATGATAGATGGAGTTGGTAGATAGAAGCTTCACGATGAAACCTTTCCTTAGGGACCTATGCTAGAGTGTGGTCTTGGAGTCTATTATTAGATAGGAAAAGGATCTAGGCATGGGAATATTCATACGATGGAGGTTCCAGTTCCAGTAGGACCGGAGGTAGTCCAAGCTTTGATTAGTTTATTGTCTACCCTAGTTTCTTCTTTATTAGATTTGAGATACTTTAAATACTTTTTTTTATCTAAACTTGGTTCATAATTTGGGACTGGATAAAAATATAATTTCTATTCCCTTGATTTTATTCATTCTAGTTGGTGGTTATTCTTCCTTGTTTGATGTGTGTTAGGGATGTAGACTGGTGAATCAGAAACACAAGATAGTGAGGGATTTATTATTTCTATAGATACATCCATGTGATGTTATCCTTGGAATTTATTGGTTTTATTCTATGTGTACATACATCGAATATTTATGTGGTAGAGTTTAATTTTATGATTTGGGGGGTCATCAAGTGGAATTAATTGGTGATCGGGGATATCATATGGGTAGTAGTAATGTGAATCCTCTCTTACCTTATTTATAAAAAGATATTAGTGGATTATCAATTAGAGGATGCTCTCAGGGTTATAGAGGAGTTTCTTAATGTTTTTATAAATGAGTATATGAAACTACCACCTCAACGTGACATTTAATTTATAATATATCTACAACTGTGTGTGTATTCAATTTTGATGTATCCTAATTGAATTGAGATATGGAGTTTCATGAGTTGAGGTTTCCGGTTGATGATATTATGTAGAGGGGTTTCATATAACCAGTGGGTCTCCATAGGATGCTCCGGTATTGTTCTCCAAGATAGAAGATGGTATTCTGAGGTTGTGTGTATACTACCTATAAAGACCCCGGCCCTAGTAGCCTAGAGCTAGTGCCTTACTTTATTACATTGGCATAGATAAAAGACTCGAATCCCAAAGGACCGATTCGTTTATTAGTTTTGGAATCCAGATTACATACATTAAATTTACATATCAACTTGAAAGGGAATACAATATAGAAATTCCATTGGAGACATCCATAACAGCTATATTATCCCAGAAAGTCATTTATAATATTCATATTTATATCCTGGTAAAAAATAAAATCTATGAAAGGGGTGAGATCATATGATTATCAAGGGTAATTAATATAGTATAAGTGAATATAAACAATAATTCATGGTGAATAACTAAAAACACACGTAATTAAAACATAATATTGAGCATAAAATGGCAGGAATAAAATCCGATTAAATAATGTCATAATAAAAAATAACCATGGATATTATAATAGTCAAATAATCACATGGAATATCAATTACCAGTTTTATAATGATGTAATTCATAATTCCATACATCATAAACTTACAGTCAAGGCCTCCACCAAGACACCATATATAATGGGTAAAAACCCAGTCTAGTTTGTCTAATGAGACCTATAGAGACATTGAGGGTCTATATAGGGCCCCACCCATAACTAAATAATTCCAATAAATTCCTAATATTAAAAAGGTTAAACATAATCAATATATAAATATTAAATACAAATAAATTTCCCCAATCTGTAAATATAATCACTAACCATTCTGAGTAGTATGGTGAATGGTATCAAGATAGCACATCCAAAGTCAAAATGATCATAATACATTTAACAACATATGATGGATGATAAACATAAGATAAAAATGCAAATAAAACATAAAATTCAACATAGGTGTTGAAATAAATGAAAATAGTCTAATAAAACCATTGATAAATTCTTGATAGAAAATACACCTTTTATTTTGCAAAGAAGAGTTATTTTGGAAAAAAACATTTGTATTTATCATAATTGTTTGTATAAAACCAGAAATGAAAGAATATAAATTTTCATGAAAAAATTATAAAATTAATAAAAATAATGGAGTATAAAAATATATTATGGATGATACTTGAAAATGGATAAGAAATTGGGAAGTTCCTTTTAATTGGGTTTGCTTATCGGGAAGAATTGAGAAGGGAACCTTGTAAAACATGTATATCACCAAAAAATAAAGATTAAATGATATGAATATATGATTTAGGAACATATAAAAATAATAAATAGGAAGTAAAAAAAACTAAATAAGCATTACATTGGGTGTAAAGTCAACAAAAGAATAACCCAAAGGAAAAATGACAGTTCGGGCAGAATCCCTTACCTTATGTATGAATGTGTATTTCACTTGAACTTATGTCATGGAAAATAAAATTAAATAGATTAATTAATTAATTTAGAACATTTTATAAATTTAATTTATTTGGTATAATTTAATTAAGTTCATTTATGGTCTTTTTATGAGTTATAAGATACAATTTTATTGTTTAGGAGCGTTCGTTTCCTTAGTTTTCATGATCAGTTCGCTTATTTATAAGTAATGGAGTTCATGTAAAATGGGTATAATTATCAAAAATTGGAATTATATGTTATTGGTGAACATAAATAAGTGTAAATGGTTATATATTTCATTTGGTTATATGGTACGAGGATGAATCATTAGATAAGATATTTAGTGATAATCATTTAGATTATTACGGTGGTTATTGATCATAACAAACTCATTTTGTTTTATCATTTAGTATTATGTAAATCTATTAAATCATGATAATAAAAGGGGTTTAATATAAATTTTAAAATTATTATCAACCATTAAAATGGTTTTATGAACAACCTTGAAGAAGTTTATGTAAAATAAAAACTTGTCTTCCTTGAAGGTGATGAAACAACACCTTATAGATGATGTTTCCATTTTTAGAATAAAAGGGTTAGGGGAAGGGGATTGATGATGGATTATTACATTAAAATAATAAAATTCAAATAAATGTAAGGTAATTTAGATTTAATTATATTTGGATTAGGGTATGTGAGGAAATAATAATAGAATAACTAAACTTGAAAAGAAATTAAAAGGAAAAGGACGGGGATTTACCTCTTGAACTCTCCTCCTTGAGAACCTCCTTAGGGAAATGGTTTTGGTATTTTGATGAGACCAAGATCTCATGTATGTGGGTTAGGTTCTTTAGAAGAGTAATGGGAAAAGAATTTATAGGGGTAAAAGATTGTAAGGTGTGAGGATAACAGGTGGTGAGGGGTGGTATTTATTATAAAGGAGAGGGGTGTTTTTTGAATATTTTATTTATTTGTTTATTATTTTGGATCAATAATATGAATATTTTGAGAATTATCATCAAATATATTAAAATATTTAAGTATAGTTTGATATTATGGGCTTAAATTATCCATACATCACCTATGAATCAATAATTCATGTAGTTAGCATATATCGTAAATTATCGTATTTTATTACTTACAAAAAATTCTAATATTTTAGAAAAATCAAAAAAATTCACCCTAAATATTTTTAAATGTATAGAATTAAAAAATGAACTCCATTTTATGAAAATAATTTTATAAATATAATAAATTTAATTTTTAATTAAAATCATCAATTACTCAAAAATTATAGATTTTAAATTTATAACTGATTTTATAACACTCTAAAAAATTAACTAAGATGTCATAAATTTATCCTAAAATCATAAGGAAAAAAATGTAAATTTTAGAATCTATTTTATGAAAATATATTTCCTTTTAAATAATTATATTAATTATAAAATTTTAATTAAATATTTATGATTTATAAAAATACCAACACGTGATTAATAATTTTTAAAATATTCATTTACTTATACTATGATATAATTATATCATTATTTCATTTATAAGATACCTAATATTTATTTATACTTTAATGGTGATGTTACTATTCATTTGGATATTTTACTATTCATATGGGTCATATTACTTTTCCTAAGGTCAATTTACTATTTCATTGGTATAGGTTCCTTAACTTCTGGAAATACCTATTATTTATTTCATTATTCATTTATAAAGTTTGTATTGTGTTCTCTAAGTGATTTTATGTGGTTTATATTATATGAAATAATCATAATAAAGAAAATTTCATTGATATAGTTTTGGATCATTACATTCTCCCCACTTATAAAAAATTTCATCCTCGAAATTTCCGTAATGTCATTTCATGAAAAAGATTTAGGTAGTTCTTCATCATAAGTTCCTCATGATCCCACATTACCTCTTCTATTTTATGATTTTTCCAAAGTACCTTTACCAACAAAGTCATCCTATTCCTCAATACCCTTTCTTTAGTGTCCCGAATCCAAATAATATCATCACAATAAGATAAGTTAGATTCCAATTCTATTCCTTCAAAAGTGAGTATATGTGTTGTGTCTGACATTTACTTCCTTAACAAAGAGATATGGAACAAATTTTATAATTTAGAAAGGCTAGGTGACATTTCTAAATGACAATACACATCTCAAATTCTCTCTAGAATTTCAAAAGTGCCAATGTACCTGGGGCTCAATTTCACTTTATTCCCAAATCTTATAACACCCTTCCATGGAGATACATTGAAGAAAACATGATCTCCCACTTTAAATTCCAAATCCTTACTTCAATTATCGGTATAGATATTTTTCCTACTCCAATCTTCTTTGATATGGGTTTGAATAGTCTTTACCTTTTTCTATTTTTTCCTCCACAAGATCTAGGCCCACAAGATTCCTTTCACCAACTTCATCCCAAAAAGTTGGTGTATGACATCTCTTTCCAAACAATGCTTTATATGGTTCCATTTTAATACTTTAATTGAAACTATTATTGTAGGAAAAATCCACCAAAGGTAAATAATTATCCCACATATCTTGAGAGTTAAGCGAGAATGATCTGAAAATGTCTTCTAAATTTTGGATCATCCTTTATAACTACCCATCAGTTTGTGGGTGATAGCCAATGCTCAAATGAAGCTCAATATCAAAATATTTCTGAAGAATTATCTAGAATTTTGATGTAAAACATGGATCAAGATCATATAAAATTAAGGTAGGTTCTCCATGAAGTATTTAAAATTCATTAATATATATTCATGTAAGGTGATCTAGTATAAAATCCCCCCCTATAGAGAGGAAATGTGAAGATTTGGTAAGTCGACCAACAATCACCCATATTGCATCATTCTTTCTTGGAGTTTTTGGTAATCCAATGACAAAATACATGGTGATGTCATCCCATTTCCATGTAGGAATAGGTATAGGTTGCATGAATCCTCTAGGATGTTGTCTTACAGGCTTTACCTATTGATAGACTAAACATATTTATGCATAATAAGTAATTTCCTGCTTCATGTTATCCCACCAGAAATGTTCCTTCAAATCTCTATACATATTTGTGCTACTAGGGTGTATAGAGAAATTCAAACTATGGGAATCATCCAATAACTCCGTTTTTAGCTCAAGTATAGAGGGAACACATAGCCTCCTCCAAAATTTTAAAATTACATCCTCACATAAGAAGTCTAAAAATTCCCATTATTCGGATCTTTGATTTTCTTTTGAAGATTCTCATCATCATATTGAGAAATTTTAATCCTTTATAATAAATATGGTTGGGAAACAAATTAAAAAAGTAAGGATGTTTCACCTTCCTTGAAAATTATCATACCCATATTTTGTATATCTATTTACACAAAGTCCTTGTTAATCCCCATTTTGTTTATAACTCCATGATCCTTTCTGCTCAATGCATTATCCACCTTATTTTCCTTTACTAGGTGATAGTGTATTGAACAATAAAAATCCTTAAGTAGCTCGATTCATCTCCTTTGCCTCATGTTGAATTATTTATGTGAGAATATATATTTCAATATCTTGTGATATGTATATATCTCACTTCTTTTTCCATAGAGATAGTTCCTCTATATTTTTCGAGAAAATATTACAGCTTATAACCCAAGATCATGAGTTGGATAGTTCTGTTCATGAGTTTTTAACTTCCTTAATGCATAGGTAATAACTCTATCATTACGCATAAGGGTACAACCAATTTATTTATTTGATGCATCAATATAAATAAAAAATCAACCATTTCTTGATGGTAGAGTAATGATAAAAGAAATCACTAATATCCTCTTCAATTATTCAAAACATTCTTCACATTATTTTTTTTGATATGAACTTAATCCCTTTACGAGTAATCTTGGTTAATGGGTTATCCAATTGGGAAAAGTTCTGAGTGAAACACTAATAATAACCTTCTATAAAAATAAAACTACACACCTTGTTTATGTTCATTGGTATATGACATTCTTGAATTGCCTTTGTCTTCACAGTATCAACTGATATTCCATTCTAAGAGTCAATATAGCTATGAAAGGAAACTATTTGAATCTATAATTCACACTTTATAAACTTCACATATAACTATTTTCTTATAATAGTATCCAGAAAAAAAATGGTTCTCATAGCCCTTATATATTTTGAAATATATTAATATATTATCAATAAATACCACAAAAAATTCATCAAGATATTCCTTTAACACTCTGTTCATTAGATCTATGAAAACAGATGGTGCATTAGTTAGTCCAAATGGAATTAGTATAAACTCATAATATCCATATATGGTTTGAAATGATATCTTTGGAATATCTTCCTTCCTCACATGAAACTGATGATATCCAGATCAAAGGCCAGTTTTCAAAAAGTATTGAGCTCCATGAAATTGATGAAACAAATCATCAATGTGAGGTAGGGGATAATAGTTCTTTATTGAGATAACATTGATTTCTCTATAATCATTTCACAACCTCATAGATCCATATTTTGTTTTGAAAAAGAGTACAAGGGATCCCATAGAGAAACACTAGGGCGAATAAATAATTTATCACTCAATACCTATAGTTGTTTCTTCAGCTCTAATAATTCCATAGTATCCATTATATAAGGAGTCATTGATATAAGTCTTGCATCAAGAATTAAATCAATATAGAACTCAACATCCAACTATGGAGGATGTACAGGTAAATCATCTGGAAATTCCTAGATATATTATTTCAAAATAGATGAATCTTAAATTTGAATATTTCTTTCATAATTCATAGATGATATTTCTCTTGATCTATAAGAATTTCATTCAGTAGAGCTACTGGGGTTGGATCCTGATAAGAATCTGATGATGAGGTTTCTGCTCTAAAGATAAGAGATTCCATGTCTTCCTCAACAATCATAATTTCCTTGTTTTTACAATATATTTTCTCAAAATATTTTGAAATCCAGTCCATAATGAGTATTATATCAAATTCAATAATAGTTATAATGAAAATGTCAGAAACTAAATCATAATTATGCGTCATAAAGGGAATTTACTGACACATAGTTTTTGCAAAGATACTTCCCTTAGGGGGTTTGAATTATAAATACTTTATTAAATAAAAATGGAAATGTATAAATTTATTAGAAAACTAGAATGATATAAAGGATTGTGATGATCCAGAATCAAATAAAGCATTTTCTATATTTGAGGAAACAATTAAAGTAACTTTTACCACATCGTTAGGAACTTCAACCTCAACAGTTGTGACTAAATAAGTTTAGCCTTTATCCCTTGTCCTTATTTGTAGAAATTTTCCTTGAATATTAGGAAAATCATTTTCATAATGTCCCATATCTTTGAAATTTTAGCATTTAACATTGGTAGATTATTTATTTTTCTTGAAATCATGGGCTTGGTGGCCTTTTTCTCCACACATGTAACAAACACCCATACCCTTCAGGCAAGTACTGGGGTGTTTCTTCCCAAAATTATCATAGGATAGAAAATAAAATATTCCCTTCTTCCCCTTTCTTTATTTACTTTTATAAAGTGTTCACCAACGCTCTTATTCTATTTGTTTTTAATACTTATATAATTCTCTTTTTTGTCTTGATAACACATGAGACTATATCTTTATATGATGATAAATTTTAGGAGACCAGTACCTTTCTAAGGAATTGTTTTAAACCATAAAATAATTGATCAATCTTTCTCCTTGGATTACGTATGTAGTCTAAGGCATGCCTTAATAACCTTGTAAATTTGGCTTTATACTTTGTAACATTTTCATCCCTTTTTTGGTTCAAACTCAAGAACTACCTCTCTATATCCGCCCCCTATTCACAAGGAAAATATTTTTCTATGAAAATTTCCTTAAAATCCCTTTGTTACATATTTTTAATTTCTTACTCCTCCTTTGTTTTTTATTAATGACCACCAATGAACCACATATTCTAAGAGATGATAAAATTCCATGATAACCTTCTCCCTTTTATTAATTCCCAAAGAAATAAATATCTTCTCCACAGAATTAATCCACTACTCCACTAAAAATGGGTTTATAGTCCCATTTAATGACAGAGGTTGTTTTCCCATAAACAGGTATAACATTTCTCCTTCATTTTGTGGATTAGGATGTTCCATATGGGTAAGGTTATTGTTCATAACATGAGTTAGCTATCCCAGTATAGTTATAAGTTGCTTATCACCAGTCAAAACTCTAGTACCAATATAATTATCTTTCTTAGGAGGTAAATAACTACATGGGATATGTGTGTTGATATGGTTTCCATTACTTTTACTAGGTTCCATTTATTTATAATAGCATACACTAGATTAGGGTATGAATCAAAATGTATAATATCATACTAGAAAAAAACCTAGAATTAATTAAAACTTTATGAATTGCTAATATCATAATCATAAATATGGTTTCTTTGGGAAAAAATTTAATTTTAAATCCTTTTGAATTTTTTGTAAAGAAAATGTGAATTATCCTAAGAACATCCCCTAGGAGTGTCAAACCAGGTGCATAGTAAGGCCCATTTCATGTACCAGGTTACCCCGAGTCAGGCCCGTGACACCTTATCAGAGTTATTAACCCTAGGTACATCTATTATAGAACCAAACCCAATTTTAGTATCTAGAGAGAGTTGTATTTATAAGAATATCCACATAATCTCTACCTCACCAAAATTCTAGGATGTTCTTATATTCTTATCTTCAAATTCTATCTTAGGGTTATACTCCCTAATCTATGTTTTTTAAATCTACTTTCCAAGGTTTCTACTAAAATTTCCCTAATAACAACTATAAAGACCTTGACCCTAGTATCCCAGAGATAGTGCCTTATTTTATTACATTGGCATTGATAAAATACTCAAATCCCAAAGTACTGACCGATTTAGTATTTTTGGAATCCAGATCACATACATGAACTTTACATATCAACTTGAAAGGAAATAAAATATAGAAATTCCATTGGAAACATCCATAACTCCAAGATTATCCCTATAATTCATTTATAATATTCATATTTATATCTTGGGAAAAAATAAAAAATAATAAAGGGGTGAGATCAGATGTTCAGTATGGGTAAGTAATATAGCGGAATAAAAAATAATGCATGGAGAGTAATTAAAAACTCATGTCATTAAAACATAATCTTGAGAAAAAAATAGAATGAATAAAAGCTGATTAAATAATTAAATAATAAAACATAACCATGGATATTCTACTAGTTTAATATTCACATTTAATATCAATTAATAGTTTTATAATTATGGAATACATAATTATAGACATCATAAATATACCATCAAGGCTTTGGCCAAGACACTATACATAACGAGTAAAAACCCAGTCTAGTTAGTCTCATGAGACCTACCGATGCATTAAGGGGATATATAAGTCCCCACCCATAACTTAATATTTCCAATGAATTCCTCATATGAATGGGGTTAAAAATAAACAACATATATATATGAAATGTAAATAACTTTTCCAAATCTATAAACATAATCACTAACCATTCTGAGTACTATGGTGAATGGTATAAAGATATCATATCCACAATCAAACTGATCATAAAACATTTAATAACATAGGGTGTGTGATAAATATAAGATATCTATCTCAATAAATCATAAAATTAAACATATGTTTTGAAATAAATTAAAATACTCTAATAAAATCATTGATAAATTCTTGAGAGAAAATACCCCTTTTGTTTTGCAAAAAAGAGTTCTTTTAGAAAAATCATTTGTACTTATCATAATTGTTTGTATAAAATTAGAAATGAACAAATATAAAATTTTCAGGAAAAAATTATGTGAATTAATTAAAATAATAGAGTATTAACATTTATTATGGATGGTACTTGAAATGGGTAAGAAATTGGGAAGTTATTGTTAATCGGGGTTTCTTACCAGGAAGAATTGAGAAGGGAACCTTGTAAAATATGTATTTTCTCATAAAATAAAGATAAAATGATCTAGATATATGATTTTGAAACATATAAACATAAAATATATTAATTAAACAAAAATAAATAAGCAGTACATCGGGGAAAGGTAGTGAAAGAATAACCCGAAGGAAAAATGAAGATTTAGGTAGAATCCCTTACCTTATGTCTGAATGTGTTTTTCACCTGAACTTAATGTCCTGGATAATCAAATAAAATCTATTAATTAATTAAATCGGAAGATTTTATACATTTAATTTATTTGGTATAATTTTATTAAGTTCATTTATGGTCTTTTTTATGATTTATAAGATACAATTTTATCATTCAAGAGCGTTCATTTCCTTGGTTTTAATGATCAGTTCACTTATTTATAAGTAATGAAGTTTATGTAAAATGGGTATAATTATATAGAATTTAAATTCTTTTTTATTTATGAACATAAATAATTGTAAATGATTATATATATAATTTGGTTATATGGTATGAGAATGAATCATTAGAGAAGACATTTAGTGATAATCGTTTAGATTATTATGACAGTTATTGATCATAACAAAACCATTTTTTATTGTTTAGTATTATGTAAATATGTTACATATAGAACATAAAAAGGGTTATAATATAAATTTTAAAATCAGTTTCAACTATTAATTTTTTTTCATGAACAGACTTGAAGACTGTGATGGAAAATGAAAACTTGTCGTCCTTGAAGGCGATGAAACAACACCTCACGGACGGTGTTTCCCTTTTTTGAATAAAAGGTAGAGAAGAAGGGTCTTGATGATTTATTATTACATTAGAATAATAAAATTTAAAAAAAAATTAAGGTATCGTAGTTTTCATGTTATTTGTATTAGGTGAGGTTAGGATAGAATAATAAAATAAAGAAACTTGAAAAGAAATTAAAAGGAAAAGGAAGAAGATTTTACCTCTTGAACTCTCCTCCTTGAGAACCTCCTTAGGGAAATGGTTTTGTTCTTTTTATAAGACCAAGAGATATTAGATGTGGGGGAGGGTATTGGGAAGAGTATTGGGTAGAAATTTGACAAAGTTAAAATCTTGGAAGGTGTGAGTAGAAGGGGTGGTATTTATAGTGGAGGAGATGAATGTTTTTTTATATATTTTATTAATTTGTTTATTATTATGGCTCAAGACTATTTATAGTTTGAGAATTATCATAAAATATATTAAAATAATTAAGGAGAGTTCGATATTATGGGCCTATATCATACATACATTACCTATGACTCAATAATTAAGGTATCTAGAATATATCGCAAATTAACATATTTTACTATTCACAAAAATTCAAGTATTTTATAAAAATCCAAAAAATTCACCCTAAGAATTTTTAAACATGTAGAATTAATAAATTAACTCCATTTTATGAAAATAATTTTCTAAATATAATAAATTTAATTTTTAATTAGAATCATAGTTTACTAAAAAAATACAGATTTTAAATTTATAACGGATTTTATAGCACTATGATAAATTAAGTATGGTATCATAAATTTATCCTATAATAATAAGTTTTTTTTTAATTTTATGAATCTATTTTATGAAATTATTATTTTTTAAATAATTATATTAACTATAAAATTGTAATTAAATATTTATGACTTACAAAAATACCAACATTTAATTAATAATGTTTAAAATATTCATTTATTTATACTATGATATAATTATATCATTATTTCATTTAAAATATGCATAAATTTTATTTATACTTTAATGGGTGAGGTTACTATTCATTTGGCTAGTTTACTATTCATAAAGGTCATATTACTATTCCTAAGTTCAAGTTACTATTTCATCGGTATAGGTTCCTTATATTCTAGAATTACCTCTTATTTCATTCATTCTTCATTTATAAAGTTTTTATTTTATTATACATGTGATTTTATGTGATTTATACTATATTAAATAATCATAATAAGGGAAATTTCATCGATAGAGTTTTGGGTCGTTACACTTCCCGAGGTTGAATCAGGTGACAGTCAAGAATCGTTACCCCCTTTTGAGGATTGATGATCTTTTCAACCAGATGAAGGGAACCAATTAGTTTTTGAAGATTTATTTTTACTATAGATATCACCTAATGATGGCGAATGATGAATATATTATTAAGAATAACATCAAGTGAAGGTACATTAACTTTGAGTTTGTGTTCATGTCATTCAATTTCATGAATTCACTAACTATGTTCATGGGGATCATGAACACTCCATTACCTGAATTCTTAGACCAATTAAAATTTGTGTTAATCAATTTTATCTTGGTCTAATTGAATTCATAGGAGGAACATGTTGATCATCCCAGAGTTATCATTAATGTTCATTTCCATGACTAGATCTATGGAAAGACATACAAGTAAAAGTTTTGGATGTGGGAGGTTAATTTACATGGGACCATGGCATCTCAGTAGGTTGTGGCTATGGATACATTGTAGGTTGAGGTAGTTGGTTCTTGGGAAACACCCATAAATGTAATAGAGGTTTACAATTTCATTGGTATTCTAGAATATTATATGATGTTTACATTTTATTTCTCTTGGAGTTCAGCCACACTAATATCCTTAAATAGGAATGACTGAGATTTTGTTTAGATTAATAAATTCCATGAAGTGTTTGGTTACCTACAGGAGAAGTGGATCAGTGACCTAGTGCTTCAGCTTTCTGAGTAGAGTGTGATGTTTGAGGTTTTATATGACACATACCATATGGGATTGGGATACATATAGATTTATTACAGGGAGGTTAACTTCTATAAGTATATGCATTTACATCCCCACATCTTTAACTATTACACTAATAATCTGGAGTTAGCAGTAGTTGTGTTTGCACAGATGCTGTGGTGGTATTACCCCATCAGTGATAACTTTGTAGTTATCAGAAACTATAAGATCCTGAAATATGTTTTATATCAGTGGAATCTGAATTTTTGTTTATAGATGTGGATTAAGTTTCTCTTGAATTATGATTTTGAGATCTTATACTCTATGGGGAAGGGGAATTTAGTTGTCGATGCACTGATTTAGAATTCCAAAGGAGATGTGGTTCAAGATTCCAATGATTCTTGGGGAGAGATGAAGGATATTATAGTAATGCATATTAATGCTAAGGAAGTAATTGGTAGATATTGTATTTATCATATGATAGTGTAATTATCCTTGATTCATTAGGTTGAGGAGTCTCTGTGGGAAGACTTACATGCAATGGTGATGTGTGACTATGCTGGCTATGGTGAATCTCCGCAGTGATAGTCAGATGATGGTTAGAACCAAATTATATTTCAAGGGAGTCTGTTTGTTCTATTGGTGATGCACGAGGTATTTCTCTATGAGTTTCACAAATCACCCTTTGCGGTAAATCATGATGTGTCTTAGATGTTTCTGGGTTGAGGAGGAAACTTTAGTGGCCCAAGATAAAGAAATATATGGTAGAGTTCATATCATAGTTTTTAGTCTATTAGTAAGGGAAAGCTAAACACTAAGTTCCTGGAGGGTTTTTGAATCCTTTGGATGTACCTGAGTAGAATTGGGAGGAATTATTGATGGATTTGTTTCACCGATATACCCTAATACAAGAGAGGATGCGATGTAGTTTGGGTGATTGTGGATTGACATATGAAGTCCACTCATTTTTGGGTGATTTTTGAGTTGAGTTTCATGGATGTTTTTGCATGGGGGTATGAAAATGATGTAGTTAAGATTCATGGGTTACCAAGGATTATCATCTCCAATCAATATTATTATTTTACCTTGTGGGTCTGGAGAGGATTTCAACCCTCCTTTGGCTATATGTTATGCCTGAACACTGATTTTCATCCTCAGATAAATGGGTAGAAAGAGTAGATCCTATAGACACTGGATGATATGTTGTGAGATTTTATATTGTATTATGGTATGTTTTGGATAAATAAACTACTTTGGTATAGTTTTACTGCAATAAAATCTATCACTCATCCATTTACATGGATCCATTTGTGGAATTGCATGAGTGGTCATGTTATTCTCCATTGTACTAGACATAGGTTGCAGAGTTATTATTATTGGTCCTGATGTTTTATAGAGAATGAATGAGAAGATCTAGATGGTCCAAGAATATTTTATGGCAGTGCATGACCATAAAAAGTCCTATGATTATCATAGGTGGACCCCCCAAGAGTTTGAGGTTGGAGACCATGTGTTTTTGAGGGATTCTATCATTCAGGGAAGTGGAGGTTTGGAAAACGAAGTAAGATTTCCCCATAGTTCATCAATGCCTTTTGAGGTGTTGGTGTATGTTGATGAGGTGGAATATTGGAAGATTCTTCCACCATGGATGTACATGATCCACGATGTCTACCATGTGTCTTATTTTCATCGGTATCTTCATGGTGACTCCCATATCATTGAATGGGGATAGTTGGACATCAACAATGATGTGACATTCATGGAGTGACCATTATAAATCTATGATCATTGAGAGAAAGTTCTATGTGTATGAAACAATGCAATGTTCTATGTGATATGGAAGAACTATGTCTTGAAAGATAATACTTGGGAGTGTTCGATGTAGGTTCATGCACAGTACCCTTATTTTTTGATTTTTGCTATGTTTTTTTCTTTGATGATGAGATTCCTTAATCTTTCTAATTTTGAGATGTTCCTTTTTTTACTTACTAGTGTCTTTTGTTATTGATTCAAGCATATATAGAGCTTAAACCCCTTCCAAATTGAGATGCCTTATATTTATGAAATGTTTTAAAACCATGAAGGTGAGTTAGTTACTCTAAAAGAAGAGAATATCTTGATATGGGGGTAGGTTTCCCTAATTTGTGTACTTGAGGACGTGTTGTGTTCTAGTTGTTGTGTTTGTTGGATTAGGTTGTGTATAGGTTGAAATTGTTATGTTAATGGTTATGTGGGAGAGATGTGTCTTGTGGTTGGTGTGAGATGGTGTGGTTTTTTGGGATATAACAAGATCCCTGAGTGGTATCTCATAGGATGGTTGTTTGGAACCTTCAATTTCATTTTTGGATTTAGTTTTTATTCTCAAGGAAAATAATCATTTGAGAGGTATCTAATGTAGTGTTTTATGCCTTCTCGATCCATTACTTTATTGGTTTGTTAGTTTAATATTTTCAAAGGATTATTTCAAAGGAGTTGACAAATTTTGGAGATATAATTCTACTACAAAGGGTTGTTCATGATGTGAATCTATGTTCATGATGTGAATTTTTGTTCATATCATAAAGGATTATGATTCATGGCTTGATGTTTTGTAAGAGAATTTAGTTCTTAATAAACTCATGACATGAATGAATTATTCATAGCATGAATGAATTCTAGGCCATGTCACCATGAAATTTGATGAATGTTCTTTAGGTTTTTGAGTTTGAGTAATTCATAGCCTTATCTTAATTCATGGCCCGAATGACGAGTTTCATGAACAATCATTAAATGAATTGGTGATTTGTATCATGAATGTGCCAAGGTCCAACCTATTTATATATTCTGGGTACCCTTAGTTTTACCTTAATACTCTATTTCTCCTCTCAGATTTAGATAAAATAATAGGGTTTTTTAGGATATTTCATCCCATTTCTCCTAGCTTTGATCTTTGGATTATGGAGTTTGATATTTGGAAATATGAGGTGATTTATCATCTTTATCCCTATATTTCCTTTTGTTCCTATTTTAAGAAATCAAAATGGTGATGTTGTTTTGAACGAGGTGTGAATTGGCTGCAATTTTGCAGATCCTTGGGTGTGATTTAGGTTGATCCAAGGATTCATTTTGTAGTGGTGATCTTCCGGTTGTTTATTTTTATCCCTATTGTGCATATAGATTTAGAAATATTTTTTGAGGTAGTGTATCCTCATTGTCTCCCTCTTTATATTCTTGTGTGGATAGTAAAGTTCAATTTAAGAATATAATTAATTGGATGTAGTCTAAAATTGAATGGGAAGTGGAGAATTCTTATGTTTTTATTTTTTAAGATATTACTAAAGGATTTATACATGCTTGTTGCCCTTACTGAAAATAATAGCTGTTTGGATCATTTCTTGTGTTGTAGTTGATATGTATATAAAACCATGGTTATATTGATTGTTTGATTTAACCCTGAATAAAAGGATTAGAATGTATATATATATGGATAATGAATTGGGTTCCCATGTAAATCTAGATTTTGTGTGTGAATACCCATGCTAAGTAACAAAGTAAAGCAATTAAAGTCCTAGTTGATTATGAAATTGTGGTAAATTATCGAATCGAATATTCATTGATATGTGTTTATGCAGATGTTGTGTTTCCATGTGTGGATTGTTAGATTATTGTTATCACTTGTGCGGTGATATTAGTGACCATATTGGGTGTGAAATATATTGGGTAGTGAAGTGGTGGTTGGTTGGAATGAAATGTGATTTGGGATAATATTTAGTAGTGGTGAAAATGGTTGGTTGATGTCTTGTTATATGTTGTGTGGTGCTAATGGTCAATGTAGAATTGATGAACTCGTTTTTTTGTATGGTTGTATTAGTGGCCCGATTATCCATGGAATAAATTGAAATTTCTAAACAGAAATGACATGGGTTGGAAAATGAATGAGCATGGGATGAAATTAAATATAATACTAGGATTAAATTTATGTGTAGTAATTGGATTAAATTAAACATATGATAAATAAATGAATTGTGTTAATTTGAATGAAATGGATTAGTATGTGGGAGTTAGAAAAAACTAATTATTTACGGAAATGGTGGAACATATAATTTAAAGTGGAATTATGTGGGTATGTGTAGTGGTTGTGTGGTGTGTTATATTTAGTGGTGTAACACATTTAAGATAGATATATTGTGGCATAGTGGTGGTGTTGTGGAGTATGCTTGAGAAGTATATATTAACCCATATGTTGGTTATTTTGTGCTATCTATTTATCTTGTATTTTTATATTGTTTCTATTCACACCCACCTGAGTTAGATAAACTTACCTACCCTAATTTGTTTTTGGGTTTAGAGTGTTTTTCCTAACATACAGGTTGGTGATTGATCATATGGATGGATACCCACTCTTACATACTCTTCCTTCAATAGTAGTGATGATGAGATGGGTTTGTGTTGGTGATAAACTAGTGATTAATACAGGTTAGTGTTGGATATCACCCAATCACAACTAGGTTATGTTAGATATCACTCAATGATGATTATATAATTTTTTATGGGGTTCATGTGTGGTAAGAGGAGTGAAAAATATTGATATCCTTTATATTCCCGATACCCTACAACCCTGAATTTGAGATGTGACATTGCGATGAGGTTGTGATTTTGATATTGATTAATGCTTGAAATATATTATAGACCCTTTAGTAGGTTAGGATAAGTAAGTATACATCCTGACCAACATAAAACATGGATGTATATGTGATGATATTTTCATGGATGAGATGGGAGCACATGATGTTTGACACTAGGGTGTGAGTGCAGAAAGCCAGTGTGAAAGCAGTTATGGGGAACATTTTATTTATTTATTATTTTGATACAATGTTACTATATTGGATTCATTATTTGGTGAACACACCATTTTGAGGTTAATATTGGTTAATTGTCATATGTAGATGCATTTTGTTTCTTTTTTTTATTCGCTGGTGCATTTGTGTGATATTTTCACATGTGAATGAGAGACCTTGGATATGATCCTACTATGTATACATGTTATGATCACTCCATGTATATATAAAATATTTTTAATATTTTCAAGTGGATTTCCGGGATCAATATTGTAATTAATAGCTCAGATATTAGAGAAGTTGTTGAGTCACTATCATAGGAATTTGTTTGGTACTTTCCTAGAGACTTTTTCTTATATTTTTTGAATTTTTTCATGCATGATTGTATGGTTTTGGTTTACATTTATATTATGTGATAGATATTATTTGTTTTTGATTTATCATATATCTATATCCTTATTATTATTTAGTAAAATTCCTTGAATATGTGATATTTTTATACTCTCTATTGTAGTTACAAACTCGGGGCCTACTAGAGGTGGGGCTTGAGGGGTTACTATCTCTTTATTTCTACCCTGGTGTATTAAATTGGGGGTGGGGGGTCCAAAAAATACATGTTATTATCACCCATATATATAACTTAGGTATTTAGGAGTTTTTTTGGTGACCAAGTTTGACTGGACTAGCTTGGAGCTGGAGCTACTATATATAACTACTATTTAGAGTTTCTACTTAGTAGTGATTTTGAATATTTTTAATTTGGAGATTTATTATTTATAAAATAAAATTAATTATTGTATATAATTATATGTATCTTGGAATATATTTATGATGAGGTATCTATCTATGATTCTCTACATATCTCTTTTCCTCAACATACATTTTGAGGGTAAGGCCTCCCATTGTATTTTTTATACCCTTGGTTTTAGTCACCAACAACGAGACTAGTTTATGTGGATACCATGGGTTATACCTTATCTTCATTTTTATCCCATGGGGGGTAACCATGGATGGGGGGGGTCATGAAAAATTAATTTCAATATAATAATTCATAATACACCAAAACAGTCATTTGAAAAATGGTATTTTTAAGCATAAAATGAATTTATTATTATTACATACCTTGTAATAATTATTATATGGATGTTACTTTATTTTATTATATATATGTTTAATAAATTTTAGTAAAATTATAATTTATAATCGATTAATTTTATTTATTATGATAAACAAACATTGCACAAAAAATGATTTTCTAAAAAAATATCTCTTGTTACCATCAAATGATATTATCTTCATTTATAGCTAGTTGATAATAACTATATTAATGTTTGATTTTTTATATGTATAAAAAATATATTTAAGAAAATTTAAAACTCAAAATATTATAATATTTTTAAAAAAATATAAAATCCATAGAAAAATATTTTCTATTAAAATGAATGAATTTTAAAGCATTAAGTGTTACTAATCATATTTCATATCAATTTATAATTAAATTAATATTATTATTTTATAAATTAAAATATTACATATTATTAGAATCATATTTTAAAAGTATTCAATTCAATATTTTAGTATAAAATACACAATAATTAATGATATAATTATTTGATAAATATTCCCTTTTAACATTAAATATTTTTAATCACATACCATTATTTTTTTATTTTATCCATTAAATTTCATCTATTAATTGGTATTGTAACACATAAAATCATTACTTATGAATAATTATAACAATTAAATAATTAAAATGAAGTGTTTTAATTAACAATTTTTTATTTACTTGAATTTTTTTAATTGATTTAATTTTTTAATGACATTCTATTCTTACAATGTATTAATGATTATATTACATTGTAGTAAAATATATAATTGTTACTTTTAGATATGTTTTGTGTGGAACAATAGATATCAAATATAGTACTAATTTAAAGGAAAATATATATACTATAATCTTGAGGTGTTACAATCTACACCCTTAACTAAATTTCATTCTCAAAATTTTATCTTAATGATCGATAAGATAAAAACAATATAATTATTACCTTCAATTTTAATAATAATTGGTCTTACTTAACATTTTTTTATATTTCCTTCATCCTTAATAATTAATCCCACAACTCATGAAATGGTTATGTTCTTGTTTGTGTTTCCCCTATTTAATTAGGTGAATGTTTTGAGATTTTGAAATCAAATAAAAAAGATACCATGATCCATGAAAATGTTGAAAAATTTAAAAGGTTATTTATAGATAAAAATGTTTCTTATATACGATTTTAATATTTGAAAAGGTTTAAAAATCATTAAATCTATAATTTCAATAATAATGATTATTAAATCATCTGGAAGGGATGATAATGTTTTGTGTGATTTATTTCATTCAATCACAATTAAAGATCGTTTATTTATTGAAAAAACATAGTTAAAACATGAAATGAATTATAAGATACCAAATTATAATATGAATAATTAATTCATAAACTTATTCATTGTGAAATTAATATAATGTTTATAAATATTTCATAATTATTCTTACATTCTTCTCCCAATTTCCGAGCATATATAAAAAAACAATGTTTTGTGTGGGAATACAGAAATTAATATATACATATATATATATATATATATATAGAAGTAAAACTATGAACATAGAAATTTTAAATCACCATCAATGTGTATAACCTAACTTATTAATCTCTAGTCCTCAATTAAGTTGATCCACAGTTATTTTACTATGAGGTTTTCTAAACAATTAAAATTTTAAAATATATGTACTTCCTTCATAATATATCATATCAAGTATGTGAATCAACCAAGAATATACATCGAGAGTGCCAATAAATGTGTGAAGTTAAGATCACTAATTCTTCATTTAGTAATGATTGAGTTAATACAAAACAACATTTATTAGAGTTATTACCCCTAGGTGGATCTGTGTAAAATCTTGTGGCCACGTGTTTGTATCCTGATATGGATATTATTGTTAGGAAATCACATAGTTTACTATTTTTCCATTTTTTTGGATTTTTACAAGATTTATCCACATACCTAGATTTATTAATAATAAATTATTATCATAATCTCAAAAAATTTCTAAACTAATTTCTAAAAATAAATAAACCCTACTCTGATACCAAGTGAGATTCCATAGACCATTACTCTTGGATCTGGGGATAAAAAAATAAATTAATTTCTATCTTTTTAACTAGGTGAGATGAACCAAGAAAAATATACACATATTTATTGAATATAAACATTACATCTCATAAATTTTTTCATAATCCCAAAAACACTAGGTTTAGTATTTTTGGATATTAACTGTCACACCCAGTTTTTTATTTCCTCTCTTATGTTCTACTTACTAAGGAATATCGGTCCTCTTATTGAGTTTCACATGTGATGGGGGTTAAAATTTTAAGTGTTAATTTTTATAATACTTGTACCGTAGTTTTACCTTAGTTCATTCAGAATATTTTGGAGGAAATTCTAGATGTTTGGATTGGCAGTGGCCTACGCACGGTCGAAACATAGTTTGGAAAACCGTGCGGCTGAACCCAGGTACTTGTGTGACATGTGGTGGGTTTGGGAAAAACCAAACACAAGGTCTATTCACATTAGGTGAAACCATGTTGGTTTTCCATGAAGTCGATATCCTCTTGGGTAGTGGTTGTTGCATGTTTGGTGCTCAGTTTGGTAAACTGTGCGGCCAAACCGTGCATGTTTCCCAAAACTTAATTTTTTTCAAAACCCTAAACTACCAAATTAGGTATTTTAACCTAAATATTCTATTCCTCCCCCACTTGGTTCGTTAAACCCTATTAGGGATCTACCCTCTTCTTCACGACACCCACATACTTCTAGGGTGATTATCATGGATTTCTTCATGGTTTGGGCTAGATCTTCAAGGTAAACCCTCTTCTTTCTTCTCCATATTACTATTTCTTCCATTTCTTCTTGAGTTTTTCTTCTCAAATGCTTATGTAGACCTATGTTTTATATTTATGTTGATTTATGTTGATTTTTTTTTTATTTTGGGTTCCTTCTCATAGATCTTGTCTCTTGGAACCCTTTCAGTGTGGTTTCAGGCATGCATTGTTGATGCGCCAAGGATTAGAGGTAGGTTTCCCATGAAATGAACCTTTTAATTTAATATTAATTGGTTTCATGTATTCCTCACCTCCATTTATTATTAATTAGTGATATTTTATCCTAAAAATATTTATTGGGTGTGAAAAGTAGAGATTTATTCTTTTTTTAATGTTAAGTAGAATTATTTTGTTAAATGTTACACATCAAGTGTTTGATTAAATGGCCGGTTGGATTTTAGGAGTAATTCATGATATGTAAAGTAGGGTTTTTATTTGTTAATAAAAATGTGTCTTGTGAAATTATGAATTTGGGTTTATTTAAAGAGATTCAAGTGGTTTTTATTTTAAAATAAGTGTATATTTAGATTTTGAAAGTGGTTTGACATGTGATAATGGCATGAGATCTAATTATTCCATAGAATGAGATAAATCCTTGGGGTGGCTTGGGGTGATGTATATTATTGATGTGTTCTTATATATATATATATATGTGATTTGATGCTCATTTATCATTAGTTGTATGACCCCTTTTTACAGGAGACATGAGAACCTGACATAGTGAGAAAATTTTCTAATAATGATTACTGTACTGGATAGATTACACACTAGCTGGTGAACCATAATAGGTGTATATATTGTGATTATTGATATGATATTTTATCCTTGTTTTTTCTTGATTTAGGGTGGCTAGGAGTATTTAGGGTTCTTTGATCTTCATCGTGCGAGGCATGCTTCTGGGGATGGGTCTCATGTATTAGTATGTTCCGGATTATTCATGATATCCTAGGTTCACCCATTTCTATTAGCACAAAGCTACTTGCAGTGACGAATGAGATAGTTGTTTATACTTGGGGTGTTTATTTACATTTCCCTAATTATGAAATGATTATTATATTCTCATGTCTGGTGTTTATCTTGGAAAATGATGAGTTTTCTTCTAAAGGTTTTTGAAAATGTTTTCTAAAGTAAAAGTGTTTTATACCCTCTTGTGCCATTTGAAAAATAAAGCATCACTTTAACCTTGAAATTTTAATGTCTCACTATTGGAAACGAGCCTGGTTTTGAAATTAAGTAGGGTAATGAATCATAGTTTGTTTTCAAGAAAAATGTGTAGAAAATATTACTTTTATATATATTGTATTTCAAAATTCAAGTTGAAGTTTGTTTTATTTTAAATGAGATGCATTGGGAATATATTTATTCAGGCTTAACTACTGAGTTTTAATACTCATGCCTATAGTTTCTTCTTGTTTTAGCCTTTGGTGTAGGTTTCATATTGCGTTCAACCGCCTTGGGTGATGGTTGATCTTTTTATTAGAGAGTGACCCACGAGGTCACATGGAGATCATGTAGTCGTCTTCTTTGGTTTATTTTAATTTATAGTTGTTTTATATTTAACCCTTATGTAAAATTTGTTTAGTTTATTTATTTATTATTGGGAAAAATCATTCCATTTGTGTACTCTGTTGATGCCCAAAACTAGTTGTCAGCCCGTGGGGATCAAGAATTCCCTTCATGCCATGTCACAGATCAGCTTGAGTGACCGTTCCAAAGTTGACCTAGGTTGGTTTGTGAGAAAATGGTATTAGAGTAGGTCGGCTCTTATAGGACCTTTCTTTTCATAGCACCCTTTATTATTTGGGGATTCCAAGGTAGATGGGTTAGGATTTTTGGGACTCAATAGGTAGGAACGAGAAGGACATCATGAACCCTTTCTCGTTCGGAACCTCAGGTTTCCATGGGAAGTCTGGTTTTGTTAGTTCCTTTGGTCTTATTTTATTGTTTGGTGTTTGGGATACAAATAGGGAGTTAGGATCGTAGTCTTCATGTGCTCGCAGGGATTGACAAGCTATATCGAGTCACGGTATGGTCCTAGAAAGTTCTCTATGTTGGTGGTGTGTTTGGTATATGGCCGCCAACCATATGGTCAAGTCATCCCTTGATACTAGTTTCCCACTTTTCGGTTGTTTTGAGTCTTCTTTGAAATCTGGAATTTTTTTTGGAAACCCTTGTGTTGGAATTGTGAAAATGGGGTTTTAACAGTAATGGTTGGATTTTAGAATGTGGTAAAATGGGGTTTTCATAACTAACCAAGTGAATTGGTTTAGAAAAATGAATTCTTATAGAATGTACTCTTATGGGTAAAATTGAAATGATTTAACAAAATTGGGATTTTATAATCAGAATTAGGGGTTTATAGAAAACAATTATTTGAAATAGAAAGTTTGTTTTTGAACTTATTTTAAATGAAAAGTGTAGGTTTTTAATCAAATGGTTTTTGATGAAATGAGATTTTATGGGCTTCTGAAAAATGTCTTGAATGAAATGAAATGGATTTTTGATGGAAATATATGGGTTTTTATTTTGAATAATGATAAAATGGTTTAATGTGTGGAATTTGAATGTGGTTTTGACTTGGTGTTTAGTGATAATTTCAAAGGTTTTGTAAATTTTGAATTGATTTGAATGATTTGTTTTGGAAAACAATAATGTTTTGTTTTATCCTAGGTGTACACATGCGTGCTCACATGTATGTTGGTATATGGAGATGAAAAATGATGAAGGGTATGGAATGGTGTATGGGTGCCCAGGGTGGCACAAAAATGTGCATGTTAATGAGACAACAAGGAATACCAATGGTGTGTGTTCAACCCACCGGGATTGTTTTAAATCAAATATTTTTTCAAAAGTAAATTTTTGATGGTAATAGTGTCTTGTTTTCAAATGTTCAAAGTTTGTTGCCTATGTGGTTTTTTTTCTTGAGGATCTTTGTATTTGAGTTGGCCTTGATTTATTTCTTGGATTTATTTTTATCTAGTGGTTTCCCCTATATAACTTAAAAGGTTTATCATAGTGCAACTATGGGTGATTCCCCATTAGTGGGATTTCTAGTTGATCAACCTAAGGATTTCATTCTTGAGTTTTAGAAGCTAAATGCACCTCGCTTTTATGGTTAAAAAAATCCTATCAAAGAGGAAGAGTGGACAATATCTTCCCTTGAATTTTTTCTTGTTAGTACTTCACAGTTTCTACTAAATGTGAACAAACTATGCACCACTAGAAAATCCTACAAAATTTTCCAAAACCCCTCAGAAACTCACAAAACATATCCAGAACATTTTATAGACTCAAAAAACATGAATAAAGGGCCATGTATTTAAAACTAGGGGTGCTATATTATCCCTACCATTGGAATTTCCATCCCAAAAAACTAGAAAACCCCCACTTTATTGGAAGAGTTTGGGCCATTTCTCCACCATTTACTTCTCATGCCCCCATGTTTCTTCATAAATCTGACCATTTTTACATTAAACCTACTTTAGTATGATTATTTCACATGTAATATCTTCTATGGTATATCCAAAATTTGTACCATCATATTAGTCAATATACAATCCAGATCTAGTTCAATGTGATCTCATCGAATCACATGGTCAAGATCAGGTTGTAACTTTTTCAAATGAGACACATGAAACACATTGTGAACTTAACTAAGCCTTGGTGGGAAATCCAATAAATATTCCACTTTAAAAAATCATTAAAGTATCTCAAAATGTCCTATGTATCAAGAAGATAACTTTACTTGATTACCAAAATGATAGTGTCCAATCCTTGTAGAGATTCACAAGAACACATGATCACTCACCCTAAAAAGATAACGATCACCGATGATGATCTGCATATGATTTCTAAAGACTCTGAGCCTTCTATATTATATTTCAGATAAACTAAATCTTCTCTATTGTATCTTGTAAAAGGATGGTTCCATTTAGTTAAGTGTCACATATTTACACCAAATAAAGTGGGAAACAATATGGAAACATACACAATGCATCAAAAGGATCCATACATATCAATTTCTGGTAACTGTTATTATATGAGAACTCCACTAATGGTAAAATATATTCCCATGAGACACCAAAATGAATTAAAAAATACATAAGCATGACCTCCAATGTTTAGATTGTCCATTTAGAGTTTCCATCCATTTAAAGATGATAAGCCGTACTCATAGTCAACTTTGTTCCAAGGGCCTACCATAAGATTTTCCAAAAACGAGATATAAAACTTGGGTATTTGTCTAATAATATCCGTAATGGAACACCGTACATATTTAAAATTTAAAAAATGTAAAATTTTGATAGCTATTCCACCAAATTAGTTTCACGAATCAGGGTGAAGTGTGCTGACTTTGTGAGATGATCCACTATCACCCATATGGAATCATGTTTCTTAACCATTCTTGATAATTTTTTTTACAAAATACATGGCTAAATAATCCCATTTCCATATAGGAATTGGTAAAGACTGCAACATACCCATTGGTTGTTGATGCATCTCCTTTACCTATTAAAAGGTGAGGCATCATGAGACATACTCCAATACAGATCTTTTCATGCCAATGCACTAAAAATCTGTTTTCAATGCTTTATACATATTCTAAATCCAAGGGTTAATATCCCATTTTTAATGGTGGTAGTCACCAATAAGTTTATCCGAAAAAGAAAAATATAAGACCATCAGATCCACAAACCACAACCTAAATTCCCATCCAACTTCCATCCCTAAATGGTCTCCCTAACATTGAGTTTTGATCTTATAGTAACCTAATTAGGATCAGATATCTGAGAAACTCTAACCTTCTCAATCAAATCTAAAAAAAAGAAACTGGAAAGAAATCCAAAACACTACCTTGGTCCAAGAAATATAGTTGTATATCCACTATAAATGATATTATTTACCACTAGTCTGAAGTCTATTTATACAACTAATCATATTAATTCCTAATCAATTCATTATCCATTGAGTTACCTTTTACCATTTTATACATCAAGTCGAAGTCAAATATCTAGATATACTCCATCCATCAGTGCTCCCTTAAATTAAAATATATTTTTAAGAAAATGTGTTTCAACCTATTAGAATCTGTAAACACTATGAATTTATCACCAAATAGGTAATTACACTATGTATTTAATGAATAGAACATAAAATATAATTCTAAGTATTGTGTTTGGTAGTTCTTATCATGAAAAAATAACTACCATGAGCTATAAGAAATGATATGATATCACTATATTATAACACATCCCAACCTCAATCTCGATGTATCAAAATAGACTACATATCCTAGTCTAGACTCTAGAAATGCGAGGATAAGTGTTGATGCAAGTCTAACTTTATATCCTTGAAAGGATTGAAGACATTACTCATTCCATTGGAAAGGAATACCTTTTCTAAATAAAAATTTCATTAGTAATTCTAAATGTGAAAAATAACATAAAAAATGTCTATAGTATCCCGCTAGTCCAAGGAAACTATATATATACAGGATATTATTTAGTGGTTTCCAAGTGATGATAACTTCTATATTTTCAGGATCTATATAAATTTATTTTTTTTATAAATGACATGGACAAGGAAATGTACCACTTATATCCAAAAAACATACTTTTATAACTTTTTATACAAATGATATTCCTATAAGATACCCAAAACAACAACAAAGTGTTGCTCATGATATGCTTTTGTCCTATATTACACCAGTATATCATCAATAAACACCACCATAATGTAATCCAGATACCTTTGAATGATTAAATTCATTAATTCCATAAATACAACTGGTGAATTCATAAGACCAAAAATAATAACTACATATTCATAATATCCATATCTGCTTCTGAAATCTATCTTTAGAATATACTCCTTTAAAACTCACAATTAGTGATACCCAAAACGTAAGTCATTTTTTGAGAACCACTAGAATCTCCTCAATTTATCAAATAGATCATCAATGTGTGGAATATGATATCATTTCTTTACTATAACTTGATTAATATTAGGATAGTCCATAAAAATCCAAAGAGTTTCATTTTTCTTCTCTAAAAAAATAACCAGTGCTTCCCACAAAGACATAATTGGTCAAAAAAAATCATTTACTTAAAACCCTTATAACTGAACATTAAATTCACTCAATTATATTATTTATATCTAATAAGATATAAGTGAGATAAGATTGGTCCCTAGTAGGATATCAATCACAAAATCTAATTGTATTTTGGTTGGAAACTCTAACAAATTGTTGAGGAAAATATCTGAAAACTGACCAATAATAGTTAGAAAATATCCATTCCCAATATCATCCACATATGCTAAGGTAACCACTACCAAATGATGAGATATGGTTCCAACCAATTATAGAAAAAGACTTTATTTACTATCCTTTAAACCCAAATCTACTTTAAGAAGATACTTAATTCCATCCATAGATTTGAAACTAACTTTTCAGGCATAACAATCGATATGGGACTTGAACGATATCAACCAATCCTTAAACAAAATCAAATCATAGAAATCCATCTCAAAAAAATGAAATCCCGAATCCACTCAGCCTCATATATAATTATCGAACAAACATTACACATAAAGGATCGACATTCTCTTTGACCAAGAGTAGTTTGAGGTTTCAGCACAGAATGAGTCACATCAACATGAAAACCCATATGACCAACCAAATGAGAAGAAATAAATGTGTTGGATGTGCTCATATCAAATAAATCTTGCATAAGGTTAGAATTAAAAATAATCATACCTATCACCGTTGAAGGACCATATTGTTCATCCATGATCATTTTACCAACTCCATACAATTTCTTTGTCGCTGCATTTTTATCTTTATTACCCTATTGAGATTTCACTGATTGATAAGTCAAGGAGTTCCTAGAATCACCTTGGATCCTTTGATTCTGATGATGAGAAATATTCTAATTCGTTCATCCCATCAAAGTATAATATGATCAAGAAACATGAGACATGTCTCTATATGTTAGGTCCATTAGGTAAAATACCCTGTGTGTGTGTGGGGGGGGGGGTGAATCAGGGTATGAAAGATTAAAACAACCGCCCCTTTTGATCTTGTTTCATTATTAAATAAAGATCTATTCACTTTATTTACTGTAGAAAGGTATGAATATAAATTAAACCATGTACATGACATAATGATTTTACTTGGTTCACCCTCACCGGGCTATGTCCAAGGAGCGTACAATGGATATGTGCTGATGTACCAAATACAATAAAAGCACACTTCTATTTACAATGTTTGGAGTGGAATCACTATCCCTACTGGTTTAAATCCAATCACAATTTGAAAGTTCACTACTCTCTCAATTGATGTGTGCTCACTGCTTCTTCAGAATATCCACTGATAGTTTATAGACTTGTAATTCCCTTTATTATCTCTAATGAATGCATCCTCCACTGTATGTAGATTCTCTATTGATGTACCACTCTCATCCACTGAGGAATACCTATTTAACACATATGTACCGAGAAATTGAAAATCTTTCAGGCAAACCCTACTGCACATTGTGCATAAGTTTTATGACTTGCATGCAAAACCTCCTCTTATGCGCAACTTCAATATTACACACAAATCCAATCTTACACACAACTTCCTTAGCTTGCACACAACACCAATTGTTTCACACAAATCCCTTTACATGAAATTATTACACGATCTAGAGCTCTAATTTTATGTAAGTGTTGAGCTACGTCGAATGAGGGGTCACCTCTTATTTATAAGAATCTCCAACCCTTGTGTGTAAGATTCGACACGTCGCAAAAGATACCCTATGTGCGCACAAAAAACAATTTGAAATCACATTGGGCATGTAAGTTTATTTCATGAAACCTCATATTTCATGAACATTTCCAAATATTTCATTCACTTAATGCCTTTTCCATATTTCAACATTCTAATCCCGAAACATGCCTTGTGTTCAAGTTTCCAAATCACTTTCAATCTTGCACAAAAATTCCTTTACCAAGAACATCTTTCTCCATTTTCTGATTTTGAGGCCCAAAAATTTGACAAACACTGGAAAAAGGTGCCACCTTGTATCTATCCTTTATGTACCACCTCTATATCATCTATTCCTTTTTCATGGTTCTTTTTCGACATTTATTTTCAACAATACCTATTGAACATGACAATTCACCATGGAAACCCTCTTTATTAACAAACCCAATCAACCCAAAAATGCTTCAATGTTACCTTGAGGTATTTTTTCCCAATAATATCAAACAACCTTAGAAAACTATGACAATAGTATTGAATATGTCCCATATTATTACAATTGTGACATGTTCTAGGTGGTTCCATACAATCTTGCTTGATGTGATCTAGTGAACCATATTGAAAACATACCTACATACATTTGGGATGAGGAGGAATATTTACTGATACCATGGTCTGATTATAAGGCATCCCACCACCTTGGAAGTAGATTTCCCTCTTCCACCTTTTCCTATAATTAATATTCCTACCTCTTCCCATAGGAATATACATGCTCCCTGTAGCCGTATTTCTCGAGATATCCCTTTCTTTCACCATTAGTCTATTAAAAATGTATATATAATCTATAATACAGAGAATGAAAATATTTGAATGAATATCCATCCTCAAAACTGATTAACAAATGTGTTCCTTGAAGGACTCACTTGTATAAAATTCAATTAAAAAATGGATTAAATTAAAAAATTTAGCTGCATACTCTATCACTAAGTGTCGTTATCCTCTTCCAATGATAGGAAGGTAATAAGGTAGATATGATATTATGATTATAGAGTCATAATTATTTAAAAAATATCATATAATATTTAAACCCATCATAATAACCATCCATGAAATATGATGATGAAAAATAAATTTTATCACTACGTGGAGGTGGTATTCCATACGTATGCACAAGCGATACTTTAAATTCAGATTTGATGGGAAAGAGGTTGGATAATGATAGTTACATAATAATAATAAAATTTAAGTATATTTTGGATAATTAATTTATTAATTTATGATTAATACCATAGATTTAGATTAGGTATAAGAAGAAATAAATTAAAAGGGGTCGAGTAGGAAGATTACTTCTTCGGTAGGCCTCATTTAGATCCCTTGTTGAGGAAACTTGGAATGGAATTTTGAGAAGAAAAATACCTATAAGTCATGTGTTAATAATTTTAGAGTAGAATTGGTCAATTTTTGGTCACAATATAAGGATCAATGTGGTGTAATGAAAAGAGAGAAGGGGAATCCTTTTATAAGGGAGGGAAATGACACACATGAAATTACTTAAAATAATTAAATATAATTTAAGAATTTCTAATGTATAATGCTAACAAATGGCCATGAATAAAAATAAAAATAAAATATTCTTTAAATATCACCATCCAATGAAATTTATATTTGTTTTGGTGTCATTTTAAGCCTTCTCTTCTAGTTTAACCCCTTAACCAATTTTAACCTTAATTACTATAATGAATTTTTCAATCTTAAAGGGTTATAATTTTACTTATAAGGTATAAATTAGATAATAAATGACTGATAGATGATATTTTAGACCATTTATTATCATACTTGTTATATTTTCAAATATTTATGATTTCAATGTCATTTAATAAAATATTACTTTTCATAAAATATAATTAATTTATTTTTTTGACATTATTCACTAAATTTGAATTTAAATAAATCATGATAGTAATGTAATTAAAATATAAATAGTTAAAACATCCCTAATATGTTTTTTCATATATAAAATTATTGTCCAACTATACTTGACCCAAAAAATATTACGTTTAGAGTTTTAAAAATCATTTACATAACTTCTCTAATACTCAAACAAGCACTATGTCGGCATTGTGTAAGAATTTAAGGTAATTATCCCATATCTAAAAATTAAAAATAAAATACCATGATAAAAAATTAACTCATATTTCAAATAAACAATTATAACTTAACTTATCCTTATTTTATCCTTATATACAAATTTTAGAGATATTAATGTCAGAATAGTGACATTTTGGAATTTTCTTTTCTTAAAATAATATAAATGCCATTTTCATGAGAAAATGGAACTAAAATGACATATATTATAAATTTGGATTTTTTGGTTGAATTTATCCCATAATATTGAATAAATCCAAGTTTTTATTGATTTGGAGACCTTATCTCATGGTTTTACCCCAGCTTTACCCTTTTTACCTTTACTAAGGAAATAAATATAAACCAAAATTACTATTCATAATGAAGAAAAATAAAATGGAACTATTTAAAAAAAATTTAAACTCCTGATTAAAAATATAGTATAAATTTTTTAATATTAAATTCATTGAAGTGGTAGTATTTAATTTTAAATCAAACTTGCAAAATGTGATGAAAAGATATGTTCTAAAAAATGTTTTCTAAAGTATAAAAAGATCATATACTAAAGTATACCATAAAATTAATTTTGATAAAATTAATTAGAGTATTAATAATATATATAAAATAATTTTAAATTTTAATCCTTTTTGAATCAAAATGAAACTTTTTAAATGCTTGAAATGAAAATACAGTTTTCAATAAAAATCATTATTTTTTACAATTCATTTAAAAAATCATTTTTTTCAGAAAATTCTCAAAAATTCACTATAAGATAATTTTTATATGATGATTTGAAAAATCCGTTTTCCCTTTTTAAATAAATTTTATAAAATTAGAAGATATTATTTATATTATTTTCTCAAAAAATCAATAAAAACCATATTTGAGGGAAAATGTATTTTTAAAGAATATAGTGACTTTACTAAAAATATATTTTATTTTTCTAAATAATTTATACATATATTTTTTCAAAACATGGTTGTTACTATTAATTCCACCAATTTAATGGCTAGGATATAATTGTATACTATATTATGATTTATTTAGAATTGGGGTTGCGTGTATCGCAAGCTATCAAAGAAATCCGATTTATTTAAAAAGAAATATAATCTAAAATATCAGGGTGTTACATTCTATATCAATTAAAATGAATTTAACACTATAAATTCTATTAGTTTGATACAAAGAAATGATTATATACATGTTTCATCACATCCTTGAGTTCCTAGGTAGCATATTTAAATTTATGATTCGTCCAGAGAATTTTTAATTGGATAATAGTATTTTTATGTATAACTTTATCTATAAATTACTATATTTATATTGGTTTTTCTCCACAAGAATGATCATTATATAGTGGTAAAACATATGAGTTTAGTACATGTTAAGGACCCAATATTTACTTCCTTTGGAGATATATATAGAACACTTCATGAACTTCAGATAGATTTGGAAGAAGTGCCAAATGATTAGCAACTACCTCGATGTGGTCATGAATCTCAAGGGGATGAATATATATAGGGATCATATTTCCATTCTTTCCAAATATCATAACATTATTCTAAGGATATATTTATAGGAATACATTTTCACTAACTTCGAATTCCATATTTTGTCGATGGATGTCTGTATAAATTTTTTATTAACTTTGAGATGCCTTGATGTGATGCTAAATGAGTCCTACTTTCTATACCATTTCATCAGACAAATCAGGTCCTAATAGATTTATTTCTCCAAATCCAACCCTACATATTGTAGTTCTACACTTCTTTATATAGGGGGATTCATAATGAGCCATCTGGATTCTTGAGTGAAAGCTATTATTGTAAGAAAACTCAACTAGAGGAAGTTGTTGATCCCAAAAACCTTTGAAATCCATAGAAAAAGACCTCATCATATCCTTCAGGGTTTGAATAGTTCTATCAAACTAACAATATATATGATTATGATAAGAGTTACTAAAATTGAACTATGAATATTGGGCTTTCTGAATAATTTAACAGTAATTTATGGTAAACATCATATCTCAATCAAATATAATAGAATGTGATACTTCATGAAACCATACCACTAACTTAATACGAATTCTATAAATATTATAAAGAAATAAATATTCTCTAATAGTAATGAATTGTGATGACTTCCTAAAGAGATCAACTAAAACCAACATAACATTATGGTATTTAGAATTTTTGGGGTGTGAGATGAAAAAAATATGTGGTGATGTTTTCCTATTTTCATTCTAGTAAGGGTAATTATTATAACACTGCCTTAGACTTCTATATCTCAATATTAACTTACTAACATACCAAGAACTAAGATACATACATTGTAAAATCTATTTTCATGCCATCCCACTAGAAATACTCTTTCATATCTCTATACATATTCATAAACTGAAATCTAGGATGAATAAGGAATGATGAACTGAAATCTTCACCCAACAACTTTATCTTTAAATACGTTATGGATGGAAAAAATAAAAAAATCCTAAACCTTTTCATTCCATAAAAATCATGTTCTAAATCAAGAACATTTCTAACCTTCTTTTATATTTTTAAATATTCCTTTTACACATCTTTAATATTCACTTAGATAGATGGTTGAACACTCATTTGAGAAAAAAACTATTTCTCCCCTTTCTTTCAGATTTCTAGATCCATCCTTTGAAAATGAAAAAAATATTGATCTTTTTTTATCCTAATAATAGATAATTTTTAATGATCCTTTCAACTCAAAGAATGTATCACCTTGTCCACTTTCCTAGTGTGGTAATGTATTAATCAATCATAATATTTAATTAACTCCAACAATGTTCTATGGAACATATTCATCTCTTTATGAGTGAATATATATACTTTAAAATTTTATGATCAGTATATATATCACACCTTTATCTTTAAAGATAATGGATCTATATCATTAACTCAAAATTTACCACAGCTAACAACAAATCAAGATTTGGGTAATTTTGGTCTTGAACCTTTAGTTATCATGAGGCATAAGCAATGACTATATCATTCCACTTGAGGACCCATACTAGCCCCTTATTTTATTCACCACTATATATCACAAACACTTCTCTACTTTAGGGTACTATAAGAACATGTTCAATGAATAACCTTCTATTCAGTTCCTTAATTTTTTTTCACATGCATATATCCAAATGAACTTGGATCCCTTACAAGTTAACTTGGTGAGTTGATTAAAAAACTAGGATAAATTCTCTAAAAATCATCAATAACATCAATTTAAACAAATTAAAATAAAAACCTCAATCACAGTTTTTGATCTAGGATAATGTTCAATAACATTAATCTTTTATGAATCCACTACTATACCCTTTCTTGAGATTATATGACCAAAAAATGAAACATTATATTGGAAAAATGAACACTTAGTAATTTCTTAAAATAAATTATCCTTTCATAGCATCTTTAGTACAATTACCAAGTGATATTCATGTTCTTCCTTTTGGAATATATAATAATATCATTTATAAATACTACCATAAACTGATCATGGTAATATATAAAGGCTCTATTCATTAAATCTATGCATATAGTGGAAGAATTAGTAAGACTAAATGACATCAATATAAATTCACAGTGTCCATACCTCATATGGAAGGCTGCTATTGATATTTATTCACTTTTAAACATAAATTGATAGTATCTAGATCAAAGATAAATATTGGAAAAATATTGAGATAATCTTAATTGATTGAAAAATAATCAATACAAACAGAGTATACATATTCTTGATTATGATCTTGTTAATTTTCCAATAATCAATACAGATTCTAATTGACCCATATTTATTCTTAATAAAAATAATAGGTTTACCCCAAGGTGACACGATTTTCCAAATGAATCCTTTATCAAGATTATCTTAGAGTTTCTTCTTCAATTCATAAAACTTTATCAAATACATTCTATTCAGAGTATTTTAAATAGGTGTAGCACCAGGTATGAGGTATATTGAAAATTAAACTTCAAAATTAAAAGGAAGACTAAGAAATTATTTTATAAAAACATCAAAAAAACTCATGTACAATAGAAATATCATTGATGTTGATTTTCTACCCATCCACCTGAGATAAAAAACCCTTTTGAATAAGAACCAAGACCCATATAATGGATTTAGTTTCCATTATAAATTCATATTTTGCATCACACTGAAAAAAAATCATAGGTTTTTTTAGAATATCAAATGTGAATTCCCTTCTAGATAAATTTATGTGGGATTTATATAAAGAAATACAATCCATACATATGATAACATTAAATTAAACTAGAGGGAGAATGGTGAGATTTTTAATAATCAAATTCCCCTAAAATTCAATTGGAGAAGAATCATAGACATGATATGTGATCATATTACCATTAATAGTTTTCACTACTAACTAAATATATAATAATTGAGGTTAGGAATTAATATTCCTAGTGAATTTTCATGATATAATTGAATTCATATAACTAAGATCACATCAGATACTTCAATATTTGAGTGTACCTTTCACCACCTCAACTTAATTGTTATATCTTAAATCCTTTTATAAAACTAAAATGGTTAGAATCACTATAAATAATCATTAATTAGAGTGATTTATCAATAAAAATAATTCATAATATTTCTAAATCCCGACACCTTCTTTTAAATCAATGAAACCCTATGTTTAACATAGGTTATCTATCATCATTACCAAAACATTATAATGTTATCCTATACTTAGATTTATACCTAGGGGTTTTAATAAAGTTATGTAACTCTTATCTTTAGATATTTATTAAACCCTAATCTGATACAAACTATAACAACCCATACTTTTCATACATAAGTATTAAAACTTACTAGATGAGTATTCAATACATGACAATTCAATACATTCTAAAATAATATAGCTCTAGTGTATTTAGAAAATTTTATATATAAACAACTTTTTTATAAGAGATCTAAATAATACCGGACTTATTTTTTCATAACTATAACCCTTTTTAGATATATCATACCTAAAATATTTCTTTATATCTTTGGAAAGAGAAACATAAGAAAGAGTGAGGGTATATTCCCTATAAGGATAAAAAAGAAATATATAAATGATCACTTAATAATAACATGATAATAAGGGTATGAGAACATGAACTTTACATTTGAAAACTATACCAATCATATATTTGATCTTAATATTGTGTCATGGAATAAATCATAGTAGTTAATAAGACATGAATCATAAAAAAATAAAAGAACAAGAGTCATGAGAGAATAATATTAGCATAATACATAAGTTTATGTAATACACATAATCATATAAAATAATTAACTTAGTTAATTATCACTTATGAGAATATCATATATGATTAGGTTTAATACCCATTCCATCATATCTTTATTCAAGGTTCACTCTTAAGACTATCATAGTGGGAAAAGTCCCTTACTAAATTGAGTTCACTCCCTATTCTAGTCCTTATTATCTAATGGGATATCCATCTTTACCCAATGTATTGGAGGATTATATAATTCTAATAAAATCCATAACATAATTAAAATATTATATATTTATTCCAAAATATCATAAAAAAATTATCAAAGCATAACTCGTGGAAAGGAAATAAGATTCATAAACATTTTAACAATTCATCATTGCATAACCCATGGAAAATAAATGAGTTACAGAATCATGTAATCATCATTAATAAACCACATAGAAAAATAATATGGATATTATTATTAGATAAAATCTCAAGTAAATTATATATAACATCAAAGGATTCTATCCTGAATAAAGAATCTCTTTAAAAAATATCTGTAATATTTTTTTAAGGAAAATACAATTTTTATTTTGAAATCACTTCTTTAAAATATAAAAATTTCAAAAATATTATGGAAGAAATTTTATTTGAAAATATAAATGTGAAAATTTAATTTAAGCTTCAAATATTAGAGTGATCAATATAGAAAAAAATTATGTTCATACCATGTATGTTAAAAGAAATATTCCTTTAACATTTTTGGTATAAAGTAGAAAAGTACATTGTTTGGAAAAAGAAAACAATATTCCATTTTAAACCATTTTATAGAAAGAAAATAATGGGTCAAAATGACATTAAATAATCTTTTTATAATATTAAAATCATTCTCGAGAACATTTTTAGAATAAACACGGATAAAGAAGAAAAATTATTTTTAACTGAAGAGATAAATAATGTTGGTTTTCTTAAAAAATATCTTTTTAGTCTCTTGATTAATTAATGAGAGTAAAAAGAAAGGGAAACGTGTAATCTCATGAAAAAATATGATAAAAAAATTCATGATATTATTGATAGGTATATCATGAAATTTTATCTTTAAAAACTTAATCATAAACAATATCAGTAAACCATGAGAATGTAACATAAAATCCTTACCTCAAGTTAAACTTTATTTGAAAGCACTCTAAACTATTATATAATAAATTTAATTTTTTTACTTACATACCAGAATCATTTACATACTTATAGTATCATATAAGTTTCCCTTATAACATTTTAATTATAATTTACTGATAAATATTTATTAAAATCATCATTTCCCTGTGTTAACTGTTTTGTTTTTCATAAGAATTTTGGGACAATAGTTTTGATAAATTTAGTTTGATCATGGTTAAATAATATACAAAATTTTAATCATTATATAAATATAATATATATTCATTATATATATAGAGTCATCCATAAAGGCTAGAGATAGAAAAATGAATTATACAATTCATAGAGACGGTAGGCCATACATATGTATGAACACAATTTTCAATTTTTTAAAGATGGAATAAAAGAAAAGAAAATAATATTTCACCTTTAAAGAAATATTATATCATAAATAAAATATATATTCATTAAATTTATCCTTATTAATATCCATGTAAATAGAAAATGAAAACTAATAAAATTACATTATGGATGTGGTAAACCACACATACACATGAGTGACATTATCATTTTCCAATTTATAGGAAGACGATAAGGTAGATATGATATTATAATTACAAAAGAATTATTATGTCATTGTTTCGTGGTTTTGGCTTTCGGGCCTCGAAACGCCCAACAGCTTCGTATCCGATGATGGACGAACCTGATTTCAAAAGGAAGGCATTTGCCGAATGGTCTGGCCAGCGACACTTAAGAACTCATATTGGTCGAGAGGATGGGAATTCGGGCTCATCACACCCTTTTTGGGGGGAAATTATTGCCTGTTCTGGGACTCTCTTATAGATTTAAGATGTATTCATGTGTTCACAAATATTTGGTTTATACCCAAACATAGTATCCACAAATTCAACCTTGGTGGGAAATGGTCAACTGGAAGCAGGGGTTTAGAATCATTTATTCCCAAGGTTTACCATCCCTCATTGGATTAATGACCCCAAAGAGTCGGAACTCGCTTGAGGCGGTACTAGGAGTGGCGCAGTGAACCGACATGAAGAATAGTCAGATCGACTTGTTGTTGGGCTTGAACCTCTTGGTGGCTTCCTATGTACCCTGTCTAGGAGGCAAGGATCAAAGTCCATGTAGTTCGCATTGGTGTCGGGGAACCGACGTGAAGATAGACCGGGTGGTCCGATGGGTGGTGGGCTTGAACCTCATGGAGGCTTCCTATGTACCCTGTCTAGGAGGTAGGGATAAAAGTCCACGTAGTTCGCATTGGTTGGGACTTACGCTCTGAGGCATCCCAGAATGATGGATTGGGGCTTACACTCTGAGGAGGCCCACAAGGGGATGTCATGGTCGATGGTTACTCTAATCCCACGCGAGTCATACTCGGTGTGGGAAACAAGAGGCATCAGGGACCAGAGGATCACGTTGCAAAAGGTGCGCCCGTGAGAAGTGGAGTGGGGCTTACGCATGAGGGCATCCCATAAGGTCGGGGCTTACTCCTAGATGGATGCCCGTGGTTATGGATTGTGTCTTACACTCTAAGGAGGCCCATAAGGTCAGGGCTTACTCTGAGATAGATGCCCATGACAACAAAGCCCAGCGGGAGAGGGAAAGGGGTGCTCCTGTGCCCGTCACCTCTCTTTTTCCCTAGGGAAGTACCTGGGAAAGTACCGAGGTTCATGGGGATGGATACCTTCTGATGGGTATGCCGCCCCCTCTCTGGGGATGGGAGAAGTGCCCGACCACCGAAGCGTGCAACCCCCCATCCTGACGAGTAGAGGCAGGAAGGGGGATCTCGGGCTCAGACCCCGCATTACTGTGGGAATGTGAACCCATTCATGCTTTGGGGATCCGTCCAAGGGTCAGGGAAACCCCTTTTCCCCTGTTTACTGTGGGTATTTGAACTCAAAATGGAGCACTGATGCGCATGAAAGTTACACCACGCGGATCTGGTGGCTCTGGTGGAGGCCTCGGCTCGGGGTCGATGAATAGGCCAATGAGGGAGTCACAGAGGTCTTCGCTGGATCGGAAGGATTTTATCTGGATCAGGGAATGAGAACACCGAATTATTTGGCAAGCCACCGAGAGGTATGGGTGGTGGCTCCATTCGTGTGGGGAAGTGCCACGTGGCTGGAGAAACCGTCTGCGAACCAGGGTGGTCCGCGGACTGATTGGCGTCCCGCGAACCCGGGTGGTTCGCGACTTTGGGTTCAATCCATGAACCAGAGTGGTTCGCAGATGGTTCTAGGAGGGTAGCGACGGCCAAGGGCGGCGCCAGTCGGAGGCTCGTCGGTCGGGGCTTCGCCCGCTTAAGAGAGTGCTACACGGTGCGATGGATGGGAAAAGAGGCATAAACTCCCTGGTCTGTGGGGAATTCATCCGCGGAGGGAGTATGGTTTGCGGTTTTCCTTGTTTTTGTTATTTTAGGTTCGCGATTCACCAATCTATTATGCATTTTCCAGTTCCCTATTAATTCGTATACCTGCTGTGGTTCGCGGATGGGAATTTCGCTGTTTGTGAAATCTGAAGACTTCCTTCAACCGATCCCTTTCTGAATCTCCCAATCCCTCCGAATCCAATTCCAATTCTCCAACCTCCTTTTTCTTTCCCCCTTGGTCTCATTTTATAGAGTGGGGAAAGGGATATATCCGTGGCTACGTGTCACCTTTTTTGGAGGCCCATAACCAAATACCCAGTTTACAGCCGACTTGGTCAATCCACAGTTCGCGGTGGGTATTGAACACTCCCCCCTCCACGAATCGAACTCAGGGAGTGCTCTGCGGCTGCGGAGGGTTCCGCCTCCATTCCGTGAATGACAACGAGTGCGTCTTGAACCAGTCTATGCGGTCCGCGGTTGGGGCGGCTCATGACGGTGAACTGGATTGGCTCCCATCCTTCCTCACGACTGTGGAGGATCTCCGCCTCCATTTTTCGAATGACGACAGTTCACGGAGGGGGTGGCTCACGGGGCCTGGCCACATTGGATTTTCATGGGACCGGTCCGCGGACAGGTCCTGTTTGTGTCCCTTATTTGATTTTTTGTTTCTTCCATTCTTTTCCCCAATTGTTTGGGGTATTTGGGTAGAATCTCTTTTGCGGATTTTTCAGGACCCTACAAATGCCCCCCCATCGGAATGGGGTCCGATCGAAACGAAGAGGAGGCCAATCCGATGCAAAGTGGTCCTGAAACTGAGATGGTTTGCGGTAGAGAGGTGGACCCGGTAGGGGGCCACGCCTATAAATATGGGGAGCCCTTCATTTTTCATTTATCGAATTCTTCGTGAAACCAGAGATCCTTCGCCTCCACTTGTTCGCTCCTTCACGAAGTGCCTCGTCCATGAACCAGCAGTGAACTCCGTGAACCATTCCTTCTTCGCAGTCACCTTCACCCACGAACCAAATTCTAAACCATGAACCACTAATATTAATTAATTAAAAAGTAAGTGATGACGTGCTGCAGAGGAACTTGCTTCACGGTTTCGATGCTCCGCGGACTAAAATCTCTTGAACTTTAAAGGTGCCTGAGTCTCCTAAACATAATCACTTAAACTCGAGATTGAAATTCCATGGAGCAACTTGGTTTCCTGGACAACGCTCCCCAGGCTAGGGTTTCGCGGACTGATTTCATGAAGGGATGGTTCGTGGGATGATGTCATCACGAACCATCTTCCGAGGCCTCCTTGTGGGCATTTCTTATGAAGTCTCTTTAGCCATATATCTGGATATTTTTGTCCAGATTTTTATTATGGACTAACCAATTGTTGTCTCTCATTGTGCAGGGAGAAAATATGGTTCCCCCTCATTCTGTGCTGAGGCCTGCTGCAAAGACGCAACCAATTGCCTCAGAGAGACGTTTAGCTGTGATTCACAGAGCAGAGGGCATCAAAGAAGACCCTAGTCAGTCCATCATTCCTGATGACGGTGTACTGAAGAACCTGATCTCTCCTGAGCTTCTGAGTTATCCATTATCAAATTGGATCCCTCTCTACGGCTTTGGTCTTTAGGATGACGTCCCTATCACCCCTACTTTCTCAGGTCTCCCTTCTCCTTTCTTGGAAGCATCATCAAACTGCACTCAGGAAAACCTTACCCAATCCGGGGAGATAATCTCTAATTCTAGTCCAAAAAACATATCTATTATGAGGGGCTCTTTCTGGACCCAAAGCGATTAGTGCAATCAAGACTTTTCTCAGAAAGCTGTCCTTAAGGACTACCCTTCTATTATCAACCTTGCTTGAATAGATCCTGACGCAGGGTGGGTTCCCAGGTGGGATCTTCGGTCCGACAGGCTCTTCTCAAATGATTGGGCCTGGGCTTTCTGGGTCCATCATCATTATCAGGAGTCTCCCGATTCACTGGAAGTGGTCAATCTATACTCCGTAGTGTGGGCTTCCCAATTTTCTGTTTACCCACCATCTCCGATCCTGCTCGACTTGTTCAGCCGCTGGTGTTCAAGTACTAATACTTTCCACCTTGCCCATGGTGAAGTTGACATTAATCTACAGGTCATCTACCAGATAGGAGGACTGCCGATTACTGGAGATATGTATGATGAATTTTTTCCCACTCCCGACGCATGGGATGACGTCGAACATGCGCCTTTATTGGCGAAAGAGCTGTTGGTTACGACAGAGCAGCCATTGGGTCAGGCGTTGCATGCCCACTCTCTTATTCCCTATATTACATGGATATGGTTATTTATGAACACTATTGGTCCTATGACGAAGGTCAAGAACCCCAGGAAACATCCTTCTCATCAGTCAAAAACCTCCCCAGGTTCCTACTGGGCGGTTCTGGAGGCGGGCGACTAACTTTCATGGGGCAACGAGGTGCGGCCTAGTGTGTCGCCTATGATCCAGTTGGCCGGTCTGTTTGCTATGTTCTTGAACAGATGGCTATTTCCTTCCCGAGATGTTAACCTAGGTGTCTGGGCCTGCACTTTGATGATGGAGGCTGAGTTAGCATAGGGGCGCCTGATGAATTTAGCCATGCCCACTTTGGCCCGTATCTATGAGCTATTGAGCCACATGCAGGTGGGCGGGTCACCCTACCTCCTGATCGGGCTATTTCAATTTTTGTACGGCTGGGCGGCAGATCATTGCCACTGTTATGAGTATCGTCACAACACGGACATCCTGCTACCTACCTTTCGGCCCACCTTACTTGATATAGCTGGAGTTCGCTTGAAGTCCCTCATCTCTAGTGAAGTCCTCAAGATTCTGAGGGACTTCTCCCAGTTCATCTTCACTCCCCACCCCACCCCTTCTGGCATCTTAGTTGACAACCGCCGGGGGATCCTGGAGGAGCGCTCTTAAATGATCTCTCTGTAGGACGGATTTCTATCCGCATGGATCGACGGGGTTTCTTTGTGCGAGTTGTATGTCCCATATCTCTTTTCTCACCAGTTCGGGTGCATGCAAGTTCAAGTTTACCTTCCCCATTCTCGGTCTCAAGGACTGCACCCGGCCATAATTTGTCAATAGTGGCTGATGCTGACGCAAGAGGGATCTAATGCAAGCATTCCCCTACCTGATACGGGGGCGGATGCCGACCTTTCCATGGAGTATGCAAAAGCATGGGTAAAATACTATCCTGATGGGATCCTAGGGAAGGATGTCTGGTAGGTTCCCAAATTAGGAGGTATGGTGGCTGCTGCATCCACCACACCTTCCTCATCAGCTTTAAGGGAGGTCAACTAATGGCTCGTCGATCAAAGCGACTCAGAGAACTTTCCTCTCCCAGCCCTACAGTGGCCGCAGTTCAGACATATTCATCCTTCTGGTGCATGGATGAGGATGACCCTATGGTTTTGGGTCCCAGTGAGACCATCTTGGAAGTTCCGCCAGTCAATACCGGGCTTAAAAACTTGGTCCCCAAGCCTGAACTGGGGTTAGAGGCTCTAGACATTCTAGTTTCGGAACCAACTTCTAGCGAGAACACGTCTACATGGGCTTCCATGCCTGACTTCGTTCTCATGTCGTCCAGCGAGGATACCAAAGATCCTCGTACCACGGCGGACCATCGGGCAGTGCGCAGGTGGGCCTGGTCCCGAATATGTGAAATCATCACTGAAACCCCTCTGGCCGAAATGGAAACTAAAACCGAAGCTCTTTGTCAGCTCTTCATGGGTTTAGGGTCAGGTGGATTTGACTATCAGCAGTTCTATTCTCTTGCTTTCCAAGTTGTCATGGCCCGTGAGGATGCTGTCACTAATGAATGCAAGCTTTCTCACTTCGATGCCGCTCATTGTGTGGCCCAAACCTTGGAGGAAACCACAACAAAGATCCATCAACTGATAGCACGAGAGGCGATCTCTCAAGATCAGGTGGCCATCCTATCCTCCGAGTTGCATGAATGCAAAGAACGGGCCGTGATGCTGAGGGATCAGTTATCGGCTATGACTGGGCATCTTGAAGCCACCAGAAAAGGGATCAACGACCTCCAAACCGCAGTGGAGTGTACATGTCTAGTGGCTGAGGTTGAAACTAGGGAGAAGGTAGTGTTAGAACAGTCCTGCAATGACCTTCGCCGCACGATCGCTGATCTGGTGGAGAGAGTGAGTCGGGCTCCTTTATAACTATAAGAGCCACTTTTGCATCCTCTGTTTTAATTACCCCTCTTCCCCACCTTTTTTGTTGTGAGGGAGAGACCCCAGATTGTGGACGCCCTCCCCCTTTTTTTCTTTGAACGAAGTACAGTCTCCGTCAATAACTTGTTACCGTAAAAATTTGGTTGTTACTGAGAACAATTGTCGTGTAAATAACGATTCAACGAATCAGAATTAATCATAACCCATGGAAACAAACTCTAACTTTTTCCTAGACCATGGGGTTTAGCGAGCATAGTTTGACTATTGCTAGGGTTTTGTTGAAAATCCCTACAAAATTTTCATCTCTTCTTTTAATACCCTGATTTTTCCTGGTCTCTTTTAGTTTGAGCCCAGCAGGTATGGCCTGACTTTTTCTTAGGTCGCCCTTTTCGGGTTTTCGGCCTAACAAGCTTTGTAACTCTTTTTGTGAGTAGTTTAAAGTCCCTCCGACAAGACTATCATTACTGATGTTTTAGGTCGAACAACTTTGACCAAACATGGTGGGGAAATGGCTACAATGGGGTTCAGCTGATTAAAGGATGTCTCAATACTCTTCAGATGCACGTGGGGGGAAACATGTTTAAATTTGAATGGCATATAGGGCATGCCTCAAAGCATGGGAGACGTGTCAGCGTACATAGGTAAGAAGAGCGTTGCCTAAAGAAAACTTTCCTTTGGTAGACGGGCCAAGGGCGATCAATATACAGAGCCGCTAAGGGCATGGTATGCATAGTTGTGCAAAGGTGTCCTTAAGTCAATGACTATCCATTTCTGATGGCCAGGGGACTTCATGGAAGTACAGCTAATGGAAACCACGATGGGTGGCTTGAAAAATTATGAAAACCACCAGGGGTGGCTCAGAAGGGGAGTGTGACATCTGAAAGGATTTTGGGCGCATCCGTACTAATCAGGAGTGTGGCCAGGAGACCACTTCCCTACGCATTTAGTTAGCATAAGGTATGGTTGAGGCTTGGCACAGTTTAAAGTCATGCAGCTGGGACATCATTTAAAATGGAATGACTTCTCCTGGTTCTCAGTAATCTTGTCAAATACGTTCCACCACATTCAGGTAGGGTTGTGAAAGAGGGTGGTAAACTATAGCTCAGAGGGTTTCCGAATCCTGGGATAGACATGGGGGTTCAGGGGCCGAGGGGTGTATGGAGAGAAGCACTGCCTAAGGAAATCTTTCCTTTGGTAGACGGGTTAGGGGAAATCAATATGCAGAGTCGTTGAGGGAATGGCATGCATAGTCATGCAAAGGTGTCCTTAGGTCAATGATTTTATTCCCCTGATAGCCAAGAAACTTTAGGGAAGTTGATATTTGGGACCACCAGGGGTGGCTCATGAGAGTTTGGCTTTTTCTGAGTGTAGAGTATGGTTTATGATGAGAGGGTGCCTGGATATGGGGGGAACATCTAGACTAAACTTCCCGAGAATGGGTGAAGTAATCCCTTATCACACGGGTGTGAGATAGTGAATTGTGCCGGTCTGACCCGTGCACTGAAGGATAGAGAAAAGCCTCCATTCCTTACTGAACCCGTGGCGGATTTGACCATGTATTTTATCATCATGTGGTTAGGACATATTCCGTGCAGTTTAGCATCATGCGGTAAGGACGAGAGGAATTATTTAAAGGTTTCTGTGCATTTTAATGTCATGTAGTGAGGACGAGGGGAATTTTTCATTCCTTTGCCAATGATGTGCAGTTTAACATCATGCTACAAGGACGATTGACCCTGTAGTTTAACGTCATGCTCTGAGGACGTAGTTGAAAAGGCCGCTCTTGATTAGAATATAGATGGGCCCGAGTATCCTGGCATGTCCAAGACGTTGAGGGGGGTTTATGGTGTAAATAATGGTTCTGGGTCTTCTTGGATCAGGAGAGATGTCACGGAGGCTCTGAGGCCAGTAAGCGTACAGAGATAGGAAGAGTATCTCCTAGGGAAATCTTGCCTTTGGTGGATGAGCCAGGGGCTATCATTATGCAGAGCCGTTGAGGGCATGGTATGCATAGTCATGTGTCCCCGGGTCGATGACTTTCCACTTCCGATGGCCATGAATGGTTATGAAGACCTGCAATTATCCGGGCCACGAAGTCTGTTATCGAGGAAGGAAATGTCTGAACATGTCAGGAATACTCAGCCCTGGTTTCTATTAAAGATTAGGGAGCTCCCTGCACTGATTTATCTTGCTCACAGGGGCGTTTCTTCACTCCATGTAGTTTAACGTCATGCGGTAAGGACGAGATACTCCTAGTTTAGTGGTCATAGAGCTCAGACCATTGGGTGACTATTACTGCAGTCACTCGAAGGATAAATGAGTCAACATGTTCTGATATACTTGGAACAAGGTGGGGGATGAAGGTTGTAAAATGAAACTTTGAGTTTTCCTGGATCAAGAGGTGTGGTGTGGGGGCTCTGAGGCCGGTAGGCGTATGGAGCTAAGAAGAGTACCACCTGAGGAAATCTTGCCTTTGATGGATGAGCCATGGGCTATCATTATGCAGAGCCGCTGAGGGCATGGTATGCATAGTCGTACAAAGGTGTCCCCGGCTCGATAACTTTCCACTTCCGATGGCTGTGAATGATTATGAAAATCCGCAATTGCTCATAGTACAGATTTCAACACGTGGGGATATTGGTGTCCGGGTATACAACAAACATCTTCACTGTAATTGTCCATTGATTCAAAGTAGCATAGTCATGGCTTGATGTTTGTTGATGCAGTTCGCTATGTGAACCACTGACAGACACAGAGGCTAGCTAGATAGGGATACCCTAGAAACACCTGGATGTGAAAAGGGGAATGAAATTGTAAACCAGTTCACCATAAACTTCTGGATGAGGAGGTATGGTATGGGGGCTCTGAGGCTAGTAAGCGTATGGAGCTAGGAAGAGTGTCGCCTGTGGAAATCTTGCCTTTGGTAGACGATCCAGGGGCTATCATTATGCAGATCCGCTGAGGACATGGTATGCATAGTCATGCAAAGGTGTCCACGGGTCGATGAATTTCCACTTATGATGGCCATGAGTGGTTATGACGATCCATAATTATCCAGGTCGTGGAGTCTAATGTATGGAGAGGATGCATCCAAATATGCAAGGAGTATCTCCATCTCGTACTGCCTTGTGTCTTGGGTGGGTCGCGACAAAGTCCGTACAGTTTAACGTCATGCGGTGAGGACGAAGTCCATGCAATTTAACGTCATGCAGTGAGGACGAAGTCCATGCAGTTTAATGTCATGTGGTGAGGAAGAAGTCCATGTAGTTTAACGTCATGTGGTAAGGACGGATTATACACCCCGTTCAGGTCTGGTCTGTACACGCGAGAAGATGAATTTTTAACATTATTGTCCATGCAGTTTAACGTCATACGACAAGGACACATAAATACACCTCATGCAGGTCTAGCCCATACATGGGGAAAGGGAGCATATTTTTTTAAATCTTGTTATTCGTGCAGTTTTACGTCCTGCGGTAAGGACAAGAAGTACACCCCGTGCCGGTCTAGTCCGTACACGGGGGGGGGGGGGGGGGGGGCTTTTTTATCTTTTATTCAGGGGGATAGGCTAGGATAGGGGATCCTGGCGTCACTATGTATCCTGTGAGGGCAGGAATCAAGCCGTACGTAGTTCTCTGGAAGAAGTACACCCCATTCAGGTCTGGTCTATACACGGGGGAAAGGGTCATTTTTTTAATTTTTGTTATTCAGGGGGCTGGGCCAGGACTGGGGATCCTGGTGTCACTACGTACCCTGTGAGGTCAGGAATCAAGCCGTATGTAGTTCTCTGAAATCCGTACAGTTTAACGTCATGTGGTGAGGACAGGGTCCATGCAGTTTAACCTTATGTGGTTAGGACGAGGGGTATTACAAGATTCCGTGCAGTTTAACGTCATGCGGTGAGGACGTGATACTCCTAGTTTAAGGTCATAGAGTTTGGACCGTTGGGTGCTCGACAGTTTAAGGTCATACAGTTTGGACGATGAATACACCTCGTGAAGGTCTGGTCCGTAAATGGGGGGAAGAGCCATTTTTAATATTATTGTCTGTGTAGTTTAACGTCATGCGACAATGACACAAACATACACACTGTGCAGGTCTAGCCCATACATGGGGAAAAGGGAGCATTTTTTTAAATCTTGATATCAGTGCAGTTTTACATCTTGCGATAAGGAAGAGAAGTACACCTCATGCCGGTCTGGTCCGTACACGGGGGGGGGGGGGGGAGGGCCTTTTTTATCTTTTATTCAGGGGGTTGGGCCAGGATAGGGGATCCTGGTGTCTCTACGTATCCTGCGAGGGCAGGAATCAAGCTGTACGTAGTTCTCTAGAAGAAGTACACCCCGTGAAGTTCTGGTCCATACACGAGGGAAAGGGGAATTTTTTTTAATTTTTGTTATTCAGGGAGATGGGCCAGGACTGGGGATCTTGGCGTCGCTATGTACCCTGCGAGGGAAGGAATCAAGCCATACGCAGTTCTCTGAAATCCATAAAGTTTAATGTCATGTGGTGAGGACAAGGTACATGCAGTTTAACGTCATGTGGTTAGGATGAGGGGTATTACTAGATTCTGTGAAGTTTAACGTCATGCGGTGAGGATGTGATAATCATAGTTTGAGGTCATAGAGTTTGTACCATTGGGTGCTCGACAGTTTAATGTCATACAGTTCGGACGATGAATATACCCCGTGCAGGTTTGGTCTGTACATGGGGGGAAGGGAGCATTATTGAATCTTATTATCCATTCAGTTTAGCATCGTGCATTAAGGACGGACTCCATGTAGTTTAACGTCATGCAGTGAGGATGTAGGGGACCCGACGTGAAAGGAAAGGGGGGGGGGGGGGTCTGCGTAGTTTATCATTGTGCGGTGGGGATGATATTCATGCAGTTTAACGTTGTGCAGTAAGGACGTGGAGTACACTTGGTCTCTATGCGAAATACTTCTTTAGGAATCTCGCATTTGTAGGAGCGGTTGTAAATTGTCCGTCCATGGAGATCAGGGTATATGCTCCATTGGAGTAGACATTGTGTACAACGTATGGTCCCTCCCACTTGGACTCCAGCTTTGGAGGTTTCCTTCCAGGTATCATTGGGGTCTGGAGGACCAATACCAATTCTCCATCCAAGAAAGACCGGAGGCGGACCTTTTTATTGAAGGCTCGTGCAATCTGATCCTGGTATACCTCCAGATGGTGAAAAGTGTGCAACCGATTCTCATCTAGCTGTTCCAATTCTCCTAGCCGCTTTTCTGACTACTCATCATCAGACAATTGATCACAGATTGCAACAAGGAGTGAGGGAAGTTAGAGTTCAATGGGCAGGACCGCCTCTGTGCCGTACACAAATGAGTACGGGGTAGACTGAGTAGCGGTGCAGATTGTGGTTCGATAAGCCCACAATGCATGTAGGAGTTTATCCGGCAATGACTTTTTGTCTTTGTCCACCATTTTTTGGAGGATGTTGGACAGGGTCTTGTTGAAAGCATCTATTTTTCCGTTGGACACTACATGGTAGCGGGATGAGTGGTTATCTTTGATACCATACTCGTAGTATAGCTTTTCCAATTCAGCAGAGCAGAAATTGGTGCCATTGTCCGTCAGTATAGTATGAGGGACACCAAATATGGTGATGATACTAGTCTTCACGAAGCTGACAATATTTCTTGCCCCAACTTCCTTGAGGGGTATGGCTTCTGCACATTTGGAAAAGAAGTCGGTTGCCGTGAGGATATACTTCAGCTGTTTGGAAGTGCCAGAAGGATATGGTCCCACGACGTCCATCCCCCAGACAGAAAACGGCCAGGAGTACTTAGCTTGATGAAGTAACTCCGGGGGTTGGTGTATGAAGTTGGCATGAATCTGTCATGAGTGGAATTTCGCGGTAAAACGCTCCCAGTATCGTGCCACTATGGGCTAGTAGTACCCAAGCCTTCGAACCTGATGGGAAAGCTTGGTCCCTGGTTGATGTGCTCCAAATGCTCCTACATGTACTTCAGTCATGACGACAGCGGTTTCTTCTCCATCAATGCATATGAAGAGCACTCCATCTAGGCCTCATTTTTAGAGGACCTCTTTCTGACCTGTGCCGCCATATAGAATAAAATTGATTTTCCTTCTCTGTATTTGCTCTCGTTCAACCCTGTCTGATGGAAGCTCTCCCCATTGAAGGTAGCTTGCGATAGGGATCATCCAACCGGTGGTAGGAGCATATGGATCCGGGACAGGACTGAATTCGTGGATTTATTCCATATTATCTTGAACAAATGGCAATACCATTGGATGGTGAGCAATACTGATGACCGTTTCATCCTGGTCTGGGTCGGCTAGGGCTGTGGCCGTGTTGGCTAATGCATCAGCCTGAGCGTTCTGGGATCGAGGAATATAATTCAATGTTGGTTCTGTGGAGAACTCAGCCATTAGCCCTCAGACATGGTCAAATAGGGGGATTATATCCTCCTTTTTAATAGCATATTCACCATTGACTTTCTTGATGACCAGCACTGATTCACCTTTTACCTTAAGGTGTTGTACTTGTACCTGGAGTGCGAGATCTAGGCCTGCAATGAGGGCTTGATATTCTATTTTATTGTTTGTACATCCCTCTGATAGGAGGAAGGAATATGGAAACACTACCTTTTCTAGGGACATGAGTATTATCCCCAGACCCACTTTATTGAATTTGGGATCCTCCATCCTCTTCCCGGTGGGGCTTCGGGACACGCCGTCAAAGTACATTTCCCATGCTGGGAACTCCTCTTGAACTGAGAAGATATCTTCATCAGGTAGTTCAACGTCCGATGCAGTGGTCCCTGTTGAAGGGTTCTCTGCCAGAAAGTCTACTAATGCCTAGCCCTTGATGGCTTTTTGAGGCACGAGCCGGATGTCTAACTGTTGCAGGATGACCGCCCATTGGGATAGGTGTTCGGTTAGCATCGGGCGACTGAGGATGTACTTGAGCGGGTTACTCCATGAGATCAAATGGGCTTCATGATGCTACAGATAATGTCGTAGCTTTTTAACCACGAAGACCAAGGCCAGAAAACTCTTCTCGATATTTGAATATTGAGTCTCAGCATCAATCATGGTTCGACTGAGGTAATAGAGACTGTTTTCACTTCCAGCATCATTCTTCTGTGTAAGGAAGGATCCCAACGAGCATTCTAGGGCCGCCACATATAGAATGAGAGGTATTCCTTCAAATGGGGGAATGAGAACCGGTGGGCTTAAGAGGTACTTCTTCAAGTTGTTGAACACCTCTTGGTAGTCATTCGTCCATTGGTACGTGACCCCCTTCTTCATTAACTTGGTGAAAGGAAAACATTTTCCTTCCAGGTTGGCTATGAACTGCCTAATATAGGCTTGGTGTCCTTGGAATCCCCTCAGATCAGTGAGATTTCAGGGAGGTTGTAGGCCAAGGATAGCCTTTTTCTTCTCAGGGACGACTTCGATGCCGCGATGGCGTACGACGAAGCCAAGGAATTTCCATGAGGTAACCCAGAAGGCGCATTTCAAGGGGTTCATCTTCAAGCTATGCTGTCAGAGCTTGTTGAAGATAGTCTCAAGGTTTGATAGGTGATCCGAGCGCTGTCTGGACTTGACCACTAGGTCATCCACGTAACATTCAACGAATTTCCCCAGGAACGGCTTAAAGATCCGATGCATGGCACGCTGATACGTGGTTCCAACATTCTTGAGACCAAAGGGCATGAACCTGTAACAGAATACCCCTTGAGGGGACCTAAAGGCAGTTTCTTCTTCGTCTTCTCAGGCCATCCTGATTTCATTATATCCATAATAGTCATCCATGAAGGATAGATCCTCATACCTGACTGTTGCATCAATTAACAACTCGGTGACTGCAATCGGGAAGTCATCTTTCAGGCAATTCCGATTAAGATATCTGAAATCAATGCAGATGTGGATTTTTCATTCTTTTTTTGATAGGGATGATGTTGGCTAACCAAATTGGGTAATGGACCTCTTGAATGAAGCCTTCTTTAATGAGTTTATTGACTTCAGCCTCTATCATGGAATCATGTGAGGGGTGTGTCCTTCTAGAGGCCTGTTTTTATCCCCGGTGGTCTTCTGGAAGACCCAGGTGATGCGTCACTACCTTGGGATTGAGTCCCGGCATTTCCATGTAATTCCAGGTGAAGACATCCCAGTGTTACCTTAGGAAGGAGGTATATACCTCATGTTCCTCAGGAGACATGGCCGCACTAATGAGAGTGGTCCTCGAGTCTTCCTCGGAACCTAGGTTCATTTCCCTGAGGTCATCCATAGTGGTGGATATACCTTCCTCAAATGCGGGAGGTGCATCCCTGAGATCTTCCCCCTCTTCTTCTTCCAAATCCTTATCTTCTTGGTCTGACGAGAAGAGAGCTCCTATCACGAGTTCTTGGAAGTCCAGAGGCGATGTGTCATGGGCGTCCTTGCTCGAGCTTTCTTCCCCTGATTGAGGGTCAGCGGACGTTCCGACATTGTCACACTCGACCGTTATGGATGAAGTCATGAGGACATCCGAGTGTGTGTCCGGACTTGAACTCCTACCTTCTATGTGGTTGATGGGAAGGACATAATCTCTACCAAGCCGCCTGAGGGGGTCATCAGGAACCATTTCCAAGCCATTTGGAGCGGGGATCCAGTCGACACCATCAGCCAAAGACTTCTTTTTCTTTTGCTCGTAGAACTCGACGTCAATATAATGTGACTCAGAGATCTCAAAAGGGGACTTATCGGCGTGCAATGTACCACTTTTTCCATTGACTCAGTACTTGATACATTGGTGATAGGATAAAGGAAGGACCATGTGCTTATGGAGCCATGGCCTTCCCAGCAGGGCATTGAATGCTGTGCTCTGCTGGACCACTAGGAATTCCGTGTAGTTTACCAGGTCACCAAAATGGGTCTTTAGGTTGATTTTTCCCATTGGTTTCTGCTCACTCTTGTCATAACCCAACAATGTTGTGGATGAGGGAATTAGATCAACCTCACTATATCCCAACATGCGGAGTGTTCGTAGGGGAAGGAGGTTAACTACAGAGCCATTGTCTATAAAGAATTTCCGGATCTCAATACCATTCAGCATGCCGGAAACATATAGAGGTCTGATGTGTCCTTGCATGATGGAATAATTATCCTGATCGGTGAAGGAAATCACCGCATTGCATTTAGCCGGGCCAGTCTCCATCCGGTAAATCTAGGTGGTAACTACCTCGGCTTGAAATTCATATGGGCTGATAAAAGCTTCAATAAGCGCCTCCCTAAGGTCGGCTAACAAACCCACGACATCTAGGATTGACAACTTGGATGGTACTCACACCAGCTGCTTAAAGATGTCGTATTTTTTATCGAGCGGTCGACGCTTCTCCGTTGGTGGGAGAGTCTTAGCAGTTGCTTTGGGAGCTGAAGCATTTGACGAGGAGGAACCGACCGCGGGGATGGATGTCGATGGTGTTCCTACGTTTTGAGGACTTGGCCCGGCCGGTCTGTTTGTGTTCACTAGGCGACCAGACACTTTCTCCTCCTCTGGTGGGTATCACAGAACAACAAGGCCATAGTGGCTTCTTGTGGAAGTGGAGGGGCATTCCCTCTACTGCTGAGTCCATTGAAGGGATCTCCCACGGGTTTCCGCAATATTGATAGTTTGGGCTGGGGTCCAACTGTAGGGTTGGTTTCGGCCACGGCTGCACCTCCCCTGGTATCCTCTGCCTCTGCGATTCCTCCTCCTAGCTCCTCATGCAGGGAAATTGGGGTTTTAACAATACCCTTCATCAGGGAATGATTCCATGAGATCGATGACGTTGATAGAACAAAAAATTGGCTCTTCATCCTCTGACAGGTCAACCTGGTCGGTTGCCTCTGATGGTGGCGTTTGGTGGGTCAGTGCCCATGGTGCCAAATTCAAGGGCATGAAATCTGCCAGTGTCAGGACTAACTTTGGCCCCATCACAGACTAATCCTCTTGAGATTGTTTCCTCCTTCGATTAAGCCCGGATGACCAGCTCGTGGAGGATTGTGAAGCTGATGCTGTCGGCTACACGAATTCTGGGGCTGTTGGTGGCAACACTGGCTGCTGTAGTTGAGCTCGGAGTATTCCCTTGGCTCGGTTGATAGTCTTCCGACTCATCCAGTTTTCAGATTTCTAACCCTTCTTTCTAGTGACTCTCTACCACCCTTCCTCTTTGTCGGAGTCGGTGGTAGAGATACATGACACATGTGCTGGGGGTGGACCCAACTCGACCTGTCCAGAGTCTACCATCCTCTGCAGAAGGTCTTTGAAGATGAAGAATTCTCGGATACTGTGCCCCAACATCCGATGGTAGGGGTAGTAATCTGGACTATCATCACGACTGACCTCTTCAGGTTTCCTTGGCCCCGGGAGGCGGAGCATGTTGCAGTTCATGGCGGCAATGAAGTAGCCACGATCTTGATCGTCTCGGAATGAGTATAATTTTTGTCTTCGTTCCTCAATCTGGTTATGCTTCGGTCCTCTCTGATCGTCCCGTTTAGGCGGGGTGGCCGCTGAATGCAGGGGGCCCTTGACGATTTGGTGGAGGCCTGAGCGGTGGAGCAGGCACAGGGGCCGGCTTGAGTGTGACTGCAGACGCTTCATCTTTAGGAGCTCTTTTCACCAGAGCCTGCGAGGCTATTCATGAATTTGAATTAGTCCTCTGTAGGGAGTTCTCAATTCTCTGGGCAATGGCCAAGAGATGGCGGAAGCCAGTGGTGCACTCCACCGGTATGAGTGGTGTTCGCATCTCATATATAAGATTATTGATGCATATGGCTAGCATCTCATCTTGAGGAATTGTCCTGTTCAAAGAATATGTCAGACCTTTCCATCTGGTGATGAAATATGAGACCCTCTCGTTCTCCCTCTGCTTGCAGTTCATGAGATCACTGACCGTTGTTTTAGGAAGCGTTGAGCTGAAGTGGAACAAGACCTGCTATCGGAGGTCCTCCCATCTCTTTATCAACTGGGCCTTCAGACTTGTGTACCATACAAAGGCAGATCCTTGCAAGGTCCGTACAAAGCATCTGAGTTTCACTGCTTCTTGTTGTTCCAGAGTCCCCATCATAGGGTCGTAATAGGATGCGTAGTGCATTAAATGCTGTTCCGGATCACCTGATACATTTAAGATGGGGAATATAGGGCTCCCAAAATTGGGTGGAGGTGGTGTGTTGGTCACCCAATATGGGTAGGGTTTCCACTCCGGTTATATCAGATCATGTCTACCTTCCATCGCTTCCAATCGAGTTGTTAGTGCCTCGATGGTGTTGGTGAGTCCCTGGTTTACATCCTGTTGGGCTCGGTCCTGGGCAGGCATAGCCAAAGGTGCATATTCCGTTCGGGGTACCCTCGGAGGGTTCGGGCTTACTTGCTCTGGTTTCCTCCTATGTGAAGGGAAATTTTGGTATTCATCATCCACGTTTAGGTTGCTTGATGAACCAGGCACCTCATTGGGAAGGAGCCCTAATCGTGCTTCGTTTGCTGGGGAAAGCCTTAGCCTTTGAGGTGCACTTTCTGGGATTGCATGACATGGATCTTCTTGGGATTCACTTTCAATAAGGCTGTTCCTCTGGAGCAGCTCGGCGTTAAGCCAACTCAATTCTTTCATCTCTTCTTCCTGTCGAGCGAACCTCTCTTCAAGCGTGAGTGGCTCGTTTTTATCGAGAGAAGGGGATGGGTTAAGTGTAACCGTTACTTTATTATTATCCTTGTTTGAAGCTCACAGGGTAAGTGGGGAGAGGTTAGCTGAAGGGGTGGCCATATTTAAGGCGGCCCTCTAGTTCCGAGTGTGCACACCTGGGGGTTCGTTGCAAGTCATAGCTTGACCGGAACCGTCATCTCCCGATCCGTCCAGATTTTCATTTTCCCCAGTGTCACCCACAAGGTTAGCCTCTATGGCGTTGATGAATGCATATTGCGGGGTGGAGGGGACGTCATCTTCCAAATAGGAAGAGGTTCTCCCACGTCTTCGGCTGGACTTCCCTTTCATGACCTGGGATTGCCTTCGGACTTCTTGACGAAGGGTGACGCAGAGAGTTCTTTGATGCAACCTTATGGTGCACCTTCCTCTCGGAGGGGATGATGATTCAAATGACAGGATAGGACGGGAACCTCCTCTTATGACTGTCCTCCCTAGACGAGAGAATACTGACTCTCGTGGGGGAGGTTGTTGTTGAGGGGGTAATAATGGCCCCAGCCCTGAGGGCTAGGGCTGGCCCCGTTCTTTGGACATTGAGTCTCTTCCCGGTTTTATTGGTCTTACGGGAGAATTTATTGTTAAAAATACCCCCAGCCCTGTAGGTTGGGGTTGACCATGGATGGGAGTAGTGGCTGTGGCTATTGCGACCTGCCTGATCTCGCGTGCTCCCATCCCGGGGTGAACCAGATTTGGTGCTGAATTCACCTGTGGATCAGTCCCTTCTGGGGAGGCAGGCAAAGATAGCTGATTGGCCTCTCTTAGGTGAGAGGCCTGCTGCATGCTCTCGGTGGCCTGATTTAGGAGTTCTTGAATGTCTTGTTCTCGCCGGGCCTAATGCTTCTAGGACTTACTCAAGGCCCGACTCTGTTGGGTGTGTTGCCTTTCCTGAACAGGGGGTCTACTCTATTGCCATATTTCTATGATGACATTGCAAGACACCATGTTGAATGGGTTCTTCTGGGCGGGGAGCGGAGTGAAATGCAGAGCTCCATGTTCCCCCCATCCCCTGATATGGACTCCTATCGAAGCGTCACCGATGAGGCGGTGCAGCTGGTGCAGTGCGCGGAGGCAGGCTATCTCCATGTTTCCTTTACGCCTCTTGGTTCGCTATTGCCGTGCTGAAGGAAGAGCTTCTAGGTTGATGTGACGCAGGAGGTCTCATATCATCTTGACATGGTCTATATACCCGTCATAGGGCAGGAAGATTGATTTCAGCCGGTGGAGGGTCGTCCATATATTATGGCGGATTCCGTGCATGCATTCTTCCAACAACTCTCTGGGTATGTTGAACTGAGAGGTGGCTGTGGGCAAAAACATAACAGGTATATCATCCCTAGCCAGTTGTTTCCTCAGGTGCAGCATATCGGCATACTCCTCCGCTAGTGACTCCTCTACCTGGTCGACCCAACTGAGACGCTCGCCGCCAACGTGGTCGGAGGCAGTGGGACCGGTAGGTGCTGAGTCATTATGTGGGCAATTTCGAGGTGGTTTAGAGGATGAACGCGGCCCTGGACCGTCGCCTGATTGAAGTAGGGAGTCGCTAGTGATAATCTGGGAATATGACATGCTCGATCCCGTCCTTCTTGAGTGCCTCGGCACACGAAGGCTTTCCTGTGCTTGCTTCGGCAGGGGGAGGACCTTCCTGTGAAATAATATGTTATCGCAGGGAGGACCTCCGCAATGGCAGCCATAATGGAGAGGAATAACATTACTACTTGATTCTTTAATGCATAGAGGACTTTTGCAGTGCACACCCTGGGGAGGACCTCCAAGGCGTGTCACAGTAAGGGGAGGACCTTCTGGCTGCGTAGAGTCATTACGGGGAGGACCTTCGCAACAAATTCCATCATGGGGAGGATGACCATCATGGCTTGATGTTCGACGTGCATCCTGGGGAGGACCTTCAGGACACTCTGAGACAAGGGGAGGACCTTCTTGTTGCTTGGGGCCATTGCGGGGAGGACATCTGCAATGGTGGCCATGGTGGCGAGGACAACTATCACAGCTGCAGTAATGGAAAGGACTACCATTACTACTTCCACAGGGAGAATATCTACGGGATACATCCTGGGGAGGGCCTCCAGAATGTACCGCAATGAGGGGAGGGACTTCTCGTTGCTTGACGTCTCTACGGGGAGGACCTCCATTATTAGGGTGGAAAGGAATACCACCATGACCTAATTCCTGGCGGCATGGAGTTCCGTTGCAGCGTAACCCCTAGAGAGGACCATCAGGTTAGGCCACGACAAGGGGAGGGAATTATTGTCGTGATGAGACGTCACTACGGGGATGACCTCCATTGTTGAAACTATGATAGCGAGGACTACCATCAGAATCTATGGTCCCACTGCATGGAGAGTGTTTGTAGGGTATACCCCGGGGAGGACCTTCAGGGCGGACCGCAGCAAGTGGAGGACCTTCTTGCTGCTCGATCTTCTGGTCACGTGGAGGGGTTCTGTGACTCACATAAAAAGAGGATCTCTCATGATCGATCATTATATTCCCACAGGGGAATCCCCCATGGGTGCTCTGGGGAGGACCTTCAGAGCTGCTGGTAGCGACATTGCAGGGAGGACCTTCACAACTGCTACTTGCCACTCCCATAATATGGTAATGGCCAGGCAGGGTTCTGAGCCTTTGATATGTGATTAGCGGCTTCAGGAACCCCAGCTTCTAGTAGAGCGGATTCATGAACCCTCTCTTGATTTTCTGGCTACCTTCGGTGCGTTTGGAGTGCCCTTTTGCAGACAGTGGGGACCGTCTACTACTGACAACGACCTTCACCTCCTTTGGGTCCCTGTCTAATTGGGTTCCGTGATGCTGCCGGGTTACGCCGACGAACGCCCTAGCTTTTAGCAGGGATATATGCCTGCTCTAGAGCATCCACCATGATGGACGGGTGTCCCCCAGTTGGAACGAGTGAAGCTGGTCGATCCGGTTGCCCTTGCGTCGCGGAATATAGCCGGTGACCCTCCTGGGAAAAAGCAGGGATGCAGATCTGCTCTGAGGCGGCTATCTCATCTCTTAGATGAGTCGCCTAAATTGGGGAGATTGGCTCACGTGCCTGAGTTCTTGCTGTTGCCGCTGATGCAATTACATTCTGGAAAGTCTGCAAGATATGATCTGGGATCGATACTTGCTCCTCAATCATTTATAGGATATGTAGAGAGACATCTTTGGCTGGAATGGGTATGAAGGCCCATTCTGTTATCGGAGTAGGAATATCCTGCTCCGATCCTCTAGTGGTCAGTGGGTACTGAAAATTCTCCTGTGTCGGGGCAGGTGAACGAATCTACCCCTACACCAGGATACGCCAATTTATCTCTTCATTTTCCACCACATTAGGGTGGAAAACTTTACTTGCATCCACAGGGAGCTGGCCCTGCATATATTGGTTTCCCATCGTATCGAGTTGGTGACCTTTGTTGGCAGGGAGACATGCCCGCCTATGATTTTTTGCCACATATGGGTGGTGTTCTTTGTTGATCGCCACCATATCAGGATGACGAGCATCAGAAGAAATTGTTAGGAGCTGGTCCTGCAGGTGCCGGGTCGCCACCACGTCAGGTTGGTGGGCTTCACGACCCTGGGCAGGGAGAGGTGCCTTCCTGGTAAGTTCCGTCCTGTGTGAGCGACGAGCTTGATGGAGCTCAGTGGGGATGTGCGCCGACTCGTACGATGCTACCATGTTTGGATGGAGGGCTCGGGAGGAGCGAACAGGAGTAGGTGCTTGTTCGTGGTACGTCTCCATGGATGGGCAGCGGAGCTCCTCCTCAGGGACTAGGGTGATGACCGGTCCCCGATTGTACATCTTCCGCCCTCATCGGGCGGTCCGAGGGGCCAAAGCTCGGGGAGCGTGGGCCTGAATCCTTGGGGAGACATCCTCCTCAGTGTGAGGATGTTGGGTCGCGGTGTGACTGCGATGACGTCTTCCGGTGGGGGCCTTGCAGCGGAACCCCCATTCAGTGGGGATAAAGTCCTCAACGTCGACCTCATCCGCCTCCCTAAGATAAGGGAGGTACTCATTGTCCCGTTTCGGGGATAGACTCTTGAAACGGTTTGAGACAGCAACAGGGGCTGTCCGGATTTGCGTTTGCGTCCACTACTAGGCAGGAGACCGGTGAGTTTTGGCGGATTGGAGGGCGTGCATGGCCGCCTCCACCATTGGGAGAGTACCATTCACGTGGTACTCTCGGATCAGCACGTCTGAAACCCAGTGTTGAAGATGTTGGGTGGGTGATGGGGTCCTCTGTTGTTGAGAAAGTCCCATCCTTGTGTTGTTGAAAACGCACACTTGTGAGTTCCTTTGCAATGCCATTGGATCGAAGGGCGTTCTGAAAGTGCCTGTCAAAGAACATTTTAACAAACACAAACAACAAACCCGTCAAAGCAGCATCTCATAATCCCATGCATAAATAATGACATTGCTTTGCCCTCCTTTAGAGTATTAGGGGGAATAGGGTAGGATTAGGTTAAATTCTTCATGTTTGGTTAAAGATTCACATCGGGTTCACCATTTTTTGTTTTGTGGTTTTGGCTTTCGGGCCTCGAAACGCCCAACGACTCCGTATCCGATGATGGACGAACCTGCTTTCCAAAGGAAAGAATTCGCCGGATGGTCTGTCCAGTGGCACTTAAGAACTCACATTGGTCGAGAGGATGGGAAGTCGGGCTCATAACACCCTTTTGGGGGGTAAATTATTGCCTGTTTCGGGACTCTCTTATATATTTAAGAGGCATTCATATGTTCATGAATCTTTGGTTTATACCCAAACATAGTATCCACAGATTCAACCTTGGTGGGAAATGGTCAACTAGACGTCGGGGTTCAGAATCATTTATTCCCGAGGTTTACCATCCCTCGTTGGATTAATGACCCTGAAGAGTTGGAACTCGCATGAGGCGGTACTAGGAGTGGCGCGGTGAATAGACATGAAGAATTGTCGGATCGACCTGTTGTTGGCCTTGAACCTCTTGGAGGCTTCCTATGTACCCTATCTAGGAGGCAGGGATCAAAGTCCACATAGTTCGCATTGGTGTCTGGGAACCGATGTGAAGATAGACCGGGTGGTCCGATGGGTGGTGGGCTTGAACCTCATGGAGGCTTCCTATGTACCCTGTCTAGGAGGTAGGGATCAAAGTCCACATAGTTCGCATTGGTTGGGACTTACGCTCTGAGGCAACCCAGAATGATGGATTGGGGATTACTCTCTGAGGAGGCCCATAAGGGGATGTCATGATTGATTCTTACTCTAAACCCACGTGAGTCATGCTCAGTGTGGGAAACAAGAGGCAGCAGGGATGAGAGGATCACGTCGTGAAAGGTGCGCCCATGAGAAGTGGAGTGGGTATTATGCATGAGGGCGACCCATAAGGTTAGGGATTACTCGTAGATGGATTACCATGGAGATGGATTGGGGATTACACTCTGAGGAGTCCCATAAGGTCGGGGCTTACTCCGAGATAGACGCCCGTGGAAATAAAGCCCAGCGGGAGAGGGAACGAGGTGCTCCTATACCCGTCACCTCTCTTGTTCCCAGGGGAAGTACCTGGGGAAGTACCGAGGTGCATTGGGACGAATGACTTCTGATGGGTATGTCTCCCCCTCTCTAGGGAGGGGAGAAGTGCCCGACCTCCAAAGCGTGCAACCCCCCATCCAGACGAGTGGAGGAAGGAAGGGGGCTCTCGGGCTCAGACCCCGCATTACCATGGGAATGTGAAACCATACATGCTTCGGGGATCCATCCAAGGGTCAGGGAAACCCCTTTTCCCCTATTTACCATGGGTATGTGAACTCAAAATGGCACGCTGATGTGCCTGAAAGTTACACCATGTGGATTCGGTGGCTCTGGTGTAGGCCTTGACTCGGGGCCGATGAATAGGCCAATGAGGGAGTCGCGGAGGACTTCGCTGGATCGGAAGGATTTTATCTGGCTCGGGGAATGAGAACACTGAATTATTTGGCGAGCCACCGAGAGGTATGGGTGGTGGTGCCCTTTGCGTGGGGAAGTTCCACATAGTTGGAGAAGCCGTCCGCGAACCAGGGTGGTCCGTGAACTGATTGGCATCCCACGAACCAGGGTGGTTCACGGTTTTGGGTTCAATCCATGAACCAGGGTGGTTCGTAGATGGTTCCAGGCAGGCAGCAGCGGCCAAGGGCAGCTCCGGTCAGAGTCTCGCCAGTCAGGGCTTCGCCCGCGTAGGAGAGTGCTATGCGGTGCGACAGATGGGAAAAGAGGCATAAACTCTCTGGTCCGCAGGGAATTCATCCATAGAGGGGGTATGCTTCACGGTTTTCCTTGTTTTTGTTATTTTAGGTTCACGGTTCACCAAGCTATTATGCGTTTTCCAATTCCTTGTTAATTCATATACCTGCTATGGCTCGCGGATGAGAATTTTTCTGTTTGAGAAATCCAAAGCCTTCCTTCAACCGATCTCCTTCCGAATCTCCCAATCCCTCTGAATCCAATTCCAATTCTCCGAACTCCTTTTTATTTTCCCCTTGGTCTCCTTTTATAGAGTGGGGAAAGGGATGTATCCGTGGCTACGCGACACCTTTTACGGAGGCCCATAACCAAATACCCGGTTTACAGCCGACTTGGTCAATCCGCGATTCGTGGTGGATATTGAATGCTTCCTTCCCCTCCGTGAATCGAACTCATGGAGTGCTCTGCGGCCACAGAGGGTTCCGCCTCCATTCCGCAAACGGCAGCAGGTTCAGCTTGAACCGGTCGACGCTGTCCGCGGTTGGGGTGGCTCATGACAGTGAACCGGATTGGCGCCCATCCATCCTCGCGACCATAGAGGATCTCTGCCTTCATTTCTCAAATGACGACGGTTTGCAGAGGGGGTGCCTCGCATGGCCTGGCCACGTTGCATTTTCATGGAACCGGTCCGCGGACCGGTCCTGTTTGTGTCCCTTCTTTGATTTTTTGTTTTGTCTATTCTTTTCCCAAATTCTTTGGGGGATTTGGGTAGAATCTCCTTTGTGGATTTTTAAGGACCCTACAATCTTAAATATCATATATAAATTTTAAACCCATCATAATAACCATCCTTGGAAGATAGTGATGGAAGATGTATTATGTCTCTATGTGGAGGTTGTAGTCCAAACATACACATGAGCAACACTTTCACTTCCTATTTGATGGAAAAGAGGGAGAATAATGGCCTTTACATAATAATAATAATAATAATTTTTTTTATATTGATGATATTTTTAAATAATTATTTTATGATTAATAACATAGACTTATTGGAGGTTGATGAAGAAATAAATTGAAAGGGGCCAGGTAGGAAGATTACCTCTTCTTCAGTAAGCCTCCTTTAGATCCCTTCTTAAGGACCCTTGGAATAATATTTTAAGAATAAAAGGACCTATAATTTGTTCATAATGATGTTTATAAGTGAATTGGATAGGGTTTGAAAAATATATAAGGCTCAATGTGGTGAAAACAAAAGATATTATGGATGTCCTTTTATTAGAGAGGGAAAGAACACACTTGGAATTACTTAAAAAGATTTAAAAATAATTAATGTATTTCTCTTGTATAATGCTTCCAAATATAAATTAATTTGAATAAAAAGAATCTAGGATATGAATATAATCATAAAATGTAATTTAAATTGGGGTTGGATTCAATTTAAACCATATCTTTTGGTTTAACCCCTTCGTCAACCAATTTTGACCTTAACTACGATAACGACCTTTTCAATCTTAAATGGTCATAAATTTAATAATAAGGTAATAATTGGATCATAAATGGAAATGGGTTGAAATTTTATGCCACTCATAATACTAATTTTCCTCTTTCATTTTTTTTAAATAATTTAATAAAATATTATTTTTCATAATATATCATTAATGTCATTTTTGACACTATTTACTTAATTTGAATATAAAAAAATCTATATAGTAATTTAATTTGAATATAAACCTTTAAAAAATACCTAATATGTTTTATTCATACTTAAAATTCACGTGGAACTATAATTCACTAAAAAAATATTAATTTTATTGTTTTTAAAATCATTTAAATGATTTTACTACTACTTGCACAAACACCATGTCAGTGTTGTGTAAGCATTTGAGGTAATTATTACATAAATAAAAATTAAAAATAAAATATCATGACAAAATAATTAATTCATATTTCAAATAAAAATTTATAACTTAAATTATCCTCTTTTTATACTTATATAAAAGTTTTTGAGATATTAAAGTTAAGAGAGTGACTTTTTTAGAATTTTCTTTACTTAAAAATAATATAAATTTTATTATCAAAGGAAATTGGAATAAAAAATGACATATATTATAATTTGGGATTTATATGGCCTAACTTATCTCATCCACTGAAATAAAATTATTATTTGGGTTTATTTTGAGACCTTATCTCATGGTTTTAATCTCTTTTACCCATATTACCCTTACCGAGGTGATAAATATTTACCAAAGGTTTCTATTATCAATGTAACAATAAAAAAAACTATTTAAATAATATAGAATACTGATTCTAAATATGATATCCATTTTTTAATATTCAATTCACTAAAGTGGAATAATTTAATTTAAAATTAAGCTTTTGAACCATGATAAAATGTGGTCTTCGAGGAAAAAATGTTTTCTAAAGTATAAAAAGTTTCATACCAAAATTAAACATAAAATTAATTAAAATGAATTTAATTTGTTTATATATAATAAAATGAACTTATTTAACTTTTAAAATCATTTTTTTAAAAATATGGAACTTTTTAAATGCTTGAAACAAAAATACAGTATTCAATAAAAATCTATTTTTTCACAATTAATTCAAAAATCAATTTTTTTTCAAAAAAATTATCAAATTTTTTCTATAAGATAATTTTGATATGGAGATTTAAAAAAATAAGTTCCTTTTTTAAAATATATTTTCTTAAAGTGGCATAAATTAATTATATTATTTTCTCATAAAAAGTAATAGAAACCATCTTTGAGGGAAAAATTATTTTTAAATCATATAATGACTTTGGAAAATATATTTTCTTTATCTAAAACCATTATACATATTTTTTCTGAAAATATGATTGTTCATTTTAATTCAACTAATTTAACAACTAGTTTATAATGATATACTATATTATGAATAGTTTAGACTCAGGTTTTCATTTATCAAAAGATATTGAATAAATAAAATTTATTTGAAGAGAAATATATCATCAAATATGAGGGTGTTATAATCCCCCCAATGTGTGTATATGAAGTTTAAACATAGTTTTAAGGTGGTAATTTTGGTCATGGAGTTGGTGAAGTTTTTCATGCAGATTCTTTGTAGTTCATGATGAGGGAAATGACTACTGAAGTTAAAGAACATTCCAATAGTCCTTTTACTAAATAATGTTTTAGAATTATTTATTATTCATCATATTTAGAGAAATTATTAGATATATAGATCCTATGGTGTTTAACTATGTAGATATGTACTCATCAGGTGATGTATCTTGTGTTTATTTTATTTAGTTTAGTTTCTTATATATATACTTCCTATGTGGTTGTATAGAATTATTATCATTGATATATATATATATATATATGATTTATGCTGACTTAGGATAAGTACACACATGTTCATTTATTCCTTATTGGTTCTAGTGTCTATACCTTTTATTATTAGAGGCAACCTTAGGGTGATAAAATTTTCTTACTTCTAGGTTGAGAGTGTACTCGATGACTCAAGTCAAATTAGATTTCTTAATAATGCCCTTAAAGAAGTATTCCTTAACCCATATGAGATTGATATTGTAAGTTAATTCTCTCAAAAATTCCTTGTTTGTTTTATTATATTTTTTACCTTTTCTATTCCATTACATTGGTTAAAAAATTTGATTAATATAAAATGATATCTTCTTACCAAGGTGCGAGACTCTAGTTTCATTATTCTATTGAATTTAAGGGGGAGACTTGAGGAATATAAATATTTTTCTCCAGAAAAGAGGTCATATATTGTTTCAACTATTTCTAAAAAATTAAAACATTGATATTGATGGACCCTTAGTGGGATATTGAAGATCCCTTGATGATTGGGGTAAGATGATAGGTAGTGGAAATTAGAGAATCCATTCATGATGTGAATTAATAGAGATATTATTTGAGTAGATCTCATATGGGACATAGCCTATATATAATTGATATCACATCAAGGATTAGAGTCCTATTTCAAAAAACATTTTATCCATTTTTCACCTTGATAAATCCTTTAGATAATAGGCATACTAGTTTTAAATTCTTAAATAAATTCATTTATTATTTTTAAAAGTTTTTTGATATTTTATTATTTAAAACAAGATTATGGATATGTTAAAAGATCTTTGGGTTTTATTAGAGTGGAAATTGAATTATGTGTTGTTATGCTAAATCACTTTAGGACATTCATATCCCAATAGTGCCATGATGGGGGAATTTTAGGTGATTAGTTCTAATACAATGCAGAATTCTCACTCTACAGTGATAATGGCTAGACTATAAAGGGATTATTATTGAGAAGAATTCAGATATATATATGATCACCATACCATAACATAGATAGTTTCACCATAAAAACTGTATCTGAGGAATTAAATAAATATAGTTCTATTAATATAACAAGGCTATAATTTTTTTGTGTCACTATTTAGAATCTGAATAAGGCTACATTGTGAAGAAATGTATCACACCTAAATGTAGAATATTATTCCAAAATTTAATGCTAATGATTATTTTCTTCCTCATAATATTTTAGGGAAAAATTATTTTTTTAACAAAAAACATGGTCATGATGTAATGGAGGACACTAAAAGATATGAAATTCAAGGGTTTTAATTTCTATATACTTTAGATTTTATTATCACACCAAAAGTGGGGTAATAATGTCTTAATTACTATCTACACTATAAATTGAAGATTTTTTATCTTTAATCAAAGAAATAATGATTTGGATTATTATGTATATAAATATCTAACTTACTAGTTTTCCATTGTGGGAGGATTTTTATTTTGGTGTGAGAGAATAATAAGGGTGAATACATGATCCTTTTTCAAGTGGAACATGGGGTTAAGGAAGAAAAAATAATTTTAATTATTAGTTATTTTAGTAATTACATATACATAAGAGTTCATGGTAATCACTTTGCTTCTATCCTTGTTTATATTAATAATGAAATAGGAATTTGGGTAGTATGATAATAATTAGATGACACTAGGGATTATCCATATGATAGAAAGTGTTCTATGAACTCTGAAACCTTTATTTCATGTATTTTATATCTCTCATATCCATTTTCTATCATTATCATGTTGACCAATGTATGAACCATTTTATAACTAGAAATAATAGAAAAGTATTTTTTAAAGGAAGAAAAGGTGAAATGTTCATATTAGAGGTTAACCAATGATTTCTATAAGACTTTAGTAGTTTTTAATTTCCCCCTTTAGATCTATGATTTTAATCAGATCCAAGTTCTCCCATGTTGGTTACAACCTGTTCTAAAATTATAAATCCTAAATATGAGTTTTCATGACCATGATGGTCAAAAAATAAATCAAGATTAATTTTAATAGTTCGTTATCCACCTGGTAGATCATGAGTTATTATAGTTATACTAACTTTTTTATTTTTAAATATGTTTTCTTTTAGAACATTTAATATTTTAAACATTCTATTCTCTCCTCCAAGGTGTTTAAAAATTACATGTGAGTTTTTAGTAGATTTTTTTCTCTGGAGGAAATTTGAAGATATTTTTATTACTATATATATATTGTAAGGATCTATCCTTAAGAGTTACACATTCTAGTTATTATTAACTTTATTTACCCTTCCTACAATTATGAGGATCTTTTTAGTTTATAATTTTATAGAATTTTGAAAAAATATTACATAGTAAACCCATACATTATAAGTGGACACTTATACTCAGTATCCATTTTTCTTACAAAAAATATTTTTAAATAAAACATAGTTTATTTTCAAAATAAATATACAAAAATTTTATCTTGACCTCATCATTTTCGTTAATTATCAATAGATCCATGTGAAAAATATTTTAAAATGTTGTATGAACACAAAAATATTAGTAAGGGACATAATAAGAAGAAATATATTATTCTAGTAAAAAAAATTAAAGAACAAGTAATTTTTACCATTATATTCAATGTTCTTTGAGAATATGAAATAAAAAATTGACACATGAAAAAAATACTCTTTTCTCAAATAAAACCTTTAAAACTCATAGTAAGAAAACAAAAAAACATTATAGAAACTGGGAGAATCACATTCATAAAACCCTTTTTAAAACCCTAGAAACTGGATTAACCAAACAGATGAATTCCAATATAATTATATAGAGAACATGATCATTAACAAATGAATTGGAGAGTTATAACAAGTCTCACCCGTCATATAAGCTATATCAGTATCACCTATTTTTAAGGGGCTATAATGGGGCTCAACCCTTCATATAATCTATATCAAGCTCACCTAGGAGCTATAATGGGGATCAAACCATCATATAAGTTGTATTGAGATCACCCATTTTCATATAATTATAAATTACCATATAATTAATAAAATAATTTATCATTTCACCTTTTCAATATAAAAACATTAAAAAAAACTCTTTTAAACCTAATAAAAAACACACCAGAATACCATTTTCTTTTAAAAAATTAATTTTTAAAATAAAAAAACTATTCAAATCATAATGAAAACATTTTAATTGAAAATAAAATTAGAAACATATAAAATAAACTTCAAATAATTTAGGCATCATGATAGTGGGAAAATCATCTCATTCTATATAAGTTAAAAAACATTCATTTTTTACTTTTCTTGAAAAAGTCAAAAAGTACCTCGTTTGGAAAACAAAAAAAAATTAATTTCAATCCATTTTTTAAAAAGTAATAAAAGGGTAAAAATGAATTTAAAAATAATATAATAATAGTAAATAAAATTTAAAACATTTTTAGAAAACATAGATGTGGAAGAAAAAGAGTTTTTTAATGGATAATTTTAAAAGATATTTTTTAAAATAAAGTCCCTTACCTTGAGGCTGAATCATCTTGTGTTTTTTATCATCATGAATAATAAAATTTTTTAATTTAAATTTGATTAAGAAATTATTTAAATTTAATTATTCTTTTTATATCACTATGTTATATAAAATTACTTAATCATTTATGTTCACGTCATGCGTTTTAACAATATTCGGTTCATAAGTCCGGAATGAATTCAACAGGTTCAATATGGTCAAATTGATAAGAATTAAATAATATATAAAATAATATTCATGAAATAATTAACAATTTTATACATAAATTATAATTTTAAATATAACTATTAAATATGGGTATGAAAAATAAACTATGTTAGAATTATGTAGATGGTAGGCCGTACGTACGCATGAGTAATGTTTCCAATTTTCAACGATAATTATGGAAAGAAGGTAATTATTATTTTATATTTACATAATTATCATCATATAATATATATATTATTAATTATTTAAATATACTTATATATATCATCCATGTGATGTCATAATGAAAAAGAATCACAATGCTTCGTGGAGTTGGAAGTCCACACATGCGTACAAATGATGTTATCATTTTTCTTTTCATGGAAAGGCAAGAAAAAATATATTATATTTTAATAATGAAAAATATTTCATTATTATTATATATAAATATTAATTCCATCATTATAACCTATAATTAGAGATGATTATGGAAAATTAATTACATGAGTTTGCGTGACGGTAGTCTGCCGTACACACGAACGATGAATTATTTTTCCATTTGATGGAAGTGGAGATAGATATAGGTCATGAAACAAACATAATGAAATATAATTATATGGAATATACTATAGATATTATTTTTTAATTATTTAATAAGGTTTTAGGGATTTGGAAGAAGAAATAAAAATAAAACATTCAGATAAAAATTATAGCTCTTCTTTGGAAAACCTCCATCACTTAACACCTTAAGACTTATAAGATCAGTATTATGCCTAAAAATTATATCTAAAATGTGTGTATTGATTCTAGGAAGATATATGTGAAGGTATAGTCTCAAAAAATTAGTTTTTATGTGTGAATAAATTATAACAAGAGGTTCCCTTTTATAAGAGAGGGGAGGGGAACTCTTAGAATTTCTCAAAATATTAAATTAATATAAATTATTTTTCATCTATAAATAGATCCAAAGTTAGTTATTTAGAATATAATATGATTATGGGTATAAATTACCTCATATAATAAATATTATACAAGTTTTGACTATATTTCTACCCTTATCTTTCGATTTTAACCACTATTTAACCCCTTTAACTCTTATCATGACAACATAAATTTGTACTCTTTGAGGGTCGATATAGTTACTATGAAATGAAAAAGACCCATAAACGGAACATGGTTTATATTTTAATCTTTATTCTAATAAATTGACTGATTTTAATTTTTTTTAAGAATATTATATCATTTAATAAAATATTATTTACTATATAAAATCCACAATGTCAATTTTTATAACAATTCATTACTTTGACTTAAATAATATCAATAAAACATATAAAATTAGAATAAAATATTTTATAATATACTAAATATGTAATGGTCATCTATAAATTTTGTTTATAGAATTATTTATCTCAAATTATAGTAATTTTAATATTTTGGATATAATTTATTTGATTTTCCATTAATTAAATTATTACTACATCAATATTGTGTAAGCATTTAAGGTAATTATTTCATACCTAAAAATAAAAAAAAAATTACCATGATAAAGATAAATATTTTATATTTTAAAATAATATTTATAATCCAAAATATCCTCTATATAATATCATATAAAAAATATTATAATTATTAAAAAAAGAGTGTGACATGTTTGAAATTTCATTAAAGGTCATAATCTCATACAAATTGGCCAAAAAGGTCATAAATTTGATACTTGAATGATTAAAGTTGAGATATACTCATATACTATTATTTATATATGTATTTTGGTCATTTTATGGTTTTATCATTTTAGTTTTAACCTAAATCACCTGATTTACCCTTTACTATGGTAACCAAAATTACTATGTTTACTATTCATATTGAAAAAAACTAAAAGGGGCCTATTTAATAAATTTTTACCCAATAATTACAAATATGGAATCCATTTTTCAAAATTAATAATAAAAAATTTGTATAATTTAATTTAAAATTAAACAGTAAGAACACAATGAAAAATAGTTTTTTTTTCGTAAAAGTGATCCTTTTAAATATAAATTGTATTTATACAAAATTAAAGTTAAAAAATAACTAAAAAAACTATATTTGATTATTTTAAATAAAAATATACTAGTGAAAATTTAGAACTAACTTAGAACATAATTTTTCCTTGTAAATACATTAAAATAAAATACAATTTTTATGAAAAATCAGTATTTTTCACTATTCCTTTAAAAATAATTATTTTTTGAAAATTATTGAAAATTAATCCTAAGATAATTTTAACATGCTGATTTTAAAAATGATTTTTTTTTTCAGAATTAATATTCTATAATTTTAAAAAATTCTTAGGAAACCAGTTTACTAAAAGTTTCCTTTTTTATTTTAAGGTACTTAATATATTTATTATGAATGTACTACATAATTAAAGAAAAGTAATAAATATTAAAATGAATTATTCTATAATTAGCTGGGTTGTTACATTCTCCCCCATTTTGGAAATTTACTCCTCACAATTTTGAACTGAGGCTCGATAATGAGGGTTTGAATTTTCAAAATACTAATGTTGAAACCCCAGATCATAAAAAATATTAATAAAACATCCACTTGATAAGAGATAAAATCTATGTATGTAGGTCATCTGAAATAACATATACTAGGTTTCCAATTAGGAGAACACAATTGGTATGTTAAAACATGAATATGTAATAGAAAACTAACTCCCAAGTACTGATAGTGAGTGATGTAGAACACTGTCATGAGAAAGATAACCAGCACCAAACCATAAATCTTTGATGGGATAAAAGGCCATTGATTTCTTAGTAATTAAATTAAATAGAAAATGTTTTTGTTTCAAAAATCATTTTCCTAGAGTTGATGAATTGTTTTACTTCTCAAAGGAAAGAAAATAAATATAAGTACATGTCTAGAATAATTTCATCCTTTAATCAATTTCCACAATAATATCATATTTTACTCTAAATGTTGAGTATTCAAGAGGAATTTCCATGCATGATGTACAAGAATAAACTTATAATATATCACATAATTCTCAATAAGTAAATCAGTATTTTCCTCATATATTTAGACATTAACCATAACCAAATTTTTTAGTATAATATAAGATGATTCCCAAAATGAATACACCTTCAAAAAAAATAAAAACTACTTTAATCTCCAAAATTCATCAATAATATCCAAATTTCAGCATAAATCATTAAATAAAAATATCCATAAATTCCTAAAAATATTTCATACTAATATTGGAACACAAAAATAGAATTATTTGACAACATAGTCTTTTAATATTTATCACTAAATAATATCAATAAATCTTGAAGTCTAATATGAAAATGTATATTCCCTAATAATATATCCAGCAAGATATGCTAATAATTTCCATAAATAACATGAATCAACATAAATCCATAATAAAATCATATATGCTTCCAAAAGATAAATCAACATTTATTTCTTCAAAAATAACATTAATTACATACACCAAATCAATTTATAATAAAACATATGTTCCCAAATTGTAGAAACCCATAATTACCTAAAATTCAGAGATCATATAAACTATAAAGGTTACCAATAACTTTAAACATATTTCCACCAATATTAAATGAGTTATTACTTAAATAAAATATTCAATAAAACCTATACTCATCCTAAGGGTTGTATTACCATAAATTTCTATCAAAATAATCTTAATCACCTTAGTCATCCAAAAAGTAAATCCTTAAAAGGGGTGTCTAAGACTTGGAACATAAGATCAAACTTAAACTTGAAAACCCTTGATGGTATTCATAACTCTTAAGATTACCAACCTAAAATAATAATAATCTATATAGTTATCTTTGCCCTCCTCTAAAAATAACTTTAATCACATGGCTTTAATCATTACATATTCTAGTTTTTTTGATCTATATTCCACTTCATTACAATTCTAATGATCTTTTCAATTTAGAGTTTTATAGAATTAGGACAAACTCTTACATAGTAAACCCACACATTACAAGTGGACACTTATACCTAGTATCCATTTTTTCACTAAACAAAACTTTTTAAATAAAAAATGGTTTAATTTCATGAAATTTTTTCATAAATTTGATCTTTAATTCATCATTAAATAACTATGATTTTTTAAAACATTGTATGAGAACCAAATTTTCTGTAAAGGTCATAAAAAGAATAAATCTATTAGTCCAGTGAAAAACATGAAACCCTCTTAATTTTTACCTTTATATTTAATTTTTTTGAGCGTATGAAATAACAAATTTCCGAATGAAAATAAATTTTTTTCTCAAGGAAAACCTTTAAAACCCACAGTAATAAAATAAAAACCTTTTTTTGAAACTTAGAGTATCACATTAATAAAACCCTTTTCAAAACCCATACAATTATAATAACTATATGACTAACTTCTAAAAAAATTATATGAAGAACATAATCATTACCCAATGAATTAGAGATCTATAATGGGGCTCACCCTTCGTATAAGCTATATTAGGCTCACCTATTCTTTATAAACTAATATGGGGCTCAACCATTCATATAATCTCTATCAGGCTCACTTATGATCTATAATGGGGCATAAATCATCGTATAAGATGTATCAGGATCACTAATTTTTCATATAATTATAAATTACAATATCATGAATAAAATTTTATATGACTTCACTTTTTCATTACAAAACCATTTTTGAAATCTATTTTAACCCCAAATAAAAACATATCATAATACCCTTTTCATCTAAAAAAATGACTTAAAAATTAAAAAACTGCACACATCATAAAGGAAGAATTTTAATTTAAAATAACCATGGATAATTATAAAGTAAAATTAAAATCATTGTGTCTTAATGATTTTATGAGAATCTTATCATATTTTATAATTTTAAAAAAATATTCCTTTCATATTTTTATCCAAAAAGTCACAAAAAACTTCATTTGAAAAAAAAACAAAATTACTTTCAAAAAATTTTGTAAAAATTTAAACATGTTTAAAAATGAATTTAAAAATCACAATATAATAGTAAAAAAAAGTTTAAAACATTTTTAGAAAACATGGACATGGAAGAAAAATATATTTATAAGGGAAACAATAAAAAATATTTTTTAAAAGAAAGTCTCTTACCTTGAGTCTGACTCTTCATGTACATTATTTATCTTTCTTAATAATAAAACTAGGATAATTTATAAATTATTAAGAAATATTTTCAATTTTATTATTCCTTTTATATCACTTGTAATCATGTTATATAAAATTACTTAACAATTTACTTTAATGTTGAACGTTTTAACAATATCCGGGTCATAAGTCCAAAATGACTTTGATAGGTTGACTAAGGTCAATGATATCAGCATTCCATAATCTCTAGAATAATATTAATTAAAAAATTAATATTTTAATAAATCAATTATACTTTTAAATCTAACCATTAAATATGGTTATGAAAAATGAACTATGTTACAATTATGGAGACAGTTGGTCGTACATATGCATGAGTAACATTTCCATTTTTCAACGATTATTATGAAAATAAGGTAAGTATTGTTTTATCCTTATATAACTATATTAATATAATATATATACCATTAATTATTTAAATATACCTATATAGATCATCCATGTGATTTTGTTATGAAAAATGAATCACATCACTTCATGGAGTTGGTAGTCCACACATACACATGAATGGTGTTATCATTTTTCTAGGCATGGAATGATAATAACATAACTGATATATTATATTTTAGTAATGAAAAAAATTTCATTAATATCATATTTAAAAATTAATTTCATCATTATAACCTTTATTGAGGGATAATGATGGAAAAATCATTACATCGGTTCCTGAGGTTGTAGTCCTCCGAACACATGAATGATGAATTATTTTCCCATTTTATGGAAGAGGAAATGGATATAGGTAATTAAACTAACATAATAAAATTTCAGTATATCAAGGATGCTGGAGGTATTATTTTATAATGGTTTAATAAGGATTTATGAATGTGTAAGAAGAAACATAACTAAAACACGTAGATAAAAATTATACCTCTTCTTTAGAAAACCTATTTTACTTAACACATTAAGACCTATAAGATTGGTATTATTCCTAAAATAATACCCCTAGAATGCAGGGAGGTATTATAAGATGGTATTTAGATAGTTATGTTCTAAAAAAATGGGTTTTAAGTGTGAAGAAATGATAATAATATGATCCCTTTTATAAGAGGGGAGGGAAACTCTTAGAATTTCTCAAAATATTAAATTAATATAAATTAATTTTCAACTCCAAATGGATCCAAAGTGATTTATTTAGGATATAAGATTAGTATGGGTCTAAATACCTTTATAAAAAAACAATTATACAAGACATGACTATATTTCTACCCTTATATTTTGGTTTTAATCCCTATTTTACCCCTTTAACTCTTACTATGACAACATGAATTTTTACACTTTGAAGGTGGATATAGTTACATTAAAATGAAAAACGACACATAAATAGACCATATTTTATATTTAAAAAATTATCCTAATAAATTTAATGAATTTAAATTTTTTAGGAATTTTATATCCTTTAATAAAATATTATTTACTATAAAATATCCATAATGTCAATTTTTAGAACTATTCATTACTTTGACTTTAATAATACAAATAAAACATATATAAAAAACAAATTATTTTATAATATCTATAAAATGTATTGGTAATCTAAAAAATTATTTTATAACTTTATTTATCTCAAATTACATTTATTTTAATAATTTTAGTATCATTTATTTGACTTTTCCATTAATTAAGTAATTACCACATGAGAGTTGTGTAAGAATTTAAGGTAATTATATATAAACTAAAAATTATAAACAAATTACCATGATTAATATAAATATTTTTTATTTCAAAAATTATTTATAATTCAACATATCCTCATGATAACATCATATAAAAAATATTACACTCATAAAAAACAAGAGTGTGACATGTTTGACATTTCATTAAATAAAATATTGTAAAGTTCATAATATTATCCAAGTGGCCAAGAAAGGTAAAACATTCAACAATTGTATGTTTATGGTATATATATAATCATAAAATAAGATTTAGGTAAGGGGTTTGTCCATTTTATAGTTCATATCATTTTATTTTTTACCTAAATTACCCGATTTACCTTTTTCCCTGGTAACCAAAATTACTAAGTTTACTATTCATGTTGAATTAAAATAAAAGGAAATTATTTAACAATTTTGGACCCAAATATATCAAATATGGATTCTATTTTTCAAAATCAAACATAAAAAAGTTATATAATTTAATTTAAAATTAAACCAAAAAAACGCAATGAAATATTGTTTTTTGAAAAGAATACCCAATTTTAATATAAAATGTTTTTATCATAAATTCAAGTATAAAATAAATTTATTAAACTATATTGTATTATTTTAAATAAAAATTAAATAGTTAAAATTTAAAACTAATCCAAAACATAATTTTACCTTGCAAATACTTTTAAAAAATATAGTTTCCAATAAAAATTTGTAGTTTTAATTAATCATTAAAAAATAAATATTTTCATAAAATTATCAAAAATTTATCCTAAGATAATTTTAAATGATGAATTATAAAATTAAATTAATTTTCCTAAATTAAAATTATATAGTTTGAATATAAAACTATTAAATTAAATTTGATAAGAAATTAGTTTAATAAAACCATTTTCTTTTTGATTTTAAGAATTACTTATTTTATTTATAATGAATATAACTACAAAATTCCAAAATTATAAAAATCTTAAAATGATTTATTTTATAATTACTTGGGTTATTACATATATTGATATTAAGGATATATATTTTATATCTATGATGAGTTTCCTTCAACCTCACACCTTGATGTAAATTTTCAATGAGAATTCTAGTAATTTATTATATAATATATCTAATGGGGATGTGGAGATAACATATAACAAAGAATTTATAAATCGAATGAATAGGTAGGGAAAGAAATTATGGAATTTTTTTTGATTGAAATTGAAAATTCTCATATTGTTCCATCTAAAAATTTTATGAATGTTGCAAAGAAAACTAGAATATTCACATAATGATATGACACGATGGCTTTATTTTGTTTAAGGAGATACATATTTCACGATTATATATACCTAAAAAATTTATGATGAAGTAATTACTATAAATATGAATTGATAAATCACCATGTTTTCATCAAATGATTAGGTAAATAATGTAAGGAGGCTAGGATGTGTGTATAAATATAAATATAATATATTTAAAAAATAGAGAAAAATAATTCCATAGAGACCAAGAGTATAGTTTAAAAATTTTTGGATTTAGAGGCTCATGAGATTTTATTTTTTTTATATAATAGTAGGATCTTGTTGAGAAACAATAAGAGGATGATAGAATTAATACAGTAGTTAATAAGAAGGATTCGTGAGAGGGATTAACATTTAGGCCATGTTTTAGGGAAGAATAAGGATACACACCTATTCTATATTATAGAGACACATGAGGAAGATAAAGGAATGATCCCACATGTATGGTATATTTTTTCTTGATATATTTCTATTTTATTTTTTAAATTATTTCTGAAGATCGAGGTTGTACAAATAATATATCTATTAATTGATTCATTATTCATAATAAGATTATGAAACAACTGAACTACCTATAATTAAAGACATGTAGCTATGGTCTAAAATATCCATGGTTATAGGCAGACATATATCCACAAGCAGTAGATACCAATGGATAAATGTTGGCTATAACTATGGTATAAAATTTTTGTGACTATAAGTGATTCATAGTAAGAAATATAACTATGAAAAAATGATACTAGTGGACATATATGTATATATTTCCACATCCATGTTTCCATGGGATATTACCTTACAACTATATCTACCATATTACCATGGGTTTTATTTCCCATGGTAATAATATTTAAAAAAACACCACTAAGAAGGTTCTTATTTTATTGTCACCTGATATAACTCTCACGCAACCCTTCCCTAGAGCTCTACTTTTCCAACCCCCCTCTATCCCTAATGAAATCCCTCTTCAATTTACAATTTTAAATTATTCATCCTCCATTTGTCTCATCGACCAAAAAATATCCTTCCTTGAGTATTATTGTGTGTGAGTGATATAGTAGAACCCCAAACCTTCTATGAGAGTTCTCTCCCATGAATTCTATAGAAAAAACCTATATCTTTTTTGAGTGAATCCATGGAAAATGGTTATAGTTGAACCTTGCTCCTTCTGTGAACACCGATTCCCCAACATCCCACACTCAATATTCTCCCTTCATCTATGAATTATTTCTCTTGGATCGCCTATTCTCTTAAATTAACCAAAAACTATATTTTTCATGATTTTTTAAAATTATAATTATTATTAAATATTTCATGTTTCTGGTAGTTTTAGTGTATTTTTTAATTTTTTGATGTTTTCTGTGAAAGAGTTGTTTTTTCAAAACATGGTAATTTTACATTTAATATTTAAAGGATTTTTAAGATTATATAAAACTCATATTTTCATATTATTTCATTGTTATAAGTTAATTGATGAACTATTATTTTAATTTAATTAATTTATCATGAATTAGCTAAAAAATCGATGTAAGAAATTGAGAAATTTTGTCATTAAGGGATTAAGGGATACCAATAAGTCATTTATGCATGAAAATCCCCTCTTTTAACATAGTAGTTACTCTTCTACATGTTGTACACACACTGTCACATGCCCATATCCTCTACATTAACCTTATGTTGGGTCTCTTCACCCATTTGAGAAATATTTTATTCAATTGTTGTATTCATTAATGTGGAACACTATTCTTATTTCTCTTCTTTTATTATATTTTAAAATAATCATATTTTTCTTATATCTATGGTTTAAGCCCAAAAAGTTACTATTATAATCATTGAATGTGAATTTGATTCTAATCTGTATTGGTGTGTATCTTAGACATCATTTGTTTGAAAAATAATTAATTTTTGATGTTCAACCACAATAATGTTATTTATATTCCCTATATAGATATATTGATCACTTATGAGTGTAAAAAACAAGCTATATTACATTTCAATAATAGGCATATCATCTTATTTTTTTATCATATTAATCCAGACACCAAAATATTTCATTGATTATAAAAATGAATCACATGATCACTGTTTCATGACTAAGTATACCACAAATAATCTTTAAACTTATTAAAATATAGAATTAGGTAGTTTTTATTTATTATAAGAGTAGATAAAATACGAGGTAGGTGTTTTTTATTGTTTCTAAAAACCAATAAAACCAATATTTTATTTTTTACTATTTTTCATATTTTAATTTACGTTTTTAAAAAAAATTATGAATTGACCATTTTTCTTCGTAAAAAACGAAGTAAAATATTAACATATATGGTTCCCATAAATGATAAAAAAAATTACACCTATAATCTTACACTATTACATTCATGAATAGTTGATCCCACTGACATCGAAGATATGTGTTTAATGGGTTATAAATAACTCTAAGATAATGAAAAATATGGGTGAATATATATATATAAGAGAGATATGTGTTTCCAATTTAATTGTGATGATTTCATGTGAGTATGTGAAATATTTATTGTGTAAACTAATGGTGATAATGAGTAGGAAAGGTGATATTTTGGATAATTAATATAAGATAAAGAATAGTAAGTTGATATCTCATGTTGTAAAAATACACCATTCTTTAAAATGGGTTGCGATATATAGAACCATAACTAACATTGAGGAAGTCTCTATTGAGAAATTCTTTATTTAATTTGAAATATATTTTCCTCTACTATAAATGAACTATAAAGTATATAGGATTAGGTCTACATTATTTTCATATTTTCATATGACTCAATGAACCTTTTTGAATTTGTTCATCTATATTCTCATTCAAATTATATTAACAAAAATTTCTATAAAATAGTATATTTATTTGGATTGGAGTGTTTATCCAATGAAATATCATCTTAATCTTGAAATAAATTCAAGTTAGAAATGATTTTATATGATAATAATGTATGATATTAAACCATCATTTTTAAATTTCTTAGCTAAACTCAAATACTAAAAATTGTTTTTTAAAGTAAAAATGCATTTATTATTGTCAAATTTATAAATAAGTTTAAAGAATATAGTATTATCGATAATCAGTATTCACATGATGAAATTACATATTAATATTACTCAAAAAGGAACAAAATTTTATCTCAATATATAAAAGATAAATATGTAAAAAAAATAAAAATATAAACAAGGGAGGGTGGCTGCCTATAAGTCATTTATCCATGTCACTTAGTTGATCCCTCTTAAAGAATAAACTAATTACTATATAGTTATGCACACATTTATAGATACATTTTATGAAATTAATATATTATTCATTTTCTATGATATAGTTAATTTTTTTTATTGTTAATGGTTTTGTGTTTTATATTTTATTTTCCTATATTTTTCTATGTTCATCTAAGGATAACACATCTGAATCATTTAAAAAAATTTTATAAAAATTTCCCGGAATTTGTATAGTTAATATATAAACACGAAATTATGTATTTGTGTAATTTTTTCCCAAATTTATATTGATCAATATGTACTATAACATATTTAAAATAGTGAATTAACAAATACTACAAGGCATGAATATAAAATCTATTATAATTTAAAGTGTAAAATATAATATATTATTTTACATTCCAATTAGGATATTTCTAATGATTTTTGTAGTAAACATATTAATGATTATTAGTTCTTATCTTATAAAACAATTCCAATCAAATTTACTCATTTTATATATTACTAACATAATGTATGTTTATTTTTATGTGAATAGATAAATGTTGGAAGTAAAATGTTAATTTGATCATTGATGAGGTTTTAACGAAGGTGTAATATTATTTGGACATTACATTCAATAATGATTTAGTTGAAATACTTATCCAATACCCATGTTATTATTGTGTTGGATAACCATGGTTAACCCATGAGGAAATGATTTACCATATCAATAAAAATGATTTAAAAAATAATAATATGTGGAATCATAATGGAGAAAATTTTCTACCAAAACATCACTTTCATCCAGCTGAAAGGATGAGTATGGAAAATATTATTTCATATTGGTTTTAAATTATTTCTTAATCTAAAACTTCATGTTAAAAAGTGAGAGAAGAGATGAAAACTAGAAAAAATTATTGTTTGTTGATCAGAATGATGGCATTGAGTGTGTTAGAAAGTAGATGGAAGATATGAATAGACCAATATATCAAGAATGTGGAATAATGAGAAAATATTTGGTTTTAATGTGATTATATCATAGGAAATCAATTTATGGATTTATAAATACTATATTTGACTCCATGTTTACATTTTATTTCAACATTCTACATGATGATGGTATTATTCTAGAAAATTATTACATAGAGCCAATGTTTCTTATAGAATTTGAATTTACATCTAATATTATCCATGCATACACTAAATATTCATGTCTATTCTAGAAGTAAAATTAAATGTTGAGTTAGCATAGAAAATACAGTATATAAATATGAAAAAATATTGAGGATGGAACATAATATTTCATACTAAAGAAAGTGATGTGGCTATTTCCTTTGATACCTAGACATAAAAAATTTTATCTTGGAAGAAATGTTAAGAAATATTATATGATTTGAAGATGAAATAAATAATGATAATGATAAAATAGTGCATCCTTTATATGGGTTAAGAGTAAATAAATTTGAGATGTTAAATCCTGATTTTATAGCAGACCTAAGAAATGTTAGAATGAGATTATCATATGATGGTTTTAACCCATAATGTCTAAGGTATATTTCTCATAGTTAATGGATTATTTTCATTAAAATTTATAACATTCCATCATTGATGTGTATGAAAAAACCACTTAATATCATGATTATATTGATATTTATACATAGGGATCCTTTAAATGATATTGATATATAATTACATCCATTAATACATAAGTTAAAGGATCTATGGATCGTCGATGTGCAAGAATATGTCTCATTTAAAAAGGAATAATTTATATTTTATATAACTTTATTATGGATGATAAATTATTTCCCTACATACAGAATAATGCCTATATTGAGTAGAAAGAGGATATTATATTTTCTAGTATGTATGAAAAATATATGTTCCCTAATATTAATGTTTCAATTAAATTTATCTTTATAGAGAATATATGAATTATTCTAATGGATCAATCTTTTAGGAAATATCATACAATTTTTGATAATTCTATAGAGATAGATGATACACCTCAACAATGTCAGGGAATGATATTGTTAAAAAAATTGATGGATTGAATCATTTTATTTGAAAGAGTAAGCTAAATTCCAAAAGGTAATTTAATCCTAATTTGAATTTGATGAGTAATTTAAAATATAAAAGTAAATTCTTTGAGTTGTAATATTGGCCATTGAATTTATTATGTTATAGCTTGTATTTAATGCATATCATAAAAAAGGTGTGAAATGTTTCTTCAAGCTCTTTAAAATATCAAGGTAAAAAGAATTTTTTTATTCCATACTATAATTTGATAGATTGGGTTTTAAAACCATGATATCATCATATTTTAATTTTCAAGAATCACTAGAAAGTCCTTTTTTCTTGTTTTTTGATGAAAAATAAAAAGAATAAATAATTCCTTCAAGTCATTGAAGGTTTAATGGTTCTTTATGGATATTAAAGTAATATTTCAACATATCTGAATATACATTATGTGAATATGAAATATTATAATGTAACACCCCATTATCTTCTTACAAGTATGAGTTTTCTTTTATTTTTAGTTTCCCTTTTTGTTTGGGGTATATTGAGGGATTCTTGATAATGAAAGGCCTTAATAGTGTAAAATGACCCAAATTTTGGGGATGTATGTTTGTTTTAAATTAATGGAGTTCATTTATAAGGTGTAAATGGGTTTAAAATGTACTTTTTGAGAGTATAGAACATTATGTTTGGGTTTATAGGCTTTCAATAGGGAATTGGGATATTTGCTACCTACTAATGGATTACCAACCATATAATGATTACATGAAAAAAAATTTTCACTATGGAGATACTGCGAATATGGTCTAGTGTTTGAGAGGTTTACAAGCCATGTAAAGGGTTCAAATAATATAATGGTAAAAGTATATATTTTTATATGAGGTAATATTTTTTTCAGCATCTTTTTAATTCGTGGGATTAGAAGTTGTGTAAATGATACATGAATTGTAAAACTTAAGCCCAATAGTTTAAAGTGAGACACATACAGTATTTGTGGTTCATTCGGTCCACAACCCTTCCTATCAAATCCCTAATTTTTTTTGATGCTTTTGGGTATCTCCACTCCTTCCAGATCATTTGTTTCGTGATTGGTCGTTGTTTTGGTTTCAGTTCCCCTCTACGGATAAAAATCATTATGTTTATTATTTCCATTTCATCATAGATACAGTGTTGGATGTGGTTTTGGTTTAGATATGTGATCAATTTATGTTCTTATTAATCCTTTTTAGTTTCTTTTCATTCCTTTTCTTACTAAGGTTTATCCACAATTTTCTAATCTTTGTTGCTGATGAAAAATAGGGTTCCACTATTCTTGAGGTATGTGTTTCAATACAAAGGATTAATTCTCTGAATTTCTTATAGTTCTTATAAAATTATTTTGAGTTGTTCATTGGATTGAAGTAATTTATGGTTTCAATGGATTTGTGAAATAGATAAATGTTTTTAAAGGGGGATTTATTTTAAAATAAGGTTTCAAACACTAAAGTGGATTTAATTTGATTTGAAAATGTTTTATAATTGTTAGAATGGATTTGAAATGTATTTTGAAAAAACATGGAACATTGGGAACCTTGGGTGTGTTAGGAAAGAGACATTAGTGACCCTATTGTGTATGGCACCACCCGAGGTTACCTTTGGGATATTGATGGATTGTGGAAGGACTTGATATTGGTTAGTACCGATATATTTTTGCTTTCGGATTATTTTATGTCTATTATATATACCCATAAAATTGGTACCAATACATAGTTATTTTTCATTTATGATTTATTTATTGAATGATAGGTTTTTATCATGGATTTTTGCTCACATGTTTTTATATGAGGTTCTATCACATGGCTTTACATGACAAGTTATTTCATGGATATGTGTTTACTAACTTACCTCTTAGTTCATAGATTTGAGTTCCTATTGTATTACATATACTTGTATTATTTTTTCCTTTGAGTATATGAAAGGATTTTATGAAATCCAAAGGAAAATTATTTATAAATGGATTTGGATTTATGAAAATGCTTCGTAAAACTATTTGTTTTTTAAAATATAAAATGAATGAATTCTTTTTATTATAAATTGTATAGACCCTATGGTGGTATAATACTTGGATTTTTTCTCACACACTATTTTTTTCTTTTGGTTAGTTATAGATTTTGAATTTCATGATATAGGTAAAGGGAAGGGAATCCTGTACTTTTCTAGATTCTCTTGTTGTCACTACTTTCAGTATTGGATGATTTGGAGGTAAAAATTTGTCACATGAAGGCTTGTTGGTCTTTTTTATTTATAATTTTCAGGTTTAGATTATATTTATTTGTTTTTTTGGATCTAGTTGTATTTTTTTCTTCCACATCATACTCTAGTTTTATGTTTTGTTTTGGTTATATCAAGAGTTGATTCATTTATCTTGATTATACCTCACCGTGATAAGCCTGCTTGAGTGGCATGTCTAGCTGTCCTAGGGCTGTCTGTTACAATTTGATATTAGTGGGGATTCTAAACCTGAAGTGTCTTAACATTTTCTAAGTTTGTTGTCATGTATTAGGTAGATAGGAGTTAGGACTGTCATAATTTGGGTAGTAAGTGCAGGATGGTGCCGACCCAGCTCACTTCTTTATCTAAACTCAAGTTACCATGGGTGGTCAGGAAATTTTTACCCGGTAGAGAATTGGTGTTTGAGGTTATTTGAATGAATTTTATGGGATGTTTATTTAAAGGGACCTATTCCTTCTTGAAGTGTAGTATTTAATTGGTAATTTTATAATTTCTTTAAATTATTCTATTTTATAGATTTTATATCAATACCTGAAGTTGGTCCTATGATTTTTAATTTTTTTATGACATATGGAATTTTCGTCTTGTAATTTTTAGAAAATATCTCATAGAAGATATCTTTTAAATCTAATTAAGAAACTTTAAAGATAAGATCCGTAGGATAATCCTTCGGTGGACCATTCTTTTACAGAAGCTATAATTTTCACTATTTAGACTATGGGTCAGGTCGATGTTAGGAACCCAAGATGTGTGGTGGATCATGGATTTGAGTTCATTGAGTAGCATCCACCCATAATCCATGGTGAAAAATTACCCTAGGAATATGAGGAGTATCTTGAACTAATTGAGAATATCATCAACTTCTCGAAGGCACCTGAAAACTCTAAGGTGAGTTTTTCCATGTACTTTCTTGAGGGATTAGAAATGAGATGGTGGAACTCTATTGTGAAAGATAAGTTTCATGAAGATATTACTTGGAATTACATCAAGAAAATATTAAATCAAAAGTTCTATCATGAGACAATACATGCGGTGAAGACTTGGGAGTTTTCAACTTTAGAGTAGGGGGATCATACCATTTTGGTGTATTCTTCCCATTGTTTAATTCAGTGCATTTAGAACTAGAGTTTTTCAATAATGTTTACCTAGAGGATCTAAGTTTTGAGTTAGGATTTATGAACCACTAAAAATATTCATTTTTTAGTGGAGGTTTACTAAACCACCCAAAAAAACTTTTTCATGGTGGTTTTTTATAAACTGCCTCCAAATTTTATGTTTTTATTAAAAAACACACTTTTCCCCATGGCCCTCCGTTCTCCCTCCCTTGAACCTTCCCCCCCATCCTACCATTTTACTTCAACCCCGAACCCTAGCACTATCCTCCTCACCGGCGCTTCTGGGCCCTCTGTCGCCCCCCTACCCGAACCCTAGCATAACCTCCATTATTGGCCCTCCCGAGCCCTTCGTTATGCCCTACTCTTCTCCCCCAAGATCCTCTTCCAGCAACCCTGAACCCTAGAACCAACGTGTTTCCTCCCTCACCAGTGCTTAGTAATCTCTTGATCCATTCGATCCTGTACCCCCAAGCCCTTATTGGTGCTGTGGTCACAACCCCATGACCAATATCTCCCACCCTTGTGATCGCTCGAGTCATCGTCCTCACCTGATCCCACTCCCTTCCATTACCTTATCTTGATCCCACGTCGGAGGTGAGGTCATATAGGTTTGATTTCTTTCTTTATCAAGAATAAAATATTTTGGTAGGTTTCTTTGTGCATTTCCTATAATTAACATTTCATTGCGTGCTTAATGTTTTCTATTTTTTATCAAATTATGTTTATATGTGATAACAATAGTATTTTATAAGTGTTTTATATGGATTCCACAATGTTCATAAATGGAACTATAATAATTATTTAATTACTAAAGTGATTTATAAGGTTTAATTATTCAAGAAAATACTTATATGGTTTCTTTAAATTTATTTTTGAAAATAAAATGAATTAGACCTTGTTTATTTCTTGGAATGAATAAAGTGTGGTTTTAAAAGAATAAATAGATTTTATGTATTTTTAAATTGTTTTAATGAAAAAGAAAATTTATTCTATTAATGTTTTTATGTCTGGTTGTATATGGAGTTTTTGAAAAGATTATTTCAAAATTGGGATTTTAAAATGTGGAAAATTATTTTTCATTTTGAGTCCATTTAGAAAAGGCATGTCTTCTACTTTATAAATGAGATATTTATGATGTGTGTTTGTGACTCATAGTTTTTCCTTTTATTTTTATTATACTTTAAAGGGATTTTAGTCCCCAAGAAATATTTTATATATTATTTATGATATGGGAGGTGTGAAAGGTGTTATTTCTTCCGAGGGAATTGTAGGAGAGATAAGACTTATATACATGATTCTTATCAACTGTCTTGATCATATGATTTATTTATTTTCTCACCTATGTTTTTATATTTAATGGGAACTATAAGACAATATAAATAGTGTTCAATATGATTTTATTAACACATAGAAACATCCATTAGTGGAATAATAAGAACAAACTAAATATGGTAATGTGACCTGGGCACTAGTATAAAAATGAAAGAGCTACATACATACAATGATGTTTATGTAGGATTTGAGATAAAAATGAACAATAGTATTTAAACAAAATAGTTTTTGAAATTTATTATTTATAATACATTTTTAAAAACTATTGGTTGTAAAATATTTAGAAAATATATTTTTATATGATAATTTGTAAGGAAAAAAATATCATACTTTCCCCATTGAAAAATTAATCACCCATTTACACACCAATGGGTTATTTTTTTTTGGAAAAATAACATTTGCACTTCCATTATTGAAAATGTTGATTTTGAACTTTTTAAGATAACTAAATATCTATGATTTCCTTTAAATCCATTATCTCAAATCACCTTTTCATAAATAAAAAGCTAAACTGCCACTTTGTAAGGTGTTAGTTTATATCATAGGGGTATATAACCATAATAATTTATATGAAATATTTTTGAGGTTGTGAATAATTTTGTTTTGGTTTTTAGAAAATTATATAGTGGTAGATATAGTTTATGTAAGATTTTATGTTTTGATTGTTTTAGGAAACCCTTGTGTTAGTTTTAATTCCATTTTAATGGACCATTAAGGGAGACTATGAATGATCATAATAAATGGAATTTATGGCGTTATGGTTCCTACCCATGATGGAATATCTTTAACCCTTATGAAGATTAAGTGAAAATGATAGTTGTTAGGGTCTGTAAAGGGTGAGAGGGATTTATAGGGTGATAAAAATTATAATGAAAAGGGATTTGGTTTTAACATGATTTGTTTAAATTGATCTATTTTTATTATAGTTTCCATAAATGAGGTTATATATGTTACACAATCATCACATGTTCTACACAAGTCCAAATTAGCAATTTGTGTGAATTTAGAAAAATTTGGTAACTCACAGTCACTATATAACATGGATATAATTTTGTAAAAGTAATTTTTTTAAGTGGTCTATTTTTAACCCATTATTTAATCCTAATTCCCTATCAATCATATAAATTTTATAAAATCATTAAGGATTCATTTCTTTCATAAATGGTATGAAGAATATTTTAATTTATATAAACTTTATATCTTTTTTATATTTATATTTTGGAATAAACATATCAATCATTGGGGGAATTATTTATTAAAACTAATATTGTCATGACATTATGAGTCTATGGTTAGGAATATTTGGATCATGGTATGATTTGATCCATAAATTCTTTTTCTAAGGTATGTTTTAAAAAAAACCAAACCCAATATAAAATTAAATATTTTATTATTATTGTTCTTTGAGCACAAATTACCATATTTATCAATTCTAGGAAACTGCACACTAGACAACACCCATTTATATTCCCATCGATTTTCTATTCATTTAAATAATTTATATTTTAATTAAATATTTAATCTATTTAATTCCAAATAATTCCACTTTACCAGATTTTAGTATTATCCCTTTTCTTAATTAGTAATATTTATTTGTTTTAATTTATTTTAATAATGTGTAGGTACATTGTGATATATATGTATAAAATCTGGATTTCATTACCAAGGAACACACCTCAATTTGCTAAGGGTTTGGAGGAGTTTTTATATTTTTCAATTTCCAATCGATCTGTTGATAAGGGAATAAGATTTCCATGTCTTAAATGTAATTTTAGAAGATGGTTGTAGAGAGATGACGTTTATGAACACTTGATTTTGAATAAATTCCCTTCACAATATTTTTATTGGATTTGGTATGGAGAATGAAACATTACATAATGTTTGAGCACTGATGTAAATTGATATAATGGTCTCCCAAATTCATCCAAAATGGACAATGAAATGAAAAACCTTAAAAACAATGAATTCGACATTGCAAGACACCAACATTAAAATCAAAAAATATCAGAACAACTAGTTGAGGGTGATAAAAATAGAAACTTGACATGTGATGTTTCTGAGACTATAGGATAACCAGATCAATATTGCAACAAATCATTAGATCCTCCTCTTGATTATGTGGAGACTAATGTAAGAGAAAACAGCACTGAACAAAAAAATGTGTTTTAAGGTTTTTTGAATATGGAAATCAAGATTTATATATTGGATGTTTGAAATATTGAAAAAATTATTTTCTTCTAAAGTTGTACCATATCAAATTTCTATATGGAATTACAAATAAAGAGATGTCCACAATATTTGAATTAATGTGTGATGCATTTACTGAAGCAAATATCCCTGAATATTTTTATGGTATAGAAAAAGTTGTTAACAAGATTGGTCTGGATTATAAAAAAATAGACGTGTGTTATAATGATTGTATGATTTATTGGGGATATTATTTAAGAAGACAAGATTGGAAAAAATTTTGTTCTTCAAGATGGCTATCAATGGGTGATGTTAGAAGTATGAATCAACATACTACACTGAAGAAGAAGAAAAGGAACATACCTAAAAAGGGTTTTCATTACCTACCATTAAGGTCTCTATTTCAAAGATTATTCATGTCATCGAAAACATACGAGCACATGAAGTTGTATTCTATGGAAAATAATAATGACGAGTTAGTGCGAAATCCAAGAGATTCAACATCATGGAATAAATTTGATTCACTACATCCACCTTTCTCAGATGATCCTAGTAATGTTCTATTGGGATTGGATGTTGATGGATTCAACCCATTTGGGACTTTGAGAACCTCTAATAGTATTTGGTTGGTTATTTTGATCCCTTATAATCTAACTCCATGGATGTGTATGCAATAAATGTCTTTTATTAATTTCAATGATTATTCCTAGAAAAAAATGTCTAAAAATGATATTGATGTATACTTGTAGCCTCTACTTGAAGAATTATAGGATTTATTGAGAAACAATGTTGAGATATATGATGCATGTTATAGATCAAGGTTAAAAATTAAAGATGTTATAATGCGGACCATTAGTGACTTCCATAGTCTTGGGAATTTAGTTGGTTGGAACACTTACACAGGCATGGATTTTCCTATTTGTAACCTATATTTTGAGCCTGAATGACTACCTCATAGTAAAAAATGATTCTTTTTGTGTCATAAATGATTTTTCAATGCATCTCATAGATTTCGATTGAATAAGTCAAAATTAAATGGTTCTTTTGATCATTTACCACCTCTAAAGTTGTTGATTTGTTCTGAAATATTGGCACAACATAGAAATTTTGAAACAGAATATGGGAAGGTGAATCATTTGAATGATAATGGGAAACAATTTTTAAGTGAATCATTATATGTTTTTAATCTCAATAGACTGAAGATAGTTGTCCAATTTGACTATTATGGGGTCCCTATGGATAATGCCACAGGATTATTTGGCCAGATTATAGGCTAGTTGGCGGTAGAGCTCATTACCCTTCCAATTATGTGTGTTGATTGGAGGAATATGCCTCCATCTTGGGACAATAAAGTTTTTGATTCATAAATAAAGGTAATTTTAAAACATTATAGTGTAATTTAATATCATTATGTTATTAAATTATAATATTTTAAAAATGAATCTCTTTGTACATATGTTTTTCCACTTTCCCATTGCTGATATTATAGCATGAAAGTGGACATTGAAACATTTTGGTAAGAAATTGAAGGATTTTAAATATATATTATGGAATGAATTAAATGATAATTCTTTGAGCACCCAAAAAATATATTTATAAGGTACCCAATGGGGTACCTAGAGAGTAATGGAAAGTTTTTGTTCATAGCCATCATCATGATAATCACATGGTATTTAAATATATATTATTATATCAATATCATTTTACATTTATACATGAATATGAAAAGTAGATTACATTGCATACAATACTATTAAATTACATGTTATTTATTTCAGGATGTTTCAAGGAAGAATTCATCGAGTCAAGGTAAGCCAATCATCCCTCACACTACTGGGTCAAAGAGTTTTTTTTTTCAAAAACCGATAAAATCTTCTAATATTTTCATTAGTTTAAATATTCATAGGACAATATTATCTATTTCATATATTCAATTGTTGATTTATATTTTTTTAATGCAGTCAAAAAATTGAGGGCACCAAGTTCCCCAAATAGAACCATGGTTGTATGTTCATAAAAAATATTATGCGAGTTTTGTTAATGAGCCTACCAAAGATTTTGGAGTGTGAATTCATTTTTCATTATAAGAACTTAATTTCATTCATCACTATGTTAATATATGTTTCTTCAAAAATGAATGATATTTAATTTATAGGTAAAAAATAAAGAACTATGGGATTTCAATCCTGCACAATCCTTCTTAGTATCCTAGGATAACCTAGTTGGTAAATTCATTGGGAAGGATCATCCTAGTCGAGTGTGTGGAATGAGTTTAAAATAATTACCATCTAAGACCTTTAACATGCCATCAGGGATTGCAGCTGCATCTACTTCTGGTTGTAGTCACTCTCTACCCTGAGATGCTCAGAGAGAGTTTGTTTCTATGAAATGATCAATTCAGGAATAGGGGTCTTAGATTCATATTAATATAAAGTGTTGGTTGATTTATATCAGAAGATGAACTACTTTATCCTCGATAATATTGTATCGATGATTAGTGGTGAGAAGTTAAACTACACAACTTAAAAAATAATTTATTTCCCAAACTTCTATTGGGTTTAAGTTTAAATATAAATATACAACACTGTTTAATTTTTAATATATATTTATTTCAGGTTCTGGTAGTAGGAAGTACAGACAAATATAGAGAGGGTGATGAGTAGAGTTCATCATTGGCTAGAGATTAGTGGTCTCTTTTATCTCTTGGAACAATTTGGAAAGAGAGGATTTCTTCATGTATCATTTATAGAACATAGTATTCACATTTCATTTTCATGATTTCCCATGTTTGATTATCAGATTACCAAGGCTATTATCATGGTTGGTTATTTAAAGAGTCTAGAACCATTTGTATCGTGTTTTTTGGTATAACTATATGGTGTAATATTCTAGTTTTTGTAAAATGGGAAGGTGTAAATATTATCTATGCCTTTGTATGGAATTTTCTATGCATTTTTTGTTTATTTTTTCTAGGGTTTTTTGGGCTTTAGATTCTATAATTTCTTTTTCTTTATAAAATCATCATTTACTAGTGGTTTAAACCACAGTTAAATCCTTAACATTATTTTGGCCAAAAAACTGCTGCTAAAATGAAGAAAACCACCACAAAAATATACATTCTACGATGCTTACCAAAAAATATCACTAAATCAAAGGAACCGTTAAAAGTTGGATACTGACACCAAATTTAATGTTAGTTTTTGAAACTATCACAGAAACATTTTGCGGTAGTTTAAACGGCCACCAAAATAAAAAATAACCACCATGAACAAAATATTTTCTTACTATGTATGAATTTTTTTTGATTTTGATTCTCATGTTTCTTACAAACTATATAGTGGTAGTTGAAAAAACTTCTTTTCCTGAGGCAGATATAACTGGAAGGACTGGTCTGGGTGGAGCTTCGTTAAGTGGTGTTGTTGGTCAGGGTGTATCTTCTAGCCAGAAAAGGAAGCGCAAAGGTGGATGGTTTTCTTTAGGATTAGTTTCAGGGGATTTATAAGGATATCACCAGTTTTTTTTCTATTAGTGTGGAAGGAATTGTTAAACCAAGATTAACTGTATGAATCCTCTTATGACATGTAATTGTTGTGGATTTTCATTCTATCTGAAGCATTTTTTTAAAGAATATCCCATGGTAGTAAGGAAGGATCAACTCTCACCAAGGGTTCGTAGGTTTATACAAATTCTTTGAATGGTGGTGGGTATAATCTTAATGGAAAGGGAATTCTCATGAAACTAAGACTAGATGGATTTATGTGGTAAAGTATGTGCTATAGGAATCTAAATAAGGGTCATCTATAATTAAAGGTATGGTGTTTATTTCATCTTCTATGGTGCCAAATTTTTTTGATATAGGTGCTAATCATTATTTAATATCATCAAAGTTAGTTTAAATGTTGGGATTATGTTCAGAACTTATGTCATACTTGTTGGATCTTTCTACACCGTTGTGAAAGAGTTCTAAGAAAGGTTTCAAATGTTGTGCATGTTGAGTGATGATAGCCAACTACAAGGTGGTATGAGACTTTTTAGTTATTGATATTAACATATTTTACTTGATTATTGAAATGGATTGGATAATCAATGTTAAGGACCATATAGGCCGTTATCTCCTTCAATTTAAGTTCTTATCTTCCGATGGGGTCACACATGTTTTTCAGGGTGAGGGGGACTCTATATTGGGAAGGTTATTGCCTTTTTTTCTTATTATATAGAAATACCATGCCAATTGTCTTAGATATTTCTTGATGAAGTTGATCCTTTTTTTGGTGATTGAATTTCTATAGTGGTGAGTACATATCATGATGTCTTTTAGGATGATTTTTTGGTTTACCACCCTAAAGAGTGGTTGGTTTTACTATTGATCTTCTCCCTATTATGATGCCCATTTCTATTACATCTTACCATATGGTTCCTAATGAGTTGGTAGAACTTAAGGTCCATCTTATAAATCTCAAGGATATGGGATTTATTTATCTTATATTGTCACTATGGGATTCTCCTTTTGTATTTTATCATAAGGTATATGGGAGTATCAGCCATTATTTGGATTATCAAAAGTTCAATCAGGTCACTGTTAAAAACAAATATACTTTTCCAAGGATTTATGATCACTTTGACAAGATTATAAGGTAATTTTGGTTTTCAAAGATCAAAATTCAGTTAGGGTACCACCATTTGAGAGTACTATAAGAGAATATACCTAATGCAATGATTAAAAGCTGGTATGGGCATTTTGAGCTTCTGGTTATTCCATTCAGTCTAAAAAATGATCCTACTATATTTATGGATAATATAAACCAAATATTTCATCGAATTTTAAAATATATTGATGCTCTGTTCATGGATGATATATTGGTGTACTCTAATTCACATGATGAGTATACATACCATTTGAATATCATTCTTCAAAATTTTAAAGAACATCATCTTCGAGGTAATATTTCCAAATGTTAGTTTTTCATCTTGGAAGTGAAATTTATAGGGAATGTAATATCTTAGAGAGGAATATTAGTGGATCCTAAAAAGGCACATGAAGTTATGTCCAAGGATAATCCCAGAAATTTGTTTGATATTTGAAGATTCTTGGGGTTGACTGGTTATTATCGGCGGTTTGTTCAGGATTACTCCATGATTGCATCTTCTATGAAAAATTTAACCTATAAGGGTATAAAGTTTTAATGTAATGAAATATGTTAGAGATATTTTTAGGAACAAAAGATGAGGTTTAATTCAAAACTTGTTTTGATTCTCCTGGAATTGGGTTTGGGTTATGAGGTTTTCTACAATTCTTATGGTATAGGTTTGGGATGTGTCTTAGTATAGGGGAAAATGTGGGGGACAATGGGTCTCGCTAGTTATGTCCTCATGAAAAGAACTACCATACCTATGAAATTTACTTGTAAGAGGTTTTACATGCACTCAAAATGTGGAATCACTATCTCTTTGGGGAGCAGTTTATAGTGTATTCTGTTCATAAGGGCCTAAAATATATTTTTACTCATAAGAATCTGAACATGAGATAGAGACACTGGTTAGAGTATATGTAGAATTTTTATTTTAATATTTCATACAATCCTAGAAAAGTGAATGTGGTTACTAATACATTACAAATAAAATTACCGACACAATCTATGAAGTAATTAGTTGAGGAATGGTCTCGGATGAGTTTTTTTTCCAAAATGAGTTTGGGATTGGAAGATGTTGGTGGATAAGTGTTCATGGATTCAATAAAATCAGACTCATATTTTTATGTGTGATTTTATCTTGATCAGATGATATACACTGAGTTCCAACACTTAGATAAAATCCTTTATAGCGGGAAGATCTCAGGTGAGTGGTCTAGGTCTCTCAGTGGTGCTTTGAGAATCCATAACAAGTTGGTTGTTCTGATTTCTCTATAGAAGGAGTTAATGAGCAATGGAATCTAGTATTTTTGGTTTTTTCACCCCAAGAATATCAAGGTGTATCACTATTTTAAAAATTGGTCTTGGTTTCTAGGGATGAGACTGAAAGTTTTTGTATTTTGTATCGCGGTGTCTTACTTGTCATAGAATCAAGTCGGAACACCAAAGACCTGTGAGTTTTTTGCACCCCATACCCATTCTGGTATGAAAGTGGGATGAGATTTCAATATAATTATTCATTATTTAAATATGTACTTCTAGTGGGAAGGAAGTGATTTGGGTGATCATTGATCAACTTATGAAATCGTCTCATTTCTTACACATTAAGAATATGATAAAAGTGAAAAAACATGGGGACTTTTATGTCCAAGATATTCCGATACTTAATGGGGTTCCCTATGTGGTTATATCTAATAGAGTCATGAGGTTTAAGTCCAAGTTCTAGATAGTTTTATAGGATTTTATGGTCTCCTAGGTTAAATTGAGCATGACTTATCATTCTCAAATAGATGGACATATATAGAGGGATATCTATGTTCTTGAGGATATGATCCGGGCTTATGTACTTGATTTTGGAGGATCTTGGGAAAATCAATTTCCTCTGGTTTCATTTTTCTATAACAATATTTATAGTACTTCTATAAATATATATCCCTTTGAATCATTGTATGGGCATAGATGTAGATCTACCTTATGTTGGGTAGAGTTGGGAGAACAATCCTTGGTTAAGATGAGTCTTGTTCAGGAGATAATAGAGATGACACATTTGATGTAAAAGATATTGATCATGGTACATAGTTGAAAAAAATATTATACGGACTATTTTTATTGTCCACTGGAGTTTGAGGTTAGTGATTGGACTTTTCTTAGAGTTTCTCCTCACTTGGGACATCATCAGTTGGGTAATCAAGTTTTACTGGCATTCAGGTTTGTGGTCCCTCTTCAGATCATTGGACAATGGGGAAAAGTGGCCTATCTGTTGGAATTGCTTACTGGTTTTGATTCTATCCATGATGTGTTTCAAGCTTATTAGCTAAGAAGGTATCAACCATACCCTTCCCATGTGATTGGATGGGAGGATGTTGATCTTGATCCCAACACCACTGTGGCTGATCATCTAGTTAAGATTACAGATCACCAGAAGAAGGTACTGTGCGGTAAAATGATTCCTTTGGTCTAGGTACTATGGAAGTGAAAATGGGATATCCATGAGAGATAGGATAAGGAATCATTGATTAGGTAGTATTGGTCTTTTACTTTTTTTGGATCCAATATCTTGAGGAATTTTTAGAGGATAAAATCATTTATGTTAGGGATATTTTAACACTCATTATCTTCTTTCAGGCATACTTTGTTATTTTTTGGTTTCCCATTTTGTTAAGAGTTTATTGTCAGTTTCTTAGGAATGGAGATCATTTTCCAGGAAAAATGAGGTAAAGTTAAAGGATGTATCTTTTTTTAAATTCATGGAGTGTAGGTATGAAGGTGTAAATGGTTTTAGAAGGTGATCCTTGGGACTATATAACCTTAAGATTGGGAATATAAGATTTATATAGGAAATAAGGCTATTTACTATTTTTTGAGTGATTACAATCCTTTTAATGGTTACATGAAGTGTACTAGTCTCCAAGGATATATTGTGAATCTAGTTTAGGTCATGAGAGGTTTACACACCATGTAAAGGTTTCATTCCATGTAATGGTAAAAGTCTATATTTTTATCAGAGCTGAAAAAAATTTCAACATATTTTTAATTTGTGGGATTACACATCTTTTAAAGGATATATGATTTGTAAACATCAATACCATCAGTTTTAAGTGTGTTTCATACCTGATTTGTGATTAATTCGGCCTAAAACCCTTCGGTTTGAATCCCTAGGTAATTTTTGATGATTTTGGGGATATACAATTCTTTTGTATCCTTTGTTCAGAAATTGATCATCATTATGGTTGTAATTCATCACTCTAGGTAAGAATACTTATGTTTCTTCTTTCCCTTTGGTCACAACTACTATTTTGACTATGACCATGGTTTATATATGTGATCGATTTGTGTTTTCTATTGATTCTTTAATGTTTCTTTTCATGACTTATCATATGAAAGATAACCCATGGTTTTCTAATCTTTGTTATTGATGGCGGATAGGGTTCTATCACTATTGAGGTATAAATTTCTATAAAATGGGATATTTATATGAATTTATTATCATTATTGTAAAATTACTTTTTTTTCATTGAATTGAAGTGATTTGTGTCTTAAAGGTATTTCTCGGAAAGAGAAATGTTTTTAAAGGGGGTTTTATTTAAAAAGGTTTTTTAAGAACCAAAGTGGATTGGCTTGGATTTGAAAATGTTTTATAAATTATTAAAAATATTTTGAAATTGATTTTGACAAACATGGCAGTTTAGAAGCCTTGGGTGTATCAGGAAAGAAACACAGGTGACCCTAGTTATTGTGTAACCACTAGGGGTTACTTTTGGGATATCGATGGAATGTGTTAGGGATCGATATTTGTTAGAACCAATATATACCTGGTTTAGTCATCTTTTATTTTTAGTACATATTCTCATAGTCTAGGTTCCAATATTTAGTAATTTTCCATTTATCATTTATTTATTTCATGATGTGTTTTTATCATGGATTGTTGCTCAAGGGTTTTATATGAGGATGTAGAACATAGTTTACATTATAGGTTATTTCATGGATTTGTATTTACAAGATCACCTCTTGGCTTATTTATTGGAATTATTGTTTTATCACTTCTAATTTTCTTATTTTTATCTTTGAGAATATGAAATCCTTTTATGAAAACCAAAAGAAAATGATTTAAAAATGGGTTTGGATTTATAAAAATGCTTTGTAAAACTACTTGGATTTTAAAATCTATAAATTATGAATTATTGATATTAGACTATGTATATACTCTATGGTGGTATCCTAATGGGATTTGCTCTCGCATCCTTATTTTTCCTTTGGGCAGTTGTAGATATTGTATTACCAGATCCATATAAAGGGAAGGTAATATTGTATCATGATGGATTATCTTTTTGTCACTACCTTTGGTATGGGATGGTTTGGAGGTGAAAGTTGGTCACATGGATACTCATTGGTCTTTTTTGATTCATACTTTTCTAGTTTACCATGTATGACTTGGTTTGTACGAATCTTGTTGTATCTTTTTCTTTGAAGTTGTATACTTCTGGTACGTATTTTTTTGGTTATATCAAGACTTTTTTCCATTATCTAATTATACCACAATATGAGAGGCTAGTTTGGGTGGCTTTTTGAGTTAAACCAAGTTGGTTTGTTGCATATATAACCCATTATTAACATATCTTGTTTCCTGAATTTATTTACATTTAAATTCAACATTTACATTCCCATAATGTTAGAGTTGTTGTGATTAGGTTATTCCTTTTTTATCGAGACCTTTTTATGAATATAATAAGATGAAGTGTTATTTAGAAAATACTGAGAGATGAACCAATCATTCCTAGTGACATATGGAAAATATTTCATTCTCTATTTTTCACATGTAAGTTATATCTAGTAATTAATATTCCAATAAATATTATTTTTTTTGGACCTATTTTGGGTTGATGGATGGATCCAATAGGAATAATTTCATCTACATTGAAATATTATGAGAGGAATATATATCATTTTAAATGTTATATTATGAAAGAATATTTGGAATTATAATGCATAGATTTATATTCATCATTATTTTTAGACTTTAGTATAATTTCTAATAGAATAATGAAAATTAAAATCGGCAATATGATCCCATTAATCTTGCATTTCCTTCACTATCCTAAATTGGGGGAATATTTTCATTTCATTGTTAATGTACTTTGAGTAAAAAAGAGTGGTTAGTGGCTCATTGTAAAATATTATTCAAATTTTTTGTGCTTTATGATTACATCACATATGTAATCTAAAAGTATATATATATATTTAATTTCTTATATCATCTAAAAAGTATTCATATTTGTAAATAAAATAAAGAAACTATAAAAGGAGACGTTGTTATTTATCGATTACAGGGAAGTAAAAATTTCATAAAAAAGAATTACCTTCTTTGTTAAAGTCATGGGCATCCAATTTCATTTTTTATAGGACTTAATCATAGGTATTTGATTCATATTTTACATTGGAATTTTTCAGGTTTAATGTTTAAAAATGGATGATATATATGATGAAATAAGGAAATTTTCATTTGATCCGAACAATGTGGCATGAGACAGCTAATAAATGGTTATAAATGGATTAAAATTAATTATAAAAATATATGCATCAGATATTAAAATGTAGTACTGTGGTCTCATAATAATCACAAGAAAAAATTCTTATTCAACTGCATCAGACATAGGAGTCTAATTATAAAATATAGGATATTATGGGGTTATTAAAAAATAATTTTATTATATTTGAATGCAAATGGACATGTTGCAATGATGAAATTAAGTTGGTTTGATTCAATGACATGATTGGGAATTCATATAGACAACTATGGATTTAAATTGATTGATATGGAAAGTTACCATTATACAGATGAACCTTACATTCTTATATTATAATACAATACATTGTTTTATATATTAGAGTTGTTAAATAAATAATTATATGTTACTATTGATGTGATTCCAAGATATATTTTTGATGAAGGAATTAATGTTAATGATGTTTTTGATGAACCTATTGGCATTAATTAAAATGTTTAATATGATGCTGTGGAAAAATTTATTGTAAGAATATGCTGTGAAACATAAATTTTAATAGGGTACACATTGCGTTGAATCATCTGTAACTATTTGTATATTATTATTGTTATATTGTATGTGTTATTTTTATTCTTTTATACATGGTATAATAATAATATTTTCAATTACATTTAAAAAAAATCCATTTATTAATAATAATGATGATGAATTATGTAACAAGAGATTGTATATTAGTTCATTAAGATAAGATAGGGGATTGTATAATATTAGCATACTACTAAACAATAATAACATGTATAATTTAATGTTATATATTCTTAATATGTTTTTAATTGTATTTATGACTATGTAGAGTTTATTTTAATAAATTATAATGTGTTATATGTTATTTTTTTATTATATATATATTTTTTAATTTTCATATGCCTTTCAATATTTTTCTTTTTAATTAATATTAATCTAGATTGATTTGTGATAGGAAAGCCTCATTGAAAATTTTCTTTATTATATAATATATTGATCTTTTTATCAATATGAGTTTCTATAGTGATAACTAAATATAAAATTATAGTCAAATTATAATAAAACTATAATTTTTAAGTTGACAAATACTTACATTAATCAACATTTTGTATCTACTCCTTTTTTAAGCCAAATAATTTTTTATATAACATTTTCATTATTTATTTTAACATCATAATAATGTTTTTTAATTCATAGGATGTTATTACTAGTTAGTAAGAAGTTAGATATGAAAAAATGATGATAAATGGGTATCATATTATATATTTATGCAAATTACAAAGGATCACCTGTATAATTATATTTTATGCATGGACATTATATTCATTCATTTTATTTATCTTATCTTATCATATTTTTTTATTTTTAATGCAATGTTATGAATCTTAATAAAGGAGATGACTAGATTATACTTGAGATCCATAGACTATGAAATGAATAAATTGCATGAAGGATTCTATGGTTTAATCTCCCATAATGACACTTCATTCACTAGAAGGATATCTGGTCCAGCCTCCGACTATTCCACTTTAGTCACCAGGAGGTCATCATTTGATTAATCTATATCCTTATTTTCTACAACATCCTTTTCCATATCCATTTATACCTTCACCCATATAGTATTGACTCCCTTCCCTCTTTAATACCCATTCCATACATCCACTATATAGGTCAGTGCTACTCTATATATACAACCACTGTATCAATATACAACTTTGTCTATCGATAACTATCCACAAGTTTGTTTTATATCCATCAATAAAATTTCCTTCATCAAATTCATAGATTACTCATACTATAGACATCACACCTCCCATAGTATATGAATATACTCCTATAACTCATCTTCTAGATGAAGTGATTTAGGGGACACCAGATTACCCTTTTATTGGTATGTGTTGAAATATTACTGAATGCGATTAATGATAAATTTTAATATATTATTTTTGATTACTGATTATAAATTTATCATTATTATTTACATCCTCTCTAAGATGGTGAGGTTGAATATTTTTTTGAGTTACGTAATAGAAATATATATATTATTTCTCAATATAACGTGGGATATTCTATCATTGGTAAAAACAATAAGGAATGTAAAAGTTTTATGGGTATAAATTCTAAACATAAAAATTTCGTACCAATTCAAGAAATAAGTTGGAGGGAATTTTGGGACTAAATAAAGGATGATGAATGTGAAGATATTTGGGTATGTAATCTTAATCAACTTTTTTATTTATTAATATTTAACATTTTTGTAGTAAATATGTTTTTAATACCACTCTAATATAATTATCTTGATGGAAAATATTCAAGGGACATGAGGTTAAATGAGTTGGAAAATATGTAAAGAACATACAACTATGAATTGAATATTGGTTGGAGAGATAGAGTTGGTTCCAAGATTAATGTAATACTAATCACTTTTGATTTCCCATTATTAATGTATAGATTGATGATCAGGTATTGGATGTGTCCAAAGTCTAAGGAATGAGGTAAATTTGTTTATATAATCATTTATTTATTTTAAATTAATTTTTATTATTTAAATATTAAATATATATATATAAATAGATGATTTTTTTATAAGATAAATATAAAGAAAAAAATAAAATAAAATTTAAATGAAATGAATTTACAATATTGGAAACACTTCTCCCCCAGATTATGAGAGAGAATGAGTAATTTTATATTGACTTTTTATATAATTCCTGAAAAGCGACATATTTTTATAAGCAATTTTCTATGATCTCATTCAAATATGATTTTAATTTTGATAATCTATTCTAGTTTTTCTATAAACAAATTCACTAATTAAACTTGTTCCTTAAATTTTAACATCATATTGTTTTACTTATAATTGATGAACCAGTTACCAAAAATATTACACTAAGACATTTTCCTCCATTATTCAATCCTATAATAAGTATAGGTAGACAATATGTAACTAATATGAACCAAAATGGATTCACTAAACTATTTATTCTCATTCAACCAAATTTACCTATCCAATTACATAATTTAGAATATGTTTTACTTCTCAACAATATCTTCTTTTATACCCTACATGACCTAACAACAAGGGATAATATTGATCTACCAATCCACAAGAGGCTTTCAAATTTCTTCTTGCGTATTATTTTTATATTTCCATAGCCATCATCATTAAAATTACCTATCTAAGAAAAATAAAATTATCAATAGTATATTACATTATATTTTCTAAACTTAAGTGATATAAAAAAATATATAACCTGTACAATGATATGAGGATTGATACAAAGAAGCATTTTATCTAGATAAATAAAATCATGAAGATTATGGATTTTAAATTATAGAATCTAGATAATCATGATAGGTTTTGAAGTGATTAGTTTTCATGACCCTGATTAATCTCTTTATATGTCTAAAATTATTAAGATAGACTATAATATGCTCTAACATCCCTTTATTTTGAGGCTATTCTTTAGAAATTTTTTTATTTCAGATACTGTAAAATTTATGAACAAATCTATACTAAAAAACATCTCATTGATATATAATTTTTTTTATTATAATGTTTTTTATTTTTTTCATCCAAAAAGTGGAAACTATACACTTCAATACTATAATATATGAAAAATATTTTTTAGATTATGTATTCAAATTATCTTAGAATTCATAATTTTTAAAATCATTTCATGCACTCATCACATGGTTGTTGAAACTTTTATGTTTACATTAGATAATTGTTTATTATTAGCTTTAGTTTTACTCTATTTTGTTCTAACCCATATATAAAGAAAACAACTAAAAAAATTGGTAAAATTAAAACATAATTCAAATAAATATTTTCAAAAATTAATGGAACAAAATAAAACTATATGTACATGATATAAGTAACCTAAAGTAAATTAAAAAAACTAACCCAAACCCAATTAATAAACCTAACTAAATGAATTTACCTAACATAAAACAAAATGAAATTAATGGAACCAATTGAATAAATATTCCTAAAATAACTAAACTAAATGAATAAACCTAACCATATTGGAATTAACCATATTGGAACTAACTAGAATGTTGTGTTGTGATAATTTTCATACAATCCTAGATTTTTACTATTACTGAAATTATATTTCAGTCACCATCAATAATAAAACAAGGATTTATATGACTAAATGTAAGATGCACTAAATAATCACTGGTCTTATATGTTGCGTGGTCTATAACATTATGGTGTAGTTAGAGCTGTTACAAATTTTTTTTTATGTCTACTCTAGAACATACCTATATTTCCTCCAACATTATCTAATGAACATGATATCCATTATATATTATTATATGAGTATAATAGAGTTTATTATCTTATAAATGTTTAATAAACAAATATATTACTAACTAAATTGGAACCAGTCCAAAAATTCACATATATAACTAACTATACTATAGTAGTTTTTAGAAAGATAGCCATACATTGGTTTTACGACAAACCATATTAGATTTTTCCTTAATTAAACATAGCCTATATTAAAAAAAAATTAAAAGAGATGATCATTATCTAACCAAACTACTTGAAATGGAACTAAATTTACTAGTAAAATAAAATAATAAAATAATAAATGAATAGACATGAATGAAATTTAATAAACCTAGATATAACAAAAATAAATTGAATCAATTCAGCCCATATAAAATAAAATAAAACATAAAGTGTGCATTAAAATTTTAATATACTTTTATAAAAATTAAACTTTTATATAAAATTTCATTATATACTAATTTGTTTTAGAGAAAGGTTTTGAATATTAGGGGTTGTGTTCCTCTCTCTACCACATTTTTTACAATCTAAAAAAGGGAGATTATACCGTAGTAAATAGTGACACCCAGGAAACAACTGTAAGTATATTTTAATTTATTTTCTTTTGAATAAAATTATTTATTTACATATTTTTCATTTCAACTTATGTAATATATCACTCAACCTATTTCTATAAAGGCATTTAATATAAGATATTTTAGGCCTAAAGGATCACCGAAATCATGTATTAGGTGGTTAATCTCACAGTAGGGTGTGCTTTTGACCTTGTATAAAGATTATACCATGTAAATAGTAGTATATAGATATATTTTCCTTGAGTAGTAGTTTTTTTTCGTTATGGAGGAAAAAATTAATAATACATTGAAAGAATAAATTCCAAAATAGAAAAATATAATTGGCATCAAAAGATGACAAATGAAGATATCCCAAAATCTATGTGAATTATTTATTCTTTACCACCACCAGAGACTGCTACAATGATATATAGTTATTTTATTACGATAAACTCTTTTTAGAAGGATTACTGAGAACCTGACACCGATTTAGGTGAATATATTGATGTCGATGTCCATGAAAATAATGATGGTGCTGGTATTAGAGGAGGTGTTAATGATGTTAGTGTATTTGGAGGAGATGTGGATAGGGGTGGTGGTAGGTTTAGAGATGGTTTAGGTTATACTAATATTGACGGTTATTTTTTATGTAGCATGTATTATTTTTTGATATATTGAATTTTATTAGATATCCATTGCTATTTTATTTTATAATTATCTTTGATTTGTCTACTTATTTATTTGGAGATATTTAAAATCTATATTTATTTTGGTTCTATTGGAGAAACTACTACTATATGTTTGTTTTTGTAATAGGATATACTAGTGTCTATGTTGAATGTAATATGGATGATATAGCCACAAGAAAATACCATTTCAATAGATGTATAACCACATGAAAAACCATAATCATAAATATATATCCACGATCTATACCCCTGACTATTAGTGTATTACAATGGGAAAGACTATGGTTTTTTTAGAAACTATAGATATAGATAGTATCCACTAGTTTGGAACAAGTAAATAGAGGTGTAACTACAAAAATTCCCATGTATATAAGTATGTAGGAATGTTTTGCTCCATGGAAACACCTTAATTACTATATGAATTACTCATGGCTATATCACAAAACCTATTTCAATGAAAATAAGATCCATGATGATATAGACGACATTTTTTACTTTATCCAGAATTTTTTGATTTATACCCACCATTTATTCCCATGGATTCAAATTATTTTTATAGAATATAGATGTGGATAGTTGGATGTTAATCCCTATACACTAAGTATATAAAAACATAATTAAAATTATACTTTGATCCTTTTGACACTTATGTAGTATATGTTCTATCAGTGAAATATATTTTTCATCATTACCATATTGACTATGACGTCCTATATACATTGTCAAAAAATAATGGAAATGTTGTGTGGAAAGAAGAGATAAAGAAAATGACCATATATGATGTTGACCACATATTTAGACCACTATGTTCAGTGACTAAGAATTTTCATATCAATACATACACATACATATGAAAAAACTTTATTTATATCATCTAAATTACTACATGTCTCCTTATAAAATGTATTATATGAATTATCCTTACTTTAGGTACAGAAGGTTGTTTGTAAATAGTTTTATTAGCCTTAAAATAGAATAATCCATTTTAAATTTTTTACAAATAAGAAATGTAGAAATATTTCTTGGATATGATCTAAATTGAAGAGGGTATCACTATAATAATAAGGGAATAAAGATGTTTGTTGATTTTTTTAGATGGTAAGGCGATCAAATAAGAATAAAATATGAATAGATGAGAATGAAAAATTTTCATTTATTTTAGGGATAAAGTATATTGTTTTGGAAAACATGTAGAAAATTACATATATCTATAATATTTTTTTACTAATAACATGATGATTAAACCTTATTTAGTGATGAATAATTACAAAATATAGTTTATTTATGGTTAGAAAATAATGTGATGTATTTACATATTATTTGTAATCATAAAGGATTAGTTTAGAATATTAAAATATTGGGAACATTAAGACATACCTATTTTTTTTCTCAAATCAAACTAGGAAGTGTAAGTGATGGATTGAAGTATCCTAAATATGTATATTCTATTAATGAAGAATTTAATAATCATTAGAAAATTTACTCTTCAGAGATGGTACATGAGAAGATAAATAAAAATATTATTGGAATAATATTAGAGTTTCTTAAAAAGTTGAATGAAATGGGTAATGTGATTAGCTAAAAAGAATGTATCAATTTTAATGATTATTCTAAGGATGTTTAGATAAAATTTTATGAGGTACTTTTTATAGTTGTAAAAATTTATGCTATAATGATTTTTACACTATGTCTACTCAATGAAAATACATGATCCTCAAAATGGAAGTCAAGTTATACTTCATAAACAGATAACATGATGTGTATGTTTACATAGTGAAACTTAGAAAAAATTCTTTGATATGTTAAAGGATGAGTATTTAGGTTTGTGAGTGCATGGTATGGGATAATATGTGGTTAAAATTCATGGTATAAAAAGCTTCACTCATGCATTTATTCAATATATTTGAAAACATTATGAGTATAAAACAACATATATATATAATAAAATTTTGAGTTATCATTATTTTAGAATGTGGCATGAGGATTCCTTTTCTAAGGTCAAATGATGTACATTATAATTGTATAAGACTTAGGGGGTTTCATTGTTGATGGCCTTGGGGATCTTTGTCTAAAATTGATTTTAGTTCAATCAAAATGTTTTATTTTTTTTTTTATAATTAATATATTTTTTATTACAACCATATAAAATGTGAATCTAGATCAATGTTAATTGAAATAAATTTGATAAGAAAATGAAAATGAATGGAAGAGTGGAAGGATGAGAAAAATTAATGTTATATAAAGTTTGCTGAAAAAATTCAAGACCTTCGTATTTCCACTAAATGTGGTTTATCATTGTTATATTATAATTAATTATTATTACTCTATAACAATCTAGTTCAATTGATCAAGAGATTTAAATCCCCACTTAACCATATTTATTAACATTTGATGTTAGAATAATCATTTATATTTAATACAATGAATGAGTAATGTCTCATAAATTTATTCTAAATAAATGATCAACAATTTTAATAAAATAGAATGATAATTATCTAAATCCCTTTAAGATAATCACTAAATAAAAGGTTTGTATGTATTATTAAAAGTTGAATACAAAAATACAAAAATAATTATTTATAAAACTTTTAAATAATCAAATCATTAAATTGTTATATTTTCATTAACACTATTTTTTATTGATAAATATATTTTTATATAACTAAAGGCTATTTGATCTAGTCAACTAATTGAATACTATTTTTACAAGTCTAAATGAATCACTTTATTACCACTACACATGTTTTGACATGTGTAGTGATCTGATAACCTTGTAAATATACATGAGAATGATATTACATGACATGTTACATGTAATTTGGGAGATATTTCAAAAATATTTCTTGGATAAAGTGGGATATTTAACGATATTCCAAAATAACCTTGATAGGGTTTTGAAGTGGTGTAGAGAAGAATTATTAATATTAAATTTGGATATGTGTCACATAATAATCAAATAAAGAATTTACTTGTTTAAAAAATATTAGAAGATGTATGAATGATTTATTCAGTAGAAATAATAATTATATAAGAGGTACATGAGTCTACCATTGTAATGATGGTAGAAAATTTTCATGGATATGTAGTATTTTGTCACAAATTTCTAAAATATTTTTCAATAAATAACATCCCATACAGTTCTGTTATTGAAGGATATTTCATTTATATTTCATGATCCTTTTATGGAATCCTAGTATACCCATGATGAAATTATTTTCTATCTCTATCATGGTATTTTCAAATTTGGACAATATTCATGAGCTCATGTGTGGTTTAAATAACTGTTCTATAGAATAATATATTGATAAGTGAGTTGATTATATTTTTCTGACTAATATAATAAGAATGGAAAACATTAATTTATACCCAAATCAACAAAATTATGATGAATAAGGGAATTTTAGTTACTAACTTTGAATTTGATAGTTTCAAACTATATCATCTTCTCTCAATGATATATATATAATCCATCATTGAGGTAGTTTTTGAATAATATAGATAAAGATACAATGCCTATCTAATGGATATACCTACTATAAGAGTTTTAAATCATACAAAATTATATGAAATTATGGAATAATGTGGTCTATAATAACATATAAATACTTATATTGAAGTACATAGGAGAAGTGGAGGGAACTTAAATTCCTATTCAGTTTTTAGATGATCAAATATTAAATATTCATTTACATCATTGTCTATAGTCACCAATATAAAAAATTATTTAACGAATATATCTATTTATCCTTAGAACATATATCAACAAAATAATTATATCTTGGATGAATAAATTCCCTATTATTTGGTTGATCCATTTCTCATAAATCCATGCATAGAAAATAGTGATCAATAATGTGTACTACAAACATAGGTCAAAATAATTATAATTTTTTTATTCCTAAAATACTAGATAACACCTTGGTTTAAATTGAATGGTAAAAATATATTATAAACAATATTTTGTTGGTCAGTTATTTATAAGGATGAAATGTAGTACATTAATGATTTTGAACAATATCAATGAAAAAAGAATATTGGAAAGAGGAAGGAATTTAATAAACACCCTATCGTAGAGGTTTCTGTGTTTAATGTATAAAGAATTAACATTATTATCACTGCATTAAACTCTTTTTAAATGTAATATAAATTTATTTGTGTGTACATTGTTTCAAAGATGGTTTAGAGAATTTCCTAGAATCTGAAAATTTTTATTGAAAAATTATAAAATAGATATGTATTTTATTTATTTCTAATGATATATTTACTCATTGGCAATAAAGGAAAGAAACTCAATAAGAATATAATAGTGATAATGAATGTTATCCCTTATAAAGCAAAAACAATCCAATGGACGCTGAAAGATCAGTTAAAAACAATATGATGTGATTGATGATATACAAGTAGAACTTGTAATAAGGCTATGTTATATCATCCATGTTTGGTTATGTACATGATGTAATATATATAATTATACTATAAATGAATCATTAATTTTATGGAAGCAATTTTACATTCTCATAATCTTAAGTCTATAGTTATTCAAATAAGTTTACCATGTTCCACAATCCTGGATTTAATTCTAAAATTATAACCATCAATAATTGGATTCGATTATAAATAATGTGACCCAAACATATACATACATAATTATAATATTAATAAAAATATTGAGTCACTTGAAGCAATTCGGGGCTTACTCGAGTGGTAAAGGATCCCTGTAATCCTACCTTAAACTCGTTTTAAAATCTGGGTGGGAGAAAATTTCTGCAGGTACTATAGCAGTACTATAGCAAGTATTGTAGTTGAACTATAGCATTGTAGAAGTAAGTTCACTGTAGTAGGGTACTTTAGTAGTATTACTATTCATTCGGATTGGCCTTTTGGGCCACTAGGCCTTCAGGCCATCAAGGGGGCCGTGGCGCAAGCATGACGTGCAGGTGGAGTTGCATGCATAATGCAAGAAGACCCTTCAGGGAATCCAATAGTGGGAATACGATCTATGTAATTGGATTTATTCTCACTGGGCCTTTGGTCTAAAAATATATAATATAATAAATTAGCTATTTGGGTATGTTATACCTTGGGGGGGGGGGGTATGACCCACCTTTTAGGCCTATGTGTGTGGGGTTTGTGTGTGTTTGAATCTAATTGTATCCACAAAATCCTAATATATATATCGATTCACTTAAATACCAAAGAAAATTTTCATTTATTGATTTAGATATTTAGGAAAAAAAATTTCTATTAAATCAATTATCTTTCACATAAAAGTTTTATTTGTACTATTAAAAATGGACTTATTTTATTACCAAATTTCTTTAAAATCTGCTGAAAAATTTCCACACCTGACCACTTTATAGTGTATCATATTTAATATAATTTCTCATAAACTAGAGTTTTTGAAACATAAGAAGAGTGAGATCCTATTCTTGGTAATGGTAGAATACATGAAAGGATATCACAGAATAAAAAAAAATTCAAAAGTAATATTATCAAAATAAATAGTAATCAAATAATGCCATATGATTAATAACATGAGGGTAGAATATATCCAAAAATAAAAGAATAAAAAAAATCATATAAAAAATAAAAACTGACTTTATATTGATGTAATGTATAATTTCATACATCTAATTAAAAATTTCAAGGCCTCATACCAAGAATTTATATAAAAATAATACAACCATATAATTTTAATAATAAATTATAAAAAATTGAATGAAATAAAAAATACCCAAAATAATTAGCATAATGTGACCTACCGATGCATCAAGGTGATTTATACTTTTTGAAACCACCCATTAATAAATAATTCCAATGAATTCATTATATGAAAGGATTGAATAAATAATATAGTACATAATCAACATTCCATAGTGAACAATAAATATCTATATTGAAACAACATGTTTAAGAAATGTTAATATTTCCCCAAACAATAAATATAATAACTTCCTAGAATCAATTATAATTATATATAATATCTATGAACAAGACATATGTTCACCACCTAAACATAATTTTCTTTGAAATCAAAGCTTAGTTAACCCGTGATAAATAAATGGGTTTCATGATGATTTCCAAAGGTCATGATCATAATTCATCTAGAGAAATAAGGATGAGGGTATAATTAGACCATATCTATAGTGAATCATTAGAACACTATAGGTTTTGAAATATATTTAAAAATTATTAAAATAAAATGGATAACATAACACTTCTTAATTGTATCACATAATAAGAGATCATGAATAAGATACATTGATACCACAAGTTCAATATCGCAAAATCAAAACATCATAATAAAATTTAGAGGGTTTTTTAATATACAAAACTAAAAAGAATATATATCATTCTATATTTTGTTGGAAAATATATGGGAAATTATAAATCTAATTTTTATAATTTTTTTGTAATACAGTTTAAGAAAAAACTTATAAGTCACTTCAAATAAGAATCTAAAAAAATGAAAATAGGACATTAGAAACTGCTATTTTAATGGATTATAAATTTTAAAATTATGATTATAAACAAAGTTAATTATATTTATTTTGGAATTTAAGACAAAATATTATTGGGGAGATTCATTATAAAAATGGTTATAAAATATAGAAAAAACATTAATGTAGAAAATGTTAAAAATGATAATTGTTTTCACTCGTTTGTAAAGAAGTTCAAAAAAAGACCAGTGTTGATAACATTATAAAGATCAATTTTAAAAATTTATAAATGAAGTAAAATTAAATATAAAATGAAAATAATCAATCATTTATTTATAAATCAAAATAATATTTATTTAATATAAATAATTGGGAAATTGATGAGTATTATTCTGGACCATAAATAAGAGATATGTTTGGCACCACTTATGAACATCACATCAGATGAATTGCGAACCAAATGGATGTATAATATTAGGAAGACAAGTAAAGCCCCCAAATATCCATTGATAAATAAAATATATGGGGTTATAATGATAAAGAACATATAAATTCCTCAAATAAGAATTAAGACATAATGAATTTTGAATTCAATGTGAGATTGAAAAAGAAACCATTAAAAATTTGGTAACATTTGAACAAAAATCCCTAGAAAGAGATAAAATTTGATGGATTTTCTAATCCACTAAATATAATTGATATTATAATATAACTACATCCATGGATATTTTATAAAATACAATAAATAAAGGTTGTGATTTCAAAAAATATCTAAATGAAAGAAACTTGAGATGTGAAAGCCCATTCGGAAATCATAATTTATATTGTAAGAAAAATTTGAATAGGATTTTTTTGTAAGAGAGATATATTAATATAAATAAAGGAGGAAATAAAATAAAATATAATAATGGGTTATAATACACACAAAAGAAAAATGTAATTGAAGAAAAATAATTATAAATCAATCAAAGGAATTTGAGTTAAGAATCTTCTAACATGTTTGGTAATATATGATTTAAAAAAAGATGAATAAAGATCATGGAATAACCATTTAATTAACATTTATAAAAGGTGATTTCTAAAATATTAATTAAAGGGATAATAATAATATCATATTATATTTAGATAGGTGCATAATTTGAAATATGTCCTAGGGAATTGAAACTGACACAACGAATCCTTACCTTGGATTCCAACTTTCATAGGAATACTTCATATTCATTTATAATTAATAAAGACTTAGTAATAATCATTTTAATAACCTTATTTATGTTTATTAATATCTATATTAATTCTTCATATTCATCCATTACATAGTTATTTTTATTTTTAAGGAATATTGATCACTGATGCTAGTAGTTTTAACCGATCCTTGTATCTTTTGGTATAGTGGGTTCATTCAACATTTTATATAAATTATTTAATTATAAAAAAAATATTAAAGTTATTTTAATATATTTTAAATAAAAAGTTATTACGTCCCAAGTTCATTCTGTGGGAGTTTCAGATAATTTTTATGAAGAGGAAATCCAGATCAATCATATTCCAGTTTTTTTTAATGAATCAATTATATTATATTATCAATGAGTTAAATGTCAATATTTATATTCTAGAACAAAAAACTTTATTTAAATATAAATATAATATCATAATATTAATTAATAATCCATAACCATCGATGATTAAAATTTATTGCATCATTAAGGTGAGCTATTTAATTGACCCAACAAGAACATACTATAATAAATAGTTGTGAATGGATATGAACATGTTTTATTTTAATATAATCATTCTATATGAATAATGATATTATTTTTGTTGTTGTTAATGATTTAAATCAAATTTTAGAAGAGGTATAAGATGAAGATATATGAAAAATATTGATAAGTATATATTTCTTAAAAGGAATAAAACATATATCCTACTAGAACCCTTCTTGGTTTTGAAGAAATTTTGGAAATATATAGGGACATAATTTAATGTCCTCGACCTGACACTCTCTCACATAACCAAAAAGGGTTGGTTATAAGACCTCAAGAATGCCTCACCATATTCCATAGGTGGTATAATAGTAGTGAGTGTGTGAAATGTATTGTGGGGAGACCATACCGCTTGATATGAAGTGTTATAGAAGTAGAAAATAAACCATATAAATAAAGGAAATCAAATTATATAAATAGAATAAAAAAACTATAAGATATAACTGAATAATCTTATAAATAATAAAAAATAATGTAATGAAATGCTGAAATGTAACTAAATGTAATTTTAGAAACAATATAAGTAAAATACTAGCAGACTCAAATAAATACTCCAAATTCCCTTGTCCCGAACACCATGTTGGACCCCCCCTCAAAACTCCTGCCCATCCATCAAGAATGAAAACAACAATAAGGTTATTTACCATTTTACAAACATGCATCAATGTAATCTTCTTGGGTACCAAATGATGTCCTGAATTGGGTGTGAGTATAACTTTTTAGGTCGACATGACCATGTCTAAACTAACTAGTCTGATAAGAATTGTATGAAATAGAGTGATAAAGATATGTATTAATTAATTGAAAAATTTATAAAATAAAACAACAACCTTATTCAGTTTCATGCCAGAATATCTCTAAGAATTTCTTACAACCATTACAACTACAACCATATAACCCTAGTAAAATAACCTTCTTTGGAACCATGAAATATTATATCTGAGGATGTCTTATAACCATGTCAACCAAAATCATATACCCAAGGTATAATCACAACAATCTGATTCAAATCCCTATAAGCATTTGAAGCATCTGAGTAAAATACCTATAAGCAATACAACATGGGACTAGGAGGATCTCACTCTCTATAAGAGTTACAACATGGGACTAGGATGATCCCACTCAATATCAACATTACAACATATAAGTGTGCATGTGACAGGGCCGAGCCAGATATATAAGAAGTTCATCATTGAACAAAAGTTCTATCATAAAACATTGATGTAACAACATCACATCATAAATCTCAATGGTAAATTATGAGAATTTCCATTTATCTTTCATATACCACTTCCAATTAAATCAAAATTGATTAACAGTCATAATAATAATAAATAAGAAAAAAATTAGGGATTCTATATCAAGTCATAACCTAAGGTTTCATTTCATGATAAACACACATTAATCCATTAGCCAATTCAATTATATTCATGGATCACTCACCCAATAGGTATTCATAATCCATGTTAGAATCCATTTGAAAAATATACTCCAAGGAATAATCAAATTCATTCATTTAATCTATTTGAGAACACGTTATATTAGAATAATCACAATATTTCACAAAATTGGAAATTATCAAACTATATGGTTGAGATTTGGACACCCTACCTTTAACTGATTATCCAAAAAAGAATATAATGAAAAATTCCCCTAAGGAAGAAGGTTAGGACGATCTCCATAAGAATCCTAAATCAAAACTGATCAAGATCAAAACCATTAACACACATGGTTAAATTATTTCACCATAGCGATTAGGTAACCAAGAAAGAGAAGGATAAACTAGACCAAAATCACTTACCAAGGATCTAAGGTATTATAGAGATGTATGAAAAGAAGGTTGGAAATACAAAATATCTTGGAGGGATTCCCTAGGTTTAAAGAAGAAGAGTTTTATCTAATTATAATTAAATTCAACCACACAACATATGTTAAAATAGTAGTTTGGTGAATTAAACAGTGTGTAATGTAGTTACATATCATATAAATATTTTTAATGGTATACGCTGAAGAACCTGTCACCTCAAATTTATTTTATTAAAAAACCCAAATAATTACACAATGTGTAATCCATTTACATATTCTATAAATGTTCTGCATATGGGTTTTCATCCCATTTTCCATTTAAACCACCTAAATTTCCTTTAAATCTTCACAACATACAAATAAATAATGAAATACTTATCCCATTTATACCCAAACTCCATTAATTCAAACAAGAATACATCACAAAACATTAATTCATTTTCCCTAAAAAAGGATCGTCACATGGGTCCTCTTTGATTTTTCCCAAACATGTTTTAAGGATGAGAAAAAACTTACCCAAAATAAAAGAAAAAAACTCAAAGAGAGATGTACCTGAAAAAATAAAAGATCTTTCTACCTCCCAACCATTTAACAGATCATCCTCAAGCTTCTCCAAGCATCACTATGAGGAATCAGTGAACAATTCTAGACACTATGTCCACATATCAGACTTCATATCCCTAGTCTCCTCCTGAACTCACCCATACTACCACTGCACATGAACAATAGTATAGTCCTACCCTAAAATATATTTCTCACTATAACCCACAACCCGTACATGATGCTCCTAAAAGGACATATCAACCCAAATCTCAATGTATTCTATATTTATCACATTGGAAGAGTTTGAATGTAATCTCTAGAGTTTCAACACATGTAACATGTCATGCATGGAACTATAGCACTAAGGAAGGGGTAAACGATATTCCACTGGACTAACACAATTCAATATCTCAAACTGCCTAAAAAACCTAGGTGATAGCTTTCCCTATTTCTTGATACAACGTTTCCCGAACCTAGGTGACACCTGAAATAAAACATCATGACCAACCTAGAATTCTAGAGGTCATCTCTGATGCCCATCATAAAATTTTTGACTGCTCTGCACAGTTACCAACCACTGTATGATAAAATGAACCTGCTTAGATGTCTCTTACTCAAGACTAGCCCCAACGAGTACTAAATCACATACTTCCAACCAACAAAGTGTCAAACAGAATAGCCTTCTATAAAAACCACAAAATGTGTCATTTTAATCATTTCCTGGAATCTATTGTTATATTAAAACACCACGAGTGCCATATATTTCTTCCATGAACCACCAAAATCCAAAAAGTAGGCTCATAACATATCCTCTTGAACCTAAATAGTACACTCTGATTTACCATTGTCTTTGGATGATAAGTTGTGCTCAAAATAACCCATGACTATAGATCCTTCTAAAGACCCCTCCAGAAACACGATGTAAAATGAGGATCTCTATTGAAAATGTCACTCCTCAGAACACCATTCAACCAAACAACCTGACACACATAAATATTTCTAAGACAACCAACTATAAAGGATTCCATAAATTGGAAATAAGTGAGCTACCTTAGTCTGTCGATCCACAATAACCCATTAAATGTCATTATTATAGGTTTTCATGGGTAATATTATCCCAAAATCCATTGTGACAACATCTCATTTCCACTCAGGAATGAGAAAAGGCTGAAAAATCCCAACTGACCTCTGATCCTTGGCTTTCACCAACTAACAAGTAAAGCATCTGTCCACAAATCCTTCCACCTAATTCTTCATTTCTGACTACTGGTACTATATATTGAGATCACAATACATATTTTTTAAACCAAGAATCACCAATCAGCTAGAATCATGCCACTCCCTCTTCATCTCCTCTCATAAGCCCCTTAGAACCAATAATCATCCACAGAAAAGAACAAAATTTCCACTACTAAGAGAAAATCATGATGGTGTCTCCCACCATATAATTTTTCTATCAAAACAAATCCCTCTAGATCAGATAACTAGTATCTCTTAATCCGGTACAAAATAATGGGTATAAGAGATGTCGATGTTTGAGATACCCATCCCTGAGACTCCTAAATATCCTGATGCATGTTTACAAAGAGGGCCATTATTTCCTCTTTAATGTGTATTTTGGCTCAAGGCATCATCAAAGATGTTTCCCTTACTTGGTATATAATCTAATTCAAATTCAAAAGAATGAAAATACTCGGCCCAAATCCTCTACTGAAGGTTCAGATCTCACTGAGAAAATATATACCTAATCTTCTTGTGATTCGTGTATACCACAGACCTCTCACCCATGAGATAGTGTCTCCAACATCTCAGAAAATGTACCACTAATTATAACTCTAGATTATGAGTAGGATAATTCCTATCATGTTGTCTCATCTTCCTGGATCCATAAGAAACCACTATATCCTCCTACATTATAACTGATTTGGGTCTAACATCAGATGTGTCACATTACACAATATATGATTTAACCAAAATAGGTAAAGTGAGGATATGTACTGAGGCCAGCCTACATTTTAGCTCCTGAAAATTTATCTCATAAGCATCACACTAAACAAACATCACCCCTTTCTTGGAAAACCCAAAAATTGGTGCTTCCAAATGGGAGAAATCATCAAAAAAGCACTAATAATAACTCGATAAACCAAGAATGCTCAAAATCATAAATATTTTCTTGGCTTGTTCCAAAGATACCATGATTGAGACTTTATCTAGGTCCACTAACACACATTAATATGAGATGACATAGACCAAGTAGTTCACTTTGTTAATAAAAAAAATGCATTTGGTTAGCCTAACATAAAGTCGATGATCTCTCAATGTAATTTGGATGATTTCAAGATGTTTGGCATGATCATCTGCTAAATGGGAGTACACTAACATGTCATTGAAAAAACCATCCTAAACTGATCTAGAAAGGGATGAAAAATTCTATTCATTAAGGCCATGAATACCTCTGGTTCATTAGTTAACCCCAACGAAATCACTACAAATTCATAAAATCAATATCTTTTCCTAAAAGTATTTTGAGGTATGTCAATTGGTCTCACCCTTTACTGGTGGTACCCTAATCTCAAATCAATCATGGATAAGATCTTAGCACCTATGAACTGATACAAAATATCATCAATGCATGAAAGAGGATATTAGTTCTTGAACATCTCTAATAATATACACATAAGCACAAAGACCAATCAACCTTCTTGGATAAGAGAACTGGAGAACCCCAAGGTGATATGCTAGGCTGTATAAAACCTTTAGATTATAATTCTTCCAACTTAACTTTAAACTCACAAATCTATTATAGTGAAATTATGTAAGGTGGGATAAGACATGGATCTAATCCCAGTACCAAATCGATCATGAACTCAATATCTCACTCAAGCATTAAGTTGTAGAACTTTTCAATAAAGACATCCTAAAAATGATCTATTATTGGAGGAAAATAATCCTACTAAATTCCACCATTATCTAGAGTAAGTTTGTATATTTCATCCGTGAAATAATATAATCTCAATTGACGATCTCAGTCACCTTAGTGAAAATAATTGCCTCCTTCTAGAGATTTTAATCTAACTCTCCTCCTGTAATAGTCGATATGAGCCTAATATAGAACTTATTAATCCCTAATAAGAACCAAGCCAAATCTTTTCATTTACACCACAAATGGTTGCCAAAATAAATAGTAACCATAAATATCTATAAAACACACATTTAAACATTTTATATTATCTAACCGCACTCCCAATAGTTTTTCATTGGTCAAAGCACTATCCAAGATTTTTCAAAATCCATTCCTAAAATATTTGAAAAAAGAGCATATAAAAAAGATTTTGATGATCCTTTATAAAAAACACAAGCTAAGATAGATGAAAAAAGAATCATACCTCTGAAGGTAGATGGTTATATATCCATGATATCTGGAGTAGTCTGCATAATGTATCGCTCAATTGTCCCTCTACCCTAGGCTACAGTCTTGACTACCATGGGCTATTTCCATTTCTTGGCACTGTTTCTCATTTACTTGGGTACCATGTCCCCTTCCTCAGCATAAAAGAATAGTGGAAATCCATATACTAGCCTAATAAAAGGTATTTGATTCCCTTCATGATTCATGTTCCTTTACTGACCCCCTTCCACTGGTCTACTATGGAAATTTTCAATAAAACCTCTGAATATAACCCAGTCTTCCACAAATGTGACAGTAAACTATGGGGTAAGGACACTGTGGGTTATTATGGAAAAAATTTCCACACTGATAGAAATAGAATGAAACACAGTGCTGAAATGGATATCTAATTCCCTCACTACTCTTCCCACTACTACCATAGAAGAAACTGTCATAATGATGATTCTTTCCACTTGAAGAAGAGCTCCCAGATCACCCTGCAAAAATATTCTAGGCATTTCTTAGGGCCTCTCTCAGACTACATTTTGTGATGAGTTCACAGTTCATCACATCATCAAAACTTCTCAAAGGGAATTTTTTTACTTGCGACCGGATCTCATAGAAAAGACCATCCTAAAAACACCTCGCTCTAGAGATCTCATCAACTTCCAAATATGGTGAAAAGCACTGTGGGTCAATGAAAAATCCATCATAGTCTAGTACTAACATTCCCTCCTACTTCTGATGCATGAATTAATGATATTTATCATCCCTAAATGTCTTAGGATAGAAATTGATCATGAAATTCTTCTCGAATTTTTTCCAAGATAGCTCATCATATTAACCATCTTCCTCCAAGATATCCCACCATTACTTAGAAGGCCCACGAAGCATATATACATCGAGATTCACCCTTCTATACATATTCATCTCAATATTATTGAAGATCCTTTGGACTTGATTGATCCAGAACTTGGATTCCTAGGTTCCTCCTTCCTTAATAAACATTGGTGCATGCTGCAACTAAAACTCCATTTTCAGCTCAAACATTGAAGGAACAGTATAAACAATCTCCCTTTTCATGGATCAATTGACCTTATAAAATTTGTTGTAAAGCTGATCATCCATATTATCCTCAAGAACTATAGGATGTTTTGATTCATCTTTATTAGGAGAATACTAATTTCCACTCTCTTGAAGATCAAGTTGAAGAATAAGATGAGACATTTTCTCTACAAGACAAACACAGACCTTGGAGCACCCACTAGAACCAAGGTTAACAACAACAAGTGACTACAATAGAGAACCAATAAATCCTACTTTCTCTAAACATGAATTACAATTGTTTTAGCATGACTGTAAATTCATTTTATTTATTTTAGTGAATTAGATATCTCATATTACAGTTCAACAGAAAAGTATATATCAAATTTAAAATAAAGAAATTCCCCTTTCATGAAACATGCATGTTAATATATCCCTATGTTCCTATTATGATACATGTATTCTCATCTCACACTATACTGGGCCACGATTACAAATCTCAAGAAATAATAACATCATTAAACAATAACCTCTCACAACATGTGAATCACCCATGGTGAAATAACATCAACTGCAACAAAAAGACATCACAAACAACAATCCCATCCATGGGAACTTATATTTTCCCCCATAAATTGGTTAGATACTCCCATGAACATGATCATTACCAAGCCATTACACAACCTAGTATCCTGTATAACTATCCAAAATAGTAAAGCAGAAGAAAGGAAAACCTTCTCCTGTGATACCAATTTTTAATGTACCCCAATATGACACTCTCTCATATGGCTAGAAAGGGTTGGTTATAAGTCTTTAAGCGTGCATCCCCATATTCCATAGGCTACAAACTAGAAGTGGGGCATGAAATAGATAGTGGGGAGAATAAAAACCATGGTATGGAGTTTCATATAAGTATAAAATAAACTATATCAATTAAAGAAATCAAAGTATAGAAATAGTTGAAAACAACAATAAGAGCCAATTGAATAATTCAATAAATTATAAAGGAAGTATGTATTGATGTGGTTGAATGTAAATAAATTTCATGGTAGAAAAATAATAGTAAAAGACTAGAAGACTCAAATAAAGAATCAAAATTACCCAGTCTCAATGCCCATGTCAGTCCCACCTCTAAACTTCTTCCCATATAGAAAACAAGCAATCAATAGTAAGGTCCTTTAACCTTGTCCAAACCTGCATCCATATAATTTTCTGGAGTAACAAATGATGACCCAAATAGGGTGTAAGTATAAATTATTATGTCAAAAATACCATGTCTAAACTAACCAATTTGAAAATAAGTGTATGGAATAATGTGATTAATAAGTGTATTAATTAATTCAATAATTAATAAAATACAACAACAACATGATTTGGATCCTTACTAGAATATATATGAGCATGTCCTACGACAATAACAACCACAACCATATAACCCTGGAAAAATAACCTACTTCGGCACCATGATATAATATCTCTGATCATGTCTTTCAACCATGTAAACCACAACCACATACCCATGGTATAGTAAAAAAAATCTGGGTCAAAGCCCTATAATCATTACAACATCGACATCAAATCCCTATATGTATTTAAAATGGGACTAGAAAGAGACCTATATTTATAAGAATTACATCATGGGACTAGGTTGAGAGTTATAAATATCATAATTATAGAATATAAGTGTACATGTTCTAGCGCCAATCCCAATATATAATCATTTCATCACAGAACACAAGTCCTGTGATACAATATGGATATCAGAACACCACATCATAAATATCAATGGTTAATTATGAGAATTTCCATTTATCTTTCATATACCACATTCAATTAAAAAAATGTGAATAATAGCCGTAATAATAAAAAATAATCTACAATTTAAGGATTCTCTATCAAGAAATCACCTAAGGTCTCATGCCATGCCAAACACACTTTAAACCATTATCCAATTCAATTATATTCATAGTCCACTTACCTAATGGGAAATCATAAGCTAGGTTAGAAGCTAATTGAAAACAAAGAACTCTAAGGAATAATACCATTCATTTATTGAATCGATTTGGGTGTACATTATGTTGTAGAAATCACAATATTTCATAAACATGGAAATTATCAAACCATATGTTTGAGATTTAGACCCCATACCTTTAACTGAAAATCCACCAATGCTTCTAATGGAAAACGACCATGAGGAAAAAGGTGTGGATGATATCAAAGGGAACCCTAGTTTAAAACCGATCAAGATCAAAACCAACAACACACATGGTACAATGGTTTCACCACAATGGCTGAAGAACCAATAAGAGAAGGAAAAACTAGACCAAAACAACTTACCTAGGATCAAAGGCGTTATCAGGGTGTTCGTAAGGAAGGTTGGAACTCCAATATCTCATGGAGGTGTTCCCTAGGTCAAGAAGAGAAGATCTACAATAAATTAAAATAAAATTCAATAGAATGAAATAATTTTAGATAGAAGGTCGAGGAATTATATGGTGTGAAATGTAGTTACACATTATGTAAACATTTTTAATCAGATATGTTGAAAAACCATACCCTTAGATTTATTTTATTAAAACACCCAAAAATTTACATGATTTTTAATACATTTAACCAATGTGTATATAAGGACTAATCCTTAAACATTACATAATCTTGAATTAAGTGAATAATTCACATTGAGGATCTTACAGGTTTAGAGATTTAAGGAATTAGGCCATAACTATTACATCTCAAAAATTAAAAAGTAGAAACTTCTACTCAGTTTCCATTTTTTTCATAAAATAAAAACTCTTAAAAAAAGAAACATGTCTATTTCCATGTTTTAGACAGAATTACTTTTCCTTAATCCCATCCTTGACCCTATTCATCTTTAAGTCCTGTGAAAAACATTTCACAACTTGGGATGAGCATAACAAGATCAGTAAGGGTTATAAAATAAGGAAAGAAAATATTAGCACATCAATAAATAAAAATCAAAGAAACCATAATTTTTAATCATAACATACCTTATGAAATAACAAGATTTATGAATAATGCACAGAAATCATAAATCATAAAAGTAACTTATGGCATCTATAACATACTTACATTGTAGATTTTACATCAACATAGAGAGTTAAATTTGTAATACCCATCATAATATATTCCTTAAATATCTTAGGAGGAACATTAACGTTTACCTCTGTCACATTACCCAATGCATTGGAGAGCGATCTTAGGCTCACCCGCCCTAGGATTACCATGAAACCACCCGTATGTGTAAAAAATTCCCAGTAACCATAACATATTCATAACACATAAATCAAGCATAAAGGAAAGAAAATATTTCCACATTGAAATCACAATATATAATTTAAAGATATGAACATTATCAATGCTTTATCAAACCATTTTTAAAACCATTGAAAACATTTAATAAAGAGATTTTTGAATCAAAGTGTCCCATACCACTTTGAAGCTTTTGAAAGTAATTTTAATTTCAAAACATTCATGTCTATGTAAATAAATCCGTAAAACAATCTTTAAAACATGGACATTAATGAAAAAGATTTAGAAGAATAAATCTTTAAAATATTTAAAACAATATTTTAATTAAGTAGTTCCTAAACAAATGAGAGACCCTTGAATACCAATAATTGAGGAATAACATTAATCAAAGATTATAATATCGTGAGAATAAATAGAGTCATGATATAATATGTCAAAAGTCATTATATACACCATATAAAAGTGAATTGGTGTATTACAACAAATAAGTCTCAATGGAATTTAAATTGAGAAAAAGTCCCTTGCAAAGATCACATCCTTAGGACAAATAAATGACATAACTATGTGTGGAAAATAAAATTACAACCAATATAAGTAGATATTGAGTGTAAAACAATCAGAGTTCATTCACACATATTCCTAGCATGACAATAATCAAGGAGTATAAGATTAACCGAAAAAATGGAAATTGGGTTAAGAAGTTCCTTTACAGAAATTCAATAGCCTAATGATGTCACTTTAAAATTCAGAAAATGAATTGATGAGAGAGAAAAGGGTCTATCATCACATAAACATAAAATTTATATAAATAAGGATATATAATAACATGTCCCAATATAAGAAAATGGAAATTAAAAGACATGACATAAAATAAGTCTTTTACTAAATGAGTGTGGTGAAAGGTTCCCTTAAAGATTTGGTAACTTACGAAACATACACCCCATGAATGAAGGATCATACAATGAAGATGTAAATACTCACAAGGTAAAGTATATTACACAAATAATACAATAATGGGAAGTATATACACCACATAAAAGGAAATATTGGAAAATATAGCGTGAATCTCAAGGGAATAAAAAGTGAGATGAAAATATCTTACAACGTTGTAATCAATCGAGTTGTATGACCAAAAGTTAATAAAAACCAAATGAATCACCGAATAACATGAATATAAATTGAATCATGATAATATATATAAAATGGAAGTACAAAATACACCAAATTCAATAAATAAGTGGCAAGGAATGGAAATATCATGGAATTAAAAGTGAGATAGGAAACCTCTTACCTCGTGTCCGACTTGACCCTTTCATTTTTAATCTCCAGAATAATAAAATAAAGTTAATTTTTACTTTATTAAGAACCCTTTTCAAGTTTATTATTCTTTTTATATCACTTATTACCATGTTATAAAAATTATGCAATCATTTAAGTTAACAATGGTCGTTTTTTTGATATTTGGTACTTGAGTCAAAAATTGAACTTCTTATAATTAAAAGTTGTTCATGTGGTCAAAAGTCCATTATCTACAGAATGATATTCATGATTTAAGCCCAAATGGCCTGAAGGACTTCTTTTTTATTTTTATTATGGATAGTACCCCTTTTAAGGGTTTAAGGGGAACCCATACCTAACCCGTATGCCCAAGGCACAAGTCTTGAAAAAACCGCAATACATGACTCGAAGGCCCAGAGGCATACCATGGAGACGGTAAGTCGTACGTACGCTTGAACGCTACTTTCATTTCTATTTCATATTTAATGGAATGAAAACTTAATTATAAATAGGTATATTATAATTACAGTATAATATCATATATAATTTAATTAATTACATCCTTTATATGTTCCATGTATGACATGAACGAGTCATATCACTTTGAGGGGGCGGTAGTCTGCACTTCCTCAAATGAAATTATAATATTTACCCATTATGGAAACCATAAAGGTATGATATAAATGAAAAATACATAAGTATAGAGACAATATAAATATAATATATATTACATGTAAATATAGTGCCATATTAACGGCTACTATAAGAGGTGGTAAGAGAAGATTGAACAATCATCGTTTCGTGAGGCAGTAGTTCGTCGTCCACAGAAACAGTATGTTCTTTACCCATTAGATGGAGGTGTGTGTAAGTGTAGTTAAAATACTTCTCATATCAAAAACCTAGTATAATGAGGATACTGGTTTTTTTATAAAATAATAGAATACAAAGATTTTAGGGGGTTGTAGAAGTAAAATAAAAGAAAAGAACTTAAGAGAAGATGTTACCTTTAAATTGGGTAACTCCCTTTGGTTTGAACCAAAAGGATTTCTTGAAGTGCTTTCTGCCTAAGGTAAGGATTCTAGGTAGAATATAGGGATCTTGAGATATTATTTGGATAGAGTTTTGATGAGCCAAGGGGTTTTAGTTGTGTGAGTAATGGGTTAGAGATGAAGACTTTTTATAAGGGGGAGGAGGGGCTCTTTATGAAAGTTTGAAAATATTATTTTATTATATAATGATTTTTCGTTTATAAATGTCAAAAACTTATTAAAGTAGAATATAAGATGAATATTTTTTGAAATAAAACCATCCAATAATAATTGGATAGGTTTTAGATATTGTTTTAATTTTTATAATCATATTTATTTAAATCATTCATTAATGAGGTAAACACTGCATCATTATTATGCCATAAATAATTTTATTTATTTGAGGTCTAAAAATTATAAATAAAATAACATGATATTAGAAATTTTTTTACATTTATAATGAATATTTATATTCAAATATATCAATTATATAACCCCACATTAAAATAGTTTTAGAAAAATAATACATGTTAATGATATTTTTTTTATTTAAAAAAAGTTATTAATGTCATTATCTTACCCAAATGGATTTAAAAGGACAAATATCTCACCAAAAGATTGTATTAGTCATCCATGACTAATAAAATAATGTTAGGACAAGTGTTAATGTAATTTTATATTATTATAATATTATTTTTACCATGAATTATTCTATTTACCTTTAATCGCAGTAAATAAAAGTCAAAAGTTACAATTCACCAAAAAATATTTTCATCTTATAGAGCCAAATTTTACTTACTGATAACAAACATGTATGTCAGATTTTCGAAATTCAATTCACAAAAGTGGTAAAATTTCATTTAAATGAAAAATTCTTCTTTTTAACTACTACTCATTGTTTTGACTATTCATAAAAAATTGAACGTTATCAGAAAAATACAAAAAAATCATCCTAAGCTATATTTGATATTCCAAATTCAAAAATGATGTCTATTTTAAAAAATTTAATAAATATAAGTTTCATTAATTAATTTAAAATTATTTCCTGTTGTGAAAACAAAAAGCTTGTTAATAAGAAATATTAACTATCAGAAGATTGACACTTGTTTATGTTCAATTTCAAAGTTAAATTACTTCCAATGACAAAAATTGGATTAAATGGTAATAATATAATCAAATTACACTTTAAAAACATTTAGAAATATAATCTAACCATAGAAATAAATTATATTAAAAGGCAGTTTCGAATTAAAATACAGTTTTTTAACTATTCATAAAAAAATGAACTTTATCAGAAAAATACAAAAAATTTACCCAAAGTGAATTTTTATGTCCCGATTCTAAAGAAGAATTTTATTTTGTCAAATATAACATATAAAAGTGACCAAAACTATATTTAAAGGGGGATCTCCATCCAAAGGAAGTAAATTGACCTTTTAAAGAATATTAGAGTATTTATGCTTAAAATTAGATTCATTCACATTTTAAGCCTCTAAATTTTATTGGATAAATGTAAAAACATTTTACAAACACCTATAATCATATTATAGTTGGTTCTATTAATTCCTTCCAATACAACAACTAGGCATTAACTTCCATTTAAAATAATATTTTATTATTATTTTTCAGTATGACCCAATATTGTGTTCAATGTAAGATTTCAAAGAAACCCGTTGTTGCGTATCAGGTACGCAATCAAACATAACATCTCATTTAAAGTAAAATTAATATTTAATTAAAATATATTTATAAATATAAAAATTTATTATTCTTTATTTACTTGGGATGTTACGTCCTTCCTCTCTTTTGGAAATTGCGTCCTCACAATTTTAAAATTGGGCATTAAAAGTCCCACATCAGAAAAAGAGTTAATAAAACTATCACTTTAAAAGAAACAAATATAAGTAAAAAGGTCACCTGATATAAAACATAATTGGATTCCATGAAAACATGGATATGGTGGAGAAAATAAGTGTCATATTCTGATGTAGAGTGATAGAAAACATGATTAATGGAAAGTTAAAAAATAAAAAAACCCCAAATTTGTGATGGGTTAAACGGTCATGGGTTCCCCAGTCGGAAAATTGAACAGAAAATGTTTTTGTTTTAAGTTCCTTTTCATAAAGTCGGAGAATTTATTTATGATATTGAATAATAACATAAGGAAACTTACTTACTTGACTTGTAGACTTTCATCATTTACAAAATTTCTACGAAAAACTTATCTTTTCTCCAAACGATGAGTATTCAAGATGAATTGGTCACATAAAAAGTGCTAGAATCAACTTCTAGAGAATAACATGATCCATAATATATGAACCATATATTTACCCTATCTTTATATATTAACCAAAACCAAAATTGGTTAGTATGAGATTAGATAATCCCCAAAAGGATAATCCTTTATAAAAAGAAATACTACTCTTAATCTCCAAAATTCGACAAAAAGTAACAAAAGTTCAAGAAAGACCATTCAATATACAATTTTACTTAAAATTCTTCAAAATAATCCAAATTAATATAGAAACCCAAAACTCATAAGGATTTAATCACATAGTCTTCCATAGTAAATCTTAACATTTATCTCTAAAAACATTGAATACTCTTAAAGTCTCATACTGAAGTGTAATTAACCTAATCACATATTCTCTATGATAGTTTAATCATTTCCATAAATAACCCAAATCACCTTATGTACATAATAAAAACACAGATTCTTCCAAAATAATATTTCAACCATTACTCCACAAATTAAATCCCATAGTATTCTATTTTTTCTAAGCATATAGTGTTCCCAAAAGAGAGAATATCTTCAAAAATAACCTTTATCACTTAATAAAAAAAATCATTTTCCTATAATAAGGATGTCCATTTGATAAAAAATAAGACCCCACACCAACTTATTCTTGATCCATAAAATCATTTAACTAAAAATAATTAGTCATACTAACCAGGGAATTCATGTAGTCTAGTGGTAGGTGATAAATCCCAATTGCACTTTGGTTGTGAGTTCGATTATCATAGCTTTGTCCGACGCAAAGGGTTGTCACATAGTCTGTGTGTTGTCCTTTTTAAAAAAATTATATAATTTCATAACATACAAAAAAAGATACAAATTCCTCAAAAATAACAATAACATATTTTATCCTCAAAGGTTATCTAATAACATTCATTTTGCACCCCAAAATGTAATAACCATTTATCACCTCTAAAATAACTATGACACTTTCTAATATGCTAACAATTATGGTCATGTCGCTTATGCTTAAATAAAACCCTAACCTCTAAATTTATCTAAACTAACCTCTGATACCTACTATAAGGACCCAACCTTAAACATTACATAATCTGGAATTAAGAGAATAATTCACGTTGAGTATATTTTTTAGGTTGAGAGATTTAGAGAATTAGGACATAACTATTACATCTTAAAAATTAAAAATTTGACACTTCTGCTCAGTTTCCATTTTTCTAATAAAATAAAAACTCTTAAAAAAAAGAAACATGTCTATTTCCATGTTTTAGACAGTTTGACTTTTCCTTAATCCCATCCTTGACCCTATTCATCTTTAAGTCCAGTGAAAAACATTTCAAAATATGGGATGAGCATAAAAATCTTAGAAATGGTTATAAAATAAGGGAACAAAACATTATCCCATCAATAAATAAAAATCAATGAAACCATACTTTTTAATCATAACATACCTTATGAAATAACAATATTTACGAATAATAAATAGAAATCATAAATCATAAAGGTAACATGTTGCATCCAAAACATACTTACATTGTAGATTTCATAGATACGTATGGAGTTAAGTTTGGAATACCCATCATAGTATATTCCCTTAATCTCTTAGGAGAAACATTAAAGTTTACCTTTGTCACGTTACCTAATGCATTGGAGAGCTATCTTGGGCTCACCCGCCTTAGGTTTATAACGGGACCACCCATATGCATAAACAATGCCCAATAACTATAACATATTCATATCATATAAAAAAATCTTAAAAGAAAGATAAAATGTCCACATTGCAATCAAAATATATCATTTCAATATATTGACATTATCAATGCTTTATCAAACCATTTTCAAAACCATTTAAAACATTTAATAAAGAGATTTTTGAATCAAAGTGTCCCATAAAACTTTGAAGCTTTTGTAAGATATTTTAATTTCAAAACATTCATGTCCATGTAAATAAATCCTTAAAACCATTTTTAAAACATGGACATTAATGAAAAATATTTAGAAGAATAAATCTTTAAAACATTTAAAACAATATTTTAATTAAACAGTTCCTAACCAAATGAGAGATGCTTGAATACAAATAATTGATGAATAACATTAATAAAATCTTAGAATATCATAAGAATAAATAGATTCATGATATAATATTTTAAATGTAAGTATATACACCATATAAAAGTTAATTGGTTTATAACATCAAATAAGTCTCAATGCAATGTAAATTGAGACAAAGTCCCTTGCAAAATCATATCCTTAGATTAAGGACAAATAAATGACATAATTATGTGTGAAAGATAATAATACACCCAATATATGTGGATATTAAGTTTAAAACAATCATATTTCATTAACATATATTCATAGATTGATAATAATCAATGATTCTAAGATTAACCAAAAAAATGGATATTGGGTTTAGAAGTTCCTTTACAGAAATTCGACAGCATAATAACGTCACTTTAAAATTAAGAAAATGAATTGATGGGAGATAAAAGGGTCTATAATCACATGTATATAAAATATATAGAAATAAAGATATATAAGAACATGTCCCAACATAAGAAAAAGGAAATTAAAATACATGACATAGAAGAAGTCTTTGACTAAAAGAGTACGGTTAAAGGTTCCCTTACTGATTTGGTAACTTGTGAAACATACAACCCATGAATGAAGGATAATAAAATAAAGATGTAAATAACCATAAGTTAAATTATATTACATAAATAATAAAATATTGGGCAGTACATACACCACAAAAAAGTAAATAGTGGCATATATAGCAAGAATCTCACAGGAATAAAAAGCGAGATGAAAACCCCTTACCAAGTTGTAATCAATCGAGTCATATGACCAAAAGTTAATAACCACAAAATAAATCAAAAAAATACCATGAATATAAATATAATCATGAAAATATATATCCAATGGAAGTACACAATACACCACATTCAATAAATAATTGGCAAACAATGGAAATATCATGGAATTAAAAATGAGATAAGAAACCCCTTACCTCGTGTCTGACTTCACCCGTTCATTTTTTAATCTCCTTAATAATAAAATAATGTTAATTTATACTTTCTTAAGAACCTTTTTTAAGTTTATTATTCCTTTTATATCACTTATTACCATGTTATAAAAATTATGCAATCATTTATGTTAATAATGGTCGTTTTGTCGATATTTGGTATTTGAGTCAAAAAATGAACTTCTTATAATTACAAGTTGTTCATGTGGTAAAAATTCCATTATCTTGAGAATTATATTCATGATTTATATATCATATATATCATATATATCTAGTATATATATGTATTTATAATAGTTCATATCATTTGGATGTAAGAAATGAAATACACTGTTAATAGAGACGGTAAGTCGTACGTACGCATGAACACTACTTTCATTTATATTTCATATTTAATGGATTAAAATAATAATAATAAATAGGTATATTATAATTACAGTATAATATCATATATAATTTCATTAATTCCATCCTTTATATGTTCCACGTTTGGCATGAACAAGTCATATCACTTTGAAGGGACAGTAATCCATACTTCCTCAAATGAAATCATCATATTTACCCATTATGGAAACCATAAATGTATGATATAAATGAAGAATAAAGAAGTATATAGAAAATAGAAATATAATATATATTAAATGTAAATATAGTTCCATCTTAATGTCCACCATAATAGGTGGTCAGAGAATATTGAACAATCATCGTTTCGTGAGGTAGTACTTTACCGTCCATAGAAACAGTATGTTCTTTACCCATTAGATGAAGGTGTGTGTAAGTGTAGTTATAATATTTCTCATATCAACAACTTATTATATTGAGGATATTTGTGTTGTTATAAAATAAAGAAATAAAAATATTTTAGGGGGTTGGAGAAGTAAAATAAAAGAAAATAACTTAAGAGAAGACGTTACCTTCAATTCAGGTAACTCCCTTTGGTTTGAACCAAACTTATTTCTTGAAGTGCTTTCTTCCTAAGGTAAGTCTTATATGTGGAAGATATGGATATTGAGAGATTATTTGGGAAGAGGTTGGATGATCCAAGGGGCTTGAGAGGTGCGAGTAATGGGTTATATGTGATGGCTTTTTATAAGGTGGAGGAGAGGCTCTTTAGGAAAGTTTGAAAATATTATTTTATTATATAATGATTTTCGGTTTTTAAAGGTCCAAAAATTATTAAATTAGAAGCTAAGATGACTATTTTTATAAATAAAATCATCCAAAAATAATTGGACAAGTTTATAATATTTTTTAAATATTTATAATCTTATTTATTTAAATCATTCATTAATGAGGTAAACACTACATCATTATTGTGTCATAAATTATTTTATTTATTTTATGTCTAAAAATTATAAATAAAATACCTTGATATATTAAATATTTTTAGATTTATAATGAATCTTTATAGTCAAATATATCAATTATATATCCCCACATTAAAATCATTTTAGCAAAACAATACATGTTTATGATATTTTTATTTTTACTTTAAATAAAACGTTATTAATGTAATTATCTTACCCAAATGGCTTTAAAAGGCCAAAAATATCACCCAAGGATTGAATTGGTCAGAAATGACTAATCCAATAAGGTTAGGACAAGTTTAAAGGTTATTTTATATTATTATAATATTATTTTTACCTTGAATTACCCTATTAAACTTTAACTGCGGTAAATAAAAGTCAAAAGTTACTATTCACCAAAATTATTTTCATCTTATTGAACCAAATTTTACATACTAATAAAATCAATTTATATCAGATTTTCTAAATTCAGTTCACAGATGCGGTAAAATTTCATTTAAATGAAAAAGTCGGTTTTTAACTACTACTTAGTGTTTTCACTATTCATAAAAAATTGAAGGTTTTCCAAAAAATACCAAAAATTCAGCCTAAGATATATTTGATATTACAAATTAAAAAATGATTTCTATTTTACCAAATTCAAAAAATAGAAGTTTCATTAATTCATTTAAAATTATTTCCCGTTGTCAAAACAAAAAGCATGTTTTTAATTAACTATCAAAAGATTGACACTTGTTTATCTTCAATTTCTAAGTGAAATTAATTACAATTACCAAAATTGGATTAAATGGTAAAAATATAATCTAATTACACTTTAAAATAATTTAAAAATATAATCTAACCATATAAATAAATTATATCAAAAGACAATTTTTAATTAAAATGCAGTATTTTTCACTATTCATTAAAGAAATGAACTTTATCAAAAAAATACAAAAAATTTACCCAAAGTGAATTTTGATGTCCCAATTCTAAAGGAGAATTTTATTTTGTCAAATAAAACATATAAAAGTTACCAAAACTATATTTAAATAGGGTTCTCCATCAAAAGGCGGTAAATCGACCTTTTAAAGAATATTAGAGTATTTATGCTTAAAATTAGATTCATTCACATTTTATGCCTCTAAATTTTATTGGATAAATGTAAAAACATTTAACAATCATGTATAATAATATTTTAGTTCATTATATTCATTCCTACCAATACAACAGCTATGCGTTAACTACCATTTAAAATAATATTATTTTATAATTTTTCAGCATGACCCAACATTGTGTGCAACGTAAGATTTCAAAGAAACCTGTTGTTGCGTATCAGGTATGCCATCGAATATAGCATCCCCTTTAAAGTAAAATTAATATTTAATTCACAAATATTATTAAATATGAAAATGTAATATTCTTTATTTACTTGGGATGTTATAATGTAAATGTTCTTCAGATGGGTTTTTATCCCATTTTCCTTTTAAAAAACTCAAACCCCCTTTAAATCTTCTTAACCTACCAAGAACCAATAAAAAACATAACCCTTTTATACTTGGACTCCATTAATTAAAACAATCATAAGTCCCTGAAATTTTAGTCATTTCCCCCCCAATAGGATATCCATGTAGATACTCTATGATTTTTCCCAAACTTGGCTTAAGGATAAGGAACAACTTACCCAAAAGAAAAGTTAACAAAAAACGTAGAGAGAGACGTACCCGAAAAAACAAGGGATCGTACACTTAATTTTACTCAATGTGGGGTAAAATAATTTGTAGTTTAAATATGGATATCTTAAGTGATTAATTTGGATTTTAGGTGTGGATTAGATGTGGTGGTGGGGGGTATTTTAGTAACACTCTGAGATTTTAGAATACATTTCTCTCTAAATAAACTGTAATTGTCTGATAGTTTTCTTGACACGTAACACTGAGCTTTAAATAAACCATGATATATTATCACATAACTATAAAAATAATGAGTATGAATAGGAATAATAACATTATGGAATATATATATATAGACGCACAAATATATATAATACTTAATTCAAATTTATTAGTTAATTTATAATATATATGTACTGAATTTTTAGTAATTTTTTTATATATTTCAAAAAGATGTTTTCTTGAAAAATGGATTTTATTTCATTTTGTGTGAAATTATTATAATTAGTTCATACCAATTTAAGAAATTAAAATTGATAATAAATTCCTATTTTTTTAATTCATAATATAAAAATTAACTCAGGGTGAAATTTTTGGATTTTTTTGAAATAATTGATTTTTCAATGAATAGTGAAAATGCATATTTTACAAACACATTCATTACTTTTCATTAAATAATGTAATTTAAAGATTTCATTTAATTTTGTATTTGGTGTTAAAGTGAAATATGATCCATTTGATTTATAATAATCTAATTAATTTAATTTGAATCAGTAATATTAATCATTTTAATATAAGTTAATTTTTATGCTTAAAAACGAGGTTGTCTAAAAAATGTTTTTATTGCATTTTATGTATTTATATTAAAATTGGGGTTTTAAACTTTTATAGATTGAATCTTTAAAAATGGATACCATATTTATAATTATGAGGTTTATATTTTTCAAATAATTCAATTTTATTTTTGGTCATTATGAATAGTAACTGTGGTAAATATTTACCACCTCAGTAAGGGGTAAAAAAGGGAAAACATGGTTAAAACCTTGATATAGAGTCTAAAAGACATCAAAATATTACTATTATTTCATTTTAAGGAATAAATTATACTATAGGACTTTTAAATTTGAATATATAGAATTCTGGGGCCATTTTCCATTGATAATGAAATTTATATTATTTTATATAAAGAAAATTTCCCAATGCCACTCTCTTGAATTTAGTATCTCAATTTTTTTAAAGAAATATACAAATAGTATAAGTTCAGTTATAATTTTTTATTTTAATGAATAATTTTTTTTATCATGGTAATTTATTTATATTTTTAGTTATTCACCTTTTATTTTAAATTTTTATGCAACACCTACACCGTATCAAATAATAGAAAAATAAAATAAATGATTTTAAAAATATTAAAATTAAAACAAATTGGGTGAATTATTGTTTTTAAATATTTTTTTAGATAAATATAACAAGTTATGTATGTGTTAAAGGTTCATATTTCAATTCTATAACTATTTTTATGACTTTAAATTCATAGTAAATGAATAGTGTCAAAAATGAAATTAATGATATTTTTTGAAAAATAATATTTTATTAAATTAATTACAAATAAAATTAAAATTAAAATAAGACAAATATGATTATAATAGGTCTAAGATTTTATCCCTTATCCATTTGTGATCCAATTTATACCTAAGAAGTAAAATTATTTTCCTTAATATTAATATAGTTTTTACCACATTTAAGGTTAAAATTGGTTATCAAAGGGGACAAACCAAAAGACAAGGTTTAGAATGAAACCAAAGCCTACCTAATTTTCATTGGATGATGATATCTAAACTATATCCTCTTTGAATTTTAATTCAAGTCTATTTTTAATAATTTTAATTGAGAATGAATTTAATTATATTTAAATCCTTTTCACAATTCCAAGTGGGTCCTTTCCCTCCATTATAAAAGGATACCCTTCAATATTTTATTTATAACAATTTTAGGAATATATTTACCAAAACATGCCCAATTATATTTTAAAATTACATTTAATTGAATTATAGGGTGTTTTATTCTTGAAAGACCATTCCAAGGGACCTTAAAAAGGGATCTAAAGGAGGCTTACCAAAGAAGAGGCAATATTCCTACCTGACTGCTTTTAATTTATTTTTTCTTCAAAACAATTTATATAAATGGTATTAATAAAAAAATAATAATTTAAATATCCTAAATATTTTTAAACATTTTTATGATTATGTAATTACCGTTATCCACCCTCTTTTCCATCAAATGGGAAGTGAAAGTATCAGTTGTCCATATGCATGGACTACCATCTGCAAATAGAGATACAAATAATATTCCACCACCATCCCTAATGTATGGTTATTATGATGGTTTTAAAGATAATATATGATATTAGTTACACAATTAAGTGTTTTTAATTATAATATCATATCTACCTTTCTATATTCATATCCACTGGAAATCGATAACGTCATTCATGCGTACGTGTAGACTACCACCTCCAGGAAGTGAAGAAATTAATTTTTTTTACCCTTAACATGGATGGTAATAAATATATATTTAATTAATATATAATATATATTTTATAATTATTATTATTTAAATGTTAATTTTTATTTACCTTTCATTCACTCCGTCCATTGAAAAGTAAAAAAAATGTTCATGCGTATGTACGACCTACCATCTCCACGAATAGTATAATTAAATCTTATATATATATCCTTTATAGATGAATATAAATATATATAATGAATATATATTATATTTATATAATAAATAAAATTATTTATATGCTGGAACCATGATCAATGTACAAGGACTAAAACCTCAAAACCAAAATTATCATGAAAAACATAATAATTAACACCCGAAAACAAAAAATTTATTAAGAATTTATTAATAAATGGGTGTTAAAATATTATAAGGGGATCATAGATTATATTATAAATATTTAAATTAATATATTATAGAATTTCAATAATTTTTTAATTTATCATAAAGGAGGTTATAATGGTTTCAAAGAAAGTCGATCTTAAGGTATGATATTTTTGTCTCACTTTTATTTCTGTGAGATACATGCCTTATTCACCACTTTTTTTATTTTATGTGGTTCATATAATGGACCTTAATATATTTATAATGATTCCAATCTAAATTATATTTATTTACATATCCATCTAATTTTATCTATTTCATGGGGTTTTGACTTAAAATTAAGAAAAGTGGGTATAAATTTATGTACCAATATCATTGTTTATTAGGATTGTTTATGATTAAGTTTCAGATGATGAATTTTATTGATTAACACAGAAAAAAGATCATAAAGTTTCTTCTAATTTGGTTATTTCTATGGATTATATGTTTTTATTTCATTTTACTCTCTTTAATAACTCAAGAGACCAAAATAATGTTTTTAATTAAAATCAACTTATTTTCTATCTTCAGTAAAAAATCATATTTCTTAAATTCCATAATTTCTAAAAATATTTTCAAAAATATTTTCAATATTATCCTATTATTTATTAAAGTCATTTTTACCCATGATTTAATTTTTAAAAAATGTTTTTAAAGGAATGTTCTTGTTATTTTTTGAATGAGGTACTTCTGACTTTTTTTTATCAAAAATGTGAAAGAAATCTCTATTTTAAGATACATGAAATGAACAAAATTTTCACTTTTCATGACCATTTAATTCTTTGAATATTAAATTATGGGTTTCTATGTTTATTTTTAAATAATTTTTTTCCACAATATTTTGTAAATTTTTATATTTTAAAGAATTAATTTCAGAATGAAAAGTGTATTTTCCTCAATAAATATTATAAGTAATCTTTTAAAGGAAATTTCATTTATGATAACATCCTCTGATTTTACTTATGATTTTTTGGGGATATGATCCATGGATAAAATGTATATTCTTTATTTTTTTGGTTTTTGATTATGATAATGATATTTTTATGAAATATAATTATTTTATCTAGGTTATGTTATGATGAAATGTTAAAGTGTTTCTGAAACCTATTTACTTTACACAGGTTATGATATATGATGAATGTTTTATGATCTTATGGCACACATATGAATGGATTATGATTATGTGATGGATGGGACAAAAATTATATATCCCACTAATGCATTGTGTAAATATTAAGGTTCAATGAGCTCAAAGGGTACATGGGAGGTTGTCCCATGCTCAAAACAGGATGCACGAGAGGTTATCTCAAGCACAAATATGGTACCTGGGTAGTTATCCCAAACCTAACCTATTATTAATGTCTTAGTGTGTATAATTGACATAATATTTCTTTGATTATGACTATTCTACATTTTATTACATTATTTTATGATATGATCTTTGGATAATGTTATGTTATCTTGACTCATGTTCTTTGATCCATTTATTATTTTAAAATGTTAATCCCATGTTCTGGTACCCTTTATGCTAATGTTATGTTTAAATAATCCTTTATATCTTATTTATATACCCTTATTGAGAATCAGATCTCACCCTAAATTATGTCTCTTTTCCCCATGATATAAAGAAAAGTTTTAAGTATGATGTGTCTAATATGGGTGATAGTTATAAAGAACTAAGTGGTATATGATGTAGATCTTTTATGAACTCATTGTTTATGTATCCAAGTCTAAAAATACACTGAACCTTTATGGTTATAGAATGGATCATAATGTTAAGTAATGAATATTCATATAATAAGATGTAATATTTATATTTGAAAAGTATGGGTCGCTATAGTCCATATCAAAGTAGGGTTTAATCAATATTTTGATATTAGGAATAGATAAATTTGGTGAAAAACATGGGGATAATAATAATTATGGGAAAAAGCCTAATGTTTTGGTAATATAGATATTATTTGATTTTCCTATCAATAAATATTTTTATGGATACTAAAATTGGATGTGGTTTTGAAACATATTCATCTAGGGGTAATAAACCTAAAAAGATTTGGTCAAGAATATCTCAAACATATTTCTAGTGCATAGTGAATTTTCCCTTATTATGAATTTGGTTTGAAACTTATGGGGTATATGATTTGGTAAATTCACATTTTCTTTGTTAACGATTATGAAGGATTTGAATAGATAATAACCAAATAATGACATAGGTTAAACCCATTGTTTCCTAGATTTAAATGAAGGTGTGATCATTTATAGACTATAAATTATTTTTCATGATCTCTAACTATTTTTATTGTTTCGCATATGATGGTTTTATGTTTTGGTCAATGGATGGAACTTGTAGGATTTATGTTAACACTGGATGTGATGGAAAATGGAATGATTTCCCTTATAATCAAAAAAGGTAAATGAGAAATGGAATGAAAAAACCTTATGATTATCCCAAATAATCTATACTATTATATTATTAACAACTTTATCTTCTTTGTGTTTTCTAACATGTTAAATAAAAGGAAGATGGAATTTTATGAAAGTTCATGTGATAAAGACCATAGAGGAAATAAATTTCAATTTGTTTCATGCCAATAATGTGGGAAGGATCACCTAAGAGTATGTATCAAAGGAATATAAAGGTGTTTTCATGTGGAAATAAATGACATAGAGAAATTAATTACTATGGAATTCAATGTCTTATGTGTGGGGAACTTGTGCATTATCCATGTAACATCCCAACCTAGGTGACACATACCAGTGAATCAAGATGGTTTGTTATGAGACCCAAAGCACATCTCCCTATATGCCAGAGGATGTCAAATGCTAGAAAGGGTCTAATATGATATGTGGATAAAATATACCCTCTTCATAAATATATAGAAACAATGGAAATAAATATATATCAATATCAAAGATAATAATAAACATAAAACAATGAGGACTATACATCACATGATAATACCAAAATAAAGAAAATGACCAAAACCAATAAAGTAAATATGTCATTCCATATAAGTGTTAAGTTTTGAATGAAAACCCAAAATACAGAGACATTGATAACTCTGAATAGGGTCCTCACATCATTTCTAGTTCCCTTATCCATGACCCTCCCTAATCCCAAATCATCCATCTAACATAGGGATCTTTCCCTTATGCTATCCTACAAATATGAAGTATACATAGGTACCAATTGTCACCTGAGTAGGGTGTGAGTATAATTCAATAGGCCAAAATCAATGGTGTTTAAATCAATATCCATCCAATAACAGTGTATGGAGTTATTTAAAGAATAAAATAAAAAATGATAAAAGTAAACATGTTTACATTTATTATTATTTCGTTAACCACATTTCCCCTCAGGTTCATGATGAAACCCACGAAAATCATACCTGATTTATCCTATGAAAGAGTCCGAACCAAACACCATAGAGATTTTACACTTTATTATTTTATGTGATTTCATTATTCAAATTAATTCTAATTTAATTTTGGCACCTTGGAGCATTAGTCTAGGTATCATTATCATGTATGCTTAAAGTGTCAGTCCAACATCATTATCATGGGTATATATAGAGTCATTCTAGCACCACAATATCAGGTACATGGAGTATTAGTCCTTCACCAATTCATAAGCATGCATCAAGGGCGTAGATCATCAGTTTGGACACCCACAGATGAGGATCATTACTCCAACACACACATCTCATTGTTCATATATACATATTAAGGTTCAAAATTAATAACCCTTTTATGAACCGTTCTCAACACACTGCACCATTTCATTTATCTATAAAAAACGTTAACATCATTTTAACCCTTAACCATTTAACCTAATTACCATGAATCATCTCATAACTCATTAACCATTAGAGGTTAATCCATACAATATTTATAACAAGATGAAATGCCAACACCTCCATAACTGGTTTAATTTCATGAACCATCTAATTCCCCCTTTTCATTACATAATTATCATTTCAAGGAAGAATTGGCACTCCCCATGGGTTTCCATCATGCTTAATCTCATAATCTCTAATTAATAAAATGTGATCTAAGTAGGGTCTCTCAAATTCCTGGGGATTCAATTCAATTATATAATTTAAAAGTAATTACATAACATGGAACAAAATGATACAACTAATAGAATAATATCATTATCCAGAATAAGGGAATTATTATATAAACCACCTACCTTGGGGTCATAGAAAAACTCTCAACCAATATTATCCCGTAATTAGACATAGAATGGCCGAAATCAAAATAGTTGAAAAAAATTAAGGAAGAAACTACAATCGTAAAGATATGAGCTTGGATATACATTCCTTCAATTGATCCAATCATAAAACATCAAAATTTCCCTCATGGAATATGGATCTATCCACATCATATTATATTTATATTTCTAGGAAATAAAAGAATAAGAGATCTTGGAAGAATGCCCAAGAAAGAAGACTTACCAGCAACTATGGATCTCCAACTATCCTTGAATCACCAAACATCAACTCCCCGATCTAATGGGATCACATCTCAATACTTGGGAAGAAAATAAATTAGATATTTAGGAATATTTGGTAATTAAAAGGAGGAATGGTAATTAATTTTGACTAGATCCATGATTTTCATATCTAAAACTACATAGTGAAAAGTTAGGGAGAAAAGTTAGTCAAATCATGTGCTAACCGTACACAAGATACTTCCTCAAACCAACCCCTTACAAAGTCAGATCACACGGTTATCCAATCTATGTGATAACCATACTTTTCCATATTGTTCAACAATACAAAGTTTTCACAAGGCATCCAAATGTCTTGGAAAAACTATGCACCAACTGTGTGAAGAAATTGTACCACTTTCCATGAGCCGCACAATTTTCTAAATGAGGTGAATGGTTTTTAATAACAATTCTCAAACATTGAACCACCATAAAAAGATCCAAAGCTTTACAAAACCCCTATAAACCTCCCAAAACTTAACCTGATCATTAGATATACATAAAATACATAAATAAGATTTAAATTAATTAAAAAAAGGTAATGGAAGGTTTCAATAAAGGTTGGGATCTTATAATATATCTACCTTATAGTAGCTCTTCCTTAAGAAGTACTCCTAAGAACCTTCCAAAGTGAATATGTCATGCAACCTGTCCCACATATCTGCTTCACTTTCCCATGTTTTCTCTTGAATATGACATTTCTTCCATAACACAAAGACTAATGGAACAATATTTCCCCACAACACATACTCACTATGATCCACAACATGGATGGGGTACTCCTCAAGAGGCACATCGTCTTAAAACTCAACATTATCAATATTGATCACATGAGAAGGATCAGGGTAATACCACTAAATATGTGATAGATGAAAAACATTGTTCATAACACTATACCTATATAAAATATACAATAGATATGACACCGGTATGATCCTCTCCACGGTCTCAAACAATACAATAAACCTAGTCACCAACATTCCCACCTACTAAATATGATGATGTCCCAATCTTGGTGACACCCATAGTAAAACATGGTCACCCACTATAAACTCAAGAGGCTGATAACGTCAATCAAAATAAGGATTTTGTCTACTCTACACTATGGAAATATGTTTTCGAATCAACTGAACCTACTATGATGTCTCCTTCATGAGACTCGATGCCCACAACTCTGACTCACCCAACTCCATCCAACATAAAGGTTATTTTAATGGACTATAATAGAGTTCCTCATATTGTGCAATCTGAATAACTACATGATAATTATTTTTATAGGGAAAATCAACCAGCACTAAGTACTTATCTTAATATTCACCAAAATCTAGGATGCATTCCCGCAACATGTCATCCAACAAATAAATAGTGCAATCCAATTTCCTATCTTTCTATGGATGAAAATATATACTAAAAAACACCAGAGTACCATGTGCCTTCTACAAGACATGATTGAATAACAAAGTAAAACAAGGATTAAATCTGAAACTATACTTTACATCACCCCATGGAAATTAACTATATACTGGACATATAAGTCTCCTAACTGATCAACTGTGAAGGTTTTTTGGATTGGAAATAAATGGTCCAATTTTTTAAACTATTCTATAATCACCCATATCACATCATTCTTGCAAGGGGTCCTTGGAGGAACTACCAAAAATTACATAGTGACATCATCCCATTTTAACTCTGGAATAGTAAAAGGCTGTAGAGGCCCGATAGGTTGTTGATGCTCGACCTTCATTTGCTAACATGTGTGGCATCATGTCACAAAACCTGCAATCTCTTTTTTTAATCTTGGCCAAGAATACTATATATGATGATCATGGTATATCGTGTTCAAACCAAGGTGCACCACACACTTCTATGCATGAAACTTACACATAATCTCTTACCTCATATAAGTAGGTATAAAAAAAACCCCAAGAATAGATGATATCATCCTCATCTATAGTCTAATCATAAGATAGATCTCCACCATAAAAAATTTACCTCAATGTAAAAAACTCCAGATCCTTATAATTCCTTTCCTTAATTTAGGTACAGAGTATAGGTTCAACGAAAGAGGATATAAGGGTCATATGTTCCTAATACTCTCGAATGTCCATGTTCATATCATCAAGTAAATCCATCATCTTATAATTATAACTTGACTCTTAGATCACTTTAGTATGTGTCTTTTGGCTTAATGTGTCAGCAACCCTATTCCCTTTCCTTAACATATAGGCCATCTCAAAATCAAAATATTCCATATACTCAACCCATAATTTTTTTTGGATATTTAAATTCGGTTGAGAAAAGATGCACTTAAGGATTTTGTGGTCATTATATACAATAAATATTTTACCTAGAATGTAATATTGCTAGAACTTTTAATCATAGACCATAACTGACAACATGATATTTTTCATAGTATAATTCCATTCATTTGGACTCAATTGTTGTTACCCATATTCCATGACTTGATCTCTCTACATCAATAATATACTAATTCCAATTCTATACACATCAAAAAACATGCTATAATCCTCACTTGAATCAGGTAGGATCCAAATTGGTGTAGTTTTCAAATATTTCTTTAACTCCTAGAAGGAATTGTCACATGATCCAAACCATTAAACTTGATACCATTTTTTAAAGGCCCTAAAGAAGTGTTTCCAAATGAGAAAATTCTTGGATAAATCTCTGATAATATCCCGCCAGACCCAAAAATAATAAAATTTCAAAAATATTCTTAGGATGAACCCATGAATCAACTACTTGAACTTTATCTAGGTCCATCAACACACATTACTCAAAGATTATATGACCCAGGAAATTTACCTTGTAGATCAATAATTAATACTTAGATACCTTGGAGTATAGCCTAAACCCTCTCCATGTACTCCGGATGATGTAAATATGTTTGGCATGATCATCATGAGTCTGGGAGAACACCAAGATGTCATCGATGAAAAATACCATAGACCGATCCAAGTACAGGTGGAATATTCATTTTATTAAGGATATAAACATAGAATGAACATTTTTTTAATCCAAACAAAATTACAATAAAATCATATAGTCTACACATGATCCTAAAAGCATTCCACACTATATCAGAAGGTATCACTCTTAGCTGATGATACCCAGACCTCCAATTGATATTGGAGAACACACAACTACCCCTCATATGGTTAAAAAGATCATTGATATGTGATATAAGATACCTATTATTAACTATCATTAAATTTATCTTATTAAAACCAATGAAAAAGTGTAATGTTCCATCTGATTTCTTAGAAAACATGTATGGAGAAACCCATGGATATATACTCAGATGGATAAATCCCCCATCCACCAATTCTTCCATCTGATACTTAATCTATTTATCTCTTCTAGTGACATTATATACGAGGCATTAGGTCAATTGTAAACTTGACATCTATTTGAGGTGGAATCCCAGAGAATCATTTAGGAAACATGTCCTAAAAATGATTATCTATAGGTGGAAAGTAATTACGCTTCACACCCATATCATCTAATGAAATACCCACAACTTGGGTAGTGATCTCTCCCAATTTCTAATGAACTGTCCCCACATGGTCTGGATAGATATTCTATTTTCCATGATGAACATATTTCTCACCCTTAGGATATGTGAAATTTACTCCCCTACTGTAGAAATTGATGCGGTCTTGGTATGATACTAACCAATCCATACCAAAAATAAATTCAAAACCAATATCTTATAGATGTATAGATCCCAAAGGAAATGATGCTAACCAACCTAGAGGGAACACACCATGCATAAAAAGATATATTTCAACAACACTCCCAATGGTGTATTAATCGTTATAACCCCACACACATACTCTATCATCAGACCCAAAACATCCACAGGTTGATAGGATATAAAATAATATAAATATAATGTATTAAATAAAGCTCCAATAGGCATAGAAGATATAATAATTTTAACTTTGACTATAAACAACCCAGATTCACTATTAATAAGTGTTGGCTGAACTGCATGAAACCGACCTGTCACCCTACCCTGTGCTCTAGTATGAGTCCATTTGATATAATGTACTATTGATATTGGTGCTCTTTTCCTGAAGTATAACATCCTCCACACTGACTAGCACATCTATTAGAACTCCAACCACCAAACAAGTATAGGATAGAAGATCCCCTTATAGTACTCTCGTTCATCCTTACTAATCCATTACTACCCATCTATCAAGGTTTCTCTATAAGTGTCCAATATTGATGCATGCTTGGAACTTTTCTAGTGTTTAGGAACACTAGCAATGAATCTGACCCGTCCTACCAAACTAATTAAAAAACACTCAATTACTAACCTAAGTAACTAATACTTCACCCTGGATACTCTTTTTCCACATCTATGGTGAGTTTTATCATAATGATGCTTCTTACCCTTATAATAAATTCCTATAGGTCATCTAGCATAAACCACTTATCCTCTTATAGAATCCCCATTTAGGTTCCCATTAGAGATGAGATCTTGATTCACCACTTTAGTAAACTTATTCAATAAGAATATATTATCCTGGGACTTTATATCACATTTAAGTCCCTCCTAAAAACATATAACTACCTCATATCCTACCAGCACCAGGATAAGGCACTAAAAGTTAGTGAAGCGACTAGCATAGTCCATCACTAACATGATTCCCAGGGTCAACCGCATAAAAAATTCATCCATAACCTATGTTAGTGGCTCTAGGTAAATTTTTTCTTGGAACTTCTCCTAGAATTCCTTCCATACCATTCCATAAAATTTCTTTTCTCATGCCTGAATATCCCACTATTGCTTCAATGGTCCTCATAAAATATATGCTGCTAATTTTAATCTTTTATCTAGGGAAATATCTTAACGATTTAGGATTATACGGATAGACTCAATCCAAATAATAGCTTCCTTAGGTATACCCTCTCTAGTGAACGTTACAGGGTGCTAAAACTAGAAATCTTGGGTCAGATTAGACATATTCCACATAGACTACCCTGAGTCCCTTTCTATGAACTACATAAAGTGATAAAAATTCTCATGGAGCTGATCTTATCCCCCTTACTCCGAACTATCGAGGCCTTATGTCCCGCTGCTGGAGGCTCATTTCTAACAATGTCCTCCTATTATCCTACCAAAAAACATTTATATGGAGGAATGCCTCTATAATTCCAAGTACATGTATTAGGACGCATGAAAAAACATTAACACATTTTCATAAGATATAATCACATAAATCCTTAACAATTTATCCTACATATACCTTCCATAGTGAAAACCATGGTACTATAAACACCCTCAACCATACCTTACCCGGTCCATGACTAAAAAAGGTTGAAAAACTATTCATATTTATAGGTTTTCTATTATACGCCATTATTAACCATTTTAACTGACCACATTTATCATATTTTAACCAATATAATTTCATTATTAGGAACCATTTCTTTAAAATCACTTCACATAAGGAAAAGAATTTTCATTTCCCACAAACGACTCATAATTTTATTTTCCATGCATGTTGAATATGATGTATGCTACATAGATACCTAAGATCCTAGAATGATACATTCATACTCAACTCTTTTTTCCATACCATGCCATAATTAAAATTTCCAAAAACAATAACATCACACAATAAGATAATCACCCAAGTTGAAATAACATTCTTCTATAACAAAAAACATCACAAATAAAAATCCCACCGTGGGAACTTGGGTTTTCTCCCACTCATGGGTCAACTACTCCCATGAATGAGATAATAACCAAAGATCGCCTTATCCTAATATCCTGTATACCATTCCCAAATAAAAATATGACCAAAAAATAAAACCTATAATGATACCACTTTGTAATGTCCCGACCCAGGTTCCATATATCGGTGCCTGATCCGGTTCGTTACATGACCTCAAGTGCATATCTCTGTATTCCATAGGCTTCCGACCAACAGTGAAGGTCTAATATGATACATGGAGAGACTATAACCTCTTTTTTAAAAGTTATAAAACAAAAGAAATAAATATATATCAATATAAAAGACAATAATAAACAATAACCATTGATTAATAGACATCACATGATAATCCCCAAATAGAGAAAATATCCAAAGCCAAAGAATTAAATATTTCATGATATATAAGTGTCAAGGTTTGAATGAAAATCCAATAAAAAGACTCACCACAAACTCCCAAGTGGGTCCCGACATCATGTCTGGTTCCCACATCCATTCTCCCTCCCAAATCCCAACTAATCCATCTAACATAGGGATCTCTCCCTTATCCCTTCTCACAAACATGAAGTATACTCGAGTACCAATAAACGTCCCGAGTAGGGTGTGATTACAAATCATTAGACCACCACCAATGTAACATAAATAAATTTATATTCTATATCAATATATATAGTTGTATAAAGGATAAAATACAAAATGAAAAAAATAAACAGGTTTCAAATTTATTATTCATTATTTAACTATATTGGATATCGGGTTATCATTGACACCCAAGTAAATCATACATGCTTTGGCCCATTCTAGAGTCTGAACCAAACACCATTTGGATTTTAAACTTTATTATTTAATGGAATTTATTTATTCAAATTAATTCCAATATCATTTTGGTAACTTGGTGTATCAGCCCAGCTACCATTATCATAGATTCTCAGAGTACGAGTCTAGCATCATTATGATAGGTACTTACAACATCAATCTAGAACCAAAATCATTGGTAATTGGAGCAACAATCTAGAACCAATTCACATGCATGCATATAGGTCCTGGAGCATCATTTTTTCCACCCATATATGCGGATAACTAGTACAACACCCATATCTCATTGTTCACAAATACCTATCGATGTTAAACATGAATAAACCTTTTATTAATCATTCTCAACACGGTGCACCATTTCATTTATTAATAAAAACCTTTTACATCATTCCAATGCTTAACTATTTAAGTTGACTACCATGAATCATTTCTTAACACATTTACCTTTAAATCTTAATCCAAACAACCTTTATACCAAGTTACCATGCCAACACATCCATAATTATTTTGATTTCATAAAACCTATAATTACTTTTTTTTTTCATTCCATAATTTTCATTTTAAGGAAGAATTGGGACACCCCATGGGTTTCATTTAGGAATAATATCATAATATACAATATATCCAATGAGATCCAATATGGGTGTCTTAAATTCATGGGGATTCAATTCACTTTTCCAATTTAAAATTAATTTCACAACATGTAAACACAACAATATAACTAAAAAAAAGATCATTATCAAGACTATGAAAATTAAAATATTTACCACCAAACTTAGGGTCGTAGATGAACACTCACCCATCTTTATCCCTTAATTCAATGTATAATAATTAAAATAACAAAAATTTGAGAAAACGAAGGACAACACTAAAATATTTATGATCTTATCTTGGATCTTCTTTCTTTAAATGGATCCAACCATACAACATCACAACTCCCCTTCAGGAACAAGGATATATCCACAACATATTAGATATAAGGTTCCAATAAAGATAAGAAGAAGAGATCATGGATGAATTCCCAAGCACATATACTTACTGGTGAATCTATATCTGAAATGGGCATTGAATTGCCTAAAAATTTCTCTTGGATCAAAGGGTATCACCTCTCAAGCCTTGATAGGGAACACAATTCTATATTTAGTAATATTATCAATTCAGAGGGGTCTTAGGAATTAATTAGGATTAGATATATGATTTTTGAATTTAAAATTGCATGGTGAATGGTTAGGGTGCATAGTTAGTCAAACTGTGCAGTAACTGTGCACAAGCTACTATCTCAAACCAACCTATCACATGGTTGGCTCAAAAATTTAGAATAAATGTGCACCAATTGTGCTTTTAACCTATGTTAGTCATTTCATAGTTTCCCCTAGGAATATAGACGACTTGGACATACCATGTGCCAACTGTGAGGAGCTATTGTCCCTCCCATAACAAGTGACACAATTTCCTAGATGGGATATAAAATTTCCACTAACTATGAACCTCTCAAAAGGAAAATAAAGAATGAAAAAACCCCTACGAACCTCCTAAAACATAACCTAAGAATTATTTATACTTAAAATACATAAATTAAGGGTCAAGTCACTAAAAATGATAATGGAAGTTCCTAATAAAGGTCACGATATTATAATCTTAGTTAATTCCCTAATATAAAGGTTAACTTCTAGAATAAGGAATGACCTATGATATTTGAATCCTTAAAGTGAAAGGATTGAAATGTGTATTAATTGGGATTCAATAATTTTGTTTTGGATGTGTTATATCAATGATATTTGTGTTATAATAATCATCAAACATATACGTATTATTCCATAATAGATTTTATTTAAGGATTTGAAAACATCTGTTGAATAGTACTGATAACAAAGAAAATTTATTTATTGGTAAGGTGATATTTTTATAGAACATAGGATTAAGGAAATGATAAAACTTAGTACGTGCCCTATGATGAGTTAATAATGTCTGTTTAGGATAAAAAGATGATTAAAATTGATGAATTAAAAGGGATTGTACTGGTAACCTTGAAGTTGGTTAGTGATTTGATGAAAAAGTGATTTAGGTCATCTTAGATAAATTTTATCACAATTTTGGATTTATGGAATAAATTAAATAGTGTATGATTTTATTTAAAGAATAAATATAATCTTAATTTTTGGAAGCATATAAATTATCATTTAAGTTTTATAGTGATTCATGTTATTCATTTATTTTAATATAATAAAAGTATTCACACGTTTGGTTTGTGACATTATGAGATAATTCATGTTTTTTGGAGATAAAATGTTAAATATTATCTTGAAAAAAGCACGTGATCAAATATTTAATATTTTTTGGTTTTGAATTTGGCCGTACAAATTTTGGGGGAGACTTAGGGTTAATTATTTATAGAATGGATTAAGTATAACTTTGTGTGTTATTATTGAGGTTTTAGATATTAATGTATTTTATTTATCTATATTGGATAACTTAGGTTAATTTTTCTGATTTTGGAAAATATTTAGGGACATAAATAATGAATTATTGATCTTATTATTTGTTAAAATTTAATTTTAGTGTTTCAGAAATGAAAAATTCATCATGAAAATCTATTTCTTGGGGTAAGAGATGGTATAGACATGAAATTGATCAAAGCACAACCAAAGTATGGAATTTTTATTAAAAATTCCAAATAAATCAACTAAGTATATTTTCTAATGTACTCGATCTTGATAGTAAAAGAATATATAAACTTTATAAAAATACCCTAGAATAAAAATGTTATCTTTATTAATTCATTTCTGATGAATTGATGGAATTTTTACCCCTCAAATATTTAAGGTTTTGCGGTCATTTACTTTCTCATGACCATGTTCTCTATCACTATCTCTTAGTCCTTAGATGCTAGTTTTCTCCCCCATGTATGCATTTTAACATCCCACCAATTCTATTATCTTCTGAGAACCTGATTAAGTCTTATTTTTCGATAACCATTATGTTTCACACTTCCCCCTTATGGAGGAAGTTTTCTTATCCCTTTTTACAATGTGGGTTTTCAACAAAGGTATTTTCAAAATTTGATATTTTTTTTAAAGAGTTAAAAATTTCAAGGGGAAAATTTATTTAAGGGGTATAGAATGTAACACCATGATATTTTAGAATATATTTTTCTATAAATAAATGGCAAGTGATCGATATCTTGGTTTACATGCAACACTAATCTTAAAATGAACCATGAAATATTATAACATATCCATTAAATTTACTAATATTAATATGATGAAACAAAATTTTGAAATATATATATATGTTTTATTTAATTCAAATTTGTTAGTTAATTAATATTATATATGTACTCAATTTTTAGTAATGTGATTTTATGTTTCAAAAATATGTTTTCTTCAAAAATGGTTTTTTATTTCAATTTGTGTGAGAATTTTATAATTAATTTATAAAAATTTAAGAAATTAAATTTTATGAGAAAGAAATAATTTTTGATGCAATAATATGAAAATTAACTTAGGGTTAATGTTTGGTATTTTTATGAATTGATTGATTATTATTGTATAGTGAAAAATACATATTTGTTTTCAAATATTATTATCTATTTTCATTAAATAATGTAATTTAAAGGTCCCATTTTATTTTGGATTTGGTTTTAAAGTTACATATGATAAATTTTATTTAGAATAATATAATTAGTTATATTTAAATTATTAATATTCATGGTTTTTATATAAGTTAAATTTATGGTTAAAAACACATTTTTTAAAAACTATTTTCGTTGCATTTTACAAATTTAAATTAAAAATTTTACATGCCACTTCTAGAGATTTAATATTGAAAAATGGATACCATATTATTAATTTGGAGTTTTTAATTTAGTAAATAGTCCCCTTTTAATTTTTGGTCATTATGAGTAGTAACTATGGTAAATAGTTGTCACCTTAGTAAGGGGTAAAATTGATAAAAAAGGGTTAAAAACATGAGTTAAAGTCTCAAAATCAACCCAAAATTTTTATTTAATTAATTTAGGGAATAAAGTTTACCATAAACATCCCAAATTATAATATATGGATTTTCATTTCATTTTCACTGGATAAGGAAATTTATATTATTTTAAGCATATAAAATTATGAAATGTCACTCTTATGAATTTAATAACTCATTTTTTATATAAAGATAAAAGAGTATAAGTTCACTTATAAATGTTTATTTTAAATAATAATAAATTTTTAGCAAGTTAATTTATTTATAATTTTTAGTGATTTAATAATACCTTTAAATTCTTATGCAACACTAACAGAATATTTATTCAATTAATAGAAAAATAAAATAAATGATTTTAAAAATATTAAATGTAATACAATTTTAAGAATTATTATGTTCCATGTATTTATTAGATACAAATAACATGTTTGGGACATGTTAAAGGTATATATTTGAATTAGATTAATATCCTGATGACTTTAAAACCTAAGTAAATTATTTGTGTCAAAATTGACAAGAATGATATTTTATGAAAAATATGTTTTTATTAAATTATATAAAAATCATAAAAATCTTGAAAGAGAACAAATATGGTGATAATTGGTCTAAAATTTCATTAATTTTCTATTTTTGAACCAATTTTTACCTTTGAAGTAAAATTATAACCCTTAATATTTATAAATTCAATACCATAGTTAAGGTTAAAATTGGTAAACAAAGAGGTTAAACCAAATGATAAGATTTAAAGTGACACAAAAACCTAAATAAATTTCATCAGATGCTGTTATTTTGAAAATATATTATTTAATTCAAATTAATGGATCTTTTTAAACATTATACTTTAGAAATAGATAAAATATATTTTAATATTTTTTGTAATTCCATGTGTGTCTTTTCCCTCCCTTATAAAAGTAAACCCCTTCTCCCTTTTATTTACACCAATTTGAGTCATCTATATTGACCAAACCCAACCAAATTATATTTTAAAAATCCCCAGTAACAAATTAAATCTTCATGAATTATTTAAATACCATTCCAAGGTTCTCGAATAAGGGATCTAAAGGAGTATTACCAAATAAATGATAATCTTCATATCCAACTTCTTTTAATTTATTTCTTCTTCTACCTCCTCTAAATATAGGGTATTAATTATAAAATAATTACTTTAGTAAAATAAATATAAATAAATTTTATTATTATTATTATTAAGCTACCATTTCCACCCTCAATTTCATCAAATTGGATGTGAAAGTATCACTAATGCGTATGTGTAGACTACCACCTCCACGTAGGGATACAAATCATTTTCCATCACAATCATTCATAGATGGTTTTTATAATGGATTTAAAGTTTATAGATGAAATTTATGACATACATATACTTCCATAATTATAATATAATATATAACTTAGTATATTCCTATTCTTTGGAAAATGATAGTGTCGCTCGTGCGTACATGTGAACTACCACCTTTATGAAGAGATGCAGTTTGTTTTTAATTTTAAATTTACATGGATGATATTAATGAATTATTAAATGAATATATATGATATATATGTTATAATAATGATTCTTTAAAGGTTAATTTTTATTTACCTTCCTTTCTTTTTCATCCATTGAAAAGTGAAAACAACATTCATGCGTACTTACGACCAACTATCTCCATGAACAATATAATCCATTTTTCTATCTCTATACTATATGGATTAATATATATATATATAATGAATATATATTACATCAATAAAATAATTGAAATTATGGAGATAATGGAAGTATTATCAGTATATAAGTACTAGAACTACCAAACCAAAATTCTCATGAACAACGAAACTGTTAACACCAAAAAATGATAATTTTAATAAGGAATTAATAATAAATGAGAATTGAAATGTTATAAGTGAAAAATTTATGATATTACAAGTATGTAGATGATTATAGTATATAATTATAATAAATTTAATTTTTATAAGTGGATCATTTTCATCTCTTTAATAACTCAAGTGATGGAAATAATGATTTTAAGGAAAATCCACTATCTTTCTCTCTTCGGTTGAAAATCCTTTTCCATCCATGTCCATGTTTTCTAAAAAAAAGTTGAAGAGCATTTTTAATATTATCCTATTATTATTTTAATTAATTTTTATACATTATTGAGTTTTTAAAAAATTATTTACAAGGAATATTCTTTTCATTTTTCAAATGAGACACTTTTGACTTTTTATTGAAAATTTGAAAGGAATATTTGTTTTAATGAACATAGTATAAACTAAATATCCTATTTTTATGAACCTTAATTCTTTGAAGGTTCCATTACGTGTTTCCATGTTTATTTTCAAAGAATGTTTTTTCCATAATATTTTGGAAATTTTGATACATTAAAGAAGTTGTTTCAAAATTTAAAGGACATTTACCTCAATAAAATTTCTAAGTAATATTTTAAAGGATTTTTTTTATAATAACATCTTATGATGTTAATTATGATTTAATGGGGATATGATCCAAGTATACTATCCTTATTATTTCTTTGGATGGTTTATGATTATGATAATGACATACTTATGAAACCCATTTATTTTCCATGGGTTATGTTATGATGAATGGTTGAAATGTTTATGAAACCCATTTTTTTTCTATGAGTTAGGATATATGATTAATGAATTATGATATTTGGGAACAAATATGAATTTATTATGATAATTTGATGGGTGAACCCAAAATTATATAGACCTAAAAATATTTAGGAAATGATTAATTTTTTCTGAGCTCAAAGGGTATACATGAGGTTAAACCAAGACAAAAAGAGGATATATGATAGGTTATCCCAACCCCTAAGTAGGTACATGGGTGGTTATCCCATGTAAAAACTATTATGAATGTTTTGGTGTGTAGCCTTGAAATAATATTTCTCTAATTTTGATTCTTCCACACTTTATACCACCCTTTTATGACATAATATTACACCATTGTTATGTTCTTAGGGATCATGTTTAATGATACCTTTATGATTAATGTATTATGAACTTAAAATCATTATATACATGAATCATGTTTATAATCAAATAATTACTCGGTATGATTTAAAATGTCATGATCATATTCTCCTAGAATTTATGATTATGTTATATTTAAATGATAATTGATATCTCACATGTTTACCCATACAGATCATCAGATATCACCCTTTATTATGTTTCTTTCCCAAAGGATATGAATAAAAGTTTAAGTATGACGTGTATAATAAGGGTGGTAGTTGTGAAGAATTAAGTAGGATATGATGTATATATTTTATGGACTGGTTGTTTGTGTATCCATGTTTCTAATTATACTAAACCTTTATTGTTAAAACATATATAATAATGTTAAGTAATGAATATTAATATAATAATATTTAATATTTATATAAGAAATGTATGGGTTTCTACACATTTTATAAGTTGGATGAGTGTCATTTTTGAAAAAATATATTACTTAAAAAAATGAAAATATATTTTCAAGGAATGTGAATACAATTTGAATAATAATGAAAATTTTATAAGGGAATGTTAATAAATCACCAATTCACACATTTAATGATATGTATATTTGATATTTTACATTATTAACCCTTGATTTTACAAATTTAACCTTTTTTTCCATTACTGTGATGTGTAAATATTCCTTAGGAAACATATATTAATGTTGAAAAATAAAATGGAACATTTCACCTATATTTAAAATGATAATTTAATATATTAAATACAGTTAATTTAATTAAATTTCTAATGGTAGGAAAATAAAATTCAACAAAATTATGCATAGCACAATTATTTTTTTATTTAAATATATATTTTATACCAAAAATAAATTTTCCCTGATTTACACCAATTGTATTGTTACCCAAGAAAATTATTGGTTTATGAATAAAATATAGAGGTTTATATCAATTTTAAATAGAGAAAAAAATGAATGAAATGTTTTGATTACATTATTAGAAGAAAAGAACCAAAAATATTTTTTATTAGAAAAAAATAAAATTTAGTTTATAAAATATCAAACCTAGGTTTATTAACTAAAAATACTTTTTAAATAAATGATTTGAATCCAAAATATATATTTGGTAGATCCAAAATTTTATTAAAATTTAATGTGATTCTTAAATCAAATTGATTTCATAAAATTTAGGGCATTTATAAAAATTACATTTATTACTATTCACTAAAAAATCAGTATTTTTAAAAAAAATCCCAAAACATTAACCTAGGTGGTTATTGACCTGATGAATAATAATATTTGGTTAATTTAATAAAATTAAAAATCTATAATTTTATAATTTTATCATTTTAATAAAACATATATAGTAAAAATAATGTAATTAATCAAAATAGTTTTGTTTATCCTTTAATAATTAAATAAATAATACACATACTTGGTTAATTATTCCTTAAATATTATTAATTTAATTTACCAATAATTAATTTAATTTCATCAATAAATTTTTTTGATATCATTATTCAAATTTAATTCAATTAATAGAGTTATTATTTTATAAAATGAATTCCTTTAGAATAAAATGTGTTTTTACAAATAAATTTATATCATTTTCTAGAGTATAAAATAATTTATTTTTGTTCAAATAAATTATATATAATGAAAATTAATATATTTAAAATCAAGATAAAAAATATTTATATCAACTTAATACACAAAACTTTGAACCAACTCTATTATACTTAATAGATTAATGGTTTTTTTATTTAATTTTTATATTATTTTTTTCATTATCATGTTGAAATCTCTAAATATAATATGTTTATAATTTATTGATTTATTTTTAAGAGATATAAATGTGTCTTAAAATCAAGGGTGTTAAATTATGACCTATTAAAATAATGTCACCATCAAAATTCCATTACTAAAAAATGTGGGATCCGTAAGATAGAAAAGAATCAATGTATAATTTCTTATTAGATATAGTCATCACTATCTTAGGCAAGACTCAGAGACTCATATTTTAACTCATAATTGACATATGTATTTATAATCATTTTTCATAACCATTTTTTCTGAATATTACTTTATAATTTGTTATCTGAGTTTCAATAGACCCACCTTTCATAAATTCATTTTCATGATTCTGTACATAACTAAATAGAAAAAAAACCAAAAAAATATGATAATAAACCATAAAATAAAAGTAAAAAAACATAGTAATATAAAAATTACTTGATGATATTTCTTATGTTATAAAACATTCATTTCAACCTATCATACATTGATTTCAACTATGAAACTATATGTTCAAAATATAAATCATTCATTTTAACTTAGGTTTCATTACATTTTATCCTTTTAATACAAATACTAATATACCAAGAAATTACTAACTCTAAATTTACAAAAATAATTTTAATATATTTTATACAAAAAATCCTGGAAACCTATTCTATAAAAAATTATACTTACCCATTAGATCATAAGAGACATAAAATTTCATATCAACCAATATTATGTTATTCATAAATACACCAAAAAATTTTATTAACCTAATAACAAAACTACTTACATCACATTGTCACCAAATCAATTTTAAACCCTAATGGTTATATATAATTCATAAATTATTTTCCCAAAATAAATAAACCCATTTTCTTAAATAACTTTATTTACCTCAATATCTAATCGAATATCATCCCAAAGGGTTACCTATACCTCCAATATTTATTATAAATAAAACATAATATTTTAAACAAAATCCGTTAATGGAGTTAAAATAAAATATCATAAGTTCCCCAAATTTTATCATGGCCTTTGAAATTATTATCATCCTTAAACATACTATCCCATAATGGTATACCAAAATGTTAAAATATAATCATCTAATAACATCATAGTTTCTAATGATATCTAAACCCTATATTGAAACTAATTGGGATTCCCCTTACCCTTACTCCAAGATTTGTAGATAAAGTCATAATCATTACAAACTAGATTTGAATCAAAATAAAGAGACACATACACAAAAATACATAATTAAAATATCAATAACAAATATTAAATTATATACATACCCATATCCTTTTAATTTTATAGGTTTAGAGATTTTGTGAAAAAATTTACTAATAAAATCTATATCTTTCCCATAAAATGAACAATTTTCCCACTAAACCAAGGATGAAATATATAACAATAAGTCTTAGATATTTTCTAAAATATTATATAAAAATAACACCCTTTTGGAAATATCATATTTAATAATACGTCTATAACTTATGGAAATGAAAAAAGAAGAAGTGTGAGCTCAGATGATAAGTACGTAGTAACAAATATTAGAATCTATCAGAGAATAAACACGACCTGAATAGTATGAAGGAATAAATTAAAATAAATTATTGCATATGAATAATAAAATGATGGTGGAATATATCAATGGATAATATAAAAAATCAAATAATCACATGGAAAATAATAACTAATTTCACACTGATGAATTCATAATTCATGAAATTTAATTTAAACTCTCAAGGCCTCATGTCAATGAATTATAGATAATTCCAACCATTACGTCCTCATGTAAAAAAATCTAAATAAATGTGTAAGAATACATAAAAAAACCTAAATTTTTTATCTCTTAATAACCATTATGAATCGAGGGGCTATATTATTATAATCACCACCCTTTACTAAATAAGTCTAATTCCTTCATCATATGAAATGAATGAAAAACTTTTTAAGTCATAACCATCATTACTTGGTATCAATAAATATACATATTGATATAATAAGAATATGAAATTTAAATATTCCTCATATACCAAAAGGAAATAAAATCCTAATCTCACCCATAATAATATAAAATATCTTTATACTATATATATATATATATGTCACAAAAACAAGAAATTATTCATAAGCTTCACTTAGTTTATTAATGATAAATAAATAGGTTTCATAAAGACATCTAAAAATATTGATGAAAATATATCTAAGTAAAGGAAGTGTGTGGAATCATTATAAAATACACCAAATAAAGTATAAGAGCACTAATATATGTTGAAATAGATGGGAAACACTTTTATAATAAAACAGGTTACTTAACACTTTCTAATGGTATCACATTAGAAGAAATCAAGAATTTAGATGTTCTATACTAATTGTTCAATATCCCCAAAAAATCATGAGATCATTTAGAGGTTAAAATATGAAACATTATTTAAAATGAGTTAGGTCATTTAGATTTTTATAGGAACATCGAATATAAATTATAAAAACAATTTTCATAATGATTTTATAACATTGTCCAAAAAAGCATATAATTCACTTAAAATATCCATTTCAAGCTGATGAAGAGAGGATATTGAGAAAAATAATTTAAAATGAACTCTAAATATTTAAGCATTAAAACTAAATGAATACAATGATAATAAAAGTTTAGTGGAATAATATAATTTACTTAAGTATAATGAAATATCTTTATTTAATATTCTAAAATGGTAACCATTATTTTTAAATAAAAAAATTGAAATAAAAATTAGAATGTAAAATTAATTGAAAAAATATCAAGAAATGAAGAATAATAATCATTATGAAAATTTTTATAAAATAGGGATGATTTGATAATACAAAAAACATTATATATTAGATTGTTTTCACACTTTTATAACAAAATTAAAAAATGACCAATGTATAAGATATTAAAAAATACATTTAATTAATTTTAAGGAAATTAAAAGTAAACATAAAATGACCATAGTCAATCATTGAAGTAAAAATAAGAAGATTATTATAAAAAAATAATGAATATAGACATGGATGAGAAATATTTCTAAATATAAAGAAGAGATAAGGTTAACCCCATCGACAAACATTCTATCAGAGGAATTATGAACCAATAAAAAGTAAAATGGTTAGGACAAATTTAAAAAAATAAATATATTCTCAGGAATAATATATATGGGGTTATAAAGAGATAGAATATATAATTTTTTCCAACATGAATTAAGATATAAATAATCATGGATTCAATGTTATAATGGGATTAAATCCTTTAATGCTTTGGGAACTTTTGAATCAAATGCACATAAAAGAGAGAAACTTTTATGGATATTAAAATACCTTGAATGTAATTGAAATAATATTAAAATAAAATATATAATAAGTATATACAATTCATAAAATATATAAGTTAGTGAATACAAAATATATCTAAATAAAAGAAAATTGAGATGAGAAAGCCCTTACAAAAATCATAATATATGATTTAAGAAACATTTTAATAGTGGATAAGGTGAATGGAATTTAAATCGAAAAAATTAATATAATATAAAAAAGGATAAAATGTGGAACCCCAGACCCATATTCCTCAATCTATTTCTAAAAATATTTTATTTAAATACTAGATTTGATACAACTTGAGATGAACAAAAATTAACATGTCTTTATTCTACATCATTTACATAATTTAAATATCACATCACAAAAATAGTTTCACAGTAGAAGAATAGAAGGTTTAGTGTCTATGATAATTAGCTACATAATAATATTTTTTCACATTACTTGTGAACAATTCTCTATAATCGAACCATACTTGAATCCCTTTTGAACTCTTTATAATTTATACTCTTATTCATAACAAGGTGAATTGAAACATAAGAAATACGTGAGATCAAATTCTCATTTATGAAAAAACTAATCAACAAGTCATCAAGAATTAGATAATAAGAAAATAAGAAAATAGGATAAGGGGGTGAAATGTCTTATTAAATAGAATATTGAACATTAAGAATTTTCCATACATCTTGATAGAAGTATATGTAATATTAAATTATAAAACATGTACCATGGAATAAAAGTGTTACATAATATACATGATCTATAGTGCATAATTAATGTCTCATTTCATTTAAATTTAGCATATTACAAAGAATAATAAATCATATCATTGGGAATATAGAGTAACCTCAATTATATCCATGCATAATCTTATGAGAATAACATAACCGAAATTACTCCAACACACAATCTTTTGAGCAGGGATGAACCAAAATTACTCACACACACAATATTTTGTGCATAAAATAACCATAATTACAACCATTTATAATGATATGATCATAGATTAACCACAATTACATCCACTCACAATCTTTTGAGCCTAAATTATAGAAAATTACACCCACATAGATTTTTGTGAGCATAACTTAACTCTAATTACACAAACACACAATACTATAAGAATAAGTAACCTTAATTACACTCACACACAATATTGTGATCATAGATTAACCATAGTTACCCCCCACACAATATTTTGAGCATATCATAACTAAAATTACACCAACGCATAATTTTATGATCATAGATTATCTATAAATACATCTAATCAAAATATTGTTAACATAATATATTCTCAATTACACAAATGAAAAAAATATTTATCTAATGAGATATAAAACATTAACTAATGATTTATAAGGTGATATAAGTCCCCAAATACCACCAACAATCCAGGATTTCATGGTACCCTGACACCTGAGATGACCTTGACATTTCCTAAAGGGCGTTCTCGATCCCCATGGGTTGGAAAATAACACCTAGTATCATACATGATCAATGAGGGAATGATTTTCTCACAAAAATAGAGGAAGATAAAGATACAAGTAAGTATTATAAACACTCAAAAATGAAAAAGTACCTAAAATAGTGGGAGTGTAACAGAACACAAGTAGATTGTAAAGACCCGTAAATTTCAAGGAAATTTTTTTCTTAATTTTCTTTGGAATTTTACAAGAGCGCAGTTTCTGGCAGCACCTGATTCCGAGGCCCGGTGTGCCCAGAATCTTTTTCCGAAGTTTGGCTCGGGTATGTTCAGTGAACGGACGAGCGGGTTTTTCTAACTTTTGAATCGGTGCCCGGAATCAAATTCCGAGGGCACTGATGAAATTGCAGCGCCGGTATTCACTTAGAAACGCCTCTTCCAGAGTTGCTTTTTCTCGGGTGTGGTTTTTAATTTTTGGGCTTAAAGTTAAGAAATAAAATAATTTTACGACAACTTTATTTTATTTCACTTAAGCCACTTAGAAGCCACTTGAAGCCACTTAAAGACGGCTTAAACTGAGTTGATCCGGATCGGATGCTATCTAGAAATATCCTACCCCCCCTTGGTAGGATCATTGTGAGGTGGGGCATGCATGAGCCCCGCCGTTTCTTTCTGCTAAGTAACGCACCCGCGAAAACCCGTCATTATGAAAGTCAACTGACGCGTTTTCTTAAATTCTTAACAGACCATTTAATTGGGCGGTTTATTTTGTGAATTAAATGAGCTGTTACTTTCGTTTAATTAATACAGCGAATTGATGGGTCGTTACTTACCCCTTTTTCGTTGGTTGGCATAATAATAAAATAAGACCAACCAATCTTTTTGAGGATTACTGGTTGAGAGGTTTTGTAAGAATCCTCATGCCTTCATCCTCCTTCGCGAAGAATGCGAAGAACGTGAAGAACGCCGAACCCGTGGAAGTCGACGACGTGAAGCCGTGTTCGGCGACGCTGACGTTCCCTTCCTTCAACGTTCTTCTGCGACGTCTCTTCCTCCGCGATGGATCTTCGATCGACTGCTTGAGTTCGCCGACTCAACGCCGGTTTCCGCGACGACGCGACGATCCCCTTCTTCCGCGACGAGCAATTCCGCGAAGAACGTGCGTACGATGACGACTACGAGGTAGGGATTTTTATTTTTTGGAATTGCCCTTACTTTTCCGTGTTGTTCCCGTTCAAATTGAAGAACCTGATTCTAAAACAATTTTTATTCCATTAAAAATTGTTGATTCATATGTTGAATTTGTTTCTCCCGTTGTTTATCACTAACGCGGAGGGTGCGGGCCAAACGAACACGGCCCGATGACCCTCCTCCGTTCTTCGTTGTTATGCGGATTTGACGGGCGACGAAGGAACGTGCCGCAACGGAGGTGTGATGGTTCCGCAGTGAAGAGTGAGTACCGGGAGGAGCAACGACGCAGACGGGAAGAAAATCGGGCCACCGGAGCGACTCCGGCGGCCCGCGGAAGCCGGCGGCGGCGCTCGCAAACCCGCGGCCGCGCGGGTCCGGCGCGCGCGGGACGTGGCTGAAGCCGCGTTCGGTTGCCAGGGAGACACCCCGCGGGTGTCGCGGGGGTGTCACGCGGGGGCGGCGGCTCCCCCCCCCCCCCCCCCCCCGCGTCACTCGGGACGCGGCTTCAGCAGCGTCCTGCTGTCTCGCCGACACCCCGCGGGTGTCGCAGGGGTGTCATGCGGGGCAGCGGCTCCCCCCGCGTCGGCCGCTCAGCCGAGCCGGGCCGGGCTAGCCGATACAGACCGGTCCGACCGGGTCGGACCAGGTCGGACGGGGTTCGGCCGACCCAGGGGGGGGGGGGGGGGGTCGGGCCGGGTCGGCCCGGGCCCGGACCCCCCTTCTTCGGACGGTTTTCGTTCAAATGCCCGTAACTTGAGATACGGGCCTCCAAACGACTCGCCATCAGCGGAAAAGCGATCCTTGGATCGAGAAGTTTGTTTAGGTATATAGCACTCAAGGTTTCGGAATACTTTGAGTTCGGCCGGGTTGGTTCGTACACGAAACCAACCGGGCCCTCGGAGCGGAAACGATCATATCTTGAGCTACGGACGTCCGGTTGATGCGCCATCAGCTTTGTTGATTTCCTCTAAGTGAGAAAAATCATTTGGCATACTCCACCCGAGTTTTGGACACAGGTGGAGTACGGTCGGGTTGGTTCGTACACGAAACCAACCGGGCCCTCGGAGCGGAAACGCTCATATCTTGAGCTACGGACATCCGATTGACGCGCCGTCAGCTTGGTTGAGTTTCTCTGAGTGAGAAGGATCTTTTTGCTCACTCTGCCCGAGGTTTGGATGCAGGTGGAGTACGGTCGGGTTGGTTTTGCCTTAAAAACCAACTGGGCCCCTGAGACGAAAAAGCCAATAACTCTGAGACCGGGCGTCCGATTGACGCGCCGTCTGCGACATTGAGTTCCTGTTGACGATATGGAACTTTTGGATACATCAACTTCGGACCTTGTGAAACTTGATGTATCAGCCTCTCGGATCATGGATCAGACCCTCCCGAACGAGCTTGCTGTGTGCGGGAACCCTAGTGCTGGCTGCGACTTCGACGACGGTGCAGAGATCCTCAGTGGACCGCGACGAAGATTGTGCAGAGATCCTCAGTGGACTGCGATGGTGAAGACAGCTGGTCTTGTATCCTATGTGGGTCCCAGCTGTGCTGGTCTTGTATCCTATGTGGGTCCCAGCTTAGATGATTCAATACTGGTCTTGTATCCTATGTGGGTCCCAGTATTGTTGAATCAATGAAGACAGCTGGTCTTGTATCCTACGTGGGTCCCAGATGTGCTGGTCTTGTATCCTATGTGGGTCCCAGCTTAGATGATTCAATACTGGTCTTGTATCCTATGTGGGTCCCAGTATAGATGAATCAATGAAGAGTGCTGGTCTTGTATCCTATGTGGGTCCCAGCTTAGATGACTCAGTGCTGGTCTTGTATCCTATGTGGGTCCCAGCCATGCTCGTCTTGTATCCTATGTGGGTCCCAGCTTAGATGATTCAATACTGGTCTAGTATCCTATGTGGGTCCCAGTATAGATGAATCAATGAAGAGTGATGGTCTTGTATCCTATGTGGGTCCCAGCATAAACGAAACAATGAGGACGACTAGTCTTGTATCCTATGTGGGTCCCAGCTTAGATGATTTAGTATCTATGTATGATCATCTCTTTCACCTTTTCGATGATGTATTCCTACGTGAGCTGAATCTTGTGTTACTCTTCTTTGTGGATTGTGTTGAGCTATCCTGTGTGGATTTACTGTTTACTCTCCTTTGTGAATTGTGTTGAGTTATCCTGTGTGGATTTACTATTTACTCTCCTTTGTGGATTGTGTTGAGTTATCCTGTGTGGATTTACTGTTTACTCTCCTTTGTGGATTGTGTTGAGCTATCCTGTGTGGGTATACGTTTGCTTTCCTGTGTGGACTGGGTTGTGCTTGGGCTCGGACGTTGGAGCCGAACGGGAATTGATGACTTAGGTATATGTATGGGCATATACCTAAGCCATGTCAGATGTTACTTCGTGATTGTATCTTTCCTTTGTGGATTTCGGGAGACCTTTGGGGGTCTCGGGGTCCCTACTGAGTAGCTTATACTCACCCCTGCACGGGCTATGCCCGCACTACGTTGTGTTGGTTGGAGACGATGGAAAACGCTGATCATGGTGGAGGCGTGTGGAGCAGGAAGGTACCTGGAGGTGGACCACTGGGCGGGACGTACTCGGAGCGGTCAGGTGGACCTGAGGAGCAGTGGAGGCTATCTGTACCCACCCTTCAGGTGGGACTTCCAGAGTACGGCTCGACGCTGCAGCTTTTCTTTTCAGTTGCTGTTTTTCTTTTCAGTTGTACTTTACAGTTGGGCTTGCATTTCCGGCCCCTTTTACTTTCAGCAGAACTTGTTACAGTTTTTACTTAGTGTTTACTTTTCCGCTTGCTTACTCTTTGGTGCTTGTTTACTTTTCAAAGGCAATGCCTTCCCTTTTTTTTTGGGATTTACGCCTTGGTGCTAGTCGCCAGCCCCTGGCCTATGGAAGGCGGGCTTGGGGTAGTCACGGCACGGGCCCCGAGGACGGGTTGTGACATAGATATATAAACTTCCTAAAAAAATTACAATGTCAACCAAATAAAAGTATCAAAATAACTATATAACAAGTGGAAAATATCTCTGCCAGTTACTATCAACACTCTGTAACCAAAAGGATCAAGAATACCCACCACCTCCATGTATAATTTTCTCTTTATTGGACACAGAACATGAAAGTCTACAAATACCCAAAGGCAAAGGTAGGGTGTGAGCTATAAAGCCATGTAGGGTCTCATCAATTGTTCCAATATAGATTCCATAGTAGTAAACCAACACGATTTCAATTTAAATAAAATTTATCATGAAATAGACTATAAATTTACATATTTAAAACAAAACATACTTTCTTTTCAATATATGGAAAACATTTCAAAATTGTCTTAAAAGCACTATATATAAAAGAATTTATATAAATAATTTGGAATGAGTAAAGTAGTTCCTTTATAAATGGAATATATAATCAAATCATACTCCACAAGAACCATTGTCATCTTCCTTGAGGTACATTAGTTTCTATGTCTAAGATCCTCACTATTCTCAAATCAATGATCATAGCTAATCATATGTGCACACGTCCATTAGCATCCAGTCAAATAGGGCTCACCAACATCCAATCAAGGATAATCATGCCAACCTATGTTTTTGTTAGATTTTTCATCAGCAATCCATTTCTAGTGCATTATGTTACTAGTGTGATTTTTCCAAATTATCCTCTAACTATACATGATAAGATGTTCTCAATCAATAAATAAATAATGGGTAAATCATCTCATTTCAAATCAATCCTCATTTACAATTCAATTTTCCAATTTTTAGTTTCAATATGCAAATTTAATTTCAAAACCAAAACATGGGTTTTTTTATCATTTCATTACTTTTTAATCCAAATCCATTCATGGGTTTTAATCATTTCAATTTAATCCTTCTTTTCAAATGAAATATCAAATCATTTCATTAATTCCACCATTTTTAAAATTCTCCCATAATTCTAATTCTGATTGAATTGGGTTTTTTTTCTAAAAATCCATTCCATTTAAAGTTTCATAATCAAGTCATTCATAATTGAGGATTTATAAATTAATTAAAATATATTTCAAACCAATTAATAAAATAAATGTTTCCATTATATGATAAATCTCTAATGGAACCACCCACCTTTAAATCAAAGATATAGAATCAAAAACTACAACGAGAGTCACCAATAATTAATGACAGCATAGAAGATTAAGGAACAAAAACCTAGAATCAAGATCCAATGAAGAAAAGTTTAGATCCATCCATTTAATGATGATACATCAATCACTATGGAATATATAAATAGAGAATGGAAGCAAACTCAAAAGTGCATATCTACTTACCCGGAAATATGAATCACAACAACAATGATGATCAATCACCAAATGAATGGTCCAAAAGGATTGGAGATCTCTAAAATCTCATAGGGATGGATTTAGGTTGAGAGTGGAAGGATTCCTAATCAAATGAAATAAAAATCATTCATATAAAACCCTAAAAACTGAAAATCATGATAATTATATGGCTTGTTATCCCATTACACATCGTGTAATCCATAAAGAATGAAAACAATGAGAAATGCATCACCTATTTTTAAAAAAATGTTTTTTCCATCATAAAATGTGAATTTCAAGTACAAAATGTTTAAACTTTCACACCCTGTAAAAATTTAGGAAATGTTCCTAGATAAAAAACACATCATTAAAACCAAATACAAAATGTTTAATCATCCAAAAGATAGTATTCAAACCAATTTTTAATTGAAAAGAAACAAATCATGCTAAAAATTAATTAAACTTAGGGAGAATCCCATGAACACACTAAAATGAGGAATAAAAAACCTGAATAAAGGATTTACTAAAGAGTGAAATGGGATGTTACAACCTCCCCACCATAAAATCATTTTTTCCTCATAAATCCTATAAAGAAGTTTCCATATTAAATAGATGAGCCCATTTCTATCTGATCAGTGCCTCATTCTCTCACATCTATTGAGAATCAAAACTATGATGCCATAGTACATGGACCAAATGTATCATCCCCCCATGATGTACCTTTGTCTCAAAATCAAAAATCCTAACTGGATGTTCAGTCATGGATAAATATGAATCAATGTCAGTATACTCCCAACTCAAGACATGAGATGGGTCATAAAGATACTTTTGAATCTTTAATACATGTAACAAATCATTTATTGATGTCAAATACTGTGTAAGTGATAAACATTAAGCAAATTTACCCATATTCTTAACAACATTAAAAGTTCCCACAAACTATGGTGTAAGATTCAACAATATTCTAAGCTGCCGATGCCTCAAATGTGGTGAAAAACACAAGAGAAACAAGTTACCAGATGGAAACTCCAATGACCAATGATGGAAACTAGCATAAGATTTGTACCGTCATTGTTACATCAACATTATCTGATGAACAAATAGAATCTTTACTTTCATCTCTTATAGAAAACTTTGTCCCACCAATGAATTTTCTCCAATATTTGATTAACACAATATATATTTACATAACCTTCCATAAAAGGCCTTAAAAGAATCCATTATAATTATAGACCGATATCTATTGTTATAAAAAAACTCGATCGGTCCTATGTGACCATACCAAGCTCCACTAAATTTGAGAACATAAGCATGTAGCATATCATGAAAAATATGTATATCTCTCTCTATCTGGAAGTCCATCTATGGATGCAACTCCATACTCAACCGAACATGATATCCCATTTCCTCCTAAAGGAATTAATAAAAATGATAGGTAAAATGGGGATCTATATTAGAGAATATTGCTTATGGAACTCTATGTAATTAAATAATGTCTTTCACATAGTGATTTCCCAACTCCTCAAATTTCATTGTTTCATGAATGGGGATGAAATGAGCCAATTTGGTTAGACTATTGGTCAGAACCCATATTTAATTCTTCTTATCATGGGTGTGAGGTATACCCACCATGATGTCCATAGTGATCCCTTCCTACTTCCATGTGGACATTTGATGTGGCTGAAGAAAACTTTAAGGTCTCTAGTGCTCATCCTCAACCTTTTGGAAAGTATAAAAACATAAAACAAAATCAGCGACATCCCATCTCATACATGATAACAAGAATCATCCCCACATATCATAGAACATATTCATGGTACCTAGGTTCACTACCCACTGAGAACTATGTTAGTCTCCCATCACATCCTTCCTCACAAAAGAAGGAACAACATATTAGTTTCAGAAACATAGAGTACCATCCACAGAGAATGACTACTCAGAAACGGTATCCTAACCATAAAGAGAGTCTCTAATTCCTTGGAACTAATCATCACATTGTTTCTCTTGATGAATTATCTAAAGAAGAGATGAGATTAATTGTTTTTTTCAAAACAACCTCATGTTCTTCCTTTTAGACTCCCAAATAAAAATGAGAAAAAAGAGTGTCTCTAATGACTACTCAGAAATGGTCCCCTAACCATAAAGATAGTCTCTAATTCCATAGAAATAATCATCACACTATTTCTACCAATGAATTATCTCAAGAAGAGATGATATTAAATGATTTTTTTTTTCAAAACAACCTCATGTTCTTCCTTTCAGACTCCCAAATACAGCTGAGAAAAAAGATCCATCAAGTTCCACTATTATAATGGTTCTTTCATGGACTAGGTAAGATGTTTCATTCTCAAATAATCATCAAGGACATTCCCTTTCCCCATGGTATAGGAAATGATGAATTCAAAAGACTATTGTATTCCACCCAACACCTCCTCTAAAGGTTCAACTATTTTTGAGAGTAGATATAACTCAAGGATTTTTGGTCAAAAACCAAGGTAAAACATTCTTCAAAAAGGAAAGTACACCAATCTTAAGCACATGAATCATGGATAATTGATCAATTTAATCAATCAGATAATTCTTCACATGTGTCCTAATCTATCAAAAAACCTAGGATACCATGTGATCACCCTATATAAGAACACAATCGAAATCCAAACCTGATGTATGGGAAAATACCACATAGCCATGCCAAGCCTTTGGAAGAGTCAAAAATTATATAGAAGTTAAAATATGTTTCTGATCAAGAAAGGAACTTTGAAATTTATCATCCCAAGATAACATCACCCCCTTCTAGGTGAGAGTGGTCATTAGAGAATCCAAATTCAAGAAGTATTTCACAAAACTATGGTAATACCCCTCTAAACCCAATAATATCCAAATCCTGAAAACATTATGTAGTTTCTACCTTGTAATAACATCTTAAACCTTCACATTATCAACAAATATACCATTTTCTGACAACAAATGTCCCAATAACTTCACCTCCTAGATCCAAAAATAAAATTTTGATAACTTGGAAAAGAGTCAGTGATTTATCAACATTTCTAAAACTGCTCTTAGATGACACATATGATCATCCTTGGATTGAGGGTAAACCAAGATGTCATCCACAAAGACCACCAAGAACATATCATGTTACTTATGGAATATTCTATTTATCAAATCTATAAGACTACGTGAGCATTAGTTAGACCAAACAGTATGGCAAGATAATCAAAGTGACCATACCTATTGTTAAAGTGTACTTTGAAGAATGTCATATTTTTTATTCTCAACCGATGATAACTAGATCAAACATCAATCATTGTAAACAACTTTTCCCCTATCAACTAGTAAAACAAATCATCAATCCTTGTAAAATGATACTTGTTCTTTACCTTAACTCGATAGAGTTTTCAATAATAGACACATAGGGGAAGTGTTCTATACGCTTTATTTTCAAATAGAATAGGATCCACCCAAGGTGATACAATCATATGAATGAAGACTTTATATATAAGATAATCTGACTAAGTTTTAATCTATTTTAGTTCAGATGGTACCATCAAATAATAAGGGATATAAACTAGTTGAGTACATACCACTAAATAAATAGAAAAATCTACCTATATTACCCGTGGAAGACCAGATAATTCAGAAGGGAACACATCAGGAAACTCAACAAAAAGTGGAGGGAGATCATCACTCAAATAATCCCACTCCATATCAAAATGAAACATTTATATTACCCTACCCAACTTTGGAAAATAATGTGTATATTGACATGATATCGGGTCCCATTCTCTTTGAAAGACATGACACACCTCATCAGGCATGGTAAATGAGACCCATTGAAGATAATAGTAAATCTAGACTTGACGAGTGATAAGAAAATTCATTATGAGAATTATTTCATGAGATTTAATATCAAGAACCAGAAAATCCTATGTAAGATTAATCTCTAATAAAGAGAAAATAGAAGAAGAAGACCGAAGGCCCTTCTATATCTTCATTCCTGGGGGCATAGTAACATCCATTACAGAAGAAAAAATCTCTATAGGAAGGGTTAGAAAATTCAAAACATGGGCCAATATGAATGATTAAGATGCTTCATATACAAATAAATAATGGATAAATCTATAGTGATGACACCTCTCATAGTCACTAGACCCATATCAACCTCCTCTATAGACTCTTCCACTACATGAAGAGGCCTTGTTCTGAATGTCAGTGGATAAAACTCATTTTTCTTGAAGCATCTAATAACCCCACAATAATTTTATGTTTTTATTAGCCTACACTACTATGTAGAGTAGATAATAAATGTAAGAATTTCTGTACATATCTTGTGAGACCACAAGAATAATAGATCATTTTCTCTTCAGCAAAAACATGTTTGGAATTCCCAACCTTACCACATTAGAAGAAAGTCAAAGGGACTTTTCCATGAGATATATGTGTTATAGAGGACACCTAAAGTCCATAACCATAATTTGAATTAGCACTATTACCCTTTACATTAAAGGAACTCATTAAAATTACACTGGGAGAAAAAGGAACTCACATCAAACCAAACATACCAGCGAGATCTGTTGGGACCAAGTTGGATGGATAAGAAAGTAAGAAAAGTTTTCTGTTACAGAGTGTTGCCTTTTTTTGTCAAAAAGATAAATCAATTAACTTTGTAAAGGACTTAGATATAAGATGATGCTTTACTAATTTGTATTTTACAATCATCACAAGTTTGGAGAACTTGTGTTGTAAGCCGCATGAAGGATAGAGAGAGTAAAGAAGTGTTTTTGGGAAAACACATTTCAAATATCATACTATCCAAAAATGAAAAAGGCAAGAAGAAGGCGCGCAAGTGGCGGCACGCAAGTGCGGTAGTCATATTTCAAAAAGAATTATTTCAGAAATATGGCAAAGTAATGAAAGTGGCGTGCAAGTATTGGGGCGCAAGTGGTGGTATGCAAGTGGTGGCATGTAAGTATTGATGCGCAAGTGAAGTGGCGCGGAAGTACTATTTAAAAGATCATCCATTCAAAATATTACAAAGGAAATAAAGTGACGCATAAGTTAAAAAGTGTCGTGAAAGTCAAGAGTGTCACGTAAGTATTGGCATGTAAGTCTTGGCGTGCAAGTGCATGTTTCATGCAAGTCATATTCCAACATCATCATATCAAAATATTAAAAAGGAAAGAAATTTTCGTGCTAGTGATGGAAGGGCGTGCATGTGATGAAGCAATTCACAAGTATTGGTGCGCAAGTCTAGGTCGTGAAAGTCACCGAAATTCCTATAAATAGATGACTAGCCTCCTCATTTTTTAAGGCTCAATACTTGATAATTATCTTTGATCTATGGGTACGCAAGTAGAGAGTTGGGAACGCAAGTTGGGGGTTGTTTGAAGGCTCACAAATTGGGGACTCAAAAGTTAGAGGCGTGCAAGTTGGAGGCCCACAAGTGTTAGTTGGAACGCAGGCTACAAGAAGGTAGCGCGTTTGAAGGGTAGCGCGCACATAGGCAGTGTGCAAGAAGAGGCGTGGGTGCTCAAGTATAGGTCGCGCAAGTGGAAGTGGGCGGGCAAGCTATTTTTCTCTAGGGGTTCCTTCCATCTTCTAGGTAGGAAAGTGAAGAATTGCTTTGAAAGATTTCATTTGTGTAATCTCATTAAGTAGCAATAATCCATTATATTACCCTATTTGTGCTAAGAGGGAGCACACACACTATTAGATTGTTTTCAAAGTGTCGCACGAGTGTAAGGGTATATCCTACTCGTTGTATTCCAAATCAAATGATTGTTTTCTAGTGGATTGTGTGGTACTGGATTGTTTCCGTACCATACCAAGGACGTAGCTACTCTTGTGGATTAGTGAAACTTGTAAATTTTGTGTTCCTGTGGTTGTGTGTGTTCAGTAGGGAAGAAACTCTTTAACAGGAGGCGAAGGTTGTTTCAAAGAATGAGAAACTTAAAAAGTAAAAAGATATCACTAATTCACCCCCTCCCCCTCTCAGTGATACTTGGATCCTGACTGGTAACTTCAAGACCAAGCTCAACCATTGAGACCATATCCAGAATGTTAGAATAATAATTGAGATTAAGTAAGAAAAAATGATAATGAATATTTGGTTAAATAACCATGTCAAACCATCGAGTATTCATCTTTTAATTCAATACAACCTTAAGTGAAAGCTACACAAGCTCAACAAAGTGGTTTGAATAATCCATTATGGTCCTGTTAGCCTACTGGAGGTTGAAAAAACTCTATAGCCTTATACAGTGACATAGATTCTATATAGAACTAGTCAGTGAAAAGAACTCTAAAGATATTACCCTCCAAAACTTCATTATTCTTTTTAGATACCATCAAATCCCACCATCTCATACTAGATCCCTCTAGCATGAAGGTATTACACTTTACCTTACTTGAGTTAGTTATTTCTAGGAAACAAAAAAAGAAGCTATATCTTTCTCAACTAATTAATAGCCTCTTGAATAACATTAGTGCCTTTAAATGATGGTGGGTTTCAGAGAAAGACTAGTTGAGAATGATTTTGAGATTCACCCCTATGAGGTTAAACCACTAGAGCCTGAATGGGAATAGTTGCAGGTTTCTATTCCAGAGCTTGGACAGCATGCACAATAACCTCAACAAGATTCTATCCCATGGGGGGATTCTCTCACTTTGGTTCACCAAAAGCTTCCTCTAGGGGCCTATTCAAACATCTTATTAGAGAAATGATGCCACAAAACATCAAAAGAAAACACTAAAGACATCATAAGATTACTCAAATTAAAAATTGAAACAATAGAAATAGTAATATAAATCCCATCATATAAGATATCAAGATTTGGGTTTCATTAAACCCAAATCAAAATCCAAGAAAAGACTAGAATCCGATCAAAAAATTCCACAATGTCACTTATCCTAAACACCCTTGGTAACTTAAGGATTTTTACGGAGATAGATGGCAACAAAATCACTTGGAAACACCTCCTATTCCCCATAAAGACATCCCAATCTATATTCCAACATAAAGGATGGATACTAAACCAATAAATATGATGAAAATTTTTAATGAACAAACCCAGATACCCTGTTACCTTGATACCTGAGTCAGACTTAACGTATCCCTAAGGGAATTCTAGATCACCATGGGTTTGCGAATAACAGATGGTATCATACATAATAAAATATATAATTATTTTTCCATAAACACAATAAAGGTAAATATACAAGTCTGTATCCTCAACACTCCAAAAATGATAATGTAATAGAAATAAATGGGTGTAACAAAACCAAATAATCTAGATAAAAAAACCAAAGGAAACTACAATTTCAACTAGAAAAAAGTCTCAAAATCCCTTTGTAATAGGTGGAAAATAGCACCACCAATCACTATAACTACTCCACAATCCTAAGGATCAAGAACTTCCACCACCTCCAAGTTTCTATTTACCTTTTATTGGACATGGAATATGAAAGTTTAAAAATTCCCAAACCCAAAATTAGGGTGTGAGCTATAAATCCTAGTAGGATCTCACCTAGTGTTTCCTAATAGATTCCATAAAAATAAACCAATCATGCCTGCAATTTAAATAAAATAGGACATGACATAACATATAATTTTTCATATTAAAAATAAAAAATTCTTTCTTTTCAATAGATGAAATAAATTCTAACATGGCTTAGATAACAATTTTATATAAAAGAATTTATATAAATAATTTTATATGAGAAAAATAGTTCAATAATCAATGAAATATATAATCAAATTATACTCAACAGGAACCATGGTGATCTTCTATTAAGTACATTAGTTTAAGGATATATGATCCTCACACTTATCAAATTAGTGATCAATACTAATCATGTGTCCATACATACCTCGGGCTCAGGCCGAATACGACTCATCATAATCACATCGGGGCTAATCATGTTGAACTAGATTTTTGTTAACAATTTTTATCAATAATCCATTTCTAGGGGATCAATATCATATCTTCCTTTTCCCAAATAACCCACTGACAACCCATTCTATCAGATTATCAATTAGTTAATAAATAATGGGAAAATAATCTCATTTCAAATCAATCATCATTTACAATTCAATTGAACAATTTTTAGTTTCAATATTCATATTCAAATTCAAAAATAAAACATTTTATTTTCATCATTTTTTACCATTTAAATCCAAAACCATTCATTGGTTTTCTTTATTTTAATTTAAGATTTTTTCTCAAATCAAATATGCGATTATTTCATCAATTCCATCATTTTTATAAATCATACCATGATTCCAATTCAATTGGAATTGGGTTTTTCTCAAAATCCCTACCATTTCATGTTTCATAATAAAATCATTGAAAATAAAGGTTTTATAAATAAATTGAAATCTATTTCAAAAATATGAATCAAATCAGGGTTTTAATTATATGGGAAATATCAAATGGAACCACCAAACATTAAATAAAAGATCCTAAATAAAAACACCTGCAATGAGACTCATCAACGAAGAATTAAGGCACGAAAGATATAAGAACACAACTTAGAATCAAGATCCAATAAAAGGAGTTTAGATCCACCCATTTCATGATGATACCTCAAAATATAAGGAGGGTAGAAATAGAGATTATAAGAAAACTTATAAGAGGAGATCCACTTACCTGAAAGGATAAACCACAAAAAACACGATGATAAATCACCAAACAAATGGTATGGATGGACTAGAGATATCCAAAATCTCTTAAGGAATGATCTGGATCGAGAGATGAATTATTAACTATTGAATAAAATAAAAATAACTTGTATAACACCCTAAAAACCCTAACTTTAGATAATTACACATCATTTTGTCCCATTAAACATCATTTAATCCACAAAGGATGAATGTTCTAATAAACGAATCACCTTTTTTTTATTAAAAATTGATTTCCCTCACACATCATGAAATCATAGCACATTGCATGTAACCTTACACACCTTGTAAATATTCATTACATGTCCCGAGAAACAAACAAGTTCCATTTATACCAAATAAAAAACATGTACTTTCCCAACAGATATTAGTAATCCCAATTTTTAACAAAAAACACTAAAGTATCCCGAACAATATATAAACTTGGGTAGAAGACTGCGAGTGCACCCAAACGAGGATGAGAAATAAAACATGAGAAAAGGAGTACCTGAAAAGCATAACTCGGTGTTACACCAACTAGTATAACAATAGAAATCTATATATGTTCCTTCCATTAGAACATAAAAACACTCTTAACTCAAATATAGTTTAATTAACCCATTGTAGTGATACGAGATTCATGAAAAAATTATTAAAACAAACCATAATCCATCCAGTGAAAGAAGTTGAATTATGACCTAAAAAATTTCCCTTGTGTATAACAAAGAGCACTAAGGATGTTGAGATAGAAGAAAAATTCATTTTAAGACCATTGGATAAGTCACATGAAAAGTTAGAGGAAAAAACACTTTCTCTTCTAAAATCATTAATAATTAAATTTATTTGGTAAAATATTATAAAGCACATAAAGGTGAATTTTTTAGAAGAATTATCATAATGGTGAAATAATTTTTTCACATGGAATACCATTAAAATATATTTCAGAAAACATTTTTAACATTATCATAAAAAGATAATGTTATGGGTAATATTCAAAAGTAATTTTCAAAAAGAAGAAAATATATATTTTTTAATATTTTAAATTTAAAAATAATATTCTATAATAGATCCATGGGAAATAAGTAAATGATTTTCCAATGGAAATTTTGAGTGGTGGGAAAAATGTATAATTTCAAAAGGAAAAATAATCTCAATATTTTTTAAAATAACATTTTTGAAAAACCATATAATAAAAAAACTAAAAAAAATATTTCTATAAAGGGATATATTTAAATATGAAGGTCACAAGAAATAACTAGAAAAATAGGAAAGGTTATAGAGTGATTAATAAAGATAAATATAAATTATAATAAAACATGTTATACTTTTATAAGATAAAATTCCCCATGGAATGATCTTTATATTAAAAATTCATTTTTCTTTTGAGATGAATATAAAATACCATTAAATATAATTTTATAGTATAAGAACCAAGGAATAGATGAAATAAATTTAAAAAAAATAGTATAACTCAATAAAAAAAGTTTTGTAATATCAATATGCATTAAAGATTTGGTTTCCCTTTAAGTAAGATCCTTTGAAAGGTGAAAATCTGATGTATTTTTAAATCCATTAAATTTTATAAAAATTATGATAAAATAAATCCATAGGGTAATATACATACCAATTAAATTAAACTAGGTGTAAAAAAATTCATATGTCAAATAAAGGAAACTGAGATGAAATTCCCATAACTTTTATTCCTACTTTGTCAAACACCCTCAAACATCGCTGAGAACTTGATCATTCCCTTTGAGGACTTATTGGAAATTAAAGAATCATGAATAATATTTATATAAAAAGTATTAAGAAAATGGTTGTGGATTTTAATAGAATTAAAAATTTAATATATTCCATAGGAATATGAATTTTATATTGACCTTCAATGGGTGGTGGAAGACCCAATTTATAGGTGAAGAGAACAAGTTTTTTTAAATGTAACTTTTTATTATAAGAAGAAAACTTGTTTCACATGGAAATTAGAGACATGGTATAAAAAATGGAGAATTAGATAAGGTATGTTTGAGAAACCCTTAATCATTAATATTTGATATATGTTTTTAACATGTTGGTAGGTCTTTTACTCTTAGTATTTTCTCTTTTACCATATCTATTTTTTTCTGTTAAAAATAAATTGTACCTAAGAAATTTTCTTTTAACGACTAAAAAAATATTCCTTATTATATAATTTATACCTAATGATTAAAAATATTAAATCAACTTTTTTATGATAAAAAATTATAAGGGTAATAAATATTATATTAATATTAGCACACATAACATGTAAAACACATTTTGAAAAAAGTATATTATTATCATAAAAGATTATGAATAAAATAAAATATTCACAATAGTTAATTTATATGAAATTTATTGGTTAATTACTAAAAAAATCATTTTTTTGGCTTTTAATATAATATAATATATAAATCCACCTTATAAAAAAATAATTAAAAGAAAAATATGAAAATAATTATTTATTAGAGTAACATATTCGTTAAGTTTCAAAATGCTAAACATGAGTTTTTTAGTTAAATGTAGAAAACTTTAAATAAATAATTTTACTCCTTAGATATATTCATGGGACTAAAAAAAGTTTTATAAAAGTTTTATGCCTTATTAAGATGACGATAAATTAAGAAAATTTTATAGTATTAATAAAAACACTATTTTTCACCAATCCCCTAAAAATCAGTTTCTTCATAAAAATATAAAAAGTAGTGTTACAAATATTTTCACATTATAATTTAAAAAAGTAAGTTCATATTATAAACTTGAAATTCAAAAATATATGAATTTAGTTTTTAAAATTAATTATGAAATATAATAAAAAGCTAATTTTATTGAAAAATTTCATTTTTATGTGTTCTTAATATTATTTTATATTATTTTTTAATTTAAATAATGATAATATATTAGTTAATATATAATATTATTTTAGAATTGGTAAATTTAATTTATTTGGATAAAATATACAATACTTGAAAAATTATTATTTGATAAATAACAATCCTATTTAATATTAAATCATTTTTATAATTTATCCTCTAAGTATAATAAAATTTTGATTGAGAAATATATTTTTATTTTCAAGAGGTTATATTATTCTTATATCCCTAATAATATTAGTATAACATGTCATGGATCTTTTTTAGTTCAGTGTTTCAAGTGAAACATGTTATGTAACCTATTATTAATTTATAAAAAATTATTTCCTAAATTCATGAAGTGCTCCATTCCCCCCAATTAAATAAATCAAATCCTTGATATTTTTATTATCACCTAGAAATGAAAATAATTAATGATAACTAAATTATATACACAACCCAATATATAATTTCTATAGATATATTTATTTTAAAATAATAGGAAACATATCATCCCTCCCCCAAATAGGTCAATATTAATCATTTATTTTTATCCAATCATTTGAGATAAACATCCCTCATGATTTGGTATCATAACCCTATAATATAATTAGTTTTATACAAGATATAATTTTCATACTTTCTATGACATATGAACAAAATTTATTTTAAAATAAGAAAAGAGATTTCCCTATTTTGGTACTTAATATGGATTCTAGGTGGATATATCCCATCCATTTCCAAAAATATCATAAAATTATTCTAATAAAAAGATAGTAATAATTTCATGAATCATATTCCATAAAACTTATTTTGGAATAAAATAATAATATAATATTTTTATTGATAATATCACATCATTGCGGTTTTTATTTTATGTTTGACAACTTATTAGGTATAGTAGAGTGGCAAGACAAGAGTACACTAAAAAATTTAGAATTATGGGGTGGATGATGTCATGAACCAGATCTAGTCACCATAAAAACCATCACCCCACTAAGATTTTGGCAAGGCCTAAAGGGATTTACCAATCCCCACAGACTGGAAAAGTTCCTGGGTATCACAAAATGGAATTTGGGAACGATTTACCCGAGTTTATAAACATAAAACAACAAATAAATCCAACAGAACAAATCTGGATTTTTCAAAACAAACTATCTTTTACAAAAGTTCATAATTGAATTACATAATTTTAAAAACTTCTCAAAGACTATAACAAATTAAGAAACCCAAAATGGATATCCCAAGAACCTCCTCATAGAAATAGGAATCACCCTCAAGCCATCTCTACGACACTACACCAAGAAGGAACCGATAAAAACCAGAACTATTGGCACTAAAAGCTTTACCCAAACCTACTAAAAATAACCAAATCTACTTACAACCAAAAGTGTAAGTAGGGTGTGATAAAAATCCTAGTATGATTCTACCACTAAAATATCCCATGTGATAAACATTCAAATATGAAAAGCTTTCAAGTTTTCATAAACATGAAATGTTAATAAGAATTTTAAATAGATGCAACTTTAAATAAAAATAGTTTTGAAGTGGGATAATTTTAAGAATACACAATTTTAAATAGAATTCCAAAGATACTGAATTGTCTAGACAAACATACCGTATTATGATGGTAAGCATAAAGTATGTAATGAGCACAAAAAACAAGAAAATAACCTCTAGGCACTAGCTCGTTGTGAGTTCCAGGTACCTCGTATCTCGGTGAAAGTAACCATCACAATATTTGTTCTCGTGCACACGAGCCCCTAGTAAGAAGAATACCAATAACCTAGTGCTTCCCCAAAAACATCATCATAATCATAATAATATTTTAGTTATTATTGTCATCATCAAACATGCTACGTGAAACTGGGTCCAAACCCCATGAGATCACTAGCATACTAGTACATGTCCACCAACCTAGATACCCGAGTTTCCCTCTTATTCTCAAAAAATTTCAACAAGCCATAAAATATAATTTTCACATACAAACACCAATTCCACATCACCCACCCACCAAACATCCCATGCACATGTCATATAATACTCCTTTCAGAAACAAAATTCATTTTTCACATCAATCTCACAAAAAACATCCCATAAACATGTTTCACACCTTTCTTGCAATTTGATAAAACATTCTATGGATTTATAAAAAATTATAATTTTTTTGACATATTAAACCACCACTTTAACTATAAAAAAACCCATATTATTTGAACAAACTCACCAAAACAGTATATGTACATCATTTCCCCACTTTATTTAACTCAATAAATCATTTAAAATTTTCATAAAACAATCTTAAGGGGGTATAACCATGTTTTTCACCCAAAACCCATTTCAAAACATTCTTTACAGGCCAAAATCACACCAATACTAATCCAAAATATAATTGGAAGTCGTAACAACATTTATTAAACCCCTCTCAAGTGTTATAAAATTACCTCGAATTATACCACAAAAGCAACACATGAAAAAAACAAATTTTCAAACAATTATGAAACTTTGAAACTAAACACTTAATAAATAGTACCAAAAATGGTTCTATAACCAAAAATAATGTAATAATAACATGATTAAAATATAAATTAATCAAATATAACTCATCTTAAGATTTTTACACATGGAACCACATACCATCTGTGCCAAAAGCTCCAAACTGTTGTGTGAAACATCCATTACACCACCGCTACACCACAAGGAAGTAAAATCAAGACTTAATCCACAATATTTCATAACAAATAAAAAAATGAAACCCTAGGTATGACCCATATCTTCTAGAAATTTTAGAACCTCAAGAAAAGTGGAAGAAACCCTAAGAAAATGGGTGGAACATTAGAGGAAACACATTTAATTGAGAGATATTGAACAAAACTCCCCAAATACACCAATATATGAATTTACAAACTTCCAAAAATAGACATTAGGGTTGAATAAGTCTGATTAGGTCATGTGAGAATTTAAATGGAGGGAAAAGAGTAAAAATTGAAGGATTTATGAAAGAAACAATTTACCTACTCAAATCTGAAAGATTTGAGAAATATAGAGAGGTTTCTACCTCATCTATGATAAATAATATGATCACCAAATAGGGGGAGGATAAAATGGGAGAGCGTCTTAGAGAATTGGTCTTGGGTGAGAGTTGGAATCACTGAAAAATATTAAAAATTGAATGAGATATTAAATAATTAAAAAAACATTTTAAATAAGGAAATGGGATTTTGGGCTAGCCCAACACCTTAATAAAAAACCCAAATCCATCATTATTATGGATTCCTATGGGGTCCAAATTAATGTGGGGGTTTTAATACACCAGGAGATGAAAATTGGGAAGTGGAATGAGTGTAAAGTATTGAAAAATAAAGGTATTATAAAAGAAACAAAATTTATTTTTAAATCTGGAAATGGGCTCATAGTTTGGCTTAAATTTTGAAAACCCACAATTTCCACCAAAATGCATGGGAAACCCCAAAAACAAAGCAAGAGTGGAAATTAAATGAAAAATATCTTTAAAATATGTCATTTATGTGACAATTATCCCCACCATAAAACTTTCCTCTCGTGGAAAGCCACTGCAAGGCCAAAAGAAAAAACCAAACCCAACCGAAAGGCTGAAATGGACTCCTTTGCCAGGTTTCGCCCACCCCCGAAAGGTCAAAACACCTCCAGTGCACAATTAAGGAAGGAATACTCTCAAAAACCAAAATTTACACCACATTACTGAAATGATCAAGCATATTAAGAATTTTTCCCAAAATAAAACTCCTCAAACACTATCGGAAAAAGACTCAAGAAATTTACCCAAACGAACAAAAACAACGAACAAGGTTATACTTACCTTTCTATAAATAAACCGTTGGGAACTCTCCATTCCCAATGTTTACCCAAGGAATATTTTGGATGTTAGATATATCCAAACATGACTACCTATCACCAAGACAAAACCAAGGAAAAATCCAAGTTAGTAGTACAATGAGACACAAATGGTCTCTCCACCATAAGAGAAAACTGAAATTTTATAGAGAAAGAATCAAGAAACTAACAAGGGGAGGCCTGAACAGACTCCCTGGTACAAGGGGAATACTTCCATTCCAAATTTCCAAAGGAACTTACATGAGATTTATAGTGGGTCTCCCCACCATAAGAAACAACCATATTAACAGACCAGCATGGGATGACATAGAAAGACCCCAAATTTAAAGAGTTGGTATGACCACATTGGTAGTCCACATGATTTAGGAAACCATGCGCTAACCGTGGGGATCATTATATATTTATGATTTTATGGGGAATGGTTACTACTAAACGTGAACTCAACCTGTCTAGCCAAATTTAAAACCTTTCTCAAAAAACTCCCAAAGGGGGAAGGAAATAAATGAGGTAATAACCTGGACATGAGGTCCTCCCACCTCTTTCCATTGAACGAGAACAAAAAAAGAAAGATGATGACACCAGAGGTTTAAAAAACTCCCATCTTTCATAATGAGGATATTAATTTGTAAAAGTGTTTGAATGACCTTGGTATTTCCTCTAACTATACGCCAGCTTTTACCAGGGCCTATGGCTGTAGCTCAAAGGATTGAAGCATCTTCACCCTCGTAATTAGGCTTTGGAAACCCCTGAATGTAACTTCTTCTTTCGGTGCTACAAACAACTACCTCGTAATCCCATATGGGTACACCAAGACATAACACACTCCAAAACTCACTCTATGCACACAAACCACCCCTTGTTTTCCTCAAATGAGAAACAAAAGGAGAAAAGAATATATATAAACAACTTCCTTTAAACAAAGGTTATTGATATTTCCCAAAAGGAGACACTTATGACAAAAGAAAGACTCACAAAATATTGTACAACTTCACCTTTATATTCAAACGAGCACATGACATCACAAGGTTTCACCGAACATGACCATTGAGACTGATTGAAACATTACATAGAGAGGGACCTTATACAACATTCCCAAACATCACACAATTCTAGAAAGTGGCCAGAACAACCTCTCATGACCTTATTTTCCACACTAATGGTTTAACATGAACCCCTTATTTGAAGAGACTACAAAGTACCCAGAGGCCCTCTTAGAAACCATCCACACTAACAACCTCAAACCACTTCCACCTTCAACGAATTAGGTAACTTAAGAAACTATGGTCTCTTTCAACCTTACACAAGCACTCTCCCACTACAAGAGGATCAAAAAAAAACCAATAAGGTAAAGGGTGTAGACTCAATCTACAAAGCTCGAGAAAATGATTCCTCATATTGATCAACTGGAGGATCTTCCCATGGCAAAACAATATTCTCTTCTATTCAGTCATGCATTAACTCTTAGTGGGGGAATACCTTAACCAATTAGAGAACACAAGGACCCAACCAAGCTGGTCCATTGGTCAAAAATTACCACAAAACTGATCCAAAAACATGAAGGGATCCACCGTAAAGGCATCCCGAAACATTTTTCCTAAGGAGACCACTAACCAGCCCTTCAACTCAGCTTACCAAAGAAAAAAAAACCCGAAAAAACCATTCAAATAGGAGGGTTTCTTGGAATCAAAACATACCACAATGACAAAATTTATAGAAACACATAAGACACAACATCACAAACCGGTCATCAAGACATCAAGTTTTCCTATAAAATTATCTCTATGAAAATAAATGGTTCAGTGGTTAGCGTATCCACTAATGCTACCCCATGGGCCTCACACATGCATGTTTCTATGCCACATTGGGAACCCTCCCTATGTCTATCCCGAAACTCATCTAGTCATGAAATTAACAATCCATCATGCCATATAACCCTTAGCATGTGGTCACTCATTAAAATACCGAAGGTTAAAACAAAAATTCTTTCCACTTTTCAAAACCCAAACAGTCAACCAATACTTACCCTTTTTTCCCTTTAAGACCGCTACCCACGAAATCAAAATCCCAATTCAAAACCTACAAAATTTTTAATAAAGGAAAAATCATTCAAATGAAAACTCAATTTCAAGATATTCACATCAATTTTAAAACATCTAAAAAGTGTCTCTATGCTAGGGTTTCCCCCCGACGCTGCCTTCCTCCCCTGCTGTGGATCGGTTGTGGTCCTCTCCTTAGTTCATTGTCCTAGAGACCTCATGGAATATTGTTTCTTCCGGTATCCACGCCGATACTTGGGCTCGAAAAACTCAAAATATCTCACCATTTTCTGGCCTCGATTCATGGCGGCACGATGAGGGTCCATTTTTCATGCTCTGACTGCTACAATGAAGGTTGTCGCCTCGTTCTATGTCGATTGCAGGTATGTTGAGTAGATCTAATATCTGTGTGCTTTATAGGTGGCGATGGGATTTGCATCTTTGGACTGAGGCAGATCTTATTCTAGTGCTATTTTCGGTGACGGTTCTTGTTTTCTATTTTATTTTTCTAAGTTTCGTGATTTTGGTTGGAGTTTTGGATGAGTTTCTAGTTCAGATCTCGATTTGTGATTTCCAGTTGGTCTGCTTCGGTGTTGCGGAGGTAGTGTGGTCTTTCAGCGGCGACAATGGTTTCCATCATGATTTTGAATTTAACAATGGTATATGAAAGGCTTCATATTTTTTATTGGTTTGATTTGTGAAGATTTTGCCGTTTTGTCATTGATACTTCTGTTTGTATGGATTGTATTTTGAGGGGTTTTGCATTATGGATCTGCAAACTGAAGTTATTTGGGAAAGGAAACTAGTTCACCTACATGGATATTTTAGAAGAGATTTAGAGCAGAGAGTTTTCACTATCTATCTCTATTCAGATTTTGAAGTTTGAGAGGGTATGACAATAGTCATCGGTACTAGGCCCGCAGAGTCTTGCACGTGACATTTGATGAGCAGTGTTGTGATGGTGAAATATAGTGTTAAAGTGATTGATGCAAGGGAGGAGTTATCTTTGTATTTAATTTTGTTGTTTTTAGTCCTCAGATCTTAGACCATGAGGCTTTGTTTGAATGTCTTAGTTTCTAAATTCATGTTGGGTTTTCCCTTACCCTAAAAATGGGGTTTATACTAATAAAAAAAATTAATTTTCAGTCAGTAAAACATCTCAACCCCTTTCAAAACACTTCCAGGTTTTTAACAAACACCATTTCATTAGCACACATTCACTGAAAAACTCATCTCTTCTTGTTTAATGATTCGTAAAACTTTTCAAAAGATCCCGAATCATTCAATTCAAGTACATTAATTTCAAAAAAATTTACCCTATTTCAAAACACATCTAATTTATTGAAAAATTCCATTTCATAAATCGCTATTAAATTGGGAACTCAAATCTTCTCATTTTAAAATAAGATTCAAAAATAACATAAAAAATTTCAACTAATCTCTAGTTACCAAAAAAAAAACATTTCCAAACTCTACACAAGACCTCCAAAAAATTTCATCCCATTAAAACACCTTTCAATAGTTTAGAAAACTCTTTTGGAAGCACTTTTTTATAAAAAACTTTAACATAATTTCCTGCTTTCAAAAGAGGTGTAAACACACCATTTTCCATTTCAAAACAATTCTGAAAAATCTGTTCCACCATTTCACAAATCAAACCATTCTCTATTTATTAGAAAATAATTTCACAAAAACCTTACACTTCTTAAAACCATATCATTTTTTCTTTAAAACCAAACTTCCCTGATTTTAAAACTAAAGGAAATAAGAAAATTTGAGGGGAAACTATTTTCAGTGGGTGACTTGGACATATGGTTGTTGACCATATTTCAATCACTTCACCATCATAGAGAGTGTTCTAGAAAAATATCCCCAGATCCACATGGCTTTCCCGACCCTGCGATCTCACTGAGATCATTAACCCAACTGTCTTTTCATTACCCCTAATCATCATTAAAACGAGAAAACAAAAGGACTCAGATAAATACTGACTTCCCCTAGAAACTCGAATCCTATCATGAGGTTTGATGGCCAGTCACACTACCCATAAATGGAATTCAAGTCCTGATAATCCCAGATCCTGACTATCTCAACCCATCCCTAGTTAACGAAACCCAAAGAGAGCGAACCTAACCTCATTTGATACCATATTTCATGTACCAAATCTGGCCTCCATTAAAATCGGCACCCGACCCAGCTCATGGAAAGCCTCGAAGGGAATTCACGATCCCCATAGAATGGCACAAGTGCTCAGGTATCAGAAAATAAAATTTCTCAATGATTTACCCATGTTTATAAACATAAAACAACAAACAAATCCAACATAACTAATCTTGATTTTTCCAAACAAACAATCTTTTAAAAAAATTTTAAAATTGAATTACATAATTTAAAACAATTCTCAAAGACTATAACAAATGAATAAACCCAAATTAGATAGCACAAGAACCTCCTCATGTCAAGAGGCACCCCCATCAAGCCATCTTCACAACACTGCACCAAGAAGGAACTAATAGAAACCCGAACCATTAGCACTAAAATCTTTACCCAAAACTACGACAAAAGAACCAAGTCTACTTCCACCCAAAGGTGTAAGTAGGTCGTGAGCCAAATCCCAGTAGGATTCCACCACTAAATTATTCCATGTAATAAAAATACAATGATAAAAATCTTTCAAGTTTTCATAAACATGAAATGCTAATAAGAATTTTAAAGAGATGGAACTTTAAATAAAAATAGTTTTGAAGTGGGATAATTTAAAGAATCAATACTTTTAAATAGAATTCCAAAGATACTGAATTTTTCATCCAAACATACTATATACCGATGGTAAGAATAAAGTATCTAATGATTATATGAAATGGGAAAATAAATCCTAGGAACTAGCTCGCTATGGGTCCCAGGTACCTCGTATCTCGATGAAAGTAACAATCACAATATCTATTCTCGTGAACACGAGCCACTATTAGGGAGAATACCCATAACCTAGTGGTTCCCTAACATCGTCATAATAATAATCATCATATTATAGTTAGTGTTTTCATCATCAAAATTGTAATGTGAAATTGGGGCCAAACTCCACGAGATCACTAGTATACTAGTACACGTCAATCCACCTACATACCTGGGTTTCCCTCTTCTGCTCATATAAGTTAAATAAGCCATGAAATATAATTTTCACATGGAAATACCACTTCCACATCACAAAACCACCAAACATCTAACACACATGTAACATAATACTCCTTTCACAAACAAAATTAATTTTCACATCATACTCACACAAAACAGCCCACAAACGTGTTTCATGCCTTTCTTGAAATTGGATAAAACATTTCAAAATTTTTTAAGGAATTCTAAAATTCTTTTACATCTTAAATCACCATTTTATCTTTCAAAAACCCATCTTAGGTAAACACACTAACCAAAATAGTACATGTACATCCTTTTCCCACTTTTTTTAACTCAATAAATCATTTAAAATTTTCATAAAACAATACAAAGGGAGTATAACCATTTTTTTCACAAAAAACCCATTTCAAAACCCTTTTTTAGGACAAAATAACACCAATACCAATCCAAAACCGAATTGGAAGCCCAAACAACATTTATTGAACCACTATCAAGAGTTATAAAATTACCTTGAATAATACAACTAAATATATGCATGAAAACACAAATTTTTAGACAATTATGCAACTTTTAAACTAAACACTTAATAAATACTACCAAAAATGGTTCCCTCACCAAAAATAATGTAATAATAACATGATTAAAATATAAACGAAACAAATCTAACTCTTTTAAGGATTCCTACACATGGAACCACATACCATTTGTGCCAAAAACTCCAAACCGTTGTGCGAAACATCAATCGCACCACTGAAACACCACAATGAAGTTAAATCAAGACCTAATCCACAATATTTCAGAAAGAAGACAGAAAATAAAACCCTAGTTATGAACCCTAGAAGCAAGACATCTTAGAACCTCAAGAAAAGTGGAACAAACCCTAAGAAAATGGGAGGAACATGAGAGGAAACTCAGTTAATTGAGAGATCTTGAATAAAGCACCCCAAATAAACAATTATATGAATTTAAAAACAACCCAAAAATTTTGTGTGATTTGAATAAGGCTTAGTATGTCATTTGAGATATTAAATGGTGGTAAAAGAGTAAAAATTGAAGGATTTTTGAAAGAAAAAATTTACCTCTTCAAATCTAAAAGATTTGATAAATCCATATCATTTTCACCATAATTCGTGATGAATATGAGCTCTAAAGAGGGTGATGAGAGTATGGGACTGTGCCTTGGGTATTTGGGCTCGGGTGAGAGTTTGAATCACCAAAAAACCTTAACAATTGAATGATATATTAAAAAATTAAAAATAAAATTTAAAGAAGGAAATCAGGTTTTGGGCTGACCCAACACCTTAATAAAAAACCAAAATCCATCATTATTATGGATTCCTATGGGTTCCAAATTAATATGGTGGTTTTAATATATTAGGAGATTCCAATTGGGTAGTTTAATTGGTGTAAATGTTTGAAAAATGAAGTATTTATAAAGGAAATAGAATTTATTTTTAAATATGGAAATGGGCTCACAGTTTGGCCCCAATTTTGAAAACACACCATTTCCACCAAAATGCATGGGAAACCCCCAAATCAAAGTAATAATGGAAATTAAATGAAAAATAACTTTAAAATAATTCATATATGTGATAGATGACAAGTGTATCTTTCACTACTTAATTATCACTATCTACTTCAAAAATATTCATTGCATAGTTTTTACCATGTTCTTTTAGTCTAAGATGTTTTTTGTAGAGATTTTCATCTTAATACCTTGGATTACTAAATAGGTTTTTATAGTTCCCAAAGTCCTCGCATATAAAAAATTGAATTTCAAATGGATCTTTTCAGAGAAAATTATTAATATCTATCATGTTTAGTGAAATCTCCCTTTTTCCTAAAAAAGTGTCACTCGATTCCATCCCTTTCCCTAGATATAATATCTTCTCATTCCTTTGATACATTTGTCTAGGTGCCTATTCCAGTATTTTTAACATAAATAAAATTGAATCTCTATTATTTTATCATGCTCATCACCTAAAATTCTATAAAACCCAATCATTCTCATCATTGGCACGTTCAGATGTTTAGAAAGACCCATGTTGTTAATCATAACTAAAGATATTTAGATAGAATAACCCAATGTTTTTTACACCAAATTCTATCTTATTGGATTTATCTTTGGGGATGTCCCCATATTTCCCAACACATCGATTACTAAATCGGTTTATACTTTCATCAATCAGTACATGAATAAATGAATTTTAAATATAAGAATAATTTTTTTATGACCTAATAAAAATAAAAACTATTAACTTAAAGTAATACATAATAAATATCATGTGTACCTAAATTTATAAATTTCTTTCTTTCAATATATTTCATTTTCCCATTTATTTATCTAACCATAAGATATTGAAGTGTTTAAATTGTTCATAAATTTCTGTAGAGTATGCAAATCACCATTGTATATCCATAGGTGCATCAAACTAGGCGTGTAGTTAGAAATCATTTTCATGCACCTAGTAATGATTGAGTTAATATCCAACTATTATTTTATAGGTTATTACTTTTAGGTTCATCTATTATAGATCCAAAATATACTTATAGTATCTAAATAGGGATGCCTTTTCTAGGATACAATATAATCAATACATTACCAAAATTTCAATATGGTATCATATTCATTTAATTATCCCAGGGTTTTTCACAAAAGGTGTCCCATATTATTCCTATGAAAAAACTAGACTAATTTTCAAAGTTAACTAAAAAAATATTTGAAAATAAAAAAAACCATTCTCTAATACCAACTGAGGTGCCCAAGACCCACACTCCTAGAAATAAATCTAATAAAACATTTTTAAACACTAGATTTGATATAAATAGTGGTGAACCAATATAATTATTTATTTATTTTACATCATTTCCATAATTTAGTCATAATATCTCAAAAATAATATCACAATCCTAAAAATGTAAATTTTAGTAACTTTTAAGACCAACTACATGAAAAACATAATTTATGATACTTGTGAACATTTCCCTATAATTTAACCACACTAGACTTACTTATAAACTCTACATTGGTTATAATTATCTACATAACCTGGGTATTGGAAAAAAAAGTAAAGGGTGATCTCAAACACTAAATAGGGTGAAAACTCACCAATATGTCATCAAGGTCTAGATCATTAGCATATAATGAATCATGATAATGGGATAAATATATTATTTAAAACAATATATAAGATTAAGTGTTTCCCATAAACTATTATAAAATTACATGTAATCTAAATTGATTAGGCATATAAAATTACATTTGAGTGTGAGATAATTATCTTTTCCCATAAATCATAATTATAGGAAAATGTCCTAGAAGCGCAGCATATGAATAATCATATGAAACCATAACCTAGTTAGCATAGAATATCCAAAATTATGTTAATGCCCAATATTTTTAGGATAGTTTAACTAAAATTACATCAACAAAAAATAATAACATCATGATATATGAAGCATTACCCAATGAATTAGATTATGATATAAGAGAATAATCATTATTATTATAATCATCCATATATATATATATATGTGTGTGTGTGTGTTCCATTACAATGTAAACAAAATCATAACTAAAAAATCATTTAATTAACAAATAAAAAATAGAATGGTTTCATGAAAAAATTCCAAAAATAAACCATAAGACATATGGATAACAAAGTCGGATGGTGGTATAAGAAATTCCCATAGTTTACTATAAGGAGAATCAAGGAGGTTAAAGTACATGAAAAATACATTTTTAAAATTATTTTATTAATAACTTGAAAAATAGAACATTTATTTTGAAAAAAATAAGAATTAAATTTATTTGTTAAACCATTTAAAAATATATAATGGAATATTAATTAATAAGAATGGACATAATAGAGAAAGAATTTTTTCATGCTAGAAAATGTTAAAATATATTTCAGAAATAATTTTTAACATTATGGTAAAAATATGGGGTTACGTGTCACATTAAGAATAGATTTTTGAAAAGTTGAAGTGATTTTTTTGAATTATTTTACATCAAAAAAGAATAATCAATAATTTAGTCTTGGAAAAAAATAAAGGTTATTCTAAAAGAAATGTGTAGTGGAGAAAAAAATTAATAACGGGGAATGAAAATTCCTTTATAATATTTTTAGAAAAAATTTTATTTAAAACCCACCATGTGAGGTTCCCCAGATCTACACATCCGGTTCCAATCTAAAAAAAACCTTCTTCAAATATTTCATTTTATATAATTTTAAATTTACCATGATAAACATACATATATTTAACATCATCTTCATAACATAAAAATTAAACATCATAATAATCTCACAATTCGAATAATCTAAGATCTAGTTTTTTTAGGATTGGCTACATTAATAATTTTTTTTACAATTCATGTAATAATTTCTCCATAATTAAGTGACACTTGAATTCATTATAAATTCCCCATAATTTATAGCCATCTTTATAACCTATAGAATTCAATAATAATAAAAGGGTCACAAAAACATTATGTAATGAAAAAATTATCAACATGAAATCAAGGGTTATATCACAAGCATAAGATAAAACATGATATTGGGAGAAATATCTTATTAAAATGATCATGGGACAATATAGGTTGTTAGTAAGTCATGATAGGAGGACATGCTATCTCAAATGAATAAAATATACCGTGGAGAATGAGTGTGGATTGATTAAAAAATAATAAAAATCCATTGATAATAATCATAGACATAAGTAATTAAAATGTATCTTGAACATGAACATTTCAAAACAAAAAAGATTAGGAAAAACAAAATAATGATGTATAATTACCTTCATGAGTTACTAATTGCACTAAAACTTGGTGGAAAAACTTAATTGAAACATGTACATGTATCTAATGATATATAAACCCATAAAAAATGCATTAGTTGTATATATAGGACCCCAAAAATTATTCATCCAAACATATATGTGCCACTTGAAGTCAATCATTTCTCATAACATAATGAAATCATGGAAATAAAATGGCATTCATATATTTTCTAAATTGCATCACATAATTAGAAATCCGAGATTAGATGGTCGATACCAACATTCAATATACAAATATTTATATTTCCTAGAGAAATTTTTAGAGTGATTTTTAAAACATTACTCCATTTGATTTATCTATTTTAACAAGAAAAATAGAAGTGATACCATGAAATAGATCTTTTAAAAAACAATCCTTGAATTTTTTTTAAAGATAAGAAATTAAGAATAATTTCTAAAAATAAATTTTAAGTGGTTATTTTTTTTAAAACCACACCTTAAAATGAACACAAATAATGGATCCATGAATAATAAACAATATTTTTTTTCAAAATTAATTTGAGGGGAAGATAAAAATAAAAACTTTAATGTGAAATTCTTTTTAATATTTTAAAAATATGTTTACTAAGGTACACATCGTAATTAATGAGATAAATAAACCCCTTTGAAAATAGGTAAATTGAATTTCAAAGTCATCCATAAATAAAACAAATTTGGACTTCAAATTAATAATTAACTAAAATTAAAAGTAAATAAAAATATGAGCATGGGTGAAAATTCATCATTAAAGAGAATGATAATCATTCATAACAACTCTATAATTTTGTTGGGAATAATTTTTTCATGGAATAATATTTGAATTAAAATTTTTATTTTACCTATAGAATGATAATTTTCAATATAAAATATTAGTGTTTAAAAAAAATCCTTGAAATAATAAATTCTATATGAAATATTATAACTCATAGAAAAGATATTTTAGTCAACCAAAAATCTTATAAAATTAATATCACATGAATTAAAAAACCATGTAAGGTGATAAGTGAATTTATTTTATACATTATTGATATTAAAATACATTGAATTTATGATTTAATTGATAATACTTGCCTCTATACCTTATTTTTAAATTTATATTTAGAAGGATGTGATATTTTATAGAAAAAAAATAAAAAGGGGCTAGATTTTTGAAGTTAAATGACAAAATTACATAAAGGAAGAGCATGTTGAAGAATTGAAAAAAGATATATTAACATCATGTAATCAATATATTATGTGACCTGTTTACACAAAATTAATTCAATACATAATGTGATGTGAAGAAAAGTGCTATATGAATTTACACATCGTCCAATCACCTCACATCATGTAATTTCCTGACAGACCCAATTACAAACCTTTGATGGGATTTTCATTGAAAATCTAAAATATTTTACCCTTAGGCCCACCTAGGAGACTTTATTACTACATTATAATGATATCTAATTCATTATGTGTACTTGGTAGTTCTATAAATAGAGGCCTATACTACTTTTGTGAAGGATATCTCAGATACCAAAGGTAAGAGTGAAAAGATGTGTTATTCAGGGTCCTCCCTAATTTCATTTCCATATTCATTATGCTTTCTTTTTTATTATTACCTACCTCCTTATCCATTTTCACTATTATGAGGTAATAAACTATCATTATTCTAGGTTTATATAATAAAAGGGAAAGGTATTTCTAGATTAATTTCATTTTATTTATTCATGTATTTGGTTTTCTATTATTTATTCAATCAATTTTTAATAACGGTCTTGTACTTTTATCAATATAATTGTTATTTTAATTTGAAAGGAACCTAAAAATTGATAAAATTACAACACTAAAAAGATGAATGACCATTTTAAAATTTAGTGGAATCAGGTTTAAATATGGTCTCGATACAAACTTGATTTCGTGGAACCCTAAATTATTGAACAAAGGGAAATAAGGAATTTTTATATCAAAGAGGGGATACTATGACCATTGAATCTCCATCATAATGAATGTGATACCAATCATAGATTAATTAATTTTTTCAAAAATACAATGGAACCTAAGAACAAAAATTAAAAAACCCATGCATGATTTCAAAAATTGATTTTAGACCAATCAATCTGTTACACTTTGATTTCTTCTTTCATTTTCTCAAAACTATTTACAAAATAATCAATATTATTTTATTTCATCATTTTGATTCATAAAATCAATAAAATAAGAAAAATCTTTTGAAAACATAATAAAACTAATTTACTGTCTTTGTGGGTTCGAACTTGACCTTCTACATTATTACATTTTAATTAATGGAATACTGTAGTCTGAGTTTTTATAAATTTGTATTTTGATTAGGCCCGTAGAGAAATAAAAATTCCCCATGGGAATGTCATAAGAAAGAAATAATATGGATTTGTAAATACCTATAATTTAATGATATGTATGATTAATTTAACTCATATGGTTATATATACACTACATAAAACAAAACAATTTGTGAATATGGAATTTATCTCAAATAATGATAATTGAGATGAATATCCTTTACGGACATCATAATTATAGAAGTAAGTAACATATGTATAGGGTTTGATGTGATTGAAATTTAAATCCTAAAATAATAAAAATAAAAATCAACATAATACAATCATAGGAAAGAACATACCTAATATATTAGAATATTATTATAGAAGAACAATCATAACCCAATAAATTAAATTAAGTTGATGAAAACCCTTATAAAATTTATAACTTTTGAATCAGAAGGACATCATAAGAAAGAACATGAAATGAATTATAAATAAAAATTAATTATAATTAAATTATTGATAAAATAAATTCATATAACATAATATACACCACATCCTTTGAAATAAGTGATTAATATGAATCAGATATCTATGGAGAAAAATTGAGATTCCAAATCCCTTAACTTAATCCCCGAATTCCATGAAACCTATTTTTCATACTATATAAATAATATATATATTATTATAAACTATACCAAAACATTTTTTATTCCAATAATCTCTTATTAAAATAATTTATAACCATTTATTTTAAATATATTATTTTCTTATAATTTATTTATATCATTAATTTTTTATTAATTTCGATTGTTTGGTTTAGTACTCGTTTCATAATAGAGGTGTAGATTTTTATTTAAAAATTAAAATTTAATTATTAAAATATCATTAACATTACTATAATATATTTTTTATAATTATTAATAATGTTTTAATGTTATTTTATTATTATATATTTATTATTCATGATGACTAAGTGAGTGATGATATTATTTTGGAAATTTCCCTAAACGATGGGTGGTATCTCAATAACTGGATAGATATTAAAAATAAAATTAAAGAAGAAAAAAAATAATTAATTCAATATTATTAAAAAATATCCCATAAAATTATTATTACTAATTTACCAATTGTTGAAATTTATATTATTTTTCATGTAGGTTGTTAAACCTAGGAAAACAAGATCAAGCTATAATCTATGGATGAGTATGGTTATGAAAGTGTTTCCATTAGGATAATTTAATTATTAAATGATCATAAAGATATTATTTTTATGATATTATTGTTTTTAATAATATTATATGAGATTTGGATAAATATGTATAGGATAGAGTGAATAATTGAATACTTCAATTTCATAGAGGTTGTAGCCCACATGTACTCACAAGCACCACGTTTGAATCCCATTGAATATGTGAAAAATTGAGAATGGTTTATGATATAATAATTCTAATAAAATAAAAAATATCTTATTAATCCATTAAATAGACACATATAACATGTTGTGAATGATAGTGATGAAAAATGAATCACATCATTCATTCATGCAGTAATATGCATGTTAGTAAGATGATGTATTCATTTTTTAAAAGTTTTTCTAAGAAGGTAGAAAATGGATATTCCATTTGTATAATAAATTTTTACCATATTATAAATATATATGTTAAAAGTTCATTAATATATTTTTAGGGGACAAATAAAGAAAATAATTATGAGTGCTCAATTCATAACATTTCCTCCCCCTTTATTTTTTCTCCATTAGGTAAGACCTTTAGGCTCATTTTAATGATCTTTTTAAAATAATATGGATTTTAGGATATGTATAGGGAGTCAAGAAGAGTCTAGGGTAGAGATATGACGTAACAAACCCAACTATGGTAACCCAAAGACAATGTATACTTTATTAAATTAATATAAGATATAAGGGGTCACATTACCAAGGATCAATCAGTTAAGTATTTTTAAAGAACTAGATAAATACATGATTACCATATTACATAGGAAATAAAAACATATCATAATAAGAATTATCTAAAAATTTATGTTTTTCATAATATCCTTATTTATATTTTGGGGAAAGGAAATCAAAATAAGGGTGAGATAAAATACTCAGAAAGAGTTAAATACATCAGATGTTATCATGAGTAAATAATCCATTATCAATATAGAATGGTAAATAACTAAAACAAATGAAATTTATTCAATACCTTGTGGATGAAATGCATCCAGGGATAATATAAATTTAATACTCTCATGGATAATAATAACCATATTCTCAATGAAGTAGACACATAATATTAGACTTCATGATCTCATATATAATGATATATTTACCATCAAAGACTTGTGCCAATATGGTTTAATCTATGGGTAGGTATACTCCAAAAACCAATTTCATAAGGATCACCAACTAGTTTGTCTAATGATATCTTTCAATACATTGAGAGTCTATCTATAATCGGACCCCACCCATTACTGCATATATGATGCATTCCTCATACATTGAATAATCTATTTAATTCATAAACAATAAGACTGATCTAAAAATTTCAATATTTAGTAATAAATACATAATATCAATATTTCTCTAGTCAATCAAATAGATTTTATAGGATATTATCATATGTGGAAATTATATATGATATTTGGAATAATTATATACATGATACACAAAATATGAATATTTAAGAGAAATATAATGTTCGATGAAATATGATCTGAAGAAAGTGAGTGTTTCAAGATTAATTTAATGACCACAAAATTAATAAGAGATAAAATATATCTATCAATTCATCAAAAATATATTTTTGTTATAAATAAATTTCATTTACTGAACAAAATAAAATGGAAGAAAAAAAATTAAATTATGTTTTCTATAAATATTTTTAATATTAAAACCATTGAAAACTTATAGAAGAATATAAATATCATAAATGTTTATAGTGGTGAGAAATTCTTCAAATATTGCATACATTAAAGAGGAAACATTCCTTTCAACTTATATCAAATGTTGAAAATGACCCATTTCTAAAAAATTAGAATGTTTACTTTCAAACCTTATAAAAATTCAAGGATGAATTAAAATTTCCATAATAAATAATTTAATTACATAAAAATGAATTTTTGTAAAACAATTTTGAGAAAATGGACATAGAATAAAAATATACCCTATCAAAAGAGAAATAAGATCAGATTTTCTTTTAAACATTTTATCAGTTTGATTGAAGTTACAAAGAGAGAAGATTTTATGTAAAATATGGAAGTAACTTAAATTTACAGATGATAAGAAACTATATATATCTTATAAATGTTATGTTATAATATTCCTTTAATGGGAATAATAGAAATCCCAAAAAAATGAGATTGAAAAATAAATTCGTACCTCTTTGGTAACATTTAAAATGTAACAGTTTGAATGTGTTAAAATGAATTAAAAATTTAATAATTATTAATAAATAGATATTAATGTTTAATACCTAAAAGGTATATTATATACACCACATAGAAATAAATAGGTGTTTAATACCAAATATGTGTTAATAGAATGCAAATTGAAATGAAATACCTTACCTCAAGTTAAAATTTCCCCGTAAGTGATTTTAACATCATGTATCATAACTTTAGATTTATTATACTTAAATAATATATATATATATATATAATATCATGTATGATCTATTTATAAAATTTAAATAACCATTTATTAATAATTATTTATTAAAATCACTATTTCTGAGTGTTAACTATTTCATTTTCAGGTAAGTTTCAGTTTGGTAGCTTATGTCATTTTATCTTTATAGTGTTTAAATCATCTAAAGAAATGCTATAATGATATAAATATAATATATATTCATTATTTACATATTTATAATCATCCATGATGTTTAGAGATAGGGAAATGAAATACATCATTCATGCTGAAGGTAGGCCATATGCACACATGAACATTATTTTCACTTTTCAATGGAGAGAAATAAAGAAAAATAAATAATAATTATACCTTAAATAATAATTATTATATGAAATATATTATTTATACTCATTAAATATATCCTTATTACCATCTATTGAAATTATAAATGAAAAATGAATCAAATTACTTCATATAGGTGGTAGTCGACACACATGCACGAGCAACATTATCATTTTCCAACACATTGAAATCTTAGAAGGTAAATGATATATTATATTTATTGAACCATAATTTTTTTATAAATATAATATATAATCAATATTTAAATATTTATAACCATCCAAGTAAAATGGTGATGACAAATGAATTACATCACTTCGTGGAGACGATAATCCCTACGTATGCATGAGCGATGTTTTCGCTTTTTGTAAGATGGAAAAGAGGCAGAAAATGGTTTTACCATAATAATAATATCATATAAATATATTTATGATATTGGATTTATTATTTTAGGATGGGCATGGTATATTTATATGAATTGTAATAAAAAATAAACTTGATAGATCCAGTAAAGATAATTACTTCTTCTTCGGTAGAATTACTTTAGATCTATTCTTAAGGATGCTTAGAATGGTCTTTCATGAAGATCCAAACCTATAAATAATAAATATAGAAGTTTCAAAGAGAAAATTTTAGGGTTTTATTAATCTATGTCACTCAAAGTGGTGTAATTAAGAGAGGGGAGGAGTGTCCTTTTATAATTGAGGTGAGTATCACACTTATAATTTTCTCAAGTTTTAAAATATTATTAAGTCTTTTTATAATAAAACGGATCCAGAATGAATAAAGTTTTAATTTTATAATGGTAAGGTTGAAATAAAACCATAAAATGGTATTTAATAATGTCTCTAGGTCATTTTAACCCTAATAATTTGGTTTGACCCCCTCACTATCAATTTTTAACCTTAACTACAATAATGTTTTTTTCAATATGAAAGGGTTGTCATTTTACCTATAAGCTAAAAAAATTATCATAAGTAGAAAAGTCATGAAATTTTAAACTATTTATGATCATAATTTTCCTATTTTAATATTTTTTTATTTTAAGATATTATAATCAAATATTATTTTTCATAAAATATCATTAATGTCTTTTTAACACTATTAATCTAAGTTGAATTTAAATAAATCAAGAAATATATAAAATTTTAATATAATAATTTCATCCATAAATAATAAATTATTATTAACTAAATTTTTTAACCATAATTAATCCTAAAATCATTAGTTTTATTGTTTTCAAAATTATTTACTTTTATTTTTCCATTTCATTCAGAGGCACCATGTCTGTGTTGTATAATGGTTTAATGAAATAATAAAATCTCCAAAAATTAGAAATAAATTAATATCTTAAAAATAATTTAACTAATATCAAAATAAATATTAATATTTATTCAGAAACTATTTTTTCTAGATGTGAACATATAAGAGAAATTTAATGGCAAGAAAGTGACAATTTATTTTTCCCTTTACATAAAATAATTTAAATGTAATTATCGAAGGAAAATGGAACCAAAATGCAATATATTTGAAGTTAGGATAGTTATTTTATAATTAATCTCATCCAATTAAATATAGGCAAGGTTTGGATAAATTTTTATTACCTTATCAGATTATTTTTAACCTTAATTTCTAGATTTACCCTTTATCATGGTGATAAATTTACCAAAATTACTATTCCTAATGCCAAACACTAAATTGAAACAATTTAAAAAATTGGAACCTCATAATTATAAATAAGTAATTAATTTTATTATATTTAATTCTAATAAATTTCATAAATTAATTTTAAAATAACACCATAAAATGAAACAAAAAAGGGTTTCTAGAAAAAAACACTTTAAACCTAAAAATCAAATTATTTAAAAATCAGGTAAAACAATGATGTAAAAAGAATTTATTAGATTATTTAAAATAAAATGGAACTTATATCACTTAAATACAAAATCCAACATATAATGGTATTTTTTTTATTTACTTTATTTATAGAAAATAAATGATTGTTCCAAAATATCAATATTTTTGACAATTCACTAAAAAATAAATCTTTTGAAAGAAATCGCAAAATTTAACCATAATATAATTTTTATATAATGATTTCATAAATAATATATCTATCACATATTTATATTCCAATGGTTTTTATGGTTTTTTTAACTCGGTGTTTTGGGTAAAGAAATCTTTTAAAGAAGGTAGATTTACTTAAATAGAAATATATCATAAAATCTCAGGGTGTTACATTCTATCGCCTTTTAAATTTTTAGCCTTGAAATTATATCATTTTGATATAAACTACTTATGATACCTCTACCTCATCATATCCTCATGTTCCAACGTAGCTTCCTCAAATTTATGGTTTCAATAGAAAGCCTTGACCGGATGAGTGGTCTTTTTCCGTATCACTTTCTCTCTATGATCTAGAATCTCCACCAGTTCTTCCTCATAAGATTGATATTGATCTAGTGGTATTAACTCCAAGTTAAATACATTTTAAGGATTAGTTATGTAATTTCTCATGATAGATACATTAAAAACATAATGAAATTGAGATAGATTTGTTGTGATCTCCAATATATATGCTACTATCTCAATACGGTGAATAATTATAAAGGGAACGATATATCTAGGTCTCAGGATTCCATAAGTTCTGAATATCATAACCCTATACCATATATATATTTGTAGGAATACATTTTCACAAACATCAAACTATATATCTCATTGATGATTTTCATCATAACTTTTTTTTTGATGTTGATATTCCCTTATATTATTTTGAATGGATTTAAACTTCTCTACCATTTCCCCATCTAGATCAGGTTATAATATATTTATATCTCCAAATTCATTATAACACATTAGATTTCCTCACATCCTCTAGTAGACGGATTCATAAGAATCCATATTAATTCTTGAGTGAAATTTATTTTTGAAGAAAATTATACCAAAGAATGGTGTTGATCTCAACCACCTTTGGAATCCATTGAGAAAGATATTACCATGTATTCTAGAGTTTGATTGACCCTCTTATATTGAAAATTTTTGTGAGGATGACAAGCTATACTAAAAATCAAATATATATCCATATCCAAGTAAAGGATTCTCTAGAACTTTTAGGTAAAACACAAATCCTGATTTGATAAAATTGAGAGTGGTACTCCATGAAATCTCACAACATAATTAATTTTTAAATGAGTAAGCCTATCAAGAGAGAATTCATCTCTAATAGACATAAAAATCACTTATTTCATAAGGTGATAAACTATAATCAAAATAGAATTATTCCATTTAGATGTCTTTGGGAGACCAATGATGAAATCCACGGTATTGTTTATCGATATCCATTCAAGTATGGGTAATATTTGTAACATCACTTTAAAATTATATCTCATATCCTTAACTTACTAACACACCTAAAATTAGGATACATTCTCTGAAATATCCCTTTTTTTATCCCACCATTTATACTATTTCATATCTCTATATTTCATCATAAATTTGGAATGAATAAAGAATGATGAATTGTTAGATTCACCCAATAGATCCTTTTTGAAGTTTGGTATTGAATAAAAACACACTAAATTTCAGAACCATATTATTCCATTATGATCATTATTTAACTCAAGAACATTACTTAATTTCTTTTTTAATTCCACATATTCTATCTAGACCTTCAAAATCCTCTCATAGATAGATAATTGAACATTCATATGATAGATATAATATAATTCCCCTTTCCTCAATATTTAAATATAAAACTTCTAAAAATAAAAAAATATGTGATATCTTTCAATCCTCATTATGGAAAACTTATAATGGTCTTTCTAGCTTAGAGAATTAGCCACCTTCTTCGCCTTCCTAGGATGGTAATGTGTTGAAAAGTAATAATCATTAATCAACTCCAACCATATTCTCTGGAACATAATCAACTCTTTCTATGTAAATGTATACTTCAAGATTTTATGATCAGTATATATATCATAAAATTCCCCATATAGACGATTCCTACATATCTTTAATGAAAAAATTACAACTTCCAGTTCCAAGTCATGATTTGTGTAATTTTTATAAATAATTTTCAATTGGTGAGAGGCATAATATAGTACCATATCATTATACATGAGGAAACATCCTAGTCCCTTATTTTATGAATCACTATATATCACAAACCATTCTCTACTATAGGGAAGTGTAAGCACAATCCCACTAAACAACCTATATTTAGTTCTTTGAAACTATCATAAAATTTATCTATCCATATGTACTTGTCTCCCATCTAGGTCAACTATTTTAGTGTATTATATTGTCTTATGAAATATCTCACAAATTGATGATAATATCCATCTATCCCAATAAAACTATAAATGTATATTAGCATGGTTGTTCTAAGATATTTCTCAATAACTTCCATCTTTGAAGGATCCACCAATATACCTTTAATTGAGATTATATGACCTAAAAATCAAACTTTATGTTACCAAAATACACACATGTTAAATTTTACATACAACTTATCATTTATTAGGGTATCCAAAACAATCCCAAAATGTTCTTTATTCACTTACCTGATCTTAAAATATTAAGAAAATATATCACAACCCATCCCAATAGGGCCTTTTCCGTGACTCCCCATGCACACCTCTAATAGGCTATAAGTTGGAAACTAGTGATGAGAAGGAATATCACTAACAAGGGAGGTCTTAGCCTAAGTACACACACAAACACATAATCCTATACAATGAGAAAATGAAAAAATACTGAACAACCATGCATGAAAACATCTAAATCCCTCAATGAGATTATAATACCAAGTAAAAGAAAGTAAACTCGGATAAATAAAATCCCACCACAAAGAGTCTAAAACATAAGTCCAACATTGCATTACGTATTGGGTACTGTTATCAAAATTCATAGGAATTCACCACAGTCTTTCTGGTCTCACTAAGCACTGTCTGTACTTGGTCTGTCAAGGAATATATTGACAGGTCAATTATCTTCATAATACATGACATGTGCGGGTAAATCCTAGGTAGGGGTGAGTATAAAAATACTCAGTAGGACACCCAGAAAAAACAAAGCATACAAAAAATGAAATACAGTAATCTCTATATAGTTATATGTCTAAAAAAATATAACAAGAATATCTAGATATACTCAACAAAGTCACAAAGTTTCATGGTAATTAATAACCATAGTATACCGACCTAGGAATCCAGACCTAATATTCCATAATGAACTGGTATGAGAGAACATACTACTGAGTCTAATAACACCAATGACATCTAAAGAGATACGATAAAAATATTAGGATCACTCCCAAGGCTATGGGGTGTTACTAAAAAAGTCAATCTAGATTAACCCAGAAAGTAGAGAATCTATTCCCATGTACTGTTGGTTACAAAAATACCACAAACTCAATCTAGCCATGAAGATGAATAGAGTATCTCACTTTTGGCCTCACGGAGGGATTCTAATGACTCTATCCAAGAATTCATATTGAAGGGATCATTTCCCTATTTTTAGGGGAAAATTCCAACCCTCAGGAAAAAAGATATGGGGAATACACCCTGATGAAAATTTTTTAAGATAAAAATGTTAAGGGATCTAAGATATATATAAAAAATAACACTGTATATAGAAGGGTTACAGGCTATGTCTCTTTACCCCAGGTCCTGCTCGTGTAAATGACATGTGTCTCATATCCATGTCTGTGTAGAAGTACACAACATGTAGGCTACCCATATAGTCGACCCATGTGATAGTACATGGATTTAACCCATGTATATGTTAATGTGTACCACTACATGTCTTATCCCATGTACTTGGTCCAAGTTGTGTCCATGTGGGGGAGTACACTGTGTTCTCCAATCCGTGTACTCCAATATGTGTTTGTGTACCCTCTGAGGTACACAAAAAGTAACCTGGGAGATACCAAATGCCTTGTGAAAGGGTCAAACACCATGTGATACATAATTTTATCCCATAACCCTAACCACCACAAAGATTTCTGCACATGGAATGTAGATTTGGGTTACATTTCATGTGGTTCACAATTTTCAAGAATCGTTGGTTCTTCCTCCAAACTCCTTCTCTAGTACTCCGATATCTGATCTGGTGATTGATTCACCAGAAAAACATAGACCAAGACTCATAGATTCAGTCCATCACATAATCAACAATATTAGGGACATATATCCACAAAAAAGAGGATTGTCTTCATTCTTCATTGAACACCAAAGAGAAAAAATATAGGGTATCTATGTCATCTGATTCATCGTCGTCTACATCATGGAACCACCATTGTGTTGTACCGATCCCAGATCTATGATATCATATCATTTCACAAAGAAATGAGTGCATAATAATTGATTGATAAGGTTATGTTGAACCCTAGGCCAAACAGAGAATTCCCATGGTGAACAAAGAACTGGGGGAGAAAATTATAATAATAGATGAGAGGAACAAACCTTGATATATGTTCTCATCGATCTCAATTAATCTATGTTAGTACGATATATGAAGAATAAAAAAATAGAGTACCTCTTCTAAAACCACCCCAAAATATACCCATCCAAAAAATATGCACGATCCATGGACCAATCCATTGGATGATTGATTTATGTCCATTATAGGAATTAGGAACAAGGAATAAAACAAAACAAACAACCTCCCTACCTCGATTAGTATTGATCACTAAGGAATAATGGGGTTACACCATTATCATTAGTGAGATACTTGTAATCCGTTGTGCATCGATCGTCCATTCATGACTCGTTTTCCATTCATTTGAGTGAAATCTTTTAACGTTCTCTCGAACGACTCCCAAAAAACTCCAAGGTTATGAAGCTACCACTGAGATTCTTCCATAATTGTCTATTTAAAGAATAAATAATTACTGTGTCAAGAAATAGAAATAAAATAATTTATTTTATTATTTTATTCATTCCCATGCCTATGATGAATTTTTAGCAAATGCCTCATGTTGACCAAGGCTATGTCATTCCTAGGTAAAAATCAAATTCAAAACTCAATGATTCCATTAAATTTCTGATTCAACTCTCTATTTAGATCTTAATAAATTTTTTTTAGGAAAAACACACTCACATTCTATATAATATATTTGAAACACTTATTCTGGGCAGACCGGGCCTCGGAATCGCATGCCGCCTCATATCTTGACCTAATAATTAATCCACACAATATCCAAAAAAAATACATGGAAAATATATTTCATGAAATTCTACCCACCATGTTTTTGACAATTTGAAAATTCAAAACAAGGGATACACACAAAGATGTGGGTAATGAGCATGAATCTGATCCTCCCACTCCCAAGTTCTCTTATGAAGATTCCCATACTGCAATAAGACATGCACATAAAGAATTCATCACCCATGAAGGATCATCTCCTACCAATCCTTGATCTCTATTAGGTACCCAACAAAATTATTTCCATCCTCAATGTCCATATCACCACTCTTGATAATGTGAACTGGCCCATGCATATATCTCCTCATCTGCAACATGTGGAAAACATCATGTACTCAGTATAACTCTAGGGGTAAAGCTATGTTTTATGCCACCTTTCCAACTCTACACAGTATATTTAATGGTCAAATGAATCTTAGAGATATCTTTTTATAGGAGCCAAATCTTTATAATCCATGTCAAGGTGAAACCTATAGGAACACATGGTTTCCTTAATCGGACTATAAAGGAATCCAACATCAGTCATCATAAGACTTTTGATGGCTCTATATAGTTTTCATCCACTCCTGGATGATATGAACCTTCCTGATAGTTTCTCGCACCAACTCTAGGCCCGTGAGTGTCGACTCTCCTGGGTTAGTCCAACAAAGTGGAGACCTAAAGGGTCTCCCATAAAATGCATCGAATGGTACCATACAGATGGTGGAATGGTAACTGTTGTTGTATAGAAACTCCACTAGTAGTAGGTTATCCTCCCAACTATATCCAAGGTCCAACATGCATGCTCACAACATGACCTCCAGAACCTACATGGTTAGCTCAATCTGGCTATCAATTTGGGGGTGGAATACTATGATCAGGTGTAAATGAGTCCCAAACACATCTTGTAATCCCTTACACAATAGGGATGTGAATTGAGCATCACAGTCAGAAATGATAATATATGGAACCCGATGGATTTAAACTATATACTATATGTAGAGGCATCCCCAGATCTCTACCAAAATATGCTCTCAAATAACTATGAAGTGTGCCGATTTGGTGAGTTGGTTTATGATCACCCATATGGAATCATGTCCCCTGAACATAGGTGGTAATCCTATGATGAAGTCCATGTATGTATCATCCCACTTCCACTCCAGCATATCAAGGGATTGAGAAAAAATCACTGGAACTTGGTGCTTTTCCTTCATTTTCTAATAAGCAAGGCATTGAGAGAGAAAATAAACAATTACCTTCTTCATACCTGGACACCAAAGTTTACATCATAGGTCTTGGTACATCTTTTACACACCAATATGTGCCACCAAAGGATATTTATGAAAATATCTTAGTACCTTCTCCCACAACGTCACTAGAACCATCATGAAACCTCTAAAAAGAACAACACTATCCCCACCTTCATAAAATCCATTATGAGCATGTCCAATTGATATCTGAGTATGAAGGGTTTCAGAGTTTTTATCTCCCAGATTTTCCACCCAGACTCTCTAAAAGATAGGACGAATGAAAACTATCGATTGGAGGTAATCTTCTCCATCTCCGTCAATAAAGGATAATTACAAAGAGGCCAACTTCTCTAATGACTCATTCAGAATCTATGAACAATATCTCCTATAGAGAGAATATTCTACCATGTTCTCCTTCCCATGAGTATATAAAATCATGAATTCATATTCCTAGAGGAAATATAGCTATCACCTCTCTCTCAATTCACGATCCTTCATTGAGAAGACATTATTGAGACTTTTTTTATCAAAATAGATGAAAAACTACTCACCCATTAGGTAGTGTCACCACGCATTTAGTGAGATGACTATTTATATTAAATAAAGATTGTGGGTCATGTATTTCTTATCATGTTGTCTCAATTTCCATAAACTATAGGAAATCACCACTTGCATTTGCAATAGAACACAACCATGCATGGTTCCTAATGCATTGCAGAACAATACATACTCAACACCCTCCTTTGTAAATATAGAGATTGGAGCACTCTTCAAAATATACCTAAACTATTGAAAAGACTATTATAAACTCTTTGATCACATGAAAGGATACCCATTTCGACTCAAATATTTCATGGGTGCTAATATCCTGGAGAAATATGGTAGGAATATTTGGTAGTAGCTTTCCAACCTAAGGAATCTCCGCACCACCATCATGCTCTTGGGTGGATCCCTAGATCACACTACCTCAACCATAGCTGGGTGCACTAATACTCTATCTACTGAGATAATGCACCCTAGAAAGTGGACCACCTAAATTCAAAACTGGGACTTCAAGACATTTCCGTATAATTAATTCTCTAGAAGTATGTCCAAAACTATCCTAAAGTGTCTCATGTGATCCTCCTTGGATTCCAAGTATAGAAGGTTATCATCAATGAAGACTACCATGAACCGGTCTAAGAAATACTGGAATATCTAATTCATGGGTCCCATGAACAATTTTAGGGAATTATTCATGCCAAAGGGAACCACCAATTACTCATAATGATTGTAGTGACACCTGAATGGTGTCTTTAGTATATCCTCACCTCGTACTCACAAATATTGAGAACCTGATCTGGGTTCGACCTTCTAGGACCATCATGACCCTCTCAAATGATCAAAGAGGTCATAAATATTTGGTAGTGGATACCTATTCTTCATGGTCACTCAATTCAAGAAATGGTAGTCCACACACAACCCCAAGCTCCAATCCAAATTCTTGTAAAACAAAACTAGGGATAACTAGGATGAAACATAGGGTCTAAAAAATCCCTTACTCTATAATTCCTCTATCTACACCATCATATCATGAAGCTATGTGGGATCCATATGATATGCTGGCATAAATATCAGTTCCATATTGGGGTGTAGATCAATGCAGAAGTCTATCTCTCAGTGGGGAGGTAAACCTAGAACATCCTCAGGGAATAATTCTTCATCCTCCTCATCCACTATAGGAAACTAGTAACTCATAAAATACACTATTCCAAGGGTTCAGATAGCCAACTAATGAGTAATTAGCTACACCCTCTTATATATGAGTTTATCCTATGATTCTTGGGATTCCTTTTCACTAAAAAAGGAAAACCTAGTCCCGTCACTACGGACACACCACATCCTTCACCAAAATTTTTCAATCTAGGCATGAAATGTGGATAACGAATCCATACCAAGAAAGATGTCGTAAGTCCTTTACAATGCTACCAAGAGATTCTAATAAAAACTATCACCTCCAAGAGTCAAGTCACACTTTTTTCACAAGTATGTGATCACTGAGCCTTCTATAATTGGAGTCTTCAAGAGCAATCGTTGAGCAAAGGGCTCAATCATAATATCTAGGTCTCGTACAAGGTATGTTTCAAGAAAGGAATGACTATTACCTAGTCTATCATCACTAAATCTAAGTTATAAAAGACACAAATCACACCTCAAATCATTCCCAGAGCCTCTAGGTTATACGCTTTGAATGTCTATAGTTATCCACACCCCTATACACCAAGTCTGTAAGCCTGGCATGGACCACCTGGGGGTGGTGGTAGTATAGGTCAATGTTTCTACCACCTCATGATACTCTCACGAATCACCCACCATGTCCACCAACATTTTTAACCACTTGATCCTACCACTATCTTTACCTCTGCAGCCTATCTATGGTCACTCTGTCATCTATATGGAAGGTTAGGAAATCTCAAGAAAGATTTTACCTTCCATCACAGGAGTAGAACAACCTCTATATGGGATGAGTGGACCAACCATATGATCCATGAACCACATAACCTATATCCTAGGATCTTCTATTGAAACGTTCACAAAGCCAGGTCCACAAGACTGACATCAACACCCTACTTTCAAGGGTTTTTTACTTCTAATTTTCAACTGTAGACAACTAATGGGTGCATCTGCTTACCCAAGAAATTATCAACCACTAAATATTTCTCTAGAACCCTAGAATAGGTAGGAATACATAGAGGGATAAAAATAAATCAAATGTCTCTGAACTTACCATTCTCAAACATTAGATCCCTGAAAAAATGTTTGTGAACCGTATCCATTGTGTACTTGGAGAGATTAGAAAACCTTTATGAATTCTCAGACACTATCATGCTATCTCGATGGAGCTGAAAAAGCTCCTGGATATATACAACTCTTAGCATAGCTCAAGATAACTCCTCTATAATGCAACAATAAAACTATGACTATGTTAGAGTCATCTCATCATATGTATCATATGTATAGGTCACTAAACCTCACAATCTCCTTGATGATTCATGAATATTTATCACTTAGAGGACCACCATATACTCTACTGGTGTCTGTGACCAGAAAGCCTAACTTGAAACACTTAACACTGTCAACCAAAACCAATTTCACAGACTCAAGTCCTAAGGTAGAGGTGAATCCTATTTTTAAAATATTTCATGATTCATCCTAATGGGTCCCATTCCATGACTTCCCAAGACCACCTCCAATAGGCCAGGGGATACCAACTAGCACCGATAAGGCTTATCACTATAATGGGAGGCCTTAGCCTATGTACCCACACACACACACATCTCTAAGTCGATAAAATGATGATCTATAAAAACAACTGAACAAACATGCTTGAATACATCTAAATCACACAATTAGAGTATGACAAGAAGTAAAGGAATGTAAAAAAGTCCAAATTTAAACCCATCACAAAGAGTCTGAATCATAAGTCCAACCTACAAGTACGTACTAGTGACTACTGTCAAAAGATGTTGGAACACACCTTGGTCTATCCAGTCTCACTAAGATCCATCTGGTCTTGGTCCATCAAGGACTCTATTGAAATATTAACCATTTGCACAAGACATGACAGGTGTAGAAAAATACCATGTAGGGCTGAGTATAAAAATACCCAGTAGTACACCATGAAACCACAAATCATACAAAAAAATAAATTGAGCCATCTTTACACAAGTATATGTATACAACACATATTACTAGAATATCAAGATATAGTCAAGAAAGACAGGAATTATAAAGGTAAGTCACAACCATAGAAAATTGTCCTAGGATTCTAGCTTGAATAATTCACAATGCACTTGTCTGGGAGAACAAACTCTTGAGTCCGATAACAATGATAACATATGAAGAGATATGATACATAGATGAGGATCACTCCCAAGGGCTTGGGGAAATACCAAAAAACTCAATCTAGATTAAACTGCTATGTAGAGGACTAACACCCATATAATATTGGTCACCATGATAATAAGAACTCCACCTAGGCCATGAATATGAATTGTGGATCTCACTCCAAGACTCGTGGAGGGATTCCAACGACTCTATCCAATAAGTCCCCCCAAAGGGATCATTTTACTACGTATAAGAGATGATTCCATACTAAACCAAAAAGATATGTGGAACACAACCTAACAAAACATTCCCAAGATACACAGGACAAGGGATATAAGCCTTGTATTGAAATGTACATGATGAGTAGAATGGTTACAGGCTGTGTCCCTTGACCTCATGTCCTTCCTGGGTAAATGGTCCATGTATGTTATCCATGTTTGTGTAGAAGTACATAGAGTGTAGGCTACCCGTGTAGTCTACCAAAGTTCTAGTACATGACTTCAACCCGTGTATATGTTCCTGTGTACCAGTACATGACTTAGCCCATGTACTTGGTCCAGGTCATGTCTATGTGGGGGAGTACACAATGTGATCCAACCCATGTAATTAAATCTGTGTCCATGTACCCTCCGATTTATATGCCTAGTTTCATGAGAGAGACCACACACCATGTGATAGGGTCACATTCCATGTGATACATAACTTTATCCTGAAACCCTAGCCACTGAAATGGGGGTACCACACCGTGTGTATATCTGGATTACATGTTGTGTGGTTTTCAATTTTATAGAATCATAGGTTCTTCCTCCATGTGCCTTATCCACTGCTCCTGCCTCCAATCTAGTGTTATTTTCCCCGTAAAAATGTAGATTGATCCTATTGAAGTCATTCGATCACTAAATCAATAAGATTAAGTCCTTTAATCTTGTTAATAAATATGATTTTTTTGTTATTCACTATATTCTGAAGAATATGAAAATTAAGTATATATGTCATCCAATTTTCTTCCATCTCTATCGTCACACCACTTTTATGTCATACTGATCCTATATCTAAAATATCATATCACTACACCAAGAAACAAATGCACAATGATTGATTGATCGGGATATTTTGAACCCCGACCCAAATGAAGAAGGCCCATGATAAATGAAGAACGAGGGGATAAAATCACAAGAACAGATGATAGGAATGAACCTTAATTGATGTTCACACCGATCTTAATTAATCACCGTTAGAATAAAAAATGAAGAATCAATAATTTCAAGTAATTTTACCAAAATCACCCTGCAATAAACACATCCTGTGAAAACACATGATCCATAGATAAATCCACTGGTTGATTGATCCATCTTCATCATAGGAATAAAAAATGGAGAAGAAAAAAACAACCACCCTACCTAGATTTGGATCAATCTCTCATGAAAAATGGAGTTGTGTCATGATATTTGGATAAATCCTTAGAATATTTTGTGTTTAAATCATCAATCCATTATACGTTTTCAATTTATCTAAGATAAATCCTCCAGTGTTCCCTCCAATGACTCTATAATGAATCCATGGTTATGTGGATAACCCTAATATTCTTCCGTAATAGCATATTTTTATGAATAACTAATCAAAACATCATGAAATATAAATAGAATAATTGATTTTATTATTTTATTCATTCTCACACCTTCAATGACTTTTCGGTAAATGCCTCACACTGACCAATATTAAGTCACTAATAGGGTAAATCCCACATTTTGAACTCAATAGTTCCCTCATATTTTCAATCTGATTATTAGTTTAGAGGTTATTACACTTTTTCTAGAGAACTATGTGTGCATGCTATTTAATATATTTAAAACATGTATTCTAGAAAAACTAGGCCTTAGAATCGCACACCTTCTTAGTTCCTAGTCTCAAAAATAATTCATACAGTATCCAAAAATAATACATGGAAATTCTGATTTGTTAAATTATAATCTATAAAGAATATCAAAAACTAACAAAGTTAATATATAAATACTATATTCATTAAATCCATGAAGATAAAAGTATAATTGGTAAGTCCAAACTGAATTAATATAAATTCATAATGATTGTACTTCATATGGAAAGATATATTTGATATATCCTAATTTTTGACCCTTAACTGATGATATCAAGATCATAGATCATTCTTGAAAAAATATTGATCTCTTCATAATTAATAAAAAAGATGATCAATGTGGGGTAGTAGTTGATTCTTGTTCTTAATAAAATTTTTGTTTAGTTTTTGATAATAAATGAAATAACACACTGAACCATATTTCTTCTTTAAAAAATGTATAGGTGCAACCCATGGTGAAACACTAGGCTGAATGAATCCATTATCTAGATTATCCTAGAATTTATTTTTCAATTCCTATAACTAAATTGGGGTAATTATATATAGACATTTTTAAATAGGTATAGAACTAGGTATAAGTAATATCATAAAATCAACTTTAAAATTCTAGGGAAAACTCAGAAACACTTCAGAAAATACATCAACAAACACCTGTATTATAGGAAAATCGTCAATGATGAGTTTCTCACCAACCATCTGTGATAAATATCCCTCATGAATAGGTAGTAAAACCCATATGATAGAAGTAATTTCAAGTGTATATAGGCATATTAAAGTTCACATCATCTATATAGTGTGATGAAGCATGGGAGTGTTATAAAAATTTTAGAGACAATCATTGAGAGGAAAAAAGAAAATCCTTATCTTGTTGAAGATCAACATTGTATTTCAACATTCTAGGAGACTTTTTGGGTTTTAGAATTGTTGAATTATCATATCATGAGTATGAGGATAAAACTAGACCATTCTAGCCTCCTTTTAAATAATAATGGACTATATGATCTCAAGTTTTTCTAGATCACACTAAGTGGTACCTTCTCATTTTAAGTAGTGAGCCTTTTATATCCAGTGTTCTTTGTTTTATTTATTTAATTTGTGTGTGTGAGTTTAATTATGATAAAATTCACTATAACAAGTGATTGGGGATGATTTCATAATAAATAATAAATGTCACAATAGAATATTATTCACTTATCAACCCCTACCATCCCAATGGGAAATTACCATGCCTTGGTGCATCATAATTGATATCACAAAAGTCCATCTGTCCATTCAATAACGATAATTATTGAAAATTTATGTAGAAATGGTGTTTAAAATTAGTTGGTATTTGAGTTTTTATCCCACTTAATAAATCAAGGAATTGTTATAGTTTCACTATATAATGTGTTCAATAATGTGGTTATCATAATATGAACTATTACATATCTCAAGGATAATATTAATTTTTTTAATAGAAATGAGATCCCCATTTAAATGGGAAAAAGTAAAATGTTTAGAAGAAAAATAATTCTACCCTAATTAATTTAGTTGGGTGTGTATGTTCTAGTAATTGGGATTTATATTTTAATCCTATTTCACAAGGATCTACATTAACATAGGATGGTAGAAAGAATTTAAAAAATTTATGGGAATTAATGAAATGTCATCTTATCCTAACATTTAGTGAAGGATTTTTGTAAATATCTTGATATTAAAGACAAAAAATGAATTTGGGAAATTATATAATATATATATGTATGAAATTTCAATACCAGTAAGTCTAAAATAAAAAGTTTCATATTAAAGTTTTATGATATGAATATACTTGATGATGAATCTATTGATGATTTCTCTATAAGGGTTAATGTGGCGGTGAACACCATTATAAAATTCAATGAATCTTAAAAATTCAATGATGGTCAAGTTTATAATCTATATATTATTATACAAATTTGATGACAATGTTTTTGATATGGAGGATCATTATCTCAACATAAATCCTTTGGGTGAGAATATTAACATCTTTATTTGATATGGGATAATAATGGAACATACTCTAATGTTTAATAAGAGTTTGATTGAGAAGGAAATCTCATTCAAAACCATGAATAATGAAATACCTCATATAAAATTAAGTAATAACTTAAATATGATGTTGGATGTTCTGATTTGTATGGATATGTTGATGTGAATTTTGAAAAGGGCATGTCACTCATCTCAAAATGTGGCTAAAAAGTAAGAGGAAAATTTCATTGAATGTTACATTTTATGTGTTTTAACTATGGGGGTGTTGAAATTTTTTCATATTTATTTCTTATACTCTAGTAAGATGAAAGTAAATATGAATAATATACCACTCATAATGATTTGAGTAAGAATTACATGAATTTAGAAAGTTGGAAGTCACTCTAAATGAGTTCAAGAAGGAATTGTTATTTTACTAAAATGACGAGTTATTTATCCAAGAAGGATGAAATATAATGTGATGGAAGTTAAATTTTATTTTCCTTAATATATATATAAGAGAAGTAATTTTTTAAATAATGGAAAAAATGAGTCAAACAATTAATATGAATTGAATAAAAAAGATGAGGTTTCATCAATTTATGATGAAGATTTACATTAATATCAGAATAGAGTTCATGTTAAAGAGGCAATTTAAGAAGAAACTATTCAATGTGGTTAAGTTTTATAAATAAAGTAGGATAATTAATAATGCATCTAATATTATAGAATTGGAGAATTATGAATTTAGAATAAAATAATATGAGTTACTACAGGATGAGGAAGAAGTAAGAGACTTACTTAAAAAGGGAAAAAGTAATTTTGAATCTATAAAATGAAATATTCTTAAAATAGATAAATAACATGAATCTATCATTTTTTATATTCTCGTGAAAAAAATTATATTGAAATTTTGAGATATGAGTTTACTAATTCTATGTATAATGTGAGAGATTTATCAAAACAAGAGAAGTATTTTTTACTGAAATAAGACATTAATGTTATTTTAATTGACTTGTATCTCATCCTATGATTTATAAATATCATGTAATCAATAATAAAAGGTTTATTCTGAATATAAGGTGATCAAAACTAAGTATAGGAAAAAATAAAATACAATTCAGATTATGTTTCCATCTAAAAATTCTACCTTTGAATGAAAATATGGAATTGTGTTTGATGAGAAAAAATACATAATTGTTTCTACAATAAATAGAAACATGTGTACCATATTATAGAGTTTTAGTTTGTCAAATTATGATTATTAATGATTTCAAAATGATAAATTTTGAAAGATCATTGAAACATTATAGAATAGTGGTTCAAGAAGAATATTTTCCTTTTATTTTTACTTTTTAATTTTAAAGATGCTATGAGCTCGAGATAACATCTTTCCAGCTCATATTAGAGAAATATTTCTATGAAAATTAATTTTAAAAAAAAATTTAGGTGGATACCTCTACTGAAACAAATAATGTCATATAAGATGTTATTCAATAACAAAATAATACATTGAATAACTATATTGATGAATTGAATGTTTTTTTGGGGGAATGTGAAATAAAATCTCTAATTGCTTAAGTTTGTCTCATAATCTTACCACCTCAGCAGTTTCAATTATAAGACTATAGAGAATTTTAGGTTATATATAAGATACCAAAATTAGTGAAGAATAATATCTCTCACAAGAATAATGAAGAAGTTGGTGAGAATAAATTAGATATTGTTGACTCAAAAAGAATTGAAAAAAGTCAAATCAATTAGAAGGATTAATAAGTGATCTCAAAAAGAATATATTAGAGAATAATTTAAGAATTTATTTGTATGATTTATTGATAACAATTCCAATGTTGAAAAAATAAGTTTATGTGAAGATTAAAGAGACATAATAGTCTATTTTAAGTCATTTTTTCAAATGAAGAAAATGAGTTATCCCAATATAAAATTAGAGTTTACAGAGTTTTTAGTTGATCAACGTGATTGTTATAAAAATAGAGAGTTGAATACCAATCCATGGATGTTGAAGAAGAAAACTCATACTTCACTAATCAAAGACCATGGAATTATGAATTAGAACCCTATCTCCCTTGTTCTATAGATATTTGTCTTCAATGGGGGAATAAGACAACATAAATCCCAAACTTTTATCCTTAAATGATTTTCATTGTTTATAAAATTGGGAATATTACTAAGGGGGTATACAAATACTGGTGGAGAATCCAAATATATGTACTTAAACTAATGAGGTATAGATATCTTATTTTAGTGGAAAATATATTTAGAGAGAGTTTTTAAAAGGGTTAATCTATGAAGATGGTATATTTTTAAAAGCTGTTAACTATTAAAATATGTTTATTGAGTATGTATGTAGGATCTTATAACACAAAGGTTATTGTTTATGAAAAATAAGAGTTAAAGTTGTGGACGTAATTTAAATTAATGGAAAACAAGATTTAATTATTGAATATTCTTATTTCTAACATTGTGTTCAAAATAATAATATTATAATCACTGAACAATTTATCTTTTCTAAGTTTACTGACTTTGGGAAGTGATTTACATGCAATGTTAAACTAAAAAATATAATGGGTTGATTTTTTTCAAAAAAAGATAATTTAAAAATATGTTGATATTTGTTGTTTTTAGATCCTTAGGTGGATTTCTAACACCCAAGGGATTTTTATAGAGATCAAGAGTTGGAAAAGTATCCCTTAAATTTTGATTGTTTATCAAAAGGAATAAAAAATCTAAAGATAAAATGTGGATATGTGTTTGTGTTGTATTTTGTTTTAAATATATAAATCAAGTTCATACTCACATAAATTAATGTTCATTATGTAAGGATAATCCTAATTATAAGTTTGGAGGTATTTTTAGTATATATGGATGTGTTTTGATGGATTATGGAGATGTTTATATTGATCAAAATGGGTTCTGGATGTTGATAAATTCCTCGTTACAAATATTTTTATCCATAGTATGAAATATTTTTATATTTAGTATTTAAGGATATTTTCTTTAGTATGTAAGGGTTACTCGGAGTAGAACATGTTAGAAAATTTCTAAAATCCTTCTAATGTATGGTTTTCCATACTATAAAAATTAATGTTTTCTTAATGATTAGAAAAGTAACAATGACCTTAGAATGTAATTTTTTCTATCTCTTTGAAAAATTGGTAATGTCATTATGAATTTTTTGTTTTCCATACATTAGATTTTATTAGTGATAAATAAGGATTCTAAACACTTCCAAAAATTGTTTTTAATAGATTGGTGAAGAAGTTACGAAGAAATTACCTCATTATGATCTAGATGAATTAGATGGGATCAAAGCTCATCCTAAAATCTCTTAAATCAATCAAAGATGACTAAAATGGTTTATATGAACTAAAATTATTTAATAAAACCTTTAAGATTATGGGAAATCTAATTTGAATTTTAAATTTGAATTTGAACATGAAGAAGAGTCTTTTCTATGTAAGATGAAATAAAATAGAGTTTATTTAGGAATTAGTTTATTCAATAGGATAAGAATATTTAGAGGAATGAAATTGATAGAAATAGAAGAAGAATAAATATATCTGTGGCTGTGTAGGTATAAGAAGAATAATAATAAGAAGAAGAGTACACACTTGGTTTTGGTTTGTCATCATCACACATGTGATGTGTGCTAAGAAATAAGTAAAATCAGATATAATATATAAGGTAAAGAAGTGTGGGAGAACTATATATTTTTTGGATTCAATCATTTAAAGGAAAAGAATAATCCCTACCTCATTGAATATTAAATGAGTAGAAAAAATTTTCAAGTGACTATTTAGGAGAAAACATTTTTATATTTTAGTAACTCATATTCAAGGATAAAACCTTCACATTATATCCAAAATGGAAATTATAGTATATTGTATAATAATTTGATTTTTCAAAATCATGATAAGGAGTATATTATCATTTATAGTAGTTAACCTAATACATCATATATTCTTTCATTGTTTTCTTTCCTCGATGTGTGAGAGTTTAGCAGTGTAATTATTCACTATAACAAGTGACATGGATTATTTTCTTAAAGAAACCATGAAAGGGAAAACATCATATTGTTTCTTGATTTACACCCTCTCTCAGTTAACCATACCCATAATTAGGATCATCATAATATTCTTATGCATGAATATGATGCGATATTTTTTTCAGATATTGTAGTTATATTTTTAAACTTATATGAGATGTGAATATTATAATATAATTATTCATGTTCTATTCATGTGAAATTTCCATAATGTTATGACAATTTATTATTATGAATTTACCATATTATTTTTTATTTTAAAATTATTTCCTTATTCTTGGATTCATGATTTTATTCTTTTAATATGATGATGATAATGATTATGCTCATCCATGTACTATATTAATTATTGTATTATGTTTCTTTCCTATTATCCCTCCCCTTACTGGGATTTTAGATCACTATTTATTTTATATATATCTATTGGTGATTAAATGTATTAATGAGGTCATTATATCATATATTAGAACTTGAAAATGTATTTAAATAATGTTAAAATTTTAAATTTATTCATATTATATTAACCAATTTTTCTAAATACATTAAACCAATCAATTTTAGGATTTATATTTTTATGTATGTTTGTATTCAAATTGATGTGATGATCATATTTCAATGATTTTATTTTTTATAACCATGATTTGAATTACATGAGAAATACCCAAATCTGACTACTACATAGTATAACTCGATCTCAGGTTGTGGGATATGATCATCATAGGTCCCAGAATAAGGAGGAACATTAATTTTACTATAAGGGTTAGTCAAATATATATAATCACATATAATAAAAAATGAATTAAATATATGGTATATATTATAGGATCATATCCCCATTAAATAAAGTGATCCAAAATAGGTCATAGTCACTCATGGCTAGTTTTCAAATGTGATTTATAGTATCTGATTCCAATACTGAGAGTAAATCCATCTTTATGAACAGTGAACATGAGAAGAAAGAAAAATCATCTAAATATCTACTTGATTTTTTACAAACCTTCAATATAGACCATGAAACTACATGTACTACATGGTATATATACTCTATGTGAGAATAAAATACTCTGTAAGAAAACACTAATGCTCCAATAAATATTAAATACACTCATGTGAAATATTTAGTCTAACCTACAAATTTATATAAATAACATCTTTTCATATATTTATCAATCAAAAAAAGTGGTAGAAAATAATAATCTAATTCACATATTGGTATTAAATATAATTAATGAATCTATATACTAGGAGTATCCATACCTAGAAAACATACTTTGATCTAAAGACTTGGAATTTAAGATGAACAAGTTGATGAAACCAACATTCTAGTCTCATCAAGATAAGATCATAGTATTTATTCATATAGTTGAGTCAAAGGTAAAAAAAATTCCAATTGAAAATAAAAATGTGTATATAAGGGTCTAAAACTCAACCTAAACCAAATTTATGGGGATGGTGTATACTCATTCTGAGTTTAATAACTGATACTTGGTGACCCAATTCATTGTAGCTTCTAAAATAGTAATATTTACCCACTAAAATACTCATTTTCTATGAAAGTGACATCCATTATAAAATATACCATATTATGTATAAAAAATATGATTAGTATAATAGAGAATAATATTCTTGAAATATAAAATTAGTAATCAATTTTGGGAAACAATTCAATATTAACAATTGATACGATCAAAAAAGTAAAAAGAATACATGATATATTATTCCATAATAATTATCCTAAAACATTGTAAATATACTTTTTATATGACTATAAATTAAGAATTTAAAGTCTTTTTGCATCATATTATGGATTTAAAATTTGTAAACAAGAATTATTCCATACATAACATAGTTTATAAACAAAAATTATTTTCCTGATATGTTAGAGATAGGTGATACAACTTTTTTGTTATGTGTATGGAGAAATTAATTATCTAACTAACACCTAGAAAAACATGTCTCTATATCTTACATGGGTAATAACTAGGGTTTGTCGATAATACACTAGATGATAGACCATGTATAGTGTTTTTCATACCCAAAAAATATCCCATGTGCCCCTTATAACGATTTAAAGGCTATATAAGTGATAAATCTATGACTACCATTTTAAAGTAGTATTCCGTTAAAAATAGATTTTAATACATGGAATTTACATTAAGGAAGACATTCATTTGGGTTTCAATGTTATCATAAGTTTTAATTTGAACCCAATAATTTTCAAAAATGTAGTTTAAAATATATTTTAGGAAGGAAATAATTATATAAAATAAATATATGATGAAAAATATTTTATATAGAACCATGACTAGTTCTTGGAATTTATAAAAAATAAATAAGTGAAGGTTTTAAAAATAAGATATCATTTTCTGTTTCTACCCAATTAAGAGACCCAATTATGTTTAGGTAACAAATATTTCCTTTACACTTTAAATATACCTATTTTTATCTCTATAACAATGAAACTCTTTACCTATTTAATGTATAGACAATACAACTCTATATTATACATGTTAAAGTGGTAAAAATGATTCCAATAATAATACATGTAATATAAATAAAACAAAATGAGGATTTTTGAAATTATTTCACTCTACCCATGTTTCTCAACATATATCATAAAGGAAGTTATTAATAAATCCATTACAAGTAAACAATGGTTGAAGAGGACAATTTTGATGTTATGTGGGAAGGTCCAAACTCCTAACAAATTTTATTCATAAAACTATTGAATTCAATTTTTTATACGTAAATATATATAAATAGATCATTTAGAACTATTTATAAATATAAATGTTGTAACATATCTGTTTTTTCATATAAATAATTTGAATATTATTTAGTAATATTTTTGGATCCAAATGTTGAGACAATACAGGATTTAGAGGCTCAATGAGCTAGGAAATGAAATAATAAAAATATTAAATTTATTAATATCCCAAAAATGTATTTTTCCAAAAATATTAGAATAACCCTTGAATGAGGACTCATATGGAAAATTCGAGACTGCCATTGAGTCTGAAATGTGGGTTTTACCATTCGCATGGAATGACCTTTGCCGGCATTGGGTTTTTGGATTGAGCACCACTGTGTGAGAAATAATTAATTAAATTAAAATATTTATTTAATCATTTTAATTATACCCTAACCTAATTATTTTTTCTAAAAATATAGTTTTATATCATAATCTCAGGGTTAAACGCATAACCTTGAGGTTTGAGAGGAGCAGTTAGAGGAGAGCTCGGCGAACGACATCAGATCAAGGATAACCGACAATAATGAAATTTGAGGATATCTCCAATAATGATGACACATGACCATTACTCATCAGTGATCAATCCTAAACCAAGTTAACGAGTTGTTTTTCATTGGTTTTTTCCTCACTGATTATCCCATGATGAATACGAATCGAATTAATGAACTAATTGATTTATGGGTCGATCATGCTGTCTGTGTGGGTTTATTTACCTGGGATTTGGGGATTTTTTTCACTTCATTCAACATTTTATTGAAAATTAATAATGGACAACCCAAACAACATTTTTGGTTTTCTCCACATTTGGGTTTTTTCATTTCCCCCCTTTTCGTCGTATAATTCATCAATGATATTTCCTTGGTTGGAAGTTCAATGAATACCTGATATTTATTCATTTCTAGACCATTATTTGGTGAAATGAATTGATACCATGGGTTTATTTTTTGATTGAGGCATAAAGATGATGGTGGTTGATCAGTGGTGGATCAAATAAAAATTTTGTTATCCTAGTTTAATTCACATCAATGTCCTAATAAGATATGGTACTTTTTCAATGGAATTTAGTGGTCTAAATTTGGCCACCGAAAATAATGAGGCTTAGCTGAGACCCGATGTGAGTTTCCTTGGGTTGATTGATGGAAATGGTGATGGAATTAGAAGACCTATGGAGAACCTTGGGGTTTTGGAAAATCCCACATTACAAAGAATATAACCAAATAACACACGCCGTGTAGGGTCCTTGGATACAATGCTTGTGTTCACACATGAAATAAAAGATCACATGCCTAATGGTCCTTACCACATACCATGGGACCCAATGTTGATGGCTCAGTGTATATCCAAGAGGATACATGTGTACATACACAATCGGATGCACTAGAATGAATAGAGTACGTGGTAACGACCTGGTACTTGGACACAACCAAGTACATGGGAATGACCATAGTATACAAGAACTACCAGATGTACATATTCATGACCCGATGTAGATGGTAATAAGAAGCTAACACACCGAGTGTCTATCCAACCTCTGCACACTTTGTAAACAAAAAGGACATGGTGTGTATATAGAGGGTTACATTGCATTTGAGATAGGGAGACACTAGAAGATTCGAGGCAGAAAATACATGCTAGGTACAAAGAGTACACACTATGTACATTTTCTATGGAAATGGGAGGACCTCTATATATTCATTATATACTAGTTTCACCTGAGTGTCATCCCAAGACCCATCCCTTTTAGGGTAAAATATGTAATTACAACCTTAACATGGTATTTTGATCCCCTCTACATGTTATGTTATAGATAGAGTTCATGGTATCCCTCTGTGAGGCCTAGGGTGGATCCTCTATCATATTTTCCTAGGTGGGTTTCATGGTACCAACATGGACAAAATGCGTAGAGAATCAATCCTTTATCTAGAATATTGACCTAGTAAGGTTGGTGGAATCCACTAGTGGTCTTGGGTGTGATCCCCTATCTGGACATCATGATCTTTGGAGATCTAGAGAGTATATCTTATAGAGTCTATACAATAATGACCTCTCAGATGAGTGTCATCAATGATAGAATGTATCATGGAGCAAGTTATCCCAAAAGGGCATTGCCATGAAGCCTCAAATATAATCCTTTTGTCTGGTAGTATTAGTTAATACCTCTTGATACAAGTTGTGTATTACAAGTATATCTGGTAGTTTTTTATTATATTTATGCCTCATATATTGATTAAATACATGTGCATTGATGATTTGACTACCCAGGATTATTTATGTTGGGTGTTTTTGGGGTTTTATATTGGGTATTATTATACTCATCCCTACATGGGATCTTCCCACACATGTCATGTCTTATGAAGATGATCTAAATTTTGACCGAGTCCTTAGAGGAATAGAAGTAGGTGGACCTTAGTATTGGGATAGGAAGATTGAGGTTCCAAATAATGTTTCATTTGATAGTATTCCCCTCCTTCTTATTAGTTTAGATGCATTTTCACTTTTTTAGTGGGCTTTTATTTGGAACTTTAATAGATTTCAGTAATTTTTTCTTACTCTGATTGTGGGTTATAGATGTGGGCATGAATTATTATTAGTTTTAATTTAATTTTAGTATTTTATTGGATTATATATGTGCGTGTGTGTATAGGTACCATAGCCTAATGCCTCTTATATGTGGGATATTCTTATTCGGTACTGGTCACTAGCCCTTAGCTTATTAGAGGGAGGCATAGGGTTTTCACACTTGGATTATCACTGATTAGGTGGTCCCCTATGGGTTAGGTTGTGATGGAGTCATATCAAAGAATGGTTCTACCTTAGGATTGGAGTTTTTATATTATCTAATTGTGAGTTTGGTTTGGGATTTATGGAATTAATTTTAAAGTATTTCAAGTTCATCTTTTAGGATAGGGAATCCAATGTTAGTGTAGAAACCATTGTATCCATTCACTAAGACTCTGATAACATTCTTATTGAGTCAGTAAACATAGGAACTAGTTATAGGGAAAAAATTGATTCAGGCATCTTATAAGAATGTATTGTGGTGTCCAGGTAATTCTTGAGTAAACTACCCATATATACTCATTGACTATAGTGAATCTTGTTTATTTTAGGATTCCTTTTTAAAGAGATATTTTCAAGATTCTATAGCATGATCACAAGGATGATATTCTGAGTGATGAGGCTTTAATACAATGTATTGTATAAGGGGTGGTACCTATGGGTGGTTTTCTAGTTCTACCACCACCCTTTGAGTAGTATATTGTGATGAAAGTATCTACCAAGGATGTACATAGGATGATCACACTCCATGATTTTTATAGGTATAGACCTCACAATATTTTAGGTAATCCAGACACCAAGGCAGCTGAGGACTGTAAATAGGTAGTCTCCCATGTTTTCTATATTGTAAGGACACCTACAAATCAGATGGTGAGCATATCAGTGAGTCTTCTTCAGGGGTCTATTGGGATATGGTGGAGTCTGGTGAATTAATCACATGATGAGATAAATATATCTTTTTAAAACATCAATTGTATCTTTATAGAAGATTTGATTCTAACCATATTGTAATCAATGAGAAATCAAAATCTTCTACAGTCATAGTAGGGATATTTGACTGTGAAAGAGTATTCAGTGAGGTTTATTGACTATTCATGATACTCTTTGGATATGGATTGAGATCCTTTTATCAAAAAAGGACCTTTAGTAGGGATTATTTTTATTTATTGGGGATATAGTGATATATTTTTTTATTTCCACCCAAGTTGGAGTTCTTAAGTTGGATTTATTAGTGAAGAGCTTCCTAGAATTGTAGACACAAACAGTGGGTGATGGTAGTGGGAACACATGATATGACACGTCATAAGAAGTTAGCCAATGGTAGTCACATGGATATGGGAATGCAAGAAACTTTAAGAGGTAATCCTAGGATATTGAATAAATATTTCAGGGATCATAGGATGTATTGAGTTATCCTTTATAGATAAAATGTTTCTCTTGTGAAAGATGAGAACATCTCACTCAATATTTTCTAACCCATCATAAAACTAAGAGAGAGATGGTAAATTGACTTCCAAGGAAGATATAATGGTATGGTAAGGGAGGTTCACAGGGGGGAGAATTTGGAAAAGGAGTAGGGAGAGCAGTGGGAGGTGGTAGATGGTTTGACTTTTTTCCACCACCACCTCTTGGTGGTCCACTTCAGACTCAGGGAGATGGTGGTCAGGGATGAGGAAAACTGTAGGTAATAGAGGCCTATAACATCAAAGATCCTGGGTTGATTAGAGATATGATTTGTTTCTTATAAAACATATCTATAGTACCAATTTACATGGGTGCGAGAGACTCTTTCTTTACGACTTCTCTCATTTGATACATAGAGATTTTAGTTGAACACTTGGATTAACCCTTGCACTTGGAGACTTCAAGTGGATGTGACACAACAATAACGAACTTCTAATGATAGTGTGACCTAAATCTTTAAGGATAGAGATTCTTATGAGATATATTTACTATAGTGATGAGGCCATAAAATTTCATCTTAGGTATGGAATAACTATCCAAAATTTTGGTCCAGATTGACTATTTCAAGTAGAGGCGGTAGTATATACATGATGATGGATCCATGTTTTAACTTGTGGGTGATAAGAAAAACTAGGAAGATTAGGATGGAATCATATAAAGTAAGATACAACATATGTCTCACAAGTTGTCGAGTATTACCCTTGGAGTAGTTAATTCTATGGGATTTCAGCTTCCTGAAGTGGCGTCAGAGTATGCAGATATATTTCATAATGATGTTCCAGGATTACCTCTATGATGAGTGATAGTATTCTGTATTTAATTGATCCTAGGGAATACCCTAATATCTATTCTAGCATATCATATGGGTACCATAAAGCTTCAAGAGATGAAGGTATATTTAGAGAAACTACAGAGGAAGGGTTTTGTGAGACCTAGTGTTTCCTCCTAGGTCGCCCTGGTATTATTATCCAAGAAGTAAGACAAGAGATTGATGTTGTGTTTGGATTATTGAAACATTAACCATGTGAAATTTAAGAATAAGTATCCACTATTAAGTATATAATACATATTTAATCCATTTAGAGGGGTGATATGGTTCTCAAAGATCAAACTCAGATTAAGATATCACTATCATTGTGTATAAGATGTGGATATTCTTAGGAAAACATTATGATGTATCTATGATCAATATGAGTACTTACTGATACCTTTAATTGTGATTAACACCCTTCAGTCTTCATTGGAATCATGAAATAGATCTTTGTACTTTTTTAGATAAGTTTTTTTGGTCTTCATTGATGACATTATAGTGTACTTAGTGTCCAAGGAGGATCACACGAGACACTTGAGGATCGTCTTGGACATACTCAAAGAGTACCATATTTATGGGAATCTTTCAAAGTGTTAGTTATAGATTTAGGAGTTCCAATTTTTGGGACATTTTATCTCAGTAGAGAGTGCAGTAGTGGACCTATTGAAGGTTGAGGTTGTGTTAGCTTGGGAGCCACCTAAGTGATAGATAGATGTGCACATATTCCTTGGGTTGGCAGGATACTATAGGATATTTGTGAAAGATTACTCTAGGAATCAGAAGGGTAAATCTTGGATGTGGACGAAGAGGTTACAACTATATTTTGAAGAGTTTCAACATAGGTTGATGAGAAATTCCATCTTGATATTTTCAAAGGAGGACATCAAGTACATAGTGTTTTGTGATACCTTAAGAAGAAAACTTGGTTGTCCTCTGATTTAGAGGTAGGAATTTATTGCCTATGTATCATAGAAGTTGAGTTTATATGTGTAAAATTATGTGACCCATGATCTAGAGTTGTAAGTGGTAGTCTTCGCCCTAGATATGTGGTGAAACTAATTTATGGGTGAGCAGTTTATCATCTACTATGACCCTAAGAGTCTCTAGTACATGTTCTACCATAAGTATCTTAAATTGAGATAGAGGCGATGACTAGAGTTTTTCAATCATTATGAATTTGATTCAGTCTATATACCTAGTAAGGGGAACATAAAAGCATATGATCTTAGGAGGAGATATTGTCCATGGTTGATGACCGAGGATTCATAGAAGTTATACTCATTATAGTTTTATCTAGTGTATGAGGGTGGTATAGATTACCTAAAATAAATGGTTTTTACCCAACTACTTATACAATTTGATCAGCATAGAGATACTAAATATGAGAACTTACATTCTTAGATATCTATTGTATGTGCTCGAGATGTATTTTCTGAATGTGGGGAAGATATCATCCTTTTTAGAGGAAATGAGATGGTACTAGTGAAGTTACATGAAGAGTTATTGAGAGATTTTTATACATACACTATAGAATTAAATCTAGGTGTAGAAAAGATATACCAGGACCTACAACATAATTTATAGAGGCGAGGTATGAAGAAGTTTATAGAAGAGTTTTTCTCTTGATGCCTTACTTCTCAGTAGGTGAAGGATGATCACCAGGTTAAAGTGGGTTTAGATCAACCCCTTATAGTGGTAGAGTGGAAGTGGGACGGTGTATCTATGGACTTCATGAAAGCGTTACTAAGGAAATCAAGAGAACAAAATCCCATCTAGGTGAGCATAGAAAAACTCACCAAGTAATCCCACTTCCTAAATATCTGAGAGTAGAGTTCAATAGAGAGCTTGTGATGCGTTCATGTGTGGGAGATAGTATGGTTCCATAGATTTCCCTTGATGACCATTTAATACCAGGATTATTGGTTCATGTCATGATTATGGGGAGGATTTCCGGAGACCTTTGGGAATTATTTTTGTTTGACCACAATGTTTCACAACCATACTAACAACCACACTAAGATGAACATTTAGGTTCCGAAGGACATGATTCAGGGGGATGTGTTGGACTTTTTACATAGTTTAGAGGATTACCAACCATTGGTGGAGTTTTATAAAAACACTACTGTAGAGTCCCAAAGCTTGAAGTATATAGACATTACATTACTTTTGTGGAATATCTAATACATAACAAAAACAGACACCGAAGGACCGTAACAGTTTAGTGTCTTTGGAAACATGGAACATAATATTCTAATAATGGTTAAAGATATACAACATCTCCCATAAAGATCTTCCCATTTTGTTTTCTTACCTAAAACATTTATTTATATCCTGGGGAAAATAAAAATAAAAAGGGTGAGCTCAAATGCTCCGTAAGGGTAAACATAGAGAACATAAAACAAATTTATAAAAATTTTAATGCAAAAACATGAACATAAAATCTAAACATAAAAATCCTGAGCAAAGACATAAATCTTGGAATTACATAAGTCATATATCATAATGGAACATAAATCCTAATAAAATATCCTGGGAAGAAAACATGTAATTGTGAAAAACCATTAAGCACTTGATATGATTTCCATAGTAGCCAAGGCATTACTGCCAAAACCATCTTAGTGGACAAAGTCCATTACTGAATCGAGTTCACTCCTCATTCCAGTCCTATATCACTGAACCGAATTAACTTACCATTCCAACCATATCTATCTCATGAGATAATCATTACCCAATGCATTGGAGGGAGATATAGGTCCCACCCATCTCATAATGAAATCATTCTCTCGTGTGCCACAACATAAACATAAATCATTCATCATAACCCAAAGAATAAAATGGGTTTCATAAACATCATCCCATGATAACATAATCCATATAAAACAAATGGATATCATTTCATCATAGGAAAATTGAAACCATGTAAATCATAGAGACATTATATTTGAAAGATACACATATGAAATAATTTCATCTTATATGGAAAATGGTTTTGATAAAACACTTGAAATGAATTCTTGAGGAAAGTATCCTTTCTTATTCAAAATATTTTTCTCTTCACAAAATTCCATGCAATTTCAAAAGAAAAGTATTTTGTTGAAAATAGTCATAAAATCTTGTAGATTAAGCTTCATGAAAATGAGGCATTATGAAACTCTAAAAATCCGTTCACGCCGTATAAGTTAAAAATAACATTCTTCTCGTACTTTTGTCAGAAAAGTCAAAAAGGTCCCCGTGTGGTAAAAAAAAGTAAAATTCCTTTCATAACATGTGGTAAATTTAAAAAATGGGTAAAAATGACTTTATAAATACATGAAATTTTTTTAGGAAACATGGGTATGGATGATAACAATAACCCTAGTAAATACTTACGAATAACAATCTCGGATAAGAATGAGATTAAAATAGTTATCCCTTACCTTTGGTCCGATATGATTCGTACGTATCCGAACCTCCTGTATAATGATTTAAATAATGTCATTGTCTTATTAAATAATCATAATCATTGTTATGATATCATATATGGTTCACTTATGACTTTATATTACCCGTTCTTTTGTAAGTTCCATGTTAAAACATCGTTTTGGGTAAAATTGTTTTATTTTTCGTACGTTTTTGGACTTGTTGTTCATGATATTATTATTACTTATATCTTGATTTAATTACTTCCAGAATGTAAATCATGATTTATATATCATATATCTATTCATTATATATATATAATAGATATATAAATGAAATGAAACACACCGTTCATGGAGATGGTAGGCCGTACGTACGCATGAACGCTATTTTCCTTTCCTTATTGACTTGAATGGAAGTAAGTAGACGAAATATATATATATACATAAATCCAGTAGCTTTATCATGTCATATATTTTATTAATATCCATTATATATATACTTTATAATCATTCTTGAATGGTTAACATGGAGAATGAATCTCATCGCATCGTGGAGACGGTAATCCGTACGTACGCACAAGCGATGATATCGTTCCTATAATTATTGAATTGAATTGGAGTGGACGATATAATATCACAGAATTATTATGATGTTATAATAACTATATATAGTTATTATCTACACCATTATACCCATCCAAGTAAGGTGGTGGTGGAAAAACAGATTACACCACGGCGTGGAGACGATATTCCGTACGTACACACGCGCGATGATTTCATTTTCCATAGGATGGATAGAAGGTGAAATAGGGTTGTTTCATATTTATAATAACATATTAGTATATATGTAATACTTATGTTATTACTTTATAATGAAACAACTAAATAAGATGAAGTAGAAGAAGAAATAAACATGAAAGAGTCGGTAGAAGAGATTACCTCTTCCTCGATGCAGCTCCTTTAAACTTATTCTTAGGGCACTAGAGTTGGTCTTTTGAGAAGACAGAAACATATATGATATAACTATAGAGGTTTAGAAGAGTAATTTTCAGGGTTTGGCCGAGATTTAAGGCTCAAAATGGTGTGAAGAGAAGAGGGAAGGGGTGCCCTTTTTATAAGGGAGGAGAGGGGCACCTTAGAAAAAACATAAAATATTATTTTATAATAAAGTCATATTCGATTTTTTATATCTCCAAATTAATTTATTTCAAAAATAAGGTGGGTATGGGTAGAAATAATATCAACCAATAGTTTTTAGACAAGTTTAGGTTACTATTTTAACCTTATCATTTAGATTTAACTCTATGTTAAATAATTTAACTTTTACCGTGTCTTTTTTTTTCTTACACTATATGGTTAATAAACTTACTATAACAAGCCACACGAACCCCAAGTGGTTAATTATTAATATATATAACCATATATAATTCATTTGGCCGATCCTTAAATTTTGAGGAATAGAATACAATTAATAATATAATATTTTTTTAAAAAACTATTTTATGTCAATTTTGACACTATTTGTTACTTGATTTTTGTGAAAATCATAACAGCATGATTAGTTCAAAAAAAGTTAATTAAATAGATAATAACATGTCATATTAACCTATAAAATTAGTGTAATTCATAAAACATCTCAAATTACATTTATTTGGGTATTTATAATGTCAATTATGTTAATATTTCATTAATAAGGTAATTACTACATCATCATTGTGTCATAAATAAATTAGATTATTTAATGTCTAAAAATTAAAAATAAAATACCATTATGTAGGAAATATTTTTATATTTCTAATGAATATTTTTAGTCGAATATATCTCATGTATAACCCTATATTAAAAATGTTTTAGTCATTAAACTTTGATTTTAACCATTTTCACTCTTCTTTAAATAAAATAATAATAAATGTCTTAATCTGATCCAAGTGGACATAAAGGGTAATTTTTTTTACTAAGGTTGTTTTTGGTCTAATTACACTTATCCAATAGAATTATTACATGTTTTAGGGTAATATTAATATCATTTTTACCCTTAATTACCCTATTTACTTTTAACCGTGGTAACTAAAAGTAAAAAGTTACTATTCACCAAAAATTATTTTTATCTTATGGAACCACATTTTACTCCTTGATATTAACCATGTCTCTCAGATTTTCGAAATTACACTCATAGAAGTGGTAAAATTAGGTTTTATATAAATTTTGAAATTCTCATAGGAGGTGGGTAAAAGACGGTGAAAAGTTCAATAAACTTTTTATATATCTAAAATTATTATAAAATAACTCCAATGAATTACATTTAACTTATATAGGTATTATGTTTCAATTTTGACCTAAAATAAATTTAAATATAATAAATAATTATTTAAATAAAAAGTTGGTTTTTAAATAGTAACCAAGTGTTTTCACTATTCATCAAAAATTGAAAGTTTTCAGAAAAATACCAAAAGTTCACCCTAGTATAATTTCGATATTCCAAATCCAAAAATGAAGTCCATTTTGAAGGATAAAATTTATAAAATTTCAAAAAGTGGGTATTACTATTCATAACGGCTAGTTCATAATAATATTATAATAATATATCATTTAGTGAAACTCGCTATTGTGTACTACACACGCTATCGAGGAAGGTCTTGATTGTGTGTAATGAATGCCAAGTCAGGGCTGCGTGTAGTGAAAGCTCCATTTGGGGTTGCGTATAATATAATCAAAACTTATTTCATTTATACATTAAACAAAATCTATACTTAATGTTGCGTAGAATAATTTCCACAAAATGAACTTGAAATTGTGTGTAACACAAGCCAAGATTAATGATGTGTATACTGAAAGCTAATACGGTGTTGTGTATAGTACAAGCTAATCTTGGTGTAGTGTATAATATAAGATATGAAAGAAATTAAAAATAATACATCTCATAAAATCTCAGGGTGTTACAACTACCATTTAAACATTGATATGACACTATTCAAGGCCTGGTATGGGTGACCCTATAGGTCACCACATTGTTGGAATGATCTAGGTGAGTCATCATTGATGGGCCTCTAGTTGGTGTATGCTATAATAGAGAAGGTGAAGATCATCTAAGAGTTGATGAGTAATGCATAGAGTTGGAAAAAGTCATAGAAGGACTGATGACAGAGGCATTTGGAGTTCAAAGTGGGATACCATGTGTTTCTAAGGGTATCAAGATGATGTGGATTGCATAGAATTTTAGAGGGTGGAAATTTATCTCTAAGATTCATTAGTCCTTTATAGATATTATGTTGGGTCAGTAGGGTAGCATACTGATTATCCCTACTACTATAGTCATACCGGGTACACAATGTCTTCCAAATGTCGCAAATCACGAGGTACATGAACAACTGATCACATTTTATCAATTGGTATGAGCTAGACATTGAGTATGTATATACCATTGAAGAGTACTTGGTAGAGGCCAAACATAAGTAAGATAAGATCTACCATGGGAGATCGATTCCCTTGGTGTGTGTCTTGTTCCATCCTGAGAATTTTTAAGAGAGCACATGGGAGTGGGAGACCCATTTATTAGCTTAGTACACACATCATTTCTTGTATCCTTATTCAATTTTCTAGATGAAAATCCCCAGGATGGGGTGACTATAAAATATCATTTTTTTATTTAATGTTTGGAAATATAGCTTCTAATATATTCTGATCTATGTGCTGAAACAATTTGTGAGATTACGAGGCAAGACGATCTAAAAAATGATATAAAAAAAATACTAAATTTATTAACATCACATTCACATATTTTTCCTAAAATGTTTAATAACTATAGAATGGGGACACAGTGTCAAAATTTGAATCTTCTTGAGTCCAAAATGTGGGTTTTTCCCTAAGCATGACATAACCTTTATTGGCATTAGGATTTTGGCTTGAGCTTCATCAATGGATAAATAATTAAATAAATTAAAATAATTATTTAGTTATTTTAATTAAATAATAACCTAATTATCTCATCTATAAATATATGGTTATATCTTAATCTTATGGTTATATTCATAACCCTTAATATTTAAAGGATTCATTAGAGTAGATATTTTTCAATAACATCTGATTGAGGATGGACAATGAATTTGTTTTTGAGGATCTTGTGAATGATGAAGACACATGACCATTCTTCCTCAAAGATCAATCCCAACCCATGTTAGGGATACATTTTTCTTTATTTTATTTCCTTTTTGATTATCCCATGAGGAATGAAAACCATATCATTGTATATATTGATTTTCAGGCCAATAATGTTACGATTGTGAGTTTATTTACATAGGATTTGGGAAAATTATACCTTTTTTATATTACTCTTCATTTTTCATTATAGAAACAAAGAATTGACGAAAACCCAAACAATGGAAAATTTTCATTCCTCATTTTTGGTTTGTGAATTTCTCCCCTATTTTTCGAAGGATTCATCACTAGTATTTATTTGCTTTGTGGTTCGATGAATACCCAATATTTGATCGTTGCACGACTATTCTTCGAAAAACAATTTGATACCATGGGCATGGTTTCCAATTGAGGTGTGATGATGATAGAGGATGATCATAGGTGGATCATATCATATAGATGATTTCTTTTTTCCTAGTTTGAAACAAAGTATTAGAGTTATGTGACATAATGGTTTTGTGATCAAATTTATTGGATAGAATCTAGCCACTGACAATGATGAGGCATATTCAAGGGATAATCCGAGTTTATCTGGAATGATTGATGGTGGTGGTGGAATCATAATATGCATGGATAAACCATATATATTTTAAAATCCCATATTACACAAAGTGAACCCATAGAATAGACGTTGTGTATGGACCCTAACTGTGGCACTGGGGTTTACTCATGAAATAAAAGATCCACAACATGTGGTTCCTACAACATGTTGTGTGACTCAATTATGGTGGATCATTGTGTATCCTATAGGATACCCAAGAATAGACATGTTTAGGAATACATAAATAGGTTAATTATGTAGGAATGGCTCAATACTTAGATGAGGCCAAGTACAAAGGCACAACCATTGTACCTGAGCACGGTCTTATGTACATGGGCATGGACATATTAAATGGGAACGACCAGTTGTACATGGTCTTGGGAATGAAGAACACTAAGTTTCATCCTAACCACTACATGATGTGTATCTCTAATTTAAATGTCATATATATAGAGTTTTACATTCTGTGTGATAGGGAAAGACACAGACACACCTGAGGTTGATGAGACTAAATGTATACTTATAATACATGTTATATAACTTCCAGAGTAGTGTGAGGCCCATTATATCTTTAGTATAGTATAAAATTAGTTGAGTGTGATACCTTGGTCCATCTCTATGTTGATACATTGTATCATTACTTCCTCAACATTAGATTTTTATCCCATTTATGGGTTATGTTTCAGATATATTTCACAATATCCCTTCATGAGTTTTGGGGTGGGATCCTATATCATATATTTCTTAGGTGGGGTTCATGGTATTGGCATAACCACCATGCTTAATGAATCAATACTATATCTAGAAAATCGATCCAGTAGTGCTGTTGAAATACCCCAATAGTCTTGGGTGCGATCCCCCATCCAGGAAACATGATCTTTGGAGATCTAGTGAGTACATATTAGCAATTCCAAATGAGCACGACCTATCAGGGGAGTTTCGTCAGTGATAACATAGCACATGGTATGATTCCTCCTAGAAATTAATTACCTTGAAGCCTCAATTAGAATATTGAAGCTATAAATATTGGTTGAGACCTATTGAGATTGGTTATATTTTATAAGTATATCTGGTTTTTTTTATTATCATTATGTCTCAAATCTTGATTGAAATACCCTTGTATTAATGACATGACTACTCTTGATACTTTGTGTTCTTTGTTTTTAAGGTATCATATTGGTTATTGTTATACTCAACCATACATGGAATCTACCCCCACATGTCATTTCTTAATCAGATTATAGGCCTTTTGATGGAGTCTTGGGAGGATCGAGTGTTGTCATAGCATAGTATTGCACTGGGAAGATCGAGATTATTTTTGATGTTTCATTTGATAGCAGTCCACTCCTTTTGAGCATGTTGGACTCTTTTGTAATTTTTGGTGGGATTTTATTTATCCCCTTTTCACTTTCAATACTTTTTTTGTACTCTGATTTCGGTTTATAGGTATATTCATTCATTGGTATCATTTGTACTTTACTTTACACATTGTATAGTCTTGTAGTTGTGTGAGTGCATACAAGTACCATAGACTGTTGACTCCTATATTTGGGATATGCTTACTTTGTGATGGTCACTAGACTTTGGCCTATTGGAGGTAGCCTTGGGGTTTTCAAACTCAAATTATTACCAGACAGTTGGGACTTGATGGGTCCGGTCATGAAAAAAGGTGTTCTAATTCTATAAAATCGGATTTATGTTAGATTATTTACCTCACCAGTTTAATTGAAAAAAAAAATCTTTGTTATTCATTACTAATTTATTAAACCGTAGAACACAATCACTACCCTAAATTTTATTATCCATTAATGGGGAAATGAATGGAATAAATGTTAGACATCAAGAATTTATGATAAATCTATAAATGATTTTAATGATATCAATATAAAAAATTTACTAAAAAATCATAAATTACATTTTATAATTCACCAATTTATCATAGTGAATTTAAATTGGGATTTAAAAATAAATCTAATAGTATAATAATTTTCTCCATGTATTAAAATGCTTATCTGTAGTGATATTATTCTAATATATAACTGTGGTAATGAAAAAAATTAATACTTATATTTTGAAAAGAAGTAGGATTTGTTTATTTAGTTTAATAAAAATAATTTTAGATAAACTCAAAGAATGTCTTAAGGACTTTCATAAGGGTTGGAACCACCAAACAGTGAATCAACATTGAAGAGACTTCCCAATTACTCCAAAAACATAATAACCTCCCTTAAAAACATCCATATACCTCCCACTATAATTTATAATTAATTACTCATGAAATCAGCTCAACTATAATGCGTATCAATTTAAGACACAGAAGAAACCTACATAAAAAACCAAAAAAATTATAGTAGCCACTGATCAAAATAACACCCAAATTAATTCCATATATAAAGATCAAATACATAAATTTTTCATTCATTAATAACGAATCAAATTACTTACACAATAAGACTATAAAAACAAAAAAACTACTTCGGAAGAATTCATTTAGGACTCCTTTAACCCAAAAAAGGGAACCGCGGAATCAAAATTTATTTCACTATGACTTTGTTGAAATTACTACAAATTATACCTAATTATTGATATGAAATTAGAGAGAAATATATGAGTATGGAAGATGAGAGGATAGGGGAAATGAGAATTGATTGTATTATTAAATTTTTCTTAGAAACACTATTAAAATTATCCATGATGGAAGAGGAGCGGGAGACCGTAGAAAGCCCTGATATAATCTCCCAATGGACTAAGGGAAGTGGGATTTGATGGAGTTGAAATAAGGGGTAAATAATGTTTATGATAAAATACCAAATTTTAATTATTTTAATAAAAAATGGAATTGATCCTTTCAAGTAATCTATAGAGTTCGACTAGGTACCTAGTTGTCCTCCAAAACCACTCCCATTACTACTGTGGGAAATCATGTACATGGGACCCCACACTGGGAAGCTAATTCGACCAGTAGTATTAATATTGTAGGTAGATCCGCCTCATATCCACCCAAACCCTAAAACCATCCATTGAACCTCAAAAACTATCAAAGAACATTTATTAATTAACTATCATATATCATATTCAAAATTAAAATTCCTAAAAATAAATATGACCCCTTAGATAGATCCAAATATTTAAACTAGGCGACACAAATTCTTCATGTAAACTCTTCAAAATTGGAAAAATGTAAATTGAATGTGACAAGGTTCATTAAAACCTCCCCATAATATATCTTTACATCCTTGATATGTCTTCATGATATTTTTTCCAAAAGATATATTACCCCTATGTCTCTAAGACACTCACCAAGGCATCCCCATGTCATGATATACAATATGAAAATAGACCTCAGTCATCCTAACCACAACCATGTAATTTATATTAACCCAAAAAACCTTAAAAAGAACCTCAAATCACTAAACCATGAACACATAACCTATAAATGACCCAAAATACTGATCATAATATATCTCAATTTACCCATCTCTCTTCTGATTCATAACTACAAAATCTATTATAGATCCTGGAAATAAATTTTTTAATTAATTAAAAGGAATAATAACATCCATGTTCCAATGCTTCATTCAAATTACCCATCATTATTAATTTATGTGACTCTTAAAACAAAAAATGAGACATTAATCAAAATAAAAAATCTAAACCCATGATGTATGATCACCTGTATAATTCCCTAGATATAACTAATCACCTATAAGACAATCCAAGGTACTCATGAATGATTTAACTTAGGCCTAGAAATTTTAATATCAAATTTGTCTCAGTTTATAAAAAAATTATTATTAAACAAAACATGTTTTCAAATATATTTTTTGAAACGCATTAAATAATATTTTTTACAAACACTAAAAAAAATAGTACTTTTTTCAAGTCCATAAATTAAAAATACATTGAAATTTAATTGAAAATTCCTCCAAAACATTTAGGTAATTTTTTTTGGAAACCAAAACCCTTATTACTTTTTGAATGAAACAAAAAAAATGTTCACATAATTAGACCAATGAAATAACTTATTTTAAATATTTAAAATTATATAATATACTCAAATAAACAAGAGCATTGATAATGGAAATATTTATATTGTATCTAAAGAAATTATGAATCGATTAATATTATTCACTTTCAAAATTGGAATATACTATTAAATATGAAAATGTATTCTTTGGAAATTATTAACTATTAACATAAGAGTTATATATTAATTAATCTATAGGAATATGCTAAAAAATATTAATAGTGGTATCATGGAAAAGTGAATAATAAGATAAATATTATCATATAACAATTAAAGAAATATAAAGATGTTTAATAAGGATTCATATCAATGTAAATTTTATAATCATCCATATGATTACCCAAAAAATTGCATCACCCTTAATAATGTAAACATAAAAATGCTATATACTTTACGAATTTCATATTATTAATTAATGTTTCACACAGATTAAATTATATGTCACAAGTATAAATTTGATTTAACTTTTCAAGATATATGATGCATGTATAAATAATAGAAATAGCTCTTTTCAATCCTTACATGCTATACATGGTCTTACTTATTATGGGTTGAGGTATTAAATTGTGTAATTTTTATAAACTTTTAGTGCCTACAATAGTACTTTAACATCCTTAGTAAATTGATAATCCATCATAAATAGGTTTAAAATGGTTTTTATGGGTTACTTCTCAAGTCCTAATTGTCCTAACTAATTTATATTCTCAACCCAATCCATCCTGATAGAGCTAAAAGAGTAATGATATAATTTCCCTACTCTGATATAATTTTTAATTAATATTATTTGAATCAAATAAATAAGACTAGTGACATGACTCCATTTCTTCTTCCAGATCCCCAATGTCTAGAGACTGGAACCATGGGGTTTGGGGTAGGGTTTGGGAATGATTTACCCTGTACGGTTTGTCAACTATAAATAAAGAAAACGAATATTTCATGAATGAAATAAATTTAATACAATATATAATCTTGTAACAAGTAAAAATAGATTATACAAAATAGGCCTCTAACACACATGGATATGTTCCAAATACAATATATATTCTATAATTCCAACATCAAGTTAAAGATGAATTATTGTATCAATGACCTTTCTTAACAAGAAAATATCATCCAAATATCTACTAGTAACTTTCAAAAACTTCATCATAGACCATAAAACATTATTCCCATTGAATATCACATGTAGTTTGTGAAAATATAACACATTTTAGTGAACCACTAAGGTTCCTATATAGAAAAAATACACCCAAGAAGGTATGTTATATCAACCAAAAGATTTACATAAATATAAATAAAATATATTTATATACATTTTATTATCACTATAGAGTGTAAATCGATGTTAATTCACTTCACATATCATTATAAACTATATATAAAAATTACATGTATATAGAAGATCCATAACTAACATACCTACTTTAATCCAAATGCACAGAATATTAGATAATTAGGTCAAGGAAACCATGACACCTATCCTATCAAGATAAGCTATTATAATTTATTATGAAAGATCTTCCATGGGTAAAATCAAATATTGTATAAAGGGTAATGAATATTTAGGAGTCAGAGCCTCAACATATCCATTGGAAATGGGTAAGGGGTATATACAGTTAATGCTCAACAACCCATCCAATGCTATGCACCTGTGTACAACTCATACATTAATAAAACTCCCCCGACATCATTCTCATTTTATATCATTGTTTCATCCATTATCAATGAAACCATATTATGTATAGAAATATATTGGGATAAAGTAGTAAGGAAGATATTATTGAAATATAAATGTTGTAATCATGTTCCAAAAACAAATCTACTATAAAAAAGTATAAACCTAATAATTTAGACAACAGACTTACTGGATTATTTCATTATAAATACCATAAAAAGAGATAAATTTAGTCTTTACGTAGTTAAATAAAATCATGTGTAATTAATTCCTATATTATTATGGATTACAAATAGGTAAACAAGAAGTAATACAAACTCAGAAATGGTTATATAATACTATTAGTTTCTTCATACAATATAAATAAGTGATACAAATGTTTTGTTATGAATGGTGAGAAATTTCATAATTCACTAATAAATATCCAATCAATGTTGTAAGTATTAAATGCACAATAAATATATCGAATTAGTAAGATACCAAGTAATAGACCAATCATAGTGTTGGTCATAGGCAACTCATAACCGAATCATTCAAAATGAAGAGTTAAGGGCAGATTACATGATATATTCGTGACTGAATTATAAATTAGTTTACAATCAATATATGTCTTATACTTAGAATTTACTTTAGGGAAACATACAATTGGTTTTCTTTGTTGACACACATTTTACTTTGAATCCTATATTTTATAAATTTTAGTGTAAGACATATTTTATAAAGAAAATAGTTTTATGAAAATCAAATTATAGAGAAAAGGATTTTTATAATCTCAAGAAAAGCCTTAGGACGTTATGATAAAGAAAAAAGTGAATACTTTTAAAAACAAATTATTTGGTTTTTTTTTTTACCCAACTAATATAACTAATAAATTTTAGGTATCAAATCATTCTATTCCACTTAGAATCAAGACATCTATTTTCACTCCATATATTCAACTCTTAACCAATGTTAGGTATATATTTTTGACATACATGTCATATAGGTTTATGTGAGATTTATGGATTCCACCAATAATACATGTTAATAGAATATAAAGGAATTCAAATATTTTAAATTTTTAAGCACTTTATAATTTTTTCAACTTGATTCACAATGGATGGACTTTCCAAAATCATTAAAAGTCTACGAGGGATCCATATTGCATCATTGATTTTATGTGGAAAGGTCCAACATCCCCAATAATTTTTATTTATCAACCTTGAGGATATAAATTTTACAAACTTCTAGATATATGAATAACTCATTATTATATATTTAAATAAATAATGTGTTCTCATGTAACAAAATAATATTTTAAACTTATGTAAAAATTTTTTCTTTACAAATTTCATTCAAAATTAAGAAATACTTTTATTATTAATTTACACTTTTTAAAAGCACGGAACATATTCCCTAAATCAAATTTTATGATACATCAATGTGAAAATTATTTGAATCAATTTCTGACATTAAGTACGAATAAAAATTCCAAAACAGGTAGAGATGATAATAAAATCAAATATTTCAAAACAATCCTAAAATTACATATTATGATTTTATGAATTGTTACAATAAATTTAAAGTGGGATTTAAAACTAAAGAAAGTAATTTTTTTTCTATAAGTATGAAAATGGTATACTTATTTAAATGTATAAGTAAGGTATTCATAAAAATGTTAAATCACATATTTAATATACATTTTGAAGTTGATTAATTAGTTTCTGAAAAAATAGAGGCAAATAAACTCAAAGAATGTATTACCAAATTGAATATTTTTTAGAAGAACCTACTGATGAATTATCATTGATGATTCATCCCTTTTTCTCCCACACCATCATAGTGGTTCTTATAAACCAGAAAAACAATATCCCACAATATTTTAAAACCAATTACCCACAAATCTTGTACAAATGCATTGAAAACCTAATAGAGGCATAATAAAAATCATGGAAAATTAAAAAATAATTATATTGGTCACAAAATTGAAGAAACACCCAATTAAACTAGGTATGAAGGGAAAAAATAAAATTCGTGAATCATTAAAATCATTTCAAATTTTCTTCACATCAAGTCACTATCAAAATAACAACTATTAGTAAAATTCAATCTTTAGCATACTTTAAAACATAAAAGAGGGAAAGAAGAAAAATGAATGAATTTTTCATTAATTTTTTAAAATCTATTATCATTAGATCTATTTATAACAAACAAACTTGCGAGAAAGGGAAGATAAATAACGAACATAAGAGAGGGTGATCCAAAATTTTCTTTTTTATTCATAATCTCTCTCAAAAACACCATAAAAAATGGGAAAAAATGTTAAAGGAGAGGGTGGACATAGAGAGAACTGAGCAAATCTCAAAATCAATATAGAGATGTTTAGTTCAATGTTAGGGTAGGAAAGCGTAAATAGGTTTTTAAGAGACTAATTGAATATGTTTATTTTTTATGTTTTCAATAATTAAATCTATTGTTATGAATTGAAAATAACAATATGTGTTTGGTAAGATAAAGATCCCAATGAATGAAGAGATTATAGAGTTTATTAGAGTGATATGTAGTTTAGATTTTTTCTTATTAGTATATGTGAAACCTACCATTAAAAATATTTTTGAAGATATATTGTTTAGTTGGTAAAATATTATGGGAGGCTGACATTAAAGAGAGTATAAATAAAGATGAGGTAGCTAGATAATGATGAGTCTGGTGATGGTAATATCTAATTATTTTAGTGATGACATATTAATGGATTCATTATGGGTTTTAAAAGTTGGAAATTAAACAACTAACTTCTAAATATCCTTCATATGTTTGATGAAGTGATGGTGGATGGAATAACGGGAAACCATCCATGTCTTATCAAGATTTAAGGATATTTAATATACTGATTAAATCACTTGGAATATGGTTAGGTAATACTATCATTGAATATAGAATCTATGAGGTTGTATAAATACATCAAAATTCTCTAGAACAATATTTATATAATTTATGAATCTTTGGGAACTGTGTTAATGAAATTTAAGAAAGTTTGTTATATTTCAAAAGTATCTGATGACTTTTTAAGCTGAATTAGAGTGATCATACATACTATAAGAATTTTTAAAATAGTTTTATGGTTAGTTAATGAATTTCATTAATTTGTAGTTGAACATAAAAAATTGGTAGCGAAATAAAAATATTTTTCAAGAATATAGTATTAACTGAGTATTGAAGCTCACTGTGATACATAATATTTTCTATATTATTTTCAAGAAAATATAAGGATTTAACACTAATACATAACATTTTAGAAAATTTTACATAATTTTTTCTTATTGATGTGAAATATATTCCAATTCATTTGGAATATATTTTATGGATATCATATTGATACGGAGATAAAAATATCTCATAGTGATATGTAATATATTTCAATGTATACAGAATATATATTCTTAAATTTAAGATGAAAAGAGACAAATGATAATGTTTCATTGTTATTCATAAGAAATATTAGAGAATACATACTATTTTTATAGTGATACATAATATATTCTATATGATATATACACATTTTAATATCGAACATAACCTATTGTATTTAAAAAATTGGAAATGTATTAGACCGACTGTGATGTGAAAGATAGTTTTGGATGTGGATGATGTGAAAATGAAGGTATAAGATTCATTTGAGGACACATAATATTCTCAAGACCATACAGAAGATACCCATTTGAATATGGAATATATTATTAATTCTTTTTAAGATATTTGATCTCACTAAAGTGATATGTATGATATTCTATTTCTTAAGTAAAAAAAGTTAGTTTAAAAAATGTAAAATTTATGAGAGATTAAAATAAGATGACGATGTGTTGTTATTCGTGGATTAAATATTATATTTGTGATTATTGAGTGAGGGTTCAATATGAATCAAAAGGAATAAAAATGAGAATAAATTGAGAGGATCTTGAAAAGATAATTATGGGATTTCAAATATAAATATTTGGAACCATTTATATTGATAACAAGTTGGATATTTTATAAAAGATTATAAATGAATATTTTAATTGAATATATGGCTATTTATTGAATATTATTTAAGGAATATTTTTATAAGGAAAATAATATTCTATGATTATGGGGAGAATACCAATGTGGTTTTGTGGAGAAATAGAAAGAGAATGTTGAAAAGATCATGGTTTAAATTATCTTAGAATTTATATACTTGAAATATTTGAATAATATAAATATAATTTGGATAATATATGTGATAAGATGTATAAAATAATTTATATTTAGATTTTATGTGTGTGATGAGAATCTGATGCTACATTCTATTGATGATTTTTCATATTGAGGTAGAAAAAAGAGAATATAATATGAAGAATTCTGAAGAGTTTTCCTTGATTTATACTCTATTATCATCAAATAAGACAATATATTAGGATAAGGATAATGATTAAAACCCTTCCCTACATTAAATATATATCATATAATTAAAATAAGAAGAATAATAAGAGAGACCAGTGAAAGCCTAGTACCATTGGTTTTCATATATGTTGAAGCATGATGATTCATAAGACTATCAAAATAAGGATTGTCATCGAAGAGATGATTAGAATGTATTATGTGTTTATGATGATATCTTATAAGTTGAAGAAATTTTTTGTGGAAGAATATCTTACCAGTTGTTGTGTTGACTTCCCAGACTTGATAAAAGATCTTATTCAGTATTTATTTCTTGTGGACCCATTATACACTGGAGGGAGATATTATAAAGAAATTTTTAGGAAATTTTAATCATTATATATATTATTTTTTATACAAATTATCATATTAGTAAATAACTTTTTTCTCAGAATTGGTATGAATATAGGAAAGAGTATATTACCATAATGGGATTGAATCTAATAAAAAATTTGTGTTTTATGAACTATTCTCATTCTATCTTACATGTAATGTGATTTCACTAAGTATGAAATGTGAGATCAATTCAACATGATATTTTCAAAGGTTTCATTATTTGAGTGAAATTAAAATAGAAATGTTGTTTATGAAAAATTTGATTCATACCAATTCACCTATATTTTTTAGTGACAGTACATGAACCTAAAAGGCAGTTCAATTTATATTAGTGGATATACCAGGTTTCCAATAATTGTATATATATTCTCTCATAGTTTCTTCTTTTAATGATTAAATTGAAGTGTACATTTGAATATGGTTATTAGTTTCCACATATTGAGAATATAGTTTACAATCCTATCAATGAAATCACGGTGGTTTCTTCTAAAACAATGAAAAATATAAATAATAAATAGGTTAATTAGTTGAGAAAAATATAAAATTTGAATTGTAATTCACCACTACATGATAGTAATCAATGTTCTAGATTATCTATTGAATATGTTGAGAATTAGACACTTGAAAAATAAATACTGGGGTGTGAAATGTTTGTTCATAGGGGAACACTTTCTTATTTTTAATTCATATTAAAGAATTGTTTTAAAAACTTCCCTATTGAAGTTTTCACATATATATTATAATTTATCATGGTTCTATATGACGTGAAATCATAACTAGAGTTTGAATTAGATGCAATAGTAGAATCATAAGTAGTAAATTTTCAAAACTACAGCTACTATACCAAACTTATTTAAGCCTAAAGACATTCTATATTTATCCATAATTAAAATTTATCTCTATCTAATGAGTTATTGGAAATTTTTATTGATGAGAATGTTGAGGTAAGTAAAATTAGTGAATATAATATTCATTCTTTAGAAGAAACTCACAAGGAAAATATTGATGTAATGATTTAAAAATTAGAAGTCAAAGTAAAAGAGAGAGTACAAGATCTTGAAAAATAATTTATAAAAGTAGAAAGATGAATGATGATCATATTAAAATGTTGAAAAAATATTGTAAAGATATATTTTTATTAGTTTAGGTTGGTAAAAATAACCTCAAAATTAACTTTCTTGGGTTGGAAGTGAATGTAATAAATCTTGAACCGATACAAGAAGAATCTTCATAAACTACAAAGAAAATAAATGTTTCCAAAAAAAAATTTATAATTAGATACTTTTCTATAAGTGGAATTATTATTTTAGAATGATTTTACATAAATTTTCTAAAAATGTATATATTAAAAAATCAATGAAATATTTAACCCTTTCTCTAGATAATTTATTTTTCAATAATGTTCATTACATGAAAATTTAAGGTTACAATTCTAAATCTAGGAAAATTAGTTGAAAAAATATAATAAATCCATAACAACTATAAGGGTGTATTTAGTTGTGTAAATGAATAGTTTATCCCTAAATATTTATCCAATTTATGGTTATCTGGCATAAAAATAGCTAGGTATCAATTCTGGATGGTCAGGAACTATTGGAAAAGGGAAATCTTCATTGGTTAATATTTGTATTATGGGAGGTTTGGGCATAAATAAATTTATTTTTTGGAATAATATTTTAATTAATGGATATTATAGAATATCTACACGAAGTGGATGAAAGTCCTAACAGAGAAAAATTCAACATAAATTGGGAAATATATTTAATAAAAACAAATTTGAACATCATATGAATTTTTTTTGACAATTGAAACGAAAGTATTCATTTTATTTATGAGTATTGTAATAAATAAAATGATTATATTTCAAATACTATTAATGTAATATGATCATAAGTGACCGGAATAATGAAATTAAAGTATAAATATTTCATGAGATTTAAAAAAGAAATTTTTTGACCAATTTAAACCCAATAAAAATGTTAAAAAGGATGTCACATTAAGAAAGAGGAGAAGGTTCTATTTTGGATAAAAGAGACACATCATAGACTTTTTTATGTTGTAAATGATCATAAATATTGGAGGAAAAAATATGATAAAAGAGAATCGATCTGTGATATAAAAAATAGGAATATTTTAGTACAATACATATGAGAATTAGTTGTTTAAATTCATGAAAAGTTTCCTGAGAGGGATAAATCAATGATGTGTTGGATGTTTTATGGAAGGTGAAAAATACAATATATAAACCTCATAAAATCATGAAAATTATACCACAATAGTAAGAGACACTATGGATGAATAATAAATCAATATTTAATCCATGTGTTAAGAATGATGATATGAAAATTGAGTTTCATTAAAATGAGAAAGAGAAGAGTGTTACTAAGGAATGAAAAATCATATAGAAAGAATAATTTAAAATCTAATAGAATAGTATGAAATTATAAGATAAGAAATATACTTTTCTAGGTATTTTTAAAATTCTAATTTAACCTAAGAAAATATATGATTGTAAAAATAAGTCCCTAATGCCTAAAGAAGATTACTATTGGAAATTAAAAGAATGAGAAAGAATACATATTTCTAATAAAATTGGAGGTAAAAAGAAAAAGGTTTTTTACTTGAGAATAAAATATCAACCTATTTTATCCCACTAAGAAGAAAAGTAAAATCTACCTTTTTACCATATATTTGTTTACTTGTTTTTATATTTATAATGAATTAAAGGTGTTTCATGTAATGTAGGATGTAATGAGTGTGATAATATTTATTAAGTAGGAATATAATTCAATCATGGATTGATCTATCACTTTTTTCATCAATTATTAAATGCTTATTATGAAGGGGATTATTATATTTTATTTTAAATAGAGAGGAGGCGCACTCAAGAGCTCATCTCCTAAGAGCACACTAGGGTTCTGTGAATTATGGATTCAGTGCAGAGAAGGGTTGGTTTGGTCGTAGGCTTCTTGTGGAGGAATGTTTGGGTGAGGATTCCTCACGGGCAGACGGAATGGGCGTCAGGTGATAGCATGATTTTTCTGGTCCCCATTGTGGTGAAGATTAGTGTGGTTTGTGGACTGGATTCGAATGTGGATTTTTCCATAGATATCCTAAGTGGAAGAATTATATTTCGTAGAATTGGCTTTGGATGGGGCTTCGGGAAAAAATCAATGTTGTTTGGCTCCAGTAGGATTGTTTTCATCTGGTGGTGTAGGTTTTTTTTGTCAATGTTTCAATGGATTCAAAGGGTTTCTTCCGGTGAAGGTTTATTCTACAACCAACATCCACATTTCTTCCTCACTGTAGTCAATAGAGTTTGTTTTGGCAGCATCGTGACATTCCAGATCTGGATTATTGTTGTGACTATTATTGATGTGTTTTATGGTGGATGATATCGGTATTCATTTTGGATCTATTTAAGAAATGGTTTTCTGTCTTCGATTTGGATCTATTTCAACAATGGTCTTCAGTGTGGTAAGAGGCTGAGATGGCTGGCCTCTACTTCATTTTACATTGATGTTATTCATCCCATTTCATCATGTTTTTCCTGTCTCTGCTTGGTTATTTACTCTAGTTCCTAGATTTCTCCATTCTCTCTAAGGCGGAGCAGCGTGGTGGTTTTGTTGGTCCTTTAGGATGTGAGTTTGAGCGGCCAGTTCAAGGAGATTGATGGTGATTTCTGGTTTTATGTGGATAAATTTGAGATCTCTGTGAGCATTTTTTTATTGGTTAACTGTTGGTTTGGAGACTTTGATTTTGGATTTTTCTGTTTGAATTTTTTATGATGTTTTGATGTGTTTTCACCGAATTTCTACATGTTTCTTCTCCAGACGAGGTTCCTATCAAGATACTTTCACATGCACATGCCATTTGGAGTTGGATGCTTAAGAGGGTATGGCTCTACCATTGGTTCTAGGTGTGTGCAACTCTGCACGAGACAACTAGCCAAGCGATCATGCAATAGTAGAGGCTTGTCACCAAGGTGTAATAATTAGGGAGGGGTAGATCCTGTAGTCTTGATCCGGGTTATCCTTATTAATGGTTTTATTTGATTGTAATTTTTGATCATGTGGTTTCTCACTTTACCCTAAAAAGTTTTTTTTGATAATAAAAAAGTTAATTTTTAGTCTATTTTAAATAGAGATCAACTTTACTATAGAGTGCATCCTATGGGGGATCATAGAAATTGAGTGAGCTTCTAGATGGTATTATTTTAGGTAAATATGGAAATCTAGAATGTTCTAAGAGAATGTAATTGATGATTTATGGTTATCAAATATTTATTATCCTTGATCGAGGGGACTGTATTCATAAAATTATGAAGGGAATAAACATGAAAGGTTTGAAATATTACATGTATATAAATGTTTTGATGTGTTTATTGAGTTTAGTATAGGTGATAAATTACCTAAAAGAAAAAATATTATTGAATGGAATTTGGTAATAGAAATTTATATTGATATCACATGTTCAATATTTGTGTGTTAAATTTTGATGTCGAAGTTTTTCACTCTTATTTTCTATATAGATCAAGATCACATAGACTTTGAGTTTAATAATTTATGGCTTATTAATTATTGAAATGTGATTCAACTATTCACATAGCTGAATTAATATTTTTTTCATTCAATAAGGGGGAGAAGATTGGGTTTTATCATGATTAAATCATCACATGTGTATGGATTTCCATTACCCATAAATCTCTGTATTTACTATAAATTATGTGGAGATAAAAGATAAGAAATATTTAGAACATATGTATAATCAGTTTTCATGATATAATTATAGGTCTTTCCAAGAAACAAAATAGGGGAGATATGAAGAGAAAAAATAATTATGTTGATTATATTTTTTTCAACAAATAAATTTATTTTTAAGAGATAAAACTATGAATATGTGTTTGTATAGATTAAGGGTAAAATTAATGACAATATAAAAGAGTTTAATTGAGTGAGTTTCATCGTGGAGTTCCTATGATAACAGTATATGCTATCATCCATTGTATATTTTGAATAAGATCCATTCGTAATTTAGAAAAAGCGAATGATAGTATTCCATAAATATATGATAAATGAATATGAGGTACTTAGATGACAATGAGATTGAGGAATATTGCATCTGAAGATTATAGTTCTAACTATTTAATGGATTAATGATTTTTTTGAAAGTTTAGTGATTGAATCGTTTTAAAATACATATATGCATATATTTTAAAGAGTTAATCTCGATAAAATATTTTTTAAAAATCCATGTGTTATCAGGCATGAAATTCATTGAACATATTGATTAACACACCTGAATGATTGTTGGAGAATGATGTGTTTGAATCTATAATTGATGAGGCAGTGGAAATACATTGAAATAATCCATAATAGAATTTATATTTGATAATAATATTTTATAACTATGTTGAATATATTTATTATCATTTAATATATTCCCAATGTTATTATTTTTTTTGAACTGAATTGGTGTTATTCAAGAATCCATGAGAATGTTTTAATAAGTTTCGATCATTGTTTAAGATGCTATATAATTTTGAGTTAAAGATTAAAAATTGAAAAAGGTAAATATATGTTTTTCTTAGAATAGAATACTTGGAAAATATTGAAGCACACTATGATCTATATATTTTAGTAAATGATAAGAAAACATAAGGATTTAACTATTATAAACAACATTTTATAATTTTTTTGTATGTTTTTCCTTTCAATATGTAATATATACAACTTTATAAAGTAGATATTTCTGTATGATAAAACCTATGTAGGAAATAAAAAATATATAAATTTGATATGAATGATATTTTATAGAATTTGAGAGATATATGTTCATGTACATACTGAAATGTAGTAATATAAATGATGAACTATGATATGTAATATAATTTGAAGCATAAATGATATTTATAGAGTGATATATAATATCCTAAAAATGATATGTAATATTTTAAAGATAGAAAATATTTTATTATATATTTAAAATTAGAAAAGTATAAATTCTTTTTCTAAGTGTAAGATATTATTTCTAATATTAATGATATAAAGAGGCATGAATAATATTCTATTGATCATGAACATGTAGATTTCCTAAAATAGTGTAAAATATCACAACCTATTTCTTGAATCAGAATTATGAGGCCACAGTTGAATATGGAATATAGGTTTTACCCTAGGTGTGACCTAAGGTTGGTCTACAACAGACCTCGGTTTATGGTAGTCGTTGAAGGTTCATTTAATTAAAATAAAAAACTAAATTTATTTATTTAATTTTAAATTCCATTGAACTAAAATTCGCTATATAATTTCTTATAAAGTGACTTTATAGGGTTAGACACGAAACCCAAGGATCTTTGAGTTGAGCTCTGAGTGTTTGTTCTTTATTGGTGGGTCACATTAGAGGACGATGAGAGATCACATCAAGGTGGATCGAAAGAAAATGAACACAATGAATTATCCTCATCACTAGAGAATGTATTCTTCACCAATGATCAATCCAAATCCAGGTATTACTGATCAATTCTAGTTTCAACCCTTCTGATTAAATTGTTAAAGTAAGGATTTTATCACTTTTATTTTATATTATTGATAGCATAACCTTCACATGAGCCCATTTTAATAAATTTAATTGTTGATTTCAATTTATTTATTTTTCTATGTTATCAACCAAGATATCATATTTATATGATCATTGGAAGAGATCACCTGAACTATGATGGTTATACTTTTGTTATTTTTATTTTCAACCACTGATTCTTCAAGTTCATCATCACTGAACCATGGGGACATGATTCGACATTTTCAGGGTGGGTTTGAGCATGATTAATCCCCCAAAATGCATGGGGGATATGTTTATGATGAATAGATTGGTGTTTTGTGGATGGATTTGGGAATATAGTGTATAATAATTCATGGATCTTGGATCCATGAGTGGTGACGTGTGGCAAATAAGATGCCTAGAAGATTCGACGGATGACCAGATTTTGTTTTATGACAACTAGATGTTAGGAAATGAAGGAGATGGTTATTTTACACTGATATTGTGTAGTTAAATTGAGAGATACAAGGTAGAAAGTATGGATATAGAAAACATGTGAATGAAAGTGAGGATTTGGAAATTCCTGACTATACACCATGTATCTCAAAATAACACAAGGCGTGTCACCCCCTTGGCTTTGATTCAAAGGTTTTAGGAAGATTTAAGGATAACATGTTGTGTGGTAGAACCCACTTGTTGTGTGAATATCCCAAGGTTTTCAAGATATATTTCATCTAGAAAAAATCCATTACCCCATACAATATGAAACACTATGTACTCTAGGGGTATAAGAGCATTATACGACACCCAGACAAAATCAGGTACACGAGCAGGACCCGAAGCACACGTGCCTACCTGAGAGAACACAGGAAGGCCCCAAGCGGCTGATACGTGATATGTATGGCCCATTCAATCCATTTATAATTACATTGATTCCAATAATTCTCCAAATGAGAAAATTTCCAGGTAGAAATGAGGGGACACATGCTTTGTAGACCCCATACACACTATGTATTCCCTCCAGAACCATTTTCCTCTCATATCTCCTTCATTTGGAATCAAATTTTAGCCTTTGAGTAGCCTATCCTAATTCATTTTCACATATATAATGATGGTTTCTTTCATTTTGGAAGAAAATATATAATTCATGGTGTTCCAATCATAAAGATTATTTTAGAGATTCATCATGATGGAAGTGATGAGGGAGGGATCATTAAGGAGTTGATGGAGTAGATAAACCCCTGTCGCACCAGGGTGTGGGTTCTGTATAATTTCATATAGATAGTGATGGTACTTCCCTGCTCTAGGAATGAATCCTCTATATATGTAGTTTTATTACCCTATCTATTAACTAAGATGACGTGCAGTTCCTCCATGGGTGTGTGGCTCCATCGGCTGTGGAGCACAATGGCGAGGAATGGGACACTCCACACAGATTATGATGAAGTTTCATTTGATGTTTGGAATCATATATGTAATTATGTAAATAATGGTAGAATCATTGATTTTGGATGGTTTTTTAGATGGATACCCCCTTTCTATCTTGTATGGGTTCATTTATACACATCTCTATATAGTGGGATTTAATTTCGCTCTTGGTTTTTGGTTAAGAAGACTTCTGTTATCATATTTGTCTATTTATCCCAATTCTATTTTTGTGGCGTCCTACAAGGTATGTGTATAATCACCAATAAATGGGATTTACCCACATGTTTTGTGTCTTATGAAGATGATATACTTATCGTTGGCGACTTTGGTGGAGCATAGTGATTCTTGGGTGCATTGACTACATACGGTTGTCCAGACTTGGACATTAGGAGTTAGGATCTCTCAATTTTCATTTATTCTTGTTGTTTTCATGTTGGAACTTCATTTCTAGTTGGGTGTACATTTTTACCCTTTTCATTTTGGTTTATACTATCATACCCTATTGTATTATCCTGGAGTTTATTTCATGGATGGTTGTATACTAGACATTCCTCTCATTGCATTATATTCCTATTAACTATTACATTGATATTGTTGGGTGAATTCATATAGGTATATTATAGAAAGGCCTCCCATTTACATTATTCATTATTGTAACTTATCTGTATCCACTAGCCTATTGAATGTGGGTTGGGGTTGCCATGGCTCAGCCTTTTTCTAGCTAATAGGGCCCTGGTGGGTCAGGTCATAACATAGTGGTATTAGAGCATTTCATTCCAAAGTACTATGTTGGTATTTTCCCCTTAAAAATAACTGTTTGAGATTTATGGAATTGGTGTTTAAGTATCTAAAGTGAAGATTTTAGGTCAGGGAACCCACCTTTAGTGCAGTGAATTTCATATCCATTCACCATGACTTTTATTATCTAATAGTCAATTCAAAATACCGAGACATTGGTTGCAAGGAATAGTGGTACATAGATCATATAGGATTGATTCCTTCGACAATCTTTCTTCAGCCATATCCCCATATATATAATCTCATCTTACCGTGGTACATATTGATTACTTTTAGGATGCCACCATGAAGATATCCTACTAGGTTACCGACTAAGGATTGTGACGATGCTCCAATGAGAGATGAGGACTCCGTTCTGGGGCCATATCAAGTGATGTTTCCTATAGGCGGGTAGGGAGAAAAACCCCCTCCAACTGATTGGAACATATTACCAGTAGCTCAGGATAAGGATACATAGAGTTTTAGTTCACTCTATGAGTTTCAGTATCAGAGACCTCTATGGTTCCATGTCAAGATAGACCCATTGGTAGCAAAGTATTAGCTTGATTTGGTGGTTTCAGTCTTCAATAATGGTTGGACCCTAACTATTAAAATAGTTGTGTTGTAGCCAATATTTTTCATAGAGTAGAAGGGTGCTGGGGTAGTCTAGTAACTTATAATCATGATGAGAAGATCCTCTAATTGTATTACATCTAATACTTATTTTATGACAAGTATTAACCATAATTATTTCAATCAATTTGGATTTTGGTTCATATTGAGCTATATATGGGTGATATGATAGTGACAGATTATTCCATGAGGTTCATTGACCTCATGAGGTAATCCCTTGATATATTGAAAGAAAACTTCATCCGGGTGTGGAAGTTTGAGTAGGGTCTGCACAGAGACATTCATTCTATCTTAGTATCCTTATATCTATTAACTTATGTGGGAGTTCTAGAGAGGGCTCTGTTGACTAATATATTCATAGAAGAGGGATGTTGGGTAGTTATATTTAGTAGAGGAAATCATATGGATGAATTGTTGGTTGTATCTAACTGACATCATACATCAAGTTCTGGATATAAGAGGTATAATCATGCCTAGAATCAGACACATGGGTCTACGGATTAAGGATTTCATAGTTGATCCAGTCATTCTAGAGTTGGAATATGTTATACTTACGATGGGTGGGGTCACTTGGATGATGATTTCATAAATTTTCATGAAGATAAGGACATGAAAATAGTGGACGAACTATCACGATAAAGGCAGTGCACTGATCAATAATCCCTTAGGCTGGGATAGGGTTGCCTAAAATGAGGTGATACAAGTAGAGGTGAAAGAGATATTATGGAGGGAGGAGAATTTTTTGGAGGAAGATTCTATGAGCTACTACTACCACCGCCATTAGGTGGCCTACTCAGGATTATGAAGCTAGCAGTTCAGGATGTGGGTAGTTGCAGGACATAGAGGTCTATGAACATTCTACACATGAAAAAATCCAAGGTAAAATATATGTTTTTTATACTCCTTCCTTAGTACTAGAAGATACAAGTTTGAGTAATTAATTCATATCCACATTCCTAGTGTGAGAGGATGAGATATTTTTTGATACTTTACCCCAATAGTTATAGCTAGAGGTACCTATGTGGAATGATTCTTCTTTATCACATATCTTCTAGTAGTGAAAGATATTATTTTATTATAATAATTTCAAATGGGACCTATTGGTCACAATGATGATACGTTTTGACATCATCTAAGGTATGGTTTTTTTTCTACGGTCTAGGTCCAGATTGAATATCATCATAGATGAGTCAGATTCCTTAGGGAAGATGGGATGAGATTATCATTTTGTGGTTAAGAAAGATCACATGTTTTAATTAGTGGATTTTTTAGTAGGTTGAATCAATCCATAACCCATCAGTTTGTGACATTTTCCCTTAGAACAACATTCACTTTGGGAAAATGGATTCATTTAGTAGTGGAGGAATTTATGGAAGTCTCCCTTGAGGATGTTGAGGGACTACCTCCATAGTGAGAGATAGAATTATTCATCGACATCCAACCTAATACTATAGTGATATATTTATAATCATATTGGATGGAACCTATCATGCTTAGGGTGCTGATGGTGTAGTTGGATGACATTTGAGTGAAGGGATTATTAGAACCAGTGTTCCCCACTAAGAAGCTCTAGTTTTTTATGAAAATGGTTGATGGGAGATTGATACATTGTCTTGATTATCATCGCCTAAACTAGGTAATGATAAATAATAAGTACCTATTTATAAATATTAATGACTATTTTTCAAGTTCTGAGGTTCTAGTTGGCTATCAAATATTGATCCAAGGTCCGACTACTTCCATTTGAGGGTTTGTGAGGTTGATATTATGAAGATGACATTTCTATGTAACTATAGACACTATGAATTCTTTGTGATTCCTTTTGGTGTGAAAAATTCCCCCAATGTGTTTATATGCATGATGAAATAGATCTTACAGCCGTACTTGGTCCTATTTTTCATTGTCTTCTTTGATGACATACTCATTTACTCCACGTTAAATCAGGAGTACACAAAGAATTTTAGATTGGTCCTAGAATTACTCTAGGAGCACTATATTTACGATAATCTCTTCATGTTCTAGTATTGGATTTATGAGGTTCAATTTCTAAGAAATGTCATTTCTCTGAATATATTAGTTGTGGACCTAGATAAGATTGATGTAGTACTTTATTGGGTGCTACCCAAGTGCTCTTTGGAGGTGCAGAGTTTTCATGGATTGGTGGTTCACTACAGCTGTTTTGTCGTAGACTTATCTAAGATTATAGACCCTTTAACAACCCTTAAATATATAGTGTATCGATTTCCCTAGATCATGTAGTTTCATAGATCCTTTAAGGAGTTGAAGGCGATGTAGAACATTGATCTTGTTTTGAGAATACTACAGAAGAGAATTGAGAATATATTGTTTTTCAATACATTAGGAGCTGGGTTTGGTTGCGTGTTGATGCATAGGTAGGTAGTGATTTCATATTTTTAGGAGATTTGAGTCCCCATGATATGAACTATGTGAATCATGACCTAGTGTTGGTATAGGTAGTGTTCTCTATGAAGATGTAGAGGAACTATCTTCTAGAAGAGTTACTGTTTGTATACACAAAACATTAGAGTCTCAATAATATCTTCAATCAGAGAGATATTAACCTGAGAGAGTAGAAATGGTTGGACTTATTATATGAATATGACTTAAAAATAGTATATATTCAGGGGAAGGGAAATGTGGCGGTTGATTCACTTAATAGGAAGTCCAGTTCCCATTTGGTGGTGGTGTTGTCTGAGAAGTTGGCTTCTTTATAACTGACCCTGATGGAGGAGAGTGGTGAAGTATATCTTCAGTCGATGGTGGTGACACCTCCACTTCTTCTACAAGTGAGAGAGGTTCAATTAGGATACATGTATTGTGAGGTTCTAAATGACCAAATATCTACAAGAGATGCACTAGATATATTTTATAAAGGAGGAGATCAATTCATCATTTTTCAAGGATTGACAGTGATTATAGTCATATTTTAGGAGGAGGTGATTAGAGAGTTCACACTTAGCCATTTTATGTACATCCGGGTGTGAAAGATATGTAAAAGGACCTTGGGAAATAGTTTTGGTGAGATGAGGTGGAGCATAGCTAAGTTTGTCTCTCAGTGTCTTATATATAAGTAGGTGAGGTTTGAGAACCATGTTATATTAGGTTTGATACAACCTCTTGAGATCCTATAGTGGAAATAGGAAAACATGTCCATGGAATTTCTGGTAGGGATATCATGGATAATAAGAGGACAAGATGAAGTCCAGGTGATCATTGACCAACTTACCAAGTCAGAACTCTTCATTGCTATTAGATATCAGAGTTCAATAAAGATTTTAGGGAACTTTTATGTGAAGGATATCATATGACTCCATGGGGTACTCTCAAGGTCTATCTAAAACCATGATTCACGGTCTATGTCATGGTTGGGGAGAGGCTTACATTATTCCTTCAAAACCTATTTTAGGATGAGTACAACATTTCAACCCCAGTAGGATGAGCAGACTAAGAAAACTACCCTGATGTTATATGATATTCTAGGGGATTGTGTGTTAGTATTTAGAAAAATATTGAAAGATAATTTTCTATTGGTATATTTTTCTTATAATAATACATATCACTCTTTTATTGGTATTAATACTTTAAGGGCCTGGTATGGGAGACCTTACATTTCACCCTTATATTGAACTAAGATTGGAGTGAAATATTTAGTTGGGATAGATATGAAAAGGTGATGATGGAAACAGTTCAGTTGATCCATTAGCATATGAGGATAGCCCATAGCTAACAAAAATGTTATACATATCAATGTCGTAGGCCCTTGTTGATTGATAATAGAGACCATTTTTTCACGAGACTCTCCCCATGAAGTGGATTATAGAGGTTTGTGCAAGGAGTCATGTTATCCCTGAGGTTTATTGGGATGTAAAAGATCCCACATAGGGTTGATATGCTTTCTTAAAACATATCCCTACCCCTATAGTTAGATCGAGTGTATGTCATCTTCCATGTGTCGCAACTGAGGAAATACATGCATGATCCTATACATATTATTGATTGGGGAGAGTTGGATATCAAGGATGGATCCACCTTCATGGAGTACCTAGTGGCAATCAAGGATTAATAGGATATCATTGTTTGGGGATGGACCATTCCCTTGGTTTGTGTGTTGTGACAACAAATGAACGTGCAAGAGAGCTCATATGAGGGAGGGAGGGAGGGAGAGAGATGTGGTATCCGTATCTCCACCTTTTTAGATTGTTATTTTTAGGATGGAGATTCTTGAAGGAGGAGAGAATATGGTTACTCTATTTTTACATTGTAATACTTTCGAATATATTAATTAATATATTTCGAGCTAGGCACTGAGTTGGTGTGTAATTATAAGGCCCACTGATCCATATATTGATATTATTAAAATACTAAATATATTAATATCACAATATATGTAGTTTTCCTAAAATATTGGAAGAACTCTCGAACAGATTCTCATATTGGAAATCTAATACCACTGTTGAATCCATAATGTGAGGTTAAATTAGGTGTGATATAAGGTTGTTTAATATTAGACATTTGATTAAGGTAGTCCTTGGCGGTGTATTTAATTAAATTAAATACTTAAATTTGTTTATTTTTTTAAATTCCTATGACCTAAAATAATCTATATAATTTAAAATATATAATTTTTCTAGGGTTATCTGTATAACCCTAGGATCATTGAGAGGAAAATTAGAATTATTCATTGGAGGATAACATTAGAGGATGATGGGAGATCAAATCACGGTGGATCGAGAGGCAGCAAACCCAGTAGATCATACTCATCAAAAGATAATGAATTCTTCAGCAATGATCAATATAAAATAATTTAGGAATAATCAATTATGTGTTTTCCCTTTTTATTAAATCATAAAAGAATGTATTTAATCTGCATTATTTTTTATTGGTGATCAGATGTACTTCACATAATACAATTTTAATAAATTTAATTGATGATATAAATTTATTTATTATATCTTGTTATCACCATGAATATCCCATTAATATGATTGTTTGATGATATCACTATGTCAATAATGGTTACACATTTGTTCTTGTGGTTCCCCCACTTGTTCTTTATATTCATTATCATAGGACCATGGGGTCACAATTCAACATTGATGGGGTGGGTTCGATCAATATCAAAGCCCCAAAAATCACGGTGGTTATGTGTATGATGAAAATATCGGTGTTTTTTTGATGGATTATGATGAATTTAAGGTGATAATTCATGGATATTATATCTATGAGTGGTGATAGGTGATAGTAGGTTCATGGGATGTGTGACAGATCTAGCTGGTGATCAGATTCCTTTTTGGACACTAAAGGTTGGGAAATGATGGAAAATGGTTTTTTATTTTGATTTTGGGTGTTAAAATAGTGATATCTATAATGGAAAGGATGGTTTTATAAAATGAATTAAGGGTATTAAAGTCTAGAAAATTCATGATTACACACCGTGTATATCAGAAGAAGAAACAGTCTATAGTCCCCCCCCAAGCAGCAATGCTAGGGTTTCTAGGCCGAGATAAAGATCATATTCCATACCATGTTACCATCCCACACACCATGGGACCCTACCTGAGTGAACAAGCCATGTGACAATTGGAACATGCCTAGAACCTGTGTGAGATGACACATCGTGTACTTTGGGAGTATACAGTCATGGTATGACACACAGACACAACAAGGTAAACGTGCATGACCTGATGTACATGGGAAAAACTGGGAGAACAAGATCATTCCTTCAGTTTATAAGACACACCATTTATGACCCAAACAAATCATGAATGATGAAATATATTCTAATCCATGTTCATAGGAGAAATAAACTAGGAAACTAGGTGGGTCCACACAATGTGCAGACCCCATACACGATGTGTATTCCCTTTAGAAACTTATTCCTCCCAAATCTTCTTAATTTGGACTTTAATTTTAGTCCACAATTATTTTATACTAAATAAATTTCCACGTAAAACATGATGGTGGCCTTTTTGTGGTATATGAGATATTATGTGAGGTTTTCCATGCAAAGGGATTCATTAATAAATTTGTGAAAATAAATGTTATCAGGGAGAGATCATTGAAGAGTTACAAGGGTTGTACTCCCCTATCACACTATTATGCATGTTCCCCTTAATATTTATATAGATAGATATGGTTCTCCCCTACACTAGGAACAAGTCCTTTATCTATGGAGTGGTACTCCCCCATCTTTGATCTCTGGTGGTATACATATCCTCCATAGGTATTGTGTATCCCTTAAATGTGGAGAGAAATAGTAAGTATTGAGAATCTCCACATATATTTTTCAATGTCTATGTTTGATAAAATGCATCAAAGATGGACTTCTAGAACTGTAGACAGACTCATGGACTTTGGATGGGCTATGAGATATATATCCCCTTTATCTCCCATATGAGATTCTTTATGACCATTTTTATGTGCAAGGTTTTTGTTTTCATCTTGATTTGAGTTTATTTGAATACTTATATCATATATATATATTTATCCCACACTCGTTTTTAGGTGTAATATTGGGTATATATATACTCACCCTTATTAAGTATTTTCTAGCATGTATCATGTATTTTGAATATGACAGACAGATCAGTGATGACTTTGGTAGATCATAGAGTTACATGGTTTCATTGACCATGTATGATGGTGAGGACTTGAAGACCAGGATTCGATATCTCTTACTTTTTATTTATTATAGTACCTATCTAATTGTGACTTCATTTTTGTTTGGGATTATATTTTTACCCTTATAATTTTTGTTTCTACTATCATGCTATTTCATTTATCATAGAGTTTAGTTAATGCATGGTGGTACTATATATTTCACAGTCTTTATATTATATTCAATTTCACTCATTCATAGAGAAGTTTGGGTTCATGCATACAGGTACTTTAGGAAAAGAAATAACATTTACATTATGACTTCTCAATTATTATCTCTATCAACTAGCCTAGTAGAGTTAAGATTGTGTTATCATAGATTGAATTTGCACTAGAAAGGCTATCCCTTATGGGCCAGGTCATGACGTGTTTGAAAAACATTCTATATTAGTTTTATATTCATATTTGATTATGTTGATATGGACCTTATGGATTAAATATCACATTTCATGTTATAAATACACGATTCAAGGCATGTAAAAAGGGGGAATAAATGAGATAAAATTTAGAGGATCATGGCATGATAATTATAGAGTTTCAAATAAAAATATTTAAAATCAATTATAAAAATCAATCAATGAAGTATATTTTATAAAAAATATACTCAACTTGTTTAAATGAGAATATGTATATTTGGGAAATATCAGTTGAAACATGTTTCTACAAGTAGAATCATATTTTGAGATCATGGGGAGTAGGAATATGTGATTATATTGGGAAATACAAAATGATATTTAGAGGATAATGGTGTTGATTATCATATAATTTAGATTTTTGAAATTTTGAAATTATATTCACATGACTTCGAGAATATAAGTTAGAAGAAGAATAGAATCATATATAGTGTGAGTTTATGTCAGTGAATAGAAATCGATACTGTATTTCGTTGATGATTATTTATATCAAGGATGAAATGGAATAAGATATGATGAAGGAGTTTGATAAGGTGTTATCATTGTATACAATATTATTATCATAGAAAAATAAAGAGGAGGATATGAAGGAGAGAAATGACACCTAATTATACCTCTATGTCATAGAAGCTCAAGATGATGTAGAATAAGTGACATTGATGAGAACCTACTACTTCAAGTTTTTATTTATGTTGATGAAATAATATTTAAGTGTTTATCAGGAGAATACTTTCTATTAAGTAGATAACAAATGTTTGGGAGCTTTTACTAATTATATCATGGAAGTTGAGGATATTTTTGGGAAATAAGATCTTACTGGTTGATGTAATGAAATCCTAGAGTAGATTTAATATATTGTTTAGTAGTTAATTTGGGTGTACCAATTCTATAATAGAGAGAGACAATATAAATAAATAGTCAAGTCACTATTTTTTAGTCACTATATCATATTTGTGAAGCACCTATATCTAAAATTTTACCCTAACACTATAAGGATTATATAACCTACTAGGATCAAAACTTTTAAAATTCTTTGTGTCATGATCTATCTAAATTCTATAATTCACATAGTGTTAATGAGACGACTGATGCATATGAGATCCATTCACCCTAACTGGTGAAAGTATTTGAATATAAAGGTGGAACATTAAAATAAAAAATAATTTTGTAAAATTGTGTTTAAACCGATTTACTCCATACCATTTTGGCATGAAAACAAAATCCTACTAGGCACAACAATATTAATTGGAATAAAAAATGTATTTTAATAAAAAATGTTCTTGGGCCTATAAGGTACCTGGTAGAGTTCCAAAAAGTACTTTATGGACCTCTAAAATAACTCCTGACTACCGAGACCCCTTGGGTAGTTGATACCCCACACTGAGTACTAGGTTCAACTAGTAATATAAATAATGAAGATGGTTTAAAATACTAGAAACCAGAACCCTTGAGCCATCAAAAAAACATCAAGATTTTTCTGAAACACTTCATAGCTCACCCTTGAAAACCCAATTCAAAATAAGAATTTCAAAAAGTAAAATGACACCTCATCTAAGACCAGAAGTTCAAACGAACCCTCACTTTTCCATCTATTAAACTTCTCAAAATTTACATAATTTCAATTAATGTCGAAAAAGATATTAAATATGGGGTATGTATTCTTTGGGGTTTGTATTATTATGTTATTTGACATTGTATCATGTGAATATGTGTAATTTAGACATGTTTTAAATTTTATATGAAATGATACTTTTTTTCAATAAAATTATGGATGAGTTTTTTTAGTTCCATGGTGATAAGAATTTACATAGTGGTAATGCCTCACATTTTTTAGGGATACTTTAGTGTTAGTCATTGGAATATTTCCTAGTGGATGAGGGATAATGGTGTTAACTTATCAAAAAAAATTCCTAGAGGGGGGCTAATGAGGGGACTTGATAACTTGATATATGATATATTATATTATATTAAATATTTTTCATATACAAATTTATATATTATAATATATTGATAATATATATAAATATTTATAATACCCACCCATTATCTAAACTTGGATTAAGAATACAATTTTTGATGTCGTGTTGGGTTCTTTGGCATGATATCCCAATATTTGAAAAATGTATAAAACAATTAATTTATTTCCACTCATACCAATAATTTATTTTTACTCATTATAATGAAATATAAACCCTGTTTATCATTTCTAGAAAATATGTATCCTTGTTAGATATAATATCTACTAGTATAAAATGTGTTTAAACTGACCAATATAAGGAAATTAGCAGTATAAAAATGAATACTAAATTAAGATAATGATAATATAAAATAACATAAAAAATAATTAACCCTGTTCAAAGGCTTAAAGGCCACTATATCAACATGATCCTCATCATCCCTAACATCATCAATTCCACAAGGATTTTTAATAACCTTAGTATTGATAAAATAAGGATCAATAAGAGAAGAAAATGTTAATTTAATAGAGTAAAATGATTTAAGAGTAAATGGAGGTGGATACGTCATTGTAGGCATCAACGAATAAATATTTTGGGTGTAATAAGATCCTATGGGGGAGAAATGGTCATCAATTGTTTAAAAGAAAGATATATCCTTAGTTTCTATAGTAAAAGTACCATGCTCATGAAATTATATATTCAAGGTACCCTAAGAATGGTAACAAAGACATATAAGTGAAATTTATCCATATAAGTAGTCTAATGAGATATATAAACAAATAAAAATAGTAATAATGGGATATAAAAAAATAGACAATTAAAAGATTATGTGAATATTTAAAATATAGATTCCTAATAGTGATAAATTGTGTTATCCTAGTATCCTTTGTGTGTTTCTCATTCCAATATAAACTCCTTATATATACATAATAATTATTCATTGTATTTGAAATTAATATTAAACTATTATATTTAATGGATGTAATGATGATTATTTAAAAAGTAATTTTAAAATAATTAATTTTTTAAATGAAATAAAAGAAAATATTACATGATAATTAATATTATATTTTACTTTAAAAAAAATTAAATGTTTAATCATAAATAATTAAAATGGTAAACCAAAAATTATATTTTCAAATCCATGATGATTTATTTTAATCGATATTATTTTTCAAAAAGATATTTTTTTTGAAATCATCCCTTGACAACCAATGTGTTCTTAGAATCATATTAAAGACTTAGGAGACCACATACATGGATTTTCAGTAGGGAGATATCATACAAACCATTATAGAAAATATATCACAATATTATTTTCAGTAGGAAGATAATTGTGTTTGGATTAAGAGGAAATCTAGAACTTGGGAGTCACATGTGTACCATAGTAAAAACCCATATGCCCAGTATAGGGTGTTGTCTCGAGCATGGGATGTGAGGAGCCTCCATATGCACCATAACCAGTAGGTCTCCACCTTTCCATTATTTAGTGCATGGTTAGTGTATAATGACCTATATTTCTACACCATGCTATAGAAAACCAGTGTGTTAGGATCATAGGTTTGGCATGATCAAGACCACTATAAGCATGGTAAATTACCACCACATCATGATGTTAGTCAGTTTGGGATTTCTAATGGAAAAAGTGGCCAACTAGTCTTCCAAGGGGGGGGGGGGGGGTTGTTACACCCATTAATGGGGGAACTTGAGATCACTAATGCATGGTATTAATACCATTTTACTTGATATAACCTTTCTTAAAACCATGTTATTCATTCCCATTATAGGTTTGTAAATTTAGATGAACCCATGGGCATGTTTTGTATGAATTCTACTTCATGTATATTTTTTTCCTAGTTCTTGGATCCTTTCTCACTTTTTTGTAAAGGATCCCAATCAATTATAGATCGTACAAAAGAATTTTAGGTAGGTGGTTTCATAACGAGCCTTTTTATTAAGATCCATTCATTCTTTATCTTTCTAATTCATTTTAAAATTACTAAAGGCATGATTGATAATTCATGAAATAATCATGTTTTGGTTATTTGTATGAAACAAAATTCTCCCATGGTTTTGTTGTTGGAAATTGATTTCAAAGATTATTATAATTGGATAGAATGTAATTTTAAATCATGTAGTGTTTTTATGAAATTTGATTTTAATTAATGTTGTATTTTAATGGATAGTGATTTTAAAGCATGTTGAATTTTGAAATAAATTGATTTCAAATCATATCATGTTTTGATGCAATGTGATTTCAAATAATGTTGATTATTATGATAAATGTTTTCAAATAATAGTCTATTCAATTTAAATTCCTCCAAGGGTAGGAGGTGGATGTTTATTACATTGAATTGATTGGCCTCAGTAGAAGCATATCAAAGGGTAACTAAGGCTATGAAGGAGGTGTTTGTAATTGGGATAAGCATGCTAGAAATGGTATGTTTCCCCTAGAAAGGATATATGATTACAACTCTAACTAAACAATGGATTTTATAATATATTCGTGTGGTTCAGTTATCATAGTGTTCTTTCATACCTTTTTTATGATAGGGACTTTTGGTGTGCACTAGTAATGACCATTCACTAAGATACTATGAGGATCCTAGATAATCTATACCTATTGAATCCTAGGAATCAATTTCATTGTTTTATCACTTTATGAAATTTTTATTTGTATATGAATTAGTTATCAGAACTTTTTAATATGATTTGTAATTATTTAATAATTTTTAAAATATTTAAAAGAAAAATAGTTTCACGAAATTTGATTTGAAAGTAGATTTCTTTGAGAAAGAATTGTAAACAATTTTTAATGTGGTGGATTTCAATATTTTAGTATAAACTATGAAAATTAATTTCATAAATTGTTTTTAATTAAATCATTATGAATAATTTATCTTATAAAGTCTACTTATTTAATACATGGTTGGGATCCCAATGGTATTGTTTTATCAGACAATGAACATACCTTTTTGTGTGTGTAAATCTTGTTTTATCTTTTGTAGGTAATAGAAAAAGGCCTCATCAAGGCGGAAGGTATCAATAATATTGGGGTGTGGGAGTTCAGTGGTGAAATAGTTGACATGGATATGGGTTTTGTATTGTTTGAATACTTATGTTTATCTATTTAGGATATGACATGTTTTTCCTTGTATTTATTTTATCATCCACTATCTGACTCTTTTATGGAAGGTAAAGTATCATTTATATATGTCATGGTTGTTTCTGTTGGTTTTATCCTTGTGTGAAAAACTATTACCAATGTAATTTCTTGATTCCTAGGTGATTGTAACTATCCAATGGGGATCTAGCACCCCCTTAGAGTCTATCAATGAGCCAAATTAGGTGTCCAGTTATAGGGTCACCTATGTTGGGTCGTGAAAAATTGGTATCTAATGAGAGATTATCTTTCTAGACCTTATTATATCATGATATATTAATATAAATTATATAGATACATCAGGACTTAATGGGTAGTTTAAAAGTGATTGACTTATTAGATCTCATTATAACTAACCTTAAGTCACCAATGGATGTTGGGGATCATTTCTTTTATGTTGAATCTTGATCTTATATTGGTTCTATGACTATGTTCTTGTGACTAAAAATGAGATTTCACTTTTTCTAATAGTATCTTAACTTTACATGATGTGGTACCATGCCTCGTAAAATAATTCCAAGATTTCCTCATGATAGTTTTGCGGATGTTGTTTTGAAAGGATACCCTCCAATGAATCAGAATCTTATTAAAGTGGATGTTTTTGTAGTCTATTCCGTGGAACCGAATGTTTTTCCTACACTAGTTCATGCTAGAGATGTATATAAAGGAAAAAAAGATATGAAGATCAATACTAAGAGTTTATTTGTTAGAAACCATGATCCTTACAAGGTTTAAATGATAATTAGGAAGAGGAATACTGTCTGCGATTGAGTGAATGAAATTTCAATTTTTTTGAAACTATAGATTATGTTATGGTAAATTGTGATAAATTTAAGCTTGATGACCTAATTAAGAGATAGTTGGATTCAATAGTTTAAGAAAAGAAACATGATGTCTTGGAGTGTAAATACTTAAAGACTATAATTCTATAATAGTTATGTAATGAATCAATAAAAAATGGATAAATATATAGAATTTCTCACCATTCAGCAGAGTGATCAAACTATGACTGAGTATGAAAACCGTTTTGCTGAATTGGTTAATTTTTATCCTAAAATGATATCAAATGATAGATCATAGGCTCAGAGGTTTAATATAGGATTGTGAGAAGATATTTATTCTTAGTTTTTCATAATTAATATTACCTCCTATGATGTGGTGGTTGAAAAATCATTGATGGATGAAATTGACCTAGTAGGAATGTGATGGTTGTATAGAATTTCTCTTCAACCAAGTGGTAGCTTTAGTGGATTCCATAGAAAAAAGAATAAGTGGAACAAAACATTCAAGTGAGGCGGTGGTGGATATCAACTATGATATTACTACCTGCCTTTTATAGTAGCTAGTGTTTTTACTTTTACTTGCTACCACTGTGGAAAGACCGGGCACACAATACATATTTCCCCACACCACAACGGTTTTTAACTCTTGTGGATTCTATGGTAATTTATAGAGATTCTGTTAAGATATTTATTCACCTCATAATAGATTTAGTTTGTCAACCCATAAAGTATCTATGGTTCAGTTTTATTCTTTAAATTCAACAGGGTTCTAGAAACATGGCTTTGGGAAAAATAAATTACATATGGTGGAAGAGTCTCAGGTGGAAGTGGATAATGTTAGTCCAGTGATAGTGAGAGGCACTATATTTATTTCTTCAACATTATTTATTATTTTATATGATACTAGTGCCTCCCACTCTTTCAGATTATCCTTCTTTTTAAATCATGTAAAACATAAAATGGAGCCTATTCATTAAGTGATGGAGTTGTCAGTTCCAATTATAAAAAAGATAGACAATGGTTTTTGATACCCCTTATGTCCCTTCTCAATGTATAATGTTGAGATGGTTTGGGATTTCCTGGTTCTATAATTGGACTTATTTTATTTTAATAATGAGATTTATTGTTTGATCACCCATAAATTAAAGATTTAATTGTATCATTTCTGAATTTCTTTTATTGACTTTGATGGGGGATCCCAGATACTTTAGGGAGAGATGGATCTGAGGACTAGTCTAGTAAGACTTTTTTTGATAGAACATGTAAGTATTCTTTCATCCTTCTCAACTAAACTTATAAATAACCCTCAGTTTTTCAATATCCTTTACTGATCAGGGAATTTCCCTAAGTGATTCTTGATAAATTTTTTTGAATGCCTCTAAAAATATAGGTGGATTTCTTGATCATTTTTCGCTTGAAGCTTAACTAATATTAATTCATTATTATCAAATGCCTCCAACTAAACTAAAAGAGTTGAATATTCAATTTGATTATTTTAAGGTGAAAAGTTTCATTCATCCTAATGTATCTTCTTTGGAAATGCCTATTATTCTTGCTAAGAAGGAAGATGAAACTCTTTATCTCTATATCGATTATTGGAAGATTAATTGGTTATTATTTAAGAATAATTACCTATTTTCTCGTATCAATGAATTGATTGACAAGTTGAAAATAGAAAATCATTTTTTGAAAATTGAACCTCATTATAGATATCTTCTGTACATCAACCTATACCTTTTGTAGATAGGTATTACATTATTTTAGATGAATATTCAATATATAACATTATGATCTATGCTATAACAATAAATTTTTAGTGTCTTTAGAAACCTTGATACAAAAATAACTAGTTTATAAAAGATATAAATCATTTCTGAGCTAGTTCTTCATAACTAGAACCCTTATTAAGAAAAAAAAAATAAAAGTTTAATTATATCCTAGGGAAAAAACATAGTAAATGGGGACATTAGATGTCTAGTAAGGGAAAACATAGGAGATATCAATCAATTATTAGACATGGGTATTACATAGGCGTAATGGTATGATATCATGATCATAAAATAAAAAAGTTATTATCCAATATTTCACATATCATAAACATTAATCATGTAATCAATATTTATCATAATAATAGACAATATTCATTAGAGTGTCGAATCATTCATAATAAATCATGATCTAAGTAAACAAAACCTGGAGTTATGAATGTGGAAAGAGCGTAATCTTATAACATTTTAAACATGTAAAAACTGAAACACGTCCACTCATTAAGTTAAGTACATGAAAAAAACCCTCACATAAACTTATGTAAATGAGAAAAGGTCAATGCATAATCTTATGGACATGAAAAATAAGTACACATGTAATCTTATGCACATAAAAATGAGGTTTAAACATAAAATTGTAAACATGAAATTAGGTTCATGTATAAAATATTTATCTCACAAGTTATAAATATTTACCCAATGCATTAGAGGGCTATATAATTCTGATACCACCATTCACATAATCATAATCCATTCAGACATTCCCATAATATCATAAATAATTCACAATATATCATAATTCATGGAGAATAAATAGGTTTCATACACATTTTAATAATTTATCATAGAAAAACACATAGAAAATAAATGTGTTTTCTAAAAAACTAAAAAATGATAAGAATAAACTATCTAGATAATTAATAAGAATGGTATCCTTGGATCATATCCCTGGTAAATAAAAATTAACATAAAGGGATGTTATAAAAAAAAATAACCTTAAAAGTTCACATGGAATATTTAGTGAGGAAAATACCCTTTTCATTTTTATATCACTTATTTTAAAAAACATCCAAAATATTGTGGAAAAAAATTTCTCTGAAAATTACCTAAACAAACTATAAATAAAGCTACATATTATTGAGTGTTCAGGATGGACGAAAATTCTATTCGTGTCGTGAATGTAAAAACTAAGATTCCTATGACATTTTTGATAAAAAATAAAAAGTACAATCTTAAAAAAATTATAAAAATCACCCATTTAAGCCATTTTCTAAAAAGTAAAACATGGGTAAAAATGACTGTAAATAATCATTGGATAATATTAAAAATATTCTTGTATTTTTTGAGATGTAAGAAAAAAGGATTTCTACTGAAGATAGAAATAAAGTTAGTTTTTATTTAATATATTATTTCGATCTCTTGAGTTATTAATGGGAGAAAAATGTAATAAAAACATTTAATCTATAGAAATAAATATAAGATAATAAAATTCTGGAGTTTTTTGAGAGGTATATCTTAAAATTCCATCATGATAAACTTAATAAAAAATAATCCTGATAAACAATGAGATTATAATGTAAATCTATTACAACTTTATTAAAATTTTAATAATAAGACTAATGAAAGAGAGAAAAAAATTGAAACATAAAATGTCTTACAAATAAGGATATTCATGATATAAAATGTAAATTTGAGTATCATATAAACCTTATAAATATAAATAGGTGCATAACATCAAATATTCCTTAATAAAACAATATTGAGATGAAGAACCCTTATCGCTTTGGTAATCTCTGAATCAAAAATTCATGAAAGAGATAAAATTTAATGGATATAAATATGTCCATAATTTTAATTATAAGAATAATAAAATAAATTCATGGGTAGTATATACTCCTTTTAAAGAAAAATCAATGAATATGACACATGTCTCACAAAAATAAAAGTGAGATGAAAATACCTTATCTCGAGTTTGAATTTATTAGAAAGGAATTTAATATTATTAATAATAAAGTTAAATTTATTATTATTCTATACCATAATCAATTACATACTTATAATATCATATATTATCAAATTACAACATTTCATCATAAAGTTAATAATAATTCTTTATTAAAATTGCCATTTTGGATGTTAACTATTCCATTTTTTACTAGATTTTTTGTTGGACAATTCTAGTAATTATGCTTTAATCATGGTTTCATAAAATCCAAAATATTAAAAATTATATAAATATCATATATATAACTTATATATATCTTTATAATCATCCATGAAAGGTCGATATAGGAAAAAATATTACACTGTTTATGGAGATGGTTGGCCGTATGTACGCACGAACACTATTTTCACTTTTTAATGAATGGAATGAAAGAATGATAAATAATAATTCAACATTAAATAATAATAATTATATAATATTTATCACATATATTAATTTATTATATCATTATTACAATCCATGTAAAAAATAAATGAAAAATGAATCACGTCACTTCATGGTGGTGGTAGTCTACACTTAGGCCCAAGCGACTATCATTTTCCAATAGGTGGAAAGAAAAAAAATTAGATATGATATTATAATTATAGAATAAAAATTATTTCAAAAATATAATCTTTAAATATTAAAACCATGAAAATAACCATACAATAATGATGGTGATGGAAAATTAATTGTATCACTATGTGGATGCGGTAGTCCACATGTACGCATTAACGATACTTTCACTTTCTATTTGACGGAAAAAAGTGTGAATAATGGTGGTTATATAATAATAATAACATTATGTATATTTATTATAAATTATTTATTATTTTATTATTAATACCATATATTTATTGGAGGTAAAAGAATAAATAAATTTAAAGAGGTTTAGGAAGATAAACCTTTAAAACATAAATAACATGTCATATTTATCTAAAATATTTATGTAATACAATTATTCATCAATATTTTATTTCATTTAATATTTTTTAAATCAAATAATTTATTTTTTAATTGATTTAATAAATATAGTTATAGTGTTTCATGAGAAATAAAGTTAATTATTCGATAATAAAAATTTAGAAATATATTATGATGATAAAAAAGATTAATTCATCTTTTAAATAATCACTTATAAAAAAAATTATCCTCCCTTTTTCATTATGATAAAAATTGAGAGTTATAAAAGTCAATAGAGTGACATTTTGTGTATAAACTTTTGTTATATTAATATAAGAGTAATAATCAAAGAAAAATGTCCCCATGTTTTCATTTAGAAACATGAATGATTATATATGAACATAACTCATACTTTAGGATAAATTCATGTTTTAGGGAAATTTTAAATCCTTATCCCAATGTTTTAACCTGTTTTTATCCGTTCTACCCTTACTAAGTCGACAAAATATTTACCAAGGTTATTATTCATAACGACCAAAAATAAAAGAGAACTATTTTGAAAATTTTATCATAATGATTTAAAATATGGGATTAATTTTTCATGATTAAATTTATAGAAGTGTAATATTTCCTTTCTATAATATGCATGTAAAACGCAACGAAAACTATTTTAAAAAAATAAAAATATAAGAATAAAATTGGATTTAATCTTATTCCATGCCTAATAAAACATCAAGTGAATTTGAAATTTTTTTATTGAATATATAAAATATAAATTTCAGTAAAATAATTATTCATTAGTTATTTTCTTAATGAATTATAAAAATATTTCACATATAGAATTAATTTTGAGAAAAAATGTGTTTTAATCCCAAAAAGTGAATTTATATAAAAATTATGTTTAATGATAATTCCTCGGTAATGAATTGTATTATATAAAATTAAAGGATAACTATGTTAATTTAAGATAAAATTAAATTTATAATGTGACATTTCAAAGAAAATAAGTGACATTTTTACAAATGTTAGTATGATTAAATATTCACTCGAAAGGATTTTTTTTAGAAAAATACATATATTTCACCATTAGTTAATTTGGATATTTTGAATTAAAAAATGATATAATTTTTTTTAAATTTCATTTATAAAAGTTTTATAAATTAATTATTATATTAATATAAAAAATTCAATAAAATACATTTTTGAAGAAAAAATATTTTCAAATCCTAAAATTACTTTAATCTAAATTGAGAACTTATTTATTATGAATTAACTAAAAAATTTCAATTCATTAAAAAATTTATATTTATTTCATAATGCGGTTAATCATATTTAGAGCCACAAATTTAATTTCTATGTTATAATAGATCACAGTTTACTATGAGCTTGGTGTAGCACGTCAAGAAAGATGTTTATTAAAAGAGAAATATATTCTAAAATATTAGGGTGTTATATTATACACCCATTAATAAATTTACACCCCACAATTCAAATCTTGTTAAACCAAGGTTCAAAATTTTAAAAACATTTTTTGAATATCTATATCATATAAAGGGATAATAAAAATTATTATGAAAATGTGAATTGGGAATCATAATGGTTACCCAAAATATCACATAATTAGGTTCTCAGATAAGGAGAACATTAATGAGAAGTAAATATTTAGATACGGAGGAGAAAACTAGAATATGGGAAAAATATAGAATGATATAGAATACAATCATGAGAAAGTTAATGACCACACTACCATAAATATGTGATTGGTAAAAACACCATTGATTCATAAGAAATGAAGGTAATAGATATTTTTTTTTCAAGTTTCATTTCCGAAAGTCAAGAGACTATTTTATAATGAATACAATGAACATGAGAAATTTACTTACTTGATTTATTTCAATTCAATAAGAATAATTCTATACTTTGGTTGTTATTTTATGAATTACCACTTCATCTATTACATCAAGAAATGAATATAGAAGATGAAATTTTAATGCCTAAAGCACTAAAATTAGATTTTAATGAATTTAAAGTTCAATGAGTCATTGTTTATGCCTATAGATATTTACCAAAACCATAAAAAATTATCATCAGTAATACAATATTGATAAAAAAATATATTAATCTCTAAAACCTCAACAATAATACCTAATGTTCAACTTAATCCATTCCAAAAAAATTTATCATTAAGACCCCTCTAAAATATATCTGACGAAATTCAAAACCCAGAAATCCAAAAGACTTGATCACATTTTTTTCCAATATGAAATTTAATTTATATCTCTATAAAATATAATGTATCTAAAAATATCACATACTAAACATGGTAATACCTTTATTTTCTTAAAACATTTCATTAATTTGAATGTTTATAAGTTCTACTTTTATTTTTATACATTTAAAAATAACACACTTTCTCAAACCCTTATTTTATTAACTTTACATATCCCATGATTTTATAATGTTTTTATAGAAAAATTGTTTTCTACCGAATTTAGAAATATTTATTATATACATGAATATAAAATTTATATTTTTAGAGTTTTATATGTCACGACCCGTCCTCGGGGCCCGTGCCGTAACTACCCCAAGCCCGCCTTCCATAGGCCAGGGGTTGGAGACTAGCACCAAGGCGTAATTCTCGGTAAAACGGGAAGGCATTTCCTTTGTAAAGTAAACAAACACCACAGAGCAAGCAAGAAGTAGAAGTAAACACTAAGTAAAAAATGGGTACAACAGTAAGTGCGGAAAAGTACGTGGGTTAGAATACAAACCCAAACTGAAAGTAAAGTACAACTGGAATGGGAAAACATCAAATGAAAGTAAAGCCGCAACGTCGAGCCGTCCACTGGAAGTCCCACCTGAAGGGTGAGTACAGACAGACTTCACAGCTCCTCGGGTTCAGCCGTCCTCTCCAAGTACGTCCCGCCCAGTGGACCACCTCCGGGTACCATCCTGCTCCGCAAGCCTCAACAACGATCAACGCTGTCCGTCGTCTACAACCAACACAACGTAGTGCGGGCATAGACCATGCAGGGCTGAGTATAAGCTACTCATTAGGGACCCCGAGACCCCCGAAGGTCTCCCAGAATCCACAAAGGATAATACACAAAGGAAAAATACAATCACGAAGTAACATCCGACACTGCTTAGGTATATGCCCATACATATACCTAAGTCATCAATTCTAGTTTGCTCCAACGTCCGAGCCCAAGTACAACCCAGTCCACACAGGAAACCACAATCCAATCCACACTGGAAATCATAACGTAATCCACACAGGATATCAAGTCAATCTTATCGAAGATAAGGATTGAAATTCAAGATTCAGCTCACACAGGTATACTTCTTCGTATGACGATAGAGATGATCAGATATATCCACTGATTCATCTATGCCGTCAGACCCACAAAAGATCGATAGGTACTAACCCCCGCAATGACCCACAAAGGATCTGACCCACACAGGATCAATAGGTAACAATCCCCCGCAAAGACCCAGATAGGATCAGACCCACAGAGGATCTGTAGGCACTGGCCCACACAGGACCACTGAGCGCTGACCCACAAAGGATCGGACCCACACATGATCGGTAGCACTAATCCACGTAGGATCACTGAGTGCTGTAGTCTTCGCCGTCGAATCCACGGAGGATTCCTGCACAGTCGTCATCGTCGTCGCAATCGCAGCCAGCTCTAGGGTTCCCGCACACAGCAAGCTCGTTCGGGAGGGTCCGCTCCACGAGCCGAAGGGCTGATACATCAATTGACACATAGTCCGGAGTTTATGTATCCAAAAGTTCTGTATCATCAACAGGAACTCAACGTCGCAGACGGTGCGTCAATTGGATGCCTGGTCTAAAAATTGGGGCCGGTTGGTTTTTAAGTCAAAACCAACCCGACCGTACTCCAACTGCGTCCAAACCTCGAGCGGAGTAAGCCAAAAGGTCCGTCTCACTTAGAGGAATCCAACAAAGTCGACGGAATGTCAATCGGACTTCCGGAACTCAATTTATAAGAGTTTCTGCTCCGAGGGCCCTGTTGGTTTCGTGTACAAACAAACCCGGCCGAACCCAAAGTTCTCCGGAACCCTGAGTGTAAGATACCAAAACGGCCGTCTCGATCCAAGGATCGTATCGCAGTTGATGGTGCGTCGATCGGAGGTCCGCAACTCATGTTATGGGCAACAGACCGAAAGAGGTTTGGTATTAGGGGGTTCGTGCTCGGTCCGACCCGGCCCGATACCCCTAGGGTCTGCCCGAACCGGGTCCAGGTCCGGCCCGTTTGGGCACGGCATGGCTCGGTGTGCTGGCGGTCCGGCGCGCTGGCCAGTTGGCTCGGCCGAACAGCGGAGCCGTTCGGAATGCGGGGGGGGGGGGGGGGCTTCCCCCCGTGTGTAGTAACCGCAACCCCTTAATGGGGCCACTCACGTCCGGCCAGCCGGGGGTTTGAACCCCCGGCTCTTCCCTGTCCGGTCGGCCCACTTCGGCCGGCCGGATTCTGCCGCCACGGGACCGGCAAGGCCGGTCCCCCCTACTCCGACGCTGGCGGCCCGATTCTGGCCTCCGGTTCCCCTGCTCTGCCGCGGCTTAAGCCGCGGCCTTGGTCCGTCCGGCGTGGTGCGGCAGCGCCGTGCCCCTCTGCCGCGGCCCCGCTCCGGCCGTGGTGTCTTTGGGTTTTTCTGGCGCAGCGCGACGGCGCCGTGCATCCTTGCCGCCTGTTCCTGCGTGGTGCGACGACACCACGTTACTTTCCTTCGAACCACAATAATAACAACAACAAAATAATAATAAGGGAGGAGGGTCAGCCATGTTTGTGCGGTCCGACCCCCTCCCGTTAAACGATATCAAGTGGTCCAAATTAATGAGGATAGATGATGGAAGAATTCACAAATTAAAAAACATAAACCCCTATATCAATGTTGTCGTCGAACGAGAGTTCTTCACAGAATTATCCGTCGCGGAAGAAGAGGATCATCGCGGAAGAAAGTGTCACGGAAGGAAAGTCATTGACGTTAGGTGGTCTCCGAGGAAGGCATCTCTCGCCGTCGTCTGCCATCGGAGGTTGGCGTTCTTCGTCGGTGGCGGTGAATTCTTCGCGTTCTTCGTCGAAGAACGAAGAATCCTCAAGAACTCTCTTATTTTCCCAAAGGCTCCCACAACCAGAATTCCAACAAATTAAATAAGTTCAACACTTATTTTATTATCATAACCTAAGTATTTGAATTGCAAACACTCACATTTAACTCACCTAATTAATTAACATAAGTTGTAAAAAATTAATGGTGAGTTGAGGGGGGTTAGAGAATATGAAGGGGTGGGGTTCGTGTGGGCCCCACCAGCCTCATAACCTCTCATGGGAAGTTGGGTGGTTACCCAACTTCCACCCAAAGGTTAAACACTAAGAAAGATAAATAAAATTTTTCGTTCAAATTTTATTTTAACTTCCACAAATTTTAACATCCTCACCCGTGGAAACGCAACTCCGGAAAAGGTGTTCGTAAGCAATTACCAGTGCTGCAGTTCCGAGCACTGGTTCAAAATTTAGGAATCCCCGCTCGTTCGTTCACTGAACGTACCTGAGCTAAACTTCAGATAAAAATTACGGGCACACCGGGCCTCAGAATCAAGTCCGTTAGAAACTGCGTTCTTGTAAAATTCCCAAGAAAATTAAGAAAAAAATTTCCCTTGAATTTTACGGGTCTTTACATTACTCCCACCTCAAGGATTTACGTCCCTGTAAAGATACATCAAAACTAGGGGAACAAAAGTGGGTATTTTGAACGCATCTAATCCTCTCGCTCCCAAGTTCTCTCATGGAGGTTCTCGTGCTTCCATCTGATGCGTACTAGATGAATCGACCGTCCACGTAGGACCCGCTCGTGTCGATCCTCAATCTCCACCGGAACCTCCGCAAAAGTCACCCCATCATCAAAGTCCAGCTCCCCATGGTCAATGATATGTGTTGGGTCGTGCACGTATCTCCTCAGCTGAGATACGTGGAAGACGTCGTGCACTCGGTGCAACTGAGGTGGTAGAGCCAGGCGATAAGCCACCTCGCCAATCCCGGAGAGGACCTAGAATGGTCTGATTAAGCGTGGAGACAACTTGACGCCTCATCCAAATCTCCGTATACCACGCCGAGGTGAGACCTACAAGAAGACGTGGTCGCCATCCTCGAACTCCAGTGGCCTCCACCTCATGTCAGCATAAGACTTTTGTCAGCTCTGAGCTGTCCTCATCCTCTCCTAGATGACCTGGACCTTCTCTATCGTGGCCTGGACAATCTCTGGTCCCACAAGTGCGGACTCCCCAGGGTCTGTCCAGCACAGAGGTGACCAGAAAGGTCGGCCGTACAACGCCTCGTATGGTGCCATCCCTATGGTGGAGTGGTAGCTGTTGTTGTATGCGAACTCCACCAAGGGTAGGTGGTCCTCCCAGTTGCGACCAAAGTTGAGGGCACATGCGCGTAGCATGTACTCGAGAGTCTGAATGGTCCTCTCTGTATGACCATCTGTCTGAGGGTGAAAGGCAGTGCTCAGACGTTGGTGCATCCCGAATGCCTCCTACAAACCCTTCCAAAGCCGGGAAGTAAAGCGATCATCTCGATCGGAGATGATAGAAGATGGTACACCATGAAGCCGTACAATCTCCTGGACATAGAGACGTCCCAAGCTCTCCACCGAGCCCTGCTCTCTGATGGGTAAGAAGTGAACCGACTTGGTGAGTCAGTCGAAAATCACCCAAATTGAGTCGTGACCTCTGGAAGTGCATGGAATCCCAGTCAAGAAGTCCATAGATATCCCATCCCACTTCCACTCCGGGACCTCCAAGGGCTGTACCAAGCCTGTTGGTACCTGGTGGTCTGCCTTCACCTACTGGCAGGTGAGGCATCGAGAAACGAACTCTACCACAACCTTCTTCATGCCCGACCACCAGTGATGTCGTCTGAGATCCTGGTACATCTTCGCCACTCTAGGATGTACCGCCAAAGGGGAAGTGTGAAAATCTTTCATCACCTCCTCTTGTAAACCAATGGGTACTAAGGTACGTCCTTTGAAAAAAACGTCTTGCTCTCCTCCTAAAGAGAAACTATCAGGTGCCTGTCCTGAGGATACCTGTGCACTCCGCGTCTCACAGTCAGCGTCCCCACATTGTGCCTCTATGACCTGCTACAGTAGTAGAGGAGTGACTGTGAGTGACTGAAGAAAGGCTGCTCCATCTCTATCCACGAAGGATATCTTCAAAGAGGATAGCTGCTCTGTCACCTCCCTAAGTAGCTGGATGCCCGTCCTCCTACTCATAGCATCGGATACTACGTTCCCCTTCCCAGGAGTATAGACTATTTCAAAGTCATAGTCCTAGAAGAACTCGAGTCATCGCCACTGTCTCAGGTTCAGGTCCTTCTTCAAGAAGATGTACCTGAGACTCTGATGGTCAGAAGATACTGTAAAGCGCTCGCCCATCAGATAGTGTCGCCACATCTTCAGAGCGAAGACCACTGCTGATAACTCCAGGTCATGGGTAGCATAGTTCTTCTCATGCTACCTCAACTTTCATGATCCATATGCGATCGCGGCCCGCTCCTGCATCCGAAAACATCTGAGTCCGGTCGCTGATGCATCGCAGTAAACTACGTACCCAACTCCCTCCTCCAAAAGCCTCAAGATAGGCGCGCTGGTCAATCTCTGTCTCAGCTCCTGGAAGCTCTGCTGACATCTGTCTGACCGCACAAAGGGTTTCCCCTTCTTCGTTAAAGCTGAGAGTGGTGTCGAAACTCTGGAGAAGTCTGGCACAAATCTATGATAGTATCCAGCTAGTCCCAAGAAACTCCGCATCTCTGTCATGCTCCTGGGTGGCTCCCAAGCTAGCACTGCCTCGATCTTCATAGGATCCACCGCAACTCCCACCTCAGAGATGACATGTCCCAAGAAGTGGACCTCATGTATCCAGAACTGAAACTTCGAGAGCTTTCCATAAAGCTGGTGCTCTCGGAGTGTGTCTAGTACAACCTGAAAGTGGTAGGCGTGCTCCTCCTCAGTCGTCGAGTATATCAAAATGTCTTCGATGAAGACCATGACAAATCGATCGAGGTATGGATGAAAGATCCTGTTCATGAGGGCCATGAACACTGCTGGAGAATTGATTACGCCGAATGGAATAACCAAGAACTCATAGTGGCCATACCGACATCTGAAGGTCGTCTTCTGCACGTCCTCATCCCGAACTCTGAGCTGATGATAGCCTGACCTGAGGTCTATCTTCGAGAACCACCGTGATCCCTTGAGATTATCGAAGAGGTCATCAATCCTTGGTAGCGGAAACTTGTTCTTCACTGTCACCTGGTTCAGGCGACGATAGTCGACACAAAGTCGCAAGATCCCGTCCGCCTTCATGGAGAACAATATCAGAGAATACCAGGGTGAAACACTGGGTCAGATGAATCCCTTTCCCTGCAAGTCCTCCAACTTTATCCATAGCTCTCGAAGCTCGGTGGGAGCCATCTGATATGCTGGGGTGGATATCAAGGCTGTTACGGGGTATAGATCAATATAAAAGTCTACCTCTCTGCGAGGAGGTAGTCCTGGAACGTCGTCGGGGAAAACGTCCGCATACTGATCCACCACTACAGGAAAACTAGGACTCCGCACGTCAACTGCTCCTAGTATGAGGCTAGCTAACTGATGAGTGATAGGCTATCCTCTCCTCTGCGGGAGTCCATCCTATGCTGCGAAGCCTCCCTTCTCGCCGGTGAAGGTGAACCTGCTCCCGTCGGTGCGTACACATCGCACCTTGCACCTAATATGGTCAATCTGAGCATGGACTGTAGATAACGAATCCATGCCCAAGATGACATCGTAAGGCCTCGACGCCGCTACAAGAAGATCCCAGCTGATGCTCTCACCTCCTAGAGTAAGCTCACACTGCCGGAACCAGTGCGTAATCGTCATGTCTGCTCCCGTAGGAGTCTCTAGCCGTAAGGATCGAGCCAACGGCTCTGTCGGAATCTCCGAGCTCCGAACAAGGGCAGCAGCTATGAAAGAATGACTCGCTCCTATGTCTATAAGTACTGCAGAAAGGGTGGAATAGAAACAGATAGTACCTCGAATCATCTCAGGTGCGCCGTGGTCATAGGCCTCCGCTGCCTGAAGCTGTGCCTGTCTCTGCCCGCTAGCTCCCTGTGGTCGGGGTGGACCTCCTGGTGGTGGTGGTGGTAGAGCCTCAAAGCGTCGCCCACCACCTGATGCTCGACCAGCTCCTCTGCCTCGTCCGCCTGCTCCCTGTGGACCACCACAGTCGACCCTCTGCCTCTTCCTGGGTTGTCTCTCAACCATCTACTGCTCCTCTGCATGGCGGGTCGGGCAGTCACGAGCCATGTGACCCTGCCCGCTGCATGCGTAGCACTGTCTGTCTCTCAAAAGACTGGCTCCGCGTTGTGTGCCCCGCATTGCTGAGCCAGTGTCCTGAGGTCGTCTGCCTGAGGGTCTAGTTTTCTTGGACCCATGAGTCATCCGTCGACTTCCTGCTGTAGAAGACTCTGCTACGTGTCGTCCTGCGCTAGGTCTCGCTGCTCAAGTAGGCTCAGCAGGGAAGCTCTCGATCAGAAGGGCTCGCTCCAGTACTCTTGCCTGTGTCAGAATGCTGAGGGAGACTAGAGATGACCTGATCTCCTACCTCAAACCCTGGTCGAAGGTCTGGGCCTAGAATAATGGGTCCCGTACCATGTCTGTCGAGTAGTGCGAGAGATCAGTAAATCTCACCGAGTACTGGGCGACCATCAAGCTGCGCTGCCGCAGCTGAAGAAGATCCTGAATGCGCACCGCACGGAGGGTGGCTGGGATGAACTCTGAGCGAAAGAGGATCTCAAAGTCCATCCATAAGAGAGATGCCTCATTGTGCTCCTGGATCATCAAGCTCCACCATCTGCCTGCCGCCGCGTGCAGTAGGCTCGCTGCGAGGATCACCATGTGGTCTTCTTATGTCCTCACTAACCTGAAAACTCATACCACTGCCTCCATCCAATACTCGGCCTCCTGGGGGTCCGTCTCCCCACGGAACATGGGCGGTAGTTGGCGCTGAAACTCGTGCAGTTCACTAAGGCGACGTGCATCGTCAGCGGCTGGGGCTGGTAGCATCGGTGGGTCGGTGGGTAGAGGTACCGCCGGTGCCTCAGCTGTCAAAGGGCCCTATACCGAGGCCTCGTCGCTCGGTGGGCTGTCGTCACACACAACTCTCGGAAACCTAGCTGGCTACCATTGTGGGGCCATCCTGAAAAGAAACAGGTGCACCACGGTTAAACAGTATACCTGGTGAGCTGACACAAAGTAATCACAAAGAAAACTTGAATCACACATGCAATCAAAGTTTTCGTGTATTAAGTCAGAAATCATAAGTCAGGGTCCTGGTGTACGGATACGTTGGCCGCCACACCAACACTGGACTCCCTGGACTGATAACCACACCCAATACACTTAACAATATTGCTTCACATAGAAAAAGATTATAGTCCAAAGTTCTGTGGTAGAACCGAACTCCTCTGATACCAATTTGTCACGACCCGTCCTCGGGGCCCGTGTCGTGACTACCCCAAGCCCGCCTTCCCTAGGCCAGGGGTTAGAGACTAGCACCAAGGCGTAATTCCTGGTAAAAAGGGAAGGAATTGCCTTTGTAATTTAAACAAACACCATAGATCAAGCAATCAGTAGAAGTAAACACTTAGTAAAAACTGGGTACAACAGTAAGTGCAGAAAAGTAAGTGGGCCAGAATACAAACCCAAACTGAATGTAAAGTACAACTGGAATGGGGAAATAGTAACTAAAAGTAAAGCCGTAACGTCAAGCTGTCCACTGGAAGTCCCAACTGAAGGGTGAGTATAGATAGCCTCCACAGCTCCTCGGGTCCAGCCGTCCGCTCCGAGTATGTCCCACCCAGTGGACCACCTCCGGGTACCGTCCTGCTCCGCAAGCCTCAACCACGATCAGCGCTGTCCGTCGTCTGCAACCAACACAATGTAGTGCGGGAATAACCCGTTTAGGGGTGAGTATAATCTACTCAGAAGGGACCCCGAGACCCCCGAAGGTCTCCCAGAATCCACAAAGGATAATCCACAAAGGAAAAATACAATCATGAAGTAACATCTGACATTGCTTAGGTATATGCCCATACATATAACTAAGTCATCAATTCCAGTTCGCCCCAACGTCCGAGCCCAAGTACAACCTAGTCCACACAGGAAACCACAATCCAATCCACACAGGAAATCATAACGTAATCCACACAGGATATCAAGTCAATCTTATCGTAGATAAGGATTGAAAGTCAAGATTCAGCTCACACAGGTATACTTCTTCGTATGACGATAGAGAAGATCAGATATAGCCACTAATTCATCTATGTCGTCGGACCCAAAAAGGATCAATAGGTACTAACCCCCGCAATGACCCACAAAGGATCTGACCCACACAGGATCGATAGGTAACTAACCCCCGCAAAGACCCACACAGGATATGTAGGCGCTGGCCCACACAGGACCGCTGAGCGCTGACCCACACATGATCGGACCCACACAAGATCGGTAGCACTGATCCACGTAGGATCGCTGAGTGCTGTAGTCGTCGCCGTCGAATCCACGGAGGATTCCAGCACAGTCGTCATCGTCATTGCAATCGCAACCAGCTCTAGGGTTCCCGCACATAGCAAGCTCATTCGGGAGGGTCCGCTCCACGAGCTGAAGGGCTGATACATCAACTGACACATAGTTCAGAGTTGATGTATCCAAAAGTTCCGTATCGTCAACAGGAACTCAACGTCGCAGACGACGCATCAATTGTACGCCCGGTCTGAGAATTATTGGCTTTTTCGTCCCAGGGGCCCCGTTGATTTTTAAGTCAAAACCAACCCATCCGTACTCCAACTGTGTCCAAACCTCGAGCGGAGTAAGAAAAAAGGTCCGTCTCACTTAGAGGAATCCAACAAAGTCGACGGCACGTCAATCAGATGTCCGGAACTCAAGTTATAAGCGTTTCCGCTCCGAGGGCTCGGTTGGTTTCGTGTACGAACCAACCCGGATGAACCCAAAGTTATCCGGAACCCTGAGTGTAATATACCGAAACGACCTTCTCGATCCAAGGATCGTATCTCAGCTGACGGTGCATCGATCAGAAGTCTGTATCTCATGTTATGGGAAATAGACCGAAAGCGGTTAGGTATTAGGGGGGTTCGGGCCCGGTCCGACCCGGCCCGATACCCCCAGGGTCGGCCTGAACTGAGTCGACCCGAACCAGGACCAGGTCCGGCCCGTTTGGGCGCGGCCCGGCTCAGTGGCCCGGCGCGTTGGCGGTCCGGCGCGCTGGCCAGGTGGCTCGGCCGAACGGCCGAGCCGTTCGGAATGCGGGGGGGGGGGGGGGGGGGGTGGGGTGCCCCCTGCGTGTAGTAACCGGGACCCCTTAATGGGGCCACTCATGTCTGGCCAGCCGGGGGTTTGAACCCCCGTCTCTTCCCTGTCTGGTCAGCCTGCTCCGGCCCGCCGGCTTCTGCCGCCATGGGACCGGCATGGCCGGTCCCCCCTGCTCCGACGCCAGCGGCTTGATTCCGGCTGCCGGTTCCCCTGCTCTGTCGCGGCTTAAGCCGCGGCCTTGGTCCGTCCGGTGCGGCGCGGAGGCGCCACGCCCCTCCACCGCGGCCCTGCTCCGGCCGCAGTGTCTTTGGGTTTTTCTGGTGCGGCGCGACGGTGCCGCACATCCTTGTCGCTCATTCCTGCGCAGTGTGACGACACCACGTTACTTTCCTTTGAACCGCAACAACAACAACAACAACAAAATAATAATGGAGGAGGGTCAGCCGTGTTTGTGCGGTCCGACCCCCTCCCGTTAAACGATATCAAGCGGTCCAAATTAATGAGGATAGATGGCGGAATAATTCACAAATTAAAACACATAAACCCCTACCTCAACGTTGTCGTCGAACGAGAGTTCGTCGCAGAATTAACCGTCGTGGAAGAAGAGGATCGTCGTGGAAGAAAGCGTCACAGAAGGAACGTCATTGGCGTTAGGTGATCTCCGAGGAAGGCGTCTCTCGACATCGTCCGCTATCGGAGGTTGGCGTTCTTCGTCGGTGGCGGTGCATTCTTCGTGTTCTTCATCGAAGAACGAAGAATCCTCAAGAACTCTCTTATTCTCCCAAAGGCTCCCACAACCATAATTCCTACAAAATAAAATAAGTTCAAAACTTATTTTATTATCATAACCTAAGCATTTGAATTTCAAACACTCAAATTTAACTCACCTAATTAATTAACACAAGTTGTCAAAAATTAATGGTGAGTTGAGGGGGGTTAGAGAATATGAAGGGGTGGGGTTCGTGTGGGCCCCACCAGCCTCATACCCTCTCATGGGAAGTTGGGTGGTTACCCAACTTCCACCCAAAGGTTAAAAACTTAGAAAGAGAAATAAAATTTGTCGTTCAAATTTTATTTTAACTTCCACAAATTTTAACATCCTCACCCGTGGAAACGCAACTCCGAAAAAGGTGTTCCTAAGCAATTACCGGCACTTTGGTTCCATCGGTGCCTCAGAATTCGATTCTGAGCACTGGTTCAAAAGTTAGGAATCCCCGCTCGTTCGTTCACTGAACGTACCTGAGCTAAACTTCAAGTAGAAATTCCGGGCACACCGGGTCTCAGAATCAAGTGCCGTCAGAAACCGCGTTCCTGTAAAATTCCAAAGAAAATTAAGAAAAAAATATCCCTTGAATTTTATGGGTCTTTACATTATATATCAGATTGACTAAGAATATAGTCCATCAGACTGATTAAAGTCTTTTACATATGATTGACTAATGTACTTTCCATTAGATTGACCAAATTCATATCCATTAGATTAAATATATATAATTTCCTCAGACTAAAAAAAATTCAGTATATAAAACTGACAATATTAAAGTCTATTTGACTAAAAAAAGTTTATAATTAATGTTTTGGAATTATTTATACCTGACAGAATTTATTACAACATTGTATTGGTGTTATAAAAATGGGATCAGATATTGATTTTTTTGAGATGTCTAGTAATGATTATCCAAGTCCATTGAAACCAACTTTGAGGTTCACATAAATATGACTATTAGAGGCATTCCTATAAATACGAGTGCATTCAAGGAGATGGTGGTCGATGAATTTTGTAACTCAACATGTCTGAAGATCGCTCTTCCTGGCATCTCATTCTTACACTCTGTAATATTTTAGAGAGTTGTGTTCTAAGTATTTTGAGTTAAGAAATGTAAAATACTTAGAAAAATTTCACTTTTTTATTCACTTGTTCTTATCAAGGATTAGATCAAGGGATACCAAGGATTGAAAGATAGGTGATACTGATCAGGCTACTCAAGGGCTTCCAGGGTATTGGAAGACATAAATGACACTGATCTTCATATAGAGGGATTCCATGGTTTTTTAATATAGAGCTATTATAATCATTGTATCGAGGGATTTCATGGTAATGAAATATCGTCTTTTATAGTTAAGTTGAAAAAATTAGATATTTTAATTAAATATTTATGACATCCTTAACTCTTAATTTCAAAAAGTATAATATATTTTTTAAATATTTTAAATCATTATCACTTGATTATAATCTTTCATATTACCTGTTCTAAAAAGTTTATATTTCACTGTTCAATTTATATTATAATTTTTTTAACTAAAATCTATTTTATCAAACTATATTTTATCTCGATTAACAAATATGATTTATTAGAGTACTTATGAGGACGATACATATATGTTAATCGTCAAAAAACTTCTGAGTCTGATTACTTTAAGAGTTTTGGATTTTATATTATTATTAATTTTTTGAACTACAGTTCACCCTGTCACACCCAAATCTTGAAATCTATTTTTTTATTATTTATTGGTTTTGGTTCCTTTGGATGAGGTTCGAGCCATGTTTCTGGTTTGAATATTTGAGTTTTGAATGTTCTGGGTCACTTTTTTCTTGTACAAGGTTTGTGTTGATGGTTTGAGGGTTGGTTTTGTGGACTATTAAAGCAAAAGATGTTTACAGTTGATTTTCATCTTGTATGGTTTGACTCCATGATTTGATAATGTCTTGGGAGAAGCCATGCGAGGTCAGGGGTAGACTGTGTGGCTTGAGGATTAGTGTCTGGGGCCTGGTGGATGGCCTGCACATGGTTAAAGGAAACTCTACGATAAGAGTTCAAGGGAATATATAGATTGGAAAATGGATTTTTTCAATGTTGGTGCATAGTTTGGGAATGAATGTAGCCAGCTTGTGTGGGTTAGCCTCTTCATAAATATGGTGTGCACGATTTTCCAAACTGTGTTGTGAAACCTTGTGAGTTGCCCAAATCATTAATAATGTGAAATTTTTCTTTTCCCCTCCACTATTTAAACACTATTTTCATATTTTCCTACCTTTCAAACCTATTAACTCTAAGAATAATTATAAAATCCTTCCCCATTACTCCCTCCCTCCATTGAATCTTCTTGAATGTTCCTATGTAATTTTCCATGAGTTTTGGCCAATTTTATCTTTTACCCTTCCTTCTCTCTTGGTTTCTGGGGTTCTCTTGGTGGAATTTTGACCTTGGGAAAACACTAAGGGTTAGGGTTGATGTATAGTTTGATTTATTTGATTTTGGGTGTGTTTATATTGTCCCATGGGTAATATTCTTCTTTCTCTTTAAGTCTCATTGAATTTGAATGTCGTTGAGGTAGGTGTTTCCATACAACTCTTTTCTGGAACACTTTGTTGATGCCTAATATTTCCTTTAATACTTTAAAATTTATATAACCATCCTTTTTGTGAATTAGTATAAATTATTTCAGTGTTATCATGATAGAAAATGGTCATTTAATGGTTTTCTAAGGGGTTTCATTAATTATTCTTATTTTTAAATTCATGAAAGGTGTTTGATAAAATGACAATTGAACTTTTATGGTTGAATTGGGTGGTGATTTCCCTTGTTTATTTTTTTATTAATGTGGTTGGATAGTTAATTGGATGTTTTATGTGGAGATTTTTGACTTTATGTTGGGACGCTTAAGTGTGGATTGTTTTTTTGTTTAAAAGAAAGTTACTTTTACTTAAAAAGGGTTTTGGGTGATTTTATGGACACTTGAATAATGTCATTGAATGATGGTTTGGGTTTTATTAAATTAATTTCTAAATGGTTTTGGATTTTTAAATGAGGTGTTGGATTCTTTAAGAAATGTGTGATTTCTTAATGTTTTATTGAGTCCAGTATGGAACATTGATAAAATCAGTTCTTCTTTAAACCATGGGTTTCCAAAGGATTATTCTCCCTTTCCACTTTCCTTTTCCAAAATTGTTCCTTGATGTATAAATGGTGTTTTGATGCTTTATGTGACTCTAAATGTGGGTTTAAATGTGTTTCTGAAATCTTGGACCACTTTACATTTTTAGATATGGTTTTGTGAATTATTGGTATAAAGGCGTGTGTGTAACTTTAAGGCATATTTGGTAACATAGTGTTGAAAAAGGTAGTTGGAAATTTTTATGTCATTGCATGTTTTCAATTTATAGTGGTAATGGTTTTGGATTTGAAATGTAAAGTCCCATTATACATTGTGCACATGAAAGTGGTGTTTTATATTAAATTTCAAAATGATGTGAAAATGGATTTGTAAACGTATTTGTATTGGAAAGGTTAGAGGCCTAGTGGATAGTTTGTGTTGTCTTTGAAAAGTTGTTTTTATGTGAAGTTATGTGATGTCCTGATTGGTACCTTGTGATATTTTGGGAATTGGTTTTGAATATCATGTGACCAATAGGCCCGATGGGCATTTTGGCATGTTTTGGTTATTAAAACTGATAGTTTATATTTGTTTTCTTTTTTTCATTTAATTTATGAATATCCTCTTTTGGATCAGTTGTTATGAATTTGTATTTAGGATTTTGTTTTTAACTATGTTGTGAATAGTGGAACTGTTTTTGAAAAGTAAAGCTTCGTGTGTTGTTTTAAAAAGGGAACTTGTGGAACATTATGTTAGGTTGTTCAAAATAATTAAAATATTATTTTATAAATGTTTTTAAGGCTATTTTTATGTATTGTTTTGAGAAAGTAAATGCATGGACTTTGTGGTGATTACCTACTGAGTTATTTAAGATCACACCTTACTTGTGACACTCGATGATGGTAGACCTAAGCTATTTTATAGGTTCAGACTTCTAGTTCATCTGTTTCCTTTGGATCAGGTTAGTGTTATAATTTGTGGTGACAAAGAGGACATGTTGAGATCATGTTAGTTTTTTTAGTCTCAGTTTTTATTAATTTTTGGTTTGTTCATCAACATCTGTATCGGGATTGGTTTGTGTATTTATTGATGTTTAGTTTTCAGTTATCCTACATATTGTTTTGCTTATTTTGGTCTTTGTTTTTTGGGAATAAATAATTCCTATTTGGATTATTTTGATGCTCTAAACTAGTTTCCAGCCTGTGGGTATTAGGAATTTACTTTGGTCATTGTATCAAACTAGGTCACATGTGAGGTTGGATGGAAAATAAACTTGGTTTGTTATAAAATTGTATTAATGGTCAGCCCTTTTATTTGGGGTGTCAAGTAGATCAGATATTATGACTATCTAGATTCAAGAAGTAGGTATGAGAATGAAATCCTATAACCTTTCTCATTTAGATACTCAATTGCCAGAGGTAGTTTTGGATTTGTGTCTTTTGTTTGGGTTTTTGGGGTATGGGTGAGGAATGAAAATGGAGGTGATCCAGTGTCATGTTGTGATCTCACATGAAGTAGTGATCAATGTGGAGTTTGAGCACATAATTTAAGATCCTAATCGTTGTTGATGCTTACATGGGTAATGAACCACTAACACATTCACTAGGTTATTCATGGCCAGTATTTACTCACCCCAAGAGTTTGGTGTGAGTTTTGATTTGGTTTGATCTTGGTCTGTGTGGGTTGAATTTAAAAGGGGAATAGTTTTGAGAAAAAGGGTCTTTCAAAGGGGAAATTGTTTTTTGAAAATAAGATTCAAAAACGAGTAATGATTTTTGGGCATGGGTTTTGTTATAAAATCAGAACTTGATGATTGAGTAGTATTAAGAAAATGGATATTGGCATTTTTAATGTTTTCTTTAAATAAGGATGTTTGGAATTGGAGTAAAAAATGATTTTTGTAAAGAGTATTATGATTCTGTTTGTGATTTTTTTCTTATGAGACTATTATTTTTCCTCGATATGTTCATTTTGGATAAGTTTCGGCTTAATATTGATTTTAGAAATGTGTTTTTCTTCTGTTCAGAATATCCCCCCAAAAAGTTTTCCATGGATTCTAGCGTTCTTCATCAAAATTATTGGCTTTGGCCAGACTCATAGTGGAGTGTCAGGGTCAATTTATTCTTAGTTTTTGTTAGTATTTCATGGTGATCATTATTTTTTGGAGGCATGGAATGGCTTGAGGAAGTTTAGAGTGTTTTCAGATCATTGGTAAATCCCAAAGTTGTGAGAGTGCGTGCTATTCTGGGTTCATTTTAAGGTCTATTTTTGGATCAGAGGAGGGGGAATTTTCTATCATCCTAGAAAGTTATGATGTATTGGGAAGTGTTTAAGACCACTTTCGTCCGATTTTTTTCCCAATATATGTGAAGGAGAGGAAGGTTGAAGAGCTATTGAGTATTGAGAAGGGTTAGTAGAGAGTGATGGCCTATGTTGACTACTTCAAGGATATGATTTCTTTTTCTCTGGAGATCGAATCCCAAAATCATTTGAAATCTACTCTCTTTTTGTGGGGTATTCATCCAGAGATTAAATTTAAATTCCTCTCATCCGGTGAATTCTAATTCGAGAAATTGGTGGCTGATGCATTCTTAGATGAGTTGATTCCCAAGCTGAAGTCAACAGTGGTTGATGTATAAAAAGGATTCACATATGGAAAATGGTGTGTATCAGAGGATCCTGTTTTTGAGAATCCACTATCATTTATTCCAGCATATCATTCGTTAGAACATTATCTTGTGTGCTTTCAGTGTGGTTTGTTTGGGAATTCCAAGTCATCTTGCCACAATTCTCTAATTTTTTTCCATCGGTGGGTCCTTTTGGGTGATCTGGAGAATTTTTTTAAGAAGCATGGTCCGAAGAAGAGGTCTTGATTGAAGGTTTTCATGTTCTAACTGAGGGGCACTAGCTTCTTTAGGATATCAGGGATCTGTCCAAAGGCCACATAGTGAATCTTTACATGTAGTCAAGAATCCAAGAGGGTGTGAGGAACCTTGGAGCAAGAATATTTTGAGTTCCTCATTCATGGTTCTGTTAAATTTTGTAAGTTACTCTTTATTGTGACAAGTTTGCTGGACATGTTCTCTGGGAATCTTTAATACTTGTGTCTTTTAGATGAATGAATTTGGTTATCTTTTCTCTCTTGTGTGTTATTATATTTTGTGGAAGAGTTTTGGTTTCCAGTTGTGTTTATTTATGAGATGCTTGGATCCTGTGGAAATGATGAACTATAGTTTTGTTCACTATTTGTTTTGGGTTCCTTCCATGAGTTTTCCCCTTGTGTTGAGGATTTATGGTTTGGTCTGGTCGTTCCATTATTAGTTAAATTATTTTGCGAGTTTCAATGTTGGTCATGCAAGTCAAGTTATTATCATAGAGAGTTTCAATGTTGGTCATTTTTTTTGATCATGTTTTGGATCAAGTTTTATTTATCATGTAGCTTAGTGAATTTCTTGGGGTAAAAAGTGTTTGTGATGGAGGAAATTATAACACCACGATTGTGGAATATATATTTTTATTATTTTCAAGGATTTGTATCTATTTTTGAGTTTTGTGAAAATTCCAGGTTTGAATTGTTGAGTTTTGAATGTTCTAGGTGGTGTTTTATCTTATGCATGGTTTTTGTGCACAATTTGAAGATTGACCATGTAGCCTGTTCAGACAGAGGATGTTTACAGTTCATTTTCTTCTTGAACAGTTTTACTTTAACAATTTGATAATGGATTGTGAAAAACCACGTGATGTCATGGGTAGATGGAGTTTCTTAAGTATTGGTGTATAGGGAATGGTGTACGAATTGCACACAATTAGAGGAAGTTGTGCGGAAAGCATGCGAGAGATTCTACATATTGGCCAGAAACATTTTCATAGTTGTCGCATAGTCTGGGAAACTGTTATTCTAACCCATATGGGGTTCCCTCTTCTATATTATGGTGAACATGGTTGACACACACATTTTCAAACCATGCATCCAAATGGGGCATGTTTCCCAGGTCATTAAAAGTGTATAATTCTTCCTTTTCCACTTTATAGTTTTAACCCTATTTTAGGATATTCCATTATTTATCAACCTAAATGCACCATGGGGCACTATACAATCCTTCTTCTTTGCTCCCATTCCTCCATTTAAGCTCCTCAAAGGTTCTTAGGTAATTTTTATTAAGTTTTAGTTGATTTTATCTTTTCTTTATTCATTCTCTTCTGGATTCTTGGTTTATCTTGGTGGACTTTTCACCTTGGTCAACCCCTAAGGGTTTGGGTTGATGTGTGCTTTGATTTAAAAATTTTAGGGTTTGAGGAGTTTCTCTTGGGATATATTATTCCATATTTAGAAGTTTCATTTCATTCACACATCGTTGAGATAGGTGTTTCCATCGATTTCCATCCCAACACACTTTGTTGATGCTTGGGATTTTTTAATGCATTAAACATGTTATAGCCCTTCATGTGGTGCAATAGTACAATTTGTTTTGGTGTTTTCATGATGAAAAATGGGTGAAAAATTGTTTTCCAAAGGGTTCCTTTAATTATTACAACTTTTAAATGCATGAAAGATGTTTGATAAAATTCTAATTGAACTTTTAATGTGGAATTGGGTGGAATTGGGTGGTTTGGGTGGGGTTTTCCATTGGTTAAGTTTTGGTAACATGGTTGGATGGTGAATTGAACGTTGTATGTAGATATTTTTGACATTATGCCATGACACATATTTCTGTCTTGTTGTACTGGTTTAAAAGATAGTGATGTTTCGTTAAAAAAGGTTTTGGGGGATTTTATGGGCACTTGATGAGTGTCATTTAATGTTTTTTTGGTCTTTAATAAATGATTTTCTAACTAGTTTTGGATTTTTAAATGATGTTTTAGATTATTTAATAAATGTGTGTTTTTTTAATGGTTGCTTCTGGCCCGTATTGAACCCTGACAACATTGGTTCTCCATTGAACCATATTTTTTTAACGGATTCTTCTCCCTTTCATCTTTATTTTTCCAAAATGCTTCCCTGATTTATAAATTTTGTGTTCATGTTTCATGTGATTTTATATGTGGTTTCAAATGTGTTCCTGAATGAATGGACCATTTGGAATTTTGGGATATGTTTTGGTGAAGTATTGGTATAAAGGAACATTTGTAACTTTAAGGCATATTTGGTAACTAAGTGGTGAAAAGGGTATTTGGCACTTTTTGTGTTGTTTCAAGTTTTCTGTTTAGTTTCAGAATGTTTTTGGATTTGAAATGTAAATGCCTATTTGACATTGTGAAGGTGAAACTGGTATTTTATATTAACATTTGAAATGGTGGGGAAATGGATTTGTAAAGGCATTTGAATTAGAATGGTTAAAGAATCAGTTGTCACTTAGGGTTGTCTATGAAAATTTGGTTTTTATGTGATGTGATGTGAAGTCCCAATTGGTATGTTGTGATGATTTTCGAATTGGTTTTGGATATCATGTGACGTAATGGCCTGATGGGAATTTTGGAATGTTTTAAAAATGAATCGAAAATATGGGTAGTCTGAAGGCCCCGTTGGTGTTTTAAAATGACAGGAAAGTGGTTTTTGAAACTCAAATGATGTTATGAACATATTGAAACTTGTGAATGGATTATGTTTAGAGACCACTATACCTTGTGATGTATTCCCCTCAAGTGACTCATGCACGAGGACACCGTGGGTTTTTTTCTTATGATTTGAAACCACTAGACATTGGGGTGTGTTCCCCTATAGTGGATCATTAATGAGGAAGTTTTGGGTTATGGTTGTTATCCATGTTTCACCAAGTACTTTTTTCATGATATTCCTAGTAGTCATCTAGTGGGTCGAGTGATAGTTTCTTGTCAAACTTGATTAGATGGGCTGGTAACCCCTTGATTTATTGAGAGGCCAGGTGGGATGTTCTATTACATTGGCTAGTTTAGAGTGTCCATTTAGTTACTAACTATGGAGCCACACCAAATGTTGGAAGGTGAGTCTGAACTAATTACTCCTAGGGAATTCTTCTAGAGATGTTTAAAAAATTCTAATGATTATATACCCGTATGTTCTTTTTTTTATTATACTTCTTATTGGTTATTAACTCTAATAGTTTATGTCTCCTTGATTTTCTTCCTTTACTTTCTATATATCCCCTTTTTGGTCGCTATGCATAAATTTATATATGGGCTTTAGTTTTGAACTGGGTTGTGAAAAGTGGAACTTTTTTTGAAACAGAAAGCTACGTGTGTTGTTTTAAAAAGGGAACTTGTGGAATGTTTTGTTTGGTTGTTCAAAATGATTAAAATCCTATTTTGTGATTTTATTTTCAAACTAGTGTTTTTGGATTATTTTGGGAAATTAAATCTATTTAATCTATAGTGATTACCTACTGAGTTGTTTTAGCTCGCACCCAACTTGTGACACGCATCATCGGTAGACCCAAGATGTTTTGCAGGTTTAAGATTTTGGATCATGTGATATCTTTGGAGTATTTTGGTCTTGTTATTTGTGGTGACCAATATATAACATAGAGATCATGTTATCATAGTTCAATATTATTTTTATTTAGTTTTTATTTATTCATCAGTTGTTGTATCTGGATTGGTTTGTTTATTATTTAATGTTTAGTTGTTGGTTATGCTGTGTGTTCTTTTTGGTGATGTAGTTTCTGATTATAGGGTAAAAAATGGTTCCCATTAAAATTATTTTTATGGAAAACACTATTTTCCATCCTGTGAGGATTAGGAATGCCCTTCGGGCCTTTTCTTAGACCAGGTTAGGTGTTGGTTTGGATGACATCTTACCTTGGTTCATGAGACACCCCCTCTTGTTTCCATCATAAACTCTTATGATCCAACAATTAGTATCAGAGTAGGTTCTAAAATTTTACTTTGTGTTATTTTAATTTTTTATCTACTGCAAGTTATTAAATTTTTTTATAAACTATATTTTATGAATTATTATTAATATAATTTATATTATAGAAATATTTTACATTTCTATAAGCTGACATGATTAAATGTTGGTAATATCGATAATTTGAGTAATAACAGACCACCAATCGTTGAAGGTGTTGATTATGAATATTGGAGAGATTGGATGGAAACTTTTCATATTAATACTAGTGTTAATTTTTTTTGATATTGACTTGTAATTATATGATTCCATAGAAATATGTTATGTATTGTACTAATTAAGAAATGTTTTAGTATCTGTTGAATTATAGATTAAAAAAAATACTCAATTGTGTTCTATAACTAGAATCATTTATACTCAGATATCATCAAGTGAAGATGATAATATCATATAGAAGAAGTTATAGGCAACACATTTTAGGACTTAAAAGCCATTGAAATAAGAAAGTCTATTCTTCAAGGTGATTATCAAAAATTTTATTTTCTTCATAGAGAAATAGTTCCAAATATGTAACAAAGGTTTATGAATATAGAAAATAGTTTTCAATATCATAGAGATAAATATATTATAGATTATATCTTATTTGATAAAATCATTGAGACCATTCCTGGTGAATGGGGGTCTAAGAGGAATTCTCTAGATGATACTAAAAATATTTGAAATTTGAATTTAGATGATCTTATTGGAACCCTTATATAATATAAGTGAAGATCAAAAAGTGATGTATAAAAAATAATAAAGAAAAATTAAGCAATTTCTCTTAAAAAATATTTTACTATTAATAATAAAATTAATTATGAATAAAAAGTTATAAATTTTTCTAAAAAGAAGAAATTTATAGATGAGTCAGATAGTTTTTCATTGGAAAAATCAACAAATGATTTGGATAATATCGGAAAAATAATTAAGGAGATAGTTGGGAAAAATGATTTATAGTTTATATATAAGAACAATAATAAATATAAAAGTTAAAAAAAATCCCTTAGAAGAAATATGTTATGAATATAAGAAAGGACACATAAAATAGATTTTTATAATCTGAATAGAAAGGATAAGAAGGAAATAAATTTCAATAGAAATGTTAAAAATTATTACAATTCCAAGAATAAGATGTTTCTAAATGATTTAGTTACATGGAGTTCTAGTACTAGAGATAGTTATTCTGATAATTCAAAATATAATATAATTTTAGGACATAATATTATTATATTCCATATATGAATTCCAAAAGATAACAAATGCTTCATAGCTAAGGTAACTACAGAATATTTTACAAATCTATCTTCAAATGTGAATTATACTAATAATAATGATGATGATAGTTCTACATCATCTAAGTAAATGATGAGATTAATAATTTACCATGTTTTGAAGAGGCTTCATGATTTTAAAAGGTATTAGAAAATGAAAATTTTAAGATTTCAAAAAAATAAATACAGATCAATAAAAACTCATTAAAGAAAATTCCAGAATTTCAATTTTAACTACTAATATACCAGATCTTTCTAAATATTTATATAAGTCTAATTTTGAGAAATATAAAATTTCAAAACATCTTGAAAATTATTATTCTAAAAAATCTAGTTAAAAAAATGGTATTGTATAACACAGTTTGAATACAAATTCTACTGGGGATATAAATTTAGTTATAATACTGAAATATTAGACTTCTAGTTTGAAAAACTTTATGTAAATGTTTAACACTAGAATTGAGTTTTTTATAAGATTTATAACCAAATTATACCTCATAGAGATATTTTTGTAATGGGTTTTAATAATATAAAACCTATTTTTAATACTAACTACTTTGTTCCTAAAATTCATCGATTTTTTCACTAAGTTTCAATGTGGTAGACAATGGGAAATCAAATGTTATTTGAATTCTCTTCAATATTTAGGTTTTCATAAATATTTTTTTAAGAAGAATTATCATTTCCTCAATATTATAATCTTGAAAAAATGTGGATTCATAAAATATTACATTCTGATTATACCGGACCCAAGAAGGTTTGGGTTCTGAAATGCTAATGTTTTTGTTTTAAAGAGATTAAGGAATATACAAACAAATTAATATTTGGTACATGAATAGAAGTTTCTCCTATCACACAAATAAAAAAATACCTCTTTAAAAATATTATTAATATGAAAGGTGGAAAATTAACTTTTGGAGATAATTCTCATGGAGAAATTGTTAGTATAAGTAAATTTTTTCTTCTGGTCAAATAATTACTTTCTAATATTTTATTTTTTGTAGGAATTAAGAACAAACTTATCAGCAAAATTCAATTGTGTGATGTTTTTTATCTTGTGAACATTATGAATGATAAATATATTGCTCAAATTTATAAAGATTAATTTTTTCTTTCAACCTACCTACATGAGAATGTATACACACCAAACTTATTAGACCATAGAAGATAAGATCTACCTTGCCTCAATGCAATGGAAGACCAATCATGGTTAGGGTATAGAAGAATAAGACACTATAGAGTTAAAACATAAAAATGGTTTCTATTAATGGATTAGTTAAGGATCTACTAGAACATATGTTTAATACTTGAATAGTCTATGATCATTGTTAATTTACAAAAAAAACATAAGACATTTTTTAATTATATTAGTGAAATCTAAACTTTTGATATTTTACATTTAGTGAACATAGACTTATTTAGTCATATAAAAAATAGAATAATTAGTGTAAAATTCCATGTATATGTATTACTTTATGATTACAATAGATAAAATTGGATCTATTTTATAGAAAATAAGTTTGAAGCCTTCTTTGTTTTTTTTTCAGCTAGAGTTAAAAATTAGAAAAATATCCCCTCGATAAATGTTCATAGTGATCATGGTCTAGAAATTTAAAATTATGATTTTTTAATTTTTTGTAGTAAAAATGAATTATAAATAACATTTCATCACCCAGAAGTCCAAAACAAAATGGTGTAGTCAAAAGAAGAAATAAAATTCTTCAAAATATTACTAGAACCATGATGAGTTAATATTCACCTGATAAACATTATAAGGATGAAATAGTTAGTATATTCTATTATAATATAAATATTTTTATAATAATACATTTTATTAATAAAACTCATTAGGATTTGTGGAATATAAGGAAACCAAAACATCATCACTTTTATTTTTTTGGATGAAAAGTATTCATTTTGAATAAAAAAGATGAATTACATAAATGTTTTCAAAAATTGGAAGAAGGAATACTCACAGGTTATTCTATAACTTGTAAGGATTATAGTGTTTAAAAAAATACTATTACTAGTGAGGAAATAGTACAAGTTAAATTTTATGAATCATACCCATTTGTTTTCAAAAAACCTCAACCCATATCTTTAGATATAATTTAAAAAAATGATTTTCAACATATAATGGAATGTTATTCTCATGGTACAAAAACTGAAGAATATTTTTCAAAAGATATAGGTTAAGAATAATGTTTACATGTTTTTTAAGAACATAGTTTTTTAAATCCAAGAAATCAGTTGTTTCTTAGGAATCATCCTAGTGATAAATTCATTGGTGATATAGATAAACCAATTATAACTATTTGTTCTTTGAGAAATGAAATTGAGAAGTTTTTATTTATATCTCAATTTGAACCTAAGACTCCTAAATAAAATATAGGTGATGAATATTGGATAAAAGCAATGTAAGATGAACCAAATTAAATTGAAAGGAATCTAGTTTCTACTTTTGTGGAACTAACTAAATATACTTATATAAATAGAGTAAAAGGTTTTTTTTAGAATTAATGTGATGAAAATGGATAGTAAAAGTACTTCCATAACTTTTCGTTTCTTAGGAGAAGATTTAGTGTCTTGGTCTTGTAAAAAATAACACTCACTGAACATTCCAATACTGAATATGAATATGTGGTAGCTATAATTTTTTGTGCTCATGTTTTTTGGATGAAACACACACACCAATTGAATGTGGAATGAGTTTTAGTAAAACATAAATATTTTGTGATGACCCATGTTCCATTGATTTAAGTAAAAACCCATAACATAAATCATAAGCTAAGAACAGAGAGATAATAAATAGTTTCTTTTATGATCACATTGAAAAAAGAGATATAATTTTACAATTGATCATAATTAAATAAAAACTTGATGATTTTTTTTACTAAAAACCTTAATTCTGATATATTTGAAAATAACGAACAAAAATTAGAAATGATAAATACTTAGTGATCACTCGTATCTACATTTTATTTACCAATATCTTTATATTAAGGAAGTCCTTCTCAAAGGGGAGTAATTATGTTTTGGTTTTCCAAAATCAGTTGTTTTTTAATTGTTTCAGTTATCATAAAACATTTCTTTTCGTATCTTTTAATGTTTTTACAATCACAATTCTAACTAAAAGTTTTCATAATCAAAATTTTTTCTAATCATTTTTCGAATCAATTTTTTTTACTAACATATTTTCAAAATAAAAATCCTACAAAAAATAATTTTAGAAAATATATTTGTTAAAAAAATTATCAGATTTAATTTATATTTGACAGATCAACGGAAAAAGTTTAATAGATAAAAAGTTCATACTGATTTTTTTTCTAAGAGTTATTCTTTTAATATTTTAGCATTTATAATTATCCATTATTTTTTTCTATATTGTTTTTATTATTTATTATTGTATAAAAACATTCAATTTGATTCAAAAATATATGTTTATACAACTGACCAATACTTTAGTCTGATGAATATTTTTTATAAAAACAATTATGAGTTTAGAATATTTCTTAAATAATTTTAGGGTTAATCCCAACCATAATATTAGTATATGATTTTCAATCCAATCCATTTGATCTATAGAATACAAAGAATCTCACCTAATACTATATATAAGGGAGTGTCCCACCTTGTCCTACATCAAATACCAAAATTTTATCTTGATGTTCATCTTTTCATTTATTGCTCAGTATGTAAATTTTGGTATTAGTTTTATTATTTTATTCACTCTGATTCTCTGAATTAGTATAATTATAATGAAATCTAATGAATATTTTTTGGAGTGATAAGTTGTTATGGAAATATTGATTGAGAAATAATTTTATGATAAATATGATTCTCTTTTGAAAAGAGTTATAAAATTTCAAAGATAGTAAAATATATGCAATGAAAACAATGAATTTAATTTACATTATACATAAATAGTTATAGAATTTTATTCTAGTGTATAATTAAATATACAATATGATTTATATTTAATCTATTTCAACATATTTTGTGAGAGTGATAAAGTAAGGATTCAGTGTGTGGCTGATTTTGTTGATGTAACCTAGGAAAGTGAGACATACATTCAATAACAAAAGCTTCAAATGAATCTTGACAATCTTGAAAAGTCAAAAGATAAATCATTTTTGTATACTTATTATAAGGTTAGAAAAGGCTTTCATCTCACTCCAGATGCAAGAGTAGTCACTTTGTGGATGCAGGGGTATTAGATTCCAAGGAAAGGATATAGGGAAAAATTGAATGTTCGGGACATATTCATATTATATTTACTTATCAATATGAGGTAGATAAATCCAGTTATGTTTTTGTTTCTAAAAATTGAGGTAATTAAGAAAACTTCCATGAAATAAAGAATCCATATGTTTCCATGATTAACAAATAAGATGTTGTAAAATTTTATGGATGTGTTTCAAATTAATAATCAGTCTTATGTCATCCTATAAATGTTTTCACTTATTGGAGAAGAAACCATGGAAATAATGTAACTGGTCTTAAATCAAAAGAAAAAATAGGTTGCAGATAAATCATACCAGGTTGTGCCAGATACAAAAGTTGTTAAAGTGAATAAATTAGTCAAAGAGAAAATGAAAGTAAACTCCTCTTCTCTAAAGATACAATTGAAATATAAATCTATACTTGATGATGATTTGAAAAATTTGATGGCACAAAAGGCTTAGAAAAATACAAGATATCTATCTTTCTAACATTATATAGTAGAAGATTTAGATTTAAATATAAAAAAGAAGGTGAAATGAAAGAGGAAAGATATGGTTTTTTGAAAAAATGATGATGGAAAAACTCATTAAAGGAGTAGAACATGCATCATCTAATTAAACATTATTAATTTCAAAATTATTAGTAGTTCATCCAGTTCATTGTTTTGGAACACTATCTAATACTAATCATAAATTTCTAGATCTATTGACACCAATAGATTTAGAATTTATTGAAACTTCGATTGGTCAAGTTGTTTTAGAGAAGGGAAAGGGAAAAGAATTTGAATTTGAAACCCAAGTAGAAAAGTAAATTTAGAAGCAGGGTCCAAAATTATCAAAGAAGATTGATTAGAAAGTGTAAGTCCACAACCTTAAACTTTACATAATCTAAAATTAAGATAATAATTTATATTGAAGATCTTTTCAGTTTTAAAGATGTAGAGAATTAGGTCATAACTTATACATAACAACTTGAATATTACATGTTAACACTTCAACTTAGTATCCACTTTTTTCATAAAACAAAAACACTTAAAAAAGAGACATGTAAAGTTCCATGTTTTAGTCAACATGACTTTTATTTGATCCCATCCATTATCCTATTCATCTTTAAGCCCTATGGAAAACATTTCAAAAACATGGGATAAGAATAAAAATCTCAATAAGGGATAAAAATAAATAAAGAAAACATGAGTCCATGAATACATGCAAATCAAAGAAATCATACTTTTAAATCTTAAAAACATAAGCTCTTTAACATACCTCGTGAAATCATAAGATTTATGAATTACACCTAGAAATAATAAATCATAAAGGTAACTTGTGGCATCCACAACATACTCCTATTGTAGTTTTCACAGCTACATAGGGAGTTACATTTGGAATACCCATGACAGTATATTCCCTAAATCTCTTAGGAGAAACATTAACATTTACCTCTGTCACGTAACCCAATGCATTGGAGAGCTATCTAAGGCTCACCCGCCTTAGGTTTATCATAGAACCACCGGTATACATAAACAATTCCCAAGAACCATAACATAATCATGACACATAAAACAAGATTAATGGAAAGATAATGTTTACACATTACAATAACAATATATCATTTCAGTATATTGACATAATCAATACTTTATCAAACCATTTTCTAAACCATTTAAAACATTTAGTAGGGATATTTTGGAATCAAAGTGTCCCATACCACTTTGGAGATTTTAATGGAATTAAAATTTTAAAAAATTAATGTCTATATAAGTAAATCCTTAAAACCATTTTACAAATACTTGCATTAATGAGAAATATTTATAAGAATAAATCTTTAAATCTTTTAAAATGATGTTTTAGTTAAAGAGTCTCGTAACAGTTGAGAAGCACTTGACTAAACATAATTAATGAATAAAATTAAAAAACATACAATATCCTAAGAATAAGGATATTCATGATATAATATTTTAAAGGGAATTATATACACCATATAAACGTGGATTGGTGCATAACAACAAATAAGTCTCAATGGAATGTAAACTGAGAAGAAATCCCTTACAAAGATCGTACCATTGGATTAAGGATAAATAAATGACATAATTATGTGTGAAAAATATAAATACACACAATATAATTGGATATTAAGTGTAATAAAATCATAGTTCATTCCCACATATTTATAGCATGATATAATCAAGAAGAATATGTTTAACCTAAATAATTGAAATTGGGTTAAGAAGTTCCCTTAGAGAAATTCAATAGCCAACTGATGTCCCTTAAAAATTCATAAAATGAATTGATAAGAGAGAAAATGGTCTCTCATCACATGGATATAAAATTTAAGGAAATAAGGTTATATAAGAACATATCCCAACATAAGAAAATATAAATTTAAAATACATAACAAAACATAAGTCTTTAACATAAACAGTACGGTGAAAGGTTCCTTTACCAATTTGGTAACTTACGAAACATACCCCCCACGAAATAAGGATCATAAAATAAATATGTAAATACCCATAAATTAAAGTATGTTACACAAATAATAAAATCATGGATATTACATACACCGCACAATAGGAAACAGCGGAAAATATATCATGAATTCCACGGGGATAAAAAGTGGGATGAAAACCCCTTACCTCTTGTCCGAATTGACTCATTCTTTATTTAATATCCTAAATAATAAACAAAAGTTAATTTATACATTATTAAACACCATTTTCAAGTTTATTCTTCCTTTTATATCACTTATTACCATGTTATAAACATTACATAATGATTTATGTTAATAATAGTCATTTTGTCGATATTTGGTACTTGAGTAAAAAATGATCATGTTATAATTACAAATTGTCCATGTTGCCAAATTAAATTATCTCCATAATGATATTAGTGATTTAGATATCTTATATATATATATATATTATATATATATATATATATATTTTTATAATAGTACATAACATTTGGAGATAAGAAATGAAATGCACCATTTATGGAGACGGTAAGCCGTATGTTCGCATGAATGCTACTTTGATTTCTATTTATTATTTAATGGAATGAAAAATTAATGAAACAAAGGTGTATTATAATTAATGTATAATATAATACATAATTTCATTATTATATCTTTTATACATTCCATGTATTCCATGAACGAATCATATCACTTTGAGGAGGGGGTAGTCCGCACTTCCTCAAATGAAATTATCACATTTACCCATTATGAAAACCAAAAAGGTATGATATAAATGAAAAATACAAATGAATATTTAATGTATAAATATAATACATATCACATATAAATATAGTTTCATCTTAATGGCCACCATAAGAGGTGGTAGGAGAAGATTGAACAATCATCGTTTCGTGAGGTAGTAGTTAACCTTCCGCAGAAACACTATGTTTGTATCCATTAGATGGATGTGTGTGGAAGTGTAATTAAAATCACACTCATAAAAGAAACCTATTATACTATGTATACTGGTTTATTTAGGTAAAAGAGTAATAATAAGAGCTTAGGGAGAGAATAAGTAGAATAAAAGAGAAGAATTTGAGGGAAGGCGTTACCTTTAAATCAGTTAACTCCATTTAGTTTGAACCAAAAGGCTTTCTTAAAGTGCCTTATCCCTATGTTAAGGCTTCTAAGAGGAATATAGTGATGTTTAGAGCTTATTTGGGAAGAGTTTTTCTGAGGCAAGGGGTTTGAGAGGTGTTTGTAATGGGATAGAGGTGATGACCTTTTATAAGGGGGAGGAGGGGCTCTTTAGGAAAGTTAGAAAATATTATTTTATTATAAACATAATTTCGATTTAAAAAGGTCCCAAACTCATTATATTAGAATATAATATGAATAATATTCTAAATAATTTCAAACAATCGGTTTTATACAAGTTTTGGTTTCATTTGTAACCTTATCTTTTAGCTTTAACCCTTAGTTAACTAAGTTAACTTTTACCATGTTCTTGTATATTCATACTATATGGTTAAAATAGTTACTATAAAATTAAAAGAGACCCAAAATGGATAATTAATGACATTTTTAATATCATATATGTCATTTTTAAGAATATTTTATTTTGAGGACTATTTTATCATTTAGTAAAATATTAGTTGATTTAAAAACTCACTTATGTTAATTTTTATTTAATTCATATCCCGACTTTTTAAAAATCCATAAAAATTTGATCAATTCGAAAAAAATTTATTAATTCAAATATAAAAAGTCATCATAATCCATAAAATTATTTTATGGTATAAAAAGTTTCAAAATAAGTTTATTTTAATATTTGTAATCACATTTATTTAAAATATTCATTAATGAGGTAATCATTACATCCTCATTGTGTCATAAATAAATTTATATATTTGATGTCGAAGAATTATAAATAAAATAACATGATTTATGAAATATTTTTATCTTTATAATTACTATTTATAGTCAAATATATAAATTATATAACCCATATTAATTTTTTTAGCAAAATAATATGAGTTTATGATATTTTTATTTTTACTTTAAATAAAAAGCTATTAATTTATTTATCCTACCCAAGTGGCTTAAAAAGGAGAAAAGTTCTAACCAAGGATTGTATTGGTCTTCCATGTCTCATACAATAAGGTTAGGATATGTGTTAAGGTAATTTTATATTATTCTAATTATATTTTTCACCTTGAATTACCCAATTCGCCTTGAACCGCGGTAAATAAAAATCAAAAGTTATTATTCACCAAAAATTATTTTCATTTTATTTAACAAGATTTTAATTATTGAATAAAACCATGTATGTTGGATTTTTGAAATTAAATTCATAGAAGTTGTAAAATTTCATTTAAATGAAAAAGTCGGGTTTTTAACTACTATGTAGGGTTTCACTATTCATCAAAAATATAACTTTTTCAAAAAATACCAAAAATTCACCCAAAGATAATTTTGATATTCCATATTAAAAAATGATTTATTTTTTACCAAATTCAAAACATATAAATCTCATTAATTAATTTAAAATTAATTTCCAATGTCAAAACCAAAAAACGTGTTTTTAAGAAATAATAACAATCAAAGTATTGACACTTGTTTATGTCCAATTTTAAAGTGAAAATACTTCAAATGACCAAAATTGTATTAAATGTTAAAAATATAATCCAAATACACTATAAGACCATTTAAAAAGATAATCTAACCATATAAATAAATTATATTAAAAGGTAGTTTTGAATTAAAATGAAGTATTTTTCACTATTCATTAAAAAATGAACTTTATCAGAAAAATACCAAAATTTCATCAAAAGTAAATTTCGATGTACCTATTATAAAGAAGAATGATATTTTGTAAAATATATCATATAAAAGTGAAAAAAACTATATTTAAAAAGGGTTCTCCCTCAAAAGGTGGTAAATCAAACTTTTAAAGAATATTATAGTATTCATGCTTAATATTGGATTAATTCTTATTTTAAGCCTCTAAAAATTATTGGATAATAGAAAAAACATTTAACAAAAAAATTTAGTCATATTTTAGTTATTTATGTTCATTCAATCCAATACAATGACTATACGTTAACTACTATTGAAAATAATAATATTAGATTATTATTTTTTAGTACAACTCAACGTTGTGTGCAACGTAAGATTTCAAAGAAACATGTTGTTGCGTGTTGAGAACACTATCAGACATAGAATCCTCTTTAAAGTGAAATTAATATTTAATTCAAAAATATTAATAAATATGAAAATTTCATGTTCTTTATTTACCTGGGATGTTATATCCTTCCCCCCTTTTAGAAATTGCATCCTCACAATTTTAAGATTATGCTCAGATTTATCATTAAAAGTGCCACATCAGAAAAAGAGTCAATAGTACTATCAATTTAAAAGAAATAAGAGAAGTAAAAAAGAAAACATGAGATAACACATACTAGGATTACATGAAAACATACATATGTAGGAGAAAATAAGTTTCACATTATTATGGAGAGTGATAGAAAACAAGATTAGGAGAAAGTTAATAACAAGAAAACCAAAAACTTTTGATGGGTTAAATGATCATTGGTTTCCCAGTAGGAAAATTAAATGAACAATGTTTTTATTTTAAGTTACTTTTAATAATGTTAAGGAATTTATGTATGATCTTGACTAAGAACATAAGGGTACATACTTACTAGTCATGTATACATTCATTATTTACTAAATTTCTACAACAAACTCTTCATTTCTCCAAACAATGAGTATTCAAGATGATCTGGTCACATTAAAAGCACTAAAATCATCTTCTATAGAATCACATAATCCAAAAATATGAACTATATATTTTTCTTATCTTTATACATTAACCAAAACCAAAATGGTTAGTACGAATGTAGATAATCCCCAAAAGGATAATACTTTATAAAAAGAAATACTATTCTTAATCTTCAAAATTTGACAAACAATACCCAAAGATAAAAAAAGACCATTCAATAAACAAATGTCCTTAAAATTCATCAAAGTAATCCAAAATATGATTGAATACCTCAAAAGGATTTTTTCACATAGTCTTCCACAAAAATATTAACATTTATCTCCAAATTACATTGGCTACTCTTAAAGTATCATACTGAAGTGTAATTAACCTAATCACATATTCTCTATGATAGGTTAATCATTTCCATCAACAACCCATGTCACCATATGTCCACAATAAAAACATAAATTCTTACAAAATAAGATTTCACCCATTACTTCCACAAATAAAATCCCATAATATTCTATTTTCCTTAGGCATATAGTGTTTCCCAAAATAAACTTTATCACTTAATCACTGAATCATTTTATTATACCAATATATCCATATGATAAAACATAACATCCCAAATCATCTTATTATTGATCAAGAAAATAATTTAACTAAAAATAATAAGTTATACTTACCAGGGACTACACATATTTTAGTGATAGGCGATAAATCCCAATCACACTTAGGTTGTGGGTTCGATCCCCCGCAACTTTGTTCGATGCAATAGGTTATCACAAAGTCTATGTGTTGTCCTTTTTCAAAAACTATATAATTTTATTGCATTCAAAAAAATGAGATAAATTCCTCAAAAATTAACATAACATATTTTAACCCCAAATGTTATATCACACTTCGCATTTTCATCCCAAAAAGTAATAACCTGTAATTGCCTCAAATTCAGGGATCATATAAAACAAAATGGTTCTTTAAAACTATATCCACAAAAGAGAAGATATTTATTCCTTGAATAAAATTTTTACATATTGAACATTAGGTTTACACGTAATAGAAAAACTCTTACAAAGTAATCCAATCATAAAAAGATAATTTTATGCATTTCATCATCCTAAAATCTACCATAACTCTTAAATCACTTATATGTAGACTTCTTACTCATTATACGTTCTTCATGATCCATTAACCATTGTTTTCCAACATATTCTGAAATAATTCATTCCTACAAACAAAATCATGAATCATATCCTAAGATTCAATATTGTCAAAAAATCAACTAAGAAATAATCCTTACCTTTCATTGGTCATTGTCAGTTTCCTTAACCTCAATTGGAATGACATTAAGTATTGGTAAAAATATATTTGTATGATCATGATGACATCATCCTGCACCTTCTTCCTAGGACATATATTTTTATAATGACCCTACACACCACATTTAAAACATTCAATTGATCCTTCGGAAAGAACTTCTTTCCCTTTCATGGAGTCAACCAGACACTTCCTTTTTATAGGGAAGGTTATTTCATTATCACCTTCATTACCATATATAAAACAACTTCCCATCCCTTTGAAGAATTTTCCTAGATGTTTCTTTCCACATCTTTGAAACATATGTTTTTTAAAATACTTTCCTTAATGTTTATTACCTGAACACCCATTGGGATTCGTTTCTCGCATATATGACACCTTATAAAAATCACCAAGGTTCAGGTGGTCAATCATGAATCTAGATAGTTTGTTAATAATACTCACAAGAGTTCCATTGCAACTCCAATTTCATTCAGTTACTCATTCATAAAACCACCACAGTTTCCTTTACATCCATTGCTACTTTGGTGCCTACTAGATCCAACCATTTACTAAAACCAAAAAAGTTAATGTGAGCATATCAGAAAAATCATCATATAATATCATTATGATGATAGTAAACACTAAGATATACTTATTCATGTTATCTTAAACTCATTCACTTTATCTAATATAATTATGAATCTTTCTAAACTCGTAACCATTATGGTTATTTAACTTATTCTTAAAGAACACCATAACCTCTAAAGTTATCTAAACCTTCCTTGGATACCAACTGTAAGGCCTAAACCTTAAAATTTACATAATCTTGAATTAAGTTAATAATTCACATTTATGATCTTTTTAGGTTTTTATCTTCATAGAATTAGGTCATAAATTATGCATAAAAACTTGAATATTACATGTTTATACTTCAACTCAATATCAATTTTTTTCATAAAACCAAAACACATAAAAATAGAGACATGTCAAGTTCTATGTTTTAGAAAACAAGAATTTTCCATGATCCCATCTTTCACCCTATTCATCATTAAGTCCTATACAAGACATTTTAAACAATTGGGATGAACATAAAAAGCTCAGTAAGGGATATCAAATAAGGAAATAAAAAATTAGTCCATGAATACATACAAATCAAAGAAATCATACGTTTAAATCTTAAAACATTAGCTCTTTAACATACCTCATGAAATCATAAGATTTATGAATAACACATAGAAATTATAAATCATAAAGGTAACTTGTGGAATCCATAACAAAATTATATTGTTGCTTTAACAGCTACATTGGGAGTTAAAATTGGAATACCTATCATAGTATATCCCCTAAATATCTTTGGAGAAATATTAAAATTTGCCTCTGTTATGTTACCAAATGCATTGGAGAGATATCTAGTGCTCACCCACCCTAGTTTTATCACGGAACCACCCCGTATACATAAACAATTCCCAAGAACCATAACATAATCATGAAACATAAAACAATAATAAATTAAAGATAACATTTCCACATTGTAATCACAATATATCATTTCAAGATATTGATAGAATTAATTCATTATCAGACCATTTTCAAAACCATTTAAAACATTTAATTTTTTTTTTTGAGTCAAAGTGTCTCATACCACTTTGGAGATTTTAATGGAATTAAAATTTTAAAACATTAATGTACATATAAATAATTCATTAAAACCATTTTGAAAACATGGAAAATAGTGAGAAATATTTAGAAGAATAAATCTTTAATTATTTTAAAATGATTTTTTAGTTAAAGAGTCTCGTAACAATTGAGAAACACTTGGCTAAATATAATTAAGGAATAAAATAAAACAAAACTTATAATATCATGAGAATAATGATATTAATGATATAATATTTCAAAGGGAATTATATACACCATGTAAAAGTGGATTGGTTTGTAATGACAAATAGGTCTCAATTGAATGTAAATTGAGACGAAATCCCTTACAAAGATTATACCATTAGATTAAGGATAAATTAATGACATAATTATGTGTGAGAAATATAAATACACTCAATATAAGTGGTTATTAAATGTAAAAAAATCGAAGGTAATTCAGAAATATTTATAGCACGATATAATCAAGAAGATGAAGTTTAACCCAGATAATTGAAATTGGGTTAAGAAGTTCCCTTACAAACATTCAACAGCCTAACGATGTCACATTAAAATTCAGAAAATGAGTTGATGAGAGAGAAAGGGGTCCCTAATCACATGTACATAAAATTTATATCAGTAAGGTTATAGAATAACATATCCCAACATAAGAAAATTTATATTTAAAAGACCTAACATAAAATAAGTCTCTAGCTTAAAGAGTATGGTGAAAGGTTCCCTTACTGGCTTGGTAACTTACGAAACATACACCCCATGAAAGAAGGATCATACAATGAAGATTTAAATACCCATAAATTAAAGTATATTACACAAAGATTAAAATAAAGGGTATTACATACACCACACAAAAGGAAATAGTGGAAAAGTATTATTCATTTTATATAACTTATTACCAAGTTATAAACCTTAGATAATCATTTATGTTAATAACAATCGTTTTGTCAATATTCGGTACATGAGTCAAAAATGAACTTATTATAATTAAAAATTGTACATGTGGTCAAAATTATATTGAATACAAAATGAAATTCATGATTTAGATATCATATATATCCATTATATATATGTATTTATAATAGTACATAACATTTGGAGATAAGAAATGAAATGCCCTGTTCATGGAGATGGTAATCCGTATATATGTATGAACACTACTTTCATTTATATTTCTAATTTAATGGAATGAAAACTTAATGATACCTAGGTATATTATAATTATAGAATAATATCATATATAATTTAATTAATTCCATACATTATACATTCCATATATGGAATGAATGAATCATATCACTTTGAGGGGGCGGTAGTCCGCACTTCCTCAAATGAAATTATCGCATTTTCCCATTATGGAAACCATAAAGGTATGATATAAATGAAAAATACAGAAGAACAAAGAAAATATAAATATAATATATATCACATATAAATATATTTCCATCTTAACGTCCACTATAAGAGGTGGTAGGAGAATATTGAACAATCATCGTTTCGTGAGGTAGAAGATCACGGTCCATCGAAATAGTATGTTCGTATCCATTAGATGGAGGTGTGTGGAAGTGTAGTTCGAATAATTATCATAAGAAAACCTAGTATACATAGGATACTGGTGTTATTATGCAGAAATACTAATAAGATCACAGGGAGTGAAGAAGTAGAATAAAATAAAAGAACTCCAGGGAAGATGTTACCTTTAAATCGGGTAACTCCATTTGGTTTGAACCAAATGGTTTTCTTGAAGTGACTTCTGCCAAATGTAAGGATTATAGAAGGAATAGAGGGATTTATGGAAATTATTTGGGTAGAGTTTGGATGATCCAAGTTTCTTGAGAGTTGTGTGTAATGGGTTATAGGTGATGGCTTTTTATAAGGGGGAGGAGGGGCTCTTTAGGAAAGTTTGAATATATTATTTTATTATAAACTAAATTTCGATTTCAAAAGGTCCAAAACTCATTAGATTAAAATATAATATGACTATTATTATAAATACTCTCAAAAATAGTTTTTAGACAAGTTTTGGTTTCATTTTTAACCTTATCATTTAGCCTTAACCCTTCGTTAACTAATTTAACTATAACCATGTCTTCTTGTATATTCAAACTAGATGGTTAATATAGGTACTATAAAATGTCAAGAGACCCAAATTGGATCATTAATGTAATTTTTAACATAATATATGTCATTTTTCTGTATCTTATATTTTAGGACTATTTTATCATTTAATAAAATATTAATTGATTTAAAAACACATTTATGTCAATTTTTATGCTATTCAAGTCATGACTTTTTAAAAATCCATAAAAACACCATCAATTAAAAAATAATAATTAATTAAAATATAACAAGTCATAATAATACATAATAATCGTGGATGGTATAAAAAGTATCTAAATAAAATTATTTTAATATTTATAATCTCATTTATTTAAAACATTCATTAATGATGTAATCATTATATCATCATTGTGTCATAAATAAATTTAACTTTTTTATGTATAAAAATTATAAATAAAATAAAATGATATAGGAAATAGTTTTATCTTTCAAATGAATATTTATAGTCAAAGATATAAATTATATAACCCCACATTAATTTTTTAGGAAAACAATACTTGTTTATGATATTTTTATATTTACTTTAAATAGAAATTTATTAAGGTAATTATCTTACCCAAGTGGATTCCAAAGGCCAAATATTCTACCCAAGGACTCTATTGGTCTCCCATGACTCATAAAATAATTTTAGGGCAAGTGTTAAGGTAATTTTATATTATTATAATATTATTTTTTACCTTGAATTACCCTATTTACCTTTAACCGAGATAAATATAAATCAAAAGTAACTATTCACCAAAAAAGTGTTTTATTTTTATTTAACCAAATTTTAATTAATTATGACAACCATGTGTGTAGTATTTTTGAAATTAAATTCACATAAGTGGTAAAATTTCTTTTAAATGAAAAAGTCGATTTTTTAATTACTACGGAGTGTTTCACTATTCATCAAAAATTGAACGTTTATAGAAAGATACCAAAAATTAACCCAAAGATAATTTTGATAATATTAATTTAAAAATTAAGTCTTCTTTACCAAATTAAAAACATATGAATCAAATTAATTACTTTAAAATTAATTTCTGTTGTCAAAACCAAAAAAGTGAGTTTTGAGATGTAATAAATATCAAAAGATTGACACTTCTTTATGTCCAATTTCAAAGTGAAATTACTTCCAATGACCAACATTAGATTAAATGGTAAAAATATAATCCAATTAAACTTTAAAAACATTTAAAAAGATAATCTAACCATATAACTAAATTACATTAAAAGGTAGTTTTGAATTAAATTGTAGTATTTTTCACAATTCATTAAAAATGAACTTTATCATAAAAATACCAAAATTTCATCCAAAGTAAATTTTGTTGTCCCGATTCTAAAAAATATTTTTATTTTGTCAAACAGAAAATATAAAAGTGACAAAAAATATATTTAAAAAGGGTTCTCCATTAAAAGATGTTAAATTGACTTTTTAAAGAATATTAGAGTATTCATGCTTAAAATTTGATTCAATCTTATTTGAAGCCTCTAAAACTTATTTGATAATAGTAGAAACATTTAAAAAACATTTATAATAATATTTTAGTTGTTTCTGTTCATTCCCTCCAAAACAAGGGCTATACATTAACTACCTCAAAAATAATAATATTATATTATTATTATTTAGTATAACTCAATGCTGTGTGAAATGTATGATTTCAAAGAAACTTGTTGTTATGTGTTGAGTATGATATCATACATAGAATCCCATTTAATTTAAAATTAATATTCAATTCAAAACTACTAATAAATATAAAAATTTCATATTCTTTATTTACCTGGGTTGTTAAAAAAGAGGTTCAAAAATTAGATCAAAATAATGGAAAAGTATATAAAAGAACTACATAGTAGTTAAGAAAACATTCAGAAAAAGAATAATAAGAAGAAGGAAAAGAAATAATAAATCTCATTGGTGTCTTCATCATCCTCTAATTACTTATCAACTTAGTTCGATAAAAATCAAGTGTTAGATGTTTTTGTGAGTGAACAATCATCATTTCATGAGGAAGTGGACTCACAACATTCCCGTAAAAAAATATTGGAAAAGTAAGAGAGTGACATGGATATTGATGTGGTGAAGGTTTTGTATTATTAAATTGTTAATGGAAATAAGAATATATATGTTGGACCATCTTACAAAATTATTTCAAAAGCTTTATCAGAACCATTAGATTCATCTATAACTGAATCTTACAAAAGTATTTTTTATATTTGTCAAACATTGAAACAAATTATTGATTTAATAGATTATCTAAAAAAAATTAAAACCCAGTGATGGAATATATAGAATATTCTGAATAAAAAAGTAATTTTTTATTGTGATAGTTGTTCAAAATGGGGATGAGATGATGTGTTTCAATGATAATTCTAAGGCACAAAAAAAAGTTTAATAATATTTTAAATGGTCAAGAAAAGTAGATAAAGATTTTAAATTACATCATGATCAATTAATGGAGGAAAATAAAGTATCATTTTAATATAGCTAATTCCTTTGATAATTTATTATCAGATTTATTTTATAGGTTGAAGTTTTTCATACAATTTAAAGATAATTCAAACTCTAAAAATTAAGAAATCTCTAAACTCAAATAGGATATTCAAAAGTAGAAAGATGATAATTCAAGAATTAAACATTTTGAAGAGGATTTTATGAGACCAATGGAAGAAATAAAGTTCTATTTTTTTAATTTGTAGGTAATCATTTTGAAAGTAGATAATAATAAGTTTAGAGTCATGGGGGAAAATATCTCTAAGCTTGAGTCAACATCAACCGAATATGAGAATAATCAATAAGACTTTTAAAAGATGAAATCAATTATCATGAATTTGTACATGAATGGATGAATTTTTTATGAACTCTTGATGTATTTTTAAATCAACGTTTTTGAAGGAAATTTTATTTGAATAAATTATTCTATAAATATAACTTTTTTTGAATGTTTTTAATTTTTTCTTGGATAAATGTTCTTTGGTTTTATCTTAGAAGAATAGTTATTCAAAAAAAATTGTTTCATATTATATTTTCTAACATTTTTAGAGAATATGTTACTTTCCTTATTCCTTTTTGGAAACCAAAAAGGGGGAGAAATAATCAAAGGGAATGAAACTATCTAAGGGGGTAAATTTGATGAGGGGGAGAATATGAAGTAATAATATTTCCTATCGGATGAATAATGTTGAACAAAAATAATTTATCAAGATAAGGGGAGTTAAGATAATAATTGGGAATATATATTCATAGAATAATTTATTTGAAGTTCCTAAATGTAAAAATGGTTATATTTTTTTAAAAGTTACTAGTTTTTCATTTCAAGTGTTGTGTTTTGTGATTTCCAAAAATGGGGAGATTTTTGAGTCAAATGTTTATACATTATAATTTTCAATTCCGTGGTTTTGATAATCACAAAAAATTTCTCAAAAGATTATTTGACTGGATTTGTATATCCCATGTTTTTTAGAATTTTTTTGTAGACTTTTTTTTACAAAACATATAAATAGTTCATTTATAAACTAATATAATCTTTATATTCATAGAGTTATATATATCAGACTGACTAAAATTTTGGTCCATAGGACTAAATATCATCTTTTATATTATATTATCTAATATTATGTCCACTGTACTATCTAAATCCAAATCCCTAAGACTAAGCATTTTTCATTTCATCAAAATTACCACAAGTTGGTTTATTGGACCAACAATATTAAAGTATATTATATTGAACAGAATTTATAATCTGAGTGTTGGAATTATTTCTATTGGATGTAATTTATTATATCCTTGTAATGGTGCTATCAAAATGACATTGAAAAGAGAAATTATTTTGAGCTTTCTAGTGAATATCATCCAAGACCATTGGAACCAACTCCAAGATTCGTGTAAATATGAATATTGGAGGGATTTCCATAAATATGATTGCAATTAAGGAGCTGGGGGATGGTTTATTCTACAGCTCAACACATCTGAATATTTCTCTACCAAAACATCTCTTTCTTATGATTCGTAATCATTTTATGTGTTGTGTTATAAGGATTCAGAATGAGGATTTTTCAAATCCCTATAATTTTTTTTCTTTTTTATTCTCTTGTTTCGATTGGGGTTTATATCGAAGGATTATAGGGATAGGAAGATAGGTGATTCCAATCAGGCTGATCGAGGGATTCCATGGTATTGGAAGACATAGATGACACATATAATCATAATAAGGTCTTCTAGGTTTTTTTGAATTGAGAGATATTCCAATCATCATATTGAGAGATTTACTATCAATTAAGGATATAACTTTACTATTAGGTTGAAAACTATGGATGTCTTTTGTTAGGATTTCTGGCATTCTTAACCCTTAAAGTTAAATAGAAGAATATCTTTATAAATCTTATAGTCATTTTTAATTTAGTAGAATATTTTATATTTATAGTTTCAATAAGTTTATATTAAATTGTGAAATTTATATTATAAATATTGTTTAAATAAAATGTTTCTGATATCTGTTTTAGAAGACTATCTGTGAGCCAGATTAACAACTCAAATTTTCCAGATGACTTTTGAGTTAGATATATTAACTCTGATCATTAGAAAACTTCTGAGTCTGATAATATTAACAAGTTTTAATTTTATATTATTTTAGAATTTTTAAAGTAGAATTCACCCCTCTTGTAAATATCGTAAATTCTTATGATCCAAATTTTTTGAATAAAATAAATAACCATAAAACCTCAATGAAAACATATATTATTCCAAGAATTAACACTATAATTATTACTCAAATTAAATAATATACTATTGAATATATATATCCCAAAATGAAATAAAATTCATCAAATATAACGTAAACCACATTTTCACAAAATCATCAACGAATTTCAAGTTCACCAATACCATCTCATCAATGTTAATATTCTATTTACATGGAATAATACCAACTCCAATCAGATATTTAGGGTTTTATTTCCCCTAAAAATGTGTTTTCTAGAAAAGATCCCCATAAAATTAAATCACTTTATTATTTTATCGATACCATTGAACATATACTTAGGAATACTTATAGAAAAAATATTTAAGAAAAATCTTATTATCTTTCATTATTATTATAACTTAATTGTTAATGGTATAATAATTTTAAAATATAATTATTAAATCCCAATATATAAACACTTTAAACCTTTCAATTCAAAAATTGGTATTTTATAGGTCTTTCATTGGTCTAGGATTTAACCATTGGATTAGGAAATTAACATATATAATTCCCAAGTTCACCACATATAAGATATTTAATTCCTCAAAAATTTATTTCTCGGTGACCTTTATTTACCAAAAGAAAACATCTTCCCATGTATTTGAAACATTCTTTTGTGTGATGATTCCAATATTATTGATATGTGGAAAATCAAATTTCCTTCCTCTATGGTCATTACCAGATGATATTTTATAAAAGTCCATATTTTTTTATATGCATAGAAAATCACCTATTTTTAAATTTTTAATCGTATATCATGATAGATGATTAGAAATAATCATAATGTTTTTCTTTACAATTTATATTTCATTTATTTTATCATGAGTAAAATCATTTAATTATCTGTAAACTTATATATTAGCATGAATCCTCAGGGTTATAACTATTGTCTGAAATCAAAATCCATAGTGAGATAAATAATAATCATAGTGAACGATCATGGAAAATAATTTATAGAATATATAAATTTTGATAACTCCTTTCCAATGTATGACACCTTAGGTTTAAACTAGGCCATCCACGATCATAAAATATTCAAATACTTCATAATGGGTTGTAAAGAAAATAGGAATTAACATAATAATAAATCCCAATAGTTTCAAATAGGATACAGAGTATGGGAACATTCACCTTCACCCGAATGATAGATAAGATATAATTAACAAAACCTTTTCAGGGTTATTACACATAGATACATTTATTCCCAAAATACATAATCTATAGCATATATAAAAAGATTTATTTATAGTAAACCACTTAATCTATACCTTACCAACAATTTAAAATTTTATCCTATACTTAGGCTTACCCCAGGGTTTTAACTAAAGTTCTCTAATCCTAATATACAAAGATTTACTAAACCCAACTATGATACCAAATATAGTGACCCATACATTTCATTCAAAGATATCACATAATTTTAGATAAATTTTCAATACATAATTTTACAATTCATTCTAGAACCCTAATTTTGTAGTGTCTTTAGAAAATTGGATACATAAATAACTAGTTCATAAAATATATACATCACCTCTCACTTAGTTCTTCGCAACGGGAACCCTTCTTAAAATAATCATACATAAAAAATTTGTTTATATCCCGGGGAAAATAAAACATAATAAAGGGTGAGATAAGAAGCCTCATAAGTGTAAACATAAAAGATATGAATCCATGATTATACATGAGAGTAATATAATAATAAGTGTATGAGATAATGATCATAAATTAAAATGTTCATACTTGTTATTTCATAGATCATAAAAAAGATTAATGATATAAAAATTTATCATAATAATATTAAATATTAATAAGAGTGTGTAATTATCAATAAAAATTCATGCCCCATGAGGTAATAACATGAAAATATTAATGTGGAAAAAATATAAGCCTATACTGTTTTGAGAACGTATAAATAGACATAGGTTCACTCATTAAGTTAAAAATGTGAAATTAGACATTTACATATACTTATGGACCTGAAACTAGGTCTATGCATAATCTTATAGATATGAAAACTAGGTACACACATAAACTTATGAACATGAAAACCAAAAACACACGTAAAATTGTGAAGATTAAATAAGGTTCCAGCATAACATATTTACCTCATGAGTTGTCCAAATTTACCCAATGCTTTGGAGGGATATATAATTCCAGTCCCACCCATAACATAATCATAATATATTCATATTTATTCCATAATATCATAAATAATTCATCATATATCATAACCACAAGATAAGAAATTTGTTTTATAAACATTTAAAAAATTTATCATAGGATAACCCATGGAAAATAAATGGGTTTCATAAAAATATCATCATCATAATCATGAACCATCCAAGGAAATAATAAGGATTGAATCTTTAGATCAAATCTCTAGTTAATAATAAGTAACATCAAGGGATTCCCTAATAAATTAAAATTTCATTAAAATATGACTTGTAATATTTATTAAGAAAAATAATCTTTTCATATTAAAATAACATATTTTTAAAATCTCCCAAATATTAATAATTTTTATTCAATTAAGATAACCATGGAAACTTGTATAGGAAGCTTTAAATCATTGGGATTTACTGATTTTGGGAAATTGTATTCAAGCAGTCTTTGTAAAAATAATTAATCCTTTCACATTTTTGGTATAAAGTCAAAAATTCCTCATTCAGAAAATGATTAAATGATTCCATTTATTTGTTTTTTGTAAAAATTAATAAATGGGTAAAAATTAATTTTAAAAATCATAGGATAATAATAAGAATATTATTGGAAATATTTTTAGAAAACATGGACATGTGAAAAAGGATTTTTGATCTAATAGATACATTAATTTTGTGTTAATGAAAACATTCTTTCAATATCATGAGATATTAAAGGGAGGAAAATGAGAAAAAAACATTTCATCTTTATAAGTTACCATATTAGAAATAAATTCCTTAGTTTATTTATTTTAAGATCATAAAATTTTATAATTTAAATCTTAATCATATATAATCTCAATAAATAGAGATTATATGATAAATCTCTTACAACATTGGTAACATTGGAATCATAATCCCCATAAAATAATAACTTCAATTTAAATTTTAAATATAATTTAAATAGGGAGAATCATAAATTATTATATCTAAGTGGGTATTTTAAACACTTCATAAAACAAAATAGGTTAATAACGTCAAACTTTTCTCTATGAAAAAATATTGAGATGAAGTACCCTTACCACTTTGGTAATATCTGTATTAAAACATCATGAAATTGAGAACTAAAAATAGATATGTATATCTCTGTAATTTTCATGAGAATATTAATTAATTAAATTCATGGGAATAATTTTAAGAACAAAAAATAAACATGATTTGAATATGGTATAAGACTTATATAAATAAAAGAGAGTTGAAAAACACTTAACTTGATTTAAGATTGCATTAAAATTGAATTATCATCAAGTATAATTAATATATATTTATTATAATCGCATATAATAATAATTTACAAACTTATAATATCATATATGATCCACTTATTACCTTTAAACATCCATTTATTAAAATTTATTTATTAAAATTCTCGTTTTTTTGTGTTAACTACTTCGTTTTTCAGGTGAGTTTCTATTCAAAAGTTGCTTCCCCTATAATTTAATAATGGTTCCATAATATATATATTTTTAATAATGATATAAATATTATATATATTAATTATTAAAATATTTATAACAAAACATTAAATAAATAAATATAAAAATGAATTTCACTGTTCATTGGGATGTTAGCCCATACGTATGCTTGAACGTTGTTTTCAAATTTTGATGGATAAAATGAAAGAATGTAAAATAATAAATCATTATTATATAATAATGACTGTATAAAACATATTATATATATTAATAAAATCTAACCTTATTACCATCCATCTAAAATATAAATGAAAAATGAATCACATCACTTTGTAGAGGTGGTAGTCCACATGTATGCACGTGTGACATTATTGTTTTCTAACAGATTGAAAGGTAAGAAGGTAGATATGATATTATAATTATATAATAATAATTTTGTCATAAATATACTTTATTAACCTTAATCCCATCATAATCTCCATCCATGAAATATTTTTATGGAAAATGAATTGTATCTCTATGTGGAGGCAGTAGTCCACATGCACACATGAGTGATGATTTAACTTCCATTTTGATAGAAAAATTATGAATAATGATGGTTAAATAAAAATACGAATTTAAGTATATTTATAATAATAAATTTATTATTTTATGATCAATATAATAGATTTATAGGAGGTAAAAGAAGACATAAATTGAAAGAGGTTGGGTATGGCAATTAACTTTGATTTGGTATGCTCTCTTCTGATACCTTTTTAAAGACCCTATGGTTGGTATTTTATTAATAAAAAAACATATAATTAATTTATTAGTATGTTTAGAAGATAATTAGTCATGGTTTGGTAAATTTATATGGCACATGGAGTTATAAATAAAATAGATAAGTAATATCCTTTTATATTAGAGGGAAAGGACACACTTGAAATTACTATAAAGATTAAAATATTATTAATTAATTCTATATTAAATGATTCAAAATGTATATATTTTTAAATAAAAATAGTATAACATTTAAATATAACAATGAAATTAAATATAGAGAGGGTTTTGGGTCATTTTAGACCTTATCTTTTTGTTTAACCACTTTGTTAACCAATTTTAACCTTAGCTGCAGTAACACGTTTTTTAATATCAATGGGATATAATTTAATTATAATGTAAAAATGTAACATAAATGTAAAATATATGAAATTTTAGACCATTTTTATTTATAGTCTTACTATTTTCAAATTTTTATGATTTTTAAATAATGTAATAAAATATCATTTTTCATTAAATTTCATTAAAATCATTTGTGACACTATTCAGTTACTTTGAATTTAATGTCGTCAAGATAGTCATGGAATTAGAATATAAACATTCCAAAAATATCTAACATGTTATTTGTATCTAGAAAATTCATTTTACAAAATTATTTATCGAAATTGACTGAAATTTTATATTTTTATAATCATTTATTTAATTTTTCAATTAAATTAATAAATACATTGTCAACATCGCATGAGAATTTAAGGTAATTATTCAACCACTAAATTTTAAATATAAATAACCATGACAAAAATATTAATTAATAATTCATATAAAAATTTAAATCTAAACTTATAATCTTATTGTCCTTATGTTAACAATTTAGAGTTATAATAGTCAAGAGAGTGACATTTTGTATTTATCATTATCTTAAATTAATATAAGGTTCATAATCAAAGATAAATAAAACAATGTTTCTACATTTTGGAAACCTGGATAATCATGGCAGAAATAAACTCATATAATTTGAAAAATTAACGTGTTAGAGAAATTATAAAGCCTTATCCCAATTTTTTAACTACGTTTTACCTATCTAGGTGACAAAACAATTACCAATGATACTATTTATAATGAAAATAAGTAAAAGGATAATATATATCAAATTTTATCCTAATGATTAAAAATATGAAATTAATTTTAAAACATTAAATTTCTATAAGTGGTAAAAAAACCTTTTTAAAATAAGCGCATACAATGCAATAAAAATAGTTTTTAAAAAATTTTGTTTTCAACATAAAAATTGATTTATTCTTATTCCACGCCTGATAGAAACCATCAAATTAACGTAAAATAATTTTATGGAATACATATTCTATATATTTCATTAAATCAATTATTCTATAGTGGTTTATTGAATAACTTAAAATTAGAACACACTGCGCACATAAAAATAGTTTGTAGAAAACTTGTGTTTCTAATCTAAAAAAGAACTTATACCAAATTAAATTTTAATGATGATTTATTTGTAATTAATTATATTATATAAAATTAAATGATACCTATATTAATTTAAGATTATATTAAAATAAAAATGGGACCATTCAATGAAAATAAATTCTAGTTTTACGAAAATCAGTTTTTTTTCACTATTCAATGAAACACAATATTTTAAAAATGATCAAAAAAGTAAACCATAAGATATTTAAGATATTATCATTTAAAAAATGATATCATTTTTATAAAATTTAATTTCTAAAATATGATGAAATTAATTATAATATTTCTACAAATAATTCAATATAAACTAATTTTAATGATTTTTTAAACAAAACATGACTTTACAAAAAATTTAGTACTTATATATTATGAATTGAATAATTATTTTTCAATTAAGTAAAAAATTTCTCTATGTATATATTTTATAATCTATTTAATCCCATCTATACCCATCAAATTAACAAATATGTTATAATATATCACGGATCCTTTTAAGCTCGACATTGCATGTCAAGAAAGCTATCAAAAACATTAAAATTTATTTAAAAATAAATATATAAGAAAATATTAAGTTATTGTAACCAGATAAGATTTATGGATTTAGATTTTCTAAAGACCTTTTTCATTATTCGGTATAACCATTTCACATACCTTGTCACGTTTTGTCTGAGTAACACTCCAGCAATTTTCATGGTTTTGATGAACCAAATATTCTCCCTGGTACCTTCATTCCATTATCATAGTATTTTTAGATATGATTTTGTTTAATAATGATCTTAATAAGATCGTGAACATCACTTGAAATCTATTTTTCTAAAATTAAGGGATCACTATCTATTAGTTACATTGTCTAAATTCCAATTTTTGATTTAGGAATTAATATTTTTGGGAAAAATAGTTTCGTATCAAAGAATCTTAGTTGATCATGTGAAGTTGAAAGATATTATTTCCTTGGATAAACTAAGATTTTATTGATATTCTAATATTATTTGGATTTTCAGAATATTATCAATGGTTTATAAAGGATTTCTTAGATATGCATCAGATTTGAATTCCCTTATGAAGATAGGATTTAAAGACATATAGGATTATAAGTGTCATAATTCCTTTGATGAATTGAAAAGATATCTGAACCATTATCTTATTTTGGTCTTTTTAGAAGCTGAGTATGGTTATAAGATTTTTTATGATATTACTACTGTTGTCTAGGGATATTTTTGGATTCAGGAGATGATGTAGTGTAATATGTATATCCTTATCTAAATCCTCATGAGATTAATTAACCTAATCATGACCTTAAAATTACAATAGTAATGTGTGATTTAATGTGATTGAGGTATTACCTTTTTTGGTATAAGTTCTCATTTTATTATGATCATACGAGTAAGTTTAATATTTTCTTAAAAGTATTTGTACCCTAGGTATAAGTGATATTTAGTGTACATTTAAGACATTGACTATGATATCACATATACTATAGGGAAGGGGAATGTCAGTGTTGATTCTATTAGAAGAAAATTTACTACTTAGGTTGTGGTGGAGTCGAAGAGTGAGTGAGAAATTACGACACTCTTTTCTCTAATACTCCAAAATGGAATGAACGAAGAGCCCATTATTTTTCTATCTAATAAAAATTTGATGTTATGTATTCCAGACTCTATTACTTAGGTATAGGAATGAGATGAAGAGTTTTAGGATATCAAAAATTATTATTATGGTGGGGATACCATTAGTGAATGGTCTCTCCCTTTGGAAGGTGTTATTTTTTTCAAGAGATAATTATTATTGCAGTTTCAATGAGGAAGGTTATTTTTCCAAGTTATGAATCATTTTATTTCATATTTTGTGTCTCATTTATATAATTTGAATAAAATAAAGGATTAGTAAAAAAACTTCTGGTTTTCTTTAGCCTCTTCCTTTGACGTTATGGAAGTAGTTTGAGGTGTCCATAGATTTCATTATTGGTCTACCATAGACTCTCCTAGGAAATAATTCTATCTAGGTGATGATATATTGGTTAACTAATTCTATCAATTTAATTATTACTTGAGAAAACATCGAGGTTGAGGTATTTTGAAATATTTATGTATAGGAGACCGTGAGGTTTCATGGCGATTTATTTTCTATTATCTCATCAGGAACCCCTGGTTTACCTCTTGGTTGCTGAGTTAATGGGTTGATTTAAAAAATTTATTTTCTTAGTTTTTAAAATCACTACATACAACCTTAAATAAAATATTTTACTAAATTTATACTTCTAAAGTGTTTAGAATAATTTTATAGAAAAAAATATATTTTTATAAAATGTAGAATACTTTGTAAATTTGATGGAACTATTATTTATTATTATGAATGAAAAAAATCAACATAAATCATATAAATTAAATGGAATTATAGTTTCTATATTAGAAATATGAATTCAAGGAAAATCAGATAGAGGTCTTTAAATTCCTAAGATAAAGTATCACAAATTCCCATCAAAAAATTTATATAAATTATATTGGACAACACTTTTATGATGGAGGAAGATGTGTTCTTCATATAATGATTTATAAAAACCTAACATATAGAACTTATATATTTTTATAGACAAACTAAAATCTTCCATCTGGATAGAACATTTTAAGAATTATAATGATACCTTAACAGAATTAACAATAATAAAAACAAGATATATTGAACCTTATAAAGTGAAGTTGAGTTCATTTGAAGTCATTACAACCAACTGTGAGAAATGTGGTATATAACCATTGAATAAATGAATAGAAATAGAAGAATAAATTTCAGATGTGGAATATTTCCCGTCCTAATATTTTTAATCCTTTTCATCATTGATGAGATGATGTTACATTTAATTATTATAATGTCTTGTTACTTGTGTGATCAATTTCAATTTTTAGAGAGTTTTTGTCCTAAGTAATCTGTGTGAGGAATGTAAATGCATTCAGATGTTGTTTTTGATTGAGGCATTTCAAGGTTAGGAAGACATATTTTATTATAATCTTTCTCATCTTGGATTCCTATGTCTAGTGAAATAGAAGTTGTTCTGATATTAGTATCAAAGGATTATTTAATTAATTAAATCATACCATTACAATTTGGTTAAAACTATGGACAACTAAATTCTAGGTTATATACTTACTTATATATAAAGGTTAAAGTGTGGATTATAGTTATGAATGTTTCATAAGGTTTTGTTACTTTTTTTAATAATGTTTACTTTATATTTATAAACAATACTATTTTTCCACTATACATGTTCTAGGAAAGTATCATTATTAGAAAATTTTACTTTAATAGAGTTTTATAAGTATCTAAACAACTTTTTGTCTAAGTATATTTAAATATAGGATAAAGGGTTTTTCAAATTCACTACTTAAGAAGTATTGGTATATTTTAAGTTTGAAATTATAAACTATAATTCACCCCCTTTTTAGTAAAGTGATTACTCTTATGATCTTAAATTTGGTATCATAGTGGGTTTTTACTTTTATACTTGATATCGAATGTTAAACTAACATGTATTGTAGAGAATAATATATATATTTTTAAATATGGTTCTTTTTAAATATTGGGAAACTTATATATCCCAATAGACCAAAAATATTTGATGGTGTATACTATGAATATTGGAGAGATAGAATGAATACATTTTAGATCAATAATAGAGTTGATAACATTGTGATGGAAACTAAAAATTATGTTATTATGGAAAAAGAAGTTTCAAATTTAACTACAGATGAGAAAACCAAGTATCAACTAAATTATTATATCAGAAATAATATTCTTTGTTCTATGATAAGAAACATATATTGTAAAATTTCATCTTTTAAAGTAGATATTAGTATTTGGAAAAATATTTATGTTACCCACTTTAGAAGAACCACCGTTGGTGAAACTAGAAGAGTAATAGAAAGATATGATCATCTATACTTTGGGTTTTACCTAGATAATATATTTCTAATAAGAGATTTATGACCATTTTTAATAGTTCAAAGTATTTAGGATACAATGATTTAAGTGATTAACATTTGGTTTAAAAAATATTGATATTATTTGTAGCCAATGAGAATAAAAAAGAATAGTTATCTATGAGACATAACATCATGAAAATCTTAGTCTGGATGATTTTATTAGAACTATCATGTAGTATGAGGCTAGATAAAAAGGGTTGATAAAAAAGAAAAGAATAAAAATAGTGGTGTTGAATTTTCCTCTAAATATATATTTGTTAAGAAAGATAGATATATATAAAATGTTTATAAAAACTATATGAGTAAGAGAGTCAAAATTGAGTATGAAATTAGTTATTTTAAGTATAGTGGGAAATTAACATTCTAATATTGTAAAGAGAATAAACATGATAGTTGGAAAAGAATAATATTGTTAAAAATATATTAAATTTTTTTAAATAAATAAATGAGTTGAATGATTCTACCAAGATAATATATTATGAGTGCATGAATATAGGGTCCATCAGACCTGATTATCCAATATTGAGGAAGAAATACAAGAGAGAAAATATTTCACTCAAATTATACCTGTATAAAAGAAAAGAGGTTTTTTTAATGATTTTGACACTTGGAGTGAAAGTTAAGGAGATATGTAAATACCCCAACTCTATTATTCTAGAGTTTATATTTACTTTATTATATTGGAATAAGATAAAAAATATTTCATCCCAAATGAACAAATATTTGTGTAGTCTTGGTAAAATAGATACATAAATTCCTCCCATTTTACATTGGAAAATGAAATATAAAATATAATGAGAGTAATTATTTTTCATCCTTGAACTCATTACTGATTATTTTTCACATATTTGGGGAAAAAATAAAGGGTATGTTTAGATTATCATTAAGGGTTATATACAACATAAACAATCATAAATCAATAACTCATAATAAATATATAAGCATAAATAACTCATAATCCATATAATAAATTACTTAAGAATAATGAAAAATATAGAAGTAATAAATAATGATCAAATAATGTATTTTAAATAATGACAAGAGTTTGAATCTAATCCAAGGATATCATAACTAATCAAATAATCCCATGGAAATCAATACTGGAATTCCTAATAAAGGAAATTGTTAAAATTAGACATCAGTATTTTCGACATCATGATATCTATAATTCCAAGTCCTTGCCCCATGAATGTTTAATTGATGGGTTGGTATACCCCCAAAATGAATTTAATGCTAGCTTATTGATTTATCTCATTGGACCTGTTGATGGATTAGGGCCAATCCCCGACCTCTATTTTATTTCCAATTCATTCCTCATATATTTAAAAACCAATTAAATTTACAAAGAATATTCCTTATCAATAAATATATTTGTAGAGTAAAGAATAAAAATTATTAATATGATCCCCAGCCAATCAAGTAAATTTCTTAGTAAAAAACCATATGAAAAAATGATATACAGGTTAGGAAATAATCATATACATGATTTGAAGAATATGGATATTTAAGGGAAACATAATGTTCAATGATCACAAGAAAGTGGATGTTTTAAGAGAAAGGTAATGACTATAAAATTAATCGATAAATTAAATTTAAAAAATTTACTTTATAATATTGATCATAAAAATTCAAGTAAAAGAATAAATATGTTATCATTAAAATATATCCTTAGTGGATTATAAGAAAATAATGTTTTTGGTCATTGATGAATATAAATTCCATAGAAATATCATTAAAATTTTATGGAGAAAAATTCCATTTTCCAATTGAAAATAACTTTATATTTTTTCATAGAATATAAATAAAAATATTTCTTTTAAAATAATCCTGTAAAATTTTAAGGATTTAATATATTGAGTGGTTTTGATGGAGGGAAAATTTCATTCATGCAGAGTGTGTTAAAAAAATATTCCTTTCATAGGCAAAGTCAAAAGTGAAAAATTACAATATTTTGAGAATGACAAGAATATTCATTTTAAAACTTATTTAAAGAGTTATACATGTGAAAAATTTTATTTATTAAGTAATTAATAAATATTAAAAATATTATTTAGAACATTTTATGTAAAATATATATATATATAATAAAATCGTTTTTTGATCAAAATGGGAAAAATGTTTACTTTTTTTAAAATCCTTTTTCCAATAATTTTATGCAACAAAGAGAGGAAAATGGTTATATTACTAGAAAATAACATGAATAAATATTATAGAATAAGATAATAATAAAATAATTTTATTCAATGTAAATTATATCTTGAACAATCCTAACTAAAATGAAATTGAGTTATAAAACCTTACCGCTTTGATAACTTTAGAATCATAACCCCGAAGAAATAAATAACTTCAAATAAATCTTCAAATAAATTGAAAATAAATGGAATGAAGATATATAAAATAAAAGGAGAAGTAGATACACCTCATAAAATAAGATAGGCGAGTAAGATACATATGTCTCAAAGAAGACATTTTGAGATGAAGAACCCTTAAAATGATCATAATATTGAAGTGAGAATAGATTAATGAAGTAATTATCTATAAAAAGGTAAATCTACAAAAAAGTGGAAATATAAATAAATAAATAAATTTAAATTTCAAAAATAATATTGAAATAATATAACCGAGGAAGAAGTGACATTACCTAATGAAAATAAATTGAGTTATGAAACCCTTTATCACATAGTAACATGTAAATCAAATCCCATTGGAAGAAATAACTTTAAATAAAACATAAATTACCATGAATTATGAAGTATTCATGATATAATATGTAAAAGGGGTAGTATATAGACCATATAAAACCATTTTTTTTTTCATAACATTATAATATGGTGTAATGAAAGGAAGTTAAGACAAAATCCCATAACTCACGTTTTTCTCTAGTTAAACGTGATTTAACATCATGTATAATTTTTTTAAAATATTATTAATTTATACCAGAACCATATATATATATATATATAATGTCATATATGACCTTATTATAAAATGTAATCACATGTTCGTAAGTAATCTTTCATTAATACCATTGTTTCAGGTGTTAACTACTTTGTTTTCTCAACCATGTTTTATCACTGAAGTTTCAGTTCTTGTGAATATTATATAGTTCCATAATCTCATAAAAGATATTAATTTTATAAATATAATATTTATTCATTTTATACATTTTTAAAATCATCCTAGAAATTTAAACATGGAAAATTATTCACATTTTTTCGTCGATATTATAAGCCATACGTACTCATGAGTGAAATTATAATTTATTTAATGGGTGAATAATAAGAAATATGACGTTACTAAAATTTTATTGAATCAATATGTTTTCATAAATACTATATGTATTTACTATTTCCATCTTTATCTATATACATTTGAGTACGTGATGGGAAAAAATTACATCGGTTTGCGAGGTGGTAGTCCTCTATACCCATGAGCAATGACTTTGTTTCAAATTTAATTGAGAAGGAGATGGATAAATATTATTCCATGAACATATTAAAAATTAAGTATATGTTAGAAATTTTTGTTATTATACTGTAATTTTTATGACATAATTTAAGGTGAAAAAAGAAGTTAAAAATTGAGTATAGTGAAGACTATGCTATTTTCATTGAAGAACGTCATTTACATCTCTTATTAAGGGCCATAGGGCTTATGTTTTGGGAAGAAAATAATGTTTGGAATATGGATAGTGATTTTTGGAAGATATTTTTTAAGGTTTTTTTGATATAAATGGTTTTATAGGTATGAAAAATTGATGTTAGAGGGTTTTCTTTTATAATTGTGGAGGAGTGATAATTTTGTAAATATCCAAAACTATTCAATAATGCGATGTCATTATCAAACCAAGTGCATAAAAAATTGATAAATAATGGTGTGTAGGGAAGATAATTTCAAAAAACTACTCCAACACTAAAAGTAATCATATTTTAAAAATGTTATTTCCTTTACCTCCAATGTTACTCACCTTTACCATTTTAGTTTTTACCAAAATAACTATATTTTTTTAACCTTGGTAATTTATCTTTAAAACTAAAACAAAATATACCTTAATAAATAATTTATACTCACTTATTTTTAATATTAGAAAAAATTTATAAAATAAAAAATCACTATGTTTGGAAACATAATTTCACACAAACGCATGTAACATGCAAACCCCGTTTTAACTTTAACTATGGTAATTATTTTTAACCATTTTTACTATTCATTATTACAAAAAAAATAAGTTAAATTTATTACCTATTATTAATTATGATGATTCAAAACATGGAAACTATTTTATCAAACTCAATTCATATAAGTCTAAAAATTTAAATGAACTCACAAAACGTGTCAAAAATGGGTTTTCAAGAAATTATTTTTTCAAGAATAAGACGATTGTATATTAACTCTATGAATATTATAAATTATTATATGAATTTAAATTCACATATTTATATATTGATATATTATCTATAAATTTAATTTAAATAATTCTTCATTATAGTTTGTTTTAATTAATTAAAATGAAGAAACATTATGCACTTAAAAACAGTTTTTAGAAAAATGTGTTTTTAAGCCTAAAAATAAACTTGTACGAAAATATTATATAATAATGATTAATAATTAATTAATTTAAATAATTTTAAATAAAAAATACTTATTTTAATACAAATTAAACTTGTCTCATAATAATACTTTTAAATTACATATTTTACTGAAATGAAATGAAAATTTTATAGAAACTTTATTTTTCACTATTCACTGAAAATCAACCTTTTTAGAAAAATCCCAAAATTTCAAAATAACTAAATTTTTACAATATTATTTAAAAAATTTGGTTTAGTTTTTACAATAAAATTTCTAAACTTTGTATAAATTAATAAAATTATTTTCTCATACAAAGTAATAAAAATATTTTTGACAAAAAATATATTTCTAATAGATGTAAAGACTTTAATAAAAATTGAGTCCTTATTTAAAAATATATTTTATTTATCAAAAATATTTTCTCAAAATTTTTAGTAGGTGTTTATTCTTATTCTTATCCCCAATTTTATTTCCCAGGTTATAACAATCACGTTTAAATAGGATATTACGGTTCTCTTAGGCTCAATTTTGTGTGTCATATATGGTACCAAGCCTAGTCTTAATTTTAAATAATCTAGGTGTTATATTATACCCACTTTAAATAAATTTCATCCACACAATATTTTCAACATTAAAGAATGTTTTTGTCTTACAGTTGATCTCATAATTTTTAATCTACACCCCATAAAATTAATTGTATTCTTCCCAAGTAATCATTTATATTAAACCTAATAGATATGTATACCTCAACCCAATAACACGTCACACAAAATATCATTAACAATATTAAAATAAAAAAATACATCATCCTATAATATATTTCCCAAAATAAACCTTATATTTGTCCATCAAACTGTTTAAGTATAAAAAATGAAATACAAACTAGGGCATCACATAGGACGGTGGTAGAGACCACACCTTTGTCACCCGTTAGTTATGGGGTCAACCCTCTTGGACTTTATGGAAGTGACATTTAGTTGTAAAACATATATATTTTCTTTTTTCTAAATCTATATTAATATAAATCCTATAACTTTAAAAAATTATGAACATACTAAAAAATAACATTAGTCATCAAATCACTTTTTAACCATAAAGGTTTCCAATATGATTTATTTTTTTCACAAAAAATAATAATCTTAATGGACTATTATTACCTTAACATAAATGATCATGTTAACCATAAAGGTTATCAATAACATTTAATTTATGTCAATTAAAGCATAATTCATCAAATAAACTTTCCACTAAAATATATACTAAACCAAAGAGTTATATTCCAAAAACATTTTTCCAGAAAATATCCTTAATCATGTTAAATTTCCATCACAAAAAATCTAAAAGTGGATATCGTTGACTTTATGAATATGATTCAGTATTATTGTTATCATCTAAAGACACTTTAATTTTATTCCATATTACTATGTCATATCATATATTTCCAAAGGTTCTATTCCTTAATTTATCAGAATGATTCATAGAGGAAATGTGAATTGACCCATGAATATCCTTAAATAGTGTCAAACCATGTGTGCATAAAGGCCTATTTTCATACAAGAGGTGATAAATGAGTAAAAAATTTAATATTCCATTTTTGGAGTTATTACACCTAGTTACAACTATTATAGAGCCACATCCACTTTTAGTATCTAGATACCGGTAAAATTTCAAGTAAAACCACACAATATATTCCCTAAAAAACCATTTGGATGTTATTATATACTTAAAATTATTCTCATATTCTATCATTGGTTTATATTCCCTGATCTATGTTTTCCAAAATCTAAATCCCAATATTTATACTAAACATTGTACGATACAAACTACAATGAACTCGACTCCAGTATCCAGGATCTGATGGCTGCATTATTATATTGGCATCAGATGAAAGATATATCATCTTAAAGAAACAAATATTTTAGTAGTCTTGGTAAAATAGATATATTCAGTATTCAAATTTTACATTGGAAAATAAAATATTAATCATAGAGAGATTAATAATTCTATATCCTTGAACCCTTTTTAAACATTCTTCTTTTATATCCTGGGTAAAGGAAAAAAATAAAGGATGAGATCAGATACTCAAGATGGGTTACATAAAAAATAAAAATACATCAAGAATCAACATGAAATAATCAGAATGACAAGGTAAATAACTAAAAAACATTCTATTTAATCAAAAACATGTTCAAAATGAATAATATGACATAAATAAATGACGATAAAATAATGACATATAAATAATCATGTGAGATAGAATATAATACATGGATATCATCAATAATTAAATAACCACATAAATAAAAATAATTTAATTCCTAATAAAATATATTATTAATATTAGGCATCATGATTTCAGACATCATGATATCTATGTTGTTAAGACTTTTCTCCAAGATAGTTTAATTAATTGGTGGGTATAAATAAAGAACCCATTTAATGATGGATTGATAATTAGTCTAATGAGGCCAGTCTAAGAATATGAGTGATATCTGTAGAGACCTGGTTTTTTCCTAATAATACATTGAAATATTTCAAAATATTATTCTAGAGCCAGGCACTAAGACGACGTGCGATTCCGAGGTCCGGTGTGCTCGGAAATAATTTTATAAAAATGTTAAATATATTTTACATTATATGTGTGCAGTTATTTAAATAAAATGGGATAACTCTTAAATAGTTTATTGGATTGGGAATCTGAGACCACAGTTGGGTCAGGAATGTAGTGTTTCCCCTATGCGCGACATAAAATGATTCCACATGGGATGTTCAGATCCCTCGCTCTTTGGTGGGACATTTAAGTGATCAAATGATTTAAATTATTTAATTACATAATTGTACCTAAACCTAAATTTATGGATATAAATTTATGGTTATGGTATTTTGGTCTCATAATCCTATTTAGCCAATGATTACACCACTCATCTACTCTCCTTCCCATTTATGAACAACAAAGAACAAATGATGATGAATCCCTAATTCTAGATGGATCAAGATGCAACAAACGCAATGGATCATCCTCCTTCATCGAAAAACATGTTCTTCACCAACAATGAACAATACAATCCATGTAGGACACATTCTTGGTGTTCCTATTCCAAAAATAAAATGTTTGAGCATGTTTAAATTGATTCTTCAACCTGCGCATTGAATTTATACATTACATGAGCTCGAGGACCAGTTCATTATTCTTTATCAATTGGTTCTAAACCAAATTGAACAAGTTTGATTCGTTGGTCAAGAATTCTTGGCCAATGATCCAAACCTAGGATTTTTGTGCATTCCACCCAATTTTCTTCACATTTAATCTTAAGAAATACCATTGAATCCTGATTCAACAAATTGTTGGGCGACCTGAGCTCGATCAAGAACCTGGATTCCAAGAAATATTGTGAAATGGTGACAGATTCGCAAGCGAGTCACGAATCTAGAAGCAACACGATCCGAGGATGAACAAACTGAAGGTTTCACATCAATCTGATGAAGATTGAGGGTGTAGTGGTGGTTAGAAAGACAAATGAAACCCTAATTCATTTTGGTGACTGATTTCTAGTGAATGATAGCCTAAAAGCATGATTCATGTCCAGATCCGAATATTTAGGAGGGAAAATGGTGGGATATGAAGTAGTTTGACCATATTTGGAGCACAGATAATGAAATGGGAGAATTGTAGAATTCTGGCCAAAATACCGACTGCATGCTGTGTTCAATAAAGAACTCACGACATGTAGCCTCCCTCAGCCGCATCACTAGGGTTTTAGAAAAGATAAGGATGAAATGACATGCAATCCCCTTGATATGACTTGTACCTCCTCTTCATGTGAAATGAGACATGTGAAGGAGACATGGAAATGCACACATACATGACATGATCACATGGGAAGCATCCTGTGTGGACCAGCATGCCATGTATCTAAGTACATAGACACAGGGTCTGAGTAGATGAATGCGACTAATAGACATGACCGAGTCCACAGATAGGTTTTACACACAGTGTAGTCTACCTACATAGCACACTACCACATGGGATTGGACCCGTGTACGAACAGAGACACGACCAGACAACGAAGAGGGGTCACACACCATGTGGGCCCCTCACATACCATGTACTTTTTGAGCCCATATATGAAATTTTAAAATCTTTTTTATCTTCTTTTTTTGAAATTGGATTTTGGGCTGTGAGATGCCTATCCTGAGTTTTTTTGGATAGAATGCGATGGTGCCCTTGAAAGATGAATTAAAGATACGATGAAGATGCTCCCAATTTTTCACACACATAGATGCCTCCCGATGATAGAATTGATTATATAGGCTTACCAGAGCATACCAGACTAACCGCTCAGTAGGGGTGAGTAGCGTAGTACCCGACAAGCAGATACTGGGAAGACCCCTCAACAGGATGTGGTAGAATTGTCCTTGATGAGAAGATACCGGGTTGTCACCATCAATAGGGATGGGTAGTGTAGTCCCTGACAAACAGATACCAAGATGACCCCTCAGTAGGGGCTGGGTAGCATAGTCCTCGACAATTCAGTAAAGACCCTCAACTATTCAGGAATAATGGAAAGGCATGGTTCGACGTACCTAAGGACTCATAAGAAAGAGGGGTTATTTCTACCTTAAGAGACATCTCTATGATAAGACCTAAACCCGTGTCGGTGAGTAAGTTCCACCCAAAGAAGATGTAACATCATAGATCCAGATGCCTATCAACTGGTGCCCCGTACCCAGTTGGCCACATGGCCTTAAGTGCATTTCCCCAAACACCAGAGGCAGTCATCTTGTAATGAGGTTCTAGGGTGTGATAGTAGGGAAACTATGCCCTCATTTTTAGAGTGTAACACAATAGAATAAGTAATAGTACAATAGACGAAGTAGTAAACATCATACAACCAAAATAAATAGTGGAAGATGAATATGATAAATAACAAAGCATCATTCAATAAAAAAATAATGCAACATGTCACGTGTTCTTGGAAAGCTTCCAAACAAGTACATATAAGGAGTCCACAATATATTTTCCAAAATAAAAAAAAAAATAAATTAAACTAAGAAGCATCACAAGCCTCAACTCGATCCCATGCTCTCAATCTCCTAAACAACATCTCAAGTTCCTTTAGAAGGGTGCTTTCTCTTATTGACACATGCAACAATATAATCTATTTGGGTCCAAAAGAATGGCCTAAAAAGGGTGTGAGAAATAAATCCCAGTATGGAACAACCAAATATATTTTCATATCTACTAGTGAGTATATTCAACAGGTAGTGTACAAAAAGGAATTGTAGTAAACTTGGAAGTACCTAAAAGTAACCAATCCTACAAGTCATGTTTTCCATTTTCATCCATTATGTTTAGTTAAAACATTTAATTACATTAAATTATATAAGTTTCAAGATATAGACTAATCCTATCAATCCCCCGTATAAAGAATAATCAACAAATTCCTTAGAAGGATATCTAAACAAATAAAGTGAAGATAAAATCTAAGCTAGTGGTTTGTCTTGGAAGACACGTCATTTATCATTCCATTTATATAATCTATTCATCATCTTTATTGCAGGCATAGAAAAACCCTACCTACAGGCATAACCAAATAATTTCCCTCTTTCCTAACAAATCCTTTCCCACAGGCATAACAACTCCTCTCCCACAGGTGTAACAAATCCTTTCCCACACACATAAAAAATCCTTTCTCACTGGAATAACAAATCCTTTCCCACATGCATAACAAATCCTCACCCAAAGAAATAAAAAATAAATCAAAGTCCAGCCCAGTATATCATCACTTCAAAAATATTAAACAAAACATGTAAATTACACTATCACATGGTTAAAATATAACAACTGACATGGCAATCACATATATCAAGAAACAAGGTAATTAAACTATCACATGGCTTAAACGAAAATTGGCATACCATGGGGTAAAGGGGAAATCACCAATCCCAAACCCATTAATCGAATCAACCAAAATTTACCACCATTAAAATTCAATTATAATATAATTATTACTTAACAACCCAATAAGGGAAAACAAGTCATTCCTCATAAGAAAACTCAGCCAAACGACCATAAACGGTCATTCTAAGGGAATACACCCATGGGGTGGTACTTAATCCAACCAACACGCTCGAAAATGATTAACTTAATTTAATTCATGACCTAATCATTATTAGTAAATGACAAGGGTCAATTTCTAATCAACTTTTCACTATAAACATGGGGTAATTACAACACAATACATAGAAACAACTCGACATTGAGTGAAATGCACATGACCACCTACCTCATTATTGTTTGACTCTCCTCGTCCAATGTTGAGATTTGATTTGACCTAGAGTGGTATACATAACATGTAAAAACATTCAACCAATGATAACTCAATCAAGATAAAAAATCAGGAAGAAAGGATCAAGAGAGATTGAGTTCTCACTGAGAGGATTCCAACAGATTCGATGGTGTATGAATCAGAGATTGGATGATGAAACAGGAGGAAAAATTCTGTTCAGATTTTCTTAGGGGCACTGCTCATTGAACGAGGTTTATTTTTCTTTTGTCAGGAAAATTTACATACTAACCGACTTAATAATAAATTAAAAAAAGTACATGGTTTGTTCTTTATACTACACACCATGTTCATAAAAATTATAGCTCAACCATTATGTGGCCATTGACCGGGATTACATGGTGTGTAGCTTTCCATACACAACGTGTACCTATAAGTACACTGCATGTATTTCCTAGTAACATTGTGTAATAGGCTTGCAGCCATCCCCTCGACCTCTTTTCCCCCATTTTTGAAAGTACAAACAGAAAAGGAAAGATCCATACCGCAAAATAAGAACCAAGTTCTTATAAAACTTATCCCTTAAAGAGATTCACCCCCGAATTTCCCTTCCAAGTGTGGTGAAGAAATATCTGAGAAGAACTCTAGACATGGTGATTTTACATCGGCCTCCCTCTCATAAGCCTCATCTTGAAATTTTCCCTACTTCCATATCACCCATACTAAAGGAACATACTGGCCATGGAGAACCTTTATGCTATGATCCACAATACTAATGAGATGCTCTTCAAAGGATGCATCTTCCTGCAACTCCACTTCCTCGGACTGAAAGGTGTGAGATGGGTATGAAAATTAACATCACAATTGATAAACATATAAGATATCATTTATTTCCTCATACCTCTGAGGTAACTACAATCAATAGGCAACTAGGCCGACCCTTTCAATAATCTCAAATGGACTGAGGTATCTCGACGAAATCTTACCTTGTCTCTTGATTCTCCTATGTCCCAGCCTCGGTGCAACATGCAAGAAAACATGATCCCCATCCTCTAACTCTAGTGGTCATATATGATGATTGTTATAATATTTATTATGAGACTACATAGTAGCCATCCAATTCTGAATCAAATGGACCTCCTCAGAAGTCTCCTACACGAGACATGGTCCCAGTAAAACTGCCTCACCCACCTCCAGCTAGAATAGGGGTGATCAGAACGACCTACCATTAATTGAATCATAAGGTGACATATCAATAGTCACTTGTAAAATATTATTATAGCAAAATTTAACCATGGGAATATGCTTCTTCCAAGATCCCCCAGTGTTTAGGATGAATACTTGTAGCATGTCCTCCAGCACCTATATCGTACGTTCTGGCTGGCCATCAATCTGAGGGTGGTATGTTGTGCTCAAAAGAAATTTTGTACCTATATCTCTATGATATCTTTTCTACAAATGAGATTTAAATTAGGAGTCCCAATATAAAATGGTAGAACAAGGGACCCCATTAAGTCGTACCACCTCACAAATGTACATATTCCCAAGTTCATCAACACTAATGGTCTCCTTGATTGGAAAGAAGGGAGTGACCTTTGAAAGTCTTTCAACCACCACCCACACTACATCATTACCTTAGGGTGACCTCAGTAAACCGATCATGAAATCCATCATGAAATCATCCCATTACCACTCCGCAATAGGTAACTGCTGTAAAATAATGGATGGCCGCTGATGTTTCGCCTACTCCTGCTCACAGGTGGAACACATTATAACAAAACCATCCACCTCTCTCATCATACCCAACCACCAGTAATGATGGTGAAAGTCATGGTACATCTTGGTAAATACAGGATGAACTACCCTAGTTGAAGCATGAAACTCCCACATCAACTCCTCATGTATGTCCACCAGAATCTAGACTCGTCTATGATTCCAAAAGATCTCACCATCCCCCACCATCCAACCAGGAGGTGGATCCTCACCTGCTACACTCTCCCACATGACTAGGTCCTCAGAATATGATAGTTGTTTCATCATTACTCTTTTCATGAGGGTATAAGTCATAACTAAAGAATAAAGGAATGTCTATCCCTAACTATCATGCACATCCAAGTGCATCATAGATAACAACACCATAAGTTTCCACTAGCTACTAGCCTCTTGGACTGCCTGCATCTAAGTCCTCCTAATCAGTGTATTAGCCACCACATTTCCTTTTCCATGCAAGTTGGAAATCTCAAGGTAAAAATACTATAGGTACTCTACCCACATTCGCTACCTCAAATTTTTATCATGCAGAGAAAATATGTACTTGAGACTTGTGTGGTCTGTGTACACCAGAAAATTCTCTCCCAACAAGTAATGAATCAAATAGTGTAAGGAATAAACAAATGCAACTAACATGTGATTGTGTGTTGGATAGTTCCTCTCATATGGCCTCAACTGCCGAGACCCATATGCAATGAATTAATCACCTACATAAGCACTACTCCCAACCCGATAACTGATGCATCGCAATACACAGTATAATTCATGCCTGACTCGGGAAAAATATGTATCAGTGCTGACATAAATCTCCCTTTTCGCTTTTTAATGGTTATCTTACAAGAATATGACCATATGTACTTCACACCCTTCTTTTTCAAGCCCTTTATTAGCATTGCTATGCATTATAGGTCCTATATGAAATGTCTGTAGTAACCAACCGGCCCAAGAAAACTCCACACCTCAAAGAAATTCTTGGGAAGCTCCTAGGAAAATATTTCTCACACCCTCTATGGGTCCACTGATACTCATATATCTGAGATGTTGTGACCTGAGAAGTGAATATGATCCATCCAGAAGTGGCACTTTGAGGGATTATCATATAACTGATGCTCTCTCACTATACTCAAAATTATCTCAATATGAGTGGAATTGTGGTGTCAATTATGATAATATATGAAGATTTTATCCGCAAAAACCACCAAAAAATAATCCATGTAATGATGGAACACTCATTTCATCAGTGCCATGAAAAATTTTGGCATGTTCATGATACCGAGCAACATAAAAAGATACTGATATAGAACATACCTACTACAAAACATGGTACAAGGTATGTTTTAATATTTAACACATACCTGGTGATAACCTGACCTTAAGTCAATTTTTGAGAACACTCGAGCTCCTCAAATCTGATCCAAAAAGTCATCTATCCTTGGAAAGGATATTGGATTTTAACTGTCAGCTGGTTTAGTTTCTGATATTCCATGAATATATTGAGGGTATCATCTGCCTTCTTCACAAAAGGACCAATGAACCCCACATAGAAGTACTGGGTCAGATAAACCCCTTTAACTCTAAATCATCTAGTTGTCTCTTGATATCCTCAAGCTCTATTATATCCATCCTGTATGGAGGAATGGGTATAGGTGTAGCTCCTAGAACTAGCTAGATAGATAACTCCACCTATCTTACTAAAGGTAACCCTGAAATGTTGTTCAGGAAAAATCCTTGAAATGATCAACCACTGGAGGGAAATCCATCTGATGTATTCCATGGTTATCCAGATATAAACTATAAATCTAATCTATCTTCCCACTAAACCCATGATGGTCGGGTATAGCTCAGATCACTTGGACATCCCACTCACCCTTGTGTAGAAACAATCCGCACTTTGATGACGTAAAAATCACCCTTTGGAGATAGAAATTGACAAAGGCATGAATAGAATCTAGCCAATACATTATGAGGATGACATCAAAACCTTTCATCCCTAAGAAATAGAGATCCCAAATAAAGAAAAACCCACTAACCTAAAGATGAAACTCCATACAATGACGCATACCTTCCATCCTCATCTCTAAGAGAGTGTCTAGCATCATAACAACATCAGAAAAGAAAACACAAAGCCCAAGGCTCTCTACAACGAGAAAAAATATAAAAATATGCAAAGACCATGTATCAAAGAGTGAAGAAGCTGAAATATAAGAGACTAGAACAGTACATTCGATAGTAAAAGGTCTGGGATCCTGCTCCTACTGGGACTGTTACACTACATAAGTATGAACTGTACCATGACCCTGAGGCACTACCTAGATGCCCTTAGCTTACCCGCCCTACTGTCACTGAGATTTTGGGGTCTGGATACCACAACCATGACTAATACTTCATCCTAAACGGCCTAACATATTCCAATTCCCTAACTAGAGAGAAGCTGTTGACCCTTCTACTGAGTATGGAGTTTGTGAAGAACCTCTCTCACTAGTTACTGGTGGAAATGCCCTACAGTAGTGCTTTATATGGCCCATCCTACTGCAAGCGCATCATCTACTGGGTCAATAGGGAACTACGGTCTCATATGAATATCTATTCTACAGTAATATCATCTCTCCTGGATACCATAAGAAAAATTCTTACTCCGTGTATCCCTATGAGAAAGCCCCATACAACGCTTCTTGCTCCTAGTCAAGACAGTACTAGATCTTGGTGCTGAACCACCAGGGTTTACACCTCCAGCTTCCCACATATTGTGCTCTATAATCAGTGCCTAATTCACAATGGAATATATAAAAGGAATATAGAAAATGCTCACATGCAATTAGATGTCCTACCTAAGACCATCATCGAGTCACCTATCCCTCGACGTCTCTTCACACATCACAATAGGTGAAAATATCTAAATCTCGGTGAAATAGGTAGAGTAGTACACCACTAGCATAGTTCCCTTCTCTAGATGAATGAACTCTCAGACACTATTGGCCCTTAGTGTCTTTGGGAAATAGGATTCATAGAAGATTGTCTAAAAATCTACCCATCCCATGTTCCAATGATGCTCTGTCTATGTGATAACATCCCATCACCTCTTGGATGAATCATGAAGCATATAAGTTTTGACCTTGAACCTCCTCTCAAGGGGCGTCTCCAGATGCTCGATGATCATAATCATGAGCTCTAGCCATTACATTTCAGCCTATGGTCCACCATCCTCTAAATATATTGGTGGTGGATACTGTTGGAATACTCGCGTCAGTTCTTCCATAGCCATGGTAGGCTGAGGTACTCCCTGGAAGGTCTGTATAAACCTCACGAAGCCTTCATGGAACTTTGCATCCGCACCTGTATCGGGTATAACAGTTGGTGCCACACCTGTCATATCTGGGGGATCCAATGGTATCCCATGGCCAACCACCTCTGGGGTATTCTCATTTCCACTCTTTTAGAATACAAATGGCGGTCTTTATGGTGAAATTGTTTTGTAAATTTCTGCAAATACAGCTCAGAATAAGCTTATTAATCAAGGTAAAAAGTTCAAGAACGCAAGAACTAAAAAAGATAATAAATGCCACAATATTTAAAAAAAGATGAGTACACAATGTGTATGAACCATACACGGCGTGTGCACTTAATACCTTACATGTTTGTGTACTTCTACTGGTCTGGGTATGTAAACACCCTATGTACACGACGTGTAGGTACTTTACACAATGTGACCCCTTAAACTCTCACATGGGTATGTAACTCCACCTTCCTTGGTCATGTAAAATTCATAAATACATGGTGTGTTATAATGAAACATGGCTTGTACTCAAGTCTTTTCTCCTGGACATGTACTTTTACATGGCTAGAGCCACATAGGTTTTCCTATGTAGGACTACACATGGTGTACATAAGGTACACGTCGTGTTCTGATAAAAACACAACAAACCATGTTTTCTCTCCTACAACCGGTGAAATGACCATCTACTACATGGTGTGTACTTAGAGTACATATCACATACTGAAGAAAGGTTCTCTCTTCTCGGACAGAAGAACACATTGTGTGTGTTTATAGGACCACACACTGTGTTGTCTGGGTTTCCAGATATTAATCCTCAAGAAAATTCACCAGAACCCATATTTTTGAAAAATAATGAACTGGTGTACCAAATTTTGATCATTAGGAGACCATACTCCTTATGAATCAAATCTTGTAATCCACATATATCGAATAACAACACACTTTATATCCCAAGTCTGAAACATGATCCACCAAATTCCAGTCCAGTAGGGCCCATACTCCCCAGGGATCATTGTTTGACATCTATAAAATTCAACTATAACACATACCAATACACCTATGACAAAAGTAGGTATATCTATTACAATATCTATCACAAAAACATGAATATCTTGCACGACATCTATCATAACATCATTCAAATAGAAATTCTCTTTAAATGGCCTGGAAAGAATGTAATGGATGTGATTTCTAACAAGTTCCTATATGATTCATGAGATGGAATACCCTCATCTCATTAGGTCGCAACAAAATAGAAACACAATGAAATAAAAAATAATCGTGAAAAACAAGTGTGTTACCTAATGGTGAAATCGAATTAACTATAATAGATCAAAATCCAAAAACTACAATTTCATTCAATGTAATTTGGATTTTTCCTTATACACGGGGCAACTACTACTTGGAACATCTAGTTACCAAATTCCATTTCCTTAATATCATCACCAAATAGTAACTTAATCCAGAAAAGAATACACTTTTGATACCACTTTGATACTTCCTGGATCTAGATGACACTCAACTGGTTCCCCACACCTGGTTGGCCACATGACCTTAAGAACATTTTCCCAAATACCAGAGGCTTCCAACTTGCAGAAAGGGCCTAGGGTGTGATAGTGGAGAAACTATTCTCTCATTGGTAGAGTGTAACACATCAGAATAATTAACAGTACTATAGAGGATGTATTAAACATCATACAACTAAAATAAATAGTAGAATAAGAATAAGATAAATAACTAAACATCATTCAATACAAAGATGATGCAACATTTCACATGTTCTAAAAAAACATCCAAAAAAGTACTTGGTATAAATCCACAATATATGTTGGAAAAGAAAAAAGAAAAAAAAGGAAACTAAGAAGGATCACAAGCCTCGGCTCAATCCCATGCTCTCTAACTCCTAAACAGTATCTCAAGTACCTGTAGAAGGGTTCGTGCCCTTATCAACACCTGAAACAATATTATCTATTTATTTTAAAAGGAATGAACCTAATAGGATATTAGAAATAAATTCCAATAGGAATCCAATGATGATATGTTCCTTTCTATTAGTGAGTATATGCAACATGTAGTGTATAAAAAGGAAAATAATTAAACTAGGAAGTACACAAAAGTAACCAATCCTACAAGTCACGTTTCCCATTTGCATCCATTATGTCCAATTATACCATTTAATTATAATAAATTATATAAGTTTCAAGGTTTTTTTTAATCCCATCAATCTGTCATATGAATAATAAAAAAATGCCTCAGAAGTCTATCTAATAAAATAAAGTGAAAAATGAATCCAATATTATGATTTGGCTTGGCAGATGCATCATATATCATTCTATTTATATAATATATTCAATATCTTTCCCACAGGTATAGAAAAAACCTGCTCACAGGCATAACCAAATCCTTTCTCTCAGGCCTAACAAATCCTTTACCACATTCATAACAATCCCTTGCCCACATGTGTAACAAATATTTTACCATAGGCATAACACATCCTTTCTCACAAGCTTAACAAATCCTTTCCCACATGTATAAGAAATCCTTGACCACAGGAATAACAAATCAATTAAGGTCAATCCTAGTATATCAGCATTTCAACATATTTAACAACACATGTAAATTATACTATCACATGGTAACCATATAATAACTCAAGCAGACATCACACAAATCAAGAAACAAGTGAATTAAACTATCACAAGGCTTAAATGATAATTTTCATATAATGGGTAAAAGGGGAAATCACTAATCCCAAAACCGTGAATTAAATCAATAAATATTTATCAACATTGAAATTCCATTATAATGTAATTAATACTTAATAAACCAATAAGGGAAAACAAGTAATGCTTCATATTCAACCTTGACCTAATGGCCATAAATGGGAATTCCAAGGGAATTCACCCACATGGTGGTCCTTAATCAAACCAACATGCTCAAACATGCTTAACATAATTTAATTCATGACCTAATAATCATTAAGAAACAAAAGGGGTCAATTTCCATTCATTGCTACACCTTAAAAATGGGTGAATGACAATACGCCACATATAAACAACTCAACATTGAGAAAATGGCACAATAACACCTACCTAATCATAGTATGACTCTCCTCGTCCAACAACAAGCTTTGATTCAACCTAGAATGGGATAGATCTACAAAATGAGAAAAAAAGATCAACCCTTGATAACTCAATCAAGATACAAAATTGAGATGAAAGGATCGAGAGGAATTTAATGCTCACCGATAGTATTCCAATGGATCTGACAGTGTTTGAATCAGATATCGAATTCCAAAATGGGAGGAAAACTCCCATTTAGATTTTCTTTGGAGCACTGCTCGTCGAAAATGGTTTATTTTTGTTCATTTGAAACAATGACATACTTACCAACTTAACAATCAATTAAAAAAAGTACATTAATTGTACTTTAGACTAATCACTATGTCTTTAAAAATTCTTTTCCAAAATTACGTGGTCGTGTACCAGGATTACATGGTGTGTAGCCTTCTATAAATAGCATGTACCAATAAGTACATGACGTGTAGTTCCTAGTCACATCTTGTAACAGTCCAGCAGCCATCCTCTCGAGCTATTTCCCCTAATTTTCTTAACTAAAAACATATAAGGAATGATCCATATCTCAAAATAAGAACATGGTTCTTATATAATATAATATCAATGTGCAGTGATTTGATCCCCTTTGACTTGGCCCTCATGGACAGATGTAATGAGGTGCTAGTAATTGCAGATGGATTTACTTGGAACTGATGGGTACTCACTTTCTCGGGATGAGCTATGAGATAGATATCCATTTACTCTTTTATTTGGGATTCTTTGATAGATTATATATATATATCATGTTAAAGAACCCACTCTTTGGGTCTTGGTTACCATCCTTCTGGGGGAGGTGAAGACGCGCGGGGTATGAAATTTGCTTTCTATTTCTAGTTTCTCATGGTTGGATGGGTCTAATCTCTAGCTATAGGTAGTGAAGACATGATTATGAGTTCATATCCTCACCATCTTTAGATCCATGTGTTTAGATGAGTCTACATTCACACTCTTGTTGGGTTGATCTGCACTATTTCTGTTCTCTTTATTGTACCTTATTCCATTTACATCTTCCACTTAGTTGTATCACTTAATTCCCCCCTTCACCTTTTCGGGGAGTTGTACTGGGTATTTATATACTCACCCCTACATGGGTTTTCCCAACACGTGTCTTGTATTTTGTAGAAAACAGACATGTCAATTGTGACTACTGTGGATCATAGAATTACAGGCTGTGTAGGTAGCGTATGGTGGTCATAGTTGGGATACAGGAGCTGGGATATCTCGATAGATACTCTTTTATAGTTTCCTTTAGGTTGGGACTAATTTCAAGTTTGGGTGTATATTTTTTTGTCTTTACTTTTCAATATTGGATACCGTACCTTTGTACTATCGAGAGGTTCATGCATGTTTACATTAATTTATAATAGTTTCATCTTTTTATACCTTCCCTCTAAAATTTTTCATCGATTTGGCTGTGTGTGTTTATAGGTTTATAGGTAGAGGCCTCCCTGAGTTAGCTATTCCTCCATCACTTGTTGCTAACCCCTAACCTATGGAGGTGAGCTTGGGGTAGTTGTGGCTCAAGCCCAGACGTAGGTCGGGTAATGAAAAAGTGTTATCAAAGATGGTTCATTTGTTGGGATTTTGTTCAAATATTATTTAAAAAGTAATGGGATGGGATTTAGGGAAATAATGTCCAAGTGTCTTAAGAGAGAATCTATGGCTTGGGAGTCTAGTGATGGTATGGTCGGCTAACATATCCATTCACCCGAACCCGGATTACCCACTTGCCGACCCAACACCCTGAGACATTTTTTGCAAGGAACACTAGTACATGCATCATATAGGATTGAGTATTTCACTATCCTTCTTGAGTTAGGTCCCCATTCCTTTGCTGATATATATGTATTCTCACTTGACCGTGGTACTCATTGACCATTTTAAGGATGCCTCTATACTGATAACTAGCTTGGATACCAGCTCTGGATCATGATGAAAACCTTATGAGCAACCATACCTTAGTTCCGAGCCCATCATGTGATCCCATTCCTCATGGTGGATAGGTAGTAGTGCCTCAACCTATTGAGAAGTAGTTGGTCCCTACAGGATAGGATGAGGACATGCGTAGGCTGAGCATGCTTCGTGAGTTGTAGTGACATCGACCGTTGTGGTTCCACAGTGAGCCATATCCTTAGGCAATATATGATTGGTTGGAGTCTGTGGTCCACATGTTCGGACTGGTAAAAACCCAAGTAGACCAGAGGGTAGATTTGGAAGACAACCTTTTTCACAGAGTATCTGGGAACCAGTGGATCTTGGTTACCCAGATGCCTGATGAGGTGAAACAATTGTGGGATGACTTTCACCAGCTATTTCAGAAGGATTACTGCCCCTACTACTTGAGCTTCATCCAGATCCAAGATCTTATGAAGGTACAATAGGGAGGTATTACTATGGCAGAATATGAGGCAAGGTTCACAGATTTTCTTGCTACTCCCTTGACATGATCAGATACAACTTCTTATGATCAAGGAAGTTCAAGTAGGTACTCCGTAGAGATATCTAGGCTATCGTAGTGACCTTGTGCATCCATACCTATGGAGGGGTGCTAGAACGGGAACTCGTGATGGATAACATCATGGTAGAGAGATGTTGGGTGGTTGGATCTAGCATCAAGAATGACATGTCTGAGTCATCTTTAGTAGTAGTCAATTCCTAGAGGTCTTGGAATATGAAATTATTCTATAATCAGACATAGGGGCACGATCGCTCAGTTTTGGGGTAGTGCAGAGAACCAGGGTAACCGAGAGTGGTCCGATTCTACACTTGTGATGGGTGAGGTCACATGGCCCAAGACTTCCCAACCAAGAATGATGAGCATCCCAGGTAGCGCCAGATGGACCAACATGGTAGGGGAAACACCGTGATCAGGGATCTCCCAAGTGAGGACAAGGTTGTCCCCAAGGTGGTGAAGCTGGAAGAGGAGTAGGAGGAGATGCAACTGGGGGATGAAAATATGAGGCTCTCCCACCACCATAACCAGGTAGCCCACATTAGGCTTAGGAAGTTGGCAGTCAGGGCCACAGATAGCTGTAGGCTATGGATGCCTATGACCTAATGGGACAGGAGATGATTCAAGGTATGGTCTGTGTTTACTCTACTCTTGCATATGTACTAGTGGAAACACAAGTAGACATTATTTTATCTCTCTACTCTTTTTGTGGGTGCTGGAACTTCCAGTAGATATACTAGTATAGAATTTATGACTTGAGGTTCCTACAGGGAACAGTTCCACTGTATCCTTAATCAGCTGGTAGTTCAAGCTGTCACATGAAAGAGAGAGGTTCATGTGAGACATATTGGTCATCACGATGGAAGACTATGAAATCATCCTAGGCATGGATTGGATTTACCAGGTTTGATCCTCTATTGACTTTCACTGATAGTTAGTTATATGCCTATGCACTGAATGGGATGAGGTTCTCTTGTTCTATTGAGAGAGACCTCTTCACAGGACATGTGTGCGCTGTGAGTAAGATGTTACAATCCATTACCCATAAGCTAATGAGTATGAACCTTTGTGAAACAAACTCTTCAGATGTCTGGATCTCTTTAGTGGTGGAGGATTTCATGGAAATATTTCGTGAAGATATTCTGGGACTACCTCTGAGGAGGGAGTTAGAGTTTTTCATCCACTTATAGTTAGGGACTACCCTGATATCTTCTATCACATAATGGATGGAACCCAATGAGCTCGAAGATATGAGGTTACAATTAGAGGACCTTTGTGAGAAAGGTTTCATCAAACCCAGTGTGTCCCCCTAGATCAGTTTTGTTTGTGAGGAAGTTAAAAGAGAGCTCACAACTCGGTATGAATTATCATCACCTGGACCAGGCCATGATAAAGAAGAATTACACCTTTTTGAGGATTGATGGATTCTTTGATCATATTAGGGGTGTGAGATGATTCTCTAAGATCAATATCTGGTCTGAAAACCACTAACTGTAGGTTTTTTAGGCTAATATTCCAAATTTAGACTTTTTATGTCTCTACGGGCACTACGAGTTCCTAGTGACGCCCTTTAGTGTGATGAATGTTGTTGTAATTTTTTTAGATTTCATGAACCAGATCTTCCAGCCATACTTGGACCATTTTTTTATTTTCTATATCAACAACATACTCATCTACTCTATAAAAGATTAGAATCATGTAGAGCACCTAATGAGGATCCTTTATTTACTTCTAGATAATCAGTTTTAGGGAAAGATATAGAAATTCCAATTCTTGATACAACAGGATCACTTTCTAGGGAAATTAATTTTCGAGCAGGGTCTAGCCATGGACCCATCAATCATTGAATCCATTCATTCCTGTGAGTCACCCATGAACATGTTATAGGTGCAACACTTTACCGACTTGGTGGGGTAATATAGAAGATTTGTGGAAGACTTGTTTATAATTACAGCCCAATTGATCACATTGACATGTAATGAACTACTGTTTACCTAGCCTGAGTAGTGAAATAAGGCCTTTGAGGAGTTAAGGAAGTGGCTGATGAGCGCTCTAGTCTTGAGGATACCAGAGGAAGGAGTCATGTTTGTAGTTTATTGAGACACCTTGGGAGATGGGTACCGTTGCGTGCTAATGAAGTGACAGGTGGTCATCACATATGGGTTGATGTAGTTGATACCCCATGAGAATAATTATGTGACTCATGATATAATGTTGGAAGTAGTAGTTTTCACTTTGAGGATGTGGTGACACTACCTCCTGGGAGGACCACATGCCTTTGGTAGAGTTTATGTAAAACAAAATCTACCAATAAACCATCATCATGGCACATTTTGATACCCTATATGGGAGACATTGAAGGTCACCCTTGTGCTGTATGAAGGTTGGAGAGTTGTCTCTTTTGGGCCTATAGTTGGTGTAGGCGATGATAGAGAAGGTACAAGTCATCCGTGAATTGATCCAGAATGCCCGAAACAGATAGAAGTCCTACGCAGATTGGCTTCATTATCCCTTGGAGTATGATTAGGGAGACCATGTATTATTGAGAGTATCCCCACTAAATTGAATGTTGAGATCCACCAGGGTATCAAGCTATCCACGAGGTTCATTGGGACATTCGAGATCATGCATAGGATTAGTGAGGTTTCCTACAGGCTCATTTTACCCCCATAGCAAGAGCGAGTGCATGACATATTCCATGTGTCACAACTGAGGAGATACATGAATGACCTAATTCACGTCATCTACTGAGGTGAGATAGATATAAAGGATGGATACACCTTTGAATAGCACCTGATGGTGATTGAGTACTTACATAAGCAGACCTTGCGAGGATGATCCACCCCTTGGTTCATGTGTTATGGAAGCACGAAATCATGTGGGAGAGTTCCTGGGAGCAAGCGAGTAAGATGTAGGGTTAGTATCCCGAGTTATTTTCTTGGTTTTGATTTTTGGGGATGAAAATATTGAAGTAGGGAATTATGTAGAGACCTAATTTTTTCCTAATAAGACATTGAAATATTTCAACAATTATTATAAAGCCAGGCGTTGAGGCGATGTGTGGTTTTGAGAACCAGCGTTCCCAAAATTAATTTTTTTAAAATACTAAATATATTTTATATTATGCATGCATGGTTAATTAAATAAAATGGGATAACTCTTAAATGTTTGATTAGATCAAAAATCCAAGACACCTGTTTGGTCTGAAATATGGTGTTGTAGCTACACACAACATAAAATTATTTGGCGCGAGATGTTCAGATCCCTTGCTTGTTGGAGGGACGTTTAAGTGATTAAATTATTTACATTATTTAATTACCCAATTCCATATAAAACTAATTTTATGGATATAAATTTATTATTAAGGGAATTTTTTCTCATAATCCTATTTTTCCAATGACACCACTTATATTCTCCTCTCTTTCCTATTGAAGAACAATGAAGAAAAAATAAAGAAAAATCCCTAATTCTATAAGGATAAAGAAACAATAGATGTAATGAATTCTCATCCTTCATCGATGAACATGTTCTTTGTCATCCAAAGATGATTCAATCCAGGTTGGTCACCATTCTAGGTGTTCCTATTCCCAGAATCAAATGATTGAGCATGTTTTCAATTGATTCTTCAACCCATGCCTTAAATTCAAAAATTACATGATCCAGGGTACTGGTTTGTTATTCTTTATCAATTGGTTCTAAACCAAATTGTAAAAATTTAATTATGTGGACAAGAATTCTTGAAAAAAGATCAAAACCTTGTTTTTAGTGCATTCTTCTGACTTTTCTTTAAGTTTATCACTGAGAAATTCAATTGAATCCTAGATCTACACCTTTTTGGGAATGGAGAGCTTGATCGGGCACCCAGATTCAGGAGAATATTGTGAAACCGAGATAGACTTGTGAGTGAGGCACAGATATGGAAACAACATGACTAGAGATTGTACAAACTGAAGGTTTCACATTGATCTGATGATGATCAAGGGCGTATTAGTGGTAGTAAAGAAGAAAAAACCCTCATTCATTCTAGTGACCTATTTATCGAGAACGATGGAAAACAACCTTGATTTGTATCTAGATAAGAATATTTCATAGCGAAACACGGTGGTATATAATGAATTTTGAATAGATTTGGATCCCGAATGAAGAATCAGGAGAAATATGGAATTCTGGAGAAAATAATGACTACACTCTATGTTCAATAAAGAATGCACAACGTGTAGCCTCCCTAAGTGGTGGAATTAGGTATTGGAAAAAGATAAGGATGAAAAAACATGTACTCTCCTTGACATACTATGTTCCTACTCTCCATGTGAGATGAGATGCAAGTAGGAGACACGACCAATCACACTGACATGACTAGGTTACACTGGAAACATCCCTTGTGGAGTGGCACGCCATGTACTGAAGTACATGGATACGAAGTTCGAGTACCCGAACACAACTAAAAGGAGCAACCCGATCACTGGATAGGCAGGACACGCCATGTAGTCCACCTACATGGCATCCACTACCACATGGTATGGGACCCTTGTTTGACCAGAGACATGGATATTCAACAAAGAGGCGTCACATGACATGTGAGACCCTCACACACCATGTAATTTTTCAGCTCATCTAAGAAATATTTAAATTCTTCATATATTCTTTGTTTGAACTTACATTTTAGGTTGTGAGATGCCTATACATAGTGTTTTTCTTCATATAATGTGATGGTTCCCTCAAAAGTGGAATTCACGATACAATGTGGATGTTCTGTGTTTGGCATGTTCAGAGACAACACCCGATAATGGGAGTGATCAGACAAGATTATGAAAGCTTAATAGGCTGACCCATAAGTAGGTCTTGGTACCGTAGTCCTCAAGGAGAATATACTTGGATGATTCCTCAGTAGGGATGGGTATCGTAGTCCCGGATGAGTAGATATCGGGAAGTCCCCTAAACAGGGATGGGTAGAATAGTCCCCAATGACCAGATATTGGGATTTCCCCTCACCAGGGCTTGGTATTGTAGTCCCCAATGAGTCGATATCAGGCTGACACTAGTGCAGAAAACGTTTTTTACGTCAGTTATTTTTTATTATTTACGTCGGTTTTTAGGCGACGTTAATACGGACGACATTATAAATAACGTTTTTTACGTCGGTTATTTAAAACCGACGTAATATCCCTAACATCACGGTGGTTATCACGTCGGTTCATATAATAACCGACATGATAAATATGCGCGTGGGGCTTTATCACGTCGGTTATTCCCTAACCCGACCTGATAAAACGCCTGGGATATCGTTTATCACGTCGGTTATGTCATAACCGACGTGATAAACCCTTCCCCTGGCCTTTTATCACGTCGGTTATTTAGGAAACCGACGTGATAAAAAGGCCTGGGAAACGTTTTAGCACGTCGGTTATCCAATAACCGACATGGTAAATCGATTCCCAGGCCTTTTAGCATGTCGGTTATATTAAGAACCGACGTGATAAAATCCCCGGGAACGGTTTATCACGCCGGTTCTAGAAAAACCCGACGTGATAAACCCCTCCCGATTTATTTACCACGTCGGTTATAAAATAACCGACGTGAAAGAATTTTTTTTTTTTTAAATAATTGCACTGCTCTCACCAAAAAGCAACCAGAAACCAAACAAAAATAACCATGCCAGCCCTCCCCCAAGCCCCAACTGAACCCCACCCTCATCTATACCCACCTAACAACCTGGCCAGCCCTCCCCCACCACATTGGAGCCCCACCACAACCCTTGGACACCCCCCCACCCCTTGGACAGCCCCCCCACCCTCATTTACACCCCCACGACCCCTAGTACAGCCTCAAACACCCATTGGACACCCCCCCCCCCCTCATTTACACCCAACCGGCCCCTTGGACAGAACTCCCAGACACCTTGGACACCCCCCCACCCCTTGGACACCCCCCCACCCCTTCGACAGCCCCCCCCACCCTCATTTACACCCCCCGAACACTAGGACAGCCCCAAACACCCCTTGGACACCCCTCCCATATCCCTTGGACACCCCCACCCCTTGGACACCCCCCCACCCCTTGGACAGCCCCCCACCCCCTGGACACCCCCCGACCCCTTGGAAACCCCCCTACCCCTTGGAAACCCCCCCATCCCCTTGGACAGCCCCAAACACCCCTTGGACACCCCTCCTATATCCCTTGGACACCCCCCCACCACTTGGACACCCCCACCCCTTGGACAGCCCCCCCCCCCCCACCCTCATTTACACCCAACCGACTCCTTGGACAGCCCCAAACACACCTTGGACACCCCTCCCATATCCCTTGGACACCCCCACCCCTTGGACACCCCACCCTCATTTACACCCCCCCGACCCCTAGGACAGCCCCAAACACACCTTGGACACCCCTCCCATATCCCTTGGACACCCCCCAAACACCCACCCACCCCCTTGGAACCTCTCCCCCCATACCAAAATCCAGACCAGAAAAACCATCAACAGTAGACCAAAACAAGAAGTAGAGAAAAATTAAACATTCACTTATATAACATTCAAAACTTACACTGTCAACTTCAAAAAAAACTAAATCCAACCTAAACGACTACGAAATACACAATTACATTGACAATATTCAAAATTACATTTTACATTACAAACAACTAAAAGTCAATCAAACCTGTAAAATAATTTGACCACTCCACTTGTAAGTGTTTGATATCTTCAGCAGTAAAGGGTTGAGGGTCATCAAAAAGCTACAAAGGAAAAGGATAGTAGTCAACGTGTATAATGAATAAATCAAATTGAAATATTATGAGAAAGAGGAAATCTTACCAGGTCAAAACTCAGAACTGTCCCAGTTGTTATTATTTCATACATAAATCTTAACATGTAATATCCGCATTCGATGATGCCTTGTTGCTCATGACATTTCTGTATGAATGAGTGTAAATTAAATATATTATTTTTATGTAATAAATCAAAATGTACAAATTATAAATGGATATTTACCTTCGCATGTACATATTTGATCTTGTAATTCCTTTTCTTTGCGCTTTTTCGAAAGTGGACCCATGCCCTGTTAGAAAATAATACGAATGGGGTAAATTTAAAATTCATTATAATATATAAAACTATTGTGAAATTGAAACTTACGTTTCCAATATATTCTTAAAACTTTCTCGCACATCATCATGGAGAGAGCATATCCAATAAAGTGTTTTCTCCCTAGGGCAAAAAACCCCTAACATCCAATGATCCCTGAGAAAAGGAAATTTAAGAAAAGGAAATTTAACGTTAGTGGTTTTTTATGTTAAAAGATAATTAACTCTTTGAGAGGGATGTGTTTCATACCTCTCACAAAAAGGCATCATCCAACACTGTGTGATTACATTCTTTTCAAATCTATCAGCAATATAAAGCATTCTTTGTTCCTCATCCAATGCACATGCTTCAGGGGAAATCAATTGTGGGTCCACGAATCCATATACATCTGTCAGCTCATTCCTCTCACAAATTTTATACATATACCTAATACAAAGCAGACATAAGTATACATTTTTAATAAATATAACGCAAGGAAAGGGTGTTAAGACTTACATGATAAAAATTTGAACCACGTTGATGCCCAACTTATCTCCAGTGACAAACTCCATGATATCAGTTTTCATAATCCCCACACATAGTTCACGTCCACAGACATGAGCTTCCGTTGTAAAGTCACAATGATCCGCCAACAAATTTGAATATCTTGACAATTTGTCAAGACTGCTAGTATCTGCATCTGATGTCATAGCTATCTGTCTTTGTTGTTGTCTATACAGTATTTCTTTACCTTTGAAGTATTCCTGTAAAAATAAATTGAAAAATATATTAGTTTTCAAATGATAAAACATTAATAAAAATATAAAATAAAAGATATAACATCCATACCTCTATGGTAATGAGTCGAAGAAGTCTGGATGGACAAAGTAAAAAATGGCCGATACTATGTCCAACTGTCGTCACCTCATCTGTAGGTAATGGTATCCGAGCTGATCTATCTATAATATCCTGTACAGTGACCCTCTGATTCTCTACCTCTAACTGTTGATGATGAACTGTATCTCCTATAAAATATACCATCCCATATGCAACTATATGATGTTGAGGATCATCAACATACAACTCACAATAAGTAGGTAGCTGCGGCGGAGGAGGAGGATCAAAAATGGGGTCCGCAGGCTGAGGTGGGGGAGTGGGAGCTACTGGGAGAGGTGGAGTGGGAGCTGCACACTGAAATTGTCTTTGCAAGTCTGCAAACATTAACTGCACCGATGCTCTAATCTTGTCCTCCATTGTCGCATTAATATTATGGACTTCAGCCTCCAAGGATTCTATTTTTTTTATAAACTCCCTCAACTTTAGAAGTTGAGGAACGTGGCAACACTTTTCTTACCGATACACCTGCCGGATATCCTCTTACACGGCCAGGATGTTCGGGCTTTCCCAATGCCACAGATAAAATATCTTCCCTCCCAGATGGTGTAAATGTCCCCTGTGAACTCTGCTCCTCAAGAGAGTCCTGTAATAATTAATTGAACATTTCTATAATGATTGGAAATATATGACGAAAATAGTAAACTTAAATAAATAAAATAGATATCTTACAATCCTCTCAACTACGAGTCTCGATTCTTCTGAAAGATATTGTCCTTTTTTGCCCTTCCGAGCTCTTTTCCATTTCTCATGTCTAGATGGAGGGGATGGAGGGGCCACCTCTTCAGAGCTTGAAGACTCAGCTCTTAGTTGTTGAAATTTTTCTGCCATCATTTGTTCTTCCAATAATGCATACCCTCCCCGAGATAAACTATGAGGGTATACATTTTTAGATTGGATCTCTTGATGAGCTTTCCTTGTTTGCTGTAAATTAAGAATAAGTAATCATTAACAAAAAAATAATAAGATCATTTATATAAGAAAGCTTATAAAAGTTTACATTGCCCTTACCAAAAATGAATCTTTTCTTCTACTTTCAAAAAATTATCTCCATGTGTCTTCATCTATAAAAGGATATATACGACATCGATTCTCACGACTCCTATGACCATAAATGAAATCATATGAGAGGGTTGATTTGAAATCCCTCCATCTCCTAGCAGCCAATGATAAGCATTTCTTCCTGACTCCTCCAGTGTCAGGAATATCAAATGTCATCTGATAAAAAAGAGGTTAAAAATATTATATATACTAGAAAAATTTAAAGAACAGTCAAACAATAGCAAAAGATCTTACCAAAATGGTCTCCCACAGTTGAGAAATTATCGCCTTATCCACACTTCTCCAATCATCATAGAGAATGCTTACTTTGCTCTTAGCCTGAGTTGCTACAAAACCCTTAAAATCTTTAGCATTTGGACCTCTAGGAAGATCATCATCATCAAACTCCACGACTATCCTCTCCTCCTTCGTACGGGCAAGTGATAATTTTGGTAAACGTGTGCACCCACGCTTACCAACCTTTGAACTCTTTTTCGTAATAGGAGCATGTGAATGTTCCTCCCCAGATGTATGACTAATATGCTCATCTCCAGAATCATGTGGCTGATCAACTGATTGATCTGTCATTTTCCTTCAAATCAAAAAAACAAACATTAGTTCACAAATAGAAAAGTGTACTAAATTACATAATAGTAAACATTGTTAATATGGTAAGCATGTTAAACAATGATAAACATGGTAAACACAGGCAAAAGGTTGCCAAGGAGTTGGCCCAAGAAAGCTGAAAAGTGGACTCACTGATGCCACCGGCCGGCCGCTGGCTCACCACCGGCCGGCCGGTGGACCAGACAGCCTTCCTTTGTCTGGACCACCGGCCGGCCGCTGGATCACCACCGGCCGGCCGGTGGACCAGACAGAGAGCCTTCCTCTCTGTCTCAACCACCGGCCGGCCGCTGGCTCAACACCGGCCGGCCGCTGGTGATCCAGACAGAGAGGAAGGCTCTGTCTGGTCCACCAGCCGGCCGGTGGTGAGCCAGCGGCCGGCCGGTGGTTCAGACAGAGAGGAAAGCTGTCTGGACCACCGGCCGGCCGCTGGCTCAGCACCGGCCGGCCGGTGGACCAGACAGCTTTGTTCTGGACCACCGGCCAACCGGTGATCCACCACCGGCTAGCCGGTGCGCCCAGGACTTCTCCTCTTTACAGTTTTTATTGTTTTATCGTTTTGGTTTGATACATATTTTAATAAGTAAAAAATTTACAGTATCTAACATTATATGAAAAAACTAAATGTAAACAAGAAATAAACTTGTGTTACCTGTAATTTTAGGAATGTACAGTTGGATTGTTTTCCCAAATTCCTTCGTCGTGATCGTTCCTTATGGCACAAACCATGTCTTCAACATACTCATCATTATGTTCTGTTAATCTTTCCATGGAAGTAGGGATCTCACATAAATCAGCATCTTCATCAAATTCATCCTCACCAACATATTGGTTTTTCCCTTGTAAAACAACAGCCCACTGCATATCTGATTGTTCTACTACATAGAAAATTTGTTTGGCATGTGTTTCCATTATAAAAGAATCAGCTGTGTCTTCCAATCTATTCAGATTAACAAGTGTCATTCCAAATTCATCGTGTCTGACACTGTTGTTACCGATAAACCATTTACAGTTAAAAACGGGAACTTTAATTTTAAAGTAATCAGCCTCCCATATGTCTTCAATCACTCCATAATATGCACTTGATGCCGAAATTGGGTTTCTGTCCTTAGCACTCGAAAAATGCATTGCTTCTGCAAACACCATTACACCACTATTCTGAACTGCACTTCTGTTGTCCTGAGCTTTCGTATGAAATGTATAGCCATTAATGTCATAAGCAGAACATGTTATCACATTTAAAGATGGACCACCCACTATCCATTTTAATGTCTCTGATACATCTGATCTACCAAGCAAGGTCTTTTTAAACCATGGCAAAAAAGTTTTGTTGTGCTCATTCAAAATCCACATTTCTTTCTTCTTTGGATGACATTGTTTCAACTCATTAATATGCAATGTGATATACGGTTGAACATCAGCTATGTTATTCAAGATGTATGATTCTAACTTCTTCATATGTTCAGCTGACAGTGATTTGACTTTCAAGCCACGAATCCCCTTTCCCTCATTATTAACCCGTTCATGGCGAGATGGAGGCAAACATATGTGTTGCGCCGTAGCCAAGTAGCTCGTACAAAACTCTGCTACCTCCTCAGAAATATACTTTTCAATAATGGAGGCTTCAGGTCGATATGGATTTTTAACATATCCCTTTAATATTTTCATATACCTTTCAAAAGGATACATCCAACGAAGATATACAGGTCCACAAAGCCTTATTTCTCGAACCAGATGAATCAGTAAATGCACCATCATATCAAAAAAAGTTGGAGGAAAATACATTTCCAAATGACAAAGTATAAAAATTGCATCCTTTTCCAAAATGTTCAAAGCATTCACATCAATCGCCTTGTTGCAAATTGAATTGAAAAAATAACACAACCTCATTATAGTCTTTCTGACACGGATGGGCAATATTCCACGCAGTGCAACTGGTAGAATTTGTTGCATCATGACATGACAATCATGTGATTTCATACCTATCAACTTCAAGTCTTTCAATGAGACAAAATTTTTTACATTTGAAGAATAACCTTGAGGCACTTTGATATCATGAAGACACTGACAGAAGCTACTTTTCTCCCTCTTCGATAATGTATGACAAGCCGGGGGAAGAAATGTTCGTCTTCCTTTAGGAGTGGGAGCTAACTCCAAACGTATTCCCATTGACAGTAGGTCTAACCTTGCATTCAACCCATCTTTTGTCTTTCCTTTAATATCTAGCAATGTTCCAATCAAAGAATCACAGATATTCTTCTCCACGTGCATGACATCAATATTATGTTTGACTTCATGATACCTCCAATATGGTAGCTCAAAAAATATTGACCTTTTCTTCCAAATATGTCAATCATTACCAGATTTCTGTGTCTTTCCCAATGTCACATCAAGGTTTTTCACCCTCTCAAAATACAATTCTGGGGATAAAGGTTGAGGAGCAGTATCAAATTCTTGTGAGCCATTGAATGTCTTTTTTAGTCTTCTATAAGGGTGATCCATAGGCAAAAACTTTCGATGACCCATGTACACTGTTTTCCTCCCATGATGCAATTGACAATATGACGTCTGTTGTTCGCAAATTGGACATGCTTTATGCCCTTTAACACTGTATCCAGACAAATTTCCATATGCTGGGAAGTCATTTATAGTGAATAGAAGCACTGCATGCAGTTGAAAATATTCCATTTTATAAGAATCATACACCCTAATACCATCAGCCCATAACAGTTTCAAATCATCAATCAGCGGTGACAAGTATACATCAATATCATTGCCGGGTTGCTTTGGACCAGAGATCATGATACTCAACATGACATATTTGCGCTTCATACAAACTTCAGGAGAGAGGTTGTAAATTACCAATAAAACAGGCCATGAACTATGTGTGCTACTGAGGGTTCGGTATGGATTCATTCCATCTGTGCACAAGCCTAGTCTCAGATTTCTAATTTCATTTCCAAATGTAGGGTACTGGGCATCAATTTTCTTCCATTGTGGACAATCAGCTGGATGACGTATTTTTCCATCACATACCCGCTCATCAGCATGCCATCTTAACCTTTTTGCATCATGTGAATTAGCAAATAAACGTTTGAAACGAGGAATTATAGAAAGATACCAAAATACCTTTGAAGGGAGCTTCGTAATCTCTACATCAGCTTGTGATTTTTCTTTCACCTTATACCGTGATGTCCCACATTTAGGACACTCTTTCAGAAATTCATATTCCTTCCTATATATAATGCAGTTATTCGGACAGGCATGTATTTTCCTGTATCCCAATCCCATCGGGCATAATATCTTTTTGGCCTTATAATGTGAATCTGGAAGATCGTTATCTTTTGGAAGAATGTCTTTCATCAATTGTAGCAGCTCTGTAAAACTTCTGTCACTCCATCCATGTTTCGCCTTCAGGTTAATCAATCTTAACACTGCCGACAAAACCGTAAAATCTGTACAACCAGGATATAATGGTTTTTCGGCATCACCACATAGACGTGCAACTCTCGGTTCTATCTCAATTTGTTCTGCTACAATATCGCGAATCATTTCTTCAATTCCATCGGAGTTACCATCTTGCGATTCATTATCATCAGTGACATTCTGTCCAGTTTCGCCATGCCAAATCCAAGGGTTGTAACTCGGATTGAAACCATGACAAATCAGATGATCTTTTATCTCTCTACTTTTCAACTTCTTCATATTCAGACATTTCAGGCATGGACAGAAAAAAATGTCACTACTTGGAACATTTTGTTTAGCAAATTCCAAAAAGGCATCAACACCTTCCTCATATTCATTGCTCATTCGATGTGCCGTAATCCAACTTCGACTCATTATTACCTATAACAAATAGCAAAAATATATATATTTTTTAGATAAGACAAATATATGTTTATATGAAAAAAATCATAATTTGAATATAACAATTTTGAAATATAAAACAAATCGATGTGTAAACCCCCCTGGACACCCCCCGACCCCTCTGGACAGCCCCCCACCCCTCCTGGACACAACCCCCCACCCCCGACCTGCTTGGACACCCCCCTGGACACCCCCCAACCCTCTGGACAGCCCCCCCACCCCTCCTAAACACCACCCCCACCCCCTAACCCCTTGGACACCCCCCTGGACACCCCCCGACCCTCCTGGACACCACCCCCCACCCCCTACCCCCTTGGACACCCCCCTGGACATCCCCCAACCCTCTGGACAGCCCCCCCACCCACCCGGACAACCCCAAATACCCTCTGGAGAGGCCGCCACCAACCTGGACAGCCCCCCACACCCATCCACCCCCTTGGACACCCCCCTGGACACCCCACCGACCCCTCTGGACAGGCCGCCACCCCCTTGGACAGCCCCCCACACCCACCCATCCCCTTGGACACCACCCTGGACACCCCCCGACCCCTCTGGACAGCCCCCGACCCCTCTAGAAAGCACCCCCACCCCTCCTGGACACAACCCCCCACCCCCGACCTGCTTGGACACCCCCCTGGACACCCCCAACCCTCTGGACAGCCCCCCCACCCCTCATAAACACCACCACCCACCCCCTACCCCCTTGGACACCCCCCTGGACACCCCCCAACACCCACCCACACCCTTGGAAAGCCCCCCACACCCACCCACCCCCTTGTAAACCCCCCTGGACACCCCCGACCCCTCTGGACAGCCCCCCGCCCCTCCTGGACACCACCCCCCACCCCCTACCCCCTTGGACACCCCCCTGGACATCCCCCAACCCTCTGGACAGCCCCCCCACCCACCCGGACAACCCCAAATACCCTCTGGAGAGGCCGCCACCCACTTGGACAGCCCCCCACACCCATCCACCCCCTTGGACACCCCCCTGGACACCCCACCGACCCCTCTGGACAGGCCGCCACCCCCTTGGACAGCCCCCCACACCCACCCATCCCCTTGGACACCACCCTGGACACCCCCCGACCCCTCTGGACAGCCCCCGACCCCTCTAGAAAGCACTCCCACCCCTCCTGGACACAACCCCCCACCCCCGACCTGCTTGGACACCCCCCTGGACACCCCCCAACCCTCTGGACAGCCCCCCCACCCCTCCTAAACACCACCCCCACCCCCTACCCCCTTGGACACCCCCCTGGACACCCCCCAACACCCACCCACACCCTTGGACAGCCCCCCACACCCACCCACCCCCTTGTAAACCCCCCTGGACACCCCCCGACCCCAAATCCATGCACCTATGCCATGGTTGTGTGTGAATAAAGTAGTAACAACTGTAAAAGGGCAACCCATCCAAATGGACACGCCCCAACCCTCTCGGGGATTTATAGAAAACGATGAAAAATTAGTGAAATCATAAAATTACTCAATATTGCAAGTCGAACAAATAGATCTAGGAATGATAAATAAGATTATGGTGCCAAAACGAGTTAAAAGGGTTCGCAATCGAAGAATATTAGCTAGTTTCAACAAAAAAATCACAACACATATATATTTACTATCCGCGAAAAAAAAAAAACGAACGAGTGGGAGGATTACCTGAGTGCTGCGAGTTTAGATGATTGATCCGAGGAGATTAAATATGAGAAACGATGATCGCAAAACGAATCTAAACCAACGAAATGGACGAGCCGATTCGGGTTTACGCGCGAGAGAGACGAGTCGCGACTGTCGAAGGTAAACTCGCGAATGACAATCCACGGGTCCGGGTAAATTTTTAAATGAGTTATCACGTCGGTTATTCAATAACCGACGTGATAATTGTTTTAAAAACATTTATAACGTCGGTTATTTCAATAACCGACGTAAAAACCTTCCTCCGATTCATTTTTGACGTCGGTTATTTTATAACCGACGTTATAAAGGTCTCAAAATCCGCGTTTTTTGACGTCGGTTATTCCATAACCGACGTCAAAAACATCTGCGGATTCTTTTGTTACGTCGGTTATTTCATAACCGACGTAAAAAAGCCTTCAAAAACCGCGTTTGTTACGTCGGTTATTCAATAACCGACGTCAAAGGGCCTTCGAAAACCGCGTTTTGTACGTCGGTTATAAAAATAACCGACGTAAAAAACTTCGTTTTACATATTTTGACGTCGGTTTTATATAACCGACGTAAAAAATGGTGACATAAAAAACGTTTTCTGCACTAGTGTGACCTCTTAGTAGGGTTGGCTATCATAGTCGCCGATGATTCAAAGTAGACCCTCGACTGCTTAGGCATAATGGTAAGGCATGATTTGACCTACCTAAAGACTCACAAGAAAGAGGGGCACTTTACCCACCAAGTAACATCCTTGTGACGCAACCTAAAACTATATGGGCGAGTCAGTTCCCCCCACAAAGGATAGTAATGAGGTGCGGTGATTTGATCCCCTTTGACTTGGGCCTCTTGGGAAGATGAAATGGGGTGCTGGGAATAACATATGGATTTACTTGGAACTGATGAAAACTCACTTTTTTGGGTTGATCTATGATATGGAGATCCCCTTACTATCTTGTTTGGGAGTATTTGACTGAGAATATATATATATATATATATATATATATATATATCATATTGAAGCCCCCACTCCTTGGTGGTCTTGGTTACCCTTCTTCTAGGGGAGGTGAAGACACATGGGGTATGCCATGTTCTTTCTGTGTCTAGATTCCCATGTTTGGACATGTCTACTCTCTAGATATAGGTAGAAAAGAATCGATGAGGAGTTCATCTCCTCACTATATAGAGTTCCTTGTGTTTGGTTGAGTCTACTTTCACACTTCTATTGGGTTGAGCCACACTCTTTCTGTTTGCTTTACTATACCTAGTTCTATTTACTAATTCTCTTTTTTTGTATCACTTACTACCCCACTTCACATTTTTTGGGTGTCCTAATGGGTATGTATATACTCACCCCTACACCGGTTTTCCCTACACATGTAGTGTATTTTTCAGATGGAAGATAGGTCGATCATGACTACAGAGGAGTGTAGAATTACGGGTTGTCTGGATAGCGTATGTTAGTCAATGATGAGATACAGGACCTGGGCTCTCTTGGAATACACTATTTTCTAGTTATATTCATGTTGGGACTTATTTTTGGTTTGGGTATGTATTTTCCCCCTTTACTTTTCAGTATTTTCTGTTGTACGTTTGTACTGTCAAGAAGTTTATACATGTTTACTTTACTTAACATAAGTTGGATCTTTTTCTACTTTCCCTCTACACTTTTACCCTGAGTTGGTTGTGTTTGTGTGTATAGGTTCTTAGGAAAATGACTCCCTCAATCAGTTGTGCCTTCAGTTCTTATCTCCAACCCCTGGCCTATGGAGGTAGGATTGGGGTAGTTATGACTCAAGCCCCATCTTGGGTCGGTCATGAAAAAGTGGTATCAGATATAGTTACTTCCTTGTGACTTTGTTCAGACATTCCCTAAAAAGGAATTATTTGGGATTTAGGGAAACAATGTTGTAGTTTCTAGAGAGTATCTCTTAGTCCAGGTAGTCCAGTGATAGTACGGGTGGCCGAAGTATCCATTCATCGGGACCTTGATTACCCACTTGTTGACTCAGCACCCTGAGACATCTGTTTTGGGGAACACTCGTACAAGAATCATATAGGATCAAATACTTGAATATCCTTCTTAATTCAGATCCCCATTCTTTTTTTGATATATATATATATATATAATCACTTGACCACGATAATCCTTGACTATTTTTTGGATGCCTCCGCGACGACAACCTTCCAGGATACCAACTCTAGATCATGACGACAACCCTATGAGGTAAGAGGTCTCAGTTTAGGGCACATCATGAGATTCCATTCCACCTAGTAGATAAGTATCAGTGCCTCCACCCGTTACGATGTATTTCTTCCCATACAGACATGATGAGGACGTGGGAATGCTAAGTTCACTTTTTGAGTTCCAGCAATAGTGATCGATGCAGTTCCATAGTGAGCTAGATCCTTAGTTAGTAGAATATTGGCAGGAGTTGGAGGTCTATGTGTTCGGATTGATACAGAACCCAATGGACCAGAGGGGGGATTTGGTAGCAAAACATTTTCACAGAGTAGCTAGGTACTGATGGAGATTTCTTACCCAGATGCATGATGAGGTGATGCTCACTTGGGACAACATTCAACATCCCCTTTTCAAGGAGTAATGCCCCTTATTTTGCTCCATCTGGATTTAGAAGTTTCTAGAGCTACAATAGGGAGGGATGAATTTGGGGGAGTATGAAATGTGGTTCACTGACCTTACATGCTACTCTATTGACATGATCAAAGGTGCCTTCTTTCTAGAACAGAAGTTCGAGCAGGGACTCCATAGAGAGATCTGGGCCAGCGTAGTGCCCTTGTGCATCCATACCTATGCCAGGGTGCTAGAACGAAAACTCATGATGATGATATTCCTAGTTGAGGTATTCCAGGTGGTTGGATAAAGGGTCTAGAACAATAGGGATGAGTCATCTTCAGTAGTAGTTAGGTGCCATAGGTCTAGGAACTGGAGACCCTTCCATGATCAGACTTAGGGGCATGGTCTCCCCATAAAGGGGCAGCGCAAAGCATCACGAAAACCTGTAACACCCCGAGATTTTATGAAAAATATTCTTTTCATTAATGTCTTGTGTTATACGCTACAACAAAAGGAGCTTTCACAACACACATCTCTAACCTGGCTTGAATTACACGCAATCGCGACCTTCCACGATAGCGTGTGTTGTACGCAACACCAAGTTTCGATAAACAACGATATGCTATTAAAATATTATTAAAACTAGACGTTATGAATAGTAATAACCACTTTTTGAAATTTTGTAAATTATATTTTTCAAAATGGACTTCATTTTTTGGATTCGGAATATCGAAATTAGGTTAGGGTGAAATTTTGGTGATTTTCGGATAACTTTCATATTTTGATGAATAGTGAAAATTACTAAATTTTAATTAAAAACAACTTTTTCAATCGAAATAATTAATAGTGATAATTTATTAATTTGAGTGGTTTTAAAGTATATTTAGAATATATTTTTACAATTTAATACAATGTTGGTCATTGGATGTAATTTCACATTTAAACCAGTTATAAACAAGTGTCAATCTTTTGATAGTTATTATCTCTTAAAAACACGTCTTTTGTTTTGACGATGGGAATTAATTTTTAAATTAATTAATGAAACTGATATGTTTTGAATTTGGTAAAATAGAAATCATTTTTGAGTTCATAATATCAAATATAGCTTAGGCCTAATTTTTGGTATTTTTCTGAAAACTTTCAATTTTTGATGAATAGTGAAACCACTAAGTGGTAGTTAAAAAAAACTGAATTTTTCATAAAACTTAATTTTACCGCTTCTGTGAGTGGAATTTCAAAAATCCAAGAGACACGGTTGATTTCAGTAAGTAACATGTGGTTCAATGAGGTGAAAATAATTTTTGGTGAATAGTAACTTTTTACTTTTATTTACCACGGTTAAAAGTAAATAGGGTAATTAAGGGTAAAAATGATATTATTATTACCCTAACACAAGTCCTAATTCTACTGGATAAGTGTAATTCGACCAAAAACAAACTTAGGAATAAAATATGACCATTTAGGCCCACTTGAATTAGATTAGGGCATTTATTATTATTTAATTCAAAGAAGAGTTAAAAGAGTTAAAATCAAAGTTTATTAAATAAATAATTTTTAATATAGGTTTATACATAAGATAAATTCGACTATAAATATTAATTAGAAATATAAAACGATTTCCTACATAATGGTATTTTATTTGTAATTTTTAAACATTAAATAATTTAATTTATTTATGACACAATGATGATGAAGTAATTATCTTATTAATGAAATATTGACATAATTGATGTTATAAATACCCAAATAGATATAATTTGAGACTTTTTATGAATTCCACTAATTTTCATGGATAATATGACATGTTAGTATTTATTTAATTAACTTTGTTTGAAGTTACCATTCTGCTATGAGTTTCACAAAAATCAATTACTAAATAGTGTCAAAATTGACATAAAATAGTTTTTAAAACAAATATTATATTATTAATTGTTATTTGATTCCTAAAAATCTAAGGTTCGGCCAAATGACTTAGATAAGGTAATATATATTAATAATAAACAACTTGGGGTTCGTTTGGCTTCTTATAGTAAGTTTATTAACCTTATAGTGTAAGAACAGAAGAAGACACAGTAAAAGTAAAATTATTTAACTTAATGTTAAATCTAAATGATAAGGTTAAAATAGGAACCTAAACTTGTCTAAATTCTATTGGATGAGAGTATTTCGACACATCCCCACCTTAGCCTCTAAATAAATCAATTTGGAGCTATTTAAAACTGAACTTGACTTTATAATAAAATAATATTTTTAGTTATTCCAAAAGGTGCCCCTTTCCACCCTTATAAAAGGGCACCTCCTCCCTCTCTTCCTCACACAAAATTGAGCCTTCAAGCTCGGCCAACCCCTGCCAAATTCTCTTCTCCACTTCCCTAGAAACTTCCTAGAGGTTCTGGTCTTCCTCAAAGACCAATTTTTGTGCCCTAAGAGGAGGTCTCAACGAGGCGCTTCAAAGAAGAGGTAATTTCCGTTACCGATTCTTTCACCTTTATTTCTTCTTCCACTTCTTCTTCTTAGGTTGTTTCATTATAAAGTAATAACATCAGTATCAATAATATACTGATATGTTATTATAAGTTTGAAAAAAATCCTATTTCACCATCTATCCGTCCTACGGAAAAAGAAATCACCGCGCGTGCGTACGTACAGAATACCGTCTCCACGCCGTGGTGTAATCTATTTTCCACCACCACCTTACTTGGATGGGTATAATGGTGTAAATAATTACTATATATGACTATTATAAAGTGATATTTATTCTAAAATAGTATACATATAATCCAATACAATTCCACGATCATAGGAACGATATCATCACTCGTGCGTACGTACGGAATACCATCTCCACGATGTGATGCGACTCGTTCTACATGATCTTCATTTCATAATGATTATATAAATAAATTGAATGAATTAATATGATATATATGACAATAATACCATTCTGGAAATGAGGTATCTATAACCTAAAGAAAAGAATAAGAATTTATTCGACAAAACACTCATAAGAACAAAAAGTTATAAACACCCGAATAACAAGTAGCAATGAAATATTACTACTATGAAGCTTAGAATATGACCATATATGATATCATAAAAATAAGTATCATTCTGGAATAAGTCAATAACATTATTTAAATCATTATAAAGGAGGTTCGGACACTTACAAAGCAAGTCAGACCTAAGGTAAGGGAAAATATCACAATCTCATTTTTATCCGAGATTGTTTATACTTTGGTATTTACTGGGGTGTATTTTATCATCCACATCCATGTTTCCTCAATATGTAATATTTATATAATTATACAATAATTTATATAAACTTTTACCTTTCGGTGAGTTTTTAGTAAAAGATATGAAAGGAATCTTTTGTCGTTTTCCGTACGAGGTACTTTTTGACTTTTCCGACAAAAGTACGAGAAAAATGTTTTCTTTTAACTTATACGGCATGAATGGATTTTTAAAACATTATTTCCAAGAATATTACTTTACAAGTTTTAAAGTTTATTTTTAATCAACTTCTTTTAGTTTATAATTGTATGACATATTAAGAAAGGAAAAGTGTTTTTGATGTAGAAAGGATATTTTCCTCAAGAATGAAGTTCAAGTGTTTTATCAAAATTATTTTCCATCTAAGATGATAAAGGGTTCTATTTTTATCCCTATTATTACATTGATTTGACTATGTTGTGATGGAATTATTTTTATGAATTCCTTTATCATATATGAATTGTTTTATGATGTCATGATGTTTAAGATTCCCATTTTTATTACATGGGTTATGCAATGATGTATGATTTATGATTTTGTGGCACACATAATAATGGTATAATTATGAGATGGGTGGGACCTATATCTCCCTCCAATGCATTGGGTAAAGATTTTATATCTCATGAGATAGACATGGCTGGAATGGTAGGTTATACCGGTTCAGTGAAACAGGACTGAAACGAGGGTGACTCGGTTCAGAAATGGACTTTGTCCACTACGATAGTCTTGGAAATGAATCTTGACTAATAAGCTATGATTCTATATGATTATGTGTGTATGCCACAAAGTTTCATGTTTTAAGTTATGATTATTGGGATTTCATTTCACTACTATGATTTATCCCATGTTATGAAATTATGCTCTCTTTTGCAGGTTAAGATTTCCAAAATGTTATGTTCTTATGAAAATGATGTGATTGATATTTCTTTTGTTTACCCTTACTGAGAATTTGAGCTCACCCTTTTATGTTTTATTTTCCCCAGGATATAAAGAAAGGTTTTAGGTAAAAAAGGAAGATCTTTGTGGGAGATGTTGAAGATCTTTCACCACGATTAGAAGATTATATTCCGAGTTTCCAAAGACACTAAACTATTACGATTATTGTGTGTGTGTTTTTGTTATGTACTAAGTATTCCACAAAAGTAATGTAATATCAATGTACGTCAAGCTTTGGGTCTCTACAGTTGGTATCAGAGGAAAGGTTTAGTCAACCTTTGGAAACTAGGATGCGAAAACGTTAGTGAGATCCCTAGAGATATTTCTAAGGTATGTCTAGGGATGCCCCTAAGGGTAAGTATATGTATAGGATATAGTCCTAGAACTATGGTAACGATCATAGAATTTAACCTAAGATGTTAGATATTGATGTTACTCCCCCTTTATTATGATTTTTTCCTCTCACACTATTCTTTTTGGGTTTTAGAAAATGGCTGGAAACAAGATTATTCACAATAATGGAGGATATGATGGACAATGGAATGATATTTTTCATGAGCAACCAAATGAAATGGGATTTGGAAGTCCAAACATAATTATTATACTGAATCAGCAATCTCATAATATGATCAATAATGTAAAATTTGGCAAGTTTCCTGACTCGGCTAATAAGAGAAATATGGAGTTTCATGATGATCATAGAGGAAAGAAGGTTCAATTTCCCATATGTAAATCTTGTGGGAAGAGGCATCAAGGAGAATGTTTCAAAGGAACTGGAAGATGCTTTGGGTGTGGAAAAGAAGGACACAAATCCAGCAAGTGCAAAGGAAAAGGTTCAGTTAACACCAGGGATGAGGATAATGGTATTTCTACGGCATCAACAGTGGTTAAATGTTTTAAATGTGGAATGTACGGGCATTATGCAGACCAATTCCCTAAGGGAAAGTCTCATGAAAAGAATCAGTATGGTCGTATGGGTAGTATTTATGTGGATGATGATGAAGAGACTAGAAATGATATGTGAGATGAAAGAATTATTGAAGCTTGGTCAATGGTTTAAGAATGTAGTGGAATGATTACATGTTTATCATGTGTAATGTTGTATAAGTAATCTCATGGTACTATGGAATAAAGAGATATCTAAGGATTGTTACACTGTTGTCTTTCCTTGAGTTTTGAAAGTGTATGATTAATGTTACCAGTATCCATGAAAGGTTATTCAGATATTTTTGGAATGTAGATGATATGCGCATAATGAAGGGATAAGGAGAAAATTAAATGTTTGATAGTATTCAGGAGCTCATGATTGATATAAGGAGAAGGTTATATCATGGTTTGAGTATATAGAATTTTTGGATTTTGGTATGTGGAAAGAGTTAATATTTGACAGCATTCATGTTTTCACTAAGGTTTAATGGGTATTCATTTTTCAAGAGAATACATCATTAAGTTATTCACATGATTGGAGAGTGACCAACAAGATATATGGCAGATAAATGATGGTATTCACATGCTTGGTTGACGACAGTTCAAGTTATCGTTTTCTTTATACTATGAGCTTGGACCGAAGTATTTTAGATAAGCCTAAAGATTGGAATGGATTATGTTAACCATAAGTTAGTATTGTTTAAGGATAGAATTTTTTTTGATATTATTTATGTGATGTTATAGTAATGTAGTTTTCGAAAAAGGACAACCTGCAGGACGAGTGACAGCCCATCGCGGCGGACAAGGCTGTGGGAATCGAACCCACAACTGAAGTGCGACTGGCCTTTATCGCCTACCACTGGCCTACAGGAAGTCCCTGTTTAGTATAAACTAGTTTTATTATATTAAGCAGTATGATATATGAAGTATAAGTCCATTTTAGGAACCATATATCATTAATCTCACTATAGATGGACTTATGTATTTTTTGATAAATTTTCTAACCTTTTGTTTGAGACAGATGGAATGACCCATTATTCTATCATATGATATGCTAACACATCACGAATGACAAATTAGACTTCATTTCATTAAGAGATGAAGTGGAAATTTTCCAAATAACGACCAATGGTGAGACTATACCGAAATCACGAAAGTATTTCTTCTAATTCCAATTTCATGAACTTTAGGGAAACGATCTTGAAAACCAAAAAATGTTGTCCTAGTGCTCTTATATCTGATGAATCAGATGGTACCTTAGATCTTCACAAATATATGGCTTTGGATTGATGGTTTTTCCATAGCCATGTTCTCTACCACTCTCCATTAGAACATGATGGTTAGATTTCTCTTCCATATCCATATTTTCACCTATGTGGAAACCCAGTGATTAGTTTATTTGGGTAACCGTTACATTTAATACTTTTGTTTTTAAAGATTGGTTTTGGTATTCCTTTTTAAGATGTGGGTTTCTATTAAAGAAACTTTCGAATAGTAAACCATTTATAACCCCGACGAATTTCGAGGGCGAAATTCATTTTAAGGGGGGTAAAATGTAACAACCTGAGATTTTATGAAAAATATTCTTTTCATTAATGTCTTGTGTTATACGCTACACCAAAAGGAGATTTCACAACACACATCTCTGACCTGGCTTGAATTACACGCAATCGCGACCTTCCACGATAGCGTGTGTTGTACGCAACACCAAGTTTCGCTAAACAACGATATGTTATTAAAATATTATTAAAACTAGACGTTATGAATAGTAATAATCACTTTTTGAAATTTTTTAAATTATATTTTTCAAAATGGACTTCATTTTTTGGATTCGGAATATCGAAATTAGCTTAGGGTGAAATTTTGGTGATTTTCAGATAACTTTCATATTTTGATAAATAGTGAAAATTAATAAATTTTAATTAAAATAAACTTTTTCAATAGAAATAATTAATAGTGATAAATTATTAATTTGAGTGGTTTTAAAGTATATTTTGAATATATTTTTACAATTTAATACAATGTTGGTCATTGGATGTAATTTCACATTTAAACCAGTTATAAACAAGTGTCAATCTTTTGATAGTTATTATCTCTTAAAAACACGCCTTTTATTTTGACGACGGGAATTAATTTTTAAATTAATTAATGAAACTGATATGTTTTGAAATTGGTAAAATAGAAATCATTTTTGAGTTCATAATATCAAATATAGCTTAGGCCTAATTTTTGGTATTTTTCTGAAAACTTTCAATTTTTGATGAATAGTGAAACCACTAAGTGGTAGTTAAAAAAAACTGAATTTTTCATAAAACATAATTTTACCGCTTCTGTGAGTGGAATTTCAAAAATCTGAGAGACACGGTTGATGTCAGTAAGTAAAATGTGGTTCAATGAGATGAAAATAATTTTTGGTGAATAGTAACTTTTTACTTTTATTTACCACGGTTAAAAGTAAATAGGGTAATTAAGGGTAAAGATGATATTATTATTACCCTAACACATGTCCTAATTCTATTGGATAAGTGTAATTAGACCAAAAACAAACCTAGGAATAAAATATGACCCTTTTGGCCCACTTGAATTAGATTAGGACATTTATTATTATTTAATTCAAAGAAGAGTTAAAAGAGTTAAAATAAAAGTTTATTTAATAAATAATTTTTAATATAGGGATATACATAAGATAAATTCGACTATAAATATTCATTAGAAAGATAAAACGATTTCCTACATAATGGTATTTTATTATTAATTTTTAGACATTAAATAATTTAATTTATTTATGACACAACGATGATGTAGTAATTATCTTATTAATGAAATATTGACATAGTTGATGTTATAAATACCCAAATAAATATAATTTGAGACTTTTTATGAATTCCACTAATTTTCTAGGATAATATGACATTTTATTATTGATTTAATTTACTTTTTTTGAACTTCTAATTCTGTTATGATTTTCACAAAAATCAATTACTAAATAGTGTCAAAATTGACATAAAATAGTTTTTAAAACAAATATTATATTATTAATTGTTATTTTATTGATAAAAATCTAAGGTTCGGCCAAATGACTTAGATAAGGTTATATATATTAATAATAAACAACTTGGGGTTCGTTTGGATTCTTATAGTAAGTTTATTAACCTTATAGTGTAAGAACACAAGAAGACACGGTAAAAGTAAAATTATTTAACTTAATGTTAAATCTAAATTATAAGGTTAAAATAGGAACCTAAACTTGTCTAAATTCTATTGGATGAGAGGATTTCGACCCATCCCCACCTTAGTCTCGAAATAAATCAATTTGGAGCTATTTAAAACCGAACATGACTTTATAATAAAATAATATTTTTTGTTATTCCAAAGGTGCCCCTTTCCTCCCTTATAAAAGGGCACCTCCTCCCTCTCTTCCTCACACAACTTTGAGCCTTCAAGCTCGGCCAACCCCTGAAAAATTCTCTTCTCCACTTCCCTAGAAACATCTTAGAGGTTCTGGTCTTCCTCAAAGACTAATTTTAGTTCCCTAAGAGGAGGTCTCAAAGAGGCGCTTCAAAGAAGAGGTAATTTCCATTACCGATTCTTTCACCTTTATTTCTTCTTCCACTTCCTCTTCTTAGGTTGTTTCATTATGAAGTAATAACATCAGTATCACTCATATACGTATATTTTATAATAAGTATGAAACAATCCTATTTCACCATCTATCCATCCTACGGAAAAAGAAATCACCGTGCGTGCGTACGTACAGAATACCGTCTCCACACCGTGGTGTAATCTATTTTCCACCACCACCTTACTTGGATGGGTATAATGGTGTAAATAATGACTATATATGAATATTATAAAGTGATATTTATTCTGAAATAGTATACATATACTCCAATACAATTCCACGATCATAGGAACGATATCATCACTCGTGCGTACGTACGGAATACCGTCTCCATGATGTGATGCGACTCGTTCTACATGATCTTCATTTCATAATGATTATATAAATAAATTGATGGAATTAATATGATATATATGACACTAATACCATTCTGGAAATGAGGTATCTATAACCTAAAGAAAAGAATAAGAATTTATTCGACAAAACACGCATAAGAACAAAACGTTATAAACACCCGAATAACAAGTAGCAATGAAATATTACTACTAAGAAGCTAAGAATATGACCATATATTATATCATAAAAATATGTATGATTCTGGAATATGTCAATAACATTATTTAAATCATTATACAGGAGGATCAGACACTTACAAAGCAAGTCGGACCTAAGGTAAGGGAAAATATCACAATCTCATTTTTATCCGAGATTGTTTATACTTTGGTATTTACTGGGGTGTATTTTATCATCCACATCCATGTTTCCTCAATATGTAATATTTACATAATTCTAAAATAGTTTATATTAACTTTTACCTTTCGGTGAGTTTTTAGTAAAATATATGAAAGGAATCTTTTGTCGTTTTTTGTACGAGGTACTTTTTGACTTTTCCGACAAAAGTACGAGAAGAATGTTTTCTTTTAACTTATACGGCATGAATGGATTTTTAAAACATTATTTCCAAGAATCTTCCATTAAAAGTTTTCAAGTTTATTTTTAATCAACTTCTTTTAGTTTATAATTGTATGACATATTAAGAAAGGAAAAGTGTTTTTGAAGTAGAAAGGATATTTTCCTCAAGAATGATGTTCAAGTGTTTTATCAAAATTATTTTCCATCTAAGATGATAAAGGGTTCTGTTTTTATCCCTATTATTACATTGTTTTTATTATGTTGTGATGGAATTATTTTTATGAATTCCTTTATCATATATGAATTGTTTTATGATGTCATGATGTTTAAGATTCCCATTTTTATTACATGGGTTATGCAATGATGTATGATTTATGATTTTGTGGCACACATAAGAATGGTATCATTATGAGATGGGTGGGACATATATCTCCCTCCAATGCATTGGGTAAAGATTTTATATCTCATGAGATAGACATGGCTGGAATGGTAGGTTATACCGGTTCAGTGAAACAGGACTGAAATGAGGGTGACTCGGTTCAGAAATGGACTTTGTCCACTAAGATAGTCTTGGAAATGAGTCTTGAATAATAAGATATGATTCTATATGATTATGTGTGTATGACACAAAGTTTCATGTTTTTAGTTATGATTATTGGGATTTCATTTCACTACTATTATTTATCCCATGTTATGAAATTATGCTCTCTTTTGCAGGTTATGATTTTCAAAATTTTATGTTCTTGTGAAAATGATGTGATTAATATTTCTTTTGTTTACCCTTACTGATCATTTGAGCTCAACCTTTTATGTTTTATTTTCCCCAAGATATAAATAAAGGTTTTAGGTAAAAAAAAGGAAGATCTTTATGGGAGATGTTGAAGATCTTTCACCACGATTAGATGATTGTATTCCGAGTTTCCAAAGACACTAAACTATTACGATCCTTGTGTGTGTGTTTTTGTTATATACTAAGTATTCCACAAAAGTAATGTAATATCCATGTAAGTAAAGCTTTGGGTCTCTACAAAACCCATAGAGTTCCGATGATACAATTATGATGGGTGATTTCACATGGCCTGAGACAGCCCGACTAGGATTGCTGAGAATCATAGGAAGATAGAAAACAGACCACCATAGTAGAGGTATCTTTGTGATCCGAGATCTCCTTGCCAGGGACAGGGCGGTCCTTCGGGAGGAAGAGAAGGAAGATAAGTGGTAGGAGTTGTTGGTGGGAAACAAAAGTACATCGCTCCCCTAGAACCACCACTAGGTGGCCCACATCTTGCCTAGAGATCCGGTAGACATGGTTTGAGACAGCTGCAGGCTATGAAAACCTATAACCCAGTGGCACACAAGATGATTCAAGGTACAGTTTTTGTTTCCCCTACTCATTCATCATTACTAGTAAACATAATTTCTATCCATTATTTTATCACTTGACTATTTTTGTTGGAGCTCAAGCTTCCAATAGAGACACTAGCACAACAACTATGCCCTGAGGTTCCTATTGGGAACACTTCCTCGATATCCTTCATCTTCTGGAAGTGAGAGCTATCACTTGGAGGAGAGAGGTCCACATGGGACCTATTGGTCATCATGATGGATTTCTATGACATAATTAGAGAAATTTATTGACTTTCCCTGGTTCGATCCCAGATTTACTGTCACCATAGGTTAGTCAGATGCCTACACCCTAATGAGATGAGGTTCTCTTTTTTCGGTGAGAGAGACCTCATCGCGGGACAAGTGGGAACTGTGAGCATGAGTTTACGACCTAATAAACATAATCTTGTTAGTATGATCCCCATATTAATATACTCTTTATAAATCTATATATCTTCAGTGTTGGAGGATTACATCTATGTCTTTCTTGAAGACGTTCTCGGACTACCTCCAAGGAGGGAGTTAGAGTTTTGCATCAACATGCTTCCATGGAATTCCCATATATATTCTTGTACATATCATATGGAACCCACTGAGCTCCAAGATGAAAGGATACAATTATTGAACCTTTTTTATAATGGCTTTATCAGACCCAGTGTGTCCCCCTGGGCAGCCCCAGTTCATTGTGTGTGAAGAAGGAATACAGAAGCTTACGGCTTTGTGTGGATTATTTTTTCCTGAACCGGGCCATGATAAGAAAACAATACACCATTATGAGGATTTATGACCTCTTTTATCAGTTTAGGGGTGTGGGATGGTTCTATTAGATCAATCTCAGGTCCGATTACCACCAACAGTGGGTTCGTGAGGCTTATATTTTGAAGTTGTCATTTTTATGTATCTATGGGCACTACAAGTTCCTAGTGACGCCCTTAGGCATGATAAATTCCCCCAATGTTTTTATTTATTTGATGAACCATATATTCAAGACATACATGGATTATTTTTTCATTGTTCGCATCAATGACATACTCATCTACTCTGTGATAGAGGAGGAGAATGTAGAGAACCTAAGTAGGGTCTTTGATTTACTTTGAGAGAAATAGATTTATGGAAATCACTCGAAATGATAGTTTTGGATACAAATGGTTTACATTATAAGGAACATCATTTCTGAGAATGGTTTATCCATAGACCTAGTGAGTGTCGAAGTAGTACTCTCTTGGGAGTCACTGAAGAATGTTTCGAAGGTGCATAGATTTCATAGATTGGTGGAATACTATCAGATATTTTTGGTTGACATCTCCCAAATCACATCCCCATTAACTACTTTGGCATGGAAGGGATAGTTATTAACCTTGTGTAAGTAGTTCTAGATGGAATTTGAGGAGTTGAGGAAGAGTATGTATAAGGCCCCGACCTTAAACATTACTTATTATTGAATTAAAAGAATAATTCACATTGAGGATCTTTTCAGGTTTAGAGTTTTAGAGAATTAAGACATAACTATTACATCTCAAATATTACAAAGTAGACACATCTACTCAACTTCCATTTTTTCCACAAAAAAAACTCTTGAACACAAGGGTCATGTCTAGTTCCTTGTTTTAGACAGCCTGACATTTCCTTGATCCCATCCTTGACCATATTCATCTTTATGTCCTGTGAAAAACATTTCAAAAAAACTTGGGATGAGAATAAAAATCTCAGTAAGGGTTATAACAATACGGAAAGAAAACATTAGTCCATGTATACATAATAATCAATGAAATCATACTTTACTCATAAAACATAAGAAATTTAACATACCTCATGAAATCCTAAGATTTATGCATAACTCAATAGAAATCATAAGGAATAAATGTATCATGATGCATTCATAAAATTCTTACGTAGGGATTAACCCTCATGGTTATGTTTGGAATACACATCACAGTATATTCCCTAAATCTCTTTGGAGAAACCTTAGCGTTTAACTCTTTCGCGTTTCCCAATGCATTGGAAAGCTATATCAGGCTCACCTGCCCTTAGTTTATCACGGGACCACCCATCTTCATAATCAATGCCCAAGAACCATAACATAATCATAGCACACAACTTAATCAAAAAGTAAAGATAACATTCCCACATTTCAATATCAATATAACATTTTAAGATATTGAAATAATGAATCCATTCTAAAAACCATTTTCAAAACCATTTAAAAAATTTAACAAAGAGATTTTTGAATCAAAATGTCCCATACCACATTGAAGATTTTAACATTTTAAAACATTAAAATCCATATAAATAAATCCTTAAAACCATTTTGAAAACATGGATATTAATGAGAAATATTTATAAGAATAAATCATTAAAACATTTAAAACGATATTTTAGTTAACGGGTTTTTAACAAAATGAGAGACACTTGAATACAATAATTTAGGAATAACATTTAATTAGAACTTTATAATATCATGAGAATAAACGGATTCATGATATAATATTCCAAAGGATAGTATATACACTATATAAGAGTGAACTAGTGCATAACAACAATGAAGTCTCAATAGAAATGTAAAATGAGATGAAATCCATTATAAAGAAGGTATCCTTAAATTAAGGATAAATCAATCTCATAATTATGTGTGAAAAATATAAATACACCAAATATAAGTGGATATTAAGTGTAAAACAATCAAAGTCCATTCTCACATATTCAAAGGATGACATATTCAATAACTACACGTTGAACCCAAAGAAATCGAAATTAGGTTAAAAAGTTCCCTTGACAGCCTAACAACGTCACATCAAATTTTAGAAATAGATTTGATGAGAGAGATAAAGGGTATATCATCAGTTGGACATAAAATTTAAGGTAATAAGGATATATAAGAACATATCTCCACATAATAAGATGAAAATTAAAAGACATAACAAAAGAAGTCTATTAAAAAGAGGAGGGTGAAAGGTTCCCTTACCGATTTGGGTAACTTTCGAAACGTACACCACTTTGAAGAATGGTCATACAATGAAGATGTAAATACGCATAAATGAAATTATATTACAAAAATAGTATAATAATGGTCAGTACATACACCACTAAAAGGAAATGGTGGAAAATGTAGCATAAATCTCACGAGAATAAAAGTGAGATGAAAAATCCCTTACAAAAACTCGGCAGCCTAACGACGCCACTTAAAACTTCCAAAAATGGATTGATGAGATAAAATAGGGTATCTCATCATAAAATGTACATAAAGGGGAATAAAATAACATCCCCCAAAATAAAAAATAGGAGCTTAAAATAAGTGACATAATGGAGAGTACTTAAAAAGAAAGAGAGAGGATGGATCTCTTACGAAAATTCGGCAGCCTAACGACGCCACTCAAAACATCAAAAATGGATTGATGAGAGAAAATAGGGTCTCTCATCATATGAAAATAAAAAATTACAGTAAGATTAATAGAAAATAACATCCCAATAATAAGAAATATGAGTTTAAAGGAATGACATAAAAGAGTGTACCTAAAAAGAAAGAGAGGGGTATGATCCCTTACCTCAAGTACGCATTGTCTTGTTCATTTCTTTATATTCCTGAATAATAAACTTTGGTCAATTTATAATTTCTTAAGGACATCCTTTAAAAATTATTATTCAGTTCATATCACATATTATAATGTTATAATAATTGTTTAATAATGTTAGATCATATCAGACGTTTTTCCGATGTTTGGTATATGAGTAAAAAAATGAACTTGTCTGAAAATGATTTCCCATGTAGTTATAAGTAAATAATTTCCAAAATAGTATTAATGATTAAAATATCATATATATCCAGTATATATTAATTTTATACTATTCCATAACATCTGAAGATAAAAAATGAAAAGCACCGTTCATGGAGACGGTAGGCCGTATGTACGCATGAACGCTACTTTCATTTTTTTGTCATATTAATGGAATTAAAAATAAATGAGAGATATATATTATAATTACATTATAATATATATGTTATATAGGTCACATATGTTAATTAATTTCATTCTTTATACATTCCATGTTTTTCATTAATGAGTCACATCACTTGATGGGGCGGTAGTCCACACTTCCTCATATGAAATTATCACATTTCCACAACATGCAAAGAATAAAGGTATGTTTTAAATATAAAAGACAGAATCATATAGTAAACATAAATACCATATATATCATATATAAAATACAGTGACATCTTAATGGCCACCTTTAAAGGTGTTAACAGAATATTGAACAATCATCATTTCTTGAGGCAAAAAATCGCCAACCACAGAAACAGTATGTTCTTTAACCATTAGATGAAGGTTTGTGTATGTGTAGCTCTAATAATTCTCATAAAAAAATCCTAGTATATTGAAGATATATATTATATTACAAAAGAAATTAATAAAAAGAGTTTACGGGGTTGGAGAAGAAAAATAAAAATAAGAACACAAGAGAAGACACTACCTCTAAATCAGGTAACTCTTTTTGATTTGAGCTCAAAGGCTTCATTGGAAAGACTTTGCCAAAAGTGAGGCTTATAGGAGTAAGAGAGGGATTTTTAGAGACAAAATGTGTAGGGGATGGCTGAGCCAAAGGCTTGATAGGTGTGGGTAAGGTGGTATAGGTGGGGGCCTTTTATAAGAGGAGAGGAAGGGCACTCTTGGGACGTTATAAAAGGTTACTTTATTATAAAATGAGTTTCGGTTTTTAAAGGTTCCACAATTATATATTTCAAGTATAATGTGATTAGAGTTCGAAATATACTCATCCAATATGTTTTTTACATGTGTAAGTATTATATTTTACATTATATTTTCATTTTATTTAAATTGTTATATAATGATGTAATCACTGCATCATCATGGTGTCATAAATAATTAAATTTATTTATTGTCTAAAATTTTTAAAAAAATATAATTATTTAGGAAATCTTTTTATATTTCTAATGAATATTTATAGTCAAAAATATTACTTGTATAACCCCATTTAAAAATTGTTGTAGTAAAACAACACATCTTTGTGACATTTTAATTTTAACTTTAAATAAAAAGTTATTGATGTCATTTTCCTATCAAAGTGGCTCCATGGGGTACCCCAGTTGACCCATGGATTGTCTTGGTTGTCCATGACTCATCCAATAAGGGTAGAACAAGTTTAAAGGTCATTTTATATTATTAAAACATTATTTTACCTTAAATTACACTAATTACATCTAATCGCGATTAAAAACATAAAAGTTACTATTCACCAAAAAATTATTTTAATCCCATTGAACCAGATTTTAATTCATAATGAAAAACATGTATGTAAGATTTTTGAAATTCAAAACACAGAGGTGGTAAAATTTCATTTAAATGAAAAATCAGTTTTTAAGTACCACTTAGTGGTTTCACTATTCATCAAAAATTGAAGTTTTTCAGAAAAATACCAAAAATTCAACCTAAGCTATATTTGATATTCCGAATTCAAAAATGATGTCTATTTTACAAAATTAAAAACATATAAGTTACATTAATTAATTTAATAAATAATTCCCGCTGTCAGAATAAATAGCGTGTTTTTATGAAACCATATATATCAAAATATTGACACTAGTTTAAGTCCAATTTCAAAGTGAAATTAATTCCAATGACCACTATTGGATTAAATGGTAAAAATATATTCTAATTTAAATTTAAAACCAATTAAAAATATAAAATAATCATATAAATAAATTATATTAAAAAGTGGTTTTGAATTAAAATACAACATTTTTCACTATTTATTAAAAAATGAACTTTATCGGAAAAATACCAAAAATTTACAAAAATTAAATTTTGATGTCTCGATTCTAAATAATAATTTTATTTTGTCAAATACAACATATAAAATTGTCAAAAAGTGGATTTAAAGGAGGTTCACCATCAAAACGCGGTTAAAACAATCTTTTAAAAATATTAGAGTATTTGTTCTTAAAATTGGATTCATTTGGATTTTAAGCCTCTAACATTTATTGGATAAATGTAAAAATATTTAACAAACATACATAATCATTTTGTATTTATTTCTGTTCATTCCCTCCATTAAAACGACTAGGAATTAAATATAATTATATAATTATATTATTAGTGTGCAACGTAAGATTTCAAAGAAACTCATTGTGGAGTATTGGGTACGCCATCGAGCATATCATTACCTTTAAAGCAGTATTAACATTTTATTCACAAATATTGATAGACATTAGAATGTAATATTATTTATTTACCTAGGATGTTACATCTTTTCCCCCTTTTGGGAATTGTGTCCTCGCAATTTCAAAATTGGTCTTGGAAACTTTATTGAAAGTCCCTCATTGAAACAAGAGTCAGTAAAAATATCACTTTAAAAGGAAGGGAGAGAAGTACAAAGGTCACCCGTGTTAACCCATACTAGGATTCCAAGTATGAAAATATGGATATGGAGGAAAAAACAAAGGGTCATGTTCTGATAGAGTGTGATAGTAAACATGTCTAAGAGAATGTTAACCACAAGAAAATCACAAACTTGTGATGGGTTAAACAGTATTCGATTCCCCAGTAAGAAAAGTTAACAGACAAAATTTTTGTTTTAAGTTACTCTTAATTGAAGAATTTATTTTTGAGCTTAACTAAATCAAAATGAAACATACTTACTTGTCACGTAGACTTTCAACTTTTAATAGATTCCTTAATCAAACTCATATTTTCTCTAAAAGATGGGTATTTAGGAAGACTTGTTCGCATTAAGAGTACTATAATCAACTTCTTGAGAATAACCTAATCCACAAAAGATAACTATATATTTCCCTTGTCTTTAGATCTCAACCAAAACAAAACCAAAAAGTTTAGTATGAGATTAGATAATACCCAAAAGGATTTTTTTTTACAAAAATAAAAACTACTCCTAATCTCCCAAATTTGTCAAACAAAACCCAAAGTTCAACAAAGACCATTCAATAAACATCTATCCATAAAATTCTTCAATGTAATCCAAAATAAGATTGAAACCCAAATCTCTGAAGGATTTAATAACATAGTCTCCTAAGATAAATCTTAACATTTTTCTCCAAAATAACATCAGTTACTCTTACAGTCTCATAATAAAAATTAATTAACCTAATCACATATCCTCCATGATAGGATAATAATTTCCATTGATAACCCAAAATCAACGTACTCTTAATTCATAAAATCATCTAACTAAAAAGAATCATTCAAACTAACCAGGGACTTCACATAGTCCAGTGGTAGGCGATAAATACCAGTTGCACTTTGGTTGTGGGTTCGATTCCCACATCTTTGTCCGACGCGACGGGTTGTCAAACGGTCTGAGTGTTGTCCTTTTTACAAAACTATATAATTCTTAAAACATTCCCCAATAAGAGATAAAATATTAAAAAATAACCATAACATAATTTAACCTCAATTTTACCTCATTCCTTTCATCTTCCATCATAACATATAGTAACCCATAATTACCTCAAAAGTAAGGATTATATAAACCATAATTGTTACCTTTATAATTATCACATGAACTTCCACATAGAGTTGGTTCTCTCATACAAGATGCATTAGAGAACTCACGAAGGTTCAAGTGGTTGATCATGACTCCTGATAGTTGGTTTAGAATAACCACGAGATTTCTCATTGAATCCCCCATTTCATCCAGTATCTTAATAAGAGAACCACCACAGTTTCCTTCAAACCCATTGACACTTTGGTGCCTACTAGATCCATCCATTTACTAAAACTAGAAATATCAGTGTGAGTATATCAACAAAATCATTATGTACTAAAGAGGAAGATAAACACTATGATATACTTATCCAAGTTATCTCAAACTCATTCCAGGCTTCAAAATTTACAATGACTCTATCTAATATAAGAACCAATGTGGTTATACACAACTTGTCACTTAACACTATAACCTCTAATTTTATCTAAACTGACCTCTGAAACCAACTATAAGGCCCCGTCCTTAAACATTATTATTATTGAATTAAATGAATAATTCACATTGAGGATCTTTTCATGTTTAGAGTTTTAGAGAATTAGGACATAACTATTATATCTCAAAGATTACAAAGTAGACACATATACCCAGCTTCCATTTTTATTTCACAAAAAAAACTCTTGAACACAAAAGTCATGTCTAGTTCCTTGTTTTAGACAGCTTTACATTTCTTTGATCCCATCCTTGACCCTATTCATCTTTATGTCCTGTGAAAAACATTTCAAAAAAACATGGGATGAGCATAAAAAGCTCAGTAAGGGTTATAACAATACGGAAAGAAAACATCAGTCCATATATACATAAGAATCAATGAAACCATACTTTACTCATAATACATAAGAAATTTAACATACCTCATGAAATCATAATATTTATGCATAAATCAATAGAAATCATAAGGCATAAAGGTACCTTGAGGCATTTATAACATTCTTACGTAGGGAGTAACTTCTCATGGTTACATTTGGAATACCCATCACAGTATATTCCCTAAATCTCTTCAGAGAAACCTTAGCGTTTAACTCCTTCACGTTACCCAATGCATTGGAGAGCTATATCGGGCTCACCCGCCCTTAGTTTATCACGGAACCACCTGTCTTCATAAACAATTACCAAGAACCATAACATAATCATAGCACATAAATTAAGAATAAAGGAAATATAACATTCCCACATTGCAATATGAATATAACATTTTAAGATATTGAAATAATTAATCCATTCTAAAAAGCATTTTCAAAACCATTTAAAACATTTAATAAAGAGATTTTTGAATAAAAGTGTCCCATACCACATTAAAGATTTTAAAATTTTAAACCATTAATATCCATATAAATAAATCCTTAAAACCATTTTGAAAACATTGATATTAATGAGAAATATTTATATGAATGAATCTTTAAAACATTTAAAACGATATTTTAGTTAAAGGATTTTTAAAAAAATGAGAGACACTTGAATACAATAATTGAGGAATAACATTTAATCAGAACTTTATAATATCATGAGAATAAAGGGATTCATGATATAATATTCCAAAGGACAGTATATACACCATATAAGAGTGAACTGGTGCATAACAACAATGAAGTCCCAATAGAAATGTAAAATGAGATGAAATCCATTATAAAGAAGGTATCCTTAAATTAAGGATAAATCAATCTCATAATTATGAGTGGAAAATATAAATACACCCAATATAATTGGATATTAAGTGTAAAAAAATCAAAGGTCATTCACACATATTCAAAGGATGACATATTCAATAACTACATGTTGAACCCAAAGAAATCTAAATTGGGTTAAGAAGTTCCCTTGACAGGATAACGACGTCACATCAAATTTTATAACAAGAGTTGATGAGAGAGATAAAGGGTATCCCATCACTTGGACATAAAATTTACAGCAATAAGGATATATAAGAACAAATCCCCACATAATAAGATGAAAATTAAAAGACATAACAAAAGAAGTCTTTTAAAAAGAGGAGGGTGAAAGGTTCCCTTACTGATTTGGGTAACTTTCAAAACGTACACCCCATTGAATAAGGGTCATACAATGAAGATGTAAATACCCATAAATGAAATTATATTACAAAAAGATTATAATAATGGGCAGTACATACACCACTCAAAATAAAATGGTCGCAAATGTAGCATAAATCTCACGGGAATAAAAGTGAGACGAAAAATCCCATACGAAAACTAGGCAGCCTAACGACGCCACTTAAAACTTATAAAAATGGATTGATGAGATCAAATAGGGTCTCTCATAACAAAATTTAAAGAAAGAGGAATAAAATAACATCCCCCCAACATAACAAAGAGGATCTTAAAAGAAGTTACATAAATGACAGTAGTTAAAAAGAAAGAGAAAGATTGGATCTCTTACGAAAATTCGGCATCCTAATGCCGCCACTCAAAACTTCCAAAATGGATTGATGAGAGAAAATCAGGTCTCTCATCATATGAAAATAAAAAATTACAGTAATATTAATATAAAATAACATCCCAATCATTAGAAATATGAGCTTAAAAGGAATGACATAAAAGAGTGTACTTAAAAAGAATGAGAGGGGTAGGATCCCTTACCTCAAGTCCAACTTGTCTTGTTAATTTCTTTATATTACTGAATAATAGACTTTGTTAAATTTATAATTTCTTAAGGACCTCATTTAAAGATTATTATTCAGTTAATATCACATATTATAATGTTATAATAATTGTTTAATAATGTTAGTTCATATCAGACGTTTTTGCCGATGTTTGGTACATGAGTAAAAAAATGAACTTGTCTGAAAATGATTTCCCATGTAGTTATAAGTAAATAATTTCCAGAATAGTATTAATGATTAAAATATTATATATATCAATTAAATATTCATTATATACTGTTCTATAACATCTGGAGATAAAAAATGAAAAGCACCGTTCATGGAGACAGTAGGCCGTACGTATGCAGGAATGCTACTTTCATTTTTTTGTCATATTAATGGAATTAAAAATAAATGAGATATATATATATATTATAATTCCAATAATATATATATATATTATATAGGTCACATATGTTCATTAATTTTCTTGTTTATACATTCCATGTATTGCATGAACGAGTCACATCACATGAGGGGGCGGTAGTCCACACTTCCTCATATGAAATTATTGCATTTGCACAACATGAAAAGAATAAAGGTATGCTTTAAATATAAAATAACAAAGCATATAGTAAACATAAATACCATATATATCATATATAATATACATTGACATCATAATGTCCACCTTTAAAGGTGTTAAAAGAATATTGAACAATCATCATTTCGTGAGGCAGAAAATTGCCAACCACAGAAATAATATTTTATTTATCCATTAGATGAAGGTGTGTGTAGGTGTAGATCTAATAATTCTCAGAAAAACATCCTAATATATTTAAGATAGAGTTTTTGTTACAAAAGAAATTAATAAAAAGAGTTTACGGGGTTGGAGAAGCAAAATAAAACATAAGAACACAAGAGAAGGCACTACCTTTAAATATGGTAACTCTTTTTGATTTGAGCTCAAAGGCATCCTTAAAAAGACTTCTGCCCAAATTGAGGCTTCTAGGAGTAAGAGAGGGATGTGTATAGACAAAATGGTCAGGGGTTGGCCGAGCCAAAGGCTTGAGAGGTGTGGGTAAGGTGGTAGAGGTGGGGGCCTTTTATAAGAGGAGAGGAGGGGCACTCTTGGAAAGTTATAAAAGGTTACTTTATTATAAAATGGGTTTCGGTTTTTAAAGGTCGCACAATTATATATTTCGAGGATAAGGTGATAAGAGTTCGAAATATACTCATCAAATAGGTTTTTGGAAGTTGTAAGTCTTAGATTTTACATTATATTTTCATTTTATTTAAATTGTTAAATAATGAGGTAATTGCTGCATCATCACGGTGTCATAAATAATTAAATTTATTTAATGTCTAAAAATTATAAAAAAATATCATGATGTAGTAAATCTTTTTATCTTTCTAAGTAATATTTTTAGTCAAAAAATATGACTTGTATAACCCCATGTAATTTTTTTTTGTAAAACAACACATGTTTGTGACATTTTAATTTTAACTTTAAATAAAAAGTTATTATTGTCATTTTCCTACCCAAGTGGCTCCATGGGGTCCCCAATTTGACCCATGGATTGTCTTGGTCGGCCATGACTAATACAATAAGGGTAGGACATGTGTCAAGGTCATTTCATATTATTAAAACATTATTTTACCTTAAATTACACTAATTACCTCTAATCGCTATTAAAAACTTAAAAGTTACTATTCTCAAAAAAATTATTTTAATCCCATTGAACCACATTTTACTTTATAATGAAAACAATTTATGTCGGATTTTTGAAATTAAAAACACAGAGGCGGTAAAATTTCATATAAACAAAAAATCGATTTTTTTAAGTACCACTTAGTGGTTTCACTATTCATCAAAAATTGAAGATTTTCAGAAAAATACAAAACATTCACCCTAAGATATATTTGATATTCCGAATTCAAAAATGATGTCCATTTTAAAAAAATTCAAAACATATAAGTTACAGTAATTAATTTAATAATTAATTACCGCTGTTAGAACAAATAGCGTGTTTTTATGAAACCATATATATCAAAAGATTGACACTAGTTTAAGTCCAATTTCAAAGTGAAATTAATTACAATGAACACTATTGGATTAAATGGTAAAAATATATTCTAATTTAACTTTAAAACCAATTCAAAAGATAATCTAATAATATAAATAAATTCAATTAAAAAGAGGTTTTGAATTAAAATACAACATTTTCACTATTCATTAAAAAATGACCTTTATCGGAAAAATACCAAAAGTTTACACAATGTAAATTTTGATGTCCCGATTCTAAAGAATATTTTTATTTTGTCAAATATAAAACATAAAACTGTCAAAAAGTGGATTTAAAAGAGGTTCACCATTAGAAGGCAGTTAAAACAATCTTTTAAAAATATTAGAGTATTTGTTCTTAAAATTGGATTCATTTGGATTTTAATCCTCTAACATTTACTGGAAAAATGTAAAAATATTTAAAAAAAATATGTAATCATTTTGTAGTTTTTTCTATTCATTCCCTCCATTACAACAGCTAGGCGTTAACTATTATTATATTATTATATTATTAGTGTGCAACGTAAGATTTCAAAGAAACTCATTGTTGTGTATTGGGTACGCCATAGAGCATATCATTAACTTTAAACTAGTATTAACATTTTAATCACAAATATTGATAAACATTAGAATGTAATATTATTTATTTTCCTGGGATGTTACAGGATGAAAAGCGCTCATGTTTTGAGGATACTAAAGGATGGATTCGAGTTTGGGGTTTATTATGATGCCTCAGGAGATGGGTCAGTTGTGTGATAATGAAGAGATATGAAATCATTGTATATGGTTTGAGGCAGTTGGGACACCATTATAATAATTAAACGAATCATGATTTAGAGTTAGATGTAGTGGTTTATTCTTGGAGGATGTGGTGGAACTACCTGATGGGAGGGCCACATACCTTTGGTAGAGTTTGCATACAACAACTACCACTCCACCATCGACATGACAACTTTTGAGGACCTATATGGGAGAACTTTAAGATCATACATATGCTAAACATAGGTTTTAGAGTCATCTCTTGTGGGCCCAGAGTTGGTGTAGGTGGTGACAGAGAAGGTACACGTCATCTGTGAATATATGTAGATGACCATGAGTAGACAACAATCCTACATATATCACCATCATAGGCCCTTGGAGTTCATGTAGGGAGACCGTGTCTTCTTGATAGTATCCCCATGATGTAGAATGTGGAGGTTTGGATGGGTAAGAAAGCTACCCTCAAGGTTCATCGGGGGCATTTGAGATCATTCAGAGGATTAGTGAGGTTGCCTACCACCTCGCCTTACCCCCACTACAAGAGCGGGTGCATGACGTCTTCCACGTATCATATCTATGAAGATGCATGAATGACCCTATGCATTTTATCAACTAGTGAGATATTAAAATTGAGGATGGAACCACCTTTGCAGAGAACATGGTGGTGATCGAGGTCTGACATTAGTGGACCATGCGAGGACGAGACATCCCCATGGTTCGCATGTTAATGCAGTAAGAATTGTGTGGGAGGGTTCTTGGGAGTGGGAGAGCTAGATGGAGGCCCATTATCCCATGTTTTTACTTAGTTTTTATTTTCAAGGAATGAAAATATTTAATTATGAATAAATGTTGAGACCAAGTTTTTGCCTAATAATACTTTTAAATATTTCTAAATATTATTTTACAGTTAGACACTAAGACGACGTGGGATTATGAGGCCTGGTGTGCCCCGAATAAATTTTATAAAAACATTAAATATATTTTATATTACGTGTTCATGATTAATTAATGAAAACATGATAACTCTTAAATTGTTGATCAGATCAAAAATCCGAGACCATGGTTGTGTCCAAAATGCCGTGTTTACCCAAGGAAAAACATAAAATTATTCGGAGCGGGATATTCAGATCCCTTTCTCGTCAGTGGGAAATGTAAGTGATTAAATGATTTATATTATTTAATTACATAATTACATATAAACCAAATTTTAGGGATATAAATTGACGGTTAATGGATTTTGGTCCCATAATCCTATTTGTTCAGTGATGGCACGTATCCTTTTTTATCCTTCCTATTGGTGAACAATATTAAATGAATAGTGAACAATCCCTAATTCTAGATGGATCAAGACACAACGAATTCAATGGATCAACCTCCATCATCGACGAACAAATTATTTTTCAAAAACGAATGATTAAATCTAATTAGGACTCATTCTTAGTGTTTCTATACCCAGAATCAAATGTTTAAGCATGTTTTCAACAAATTCTTCAACCAACACATTGAATTCAAACATTATATGAGCCCAGGTATTGGTTTATTATTCTTTTTATGTTGGTTCTAACCCAAATTTCACAATTTTGATCCGTTGGCCAAGAATTTTTGGACAACGATACAATCTTTGGTTTTTGGTGCATTCCCTTTACTTTTCATCGCGTTTGTCACTGAGGAATTCCATTGAATCCTAGTTCTAAAACTTGCTGGGAGACCAAAGCTCGATCAAGATCCTGGATTTAGAATGGTATTGTGAAAGGTGGTTGATTCATGAGCGATGTATGGATCTAGAAATTTCATCATTTTAGGATGAACAAATCGAAGGTTTAACTTTAATCTGATGAAGATTGAGGGTGCCTTAGCGGGCAGAAAGATGAATGAAACCCTCATTCATTCTGGTGAATGATTTATTGTGAATGATGAATGATGAGTATGATTCATGGCCAGATCAAAATATTTTTAGGGAAACATGGAATTATCTAAAGCGGTTTGACCAGATTTGGAGCACATACGATGAATCGGGAGAAATATGGAATATTGGAAAAAATCCCATCTACACATACTGTTCAAAAAAGAACACCCAAAATTTAGCCTCCCTCATTAGTGGCACCTGGGTTTGGGAAATGATAAGGATGACATGGAATGTAATCCCCTTGATATGTATTGTACCTTCTCTTCGTGTAAGATGATCCATGTGAAGGAGACACATCTAGGCACATGGACACGACTAGGTTACACAGGAATCATCGTGTGTGGATCAGCTTGCTGGGTACCAATGTACACAGACACGATCAGCAGAAATAGTCTGGTCCCCATATATGTAGGACACACCATGTTGTCCACCTACATGGCATGCACTACCAAATGGGATGGGACACATGTTCCACTAGAGACATGACCAGACACTGAAGAGGGGTTACATGCCATTTGGGACCCCTCACACGCCATTTACTTTTTGAGATCATCTGAGCAATATTCAAATCCTTCGTATCTCTATTGTTTGAACTTAGATTTTGGGCCATGATATACCTAAGTTGTGTTTTTTTCTGCATAGAATGTGATGGTTCCCTTAGAAGCATCTTTCAAGATATGATGTTGATGTTTCAGGGTTGACATGTATAGATATGACGCTCAATGATGACAGTCACTAGACACGAATATCATAGCATAATGGGATGACCCCTCAGTAAGAATGGGTAGCATAGTCCCTTATGAGAAGATATAGGGTTGACCCCTCAATAGGGATGGGTAGTGTAGTTCTTGACGAGAAGATACAGGGATTACCCCTCAGTAGGGATGGGTAGTGTAAGATCCTTTTGATGTGTTTGAGGAGAATCCATGGATTGTGTATGAATTGGCTCTTGTGAGAGTGGAGAAGATGTATGAAGAGATGCAGTCAAATGTTCTGGGACCATTTGAGGAGGTTTGTTTGCAAAATTATGTTTGCACCCTCTTGTTCAATGATTAGCGTCATGCGCTTGTTGACCTTCTCACTAGAAGTGATATATACTATTGGAGTACCTTGGCACGCCAAGGGGTACTTATTTACAGTTCAGTCCCTGAGAGTGGTTTGGTACATGACCCGATGATGAGTCGGGGTCACACATTGTGTGGGTCCCACATGCACCGTGTAATACTCTTTGAATTCTTCTATCTATAGTATCTCCTTCTTTTGTACTTAGATTTTGCCCTACAAGTAGCCTACCGTGAGTGTTTTTCACATAGAACGTGATGGTTCCCTCTATAGTGTATTTATACATGCAATGGAAGATGTTACATGTGTGATTCATATTTGGAGAAATGCTTGATGATTGACGTGATGAAAATGATATTTTTAGAATCACCTGAAAAGTATCGGCTTACCCTCTAGCGAGGCTGGGCAGTGGTGTTTGCCGATGAATCTTCCGGGATTTCCCTCCAGTGGAGCTATGTAGTGGCATTCACTAATGAATATTTAGGTATTACCCTCTAGTGGGGATGGGTAGCGGCGTTCACTGATGAGTCTTCCGGTCTTACCCTTCAACAAGGTTGGGCAGTGGAATTCATCATTTACTCTTCCAAGATTAACCTCTAGTGGGGTTGGGCATTGGTTTTCACTGATGAATCATGATGAGACATGTTTTGGAAGTAACTTTGGACACATGAAAAAGAGAGATGCTTTTCCCACCAAGTCACATCCTTGACGAGACCTAAAACCATGTGGGAAAGATAGTTCCACCCAAAGCGGATAATATCAAGGTACACTGATTGGGTCCTTTTAACTTTTAGTTCAGAGCTTACATGTGAGGTGTTGGGAGTTGCAGATAGATTTACACGGAACTATTGTATACTCACATTATTGGATTGAGTTGTGAGATATAGATCCCCTTAGTATCTCATCTGGGTTTCCTTGACTGATCATATATATATTCTTCTTCCAGTACCCACTCCTTGGGTTTTATTTACTCTCCTTCCAAGAAAGGTGATGACGCATGAGGTGTGACACATGTGTTCCATGCTTAGCATCATGTGGTTCGGCATGTCTACTATTCTACTATAGGTATTGTAGATATGATGATATGTTTATCTGCTCATCGTTTCTAGTTCCTTGTGTTTGGATGAGATTACATTACTCTCTTGTTGGGTTGAGCTGCACTGCTTTTACTACAACTTGTCTAATCTACTAAATTCCTTTTCAAAGTATCTCTTACGACTCCCCCTTCACCTTTTCGGGGTGTCTTACTGAGTATTTTTATTCTTTCCCTTACATAGGATTTGACAACATGTGTCGTGACTTATGTAGATGACAGATAGGTTGACCATGAATTTAGTGAAGCATAGGGATAAAGGTACATGTACTGCGTATGGTGGTTGTATCTTGGGTTCTAGGAGCAGGGATCTCTCAGCTATTTTACTTTTTAGAACTTCTTGGTTGTGGAACTTTTCTGGTTGGGAATGATTTTTCACTGATGTATTTCTTAGTTTACTTTACTATACTTGTACTATATAGTGGTCCATGAAAGCTTTGTTTATATATACCAGTGTTGCATATTTTGTTCATTCACCTCTTCACTTTTGCATTGAGTTGGATGTGTGTGTATAAAGATTCTTTGGAAAAGGCCACCATGAATTTTTTTTGCCTTTAGAACTAGTCACCAAACCCAACTCTATGATGGCGGGCTTTGGTTAGTTGTAGCTTGATCCTGTCATGGGTCGGGTTGTGACAAAGTGGTATCAAAGGTGGGTTGAACCGTGGGAGGTTGTTTTGATGTTTCCCTAAAAATGTCTTGGATGGGTTTAGGGGAACAATGTAGAAGTGTCTCAAGAGCGTCTCTTAGGCCATGGATACTAGTGATGGTATGGGTGGCCAACATATCCATTCAACAGGACCTTGATTACTCTCTTGTCAACTCAGAACCCTGAGACACTTGGATCAGGGAATAATGGTACATGCATCATATAAGATTGAGTCTTTGAATATCCTTCTTGAGTCAACTCCCCATTTTAATTGAAATATATATATATATATTATCATACAAGAATAAAACTTCTAGATACAATTTAGGATGCCTACACGATGACAGGAAACTAGGATACCAGCTCTGGTTCATAATGAAGATACCTTAAGAGAAGAGACCTCAGTCCATGAACCATCATACGATACCCTTTCTCTAAGTGCGTAGGTAGTAGCACCTCCACCTATTGATAAACAAACATCTCGAGTAAGGAATTCTGAGGATGTGCGCAGACTGAGTGCACTACATTATTTTTAGTGACATAGATCACTAAGGTCTCATGGTCAGACAAACCCTTAGGAAGCAGGAGTTTGGTTCGATTTGGTGGTCCACCTCTCCAGGCCTTCACAAACAACGACTGATCAAATGGTGGCTTTGGTAGCCAAACTTTTCCATAGAGTAACTAGGCATTTGTGGAGCATGGTTTTTGAGATACTTGATGAGTCGACACTCTCATGGGATGAATTCCATCATCTGTTTCGTGAGGAGTACTACACCTACTTCTTTCACTTTGTTCAACTTTAATAGCTCCTATATTTTTAGCAGGGAGGTACGATTGTGACTTAGTAGGTGAATAGGTTCATAGATCATACACACTACTCTCTGGACATGATCTATTATGTCTACTTCTGATCACAGATGTTTGATAATAGACTCAACAAAGAGATCTATGCTATTATAGTACCCTTTTGCATCCACACCTATATCGGGGGTGCTAGAGCTGGTACTTGTGACTGTGATATTTCTATTAGAGATATGTTAGATAGCTGAAGATTGCAATAGGTTTAATAGGGATGAGTCAAATTCAGCTATAGTCACGAGCTAGAGATCTTGGAAAGGGAGATCATACCGTGATTAGGCTCAAGAATGTGGTATTACAGAGCATGGGAAATGTACTGAACCAAGAATTCCTGAAGAGTCTCAGTGTTATTATTGAAACGAGTAAGATCAAATGATACAAGACTACCCACCCAAACGTGATGATAACACCAGGCAGGTTGTAGGGGGAGAACCATGATAGAGACAAAGGCACGATCATGGTGGTCCTTATGGAGGTGGTGCTGGCAGAGGATCAAGAGAAGATAGAGGTGGGGAAAGACATTATGAGGTCTTTCCACTAGCACCATGCAGCCCATGCTAGGCTCAAGAAGTTGGAAGTTGGGACCAAGGACAACCACAAGCTTCACGTGTCTATGATCTTAGAGGGTATGCAATAATAATAGGTACACCTTGTATATTTTTGACTTTTTTCAGTTTAACCTTTTAAGAAATTTTTAAAGTACTCTTTTCTCCCTACTCCTTGCATGAGGTTTTACCGGGGTGATACAGGGAATTAGTGTAATGATGTATCGATGTTTTTCAACATATCTTTGAATGAATGAGGATGTGGGGTCCTTCCACCAACAATAAATGTTTTTTTAATATGAGGAAATCTGAGAGGACAAGTCAATGTCTCCCAAAGTGGATAATATCGAGGTGTGGTGGATGAATCACTCTAACTTGTGTGTTCAGGGTGACATTGTGTGATGGTGTTTCGGAGAAGGTCCTAGAATTGGAAGTGGAGTTTTTTCTAATTGACCTCCTTTTTCATGGAATTACATTAGTGGGTGATAAAGAGTGCCTGTTATGGGGCTACTCTCCTTACAATAGGTGTGAAGAAACATGGTGTATGCCACATGATTTCCATGTTTAGCTCCTTGTGGTTAGATGAGTTTACTCAGATTCCTTGTTCATTTGTACCACTACATTCACAACATCAACCTTGATTCAATAGTTATCAACTGCAAGTTGTGGTAATGGAGACCCCATAAATAGAATGACGCAATTCACTATCCGGTGCTGGTTGTGATAGTATTTTTTCTGAGAAAGTGGAGACACTATCTTCTGGGAGAACAACTTGTGGTTTGTTCAGACCACTAGAGTTTCAAGTAAGTATTTATTAAAAGATACTTGAACCTGATGCAGGGACACTGGTTGGAAATTCCTACAGGACCACAACTTTGAGATTATCTATACTCCAAGAAAGGGAAACATTGTAGTAGATTCCCTTAGCGGGAAATCACTAGCTCGACTAGTGCAGGATGTTTCAGAATAGTTAACTTCGCTGCGACTGACCTTGGTGAAGCATGAGGGTTCAATTTTCTACAGTTTATGGTGTTGAATCATTCACTTCATGCGTGTGTAAGAGAGTCTTGGTTATGATACATTGACTTTGAAATATTTTGTGACTAGATACCCTTGGGTGTTTCACTAGATTGATTCTATGGTGGAAAGAATCATGATACCCTATTCCAGGGACAAATGGTGATTTCAATCGCGAGGTGGGATATAAGGGTTTGGCTGGGTTGGAAAACTACTCCTCAGGTTTCATTAGGCCATTCAAGACTGTGCAAAGAGATGTCAAGGTTTCCTACTGCCTTTCTCTACCCCTGTAGATGGATCGGGAGCACCACATCTTCCACGTGTCACAGATGAGAAGATACATGCATATTTCTATGCCCATCATTGATAGGTGAAAAAATTATGAGGATGTACCATCCCTTTGGTTTTTGTTTTGTGGAAACACAAAAATGTGCGGGGTTTTCTGGGAGCATGAGTGCCAGGTGTGAGCTCAATATCCTGAGTTTTTTGTTTAGTTTTTCATTTTAGGGATGATACAGTTGAAGGAGGGAATGATGTAGAGTCTCTATTTTTTCTTTATAATACTTTGAAATATTTTTAAATTTTAATCTAGATTTAGGCACTTAAACTTCATACAATTATAAGGCCCGATTTTTCCATAATTAATTTTATAAAAAATAAAACATATGTTTTATATTACATAGGTGTAGTTAATTAAAGAAAACATGACAACTCTTAAACGGTTGATCAGATTGGAAATCTGATACCATGGTTATGTTCGGAATGTGGTTTTTACCCTAGGTGTGAAATAAAATAAGTCAGCATGAGACGTCTGGATCCCTCACTTGTTGGCAGATCATTTTTAATGATTCAATTAATTAATTCAATTAATTGATTAAAAACCCTTTAACATAATTTATTGATATAAATTCATATTTTAGAATAATTTATTCATAATTCTATTTTTTCAATGATTAAACCCCTATCCTCTCCACTCCTTTACATTGACGAACAACGAACGATGATGAACAATGATGAATCTTCAGATCCAAGGTGGATCAAAGTGCAACGAATGCAATAGATCTTAGAAAGCATGTTATTCATCAAACGACAATCAATCCAATCCATGTTTGACCCATATTTGGTTATTTTTATTCCTTAGATTAAAAATTTGAGCATGTTGATATTTTTTTCTTCAATATTTGCTGCCTACACAACCCAACACTTTTAATTGAGTTTTTACTTGAATATTAGCTACTTCTAACCCAAATCATATGTTCTTGATCAGTTTGACAAGAATTCTTGTCCAATGATCCAATTTTTTTTTCTTAAGGTGATTTTCTCCATATAATATTAATGTTCTGCACCAGTGGAACCCTATGTTTCCTGACTCGACATTTTCAAGCGACCTGATCTCGATTGGGAGCCCCAATTTAGGGAAAATTCACAGAATAGTGATGGAACCGCAAGAGGAGAATATATTAGGGATCCTCATGATGAATGGGCGGTGAATATGAATGTTTTATTGTAGGCCAAGTTTGAATGGTGGCATGGCACCATGAATAATGAAGAAAGAGGCCAAGTGGTTTGGCTGGGAATGCATTAGCATTGTCTGGTGAGGCTGGGTCGGTGAGGCGGCCCGAGTATGATTAGTGTGGAGGTCCGAGGTAGTAGAGTGTGGATTTAGAGGTAGGGAGGTAGACCAATATGGTCAAGGAAGTAAGGGGAGACTTCGATGAGTGGAAGGTGGTAGCTTCTGGGTGAGTGCGTCTATGCAGCGTCTAAGAAAGGCAGTCCGACGTGGCTGAGTAGAGTGAGGTGGCTTGAGCAAAAGCGGCATGACCGTCTGAGGCGGAGGTGGTCTAGTGAGCGGTGTCAGCACTGACGGTGGATGCGGGGTACGACCCAGCTAGCATGAAGGGGGAAGGGGAAACCCTATGGGAGAAGGAAAAAAATAGATAAATAATAATAATAATAATAATAATATTTATATTCCAATAACTATAACTCCCTTGTACAATACCTCATTCACATGTTGTCAGTGCTATAATGACCTCACCCTCAAGGAAGTATTATTAAAACCATTTCTGATATATTTCTCTGACTCATGTCCTAAACACATGAAAAAACCGTGAAATAATAGATCTAAAATTATTATTAAATATTTGACCCTCCATAACTTCTGTGTGAGACATCTGTTTGAATTTTTGTTAGAGGAAATGTGACCTTGTATTTAAGATGGCCAGTACAATACCAATGTTGTATATCAAATTTGGTTTCATGGTTTGTTTTCTTTAAATTCTTGTGTTAAATAATAATAATTTAATTATTATTATTTGGGGGTTTTTGTATCATAGATATCATCTAAACGAGGAATCCATTTGACACACTGTCAATGGCAGAATGACCCTAGACCTTGAACGTACTTATCATGAATATTCTTGTATGTTTAAACTAAAGTAAATGTGTGGGATCCATGGGATAAGTTTCAAGAAAAATGAAGTGATATATGAATTTTTACCCAGATGCCTATTTGGGGTGAATGAATAGTCGATCTTGTGTGTTTTCTTCACAAGGATCACAACAGTGTGATCTCTTTTGATCTGTGGATCCTTATTCATAATCCCATTAAATGTGAAAACATGAAAGGAATATTATTGGATGATCCTTTTGATGTGTTCAACAATAATCAAAGACATATGTCAGCACTGACTCTTATGAGAGTGGGGAAGATGTATAGAGAGACGTACTCAAATGTTTTGGGACAATTTGAGGAGACAAGTTAGAAAAATTACGCTTTCCCTCATGATCAATGATGAAAACTAGGAGATTGTTGACCTTATGACTAGAGGTTCCATAAACTATGCGAGTCCCTTGGCACACCTAGGGGTACTTATGCATTATTTAGTACCAAAGAATGATTATGTACATGACCTGAAAATGAGGTGGGGTCACACATCATGTGGGAACCATACACATGATGTTATACTCTGTGAATTATTCGATCTCTTGTATATCCTTCTTTTGGACTCAAATATTAGCCCACGAGTAGTCTATCTTAAGTGCTTTCCCGCTTAGAACATGATGGTGACCTCTATAGTGTCTATAGAGATGCAATAAGAAATGTTTCTGGTGTGGCACATATCTGGGGTGATTAATGACGATGGAAATGATGGAAGTGATGTTTTTAGAATCACCAGAGTAGTAAATTATTACCATACAATGGGGATGAGTGGTGGCATTCATTGATGACTGTTCAGGTATTACCATCCAACAAGGTTGGGTAGTCGCATTCACCGATGATTCATCACGCCTTACCCTCTAGTGGGTATGGGTAGTGGTGTTTGCAATTTAATCTTTCAAGAACACCCTCCAATGGGGTTGGACATTGGTTCTCACCGATAAATTGTGTTGAGACATGTTTTAGACTTACATTGGACTCATGAAAAATAGGGACACTTTTCCCACCAAGATGCATCCTTGTGACATGACCTAAAACAGCGAGGGAGAGAATGTTCCACCCAAAGTGGATAGTATCAAGGTGTAGTGATTGATTCCCTATGACTTGCAGTTTAGATCAGGCATGTGAGGTGTTGGGCATTGTAGATAGACTTACTTGGAACTATTGGATACTCAATTTATTGGACTAAGTTGTGATAAGGAGGTCCCATTACTCTCTCATTTCAGTTTCTTTGACTAAGAATATATATATATATATATATATATATATATATATATATATATATATATTCTTTTTCGAGTACCCACTACTTTGGATTTCATTACTCTTCTTCTGGAGGAGGCAAAGATGCATGTGGTATGACACTTGATTTCTGTGTCTAGCTTCTCATTGTTGGGAGAGTCTACTCTCCTACTATAGGTAGTGAAGACTCGATGCTATGTTCATCTTCTCACCATTTCTATCTCCTTGTGTTTGGATGAGCTTACTTCCATCTCTTGTTGGGTTGAGCTACACTCCTATTACTGTATGTTTTCATATCTACTGCTTTCCTTTTTAATGTATCTCTTACATCTTACCCTTCATCTTTTTAGGGCATCCTACTTAGTATTTTTATACCACCCCTACATGGGATTTTCCCATAAATGTGATGCCTTATGCAGACAATGGTCATGTTGATCGTGACTTCTAGGGAGCATAGGGATAAAAGTGCCTGGACTATGTACAATGGTTATAGCATGAGTTCCAAGAGTGGGGCTCTCTCAGATGTTTTAATTTTTAGTTACTGCCAAGTTGTGTCACTTTTTGTTTTGGAATGTATTTTTTTCCTTTTTACTATCAGTTTAAACTACTTTACTTGTACTATTTAGCTGTCTATGCATGATCAGTTTATTTATAATGGTGTTTCATATTTGGTTCCCTTCCATAACCACTTTTTCATTGAGTTGGATGTGTGTGTACTGGTTCTTAGACAAAGGACTCCCTATGTTTTTTGTGCCTTTGGAGGAAGTCCCCAGCCCATGACCTATGGAGGCAGTCTTGGGGTAATTACGGCTCAATCCCAGTAAGGGTCGGATCAAATAAATTATAACCTTATTTAATGGTTGATTTTAAAGTATAGTTTATGTATAAAAATGATAATTATTTCATGCTAATTATTTTGGATATTATAAAAAATAATCTATTTTAAATTATTTAACTTATCAATGTGATTTTGTACATATGATCCAAATATCATCAAAACACCTGATTTGAACCTAAATAATTATACAATTTAATGAAACTTGGTAATAAATAAAATAAAAGGAATAATTTAATTGAATATTTATCTAGGAAATTAAATAATAAACTTCTGTTTATTATCCATGGAGATAAATAATGCACATGATGAGTTGAAGTCTAGGTATGTAAGGTCCTTAAACTACCATTTTCTTTAGGTTATGACCATTCCCTCTCGAACATCCCCTATCTCTATACATAAAGTTATGGAATTATTCTAAATTATGAATATATAATTTTTAAATATATACCAAACTTATTATCCCTTCCATTTATGGGGTAAAACATATCTTATGTTAATTTCTCAATGTACCTTTATTATGAAGTTTCCATTGATTATGACATGAGGTTAGATTATGAAACCCATTTTCTTTCCATGGGTGATTATTATATTTCTGACTTATAATCGATTTCATTTCATGGAACATATAATAATGAACATGTTATGATTGGTTCTCTAATATAGTATTCTAATGAATTTGGTAAATATTTTGTCTCAGGAAACATTATTTATGGGAATACGGAGTAAACCTAATCCAATATGGGGCATTTTCCACCATGTGATATTGTCTAAGAAGTAAAACTTGACACATTTTATGTCATTTTTTGTTGATGCTATATTTCTGATGTGTATATGATCTTATGAAACCATATTATTTATTTTATTCTTCAATGTGAAAAATCATGATACTTTTGTTTTATGGTATCATGTAATACATTTGAATCACATATTTTGTTTCCTTAACAATTTTTTTTACCTCACTAGGTTTTTTATCTCACCCATTTATTTTATACATTCCATAGGTTATCATGTATAGCTTTATCAGCTCAAACATATTTAGGAGATCATTTTGAAGAATAAATTAATGATGTAGTTTTCAAGTTTCATTTTTTATATATTATGAAAATAATCTTCCAATAATACTAGGACACATGATCTTTGGGTTGTACTTATTGGATATTTATGTTCAAAAATCATCTAATAATAAGTGTAGAAAAATTGGGTGTCTATAAATGGTATCATAGCAAGGTCTAATATATTTTTTAGATTAGGAATATAATATTTTAGTGAGAAACCTAGGGATAATTATAAGTATAAAAAAATATTATAGAATCTTGGTGAAGGATGAGGAGAGTGGTTTCCAAGCCATTAAATCCTTTTCTGGATACTATAAGTGGACGTGGTTCTAGCACAATTATACCTTGGGGTAAAAAATTCTAAAAGGGAATATTGGCATTTTACTTGATCATCACCTAGTGCAAGAAAAACATGCCTTACTATACACATCATTTAACACTCATGGGGATATGTTTTGGAAGTTCACAAACTCTTTATGAACCATTACATTGTACTTGAACAAATTGTTAGGTTAAAAAAATAATATAAAATATTACCATGTGAAATCTATAATGAAAAATAGGGGCTCATAAGTTAGGATATACTCATCATTTATAATTTATTACTTCTTGGTTTATAATTTTTCTTTTTTGTATGTTAATGTATTCTCATCTTGTTTTCTAAATTTTTCTAGGTAATGTTTTGAAATAAGAGAATTCATGCCAAAAACCAATATGATAGGCATTATGATGATTTCCCCAATGATATGCCTAACCTTATTGGAGTTAAAGACGTGATGTTCAGGAAAGTATTGTCTCAACTATATCATGTTATGAATAATAATATGAATCATGTAGAATGATATCCCCCTCAAATGAAGGTGTACGTTGAAGTTAATTATTTAATGAAACAAATTCATCATACTGGTTGTGGATATTTTAATATTCTAATCATGGAACAATGTATTAAATCTATTTAGGATATATTATCTATCCTCCAACATATATATATAGATAATGTTCTTCTGGATATTTATCATATTGGGGGAAAATATAATCAGTGGTGTACACTAATCAAGAATACAAAGTACATAGAGGATATTGATTACATAGAATTAGAAGAATTCTTGAAAATATTTTCCAAAAAATATTTTCCACAAACTCTTCATATGAAAATAGAGGGGGAGTTTCTGAGACTGAAGGAAAAGGAATATAAAACTATAATGGAGTATGAGAAAAACATCACAAGGATTTTATGGTACATCTAAGACTATGTCCTCAACTCCAAAAGGAAGGTGAAAATTTTATTTAGTGGGTAAAATCTAAATCTACAAAAGGAATTATTGATTAAGAACTATGAAAGATATGAAGATCTTTTCTATTATGCCCTCAAATTTGAGATAGAGATTAGGGACTCTCATTCTTCTTTTGGGGATGGACACAAAAAAATGGATATTTCTACAGAAGTATAAATCGGTAAATATCAGGGAGGAAAAAAATCATTTATCTCAGATGACTAAGTTGTGTAATGAACCACACTAGATACTATCTTAAGGGATATTTAAGATGTTTAAAATGTGTAAAAGAGGGGCACATGGATAATCAGTGTTTAATGGAAATTAAGAAACCCTCTAATGTGGAAGAAGAAAATGGGGTTCAGATCAACACTTAACCTATGTTTTATCATAAAAATATTTTCTTACACTTATTAAAATGTAATTTGAAAAAATGTATTACATATTTTGAATCATCATATCCAAATTGGTTAAATTGTTAATATTTATTTTTAGACATAATGAACAGTAACCATGGTAAAATTTATCACCATAATAAAGATTAAATTATATTAACTTGGTTTAAAATTTTTTTGTAAATGATTTAAAATAAGAATAACACTTGATTTTAGTCATTTGGATTGATATATATTTATCAAATCCATTATATAATAAACAAAATGTCATTTTGGTTCCATTTTTATTTGATAAATACATTTATATTATTTTAGGTAAAGAATCATTATAAAATATCATTTTCATGATTTTAATATCTCTAATATGTTTTCACCAGGAAAAAATCCATAAATGATTATTTTCAACATGAATAAATTTTTTATAATGGATTTTTTTGATTTTTAGTCATGAAATAATTAGCCTAAATGCTTATGGAACACCGACATGGTGTTCATGCAAGTAGAAGTGGAATCAATTAAATGATTTTAAAAACATAAAAATTAATATTTTATGGTGTGTTATGTTGTTATAGGAATTTTTAAGATAAATATAATTTAATAGTCATGCGGTGAAGTATTGGATTTGAACTATGTTATAATATTGATATTAATTAATGTTAATTATGAGAACTGTGTTGAAAATAATTTTAATGGTATCTAATGTTAAATAATATTTTATTAAATGATTTAAAATTTATATAAATCAAATCTTTTTCTAATTGAATGGGATATTTTCTAGAATAGAAACCAAAAAACAATTAAGGATCACTTGTCACTTTATAGTATCTTTCTCAAAACCCATTGATTTATAGACATTGATATCATAGTGATCATAAAAAGTTTTAACGTGGGTTAAAATATAGATATAAGGGTAAAAACATAACATAAACATTCGTAAATGTTATTAGATGGGAGGATTTAAACATAATATAACCCAAGATTCAAAAGATATCATGTTTTTTTCACTTTATTATGATTATTAATTTTTATATTAATTTAATATATTATGTAATTCCAAGGGTTTCCCTCTCATATCTTATATAAGGACACCACTACTCCCATCTTCCTCATATTTCATGATCCATATAGATCAAACAATATCTTCCCAAATCACTTATCAACATTAATGATCAATTACTCGATCTACTGGTTTCACCAAAAGTCTAACCTATAAGTCTTAATGTGTAAGTGAAGGGAGGATCATAAAACAGGAGGAAATATTCCTAACTGAGTGTTTAAATTTTAATTTATATACCTCCATAAACCATGTCCTAACTATTACAATATAAAAACATCATTATCTTCCTTATACTTCTATTTTATTTTTTTAATGGAATAACCTTATTTGTCTCATTTTCCATCAAATGGGAAACAAAAACCTCTTTTATGTTTACTTATAGACCACCACCTCATGAACCAATGAATTTTTTTTCTCATAACCAAATTTAATTGATGTCAATAATAATGGATTTAATATATATATTTGGTATTCATGAAATATTATTATTTTGTAAATATAATATATCATATGTCTTAATATCATTCCAATTTTTAAAAATAGAATCAATGCACATGTGAATGTACAAACTACCATTTATAGATATCGATTTACATCATTTTTTCAAAAGTCACCTCTCATGGATAGTCATGAATATAAATTTAACAAGGTTATGATATTTTTTTGATAGTTTTATGATTATAATATAATTTTATTTCATTTTAATTCTTTATTTTCCATCTAATGAAAAGTAAAAAACATCACTCGTTTATACGTGCAGACAAACCCCTCACGAGTCGATGTATTGTTTTCCATGAAAACTTTTAATGAATGAATCTAAAATTCAATTTTATGTATAAAAATTATAATTATTTATTTCTTATAATTTTATAGATTACGGAACAATGACCCCTGAGATAACCCAAGCATTTTATACCTAAATATTTCATCTTATTAGAATAATATTCATTACCTATCACTGTGATCCACATTAGAAGCAAAAAGGAGTAGTGTCTTTAGAAACATAGATACATAAAAAACTACTATATAATGGTTCTAAATCGTCTCCCATTATGATCATAAAAACTATCACCCTTATTAGATATATCATAACTAAAACCATACTTCATATCTTGGGGAAAATGACACATAAAAAAGGTTGATCTCAGATGCTCAGTATGGATAAACATGATAAATATCAATGAAGAATTTAAAATAACATGATTATAAGGGTATAAAAACATGAGATTACCATTTTAGAAACATACACATAAATTCATAGATCAATACAATGATTTTATAGAATAAAAAAGGGAATTTCATAATACATATATAATAAATGATTCAAAGGAATTGAGCCATGAGTGCATAATAATGACATAAGATAATGTCATAAATGAGTAGATTAAATTGTGAAATAGTCATAATCATAGATGTTTTATTTAAAATATACCCACCATGAAAATCATCACATGTTAGGATTAGACTAATAATATTGTACCTTATTTGGGATAACCTCCTAGGTACCCTTGTCGGGCTTCGTCTAACCACCTGTGTACCCTATTGTGGGATTTTAGATTACCACTTGTTCAACCTTTGAGATCATCAATCATTAACAATTAACCAATTAATTTTATGTGTATAATGGATCCACCCATCAGATAATCATAATCTATTCATAGAAATGACACCAGGTGATGAGAAAATTTATCATTTCAGCATAACTTAACCCGTGGAAAAGAAAATAGGTTTGATCAATTTTTCATCAAAATAATAATAAACCATATATATTTTTAATATATATGTTATTACAGGATTAGAAACCTATTGAACAAAAAGTAACATAAAAAGATATTATCATAGATGAAAAAGGTATTTAAAAGATCACTGGAATATTTTCCAAGAAAATACCATTTTAATTTTGAAGTCACGTAGTTAAAATCTAGAAAATAACATTAATATTATAGAAAAATTTTTATAGAAAAATAACCACGTACAATTTTAAAGGAATCCTCTATTAATTAAGTGGTTATGATTATTGTAAATTTCATTCACATTGTAATCATTAAAAGAAATATTCTTTTCAAACCTTTGGAAAAAATTACCTCATTAAGAAAAAAATAAGAATAATAATTTTAAAAAAATTAGAAAGAAAAAAATTGATAAAAATGAATTTAATCAATCATTTAATATTATTTAAACAATTATTTAAAACATTGTAAATAACACATGTAAATGGAATACAAAGATTCCCAATTGGATAAAAAAACCAGTTTTCTATAAAAACCTTATTTTATAATTTTGAGTTATTTGAGAGAGAAAAATGAATGTAAAACTTCTAATCTATATAAATAACCATTGTAAATGAACATTAATGGGATTTATAAGAGTTATATCATATAAATTCATCATTGGAAATTTATTCCCAAACAACCCTAGAAAAAATGTGATTGTAATGTAAAACCTGTACCGATTTTTAAAATTTTGAATCATAACCCCAATGAAATAAATAACATCAAATAAAACCTTAAATGAAATTTATATAGAAAAATAATCTTAACATATGTTGATATTACATCATTTTATATGAATATTTGGAATATTATTAAAATACATGCCTGAGGACCACAATAGTTTAGCGTCTTTAGAAACATGGAAGAAAATCTTCTAACACGATGAATGATCTTCAATATTACACACAAAGATATTACCATCTTCTAATTATACCTAAAAAAATTATTCATAACCTAGGGAAAGGAAACATAATAAACGGATGATCCTATATGATCAGTAATGGTAAACAAAAGAGATACATAAGCATAACCATGAGCATAAGGGTATGAGAATAACTTATGAAGATGATACCTATCATTTCAAAGATCATATACATGTGTCACAGAATCAATATTTTCAGATCATAATACTTGAATAATAATAGAAATAAGAGAAAAATCTATGAAAATACAACATAGAAACATGACAAGGAATTTGAGGTATACACATAAGAATAGAAAATTTTATAGCAAGGCTAACTATCAAGACCTTAATAACATATTAGGATTGGGATAATAACCAGTGTACATACTTGAACCTTAGGATTACCTCCCATGTACCAACTTGTTTTAGGAATTTTATTCCCTCCCATTTATCCTTTTGTTTGAGGTTGGGATGACCTCCCATGTACCGTCTTATTTCAGGCTCAGGATTCCCTTCTTTTTAAACTATTGTTTCAAGCTTAAGATTCCCACTTGTTTTGATATTTGGATTCCATCTAGAATTATCTCTTTTTTATAGATTGGGATTAACTCCCATTTACCTTCTTGTTTTGGGATTAATATGCCCCATTGTTTTGGGTTTGGTATTCCCTATTTTCTACTTTCTTGAGTTCACAAAACATTTATCTTAAACGAAAACATTGTAAGGAGATATAGGTTCCAACCATCAGATAATGAAATCATACATACATGCGACAGAATATAAAAAAAATTCATTACATCCTGAACCATGAAATGAAATGGGTATCATTAATGTTTCATCAAAACATAATCATTAGAAAAGGGATAGGTTTCATATTCATTTCATCAAAGCATAACCCCTAAAAGGAACCAGGTTTCAAGATCATATCACTCATTGAAGAGACATAGGAATCATAAAAACTATTCCAAAAAAACATAAACCATTAAAGAAATAATGTTAATGGTATTAATAAACTATACCAGTGTACATCATCTTATATAGAGATAGATTTTGAATAATCACATGGAACATTTCTTAAGGGAAATATCCTTTGAAAATATATTTCATAAAACCATTTAAAAACTCAATTTCTTATAAATAAGTATTTAAATTTCAATTTAAAATATTTCTTGAGGAGAACGTCTTTTCTTCTTTGATAAATTATTTTTAAAATATACAAAATTTGGAAAAAAAATTCTATGAAAATCACTTTAAAATAAAAATTTTTACACAGTATTAGGAAAACAATTTCTTTAAAAATAAAATTGTAAACTAAAAAAGGAAGAATCAGGGAAATGACGGTCAGGACGACAGGTAAGTTCATACATGATGAACATTCCTTTTGCACCTCAAATATTTAGAAAAGTTCCTTGATTGAAAAAAAACAAGAATATTATTTTTAAAAAAAATTTGATGAAAAAGTAAAACATGGGTAAAAATTTCCTTTAAACATCTTAGGATAGTAGTAAAAATATTTAAAACCTTTATATAAATCATAGTTTTGAAAGAACACATATTTTTGACCAAAAGTATAAATAAAGTTGGATTTTATTTATTTTTTTATTAATTATCACAAGTACTCAAGAGTGGAATAAATGGTAATAATACATCAATATATCATGGATAACTAGATGAGAAGGAAACTCATGAGTTTTCATGAGATATGGATCATAATATTTCATCAATGAAATCATAATTGTAAATAATTCTAAGAAATAATGATATTATAGAAATAATCTGTCACCACTTTGTTAACATTAAAAAAATAACATATCAACCCGTGTTCCACACAACAGTGCCCCGAGACGGTTCTCCACATGACCCCAAGCTTGCCTCCCCATATGGTAAAGGATGTCGAATAGTAGTGAGGGTCTGGTAAGTCCGTAATGTGGATACTATACCCTCATTTATTAGAGTAAAACAATAAGAGAAATAAATAACCAAGCATTGATACAAATATAACCAAAACAATACTCATGTCCCAAGATAACCAAACAAGAAATACAATACTCAACTGAATGGTAAAACATTCTATACCAATATAAGTGTCATGTGTCTATAATAAAACTAAAAACAATGACACTATGACTCATGAAGTGGGATCTGAACCATGTATAATCCCCTAATCAAAGATCCAACCTAAATCAACAATCCAACCCAGGGACAATTCCCTTATCCTATCCTGCAACAATATAATCAATTTGGGTACCGATCAGGTAGACCGAATTGGGTGTGGGTACAACCCAGTAGGCCACCACCAATGGTGTCTAAAACTAGTCCATTGAAAAGATAGTGTATGCAGTTTTAAAATAAATATGTACAATGCATAAAAAACAGTTACTACATTATCATTTATTCTTATCTAACTAAATTAGCTTTAGGGTTCCCAAGGAGACACGTACCCCAATACTAGGTTTGTCTCGTGTTGGAGCCCAAAATTTTCTCTAGGTAATATCATATCTTAATTCCTACATTTTGTTGGAGATCAAAGTATTTAAAGGTTCTATGATATCTTATTATTTGATTTGACTCATTCCAGAGTTTGAAATATTCTCATGTGAGGCTATAAGTTGGAGTTCCATTATTTACATTATTTAATTTCAGATTTATAAGACACTTTTCCAAAGTTACCAATATCACAAATGTTAGTCAGATGGCCATGTTACCATACTTACTTCTCAAAAGAATGACTGTGTTCCCATTCTATCACTCATAAGTAAAATGACCATGTTACCATATACTTCTCATTAGAATGACCATGTTACCATTTTTAATTATTTATTTGAAATGTCCATGTTTCCATTCATTCACACATAATTAATTCACAAGTAATTATCCACATCAATCCCATTACTAATTAAAATATTAGTTAAATATAAAAAAATTCACTAGTTACCTCAATAATTAACTAAACATTTAAATAATAATTAATTAATCCAATTAATTAATTAATCAATGTCATAATTCATATTCCAATAATTAATTTTTCTAGAATTAATTATCCCATTCTAAATCTCAACTCTTCATAATTAATCCCGCAATTAATTATCTAGATCAAAGTATCAAAGCACGTAATTAATTCACATTTAACCATATCAACTAAACCCATTAGATATATCATAATTAATCCGAAAATTAGTTATATAGATTACAATCCCCAAATATTGTAATCAATTTCACAAAAATATTATTTATAGGGAATCTCTTAGTCTCATGATTAATTCATCAACTAATCATTTAATTCGACAATGCTTCGATATATCAAATGGTCAATATAAATAGCCCAATTTAAGAAAATAAATTTCTAATGGAAGATAGAAATTCTATAATTTTTCATACACATATCAAATTCATGAATATGTGAATTATATTTTAGAATACCTACCAAAATTCATTGATAGATGTTTTCTCAATGGAAATCTACAAAATCTGAGTAGCGCAACGAGGTCGATATTAGTTAAATATGTAAATCTCTAAACCAAAAAAAATATATGAATATATATTAAATTTAGATATAGATCTACAATATAAAATTTAGATCTCACCAAATAGGTTTAGATATAAAGAAACAGAGGATATATTCAATCAAAACATAATTAAAAAAGAGGAGAATAGAAGGGAAAGGCATTGGGATGGGATCCACTTATCGGGCGAAGAGAGAATCTTCTATTAGGACTTTCAATCTCAACAAAAAGAGGTTAGATGGCCTTGTAATCCCTTTTAGTTGATGGGAGAACATTCTTTTACCCATTTGAAAGTAAAATCTTGAGTTAGGACACCATAGGTGAAGAAACATGTCATTAAAAGGTAAAAACGAGTAATCTCCACAATTTTAGGATCTCAATGTGGGCCCACACATGGTTTAGTCGACCAATTAGACAAATTGGGCACTAACTATGCATTATCCACTACTTCAAGGGGGACCTCCCACAGTTTCCTCATATGGCCTCCCAAATAGTTCTTTAGCTGTACTGAAGCAACTGGAACAAAAGACCAAAGAGCACGTGATTCCTCTTAGAAAGCTGCTTGGTTTGTACAACCCGTGCACCAACCATGTACATCCCCCTTTTCTCAAAATTTATCTCATACTCCACCCCAAAAACCCAAAGACCTAAATCCTATCAAAGTTACTTATGTAAAAACAAAAACTACATGAAATTGCACTTGATACAAGTCTAGAAAAGGTCACACTATTATAGACCTGTACCCTACATGAGATAATAAAATTTCACAATGCTCAAAATATCATGAAATAAGGATATTCATGATAAAAAATTTCAAGGGGTGGTATATACACCCCATCTAAAAATAGGTTCATGACATGGTATCTTTCTCAAAGTAGGTAACACTAGTGGAAAGTTAGCCTATAACAACACTTATTTCCCAACGGTGTGAAAAATTCATTGGGGTAAAGAAGATATACCAATGGTTATAGTAAGCCATTGGTATAGTAAATTTTAAGTTGGGTTTTCCCAATGATTTAACAAAACTTTTGGGAAGGAAAAATATTACCTATGGTTTTTAATAATCATTGGGAAAAAATCCATACAATTTCAGAAAGTTTTATGGGTCCCTCCAGATTTTTCATCCCCCACATGAACCCTCCCCGACCTTATCCTCTCATCCCTATCCTCCGATACCTGACCTTGACATCCTCAAACTCCCGACCTCCACCTCCCACCCCCCAGCCCCTCTCATATCCCTCTCCTCTAGTGGCATTCCCCCTTCCCCTCTCGGCACCCTCTCCAACGACGATGTCCAACTCCCCAATTGGCTCCCTCTCCTGGCGAGATCCCTCTACCCCTCTTAGATCTCTCTCCTCTGATGACATCCCCCGACCCCCTCTATAGTCACGTGTGAGACCCCCCATGGCCGAACACCCCGCGCGACCTCCCCTATCTCGGCTCCCTATCCTCCCACCATTTTCACCAAATTTATTGAGGGTTCTTGATCGGTACTTCCAGGTAAGAATTAGTCTTCTTTTTCAAAAAAAATGTGGAAATAGGGAATGTATTGTTAGGTTCATAGTAAGGATAACCATTCAAATTAATCATGCATTTTCTAGAGTTTTGTGTAGTAACCAACTCATGTTGTGGTGAATTATTGGGTAAATAGTGTTTTTTTCAAAATAAATTCGTCCAAAAATATATGGTTAGATTCATAGGTTTTAAACCATTCATTATAAAAATTAATTGAATAAAAATGTCATGATTTGTTAATAACCTCATATTTTCCTCTATAGACCCCTATTAAACCTTATATTTTGTTGGATTTTTTTTGTTAATCATGATATATATGTGATGAGGTTGTATCATCATTAAGATGTGCAATGATGTGGGTTAATTGGAGGTGAGTGATGCCGTTTGAGATTTTATGGGTTATTACAAGGAGTTTACTTCCCTTTAATTGATTTGTTCATAAAAAATTTTGATGCTTCATATATTAAGTAATTTGAATTGGTAAAGTAAAATGTTGGGCTCATATTTCGGAGTTAGTTATTTGGATGGTATTCTCCATGAAAAGTGGGTATGTCTCTGTTGAAAATGGGTGTATTTTCCAATTGACCAATTCATTTGTCAAAATAACCATGAAATTCGAATTTCCCACAATACATAATCCCTATATAAATCATAGATAGACACTAAACACCACAAGAGACCCATGAGAGACACCCCTTGACATCTAATGATAGTTAAGGGGCCATTAACATAGCAACTAAAGTCGATTGGCACTCAAGACTGGAGAAATTCCAATTTCTGGTAGAAAAAATACCAACACATATATTCTTAGTATAGTATAATGAAATGGTTTACACCCTCATGACCAAGTAGACTATCTGGTTCTTGGACTGGTGCCTGACCAGGTTCAAGAGAAGGATCACCTACTAAACATTGATTGTGGTCCCACTGAGGTTCTTTCCATAGTGAAGAGGGTTATGTGCACAATATTGAACTCAAATAATGTAGCATAGGTGGATATTTATTGGCTATGTGTACTAGTATGGTGTTTCCAACAACATGCTATATAACGAACATAATGAAAAATAAAGTGATTATTAAATGAAACTATTTCTCCCTTGTTTCCCGGAACATGATTTGACCCATGGGGCATTGTGGTTATTTTATATTGGGTGGCGACATGTATAGTCACAAGATACAGGTATATTTTTGTTTAGTTTTTAATTTATTTTTTATCACATTGGCCACTTAGGTTTTTTACTACTTTCTACAGATGGAGGGTAGTGATGTTATCCTGACTAGTTGACGTAGATCACTTGTATACTGGAAGATCATGAGGTGTGAGTGTGATGAAGCATTGGAAGCTAGAGTATCCATGGGGTCTTCCATGAGATGGAATTTTTTTTCTATAACATCATGTGGGAACATTTTTGGAGAATGTTGGAGTCATGAAATAACCCCATGTGCCTCCATGAGATAGCATAAATAACCCCATGTGTCTCCATACATTGTATCATCCTCGCATAGGTTGGGAACTCACCCAATCCTATCAAACATATCCTAGTCTATCCTCTCATTCACATAGTCTAGACTCATCTCTCAAGGATTATCCCATGCCTTGATCAACATCTCATTATCCAACAAGACAAATAAGACTATTCACCTCATGATTGTCCTAGTCACAAAAGCACACCATGTCAAACCCATCTACATTCTTATATCATCCACATGGGAATCCTCTAGGGTTTCTTGGACCTTTTCTAGCCGCTACTCACAAAACATAATCCTCATCCCACACACTATAGTCTTTTCTAGTAATGTCAGCAATTCCATAATTATATTCCTAATAATCCAGTCAAGAACCTCATCAAAATCATATTTTATAACCCAACCCAACTAACTAAGTTCCATCCTAAGCCAAATCACACAAAGCCACTTTTAATTATAATCACCAGTGTAAAATGGGTTTATACCAATGCATGAAAGCCCATTGTTTATAATAATTGTTGTGATAAGTGATAAATTGTGGTTTATTCCTACAATTTTTCTAAAACTGTCGATATACATTTCTGATTTTTGAATTTTATCGGGCTACCTCCCAATTTTTCATCCACCCACATGAACCCTCCCCAACCTAGGTCTCTCAAACCTCTCTTCCATTCCCCAACCTCGACCTCCTTGACCTCCCAGCCTCCTCCTCTACCTCCTCCTCTCGGATCCCAACCCCTCTTGGCTCCATCTCCTCCAATAACATTCAACCCGACCCTCTTGGCTCCCTATCTGACGATGACATCCCCCAACCCTCTCGTCTTCCAGCTCTCTCTCCTCTTGTGATGTTCCTCCCCCTATCATCTCCCTCTCCTGGAAACATCCCCCCCTCCCCTCTCAGCTTCCTCTCCTCCCATGATGTCCCCACCCCCTCTCCAGTCACATGAAATACCCCCACGGCCAAAAACCCCATGCGACGTCCCCCCCTCTCGTCTCCCTCCCCATTTCCATTTCAACTAAATTTCTTGAGGGTCCTTTATTGGTACTTCTAGGTAATAATTAAGCTTCTTTAATTATCCAATTTCATAGAGTTTTCCTCTCTTCAGATTCTTGGTTTCATTCGTTAAAACCCTAGGGGGTTTGAGGTTTCTTGATTCTAAATTTGATCTTTGTTTCTAGGGGGTATCATGGTTCTCTCAGGTCTCCTCAGGCATGTTTTGGTATCCGATGCTGATGGAAAAGCAGTTTGGATAGTCATGGATCATCTTCAACCATTTGAGGTCGGTATATTATTCTCTCTTTGTTTAGACCAATTTAATTTGGTTCCTGTAGTTATTTTTTTGTCTATGAAAACATTATATTAGGTATGAATTGCATGAATATGAATACTTTACCTCTTTCATATCTATTTTTTTTTGTGTTTTTAGCTCATATTATATGTATATTTTCAAGATTCATACTTTGGTATAATTGTCTCATTTTTGTTCTTCCAATAGGATAAATCTATACAGGGGAAGCCAATGTGATAAAGGATAGTTATAAAGTTTATATGGGAGATACATTTTTAGAACAAAATTTTTATAGAGAACTAGATATTAAGAGTCATCATTAAGGTTCCTATCAATCGTGGTATTGAAAAAGAACTATGATGAGATATAAAAGTAATCTATATAGAAGTAGGAACCATATATAGGACAAGTGAAAATAATGTAAAAAGAAATTCATAACATTCGCAGTCTCATGTGCATCACATGAATCATAAGGGTATTCACAATCACAAATAGGACACATGAATCACTTGGATCATGGAGATCTTAGGGACTGTATAATCCATAGACATCTTGTGACCACATAACCCACTATAAGACTCACGATCGCATTACCTTGACATGGTCACCCAATATGGATAATAGTCATGTGATCATGATATCGATCATGTAGATCTTGTGAAACCTAGATGATAAATGTATATTTAGGGTCCAAGGAATTATCAAAGATAGATTTGTACTTAATTAGAGAATGTTCTAATGTAAGAAAGTTCTCGTGAACATATCATGCGATAATTTATTGCGAAGATGTCTTCAGGTAAATTCTTGTGTGAGGTCTTATGAATGGGTCATATGATGAAATAAAGTCCAAAGAGATCTGGAGAAGTTGGAGTCACTAGTGAATAACCCTCCCTATATTCCTTTATTTATTTGATCTTCTGTGGAATACCAAAGATTGATTAAAAGTAAAAACATTAACCAAAACTCTGATTAGAGGTAGCCCAAATACCCAGGTATGCATTTACATTCCTTATAATAGATCCCTGTTTCCCCTTGAAAATCATTATTGAGGGAGGGAATTTGTTTATTCCTATAAAATGATCCTAAAAAATTCTATAATGGAAGAAATAACTAAAACATGTGTATTATTTTCTCTATAAAAAAGGATGAGAAGGTATCTAACAATCAAGGATCACAGAAACCTCTAAATGATACATGATTTGATAAACTTTTTAAGGTCATATGAGTGGTCTATTCACAATGTATGACCTACTTCAGATCATGCAGAAAACCCCTCAGATACTCCCATGGTTCTTTTGATGACATCCAAGACATTTGATAATCATGTGGAAGATTCCCAATGAACCCCTCTGCATCACTCATCTTGTCAAATGGTGGATGCCTGAAAAGCATCCAAAACCTTAAAAAAATAATGGGTAAGAATTATGTTGAAGATAGAGGGATTATTTGGTTGTAGATCTTCATGAGATGTGCCCATGCGGTTCGCAAGACACCAAGTAAGCCTTAACGATAGGTCTACCTAATCGCACAAGATCTTGTTGGCATGTCACATTCTTTATAAATAAGATTTTAAACATAACCAATTGGAGTTGTGTCATGATGAATGACTCCATGGGAAAAAAGAGTTTTCCATGATAATGATCATGCATCACCACAAGAGCCTTCATTTGTGATGCGACATAGTACCAACAGGTAGTGCGATTATCTTCGATAACACTCGTACAAAGTTGCAAGACCCCTAGAATTTCTCAAATAAAGAATTAAATACAAGAGGAAATTATTTATGATTCATGTGGAATGTGATACGTTTGAAATTATCCACATGGTTAGTCAATACCCCTTTGGTTGGCCTAAGTATAATAATTGGGGTGTAGGTCTCGTGAAGTCCTCCAAACTTACTGTCCAGATCATTTGACATCCTGTAAGAATATCATGAAGGTTTCAAGATGAAAAAGGTCAAGTCACCTGGATTTCACTGACTCATTGTCTATAACACAATCATGAGGATTAATTTTGATTCTCTATCCACATGAACTAGGAATGAAATTTCATCACATGGTATATGACCACCCAATGATAGATGATATATGTCCAACAATAGTGATAGGTACAATTAATATGAATTCATCCTTATATATTGTTTTACTTGAAAATCTTGCCACTAATTATATTATTTAGACCTATATTGTGTACATGATAAATCATTTTATTGATTTCATGCATTGTGTGATTTAAATTTCAATACCTATAGGTAAAAGGAAAGAGAAAGATCTCAGATTCCCCTCTTATGATTTTCCTTATATGATATCATTTATTTATGTGTATTTTTTACATAAGATATAGAACCAATGGATATAATTATTAATATGGATGGATGTATTATTATTAATTCCATTATTGAATAGAACATAAATGAATGAAATTGTCCAAGACAATATAAAAAAACAAGACAAACTAAATCTAATGAAAATGTCCAAAAAAACTTGTATCGAACAAAACCAAACTAAGTTGAAACTCTATCCAAACAGATTATATACCATTAATAAGAAGAGTAATTGTTAATTAATAGGAATGCACTATTTGATAGTATCATTTTGAAACATGGATATGTTTCCCCCTTGATTTCATGAACATGATTTAACCCATGGGGCGTTGTGGGTCTTATATGTTGGGTAGTGACATGTATAGTCAAATGAGACTGGTATGTTTTAGTTTAAGTAAGTATACGTATGTGGGTTCCCCCATTACATGTATTGTTAACCATGGAAGTGATTATGCATGAATTGGGCTAGGTGTGCCCATGTGTGTGTGTGTGTGTGTGTATATATATAAATACATATGCAGGTGAGTGGAGACTGGTATATGCATATAAGCATATGTGTAAGGATCACCTTGGACATGCTTATGGCCATGAAGGTGTGTGCATAGGGGCTAGGTGTCTTTGCATGTGTGTGAAGGTGTGTATACCCTGTGGGGGAGCAATAAATTATAGATACAAATCTCCAAGAGCCGAAGTGGACAGTTTGGTTCCACATTGAGGTAGGGTCCCTCTCCTAGACTATTATTCAAGAATGATTTTAAATTGAATTTAGCTTCTTTCTTAATTCTTCTTAATTATATTGAATTGAAAATATTGAATAAGTGTTATTTAATATAATTATTTCATTTTATAAATAATGTCATGTTTTTATAATAAAACCCCTCCAACAGAGGTGTGTTGTCTACAAAAACTCACAGTGATAGTTATGTTTATCTTTTTGCTTAACTTATTGCATTTTATTTTTGATTAATGAGTTTTAGAATAAATGTTAAATGTAATTAAATGAATTTTGTGATAAAGAAATGTCATGATTTTATAATAAAACCCCTACAACGGAGGTGTGTTTTCCTTTAAACCAAAGAGTAGTGATATTTATTTGTATCATGTTTAGATTTGGTTTGAGGTTTCCATATGTCTCTTGTTGTTGACTATTTTGTGGATAGTTAGTTTTCATTTCATTGAATAATATAAATTGGCTCATTATACTTGATTAGATCAAATGACATTGCTCGAGTAGGCAAATACATTGACCATGACACTTTCATTTTTACCCATTGAATATTATAAATAAAATTCACATTTTTACGCGAAGAGAATGAATTTTTAAATGGTTTTTGTAGGGTTTATTATTATTTTCCGCCGTTTATTTTCCCTTTAGACGTTGCATCATTGTGCCACTCGCTATAGACTTCTAGTGTTCCCTTGTTATAGCATATTAAATTGGTGATTTGTTCTATCATGTATGTTGTGACCTTATCTTATGTAGAAACCCATTTGGAGTTTTTTCTTGGCCTCTTGGCCACCCCTTTGGGTGTTTACTAGAGCCCATATATCTAAAAGTGTTGATGGTGTCATTGTTTAACACCTATCAGGATTATGGTGCTCCCTACCATATGCTTCATCTTTCCACCACTATTTCATATGATTTAGTGACTCCTCCTTTGAATATTCATATTGAAACATTTCTCCCACGTTCTAATGGGAATAATTATAGTGGGGACAATCACTACATGAATTCTTCTCACCGTGGTGGACTTGGGTATAGGGATGTATAGAAAGATGTTGAAGAGATTCCTATGTCATTTCCAAGAGCATTTTTGGAATGCTAGGTGTTTTGGTGTATCAGGATTTTTTAGTGGAGAAAGAGGGCCAAGTGGTCTTGGTGTCTGACGTTTTTAAGGGCACATTACATAAAGAAGTATTTTTTCATGCCTTGGTGTGAAGTTCAAAGGAATTTTGTTTATAAACACTATTGAAAAATGAGTATCTTTGTCATGAGCTTCCGGATTTTAAAAGGGAAGTATGAATGTTTTTTTATGCAAGAGATATTCAGTTGGATGTTTGAAAGCATTCCAAAGTTATGGACAACGTGTAGAATTAAAATAGAGGTATTCTTGCAAGATATTCAGATATTGTAAGTAGTGTATTTAAAAGTAGATATCTGCAGACAATGTGGACGTATATTTAATAGTTTTCAATGGATGATGATTCAAAATACGAAAAAGTTAAAGGAAAACTATAGTTAATGTGACCAAATATATTGGATTCTTATTTAGTACCTTTATTTTAATTCAAGAACATGTTCTTTCACATGAACACTTTAAAAAGAAAGAGAATATTATATAAGTCTAGTGTGATCCACACCATTCATAGTTGAACATGAAAATGGCTAGCACACACACACACACACATATATTGCATGATTCCATTATGATAAGGGAAGATACCTACACAATATTGAAACATCTACTTCTTCAATAAATAATAATGTAAGGAGAGACCTGGGCTATATTGATATATTTCTTTCAAAGAGGAAAAAAGGTAAGAAAAAGATGGTGAAAATGGGTTTTTTTTCAGTGAATAGATCCAGGTGGCCTTTGAAGGCATAAGCTTACTATTTTTTCATTTCAAGTTAATATAAATACTTAACCCTCACCCCAGAGGTGTCGGTTCATCTAGTTTAATGGAAGGGGGAAACAAGCATTGAAGATTAATGATAATATATTTGAAATCAAAGGTGCAAGGTTTGGAAATGACCCATGCTAATTTAATGAAGAATTTAAGGTCAATAAAATACATATTTTATCCTTTGAATGTCATTCCAAATGTAGTTTCCAACTAATTGAATCAGATTCTGATTCTGATAGGCACTCAATAGTCTTATACTTTTTGATAATCAGAAAAAATGGAATGAAAAGTAACAAATAAGTAATTTTATATTAAATGAAATAAAGTATAAAAATCACTATATCTTTTGTAAAATTTCATCTCCCTTGAGATATAAAATAAATTATTAGAAAAATTTTCTCCCTTGAAATTATTCTAAAAGTATCCCCTAGCTAACACTTCTTCTAAACATAATAATTCCCCATAGGATATGCTTTCTTCTTCTTTTTGAATCAATTAGAAAAACCAAAGCATTATCCCCTTGGAAAACCATATTCCCCCTTTATGATGAAATAATTTCTATTTCTTTTACCCTCTTATTTAAACAAAAGAAACACATACAACCGATCTCCCCTTTGGTGTTACTAAAAAGAAACACACAAAAAATTACTAGGAAAGAAACAAGATTGTTAGACCGATGTAATACTGATTACTTATGATTAAATAAATTCAATAATATACCATGTATGAATAAACATGTTTCATAGGAATTATAAAAACATATAAAACATGCATAATATTTACCTTAGGAATACATAAGTATAATATTAAGGATATATAAAACAAATACTTTTGTTGGTCCGAGTGAGTTACTCAAGAGGGAGGGGTGAATTGAGTTCCCAATAAAATTTCTATTAAAAAATTTCAAATGAAATCCTTCAATTAAAATTATGTTTCCCAATTAATCAAAATATTAGTTTAATATAAGTTTGACCTTTTAAAATATTTCTCAAATTTTATTAAGGCCTAGTTAATTTTTTTAATACATTATCTTTTGAAATAGAATTACTCAAACAAATACTTATATAAAAATTAGTTAAGAATAAATATTAAATGACCAATATTTTTTATAGATTAAAACTAAATACAATTTAATGATTTAAAATGATGTAATCAAAACTAAAACACATAGTGGAATAAACAAGGGGTTCAATCTTAAGCTGATACCAAATCTGTTATAATTGTAAATCAGCCACTACCAGGAATATTATTATATCATATATTCTAGTCCACAGCCTAGATCAGGAATACATACAACAACAAAAATTTTCCAGGCTCATATCCTCTTCTATAGTTATATGTTAGAAGGAAAAACAACACAAGCGACTCATGGTCCACTTCCACAGTTTCAATTGGTATACAAATAAGAAGGAAATAAAAGATTATATTGAGTATTCTCTTATTTAAGCATGGTATTATGTGTGTGTTAATAAATAGAGTAACCAAAATAATAGTAAAAATTAAAAGAAAAAAACAAAGTGAGAATGTAAGAAGATATGGAAAATGCAATGTTTCTCAGTTTACAGTGCTTTATATGCTTGAGAGTAATCAGGTTTGTCTTGGTGAGGATCTAGAATAGTTTCTTTAGAAGTTAGATAAAAACATAGTATCGTGATGTTTTATTTTCCATTCATAGGAAAGGATCTTGATCTTCAATGTACTCCACTATTACATAGTAAAATGTATCTGTGTGTAATATATCATGTGATGACCACTTTCATCAATCTACACTCTCCACCTTCTAACCGCATGTACATGAGGGAGATCATATGAAATAAATATAGAAATGTATGAACCCATTGTAGGATAATCATCAAATTTTTTTGGATCCTCGTACTGAATCTAACAACGTCTTCAACACATCTATGAAAAATATTCATTAATTATTCCTTCAGCATTATCTCCCATAAAAGAGCCACTGGAAGTATTTAATTCAAATCAAGAACAATAATGGTGGAAAAATATGACAATGAATCAAATATTATGTTAGCAAAGATCAATAGTAGAAAATATATGGTTTCACCCCTAGAGGTAGCTCATTTAGAGGTAAAACAAGGTTGGTGGAGGAATGTATGGTTGTAACTTGATCCTTGAGATGGCACGTCTAATAGTGGCAAAAACCTAGAGGTGGTATGTTTGGTGGTGGTTAATCTTTTTGGTAGCATATTGTTATGGTAGAATGATATGGTGGTAGCACACTATAGTAGTAGCACACACTATGGGTAGGTAATACCAATAATGGACCACTGATAGTGGTAGCAAATTCTTGACATTGGAAAGATCTAGCGGTGGCACAATTTGACCTAATAATGGATCTTTTCAATACTCAGCCTAATATTCATTATAAAATGACATGCTATCATAAAACAAGAGGTTTATTAGAAGAATATGAAACTTGATTTGTGTGAATTAAAATAATTATGTTCCAATAATATTTCCCCCTTTGATGATCACTAATCAGGGGATTTTACAAACCATGTGTAAAACAAAATTAGGAATAAATTGAAAATTTTGAAGAGTAAGAGTCTGCTCAAAATTCCAACAATATAATTTGATATTTATAAAACCCAATAAGGAATAAAACAAAAAATTTTGAAATTGATCTGATATCAAATAAAAAAATAGAATTACTTTAATTGCATCCATATAAGCACAATATCAAAGGATAAAATCAATATAAATAAGTTTGTATCAAATAATAACATACAAATAATTATATGTAAAGACCCGGAAATTTCAAGGGATTTTTTTTTCTAAATTTTCTTTGGGATTTTAAAAGAATTCATTTTCTGACGGCGCCTGATTCTGAGGCCTGGTGTGCCTAGAATCATTTTCAGAAGTTTAGCTCGGGTACGTTCAGTGAACGAACGAGCGGGTTTTTCTAACTTCTGAACCGGTGCTCGGAATCGAATTCTGATGGCACCGATGGAATCATAGCACCAGTATTTTATTAAAAAGAACTTTTCCAGAGTTTCTTTTGCTCGGGTGTGGTTTTTAATTTTTGGGGGTTAAGTGAAGAAAATAAAATAAAGTGGTGCGACAACTTTATTTTATTTCACTTAAAGCCACTTAAAGCCACATAAAGATACTTAAGCTGGGTTGAAGTGGATAGGGTGTAAATAAAAAATATACTACCCTATTGGTAGGATATTTGTGAGGTGGGGTCCGCACGAGCCCCACTGTTTCTTTTCCTCTAAATAACGCACCCGCGAAAACCCTTTTTAAATAATGTCAACCGATGCGTTTTATTAAAATTCTAAACTCCCCTATTAATTGGGTAGTCAAGTCGTACCATTAATTGATCGAATTAATGGTTCATTACTTAACTTAGAATTTTCTAAATATTGGCATGAGAATAAAATAAGACCAATACTTGTTTTCTCTTAAGGGTTGCTTGTCGAGAGAATTGGGAGAAGCTTGAAGATCTTCATCCTCTTTCGTGAAGAATGCGAAGAACGTGAAGAACACCGGCCTCCGATGAAGGGCGACACAGAATGCCAAACCCTCGGAGATCGATGAAGTGACGCCGACAGTTCTCCCTCTGCGACGCTTCTTCCATGACGATCCATCCCCATGATAATCTTCGATCGACAAATTGAGGTAGGGGTTTACGTGATTTTCCTTACGTGATTCTCTTCCGTCTTTTATCCGCGATATTTGGACCACATGATATCAGTTAATGGGAGGAGTCTGGACCGCACAAACACGGCCGTCCCCCTCCCTTTTTTTTTCTTATTGTTGCGGATCGAATGAATGGATGTGGTGCCGTCGCGCCGCGCGGGATCGAGCGGCAAGAATGTGCGACGTCATCACGCCGCACATTCAAATTTTAAACTCTCATGCGTGGGTATTATGATTACAAGGTGTTCGTATAATTTATTTTGGATAAATTATACCCTCGTCAATGATTAAAATCATGTGTTTATTATTTTCCAATTGATAACACCTAACGCGGAGGGCGCGGGCCGAACAAACACGGCCCGACAACCCTCTGTAGCTTGTTTATCGATGTGAGGATCAACGGACGACGACGAAGCAGGCCGCCATGGCGTTTGAGGGCCTTGTAGTGAAGATCGGGTCCCGGGAGGACCACTGGCGAAGACCACACGCAAAACGGACCACCGGAGCGCGTCCGATGGTCCACGGAAGCTCCCGCCGGCGCGCCACGCCGGCGCTGGCAAAACTCGCCGCAGCTTCAGCCGCGGCGGCGAGGTCGGTTCGACGGCCGCGCGGAACCGAGGGGCGGGACGCGGTCGGCATGCTGCGTCTGGGTGTCGCGGAGCGGCCCCCGCGCGGGGGGGCCGCGGTTCCCTCGCTCGGCCGATCGACCGAGCCGAGCCGACCCGCCAGGCCGGGCCGGGCCGCCCAGGCCGGGTCGGTCCGGGCCCAGACCCCCCGTTTTCGGACTGTTTTCGGTCTTTTACCCATATCATGGGCTACGGACCTCCTATTGACACATCGTCTGCGGAAAAACGATCTTTGGATCGAGACGGTCGTTTCGGTATATTACACTCAAGGTTTCAGAAACCTTTGGGTTCAGCCGGGTTTGTTCGTCCACGAAACCAACTGGGCCCTCGGAGTGGAAACGCTCATATCATGAGCACCGAACGTCCGATTGACGTACCGTCGACTTTATTGGAATCCTCTTGACCAGAAGGAACTTTTGGAATGACCCACCTGAGTTTTGGATGCAGTTGGAGTATGGCCGGGTTGGATTGTAACCGAAATCGAACCGGGCCCCTAGAGCGGGAAAGCTGATATCTTTCAGACCAGACGCCCGTTTGACGAACCGTCAGCGGCGTTGTTGATCCCTTTGAGGAACAGTCTCTATGAGTATACCCTATGAGATTTCAGGGTATAGTTGAGATACGTCCGGGTTGGTTCTCACACGAAACTAACCGGGCCCCTAGGACGAAAATGTTAATAACTCATAGACCGGGCGTCCGATTGACGCGCTGTCTATTGCGTTGAGACCCCTATGACAAGGCAGTCTGTTGAGATACTTCTTCGTGGGACTTTGTGTTACTTGGAGCATCTAATAGTAGCTCGTGGAGTAGATCCTCCCAGAGGCGAGTGTGCGGAGTACGAAGACCGTGTAGCCGGCTGAGACCTGACGACTTCTTGTCCGATTCGTTTTGGAGTGACTTGCATAGCCCAGTGGGGAGCACTAATTTGTGAGGTGGAAGACCCACGGTAGAGGAGCACTACTGTGTGAGGTAGAAAACCCGCGGTACTTGACAGGAGGAGTACCTTTGTAGGCTATGAGGGGGAGCACTATTGTGTGAGGTGGTAGACCCATGGCGGGAAGCACTACTGTGTGAGGTGGCAGGCCCGCGGTACTCGACAGGAGGAGTACCTCAGCAGTCTTAGGTTGGTGAGCAGTACCTCGGAGTCGTGATAGGACCACTGTACTCTCCAGAGATGGAGCTCTTCAGCAGTTACAGTTTCGATAGTGAAAATCCTAGTTTGAGCTGCGACTTTTGACCTTTGTGTTTACCTCATGGTTGATATGGGTCACTTGATAACTTAGGTATATGTATGGGAATATACCTGGGTAGGGTTTATCCGTTGATTTCATGATCTTGGCGTTTTCCTCATGATTGAGATGGGTTACTTGATAACTTAGGTATATGCATGAGCATATACCTAAGGAGAGGTTATCTGTTGAGATCTTCTTTTTGGATAACCTTGTTGGTTTTAGTGAGACCATGAGGGTCTCGGGGTCCCTACTGAGTATTGTTATACTCAACTCTTCACGGGCTATGCCCGCACCTCGTTGTGTTGGTTGCAGACGACGGGCAGAGCTGACGGAGGCCGAGTGTTCAAGGACTGGACGGTACCCGGAGGTGGACCACTCGATGAGTCAGCATCCCATGGTGGACGATCCCGGAGCTGCGCTATCTGTACCTACCCTTCAGGTAGGATCCGTGGTGGACGATCCAGGAGCTGCGCTATCTCTACCTACCCTTCAGGTAGGATCCGAGGAGGACGACCCAGGAGCTGCGCTATCTATACCTACCCTTTAGGTAGGATCCGCGGAGGATGACCCAGGAGCTGCTTCCTTCCTTCCAGCTGTTTGTTTTTTTTGTTGTACTTTCTTTCAGTTGTAGTTGTACTTTCAGTTGGGTTTGTATTCTGGCCCATTTAATTTTCATCACTTTCTTTTGTACTTAGTGTTTTACTTCCGCTTGTACTCGTGGGTGTTTTGTTTAATTTTATAAAGGCAATGCCTTCCCAGTTTTTCGGGATTTACGCCTTTGGTGATAGTTGCCATCCCCTGGCCTATGGAAGGCGGGCTTGGGGTAGTCACGGAACGAGCCCCGTGGATGGTTCGTGACAAATTGGTATCAGAGGAGTCGGTTCTACCGCAGGACTCATAACCCTGATATTTTCTTTCTGTGAAACAATAGTGTTAAGGGTACCGAGTGTGGTCTTTAGTTCAGGGAGTCCAGTGTTGGTGCGGGCGGCCGACGTATCCATACACCAGGACCCTGACAACTGAATTCCGACATTGTGCACGAAAACACTCAATGCATGTGTGTTTCCATATGTTTTATTTAAATATCAGCTCAAACCAGGTCAGGTCACCAGGTATAATCGTTTAACCGTGTCACGTTGTTTCTTTCAGGATGCCTCCCCGTGGAAGACCATCTAGATCCCCGAGAGTGGTACGTACTGACAGCCCGCCGAGCAAAGAAGCCTCAGTACAGGGCCCTATCCCAGTTGAGGGACCAGCGGAGGCACCAACGGTATTACTACCCGTTGGGCCACCGATGCCACCAGCCCCAGCAGTAGAGGGTGCACGTCGCTTGAGCGCACTGCACGAGTTCCAGCGCCAGAGGCCACCCAGGTTCTAGGGAGGGATGGATCTGCAGGCGGCTGAGGATTGGCTGGAGGCTGTGGTGAGAGTCTTTAGGCTAGTGGGGATGCCAGCAGACTTCATGGTGATCCTTGCTGCTAGCCTTCTTCAGGATGTAGCTGGCATATGGTGGAGCCTGATGCTCTAGATACACGACGAGGCGACACTTCTATAGGCAAACTTCGAGAGCCTGTTCCGGGCAGAGTTTTTACTAGGCACCCTTCGAGCGGTGCGTATACAGGAGCTACTTCAGCTGCGTCAGGGTAGCATGATAGTGGAACAGTATTCAGCGAGGTTCACAGACCTCTCGCGCTACTCCACAGATATGGTACGAGACCCATTCTTCAGGTCCTGAACCTTCGAGCAGGGACTTAGGCGAGATATTAGAGCTTCGATTGTTTCTCACAGAATCCCGACGTAGACATGGGTGTTGGAGCGAGCCCTCTTAGTGGATAGTTTCCTTGATGAGCAGTCTCCAGCAGCAGGACCCACCACTAGCCGGAATACAGCAGAGTCTTCTATAGCAGGAAGTAGACAGATGACGCAGAGGTCCAAGAAGACCAGACCTATAGGTGGTCGACCGCATGACTCATGGTTGGTAGTACGAGGCACCAAGGGGAGGGATAGAGACAGACCTGCCATGCAGTGATACTCCTGTGGAGAGATTGGTCACATGGCACGTGATTGTCCGACCCGCCATGCAGATGACTAGAGGATAAATGAAGAACATCCCAGGCAGATGCAGAGGTTCGATCGAGATGGACTGCAAGGAGCAGAAGGCCGAGGGAGAGAAGATGGTCGTGCAGCTGGAGGTGGACGACGCTACAAGGTGTTTCCACCACCACCACCAGGAGGTCCACCCCGACCGCAGGGGGTTGGTGGACATGGGAGAGCTCAGATTCAGGTAGCTGGGGCCTACGATCATGGATATTCGGAAGCAGATGGACAGGAGAAGAACTAGTGGATACATCCCTTGTACTTCTAGTTCCATATTGCTGTTGTATTCGTGTCTTTGTACTATGAGCTGGAATAATAAAAAGACACTTATCTTTGTGATGTTTTCTTTCCTGTCCTTTTGTTTGGTTGATTCTGAGTGGTCCCGGTTAAAACTATTGACTTGACCCTCACTTTCAAGATTTCTACTGGACGAGACCCAGTGACCTCACACTGATGCCTACAGTGTGACTCGACCCTTGGAGGCGAGAGTGACAGTTTGATCTCATGGTAGTTACGTCGAGGCCTTACGATGTCATCCATGGCATGAATGCATCCTTCATGTCAGGATTGACTGTATTAGGCAATAGGCGTGGTTCATCCAGGGGATGAGACTGAGTGTCTCTTTTCGGCAAAGAAGAAATTTTAGCAGCTCTTCCAGATCGTAGGCAATGAAGGTGCAGATCATCCAGGAGCGGATGAAGACTGCATAGTGCAGTAAGAAACAGGAAACCGATGCCAGTTTTAGAGACACGGGTGTGTTAAATGTTTCAAGAAGAGGAATCTTTAAAGAGTGATGAGTCTACGAAGTGGCAGACGTGGAGGCAGAGCTATGAGAGCAGCATGTTGTGGTGTACATCTTAACATGCTACAACCACCCACCTTATTTATCCCCGCCAGGCTCAGGGAGCTGGAGGGTGGAGGAAGAGTGCGGCTGCATGCGGTCAAGGAGTGTGACCCAATGGCTCTAAAAATGATTCAAGGTATATTCTGTGTCCACTACTAGCTGCTGTAGTAACAGACGTCGATATGAATCATTCCTCGCTTTCACAAATCTTGTCCCAGACCTAGAGTTTCCGGTAATCCGTGGACTTGACCCTCACGTCTGGAGATACCTTGGGAAGAGACTCGATAATCACACTTACGCCGATGGTGTGGTCAGACCCTCGAGGCGAGAGTTTTGGTTGGAATCTCTTGGTGGCAGCGTCGAGGCCTTACGACGTTGGTTTGAGTATGGACTGGGCAATCACAGTTCATTAACAAATTGACGGTATTAGGAAAAAAGGTTGTGGTTTAACTACGACGTCGGGATGGGTTTTCCTTGGTCGGAAAAAAGAAAACCCCAGACAACACAGGATAAACTCATGCTCAGGAGGGTGCGACCGATCACTCTTGAGTCAGTCAACCTTACCCTAGTGGCAGCAGTCATTTTGAGTTTCAGTTCTAATAGGAATTGGAGGCCTCATGAGTTCAAGAATGACGATCACGTCCTTATACGGGTCTCACCTCGATGAGGTTTATGGAGATGTGGCCAAGGAAACAAGATATCTCCAAGGTTCAACGAACCTTTGTAGGTCCTCAGCTAGGTAGGTGGGGTGGTTTACCGCTTGATGGATCCACCTAAGTTGCATCGGGTGCACGACGACTTCCACGTATCTCTACTGAGGAGACACGTGCTCGACCCTTCGCATATCATCGGCCATGAGGAGTTGGATGATGGCGATGGGGTGTCTTTCACGGAGATTCCAGTGGGGATCGAAGACAGATAGGAGCGGATCCACCAATCACGATCGATTCCTCAGGTGTACTTTCTCTGGCAGTACGGGAACTTCTGGGTGAGCACATGGGAGCGGAAGGCTCCGATGCGTTCTTTGTACCGCTTTTCTGACCCTAGTTTGTGTTAAAGCTTTACGAGGACGTAAAGCCCTGAGGTGGGAGTAATGTAAAGGATCGGAAATTTCAAGGGAATTTTTTTTTTCTAAATTTTCTTTGGGATTTTACAAGAACACAGTTTCTTACGGCGCCTGATTCCGAGGCCCGTTGTGCCCGGAATCATTTTCAGAATTTTAGCTCAGGTACATTTAGTGAACGAACGAGTGGGTTTTTTCTAACTCCTGAACCGGTGCTCGAAATCGAATTCTGAGGGCACCGATGGAATCAAAGCACCGATATTTTCTTAGAAACGACTTTTCTGGAGTTGCGTGTTCTCGGGTGTGGTTTTTAATTTTTGGGGTTAAGTGAAGAAAATAAAATAAAATGGTGCGACAACTTTATTTTATTTCACATAAAGCCACTTAAAGCCACATAAAGCTACTTAAGCTGGGTTGAAGTGGATAGGGTGAAAATCCAATATATCCTACCCTCTTGGTAGGATATTTGTGCGGTGGGGCCTGCACGAGCCCCACCGTTTCTTTTCCTCTAAATAACGCACCTGCGAAAACCCTTTTTAAATGAGGTCAACCGATGTGTTTTCTTAAAATTATAAACGCCCCTATTAATTTGGAAGTCTAGTCATACCATTAATTCATCGAATTAATAGTTCGTTACATAACATAGAATTTTCTAAATTTTGGCATGAGAATAAAATAAGACCAATACTTGTTTTCTCTTAAGGGTTGCTTGTTGAGAGAATTGGGAGAAGCTTGAAGATCTTCATCCTCCTTCGTGAAGAACGCGAAGAACGCGAAGAACGCGAAGAACGCGAAGAATGTGAAGAACGACGACCTCCGACGAAGGGCGACGAAGAATACCAAACCCTCGGAGATCGACGATGTGATGCCGACAGTTCAGCCTCTGCGACTCTTCTTTCACGACAATCCATCCCCGTGACAATCTTCGATCGAAAACTTCAGGTAGGGGGTTTACGTGATTTTACTTACGTGATTCTCTTCCATCTTTTATCCGCGATATTTGGACCGCATGATATCAGTTAAAGGGAGGAGGCCGGACTGCACAAACACGGCCGTCCCCCTCCCTTTTTGTTTTTCTTGTTGTTGCGGATCGAATAAATGGATGTGCTGTCGTCGTGCCGCGCAGGATCGAGTGGCAAGAATGCGCGACGTCGTCACGCCGCGCATTCAAATTTTAAACTCTCGTGCGTGGGTATTTTGATTACAAGGTGTTCGTATAATTTATTTTGGATAAATTATAACCTAGTCAATGATTAAAATCAGGTGTTTATTATTTCCCAATTGATAAAACCTAACGCGGAGGGCGCGGGCCAAACAAACACGGCCCAACAACCCTCCGCAGCTTGTTTATCGATGTGCGGATCGACGGACGATGACGAAGCAGGCCGCAATGGCGTTTGAGGGCCTTGCAGTGAAGATCAGGTCCCAAGATGACCACTAACGAAGAACGCACGCAAAACGGACCACCAGAGCGTGTCCGGTGGTCCGCGGAAGCTCACGCCGGCGCGCCGCCGACAAAACCCGCCGCAGCTAAATCCACGTCGGAAAGGTCGGTTCCGCGACCGCGCGGAACCGAGGTGCGGGACGCGGCCGTCATGCCGCGGTTCCCTCGCTCGGCCGGTCGACCGAGCCGAGCCGACCCGCCAGGCCGGGTCGCGCCCAGGCCGGGCCGGGCCGCCCAGACCTGGCCGGGTCACGCCCAACAGGGTTGGACCTGGACCCGGATCGGGTCGACCCAGTTTGAGCCGACCCAGGGGGGGTTGGGCCGGGTCGGTCCGGGCCCAGACCCCCCGTTTTCGGATTGTTTTCAGTCTTTTGCCCATATCATGGGCTAAAGACCTCCGATTAACGCACCGTCAGTAGAAACACAATCCTTGGATCGAGACGGTCGTTTCGGTATATTAAAATCAAGGTTTCAGAATACTTTGGGTTCGGCCGGGTTAGTTCGTCCACGAAACCAACCGGGCCCTCGGAGCGGAAATGCTCATATCTTGAGCACCGGACGTTCGATTGACGTTCTGTCAACTTTATTAGAATCCTCTTGATCAGAAGGAACTTTTTTCATGCCCCACCCGAGGTTTGGACGCAGTTGGAGTATGGCCGGGTTGGATTGTACCCGAAATCCAACTGGGCCCCTACAGCGGGAAAGATGATATCTTTCAGACCAGACGCCCGTTTGACGAACCATCAGCGGCGTTGTTGATCCCTTTGAAGAACGGTCCCTATGAGTATACCCTATTAGAGTTCGGGGTACAGTTGAGATACGACCGGGTTGGTTCGCACACGAAACCAATCGGGCCCCTAAGACGAAAATGTTAATAACTCATAGACCGGGCGTCCGATTGACGCTCTGTCTGTTGCGTTGAGTCCCCTTAGACAAGGCGGTCTATTGAGATAATTCTTCGTGAGACATTGTGTTACTTGGAGCATCGACCATTAGCTCGTGGAGCGGACCCTCCCGGAGGCGAGCGTGCGGAGTACGGAGACCGTGTAGCCGGCTGAGACCTGACAACTGCTTGTCCGATTCGTTTCGGAGCGACTTCCATAACCCAGTGGGGAGCACTACTTTGTGAGGTGGAAGAACCACGACGGAGGAGCACTACTATGTGAGGTGGCAGACCCGTGGTACTTGACATGAGGAGTACCTCTGTAGGCTATGAGGGGGAGCACTACTGTGTGAGGTGGCAGACCCATGGCGGAAGCACTACTGTGTGAGGTGGAAGGCCCGCGGTACTCGACAGGAGGAGTACCTCAGCAGTCTTAGGTTGGTGAGCAGTACCTCGGAGTCGTGACAGGACCACTGTACTCTATAGTGATGGATCTCTTCAGCAGTTACAGTTTCGATAGTGAAAATCCTGGTTTGAGCTGAGACTTTTGACCTTTGTGTTTACCTCATGATTGAGATGGGTCACTTGATAACTTAGGTATATGTATGGGCATATACCTAGACAGGGGTTATCCGTTGATTTCATGATCTTGGTGTTTTCCTCATGTTTGAGATGGGTTACTTGATAACTTAGGTATATGCATGAGCATATACCTAAGTAGAGGTTATCTGTTGAGATCTTCTTTGTTGCTATACTTGTTGGTTTTAGGGATACCTTGAGGGTCTCGGGGTCCCTACTGAGTATTGTTATACTCACCCCTGCACGGGCTATGCCCGCACCTCGTTGTGTTGGTTATAGATGACGGGCAGAGCTGACGGAGGCAGAGTGTTCGAGGACTGGATGGTACCCGGAGGTGGACCACTCGACGAGTCAGTATCCCCTGGTGGACGATCCCAGATCTGCACTATCTGTACCTACCCTTCAGGTAGGATCCGTGGTGGACAATCCTGGAGATGCGCTATCTATACCTACCCTTCAGGTAGGATCCAAGGAGGACGACCCAGGAGTGGCGCAATCTGTACCTACCCTTCAGGTAGGATCCGAGGAGGACGACCCAAGAGCTACTTCCTTCCTTCCAGCTGTTTTTCTTTTTCTGTTGTACTTTCTTTCAGTTGTAGCTGTACTTTCAGTTGGGTTTGTATTCTAGTCCATTTACTTTTCAGCACTTTCTTTTGTACTTAGTGTTTTACTTCCGCTTGTACTCTGTGGTGTTTTGTTTACTTTTATAAAGGCAATGCCTTCCCAGTTTTTCGGGATTTACTTCTTTGGTGCTAGTTTCCAGCTCCTAGCCTATGGAAGGCGGGTTTGGGGTAGTCACAGCATGGGCCCCGAGGACGGGTCGTGACATTATAGGATAAAAAATAAAATATTAGAGGATAAGGTTGGTGTCATAGGTAAAATACATAAATTTTCTCTCAATTTTGGGATTATAAAAAATCTATAAATGGTAAATACAAAAAGTAAATAGATTAATAATAAGAGAAAAATTCCATTAAGGACAAAAGACATCTAAATGAATCCCTATAAAAGACTATGGATAATTAAAATCACTCTCATCCTGGGTGGTGTAATCAGTAGGGTGCTTTCCCTTTCCATAATTAGGGGACACTAAGGTAGAGGATAGAGGTAAGATGTTTTTGGATCACTATAGGTTGGAGATTCCAGACAGCTTCAACCGAAGACATACCGAAAGGATATAACTAAAGTAGTAGATGGTCAGAAGAAGACTCAAAGGTGAATGATGTCACATGAATCACCTATAGAGAAGCCACTATAGTGTTGGATACATATAATAAATGATTAATATGATTTAAAAATATATAATAATGTTTCTTTCGTCCATCCATACTACTAAGGAAATATTTATTCTCCTCCATGAATAGCTTGAGAAGAGTTTTCATCACTTTCAACTGGTCAACCTATTCCTTGAAAATCCATTCTACAGAATATGCCTCAATTAATCCTGATGAGATGAATGTACATGACCCATAAGAACATGGAGATACTCTTTGACTATAGACTAGATCAAATCATCATCAACTAAAGGTGAGGGAGGTGGACAACTAGATGTAGATGCAATAATTGGAACATTCTCCAATTTCTTCCCTAAGGAATATTGACTAGAAACAAAGGAGGTGCTCATTTCATCAATAATATATCAAATGGTTTCTATATCACTGTCTAACCTTATATTTTAAATATTAACTTCCGAAATATGAAAAATCATCTTGGGATTAATATGACACACAACTATCTCAAAAATGAGTCAAGCATCATCTTTACTAAGCTGAGTGAAATGAGGTTCCTGATAAATCAAAATTCCACTAAAATCTAAAAGAAGTATTTCTCTAAAAAATTATAAATATAATATGGATACAAAATATGATGGAACTGGGGAAACAAATCTCTCAAAAATAGGTAAACCAGCTTCTATAGGTTTCAATATTATAGGTACATCTAAGGAAAAATCTTGAAGCTCACATGCTTGTTCAATCTGATTAACAAATGATCCCTTAAGATATGTCCCAACTCCCAATGAGATAGTAGGTCCACGATGATTTAGTGGAATACTATGGTCATCACAATCACTATCTCCATATGAGTTTGATATGATAGTCTATGCAAGTTGGAACAGGAGGAGGGATACCCCCTACATGATACCTCATCCTCTACCAAGGTAAAACCACCCTGAGCATCTCTATTCTCTCCAACATCTTCTTTGAAATTTTTAGACTTTGAATATTCTAAACCAAGATAGAAGAAACCTAGTGACTTTTCCCACTCATCATGTGAAGTTACATCAACACTAATAAGATCAACTTGATCTACTCGATGAATGAATGAACTTGGAGATTACTCCCCCTCAACACGCACTCTGGTATAACCTCTAGAAGAGGTAGTATCACCAACTGACTGAACTAAAGTAGATCTCCCCAAAGAAACAGACCTGGATAAACTAGGTCTCTCAATATACATAACTAAATCTGAACCAACAATGTTTTTGTCTTCTGCTAGTCCTATACTCTAATTGGGATTACAGGTTTGTGGGTTTATAGGATTGTAGGTTTATTTCCTCTTCCTAACTTTGTAGTTTGTTGGGGAGTAGAGGACATACCAACGGTTCACAAAACTGATGGTATTAAATATTTTGGAAAAAATATTCCAATAGTTTATAGAACCATTGGTATTCAATATTCTGGATAACATATGCCAACGGTTCAAAGAACTTTTGGTATTCAGTCTTCACACCATATATCCTGACGGTTTCAATGACACCCTTGGGATAGAATACATACGGCATATATAACAATGGTTCAAAAAACAATGGTATATATATATTAAAATTGTTTCTATATGCTGGATGGTATGTATAACAATGATTCTTGAACCATTGGTACACATATATACCAACAGTTTTACTTAATCCATTGGTATAGATTAATTTCAGACTACCTATAACAACGGTTCTCTAGAAACCATTAGTATAGAGAAATGGAAACGCCCATCATTGAAACGGTTTCTAAAACTATTTGGATATCCTATCCCAATGGTTTCAGGGGCTATCCCAATGGTTTTAAACCATTGTCAATGGTTTTAAACAATTGGGATAGGTTAAAATTTCAGTAGTGCAACTTGAGACCAAAATTACATTACCAATTTAGTAACTTTCAAACCATAAAACCAATTAAAGAAATATAATAAAATGGATTTGTAAATACTCATAAAAATATGTATAATAATAATTACATACAATAATGTTCAGTATACACAAGACACTAAAATAAATTATTGGTGAATAAGGCATGTATCTCAAAGATATAAAAAAGTGAGACAAGAAAACACTAACTACTTAAGTAACTTTAGAATCATATTCCCCATGAAATAATAACATAAGTTAAATATTTTAATATCATTAAATAAATAATATTAATTATATAAAATTTCATAGGGATATATATACACCACATAGAATAAGTGAGTGGTGAATATAGCACATATCTCCTAAAAATAAAAAGTGAGATGAAATTCCCTTACCTTAAGTTTTGAATTTCTTCATAAAAATTAAAACCTACTACATAATAAGTGTAAGTTTATTAATAATATACCACATAACCATATTATTATATATAACACCATATATGGTTTGGTTGTGAATTTATATTACATGTTAATCATCAACTCCATGTAAATGTTATGTTTTAGGTAATATTTTCTTTGTTTTTCATATATATTTTTGCTTTTTATTCATCATACTCTTACTTTGATAATGATTTAAATAATTCAAGAATATAAAAAATAATATAAAAATAATATATATACATTATATATTAATTTCTAATAATTTATGAAATATAGAAATATTAAATGGAATACACCGTTCATAGAGATGGTAGACCGTACATATGTATGAACATTATTTTCATTTTATTATCCTACTAAAAGAAATAAATAAATTGAAATATATTTATATATAAAAAATATTTATAGTATAATTATTATGAAATATTTATCCTACAATTCCACTAATCCAATCCTTAATATTGTCCATGTAATGTTTGAATGAATCACATTACTTCGAGGAGGTAGTGGTCCACACATTAAAATATGATGTTAACATTTAAAAAAAAGAAGCATGAAGGAATGTTTTATATAATAAATACATAAGCATAAAAAAATTATAAATATCATATATTTACTAAAAAAATATTTTCCCTCATAATGACAAACCATGAGATGTGGTAAAGGAAAAACGAACAACATCTTTTCTAGAGGCAGTAGTTCTCCGTACCCAAAAATGATAAGTTTGTTACCCATTATAAGGAAGTTTGTGTAAGTGTATATATAAAACTTATAGTAATAACATATCAGTATATTTTGGATACTTTTTTTATATAATCATTGAATAGGAAAAATTGAGTTGCTGGAGAATGAAAATAAGACAAAAGAGATTGAGGAAGGATGTTACCTCTTCTTTGTGTAACTCCTCTTGGTTTGCACAAAAGGGAACTCTTGGATGGATTTATTCCAAAATGGAGGATTATATTATTAGGGGAGTGATTTTGGGATCTTATTATATTATTATTTGGGTGAGAAAATGGATTGAGTGGTTTGAATAAGGGGGAGGGATGAGTGCCTTTTATAGTGGAGGACGAGTGGCATTCTTGTAAATTTTTTGAAAGGGAATTCCACCCACATTTTCCCATGAAATGTGGATCCAATAATGTTAAAAATATAATAAAACTAAGGATATGGTATAAATATGAACATAAAATGTCTTTGGAAAAATTTTTAGGTCATTTCAGGACTTATGATTATGGTTTAGTCCTTTATTAAGACAATTTTTCTCCTTATTGATGTAATTAATTTTAATTATTTTCACTAATATATATAGTAAAATCTAATATTACATTATTATAAATTATAAATTATGATAATTTTTAATATTTAATAAATTTTATCAAATTTAGATCACAGAAGTTACAAAAATTAATTTATAATTAATCCCGCAGACATGATGCTAATGTAGTTTTTTAATGTAAAAATGCTCAAATGTTTGCTCATTTTTTATATCTAATGTAAAAGATAAATTGATCATAATTTCATAAATTTAATTAATATATGCAAATTTTTATATTTATACATTAAATACAATTATAAATATAATTTAACCATATAAATAAATTATATGAAAACACAGATTTGAATTAAAATTTAGAATTTTTCATTAATTATTAGAAAATGAAACTTCACAAAAAAATACCAATAATTGACCATGAACTAATAATAATGTTTCTAATTTAAAAATTAATTTTATTTTTAAATATAATAATTTACATAAGAGTGAAACTTTAGATTTAAAATATGTTTTCCATGAAAAGGCGGTAAAACATCGTTTAAAAAAATATAGGTTTTTTATGAATAATATTGAGTTTGTTCCTGTCTTATGCATATAAAATATATTCGATTAATTTGAAAATTTTGATTGAATATATAAAATATATATTTCATTAATATCATTCAACAATAGTAATTAATTAATTTTTTTAAGATAAAATTATTTTGTGATCATAAAATTAGTTTTTATAAAAACATTCACTTTATATTCAATTGGTTCTTATATTCATTTATAATTTATTTGTATCCAATGAATTCAATAATTTATTTTCATAATGTATTTAATACTATTCATAACTATAAATTTAATGGTTCTTTTATATCTTATTATATTAAATAATAATATTTTTAGTAATATATTATTTTCTTGTAAAACTCAGTCTTGCGTGTTACCCAAACCATATAAAAAAGCCAGTCTTGCATGTAACATAATGTAAGCATGGTATTAAATGTAGAGAAAGCTAAAATTTATGTCGTGTGTAGTGCATGATTGAGCTAGTGTAACATATAAATCATTCCAAACATAGTTATTTAACATAAAAAATTGTATTTAGTGTTGTGTGAAATGAAAAATATGAAAAAGGTTAAAATAATTCAAAAAAAATATTTCAAAAAATCCCAGGGTTTTACATTCAACCAAAACATAAAATTAATTTCCCTATTGAAATTATTATAGGTTATAAATGGTTTAATAATTGAAAATTCCTTTCACAGAAACCCATATGATAGAAATTAATACTAAAACTTCTATTAAAAAGGTATTGTTATAAACATAAATGTTATCCAAAGTAACACATAATTAGGTTACCACATAGAAGAAAATAGGTGGGCACAAAAAAATGGACATATAAGAGAAATATTACAATCATGTTCCAATGGAGAGTGATAGATATTATGGTTAGGAGAAAGTTAATGATAACAAATCCAAAAAAAATTATGTGATAATTTTAGGGGCCATTTGATTCATTGGAAAAGAAGGTACTAGGATAAATATTTTTGGTTTTAAGATCCTTTTTCACAAAGATGAATAATTTTTCTGGAAAGAAATACTTACAGGATTTTCGAAAAAACATACTATCAATTTTTCCTTAATCAAATCCCATTTAATCTCTCATTCTATGAAATGAATGTGATTTTCTCATTCCATAAGAATTAACAGATCATGAAGTCCATGAACAGAATGGAAATTCATTCCATATTTTTTTATCACAAAAAAGGTCAGAAAAAGTTATCCAATATGCAGAAATCCTCATATGGTGAGATACTAATTTAATATAAAAAACCACATCTAATGTTTATCATAATCCATTCCATAAATGGTCAAACTTGTAACCCTTCCATAATATAATTCACCCATGATTTCTTAAATAATTTCTTATATTATAATAAAAAATTTTAAATGGAAAATTGGGTCCATCATTGTATTGAGAGAATCTAAAATGTTATTTTATTAATCTATAATCCATGTAGAGGGATAAAATCACATGAAAATTCACTAAAGGGTGAACAATAAGATTTTCATAGGTCTTAATCATACAAAATCAAACATGAAATTACCAAATATTGAGGGTAGGATAAATGTTCCCTAAAATTCATGAATCACTTCATACATTATGATTGCATATGATTTCCATTTTCCATTTTTTACATAGAGTTTTTTTATATTATCACTCATACTAGTCCTTGTATTGGGGAACTAATTAGAATTATATAGAAAATACATTCAATTTAAACATTGAACTGTGGGAGGTAAAATCTGCGAGGATTTCCTATTATTCACATCATTTGATAACTTCTTCCTATTACCTAGAAATTCAGTATATTGATGACCTTCCCTTCAGCACATAAAACATTTAGTAGTATTCTTAAGAAAATTCCCTCAATTTTTCTTCCCAGAAATTGTGAATAATGGAAGGAGAATTTTATTTTCTCCATGGTTTTTATATTTTCTTTCTTTAAACTATATTCATTTTCCTAAAAAAATGAGATTGAGAAGAAATTACAACCACTATTTTTATATGGTTAGCATATCAAAAAACTTCTTCATATCTTTTAAAATCTCTTATATCCATGCCCGTTCAAAGACTAAGTTTCAGGAGAAAAAATAAATTTTCAATTTTTCTTTTAGTTTGGATGATAAAACATGAAGCGACGTTACAATCCTTGTAAAATATTTTTAATAGGCACCAACAGATTAATCTTTCTTATGATTAATCTCTAAGAATTCATTTTTAATATTCATACGAATAACACAAGGAAATTACTTATTGGATAATTTTTTTGAACTCATCCCAATCCATGGATTCAATTTCTTCTTGATTCATCATATTATTGATTAGGTTACACACTAGTTGAAATCAACTTAAAAATGAAAAACAACCAGAATGAATTTATCATGTTCTAAACACTAGAGATTAGAGAATATATTTTCAGGGGTATTGATACATTTTACATTTACAAGTGGATCAAAAGTACTTCTGAATAATGTATGACATTGACTCATGAAAGACTCAATAGAATATTGTTCCCTACTTTTCTTATTTATAATCTCAACACTATTCATAGTTTGAGAAATTTTTGTAATCATTGAAATGAGTTTTTTCATTCCATATCCCATAAAATTAGGTTTCTCATGAGGAAAATCATTAAATTTAACATTTTGTTCCCCATTAACAAGGTTACTTCCGGTTTTGACAATTGAATAATATAGAAAAATCATAGAGAAATAAATAATCATCATTGTGGGGAACCACCTAATCTTGAAAAACTACTTATTGGATGTCGAAATCATGGCTCATAATTAATTAATATATAAAACCTTAGGTATATCATCATGAGATTATAATTTTAGGGTTGATCATAATTTTAATGTCTTAGAAACCACCTATTTATGATTTATGTTATGAAATTTACGTTGAATATGTTTATTTTTGTAGACATTAATTTTTGTGGTAATTATGTGTTATTAATTTTTGGGATATGAAATGAAAGCTATGAGATAAAATTTGATTTTAAAACAAGTTAGTGTTATTTATAATGAATTTATAATATTTTGGGAATGTTTTACGAATTATATAGTTTTATAAAAGGTACAACCAATAGGATGGGTGACAACCTTCCACGTCCGGAAAAGCCATGATAATTGAACCCACAACTGAAGTGAGACAAGGGTGCATCACCTACCACTAGCCTACGTGAAGTCCTAGGTTAGTATGAATTTATCATTTGAATTTAAAAGGGTTTATGTAATATGAATATGTTCATTTTTAGAACATATGTTTTATTAAATAGATAACCTTATGATTGGGATGTGATTTGGTAGTTAAGTGATAATTGTTATTTCATAATACATTCATTATTTTGGGAACCCAACCTGATTAATGAAAATATAATACTAGGGAATTTTATTTGATAAGTAAATGTTGAATTATATTATGTATAAATCTATGATTGTTTTGTAGACTTATGGTGATTCAGGTAAATTATGAAAATAATTAACATATATTGGAGATTATGTGATTTATGAAACTATGTTTTTTGGTATAATATGTTAAGAGTGATTAAAGTTATTTGGAGAGAAATGATAAAATTTATCTTAGAAGAATACGTGATAAAATAATTATGAATTGTGGGTTTTAATCTTAGTTTGTATTATTTTGAGGAATTTTAAGAAAAATTATTTGATGAATGGTCTCCATTAATCTTTGGGTATTACTGTTAAATTTTGGAGATTTAAATAGATTTTCTTTATATAAGGTAAATAATATGTGGATAATTATCTTATCTTGTACGAACCATTTTGGTTTTGGTTAATTCTTAATGATAGGGGAAATAAATATTTAATATTTTATGGATTATATGATCCTATATAAGTTGATTATAGTTCTTCTAGAATGAAAAATTCATCTTGGAAACTCATAATTTGGAGAAAAAATAACTTTGTGGTGGAATTATATTAAAGGAAGTAACTATATTTTTCAGGTATATTTGTTTCCTTATGTTCATATTCCAAGTAGTAAAATAATTCCTCAACTATATGAAAATTATTTTTAAATACAAAACCATTACCGTTTACTTTTATTACTAATAAATCAACGACCTTTAACCCATCATAGATTTATTTTTTTGTGATTATTAACTTTCTCATGACCATGTTCTATCTCAAACCATATTATAACTACAGGTTCAGTTTTCTCTTCCTTGTCTACGTTTTACTACAAGAAACCCTAGTATTTTTTATTTTGGGCGACCTTTTTAGATCCCTTTCTTTGTTTTATAGTGGATGTTTTATTTATAATTTTTCCAATATGGGATTCCAATAGAGGTACTTTTAAAGGTAAAACCCTAGATATAGAGTATAAATTCATAGTTGAGGTTATGTAATATCCAAATGGGTGAGAATGTAATGTCCCATGTTTAAAAAAAAGGAAATACAATGTTTGATACCATACGTGATATGCCATATCGAATATAAACGAACAACTAAATATTATTATTTAAATATTACCATTATAACCTAGTTTTTAGAATAGAGGGAATAAAAATTATTAATTTAATTATTAAAATAGGGTTTACAAATGGGTATATAATTATTTCTGTGGTGATCAATTAATTATTAATGAAAATAAAACCCTTTTTAGAATAAAAGCAAATATTTTTACGAAAAAACGCTTTATTTGTGAAAGAGTGTAATAAAAATAACAATTTTTGCATGATATTAATTAAATTTATATATAATATATTTAATAGAATATTTTACATTCATATTATATATTTTTTAGACATGATGTAAGAACAAATCCAATTTTACCTATAAAAGAATTATTTTTCTAAAAATCCCGTTTTCAACTTTTTGATGGAACACCTATTTTAAATATAATTTTGGCATATTTATAAATTTTATTTTAAATAATAAACTTATTAATTGAAATAAGAGTATCAAGATTTTCATTGGTTGATCTTTTTGTATTTTTTTGATAAGATTCATTATTTGGTGATTAGTGAAAAATACAGTATTTTTATTAAAAACTTATTTTTCATATTATTTCTTTAATTTGTTAGAATATATTTTAGAATGATTTTATAGTATATATAGATAAATATTTTATCTATTAATAAAATTAAGGTACTTTTAATCAATTTCATATTGAAATTTGATTAAAAAAAGTGTGAACTTTTGAATGTTTTTACTTTGAAAACTCATTTTCTCGATCCGTCAATGGGATTCTTATTTAATTAGTTTATAAAATTTCTATATTTTTAAATTTAAAAAATGGATTAAATATTTTTAATCATAAGGTAAAAATTTAGAAAACATATCCCTTTTATTAATGGACAAAAAATTAAAAGTAACTTTAATAATTTGTTTTATTACCACGGAAATGGATAAATTGGGAAATTAAAGGTATCAATAATATTATAAATATTTTAAAATCACCCTAACATTTGTCCTAATTTTATTGGATGATTATTTTTATTCTTTATGTATGAAAGGATTGAATATGAGACTATTTATGGACTTTTGAATGAGAATATAACTTTTAAATATTATATTCATAGTAATGTCAATTTTGACACACTTTTATTTTTAACAATTAAAGTACTTTTAATATGGGGTTATATAAGGATATCTTCAACTAAAAATATAACTTTGAAATATAAATCATTTATATTTATCATGATAATTTATTTTTAATATTAATTTAATAAATTATTAAATTAAATGCCTTCACAATGATGATTTAATAATTGTTTTCTTAAAGGAAATATCAAATAAATGATATTAAAAACACTAAAATAAATATAATTTGAAATTATTAATTTCACACACTAATTTTTTATATGATTTGGACATTTTAGTGATGTTTTCATAGTAATTTTTAGAAAATATCTTATTATAATTATATTTTGAAATGCCAATTAATTATAAGTGTCTTAATTGAAATTATTGATATTTTAAAATAAATAATAATTTATTAAATGATATAAAATTCAGAAAAATATACATTTGGGACCAATGATTGGGATAAGTCTTAAAAAATCATAAATGATTTGTATTTTTTGTTTAATCATAATTATATTAACTCTCAAAGGGTAAATTAAATGATATAACGATAAAAGTTAAAAGGGTTAAATAAGGGTCGCCACAAAAAATATAAGGATTTAAAAAATATTAAAAACTTGAATATTTTTTATCGTATGAATGTATTTTCACCATTAATAATCCAATAATTTAAATAAAGAAATTTTTTCCATTTTGAAGAGATATTTAATTTATATGAATTAAATATTTTGATGAATTCAAAGAGTTCCCCTCCCATCTCTTATAAAAGGGAACTCATTGTCATCATTTCTTCACACCTCAAAAACTATTTTATTACTCCATTATCTAGCCAAATATATTCATCTAATCATGCCCCACATTCTATATAACTTAGTTTATGAAGAAAACCCATCCGTATATGTGTTAATGTAACACCCTGAGATTTTATAAGACATATTCCTTTTAATTTATTTGATGTCTTGTGTTCTACGCTACACCAATATTAGCTTGTACTATACGCAACACCGTATTACCATGTAGTATATGTAAACACTATTCTTGTCTTGTGTTGCATGCAAGAGCGACCTTCCTCAAGAGCTTGTGTTGTACGCAATACCGAGTTTCACTAAACAACGATATATTATTATAATATTTTTATGAACTAGCAGTTATGAATAGTGTTAACCACATTTTGAATTTTATAACATTATCATTCATCATACACATATTCTAGAACATGGTATGAGAACAAAATAAAATTTTCAGGTAAAATAAGTATTTTTAAAAAAATGCAGTTTTGCCGCCTTTTGAGGGTGCACCAACTATAAATCTAGTTTTTGACACTTTTATGAGTTCAATTTTCCAAAATAAACTAATTAATTACAGTAAGTATATAAAAAGTTACTTTGGATAGTTTTTTAATATTTTTCTGTTAACTTTAATATTTTAATGAATAGTAAAAATACGCTAAAATTTAATTAAAAACAAGTTTTTTAATCAAGATACTTTATATAGTTAAATTGTGATATTGAACGGTTTTAATGTATTAATAGATTATATTTTTACTATTTAATATTATTTATGTCATAATCATTAATTTTACATTGAATTCATAGGTAAAAACATTTCAATCTTTTGGAGTGTTTTAACGTTTAGAACCCATTTTCTCAACAGTGGGATTAATTTTAAATTAAATACTGAAACTTTTGTGTTTTGAATTTGGAAAAATGGATTCCATATTTGGAATAATTAGGTCCAAATTATGTTAATATACAACTTTTTATTTTTAGACATTATGAATAGTTACTACTATAAATTTTATTTACTATAGTTAAAGGTAAATCGGGTAATTATGGGTAAAAATAATATCATGAAATTAACCTACGACTTTTATTAATATAATTAGATGATTATATTTCATACTAAAATATAATTGGGTTGAAATTTTATCTTTTAGAACTCACTTAGAGGTGATTAAGACCTTAAATTTATTTTATTTAAAAAAAGTGAAATATTTCTCACTCAAACATTAATAATTAAATTATTTTCAATATAATTTAATACATAATATAAATTAAATTAAAAATACTCATTTTATAGATAAAATGTTTTTCTTCATCAAGGTAATTTATTTTTGAATTTTAATAAATATATAATTACCTTATTTTCTTATACATTAATGTTGCAGAAATTATTTATTTAGTGAAAAATCAATAATATAGTTTTTATTAAAATAATAGTACCCACCAAAAGGACCAAAAACTTGAAAAAATCTTATTGGTCGAGTATATATATACCCTAATAATCCAAGGGTCAACTTGTGTACCATTTTGAGACTTATAAAATAGATTATGACATTTATATTATTTTATTTTAAATAATGTTAAAGTTGTCACATTCATACATTAATAAAGATAAAAATTTAAATATCGGGTTTTTAGAAGATAAATTAGACTAAAAAAATTCTTATGAAAGATAATAGATTTATATTTATCATAGAATTTTAGTTTTAATTTTTATGAAACAAATCAGTATATTGAATAATCATACAAAAATGGTTTAGTGATTATTTTATTAAGAGAAATATGAAATAAATGGTTTTAAAAATACTAACATAAATATTATATGAACTAATTAGTGTGATCCAAAAATTTAATAGATTAATATGAAATTTTATGAATCTATTAAATTATTTTTTTTTCGAACTTATCTTCTGTGCAGATTTTATTTAAATTTATACAAATGAATAGTGTCAAAATTGAAACTATTGATATTTTATAAAAATGACATATTATTAAATTTTTTAAAAATAACAAAAATATTTAAAAATTATAAATTGAAATTTATATGGTTGAAAATATCATGAAGTATCCAATTATGGGAAATTCACAACATATAAGTTCGTATTTATAACAATTTAAAATTTAGAAAATTATTAACACAAATAAGATTAAATAGATTAAATAAGAATAAATCAAATTGATATGGTTTAAAATAATTTCCCAACATGTCTAAATTTTATTGGATGATGATATTACAACCCTATCTCATCTCATCTTTGAATTTGAATAATTTTGGATGTTTTTAAGTGGGGTTTCAGTTTATTATAAATTAATATTTTTGAGGTTTCCAAAAGTGCCCCTCTCATCTCTTTTAAAAGGGCACCTCCTCCCTCTTCTCTTCACTACATTTTAAGCCTTCATGATTGGCCAAACTGTCACGAACTGACCTAAAATGGTTTTAGTCGTGGCTCCCCAAGCCCCCCTCCAATAGGACAGGGGTTGGCGACTAGCGCCTAGTAGGTTATCACACACATGGGAGGCATTAGCCTAAGGTACCTGCACAAACACACACCCACATACCCCTCCATGCAACAATGCATATATGTATATAATAAATGAAAAGGGGAATCATGCAAACATTTATCCTGAACTAGAGTGCAACAAAAGTACAAAAGGGAAATACAGGACCCACCAAAAGGAAACTACTATGCATTTAACCTGCTCAGAAGGAGGGAAATGATGCCAAATGCACCTACTGGTAAGCTACTTAGCACAACTCTGGTAAACCCCTTGGTTGGTCATGCACACTATGCTCCGCCTGCTCCAGGTCCTCCTGGAACTCTGTCGAAAGGCCTTTGGTCAGCACAAGACCAAAACATGTGCGGGCAAAACCCATGCATGGTTGAGTATATAAAATACCCAGTAGGCACCCCAAAAACCCCAAAATGAAAGGAAAAAACTGAAAGGAAACAGTCAACTCATCCCAGCCAGAGGGAACCTAAACAAGACAGAAACTCCATCTTGAGACCACCCCAAGCTAAAAACGACTAGTCAGCTCAACTTAGGTGTATTCCCATACATACACCATGAACATCCACTCAGGTATATGCCCATAAATATACCATGAGAAGCCTGGTATACTCAAAACACGCACCAAGCGTCATGAGGTTATGACCTCGTAACCTGTGATAAGTACATAACTAATAGAACACACTCCATGAGCTCTATCATATCAGATGACACTCGTTTGAGAGATAAACGCCCATCGAATATCTTCACCGAGAACCTCAAACTAAAACAGCGGAAAATCCAAACTCCTCGGATATGGGATCACTCCTAGGGTCTTCTCGGGGATAAAAAAACTCACTCCGGTAACTTGTAGGTCTCATAGATAGGGGATCACTCCCAGGACCCACTGAGGGATACCACAACCCAATCTGGTGCTCCACAGACCACGTCACTCAGATAGAGGACCGTCGCCCATGTGAAGATGGTCACGATGATGCCGGAAACCCCATATGGTATAAGTCGCGATGTAGGGGATCAAACCAACGATGCACCAACCCTACCGAAACCATGCGATGAGTAGGTAATCATATAACCAACTATTCCATAACCCTACTGAAACCACCCACTGATTAGGGGATCGTATACCCAATGAGGCCACAACCCTACTAGAAACCACATGCTTAGTAGGGGATCATGTAACCAATGATGCCGCAACCCCGCGACAAACCACAAGCAGCATAGGGGATCGTATAACCGACGATTACACAACCCTATTGTGCACAGCCCACTATGTAGGGGATCATATTCTTGATGATGCCTCAAACCCTACATGGTTAAAATTTTATATTGGGGATCACCGCCTGTGGATAAGTGGTCACACCGATACTAAGAATCCGATCTATGTAAGTGAAGCTAAAGGATCTCACATTGAACCCACATGAGGGATGCCACAATTCTAATATAAATTCATCCTATCGAGGCGATCAGTAACCTATACTAAGGTTGTAATGCCACATGAACCCTTATAGGAACAAACTAAGGGAGTACACTCATCCCCTACTGGTCCAAACATCACTAACCCGATCGACTAGCATTGTCGCCACATTGGGCACCTCCTAGGCCTATATAGAGTCCACCATTGCAATCTACACAGAAATACATGAAAAGTAGACTATTCTTTTTCCCCGAAGAGACTTACAAAGCATAATTCATAAAAATGCAGCATACGCCTAGTAGCCACCTCATGGGGCCCATGCCTCGACCCCAAATTTTTGTGGGATGATTTCACCATTGTAATCCCCTAGGAAAAACACATAGAAACGAGTGTTCAAACACTCCAAACGGATGTCAGTTGAAAAAGAGAAATTTCATCATAAAATGTGAAAATCGGGCCCCGTGGGCCCCGCAACCTTTCTATATCCTAAAAACTGAACGGATCATGTCAAAAAGTCCGCACAATAAGTAGGATCACGCTGCCACTGACGACGTGTCAAATGGATGTCCTGTTCGCGATGTACATCCGTTGCAAGCTTTAAATATAATTTATTATTATTAAATTAAATCATTTTGGGTCACCCACCATCAAGCACAAATCCCAAAAACCCAAAAAACCATTTCAAAAAGTCCTTCTAGGAGAGAATAACCCATAGCCATAGACGGCGCATCAAACGGATGCGCTCTTTAGGAGTTGCGTCCCATTGAACACAAGGGGCCCAACCAGGCCGGTCCACCCCGGTCGGCTCAGTCCAGACCACCGGCTTGCGTTCCAACTATGGGTACGGTCCCACTCGCTGTGGCCCACTAGACGTGGCCCGTCCGAGCACCACCGAACCCCTCGGGTCCGGTTCCTCCAAATATACCGGCCAAGTGGCTGGTATTTGTCTGCGTGCCGCACCAGCAGGACCCGGAACACGCGGGTCCTTGTCCGCAGCACCCCCCAAGGTGCTGACCTCGAGGTTTCCCCCAGACCACAATAGGCCGATGCCACCTCCCCCCTCCAGTGGAAGGCACCACCGTGACATCACCACCCGTGCTTTCTCTCCGCCGCTTCGTCGCCTGGACTCGCTGGCGCTGCACAGCCCGACGCCGCTACTCTCGCCTGCAGGGCGCACCGCCGCAACACCAGCCGACCTGCACCACCTCTCCGCCGACCCGATCGGCTCCTCCCAGAGCTACCCCATCCGTACCGGCCACAACCGATGCCACCAACCCATTCAGTACCCCCGGCCATCCCTCACCTAAGTGTCCCACTCCTAGCCGCTCCGCGTGACACCCGATGCCTCCGAACTTCGCTCGTCCACTGGCTGCCACACGCCGGCCCTTCGAGCTCCACCTCGGCCTATCGCGCAACACCGAAAGCCTCTGACCGGCTCCACCACTGCGCCACCCCGATCTCCTGCCACCTCCCTTGCCAAAGATGGGGCTTCCGTCGGCTGCCACAACCTCTCTGGCATCCGGATTTGAAAACTGACGGAGGATTCTGAATCCTCGGGACATGTCCTTGACAACACCTTCCCCCGATCAACGATTCCCAAGGAGTTTTGGAACATCTGAAAATTCAGACGAAGAATGACGAAAAAAACATCGAACACGGAATTTAGAATGGGTCTCGGATGGCGGCCCTGTTCGTTCATCCATCATCCCAATTCTAAAATTTTTAGAATTAAAATGACAGAATTTAAAAAAACACAATAAATCGACGAAGGATTGGAAAATCAACAAAAGTCCTTCCTCGATTCGGTCGTTCATCATTGGGGATGCACCTACTGCGATCCCACTTCGATGTGCCTAAGTTCTCTCCTCAATCCGGTGAAGAACGTCGAAGAACGATTGATACAGAGAGAGAGATAGAGAGAGAGAGAGAGAGAGAATTCAAAATGGGTTCTCCCCTTAATTCCAACTCCTAATTGGAATTTATAAACTCTATGAAACTCTGCTGATGGGCGCAAATTTCGAAACCTCTATGCCCACCAATTTTATATCACGCCTAGGCAAAAAAACACCATTTTGAACTCAAAGGAAGTCTCGGATTTCTATTCCGATACTTCGTTCGAAAGTTATTCGAAAATAATTCCAGTGATAAAAATCACTAATTCATTATTTCAAAATGACTATTTACCCCTGGGTGACATCTCTCATAGCAGGCCGGCACCTGTAACTTTGACACCCCACCTAAGGTAAACGACACGCTCCGGACGCAAATGAACCCTCAGATTTCCGATCCGAGCTACCGTTGAAGAGATAACTCGTTCTCTCCTCACGCATAGTATAAAAATACTTAATATTTTTATTAAATTTATTGTGGAACACCAGGGCTCGGAATCGCATGCCGACTTCACGCCTAGCTCTTTAATTATTCATAGGAATATTCCAAAGTTTGACAGGGCCAAAACCCTAGTCACTACATCCCCCCCACCTTAGAACCTTTCGTCCCCGAAAATCCACAAGCACAAGGAAAGCAACTGGACTCTCAGTTGGGTCTCCCACGCCAGCGAGTTCACCAAAAAAAAACCCCTACCCGAACACATAATTCAGAGGGACTCATCCACCAAACCTCAACACTATCCTCTTTGGGTGGCACTGACTCGCCAGCATGGTTCTTGATTGCGTCACAAAAATGATTCTTGGTGGAGGAAGGATCCATCTTCCTCACGAATTCAAGGCACGCTGAACAAAATGCACAAATGGTCTTACCAACTCCCTGAACAAAACTACAGCAAGCAAAGGAAAGGGAAGTGTACCACTAAACAGTGTCTATCAAACTATTGAAGAAAGTAGAATGAACACGAGGTGTACCTATATCCATCAGTGGAGCCTTTGGGTCAACAGCCTTTAGGGCATGCAACAATCCTCGACCTCCAGCTCCCTGAGCTCGGTGTGGATCACCTGGGGGTGGTGGTGGTGGAATCTGATACCGCCCACCACCTACCACTGCTATACCAACTCCATCAGCATGTCCACCACCCTGCGGACCTCCAAACTCGAGAAGTTGCCGCTGCCAAGGTGGCCTATCGACCGACTCCCTCTTAGCAGCACGACGGGTCAGACAATCTCTAGTAAGATGTTCCCGACCATCCCAAGCGTAACACCACCTCTCTTATGGCTGACCAAAACTGGCATGTGAGCCCTGAGCCTCAGATCCTCCATCCTGGGGTCACCTCATGAAACGTTGTCCACGTCCAGACCCTTGCACCTCCCACCGGCTACCAGTTGCCAATGTCTCATCTACCACAAACCCAACACTGAAGGGATGAATCTCATCAGCCAGAAAGCTCTCCACCACCAAGGCTCACTTCAGATCTCTAGCACATGTGGGTAGATACAAGGAAACCAGACCTCCCTGGATGTCTCTGCATAGGCCCTGCTCGATGGTATGATCCCTAAAGAATGGGTCTCGAACCATATCTAGGGATTAGCGCGACAGGTCTGTAAACCTCGATGAGTACTCTGACAAAGCCATGCCCTCTTACCGAAGCTGCATAAGCTCCTGAATCCTTACTGACCTCAGTATCACTGGATATAACTCTTACCTGAAGAGCTGATCGAACTCTGCCCATGTGAGCGTCTCCTCATAATGGGACTGTGTCACCAAACTTCACCATCTCTCGGTGGAACCATGGAGAATTTTTGCTGCTAGGACCACCATATGATCTGGGGGTTTCCTCACCAGGATGATAACTCGGTTGACTACTTCGCACCAGTCATAAACTACCTGAGGGTCTAGATCATCCCAGAACCTCAGAGGTCGCTGCCTCTAGAACTCATGCAACACACTCAGCCTGTACGCAACCTCATCTATCACTACCGGCACAACCAGCTGCTCGACAAGTGGTGGATCAACTGGTGGACCACCTGGAGGTGCAACCTTAGAACATGTGCCCTGGTCTACAGCCTCTACACGGGGAAGATCGTCACCACAATCCTGCTGCGGAACCCTCGCTGGCTGTCATCATGGAGGAATCCTGAAATACAATCAAGACACAACATAATAAAAGAGTCTATCTAGAGAGCTGACTCAAGAAGAACAAGGGAATCCCAAAACTCATTCCTATATGATACATGTACCGTTATGTCCCTACGACTATTATCCAAACGTCCTGAGTCAAAAGGCAGGTTATCAGAGTCCTAGTGAAAGGATACGTCGGTCGTTACACCAACAATGGAGTCCCTAGCCTGAAATCCGAACTCAAAACATCTTGACACTGCCACTTTTCAACCCAAACTAAAATCACAGTTAGACTAGCTATACTCTGAGATCCCAGAGGTGGAACCTTCCTCTAATACCACTCTTTCACGACCTGACCCAATGGGGCTCGAGCCATGACTCCCCAAGCCTGCCATCAATAGGCCAGGGGCTGGAGACCATCGCTGAGTAGGATATCACACACATGGGAGGCATTAGCCTAAGGTACTTGTACACACACACCCATATACCCCTCAATTCAATAATTCAGATATGTATATAAAAACTGAATAGGGGAAGCATGCATACTTTTATCCCAAACTAGAGTGCAACAATAGTACAAAAGGAAAAAACAAGACCCGCCAAAAGGATACTACAAAGTGTCCAACCTGCTCAAAAGGAGGGAAACACTGCCAAATTCACCCGTTGGTAAGCTCCTCAGCACAGCTCTGGTAAACCCCCTGTTAGTCGCGCACACTAAGCTCCTCCTGCTTCGGGTCCCCCTGGAACTCCATTGAAAGGCCTGTGGTCTGCACAAGACACAATCATGTGTGAGAAAATCCCATGCATGAGTGAGTATATAAAATACCCTGTAGGAACACCAAAAACCCCAAAATGAAAGGAAGCAACTAAAAGGCAATAGTCAGCTCATCCCAGCAAGAGGGAACCAAAATGAGAGAGAAAATCTATCTCGAGACCACCCCCATCTAAACATGACTAGTCAGATCATCTCAGGTGTATGCCCATATATACACCATGAACATCCGCTCAGGTATATGCCCATACATATACCATGAGAATCCAAATATACTCAAAATACACACCAAGCCTCATGAGCTTATGACCTCGTAACAAGTGACCGATACATAACTAGGAGAACACACTCCACGAGCTCTGTCATCCCAGATGACACTCATCTGAGAGATAAATGCTCAACGAATATCATTACCGAGAACCTCAGGCTGAAACATCATAAAAACTAAACTCCTCGGATAGTGGATAACTCCTAGGGTTTTCTAGGGGATACAAAAACCCACTCTGGTAACTCGTTGGTCTCACAGATAGGGGATCACTCCCAGGATCCGCTGGGGGATACCACAACCTGATCTGGTGCTCGGTAGATCACATCACTTAGATAGAGGATCGTCACCCATGTGAAGATGGTCATGATGATGCTGGAAACCCCATTTAGTATAACTCATGATGTTGGGGATCAAACCGACGATGCACAATCCCTACTGAATCCATGCGATTTGTATGGAATCATATAACCAATGATTCTACAACCATATTGAAACCAAACACTGAGTAGGGGATCGTATACCCGACGATTCCACAACCCAACTAGAAACCACTTGCTGAGTAGGGGATCATGTAAACAAAGATTCCACAGCCCCACTACAAACCACATGTTGGGTAGGGGATCGTAGAAGCAATGATGCCACATCCCTATTGTGCACAACCCTTTACGTAGGGGATCATATTCATGATGATGCCTCAAACCCTACGGGGTTAACCTTCTAGAAAGGGGATCAACAGCCATGGATAAGTGGTTACAACAATACTAAGAACCTGATCTATGGTAGCAAATACAAAGGATCTCACTCTAAACCCACCGGAGGGATGCCACAACTCTAACAGAAATTCATCATATTGAGGGGATCTGTAACCTATACTAAGGTTGTTATTCCACACGACCCCTTATAGGAACGAACCAAGGGAGTACACTCAACCACTGCTAGTCCCAACGTTGCTAACCTGAGTGATCGACAACATCGCCACATTACGCACCTACTTGGCCTATACCGAGGCCACCATTGCAATCTATGCGGGAAAACACACAAGGTTGGCTATTTGTTTCCCCTGAACAGAATTACAAAGAATAAGTCATAGAAACACAACATATGGCTGGTAGCTACCTCATGGGGCCCACTCCTTGACCCAAAATTTAGACGGGCGGATTGAACCATTGCAATACACTCAGAATAACATGCAAAAACGAGTGTTAAGTCACTCCAATCGGATGCCGGGTGAAAAAGAGACATTTCATCGTAAAATGTTCAAACCGGGATATGTGGACCCTGCAACCTATCTTTAGCCTAAACACTGAAATTAGAATCTCAAAAGGTTTTCATGAGAACTAGGATCACGCTGGCACTGACGGCGCATCAAACAGACGTCTAGTTCATGTGGTATGTTCGTTGCAAGATTTAATAATAATTTATTATTATTAAACTAAAGAGTTTAGGACCACGCCCTTCTGGTACAGAACCCAAAAACCCAAAAAACCATTTCAAAAAGTCTGTCATGATGATAAGAACCCATAGCCGCAGATGACATGTAAAACGGTTGCGCCGTTTAGGAGAAGCGTCCCATTGAACACTAGGGGACCAACCGGGCCGGTCCAGACTGTCGGCCCATGGTCCAGCAACGGGTCCGGTCCAGCTCACCGCGGCCCGCTGGCCGGGGCCCGTCTGAACACCACCGGACCCTTCAGGTTCGGTTCCTCTAAATAGACTGGCCATGTGGTCAGTCTTTTTCCGCGTGCCGCACTAGCAGGACCCGCAACACGTGGGTCCTTGTCCGCAGCACCCCCAGAGGCGCTGACCTTGGGGTTTCCCCATGACCACGATGGGCTGATGCCCTCTCTCCCCACTTTTGAAGCACACCGCTATGACCCTACCGCCCGCAACGTCTCTCCGCCGCTTCGCTGCCTCGACTCACCGGCGCTGCACCACCCAACGTTGCCGCTTCCGCCTGCAGGCCGCACCGCCGTGACATCGGCCGGCCCGCACCGCCTCTCCCCCGACCAGCTCTGCTCCTCCCGGAGCTACCCCATCCACGTCAGCCACACCCGATGCTGACAACCTCTTCTGAACCCCCGAACTTCCCTCCCCTGAGCACTGCACTTCCGGCCGCTCCACGTGATGCCCGACCCCTCCGGACTCTGCTCGTCTGCCGACCACCAAATTCCGGCCCTTCAAGCTCCGCCTCGTCCTACCTCGCTGCAACGAATGCCTCCGAACGGCTCCACCAATGTGTCACCCCGATCTCCGGACACCACTCTTGCTAGATCCAGGGCTTCCGTCGGCTGCCAGAACTGCTCTGGCGGCCCAATTTCAAAACCGAAGGAGGATTCGAAATCCTAGGGACGAGGCCTTCGCAGTGCCTTCCCCCGATCACTAATCCCAAGGTAGTTTGACACATCTGAAAATTCAGACAAAGAATGACAATTAATGCTTCAAACAAGAAATTTAGAATGGGACTCAGATGGTGGCCATGTTCGTTCGACCATCATCCCAATTCTAAAATTTATAGATTAAAATACTATATTTGAAAAAAACTCATGAAATCAACGATGGAGAGGAAAATCAACAGAAAACTTACCTCGATCCAGTCATTTGATGTTGGCAACACACTTGCTATGATCCCACTTCAATCCACCAAAGTTCGCTCCCCAATCCGGAGAAGAACGGTGAAGAACACCGAATAATGCTGAAGAATGTTAAAAAGAGATATAGAGGGAGAGAGAATGGAAAATGGGTTCTCCCCTAAATTCAAACACCTAAGTGGAATTTATAAACTCTCTGAAACTCTGTCAAGGGGAAGAGATTCTGAAACCTCCACACCCGCCTATTTTATATCACACCTAGGAAAAACATCCCATTTTGAACACAAAAGAAGTCTCAGATATCGATTTCGCGATTTTTTTCAAAAGGTATTCAAAAAAAATTCCAGTGATAAGAATCACTAAGTAATTATTTCAAATTGAATATTTTTCCCCTGGGCGACATCTCTCACAGCAGGCCCGCACCTGCAACTTTTACACCCCGCCTAAGGTAAACAACATGCTCCGGACACAACCGTGCCCTCGTATTTCTAATCCCATCTACCGTTTAAGAGACAAATAATTCTCTCCTCACAGATAGTATAAAAATACTTACTATTTTTATATAATTTATTCTTGCACACCGAGCATCAGAATCGCACGCCGTCTTCACGCCTAGCTCTGGAATTATTCATAGGAATGTTTAAAATACTGACAGGGCCAAAACCTCAGTCGTTACACAAACCCTGCCAATTCTACTTCTCAACCACTTTAGTTATATTATAGAGGTTATGGTCTTCTCAAAAGACCATCTCTTGTGCCCTAAGAGGATGTTTAGAAGAGGCACGTCGAGGAAAAGGTAATCTCTTCTACCGATTCATTAATGTTTCTTTATTTTTCTACATCCTCTTATTTAGTTGTATCATCATAAAGTAATAACATCAATATCACTAATATAATGATATGTTATTATAAATATGAAACCACCCTATTTAACGTCATATCCATCCTACGAATAATGAAATCACCGCACGTGCGTACGTACGACCTACCGTCTCCACGCTGTGGTGTAATCTATTTTTCATAACCAACCTACTTGGGTGGGTATAATAATGGAAGAAATAACTATATGTGATTATTATAACATCACCATAATTTTTAGATATTATATAATCCACTCCAATTCCATTCAATAATTATGAGTATGATATCATCGCTCGTGCATACGTACGGATTACCGTCTCCACGACGCGATGAGATTCATTTTCCATGTTAACCATTCCAGAATGATTATAAAGTATATATAATAAATAATCACGAAACATATGACATAATAATGATACTGGATTTATGTATATGTTATTTACTTACTTCCATTCAATTTAATAAGGAAATAAAACAAATTTCATGCGTACGTACGACCTACCGTCTCTATGAACGGTGTATTTGATTCCATTTATCGATCTATTATATATATATATATTCTGAATATATATTATACATAAATCATTTTTTACAGTATAGAAGTAAGTAATCATGTTCTATGTAATCATATGAATAATTACAAGTCAAAACACGTACGATAAATGAAATGATTTTACCCAAAACACTGCTTTAACATGGAATTGATAAATGAACGGGTAATGTACAATCATAAGTGAATGATATATGATATCATAAATATTATTATGGTTCTTTTATAAGTTAATAATATGTTTAAACCCACTATACTAGAGTATCAGACACATACAGAAGAAACTAGACATAAGGTAAGGGATAATTATTCCAATCTTGTTCTTATCCGAGATTGTTTATTCATATGTATTTACTAGGGTTATGTTTGTCATCCATGTCTATGTTTTATCAAAATGTTTTCATAAAATGTTTACTATTCTTCCATGTATGTTTAAATTCATTTTTACCCTTTTTGAATTTTACCACAAGGTATGGATGAAATCATTCTTTTGTTTACCATACGAGGTAATTTTTGACTTTTCTAGCAAATGTATGAGGAGAATGTTTTTTTAACTTATATGGCAGGAAACGATTTTTATGGTTTCATAAATCCTTATTTCCATGAAGCTTATTCTACAATATTTCAGGATTATTTTCAACAAAATTCTTTTCTTTTAAAATTGCATGACATTTGGAGAAAAGAAAATGATTTTGAAGAAGAAAGGATATTTTCCACAAGAATTCATTTCAAGTGTTTATTCAAAACTATTTTCCATCTAATATTACATTCTTTAATATGGTTATGTTTCAAGTATAATGTTCCTATTATTTACATGGTTTGATTTTTTATGATGAAATGATATCCATTGTTTTATATGTATTATGTAATGATGGGATGATATTTATGAAACCCATTCTATTAGTTGGTTTATGATAAATGATTTATGTTTATTTTTTGGAACATGTAATAATGATTTCATTATGAGATGGGTGGGAACTATATCTCCCTCCAATGAATTGGGTAAAGGTTTATATCTCAAGAGATAGACATGGCTGGAATGAAAAGTAAATCTGGTTCTGTATTACTGGGCTGGAACGACAAGTAAACCTGGTTCAGAAATGGAATTTTTCCACTATGATGGTCTTGGCAGCAATGCCTTGGATACTATGGAAATTATATCATGTGCTTAATGGTTTTCCATAATTACATGTTTTATTACCATACATTTTTAGCATGATTAATGTTCCTTTATGATCTATGCTTTATGTACTGCCAAATTTTATGTCATTACTCATGATTTTGATGTTTTATGTTCATGTTTCTACGTTTTAATGTTTATGGGTTGTTTTATATTGTCCATGATTTCCCTTACTGAGCATTTGAGCTCACCATTTTTATGTTTTATTTTCCCCATGATATACCAAAATGTTTTAGTTAAGAAAACAAAAGGGGAAGATCTTTATTGGATATGTTGAAGATCTTTCACCATGATTAGAAGATTATGTTCTTAGTTTCCAAAGACACTATAATAATATGGTCATTAGGCGTCTGTTTGTGTCATGTATTATATTTTCCACAAAATTAATGTAATTTCCATTTACATCAAGCTTTGGGTCTCTACTGTTGGTATCAGAGCGATGGTTTAGTTAACCTTTGGAAACTAAGATGTAGTGAGATCCCTAGAGATATTTCTAAGGTATGTCTAGGGATGTCCCTTAGGTTAAGTATAAGTATAGGTTATAATCATAGAATTATAGTAACAATATTAAAATTAAACCTATGATGTTAGATATTGAAGGTACTCCCCCTTTATTATGTTGTTTTCCTAGCATGAATTTTGCCTCTCACACTATTATTTTTGTGTTTTAGATGATGGTTGGTGCCCAAAGGAACCGTGTTGATCAATGTAATGGAAAATGCAATGATTTTCCTCCTAAACAAACCAATGTTATGGGAGATTGAGTGAAAAATGTTATTGTTATAATTACACAACCTATGAATCATTTTAGAATTCCAAATGAGCAGATAAGGGAACAATATTCTATTGATTATTTCGTGAGGAAATTTCCACCTTCTTTCAGTGGGTCTTCTGACCCACTTGTTGCTGAACAATGGATCAGTACCATTGAAAAGATCTTTTACATACTTCGCTGTTCGAAACATGAAAAATTCATTCTAGCTATTTACCTTTTAGAAGGTGAATCAGACCCGTGGTGGACTCTAATTATGAATACAATTCCCCAAGATGAAATTGAATCCATGAAATGGAAAGAGTTAAAGAACTTGTTTTTCAATATGTACTTACCTCGTATTCTTTGAACAAAGATGGAGAAGGAGTTACTTGAGATTATGCAAAAGGGTGATGAATATATTGGTATATACAAGGAAAATTTTACAAGGCTTGAAAGGTATGCAACTGGATTTATCATTCAACCTAAAAGTAAAGTTGATCGATTATTCAGTGGCTTAAAACCAAGTCTTCAAAGTTCATTAGCTATAAGAGACTTCAGTAGCTATGAAGAAATAATGCGTTGTGCTATAAAGGTAGAACTGGAATTTGGTGTTACATATCCATCTCATGGTTGTGAAAAGAAATGAAAGATGGAGTTCAAGGAAAAATCTCAAAATAATGGTGAAAAGAAGATGGATGTTTCGTTATGCTCAAAGTGTGGAAAGAATCATGGTGGAGATTGTCTTAATGAGACTAGAAAGTGTTTTAAGTGTGGAAAATAAGGTCATCAAGTAGCTGAGTGTCGATGTAATGGAAAAAGGTAGATAATGATGTGAATAGAGAAAAGACTACAGAGAACACACTACCGACACTTCAATGCTACAAGTGAAAGGAAATAGGGAATTATGTTAACCAATGCCCTAATCCAAGGGTTAATGATGATCGACATCAACAACCTCTTAAGGAAAATGGAAAAGGGAAGTCACATGTGATAACTACTAGTGATTTTGAATATTAAAATGAAGTGGTAGAATGATTAAGTGTATATGTAACGGGATTCCAGAATAGTGTTGTGGAATCTCATTTATAGTATTATGGAATATTGGAATATCTATGTATTGGTTTTCAATAATGGTATGGTATTGGTAACCCTAAATAGTGATTGAAATGTTTTTGGAAGATGATATGCGCATAATTAAGGGACACAGAGAAAATAATATGTTTGATAGTATTAACGAGCTCATGACTGATATAAGGACAAAGTGACATCATGGTTTGAGTATATAGAAATTTTGGGATTTTGGTATGTGGACATAATTAACTTTTGACAGCATTCATGTTTTCCCTAAGGTTTTATGGTAATTCATGTTTCAAGAGAATAAATTATTAATGTATTGACATGTTTTGAATATGACAAACAAGATATATCATATGATATAGGGGGGATAAATTATGGTAATCACATGCTTGGTAGATAACCTCTCTAGTAATTTTTTTCTTTATACTATGAGTTTGGACATAAGTATTTTGGATAAGCCTAAAGATTGGAACAGATTAAGTTAGACATCAGATAGTATTATTTAAGGCTATAACTTTTCGATATTATTTATGAACTTTTATAATAGTATAGTTTTAGAAAAAGGACAACTCATTGGGCAGGAGACAATCCACCATGTCAGACAAGGATGTAGGAATCGAACCCAAAACCGAAGAGCAAATGGAATTTATTGACTACCACTGGCCTACAGTAAGTCCATGGTTAGTATAAATTAGTTTAATTTTATTGATATATGAAGTATAAGTACATTTTTGGAGACATATATGATTAATATCAGCATATATGGACTTAGGTATATTTAATACCTTTTATAACCTTTTGTTTGCGACAGATAGAATGGCCCATCATTCTATCACATGATCTGCTAACACTTCACCAATGAAAAATTAAACTTCATTTCCTTGATATATGAAGTGGAAATTGTTCAAGGAATAACCAACGGTGAGATTGTACCAAAATAAAGTAAGTATTTATTCTAATTCAAAATTTTAACATAAATGGAAAGGATCTGGAAAACAAAAAATGTTGTCCTAGTACCCTCATATCTAATGAATCAGATGGTACCTTAGACCCTCAAAAATTTTAGGCTTTGTGATTTTTGGATTTTTCATATCCATGTTCTCTACTACTCTACATCATAATGTGGTGGTTATATTTCTATTCCATATCCATATTTTCACCTATGTTCTCCTATGTGGAAACCCAGTGATGAGTTAATTTGGGTAACCATTACATTTCATACTTTACTTTTAAAAATTATGTTTTAGTATTCTTTTTTATGATGTGGGTTTCTATGAAATGAACTGTCATGTAGTAAATTATTTATAACCCCAAAAAATTTCAAGGGTGAAATTCATTTTAAGGGGGTAGAATGTAACCCTCTGAGATTTTAAAAGAAATATCCTTTTTAATTTTTTTTGATGTCTTGTGTTGTATGCTACACCATGAATAGATTTCACTATATACAACACCATATTATCTTGTATTATACACCAACACTATTCTTGTCTTGTGTTTCATGCAAGAGCAACCTTCCTCAATAGCTTGCGTTGTACGCAATATTGAGTTTCACTAAAAAAAGGTATATTTTTATAATATTATTATGAACTAGCCGTTATGAATAGTATTAACCACATTTTGAATTTTATAACATTATCATTCATCTTACACATATTATAGAACATGGTTTGAGTAAAAAATAATTTTTTTCGGGTAAAATAAGTATTTTTAAAAAAATATAATTTTGCCACCTTTTTATGGCACACCCACTATAAATCTAGTTTTTGACATGTTTATGAGTTCAATTTGAAAAAATAAAATTATTCATTGCAATAATTATAAAGAAATTAACTTTGGATAATTTTTTATTATTTTTCTTTTTACTTTCATATTTTGATGAATAGTAAAAATATGCAAAAAAATTAATTAAAAAGAACTTTTTTCATCAAGATAATTTATATGGTTAAATTATAATATTTAATGGTTTTAAAGTATAAAAAGAATATATTTTTACCATTTAATATTATGTATGTCATTATCATTAATTTTACATTGAATTCATAGGTAAAAACATTTCAATCTTTTGCAATGTTTTAACTTTTAGAACCTGTTTTCTTAAAAGAGGGATTAATTTTAAATTAAATACTGCAACTTCTGTGTTATGAATTTAAAAAAATTGATTCCGTATTTGGAATCAGTAGGTGCAAATTATGTTAAAAAGCTACTTTTTATTTTTAGACATTATGAATAGTAACTACGATAAATTTTATTTACTACTGTTAAAGATAAATCAGGTAATTAAGGGTTAAAATAATATTATAAAATTACCCTAACACTTGTATTAATATAATTGGATGATTATATTTCATCCTAAAATATACTTAGTTCGAAAAGGTATCTTTTGGAACCCACTTGGATGTGATTAAGAATGTAAATTTAATTATAAATACTCTTTTTAAAGATAAAATGTTTTTCTTCATCATGGTAATTTATTTGTGATTTTTAAGGAATATATAATTACTTTATTAGCTTATACATTAATGATGCAGAAATTATTTATTTAGTGAGAAATCTATAATATAGTTTTTATTAAAATAAAAATAACAATCAAAAGGACCAGAAACTTGCCAAACCTTATTGGTCAAGTATATCTACACCCTAATCATCCAATGGTTGACTTATGGACCATTTGGATCCTTATAAAACAAATTACTACATTTATATTATAATATTTTAAATGATGTCAAAGTTTTCACATTCATACTTTAATAAAGATAAAATTTTAAAGGTTGGGGTTTTTAGAAGAAATATTCGACTAAAAGTTTTCTTATGAAAGATATTAGATTTTTCTTAATAATAATATTTTATTTTTAATTTTTATGAAAAAATCCATATATTAAATAATCATACAAAAATGATGTAGTAATTATTTTATTAAGAGAAATATCAAATAAATGGTTTTAAAAATATCAAAATAAACATTATATGAAATAATTGGCGTTCCCCAAAAATTTTATAGATGAATATGACATGTTAGGAATATATTAAATATTTTGGTTTGAACATATCTTCTGTATGGATTTTATTTAAATTCAAATAAATGAATAGTGTCAAATTTGAAACTATTGATATTTTATAAAAAATATTATATTATTAGATTGTTTAAAAATCAAAAAAACATTTAAAAATTATAAAATGAAACTTATATGTTTAAAAAATTCATAAAGTATCCAATTATGGACAATTCCCAACACATAAGTAAGTATTTATAACAATTTAAAATTTAGAAAATTATTACCACAAATAAGATTAAATACGGAAAAATCAAACTGATAAGGTTTAAAATAATTTCCCAACACATCGAAATTTTATTGGATGATGATTTTAAAAGCCTATGTCATCTCATAATTGAATTGGAGTCATTTGGGATGTTTTTATGTGGGGTTTGAGTTTATAATAAATTAATATTTTTGAGGTTTCGAAATGTTCCCCTCTCCTCTCTTATTAAAGGAAACCTCCTCCCTCTTATCATCACTCCATTTTTAGCCTTCAAGTACGGAAAACCCCAAAAAATTACTCTTATAATCCTATATATTTATATTATAGAGGTTCTGGTCTTTTCAAAAGGCCAACTCTAGTGCCCTTAGAGGAATTTTAAAAGAGGCACAGTGAGGAAGTGGTAATCTCTTCTACCGATTCTTTCATGTTTCTTTCTTTTTATACTTCGTCTTATTTAGTTGTTTCATCATAAAGTAATAAAATAATTATCACTAATATAATTATATGTTATTATAAATATGAAACAACCCTATTTCACCGTATATCCATCCTACAAAAAATGAAATCGCTGCGCATGCGTACGTACGACCTACCGTCTCCATGCCGTGGTGTAATATGTTTTTCATAACCAACCTACTTGGATGGGTATAATATTGGAAAAAATAAATATATATGATTATTATAACATCATAATGATTCTGATATATTATATCATCCACTCCAATTCCGTTCAATAATTAATGGAATGATATCATCGCTCGTGCGTACGTACGGATTACCGTCTCCACGACGCTATGAGATTCATTATCCATGTTAACAATTCTAGAATTATTATAAAGTATATATAATAAATAATCATGAAATATATGACATTATAATGATAATGTATTTGTGTATATGTTATTTACTTACTTCCATTCAACTTAATAAGGAAACGAAAAAAGCATCCATGCGTACGTACGACCTATCGTCTCGATTAACGGTGTATTTCATTCAATTTATCAATCTATTATATACATATTCTGAATATATATTATATATAAATCATGTTTTACATTATGAAAGTAATTAATCACTATCTAAGTAATCATATGAATAATTACAAGTCAAAACACATATGATAAATGAAACGATTTTACAAAAAATGCTACTTTAACATAGAATTGACAAATGAACGGGTGATATAAAGTCGTAAGTGAATCATATATGATATCATAAATATTATTATGGTCCTATTATAAGTCAATTATATGTTTAATCCCACTATACGGGAGTCTAATACACATATGGAAGACATTGGAGATAAGGTAAGGGATACTTATTCCAATCTTATTCTAATTCGTGATTGTTTATTCGTAAGTATTTTCTAGGGTTATGTTTATCATTAATGTCCATGTTTTCTCAAACTGTATTAATAAAATGTTTAATATTCTTACATGTATGTTTAAAGTCATTTTTACCCCCTTTTTTTACTTTTACCACAAGGTATGTAAGGAATATACTTTTTGTTTACCATATGAGGTACTTTTTGACTTTTTTGACAAAAGTTTGAGGAGACTGTTTTTTTAACTTATAGAACGTGAACAAATTCTTATGGTTTCATAACAACTTATTTTCATGAATCTTATTATACAAGATTTCATGTTTATTTTCAACAAAATTCTTTTCTTTTAAAATTGCACGACATTTGGAGAAAAGAAAATGATTTTGAAGAAGAAAGGATATTTTCCTCAAGAATTCATTTCAAGTGTTTATTCAAATATATTTTCTATCTAAGATTACATTATTTAATATGGTTATGTTTCATGTATAATCTTATAATTATTTACATGGTTTGATTTTTTTTATGATGAAATGATATCCATTGTTTTATATGGATTATGTAATGATGGGATGATGTTTATGGAACCCATTTTATTCATTGGGTTATGATGAATGATTTATGTTTATTTTGTGGAACATAAAAGAATGATTTCATTATGAGATGGGTGGGACATATAGCATCTTCTAATGAATTGGGTAAATATTTATATCTCATGAGATAGATATGGATGGAACAGAATGTAAATCTGGTTCATTATTATAGGGCTGGAATGACAAGTAAACCTGGTTCAGTAATGGACTTTGTCCACTATGATAGTCTTGGAAGCAATGCCCTGGATACTATGGAAATAATATGATTTGTTTAATGGTTTTAGATAATTAAATTTTTTATTCCCATGATATTTTATCATTATTAATATTCCTTTATGATCTATGCCTTATATACTGCCTAGATTTATATCATTACTCACGATTTTGATGTTTTATGTTCATGCTTTTACGTTCAATTTTTTATGGGCTGTTTTATGTTCTCCATGTTTTCCCTTATTGAGAATTTGAGCTCACCCTTTTTATGTTTTCATTTCCCAAGGATATAAATAAAGGTTTTATGTAAGAAAACAAAATGGGAATATCATTATTGGATATGTTGAAGATCTTTCACCATGATTAGAAGATTATGTTCCGAGTTTCCAAAGACACTAAACTAATATGGTCATTGGGCATATATTTTTATCTTGTATTAATTTTTCCACAAAATTAATGTAATGTCCATGTACATCAAGATTTGGGTCTCTCCAGTTAATGTGTTAGTAAAATGAGTTCATTTGAAGAAGAGGTATTTTTGCTAATTAACTGTTTCTGCATTCGATATTCTTTAACTTCCTTCAAAATTTATTAATAAATTATGTAATAAAATCTCCAGTATAATAAATTATCTGAGATGGTTTTATCTTAATTTTATAACCTAAATCCATATCCACTTTCATCAAATGGGTAAAGAATTATCGTTTGTGTGTTTGGTGAACTACCACCTCACGAACTGATATAATTAGTTTTCCATCACTATCCCTCAAGGATGCTTATAATTGATGGAATTAATATTTATATATTATTTTAATGATATATTTATAATTTTTAATTAATTATATATCATTTATATTCTTACCCTTCTATACACATAAAAATTATAACATCGTTCGTGCATACCTGTGAGCTGTCACCTCCAAAAAGCGATGCGATTTGTTTTCATCACCATATTACATCACTATTGAATAAGTGTATATATATATGGTTAATATTATATTCAGGATATTTTAATCATTATTTATGGATAAAATAATACTTACCTTCTTTCCATTATGATAATTGTAAAATGAAAATGTTACTCATGTGTACTTATGACCTACCGTCTCTATGATTATAGTATAGTTAATTTTTCCTAACAATAGTTAATGTTTTTATTTAAATGTTTATTTTAGGTATAAAAATTATAACCATGTCATTTACATTATTCTATAGATGATTTAATAAATACAACTTTTACTGTAGACATCATACCAAATTCACTTTGGACTCATGTAACGAATATTGTCAAAACATCCGACATGAACTTAATTAATTAAATATCTGTTATAAAATGATAATAAGTGATATGAAAGAAATTATAAACATCAAAAATATTATAATTTAAGTAAATTAATTTACCTAAGTTAATTATTTATGAATATAACTATTGCACGTGATGAATCAGACTCCTGGTAAGTGATATCGTCTCCGTTTTCTTTCACCGAGGAACATCTTGATGCTATGAACCCACCTTCTTTTATGAGGTGTATATACATCCTTGTTGACATATAATATATTGAATTTATTTTATTATCTTTTTATTTAATGTATTTTAATTTTTATTCTTTCATGGGTCTTATTATTTAAATGTTCAATGTGTTATGGAACACCATGAATGTTTAATGATTAAATTTTTCTCCATGTCAATATTCTTGATATTCTTTTGTCTGTTAATTTATATGGATATAAAAGTATTATTAAGGAAATTTTATCTCTAATTTTAATTTCATTCAAACAATTTTAAAAAATAATATTTTTTTTATTTTCTATACAGATCGTTTGACTTCCTTTACAAATGACAAGGGGAATTTTCGTTTTAATGTATAAGAAAACAAAAAATTCCCACAACTCTGACCATTATTTGATATTTGGATTTCTGTACAGAAAATAATGTTTTTAAAAGAAAAATAAACCACCATTTCTTTTTCTTATTATTTTGTTATTAAAAACGGGGCTTGAAAATGGATTGATTATTTATAAAACATGAAATGTTTTTTATGAGTGAAGATGAAATTTTAAGAGTGATATGTGGAAAATTGAATTCTTTTATGAGTTATGATTATATAATGGTACATGGACATTTGAAGAGTGCTTACATGAGAATCCAAGGAAGGATTGTTCTATGATAAAAGGACAGGTCGTTACATTATAACCTCCAATGCATTTAGTATGTAATTCTACCATATAAACACTAAAATTATAAGAGTAACATGTATGGAAGTAGACCACATGGTTATTAAATTTATAAGAGTGTCAATTGTAATTACATCCCAAAGTTAATTTATGTATTTTATATTTTTTCTATGGGTTTTATAGTAATATTGTTGTTCAAAAAGGAATAAAAGTATCTTTTAAAAAAAATATTTTTCTAATTATTAAGGGTGAATAATATTACTGTATGATAAAGTATTCATGGGTTTTAATGTTTATCAATGGACTAATAGTTTCCTTATTTTTTATTTCCGCTGATTTACCTGTTATGATCAAACAATGTTTTTTAATGTTGTCTACAAGACTTAAGGATGAGTAAGGATTTGGATATTTCATCTTAAATATCATGAAGAGTTTTCATAAAAGTTATCATGATTTATTTTAAATGTTTTAGATTATGGAAAAAATGGACACTATTTGAAAGTGTCCACTTTTTATTGTTAAGGTTGTGTTATGTATGATTTATGAACTAATTATCTAAATAAATAATCCTAAAATGACCCTCAATGTGAATGAATTTAAAATTATTGACTTATCTAAAAAATTTATAATGTTTTAATGTTAGGTCCTTACAATTTGGATGGTCAATCTCAATGTGTCTAGATAAATAAATAGATACTCATGTACTGTAGTAAAAAAATCATCCAAATATAACAGTTACTCAACGTTATTATTATATTGACTACATGGAATGTGAATCAAGTTAACACAGTATGGGTTAATTCTTGAAACCTATCAGCTAAGGTATGAGAGTATATGATACATGTTTAAATAACTAGACACCATGTTCTCATGAAAACATAACCTAGAAACTCTATAAACTCAAAAATCCCATTATTGCAGCTAACCTCACATTTTATCACACATGGATCAGGACTAAATGCCTTTTCCGCTATTTCAACAGCTCAGACAGACCTTTAGAATCCTTAATTCTCCAAAACATCCATATAAAAGGTGTTGGAACCATGACCATAATCTATAAAAATTATTCCATTTGAAACCCTAGATAATAACCTCTACTAACAATACTTCATCACAAATTATAGATCTTGAATACCCTAATCTATTCATCCATAGTAAATCATTCACTTATAGGGAAATATTTTGATTATTCATCACTTTAGACTAAATCCTTCAAAGCATCAGTTAGAGAGAAGGTTAGTGTAGTGTACTTTGAGAAAATAAGAATAAAAGGGAAGATAATCATATTTGGAAATTTTAGTGTCCTGTGGAATGGAAAGTCTAACAATCATTAATATTAAATTAACCAATGATGATAAATTCAAGAAATGTTTTTATCAAATTAAATAGAAAATTACTTATAAGGATATGTAATTCTAGTGGAAAAATCAAAACCAATACTATATGCTTTGAAATTATCAAAAATGGAGAGAAAGAATTTATAATTATCCCAACCTATTGTTCATATCAGTAATTAATTATTTTCACATCTGCACACACATTACTAATGGTCTCTAATAAATATTACACTAATTGGTTATATATATCACTAGTTCTCCAAAAATCTCCTTCTCTATTTAAATACAGGGGTTGTAGTGTAAAAAACAAGAGAGAGATCTCAATGAGAGATAATTAGAGAGGTTTCAAGCTTGAATACCTCATTAAAATTATTAATTAATTAATCAATTATTGGAAATTGTAATAATCTTTACCAGGGTGATAAATTTGAATGAAAATTACATAACAACAAGGTTAATTCGCATATTTCTGACACAACATAGACATTAATTTTTTTATTTAAGGATCAATTTAAGAGTAAATGTAATTTTCTCATGGTTGGAACATGGAAAAAATAATACCTTAAATTTAATAGATTATATTTGTGCACTCACTACAAAAAACAGATGAAAATACTTAGTATATCATTATAATAATATTATTAAAAACATTATAAAGAATCATTCCATAAAAATATAGGTTTTTACATAACATTTATGGTAAAATAATAATAATTATACATAATTAGCAGAAAAATTATAAACAAACCTCATTATATCTCAATATTAATTTAAAATATAACAAGAATCCAATACTTGTGGTACCATTATGTCATGTTTTTTGGTACCTAAAAACTCATTCTCTATGATATTAGTAATTTACAATAGGGTATATTATAGTGACTTGTTTTATCAATTATTTTTTCCTTTTAATTTTGAAATGTTATAATGTGTCGAGGATATAGTTTTAGTACATTTTTATATTTAATTATATTATACACATATATTTGATTAATTTATGTATATATGTTTTAAATTGTTTCCCTTTTTAGTGAAAAAATAAGTGGGGTTGTATTACTAATAAGGGGGGCGAATCTTTTATATACATTCTTTAATTTTTACTTTTCAATAAAACTCTGTGATTTATTAAAATATTTATCCACTCTCTATTTATTCTCACACTCACAATTATATATCTAAAATAAACAAATAAAAGAAAAAAATTATTTTAAAAATATTATCTCCCAAAGTGAGTGACTATGCCTTGATAGGTTCTTATCAGTATGAGACCGGGATTTAATTAGAAATATTAAATGTGATTACAATAATTATATTTTTAATGATGAGTATAATTAAAATTTTATAATTTCCCCATTGTTTCTTAACATTGGATCTAGTATGATTACAACATGAATTTGAATAAAAACAATAAAGATCACCAACATCATTCCAGTTGTTTCAGAATCCATAGAATATCACAGTCCAATATTTTGAATATTCAACAACAATTAGGTTTCCAATTCATTAATATGATGATACCTATAATATCTTACTAGATAAAACTGATATCCCATATTCAATTCAATATTTATATAAATCTGTTATATATTAAATAATTATAAAAAAATCATGTATTCCATGCCTAACAAATCTCAGAAGCATTATTATATATGTTTAGAAGATGGAATGAATTAATAATAAATTCAGAATTATTGAATTTCTATAAAAGCTAGAAAATCAATAGTTTATTTAATATTGAATTAATTAACATTCTCAAAATTAATACCCATTATATTCTCTCTCAAACTGGTCATGTGGGATTCTATTAATGATCCATAACTTAATAACCATAAATTCATATCTTCTCAATCAAACTAGTTGATATATTCTTCTAGTAATTACAACTTTTTTGATAATAATTGATGATTTTAATTTGTTTTTGTTTTTTTAAAAATCTAGAATAATGTGGGAATAATCTTTATAATATATTCTCATTCATTCCTTGGTCTAACCTAGATAAAATTTTAGATAATACATACACATCGATATATTTGTGACATAACAACCTAAAAAAATCCTCATAATTTAATCTATACAAAAATAAATTTTTTAAATAATAAACCTTATATAAGAAATGAAATAATTTACATATCATTTTACTGAAAACTAATATCAGACACATGTTTAAAATTAGTATTCATATGATCATTAAAATATTCTATATTCTCAATAGAATATTATGAATTATTTTTCATATCTTCCATATTATATATAACATATTATGTATTATAGAATATCCAATAATATTATAAATTCCCAATATAAATATCTTAATTTCCACATTTAAAATGTTGTACATCACCTGGATGATGGTACCTATTAACCTAAAAGTCAATCTAATTATATTCAGTATCATACATATCATATTGAATTTTTTTTATTTTTCAACAAAAATTCAAATATATAATCATTATTCCCTAAAATAACTTAGATATCACTATAAGATGTTTCTTTTAAGGCAACATAAAATGAAATTCATCATATATCTTCAATTTTATTCAATTAATTATCATATGTGATGGAAATATTACTTATCATTAATAATATCCATTATACCATATTAAAAATTTTATTCATCACTGTATACTCCAATAATTTTCTAATTTCCTAAAAAAATTTCCATCAATAATTATTTTATGAGCTTTTAAAATTAACTCAAAACAAATTCATTCACTCAAATTCATCACAAATAACTTCAATGATATGAAACTAAAACATAATAAAACCTACATCCATTGAACTCATTCATGGTTGAAAACAAATACAACCATATATTAAAAATTTAATGGATTATTAATCCCCCCCATTTTGATTTGTTATCCAATCCAGTAACTAACCCGTAATATCATCAAATAAAAACATTTTAAATAAAACATTATACAAAAAAAATATTAGATAATTAATTTTTTAAACATATTTTCATCCCCAAATGATAATAAAATTATTGCATGTTATTTTGAATTCCCCCCGATCATCTCACTTATTTAACCCCCTTTATTGAAAGAAAAATGGATTTTAGATTGAAAATAATAATTCATAACAGAAATGTATTTTTATCCCCATTTTACAACATAACATAGTAAAATTTTAGGAAATAAAAAAAACTCATCAAATGGGAGGGAATGGTTTAAGATCCATTTTTAACCATAATCCTTAAAAAATATCCTCTGGAATAACCTTTATAAAAATATAAACAGTTGGCCCCCTATATGTATATATTCCACCCTCACATCTCTTTTTGAATCCTTTTATTTTATAAAATTAATTATGATGTCATTGTTTTTCCCTATAGTTTTGTAATTGATTCCTAGATAAATCAATTGAACTTAGATATGTACGATATTTTAGATCATATTGATCATATTAGTTAAATAATGTACCATTTCCACATACTCATCCTTATTAGTTCTCACATAAACTAAATTTTTCTTAATATAATACGAGACCACATAATAGTATGATAAAAAGAAATTACCTCAAGATGTATGCCTCATATCAACAAAATATTCAGACTAGTTCACATTAGTATACAGAAAAAGATTCAATTCATTATATAATATTTAGATCAAAACATGATATTTCATTCCCATGATGTATGATATAATTCATGTAGAAACGTTCATCTTATGACTTTTTTTTGTATTAAATTTCTACCATGGAATCAATTTTATTCATAACCAATGTTATGTTATGATGGGGAGAGAAAAATAAAACTAACTATTAGAATTCTAAATTATTTCTAATTCAAATTGTATCCTTCCTCATCCTTGATTTGATTTTCATTAACTATAATCATCGTAGAAATCACATAATAATTTTCAATTACAAATTTCATCAAAAAGTAAATGGAATATTTTTATTATGTTAGAAATATAAGGAATTTTTTTTACACAATATATAATAATAGAAATAAATAATTTCTCTATGAGTATTAATTTTAATGTTATTATTCACTTATCTAAAATTCTAATTAAAATTAATCACTTTTTCACCTGAAAAAATAATTTCATCATGATAAACTAATATAAAAAGATTATATGTGCTCATATCCTTCACATGATGTTTTATTTTTTGACCTAAATTTGACTGAATCAAATCATGATGCATAGTGTACTAAATTTTTATATTCTTAAAAATTCCTTGTAAAACGTTTCCCTATTAACATGTTTAAAAGAATCTTATTTTTAAAAATTAAATAAATAAGTTTTTATCACATATCCTCTTGAAATATTTATAAAACTATATTAATGAATATAGAAAAATCATTTGTTCCATATATTGTTCCCATATTTTTATATAAATTAACAAGTATTAACTAAATTTGATATTAGAATAAGATTCCAATAGATAACGCTCCCTTGATGAAAGATCTTACAATCTTTTGACACTTTGTGATGGACGAATTCATCCAAAAAAAATTTATTCCTAACCATGTAATTCTTAATAACACTCATTAAATTTTGTCTCATATGATAAACAAATATAACTTATATATACTTAAACATTTTATTATCAATATTAGTTTTCAAAATACCTATGATCTATATGTATATATCATTCAAAAAATTAACCAAACCATCTTCATATTGATAGAAATTCATCAAAAATATAGTTTCTTATTTCATATGATATGAATAGAAATATCAAGTACTCATTGTTTTCTTATATTATTGTCCTTAATAAACACCTCAACAAGAGTTGAGTTCCCAAATTTTTCTCTGCTCTAAAAATTATTATCTCCAATAGAATGAAATTTTTAGGAGGTATTTTCAAACTTTTTTCCACACAATGAAATTTTTGTTTAAACCATAAATAAATTTAATCTATAAAATAAAATCTATTTTCTATAGATATTTTGGACGAGCTTATGTTCATAGATTTATAATTTTTAGATAAATTTTTCATCATACTTAGATAGATATGACTACTTATTTCCATCTCAAAATCCTTAAAAATGGAATGTTATAATAGAAAATAGAGGCCTTATTTTTGGAAACTCCACAGATACAATAGTTTTCATTAAAACCTAATATTCCATATGTGTGATAGTACTATATATGTAAATATTATTATTTTAATTATTATTTCCAAACATTATTTGGTCATTATCTTGGGGAACTATCTCATCCAAACTATCCCCTAACTCCTCTTATTATAGAAGTTAATTTTAATGACTTTTCTAAAGACATACAATTAATGTTTTGATATTAATAGGTTTACAGTTTTGTGAAATATATTTTATAAAATTGTAGTTAAAATGATCATTTCTACCTTCTTCCCTCGTCTTTCTTTCACAACATTTTTAGATGATTCAACTTGAATATCCATATCTTTGTTATAATCACCTATTTTCATCCTTAAGGAATTGTATCTTTATTACATCAATATAGTTTCTAACTCAACTCCCCTTTCATTATTGTAGTTTTTTCATCAATATATGTTAAAAATTTATCTTCTTCTACATCTCTCATATTGATTTTTATGTCTCTCTAAATACATGAATTATGTTCATATTTTAAAATATTTTTAGTTTAGATATCTTTATCATCATCATCTCAATTAATGTGAGATATTTTTTTAATGTGATTGATTTTTTCTCTATTTATATTTTGTTCCTTATTATATTGACTCACTTCATTGTGAATAATATTTATCTTCATCTTATTTTCTGCCTAGATTCCTTCTCATCCTTCCGGGAAATTCCAACTTTATAATGGAAATTTTTTTCACTATTTATTTTTGGGAACAATAGATTTGTTCTAATTATTAAAAATTCCATCATATTTATTCTTTATACAACTGAATACAAAATTCAAAATTCCTCCCAAATTAAAGAACATTAGAGGAATCTTACCATGTATTTACATCTTCATATTTAGTTGTTTTTTGAGAAATGATACTTGATTATTTCATTGTCTTTATATCATTATTCATTATATTCATATTCAAATAATGACTTATTATTATTGAAATTTAGAGTGATACATTGATGGATTTTAGAATAGATTTCCTTATCCTCTATAATCATTTTATTTAAAAAATAAATCAGTGTTTGATAATAAATGTCTTGATAAATATATATATTATGTGATAAATCATCTATATACTCTAGGTTATAAATAATTTCATAAATTATATCAATTGAATATATATTTATCTTTAGTAAAATTTTAAATTATTCTAGATTGACCACAAAAATACTAATTTTTCTAAATCATTGACCCACCATTATAAATTATTAATCAACACTATCATCATAAACCTATCTAATATATTTTAATTTTATATTCTAAATATAGATGTTGCCTCATTTATTTCAAAATTCCCTTTAAAAATATTTTAATTATTATCTCGAATCTTTTAGATAGTTTTGAGTACACTCAGTTATGTATAAACTATATCAATTAATGACATCATAATTAAATTCCTTGATTTTTCATAAACTCTAAATTCATTTTAGTTTCAAATTTCATTAGATAATATGTATCAATTAGTTTACATCCTACTACAATATCATCAAAAACCATTAGGCTATGGGAAACATGCAAGGGAGTCATCCTATTAATAAAACCATGAATATTCATTCCATTACATATTAGAACACCTATTCTAATTATATAATTTATAATCATTATCTTAAAATTCCAAAATAATATAATCACTCATTAAATACAAATAAAATATCTGATACAAATTTTTGTTCTTAGTTAATCAGTTATGCTTCACTGTGAGGAGAAATGGATAATTAATATATATTTTTTTCATTTTTTCATTGAAATTAGCTAAAATGATTGGTTAAAGTCTTGATATAACCATTTTAAATCTCACTCTTATATATATGATTCAGAAATAAAGAAAAATAAGTCACAAAAATATTTTTACATGGTTTTCCTCCAATTTGGGTGACTACTCCATGTTTTATTATTAAAGTCTAAGACTCTTATTTAATAACTAATATCTATAATTACTATAATAGCAATATCTTGATAGCCCTATTTCATAAATCTTCCACAACATCCAATTTTTTTTAAATATTATACAATAATTTTATAATAGTAATATAAAAAAGATCGAAAAATTTCACCCACAAAATCTATAATGATTCAAAATCAAAAAATATCTGCATCAAGACTTTATGATTTTCAATTGTATCTAGGGTTCATCCTCATCAAGATTTTATCACCCAAAAATATCTAGCATGATACACTAGATCACAAATCTTGAACTCAATATCAATCAAAATGAAATCTATATTTAAGTATTCTAACATTGATTTTGAAATATATTACATTCATGATGAATCTAAACCTTTTATATTATATTATATATTTACTGATTGAATTAACTAATCATTATAAATTCATTAATTTCAATAAAACATAGGTTCTTGATAAGTTCAAAATTTTTCTCATAACTAAATTTCTTCATGTCATTAACCATGTTATTATCCCTAAAATTTATCACACGAGTTTTCTTTTTTATGTTCCATAATCCAATAATCATAAATAATAATATTTTAAATTTAACCAGTCAAGACAGTCTTCCATTAATTAATATAGTTTTGATTTTAGTTAATGATTTATAAATGCTTATATTTGAAAATACTTGATTAACAATGCAATGATCTTCTAAATTTATTATCATCCATTACTCTTTCACACTCATATAAAATCAGGGATCTTTCTCTTAGAATCACAATATTTTTGTTTTAAATACCAATAAAGAATCTTCCAAATTTGATCTCTTGAAATATCACTTTTTTTCTAACTGATAAAACTTACAAACGAAATGAAATATATTATATATCAATACAGATAGCTCAGATATCATAAACATGCTTAAGAATTTTTTCACTATGGTATTAATAATATTTAGTATTCTCAATATAATCATATGCATATTATTTTTATATCTTCTATATATTAAAATTCACAATTAAAATCATAATATTTCTTATACTTTACTTATTTATGCCCTATAATACCATTCATTCCATATTCAAATTTTTCTGAATTATAACTATTATGAACCAACCTAGTACATCAATCCATTGGATTCCTGAGTCAGCCTACCACAAAACTGAGGAGTATCGATGATCCCCTTGGGCTGAAGACAAGCATTAAGGGTATCAAACATATCCATTAGGGATAGTTTCTTCCTAAAAAAATAAAATAAAACATCAAAATAGGGCTTAATAATAAGAGAACAAAAAATACAAAAAAGTGACATCTCATATAAACAAGAATTAAATACAAGATTAAAAACTACAATAGAAGCTAATAAAAAAATAACAAAGAGGATGACACCCAAAACATGAGAAAACTGGATCCATGAAACCAAAGGAACAATAACCACCTTTATATCACTCTCACATCACCACAATGATTATATGAAAAATATGATTCCCAAAGAAGACAAAAATAAAAACCCAACTGAAATCAATGAACTGAAGGAGACTTCATAATACATGTAGACCACACACCCACCATTGTAATTATGTAGGTTTTGATCAAAATATATTAGGAAACCACTATGAGTTAAATTCTTTCCTTTTATAAAATTTACAAAGTTCACTAGTTTGGAAATAATTTAAAAAATAGGGTTTCTTTGTCATTTACATAGTATGAGGATAATAAAATAATGAAACATGAAAATTATAAAAGTAAAATATTTATAAAACATTACATGATGAGGTTTAAAAAAAACCATTCCAATTCAATGTTAAAAACATTTAGAATAAACATTAACACACTTTTTGAAATAAACACACACATTATTTAAATCATTACAAAATAATGCCATCCAATATTTCCACTTAGAAAACCTTTTCTCCCCTTTTCATTTAAAGACAATTACACACCAAATATAATGGTTGAAATGAAAAAGGTAAATAATAAGGAAACCTAAACATAGAAGGTTATAAATAATTCTAATAAATGAATATAATAACACTAGTCAACAACTTGACCAAACTATAAGAGGATCAAAAAATAAATAAAATTCATCCATGAAATGTGTAGCACACATTCAAAAATACATAAACAATTAATAATAAAGATACATAACATAGAGAGACACCTTATAGACTAACATTAAAATTTAGGACATGTACAAGTGGAACAATTGCCAACAAGATAACTATCACAGACCAATTACCCATATCACTCTTACCCTAGTCTCATTAGTGACAAATCTAACTATCCTGGTGTTACATACAACATTACCGAACTAGAAACTGAAAATATCAGCCATCCAAACACCATGAAAAACATCTCACATAGTATCCTTGGTCCATCCATGTAATAATAATGGAGGTGGGTCATCTGAAAACAATGTCATCAAATGAAAATAAAAAATCCCAAAGGGATAACACAAAAATAAAGTTCATACCACATCTTGATCTAACCTTAATAAGATCCCTAATTCAATAGAATAGAATAAATCACATAACAAAACATCCAATAAATGTATAAAAAAACATTATTAACAACACAAGGGGGACCAAAAAGTGAAAAATCCACATCACATCACAAGTTCCAACTGAGCCTAACAATAATTCCTATACGTTTGGAAACACCTTTTAAAAAAGTTGGAATTCACACTCAATTCCTAATGAATTCATAAACACATCCATGATCAACCATATAAGTAATGGGAATCTCAATTTTAAATTTATAATAAAAATCCAACCTTCAAAATAAAGAAACCGTTTAAAAACCAAAGAGATCTAAATTTGAATAAACCAATTAGCCTAAATCCCAAACAACATGTGAATTTTAAAAATAAAACACTCTATATTAATTTATCAAACATTAATAATGCATAAAATACTGTTCAAAACCATGTTCCATTAAACTAAGAAACATCACCCAATTTATCAAAAGGAAAACCCATAAAAGCATGAAAAACTATTGAAAATACACAATAGATATCATATACATCACTACACTAAATCTAAAACACATTTAAATCATTGGGTGATCATGGAAATATTAAATAAAAGGTAGTGAATACTAACTATAGTTTCGGAACCATTTCATATTTGAAGAAATACATCAAAAAAGAGATTCCTACTATGACACACAACCATTTAAATCCAAAATCACAAATTTTGGAAAAAAATAAGTATGGAAATAGGCCAATCATGGCCATTTGGGCTGAAGGAGAGGAAGAAAATGGGTGAAAACCCATGTAGAAGAGGAAGGGAACCCTCATCATTCAAAACAGATGAAGAATCACCAATAAAAAATAATTAAATCACTTCATAAGGGATTTGGAGAATTCAAGGAGGGATGAGAGAGGCACCACAATAAAGATAAATGAAGAGGGGAAGCTAAGGGAAGAAACCCCACTTAAATGTAACGAAACAAATACAAAAATACCATTATTAAATTGGGTTACAAGGTTTACATACATATTTAAAAAAAAATTCACAAACCATGAATATCACCACTTTTAAGAGTTGCATGGTTTGGAAGCATAGGCTACACCGTTTTTAAGCATGAACCATAAACATTTTACCTAAAATAATTCCCTAAATTTAAACCTTTTCACCCAAACTACCTATAAATTAATGGGATATATCAACTATAGAATAACCACACAAATATTATAACATGGGCTTTCATAAACTCCCCACCATGCCACTTTCTACCACCACAATGTATCGAGTCCAGATGGATGTAAAACGAACAAAAAAACAACTCACCCTCCACGAATAGAGGTGAATCGGATAATGAACCACTAGAGAGGATCCTAAGATTAAATTCTCAATAAATGGATATTACTCAAAACCAAACCACTAAATCCACTAGGAAACAAAATATCTCTAAGAAAAACACAACCACACTCTAATACGAGACCCTAGAAGGAAATTTAGTAAAGGAAGGGTCTCATCACCCCTTATAAATATAGTAAATTTTTTATTATGATAAAAAACTACAAACAAAAACCTCCACTTTGGGGAAACACCTCTAAAAATATTTAAACAACACTTATAAAAAATATGTCACACCAAAAAAGTAAGAAAAAACTAAAAACACACAATAACCACATGGTCGAGATACCATCATATCAATAATGTAAAACATTAAGGTAATTATATAATAAGATATAACATAAGACCTTATCCTATGTCACCGTACTCTAGGGGTATACTATGACCATAATATTGAACACTATCCCATGGAGAAGGCCACAAAATTATCACCATCAAGAGATCCATGGTCTAAAGAAATGATCCATCCCAATTACCCACATACCAACCCACAAGTCTTTTATGCACACATCAATAAGAAACTAAACATAAAATGGGTCACAGTACAAGAAAACATCATTGGTTTCAAAATAAGACAACAAAAAAAAGAAGAACACAACTCAAGTAAAAACCTAAGGAATATCACAGACCAAATGTAAACATACAATCTATAAGAATAAAAAATCTAAAACACATAAAATAATTTTAAAAAACACTCCCATTTAGTTCAAATAATTGTCCACTCTAAAATCTCATTTACATATCTAAACCCCATTTTAAAAATAGAAAAAGGGGAAATTTACCATATTAAACCTTGTAAGAAACCAAACCTCATTTTTGGATTTTTTTTTTAAAAAATTATCCCAAGAACGAGTTATGTGAAACACCATGAATTTTCAAAAAATATTTTAAAATTTTTACCACAATCAAAATTGGATGTGAATTAAAAAAACAATCAAAAATTCCATTTCAGAATGCATCAAAAGTTATAATTTTCAGTGATTGATGTCTCAATTTATACAATTCTTTAAAAACCAAGATTCATAAATACATTTTAAAAAACACCTTCCATAATATCTTTCAAAAACCCAAAGAAGACAAATTTCAAAAATGAAATAATCTTCTTTTAAAACACTCAATAGGATTAAAAAATCCCCTATTTAATTTCACAACATGACCTAGTAGAGATTGAGACATTTTAAAACATAACATTACTTTTAAAACCCTTTACCAAAAATGTCAAAATCACATAGAACATTAAATAAATGCATTAGATAAATATTGAAAACCCATTGAATGGTAAAACCACACCTACAATTTCATTTCATGACCCAAAAAATGTTAGAAACCATTAAAAATTCCATATTCAATTTTAAATAATCCTTAGAAATTTAACACTACTTTTCATGCCCAGTCTTAGTTGAAATGATAAGTAAGAATAATATTTCAAGAAAAATAAATTCACCTTAAAAACCCTTTAAAATTGAAACTAACAAAGAAAAATTGGGTAAAATCTATCACTAGAGAATTATATAACTAATGAAAATAGAGGAACAACATCCAAAATAGATTATATCTTAACCCTTAGATCAAATCAACAAAAAATAAATCACTAGGAAAAACATCCTCTCTTCTGAAAATACATATACATGAGGCACATAACAAACAACACAAGACATGAGACCAAACACCCATGATACCAAAATAAAACAAATTGTCCCATAACTAATTTAATGAAATAGTAAACCATTTCAAAATTTAATTTTAAAACAAAATTCACATCTCTTTGAAAATATAATTTCAAATCTAAACTATTTTTCCCAACATTTTTCTTAAAAAAACCCCTTTAATGAGACCCATCTATCCCAAAAATATTTTAATAATAAGGTCAACCAACATATTTTCAAAATATTAATATTAATTTTCATAAAAATGTAAATATGAAACTCATTACCAATGTAATTTCCAAACTCCTTGAAATAAACCATCTGAAGGAAAATACTTTTATAAACCAATTCATAAAACACTTAGTTGTGGAATTAATATGCTTAAAAAATTACACTTTTTGAACCAAAATTATTTTAAAATATTGTTTTTATGTAGAATAGTTTAAGGAAACACACATGGTTTCAAAATACCATAAATTGGGGGATTAAAATAGAAATATCTTATCCATTTTGGAAACTATATACACTTTGCAAAACAAAGTCTCCAAGGGATAAAACCGACCACACCTATACACATATCATATTACACGACAAAAAACCACATCTATATCCATATAAATACTAATTAAAACTACCCTATTGGATAACATGCTATTGGAAAACTCCATTAATGTCAACATGGAATGAAATGGATGAAAATAAAAATTTTAAGGTTAAAATTCACTGTGAATGGTTTAACCGCATGCGTTGGTAAACCGTGCACCAATAATGAAATAATAACATAGATGGTTGAAAACCATATTTCATAGGAACCAAATGGGTTACCAAATAAGTCATTCTAATCACGAGATCCTAATATATTCACTATCTTCACATTTGAAACAAAAAATGACCCCTGCCATCACTTGTAAACTCAAAAGGGATCAAACAGTTAGCTTGACATATCAGAAAACCATTAAAAAATCCAAATCCAAACACAATATCAAGAATCAAGATAGTCAAACCAAAATAAACTCAATATTTAGTGAAATAAAGTTATATCCATGCACTTCCCAGTACACTCCACTTTATCCCAGGTCTCTAGACTACCCATACACTCCCAAAAAGTAAAGATAATGTTTCCTTTAATTTTGTTTCTTATGAACAGACCTAGGAAATCTGTCCATACGATTCCAGAGTCATCTCTACCCGTACATGAGGGGTATCACTGATCCAACCAGGTTGATGATAAGCATCAAGGGTTTCAAACATAACTGCTTCATATGGTTTCACTCAAAAAACTAAATATAAAAAATCCAAACATGGAATAATACTAAGATAATAAAATCATTTTAAGAGACATCTTCATAAAAAAATCATTCTCTAAAAAATCACAAACCACATGCAAAATTCAACTGGATAATTTATCAAATACTTGGTGTGCACAACATGAAAAATCTACACCATATATTAAAAAAAATTAATCAAACCACCTCATTTCATGTCATATAATTTTTAAAAACATTACTATTTAACATTCAAGGAATGTGATAAAATCATGAAACAAACAAAAATTATATTTAATGGACAAGTGAAAGAGAAACCAACCTCCAATCGCATTTACTTCAAAAACGCCAACCCGAAACAACTCCACAAAGAGTACGAGAAGCAAGAACATCCACAAGGAACTCTAAGAAATAAAAAACATAAATTTCACACTTTCCTAGGTATGAAAATCAGAGAAACATGACCACTAGGGTAAGAGGAGAAGGGGAAAATGGAAAAACCCCAAAGGATACATGGAGATAATCCCAAAACTTTTGATCTAGGTGAAGAATCATAAATAAAACACCATTAATCCCACATGGATAGGATTTAAGGAGCTAAAAACAAAAATGGAAGGTGTTTTGGTTATAGTGTATGAATGGGGGAGGCTAAGAGATGAAACCTGAATTAAAAAGAAGTGTAAAAGCCTAAAATACCCTTTCATGAGTGGGTTTTCTGGTTAGATAGATCAATTTAAAAAACCATGCACAAACTATTAAATTTTCCACTATCTAGTTATGTATGGGATACATACATATTCTTCATGGTTAGATTAATCGTGGGACCAAAATGTGTGAACCCTTTATGCTTAGGCTACATTGCTAAACTAACCATGTTTTTTTTACTATGTGACCTAGATAAAATCCCACAAACACCACAATTTTAAACCCAAAAATCTCCTCACTCATGGGGCTAAACTATCCATTAAACACACCCCATAGAAAAGTGAAACTAGGGGGTTTAAAAACTCTCCACCATACTGTTTATTCCCCTTAACTTTACACCAACAATGATCAAGGCCAAATACAACTAAAAAAATCTATAACTCAAAATTTAAATCAAGAACAGAAAAAAATTAAATCTATAACACACATAACAATATAGAAAAACAAAGAACCAAAATATAGTTGAAAATAATGAATGAAAATGAAAACATGGTTGTGACCATTTTCCCTACTATCACACATTCAACTCCAAAAAAGATACAAAATATATAGTAGATCAATCAAAGACAATGGTTCATGCACTTTCAAGATATGATTCCAAAAACTGAAAAAATATTCTATCACCAAGATGAAACACATATTTCTACCTGAAAAAAATAAACAAACAAAAACCACTTCTCAAAAAACTATTAAAAGATTAAACTAGGAATTATACAACCTCTTTGATACAAGACTTTTGGATTACATCAAAAGGCCAATGTTAACTTATAAAGAAATAATCAAAACCAACAAACCCAAAAGAAACTACAAATTGACATGCTGCCCTAGAGACTAAACCAGATTACCAACATGGGAGGCCAGAATGGACTCCCCACAAATATAAAATAACTATCACAGACTGACACTAGAAACCCAATTAAACCACCCACACCCCAATGATGGAGACTTAAGGTTCCACACGCACCTGATGATTCCAAACTGTTTGAAAGATTTACTATAGGACCTATGTTTGGAGACCTAATTTCTTGAAACATCTTCTTCCCCATAGTCAGGATATGATGATCCCTAATTGATACTCCTTCTTTTTGTGACACAAGTGATCATAAAACACCCTAGAAAGAAACCAATGACCACAGAACACCGTGGAACTCACTTCACTTTGACGAGGTACTTTTACTAAGATGTGGATTTAAGAGTTGCACATATATCCTCCCATTTCAACCTAATGAGAAATAGTGGGAACATAGAACTCAAAAAACCCGAATCCACTTAGAAAATTTAAATTCATAACTTCCTAAAGCCACAAATGTGAATGGATGTATTTCGAAAGGGTGGACCCGGTTCTATGTCTCTTTCAGGAAACACTCTATTAAAACCATTGAAAGTGACCTAGGCTCACAACGATATGGATGGTACGTGGAGAATTGGGACATAATGAATTCTTATGACCATTCTTACCACACATATTACACATTAGGATATTTTTTTTAAAAGAGGATGATGAAAGATCTGAAGGCCTCATAATTCCCCAACCAGTACCACCAAATTTAGGACAATTCCCATTTTTCTTATTGGAATTACATTCATCAGATCCATATACTGGAGGAAGTTAGACCATCTTAAGAACTTCTACTATCATAAATTCAATATAAATAGATTACCTAACCACATCAAAAAATTGGTTAAGTTGAAATTTGAAACCATTGACAACAGATCTGGATGAAGACCATACTCAAAATTTCAATCCTTCAAGGGATCTCTTGCAAAATACCATGGATAATATGGGACTAGATCTAGAAATTTATGATACAACTCCAACACTGACCCATCACCATGTTTCAAATAAATATCTCCATCCCCGTCATCAACTTCATGAACTCACAAAAATACTGCTAGATGAACAATGCCTTGAAGTACTCCCAGGTAATATCTTCACAAGTCTTGTTTTGTGACACCAACTTCTACCACTTCAAGGACTGACTTTCAAACATAATGGTGGAGATAATTACCTTTAACGACATAGGAAACTAAAGTAAAATGATGATTTTATCAATCGTCCAATTCTAATCATCCACTTTGTGAGTGTTCTCTTGACCATAAAAGAGAGGAGGATTCAAATTCTGCAATTCAAGAGGGTATTCTATGGGTTGATCAACTGGAAAGTATGCCAATGGTGCACTACCCATATCCTCATATTGAATATCCATTGAATCATTATAGGGGAGAAAATAAGAAACAAGGAATCCAAGAACTCCAAAAAAGACCAATCCATCCACAAGAATTCTCAATCTAAAAACAACACATAAGAAACATCATTCCAAAAACACAAGAAAAAAAACCACACCACCACAGATCACCAAATCATCACAATTTATTTTTCTCTTTAAAAACCTTTTTTAAAAGAAATATAATTTTAAAATTTTGCAGAATAACTAATAATATTCCTTATAGTCTCACACTTGAATATTCTCATGCCAATCTGGGAACCCATCCACTCACGTGATCAACTATCCATCAATTCAAACACATCCTCACATGTGGGTGCTCACAAGAATACCAAAGGCCAACTACTACATATTTTTCACTTTCAAAATATAACATTAAACCAATGTTTTCACATTTTTGAGGTATCTGGAAAATGTTCATGGTTAGGATGCATGATTTACCAAACCATGCACCAACGAGGTACCCCTTACTAGAAAAACGGGGCACTCACTTGGTTTGTCCATACAATTTACAATCCATCGACCAACCATGAAAAATGGTTCTATCCCAAGACATTGGATTCCCAAATTCTTTAAAAATGGTTTTAATAAGTGATGTTCCCCTAACTATAAGAACACCAAATCCATCATGGTTACCTGGAGTAAACCATATGATTTTCTAAAACTATTCACAAATACCAAACACCTCGAAACTTAGAAGAGTGATTGATAAAGAAAAAATAAATCACAATAAAACCAATTCATCTTATTCAAATATTTTCCTTAATTATGAAAAATATCATTTCATCAATAATTGTTTCACTAAAAACTCTTCCCATTAAAAATAATTTTGATGAAGATTCCCAATATAAAAAAATATTCATCTTACTTAATGAAAATTTCCAATACACTTTTCTAAAAAATATATGAAAATCTATTTTCCATCATACAAAATTAAAAACCAATTGCACTAAAAAAATTGTTTTTTCAATTGAAAATTTAGAGTTCACAAAACTATTTACAAACCACGAGGAACTCGAATGAACTCATAATGGGAAACTAGTGTCGATGGGTGACTTGGACATATGGTTGGAATCCACATGGAAATCACACTACTGTTATAGAGAGTTTTCTAAGACCATGTCCCCATGTTGTTACAGGACTTCTGAGTTCACTGAGACCACTAGCCTAACTCCCTTTTCATATCCCAAACAATAAATAACCCATAAAACCAATGAAACCAAATATCATCAAACATCCAATGGATACCCAAGGTTTGGTATAGAAAGTGTTGGCCAAAGACTCCCCCATACCTACACCTGAGGTTCGAAGAGTCCTACTCTATCTACCTTGACATCCCTAAATAAAATAGGGAACTATAATAGTAAGGACCTATAATGATATTGATCTCCTTTGATACCATTTTCTCATGAACCATTCCTGTTCGACCCCGAACTAGTTACCCAAGACGATCTGTGACTTGGATCGAAGGGAGATCCCAATCCCAATTGGATGGAAACTAGTGATAAGGAATCAACAGAGTAAACAAGTGTACAATTTCAACCAATATAAATAAACCACAAAGAGGAAATAAATTGTGCATCCCAATTAAAATATGATTACCAAACTGAATGTCATATACACATAAACTGATAACACAAAAAAATGAAAAAAAACTATATAGAAAAACCCAAATTGAACCTAACAACCACAACATCTCTATGTGATCATGGGGGCTACTCTCTAATCCATAACCAACCATCACCCAATGGGATCAAACCTGAGTTAGAAACTAAAGTAGAACAAAAAACAAGAAAAAACAATAGGAGTGAGTAATAAACTCTTTGGGAGTACCCTAATAATATAATAAAAATAAAATTTATTTAAATAAAATAAAAATAAAATTCAAGTTTGAAAAAATATATAAAATGTAGGGTTTCACATAAATTTTAAACATTAAAACCAAACACGATCCATTTCCATTTTTTACGATTGTAACCACAATATTTTCCAAGGGAACCCATTTTGAATTTTAAATAAGAAGAATAAAATTTCATTTTAAAATATATAAAGGGAGTAAAAACTTTCCAAAAACCATTATATAAAAACATGAAAACGAACTTATTACTATTAAAAGAAGTAAACCATAGATGAGAGCACAAAAAATGATCACATAATAAGGGGAATGGAAATAAGCATGCAAGAGTAACGAACCAAATAGAATCTCAGTAATCTGCCAAATACAACTAAGTACCAAATAACACGAGAGAACATAAGTGATAATGAATAATATATAACATAATATACATTTGACTCATCTCAAGTTAATTCTTTACTCGATGACCTCATAAATTTCAAACACTCGATCAAACCCTACCTGACCTAAATGAGGGGAACTATCCCAAATAAGATAGGCCATACTAAGGGACACTAACCAGTGTGTAATATAATGTAGTGCAACTATAATTTACTAAAAATTTCTCACTATACCATGCTCCCATGTCATGAATAAAAAATGGGGGTGAATCATCAAATTCTGACCGAGAAACAAATCACAATCACATATAAGCATCTTACACAACCAGTCACCCCAAGGAAAAACCGCTTTCCTTTTAACCATTTGAGAACCAGGGAGCCGCTCAATATGGGCCTCCCAAAACATTCAATAAAAACCATGGATAGAGAATTATCCACAAATATTATTCACCACAACCATTTAAACAAAAGTGAAAACCAGGCCTCCAACACCCTTTAAGAAATCACCTTTTTCCAAAATGAAACCGACATATTTCCATCACAAGACAAACCATTTTAAAATAACCAAACACACACCACTTTCAAGTACAAATAAATTTATAAATTAAATTGATAAACACCAAAAAAAATTATAAATTTCCCAAATACTTTTGGAAAATGAAACTATGCTTTTAAAAATCAAAAACCACTTGCAAAAAAACAATCGAGAATTTATCAAACACAGGGCATGAAAAAATTAATAAATCCACACTATATATTCAAAACAATTGATGAAACTACCCCATTTAACAAAAAAAAAATTAATAAAAAAATCATACATTAGAATCTAACATCAAAGTAAGGTGAGAAAATCAAGAATCCAATGAATCTTAAATATATGGACACATGCAGGAGAAACCTACCTCAAATCGCATGTTCTTAAACAACGCCAAACCAAAAATTATCCGCGAAGGTTCTGAGAATCAAGAACATACACATGGAAACCTAGAATGAAAATCCCCAAATTTCACACTAACTAAGGTACGAAAATAGGCAAAACATAGCCACTGGTGTTATAGGAGGAATGAAAAATGGAAGAAAACCAAATGAAAAAGAGAGAGAATACCTAAAGGTTCGATCGGGGTGAAAAATCACTAAGAAACCACCTTGAATACCACTTCTAGGGTTTTATTGGATCAAAAAACCGCAATGGGAGTCGGTTTGGTCATAGGGTTTGAATGAGGGAGGAAAAAATAAGAAACCCCAAATAAAAAGAAGGATAAAATCCCAAAATACACATTCTTATGTGGGTTGCACAGTCAACTCACACAGTTTACCAAACCATGTGAAAACTATGAAATTCCCCACTCTATTTTCCTAAATGGGATGAAAAATTAGGATTCATGTTTATTTTTACCACGAAAACAAACTGCAGGAACCATACTCACTTAGGCTATATGGTTAAACTAACCACCCTCCTTAACCGTGTGACCTACAAAAAAGCCCTCAAACATCACCCTTTTCACCAAAACAGTCTTCTAACTCAAGGGGATAAACCATCCATCAAAAACACCACATAGATATGTTACACTAAAGGTTTAAAAAAACCTCCTCCAAGCCATTTCATACCCATAACATCAAACTTATAATGATAAAAAATTCAAATACCGCATGAAACTTCCCTAACTCAAAACATAATTCAAGAACATTAAAAACACCAAATTTAAATCCAAAACAACTAGAACACTAGAGAAAAACCATAAAAAACATATATTTAGAAGGAAAAGATATAAATTAAAATATAGGTGTTATATTTCCCCACCTTTATGTGAATCACACATCACCACCATAATTCCAACAACCATCCACTTCATGAGGAAGATGACATCAGAAACCAAACTAAAATCCAAGACCAAAAGAAACCTAAACATGACTTGGAGACTACATACCCAAAAATGTGATTATATAGGTTTTTTATCCAAATATAGTAGGATACCACCATGATTCCAATTCATTACTTTTATTAAGTAATCCATGTTCACTAGAAGCTGTGAAGAAAAAATTGACTATGAAGCTGTGAAGAAAGAACCACTCAACCATGAAGATAAGGATTTTTTGTTGTTCTTCAAATAAACCACTATTTTTTTAAAATACTTATTTATATTTTTATAACTAGATGATCTGAAAATTTTAAATCAATTATGATGAAACATACTAGTCAGTGTATTTTATTAAACATATTATTCCCATAGATTAACACATCCATTCAATCACATAACCTTTGTCTGTTGGGGAGTGAAAGGATGAGTCATACTATCCCCTTCCAACTGTATATATATTGGATATTTATATACCTAATATTGAACCATTGTAACATCATACTGATATAATCTAGTAAAGATAAGGAATACAATATTACTATGTTGTATAACTATCATTTTCTCCTTTAATGTGGTAACACTACAAGGGGTGGACAAAAAACCAAAATAAAATTCTTCAAAAACGAAAAAGAGATATTTGGTATCCGATATAGATTTTTGAAGCCTACTCAAAAAATGGACATATTCACCTGAATGTATGATATAATTTAAATCACATAAAATGATTATTAATATGATAGTGACCAATGATTTCAAGTAGTTCAGATAAGAAAGATTGTAATATTCTTCTGATATTTCAAATTGAGATACCTCATTATATTTTATCTCATGTTTTGAGATAAACACTCTATGAAAAAACAAATAATATTATCTTTATTCCTCAAAAAATCTTCATACAGGTAATCTAATGGTTCTTCAAATTATATTTTTACATGAGAATTCCTAAATTTATATAACTATCATAATTTTTTGATGTCATACCCTTAGTATAGAATTAAATAACAATATGTGATACTAGTTCCATATTAATTTCGATTTATAGAATAATAATCTATTTAAATTAGAAAATAGATGAAATTAGGCAGTATTTTGGAGATATAATCTTAAAATTCTCATTGATCAATGTTATATATTTGATTTGTGTGTGGGGGTGGGGGGTGAATAAGTGGTCAATATTTTTTTTATAATAAATATTCTAACATTTGTTAAGAATAATTTCTTAACCTATAAATAATTTTTGAGTTATTTTCTTCTCATTTATAAATCTAAACATTACCTTTGATATGAAATAAATATAAAGGGAGATCATAATATGATATTTTGAAGGTTTAGTACAAAGACCTAATCTTTTCCATGTTGGTTATTCCCCTAAACATAGATTCTTTTACGATCATCAAATGATTACAATAGAAAAAGAAATAATTAGTTCTACTCCCCAATAATCATTCGTATGGGTTACCCTAGTTATACGCCCATTTATTATCACTTATACTGTAGTTTTTTATACCACCAACTATCCTAATAGTATATTATTTCTTCAAAGGTTGTTATAAACCCCCTCCAACAAGAATTTTTAGCAACTAGTTATTCTACCCAGTAACAATCTTTTCCATTTTTCTTCTGTAATCCACTATATAGGTTAAGCCTTAGTGTTCCATAGAATTATAATATAGATTGAGAATATTCTATTACACCATTCTCTTAATCTTCTTCTCAAAATTTTTATTAGATTTTATTTTATTATTATTATTATACCACACTTATTTTTTAATTTATTTCTTATAATATATATATAATCATTATTGAAGTTTTCATCTTCTACTCAACATTTACAAAATGTTTTTTACATAGAGTTTATAACATTTTCATAAAAATTTCTATTTGGGATAATAAAAAATTCATGAATGTTTTTAAAACATGACTATCATGTTCATATCTATTACACTTTTTTATATATTTCCATGAAAATATTAGTTAAATTTTTTATCAACATTATACTCATTTTCTAAAACATTTGGTTCTCCTTTTTCTCCAACATCCTTTTTATTCCCCCACTTTTCTAGCCAGGGATACATAATCATGAAAATAACTATAAACTACTTATTTTCCTTATATGAATTATTACTATTCTATAATTTATTAAATTCATTTGTTTCCTCAAATTACATATGCTTCATATTTATGTCTCTTGATGCTATTACATTCTTTATCTTTTCATATTTATTTTTTCCTCATAATACAATCATTGAATGTTTTTTTATATACTCATTATATATCCCCATTAATTCAAAAAAAATTCATGGTAATGACATATTTTATCAACATGAGTATGCTCTATGCTAAAAAATTACATAAAACTAGGTGTGGCATCTGGATATGGATCTTTTAGACTAACAGTTGTGATTATTTGATGTTTTTTTGTTGTTTTCTTTTTACAAACTGTCAAGGAATTTGTGTTGGGATATAATTTCATGATAAATTGCACTATTTATTACTGGAAGATGATTTACCACATATCCTCACTTTTGAAACTATATTTTCAGTAGAAGAAGATTGGTGTTGTGATTGTTTGGGAATAGAAAAAATCTGACTATGTGAACCCTTATTTTCATTATCTTTATAATTTTAACTTTTAACACCAACTGCATTGGTGAAGTATTCAATGGCCTTTATTAACTCAATTTGGGATGAAAAAAACAATTATTTGGTTTATTATAACTACTCTAATTTTTCATCCAAATTTTATTTAAGAAAATTGACCATTTTTTGAATTCATCAAACACACCCTATTTTGTTTACTTTCTTTAATAAGTTCAGTTTCTACCATCATGATATTTTCCAGCATGACTGATGTTTATTCCTAATTTTTCAATTGTCTCTCAATCTCAATAATTTTCATTTTATAAGATCTTATCATATTTTGGTTTATATATTCCTTTCTATTCCCTCTCTATTATTATAACATATTTTTGTAAGACATTTCTTAATACATTTTTCTTTTATTCTTGAGTTGTGTATTTTCCTCAAGACCTACTTATAAATTACTATTTAGAATTTATTTAATCTATAGTATCTCCTCACCATCATCATTAATAGACTTTAAAAAAAAATTATTTTTAATTATAGATACTAATTTGAAATGATAATTTCATTTCTTCCTAGAGGAATTATAATTTTAATACCTTTCGATCAATAATATTTTAGCCTAGTTGTAAGTAAATATTTTATTATAATTCTCACCCTTAAATTTCTGAGAATTATTATCTTTTTATTATATCTTAGAGTATTTTTACTTCCCCTTATGATTTTATTTATTAAAAAATATAATTTCATTACAATTTAATACTTTAAGAGAAGGATTACATTTTCCTCTCTAATTAACATTTGTAATAAATTAAAATGAATATAAATAAATGTATTAAAGTATATTCCTTCTTCCACTACATTGGAAGCACTTTTTTCCTCTTTTGATTCATTATTTATAATATTACCTATGTAATCACACAATTTTTTATTACATAAAATTTTCATTACATAAAACAAAATAAATGATATTATAATGTTTAATTTTTTGGAAAATAAGAACATAACATAAAAAAGAATAAATAATAATCTAATACAATTGAATTGAATATTTATGGGTTCACCCTAATTTACATTTACAATATCTCATATCATGAGGACACACACCAAAGGGCGGGGTTGATCTTGGAGCCCAGTAAAGAGAAAAAAAGGGATACATTTATCTTGTAATCATGAGGCATATCAATAAGAACACGAGGAATAAAAATATATAATGAACAAGAGAACATAAGGGATATAAAAATAAAAATAACTCAATTCATAAAATAAAAATGTCTCTACAACATAACAATGGGGCTTTCATAATCATATCACTATGGTTTGTTACGAAGGTGTCATGAATAAAAATTACAAAACTTATTCACCAAGGTATCTTAAAACATGTCCTCTATAAAGATTAAATTCATTAAGAAATGCATTTGAGCACTATCTGAGAACACCACAATTATGTATAAATTTCATGTTAGCCACATTGATCAATATAAATTAGTTTTTCACTAATTTTGTGACATTAAAGTATAGGTTTCATATAAAATCATTGAGTATGTATGTTGCTACAGGCTTTACCACCACATAATTTTTAAACTACAAAAGGGAATATGGGATTCCAATATATAAATCCAAGAATAAATAAATTATATTAATATCTCAGTGAATACCAATGGTAAAATAAAAGGTTTTGGTATTCAAAATAAAAAATTTCTCATATAAAGGAGATAATTTTGACAAGTAAATTCAGAAAAATGATGGGTACAAAATAAGGATTTAGAAAAGTGTTAAATGAGAGAGAACGAATGTATCCCATTGATAATACATTATTTTAAGAGTAAGGGTATGATAAAAATCATAACAAAATTATATAAAAAATACATTAAAATATGAAACAAAAATAATTATTTGAATGTAAATGAAGACGAAGAGAATTCCTTTACCATTAAGAGTTTCTCCTAAAATTTGAAGATGAGACCTCATAGAATAATTAAACCTTGTGAAAACTATCTAGGAGGAAATAAGGATAGTAAATTGTGGAGTCTTTATTTTATATGACAGAGATGGGTTAAATGGGTTTTTATATATAAAAAAGTAGGGGATTTTTTTAAAAATTTCCAAAATATAGGATTTGAAAATTGAAGTTATGGAAAATAAAAAACCAATATCTTACCCAAGGTTTTTTCTTGTGGTGATACATATTGGAGTCAAATTTTATATTATTTCAATCCATTTGAGTTGAAAAACAATTTTTAAATACTTTTTCAGACATGAAAAAGGAAATTTTCAACTAAATAATATTTTTAAAATAACAATTTCTAACTTAGACTTTTGAAAGTCACTTTTATGTTTGGGAATTGATTAAAAGTTATTAAAATACTTAATATAAATAAAATTACATATTTTAGGTAGTGTAGTATGGATAATTAATCATTAAATCATTATGAAAAAAATGTTAAGTCCTAAAACACGTCAAAAATAAGAACTATATTTTTACTATTCATTGAAAAATTATGCGTTTTAGAAATTTTTAAAATATATACCCTAACCTAATTTATATTCACTAATTTGAAATATAATATATATTTTATCCAAATAATTATAATTATATATATGATAATCTTTACTTTTAAATATAAGAATCCCTTTTTATTGAAAATAAGTGTTTTAAGACACAATTACACATAAAAAAATTACTGGGATATTATAAAATTATTATATCATTTCTATTTAAATAAGATTAGGTTAATATACTATTTCATTACATAAATTTTTATTTAGGATGCTTGATTTTATTATAAATGTGTATATATTTTCTAACGAAATATTACAATTTCTTATTTGTATCCGAGAATCAGTTTATAAAATTCATATTACATACAAATATATTTTAATAAAGCACATTATTATAAAATTGGGATTGATGGGATACATGTTATATTAATACAAAAGAAATTACACATTATATAAATAAGTATTGGACATGTAACCCCTTATTACACCCACATACAACCTAAGGGTAAGGTGTCTGATGATGGTAGTTTCATAGGGTGGATCAACTAACATTGACCAGGTGTTAATCTCTACAAACTTAAACTAATACCATAAATGATTTCCTTCAATACACACTTATTTATGATCAACTTGATTTTGGTCACGGGTGTCCCCCAGGGATTCTACCTTCCTCCCTTTTTCTGACAAATTTGATTCTAATGGCATGAATCTACTTATTAAGGAAATCGTTTCTCCTTATTGCATAAATTATAAACTGAAATAAATACTTATAATCACTAATTATAACTATGAAATTATTAAAAATTGTTATTTTTTACAATAGTTAAATAGAACAATAGTTATATTGAATAATCATTTGTATTTGAAAAATATTTATTTTTGACCAATGATCATATTGACCATAGGTTATATTTCCCTTCATTCCCTATAAATACTAATTCATTATCTCACTAAATATCCACAACAATTCCTTATATTTTTATATTTTCATTTTCTAGGATTTTGATTGGTTTACAAAAATTTTGTTTCTTTTCCATCATGTCTTTTGTGTGAGGGATGATTCTAGAAGATTAGAGAAGACAATATTTTTTCATTTTAGATTGTCTATTGTATTTTTTTTTTAGTTGTAATTTTTTTGGATTTTTATTTCTTTCAAAGATGAAATATATAATGATATTTAGTAATGAGATGCTATTTTTTGGTTAATATACATTTTTATGTGTATAATATTATTTAATATAACCCACATTTATTTAGGGAAAATATGTCCTTTAAAAATCCTTGGTCTTTACATGATTCCCCCTTTCAGAAATTTTTTATTTGAAATTTCAAGTCACAGTATCCGTTGAGAATAGGTAATGATACTCCTATTTCATGATTTTCCATGGTTCCCATGTAACCTCTTCATACTTATGGTTCCACCACAACACAGTAACATAGTGTTTTGACTTTTTTAAAAAAAATTATCTATATGGTCTATAATCTCCACCATCTAATCCACATAGAAGAGGCCATGTTTTGTTATCCACCCTCTAGATTCAGAAAATGTGATGGGTCAGGTATGTACTTCCTTAAGAGAGATACGTGGAATAAATCATTAGTGTGATCAAGATTTGGTGGATGTTAAATTTGATAGGCCAATTCCCCTATGCAGTTAATGAATTAAAATGGCCCAATCAACCTAGGGCTAATATCCCCTTTCTTTCCATATCACATGACTCTCTTCCATGATGTTATACGACCAAAAACACTATATCCAACATCAGACACCAAGTCCCTTCAATGGTTTTCATCATAGTTCTTATTCCAACCCTGAGTATAATTTATAAGTTGTTAGATTGAATATTCCTTTTATGTCATCTCTTGTACACGATCAGGCCCATGTATATTTTTCTCCTATGCTTCATCCCAACATGCAGGAGTTCTACATAACTTTCAGTATAAATTTTCATAGGGTACCATTTTAATACTCAAGTGGAATATTTTTTTGTATGAGTACTCAAAATAATGGAGGTTTTGATCCCATTCACCATTATATTCCATTGAGAATTTTCTCAATATGTACTCATGTTCTTGATATGTTCATTCAGATTGGCTATCAGTTTGGGCATGATAGGACATAATGAAAGTCAATTTCGTGATCAAAGACTATTTAATACTCATCCATAATTTAGATATGAAACTTGGATCATAATAAAATGGATTTAAAATAGAGTCCCATGAATCCTCAACACTTATTTTATGTATATCCTGATAAGTTGATCAAGAGAGAAATCTTCCCGAATAGTGATAAAATGGGTAGTCTTGGTTAGTCTATCCACTATAACCCATATCACACTATTTCATTTGGATGTTATTTAGAGACCAGTGATGATGTACATGGAGATAAATTACCACATTCACATTGGAACGGGAGTGGTTTCAATACAACTTTTGTAAGATGTTAATCGATCTTCACTTTTGGACATAGTAAACACTTTTCAGTGTAGTCAATAATATGACTTTTCAGAATATCACACCAATAATGATCATAAATTACCCTATACATTTTAGTTCTTCCATGATGTATATATAATATAGATCTATGATATTCATCCATGTATAGATTACAATACACCATCTTGGAAAATATTGAACTTAGAAAACATACCATTATTCATAACATCTATCATATTTTCTATTAGAGGATTATATCTTTGATCTCTCTTGATCTTCCTTAGTAATGATGTTTGAGAAATAATTTGGGAAATCAAAATGGTGTCCCCTCCCTTAGGATTTCTACGTCCATCCTTACTAGGTCATTGACCAAGGAATCTCTTTGGATCCTCATTATTACAAGCACAAGGGGGTCCTTACTACTTAATTATGAGTAACTTCTTTCACTCATACATGGTGATGTTGAATTGAACAATAATTATCTATAAGAATCTCCAACAATGTCCTTTGTCTCATGTTTAATTCATTTTGTGTTAATTTATAATTCAATCATTGGTGGTCTTGTGTAGATAACATTTATACCCATTAATATAGTGCCTCAATATCTTTAGATAAACGTTAACCATAAGTTACTCCAAGTCATGCGTAGGATAATTTGTCCCATGGGGCATTAAATGTCGATATATATAAGCGATCCCCTGGTTATTCTTCATGAGTAAATAATCAATACATTTCAGATATGCGTCACTATAAATAGATTTTTTTTCACCGACAAAGGATAGAGTTAACATATGTGCGGTAACCAATATATTCATCAGTTCTTGAAACTATTTCCAAACTCATTTTTTTGATGTTCATAGATCCTTTTTGAATAGAATTCGTTAGTGGATTATAAAGTCATAAAAATATTTTCACAAACCACCTATAATACCCTTATAAACCAAGGAATATGTGAATCTCTGTTACTTTTGTAGGATGATTCCATTCCTTTAAAGTATTTTTATTTGCAGCATCAACTACGATTCATTTATTTGTATCAATGTTCCCAAAGAATGAAACTTATTGTATCTAGAATTAAAAATTCCCAAATTTTTCAAATATCTTATCCTTCTGTTGATTTTTCAAAAAAACCCTTAGATGACCCTCATACTTCTCATAAATTTTGGAATATATTAGAATATAATCAATAAAATCTTCCATGAATTTATCACTACATTACTTGAAGACTCTATTCTTTAAATCAATAATTATGGTTGGAGTATTATTCAATAATAAGGGAATTAAAAAATCATAATGTCCAAATATTGTTCATAAGGTAATATTTTGAAAATTATCTTTATTCACCAACAAATGCTGATACCCAAATAAGAGTTCAATCATGGAGAAGAATTGATCCCCATTCAGCAAGTCAAATAAACCATAAATTCATGGGATCTGGTAAAAGTTCTATAATGTGATCCCATTAATATCACTACAATCAATGCATCTATGATTTGATCAATAATTTTTCTTTATAAATAGAAAAGGATCTCCCCAAGGAGACACACTAGCTCAAATAAATATCTTCTCTAAAAGATCTTGATTTTTTTATTAATTACTATAAATCCACATTTTTCATTCTATATTGTGCCACTAATATTTTCTTTGATCTATTTTTAGTTCAATAGAGAACTGTATCTCTCATTCCATGGGATATCTAGGTATGTGTTTAGTAAATACATCAATGTATTACTAAATGATGTTGACATTTTCTATCCTTATACTTTTATTTACTTCTCTCTCTTCACTGATAATCTCCATAAAGAAGGCTATATGAGATTATTTTAGAAAAATATCATTCCATGATATCTATCCTTTGAAATTAAATACATGTTTTCCCTTCAAGACTACAAAAATTTACTAGATCATGTATTTGATCTTCATGTTATAATTTGAGAGGCAGTACATTCCTAGTTTTGTTTCAAATTCCTCTATGAGAATGAATACAATATTTTTGATGATATTGAACTCTATAATTTTAATACTAGAGTTTCTATACATTTTTTATGTGAAGATATCCCCTACAGAAGTCTTGAATGATAACTCTAATTTTAGAATTTGAGAAATTGATTCTATATTCATTAAAAGCATGGATGAAATAAAGGAATCTGTAAAACCGAAATCAAATACAGTACTTCCTCTATTTGATATCATAAGGAGTTCACCTTACACCACATCATTTGGATCATATTCCCTTTTCATCATGATAAGAAATTCCTAAACATTATCCCTTGGAGTTTTCTGTGGTTAATAATGTTTTGCACCATTATCTTCTGATTTGGAAATTATGTTCCCAAGATGTCCACACTTGAAGCACTGAACTTTATGATAGGACAATACCATTTAACCTTTGGAGTCATTGTTGAAAATTTTAGGCATAATCTCACCATACAGTTCGAATATATATTCCCTTCAATTACACACTTGTATCACTTTCCACTCCCATGAAACCAGTTCCCAATGCATCTTCACAATTTTTTTTCATGACTGGAGTTTCAATTTCATTCCTCATTCTCCATGATCAAAATTATTATATTATTTTGGCTCAATTTATATATTATTTTATTACAACCTATTTGAACACTAAATCTCTACAAACCGTAATTCAACCTTCATAGTGATTTTCACTATATCCTAATATAATTCAAAGTTTTGATTTTTTAAATCCTTTCAAAGATATGGTCTCAGTATGCTAATGAATAAATAATTCATTCTCTTAGGATCCATGATAATGTTATAGGAGTACCAAGAAATTCCTATAATGTTTATTCTCACTACATCTAACTGATTTATTTTCATTTTAAATCGACTCTAATAATTCATTATCCATTTTTGGTCACATTTAATAGGAACAATATTTATTGAAATTTATTCCCCTAAACTCCTCACACTCCATAGAATCAATCTCCCTTCTTGGGTTAATGTTTTTAATCAATGAACACCACTAATTAACTTCTCCTTCTAAGTAATATACTGCTAGGATTACTTTATATTCCTATATATAGATGAGTACAAAACTAACTTTTCTATAAAGGTAATAATTTTTTCATCAATTAGTGGGTTAATAGATGTGCTAAAAGAAGGTGGTTTTTGACTCATAAAGGAATCAATTCCAAGTTGTTCCCTTTAAGGAGCATCTAGTCACACAACATGATTCAAATTATTATTCATAACTCAAGATTGTTGATTCATCATCACCATGATGTTTTCAATTCTATCATCCATTATATTAGGATTACCATTAATGCATCATCTATTTCCCTCATCATTTATGTGGTTCCCTAATTACTTCCATTTTTCTAACAGATGAAATCCTTAGTGAGAAATGTGTTAATTTTAATAATATTATAATTCTAATGGGAGTTTATGTTTCAAAAATTCATTATTCAATATGTTATTCACTAATCCAACATAATAACAATTACATTTTATATATATCCTTGATAAAGTTTGATAAAAATGCTCTGATTAACCAAACATATCTTCAGGAGTGTCAGAACATATGTTTAGTAAGTCCTATTGTCATGCACTAGTTATATATTACGTCTAGATGGATGAGATGTTATCAGGTTTGTTACCCCTTGGTATATGTATGCTAGAGAAACATCCACACGTAGTATACAGATAGGAATTTATTTTCTTGGAAACCACTCTCTTAATACTTCACCAAAATTATTGGATAATTTTATATATTTAAAATTTTCTCTAGGTTTCTTACTAAATTTTTTAATTCCTAATTTTTAAAAACAACTATATTGTTCTGTTATACCAACTACAGTTTCCCATTTTTTTATTATATAATATTTTCATTACATGGAAGAAAACATAAGATCTTTTAATATTTATTTTTTTGGAAATTAAGAACATAATAATCAAAAACAAAAAACATTATTCTAATCCAATTGAAAGTATTCTTAATGGGTTCACTTTAAGTTACATTCAATGAATCTAATATCCTAGTAACATACATTAAAGGAAAGGGGTGATCACAAATCCCAGTAAGGGAATTAACTAGAGCCATTTAGCATGCGATCATGAGGCATATCAATAGGAACCTGAGGAATAACAATATTGAATCAACAAGAGAACATGGGGAATATCATAAAAAAATAACATAATTAATAATATGAATGTTTGGATACAAAATAAAAATTAGGTACTCATAGTCATATCACTTTGTTTTATCACTAAGGTGTCATAGATGAAAATTACCAAGATTATTCACCAAAGTAATATAAAACATGTCATCTCTAGAGATTAAATTAATAACCCAATGAATTTATGTGATATAAAGGTGAAATATTATAATTTTTAAATTTCATGATTCACATTGATAATAATAAATCAATTTTTCAATAACCTGTGGAGAATAATGTATGGGTTTGATATGAAATTATTAACTATGTAAGTGCTTAAGGGATTGTACATAACATCTTTTTTAACCCACATAATTGAATGTGGGTTTCATATATATAAATCATTAAATAAATAAATTATATAAACTTCTAAGTCATTAACCACAGATAAAGAAATGGATGGTTATTCACAATATCAGAGTTTCTCATAAAAAAGAGAGATGTTTGAGAAATAAATTCGGCAACATGGTGTGTATAAAATATTGATTTAAAGAAGGGTAATATTTTTGGGATCAGAGGTATCCCATTTATAAAAAAATTATTCTAGAATTAATGGTATGATAAAAATCCTAAGAAAATGAAGTAACATAACCTTTATAAGACCTACACAAAAATAATTCCTTGAATAGAAAAAAAGATGAAGAGAATTTCCTTACCCTGAAGAGTTTCTCCTAAAAATTGTTGACATGAAATTTTGGACATAAAGTCACGTAGGGGATCTTGGGGAGAAAATATTACCATTAATTCATAGAATATTTATTTTTTTTAAGGGGAAGGGTGAAATTGGTATGTATTTATATCAAAAGTGGACCAATTGATTGGTAATTCTCAAATATTGGTCTTGGGAATCTAGGTTGTGGAAAATGGAAAAACAATGTCTTACCCATTTATTTTGAAAATAGAGTTGGACATATGAGTCTAATTTTATTATATTTTAATATATTATAACTGAACACTATTTTTTAATACATATTTTGTCATGAAAAATTAAATTTTTCATGAAAATAGGTTTTAAAAATAAATGTTTCCACATTTGACCATAGAAGGTCAATTTAGGTTTGCAAATTTATTGAAATATATTAAAATACTATATGCTAATGAAACAAATTATTTTTTGAGGTTAATTGTGGTTAATTAATTCTTATATCATTTTTAAATAAATATGAATTCATAGAACATACCAAAACTAAAAATTGTATTATTAATGTTCACTAAAAAAATAAATCATTTTATAAAGTTATAAAAAATTCACCCAAACCAATTTTTGAAACACTAATTTCATATATGAAATTTATTTTATCAAAATAATTATTTAAATATTATAATTTTTAATTTAAAATAAAAAATCCTTATTTATTTAAAAAATCAGCTTTAAAGACATGATCAAATTTTTGACACTTATAAAAATTTCTTGGATATTATGAAAATATGTTATCATTTATATTTAAATAATATGTTTTTAAAAGAATAATTAATGTAATAATTTATTATTTAGGAAACCTTATTTTATTATAATGGGGTAAATATTTCCAAAAAAATATAGTTATGTCTTATTTCTATCAAAAATCAATTTACCAAATTCATCTAACTAAAATATATATTTTATTAAAAACAATTATTCTCAAAATTAGAAATGTTGAATTTATATTTTATTTATAAAAATTGTATCATATTTTATGTAACTAAGGCCTAGATATGTAACCCCTTATTACACCCATGAACACCCTAAGGGTATGGTGTATGATGATAGCAGTTTCAGGGGGTAGCTCAACTAAAACTGACTAAGTTGTAATCTTCAATCCATTGGATTCCTGAGTCAGCCTACCAAAAAACTGAGGAGTATCGATGATCCCCTTGGGCTGAAGACAAGCATTAAGGGTATCAAACATATCCATTAGGGAGAGTTTCTTCCTAAAAAAATAAAATAAAACATCAAAATAGGGCTTAATAATAAGAGAACAAAAAATACAAAAAAGTGACATCTCATATAAACAAGAATTAAATACAAGATTAAAAACTACAATAGAATCTAATAAAAATATAACAAAGAGGATGACACCCAAAACATGAGAAAACTGGATCCATGAAACCAAAGGACCAATAACCACCTTTATATCACTCTCACATCACCACAATGATTATATGAAAAATATGATTCTCAAAGAAGACAAAAATAAAAACCCAACTGAAATCAATGAACTGAAGGAGACTTCATAATACATGTAGACCACACACCCACCATTGTAATTATGTAGGTTTTTATCAAAATATATTAGGAAACCACTATGAGTTAAATTATTTCCTTTTATAAAATTCACAAAGTTCACTAGTTTGGAAATAATTTAAAAAATAGGGTTTCTTTGTCATTTACATAGTATGAGGATAACAAAATAATGAAACATGAAAATTATAAAAGTAAAATATTTATAAAACATTACACGATGAAGTTTAAAAAAAACCATGCCAATTCAATGTTAAAAACATTTAGCATAAAAATTAACACACTTTTTGAAATAAACACACACATTATTTAAATCATTACAAAATAATGCCATCCAATATTTCCACTTAAAAAAACCTTTTCTCCCCTTTTCATTTAAAGAAAATTACACACCAAATATAATGGTTGAAATGAAAAAGGTAAATAATAAGGAAACCTAAACATAGAATGTTATAAATAATTCTAATAAATGGATAGAATAACACTAGTCAACAACTTGACCAAACCATAAGAGGATCAAAAAATAAATAAAATTCATCCATGAAATGTGTAGCACACATTCAAAAATACATAAAAAATTAATAATAAAGATACATAACATAGAGAGACACCTTATAGACTAACATTAAAATTTAAGACATGTATAAGTGGAACAATTGCCAACAAGATAACTATCACAGACCCATTACCCATATCACTCTTACCCTAGTCTCACTAGTGACAAATCTAACTATCGTGGTGTTACATACAACATTACCGAACTAGAAACTGAAAATATCATCCATCCAAACACCATGAAAAACATCTCACATAGTATCCTTGGTCCATCCATGTAATAATAATGGAGGTGGGTCATCTGAATACAATGTCATCAAATGAAAATAAAAAATCCCAAAGGGATAACACAAAAATAAAGTTCATACAACATCTTGATCTAACCTTAATAAGATCCCTAATTCAATAGAATAGAATAAATCACATAACAAAACATCCAACAAATGTATAAAAAAACATTATTAACAACACAAGGGGGACCAAAAAGTGAAAAATCCATATCACATCACAAGTTCCAACTGAGCCTAACCATAATTCCTATACGTTTGGAAAGACCTTTTAAAAATGCTGGAATTCACACTCAATTCCTAATGAATTCATAAACACATCCATGATCAACCATATAAGTAATGGGAATCTCAATTTTAAATTTATAATAAAAATCCAACCTTCAAAATAAAGAAACCGTTTAAAAACCAAAGAGATCTAAATTTGAATAAACCAATTAGCCTAAATCCCAAACAACATGTGAATTTTAAAAATAAAACACTCTATATTAATTTATCAAACATTAATAATGCATAAAATACTGTTTAAAACCATGTTCCATTAAACTAAGAAACATCACCCAATTTTTCAAAAGGAAAACCCATCAAAGCATGAAAAACTATTGAAAATACACAATAGATATCATATACATCACTACACTAAATCTAAAACACATTTAAATCATTGGGTGATCATGGAAATATTAAATAAATGGTAGTGAATACTAACTATAGTTGCGGAACCATTTCATATTTGAATAAATACATCCAAAAAGAGATTCCTACTACGACACACAACCATTTAAATCCAAAATCACCAATTTTGGAAAAGAATAGGCATGGAAATAGGCCAATCATGGCCATTTGGGCTGAAGGAGAGGAAGAAAAAGGGTGAAAACCCATGTAGAAGAGGAAGGGAACCCTCATCTTTCAAAACAGATGAAGAATCACCAACAAAAAGTAATTAAATCACTTCATAACGGATTTGGAGAATTCAAGGAGGGATGAGAGAGGCACCACAATAAAGATAAATGAAGAGGGGAAGCTAAGGGAAGAAACCCCACTTAAAAGTAACGAAAAAAATACAAAAATACCATTCTTCAATTGGGTTACAAGGTTTACATACATATTTAAAAAAATTCACAAACCATGCATATCACCACTTTTAAGAGTTTCATGGTTTGGAAGCATAGGCTACACCATTTTTAAGCATGAACCATAAACATTTTACCTAAAATAATTCCCTAAATTTAAACCTTTTCACCCAAACTACCTATAAATTAATGGGATATACCAACTATAGAATAACCACACATATATTATAACATGGGTTTTCATAAACTCCCCACCATGCCACTTTCTACCACCACAATGTATCGAGTCCAGATGGATGTAAAACGAACAAAAAAACAACTCACCCTCCACGAATAGAGGTGAATCGGATAATGAACCACTAGAGAGGATCCTAAGATTAAATTCTCAATAAATGGATATTACTCAAAACCAAACCACTAAATCCACTAGGAAACAAAATATCTCTAAGAAAAACACAACCACACTCTAATACGAGACCCTAGAAGGAAATTTAGTAAAGGAAGGGTCTCATCACCCCTTATAAATATAGTAAATTTTTTATTATGATAAAACACTACAAACAAAAACCTCCACTTTGGGGAAACACCTCTAAAAATATTTAAACAACACTTATAAAAAATATGTCACACCAAAAAAGTAAGAAAAATCTAAAAACACACAATAACCACATGGTCGAGCTACCATCATATCAATAATGTAACAAATTAAGGTAATTATATAATAAGATATGACATAAGACCTTATCCTAGGTCACCGTACTCTAGGGGTATACCATGACCATAATATTGAACACTATCCCATGGAGAAGGCCACAAAATTATCACCATCAAGAGATCCATGGTCTAAAGAAAAGATTCATCCCAATTACCCACATACCAACCCACAAGTCTTTTATGCACACATCAATAAGAAACTAAACATAAAATGGGTCACAGTACAAGAAAACATCATTGGTTTCAAAATAAGACAACAAAAACAAAGAAGAACACAACTCAAGTAAAAACCTAAGGAATATCACAGACCAAATGTAAACATACAAACTATAATAATTAAAAATCTAAAACACATAAAATCATTTTAAAAAACACTCCCATTTAGTTCAAATAATAGTCCACTCTAAAATCTCATTTACAGATCTAAACCCCATTTTAAAAATAGAAAAATGGGAAATTTACCATATTAAACCTTGTAAGAAACCAAACCTCATTTTGGGATTTTTTTTAAAAAAAATTATCCCAAGAACAAGTTATGTGAAACACCATGAATTTTCAAAAAATAATTTAAAATTTTTACCACAATCAAAAATTCCATTTCAGAAAGCATAAAAAGTTATAATTTTCAGTGATTGATGTCTCAATTTATACAATTCTTTAAAAACCAAGATTCATTAATACATTTTAAAAAACACCTTCCATAATATCTTTCAAAAACCCAAAGAAGACAAATTTCAAAAATGAAATAATCTTCTTTTAAAACACTCAATAAGATTAAAAAATCCCCTATAGAATTTCACAACATGACCTAGTCGAGATTGAGACATTTTAAAACATAACATTACTTTTAAAACCCTTTACCAAAAATGTCAAAATCACATAGTACATTAAATAAATGCATTAGATAAATATTGAAAACCCATTTAATGGTAAAACCACACCTAAAATTTCATTTCATGACCCAAACAATGTTAGAAACCATTAAAAATTCCATATTCAATTTTAAATAATCATTAGAAATTTAACACTACTTTTCATGCCCAGTCTTAGTTGAAATGATATGTAAGAATAATATTTCAAGAAAAATAAATTCACCTTAAAACCCATTTAAGATTGAAAAAAACAAAGAAAAATTGGGTAAAATCTATCACTATAGAATTATATAACTAATGAAAATAGAGGAACAACATCCAAAATAGATTATATCTTAACCCTTGGATCCAATCCACAAAAAATAAATCACTAGGAACAACATCCTCTCTTCTGAAAAGACATATACATGAGGCACATAACAAACAACACAAGACATGAGACCAAACACCCATGATACCAAAATAAAACAAATTGTCCCATAAGTAATTTAATGAAATAGTAAACCATTTCAAAATTTAATTTTAAAACAAAATTCACATATCTTTGAAATTATAATTTCAAATCTAAACTATTTTTCCCAACATTTTTCTTAAAAAAACCCCTTTAATGAGACCCATCTATCCCAAAAATATTTTAATAATAAGGTCAAGCAACATATTTTCAAAATATTAATATTAATTTTCATAAAAATGTAAATATGAAACTCATTACCAATGTAATTTCAAAACTCCTTGAAATAAACCATCTGAAGTAAAACAATTTTATAAACCAATTCATAAAACACATAGTTGTGGAATTAATATGCTTAAAAAATTACACTTTTCGAACCAAAATTATTTTAAAATATTGTTTTTATGTAGAATAGTTTAAGAAAACACACATGGTTTCAAAATACCATAAATTGGGGGATTAAAATAGAAATATCTTATCCATTTTGGAAACTATATACACTTTGCAAAACAAAGTCCCCAATGGATAAAACCGACCACACCTATACACATATCATATTACACGACAAAAAACCACATCTATATCCATATAAATACTAATTAAAACTCCCCTATTGGATAACATGCTATTGGAATACTCCATTAATGTCAACATGGAATGAAATGGATGAAAAAAAAAATTTAAGGTGGAAATTCACTGTGAATGGTTTAACCTCATGCGTTGGTAAACCGTGCACCAACAATGAAATAATAACATAGATGGTTGAAAACCATATTTCATAGGAACCAAATGGGTTACCAAATAAGTCATTCTAATCATGAGATCCTAATATATTCACTATCTTCACATTTGAAACAAAAAATGACCCCTAAAATCACTTGTAAACTCAAAAGGGATCAAACAGTTAGCTCGACATATCAGAAAACCATTAAAAAATCCAAATCCAAACACAATATCAAGAATCAAGATAGTCACACCAAAATAAGCTCAATATTCAGTGAAATAAAGTTATATCCATGCACTTCCCAGTACACTCCACTTTATCCTTGGTCTCTAGACTACCCATACACTCCCAAAAAGTAAAGATAATGTTCCCTTTAATTTTTTTTCTTATGAACAGACCTAGGAAATCTGTCCATACGATTCCAGAGTCAGCTCTACCCGTACATGAGGTGTATCACTGATCCAACTAGGTTGATGATAAGCATCAAGGGTTTCAAAAATAACTGCTTCATATGGTTTCACTCAAAAAACTGAATATAAAAAATCCAAACATGGAATAATACTAAGATAATAAAATCATTTTAAGAGACATCTTCATAAAAAAATCATTTTCTAAAAAATCACAAACCACATGCAAAATTCAACTGGATAATTTATCAAATACTTGGTGTGCACAACATGAAAAATCTACACCATATATTAAAAAAAATTAATCAAACCACCTCATTTCACGTCATATAATTTTTAAAAACATTACTATTTAACATCCAAGGAATGTGATAAAATGATGAAACAAACAAAAATTATATTTAATGGTCAAGTGAAAGAGAAACCAGCCTCAAATCGCATTTCCTTCAACAACGCCAACCCGAAACAACTCCACAAAGAGTACGAGAAGCAAGAACATCCACAAGGAACTCTAAGAAATAAAAAACATAAATTTCACACTTTTCTAGGTATGAAAATCAGAGAAACATGACCACTAGGGTAAGAGGAGAAGGGGAAAATGGAAAAAACCCAAAGGATACATGGAGATAATCCCCAAACTTTTGATCTAGGTGAAGAATCATAAATAAAACACCATTATTCCCACATGGATAGGATTTAAGGAGCTAAAAACAAAAATGGAAGGTGTTTTGGTTATAGTGTATGAATGGGGGAGGCTAAGAGATGAAACCTGAATCAAAAAGAAGTGTAAAAGCCTAAAATACCCTTTCATGAGTGGGTTTTCTGGTTAGATAGAACAATTTATAAAACCATGCACAAACTATTAAATTTTCCACTATCTAGTTATGTATGGGATACATACATATTCTTCATGGTTAGATTAACCGTGGGACCAAAATGTGTGAACCCTTTATGCTTAGGCTACATTGCTAAACTAACCATGTTTTTTAACTATGTGACCTAGATAAAATCCCACAAACATCACAATTTTAAACCCAAAAATCTCCTCACTCATGGGGCTAAACTATCCATTAAACACACCCCATAAAAAAGTGAAACTAGGGGGTTTAAAAACACTCCACCATACTGTTTCTTCCCCATAACTTTACACCAACAATGATCAAGGCAAAATACAACTAAAAAATCTATAACTCAAAATTTAAATCAAGAACAGAAAAAATTAAATCTATAACACACATAACAATATAGAAAAACAAAGAACCAAAATATAGTTGAAAATAATGAATGAAAATGAAAACATGGTTGTGACCATTTTCCCTACTATCACACATTCAACTCCAAAAAAGATACAAAATATATAGTAGATCAATCAAAGACAATGGTTCATGCACTTTAAAGATATGATTCCAAAAACTGAAAAAATATTCTATCACCAAGATGAAACACATATTTCTACCTGAAAAAAATAAACAAACAAAAACCACTTCTCAAAAAACTATTAAAAGATAAAACTAGGAATTATACAACCTCTTTGATACAAGACTTTTGGATTACATCAAAAGGCCAATGTTAACTTATAAGGAAATAATCAAAACCAACAAACCCAAAAGAAACTACAAATTGACATGCTGCCCTAGAGACTAAACCAGATTACCAACATGAGAGGCCAAAATGGACTCCCCACCAATAGAAAATAACTATCACAGACTGACACTAGAAACCCAATTAAACCACCCACACCCCAATGATGGAGACTTAAGGTTCCAGACGCACCTGATGATTCCAAACTGTTTGAAAGATTTACTATAGGACCTATGGTTGGAGACCTAATTTCTTGAAACATCTTCTTCCCCATAGTCAGGATATGATGATCCCTAATTGATACTCCTTCTTTTTGTGACACAAGTGATCATAAAACACCCTAGAAAGAAACCAATGACCATAGAACACCGTGGAAATCACTTCACTTTGATGAGGTACTTTTACTAAGATGTGGATTTAAAAGTTTCACATATATCCTCCCATTTCAACCTAATGATAAATAGTGGGAACATAGAACTAAAAAAACCCGAATCCACTTAGAAAATTTAAATTCATAACTTCCAAAAGCCACAAAAACATTAAAATAGATGTTAAAAAAGAATCAAAACATTCTTCTCTATTAAAAGTAAATGAAAACACAATAAAAATAATGGATATAATGGAAGGAATACTCAAACAGAAGAGCTCTTCAAACTAAATAAAATCTGGCACCTTACTACATCAAATGTGAATGGATGTATTTTGAAAGGGTGGACCCGGTTCTATGTCTCTTTCAGGAAACACTCTATTAAAACCATTGAAAGTGACCTAGGCTCACAACGATATGGATGGTACGTGGAGAATTGGGACATAATGAATTATTATGACCATTCTTACCACACATATTACACATTAGGATATTTTTTTAAAAGAGGATGATGAAAGATCTGAAGGCCTCATAATTCCCCAACCAGTACCACCAACTTCAGGACAATTCCCATTTTTCTTATTAGAATTACATTCATCACATCCATATACTGGAGGAAGTTAGACCATCTTAAGAACTTCTACTAGCATAAATTCAATAGAAATAGATTACCTCACCACATCAAAAAATTGGTTAAGTTGAAATTTGAAACCATTGACAACAGATCAGGATGAAGACCATACTCAAAATTTCAATCTTTCAAGGGATCTCTTGAAAAATACCATGGATAATATGGGACTAGATCTAGAAATTTATGATACAACTCCAACACCGACCCATCACCATGTTTCAAATAAATATCTCCATCCCCGTCATCAACTTCATGAACTCACAAAAATACTGCTAGATGAACAATTCCTTGAAGAACTCCCAGGTAATATCTTCATAAGTCCTGTTTTGTGACACCAACTTCTACCACTTCAAGGACTGACTTTCAAACATAATGGTGGAGAGAATTACCTTTAATGACATAGGAAACTAAAGGAAAATGAAGATTTTATCAATCATCCACTTCTAATCATCCACTTTGTGAGTGTTCTCTTGACCATAAAAGAGAGGAGGATTCAAATTCTGCAATTCAAGAGGGTATTCTATGGGTTGATCAACTGGAAAGTATGCCAATGGTGCACTACCCATATCCTCATATTGAATATCCATTGAATCATTATAGGGGAGAAAATAAGAAACAAGGAATCCAAGAACTCCAAAAAGACCAATCCATCCACAAGAATTCTCAATCTAAAAACAACACATAAGAAACATCATTCCCAAAACACAAGAAAAAAAACCACACCACCACAGATCACCAAATCATCACAATTTATTTTTCTCTTTAAAAACCTTTTTTAAAAGAAATATAATTTTAAAATGTTGCACAATCACTAATAATATTCCTTATAGCCTCACACTTGAATATTCCCATGCCAATCTGGGAACCCATCCACTCACGCGATCAACTATCCATCAATTCAAACACATCCTCACATGTGGGTGCTCACAAGAATACCAAAGGCCAACTACTACATATTTTTCACTTTCAAAATATAACATTAAACCAATGTTTTCAAATTTTTGAGGTATCTGGAAAATGTTCATGGTTAGGATGCATGATTTACCAAACCATGCAACAACGAGGTACCCCTTACTAGAAAAACGGGGCACTCACTTGGTTTGTCCATACAATTTACAATCCATGGACCAACCATGAAAAATGGTTCTATCCCAAGACATTGGATTCCCAAATTCTTTAAAAATGGTTTTAATAAGTTATGTTCCCCCAACTATAAGAACACCAAATCCATCATGGTTACCTGGTGTAAACCATATGATTTTCTAAAACTATTCACAAATACCAAACACCTCGAAACTTAGAAGAGTGATCGAGAAAGAAAAAATAAATCACAATAAAACCAATTCATATCATTCAAATATTTCCCTTAATTATGAAAAATATCATTTCATCAATAATTGTTTCACTAAAAACTCTTCCCATTAAAAATAATTTTGATGAAGATTCCCAATATAAAAAAATATTCATCTTACTTAATGAAAATTGCCAATACACTTTTCTAAAAAAAAATATGAAAATCTATTTTCCATCATCCAAAATTAAAAACCAATTCCACTAAAAAAATAGTTTTTTCAATTGAAAATTTAGAGTTCACAAAACTATTTACAAACCACGAGGAACTCGAATCAACTCATAATGGGAAACTAGTGTCGATGGGTGACTTGGACATATGGTTGGAATCCACATGGAAATCACACTACTGTTATAGAGAGTTTTCTAAGACCATGTCCCCATGATGTTACAGGCCTTCTGAGTTCACTGAGACCACTAGCCTAACTCCCTTTTCATATCCCAAACAATAAAAAACCCATAAAACCAATGAAACCAAATATCATCAAACATCCAACGGATACCCAAGGTTTGGTATAGAAAGTGTTGGCCAAAGACTCCCCCATACCTACACCTGAGGTTCGAAGAGTCCTACTCCATCTACCTTGACATCCCTAAATAATATAGGGAACTATAATAGTAAGGACCTATAAAGATATTGATCTCCTTTGATTCCATTTTCTCATGAACCATTCCTGGTCGACCCCGAACTAGTTACCCAAGACGATCTGTGACTTGGATCAAAGGGAGATCCCAATCCCAATTGGATGGAAACTAGTGATAAGGAATCAACAGAGTAAACAAGTGTAAAATTTCAACCAATATAAATAAACCACAAAGAGGAAATAAATTGTGCATCCCAATTAAAATATGATTACCAAACATAATGTCATATACACATAAACTGATAACACAAAAAAATGAAAAAAAACTATATAGAAAACCCCAAATTGAACCTAACAACCACAACATCTCTATGTGATCATGGGGGCTACTCTCTAATCCATATCCAACCATCACCCAATGGGATCAAACCCGAGTTAGAAACTAAAGCAGAACAAAAAAAAGAAAAAACAATAGGAGTGAGTAATAAACTCTTTGGGAGTACCCTAATAATATAATAAAAATAAAATTTCTTTAAAAAAAATAAAAATAAAATTCAAGTTTGAAAAAATATATAAAATGTAGGGTTTCACATAAATTTTACACATTAAAACCAAACACGATCCATTTCCATTTTTTACGATTGTAACCACAATATTTTCCAAGGGAACCCATTTGGAATTTTAAAGAAGAAGAATAAAATTTCATTTTAAAATATATTAAGGGAGTAAAAACATTCCAAAAACCATTATATAAAAACATGAAAACGAACTTATTACTATTAAAAGAAGTAAACCATAGATGAGAGCACAAAAAATGATCACATAATAAGGGGAATGGAAATAAGCATGCAAGAGTAACGAACCAAATAGAATCTCAGTAATCCGCCAAATACAACTAAGTACCAAATAACACGAGAGAACATAAGTGATAATGAATAATATATAACATAATATACATTTGACTCATCTTAAGTTAATTCCTTACTCGATGACCTCATAAATTTCAAACACTCGATCAAACACTACCTGAACTAAACGAGGGGAACTATCCCAAAGGAGAGAGACCATACTAAGGGACACTAACCAGTGTGTAATATAATGTAGTGCAACCATAATTTACTAAAAATTTCTCACTATACCATGCTCCCATGTCATGAATAAAAATGGGGGTGAATCCTCAAATTCTAACCGAGAAACAAATCACTATCACATATAAGCATCTTACACAACCAGTCACCCCAAGGAAAAACCGCTTTCCTTTTAACCATTTGAGAACCAGGGAGCCTCTCAATATGGGCCTCCCAAATCATTCAATAAAAACCATGGATAGAGAATTATCCACATATATTATTCACCACAACCATTTAAACAAAAGTGAAAACCAGGCCTCCAACACCCTTTGAGAAATCACCTTTTTCCAAAATGAAACCGACATATTTCCATCACAAGACAAATCATTTTAATATAACCAAACACACACCACTTTAAAGTACAAATAAATTTATAAATTAAATTGATAAACACCAAACACAATTATAAATTTCCCAAATACTTTTGAAAAATGAAACTATTCTTTTAAAAATCAAAAACCACTTGCAAAAAAACAATAGAGAATTTATCAAACACAGGGCATGAAAAAATTAATAAATCCACACTATATATTCAAAACAATTAATGAAACTACCTCATTTAACAAAAAACAATTAATAAAAAAATCATACACTAGAATCTAACATCAAAGTAAGGTGAGAAAATGAAGAATCCAATGAATCATAAATATATGGACACATGCAGGAGAAACATACCTCAAATCGCATGTTCTTAAACAACGCCAAACCAAAAAATATCCGCGAAGGTTCTGAGAAGAAAGAACATGCACAAGGAAACCTAGAATGAAAATCCCCAAATTTCACACTAACTAAGGTATGAAAATAGGCAAAACATAGCCACTGGTGTTATAGGAGGAATGAAAAATGGAAGAAAACCAATTGAAAAAGAGAGAGAATACCTAAAGGTTCGATCGGGGTGAAAAATCACTAAGAAACCACCTTGAATACCACTTCTAGGGTTTTATTGGATCAAAAAAACCGCAATGGGGGTCGGTTTGGTCATAGGGTTTGAATGAGGGAGGAAAAAATAAGAAACCCCAAATAAAAAGAAGGATAAAATCCCAAAATACACATTCTTAAGTGGGTTGCACAGTCAACTCACACAGTTTACCAAACCATGTGAAAACTATGAAATTCCCCACTATATTTTCCTAAATGGGATGAAAAATTAGGATTCATGTTTATTTTTACCATGAAAACAAACTACGGGAACCATACTCACTTAGGCTATATGGTTAAACTAACCACCCTCCTTAACCGTGTGACCTACAAAAAAGCCCTCAAACATCACCCTTTTCACCAAAACAGTCTTCTAACTCAAGGGGATAAACCATCCATCAAAAACACGACATAGATATGTTACACTAATGGTTTTAAAAAACCTCCTTCAAGCCATTCCATACCCATAACATCAAACTTATAATGATAAAAAAATTCAAATACCGTATGAAACTTCCCTAACTCAAAACATAATTCAAGAACATTAAAAACACCAAAGTTAAATCCAAAACAACTAGAACACTAGAGAAAAACCATAAAAAACATATATTTAGAAGGAAAAGATATAAATGAAAATATAGGTGTTATATTTCCCCACCTTTATGTGAATCTCACATCACCACCATAATTCCAACAACCATCCACTTCATGAGGAAGATGACATCAGAAACCAAACTAAAATCCAAGACCAAAAGAAACCTAAACATGACTTGGAGACTACATACCCAAAAATGTGATTATATAGGTTTTTTATCCAAATATAGTAGGATACTACCATGATTCCAATTCATTACTTTTATTAAGTAATCCATGTTCACTAGAAGCTATGAAGAAAAAATTGACTATGAAGCTGTGAAGAAAGAACCACTCAACCATGAAGCTAAGGATTGTTTGTTGTTCTTCAAATAAACCACTATTTTTTTTAAAATACTTATTTATATTTTTATAACTAGATGATCTGAAAATTTTAAATCAATTCTGATGAAACATACTAGTCAATGTATTTTATTAAACATATTATTCCCATAGATTAACACATCCATTCAATCACATAACCTTTGTCTGTTGGGGAGTGAAAGGATGAGTCATACTATCCCCTTCCAACTATATATATATTGGATATTTATATACCTAATATTGAACCATTGTAACATCATACTGATATAATCTAGTAAAGATAAGGAATTCAATATTACTATGTTGTATAACTATCATTTTCTCCTTTAATGTGGTAACACTACAAGGGGTGGACAAAAAACCAAAATAAAATTCTTCAGAAACGAAAAAGAGATATTTGGTATCCGATATAGATTTTGGAAGCCTACTCAAAAATGGACATATTCACCTGAATGTATGATATAATTTAAATCACATAAAATGATTATTAATATGATAGTGACCAATGATTTCAAGTAGTTCAGATAAGAAAGATTGTAATAATCTTCTGATATTTCAAATTGAGATACCTCATTATATTTTATCTCATGTTTTGAGATAAACACTCTATGAAAAACCAAATAATATTATCTTTATTCCTCAAAAAAATATTCATACAGGTAATCTAATGGTTCTTCACATTATATTTTTACATGAGAATCCCTAAATTTATATAACTATCATAAATTTTTTATGTCATACCCTTAGTATAGAATTAAATAACAATATGTGATACTAGTTCCATATTAATTTGGATTTATAGAATAATGATCTATTTAAATTAGAAAATAGATGAAATTAGGCAGTATTTTGGAGATATAATCTTAAAATTCTCATTGATCAATGTTATATATTTGATTTGTGTGTGGGGGTGGGGGGTGAATAAGTGGTAAATATTTATTTTATAATAAATATTCAAACATTTGTTAAGAATAACTTCTTAACCTATAAATAATTTTTGAGTTATTTTCTTCTCATTTATAAATCCAAACATTACCTTTGATATGAAATAAATATAAAGGGAGAACATAATATGATATTTTGAAGGTTTAGTACAAAGACCTAATATTTTCCATGTTGGTTATTCCCCTAAACATAGATTATTTTACGATCATCAAATGATTACAATAGAAAAAGAAATAATTAGTTCTACTCCCCAATAATCATTCGTATGGGTTACCCTAGTTATACGCCCATTTATTATCACTTATACTGTAGTTTTTTATACCCCCAACTATCCTAATAGTATATTATTTCTTCAAAGGTTGTTATAAACCCCCTCCAACAAGAATTTTTAGCAACTAGTTATTCTACCCAGCAACAATCTTTTCCATTTTTCTTCTGTAATAAACTATATAGGGTAAGCCTTAGTGTTCCATAGAATTATAATATAGATTGAGAATATTCTATTACACCATTCTCTTAATCTTCTTCTCAAAATTTTTATTAGATTTTATTTTATTATTATTAATATAACACACTTATTTTTTAATTTATTTCTTATAATATATATATAATCATTATTGAAGTTTTCATCTTCTACTCAACATTTACAAAATGTTTTTTACATAGAGTTTATAAAATTTTCATAAAAATTTCTATTTGGGATAATAAAAAATTCATGAAAGTTTTTGAAACATGACTATCATTTTCATATATATTACACTTTTTTATATATTTCCATGAAAATATTAGTTAAATTTTTTATCAACATTATACTCATTTTCTAAAACATTTGGTTCACCTTTTTCTCCAAGATCCTTTTTATTCCCCCACTTTTCTAGCCAGGGATACATAATCATGAAAAGAACTATAAACTACTTATTTTCCTTATATGAATTATTACTATTCTATAATTTATTAAATTCATTTGTTTCCTCAAATTACACATGCTTCATATTTATGTCTCTTGATGCTATTACATTCTTTATCTTTTCATATTTCTTTTTTCCTCATAATACAATCATTGAATGTTTTTTTATATACTCATTATATATCCCCATTAATTAAAAAAAAATTCATGGTAATGACATGTTTTATCAACATGAGTATGCTCTATGATAAAAAATTACATAAAACTAGGTGTGGCATCTGGATATGGATCTTTTAGACTAACAGTTGTGATTATTTGATGTTTTTTTGTTGTTTTCTTTTTACAAACTGTCAAAGAATTTGTGTTGGGACATAATTTCATGATAAATTGCACTATTTATTACTGGAAGACGATTTCCCACATATCCTCACTTTTGAAACTATATTTTCAGTAGTATAATATTGGTGTTGTGATTGTTTAGGAATAGAAAAAATCTGACTATGTGAACCCTTATTTTCATTATCTTTATAATTTTAACTTTTAACACCAACTGCATTGGTGAAGTATTCAATGGCCTTTATTAACTCAATTTGGGCTGAAAAAAACAATTATTTGGTTTATGATAACTATTCTAATTTTTCATCCAAATTTTATTTAAGAAAATTGACCATTTTTTGAATTCATCAAACACACCCTATTTTGTTTACTTTCTTTAATAAGTTTAGTTTCTACCATCATGATATTTTCCAGCATGACTGATGTTTATTCCTAATTTTTCAATTGTCTCTCAATCTCAATAATTTTCATTTTATGAGATCTTATCATATTTTGGTTTATATATTCATTTCTATTCCCTCTCTATTATTATAACATATTTTTGTAAGACATTTCTTAATACATTTTTCGTTTATTCTTGAGTTGTGTATTTTCCTCAAGACCTACTTATAAATTAATATTTAGAATTTATTTAATCTATAGTATCTCCTCACCATCATAATTAATAGATTAAAAAAAATTATTTTTAATTATAGATACTAATTTGAAATGATAATTGGATTTCTTCCTAGAGGAATTATAATTTTAATACCTTTCGATCAATAATATTTTAACCTTGTTGTAAGTAAATTTTTTCTTATAATTCTCACCATTAAATTTCTAAGAATTATTATCTTTTTATTATATCTTAGAGTATTTTTACTTCCCTTTATGATTTTATTTATTAAAAAATATAATTTCATTACAATTTAATACTTTAAGAGAAAGATTACATTTTCCTCTCTAATTAACATTTGTAATAAATTAAAATGAATAGAAATAAATGTATTAAAGTATATTCCTTCTTCCACTACATTGGATGCACTTTTTTCCTCTTTTGATTCATTATTTATAATATTACCTATGTAATCACACAATTTTTTATTACATAAAATTTTCATTACATAAAACAAAATAAATGATATTATAATGTTTAATTTTTTGGAAAATAGGAACATAACATAAAAAAGAATAAATAATAATCTAATACAATTGAATTGAATATTTACGGGTTCACCCTAATTTACATTTACAATATCTCATATCATGAGGACACACACCAAAGGACGGGGTTGATCTTGAAGCCCAGTAAAGAGAAAAAAAGGGATACATTTATCATGTAATCATGAGGCATATCAATAAGAACACGAGGAATAAAAATATATAATGAACAAGAGAACATAAGGGATATAAAAATAAAAATAACTCGATTCATAAAATAAAAATGTCTCTACAACATAACAATGGGGCATTCATAATCATATCACTATGGTTTGTTACGAAGGTGTCATGAATAAAAATTACCAAACTTATTCACCAAGGTATCTTAAAACACGTCCTCTATAAAGATTAAATTCATTAAGAAATGCATTTGAGCACTATCTGAGAACACCACAATTATGTATAAATTTCATGTTAGCCACATTGATCAATATAAATTATTTTTTCACTAATTTTGTGACATTAAAGTATAGGTTTAATATAAAATCATTGAGTATGTGTGTTGCTACAGGCTTTACCACCACATAATTTTTAAACTACAAAAGGGAATATGGGATTCCAATATGTAAATCCAAGAATAAATAAATTATATTAATATCTCAGTGAATACCAATGGTAAAATAAAAGGTTTTGGTATTCAAAATAAAAAATTTCTCATATAATGGAGATAATTTTGACAAGTAAATTCAGAAAAATGATGGGTACAAAATAAGGATTTAGAAAAGTGTTAAATGAGAGAGAACGAATGTATCCCATTGATAATACATTATTTTAAGAGTAAGGGTATGATAAAAATCATAAAAAAATTATATAAAAAATACATTAAAATATAAAACAAAAATAATTATTTGAATGGAAATGAAGATGAAGAGAATTCCTTTACCATTAAGAGTTTCTCCTAAAATTTGAAGATGAGACCTCATAGAATAATTAAACCTTGTGAAAACTATCTAGGAGGAAATAAGGATAGTAAATTGTGGAGGTTTTATTTTATATGACAGAGATGGGTTAAATGGGTTTTTATATATAAAAAAGTAGGGGATTTTTTTAATAATTTTCAAAATATAGGATTTGAAAATTGAAGTTATGGAAAATAAAAAACCAATATCTTACCCAAGGTTTTTTCTTGTGGTGATACATATTGGAGTCAAATTTTATATTATTTTAATCCATTTGAGTTGAAAAACATTTTTTAAATACTTTTTCGGACATGAAAAAGGAAATTTTCAACTAAATAATATTTTTAAAATAACAATTTCTAACTTAGACTTTTGAAAGTAACTTTTAGGTTTGGGAATTGATTAAAAGTTATTAAAATACTTAATATAAATAAAATTACATATTTTAGGTAGTGTAGTATGGATAATTAATCATTAAATCATTATGAAAAAATGTTAAGTCCTAAAACATGTCAAAAAGAAGAACTATATTTTTACTATTCATTGAAAAATTATGCGTTTTAGAAATTTTTTAAATATATACTCTAACCTAATTTATATTCACTAATTTGAAATATAATATCTATTTTATCAAAATAATTATAATTATATATATGAGAATCATTACTTTTAAATATAAGAATCCTTTTTTATTGAAAATAAGTGTTTTAAGACACAATTACACATAAAAAAATTATTGGGATATTATAAAATTATTATATCATTTCTATTTAAATAATATTAGGTTAATATACTATTTCATTACATAAATTTTTATTTAGGATGCTTGATTTTATTATAAAAGTGTATATATTTTCTAACGAAATATTACAATTTCTTATTTGTATCCGAGAATCAGTTTATCAAATTCATATTACATACAAATATATTTTAATAAAGCGCATTATTATAAAATTGGGATTGATGGGATACATGTTATATTAATACAAAAGTAGTTACACATTATATAACTAAGTATTGGACATGTAACCCCTTATTACCCCCACATACAACCTAAGGGTATGGTGTCTGATGATGGTAGTTTCATAGGGTGGATCAACTAACATTGACCAAGTGTTAATCTCTACAAACTTAAACTAATACCATAAATTATTTCCTTCAATACACACTTATTTATGATCAACTTGATTTTGGTCATGGGTGTCCCCCAGGGATTCTACCTTCCTCCCTTTTTTGACAAATTTGATTCTAATGGCATGAATCTACTTATTGAGGAAATTGTTTCTCCATTTTGCATAAATTATAAACTGAAATAAATACTTATAATCACTAATTATAACTATGAAATTATTAAAAATTGTTATTTTTTACAATAGTTAAATAGAACAATATTTATATTGAATAATCATTTGTATTTGAAAAATATTTATTTTTGACCAATGATCATATTGACCATAGGTTATATTTCCCTTCATTCCCTACAAATACTAATTCATTATCTCACTAAATATCCACAACAATTCCTTATATTTTTATATTTTAATTTTCTAGGATTTTGATTGGTTTACAAAAAATTTTTTTCTCTTCCATCGTGTCTTTCATGTGAGGGATGATTCTAGAAGATTAGAGAAGACAATATTTTTCCATTTTAGATTGTCTATTGTATTTTTTTTCAGTTGTAATTTTTTTTGGATTTTTATTTCTTTAAAAGATGAAATATATAATAATATTTAGTAATGAGATACTATTTTTTGGTTAATATACATTTTTATGTGTATAATATTATTTAATATAACCCACATTTATTTAGGGAAAATATATCCTTTAAAAATCATTGGTCCTTACATGATTCCCCCTTTCAGAAATTTTTTATTTGAAATTTCAAGTCATAGTATCCGTTGAGAATAGGTAATGATACTCCTATTTCATGATTTCCCATGGTTCCCATGTAACCTCTTCATTCTTATGGTTCCACCACAACACAGTAACATAGTGTTTTGACTTTTTTTAAAAAAAATATCTATATGGTCTATGATCTCCACCATCTAATCCACATAGAAGAGGCCATGTTTTGTTATCCACCCTCTAGATTCAGAAAATGTGATGGGTCAGGTATGTACTTCCTTAAGAGAGATACATGGAATAAATCATTAGTGTGATCAAGATTTGGTGGATGTTAAATTTGATAGGCCAATTCCCCTATGCAGTTAATGAATTAAAATGGCCCAATCAACCTAGGGCTAATATCCCCTTTCTTTCTATATCACATGACTCTCTTCCATGATGTTATACAACCAAAAACACTAAATACAACATTGGACACCAAGTCACTTCAATGGTTTTCATCATAGTTCTTATTCCAACCCTGAGTATAATTTATAAGTTGTTATATTGAATATTCCTTTTATGTCATCTCTTGTACACGATCAGGCCCATGAATATTTTTCTCCTATGCTTCATTCCAACATGCAGGAGTTCTACATAACTTTCAGTATAAATTTTCATAGGGTACCATTTTAATACTCAAGTGGAATATTTTTTTGTATGAGTACCCAAAATAATGGAGGTTTTGATCCCATTCACCATTATATTCCATTGAGAATTTTCTCAATATGTACTCATGTTCTTGAGATGTTCATTCAGATTGGCTATCAGTTTGGGCATGATAGGACATAATGAAATTCAATTTAGTGATCAATGACTCTTTAATACTCATCCATAATTTAGATATGAAACTTGGATCATAATAAAATGGATTTAAAATAGAGTCCCATGAATCCTCAACACTTATTTTATTTATATCTTGATAAGTTGTCAAGAGAGAAATCTTCCCGAATAGTGATGAAATGGGTAGTCTTGGTTAGTCTATCCACTGTAACCCATATCACATTATTTCATTTGGATGTTATTTAGAGACCAGTGATGATGTACATGGAGATATTTTACCACATTCACATTGGAACGGGAGTGGTTTCAATACAACTTTTATAAGATGTTAATCGATCTTCACTTTTGGACATAGTAAACACTTTTCAGTGTAGTCAATAATATGACTTTTCAGAATATCACATCAATAATGATCATAAATTACCCTATACATTTTAGTTCTTCCATGATGTATATATAATATAGATCTATGATATTCATCCATGTATAGATTACAATACACCATCTTGGAAAATATTGAACTTAGAAAACATACCATTATTCATAACATCTATCATATTTTCTATTAAAGGATTATATCTTTGATCTCTCTTGATCTTCCTTAGGAATGATGTTTGAGAAATAATTTGGGATATCAAAATGGTGTCCCCTCCCTTATAATTTCTACGTCCATCCTTACTAGGTCATTGACCAAGGAATCTCTTTGGATCCTCATCATTACAAGCACACGGGGTTCCTTCCTACTTAATTATGTGTAACTTCTTTCACTCATAAATGGTGATGTTGAATTGAACAATAATTATCTATAAGAATCTCCAACAATGTCCTTTGTCTCATGTTTAATTCATTTTGTGTTAATTTATAATTCAATCATTGGTGGTCTTGTGTAGATAACATTTATACCCACTAATATAGTGCCTCAATATCTTTAGATAAACGTTAACCATAGGTTACTCCAAGTCATGCGTAGGATAATTTGGCCCATGGGGCATTAAATGTCGTTATATATAAGAGATCCCCTGGTTATTCTTCATGAGTAAATAACCAATACATTTCAGATATGCGTCACTATAAATAGATTTTCTTTTTCACCAACAAAGGATAGAGTTAACATATGTGCGGTAACCAATATATTCATCAGTTGTTGAAACTGTTTCCAAACTCATTTTTTTGATGTTCATAGATCCTTTTTGAATAGGCTTAGTTAGTGGATTATAAAGTCATAAAAATATTTTCACAAACCACCTATAATACCCTTATAAACCAAGGAATATGTGAATCTATGTTACTTTTGTAGGATGATTCCATTCCTTTAAAGTATTTTTATTTGCAGCATCAACTACGATTCCTTTATTTGTATCAATGTTCCCAAAGAATGAAACTTATTGTAACTAGAATTAAAAATTCCCAAAATTTTCAAATATCTTATCCTTCTGTTGATTTTTCAAAAAAACCCTTAGATGACCCTCATACTTCTCATAAATTTTGGAATATATTAGAATATAATCAATAAAATCTTCCATGAATTTATCACTACATTACTTGAAGACTCTATTCTTTAAATCAATAATTATGGTTGGAGTATTATTCAATAATAAGGGAATAAAAAAATCATAATTCCCAAATATTGTTCATAAGGTAATATTTTGAAAATTATCTTTATTAACCAACAAATGCTGATACCCAAATAAGAGTTCAATCATGGAGAAGAATTGATCCCCATTCAGCAAGTCAAATAAACCATAAATTCATGGGATCTGGTACAAGTTCTATAATGTGATCCCATTAATATCACTACAATCAATGCATCTATGATTTGATCAATAATTTTTCTTTATAAATAGAAAAGGATCTCCCCAAGGAGACACACTAGCTCAAATAAATATCTTCTCTAAAAGATCTTGATTTTTTTATTAATTACTATAAATCCACATTTTTCATTCTATATTGTGCCAGTAATATTTTCTTTGATCTATTTTTAGTTCAATAGAGAACTGTATCTCTCATTCCATGGGATATATAGGTATGTGTTTAGTAAATACATCAATGTATTACTAAATGATGTTGACATTTTCAATCCTTATACTTTTATTTACTTCTCTCTCTTCACTGATAATCTCCATAAAGAAGGCTATATGAGATTATTTTAGAAAAATATCATTCCATGATATCTCTCCTTTGAAATTAAATAAATGTTTTCCCTTCAAGACTACAAAAATTTACTATATCCTATATTTGATCTTCATGTTATAATTTGAGAGGCAGTCCATTCCTAGTTTTGTTTCAAATTCCACCATGAGAATGAATACAATATTTTTGATGATATTGAACTCTATAATTTTAATACTAGAGTTTCTATACATTTTTTATATGAAGATATCCCCTACAGAAGTCTTGAATGATAACTCTAATGTTAGAATCTGAGAAATTGATTCTATATTCATTAAAAGCATGGATGAAATAAAGGAATCTGTAAAACCAAAATCAAATACAGTACTTCCTCTATTTGGTATCATAAGGAGTTCACCTTACACCACATCATTTGGATCATATTCCCTTTTCATCATGATAAGAAATTCCAAAACATTATCCCTTGGAGTTTTCTGTGGTTAATAATGTTTTTCACCATTATCTTCTGATTTGGAAATTATGTTCCCAAGATGTCCACACTTGAAGCACTGAACTTTATGATAGGACAATACCATTTAAACTTTGTTGTAATTGTTTAAAATTTTAGGCATAATCTCACCATGACAGTTCGAATATATATTCCCTTCAATTACACACTTGTATCACTTTCCACTCCCATGAAACCAGTTCCCAATGCATCTTCACAATTTTTTTTCATGACTGGAGTTTCAATTTCATTCCTCATTCTCCATGATCAAAATTATTATATTATTTTGGCTCAATTTATATATTATTTTATTACAACCTATTTGAACACTAAATCTCTACAAACCGTAATTCAACCTTCATAGTGATTTTCACTATATCCTAATATAATTCAAAGTTTTGATTTTTTAAATCCTTTCAAAGATATGGTCTCAGTATGCTAATGAATAAATAATTCATTCTCTTAGGATCCATGATAATGTTATAGGAGTACCAAGAAATTCCTATAATGTTTATTTCACTACATCTAACTGATTTATTTTCATTTTAAATCAACTCTAATAATTCATTAACCATTTTTGGTCACATTTAATAGGAACAATATTTATTGAAATTTATTCCCCTAAACTCCTCACACTCCATAGAATCAATCTTCCTTCTTTGGTTCATGTTTTTAATCAATGACCACCACTAATTACCTTCTCCTTCTAAGTAATATACTGCTAGGATTACTTTATCTTCCTATATATAGATGAGTACAAAACTAACTTTTCTATAAAGGTAATAATTTTTTCATCAATTAGTGGGTTAATAGATGTGCTAAAAGAAGGTGGTTTTTGACTCATAAAGGAATCAATTCCAAGTTGTTCCCTTTAAGGAGCATCTAGTCACACAACATGATTCAAATTATTATTCATAACTCAAGATTGTTGATTCATCATCACCATGATGTTTTCAATTCTATCATCCATTATATTAGGATTACCATTAATGCATCATCCATTTCCCTCATCATTTATGTGGTTCCCTAATTACTTCCATTTTTCTAACAGAAGAAATCCTTAGTGAGAAATGTGTTAATTTTAATAATATTATAATTCTAATGGGAGTTTATGTTTCAAAAATTCATTATTCAATATGTTATTCATTAATCCAACATAATAACAATTACATTTTATATATATCCTTGATAATGTTTGATAAAAATGTTGTGATTAACCAAACATATCTTCAGGAGTGTCAGAACATATGTGTAGTAAGGCCTATTGTCATGCACTAGTTATATATTATGTCTAGATGGATGAGATGTTTTCAGGTTTGTTACCCCTTGGTATATGTATGCTAGAGAAACATCCACACGTAGTATACAGATAGGAATTTATTTTCTTGGAAACCACTCTCTTAATACTTCACCAAAATTATTGGATAATTTTATATATTTAAAATTTTCTCTAGGTTTCTTACTAAATTTTGTAATTACTAATTTTTAAAAACAACTATATTGTTCTGTTATACCAACTACAGTTTCCCATTTTTTTATTATATAATATTTTCATTACATGGAAGAAAACATAAGATCTTTTAATATTTATTTTTTTGGAAATTAATAACATAATAATAAAAAACACAAAACATTATTCTAATCTAATTGGAAGTATTCTTAATGGGTTCACTTTAAGTTACATTCAATGAATCTAATATCCTAGGAACATACATTAAAGGAAAGGGGTGATCACAAATCCCAGTAAGGGAATTAACTAGAGCCATTTAGCATGCGATCATGAGGCATATCAATAGGAACCTGAAGAATAACAATATTGAATCAACAAGAGAACATGGGGAATATCATAAAAAAATAACATCATTAATAATATGAATGTTTGGATACAAAATAAAAATTAGGTACTCCTAGTTATATCACTTTGTTTTATCACTAAGGTGTCATAGATGAAAATTACCAAGATTATTCACCAAAGTAATTTAAAACATGTCATCTCTAGAGATTAAATTAATAACCCAATGAATTTATGTGATATAAAGGTGAAATATTATAATTTTTAAATTTCATGATTCACATTGAGAATAATAAATCTATTTTTCAATAACCTGTGGAGAATAATGTATGGGTTTGATATGAAAGTATTAACTATGTAAGGGCTTAAGGGATTGTACATAACATCTTTTTTAAACCACATAATTGAATGTGGGTTTCATATATATAAATCATTAAATAAATAAATTATATAAACTTCTAAGTCATTACCCACGAATAAAGAAATGGTTGGTTATTCACAATATCAGAGTTTCTCATATAAAAGAGAGAAGTTTGATAAATAAATTCAGCAACATGGTGTGTATAAAATATTGATTTAAAGAAGGGTAAAATTTTTGGGATCAGAGGTATCCCATTTATAAAAAAATTATTCTAGAATTAATGGTATGATAAAAATACTAAGAAAATGAAGTAACATAACCTTTATAAGACCTACACAAAAATAATTCCTTGAATAGAAAAAAAGATAAAGAGAATTTCTTTACCCTGAAGAGTTTCTCCTAAAAATTGTTGACATGAAATTTTGGACATAAAGTCACGTAGGGGATCTTGGGGAGAAAATATTACCATTAATTCATAGAATATTTATTTTTTTGAAGGGGAAGGGTGAAATTGGTGGGTATTTATATCAAAAGTGGACCAATTGATTGGTAATTCTCAAATATTGGTCTTGGGAATCTAGGTTGTGGAAAATGGAAAAACAATGTCTTACCCATTTATTTTGCAAATAGAGTTGAACATATGAGTCTAATTTTATTATATTTTAATATATTATAACTGAACACTATTTTTTAATACATATTTTGTCATGGAAAATTAAATTTTTCATGAAAATAGGTTTTAAAAATAAATGTTTCCACATTTGACCATAGAAGGTCAATTTAGGTTTTCGAATTTATTGAAATATATTAAAATACTATATGCTAATGAAACAAATTATTTTTTGAGGTTAATTGAGGTTAATTAATTATTATATCATTTTTAAATAAATATGAATTCATAAAACATACCAAAACTCAAAATTATATTATTAATGTTCACTAAAAAAATAAATCATTTTAGAAAGTTATAAAAAATTCACCCAAACCAATTTTTGAAACACTAATTTCATATATGAAATTTATTTTATCAAAATAATTATTTAAATATTATAATTTTTAATTTAAAATAAAAAATCCTTATTTATTTAAAAAAGTAGCTTTTAAGACATGATCAAATTTTTGACACTTATAAAAATTTCTTGGATATGATGAAAATATGTTATCATTTATTTATAAATAATATGTTTTTAAAAGAATAATTAATGTAATAATTTATTATTTAGGAAACCTTATTTTATTATAAAGGGGTAAATATTTCCAAAAAAATATAGTTATGTCTTATTTCTGTCAAAAATCAATTTACCAAATTCATCTAACTAAAATATATATTTTATTAAAAACAATTATTCTCAAAATTAGAAATGTTGAATTTATATTTTATTTATAAAAATTATATTATATATTATGTAACTAAGGCCTAGATATGTAACCCCTTATTACACCCATGTACACCCTAAGGGTATGGTGTACGATGATAGCAGTTTCAGGGGGTAGCTCAACTAAAACTGACTAAGTTGTAATCTTCAAAAATGTAAAATTCTTTTTTAGGTGACTTTTTCAAGAATGAATTGTTGAATATCGACTTTATATTTGTAAAGGGTGAACCCAAGTGATGCTACCACCCTCTAATGTTGTAATAAATAGAGTTCAAATGACACGAATCTTATGGTTTATGTCATTTTCCCCTTTCCGAACAATCATTCTATGACATTAGTACTTGTAAAATAAATTATAATGGTAAAATTATTAACAATTGGTATATTAATCAATGATATAATTGATCAATTATTATATAGAATAATTGATTATATTTGACCATTGGTCATATTTGACCATTAAATATATTGACTAATGGCCATATTTCCCTTTATGCATGATAAATACCACTCCATTCTTTCACTCTATATCTATAACAATTATCTTAATTTTATATTTTAATTTTCCTAGATTTTTATTAGTTTATTAATAATTTGTTTATTTTACATAGTGTATTTCATGGGAGGGATGATTCTATCTAACTGGAGCGATCTATATTTTCTTTTTTTTTGAATTTCTATTTTATATTTTTTTTCCAATGATAATGTTTGGCCTTTTTATTGGACTAGTATCTAAAAAATAAAATGATATTTACTAATGAGATAATGTTTTTTTCATTCAAAAATATTTTTACATGTATAATATTATATTATATAACACATTTTTGTTTAGGAAAAAAATATCATTTTAGAAGCATGGGTTGTTACATTCTCTTTAAACAATGCTTAAAAATCCATTTATTCAGAAAAAATACTCCTATATATTTTCCCCATACTAGTTGCCATAATATTTTTATGATGTTAATATAGAGATAAATATTATTGTTCTTCTAAAGCCAATAAATTGGAATCAAATCATTCTGCAAAGTTTCCCATCATTTTCATATCAATTGTTTATTTTTATGGATTCTCACTGATACCTATGATATGGATGAAAATTTCACAAACTCATGTAATGTATCCATCAATATTTTCATCATCATCCATGGTAACATCATTAAACATGATCCTTTATATTTTTATCTTATCTTCCTTAACAACATAATTTCCTTCATAGCTATTTCTCAACATATCCCACGTTTCATTAGCCATTTGGAACCCGATACTTTTTATAAACATTATATATGAGATATATCAACATGGAATTATGAGAGTTTACACAAAATTAAATATTTTAATTATAATAAGTTTTCAAAGAAACTTAATTAGTGGGACGAAATCCTACTATTTTAGCATCATTAACATTATTAAATAGAGTCAAAAGATTGGATAATATCATATTTTTACAACTATAATAATTTATTCCATATAATACCATAACACAATTTCAATCCAATAATTTTATATTATACACACTCAGTGGTAGGATATTTTAGAGGGAACCCATGATCCAATACCAATTGATGTTTCCCTAGATCATTATAGTATCACTGGGGGTGGTGATGAATCAATGATTACTTTTTTATAATAATTTTTATTAGTTTAATTAAAGAAACATTGTTATCCTCCAATTTTTTTTTAGAGTTATGATCTAATGAAAACAAATCCCTTCCACAAATTTTTTATGAAGAAAAATATTAAAATAGATCAACATAAGATATTTAAAATGTTTAGTACAAAGACATACTCATCTTTATCTTTCTTATTCCCCTAACTATGATTATTTTACAAAATTCATAGGTTTATAAATTCACATGAAAAACTAGTTTAAAACAAGAATGATAATTCTTATCACTTAACTCGATTCTATTCTACAACAATCATATCTTCTACCATAATTGGTCGTACCCCTAACTGTCCTAATTGTATCATATTTCCTTGCAGCTGGTATACACCCCTACCAACAATAATTTTTAACAATTTTTTATTCCCCTAACTAAATTATCTTTAATTCATGTTTTCTAATCTACTGTAGAATGATATTCACTTCACAAGAATGATGGATCAATTTCTCTAATGTACAAACCTCAATATCATCAACATATATCTAATGTGTCTATTATCCATGAAGCCTCCCATAAACCCTTATAACACACATATAATCTAATTCACCAATTCTCTAGGGTTTAAAAAAAATATATAATAAAGTTTCATATAATTGAATTTGTCTAGTTTTCCATATATCCAATGGATTCTTGTATTCAATATCAATATGATTCTCATCATTATGATTTATTTTGGTAGTATTTTTTTTAAAATGATGGTCTTATTACTCTATCTGGTATACCCTTATCTAATGGTTCCCTATTCAGTAATTCTCTCATCAATACCTATCAATCTAATGAAATATTTTTCAATAGAGTAAGAAAATATTTAGATACTCATCTTATTCTTCTTTTTCTGATGGAGCTCAATCTGGTAACTCATTTTCAACAAGGTATGAACAATGGTTTGAAACTCATGACATGGAATCATTACTAATTTATATCTCCTACATTATCATGAATAGTGACATAAAATATATTATTTGTATAATCCCATTATATTGTTGTAAATCATTGTTTTTGGTAAGGAACTAAAATGATTTTTTTCACTAATTAAAATATTCTATCTCAGATACTTGGTAAATTGTATTTCACTAGATACTTCTCAAATCTTCTAGACCATTCTCAAACACCCTTACTATTTCCTGAAATATATACCTTTCATCAAACTTCATAAATATAAATGTTATATAAAAATTTTAAAATACCTTAAACTCAAAAAAGGTTTAAACATTAAATATTGATATCCCCACAAGGTATCGTTAGTTCCCTACATGTCTATGGAATTTTTTTTATAAAATCCAAACTATGATAACTGATTAATTAAAATAAAGTATTAAGAAATTTTGTGGTCGATCCCACAGATATGATGATTTAGTTTTATTAGGTTTCAAAATATTATATAAAATAATGAGGTGAGGAATATAGTTAATTTATTGATTGATAAAGAAATATGAAAACAAAAAATTGATTGATTGGTTTGTAAACATATTTAAAATCATGTCAGGGTAATTTAATTTCTAGGTTTGAGTGAAATTGGATTTTAGAAAATATTTTGTTTAATTTTTGATTGGTGTTAGGGTCAAGGTGAGATATATATAATGGTCATGGTATCCCATAATCGATGTGGAAATACCCTATTTCCCTTGGACTAATAATACAGGATTTCACCAAATTGAGTTTGTCTCAATAACGTATTTAAACCATATTTACCCTAAAGTTGACAATGTTCATATCATCTTTATGGTAGTCAGTTTCCTAATTTTAATGGTCCTTTTAGATTAATTTGTCATTGGTCATGGTAAAATAAAAATAAATGGATTGGAATTTTAAGAACTAAATTAGGAAAATCAACTACAATACTAATAAATTGAATTACATCCAATATACCCCCCTTTGATTACATCACCCTAGAACTGGATGGTTTACCCCATCCTCCTAGTGATGATATAATAAGAGGGAGGGAGATAATAAAACATAAATAAATGAATAAACTCGGATATGGTATAATAGCTTTGCTCCAATCTTCTATCTCCAGCTTTCAAATGCTATAAAGGTGCATCTAGAAACTCTATTTATAAGCATTGGACAAGTTTTGGTTGAACCCCATCATGATGTGTACTAGAGCTACACGTCGTGTAGTGATAATCCACTTTTTGTGTGTCTTCCTGACATGTGCATGGATCTCGGCTGATATTTTGGATTGTTGACCACCTACACGACAGTACTTAGATTACATGTCATGTACGCCTTGTCTGTGTGACCTCCATGTCTGTGAGAATCATGCACAAATATTGCTCATAAATTTAAATTTTGACCTCCGCCACATGGTGTACTGAATGTACATGATGTGTACTTGCAGTTCACATCCTTTTTTCTCATTACAGCTTGTTCTAGTAGTGGACTACTTCTTCGATGAAGTCACAATGCGTATTTGTGGTACACGATGTGTAACAATGTTTTTCTATAATTTGCAACTTTTCTTTTCCTCACAAATCTGGTGTCTCATCACGAGCAAACATCATGGCATGAAGGGTCCTTTGGATCATATTTACAATCCTTTTCATTCCTTTTACACATATTCATCGTTTCCTTCCATAAAACATAAAACAACTCAATTACTTAAATAATTGTCAATATTATTCATCTAAATCCATAAATCAATACATTAAAACATTCTAAAATGTATTCATTTAATACACTTATCAAATTCTAGATCAACATAATCTGATTATGTCTTTAAATTGTTTACGTAATGATCCTTAGATAGTCTCAATATGGTGTATGTCTATCTATTTTATTCAAAAGGACTTATCATTGAAATGGTACACATTTATCATTATCTATATAATGGATCTCGGAAGATTACATCAACTGAAAAATATTCCTCTACTTTCCCTATGTTAGGAACCCATTTTCTGTTGATCCCATCATATGTTTTTTAATTAAATATTATATATCAATCTAATGTGTTCATCTGGTGTTCCCTATTACTATTAATTGATATCTATCTAGTGTTTACAACTATTTATTTAATATATCAATATGATATAAAATATGTTATCAGACTAGTATAGTTTTTCTAATAATTTCTATAAAAACATAGGGGGGTACTTCTTTATTAAAATTTCTCCATCTAGTGGAATTGAATAATCTCTATCAATTGTATCTTTAAAGTTTCTATATGATGGAAATCAACCATTCATCCATTATAGTCATATATCTATAAAAAAAAATCCAAATATGAAACTATTAACTCCGTCACAAAATAACTTGTCCCCCTGTATACATCTTGTTTAAAAACTCCAAACTATATTACATGAGTGTCTAATAAAAATTAATCTGGGGACCTTATAAAGGTTCCACCTGATATCATTGTGTAACTACAAGTATCTATAGAATCTTTGTCTGATCACATCATTCTGGTGATCTTTATTTAAAACGTTGTAACTTTTATTTACATTTGTTAATATTTTTCACATCTGATGACCTTTTTCTAGATCATCTATCTGTTGGTATACATTCAGTGGCTCTCAGTTTGACTTCATACAAATATTTGATCGAAACATCATTCTCTATATCCATTAATAATATTTTTCTCTATAAAAATAGTCTATTGGATAGAAAATAGAAAGTCCATTAATCAATAACCCAAATTTTCTTCATACACCCATATCTCACACTCTTCATAAACACATTCAAACTCTTCCAGGATCATAACTTTCTTCATATCGTAAGTACTTGATGAACATCACTATATTGTAAAACATTGTGAATATTTATTCCTAAAAAATTTCATCAATCTATCTTTCACTCCATAAGGAATGTTTCCACACATTACAAGGATACTTACTTAACATTCATGAGGAATGTTTCCTCCATAATTAAAGAAACATCTTCCTTATACATTCACTTCAAACAAATATTTAAATACTGGAAACAAATACAACCAAACACTATTTGGAATAATAAATCCCAACAAATATCTATGGGAAAAAATATGTTTTAGTGTGATATTCTAAGAATCAGAACATAATTATTGTCTCAATGAGTAATTGAAATTATTCCACATGAAATGAATATGTAATGGTAATGAAAAATTAGAAAATGTAATATGAAAATAATATTTCACAGGATCCTTATACAAGGATAGATCGAAAGATCATATGATGATCACAAATCGGAATGAGTATAAAAATAAAGAAACATTGGACCAAGATAACATGAAATAATCCTCATTTGGGAGCTTGATGAGAATATATCGAGCATCCAAATTTCCAACCACAATGTAATTATGTAAGCCGAAATCCAAATTTACATGATTATCAATGTCAAAAATCTAATAATGATGAAGAAAACTCCTAGAGAATAGTGAATTTTATTATTACTTGGATGGTGTAGAGAATTAGTAGGGTGTGATATCCACAACAAGATACCCCTAAATCATTTGATAAATTCTATATAAAATTTTAATTCCATTTAAAGTAGAAAGTTGAAACTCATATTTATCTTGAATCCCATACCCTATGAATAGGGGAGGGACCACACCAACCATTAACAAGATATAGGTTAATACAAGTTTTTTATTATTTATTTTAAATTAATTTCATCATGAAATTCAACTTTCATCATTGAATTTTATGATTTTATGCCTTTACTATAATTTTTTAGTTGTATTAGATCATATAATCATAATAAGTAGCATCATGATCATGTTGATTGAATGTTTATTATTTCATAAAATTATAAAATATATTTTTATAATCTTTAATTTTTATAGAAACATGATTAAATTCAATAAGGTTCTTATCCTTTATAGGATTCATCCTAAATTAACAAGATGATATATTTATTCAATGAAAATATATATTATAAAAAGAATTTTTTTATTCCAAAATAATCCATAGTATTTGAAAATACTAATAAAACTTTACTTTTCTTCCTTGATAATGTTTTTCTAGAATATATTTCTTGTTGTTTTGAACCCAAACTAATTTTAAATTTTTCATTCCATTAGAAGATAATTTTTTATGGTGTATATATCAAAATCGAATATGTATTCTTAGGGTTTCTATTACATTAAAAATTATTTTGTTTCTAGAAACTAATTTCAAACCTTCATATTATGATAAAAATAATATATTATTAGGATGATCTAGGTACAGGGTTTACCTCATTTAAATTAGGTTATTATCTAACCGCATATATAGTGAATCCAAACCCTTTATTTATATTAGAGAGATGAATTTTAATTATAAGATAGTAATTTTTTTTTTCTAATACCTGAACATAGTTTCAGTATCTTTTGATGACTATGTATGAACCTCTTTAACATTGCCGAAATCAAGTTTCAATTATTTCAATGTATTTTGAGATATAATTTTCATTGATTTATTCTCTATTAATTCATTATCCTGGGTAAAAATCCAATCCTTATGTTCCCTATTCTTCACATCATATTTATTACCATAACATCATGTTATTAAGCTCACACAAATTCCACAATTTTATATTTAGTTTTATTTATTTTATTCTCCCAACACATTCACTATATTTTCAACCTCTACATTAAATATATACTTTTGATCATTTCTTACTTCTAATTATATTTTTAGTAACAATTACTCATCTTATTTCTCATCTTAAATTCAGGATAATATTCTTATATATTAACATAGTAAACCATATTTATTATATTTAATATATGTAATTATAGCAGTGTTTATATAATGGGTTTATTTTCTTTCTAATTTAGAAGAATAAATGATGTTCTTAGTCTTTTAGTTAATAAGAAATAATTTTACACTTTAAATTAAAATTTCTTTATAGGTTATTTATTACCATATTTAAATGAAAAAACACTATAATTATATTTTGAGATAGAATTAGCATGATCTTATTTTTCATAATCAGAATCATCTTATTCACTATGAATTATCATTGGTTAATAAGTTTCAAAGTGATAAATTTTCCCAAAAATAAGAAATCAATGTTAGTGTGACTTTTTATTTTCATTTACCTTTTATTATGTTCATTGAAATATGTGATAATTTTTCTTTAGGGGTTTCACACTTCTTTTTATCATATTTAGAATCATGGGGGATCTCCTCAGTATCATCCTTGAGCATTATATTTTTCACGAACATAAAGAAAACCAATTTATGATTTATAAATATTTCAATAAAAATAAATGGGTTTCTAAATTTATATCAAAATATAATTATATTTAAATAATTAAAATTATGGTTGTTTAAATAAATTTCATCAATATAGGGAATATTAAAATAAAAAACACTATTTCCCAGACTACCAGAGTACTGCCTAGGAGACCAATAATTCTAGTAAATTATTTCCCCAATCCCACCACCATTAGGTTAGGGTGAAAATGTTATCAAATATGTAACCCAACCAATATTGGGATAAACTAACTCTATGGAAAATATTCTACCTACTATCAAAAAGATTTCATCTAAACTATAATTAATAAAAAATCCTGACCATCATGAATATAAAATATACATGATTTTTATACAATACTATAGTAAAATAATTGAAGATAAAGTCCCAAAAAACAGAGATATATATATATATAATGAAATTTAAAATCAATATTAGGGATACGAGTTGTGGATTTAATTTTATATACCCCAAACTAACTACATTAAAATCTTGATTCCTTATATGTTGTTCCATCACAAATGTATTTTCTAGTATCTATAAAAGCATCCATATTTTGATGAATTTTTTGAAGATGAATTTTATGAATAACATGTTATATAAGTTTTTATATTTAAATTTATTTAAATATTTAGCAATATTAAATTTGTAATGAATTTAGGGGTTTGATGAGTTCATGTGATATTAATATTGGATTTTTTCCAATGTTCAACCACACTAAATGTATATATAGTTGATACCCATGGGAGAGATAATGTTTTATATAATTATTAATGCGTTCCCCATATGAAGTGTTTGATATACTATAAAATTCTGAACATGGTAAAGATATCCATGTTAAATGGAGAGTCATAATTTTTTAAAATAATTTCATTAGAGACTCTACAATCATCTATGGGAAGAATATAAAAATATATTTCATGTTCTCAAAGTTGAATTTTTAATTTTCTTAAGTAAATCATATGACTTGGCAGGATAATAGAGGATATTCATGATGGTATAAAATGATATAATTATTGTTAATTAAAAAAAAAACAAATCTAATAACAAGATCTTGAATAAATCTAGGAGGATGTAGAATTATATAGAGTTGGAATGAGGCACCCTAGACCCAAACTCTTGGGTTTGGTGATGCTAGCACATAACATTAAAAACATACTTTGATATTAATTGATATTATCCTAACTATGATTATAAAATATTCATATTAGTATTATATCTCTTAATAATCTTCTGCAACTTGGAGAACATTTTGGGTATGTTTTATTGAAGACTAGATACATATGAAATTTATATTACAACATATGTGAACAATTCTCCACAAGAGGACTCCTCTAGAATCCCATATAATCATCATGTAATTTATAGTTATCTTCATGTTGTATGGATAATAAACATAATAATGGGTTGTGCTCAAATTCAAAGTAAGGGAAAACATTACAATATGTCATCACGGGATAGATCATAAGAATATAAGGGAGCATGACCATATCAGAAATATATTATTAAAAGGGAATGGAAAAATAAGAGTTTTTCATAATCATGTAACTAAATATAATATCAAATACATAATTATACCACTGGAAAATTATATGGAGGCACGATAAATCAACCATTAGACAAGGAGAATAATCATAGGAATATTATTTTCACACAAGAGTGTTGAATACACATAAGCATATAAATTATATTTCATAGCCACCCACCAAGAAATTCATCACATTTTAGGACTGGGATAATCAACCATGTATAGTATTAGGATTTTTATAATCCCCTAGTTTAACCTTAGTATTAAAAAAAACAAATCTCATGGACCCTTTGGTTGGAGATTAATTTTCTCAGGCATCATTTGGCATATGATAAAAACTCTCATATACTCTTTAACATAGGATAAATCAAATTGTGTTCCATTTTGATTTGGATAAATCATCTCATGTACACATTATACTGTGGTAGATCCTCTTATGTAACATTTCTCAGGGTTTCAATCCTTCTGTGTATGCTTTGGCTTTCAATAAATCATCTCATGTACCTTTTAGCGTAGAATAAATCCTCTTATTTACCAATTATCTTAGGATGAATCCTCATGTAAAACACTTTAAGATAATGGGATATAAAATTTATCAATTTAATGAAGTAATATATATATTACACCATCAAAAATTATTCCATATATATCCACTTAAAAATCATTCTTCACATCATTATATGTGTATGTAAAGAAAAACAGGTTTCTTAATATTTTCATACGATATACTAAATTTTTTATTCCATGAAACCAATTACCCAAAGTAGTGTTACCTAAGATAATTTAAAAGGAGACTCATCAAAAAAACAAAAGGAAATATTTCCCTTAATGAAAGAAAATAAATTGTTAGTTAAATCAGAAAATATTTTTTATAAAATTATTTTTTATTAGTGTAAAATAATATGGGGATAGTTTGAAAAATTCATTTTTTTTGAAAATGGAATGTGTAATATTTAAAAAATAATTACATTAAAAAGGGATATTTTATAGTAGATGAATGAAAAATTTATAAATGTTTTGATAAGAGAAGTTGAGTGGATGATAAAATTTTTTATTTTTAATGCATGAAATCCTTATAATGTTTTTGAAATATATTTTTTAAAAACACATATAATGAAAAGAGAGTTAAAAAAATCCTTTTAAAAATGAAAAATGGAATTATGAGGGTTTCATGATAAGAAAAATAAATATTTTTCCAAATGTAAAGGATAATATTGAAAGGAAATTAAAATTTGGACAAGGATGGGAAACCCTCATTTAATAGGATGGAATTTATTATAAACTTGATATACAATTTGAGAAAAATATTTACCATTTAGGATTATTGAAATATGAAATTTATTATACACAAAGTGTAATAGAATGTACCATGAAATAAATAATTGTTTGTAAGGAACCAATCAAATAAGAATGAAATTCAATAAGATGGATGATATCATAACGAATAGAGTTGAGTTAAAAAGACAACTACAACATTGGTATCCTTTTCATTGAAGGTGTAACATCATGGAATCAAGAAACCTAGAGCTAGTATTTATAATAAATTATTAGTAAAAGTAAAGGTGTTCATGAGGGATCAAACAATTTATTAGTACTATAGGACCAGATAAATTCATAAATTAAACATTAAAATAATTTATACAACATGAGATATTGTAAGAACATGATTATCACTTACATCATATCCCCAAAAACTACTCATTGTTCTACTCTATGTTTCCTCAGTAAAGGAGAAAAAATATGGTTGAAGTCATATTTTTAGTATGTAGTAACATAAAATGGAATCATATATAACATGAAAATGGAATAATTGATACAAAAATAATTAATGAAAAACATGAATCCATTATCATGTGAAACTAAGGGCATGATATATCTATTAAATTAAATGAAAAAATTAATAATAATAATCAATGGTATCATGATGATTGAATTAATATTTCCATATTTCACAAAAATTATATCAAGGACTTATCCAAAGACACTTTAATATAATAGTAAGAGAAATATACAAACATATCAGGTTTTTTCTATTGATACATACCAAAGCATTGATGTAATATATAATTATAGTCTCTAGTTTCCACCCGATTATGCCTAATGAATTCACCATAAGAGTCTTCCAGACCTTTCATACTATTTTTAAGGAATACACTTATGAATGAAACTTGTATATATATATATATCTAATTATAAATATAGACATATAATACGTACCCATGCAATATAATTATACTCTTTTTAGGAGATCCTCCCTTAATCAATGTTCATATCAAGGAGTATCATCAAAGTTACAATTAGTACCCATATAAAATAAATACATGCGATTGGTCACATTCAATGTTATGGGTTATCCAAAGAAGATAGTAATTGGGTTCAGTACTATTAATTGGTTTGAGAATAAGGATATGATGGGAGATGTCCTTTATTATGGTAAATTAAGTGCATATAAATATCCTAAAACATGTCCCCATCGAGTGTCTATCCTGATGTATTGTTTTAGTACCACTAATCAAGAATTATGGTGATGATTAAATCAACAATCAACCATACATGTTTATCTTTAATCACCATATGATTATATATTATATATCAACATACACTTTCCAGTATCCCGACATGGATGTGTTTGAAATAAACTAGACATAATTTTTCATTACTAAAACATAGTTTGGGTTTTCCAAAATGGAAAAGGTAACTCTTAAATCAAATTAGTACTAGAGATGAGAACAATATAGGCATGTAAATACCTTAACTTTATTTATTAACATAGGAAAATTCTTCCTTGGTAATTTATTCACCACAGAAGATAAAATAGGTGGTGATTATAACATGAGTCCAAATAAATGAAAATTTAGATAGAAAAACTGCACTTATTCCTTGGGTATAAATTTTAATCATAAGATATTGAAGGATATGGATTAAAATTTATCCTAAAATACCGCAAATGAATAATTTAATGAAATAAAATATCAAATAGGTTTTATATACATGATATAATGAAAATTCGATGCATAATAAAAAAATGTATCGAAGAGAAGATTTTTTTATGGAAAACCCTAACCTCTTTCCCTTACATCGATGAACACACACTATACTACTATATCATAACAATATCCACCATAATAAATTAATCTATAAAATCAATCACATCCATTTTAATTTATAATTTTCATATATAGTTATTCTCTGTATTATTTATTCTGATTTTATAGATTATAGTTTATAGTTCTGATCATCTGTAAAAACTCTATAAGTGCAGTGTTAGTTTTCATTATTATTATAATGTAAAATATTAATATGTCATTAAATATACTAGTAGGGATAATTTATAATAATTTTTTATGTTTAAAATTATTTTAATGAATGTTTTGTACCTTATCCTTGAAGATGATGTCAATAATAAATATGTTATTTTGAATTTTCATAAACGGAGGGTGTTATTTAATTTAGGAAATAAATATTTATATAATATCTCTATCAAAAATTAAAAACATTATTTACACATTTATATCATATTATCATCATTAATATATTTCCCAGTGTAGTGGAATCATTTTGGTTAAAAAATATATGTGCTATGATGTTCATTTCATTGATGGTTTGGGTATGGTTTTTGAGAATAAAATCCATAATGAACATATTTTGGACAATTTAATAATATAAATGGGTTATTCTATTTTTATAATTACATCTTCATTAAAAAAGGATGATCTTTATTCATAAGATAAAATATTTTTTAATATCATAAATAACAAGTATTGATATATTGATACATATTAATGGTGAAAATAATGATGTTTTCATAACATCATTCATGTAGGTGGTTGAACTGATCAAAAGAATAACTTAGTATACTAGTGAATGATTAATAATTTATAGTAAAATAATAGAATAATAATTTATATATAATACAATTTTGGTTAATACAAATTCATTATAAAGTCATTTATACATGATACCACTCTTATGGAAATGAATTGGCTTTCATTAAACCTTCACATTAGTCTACAACTCATGAACATATTACCAGAATCCACTATATAGATCATATATTTGATTTAGAATTTAGGTACTGTATAATTCATGAATAATCCCCATTTCACCATCAGAGAGGACTCATATATTTCATCTCTTCTAGTAATGAATTCTATAAACTAAAATATGATTTTTTTTCTTTAATTCCATTCTTGATTTCACATATCTGAAGTGTCTCAACATTGCTGGTATGTTAGAACATTATACTTGTATGTTTAATTTTTATTAAAAGGTACAATTTACCTTATGGAATCAAATAATTGTTGATGTTGGTTAAAAAGAAAATCATGACACCTTAGGGTGAGGCAGTGACTTCATGAATCATGATATAATTGCTCTTTAATTCTTCCAAATTCCCAATAGAATCAAATTATAGCACAAATAAAAGAATTATAGTGTCATAAATACAACATTGACTTAATAGAAAAGGGGACAGTCCAAATTATGGCCATAAATTGGATTACACAACTATTTTTCATGTTATAAGACACATCCCTATTAATATCTAATAGATCTTAAAAACATAATGGATTAGATGATTGAACTACATATACTTCATTAAATTTATATCACTAATTCCCATAAATATTTCAATTGAAATAATTATTATTTTTCCAACAATGGGGTGACCACTAATGATATTATCTTGTCAGATGAGGTTCTTCTTGACTTGAATAGTCTGTATAATTGATATCTTTGTAAAACTCATACATTCAGATTGATCTACCTCATTATATGTATTTAATAAATTATCCTTAACATTATATAGGAGGTCTCAAGATATTATTATTGATATAAAATAATTAATTTGGATATATATATATTTAGAAAAATATTATTATGGATTATAATTTTAAATATTAGAAAAAAACATAAATAATTAATCGATGAATTCATTACTTCTTTAAAATAGTTTTTCCAGGAATGAAGGTTGTAATATTTAATCATTTAAATTGAATATTCTCATAGAATAATATTACATTGGGATATTGATATTTTTTAATTGAGATTTTTATGAATGACTAGAGTGGTTTGGAATGGGTATATGAGCGCTATTTTATAGGAACCAATGTTGTACAATTTCATAGGAAAATTAAATTTAGTGCAGGGTAGAGACGAAATCACCTCAGCATTAGGTATGTTAGTTGAATAAATTCTTTTATGATAATTTTTTAACTTACTAACAAAATATATGGACTTGTAGAAAATATAAATACCAATTTAACAATAAAAACTACGTTTTTCTTTTATTTACATCATGTTTCACAATTTTAATTTTTTACAAATTTTACATAGAAATGATTTTTTATAATTTATATACGAATACCTAACTTATACAATATAAAAATGAAATAATCAAATTTAATTCCATTTAATGTAATTTAATTTTTATAATTTGGAGAAAAATAATTTTAATTAAATCATAATATGTCCAGAAAAACATTTCTTTAGAAACTATTTTACGTAAATATTATGGTTTATTACTCTTATAATTAATTAATTTCTGTTCCAATGGGTATTAATTTTTTTAATATTTAATCACTAAATATAATTATAAATTATAATAGACTAATATAATTTACTTAATTTTAAATATAAAAAAACAAAAAAAAATTCAATGCATAAAACCATTTAACATTAATAGAGGTCACCACTTTTTACACGGAGAACTGATTTTCCTATCAAAAAATAAAATTTATATGATTACCAAATTTAGAAATTTTAATTCTTAAAATGATACCCAATTTATTTGATTCAATTGGAAGATGGTAAAAATATATTTTTATACCAATTCATAAATCATAATTTGTTTTAATATTTGTAATGAGTAAAATACATTTGTTATTTTAAGATTTCATTTTATATTTTTTCAAAGTTAAGTTTTTATTTGATATATTTTCAAAAAAATTAATTAAAATTATTTTTCTATAAGATTTTTTTAATTTATTATTATATAAATACATTACATGTAAAAATAACTTGTTGAAAATTATCATGTTTAGTGTAATTTTAATCAAATATTTGACCAACATATTAATTATTAATCATTAATTTATATCTATAAAAAAGTCATTTTAAAAATTATTTCACCCCAAATGTGAAAATTTTATCTTTTAGTAGTAATATATATTATATGAAAATATTAATTTATTTAAAATATATATTTTTTCCCATAAATTATTAAATTATTATTTCATATGGTTTCATAATTACTTATTTAATGCTCTTAATTTTTTTATAATCATTCCATGAATTTTGATAATATCATTTCTCAAATGTAAATATCATAATAAAAATATAAAATTATTAAATTTATTTTCATTCTAATTGATAGTATCTATAATGAAACTAATTAATATCATTTTATCATTTCTTTACATCTAAAAATAGTTCATATTAAAAGAGAGTTTTTATCATCCATCTACACATTATATATATAAAGATATTTTGTCTACCTCGGCGATGATGATGAACCTCGACGCATGGTGCCCAAGCTGATGAATGAGGCCGATCCCCCCCCATTCCTAGAGGTGGAAGGGTGTAGGAGGATCTTATTATGTTGCCTCCGGTCTTATAGAAACCTTTCCTTACTTTTTCAAACCCTAGTTTCCTTGAAGAGTTTCTAATGATCTCACTTAGCCCAAAGGCCCTTGATCTTTACCTTGGTGATCCTTAATTATCTATCTCATTTTCAAAGTTCTAAGAAGCTTCGATTCATTTGTATTTGACACTTGTGGAATGTTTCAACCAACATCGGCCCTTGATTGATGATTTTGACCAATTTGTCTTCAGCAAATGGGATTAGAGAGACCGTGTTGTCATCGGTCTTCTTGACAAACACCAATTTATGATTCATTTTTATTTAGAAGAGGATTTTATCCAAGCTTGGTCTAGTGCCCCTCATCATTGCAGTAACTATATTTTTTCCCCCTTTGATGATCTTTTGATTTTTGTATGAATTGTGATCCTTCCACCATTGCGGCATGGGTAGGTATTCCTCATCTTCCTATACCATTTAAAAATCCTACAATTATCTGTATGATTGGTAATATGGTGGGATGATTTATCTATTCTGATGTTCGACACGGTGAGTCATCTAATCAATCCCCATCTCTGTGTTGAGGTGGATGTTGTGAAGCCTGCGGTGGTGTGGATCTAGATTATTGTGGGTGAGGAATTTTGATGGAAGCAGGCCGTTGTCTTTGAATCTTGGGATGATTATTACTCTAAATAATGTCATTTAGGGCACCTTATCTCTAAGTGTCAATATGAAGCAGTTATCACGAGGATGTCTAACCTGAGGGAGAAGCTATGTAGGTCCCCTGGTCAGAGGCCTGTAGCGGGTGATTATTCTGGCAATGCAGATGGCCTGGTTAACCAGACTACAGTGAGGTCGGGGGTTGAGGCACTTTCTAATCCGTTGGTAGCTTTGGTGTTTATTCAGCTTAAGAGTGATCTGAATTCAGGGGTTGGGGTGAGCCAGTCTACTGTCAATGGTGGCCCTGGTGCTGGCGACATGGGTGGGGGGGCATCAGGTTTAAGTGTAAACACAAAGGCCTCTTAGAAAGAGGCTTGTATGATGTTGGATGTTAGAGGAAAGGATTAAGGTGAGCTCAAGGGGTCCTAGCCTGTGCTTGGGGTAAGCTTTGGTGCGGTAGGTTGTGAGAGTTGTCCCATGGATGTGCTGGAAGTTGCTGATGGGTCCCAAAAATAGGCTAGTGATGTTGGTGTAGTGCCTGCAATTGAGATTGGAAATCAGTTCCAATGATTGGAACAAGAGAATGCAGAGGAGGGTTTCCCAAGATGAAGCTGGTAGTATGTTGCCAAGGATCACATCTCAGGACGATGGAATTGAGATAGAGGTCTTGAAGCTAGGGGCTATGGATGGTCATGAGTTAGAGGAGCATCCTATGTGTCTATCCTTGATTGAACCTAATTGTCAATCTATGAATGGTCGAGGAGGTGAAGATAGAATCGATGAGGTTTATATTTCAAGAAAAATGGGGGATTACTCGGATAGTGACAAGAAGAATGATGGAAGATTTACAAGTCCTTCATATAGTGAGATTGTTTAGGGTGGGGGGATGAATATGATCGGGAATTAGGAAAGCATGACTATTTCACCACGACGAAGGCTGAGGAAGAACTACTTTGACATACCAAATCCGGTGTCCACCAGGTCCTCTGTTGGATACAATGAGTTTTATTCTTGGAAAAAATGAATTTTCGAAGGAAGTATCATAAGTTTTTGTAGAATTATGAGAGCTCGTAATGGGAATCAGGCACTACAGAGGAAGCCTTTTATCAGGGATGTGGTGATGGGAATGGTTTCTTCGATATGTAGTTGTCTCTTGTGACTTGTGGTACTTGTTTACTGTCCTTTTATTTTAATTTAAGAAATGGTTAGGGGTTATCCTCTGATAGAGTTTTTGGTATATAAAATATATATGATTAATTCAAGATTGGAAACATGTTTACTATAATTATACCAAATAATGATAAAAACATTTATAATGGTCAAATAATGTATATAAACGCACCTATATGTTGTATAAATTTATCCCATTGTAATATCAAAACAAAAAATTCTTGGTCCTATCATTTTCAGTTTATATTTTTCCACGCACATCCCATTTAATGACTTTATTATCCTTTTATGTTTACATATATAATTTCTAAATCTAAAATATGATGATTATGATGATCTAGGGTTCCTCCATGTTGTATAAATTTTAATGTTTTATTTTTATTTTTCATTATTAATTTTTTCACTTTTGTGAGAGGTAATCATCCATGGCATGAGATAATAAATAATCCATAATTTTACATTGTCATAGAGTCCCTAGATAACAAAATGGAATAAAATAAAGGGAAACACATACATATATATCTTGAGAGAAAGGAATATATTTAATGGGTGAATGCCACTTTGCCTCCACCCCAATTATGCGATCCCACCATCTACAACATTGATGATACAAGATTCCTAGAACAGAATATCAAAAAATTCATATCCCAATGTGGTCCAATGATGGGACATCAAGATTAGTAAGTGGTTACTGACTTTCGGTGTTTTTTAAAGACTCAAATGGGGCCAACCATAATTTGGAACAACAGTGTTCAGAATGATAAGTTTCAGGATTGGAATACTTTCATCATCAATTCCTTGATCTGTTTAGTTCAATATCGAGGAGAATGAAAATTTTCTTATAGAAAAACATCAAGCAATGAAAAAATGCTAAGTTTTTAACTTCATAAGTTGATAGAATGGTCTAACCAATTCACTCATCATCCCTCTATCATAGGAGAAATTACTATAACTCTTTGATGGTGATGGCGATCCTCGCTCCTCCCAGTTCTGTCTTCTCCTCTTCTTCTTACTCTATCCTTCCCCCTTCTCGTCCGAAGCTGATTCCTGGTGTGGATATCGTACGCTGCGCACCGCCCCTCTTTCCGCCTAACGCTACCAATCGGACCTCCATTTTGGGTCCGTGTTCTAGTGCATCATGCGGTTTGGGTTGGCGTCGGTGGTGGCGTCCGTTGTCCTTCTTCTCCACTGCCCTTGGTGGCCAACCCATCGTCCTCCACTCTATCTTTGTGGGGTTCGATGCAGGATTTGGGCTAACATAGGATGGTGTTGGAGGGGGTCTGGTGGCGGTATCGGTTCGTGTTCTTCACCGATGTTGGCGTCTTCTCTTAGGATTGGATCCTTTATCTTTTGGGCGGCTCCCATGGGCGTCTGGTTCATTGATGATGGTGGTCTGTTGTTATGGAGGTTCGGTTCCGGCTAGTGGAGGCGACGTGCAACTCATTTGTTGGAGCGTGGCTCAAGGTCTCTCCTCGCTGTTTCGTGCCTCGAGGTGTCTCAGTAGTGATGAATGACACGCGGTTATTTTTAATTTCAAATTTTGGATCTATATCTTGTTTTTGACTTTTGAATTTGGTGGTTTGGGATGAATCTAGTAGTTGTGAGATTACCACTCACCCATAAAGCAGTTTATCCAAAAATCAAATAAAAATGGAATTGTCAGGTTCCATGAATTTGGTGAAACGGAGAAACGTTTAGAAGATATCATTTATACAACCCAATATAAGTCTCAACTTATGCCCAATGCAAAGGGAAAAGTCCCCAATAAGGGAGAAACTACCACCGTTACCATTAAAAGAGTATTATATCCCATAATAGAAAATTTTTGGTCTAAAACCGCATAACACCTTCTATCTAGCGTTAATAACAACAAAGTCAACCTTACATGTTAGAAAGAATAGATCAGGGAGCCAAAGAAATGAGTAATGGATGATGAAGTCATACTCGTTTAGAAACGAACATGTCCCTAATTATTTCCCTATAGTTATGAATAGTAACCTTTTCTAGCTGACACAACCAAGGAATTCCAATGAGGTCAAACACACCGATCATCCTGAATACATCCCTTTTCACAAAATACTGGGTTACATCATCCAAAAAAATTTCTATTAAAATACATACTCCAAATCATGGTCTATTTGAGATAAGTGATGTAGAATTAATCCTCAAAAAAATTTACCAGCAAAATTATTTACCAATTAGAAGAAGAGGGTTATTGGTAGAATATTATGGCGAGGAATAGGCATAAGCTCAACAACTGGATGACTTAAAATATAGTGGACCAAGATCATTCCGCATAAGAGAATAACTCCTCAAATCCATAAAAATATTTATTCCTTGGGAGGTGATATCAAAACTGCCTTTCAAAGGTGTATGTAATCATGAGATGTAGGAAGAGAAAAAATAGGTAGAGTCATACTCATCTCTGACATAAGATTTTACTCTTTTAGATTTTGTCCCCCCAACATCTGAAGCACAAGAAACTACCGACCAAATTGGGACCCTCATTAGATGAGGAGATCATATTTAGATCTATCAATGTGATACTCTTAGAATACCCCTTCTCTGATGATGAATATGTATTTGAATTTGAGTTCCCCAAGTCTAATAGGAGAAGATGATCCTGTATGTGTAGGAATCAAAGATACATGGGACAACATGGGCATGGTCAAACCCAATATTGTGGTCATATCCACTCGTAGGGAATATATGAATCTGAGACACATGGAAAATCGCTATATAATTCCCAACAGAGATATGAAGGTGTCCAAGAACCATCCAATGGTCATCCATACCATGTTGTCTTATATGAACACTTAGTGGGGGATTTTTATCTAATTAACCCAGTCAACGAGGAAGCAGGAATAACCTATTCCACTGGAAGAATATGCTCCCTCCACTTCTACATAAGAACCAAAACTATTTACCTCAGATTTCCCAGCTCATAAGCTTCCACATAAGGAGAAACCCCAAAATGGGTTGTGCTAATATCTGACACAAAAGTAAACCATTCTATAACAGATGACAATTTTCTTAGTAGAACTCTCAATCCTAGATTCACTCTTTCTATCAAAATAACTTAGGTATGCACTCATTGAGTCCTAAAAATCCCATATGAGTCTGATATAGAAGTCAATGCAGATGAAATTTATTTATTGGATACCATTCCATCATAATTTGATGTCTCCATCACATTCAAAGATTAATATCATGATGAGATCAACCTGGGACACACCTTACAGCTTTATATTTTAGGAAGAATCAATAATGTTGGCCTCCAAAGGGATCTAATGGATAATGGTTTTGGGATCAATATCATCCAAATTCTAACCCTTTGACGTTTGGGATATGGGGAGGGATATTTATCAACAATAAAGTTGACAATTAATGGGTATGATAAGTGTGAGAAAATACTTCTAGGAAATATCAAGATGAAAAAAAAGTTTTGGGATCTTGAATATAACTTATATTTCTTGGTTTTCTGGAATGATAATGCATATACTGTCTTACTTGAAAGGACTTGGTTTCATAGTGATGCAGGGGTACCCCTAATAATATATTAATGTATGAAATACCCCACCAATAAAAAGGCCAATAAACTAAATTTTGATATTTACCCCTTTGAGTCTTGTGAATCCACATATGCTGATGTAGGTTGCTTTAAAAGAGTAGGAAAAAAACCAATGGTGGATGAAAATATATAGGTTGTAGCTTCTAATGTCCCATGGACCGTTATTTCAAATACATTGTGTATGATCAATAATGATTATGTGATACCCATTAATCCTGTTGAGGCAATAGACCTTGTCCTAGATTCCAAACCTCCTTATGTATCCAATGATCGGTTAAAAGAAAAAATACTCCAAAATCTATCTTCAAGGACCCTAATAGTAGTGGATGTAAATTTCTCTTCTCCTAGACTATCTCATCTCAACATATGCAGAGATGACCTATGGATTAAAACTTCATTTAAAATTCTTCCACAGACTCAGAGGTGAAGGAAGAATAGTATGACCTCAGGAAAACCCCTCCCCCATTCTAAGAAGATATCCCAACCACCATTGATGAGCTCATACAAGTGAATATGGGAACAAAAGAAGACCCACAACTTACACTGATTAGTAGCACCATTCCTCTAAATGGAAAAAAATATATACATAAAATATCTATAGAAACAATGATATGTGTTCAGTTGGAATTATAAATAAATTCCAAGACTGAATCCAGATGTATCTACACATCATTTTTCCTTAGCTAATAATCCATGAGACCTCAAGAAGGCATCCCATATAATGCACCCATCTCATGCTACCACTGTAGAGGCAGATGTTGAAAAATTGATCAAATACAAAAAACATTCCTAGAATTAAAATACCCTATATATAAGAAAGTATATCCACTTTCAAGAAAATTAATGAGATGATTTGGGTCTCCATTGATTTCAGAGACCTTCATCAACACTGGTCAAAGGAAGATTTTCCCATTTCTAATTTTATAACACTAGATATATGAAATTACTAACTTCTAATCAATTTACTTCATGAATGGGTATTTAGGGTACAATCAAATAAATATGGAACCTGAAGATGACAACACTAATTCCTTTAGAGCACCACAGGGGATATTTTTATATCAGTTTATGCCCACTGGATTAAAGAAATCTGGCTCTATATACCAACACCACATTCATAATATCTTCAAGTACATAGGAGTAATATCCAAAATTTATGTCAATGAATTTGTGGTCAAATCCCAACTGTGATGTGATCACTTCATAGATCTTCAAAAAACATTCGACAAGATGTTGTAGCACAGTTAGAAAATTAATCCACTAAAATGTGCTTTTGAGGTAAAATCTCGGATGTTACTTGGATTTGTGTCATGGAACCGTGACATTTTGATTGATCCATAAAATAAAATTTCTACTCATTCAATATAAATCCCCATTAATATAAAATAACTAAGGGTACAGAAATTTCACCTATCCTACACATGGAATTTCATATCCAAACAGGTTATAAAATCTCTCCCCTTCAGTAAAAAAATGAAGAAGATGATTGCTTATCAATGGGATGAAGATTGAAAATAAGACTTTGAGAATCTCAAAATTTATCTAATACACTGAATGGTCCTAATTCATTATGTATAAATCAATACACTCATCTTATATACCGCTACTATGGAATGATAACTTGGTTCTCTTCTCATATAAAATAATAATGCAGGGAATGAGAAAAGTATTTAATACCTCATCTGGACAATGTTATGTAATGATAATAGACACTCGAATTTCATGAAGAATTTCCTTACACTCATCATTATAGGGAATAATTTTTGGAATTACTTGGAACTTTAGGAATTAAAATTAGTCACTTGTATTGATCCACTCATGTACATCCTTGTTCATCTGATGCTGAATGGGAATTTCTCTAATGGGAAGTCACTCTCCAATAGTATGAAATCATGTTTGTATCACAAAAGTCTATAAAAGGGAAATCATTGGATGATTTACTCATTTAACATCCCATCCCCGAAATTACACCAGTGAAAACCAAGATTCTAGATGAGGAGGTTTTCTATGATCATGAGAATCCCTAGACAAGGGAAATTGTTTTCAATGGGCCTCTTGATATCCTAATGGAAAAAGGTTGAAAACCCCAAAGCTCAACTAGGTTTTCTAAGGGATTGTATTTGTATATCTAGAAAAATATTTATTCCCTAATAATTTTCACTATCTAAAGGATAAATGAATAATGGGGATTAATAAAAAGCTATTAGAGCAAGATTTAAACTAGCTCTACAACTATAAAGATTATACATGAAAATCCTAGGGGATTACGAGCTAGTGATAAAGTAGACCAATGTAGAATATGCAATTAAAATTAATAATTGGACCCGCTCACTAGCTAATCTATATGGATGATGGAGGATTCAACTTTTGAGGGCACATTGGATTGTGTCCCCAGATCACAAAATGCTTGCTTTGACATAATGGCTATTCTAACCACAGTTTTAGCCAACCCTGATGAGGAGGAAGAAAACATCTGCATCATGAATAGAAGGATAGTCTCATCTATAATCATATACAACATGGAATAACTCAATTAGTTCAAAAGTACCATATATCCTGATAAACTGATATCCACCAATAGTTGGATGGATCCCATAATTAATTATCTCTAAAATGAGACTCTCCTGACCAACCGATCATGGAGAGAACATATTTGATGATGAGTTTCGATGTTTACCACACGAGATGGTCCAAATGAGAAGAAATCCCTCTAAAGAAATAGATTCCACAGAATACACCAAAAATAAAAATAATTATATATTATCATCATCATAGAGTAATTCCAGGCAGGCTACTATGGTGCTTATCGGTCTTGGAGTAGTCCTTCCCACCAAATCAAGAGGATGGGTTACTACTAGAAAACCATGATACATAACAATGTGGAATTCTCCAGGAACTGTCAATCATTTTAAATTCATAAAAACATCATCCATCAACCTCCTATATTTCTACATATATCTAAATATTTTTGACTGTTTTACATATGGGGAATGGATGTTATTGGGGAAATATCCCCTAGCCAGATTTAAATACTTCAGGTACGTCTTTACTACTACTGACATCTTTTCAAACTGAGGTGACAAAATACCTGTCACAATATGTGGGAAGAATAACACCATCAATATCATAATGTCCCATGTCATCACCAGGTTTAGATTCTCTCACACAATATTGATGGAAAATTACATCATCTTTTATTCTACGTATTTTATGAAATTATACCCAGAGTGAAATATAGAGTCCAATTACACATCCCGCTATCATGAAGAAAAAATGGAAAAACAAACTTCTTTAACATGACACTATAAATTATACTTTAGAAGATGGTAAACAATGAGAATGTTTCTTATATAGACAAGCAACTCCATTTTTTATGGGCCTATTGTACCACCACACGTACTTCTACAAAACAAATCCATATTAATTGGTATAATGATCCAAGGAAGTGTTACCCATAGAAGTCCAGTTTCCCTTTCTTAGAATATCCATTTGAGGGAAAATGTTGGATGATGAGGAATGAAAAAAGGTGCTGGATGGTTTGGAGTAGCTCGATCAGAACATGGTGTATACATTACCCAACCTCGAAGTCCATAAATGTTGGATCACATGATCCTTCAATAAGAAGTTTATCCTCTATTCATTCCTTTAACGAGAACACATATTATTTCTCAAAACCCTAAAGATACTATATAAAAGACACATAAGTGGAAATCCAAATGTGATGGGACTCATATCACACATAATTTCTATCATAATGAATCTTAATAACTTGATGAAATGGATGGGGATCATGTCACACCCCCCCACTAAGGTAAGGTTTCTCAAGAAATACATTGTATAACTTCCATCATGGGTATTTTTTTCCAGAGAACATGACATTTAAATACATAAATACAATATTGGTAGTAAGATGATAAAATTAACATTTTCAATAATACTTACAATATGATGTTAAACTGCACATAATATTTCCTCACCGCATGAAATTAAAACATCATGAATCCCCAACATTCTCCCACAATGGTGTACCCTACATTCTAACTGCATGATTCTATACTACCAGGTTTAGATACTTTCCGCACGACACTAAACATAATGAGTTTCTAGAAATACACACAACTTGGTAATATTTATAAATGTGATACATATTTGGGGAACCTAGTTTCTATATCTTTTCCCAACTACCACATGATACAAAATTCCCATGTCAATTCTCTAAATAAATACCAAATCATGGAAGGATACTTTTCCACTCATTGTTTCTCACACCAAGGATAGATCAAATTATAATAGGAATTTTGGTAAGGGTTCCCCCACACGACTGAGGAATATTAGTTCACAAAAGGGTTGTTATAGTCCATGATGGAAGACTGTATAAGGAGCACAATGAGTCCTCAGCGCATAATGTTAAACTAATTGGTTAATGTCACTTTCTTTAAAAAAAGATAGACATTTATATGGACCTCTACCTAGAGGACCATTATCCTTAGTCCTGGTCTCCCACCACACCTCTTCTCAAGAACTATGTGTGGCTTGATTCATGTCATCATAGGATATGTAGTGATGCACAAATAACCAATTCCACACACAACTATGATAATAAATAGGAACAATTCCCTCTCTACGTATGGACCAAATTGTCTTAGAGAGTCTATCACTCAAGAACTTCGTGGGACTCAATTAATGTCGTCAAATGATACGTAGTGATGCCCAAACAACCACTCTTGGGCCCAATCACAGTATCCCATTTTCATATCGAGGATCCCATATCCTTACCGCATGAAGTAAAATTTCATAGCTTCTCATGAACTATATGTGTCCTCATTCATGTTGTCACATTATAAATAGTGAAACCCAAAAATCCAATCATGGGACCATATATGAAAATAAACATAAAAATTCCCCCACCCTACTTATGGGTCACTCATGTGAAAGGATATTTCATTCATGAATGTGATATGGTTTGATTACTAAAATCACAAAATACGTAGTGACAAAAGGATCTCAGGTCTCAGGTCCATCAGTAATATCCCCTTTTCACAAGGGGGAGCATATTTCCTTTTAGCATGACACAAAACTACATGGTTTCTCAAGAAATGTTTTTGGATTTATTCATCTCACACTACTAGAAATTGAAGTTATATCCACGGATCTATAGCCACAGTTTTATAGATCCGTGGGTATAGTATGTTTATAGCCACAATTTAATTATCTAACCATGGAAATTAATTTTTTTCACATCACCATCAAGCTCCTCCTCCCCTAATATGCGACCCCTCCCCCCTTGACCTCTCCTCTCCCTCCTCCTCCCTCGAGGTCCTCCCCGACGAACGCCACCATGACCTCCTCCCTCGAGATCCTCCCCAACGAACATCACCGCGACCTCCTCCCTAATGCTCATACCTGCTGAATGCCACCACGACCTCCTCCCATGAGCTCTCCATGAACTCCTCCCTACCAAACATTGCCTCTCCTCCCTCAATCCATGACCCTATTACTCTCTCTACCTCTCCATGCCCGCCTCTTCCCTCGACCTCTTTGCGCCATCCTCCCCGCCGAACACCGCCGCTATTGATGGATCCTGATTGTTAACTCTGGGAATGAATCGCTTTTTTTTATTCATCAAGGTTTGGATTCTTTAGTTTTATCTTCCTTTCAAAAATAATTCAGTTCTTAAACTTTACAATGAAATTATTAAAAATTTTTTGTGCATCAATTAGAAAATTCTTTAAGGGAAACATCCTATTTAAGCTCATTTGTGTATTGAGTTCAACTTATCTAGGAAGTATTCAGAGTTTATTTAGTTATATGTCAATGATGAGTTCAATGTTAAGAAACCTATTATCTATGAAACTCAAGTGGATTATTATTCTTCATGTTTTATTAAAGGATATTATTTAATAAATTATTAAGGGAGTCTCGGTCTATGGGTAAGCTCAAGTCTTCGGTTATCACTCAAATTGAGGGGGGATGCATGTTTTCTTGTTCGTTTACTGGTGATACACTAGATATCAAGATACATATTTCATAAAAAGGGACATTATCTAGAGTTGATGAGAATCATCCAATCACAAAGACTATGTATCATGGAAATGTAGGATTCCATGATTGTATTGGAGTAATTAATTTGAAATCTAATCAGGAATAATATTCTCAGGCTTCATCTAACACTTATCTTGAGGAGGGATGAGTGTGTTACAATTATTTTACTAGTGAGTAATTGATGGTCATATTATGAATGGAGCATGCAGGGGTGGTCAACCAATCCCAAGAATCATCATAGGTGAAACCTGGAACTTGTAAGGATAATTTGGTTGCATAGGGTATGGTTCTCTTAAAATAATCATCCAATTATAGTTTTGGAGAAGGTAGACTATAATATAATTAGACGGAGTTCCAATTATCAGATGTTTCCCCTTATCATAAGTAGACCTCATCTCAAAAGAGTACACCTAAATTTTTTGTTGAAACTGATTTGGTAATTAATAATATGGATGAAAAGTCTTCAAAAAATTGTGGTTCTAGTAACAATACAAAGGGTAAACTCAAGGATAAAAAAGGAAGATCCAAAGAGAATAAGGAGAATCCCTTGATGATATGGCGGGGTTGTGGCTGTGGGGGTGGCAAAGGGTTGGGTGGAGGGGTTTGGGGGGAGTGGTGCAGGGGGGCCGCTGTAGGTGGTGGTGTAGGGGGAAAGTGGGGTGGGGGCTGGGGGGGTGTGGGGTGCTGAGGGGATGGTGCAGGAGTGGGGGGGGGGTGCTGGGGGTATTTCATGAGTGGGAAAACTATTTTAAAACCTAAACCATTGATTCCTAAACTATTAGAGTCTTCAAAATCATTGAAAAAAATTGAATAACCAACATTATAATTTGAAAAACCAAAGCTCGATAATGAGTTAATTGGTTAGGTAATGTCGAAATTCAACCATAGGAACACAAGGTAATTTTTTATAGGTGTTAAAATCTAGAGAAATGTGATATTCTATAATTAAAAGAGAGAAATTTGACATATTGGAAAGATTTTTCTAAATATTATTGTATTATTTATGGGAGGGTGTCAAGAAAATATAGGAGATTAAGGAGTTTAGATAAAGAAATAACAACCCTCAAATATAGACACATGTAACCTATTCAATGAATAATGAGATTGATATTTCTTATCGACACTAAAATAATAGGTGGAAGATGGCCTTGATGTGGCCATTAGACAAACAACATCATTACCACTTATAAATAGGTTGATCTCAAACTAAATTATAATATATCATAATAGTTTTTGATTAGTTAATTGTTTTATATATTTATGGTGTTTATACTACTATGGTGTGGTTGAGGAGACATTATCCCATAAAAATCAATGGATTTAAATTAATTTCTATTTTCATTTCTCTAGTGTGATTTTCATGAAATCAAACTATTTCCATATGAGTAGTAGACTATTATCCATGCACCTTTAAATTTTATCTTAGTATTATCTATTAATTTGGTTCACACATAATACTAAATCAATTTTTATTCTTTTATAATATGATACAGGGGAGTGAGGGGTGATAATGGAGTGATTATGCATTCTCAATTACCATGGGTAAGTGAAAGTAGTGTATTGAAAATAAATTTTTTGACTACCTAACCTAACACACTAAAGAGAGAGTGAATGAATTGAGATCTTGGGTCATTCCAAGGTATTATTTAGGGGGTGAATATATTTTATAAGATGTTATTATATAATTAATTAAAGAATTATATAAGGGAACCCTTCATTATATTCATCATTTTTCACTTTTATTTTATTTCTTCCATTCACTTGTGGTTACACTCCTTCATCATTCCATTATTTTAAAATTAATAGTGTTATATTAGTGTAGGTGTGAGGAGAATTAATGATTATATCCTTCCATTTACTTGTGGTTCTCTATCTCTTTGCACTATAAAATTTAGTATTTTTTAAATTTCTATTGTATTACATTTCCAAATTGGAGTTGAAAATTAGTGGCAACCTTCTTTTGAGGTCTTAATCAGATCTACGTATTGAATTAGAAATTATTGGTGTTCTGTATGATGCACATTGATCATCCTTTTGAAATAATGCTTTTGTTTAAGGACATACTTATTGAAGACTATCTGTTAATACCTATCTGATAGAATGATTAAAATTTCTGTTTCATATAATCATGCCCAGTTGAATATGCATTTGATTAACATGGACATAGGGCTGGACAGTGCTTATTTACTTGATTTTCCGTTTGGTCCAAGAGGAATATAAAGAATTTTTGTTGATGAAGTGAAACACTTCTAAATATGGAAGAGCGAAAAAAGTGGATGTTGCAACATGATTTTATGTATGGAGTTTTTCTATGCTTTCTGGCTCATACAGTGAGCCCTTTTCCTCATTAAATGATGTTTTATTATAAGTCATGTTTGTATCCTCTTTCAATTACTTGATGGTTCATGCTCATTTCACCTCATGTTTTCACTGTATCTTGAACCTTTAATTTTTTCTCGGGGTATGGGTTGGAAAACCAACTCATTAATTTTGTCACTATTGTGGTTTATTTTTTTTTCATTGAATACTTATCTATCAGAAATAGTGAGCTTAAAATTGGTGTTGTGAAGCTTGTGGTCTAGGGTTTTCATTGCTGGCTTCAAAAGGGGAATTTAGACTTTTGATTGTCTGCCTGGACATGTTCAAATATTTAATTTATGTCATTACTATATATTCATCTTTTCAATTCTTATTGTATCTGGTACAAGATTTTAAAACTCACGATTTATTACAAGAACAATTTGTCCAGGGGGGGTTTGCATAGGGAAGGGTGTCTAGGAGGGGGGTGGGGGTGTCCAGGGGGTGGCGCGGGTGTCTATGAGAGTGGGTGTCCCAGAGAGTGTCTGGGGGGCGGCAATCTAAGGGGTTTCTAGGAGGGAGGGGGTGGGGGGACCTGAAGGGGGTTTGGGAGTTCACGGGAGTGTCCAGGATGGGGGTGGGTGTTCAGTGGAGATTTAGGGGGGTCCAGGGGAGTGTCTTGGAGGGAGGGGGTGTGTTAGGGGCAGGTGGGGGTGAAAGGGATTTGGGGGGGGGGGGGGGTTAGGGGAAGGGTGGGTGAAAGAGCTTCTTGATAAAAAATAAAAAAAACACATCAAGTTTTTAATAATAATATATATGTAGTTGATTCAATGCTTGGGTTATTCATAATAGCTTAAATCATTGTGATTTGAGCTGAATGAGTGATGTTTGAAAAATATAGAGCATTATTAATGATCATGTTATTTACTATTGGGATGTACATATCAATCTGAATTTTATTTCTTCATTGTAGGTTATGGATTCATGTATCATTTATCATATATAGTCGACACACTGATCACATATATATAAGAAGGTGTTATATCTCAATTCTCATCCAACTATTATCTGATAGGTGGATTCTTATGGTGATTCCAGTTCTATCCACCACCATCGAAGACAGTGATTTCAACATTAGATTTGGGTAAGGTTTACTCCATTTTTATTCTTTGGACCAATTTTAATTAGGTTATTTTTTATTTTTGGGTTCCTTATATTTTTGTTGTGTGTTTTGGATTTTGTTGAGGTGGATTCAAGTCGCCAATGACAAAGGATTACATGTCTTTTAATAGGTGGGAATATATATATATATATAAGTTCCCATTTTATATATATTCACTCATGGTAGTATGAATATATATATTGGGGCTAGGTGTGCTTATATATATATATGAAAAATGCATACATGTGTAAGTGTGAAGGGGTATATGAAAATATAAACATATATCTAAAGACCCCATTGGGAATATTTGGTCATGAAAATATGTACATAGGGGCTAGGTGTCCTTATATATATGTGAAGTTTCATATTCATACAAGTGAAAAAAAGGACGATTTGAGTTTTCGTCAAAAGCAAACATGCCTTGAGGTTGTGGTAGGTTCCCTCTGCCTAGATCTTCAATTTGAATTGTATAATTTTCTGATTGATTTGAAAACTTGTATCCATTATTTATTTATTATTTTAGAAAATGGGTTTCTAATAACCACCATCTTTTTCATGGAAGAAAATGAATATATCCCTTGAACTTATTTGTAGACCTTGTTTTCTTTATAAATTAAGAGTTTACTTCAACTAACAAAAATGATGATATCATCCGCGAACATCAGTTGAGATTTTCCCAGTATAAGATTTTGAAACTGAAATGAAGCTACATTTCCTTCATGGATGTTCTTAGTAATATTTTTATAATAGTTATCTTAAGATAGGATGAATTTGTTTAGGGATAGGGTATCTCCTTACCGAGCCCCCAAACATATTCCAATAATTTGAAGTTCTTCCCCAAGAAATAAATGGACATCCATGGTAAACTGAAGCACCTAAAAAGAGTTTCAATAAATCCAATAGAAAAACCCATGCATGATAACACCTTGACGATGAAATACCATTCTACCCGATCATAGGCTTTGTCTATGTCCAAAATAATGGAAATATTGGATCCAGTATCCCTTTTTTTTAAATCACCAATCGCCTCTTGTGAAAACTGATAGCACCCTAGATTTTCCTGTAATTCAAAAACCCATATTGATCATCTATAATCCATTGAGGTAGAAGCTGGGATAGACATGTGCTAACCACACTATCCAAAAAGTTGTAGGAAAAGTTACAAAGGCTGATAGATCTCTATTGAATCAACAAAGAAGGATCTATAAGTTTAGGGATATGAACCAGGGAGGTGGATCTAGCCATGCGCAGGATGCTTCCACCCTAGAAGATGTCATGCACCACTACCACTAGATATTTCTTAACTAGTTCCCATGAGTCAACATAGAATAAACCATGCTAACCTTTTGGACTCAGTGTGCTAGAATGGTAATGATAAATCACTAACTCATGTATCTCATTCTCTTCCAAAACTAAAACCAATATGAAATTATCACTAATAGTCACTTCTCTGGGTAAGGCTTCAAAGGGCTCTTCTTGAAAACTTAGATAGCCACTAAGCAAGAATGGTCCCTGTAAGAAGAGACTAAAATTCTCATCATCCATAATTATTAATTCTTCATGACCAACAACGAATGAACCATCCTCCCATAAAATATTGGGTGTGGTAATTCTTTTCTTCTCTTTGAGGGAATCATGAAACAATATGGAGTTTTGTCTCTTTTTTCAAGATAGGTGACCCAGGATTTCGTGAAAGTTAATAATTCATGATCTAGGAGCCTTTCCACCAATATATTCTTATTGTGAATCAGTTCTTTAAAAATAACATCATTCCATCCCTTCTTGGCAGGGGGCTAGCAGTGGGGTGGGGAAACTGGTAAGGGGGTGGTCTGCAAGGGGTGGTCTGCTGGGCAGGCAGAGATGGTAGGGGGGAGGGTTGAGGGGTTCATGGGTTAGGGTGGGAGTGGGGAGGTCTACAAGGTAGGGGTAGGGGGGATAAGGGCAGGGGGAAGGGGGTAGGGGCAGTTGGTAGGGGGAGTGGGGAGGTCTGCAGGGAAGGGGGGGGGGTGCGGGGGGGGGGGGGGGGTCTGAAGGGTATTGGGGAGGTTTCAGGTGTGGTGTAGGTGGGGAAGGGTAGGGAGGTTCAAGGGGGTGGGGATAGGGGGTGGAAGGGGGTCTCTAGGGCAGTGGGGAGGGTGCAGGCGTGAGGCAAGGGGGGAGGGGGTGCAAGGGGGTGGGGCAGGGGGTGCAAGGGGGGTGGGGAAGGGGGTGTAGTTAGTCTCTATAGGTTTCTTTAATCTTATTTAAGGTTTAATAACCATTACAATCCATATCTATCTCCCCCATTTCTTTATGATTATGTTTCATCAAATATGACCACCAATTTACAATAGATCGCTTTCAGTAAATGATGGCTTGATATCACTTGCAACAGATTTCTGTGCAGAGGGGGTCTATCCAGGGGGTGTCCAAGAGGGATGGGGGGATGTCCGGGGGGAGGGGGTGTCTAGGTTAATAAGACACTAGATAATTGGGGAAAGATTTGTTTATTCTAAATGGGGATTAATAAATCATTATAAAAATAAACGACCAAGGGGAAATCTTTAAATCACTACTATTAGTTATTAATATTGTGGTGAAATGTTAGGAAATTTGGTAAGGGAGAAGGTGAACCAATAGTTTATGAAAACTACCCTATTGAAAAAAATGTCTCAAAATTACTTGGGGTGAAATTATAGGACATTTGGTAAGGCAGATGGTGAGACAATAGTTTATGGCACTTTCCCTATTGAAAAACATGTCTCACAGTTACCTATGGGCCACACGATATTGGAAAGCCACACTCAAACCACATGAAGCATCTGGAAAACTACCAAGACAATCACATTGTTTCCTTGGTTAGAAACATGGTTAAAAGAATCATGATAAAACCATGAAAAACAACCTTGGATCCCCATAGTGCAATACTCGACAATTACTACATAGTTATTACAAATCATCCAAACATTCTATTTTCCTGAATAGTTTCTTCCAAAAATTCTAGATTTTGTTCTACATTTCTATACAACCTATATAATTATCCTATGGATAAACCAAGATCAAAATAATATATAACTTTTTATAGAGGGAATAAAAATTCTCCCAACAAAAATAATTTATATCCCTAGAAGGTTCTTAATATTGTAGAGTCACAATTAGAGAAGACCACTACAACTTCCTCAATGATTTACACTCCCACATCCCATGGATATCCCATTTTTACTTCAACATTACAAAAATAATGAAAAATTTATTTACCATGCTATACCATTTCATAGAGATCCATAAGCTAGTGTGGTCCAATAATATTGGTGTTGGGGGGGGGGTGTCCAGGGGGTCCAGGGGGGTTGTCTAGTTGGGGGGGGGGTGTCCAGGGGGGGCTAGTGCATTGGGGACCAAGGGGAAGTGTCCAGTGGGGGGTGTTCAGTGGGGATGTATAACGGGGGAGGGGTTGTCCTCGGGGGGGGGGGTGTCTTGGTGGTGTATCAGGTTTGGTGTCTATGTAAAAATTTGTAATCATTATTCTATTCCCCTTTGATTCCTTCATTCATTGTTGTTGAATTCCAAAGAAATGTTTCTGGAATCTGTATGTACTTATGTGTTTTCATATTTTATATGCACTTATTATTTATAAAACTTTTTATTTGTATTTAATAACAATATTGACTCATTCCATATCTAGATTCAATATTTCTTCATTTTTTTGATTCAATTTCATGTTGTGAGGTATTCTGGACTAGTTGAAGGCTCTTCTCACCCTTTATTGCTCTCTATTCATGCGATCTATAAAACCCACAACCCAACACTCTAGACATTAACTTAAGATGGAATACATTCAGATGATGGGAAAATATCAATGCGTCCTAATTCTATGGAGCATACTCAAGATGTCATAGATTTGAAGCAATTTCCACTTCATTGATGTAACTCAAGTTTCCATTATAAATTTCTTGACATTTTATTTCAGATGTAAAATCTAAATCTTTTTTTTCACAGCCTTCATGAGTTCATGTTGATGTTTTTGGAAAAAAATGGAATATATATATATGATTTTAGTGAATAGATAATATTAGAATATTTATATGATTTCAAATAAAATTTAACAGTCCCGTGCATTTGCACGGGGGGCGTATTAGTTTGATTTTTTTCCCAAGAATTTTAAGACTATTTCACATCTAGGGTCCCCTAATCCCTTAATTTTTGTTTTAAATACATTGATAGTTTGGAGATTGTTATCCAACTGTATAACTAGATTTTTATACTATCATGTAGAAAACATGAATTTATCAATAGCTCGTCTTAGAATTTAATTCTATTGATATAGCAGTGTTCATTTGCAGAGGGGGGGGGGTGTCTGTCTAGGGGGGGGGGGGGCTGTCTAAGGGTGTGCACAGGGGGGGGGGGCTGTCCAGGGGGGTTGTTGTCCAGAAGGGAGGGGGCTGCAGTCCAGCAGGGTGGCTGCTTTCTAGGGGGGGGTGCTATCCAGGGGGTCCAGGAGGGGGGGGGGGGCTATCCAGAGGTGTCCAGAAAGGGGGGGGGGGGGGCTATTGTCCAGGGGTGTCCAGTGGGGGGGGGGCTATTGTCCAGGGGTGTCCAGTGGGGGGGGGTCTACTATCTAACAATGGGGGGCTATCCAAGGGGGTCCAGTAGGGGTGGGGGGCTATCCAGGGGGGTCCAACAGTGGGGGCTACTATCCAGGGGGTCCAACAAGGGGGGGGGGGGGATGCTTTCTAGTAGGGTCTTGTAGGGGGTATCTATCCCGGGGTGTCCAGCAGGGGGTAAGGGGTGTGCAGGGGGCCTATGGGTTAAAGGGATGTCTCAGTGGGGGGTTTCTGTCCAGGGGGGCTGCTGTCTGGGGGGGGGGGGTCCAGCAGGGGTGTGTCTAGTAGGGGGTTTGCTATCCAGGGGGTTTAGGGGGGGGTGGTGTACAAGGGGACCTGGGGGTGCAGGGGAAATGTGTGTCTGTGTGGGGAGGGGATGTCTACGGGGTGAAAGGGGTGGTGTCCAGTAGGGAGCATTGGTGTTACAAGGGGGGTAAAGCAGGGGGGCTGCTGTCCAGGGGTGCGGGTTTTCTAGTAGGGGTGGTGTAAGGGGAGTCAAACCAGGGGCAAGGGGTGTTCAAGGGATGTCAAAGGGGTCTGTCTAAGAGTGCACTGGGGGTCTGTCTTGGGGTGCAGGGGGGTCTGTCCGGGGGGGGGGGGGGGCTATCCAGGTGTACAAGGAGGGTCTATCCAGGGGTTCAAGGGTGTTCTTTAGGGGTGCAAGGGGGTTCTGTCCAGGGGTGCAAGGGGGTTCTGCAGGGGTGAAGGGGGGTCTGTCCAGGGGTTCACAGGGGGTGGTTTTTTTATGAAATGGCAAAGGATATAGCCACAGGTTCAAACCCTGGATAAATTCTAATAGTCATGGTTCATTAAACCATGGCTGGTATTGGCGTGGCTATAGGGCCATACCTATAGCCACAATTCAATCCATGAATATAGTCCAATAGCCACACCAATACGAACAATGGTTCCAAGAAATGTGTCTTTAAGCAATATCCACAGTATTTGGGCTTATATCCATGGTTCTAAACCATGGAAATAGCCTAAATTTCTAATAGTGTCATTACAGGATATATAGTGGTGCCAAGATCATCAATTCTTGGGTCTAGATATTATAAAACAAAAAAATGTCCCGCATCCAAATGTGTGGGCCGAACCAGAGCATGAATCTTCAATACCAGAACTACATATGTCTTGATTCCTATCATCACATGTTTTCTAGTCACAGCACGATATAAAATCATGGGATAAACCAAAAAATGTAATAGGATAAAAATTCACCCCTGACTATATATGGGCCATACCTATACAACATACATGACTACCACATGAGGTTTATAATGACCCTCGACTTTATTACACAATTGAACATGATTTAATACATAAACATGAACTTAATACAACCCAAATGATCAATAGGTGTTGTGTATTTGGGGATTAGGAACATTACATGACAACTAAATACATAAAATACAAAAAACATTATTGAAAACTTCTTTTACATGACCAAAACATTCCTTAATACTTAGTATTTCATGGGATAACATGAGGAAATAGATAAGAAAAGGGTGAGAAATTAATCCTAATAAGGGATTAAAAAAGGCATAACATGAAGAATACATTAAATGTTAGGGAATATTCATATCAATAGAGTATAATAGAAACATGAACATAAAGGAATGATATAACATGATCATCATAACATGGAAATGTGGAAGCAACATAAAACACTGCATCATAAACATAAAAGAATTAGGTAACCCCTATCCCAACATGGTGGAGAAATATCCTAAAAGGAATTAGATAAACCCTTGTCCCAACATGGAGTATCATGATACTAAACATTACTTAATTCTTGGGAGCTCTATACGGGTGCACCCTTTATAATAATTTCAATATCAATCTTAATTGTTCCACATAGATCATATAACATGGATTCATTAAACATAAACATTTATTCCACAATAATGTAATGTTGAATACATAAATTGAAGACTATAATCAATATGTATATGTTTTTAAAGGTTAATACACTTTATATATAAATGGTCATGGTATTCACTACATGATGATTTTGGCATGGAAAATCACAGTGCAATTTCAAAAGCCTAATGACGTGACATTAAAATTCATAAAAATGGATGATCAGAGAGAAAGTGGACTATAATCATATATAAATTAAATGTACTATAATGGGTTCATATAAATAAATATCTGAACACAAGGAATTTAAAAATAGGAGTGATATAATAAATAAAATTGATGAAAGAGGTGAAATGGAATAACTCTTGCGAAATGTCGGTGTGGTAATGGGTGTACATGGGAGGGATTAATGAGAGGGAAAAGAGGTATCCCATCATAAAAACATAATAAGGTCAGTATGGGGGAGGTGTGAAAAAATACTTCATCATTTTTAATTGATATATAAAAGGGTATTACAATATAAGGAAACTTGGAAAAATGAGCAAGGAAGGAACACTTACTTGGATGTGTGATCCCAAGTGCTTGGGAGAGGATTCTTGAGTTCATGGGGGAGCCTTGGGGGGACTCTAGGGAGTTTAGAGAAGAGGTAGGGTGAGATTAATGAAGTTTTAGAGAATATTAATGGGTGATTTGGGGGGATTATATAGGAAAGGAGGGGGAATTCATTATTATTTAGATTTTAGACACTACACAATAAAAATAATCAAAACCAAAAACCAACCCAAGGATTTTCCAATGGTTTCTAGCCTTTAGGAGTAGAAAATATTATTGTATTAGGAAAAGGACTGATGATATTAAAATATTTCCCTTTCCTATGTGGAGGTGATTCACACTCTTAATGGAAAGAAATTTAAAATCTAAAAATATATTATTGATTTTGGAGGAATCAATAAGGAACTAGAACATAATTAAAATAAATATAAAATCACATTATTTTAAATTGAAAACATATATATGGTGTAATATCCCTTTTATTGTATCTATTATATCACAATTGGGTCATTATGATGTCATAAAAACACTATATATTTATACATTATTCAATTTTTACCCAAACAATCGACTGTGTCAGAATATTCTGAATAATTAACCATTGGATAATTTAGAAATCTTGGTTCCAAAAATAATATTCATTTTATCTAACTAATTTTCTAAATATGGGAATTTTCACTTATATAATGAAAAACTCACATTTATTGAAAATTGACGGGTTTTGACAAGAAAATGTTTTTAAACCTTAATAAAAATTACATTTTCCTTCATAAAATATTCATACTAATTTATTATTAATAAAATTAATATTATAATAATATTTTATTAAAATATTAAATATTTCAAAAAGTTATTAATTCCTTAAAATAAATTCTTTACAATTACAGTTTTTGTTTTATTATATAAAAATATAACTATTATCAAACTGATTAATTAATCATTTACAGATATGGAACTGATATAATCATCATTTAAAATAATTATATTGATAATATTATTTATTAAACACATAGTTTGATATAGAAATGTATATATTTGTCAAAAGTACCATTTTTACCTAAAAATTTAATTTGTTAAATTCATCATTTTTTAAGAAAGATTATTCAAATAAAATAATAAATGGAATACGAATTTTATTTATTGAGAGGGATTAAACAATATGTGACTAATACCTTGTTACATAACCCCTTATAACACCATCATAAGACTTAAGGGTAAGGTGTGAAATAGTGACAGACTCTTCGGGTGGGTCAGATAAATTGTCTGGGTGGTAATCTCTGTTAATGTAAACTTCTCCAATAGGTGATTCTATTCAAGACTAACGTGTTGATGCTCAAATTGATATTTTTCAAGAGATAATACCAATGAAACTACCTCCTCTTCTCGATCTTAAAAATGAGCTTCGTATGGCCCGAGTCTACTGGATGAAGCCATCCTCGCCTTTGTCTATGTCGAAAGGATTTTTTAAAACCATAAATTTATTTTAGTTGTGTGATCACTATTCAATAGCTATGTTATCAACACTAATGATAATAATGGTTATTTAAACCCAATAATAAAAAAAGAGTGTCTGTGTTTTCTATATCCATAATACCTAAAAATAAAGGTAATTTTATTCATAAATGATTGGGTTGTTACAACCTTTCCCCCTTAAAAAATTTCACACTATAAATTTCGTTTTCTCATAATAAAATATATGAGGGTAAATCTTCCTCATCACTTACTTTGGTTCCCATATATCTTTTTCAAACTTGTCATTTCTCTATAACATTTTACGAGGGTAATTATCTAATTTCGTAGAGATTTTCCCTATAATCTATGATTTTCAGAGGTTTCTACTCATAAGAAAGGTCATTATCCAATGGTACCACCACTAGATTGTGTACATGCGATGGGTTAGGTATGTACTTCCTCCAAAGTGATACATGGAAAACATCATGTACTTAAGATAGGTTCTGTGGGAGTACTTGTCAATAGGCAACTACTCTAATGCGATCAAGGATCTCAAAAAGGGTGATGTACCTTGGAATAATATTTCCCTTATTCCAAAATCTCATCACTCTCTTCTATGAAGATATGAAGAGGAAAACCACATCTCCAACATCAAACTCTAGGTCTCATCTATGGTTGTTAACATAGCTCTTTTGTACACGCTGAAAAGCTTTAATGTGCTGCTGGATGGTCTTAACCTTATCCATCATTTCTTCAACCATTTATGTACCTAGATGTTTTCCCTCCCCAACATCATCCCAACATTCCGGTTTTCTTCACCTCATCCCATAAAGGGATTAATATTGATCTATTTGTATTATTGAGTGGAAACTGTTGTTTTAAGAGAACTCAACCAGAGGAATTTTTTGATCCCATCCTTCAGTGATGTTCATTGAGCACACTATAAACATTCCCTCAAGTGTTTCGATATTCTACTTATAATGGACATTAGTTTGTGGATGATGAGACATAACTAAGTTTAGATTAGTATTCAGAGTATTTTGGAGAATCTTTTCGAACAAGGTGGCGAATCTTGGATCTTGATCAGATACAATCGATAGTGGTACACTATGAAGCCTTAAAACTTTTAAGATGTATATCCATTCAAGTTGATCCAATGATAAATCATTTGGAATCTCAATGAAGTGTCCAGTCATTGTAAGACCGTCCAACACAGCCTATATATAATTGTTTCCTTTAGATGTCCAGTGAAAATGTCCATGGTGGTGTTCTCCCATTTCCATGTTGGTATGGATAATGGTTGAATCATCCTATTAGACTCATGCCTCTCAAGCTTCACATACTGACATAGTAGAAACTTTATGTATATTATTAGATCTCTATAATCATGTTATCCCACCAATAATTCTTTTGGAGATCTCGATATGTCTTTGTGTTTCCTGGGTGAATGGAGAAATTTGAACTATGTGAATCATCCAAAAGTTCATTATTTAACTTTAGAATTTTATGGAACACATAGTCTAGACCCAAATCTCACAATTCCTTCTTAATTAACACTGAACAACGAGGATTTACATTTTTTGATAGCTTCCACTTTATTCTGAATTCCCACATTATCTTTTTGATCATTATTTAAACTTTCCAAAAGAGATGGTTGGGCAATCAGTTGTGAAAGGATTAATGGTGTTCCCTTCTTTAGGATTCCCATTTCTATCTTTAAAAAATCTATTATTATTGGATACTTTTCAATTCTCATCAATGATAGAATCACTGGGTTTTTTCTACTTAGGGCATCCTCTACATTGTTCTTCTTCTGAAGGTGGTAATGGATTGAGTAGTCGTAATACTTAATGAGATGTAACCATATTCATTGGTGCATGTTCATCTATTTCTCCATGAATATATATTTTAGACTTTTGTGATCCGTATATATTTCACACTTTTCCCAAAAGAGATAATGCCACCATATTTTCAACACAAAGATCATATATTCCAACTCCAAACCATCCATGAGATAGTTTTTCTTATGAATTTTGAACTGCCTTGAGTCATAGGCAATGAATTTGTTATTCTGTATCAAGACACATCCCCTGACCATCTTTGAAGCTTCACTGAAGATTATAAAAATATCCCCACCTTTGGGTAGTGTGAGCATAATGGCAGTGATAAGCCTCTTTTTCCACTCCATGAATCTTTCTTCACATTAATCATTATAATCAAACTTTATTACCTTCTCATTTAGCTTGGTAGGATGGCTTAACAATCATGAGAAATTTCCCACAAATCAGCGATAATATCCAAAAAACATCAGGATGCTACAGATATCCATAAAAGATGTCAGCCTCAACCATTCCTCAATTTCTTTTGTTTTGGAAGGATCCATAGATTTTCCATTGCTTGTGATGTTATTCCCCATGAATGGTACTTCCTTCCACCTGAAATGAATGTTGTTTTACTTATCATAGATCTTATCCTATCGCGAGGTCTCTAGTATAATGCTTATATTATCCTCATGATGATCCTTGGTTTTAGAGTATATTAGAATATTGTTTATAAAGAATGCCCTAAATTTGTTGAGGTGATCTCTAAAGTCTCTATTCATAAATTCCATGAATATTTCAAGATAATTTGTGGATCCTAAAGGAATTACTATGAATTCATCATGCACGTACCTTGTACTAAAAGTAGTATTGGAGATTTCCTCCTAATTCACCATTACATGGTAATATCTTGACCGCAGATCCACCTTAGTGAAGTATTTTGCTCCACATAGCTGATCAAACAAGTCATAAATTCTTAAAAAATGATACTTGTTCTTTATTGTGATTTTTTGAGCTCATGATAATCAATGAAAAGTCGCATTGAGCCATCCTTCTTTTGAAAAATAGGAGTAGTTCCCCTCCGTGGTGATGCACTTGGGCATATAAACCCTTTATCTATATTCTCTTGTAGTTGTTTCTTTAGCTCCTTAAGCTGAACAACGCCCATTCTATATGAAGTATTGGGTATTGAAAATTCTTCGGGTATAAGATCAATTAATATTTCAACATCTCTTATAGGATTAAGACTAGTCAATTCCTCGAGAAACACATCAGTGAATTCCCTAACAGTTGGCATGTCTTTGAGGATAGTTCCTTCCTTAGACACAATCATCTAATAAAGATACACATGCTCATAGGAAAGTCATATCAATGGTTGATATGATGTTTCTAAAGAAGATTCATCCTCCACCTTGCAATTCTGAATAATCAAGTGGTCGATTCACTATATGAATAGTGATTTCCCTCTTCCATCAATTTATGATGGATTTATATTTGGAAAGCCAATCCATTCCATGAATTGCATAAAATTCCACCAAGGAAAGTATGATGAGTTTGACGGGAAGTTTAATCTAAAAAATGTGATAGGTGAGGAGTTATATACATTGGATGATATAATTACCCTATTTTCCATTCTCACAAACATCTCTACTTCCACAATTTGTAATGGTGTTTGAATTTTTCAACTAAACATTCAGGATATAAAATAATGCGTACAACCAGAATCAGAAAGTACATTCACTATTATTGAATAAATAACCATCATACTTATTATCACTTAATTGTTGGGATTCACTTCAATGATAGTGATGGAAAATTCTATCCATTGCTGCCTTGGAGGTTGTTGGTTCCCTATGAAATCCCTTCACTTTGGTATTTGGTGTAAAAAAATGATCCTATTTTTTGCAGTTGTAGAAATGAACAATGTATTGAGGATTAAACAGAGTGTTCTCTTCCTCTATCATAGTAGCTATTTTTTCTTGTCGACAATCGTTGGCTTGGTTCCCTTCCTTCCCACAACTAAAACATTTATTCTTCCCCTTCAGGAAATATCAATGGTGCTTCATTCCACACCTTGGGTAAGTGAGATGCTGGAATTTCTTAGCACCCATGGATTTATCCATCGAACCACCAGGATTAATGTCCACTTTCATCTTCTTATACCCATGATACCCCTTAGATTCTCTAATCTCGATTTTATCTTTGAGGGAACATCAGACAGTCTCCTCATAGCTGTCAAAGTTGTGGATCACTAGGGTTTTCTATAAGCTAGGTTTTAGCCCACTAAAGAAGTGGTCAACCTTGTATTTGGGGGTAATAAATAACCCAGAGGAAAATCATGAATTTCTGGTGATTTTTTCCTCTTATTCACAAATATATTCATCATCCTTTGTCTTGAGTGCAAGGAAACTTTTTTCCATCTTAATATGAAGGGTGCGGGGAAAATATTTATCAAAAAACATTTTCTAGATTCTTTCCATTCCATCACCTCAATATCTTCCTAAGTATTCAGATTTTTGATCCATGTCCACAATTGATTAGCCTCACCCTCTATACAATAAGCAACTAGAATAATATTCCATTTTTTACAAAATTTAATGATGTAGATGATCTTCTCAATGGCGTTGATCCATTCTTCAGCAATTGAGGCATCGAATGATACAATGAATGTTGGAGGCCTTTGTCCCATGAATCTTTCGATTATGAATAGTTCTTTCTTAGGGGGGTTGTATGTTCCTCTTGATCCATGTTTCTATTCAAAACCTGAGTTAACTATGAGAGTATCATGAAAATGTTTTTGATTCCCACTCCCATCAGATTGGGCATCTCATTAGAAAAATAATCACATTGATCTTGGCATCAGTTGTTAGCTTGAGTCTTTATATTACTGGGAATTGGGTAGAATGATTTGAGAAATAGGGGTAATTATTTTAAACTATTAAACACATAAAGGGGCATCCATTGAAAAAGTGATAACTTATAAATTACATTTATTTTTTTAACTTATGAATTTATAGGCATCAATCTATGTTATCCATGATCTATTTTATTTGGTATTTTAATATAGGATTTTCCCTTTTCCCTTAATAATGGTTTATACTAGGAATATTAATTTAACAAATAATATCCCTTGAGAGAATTGATCCAAGAGTGTAGCAAGCCCCATTTCCATGCACCAGTTCTCATTTGAGTCTAGCTCATAGTGGTGTTTTCTGGTTTTAACTTAAGATACATCTATACAAGAGCCACCTATACTTGTTCATATCCACACATGGATGTATTTTATTGAAAAACCACTTACTCTATACTCACCAAAATTTAGGGATATTTTTATTATACTTATTCTTATCCCTAATGCTTTCACTAGGGTTTTCAAATCCTAAAAATAAAAACTAAGCCTATACTTTGATACCAGTTATAATGACCCTATAATTTATTACAGACACAAAAATGATTTATTACATAAACATAAACATAATGAAACCAATAATATCTAGAGGTCTAGTTTTTTTTGGATTAGGAACATTACATTACAAATTAATACATAAAATACAACATCTTTATTGAAAACTTATTTTACATGACCACAACATTCGTTTGTACATAACATTTCATGGGACAACCTGAAGACATACATAAAAAAAGTTTGAGTTATACATACCTGTAAGGGAGTAAAAAAGGCATAACATGAATAATATAATACATTTTGGGATATACACATATCAATGGAGCATACACGATACATGATCATAAAGGCACGATATTGCATGATCATCATACCAGGGAAATGTGGAAACAACTTAAAACAACACATCATTAACATAAAGGAATCAGGTAACCTATATCACAACATGGTAGACAAATTTACCAAAGGAAATATGGTAATACCCTATCCCATCATGATGTATCATGATACTAATAATTACCCAATGCATTGGAGCACTATCCGGGCTCACCCTTCATAATCATTTCAACCTCATGCTTAAGTGTGCCACATAGATCATATATCACAGATTCATTAAAAATCATCATTTATTTCATGATAATGGATTTTGGAATAAATACATGAAATTATATAATCAATAAGTATATATTCATAAATTTGAATACCCTTGATAGATAAATGGTTATGGTATTCACTACATGATGATTTTGGCATGGAAAATCGTGGTGCAATTTCGACAGCCTCACGACGTGACATAAAAATTCATAAAAATGGTTGATGAGAGAGAAAGTGATATATCATCATATATAAATGAAATGGATAGTAAGGGTATCATATAAATACATTTTCTAAAACAAGTAATTTGTAAATAGAAGGTGTAACAAAATAACAAATCATGAAGAAATAGGGGAAATGAAATAACTCTTAGGAAATTCCATCATGGTAATGAGTGTACATGGGAGGGATTAATGATATAGAATCAGGTATCCCATACTAAAAATAATATAATGTATGTTATAGGGAGGTGAAAAAACACACCCCATCATTTTTAATTGAAAAATAAAATGGTATAACATTATAATGAAACATGGACAAAAATGGGAAAGGAAGGAACCCTTACTTGGACGTGTGATCCCAATGGCTTGAGAGAAGTTTATTGGAAGCTTGGGGTTACTTTTGAAGACTCTAGGGAGTTTATATAAATGTGCGGATGATCTTAAAGGTTTTTTATTTAAGAGTAATGGGTTTTTTTGTGGGTTTATATAGGAAAGGATGAAGAATTCATTATTATATAGGTTTCTAACACTACACACTAAAAAATTTCAAAACCGCAAACCAATCCGTATTTTTTCCCATGGTTTCAGGAAAAGGGGAGTGTAAAATATTATTTTATTAGAAAAATTGAATAAGTTATTAAAATATTTCCCTTTCTTATGTGGAGGTGAGTCACACTCTGAAGTAAATGAATTTAAAATCATAAAATATATTATAGATTTTGTAGGATTAACTAAGACATTATAAATTAAGTCAAATAAATATAAAATCACATTATATTAATTTTAAAACATATATTTGGTATAATATAACTTTTATGGTATTTATTAAATCACTATTTGATTATTATGACATCATAAAACACAATATATATTTATATATTATTTAATTTTTACCAAAAAAATTGACTGTCTCACAACATTATAAAAAATTAACTATTGGATAATTTTGATATTTTGATTCCAAAAATAATTTTAATTTTATCAAAATAATTGTATGTATATGTGATTTTTTACTTTTGAAATGAGAACCAATATTTATTGAAAATTTATGGGTTTTAAGAAAAATATTCTTTAAACCATAATAAATATTACATTTGAATTCATAAAAATCATATAATCAATTATTATTAATAAAAGTAATTTTATAATAATATTTTATTAAAATATTATATATTTCAAAAATTCATAAATTCCTCAAAATAAATTCGTTAAAATCACAGTTTCTATTTTATTGTATAAAAATATAAATCTTATCAAACTAATTACCTAATAAATTATAGATAAGGAACTGATACAATCATCATTTATAAGAATTTTTTTATAATATTATTAAAGTTTAATATAATAATGTATATATTTCTCAAAAGTAAAAATTTTACCTGAAAAGTCATTTTATCAAATTAATTATTTTTTATAAAAAAACTATTCTAATAAAATAATTTATTGAATAAGACTTTTATTAATAGAGAGCGATTACAAAATAAGTAAATAATACTTTTTTACATAACCTCTTATATCACTCGCACAAGACCAATGGGGGGGGGTTTGTAGAGGGAAGGGTGTCTAGGAGGGGGGTGGGGGTGTCCAGGGGGTGGAGGGGGTGTATATGAGAGTGGGGGGGGGGGGGTTGCAGAGGGAAGGGTGTCTAGGAGGGGGTGGGGGTGTCCAGGGGGTGGCGGGGGTGTCTATGAGAGTGGTGGGGGGGGGGGGTGTCCCAGGGAGTGTCTGGGGGGTGGCAATCTAAGGGGTTTCTAGGAGGGAGGGGGGGTGGGGGGTCCCGAAGGGGGTTTGGGAGTTCACAGGAGTGTCCAAGAGGGGGGTGGGTGTTCAATGGGGTTTTAGGGGGGTCCAGGGGAGTGTCTAGGAGGGAGGGGGTGTGTTAGGGGCAGGTGGGGGTGAAAGGGATTGGGGGGGGGGGGGGTTAGGGGAAGGGTGGGTGAAAGAGCTTCTTCATAAAAAATAAAAAAAAACATCTCAAGTTTTTAATAATAATATATATGTAGTTGATTCAATGCTTGGGTTATTCATAATAGCTTAAATCATTGTGATTTGAGCTGAATGAGTGATGTTTGAAAAATAGAGAGCATTATTAATGATCATGTTATTTACTATTGGGATGTACATATCAATCTGAATTTTATTTATTCATTGTTGGTTATGGGTTCATGTATCATTTATCATATATAGTCGACGCACTGATCACATATATATAACAAGGTGTTATATCTCATTTCTCTTCCAACTATTATCATATAGGTGGATTCTTATGGTGATGCCAGTTCTATCCACCACCATCGAAGACAGTGATTTCAACATTAGATTTGGGTAAGGTTTATTCCATTTTTATTCTTTGGACTAATTTTAATTAGGTTTTTATTTTTATTTTTGGGTTCCTTATATTTTTTTTTTGTGTGTTTTGGATTTTGTTGAGGTGAATTCAAGTCGCCAATGACAAAGGATTACATGTCTATTAATAGGTGGGAATATATATATATAAGTTCCCCTTTTATATATATTCACTCATTGTAGTATGAATATATATATTTGGGCTAGGTGTGATTATATATATATATATGAAAAATGCATACATGTGTAAGTGTGAAGGGGTATATGTAAATATAAACATATATCTAAAGACCCCCTTGGGAATATTTGGTCATGAAAATATGTACATAAGGGCTAGGTGTCCTTATATATATGTGAAGTTGCATATTCATGCAAGTGAAAAAAAAGGAAGATTTGAGTTTTTGTCAAAAGCAAACATGCCTTGAGGTTGAGGTAGGTTCCCTCTGCCTAAATCTTCAATTTGAATTGTATACTTTTCTGATTGATTTGAAAACTTGTATCCATTATTTATTTATTATTTTAGAAAATGGTTTTCTAATAACCACCATCTTTTTCAAGGAAGAAAATGAATATATCCCTCGAACTTATTTGTAGACCTTGTTTTCTTTATAAATTAAGAGTTTACTTCAACTAACAAAAATGATGATATCATCCGCGAACATCAGTTGAGATTTTCCCAGTACAAGATTCTGAAACTGAAATGAAGATATATTTCCTTCATGGATGTTCTTAGTAATATTTATATAATAGTTATCTTAAGATAGGATGAATTTGTTTAGGGATAGGGTATCTCCTTACCTAGTCCCCAAACATATTTGAAGAATTTGAAGTTCTTCCCCAGGAAATAAATGGACATCCATGGTAAATTGAAGCAACTAAAAATAGTTTCAATAAATCCAATAGAAAAACCCATGAATGATAACACCTTGACGATGAAATACCATTCTACCCGATCATAGGCTTTTCCTATGTCCAAAATAATGGAAATATTGGATCCAATATCCCTTTTTTTAAATCACCAATCCCCTCTTGTGAAAATTGACAGCACCCTAGATTTTCCTGCAATTCAAAAACCCATATTGATCATCTATAATCCATTGAAGTAGAATCTGGGATAGACACGTGTTAACCACACTAGCCAAAAAGTTGTAGGAAAAGTTACAAAGGCTGATAGATCTCTATTGAATCAACAAATAAGGATCTATAAGTTTAGGGATATGAACCAGGAAGGTGGATCTAGCCATGCGCAGGATGCTTCCACCCTAGAAGATGTCATGCACCACTACCACTAGATATTTCTTAACTAGTTCCCATGAGTCAACATAGAATAAACCATGCTAACCTTTTGGGCTGGGTGTGCTAGAATGGTAATGATAAAGCACTAACTCATGTATCTCATGCTCTTCCAAAACTAAAACCAATATGAAATTATCACTAATAGTCACTTCTCTAGGTAAGGCTTCAAAGGGATCTTATTGAAAACTTAGATAGCCACTAAGCCAGACTGGTCGCTGTAAGAAGAGACTAAAATTCTCATCGTCCATAATTATTAATTCTTCATGACCAACAACGAATGAACCATCCTCCCATAAAATATTGGGTGTGGTAAGTCTTTGCTTCTCTTTGAGGGAATCATGAAACAATATGGAGTTTTGTCTCTTTTTTCAAGATAGGTAACCCAGGATATCTTGAAAGATGATAATTCAGGATCTAGGAGCCTTTCCACCAATATATTCTTATTGTGAATCAGTTCTTTAAAAATAACATCATTCCATCCCTTCTTGGCAGGGGGCTTGCAGGGGGAGGGGAAACTGGTAAGGGGGTGGTCTGCAGGGCAGGAAGAGATGGTAGGGGGGAGGGTTGAGGGGGTCATGGGTTAGGGGGGAGTGGGGAGGTCTACAGGGTAGGGGTAGGGGGTATAAGGGCAGGTGGAAGGGGGTAGGGGTAGGTGGTAGGGGGAGTGGGGAGGTCTGCAGGGCAGGGGGAGGGTGCAGGGGGGGTTTGAAGGTTATTGGGGAGGGTTCAGGTGTGGTGTAAGTGGGGAAGGGTAGGGAGGTTCAAGGGGGTGGGGATAGGGGGTGGAAGGGGGTCTGTAGGGTAGTGGGGAGGGTGCAGGCGCGAGGCAAGCGGGGAGGGGGGTGCAAGGGGGTGGGGTAGGGGGTGCAAGGGGGGTGGGGCAGGGGTGTAGTTAGTCTCTATAGGTTTCTTTAATCTTATTTAAGGTTTAATAACCATTTCAATCCATATCTAACTCCCCCATTTCTTTATGATTATGTTTCATCAAATATGACCACCAATTTACAATAGATTGCTTTCAGTAAATGATGGCTTGATATCACTTGCAACAGATTGCTGTGTAGAGGGGGTCTATCCAGGGGGTGTCCAGGAGGGATGTGGGGATGTCCTGGGGGAGAGGGTGTCTAGGTTAATAAGACACTAGATAATTGAGGAAGGTTTCGTTTATTCTAAATAGGGATTAATAAATCATTATAAAAATAAATGACCAAGGGAAAATCTTTAAATCACTACTATTAGTTATTAATATTGTGGTGAAATGTTAGGAAATTTGGTAAAGAAGAAGGTGAACCAATAGTTTATGGAAACTACCCTATTGAAAAACATGTCTCAAAATTACTTGGGGTGAAATTATAGGAAATTTGGTAAGGCAGATGGTGAGCCAATAGTTTATGGCACTTTCCCTATTGTAAAACATGTCTCACAATTACTTATGGGCCACACGATATTGGAAAGCCACACTCAAACCACATGAAGCATCTGGAAAACTACCAAGACAATCACATCGTTTCCTTGGTTAGAAACATGGTTAAAAAAATTATGATAAAACCATGAAAAACAACCTTGGATCCCCATAGTGAAATACTCGACAATTACTACATAGTTATTACAAATCATCCAAACATTATATTTTCCTGAACAGTTTCTTCCAAAAATTCGAGATTTTTTTCCACATTTCTATACAACCTATATAATTTTCCTATGGATAAACCAAGATAAAAATAATATATAAATTTTTATAGAGGGAATCAAAATTCTCACAACAAAAATAATTTAAATCCCTAGAAGGTTCTTAATATTGTAGAGTCACAATTAGAGAAGACCACTAAAACTTCTTCAATGATTTACACTCCCACATCCCATGGATATCCCATTTTTACTTCAACATTACAAAAATAATGGGAATTTATTTACCATGCTATACCATTTCATAGAGATCCATAATCTAAACTGGTCCAATAATATTGGTGTTGGGGGGGGTGTCCCGGGGGTCCAGGGGGTTGTCTAGTGGGGGGGGGGGGTGTCCAGTGGGGTGTCCAAGGGGGGTGTCCAGGGGGGGCTAGTTCATTGGGGACCTAGGGGAAGATTCCAGTGGGGGGTGTTCAGTGGGGATGTATAACGGGGGAGGGGTTGTCCACAGGGGGGGGGTGTCTTGGTGGTGTATCAGGTTTGGTGTCTATGTAAAAATTTGTAATCATTATTCTATTCACCTTTGATTCCTTCATTCATTATTGTTGAATTCCAATGAAATGTTTCTGGAATCTGTATGTACTTATGTGTTTTCATATTTTATATGCACTTATTCTTTATAGAACTTTTAATTTGTATTTAATGACGATATTGACTCATTCCATATCAAGATTCAATATTTCTTCATTTATTTTTTTGATTCAATTTCATGCTGTGAGGTCTTCTGGATTAGTTGAAGGCTCTTCTCACCCTTGATTGGTCTCTATTCATGCGATCTATAAAACCCACAACCCAACACTCTAGAAATTAACTTAAGATGGAATACATTCAGATGATGGGAAAATGTCAATGCGTCCTAATTCTATGGAGCTTACTCAAGATGTCGTATATTTGAAGAAATTTCCACTTCATTGATGTAACTCAAGTTTCCATTATAAATTTCTTGACATGTTATTTCAGATGTAAAATCTAAATCTTTTTTTTCACAGCCTTCATGAGTTCATGTTGATGTTTTTGGAAATAAAATGGAATATATATATATGATTTGAATGAATAGATAATATTAGAATATTTATATGATTTCAAATAAAATTTAACAGTCCCGTGCATTTGCACGGGGGGCGTAGTAGTTTGATTTTTTTTCCAAGAATTTTAAAACTTTTTCACATCTAGGGTCCCCTAATCCCTTAATTTTTGTTTTATAGACATTGATAGTTGGGAGATTGTTATCTAACTGCATAACTAGATTTTTATACTATCATGTAGAAAACAAGAATTTATCAATAGCTCGTCTTAGAATTTCATTCTATTGATATAACAGTGTTCATTTGCAGGGGGGTGTCTGTCTGGGGGGGGGGCTGTCTAAGGGTGTGCACAGGGGGGGGGGGGGGGTCCAGCAGGGGGGTCCAGTAGGGGGGGATGTTGTCCAGGGGGTCCAGCGGGGGGGGGGGGGGCTGTCAAGGGGGGTTGTTGTCCAGAAGGGAGGGGTGCTGCAGTCCAGCAGGGGGCTGCTTTCTAGGGGGGTCTAGTAAGGGGGGGGGGGGGGGGTGCTATCTAGGGGGTCCAGGAGGGGGGGGGGCTATCTAGATGTGTCTAGAAAGGGGGGGGGGGGGGGCTATTGTCCAGGGGTGTCCAGTGGGGGGGGGTATACTGTCTAGAAATGGGGGGCTATCCAAGGGGGTCCAGTAGGGGTGGGGGGCTGTCCAGGGGGGTCCAACAGCGGGGGATACTATCCAAGGGGTCCAGAAAGGGGTGGGGGGATGCTATCTAGTAGGGTCTTGTAGGGGTGTTTCTATCCAGGGGTGTCCAGCAGGGGGTAAGGGGTGTGCAGGGGGCCTATGGGTGAAAGGGATGTTCCGGTGGGGGGTTTCGGTCTGGGGGGGCTGCTGTCTGGGGGGGGGGGACCAGCAGGGGTGTGTCCAGTAGGGGGTATGCTATCCAGGGGGTTTAGAGAGGGGGGGGGGGTGTACAAGGGGACCTGGGGGTGTAGGGGAAATGTGTGTGTGTGTGGGGAGGGGATGTCTACGGGGAGAAAGGGGTGGTGTCCAGTATGAAGCATTGGTGTTGCAAGGGGGGTACAGCAGGGGGCTGCTGTCCAGGGGTGCGGGTTGTCTAGTAGGGGTGGTGTAAGGGGAGTCCAACCAGGGGCTTGGGGTGTTCAAGGGATGTGAAAGGGGTCTGTCTAAGAGTGCACTGGGGGTCTGCCTAGGGGTGCAGGGGGGTCTGTCCGGGGGGGGGGGGCTATCCAGGTGTACAAGGAGGATCTATCCAGGGGTGCAAGGGTGTTCTTTAGGGGTGAAAGGGGGTTCTGTCTAGGGGTGCAAGGGTGCAGGGGGGTCTGTCCAGGGGTTCATAGGGGGTGGTTTTTTTATGAAATGGCGAAGGATATAGCCACAGGTTCAAACCCCGGATAAATTCTAATAGTCATGGTTCATTGAACCATGGATGGTATTGGCGTGGCTATAGGGCCAAACCTATAGCCACAATTCAAACCATGAATATAGTCCAATAGCCACACCAATACGAACAACGGTTCTAAGAAATGTGGCTTTAAGCAATATCCACAGTATTTGGGCTTATATCCATGGTTCCAAACCATGGCAATAGCCTAAATTTCTAATAGTGTCATTACAGGATATATAGTGGTGCCAAGATCATCAATTCTCGGGTCTAGCTGTTATAAAACAAAAAAATGTCCCGCATCCCAATGTGTGGGCCGAACCAGAGCATGAATCTTCAATACCAGAACTACATATGTCTTGATTCCTATCATCACTTGTTTTTTAGTCATAGAACGATATAAAATCATGGGATAAACCAAAAAATGTAATAGGATAAAAATTTACCCCTGACTACATATGGGCCATACCTATACAACATACATCACTACTACATGAGGTTTATAATGACCCTCGTCTTTATTACACAATTAAACATGATTTAGTACACAAAAATGAACTTAATACAACCCAAATGATCAATAGGTGATGTGTATTTGGGGATTAGGAACATTACAAGACAAATAAAGACATAAAATACAAAAATCATTATTGAAAACTTCTTTTACATGACCAAAACATTCCTTAATACTTAGTATTTCATGGGATAACATGAGGAAATACATAAGAAAAGGGTGAGAAATTAATCCTAATAACGGATTAAAAAAGGAATAACATGAATAATACATTAAATGTTAGGGAATATTCATATCAATAGAGTATAATAGAAACATGAACATAAAGGAATGATATAACATGATCATCATAACATGGAAATGTGGAAGCAACATAAAACACTGCATCATAAACATAAAATAATCAGGTAACCCCTATCCCAACATGGTGGAGAAATATCCTAAAAGGAATTAGATAAACCCTTGTCCAAACATGGAGTATCATGATACTAAACATTACTTAATGCTTTGGAGCGCTATACGGGTGCACCCTTCATAATAATTTCAATATCAATCTTAATTGTTCCACATAGATCATATAACATGGATTCATTAAACATAAACATTTATTCCACAATAATGGAATGTTGAATACATAAATTGAAGACTATAATCAATATGTATATGATTTAAAAGGTTAATACACTTTATATATAAATGGTCATGGTATTCACTACATGATGATTTTGGCATGGAAAATCACAGTGCAATTTCAAAAGCCTAAGGACGTGACATTAAAATTCATGAAAATGGATGATCAGATAGAAATTGGACTATAATCATATATAAATAAAATTTACTATAATGGGGTCATATAAATAAATATCCAAACACAAGGAATTTAAAAATAGGAGTGACATAATAAATAAAATTGATGAAATAGGTGAAATAGAATAACTCTTGCGAAATGTCGGTGTGGTAATGGGTGTACATGGGAGGGATTAATGAGAGGGAAAAGAGGTATCCCATCATACAAACATAATATGGTCAGTATGGGGGAGGTGTGAAAAAATACTTCATCATTTTTAATTGAAAAATAAAAGGGTATTACAATATAAGGAAACTTGGAAAAATGAGCAAGGAAGGAACACTTACTTGGATGTGTGATCCCAAGTGCTTGGGAGAGGATTATTGAGTGCTTGGGGGAGCCTTGGGAGGACTCTAGGGAGTTTAGAGAAGATGTAGGGTGAGATTAATGAATTTTTAGAGAATATTAATGGGTGATTTTGGGGGATTATATAGGAAAGGAGGGGGAATTCATTATTATTTAGATTTTAGACACTACACAATAAAAATAATCAAAACCAAAAACCAACCCCTGGATTTTCCAATGGTTTCTAGCCTTTAGGAGTAGAAAATATTATTGTATTAGGAAAAGGACTGATGATATTAAAATATTTCCCTTTCCTATGTGGAGGTGATTCACACTCTTAATGGAAAGAAATTTAAAATCTAAAAATATATTATTGATTTTGGAGGAATCACTAAGGAACTATAAAATAATTAAAATAAATATAAAATCACATTATTTTAAATTTAAAACATATATATGGTGTAATATCCCTTTTATTGTATTTATTATATCACAATTGGGTCATTATGATGTCATAAAAACACTATATATTTATACATTATTCAATTTTTACCCAAACAATCGACTGTCTCAGAATATTATGAATAATTAACCATTGGATAATTTAGAAATATTGGTTCCAAAAATAATATTCACTTTATCTAACTAATTTTCTAAATATGTGAATTTTCACTTTTAAAATGAAAAACTGACATTTATTGAAAATTGACGGGTTTTGACAAGAAAATGTTTTTAAACCTTAATAAAAATTACATTTTACTTCATAAAATTTTCATACTCATTTATTATTAATAAAATTAATATTATAATAATATTTTATTAAAATATTAAATATTTCAAAATGTTATTAATTCCTTAAAATAAATTCTTTAAAATTACAGTTTTTGTTTTATTGTATAAAAATATAACTATTATCCAACTGATTAATTAATCATTTACAGATATAGAACTGATATAATCATCATTTAAAATAATTATATTGATAATATTATTTATTAAACACATAGTTTAATATAGAAATGTATATATTCATCAAAAGTACCATTTTTACCTAAAAAATCAATTTATTAAATTCATCATTTTTTAAGAAAGAATATTCAAATAAAATAATAGATGGAATAAGAATTTTATTTATATAGAGGGATTAAACAATATGTGACTAATACCTTGTTACATAACCCCTTATAACAACCTCATAAGACCTAAGGGTAAGGTGTGAAATAGTGACCGACTCTTCAGGCGGGTCAGATAAATTGTTTGGGTGGTAATCTCTATTAATGTAAACTTCTCCTATAGGTGATTCTATTCAAGACTAACACGTTGATGCTCAAATTGAGATTGTTCAAGAGATAATCCCAATGAAACTACCTCCTTTTCTAGATCTCAAAAATGAGCTTCATATGGCCCGAGTCTACTGGATGAATCCATCCTCGCCTTTGTCTATGTCGAAAGGATTTTTTAAAACCATAAATTTTTTTTAGTTGTGTGATCACTGTTCAATAGCTATATTATCAACAGTAATGATAATAATGGTCATTTAAACCCAATAATAAAAAAAGAGTGCCTGTGTTTTCTATATCCATAATACCTTAAAATTAAGGTAATTTTATTCATTAATGATTGGGTTGTTACAACCTTTCCCCCTTAAAAAATTTCACACTAGAAATTTCCTTTTCTCACACTAAAATAGATGAGGGTAAATCTTCCTCATCAATTACTTTGGTTCCCATATATCTTTTTCAAACTTGTCGTTTCTCTATAACATTTTACGAGGGGCATTATCTTATTTCTTAGAGATTTTCCCTATAATCTATGATTTTCAGAGGTTTCTACTCATAAGAAAGGTCATTATCCAATGGTACCACCACTAGATTGTGTACATGCGATGGGTTAGGTATGTACTTCCTCCAAAGTGATATATGGAAAACATCATGTACTTAATATAGGTTCTGTGGGAGTACTTGTCAATAGGCCACTACTCTGATGCGATCAAGGATCTCAAAAAGGGTGATGTACCTTGGAATATTATTTCCCTAATTCCAAAATCTCATCACTCTCTTCTATGAAGATATGAAGAGGAAAACCACATCTCCAACATCAAACTCTAGGTCTCATCGATGGTTGTTAACATAGCTCTTTTGTACATGCTGAAAAGATTTAATGTGCTACTGGATGGTATTAACCTTATCCATCATTTATTCAACCATTTATGTACCTAGATGTTTTCCCTCCCCAACATCATCCCAACATTCCAGTGTTCTTCACCTCATCCCATAAAGGGCTTAATATTGATCTATTTGTATTATTGAGTGGAAACTGTTGTTTTAAGAGAACTCAACCAGAGGAATTTTTTGATCCCATCCTTCAGTGATGTTCATTGAGCACACTATAAACATTCCCTCAAGTGTTTAGATATTCTACTTAGAATGGACATCATTTTGTGGATGATGATACAGAACTAAGTTTAGATTAGTATTCAGAGTATTTTGGAGAATCTTTTCGAACAAGGTGGCGAATCATGGATCTTGATCAGATACAATCGATAGTGGTACACCATGAAGCCTTAAAACTTTTAAGATGTATATCCATTCAAGTTGATCCAATGAGAAATCATTTGGAATCTCAATAATGTTTCTAGTCATTGTAAGACCGTCCAACACAACCTATATATAATTGTTTCCTTTGGATGTCCGGTGACAAAGTCCATGGTGGTGTTCTCCCATTTCCATGTTGGTATGGGTAATGGTTGAATCATCCTCTTAGACTCATGCCTCTCAACCTTCACATACTGACATAGTAGAAACTTTTATGTATATTCTTAGATCTCTATAATGATGTTATCCCACCAATAATTCTTTTGGAGATCCTGATATGTCTTTGTGTTTCCTGGGTGAATGGAGAAATTTGATCTATGTGAATCATCCAAAAGTTCATTATTTAACTTTAGATTTTATGGAACACATAGTCTAGACCCAAATCTCACAATTCCTTCTTAATTAAAACTGAACTATGAGGATTTACATTTTTTGATAGCTTCCACTTTATTCTGAATTCCCACATTATCTTTTTGATCATTCTTTAAACTTTCCAAAAGAGATGGTTGGGCAATCAGTTGTGAAAGGATTAATGGTGTTCCCTTCTTTAAGATTCCCATTTCTATCTTCAAAAAACTATGATTATTGGATCCTTTTCAATTCTCATCAATGATTGAATCACTGGGTTTTTTCTACTTAGGGAATCCTCTACATTGTTCTTCTTCTGAAGGTGGTAATGGATTGAGTAGTCGTAATACTTAATGAGATGTAACCATATTCATTGGTGCATGTTCATCTATTTCTCCATGAATATATATTTTAGACTTTTGTGATCCGTATATATTTCACACTTTTCCCAAAAGAGATAATGGCACCGTATTTTCAACACAAAGATCATATATTCCAACTCCAATCCATGCATGAGATAGTTTTTCTTATGAATTTTGAACTGCCTTGAGTCATAGGCAATGACATTGTTATTCTGTATGAACACACATCCTATGACCATCTTTGAAGCTTCATTGAAGATTATAAAAATATCCCCACCTTTGGGTAGTGTGAGCATAATGGCAGTGATAAGCCTCTTTTTCCACTCCATGAATCTTTCTTCACATTAATCATTACAATCAAACTTTATTACCTTCTCATTTAGCTTGGTAGGAGGGTTTAACAATCATGAGAAATTTCCCACAAATCAGCGATAATATCCAAAAAACATCAGGATGCTACGGATATCCATAAAAGATGTCAGCCTCAACCATTCCTCAAATTCTTTTGTTTTGGAAGGATCCATAGATTTCCCATTGCTTGTGATGTTATTCCCCATGAATGGTACTTCCTTCCACCCGAAATGAATGTTGTTTTACTTATCATAGAACTTATCCTATCCCAAGGTCTCTAGTATAATGCTTATATTCTCCTCATGATGATCCTTGGTTTTAGAGTATATTAGAATATTGTTTATAAAGAATGCCCTAAATTTGTTTAGGTGATATCTAAAGTCTCTTTTCATAAATTCCATGAATATTTCAAGATAGTTTGTGGTTCCTAAAGGAATTACTATGAATTCATCATGCACGTACCTTGTACTAAAAGTAGTATTGGAGATATCCTCCTAATTCACCATTACATGGTAATATCCCGACCGCAAATCCACCTTAGAGAAGTATTGTGCTCCACATAGCTGATCAAACAAGTCGTAAATTCTTAAAAAATGATACTTGTTCTTTATTGTGATTTTTTGAGCTCATGATAATCAATGCAAAGTCCCATTGAGCCATTCTTCTTCTTGAAAAATAGGAGTAGTTTCCCTCCTTGGTGATGCACTTGGGCATATAAACCCTTTATCCATATTCTCTTGTAGTTTTTTCTTTAGCTCCTTAAGCTGAACAACACCCATTCTATATGAAGTATTGGGTATTGAAAATTCTTCGGGTATAAGATCAATTAATATTTCAACATATCTTATAGGATTAAGACTATTCAATTCCTCGAGAAACACATCAGTGAATTCCCTAACAGTTGGCATGTCTTTGAGGATAGTTCCTTCTTTAGACACAATCATCTAATAAAGATACACATGCTCATAGGAAAGTCATATCAATGGTTGATATGATGTTTCTAAAGAAGATTCATCCTCCACCTTGCAATTGTGAATAATCAAGGGGTTGATTCACTATCTGAATAGTGATTTCCCTCTTCCATCAATTTATACTGGATTTATATTTGGAAAGCCAATCCATTCCATGAATTGCATAAAATTACACCAATTAAAGTATGATGAGTTTGACAGGAAGTTTAATCTAAAAAATGTGATAGGGGAGGAGTTATATACATTGGATGATATAATTACCCTATTTTCCATTCTCAAAAACATCTCTACTTCCACAATTTGTAATGTTGTTTGCATTTTTCAACTAAACATTCAGGATATAAAATAATGCGTACAACCAGAATCAGAAATTACATTCACTATTATTGAATAAATAACCATCATACTTATTACCACTTCATTATTGGGATTCACTTCAATGATAGTGATGGAAAATTCTCTCCATTACTGCCTTGGAGTTTGTTGGTTCCCTATGAAAACCCTTCACTTTGGTATTTGGTGTAAAAAAATGAACCTATTTTTTGCAGTTGTAGAAATGAACAATGTATTGAGGATTAAACAGAGTGTTATCTTCCTCTATCATAGTAGCTATTTTTTCTTGTCGACAATCGTTGGCTTGGTTCCCTTCCTTCCCACAACAAAAACATTTATTCTTCCCCTTTAGGAAATATCAATGGTGCTTCATTCCACACCTTGGGTAAGTGAGATGCTGGAATTTCTTAGCACCCATGGATTTATCCATCGAACCGCCAGGATTAATGTCCACTTTCATCTTCTTATACCCATGATACCCCTTAGATTCTCTGATCTCGATTTTATCGTTGAGGGAACATCAGAAAATCTCTTCATAGCTGTCAAAGTTGCGGATCACTAGGGTTTTCTGTAAGCTAGGTTTTAGCCCACTAAAGAAGTGGTCAACCTTGTATTTGGGGGTAACAAAAAACCCATAGGCGAATCATGAATTTCTAGTGATTTTTTCCTCTTATTCACAAATATATTCATCATCCTTTGTCTTGAGTGCAAGGAAACTTTTTTCCATCTTAATATGAAGGGTGAAGGGAAAATATTTATCAAAAAACATTTTCTAGATTCTTTCCATTCCATCACCTCAATCTCTTCATAAGGATTCACATTTTTGATCCATGTCCACAATTGAGTAGCCTCACCCTCTATACAATAAGAAACTAGAAGAACCTTCCCTTTTTTACAAAATTTAATGATGTAGATGATCTTCTCAATGGCGTTGATCCATTATTCAGCAATAGAGGCATCGAATGATACAATGAATGTTGGAGGCCTTTGTCCCATGAATCTTTCGATTATGAATAGTTCTTTCTTAGGGGGGTTGTATATTCCTCTTGATCCATGTTTCTATTCAAAACCTGAGTTAACTATGTCAGTATCATGAAAATATTTTTGATTACCACTCCCATCAGATTGGGCATCTCATTAGAACAATAATCACATTGATCTTGGCATCAGTTGATAGCATGAGTCCTCATATTACTGGGAATTAGGTAGAATGATTTGAGAAATAGGGGTAATTATTTTAAACTATTAAACACATAAAGGGGTATCCATTGAAAAAAGTGATAACTTATAAATTACATTTATTTTCTTCACTTATGAATTTATAGGCATCAATCTATGTTATCCATGATCTATTTTATTTCATATTTTATTATAGGTATTTCTCTTTTCCCTTAATAATGGTTTATACTAGGAATATTAATTTAACAAATAATATCCCTTGAGAGTATTTATCCAATAGTGTAGCAAGCCCCATTTCCATGCACCAGCTCTCATTTGAGTCTAGCTCATAGTGGTGTTTTCTGGTTTTACCTTATGATACATCTATACAAGAGCCACTTATACATGTTCATATCCACACATGGATGTATTTTATTGAAAAACCACTTACTCTATACTCACCAAAATTTAGGGATATTTTTTTTATACTTATTATTATCCCTAATGCTTTCACTTGGGTTTTCAAATCCTAAAAATAAAAACTAAACCTATACTTTGATACCAGTTATAATGACCCTATAATTTATTACAGACAGAAAAATTATTTATTACATAAACATAAACATAATGAAACCAATTATATCTAGAGGTCTAGTTTATTTTTGGATTAGAAACATTACATGACAAATTAAGACATAAAATACAACATCTTTATTGAAAACTTATTTTACATGACCACAACATTCGTTCGTACATAGCATTTCATGGGACAACCTGAAGACATACATAAAAAAAGGTTGAGTTATACATACCTGTAAGGGAGTAAAAAAGGCATAACATGAATAATATAATACAGTTTGGGAAATACACATATCAGTGGATCATACACGATACATGAACATAAAGGCACGACATTTCATGATCATCATACCAGGGAAATGTGGCAACAACTTAAAACAACACATCATTAACATAAAGGAATCAGGTAACCTATATGACAACATGGTAGACAAATTTACCAAAGAAAATACGGTAATACCCTATCCCATCATGATGTATCATGAAACTAATCATTACCCAATGAATTGGAGCACTATCCGGGCTCACCCTTCATAATCATTTCAACCTCATGCTTAAGTGTGCCACATAGATCATATATCACGGATTCATTAAAAATCATCATTTATTTCATGATAATGGATTTTGGAATAAATACATGAAATTATATAATCAATAAGTATATATTCATAATTTTGAATACCCTTGATAGATAAATGGGTATGGTATTCACTACATGATGATTTTGGCATGGAAAATCGTGGTGCAATTTCGACAGCCTCACGACGTGACATAAAAATTCATAAAAATGGTTGATGAGAGAGAAAGTGATATATCATCATATATAAATGAAAGGGATAGTAAGGGTATCATATAAATACTTTTTCTAAAACAGGTAATTTGTAAATAGAAGGTGTAACAAAATAACAAAGCATGAAGAAATAGGAGAAATGAAATAACTCTTAGGAAATTCCATCATGGTAATGAGTGTACATGGGAGGGATTAATGATATAGAATCATGTATCCCATACTAAAAACATTATAATGTATGTTATAGGGAGGTGAAAAAACACACCCCATCATTTTTAATTGAAAAATAAAATGGTATAACATTATAATGAAACATGGACAAAATGGGAAAGGAAGGAACCCTTACTTGGACGCGTGATCCCAATGGCTTGAGAGAAGTTTATTGGAAGCTTGGGGTTCCTTTTGAAGACTCTGGGGAGTTTATATAAATGTGAGGATGATCTTAGCGGTTTTTTATTTAAGAGTAATGGGTTTTTTGGTGGGTTTATATAGGAAAGGATGAAGAATTCATTATTATATAGGTTTCGGACACTACACACTAAAAAATTTCAAAACCGAAAACCAATCCATATTTCATCCCATGGTTTCAGGAAAGGGGAGTGTAAAATATTATTTTATTAGAAAAATTCAATAAGTTATTAAAATATTTCCCTTTCTTATGTGGATGTGAGTCACACTCTCAAGTAAATGAATTTAAAATCATAAAATATATTATATATTTTGTAGGATTAACTAAGACATTATAAATTAAGTCAAATAAATATAAAATCACATTATATTAATTTTAAAACATATATTTGGTCTAATATAACTTTTATGGTATTTATTAAATCACTATTTGATCATTATGACATCATAAAACATAATATATATTTATATATTATTTACTTTTTACCAAAAAAATTGACTGTCTCACAACATTATAAAAAATTAACTATTGGATAATTTTGATATCTTGATTCCAAAAATAATTTTAATTTTATCAAAATAATTTTATGTATATGTGATTTTTTACTTTTTAAATGAGAACCAATATTTATTGAAAATTTACGGGTTTTAAGAAAAATAGTTTTTAAACCATAATAAATATTACATTTGAATTCATAAAAATAATATAATCAATTATTATTAATAAAATTTATTTTATAATAATATTTTATTAAAATATTATATATTTCAAAAATTCATAAATTCCTCAAAATAAATTCGTTAAAATCACAGTTTCTATTTTATCGTATAAAAATATAAATCTTATCAAACTAATTACCTAATCAATTATAGATAAGGAACTGATACAATCATCATTTATAAGAATTTTTTTATAACATTATTAAAGTTTAATATAATAATGTATATATTTCTCAAAAGTAACAATTTTACCTGAAAAATCATTTTATCAAATTAATTATTTTTTATAAAAAAACTATTCCAATAAAATAATTTATTGAATAAGACTTTTATTAATAAGGAGGGATTATAAAATAAGTAAATAATAATTTTTTACATAACCCCTTATATCACTCGCACAAGACCTAAGGGTAAGATGTTCGATGGTGATAGACTTTTGGGCGGCTCAGATTACATCACCAGGGTGATAATATCTACTAACTTGAATTTCTCCCATATGTGATTCCTTTCAAGATTAACATGTTGAAGCTTAGCTTGGTATTGGACAAGAATGAAGCCTAGTGACGCTACCACTTTTCTGAGCTCTGAAAAATGAGCTTTGTATGGACCGAGCCTATGGAATGAGGTCATCCTCTCCTTTTTCAATGTCAAAAGGTTTTGTTAAAACCTTAAATTTATATCAGTTGTGAGATCACTATTCAAAGAAAATATTGTCAATGGTAATGATACATAATGATCATTTAAACCCAATAAAAAGGGTGAATGTGTTTTATATATATATAAGATATTAAAAAAAGGGAACTTTTTCTCATAAATGATAGGGTCATTACAATGTTAAATATCAAGGATAGGAATGTCCTTACCACTTGAAGTTAAACTATAAGGAAAATTTCCTAGATTCATGACATTAAAAATGAACGAAAAACACTTCCCTGTAGATGATGATACAATTTTCCTAAAATAATATATCACAATTCTATAGCAATGGTCCATAAGTGCTTGATCACGATCAACCAGAATATTTGGTACTTCTTCCACCATTTAAATCCCTCATCCAGCGAATCACACTTCATTTATTTATCACAAAAATTTTCTTCAAACCACTCATGGACCTTGGAAGGAATAACAAATGTCTTTGTTTTACAATTTTATTCATGCCAAAGGGCTATAACATACCCATCAGGGATATGTTCACTCTATAAGAAGGTTTTTTCTAGACCTTGGGAGCCTCAAATCACCATGGATGAACTCATCACCTAAGGGTGTTTTGAGACATCCCTAGTATGATCATACCATATCAATACCCAAGAATGGAGGATGTTTATCCTTGATTTATAATATTTTGAACTAATGAACAGAATGATTTCAGAGTATAGTTGACATTGGGTATCCTAATCAGGTTCTTCTATAACATTCCCCTTATATTAGGTCTGTGTGCATCAAAAACTTAAACTTCATGCACTTTGGTTAACTGCGTATAAATATAAACTCTAGCCTTTCATGGTCTAAATTTCAATACCGTAAACTACTAGTGAAGATATAACACCCTGATATTTTATGAGAATTATTATTTTTAATTTATTTGATTTATTTTTTTGTATTCATCAACAAGATTATCTTGTGCTATATGGAACACCGTATTATCCTTCAGTATACGCAACACTCTTATTGGTTTGTGATGCACATAATTTCAAGTTCATTCGAATAAAATTAATTTTACACAACACCAAGTATATATTTTGATCAATGTACAACTAAAACATATTTTTAGTATGTTATACACAACACCAAATAAATATTTCCCTAGATGCAACCCTGACTTGTCTTGCATTACATGCAAGAGAGACCTTCCTCAATAGCGTGTGTTGTACAGAATATCGAGTTTCACTAAACAACGATATATTGTTATAATATTATTAAGAACTAGCCGTTATGAATAGTTTGAACTGAATTGTTAATTTTATAACATTTTAATTCATCTTACACATTTTCTAGAATGAGGTATGAGAATAACATGAATTTTTCTTATAAAAGAAGTATTTTTAAAAAAATGCAGTTTTGCCGCCTTTTGATGGCGCACCCATTTTAAATCTAATTTTTGACAATTTTATAAGTTCAGTTTTAAAAAATAAACTTCTTTTTTTGAATTCAGATATAAAAATTTATATTGAATAATGTTTTGATATTTTTCTGACAACGTTCTTATTTTCATAAATAGTTAAAACACGTTAAATTTTACTTAAAAACAACTTTTTTCATTGAGATAATTTGTATGGTTAAATTATAATAGTAAATTGTTTTAAAATATAAATATAATATATTTTTACCAATCAATTCAATGCACATCATTAGCATTAATTTTACATTTAATTTGTTGTTGAAATCAATTCAATCTTTTGTAATGTTTTAAACAAAACCCGTTTTTTTCGACAACGGGATTAATTTTAAATTAATTACGGAAACTTATATCTTTTTAATTTGGAAAAATGGATTCAATATTTATAATCATTATGTACAAATTATGTTAATAGGATACTTTTTATTTTTGGGCATTATTAATAGTGACAACGGTAAATTTTATTTACCACAGTTAAAGATATATTAGGTAATTAAGGGTAAAAATAATATAATAAAATTATCCTAACAAGTGTCTTAATATAATGGGATGATTATATTTCGTCCTAAAATATACTTTGGTCGAAATGATATCTATTAGAACCCACTTGTATGTGATTAAGACCTTTAATTTATTTTATTTAAATGAATGTGAAATATGTCTCACTCAAACTTTAATACTTAAATTATTTTTAATATAAGGTTATACAGAATATAAATTTGTTTATAAATACACATTTTAAATATAAATTTTTTTTATTTATCATGGTAATTTATTTGTAATTTTTAACAAATATATAATTACCTTAATAGCTTATACATTAATGATGCAGAAATTATTTATTTAGTGAAAAATCAATAATATAGATTTTATTAAACTATTATTACCCATTAAAGGCCCAAAAACCTGACCAGAAATTATTGGTCATGTACATATAAACCATAAGAATCCAAAGGTCTAATTATTGACAATTTTTATCCTTATAAAAGCGACTATGACACTTATATTATATTATTTTAAATGATGTCAAAGTTCTCAACTTCATAATTTAATAAACACAACATTTTAAAAGTAGGGCTTTTTAGAAGTCAAATTCGACTAAAAGTATTATTATAAAATATATTAGATCTATATTAATCATAGTATTTTATTTTTAATTTTTATGCAATAAATAAGTATATTAAATTATTATACAAAATTTTATAGTAATTATTTTGTTAACAGAAATATCAAAAAAATGGTTTAAAAATATAAAAATAAATATTATATGAACTAATTAAAATTCTCCACTAATTTTCTATAAGAATATGACATGTTAGTAACCTATGAAATATTTGTTTTCAAATATATTCTATGTTGGTATTTTATTTAAATTCAAATAAATTAATAGTGTCAAAATTTACATTATTAGTATTTTATAAAAATAACATATTATTAAATTATTTAAAAATCACAAAAATATTTAAAATTAAAAATTTAATGTTATATGGTATAAAAGATTATAAAGTATCCAATTATGGGAAATTGACAAAATATACGTATGTATTTATTACAATTTAAAAGATATAATATTATTACCACAAATAAAAATTAAAAAGATTAAATAAGTATAAATCAAACCGATAAGGTTTAAAATAAACATAAAACATGTCTAAATTTTATTGTTTGATGATATTAAAACCCTATATCATCTCATATTCTAATTTAGTCATTTTTGGATGTTTTTATGTGGGGTTTGAATTTATTATAAATTAACATTTCTTTTGTTTCCAAAGGTGCCCCTCTCCCCCTTATAAAAGGGCACCTCCTCCCTCTCCACTTCAAACCAATTTTAAGCTTTAAAATTCGTCTACACCCTACCCATTTTACTTAAACACTTCCCTAGAAACCTACTAGTTTTCTTGGTCTTCTTCAGAGACCAACTTTAGTACCATAATAATAGGTTTAGAAGAGGCGCGTCGAAGAAGAGGTAATATCCTTTTCCAATTCATTAAAATTAATATCTTATTATACTTCCTATTATTTTGTTGTTTAATAATAAAGTAATAACATTAGTATCAATCATATACTGATATTTTATTATAAATATGAACCAATCCTATTTAAACTTCTATCCATCCTACGGAAAACGAAATCACCGCATGTGCGCACGTACGAAATACTGTCTCCACGTCGTGGTGTAATCTGTTTTTGCACCACCACCATACTTGGATGGGTATAATAGTGTAATTAATAACTATATATGTTTAATATAACATGATAATAATTCTGAGATATTATATCATCCACCCTAATTCAATTCAATAATTATGGGAACGATATCATCGCTCATGCGTACGTACGGACTAACATCTCCACAATCCGATGAGATTCATTATCCATGTTAACCATTATAGAATGATTATAAAGTATATGTAATAAATAATCATGAAATATATGACATAATAATGATAATGGATTTATGAATATGTTATTTACTCACCTCTATTAATTTTAAAAAGGAAACGAAAACAACATTCATGCGTACGTACGACCTACCGTGTCCAAGAACGGTGTATTTCATTCCAATTAATGATCTATTATACATATGTATATTCTGAGTATATATTATATAAATCATATTTTACATTCTGGAAGTAATTAATCATGATATATGAAAACATATTAATAATGAAATGTCAAATCACGGACGATAAATGAAACTATTTTACCCAAAATGCTACATTAACATGGAATTGACAAATGAACGGGTAATATAAAGTCATAATTGAATCATATATGATAACATAAATATTACTAAGGTTCTGTTACAAGTTAACAATATGTTTAAACCCACTATACAAGAGTATAGGACACATATAGAAGAAATTGGACATAAGGTAAGGGATAATTATTCCAAATCTTGTTCTTATCTGAGATTGTTTATTCGTAAGTATTTACTGGGGTTTTATTTTTCATCCTTGTCCATAAAAATGTTTTTCATAAAGTGTTTAATATTCTTCCATGTATTTTTAAAGTCATGTTTACCCCACTTTTACTTTTACTTTGTGTCATGGATGAAATCTTTCTTTTGTTTACCATACGAGGTACCTTTTGAATTTTTTTAGGTAAAAGTACGAGGAAAATGATTTTTAACCTATATGGAATGAATGGATTTTTACACTTTCATAATTCATTTTGTTCATGAAGATTACTCTATAAGAATTCATGATTATTTTCAATAAAATCCTTTTCTTTTAAAATTGTGTGGCATTTTTGTTGGAATCATGGTCGTTCTATGCATGAATTTGAGTATGTTATGATTTGTGTTTGTTGTCAATCCTCAGAGGAAGTTCATGATGTGTGCCAGAAAAGTGATCATACAAAACAAGAAGATAATAGTATTAAAGGTGGCATCGTTTTCCACTATTTTCCAAATTTTTGGAGCTCAAAATTGATAAATGAAGAAAAGTGTTTTTGGAAAAGGGACTTGCGCACTGAAGACTCAGAGGCTTGGAGACTTGTGAACCTTTTGTTTTTCAAGATTAGATCATCAAATTATGGAAAAGGAAGAAGGGGCTCCCAAATTTGGGGTTGGTCGCACAAGTGACTTGCGCAACGCAACATGCGCATAGAAACTTGCACGTCGAGGGAGGACTCGTGCTCCATCGCACATGGTATACAAATGCCTATAAATAGAGGACCACCCCTCCTCATTCAGGAAGAAGTTCAGACATAGATAAAATCAAATCTCCCGTTGCGCAGGTGTAGTGGTCACACAAGTGGTGGTGGGTCGCGCAAGTTGAAGTTGCACGAATGTTTTTTGTTGTGTGTCCAAGGTGTTTTGTCCAAAAAAGTGGTTGAGTCGCCCAAGTATGGATCTGGTGAAGAAGGTGTCGCACAGGAGGTGTGGTGACACTTATAAAGTAGAATTTTAAGAAGTGAAACATTTCACAGTTGCGTGCCAAAATTGGTTTGGGCATAAAATGAAGTGAGACATGCAAGTTAGAAGTTGAATAAGTGAGTGTCTTGCAAGTGGGAGAGTTGGACTTGTGCGCAGTCTTGAAACATGCACACCAGCTTTGAAACTTGCACGCTGGGATTGGAGAAGCACGCTAGGTGTAGTTGAAGTTTCTGATCTTTTTGGAGCTTCCCAAAAGTTGGATGTTTTCCCGATACCATTGGTTAAAAGTGAGATTAGACTATGGGTGGAAGTTGGACATCAAAAAAGCATCCAAATACAACAGAAGATGTATTCATTAGCAACGACGAAGAGAAATTCAGATCTATAAACTGAGGGGGACTTCACCAAAGGCAGTGAGCCAGGGGGAGTCTACGGGAGTGACCCGAGGGATGCAGTGAGCTATCCCTAAACTTTTGTAAAGGTAGTGACCCTGGGACAGAGTGACTGTGCCCAAACCTTTGTAATCCACATCTATTAAAGTTTATTGGAATTTGGTACAACCAAAAACCTGTCGGCATATGCTCCTTGGACGTATACCTTAGTGGTGAACCAAGTAAAAATTGTTGGGTCATTTCTTTTCTTGTGAATGTTTATTTTTTATCATATTCATCATACATGTTAAACAAGTTTCTACCAACGTGGGAATAAGATACTTCAGTTTAAAAGAAAAAGATTCCACCTTGATTCACCCCTCCCCTCTCTGGGTGTCTCGGGGTCCTTCAAGTGGTATCAGAGGGAGGTTCCTGGTGTTTGATCTGTCTTATAACACCATGGAAAATTCAACCAGTGTTAGGGGATTTCCCCTCTTTCATGGAAGTAATTTTCAGATCTAGAATAATAGAATGAGATCTCATCTAGGATCCCTTGGAATGGATGTTCGGTTTTCCACTATGCAATGTATACATGTTACTAATCCAACAGGGCTGGATATGACTGATGCGGATAGGAAAATTATTGATACAGATGCTAAAGCATAGAATGCTCTCACTGCATCACTTTCTGATCAGATCTATTTAAAAGTGATGAGCTGCACCTCAGAAAGGTCCATGTGGGATAAAATTGAAAATATTTATGAAGGTGATAGCAAAGTGAAGGAGGCAAAATTACAAGTCCTGCACAGTAGGATCGATGATCTGAAGATGCATCCTGATGAGAATTCATATTCCTTCTTCAATCAAATTACTGAAGTGGGGTGGAGCAATTCGGGGTTTAGGTGAAGAAATCAAAGGCTTTTACATTGTGAAGAAAATATTAAGAATACTTCCACCCCTTTACAATGAAAAGGTTTTGGACCTTGAGGAATGAGATCTTTCCAAACATTCTCTGGATGATCTGTTGAGCAGCCTAGTGGCATATGAAATGAGAGTCAAACTGGAAGATGCTACTACACGAGTAAGCAAGGAAATGGTGTTCAAATCCATGGAGAAACTGAAAATTTCATAAGATAGTATTGGTGAAGATGATGAGGAAATATAAATTCTTTCTCTCATTGCCAAGAAGTTCCAAAAGGGAAAATGGAAATTTAAAGGGCAGTTACCTCTAGCTTGCTTTCGTTGTGGAAAAGTCGGGCACATTTCTTCTCAGTGCTTAAGAAATATAGATGATGATGATTGCGATGCTAAAAACATTGAGAAGCCTTAGAAAAGGTTATTCAAGAAATGAAACTTCAAATCGTGAAAAATGGTTTTGAAGAAGATTTTTTTCTATGAAGAGGAAGATGATAATAATGAATTCTATGAAGACGAAGAACCATAGTATAAAACTGGAAACCATGATTCCATGATGGCCACTGTTGACAAATCATAAGATAATGGCAGAGACAATTAGTTAAAAACTAGTGGAAATCCCATGTTTTAACTTAAGGTTTCTATTATAAATCTTAAGATGAAATGTAAGAGTTTCAATAAGTGGAAATCAATTGTAGAGGAATCAACTGAATATGTTGATCAGCTTGAAGCTGAATTTGAATGACTGGAAGAATTTGTGAAAGTACAGTCTAAAGTCCTTGAAATAAATGATGATATAGTGGATCTAATGCTTAGAATTGAAGACCAGGGAAAGGTCATAAATGATATCACCTTTAGACTGGAAGAAAATAACAAGGATGTTGAGGGTCTTGAGGAGGAAGTTATTACTCTTAGGAGTAAACTTGAGACTGAATCAATTTCAAAATAATCAAGGAAGAAAATACAATTTGGAAGGTTCTCAGACACTGATCTATTGGATAGAGAAAAATGTGGCTCTAATGGGGTTGAAAAGATTTTAAATGATCAAAGACCAGCCTGTATGGGAAATAGTGGAATTGGATGTGAAGAAGAATTGTAAAATGTTGCAAATAAAGGTGACCAAAATAAAGGCAAGATGAAAGTGGGTGATGTGGGGAAGTCTTCTGATGTGATGAAACAGAAACCCCCAATTTAATCTGAAAGAAGAAAAGAAGATTGTCCTCGATCCTTGTGGAAGAAGGATCCCTCATACTATTATCCCACAGAAGAATAAATGAGGATAAATAAAAGTGAGAAGAAATTTCCTCTCATGAAGTGTCAGTTCTGTGGATATTTGGGCCACACCATGTCTTATTGCAAAGATGCAAGAATCTATCTGAATGGAGAAGATATAGGAGTTCAACAGAGGATAACTAATTCATATCTTAATTCTTATAAAAGAAAAAATTTCTAGGGATATTATTTTCTTTGTTCTAACATTGGTCATAAGGCTATTAATTGCAGTAATAGAAGGAACATGGACACCTCATACCAAAGTTCAAGACAAGTCAAGTCTCATTAGCAAGACCGTGTTGCTCTTTCAAACATGTTTTCTCCTCTCAAAGAAGACTTCGACTATGAAGAACATGGGTACATGGAATAGATAATTGAAAGGAAATCATTTCTCTATACTCAATCCAATGTATCATGGAAAGGAATGAAGAAAATTGAGAAATCCAACTGTGCAGAGTAGCCCCTTAAAGCTACAAAAAGCAATAGTACCTGGATTCTGGATAGCAGTTGTTCATCTCATATGATAGTTATTGCTGGGCTGTTAATGGATATCAAAGGAAAGGTTGATGGCATAGTACGATTTGGTAATGATGGAGCTCTGATAATAAAAGGCAGTGGAATTATAGAATTAGAAAATGGAGAGATAAAGATGACTGATTTCCTTTATATAGATGGCCAACATCATAACTACTCAGCGTGAGTCAACTATGTGACTCAGGACTTATATTTACTTTTAATCAAAAAGGGTGCACTATCAAGGGAATGACAAGAAATTCACTTATTAAGGGATGTCGAATAGAAGGCAACTTGTATCAAGTTGATAGTAATGAAAATGTTTGTTACATGACTATTGAATAAGAAAACAATTTGTGGCATAAGAGAATGGGACGCATCAATCAACAAGACAGGTAGAAAATATCAAAATTGAGGATTATCATAGACATTCTCAACCTAAAGTGTGAGAATGAAAAGTCTTGTGATACTTTCATTCTTGAGAAGATGGTCTGCAGTTCATATCATCCAAATAAGAAAAGGGCATCCCATCTTCTTGATCTAATTCATACATATGTATGCAGGCTGATAAATGTTTCCAGAACCCATGGAGAAAGGTACTTTGTCCTTTTCATTGATGATTACTGTAGAATTTCATGTGTAATGGTCATTCACAGGAAACGACAAGTTCTTGACAGCATGAAAACATATCAGCGACTCACCGATAATGATACTAGATGAACAATCAATGTGCTGCGATCTGAAAATGGAGGGGAATACATGTCCATTGAATTTGAAAATTATCTGGAGAAGCATGGGATACAACATGAGGTAGATACTATGATAACTCCACAACCAAATGGATTTTTTGAACGTAGGAATTGTTAGGTGAACAACATGGCACAAAATATATTGATTGAGAGTCTTATTACACAACATTACTTGAAAGATGTTGTTCAAGTTACAGTATATATTTAAAATAGAACATGACTTTATATGGGTGATACAAAGACACCATATGAATTGTGTCTTGGAAGGAAGCCCTCCTTGAAATAATTTTGTGTTTTTGGAAGTAAATGCTACATAAGAAACAAAAAAGGAAATCAAGGGAAGTATGGTGACAATGCAGATGAAGGAATATTCCTTGGTTAATCCATGAACCGAAAAGCCTACAAGTGTTTCAACAAGCGATTAGGAAGGATTGTGGAAAGCAATGATGTTAAGATAATTGAAGAGAAAACCACAAATGCTTCAAGGATTTCATATGATGATGTGATAGAAAGTGAAGAAGAAAGTGAACATGGAGAAAATAATGATACAGAAATAGAAGAATCTATAGAAAACACTAAGCAGTCACATCATTATGTTGACTCAGAAGATGAATCTGAAGAACAAACTATGGTTGGAGAGAATGCAAATGAACCGCACAGGAAAAATCATATAGTTGAGATTGATCCATCTAATATAATTGGGGATAGGAGTACTCCCATTCAAACTAGGAGGATGAGGAATAACACAAAATCTGCATTTCTATCAGTTGTGAAGACATTCTCATTTGAAGAATATACAAAGGATGAATCATGGGTGAAAGCCATGAATGAAGAGTTAGATCAGATTGACAAGAATCAGACATGGGATCTTGTCCAGAGACCCGAAGGTCATAATGTGATTGGTACAAAATGGATCTTCATGAACATGTTTTATGAGCATGGAAGTGTTTTTAGAAACAATGAACGACTGCTATGTAAAGGATACACTTATATTAAATGCATTGATGTTGAAGAAACCTTTTCTCCAGTGGCTAGAATGGAGTAAATCAGGCTTTTCCTTGCCATGGAACTCCAAATAGGATATAAAGTATACCAAATGGATATCAAGACAACATTCTTGAATGGTGTACTTAAATAAGATGTCTACACTGAACAACATGTGGATTTTGTTCTTGTTACTGATGAAACAAAGGTCTCCAAACTAAAGAAATCACTTTATGGATTGAAACAGGAACCACGGGTGTGGTACTCCCGGCTGTATTCTTATCTAAAGAATCTAGAACTCAAAAGAGGAGGGGTAGATCAAAATCAATATGTGAAGAATTGTCCAAAATATCAATTCAGGTTTCTAGTCAACGGTGATGATATCATATTTTGTGGCAGTAGGCAGAAATCAGTGATAAGTTTTCTGATCACATGAAATCAAAATTTTAAATGTCTATGATTGGGGAGCTCACATATTTCTTGGGGCTGCAGGTGATTCAAAGGAAGGATTACACTTTCATTTCTCAAGAATAGAATGCAAGAGAGGTTCTGAAGAAGTTTAACATGAAAGACTCCAAACCAATGTCAAATCTGATTACAGTTGGAACCAAACATGGAATGCTTGAGGATGGGATATCTGTGGATCCCACCATGTACAAGAGGATAATTGGGAGCCTATTGTACCTAACATAGACTCGGGAAGATATTGTCTTTGCAACCTGTCTATTGGCCTGCTTTCAGATTAATCCAAAGGAGGAACATATGAAAGCAGTAAGGAGAATCATGAGGTATATTCAAGGTACTCACAATTGTGTCTTATAATTTGCTGTTGGAAGAGACAGTGAATTATCATCATTTTCTGATACTAACTAGGTTGGCGATGTAGTGGACAGAAAGTCCACCTGTGGTGGAGCATTCTATATTGGAAATAAATGTGTTGGATAGTTGAGCAAGAAATTAGAAAGTACTTCTCTTAGTACTGCTGAAGCTGGGTATATATCCACCACCAAGGAATGAACTCAACTACTATGGATAAATCAAAAATTAACAGATATTGGTGATGAGGTGAAGCAACCAATGGTGATTTACTATGATAACAAGAGCACAATTGATCTTATGAAGAATCTGGTTCAACATTCTCGTACAAAACATATTGAAATTTGGTATCACTTTATCAAAGAGAATGTTGAACAAGGCTTGATTATAATGGATCATGTGGGTAATGATGAGAAAGTGGTTGATATCCTAACCAAGCCACTGTTAGCAGCTGTGTTTGAGAAGCACTGGTTGAACCTCAGTGTTCATCCACCTCCTAGTTCATAAGAAGGTTACACAATACCCCTCTCCCCAGTTATGTTAATAGTTTTTAATCTGTTTATGGATGCGATGCAGGTTTGTGGGGGAGATACTATCCAGGGGGAGTTTGGGTTGAGCTGAAAAATGAACAAGTACCGGTCTTTGGATTTATTGTCAATGGGGGAGAAAGGAATAAATTCAGGCATGTAATGATTTTGTGACACGTTGAGAATACAATGTCAATGGTAGGATGAGAAGGAATACATTGGACATGTAACGCTTCTGTGACACTGTAAGAGAATTTTTTGGGCCTCATTGAGAATTCCAAAACATGTTAACCCAATTCAAGCTTCCTCTCTTGTTTTCTACATAGTTCATTGCTCATGTAGACTTAGAGTGTTGGCTGAGTTGATTCTTGTTTTTATGGTTTGCCTATGGATGGTGCTCTATTGAATTTATTTACTGTTTTCCAACAAACCCAAAGGGGGGATATTGTTGAAAACATGGTCGTTCTATGAATGAATTGGAGTATGGTATGGTTTGTGTTTGTTTTCAATACTCAAAGGAAGTTCAGGATGTTTTCCATAAAAGTGATCATACAAAACAAGCATATAACAGTATTGGAGGTGGCATCATTTTCTAGTGTTTTCCAAATTTCTGGACCTCAAAATTGACAGATTAAGAAAAGTATTTTTGGAAAAGGGACATGCACGCTAAAGACTTGGAGGCTTGAAAACTTGCTTGCCATATGTTTTTCACGATCAGATCATCAAATTATGGAAAAGGAAGAAGTGGCGCCCAAGATTGGGGTTGGTCACACAAGTGACTTGTGTTCCAAAACATGCGCATCGAGGGAGTACTTGCGCCCCATCGAAGGGGTATCTGAATGCCTATAAATAAAGGACCACCCCTCCTTATTCAGGACGAAGTACAAACATTGAGAAAATCATTGATCCCGTCACGCAAGTGTAGTGGTCGTACAAGTGGTGGTGGGTCACACAAGTTGAAGTCATGTGACAGTTGTTTTCATCACATCCAAGGTGTTTTTGGCAAGAAAGTGGTTGAGTCTCCCAAGTTTGGAGCTAGTGAAGAAGGTGTTGCACAGGGGGTGTGGTGACACTTGCTTGCCAGAATTTGAAGAAGCGCGACAGGTCATAGTTTTGCGCCGAAATTGGTTTGGGCGTAAAATGATGAGAGTTGCCCAAGTTTGAAGTTGAAGAAGTGAGTGTCATGCAAGTGGGAGAGTTGGACTTGCATGCCGTCTTGAAACTTGCACACCGGCTTTGAAACTTACGTGCTGGACATGGAGAAGCGTGCTAGGTGTAGTTGAATTTTTCGGTCTTTTTGGAGCTTCACTAAAGATGGATGTGTTCCCGATACCATTGGTGCGAAGTGAGATTAGACTACGAGTGGAAGTTGGACTTCAACAGAGCATCTACATAAAACATAGGATGTATTCATTAGCAATGAAAAAGATACCTTCATGTCTATAAACTGAGTGGGACTTCACCAAAGGCATTGAGCGAGGGGGAGTCAACGGGAGTGACCCGAGGAACGCAATGAGCTATCCAAGATATTTTTTAAAGGTAGTGATCTTGGGATAGAGTGACTGTGCCCGAACATTTGTAATCCAAATCTAGTGAATTTTAGTTGAATTTGGTACGATCGATAACCTTTTGGCACATGCTCCTTGGATGTATCCCTTAGTCGTGAACCAAGTAAAAAGTGTTGTGTCATTTATTTTCTTGTGAATGTTTATTTATTCTCATATCCATTATATAGGTTAAACTAGTTTCTACCAATTTGGGAACAAGATCCTTCAGTTTAAAAGAAAAATTTGACACCCTGATTCACCCCTCCCCTCTTCGGGTGTCCCGGGGTCTTTCAATTTTGTGAAAAGAAAATGATTTTTAAGAAGAAAGAATATTTTCCTCAAGAATTCATTTCATGTGTTTTGTCAAAAATATTTTCCATCTAAGATGACTTATTTAGAATGTTTATATTTCAAGTATAATGTATCTATTATTTAAATGGTTTGATTTTTATTATGATGAAATGATATCCATTTGTTTTATATGGATTATGTCACGATGGGATGATGTTTATGGAACCCATTTTATTCTTTGGGTTATGATGAATGAGTTATTATTGTTTTGTGGAACACATAAGTATGATCTCAATATGAGATAGGTGGGAGTTATATATCCCTTAAATTAATTGGGTAAAGATTTATATCTCATGAGATAGACATGGCTGGAACAACAAGTGAATCTGGTTCAGTAATACATGGTTGGAATGGCTAGTAAACCCGGTTCAGTAATGGACTTTTTCCACTAATATGGTCTTGGCAGCAATGCCTTGGATACTATAGAAATCATAACATTTGCTTAAGGGTTTTCCACATTTACATGTTTTATTACCATGTTATTTTATCATGATTGATGTTCCATTATGATCTATTCCTTACATACTGCCATGTTTTATGTCATTGCTCAAGATTTTGATTTTTAAACATTATGTTCATGCTTTTCAATTCAAATGTATATGGTTTGTTTTATTTTTTCCATGATTACCCTTACTAAGAATTTGAGGTCACCCTTTATATTTTTTCTTTTCCCCAGGATTTAAATAAAGGTTTTAGGTAAGAAAATAAATAAGGAAGACCTTTAGGGGAGATGTTGAAGATCTTTCACCATGACTAGAAGATGATGTTCTGAGATTCCAAAGAGAATAAACTATTACGGTCCATGGGTGTCTGTTTTTCTTATGTATTAATTATTAGGAAAAATTAGTGTAATGTCCATGTACGTCACGTTTGGGTCTCTACAGTTAGTATTTGAGGAAAGGTTTAATTAACCTTTGGAAACTAGGATGCAAAAACTTTAGTGAAATCCTTAGAGATATTTCTAAGGTATGTCTAGGGATGTCCCTAAGGTTTATTATAACTATAGGTTACAGTCCTAGAATTATCTTGACAACCTAGGGTGAACCTAGGATGTCATGGATTAAATAATGTGTGATAAGTTAGACATCCCATAAGTGGGTTTTTATGATTATGTAGTTCCTCATTATCTTAACTATTTCTTACACAATGGTGTTTGGTTTTAGTTAATAGAGGGAACCAGAAGGAAATGGGTCAACATTGAATCTAATGGAAAAATTGTTGACTATGAGAAATGAAATTGCGTAATGCCTAGAAAGAAACATATTGTGATTATGCTGAATCATTAATAACAATATATGATTAACAAGGTGTACTTTAATGGTATTCTTAATTAATCAAATAAGAGGAAGATGGACTTTTATGCATGTTCACATGGTGAGAAGCATAAATAAATAAAGACTCAGATTTCTAAATAAGGGAAGAAGAACCTTGATGAATACATCAAATTGAGGGGAGAATGTTATTTGTGTGGGGAGAAGGGTCATATAGTGACAGACTATTGTGGAGTTCAATGTCTTATCTATGGAGAACATGGTCATTACCCAACTTAATGCCCAAACCTAAGAGGTTACTTCTAAATTAGGGAAGGACTTATTCTATGACAATCATTGAATAGGATGCATTGAAGTGTTTATGTATTGGTATTCAGGAATAATGTTGTTGAGGTACTTTTATGGTATATTGGAATATCTATGTATTGGTCCATTGTGGTTTTCCATATGGTACCTATAACCATAAAAAGTGATTGAAAATTTTTTGGAATGAAAATGATATGTGCATAATGAAGGGATAAAGAGATAATGAAATGTTTGATAGTATTAATGAGATCATTACTGATATAAGGGAAAAGTGACATCATGGTTTGAATATATAGAAATTTTGGGATTTTGGTATGTGGAAAGAGTAAACCTTTGATAGATCTCATGTTTTCACTAAGGTTCAATGGGTATTAATTTTTCAAGAGAATATATGATTAAGGTATTCAAATGTTTGAAATGTGACCAACAAGATATATCGTATGATATATGGGGGATAAATGATTGTATTCAAATGCTTGGTAGATGACATTTCTAGTAATCATTTTCATTTTACTATGAGATTAGATAGAAGTATTTTTGATAAGCCTAAAGGTTGTAATGGATTAAGTTGGAAATCAGATAGTATTGTTTAAGGCTAATTTTTTTTCCTAGAATGTTATAATAGTATAGTTTTAGAAAAAGGACAACCTACAGGACGGATGACAACCCGTCGTGTTAGACAAAGTTGCGGGAATAAAACCAACAACTGAAGTGCGGCATGCCTTTATCGCCTACCACTGGCCTACAGGAAGTCCCTGGTCTGTAGAAATTAGTTTTATGGTATGATAGATGAAGTATAAGTCTATTTTTGGAACCATATACAATAAACCTCACCATATATGGACTTATGTATATTTAATATCTTGTGCTAATCATTTTGTGATAGAGATAGATTGAATGACCTATCATTCTATCACATGATCTACTAATACATCAAGAATGACCAATTCAACTTGATTTATTTAAATATGAGATGATGTAGAAATTGTTCTCGGAATATCCAACGATGATATTACACTACAATCAAGTAATTATTTATCCTTATGAAAAAATTCATCAACTTTAGGGAAATGATCTTGAAAAAAAAAATGTTGTCCTAGTGCCATCATATCTGATGAATTTGATGGTACCTTAGATCGTCAAAATTTTATGTCTTTGTGATTGTTTGATTTTTCATAGCCATGTTCTCTACCACTCTTCATCCAAACATGATGGTGATATTTCTCTTCCATATCCATAATTTTCACCAATATTATCCTATGTGGAAACCCAATGATGAGTTACTTTGGGTATTCGTTATGTAACTACTGTTTCTTTTTAAAATTATGTTTTCGTATTCCTTTTTAGGATGTGGTTTTCTATGAAAGAAACTTTTAAACAAAGAACCATTTATAACCCCGACGAATTTCGAGGGAGAAATTCATTTTAAGGGAGGTAGAATGTAACAACCTGAGATTTTTTGAGAATTATTCCTTTTAATTTCTTTGAAGTCTTTTTTTGTATGCTTCACCAAGATTATCATGCACTATAGGCAACACTGTATTAGCTTGTAGTATAAACAACACTATTCTTGGCCTCTGATGCACATAATTTCATGTTCTTTAGAATAAAGTTTATTTCACACAACACTAAGTACAGATTTGGATCAATGTATAACTGAACTATATTTTGAGTATGTTATACACAACCCCAAAGGAAGCTTTCCCTACAAGAAACTCTGACTTGGCTTGCATTACATGCAAGGGCGACCTTCCTCAATAGCGTGTGTTGTACGAAATACAGAGTTTCACTAAACAACGATATATTGTTATAATATTATTATGAACTATCCGTTAGGAATAGTATTAACTGAATTTTTAATTTTATAACATTATAATTCATCTTACACATTTTCTGAAATGATTTATGTGAACAAAAACAATTTTTCTGATAAAAGAAGTATTTTTTAAAAAATGCAGTTTTTCCACCTTTTGATGGTGCAACCATTTTAAATATAATTTTTGACCAGTTTATAAGTTAAATTTTACAAAATAAACTTCTTCTTTTGAATAAATATATAAATATTTACATTGAGTAACTTTTTTTATATTTTTCTGACAACGTTCTTATTTTGATGAATAGTAAAAACACGATTAATTTTACTTAAAAACAACATTTTTCATCGAGATGATTTATATTGTTTAATTATAATAGTAAATTGTTTTAAATTATAAATAGAATATATTTTTACCATTCAATATAATTAATGTCATTATCATTAATTTTAAATTAAATTCGTCGGTAAAATCAATTCAATCTTTTGAACTGTTTTAAACAAAATCCCATTTTTTTCGACAACGGGATTAATTTTAAATTAATTACTGAAACTTCTATGTTGTGAATTTGGAAAAATAGATTCCATATTTCTAATCACTATGTCCAAATTATGTTAATAGGCTACTTTTAATTTTTGGGCATTATGAATAGTAACTACGGTAAATTTCATTTACCACAGTTAAGGGTATATTATGTAATTAAGGGTAAAAATAATATTATAAAAATATCCTAAAACTTATCCTAATATACTTGGATGATTATATTTCTTCCTAAAATATACTTTTTTCGAAATGGTATTATTAGAACCCACTTGTATGTGATTAAGACGTTTAATTTATTTTATTTAAATGAATGTGAAATATGTCTCACTCAAACTTTAATAATTAAATTATTTTTAATATAAGGTTACACAGAATTTAAATTTGTTTATAAATAATCATTTGGAATGTAATATGTTTTTATTTATCATGGTAATTTATTTTTAATTTTTAACATATATATATTTACCTTAATAGCTTATAGATTAATGATGCAAAAATTATTTATTTAGTGAAAAAACAATAATATAGTTTTTATTAAATTATTAATACCCATTAAAGGCCCAAAAACCTGCACAAAACTTATTTTTCATGTACATATAAACCATAATCATCCAAAGGTCTAATTATTGACCATTTGGAGCCTTATAAAATTGATTATGACCCTTATATTATTTTATTTTAAATGATGTCAAAGTTGCACCTTCATAATTTAATAAACATATAATTTTATAAGTTGGGTTTTTTAGAAGATAAATTCAACTAAAAGTATTATTATTATTAAATATATTAGATTTATATTCATCATATTATTTTATTTTTAATTTTTATGCTACAAATAAGTATATTGAATAATTATACAAAAATGTTGTAGTAATTATTTCATTAAAAGAAATATCAAATAAATGGTTTTAAAAATATTTAAATAAATAATATATTAACTAATTAATATGATCCAATAATTTTCTATAATAATAGGACATGTTATTAACATATTAAAAATAGTGGTTTGAATATATTCTCTGTGTGTATTTTATTTAAATTCATATAAATGAATCGTGTCAAAATATACACTATTTGTATTTTATAAAAATAACATATTAGTAAATTCTTTAAAAATCACAAAAATATTTAAAAATTGAAAATTATATGGTCTAAAGGTTTATATGTTATCCAATTATTAAAAATTGACAGCATATAATTTTATATTTATAACAATTTAAAATTTAGAATATTATTACCACAAATAAAAATTAAATAGATTAAATAAGGATAAATCAAAATGATAAAGTTTAAAATAAACTTAAAACATGTCAACCTTTAATTGGTTTATGAGGTTACAACCCTATATCATCTCATCTTTGAATTGAGTCATTTTTTGAGGTTTTTATGTGGGGTTTGAATTTATTATAAATTAATATTTGTTATGTTTCCAAAGGTGCCCCTCTCCTCCCTTATAAAGGGGAACCTCCTCCATCTCCACTTCACACCAATTTTGAGCTTTCAAATTCATCCAAACCCTACCAATTTCACATATCCACTTACCTAGAAATTTACTAGTGGTCCTGGTCTTCTTCAGAGACCAAATTTAGTGCCCTAAGTGGAGGTTTAGAAGAGGCGCGTCGAAGAAGAGGTAATATCCTTTACCGATTCTTTCAAATTAATTTATTCTTCTACTTCCTCTTATTTTGTTGTTTCATAATAAATTAATAACATAATTATCAATAATATACTGATATTTTATTATAAATATTAATCAACCCTATTTCACCTTCTAGCCATCCTACAAAAAATGAAATCACTGCGCGTGGGTACGTACAAAATACTGCTTCCATGCCGTGATGTAATCTGTTTTTCCACCACCACATTACATGGAGGGGTATAATGGTGTAAATAATCACTATATATGGTTATTATAAAATGGTACTAATTCTGAGATATTATCTCATCCAATCTAATTCCATTCAATAATTATGGGAACGATATCATCGCTCGTGCGTACGTATGGATTACCGTCTCCACGATGCGATGAGATTCATTCTCCATGTTAACCATTCCAGAATGAATATAAATTATATATAATAAATAATCATGAAATATATGACATAATAATTATAATGTATTTATGTATATGTTATTTACTTACTTCCATTCAATTTAATAAAGAAACGAAAACATCGTTTATGCGTACGTACAACCTACCGTCTCCATGAACTGTGTATTTAATTCCATTTATAAATCTATTATACATATGTAAATTCTGAGTATATATTATATAAATCACGTTTTACATTATTTAAGTAAGTAATATTGATCTAAGTAATCATATAAATAATGACAAGTCAAAACAGGGATGATAAATGAAACGATTTTACCCAAAACCCTACTTTAACATGGAATTGAGAGATGAATGGGTAATATAAAGTCATAAGTGAATTATATATGATACCATAAATATTATTATTGTTTCGTTACAAGTTGATAATATGTTTATACCCAATATAAAGGAGTCTCAGACACATATAGTCGAAATTGGACATAAATTAAGGGATAATTATTCCAATCTTGTTCTTATCTGAGATTGATTATTTGTAAGTATTTACTGGGGTTTTATTTTTCATCCTTGTCCATAAAATTGTATTTCATAAAATTTTTAATATTATTCCATGTATTTTTAATGTCATGTTTACCCCTCATTGACTTTTACTTTGTGTTTTGGAAGGAATCTTTCTTTTGTTTACCATACGAGGTACTTTTTGACTTGTTTTCGGTAAAAGTACAAGGAGAATGTTTTTTTAACTTATACGACATGAATAGATTCTTAAGGTTTCATAACACCTTTTCATCATGAAGATTAATCTACATTATTTCATGATTATTTGAAATAAAATCCATTTCTTTTAAAATTTCATGGCATTTTGTGAAAAGAAAATTATTTTGAAGAAGAGAGGATATTTTTCTCAAGAATTAATTTCAATTGTTTTTTCAAAACTATTTTCCATCTAAGATGACATTATTTAGAATGTTTATGTTTCAATTATAATGTATCTATTATTTACATGGATTTATTTTTATTAAGATGAAATGATATCCATTTGTTTATATGGAATATGTCATGATGGGATGATGTTTATGGAACCCATTTTATTCTTTGGGTTATGATGAATGATTTATGATTGTTTTGTGGCATACGTAAGAATGATTTCAATATGAGATGGGTGGGACCTATATATCTCTCCAATGCATTGGGTAAAGACTTATATATCATGAGATAAACATGGATGGAATAGAAAGTGAATCGGGTTCAGTAATAAAGGGCTGAAATGGCAAGTAAGCCTGGTTAAGTAATGGACTTTGTCCACTATGATGGTCATGGAAGCAATGCCTTGGCTACTATGGAAATCATAACATGTTCTTAATGGTTTTACAAATTTACATGTTTTATTCCCATGTTATTTTATTATGATTTATGTTCCATTATGATCTATTACTTACATACATCCATGCTTTATATCATTGCTCAAGACTTTTATGTTTAAACATTTTGTTCATGTTTTTAAATTCAAATGTATATGGTTTATTTTATTTTCTCCCTGCATACCCTTAATGAGAATTTGAGCTCAACATTTATATGTTTTCTTTAAACCAGGATTTAAAGAAAGGTTTTAGTTAAGAAAACAAATAGGGAAGAATTTTATGGGAGATGTTGAAGAACTCTCACCATGACTAGGAGATGATGTTTCGAGTTTCCAAAGACACTAAACTATTACGGTCCTTGGGTGTTTGTTTTTGTTATGTATTAAGTATTCTTCAAAAGTAATGTAACATCCATGTAAGTTAAGTTTGGGTGTCTACATAATAATAAACAAAACTTGTCAGGTTGAAAACATGAAAGGGAGGCCTGAGTGAAAATCATGTTTTTATCGCTAAATACCTCATCTTCAGAGTTTAGGAAGGTGTTATGAAATGAATAAATGAGGCATAAAGCTCCATGGAAATAATTTATAGCCTTGTTAAAAGCTTATATTTTATTTATAGACCGCTTTAGTCCAATAAAATATTAAAAAAATGAATTATCACACATTCTCACTATAATAACATGTTCACTAGGCAGTGTCTCAAAATTTAGGATGCTCGAATCCCTCTGGAATTTTACGCTTTCAACAAACCAAGCATTATTATTTTAGAATATTAGTTTAATTTAAAGAATCCATTTCCCTTGGAAAAGGATACCTTGATTCATAGGGACATTTTTTCGGCTATGCATGTATGCCTATGGATTCTACATATGCTCTTATGTTCATAAAAAAATGTGTCACTCTATAAAAAGGGCTTATTGATCTCTAGGAGATCAGATGTCGCTATAGAATAACCCATCATCATAGAGTGATATGGGCCATTCTAGACATGATTTTCCCATACCATCATCATTAAATGAAGACATTTTACCATGATTTAGAATCCATGTAACCAAAATAATCAATAAGATTTGATATCCTCAATGTTAATTCACTTTGTTTTTTAGCCTTTCTCAAAGAAGGAATGTGACACTTCATTCCCATATATTTTGATATCCAACACCTCATGAGTCAAAACCACTGATCATAGGAACTAAGCATCAAAATATAAAATCTAAATATCCATAGGGTTCACGAACCCTTCCAAAAGATATTTTTCTTCCATACCCATCTTTATATTATGAATTATAAATTATTCATGATTATTTTACATCGCTTAAAAAACTAAGGGGAAATAACTAGTTGACATAGCTATTGACATATAAAGGCTTTGTACTACCAACCAGAGGCCTCACCTGCTTACTAAAATGGAACAGAAATTCTATAGACCTAGTAAAAATGTTCAAAAAACTAGCACCTTAGTTTTTTATGGTTCATTACAGGAACGTATTCCCCATCACATATTCATTAACCTAAATGTTTCTTTTATGACTTAAATAATCCATGCCCCAATAGTCCAGGTAGACTCAAATTCCTTAGTATTTATCTCTCTACTGATATCACCCACATAATCTCCCATAGGCATTGGAAAAGAGTAGAGATACCTCTATTTGAAAATGCTAACGACACATAAGGGTTTTGACCTACCAACTTGAGGAATCACCTCCTTGAAGGAAAGGGTCACTAATCCTCATGAGCCCCAACAACACCATTGCAGAACTGATCATCCTAGAGCGTTTTGGTCCATCCCTATTATGTCTAATACATATTCCATATTAATTAATTAAGTACCTATAGAAATACTTTAAACTACAAAACATATTTAAATCCATACCTAATGATGTTAAAAAACATGAGAGACATCCTTGCATCATTAAATTAAAATTCATGTATAATTATATTATGAAAAAGACATATTATCAACAATAAAACATGCATGTTAAAAGACACTGAACTACACAAATACAACATACAATATAAAAGATATTAAAATATAGTATCAGATGGTCTGAGCTTAAATAACCTAAACCAATATGATAGAAGGTTTGAGCTGAAAGACCCTAAACCAACAAAAAGATTTAGTTAAAAGTCCCTAAAATACAGTGGAAAATAGTCATATCAAAATTACCATAAAGTATTAGTGATATAATGCATGAGACAAAAGTAGCTAAAATAAAAAAATAGAATGCATTATATAAAAGAACCTAAACTACCAGTGATAGATGGTCAAAGATAAAAGACCCTAAACTACAACACAATACCGATTTAGTTTGGAAGATAAGAAAAAGGCACCAAAATTGTCATGTTAAAAACCTGTAAGAGGACATCCAAAGAAAAAATCATTACCATGCTTGGTATGTATTCCCTTACATGATGCTTATGTAAGATTAAAGGGAAATATTAATAAAGTTTTAGAAATATTGTGGGGGCCATTATATGGCCCCATAAAAAATCAATATGCACTCTCTAGGTCTACTGACATTATAGAAATTAAAAAAACTACCACATTAGATCATAAAATAAACCCAAATTATCATTTTTTGAATCAGGTAGTCTCATGATATCTCAAGTAGATGTATCAGTTAGGAATATCTTGTTGGTGGGAAATGATAATCATTTCTCGGGGAGAATCAGTTAGAAAAAATATAAATCCAAGGACTCATGTTTAATTGATATTACAAAAAGGATGGGTATCATTGGATATTACTTTAATATTAGATCAATGAAATTTTATTCACATCATGAATGATTGTATATAGAAAAAGTCATAGAAGTTTTAGGAATCTATTCATTGATTGCATACATAGGGAGGGTTCTCCAAATTTCAAAGCCTCTCCGAGGAATCAATTAAATCAAAATGTACATCATCAATAAAAATACAATAGTATTTGATTAGATGATCTAGATTAGTTAGAAAGAGTATGGAAAGAAGAGTTGATCGAGTGCTGAAATGCTGCCTACCCCACATATTCTACTATTTCCTAACAGTGAAGGGTGTAAATAATAGTAGAAAAGTATTAAAAAAATTTCTACGTGGTTTCCAATGAGGAAGATTAAGTTGAATGATCAAAACATTACCAAGATAATATGTTCCCGTATCTCCATATACATAGGGTGAGTTCATCTATTCACCCATGAAACTCAGATATGAATAAAGGACTCTATTCCAACACATCTAATGAATCTATCATATATAAGGCTAGGGAATTTATTTCTTCATGGTCACACAATAGATTCTCATTGGTATCAGAATATTGTTCCATTAGGATAAATTGTCTCATGATTTCATATATTGTCCAGCAGTTAAATCCATAAACCTGTAAATCAAGAAATAACTTACAAAGACATTCCCCTTGTCTATGAAACATTCCCAAAGGAGTCCCAATAATCAGGGTATGAATCTTATGCCAGATAATCCTAAACCATTTTTGGGTTTTGTGGCTTCAAGTGTGGGTATGAATAAAGGGGTAACAATCTATTGAGATGATAATGAAGTAGGTGAGGATGTGCCATATATTATTCCATAAATTGAAGAATCATCTATTTCTTATTCTGATGGTCTAGCTTCCTCAACATAATCTTCCCTACTAATGGGGTAGTGCTCTCTAGGGTTAGAGATCTTCCTTGATAACTCTTCATAGTCTTGAATCAACTCCATATTTGTTAAAAACTAGGAGGATTCATTGAGGAAAATGGTTTTTTTAAATGATATAACATTATATTCATCATACCACCCAAACGGCCAGAGCCCTTCGACATTATATTATGGCCTATAATCCTATGCTGGTTGGACTTGCTGAACCGAAACTTCTCTTTGACAAGTGGAATGGTTTTAAATGGGATTCAATGGGATATAAGTTTGTGGCACATGATAAGCATGAAATTGGGATGGATCACTTGTGGGTTTTTCGGCATGAGTCCCTATATATTACCTCTTGCTTGGAGAAGTCCCAGAGTATTCTGGTATCTGGCAGTGTTGATGACTTTTCCTTTTCAGTGTCATTTGTTTATGAATCCAACTATTACATTATAAGGAGAGAGTTATGGGAGGAGTTTAAAGAGGTATCCAGGCGAATGGACCACTCATGGATTTCTGTGGGGGACTATAACACAGTCTTAAGGCCTGAGGAAAAAACTGGTGGCAATTTCAATAGGGTTGCTGCTTCGGATTTTTTCACTTGCATTGATGAGTGTAATTTGATTGAGGTTCCGATTGTTGGGGCTGAGTTCACTTGGTGTAGATACACCTGTAATGGGAGGCAAGCGAGTAAGCTTGACAGATGTTTTATTCAGATGAGTGATAATAGTGCTGCTCATGGGATCTCTGGATTTACACTTCCTAAGCATCATTCAGATCACAACATAATTATGGTTGACATTTGCACACAATCCAAAAGGTACAGTCCTCTACCTTTCTGGTTCAATAATGGGTGGATAATGGAACCTGGATGTAGGGAAAGGCTGTTGGAAGTGTGGCGGACAGAACCAATTGGAAGTCCACTTCAGAGGTTTGCACAGAAACTGAAATTTCTCAAGGCAAGTCTTCGGGAGTGGAGCAGAAAGTCTTTCTCTAAGCTTGATTCTGACATCAAGTCTGCTGAGGAGATGCTCTCGTCTATTCAGAACTGTGATCAGCAGCAGGATAATCCATCAAGAGAGGAAATTCTGGCTCTTAATAAGCTGGATGATCTTTTAATTACCAAGGAAAGGTTGACTAGGAACCAACTGAATGTTAGATGGTTAAGGGATGGAGACATGAACTTGACTAGGCTGGGTCGAGTGGTTGGTGGCTTGATTACTGAAAATCAATTTGGATTTGTTCCTGGAAGGAATATTCAAGAGTGCCTTGTCACTGCCTCGGAAAGTGTCAATCTCATGAGAAAGAAGGTGAAAGCAGGAAACTTCGCTTTGAAGATTGAAATCTCGAAGGCCTTTGACACACTTAAATGGAGCTTTCTTTTGGAAGTCCTTAAAAGATATGGATTCTCAAATGACTTCATCAAATTGATTAACACCATTCTCTGCTCATCCAGGCTGTCCATTTTGGTTAATGGTACACCCAGGGGTTTCTTTCAGTGTACCCGAGGTGTGCGACAGGGGGACCCACTATCGGGTCTTTTGTTTGCTCTTGCTGAGGATTACCTTAGCAGATGTATTAATGATCTGGCACATATGGGCATGTACCAGCGCATTCGGGCCGGAATGAATGATTTTGCTCCATCTCACTTGTTGTATGCTGATGATATTATGCTGTATGGGCAGGCCTCTAGGAAGACTATCTCTTCTATTAAGGCCCTTTTCCAGCATTATGAGGAAGTGGCTGGTCAAGCGATCAGCTGGGATAAATCCTTCATTGTTTTTGGCAGGGGTGTTACAAATGGGAGGCAGAGCGGGATTGTTAGATCTCTTGGGGTTAAAAAAGGATCCATCCCTTTCCAATATCTTGGCGTTCCCTTATTCTGGGGAAGGGTGAAGAGGCAGTATTTGGAAGGGATTCATTCTGGTATTCTGAACCATCTTTCTAGCTGGAAAGGGAAGGCGATGTCCATGGCTGGGAGGATCTGTCTTGTCAACTCAGTGATAACATCTAAATGTGTTTACTCTTTCTCCTTATATCGGTGGCCCATGGGTCTCATTAAAGAGTTGCAAAGTCTGATCAGGAATTTTATCTGGACAGGGTCAATCCATGAGCGCAAACTTATTACTGTTGCCTGGAAGGATTGCATCAAGCCTGTCGATTTTGGGGGTCTTGGGATCAAAGACCTCCGGAACTTTAATGATGGGCTCATTGGGAAGTTCACCTGGGGTCTAATATCCAAAGAATTTTCTGGCGATTTCTTAAGTAACCGTTTCAGAGACAGGCTATTGAATGGTTACAAATACTACCTTGCTTCATCTGTTTGGGCTGCTATCAAATGTTCTTTTATGCAGATTATGAATGACACGAAATGGTTGGTTTGTCGTGGTTCTAATCTCAATTGTTGGACCACAAACTGGCTTGACAGGCCACTCCAAGACATTATGGACATACCCCCTGGTTTTGGACATTTCTCCATTGCTGAATTTATCTCTAATAAACATCTTTTTGACAATATGATACCTCCTCAGGTGGAGCTGGATCTTCAGGTGTATACTTTCATGGACTCTGACACATTGATATGGCAGCACAATAGGAATGGGAAATTTACCAGTCGGGAGTACTATCAGCTAGCATGTGGGGGCTCTTGTAACCCTCTGGCATGGCTCAAGAGATACAGGTCCTCTTTCATTCGGCCCTCTCGCTTCCTTACTATATGGAGGATTTGGAGGAATCGAATCCCCACTCATTACCAGCTTAAACGGTCTGGATTTTCTTTTGCATCTGCTTGTTACTTATGCATGTGCGCTGAGGAAGATGTTCAACACCTGTTTGTGGAGTGTGATTATGCCAGGCGGTTGTGGGATTATATTGGCGCTTTGTTTGGGCTACAGGTGCACTGGACAACGGTGTTAGAACTCCTAGAAGGGCTGTCCTTTTTCTGCTGTAGTGAGCAAGTGCAGAATTTCCTGCTTGTGGCGGGTGCGGCTGTTGTTGCAGCCATTTGGGCGGCTCGTAATACTGCAGCTTTTGAAGGCAGGAAGGTGCCAATTCGGGATGGCATGATGGCGATGCATCAGGAGATTTTTGCTGCCTCAAGGGTCCAATCCGGGGTGATGTCCAACACTGTTTCCGACCTGCAGATTATGCGCGCACTTGGGGTTTCTGGGCAGCCGCGGAAACCGAAAATGTGTAGGTATATTCGCTGGATTCCTCCGATCAGTCTGTGGCTTAAAGTTAATGTGGATGGAGCTGCTTCCGGTACACCAGGCCTATCGGGGTGTGGTGCTGTTTTTCGTACGTATCGTGGCTTTGTGAAAGGATGTTTTTATCACTTCACTGGCGTTGGGGTTACTTTTGAAGCTGAAATATGGGCGATTATTCATGCGATCAGGTATGCAATTTTCTATAATTGGAACATGATATGGATTGAATCAGATTCCCAGCTTGCGGTCCAAGCATTACAAACACGAACGCGGAATGTGCCTTGGCGAATACTCCCAATGTGGGTTGATTGTCTCAAACAGGTTAGTCGAATAAATCTGATTGTTTCGCATGCTTATCGAGAGGCCAATCAGGTGGCCGATGCTCTGTCCAAGAAGGCAATCATGGCGGCAGACATGCTATGGTCGTTCACGATTCCTGCGTATTGCTCCTCGCTGGTGGAGGCGGATATGTGTGGTGTTTTGCACTCTCGGTTATGTAATACCCCTTTTGTTTCCTAACTCTTTCGTTTCTTTTGCTTAATAATATTTTTTTGGGACCGGTTTTGGCCGGATCCTGGACTTGCGTGGTAAAGAGAGACAACTAATTTTTTATTAATTGGCCTAGTCGATGCATGATACAGGGTGAAATAGAAAAAATAAAATTGGATCAGTGTACCAGCAACCTCGTCAAGGGATACCAACATGTCCTCAAACCCGAATATGTCTAGAAACATTGGAAAAAAGTAATGTACCAAAGATCCTAATAGTATTTTTCTATCTATATTAGTATATATTATCCTCTATCTAACCAAATAAAAACAAAAAATGTCCATTGATCCTATAATAAATGTTTCTTTAATGGATGTGGTCTAAGAGCTAGTAATGGTGTGAAGGAGTCAGTGCCATCATATTGAGAGATCTTCCCTCTACTAACAATGCTTTCATCACCTTCATATAGTCCCATATTACTTAGCTAGTGTCCTCGGTCTGGAAAACCAACCCATTAATGGACATGGCCAAGAAACCTGCCAGTATAAGACTCAAATATATCTCCAACCTTGCCCAGTATCACCATGTGGTATGATCTCAAACTTACAAGATGGAAAAGTATGAACCAATAATGTCAAGAACCTATCATGAAGGGCACTAGTGTGGGCGTATAATAATAAATTGAGATTTGGTGCAATAGGTTAAAATTTTAATACAATATTTTAAAGAGACAAGAGAGATCATAGTCAAATAATTTATTAAATTTTAGTTTATGTTGTTGAGTATGTCTTGCACCCAGGCTAGAGTCTATGCAGGGTCATCCTAGAAATCTGTGTTAAGATGGAATTCCTCAGACAATTCACCAGGGGGCCATATCCTGCATAGTTGATAGATAACCCAATGGATGACTCAAACATAACCATGGGATAGATGGAATGAGTTTCTACCAAGGACCCAATGACTAACCAATTCATTGAGAAGATCATACTATTGGTATATGATGAACTGTGAAACCTAAAATTAGTCATAATGATGGTTAACATGAAGCTAGTAAGAAAATTCTATGCATCACTTCTTAACCCAAAATTTCAATGCCCATTCACTAGAAAAGTTTATCTTTTTTAGTGTGGAAATCCCATTTTAATCTCCATCCACCACATGAGTTGTTCAAGGAACATAAAAATATGTTAGAGTAGCATTGATAAATGAGATTTAGGGTGAAATTAAAACCATATGGACCCATAGGGGAGTTCTTTGGCGTACAAGACAACCCCTGGGACCATTCTACAATAGGTCTACCATCTTCATAAATCATAATTTGAATGAAATCAAGGGAATTTGGTTCCCAACAAGATGGAATATTTTCTATTGGATAAGGGATTAAAATTTGGTCTGGTAGGAAAAATACATACAGAGGAAGCCCGTGTGATAAAGAATAATTCTGTAGTTTAGATGAGAGTATCCTTTTAAACATTGCATTATCAATGTGCACATGATATCGATGGTCAACATTATGATTCCATGAAATCTTAGCCCTCTGGTATACCACAATGAATGAATATTGGCAAGTGCTGGAAGCCATCTGGTTAAATCCAAGATGCATATATCAGACAAGTGAAAAATCTATCTAAATAAATGCATCATTATGGGAGTCTTATGTGCATTTCATGAATTAGTATGGAATTCAAGATCACATATTGGACTCTAAAATCACATGGATCATGATAGATTCACAGACATTATAAACCAAAATAATATCACATGAATTCCCAACATATAGAATTATTTCATTTTTATGACCTTGACATGGTCACGTGATCCCAATAATAGTGGAGTTATCACGGGACTAAGCAAGAAGATCCTACAAATCCTTCGAGGACAACCATGAAGATGTATGGTCAAATTTCAAAAAATTAATGGTGATTTATAGGTGATTAATTATATCAAGTGTTGGGTAATGAAACTCATTAAAACCATCTCTCAAGAAATAGACTTTCAGTTTGGTCTCATGATTAGTGATTTTGGTAGACATTGCAAAGGGGCCACACAATGAAGGAAGATAAAAAGTTCCATGAGTGTTGGTATGATAGTGAATAATAATTCCTATATCTCTCTATTTATTGTTTGTTTTAAATATTTCTAATGGTCTCCTAGATAACCAAATGTCACCCAATACACTAATTGGTGACATCCCAAAAACTCAAGAGGGCATTTAAATTCCTCACAACAAAGCCCTTATCCATATGGATGTCTCTCATGGGAAGGGGTAGTTTTTGAAAGTCACAAAATGAGCATCTTCATGTCCAAAAGTTAATAAATACTAGAAGTATAGGTATTAATTCCCCTATAAAGAAAAGGAAGAAGAAGGTATCCCTGAAATGTAGATTACATAACCTACAAATGGACACATGCTCACTTGACCTTTAGAAGGTCATACAAATATTTCATGTTCAGTGTATAACCTAATGATGATCATGTGGATCCCCATTGAGAAATCCTCCTTTTTCATGTGAATGAATTCAAGATAATCGCTGATCAGGAGGTAGATTGAAGATGAGATCCTCCCAAGTCGTGAAACTTTTCAATCGACACTCACCTAACCCACCATATAAAAATGTTTTTAAAATAACGGGAAAATATGAAAAGGGGGTAAGGCATTCATGGCTTTAAATCTTCAGGTGATATGACCATGTGCTTTTAAAGACACCATGAAAGCCCTAGTGACATGCCCATTTGGTAATGCGTGAGACTACTAAAATGTCACCCTCATCACATGAAGGGATTTGGACATGAGTAGGTGGTCATGCATCCCCCCTCTGACTCTAAATACAAACATAAGGGTTTTTCTGGACAATTATCATACATGACCATACTATTCATTACTTTTAATGCAATGAATCATCAACAAGGAGAATTATTTTTTTCTAAAACACTCTTACAAATTCACTGGAACCACATCTCGTGTATAATAAATAAGAAAATAAGAATGGAAATAATGGGAGACTCTTGCGAGAGGGAGACACTCTAATTTTTTTAGAAAGAAGTTTTACACCTTAGGAAATACCCATTGGTCATGTGAAAAGTCCCGAAAAACTCATTTATATAACATCATGATCTTGATGTTCCCCCTGGAAATCCACGTTCGTATCATGGTTGTTCCTATCTAAAGAATCTTTTATTTTGGAAAACCCTTTAAATAGGTTCACTAGTCTCACAAAAGTCCCAATACATGTCAGACATACCCTGTACAACCCCCATGGCATGTACACATGGTTTGAACGAAACCATATGATAAGATAAAATCAAATAAATAGGACATTAGATGGTTGATCCTTTGGTCACATAAAATCATGCGACACCCCATGGATGCGCTTTGGTGGGATCATTCGAAAATAGATGACCCCAAATCCCTCAATCGACTCCAGATCGAATATGAACGATATGCGATGGACAATGTGGATTATAACTGGGATGGGGAGGGATATAAAACCCTCCCTATAATTATAAAAAAGAATCCATCCATGATCCCTCGCACAAGAGAGCTCAGAAGAGGACATCTAAGATCATCCAATCACATGATCATAAGGTCTTCCACCAGAAAAACAAAGTGTGGAATGACCTAATTAATCACATGACATGCATATGTGCTTCACGTGATCAATCATAGATTATGAGGTGGAATTATGGTGTGTCAAACTAGATTATATAGAATACATCACACATATCACCCATGTCTCATAAAACCTAAATTAAAATTACACTAATCAAATATATTGTACATATGCAACAAAATACTAGAATAAAGACTAAATGATAGGAGAATTATGTAGAAAAAATATATACCAATCCAAGTTCACTTTTCATAACTCATTCGTATCATGAGACAAAACTAGGAAGTATCCCCCAAGACATATGAAATCCTCTAGAAATTACATTTAGATCATACAATGTCCTCCAGACATGTCAATAATGTTTCACGACACCCTACGGGCATGCCATTAGAGTATCTTGATGCCCTTTGAGATCACCATTATGATCTTGCAATGACATCATAAAATTAACTGAAATTATGTGACTACACCATTATGTGTTATATAGGTCTCTAAAATTTATTCAAGAATATCATCCATGTAAAAAAACACCATAAAAACATGTCAAATAGGTGATGTGATGCCACCAAGAAAAGTCATCTAGATCGTGCGATGTCCTCCAAGCATCTTAGTCAGGTCATACGATACCACCCAGACAAGTCAAACATGCCTTGAGATGTGCTCCAAAAAATTCATCCTAGATCATGTGATGTTATTAAGACATTCCATAGAGATTATGAATTGTACCTTAGATAAGTCAATAAGATCATTCCATTTACTTTTTATTTTTTTATGATACAACCAGACATGTACAACTATACTTCAACATGTCAGGTATAAAATCAAGTAATTTTAGGTAGGAAACCAAAAAGGTCAAGAAAATAACCTCGTCAGGTCAAGTAGGAATCTTCAAACATGATTTCATTTCATAGACCCTATATAGTAAAATTTTAGTGTGTAATCCCTGATCAATGTCATGATATAAATACCCCTAATTAAGGGAAAACTTAGTGTGTAACCATGATTAATGAAAAGATTTGAATTTCCCCCATATAAGGGAAACCATTATGTGTGAGACTCGATCAGTGGAATGATATGGTGGGATTTATATAAGTTTGATCTTAGGGTGTAAGCCCCGATCAATGGCTTGATATTCATGAATCCATAAAAGGAAAATCTCATATTGGAAGCCCCAATCAGTAGAATTATATGATGTATCCTACACAATAGGTAATCTTTAGTGTGTAAGCCCTGATCCCACTAAACTATGATGATTTATATTCATGATATAACTAGGATACATTAGATTAGTTTCTAAGTCCCGAGTTCAAATAAATATCCACTTAAGTAAATATTTCCCCCATATCCTCGAAATTTCAATAATAGGAAAAAAATATCTCCCTTGGAAGGATATTTCTCCCTCATCCACTAAAGGACTGAACAACTCACTGAAATATGATGATTCTGATTCCCTCTATAACCAGGATACATCAGACTATTTCCCAAGTCATGACATCCATTTTAAACATTCAAATGGATACCCCAACACATATGTCATTTGTCCATATGTAGTGATACTAATTACATGACATCCCATGTTTCTCACCACAATCATGGATCATGTGGTATTACGGATTTTCAATGGTCACACAATCCTCATCATGAATCCCCACATTATATGGAGGCCTCAATGTGTAATCCCTGAGCAGTGAAATGACATGACTACCCCCATACAAGGGAATATACCTCAGTGTGTTTCCCAAGGGCATAAGTAAACTATGATAACTCTAATTCATGCTACAACCAAAATGAATAGGACTCCTTCTTGAGGTTCAAACTCAATAAAATGGTGCCAAAGTTTTCTTTTATTCATCCTTTCTATATGAAATTAAACCACATGGGTTAAATGAAATTTATGGAATTCTATTCTTGTTATAATCTGGATATGTGGGATGTCTCATATTGGATAAATCAAATCCTTGAAATAATAAATGCCTCCCTAGATGAATAAAAACCTCAATGAACTCGGTTATATGGCTTCAAGATATCTTTACCTACCCATTAATAGATTTTCACGAAGATCCTCATAAAATGACATTTCGGCTCTGTAAAAATTTACCCATTAAATATAAAATTATTTAACCTATGATCATTTTGTTAGGGTAAATCATTTTGTATTAGGATTAGGAAGATAGTCAAGAACATATATTAAATCATTAATAGAGTCTTGGAGTAGGAAAAAAATTTCCCCTTGAATGGGAGTGATGGGCCCAAACTCCCATCCTATAGACCAATGTGAGCTCCTAAGTGTCATTAAACTAAAACCCCATTTGACTGTCTTCCTTTGGAAAGAAGGTCTTTACCTAGTTATGGATGTGGTAACCCTTTGGATTTTTAATGGAAGGTAATCATGAATAGTGATCATAACATGAATTATTTCTCAAATCATTGAACCCCACAATAAATCATATGGGAAGATAGAATGATCAATTATTCCTTTTTTGAATCAACAAAAAATTGGTGAACCCAAAATTTTATCACTTAACTAAACCATATATTTCACAAGATAAAAAGGATAGACTACTTAATTCTCATCAAACCATATTTTTCTTTCCACATGGGTGGTCACCATCAACATATATCTCTTTCTAGAAAACATTGATCATTAATTTCTTATCAAAAATTCAAATCCCTATTATGGAAACCATAATTTTATATATATCATAATTACAATATTAATTTTTTTATCTTTATTTAATATAAAAGTGATGATGTTGGTATAACATTATTTAAATATGTAGTTGAATTGATCTAAATAAGAATATTTTATATTACTGAATGAGTAGGAATTAAGAGATATAAAAATTAGGAATAATTTTCTTTAGAAGATTAATAAAGATATTATAACATCATAATTATATTTATAATTCATGATATTGATAAAGAAATTGATAAGGTTATAAAATTACATAGATATATAATTGGTGAATTCCCTCCTTTTCAATATGGGTTCTCTCAGATGAAAGGAATTAATAATTCTTCATAGAATATCTAGAAACTAAAATTGTATGATGGAATTATGATGTATATAATTTATATTTCTTAAAGAAAAATATGATATAAAATAGTGGTTTGGAAGTGTTTGAGAAATATTACTTTAATATATGAAAATAGGGGGCATTTATTTGGAAGCATTGGTCCCTTAAATGATAGAAAAAGAATAAAAAAAGAGTTAGATTTGTTAGGTGAGGAAGTGTATGTGATAAATTTATATTTGACTCCCACTCATAATAAACTATTTCCATAATGCATAAATAAAATTTTAATATTCATAAATTCATGATGTATTATTTTACCCCTTCTTTCTACTTTTTAACTTTTTAAATTATTTTTTATGATAATAATTTTTTAGAAAAAACATAAGACAACACCTCTTACCCAATCTAGAAGATATTATTAAATTTTTTTTAATATATTTAACATAATTATGTTTAATGATATGGAAAATTTAAAAATTAAATTAAAACAAAAAATTTATAGAAAAAATATTTACTTTGATAAGAATTATTATTTAAATAATATGTGATATTTTTATCATTTCTTATCAATTAGTAATTTTATAGAGTTATAATTTTTTTTTGTATATTTATGTATTACATCTTAATCATAATTTAACATAAATCTATTTAATTTATTTAGATAAAAATACACAACACTTGGAAATACATTTCATTGAAAATAACCCCTTTACCTTTACTATGGTTTTAATGTTTTTTCCTTGGTATAATATTTTTATGTATATAAATAAATCTAAAATTCTATTTTAATTAAAAAATTATTATTCTGAATATATAATACAATTTATAGGATAAAAATTTGAAAATAAATTATTTTTTTAGTAAAACCAGAAAAAAAATATTTTTTTTGGGAAAAATGAATTTTACACATAAAAGAAATATAATATTATAAAATGAAATTTTATAAACATTTGATCAATTATTGTTTATTTAATTGTTTATATTATTAATAAATTTATATACATTCATTTTTTCTTAATTTGTTTTATTAAATTAACTATTACAAAAATAAAGTGGACATAAAAAAATCCAATTCTATAGAAAATAACTTTTTTTATAATTTAATGCATTAATATTTATTAAAAAAATAAATAATAAAATCAAGAATGATAACTAGATGAAAGAGGTCATCATTGATATCATAAAACAAAGAATTTTGGCCCACATATCAAAGGAATTTAGTTGGGAATGACATGGTTGTGGAGAGGGAAAATGAAGTGATTGACCTTTGATGTTCTATGAGAAATAAGCTGCACTCAAACAAACAAGGGGGAAGACTTAGAATTAAATTGGAGAATAACTATTTTAGGGTGTCATTGTTGGGTGAATGGAATCATTGATGACATTGGTGGAAGGTTCAAGTAATCCATCTAGTTATTAGGGCCAGTCTTTATAGACATTAAACGCAGTAGGTACGAAGATCTAGATTTATAAAAAGGTGTTCTTGGACTTTAGTCCATGCCTGAATTAATGGAGAATTTAGGATATAAATATAAGGATGACATACATGGTAATAATTTTTATTTTAAAATTTGTGGGATTCTTGAAAACTAGGGGACATTAATCAAAGGCCTCTAGAATCTAGTCAAAAAAAGAATTCAAAGTGGGGCTTGAAATTGAGGGATTTGTTGTCATCTATCAACGTAATTCCATTCAATGATAAAACGGATTATAATAAGGTTGGACAACCATTAAAATCTAAATAATATAATGTATGATTATTTATTTATCATAATATATGTATAAAAAATAAATTTAATTCAATTTAACACACTGAATATGACAAATATTAATTTTAATTATAATATCTAATATTAAATAAAAACAATTTTCTTAAAGAATTTTTTTTGTAACAAAATTTTAAAATAAGTATTCAATATAAGAACATATTTAATTATTTCATACTATTAATTTATTTAACAATCATTACATTGTTTTTATCCACATATTTTATAAATATAATTTCATAAAACATTAATATTAAAAAATTAAAATATTCAAAAAAAATTATAGTGACAAAATCCCCATAAAAATTATATTTCGTGAATATGAACATAAAATTAAATTTATTGAAACATACAACTCTACATTCCTCAATTTTTTGGGATATTAGATATATATTAATTCAAATTAAATAATATAAACATCATAATTATTATTTTTTGTAATATTTTTAATGCAATGGATAACATGGGGGAATAAATAATGAAAATAACTCTGATACAAATCCCAGTAAGTGAATAATCAGAGTAAGGAATGATGATAAAGAAATAAATAAGACACAAGAGGTATTTAATGATTTTATAAAAGATAAAATCCAAATATAGTAACATGAAATCATAATATACGATAATGGTATCATTTGATCACTACATCATTGTAGCAAAGAAAACAGATTAGCATACAGTAAGGATTACTTGTAAGAAAACATTACAGAGCATAGTAAGATAATTTTCTATGCTCGATACGTTGTATCTAATGAAATGAATACAATACATAATGAATCATGGAGATATATATTTCTTGTCCCACCTGTCACATACATAAGATTTACATGAATATATTTTCTATATAAGGGATTCATATATAAGTCATAACTAAAAGAAAATACCATGGAAAGAAACTAATTTCCTAATCCTGTCTGAAATCATAACCAAGTGATATATCATAAGGATTCAATTGAATTTTTTTATTAAATCTTCTCTATGAATTTATATCATATTATATAGTCATAGGTAATGAAAATGAATTTAATGTGTGGAATAAAAAAATATTGTAGATTTTTTGGAAATAAACCTCTTAATAGTGGTTTTATGAAACTGGTAAATAATTATAATTGAAATTATGTTTGAAATTTATTACCTAAAAACTATAATTATAATATAATGGTATCCCATAAAAAATTTAATATTTTTTAGTATTCATATATGGTAACAAAACATAAAATGCAAACATTTTTAAATGAATATGGAATATTAATGTTATATTAAATATGGTTTGTTTTAGAGAGAACATTGTGATAGGGACCTTAAAATAAAAATTATTACCCCCATAATGAATGGATGAACAAGCTAGGAATTTTTTATATTTTAGATAAATATAGATTATAGAATAATTTCATTAGAATAATAAATAGTGTAAGACATATAGAGTGAGAAATTACAACCTAAAAAAAGTGGGTTGTTTGGAAGTTCCATTACCTCCATCCCGACTCGCTTGGAATGTGTATCTATATTATTGAATAAAAAAATTAATTTTATTAAATTAATTTTTATGATTCAATACCAATTCTATTCCAATTTTTAATATCTAACTATTATTAAATGTAATTCATTTATTAAATAGTCTTTTTCAATGATTACCATGTTGAGGCTGTTAATGTTTTTTTAAACCGATTTAGTATTTTTATTTGAGTTAAAGATTTTGTAAAATAACCCCAAAATCTAATTTTGTTTATTTATCCATTATAATTTTATTTAGACTAATGTAATAAATATTAATTGATAGATCAGAAAAAGTTTCAATTTTATAGAGGTTTTCCTTTTTTACTATTTATGGTTAGTATAAATTTATATAATCAATTATTGTTATTATTATTGGTGTAATTTAAAATCATATAAATAAAATGTTTATAATTTTATAATTTTATATTTATTCCTTTAATTAATCATTAAATCCAAATATGCAAGTATGTGATGAAAAAATTGGTACAACATCCATAGTGGTGGAGAACCGATCATAATCTTGGAAACTATTTCATTTTAGAATTTAATAGAGAGAGTAAGATAATAGATATTAAAGTGATATAAAAATATTTTAGTATACATATGATACTAATATAATTATAAAATTTTTTTTGAACAAATTTTAGAATGGAACATGAAAAATGAAATTGAATGAGCTCAGTTAGGATACTTACCTCTTCTATGGATATCCTCTTTTAGACCACTCTATTTTCCCTCATTGATCCTTTATTTGAGAGACCATAACCTATATGATATGGGGAATAGGGATTTGGTAATATTTGGGAAGACATTGGGTGAGCTAAGTGTCTTAGAATGTGTTAAAAAATATTGTTGTGTAGGTTTGTCTTTATAAGGGAATGAGAGAGTTATTTTAGAGAAAATAATTAGAATAAAATATTAAATCATTAAATAGTGACCCAAAAACAATTCAATAGTTAAGGGATTCTAGATAAATATTAATGGTTCTAATAAAATATTCATTTGGAAACTTGAATCCTCAAAAATTAATTCATATACACCATTTCAAAATATGGTACTTATATTATATTTATATCATATAAAAATATATAATATCATCATTCAATTTTAATAAAAAATAAAAAATAATAAAAAAATAATTTTTTATATTTTTAATCCAAATATAAAATCCAAACTATCAAAAAAATTATATAAATTATAAATTTAATTTTTATGTAAAATAAAAAATTTTAAAAATATTCATATTTTTATTAAATAATCATGTTTTGATCCTAGTGAAAATTACATATTTTTTTATAGAAATATTTTATCATTTTAAAAATATATATATTATATAGAGAATATATTTTACTAATATATAATTTTCAGTCTAATTTTCTATTTTTAGGATGAATATGTATTTTAATGATAATAAAACAAATTTATTTTACCAAAAATATAATTATGATTTCCCTATCTGTAAAATTTTTCTTATCATTTTTAACACATTAATTAGTTGAATATGGTGTAAATTATATATATAATCCATTAATATAATATTGTATATGTGTTTTAAAATATTTAAAAATAAATGAAAAATTTATTGGAAAGAAAATTCCTATTATCGAATTATTCATTGTAACATTATTAACCCTTTAGATACACCACCCCCAAATTTAGTTTCATACACAGAAATAAAAATAAATGAGGGTACATTTGATTTATTGTTTCCTCAGGATCCCATGTTTCTTCTTTATACACATGGTTTCCCCAAGAGATCTTTGGATTGGAGAGTTTCCTTTTCACATTGAAAATTATCTCTATAGTCTAATATTTTCACTAGGTTATCCTTGTTTGATAGATAATTCTAATGTTATGACACCTCAAAATTTCGCATAAGTGAGGGATGTGGTACACACATCCCCAAGAGTGATACTCAGAATACACCAAGCACTTAAAATGGGTTTATTGGGAGTTCTAGTAAATAATTCAATAATATAATGTAATCAAGCATATAAATAGGTTAACTGTATATATAAAATTTATTTCCATTCATATCAAAACTAATGATTCTCATCCATTGATATATTTTAAGTAACATTATATATAAATCCTCAAATATTATGTCTTATTGATGATTTTCATTATAGATTTTCTAATGAAAATATTCTTCTCAGATGTGTTGCCGAATAGTCATGGCCCTTTCTATTATTTCATTGACCAGTTCTGATGGATATTACTTATATTGAAAAACTAATTCTAGTACCCTTGTGTTATATATTTATTCTTATAGAGGGATTAACAAGGATCCATGTAATTTCAAGAATAGAATATGTTGTGGTATGAGAACTCAACCAGAGGAATATATTAATCCCAAATTTTCATGAAGTTATTATATGAATCTATTAATATATAATCAAGTGTCTAGAATGTTTTTTTATATTATTTATCAATCTAGTGGTTATAGGTTATTATAATATTCAACTTTGTTCTTGAAGGAGTGATTAAGAAATTTGTAGAATATTGTGGTGAAATTGAGATCTCAATCATATAAAATTGATAGTGGAATTCGATGAATCCTCAACACTTATTTTATTTATATTTATTCAATATTATTTTGGGTGATGTTATATCAAATGGAGATGAATTATGTTTTCATTATAATATGGTCGATGAATATCCATTTTGTATTATTATCATTTGATATTTTTGGATGCCAAATTATAAAATCCTTGTCGTTGTTCTCTTATATTGAGGAAGGTATTAGTAATGGATGAATCATCACCTGTTACTTTTTTATTTCCCACATTCACATAAAGATAAAACTAAAACATTGAGGTATGTTCAACAATATCAATCTCAATATTATCTGCTAAATAGTTCCCTTAGAGATATATGTACATCTTTTATTCCATGGCGGGGTAAGATGAGATTATTCTAAATAAATCCTACCACTAGATTATCAAGGTAATATAGAAAGGGTCTATTCATACGTAAGTAAATATCTATGGGTCATTGTGGAGTGGAAATGGAATTATCATGAACTCCTAGTTTTTTAACAATGTATATAAGGAAATAATTGAAATGTCCACCGATTCACCTTTAATTAGGGATATCTTTATAATATATCCAATTTAGAAAAATAATTGTGACGACATAGCTTATTGAAAAAGTCATCAATTCATAGAGGGGGTACCAGTTCTTCATCATGATCATGTTGAGTACATGGTTAATAATGAAAAAAATGCACTGAATTATACATATTTAGGAATATGAGGTCTATTTCACCCAATGGTGAAAACATGGGAGTAATAATAAGATAAAAAGAATATTATTTTGTATTATATCTAGTTATTCATGTTTAAATTAGTGTATTAGATTATGAGCTTATGAAATGAGAGAATATTCATGAAAAATTTCAACTGAGAACTCAAACCTAAATTTGGTGGGAGACCATAAAACTCCTTATGAAATACACCAATATATTCCCTCCCAATGGGAATGTCTTCAAAGTTAATTATACCCTTTATCTCAATTATTTTGGAAATATATTCTTTCCAAAAACGAAACACAATCTGAACTAGAGAATATTTTTCCAATGAAAATAAATATTCCCCCTTAAATTTTCATAAAATCAATGGTTCATTTAGGTTATTGAAAGTAATTTCCCTTTTATAGTCTTTTATCTTTTAGTAATATAAATATAGTTAATCCGTGTGAAATTTGAAATAAAACTATACTAATAGGATTGTTAAAATTATTTTTGGAGGATTACTTCATAAAAATTGAATAGAGAAGAATTATATAATTCATATATTGGAATATGAGCTCTTTTTTTCAAGAATAATTTTACATTAAAGTCTTGAGATATTGTTTAAATAATAACACTAATAATGCATAATATTAATGAATGTATGGAAAAAAATAAAATAAAACATATTATATTAATTAATGAATAAAAATTGTGCATGTCACCACATTATTTACATGTTCCAACTTAGTAATGGTGATATTAAAAGCACATAATTTATATCTTGGACTTATAGGTTGATTTCATCTATTATACTAGACAAACCTTGTAATAGAGAATTTACTTTCATAGTTTCCATATCCCTTACTAATTGAACATTGGATAATATATTGAATATTGATGGAACCCCTATATCCTGCTGTCATATTAGTGGTATTCATCATCTCCCTTATAAATTAAATAGTTTGATACCACTCATTTATATAAGTGAATCATCACCTTATTCCCTTGAAATGTTTTTAGAATTATTATTCCCACAAATATAACAATTGGAATATTTTATTTTCTTTCCTCTGAGAAATTTATTCAAGGATTATCATTACTTAATCAATATTTTATCCTTTTATTACTATCCCCATGAGAATATTAATAATTTTTAATATACATATCAACTTTATATTTAAATTTGTCAATTTCCTTATAGAATTCAAAGTCCCAATCATCAATGAATTTTATTTTTTCGAATATAGTCCAGTAATTATGTGATCAACATTACATTTGGGGTCTATTAAATGGATAATGGAATAAATTTCATGACTTTGGATGTTTTCCTCATGATACTTAATTCATTGATACTTTATATTTATGATTCCAACAAAATGACTCCCTATTTTATGATTGAGAGTATGAAGAAAATATATATTAATAAATTATTTTCAAAATCCTTTATAATAGCTTGATATTTTTTCATCAATGGAATTGGTATTCTTGATCATTATCTACCATTTATTATTTTCTCCCTATAAATAATTGAAAACCAATATTAATTTATCTTACTCAATCATTTGAAGGATATATAATATAATCTCATTGAAATTGATATATAGTCTCAGGATTAGGTGATCTGAAGAAACCCTAAATGGTTGAGGTCTATGATGTAAAAATAACTCAAATATATCAATCATTATATTAAGATAATGTTGCTGTTACACATGAATCATGTTATTATTTATAAATTTACTCATTTTAAAAAAACATAATTGAAATTATCACCATCTACAATCTTCATACTTTTCATCTTGATTGGGAAATAATTACATTTCCCATCACTTATGTCAGCAGAACAATTCACCCAATATCTAGAAATTTACTAATATAACGTAATTTTAATAATGATAATATATATATTAATAATTATATAAAAGGAAAAATACTAACATATAAGCAATAATTCGTAAATGATATGTTCTCATTATTTTATGAATGTATTTGATGTTGACTTGGTTATACATTTTTATTTTCATATATGGTTCAATAATAAAACATGTAAAATAATAAATCATTTTGTTTTATAATAACATAAAAATTTATATTTAACTCATTTATAGTAGTTTATAAAGATCATGTGAATCAAGAAAGTTATATATCCCATGAGTGTCAAAACAGGTGTGGAATTAAGCTCATTTGTTTTCACTTAGTGATGATCTCTTGAATACCAAAACTATAATATTTAGGGTCATTACCCTTCTGTTAATTTATTTCTAAGCTACATCTACTTGTATGTATCTCAATAGAAATGTTATTTCTTGGAAACCAAATACCCTATACTTTATGATCATTTCAAGATGTTTTTTATTAATATATCCTTACTGTTCTATCTAATGTTTCTAAATCAAAATTAAAAAAATATATAAAACTCAATATAATACCAATAATTTTTACTGAATCCTCATTCCATTTTTATTTCCTGAATTTTCATTGAAAATTCCATGAAACACAACCCATAAATCTATATTTTAAGTGATTTCATATGATTAATGACATATTATATCAACTTAAACATAAATTATATAATCATTATTTTGGTCAGTATAATGTGATACTATGTTAATTTGACTTTTTGATAATGAAAATGATAACCTAGGGTTATACGTATTAAAAATGTGTGACCTATAAAGAACAATTGGGGAATAATTAGTGTAAATATTGATAATTATTCTATACATAAGAAACAAGATATATAGTATGATTTCATAAAACTAAATGATCAAAAATAATCACATGGAATCACATCATATGAATATGGTATCATATGATCACGTAATCATCATAATGTGGGAACAACGCAAAACATGTCATCATAAACATATAGAATGTATCACTAGTAAGAGAACATAATATACAATCCAATGGTATATTCTTGTGAATTATACATGGTATAACATGAGATGAAAACAATACTAAATGAATTTAGGAATGTATAATTATAGGACCACCCCCTACATTCATAACATGCATATGTATATTTTTTAAACATATTTAAGTCATACATGATAGAAAAAAACAATAAAAACTCCTGTAATAGAAATGGTTACCTAACATAACCCCAAGACATAACCAAAATAATAACCATAATGATTATAATGAAAATAATGGATTATATATTCCTTGGTTATTCACAATGGATAAATTAAATAGTGGTGATCAAAATGAACTTCATGTGGTGAAAATTTATAATAATGGAGTATAGAAGTAATTTGGAAAATTATAATGTTCACAATGGTTATAATAAAATATTACTGAATATTTAATGATGGTTTGTGCATCAATATCTCCACATAACCATGATTAATAAAAAAAATTTCCCATAAAAATTAATATTCTTTAGAATTCATGAAATGTAACAAACATTAATTGTTATGAACTTGAAAATAAACGATGAATAGTAAAGTTATATTTTATTAGTTTTACATTAGAGATAACATTGAGAAGGGAACACTAAAAAACTTATTTAACACCATTAACGAAAAAAGAATAATCTATGTATATATGTATAGGATATATATGATAGTCATGAATTAATAATGAAAAATAGCCAGGGGTGAATAGGAATATTTATAAAATTAATTTAAATGTAATATTAAATCATAGTTTTTCATGATAGAGGTGTGGAAAATGAAATGAGATGAACCCATATATTTTCACAGTTGTTTGGATTTATATAATCATAGTCCACTCTTCAGCCCTTTCTGGAATTAAGAGTGATAGAACCCACAAAATGTAATATAATGGAATCATATAATAAATATTTCCCCCCTAGAGGAACTACTTGATTATAAATATTTTTCCTTTGAAGGTTTAAACCCAATCAAATCTTGCATCGTTCTACCATGAGGCAAAAACCAAATTATCAGCCTTTTCTCTTGTAGGAAAAAACTAATTCAGGAATTTTATTTGGGAGTGAAAAACTGATTATGAAAATTTTAATGGGTAGTAAAACCCATTACAATAGTTCACACCGAATTTGAATTAAAATATGTGGAATCATAGAACAAGATGAATTTTTCATAGTCTGAATATTAAGGAATAAAGTCACTCTCAAACAATGAAGGATTTCAAAATTACAGTTTGGTTGACAGTTGTAGTTGAGAACCAAAGTATATCAAACAATTATAGTTCATGTATATCCTAAACCACATATGTATTATGGATCTATGTAACTCTATTTATACAGTGTTCCAGTTTTCAATGTTTCTTTCAAATTTGAAAACCATTGTAGTCTTTCATTTGCAATGAACCAATGGATTTATTCTTTAAATATCCATGAAAAATATTCCTATGTAGGTCACCTTGATATTTAAAATTATGATGTATAATTATTATATTTTCTAATAATTAATATAGTTAAAAATAATAATTATAATCAATATTTATGTCACTTAGAAAACTGAAATAATGTGAGCAAGATAAACAATACATTTTTCAAAAAAAATTAATTTTGAACATTCTTTTTCAAAATAATAAATTTTATACGTTATATCAGGTGATGATAATTTAATCATAGATAAAATTCATCAAATTAAAAATATTTAGTATTAAAATAAATTATATTTATTTAAGGAATAATTAAATAAATATAATCATGTGAAATAAATATGTAGTAATTAAAAATATAAAAATATAAATAAAATAGATTATGGGTGGAGCTAAAATAAGATAAAGGAAATAAGTGACCATTGATATTCCATAAGGTATGTTCAACAATTTTCAAAATATAAACTTATGTTCACTTCATTTTTCTTCATGTAATAGTTACTTTTTTCATGTAGTTAGTACTTCTTCCATGTGGTAGTAATATTTTTATTTATGTAGCAGGTACATGTTTGTTCCTTTTTCTAGTTCTAAAAAAATCCATATTTTCACTAATGATCAGTTATCATGGTTACTTCCAGACATTACCAAAATTTCACCCAAGGGTAGCACTCACTTTCAGTTCTAGAAATTTCCCAATTTTCACACATTGTCACAACTCATCATTAGTTGTATAATTTTCAATTTTTTTACTAATGGTCAGTTCATGACTACCAATTTTTTAATAATGGGCAGGTCTAGACCATGTAAAATTTTAACTCATGTTCATAACTCATAGTAATTTCTATAATTTTTGATATTTACACTCACATTCTATACTCATGGATAATTATAGACTACTGAATTTTCATTCATGTTCAGTACACATGGTCAGCTCCAGAAATTTCCAAATTTTCAATAATGATCAGTTCCAAAATTTTAAAAATATTCACATTCCAAATATTTCGAAATTATCATAAAAAAACAAAACATATGAGAAACTATTATTATTTCAATTATAAAAAACATTAGAAAATTTTATCAATGATAAAATTCAATATTCTAAGCATTTAGATAATTTTAACAGAAAAATCATTTTTAAAAATTTCTCTCCCTTTTTGAAATTGATCGAAAATATTTTTGATATAATGATTGTTCCCCTAATATAAATAGATATTACTAGACATGAAGTTAGAATTTATAATTAAATATAAAAATCTCAATCTGAATGATTATTGGGAAAAAAATGATACTTCTAAAGCTAAATCAAACACATGACTATGAATCCCTTACACATTAAAACATTATATGAAAATATAAAATGATAATTGGGTATAATAGAAGCCTTATGGGGGAATGAAATCAGCTCAATATTTTCAATGAATGCAATATAAATTTGTAATGAATTATCTAGTAAAATATATTAAGTACAGTAATGAGATAAAACAACAAAATAAATAAACACACTAGAAAAATAAAAGAGATTTACTATTTTAGCGAAAAATAGTAGTCAATATTCCCCTAACCATATTATTTATGATAATATTTCAACTATTACATGTTTGATTTTTTTCAAAATTAGATTAATCTAAGGAATTAGAAAATATATCAAATAAAATTTTGATTGAGGAAATAAATCATATCTTGATTTTCTATTTTAACATTATCACTTAGAAAATGATATTTAAAAAAAATATTAGTTGACTAAGAATTGTGTAAGGTATTTTTAAAAATATTAATTTTAAAAATATTTTCAAAGAAAATAAGAATCTTATAAAAAACAAAAATGAGTAATTTTTTCCAAATCCATAATGTTTATCCACAATAATATACAAAATATCTCTATTTATATTTAGCAATTAAAAGTGAAATATAGTTATATTTTTCTATGAAGACAATGAAACATGATATTTTACATGTAAATGGAACATACCAAAAGTAATAATCCAATAGATCCTTCATCCTTTCAAATTATAATCAAAATAGCTTATCCAATTAAAATATTATCAAACAGCGCAAAAGAATCTAAGAAATAAATAAGCCTTAAAATATCTAATGATCATTTTAATAGATTTGATTTTACTATCCATTGGGACAATTTAATATCTAACATACATGGAAACTTAAAATTGGGAATCAGTCCTAGAAGCATTTAAATATAATAAATACGAAACCATTCTTCTAAAGGTTTTAATATTATTAGATGTTCTTGATTTATCTAAATCTAATTTGGATTTAATACTCATTGAAGTATTTTTAAAATTAATGACAGTCCAATCTAGATCACTTATCTAAATATTTTTCATACATTGGTTTATACAAGAAAATTCCATCAAATCATTGAGATATTTACAAAATAAATAATAATTTAAATTCCCCCATCATACTGATATCAAATATTGACGTCATTAATTTTGAAAATGTTAAATAATATTTTCACCGGAAGATCCAAAAAATATCATTAATATAACTTTTCATAATAAAAATATAGTTACATGTTTTCTTAATAAAAAATGTCAGATCATTCTTCCCCTTCTTAACATTGTTTTCTAAAAGAAAACAAGTTAAATATTCATACATTATTATTGGAGATTCTATCACAAAAAAAAATTTGGTCAAATTAAAAACATTATTAGAAGGTTTTTTATCTTCAAATCTTGGGGGATGTCTAATATACACTTATTCAGAAATATAAAGATTTATAAAAAAGATTTTGGAAGCCAATTTAAAAAATTTATAAGCATAAAATGTAGTATAAGATAAAAATATCTTATTTTATTATAACCTTGAAACATGGGAAAATGATTCTTCAAAATCAATACCCGCTTCTTGAGAATAACCATGAGAATGAAATATAGATTTCTAATCAATATTTCATTTTTTTCTAATATGATGACAACTATTTGTGGGAAGCACAGAAGTCCAAACACTATTCCTAATAAATTGGTTTAACTCATCATCCATACCCATGGTCCAACTAGCATTTTCTAAAGCCTGAACAATATTCTTAGTAACAAAATGAGAAATTAAATCATTACAAACATAAGTATTCATACCATATTTTCTAGTATGAACATTTGATTCAATATTACCAATTAAGTTACCGACATAATGATATCTATCTATAAATAGGTTTATATTGATAAGAAATATTCGCACCCTCAATATGTTTATTTTTATCTACAGTTACTTATTATTCAAAAATAAAATTCTCTAAATCCATATCCACATGTTAAATATCATCATAATTTTTATCAAAATATTTTTCGTCAATTTTAACATGAAGTGAATCATCAACAACATTTTTTATTTTATAAAAACTCTATATGACTTATTATTATTTTAATATACTAAGAAGAATATATTATCTTATTTTGTAATAAATTTATCTAAAATAACAATATTATTAAGAATAAAAACCCTACAAATGAACACTCTGAATAGAAAGTTTTTGGTTTTATTCCCTTCCAAATATCATACTGAATCTTTTTCAATAAGTGTATTGAAAGAATTATTTTTTGTATCTAAACAAGAGGTATCCATAGCCTCTTCCCACAAATATTTATATATATTAATATAATTTAAAATAGAACTAAAAATTTCTTGATGTGTTTTATTTTTCATCCATACTGTGCTATTTTTAAAGTGCTATAAGGGCTAAGAAATTATGAAAATATACATTTTATTAATAAAAATAGATAAATTATAGATTTTGGAAATAAACCAAAATTCCACTTTTAATTGACATAATTATTATTTATTTTTTATTATCAAAAAAATTATAATATGTGATAAACAAAGATAAAACTTATGATTTAAGAGTGTGAAAGTAATCCCACGCGTACCTTGTAAGGTCATCAATAAAAAAATTACTTTTACCACCAAAATTAGTAGGTTTAATATATCTATATAAATTAATATTAATGAGATAAATATGAATTATATTTTATACTTAATTGATTGAATTGATTCTTCATCTATTTTATTTACATTTTAAGAAATATTTACATATAACAGTGTTTTATACATTATATTCCAGAAATAGTAAAATTATTTGGTTCTTAGGAAAATATATGGAGAACTAAAAGTTTTATAACGCATCCTCATATTCCAAAACATTTCCTCAGATTGTACAATGTTTTACTATTTGAAATTTTGATTTATTAATTTTATAAATTTAATTGATGAAATACTACATTTTCTCATTATATGAAAAATAGATTTATCATTGCTAAAATGTATATATCATTTTTAAATTTAACAAGAATTACATCATCACATAGATGAAAAATTATTATTAAATTTTTGTTCAAACCTTAATCAAATAATTCCACAATAATAATAATTATATAATGGGAAATTCATACCTAACCAAGAAATTAACCATTCCTTTTGAATTATCACCAAATATAACATTAAATCCATCACACATGTTGAATAAATGAATTTTTAATATTTCATCAGTCAAGTTTATTAACAATCTACTATCCATATACCAAATATACTTTTTATGCTCCCAAGTAATAGTTCCTTTGAAAATAGATTTTATAATTCTATGGTACATATGTAAATTGGGGTCTTGTTGGATTTGCATATTCAATTGTAGAAATCTATATACAAATTAAAAACATGTTTATAGAAAATATATATGATAGATATTTAGAAATAAAATCTTTAGTATATATAAGATATTGTGTCAATCTTAAAGAACACTCATTAGAATAATTGGATTTTATATTACACGAAAAAAATGTAGGAGTTTATGTACTTCCATTAGTGATTTTAAAAAATAAGATATTTGGAGTTTTAAGTAAATAATTTTCATAACCAGTACCATATTTTCATTTTTTTCATTTTTTTAATACTCATCATTTGTTAAATATTTTAAATGCCTTGAAAAAAGGGAGATATTTTATGTTAAAAATTCTACATTATTTTTATGAAGTTAATTATTTTTATGAATTCTCTAAATATCCCTATTTCAGCTTCATGACACTTTGATATGAAATAAAATTCATTTAAAATTCATTATTTTCAGAACAAGTATAATTTAGTATTTATATGAACACTTTTTAGATCTGTACATGAAAATTTCATATCTATGTTTTCAGATTTTAAACCTATGTGGATATATTTCATCATATTTATATTCACCTTGATAACATCCTTATTTTTTTTCTTAATGTTATTTCATACACCATTGGTCTAATAAATTTTATGTTCAATCATTTATACTTATTTAAGAAATTATTCAATAATGGGTTATTCAGATTTATATTTAGAATATGAATAGTAGAAAAAATAACTTACATAATTTTACGAAGCCATTAAACACAAGTTTTCTACATAATTATTAGAGTCAGATAATTTATTATTACATAAATCCTTGGTAAAAATCCATTTAATTTCCAATTCATTATTTTATTTCTTGTGTTGGTTCTTATTTTTTACATATTTACCCTTGGGAAACCAGGATTAATATAACCTCACTTCCTATACTCATTATAAAATAAATCTTGATCATAATAATAAATAAAATTACCTTTAATATGATCTATTTGATCAAACATTGGCTAGTATTTTCAGTATCTCCTTCTGTGGACTTTCATAATTATATATCCATATTTTGGAACATATTTTGTATAATTCATATCATTTCTCTGTAACTTTTAATCTTAAGAATAATAAAATACATTTTATTTAAAATAAATTCCCTTCTTCATTGAATTATATTCTCCAAAAAATGTTTATTTTGAAACTAATATTGTAATAGTGATTCATTAATCTCATCAATATTGTATTGCTTGAAATTATTACTTTAATCTATAGATAAAGTTTCAGAATTCCACTAATTTTTATGCTCCAAGAATACTCATTCAACATGAATATTATTTTATAGAGTCTCTCCCAAAGAACTCAATATATTTATAGTATTATAAAATATACAAAATATTTTACTAACAATATAATCTTAACCAATGTTAGGTTAATAACATTCAACTATTAACATTCAATTTTATTTTTTCAAATAATATTATCTGATCCAAGATGTTTAACTTTCAGAATCTTCTATATGTGATGAAAATTTTTAAATACTAAAACATGGCTATATAAATTTGTACTTATTTCAAAATATAACGTTTTTATCACCTTGTAGTCTAGAACATAATTTTCCACAACATTTACAAAAAATGATTTAGGATTACCTTTTCCTAGCTTGTAATGTTTAGAAATGATTTTAGAGTGATAAATGATGAGTTTCTTTAGGAAATATTCCAATCGAGAATGCCAATAACAATAATCAATTCTATAAAAATGAGGTTATTTTTGAGTTATCCATCCTTCAAATTAGCTATCTCCTAATATATTTAACAATATGTTTTCCCCTTGATGGTTAAAACAAGAATTTATTATAAAATATTAATATATATATACATATATATAGATATTTCTTTGATATCAATTTTTTAGTTCTGAGTTAAGATGAAAAAATTGCCATGAGAGAGGTTAAACAAAAATCATTCCAAATTAATTCAAATTTAATGTAGTATTATATTTATTAAATTTATGGAAATAGGAAATAAAAATATATAAAAAATAGTGTTTTTATAATTCTCATATCTAAAAGATCAATAATCACTCTTCACCATTCTCATGAATCAAGAGTGATGGAACACATAATAAAAAATATAATGGAATTTTAAAATGGGGTTTCCCACTATGAAACACATCAAGATTGTAAATCATTCTTTCCCTTGTAGAATTTAACCTAAATGAAAACTTACTTTTTCTTATGATATGAACAATCCAAATAGTATTACATTTCTCCTGAATGAATAAACCAATGCTTGAATTTTTTTTGGGGGTCAAAACCAGATTAACTTATTTTAAATTAGTAATATAACCTATTACAATTAGAGACACATAAAATTAATAGAAATAAGTAAAATCTCAAAAATAGCTGAATGTTTCATAGTTCGAGTGTCTAGGAAAAAATTACCTCTCCAATAAAAATGCATTAAATTATTGTTGTTTAGCTGAGAGTGGTAGTCAAAATTCAATGAATATCTCACTTGTATAGTTGATGAATATCCTCAACTCTATTTGTTCCTTCAGATCAATCTAACTCAATGTATATATAGTTCCCTTTTTCATAGTAGCTCTCAAATTTTCAATCCATTTCTTTTTTTCATTCCAAATGAAGAATATGATCTGTTCATTAAAAATACATGAATAATATACCCAAGTGGGTCACTTGGAGAATTAAGATCATGCTATATAGTTTTAACAAGTTAAAATTGTTAATACAGGTCAATAAAATAAATATATGCAACAATAATGTCCCTTGGAAAACACCCGTAACATGTGCATGATATACTTATCATATTATAACAATATTGAATTAAGTTCTCTTTCTTTCTAAGATAAAACAATAAACATTAACCTAAGTGACTAGAATTTTATATTACATAAAATTCAGGTAAATAAAATTCTGTAGTATTAAAATAAATAATATGTATTGAAGGAATAGTTAAATAATGACAAACATGTGTAATAATCATGCAATAATTTGAAATTCGAAATTTCAAATAAAACAGAGAATGTTTTGAGCTAAAATGTGAAAAAGGAATCAAGTGACAATAGATAGATCATATGGTAGGTTCAACACTTTTCCAAATTTTATATTGATGTCAGTTCATTTTTTCATGTGGAAGGTACTTTTTTGTAGATGTGGTTATAACATTATTTTCATGTAGTGGGTAGATTTTCTTTTTTATAGTAGTTATATTTTTTTCATGTGGTCTATCCAAGGCTTAGTCAAATTTTCACTCTCACTCAGTTCCATACTACCAAATTCTCACTGACTGTTTGAACTCTTATTCATTCCCTATCATTGAAAAATTTTCACTCACAAACAATACTCATAGTAAGTTCTCAAATTTTATAAATTTTAACATAGGGTTAGTACTCATGGTTAGTTCTAGACATTTCTAAATTTTCACCCATGTTCAGTACTCACAGTCAGTTCCAAACAATTCCAATTTTAAACTCTTGGTCACCTCTAATGATCTATTCAATAATTTTCCATATTTTCACCCACATTCAGTACTCTTGGTCTGTTATAGACCTCCATATTTTCACTCATGGTTAGTAATCACATTTATTTCCTGAAATTCCAAATATTTACTCACAATAATTTCTAGAGATTCCTAAATTTTTAATTTCCATATTTTAAGAAATTATAAAAAAACTCAAAACATACTAAACCTATAAGAAATTAAGAATAATTTAAATTATAAAAATGTTAATAAAATAATTCAAGGATCAAATTTTATAGTGTATATAAATTATATATGATCTTTAGTGAATAATAATGAGATAATATAAGTTAGAGAGATAAATCATAAAAAAATGTGTTGTATTATTTTATGGTTCCCCTACCTAAAGTCTAAATCACTAGGTACATTCATATAGATTCTAAAATATTAAAATTGTTATTATTAAGTTTTGAATTCAGGGAATATTTAAAATATATTTCTATTTACTCATGACTATTTTTTGTATATGTCCCTCATTTATTACATGATACGTTTCTCCAATATCAAACATTAGGTTTGTGAAAACTCTATTTTCTGTGAAAGAATGAAAATACATAAAGGAATGTACATCATGAATTTAATGAAATATAAAGAATTAATTGATCCAAATGACTCAAGATAAAACTTTCCCCAATTGTTTGGTGGATAATTTTTCAGCATTCTATGTAGTGTGAGCCACATGGAAGAATTTCCAGACTCGTGATAGTGAAACCTACACAACACACCTATAGAAGTCCCAGTACTACGGATTCTTATCATGATATACCTACACCATGTAATTAAATAGATAACCTCCTTCACCTAGAGTTCAAAATATTCCTATAAATAGGAACCTTGGGATCCCCATTTTAGATGGTAGAATGAAAAAGATACTACATGATTATATTCTTATCCAAGTTTCCCTCCCAAGTCATCCAAACACTCTAGTGAATTTCTAACCCTGCTAAATTTGATGAGAATAGTAAGGGGTTATTTATTGAGGTTATTAATGTTATAAAATAATATAAATCAGGAGTTGAATCACCCCAAGCCATAACCAATGCATAAAAGGGTCTTCCCTTAGCTAAAAACTTGAGAACCATTCGTTCAAAGACACCCATGTAATCCCTTGAGGATACAAGAATCATCTGACCAAGGAATGGTTTCTAGGTTTTCCATCACCCAAGTGAAACCTTCATATTTCTAATGTTCTATTTGGGTGAGGCACCTCCATATCACCCATGTTATATTTGTGTAAGGAGCCTCTATCTAACTCATATCCTTTTAGGGAGAAGCACTGTTGACTCACTGAGATCCTTCATAGGAAAGTAGTCACTCAACTCACCTAGGTACCACAAGGGTGAAATACTATTCAACACTTCCAAGACTCACCTGGATGATCCAAACTTTATCCCTCTCTCATATCACAAATAGTCGGGAACCTCATACCTTGGGTCCCTTGTCTAAGGGAAAAAAATCCAAGACCTCCCCAAAATCCTCTATAAATATATGATCAGACCACATGGAACAACATAATGTCCTCTCAATTATACATATCCATGTTAGTTGAAGTTTTGAATTTATCCTACCAAATATGTAGGATCCTAATAATGTCCTAAAATATGCATTCTAATGGTAACGATGATCCCATCCTTTGGGATGATGATATATGTCTTCTCAGGCCATATTATAACATCTATAGCTTAAATTGTCAATAGAATTAGGATATATTCATAGAAACTTGTCACCCCAGACCCATTAGCATTGAAATCAACAAGGATAAGGGAATACCCAGTCCCCATTTATCTTTTTGACTATCCCTCCATAACCTAATCCTCATCTACCAATGAGTGAGGTGGAAATGAATCTTTATGGATTCCCCCCCTAAGGTAAGACCAATCAATTATTTTAGGATGCATCATACTCTTCCATATCTTAAAAATCATCTAATAGAGGAGGATGACTATTTTGATAAGGGTCATACCATCCACTTCTCTTTCCTATCACATCAAGAAAGACTCAAGTTGGTATACAGGTTATTAGTGACCATGTTAGAAGTAAAACTAAATGGGAATATTAATATTTATATGACCTAATAATCCTATCACCACTACAAAGAGCCATATTCCTTAACAAAAGAAAACATTAAAGGGACATATTAATGCTATAGAAACGACATGGACATAATCCCTAGGTTCAATACCCCACTATTTCAAACTATGTGGGTTTTTATTTCTGTCAAAAAATGGATACATTGGAATCCTCCTAGATATTATAACCAAGTATCCCAAATTCACCCTAATCTAATTAGGGTAATATTCCTAGTAGGATAATATCCATACTGGGAGGATATATCCATTCCAGGACCATCAGGATATTACGACATATATCCCACACCATATATTCCTAGGCATTTTTACCTACAAATTCTCTCCACATGACTTCAAACTATACAGTATGATCCTTGTCACAAGACCATACACGGTATGATTTGTCCCATTATGTGGAACCAAACTATGTCGGTTCTAATCCGAAATAGGATAATACATAGGAATCCACTCTTATATTCATGATCCCAACATCAGAAAAAATTCCATCACCCTATATGACGATAAATAACAGAGAACCCCCCTGTGTGGCTTAAAACAAATAGCGCAGAAAAAGATGTCACCAAGAAGGAAAGCCTTTGTCATGTGTAAACAGTCCCATTCAATAGGAATTCTCAGATGCATATAATTGATTCCATCTATGGAGAACTTTGGATACATATATATGGATTCACATAAACATATGTCCATATTTTATTATTAATTTAAGGGATACATATTTAATATGTTTGAATTAGAATTAGGCTTCCTGAATATGTTCTAAATGTATAATAAAGTCATAGATTATGAAATAATTTCCCTAAAAACTATAAGGATCCACCCTTAAACATTACATAATCTTTAATTAAGTTAATAATTCTCATTAAGGATCTTTTCAGGTTTATATATTTAGTGAATTAGGTCATAACATATACATAACAACAGAAATATTACATGTAGACACTTCTACTCAGTATCCATTTTTTCATAAAACAAAAATACTTAAAAAAAGATACATTTCTAGTTACATGTTTTAGATAGCATGAATTTTCCTAGATCCCATCCTTTACCCTATTCATCTTTATGTCCTGTTGAAGACATTTTAAAAACATGGGATGAGTATAACATGCTCGGTAAGGGATATAAAATAAGGAAAGAAAACATAAGTCCAGGAATACATAAAAATAAAAAAAATTATACTTTTCAGTCATAAAACACAAGCTCTTTAAAATACTCATTAAATCCTAATATTTATGAATAAATCAAAGAAATCATAAATAATAAAGGTAAATTGGGGCATCCATAACATACTTACATTGTATCTTTCACAGTAACATAGGAAGTTACATAGGGAATACCCATCACAATATTTTATTTAAATATTTTAGGAGAAACATTAAGGTTTACATCTATCATGTTACCCAATGCATTAGTGATCTATCTACGACTCACCCACCCTAGGTTTATCATGGAACCACCCATATGTGTAATCAATACACATGAACCATAACATAATCATAACACATGAAAATGCATAAAGGAAAGATAAAATTTCCAAATCACAATAACAATATAACATTCCAATATATTGACATAATTAATCCATTTTCAATACCATTTTCAATACCAAAATATGTTAAAATAGTATATGGTATTTATTTTCCTTTTAAACAAATTACAGCTTGTTATGGAAGCCAAATATCAAATAATGATGGTTATGGCAGAAAGGTTGTGGTCACCATGTACGTTAAAAAACATTATTTTTTCCATTTAGTAAAACTCTTCATAAAAAACAATTCCTTTTAAATGAAAGTAAAATTCAAAGGAGTCTATTATATAGCTTATAAAAGAAAGTCGTGTATAAATCGAAGTATGCCTCAATTAAAGGATATTGAGAAGAAGTCCCTTACATCGTGTCCGACATGACATGTTTATTATTTAATCCCCAGAATAATAAACTAAAGTTAATTTATACTTTCTTTAGAAAATTTTTCATGTTTATTATTACTTTTATATCACTTATTGACACATTATAAATTTTATATAATTATTTATGTTAATAACGGTTGTTTTGTTGATATTTGGTATTTCAGTGAAAAATGAACTTCTTATAATTAAAAATTGTCCATGTGGTCAAAATTCCATTATCTACATAATAATATTCATGATTTAGATATCATATATATCATATATATTTAGTATATGTATTTATTTATAATAATATTTAACATTTGGAGATATGAAATGAAATGCACCATTCATGGAGACAGTAAGACCTACGTACGCATGAATGCTACATTCATTTATATTTCATATTTAATGGAATGAAAACTTCATGATACATAGGTATATTATAAATCCATTATAATATCATATAAAATTTTATTAACTCCAACCTTTATACATTCCATGTATGTCATGAACGAATTATATCACTTTGAGGGGGCAGTGGTATGCACTTTTCTCAAATGAAATTATCGTATTTACCCATTATAGAAACCATAAATGTATGATATAAATGAAAAGTAAAAAAGAATAGAAAAAATATAAATATAATATGTATCACATATAAATACACTTCCATTATAATGTTCACCATGAGAGGCGGTAGGAGATAATTGAACAATCATCACTTTTTGAGGCAATAGTTCGCCACACACAGAAACAGTACATTCATATCCATTTGATGGAGGTTTGTGTTAGTATAGTTTTAATCCCTATCATAAAAAACCTAGTATATTTAGGATACTGTTTTTGTCATTTAAAAAATAAATAATAAGATCATATAGATTGAATAAATAAAATAATAGAAGAAAACATGAGGTAAGATATTACCTTTAAATCGGGAAAATCGCTTTTATTTGAACTAAAAGAATTTCATGAAGTGCCTTAAACCTAAGATAAGGATTGTAGGAGGAAGAGAGAGATTTTGGGAGATTATAATGGCATAAGTTATATGAGACAATGGGCTTGAGAGGTGTGTGTAATGGGTTTGAGGTGATGGACTTTTATAAGGGGGAGGGTTGGCTCTTTAGGAATGTTTGAAAATATTAATTTACTATAAACATAATTTTGATTAAAAAAGGACACAAACTAATTAAATTATAAGATAATATGACTATTATTCTAAATCCTCTCAATAAATAGGTTTTAGAAATGTTTTAGATTAATTTTTAATCTTATCATTTAGCTTTAACCCTTAGTTAACTAATTTAACTTTTACCATGTCTTCTTGTATACTCATACTATATGGTTAGTATAGTTTTTATAAAATTACAAGCAACCCAAAATGGATCATTAATGATATTTGTAACATCATATATATCATGTTTCTGAATATTAGATATTTAGGGCTATTTTATCATTTAATAAAATATTAATCGATTTAAATAATCATTTATGTCAATTTTTATTCTATTCAGATCATGAGTTTTTTAAAAATAAAAACCAAGTTGATTCATTCGAAAAAACATCATTAATTTATAGATATCAAGTCATAATCATCTATAAAATTCGTGGATGGTAGAAATAGTTTTAAAATAAAATTATTTTAATATTTATATTCTCATTTATTTAAAACATTCATTAATGAGCTAATCATTACATAATCATTGTGTCATAAATAAATACATTTATATGATGTCTAAAAAATATCAATAAATTTCCATCATGTAGGAAATATTTTTATATTTATAATTTCTATTTATAGTTGAAGATAACAATTATATAACCCCACATTAATTTTTTTTTGGCAAAACAATACATGTTTATGATATTTATATTTTTAATTTAAATAAAAAGTTATTAATGTCATTATCTTACCAAATGGATTTAAAAGGCCAAACGTTCAACCCAAGGATTTTATTGGTTGTCCATGACTCATCCAATATGGTTAGGACAAGTGTGAAGGAAATTATATATTATTATAATATTATTTTTACCTTCAATTACATTATTTACCTTTAATCGCGGTAAATAAAAAACAAAAGTTAATATTCATAAAAAAATATTTTCATCCTATTGAACCATATTTAACTTATTGATTAAAACCATTCATGTTAGATTTTTGGAACTAAATTCACAGAAGTGGTAAAATATCATTTAAATGAAAAGTCAAGTTTTAACTACTACGCAGTGTTTTCACTATTTAGGAAAAATTGAAAATTTTCAAAAATATAAAAAAAATCACCAAAATATAATTTTGAAATTCCAAATTCAAAAATGATGACTATTTTACCAAATTCAAAATATAGAAACTTTATTAATTAAATTAATATTAATATATTTTGTCAAAACTAGAAAGCATTTTTTTAAGAAGTAAAAACTACATAAAGATTGACTTGTGTTTATTTCCAATTTCAAAGTGAAATTATTTCCAATGAAAAAAGTTTAATAAATGGTCAAAATATAATACAATTACACTTTATAATCATTTAAAAATATAATCTAACTATATAAATAAATATGATTAAAAGATGGTTTTGAATTAAAATGCAGTATTTCTCACTAATCATTAAAAAATGAACTTTTTTAGAAAACAAAAAATTTACCCAAAGTAAATTTTGATGTCACAATTATAAAGAAGAATATTATTTTGTCAAATAAAAAATTAAAAAGAGAAGAAACTATATTTAAAAGTGGTTCACATTTAAAATGCTTTAAAATTACCTTTGAAAAATATTATAGAATTTTTTCTTAAAAAATGCGATTCATTCTCATTTTAAGAAACGAAATTTTATTAGATAAATGTAAATATTTTTAAAAAAACATGTTTAATCATAATTTGGTTAGTTTATTTTTTTCCCACCTATAAAATAGCTTGTCATTAACTACCATTTAAAATAATAAAATTTTATTTTTTTTGGTATAACTCAAAGTTGTATGCAACATAAGACTTTGGAGAACCCCATTGTTGAGTGTAGGGGATGCCATCATACATAGAATCCCATTTAATGTAAAATTAATATTTAATTCACAAATATTAATAAATATGAAAATTTAGTATTCTTTATTTACCTGGGATGTTACAACCTTCCCCTTTTGGAAATTGTTTCCTCGTAATTTTACTAACATATCAAATGAATAGGGATATTTATCCCTCATAGTATTTTCATATTTCCATGTTCCCTCTTCAACCATATAGTTTTTCCAAAAAACCATTACCTAATAAATTATCTTATTTCGTAACACTTTCTATCTTTGGTTATGAATCTGTACTAGTTCTTCCTCATATGAGAGATTATCTTCCAACTAAAATACCTCTCGAATGAAAACATAAGATGGCTCCAACATATACGTTCTCAACATTGAAACATGAAAACAATTGTGTACATGGGATAAGCATAGAGGTAATTCAACTTTGTAAGCAGATGATCCAACATTATCCTAGATTTCATTGGGTCCAATGATCCTCAGACTTAGCATTCCCTTCTTACCAAAACACATCAATCTTTTCCCTGGAAAAACATTGAGAAAGACATGATCACCTACCTTATAAAAACATTGAGAAATCATGTAACATATCTTCCAATGTATGAATTGTTCATTTTGAATACCCATATTATTGTGGATGATAATATGTACTAAAATTTAATTCAGCACCCAAAGACATATGAAGGCCTTTACAAAAGTAAGAAGTAAACCTGGGATCATAATTAGATATAATGAAGAGGGTAACCTCATGAAACCTAACTATATCATTAACATACAATTGAGAAATTTGATCTGGAGACAAAGTATCTCAAATATGATGTAAATGAGAAGATTTAGTCAATCGATCAACAATAACCCTGATTGCATTATTACCTCAAGAATTCTTCCGTAATCCCAAAATGAAATCCATGGACATATCTTCTCATTTTCACTCTGGCACAAGTAATGGAAAAAGAATCCCTTTCAGTAATTGTCACTTATCTTTAAACTATTGAAAAATCAAACACTTAATAGTTAAGTCAGCAATATCACTTTTCATTCCATCCCACCAGTAATACTCCTGAAGATCTATGTACTTCTTAGTACTGCCAGGATGAACAAAAAATAGTGAACTATGAGATACACATAATAATGATTTCTTCAACTGTGAATCACACGGAACACATAACCTCTTTTAAAACCTCAAAACAAAATATTTATAAATGTTAATATCAGATAACTTACCCTTCTGAACCAACTCTACCTTTTCCTACAACTCACTGTCTTCCTTCTGTGATTGGTTAATTCTGTTAGATAGAGATGATTTTACTGACACATAAAACAAAGAAGTGGAATTTCAAGCACCAAATACTTCTATTACAAATTTCAATAAATAATTAATCAAATTATCTTGTTCCGAACATAACATGTTTAATTTATCATTAATTTATCTACTTAAAGAATCATCCACTTTATTTTACTTTCATAGATGGTAATGAATTTTGCAATCATAATCCTTGATTAATTCCATCCATTTCCTCGGTCTCATGTTAAATTATTTCTATGTGAATATATATTTCAAACATTTTTTATCAATATATATTTTAAATTTTACTCTATACAGATGCTGCCTCCAAATTTTAACGAAAAAACAATGGCAGCTAATTCCAAATCTTGTGTAGGGTAATTTAACTCAAGAGGTTTCAACTGACATGAAGCATAAGTAATTAACCGATCATTCTACATTATGACACAACCAAGTCCTTTCAACAAAGAATAACAGTAGATAACAAATTCACCATCACTGGAATGTAAATCCAAAACTATAGATTTCACCAATCTTCTTTTCAATTCTTGAAAACAATCATCACAATAATTTTTTCAGAAAAACATAACACCTTTTTTAGTTAACTTAGTCAGTGGGATAGATAACCGTGAAAATTTTTCAACAAACCTCAGATAATAACCCTCTAAACCAAGAAAAATATGGATCTAAGTTATATTTGTGGGTCTTATCCATTCTTAAATTTTTTTATTTTCGTATGATCTACAGTTATGCCATTTTTTGAAATAATGTGACCAAGGAATGAAATTGGTTTTAACCAAAACTCACACTTACTAAATTTCCCATATATTTTTATTTTATATAAAGGGTTTAAAGACAACCCTTGTAAGAATTTCATGTTCTTATTTACTTTTAGAAAATAAAAAAATATCATCTATAAACAAAACCACCATTTATCACTTGAGTCAACAAAGCCATCACTACAACAAACAATTTAGTTCTGATTCGGACCATCTCAGGTTGATGATTTTGATGGTTTTTTTCCTCTTGATGTTGTCCCATCATAGCTGCCATGTTTCCTCTACAGAAAAACATTATGAACATAAAAATATGTTAGGCGAAGAAACATGGCAAACTGTAAAAGCTATATTATTTCAATCATACCATAAATGAATTTATAGATATTAATTTAACTATATCCTAACTTCTAAATTTATCTAAATCTACCTCTATTACCAACTATTAGGACCCAAAATTAAACATTAAATAATCTTGAATTAATTTAATAATTCACATTGAGGATCCTTTTAAGTATAGATCATTATAGAATTAGGTCATAACATATACATAATAACTTAAATAATACATTTATACACTTATACTTCGTAACCATTTTTTCATAAAACAAAAACACTTAAAAAAGAAACATGTATAGTTCCTTGTTTTAGACCACATAACATTTCACTTGTCCCATTATTTACCCTATTCCTCTTTAAGTCATGTAGAAAACATATCAAAAATTTGGGATGACATAAAAATTTCAGTAAGGGATTTAAAATAAGGAAAGAAAACATTAGTCCCTGAATAAATAAAAGATAAAGAAATCATAATTTTGAATCTTAAAACATAAGGTCTTTAGAATACACCATTAAATCATAATATTTATAAATAACACATAAAAATAATAAATTATAAAGGTAACTTGTGGCATCTATGAGATACTTACTTTTTATCTTTCGCAACTATATAGGGAGTTACTTTTGGAATACCCATCACAGTATATTACCTAAATATCTTAGATGAAATATTAACATTTACTTCCATCTTATTACCCAATTAATTGGAGATCTATCTCAGGCTCACCCTCCCTAGGTTTATCATTGAACCACCTGTATGCATAAACAATACCCAAGAACCATAACACAATCATTACGCATGAACAAGAATAAAATAAAGATACCATTTCTACAATGAAATCACAATATAACATTCCAATATATTGACATAATAAATACATTATCAAAACCATTTTCAATAAAAAAATATGTAAAAACAGTATATGGTATTTATTTTCCTTTTAAAAACATTATGTCTTGTTAAAGAATCCAAATATCAAATAATTATTGCAGCGGCAGAAAGGTCATTGTAACCACGTACGTTAAAAAGAATCCTTATTTGTGTCATTTAGTAAAATTATTCGTAAAAAAAGATTCTTTTTGAATAAAATTAAAATTAAAATGGGTTTGTTATACAATGTTTATAATAAGGTCATGTATAAATTGAAGTATGCCTCAATGAAAGGATATTGAGACGATGTCCCTTACCTCGTGCCCGAAATGACTCGTTCATTATTTAATCTCAGGAATAATAAACTAAAGTTAATTTATAATTTCATAAAAACATTTTCATGTTTTTTATTCCTTGTATATCACTTATTAAAACATTATAAACATTACATAGTCATTTATGTTAATAACAGTCATTTTTTCGACACTTGGTACTTGAGTCCAAAATGAATTTCTTATAATTACAAATTGTCCATGTGGTAAAAAGTACAATATATCCAGAATTATATTAATGATTTAAATATCATATGTATCATATATATCTAGTATATATATGTATTTATAATAGTGTATAACATTTGGAGATAAGAATTTAAATGCACCATTCATGGAGACGGTAAGCCATATGTACGTATTAACACTACTTTAATTTATATTACATATTAAATGGAATGAAAAAATAATTATACATAGGTAAAACTTAAATCCAATATAATATCATATATAATTTCCTTAAGACAATAATTTATCTGTTTCACGTATGGAATTCCACACTTCCTCAAATGAAATTATCGTATTTACCCACTATAGAAACCAAAAAGGTATGATATAAATGAAATATAAAGAAGAAAAAAAACAATATAAATATAATATATATCATATATAAATATAGTTCCATCATAATGGTCACCATTATAGGCGGTTGGGGATAAAAGAACAATCATCATTTCGTGAGGCAACAGTTCACCGTACACAGAAGTAGTATGTTTATATCCATTAAATGGAGGTGTGTATAAGTTTATTTCTAATTATTTTCATAAAAACATGGTAGTGTATTGATTATACTGGTTTCTATGTAATAATTGAATTATAAGAGCAGAAGGAGTGAATATGTAAAATAATAGAAGAGAACTTGAGGGAAGACGTTACCTTTAAATCGGGTAACTCCCATTGGTTTGAACCAAATGGATTTCTAGAAGTGAATTATGCCTAAGGTAAGGCTTTTAGGAGGAGATAGTGATTTTGGGAGATTATTTGCAGATATGTTAGATGATACAAGGGGATTTAGAGGTGTGTGTAATAAGTTATAGATGGTGTGCTTTTATAAGGGGGAGGAAGGGCTCTTTTAGAAAGTTTAAAAATATTATTTTATTATAAACTGAATTTCGATTTAAAAAGGTCCCAAAATCATTAAAATCTAATATAAAATGACTATTATTTGAAATAATCTCATCAAATAGGTTTTAGATGAGTTTGGGTTTCATTTTTAACCTTATCATTTATCTTTAACCCTTAGTTAACTAATTTAACTTTTACCATGCATTCTTCTAAATTCCTACTATATGGTTAATATAGTTACTATAAAATTCTATGATACCCCAAATTTTTAATTAATGAAATTTGTAACATCATATATTTCATTTTTATTAATCATGGATTTGTATGGCTATTTTATTATTTAATAAAATATTAATTGATTTAAAAACTCATTTATGTAAATTTTTATACTATTCATATCATGGTTTTTTAAAAATCCAAACCAACATGATTATTTAACGAAACCTTCATTAATTTAAATATTACAAGTAATACTCATCTATAAAATTCGTGTATGGAATAAATAGTTTTAAAATAAATAAATTTTATTATTTATAATCACATTTATTTGAAACATTCATTAATGAGGTAATCATTACATCATCATTTTGTCATAAATAAATTTATTTATATGAGGTCTAAAAATTATAAATAAACTAAAATGATGTAGGAATTTTTTTTATATTTCTAATGAATATTTATAGTCTAAGATATCAATTATTTTACCCCACATTAAAATGTTTTTTTCAAAACAATACATGTTTAGGATATTTTTATTTTTACTTTTAATAAAAATTTATTAATATCATTATCATACCCAAATGGATTTAAAAGGACAAATTTTCTACAAAAGTATTTTATTGGTCATACATGACTCATAAAATAAGGTTAGGATAAGTGTTAATGTTATTTTATGTTATTATAATATTATTTTTACCTTGATTTACCCTATTTACCTTTAACCACGATAAATAAAAATCAAAAGATACTATTCGCCTAAAATAATTTTTATCCCATTGAACCACATTTTATTTACAGATTTCAACCATGTATATCATAATTTTGAAATTAAATTCACATAAGAGGTAAAATTTCATTTAAATTAAAAATTCAGTTTTTAACTATTATGCAGTGTTTTCACTATTCATAAAAATTGAAGGTTTTCAGAAAAATACTAAAAAATATCCCAAAGATAATTTTGATAATACAAATTAAAAAATAATTTAAATTATACCAAATTAAAAACATATATGTTTTATTAATTAATTTAAAATTAATTTCTGTTGTCAAAACTAGAAAGCATGTTTTTAAGAAGTAAAAACTAAATAAAGACTGACATGTGTTTATGTAAAATTTCAAATTGAAATGACTTACAATGACCAAAATAAAATTAAATGGTAAAAATATAATCCACATAAAAATTATAAAAATTTAAAAAGATAATCTATTAATATAAATAAATTAGATGAAAATATATTTTTGACTTAAAATGCAGTATTTTCACAATTCATTAAAAATAAACTTTGTGAGAAAAAATTAAAAAATCTACCCAAAGTAAATTATGATGTCCCGCTTATAAATATGAAGATTATTTTTTCAAATAAAACATATAAAAGTGACAAAAAATACATTTAAAATGGGTTCTCCATCAAAAGGCGGTAAAACTACCTTTTAAAACTATTACAGTTTTTATGCTTATAAAATTGGATTTGTTCTCATTTTATGCCTCTAAATTTTATTAGATAAATGTAAAAACATTTAAAAAATATATTTAATCATAATATGGTTATTTTTGTTCATTATTTCTAATAAAAGTTCTAGGTGTTAAGTAACATTTAAAATAATAATATTATATTATTATTTTTTCTGTATAACTCATAGTTGAGTGCAATGTAAGCCTTTGGAGAAACCTATTATTGAGTTTTGTGTACTCCATCGATCATAGAATACCCTTTAAAGTGAAATTAATACTAAATTCATAAATATTAATTAATATTAAAATTTTATATTCTTTATTTACCTGGGTTATTACAAAAATGGTGTGATGATACCTACCACCCATCTTATTAACCAATTTGAGTTCCTAAGTGCTGTTGGATAAACTCCCCAATGGAACCATACATTTGGAAGGTATATCCATGTGTCATCATGGTTATTGGAACTATTGGGTGTCTTCGATTCCACAAATACGCTCCATTAAAATAACATGAAATGAAGTATGCAAAAAATGGTAGCCCTATGTGATAGATTGTACAACTATATTAATTCCCCCATAAATAGTCATCAAGACCATTTTTCACTAGAAACAACACATTGTGAACATGAAGTTAATTCATTAATTAACCAACATTATGGTGTTTCCCACATGTGATGCCCCATTTTTAACACTATAATATGATAGTGGAACAAACATAGATCCTTTAAAATAATTAATTTCACATGAGTTCATTTATTGGAATTTTACATTGATATGTTTCCTTATTTGTTATTTCTATATATTTATCTAGGAACTTTCAAAAGAACACCCTTCATTCCAATGTAATTTTACCAGTGTACATCAATACATGCATCATGTACCACTCAAGATGGATCCTCACATGATTAGAGGATACCATCACATACCTAGTGTCTTCAGTTTAAATTTTGAAATGCAATGATCATGGATTACCACAGAAATAGTATTTTCACTGCACTAGAAACTAGGAATAAATCCCTTCATGATTGATATCCCCATCAAAAATCCACTAAAAATGGTTTGTTGAGAACAAGAAACTTCTACTAGTGGATGTTTCATTTTTTTTGGGAGCCTCTCCAAGAATAAAAGCATTATCTTCCTCGCTTATCAAAGGGAGTTTGATCAAGAGGTCACCAATGACCTCATCCCAACAACATAGGGGTCCTTCGAAGGGATTTCTATAAGAACCCACCACATTCAACACCACCTAGTACAATGTCCTAAGCATTATGAGTACTCCACCCCATGTGCTCCAGATAAGGTTCTTCAGACTCGAGTACCCAGGGAATCCCATAAAGGGTGGAAATAAAACCACTATGGATAGTCTTACATCATAATTCCTTCTATATAATCTTTCAAAAACACATGGTGTAAATATATAAGAATATACCAATTACTTATTATACCCTACAAACCATATAACATAGTTTATAAGCAACTAAAGGAACCTATAAATAAAATAATGATAAAAATAATGAGCACATTAAAATCCCTACTAATGTAAATCAATCCTACTATCATGATCTAGAAGTCATATAAGAAACTAGACACCAAATGCTTCTATCAAATTGAGGGTATACCCATATCTCTACCCTCTAAAATTAAGATTTTTGGTATATAATCATAGGAAATAGAGGATTAGAGTAGAAATATTTCTCTAATTCAATATTGGTATGGGTATATTTACTTTCTTCCGACAGATATATAAATCAACCCATTTTAGATATAACTAGATGCCAGATAACTATTACTGACCACATCCTACAAACCAACGTAGACATAATCATGTAAAAAAAAATAGTTATGAGTCAGGAAAAAAACCCCACTTTCTCAATTTAGTTGACTAATCCATACAAAATTAGAGTCACTTAAGAGTAGAAACATATCCCAAACCATTTCTAGGACTACCATTAGTAAAGTTCCATGATAAAGAGACAACATGATTGGGAATATATCCCCATTCAAATTAAGGGTCCCTGTTCCACTCTTGAGTCCAATCTAGGCGAGGAGTATATCCATTCCAAAAATATAAGATGATCATTGGAAAATCCAAACATAAATACGAGAGTCGTTCCAATTATCACCAAAATATTAATGTCACTATTCACATCACATGAATCTAGTATCCTAAAAGAGAGCCCCCAAAATTATGCATCTCTAAAGGAAAATGAAATACCATGGGTATTCAAAAAAATAATACTCTTCTTGAGGTTGGAATTATTATGGTCATAAAACATCTATGAAAGGAGGCCCAATATCTTTCTAATCTCTCACCAAATTATGAAATTTGTAGTTTCAATTATGTAGGTCCTCCCCATGATATTGGTCCTAGTACCTCCAAAGGTCCTCCCTAGAAATATTACAATGATGGACCCCTTTATGGTGAAAAAATGAGTAATCATGGGAAACCATATCATGATGAGTTCCATAGAATCCCTACACAAATATATAATATCCAAAAAATATGGTCCTTATTTTTACATCATCCACCAATAAGGTCCTCCCTAGGGCTTTCCCTACATAAAATTTAATACTGATCAGACGTTAAGCCATGATGGTATTCCTCCCCATAAGGGAATTTCCTACAAAGGTCCCCATTATATTAATACTAAATTTCTGTAAGAAAGTCTACCTATAACCAAATAAAGGATGAGAAAGACCTCATATCATGAAGCTCTTTGGAAGATGATGCTATCCATGCATTATTTCGTTTCACTAAAAAGTTATGTGCTTTATAAATTGGATGAAAATCCAAGGAAAAAATCAATCTCTCAACCGAAATTAAATTGTATACCTTACAACATAATATATAAGATCCCTCTTAATCCTGTTTATTAAAAAAAATTAAGTGGGGAAATTAATACTTTGGTTAGACTAGGAGAAGGGTTATTCCATAGAATACTAAGTGAATGCATCATTTATGGGGAAACTGCTGACTGAAGACAATTAAATGATCATGTTTTGGACCTTATCCTATCATAAGAATGAAATTCCATAAAAACATTGCCAATGTGTGTGTGAAAAATGTTTTCCAAAAAATATTGATGAATCATTATCACTGGAGGGAAATATTATCACCTTATTATAGATATACAAATCATGTTAGGGTAATCAAAGAACTATTTCATTTAATTTACATAGCATCACTAAATGTTACGTGACACCTAAAATAAGGAAAACAATAGGGATGGGAGGAGGGGGTCCAATAAACATGTATTCATGTGTTTATAATGGCATTATAGATGATAAAAAATCCTCAAGAAATGTCTGAATCAAATAATGGGGAGATAATGGGGAATTGAATTTTACCAAGTCTCGTGATCAACAGAGGCTGTCAGAAGTGATGTCATACGAAATAGCTTCTTCTAGACAAATATCAAAAGTAAAATCTATCTATGACCAATAGAACAAAAATTCTAGATATTTATCAAACAAATATGTGAAGCATTGCGACTAATGATTGGGTTCCTTTTAAGGAATCTTGAATGAGAAATATAGAAAGTATGAGCATGATTCTCTCTTAAGGATGTGTAATCATCCAGTAATGAAACTAAACTCAATGACAGGAATATTATGTGAATATCACCTGATGAATCTAGATCATGTTAAAAAAAATATTTAATATCAAGATATTGATTTTTTAAGTATAGAGGCATCCCCATCTTATAGGGATTTGGAACTTTTTTATAAAACCCTTCCCTATTATGTCAAAAAATAAAGTTGAAAATGTTGCAATAGTGGATAAAGAATAGTCCCGGCCCACTAAGATGGAGGAATATCACCTTAACATCATCCTTAATAGAAGTTAGTCATTTAAATTTAAATGAGATCACCACAAATCAAATCCTCCCATTTCATCTTATCTAATGTCTTGACTTCCTCACTAAGAATACCCATGAAACAATTTTATAGAGATTCCATTCACATCATCCATCATCATATGATTCCAGGAGGACCAATGATGGAGTGTATGAGTCTCCCTGGTGTATACAATAAAATAAATCACTCATGTTTAAGAATGATCATGATGATTATAGTTACATTGGAAGATATCCCAAAGAAAACATAACCTCTTAACATTATGGTATTAATGTGTCACCTTTAAGGTGCTATTCAACAATGAATGTGACTAACAGCACCTATGAATATAATATAGAACATGAGGCCTATAAAAATAAACATGAGGATGAGTTTTCTATTTTTATAAATTCTACAATGAATTGATTGAAGAAATAACGTGTATATGAATCCAAAGGCATGAATTTAATGTGGGAATTCCCTTAACTACTCCACTAACATATCCTCAACAACCATCTTCCAAGGAAATGGGTAAAGGTGAAATTGTATTTCACCTGCTACCCAAATAGTTTTAACCTCTCACACATCGGGAAATATTTTGTCATTATGGGAAATATATAATGGAATTTAGAAAAATCAATGCAGAACTACACCGATGAAACACCACTTATGGTTATTCTCTATATGTATATCCTCGTCATGTGTTCCCAACTGACATACCTCAACAAATAGGGTTCATTACACAAAATAAAATAGAGCCAGAACATCCACTTAATTTATGCTATATAGAAACAATATATTTATACAAAAAATAAATTTATATTAGGATTTTCCTTCATTGGGATCAAAAATAGATCTAGGTCCGACTCATTCTTAAAATCCACCCCCTATAGGTTACCCAACATGAGTAAAAGAAGAACCACCATAGCTAGCCCAACACGTTGTTCCCTTTGTTTGGCATCCTACCATGTGGGTCATTCCTCCCCAACTCATTGATAATATTAATTCAATAGAGGATAGATAATAAGATATAGAAATATTATTTACATGAGTATAACCAGAGAGAAAGCATTACCCTTAATGGGTGGTTGAAAATATCCCTCACCCAAAATTGGGAATCATATGTTCAGAGAATTCATTTATTTATGGGATAAAGAATAATATATGACACACTTCATGTCTCAGAGTGGACCCATGATAGGGACCCTCCAGAAATAAGAGGTAGGTAAGATATGTTTTTACATATATACTTTATAGGTACAAACCTCCACCTTCAATAATGGTTTAATAGTCAGATCAATTAAGGGGTGGGAAGATCTTAAATGATAATTTCGGTAATAATTCATCTCTATAGTGTAGAATTAAATAGTATTTGATCTCTAAAAATTTATATAATGAGAAAATGAGATATTTTATATTTTTTCATGTGGAAGAGTTTAAATTATTCCGTAAACTTTTATCTTCTTCAAGATGATTTTCAGGTATTTTAATTTTGATTTTTTCTTATCAACTCCAATATTTATTTATCCCAACAATGTATCTAGGTGTATTTTGAGATATTTTTGTATTTTTAGAGAATGTGTATGATATTATTCTTTTAACCAAGGGAAAATCATATCTCGTGCGGAAATATCAATGGAAGAGGATGGTTGGGGTGGAAACGGAAATGCGTACATTAAAATTGGTCCCTATGGTAGATCCAACTCCAAATCTCAAAAATCCACATGCATCACCTATTCATGAATAGAAGAATTAGTACCAATATTCCTATCAAGATAATGGAAATGGAACAAACCATTCCCATTTTGAGAACTCTAATAGTAAAGTATATTCATTATGAGATGTTAAAGTACATGGTTACTTTTTTCTGACCATGGAAAATGACTTGATATTATTTTCGGAGCCCAATATACCTGAGAAGGTTTTCCTCAATGACCACCTAGAATACTACTCATATAAATAATTGATTGGGAAAACCATTTGATATTGTTTTGAATTTGAATAATTAAAACAAAAGTATGTTGATTCTAAGCTGTTAATATTGGAAAAACCATTTTCACATGTGGAATGTGTTTCTACAACCACACTGGAAGAAAGAGAGTGGCATGGAGTAACATGTAAGGGTGAAAAAAATCAGTCATTGGAAGAGTTAAAAAAACAAAAGAACTCATGATTTTCTTAGGGAATATGTAAATCAACCAATAACAACCATAGTTCCTTTTATTGTGGAAATACCAACATTGTTGGAACTTTGTTTGTCTACGAGAAAATCTTCCAAAATGAAAATTAACCAGAAGAGGAAAAATAAAATACAGTAGGATAAAATTGTAAAAATGAATAAATATATCCTCAATTCTATCAAATTTCATCCATTTATCCATGATAGTATGAAAATCATCCCACTAAACAGTGCCACATGAAATTTCTAGAAATAATGATTCCTTATTAAGAGAAAAATTATTTTTGGGTCCTTTAATTTCATTCACTTAATGGATACTTTCCTCAGAAATGGGTAAAATTTTGAACTGGACTACAGTATCCCAAATTAGGGAATCACATGGAGAGGCTGTTGAGCCCATGGATTCAGGGGAAGATGTAGTCAATACCTAACCTAATTTATCCCCTATATACCATCGAGATCCATTTGTTCATTTGGGAATCATGGAAGAGTCCTTCATTGATAGCATGGGTAGAAGAAAAACATTCCCACATCTACTCAATATCTTTGTGTTTTTATCATTCTCAATGATCAACTACATGGTATACAATATTTTCATCATCTTAGATAAAGTGTAAGGCCAAGACAACTAAATCAAACAATAGTAAAATGAACCTCGACATCATCTCAACTAAAAAATTCATCTACCCCAGGAAAATCATCCTCTAGTTCACCTATCAAGGAGAAAATATCCATTGGAAAATATAGACCATTGAATAAAAAATATGTTATCCTGAAGTAGTTGGCCTTATTTCCAGTTAAATGATCATCTTTGGATTCTCGTAATTTTTCAAATGACCTCTATGAATCACTTGTAGATTTGATACTAACACCTTATGATTTAGGATAAGATGTCGCTAATACTAAGGTATATCATAGAGAGATAAATCCAATGTAATGTCATGACATTATCTAAATTATATAAAATAACAAGGATATGATAATACAAGGGAACAATAGACAACTGTATGTGTCTAGAGTACTGGATGACATTGAAATCCATGGATATTTCATTGAAAATGTCTCAACTATCAACCTCATTCCAATAAGAACTCTCCATTGACTAGGATACAAGGTAGATGAATTTTCTCCTTCCACATTGACATTATAGGGGAATGAGAAGGTAAAAAAGAAAAATTTTAGATGGATTAAGCTAAGAATAATTTTTGGGTACATAATGTATGTGTTTGAATTATTGGTGGTCTAATAGGATACATTCTTAAATGTATTTGTAGGAAGGCCATGGTTTCACCAACATGCCTCAATCCCTTAATCATATCACAAAAGTCACAAGTACATGTATCAAAGGGGAAAGTGGCACACTATATGATGATAAATATCTATTGGAATCATGGAAAACTATATATATTGATGTAGGGTTTTATCATTGTTAAGGGAAATGATCCATGAATAATGGGTTTTCTCAGTTTATGACCCAAATTTTATAAAAATGACTCGAACCGATCCATTCAACCAAATTTGTGGTGAGTATGTACAACCCATGATTTAGATTGAAGATATCAGTTTTATGTTGAACATTTACTCATCATTTTTTATGGTATTATTAATTCCATATAAACTATGAAATTCTGAATATTTATATAGTCCTCCTATCAATGGTGACACTTCATGTAATAATTCACTTACTCTATCCCCAAATATTAATAATTCTGTAACTATGAGGACCCCGATCTTCCACATACCTGTCTTGAAGTGGGAATATAAGAATATGAGGAGGATAATTAAGTGCAATAGGTGGTGGAATATGAACTTAAGGATTCTCCACTAGAATTCTAGGATGGTTTCTCCACCACTTTCAATGATATCTGACATATAAATTATTGTAGAGTAAAATTAGAAACTTACAATGATCAGCACAAAAATTCCCATAAAATAAAAATAGATATATACTTATTTCTTAAAGAATCATCAAGATGTGTTAAATTGGAGTTACATTGAAATTATAAGCATGAATCCCAATGTGTCCACCCATCACCTAGGAATTCCAAAAAATAAGCATGGTTTAAATAAATCAGTAAGAAGAACATATCCAACCCATGATTCCACGGTTTAGGTAGAAGTTTATGAGATAATAAAAGAAATATTCATGCTATAATTATAATTCTTAAAATGGATAAAAAATATTTTAATAAATAAGATGAATAATGGGGAGATTATAGTGTTTTTTGATTTTAGAGATCTCAATAAAAATTTTCTAAACACTAACATCCCAATTATAATTATTGAAATTTGGAATGAATCAATGGTCTGATAAGAAGATCTACCCTTCATGGATGGATATTCAGGATATAAAAATATATAAATGGATGTTATATATTAATAATCCAATGCGTTTTGGGTAACCAAAGGATTATATTTATATCAATTTATTAACTGAAGTCTAAATAATTATGACTCCACATAATATCATGCAATGAATCCAATATTCAATCCCTTGTTGGGAATGTTCATTGAGTTATATTTCAAGGATCTAGTGGTAAAATGTAGATAATTTTTTGACCACCATACAGACCTTGAAACTATGTTTATCATGTCGTGGAAGAAAAAATTAAAAATAAAACACTTTAAATGTGTTATCAGTGTTACCTTAGAACTATTTCTTAGCTTCTTAGTATTCCATTCAGTGTTAAATTCAGTCATGAGAAGATAAATACCCTCCTTGACATGTTACCTCATCGAAACGACAAATAATTTAGTGGGATATAAGGAATATGTTATTATATTCAATTCTTTATAGAAATCATGGTAGGAAAATGTTTTCCTTTAACCATGTTGATGAAAACATGTTTTTTATAAGTAGACTAATGACTATCAAGAAGCAGTCAATAGTCATAAGAAGTATTTACTGAGTCCCCTAGTACTGATACCTCCCATTGAAGGAAATCAAGTAATCTTAAATGTGATATACATTTAGAGAACACTGTGTGATTTTATCAAACATAAAAATGATTTTTAAAATGGAATCAATCTATATCATCTCAATAGAATAACGCTCAGTACCGAGTCTCATTATTTGGATATCGAGAAGAACTTACTTGTGTTAATATTCATGAAAAAGAAATTGAGGCTCTACTTTTAGCATCAAGAGGTCAATATGTTTTCTTAATCATGCCTGCTAATGTACGGACTCATAATTCCTATGGTGAATGGATTTCAAGAATAGTGGACCATAATCTCGTATAATTTTTACATCAAATTCATTCCAAAAAAGAAGTTAAAATTGAAATACATGGAATATTTCCTCATGGATCACCCTTCTTGAAAATAAATTCCATTGAATAGAAAAATTCAAAATGATGATATATTCTATATATAATACTCCTTTAGAATATAGGAGATATATTTGGATGTCATATCTGAAAACATAATGGGAAAGAAGATGGAAGACCCTCGGCTCAATAAAGTTATCTTTTGATCCATTCTTATCAATCTAGAAAAGGTAGATTTTTATTATTTATTCATATTGATAGAATGTTTCATCAATAATAAGGATGAATACAAGGAAATCATTATAGGTTTATATATCACACAACAAATCCATGTGACCCAAATGAACAATAGTAGTGATTCAGAGTTAGAAGTCAAGAAATTTAATATTGAATATGCTATCAGAAAATAAGAACTAATCCTCATTATTAACTATTCATAAATATTGATTTCTTAGTTCCACTTGGATAGAAAATTGAATCATATCCCATAATCACTGAATTATCTAAATGATTCACTGGAAAATGAAACAATAGAATAAGAATATTTATATAGAAATGAAACAATCATCAATAATTGACATTGTATAATAGTAACACCATTTTATAATAAAATATATCAGCAGTCAATGAGGTTAATTATTCCCCTAAATCAGATAACCATATGATTGGATGGACGACCCCCATCCTATAAAATCTCTTACGTGGGACACTTCCATTAGAAAAGTAATGAAAATTTAAGATACAATTATGGGTATTTAATTTTACCCTCTAAAATAGGAAGGGTCACACTAAGGTCATCTATGAACAAGGATTTGATGGAGTTATCCTTAGATGTGGAAATATAGAGCAGATCATTTCCGTAAATCAAGATGTCAATGATAGTGCTTGTGGTTCCAATCAGTTAGGGACCATGCTATATTACCAAATCAAAAGGCTTAAATATCTCGATTCTTCAATGAAACATTATTGCACCCATTTCAAAAAAAGTGTCACCACTATCAAGTGAATAACAATGTAGTCCATCAAAACCTAGAGTTTCTGAACACTCCCAAATATTGTTGGCCATTATCTATATAGAGAACTGATGTTTTGGAACCAGACACTTTAAATATAGACAATTATTTTATGTATATCATCACTGGTGAAATGTTAATCTCCAAATGGTTTGAATAAATATCCATAAAAAAATTAAGGAAGAAAACTATTATGAATTTTATCATTATTACTATATTAAGTTCCCCTCATACAATATTGATATAAGTAAATGAAATATTTTTTTATCTTGAATTTAAAATGTTACACCATGAGTATAACATTGAGTCTAAACTTTCATCTAATTATCATGAAACATAAATTGAAAAAATAGAGGATTTTAATAAAACCCTCATAAAAACTATTAAATATGAAAGAAAAAGATAATAAATCATTGCATGAAAATATTCAACTTATCTTTCAATCCTACCATAAATAAACCCATACTGCCATGCAGCGACCCCATATTCACTGGTATATAGGATAAAAAAATTCTTTCCCATCAAATCCATTTTCTTTCTCGACCCATTTCCATTTGCGATCAGTTGTCCATAGGATAGAATTCCGACACATGTTTGGATGAACCAGAATGTTGTTATGAGAATAGTATACACATCATTCCTCATTTATAGGTTCACAAAACATGGATAGCATGATATTTAAACAAGTATTTTCACCTTATTTCATTGCTTCAAGGGTAATTTGTTTTTTTGACAGACACTATTATTAATTGGAATGAAACCTCCAATGCCTAAACCCATAAGGGAATGGACTTTTTCAATTAATAAGGTATATTTAAATGGATCATATTTAATGATTAACCTGGATGGTGAGTATAATAAACCCCAACTGTTTCATGATTTCTCAGTTAATATGTCTAGTGATTAATGACATAATGTCCTATTTGTATATCCTAAAACTAAAATACACCATTCTTTCTTATCACATGATGATAATATTCATGGATTGTTCCTTTTAACATGACCCTAAAAACTGTTAAATAAAACTTCATAGTTAGTAGACATTAAACTATAAAACGACATCTTCAACACATGATGCTATATTGAAGTCTTACCCTGTGTGTCGAACATATGATGCCTTGTAAAACTAGCTCATGAAGATTTATATAAAAATCATGGTATTCCTATCATGAAATGATTTACCAAATTCCTAGAAAAAATTTATGGGGATTCATGCATTCATTTTAAAATTGGGTAACCTTTATCCTTACTATATGACATTAAAAAATATGGTTCATGTTCCTATTATTCAATATTGAGATTCTCTTAGAACTACACAAAACATGATTTTTATTATGATGAGATTCATTGATTCTATTAGATCATATATCAAGGTCCTAATACCACATTATGGAAATTCCATTTTCTTTTATTTTAACCACTTCTATGAGATAAAATAATCCATTTCCATTCCTTGTTTCTCACACCAACCATGGATCATGTGGGCTAAGGAATTTTTATAGGGGATTCTCTACAAGATAAAAACATGTCAATTCACATGATAAATAACATGGTCTTAGAATCAAGTCACTAAAATAAAAATTAGATGTATTTACAACATCATGTTAAACTAAAATATTAACTCTATTAAAGGATGTAAACAAATTCATTTATATAGACCTTGCCTATAAGGACCATTATGAATGGTGTTGGTCTCAAAAAACAGATCCACTCAGGAACTATGTATAGATTGATTCTCATTCCAATGGGATACGTAGTCACACCCAAATCATATATCCTTGTTTAATTAAAACATGATAAAATCCATCATCCAAGCACAAGATACAGATTAGTGTAGGGGATCTATCTTAGAACTATGTGTGGATTGATTGTAATTCCAATGGGATACATAGTTACTCTTGGATCCTACATTATGGTCCAGCCACAATATAACCCCACCCTCCATTTGTATAGATCAAACTTTTGTGGGGAGTTCTCTATAAAAGAACTGTGTGTTTCTTGATTGAAATTCTAATGATATAGATAGAGATGCACATGATCTCTATAATAGGCCCAACCAAAAAAATTAGGGGATATCCCCACTCTCCTATGTATGATCCAAATATTTCTGAGAGAGTCAAGTATTAGTTATCCCCTCAACCATGATCCCTTATTCCAATTAAAAAACCCCCCTCCCTATATACAAATGAGACCTACATGGGGAGTTTTCCATCTAGAACTCTGTATGGCATAATTCCTATTACCACATGATATACAGTGATTCTTAAGTCTTAAATCCAGGATCCAGCCTCTATTGATCCCATTATTATATACACGTTAAAATTTATACCTATTCAAGGAAAACTCTACCCCTTACAAGTCAATTATAACCTAAATTAACCCTTTATAATCATGAACACTCCTTTCACAACACATAATTTGTAACATGGGATATTTGGATCTCAATAGGCATTCCATGGGTATTAGTGTAGAATGATCCCAACTCCAAAGAATATGATTTTTGGTCCTTTCATTATAGGCCTAAAACAAGAATTTTTATGAAACTCCTCGAAATATAGCATATCAACTAGAGGTATCTTCATCCATGGGAGAAGAGTTCTTTTATCAGGGTATGACCTAACAATAATGAAATTGATGTCACTTTTCATTCATGGTATTAGATCATACCATTAATCTAGTCCTATATCAATTTTCAAGATCCCATAACCCAAAGGCCATTGATTCCAACTATCCCATTTCATTCATAAGGAATTATGATGCATTATTATTAAAATCACTATGAAATGAATGATCTAATATGAAAAACCTTTAATATAAACAATATATTCCCTTGGAACATGATGTTAATCTATTGGTAAATGTTCTTTCAAAATAATTTTAAACTAAATGGTTCAAGTCCCTATCATATGATGTAAAACAACTTTATACTAGGGATATTTCATGGGAGGACCATAGTTCCTGGTGTCAATATTGCATCACCCCGAGATTTTATAGTATTTTATTTTCTTTAAAGTAATTCAATAGCTTGTACTACATGTAAGAACGAGTTTGAGCGCTCCACGACTTACCAAACTAGCAATTAAAAACGGTTTGGAATAGTATTAACTGCATTAGAATTTTATATAATCCATATAATTTTATAATCCATATTATTTGTTTCTTAGACATAATATAATAAGAAATTCATCTTTTTATATAAAAGAAGTATTTTTCAACAAATGAAATTTTACCACCTTTTAATGGTGAACCCTTTTTAAATAAAATATTCGACACTTTTATATATTCAATTTGACATGAATGAATAGACTATGGGATATGAGTGTATTCAAAGGAGATACAATGTTATAGCTTTTCTATTTCATAATGTAATGTAAAACGTATGTATGTATTTAGTATCTCTAGGGATACTAAACTAATCAGTCGTTCGAGACATGATCTCTTGTGATCATGCCAATGTTATGAAATAATGCACCGAATCCGAGAAACTAAGGTTGGGGTGTCACAGTTGGTATTAGAAGAAGTTTAGTAGAAACCTTATAATCTAGATTTAGATAAACACTAATTTTAAAACACTACTCTAAGATAGAATTTTAGGATTAGTATAGAATAACATCCAAAACTTTCGTTAATGCAAATATTATGTGTATTTTCCAAAAAATACATCCTTGTATAGATACGACCAGGTATAGGTGGATATAGCATAGATTTACCCAGGGTAAAAACCGAAAATAATTCTTTGATCTAGACTCGAATAGGAACTAGTGCACGACAATGGGACGTGTTGCACTCGTTGTTACAAAACTCCCAGGGGATATTCTATGGATAAATCACAGTTTATTTTCCAACCATTTTTGAAGTATTTTAATATAATTTGAGAACTAATAACCTTGGTTAATCCTTAGGTGTTTTATATTGAATATAATGTGTCATGATATTATGTAAATGATTTTATGATTTTTCTTTACTCAAAGTACAATCTTTGGTTTTTATCAACGACTGGATTCCATGGAAGTCGTAGTAACATTAAACATGATGTATAAGGTGGGAATGATGGTGGAAATGAGAAAATAAATAGAATGTTGATATGCATAAAATATATTATGTTCATACCAAAGTAGGTTTCCAAAAATATGATAAAAATATATATTTTAACTATCTCCCAAACACAACAATAAAGATAAATGAGGAGAATGATAAGATATATAGTAGTAGAGGCTATGGAGAAAAGAAAGCTCAATTTCCATCATGCCAGATATGTAGAAGGAGACACCCATGAAAGTATCTCAATGGAACAAAAAATTATTTATGTGTGGGAAAGAAGGACATAAATTAATGAATTTACACGGAAAAATGAAGAGTACTATGGAAGAAAATAAAAATGATCCTAATAATCCATTAACAGTCATTTTCTGTAAATATATGGGACTTAGAAATTAACTGAATCAATTCCCTATTCTATTTGATAACCACAAGGACAAGGAAAACCTATGTAGAAATAAAGGGATAGAGAAATGTTTAAAAGTATTAATTCTCTTTGTTGATGGGGTTATATTGGAATAGATTCTCTATTTTGGGAACACTATATGCCTAAGAAAAATAGAATACTGTGGGATTTTATTTCAGGAGTAATAGTGTATTTTTTTATTTTGGAAGAATCTATATTTTTATATAGATTTAGGTTATTAATTGATATGATTAACCAATCATAGAGAATATTTGATTTATTTAATTACACATGTGTATGAGACTATAAGAGTAGTTGATGTAATTTGGAGGTAAATGTTAAGATTTACTATGAATGAATATGGGATAGAATTCCTCTGAGTTTTGGGTTTCAATATTGGTTTGGATTATAATGACAAATTTTAAATACAATTGTTTATTGAATGGTCTTTATTGATCATTGGGTATTGTTTATTTAATTTTGGAAATTTAGATTATTTTTTCATTCTATGAAGGATTATCCATTTTTGGGATCATCCGATATTGTACTAACCATTTGGTTTTGGTTGATATATAAATACAAGGGAAATATATAGTTCATCCTTTGTTGATTATTTGATTCTCTAGAAGTTTATTCTAGTGTTTCAGGTGTGACCAAGTCATATTGAATACTCATCATTTGGAGAAAAGATGAGTTAGTGGTTGAAATTTATTATATGATGAAACTATACTTATAAAGTAAGTGTATAAATTTATATTTATAGTCATACTTCATAAATATCTTCCTCAACATTTGTAAATGGAACTTAAAACAAAAAATGTTTTCCATTTAATTTTCCTACTGGGAAACTAATGACCATTTCACCCATAACAAGATTTTGATTTTATTGATGTTAACATTCTTCTGATCATGTTTTATACCACTCTACACCAGAATATGAAACTTAGATTATCTTCCATATCCATTTTTTATTACATGGAATCCTAGTATGGGTTATCATGGGTTACCTTTGTACTTCTCTTTCTTTCGTATTAAGTGATAGTTTTATTGAATCTTATTCCAATGTGGGACTTTCACTGAAGCTCCCAAGACCAATTTTAAAATTGAGAGGATGCAATTTCCAAAATGGGTAAGAATGTAACACCCCAAGATTTCATAGTATGTTATTTTCTTTAAATTAATTCAATACCATGGGATACTTTCAAGACTGAATTCGAGTGCACCATAACTTACCAAACTAGCCGTTCAAAAAATAGTTATGAATAGTATTAACAACATTTTTGAATTTTTTATACTTTATATAATTTTAACATCCATATTATGTGTTTCTTAAACATAATATCATAATAAAGTCAATTTTTCAGATAAAACAAGTATTTTTCAAAAAATGAAATTTTACCGCCTTTTAATGGAGAACCCTTTTTAAATCCAATATTTAACACTTTTATATATTCAATCTTACCAGTAGAAATAGGATAAGGGATATTATTATGTTTAAAGGAGACACAATGTTGATGTTTTTCTATTTCATAATGTAATGTAAAACGTGTGTATGTATCTAGTACCTCTAGGGATACTAATCTAATCGGTCCTTTGAGACATGATCTCATGTGATCATGCCAATGTTATGAAATAATGCAACGACTCTGGGTAACTATGGTTGGGGAATTACATATATCTTATCAAACACTCATAACTATAAATATGTGTGACTTGAATCTCATTCCAATGAGATATTCAGTGATGCTTGGATTTCACATTTAGGATATAGAGACCATAACCAAGATATTCCTTCATTTTCCACCATGAATGGTCCTAATCAGTGTGGATAATTCCAAGCATGATCTTACTTATTGATAGACTCATGATTGGATCCAGATATACCCTTATAGGAATACAAGTCTGATATATGTATGGAATTATCCTAATCCATGGCCAATGACGATCTAAATTATTCCTTAACCCCAATTTTTTTTTCACAAACTAAACATTGGGGACGTGAGAAAATCAGATCATCAAAGGCCTCCCATGACTCTTGGTAATATGGAAATATATCTTCGAAGGAAGAATTTGTTTTTAATATAAATAATATGCATCAAACAAGAATTTGAATAATTTTCCTCCAAATATGTTTTCTCGACTAGAGTCGTGTTTTTCCTTTGGATTAATTTCCTATATCTCGGTATTCCTTGATAACATCATAATGGAACCCACTTCTCAAGTATGGTATGTGAACTTTAATTATGTACATGTCCCATGACATTTCTCCATATTATAAAATACTAAGATAATGGATTAAAATTTACATCCTCATACCTAGTAAGTGTTGATCATTCTTCTGTTGCAAGTCATTCTTGAGTCACCATTATAATAACTCTTGGTCAATGATTTTCTAGATAAAACAGCATTTTCATTGTCCCATATTAAAATACCCATAAATTTAATGAGAAGATACATAACACTCACCATGATAAAAAAATTTAAAAGGGAACTATGAGATAATGGTGAGTCTCAACTCGTTAGACATTCACATTGCATTATTTAGGCATAATTGGTCAATAAAAAACAAAGAGACATCAAAATAGTTGTATTTAAATACTAACAATGGGGGGCGTGAGAAAAATTTTAGTCTCACTCATTAAGTCTTCTTCATTTCCAACTTATAAATAATTTATGAAAATGATAAAAAATATCCAAAATGTTTTCGGATCCATTATGTGATTCTATGAAGAGTTGAATAATTATCTCTAGTTTTAAAGGAATATGAAAAAATTAGATCACACTTCAATTCCTATCCTTGCGATTACAACACATTGACATAATGATGTTAAAAAAAGTGTGATAGCTTCAGTGATATGTTATAATTACAATGAGGGTATAGACTAATCATTAAATGGTTCATAATTTAATTATTCTAGTTTATAGTTTAATAGTTTAGAGGATTTTCAACTAGCAGGAGTCTCTCTGCAAATTATTATAGCATGTCAAAAAAAGAACTATTGATCATACTAAGTGTAGGTTGATTCTTATCTATAGTTTCATTAGGGACAATGAATTATGTGGAAAAAATATCCATAGCTTGATGAAGATTCTCCTTCTCTATAGAAACAAATTTTGTTCCTTTGGATGAGTCTCACTTCAAGGATTGAGGAGTTGCACAATCTATGCCTAGGTAGCATATAATTCATATTGAAGAATTGAAAAAAATTATATTTCTCATCAGTAAGGTTATGAATCTATTCTACCACATTTATTTGGTTACTCCCAGCATAGGATGTAATGGATCTATGATTATCAAATTGGCCAAGCAGTTGTGACTCAGCAAGTCTTGATCATTTCTCCTATTCCCAGTGGCGGATGGTCAACTTCAAAGATTGATGAATCATGTTGTATTAGAATTCACCATGTCCCAAAATGGATAACAAATTTGGGATTGAACAGATTCGTGAAGGAGTATCTTTAAGAGGAATATCTGAAATTCACTTCTTAATAGATCATCATGTTAAACAATGTAAATAAGGGAATGCATAATGGACTTCAATGATCATCTAAAAAGCACTATCAGAAAGTGATTCATACTATTCTATTAATTCACTCAAAGAAGAATCATGTTTTGTTTCATATAGAGTTACATCAGCTATAACCTGTTCCTTTGGTTGGATAGATGTGGAGGCCTCCCCCTCAAGACCAAACACTGTAGTCGACAACATTGAATAAAATATAGAACTAGTCATTGAAAGTTGGTATAATAAAAGGAAGGTATAAGAACATAATATAAAAAATTACTAATGTTTTTTTGATGGATTAACTACATGATTTTGGGGTATCCCTTGCTTCCACATCTTCAAAATCCTAGGAAATGACCTCCACATGTGTTACAATTCCTGATCCCAATATAGAAGTCACCCAAGATGGATCCCTTCCATGATATGAGACCGATACTTCATTCTATTGAGAAGGTTGAGTAATTTTATCATACCTCTAATTAATGGATTTGTAAATACTATATATAAAAAAATAATTGAAAATCATGAAGTCTTTATTAAAAAGGTAAATGAAATATCATTTCTGCAAAAATAAATACTCACTTTTTTATAAATATTTATTGAAATTATACAAAAAATATAGAGATATAGGAATATTAATATATGATATCATGCCATCAATTATAATTTCATGTGTTCTAATTTCATGTATTAATGACCCAAGACATGTGGCATCTTCATCGGTAATGATATTTGAGATATTTAGATGAACACCCTAATTGGTTCTGCCAACACCTATGGCCACTATTAATTCAACTAAAAACCCCTACCCATGACTTGTTGAGTCAAAAATCTATATGAACCTACATCAGATTGCCTGAGGTTTGGATCAAGTCTTTTTATGGAAATAAAATTTAAAAAAATGGTCACTTACTAATCCCTTCGTGTGTTAGGGAGATCTAAAATATCACAAAGAAGGGACTCATGAATTTCTATATGACATAATTTTATGCATTATTGACATTACCAGGATATTATTTTACCTATGTAATGATAAGAATATATTATGATGGTTCCCTGATATAGATTCTATTATGGGTAATGAAATTTTAACTATAGTTCATGCCCCATCTAGAGTGTCTTCTTTAAATCCTAAAAGATCATCTCTTGAACCCATTTGAGGGGAATGTGAAGAAGATACTATAGAGGGATATCATGGATAGATTAGTATATCAAGGCTGTAAAAGGAATAAATGACATTGTGAAGACTTACTACGGTGCATCCTCTTGGATATTGTCTTTTCCATATTCTTTTTATTCAAATGATATGATGATGGGACCATGTTAGTCTTCTCAGAAATATGTACCAAATATTTCAAGGGTCCCCTCCATATCCATTTCTGTTAATTTATTACATGTAGAAAAATATCCATGATTAGGTATATAACTTTTTTGATTTATTGCGATTCTTATTTAGGAATATATCTTGGAAGACAGTTCTGGTGACACCCCCTCCTTCTTCAGGTCAAAGTTCCCCTCAATACAAATTTCTATACTCATAAAAATTAGGATGGATAAAATGAAACTGGAAAGAGGATTAAATCACAAATATCAATGAATTCATCCCATTTTTTATTATATCAATATACTACACCCTAAAAAACCCCCCAATCTCACACACCGGCATCCCTCTTTGTGATTGGGATTTGATCATCGATGGTATATTTTAGTATCTCAAACTTAGAAACATGATACCCCGCATTAGTAGGACTGATGTCAAATTTTAGATTATGATATGATCTAATGTCCCCATGTTGTGGGATATGTATGTCATCATGAAGGAATATAAATATATCTTTAATGTCACAGGTTCGGCAGTTTCACACTCAGACTGAATCAAGCTGTATATAATTAGATGTGTCCATAATTGGGTATGAAGAAGACCCACTATATTTCAACTTTGATACACTTCATGATCTCTCATCCTCAAAAGTAGAATGGAAAGATGAATCTTGAATCCTATCCTACCAGTGATTATTGGATATCCTTTACTGATTTCCAACTATTGTATTCCATTTGGTTTTAGCTCATTGCATGCCCCAAGACAAGGGCTATAGAGGAGCCTCATCACAATCATATTCAAGGTGAACCTTCCTACCCTCTTGGCCTTATTTGGATGTAGTAAGAGTAACCTCAAATTGAGGGGCCTCTTTAAATAACACCCACTAAGGGTATGAGGAGATTCATGAGTGATCATATCTTTGAGTTATACTAATAGATTCATTCACAGAAGCAAACTAAGTGAATGCCTTATATTCTTCTTGATACATTACCATCCAATGTTTCTTGGCCATCATTGGATGTTTCTCCAACCAAACACCTATACAAGTGGAGGTCATGGGTTATTGAAGAAAAATTCACTAGCTTGAAAATATATAGGGGAAGTAAGCCTCATATATAATTTCACCATCGACTCTTTCCACCAATACACAATCTCTGAATTCTATCATGTATGATATGAGATCATAAGTGTTGCGACCATAATTAGTGACCATTTCTGTAGGAGGATCACCATACAGAAAAATTTAAAGTCATTAAACATATTCGAAGTCTTTAAGGCCACCTCATGTTTCACGGTCAATGGATTATTACCAAATATATCCAGAATAAAACATTGATATCGACACATGGAAATGTTTAACCTTCTCAAAACCTCATTGGTGTTAAAGAGTGATACTATCCACCCATATAGTACATGGAAATGACCCAAAATTAGAATAGGAGCCTTCATTATGTACGCATGAATCAAGAACCATTTAATCTTATAAATATTATGGAATTATAGAAATACATGTTCTCATTCTGCGAATATGGATTCCATGAAGCACGTCTTGGACTATAAACCACCATTGGATTCGTAGACTGATAGCATATTGTTTCATAGACACATGGAAAAAAACATGAAAAGGATAGTCTTAATAGAAATTAGGGACCTGATGGAATACCCCCATTTGTTGTATTAAACCTACTCTATTACATGCCATTATAAACCCATAATATATCACTAATAAGTTGAAATACATATCATTGGACACTTTCTTGAGGGTACCTTCCCCATGTTCTATATGAAAATGTTTATCCATGCCTTAGAATGGACATCACCCTAGGTTGAGGGTCTTTCTTTATGCTCTCCTTATCCACTCTCAAAAACTCTTGGGAAATCACAACTATTCATACCAGTTGAACCCATATTTCCTTTGGTGGGATGATTTTTTCTTAATTTTCCTTGAAAATAGGTGCTCCAAATATTTTTTAAACATCCATCAAATTGATGCCAACATCTCCATGTTTCAGATGGAATGTATCAGTATACCTGCTCTAATGGATTGCAAAATATGTGACTATATCATAAAGCATGTACATGTACATCTGAGCCACCCAAATAAACTCATAAAATATGATCTATTTTAGCATAGTATTAAAATAAGTAAATATTTTATAAACCTAATAGTCCCACATCCATTCCGGATTGACCGCTCCAAATATACAGTCTCATTCTTTTTTCTAGACCATTGTATAGTCCATCAGTGATTCATGAAAAATGGATGAATAATACATTGGTCTCTATTTAGGATTGTAAAGAAGGAAGGAAATCCTGTTTGAATTGATTTGAATTAGATGCAATGATTTCATCATTCCTTTTATTGATGTATGAACCACAACCATAAAAATTATCAACATTCATATTTTTATATTCCATAAATGAGTACCCTGACATGAAGTATATCACCATTGGGATGGTAATGTCTCTTAGAAGTACGTAACTATAAATTTAAAGGTATTCAATCCATAGGTATTCTAAACAGTTTTTGTTAAAATAAATTTCAATGTTCAAAATAATGGGATCATATAGTATATGATATGTTGGTGTGACGATATCTGAAATCACCTCAATGCATAATGAAACTTGCACATTAGGAATATGAACAAGTTGACCATCCATTTTAAAAAATACATGGAAAAATAGAGGATTTTATTAAAAATAAAGGCGTAAAATCCAAAAAAAGAGGAAATTTGGAAAAGCAGTGACCTTGTAAAAGTCCCTCTCCCATGCGGCCTTACACATGTCACTAGCCTATGTGACCTCACACATGTCACTCACCTAAGTAACCTTGTGCAGGTCACTAACCCAATTGAACTCATGCAAGTTATTCATCCCCATAAAATCACAAAAGTGAATCACCTAGGTGATTATGTAACACCATCCATGGTAATGTAGATGAACTACATGGAGGAGAATCAAAGATGGTTGGGATGAATCACTAGAGTAGCTAGAGTGGCAGAAAAATAATGAAGGGGGAATATGAAAGGAATGATCATCCCTATTTTTAGATGTTGTTGACCTACATGGATTATTTATGTGGTGGAACTTTATAGATTACCTACTTTGTTAACCTTAATTGTTGACCAAAATGGATTACCTATACAGTTCACCTACACAACCCACCAACGCACTGATCATTTTTTTGCTCTCTATGTCCACTCCAGTTTCTGTGGGGATAAAATAGTTAGGTTTTATAATCCAAAACATGGAGATAATAAAGTTACTCAAAATAAGTTGGTGAATAGTCAATCAGTTCTTGTGTTTTTCTTTACCATAGGATTACACCCTCCACTTTTACTCAGGTTCAATCCTAAGGGAGGGGGGTATTTATTGACACACAATTATTCATCAAAGGTTGAATATAATAAAATGAAAGGACATCATGAATGAAACTAGATAGAATGAAAATAATAATACAAGTATCCTATGAATAGAAATGTGATCCACCTATGTGGTAAAGATTTTCTTCTAGGTCTAGATAGCTTGAGACACATGCATGAATTCCCAGACCCATGTAATCCAAACCTGTGCGGCACAATCATGCAATTCTAACCTATATGGATAGTTAGAATGATCAACCTACATGGTGGAATTGTATAGACCACCTCTTTCACCTAGGATCCTTAATTTTCATTTAAATAAGATCCTTGGTCTCCCTGACCTTGGCAATAAGAATACAAAGATACAACTTTATGTTCTTCTCACCAAAATCTCTTTCCCAAGTCCTCCAAAACCAGAGGCAGCGTACTAAAAATAGAAAATAAGATGGAAATAGTTTGGTGAATGGATTGGAGTTCCTCACGGTGTAAACTAGGTGGAAAATTGAGAATAACCATCCCACCTATTCAGAACCACTAGGGATAATGTCCTTCCCTATTATCAAAATTTGAGCACCAGTCATCCAAAGGAACCAGAGGGAACCCTAGAGGCTCTGAGAAAGCTATCACCCAAGGATTGTTTCCACTATTTTTCATCACCCAAGGTGAACCTATAGCTCAATTATGTCCTATTTGGTGGAGGAAACTCCACCTCTCACATCCACTATTTGGTAGAGGAACACCTGACACACCCATATCTTATTTGGGTGAGGCACCGCCATCTATCCAGGGGCGTATTTGAGTGAGGTAACACCAACTTGCCTATGTACTATTTGGGCTATGCACCCTTGTCTGACCCAGGTCATATTTGGACAAGGAAAAATCATCTCTCTCAGGTCATGGATTAGTAAGGAACAATTCTACTCACCCAAGTACCACCTATGAAAAGAAATCTTCAACACACCCAATCCCCAACTAGGAAATCCAATCTTTGATCCTAATTTTATATCACCAATAGATGGGAAACCATTTTTATGGGATCCACATACAAGGTAAATATTCCAAGAACTCCCCCCAAAGCCTCTATATTTGTATGATTAGTGTACAGGGTACACCAATGTTTCATCTAAATTGTAAATTCCCATGGAAATGAAGTCCATCATTTATCCTAAATAATAGGTAGCGTCCTTATAATGTCCTAACATATAAATTCATATGGTAATGAGGATTCCAACCTTAGGGATTATGATATATGGATTCTTGGGATAGTTTGTGGCATCTATTTTATGAAACATGATGAAAATCATGTTGTATCCATATAAACACATAAACACTAACACATAGGGCTTTAACACAATAGAGAAGATGAGTACATATGTTCCCTTTTTCTCCTATTTACTGTACCAAATTAAAATAATTATTATAAACTAGTGTGAGAAGAGAAAATTAATCCTTGGGGATTTTATCCAAGAGTAGTCCCCTAGACATTCTGATAGGACACGTTAGGATCTTCCATACCCTAACCATTATCCACTAGAGAATGAATGAGATTGTGTGAAGTCCTATATCTTCCACATACTATTTTTTCTCACAATGAGAATGAGTCAAGTGATGCTAGATATTAGTTTTGATCATTTCATAAAGACATTAAATTGAGTGACCTACTTGGTATAATCCCTAATCATGACATCCCCCCCCCCCCTCAAAGGGAAATATCCCCTATAAGGAAAAACGTTCAAAGGGATATAATTTGAAGGAAGAAAAAACATATTCCTCCTCCACAGCTATAAGAAAAAACCCTTTTGAACTTTGTGGTAATTGATTCCATTAATAATGAGATACATAGGAAGCACCTATAAGGTTAAAACCAATCATCTGAAATTCACACTAATCTTCTATGTTCTATATTTTTAGTATGGTCATATACAACATGAATGGATATATAAATTTCATGTACATTAGTAAATTTTGAAATATATCCCACACCATCCTTTTCTAGGAATACTCCACCTATAATTAATCTCCATAAGATGTTAAATTACAAGATCTATTCCTTATCACATGAACATAACAAATATTATTTTTCTCACTATGCCGCATTGAACAATGTGGGTTTTGATTCTCATCAAGAGAATACATAGGAATCCCATCTCATTTTCCAAATACTAACATTATAACTACTCATGTATCAATTGATGTTGATAAATTCTAGATAACCTCACAATATGGATTAAACTAGAAAAAAAACAATAAATGTGACCTAGAAGGAAAACCTCAAAAAAGTATGAATAGTAACGTTGTTGGGGAACCTTAGATATTACATATGGTTCCATCAATGGAGAATCGGGGACATGTAATGATTGTTTCACCTCGAAACATGGTTATAATTTATTTTTATTGTAACAGTGACCTATTTATTATTTTTTACATAAAATAAGGATCCATGAATATTAATTATATAGATTAAATGGTGTAGAAGTAATAAATAATTCCCTCTAAAAAGTGTGAGATAAGAGTGACCTCCCATCCACTAGACCAATGTGAGTTCCTTTGTATCATTGGAGAAGCTCTCCAAATGATTAATTAATTTGGAATGTAGTCCCATGTTCTATCATGGATATGGGAATCATTGGGTGTTTTCATTTCCACGAATAATCCTTGTTGGTGACCACCTAAAAGGGAGTATGAAAAAATGGTATTTATACAATAAATATTTTGAAAATCTATTTAGTCCCTCGTAATCAATAATTGGTCCCAATTTTTTTCAAAAAACATGGTTGTACAGATAGTTTTATAAAAAAACATTGAATATTTATTTCATCTTCATAATTTCATTAAAATTTCTCCTAATCTCAATATGTTTTTATATACTTCAATTAGGATCAATTTTTTATATATTAATAAATGGTATCATAAAGGTTTAAAATTTTGATATGTAGCAATATTAAATTGTTTTTTGAAGGAATAATTTTCTATGATCAGTTGTTCAATATCTTTATTATAATTTCCAATGGATATTTCAATAATATATTTAATTTCATAAATAATATTTTTATCCATTCATTTCATTGTTAAAAATATAAATATAAGGTTGTGATGTAAAATGAAACATAAAATAGAGATAGTGAAAAAAATATATGTTTGTAATATATTTTAAATTATAATTATTGTGATAGTGTAAAATAATTGATATTCCATTGATATAATAATAGTTCCACACCAAAATGGTACTGTTTATGTTATATAATTAAGGTTTGATGATATTTATGAGAGGTCTAATAAGAAATAAAATGAATGAATTTTGTTAATAAAAGAACTTTTTTTATCAGATATCGTCCATTAGACCACTCCTTAAGCTATCATTCATTGGAATTTTATGGATACCAGAAACTCAACGAAGTGGGAAAGAGTGTTGGGGATAAATTTTTTAGAATTTATGATTGGTAATGTTGTGTAGGGAAATAAAGTGTTTAAGGATTGTATTTATAAGTGGAGGATAGTGGGGGTTCTAGAATGTAATATTATATATACAAATAGTGACCCATTTTGGGATTCAATAGAAATAGCATTATGACTCAATTGTGATGGGGTGAAAAAAATATTCTTCCATATTTTGGAATATTCAAAAACTTATTCACATATAATATTATTGTATAATATATACATATATATGACATAAATTTTTATTTCAATATTCCCTTTAATGATTTATCTTATTCTAGATATCAAAAAAATATCAATGTTAATTTTTGTGATGTCCAAATTCAAAAAAATTAATTCTTTTTTGAGAAATAATTTCTTAAATATTATAAATTTAAATTTTAAATAAAATAATTACTTAGTAATAAGTACTTATGTTTGTGATACAATAAATCTTCCAACAGTTTGAAAACATATGTATGTGTTCATATAATTTTGATATCATATAAATAAAAATATATAATATTTCATGAAAAACATTTATGAAAAAAAATATATTTATATTTTTAATTTTATCATAAAAATTTAATTTTTTAAAGTAAAACATATAAATCAGTCAAATAATAATAATAATGAATTTTTTTTGAAATATTTAATTTATCATTTTATCACATTTTTTAATTGATTTTTGATAGAAATTTAATATAAGCATCATTAATATAACAATGTGATTTTTCTTTACATTATCATAAAAAATATGAATCACATGATTGAAGTGTAATTTAATTTATAAAATTTATGGTCTTTACAAAGATTCATTAATATATTTTATTTTAAAAAAATTGAATTTTTTATATTTTATTCACATTTTGTATTTAACAAAAAAACTACAATTAAAATGTAACATTTTTTCAACCATCAAATTATTACGTATAGAAAATACATACTAGTAAATAAAAATTGATAACTCATTTTCTAGTATTATACCCAGAAACTATGTACTATTTCATAACTACTATATAATAACTATATCACCTCTTTTAAATTATTTAAATCCATATCATTCTATCTTTATAATGAACATATATCAATCCATCATATTTAATTTTGAATATTATAATATGAATTACAGTTTCATAATTTTTTTCTATCATTGTCTCAGTAGATTTACTAATTGTTACATTCAAGGGTGAATGTAATCAATGGGATTTATATTATGCAAAAATATTTTTCTTTTCTATTTATTATCCCCTTATATTTTGATTAATTTTAAGGTAAGTAATAATCTACGATATGTAATTATCTATAGTATATTATACATAGTTTGAAGTATATTATTTATAATTCTCCATTACAATAGATTATAATGATTTTAGTTTTATTCTTATCAGGCATACTGCCCAATCCAATTCATGAATTTTAATATAATAGAAAAATATATTATTGACTAATATATGGTTCATGGAACATAAATTTTCCAAAAACATGGGGTTTTGAAAACCCCATTATTTGGAACCTAGATGCACTATCTAGGTAACCACTACCCCTTGATTTATAGTAAATAACTATTCATCACCATTATTGGGTATCTTATGGGTTATACTATACAAACAATGAGTGATAAGGACACTAAATAGTTGATGAGAAACAAGTTTACACTAAATATTTTTTGAAGTTGGTTATATTTTAACCACATTTGGTTTATGGTTTTATAATACATTATTATCCTTCTATAATAATTATTTTCACCCAAATATTATTCCATACCTTCTTTATACCGGATAAAATACACTCAAGACCAATTATATTAAAATCATTCACTTAACCTTATTGGTTTATCAAAATGTATCATAGGTTGATAAAAACCTCAGATAATGATTATAGTGATCTCTATTTTAACTATTCTCACACGAATATATCTTATTAATTAAAATTAACAATACCTTTTACCCTTTGAACTGGGATAAAACACAATCATAATTATTGACTACATAAAAAGTGTCAACATTTTAAAAGATGTAATTATATGCATGGTATATTGTAGAACATAATAAAAAATCTCCGCAATAGTGAATAGATAATATTCCATATTTTTTATTATAAAATAAATTTACTTCATCCTTATTATATAAAAATATAAAAAAATCATTGTTATCATAAACATTTAATGATGAAATATATTTTAAACCATATATAAGAATTTTATAATAACAATCACAATTAAAAAAATATGATTTCTATATTAGATTGCTATCAATTATTTATTATTTTAATTATGAATATTCAAAAACATTAAATATAATTCCCCTTTAATGTAAAATAGATAATGAAATATAATTTTATTCATCATTAATATTTAATAGGAAAAGTAATTTTTCATAAACATGAAATTAAAAAAAATGAATATTTTTTTTTCATTTTTAGTAACTGATAATCATGTCTTATAAAATTATTAAAAATAGGAATTAAAGAAGTATTTGGGGGAGAGTTTAAATATTTATGGAGTTATGTTTTTTAGAATAAAGGTTATTATGGTAAGTATTTATTGAAACTAGATAATATATGGAAAATAAAATGTTTCAATATTTAAAAGACAAATTTATGAAGTTTTTGAATAATAATAAATATATAAATATAATATATATTCATTTTCAATATAATAATATTAAAATAATAAATTAGTAATATAATAATGTACTAAAATATAAAAAACTCATGTTTCATTAAATCACTAGTCCTGGTTGTTTCAAATAAATTGCATAGTCTTTATTGCATATCATTAAAAATAAATTATAAGTAGAATATAATCCATATTCTACTCTTATATGAAATGTAAGGGTGATGTGTTCATATTAAAATAAATATATATATACCCCAAAAATAAAAATGTTTCATAATAACTACAAAATTAAATTAATAAATTTATTATCTTAATACGTGATTAACACAACAATATATGAACCCAAATTAACTCATGAATAGATAAATAAACACAAATATAATTAAAGTAATTAAATTATATCATAGAGTAAGGTGTATAAATAATAATTATTTTTAATAATAATATTAATCAAGTATGATAAAATCAATTCTCTCCACATTAAGTAGGATACGTAAAAATATCCCCAAAATAAAATACAATTTCATAAAATATAATATCTATATAACCTTTTTATAGTAATATCCAAAAAATTAATATCTTATATGTTAATTTTTTTTTCTTTGAGTGAGATAAATGAATATTATATATATATTTTATAAGTATTATCAATATCAAAAACCTATGTTTAATTTTTTCTGTTAAATTTCTAGAATCAATGCCTATAATCATTTAAAATAATTTAATAATCATTTACAATAGATGTTGGAAACAAATATTTACTACACCAAGATGTAGTTATATTCTAAAACATTGAGTAATTATAAAGGTTACCATTTTATATTTATTATATAAAATATAATTTGAATATAAAAATATTTTTATTTAAGAAACTATTATTCTATATTAATTTTTATTATTGATTTCATGGTGCTTTAAAATTTATATTTAAAATTATCATAACGAAATTCATGGTAATTCATGAAATATAACTCTTTTAAATAAAATAACCATAATATATATTATCCACGTAATAAGGTATATAATTATTTTTGATAAAAAAATATATTATTGTTATTTAAATTGTTTACTGAAAACATCCAAGATTACATTATGATCAATACTCATTATATTAACACTCCCCCATGTGTAACCCTTGCTAAAATCTTTGTTTTGTATACATTATTTTTCCTAATAGAAACCAATTTACTTGTTAATTATAAAAACAAATGGAAAGAACTCATAAATTTGTGACAATCCAATTAATGTTAATAATAAACTAGTTTTAGGTATTATTAATTTTCCTTAATATCTTTTATGGATTCATATATAATATGGTTATTTTATTTCATTTTTTCAATTAAAAAAGAAATTGTTTTCTTCAATATGATATATTTCCATGAATTATATGGTTTTGTTATAAAATTAAATTTATATATTTTTATTTTTGAAATTTATACAAAGAACATATTTTTTGATTTCAAAATATAGTAAATAGATAAGGTGAATTTTAAAATGTTTCTAAAAAGAATAATTTTTGATTAAATGGTGGAAAATACCGATTGTCATTTACTTTCAAGAAATTACAATTTCCCATATGTTTTAAGAATGGTTTTAAGGGAAAAATATCCCTTATGATTAATAATATTCTAAATAATTCTATTTTAATTAGTATTATTATTTAATTCAGTATAAATTCATTATTATCCTTTGAAATGAAAGTCTGTTTAAAGAAAATTCATTGTGTTTTAGGAACATTTAATTAAATTAATATCAAATTTTTTTTAAAATTTAAATTTTAAAAATGAAATTAATATTTTCAATCTAGAGGTAAAAATTTGTTAATATTTTTTTTAATTTTTTTTCATAATGAATTGTTTCCATAGTTAAACTTTATCACCCTTGTAAATGTTAAAAAGAATAACTTGTGGGGTTAAACTAATTGATAAGGAATAAAATATAAAAAATAATTAGGTAAATGTTATTGTATGAGATTATTTATAACCCAAAATATAATTTATTCTAAATATCTCCATTTTATGAAAACTTTTGTACAAATATAAATTTATTATTTTTAAAAGTATCATAAATTTTCAGGATTTCCAATCCACTAACTTAAAAAATGAAAACTACTTTCATCACATATATACAAATTTTGATCCACAAATATTATCCATGAATTGAAAATAAATCCCTTCCAAACTATCAACCCCTTTTCCAAGAGTTCTTGATTTTCTAAAAATACATATTGAATAAATATTAATGCATAAGTCAAAGGGACATACATAAGGATGAGGTATAAGTCATTAATCAACTAATTTCATATTTATTTCTTCTTATACTTCCAAAATATATATTATAACATATAATAATTATTAAATAGATATCAAATTTATCATAAAATTTTATTATATTAACAGAACCACTCTTTTATGTATATTTTCAATACTATGGGAAATGAAAACATAAATATTGCATCTGTGTGGATTATCACCTCCACAAACTGATAAGGTTAATTTTTCTTCACTAACTCAAATGGATGGATAAAAAATGGAATTAATGAATACAATTTTTTTGATGAAATCATTTTGATTCAAAATTAATAGTATAGTACTTGCATTTATAACCTATTTATCTATTGGAAAATGAAAACGTCCCCAATGAATATGTGTGTAATTCCACCTCCATCAAGAGATTTGATTTTTCTACAGTTACCACAACACATGGTGGGTAATAATGATGTAAATAATGAATAAATATTTTTTTTGATATAGTTAGGATATTATAATAGTAAAATGATATTCACTATATTTATTTTCTGTTTTTTAGAAAAATAGAAACATTACTCGTGTGCACTTATAAACAACCCCTTTAGGATATGACATATTTCATTTTAAACATCCCCCTTACATGGAAGTATTAAAAAATGTTTTAACATTATAATAATAATAATTTTATCATGATTAATATTATATAAATGAAGGAACGATGACACCTTTACAATATTCAACCTACCAAAGTCATATTGGTCATAGAAACTGAATGTCCTTAAAACATCAAATTTGATATCAGTCATTTTAATATGTAGATAAACCATGAAAAATAAATGGGAATAATGATAATGCAATGGACATTCATAATTCTATTATATCTGCTGAAAATCAATCTAATTTTATTTTCTCAGGAGGGTCGAAATGTGAATGAAATGATTCTTGACTAGCTGAAAATTATTTTTTATTGAAAAATAGGAGAATAAGCCGAGGGGAACAATTCACGGGGGGCGAAAATTGTGGAGACCAAGTGAATCCTTTCGGATCACATTAACACACTCACACGGGAGGGAATTAAGACTGTCGAAAACTAACAAGGTCTCCTCCGGCCTGCCCCCGCTAGCTAAAACATCTGCCGCAAAGTTGGTTTCCCTTACACCATGATGGATCAGCTTACCCTGATTGGTCTCCACTTTGCATCTTCTAAGAACATACATCAAGTTCCATGGCACGTCACATTTCCCCTTGAGGGACCGAACAAGAATCTCTGAATCGGATTCAACCTCCGTCACTTACAAACCTCTTCTTCTGCATAAAATGATACCTGAGAGGAGGGCTCTGAACTCCGCACCTAACGAAGTACCCGGTCCGTAGTAAGCGCTAAAAGCAATGTGAACTGAGCCCGAGCTATCCCTAAGGAGACCACCACCTCTCATAATCCCCCTCGAGCAGGAGCCATCCACATTTAGTTTTAAACCACTGGTTGGAGGCTGCCACCGAAACCATCTCCCTGGTTGTGGTGCCTGGGCCCACCGTCCCTCAACCAAATTCCCCAGAATACCCGCATGCTTGTCCCTCTTGAAGAGACCGGCCAGCTCTACTATTAGCAGCTTCATACGGACCTGTAAAGCCAGCAGCGAGCGTCTTCCTCCTAGCCTTACCTGATTGCGTGCTTCCCAGATAGTCCAGCAAATGGAAAGCAGAACAACCAAGACTGCAGTGCGTTCCTCATCCCTGTTACCCAAGCCGGACAGCCAAACCACAATGTAATCGCGAACCGACGGAACCTCCTCCACGGGGACTCTGTAATGAGCGAACTGGGACCATAAAAACATTCCCACTGCCCCTGAAAGAACAGGTGTGACGTTGTTTCCGCCGATGGGTTCTCACAACAGAAGCAACGTGAAGCCATGCTGATCCCCCTCTTCTTAATGTTCTCCTCTGTGGGTACCGCTCGGTTTTGCACTCGCCACAGCAGGAAGTTCATCCTCGTCGGGATTTTCTTGCACCACGTCCAGCCATGATCTGGTTCTCTGGTTGGTGTCCTCTGAGCAATTCTTCTGAAGCCGTTCAAGTTGAACCGGCCCGAACCGGAAGCAGAAAAGCAACACCTGTCAGGCACATCACTCATAACCACGCTATTGAAGGAGAGAAGCTGCGCGGGGTTAAGATTCCCGTGGATGAACTCATAATTCTCACACGCCTCCCTGAAAGAGATGCAAGGGTAAGGACATCCCTCATAACCGAGTCTTTCTTCCAACCATGCATCGTCCCAGAAACTGATATCTCCGCGACCAATCACCCATCTGGCGTGGCCATGCAAAACCTCCAGGTGAGAAGCGATGCACCTGGCGAGTGCCGTCATACGGAACCTGCAGCGATCACCCTGCCCTACATACCTTGCCTTATAGAATTTGGCCCAGAGGGACTTCCCACTATCACTTCCCAAGAAAGTTTGGCTTGGAGACCCTGGATCGTTCCACCAATGTCCCGAAGACCAACCCCTCCCTCCTCCACAGGTCGGTCCATCCTCTCCCAGGAAGCCCAGTGACATCTCCCCTCTCTTTTCGCATCCCAGAGAAAACTCGTCAGAATGCGTACAATCCTCTCCACCGTTCCCTTCGGCGGTTTGATGACAGCGAAAACGTGCATGGGGATCGAGAGAAGGACACTGTTGATTAAGGTGATCCTACCTCCATAGGAGAGTAATCTATTCTTCCAGTTGAAGATCCTTCCAAGAATGCGGTCCACGATGTCGTTGAAGTGAGACTTCAGTAATGTTATTATTTATTATTAAATAATTTTTAATGGTCATTATTGAATATTTTTAATATTATTTATAGTGGATTAAAAATGACTATTTTCAACAATTTCTTTATGGGTAATTGTTGATTTTTTAAAAAACTACTAAAAATAATATTTTTTTTAACACGTATGGATTGAATTCCCTTTAACACCACCATATATATTATTAATTATTAATATTATTGGACAAGGTAAAATTATTTTTTATAGAATATGATATTCCATATCTTATATTTATTTTTATTTTTAATATTTTTTTGGAAATAGTGATTTAATATGTTTTATAAATGTTATATGAAAAATGTTACTTATTATATGAATCAATTCCAATTAAAATAAATTGTTTGGTATAATTTCATTATATATGTGCTTAATTCATTATATTGTTCTTGGAAATTTTATATGAATGATGGTTGATGTAGATATAACACTTTTTTGGGAGAGTCTTATATTGATTTGTAATAAATTGGGTAAAGTGATAAAATTTAATACTGATCATTTGATCTAAAGATATTTGAGAATTATCTAGTTAGGATATTCCATTATAATGTTTATCATAAGGATGAATAGAGGGATAATTTCTCAAGGATCCAATATGATATTATTATAATGGTTTATTAAAGAAATATATTATTTTCAAATGGTCAAAAACTAGGATTATGTATTTAATTAATGTTTATGAATTTTTGAAAAAAAAACATGGTAATGGATTGTTATTGATTTAACGGTAATCACGAGTTCTAAGATTTTTGAATTGATTATGATTTTCTCTTTATAATTGAAAAAGAAATGTTTTGTAAAATTTATTTTGGAATTAAGTTATTTTCATAGAAATGTAAAAAACTAATTGAGATCAAAAGTTTAATCTAAAATAAAAACCATTCTTATAGATTATTAATGTTTACCAATGCATTAATGGGTTTATTTTCACTGATCTCCCTTACTAACATTTTTTATTCTTTACATTGTTTTAATTTTTTTTCATGGATTTATTAGATGGGAAATAATGTTAATGATGATAAAGTTCTAGGTATGTGAGTCACATTGAACAAAGAAAATGTGTCTTTATAATGAAAATATTTTGTAAGAAAAACTGACCCTGTATTGATATATATATAGTATTTTATGTAATTTATTTAATAATTTTCTAAAACTCTAATCTTAATTTTTTTGGGGAGGCATGTTAGGAAATATACAATATAATTTTTTTAATTTATTGGGGTTTTATATGAGGATTTTTATTGTTCATGTCAAATGAAATGTTTAGATATTTATTGAGGATATGATGTTGTTAAAATATAATCATTATAGATTCTAATTTATGGATATATTATTATGAATTATATTTTTATTATTTTCATAGATTTTTATTATTTTCAAATATCTTTATATAATTTATGTTAATTCATACATTTTTCTCAATGAAAAAATATGAAAGTTGAGTGAAAAATAAATCTAAACGATATAATAATTATTAAATAGTAACTTGGAATAAATCTAATTTAAATAGAGCAGTATGTATGTTTATTAACAAAATTGAAAAAGGTTATTAGTGGGGTATACAATGCAAGTGAGTGAATTGATTCACCATAGAAGAATATTTCGATTTTCAAACATTTCATGAAACAACACCCGCATTTTTAGGGGAACCACAAACCACTAATACAAAACTATATTTATTTAGATTTAGGGTTTTAATAGCGGTAGCTAAAAGTTGCATTACAACCTCGTTTATCAGTTGCAGAAAAAGAGTTTTTAAAAGGGGTATTTAAGAGTTATTTTTTGTTCCATTAAAGGGGGAATTTAACAACACTAAAAAAGAACTATTAAAGGGGTAAATTTATTAGTGTTTTTAAAAAATTTCTAACCCCCCCCTATATTAGTGCTAGTAAAGAAGTGCCGATAAAGAACCCCCATTTACTAGAACTTTTTTACTAGTGCTGATAAGGGGTATATTAATAAATATATATTTCATTATAAATAATATATTAATATATTAATATATTTATATTTATATAAATATAATATATATATTTTCAAATTAGTTTTAGATATAACTAAATAAGAATTTACAAATAATATATATGATATGTAGTGAAAATGGATTATAAAATAAGTAAAAAGATATTTTTTAATTAATAATGTGATTATTATTATTGAAAAAAAGTCATTTAATAAATATTTTAAGATGAAAAAATAAAAAAATTAATTAATGATTTAATTATTTTGAAAATGTAACTCGAAAATTAAATAATAATAATATTCGATATGGGTGTTCGTTTGGGATCTACCATATATCAACTCGAAGAATGTGATGCGATCGATTCCCTTAGTGACACAACTAAACCTCTGTAGAATTTTTAAAGCATAAATGTCCAAAAGGCATCCAAAATTGAGTTTTTAGTTGGGTTACCCCAAATTTTGAAAATTCAATGGATTTTCAACCACATTTAAGTGTGTCTTATTTCTATTTTCACTGGGGACTAGACTTATTCCCATGTATTTCATTCATATTGATATTATGGATCTGAAATTGTATCGTTAATCACTATTTACTAATATTTATAATCATATATATATATATATATATATAAATTTATGAATATTTTTATACATTCACACATAAAAAATTATTTTTATAAATAATTAATTAAAAAAAATTACATTTAAAATATATTTCTCAATATATAAGATTTATCTAAATAAAAAATAAAATCCTTTTTATATAAATCAAAATATAAATAAAAATTTATATACCTCACTAAAAATTCCATTTTTATTTGATTATCGAAGAAACTGCATTATGGTTGAGCAGTAAGCAGCATGATACGAAAAAACAAAATATGCCAATTCAAAATTTGAAATTAAAATTATCCAAGAAGAACACATATAACGGGATTATCATGATAGTATCACTCACGTTATCCAAGGTATCATCACCTAAAACCATCATCATATCACCCACTGTCTTCGTCACCATCTGATCATCACCACCGAGGTCACCGTCCATATACCAAACCAGTCATTGTGGCCCATTGGAGTCTATCATAGTATTCATAAATCATATTTACCAAACTATATTCGTCCCCATCAAAACAAAAAAATAATAATAACCAAAATAGAATTATTTTACCACCTCAAACATATTATAACCACGACGATGTCAGAACACATCTGGAATGCCAGTATGTCCTTGAAAAACACCTCCCAAATCTTCCATCAGAATCATCATCCCATACTGACTCAAATGGGAGTGACATACCTTGAATTCAAATATTTATATACATATAAAATTAATATATATATATATATATATATATATATAATTTTTATATATTTAAATATATTTGTGTGTGTATTAACAACACATATATATTCATAGATATTTTTTAATATAGGAATATAAACATATATATAAACATATATATAAATATATGGATATAAAATGTGATGATATATATATGAATATATAGATATATGTTAAAATCTAAAACAAAACAATATAGGTGAGTAGAAAAGGCATTGGTGTATATGTTGGAGGTCTCAAGATCGATAATCGATTAAAGTAGGGGATGACGGGGGAGGGTTGAATTATAGAAATCACTGACAAGGGGGTGTGGGTAACACTGATAAAGGAGGTGGGGGGAGAATTGATTGGAGGGGAGGGGGGTCATGAATTTTTTACCCTTTATTAGTGGGGACTTTATAATATATTTTGTAAGTGCTATAAAACTATACCTTTAACAGAACTTTTGTTTAGTGCTATTAAAGATAACCCTTTAATATCACCGACATTATCAATACTTCTATATTGTTTGTAAATCCCTTTTACTAACTCTATTAAAGGACTTATTTTTATTAGCGAACATTGTTAAATTTAACGAATATATGAGTGATTTTAGAAATTTATTTAATGTTATATTATTTTCATAAAATCAAAAGGAAACCCATTATATTTAACAGAATGAAGGTGAAACTGATCCATGGTGGCCTATAAATAATAGAACATGGGAAAATGTTGAAATTGATTCCATGGAGTGGGTGGTTTCTTATGATATCTTACTTTAAAAAAATTTCAATAAAGGTACATGAAATATAATTGAAAGGAACATCATATAATTGAAGTGATAGGAGGAGGAATATGTTGTCAATTATGTAGTTAATTTTACTAGATTATCCATGTATGGAAGAATTATTCATTTTGACCATGATAATAAAAATGATTGTTATTTAGTAATGAATCTAATTTTTCAAAGGTATTTGGTTTCTCATTAGTATAAAGATAAGAAATTTTTTCGTGTGCTAAAAAAGTTGAGATATATTATATGGAAATTCATAACAATAATGATATGATATGATCTATATTGTAGGTAACGGGGAAGCACCCAATGAAGTATCTAAATTGTTGGAACATTAAATTACCCTCTTTTGATAAGTATGGTGTAAATAATTATAATGAATTCCTTATGAGACATGGGACGTGTTGTTGATATGAAAATCCAAGAAACATGGATGGTGATTACAATAAAAATTTAAATAGTAATGGTCAGACCAATGTTGAAAAATAGGTAGTGAAATGTTTTAATATTAATGATATGGTCCATTATGAAAATGTGTGTTTTATAAAACTAAATATGTATAGTGATCTATAAGCATGTATTGAAGAATGATGTGTAAAAGTGATTTTCAATTGATAATCCATCAAATTATGTGGTGATTCTTGTATTACATGTTTACTCTAAGTGTGTTATTAATTTTTCAGATTTAAGAGATAAAAATTTATTTAGATATGAGAAATTAGTAATATAATTTTAATATCACCATAAAAATGAAGAAAAAATAATATTAAAAAACATTTTTTACAAATTAAATAAAATATATTTATGGAAAACAACATATAGTTATATGTGGAGTGGTTTTTATAAAAATCTATTTTCTTAACCTTACATGAGGTCAATGCTATTTATAGTATGTATTAAATTTAATTTTTACATGATATGATATATTTTAGAGATAATAAATTCATATTCAATCATTAATGTATATTTAATTTTTTTATATAAGATAAAATTATTACCATTCATAACATATTATGTAGATAAAAAAATGATTAATAATTGGAGTGAATTTTTACTTGAACATATTATTAAAAATAAGGTAAAAATTCAAATCAATAATATTCTAGTTTTAAATGAATATATTATTGTATTTACAAATGATTTTCCTTGTGTTTTATCTAATTAATAATTTTAATTTACAAATTAATTAGTTCTTGATACACAGCCAATTTCAGAGCATAATTATTAAATTTAATTATCTGATTTTTTAGAAATTTTAAAGGCGTACCTATGTTGTTTTATAAGGATAGGGTAACTAGTAACTCATTAATATAGGGTTCCCCTATTTTTTTTAAAATAAGAATGTTTTACATGACTTTTCCTTGACTATATAGTCCTCAATAAATTTTTTTTAAGAATATTTATACATTGACTACTATAGATGAATTTTTTATCTACTCTATGGAGAATATTATTTTTCAAACATTTGTCTTATGTTTCGGTATCACCAGATAAAAGTGTAGGAATATGAAATTATGAAGATAAAATTTCAGATTAGGTATGGCCATTATGGGTTTTTTTATGAATTATAATGTAACTAAAACACCGATTTTATTTATAGATTTTATTAATAGTGTTTTCCATATTATTTTTTATATATATTTTTTTCTATTTACCATGTAAATTTTTATTTATTATAATTTTTTTTAATATAATGGAAGAAACCTAATTATTTTTTCAAAAACATTAAATGAAAATTGGATGAATGTAAAATTTAGAATTTATGACTTTATGTTCTATAAAAATGATTTCATTATTAATATTCAATAAAAATATTAAAAAATTTGATCGTGTTAACTATAATGTGGTGTAAGAGTGGCCAAGATCTACAAATATTCTGGATATTCAAACATTTCTTGAGATAATGTATTATTACTTATAATTTATTTAAAAAATGTATATGTTATATTTCCCCAAACCAAGTAAAGCCAAATTAGAGAAAAGGTTTTCTGTAAAAAGGAATTCTAAAATGGTATTCCTAAATTTAAAAACTGGTTAGAAAATGACCATTTTTTCCCATTCCATATATAAATTTTGAGTGTATTGATCAAATGATTCTTATTTGGAAGTATTTTTTTCTAACAATGCTGAATGATTCAGTTATCTTGTATAAAAATTTTCAATTGATATCCCATGAGTAAATTTATCCTCCCACAAACATTGATCTTTATGAATTGGTTTTTTTATATAAAAAACTATAAGCATCATCAATACGGTGAGAGAAGTGAAATATATACTAATCATAAAAGTTTAAATAATGTAATCACTAAAAAACTTTTGATCATGAGAAATAGAAGATGTCCAGAACATATTATGGATTATAATTGAAAATACAATTATTTTACCTGTCAGTAAAATACGGTATATGATTCAATATGATATAAATATAATGAAATATTTACTGTTTTACATTTTGTGTATGAACATTTATTAAATGATTTAAAAAATATTTTCCTAAAAATTCGGTATAAAAAAAATTCATCTAGGGATATGTTATTAGTGTTTTCATTAATTTTAGTGAGAAACAAAAAGGATTGGATGGATGATAATGTTTTTAATGAATGATAATAAATGTTCAAAATGGTTATGTTTATATAGTTTAATGTTGATGAATAATATCATATTAGATTGGGAAATACATTAGGTTTTCCATGTGATTCCTAGTAAAAAAGCGGCTATTATTTTAAGATCACATGTATCTATTTTATATTCATCATGGTAGTGGTAATATATATAAATATAATTTGGAATAATTGTATTGAGAATGTATGGATATATATATATATATATGACATTACAATGAAATATTTGACATGAAAATAGGTCAAATATGAATGAAAACTATAAAAGGGTACGGTTCAACCTCTACTAGTTGTAAAACTAAAATTGGACAACATATTTTGTGATTACACGATGAGATTACCAAAGAAATATCATGTTAATAATGAAATTTGGGTTATTGAAAACAATTTGAAAAAATATGAACATATTTTCCTTTTTGAGATATTATGCATTTGGAAAACAAATCTTTATATTATCATAATAGAATAGTGACTCATGCTCGGTTTCAAGTAGGTACCCTCTAATTATAAATAATATATATATAAGGTGTTTAAGTAAAGTATGGTAGTGTTTTGAGAACATTTGGGATGATTTTGGGATTTTCATGAGGTTCATTTTTTCAGAATGGTTAATAAAAATAAAGAAATTGTTATAGAGAACCACGGAAAGTGAAATAGAGGCTACTAGGTAGGCGTATAGTTAGACTCGAGGATTAAAAAAACCATATGCTAAACTAGGAGTAACCATTTGAAGTGTTATAAAGGGATACTTTCATGATTTTTCTAATGATGTTGGCCAACCATGGAAGGTGCTTCCTGAGGTAGAGACATGGGATGGTTAGCAGACTGTTTTCCAAAAAGTGCGAGCAAACCATGCATGGAAAAAGTGATATCTGAAAATTGAGGACCTCACATGGTTTAGAACTTTATCCCATATTTTTTACTCTATTACCACCAAATCCTATTTTTTGCTCATCCCAAATGATGTGGAGATTCTACCCTTTGATCTGGTAGTGAGCCATTGGAAAATATGAGGCCATTGATCGATGAATTACTGGTTAAGTCTTTGTTCATGGTGATTTTTCTTAAATATCTTATTATTCCATAACTTGGATTCTTAGATCTAGTCTGTTGGGGATAGATATTTGATATTTAAGTCCAATAATGATGATATTTGGATGAATTGATGATAAAGAACATGATGTAATAAAATTTTTGTCATATCAACCTAGTTTAATTGAAGAATTTATTTCGTTATTCATTTCTTAAAATGTTTCTAAGGTAGGTGGCTTCAATCTCAACACCCATTATTAGAGAATAATGTCATAGTTTCAAATTGTTTTAATTTTCAGATTATGATAGTGAAATTATTACACAATTCATGGTAGAAAACCTCTTTAATGATGGTTTTTAAATTTTAGAACATTTTTTGTTGTGTAAGTGCATTGTTTATTGATTTTAAAACGAATATATTAAAATGTTATTTTTTTTCATTTATGGAAATGGATTGATGGTGTTGTTTTAAATAAAGGAAATGTTTTATTTAAATGGATTGGAATAGATTATTTGGAATTGGTTTTGGCATAATGGTGGTTGTGTGTTCATCTGAATTCGGAATGGATAAGGGTATGAAGTTCCCCAATAACAAGTAGGATGGATTAGGGTATGGGAATTCCCCCATCAAAATGATTCACCATGTGAAAGTTTGGTGAAAGGATGAATGACCACTCATGAGTATACGGTGGTCCATGGATGCTTGCATGGTTGGATGTGTGGATATTTGGAAGGGATTATAACAAAATGGGAATTTTAGAAATGTAATTTAAATAGATTTGTGGTTTTTTTCCTTGGAAATGTTTTTGGTTTGGAAAAATATTTTGGTATGATAACTATTTTTCTTGGAAATGGTTTTGAATTTATATAAATAAATTTAATGTTATTTATATAAATTGTTTTATATAAATGTCCTAACATGTTCTATCCTAGTGGTGTGAAAAGGGAGGTCATTTGAGGAAAACCAACTATGTTTCATTTGTCTTCCACTACATGGGAAATTTTATTCTTTTGAAGAAATTGTTTATCGAGATACAGGTAAATTAAAAGTATCTAAATTCATTAGTGATTCACTAGGATACTTGTGCATGGATTTTGGAGTTGGATCATAGATATTATTTAGAGTTGTTGAATTGGTATCTTTGGAGTCTTTGAACTTTGTTGTCTTATCTTTCACTTTTGTACTCTGATGTTGGTTTCAATTTCCTATTAGTTGTCTAGATTGAGTTGTTGTCTGTTGGTATTATATTGAGTTGTATTAGGTTGTGACCATGAATCTTATAATATTTATTTTTGTGTGTGTTTATAATATTTTTTTTGGTTTCATTTGAAAAATATAACATCACCTCCAAAATATTAATGATTTTCTTGGAATTTATTTAAATTCTTTAGTTTCATGGGGACTTCACCTAAGTCCTAGTAGAAATTATGTAGCATCTCAAGCCAATGAGGAGAGGCACGCTGTAACAAATGGTTTCAGTCTTTGTCAGTCAAACCCATTTGGGACCTGTGGTATCTTTTTTCCTTTGGTTTTAGTTGTGTTAGTATTTTAGTTGAAAATTCATTCTTGTTTAGTCCTTGAGTTGGTAGGGTATAAAATAGAAGGATTTATAGAAGATGAAATGTAGGGTATTAAAATGTGTTTCTAACATATTTGTACTGAACATCACATTAAATATGATTTAGGTACATATGTGTTCTTGATACACTTATAAGAGTTATAATATCATTATGATGGTTGTATCCAATTTGAAAAAAATGAAATTCATTGATAAAAATTAATTCCCACTAAGAGTGAATATTTCATATTTAGTAATAATTTATGATTTTGTGAAAAGATGTTAATTTTTGAAAAATGATGATTTTTTTTCAAATGATATATTTTGAAAATTGTATGATTGTGGTATTTTGAAAAGGTTTTGATTCTCAAAATTACGGTGGACATTTCAAATATGGGTGGAAAATAAAAAGTGTGACATTTTGGGAAATCCATGTAATGATAGTTGTGATATGAAAAATTTGAAATCATTAAGACCTCAGTTTCTAGAGAGTGAGACTTATGTGAAATTTTTTTGTTATAGAAATGGAACCTGGTAGGAATCATAGAAACCAAGTGGAAGAGGATGAAGATAATGTGGTTTCACATTAGACATAGGTCAATCAATAGATGGTTTAGAGTATTTTATAGGATTTTTAGGCCATGGATAGAGGGAACCGAATGGTAAAATCTCGGAAATTAGATCATTACATTTAGTTCCCAAATATGAATCCATGAATCTTTTATGGGTGACTTATAACTATATAAGGAAAATGTGTGTCTAAATAGTATTAATCGAACCATTGACTTTATTGGAATAGATGCAGAGTTGAAAGTCATGTTGGCAATGTATATGTTGGATGATATTGCACACTAATGGTGGGATTTACCACTTTAGGATAAATTAGACCAAGTAATTACAAGTTATGATTTTGAAGAATTATTTAAAAAACAATTTTATCCTCACACATTCATGATTTATAGAATGGAAAAATTTTGATTCTTAATGATGGAGAATATATCAGTGACAAAAATATATGGCTAAATTTATGAATTTATTCCCCTTGACACCTAGTGTTGTTATAAGTGCATCCTTAAAGGAACAAATTTTTGAATAATGACTAAGGTAAGTGGTTTTGTTGAAGAATTCGATTATTTTTTTAATGGATTATGGATAGATTCTAAATAGAGAGATGGTTGAGGAAAGTGAAATATTTGAAGATATGGGTGTTGGCAGATTTTTGATACCAATTGGAAATTGTGGGAACTATAGTTCTGGGAACAAACGGAAATGGGAAACAAATATCTACGGTATTGGGATGACTTAGAATCAAGTAGCTTGTTTAGTAAAAATTCCTCATAATCCCAAAATAATTTCTTGATATTATTAGTGTAGATGTTTTGATCATATGAAATGAGATATTATGACACCATAGAGAGAAAGCTACAATTATAATCATGAAGGTACCTTCAGATCTATTGTCACAATGCCCCATGTTTGAGTGGTTGGGAAACAAATCATGTTTTCATAATTCAAATACATTAATAGGATGAGAGAAGCAGAATACCTCTCATCCGCAGAATCGAGATAACCCTAGTGATTCTATGAATACCATTAATCCTCAAAATGGGAAATCTCAATAATGAAAAAAGGAAAATATTATAGTGAGTAAGATGTTATATGGATATGATAAAGTGGCTATGGACAGTCAATCTAGACCATCGACATGGAGAGTTATGATTATTTTTAATCCCACCATTATGAAAGAATTATTTCATATGGGTTCAACCCATTCATTTACTACTTCCCATGATATTAATCTTCTAGGTTTTCATATTTAGATAATGGATTCTATTTTGAAACAATAAACTTAACATGGTCAAATAGATTGTAGAGAATTTCTGTGTAAAGTGTGTTATATATGTTTTGATGGAGTTGAGTTTATATGATTCATCATTGTGATGGATATGGATATCTATGATATAATACTAGTTATGTATTAGTTTATATTGTTCAAGGAACAAATTAATTATTATATGAAAAAAATAGTTTTACAAATGATGATGGTGTCAATAATCTATTTAATGGATTATGGATTCAAGGGTAGGTGCAATGGGATTTTTAGCACCAATAGTTTTAATGATATCATACTAGTTGGAATAGTTTTCTTTCTATTCTTTGAAAGAGATTGATAATAGTATTTTCCTAGTGATTATTGATCTATTTTCGGATTTCACTCTGGAAAATTTTCCTTACGATTATGATATAACCAATTGTCAGTTAAAAAAGTTGATATTCCTAAGACAAATCTTATGAGTAGATATGGCCATTATGAGTATGTGTTTATGCCTTTCAATCATATAAATTAACCATTTATATTTTTGGAATCAATGAATAAGTAATGTCAATGATATCTGAATTCTTTTGTGGTGTTGTTTGTGGATGAAATATTAGTGTATTCAAGGAAAATGGATGAGCATGAGAAACACATGGAGACAATGATAAAATTTTATGGGATCATTATATGTGTGAAAAATTATCAGTGTGTGTTTTTTTGGATAAAAGAGCTACTTTTCCTTAACAATGTAACATATAAAATCAGTGTTTCAATGGATCTAGAAAAGATAAAGTCTTCTATCTCTTAGAAACTTCAAAAGAATATCTTTAAGATATGATGTTTCCTTTGTCTCATTGGTTATAATAAATTTTTTATGTAATTATAATGACTATCTTCACATATTACAACTTTTAAAAGAAAATGTGTTCTATTCCAATAGAAGAAGTAATTTTATAAGTCTTTAAAAAAGATTAATTTTCACCTTACATCAATAAGAATATTTATTTTTCTGGAATCAGGGAAACGGTACGTGGTGTATTATGATGCTTCTTGATTTGGGTTCTGATGTTTTGTCATACAGGGATATCACATTGTTGCTTATGGCTCAATAAATTTATGTCCTCATGAGAATAACAACCCAACACACTATTTATATTAGCTGTCATAGTCCATGATTTGAAGATATGGATTTATTATATAATTGGTTTGAAATTTATAGTGCATAGAGATCGTAATAAGTTCAAAAATATTTTCTCACACTGGGATTTGAATATGAGATAATGAATATGGTTGGAGTATCTCCATACAATTGTCTTTTACTTGATGCCTACATCGGGTCAAGGAAATATTTTTGTAGATGCATTATGAAGAATAAAATATTTTCAATTGGAAAATGTGGTTTCAAATAAGTGGAATTTAATGTTGGAGAAATCCAACACACAATTGAAATGTGATGACTAATGTAATATTGCAATTTGATTTCTATTTTATTTTGTTCTATATTTGGTTGAAATAGTTAAAGTTTCACAAAAATCTATTACTGAATGTGTTATAGTGTGGTCAAAAATCAATGGTGGGGAGAACATTAATGGATGTATGTATGATGGGAGATCATTTTATTAGTTTAAAAATTTTATGGTCATACATATGACTTGTTAGGATGAAATTATTTATAGATACCCCCATTTTAGATGAGATGTTCGTTTGGAAATCCAAAATATTTATTAAAAACTGAAATAAAAGGGTTGGTGGGTTGGCATGAAATTGAAGGTGACATTGTTTTTTAGATTCTTAATATTTTATTAGGTTATGTAAGAGAATGAATGAATAGAATTTATGTTGTAGTAATTCCATATTATTGTTTGGAAATGGGAGATGATACCCATTGATTCTATAATAGGTCTACTATATTGGTTCGAAAACATGATTCTATATTAGAGATAGTGGATCTGATAAAAAATTAGGCCCATTTCATCCATATTCATGAATCTAATATGGTGTAGGAAATACTAGAAATATATATATCCAACAAGTGGTAAATAGGAAGGGTGTACCAATTTTTATAGTGAATGAATGAGATCCATGGTTTACATCTCATTTCAGGAAATCCTTATTACAATCCCTTCAGACATAGTTGACTTTTTGTATAATGTATCATCCTTATATGGGTGGTAAATTCAAAAGGATGATAAAATAAGTGGAAGACATGATTTTTGCACGGGTAATGTATTTTGGTGGCTCATGGGAGGAGATAATATTGTTACTGGAGTTCTCATATAACAAAATTTAATAGGCCTCTCAAAAATATGGATCCTTTTGAAGAATTGTATGGGAATTATTGGTATTCTCCACTTTTTTGGGTGGAGATAGGTGATCATTCACTATTTATACAAAGTATTTTTTAAGAGAAAACAAATATTATTCATTTGATCAGAAAAAGGATGGACATAACTCATGGTCATGAAAAATCATATACATATCATTATCGAAAACTATTTTAATTCATGGTAAGTAATGATTTGTTCTTTAAAATATCTCCAAGTCTTGGGTATAATTATTTTTATAAGAAGGAAATTTTATCCCCACGATACGTAGACCCTTTTGAGATAATTTAATGGGTTAATTAGGTGGAATATTGGTAGAATTACTACCATGGATCAATTCAGTGTATAATATATTTAATGTATCTCACCAGAAGTAGTATTATCTTTATCGCAACCATGTGATTCAATGGGATCACATTGACCTAGAGTTATATTCTCTATTGGTACATGATCCATTATGTATTTAGGGTAGGAAATATAAATTATTTCATGGAAAAAGAATAGATTCAGTCCAGGTTTTGGGGAAACATGATGTGATTTAGGAGGAAACATGGGAATGGGAATAGAAAATGGTAGAGAAATAACCCTAACTCTTTCTGTATAATGTGGTGTTTCTACATTCTAAGGAAAAACTGGATAATGGTGGGGAGAATATGGCACCCCTAGTTTTAATTAAGTTCCCATTTATTTATGTATTTTATGTATGTAATGTGTTTGGGTAATATTTTGGAGGGTATAGAATAATTTTTAATTTTTTGTGGCTTTTATGGAGGTTCAAAGTTTGATAACGATTAGTAAAAACCGTGAAACTCATATAGAAAATCTTACGAAGTTAAAAAGAGGCTTCTAGTTAGGCGCACAGTTTGGCCAAACTGTGTGGAAAACTAGGAGTAACCATGTGATGTGGTACAATGTGGTTATGTATGGTTGGCATAAGTTTTGTCAAATCATGTGGAAAAACCATGCGGTAAAACTATTCTAGGATCTTCTTAATGTAGAGGCATGTTCACATTTAGTGCATGGTTTGTCTAACCGTGTGATCTAACCATGCATGGATAAAAGTTAAATCTAAAAAATTTTGATCTTAAACATTTTAACCCCTTGACCACTATTTTTATTTTATTATGTTCATAACTCAATTTTTCCTCCTTCCAAAGACTATGGAGACTATTACCATTGATCTGGGAGTGATCCTTTGGAGAATCTTACTGCTTTTTTTGCCATATTTCTTGGTAAGTCTCCGTTCATGGTGTTTTTAAAGATATATTATTCCTCCCTCTCTTGGATTCATAGATATAGTACATTAGAGATAACTATATGATGGTTTAATCCATTCAAGATGATATTTGGCTGTGTTGATGATAGGAAACATGATCATTGGATTTTTTTAGTTTTTTAACCCGATTTTGTGGATGAATTTATTCTAACATAATTTCCTCCAAAGTTTCCAAGGTAGGTGGTTTCAATCTCAACTCCTCTTATTAGAACATGAAGGATTAGCTTCAAATAGTTTGAATTCATTAATAATGATACTGAAATTGATGATAAAATAATGTCAGAATCCTTCTTTTGTCAGGGTTTGTAGATTTATGAAAATTTGTTGTCATTCAATTCCACTGTTTATGAATTTTAAAATGATGATTTTAAAATGTGATTTTTGATTAATGTAAATTGTTTCATTATGATGTTTTTCATAAAATAAATATTTTATTGAAATATAATGAAATATTTTATTTGGAATTGGGTTTGGAATAATGGTTGGTGTGTGTGTTCTTATGAATTCATGATGAATATGGTTAGGAAGTTTCAACCATCAAAAGTGGGACATATATGGGTATGAACATTCCCCATGAAAATGTTTTTCCATGAGACGACATGGTGAAAGTATTATTCCCCACTATGGAGTATTAGGAGGTCCATGGATTCATATATTTTTGAATGTGTTGATATATGGAATGAATTGTGACAAAATGGGAATTTTTGAACTGGGTTTTAAAGATTTGTTTAGTTGTTTTCCTTGGAAATGGTTTTGGATTGATTTTTTTGGTGTGATAACTATTTTTCATATAAATTGGTTGGTTTTGATATAATGTTTAGTAAACTATTTTTTATAAATGTTCTTACATAAATCAGACAAAATGTTCCATCCTAGTGGCATGAGTATGGAAGTCATTTGAAAAAAACCTAATGTGTTTCAGTACTCACCCCATTCTTCGAAAAATTGGTTTGTTTATAGATAATTTTTATCAAGACATTGGTAATGCAAAATTATATCATTTATATAGTGAAGTATAATTATACTTGTGTATGTATTTTGGTATTCTAGCTCCAAGCATGTTTTTATTTGTTGATTTAGAGTCTTCATAGTCTTTTCTCTTTGTTGTTTGTACTCTATTTTGTAATCTGATATTTATTATGGTTTTTTCTTGGCACTCTAGTTCAGTTTGTTGTCAGCTAGTGTTACGTTGATATGTATTATGATCTGTTCATTAAACATATAGTATATGTTTTTTGTGGTAATATTGGTTTGGGAGGTTTATTTTAAAAATAAAAAACTATCCACCATATATTTACAGAGACATTGGTATTTATTTCCAAACCGTGGCATCTTGGGGCTGTCTGGAAAGGCGTAGTTGAAATTCCTCTTCATCTTAAGCAAAGGAGGAGGGGTAGGATGTTACAAATAATATAGTTACATGGAGTTACCCTCTATAATTTATTTTATCATAATCATATATTTATATTAACTCTTTATAAAATACATCAAAATTCAATGGGTACTGAATTAAATTTGAACACAATATTTAATCCTTAATAGTATGGTAATAAAAGCATATAATTTTATCTTTAGATGATCTAATTTTAGAATTATAATTATATTATCATGTATAGTGGGATTAATATATTTTCTTAGTTTTATTTTATTATTATAATAGTTTTCATTCCAATATTTACTTGGATCATTTGAAGACATTATAGGGAATATGTGTTAGACTCTAGTATAATGGGATGAACTTAGAAAGAAGAAATGTTTCAATTTTTTGGTAAATGGTATGGTTGTGAAGGTAATTATGATTCATCACATAATAAGGCAATCATGGAGAATTAAAAAAGGGTGATATAGAAAATCAGTGTAAATATATTTCATGTTAGGTGGGTGACCAAGAATTTCTTAAATATATCATTCGATAATTATAGTACAAATATTTTATAAAATGAATATTTAGAATAAAATTCAACACACTATATAAAATTATAGGGAATATAGGATCAATTTATTACTTATTGTCCTTACCTATATGATTATCCCATTTACATTAAGTGGAATAGTTTTCATTTCTGCGGAAGAATATAACAAATGAATCCCATGTTTTGATCCATGAAGTGGTAAAACTAGAGGATAATCTATCTTATAAGTAGAAAACACTCTAGATTATAAATGTTAAATATAATATTTCATATAATATAGCAATTTTTCTTGTTAATATTTGCTGGAGAAACTATATGATTAAATAAGAATCATGGGAATATAGAAAATATATGAGGGAAAAATAACGTCACTCCATTATTTAATGAATGAAATTGATAAAATGTGTCTTCTTAATTGGGGGAAAAATATAAAAATATTGATAATGTAAATAATAAATAATATTCATGGAACATAATCTTCCTAAATATGGTTTACAGATTCATATGTAATTTTATAATATCGTGGAATTTTGATCTGAGGTCTATCTTCAAGAACCACCGTGCTCCCTTCATCTGATCAAAGAGGTCATCAATCCTCAGGAGTGGGTAATTGTTCTTCAAGGTCACCTGGTTTAGGGGACGGTAGTCAACACAATGCCTCAAGCTCCCATCCGCCTTCTGGGCGAACAGAATCAGGGCGCCCCGGGGAGAATCACTGGGACGGATGAATCCCTTCCCCTACATGTCCTCCAGCTATACTAGCAGCTCACGATGCTCACTGGGAGACAGATATGCTAGATTAGATATTAGTGTCATCCTGGGGTACATGTCAATGTAGAAGTCCACTACTCTACGATGATGTACTTCTGGAACATTATCAGGGAAAACATCTGTGTACTTGTCCACCACTACAGGATAAGTCGGACTCTCCGCATTAACTGCTCTGTGGGTAAGGCAAGCCAACTAGTGAGTGATCGACTACACCCTCTTCCAAGTAAGTCAGTCCTGCACTGCAAAATTTGCTTTCTCACCGGTGAAGGTAAACATGGTCCCATCCGTGCGGACACACTGTACTTTTTTCCTAATACAATAAATCTGAGCATGGAATGTAAATAACCAGTCCACACCGAAGATGACCTTGTAAGGCCCCAACGCCTCTACTAGGAGATCCCAACCGAAGTTCTCACCACCAAGAGTAAGCTCGCATAGCCAGCACCAGTGCATAGTCGCCGAATAAGCTCCCATAGGAATCTCTAGCCATAAGGATCGAACTAACGGCTCCTACAGAATCTCTGATATCTGAATGAGGGATGTGGATATGAAAGAGTGACTGGACCCTTTGTCTATACGAACTGCATCTACGGTGGATTAGACATAGATCAGACCTCGAATCATCTCTGGATAACCATGATCATAGGCATCATCTTATTAAAGGTGAGCTCTCCCCTGTCCATTCGCTCCCTAGGGTCGGGGTGGGCCTCTTGGTGGTTGTGGTGGTAACACATCGTAATGTCGTCCACCACTAGCTGCACGTACAACTCCTCTTCCACGTCTACCTGCTCCCTGCGGATCTCCTCGATCGAATCTCTACCTCTGCTTGGGAGGTCCCCCAACTGTCTGCTGATCATCTGTAAGGCGGGTTGGACAGTCACGAGCCATGTGACTGTGCCCACCCCATGAGTAAAACTGCCTGCTACTGGCATGTGTGTCTCTACTCTGGGTTCCCCGTACAACAAATAATGAGTTATCCGGTCTTCCACCCATGGGTCTGGTCCTCTTAGACCTCTGCAAAATATGTCTACTTACAGCTGAAGAGGACTCTACTGCATGTCGGCTAGTAGTGGGTCTCACTGCTGGTGACTGCTCAGCAAGGAATCTCTCCACTAGGAGGGCTCTCTCTAACACCCCCGCATGTGTCAGAATATTAAGTGAGATCATCGATGCTCTGATCTCTCATTTGAGCCCCTAATCGAAGGGTTAAGCCCTGAAGAATGGGTCCCACACTATATCTGTGGAGTAACGCGAGAGGATGGTGAACCTCACTGAGTACTGCGCCACCATCATGATACCCTACTCTAGATGCAATAGCTCTTGTATCTTAACCGCACGAAGGGTGGCTGGTACAAACTCTGCATGGAACAGGATCTCAAAGTCTTTCTAGAGTAGGGTCTCCTAATCATGAGCAATATGCCCCACCATCTGACTACTTCATCCTGAAGGAGAGTCGCGGCAAGGATCACCATGAAGTCTGATGATGTCCATACTAGCCTGAAGACTCTCACCACAGCTTCCAGCCAATCTATAGCCGCCTACGGGTCCATCTCTCCCCTGAACCTGGGTGGCCTCGGGTACTGGAACCCATGGAACACACTCAAGTGGCATGAATCGTCTGTTGTTGGGCCTAGTGGCATCGATGACCCAACAAGAAGTAGTACCACTGGTGCATCTGCTGGAATAGGGCCCTACACTGAGGCCTCATCTCTCAGTGGGATGTCAGTACCTATGACTCTCAGGGCTTTAACTGGTCGTCCACGGGGAGGCATATTGAAAGAAAAAGGTGCGACATGTTCAAAAGATTATAGCTGAGTAGCTGACCTAGTAGATCTGACATAGAGAAAACTTTTGGAAACACGCACTCAATCAATGTTTTCACACACTGAGTCAGAAATCAGAAGTTAGGGTCCTGGTGTATGGATATGTCAGCTGCTCGCACCAACACTGGACTCTATGAACTGAAAAACACACTTAGTACCCTTAACACTATTTCATCAAAAAAAAGAAAGATTAGAGTTCTAGGTTCTGTAGTAGAACCGACTCCTCTGATACCAATTTGTCACGACTCATCCCCCGGGGCACGTATCATGACTAGCCCATGCCCGCCTTCCATAGGCCAAGGGCAGGCGACTAGCACCAAAGGAGTAAATACGTAAACATGGAAGGCATTTCCTGTAGAGACCCGAAGCCTGACGTACATGGACATTACATTACATTTGCGGAATACTTAGTACATAAAAAAAAACACACACACAAGGACCGTAATAGTTTAGTGTCTTTGGAAACTCGGTATATAATCTTCTAATCGTGGTGAAAGATCTTCAACATCTCCCATAAAGATCTTCTTTTTTTTAATACCTAAAACCTTTCTTTATATCCTGGGGAAAAGAAAACATAAAAGGGTGAGCTCAAATGCTCAATAAGGGTAAACAAAAGAAATATCAATCACATCATATACATAAGCACATAACTTTTGGAAATCTTAACAAGAAAAACAGATCATAATTTCATAACATGGGGTAAATCATGGCAGTGAAATGTAATCACAATAATCATAACATAAAACATGAAACTTTGTGGCATTCACACATAATCATATAGAATCATTTCTTGTTAGTCAAGACTCATTTCCAAGACTATCTTAGTGGACAAAGTCCATTTCTGAATCGAGTAACCCTCGTTTCAGTCCTGTTTCACTGAACCGGTATAACCTACCATTCCAGCCATGTCTATCTCATGAGATATAAAATCATTACCCAATGCATTGGAGGGAGATATAGGTCCCACCCATCTCATAATGATACCATTCTTATGTGTGCCACAAAATCATAAATCATACATCATTTCATAACCCATGTAATAAAATGGGATTCTTAAACATCATGCCATCATAATCCATAAAAAATTGATATCATTTCATCATAAGAAAACTGAAACCATTTAAATCATAGAGACATTTTACTTGAAACATACATATCAAATAACGTCATCTTAGATGGAAAAATAGTTTAAAAAAAACACTTGAAATGAATTCTTGAGGAAAATATCCTTTCTTCTTTAAAAACATTTTTCCTTTCTTAACATGTCATAAAACATTAAACTAAAAGAAGTTGATTAAAAATAAACTTGAAAACTTGTAAAGTAAGATTCTTGGAAATAAGGTTTTAAAAATCCATTCATGCCGTATACGTTAAAAAAAACATTCTTCGTACTTTTGTCGGAAAAGTCAAAAAATCACCTCGTACGAAAAAGCGACAAAAGATTCCTTTCATATTCTTAACTAAAAACTCACTGAAGGGTAAAAATGGATTTAAACAATTGTAGGTGGATGGAAATAATATTACATATTGATGAAACATGGATGTGGATGATAAAATACACCCCAGTAAATACTTACGAATAAACAATCTCGGATAAAAATGAGATTGTGATATTTCCCTTACCTTAGGTCCGATTTGCTTCGTATGTATCCGAACCTCCTGTATAATGATTTAAATAAGGTCATTGACTTATTATAGAATCATATTCATTGTTATGATATCATATATGGTTCACTTATGACATTATATTACCCGTTCTTTTGTAAATTCCATGTTAAAGAAGCGTTTTGGGTAAAATCGTTTCATTTATCGTAGGTGTTTTGACTTGTTGTTCTTGACATTATTATTACTTATATAATGATTTACTTACTTCCAGAATATAAAATTTGATTTATATATCATATATATTCAGTATATATATATATAATAGATAGATAAAATGAAAAACACCGTTCATGGAGACGGTAGTCCGTACGTGCGCATGAACGCTGTTTTCCATTCCTTATTGTCTTGAAATGGAAGTAAGTAGATGACATACATATATATATATATATATATATATACGTAATCCAGTAGCTTTATAATGTCATATATTTCATTATTATTTCTTATATATACTTTATAATCATTCTTAAATGGTTAACATGGAGAATGAATCTCATCGCGTCGTGGAGACGGTAGTCCGTACGTACGCACGAGCGATGATATCATTTTCATAAATATTGAATTGAATCGGAGTGGATTATACAATATATCAGAATCAATATGATTTTTTAATAACTATGTATAGTTATTCTTTACACCATTATACCCATCCATGTAAGGTGGTGGTGGAAAATAGATTACACCACGGCGTGGAGACGGTATTCCGTACGTACGCACGCGCAGTGATTTCTTTTTCCGTAGGATGGATAGATGGTGAAATAGGGTTGTTTCATACTTATAATAACATATCAGTATATGAGTGATACTGATGTTATTACTTCATAATGAAACAACCTAAGAAGAAGAAGTGGAAGAAGAAATAAAGATGAAAGAATTGGTAACGGTAATTACCTCTTCTTTGAAGCGCCTCTTTGAGACCTCCTCTTAGGGCACTAAAATTGGTCTTTGAGGAAGACCAGAACCTCTAGGATGTTTCTAGGGAAGTGGAGAAGAGATTTTGGCAGGGGTTGGCCAAGCTTTAGTGCTCAAATTGGTGTGAGGAGGAGGGGGAGGAGGTGCCCTTTTATAAGGGAGGAGAGGGGCACCTTAGGAATATCTCAAAATATTATTTTATATTAAAGTCAAAATCGGTTTATAATGGCTCCAAAGGGTCTTATTTCGAAGATAAGGTGGGGATGGGTCTAAATCCTATCAACCAATAAGATTTAGACATGTTTATGGTATTATTTTAACCTTATCAATTAGATTTAACTCTAAGTTAAATAATTTAACTTTTACCATGTCTTTTTGTTTTCTTTCACTATATGGTTAATAAACTTACTATAACATGCCAAACGAACCCCAAATTGTTTATTATTAATATATATATCCTTATCTAAGTCATTCGGCCGAACCTTAGATTTTTAGGAATAAAATAACAATTAATAATATAATATTTGATTTAAAAACTATTTTGTGTCAATTTTGACACTATTTGATATATGATTTTTGTGAAAGTCATAACAGAATTATATGTTCGAACCAATTTGATTAAATCAACATTAATATATCATAGTAACCTAGAAAATTAGTGGAATTCATAAAAAGTCTTAAATTACATTTATTTTGGTATTTATATTATCAATTATGTCAATTTTTCATTAATAAGATAATTACTGCATCATCTTTGTGTCATAAATAAATTAAATTATTTGATGTCTAAAAATTACAAATAAAATACCATCATGTAGGAAATCTTTTTAGCTTTCTAATTAATATTTACAATCTAATTTATCTTATGTATAACCCCATATTATAAATTATTTACTTATTAAACTTTGATTTTAACTATTTTAACCCTTCTTTAAATAAATTAATAATAAATGTCCTAATCTAATCCAAGTGGACCTAAATGGTCATATTTTATTCCTAAGTTTGTTTTTGGTCGAATTAAACTTGTCCAATAGAATTAGGACATGTGTTAGGGTAATATTAATATCATATTTACCCTTAGTTACCCAATTTACTATTAACCGCGGTAAAAAAAGTAAAAAGTTACTATTCACCAAAAAATTATTTTCATCTCATTGAACCACATTTTAGTCCTTGATATTAACCGTGTCTCTCGGATTTTCAAAATTCCATTCACAGAAGCGGTAAAATTAAGTTTTATGCAAAATTCAGTTTTTAACCTACCACTTAGTGGTTTCACTATTCATCAAAAATTGAAAGTTTTCAGAAAAATACCAAAATTTCACCCTAGGCTAATTTCGATATTCTGAGTCCAAAAATGAAGTCCATTTTGAAAAATAAAATTTATAAAATTTCAAAAAGTGATTATTACTATTCATAACGGCTAGTTTTAATAGCATATCATTGTTTAGTGAAACTCGGTATCGCGTATTACACACGCTATCGAGGAAGGTCGTGATTGCGTGTAATGCAAGGCAAGTCAAGGATGCGTGTTGTGCAAGCTCCTTTTGGTGTAGCGTACAACACAAGACTTTAATAAAATTAAAAAGAATATTTTTTTATAAAATCTTGGGCTGTTACATTCTACCCCCCTTAAAATGAATTTCGCCCTCGAAATTCGTCGGGGTTATAAATGGTTTACTATTCGAAAGTTTCTTTAATAGAAACCCACATCGTAAAAAGGAATATGAAAACCAATCTTTAAAAACAAAAGTATGAAACGTAACGGTTACCCAAATAAACTAATCATTGGGTTTCCACATAGGTGAAAATATGGATATGGAAGAGAAATCTAACCATCATGTTCTGATGGAGAGTGGTAGAGAACATGGCTATGGAAAATCCAGTAATCACAAAGCCATAAATTTGTGACGATCTAGGGTACCATCAGATTCATCAGATATAAGGGCACTAGGACAACATTTTTGGTTTTCAAGATCATTTCCCTAAAGTTGAAGAATTTGAATTAGAATAAATACTTACTTTATTTTGGTACAATCTCACTATTGTTCATGCCTTGAACAATTTCCACTTCATCTCTTATATAAATGAAGTTGAATTTGTTATTCGTGAAGTGTTAGCAGATCATGTGATAGAATGACGGGTCATTCCATCTGTCTCGAACAAAAGGTTAGCAAAAATTATATACATAAGTCGATCTATAGTGAGATTAATCATATATGGTTCCTAAAATGGACTTATACTTCATATATCATACTGCTTAATATAATAAAACTAGTTTCTTCTAAACAGGGACTTCCTGTAGGTCAGTGGTAGGCGATAAGGGCCAGTCGCACTTCGGTTGTGGGTTCGATTCCCACAGCCTTGTCCGAAGCGATGGGCTGTCGCCCGTCCTGCAGGTTGTCCTTTTTCCAAAACTATATAACATCCCATCAATAATATCGAAAAAACAAACAATACTAACTTATGTCCAACATAATCCATTCCAATCTTTTAGGCTTATCCATAATACTGCAGTCGACTCTCATAATATAGTGAAAATGATTACCAGAGATTTAACACCATCATCGATCCCCATATATCATAAGATATGTTTTGTTGGTCACATTCCAAACATTCAAAGTCCTTAATCGTGTATTCTCTTGAATACCTTAGTGAAAACATGAATGCAGTTAAAAGTTAACACTTTTCAAATACCGAAATACTCAAAATTCTATATACTCAAACTTAGTCCTTATATCAATCATGAGCTCTTGAATACTGTTAAACATTTCATTTTCTCGTTTTCCCTTCATTATGCGCATAATATCTCAATCACTTTGAATACCACATTAGACCAATACATAAATATTCCAATATTCCAAGATACAACATTATTTTGGAATCCCATTACATAAACACTTAATCATTCCACCACATCGTTGTCATATTCAACATTGCCAATAGTGATCGCATGTGACTTCCCTTTGTCCTTTGCCTTAAGCGGTTTCTCATGTCGATCATCACTAACCCTTGGATTAGGGAATTTATTAGCATAATGCCCCATTTCCTTGCACTTGAAGCATTGAAGTGTTGGTTGTACGTTCTCTATAGTGTTTGCTTTATTCACTTCATTAGAATCCCATTTTCCATTACTTCGACACTCAGCTGCTCGATGACCTTTTTTTCCACACTTAAAACATTTTCTAGTCCCTTTAAGACAATCTCCACCATGCTTCTTTCCACACTTTGTGCATAAGGAAACATTCATATTCTTTTCACCATTATTCTGAGTTTTCTCCTTGAACTCCATCTTTCGTTTCTTGTCAAACCCATGAGATGGATATGTAACACCAACTTCCATTTCTACCTTGATAGCACAACACACAATTTCTTCATAGCTACTGAAGTCTCTTATAGGTAATGCCCTTCGAAGACTTGGTTTTAAGCCACTGAAAAATCGATCAACTTTACTTTCAGGTTGGATGATAATACCAGAAGCGTACCTTGCAAGTGTTGTAAAATTCGCTTCATAGGTACTAACAGATTTATCACCCCTTTGCTTCAGTTCAAGAAACTCTTTCCCCATCTTTGTTCGGAGAATACGAGGGAAGTACTTATTGAAAAATAAGTTATTGAACTCGTCCCATTCCATAGACTCAATTTCATCCCTTTGCCTCGTATTCTTAATAAGATTCCACCATTGATCAGCATCTCCTTCCAAACGATACACTGCTAGGATGACTTTATCATGTTCAGAACATTGAAGAACTGAAAATATCTTTTCAGTAGTACTAATCCATTGTTCAGCGACTAATGGATCAGTAGACCCACTGAAAGAAGGTGGACGCTGCCTCATGAAGGATTCAACAGAATGTTGCTCATTCCTTTGCTCGTTTGGAAGTCCTGCATGATTCATAGCTTGAGAAAGTTGTGTGAGCATGGCTACAAGATTTTGCATTCTGGCTCCCATATCGTTTGGTTGCTCAGGGGGACAATCATTGCATTGCCCATCACATTCCGCATTAACACGGTTCCTTCGGGTTCCAGCCATCGTCTAAAACCCCAAAAGAATAGTGTGAGAGGCAAAAATCATGCTAGGGAAAACAACATAATAATGGGGTAGTACCCTCAATATCTAACATCTTAGGTTAAATTCGAAGATCGTTAGCGCAATTCTAGGACTATAACCTATACGTATACTTAACCTTAGAGACATCCCTAGACATACCTTAGAAATATCTCTAGGGATCTCACTAACGTTTTCGCATCCTAGTTTCCAAAGGTTGACTAAACCTTTCCTCTGATACCAACTGTAGAGACCCGAAGCCTGACGTACATGGACATTACATTACATTTGCGGAATACTTAGTACATAACAAAAACACGCACACAAGGACCGTAATAGTTTAGTGTCTTTGGAAACTCGGAATATAGTCTTCTAATCGCGGTGAAAGATCTTCAACATCTCCCATAAAGATCTTCTTTTTTTTGTACCTAAAACCATTCTTTATATCCTGGGGAAAAGAAAACATAAAAGGGTGAGCTCAAATGCTCAGTAAGGGTAAACAAAAGAAATATCAATCACATCATATACATAAGCACATAACTTTTGGAAATCTTAACCTGCAAAAGAGATCATAATTTTATAACATGGGGTAAATCATGGCAGTGAAATGTAATCACAATAATCATAACATAAAACATGAAACTTTGTGGCATTCACACATAATCATAGAGAATCATTTATTGTTAGTCAAGACTCATTGCCAAGACTATCTTAGTGGACAAAGTCCCTTTCTGAATCGAGTAACCCTCGTTTCAGTCCTGTTTCACTGAACCGGTATAACCTACCATTCCAGCCATGTCTATCTCATGAGATATAAAATCATTACCCAATGCATTGGAGGGAGATATAGGTCCCACCCATCTCATAATGATACCATTCTTATGTGTGCCACAAAATCATAAATCATACATCATTTCATAACCCATGTAATAAAATGGGATTCTTAAACATCATGCCATCATAATCCATAAACAATTGATATCATTTCATCATAAGAAAACTGAAACCATTTAAAGAATAGAGACATTTTACTGGAAACATACATATCAAATAACGTCATCTTAGATGGAAAAATAGTTTTAAAAAAAACACTTGAAATGAATTCTTGAGGAAAATATCCTTTCTTCTTTAAAAACATTTTTCCTTTCTTAACATGTCATAAAACTTTAAACTAAAAGAAGTTGATTAAAAATAAACTTGAAAACTTGTAAAGTAATATTCTTGGAAATAATGTTTTAAAAATCCATTCATGTCGTATACGTTAAAAAAAACATTCTTCGTACTTTTGTCAGAAAAGTCAAAAAATCACCTCGTACGAAAAGGCGACAAAATATTCCTTTCATATTCTTTACTAAAAACTCACCGAAGGGTAAAAATGGATTTAAACAATTGTAGGTGGATGGAAATAATATTACATATTGATGAAACATGGATGTGGATGATAAAATACACCCCAGTAAATACTTACGAATAAACAATCTCGGATAAAAATGAGATTGTGATATTTCCCTTACCTTAGGTCTGATTTGCTTCGTATGTGTCCGAACCTCCTGTATAATGATTTAAATAATGTCATTTACTTATTATAGAATCATAATCATTGTTATGATATCATATATGGTTCACTTATGACATTATATTACCCGTTCTTTTGTAAATTCCATGTTAAAGAAGCGTTTTGGGTAAAATCGTTTCATTTATCGTAGGTGTTTTGACTTGTTGTTCTTGACATTATTATTACTTATATCATGATTTACTTACTTACAGAATATAAAATTTGATTTATATATCATATATATTCAGTATATATATATATAATAGATAGATAAAATGAAAAACACCGTTCATGGAGACGGTAGTCCGTACGTACGCATGAACGCTGTTTTCCATTCCTTATTGTCTTGAAATGAAAGTAAGTAGATGACATATATATATATATATATACATAATCCAGTAGCTTTATAATGTCATATATTTCATTATTATTTCTTATATATACTTTATAATCATTCTTAAATGGTTAACATGGAGAATGAATCTCATTGCGTCGTGGAGACGGTAGTCCGTACGTACGCACGAGTGATGATATCATTTTCATAAATATTGAATTGAATCGGAGTGGATTATACAATATATCAGAATCAATATGATGTTGTAATAACTATGTATAGTTATTCTTTACACCATTATACCCATCCATGTAAGGTGGTGGTGGAAAATAGATTACACCACGGCGTGGAGACGGTATTCCGTACATACGCACGCGCAGTGATTTCTTTTTCCGTAGGATGGATAGATGGTGAAATAGGGTTGTTTCATAATTGTAATAACATATCAGTATATGAGTGATACTGATGTTATTACTTCATAATGAAACAACCTAAGAAGAAGAAGTGGAAGAAGAAATAAAGATGAAAGAATTGGTAACGGTAATTACCTCTTCTTTGAAGCGCCTCTTTGAGACCTCCTCTTAGGGCACTAAAATTGGTCTTTGAGGAAGACCAGAACCTCTAGAATGTTTCTAGGGAAGTGGAGAAGAGATTTTGGCAGGGGTTGGGCAAGCTTGAGTGCTCAAATTGGTGTGAGGAGGAGGGGGAGGAGGTGCCCTTTTATAAGGGAGGAGAGGGGCACCTTAGGAATATCTCAAAATATTATTTTATATTAAAGTCAAAATCGGTTTATAATGTCTCCAAAGGGTCTTATTTAGAAGATAAGGTGGGGATGGGTCTAAATCCTATCAACCAATAAGATTTAGACATGTTTAGGGTATTATTTTAACCTTATCAATTAGATTTAACTCTAAGTTAAATAATTTAACTTTTACCATGTCTTTTTGTTTTCTTTCACTATATGGTTAATAAACTTACTATAACATGCCAAACGAACCCCAAATTGTTTATTATTAATATATATATCCTTATCTAAGTCATTTGGCCGAACCTTAGATTTTTAGGAACAAAATAACAATTAATAATATAATATTTGATTTAAAAACTATTTTGTGTCAATTTTGACACTATTTGATATATGATTTTTGTGAAAGTCATAACAGAATTATATGTTCGAACCAAGTTGATTAAATCAACATTAATATATCATAGTAACCTAGAAAATTAGTGGAATTCATAAAAATTCTTAAATTACATTTATTTTGGTATTTATATTATCAATTATGTCAATATTTCATTAATAAGATAATTACTGCATCATATTTGTGTCATAAATAAATTAGATTATTTGATGTCTAAAAATTAAAAATAAAATACCATCATGTAGGAAATCTTTTTAGCTTTCTAATGAATATTTACAATTGAATTTATCTTATGTATAACCCCATATTATAAATGATTTACTTATTAAACTTTGATTTTAACTATTTTAACCCTTCTTTAAATAAATTAATAATAAATGTCCTAATCTAATCCAAGTGGACCTAAATGGTCATATTTTATTCCTATGTTTGTTTTTGGTTGAATTACACTTGTCCAATAGAATTAGGACATGTGTTAGGGTAATATTAATATCATATTTACCCTTAGTTACCCAATTTACTATTAACCGCGGTAAAAAAAGTAAAAAGTTACTATTCACCAAAAAAATTATTTTCATCTCATTGAACCACATTTTAGTCCTTGATATTAACCGTGTCTCTCGGATTTTCGAAATTCCATTCACAGAAGCGGTAAAATTAAGTTTTATGCAAAATTCAGTTTTTAACCTACCACTTAGTGGTTTCACTATTCATCAAAAATTGAAAGTTTTCAGAAAAATACCAAAATTTCACCCTAGGCTAATTTCGATATTCTGAGTCCAAAAATGAAGTCCATTTTGAAAAATAAAATTTATAAAATTTCAAAAAGTGATTATTACTATTCATAACGGCTAGTTTTAATAGCATATCATTGTTTAGTGAAACTCGGTATCGCGTATTACACACGCTATCGAGGAAGGCCGTGATTGCGTGTAATGCAAAGCAAGTCAAGGATGCGTGTTGTGCAAGCTCCTTTTGGTGTAGCGTACAACACAAGACTTTAATAAAATTAAAAAGAATATTTTTTTATAAAATCTTGGGCTGTTACATTGCCATTATAATTGTAAACAAACACAATAGAGTAAACAACTGGAAGAAAAACACTAAGTAAAACTGCATACATAAGAAGTTCAGGAATGTAAAAGGTGCCGAAAATAAAAGTGCAACAGGAAAGTACAAGTACAACTGAGAAAAAGAAAAGAAGCTACTGGGTCGTCCTCCAGGGTTCCTACCTGAAGGGTAGGTACATATGGTCTCCTCAACACTTATTTCCATCCATCTCCTCCGTGTACCATCACACCGAGTGGTCCACCTTAGGGTACCGTCCAGTCCTACTACTCTCTGCCTCAGTATGCGTTGTTCGTTGTCTGCAACCAACACAACGAGGTGTGGGCATAACCTGTGTAGAGGTGAATATAATGATACTCAGTAGGGACCCTGAGATCTTCAAGGTCTCACTAAATCCAATAAAGATAAACCAAAAAGTATGAAATCAACGGATAACCATTACATAGGTATATTCCCATACATATTCCTAAGTTATCTAGTAACCCATCTCAATCATGAGGAAAAAAAATCATTGACTCAGATCAAAACCTGGATTTTTATTAATATGAACCTGCAGCTACTGTAGAGCTCCTCATCTATCTAGAAATGTTGGACTACCGCATCACACATAGGCGCTTCCCACTAACTTGGACAACTGAGGAACTCTTCCTGTTGAGTACCATGGATCTGTTGTGCTCATATAGAGGTACTCCCTATAGTGGGTTTGTTGCGCTCAAATTGAGGCGCTGCCATGGTATCCTGCTGAGGTACTCCACATGTCGAGTACTGTGAGTCTGCCGCTCTCAAACAAAGGTTCTCCCCACAGTGGGTCTGCCGCGCTCACACAGAGGTGCTTCCCACTGGGCTAGTCGAATCACTCCGAGTCGAATCGGTCAATAGTCGTCAAGTCTCAGCTAGCTACTATGTTCCTGAAAAAATGCCTGCTCATCTCTGGAAGATCTGCTCCACAAGTTACTGGTCAATACTCCAACTGTCACGAAGTCCCATGTAGAAATATCTCAAAGGTCCGCCAAGCCATAGGGGACTTAATGAAATAGACGACACATCAATCAGACACCCGGTCATTAAGTTATTAGCATTTTATCCTAGGGGCTTAGTTGGATTCATGTAAGATCCAACCTTACCATATCTCTACTATACCCCTGATAACTTGTGGGTTATTCTCAAAGGGATGGATTCACTCCAAGAATACCGGCACCGCTGACGATTCGTTAAATGGACGTCCGGTGCCAAAGATATGGCCCAAGGAGGTAATGGGTCAGTAATGGGCCCGAGTCCAGTATGACCCCATTAGACCGACTCGGCCCCACCCTGTCTTGGCTGGCCTAGTCTTGGTTGACCCGACCCATTGGGCGGGTCATCCCACGGAGTTTTGGCATGGTCTGTTGGGCCTGGAACAACGGACTGCGAGGGCGGTTCGGACCGGAGGTCGCCACACATGCGACTTTGCCCGAAGGCCGTGGCCGGTTCGAATAGTGCAGCGAGGGGCGTTGCTCGGGCGACTCGGCCTGAGAGGTCAGGCCAGTCGAGATACTGGAAGGGATGCCACGCAGAGCGCAGGCTGGCCGCAGGTGCGCCGGGCAGTGCACGACAGGGGCCGGGCAGGCCGCGGGGGCGCCAACAGGGGGCTAGGCAGGAGGCGGGGCGCCAGGAAGGGCATGGTAGTGGCCGTGGGGGCACCCGGCAGGCAGCAGAAGGGCGCCTGCAAGGCTGCGGGGCACTGGCCAGGGCGCGGGAGTGGCCGCGGTGGTGCCGTGCAGGGCGCGAAAAGGCGCTGGAGGGAAGTGGGCCGCATGCCGGGTAGGGCGCCGGGGGGGGGGGGGGGCGTAGGCAGGCGGTCCACGCGCCGGGCAGGGCGCCTGACGGCCGTGGGAAGGTGGGCCGCGCACCGGGCAGGGCGCCTGAGGGCCGTGGGAAGGCGGTCCACGTGTTTCTCAGGCTAGCGGTGGTCGTTTGGAAGCTCCAGTGTGCCGCGGGGGTGGCACGATTCGCAGAGGCCACAGGTAGCACGACCTCTGTCATTGCTACCTTCATCATCGTCGCCTCATCACCATGCTATAGAAGGCCACAAGAGAGAAGAATCGAAATAGGATGTTGGGCCTGTTAGGTTGGCCCACATCCTCCACATTTAAAGTGATAACAATTGGTTCATAAAAAAAGGATAGATAAGCGACAATTATTTACAATCATGTAACAATTTTTTATACAAACGTTGATAAGAAAAGAAAAGGAATAAAGCACAAGGTAAACTACCTACCTTTTCATTCGTCGCTCGATGTTCGTCGTTTGTTGACAGAGTTGTGGAAAGAAGACGATGATGTTCATCTTTCACCACGTTCGTCACACACTCCCAATCCTAAGCTACGTCGGCCGTGGAAGACACTCCACGTCGGTAGGATCTAAGGTAGGAAGTCGAAGAATGTTGTTGGCGTTCTTCATTCTCCGTTGGAAGATGAGGTTCGTCGTTCTTCATTGGGATATTTTCTACCTATCTCTCCACTTCCTTCATTCTGCCAAAAGGAATAATGCCAAAAAAATTGATAGATTGGTTATCTATTATTCTGTTGGCATATAATTCAAAAAGGGAGATTAAATTAATTGACTCTAACAATAAATGTGGAGGATTGGCATAATAAATTATGTGTTGTCCAATTAATTAAAGGGAGTTGAAGAGTCTATCCCTCATTAATACGGGAGATTTGAGAGGTTATACTCTCCTCCCACTAATAGGGGTTGGGTGGTCCCCACCACAATTATTTAATTGAGAGGTTTTGGTCTCAGGTGGTCCCCAGGTCTTAACCTCTCGTGGGAGGTTAAATTCAGGTGGGCCCCACCATAATAACCTCTCAAGGGAGGTTAGGGTGTTGCGGTCCCACCTCCAACTCCCATGTGGAGGTTCTAACCAACAAATTCTCTCATGGCAGCTTAAAATAAAATAAATGGTTGTACACTTTATTTTATTATTTTTTATAAAATTCCAAAAACTAACTTATATTTTTGACCATCTTTCGTCGAGGTGAAAGTCTTTTTATGAAAATAACGGCACTGCGAGTTCAATGGTTCCCTCAGATTTCAATTCCGAGCACCAGTTCAAAAGTTATAAAATCTCGCTCGTATGTTTACTGAACGTACCCGAACAAAACTTCAGAAATTGATTTCGGGCACACCGGCCCTCGGAATCAAGAGCCGTAAATTTTCGCGGACACTTAAAAATCCCATGTATTTAAAAAATAATTCCATAGAATTTTGGGGTCTTTACAACATCAAATTTAAAATGATTTTAATATTATAAAATCATTATTAATTTTTTGTGACATTATATAAATTACAAGAAGTTGAAAAATGATGAAATTTTAAATATATGATATATACAAATCTATTTTATATTTTATATTGATGAGAATTATTATATTTTCATCTAAAAACTCAAAATCATTTTACATTAAAATTATTACAATTTCAAAATGAATAAAGTTTTGTGTTTAAAATATGTATAATCAAAATAATAATAATAAAATAACAATAGTTATTCACAGCATAATCTATAAAATACAGAAAAAACACATATTCTTTGATCAGAGTCATGGATTTATAATTAATTGAGGATTATATCTTTATTAATCACATAATATTAAGGCTTTGTGGGAGTAAATATGGTTTATCTTTTGAATTTTTGTAGATTTAATGAATGAAATTATCATTTATAATCAAATAACCACTATTACATCACTTATAAATAATGGTAAGTATAATTTTTATTTGAACAAAAATAATATTTTTGGAATGTTAGTTTATGAATTAGTTTCATGAAACCAAAAGAAATCATATTATAATCTTATATTTTCACCACAAAAATAAAATAAAATAAATATTTCCTTCTAAAATAGAAATATTAGAATTAATATAAAACAAATGTGATCCAAATATGAGGGGTTTGAGTTTAAATCTTATTTCATTGGATTGACATTAAATATTTGGTATTTACCTTTTGAGAATTCATTATAGACTTCTTATTTTCAAAAATACATATTTATTCAACTATAAAAAAATAATTCAATGTAATGTCTATAATTGAGTGAAAAATTCCATATCTTAGATCCCTATGTCAATGAAGTGATATTTATAAAATTAAAATCTGTAATAAAGATATTCAGAAATAATAATATGTTGAGTTATATGATATAACAAATATCAATAATATTTTCTAAATATATATATATACCATATTTATTAATTATGTATCTTTAAAAAATAATACTAAATCTATAAACATTATGGATCATCACTTATTTTACTAATGTATAAATTGTTAAACTATATTATATTAAAAATTAAAAAATTAAAATTATGACTTGGTTACAAATCTATCATTATAAAGAACAAATTTTATTTATTTAACATTATACCAATAACTTGAAAGACCACTATCATACATCATAATTTTCAATGAAAATTAGTTTCTAAAATTCTTATGTATGAAAATATAAACTTTTAGATACAATATTATCTTCTTAAATATCTCCAATCTTTAATCCTAGAAAAAATTATATTATTTATTCTTTTGAACCCCTAATTTCATATGATTAAAAAAAATTAAATAAAATAATTACAAATCATGATTTCAATAAATTTCATTACAATAAAACTACCACCCTTAGTAATTATTTATTTCATAGGCCCACAAATATAATTGTTTTTTAGCATTACGTACATCCATGTCTATGAGTTATACAATAATTAGAAACTAACTATTACAATATATTGTTATTTATTTAAATTTCAATAAAAATAATTTTTCAAAAAAAAATATATAGATTTTAGAAAAAAATTTCATTATTTAATTTGAGAGAAATTTGGGATCCACTAATTTTAAAAATAAAATATCTTCACTCTGTTATTTATTTTATTTTCTCTCTATGGTAATCAGTCTTAATTGATGAATTTTATTTTCATTTGAAAAATATATTTTACTATAATTCTCAGAAGGTAAAATGTTGTTAACATTTATAATTTATTTATTTTTTCTTCTATGACTTTTGTATCATTTATTTTATTCAATGAATCATCTAGAATAGAGAAATGCCAATCAATATTTTAGCTACACTTTAAAAATTCAAAAAAAATTCGTTATCTAATTATATAAAATCAGAATATACCATTGTGAATGATTTTATCAAAATCATTTGAATACCTTTATTACATAGAACATTGCCAATATAAATAAAATGATTAGATTTCTTCCATCATACACACCATTTATCCAAACTATCATTCTCTAAAACATGATATATTTTTAATTAATGTGTCCCATATAATTTACACATCTAAAAAATGAATCATTTTTTATGTTTCTATATCCCAATAACTATTAATGTCATAAAATTAATATAATTTTTATGAGTATTGAATTTTTTTACATCATGCTATTTTTTTAACATTTTATCAAAATGGGAAATCACATTATAACTCTCTTAAAGCCTCTCAAAAAAATATTAATTACTGATTACCATTTCATGGTTAAAAATGAGGTAATGGAAATTTTATACATATTTTATTAATATTATTTTATTATTATTTAGTCTTATAACATCAATGTAATTAGTCTCTACCATTTCTTGGAAGAGTTGGAGAGGTACTAGGTTCTAATAACTATGGAAAACCCACTAATTTCATTTTTGAATAGTAAATTTGGGGTTGAACATCACAAAAATGAAATAATTTTTTAACAATATTTTCGTAGATTGATTTTTCCAAGATTACAGGGATTAAATAGGATTAATAGGTTTTATTATAAGGAATCCATGATTGGTGGTTTCTATAAAAACACATTTCAAAATCTATAGAATCCACTAGTTTTTTTAAGGTTGGGAGGGTATCCATTATCACCCAAGAATGGGGCATTATTTATTGGTATGGACCTTCCAAACCGTTCATTTATTTTATTTAGAGGATTTGGGGATTTTTGAGGAATGTTAATTGTGTTTTGGGTTAGGGAGTTGTGGTTTGTCGATTCTAGGGATCACCACACCATCGAAGTGGGTGTGGTGTTGACATATTTGGATTTGAGGACTTGAGTTATAATTTTCAGATGGTTATGGTAAACCATTGGGAATGTTTTGTTTTCCATGTTGTTCTAAGTGCATCCCTACCAAGGAAAAATTTTGTATATCTGTTACAGTGGCCCGATTAGTCGGGGGTTCACCTTGGGTAAAATATTTAACATGGACTTTCTTAATATGAGAGTGGTTCCGGGATTATAAATTTGGGAGCTCACATAAGTTGGACCAAAAATTTCATTAATTAATATTAAATAATTTTATATTAATATTAAATATATTTAACAATAATACATTCACAAGGACTGTAAATTCTTATTTTCATTATAGAATATATAAAAAAATATCTTACTTCATGAATGATATTTAACAACTCTAATAAATTCCCTATCACATTTTACCCTCCTTAGACAGACCCGACATAAAACGATTATTCATAATCTTGGGAAAATAAAACATAAGAATGGGTTAGATAAGATTTTCTTATAGTGTAAACCTAATAGATTTCAATCAATGAAAATTTCTTGTCATAAGATAAGAATATGGGTAAGCGAACATTGTCATATCTTAAAACATTCATACAAAATCCTTCATAAGTAATAATCACGATTCATGGCATAAACATTAGAATTTAAAAAGACATTATTCATAAGAGCTGTGAATCATCATTAATCTATCATGATATATAATAATAGGTCATAATCATAATTTTTTCTTCATAAAAACATTCATATAATATCACTTACTTAATAAAGTTTCACTCCAAGACTATTATCATAGACAAAGTCCAATAATGGAAATTATAGCTGATTATTTCCAATACCCTCTTAAGAGTTACCTTAGTATAGTTAACTCACTAATTTCATAGTATTATATTAACTCTATCATATACTAGGATATTATAAAATATTTCATCATTACCCAATGCATTATATTGTTTTATAATTCCAATCCCAACAGTCACATAATCATAATCCAGTCATATGTGTTCCATAAGATCATGAAAAACTCATCATATCACCACATCATAACCCATGAAAAGGAAATGGATTTAATAAATATTTTATCATTACATTACTGAATAATCCATGGAATATAAATAGGATTCATAAATTTTTCCTCAATACATAAGAAACCCATATGAAATATGTGGTTTTCATTAAATCATTATAAAATAACCATAATTAAAATATATCCATAGAAAGGAAGTGGATGATATCAAAAGATGATATACCTTGTGATACAAGAAAACCTTAAAGGATATTGACATAGATGAAAAAACTATTAAAAACCCATTAAAACCAATATTTGAAGATATGAGAAAATTACATTTTCTTTGGAAAACATTTAAACTAAATTTCACATAATATTAAGAAAATTCATTTCATTCAAAATAACTAAAGAAACATGTAATGCTTGATTCAAAATAAAAAAGAGATGTGCTGCTGGAAAAATAGTACTAATAAATAAAATGGAGATGAAAATATATGTTTTTTAAATGATAATATCCCTATAATTTCTTTTATTAGATATTAACCATATAAAATCTTAAAAATAAATGATATTGTATCATAAATTCATTCTTCAAGTCTCATCTGGATCCATACATTTAGATCATCCTATATAATAAATAATGATTTATTATAAATCTATACCAAATGTAGAGACCCAAAGCTTGACGTACATGGACATTACATTACTTTGAGGAATACTTAATACATAACAAAAATAGACACCAAAGGACCATAATAGTTTAGTGTCTTTGGAAACATGGAACATAATGTTCTAATCTTGGTGAAAGATCTTCAACTTCTCACATAATGATCTTCCCTTTTTTTCTTACCTAAAACCTTTCTTTATATCCTGGGGAAAAGAAAACATATAAAGGGTGACCTCAAATGCTCAATAAGGGTAATAATGAAGAAAAATAAAACAAACCATATACATTTGAACTTCAAAACATGAACATAATGTTTAAACATCAAAATCTTGAGTTGTGAAATAAATCATGGCAGTACGTAATGCAAAGATCATAAAGGAACATCAATCATGATAAAATAACATGGGAATAAAACATTTAATTGTGTCAAAATATTAAGCACATGATAAGATTTCCATAGTATCCAAGGCATTGCTTCCATGACCATCTTAGTGGACAAAGTCCCTTTCTAAATCGAGTTCACTCCTCATTCCAGTCCTATATCAATAAGATGGATTAAATTACCATTTCAGCCATTTCTATCTCATGAGATATAAATATTTACCCAATGCATTGGGGAGTGATATAGGTCTCACCCATCTAATAATGAAATCATTCTTACTTTTTCCACAACATGAACATAAATCATTCATCATTACCCAATGAATAAAATGGGTTTCATAAACATCATCCCATCATAACATAATCCATACAAAAAAATGGATATCATTTCATTATAAGAAAACTAAAACCATGTAAATAATAGAGAAATTATACTTGAAACATTCAAATATAGAATAATTCCATCTTATTTAGAAAATGGTTTTGATAAAACACCTAAAATGAATTATTGAGGAAAATATCCTTTCTTTTTTAAAATCTTTTTATTTTCAAGAAATGCCATGAAATTTTAAAAGAAAAATAATTTTGTTGAAAATAGTCATTAAATCCTGTAGAGTAAGCTTCATGAAAATATAGAGTTATGAAACTATAAAAATCTGTTCATGCCATATAAGTTCAAAAACATTCTTCTTGTACTTTTTCCCGAAAAGTCAAAAAGTACCTCGTTTGGTAAACAAAAAATATATTCCTTCCATACGATGTGGTAAAATAAAAAAAAGGGTAAAAATGATGTTAAACATATATGGTAGAGAAATAAACATTTTATGAAAGAATTTTGAGAACATATGGACATTGATAACAAACATAACCCCAGTAAATACTTACGAATAAACAATCTCGGATAATAATGAGATTGGAATAATTATCCTTTACCTTAGGTCTGATATGCTTCTCATGTATCCGAACCTCATGTATAATGATTTAAATAATGTCATTGACTTATTAAAAAATCATATTCATTGTTATGATATCATATATTGTTCACTTATGACTTTTTATTACCCGTTCTTTTGTAAGTTCCTTGTTAAAGCAGCGTTTTGGGTAAAATTGTTTTTTTATCTTACGTGTTTGGACTTGTTGTTATTGATATTATTTTTACTTATATCTTGATTTACTTACTTCAATAATGTAAATCATGATTTATATATCATATATATATTCAGTATATATATATAATAGATAAATAAATGAAATTAAATACACCGTTCATGGAGACGGTATGCCGTACGTACGCATGAACACTGTTTTCATTTTCTTATTGAATTAAATGGAATTAAGTAAATGAAACATATATGTAAATAAATAAAGTATCATTATTATGTAATATCTTTCATGTTTATTTATTATATTTACTTTATAATCATACTTTAATGGTTAATCATGGAAAATGAATCTCATCGTGTTCGTGGAGACGGTAGTCCGTACGTACACACGAGCGATGATATCATTCCCATGATCGTGGAATGGTATTGAAGTGTATGTACAATATTTCAGAATCAATATCACTTTAAAATAATCATATATAGTTTTTTATTTACACCATTATTCTCATCTAAGTAAGGTGGTGGTGGAAAACAGATTACACAACGACTTGGAGACGGTATTCCGTACGTACGCACGCGCTATGATTTCGTTTCCGTAGGATAGATAGAAGATGAAATAGACTTGTTTAATATTTATAATAAAATATCATTATATGAGTGATACTAATGTTATTAATTTATGATGAAAAAAATAAATAAGAATAAGTAGAATAAGAAATAAATGGGACAGAATCGTTAAAGGATATTACCTCTTCTTTGACGCGCCTCTTCTTAACCTCATCTTATGGCACTAGGGTTGGTATTTTGAGGAGACAAGAACCTCTATAATGTTTCCAAGGAAGATGATAAGGAAAATGGGCAGGGTTTGGAGGAGCTTAAAGGCTCAAAATTGTGTGAAGAGAAGAGGGAAGGGGTGCCCTTTTTATAAGGGAGGAGAGGGGCACTTTAGGAAAAACCTAAAATATTATTTTATAATAATGTCATATTCGGTTTATATTTTCTCCAAATTGATTTGTGTAAAATATAAAGTGGGTCTAGGTCGAAATCCTCTAAAAAAATAGGGTTTCTACAAGTTTAGATTACTATTTTAACTTTATCATTTAGATTTAACTCTAAGTTAAATAATTTAACTTTTACTGTGTCTTCTTGTTTTCTTACACTATATGGTTAATAAACATACTATATTAAGACAAAAGAATGCCAGGTGGTTTATTATTAATATATATAACATTATATAAGTCATTTGGATGAACCTTAGATTTTTAGGAATAGAATAACAACTAATAATATAATATATGTTTTAAAACATATTTTTGGTCAATTTTGACAATATTTGGTACTTGTTTTTTTGTGAAAATCATACCAGAATGATTGGTTCAAAAAAAGTCAACTAAATAAATACTAACATGCCATATTAACCTATAAAATTAGTGGAATTCATAAAAAGTCTCATATTTCATTTATTTGTGTATTTATAATATCAATTATTTTAATATTTGATTATTTAGGTAATTACTACCTCACCACTGTGTCATAAATAAATTAAATTATTTAATGTCTAAAAATTATAAATAAAATACCATTAAGTAGGAAATATTTTTATATTTCTAATTAATATTTATAGTCGAATTTATCTTTTGTATAACCCAATATTAAAAATGTTTAAGTTATTAAAATTTGATTTTAACCATTTTAACTCTTCTTTAAATAAAATTATAATAAATGTTCTAATCCAATCCAAGTGGACCTAAAGGGTAATATTTTATTACTAAGGTTGTTTTTGGTCTAATTAAACTTATCCAATAGAATTAAAACATGGGTTAGGGTAATAGTAATATCATTTTACCCTAAATTACTCTATTTACTTTTAACAGTGGTAAATAAAAGTAAAAAGTTACTATTAACCAAAATTTTTTTTATCTTATTGAACCAAATTTTACTCCTTTATATTAACCATGCCTTTGGGATTTTCTAAATTCCACTCACAAAAGTGGTAAAATTAAGTTTTATGTAAATTTTAAAATTCTCCTAGGAAGTGGGTAAAAGACGGTGAAAAGTTCAATAAAATTTTTATAAAATGAATCAAATGAATTACATTGAACTTATATAGGTATTATTTATAAATTTTGACTTAAAATATATTTAAATAAAATAAATAATTATTTCAATAAAAATTTCGTTTTTAAATAGTAACCCAGTGTTTTCACTATTCATAAAAAATTGAATGTTTTCAGTAAAATACCAAAAAATCACCGTAGGCTAATTTTGATATTCCGAATACAAAAATGAAGTCCATTTCTAAAGATAAAATTTATAAAATTTAAAAAAGTGGGTATTACTATTCATAATAGCTAGTTTATATAACCTATCGTTGTTTAGTGAAACTCGATATTGCGTACAACACACGCTATTGTGGAAGGCCATGATTGCGTGTAATGCAAGCCAAGTCAGGGATGCATGTAGTGAAAGCTAATTTTGGTGTAGCATACAACAAAAGACATCAATGAAATTAAAAAGAATATTTTTCATAAAATCTCGGGGTGTTACATTCTTCCCCCCTAAAAATGAATTTTTCCCTCGAAATTCATCGGGGTTATAAATGGTTTACTACTCAAAAGTTTCTTTAATAGAAACCCACATCGTAAAAAGGAATACCAAAACTTATCTTTAAAAACTAAAGTATGAAACATAACGGTTACCCAAATTAACTAATCATTGGGTTTCCACATAGGAGAAAATAGGTGAAAATATGGATATAGAAGAGAAATCTAGCCATCAAGTTCTGATGGAGAGTGGTAGAGAACATGGCTATGAAAAATCCAACTATTACAAAGGCATAAATTTGTGACGATTTAAGGTACCATCTGATTAATCAGATATAATGACACTAGGACAACATTTTTTGTTTTTAAGATCATTTACCTAATGTTGAAGAATTGTTGAATTAAAAGAAATACATACTTGATTTTGGAACAATATCACTATTGTTCATGCCTTGAACAATTTCCACTACATCTATTAAAGAAATTAAATTGAATTTGTCATTCGTGAAGCGTTAGGAGATCATGTGATTGAACGGTGGGTCATTCTATCTAACTCAAATAAAAGGTTAGAAAAATTTATTAAATATACATAAGTCCATATATGGTGTGATTAATCGTATATGGTTCCTAAAATGGCCTTATACTTCATATATCATACCACATAATAAATTAAAACTAATTTATACTAACCAGGGACCTCCTGTAGGCCAGTGGAATGAAATAAAGGCCTGTCGCACTTCAGTTGTGGGTTTGATTCCCACAGCCTTGTCCGACGTGATGGGTTGTCGCTCGTCCTACGTGTTGTCCTTTTTCTAAAACTATACTATTATAAAATTCCAGAAATAATATCGAAAAAAATTATAAACTTAAAAAAATTTGACTTATGTCCAACATAATCCATTCCAATCTTTAGGCATATCCAAAATACTTCTGCCCAAGCTCATTGTATAAAGAAAACAATTAATAGAAATGTCATCTACCGAGCATGTGAATACCATCATTTATTCTCCATATATCATATGACATATCTTGTTGGTCATATTAAAAAAATGTGAATACCACAATCATGTATTCTCTTGAAAAATTAATACCCATTGACCCTTAGTGAAAACATTAATGATGTCAAAATTTAACACTTTCCACATACCAAAATCCGAAAATTTATATATACTCAAACCATGATATAACATTGTCCTTATATCATTCATGAGCTCATTTCATTTTTTTTCTTTATCGCTTCATTATGTGTATATCATCTTCATTCCAAAAATATTTTAATCACTTTTCATGATTTCCGGTACAATATAATTATTGAAAACCAATACATAGATATTCCAAAATTCCATGATGCCATAAATGAGATTCCATGATACTATTTTGAAACCACATTACATAAACACTTAATCATTACACAACATCATTGCCATAATCAACATCAAAAATAGTGATCTCAAGTGACTTCCCTTTATCCTTTTCCTTAAGTGGCTGCTCACGTTGATCATCATTAACCCTTGGATTAGGGAATTTATTAGCATAATGCCCCATTTCCTTGCACTTGAAGCATTGAAGTGTTGGTGGTGTGTTTTCTAAAGTCCATTCATTATTCACATCATTAGAAAACTTTTTTCCATTACTTCAACACAGAGCTGCTCGATGACCTTCTTTTCCACACATAAAACATTTTTTAGTCCCTTTAAGACAATCTCCACCATGCTTCTTTCCACACTTTGAGCATAAAGAAAAATTCATCTTCTTTTGACCATTATTCTGAGATTTCTCCTTGAACTCCATCTTTTATTTCTTGTCAAAACCATGAGATGGATATGTAACACCAAATTCCATTTTTACCTTGATAGCACAATGCACAATTTTTTAATAGCTACTAAAGTCTCTTATAGCTAATGCCCTTGGAAGACTTGGTTTTAAGCCACTGAAGAATCGATCAACTTTACTTTCAGGATAGATGATAAAGCCAGATTCATACCTTGAAATCCTTGTAAAATTCGCTTCGTTTATACCAACAGATTCATCGACCTTTTGCTTAAGTTCAAGGAACTCCTTCTCTATCTTTGTTCGAAGAATACAAGGGACGTACTGACTGAAAAACAAGTTCTTGAACTCGTCCCATTCCATTGATTCAATTTCATCTTGGGGCCTTGTATTCTTAATTAGAGTCCACCACTGGTCTGCTTCAGCTTCTAAATGGTAAACAACCAAAATTAATTTTTCATGTTATGAATAGAAAATTATGGAAATTTATTTTCAATTCTACCGATCCATTGTTACGTAACAAGTGGATCATAAGACCCATTGAAAGAAGGTGAACGTTGCCTTATGAAGGACTCAACAGAATATTGTTCCCTTCTATGCTCATTCAGAAGTCTAGAATGATTCATATCTTGTGTATGTATAACAATAGGATTTTTCAATCCATCTCCCATAACATTGTATTGTTCAGAAGGACAACCATTGCATTGTCCATTACATTGATCAACACGGTTCCTTTGGGTTTTATCAATCATCTAAAACCCAAAAAGAATAGTGTGAGAGGAAAAAATCATGCTAGGGAAAACAACATAATAAAGGGGGATTACCTTCAATATATAACAACTTTGGGTTAATTCTTCGATCATTACCGTAATTATAAAACTATAACTGATACTTATACTTAACCTAGGGATATACCTAGACATACCTTAGAAATATCTCTAGGGATGTCACTAAAAGTTTTCAAATCCTAGTTTCCAAAGGTTAACTAAACCTTTCCTCTGATACCAACTGTAGAGACCCAAAGCATGATGTACATGGATATTACATTAATTTTTCGGAATACTTAATAGATAACAAAAATAGACAACAAAGGACCATAATAGTTTAGTGTATTTGGAAACTTGGAACATAATCTTCTAATCTTGGTGAAAGATCTTCAACATCTCCCATAAAGATCTTCCATTTTTTTCTTACCTAAAACCTTTCTTTATATCCTGGGAATAAGAAAACATATAAAGGGTGAGCTCAAATGCTCATTAAGGGTATGCATGGAAAAATAAAATAAAACAAACCATATACATTTGAACTTCAAAACATGAACATAAAGTTTAAACATCAAAATCTTGAGTTGTGAAATAAATATTCGTTGTACGTAAGGAATAGATCATAAATGAACATCAATCATGATAAAATAACATGGGAATAAAACATTTAATTATGAAAAAACATTAATCACGTGATATGATTTCCATAGTATCCAAGGCATTGCTGCCATGACCATCTTAGTGGATAAAGTCCTTTTTTGAATTGAGTTCACTCCTCGTTCCAGTCCTGTATTACTGAACTAGATTAACTTACCATTTCAGCCATGTCTATCTCATGAGATATAAATCTTTACCCAATGAATTGGAGGGAGATAAATTTCTCACCCATATCTTAATGAAATCATTCTTACTTGTGCCACAACATGAACATAAATCATTTATCACTACCCAATGTATAAAATGGGTTTTATAAACATTATCCCATCATAACATAATCCATACAAAAAAATGGATATCATTTCATCATAAGAAAACTAAAACTATGTAAATCAAAGAGAAATTATACCTGAAACATTCACATATGGAATAATTCCATCTTATTTGGAAAATGGTTTTCATAAAACACATGAAATGAATTCTTGAGGAAAATATCCTTTTTTCTTCAAAATCATTTTCTTTTCACGAAATGCGATGAAATTGTAAAAGATAAGGATTTTTTTGAAAATAGTCATTAAATCTTCTAGATTATGCTTTATAAAAATACAGCGTTCTGAAACTGTAAAAATATGTTCATGCCATATAAGTTAAAAAAACATTCTTCTCGTACTTTTTCCGGAAAAGTCAAAAAGTAAGTCATATAGTAAACAAAAGAAATATTCCTTCCATACGATGTGGTAAAAGTAAAAAAGGGTTACAATTACTTTAAACATACATGGAAGAAAAATAAACTTTTTATGAAAACATTTTGAGAACATTTGGACATTGATAAGAAACACAACCCCAGTAAATACATACGAATAAACAATCTCGGATAAGAATGAGATTGGAATAATTATCCTTTACCTTAGGTCTGATATAATTCGTACGTATCCTAACATCCTGTATAATGATTTAAATATGGTCATTGACTTATTACAGAATCATATTCATTGTTATGATTTCATATATGGTTTACTTATGACTTTATATTACCCATTCTTTTGTAAGTTCCATGTTAAAGCGGCGTTTTGGGTAAAATATTTTTATTCATCGTACATGTTTGGACTTTTTGTTTTTGATATTATTATTAATTATATCTTGATTTAATTACTTCTAGAATGTAAATCATGATTTACATATAATATATATATTCAGTATATATATAATATATATATAAATGAAATGAAATACACCGTTCAGGGAGATGGTAGGCCGTACGTACACATGAACGTTGTTTTCATTTCTTTATTGAATTTAATTGAATTAAGTAAATGAAAAATATTTGTACATAAATCCAGTATCATTATTATGTAATATATTTAAATATTATTTATTATATATACTTTATAATCATACTTTAATGGTTAATCATTGAAAATGAATCTCATCGCGTTCATGGAGATGGTAGTCCGTACGTACGCACGAGCGATGATATCATTCTCATGGTCGTGGAATTGTATTGAAGTGTATGTATAATATTTCAGAATAAATATCACATTAAAATAATCATATATAGTTATTTATTTACACCATTATACTCATCCAAGTAAGGTGGTGGTGGAAAACAGATTACACCACGGTGTGGAGACAGTATTTCGTACGTACGCACGCGCAGTGATTTCGTTTCCTTAGGATGGATAGATGATGAAATTGGGTTGTTTCATATTTATAATAAAATATCATAATATGAGTGATACTGATGTTATTAATTTATGATGAAAAAAATAAATAATAATAAGTAGAAGAAGAAATAAATTGGAAAGAATCAGTAAAGGATATTACCTCTACTTTGACGCACCTCTTCTTAACCTCCTCTTAAGGCACTAGGGTTGGCCTTTTGAGGAGACCAAAACCTATATAATGTTTCTAGGTAAGATGAGTAGGGAAATGGGTAGGGGTTGGATTATCTTCATGGCTCAAAAGGCTGTTAAGAGAAGAGGGAAGGGGTTCCCTTTTTATAAGGGGGGAGAGGGGCACTTTAGAAGAAACTTAAATTATTATTTTATAATAAAGTCAAATTCGGTTTATAATAGCTAAAAATTGATTTATTTCAACGATAAAGTGGTTCTGGGTCTAAATCCTCTATAAAATAGGTTTAAGACAAGTTTAGGCTACTATTTTAACCTTATCATTAAGATTTAACTCTATGTTAAATAATTTATCTTTTACAATGTCTTCTTGTTTTCTAACACTATATGGTTAATAAACTTACTATAACAAGCCAAAAGAACCCCAAGTAGTTAATTATTAATATATATAACCATATCAAAGTCATTTTTCCGAACATTATATTTTTTGGAATATAATAACAATTAATAATATAATATTTTTTTAAAATCTATTTTAGGTCAATTTTGACACTATTTGGTACATGATTTTTATGAAACTCATAAAAACATTATTAGTTTGAAAAAAGTTAATTAAATCAATAATAACATGTCATATTAACCATGAAAATTAGTGTAATTCATAAAAAGTCTCAATTTACTTTTATTTGGGTATTTATAGTATCAATTATTTTAATATTTTATTATTTAGGTAATTACTGCATCATCATTGTGTAATATATAAATTAAAATATTTAATGTCAAAAAATTATAAAAAAAACACCATTAGGTAGGAAATATTTTTATATTTCTAATTAATATTTATAGTCGAATTTATCTTATGTATAACCCTATATTAAAAATGTTTTAGTTATTAAACTTTCATTTTAACCATTTTAACTCTTCTTTAAATAAAATAATAATAAATGTCCTAATCCAATCCAAGTGAACCTAAGGGGTAATATTTTCCTCCTAAGGTTGTTTCTTGGTTGAATTACACTTATCCAATAGAATTATTAATTGTGTTAGGGTAATTGTAATATCATTTTTACCGTTAATTACCCTATTTACTTTTAACCATGGTAAATAAAAGTAAAAAGTAACTATTCACCAAAAATTAATTTTATCTTATTGAACAGAATTTTACTCTTTGATATTAACTCTATCTCTCGGATTTTCGAAATTCCACTCAAATAATTGGTACAATTAAGTTTTATTTAAATTTTCAAATTCTCCTAAGAGGTGGGTAATAGACGGTGAAAAGTTCAATAAAATTTTTATATATCTTAAATTATTATAAAATGACTCCAATGAATTACAATGAAAATATATAGGTATAATGTATCTATTTTGACCTAAAATAAATTTAAATAAAATAAATAATTATTTAAATAGAAAGTCGGTTTTTAAATAGTAACCCAGTGTTTTCACTATTCATCAAAAATTGAATGTTTTCAGAAAAATACCAAAAATTCACCCTAGGCTAATGTTGATATTCTGAATCAAAAAATGAAGCCCATTTCGAAAGATAAAATTTATAAACTTTCAATAATTGGGTATTACTATTCAAAAACACTATTTTATATAACATATTGTTGTTTAGTGAAACTCGATATTGTGTACAACACACGCTATCGTGGAAGGTCTCGATTGCGTGTAATGCAAGCCAAGTCATGGATGCGTGTAGTGCAAGCTTCTTTTGGTGTAGCGTACAATAGAAGACATCAATTAAATGAAAAAAAAATATTTTACATTAAATCTTAGGGTGTTACACCAGATGCATTATTAAATATACTGTAGCATATGATATTAAATTTTAATAACTTTATCCATTTATTTACAATTATTTATTTAAATTTACTATTCATAGTGATAGTTGCTCTGTTTTTCATCCATAATTTGGTTTTGTAGTCCAATCCCTTATACATTGATCATAATTAGATTATATTTACAATTTTAATCATATCATGAGTATACTATTTAATAATTATCTACCAATTTATTACTTTTCAAATAACATTGTGATGAAAAATTAATTACGTTACATCATAAAGATAGTAATCTATATGTACGCACAAGTGATGTTTCCACTCTTTTATGCATGGAAAGAAAGAGGATTAAATAATAATTCCAATTTATATAGATATAAAAATATCATCAATATCATATATTTTCATTAAATATTTCATTTTAACCATTAATGTCAAGGAATAATGAGAAAGAAAAAAAATCGCTCCGTGGATGCGGTACTCCACAACTATGCATGAGTGATGTTTTATTTTACAAAAGTATGGAAAAGGGTTAGATAATTAATATTAAATAATTATAAAAATTCAGTATATTTAATATAATTAATTCATTTTTATAATAGATAAAACATATTTTGAGGAGGAAGAAGAAAAAAATGAAAGTACTTGTTTATGATTTATACCTCTACTCTGAGACCCCTCCTTTGGATTATATATTAAGCCTTGAAAGGATGTTTTCTTTAAATAATAAAGAAATATGATGAGTTAAATTATTTTAGGATGGTATTAGGGTTGGTCATGTATAAGATACTAGGCTCAAACAGTGTGAATTAGGGAGAAGATGAGGTTCCCATTTATAACCAAGGGGAGGGGCAGACATAGAATTACTTAAATAATGAAATAAATAACAATTAATTTTCACATTAACGTTAAACACAATTAATATATTTTTGATAAAATATTAGGATGATTAAAAACAATATCATAAAATAAAATATAGACAAGTTTAGGTGTTTTGGACACCTTTAAACCTTTTTAGGATTTCAATGCTATCAAAGTGTTTTTCAATTTGATTTTCAACAATGTTACCATAACAGTACATGGGACCAATAATTTAAAAATTAGTGATATTATTTATAATATTCTATCATATTAGAATATGATAAGTTATTTTTAAATTTTAGATAATTTAACAATATATTCTTTATCATAAGATACAATTAATGTTATTTTCAGGGCTATTCCCATAGTTTGACTTTATAAATAAGAATATATAATTAGGATTCAAATAAAAAATTATAAAACTTCATTAATAATATATATATATATATAAATATATATATCTAAAAATTATAGGAATATAGTAAATCCTCAAAATTTTGCTACATTTAATATTTTTTTAATTATTTATTGGATTTTTCTTTTACTTTAACAAGTACTGTATTAGTATTGTGTAAATATTTAATGTAATTATTCACCAAATAAAAATGAAAAATAAATTATCATGATAAAAAAAATATTATTCTTTCAAATAAACCTTTATAATATAATATAACATCTTTTTATACCTATCAGAAAACTATTATAGTTATTAAAATCGAGAGAGTGGCATTTTAAATATATTATTTATGTATAATAATTTTAAACTCATTATCATGGAAAAATGGAAACATGCTTAATTATTTTAGAGTATTAGATGATTATGGTAAAAATAAACTCCTAAAACCTAAATTAAGTAGCTTTTAGTTAGGTTTTAAATCTTTATCATATTATTTTATCATTTATTTCATGATTTAGCATTATCAAGGTGAAAAGTATTTACAATGGTTACTATTAATTATGAACAAAAATTAAGTTTAAATTATTACATAATATAAACTACAATGGTTCTAAATATGGAATCCATTTTTTATGAATCATTTTCTCTATGGTTCATAAATTCATTTTATAATAAGGTTGACAAATGTAATAGAACAATCTTGAAGAACCATTGCAAAGAATTATTTTTACAATGTTTTTGAATTTTTTGATGAAAAAAAATTTTGTATAAGAATGCAGTTGTTTGTATGGAAACAGAAATTGCCCATCGTGTTGAGATAATCAGACTAATCAACATCAGATTCAGATAATCAGATTCATCTACATCGTATTCAAATCATCATATTCAAAAAATCAGAGGTAAAAATTGTAGTTTATGGGATGTTTACTTTGTTGTAATTAGAGGAAGAATGAATTTTCATAGTTAATAAGTCATATTGTTGTCGAATATATTTGTTAAAGAATGTGACGTCAGGAGTTGAGTGTTTTAATACATTGTAATCAAATCAGATGATTCTTTTTTGATCAGTAAGTTCTCAGAAATAATGAAAAAAATCATGATAAAAATTTTTGATGAAATTATGGAAATGTCTTATGAAATTCAAAATTGAAGAGTGAATAATTCCTTCATAATGAGAAATTATATAATAAAGATAATTTAATCATAATCAGGACTCCATCATTATGGTGAAATCCATTGAAGGAAGAATGTTTTAGAATATCGGATCTAGAAGTCAAAATGTGAGAAGGAGAGAATGATTGAAGAAGTTCAACATTTCTAATTTTATTTATCATTTAATACATTCAATTTTTTTAGAAACTCATCATAATTGGAATTCTATCATAATTAATTGAGAAGTAAAAAAATTATAATGTGATTAGAAGAAAATATAATTGTATTGATCTGAATATGAAGAAGACTAAAAAAGAAAATTCCAGACGTTTTTGGAATAATTTAAGAGGTCAAAAATAAAATTCAATTTTTCATTAATCATTAATAAATATAAGGAGGAATAAAGAAGTCAAATTTTAACTTTAAATATGTTTAATTTTATGAGTTTTTAAAATTTGGGGAAGTAGGGATATTTTTCATGTTTCCCACTTTAGTTTTTTGAGTCACTTATAAATACATTCTAAGATAATTTTTTCATAGTTGAACTTTCATGCAAGAGTAAAAGGTGAAGCATTGAAGAAATTAAGCGAAAGTCATTACTGGCTAGATATCACATTAGGAGGATCATACAAATGAATGTTTTTCCCGGTTTGAGAAATATCATATTTACAGGATCATATTAAGTTGATCGGATTGAGAAAAATAACATTCGGAATATCATATCGGGTTAATTAGATTGTGAATATCATATTGACTCGATCATACTGAGAATTCTCATATTGATAAATTGAGAATAGTTTGTGTTTTTAAAATTGAGAATGTGATTATCACATTGAGTCCATCTTATTGAGAGAATCTTTTCCAGACTCATCATATTGAGAGAATCATATCTAGACATATCATATTGAGACAATCAGATCCAAACTCATCATATTGGGAAATTAGACCCAACCCATTTGAACTAAGTATTTAAAATAATAAATTATGGATCAATTTTAACAATTTCATTATTATATTGTTTTAGATTAACTATTTTAAAAGATAACATTGTAGACTGACCAGAGTAATTATAATCAATCATATCAGGAGATAGAAGGTGTGTAATAGGAGTTAGAACAAGTTGTATTTACTTCTTCATAATAGTGGATTTTCATGGACCCATTAGAGTGGCTATAAAAAGGATGTAGGTTCTGATATTGAGGACGAACCTTGTAAAGTGTCTGTGCTTTAATTTCCTTTCAACATTTTCATGCATGGGTATTTACTAAAAGTTGATAAGGAAACAAATATTAATAGGTTGAAGTTATTATGTTTGATAATTAATATTAGAGGTAGGTACCCTTGTTGAATAATTACAATGGATAATATCAATTCTTTCAATATTAGATTAATTCATACATTTTATGGAAAAAAATTTATCGGTGAAGAAATAGGATGATTCTTAATCCCCTATATCTTGGTCAAGAAGTTGTTGGTACTACCACTATTTGGTTTCTGCCTATCGAGAAAGATTCCCCAATAACCATTGATCATAAGAGAAATATATATGTTTATGGGAAAACAATAAATTATGTTATAATGTCCTTATCAAAAAAAAATTAATCCAGATGTTGTGGGTCCCAAAAAATCAAAAAGTAAATGGGACAAGATAGAATGTTTTTTCAAAGGGAATAGAAAATTTTAAGATTAAAAGATAAAAATCTAGCGTAGTATGAATAAAGACATCCGAATGATAGATGAAGAAAAAATTGATGAAAACTTAACCAAAGTAAATGAAAATGTTTACTACATAAAAGGATTTATAGATGTCTTGTAATAATCTACAATTATGAATAATTTTATGTAAAACATTTTAAATATGTTTGATTCTAAAATTTCTTCTTCACAAGATGAGGATTATTGATCTCTTGATGAATTTCACAACTAAATTGTTTCATATGAAATGAGTAATAATATAATTTTTAAAAAGATTATGAAATATGAAATGGATTTTGATGCATTGAGCATGATAATAACACAATATGTTAAAGAAGCTGATCCTTTTGAGATTGAAGATAAATAGTATGATGAGTTGATTGAAAATACATGTCTCTTATATCCCTAAACTATATAATAGGTATAGGAATAATGGAGGTAAACATAATCTAATTTTTTTTTGAGTTTGGTGGAATAAAACCCTTTTTTATGAATATTACCAAGAAAAAAGCTGGAGAAAATTGAGATGATTTTAATGAAAACCCATGATGTATGAAGTGGAAGAAAAATGATAATGAAGAAAAAAATTCCAGAAAATAAAAGAAGAATATTACTAGAACAAAATATGTATATTTAGTTTTAACAATCAATAAAACTCATATGAAAACAATTATTATCAATATGAATATTTAGAAATATTTAGACACTATATTGAAAAAGTAGAGAAAACCAAAAATTCCTTAGAGAGTGAAAAAGGTGGTCCAAATTTCTAAAGAGAGTATTAAATCAGAAAACACTTCTTTTATGTATTGAGATAAATAAAACTCTCAAGAAATAAATTATATTAATGGGTAAAATTTTGAGGAACATGATTATGGAAGAAAATATTTTATCATGATTGATGATAAATACATTCAAGAGATTTTATGTTACAAACATATCAATACTCAATAGGGAAACATGATTGATGATATTTGTAGGAAGATGGTATGTAAGGAAGAACATGATAAAAAGTTTCAATAAAAAAATCTTGAGTCCAAAATTATCTTCATGAAGATGAATGAAATCATTACCAAATATTTGAATGTAAAAGATCAGACTTCTAGAGATATTATATGGCTCAATACAAGAATCAGGTGGAATCCACTCTTACCAAAATTAATGTTTCATCAGATTATTTAATATTTCATATTCCATAAAAATAATTAGTAATTCTTGGGTGGATAAAGGATACGATAAACCTATCAAGATTAGAAATTCAAAAAAATCGATCAATAAAATATGGCATACATCCTGAGCTTGTTAGAGCAGAAAGAAGTTACCATCCTGGACAATATTTTTAAAAAGAAAGATCTTTCATGAATTGAATATCAATATTTAAGGGATATTTATATTGTTATGCAATGTATGGGAATATAGAATATTATTTTTTTAACAAAATATCATCACATGAAATAAGTTTCAATAAAAGTTGAAGAAAGACTGAAAGTAGAATGAGAAATCTTTATAACATATAGAAAGTTGAATATGCTACATCAAATGGTGTTATAAAATTTAAAAAAATGAATCAATATGAATATCTAGAAGGAATTTTTGGATGATGTGATCAGGATACTCATAATGCGGAAAAATTTATTCCACTCCTTCCAAAACAAGTTTCTTATGATAATAAATAAAATAATTATAAAAAGAATAGAGTTGAGGAAAGTTATTTTAATGTTGATATAGCATTGAAAGAAAGTTAAATTGACAAACCATGGATACATTATAGGGTTGTATGTTCACATATGAACTGTGATATAAAAATATTGGAACATCATAAATGTCATGATGGGTGAGTAGTTACCTTTTGTAATGATAGTTCCTAAAAAATTAGAGGAATTGGAAAGGATGAGATTGAATCCTAATAGTTTAAATCTAAGGATGTTTTATTTTTTCTTGGATAGAAACATATCTTAATTATTGTAAATCAACATTGGGATGATTGAAGGTAATTTTTTTTAGAAATGATTTTTTTGTATTCAAAGTTACAAAATATAGAAAAGTCATTAGAAAAGGATAAATAACTAGTAGTAATATCTTTCAAATAGATTATTTGAATTACTCATGTTACATGAGTGGAGGATATGAAAACAATATGTTGAACTCAATACATTGGTTCTTTAGAGATAAATTTATGAATAAAATTCCTAATATTGATGTCCTTTGTAACATTCCATAATTTATAATAATATAAAAAGATGTTTGACTAACTTTTCAAAAAGGGAAGATGACTAAAAAAAGTCATAAAAGAGTTGATATTCAATATACCAGACCACTTTCGGTAATTCATTCTAATTTCTACGCGTTTATGGGACATCAATCCAAAAAAAGAGTTATACTCTATCACTTTTATTGAATATTTCACTTTGATTACAAACATCATGTTCATGATGAATTGGTTAGAGGCTATTGAAATGTTTAAATTCTTTTGAAAAGATGTTGAGAAAGAAATGGGTGTTTCCATAAAGAAGTTGAGAATAAATAATGGTACTTAATTCAAAAATAGTACTTTTGAAACTTATCTGAGAAATAAATGTATCAAACATTAGTATAATGATTCTTATAATCAACAACAAAATGGAGTACAAAAAATAATACAATCTTAGAGGAAATTTGAAAATTATGTTATATGATTAATAATTTTTTATATTATATTAGAGAGAAGTCATTCATAATACTATAAATAATCAAAATAGAATATTGTTGAGACCAGAAACAAACATGACTAATAAATAAATCATGTATAAGAAAAAACCTTTCCTTGAAATACTTCAATGTCTTTTGGAAGTCCATGTTTTTTCAAAATAAGAAATCTGGATTTGGGAACGTTATATAAGAAAGCTATGGAAGGAACTATTTGTGGAATATTGACTAAATGGAAGAAGTTACAAATGTAGTAACACACTTTTAAAAAATTTGGTGGACTCATTTGATGTGAAGGCAATTGAACATAAAATTCATGAAACAATTTGTGGATAATGATGAGGAGGATAAACTAGAGAATTAAAAAATAGTGAATGTAATTGAAAACATACTTATCAAATGATTTATAGACATATTCTCTATATCGGGGATACAAATATCATCTACATTGATAATTAATATTAGAGATTTAGATTCATCATATTCCACATATAACTTTCTATAAAGATTATCCAGTAGTGCGGTGTCATGACTCTCTCTTTTGAAAAATCTATGTTTTGAAAAAAGACAAAAAAACATTAGATTTTTAAAAAATTTGAGTTGAGGAAAAAACATTTGAGAGTTGGTAATGTTATTAAAATAGGTTGTAAACAAATAAAAATGTGGTGATTTAAGAACCATTGTGATTAATTTTTTTTTAAAAAAATTTGGTATTTTTTGACAACTAACAATTTCATATAAGAATGTTTTTTTTCAGGAATCAAATATAGTCTACCATAATAAGATGATATGACCTACCAAAATTTATTTTAGATCATTAGATTCATCTGTATCATATTCAGGTCATCAGATCCAAAATAATTAGAGGTTGAAATTATTGTTTTATGAAAATTTACTTTGTCATAATCAGATAAATAAGGATTATTTTCTTCGGTGAAGAAGACACATTTTTTGTAGAAAATGTTTGTTGAAGATTGTAAAATCAAGATTTAGAAGGTTTTAACACATTATAATCAAAATATATTTTTCATTACTATTCAAGATGTTCTAACAAATCATGAAAAATTTCATGATATAATATTTTTACAAAATTGTGTAGAGGTTTGATGAAATTCAAAATTTAAGTGTGAAGAATTCCATCTTAATGATAAAAATATATGATAATGAAAATTTAATCATAATAGGTATTCCATAATTATCAATATATCCATAAAGGTATAACTTTCCTAAAGATCGGATCCTAAAGTCATAATGTGACAAGCGGATAATGTTTTACGAAGTCAAAAGTTACTAAGTGGATTCATTGTTGAATACTTTCCATTTTTACAAAAACTCATTGTAATGGAATTTCAATAATTATTGTATTTCCATCGTAATGAGATGAGTAGAAAACAAATCATAATGAGATAAAAAGTAAATAGAATTGTAATGAGCTAATTATGGGGAAAACTCAAAAGAAAATTCTACAAGTATTATGAATAATTGTAGTGGTCATACTTGAAATTCAATTTTTCATAAATATTATAGAAATATAAGGAGGATTGAGGAAGTCACTGTTGAAGTTTAAATGTGATTATCAATATAGTGTTTTTGAAATTTGAGGAAGTGGGGGTGTTTTAGATTTTTTCAATTTTAATTTTATAAGCCTCTAATAAATACTGTCCCCAGTCATTTTTTGATAGTAAAAAATTCCTGAAAGTGGAAACAGTGGAGTGCCGAAGAAATCAAGTGAAAGTCATTTCCATCCAGAGATTTCATGAGTAGGATCAGGCAACTGAATGATTGTTTTCCAGATGAAGCAAGAGTGTATTTAATCGATCAGATTGAGAAAGATCATACCGAGAAGATATTATTTATTAGATTAGATTGAGAAAATCATATCATGTTAGTCGAACAAGGAATGGATGTATTGAGAAATTAGGCAGAGTTTTAGTTTTGTAGATTGAGAATCTTTTTTCATATTAAGTTCATTATATTTATGGAATCAGATCTAGACTGATCGTATTGATAGAATCATATTACAGACTCAACATATTGACAGAATTAGATCTAAACTCATTGGATTGGAAAAAATAGATCCTTAAAAAATTGATTGAGGATTTAGACTGAGAAATTGTGGAGTAGTTTCAAAATTGTCATTATTGTATTGTTTTTGGTCAATTTTTTTATATGAAAACATTTTAAATTGAAAAGAGTAACTATAATTAATCTATTATGGAGATCGAAGGTGTTTAACAGGTGTTGGAACAAGTTTTATTCACTTCTTCATAATAGTTTCCTTCTATATACCACTAGGATTGGCTATATCAATGATATAGGTTCCCACACTGTGTCTGAAACTTGTAAATATTTTTTTCTTCACATGAATTTCTACTTTTTCATGCATGAATATTTACAATAATATGAGAAGGAAATTACTCTTAATAGGTTATATGGGGTATGTTTCTAAATGTTTTGAAAAATATAAAAAGTAAACAACTGATTCAACCCCTTCCCCCACTCAGTTGTTATTCAATCCTTATAAACTTCCTGTTTTTATCAAAATTCATTTTTATGCATTAAATTTACTTTATCTTCTTTTCTTACCAGGTAGAAACTACTATATTAATTTTAAAATATATAAATTAATATATCATAAAAAATTTAATACAAAATAATTCATCAAATGAGATTAATTTAATTTATTCTTAAAAAACATTCTTCTCTTAAAAATTGTGTTTTTGAATAAAATATTTATTGACATTACAATTATTTTATTTTTATTTATAATATAATTATAACAAATGAATTGATTTTAGACATGCGTAAATAATAAATTGTCATAATTTAGTTTCCAATATTCATAACCTCCAATCAGAATACTAGGTTACAACTTTCATAATAAATAATAATAATAACAATATAATGGTATATTGTGGTTCATTTAAAATCATTGTTACATGTAAAGAATGTTATCAAAGAATTTTAATTCATTTAAATGGAAATATATTATAAAATATCATGTTATTACATTATAACCCCATATAAGAACTTTTCCCATGAAATATCATAAAACCTTTACAAAAAAATGACGATACATTTACTTGATCATATCTTGGGGTTCATACATAGCTTCCTAAAATTTATGGTTTAATCACAAAACATTGACATTGTGAGTTTAATGATTTTGTAGAAATTTCTATATTTGATTAAAAATATAAATTTTTTTCTTCATAAAAGAGGCCATTCTCTAGTGGTACAACCTATGAGTTCATGATATTTAAAGTATTATGTATATACTTTTATATGAGAGATAGATACAACATGTTCTTACCTAGAGAGATATACAGTGGAATCCCCATGTGATAGGAAACTATTATGAAAAAACCAGAAAAATTAAGGGAAAATATATATCAAGGGAAAAACCTTCCATTTTTTTACATATCTATTGATCTTATTCCATGGATATATATGTAAGAATAAAAAGTCACAAACATCAAACTCTCAATATAAAAAATTATTTATGGTATAAAATTTATATCATATCTGAGATGCCCTGATGTTTTGTTAAATAACTCAAACCTTATCTTCAATTTAATTATCTATCTCAGTTCCCAATTTCATTATTTTTCTATTTTCAACTCTCTATGTGGAATTTTTTCTCTTTCTCTAATAGAGGTATTTATATGTATCCATCTATATGCCTGATTGAAATATATAGTTATAAGAAAATTATTACAATGGAAAATATTGATCCCAACCACCTTTGAAATCCATAGAGTATGATCTCAGCTATCATCTATGGTTCAAATGGTTCTATATGATTTAACATTTATCTAATGATGAAATGTAGTGATAAAGTGAAACTCCATATTCTATGATTTTTGAATAATTTTTGAGAAGATTGAGGTAAAACATGGATCTGTATTATAAAAAATAAAAAGTGTTACTCTTTGAATCCCTATCCGTTACTTAATGTATATCCCAAAAATATGATTGATATAGAAATTTTTATTTATGGGAATATGATACGTTGATTTATTAAGGTGATTGACTACATCCCAAATATAATGTTTCCCCTAAGATGGTTTTGGTATTTCAAAGATCGAATTAGAGGTAATATTTTACCCATTTGCATTCTAGTATGACTAATGGTGGTAATAAACCATTAAAATTATCTCCATGAAAATTAATTTGATGACATACCATTCTTTATGATAAATTACTTACAGTAATCATTTTCACATTATCTTTCTAGAAATACACATTCCAATCTATATTAATCTTCATACTTTCAGGATGAATAGATAATGACAAACAGTGAGCTTTATCAAACAACTCATTATTCAAGTATAATATTAATGGGGAACATATTAAGTACATTATCATACCATCAAAGTCATGGTTGGACCCAAGAACATTTCTCACCTTTCCTTATAGTAATCTATCCTTTTTTATTAAACATTAATCTAAAAATGGATAGATGTTTGAAAAATCATATTATATAGATATAATATCTTACATTTACTAATAAAACCGACATAAACATTATATGAATTATTAATAATTTTTTCCATTTCAATCCTCACCATGCAAAACAATAATCATGGTCTTTTTGAATCTAATAATTAGCCACATTGTTTTCATTCCTTTGGTGTTTGTGTATTTTAGAGTTATAATTATTAATCAACATCAAAAATTTTCTTTTAGAACATATTCAAATATTTCAATATGAATATATAATTAATGAATTTATAATAACTATATAAATCATAACATTCATCTTATAGAAAATTCCTCCTTTTTTTTGTGAAAAAATTAATGTTCCCTATTCCATATCTTGAGTCATGATATTTTGAGGCTTAATTTTCAATTGGTTCTTAACAGAGGATATCACCATATCATTATATGTGATTATTATTCCAAAAACCGTATTTAATGCAATAGTAAATATTAAAAACCCTTCTCCAGTGTAGGGTATTGTAAGTATAGTTGTACTAGCCAACATTCTTTTCATGACATCAATATTTTTCTCACAATCATCCGTCTAAAAGAAACTAGACCCCTTCCGAGTCAACATGGTTATTAGATTAGGTAATCATTAAAAATAACTACCAAAGCTATAATAGTTGAAAGAAAACCCATGAAATATATAGATCATAATTCCCATGGTTGTTCTAGGATATTTTTCAATGACATCCATATTTAATGTACACACCAATATATAGTCACAAGATAACATATTTCCTGAGAATGAAACATTCTCAAGCTATATTTCCATCATGGAAAATTTATCATATAATATATCATTCATTAGGTTTTTCAGTGTAATGATAAAATTTTATTCATCATCTTATTTTCAGTTTGAATATATTAAAATATTTTTTATAAATACTTCTAAAACTGATCAGGGAAATCTCTATTGACTATATTTATTAAACCCGTTAAGATAATAGGAGAATTACCAAGTCCAAATAGAATAACTATGAATTCACAATTTCCATACCTAAAAGATAATGATTTACTAGGAATATCTTACTTATTAACCCTAAATTGAAGTTATATCAAACATAGATCTATTGGGGGAAATAATTGAGCTACTTATAATTGATCCAATAGATAGTCAATATAATGAATATGACAAATTTTCTTAATTTTTATCTCGTAATTTTTATTATATTCTATATAAAGGTTAATTGATCCTCTTCATTATTAAAAAATCATTTAAACCCCATGTTTATGCACCAGGGTTTATGAATCCGTAATCAAAATTCAATATGAGTTGCTTCTTCAATTTATACAACTCAACATGTTCCATTTTATATGAAGTCCTTAATATAGGTTACCCACATATTATAAGTTTTATTGAAAACTCAAATTATTGATTAATGGTAATAATAGGAATTTCAATAGGGAATACATCAACATAATCCTAAGAAATGGGAATTTATTCTTCACTGAGTTTCTCCCCAACCATTTAAAGTATATATACCTCATGAATTATTAGTAAGACCCATATAGATAATGTAACATCCATTAGAAGTTAATTCTCTCTTGCATCAAAATATTATCATATGTTAATTAATAATCTCAAAAATGAGTTATTTTATTTTAAAATTGACTTTTTATAGGGAGAAGATGTGTTCCCCAAATCACAAAAAAATAAAACTAGAGGGTGATTCAAAAACATGAAGGAAGTATATTATAATAAACTTATTTAAGAGGGGAGTTATAAACAGGATATGTGATCATCATACCATTATGAGTTTTTACCTATAACTCACCATCTAGTATCTGAGGAGGTGCTTTTATACCAATAGAAAATTATTATGATATACAATAGTTTGATAAACAAAATGAAATAAAAAATATGTAGTTTTAAAATGGGTTTTAAGTGTAAATTTCACTAAATTGTTCTCTTGACCACTTATGTAGTTGTGACCACATGATATTTCCCATTTTCTATTGGATTAATAGGTTATTGATGATGGTTTTCATTATTAAGCCTACAATTCATTCATTTATTGACATAATGAACATACTCCTTACAATTAAATAATTTGAGTGTATGTGGAACATTCAATTGAAATTTTTTGAATTTCCATTCATCAACATGAATATTAACATAAATTTTAAATTATTTTTCTTGATCTCATTTTTTTAAGACATAAAAAATTTACTCGACCCCATTAGGTAATTTTTCTCCGGTTTCTTCTACAATTATCACATGAACGAAGGTAAATTTTGTGTCCTACATGGGTTTTATTATTTCGATTTTCTGAAAATTTAATCATTTTGTTTTCCCCAGAACCAAAAGAACACTTTGTGTCTCAAATATATAACTCCATCTTTAAATCACATTGATTAACATATTCATATCTATTAGAGTCCCTTATCAACAATTCCATTTTCATATTTTTTCTCAAACCAGTATTGAATCACTCCAATATTCAATTAAAATAAATGACAAAACTAGAACTGTAGCTTGAATAATTGGCAGAATTTTTAGCACTGGTAATAATGGATCTATAATCCTTTTCCATTATACATGAAATTACCATTAAATTTTCATGTAATGATTTCATGGGAAATACTTATGAAAAAATTCCATCTTAAACTCGTCCCATTTAAGGAATCAACTACCTACTATCACCTCAAATTTTTAATAAGAGTATACTATTGATCTACATAACCTTATAAATAATATATTACTGGGAAAAAATTTATTGTTTTGAACACAGTATAATAAATAATATATTTTTAGTGGTATTCATCCATTTCAATAAAATTAGATGATCGATGTTGTTGGAATCACCTGTTTTGATAATCCCAAATCATGATTAAACATTGATTATGATGTATTAAAACCTTGCATTAATCTTATTATTCTTTGCTTAAACGTATTTTATTCTAAACAGTTCATATTCTTACTCTCATAACTTTACTGTAACAGCTTACAGTAGTATTTACATAAGTTTAGTATTGTTAGCTAACAGTCAGAGTTTTCGTTTCAAAGTCACAGTTACAGCTAACTGTCACCTTAAGTTACTGTTGCAATAAGTTAACAGTTACAAGGTTACAGTCGAAGACTAATACAAGCTTACAGTCACGAGTCTACCGCTATCTATTGTCAAAGCTCACAGATGAAGGTCACAGTTACAAAACTTCTGTTCAATGTTTTCTCTGCTCAAGTTTGTAGTCGAACAAGCCTACAGTCATAAGTCTACAGTCAAGGTTACAGTTAGACAGCTTCTGTCGACTAAGTCTACTGATGATCGAGGTCTACATTTGACAAAGGTTACAGTTCTACAAATTTGATATTACAAGACTACAGTTAGAGAGGCTACAGTCACATGGAGTAAAAGATACCATTGCAAGCCTACAGACAACAAGCCTTTTGTTGAAGTCAGCAGTCAGAAGGAAGACCACAGTTGAAGTCCACAGTGACATACATTCTCGACCAGTCTATTATTATTATATTTCTACTTTTTTCTTTACCAATTTGATTAATACTAATCTAACGGTCATGTCTAGACAAATTAATACACCTAACATTATTTATTGATATTTGCAGACATATCATGAAATAATACAATGTACGAGGAAGATTGCACGTGTAACTCAAGACTATTTATCTTGTCGGCCTCGGGTGAACAAAAAGGGCATATATGGAGGAGTATAAAAAGAAGAGATAAGCATTCAAGAAAAAGTATGAATGGAACGAAAAGAACAGTGACATGCACGAACAAGAATAGAGGAAGGACATACAGAGTCTAACATCTACAACTGAGAAGGAGATACGCATATACACAAAAAGAAGAACTCTCGAGCATTCATTCTGAAGAACAAAAGAGTCTCAAGTGAACCGACTGAAAGAACCGTCTCCTAAAAGCCATGCTGTGAAGCACTCAAACTCAATGAAGCTGATCACTTGAACATCTGGAAGTCTGGAAATCACGACACTCTGTTTTAGTGCCAACTTACAGAAAAAGGACCAATGCTTCAAGTCACTCATTCCTACGAGTCCAGAACTGATCTGCCAACACTATAGAGCACTCTAAACCTTCTTCTTTCTATCTCTTGCTCTACTGTGTTTAAGTGTGTTACATTTGTGAGCAGTGTGTTAGTATTACACACACTGTCTCCTGTGCTTAAACTGAGGGATACTGAAAATCCCTATCCCAAACCTTTTTACATTTGTTACCCACGTATAACTGTGGAAGAAGCCTGGTGTGGCTTGGTCATTTGTTTTCCCACGTATAACTGTGGCAGAGGTTGTCAAACCTGGACAGTTTTTGAAAACTGTTGTAAAGCCCGATACAGGCTGTGTATCAATACTTTTTATAAAATTGCTTGGTGGAAGGTGATCACCAAGTGGAAGAGGACTAAGTCTTAGCTTAAGACTGAACCTCTTGTTTGAAATAGCTTGTTATTCTTTTCTTTACTTTGCTTTCCTTTTTCCGCTGTGCTCCCTTTTTGTAAACAAGAAATCTGTTTTTGCATATACTCTGATAGTCAATTTTGGTTAGTGTGTATAAGAGATTTGTTTAGTAAACTTGTTTCAAAAGTAAAGTTAGTCATCAAACTAACCTTACTGAGGATTAATCAACCTTAGAGAAACTTGTTGAACAATAAGTCACCTATATCTCTACTGCCTTAATTGACTGGGCTGTTTTTCAATTTGGGGGATTTAATCTTAATGTTTTTAACAGAAATTTTTAATTGGAACTCAATTCACCCCCCCTCTTGAGTGTCCACTCCGACCAACATTTGGTATCAGAGGATGTGTTTATCTCTGTTATACTTGATCAAAGTTTTATTTTAACTCTCTGTTTTTAAACTGTGATTGTAGTTTTATCTAAAAGATCTTAAATTTCTGTTAGTTCTAAATTTTATCTCTTTAAAAAAATTTCTAAAATTTCCTGCTGCTACTAACAGGCCACCCTTATTTAATGGTGTGAATTATTCCCAATGGAAGCTCAAAATGAAAATTCATTTGGAAAGTATGGGTTTTGATATTTGGACTGCTATAGAGTCTCAATACAAGATTCCAGAAACTGAAGGAATAACTTGGGATGAACCTACTAAGGCAGCTTACAATAATAATTGTAAGGCTGTGAATGCTCTCTACTGTGCTCTAGGAGATGAGGAATTCAATAGAATTTCTGCATGTAAAACTGCTTTTGAAATCTGGGACACCTTAGCTGTTTCTCATGAAGGAACAACTAATGTCAATGAAATGCGGTTAAATACTTATACTATCAAATATGATAACTTTAAGATGAAAGCTGATGAACCTATTTCTGATATGTATCTCAGGTTTAATGAGATAGTCAACACAATGAGCTCACTCGGAAAGATTGTTCCATCAAAGGAGCAAATCATGAGATTATTGAGATGTCTGCCTGATAGATGGAGAGGCACATCCGTTTCAATTAGAGAATCCTGTGATATTGGAACTCTACCTGTCAAGGAGTTAATTGGTAAGCTGATGATGCACGAAGAAGAGCTCAAGGTAAATAAAGAGGAAGATGAGGAACCAAAACGAAAATCTGTAGCTTTTAAGTCTACTACATCAAAGAGAAAAGACAAGGAGAAAGTGCATATACCAACTGAAAGCTCATCTAGTGAAGACTTAGATTCTGACAGTGATGCCGAGATGGCACAAATAGAAAGGAGATTCAAGAAGTTCTATAGGAAGAAGAAGTTCTTCAGAAAACCAAACTACAAGGGTAAGTATGATAGACAAGGTAAGTGGAAGAAACATTGGAAGAAAACTGATAAAGAAGATGACATAGTTTGCTATGAATGTAAAAGGAAAGGACACATCAAAGCTGACTGTCCTAAGTTAAAATTCAAGAAGAAATATGAGTACAAGGACAAGAATTATAAGAAAGCTATGAAGGCCACCTGGAGTGCTTCAGAAGACAGCACAAGTGAATCAGAATCCAGTGATTCTGAAAGAAATCGTGCTAATATATGTTTCATGACAAACACATCTGAGGTAACCTTAGACACTCCCACTTTAAACTCTTATTATTCTGAAGGTGAAGCAGAATCTGGTTCTGATTCTGAAAATATGTCTAAAGATGAATTTATTGAATACTGTAATATGCTGGAAGAAACGTGTAATGAACTAAAGGATAAATATAAGTCTTTAAAGAAACAGCATGCTCTTACTGCAAGTGTCGAGTCTGCACTTGATGTAGAAAAAGAGAAAAATGTTCAATTATTAAAGGAGAATACAGAACTGAAACTATCTAATGAACAACTTAGAAAGGACTTAGAAACATTCACAAATGGAAAAGATACTCTAACCCAACTGCTAGGAAAGAAAGTTGCACCTAAGTATGCTACTGGCTTGGGATACCAACCTGGACAAAGACAGTTTACTAAAACCCGATTTATTCCCAAGTCTGGAAAAAATCCTGCTAGTTCTAGTTTTGGAAATTCGTATGCCTCAACTGGTTATTTAAATAGTTGTAGATCAAATAAAGTATATCTCTCTAAATCTGTTTCATCTATTAATTGTATGGGACCCATAAAACAAATCTGGGTACCTAAATCCGTGATTGCTAACATATCTGGACCCAAGAAAATCTGGGTACCAAAGTCATTTCCTGTCTAATCTGTTTTGTAGGAAATCTGTTTGAAAAGCAATTACAAGAAGGTATGGTACTTAGACAGTGGATGTTCAAGACACATGTCTGGGGACTATTCGTGCTTCAAAAGCTTAATAAAGGTTGATGGAGGATATGCCACTTTTAGTGATAACTCAAAAGGAAAAATCATCGGCTTAGGCCAGATTGGTAACACTGACTCAGTATTAATTTCCAAAGTTTTATTTGTTGATGGACTTAAGTACAACCTACTTAGCATTTCTCAATTGTGTGATGATGGTTTTAATGTCAAGTTTGAAAACAATTCTTGTGATGTTTATAATTCCAAAAATGCTTTAATATTTTCTGCCTTAAGAAATGAAAATGTTTATGCTGTTGACTTAAACACTTTAGCTAAACATAATGTTACTTGCTTAAATGCTTTTCATAAAGAGTCTTGGCTGTGGCATAGGAGATTAGGACACTGCAACATTCACTCACTTAGAAAACTCTCTAAGAAACACCTAGTTAGAGACCTACCTAAGCTTGAATTCCCAAATGACAAAGTGTGTAATCCCTGTCAAAAGGGAAAACAACACAAAGTTTCTTTTAAACCAAACAAAGAAGTTTCAACTTCTCAACCACTTGAACTGGTTCACATGGATTTGTTTGGACCATCAAGAATTTCAAGTCTAAATGGGAAGCACTATGTTTATGTTCTTGTAGATGACTTTTCTAGATATACTTGGGTATACTTTCTAGCTCACAAAAGTGAAGCCTGCTCTTCCTTTGTTAAATACTCTAAGTCTGTAGAAAATCTTAGTGGACTTAAGATTAAGACGTTGAGGAGTGATCATGGCCGTGAGTTTGAGAATCAAGAATTTGAATCTTACTGCTCACACAATGGCTATGCTCACAATTTTTCTGCTCCTAGGACACCTCAACAGAATGGTGTAGTGGAAAGAAGAAACCGAACCCTGCAAGAAATTGCAAGGACTATGCTTAATGAATATGACCTGCCTATTTACTTTTGGGCTGAAGCTGTAAATACAGCCTGCTATGTTATTAATAGAGTCTTGATTAGACCGGTTCTTAAGAAAGCCCCTTACGAGTTGTGGAATAATAGGAAGCCTAAGGTTAATTACTTTAGAGTTTTTGGTTGCAAAGTCTTTATTCTGAATACTAAAGATAATCTTGATAAATTTGCTCCAAAAAGTGATGAAGGAATTTTCCTGGGTTACTCTATGTCTAGTAAAGCCTATAGAGTGTTCAATAAGAAAACCAAATGTGTGGAAGAATCTGTTCACATCATGTTTGATGAGACTGATCCACATGAGTCTAAAACTTCTCTTGAAGACGTTGAAGAAGACTTATCTGTTCTGGACCTAAATGACAGATCTAAAGAACCTGTAATAAAAACATCCAGTTCTGGACTTTTTCCAGAATCTTCCTCTGTGGAACCCAAACTTATAAATGAACCTGAAATCTCTAGTTCAACCTTTACCAAATCAACTAGGATTCTAAAGAATCATCCATTAGATGCTGTTGTTGGTAATCTTGATAGAGGAACACAAACTAGAGCTTCTCTAAGAAATCAGGTTGAACATCAAGCTTTTCTTTCACAGCATGAACCCAAAAATATCAATGATGCTATCAGTGATGAATTCTGGGTAATGGCTATGCAAGAAGAACTAAATCAGTTTGAAAGAAACAAAGTTTGGGAATTAGTGGAAAGACCTAAAGACACTCTTACCATAGGCACTAAATGGGTGTTTAGAAACAAAGTTGATGAGTTTGGTAATATAATCAGAAACAAAGCTAGGCTAGTTGCACAAGGGTATAGTCCGGAAGAAGGAATAGACTATGAGGAAACCTTTGCACCCGTGGCTAGACTAGAGGCCATTAGGATATTACTTGCTTATGCTGCTCATCTGAATTTCAAACTATATCAAATGGATGTTAAAAGTGCTTTTCTAAATGGATATATAATTGAGGATGTATTTGTGGAACAACCTCCTGGTTTTACAAATCCCCATTTCTCTAATCATGTTTTTAAACTATCTAAAGCTTTATATGGTTTAAAGCAAGCTCCAAGAGCTTGGTATGATAGGCTCAGCTCTTTTCTTATTTCGAAAGGATTTACTAAAGGGATAGCTGATCCTACTCTTTTTATTAAATGGATTTCTAAAGATGTCTTAATAGTACAAATTTATGTGGATGATATCATTTTTGGATCTTCTAAAAATTCTTTATGTGTTGATTTTTCAAACATAATGCAAAATGAGTTTGAAATGAGTTTAATGGGAGAACTCAAATTTTTCCTTGGATTTCAGATCTTTCAAAATAAAAATGGTATTATTTTGAACCAAAGTAAATATATTAAAGATCTTCTAAAACTTTTTTCTTTGGATGGCACCAAAGGCAGTGACACACCTATGAGCACCACTTGCAAGTTGGACAGTGATGAAACTGGTGAACCAGTGGATCAAACCAATTACAGAGGTATGATAGGTAGTCTACTGTACCTTACTGCCAGTAGACCTGACATCATGTTCAGTGTATGCATGTGTGATCGGTTTCAAGCCAATCCAAAAGAGTCTCATTTGACTGCTATTAAAAGGATTTTCAAATATCTAAAACATACTCCCAATTTGGGATTATTTTATCCAAAAGGACAATCATTTGATTTATTATGTTATTCTGATGCTGATTTTGCTGGCTGCAAGTTAGATAGAAAGAGCACCTCTGGAACATGTCACTTTTTAGGCAAGTCACTAGTATCTTAGTGTAGTAAGAAGCAGAATTCTGTTGCATTGTCTACTGCCGAAGCTGAGTATATAGCTGCTGGTAGCTGTTGTGCACAAATCTTGTGGATGAAACACACTTTACTAGACTATGGATATCAATTCAAACATGTCTCTATAATGTGTGACAATACAAGTGCTATTAACATTTCTAAAAATCCAGTATCTCATGCTAGGAGAAAACATATTGATGTGAGACATCACTTTCTGAGGGATCATTATCAAAAAGGTGATATCACTCTTGAGTTCATTGGCACTGAACATCAGTTAGCTGATATTTTTACAAAGCCTTTGAATTCTGAGAGATTAAGTTACATCAAACATGAGTTAGGTATGATTAATTATAGCACAGTTGAAACCTCACAGTTGAAACCTCACAGTTGAAACCTCACAGTTGAAACCTCACAGTTGAAACCTCACAGTTGAAACCTCACAGTTGAAACCTCACAGTTGAAACCTCACAGTTGAAACCTCACAGTTGAAACCTCACAGTTGAAACCTCACAGTTGAAACCTCACAGTTGAAACCTCACAGTTAGACCTCACCGGTGTACCTCACTGTTACATCTCTCTGTAGGCTGTTTCACTGTTTAACCTTATTTTATTTTTGCGGGAATTCGAACCGTTTCTTTTCTTTATACTTTTATTTCTAAATCCCTAAATGATAAAATTTAGAACATCAAACATATCTCAATCCACTCATCTCGACCCTTGCTCTCTCAAGTACTAAACCCTAAACCTTCAACCGAACCTCGAAACCTCATTCAGTTCCAATGGCCAGAACAAAGCGACCCCCGACTGTCAACGAAGATGCACCAATGCCGAAGAGGACTCGAGTCGAATCCAGTGGCACCGGGAACGCCTCGATAAGACCTGTTAATCCACATCTGACTAAGAGAGAAATAGTTGTTGAGAAGGAGCTAAGTGAAGAGTGGATTTTATCGAGCAGATCATTAGTACTGGCAGTTCATAATGAGCAAGGATGGACCGAATGCTTCGCAAACAATAACGGACCGTACTACCCGAAGCTGGTGAAGGAATTCTATGAATATCTACAGTTCGAGGAAGAGGATGATCTGCGTAGACTGGTATCCAGAGTAAACGGCAATGAAGTCAGTTTTTCATCCGTTGAATGGGCTGCATGTTTAAGAGTTCCTCATGAGGGTATTTACAACTACTATTCTGGAGTGGCTCCTCCAAATAGTGGAATCTTTGATCATGAGACGGCTCTGGAAGAACTAACAGGCAATGGCACAGTAAGAAAGATTATTGCTACTGAAATGAGTGGAGAGGACATGCTTTTGTTTAAGTTTATTCAGCATGTACTGAGTCCTAGAAGAGGAGATTTTGCAACTCTGAAGCACCAGGATATTTACTTGATGTACTTATTAAAACATGGAAGGAAGGTCAACCTTTGTAGGTTGTTGATGGCTCAGATGGAGGACATGATAAAGGCAAGCTCAAAATCAAGTGCCTTGTTTCATGCTAAACTCATTTCGGTAATGTTGAAAGTGAAAGGTGCAGCTGGAAGTCAGGAAGAGTTGATAGTGGCAAATAACAGTGTATGTATCTCGAAATTAATCTGCAAATTCATGAGGATCAGTTGGAATCCCTGGAAGAAATCATGGGTGAATGATGAGGAGAAAATCTATGAGAAATTTAGCCCTTCTACTCATCCCTCTAGACCGAGAGATAGGAGAGATCCAGGCTTAAAGCCTGATGAGCCTGAACCTGTATACTCAGATGATGAACAGACTGCAGTAGTTGGTGACTCTGCAAGAGAGAACACCCCAATTGATGAAGGGAGTGATCCTGAGACTACTCACAGTCCTGCCAGGACAGTGGCGTTTGGAGCAGCAAGCCCTCCAAAAGAACTACCTAGTAGAGAACCTGTTCTAAGGGACAGTGAGACTGAGTCTACAGAAGAAGAAGAAGAAGAATCTCAATATTTTGTCAAGGACACCTCTGACGAGGATGATACAGTCGAAGCAGAAGAGGCTGGAGCTTCAAATGAAAATCAAGAAACTGTTGCAGAAGATGAAGAGGAGATCAGTGGTGAAGAAACAGAAAAACTTAGTATGAGCCCTCTGATAGGGTATACAGACAAGTCAGTGTCTGACCAGGAAGCAGGAGTGGTCTCTACTACTGTTGTCATGGAAGTGGTTGATGACTCAACAGAGAGGGAGGCTAACCTCACTGCTGAACCTACAGAGGAAGCAAGTATGGAACCTGCTAGAGCTACAAAAGAGAACTTAGAGTTACCCAGAGTTGAGCAGATAGTAGAAAATGTTCAGGAAGGAGCTCCAAGTGAGGGGGAGCGTTTTGGTTCAGTCTCTGTACTGTATGATATAGAAGGATGGACCTCAGATCCAGGATACATGGTATTAGGACTCAATTATGAGGATTCAGATGAGGAAAACCAACCACCAAGAAATCCAGTTATCCTAACTAACAGCTCTCCAGTGTTAGAAACTGAAAGATTGGCCACCAAGGAAGACCTTGAATCCTTAAAGAATGAAATGAAGGAGACCATCAGACAGTCTGTTGCTGAATTGAAAACCAGTCTTTTTGATGAGCTGAAAAATGTAGAACAATCCTTAGAATTATCTCTAGGATGTGTTGTGGGAAGTCCAATCAAAGAAGCGATGGATGAAATGAAAGTGTGCCACACTCAAATTGAAATCTGGACTAGAGCAGTAGTGGCCCTCAGACAATCAGTTGCTTCTTTAACTGCCCTGAGCAGTTCTCAGACACAAGTGGTCAGTTAGATTCGATACATCAAAGAAGTGGTCAAGCGGTTTGTGGAAGTATTTGAGGCTTTCAAGAAATCAGTAAAAGAACACTTTAGCAATCAGGATGTTGTCATTCAGAAAGTGATTGGAAATCTGACTCAGTCTTTCAAGGAGATAGTGGCATTCTCAGTCAAGTCCCTTCCTTCATCTAGCTCTCCTATAGACCTCGAGCAGTTTAGAAGCCTGCTCAGAGAAGAGCTTACTCAGGCCCGTGCAAATGACACATCAGACCTACAGATCCTTGCTACTACAAGAGAAGTCAGTGGCTTTGTTCGTGAGCACCTACAGGCTGCTACTGCTTCTCAGGAGGCCATCAAAAGTAAAGTGGATCATTACTTTGATCGGATTTTCACCAAGCATCAGTTGAACCATCACTTCAAGCTCATGCTAGAAACTATGAAGCTGCCTCCTGTAACTCAAGCTTTCAAAGAACAAGTTAGCAAGCTACGAGAGTTGACCCCGGCTTTGGATAAATTCTTGGAAAACAAAAATGACTTCTTATCTGCCATGGACAGAGGAGGAAACATCATCATGGATTTCAGGAATCAGCTCCTACCTTTTCTTCATGTGGACTGCACACCTGTTATAGTTCCTCCTGCCCTACCTGTCTCCAACCCCAGTGGTTCTTCAGTAATGTCTCCTGCTGATGCCCTCAAAAGCCTTAGACCACTGATACCTCGGCAAGCTACTCACTACAGGCCTTCAGGAGCATCTGTTGCTGCCCCTCCAGACATTCCTGTTACAATTCCTAAGCCTGTTGATCTTTCACCTACTGCTCCATCTTCTTCCTCCAAAGGAAAAGATCCCTTACCTACAGATGAAGAGGATTGAGTCTGTTTATTTTTTTTGATAGGGATCATGTATTCACGTTTTGGGTCATGTAATGTACTCATTATTAATACAATGTTTATTTTCTCTCTCTCTGTCTTTCTTTTTGTTAATCACAAAGGGGGAGAAATAGGGAGAAATAGGGAGAAATAGGGAAAACTCGGGGGAGAAATGAACCTATACAAAGAGGGAGAAATCCATGAGGATTATACCTAATTTTTGTGCTCATATTGCTAATACTGTGTTTTTCACACTTCTCTCTGATACATCTATATTTCATTCCATACTGACATAATTTGTGATTATCAAAAAGGGGGAGATTGTTGGAATCACCTGTTTTGATAATCCCAAATCATGCTTAAACATTGATTATGATGTATTAAAACCTTGCATTAATCTTATTATTCTATGCTTAAACGTATTTTATTCTAAACAGTTCATATTATTACTCTCATAACTTTACTGTAACTGCTTACAGTAGTATTTACATAAGTTTAGTATTGTTAGCTAACAGTCAGAGTTTTCATTTCAAAGTCACAGTTACAGCTAACAGTCACCTTAAGTTACTGTTGCAATAAGTTAACAGTTACAAGGTTACAGTTGAAGACTAATACAAGCTTACAGTCACGAGTCTACCGCTATCTATTGTCAATGCTCACAGACAAAGGTCACAGTTACAAGACTTCTGTTCAAAGTTTTCTCTGCTCAAGTTCGCAGTCGAACAAGCCTACAGTCATAAGTCTACAGTCAAGGTTACAGTTAGACAGCTTCTGTCGACTAAGTCTACTGATGATCGAGGTCTACAGTTGAAAAAGGTTACAGTTCTACAAATTTGATATTACAAGTCTACATTTAGAGAGGCTACAGTCACATGGAGTAAAAGCTACCATTGCAAGCCTACAGACAGCAAGCCTTTTGTTGAAGTCAGCAGTCAGAAGGAAGACCACAGTTGAAGTCCACAGTGACATACATTCTCGACCAGTCTATTATTATTATATTTCTACTTTTTTCTTTACCAATTTGATTAATACTAATCTAACGGTCATGTCTAGACAAATTAATACACCTAACATTATTTATTGATATTTGCAGACATATCAAGAAATAATACAATGTACGAGGAAGATTGCACGTGTAACTCAAGACTATTTATCTTTTCGGCCTCGGGTGAACAAAAAGGGCATCTACAACTGAGAAGGAGATACGCATATACACAAAGAGAAGAACTCTCGAGCATTCATTCTGAAGAACAAAAGAGTCTCAAGTGAACCGACTGAAAGAACCGTCTCCTAAAAGCCATGCTGTGAAGCACTCAAACTCAAAGAAGCTGATCACTTGAACATCTGGAAGTCTGGAAATCACGACACTCTGTTTTAGTGCCAACTTACAGAAAAAGGACCAAAGCTTCAAGTCACTCATTCCTACGAGTCCATAACTGATCTGGAAACACTATAGAGCACTCTAAACCTTCTTCTTTCTATCTCTTGCTCTACTGTGTTTAAGTGTTTTACATTTGTGAGCAGTGTGTTAGTATTACACACACTGTCTCCTGTGCTTAAACTGAGGGATACTAAAAATCCCTATCCCAAACCTTTTTACATTTGTTACCCACGTATAACTGTGGAAGAATCCTGGTGTGGCTTGGTCATTTGTTTTCCCACGTATAACTGTGGCAGAGGTTGTCAAACCTGGACAGTTTGTGAAAACTGTTGTAAAGCCCGATACAGGCTGTGTATCAATCCTTTTTATAAAATTGCTTGGTGGCAGGTGATCACCAAGTGGAAGAGGACTAAGTCATAGCTTAAGACTGAACCTCTTGTTTGAAATAGCTTGTTATTCTTTTCTTTACTTTGCTTTCTTTTTTCCGCTGTGCTCCCTTTTTGTAAACAAGAAATCTGTTTTTGCATATACTCTGATAGTCAATTTTGGTTAGTGTGTATAAGAGATTTGTTTGGTAAACTTGTTTCAAAAGTAAATTTAGTCATCAAACTAACCTTACTGAGGATTAATCAACCTTAGAGAAACCTGTTGAACAATAAGTCACCTATATCTCTACTGCCTTAATTGACTGGGCTGTTTTTCAATTTGGGGGATTTAATCTTAAAGTTTTTAACAGAAATTTTTAATTGGAACTCAATTCACCCCCCCTCTTGAGTGTCCACTCCGACCAACAGATGTAACCACTAAATGAATGAGGATGTTTTCACATAAAATACTGAATAGGGTGTTGTTCCCTCCTTTTTTCATTTGGATGATCAGCTTGATTAATGTCATCATTCGTAGCATGAGAGTGTTTAGTGAGAATAGATATAATTACACATCCAACATCATTTTTCATGTGGTTTCTCATAAGTATGGACATTATATTTCTTATCACATTCTGTGTTGAAGTGATTCAAACTAGGACCATCCATTAACCCTGATAAAATTAATAGTGTGAGAAACAATAATCACAATAATTAATCATGCAATCATGAAAAATTATTCAGAGGATGTCTAAATCATAAGACCTGATTTTCAATCTATAAAACATTATATTAATCCAAATCCATTCATGGTCATAATATTTTAATGTCCTCTTTAACAGTTTATAGAAAATGTGAATTAACTTAAGAATATCCTTTAGGAGTGTCTGATGAGGTGTACCTTATTAGGCGACTCACCACGAACCACTGATGATCGAGTTAATACCCAATACCCTTCTTTAATTATTGTTACACCTAGGTGAATCTTTGTAAAGACACACCATCTTTCTAGTATCGTTATTGGGATGTATTTTCTAAGAATACAATACAATATCAACTTTACTAATTCAAAAAGATGTTATCTTGCACATAGACTTATCAAAAGGGGTTTTAAAAACTTCTTATAGACATAATCCCTAAAACTCAATCAAATCCTTATTTAATACCAACTAAGGTAACAATAGTATTTTTTACATTGTCTTTGTATCATATTTTGATATATTTTTAATACATTTCACTATAATACATTACAATGACTATACATGTTTAATGTCTTTGGAGATTAGATACAAAAACAACTAATTATTTGAAATATATTTATCATACCCGGCAATTTTATTCTCATGTTGTACACTAATTAGACATACCCTACATAATATCTTACTTAATAAACTATGATATGTCAACAGAAAAAGGTATTATCTTATTTTTAGAACGAGTATACATAGTAGATGTAAATCAATGATCATATATACAAATAATATAAGAATAAGGGAATGAGTTTATGATAATATCATATAAATAACATTCAAAATCTATCCCATATCCTAAAAATGTGTCAGGGAATAAAACATTATCATTTCAGAAGAAATGAATTACAAGAGTGATTCATCATCTTAAATAAATGATAAACCATGATAACACATCATAAGAATATAAAATTATGTTTTGGACAACAAATAATCATAGAAAATAACTTCCTTAGTCAAGGTTCACAACCATGAAATTAATTATAAAAAAATATATCATAATTGAATGTAATACACAATTATTTCATACACTATCTTAAGAATAAATTAAATCTAGTTAGCCTCAATTTCTAAGTGGATTTCATTAACTACATTATATCATTGGATATTTAGATCTCGGTCATAATTACCCAATACATTATAAGGCTATATAATTTCAACCCCACCCATCACATAATCAGAATGCATTCATATGTGTGCCGCAAGTCTATAAAAAATTCATCATATCATTATATCACAACATATGTAAATGAAACATATATAATAAAAATTTCTTAATTCCATCGTAAGATAAAATTCAGAAAACAAAATTGGTTCCATAATGATTTCATCATATCATAATTAACTAGTGGGAAGTAAATGAGTTAAATAGATCACCCTTAAATAATCACCATCATATACCAAGAAGATAATGAAATAGGATGGAATCATAAGGCCATGTTCCTATTTAAATATAATTGTACTCAAAAAATGTTTACATATATGAAAATACCATTAACGGGTTATTCGATCCATTCTATGCAAACATGAGAAAATATATTTTTCTATTGATAAATATTTCACTAAAAATTCAAATAATATTGATAAAATAGTTTTACTATAAAATACCCAAGTGAACATATAATGTAAGTATGAAATAAAATAAAAATAATTAAATTGGGTAAACTTATCCATATCAAATATTTTTAAAGAAAAAATTTCATTCACACCCTTATAAAATGTCAAAAATATCATGTTCCAAAAAAACTAATTTATATTAAATTATCCCTTATAAACCATTTTAAATAAATTCAAATGCATTGAAAATTATTTATTTAAAAAAATTCATGTATAGATATAAATATTAGTAATTTTATTTTTATGCGCATGGACATGTAAGAAAAAGTTCATGGACTAAAGAGGAAATAATTTCGGCTTTTATTTAAAAACATTTTCTCTGTTATAGTATGTATCATAGAGAGAAAGATAGTTATAATAAATAAAAAAGTCGATAAATTAGTATATTAGAATAAAATATTTGTGTTTTAAATGATAAATCAACATCATTCCCTTAAGTCTTGCCATGTTTCATATGATACAAAACTGCCTATATAATAAATTTATATTTAATAGAAATCTTTTTTTTTGAATAATAATAATAATATATCATACCATTTATGATTTAATAATGACATATTATAACTACTTTGTTATTATTTACTTATTAAAATATATGTTATGGGTGATAATTGCTTTGTTTTTCATGCATGTTTCAGTTTGACAGTCTTGATCATTTTAATTTGATAATGGTTAGATAATTTTAAAATTTTTAATAATTTATTGATTATAATATTTAATCATTATATAAACTTTTATACGTATTCATATAATTTGGTGAATAATAATAAATTACATCAATTCATGGAGATTATTATAACGCCCCAACCCCAATTACCCATAGTCGATACATTTTTTTAATACATCAGCATGATTACAGGGAATCAAGTCCCAAAGGACCGATCAGTTTAACATTCTTGGAAAATATATTATATACATGAATGTTACATTAAACTTTATAACATACAAAACAACATAAATAATCCTTTATGAATGCTATTATTCCCTTGGATTAACCCTTCATATCAATCACAATACACATCTTGGAATCCTGGGAAAAATAAAACATAGAAAGGGGTGAGATCAGATGCTCAGTAAGGATTACAATACAGCAGAAACTTTCATAAATAAGCACAAACATTTAAGGCAATATATAACTAAAACAAAATCCTTTCAAACATGCACTTCAACATAATATGTCAGAAATAAAATTAAGTAATGCCATTTACTTATTCACATGGATATTCTACTAGTCGAATAATCACATGCAATATCACTATCCACTTTCATAATAATGGAATGCATAATGCCATACTATCATAACCATACAGTCAAGGACTTGTGCCAAGACTACAAATAAGATTCTGTCAAGGCCTTGTGCCAGGACACTAGTTTTTCTAATTAGACCTACCGATGCATCGAGGAGATATAGGTGGCTCCACCCATAACATACTAAGTCCAATGTATTCCTCATATGAACAATTTTAAACATAACATAAACATTCGTATTAAAACTAGCATAAGAAATGTCAATACTTTTTTCATAAACCATGAATGGTATAAAAATAACACATCCACAGTAAAAAATATCACAAAACCATCAATACAATATGGATGTTTTTTATGCAAATAAATCAACTTCAAATAAGCTTCAAATCCATCAAAGGATGTTGACATAGATGAAATCAAAACTATTTGAGAGAAATATCTCTTTTTTAAAATCATTTAAAAGTCAAATAATTATAAAATAAAACATTTAATTTGAAAATATCTTTATAATCTCTTAAGGGAAGCTTAAAATATTTTATAATCACGGAAAATAGCCACACCCTCCGTATAAGTTAAAAAAGACATTCTTACCTTAATTCTATCGAAAAGGATAAAAAGGACCTTGTTTGGAAAATGATGGAAATATTCCTTTGTAAACATATTATAAATATTAAAAAAGGGTACAAATGAAATTAAACCATAGTCAATAAAATAGTAAGAATTATTTGAAATACATTTTTAAGAATCATGGATTTGGATGATAAAGAGATCCCAGTAGATAATTACGTATAAACAACCTCTGATAATGAAAAGATTGTGAAATAAACCCTTACCAATTTGGTAACTTACAAAACATACACCCCAATAAAGAGGAATCATTCAATGAATATGTAAATACAAAAAAATTAATGTGTATTACACAAAGAATACAATTATTTCCAGTACATACACGACACAAAAGGTAATTGTGGCAATATGGCACAAATCTCACGGGAATAAGGAGTGAGATGAAAACCCATTACCTTGCACTTTACTTTAGTCGAGGGTACATTTAACCCCTTGTATGAAGACCATAGTATGTTATTAAATTATACCATAACCATATTAAAATTTATGATGTCATAAATTATTCATTTATGGCTTCATACAATCCATTTTATAATAATTTCCAGGTTATATTAATATTTCGGGTAATAATCGTTTTCTTTATCGTACGTGTTTTAACTTCTTACTCTTGATTGTATCACTTAGATCATGATTTAAATAATTACATAATATAAAACATGATTTATATATCATATATATTTAGAATATAAATATTTATAATAAACATATATATGAAATGGAAAACACCGTTTATGGAGATGGTAGTCCGTACTTACGCATAAACGATGTTTCCTTTTACATATAGTATTGAACGGAAGTAAGTGGATAAGATATATGTAAGTACATAAATACTTATATATACACATATATATATCTCTAGTAGAATTATTATGTCATATATTACATACTTATTAGTAATATATATTTTTATAATCGTCCTTGAATGGTGAACTTGGAAATGAATCTCATCACGTCGTGGAGAGTGTAATCCGTACGTACACATGACCAAAAAATATCATTCTTTTGACATTAAAATAATATTTAATTGGATGTTATATCATATATACATAATCATTATCATGTTATATTTATTATTTACATCAAATACACATCATTATTATACCCATCCAACTAATGATGTATTGAATAACAATTACACCACGATGTGGAGACAGTAAGCCATACGTACGCACGTGTGGTGACATGTCATTCAAAGGGCGGATAGAATAATGAATTTGGTTGTACCAAAATTATAATAACATCATAGTATATATAATTTTCTGGAGTTATTAATTTATAATGGAAACAACAAATAAAAAGGAAGTGGAAGAAGAAAGGAACTTGAAAGAGGGTGGTGAAATCATTACTTCTTCTTCGGGTTCTTCCTTTTTATTTGATCAAAAGGGTTAATTAGGTTGGCTTTTAGATAAAAAGAAGGCCTCTAGGTTGATGGGAGGATAGTTGAGAGGGTATTTGGGCTGGGGTGGGAAGATCCAAATGGATTAGAATGTGATAATTAGAGTGAAGGTCGAGTGCCCTTTTATAAGAGGTGTGAGGGGCACCTTAGGAAAAACATGAAATATTATTTTATAATTAATTTATATTCGGTTTATAATGGATCCAAATTGATTTATTTCGAGGATAATGTGGGGATGGAACGAAATACACTCAACCAATTTGTTTTAGGCAGGTCTGGGCCACTTTATTAACCTTATCTTTTAGTTTTAACTCTTAGTTAATTAGTTTGAACTTTACCATGCCTCTTTGTATTTTTATATTATATGGTTAATAAACTTACTATAAACTTCCAATATACTCCGATGTGGTACATTAATTATACAACTATCATGATATAAGTCATTTGGATGAAACTTAGTTTTTTAGGAATAAACTATCAATTAATAATATAATATTTGTTTTAAAAACTATTTTATTTCAATTTTGACATTATTTGATATTTTGTTTTTTGATAAATTTATAAAAGAATTATTACATCGAAAAAAATTAATATAACCAATATTAATATGTCATATTAACCAATAAAATTATTTTAATTCTTAAAAAGTCTAAAATTACATTTATTTGGGTAATTATAATATCAATTATCTTAAGCTTTCATTAATAAGGTAATTTCTGCATCATCATTGTGTCATAAATAAATTAAATTATTTGATGTATAAAAATTATAAATAAAAAACCATTATGTAGGAAGTCTATTTATATTCCTAATGAATATTTATAATTGAATTTATCTTATTTATAACCCTATATTAAAAATGTTTTAGTTATTAAACTTTGATTTTAACTCTTTTAACTCTTCTTTGAATTAAATAATAATAAATGTCCTAATCTAATCCAAGTGCACCTAAATGATAATATTTTATTCCTAAGGTTGTTTTTGGTCGAGATACACTTGTAAAATACAATTAAGACTTGTTTTTGGGTAATCTTAATATCATTTTACCCTTAATTATCCTATTTATTTTTAATCATGGTAAATAAAAGCAAAAAGTTACTACTCACCAAAAATTATTTTTATCTTATTGAACCCAATTTTACTCCTTGATATTAACCGTGTTTCTCAGATTTTTAAAATTCCACTCATAGAAGCAGTAAAATTATATTTTATGTGAATTTGAAAATTCTCCTAGGAGATGGGTAAAAGATGATGAAAAGATCAATAAAAATTTTATATATGTAAAATTATTATAAACTAACTCCAATGAATTACATTGAACTTCTGTAGGTATTATTTATCTATTTTTACCTCAAATAAAATTAAATAAAATAAACAATTATTTAGATAAATATTCTTTTTTAAACTATAACTCAGTGTTTTTCACTTTTCATCAAAAATTGAAATTTTTCAGAAAAATACCAAAAATTCACCCTAAGATAATTTCAATATTCTGAATCCAAAAATGAAATCCATTTTGAAAGATAACATTTATAAAATTTCAAAAAGTGGGTATTACTATTCATAATGGCTAGTTTGGTAAGTTATGGTGCGCTTGAACTCAATGTTTCCTGTAGTGCAAGTTATTGAATTAATTTGAAAAAATAACGTACTATGAAATATTGGGGTGTTACATTCTTCCCTCCTTCAATAAATTGATTCCTCGCAATTAGAAATTGTTCTTCAAAAATAAAAGGTTGAAAATAGAAAATACCATTGTGGGAACACCCATATTGGAAATTGGGTTAATAAAATTTAGTATTAATAAGAGGAAAAAGGGAATGAAAAATTCACCACCAAATTACGATCTCAATTAGAATAAAATTGGTGGAAATTAGAGACACATAATTCAAGGAAAAAGGTAAATATTTATACGGAGTGATTGAGGTCCTCAATCACAAAAAATTGTAAAATTGTGGGCCTCAAAGCCACCAATCTATGATGATTTAAAATACCATCGATTTAACAAAACGTAAGGTATTAGAATAACACATTTTTGGTTTTATGAATCCTTACCTAAAGATTAAGAATTTATTTCTTCATAGAATAAGAGAAGAAAAAAATGTATACTTGTCATTTAGATTTCCATCCTTTAACTAATTTCTACCAAAAACTCATCTTTCACTCTAAAAGATAACAGAACTTAAAAAAATATTCTATTTATCCTATTCGTATAGGGTTCCAAAAAATGAATTTATAATTCATATACCAGACCCTTTAAAAACTATATTATTCAATCCTAGACATCACGTGGGTTAGTGATAGATGATACACCTTTGTCTCCCTTCGGTTGCAGGTTCATGTCTCGCGACCTTGCCGGACGCGACAGGTTGCTGCCCGACCTCCACGTTGTCCTTTTATGGCAATCAAAAAATAATCTCAAACTATAATAATCGAGAATACTTCTGTCCAAACTCATAGTCCAAAATTTATAAGGAAGGTAAACACAATAAATATCATTTTTTCCGCGTAATAACATGTGAACACCTTCATCATGTATTATTTTAAAACACTGCAACATCCTGAATTACAATAAAACCTTATTGATTACATTCATGAGCCCTAATTACTAAGAGAATACTGGATATAATCCTTCTATCCAAAAATGCTGTAAACTCCAACAATTATGGAATATGAAAATCATTAATAAGTTTCAAGGTAGTCAAGAATATCCAACATAATTTATCCAAATCAATCATGTATAATTCCAAAATCACTACCTCGGTATCAGAACCACATTATGGTTTATCTTTCTCTCAACCATATATTTTCCAAATATTTAACCTACTATTGAGTCACTTTTCTTGGTTCCACACAATCTCAAGTACTTAATGAAATCGTACTGCAGTACAATCCTTATATACTCCATAATTATTATAACCAGTACATTGTTGATACAACACTAAAATGGCATAATTCTCTAATGGCAACATAAGCACTCTAATCATTCCTCCTCATCTGTGGTAGTATCACAACTTGATTATTATCCAATAGCATCATTTGGGGCATTCTTTGATGATTTGGACACTAGTTCGCATAGTGTCCCAACTCCTTTCAGATAAAGCATTGTACATTTGAAACCTTTTTCTTACCCTTGTAGTCACATACATGGTATCCTTTTTCTCCACACTTCTAACAAACTCCCATTCCATTCATGCAAGTTCCAAGGTGTTTCTTCCCATAGCTATCACGTATGGGAAATTCTACTTTTCCCTCTTCCCTTTATCAATATTTCTCGCTTCCATCCTTTTCTTCTCTTGCTTCCCTTCAAAGCCATAGGACCTAGAGAATTATTTACTTATCTTATTAACACATGATAATATTTCTTCATATGTCTAGAATACATGGGAGACTATTTCTCTTATAAATTTTGTCTCAATACTTTGAAATATATGATACTTCTTACTCTTTGGATCATACGTATTTCTGGAGTTCACATTCCTTTTACTAGGTTCCATTTCTATACAATAGCATAAAGTAGGTCAATTTATGAATTGCAATGAATAATCCCATACTTGTAAAATACCTAATGTAAAATGAATGTTTTATGGATATAATCCATAATCATAAATATTTTTTCATTGAATAAGTATATACTCATAAAACCTTCATAATTATTTGTAATGAAAATAATAATTATCCAATGTATATCCCCCGTGAGTGGCGTAACCAAGAGTGAAGCAAAGCCCGTTTTCATTCACTAGTTCCCATTTGAGTATAGATTAAAGTGGTGTTTTTTGGGTTTTACCCCTAGGTACATCTGTGCCAGAGCCTCCTCTACATGATCATATCCAAACATGGATGTATTTTCTTGGAAAACTCATAAAATCCCTACATTACCAAAATTCTATGAATTTCTTCTATACTAATCCTAAATGTCTATCTTAGGTCTATGTGCTCTAATCAGAGTTTATCTAAATCTAGATTCTAAGGTTATTGCTAAACTTCCTTTGATACTAACAGTAACTACTTGACCCCAGTTACCCAGAGTTGGTGCATTATTTTAATACATTGGCATGATTATAAGGAATCAAGTCCCAAATGACCGACCAGTTTAGCAGTCTTGGAAAGTAGATTACATACATGAATTTTATATTATACTTTATAACATACAAAACAACGTAAATAATACTTTATGAACACCATTTTTCTCTTGGTATACCCTACATATCAATTACAATACACTTCTTGGAATCATGGGAAAAATAAAACATAGAAATGGGTGAGCTCATATGCTCATTAAGGATAAAAATACAGTGGAAACAGTTATAAATAAGAATATACATTTATGGCAATGTATATTTAAAAAAAAAGCCTTTTAAAATTAAACTTCAGCATAATATGGACAAAATAAATTGTTGTAATCCCATTTACTTATTCACATAGATATTCTACTTGTCGAATAATCACATGCAATATCACTAACCACTTTCATAATGATGGAATTCATAATAACGTACTTTCATAACCACATAGTCAAGGACTTGTTCCAAGACTACAAATAATATTTTGTCAAGGCCTTGTGATAAGACACTAGTTTGTCTCATGAGACCTACCGATGCATCGAGGAGCTATTGCAGGCTCCACCCGTCACTTACTAAGTCCAATTCATTCCTCATATGAACAGTTTTAAACATAACATAAGCATTCGTATTAAAATTAGCATACTAAATTTCAATACTTTCACCATAAACCATGAATGGTATTAAAATAACTCATCCACAATAAAAAATATCACAAAACCTTCAATACAATATGGAAGTTTTGTATCATAATAAATCAACATCAAATAATCTTAAAATCCATCAAAGGATATTCAGATAGATGAAATCAAAACTATATGAGAGAAATATATCATTTTTTAAATCATTTAAAAGTTACATAATTATAAAATAAAAAATTTACATTGAAAATATCTCTATAATCATGTAAGGGAAGATACAATGATTTTATAATGGTGGAAAATAGTTTCACCCTCCATATAAGTTAAAAAATACATTCATACCTTAATTCTGTCGAAAAGGTTAAAAAGGACCTTGTTTGGAAAACACCGGAAAGATTCATTTATAAACATCTTATAAAAAGTCAAACAAGGGAATATATGACTTTAACCCATATTCTATAAAATAATCAGAATTATTTTAAATATATTTTTAGAAACACAGATTTGGATGATAAAGAGATCCCAGTAGATAATGACGTATAAACAACCTCCAATAATGAAGAGATTGTGAAATAAACCTTTACCAATTAAGTAACTTACGAAACATACATCCCATGATAGAATTATCATACAATGAATATTTAAATACAAATAAATTAATGTTTATTACACAAATAATAAAATTATGGGTAGTACATACACCACACAAAAGGTAATCGTGGCAATATGGCATATATCTCACAGGAATAAGGAGTGAGATGAAAACCCCTTACCTTGCACATTCCTTTAGTCGAGGGTAGGTCTATCACCCTTTATGCAGACCAAAGTATGTTATTAAATTATACTAGAACCATATTAATATTTTTTATATCATACATTATTAATTTATGATTTATTCTACCCATTTAATAATAATTTCTATGTTATATTAATATTTCGGGTGATAATCGCTTTCTTTATCGTACGTGTTTTAACTTATTACTCTTGATTTTATCACTTAGATCATGATTTAAATACTTACAGAATATAAAACATGATTTATATATCATATATATATTGAATATAAATATGTATAACATACATATATATGAAATGGAAAACATCGTTTATGGAAATGGTAGTCCGTACGTACGCATAAACGCTGTTTCCATTTTCATATAGTATTGAACGGAAGTAAGTAAATAAGATATATGTAAGTACATAAATACCTATATATAAATATATATATCTCTAGTAGCATTATTATTTCATATATTACATACTTATTAGTAATTTATATTTTTATAATCGTCGATAAATGGTGAACTTGGAAATAAATCTCATCGCATCGTGGAGACGATAATCCGTACATATGCATGAGGGAAAATATCATTCTTTTGATATTAAAATAATATATAATTGAATGGTATATCATATATACTGAATCCTTATCAAGTTATATTTATTATTTAAAACAAATACACATCATTATTATACCCATCCAAGTAATAATGTATTGAATAACCATTACACCACGACGTGGAGACGGTAAGTCGTACGTACGCACGTATGGTGACATGTCATTCAAAGGGTGGATAGAATAATGAAATTGGTTGTACCATAATTATAATAACATCATAGTATAAATAAGATACTGGAGTTATTATTTAAGAATGGAAACAACAATGAAAAAGGAAGTGGAAGGAGAATGGAACTTGAAAGAGGATGGTGAAATCATTATCTCTTCTTTGGGTTCTTTATTTTTATTTGATCAAAAGGGATACTTAGGTTGGATTTAAGATCAAAATAAGGCCTCTAGGTTGAATTTAGGATAGTTGAGAGGGTATTTGGGTGGGGTTTGGCCGATCCAAATGGCTTAGAAGGTGTGAATTAGAGTGAAGTGCGAGTGCCCTTTTATAAGTGTGGTGAAGGGCACCTTAGGAAAAACATAAAATATTATTTTATAATAAATTCATATTCGGTTTATAATGGCTCCAAATTAATTTATTTCGAGGCTAATTTGGGTATGGGTAGAAATACACTCAGCCATTAGGTTTTAGACATGTATGGGTCACTTTATTAACCTTATCTTTTAGTTTTAACTCTTAGTTAATTAGTTTGACATTTACCATGCCTCATTGTATTTTTATATTATATGGTTTATAAACGTACTATAAACATTAAATAGACCCCCAAGTGGTCAATTAAATATATACCTATCATTATATAAGTCCTTTGGACAACCCTTATATTTTTAGGAATACAATATCAATTAATAATATAATATATGTTTTTAAAACTCTTTTATGTCAATTTTGACACTATTGGGTATTTTGTTTTTGATAAATTTATAAAAGAAATATTACTTAAAAAAATTCATATAACAAATCCTAATATTTCATATGAACCTAGAATTTTTTTTAATTCGTTAAAAGTTAGAAATTACATTTATTTGGGTATTTATAATATCAATTATCTTAATATTTCAATAATACAGTAATTACTTCATCGCCATTGTGTCATAAATAAAATAAATTATTTAATGTATAAAAATTATAAATAAAATACCATTACATAGGAAATCTTTTTATCTTTCTAATTATTATTTATAATCTAACACGACTGAAAAAACAGCCTATACCCACGGTTCAAAACCGTGGGTATAGCCCCCAAAACCGTGGGGATAGCCTATACCCACGGTTTTGGGAACCGTGGGCTGGAACGGCGTCGGTATAGGTCCCCAGCCTATACCCATGGTTTTGGAAAACCGTGGGTATAGGTGTCCTTCCACCGTGTCATCGAAACATAGACAATTTCCACGATGTCAATGGCTTTTACCCACGATTTCAAAACCGTGGGTATAGGTCCTAAAATAATGCAGCCGCCGAGTTTCGATCCCGCAACCTCTTCGCTGCAAACACCGCATCTATCCACTACCCTAACTTCACATATATGTATATATATATATATATTTAGTTAAATATAGGTATAAAAACCGTGGGTATAGAGGGAAGAACCGTGGGTATAGGGTTCCCGCCAAAAAAAATTCCTTCCCGCGGAAAAAAAAATTTCCCGCGCACACAAAATTGACCTATACCCACGGTTTTTCATAACCGTGGGTATATGTATTTTATCCCAGACTTATCCCCACGGTTTTGGGGAAAACCTTGGGGATAGGGACCCCTATACCCACGGTTTTGGGAAACCGTGGGTATAAGTGACTTTTCATGACCTATACCCACGGTTTGCCAAAACCGTAGGGATAGACCCCCCTATACCCACGGTTTTGGAAAACCGTGGGTATAGGTCATGAAAAGTCACCTATACCCACGGTTTTCCAAAACCGTGGGTATAGGGGGGGTCTATCCCCACGGTTTTGGTGAAAACTGTGGGGATAGGTACATTTTCCATTAGTGTAATTTATCGAATGTAAAAACTTATATTAAAAATGTTTTAGTTATTAAACATTGATTTTAACTCTTTTAACTCTTCATTGAATTAAATAATAATAAATTCCCTAATCTAATCCAAGTTGACATAAATGATAAACTTTTATTCATAAGGTTATTTTTGGTTGAGTTAAACTTGTCCAATAGAATTAGGACTTGTGTTTGGGTAATATTAATATCATTTTTACCCTTAATTACCCTATTTATTTTTAACCGTGGTAAATAAAAGTAAAAAGTTACTATTCACCAAAAATTATATTTTTCTTATTGAACCAAATTATACTCCTTGATATTAACTCTATCTCTTACGTTGCTGAAATTCCCCTCACAGAAGTGGTAAAATTATTTTTTTATGTGAATTTTCAAATTCTCCTAGGAGATGGGTAAAAGACGATGAAAAGTTCAATAAAATTTTTATATATCTAAAATTATTATAATCTGACTCCAATGTATTAAATTGAACTTATATAGGTATTATGTATCTATTTTGACCTAAAATACATTTAAATAATATAAATATTTATTTAAATAAAAATTCGGTTTTAAACTAGAACTCAGTACTATTCATCAAAAATTGAAATTTTTTAGAAAAATTCCAAAAAATCACCCTACGATAATCTCGATATTCCAAATACAAAAATGAAGTCCATTTTGAAATATAAAATTTATAAAATTTCAAAAAGTGGGGTATTACTATTCATAACGGCTAGTTTGGTAGATTATGGTGCGCTTGAACTCGGTGTTTCCTATAGTGAAAGTTATTGAATTACATTGAAAAAAATAATGTACTATGAAATCTTGGGGTGTTACAATGATATTCCATAAATATTAATGAGTGATGCAACACATTTCAATGGTTATAATGAAAGAAATGTAAATAATGATTAAGCATTATAAAATAATAAGAATATCATAAATATAATAAATATTCAGTATATACATTAGTATAACCATCATTGTGACGTGATTATGAAAAATGAAACACATTTCTTTGTGTTTGTGGTAGTCCACACATAATCACAAGTGTGGTTTTATTTTAGCATATGATAGAAAGGAGGAAGATATTATTTGTTAATGAAAAAAAATGTATTATAATGATGAAAAAAAATTATTCATTTTATAATTTATACTGTATATTTAGATGAGGTGGATGAAGAAATAAAATTGAAAGCACTCAGTTAAGTGTTATACCTCATCATTGAGAAACCTACTTTTCCTTACACATTACGCCTTGGATAGATGGTATTTTATCAATACTAGAAGCTCCAAGATTTAGGGTAACTAATTTTTTATGGTTTTCTTATAGGTAATGCATGAAATAGAATAATCAAACATTATGAATAAGAGAGAAGAGGGGGTTCCCTTTAATGTGTAGGGGGAGGGGAATCCCATGAATTACTTGAAGTATTTTAAAAATATAAATTATTTTTCATGATCTTGTAGAAAACATTTATATATTTATAATATAAGTTCATGGTAATTTTAAATAATCTCATATAATAAAAGGAATAAATGTTTAGGTGTTTTTTAACCCCGATGTTTTAGTTTAAATGCCTTGTTTACAATTTTGGCCATTATCATGACATGAATGTTTTTAAACATTTTAGTTCAATAAGTTTATTATAAAAGGTAAAGTGAAACTTAAAGGAACATGGTTTATATTATAGAAAATATACCATTAACTCAGAAAATTATAAGTCTATTATGAATTTTAAATCATTCAGTAAAATATAATTTAACATAATATACCATTATATTAATTTTTAGTAATCTTCACATTGCATTACATTAAAAACAAAAAGATAAAAATTTAATTCGAATAAATACATTTAAAACTGCGTTATTCTGTTATATTTATCTATAAAATTAGATTAATTCAATAATTCATAAAATTTTAGAACTTCTAATATCATTAAAAATGAATTATATTATTTTTCTATTACATGATAAAATACTATTTTTATGTTGCGTTAACATTTAAGGTAATTATTCCATTACTAAAAATAAAAAATAAGTTACCATGATAATAAAATCCATTCTTCTCTATAATTTATGTTTCAAAATGATCTATAACTTTTTTATCCCTATGAAAAAATTGTAGAGATATTATAAAAGATAGAATGATGTTTTGTATATATTATTCATATAAATTAATTTTGAGGTTCTTATAAAAAAATGAAACTAGTTTTATTTATCATAGAATATTGGATTACTATGTCAAAATCAAAATCATAAAATATAACTAAGGTTACTGTTAGGTATATTTTTAATGAATTTTAAAATTATTTTTAACCATATATGCCTAATTAACCCTTACTAAGGTGGAGAATTTTTACCACATTTATTATTATTTTTAAAGGCCAAGACACAAAATATTATTAAATGGAAGGAAATATTACAAGAGTCTGGAGGAGAAAATTTTATTACAATATCATTCATAACAAAGAAGGAGCTCAACAGTTAAATCATCACTCCACGTAATGTCCTGGTTGATACCCTTGTTGGCAAGACCATCAACCACCATGTTTCTTTCCTAGTAGGTATGGGTGGATATGTATCTGTTCTCCTGGAGCGAGCTAAGACAATTCTTCTAACACACTGTATGAGACCAAGCAATGTGAACCACTCCATTCCAAATAGCTTGGATAATGGCGGTGGAATCACTTTCATTCAAAATATTATTCTATCCTTTTAGCTTAACGAAGTTGACCAGATGAATCACCGTAATCATCTCAGGCTCCAGGGCGGAGACAAATCCACAACCACCAAATAAAATGCCATGAAAATTCCCAAGAGAGACTCTGAAGATGGGCCCACAGACTGCGGGACCTGTATTTCCTTTAGAAGCGCCATCAATGTTGATATTAATCTCTCAAGGAATTAGAGCGTTCCAGAACACTTCAATGAAGCGCTTCAGTTGATTCTAGATCCTGTTGATTCTAAGCCGATGAAGGATGACAATGTCACCAACCGAGTTAGTGAAGGAGGCTTTCTGAAGGGTGGACGCGTCCCTTATAGAAATAATAATTCTCTCCCAACCTGCATTAAGATTGATTGAGGAACTATTTTGGATAATCACATTTCTATCATAGTAGATAATGTGGAGGAGCTCTAGAACGGTGGATAGAAAGTGATTTCTAATCTGAGGCGAAAGTTCCAGCTCCACACAACATTTGAGTAAATAGAAAATAGAGTCAGCAAGTAACCATCTGCAGTCAAAAATGTCAGTAACAAAATTCCAAATAGTAGTGGCTATGGAACAAGACAAAAATAAGTGATTGATGTCCTCCCTATGTTGATGACATAGGTGACATCTAGAGCTGAGGATGACACCAAAGGATTGAGGGAAAACCTCCATAGGTAAGCACTTGTGAGAAATACACCAGAAAAGATAAAGTCTAGGATGTTTGATCCAGGGTTTATCAAAAGTCTTAATCCATGAAAAATTAGACTTTGTAGAGGAGAAAAAATTCTGGTAATAAGTTTTGGAATCACGGATCCCATTATGATAAGGTTCCCAAATAAGTCTATATTCATCATTCGAAAATGTGTAGTCATCAACTATATGTTTTATATGATCATGGAGGTCTAAGTGAGAGTAATGAATTACTTCCTTTATTGTATAGTTTGTAGATTTTGGAACTGCATTTTAATGAAGCATGAAATTGAGGGGAATGCCAGCCTAGTTGTCATGCCAAAATTTCAGAGTTGAATCAGAGTTAAACATCCATATGGAGTTATGCATGATATTGAAAAAAGAGTTTCTAATAGGCGGCCAGAGGGAAGAATTTACATAACTCAAATTATGGGATTTGAGCTTTTCCCACAAAATATTTTTTTTGAAAAGAAATCGAGTCAGCTTTCTTGTTTATTAAGTTCCAATTGAGTCTGGCCTAGAGGGATTCATTAAAAAACGTGATGTTTTTTATTCCAATCCCACCTTTATCGAGGGGTTTGCAGAAGATAGACACAGGAACAGTGAAAAGCTTCCAATTAAGGATACTCCCTGTCCAAACAAAGTTCTTAATATAGTTATTTATTTAGTTAAGGATACTTGAAGGCCATCTATAAATCATTAGTGAATAAACCATTTTAGAGACATTAGAAGCCTTCACCAGGCAGATTCTACTAGCCATAGAAAGAGATTTTCCTTTCCAATAGGAAAGCTGATTAATGATTTGGTTTGAGAGATCATTAAAATATGAAGATCTAGGCCCACCCCAAAATATTGGAACACCCAGATAAGAAAAAGGAAAGGACCCTTCTTTGATACCAAGACTCTCAATGATGTAACTTTTCCTAGAAGTGGGTAAACTTTTTCCAATAAAGATAAATGATTTGTTCCAACTAATGGATTGACCCATGATCTCTTCATAGAGAGATAAGGTAGCTTTGAGATTAGTGATGATTCGTTTTCCACCATTAAGGAAAAGAATAATGTCATCCGCATAAAGGAGGTGGGTCGGAAAATTAAGGTTTCATACATCTTTGATGGGCTTAATTTCTTTTATGATGCACAAGAGAGGTGAGGAGAGGACTAAGGTAATAATCCACAATGGAAAAAAGAGTGGCAGAGAGGGGATCACCTTGTTGGACTCCATTTGAACATTTAAAATATCCGTTAGGGGATCCATTAATAATAATGGAAACAGAGGCCAAGTTAAAAAGAGATTGGATCCTGTTATTAAAAATATCATTGAAGCCAAAACCTAAGAGGAACTTGAAAATGAATCCCCATTCGATAGTATCAAGAGCTTTCCTAATGTCAAGCTTAATAGAAATGCTTCCACCTCTGGAGTTTTTATTAAGAGCATTGGTGGATTCATAAGCAAGGAAGATGTAGTCCTGAATAGACTGCCCCTTGATGAATCCAAATTGGTTGCAAGATATAATTTTCTTACACCAATAGGAGAGCATATTGGCCAAGAGGTTGGTAATAATTTTTTAGAGGGACTTGATAAGAGAAATATGTTGAAACAGGTGAATTTCAGATGCATTGGACACATTAGGAATTAAGGTAAGGAATTAGGCATTGATTCCATGAGGAAGGAACCCATTAGAGAAAAAAGTCTTGATAAGCATAAAAACATAATTATGAATAATATCCCAGTGATGCTGAACGAAACCATTGTTGAAACCGTCAGGTCCTGGAGCACTGTCAGGCATGAGGCTAAAGATAGTGTCATTATTCTCATGGTCATGGAGAGTGCTCAAGAGAAAATTTTTGTCTTCCTCCCAGACCGGGGATGGGATGATCCTGGGAAGGAGGTCCTTGTTAATTTGAGCCCCATTGAAGATATTCTCAAAGTAAGAAACCACATTATTTTCAATGGAAGCCTCAGAGTCAAAGAGGAAGTCATTGTATTTTAAAAAGGAAAGCGGACGACAAACTTTCATAACCCTTGGTAGATAATTGTAGAATTTAGTGTTACGATCACCATCAGAGAGCAACTTAGTTCTGAAAACTTGTTTGCGAATGTTATACTTAAGAAATGACAAGGAATTGAGCTTCATAGAAATGTTGACCTCATACTGAGGATCAGAGGAGAAGTTAGAATGGGTGGAATTATTTTTTAATTGGTTGAGATCAGTGTAAAGATTGGATATTTCCTTATCAATTTTCTTTCATTTAGCATTACACCAACCCTTGAGATAAAGTCTGAGATTTTTGATCTTTATAATACAAGAAAAGGCATCTGAGTGATGACTCGTCGAATTCAAGAAATTTTGAATAAAATTATAACTCTCTAAGTCACCTGACCAAGCATTGTTTAATTTGAAGGGAATACTGGGCTTTTCATGATTAGAGTGAAAGCGAACCAATATAGGATGATAGCACAAGAAATGTTTATGTAAGGTGATGCTAGAAATGGTGTCCCTGGCATTGAGAGCTAGGATATTCACGAGGGCCCTATCAAGTTTACTAGAAACCATCCTATTATAATTCCTTCTATACCAAGTAAACATGGAACTAGTGAAATTAAATTCAACAAGATTACAGTCTTCAATAGAGGATCTAAACACCCTGGAAGAGTTTTGAGAATGAGAAGGAACAAGTTTTTCACAAGGGGAAAGGATGGAATTAAAATCCCCAATCACTAACCAGGGGTCAGAGATAGAATTACCTAAGAGTAACACGTCATTCCAAAGGGGCCTACGATCCTTTTAGCGATTCTTAACATAAAAAAAAGTGTAGTACATATGGAGATAATCAAAAACATAATCATTAGTGATAATTTGATCAGCATAGTTTTGAATTTTAACATCTTTCAGTAAAGAGTGATAAAAGGTCCAAACAGATTCAACCATATTTCTATTATTTATAGAACCTAAAAAATTATAACTAGAGGAAGAAAAGTGCATAAAATTCAAGTAGAAGTTGACTTTTGGTTCAGCAAGAGAAACAAATTTTGGATCATGAGTCAAGATAGATATTTTAAGAATAGAAATAGTGCCAGAGTTAGCTATACCCTAACAATTACAAAAGATTACATCCATTAAAACCTTTTATTGGAGCCTTGGCTCCTTTTTTTCTTCTTGGAGCCACTCGAGCATTCGTTCTTCTTCGATCTACTAAGATTTGAAGAAGAGGTCTGAGTAGTCTTTACAACCTGTTTGCTCATTGGGGAATCAGACCAAAGGTTATTAGCATCTGAGATAACACATTCGTTTATTTTGGAGGGAGACTTAGTAACATTATCAGAGGACCTAGAAGGATCAATAATCTTGAGAGGGGTTCGAGATTGAGGAATAGAAGACAAAACAGGAGTGCCCTGCATGTATACTGTCCCTGTCAACTATAAATAAGTATCCATATCATTTTTAGTAGGTTATATAATGCCCAAGGATAAATTTTGAAGATAAGATCATTTAATAGGATGAGGAGTGATGAAATGTGGATCTTTTGTGAGATTCATACCTTTAGAGGCAGCCTGGGCAGTGGGCATGGAAGATAATTTTGCAAGAGCAGCTGTCTTAGGCTCTGTAGCCATCAGGAGAACACGAACAGAGGATTCATGGGGAGTAGGCGTGGAAATTACATCTGTAGGAGAAATTGTGTTTGACTTTAAATCCTCCGATACAACATATGAAGCCTTGAAAAAATGAAACCTTTGATGCGCGAGGGAGGATCCATCGATCCCTGACACCAGGGGCTCAGCATGCACTTGTACCAACAAAACAACATCATCCATCGATGAGGATTACAGAGGAAGTTCACAAACTCCCAGAACCATATGTTGAATATCTTCCAAGATTGTAAGCTCAATTTCAACGTCTTCCTATACATCGACCTGCTCTGCCTAGGTAACTCCTGAGCTCTTGCCTGGAAGATTGACTCTCTTGACCCAATCCTCTGTGCTCTTTTTGGGAGCATCATAAATAGTCAAATATGATCCTTTATTCTTCTTATTATGATTAACGTCCATCCATCCATCATCGGCGGGCAGTGCGACTTGGCTTTGCACCACCAGAAATTGCTGAATATAGTGGCTGACGATCTTATAGAACTCACAGTATAGAGACATTCGTTTAGTTTCAACATGAATCTCAGTTTTGTACTCATTCACAGTGAAAAAAATGACATCCGAGACCTTTTCAGAGATATAAACTTCAACCATAACCCTCACATAGAGACCGATATCTACATTCAATGTACGTAGATCAATTTTAAGCGGTGTACCTATGAAAGAAGAGATGTCATTGAGGATATATAGATGCCAAAAATTCCAACTGATCCCATAAAAATGCACCCAGATCTGAAACATGGAATTTCATGCAGTGTTCGTGTTGAAGCTATAGTCCCAGATGGGGATGAGATGAACCCTGGGCTTTAGTTGCAGATTTCATAACCTCTAAACTTGATCAAGAACCTCATGCGATTTTAACAACATGTGGAAGTACCCTTTGTTGATGGGAACCATCCTCTAGTCTGAGAAACCCCAGATGTGTGTGATTCTTGCTTTGACCTCCGGTTTGGACAATGGTTTGTCTCCTTTGAGGTGCAATATGCAACCAATTATCAAAAACATACACATTTACGAGTGTTACTACAGAGCATCGGGGTAATCTTCAACCACAAATTTTCCATCATCTGGCTTTTTTCAGAGGGGGGGGTACATGATGTCGAGGAATTACATAGATCCACACCTCTAAGTGCTTCGATGAAGGAGATGCCTTGTGGACGAACCAACAACAGAATCTCTTTCTTTTGATCATTGATTTTAAAAAACGCAGGGGTAGTCTCCCATTCAGGATCCAATCCAGCCATTAGAGGAGATCAGAACAAAAGAATAAGGTAATAGCACAATCACGGATCGAAGAAACCCTAGGTTTGTCGAAGGAGGCGTAGAAGGCAAGAGAGTTTTGCCGAATGTTCATTTTTCTTTTTCAATAATTCTACCCAACATTTATTATTTATGAGGCCATAAGTTTAGTTAAAAATAATTCATAAAACTAATTATATTGATTCAAAATATAGAATCCATTTTACATGTTTCAATATCCAAAAGTGTCAGAAATTTATTTTACACTCTGTTCACAAAAAAAAACAAAAATTATTTAAAAAAAATAAATTTTTCTCATAAAATTGAGTTTAACTTAATTCCATTCCATATAAGAACTATTAAATGAATCTTAAAAAAATTAAATTTTATATATTTTATAAAAATTTAATAAAATAATCAATAAAAAATATTAATTTTAATAATAATATTTGACAAGTATATAGTTGTTCATTTAAACATGGTGTTGCATGTAATGAAATATATCATAGAAATTATATTTTTTAAAGTGAATGGTATCGTAAAATCATACACAACTTATCTAAAAATGGGATAGATATCTTTCTATTTCATGTTATTTGGAATTGAGGGGTGGAAACTATGAAGGATTTTTTCCTATGCAATAGAAGGATGTTATGGTTGCCATGTGGGCTTCAAAAATGTCTTGGACCGCACCATGGTAAAATAAATGGATCTAGATAAAGGAATCCAAAGTAATTTTGTAACATAATAATGAAAAATAGGATTTATGGATCATAGATCTAGGAAATATAGATATCTCATTGAATAATGTAACCATGGGGGTGCGGTTTCTATTCACTACCCCATGGTGAAGTCTAAGAGGTTTCAACCATAATAGGGGGTCATATTTATATTTTTTGAATTATATACTATCTATTCACACACTAGATGAATTATAAGCAGCAATATCCATATAAACGTATAAATTTTATAAGTATTACGCATTAAATTGTTAGATTTAACTCGTATGGATGAAGGTACACTTTCCCCTGTTTTTTCTTTTGTTTTATTTACATTAATAATTTATAGATGATCAAAAAAGTGCATGTAATTGTTCTTGTTATTTTTAAATACTAATTTATAATGGATTTTTATGGATATGTTTTATATTTACTACCATTATTATTGGTTATTTTTACCCCTTGATTCTTCTGTTGTAAGAGGTGTTAATATGTAAAGCTCAAATCGTGGTGTAGGATTTGAGTTTTCAATATTTTTATGTGTATTTATGAGATTATTATTCTTTTTCAATACACTAGGTGGACATAAATAATTTGAATAATGATGATAATAATCTAGAATACTGAAAATGTTTGGTATTGGGTGATTTACATGTAGTTACAAGTATTTCATTACATTATTTTTTTGTTTCATTATTTCTATGTATTATCGAATTACCCATAGTATTATTTTACTGATTTTATAATATAATTTAACTGGAGAGTTACATAGTGATGGTAAATTAATTTACTATTATTAATATTCTGTTTTTATTCTTTCCTTGATTTTTATGGATTTTTTCATTATTATGTACATTATGGGGGCCTTTCTGGTGTGTGGAATGAGGGAATTTGATGCGACATGGATTTTTATTGATAGAAAGAGAATAAATTATATAATGGATACTAGGGTGAATTATTGAATTATATAATGAAAATTTACAAAAGGTTGTGAAATTTATGTTATCAAAGTGGAATGTTTATTCAATATTAATGGAAACACAAAGTGGTGTGATATAGAACCAAACATAAATTATGGGGGGGGTATAGTGTTTGTTTGAACCTATAGTTGTGGGAGTGTGTGAATCTATCATATTATTTTATTATTATATGAATTTTCTACGCACCCCACTATTTTCAGATAACCCAACCAACACAAAAATATTGTGGGAGGTATTTCCTTAACATACAGTATAGGGAGAAAATTGGTGGATAACTATCACCTCTCTCTAACACTTCCTTCAATATTAATAACTGGTAATTCTATAGGTGGATGATGTGATGTGTTGTTGGGTCAGTAATGGTTGGAGGGGGAAATGAGGTCAATTCCCTATGTGTTCAAGATAACTTACTACTATAGTAAAATTTTCAATGGTAATTGTCTACTTCCATGAGATGCAATATATGGTTAGTGTTGTGAGATATGATATATGGTTGGTGTCGTTAATGGTGTATTGTGAAAGGTTGAGATAAAAGTATGTATTCTCTTTGGATGAAAGTTGAAAATAAGTAGGAAAATATATCACATGGTTCTTATGAATTTATGCATCGAATTATTATCTTATTATAATTAGATGTGTTATTTTTTGAGTTAAACTTAGTGAGGCATTTAGATTAGTTAATCTTTGTTGGTTCTGGTCTGTTCTTCTATTTTTTCACGTAGGAATTAGTATAAAATTTTCTTTTTTCAATCGAAACCTTGGGTATGAGCTTACTGAGTTAGGTATCATACTCACCATATGTATAATTTTTTATTTTTTCTATTTTCTAATAGGGCCATGGTGATTTATATGGTAGATACTATCATGGATTTTAGAGTAACTCTAGTTATTGTGTAATGATTTTATTTTGGTATTTCTTTATTTTAGAGATGTTTTATATGTTTTTATAAACATGAATATGGTTGAATTATTTCATGAGGTTTTGTTTTTTCTATTTCATATTTTTTATATATTTTGGTTGATAATTTTCCCATCCTAGGATATTATAGGGAAATTCAACCAATTATGTGTTTTTATACTCTTAGTGAAAGAGTCCATCAAGGGGATTACTAGACGAGGGAATCTAGGGACACTTTTTTTTCAAATATAAACTATATGTGGTATTGTTGGAGGGGGTTCATGAACAATATGTATAAGAAGAGTTCATTATGAGATTAGTCAGAGTCTAATGATAGGAAATGGTGAGGACTGCATGGTTATTTAAGTTATGGATTTTATTTTATCTTATTTTAGAATTAAAAATGCAGTCAAACCCAGAAACATGATTTTAGTTCCCCCTTTGATTCAACAAATGGACCTTAATCCCTCAAAATTATATGGTATAGTGATGATTATTATATTGTAAATATTGAGGATTGGATCTTGAATTATGCATCAATCAATTATGTTTTTAAAGAGGTTTTCTAGGAATAAATAAGCGATTAAAATAAATGAATCAAAATAAACCAATTGATAACCATTTCTTCTTTCACCAAAAATATTATAATTGGTCACTATATGCATGTGGTTTCATTTGGGGTGGTTTAACAGGTTGTACATGTCAATCATAGAAGGGTCAATTGTTATTTGGAGGATGAGAAGTGGTAGAGAATGATTCATGAATTTCATCAACTGATCATAGAGAAATACGAATCCAGTGTTTCTAATCCAGATATATAAAATTGGATGGTGATGTTATTTATCACTTTCAACAATATTTGAGATTTATCAACATATTGGGTTCCCTCATTATTAGTCATTTGAGGGGACACAAGTGTAAATGTATGACACTATACCACAAGCACCAGAAGAAGACTAATGTATCCTAATATGACATCAAACATGATTTTAGGTTGATGTTCTTACTGTTGATGGTAATGAAATAATACAAGATAGAGTTTCCCCCCCATCAGCAATGGACTATGAATCTTTAGGATGATGTAATTATATTTAAATAAATACTATGATTTTCCCTTGACATATTTTAAAATGAGGAGACCCATGTGTGAAATATAGAAGAGGAGTTGTGCCTCCCGCTTTATTATATGATTTTTTTATTTACATTACCTATATATTTATTTGTATAGAAGAATGAATAATTAGTGGGGAGGGTGGAATAGGAGGTTTTAATTCCCCTAGTTAGATGTTTGGAGGGGCTTGTAAAGAATAGGGTTTCAAAAATATTATCATGGATAATAGGATAATAAAGGATTATGCCATCTTATAAATAATTTGAGATGTTAGTAAGGAACTACAAGAATTTAGAAAAATATTATGTGTCAACTTGTAGCTCCCATGTTCAGTGATATTATTGGGGAGGTCATAGTCATTATAAGTAAATGTTTTAATCAAACAATGATGATAAGTTTGTATTGGGTCATTGGCCCCCCTTCAAGAAGCAGAGAAAGTTATCGTTGAGGTAGAACTAGTTTTAGGGCATAACAACATATGATCAGTAGCCTATGCATTAGCTGTATTACAATTAGAGTTATAATTACCATATGTTATCCCATGGATGTATCTCACATCCAAGGAACTAAGATAGAGGAAAGACATAAAGTCCATTTGAATGAAAGTAGAGGATCAAACGGATGCTAAATGCATGTTATATATGTGCTTGTGATAGTGGGGAGTAATTATTTCAATGCATGATCAATATATAATATACATTGGATTATCATTCATTTTATTCCATAACATCACACTTCATTGTTGATCCCAACCATTTATGAGCACTAAGACTAGATGTAAATAGGATTTCTACTCCCTTGGTGCTATCCACACAAATCGAATGATTGAATAATTTGTTTGGTATGTTTTGTGGATGATGAATATTGATGGGGAAACACCATTCATTGGTATATTTCATTTTGTTATATATACAACCATATAGTTTTATTCCCATAATTGGATTAGTGTTTTCCCATTCTTGTGGTGGTTGACTATTTTTTGAGAGGGGCATAGTTTTATAATGATGATGGATGAAATATGGGTTTTTTGTTGGAATAGTTTCCCTGAGGTTTATAGAAAACTAGTGTCCTATGATTTCTTGATTTCTTAGCCATCAGTAGGGCTAATGAGTGTTTAGAAAATGGGAACCTAAATAGTTTTTTAGAGTTTCTGGATATTATTTCTTGTGGACATTGTGACACTACCCCTATGATGTGATTTCATGTTTTTTATATAGTTGAATAAATTTGTTACTCTAATTTCAATGGAACAATATATAATGGAACCATTGGAGTTGTTTGAGACAAGAATCATGATTCATGACCTATTAAAGAAATAATTTATTAGGACTACTATATCAAACTCTAATGGTTTTTCTCCATGAAGAATGGTGATAGTCTTGGATTGTGCATAGAGTAAAAGAGATTTAGTAATGAAATAACGAAGAATAATTACTATCTTCAAAGAATTGATAATCGCTTTTACATAATATGGGGATCTATTTATATTTCTAAAATAAATATATAGTATGAATATAACCAATTGAGTGTGAAAGAGGTAGACACCCCATACACTAAATTTTGATGCATGTATGGTAACATTGAGTTAATGGTCTTTCCATTTAGTGTAAAAAACATTCCATTTATGTTTATGGGACTCCAAAAACTTTTATTTTGAGAGATCTTAGAATAGTTTCGAGTATTTTTCATCAATAAAATTATAATATACTTGACATTCGAGGATGAGAATTTTGATAACCATATGATCATTTAATATATTCTATGACACCATAATACATATAGAAAAATGTACAAGTGGTTTTTATATACATGAGAGTCTTCTTTACTTATATATTTGATTAACAATAAGGGGTAGTAGTGGATATAATAAATATTAAGTTAGTTGTTTCCTAGGAAACCTAAAATTGTTTGGGGGAGGTCCCCAAATATCTTGAATTTGATGGTTCTTATTAGAGGTTCTGGTCTAACATCTCTCAAATTTCATCCACTAAAGAGAACTGGGTATGAATTTATTTGACATAATTTTTACTAATAAGTCACAATCTACATTTAAATCCATTGAGGTACAGTTGATCAACTTCCAAATCCCTTGATTTCCTAAGGTGGGACGAATTTTTTTAATTTTTTTGAGTATTTCAGATACAGTTTGAGATGTGTATTTATGACACCATTGGAAGTGATCCCTTAAGTTTCAAATATTTTAGTCCCCCATTTGAGTAACTAATCCCCCCATAATATATAGATTATAGTATTGTTGTTTTCCTATAAGATGAGGTTACATTAACTTATAGAGTAATTCTTTGTCTTCCTAATAGATCTAAAATCCTTGGTATATTTTCTCCCAGCGTGATCAGAATCTATTATAATTGGGGTGGATGGAGTTCATATAGGAATAATAATTTTGGATCTCCAATACATGATGAAATAGAAATGTCATGGTAGTCTGGATGAACATAATTAAATGGAGATCATTTTATAATGTTAGGATTTTTGGAGGGAGAATAATGAATATGAGACATTATATTTTTTGGAAAATGAGGTAGAGGGTAGATGATACCAATTTAAAATAAAAATAGTCCTTATTTTTTTGAGTGGGTGGATATGTTTCAGTGGGGATTCTTGGAAGTAGAGGTGATATATGATCAAATTGTTTTTGGGGCTCCCCTCTAGGATGATCTGATACTTTCTATCATTATATTGTGTTCTAGAGAGGGATGTTGTATCCACTGAAGATGGATAAGGGAGTCCATCATGAGTTTCATTGGTAGCTCATATCAATGAACTCCAAATAAATTAAGATGTATCATGAAATGGAGAGGTAGTTCTCATAGATAATGATGGTGTGGTTAGTTTTTTATTCATGGTGTGATGTCTATTCTCCCAGTGGGTAAATATATAATATCCAGTCATCGATGTTTTTTGCATCCTTGGGATGTTACCATGTATAAGTGGGAGGATATATCAATGGATTTATTCATTGTGATACACCATGACTAGGGTGGATACGGTGACATATGGGTGATCATGGATCAACTGATGATTTTGGCCATCTATATGATGTTCAAGGAGTTGTGTACCATTGAAATTATAGTGGAAATGTTATCAGATGTTATGGTGAGGTTTAATGGATCTTTTAGGACTACCATTTTTGTCGAGAAATTTTGTTTATTTAATGTGTATATAGGTGATTTCAGGATGACTTTTTCTCTTAGTTATATTGTTAAACATATTTCTTCCTCAATACAGGATGGTAGATAGAGAAAACCGTCCAGTTTCCTAAGGATATGTTGTGAGCATGCATCATGGATTCCCATGGACCAGGGGTGCTATAACTACCTATGGTTTATTTTACATATTTTATTACCACACATCCATTTTTATTTATACTTTAATGAAATCATATGGGGAGAAATATAAACGATCATTGAGTTAGTCTAAAATTGGATATGAAAGAGTTCTTTATGTTGACGATTTGTATATCACTTTAGAGGATATTTAAGTAGTTTGTTTGAGGGTGAATGTTGTGCATAAATTCTAGAAGTCTTATGCTATTATTATAAGGTATCCTTTGGAGTTTGATATTGGTGAATATATATTCATGATAGTTTCCTGTCATCACAGACAATAGAGGACTGACCAGGGAAACATTCTCTCACCCTAGTTTGTTTGAACATACTGTCTATGGGATCACATTGAAGAGTTGTCTTATATCGTGGAACTACATGTTCAGTTGGACTAAGATCATGATGTCTTCCATGTATCCCAACTCTGAAGGTATCTTCATGATGATTCCCATGTCATCGAATGGGGGATGTAGGATATTAGGGATGATGTGATGTTTTTTGGAAGGACCAATCAATATTCAAGACCATTAGTGGATTGTGAAGTGAGGGTGTGTTATCCCCCTAGTTTTAGTTTTAGGGGGGTATGAAGGTCAAAAAGAGATTACAAGGGTGTAGGAGTCACAAATATATACCCAATACTTATATATGTTTTCCCCTAATTTCTTTCTTATTTTTTTTGATATTATAATTTTTAGATGGTTCATGATTTTTTTTTCTTTTATGATTTGAGATTAATTTTTATGTTTTGAGGTATCGTGTCATCATTGTTTGAGAGGTATATTACCACGGAGTATTGATGGTTGAGTGGTAATTATCTTTAATATGTTTAGTTTTTATTGTCAAGGAGGCTAATCATATAAGAGGAATTTTTTATAATGTTATGAACATTCCAAGGCCTTCATATGTGGTTTCTTGGGGCTCCAGTTCTATGAAAAGAATCCTTGATGTCTTTTTCTTCTCATTATTAAGCTTTGGTGCATTATCAGTTTTACCACACCCTAGGATTGGGATTTTGGTTGTCTGTGTTAAAGATGAGGTAGTGTTTATCTTTATCAAGTAGATATGGATGAACCTTTTTTATTTTGTGTTTTTTTTTGTGGTTGTTAGAGTACTATGTCCATTTAAATGACTTGTATAAAAATTTTATTATCCATGATGGTTCTGGGTTTATTCATTATAAATTAGGTTATTCAGAAATTCCCAATGCGGGTGTAGTGTTGAGTGTGCCACTTCAGGGGCTCACATATATAACATAGAGAGCTATATCACACTACACCATGGAATTTCTGTATAGTGAGTTAGAAATGTTTAAGGATATTTCCTTAATTCATGGTATGAGGTGGTTGTGGTCTTCTCTTAAATCATAAAACCTTCCACAACACTGTGGTAAAATTAATATTTCCAGTTAATGGTTTTAAATTGTTTTTTATGAAATTGAATTTGGAGATTAAATGATCTAAGAAATGATAAAACTATATCTCTCTTTGAATTTATACTCTATAGTGAGTTTCATAATTCAAAATTCCTGGATGGACATCAGTGGGCATCACATATAAAAGTGGGGGCGACTATACCATTATTTGATTTATCTATGTCCCCTTTGATTCATAGCCAACATATGGGCTTCTCTATTCCTATACTACCATACCATTGATAATTAAAACCCATTGAATCATTAAATTTAATTATTTTGGATCCAAGTACACTCTCTACCATTATTCTCCCCATTTACTTGAAAACATTAAAATAGGGAGAATTATAGTATTGAGAGTATTTGTTTTTTTCATTTTAATATATTAATTGATAATATCTTTTTGTTTATAGGTTTCGGTGTGTTTCCATTCATTTGGTGACGTTTGACACATTATTTATTCCATTGTGAGTGTTAATTCTCATTAAATCTTCAATCAAGGTTTTGGATTCAATTTCTATTCCTTTTCATGTGCATTTATGAGATTATCATTATTTTCTAATATTTTGGGTGAATGGTATAAATTGGAATAATGAATAAAATAAAACAAATTAATCAAATTTAATTTAATGGTATGATATAAATGATTTCAAAAATATTTCCTTGAAATTTGTTCTATTATTTTTATTGTTTTGTGTTTTTTTCTTGTTAAGGAATTATTCCTTGTAGTGATTGATTGATTTTAGAATATTTATTAAATGATTAAAAACATAAATTTGAAAAATTAAATGACAATGTTTAATATGAATATTTTATTCTTTTCTTTATTAGTGATTCCTAATTTAATTTATTTTATGTATTTATTCCTCAATAGTTTGTGGCTTGGTGTCTTTGGAATTGTGCATCTTGGTGGCCTTTATTGTGATGCGACAGTTTTAGGTGTTGGTTTCTTGATAATAATTTTATAGTTATGGAATTACAATATTGGAATATATAATTTTTTTAGGGACATATTATTCATTTGTTCAAATATATAGTAATAACTAATAGAATAATTGTTAGGGGATAATTGTTTATTTTAATTATGTAAATAAAACCTTGGTTATGTCCCTAGGTTATGTGTGTGGGATTTTGTTTATCAATTATAATATTTACATAGTAGTGTCATATTACAAGTGAACATATGGTGGTTACGGGGATGTTTCTTGTGTGAACCTATAGGAGGGTGATTTTGTGATTGAATTGAACCAAGTTTAACATTACTTATATAATACATTAATTAGATGATTTAAATAATACATCTCAAAATTAGGAACACAAACCAATGAACTAAGGTTTACTTTCACGAAGATTACAAATATAAATATCTTATTTCAAAACATTGTGAAAATAATACCATAAGCATTGTTATAATAAAATTTATCTTGGTATTTCACATTACATAATCATCATGATAGCCTAGGGATTAGAAACATAAGAAGTGAGTGAGACCAGATGCTTAGTATGTCAAAAAAGTTCATAATGTATCAGTTCATAAAGATAATATAGATCAAGATAGTGTCATAAATAAAATATTAAAAGATTATAACACAATATATGATAATAATAAATCAAGTTAGAGAAACATAATATCATAAAAAAATGTTAAGGATTTATAAATGATATGGAATTCATAAAAAATATCAATAATAATATAACATGTGACCATGAAATAAATTTGTAGAATACTTTAATAAATAACATAGAATCCTGAAAAAAAAATCTATTTCACGGAAATTAAATTCATCCTATAAATTTGGAATAACTTGATAAAAAAAGTGAAATGTGGTAGACCCATATACCTAGAAAATATCGCAAAAAAATATTTCATCCTACTTTTCAAACAAAATGAGGAAAAAAATTCTTGAATATCATTCATCAAAAACACATGTCACTAAATCCTCCTACATATCATTCAAAAAAATATGTGAATAATTATTCATATATATCATTCAATAAATATTATATTGTTTCATGTGGTACAAAAACATAACAATTACATTGGAGTGATATGTATTAACCCCCATTTATTATCCATAATTATGCCGTAAATTTCAAAGCAATCATCATTTTACCTTATCAAACCCATGGAACAATAATGTGAGTCTTAAACATAAAAATCAAAAAAATAAATTTTTCTTAATGCACTAATGGATGTAAAATGGGATTCAAACACATCAAAACCGTATAAAAAAATATTAGGAAATAAATTGTTTGATTATAAAAACTTGGTCACCCAAAATAACCAAATAATAATAGATTATATATAATGAAACATTTAACATAAATCCCTTTTATAATAATAATTTTAAAATTTAAGAGATATAAAAAAATTATTTTCTATAAAAATCATTTCTTAAAATCATATTAAAAATTATAGGATTTTTATTTCATATTTGAAAATATATTTCCTATGTATCAAGAGAAGACTTCAGAAACATTACTCCAAAAAATTCCAATAAAGAGTCCTTGAAAATAAATAAAACATACTTCAAAATGTGAAGTTGTATGGAAGTATGTAAAATTTATGTATGGAATGTTATTTTAAATATTCAAAAACAACTTTATTTAAAACTCAAATTGTTAGATGAATAAAAAATACTTCAATTTAATTGAAAAGTAGGAATGAAGTGATTATTGGAGGTTTAAATAAATTTAATTCCATTAGGGAAAATATAACATTTTAAGGATGTAAAATCATTGATATGGAAGAAAAATACATTAGAATTAACATGAATTATTATTAAGAATATTTATTTTAAAAATCATTAGAATCGTGAAGGGAGAAGTCTTAAATGTGAAACATGAAACCTCCTGATAAGAAGGCAGAATTAATCCACGAAGTCAACATAATTACGAATAGATTAATATTTAAATATAAATTTCAAATAAGAGTGATGATAACCAAATGAAAATATTTTATTGCATAAACTCCTTACAAATGATGAAACTTTTGAATCAAATCCCAATGATTGGTATAACATTAAATAAAAAAATTTATATTAAAAAATATAAGATTATAATGACTAAAAATTCCAATAGTGAGGTATTTTAAAATTATTAATGGAAACATTGATTATAGCATATACTTGTCTCAAGAAATTTATATTGTAAAGATAGAAACTATTACCTTGTTTTCCAACATAAAAAAATGTACTCTAGAATCCTATATTTAAGGATTATTTCATCTAAGAAAGAGGGTAATGATTTTTTTCATGGTATATTAGGATGAGAAGAATTTATTTATAGTTTATAGTAATTTAAAATAGAGGGTTGGTTATATTTTCATATATATATAAGATGTTTTCCTATAGGGGGAATTGAGGAGATTAGTAACCATTTTATATATGAAATGGTGTGTCATTTTTTAAATACAATAAATGTTTATAAATTTTGTGAAACTAGCACGGAATGTGGATAAATGTTCTATAAATAATTAAGTGGAGAAAAGATAAGTTGGGTCATGAACTCCACCACTTAATTAGAATCATGATTTATGTTAGGACCTTTACATCTGAGGTTACTCATTTTTATCATTTTAGTTTCCACTAAAATAACTAGTTTTTACTTTTCTTATTTAACATTTATAAAAAAATTAAAAAAACTATTATTATATAATTTAAATAAAGTGATTTAGAAATTATAAATTATTGGTTATTTAATTGCTAAAATTGATACTGATTATTTTTAAAAAAACTGATTGTAATATATATTAGATAACAATTGTCTAAAAAATAACTTAAATTCAAAAATAATAACTAAGGGTCTATAAATTAAAACAAATTTTTTCATTAAATTATATTTTTTATTATAAAAAAAAATATTTTTTCTTAAATATTTTTTCATATATATCCTATTCAAACATATGGTCTTATAATTTCATATATATCATGTTATTTTTAAAAGCTAAATTTTTTACTATTCACCTAAAATTCATTATTATTATAAAATATGAAATATAATATTAATCCCACACTACCATGGTATGTCCAAAAATGAATTTAATATATACATATTCAGATCAACAAAATTTATAATTTTTTATTTAAAAATTAAAAATATAGCAAAAATTTTGTTTTATATGAAAACACTTTTTTATATTGAATATTCATTTTTAATATACATTACGTGGTATTCTAGTGTTGAATTATTATTCATAAAATAAATATATATTTTAATTATTTAATCAAGATAAAATTCATTCTTTTTAATACAATTTTTATTTATGGAAAATATTTTTTTAGTCATAAATAAATTTTACCAAAAATGACTTTTAGAAGCGTATATAAATTCAAGATATATATATATATCATTAAATTTTTATATAATATTGATTACTAAATATATATTTTATTATGACCTCCCTTTGTGACCTATGTATCGGGTATTATTTGTTCACTTTTTCATGTGGCGGTTCATCAAGCCTAGATATTGTGGCAATCTCAGTGAACTTGAACGTATCCCATAAAAGGTGTTTCAGAAACCATATTTTTTTCATTTGAGCTAGTATTTGTCAAGGTATCACCATAGTGAAGATACATATCATCCATTTTCATAAAAATGTGATTTACAAGGAATAATTACACTCCATGGTTCTATTTCTTCTTATATTCATTATTGATTTTTAGAATGTTTACTTCAAATTATACCAGTTAATTTAATTCCCAGGCATTAATTTTAATATTTAATATTCATAATATATGAATTTTTTATTTTAATTTTTTTTTTCATTTGAGATATTCTATTAACATAATATTTATTTAAGGATAACATATAGTGTAATATCTGGTTGTTATTTAATGGTTGAGGGAAAATACCCCTTTATTGAACATAAAAATTAAGGAGCCCCTTTTGAGAACTAGGTTATAAGGGAACCCATACAAGACACAGTGGAAATTTGGCCTTTAATAATCTTTTCTTAGAGATCTGAAATGGTCTCAAATTATCAGAGGTAAGAAAATATCAAATCAAGCATCAATAGAAGGCTCATCGACCCCACCCCCAAACAATACACTAGAGGAAACATTCAATTATGATGTGTCTCCCCCTTCCAAGAATTTGCATCGTGCTAGTCAATACAACACGATACAGAAAAAATCCACCCCACATATATAAAGTGTGTCATCAAAATATTAATTTGAACATACAAATGGATATAGATATGGTTATGTAAAATTTATTCATGTTACAGGGTATAATATTTTAGATGATTTCTATCTTATAAACTCATAAATATATTATTGTCCAAGGAAGAAGATTAATCATAATATTTAGTTTCTCATTATCTATTTGATCCAATAGAATATTTTTATTTTTTTTATTAATAGACATTATATAATTTACATCTAAAGCGTGTTCATAATCCCCCTTGGATAGACTATCATTGGTTGATATGAAATGTGGTTTTTATTCCAAATAATTCTTCCTCTATGTGGATAAAACCGATAAATTTAAAAAATACCATAATATTTATTAAAATGTATAATAATAATATTTTTAGGAATAATTTTTTCACACACATTGAATAGGGATACAATATCCATAAAACTAGAAGTTTTCGTGATATCAAAATCATTGAGAAGGTGATTTAATATTCACAGAAAATCTATTTCCCTTACTCGATTAGCCTAAATAGATTCAAATTCCAAAAAATATGGAGTATATGGTGTGTTGACATTTTACTCATTTCATTCATGAAATATTACTAGTATTAGAGTTATTCCATTTCTTGTGGAGAATGTTTATTCCAATAACAATATGTAGTATAGGGTTATGAAATAAATTTTCCTAATTCCCAATCATTATTCATTTAAAGAATTAATGAGTACGAAAAGAATTATTAATTACATTCTCATATTATATTGTCCATTTTTATCCTTTAAGAATTATAACTATTAATAGGTATCAATAAAACATTTATAAAATCTTATGGACCAACTAATGATGTTTCCTTGGTGCCTCATCCCATATTTTTGATGTATAGGAAATAAATCATTCCTTTATCAGTTTTCTCACTCTATCTATCACGAAACCCTATTTATTTCTAATATTTTGTATTTGGTTATTAGGATGTGTTCATATTGTTAATAATAATTCATTATATCTTGAGGGATATATTTATAATTCTTCAAATTTTATCTCTATTTCTGATGGGTTCTTCATGAAGGTCATATTTTTGTTAACCCTCACACTCGTGGTTCCTTATTGTCATATTTATTGTAAAAGTAAAAGGATTGACATGAGAGATGAAACATTAACATTAAGGAGAAAATATCAGGATACTAGAAGTAATTTATCCTAAAAAACATCGTGATTATTTAAATTTTCACATTGGGAAATAGTTCCTTTGGTTTAAACAATATCAATAGTAGTTTGAAATAAGTTACATTAAATTGGGTTGTCTTACACCCCTAAACCGAATCCATCAAAATAACTAAGAAATTAATCCATCAGAGTGGTTTAAAAAATCTTATGATAATCCAATGAATATCACATGGTATTTTTTAAATAGGATTGAAGTTAGGCCTATTTTTCATGTGATAGTTCATTATTGATTAAATACCTAACACACCGGCTTTAGGTTTACTACACATATGTTCAACTCTGCCATAGCCTACAACAATTTTTTGTATCCTTCCAATTATTTAATTTATATGAGAACCAGAAAATCACTACTTTACCAAAAACATAGGATATATTATTATAATTAGTCTCATCCCTTTGAATTTTTCTAGGGGATTTCATTAAAATTATCACAAAATAATATCAAAAAATAACTAAACCCCACTCTAATAAAAAAATGAATCAACACAACACAAATATGACAAAAGTAATAAATTAATATGATTATTTGAATAACACATCACACAAATAGTCACAAAACCCATAGAAATATATGTTTCTGTCATTGATATTAGACAATAAATCATATTTTTTGACAACACTCGATAACATTTTTCATGAATCAAGATTCTCAATACCATTTTCTAAATATATCAGATGATATAATAATCATCACAACCCAACGAATAAAATCATAACAATGGTTTGAGGTCAAATAATCATTAATAGAATAACATATTATATTGTATCAAGTTATAAACACATAAGTGAACATGAGGGAAAAATAAATATCATAACAAAATATTATAAATCCAAATATGAGAATAATAAATCTTTTTATAAAGGAATATGGTCACAAAAAGATCATTAAGGAAGCATAAATTATATGGTATGGCTCAAAACAAATATTAATAATCATATAACATGTAAAATGACATGAAAGTGAATAATAGATTCAAAAATATGAATCAATCCTAAAAAACCAATAATTTAACTGAAATAATCTCATCTTAAATGTTTTTGTAACATTATAAATATTATGGAACTTTTTCAATATTATAAGAATAAAAATGATAGTAAAAATGATTTATACATCATGTAAACTAGAAAACATGTGAGGAATGATTCCCATAACTCAATCACAGAAAAAACATGTGAACAAAGCTTTTGAAGTATCCTTCACATAACAATAATTTGAAAAAAGATTCTTGAATGTAATTTATAAAACATTACACTATCTCATGTGATTTGAAATAAAAATGAAGGTATTAGAGGGATATATGAGACCCATCCTTCATAATCCATAAAAAATTTTCCATTTAAAATGAATTGGCATACTATCATATAGAACCCATAAAGAGAAAATGGATTTTAAAAATTCAAAATGGAAAATAATATCTTTTTACAAAGAACCCATGGATGTTAAATATGTTATATAAAAAATTAAAAATCGCATAAAATAAGGACATGAATTAAATATTTTTATAATAAACATAATATCGACAAAAATAATAATATAATAAAACAATATATAAGGTCAAAATAATGAAAATAAACTCTTTTAGGATGATTGATTTAAAAATGGAAGGAAAAATAACAATGTTTATTTTTATTAAAATTATAATCTCAATATCATTTTAAAAAGGATATAATTTTCAGGATGCATCCAAAATTCCTTTTTATTAAGATAAAGAGAATATTTATTAAATAAATAATTCATAAAAACTCTAATGTGGATTCCTTGATATGAAATGAAATATATTATAATATGTTAAGTAGAAGGAAAATATATAATTTCACTGCAAGGAAAATCCTTTTAAATATTTTGAATCACATTTATTAAAAACATTATTGTGAAAAGGATAATGATAACAATAAAATAAAATTAATAAATGTGAAAAATGAACCATTTTTTATTTTAAAAAAATAAGATTATACTAGGGGAAATATAACATTGGGGGTATTTTAAATAAAATATATGGAATAAAAACTATTAAAAGTAATAGGAATAATTCTTAACAAAGTCATCATTATGAAAACAATAGAATATTCAAGGAACAATAATTTCATTTGAAACATGGTTTCACCTCAAATTAATGTTTAGATATAACATAAAATCACAATATATCAAAATATATTAACATTGAATCATAATAGTCATTTAATAGTGATTATTACTAAGGGAAAAGATTTGGGTCATAAAATATCCTTAAAAAATTTATAACTTTTGAATAAGAACCCCCTGAGAGACATAACATTAAATAAATCAATGAATTTCATGAAATATAAGAGTCCATAAAAAATTACAAAATGGAAGTATTGTTAAATTTAAAAATGAAACATTTTTTATTTTATAACGTGTCTAAATGGAATCAAATTTGATGGAAGGAGACCCACATGTTATTTCCCCTCATTGTCTAACGCACTTTAAAATCCTCTATTATTGTACTATATATACTGCTATGTGGATTAATACTTATAAGGATGGTAATTTGAGAATACCCAAACTATGTTAGGGTTTTTATGATTATAAAGGATAGGTTTGGGTTTCTTTTGGACCGAACATATGCGGTTTTGGGGTGGGGGAATGTGAGGAGAGGAGAGACCTTTATTGAAGTGATAAGGAGTGGAATTATTTTATGTATCCCATTTTTTAATAATGTGAAGTCAACATCAAGGAAATTGGTTCAAACATATTGAAATATTGTTTTGGTAAATAATTATTGTTGTTACAATGAACTACCATTAAATTAGATACATATTTTAAACATTTTATTCCATTTACCTCTGGTTAATAATTTTTTTACAAAATCAGTGTCCGCAAAGAGAACAAATTTTTCCCTAGGAAAATTTTCTTTTATGCCCCAAAATTAAATGGACATTATTATTAAATTTAGGAAAATATATTCTTTTTTTATTTTTATTTTTTATTCTGTTTGTAAAAGTGATAAAAACTATTTTAAAAATACCAAATGAATAGTATATAAATTTATTTTTAGTAAAAGTATAACTGAAATTATAAAATTTGAAAAATGGGTTTATGAATTTTAAAAAATATTTAGAATTTATAAAATCATTTAAAAAATACATATAGTCTCTTATAAAAACGTTTCATATATTTCCAATTCATAATTATATATTAGTAATTTCATAAAATCAATGTTATTTATTAAAATTTTATTTTTCAGTATTCACCTCAATATCTATTTTTTTAGAAAAATTACAAAAATTATATTAGGATTATACGACGAAGATAAATAGAAAATATAATTTATTTTATATAATAAAATCTTAAAAAATTAAAATTTAATATCTATTTTAAAATAAAAAATATAGTGCAAAACTATTTTATATTAAAATGAATTTTGGTATATTAACTTCTCTTATGCCTATAAATTTCTATTTAATAATTTGTTATCTTATTAATCATAAAATAATTATATATTTTAATTTTATTGTTATTATAAACATATATCCGTGCTATAAAAGTAAAATTTTGGAAAAATACAATTTTATGCAATATTTTAATTTAGAAAAATTTAATTATCAAAAAGCATCTAAATTCATGATATATATATATATATATATATTAAATTTTGATATATTCCTAATTTAGACATACATAATCACTTATGATCAGCTCATGATACCTAAGCATCAGGTAAGATATGGATGAAATTTTATATGATGGTTTAGAATGTATGAAAACTGTGGCAATCTACAAGATCTTGAACTTCTTCCATATGTGGGTATTCTCAAAAAGTAATTTCTCTAATTTATTGTGGGATTGTTCATGGGAAAGACCGAGCGATGATGAAACTCTTTGTATTTTGGACAAATGAGTATCATTAGGAGGACTTCATCTTTTGGATTCTATTTATTCTTACATTCATTATTCATTTTTTTGTATGATTGCTTTAATTTATGCAAATTAATTTAACATTAAAGATTAAATGGTCATATTTAATATTAGAAATATATCGATGTTTTTAATGCAATTTATTTTTTTGTGATATACACATTTAAAATAATATTTATTTAAGGATAATATAAATTGAAATCTCGAGTCATTTTAGTAAGAGTATTATATAGAATTATTATTTTATGACCTTTATATTCCCCCACCCATGTCAGATAACCCAATAATTCCCTAGAGTGTATGGGGGATATAAGTGGATGGTTATCCCCTCCGACCGTCTATCCCTCAAGCAAAATATTCTGGTGATACTTATAGTGGATTGGTAGATATTTTGGAGGGTTCCTTGCATTATTAGAGAATGACATGAGGTTTATATAAGCTGTGTTCATGATACTTTCATCCATGGTTTCTAGATATGATATTTACAGTTGGTTCTATATGATGTTATATTTCATTAGTTCCATAAGACGTAATATATGGCTGGAACTATTAATGATGGATGTGGAAGGGATGAGAGTAATGTATGTCTTCCCATTAGGTGAGAGAGTAAAATACACACAAGAAATGGTTTTGGGGTGCATATAACTATATTCCATTGATTAATATATAATTATAATCTGTTTCTTTATTTTGGGAGGATGACTTTGTGAGGTATCTTGGATATTAGACTTATGTAGTGTTTTGTAACATTTTTAGTTCATTCATCAAAGAATGAATATTATTTTTCCTATTTTCATTAGAGACCAAGGGTATGATAATTATGATAATCCATGATATAACTCATTATGTATATATAATTTTTTAGGTTTCCAATAGTCCCTTAGTGATCAAGATGCTCACCACTAGCTTAGATTTTCATTTTTTTTACTCCATCGACATCCTATGTGGGATATTAGTATAGATGTAAGTATATTAGATAAAAAAATACAAGAGGGGGTGAATTTTAGGTTTAAAAATATTGTATATAATCAATTAAGAAATTACATAGTTTATGATTTCTTAATCTAATACAATTCACAACAAATACAATTTACCATATAGGTCTTGCATCCGATGGATATGATACATTGAAATACCACATGCAATGAAGAAAAATTGTATTGGAATTGAATAAAATGATCAGATTAATACAAATATAAATGATTATACCATAAAATTTATAGAATCTATTAATATAATAAGTAATGAATGAATCATAATTGAAATTATTTCAATATAAATGAATGTGGATAGAAAAAAGAAACAATACAATTCCCTTTCTATTACAAGTATAAGTGGAAAGTAAAGGTATTACAATTCTTTTATCCCAAAGTGTAGGGTATCCTTTCACCTAGGATAAAAGGTCTGTCTTACCACAACCATGGAATGAACTTCATACAATGATAATTACAAACGCCTACATATCCCTAGAAGCCCTCTATTAATAATGTCACGAACCGTCCTCGGGGCTCGTGTCGTGACTACCCCAAGCCCGCCTTCCATAGGCCAGGGGCTGCAGTCTAGCACCAAAGGTGTAAATCCCGATAACTGGGAAGGCATTGCCTTTATAAAAGTAAACAAAACACCACAAAGTACAAGTAGAAGTAAACACTAAGTACAAAATAACTGCTGAAAAGGAAAAGGGCCAGAATACAAACCCAACTGAATAGTACAACTACAATTGAATGGAAGTACAAAAGAAAAGACAAACAACTGGAAGAATAGAAACAGGTCATGGGTCGACCACCTTGTATCCTACCTGAAGGGTAGGTATAGATAGCGCAACTCCTAGATCGTCCACCACGGATCCTACCTGAAGGGTAGGTACAGATAGCTCACCTCCAGGATCGTCCACCACAGATCCTACGTGAAGGGTAGGTAAAGATAGCCTCCACAATGCTCTCGCCCGTCAAACACCTCCGAGTGTCTTCTCGTTGTTAAGTCCACCTCCGGATACTGAATCGTCGTGAGATCCACCTCCGGGTACCGTCCAGTGCTCAAACACTCGGCCTCTGTCAGCGCTGCCTGTCGTCTGCAACCAACACAACGAGGTGCGGGCATAGCCCGTGCATGGGTGAGTATAACGATACTCAGTAGGGACCCCGAGACCCTCAAGGCCTCTCTAAATCCAATAAGGATAACCACAAAGCAGAATCACAACAGAAAACCCTTCTTAGTTATAAGCCCATACTTATACCTAAGTTGTCAAGTAACCCATCTCAATCATGAGGTAAACACAAAGGTCATGAAATCAACGGATAAACACTACCCAGGTGTATGCCCATACATATACCTAAGTTATCAAGTGACCCATCTCAATCATGAGGTAAAAAAAAGGTCATAGACTCAATGGATAACCACACCCCAGTTATATGCCTGTACATATACCTAAGTTGTCAAGTGACCCATCTCAATCATGAGGTAAGAACAATGGTCATAGAATCATCTCAACCCAGGATTTTCATTATCAAAACTATAACTGCTGAAGAGCCTCTTCTCTAGAGTGTACAGTGGTCCTGTCACGACTCCGAGGTACTGCTCACTAACCTAAGACTACTGAGGTACTCCTCCTGTCGAGTACCGCGGGTCAGCCACCCAAACACAGTAGTGCTTCCCACCGGGGTATGCCACCCAAACACAGTAGTGCACACCCCCTAATAGCCTGAAGAGGTACTCTCCGGACAAGTACCGCGGGTTTGCACTGTCACACATTAGTGCTCCGTCCGCCATGGGTCTGCACCGAAAAAATTAGTGCTCCGTCCACTGGGCTAGTCGACTCACTCCAAGTCGAGTCGGTGAAGCAGTCGTTATGCCTTAGCTGGCTACACGGTCTCCGTACTCCGTACGCTCATCTCTGGGAAGGTCCACTCCACGAGCTACAGGTCAATACTCCAAATATCTCAATTTCCCACGAAGAAGTATCTCAAAGGACCGCCTCATCATAGGGGTCTCAACGCAACAGACGGTGCGTCAATCGGACGCCCGGTCTGTGAGTTATTAGCCTTTTCATCCCAGGGGCCCGGTTGGTTTCGTGTGCGAACCAACCTGGCCGTATCTCAACTATACCCCGAACACTCATAGGGTATACTCATAGGGACCATTTCTCAACGTGATCACCAACGCCGCTGACGGTTCGTCAAACAGACGTCCAGTCTGAAAGTTATCAGCTTTTCCGTTCCAGGGGCCTGGTTGGATTTCGGGTACAATCCAACCCGGCCACTATCCAACTTCAACCAAAACTCAGGATAAGTATGCCAAAAGTTCCGTCTCATCAAGAGTAATCCAACAATGTCGATGGCACATCAATCGGACGTCCGGAGCTCAAGATATAAGCGTTTCCGCTCCGAGGTCCGGTTGGTTTCGGGTTCGAACCAACCCAGCCATACTTCAAATGACATTGGTTAATTGAACCGGTCACACCATTGTGATCCATATGAAAAAACACACGAGATGGACTACCCATTGGTCCAAAATGGATAGCCGGTGAAAAAGTTGCATTTCACCGCAACACGCGCGAACCGGGCCTCGTGGGGCCCGTGCCTCGACCTCGACATAAATATCCAAAATTGGTCTTCAAACATCCTTCTTAATTCCAGGGTTGCAACCTCCCAGATGGTTCGACATTCTGAAACCGTATGAGAGAGATATGTCCGATACAAGATCCCGTAATAATAATAATAATATTATTTGGTGTTTCGTGGGCCCAAGCCAGGAACCAGAATATAGTATTCAAAATTAGACTTGAATTGACCGTATTGATGTTAGGATTACATCGCCACTGACGATAAGCTAATCGAACGTCGCACACATGAGTTATGGCGGGTCAAAGATTTAATAATAATATTAAATCTATTATTTTCCGAGCGCTTCGGGTACCTGATCCAAAAACCCAAAAAAGACATCCAATATTGGACTCATAAATTCCGTCTCGAAGTCAGGGTCACACTGCCGCAGACGGTTCATGAAACCAGGGTTGCACGAAGAATTTATGGCATAAAAAGTGTTTTATCAACAAAAGTAATAATAACAATATTTTATTATTATTAATTATTTATTTGTTTGTTTTTCCTTAAATCAAAATTCAATCAACGCATGGGCATTCATTTTCTACATGCGGGTTCCACATGGGCATTCATTTTCCATTTATTTTGTTTTTTATTTTATATCCTTTCAATTCCATCTTCTCCCTTCAATCACATAACTTATTCATTCACGATTTCATGCCGCCTCTCTTGCGAACCCCAGCGGCCAACCTCTTGCACCCGCTGCACTCACCAGAACCATCACGGCTGCCTTCAGCCTGTCGCGCCGCTGCTGTCTTCACCGTAAAACCCTAATTCCCCCGCTCCCGCATCACCTGCTTCCTCACACGACTTCTCCCCACGACCTGCACGAGTGGCCTCCGCCTTCCACACTCCATTCTGACTTCGATTTAACTCGAAAAAAGATACAAACGCATATTCCTGATCCTCAGGTCAAGATCTTCGCGTCCGTATGTCGCGCTCAAGGAAACAATGAGTTTCCAGGGCACTTAATTATTTGGGGATGAAGAACACGCGAAGAATGCACGGACAATAAATAAGGAAATATCATGTTCAAAGTGCGTATCGATAGCCGTGTTTGTTTGGCTAGAGTTGTTCAGAATCATGAACATGGAGAATTGAAAATTAAATATTTATCATGCTTCAAGAATTTGAAATTCAAGATAAACATGAAGAAAATTAATTCAATCAATTGTTTATCGATCTGTGAAATAATTTATTTAATTCGCGTTCATCATGAAATATTTACATTGGTATAAGGAATCCATTAAAATTGAACATAACCCCTACATTGCAAAGACGTCGTACGTCGTCAAACCGAAAAAGACTAACGTCGCGGTGGTCGGACGTCGCAGAAGAATGTTGTCGATTCTGTTGATGTTGGAGGAAGAGCCGTCGTCGTTGGCGACGTTCCCCGTAGAAGTGTCTCTTCCCTTGACGCAGAGAAAGAAGAAGAAAAGGTACGTCGTCAGTGACTTCACATTCTTCGTCGGAGGAAGAACACCTGTCTTTCTAATCCTCCAGAGGTTCCCACCGAAATATATGCTATCGCAAATAGTACAAAAGACTTCTCCCATTTAAAGAAGTGTCAAGCAACACAAAATAATTCAAATTGAATTCATGACACACAATTAATTAATTATTGGTGGGTCATTAATTAACTTGTAGTGTTGGCATATTAAATGAGAGAGAGGAAGGTGAAAGGGTTCACATAATTAATGGAAGATTTGGAAAAGAAATAAAAGTAAGGGGAGTTTAAGGGAGGTGAAGGGTTAGGCCTCATGTGGGTCCCAACTCACAAATATCCTCCCATGGGAGGTTATGTGGGGTGTGGGCCCCATCCCTAACTTCCTCTTGGAGGATATAACCACCCAAATAAATAAAACGGTGCACAAACATTTTATTTATTTATTTTTAGAAATCCCCAAAAATTAACATTCAACCCGCATAAAACGCAACTGCGGTAAAGGCCCCCTTATGTGAATACCGGCATTGCGAGTTCATCGGTGTCCTCAGATTTCAATTCCGAGCACCGGTTCAAAAGTTATAAAATTCCGAACGTACCCGAAAAAAAGTTTGGAAAATTAATATCAGTCACCCTAGACCCACTACGATCAAGGTTAGGCTCTACCTAGGTGAAACATGCCCCAATGAACCTAATGGTACTCTCGGATTTTCAATCCGAGTTACTCTTTAGAAGTTATGAATTTTATCATAAAATAATTATCATTTAATTATTTTATTTTCGTCCAAAAACTAACTTTTTCTGGTGGCTCAGGGCGGCCATAGTTAGTATCTACATAAATAAATCATGCCCTCATGAGTTCAGCTGTCACGAACCGAATCTGGTCGCCTTCAAAATCGGCACCCGACCCGGTCCATGGCAAGACCCGAAGGGCGTTCCCAATCCCCAAGGTCTATCACAAGTTCTCGGGTATCATAAAATGATGTTTGGGAACGATTTACCCATGTTTATAAACATTAAACAACAAACAAACTCAATAAAACGAATCTCGATTTTTCAACTAAAACCATCTTTTACAAAATTCAGAACTGAATTACACAATTTTAAACATGGTTTGAAGACCATTAAAAAGGTACAAATAATGAAATAACAGCCCAAGAACCTCCACATGGAAAGAGGCACCGCCCTCATGCCATCTCCATGACAGTGCATCACGATGGACCTCTAAACACCCGAACCAAAGGCATAAAACCTATACCCAAACCTGTGACATAAAATAAGCAAGTCTACTTACACCCAAAGGTGTAAGTAGGGTGTGAGTGAAATCCCAGTAGGATACCACAGCTAAGAGATTCCCTGTGATAAACATTCAAAGACGAAAAGCATGCAAGTTTTCAAAAACATGTAATTTCTAGTTACAATTTCTAAAAGATGTGACTTAAAAAAACAGTTTTCGAGTGGGCTAATTTAAAGAATCAACACTTTTAAAATAAATTAAAAAGCCACTGATTTTTCCATCCAAATATACCGTATGCCGATGGTAAGTATAAAATATCTAATGAGCACAACCCATAGGAAATAACCCTTAGGCACTAGCAAGCTGTGGGTCCCAGGTACCTCGTATCTCGGTGAGAGTAACCACAAAAATTATCTGTTCTCGTACACGAGCCACTAGTAGGGAACATACCCATAACCTAGTGGTCCCCAATCATCATCATCATAGTTTAGTTAGAGTTGTAAGCGTCAATCCGGCTAAGTGAAACTGAGGCCAAACCTCACAGATTCACTAGCATACTAGTACACGTCCACCCACCTAGATACCCGGGTTTTCCCTTTGTGCTCAAACAAGTTCAACAATCCAAGAAATATACTTTTCACATGAAAATATCACTTCCACATCACACATTATCCAAACAGCCCCATGAACATCACACAAGTCACAAATTTAACTTTTCATTCAAATTCATTTTGAAATCAAACTCACACCAAAATAGCCCACAACAATTTTTCATAACTTTCACAATCCAACACATCCTTTAACAATTTTATGAAGTCCTTAAAAATATGATAAACATCACATAACAGAACTATTCACATTTACAATGGTTCATTTGAATGTATAAACAATCCAAAACAGTTTTCCAAAATGGTTTCACCTCTTACATAAATCATTAAACCACTCAAAACTTTCATAAAACAATTCTAAATAGTGTACCAAAGCTTTTCAAATAAAACCCATTTCAAAACCATATTTCAAGGACAAAATCACATCAATACAAATTCAAAACAGAATTTGAAGCTCCAAAAATATTTATTAAAAAACCCCATGTGTTATACAAACACCTCAAACATCAGTACAAAAGATCCACATGAAACACACACGTTTTCAAGATCACTTTCAAGAAGAACAATAATGTTTTACACCTTAAACCATTAAAAAACCTCTTTAAGAACTAGTGGCACACCAATACCCCACCAAATCATAATTTTCATCGCGAACAAGATTTATTAAACAAAATTTATATGTTATAAAACAATCCCAAAAAATACACAAAGGGTTGCACATGAAAACACCAAATTTAAAGCTAAAATGAAACTATAAAAACAAATGATTTACTAAATCCAACATAAACAGTTCACGCACCACACACAGCATATTAGGAACATGAATAATAAGTAATTCAAGCAAACTAACTCATCTATAAATGTTTACACATGGGATCACCTAACTTTTATGACGAAACCCTCAAAACATGGTGCGAAACATCAACTGCACCACCTCCGCATCTCAAGGAATATAAATCCAACCCTAGACCAAAATATTTGACCAGAATGACACCAAATCAAACCCTAGTTTCGAACCTCAATTTCTGGACATGATGAACTTGTTGAAAGGGTGAAAGAAACCCTTAGGAAGGGGAGGAAATCAAGGAAAGAAACACTTACTTAAAACATCCTGAATAAAACGAACCAAAATCGACCAGAATATGAATTTTAAAACAGATACAAATTTAATTTATATTCGAACAAGAATGATAAGGTCATTTAGGAATTGGAATTGGGGAAAAATATTATGAATAGAAGGAGTTATGAAAGGATCAATTTACCTCTCCAAAATCTGGACGATTTCTGAAATCCAGTGAATTTTCGACTATTTTTGCGATTCTATCGAGCTCCAAAGAGGGGGACAATGAATGGGAGCGCGGATGGGCTCCTTAGGGTCGAGGGGGAGGTGGGATCACCGAAAAAACTCAAATATTGAAGGAGATATTAATTAATTAAAATTTATTTTTAATGCAGAAAATGGGCTTTCGGGCAGGCCCAATTCCTTAAATAAAAACCCATATCCCCCATGATTATGGATTTATAATGGCTCCAAATTTAAATTTGGTGTTAATATATCTGGGGAGGACATTTAGGAGTTTTAATTTCTGAAAAATATTAAAAAATGAAAAATTTATAAAAGAAACAAAATTTTATTTTTAAATCTGGAATTGGGCTCACGGTTTTGCCCAATTCTTGAAAACTCACATATTCTCCATAAAACCATTTGAAACCCCCAAAACAAAGCATGAATGGAAAATAAATTAAAAATAACTTAAAATAATTTATTTATGTGACAATTCTCCCCACCTTGAAATCTTTCTGCCCCGAAAAGTCACAACAAGGTTAAAGAAACAACCAAACCCCACTGAGTAATCAATAGGTACTCCTTTGCAAGGTTTCACCCCCAAAGGACAAAAAACCTCCAGTGATCAATTAAGGAAGGATTAATCTCACAACCATAACATACAATACTTTCCTGAAAGGATCAATAACATTCATACTTTATCCCAAAATAAAACTCATCAAACACTATCTGAACAAGACTCAAGCTATTCACCCAAACGAACAACAACATTGAACAAGGTTACACTTATCTTACTTTAACTAAACCATTGGGCGCTCTCTAGTCCCAATGTTTAGTCAAAGAAGATGTTGGTACCTAGATATCTCTGAACGAGACTATCTACACCAAGCCAAAACCATAGATATATCTATGTTACTGGTACGGGGGGACACTAACATGCTCCCCAATGTAAGAGACAACCAATATTTTTTTCTGAGACAGAATCAGGACAGTAATAGGGGGAGGCCTGAACGGACTCCCTGGTACCTAGGGTAGACCTCCATTAAAAATTTCCTAAGGAACATACATGATAATTATAGTGGTGTTCCCCACCATATGAACCAACCATCTTAATCGACCAACATGGGCCGACACGAAAAGACCCCAAAATTAAGGAGTTGGGACGGTCACACGGTTAGTCTGCATAGTTTGAGAAACTGTGCAGTAACTATGTGGATCCTTATATCTGCATGGTTATTTTTTTTGTTCACGGTTAGAACTAACCATGTGAAAACTTGTGTTCTCAACTTGTCTAGCCAAATTTCCAACCATTCTCCAAAGACTCAATGGAAACGAAAGGGGGAGGGAATAACATTGTGTGATGACATGGGTACAAGACCCTCCACCTATTTCCACCGAACGGGAACAATAGAAGAAATATGATGACACCATAGGTTTAAACTCTTCCTATCTTTCATACTGAGGATATGAATTTGTACAAGGGTTTAAAAGACACTGGGGTTTCCCCTGACTACGCACCAGCTTCTCTCCGGGACCTATGGCTAGAGATCAAAATATTAAAGCATCTTGGGCCTCACAGTTAGGTTGTGGAAACCCCTATATGGGTCTTCTTCATTCGATGCCACAAACAACAAAACCGCATAACCTGATGGGTTCATCAAGACATAACACACTCCAGAACCCACTTTACCAAAACAATAAATTTCACTGAAACAAGGGATCAGAAGATGCACACACATCGCACCTTGTTTCTTTGGGTGAGAAACAACAGAAGGTCAGGACACGTATAAACACCTTCCTCTAAGATAAGAGATTTGATATTTTTCCCAAGGGAGACATACTCCCAACATAACAGAGAACCTAAGAGGATTGTGTGACCTTGACCTTTACAGTCAAAAGAGCACACAACTTCACAATGCGTCACCGAACATGACCCTTGTGATTGATAGAGACAATTCATGGAGAGGGACCTTATACAACATCCCCAAACAACACACAATTCTAGAAAGTGGCCACAATATCCTATCATGACCATATTTCTCACACTGGTGGTTTAACATGAACTCATGCTTCACAGAAACTTTGAAGAACCCCAAAGGCCCTCTTAGACACCATCGAGACACTCATCCATAATAACAACCCTAGACCACATCCACCTTCGACGAATTAGGAAACATAAGAAACTATGGTCTCTTTCACCCATCCACAAGCACTCTCCCGTTATAAGTGGATCTAAAAATCAAAGAAAGGAATTGGTGTAGACTCAATATAAAAATCTCAAGAAAAAAAAAATTCCTTATATTGATCAACTAGAGGGTCTTCAAACGGTGAAATAATCCGGGTTGCACTTCAGTTGTGCACTAACCTTTAATGGGGGTGTACCTTATCCAACGATTGAACCCAAGGATCCAACCAAGATGGTCCATTAGTCAAGATATACCAAAAACCAGATCTAAACACATGAAGGGAACCATCATAAATGCGTCCCAAAACATTTTTCAAAAGAGACCACTAACTGTCCCTATAACAGAACTTACTGACCAAACCCAAACCCAAAACGCAGTTCAAACAGGAGGGGTTCTTGGACTCAAAACATCCCACAACATCAACATTTTCCAAAAATACATAATATAAACCATTCCAAACAATTCATCAAGTCTTCATGTTTCTCTTTAAAAACATTTCTTTGAAAACAAACGGTTTAGTAGTAAGCGTATCCACCAATGGTACCCAATTGGCCTCACACATGCATGTTTTTGTGCCACACCAGGCACCCTCCTCATATCCATCCCAGCACTCATCCAGTCGTGCCATCAACCATCCATCACCCCATATAACCCCATGCATGTGGTCACTCATGGAAATACCAAAGGGTAAATCAAAACTTCCTTCCACTTTTCAAAAACAAAAATGGTCAACCAACACAACCTTTTTCTCAAAACTGCTAACAATGAGATCGAAATCCCAATTCACACCTTACAAAACATTTCATAAGGACACAACCATTTAGAATATAACTCATTTTCAAGTTATTCAAATCAATTTCGAAACATATCATCCCATCAAAACACACTCTAATTTTTTAGAAAACTCTATTGTAAATTCTTTTCAAAACCAAATTCAATATAGTTCCTGCTTTCAAAGAGGTGTAAGAACACCATTTTACATTTCAAAAAAATTCTGAAAATTCAGTTCCGCCATTTCATAAACCAAACCATTCCCTCTTTATTTGGAAATCATTTCATAAAAACTTTACGCTTCTTAAAAACAAGTCACCTTAAAACCAAAGTGCTAAGATTTCAAAACTAAAGCACAAAACAATGCAAGAGGAAACTAGTTTCGGTGGGTGACTTGGAAATATGGTTGGTAGCCATATTCCAATCACTTCTCCGTCACAGAGAGTATTCTAGGGAAATATCCATGGCTCCACATGGCTTGCCAGGCCCTGCAAGCACACTGAGATTATTCTCCCAACTCTCTTTTCATTTCCCATAGTCATCATTAAACCAAGAAAACCAAAGGACTCAGATAAAACCATACTTCCCATGGTGACTTGAATCCCTTCATGAGGTGTGCTGGCCAGGCACACTACCCAAGACTGAAATTTCAAGTCCCAAAAATCCTAGCTCCAGACTATGCTAACTCTTCCCCAAATAACATGACCCAAGGAGCGAACCTCCTCTGATACCATTTTGTCACGAACCGAATCTGGTCGCCTTCAAAATCGGCACCCGACCCGGTCCATGGCAAGACCCGAAGGGCGTTCCCAATCCCCACGGGCTGGCACAAGTGCCTGGGTATCATAAAATGATGTTTGGGAACGATTTACCCAGGTTTATAAACATTAAAGAACAAACAAACTCAATAAAATGAATCTGAATTTTTCGACTAAAACCATCTTTTGCAAAATTCAGAACTGAATTACACAATTTTAAACAAGGTTTGAAGACAATTAAAAAGGTACAAATCATGAAATAACATCCCAAGAACCTCCACATGGAATGAGGCACCGCCCTCATGCCATCTCCATGACACTGCATCACGATGGACCTCTAAACACCCGAACCAAAGGCATAAAACCTATACCCAAACCTGTGAAATAAAATAAGCAAGTCTACTTACACCCAAAGGTGTAAGTAGGGTGTGAGCGAAAGCCCAGTAGGGTAACACCACTAAGAGATTCCCTGTGATAAACATTCAAAGACGAAAAGCATGCAAGTTTTCAAAAACATGTAATTTCTAGTTACAATTTCTAAAAGATGTGACTTAAAAAACAGTTTTCGAGTGGGCTAATTTAAAGAATCAACACTTTTAAAATAAATTAAAAAGCCACTGATTTTTCCAGCCAAATATACCGTATGCCAACGGTAATTATAAAATATCTAATGAGCAAAACCAATAGGAAATAGCCCCTAGGAACTAGCTAGTTGTGGGTCCCAGGTACCTCATATCTCGGTGAGAGTAACCACAAAAATTATTTGTTCTCGTGCACGAGCCACTAGTAGGGAACATACCCATAACCTAGTGTTCCCCAATCATCATCATCATAGTTTAGTTAGAGTTGTAAGCATCAATCCTGCTAAGTAAAACTGAGGCCAAACCTCACAGATTCACTAGCATACTAGTACACGTCCACCAACCTAGATACATGGGTTTTCCCTTTGTGCTCAAACAAGTTCAACAATCCATGAAATATACTTTTCACATGAAAATATCACTTCCACATCACACATTATCCAAACAGCCCCATGAACATCACACAAGTCACAAATTTAACTTTTCATTCAAATTCATTTTGAAATCAAACTCACACCAAAATTGCCCACAACAATTTTTCATAACTGTCACAATCCAACACATCCTTTAACAGTTTTATGAAGTCATTAAAAATATGATAAACATCAGATAACATAACTATTCACCTTTACAATGGTTCATTTGAATGTATAAACAATCCAAAACAGTTTTCCAATATGTTTTCACCTCTTACATAAATCATAAAACCACTCAAAACATTCATAAAACAATTCTAAATAGTGTACCAAAGATTTTCAAATAAAACCCATTTAAAAACCATATTTCAAGGACAAAATCACATCAATACAAATTCAAAACAGAATTTTAAGCTCCAAAAATATTTATTAAAAAACCCCCATGTGTTATACAAACACCTCAAACAACAGTACAAAAGATCCACATGAAACACACACATTTTCAAGATCACTTTCAAGAAGTACAATAATGTTTTACACCTTAAACCCTTAAAAAACATCTTTAAGACCTAGTGGCACACCAATACCCCACCAAATCATAATTTTCATCGTGAACAAGATTTATTAAACAAAATTTATATGTTATAAAAAAATCCCAAACAATACACAAAGGGTTGCACATGAAAACACCAAATTTAAAGCTAAAATGAAACTATAGAAACAAATGTTTTACTAAATCCAACATAAACAGTTCACGCACCATACACAGCATATTAGGAACATGAATAATAAGTAATTCAAGAAAACTAACTCATCTATAAATGTTTACACATGGAATCACCTACCTTTTATGACGAAACCCTCAAAACATGGTGCGAAACATCAACCGCACCACCGCCGCATCTCAAGGAATATAAATCCAACCCTAGACCAAAATATTTGACCAGAATGACACCAAATCAAACCCTAGTTTTGAACCTCAATTTCTGGACATGATGAACTTGTTGAAAGGGTGAAAGAAACCCTTAGGAAGGGGAGGAAATCAAGGAAAGAAACACTTACTTAAAACATTCTGAATAAAACGAACCAAAATCGGCCAGAATCTGAATTTTAAAATAGATAAAAATTTAATGGATATTCGAACAAGAATGTTAAGGTCATGTAGGAATTGGAGTTGGGGAAAAATATTATGAATAGAAGAAGTTATGAAAGGATCAATTTACCTCTCCAAAATCTGGACGATTTCTGAAATCCGGTGACGTTTCGACTATTTTTGCGATTCTATCGAGCTCGAAAGAGGGGGAAAATGAATGGGAGCGCGACTGGGCTCCTTAGGGTCGAGGGGGAGGTGGAATCACTGAAAAAACACAAATAGTGAAGGAGATATTAAAGAATTAAAATTTATTTTTAATGTAGAAAATGGGCTTTCGGGCAGGCCCAATTCCTTAAATAAAAACTCATATACCCCATGATTATGGATTTATAAAGGCTCCAAATTTAAATTTGGTGTTAATATATCTGGGGAGGACATTTAGGAGTTGTAATTACTGAAAAATGTTAAAAAAATGAAAAATTTATAAACGAAACAAAAATTTATTTTGAAATCTGGAATTGGGCTCACGGTTTTGCCCAATTCTTGAAAACTCACATATTTTCCATAAAACCATTGGAAACCCCAAAAACAAAGCATGAATGGAAAATAAATTAAAAATAACTTAAAATAAGTTATGTATGTGAAATCAGCGGTGGTCTCAGATTTTTAGTCTAAGCTACCGTTTGTGAGTTATAAGCATTTGGAAAATAAAATAATTTATTTAATTATTTTATTTACGGTTAAGCCATTTTTGTGATTTCTCATAGGAGGCTCGTGCCGACTAAACATAAGTCGCACCTAGGGTAATCCTGCTATCTTGAGCGCAACGGTGCTCTCGGATTTCTGATCCGAGCAACTATTCATGAGTTACACCTCTTTTTTAGGAAAACTGCTTACGTGCGTTAATTTAAGCTTAACAAAACTTCGGAAAATTATTCTGGGCACACCGGGCCTCAGAATCAGGTGTCGTCTAAAACCGCGCACTCAAAAAATTCCAAAGAAATTAAGAAAAAAATTTCCTTGAAATTTCCAGGTCTTTACATTACTCCCACCTCAGGGATTTACGTCCCAGTAATGCTTCAACACACACTAGGGGAAGAAAAAAGTGGTACTGAGCACGCATCTGAGCCTTCCGCTCCCATGTGCTCTCTTGGAGGTTTTTGTGCTGCCTGGGGTTTCTTTTTCTCCGACCAAGGAAAACTCATCCCATCATTGTAAGTAAACCACAACCTTTTTGACTAATACCGTCAATCCGTGTATGATATGTGGTTGCTCAGTCCATACCCAAATTAACGTCATAAGGCCACGACACTGCCACCAAGAGGATCAACCGAAACTCTCACCTCAAGGGTCAGATCACACCTGTCGACATAAGTGTTTTTATCAAGTCTCCTCTCAAAGGTATCTCCAGATGTGAGGGTCAAGTCAATGGTTTTAACCGGAAACTCAAGGTTTGGGACAAGTTTCGTGGAAGGAAGGAATGATTGGTACCAATGTCTATTGATATGGAAGCTCATAGTAGACACAGACCATACCTCAAATCATTATTAGAGCCCTTGGGTCACACTCCGTGACCACATGCAGCTACTCTCTTCCCCTACCCTCCAGCTCCCTGAGCCTGGCAGGGACTACAAAGGCGGGTGGTTATAACATGTTGAAATGTACACCACCTCATGCTGTACTCCTAGCTCTACTTCCACGTCTACTCCTCTGCAGATTCATCTGTCCTTAACACTTCCACATCTTGAAACATTTAACACACCTAAGTCTCTAATACTGACGCCAATTCCATGCTCTTCCCCTGCTAACATTCTCTAGATGTATCCATTCAGCCAAGAACATTCAACCACAATGGTATTCTCTAGCTCTGAGGTATGAGCTCTAAAGTGCTGATCTTATCGTAGTCATCAAGTACTAGGAACGATTGGTACGCCTCGATGAATACTCATCTACCGACATGTCATCCTACCGAAGCTGTATAAGCTCTAGAAAACTCTCAGCCACCTCCTTAAGCCAGTCCTCAGCCGCCTATGAGTCAGGCTCGCCTCGGAACTTGAGGGGTATCTGGTGTTGAATCACATGTAAGGCACTAAGCCTACAAGTTTCATCTACCGGTACCGTCGGTTGTAACTGCTGACCAACAGGTAGTGATACAGCTGGCACACTACCTGAAGTTACTATCTCAGGCATCGGTCCAAGTACCAAAGCCTCATCACAATGCGGACCATCATTATGGTCATTCACTGGAAAACACTAGTGGCCAAGTCCACCATCCACTCTATTGATGTCTCAGCTATGCAGAAAACTCTAGCAATCGCCTCCATCCATTGCTCTGCTGTCTGGGAATCTGTCTCGCCTCGTAACCTCATAGGCCTTTGTTGTTGGAACTCGTTCAACGCGCTCTGCCAGCGTGCACCGTCCACCAGTATGGTTGGTATAATCTGCTGCCCAACAGGTGGTGGTGCTGCAGGTACACCACCCGAGGGTGCCAACATAGTAAAAAGGGCCCTACACCGGAGCCTCGTCGCTTGGTGTGCCGTCATCGTGTACTATCTCAGAACTCCAACTGACTGTATGCATTGAGACATCTTGAACAGATATGACACAGTCAAACGATTTATACCTGGTGAGCTGACCTGGTTTGAGATGACTTTAAAACTCTTGGAAACACACACGCAATCAGTGGTTTTCGTGCACAATGTCAGAAATCAGTAGTCAGGGTCCTGGTGTACGGATACGTCGGCTGCTGCACCAACACTGGACTCCCTGAACTGAAGACCACACTCGTTACCCTTAACACTATTTATTCAGAGAAAGGGAATATTAGAGTCATAAGTTTTGCGGTAGAACCGACTCCTCTGATACCAATTTGTCACGACCCGTCCTCAGGGCTCGTGTCGTGACTACCCCAAGCCCGCCTTCCATAGGCCAGGGGCTGGCGACTAGCACCAAAGGCGTAAATCCCAATAAATGGGATGGAATTTCCTTTATAAAAGTAACCAAAACACCACAGAGTACAAGCAGAAGTAAACACTAAGTACAAAAGAAGTTCTGAAAAGGAAAAGGGCCAGAAGACAACCCCAACTGAAAATTACAGCTACAACTGAACGAAAGTACAACAGAAAATACAAACACCTGGAAGAATAGAAACAACTCCTGGGTCATCCACCTCAGATCCTACCTGAAGGGTAGGTACAGATAGCGCAAATCCTAGATCTTCCACCACGGATCCTACCTGAAGGGTAGGTACAAATAGATCAGCTCCTGGATCATCCACCACTGATCCTACCAGAAGGGTAGGTACATATAGCCTCCACAACGCTCTCGCCCGTCAACCTCCTCCAAGTGTCATCTCGTCATGAAGTCCACCTTCGGATTCTGACTCGTCATGAGATCCACCTCCGGGTACCGTCCATTCCTCAAACACTCGGCCTCTGTCAGCGCTGCCCGTCATCTGCAACCAACACAATGAGGTGCGGGCATAGCCCGTGCAGGGGTGAGTATAACGATACTCAGTAGGGACCCTGAGACCCTCAAGGTCTCTCTAAATCCAACAAGGATAACCACAAAGAAGAATCACAACAGATAACCCTTCTTAGGTATAATCCCATACTTATTCCTAAGTTATCAAGTAACCCATCCCAATCATGAGGTAAACAAAAAAGTCATGAAATCAACAGATAACCACTATACAGGTATATGCCCATACATATATTTAAGTTATCAAGTGACCGATCTCAATCATGAGGTAAACACAATGGTCATAGACTCAACAGATAACCACTACCTAGGAATATGGCCATACATATACCTAAGTTATCAAGTGACCCATCTCAATCATGAGGTAAGCACAAAGGTCATAGACTCAGCTCAAACCGGGATTTTCATTATCGAAACCATAACTGCTGAAGAGCCCCGTCTCTGGAGTGTACAATGGTCCTTTCAAAACTCTGAGGTACTAATCACTAACCTAAGACTGCTGAGGTACTCCTCCTGTCGAGTACCGCAGGTAAGCCACCAAAACACAGTAGTGCTTCCCGTCGGGGTATGCCACCCAAACACAGTAGTGCACACCCCCTAATAGCCTGTAGAGGTACTCTCCGGACGAGTATCACGGGTCTGCACTGTCACATAGTAGTGATCCATCCCCCATGGGTCTGCACCCAAACAATGTAGTGCTCCGTCCACTAGGCTAGTCGACTCACTCCAAGTCGAGTCGGTCAAGCAGTCGTCAGGTCTCAGCCGGCTTCACGGTCTCCGTACTCTGTACGCTCGTCTCGGAGAGGGTCTGTGCCACGAGCTACAGGTCGATAATACAAGTATCTCAATGTCCCATGAAGAAGTATCTCAAAGTACCGACTCGTCATAGCGGTCTCAATGCAATAGACGATATGTCAATCGGACGCCCGGTCTGTGAGTTATTAACCTTTTCGTCCGAGGGGCCCGGTTGGTTTCGTGTGCGAACCAACCCAGCCATATCTCAGCTGTACCCCGAAATCTCATAGGGTATACTCATAGGGACCATTTCTCAACATGATCACCAATGCTGATGATGGTTCGGCAAACGGACGTCCAGTCTGAAAGTTATCTGCTTTTCCGTTCCAGGGGCCCGGTTGGATTTCAGGTACAATCCAACCCAGCCACTATCCAACTTCTACCAAAACTCAGGAGAAGTATTCCAAAAGTTCCGTCTCATCAAGAGGAATCCAACAAGGTTGAAGGCACGTCAATCGGACGTCCAGAGCTCAAGATATAAGCATTTCCACTCTAAGGGCCCGGTTGGTTTCGGGTTCGAACCAACCCGACCGTACATCAAATGACACTGGTTAATTAAACCGGTCAAACCATTACGATACATATGAAATAACACACGAGATGGACTACCCATTGGTCCAAAAAGGATATCCGGTGAAAAAGATGCATTTCAACATAACACGCGCGAACCGGGCCTCATGGGGCCCATGCCTCAACCTTGACATAAATATCCAAAATTGGTCTTGAAATATCCGTCTTAATTCCAGGGTCTCAACCTCGCAGACGGTTCGACATTCCGACACCGTATGAGAGAGATATGTCTGATACAAGATCCCGTAATAATAATAATATTATTATTCGGAGTTTCGTGGGCCCAAGCCATGAACCAGAATTTAGTATTCAACATTAGACTTGAATCGACCGTATTGATGTCAGGATTACATCGCCACTAACTGCAAGCCAATCAGATGTCGCACACATGAGTTATGATGGGTCAAAGATTTAATAATATTATTAAATCTATTATATTCTGAGCGCTTCGGGTAACTGATCCAAAAACCCAAAAAAGACATCCAATATTGGACTAATAAATTCCGTCTCGAAGTCAGGGTGACACTGCCGCAGACGGTCCGTAAAACCGAGGTCGCCCGAAGTAGTTACTGCATAAAAAGTGATTTATCAACAAAAGTAATAATAACAATATTTTTTTATTATTATTAATTATTTATTTGTTTTTCCTTAACTCAAAATTCAATCAACTCGTGGGCATTCATTTTCTACATGCGGGTTCCACTTGGGCATTAATTATCCACTTATTTTGTTTTTTATTTTATATCCTTTCAATTCCATCTTCTCTCTCCAATCACATAACTTATTCATTCACGATTTCACGCCGCCTCTCTTGCGAACCCCAGCGGCCAACCTCTTGCACCCGCTGCATTCGCCGGAACCGTCGCGGCTGCCTTCAGCCTACCGCGACGCTGCTGTCTTCACCGTAAAACCCAGATGCGCTTGCTCTCGCATCACCTGCTTCCTCACACAACTTCTCCCCATGACAATCACCAGCGGCCTCTGTAACAGCCCAAGATTTTATAAAGAAATATTCTTTTTAATTTTATTAATGTCTTGTGTTGTACGCTACACCAAAAGGAGCTTGCACAACACGCATCCTTGTCTTGCCTTGCATTACACGCAATCGCGACCTTCCTCGATAGCTTGCGTCGTACGCAATACCGAGTTTCACTAAACAACAATATGCTATTAAAACTAGCCGTTATGAATAGTAATAACCACTTTTTAAAATTTTATAAATTTTATCTTTCAAAATGGACTTCATTTTTGGATTCGGAATACCGAAATTAGCCTAGGGTGAAATTTTGGTATTTTTCTGAAAACTTTCAATTTTTGATGAATAGTGAAACCACTAAGTGGTAGGTTAAAAACTGAATTTTGCATAAAACTTAATTTTACCGCTTCTGTGAATGGAATTTCGAAAATCCGAGAGACACGGTTAATATCAAGGACTAAAATGTGGTTCAATGAGATGAAAATAATTTTTTGGTGAATAGTAACTTTTTACTTTTTTTTTACCACGGTTAATAGTAAATAGGGTAACTAGGGGTAAATATGATATTACTATTACCCTAACACATGTCCTAATTCTATTGGACAAGTGTAATTCGACCAAAAACAAACTTAGGAATAAAATATGACCATTTAGGCCCACTTGGATTAGATTAGGACATTTATTATTAATTTATTTAAAGAAAGGTTAAAATAGTTAAAATCAAAGTTTAATAAGTAAATCATTTTTAATATGGGGTTATACATAAGATAAATTCGATTGTAAATATTCATTACAAAGATAAAAGGATTTCCTACATGATGGTATTTTATTTGTAATTTTTAGACATAAAATAATTTAATTTATTTATGACACAACGATGATGCAGTAATTATCTTATTAATGAAATATTGACATAATTGATGTTATAAACACCAAAATAAATGTAATTTGAGATTTTTTATGAATTCCACTAATTTTCTAGGTTACTATGATATATTAATGTTGATTTAATCAACTTGGTTCGAACATTTAATTCTGTTATGACTTTCACAAAAATCATATATTAAATAGTGTCGAAATTGACACAAAATAGTTTTTAAATCAAATATTATATTATTAATTGTTATTGTATTCCTAAAAATCTAAGGTTCGGCCAAATGACTTAGATAAGGATATATATATTAATAATAAACAATTTGGGGTTCGTTTGGCATGTTATAGTAAGTTTATTAACCATATAGTGAAAGAAAACAAAAAGACATGGTAAAAGTTAAATTATTTAACTTAGAGTTAAATTTAATTGATAAGGTTAAAATAATATCCTAAACTTGTCTAAATTCTATTGGTTGATAGGATTTCGACCCCTCCCCGCCTTATCTTCGAAATAAGACCCTTTGGAACCATTATAAACCGATTTTGACTTTAATATAAAATAATATTTTGAGATATTCCTAAGGTGCCCCTCTCCTCCCTTATAAAAGGACACCTCCTCCCCCTCCTCCTCACACCAATTTGAGCACTCAAGCTCGGCCAACCCCTGCCAAAATCCCTTCTCCACTTCCCTAGCAACATCCTAGAGGTTCTGGTCTTCCTCAAAGACCAATTCTAGTGCCCTAAGAGGAGGTCTCAAAGAGGCACTTCAAAGAAGAGGTAATTACCGTTACCAATTCTTTCATCTTTATTTCTTCTTCCACTTCTTCTTCTTAGGTTGTTTCATTATGAAGTAATAACATCAGTATCACTCATATACTGATATGTTATTATAAGTATGAAACAACCCTATTTCACCATCTATCCATCCTACGGAAAAAGAAATCACCGCGCGTGCGTACGTACGGAATACCGTCTCCACGCCGTGGTGTAATCTATTTTCCACCACCACCTTACATGGATGGGTATAATGGTGTAAAGAATAACTATACATAGTTATTACAACATCATATTGATTCTGATATATTGTATAATCCACTCCAATTCAATTCAATATTTATAGAAATGATATCATCGCTCGTGCGTACGTACGGGCTACCGTCTCCACGACGCGATGAGATTCATTCTCCATGTTAACCATTTAAGAATGATTATATTGTATATATAAGAAATAATAATGAAATATATGACATTATAAAGCTACTGGATTTATGTATATATATACATATGTATGTCATCTACTTACTTCCATTTCAAGACAATAAGGAAAGAAAAACAGCGTTCATGCGTACGTACGGACTACCGTCTCCATGAACGGTGTTTTTCATTTTATTTATCTATCTATTATATATATATATATATACTGAATATATATGATATATAAATCATATTTTATATTCTGGAAGTAAGTAAATCATGATATAAGTAATAATGATGTCAAGAACAACAAGTCAAAACACCTACGATAAATGAAACGATTTTACCCAAAACGCTTCTTTAACATGGAATTTACAAAAGAACGGGTAATATAATGTCATAAGTGAACCATATATGATATCATAACAATGAATATGATTCTGTAATAAGTCAATGACATTATTTAAATCATTATACAGGAGGTTCGGACACATACGAAGCAAATTGGACCTAAGGTAAGGGAAATATCACAATCTCATTTTTATCCGAGATTGTTTATTCGTAAGTATTTACTGGGGTGTATTTTATCATCCACATCCATGTTCCCTCAATATGTAATATTGTTTCCATCCACTTGCAATAGTTTAAATCCAATTTTACCCTTAGGTGAGTTTTTAGTAAAGAATATGAAAGGAATCTTTTGTCGTTTTTCCGTACGAGGTACTTTTTGACTTTTCCGACAAAAGTACGAAGAATGTTTTTTTTATCTTATACGGCACGAACAGATTTCTACTGTTTTATAAAGCCTTATTTTCATGAAGCTTCCTCTAAAAGATTTCATGAATATTTTCAATAAAATCTCTTTATTTTAAAATTTCATGATGTTTTGTGAAAAGAAATTGATTTTGAAGAAGAAAGGATATTTTCCTCAAGAATTCAATTCAAGTGTTTTATCAAAATTATTTTCCATCTAAGATAATAAAGGGTTCTGTTTCTATCCATATTTTTACATTGATTTGACTATGTTGTGATGGAATTATGTTTATGAATTCCTTTATCTTATATGAATTGATTTATGATGTCATGATGTTTCAAGAATCCCATTTTTGTTACATGTGTTATGCGATGATGTATGTTTTATGATTATGTGGCACACATAAGAAAGGATTCATTATAAGATGGGTGGGACCTATATCTCCATCCAATGCATTGGGTAAAGATTTTATATCTCATGAGATAGACATGACTGAAATGGTAGGTTATACCGGTTCAGTGAAACAGGACTGAAACGAGGGTTACTCGATTCAGAAAGGGACTTTGTCCACTAAGATAGTCTTGGCAATGAGTCTTGACTAACAAGAAATGATTTTCTATGATTATGTGTGTATGCCACAAAGTTTCATGTTTTAAGTTATGATTATTGGGATTACATTTCACTTATATGATATATCCCATGTTATGATATTATGAGCTCTTTTGCAGGTTAAGATTTCCAAAAGCTATGTATATGATGTGATTGATTTTTCTTTTGTTTACCCTTACTGAGCATTTGAGCTCACCCTTTTATGTTTTCTTTTCCCCAGGATATAAATAAAGGTTTTAGGTAGAAAAAAAAGGATGACCTTTATGGGAGATATTGAAGAACTTTCACCACGATTAGAAGATTACGTTCTGAGTTTCCGAAGACACTAAACTATTACGATCCTTTAGTGTGTGTTTTTGTTATGTACTAAGTATTCCACAAATGTAATGTAATGTCCATGTACGTCAAGATACGGGTCTCTACAGTTGGTATCAGAGGAAAGGTTTAGTCAACCTTTGGAAACTAGGATGCGGAAACGTTAGTGAGATCCCTAGAGATATTTCTAAGGTATGTCTAGGGATGCCCCTAAGGATAAGTATACGTATAGGATATAGTCCTAGAACTATGGTAACGATATTAGATTAAACCAAAGATGATAGATATTTAAGTTACTCCCCCTTTATCATGATTTTTGCATCTAACAGTATTCTGTTTGGGTTTTAGAAAATGGCTGGAAACAAGATGATTCACAATAATGGAGGATATGATGGACAATGGAATGATATTCTTCATGAGCAACCAAATGAAATGGGATTTGGATGTCCAAACATCATTATTATGCCGAATCAGCAATCTCACAACATGATCAATAAAGTAAAATTTGGTAAGTTTCCTGACTCGACTAATAAGAGAAAGATGGAGTTCCATGATGATCATAGAGGAAAGAAAGTTCAATTTCCCCTATGTAAATCATGTGGGAAGAGGCATCAAGGAGAATGTTTCAAGGGAACTGGAAGATGATTTGGGTGTGGAAAAGAAGGACACAAAGCAAGTAAGTGCAAAGGAAAAGGGTCGGTTAACACCATGGATGAGGATAATGGTATTGCTACGACATCAAAAATGGTTAAGTGTTTTAAATGTGGAATGTATGGGCATTATGCAAACAAATGCCCTAAGGGAAAGACTCATGAAGAGAATCAGTATGGTCATATGGGTAGTATTTATGTGGATGATGATGAAGAGACTACAAATGATATGCGAGATGAAAGAATTTTTGAAGCTCGGTCAATGGTTTGAGAATGTAGTGGAATGATTACATGTTTATCATGTGTAATTTTGGAATAAAGAGACATCTATGGATTGTTACACTGTTGTCTTTCCTTGTGTTTTGAAAGTGTATGATTAATGTTACCAGTATCCATGAAAGGTTATTCAGATATTTTTGGAATGTAGATGATATGCACATAATGAAGGGATAAGGAGAAAATTAAATGTTTGATAGTATTCATGAGCTCATGATTGATATAAGGACTAAGTGATATCATGGTTTGAGTATATAGAATTTTGAGGATTTCGGTATGTGAGAAGTGTTAACTTTTAACTGCATTCAAGTTTTCACTAAGGTTCAATGGGTATTCAAGAGAGTACAAGATTAAGGCCTTTGAATGTTTGGAATGTGACCAACAAGATATATCTTATGATATATGGGGATCAACGATGGTATTAAATCTCTGGTAATCGTTTTCACTATGTTATGAGAATGGACTGCAGTATTATGGATAAGCCTAAAGATTTGAAATGAATTATGTTGGACATAAGTTAGTATTGTTTAAGGATAGAAGTTTTTTCGTTATTATTGATGGGATGTTATAGTAATATAGTTTTATAAAAAGGACAACCTGCAGGACGGGCGACAGCCCATCGCTTCGGACAAGGCTGTGGGAATCGAACCCACAACCGAAGTGCGACTGGCCTTTATCGCCTACCACTGACCTACAGGAAGTCCCTGTTTAGTAGAAACTAGTTTTATTATATTAAGCAGTATGATATATGAAGTATAAGTCCATTTTAGGAACCATATATGATTAATCTCACTATAGATCGACTTATGTATATAAGTTTTGCTAACCTTTTGTTTGAGACAGATGGAATGACCTGTCATTCTATCACATGATCTGCTAACACTTCACGAATAACAAATTCAACTTCATTTATTTAAGAGATGAAGTGGAAATTGTTCAAAGCACGAACAACAGTGAGATTGTACCAAAATAAAGTAAGTATTTATTCTAATTCAAATTTTCAACTTTAGGGGAAATGATCTTGAAAACCAAAAATGTTGTCCTAGTGATCTTATACCTGATGAATCAGATGGTACCTTATATCATCACAAATCTATGTATTTGTGATTACTGGCTTTTCCATAGCCATGTTCTCTACCACTCTCCATCAGAACATGATGGTTAGATTTCTCTTCCATATCCATATTTTCACCTATGTGGAAACCCAATGATTAGTTTATTTGGGTAACCGTTACGTTTCATACTTTTGTTTTTAAAGATTGGTTTTGATATTCCTTTTTACGATGTGGGTTTCTATTAAAGAAACTTTCGAATAGTAAACCATTTATAACCCCGACGAATTTCGAGGGCGAAATTCATTTTAAGGGGGGTAGAATGTAACAGCCCAAGATTTTATAAAGAAATATTCTTTTTAATTTTATTAATGTCTTGTGTTGTACGCTACACCAAAAGGAGCTTGCACAACACGCATCCTTGTCTTGCCTTGCATTACACGCAATCGCGACCTTCCTCGATAGCTTGCGTCGTACGCAATACCGAGTTTCACTAAACAACAATATGCTATTAAAACTAGCCGTTATGAATAGTAATAACCACTTTTTAAAATTTTATAAATTTTATCTTTCAAAATGGACTTCATTTTTGGATTCGGAATACCGAAATTAGCCTAGGGTGAAATTTTGGTATTTTTCTGAAAACTTTCAATTTTTGATGAATAGTGAAACCACTAAGTGGTAGGTTAAAAACTGAATTTTGCATAAAACTTAATTTTACCACTTCTGTGAATGGAATTTCGAAAATCCGAGAGACACGGTTAATATCAAGGACTAAAATGTGGTTCAATGAGATGAAAATAATTTTTTGGTGAATAGTAACTTTTTACTTTTTTTTACCACGGTTAATAGTAAATAGGGTAACTAGGGGTAAATATGATATTACTATTACCCTAACACATGTCCTAATTCTATTGGACAAGTGTAATTCGACCAAAAACAAACTTAGGAATAAAATATGACCATTTAGTCCCACTTGGATTAGATTAGGACATTTATTATTAATTTATTTAAAGAAAGGTTAAAATAGTTAAAATCAAAGTTTAATAAGTAAATCATTTTTAATATGGGGTTATACATAAGATAAATTCGATTGTAAATATTCATTAGAAAGATAAAAGGATTTCCTACATGATGGTATTTTATTTGTAATTTTTAGACATAAAATAATTTAATTTATTTATGACACAACGATGATGCAGTAATTATCTTATTAATGAAATATTGACATAATTGATGTTATAAACACCAAAATAAATGTAATTTGAGATTTTTTATGAATTCCACTAATTTTCTAGGTTACTATGATATATTAATGTTGATTTAATCAACTTGGATCGAACATTTAATTCTGTTATGACTTTCACAAAAATCATATATTAAATAGTGTCGAAATTGACACAAAATAGTTTTTAAATCAAATATTATATTATTAATTGTTATTGTATTCCTAAAAATCTAAGGTTCGGCCAAATGACTTAGATAAGGATATATATATTAATAATAAACAATTTGGGGTTCGTTTGGCATGTTATAGTAAGTTTATTAACCATATAGTGAAAGAAAACAAAAAGACATGGTAAAAGTTAAATTATTTAACTTAGAGTTAAATTTAATTGATAAGGTTAAAATAATATCCTAAACTTGTCTAAATTCTATTGGTTGATAGGATTTCGACCCCTCCCCGCCTTATCTTCGAAATAAGACCCTTTGGAACCATTATAAACCGATTTTGACTTTAATATAAAATAATATTTTGAGATATTCCTAAGGTGCCCCTCTCCTCCCTTATAAAAGGACACCTCCTCCCCCTCCTCCTCACACCAATTTGAGCACTCAAGCTCGGCCAACCCCTGCCAAAATCCCTTCTCCACTTCCCTAGCAACATCCTAGAGGTTCTGGTCTTCCTCAAAGACCAATTCTAGTGCCCTAAGAGGAGGTCTCAAAGAGGCACTTCAAAGAAGAGGTAATTACCGTTACCAATTCTTTCATCTTTATTTCTTCTTCCACTTCTTCTTCTTAGGTTGTTTCATTATGAAGTAATAACATCAGTATCACTCATATACTGATATGTTATTATAAGTATGAAACAACCCTATTTCACCATCTATCCATCCTACGGAAAAAGAAATCACCGCGCGTGCGTACGTACGGAATACCGTCTCCACGCCGTGGTGTAATCTATTTTCCACCACCACCTTACATGGATGGGTATAATGGTGTAAAGAATAACTATACATAGTTATTACAACATCATATTGATTCTGATATATTGTATAATCCACTCCAATTCAATTCAATATTTATAGAAATGATATCATCGCTCGTGCGTACGTACGGGCTACCGTCTCCACGACGCGATGAGATTCATTCTCCATGTTAACCATTTAAGAATGATTATATTGTATATATAAGAAATAATAATGAAATATATGACATTATAAAGCTACTGGATTTATGTATATATATACATATGTATGTCATCTACTTACTTCCATTTCAAGACAATAAGGAAAGAAAAACAGCGTTCATGCGTACGTACGGACTACCGTCTCCATGAACGGTGTTTTTCATTTTATTTATCTATCTATTATATATATATATATATATACTGAATATATATGATATATAAATCATATTTTATATTCTGGAAGTAAGTAAATCATGATATAAGTAATAATGATGTCAAGAACAACAAGTCAAAACACCTACGATAAATGAAACGATTTTACCCAAAACGCTTCTTTAACATGGAATTTACAAAAGAACGGGTAATATAATGTCATAAGTGAACCATATATGATATCATAACAATGAATATGATTCTGTAATAAGTCAATGACATTATTTAAATCATTATACAGGAGGTTCGGACACATACGAAGCAAATTAAACCTAAGGTAAGGGAAATATCACAATCTCATTTTTATCCGAGATTGTTTATTCGTAAGTATTTACTGGGGTGTATTTTATCATCCACATCCATGTTACCTCAATATGTAATATTGTTTCCATCCACTTGCAATAGTTTAAATCCAATTTTACCCTTAGGTGAGTTTTTAGTAAAGAATATGAAAGGAATCTTTTGTCGTTTTTCCGTACGAGGTACTTTTTGACTTTTCCGACAAAAGTACGAAGAATGTTTTTTTTATCTTATACGGCACGAACAGATTTCTACTGTTTTATAAAGCCTTATTTTCATGAAGCTTCCTCTAAAAGATTTCTTGAATATTTTCAATAAAATCTCTTTATTTTAAAATTGCATGATGTTTTGTGAAAAGAAATTGATTTTGAAGAAGAAAGGATATTTTCCTCAAGAATTCAATTCAAGTGTTTTATCAAAATTATTTTCCATCTAAGATAATAAAGGGTTCTGTTTCTATCCATATTTTTACATTGATTTGACTATGTTGTGATGGAATTATGTTTATGAATTCCTTTATCTTATATGAATTGATTTATGATGTCATGATGTTTCAAGAATCCCATTTTTGTTACATGTGTTATGCGATGATGTATGTTTTATGATTATGTGGCACACATAAGAAAGGATTCATTATAAGATGGGTGGGACCTATATCTCCATCCAATGCATTGGGTAAAGATTTTATATCTCATGAGATAGACATGACTGAAATGGTAGGTTATACCGGTTCAGTGAAACAGGACTGAAACGAGGGTTACTCGATTCAGAAAGGGACTTTGTCCACTAAGATAGTCTTGGCAATGAGTCTTGACTAACAAGAAATGATTTTCTATGATTATGTGTGTATGCCACAAAGTTTCATGTTTTAAGTTATGATTATTGGGATTACATTTCACTTATATGATATATCCCATGTTATGATATTATGAGCTCTTTTGCAGGTTAAGATTTCCAAAAGCTATGTATATGATGTGATTGATTTTTCTTTTGTTTACCCTTACTGAGCATTTGAGCTCACCCTTTTATGTTTTCTTTTCCCCAGGATATAAATAAAGGTTTTAGGTAGAAAAAAAAGGATGACCTTTATGGGAGATATTGAAGAACTTTCACCACGATTAGAAGATTACGTTCTGAGTTTCCGAAGACACTAAACTATTACGATCCTTTAGTGTGTGTTTTTGTTATGTACTAAGTATTCCACAAATGTAATGTAATGTCCATGTACGTCAAGATACGGGTCTCTACAGTTGGTATCAGAGGAAAGGTTTAGTCAACCTTTGGAAACTAGGATGCGGAAACGTTAGTGAGATCCCTAGAGATATTTCTAAGGTATGTCTAGGGATGCCCCTAAGGATAAGTATACGTATAGGATATAGTCCTAGAACTATGGTAACGATATTAGATTAAACCAAAGATGATAGATATTTAAGTTACTCCCCCTTTATCATGATTTTTGCATCTAACAGTATTCTGTTTGGGTTTTAGAAAATGGCTGGAAACAAGATGATTCACAATAATGGAGGATATGATGGACAATGGAATGATATTCTTCATGAGCAACCAAATGAAATGGGATTTGGATGTCCAAACATCATTATTATGCCGAATCAGCAATCTCACAACATGATCAATAAAGTAAAATTTGGTAAGTTTCCTGACTCGACTAATAAGAGAAAGATGGAGTTCCATGATGATCATAGAGGAAAGAAAGTTCAATTTCCCCTATGTAAATCATGTGGGAAGAGGCATCAAGGAGAATGTTTCAAGGGAACTGGAAGATGATTTGGGTGTGGAAAAGAAGGACACAAAGCAAGTAAGTGCAAAGGAAAAGGGTCGGTTAACACCATGGATGAGGATAATGGTATTGCTACGACATCAAAAATGGTTAAGTGTTTTAAATGTGGAATGTATGGGCATTATGCAAACAAATGCCCTAAGGGAAAGACTCATGAAGAGAATCAGTATGGTCATATGGGTAGTATTTATGTGGATGATGATGAAGAGACTACAAATGATATGCGAGATGAAAGAATTTTTGAAGCTCGGTCAATGGTTTGAGAATGTAGTGGAATGATTACATGTTTATCATGTGTAATTTTGGAATAAAGAGACATCTATGGATTGTTACACTGTTGTCTTTCCTTGTGTTTTGAAAGTGTATGATTAATGTTACCAGTATCCATGAAAGGTTATTCAGATATTTTTGGAATGTAGATGATATGCACATAATGAAGGGATAAGGAGAAAATTAAATGTTTGATAGTATTCATGAGCTCATGATTGATATAAGGACTAAGTGATATCATGGTTTGAGTATATAGAATTTTGAGGATTTCGGTATGTGAGAAGTGTTAACTTTTAACTGCATTCAAGTTTTCACTAAGGTTCAATGGGTATTCAAGAGAGTACAAGATTAAGGCCTTTGAATGTTTGGAATGTGACCAACAAGATATATCTTATGATATATGGGGATCAACGATGGTATTAAATCTCTGGTAATCGTTTTCACTATGTTATGAGAATGGACTGCAGTATTATGGATAAGCCTAAAGATTTGAAATGAATTATGTTGGACATAAGTTAGTATTGTTTAAGGATAGAAGTTTTTTCGTTATTATTGATGGGATGTTATAGTAATATAGTTTTATAAAAAGGACAACCTGCAGGACGGGCGACAGCCCATCGCTTCGGACAAGGCTGTGGGAATCGAACCCACAACCGAAGTGCGACTGGCCTTTATCGCCTACCACTGACCTACAGGAAGTCCCTGTTTAGTAGAAACTAGTTTTATTATATTAAGCAGTATGATATATGAAGTATAAGTCCATTTTAGGAACCATATATGATTAATCTCACTATAGATCGACTTATGTATATAAGTTTTGCTAACCTTTTGTTTGAGACAGATGGAATGACCTGTCATTCTATCACATGATCTGCTAACACTTCACGAATAACAAATTCAACTTCATTTATTTAAGAGATGAAGTGGAAATTGTTCAAAGCACGAACAACAGTGAGATTGTACCAAAATAAAGTAAGTATTTATTCTAATTCAAATTTTCAACTTTAGGGGAAATGATCTTGAAAACCAAAAATGTTGTCCTAGTGATCTTATACCTGATGAATCAGATGGTACCTTATATCATCACAAATCTATGTATTTGTGATTACTGGCTTTTCCATAGCCATGTTCTCTACCACTCTCCATCAGAACATGATGGTTAGATTTCTCTTCCATATCCATATTTTCACCTATGTGGAAACCCAATGATTAGTTTATTTGGGTAACCGTTACGTTTCATACTTTTGTTTTTAAAGATTGGTTTTGATATTCCTTTTTACGATGTGGGTTTCTATTAAAGAAACTTTCGAATAGTAAACCATTTATAACCCCGACGAATTTCGAGGGCGAAATTCATTTTAAGGGGGGTAGAATGTAACAGCCCAAGATTTTATAAAGAAATATTCTTTTTAATTTTATTAATGTCTTGTGTTGTACGCTACACCAAAAGGAGCTTGCACAACACGCATCCTTGTCTTGCCTTGCATTACACGCAATCGCGACCTTCCTCGATAGCTTGCGTCGTACGCAATACCGAGTTTCACTAAACAACAATATGCTATTAAAACTAGCCGTTATGAATAGTAATAACCACTTTTTAAAATTTTATAAATTTTATCTTTCAAAATGGACTTCATTTTTGGATTCGGAATACCGAAATTAGCCTAGGGTGAAATTTTGGTATTTTTCTGAAAACTTTCAATTTTTGATGAATAGTGAAACCACTAAGTGGTAGGTTAAAAACTGAATTTTGCATAAAACTTAATTTTACCGCTTCTGTGAATGGAATTTCGAAAATCCGAGAGACACGGTTAATATCAAGGACTAAAATGTGGTTCAATGAGATGAAAATAATTTTTTGGTGAATAGTAACTTTTTACTTTTTTTTACCACGGTTAATAGTAAATAGGGTAACTAGGGGTAAATATGATATTACTATTACCCTAACACATGTCCTAATTCTATTGGACAAGTGTAATTCGACCAAAAACAAACTTAGGAATAAAATATGACCATTTAGGCCCACTTGGATTAGATTAGGACATTTATTATTAATTTATTTAAAGAAAGGTTAAAATAGTTAAAATCAAAGTTTAATAAGTAAATCATTTTTAATATGGGGTTATACATAAGATAAATTCGATTGTAAATATTCATTAGAAAGATAAAAGGATTTCCTACATGATGGTATTTTATTTGTAATTTTTAGACATAAAATAATTTAATTTATTTATGACACAACGATGATGCAGTAATTATCTTATTAATGAAATATTGACATAATTGATGTTATAAACACCAAAATAAATGTAATTTGAGATTTTTTATGAATTCCACTAATTTTCTAGGTTACTATGATATATTAATGTTGATTTAATCAACTTGGTTCGAACATTTAATTCTGTTATGACTTTCACAAAAATCATATATTAAATAGTGTCGAAATTGACACAAAATAGTTTTTAAATCAAATATTATATTATTAATTGTTATTGTATTCCTAAAAATCTAAGGTTCGGCCAAATGACTTAGATAAGGATATATATATTAATAATAAACAATTTGGGGTTCGTTTGGCATGTTATAGTAAGTTTATTAACCATATAGTGAAAGAAAACAAAAAGACATGGTAAAAGTTAAATTATTTAACTTAGAGTTAAATTTAATTGATAAGGTTAAAATAATATCCTAAACTTGTCTAAATTCTATTGGTTGATAGGATTTCGACCCCTCCCCGCCTTATCTTCGAAATAAGACCCTTTGGAACCATTATAAACCGATTTTGACTTTAATATAAAATAATATTTTGAGATATTCCTAAGGTGCCCCTCTCCTCCCTTATAAAAGGACACCTCCTCCCCCTCCTCCTCACACCAATTTGAGCACTCAAGCTCGGCCAACCCCTGCCAAAATCCCTTCTCCACTTCGCTAGCAACATCCTAGAGGTTCTGGTCTTCCTCAAAGACCAATTCTAGTGCCCTAAGAGGAGGTCCCAAAGAGGCACTTCAAAGAAGAGGTAATTACCGTTACCAATTCTTTCATCTTTATTTCTTCTTCCACTTCTTCTTCTTAGGTTGTTTCATTATGAAGTAATAACATCAGTATCACTCATATACTGATATGTTATTATAAGTATGAAACAACCCTATTTCACCATCTATCCATCCTACGGAAAAAGAAATCACCGCGCGTGCGTACGTACGGAATACCGTCTCCACGCCGTGGTGTAATCTATTTTCCACCACCACCTTACATGGATGGGTATAATGGTGTAAAGAATAACTATACATAGTTATTACAACATCATATTGATTCTGATATATTGTATAATCCACTCCAATTCAATTCAATATTTATAGAAATGATATCATCGCTCGTGCGTACGTACGGGCTACCGTCTCCACGACGCGATGAGATTCATTCTCCATGTTAACCATTTAAGAATGATTATATTGTATATATAAGAAATAATAATGAAATATATGACATTATAAAGCTACTGGATTTATGTATATATATACATATGTATGTCATCTACTTACTTCCATTTCAAGACAATAAGGAAAGAAAAACAGCGTTCATGCGTACGTACGGACTACCGTCTCCATGAACGGTGTTTTTCATTTTATTTATCTATCTATTATATATATATATATATACTGAATATATATGATATATAAATCATATTTTATATTCTGGAAGTAAGTAAATCATGATATAAGTAATAATGATGTCAAGAACAACAAGTCAAAACACCTACGATAAATGAAACGATTTTACCCAAAACGCTTCTTTAACATGGAATTTACAAAAGAACGGGTAATATAATGTCATAAGTGAACCATATATGATATCATAACAATGAATATGATTCTGTAATAAGTCAATGACATTATTTAAATCATTATACAGGAGGTTCGGACACATACGAAGCAAATTGGACCTAAGGTAAGGGAAATATCACAATCTCATTTTTATCCGAGATTGTTTAATCGTAAGTATTTACTGGGGTGTATTTTATCATCCACATCCATGTTCCCTCAATATGTAATATTGTTTCCATCCACTTGCAATAGTTTAAATCCAATTTTACCCTTAGGTGAGTTTTTAGTAAAGAATATGAAAGGAATCTTTTGTCGTTTTTCCGTACGAGGTACTTTTTGACTTTTCCGACAAAAGTACGAAGAATGTTTTTTTTATCTTATACGGCACGAACAGATTTCTACTGTTTTATAAAGCCTTATTTTCATGAAGCTTCCTCTAAAAGATTTCATGAATATTTTCAATAAAATCTCTTTATTTTAAAATTGCATGATGTTTTGTGAAAAGAAATTGATTTTGAAGAAGAAAGGATATTTTCCTCAAGAATTCAATTCAAGTGTTTTATCAAAATTATTTTCCATCTAAGATAATAAAGGGTTCTGTTTCTATCCATATTTTTACATTGATTTGACTATGTTGTGATGGAATTATGTTTATGAATTCCTTTATCTTATATGAATTGATTTATGATGTCATGATGTTTCAAGAATCCCATTTTTGTTACATGTGTTATGCGATGATGTATGTTTTATGATTATGTGGCACACATAAGAAAGGATTCATTATAAGATGGGTGGGACCTATATCTCCATCCAATGCATTGGGTAAAGATTTTATATCTCATGAGATAGACATGACTGAAATGGTAGGTTATACCGGTTCAGTGAAACAGGACTGAAACGAGGGTTACTCGATTCAGAAAGGGACTTTGTCCACTAAGATAGTCTTGGCAATGAGTCTTGACTAACAAGAAATGATTTTCTATGATTATGTGTGTATGCCACAAAGTTTCATGTTTTAAGTTATGATTATTGGGATTACATTTCACTTATATGATATATCCCATGTTATGATATTATGAGCTCTTTTGCAGGTTAAGATTTCCAAAAGCTATGTATATGATGTGATTGATTTTTCTTTTGTTTACCCTTACTGAGCATTTGAGCTCACCCTTTTATGTTTTCTTTTCCCCAGGATATAAATAAAGGTTTTAGGTAGAAAAAAAAGGATGACCTTTATGGGAGATATTGAAGAACTTTCACCACGATTAGAAGATTACGTTCTGAGTTTCCGAAGACACTAAACTATTACGATCCTTTAGTGTGTGTTTTTGTTATGTACTAAGTATTCCACAAATGTAATGTAATGTCCATGTACGTCAAGATACGGGTCTCTACAGTTGGTATCAGAGGAAATGTTTAGTCAACCTTTGGAAACTAGGATGCGGAAACGTTAGTGAGATCCCTAGAGATATTTCTAAGGTATGTCTAGGGATGCCCCTAAGGATAAGTATACGTATAGGATATAGTCCTAGAACTATGGTAACGATATTAGATTAAACCAAAGATGATAGATATTTAAGTTACTCCCCCTTTATCATGATTTTTGCATCTAACAGTATTCTGTTTGGGTTTTAGAAAATGGCTGGAAACAAGATGATTCACAATAATGGAGGATATGATGGACAATGGAATGATATTCTTCATGAGCAACCAAATGAAATGGGATTTGGATGTCCAAACATCATTATTATGCCGAATCAGCAATCTCACAACATGATCAATAAAGTAAAATTTGGTAAGTTTCCTGACTCGACTAATAAGAGAAAGATGGAGTTCCATGATGATCATAGAGGAAAGAAAGTTCAATTTCCCCTATGTAAATCATGTGGGAAGAGGCATCAAGGAGAATGTTTCAAGGGAACTGGAAGATGATTTGGGTGTGGAAAAGAAGGACACAAAGCAAGTAAGTGCAAAGGAAAAGGGTCGGTTAACACCATGGATGAGGATAATGGTATTGCTACGACATCAAAAATGGTTAAGTGTTTTAAATGTGGAATGTATGGGCATTATGCAAACAAATGCCCTAAGGGAAAGACTCATGAAGAGAATCAGTATGGTCATATGGGTAGTATTTATGTGGATGATGATGAAGAGACTACAAATGATATGCGAGATGAAAGAATTTTTGAAGCTCGGTCAATGGTTTGAGAATGTAGTGGAATGATTACATGTTTATCATGTGTAATTTTGGAATAAAGAGACATCTATGGATTGTTACACTGTTGTCTTTCCTTGTGTTTTGAAAGTGTATGATTAATGTTACCAGTATCCATGAAAGGTTATTCAGATATTTTTGGAATGTAGATGATATGCACATAATGAAGGGATAAGGAGAAAATTAAATGTTTGATAGTATTCATGAGCTCATGATTGATATAAGGACTAAGTGATATCATGGTTTGAGTATATAGAATTTTGAGGATTTCGGTATGTGAGAAGTGTTAACTTTTAACTGCATTCATGTTTTCACTAAGGTTCAATGGGTATTCAAGAGAGTACAAGATTAAGGCCTTTGAATGTTTGGAATGTGACCAACAAGATATATCTTATGATATATGGGGATCAACGATGGTATTAAATCTCTGGTAATCGTTTTCACTATGTTATGAGAATGGACTGCAGTATTATGGATAAGCCTAAAGATTTGAAATGAATTATGTTGGACATAAGTTAGTATTGTTTAAGGATAGAAGTTTTTTCGTTATTATTGATGGGATGTTATAGTAATATAGTTTTATAAAAAGGACAACCTGCAGGACGGGCGACAGCCCATCGCTTCGGACAAGGCTGTGGGAATCGAACCCACAACCGAAGTGCGACTGGCCTTTATCGCCTACCACTGACCTACAGGAAGTCCCTGTTTAGTAGAAACTAGTTTTATTATATTAAGCAGTATGATATATGAAGTATAAGTCCATTTTAGGAACCATATATGATTAATCTCACTATAGATCGACTTATGTATATAAGTTTTGCTAACCTTTTGTTTGAGACAGATGGAATGACCTGTCATTCTATCACATGATCTGCTAACACTTCACGAATAACAAATTCAACTTCATTTATTTAAGAGATGAAGTGGAAATTGTTCAAAGCACGAACAACAGTGAGATTGTACCAAAATAAAGTAAGTATTTATTCTAATTCAAATTTTCAACTTTAGGGGAAATGATCTTGAAAACCAAAAATGTTGTCCTAGTGATCTTATACCTGATGAATCAGATGATACCTTATATCATCACAAATCTATGTATTTGTGATTACTGGCTTTTCCATAGCCATGTTCTCTACCACTCTCCATCAGAACATGATGGTTAGATTTCTCTTCCATATCCATATTTTCACCTATGTGGAAACCCAATGATTAGTTTATTTGGGTAACCGTTACGTTTCATACTTTTGTTTTTAAAGATTGGTTTTGATATTCCTTTTTACGATGTGGGTTTCTATTAAAGAAACTTTCGAATAGTAAACCATTTATAACCCCGACGAATTTCGAGGGCGAAATTCATTTTAAGGGGGGTAGAATGTAACAGCCCAAGATTTTATAAAGAAATATTCTTTTTAATTTTATTAATGTCTTGTGTTGTACGCTACACCAAAAGGAGCTTGCACAACACGCATCCTTGTCTTGCCTTGCATTACACGCAATCGCGACCTTCCTCGATAGCTTGCGTCGTACGCAATACCGAGTTTCACTAAACAACAATATGCTATTAAAACTAGCCGTTATGAATAGTAATAACCACTTTTTAAAATTTTATAAATTTTATCTTTCAAAATGGACTTCATTTTTGGATTCGGAATACCGAAATTAGCCTAGGGTGAAATTTTGGTATTTTTCTGAAAACTTTCAATTTTTGATGAATAGTGAAACCACTAAGTGGTAGGTTAAAAACTGAATTTTGCATAAAACATAATTTTACCGCTTCTGTGAATGGAATTTCGAAAATCCGAGAGACACGGTTAATATCAAGGACTAAAATGTGGTTCAATGAGATGAAAATAATTTTTTGGTGAATAGTAACTTTTTACTTTTTTTTACCACGGTTAATAGTAAATAGGGTAACTAGGGGTAAATATGATATTACTATTACCCTAACACATGTCCTAATTCTATTGGACAAGTGTAATTCGACCAAAAACAAACTTAGGAATAAAATATGACCATTTAGGCCCACTTGGATTAGATTAGGACATTTATTATTAATTTATTTAAAGAAAGGTTAAAATAGTTAAAATCAAAGTTTAATAAGTAAATCATTTTTAATATGGGGTTATACATAAGATAAATTCGATTGTAAATATTCATTATAAAGATAAAAGGATTTCCTACATGATGGTATTTTATTTGTAATTTTTAGACATAAAATAATTTAATTTATTTATGACACAACGATGATGCAGTAATTATCTTATTAATGAAATATTGACATAATTGATGTTATAAACACCAAAATAAATGTAATTTGAGATTTTTTATGAATTCCACTAATTTTCTAGGTTACTATGATATATTAATGTTGATTTAATCAACTTGGTTCGAACATTTAATTCTGTTATGACTTTCACAAAAATCATATATTAAATAGTGTCGAAATTGACACAAAATAGTTTTTAAATCAAATATTATATTATTAATTGTTATTGTATTCCTAAAAATCTAAGGTTCGGCCAAATGACTTAGATAAGGATATATATATTAATAATAAACAATTTGGGGTTCGTTTGGCATGTTATAGTAAGTTTATTAACCATATAGTGAAAGAAAACAAAAAGACATGGTAAAAGTTAAATTATTTAACTTAGAGTTAAATTTAATTGATAAGGTTAAAATAATATCCTAAACTTGTCTAAATTCTACTGGTTGATAGGATTTCGACCCCTCCCCGCCTTATCTTCGAAATAAGACCCTTTGGAACCATTATAAACCGATTTTGACTTTAATATAAAATAATATTTTGAGATATTCCTAAGGTGCCCCTCTCCTCCCTTATAAAAGGACACCTCCTCCCCCTCCTCCTCACACCAATTTGAGCACTCAAGCTCGGCCAACCCCTGCCAAAATCCCTTCTCCACTTCCCTATCAACATCCTAGAGGTTCTGGTCTTCCTCAAAGACCAATTCTAGTGCCATAAGAGGAGGTCTCAAAGAGGCACTTCAAAGAAGAGGTAATTACCGTTACCAATTCTTTCATCTTTATTTCTTCTTCCACTTCTTCTTCTTAGGTTGTTTCATTATGAAGTAATAACATCAGTATCACTCATATACTGATATGTTATTATAAGTATGAAACAACCCTATTTCACCATCTATCCATCCTACGGAAAAAGAAATCACCGCGCGTGCGTACGTACGGAATACCGTCTCCACGCCGTGGTGTAATCTATTTTCCACCACCACCTTACATGGATGGGTATAATGGTGTAAAGAATAACTATACATAGTTATTACAACATCATATTGATTCTGATATATTGTATAATCCACTCCAATTCAATTCAATATTTATAGAAATGATATCATCGCTCGTGCGTACATACGGACTACCGTCTCCACGACGCGATGAGATTCATTCTCCATGTTAACCATTTAAGAATGATTATAATGTATATATAAGAAATAATAATGAAATATATGACATTATAAAGCTACTGGATTTATGTATATATATACATATTTATTTCATCTACTTACTTCCATTTCAAGACAATAAGGAAAGAAAAACAGCGTTCATGCGTACGTACGGACTACCGTCTCCATGAACGGTGTTTTTCATTTTATTTATCTATCTATTATATATATATATATATATACTGAATATATATGATATATAAATCATATTTTATATTCTGGAAGTAAGTAAATCATGATATAAGTAATAATGATTTCAAGAACAACAAGTCAAAACACCTACGATAAATGAAACGATTTTACCCAAAACGCTTCTTTAACATGGAATTTACAAAAGAACGGGTAATATAATGTCATAAGTGAACCATATATGATATCATAACAATGAATATGATTCTGTAATAAGTCAATGACATTATTTAAATCATTATACAGGAGGTTCGGACACATACGAAGCAAATTGGACCTAAGGTAAGGGAAATATCACAATCTCATTTTTATCCGAGATTGTTTATTCGTAAGTATTTACTGGGGTGTATTTTATCATCCACATCCATGTTCCCTCAATATGTAATATTGTTTCCATCCACTTGCAATAGTTTAAATCCAATTTTACCCTTAGGTGAGTTTTTAGTAAAGAATATGAAAGAAATCTTTTGTCGTTTTTCCGTACGAGGTACTTTTTGACTTTTCCGACAAAAGTACGAAGAATGTTTTTTTTAACTTATACGGCACGAACGGATTTCTACTATTTTATAAAGCCTTATTTTCATGAAGCTTCCTCTAAAAGATTTCATGAATATTTTCAATAAAATCTCTTTATTTTAAAATTGCATGATGTTTTGTGAAAAGAAATTTATTTTGAAGAAGAAAGGATATTTTCCTCAAGAATTCAATTCAAGTGTTTTATCAAAATTATTTTCCATCTAAGATAATAAAGGGTTCTGTTTCTATCCATATTTTTACATTGATTTGACTATGTTGTGATGGAATTATGTTTATGAATTCCTTTATCTTATATGAATTGATTTATGATGTCATGATGTTTCAAGAATCCCATTTTTGTTACATGTGTTATGCGATGATGTATGTTTTATGATTATGTGGCACACATAAGAAAGGATTCATTATAAGATGGGTGGGACCTATATCTCCCTCCAATGCATTGGGTAAAGATTTTATATCTCATGAGATAGACATGACTGAAATGGTAGGTTATACCGGTTCAGTGAAACAGGACTGAAACGAGGGTTACTCGATTCAGAAAGGGACTTTGTCCACTAAGATAGTCTTGGCAATGAGTCTTGACTAACAAGAAATGATTTTCTATGATTATGTGTGTATGCCACAAAGTTTCATGTTTTAAGTTATGATTATTGGGATTACATTTCACTTATATGATATATCCCATGTTATGATATTATGAGCTCTTTTGCAGGTTAAGATTTCCAAAAGCTATGTATATGATGTGATTGATTTTTCTTTTGTTTACCCTTACTGAGCATTTGAGCTCACCCTTTTATGTTTTCTTTTCCCCAGGATATAAATAAAGGTTTTAGGTAGAAAAAAAGGATGACCTTTATGGGAGATATTGAAGAACTTTCACCACGATTAGAAGATTACGTTCTGAGTTTCCGAAGACACTAAACTATTACGATCCTTTAGTGTGTGTTTTTGTTATGTACTAAGTATTCCACAAATGTAATGTAATGTCCATGTACGTCAAGATACGGGTCTCTACAGCCTCCCCCTTCCTCACTCCATTCTGACTTCTATTTAACTCGGAAAAAAGATACGAATTCATATTCATGATCCTCAGGTTTAGATCTTCGCGTCCGTATGTCGCGGACAAGGAAACATTGAGTTTCCAGCATGCTTAATTTTTTTGGGATGAAGAACATGCGAAGAATGCACGGAAAATACTTAAGGAAAAATCACGGTCAAAGAGCGTATCGATAGCCGTGTTAGTTTGGCCATAGTTTTTGAGAATCATGAACATGGGGAATTGAAAATTAAATATTTATCATGCATCAAGAATTTCAAATTCAAGATAAACAAGAAGAAAATTAATTCAATCAATTGTTTATCGATCCTTGAATTAATTTATTTAATTCGCGTTCATCATGAGAAATTTAAATCGGGATAAGGAATGCATTAAAATTTAACATAACCCCTACCTTGCAAAGACGTTGCACGTCGTCAAACCGTAGAAGACTAACATCGCGGTGGTCAGACGTCGCAGAAGAATGGTGTCGATTCTGTTGATGTTGGAGGAAGAGCCATCGTCTTTGGCGATGTTCCACGCAGCGGTGTATCCTCCCTTAACGCGGAGGAAGAAGAAGAAAAGGTACGTCGTCGGTGACATCGCATTCTTCGTCGGAGGAAGAACACCTCTCTTTCTAATCCTCCAGAGGTTCCCACCGAAATATTTTCTATCGAAAATATTACAAAAGTCTTCTCCCATTTTAAGAAGTGTCATGCAACACAAAATAATTCAAATTGAATTCATGACACACAATTAATTAATTATTTTTGGGTCATTAATTAACTTGTAGTGTTGGCATATTAAATGAGAGAGAGGAAGGTGAAAGGGTTCACATGATTAATGGAAGATTTGGAAAAGAAATAAAAGTAAGGGGAGTTTAAGGGAGGTGAAGGGTTAGGCCTCGTGTGGGTCCCAACTCACAAATATATTCCCATGGGAGGTTATGTGGGGTGTGGTCCCCACCCCTAACTTTCTCTTTGAGGATATAACCTCCCAAATATATAAAATGGTGCACAACCATTTTATATATTTATTTTTACAAATCCCCAAAAATTAACTTTCAACCCGCATAAAACACAACTGATGTAAAGGTCCCCTTAAGTGAATACCGGCGCTGTGAGTTCATTGGTGTCCTCAGATTTCAATTCCGAGCATCAGTTCAAAAGTTATAAAATTCTGAACTTATGTTTACTGAACGTACCCAAAAAAAAGTTTGGAAAATTAATATCAGTCACCCTCGACCCACTGCGGTCAAGGTTAGGCTCTACCTAGGTGAAACACGCCCCAACGAACCCAACGGTACTCTCGGAGTTTCAATCCGAGTTACCATTTAGATGTTATGAATTTTAACATAAAATAATTGTCATTTAATTATTTTATTTGCGGCCAAAAACTAAATTTTTTCTGTTGGCTCGTGGCGGCCATAGTTAGTATCTACTTAAATAAATCATGCCCTCACAAGTTCAGAGGTGGTCTCGGATTTTTAATCCGAGATACCATTTGTGAGTTATAAGCATTTGAAAAATAAAATAATTTATTTAATTATTTTATTTACGGTTAAGCCATTTTTGGGATTTCTCATAGGAGGCCCGTGCCGACTAAACATAAGTCGCACCTAGGGTAATCCCGCTATCCTAAGCGCAACATTGCCCTCCGATTTATGATCCGAGCAACCGTTCAAGAGCTACTCCACATTTTCATGAAAACTGCTTACGCGCATTAATTTATGCTTAACAAAATTTTGGTAAATTATTCTGGGCACACCGGGCCTCAGAATCAGGTGCCGTCTGAAACCGCGCACTCACAAAATTCCAAAGAAATTAAGAAAAAAATTTCCTTGAAATTTACAGGTCTTTAAAAAGAAGGTAATCAACCCTTATGTCATTCAAACAGTTGAAATCCCTCGATATAATGATCGGAAACAGATCTTCCAATCCCCGGAATCCCTCAATAGTTATCACAATGATCGAACACACAATTAAAAACAAATCACTTATAGAAATACAAGTAATGGGAACATTCCATTCACTTATGGTATCTTCAAGTCTTTCACACGATGCAAGAGAGAAGTCAAAATTTATCTCTCTAGAACTTGATAGAAGGAAAATTGGTGTATTATGGTTATAATGACCTCCTATTTATAGGCCTCATGTTCCAACGGTCATTTTTCATCCAATGGTCATATTTCTCCGAAAAATTTGGAGGGACTTGGACACTTGGAATTACAATGGTCAAAACAAACAGAATACATGACATCATTTTGATTGGTAAATAACCAACTCAAAGGCATTGTTTCAGTTAGAAAATAGTAAGTACAAAAGTATGAAACAATGAGTATGAGAAACATGTAATCGATATTCATTTTAGATAGGAGTACAACACATTACATGAGTGCGATAAATAACTTAGGTAAAATACTTATCATGATTACAATGAAAATTGTGGTTACGATAGAAAACATGGTTACAATGCATAACATGGTTAAGATGCATATTAGTTACGACTTATATTGTGGTTAAAATTCCTGATATATAATATAGTAATGATGCAATATTACGATTCGATACTTAATGTGGTCATGATTCGTGATTACAATACAATTCATAACCTGGTTACGATTCCAAATTACGATACAATTCATAACCTAGTTATGATTCTTGAATATGATGCATGTGGTTATGATGCATAAACTGATTACTATATAGGTGATTATGATGCATGTTGTCACCATGCATAACCCTGATACGATACAGGTTATTATGATGCATGTGTTTATGATGCATAACCTCATTATGATAGAGGTGATTAGGATGCATGTGGTTATGATCTATAACCTGGTTACGATACAAGTTATGATGATGCATGTGCTTACGATATGTAAAACAACATACGTGATAAACAAAAATAAATTTGTGACTTCCAAAATAGAAAGATCAATGAAAAAGGTCAAAACATATTTTTGATAAAAAATATCCCCCCTTTTTGAAATCACAAAACTATATATTAAAAAATGTCGTATCTCCCCTAGAGTTTAATAACTCTTATGAAAGTAATAGTGAAAATGACTAATTCCACCCATGGTTTAAAAAAACTCTAGGGATCAAAATCTCTTTAATTTTACTTGAGTGTTCACCCCCTTAATAAGATATTCATGAAATTATTATTTTTAAAAATATTATCCTCATTTTTAATTTTCAAAAATAATAAGGGAAAGTATTCATTTATAGAAAATTGTTAGAGAAATTGGATACAAAATAATAATTTTTACTTGTAATGAAACAAAATTATCTTAAAATAAGAATTCATGAAATTATTATTTCCCCTTTTATTATTCTAAATCATTGAACATAATATGCTTTATTTTCTTGAACTCTTTCCTATCCTCCATCAGCTTTTCAAGAGCATCATGATGATCATTCATCTTCACATCCGATTCAGCAATTACTATTTCTTACTTCTGAATCCTATCATCATGAATCTGATTAATTTCTTCCTGAGCTTTAAGCCTTTCTTCATGGTTATTGAAATCATATAGCCTGATACTATAGGCCTTCTCTAAAATTACAACTCTATTTGTGAGGAAAAAAATCATTACATTCATTCTACATTTTTTTCTTTAAAATCTCATGATCTCATGAGGCTTATCATTTAGAGGTACCAAGTCTTTGTAAGACTTCATGCTTTTCATTGAAATCCAAAATCAAATTTTGATTGAGAGAGTTTAGTTTATTTACCCGGTGTACCAATTCATCCTGATTTTCTAGATGATTCTTGAAACTATCATCAACGTTTCATGAACACTTCACAATCTTATTTTCAAGCCTTACAGTGCTCAGCAGCACATTACTTGAAAATATTGAAATCAACTTCAATACATAAAAACATGTCCATTTAAAACTTGATATAGTCCATTCAATCATTGTGTGCATTTGAAAGGATTTCTCATTTGGTTTCAATCATTGGAATGAACGATATCATATTATCCAATCTATTCAAGGCTTGTTCGATGTACTAAATTCTTTTCTCAATGATTGTTCTTTTAAGAATCAGTGTCTTCAGTATATTATGTGACATCACCGAAATAAATCTCAATACCGACTACTTGACCCGGATGATTTTGATTATTAGAAGATTCTTGTTCTTCTTTATCTGAAATATTAATAACTTTCCGGGATGAAATCTTTTGTGAAACATTCTTATAAGGATGAGGATTATGAGATGGAAAATAAAATGAAGGAACATCTGAGGATTCTACAGTATGCCTTATCTTGTTTGCATGGTGTTTCTCATCCACTTCTATTTCTTTTTTTCCATATTATTCTTCCCCTTATTCTTATTGACCTTGTTTTTCTTTCCCTTATTCTTAATCTTCTTGTTCTTATTCTTATTCATATTATTGAACAAGATATTGTGTATCCAATTATTCAGAATCTTGTTTTTCCTTTCCTTTTTTAGCTTGATATGATTGATTCTAATCTGGTGGCTCCATTATTACAATACCAGTTTTTTATTTCTCAACTATCTTGAGAAGACTATCATGGTCAATTGCTTGGGTCATTCTCTTCTTCATCATCTTTTTTTATCTTCTTCTTTTGAAGCCTCTAGTTATCTTAGTTTTAGATCCAATGCTTTAGTTGTATCCAAACCAAATTGAGGATCCCCTTCTTTCCTTTCTTGCTTTTTATTTCTCCACTCAGCATAAACCTCATTGGATAAATTCTTTTATTTCTTTGATGAATTTAGAGTTGTAGTCTTAACTACCTTTCTATTATTTTATGTTTTCCTGGATGGCTTATAAGGTTTCTCACTACCTTCAACTACATTTTCTTTCTCAGCATCTGGAACTTTCCCAATATTTTTCAATTCATTATTGAATCATAACATGATCCACTTTATTGTATCCTTACTAATTAATGGCTCTTTTATGGTTGTATTATATGACATAGTTTCAATATTACACAATATCATGAATTATTTTAGATTCATACTAAAAATAGTGGGATACATAATCAACTGAGATTTTATTAAACCATATTAAATCTTATTAATTTTCAGGAAGATGAACCTCATAAGGCTAAATTTTTACATGTTCACCAAATAATCCAGGACATACTCATCTTAAACATTCAAAGTTTCCTTGTCACCCTTTCTCAGCACAAGATATCCTTTCATCCAGAGTTCTATGAGTATATTATCTCTTAATAAATGAATCAATTTTCTCTTGTCCTCATGAATTTTTAAAAGTTATTCTTCAGCATTACTCTTATCAAATGTTCCATCAGATTCTAGTAATTTAGTAGAAGGACATAGTGCATCACCCTCAAATGAAACACCTAGAAACATAACTACATAAAATATGGATGTTTTATACTTCTTGTCGTACATCATAAAATAAATCGTATGAGGCATGTCTATCCCTATTAATTTATAAAATTGCAATACCTTATCATGATACACAATGACCTGATCAGAATATGGTCTTTCAACACAAATAGATTCCCAACCTTGGAAACTTATTATTCCTTTCAAAGATGAATCAAAACGCTCATAAAAGTATCGAGATACCAACCTTTCACCTAGAAAGGTCATGGAAGATAATTATTTTGGAGTCACTTCTTTTGGAAAAGAAGTGGTAGACCATATAATGAAAGAATAACTCAAACCCTGAAGATATTTCTGATTATGAAAGTTGAGAATATATATGATTATGAAAACTAAGGTATGAACCAAATACGAACCATGTTGACTATTTATAGAGCAACTAGACTTGAGTGAAAATAGATGTCTTCGATCTAAGATATGTTCTTTTTAAAGAAAATTGATGATCAGGATTAGATCTAAAAGATCAAATGGTTGAGAATGATTTCAAAATATTGACGTTTTCAATAAAATCGTATTCATATTGAAACTAATTGGAATTTGAATGAAATAATTAAGAAAAACTATTTAAAAAAACCAAATTAATGCTTTAAGAATTGTACATGTTAGATTATTAGGATAGATTTTTTTGGATTCAGTATATTATTATTTTGATAATAATACAAAAAATATCTAAATGTATATGAGAATGATTAGAAATTCAAAACCGGTAAAATAAAATATGGCAGTATGGATAATTTAGTATTGATAAAATAATCCAATAACTATAGAAAAGTACTGATAAAGTAATCCAATACAGATTGTTCAGTACCAATAAAGAAATCCAATACCAATTGGTCAGTACTAATAAAGTAATCCAATACCAATTGATTTAAAATGAATTCATTCAAAACTGATACATGTAAAAATGATTCATTCAAAACCGATTTATGAAAAACTGATTCATGTAAAAACGATACATGAAATTGAAAAAAATATAGGATAAAATCGATAAACATAAAATTGAATGGTGAAACCAAAAAAATATAAATATTCCCCTAATGAAAATGAGTAACTTTATATAAGAATATGGGTTAAATAAGAAATATATGGGAATGATTAATTTACAGTGATCATTTCTAGTTTCTGTTTAATATATTCAAACTATAAGAAGATAATGGTTTTGTGAAAATATCAGAAAGTTGTTCTTTAATTCTTATGAATTGTAAAATAATATCTTATTTTTGTGTGTGACCCCTAAGAATGTGATTCCTAACATCTATGTGTTTTGCAAAAAAATGATGTGCATGGTTTTTACTAAGAGAAATGGCACAAGTATAGTCAAATTTTATTTGAGTTTTGGATAAACTCATGTCATAGTCAGTGAGTGTGTGTTGCACCCACAATACCTAAGCACAACAACTTGTAGATGCTACATATTTAGATTCTGCAGTGGAAAGTGCTACTGAATGTTGTTTTTTACATGACCAATATACCAATGAATCTTTTAAGAAATGACATTTTCTAGATGAAATTTTTCTTATACATTATACAACCACCAAAGATAGAATCCTAAATTTTTTTGAAAACAAAATAATTTTCAGAAGAAGAGAATAGTCATAAATCCATAGTTCCCATTAAAGAGAGAAAAATTATTTTCACTTCTTTTAAATGAGATTCCTTTGGATTAAATAGATATATTTTTCATAAGCATACTGAAAACATTAAATTTGGTTGACTTGCTATCATGTATAACAATCTTTTTATCATACCTCTAAAAGTTGTTTGATCCACTGGTTTCCCAACTTCATCAAGATCAAGTGTATTTGAGGTACCGATTGGATTTCTTTTACTTTTAGTGTTGTCATATCCATAATTTTTTATTATGTCTTTGATATACTTATGATGGGAAATATAGGTTCCTTCTAGTATTTTATAGATTTGAAAACCTAAAAAGGATGTTAACTAACCCATCATACTCATTTCAAACATATATTTCATGATATTCACCCAAGAATCAATTATAGACTGATGATTTTATCGGAATATAATGTCATCAACATGGATTTTAACAATCAAAATGTTTTTATTTCGTTTTTATTGAAAGAGTTGGGTCTACAGTACCTTTAGAAAAATTGTTTTGTAAAATTAATCCTTTGATTCTATCATACGGTGATATAGGGGATTGATTAATACCATACAATGTTTTGGTATGTTTAAAAACATGATCAGGTTGTTTCAAATCCAAAAAACTAGGAGGTTGTTCTACAAAAACATCTTCTTGCACAAAACCATTAATAAAAACACATTTTCACCCATTTGAAAATGATTTAAATTAATGTATGTTGTAAAGGATAATAGAATAGAAATAGATTCTTATCAATATACCGAAGCGTAGGTTTCTCCATATTATATTCCCACTTGTTGATTATAGCCTTTAGTAACAAGTTTGGCTTTATTTCTTATGATGACTCCATTTTCATCACATTTATTTATGAAAACCCATTTTACACTAATTATAGTTGTTTCTTTTTTGTCATTCAACCAAGGTCCAAACTTGATTTCTTTCAAATTCATTTAATTCATCTTATATTAATTTAATCCAATCTTTATCACCAAAGGCCTCATTCGATGTTTTAGGTTCAAATTGAGATTAAAAAGAAAAATGTTCTATTGCATTTATTAAGTAAATTTTGGTCCTTACAAGTTTATTTACATCACTAATGTTATTATCAATAGGATTTTTCCTATGAAATAATTGATTTGGGTTTTGTAAAACCAGTTCATCAACATAAGATAGAAAGTGTTATGGGGTAAATGTTTTAGAAACATTTTCTTGAGTATTTCCCTTTTTAGAAGAGTTTTAAGACAAAGGATGTTAATTATTTTGTGGAAAACATCAGTCGATGTTGGTAAGGGTTGTTTAAAAAATAAGGGTTCAATTTCATCAAACATAACATACACAGTTTCGTCAATAGTACAAGAGTTTTTGATAGAAAATTTATAAGCATTTGAAGTTGTGGAATAAAATAGAAATATTACTCTATCAGATTTGGGTGAAAATTTATGTAGATTTTCTTTGGTATTCAATATGAATACAATTAATCCAACCACATTAATGTAAGAGACTTTGCATATTCAACTAGTCCACAATTCATAAGGTGTTTTATTAAGAAAAGTTCTAATTAAAAAAATATTTATAGTATAACATGATGTACTAACAGCTTCAACCCAGAAATGCTAAGCAATTGAATATTCAATCAACATGGTTCTTATCATTTACTAAAGAATACAATTTCTTATTTTAACAACAAAATTTATTTGAGGGGTTCTTAGATATGAAAATTTGTGAGTAGAACCTTTCTTACTACAAAAATATTCAAAAACCAAATTTTTATGTTCACAACCATGATCACTATGAATAGTTAGTAGTGGTAAGTTTTTATCATTTTTTGGATTGGGCTATAAATGTTTCGAAATATAAAAAAGGTTCATATTTAATTTCTAGAAAATAGAACCATGTGAATCTGGTGTAGTCATCAACAAAAACAAATATATAGTATTTTTATCCAATTCGTCCAGTTTGTGTAGGACCGAAAGGATCCATGTGAACTAACTGTATTGAATTGGAATTTATAACATCATTGATTGATCTAAAGCTAGTTGTATGTTTCATTCCATATTTAAAAGGGTCAAAAAAATTGAATAATCTTACATGAGATCTGGTAAATCCTTAACAAGTCTTTTCTTTGAGAGTTTACAATGGTTTCTAAAGATACATTGTCCTAACCTTCTATGCCATAACCAATATTGGTCTTCTATTTCACTTAAGTAAGGTATGTCTTGCATCCTAAGGACTACTATGTGGATTGTGTATACATTCTCATTCCTATGACCATAAATAATTAATTCATCCTTATAATTGTGAACCAAACTCTTATCATTCTTTAAATTCACAAGTTAAACTTTATCACATAATTGAAATATGCATATAAGGTTGTACTGAATACCTTTGAAAAAAAAATACATTTGAAATTAATACATTTCCTAAAAGAAAAATGTTGGGAAAAAATCCCTCAAGGTAACATTACAATATTTTTAGGTTGATTGTGTTCGTTGAAAAATAAGGTTTCCATGGTGAATTGTCGCGTTCCAGAGAGATTGTTGACAATACAAGTTTACAAATAACAATGACAAAGGAACTGATGATCTGGAGATTTTACAAAAGAGTAGTACAAGGTGGCGCCGTTTTCCAGTGTTTGCCAATTTTTTGGGGTCCAAAATTTGGAGGTTGGTGAGTGTAATGACCCGTAAATTTCAAGGAAATTTGTTTTCTTAATTTTCTTTGGAATTTGACAAGAATGAAGTTTCTGACGGCACCTGATTCCGAGGCCCGGTGTGCCCGGAATCATTTCCCGAAGATTGGCTTGGGTACGTTCAGTGAACGAATGAGCGGGTTTTTCTAACATTTGAACCAGTGCTCGGAATAAAATTCTGGGGGCACTGATGGAATCACAGCGCCAGTATTTTCTTAGAAACGCCTCTTCCGGAGTTGCGTTTTCTCGGGTGTGGTTTTTAAATTTTTGGGGTTAAGTTAATAAATAAAATAAAGTGGTGGGACAAATTTATTTTTATTTCACTTAAAGCCACTTAAAAGCCACTTAATGCCTCTTGAGCTAAGTTGAAGCAAATAGGGTGAGATCCAAAATATCCTACCCTCTTGGTAGGTTATTTGTGAGGTGGGGCCCGTATGAGCCCCACAGTTTCCTTTCCTCTAAGTAACGCATCCGCGAAAACTCCACATTAATGAATGTCAACTGGGGCATTTTCATAAACTCTTAAACTCTCCTATTAATTGGGCGGTTTATTCGTTGAAATTAATTCTATGAATTAATGGGTTGTTACTTAGTTTGTTTTTCAATTTTTGTCATGTTAATAAAATAAGACCAACGATTGTCTTCTTGAGGATTTCTCGTTGAGAGGATTTGGAGAAGACTCCAAGGCTTGAGATCTTCATCCTCTTTCGCGAAGAATGCGAAGAACGCAAAGAATGCGAAGAACGCCGAACCCTCGGAGATCGATAACGCGACGCCGTGTTCCGCGACGTTTGTCTGCGATGTTTCTCCTCCCGCAACAAATCTTCGATCAACTGCTTGAGGTAGGAGTTTTCAGAACATTTAATTTTCCTTTGTGGATTTTATCCTTAACACAGATTTAATTCATGAAATAAAATCTGTGTGTTTTTCTTTAAACCTCGGAGATCGTCGACGCGACGCCATATACCGCGACGACACGACGCCCTTCCGCGAGGTGACGATCATCTTCATCCACGATGGTCAATTCCGCGAAGAACTCGTCCGACGACTACGACGGGGTAGGGGTTTGATTATTTTAAATCGTTGTGATTTATATCCGCGGCTTGTGATTAAATGATTGTTGTGAGACTTTTAAACCGCTAACGCGGTGGGTGCGGACCAACGAACAAGTCCGAACCCACCGCCCTTCGTTCTTGGTGTGCGGACGGTAGACGGTGACAAAACAAGCCGTTCGGGCGTTTTGAAGGTTTTGCAGCGAAGGTCGGGTCCCGAGACGATCACCGGCAAAGACCACAGGCGAATCGGACCACCGGAGCGCATCCGGTGGTCCGTGGAAGTCTCTGCCGGCGCGCCGCCGGAAAGACCCTCCGCGGCGGCGCTGGCCGGTCCCGCGGTTGCACGGGACAACGGAGGAAGGGATGGGGCTTAAGCCGCGTCCGGTGACACCAAGCGGCTCCACGTGGGGCCGCGACTTTCCATCAAGGGGGGCGGCGCCCCCTTGCACCCGCTCGGCCATTACGGCCGAGCCGCAAACCGACCGGGCCGCGCCCAGGCCGGGCCGGGCCACTCGGGCCCGGCCGGGCCGGGGCGGGCCGTGTCAGACCCGGACCCGGGTCAGGTCGACCTGGATCCGGCCGACCCCAGGGGGGTTGGGCCGGGTCGGTCCGGGCCCAGACCCCCCTGTTTCCAGACCTTTTCAGTATTTTTCTCATAAATTGAGGTATGGGACTCCGAACGACGCACCGTCAATGTAGATGAGATCCTTGGATCGAGATGGTCGTTTCGGTATATCACAGTCAAGGTTTCGGAATAGTTTGGGTTCGACCAGGTTGGTTCGTACACGAAACCAACCGGGCCCTCGGAGCGGAAATGCTCATATCTTGAGCTTCGGACGTCCGATTGACATGCCGTTGGCTTTGGTGGATTCCTCTATGTGAGATGAATCTTTTGGCTTACTCCGCCCAAGGTTTGGACGTAGGTGGAGTACGGTCGGGTTTTGTTTCGCCTGAAAAACCAATCGGGCCCCTGGGACGAAAAAAGCCAATAACTCTCAGACCAGGTGTCCGTTTGACGCGCCGCCTGCGACGTTGAATTCCTGTTGGCGATATGGAACTTTTGGATATATAATACTCTAGACTATGTGTCAGTTTATGTATCAGCCCCTCAGATCGTGGAGCGGACCCTCTCGAGCGAGCTTGCTGTGTGCGGGAACCCTAGAACTCGCTGCGTCTGCGACGACAATGAAGATAGTACAGGAATCCTCTGTGGGTTCGGTAGTGACCACTATGGTACTTTTGGGATACATCAACTCTGGACTACATGTTAGTTGATGCATCGACCTCTTGGCTCGTGGGGTGGACCCTCCCAGAACGAGCATGTTGTGTGTAGAAACCCTAGAGCCGGTTGAGACTTGACGACTGCTGATCGAACGACTCGGTGTGTTACGGATATCCCAGTGGGAAGCGCTTGGTTGTAGCAGCAGACCCACAACGGAGGATCGCTTGGTTGTAGCAGCACGGGGTAGCACTTGGTTGTAGCGGCAGACCCATGACGGAGGAGCGCTTGGTTGTAGCAGAACGGGGGAGCGCTTGGTTGTAGCGGCAGACCCGTGACGGAGGAGCGCATGATTGTACCGGCTGACCCGTGGTACTCAACAGAAGGAGTAGCCCTAGGGGATATGAGGGGGATAGCTTGTTTTTAGCGGCAGACCCATGGGGGGAAGTGCTTGGTTGTATCAGCAGTCCCACAATACTCGATAGGTGGAGTACAACAACAGTCCAAGGTTAGTGGGAAGCGCTCGGTTGTAGCGACATACCCACTGTACTTGATAGGGAAGGAGTTACCCAATATCTATGGCCTTCACTTCTTGATCGATCCTGTGTGGGTTATTGCGGGGGTTAGTACCTACCGATCCTTTGTGGGTCCGATGGCTTAGATGAATCAGTGGAAACATCTGATCATCTCTATCGTCTTACGAAGTAGTATTCCTGTGTGAGCTGAATCCTGTTTTTCTTTCCATTGTGGATTGTGTTGTGCTATCCTATGTGGATTTACGTTTTCTTTACTTTGTGGATTGTGTTGTTCTATTTTGTGTGGATTTAAGTTTTTCTATCCTGTGCGTATTGGGTTGTACTTGAGCTCGGATGTTGGATCCGAGTGAGAATTGATGACTTAGGTATATGTATGGGCATATACCTAAGAAGTGTCGGATGTTACTTCGTGATTGTATATTTCCTTCGTGGATTATCATTTGTGGATTCTGGGAGACCTTCGGGGGTCTCCGGGTCCCTACTGAGTAGCTTATACTCACCCCTGCACGGGCTATGCCCGCACTACGTTGTGTTGGTTGCAGACGACGGACATCGCTGATCATGGTGGAGGCTTGCGGAGCAGGACGATACCTGGAGGTAGACCACTGGGCGGGACGTACTCGGAGTGGTTGGCTGGACCCGAGGAGCAGTGGAGGAAATCTGTTCCCACCCTTCAGGTGGGACTTCCAGTGGATGGCTCGACGTTGCAGCTTTACTTTTTGAGTTGCTGGTTTCCCTTTCGAGTTGTACTTTACTTTCAGTTTGGGTTTGTATTCTGGCCCACTTACTTCCGCACTTACTGTTGTTCCAGTTTTTACATAGTGTTTACTTCTTCTTGCTTACTCTGTGGTGTTTGTTTGTTTACATTACAAACGCAATGCCTTCCCTTTACCGTGATTTACGCCTTTGTGCTAGTCGCCAGCCCCTGGCCTATGGAAGGCGGGCTTGGGGTAGTCACGGCACGGGCCCTGAGGACGGGTCGTGACAAATTGGTATCAGAGGAGTTCGGTTCTACCGTAGACTCTGATCTTTTTCTATGTGAAGAAATAGTGTTATGTGTATTGGGTGTGGTTATCAGTCCAGGGAGTCCAGTGTTGGTGCGAAGGCTGACATATCCATACACTAGGACCCTGACTTCTGATTTCCGACTTAATGCACGAAGACATTGATTGCATGTGTGTTCAAGTTTTCTTTGTGATTACTTTGTATTAGCTCACCAGGTATACTGTACTGACTGTGGCACACCTGTTTCCTTTTCAGGATTTCCCCATGACGGAAGCCAGCTAGGGTTCCGAGAGTTGAGCGTGACGACAGCCCGCCGAGCGACGAGGCCTCGGTGCATGGCCCTTTGAAAGCTGAGGCACCGGCGGTACCTTTACCCGCCAAGCCACCGATGCTTCCAGCCCCAGCCGCTAACGATGAACGTCGCCTTGGAGCTCTGTATGAGTTTCAGTGCCAGCGACTGCCTAGGTTCCGTGGGGAGACGGACCCCCAGGCAGTCGAGGACTGGCTGGAGGCGGTTGTACGAGTTTTCCGGTTAGTGAGGACACCAGAAGACCTTATGCTGGTCCTTGCAGCGAGCCTCCTGCATGCGGCAGCAGGCAGATGGTGTTGCTTGATGCTCCAGGTGCATGACGAGGCATCACTTCTTTGGACAGACTTTGAGAGCCTTTTTCTCTCAGAGTTCATCCCGGCCACCCTCCGAGCGGTGCGCATCCAAGAGCTACTACAGCTGTGGCAGGGCAGCATGACAGTATCCCAGTACGCAGCGATGTTTATCGATCTCTCGTGCTATTCCACGGACATGGTACGAGACCCATTCTTCAGGACCTAAACCTTCGAGCAGGGGCTCAGGCGAGAGATCAGAGCTTCAGTTGTTTCTCATAGCATTCCGACACAGACAGGGGTGTTGGAGAGAACACTCTTAGTGTAGAGTTTCTTTGCTGAGTAGTCTCCAGTAGCAGGACCCACCACTATCCGACATACGGTAGAGTCTTCTGCAGCAGGCAGTAGACAGATGACGTATGAGGTCCACCCCGACCACAGGGAGCTGATGGACATGGGAGAGCTCAACTTCAGGTAGTTGAGGCCGACGATCGTGGAGATCCGAGAGCAGATGGACATGAGCGGGACTAGCTCCAGACATGGAGACTTTTTTTTATACTGATTCTAGCATTGTTGATGTTTGTTTGTAGGTGTTTTGTGTCTTTTTACATTGAGCTGCAGTAATAAAAGACACCTTTATTTTGGCGTTTACCTTCCTGTCCTCTCTTTATGTTGTTACTAAGAGGTTCTGGTTTAAAAACCGTTGACTTGACCCTCACTTTGAGATACCTACTGGAGGAGACCCAGTGACCACACACTAATGCCGACAGTGTGACTCAACCCTTGGAGGTGAGAGTAATGGTTGTATATCTTGGTAGTAGCGTCGAGGCCTTACGACGTCATCCTTGCTATGGGTTTGTATCATCCATGACGGGATTGACTGTATTAGGCGAAGAACATGGTTCATCCAGGGGATGAGACCGAATTTCTCTTCTCAGAAAAGAAGAAATCTCATCAGCTCGAGTAGGACCAGAAAGGTCCAAGTCATCCAAGAGCAGATGAGGACAGCTCAGAGCTGGAAAAAGTCTTGTGCTGACAGGAGGCGGAGACCACTAGAGTTGGAGGATGGCGACCACGTTTCCTTACGGGTCACACCTCGACGTGAGTTACGGATTTTTGGCCGAGAAGGAAAGTTGTCTCCACGCTTCATCGGACCATTCCAGGTCCTCAGCAGGATTGGCGAGGTGGCTTATCGCTTGGCTCTACCACCTCAGTTGCACTGGGTGCACGGCGTCTTCCACATATTCCAGCTGAGGAGATACGTGCACGACCCGACGCACATCATTGACCATGGGGAGCTAGACATTGATGATGGGGCGACTTTTGTGGAGGTCCCGGTGGAGATCGAGGATCGACATGAGCGGGTCCTACGTGGACGATCGATTCCTCTTGTGCGCATCAGATGGTAGCACGAGAACCTCTAGGAGAGCACTTGGGAGCGGGAGGCTCAGATGCGTGCTCAGTACCCACTTTTGTTTCCCTAGTTTATGATGTATCTTTACGGGGACGTAAATCCCTGAGGTGGGAGTGATGTAAAGACCCGTAAATTTCAAGGAATATTTTTTGTTACTTTTCTTTGGAATTTTACAAGAACACAGTTTCTGACGGCACATGATTCCGAGGCCCAGTGTGCCCGGAATCATTTTTCGAAGTTTGGATTGGGTATGTTCAGTGAACGAACGAGCGAGTTTTTCTAACTTTTGAACCGTTTCTCGGAATCAAATTATGAGGGCACCAATGTAATCGTAGCGCCGATATTTTCTTAGAAACGCCTCATCCAGAGTTGCGTTTGCTCAGGTGTGGTTTTTAAATTTTTGGGGTTATGTTAAGAAATAAAATAAAGTGGTGCGACAACTTTATTTTTATTTCAATTAAAGCCACTTAAAAGCCACTTAAATCCACTTGATCTATGTTGAAGCAGATAGGGTGCAGTCCAAAATATCCCACCCTCTTGGTAGGATATTTGTGAGGTGGGGACCGCACGAGCCCCACCGTTTCCTTTCCTCTAATAACGCACCCGTGAAAACTCCTCATTAATGAAATTCAACTGGGGAATTTTCTTAAACTCTTAAACTCTCCTATTAATTGGGTGGTTTATTCGTTGAAATTAATTCTATGAATTAATGGGTCGTTACTTAGTTTGTTTTTAAATTTGTTGGAATGTTAATAAAATAAGACCACCGCTTGTCTTCTTGAGGATTTCTCGTTGAGAGGATTTGGAGAAGACTCCATGGATTGAGATCTTCATTATCCTTCGCGAAGAACACGAAGGATGCGAAGAACGTGAAAAACGCGAAGAACGCCGAACCCTCGGAGATCGACGATGAGACGCAGACGATTCTTCTCCCGTGACGTTTGTCTGCGACGTTTCTCCTCCCGCGACAAATCTTCGATCAACTTCTTGAGGTAGGAGTTTTCAGAACATTTAATTTTCCTTTGTGGATTTTATCCTTAACACAGATTTAATTCATGAAATAAAATATGTGTGTTTTTCTTTAAACCTCGGAGATTGTCGACGCGACGTCGTATAACTCGACGACGTGACGCCCTTCCGCAACGCGATGATCATCTTCTTCTGCGACGGTCAATTCCTCGAAGAACTCGTCCGACGACTACGATGAGGTAGGGGTTTGATTATTTTAAATCTTGGTGGTTTATATCCTCGGCTTGTGATTAAATGATTGTTGTCAGACTTTTAAACCGCTAACACTGTGGGTGTGGACCAACGAACAAGTCCGAACCCACCGCCCTTCGTTCTTGGTGTGCGGATGGAAGACGGTGACAAAACAATCTGCTCGGGCGTTTTGAAGGTTTTGCAGCGAAGGTCGGGTCCCGAGACGATCACCGGCGAAGACCGCAGGCGAATCAGACCACCGGAGCATGTCTGGTGGTCCGCGGAAGTCTCCGCCGGCGCGCCGGCCGCCGCCTCCGGCCGTGGCAGCGCCCTGTGCACCGCTGGGAAGACCCGCCGCGGCGGTGCTGGCCGGTCCCACCGACGTGCGGGACCGCGGAGGAAGGGACGCGGCTTAAGCCGCGTCCAGTGACACCAAGCGGCCCCATGCGGGGTCGTGGCTTTCCATCAAGGGGGGGCGGCGCCCCCTTGCACCCGGTCGGCCATTACGGCCGAGCCGCCAGCCAATCGAGTTGCGCCCGTGCCGGCCGGGCCGAGTCGCGCCCAGGCCAGGCCGGGTCATGCCCAGGCCGGGCCGGGTTGCACCCAGGCCGGACCGGGCCGGGTCGGACCCGGACCCGGGTCGGGTCGCCCCGGTTCGGGCCGACCCAGGGGGGTTGGGCCAGGTCGGTCCGGGCCCAGACCCCCCGTTTCCGGACCTTTTCGGTCTTTTCCTCATAACATGAGCTACGTGCCTTCGAACGATGCGCCGTCAGCGGTGATACGATCCTTGGATCGAGAAGGTCGTTTCGAGATATCACACTCAAGGTTTCAGAATACGTTGGGTTTGACCAGGTTGGTTCGTACACGAAACCAATCGGGCCCTCGGAGCGGAAACACTCATATCTTGAGCTTCGGACGTCCAATTGACGTACCGTAGACTTTGGTGGATTCCTTTAAGTGAGAAGAATCTTTTGGATTACTCCACCCGAGGTTTGGATGCAGGTAGATTACGGTCGGGTTGGTTTTGCCTTAAAAACCAACCGGGCCCCTGGGACGAAAAAGCCAATAACACTCAGACCGGGCGTCCGTTTGACGCACCGTCTGCTACGTTGAGTTCCTGTTGGTGATACTGAACTTTTGGATACATCAAATCAGGACTATGTGTCAGTTGATGTATCATCCCCTCAGATCGTGGAGCGGACCCTCCCGAGCGAGCTTGCTGTGTGCGGGAACCCTAGAGCTGGCTGCGTCTGCGACGATAAAGAAGATAGTACAGGAATCTTCTGTGGGTTCGGTAGTGACCACTACGGTACTTTTGGGATACATCAAATCCGAACTACATGTCAGTTGATGCATCAAACTCTTGGCTCTTGGAGTGGACCCTCCCAGAACGAGCATGCTATGTGCAGAAACCCTAGAGCCGGTTGAGACTTGACGACTGTTGATCGAACGACTCGGTGTGTTACGGATAGCCCAGTGGGATGATCTTGGTTGTAGTAGCAGACCCACGACGGAGGACCGCTTGGTTGTAGCAGCACAAGGGAGCACTTGGTTGTAGTGACAGACCCACGATGGAGGAGCGCTTTGCTGTAGCAGCACGAGGGAGCGCTTGGTTGTAGTGGCAGACCCATGGCGGAGGAGCGCTTGGTTGTAGCGGCTGACCCGTGGTACTCAACAGAAGGAGTACCTCTAGGGGATATGAGGGGGATCACTTGGTTGTAGCGGCAGACCCATGGTGGGAAGCGCTTGGTTATAGCAGCAGGCCCACAGTACTCGATAGTTGGAGTACTACAGTAGTCCAATGTTAGAGGGAAGCGCTCGGTTGTAGTGGCATACCCACTGTACTTGATAGGGTAGGAGTTACCCAATAGCTATGGTCTTCACTTCTTGATTGATCATGTGTGGGTTATTGCGGGGGTTAGTACCTACCGATCCTTTGTGGGTTCGACGGCTTAGATGAATTAGTGGATACATCTGATCATCTCTATCATCTTACGAAGTAGTATTCCTGTGTGAGTTGAATCCTGTTTTGCTTTCCTTTATAGATTGTGTTGTGCTATCCTGTGTGGATTTACATTTTCTTTTCTTTTTGGATTGCGTTGTGCTATCCTGTGTGGATTTACGTTTTGCTTTCCTGTGTGGAATGGGTTGTACTTGAGCTCGGATGTTGGAGCCGAGCGAGAATTGATGACTTAGGTATATGTATGGGCATATACCTAAGCAGTGTCGGATGTTACTTCGTGATTGTATCTTTCCTTTATGGATTATCCTTTGTGGATTCTGGGAGACCTTCAGGGGTCTCAGGGTCCCTACTGAGTAGATTATACTCACCCCTTCACGAGCTATGCCCGCACTACGTTGTGTTGGTTGGAGATGACAGACAGAGCTGATCGAGGTGGAGGCTTGCAGAGCAGGACGGTACCTGGAGGTGCACCACTGGGCGGGACGTACTCGTAGCGGTCGGCTAGACCCGAGGAGCAGTGGAGGCTATCTGTACCCACCCTTCAGGTGGGACTTCCAGTGGACGGCTCGACGTTGTGGCTTTAATTTTTCAGTTGTTGTTTTCCCTTTCGAGTTGTACTTTACTTTCAGTTTGGGTTTGTATTCTGGCCCACTTACTTCCACACTTACTCTTGTAACAGTTTTTACTTAGTGTTTACTTATTCTTACTTACTCTGTGGTGTTTGTTTGTTTACTTTACAAAGGCAATGCCTTCCCTTTACCGGGATTTATGCCTTGGTACTAGTCACCAGCCCCTGGCCTATGGAAGGCGGGCTTGGGGTAGTCACGGTACGGGCCCCGAGGATGGGTCGTGACAGTGAGCATCACAAAAATTGGATATCCTTGAAGATTATATTTTAATATGGTAAAGCATGAATTTTGTGAAGAGAGGCTTCATGGTTTGGAATTCGCGAAGACCAGAAAAATGATGGTGGTGATTCTTCGCGATTATGTCAAGCTTTTCGAACGACAGAGTTGAAGCGCATTACGGTGGTGAAGGGCTTTGTGAGGGAGCATCGCAGTGAAGGCGCGAAGGAATGTTGACGGTGATGCTCCGCGATTACGATTAGATCCACGATCAGAAAATTTCCATGGTTCTTTGCGATATTGAGAGAATTTTGATGAGAACTTTGAAGCTTCGTGATTTGGGATGATGTGGTGCTGACTTTGTGTGGAAGGGTTGAGGGTTGGTTGAATTTCCTATAAATAGAGGTCTACCCCCTCGAGAGAGAGAGAGAGAGAGAGAGAATTTTTGAAGAAGATCTTTTTCTATCACTTTGTGAAAATTTTTCATGTATCATGTGTTCTTTGTGAAAGAAGAGATTCGCGATGGCTATTGTAGCTCCGCGACAGTTGCGAGCTCCGCATTGGCTCAGTAATCTTTATAAGGGAAGTCGCTCTGCGATGACTTGAGCTTCGTGAGAGTGCTTCGCGAGAGTGCTTCACGCGAGTGTTTTGCGAATAGGAAATAGCTTCACGAAGGCTTGTTTGAGCTTTATGAAATTGGTATCTGTGCAAAGTAGGGTTCTTTGCGAAGGTATTTCCAAATAAATTTCCCAGTGTTAAGGGGCAAAGTGGAATTCATTTATGGAAGAAATTTGGACTTCAATAGAGCATCTGTCAATATTTGAGGATGCATGTATTCATGGAAGTGAAGAGACCTACTGGTCTATAAACTAGGAGTGAATCCCTTCCAAGTGCAGTGATCAAAGGATGAGGAAGAAGGTGATCCACTCCACCGACAGTGAGCCCAAGAGAGAGAAATATGGACTGACCCTTGGGAAAGTAGTTTGATGACCCTAAACATTGTAAAGGCAGTGAGCCTGGGCATAGAAGTGATCTAGCCCGAACATTATTGGCAGTGAGCCTTAGTGGATTTGGTATAGTGGTATATCGTCGTTGTATGCTCATTGGACGTATCCTAGTGAGGGTGAACCAAGTATAAATCAATGTGTCTGCCTGCTTTCTTCCCTTCATTACATTTAAAGCATCATCATCAAATAAAGATGAAAAAAATTGGTCATAATCAACACAAAAGTGAAAACAAAGTGAACCTTGTAATAAAGAGGTCAAGATCCGGTGGGGCATGAATAATTTTTGAATAAATAATATCTATACCCTGATTCACCTCCCTCTCAGGGTATATATTCCCCTTTTAGTCCTAACAAAAAATATTGCATATACCAATGATCTTTAACTGAGTATTATCTTTGAAGGTTACTCTTCCGACATTCATTTCAATAATATTTTCAAAAAAATCTTTTTTCCCATCATGTGTTGAGAAAAAACACTATCCATGTACCAAATGTTCTTGTTGTTGGTACACTTTTTTTATTAAAAAAAGAAACAATTAGTCTCTCGAAACCCAAACTTGTTTTGATATGAAAATTTTAGAGAAAATAATTATTGAAACCCAATTTTTTTTTTCAAAATGAGCATTATGAAATACTTAATATTGAGTTTTATTAAGAAGAAACTTTCACTACTAATGTCCACGACATTGAAATTTAATACCGAATGAAGAAGTTTGGGGAACAAAATAGTTGTGACTAAAAATTAGTTTTGAGTGAGTGTAACCAATTCCAGAACTATTTGTATGAGGAAGAAGTTGAGAGTATATTTTGTCCAATTATTTTATAGTTTTAGGTAAATTTGATAAAAGTTTCTTAAGAGAAAATATATCAGATTATATTCTAATGATTAATTTTTCATTCTCATAAGGAATTTTTTTAGAATTGATTTTAGTTTCAAAAATAATTTTCTTTAAAACAAGTTTTCCAAATTCTATTGAAAGTTTATCCTTATCATAATTAACTTCCATAAGGGGTTTTGAAATATTTTAAAAATCAGGAGTTTTCATATCTAGATCTATTGAAAGATATGATACTTTTTTTAAGAATAATTAATTTAGAATTTTATTTATCAATATTATTCTTGAGTTTGAAATTTTCATTTTCATGTAACTAGGAAAATTTGGATACTTCTGCAAAACAAGGTAAATTTTCCTCTACTGTGGAAGATTATGTATCCAAAGAGTAAGAATATTTCTCATCAAGGTAATTTGAATTTAAAATACATTTGTAAGATATTCAACATTGTGTACCTTAGCCACGAAACAATGATTTTCAATATGTAGTCTCGCTCTGAGTGCTATATTTTTTATAACAGATGAATCATATTATGGGGATTCATCAGTTAAATCACCACCACTTTCACTCCACGTATCATTTTATTTAAAGAAAATATTTTCCTTTAACTTGTAATACCTTATCTTATTTCTTTCAGAATGTTTATCCTTCCTGTCATTTCTTTTTTGTAAAAGAGAATCTGGTCTAATACGAACTGATCATTTACATTCATAAAATGTTACTTCTGAGTATTTCTCAACCTTCATATATATTTTTTGGAATCATTAAGGAAATTATTTCTTTCCAAAAATCGTTTTCATCCTTCTAACTAGATTAGCTAATTTATTCTATGAATGATCACTTTCACTAGATTATAATACAACAGTGCTTTCGTAGCATTGTATCTTGCTACCCATTCTGCTATCTTGTATTTAGATGTAGCAGTAAAAGCTACACATCCCTAACATTCTTTCTCTTATTGAAATCATCATCTCTTTCATTCTTATCTCATTCGATAATAGGGTACCAAATAATTCATCAAGGGTGATTTGAGTAACATTCTTGTTCTCATCAATATGAATCCTTTCAGATTCCCATTCATTTGGAATTATATCAATAATATTTCCATAGGAAATTCACCATCATGTCCTTTTCCCCCATTGATTGAAGACGACTAAAAATATTCACAAATCTATGTTAAATTTTTCAAAATGGTTATCCATAAAGAAAAAAACCATAATATTCCCCTTGAATCATTTCTCTTCTTGTTTCAATAACATTGGATCTACCAAAATGTGTGACTTCAAATTTCTTCCAGATACAATTTCATGGTTAGCATGATGATATATGACTATATATATTTCTGGTCATAGAATACAACAATGTATTGCATACCTTTTAATCCAGCTGATATTCTAATTTCTCTTGGTTGGTGAAGGTTCTGAATTATTTTTCGGAGATTTTTAATCTCTAGTAAGCATGACAATGTTTTCTAATCCATTATTAATAACAATGGTCTTCATTCGATCTCTCCAATACTCATAATAATTACCACAAAAAATAGGTGTTGTAGTTGGGTATAGATTGTCAATTAATCCAATGCTTATTCCAACTATCTTGTAAAACAAAACTTTTCCACTCCACATGTTAGTGTAGTATGTAGTTATAAACAAAATAATTGTAAAATAAATACAATTAAATTACCAGAAGATATATATAACGTAATAAAAATAAGTGGAATCTTACTTTGATACCAATTCTTGGATCTTAATACAGATGTAAGTATATTATATGACATAAAACAAGAGGGCGTGAATTGTAGGTTTAAAAATTTCGTATATAAACAGTTACAAAATAACATTGTTTAAGAAGTATTAAACTAATACAGTTCATAACTAATAAAATTTACCATATAGGTCTTGGATCTAATATATATATAATATTTTTTAATACCACAAGGAAGAAAAATTAATTTGGAATTGAATACAACGATCAGAGTAACACAAATTTAAATGAATCTACCATACATTGTATAGAATCTATTAACAGAATACATAATGAATGAATCCTAATTGAAAAAATTACAATTGGAATGAATATGGATATAAAGAATAAAAAAATACAATTCCCTTTATATTACAAATAGCAGTTGAAATTAAAGGTATTTCAATTTGATTATCCCAAAGAGTAGGGTATCCTTTCGCCTAGGATAAAAGGTCTGTCTTAGCACTACCTTGGTAAGCCCTTAATACAATGATTGGCCTCACTATACTTCTATTCCCAGAATCCCATGATTAAAAAGGTAATCAACACCTGTGTCTTATATACAATTGAAAGCCCTCGATATGATGATTGGCCGTACATATTCCAATCCTCGGAATCCCTCAATCGTTATCACAATGATTGGATACACAAATAAAAAAAGCACTAATAAAAATACAAGAACATGGAACAATCCATTAACTTCTTGAATCTTCAAGGATTTTGCACGAAGCAAGAGAGAAGTCTCACTATCTCCCACAAGATCTTGATAGAAGAAAAATCTAGGTATTCTGGTTCGAATGACCTCCTATTAATTGGGCTAAGGATCCAATGGCCATATTTCACCGAAACAATTCGATGGGACTTGGACACCTAGCATTAAAACAGTAAAAAAAAGAATACATGACATCATTTTGATTGGTAAATAACAAAATCAATGACATTGTTTAGGTTATAAAATAGTATGTAAAAAATCATGAAACAATGAGTATAAGAAACATGTAATCAGTATTGTTGTAAGATAAGAGTACAATGCATTACATGAGTATAATAAATAACATGGTTACAATGCTTATCATGATTACAATGCATATCATAGTTATGATACAAAGAATGGTTATAATGATTAACAAGGATAAGATGCATATCAGTTATGATTTATATTATGTTTATAATGCTTGATATATAATCTGGTTATGATGCATGATTATGATTCAATACTTAACGTGGTTACGATTCTTGATTATGATACAATTCATAAACCGGTTAAGATTCCTGATTACAATACAATTCATTACCTGGTTACAATTCATGATTATGATTATTTTGGTTATGATGCATAACCTAATTATTATACAGGTGATTACGATTCATAACCTGGTTACGATATAATTGATTACGATTCATGTGGTTACGAATTCTAAAACAACTTACACGATAAACAAGAAGTGATCTGTGATTTCCAAAACAAATAGATCAATGAAAAAGTTTGAAAAATATTTTGAGTCAACATCCTAAAGGTAATATATGAAATCTAAAGTGGAAAAAGTATAGTTAATAGACTCAAGGATAGTTTTTAAGGTAAAAATAATTCTCCACGTACATAACATTAAACCCATTCATGATGAACTATTTTTTGTTCTCAGAAATAGAGGGGACATCACTCCACCTATATATTATTCCCCTCTAATTTCCCCACCAATATTAGAATTAGAGTGGTTTTTAATCCTCATATTAATGATAATTCATAACCTTTTCCTAACCTATTATTTAATCCATCAATGTACATAGATTTTGGTCGACATTGACTTTGGGTATTGATGACGTTTCTATTGGGTTATAGTGTTTTTTGGATATGAAGACATGAACTTTTCATGGATTGTTTTGAGAAATATTTGGATATGATATTACATGTGGTTGATTTTGTTATCCTTATGGAAAATTATCTAACCTAATTTATTTTGGGGGATTCTGGTAAATTATTACTGAATTTGTTAATGAATCTATCTCAGTTATTTTAAAATGTGAATCCCATTAATTTAAGGGTGTGTCAGGAGTGATCTCAAATACATTACAAGAGGTTCAAGCATTATTATACACTTCTATTAGTTATCTCTTTTTATTCCAAATAAATATAATTATGCAAATATTTTATATATTAATTATAAAGGATAATAATTAATGAAAATATTTTTTTTGATGGGGTTACATCTTTATATTGATATATGAATTATGATGATTCTTGATGACCATCAATGTTCTTAGGTGATGGTTCCCAAGCTTTTAAAAATAATTAAAATCCATTTAGAGATAAATATTTCATATATTCCTAATGGATGAGAATTAGATCATGTGGAATGTTATAAATGATTTCCCAACTAATAAAAAATTGACTCTAAACTAAATTAAATTCTAATCCTTCAATATGTTATAAAAGTTTCAAGACTTCTAGGTTCACTATGAATACTTATAATTCTAGACCATGATTTCATAACCCTTACCATCACATGATTAATTTAAATCTGATTGAGCATTTAACATCAGAACACTTTAAGGATTACCTTAATTTATTTTTAATATATATAAACATAATTAGATGATTTAATACCTCCATGTATGCATGATGGGTGTATAATTGGGAGACCCTAGCATGACCATATGATTAAAATGTTTTCCTTCACCTATTGGGATTTAATATATTATCATAGAGAAATTTCATTTCATTCCATATCAAGTAGAGTGATTCCATGCTTTCCATGTTCCACATGTGAAAACAAAATTGTGGGTAATTTAAAAAATTAAGTATATAAAGGATGTTCATGAGTACGGAACCTTGTGAAGGACACAAAATATGTATCTATATCCTATATTGTGTTTTATGTCTATAAGTTATGTATGTTAATCTTGGTGATATAAATAAATGATTCTTTATGGATGCGTTATAACACATCAAAATACTAAAATGACAAAATTATGTTAGATACTGTGTATGGAATGAAAAAAATTATAAGAGAGTATAACTTCTTGAGACTTTTTGAAATATTTTTTTAAAATATATTTTTCACTTAGATAGCTTGTGATACACACAACATTAGGATTAAATGAAACACGATAGTCTACTAAAATTTTATTATAAAAAAGACATTAAATTAGAGGGTTAGCTTAGCAATAAATAAATTATAAAAAATATAAGTTTTATTAATGTATAGAATAAATTAAATGGATATAAATTTCTTATAATTAAAATAATTATCATTTGAATGTAAAAGGAATGTTTTTTTAGAAACTATATTTTTAATAAAATAATTTTTAGTTATGATTTGTGTTTATAATTTAAAATTAATTTTTATCAATTTCATAAATTTTTTTTGAAAAAAAAGAATCATATTTGAAATTAAAAAATAATAATTTTCTTAAAGTTTTTTTAGTTTTTTTTGAAATTATTCTTTTTCAATGAAGAGTAAAAAATAATGTATTTTAATAGAAAAATTGCTTTTCATTTAAATTATTTATAATGAAAAATTATATCGTGATTTGGTTTTACCATAAAATTAGGTCAAATGAATATCATTTAATCTAATTTAGATAATTCTAAATAATTTGTAATCTGGTTTTATATAAAAACATTGTAAACCTTTTAAAATTCTCTATTTGAAAACCCACTTTCTTGTCAAGTCTACAGGATTAATTTTAAATTAAAATTTTCCATAATGTGAATATAATTTGAAAAAACATATTATAAATATTTAGAAACAGAATAAATTATATTATATAATACGGTAAACATAAGGTTTGACCAAAATTAATAGTGAAAATAGTAAAAAGTAATTATCATGGTTAAGCTGAAAATGGATTTACTAGGGGTTAAACTAAAACGATATGGGGTAAATTGACTTAAAACCTTATAAAAAATATATTTAATGGAAATATTTAAAATGTATCCATAATATAATATATAATTCTCCATTATTTTATCCTTTTAACATGAAACTAACATGAGTGGAAATCATTCTTTTTAAAAATTACAAGTGTTCTTCTCACCCCACTTATAAAAGGCCAAAACATCTCCTTTTTTTTCACACCTTCACACAAAATTCGTTTAGAAAAGAAATATTAAAAATAAATTCTCTAATTCCATCCCTAAATCATAGAAGACTTATTTTTGGCATAAATCCATCCTTGAGATTCTTTATTTAAATCATAAGGAAGATACCTGAAGGAGAGGTATCTTTCTTCAACAAGAATTTTTATTTTATTTCTTCATCAAACTCCTTCAATAATTATCAAATAATTATGATATAATAAATTTAGTGTAATAAATATAAATAAATTTATTAATATTTCATGAAAAAAAACAACCTCTAATTCTATCAAATGGCTTATGAAATAATCATTCATGTGTCTGGAAGACTACTGCCTTGGGAACCAATATCTTTAGTGTTTCAATTACCAAATTTATTTGGTGGATATGATGATAAATAAGAAGTATAAATATATAATATTTAAAGAATAATAATATAATTTGATTAATTTTAAAATATATTAATTTTTTTACATTCTATTCCATAGGGGATACAATAACATCGCTCGTGGGTACGGAAAACTACCACCTTGTAAAGCGATGTGATTTTTTATCAAAAACACATTACATGGATGGTTATAGAGATAATTTTTAGGATTATATGTTATATAAATGATAATATTATTGTATTCATGAAATAATTATGATTTTAAAAATATATTATATACCATTTTATTCCTAACCTTTTCCACTCAATGAATTATTAGAACATCGTTAGTGTATGGGTGGACTGCCACATTCAGAGAATGATATGACTCTATTTTCATCACCACAACACATGCATGATATTTATAATTATATTTATTAAAATAATATGTGATATATAATATTATTATCATTATGTAATGTACTATATTCATGATTATAATGTACATGATTCCTCAAAATATTCATTCACAATTATTCTGATTTGTATAATTGATCTATAAATGTGATACCCTTCTTTCATAAGGGGCTCTCGACCTCTCACATACATCTCTCCCATGACGTCTCTCTGCTAGGGTTTCTTGGGGGTTCCTTAGAAGGGGAGCCTTGCGCGGTCTCTGGATTCATCTCCCCCTTTTCCCTTCCTTTTTTTGTGCATTACGAGGGGACACACGGCATGCATCATTGCATGGATTTAGGCACAATGTGATTTGAAAATTTGAAAATTTGACAGGAATACTTATGTACCACGATACAATGTGTGATTTTTTTAGTTCCACTACTTGTTTGTTCGGTTACCGGTAACCCTAAAATAAGTTATTTAAAAAATTAAAAAAAGTATATGAGGATTTATAAATGTGACAATTATTTCATGAATACTATTCTTGATATGATGAAACTAAATAATATTCCCAATAACTATATATTTCATGAGAAACCATGCATGGGAGAAAAGGAAATTAACACAAAAAACAATGAAATTAATGAAATATTATTAACAATAGAGTGATAAAATATAATAAATTTATAATATAATATAATATAAATATTTATATGGTTATTTATTAAGTTAATAAAATTTCGCGATTCAATGTAATATAGGTTAAATAATGATTAATATAAAGGAAGCATGGCATAACAAATTTCTTAAATCAATTTCCATCAATTGTGCTAAACTTTTACTTTATTGATTACATTTTTTAATGATTTTTTGTATAATATGATTTGATTATATTATATTGCATGTCCACATGTTTTATGTATTTTTAATACTTAGAAACATAATAAATTCATTGAATAATCCAAACTTCAGTGATATGATCTTTGTAAGGGACTTCATTTCAATTTCCCTTCCTTGAGGAACATTGTAATTCTCTATACCAAATTCTCTTTATATATAGTATATACAACCATTTAAAGTGTAATATCATGATTAATTCATTAATTAGGGAATTTTAAGTTTGTATTTGAATTATTTCATTTAATGGGATTTGAATTGAAAACTAAAATATGGTAAAATTTATTGTGTTATCTAACATTATTTTGTGATTTCTTACACTCTCTTAAAGAAATAACATTCATTTTATCATTTTTCATCATAAATTAAATTTTTATTTGTTACTAAATTTATTCATCAATGGATATTATTATTTCCTAAACCAAATTACATTTTTATATATGAAGTTTACTATAAATATTATTTTATTAATTGATGAAATATAAATACATCTACATCCTTTTCTCAATACGAATACATGATGATAAGTCACATTTTTTATAAATTAAATTGATCATTAAATATACAAGAAATGATATGGACATACAAGAAACATATGGGCTGCTACTATATATATCCTCTCAATGCATTAGTATTCTCATGAGATGAATCATTTGGCCATATCAAAAGGTTTAGCAACTAGTAGTTTTATACTGTCTTGAGGTTAGATCTTGATGACAAAGGTATCATGTGCTTACAAAAAATGATGTCTAATTACTGAGTATTTTTTTCATTGATAATTAGGTTATTATTATTGTCCATGCTATTTTTATATTATATTATCATTGTATACGTTTCATTATTAGTTTAATAAATTAAACAGACTGTGTTTTTTAGTTATTTACTAGGCTATATTTGTTCTTACATATCATACAATGCTAGTAAACTTATTTAAATGATAGGTTCTCAGTTATTTACCATTAAAATTTTATTATTATTATTAATTCATTATATCTTCCACTTTAGATAACCCTTAAAATTCATTTGAAATCATCCATATTTTATTTCCTTTCAATAGGATAAGGAAAAAAATAAATAAATTTGTGTTAAAGGATTTAATTCATTTGATTTGTTGTGTATTATGTGTTATTTTGTTTTCCAAGTTTAAAATGGGTTTCATGTATGTATATGGTTCTCCAAAAAAACTAAAATCCTCATTACATTAAGAATTTATTCATTTTTTCTATGATAATGTAATAAATAAGACAATAACTTTGGGATATTGGAGTCGGGGTAATTACATGCTTAGGTAGAATTTATGGAATATATGACTATATACAAGATCTACTTTCTTCACAACTATATGTTATAATTACGTAATTGGTAATAAGTCTATTTTTGAAATGGATTTATTCAAGGGTCATTATGAACAACATAAATTAGTCCAAATAATTGAATTATATGTGATATATTCTAAATTATGTTTCCTTATTTAGCTTTTTGTCTTTTTTAAATTATTAAATTATATATTTAATTATATTAGGATTCATTTTTTATATGTATTATTATGTTATGTATTGGTGAATATTACCTTTGAATATATTTTATTTATTTTTGTGGTATGTCTTACAGAACTATCTACACTATCACTCATGGTCTAGGAAAATATTCTCATTTATACTGATGATGCCTAAAGCCTAGGGAAAAAAATTGTCAATGTGGTATTGAGACCTATGTTATTTGACACATTAAAAACATACCATATGATAATGTGTTAAATAATACCATTACAGTTGTTTGATAGACGAATGGTTGGATATGTGTTAATATTTTCATAGACATCTACATTGTATGGTATGGTACACCAACTACCTATCTATAAATATATTTTGGAATGATATCCCCAATTACTCTCATGATACAAAAAACATGGTATGGAATTCACGTTGTGTTATTTGATATTTCGTGGAATGAATTATCTACATAAATCATTATATGTTATTTTAGAATGATACGATAATTATTTTATGAGATAAAAATTGAGATGTGACTACCAATACTAGATGATGAAATATATACCATGAAATTGAGTTAAATGACCACTTGGACAAGGTAATGTGAAACAACGGGATGTTAAGCCCCTAAAATTTCTAATACCCATTAAATAAGGATTTATTACCCATACTGTTATTCTTCTTGGGATAATGATATTATTCCCTCATGAGAAATGTTTCTTATGGGACATTATTGCATATCTTCTAAGGGGACACAAATATATTGATTTTTCACAACAATATTAATGCTATAGAATGGGAATTTATTCAGCAACATGATATTTTATATGGAACTGGATTCATTTTTTTATATAGAAACACTAGAAGTAAATTTTTAACTATATATTATTATGGGTATGTGATACATACATGAATTTGATTGCTTAATGATGTTATTCTATCTATTTTGATTCAGTTATAGCATGTACTACCCATGTTTTTTAATTTTAAAATCACATTCATTTTCTATCCATTATTTTGATTATGATACCAGTATGTAAAAATTTTGATATAAAAATATGATACAATAAAGAAATTATGGAAATTTTTCTAACAGTGTTATTTAGGTGAACTGGAAATTTATTGGTTGATGTGATATGATTAATTGATATGTCATTTTTAGCATGGGATATGAGGCCAAACTATTTGTGACTTTTTATGTTAAGAGGCAAGATAAAACTCACCAAAGAAAGTATTTTCATACCCAAATTTCCTATTATTACATGTGGTTGTGATATATATTTTTATCAATCCAATTTTATTTCTACATGATTCATAATCACATATCACTTCACATGTAGTTTATTATACTTTATTTTTTAGGGAAACAATTAGAGTCGGCCTATAGAGTTGTAGTCTGAACATAATTAGGAAACCTCATAGATGATAAAGTAGATCACCCATAAATCATCATTAATTACCTATAGGAAAAATAGTTTAGATGAACATAAAAATTATATAACAATAATATAAAACTATATGGATTTATTTTAGTAATTTAATGATTATGGTTAAAACCGAAAATATTATGCATTGGAAATAACATTGATTATATATTTTATAATCTAATATAAGATTAATAAAACAACATATTCATTTAATATAAATTAATAGAGGATGTTGGTGATATTGGATGAATATGAATGGAATGAAAAAATGTGTCAAGAATAAAAATTTTTGGATGATGCATTACTGATGTAGAGAACTAATGATTTCCAAATTATGTCATCAAAATTATATCTATGTAATCAATTTAAAATAGCTAGTTACTCGCTCACACCCACTATTGTCTAATTTATTACATATAATTACATTGAATGATTAATTATAACTTTAAAAAAAATTAGTAATTAAAAATTGATCTGAATCTAGAAAATTATCTTATAGAAGGGTTAGGACCTAATAATCAAATAAAAGTATCACTTTATCTCCCCGAACATACAATTATACTAAATGTTGAAAATTGAATTGAATTTGAAGAATAAAAGTAAATGATAAAACAAAACCCCAAATATCCATAATCAAATTACCTTATATTTATAATTACCAAATAATTGAACTCACTCCCTTAGGCCATTCATGTGGGAGTGAAGGAAAAAACTAAAAACCTATATCCCAGATGGTCTGAAGGCCTTCATTTTTATCGATTTTTTTATAAACCATTTTTAAGAGATGAGGGGAACTATTAAAAGGATCATAAGCTTATATATTACATGGACCATAGGCTTAAGAGACATTACATGACCTGAAGGATTTAGAGAATTTAGCCGCAATATCACTACAAGGAACTGCCACTCCCTAGAATCTGTATCGTGATAGTAGCTCTCTACCTTTTCATGGCCATCTGACTAAATTTTCCATGCAAGCACATGATAGTCTCTATGGAGTAGTCATACCCTCTCATTCTTCCAAATATATTTTGTTCTGCTTGTGTAAGTACACCTACTCTGAATCCTCTTCTGGGGTTACTTCTTTTTTGTTGAGTTTGTCTAGGGAAACTACAATGATCATGTGGCCCAAAGGCCTTGAGGTGGCCAAAAGGCTTGGAGGTGTCCCGAAGGCATTAAAGGTGGTCTGAAATCCTTACTTACCCAAAGGACTGGGAGTCCTAAAGGCCTTAAGGACTCCATTCCCAAACCGGTGTCCCAAAGTTAATAGTTCTAGCTTATATAATATGGAATAGTACCTGCTACAGTTCCCACACAATATTGCTACTGTGCCTTCTACAGTTCCTGCTACAGTCCTACTACTGTAGTAATATAGTACCAGAATTATGCCTCTACCCAGTTTTGAACTTGGGTCCTATGGTTTCACTTCGAGAGGCCACACCTACAAGGATGAGGCTCATTTTCAAATCTATAGAATAAACGTAGACTAGGTATAAATGTACATCCACAGTGGAATCCTTTTGCGATACCCATGACGTATTAATATTTTTAATAATAATATTATGTTAGTTATTAATATTATAATTATTTTGTTTTGTTTAATATTGGTTCCAACCAAAATAATTTCTTTCAGAATAAAAATAATATATTTTATTCAATAAAAATATTGAAACATTGCATTACAATAAGGCTAAAAGACCACAATGAACGTTGAATAACTACTATAGGGCCTATCAGGATCACCAGGAGACCACGAAACACAACAAAAGGGCCATAAAAGTAGTGAATATCCTTTTCCTATCACAAAGAAAAACATTATGGCATGAACTATAGAAACTGTACTAAGCATCAAAGCGATATAGAGAACCATTATTTATAAGACAAAATGGTTTTTGATTTTTAAAACACCCTAAATGAGTATTTATAAGGCCTTGAAGATAAATATTATTATTATTATCCATTGGGGTCTTTAGGTGACTGTATGTTTTTGTAACGATCATATCATTTTATAACTGTTAGGTATTTTACATATTTTTTATTATTTTAAATATTCTACGTATATAAGTGTTTTAATTATTTCAAATGTTTTAAAAATTCATTATATATTTTAAAGTTATGTCCTTTGATAAATAATGAAATAGTTTAATTAAAGATATAGTTTTTATTCATGTTTTTTAAAAAATATAATAACTAGGATGATTCTTTCAAAATGAACATAAATTTATAAAAGTGATGACATGGTATTTAATTGACGCTGTATTTAGATTGTGAACTTAAATTTTTTTAAAAACATAAAATGTTTACAAAATTATGAAAACAATGGTATTTATAATTTTTTAACCACAATAAAGAATATATATAATGAAATTAATATTTATGTTCCATTATTAATACATTAATATATATTTTCTATATGCTATTGTGTTAAATGATGCTTTTTTGATAAAATTTTTGGTGAGTTTCTATCCAACCACGGGAACATTTAAGGAAAAGAACTCAAGGTCAATTGGAATCTCACTTTGGTTACTAAAACCAAAAAAATTGCATTCATATCGCATGATGAGTCACCATCAGGCTCGTTTGTAGGGCCTGGTCAAGTGCATGCATGGGGTGAGGCAGGTCGGGCACCAGTGTGGGAGAGGGTGGGCTAAGGCCTGTGGGTGGGGGTCCTGTGTGTAAGGACCCCACAGTGTGTTCTTGTGTTATTGGCATATGGCCAGTATTTTGAGCCTTAGAAGGTATTCTAGAAAATTCTCATGTTTCAATATGGGATGACAATGTTTATGGGAAATATAATCCAGGCCATCTAATCACGCAACATGAGACTCAACTGTCCGATATGGTCCAACCTTCAAACTCCACCACCGCACCAATTTTCTATGATTTTCATCAACCATTTGATCGTGACATGTTTGATCTCATCCAAAAATCTCATTTAAATCTTTTTCTTTCTCAATGATCATCTAATCAAATCCATGTTATAATCTTGACCATCTATATGTTTTTAAAAGTGTAGAATCCACCATAGCCAGCTGATTTTTCTCAGTCGATTGTGGTTGTCCATCATTTTCCACTTATTCTTCTTTTCTTCGATTTCATCCTCATTCTGCACATGTTTACATTGCCCAATCATTCTATACTATTTATTCCTTCTCTCGTAATTATTTCCATCACTCTCCAAGGACCTAGCCCTTTTCTTCCTTCCACAAGTCCACCAATCGTGCCTTGTTTTAATTTGAAACCCCTTTAGGGTATCATGCAAGTTCTACATAATATATATATTTATATATAACCAATCCATTTATGATTTTTGTTGATTATGGTTTATTGTTTTTTTTGAATAGTTAGATTTAGTTTTCTTTAGGTCTATTTGTTTATATTTTTTTGTTTAAACATAATACAGAAAATTATATATATATTTATAGTTTATATAAAACTCTTATATAAACCCATTTTTCACCAATAACGCTATGGATTTTCTTCTTCCAAACTCTTCTCCAACCTCGACTCAACGCAACCCGGATATTGAATTAATTTAAGTTTTTATTTAGTTTTGTAATTGATTAAACCACATATATGTATATGTATGTATATAAGTTTATAAATAAATACCAAAAATATTATGTTTTATGTTTTCTATTTTTGAATGATGAATCTTATTATTTAAATGATGTACATTGTTCATGTAATTCTTTAATGGGTTTGTATAGTTTTGTGTTTGATTAAACCATATATATATATATGTGGGTGTGTGTGTGTTTATGAATAAATTCCAAACCTATTCTATTTTATGTTTCACATTTTTGAATGATGAATCTTTGTATTTAAATGATGTTCTTTGTTAATATAATTCATGAAAGGGTAAATCTAGTATCCTTTTTTATATAAAAAACCCATATATACACTTTTTCAATATACTGTTATATGTATAAATCTATATTGGTTTTAATTCTAATTTGATTTAGGTTTTCATGTAATTAAATAATGTTTTGAAGTGCATGACACTTGTAAGGATTTATCAAACCTTGTTTTTTGTTATGAAAATCCCATGTATACACTTTGTGTATATACACTTCAATATAATTTCAAATCCTAATCTTTTTTGGGGTTTCAAGTGAAAAATAACAGTAATTAACTGTTGTTTTGATATATACCCACCTATAAAGGGGTTTTCTAAGAGAGGTTTTTTATTTTAAAAACATACATAACCATATATATTTATATAAAGTTATATATAAAGTTATGTATATAGTTTTTAATCTTAATCTGATTAAGTTTCATTTCTTAAGAAATTATTCATAAAGGTGATCCCTATCCTTATAGAAATTCTTTTAATTATGATTTCAAAACCCAATTGTATATATAAGAACCAAAATTATGTGTATGTATGTATTAATGATCAAAAATACAACTTGATATTGGAAAACAATAAAAAACATTTTGTATTATATTCCTAGAAAACCTAAGTGGTCACCACCTTGTTATTACATTTAACATTTCATGCGTGCATCTAAATTAATTATTTTAGGACAAAGGGTTAGAATTATCTTTTGATTAATTACATACATTAACACATAAATATATGTGTAATTAACATAAATTATTATCTGAACTTACAAATGGAGAGCATATCATAATTGTAGAAGCCCTTGTATTAGAGAAGTGAGTTTATATATTTTCTTATATTTTAATATTTCACATGATTTTATTTTTTTACATTTAGTAATATTATATTTAAAATCATGTTGAATCTACCACAATGAACACTATTAATTATTAAAGTTTATGATTTAATCTGTTTTACAGTACTATTTATCAGTGTAAGGTTTGAACATGATTGATAAGTATCTTAAATTCAAGAACATGTATTTTAGTATATAAAATGTCCATTCCCAGGAAACAAGGGTTTGGAATTTTAGAGTTTTTATTTTATGTGATAAACCAAGAAATATATTATTTATGTGCCTCAGATATCATTACATGTGCAAAAACATGTTTTTTTGTAAATGAATGTCATTAACAAATTTGATATAGCCATATCATAAATTATAACTGACAAACCATTCATTATTTAGCTTAATATTTAGAATTAATGCATGATTCATTTTATTTATGAATATAGACAGTAATTTGAAAATGTAATTTATCTTTTAAGATAAGATATGTATTTAGAATTTAATTATTAAAAGTCGTATGGGACAATTGGAATAAGAGACATAATTTAACTATTCAAAGTGGTATGTGACACTTTTAATAAAAGACATAATTTAATAAATAAAAGTGGTATGAGACTCTATTATTTAAAGACTTATTCAACATATGAGGACTGCATCAGACTTATTATATAAATGGTGCGGCATGCTACAGCCTCTCGATGCATCAATAGGTCTTATGAGACGAACTATGGTCTTAGCAGAAGGTCCTGATAGAATTATTATGTAGGGTCTAGACATGAGGCTTCGACATAATGTTATGATTGTCCTATATTATGAACATCCTCATTATGTGAGTATTATTTAACCAACCATGTGATTATTTGACTAACATAATATCCTTGGTTATGAATCTTTTACATATTATAATGGTAATAAATTCACATGTAATAATGAAGTATGTACTTAGCATGTTTTTATAAAGAATGTGTAACATCTATTTTTAGAACATTGATACAAAAGTTAAAATAAATCTATCATTTCATGAATTGAATTTTTTGTGTTATGTGAATTATGATATTGTTTATTGTGGAATTATACGGAAGGATTATAACATAATTACCATCACCCTTGAATGTCACTCTTAATTTAGTTTCATCAACTCTTGACTTATATGCATCATTCCATGAATTTTTGTACAAATATGTGTACTTTGAAATTTATTTTATCTATAGATTTTAAATAAATTTATGAATTCTTGTGTAATATATTTCCTTAAAAAATAATTCAAGAAACCATTAAAAATGCTGATGACGTGCTTCAAGAAATGTTTTATCCTTTTAAGAAAATTCTTTATAAGGATGTTTTTAAAAATTAATTTCATTAATTATTTTGAAAACCCCTTACTATGCATTTTAAATTATCACACTATATTTTAAATTTATTTTTATATGATTATTAGTTTTGTTATCTTTGAGTTCTTCCATGTGGTGGATACATTATGATGTTTATCTCATTCAATATTGATGAAAAGTATTAGTTATATCTGGTTTTCTAGAAACTAGACCGAGAAGATCCTCTATGATGAGATTTGTCGTTTTATTTTATTATTATATTTTTAAAAAAAAAATTACACTCCATGTTTTAGGCAATGAATTCTGGCTTATGGGGTCGAGGCATCACACCTTTTGATCATACATTCTCTTTATAGAAAATCCACCATTGTATTGGTAGGAAATTAAACATATCAATGGTTTGAAATATCATTTGAAAATATCTCCAAGTCATGGGATGATATCATGCGGTCAAAAATGTAGAAATATTCTTGAAATCATTTAAATTTTAATCATTCATAAATTTTATTATTAGTAAATGTCACAAGAAAATATATTAAATTCAGTGTGATCACACTTTTATGGAATTACCTAAATTACATCCCATAAACCATCATATTAATTTATGGAGAATGAATAATATAATATAGAGATAATAAAACCCCATGATATCCAATTATTCATGTACGATCAACCACTCTATGATATTAACAAGGAACTTCTCGAATGTGTTCTAAAATTTTTAATGTGTGTTGATTCCTAAAAAGTGACCTATGAATATTTTAAAACTAACATGACTCATAATTTTCTCAAACATTATTGATCCATACTTCTATCAGGGTCATAACTCAACATATATGTCATCTTTTTCACTTTTAATATTGAATTTATTTATTCTTTCTTGCAGGGATGTCTCCTGGACAACATATAACATCCCTGATGTGTCACTGATATCCCTTGAATGCATGAAATCTTCATAGAGTCTTTCCAAAAATGAAATTGAAGTTTCATGGAAGTATCATCATTATAGTGGATGTATAAGTTATAATGTGTACATGAATTTATTGTGTATTCTCATATAGGGACATGATTTTATTCTTCTATGCTTACATATTGGATAATTATTCACAACATGGTCTGGTAACTATCTATCATGGATAGTTGTGACATGATGGTTGTCTTCTAATGTGAAAAAACTCATGTGTTTAGAATATTTTTTATGTTTTCATTAAATAATTCTAAGGGAAAAAATAATGTGAAACTATAATCTTCATCATTGGTATATTTTTTCAATATATTTCTATGATCTAGTTAAACCATGTCCTATAAATATAATACACAACAATATGAATCATGGAAGAATAATTAATTTAAAAAATTATATAATTGAAATAAATATTAAACATGTTCATGAAAAGACTTTATTAAATTAAAAACACATGAAATTTTTATTATACTCAATCATATATCTCAAAATATAAAATAATCCCATATTAAAAATTTATGATCATCAAATATTTTAAAAACAAATGATTAATATTATGTGAAACAACTTCATTCATCACCCAAAGAAAGTTATTTATCTCTACACTTTTTAAGGAAACAAAGTCAACAATTACTTCTTTATTCCATCAGTTAAAAAAAAATTCCCTGTCTTAACCTCAATTAATATTTCTCAATTCATCGTATGTTTTTTTTCCAATATTAACATATCACAAAGGGAAAAAATTTCTTCCATTAATTAATGTTATCATTTAACAGGACTTAAGTTTATTCCATAAATACAAACATCTGATAGCTATGCATGAAATATATCTCTAATCCTAACCCCATAAAGTAAAATATCATCATTAATCTTTAGGATATCAAGCCATGGTTCAAATGAAATTCTGTATGTGTTCTAGTAGTTAATTGATGAAAAAAATAATTTAAACTCATAATAGAAGATAACATCTAGTGAACTTTTGAAGATAAACCATGGATGTCAAAATTTAAAAACATATATTCCTTTGATAATAAATCACACAAAAATACAAACACAATGAATGGCTCCCAAGGCAATATGATAAAAAGAAAATGATTACCCTTATTATTAAATTCCCTTTCATTCACCTTCATTTTTTTCATTTTCTTATAAGAAAAAATTAGTACATATTTCAATCCCATCCTCAATCATAAATTTGGCCTCATAAATACACTAATTGTAATATTTGTAGAATTAATATATGTTAATATAAAACTGATTGACACACAGAAGATAGAACCCATTTTTAATATTTAATTTTTTAATATAATATATTATTCAAATATGGTAGATAGTGTAATATAGGCATATATAATTCCACAATTATTACCTTCTCCCTAGGAAGTTACCTTCTATTCTATGTGAATAAAAACATCCCATTATATAATAGATTAAACCCCCTTTAGATAAATCCTTATATATCATTCGAAAGAATATTGAGTAGGGTATGAAGTATAAAATAGGCATTTTTTATTTCTAGACCTATAATAGTAATTCATGGATTATATAGGATTGAAAAAAGGATACAATGTTGAGGTATGTATCAATGATTATAGGGTGAAAAAAATTCCCTCAATAATTTAGTTTTTTATTTTTCTTTAATATCCACTATAAGATGCAATGAATGTACTTCTGGTTAATATTTTCTACATATCCCTCATGAAATATATCTAGTAAATTATATGAAATGATTGATCTATAAACCTCTCAAAAATTTAAAGAAATATCCTAGGACAATCACTCAAGGAATACAAAACAATAATTAAACAATAAATTTGTATTTTTGAAACTTATATCATGAAAAAAATAAGGGTGACCTCATTTATTGATGTGAAACCATCCACCCAAAATCATTTTCATTAAATCCAGACCCTGATATTTAACATTACTCAATTATCCAAAATTTTTTTCTTTCAATTTTCATGATGTTGAATTTTAAAACAAAACATGATAGTATTACAATGTTATTTTATTTTCCTAGATTCGATATAGAGTGAAGAGTTTCCCATTCGACTGAAAATAATAATATAAAACACAAGAAAAAAATTGAATCAATGACTGTGAGTAAAAATAAATACTATATTTAAATTACTTTTATGGTTTAATAAATATTTAAACTCTAATTATGTTATTTTGAACATTTTTACATTTTTAGACAATAATGTATAATAAAAATCAATATAGAAGCTTGAGATGAACAACACTAAAAATTATTAGTAAATTAGCACTACATCCTGATATATTACCAATTTACCTATAATAAAAAATATTTGAAAAAAAATTTATTTTAATGTATTAAATAAAAAATAATTTTTCTGATGAGAATTTATTTTTATATAGTCATTAAATTAGACCTAAAAATATCATCATCTACTGTTAGTGTCAAATAAAGTGTCTTATATTTTATTTAACCATGCTTTTCTTCTTCGATATATAGGGATGATTCCTTTTTTATTTCTCATAAAAATAATATTTTTAAATTTTAGAGGATTATACCATATTCGAGAAAAAAACACTGTTTAGAGAAAGTGTTTTTGGCTAATACATAAATGTCGGGATACATTATTTTTATCTTCATTACATTTATTTTATTCAGATTCTACACTGTTGTAATCTGTTTCAACAACTTCGTCATCCTCTACAATAATATATTCTTTCTTATATGCTATACTATTTTTTCAACTCCATATATTACCATCTGAAACTCTATAATGGATTTAGTTTTCCTCATTGAGGATAGTTTAACAATATCACTCTCCCCCAGTCCAATATTGATGAATGTTTCTTCCTTTGAATATTTTGATTCTACATCATCATTGAACACCGTCTAAGATTTGAGCTCTATTTAAAAATCCTCCTTGGATTTCTCCCCATGTATTTTCTCAACCATGACAACCTCCTTGACTTATTTATTGGAGTCTTAAGATTTCATGGTTAATCTCTTGGTAATTTTTAGTTTTTATTTAAATGCTTTTTCCTATTGTAGAGGATTGCTGGTGTGGACATGGCCATGGTTATTGACAATATTTATTGAGTTAGATATTATTGTTGAGTACCATAATATTTTTTGTGAAATTTTCCTTTTATATCACCCTAAAAACATTGTACCCCATTTTGTAATTAATGTACAACCACTTTAAAAAATGGACATATGAGTAAAAAATGTAAAAATGAGAAAACAAATATAAAAAATTAGAAATTAGAAAATAGTGGTTGATAGAATATTATTATAAATAATATTAGTGAAGGAACCTATATAGATTTCTAAACAATTTAGATGAAAACATGATCTCTATTGGATTATCCTTAATTCACCACAGGAAAACCTATTTATATATTTATAAACCTGAAATCATATAATAGAAATATACTAGATGGGATTTTTGGAATTTATTTTTTAAGTTCAAACCAACTAAGATGTAGTGTTTTATAATACTCTAATCCAATATTTAAGACACTTAACATCAATGAATGAATTTATATTACATTAAATTTGAACAAATTATGGATGATTTTGGTTTTGGATGAATGAGAATGGAATTTTATAATAAACAATGAATATATGATATGGTATCATGCACTAGTGATGTAAAAATTTATTTATTTAAATAATATATAAATATAATAAGTTATGTGTTATTACCATCATCTAGGTAATAAATACCTCTCTCCCCCACTCACTAACATTTCTGTTATTACATTAAAATACTTCAGTTGATTAGTAAGAAATATAAGCAGAACCATATTTAAATATATATCATGAGACACCCAATTGCTATGCAGATGGCCTATTTATAAGTAATATCATTATAAGAACAATCATAAACTCATACCATATAATGGTCCTCCATGGAATATTAAGGTATGGATTTGGATGAAGTACATATAATTAAATGACCCAAAATGAATTAATATTAAAAAAGAGCTCACTAGTTAAAAATACTTTATAAGTCAATCTTGGCATAATGAAACATAGTAATTTGTTTATTCATGGAGGAGTGAAGAGAAATATAAATTGTTATCCTTCTGAAAAATGTTTAACGATGGAGAAAAATACCACAGTGGAACCCTCCTATATGCTTTTAATTCTCAGAATGTAGTACCAACCTCTTGTATTTATTGGAAATATAATATCATTAGTTTTATAAATATAATTTAATATTTTGTCAATATTCCATGTGAATTTATTTTAGTCAAACATGCACCTATGTTCCTAAATTATCACAATGTATTTATTTTTTAAATATAGTTTACTATGGAAGTCATCACAGGACAACATTATTGTTTTCAAAGAAATGTTTTAGTACATGAGATTCAATAAGGGCCTAGAAACATTTTCCATCTTTTTTTAATGAAAACGGTCCTCTTTTTTACAAACAAAACCATCCGTCATTAGATCATGAAGCAGAAATAACATGGGAATTAAATGAACATGGAATGTACAAAAATCAGTCTATAATTTTGGAAATAAAAAATATATTGTTACAAATACACATAATACTCATAAATGTATACCAGAAACTTTACATGTACCCCTCATCTATCAGTCATACTTTTATCATGTTAAAAACTCCACTTTCATACCATCTTATTCACTTTATACCATGAAATGTTGCATATATTCATGGGATCAATATCTCATTTATCATTTAGTAGTGTAGAATATTTACCATATATCCTGGTATATAAGGAATATTCCTTGAAAATATCATAACGTCCTCTAGATCATACATTGAAAACAATACTTTTTTTGTGGTATCTTTATTGTTTTCATGAATGGAATGTTCTTATTCCTAGAGGGATGAACCCAGACCAAGTTCTAATTTCATGGTGGTCCATTATATTCTAGGAAGCACAATAGTTGATTCTTGAGATTTAAAAAAACTATAGTGGAATATCATAGCACAATAAAGTCTTTCACAACATGAAACTAAAAATCCAATATAATTTTATGTCAAAAAATAATGGGTATGTTGTTTAATTATTTTCAAATTTCATTAATTACATATTAATACTGATGAGTTAAATATTTTCCCACATTGAAAATTCACTTGAGAGACCTCCAAATACTATACATTGGTTCTCTATTGTACGTCTATTTATTTTCATAGTACCAACACATACCCCTTCCTCTAATTTAGATCATCTTATATCTACAAAATTATATAAAACCACCCTTTTCTTTTCAAAATACCACGATCCATTATGAATCCCAAGATGATAAACATGTAGCATGGTTGTAACATCCCAAGTATTTAATGAATAATAGATACAATTATCTATGTCTAATTATGAATTAGATAGTGTTTTAGAGGCTTAAAACGTGAATAAATCCAATCTTAAGCATGGAATACACTAATATTTTTAAAAGATTGTTTTACTGCCTTTTGGTGGAAAAACTTTTTTAAATAAAACATATGAAAATTTTATAATCTATATTTGTCAAAATAAACTTATTATTTATGATTGTGACATTTAAATTTACATTGGGTAAATTTTTGGTATTTTTCAGATAAAGTTCATTTTCTAATGAATAGTGAAAACTGTTGTATTTTAATTCAAAACCTCTGTTTAATCTAATTTATTTATATGATTATATTATCTTTTGAATTGGGTTTAAAGTGAAATAAGAATATATTTTTACCATTTAATCCAATAGTGGTCATTGGAATTAATTTCACTTTGAAATCAGACATAAACTAGTGTCAATCTTTTGATACTTTTTGTTTCATAAAAACACACTATTTGCTCTAACATCGGGAATTAATTATTAAATTAATTAATGTAACTTATATTTTTTTAATTTTGTAAAATAGACATTATTTTTGAATTCTTAACATCAAATATAGCTTAGGGTGAATTTTTGGTATTTTTCTGAAAAACATCAATTTTTGATGAATAGTGAAACCACTAAGTGGTACTTAAAAAACTGATTTTTCGTTTAAATGAATCTTTACCACTTCTGTCTTTTGAATTTCAAAAATCCGACATACATGGTTTTCATTAAGAAGTAAAATGTGGTTCAATGGGATTAAAATAATTTTTTGGTGAATAGTAACTTTTATGTTTTTGATCACGATTAGAGGTAATTAGTGTAATTTAAGGTATGAATAATGTTTTAATAATATGAAATGAACTTGACACATGGCCTACCCTTATTGTTTGTGTCATGGCCGACCCTGAAAATCCATGGGTCAACTTGGGGACCCCATGGAGCCACTTTGGTAGGAAAATGACATTAATAACTTTTTATTTAAAGTTAAAATGAAAATGTCACAAACATGGGTTGTTTTACTAAAACAATTTTTACATGGGGTTATAAAAGTCATATTTTTGACTATAAATAATAATTATAAAGCTAAAAATACTTAATACATCATGATAGTTTTTTTATAATTTTTATACATTAAATAAATTAAATTATTTATAACACCATGATGATGGAGTGTTTACCTCATTATTTAACGATTCAAATAAAATGAAAATATAATGTAAAAGATAAGACCTAAACTTGTAAAAAACCTATTGTATGGGTGTATTTCGAACCTTTATACCTTATCCTAGAAATATATAATTTTGGGACCTTTTTTATCCAAAAATCATTTTATAACAAAGTATCGTTTCTTAACTTTCAAAGAATGCCCCTCCTCTCCTCTTATAAAATACCCCCCAACTCTACCACCTTACCCACACTTCCAAAGCCTTTGGCTCGGACAAAACCTGACCATTTTGTCTCTAAACTTCCCTCTATAACTCTTATAATCCTCACATTGGGAAGAAGTCTTCCCAAGGAAGCCTTTGAGCTCAAATCAGAAAGAGTTTCCCTTTTTAAAGGTAGTGTCTTCTCTTGTGTTCTTATGTTTTATTTTGCTTCTCCAACCCCCTAAACTCTTTTTATTAATTTCTTTTGTAACAAAAACAGTATCTCATATATACTAGGATGTTGTTATAAGAAGTATTCGAGCTACACATACACACACCTACATATAATGGTTAAAGAACATATTGTTTCCGTGGATGGAAAATTTCTGCCTCACGAAATGATGATTGTTCAATATTCTTCTAACACCTTCAAAGGTGGCCATTAAGATGTCACTATATTTATATATGATATATAATATGTTTATTTTTTCCTTAATCTTATGTATTTTTCATTTATGGCGTACCATTATGGCTTCCATTATGGGTATACGCGATATCTTAATTTTAGGAAGTGCGGACTACCGCCCCCTCAAAGTGATTTGATTCGTTAATTCCATATGTGGGATGTATAAAGGATATAATTAATAATATTATATATGATATTATACTAGAATTATAATATACCTCTATATCATTATGATTCCATTCCATAAAATACGAAATATAAATGAAAGTAGCGTTCATGCATACATACGGCTTACCGTCTCCATGAACGGTGCATTTCATTTCTTACCTCTAAACATTAGGTAATATTATAAATGCATTTATATGCTAGATATATATGATATAAATGATATCTACATCATGATTATAACTCTTGATATAATGGATATTTTATCACATGAACAACTTGTAATTATAAAGAGTTTATTTTTGACTCATGTACCAATGATCGACAAAACGACCATTATTAACTTAAATAATTACATAGTGTTCATAACATGGTAAAAAGTGATATAAAAGGAATAATGAACTTGAAAAAGGTTCTTAAGAAATTATAAATTAACTCAAGTTTATTATTCAGTAGGTTAAAGAACGATCATGTCAAGTTGGACCCAAGGTATGGGACTTCGTCTCAATCTCCTTTTATTGAGGCATATTTTGTTTTATACAAGACCTTCTTTTATACGGTGTATAAACCCCTTTGACTTTTACATTTATACAAAAGGAATATTTTTTATAGGAAGAATTTTACTAAATGACAAAAGGGAATGTTTTTGTCTTACGTATGTGGAGACAACGACTTCTCCACCGTTGTGACCATTATTTGAGTTTTGACTTCCTCTACAAGCCATACCTTTTTTTAAAAGAAAAATAAATACCATGTTTTAATTTTCTTTTATTTTTGGTATTGAAAATGGGTTTCAAATTTTTTTATATGAATGTGTTGTATTTATATCTTGTGATTGAAAAATGGAAATGTTATGTTTCCTTTATGCATGTTTTATGTGATACGATTATGTTGTGGTTCTTGGGAATTATTATAAAGACAGGTGGTTCCGTGATAAACTAAGGGCGGGTGAGCCCGATATAGCTGTCCAATGCATTGGGTAACACGAAGGAGTTAAATGTTAAAGATTCTCCGATGAGATTTAGGGAATATACTATGATGGGTATTCCAAACGTAACCAAGAGGGTTACTCACTACCTAATAATGTTATGAATGCTTCAAGTTACCTTTATGTCTTATGATTTCTATGATGTATTCATTATTTAATGAGTTATGTTAAAGTGATTATGTTTTATGAGTAGAGTATGATTTCATTAATTCTTATGTATACATGTACTAATGTTTCCTTTCCATATTTTTAGATCCCTTATTGAGATTTTTATGCTCATCCCAAGTTTTTGAAATGATTTTCACAGGTCAAGGGAAAGGTACATGATGTGATGATAGTGTCAAGGAAGTGTCAAGAAAGAATCCATGTTTTATTTTAAATATGATTCCATTGATGAGAAAAATGAATAATATCTTTTATGTAACCACTTTTTTTATATGTGGAATATAATGAAACTATTATGATCTAATTCTCTAAAACTCTAAACCTGAAAAGATCCTCAATGTGTAATCTTGCAATAACTCATGATTAAGTAAGGTTTAAGGCTGGGGACTTAAAATGGATGCCTACCTAATGGTGGGTGGATGTTGGTGTGGCTATACTTTAGGGTATGGAATATTTTATCTTCATTATTGAATAATTTATTTGAAAAAAATAGCATTATGAAAGTATCATCCTTTTTTTTTATTATTTTCCCATATTTTTATAGGTTTTAATTAAATCAATTCATAGAAAAATATTTAAAAAATATGAATGATGAATATTAATTAATTTAATAATTAAAATTAATTAAAAAAATATATAATATATAATTATAAAATATACCTACCATGTACCTTATATTTTGAGTAAAATGTACGGGAAATTACCATATTGTTAAATTAAAGATTATAGAGCTTAATAGAAGATGTCAGATGAGGCAAGACACTTACTCGAATCCGGATTTAATGTTTCATCTAGTCGTTTATTATTTTTGGGTTGTTTGATATCTGATTTTCTTAGGGGAAATAAATTTTTTCTATTTATTTCTATATAAAATTAATACAAATAATTTATTTATTAAATGGGTTTTTTATTTTTTTCTATTATAATGTATTATTTTGAATTTATATTGATATTTATAATATTTTTCCCTCTATTATGTAAGGATATCTATTAGAAAGGTGTTATAGTCTTAAAAATCTATATATAATCCCCATTCACTTGTAAAAAACATCTAGCATATAGGGTGGTGCACATAATGTATGTTGCACTTGGTTTAGTAACAAAGTGAAACACGGTAGGGATTCTATAACCATTAATTATCATGAAATTTAAATTCATCGCATTCAATATTCATGTGACAATATATAATGATTATGTTATGACTATATAATTGATTATCGTTTTTCAGATGTCATTTTAATAGCCAAAAAATTAATTATTTTTATTAATAGAACATCCAATATATATCATAGCATTAATTATGTCATGGATCTAATAATATATTTTATATGTAAATTATTAAAATTTACTCTGTATTATTTATACATAATATTATACCTATTTATTTAAATAATATTATCATTATTTTTCCAATATTGGAAAAAACAAATGTATATCACATCTCATTATATTATTTCTTACATAGTAGAACCACTCTAAGAATTCCAAGGTGACTTTTGTTTCCATATAAATTTTTTTATGTTTCTCAAACCTCAAATCCATCCACTTCTATGTGAGTTCTTAAATTTAAGTAACATTTGTAATAATTTTTCTAATTGAGTTATAGATGTTTTTTAGTTGTGTATAATTCTTATATAGATGATATTAAAATTATACTAGAGTCTCATCCCAATATTACACCTGATCATGATATAAAAAATTAGAAAAACAATGTTCACTAATATAATAAATAGTCTTATAATGTTACTCAATTATGAGAGAAAATGTGATTGTATAATAAAAAAAATTTAAAAACAATAATTAATATTTTAAATGTAAAAAGTTAATATTAAATTAAATAATATTGTAATTTTAGAAATTAGATATAATTTATTAAAAATAATATTTAAAAAATACATAATTAGTTATTTAATGGACATTAGGAAATTTTTGAATATTGGAATAAATTTCATCAAATCATAAATAAAATATTAAAATAAAAAATAAATTTTACACAAGATATAACATTACTTTTTTAAAACCCGTTATTATAAGTTAGGTTTCTTTTTAATTAATAAAATTGAATAACTCACTAAATTAGGAGAAAAATTCATTAACAAGTAAAAATGGAGTACTAGGAAAACATCGACAATCCGTTATTATTATGTCATGAATAGAGAATGAAATTTATAAAATACATGAGATTTATTACACTCAGTGAGGTAGTTCACAACCTCTAATGGTTCTGTATAAAATAGAAATAAAACCGATGTTTTTAATCCCAAAAATCAATTAGAATTAATATATTTTGAAGAAAAGGTTTAGTAAAATGTAATAATGTCAATAAGAATTAATTATTTATAATAATATTTATATGCTCATAAATGAGTAAATATAAATAAATAATAATGATTTTTTTATAAATAAAAATGAAATGAAAACTTTGAAAATCATTTTATTATAGATTAATAACTTCAATTGACGGATTTTGATTTTTATAGAAAATTCATTAATGAGTATCTTATTCTTCAAAGTGATATGCTTTAGTAAATTCTGTTATATACCCATTTGTGATAATTTTTTTTGAATAATATTTATTTGAATAAAATATTCTTATGAAATATAAAATATCATTCCTCATAAAAAAATTAAATTTCCCAAATATTTATATTTTTTAAAACATTTATACATATAAAAAATAATTAATTGAATATCCCTAGTTTTATGGGTATTTTTAAATTACACATCTCAAAATACAATGTATTAAATACTACTAATATATTTAAATATAAATTAATTTATAATAGAAATAATTTTTAAGGATATTTTTCTTTCAAGTTGGTTTTCATTTTTTCCATCCATAGAAAATTATTATGGAATTAGAAATTTATTAGAACATTTTTACATGGTTATTGGGATATAATGAAATATTAAAGGTTTTGAGTTTTTTAGCTCTGTTTTGTTGAATTTGTCTATAGGAATAATATAATAATTTTATATCATTTCCATTATAGTTGTAATGTCAATGAAATATTTTACCTAGGAACTCATCTTGCATTTAAACAGAATTTCAAAATATTAATGATTAATCCAAGCTCTCAATATTCTTGTGTGAAATTATCTCACAGTCTCTACGAATATTTAAATTTATTATACATGATTATGTTAGGTTTTCCAAATGATTGTTGTCAGGAGAAATAAAAATATATAAAAAATTAAAGGGGGAGGTGAATTAGTGTTCTAGATAGCTAAATATTTTATACTGTATCATATTTTCCACATTATCTATAAAGAAACACATTTATCATACATAAATCTCACATTTAGTAGCTTAATATTCATAACATCATATAATGATCCACACTAGAACCATATAGGTATAGTTCATTTAGAAACTTATATATATAAACATCTGGTTCATAAGTAAATTATGTCATCTACCACTATGTTCATTATAGCTAGCACCTTTCATAGACATGTCATATATAACAAATTATATATATCCTAGGGAAAATAATAATAATAAAGGGTGACATGGGATTCTTAATTAGTGTAAAAAAGGGGTATATTAACATTACATGTGAACAAGGGTAAGAGAACATGAGAATATCATTTCAAAACCATAAACATCATATCAGATATCATATACTTGAATTATGAAATAAATATTAGTAGTTTAGAATATATAAAAGATAATTAAATTAATGAACATGATCCATGGGAACCCAACATAAGGTTAATACATATATTTTTTCCATACACATAAGCATATAATATCATTTCACTTGTCCTTAATGTGTACTTCCAGGGATATCATAGTGGAATGAGTTCCCTCCAAAAAAAACATATTAGTTAAGGCTCACTCTTAAGAATATCATAGTGGAGATATTCCCACAATGAACTAGGTTAACCCTCATTGAAGCTAGTTTATATCATGGGACTTCAATAATTAAACAGTGAATTTGAGGGAGATATAGGTTCTAACCATACATAGATATAAATTAACAAAAATCACATAATTAACACCATATAAAAGTGTTCCAAAATATTATAATACATTAATAATATTAGAACCAATGAAAATAATTTTTTTTTACAATGGTTTCATCCTAGAATATCCAATAGAAAGGAAATGGGTTTCATAATCATGTCATCAATTAATCACTGAATAACCCATGGAAAACGTAAAAGTTTTATATACACCTCTTCATCATAATCATAAACCATAAAAATAAATAATAAGAATGGTATTATTGGATCATATCCCTATTAAACCAAAATAATCATCAACGGTTTCCAGCATTTATAGAAAATGTGTTGGAATGGTCAAGTGGAACATTTTATGAGGAAAATAACATTTTCACATTGAGAATAATCTATTTTAAAACTATAAGGTCTCAATTTTTTTAATCCGTTCATTTAAAAATAATATTACAATTTTTTAAATGATAATTCAATAAATTGAATTGTGATAATGGTCTAATATATCATTCATTCCATATGTATTAAAAGGAATATTCCATTCACATTTTTGATAAAAAGTAAAAATGTTCCATATTTATAAAAAATAACATTCATTTTATTTCTTTTAAGAAAATTTCAAATTGGAATCAATTTCTTCAATAAATATTTTTAGATCAGTAAAAAAAGTATTTAAATCTTTCTTAGAAAATATCAATGTGTATAAATGATGATTTTCGATGAAAGTTAAAAATAAAGACTATTTTTATTATAATCATTTTTAAACCGTTGAGTATATAAAGAGAGTGACACAAAAGGAAAATGAATTATTTTAATGAAAAAATCATAGCCTATGAAAAATAATTTTTTATTTAGAGTTAAGTAAAAATTTTTCATCATCAAAAGAATAATTATAATCAATCATGAAAATGAAAGATATTATAACATAAAACCTTTATCACTTGGGTACACATTGAATCAAAATCCCCATGAAAGAAAAAAATAGTAAATTTATTTTTATATCTAATATTTTCATGATAATAATCATAAAATACATTTAATTGTAGTATAAACAACCAAAAAATTAATCAATTGGTGTATAAGGTATATGTTCCATAGTAATTAAAGTGAGATGAAAATCCCACACCATAAGTGTTGAATTAGTTCATACACATTAAAACCTAATCTATAATAAATATATTTCTATTATAAATCAATGATGTAATGATACAAATATGTGTACCATAACATATACTATTTCCTAATTACATTTTACTCATCGTTTAATAACAATTTCTTATTCAAATCATATTTCTAGTAATAATTGCTTTGTTTTTTCATTTATTTTTTGATTTTGTATTATAGGATAGTTACGATATATGATAGATCTATATCCTAAAAAATTATAACCATGATATAAAAACTAATATATATTAATTAAATATTTATTTAGATTAATCCATACATGTTAGGGATAGAAAACATATTACACTATTTATTGAGATGGTAGGTTCTATGTACGCATGAAAGTTATTTCCATTTTATTGATGGAAAGAACATAAGGAAAGAAACTAATATCTCACCTTAAAATATTATTTTTTTTGTCAAATATATGAAATATTTCTTGAAATTTATCCTCATCACCTTCCTTTTAAGTCATAACCCACCCACATGAGTGTCATTATCATATTCCCACGGAATGGAAATAATGAATGTATGTGTGTTACTAAAATTAAATTAGTATTATTATGGATAATGTATCATATAAATATGTTAAATACATTATTATATCTTGTTGTGAGAGGCGATTATATAAAAATAATTACAATGGTTCATGAAGCGGTAGTCTAGTGTAAACACCATCATGATATAAAATAACAGTTCTCAGTTTAGAATGATACATCTACTTCGAAAGACCACCTTGGTTTGTAAAAAAAGAAATATTACGATACTTTCCTAATAAAAAAAGTATATATGTTTCATGATTGGATTTAAGGAAGATATTTTTTCTTTTATTTGATAATAAAAATAATTTTGGACACGTGAAGAGGGGAGGAGATGTGGGCCTTTTATAATTGGGATAGAGGACACCCATGGAATATTTGACAAGAAAAACATATCCCCACATTATAAACATGCCATAATCCTCCAAAATGGATCATTAACAAACCAAATATGATATATGATTTAAAAAATCTATTCAAAATGAATTTCAAAGCTCTTTATGTCATTTTAAATGATTTTTTTAGTTTAATCTATAGTAAACATCATTTAACCTTTACCACAATAATTATTTTACAATTTTTACACATAATTTTGACCAAAATTTAAGATAAAATATTTATATAATGTTCATTATTTGGAATAAAACTATGGAACCCATTTACCAATATTCAATTCACATAAGTGGAAAATTTTAGTTTAACATTATGTATACATATTCGAAGAAAATGAACAATTACATAAAGAACATTTTCAAAAGTAAAAAATGTTTTAATATACTATGTCAATATGAATTTGAGTCTAATGAATTAAATTAGTTAAAAAATATCATTATTTAAGATAATTTAATTTTAATTTTTTTTATAAAAATATATATTATTTAAATACATTAATAAAAAATGTAGTTTTAATAAAAATACACATTTTTCACTATTCCATGAAAAATGTATCTTTTTAGAAAACTATAAAAAATTCACCCTAAGAAAATTTTTAAATGGTGATTTAAAAAACAAACAAAATTTTTACAAATAAATTTTGAAAAAATTTCCAAAATTAACATTATTATTTGTTTAAAAAATTAAATAAAATTAAAATCTGGAGGGAAACGTATCTTCAAATTATATAAACACTACTAAAAATTATGTACTTATTTATAAATATTATTTTTTTGTTTAATAGATTCATACTGAAATTAAAAAATTCTAATATGGTTGTTCATACTACTGATTTTACGGTCTAGGTTGTAATTAAGATGTTTATATAACTATATTAATAGTATATCATGGTTCATTAAAACTCAATGATGTGTGTAAGGAAATATATCAATGAAATGGAATTTATTAAAAAAATAATTTCATAAAATTATAATGATGTAACATTCTAACACCCTTAAAATTAATTTCACCACAACAATAAATAATTCCAGTATAATAAAATTAGTATTATTTAGCCTCATCATATCCTTAGGTTTCTATGTGACTTTTTCGATTGTTGGTTTCTCCACAAAACATTGACCCGGTGAGTGGTCATGATTCGTAAATTTTTATCTATATGATCTTGAATATACAATGGGGTTTCTTCATCAGAGAGACCATTATCCAAGGGTATCACCAATGATTTTAATAAATTTTAAGGGCTAGATATTTACCTTCCCAATAGGGTTACATGGAACTTTGGAGAGGCTCGGTGGAAGCATCATCTGACAAATTACCATCCCGTTACAATCAAAAATTTTAAACTAACTGTTATACCTAGGGAAAAGTTTTCCATTATTTTCAAATGAAATTAACATTATCCATGAATTAATTCGTAGAAATAACTTCTCTCAAACTTAAAATTTCTGATCATGATGGTGATTGTCAACATAAATTATATTCAGGATTTGTGCATCACTTTTGTGTTGGTAGATGACACTAACATTATCTTTAATTTCAGCATATAGATCTGGTCCCAATATATTTATTTCTCCAAATTCATCCTATTATGTTGGAAAACTACAATTCCTTCTTTATAAGTCTTTATGATAAGCCATTATAATATGTGAATAATAGATATTGTTGTATGAAATCATTAAAAGTGGAATGCACTTATCCCAACCATATTTGAAATCCATAGCACATGATCAAAACATATCATATATGGATTGAATCGTTATCTCAAACTGGCCATATGTTTTAGGATGATACATACTGATGAAACCTAGTTTCATATCTAGAGCCTGTCAAATAATTTGTTAGATCATTGAAGAAATACATGGATCTTGAAAATATACAAATGAATGTGGTAATCCATGAAACCTTACACTTTTTAATTTATGTTATAGTAAGATAATAGATAGATAAATATCATCTGATAGGGATAAAGATTTTTCATTTTTATGGTAATCAAATACAACCCATATATCATTATTCCTATTAGATATTATTGGGTGTCCAATGAATAAAACCATGGTGGTGTTTTCTGATTTCCATTTTTGCATGGGTTATGGTTGTTAGATCCCCATAGTCTTTTTATTTTCTTTTCCATAACACATTGACATACCAAGATCTTAGATAATTTTTTTCTGTCTCTCTTTAGGTCATCCCATAAGAAATACTCTCTTAGATATCTATATATATTTGTACTTCTATGAGGAATTGAGAACCAATAACAATGATCTACCTCTAACATATCATTCTTCATAACGTTTATGGACAAAAAACATACAAAATTTTTAAACCTTATCATTCCATCAAGATCATGATTAAAATTTGGATCATTTATAACCTTCTTTTTTAGCTCAATATCATCCCTCTGAACCTCTTTTATCGTCACATGGATAGATGTGTGGAAACTTATATGAGAATTATTATATTTATCCCTTAATTCAATACTTCAATATAAATCCTTTTAAGATCACTAAATATTAAATATTTTAGGATCCACATCAAATTGAAGCATGTATTATCCTTTCGAATTAAAGAATCAGTTACCTTTTTTTCTTTACCATGGTGTAATATAATGAGTAGTCATAATCTTTAATTTTCTCCATCCATCTTCCCTGGAACATATTAAAGTACTACTATGTGAATATAAACATTAAAATTTATATCTATATTTATATACATATACATATAAAACTTTTCTATATAAAGAAAATTCCTCTATATTATTCATTAATGAATTACCACAGCTAACTTCGAATCATTAGTTGGTTAATTTTTATCATGAGCATTTGAATTTTATGTGGAACAAAATATTATTATGTAAATTTTTATGAGAAGGAATCCTAAAACAATCATGAATGTATCACTATAGATTAGAAACCCTTCTTCAGAGTAGGGAAATTTTCCCATAGCTGCACTGACTAACCATCACTTTAGTTCCTTAAAATTATCCTCACATTAATTGATCTAGAGGAATGTGGCTCCCATCTGAGTAATATTTGTGAGTAGAGTAGATTGTTGGCATAAAATCTACACAAACTATTAATAAAATACAGATAATCCAATAATACTATAGATATCAACCACCATGGTTAGTTTAGTGAAACACTCAATAACCTCTATCTTTGAAGGATCTACTGATAGTATATCTATTGATATTATTTAACTAAAAAATAAACTCTATTGTATAAAAAATCACACTTCCTAAATTACTAATAGATTTTTATTTTCCATAGGATCATTAATAAAATTATCATGTGGCCTTCATGATATTATTTTATCTTTTAATAAATAATAATATCGGCTCTAAATACTACCAAAAAATTATCAAGTTAATCTCTAAAGAATATATTCATTAAATATAGGAAGATAATTGGAGAATTCATGATATAAAATAGTGGAAATATATATTCATAGTGTCTATACCATGTATATAATGTTTTCTTTTGTATATCCCCCTTATTGACCAAGAATTATTGATATCCAAAACAAAGATCAATATTGAAAAATAATTGATCTACACATTGTTGATCACAAAAGTCATCAATATGGGGTAAGTGATACTTGTACATAATTGGGATACTGTTTATTTGATTGTAATCAATTCATAGACGAATGGATTCATCTTAATAATTAACAAAAAGAACTAGTTCACCCATTGGAAACACACTTGACCAAATGATTCTCTTGCCAAAATTCTCATCGATTTTCTTCTTAAATTCCTAAGTATCAATCAAATCCTATTTATATAGAGTCATTTAAATATGAATTGTACAGGGTATTATTATATTGGTTAATCATGTTAATGATTTTCAATAATACTTGGTAACTATTCTAGAAAAATAATAGAAAATTCACATAAAATAGACATATAATAATTATTGAGTTTTTCCATAACCTTTGAAGATAAAAACTTCTTTAGACTAGGATTCAAATACATAAAATGGATATGATCCCCATCTAAAGTTAATATCTATCTTCTCAATGATAGATGATTACAAATTTTCTTGGAATATCAAATCAGACTTCCCTTAGATGTTAATTTATATGGTATTTATGTAGTCGAATCCAATCCATGTATATATGAACATAAAAATTATCTAGAGGGAGTGTAACTATATTTTTAGGATGAAAATTCATACAAAAACAAACAAGATAATAATCATACACTTAAGATGTGTTCATCATACCAAAAGGAGTTTTCAATAAAAATTTAACATATAATAATTGATGTTATGAATTATAATTCATAGAAACTTGTCCACAATTAAGTGAATTCATATAATTATGATAAAATAGGAATCTTCAATGTTTGATCAAACCTATTTTCACCTCAACATAATAATTTTATCTTTAATCCCTTTCTAAAATAAAAATGGTTATCATAAAAATCATTAATCATTAATCAAAGTGGAAAATAATGAAAAATCCCTTATAGGATATTTATTTATTTTTATTTTGGAAACATAACCACAATTAGTTTAAATACATGTATGCAGTAATCCCATAATATTTTACCAGTTGAAAAAAATGTGTAACTAAATACACCCACTTCAATGTTATTACCCCTATGTATAATTATTATGGGGTTACATCCACTTGTAATATCCAGACATAGATGTAATTTATTAAAAAACATTATCTCTAACCTTCAAAAAAATCCATGATATTTTCCCAAAATTAAATATATCCTTATGGTTATCACTAAGTTCAGTCTTACTAGTTTCATGTATCACGCCAAGAAATTATTGTATTATTCCATTTATAATAAACATAAGGTTGTTGATAGCTTTCAATGTACACAAGACCCGGTTTAAACAAAACACTATTTAGTCATGTTTTGAATGGTCAGTTGAATTATAAAAATCTTATAGAATTTATATAGTAAATTTATATGTTATATATCCTATAAAATACATTGAAATTCTGCTAATATATTTTATAGGCAAAGGATTAGAACTAACCCAATTTTACACATTAAAAACTATATTTTTATAAAAATAAATTTTATCGCCTTTAAATGGAGAAAATAATTTAAATATGAATTTTTAAAATATAAATATTTTAAAATGAATAAATAAAATTTAATTTTAAAATATAAATTTCAAAATTATGTTAGGGTGAGTTTTTTTTCTCTGATGTTACATTTTTTGATAAATAGTGAAAAAAATTGAATTTTAATTCAAACAAAATTTTGGGTTTAATTTATTTAAAATGATAAATTATTATTTTTGACTGGTTTAAAATATTTATTAGTTAAAATTGAACATATATTTATAAAATTTAGTTCATTGGAATCAGTTTTTCTTTTAAAACAGATCTAAATTTTTATCAGACTTTTGAATGTTTTTAAAATTAAAATCTTTCATGACATTCTATTTACATAATTAATTTTAAATTAATTTATGATACTTATGTTATTGGAATTTTAAAAATTTATTCTATATTTGTTATTAGAAAATTTTATAATGTATTATAATGTAATCTTACAATTTTACAAACAAATTTAGTGAATGTGATTATAATTTTTTACAACGATTAAGAGAAAGATTACCTCATCAAATGAATACATCTTAAACAAAAGAACCAAAATAAAATAGAAAGTTTCCCAAAATCTATTGGATGTCCATATTTAGACTATAGAATCTCTTGTCTCAGATTGGGATCATTATTTTATTCAATTGACATGGTTGAACATGCAATTAATTCCCATTTCATTAATTTACAATAATACCACTCCTCCATCACTATAAAAAAGAAACTCACCCCTCCAACTTATTCACGCCTATCAATCAATTTCGATCATAAAAACTATACAAAAATAAGCTCCTAAATACCTCCAGTCATCTTAATATACTATAAAATGTATTTAGAATATCGAAGGAATCTATTTGGTGAAGAAAAAGTAACCCAAAAAAGAGGTAACATTTTTGAATGGACATTTTTATTGATTTTGTTTCTCCACCACTAAATTTTTATTATTCCAAGATTATATAACAAAAATAGTATCCTATATAAATTGAGTCACTCTTATGTTATGGTTAAGCCTAATCCTATGTACACTTCCATTAAATTGGTGTTCAACATAACGTTTTTGTATGGTGAACAACCGTCTCACGAAAAGATGTTGTTCGTTTTTCCTTTACCATACCGGATTGTTGGTCATTATGATGGAAAAATATTTTTATATGATATATGTGACATTTATTATATGTTAAAAATTATTTTATTTTTACTTAATGTAGTCCTTTATGTTTTTTTTTTGGGAACACAATAACATTTTTTCTTGAAATGTGGAATACCACCTCCTTAAAGCGATGTGATTTTTTCATGCTATACATGGAATGTGTAAAGGATATATTAATTATTATATATTACTTATAAGTAATAAATATGATTCAATAATTTTAATATAATTAGATATCATATAATATTTCTTCTTTTAATATGAAAATGAAAAGGATGTAGCGTTCTTGCAAACTTACAACCAACCATTTCTATAAACTGAGAATTTTATTTAATACCCCCAAATTTTATGGATTATTTTAAATAAACATATAATGAATATAAATGATCCTTAAATCATGTTTTACATTCTTTATATGATTCAATAGTGAACTAATTAATAGGAAAAAAAAGTGACATGTCCAAACACACTTGAAAAACTATGCAATTAACACCTGAAATGGTGAAAATATTGATAGATTGTTAACAAATTGGTAATAAGAAAGTATTAAAAAATAATAAAAGATATTATAAATATTAATATGGTTATTTAATAAGTTATTAACATTATCAAAACCATTATTTAGGATGATTAAGGATGTTTTTTCAAATGTAAATATAAGGTAATTGATTTCAACTCAATTTATAATCCATTTAGAAATATTTATTTTTATTCACCAAACATCTTTTGTGTGTTATATATACCCCCAATTATAATTTTATATAATTATTCAATTATATTTTGTTTTATTTTAGGTATAAATTTGAATGAACTCTCCAAAGGATTTTATCATGAAGATTTCAATGTGTGGAATTTTGTCGTTGCAATCTCACTTTATTTTGTTATTGTTATCATTATTATGAAATAATCAAATTACAATAATAGTTTTTTTTTGAAAATTTCCTCAAATATACACATAATTGGGTGATAGATATTATTATTTTCTAAATCATATACCATTTTAACATACGATGTTTACTTTGAATCTTATTTGATTACCTAGGGAAATATTGATAAATCCATATTCTTTATTAAATATAGATATTTGATAAGGAATATAATTATTAATTAAATACATTACCCAATATAAGGAATTATTTGGATATTCTGTGAAGGGTGGAGACCCGAATTTAGATTTCTCCTTGGTGCATCAAAAGGATCTCTTGAGTTAAATTAGTTTTCCAAATTAAACAAGTTTCTACTAGTATTTTTAAATAATAAAGAGGATAGATATTGACAATATATGTATTCATGTTCTTGAGACATACCATTTTATAATTAATCATTTCCTTCATTTTAATTATAATTTTTATCCCTGATATATCCTCTATGATAAAATCTATGGGCTCACTTAAATCTCAGTTTACTGATTAAATGGCATGTATTTTAGTTATTTACATTGACATATTGATTATTCCTTAAGATGTATTTGAAATGGAATGTGATATTAGTCATTTAAATTAACATGTTTATTTATTCTTATTGAATCATTATATCTTCTACTTTTCCTACCCTTATCGATCAGTTGAAATCACCCTTATTTCAGTTTTTTTCCAGAGGTTATAATGAATAAATTCTTGAATAATATTTCCAGGATGGTGTTTATTTAATTTTATTTTTTTCATGTTTTTTATTTAATTAATCATTATAATATGGGTTTCACGTATGTAATATTTTTTCTGAAGCTACTAAAATAATTGGTTCATGATGGTTCGATTCCATGTAATCATGATAATGCAATAAAATAATACACCATATATGGGCTTCTAGGGTTGAGGCGTTGTAGTTGTAATCAATGAAATTTTAGCAGAAACCATGAAAACCAGATTTTGAAAAAATAGATTTGGGAACATAACCCTAAGGGATATTTTTAGGATAAGTATAAAATAACATCCAAGAAATTTTTTAAGGTAGATATTATGTTGTCCTTACTTGAAATACATCCCTATCTGAATACTACATAGTGATGTTGGTATGGAAATGAAGTACCCTGGAAAAATAACCCTGAATTGTTCCAGGGCTGACATGAGTAGAACATGGTACACTATAACATACCTTACTATGTGCCTAGTTTGACACACATAAGGGATACACATAGAATAATTTAGGTTTTATTTACCAACCATTATGAGTTATTTACAAGTAATTATGTCCCCATGGAAACCAAAGTTTATGATATTATGATTTATGATGCATAAATTTATGTTTTTTGTTAGTGCATAATTGGAATTATACAATATGATTTTATAAAATAATCCATTATTTTAAATTATTTAGAAATGTAACCTAGAAGGATGAATAGTATAAATACTCTTGGAAAATATAGTGATTTCCCAGTTTAGGAACCCAATACATGTGGTACTAGAATGGAGAAAATTATGGCAACATTATGGAAAAATAATTACTTTATAAAAAATAAGCATGCCCAAATGGAGAAACAGATTACAAAGAGAGACTTTATTGTGTTGTAACTTTTAATGTGATATAATCCAAAATTTTGTGTGGCACTATTAATCTAATTGTTTATGAACATTTTATTATGTCTCTAGAGAAGATATTTATAGATATATGTTGTAATGAAAGGGAAATAGTTACACTTTAGTTATATTTTCCCAAAGGTGATACTGATTATTGGTGGTCCTTGATCCAGAATACTGGGGTGGAAGAAAAAATAAATCTCTCAAAATGGTGAAAATTTAAGGATTGATTCTTTAATAAATACGAAACTCGTTATCAAAACATTAATATTAAGTGAATTTTATATTTATTAAATGAAAAATAAAAAGAAAGTGTTGTAGATTATTAATCTACATTTAAAATGGGTATCCATGTAGGATATGTATTACGTACAGAACAAGTAGTGAATGATCAACCATTTACTTGAATCTATTTATCCAAATCATTTATGGGAGAAGGTTTCTCATACATGTTCATCATATAAATAAATATTTTTATATTCCATCAAAGAAAAGAATGAATTTTATATATAAAATATATTCATGGGAATCCAAGAGAATAATGGTTTATCTAAGAATGAAAAAAATGAAATATGTCCAAAAAGATTAAGAAAAATCAACATTTCACTCCTTGTGAAAACTATGGAAAAAACATCCCAAAAGAATTCTTTAATGGACTATGAGTTTGATATATCTGTGAAGATATGGGTTACCAATCATATAAGTGAAAAAATGAAATAAGGAATACAATGTTCTCCAATGATACAAATTTAGGGAGTTGGGGAAATATTAAAATTAATACTGCAAGATTCAATGTAATCTACCAAGAAAAAGGCCTAGGGGTGATTTACAAGATTATGTTACCAATAAAATGGAGGTAGAAGTACCAAATGATGTGTTGGAAGGTAAAATATTTCTTTATTCAAATTTATCCAAAAATTATTTGATTCTGGATCATTTAATTATTTTATATCTTCCCATTTTTCAATGAAAATTATATATTTACCTTTTGATTTAATAAGGTAGATTTTAGTACAAAAATACTAAGGGAAATTTTATTGAGACATAGATGTGTTGGGAATTTCCTTTTACAAAGAAAAAACATTATTTACATGTGGACCCTATTATCATATTGTAAGTGCCTATTTAGGATAATTGTATCACTAAAATGGGTAGGGGTGAATCAGTGATATTTTTTCTTTTATGTTTCCATGATATTTAAACAACCTTCGCCTCTTTTTGAAGATTATATTATATGCTGAAAACAATTTAAACTCACAACCACAAAAAAACAATTATTTACAAGGTTCAGTATTCCGTACCAATATCTACATCCTTGGTATGGTTTGGAGAAAATACAATACCACAAAATCTACTAGGACAAAAATCCTCAGATTACAGTGAGAGTGATATTACCCTTCACTTATGTAGTAATTTAAGTCAATCCAAAAGTACTCCTGCACCCTCTTAGAAAAAAATGGTTAATTCGATGTTTTTATAACAACTCCTATTACATGAGATTATATTTTAATTCACCCAATATATCCAATTGAAAATAAATCTTCAATTTATTTCCCATAAAAAGGTAAGAACATGCTATACATTTTTAAGGAAAAATCAGTATAGTTATTCTGGAACATTTTCCCTAGTTCGATTCCTCAATGTAAGATTCTCCCTGATAAAATTATTCTTGGTATGATTATATGAGCTCTATTCTTCATAGTCTAATTCTTTCTAGTAAAATTTATCAATATGAAATGATATAATATTAGTTTAGTATGATTGAGATAATTCAAAAATCCATCTTCCTTAGTCTAGAAATCCCAGTATTGAAATATTGATCTGATTATTCAGCCTAGTATGATGATCAGTTGAATATGATTAATAAGATAAATACGGTAATAAAATGAATAAAAAAATCACTGGATATGATGATCAGGTGAATACAATGTTGATAGATTTTATCTTCTCCTTTTACTTCTCAGTCAAAACATCCTCAACAAAATTGATTATATAATCTTATTCTTATCCCCAAAACTTGATGATTCTCTCTCAACTATAATGAATAGTACATCATTCAAAAAAGGGAATAGAAGACATCACCTTTTATAGGTGACCCATATATCTTTGGCCGAGAATCTCAAAATCATTCTCACTCTATGAAATAAAGCCACAGTTTTTTTTCTATTCAATCTAGGGTGCATTTTTTACTTTTTCAATGATAATAAATTATTCTAGAATATTCTTCAAACAACATCCTCTCCTTATATAAATCTAATTTCTCAAAATAATGATCTATATCACTTGAGTATAAATGTAACATCCCAGGTAAATAAAGAATATTACTTTTTCATATTTATTAATATTTTTGAATATAATATTAATATTACTTTAAAGGGAATTCTATGCTCGATGGTGTACCCAATACGCAACAATGAGTTTCTTTGAAATCTTACGTTGCACTCTAATAATAAAATAATATTATTTTAATAGTTAGTTAACACATAGTAGTTGTATTGGCGAGAATTAATAGAAATAACTAAAATATGATTATATATGTTTATTAAATGTTTTTACATTTATATAATAAAAGATAAAGGCCTAAAATAAAAAAAGAATTTAATTTTAAGCATAAATACTCTAAAATTCACTAAAAGGTCGATTTATCACCTATTGATGGTGAACCCTCTTTAATATATTTTTGGTCACTCTTATACATTCTATTAGACCAAATAAAATTATTCTTCAGAATCGGGACATCAAAATTTACTTTGTGTAGATTTTTGGTATTTTTCCAATAAAGTTCATTTTTTTCATGAATAGTGAAGAATGTAGTACTTTAATTCAAAACCCTTTTTAATATAATTTATTTATATGATTAAATTATCTTTTTCAATTGGTTTTAAAATTAAATTAGAATATATTTTACCATTTAATCCAGCAGGAATTAATTATTACATTAATTAATGTAACTTATATGTTTTGAATTTTGTAAAATAGACATCATTTTTGAATTTGGAATATCAAATATTGCTTAGGGTGAAGTTTTGTATTTTTCTGAAAAACATGAATTTTTGATTAATAGTGAAACCACTAAGTGGTACTTAAAAAAACTGATTTTTCATTTAAATGAAACTTTACCACTTCTCTAAAATGAATTTCAAAAATCCAACATACATGGTTGTCATTAGGAAGTAAAATGTGGTTTAATGGGAATAAAATAATTTTTTGGTGAATAGTAACTTTTAAGTTTTTAATCGCGATTAGAGGTAATTAGTTTGATTTCAGGTAAAAATGATATTATAATAAAATGAAAATAACTTTACACTTGTCCTATCCCTAATGGATGAGTCATGGCCGACCAAGACAACCCAGGGGTCTATTTTTGATACCCCATGGAGCCACTTGGGTAAGATATTGACATTAATGCCTTTTATATAAAGTAAAAGTAAAAATGACACAAACATGTATTGTTTTAATAAAGAAATTATTACATGGGGTTATAAAAGTAATATTTTTTACTATAAATATTAATTGGAAATATAAAAATATTTCCTACATCATTGTATTTTTATTATAATTTTTAAAAATTAAATAAATTAAATTATTTATGAAATCATGATGATGCAGCGATTATCTCATTATTTAACAATTCAAATAAAATGAAAAGATAATGTAAAATCTAAGACCTAAAAATGTCAAAAAACTATTGGATGTGTGGATTTCGAACTATTATCACCTTATACTATAAATATATAATTGTGGGACCTTTAAAATCCGAAATGCATTTTATAATAATGTTACTTTTGAAGACCTTCCAAGAGTTCCCCTCCTCTACTCTTATAAAAGGCCCCCACATCTACCTCCTTACACACACTTATCAAGCCTTTGTAATGGCCAACCCCTGCCTATTTTGTCTCTCCACATCCCTATCTTACTCTTAGAAGTCTCACGTTGGGAAGATGTCTTCCCAAGGAAGCCTTTGAGCTCAAATCAAAAAGAGTTATTCGATTTTAAGGTAATGTCTTCACTTGTGTTCTTTTGTTTTATTTTTCTTCTCCAACCCCATAAAATCTTTTTATTAATTTCTTTTGTAACAAATACAGTATCATAAATATATTAGGATGTTGTTATAAGAAGGATTCGAGCTACACATACACACACATACATCTAATGGTTAAAGAACATACTGTTTCTGTGGATGGTGAATTTCTGCCTCATGAAATGATGAATGTTCAATATTATTTTAACACCTTCAAAGGTGTCCATTAAGATGTAACTATATTTATATATGATATATAATATTTTTATGTTTTCCTTAATCTTATGTATTTTTAATTTATGGAATACCTTAATGGTTTCCATTATGGGTAAACGCGATATCTTCATTTTAGGGAGTGCGGACTACCACCCCCTCAAAGTGATTTGATTCGTTAATACCATATGTGGTACATATAAAGGATATATTTAATAATATTATATATTATACCATACTGGAATTATAATACTATTATGTATCATTATGTTTTAATTCCATTAAATATGAAATATAAATGGAAGTAGCGTTCATGCGTACGTATGACTTACCGTCTCCATGAACGGTGCATTTCATTTCTTACCTCTAAATGATATGTTCTATTATATATAAATGTATATTCAGGATATATATGATATATTTTATATCCAAATCATGAATATCATTCTGGATAAAATGAACCTTTGACCACAAAAACAACATGTAATTGTAAGAAGCCCATTTTTGACTTAAGTACCAAATATCGACAAAACGAACTTTATTAACTTAAATGATTACATATTGTTTATAACATGGAAATAAGTTGTATAAAAGGAATAATAAAAATGACAAAAAAATCTTAAGAAAGTAGAAAATAACTTTAGTTCATTATTCAGGAGATTAAACAGCAATCGAGTCAAGTCGGACTTGAGGTAAGGGATCCGACCTCTCTCTTTCTTTTCAAGTAACCTCTTTTATGTCATTTTATTTATGCTCCATGTTCGTATGTTGGAGGATGTTCTTTTATATTCACCATACTATAATTTTTATTTTCATATGATGAGATACGCTCTCTTACTCTCATCAATTCATTTTAAAAATTTTTAAGTGGCGCCGTTAGGCTGCCGAATTTTCGTAAGGGATCCTACCCCTCTCTTTCTTTTTAAGTACACTCTTTTATGTCATTCCTTTTAAGATCATATTTCTTATGATTGGGATTATCTTTTATGTTAATATGAATGTAATTTTTATTTTCATATGACGAGAGACCCTATTTTCTCTCATCAATCCATTTTGGACGTTTTGAGTGGCGTCGTTAGGCTGCCGGATTTACGTAAGGGATCCTACATCTCTCTTTCTTTTTAATTACTCTTTTTTTATGTAACATACTTTAAGCTCATCTTTATTATGTTGGAGGATGTTATTTTATATTCATCTTTATGTAAATTTTATGTTAATATGATTATAGATCCTATTTGATCTCATCAATCCATTTTTTGATGTTTTATGTGGCACCGTTAGGCTGCCGAATGTTCATAAGGGGATTTTCATCTCACTTTTTATTCCCGTGAGATACATGCTACATTGGACACTATTTCCTTCTGTGTGGTGTATGTAATGCCAATTATTTTAATATTTTTATAATATACTCTCATTTATGGGTAGTTACATCTTCATTTTAAGAGACTTCTTTCATGGGGTGTACGTTTCGAATGTTTCCCAAATCGGTAAGGGAACCTTTCACACTCCTCTTTTAAAAAGACTTATTTTGTTATGTCTTTTAATTTACATCTTTTTATGTTGGGATATGTTCTTATGTATCCTTATTGATGTAAATTTTATGTCCAGGTAATGAGATACCATTTTTCATCCCATCAACTAATGTTATGAATTTTAAATTGACGCCGTTAGGCTGTCAAATTTTACCAAGGGATCTTCTTAACCCAATTTCGATTTCTTTGGGTTCAACTTGTACTTATTGTATATGTAATCCTTTGAATATGTGTAAATGACATTTTATTGTTTTACACTTATTATCCACTTATATTGGGTGTATTTATATTTTTCACACATAATTATGAGATTGATTTATCCTTAATTTAAGGATACCTTCTTTATAATGGATTTCATCTCATTTTCCATTTCTATTGAGACTTCATTGTTGTTATGCACCAGTTAACTATTATATGGTGTATATACTATCCTTTGGATTATTATATCATCCCTTTATTCTCGTGATATTATCAAGTTCTGATTAAATGTTTTTCCTCAATTATTGTATTCAAGTGTCACTCATTTTGTTAAAAACCCTTTAACTAAAATATCGTTTTAAATGTTTTAATGATTTATTCTTATAAATATTTCTCATTAATATACATGTTTTCAAAATGTTTTTAAGGATTTATTTATATGGATATTAATGGTTCAAAATATTAAAAGATTCAAAGTGGTATGTGACACTTTGATTCAAAAATCACTTTATTAAATGTTTTAAATGGTTTTAAAAATGGTTTTTATAATGGAATCATTATTTCAATATCTTAAAATGTTATATTGTTATTTCAATGTGGGAATGTTATATTTCCTTTATGCTTAAGTTATGTGCTATGATTATGTTATGGTTCTTGGGATTGTTTATGAAGACAGGTGGTTCCGTGATAAACTAAGGGCGGGTGAGCCTGATATAGCTCTCCAATTAATTGGGTAACGCGAAGGAGTTAAACGTTAAGGTTTCTCTGAAGAGATTTTGGGAATATACTATGATGGGTATTCCAAACGTAACCAAGAGGGTTACTCCCTACGTAAGAATTTTATGAATGCCTCAAGTTACCTTTATGTCTTATGATTTCTATGATTTATTCATGATTTGATGAGGTATGTTAAAGTGCTTATGTTTTATGGGTAAAGTATGATTTCATTCTTATGTACATATGTTCTCATGTTTACATTCCATATTTTTATATCCCTTACTGAGCTTTTTATGCTCATCCCATGTTTCTGAAATGTTTTTCATAGGTCAAGGGAATGGTACATGATATGATGATAGTGTCAATGAAGTGTCAAGAAAGAATCCATGTTTTATTTTAAATATGTTTCTATTGATGGGAAAAATGAATACTATCTTTTATATACCCACTTTGTTTAAATGTGGAATGTAATGCATGTTTTATGATCTAATTCTCTAAAACTCTAAACCTGAAAAGATCCTCAATCTGTAGTCTTTTAGTAACTCATGATTAAGTAATGTTTAAGGCTGGGGCCTTATAGTTGGTATTAGAGGTTAGTTTAGATAACTTTAGAGGTTAGAGTATTGTTTATGAAAAAGTGAAAAGTTGTGTATAACCGCAATGGTTAGTATATTAGATGGAGTCATTGTTTTTTTGAAAGTTAGAATGAGTTTGAGATAAATTGGATTAGTATATCTTGGTGTTTATCTTCCTCTTTATTATATGATGATTTTACTGATATAATCACACAGACCTTTTTGGTTTTAGTAAATGGCTGGATCTAACAGGAATCAAAGTAACAGTGGATTTAAAGAAAGCTGTGATGGTTTTTTAAAAGAACAACTAAATGATATGAGAGCTGCAATGAGAACTCTTTTGGTTATCCTCAACCAACAATCTGTAGTCATGATTGACCACCTGAACCATAGTGATTTTTATAAGGAATCGTATAAGCGAGAAACAAATCCCTACGGAAGTTCAGGTAATAATCATAAAGGTAAGTATGTTCAAAAACCTATGTGTCAAAGATGTGGAAATAAACACATAGGAAAATGTTTCAAAGGGACAGAAAGATGCTATTGATGTGGAAATGAAGGTCATAAAGCAAGAACCTTGCATGGAAAAAGGAAGCATCTAGTTGACTCTAGGAAGGGGAAAAAAGTTATTTCTGAAGGATCAATTGATTGCTTCAAATGTGGTGTGCATGGTCATTATGCAAAAACTTTTCCTACTAAGAAGTTTCGGGAATGGGGTCACCAAGATCGTACAAATATTCATTTACCAATACCTAATATCATTCCGATTGAGGATCAAGAAACTGACAATGACCAATGAAAGGTATGGATTATTTCCTAACATATTTTTTTCTATTATGGGAATCTTATGATATGATTCATAATTTTTTTAGGAAAGAAGTATTTTAGAATAAGTTCAAAAGGAATGGTTAATGGATCATGAAGAATTTTTAATGAGTAAGACGTCAACATATAAGAAATTCAAGAGTTAGGGTAGATTTTAAGATGGTGAAACTCTTAAATGTATTAAGTCTCCTTTGATGATGGAGGTACATTAGAATACTAGCTTATAGTATATGTAACCCTAATGTTTGATATATGAAAATTTTATTCAAGGAATAATTATCTCTTCTTTTGTGGATATAGTGATAAAGAACCATTTGGGTTTATATGATCGTTGAATTTGAGGAAATTACAGGTTAATACATTTTGGGTTGCAAAATGAAAGTTATTAGATAACCTTTGTGGTTAAATTATGTTATGGTTATTTTTAAAGATTTTATATCTTTTTAGGGAATTTTTTATATAGTTTTGGAAAAAGGACAACACGCAGACCGTGTGACAACCCGTCGCGTCAGACGAAGCTGTGGGAATCGAAACCACAACTAAAGTGTGACTGGTATTTATCGCCTTCCACTGGACTATGTGAAGTCCCTGGTTAGTATGATTTATTATTTTTAGTTAGATGATTTTATGAATTAATATTAAGTTGATTTTGGGTTATCTATGGAAATTATTAACCTACCATAGAGTATATGTGATTAGGTTAATTACTTTTCAATATGAGACTTTAAGAGAAACTGATGTTATTTGGAGATAAGTGTTAATTTGTACCTTGTAAGACTATGTGATTAAATCCATCAAATATTTGGGTTTCAATATTATTTTGTTTTACTTTGAATAATTTTATGGAAAAATTGTTTATCGAATGGTCTTCGTTGAACTTTGGGTATTGTTTGACAAATTTTGGAGATTAAGAATAGATTTTTTTTAAAGGATTATCCATTTTATATATTATCTGATCTTGTACTAACGTTTTTGGTTTTGTTAAGGTCTAAAGACATGGGAAGTATATATTTCTCTTTTGTAGATTAGGTGATTCTCAAGAAGTTGATTATAGTACTCTTAATGTGAACAAGTCTTCCTAAATACTCATCTTTTGGAGAAAATATGAGTTTGATTTAGGAATCTAGTAAATATTAAAAGTCTACGTGACAAGTAAGTATGTTTCATTATGATTTAGTTAAGAGAAAAAATAAATTCCTCAATTGGGAGTAACTTAAAACAAAAATGTTGTCTGTTAACTTTTCCTACTGGGGAATCGAATACCGTTTAACCCATCACAAGTTTGTGATTTTCTTGTGGTTACCTTTCTTCTAGACATGTTTACTATCACTCTCCATCAGAACAAGACCCTTTGTTTTTTCCTCCATATCCATATTTTCGTACTTGGAATCCTAGTATGGGTTCACTTGGGTGACCTTTTTAATTCTCTCCCATTATTTTAAGTGATAGTTTTACTGACTCCTTTTCCGATGTGGTGCTTTCAATGAAGTTTCCAAGCCTAATTTTAAAATTGCGAGGACACAATGCCCAAAAGGGGGGAAGGATGTAACATCCCAGGTAAATAATGAATATTACTTTTTCATATTTATTAATATTTGTGAATAAAATATTAATATTACGTTAAAGGGAATGCTATGCTCGATGGCGTACCCAATACGCAATAACGAGTTTCTTTGAAATCTTACGTTGCACTCTAATAATAAAATAATATTATTTTAAAAGGTAGTTAACGCCTAGTCATTGTATTGGTGGGAATTAATAGAAATAACTAAAATATGATTATATATGTTTGTTAAATGTTTTTACATTTATCCAATAAAATATAAAGGCTTAAAATAAGAAAAGAATTCAATTTTAAGCATAAATACTCTAAAATTCACTAAAACGTCGATTTATCACCTTTTGATGGTGAACCCTCTTTAATATATTTTTGGTCACTCTTATACATTCTATTAGACCAAATAAAATTATTCTTTATAATCCTGACATCAACATTTACTTTGTGTAGATTTTTGGTATTTTTCCGATAAAGTTCATTTTTTTAATGAATAGTGAAGAATGTTGTACTTTAATTCAAAACCCGTTTTTAATGTAATTTATTTATATGATTAGATTATATTTTGAATTTGTTTTAAAATTAAATTAGAATATATTTTTACAATTTAATCCAGTAGTGGTAATTGGAATTAATTTCAATTTAAAATTGGACTTAAACAAGTGTCAATCATTTGATATATATTATTTCAAAAAAATATGCTATTTGTTCTGACAGAAAGAATTAATTATTAAATTAATTAATTTAAATTATATGTTTTTAATTTTGTAAAATATACATCATTTTTCTATTTGGATTATCAAATATAGCTTAGGGTGAAGTTTTTTATTTTTCTGAAAAACATCAATTTTTGATTAATAGTGAAACCACTAAGTGGTACTTAAAAAAACTGATTTTTCATTTAAATGAATCTTTACCACTTCTGTGATTTGAATTTCAAAAATCCAACATACATGGTTGTTATTAGGAAGTAAAATGATGTTAAATGGGATTTAAATAGTTTTTTGGTGAATAGTAACTTTTATGTTTTTAATCGCGATTAGAGGTAATTAGTGTGATTTAAGGTAAAAATGATATTATAATAAAATGAAAATAACATGACACTTGTCCTAACCCGATTGGATGAGTCATGGATTACCCAGAAAACCCATGGGACGATTTGTGGGACCCCATGGATCCACTTGGGTAAGATAATGGCATCAATTCCTTTTATTTAAAGTAAAACTAAAAATGACACAAACATGTATGGTTTTACTAAAAAAAATTTACATGGGGTTATACGACTAAATTTTTTGACTATAAATATTAATTGGAAAGATAAAAATATTTCTTACATCATAGTATTTTTATTATAATTTTTAGACATTAAATAAATTAAATTATTTATGACATCATTATGATGCAGCGATTACCTCATTATTTAACAATTTAAATAAATTTAAAAAATAATGTAACATATAAGACCTAAACATGTCAAAAACCTATTGGATCTGTGGATTTAGAACTATTACTACCTCACCCTATAAATATGTAATTTTTGGACCTTTAAAATAAGAAATGCCTTTTATAATAATGATACTTTTCAAGACCTTCCAAGAGTGCCCCTCCTCTCCTCTTATAAAAGGCCCCCACCTCTACCTCCTTACACACACCTCTCAAGACTTTGGCTTGGCCAACCCCTGCCCATTTTGTCTCTCCACATCCCTATCGTACTCGTAGAAGCCTCACTTTGGGAAGAAGTCTTCCCAAGGAAGCCTTTGAGCCCAAATCAAAAAGAGTTACCTGATTTTAAGGTAATGTCTTCACTTGTGTTCTTTTGTTTTATTTTTCTTCTCCAACCCCATAAAATATTTTTATTAATTTTTTTTTAAAAAATCCAGTATATTAAATATATTAGGATGTTTTTATAAAAAGGATTAGAGTAACACTTACACACACCTACATTTCATGGTTAAAGAACATTCTGTTTCTGTGGATGGTGAATTTCTGCCACACGAAACGATGATTGTTCAATATTCTTTTAACACCTTCAAAGGTGGCCATTAATATGTCACTATATTTATATATGATATATAATATGTTTATGTTTTCTTTAAGCTTATGTATTTTTCATTTATGTATTACCTTTATGGTTTCCATTATGAGTAAACGCGATATCTTCATTTTAGGAAGTGCGGACTACCGCCCCTCAAAGTTATTTGATTCGTTAATACCATAAGTTGTACGTATAAAGGATATATTTAATAATATTATATATGATACCTTACTAGAATTATAAAAATATTCCGTATCATTATTTTTTAATTCCATTAAATATGAAATAGAAATGGAAGTAGCGTTCATGCGTACATACGGCTTACCGTCTCCATTAACGGTGCATTTCATTTCTTACCTCTAAATGATATGTACTATTATATATACATGTATATGCAGGATATATATGATATATATTATATCCAAATCATGAATATAATTCTGGATATAATGAAACATTGACCACATAAACAACATGTAATTGTAAGAAGTCCATTTTTGACTTAAGTACCAAATATCAACAAAACAAACTTTATTAACTTAAATGATTACATATTGTTTATAAATGGAAATAAGTTGCATAAAAGGAATAATAAAATTGAAACAAAAAATAATATGAAAGTATAAATTAACTTTATTTTATTATTCAGGAGATTAAATGTCAATCAAGTCAAGTCGGAATTGAGGTAAGGGATCCGACCTCTCTCTTTCTTTTCAAGTACCCTCTTTTATGTCATTTTATTTATGCTCCATGTTCATATGTTGGAGGATGTTATTTTATTTTCACCATACTTTAATTTTTATTTTCATATGATGAGATACACTAACTTACTCTCATCAATTCATTTTAAGAATTTTTAAGTGGTGTCGTTAGGCTGCCGAATTTCCGTAAGGGATCCTACCCCTTTCTTTCTTTTTAAGTACACTATTTTATGTCATTCCTTTTAAGATAATATTTCTTATAATTGGGGTGTTATTTTATGTTACTATTAATGTAATTTTTATCTTCATATGATGAGAGACCCTAATTTCTCTCATCAATCCGTTTTGGACGTTTTGATTGGCGTCGTTAGGCTGCGGAATTTTCGTAAGGGATCCTACCTCTCTCTTTCTTTTTAAGCACTCTTTTTTATGTAACTTACTTTAATCTCCTATTTCTTATGTTGTTGGATGTTATTTTATATTCCTATTTCTGTTCATTTTATGTTAATATGATGAGAGATCCTATTTGATCTCATCAATCCATTTTTTGAAGTTTTATGTGGCGCCGTTAGGCTGCCAAATGTTCATAAGGGGATTTTCATCTCACTTTTTATTCCCATGAGATACATGCTTTATTGGCCACTATTTCCTTTTGTGTGGTGTATTTACTGCCCATTATTTTACTATTTGTATAATATACTCTCATTTATGGGTAGTTACATCTTCATTGTATCACCCTTCTTTCATGGGGTGTACGTTTCGAAAGTTGGCCAAATTGGTAAGGGAACCTTTCACACTCCTCTTTTAAAAAGACTTATTTTGTTATGTCTTTTAATTTACATATTTTTATGTTGGGATATGTTATTATATATCCTTATTGATGTAAATTTTATGTCCACGTGATGATATACCATGTTCTCTCTCATCAACTAATGTTATAAATTTTAAAGTGACGCCATTAGGCTGTCAAATTTTACCAAGGGAACTTCTTAACCCAATTTTGATTTCTTTGGGTTCAATATGTACTTATTGAATATGTCATCCTTTGAATATGTGTAAATGACCTTTTATTGTTTTACACTTAGTATCCACTAATATTGGGTGTATTTATATTTGTCACGCATAATTACGAGATTGATTTATCCTTAATTTAAGGATACATTTTTTATAATGGATTTCATATCATTTTCCATTTCTATTGAGATTCATTGTTATTATGCACCAGTTCACTCTTATATGGTGTATATACTGTCCTTTGGAATATTATATCATCCCGTTATTCTCGTGACATTATCAACTACAGATTAAATGTTATTCCTCAATTATTGTATTCAAGTGTAACTCATTTTGTAAAAAACCCTTTAACTAAAATATCATTTTAAATGTTTAATGATTTATTATTATAAATATTTCTCATTAATATCCATGTTTTCAAAATGGTTTTAAGGATTTATTTATATGGATATTAATGGTTTAAAATGTTAAAAGCTTCAAAGTGGCATGGGACACTTTGATTCAAAAATATCTTTATTAAATGTTTTAAATGGTTTCAAAAATGGTTTTTAGAATGGATTCATTATTTTAATATCTTAAAATGTAATATTGTTATTGGAAAGTGGGAATGTTTTCTTTATTTTATGCTTAAATTATGTGATATGATTATGTTATGGTTATTGGGCATTGTTTATGAAGACAGGTGGTTCCGTGATAAACTAAGGGTGGGTGAGCCCGATATAGCTCTCCAATGCATTGGGTAACGCAAAGGAGTTAAATGTTAAGGTTTTGCTGAAGTGATTTAGGTAATGTACTATGATGGGTATTCCAAACGTAACCAATAGGGTTACTCCCTACGTAAGAATGTTATGAATGCCTCAAGTTACCTTTATGTCTTATGATTTCTATGATTTATTCATGATTTGATGAGGTATGTTAAAGTGCTTATGTTTTATGGGTAAAGTATGATTTCATTCTTATGTACATATGTTCTAATGTTTCCTTTCCATATTTTTATATCCCTTACTGAGGTTTTTATACTCATCCCATGTTTCTGAAATGTTTTTCAGAAGTCAATGGAATGGTACATGATAGGATGATAGTGTCAATGAAGTGTCAAGAAGAATCCTTGTTTTATTTTAAATAAGTTTTCGTTGATGGGAAAAATTAATACTATATTTCATGTAACCACTTTGTTTAAATATGGAATGTAATGCATGTTTTATGATCTATTTCTCTAAAACTCTAAACCTGAAAAGATCCTCAATCTATAATATTGTAGTAACTCAAGATTAAGTATGGTTTAAGGCTGGGGCCTTATAGTTGGTATCATAGGTTAGTTTAGATAACATTTGAGGTTAGAGTGTTGTTTATGAGAAAGTGAAAAGTTGTGTATAACCTCAATGGTTAGTATATTAGATAGTGTCATTGTTTTTTTAAAGTTAGAATGAGTTTGAGATAACGTGGATAAGTATATCTTGGTGTTAATATTCCTCTTTATTATATGATGATTTTAATGATATACTCTCACTGAACATTTTGGTTTTAGTAAATGGATGGATCTAGCAGGCACCGAAGTAACAGTGGATTTGAAGAAAACTGTGACAGTTTTATGAAAGAACAACTGAATGATATAAGAGCTGCAATGAGAACTCTTGTGGTTATCCCTAACCAACTGTCTGGAGTCATGATTGACCACCTAAACCTTAGTGATTTTTATAAGGCATCGTATATGCGTGAAAGAAATCCATACGGAAGTTTAGGTAATAATCATAAAGGTAAGTATGTTCAAAAACCTATGTGTCAAATATGTGGAAAGAAACACATAGGAAAATGTTTCAAAAGGACAGAAAGATTCTATAGATGTGGAAATGAAGGTCAGAAAGCAAGAACCTTCCATGGAAAAAGGAAGCATCTAGTTGACACTAGGAAGGGGAAAGAAGTTATTTCTGAAGGATCAATTGATTGTTTCAAATGTGGTGTGCATGGTCATTATGAAAACACTTTTCCTACGAAGAAATTTCGGGAATGGGGTCACCAAGATTGTACAAATATTCATTTACCAATACCTAATTCCATTCCGATTGAGGATCAAGAAACTGACAATGACCAATCAAAGGTATGGATTATTTCTTAACATATGTTTTCCTATTATTGGAATCCTAGGATATGATTCATAATTTTTTTTGTAGGAAATAAGTATTTCAGAATAAGTTGAAAAGGAATGGTTAATGGATCATGAAGAATGTTGAATGAGTATGAAGTCAACATATAAGGGATTCAAGAGTTATGGTGGATTTTAAGATGGTGAAACTCTTAAATGTATTAAGTCTCTTTTGATGATGGAGGTATATTATATGTCTTTTTTATAGTATATGTAACCCTAATGATTGATATATGAAAATTTTATTCAAGGAATAATTATCTTTTCTTTTGTGGATATAGTTACAAAGAACCATTTGGGTTTATATGATCCTTGAATTTGAAGAAATTACTGGTTAATACATTTTGGGTTGCAAAATGAAAGTTATTAGATAACCTTTGTGGTTAAATTATGTTATGGTTATTTTTGAAGATTTTATATCTTTTTAGGGAATTTTATATATAGTTTCGGAAAAAGGACAACATGCAGACCCTGTGACAACCCGTCGCGTCGGACGAAGCTGTGGGAGTCGAACCTACAACTAAAGTGTGACTGGTATTTATCGCCTACCACTGGACTACGTGAAGTCCCTAGTTAGTATGACTTATTATTTTTAGTTAGATTACTTTATGAATTAAGAGTAAGTTTATTTTGGGTTATATATGGAAATTATTAGCCAACCATAAAGTATATGTGATTAGGTTAATTACTTTTCAATATGAGACTTTAAGAGAAACTGATGTTATTTGGAGATAAGTGTTAATTTTAACCTTGGAAGACTATGCGATTAAATCTTTCAAATATTTGGGTTTCAAACTTAGTTTGGTTTACTTTGAATAATTTTATGGACAAATTGTTTATCGAATGTTCTTCGTTGAACTTTGGGTATTGTTTGACAAATTTTGGAGATTAAGAATAGTTTTTTTTAAAAAGGATTATCCTTTTTAGGTATTATATGATCATGTACTAACCTTTTTGGTTTTGGTTAAGGTCTAAAGACATGGGAAGTATATAGTTCTCTTTTTTGGATTATGTGATTCTCAAGAAGTTGATTATAGTACTCTTAATGCGAACAAGTCTTCCTAAATACTTTTCTTGTAGAGAAAATATGAGTCTGATTTAGGAATCTAGTAAAAGTTGATAGTCTATGTGACAAGTAAGTATGTTTCATTATGATTTAGTTAAGATCAAAAATAAATTCCTCAATTAAGAGTAACTTAAAACAATAATTTTGTCTGTTAAATTTTCCTACTAGGGAATCGAATACCTTTTAATGCATCACAAGTTTGTGATTTTCTTGTGGTTAAATTTCTCCTAGACATGTTTACTATCACTCTCCATCAGAAAACGACCCTTTGTTTTTTCCTCCATATCCATATTTTTGGACTTGGAATCCTAGTATGGGTTAACTCGGGTGACCTTTTTTACTTCTCTCCCGTTCTTTTTAATTGATAGTTTTACTGACTCCTTTTCTGATGTGGGGCTTTCAATGAAGTTTCCAAACCTAATTTTAAAATTGCGAGGACGCAATTCCCAAAAGGGGGGAAGGATGTAATATCCCAAGTAAATAAAGAATATTAATTTTTCACATTTATTAATATTTGTGAATAAAATATTAATATTACTTTAAAGGGAATGCTATGCTCGATGGCGTACCCAATACGCAACAATGAGTTTCTTTCAAATCATATGTTTCACTCTAATAACAAAATAATATTATTTTAAAAGGTAGTGAACGCCTAGTCATTTTATTGTCGGGAATGAATATAAATAACTAAAATATGATTATATATATTTGTTAAATGTTTTTACATTTATCCAATAAAAGACAAAGGCTTAAAATAAGAAAAGAATTCAATTTTAAGCAGAAATACTCTAAAATTCACTAAAAGGTCCATTTATAACCTTTTGATGTTGAACCCTATCTAATATATTTTTGGTCACTATTATAAATTCTATTAGACCAAATAAAATTCTTCATTATAATCAGGACATCAAAATTTACGTTTTGTAGATTTTTGGTATTTTTCCGATAAAGTTCTATTTTTTAAATGAATAGTAAAGAATGTTGTACTTTAATTCAAAACCCCTTTTTAATATAATTTATTTATATGATTAGATTATATTTTTAATTGGTTTTAAAATTAAATTAGAATATATTTTTACCATTTAATCTAGTAGTGGTCATTGGAATTAATTTCACTTTGAAATTGGACTTAAACTAGTGTCAATCTTTTGATATATATATTGTTCCATAAAAACATGCTATTTGTTCTAACAGCAGGAATTAGTTATTAAATTAATTAATGTAACTTATATGTTTTGAATTTTTTAAAATATTCATCATTTTTGAATTTGGAATATCAAATATAGCTTAGGGAGATGTTTTGTATTTTTCTAAAAAACATCAATTTTTCATTAATAGTAAAGCCACTAAGTGGTACATAAAAAAACTGATTTTTCATTTAAATGAAACTTTACCACTTCTGTGATTTGAATTTCAAAAATCCAAAATACATTGTTGTCAATATAAAGTAAAAAGTGGTTCAATGGGATTAAAATAATTTTTTGGTGAATAGTAACTTTTATGTTTTTAATCGCGATTAAAGGTAATTAGTGTGATTTAAGGGAAAAATGATATTATAATGACATGAAAATAACTTGACACTTGTCCTAACCTTATTGGATGAGTCATGTCAGACCAAGAAAACCCATGGGTCGATTTTCGGGACCCCATGGAGCCACTTGGATAAGATAATGACATTAATGCCTTTTATTTAAAGTAAAATTAAAAAGGACACAGACATGTATTGTTTTACTAAAACAATTTTTACATGAGGATATAAAAGTAATATTTTTGACTATAAAATATCATTGGAAAGATAAAATTATTTCCTACATCATAGTATTTTTATTATAATTTTTAGAAATTAAATAAATTAAATTATTTCTGACATCATGATGATGCGGCGATTAACTCATTATTTAACGATTTATATAAAATGAAAAGATAATGTAAAATATAAGATTTAGATATGTAAAAAACCTATTAGAAGTGTGGATTTATAACTATTATCAACTTATCCTAGAAATATATAATTGTGGGACCTTTAAAATCCGAAATGCATTTTATAATAATGTTACATTTCAAGACCTTCCAAGAGTTCCCCTCTTCTCCTCTTTTAAAAGGCCCCCAGCTCTACCTCTTTACACACACCTCTCAAGCCTTTTTCTTGGCCAAAACCTGCCCATTTTTTCTCTAGACATCTCTATCTTACTCCTAGAAGCCTCACTTTTGGCATAAGTCTTCCCAAGTAAGCCTTTGAGCTCAAATCAAAAGGAGTTACCCGATTTTAAGGTAATTTCTTCACTTGTGTTATTTTGTTTTATTTTGCTTCTCCAACCCCATAAACTCTTTTTATTCATTTCTTTTGTAAGAAATCCAGTATCGTAAATATATTAGGATGTTTTTTTAAGAAGGATTCGAGCTACACTTACACACACCTACATCTAATGGTTAATGAACATACTGTTTTTGTGGATGGTGAATTTCTGCCTCACAAAATGATGATTGTTCAATATTCTTTTTACACCGTAAATGGTGTCCATTAAGATGTAACAATATTTATATATGATATATAATATGTTTATATTTTCCTTAAGCTTCTGTATTTTTCATTTATGGCATACCTTTATGGTTTCCATTATGGGTAAACGCGATATCTTCATTTTAGGAAGTGCGGACTACCACCCCCTCAAAGTAATTTGATCCATTAATACCATATGTGGTATGTATAAAGGATAGATTTAATAATAATATATATGATACCATAATGTAATTATAATACTATTATGATCATTATGTTTTAATTCAATTAAATATGAAATAGAAATGGAAGTAGCGTTCATGCGTACGTACGGCTTACCGTCTCCATGAACGGTGTATTTCATTTCTTACCTCTAAATGATATGTACTATTATAAATACATGTATATGCAGGATATATATGATATATATTATATCCAAATCTTGAATATCATTCTGGATATAATGAACGATTGACCACATAAACAACATGTAATTGTAAGAAGTCCATTTTTGACTTAAGTACCAAATATCAACAAAACGAACTTTATTAACTTAAATGATTACAAATTGTTTATAACATGGAAATAAGTTTTATAAAAGGAATAATAATATTGAAAAAAAATATTCTTAAGAAAGTAGAAATTAACATTAGTTTATTATTCAGGAGATTAAAGAGAAATCGAGTCAAGTCGGACTTGATGTAAGGGATCCGACCTCTCGCTTTCTTTTCAATTACCCTATTTTATGTCATTTTATTTATGCTCCATGTTCATATGTTGGAGGATGATCTTTTATATTCATCATAATGTAATTTTTAATTTAATATGATGAGATACCCTCTCTTACTCTCATCAATTCATTTTAATAATTTTTAAGTGGCGCCATTAGGCTGCCAAATTTTCGTAAGGGATCCTACCCCTCTCTTTCTTTTTAAGTACACTCTTTTATGTCATTCCTTTTAATATCATCTTTATTATTATTGGGATGTTATTTTATGTTACTATTACTGTAATTTTTATGTTCATATGATGAGAGACCCTATTTTCTCTCATCAATCCATTTTGGACGTTTTGAGTGGCGTCGTTAGGCTGCCGAATTTTCGAAAGGGATCCTACCTCTCTCTTTCTTTTTAAGTACTATTTTTATGTAACTTACTTTAAGCTCCACTTTCTTATGTTGGGGGATGTTATTTTAATATCCTATTTCTGTAAATTTTATGTTAATATGATGATATATCTTATTTTATCTCATCAATCCATTTTTTTAAGAATTATGTGGCGTCGTTAGGCTGCCGAATGTTCATAAGGGGATTTTCATCTCACATTTTATTCCCGTGAGATACATGCTACATCGGCCACTATTTCATTCTGTGTGGTGTATGTACTGACCATTATTTTACTATTTTTATAATATAATCTCATTTATGGGTAGTTACATCTTCATTGTATGACCCTACTTTCATGGGGTGTACATTTCGAAAGTTGCCAAAATCAGTAAGGGAACCTTTCACACTCCTTTTTTAAAAAGACTTATTTTGTTATGTATTTTAATTTACATATTTTTATGTAGGGATATGTTCTTATATATTCTTATTGATGTAAATTTTATGTCCAGGTGATGAGATACCATTTTATCTCTCATCAACAAATGTTATGAATTTTAAAGTGACGCCGTTAGGCTGTCAAATTTTACCAAGGGAACTTCATAACCCAATTTGGATTTCGTTGGGTTCAACATGTACTTATTGAATATGTCATCCTTTGAATATGTGTGATTGACCTTTTACTGTTTTACACTTATTATCAAATTATATTGTGAGTATTTATATTTGTCACACATAATTATGAGATTGATTTATTATTAATTTAAGGATACCTTCTTTATAATGGATTTCATCTGATTTTCCATTTCTATTGAGACTTCATTGTTGTTATACACCAGTTCACTCTTATATGATTTATATACTGTCCATTGGAATATTATATCATCCCTTTATTCTCCGGATATTATCAAGTTCTGATTAAATGTTATTCCTCAATTATTGTATTCAAGTGTCACTCATTTTGTTAAAAACCCTTTGAATAAAATATCGTTTTAAATGTTTTAATGATTTATTCTTATAAATATTGCTCATTAATATCCATGTTTTCAAAATGGTTTTAAGGATTTATTTATATGGATATTAATGGTTTAGAATGTTAAAATATTCAAAGTGGTATGGGACACTTTGATTCAAAAATCTCTTTATTAAATGTTTTAAATGGTTTGAAAAATGGTTTTTAGAATGGATTCATTATTTCAATATCTTAAAATGTTATATTGTTATTGCAATGTGGGAATTTTATATTTACTTTATTCTTAATTTATATTCTATGATTATGTTATGGTTCTTGGGCATTGTTTATGAAGACGGGTGGTTCTGTGATAAAATAAGGGCGGGTGAGCCCGATATAGATCTCCAACGCATCGGGTAACGGGAAAGAGTTAAACGTTAAGGTTTCTATGAAGAGATTTTGGGAATATACCGTGATGGGTATTCCAAACGTAACCAAGAGGGTTACTCCCTACCTAAGAATGTTATGAATGCATCAAGTTACCTTTATGTATTATGATTTCTATGATTTATTCATGATTTGATGAGGTATGTTAAAGTGATTATGTTTTATGGGTAATGTATGATTTCATTCTTATGTACATATGTTCTCATGTTTCCTTTCCATATTTTTATATCCCTTATTGAGATTTTTATGCTCATCCCATGTTTTTGAAATTTTTTTCATAGTTCAAGGGAATGGTACATGATATGATGATATTGTCAACTAAGGGTCAAGAAAGAATCCATGTTTTATTTTAAATTTGTTTCCATTGATGGAAAAAATGAATACCATCTTTTATGTAACCACTTTGTTTAAATGTGGAATTTAATGCATGTTTTATGATCTAATTCTATAAAACTCTAAAACTGAATAGATCCTTAATCTGTAATCTTGTAGTAACTCAATATTAAGTAAGGTATAAGGTTTGGTCCTTATAATAAATGTATGGATAAATGGAAACTATCATGATTTTCATGAATATGATGATTTATATTAATTGAATACAATTATACTTTTGAATTTCAAGCTCCCCCTTGATAACATATTCAAAAAACTCATTCATCTCTACTCTAGACCCACATATCAATATTTCTCATTTTCTCTTGACCCACATGAAAAAATTCATTTGAAAAAAAGAAAAGTTATTAAACTCTTAATCATGTTGGTGAAGATATTTATAAATAAATCTGAGTTCACCTATTTCTTCCTTAACCAAATCGATCAACCATATCAAATGGTTGAGAACATTATTAATCACCCTCTTTCATTATGTTATTCATCGTCTTCAACCCAATTCCTTTTCCATAGGTCTCTATTAAGAAACATTCTACGTGAGTATGATGAAATTCCATATATGATGGATCAGTGTCAACAACATTCATCTTCAGCAACCAGCTTTCTTCCCAACTAAGCCTAAGTACGATTATATATATTTTGATCATTATGAGTACAATTTTCCTAGAGATTATCATCATGATAACGATTATCCTGGATACATGCATTCTAGTTATGATCATTAAGAGTACGATTTACTGATTTTTTTTCATCTCTTCCACCTTGATATGATTATATTGTCTAATATTCCATTTCAACTGGCAACATCTCTTTATTCTATTCAACCCAAATAAAATAAATTGGTATATGACATGGCCAATCTCTTTTCAATTTTCTTCCATCAAGAAGGAATCATAAGTTATCCAATCAATTTATGTTTTTTATGAAATTAAAATCATTAAGGCATCATCACATTTAATTAATTGTTGTCAAACAGACTCTAATGCATCATCAAAAAAGCATCACTTTATTCATATCAAATTTAAATAGAATCTGATGAGAATTTAATTCTAGCACGATGTATTCTTAAAGTGACCAATCCTTTCATATCGAACTCAGTGAGAATCTGATTAAAATCATCTCCTCAACACGATCTTCTCCTTTTCTAAACCCATGGGGAGTGTTATTCTTTTGAAAGAGTATGTCTATTTCTTTTGAAAAAAATTATCAATGTGATTTTCAAATATTTATTTCTCAAAAATATTTCCTTATTCAACATAAAAATTTCTCGAAAAAAATTACAACGAAAACAAAACATGGTAATAATACTAACATATGGTAAAGTTTTATATAATCCTTGGAATGGAATAGATCTAAAAAGATAAAGATTTATTTCTAGATGAAGTAAATTTCGATTCATGGGGAAGATATAGAATTCAATATATTTAGATAAAAATATTCCTCACATGATTCTTATCTATCTCCACACCTAGAATGTTTACTAAATGAAATTATTGGGGAAGAAGAGAAAAAAATATAGTGATGATAATAGTAATTATCCAATTGAAGATATACATATTGTGAAAGGATATATTGCGGTATTTTCTGAGCAATTCCATGGCCAACCCCCCGAGAAATAATTTTAATTTTCATTTGATTTAATCCCCATTGAAAGAATAATATCAAATAATTACTATTTATTCAATACTTTAGAAATATCAAAGTGGAAAAAAACTAGAGTATTTGGTCAATAAGGGATTTATTCACCATATTGTTTCACTATGAGGAGACTTAATCTACATTTTTATGAAGAAAAATGGATCTATGAGGTCCTTCATTTATTATAGGTAAATCAATGGTAAGTATCATTTATATAACATTTATGGACTATTTGTTCAACTTCATTGAGCACAATATTTTTCAATGATTTATCATTATTTTGGGCACAACTTATTTTGAGTAATGAAAGATGTATTTGATATGGAAACTTTTTGGATAAGTTATGGACATTATGAATTTATAGTAATTCCATTAGGATTTATAAATACACTCCCTATTCTTATAGATGTAATGAATAAAGTATTGAAAGAATATCTTAACAATTTTTTAGTGACATTAATTGATGATATTTTGGTGTATTATAAAATCATTTTGGACCATGAGATTCATTTTTAGATTATTCATAGGACTCTTATATGGAATAATTATATTGAAAAATTTATTAAGTGAAATTTATGGATTCAATAAGTATCTTTTCTTGGTAATATTTTCTCCGGGGATAGGGTATTAGTTCAACCAAAAATGAAAAAGGAAGTCATAGAATGGGATACACCATCAAACGTAAATGAGGTTAGCATATTCATCGATTTGATTGGTTACTATCATCGACTCATTCATAATTTTTCCCAATGGGCTAACCTATTGACTAATATTACACATAAAGGGGTTAAATTTATTTGAAAAAAATGAATACGAAGAATTCTTTGATGAACTAAAGAGAAATTAGCCAATGGTCTTATTTTTACAATACCAACTAGAAGTTCTAGTTTTTTCATATATAGTGATGCATCAAAGAATGGAATTGGATGTGTCCTAATACATAATGATAATGTTATTTCATATGCATCAAGAAAATTTATGACTCATGAACAGAGCTATCTAACACATGATATTTAGTAAGTGGCTATAATTTTCACATTAAAAAATGGAGACATTATCTCTATAGTGAAAGATGTTAGATATAGATGGACCATAGAAGACATAAATACTTATTCTCATAGAAAGGGAGCAATATGAGAAAAGGGATATGGATCGATCAAATCAAGGATTAGGAATTCTCAACACACTACCACCAAGGGATAGAAAAAAAGGCAGTGGATTCATTGTGTATAATAAATCATAAAGATTTAAACCAAATGATGATTGAGAAGGATCATAAGATCATGGATCTAGTAAAGATTGAAATGGGAATTGATAAAGAAGGGGAGACATCAATAAATTTTCCAGGGATTTCAAAATAATATTTTATATGGAAGATAAAGAAATCTAAATCTAATAATGAGAAATTTTAGAGGAAAGTTATTTGATTTATTAAAGGAGAAATAACATACTTTTTTGATGATGTTTGTGTTGTATAATTTGGAAAAATATTTTTTATTCTATCTCTACCTGCTATAAAAAGTGAATTTTTTTACAATTCCTATTGCTCTAATTTCCCTATACACCCTAGAAGACAATTATGTATATGTATTTGATGGAATATTTTATGTCGGATAACATAAAGTAGTAAATTACTAATAATGTGGCCATATGTTTGGTTCATCAATAAGTGAATGCATTGAGGTTTTATCCTTATAAATTCATGAAACCTCTTCCTATTTCAATGTGGAAATGATAAGAAATTACTATAGAATTTTTCATAGGACTAAAAATTACTCTTAGAAAGAATGATGCAAAATGGGTTATTATTCATCTCCAAATGAAATCATCCCATTTCCTTCATATATGATATGGAATGCCTCTTGATAACCTCACAATGACCGATATTAATGATGTTTTAAGAATTCAATACACACCTATATCAATTTCATTCTGATCAAGATCCTTATTTTACATCAAATGTTTGGAAAATTCATTAGAAGGCTATGAAAACTGAGATTCATTTGAGCATTGAATACAATCCTCAAACTAATAGATAGTCTAAATGAAATAAACTAAATAATGGATGACCATTTGTGGTCTTTCTCATTATACTTATGTGGTATGTGGGATTAGTACTTGCCTTTGGTAGATTTTTCGTAGAATTTTAGTTTTCATTCATGTATTAAAATGTCACTGTATGAAGATTTATATGGATAGAGGTGTTGTAATCCTAATTTTTAGGATGAAATTATTGAAAGGAAACTCATAGGCTCAGAACATATTGAATAGGTAATAAAAAAGTTAAAGTCTAGTAATTATCATATTAAGGAATCTCAAATTAGAAAAAAGCGTTATTCCAACAATCATAGGAAACATTTAAAGTTCCAATAGAGAGATCATGTTTTTTTCAAAGTATCTCCATTAAAGGGTGTTATGAGGCTTGGTATGAAAAGTAAAATTATTCTAAGGTACATAGGTCCCTTTTAAATTCATGAAATGGATGTAGTTATTCTTTATGGGATAGAAATTTCACAATATCATTCAAAGTTACATTATGTGTTCCATATATATATATATATATATATATATTCTTTGTAAGTACATGCCCGACCCAAAAAATGAGATCAGATTTGATGAAATAGATTTGGAACTTAAGATTTCAAAGAATGAAATAACTCATACAGAATATTAATACTATTGAGAATGTATGGAATCAGATGAATCATTTGGTATAGGTACTCTGGAGAAATCAAAAATGAAGGAAGTAAAATTGGAACCATGGGATTCTATGAAGGAGAACTGCCAAGATATTTTTAAAAGGTATTATACCAAAAATACAAAGGATGATTTTTTATGAGGGAAGAATGTATCACCCCAAGAATTTATAGTATATTTACTTTTAGAGTACAGTTAATATTTATTATATATTGAAATGGAAGAAACAATGAGTTTAAAGAAAGCACTATTTGGTTAGATTTTGAACAGTCATTTAAATTATAAAACTATTATATAATTTATATAGTAAATATATATGTTATATATCTAATGAAATATATTAAATTTTATATAATATATTTTATAGGGTTAAGATAAGAAAAAATACAATTTAATATGAATTTTTTTTCATTTTGATTGATAAATATAAAATATACGTTAGGGTGAATTTTTGGTATTTATCTATGATGTTTTATTTTTTTAATGAATAGTGAAAAATACCGGATTTTAATTAAAAAATGCTTGTTTGTCTAATTTATTTATGAGGATAAATAATATTTTTTTTGGTAAAAAATCTTAATTATATGAATTTTATATATATTAATCCAATTTAGGTTATTGGAATAAAATTCACTTTGATATTGGTATTAAAAACACAGAAAACTTTTCTATATATTAACTTGGAAAACTCGCATTGTCTTCCCTTCTAAAAGATTAATTTTAAATTAATTTACTCCATTCCTATGATTTTAACTTTAAAAAAAGGATTCCATATTTGGAATCAAATTAATTTTTAATTACTAAAAATGTATAACAACATATTTACCAAAAATATTAGTGATTGTGATTAAAATAAATTATAGTGATTAAGAGAACAAATATCTAAATAAAGTAATAAACCTTGATCTTATGGACAAAAAAACTGTACAATTGTTAAAAGTACATTTATGACTATATTTAAAAAATATACACCCTTACCTAGGATATACCCCATTATTGGAGGCACCAGAAATGGAAAAAATGTGGGTCGAATTCCCTTTTAAAAAATTTACAAGAATGCCACTCCTCATCCGCATTAAAAAGGAAACCACCCCACCAATTTATTCACACCACTAAATACATTTTGATAATCCAAAATATTAAAAAATAATATACCTAAATCAATACCATCATCATAGAATCCTTACCTTGGGGTGAAATCAATCAAAGTAAGGCCTTTGTTGCAAACCAAGTGGAGTTACTTGAAAAAAGTTTACAATTTTCAATGTGAATTTTATATTTTATTTATTTCTCTTCCACCTAATTTTTTATTATTCCCATATTTTATAGTAACTCCAATATCCTAAATATATATTTATTTTTTATGTAATGATTTCAACCTGCACTTACACACACTCTCATCAAATGGGTAATGACTATACTGTTTGAGTATAGCAAACTACCACCTCATGAAACGATGACATTAATTGTTACTATTCCACCAATCATGGTTCATAGTTGTTATAATAAAACTTGTTTTATATGATAATTGTGAAAATTATGATTCTTGTATGATTCTTTAATTTTTTATATAACACTTAACTTTATGCTTTCAGCATTTTATGAATACGATATCATCGTTAGTGGATGTGTGGGCCACCACCTCCTCCAAGCGATGTGATTCATTCATGCTATACATTGAATGTGTAAAATAAGTATTTAATAAAACTACGTGAAATATATTAAATAAATATTATACAATAATTATAATACATGTAAATATAATTATCTTTTCATTATTTTAATTATCTAAAGAAATTGCGGTATTGTTCAGGCCTATGCACGTCATCCCGTCTCCATGAATGATTCATTTAATTTCCTCTCTCCAAATTTAATGGATTATTAAAAATAAAAATATAATAAATATATGTGATATTTAAACCATGTTTAATATTCTGTATATTATTAAATCGTGATATATTTTATAGTAAAAAAAAGTTACAAGTCAAAATATACTAAAAAAACATGGTAATCAACACCCATAATATTGAAAATAATGAATGATTGTTATCAAATGGTTAATAAAATTTTATATAAAGATCATATATGATATCATAGATATTAATATGGTTATTTAATAATATTTCTACATTCAAAAACTATTATAAAATATGTAAAATTACATACAATAAAAAGGAAACACAAGGTGAGAGATTTTATCTCAATGTACATTCCATTGAGACTTATTTATTATTATGCACCAATTCACTAATTTATACTATATATAAAAAAACATTAAATTTGATATTATTATTAACTTATATTTCTTGGTATTTTAGGTTTCAGTTAGAATTACCTCACCCATGGGGTTTAGCTTGAATATTAAAAGGTGGTAAAGGTTATCTTTGAAATCTCAATTTATTTTATGATTGTTAACTTTATCTTCAAACAATCACCTTATTATAATCAATTGTCATTTGAAATTTATTAACATATCCATATTATTGTGTTATTAATATTATTTTTCCCTAATATATATACAATTTTTACATACTATGTTTACTTTGACAGTTAATTTATTATCTTGGGAAATATTGATTAACATGTAATTTTTATTTAATATGGATATTTGATATGGATATCATTATTAATTATATAAATTACTCTTTATGAGGATTTATATGGACATGCAATGATAGTTGGGAAATAAAAATTTTATATACCCCTACATTGGTAGGTTCTCATGAGACAAATTAGTTGACCTTATTATACCGGCTGTTTTAAACATTCTAGAGGATTGATCTTGATAGTAGAGGTTTTCATGTTCCTAAAACCTGATGTCTAATAATTAATAATTTCCTTAGTTTCAGTAATCATTTTTATCCATGATATTTTCACTATGAGGAAATCTATGGATGCACTTAAATATCAGTTTGTTAATTAAATTTCATGTGTTTCAGTTATCTACCATTCCATATTGATTATGCCATATCAATTTGATTAAATCACACATGTTCTCATATATTGACAGTTCAAGGATGATTTTTTATTAATAATTCATTATTTTTTTTCTTTTCATACCATTACTATGATTCTGAGATGACTAGTAATTTCTTTCCAATCCCCATGATATGTAGAAGAAACCATAGAATACGAACTGAATGGTTTTATTTATTTCATTTTATTATGCATCCTGATTTATTTACTATTTACAAATGTCTTTTTAGTATCATGTATATATTATGGTTTTCCAAATCTACTAAATTGATCTCTCCATTAGAATTTGATTTCGTGTAATCATGCCAATTTAATCCAAAAAATGAAAAAGATCTGGGATTCTAGGTCGGGCATTACATTGCCTATGGTTTCTGTGAACCTTAATCTAATTCCAACTATAAAGCCCCACAATTAGTGAAGATGGATATCACATTTTATTATATGAATATTTATTATATAACAAATTGATGTACCCTATAATACTTTTTTTCTAGTTCCCTTATAAACATAGATAAATAAAAAACTTGTTCATAAGTGAACTATATCATCACTCACTACATTCCATATAACTACCACATGCTATAGACACATCATAAATAATAAATTTATTCATAACGTGGTGAAAGAAAACATAATAAATGGTGAGATTAGAGTCTCAGTAAGTGTAATGATGGGGGATATCCACATAACCTGATCATAAGGATATGATAATGCTAGAATAACTTTTCATAACCATACCCTTCATATCATAAATCATAAAAAATACTCATGGAATAAATATTATATGTTCATACACCATGAAGCATAATGGAATAAAATTACACGTTTCATGAGAACATACATTATCATAATACATATATTTTAGGAATAAAAACAATCAAAGAATACCATTTCCATAACAGTTAATGATTAAATTCAAGTTAATCATAGTGGAAAGGATTCACTCCCCAAAAAGTCAAAGTATTCAAGGTTTAATCCCAAAACTATCATAGTGTATAAATTCCCTTATCGATATCAGTTCACACCATATTATAGTGATGTTTATCACATGAGATATCAATATTTACCTAATGAATTTGAAGGGGATACAGGTCCCACACATACTTATTTATAACATAACCAAAATAACATAATTAGAACCACATATAAGTGTTCCACAATATCATAAAACATTAATCATATCATAAACCATGAAAATAAATTATTTTCATAAACATTCCATCATATAATAACCCATATAATGCAAATGAGATTCATACTCATCTCATCAATTCATCGTAGCATTATCCATAGAAAGAAATATTATAACAATCGTTATCTATATTTCACAATAATAATTGACTTATTGAATTGGATTACATGTAATAAAAAATGTAATACCAATTTATTTAGTCTTTTTGGGAATTAGGTACATAGAATAACTTCCTAAAAATGGTATACAACAACATTATTGAAAACTTCTTTAACATGATTCTAAAATTCCATGGCTTTTAAAACTGCATGGGATATCCAGTGGAAATACATAAAAAGGGAGTGAGCTATAAATTAATGTAATGGAATAAAAATGGAATGAGGTATTATATTCTATAAAATAGGAATACTAATGGGGAAAAAATTAGTGATAATCATAAACATGAATAATAAGGCATGATATAACATGATAATCATAACATGGGAAAGGTAGAAACAACACAAATAACTGCATCATAAAAATATTTCATGGTTAATTTCCAAGACATAATTATGTAAAAAATACCATAAATGAATTTGGTTTACTTCCTAACACAACATAAACTCTCATGTGACTAAAAATTACCCAATTCATTAGATTACTGTATAATTTCGGATGCACCCATCACTTTCATTTTATTCTCGGGGTTAAGTGTGCCACACAGATCATCAAACATAGAATGATTTATCATCACATTTTAATACACTAAAATATAGTGTGGAATAAATACATGTATTTCCCATGTCAGTGATTTATATATTTATAAAGGTGAACAGACTTGATATGAAATTGGTATGGAATTCACTACACAATTGTTTGGCATGGAAAATCAAGTGAGATTTTGACCGCATAACAACCTCACATAAGATTCATAAAATGATTTGATGATAGAAAAAGAGGAATCATATTATTTTCACACCAAATGGGTAATAATTGGAATATAGAAATAAATATTGAAAAATTAGGAATTGGATATAGATGGCACAAGATAATAATGAAACTTAAATAATGAATAGAATATGAGGATCTCTTACATGAGTGTGTGAATTGAAATGCATGAGAGAGGCTTTTTGAGAAATTGGGGTTCCCTAGGAGGAATTTAGATAGTGGAGAAATGATAAATAATGTTATAAATAAATTTTTTGTGAATAGAAATGGAATCTTTGTGGGGTTTAGATAGGAAATGAGTGGGTATTTCATTATTATTTCTCAAACACAAGTTTTTGGACACTGTATAATAAATAACCATAATCAAAAAACATTCCATTGTTTTTACAATGGTTTCTGAAAATATGAGTGGTTTTCATTATTTTATAATTCCATTTCAATATATTTTAAAATAATACACCTTTTAATTTTTATGTGAGTCATACTCGTAAGAAAATTATTTTAGAATCATAAAATATATTAATGGGTTTGCAGGATTCATAATGGTTTTATAAAATTAACCAAATAAACCTAAAAAATATTATTTAAAATGAAAAGAATATATAGGGTCTTTTATCCCACTTATTGTATTTATGACATCAGTTTTTGGTCATTATGATGGCATAATAGACAAATTATATGTATACGATATTTAATTTCTACTAAAAAATTCTAATATTTGCAAAAATAATGAAAAAATAACCATTGAATCATTTAAATATTATTATACCAAAATTTATATTAATTTCATCTAAATAATTTTCAATATATAATCATTTTTTATTAAACAATAATAATATACATTTATTATGAAATTCTGGGTTTTTGACAACAATAGTTTTCAAACCCTCATAAAAATTACATTTGAAATCATAACAAGTATATGATCATTTATATTTGAGAAATAATATTTAATAAAAATATTTTAATAAAATATTATTTAGGTCAAAAACTCATTAACTAATTAAAATACTTACCATACATGAATTTGAATATTACCTAGAAATACTATTTGTGTTTTATTATATAAAAATAAAAATCATTTTCAATATAACAATAATTTGATTAAATTACATTAATTAGTGTATAAAAAATAATATATATACACATAATTCTAGTGTGTTGATACATATCCCATTAATACAACATAAAATTTCTTAAGGGTATGGTGTGTGATTGTGATATTTTCATGTGGTTTTTTGGTGAATATGGTTTGGGCCGTTTGCTTGAACTTCTCTTATATGCAGTGTTTATCATGATTACGTTATTAGATAATAGCTTGTTTTTAGTCAAGGGAAATCCCAATGATTATATATACCTAGTATGCTCTATTAATTTGGATTCATAGGGTATGATCCAACTAGTTGTTGTCATCACATAATTTTTCTATGTCAATTAGATTCGTTAAAACACTATATTTATACTGATCATGTGATAATGGTTAAATTACTATTTTAGAAATAGTAAAAGTGAATTTTTGTCATTTAAATAAGATAGGCTATAATAAAACAAATTATTTAATGTGTTTTCTATAACCATATTACATAATAAAACATTTCACTAAACCACATGGGGAAATTTATTTATAATAGTTCGGGACACTACAAACATGGTATATGAAAAATATATTCTTCATAATCATAAAACATATAGGTAAATAATAAGTATGATATACTGGGATCATATCCCAATTAAATATTAATAAACATAAAAATATATTTTCATTGATGGAAAATTATTTTTAAAGATCATTTTGATCATTTTTTTGAAGAAAATACCACTTTCACTTTGAAGATCAACAATTATAAAATAAAATGATTAATTTTTTTTAAAAAATATATTTCTAAGAATATATAATTTAAATATTATAAAAAAATCTTTATATAATTTAGTGTTCCTAGTGGGGAATAATACCATTCATGTTGTACATGATAAAACAATGATTCCTTCCCCAATATTGGGAAAAAGGTAAAATGTACCCCATTCAAAAAATTAAAATATGATTCATTCTAATCCATTTAAAAAAAATTGGTAAATATTTCTTAAAAAATTATTTGATATTATTAATAACATATATTAAAAAATTATTAAAACACATATATGTAGAGGAAAAAATATTTTCTACCGAAGTGATAAAGAAAGTAAATTTTCCTTAAAAACATTCCTTTCATAAGATTCAAAATAGATTAAAATGACAGGAAACCATGTATTTTCATGTAATAATATTATTATAAGAAACATAATTGGTTTCTTGATAAGTATATCATAATATTTCATCATCTTAAACACAATCATAAACGATCCTGATAAACAATGAGATTGAATCATAAAACCTTTACCTCTTTTGTAACTATTAAATTATAATCCCCATGAAATTAATAATATTATATGGATGTTTATAACAGATAATTTTCATTATTATTATCATAAAATACATTCTGTTAAGTATATATATAACAAAAACGAATCAAGTTTTGTATAAGGACTGTGTCCCACATAAATAAAACTAAGACAAAAATCACATACTATAAGTCTCGACTTCCTTCATACAAAATCAAAAATCCTATATAAATAATGTTGGTTAACTATAAATTTATTAAAACACAATAATTATATGTATCATTCCATATATGATTTAATTATGACAATTTATCACTCATTTATTAATAATTCATTGTTAAAATAACATTTTGGGTAATAACTGCTTGGTTTTTCTTGTATCTTTTAATTATTTTTTTGACCATTTATTATGATCATGGTTCCATAACCTCGATAATATTAACCATGATATAAATATAAAATATATTCATTACATATTTTTGGGTTCCAAGTGCAGAAAAATCATGTTGTGGTGGACAATATATTAAAATTCTATTTAACATTGAGATTCCAGAAACCCTATGTGAAGATATTGTATGTCAAACTTATTATTAAATTATTTTATATCAGAAGAAAAAAAATACCTCAAATAATTTTATTTCATTGATATTGTTTTTTATCACCCAAGAATACCCTTTGATATTTTCATCATTCCTCTATATGGATCCAAGTATAAAATCCCAATAGTGATGATTCACACATGATCCATTGATCTCCAAAAATCATTAATCGATATTCATGTGCTAGCATGGAGGATCAATTATCATGAATTGTTTGTGTTGATATCTCATCCTTTAGTATTAAAGGAATATCTCTTTTTATTTTGTATAGGGGAAGGAGTATTTGAACGAAAATTCTTTGTTCACAATAATTCGTTAGGTTATAATTTAATGAAATAAACAATAGAGCCAACAATATATTAATTGGGCTAGGGTATCAGTTATAATACTATTTAATTTCATCTTGGACCATAAATAATATTATAATAAATAAGAAACCCCATTCCACATACTAATATTAATAATATTGTTTAAAATGCACTATCTTGAGCAGTAAAAAATATCATTTAACTGTATTTTTAATTATTATTGGTTTTTAGACTTGTTATTTGACCATTAAATCCCCTATTGAAATATTGAACACCCAGATAAATATTTAATGTAAAAATTTAATTATTCATAAATATTTATGATCAATAATATATGAATAAGAGTATCCCTTTTTCTTGAGAATAATATTTATCCAATTAAATAAATTAAAACAGAATTTAATTGAGATCACTGGAAACACTTATTGTTTGACTGTCTAGGATTATTTCATAATGGAATTAAGAAGTATTAACTAATGTCCAATTATTATCTTTAGAAATGTTTCATGTTACCCAATCTAAAACACTTAATTTATCAATTAGGATAACCATATACAATCACACAATGCAAAACATAATCCCTTTAATGAAATATCTCATCATGAAGGTTTCACATTTTTTCCAATAACCTATTGGATTGATACGTCTTTCTTTAACTATATGAAATAAATGCATCTTTTAACCATGGACATGTAATTTAATGTTATGGTTCTATTCCAAATAATTTACTAAGATACCAATAATTATAATATGGATAGTAATAATCCTTCATCAACTTCTTGATTAAAGAAATTTCAATTTTCACACACCCAACATACCCTACCTTGAAGAAAACATATGTTTTATTGGTTTTTATCTATATATATATATATATATACGTGAAAAAGTCACAAAAATTAATGATAATATTAATATAAATTGGATATTACACACGCTCACAGGTATAAATATCTAATGACACCAAATCATTCAAAATTATTACTGGACGGTCTGTTCTTATAATCTCACATCTTTAAGATTATTGTGTGAGAACATCATTAGAAGAATCCTTATGTATTTTTGAGTACTCTCTCATAACAGTGTGTATACTATGTGTTCCATAATTGTATATTATTCAATATTGAAACTATATTTGATAATAGCACCATAACACGTCAATGATATCATCAAAGAGGGGAACTATTATGACCTTATAATTTTTTTGTATACTATATGACATTATTACATTTATGTCATGTAGAATAATGAAAATACTAATAAGAATATTTTTAAATATTAAAAATATCAAATATATATATATAATCAATGTAAAGAAGAGTTTTTTCTAGGATAAAAACACCAACAAACTCCCATTTAGACTTGTTACAACTTATTACGAATTTAAATCTACAATAAATCACATGATAATCATGTTTCTATTAAGTGTGGATTTTTTCCAATGTGACAACCACATTTTCATTTAAAGAAAGGCTTATCAATACAAATTCAACTCCTAGAGAAAAATCCCTCATGTGATGATTCTTCAAAATTATATACTTCATTTACTAGTGTAATCATTTCTAATTTTACGATCTATTACTACAATATTTTCATAGTAGAGTGTTATTGTATATTTTTTTCTAGGTACGATAAAAAATTCATGGGTGGTGATTTTCATCCATAGTGATTCTTTAGTTTTCTTAGAAGCTATATTATACACAGTATATACTATTGAATCTATGACTATAGATTTCTTTGAGATCTTCTTGCTCACTACACCTCAATTCCATGTGAAGATGTATCCCATTTGTGACATCATGTCAAGATGATCAGTTTTGAAACTATTATATAATTAACCCCTAATGAATAGTTCCCCATATCCTCCATAAAATAGGAACATATACTTATTATTATTTATATAAATAAGGATTGTCTTGACTTCCATCCAATGGAGGTCACCTAGGCCATATTGATATATTACTACAATACATATTGTGTAAGAGACATCCATCATAGTACATAGAAAAACATACATGAATAACCCAATCTATAATGCGTATGAAACCCATTAAATTATATTTCATTCATTTTTTATTTGATGAATCATTTTCATAGAAAGATGAATTCCATGTGATGCGGGAAGTAATATTTTATTAGATTATTCCATACTGAATCTATTTAGTATCAGGTCAACGTATGTACTTTATTAGAGGTAGAGGATCATGTTGGATCTATCATGGGGGTTTTTTTTTCAAAGGAAAATATACTTCCAAATCCATGTCCTTCATTTGGGAATATTTATTCAACCATTCCTCAACAGACTATAGGAATATAATTTCATTTCCAATGAGTATTATGTAACCAAAATTTAGTTTTAAGAAAGCGAATGAACTCACACTAAAATATTTATACACAGGGCTCATAGTCATTATTTATTAAACCAAATGATGTTATAGATTCATAAAAATGAATGTTTTAGGACAAAAATTATTTCCTTAATCCATAAATGGATGTTTTGAAGAGTCATATCTTTTTTTCCATACATTGGAGTGAGAAATAATTCAGGTGGTTTCATATAGAAATCTTCCTCAATGTTACCATTATGGTAGGATATCTTGAAATACCATTTACAAATCACAGTTTGATGGTTTTTCATAAATTAATGTGAATATATAATGGATTTCATCGTTGTAACTAGTGAAATGGATTCATTGTAGTAAATAACTTTACACCATTTATGTAACACCCCGAGATTTTATGAAAAATATTCTTTTCATTAATGTCTTGTGTTATACGCTACGCCAAAAGGAGCTTTCACAACACACATCTCTGAACTGGCTTGAATTACACGCAATCGCGACCTTCCACGATAGCGTGTGTTGTACGCAACACCAAGTTTCGCTAAACAACGATATGCTATTAAAATATTATTAAAACTAGATGTTATGAATAGTAATAACCACTTTTTGAAATTTTGTAAATTATATTTTTCAAAATGGACTTCATTTTTTGGATTCGGAATATCGAAATTAGCTTAGGGTGAAATTTTGGTGATTTTCGGATAACTTTCATATTTTGATGAACAATGAAAATTACTAAATTTTAATTAAAAACAAATTTTTCAATCGAAATAATTAATAGTGATAAATTATTAATTTGAGTGGTTTTAAAGTATATTTAGAATATATTTTTACAATTTAATACAATTTTGGTCATTGGATGTAATTTCACATTTAAACCAGTTATAAACAAGTGTCAATCTTTTGATAGTTTTTATCTCTTAAAAACATGCCTTTTGTTTTGACGACGGGAAATAATTTTTAAATTAATTAATCAAACTGATATGTTTTGAATTTGGTAAAATAGAAATCATTTTTGAGTTCATAATATCAAATATAGCTTAGGCCTAATTTTTGGAATTTTTCTGAAAACATTCAATTTTTGATGAATAGTGAAACCACTAAGTGGTAGTTAAAAAAAGTGAATTTTTCATAAAACATAATTTTACCGCTTCTGTGAGAGGAATTTCAAAAATCCTAGAGACACGGTTGATGTCAGTAAGTAAAATGTGGTTCAATGAGATGAAAATAATTTTTGGTGAATAGTAACTTTTTACTTTTATTTACCACGGTTAAAAGTAAATAGGGTAATTATGGGTAAAAATGATATTATTATTACCCTACCACATGTCCTAATTCTATTGGATAAGTGTAATTCGACCAAAAACAAACTTAGAAATAAAATATGACCATTTAGGCCCACTTGAATTAGATTAGGACATTTATTATTATTTAATTCAAAGAAGAGTTAAAAGAGTTAAAATCAAAGTTTATTTAATAAATAATTTTTTATATAGGGTTATACATAAGCTAAATTGGACTATAAATATTCATCAGAAAGATAAAAAGATTTACTACATAATTTTATTTTATTTATAATTTTTAGACATTAAATAATTTAATTTATTTATGACACAACGATGATGCAGTAATTATCTTATTAATGAAATATTGACATAATTGATGTTATAAATACCCAAATAAATATAATTTTAGACTTTTTATGAATTAAACTAATTTTCTAGGATAATATGATATGTTAGTATTGATTTAATTAACTTTTTGTGAACTTAGCATTCTGTTATGATTTTCACAAAAATCAATTACTAAATAGTGTCAAAATTGACATAAAATAGTTTTTTAAAAAAATATTATATTATTAATTGTTATTTTATTCCTAAAAATATAAGGATCGGACAAATGACATATATAAGGTTATATATATTAATAATAAACAACTTGGGGTTTGTTTGGATTCTTATAGTAAGTTTATTAACCTTATAGTGTAAGAACACAAGATGACACGGTAAAAGTAAAATTATTTAACTTAATGTTAAATCTAAATGATAAGGTTAAAATAGGAACCTAAACTTGTTTAAATTCTATTGGATGAGAGGATTTCGAACCATCCCCACCTTAGCCTTGAAATAAATCAATTTGGAGGTATTTAAAACCGAACTTGTCTTTATAATAAAATAATATTTTTAGTTATTCCAAAGGTGCCCCTTTCCTCCCTTATAAAAGGGCACCTCCTCCCTCTCTTCCTGACACAACTTCGAGCCTTCAAGCTAGGCCCAAACCTTCCAAACTCCCTTCTAAACTTCCCTAGAAATATCCTAGAGGTTCTGTTCTTCCTCAAAGACCAATTTTAGTGCCATAAGAGGAGGTCTCAAAGAGGCGCTTCAAAGAAGAGGTAATTTCTGTTACCGATTCTTTCACCTTTATTTATTCTTCCACTTCATCTTCTTAGGTTGTTTCATTATGAAGTAATAACATCAGTATCACACATTGTAAAGACCCGAAGCTTATCGTACATGGACATTACATTACTTCTGCGGAATACTTAGTACATAACAAAAACACACACACAAGGATCGTAATAGTTTAGTGTCTTTGGAAACTCGGAACGTAATCTTCTAATCGTGGTGAAAGATCTTAAATATCTCCCATAAAGATCTTCCCTTTTTTTACCTAAAAACCTTTCTTTATATCCTGGGGAAAAGAAAACATAAAAGGGTGAGCTCAAATGCTCAGTAAGGGTAAACAAAAGAAATATCAATCACATCATATACATAAGAACATAGCTTTTGGAAATCTTAACCTGCAAAAGAGCTCATAATATCATAACATGGGATAAATCATAGAAGTGAAAATGAGATCCCCATAATCATAACATGAAACTTGAAACTTTTTGGCATGCACACATAATCATAGAAAATCATTTCTTGTTAGTCATGACTCATTGCCAAGACTATCTTAGTGGACAACGTCCCTTTCTGAATCGAGTAACCCTCGTTTCAGTCCTGTTTCACTGAACCGGTATAACCTACCATTTCAGCCATGTCTATCTCATGAGATATAAAATCTTTACCCAATGAATTGGTGGGAGATATAGGTCCCACCCATCTCATAATGATACCATTCTTATGTGTTCCACAAAATCATAAATCATACATCATTGCATAACCCATGTAATACAAATGGGAATCTTAAACATCATGACATCATAAAACAATTCATAAACGATAAAGGAATTCATAAAAATAATTCCATCACAACATAATCAAATCAATGTAATAATAGGGATAAAAACAGAACCCTTTATTATCTTAGATGGAAAATAATTTTGATAAAACACTTGAAATGAATTCTTGAGGAAAATATCCTTTCTTCTTTAAAATCAATTTCTTTTCACCAAATGTCATGAATCTTTAAAAGAAAAGGATTTTCTTGAAAATAGTCATGAAATCTATTTGTGGAAGATTCATGAAAATATGGATTTATGAAACCGTAAAAATCCATTTATGCCGTATAAGTTAAAAAAAACATTCTTCTCGTACTTTTGTCGGGAAAACCAAAAAGTACCTCGTACAAAAAAAAACGACAAAAGATTCCTTTCATATTCTTTACTAAAAACTCACCTAAGGGTAAAATTGGATTCAAAAAAATTTTAGGTGGATGGAAATAAAATTACATATTGAAGAAACATGGATGTGGATGATAAAATACACCCCAGTAAATACCAAAGTATAAACAATCTCGGATAAAAATGAGATTGTGATATTTCCCTTACCTTAGGTCTGAATTGCTTTGTAAGTGTCCGAAACTCCTGTATAATGATTTAAATCATGTTATTGACTTATTATAGATTCATATTAATTTTTATGATATCATATATGGTTCACTTATGACATTATATTACCCGTTCTTTTGTAAATTCCATGTTAAAGAAGCGTTTTGGGTAAAATCGTTTCATTTATCGTAGGTGTTTTGACTTGTTGTTCTTGACATCATTATTAATTATATCATGATTTACTCACTTCCATAATATAAAATATGATTTATATATCATATATATTCAGTATATATATATATATATAATAGGTAGATAAATAAAATGAAAAACACCGTTCATGGAGACGGTAGTCCGTACGTACGCATGAACGCTGTTTTCCTTTCCTTATTGTCTTGAAATGGAAGTAAGTAGATGACATACATATGTATATATATACATAAATCCAGTAGCTTTATAATTTCATATATTTCATTATTATTTCTTATATATACATTATAATCATTCTTAAATGGTTAACATGGAGAATGAATCTCATCGCGTCGTGGAGACGGTATTCCGTACGTACGCACGAGTGATGATATCGTTCCTATGATCATGGAATTGTATTGGAGTATATATATATATTATTTCAGTATCAATATTACTTCATAATAATCATATATAGTTACTCATTACACCATTATACCCATCCTTGTAAGGTGATGGTGGAAAAATAGATTACACCACGGCGTAGAGACGGTATTCCGTACGTACGCACGCGCGGTGATTTCTTTTTTCCGTAGGATGGATAGAAGGTTAATTAGGATTGTTTCATATTTATAATAACATATCAGTATGTAAGTAATACTGATGTTATTACTTTATCATGAAACAACTAAAGAAGAAGAAGTTGAAGAAGAACGAAATTGAAAAGATCGGTAATGGATATTACCTCTTCTTTGGAACGCCTCTTTGAATCCTCCACTTAAGGAACTATGATTGGTCTTTGGAGAAGACCAGGACCTCTAGGATTATTCTAGGGAAGTGTAGAGGAGAAAATGGAAGGGGTTGGCCGAGCTTGAGTGCTCAATTTGGTGTGAGGAGGAGGGGGCGGAGGTGCCCTTTTTTAAGGGAGGAGAGGGGCACCTTAGGAATATCTCAATATATTATTTTATATTAAAGTAAAAATCGGTTTATAATGGTTCCAAAGGGTTTTATTTCGAAGATAAGGTGGGGATGGGTCGAAATACTTTCAACCAATAGGATTTAGACAAGTTTAGGGTATTATTTTAACCTTATCAATTAGATTTAACTCTAAGTTAAATAATTTAACTTTTACCATGTCTTTTTGTTTTCTTTCACTATATGGTTAATATACTTACTATAACATGCCAAACGAACCCCAAATTGTTTATTATTAATATATATATCCTTATCTAAGTCATGTGGCCGAACCTTAGATTTTTAGGAATAAAATAACAATTAATAATATAATATTTGATTTAAAAACTATTTTGTGTCAATTTTGACACTATTTGATATATGATTTTTGTGATAGTCATAACAGAATTATATGTTCAAACCAAGTTGATTAAATCAACATTAATATATCATAGTAACCTAGAAAATTAGTGGAATTCAGAAAAAGTCTCAAATTACATTTATTTTGGTGTTTATAACATCAATTATGTCAACATTTCATTAATAAGATAATTACTGCATCATCATTGTGTCATAAATAAATTAAATTATTTAATGACTAAAAATTACAAATAAAATACCATTATGTAGGAAATCTTTTTAGATTTCTAATTAATATTTACAATCGAATTTATCTTATGTAAAACCCTATATTAAAAATGTTTTAGTAAATAAACTTTGATTTTGACTCTTTTAACTCTTCTTTGAATTAAATAATAATAAATGTCCTAATCTAATCCAAGTGGGCCTAAATGGTCATATTTTATTCCTAAGCTTGTTTTTGGTCGAATTACACTTGTCCAATAGAATTAGGACATGTTTTAGGGTAATAATAATATCATTTTTACCCTTAATTACCCTATTTACTTTTAACCGTGGTAAATAAAAGTAAAAAGTTACTATTCACCAAAAATTATTTTCATCTCATTGAACCACATTTTACTTACTGACATCAACCGTGTCTCTCGGATTTTTGAAATTCCATTCACAGAAGCGGTAAAATTAAGTTTTATGAAAAATTCAGTTTTTTTAACTACCACTTAGTAGTTTCACTATTCATCAAAAATTGATGTTTTTCAGAACAATGCCAAAATTTCATCCCAAGCTATATTTCATATTCCGAATTCAAAAATGAAGTCTATTTTACCAAATTCATAGCATAAAAGTTGCATTAATTAATTTTATAATTAAATCCTGTTGTTAAAACAAATAGCGTGTTTTTATGAAACAATATCTATCAAAAGATTGACACTTGTTTATGTCTAGTTTAAATGTGAAATTACATCCAATGACCAACATTGTATTAAATTGTAAAAATATATTCTAAATATACTTTAAAACCACTCAAATTAATTATTTATTACTATTAATTATTTCGATTAAAAAAAGTTGTTTTTAATTATAATTTAGTAATTTTCACTATTAATCAGAATATGAAAGTTATCCGAAAAGTACCAAAATATCACCTTAGGCTAAATTCGATACTCCGAATCCAAAAATGAAGTCCATTTTGAGAGTTAAAATTTCTAAAATTTAAAAAGTGGTTATTACTATTCATAACGGCTAGTTTTAATAATATTTTAATAGCATATCATTGTTTCGTGAAACTCAGTATTACGTACCACACACGCTATCGAGGAAGGTTGCGATTGCGTGTAATGCAAGGCAAGTCAAGGATGCGTGTTGTGCAAGATCCTTTTGGTGTAGCATACAACACAAGACATTAGTGAAATAAAAAAGAATATTTTTCATAAAATCTCGGGCTGTTACATTCTACCCCCCTTAAAATGAATTTCGCCCTCGAAATTCGTCGAGGTTATAAATGGTTTACTATTCGAAAGTTTCTTTAATAGAAACCCACATCGTAAAAAGGAATACCAAAACTTGGCTTTAAAAACTAAAGTATGAAATGTAACGATTACCCAAATAAACCAATCACTGGGTTTCCACATAGGTGAAAATATGGATAGGGAAGAGAAATCTAACCATCATGTTCTGATGGAGAGTGGTAGAGAACATGGCTATGGAAAAGCCAGTAATCACAAATCCATAAATTTGTGACGATCTAAGGTACCATCTGATTCATCAGGTATAAGAGAACTAGGACAACATTTTTGGTTTTCAAGATCATTTCCCTAAAGTTAAAGAATTTGAATTAGAATAAATACTTACTTTATTTTGGTACAATCTCACTGTTGTTCGTGCCTTTAACAATTTCCACTTCATCTCTTAAATAAATGAAGTTGAATTTATTATTCGTGAAGTGTTAGCAGATCATGTGATAGAATGACGGGTCATTCCATCTGTCTCAAAAGGTTAGCAAAATTTATATACATAAGTCGATCTATAGTGGGATTAATCATATATGGTTCCTAAAATGGGCTTATACTTCATATATCATACTGCTTAATATAATAACACTAGTTTCTACTAAACATGGACTTCCTGTAGGTCAGTGGTAGGCGATAAAGGCCAGTCGCACTTCGGTTGTGGGTTCGATTCCTACAGCCTTGTCCGAAGCGATGGGCTGTCGCCCGTCCTTCATGTTGTCCTTTTTCTAAAACTATGTTACTATAACATCCCATCAATAATATCGAAAATATTCTATCCTTAAACAATACTAACTTATGTCCAACATAATCCAGTCTAATCTTTAGGCTTATACATAATACTGCAGTCCACTCTCATAATATAGTGACAACGATTACCCGAGATTTAATACTGTCATTGATCCCCACATATCATAAGATATGTCTTGTTGGTCACATTCCAAACATTCAAAGTCCTTAATCGCGTATTCTCTTGAATACCTTAGTGAAAACATGAGTGCAGTTAAAAGTTAACACTTTCCACATACCAAAATCCTCAAAATTCTATATACTCAAACCATGATATCACTTAGTCCTTATATCAATCATGATCTCATGAATACTATTAAACATTTCATTTTCTCGTCTTCATTATGCGCATATCATCTTATTTCCAAAAAATATCTCAATCACTTTGAATACCACATCAATAAATATTGCAATACTCAATGATACAACATTATTTTGGAATCCCATTACATAAACACTTAATTATTCCTCCACATCGTTGTCATATTCAACATTGCCAATAGTGATCGCATGTGATTTCCCTTTGTCCTTTGCCTTCAGTGGTTGCTCATGTTGATCATCACTAACCCTTGGATTAGGGCAATTATTAGCATAATGCCCCATTTCCTTGCACTTGAAGCATTGAAGTGTTGGTGGTGCGTTCTCTGCAGTGTTTGCTTTATTCACATCATTAGAAACCCTTTTTCCATTACTTCGACACTCAGCTACTCGATGACCTTCTTTTCCACACTTAAAACATTTTCTAGTCCCTTTAAGACAATCTCCACCATGCTTCTTTCCACACTTTGTGCATAAGGAAACATTCATCTTCTTTTCACCATTATTCTGAGATTTCTCCTTGAACTCCATCTTTCGTTTCTTGTCAAAACCATGAGATGGATATGTAACACCAACTTCCATTTCTACCTTGATAGCACAACGCACAATTTCTTCATAGCTACTGAAGTCTCTTATAGCTAATGCCCTTCGAAGACTTGGTTTTAAGCCACTGAAAAATCGATCAACTTTACTTTCAGGTTGGATGAAAATTCCAGAATCATACCTTGCAAGTCTTGTAAAATTTGCTTCATAGGTACCAACAGATTCATCGTCCCTTTGCTTCAGTTCAAGAAACTCTTTCTCCATCTTTGTTTGAAGAATACGAGGGAAGTACTTACTGAAAAACAAGTTCTTGAACTCGTCCCATTCCATGGACTCAATTTCATCTCTTGGCCTCGTATTCTTGATAAGATTCCACCATTGATCAGCTTCACCTTCCAAACGATATACTGCTAAGATGACTTTATCATGTTCAGAACATTGAAGAACTGAAAATATCTTTTCATTAGTACTGATCCATTGTTCAGCCACAAGTGGATCAGAAGACCCACTGAAAGAAGGTGGACGTTGCCTCATGAAGGACTCAATAGAATATTGTTCCCTTCTCTGCTCATTTGGAAGTCCAGAATGATTCATAGCTTGTGTAAGTATAGCAATAAGATTTTGCACTCCATCTCCCATAACATTTGTTTGTTCAGGAGGGAAATCATTGCATTGTCCATTGCATTGATCAACACGGTTCCTTCGGGTTCCAGCCATCGTCTAAAACCCAAAAAGAATAGTGTGAGAGGCAAAAATCATGCTAGGGAAAACAACATAATAAAGGGGGAGTACCTTCAATATCCAACATCTTAGGTTTAATTCTATGATCGTTAGCGTAATTCTATTACTATAACCTATACGTATACTTATCCCTAGGTACATCCCTAGACATACCTTAGAAATATCTCTAGGGATCTCACTAACGTTTTCACATCCTAGTTTCCAAAGGTTGACTAAACCTTTCCTCTGATACCAACTGTAAAGACCCGAAGCTTATCGTACATGGAAATTACATTACTTTTGCGGAATACTTAGTACATAACAAAAACACTCACACAAGGATCGTAATAGTTTAGTGTCTTTGGAAACTCGGAACGTAATCTTCTAATCATGGTGAAAGATCTTCAATATGTCCCATAAAGATCTTCCCTTTTTTACCTAAAAACCTTTCTTTATATCCTGGGGAAAAGAAAACATAAAAGGGTGAGCTCAAATGCTCAGTAAGGGTAAACAAAAGAAATATCAATCACATCATATACATAAGAACATAGCTTTTGGAAATCTTAACCTGCAAAAGAGCTCATAATATCATAACATGGGATAAATCATAGAAGTGGAAATGAGATCCCCATAATCATAACATGAAACTTGAAACTTTGTGGCATGCACACATAATCATAGAAAATCATTTCTTGTTAGTCATGACTCATTGCCAAGACTATCTTAGTGGACAAAGTCCCTTTCTGAATCGAGTAACCCTCGTTTCAGTCCTGTTTCACTGAACCGGTATAACCTACCATTTCAGCCATGTCTATCTCATGAGATATAAAATCTTTACCCAATGCATTGGAGGGAGATATAGGTCCCACCCATCTCATAATGATACAATTTTTATGTGTGCCACAAAATCATAAATCATACATCATTGCATAACCCATGTAATACAAATGGGAATCTTAAACATCATGACATCATAAAACAATTCATAAACGATAAAGGAATTCATAAAAATAATTCCATCACAACATAATCAAATCAATGTAATAATAGGGATAAAAACAGAACCCTTTATTATCTTAGATGGAAAATAATTTTGATAAAACACTTGAAATGAATTCTTGAGGAAAATATCCTTTCTTCTTTAAAATCAATTTCTTTTCACCAAATGTCATGAATCTTTAAAAGAAAAGGATTTTCATGAAAATAGTCATGAAATCTATTTGTGGAAGCTTCATCAAAATATGGATTTATAAAACCGTAAAAATCCATTTATGCCGTATAAGTTAAAAAAACATTCTTCTCGTACTTTTGCCGGGAAAGCCAAAAAGTACCTCGTAAAAAAAACGACAAAAGATTCCTTTCATATTCTTTACTAAAAACTCACCTAAGGGTAAAATTGGATTCAAAAAAATTGTAGGTGGATGGGAATAAAATTACATATTGAAGAAACATGGATGTGGATGATAAAATACACCCCAGTAAATACCAAAGTATAAACAATCTCGGATAAAAATGAGATTGTGATATTTCCCTTACCTTAGGTCCGACTTACTTTGTAAGTGTCCGAAACTCCTGTATAATGATTTAAATCATGTTATTGACTTATTACAGAATCATATTCATTGTTATGATATCATATATGGCTCACTTATGACATTATATTACCCGTTCTTTTGTAAATTCCATGTTAAAGAAGCGTTTTGGGTAAAATCGTTTCATTTATCGTAGGTGTTTTGACTTGTTGTTCTTGACATAATTATTACTTATATCATGATTTACTCACTTCCATAATATAAAATATGATTTATATATCATATATATTCAGTATATATATATATATAATAGGTAGATAAATAAAATGAAAAACACCGTTCATGGAGACGGTAGTCCGTACGTACGCATGAACGCTGTTTTCCTTTCCTTATTGTCTTGAAATGGAAGTAAGTAGATGACATACATATGTATATATATACATAAATCCAGTAGCTTTATAATTTCATATATTTCATTATTATTTCTTATATATACATTATAATCATTCTTAAATTGTTAACATGGAGAATGAATCTCATCGCGTCGTGGAGACGGTATTCCGTACGTACGCACGAGTGATGATATCGTTCCTATGATCGTGGAATTGTATTGGAGTATATATATATATTATTTCCGTATCAATATTACTTCATAATAATCATATATATTTACTCATTACACCATTATACCCATCCTTGTAAGGTGATGGTGGAAAAATAGATTACACCACGGCGTGGAGACGGTATTCCGTACGTACGCACGCGCGGTGATTTCTTTTTTCCGTAGGATGGATAGAAGGTGAATTAGGGTTGTTTCATATTTATAATAACATATCAGTATTTAAGTAATACTGATGTTATTACTTTATCATGAAACAACTAAAGAAGAAGAAGTTGAAGAAGAAAGAAATTGAAAAGATCGGTAATGGATATTACCTCTTCTTTGGAACGCCTCTTTGAATCCTCCACTTAAGGAACTAAGATTGGTCTTTGGAGAAGACCAGGACCTCTAGGATTATTCTAGGGAAGTGGAGAGGAGAAAATGGCAGGGGTTGGCCGAGCTTGAGTGCTCAATTTGGTGTGAGGAGGAGGGGGAGGAGGTGCCCTTTTATAAGGGAGGAGAGGGGCACCTTAGGAATATCTCAATATATTATTTTATATTAAAGTCAAAATCAGTTTATAATGGTTCCAAAGGGTCTTATTTCGAATATAAGGTGGGTATGGGTCGAAATACTATCAACCAATAGGATTTAGACAAGTTTAGGGTATTATTTTAACCTTATCAATTAGATTTAACTCTAAGTTAAATAATTTAACTTTTACCATGTCTTTTTGTTTTCTTTCACTATATGGTTAATATTCTTACTATAACATGCCAAACGAACCCCAAATTGTTTATTATTAATATATATATCCTTATCTAAGTCATGTGGCCGAACCTTAGATTTTTAGGAATAAAATAACAATTAATAATATAATATTTGATTTAAAAACTATTTTGTGTCAATTTTGACACTATTTGATATATTATTTTTGTGAAAGTCATAACAGAATTATATGTTCGAACCAAGTTGATTAAATCAACATTAATATATCATAGTAACCTAGAAAATTAGTGGAATTCATAAAAAGTCTCAAATTACATTTATTTTGGTGTTTATAACATCAATTATGTCAATATTTCATTAATAAGATAATTACTGTATCATCATTGTGTCATAAATAAATTAAATTATTTAATGACTAAAAATTACAAATAAAATACCATTATGTAGGAAATCTTTTTATCTTTATAATGAATATTTACAATCGAATTTATCTTATGTAAAACCGTATATTAAAAATGTTTTAGTAAATAAACTTTGATTTTGACTCTTTTAACTCTTCTTTGAATTAAATAATAATAAATGTCCTAATCTAATCCAAGTGGGCCTAAATGGTCATATTTTATTCCTAAGCTTGTTTTTGGTCGAATTACACTTGTCCAATAGAATTAGGACATGTGTTAGGGTAATAATAATATCATTTTTACCCTTAATTATCCTATTTACTTTTAACCGTGGTAAATAAAAGTAAAAAGTTACTATTCACCAAAAATTATTTTCATCTCATTGAACCACATTTTACTTACTGACATCAACCATGTCTCTCGGATTTTTGAAATTCCATTCACAGAAGTGGTAAAATTAAGTTTTATGAAAAATTCAGTTTTTTTAACTACCACTTAGTAGTTTCACTATTCATCAAAAATTGATGTTTTTCAGAACAATGCCAAAATTTCATCCCAAGCTATATTTCATATTCCGAATTCAAAAATGAAGTCTATTTTACCAAATTCATAACATAAAAGTTGCATTAATTAATTTTATAATTAAATCCTGCTGTTAAAACAAATAGCGTGTTTTTATGAAACAATATTTATCAAAAGATTGACACTTGTTTATGTCTAGTTTAAATGTGAAATTACATCCAATAACCAACATTGTATTAATTTGTAAAAATATATTCTAAATATACTTTAAAACCACTCAAATTAATGATTTATCACTATTAATTATTTCGATTAAAAAAAGTTGTTTTTAATTATAATTTAGTAATTTTCACTATTCATCAGAATATGAAAGTTATCCGAAAAGTACCAAAATTTCACCTTAGGCTAAATTCGATACTCCGAATCCAAAAATGAAGTCCATTTTGAGAGTTAAAATTTCTAAAATTTAAAAAGTTGTTATTACTATTCATAACGGCTAGTTTTAATAATATTTTAATAGCATATCATTGTTTCGTGAAACTCAGTATTACGTACCACACACGCTATCGAGGAAGGTTGCGATTGCGTGTAATGCAAGGCAAGTCAAGGATGCGTGTTGTGCAAGCTCCTTTTGGTGTAGTGTACAACACAAGACATTAGTGAAATAAAAAAGAATATTTTTCATAAAATCTCGGGCTGTTACACTCATATACTGATATGTTATTATAAGTATGAAACAATCCTATTTCACCATCTATCCATCCTACAGAAAACGAAATCACCGCACGTGCGTACGTACAGAATACCATCTCCACGCCGTGGTGAAATCTATTTTCCACCACCACCTTACTTGTATGGGTATAATGGTGTAAATAATAACTATATATTATTATTTTAAAGTGATATTGATTCTGAAATAGTATACATACACTCCAATACAGTCCCACGATCATGAGAACGATATCATCGCTCGTGCATACGTATGGACTACCGTCTCCATGATGCGATGAGATTCATTATCCACTTTAATCCATTCATGAATGATTATAAAGTATATATAATAAGTAATAATGAAATATATGACATAATAATGATACTGGATTTATGTGTATATATATTAATGTCATCTACTTAATTCCGTTCAACTCAATACGGAAACGAAAACAACGTTCATGCATACGTACGGCCTACCGTCTCTATGAACGTTATATTTCTTTCCATTTTCTTATTTATTACATATATGTATATTCTGAATATATATATATATAAATCATGTTTTATATTCTTGAATTAAGTAAACATTATCTAAGTAATCATATGAATAATTACAAGTCAAAACACGGACGATAAATGAAACAATTTTACCCAAAACGCTCTTTAACATGGAATTTACAATAGAACGGGTAATATAAAGTCATAAGTGAACCATATATGATATCATAACAATGAATATGATTCTGTAATAAGTAAATAACATTATTTAAATCATTATAAAGGAGGTTCGGACACTTACAAAGCAAGTTGGACCTAAGGTAAGGGAAATATCACAATCTCATTTGTATCCGAGATTGTTTATACTTTGGTATTTACTGGGCTGTATTTTATCATCCACATCCATGTTTCCTCAATATTTAATATTATGTCCATCCACCTACAATTGTTTAAATCCAATTTTACCCTTCGGTGAATTTTTAGTAAAAGATATGAAAGGAATCTTTTGTCGTTTTTCGTACGATGTACTTTTTGACTTTTCCGACAAAAGTACGAAGAATGTTTTTTTAACTTATACGGCATGAATGTATTTTTAAAACATTATTTCCAAAAAGTTTCCTTTACAAGTTTTCAAGTTTATTTTTAATCAACTTCTTTTAGTTTAAAATTGTATGACATGTTTAGAAAGGAAAAGTGTTTTTGAAGTAGAAAGGATATTTTCCTCAAGAATGAAGTTCAAGTGTTTTATCAAAATTATTTTCCATCTAAGATAATAAAGGGTTCTATTTTTGTCCCTATTATTACATTGATTTGATTATGTTGTGATGGAAATATTTTTATGAATTCCTTTATCTTATATGAATTTTCTTATGATGTCATGTTGTTTAAGAATCCCATTTTTATTACATGGGTTATGAAATGATGTATGATTTATGAATTTGTGGCACACATAAGAATGGTATCATTATGAGATGGGTGGGACCTATATCTCCCTCCGATGCATTGGGTAAAGATTTTATATCTCATGAGATAGACATGGCTGGAATGGTAAGTTATACCGGTTCAGTGAAACAGGACTGAAACAAGGGTGACTCGGTTCAAAAATGGACTTTGTCCACTAAGATAGTCTTGGAAATGAGTTTTGACTAATAATATATGATTCTATATGATTATGTGTGTATGAAACAAAGATTCATGTTTTAAGTTATGATTATTGGGATTTCATTTCACAACTATGATTTATCCCATGTTATGAAATTATGCTCTCTTTTGCATGTTAAGATTTCCAAAATGTTATGTTCTTATGAAAATGATGTGATTGATATTTCTTTTGTTTACCCTTACTGATCATTTGAGCTCACCCTTTTATGTTTTATTTTCCCCAGGATATAAAGAAAGGTTTTAGGTAAAAAAAGGAAGATCTTTATGGGAGACGTTGAATATCTTTCACCATGATTAGAAGATTATATTCCGAGTTTCCAAAGACACTAAACTATTACGATCCTTGTGTGTGTGTTTTTGTTATGTACTAAGTATTCCGAAAAAGTAATGTAATATCCATGTACGTCAAGCTTTGGGTCTCTACAGTTGGTATCAGAGGAAAGGTTTAGTCAACCTTTGGAAACTAGGATGCGAAAACGTTAGTGAGGTCCCTAGAGATATTTCTAAGGTATGTCTAGGGATGCCCCTAAGGGTAAGTATACGTATAGGATATAGTCCTAGAACCATGGTAACGATCATAGAATTTAACCTAAGATGTTAGATATTGAAGTTAATCCCCCTTTATTATGATTCTTGCCTCTCACACTATTCTTTTTAGGTTTTAGAAAATGACTGGAAACAAGATTATTCACGATAATGGAGGATATGATGGACAATGGAATGATATTTTTCATGAGAAACCAAATGAAATGGGATTTGGAGGTCCAAAAATCATTATTATGTCGAATCAGCAATCTCATAATATGATCAATAAAGTAAAATTTGGCAAGTTTCCTGACTCGGCTAATAGGAGAAAGATGGAGTTTCTTGATGATCATAGAGGAAAGAAAGTTCAATTTCCCATATGTAAATCATGTGGGAAGAGGCATCAAGGAAAATGTTTCAAAGGATCTGGAAGATGCTTTGGGTGTGGAAAAGAAGGACACAAAGCCAGCAAGTGCAAAAAAAAAGGTTCAGTTAACACCATGGATGAGGAAAATGGTATTGCTACGATATCAACAATAGTTAAATGTTTTAAATGTGGAATGTACGGGAATTATGCGAACCAATGCCCTAAGGGAAAGTCTCATGATGAGAATCAGTATGGTCGTATATGTAGTATTTATGTGGATGATGATGAAGAGACTACAAATGATATGTGAGATGAAAGAATTGTTGAAGCTCGGTAAATGGTTTCAGAATGTAGTGGAATGATTACATGTTTATCATGTGTAATGTTGTATAAGTAATCTCATGGTACTATGGAATAAAGAGACATCTAAGGATTGTTACACTGTTGTCTTTCCTTGAGTTTTGAAAGTGTATGATTAATGCTACCAGTATCCATGAAAGGTTATTCAGATATTTTTGGAATGTAGATGATATGCGCCTAATGAAGGGATAAGGAGAAAATTAAATGTTTGATAGTATTCATGAGCTCATGACTGATATAAGGAGAAGGTTATATCATGGTTTGAGTATATTTAATTTTTGGATTTTGGTATGTGGAAAGAGTTAACAATTGACAGCATTAATTTTTTCACTAACGTTTAATGGGTATTAATTTATCAAGAGAATACATCATTAAGGTATTCACATGATTAGATAGTGACAAACAAGATATATGGCGGATAAATGATGGTATTCACATGCTTGGTTGACGACAGTTCAAGTTATCATTTTCTTTATACTATGAGCTTGGACCGAAGTATTTTAGATAAGCCTAAAGATTGGAATGGATTATGTTAACCATAAGATAGTATTGTTTAAGGATAGAACATTTCTTGATATTATTTATGTGATGTTATAGTAATGTAGTTTTAGAAAAAGGACAACCTGCAGGACGGGCGACAGCCCATCGCGTCGGACAAGGCTGTGGGAATCGAACCCACAACTGAAGTGCGACTGGCCTTTATCGCCTACCACTGGCCTACAGGAAGTACCTGTTTAGTAAAAACTAGTTTTATTATATTAAGCAGTATGATATATGAAGTATAAGTCCATTTTAGGAACCATATATCATTAATCTCAATATAGATGGACTTATATATTTTTTAATAACTTTTCTAACCTTTTGTTTGAGACAGATGGAATGACCCATTATTCTATCATATGATATGCTAACACATCACGAATGACAAATTCAACTTCATTTCTTTAAGAGATGAAGTGGAAATTGTCCAAAGAACGACCAATGGTGAGACTATACCGAAATCACGAAAGTATTTCTTCAATTTCCAATTTCATAAACTTTAGGGAAATGATCTTGAAAAACAAAAAATGTTGTCCTAGTGCTCTTATATCTGATGAATCAGATGGTACCTTAGATCATCAAAAATATATGGATTTGTGATTGCTAGCTTTTCCATAGCCATGTTCTCTACCACTCTCCATCAGAACATGATGGTTAGATTTCTCTTCCATATCCATATTTTCACCTATGTGGAAACCCAGTGATTAGTTTATTTGGGTAACCGTTACGTTTCATACTTTTTGTTAAAGATTGGTTTTGGTATTCATTTTTACAATGTTGGTTTCTATTAAAGAAACTTTCGAATAGTAAACCATTTATAACCCCGACGAATTTCGAGGGCGAAATTCATTTTAAGGGGGGTAGAATGTAACACCCCAAGATTTTATGGAAAATATTTTTTTCATTAATGTCTTGTGTTATACGCTACACAAAAAGGAGCTTCCACAACACACATCTCTGACCTGGCTTTAATTACACGCAATCGCGACCTTCCACGATAGCGTGTGTTGTACACAACACCAAGTTTCGCTAAACAACGATATGATATTAAAATATTATTAAAACTAGACTTTATGAATAGTAATAACCACTTTTTGAAATTTTGTAAATTATATTTTTCAAAATGGACTTCATTTTTGGGATTCGGAATATCGAAATTAGCTTAGGGTGAAATTTTGATGATTTTTGGATAACTTTCATATTTTGATGAATAGTGAAAATTAATAAATTTTAATTTAAAACATATTTTTCAATAGAAATAATTAATAGTGATAAATTATTAATTTGAGTGGTTTTAAAGTATATTTAGAATATATTTTTACAATTTAATACAATGTTGGTCATTGGATGTAATTTCACATTTAAACCAGTTATAAACAAGTGTCAATCTTTTGATAGTCATTATCTCTTAAAAACACGCCTTTTGTTTTGACGACGAGAATTAATTTTTAAATTAATTAATGAAACTGATATGTTATGAATTTGGTAAACTAGAAATCATTTTTGAGTTCATAATATCAAATATAGCTTAGGCCTAATTTTTTGTATTTTTCTGAAAACATTCAATTTTTGATGATTAGTGAAACCACTAAGTGGTAGTTAAAAAAAACTGAATTTTTCATAAAACATAATTTTACCGCTTCTGTGAGTGGAATTTCAAAAATCCGAGAGACACGGTTGATGTTAGTAAGTAAAATGTGGTTCAATGAGATGAAAATAATTTTTGGTGAATAGTAACTTTTTACTTTTATTTACCACGGTTAAAAGTAAATAGGGTAATTAAGGGTAAAAATGATATTATTATTACCCTAACACATGTCCTAATTCTATTGGATAAGTGTAATTCGACCAAGAACAAACTTATGAATAAAATATGACCATTTAGGCCCACTTGAATTAGATTAGGACATTTATTATTATTTAATTCAAAGAAGAGTTAAAAGAGTTAAAATCAAAGTTTATTTAATAAATCATTTTTAATATAGGGTTATACATAAGATAAATTCGACTATAAATATTATTTAGAAAGATAATACTATTTAATACATAATGTTATTTTATATTTAATTTTTAGACATTAAATAATTTAATTTATTTATGACACAACGATGTTGCAGTAATTATCTTATTAATGAAATATTGACAGAATTGATGTTATAAATACCCAAATAAATATAATTTGAGACTTTTTATGAATTCCACTAATTTTATAGGATAATATGACATTTTAGTATTGATTTAATTAACTTTTTTTGAACTTATCATTCTGTTATAATTTTTACAAAAATCAATTACTAAATAGTGTCAAAATTGACATAAAATAGTTTTTAAAACAAATATTATATTATTAATTGTTATTTTATTCCTAAAAATCTATAGTTCGGACAAATGACTTAGATAAGGTTATATATATTAATAATAAACAACTTGGGGTTCGTTTGGCTTCTTATAGTAAGTTTATTAACCTTATAGTGTAAGAACACGAGAAGACACGGTAAAGGTAAAATTATTTAACTTAATGTTAAATCTAAATGATAAGGTTAAAATAGGAACCTAAACTTGTCTAAATTCTATTGTATAAGAGTATTTCGACCCTTCCCCACCTTATCCTTGAAATAAATCAATTTTGAACTATTTAAAACCGAACTTGACTTTATAATAAAATAATATTTTTTGTTATTCCAAAGGTGCCCCTTTCCTCCCTTATAAAAGGGCACCTCCTCCCTCTCTTCCTCACACAACTTTGAGCCTTAAAGCTCAGCCAAACCCTGGACAATTCTATTCTCCACTTCCCTATCAACATCCTAGAGGTTCTGGTCTTCCTCAAAGACCAATTTTAGTTCCCTAAGAGGAGGTCTCAAAGAGGCGTTCTAAAGAAGAGATAATTTCCGTTACCGATTCTTTCAACTTTATTTCTTCTTCCACTTCTTCTTCTTAGGTTGTTTCATTATGAAGTAATAACATCAGTATAACTCATATACTGATATGTTATTATAAGTATGAAACAATCCTATTTCACCATCTATCCATCCTATGGAAAACGAAATCACCACGCGTGCGTACGTACGGAATACCATCTCCACACCGTGGTGAAATTTATTTTCCACCACCACCATACTTGGATGGGTATAATTGTGTAAATAATAACTATATATTATTATTTTAATGTGATATTGATTCTGAAATAGTATACATACACTCCAATACAGTCCCACGATCATGAGAATGATATCATCGCTCGTGCGTACGTACGGACTACCGTCTCCACGACGCGATGAGATTCATTCTCCACTTTAAACCATTCATGAATGATTATAAAGTATATATAATAAGTAATCATGAAATATATGACATAATAATGATACTGGATTTATGTGTATATATATGAATGTCATCTACTTAATTCCGTTCAACTCAATAAGGAAACGAAAACAACGTTCATGCGTACGTACGGCCTACCATCTCCATGAACGATGTATTTCTTTCCATTTTCTGATTTATTATATATATGTATATTCTGAATATATATAAATATGAATCATGTTTTATATTATGGAATTAAGTAATCATGATCTGAGTAATCATAAGAATAATTACAAGTCAAAACACAGACAATAAATGAAACAATTTTACCCAAAACGCTCTTTAACATGGAATTTACAAAAGAACTGGTAATATAAAGTCATAAGTGAACCATATATGATATCATAACAATGAATATGATTCTGTAATAAGTCAATAACATTATTTAAATCATTATACATGAGGTTTGGACACTTACAAAGCAAGTCAGACCTAAGGTAAGGGAAATATCACAATCTCATTTTTATCCGAGATTGTTTATACTTTGGTATTTACTGGGGAGTATTTTATCATCCACATCCATGTTTCTTCAATATGTAATATTATTTCCATCCACCTAAAATTTTTTAAATCCAATTTTACCCTTCGGTGAATTTTTATTAAAAGATATGAAAGGAATCTTTTGTCATTTTTTGTACGATGTACTTTTTGACTTTTCGGACAAAAGTACGAAGAATGTTTTTTTAACATATACGGAATGAATGGATTTTTAAAACATTATTTCCAAAAGGGTTACTTTACATGTTTTCAAGTTTATTTTTAATAAAATTCTTTTAGTTTAAAATTGTATGACATGTTTAGAAAGGAAAAGGGATTTTGAAGTAGAAAGGATATTTTCCTCAAGAATGAAGTTCAAGTGTTTTATCAAAATTATTTTCCATCTAAGATAATAAAGGGTTCTGTTTTTATCCCTATTATTACATTGATTTGATTATGTTGTGATGGAAATATTTTTATGAATTCCTTTATCTTATATGAATTTTCTTATGATGTCATGTTGTTTAAGAATCCCATTTTTATTACATGGGTTATGCAATGATGTATGATTTATGAATTTGTGGCACACATAAGAATGGTTTCATTATGAGATGGGTGGGACCTATATCTCCCTCCAATGCATTGGGTAAAGATTTTATATCTCATGAGATAGACATGGCTGGAATGGTAGGTTATACCGGTTCAGTGAAACAGGACTGAAACGAGGGTGACTCGGTTCCGAAATGGACTTTTTCCACTAAGATAGTCTTGGCAATGAGTCTTGACTAATAAGATATGATTATATATGATTATGTGTGTATGCCACAAGGTTTCATGTTTTAAGTTATGGTTATTGGGATTTCATTTCACTACTTTTATTTATCCCATGTTATGAAATTATTCTCTCTTTTGCAGGTTAAGATTTCCAAAATGTTATGTTCTTATGAAAATGGTGTGATTGATATTTCTTTTGTTTACCCTTACTGAGAATTTGAGCTCACCCTTTTATGTTTTATTTTCCCCAGGATATAAAGAAAGGGTTTAGGTAAAAAAATGGAAGATCTTTATGGGAGATGTTGAAGATCTTTCACCACGATTAGAAGATTATATTCCGAGTTTCAAAGACATTAAACTATTACGATCCTTGTGTGTGTGTTTTTGTTATGTAATATGTATTCCGCAAAAGTAATGTAATATCCATGTACGTCATGCTTTGGGTCTCTACAATTTAGACCCCTTTTTAACAAGTCATGATATTTAAGTATTGAATTGTACTTCCATTTATAGTTTCTTCTTGAATAACTATTTTCAACCAATGGTATTTACATCCAGTATAAGATCTAACAAATTACAATCATGGTTTTGGTATATGGAATCCATTTTAGAATTCAAGGTTTCCTTCAACTTTGAAACATATGTTCCACTTACTTCGTCTTTTTTAGTTTATAAGATCGTTATTATTAATTGAAAATAAATCAAAATCCTTGGTGACTAGAAAGATACCTATTCTGGTTCCCTAAACCCTCTTTCACTCCAATTTAGTAATTTTTTATAGGGAACAATTTCTTCTTCCAATGGGATTTTTTGAATCTATTCCGATTATAAATATTGTGTACCTTGATACTCAACATTATCAAAGCCTATTTTTCTCACAATATTTATTTTAGATATTTGATCTATTTAATGGAATATTTCATGAAATTACACTATTGCATTTTCTCTAGGAGGAAATATAAGAAATATCCTCTTTTTTTCTTTAGTGTATCTTATAATGGTACACTTTGTGCCTCAGGGTGAATGTTTTTTACCTGAAGATCCGTTAATAAATGCTTCGCAAACCAAAACATGTATGTATGACAATAAAGGTTTCATTCCTATCTAAAAATGTTATTGTATACAATCTATAACATTAGTTGGGACATGATTAATTATTCATGTTTTTTAACACATATCCCAAAAATTATAATGGAATAATTCCATGACTCCTCATTGATCATTCCATATACAATAAGTTGTGTCTCCTCCTCTAACATACACTATTAAACTGAGGTGTATAAGAAGGATTATGTTTAATAGGATCCCAAAATACCATATTTAATTAATTAATTCATGATTAATATATTCTACACAATGGTTTGATTGGATAATCCTATGATTCTTTCCAAGATGGTTCTCAATGACATTCTCTTATTCCACAGAATTATCAAAAGAATCAAAATAATAATTCATTAAGTATACATATCCAAATATAATAAAATAATTATTAACAGATGTAATGTTTGAGTACCAACCCATTACATCAATGTGAAATATTCCACACACATCTATATGAACTAATTCACAAAGATATTTTGACCAATAATCTGTTCCTATGAATGTGGATTTTTTCATTTTACCTGGTAAAATTGCGTGACATTGAAAAATGGGTTTTAGTTCAAAAGAATCTAAATATCCATCGTGGTATAATTTTGTCAAGATCATTTCTTTTACATTATTTAGATGGTAGTTTCATGGTTGGGTGTGTTATGATTAATGTAAAACAATTTCCTTATCGATTCCCATTACACGTTTTTTGTATTCAATAACATAGGGACAATTATTTAAATTCATCTTACCATAAAAAATGATATATTTATAAAATAAGAAAAATTAATTTCCAAACATGAAAATAAATCCACCCATATACTGTCTAGATATAGATATACAGTTTTTGGTAACTGAAGTTACCTAATAAAAATGGTTTTAAAACAATATCATTCAAGTCTGCAACAATAGTTTGTAGTCCCCATGAACTATAACAACATGTTTAGATTCGTAAGATGCTTGTAGACCAACCTCGCCTTGGTCAATTTTTATTAATCTACATGGTTGTTATATTTGAATAAATTTATGATCATAAAAATATATACCTAATACCATATTTATAGAAATAGATAAATGAAAATCAATAAAAAATTCACCTAAAGCTTCCCCATTCTTCTTTGGTCGGGTGAATATTTTCTTCAAGTGACCCATTTTTATACACATGAGATAGATATTATTATGTTCCCTCTCATTACCCTTGATCTTCCTCCTCTAGTAAAGGAGTAAAGAATATTTTGACTTAGATCTCTTCAGTTTCCCTTTATATTTTTACCATAAAAAAACGATTTTCATTCTTCGAATCCTTATATTATTGGAATAGTAGAGTAATCCCTTTCGGTAGATACATCTAAATCTTCTTCATATTAAAATTTACAAGAATGATGAAGAATCATTGAGGGAGTTATCCAGGAATGAAATTAAAGCCTATTTCAATTGGGAGTTTCAACCATAGATCGTCTTGGTTTTTAATATAGATAATAATGATTACCACTTCAAGCCCAGCTAGGGAACCCTCTATAAGATTTCATTGAAAGGGATCTTTGAAAATATAAATATATTCCCTTCAATATCTCTCCTAGTACATACCATATATTTTATCTAGCATTCTATACCCATTTATATATTTGTGAGAATTCATGATATTAATAAAGATATAGGAAATAATGAAACATTATACAATTTTCACTTTAGTAAAATGGGTTTCAAATTTGAGGAACATTTCATCACTAACCACCTTGTCCATTATATTAATTGTTGAGTATTCCATCATGTAATATTTCTATTTATGACATTTTACAACCCTAAGGAAGTGAACCAATCCTGGAGGTTTCATCATTTTATGTGGATTTATTATCTAATCTTGGTGTTAGAGATAGCTTAAATGATTAGAATGAGATAATATTATAAAATTAATGATATTATTTCTAGTAATTTTTTTGATTGAAAATTAGTGGTAAATAATAACTTAATTTATTTTTTTCTTAAATATTCCTCTATTTTACAATGTCCCAACATCCCTAACCATTTAATAAAACATTTATAGTTTCTAGAATATTATATTTGAAAGGATATATATTATTTTTTTATAAACCTAATGAGAGTTTCTCAAGCTACATGATGTAATTTATGTAGGATGGTTTTTCTAAATGCGTGCTTACTGCTTTTTGATCTGTTCAGCAGACTCGCCAATTGGGAAATCCTAACTTGTATTTCCTCAAAACTAGACACAATTTAACATCATTTTTAGTGGGGGATACTTATATTTATTTAATACTCTTAATTAATCCCATAAACATCATATGAACTCCATGAAAATTTTATGTGTTTGAATGCGGTTTGGTCAAATAATTAGATCTAAATCATTTATTCTTAATCATGTAATATATTTCCATGTCTGAAATAATATTAAATTGATGGATTTTAATTAATAATGAATAAATTTTATCTTTTATTATCCTTTAAAATTATTGTAAATATTAATTGGATTTCATTTAATTAACCATGCAGAATAAAACATTTCTACAGAATCCCTTTATTTAAAATCTGACATTGAACATTAATTTATTCATTTATGTTATCATGGTCTTGGATCAAAAGAAATTAAATAATTCATATAATAAAATAAAAACATAATGAAATGAAATTTTATGTACTTTTATGTATTGGTTCATTTAATGAGTGGATATTAAATTAATCAAGGACCTATAAGAAATTACATCTATTTACAGTACTGGAATGAGTTACAACATTTCAACATTCCACCTGTGTGACACCTGAGTCGGAATCATTATGGTTCCACCTGTAATTTTCTCCTTGCACATTTAGAAACTCCATTTTTTACCGGTATTTATATCTCACGAGTAGGTGAGGGGAACCAAGGTATTGGATAAAGGGGGGATTACATAACTATCCTTGGAAACACAAATCTCACATGATTAAAAAATGAGGGATGACTCACATGACATCATATTTAATTTCATAATAAATAATTTCAAACTCATGAAATAAATAAAATTAAAAAAATGAAAATAGATACTCTAGTCTTGGTCACTCTCATGAATGGTCATACACATAAATATATGCAAAATTAAATGGCAAAAATCAAATTATTTTTCCATTTTTATTGTTTAGATAATCGGGTTTTCACTAATTAATGAATTATATTTAATAATATTGAAAATTAAAATTAGTTTTTATCTAACAATAATTATGGAATTAGTGGAAAATAAATCAAAGAACAAATGGTTTTATATTTATTTCAATAAATTAATTGTGCATTTAATATTCTTAAAGACACTTATTAAATAGTCAATCACATAATGTTACCATCAAACATTACTTTTATTTTTCTATTGAAAATATATATTATTTTATTTTTTCTAGTAATTCGGACAATACATGGTGTGTGTAATATCCTACCCCTTCCCACTGTCTTCAGAAGGTAGAAGGATTCCACTTTTCCATAAGAGACATTTGTAAGACGCTAAGGGCTGGAAATAAATTTTAATAGAATCATGATCTTATTGGAGACTATTTTCCCTATTAAAATAAAACATTTAATCAAACAAAAAATAACGAAAAATATGCTACCTGAAGAATGATAAAAATTATAGAAAACTCAAGAATGTCCTTTATATCAAAACCAACCCCAATGAGTAATATAATGGGAGACTTCAAACAACCATTAAATCATAAAAATAAATTACTAATAACCCTAAAAGACTCCAAGTAAAAACTCCATGACCCAAAAATATATATTCTTCAAATATATACACAACCCAAGTGTCTCTAATCACTTCTAGATAAGTGTGATACATTACATTTTCTTATGTCTTGAAACACAATTTCTACAAAATCACACAATTGATAAGGAATGGGTGAGTAAATAAAGTCATTATATTTTTTCCAATGAATTACTTACTCTCACTAATATGATAGAACATGTTGTCACATTTATATAAACCAATTTATAAAAATATTATATCAAAATATAAAGATGTTCCACAACCATGAAGTTTTCACAAAATAATATCTTGTTCTACCTAAAAAAATCAATCCATTGTTTAAAAACATTTCAAAAATTCCATTTTGGCATCACCCTATCCATTCCCTTATGTCACATAAAATCATGCATGAAACAAAGACCTCCCTATACTCAAGAGGGGTGATTCATTCTTCCACTAAGCTATCACTTAGTGGGTCACATTGACGAGGGTACTTTATGCCCGTATCCATCTCAACCTTTTTGACTGGGGTAATTCAAACCCTAATTCAACCAAATGCACATGAACACACACAACCATGCCAAACCCAAGAAAAAATCATGTTGGAAAAAACTATTTTAATAAATGAAACTTTTTATTGAAAATTGTTTTTCTATTCCACAAAACCAATAATCATTAAAAAATAATCGTTTTAAAATCATGTTTCCAAATTAACTATAAAAAACACAAATTCTCCCAATTTGTACAAAACATCACACAAGGTGGTTTTATCTAGCATAATATAGTGGATACTCAATAAATTTATAGAAGTCAATGAATTTAAAATAAATACTTCATATTATAAATAGAAGAGTTAAGAGTGAAGACACCTACCTCAGAACACTTTTTGAAAACAAAAAACGAGACAAAAACCTCCACAAAAAATGGGTTAAAACTACAAATATCTACAATAGATATATTCCCCTATCATAAAAAAGACAAAATAGAATCATATTTTACATCAAATATCTTAAATATATCAGCAAAAAATTTAGATATATGAATCTTAGTGATATAGAGCAGTGGATCTAAGAAACCCCACCAAGTACAAACAAAGAACGATTACTTACTGTGAGAATATAGATTCAAAACTGAAATAGAACCCATATGATCACTTTTTGATTGATGGGAGAAGAATTATTGTCCTTTGGGAAGAGGGAAACTAGATTTAGGGACACATATGAAAAAAATGGATATAGAGATAAAAACATGCGAGATCCACAAATTTACAATATCAATTTTTCACCACGCATAGTTAGTCTCACAATTAGATAAACCATGCACTAATCAAGTGACAACTTCTACCTCAAAGGGAAATGTTTCATTGTTTTATTGCATGATTTATAAACAAGAAACCATACATTCCAACTACCATAGTCTCAAGTTCCATGTGTATATCTAGAGTTCCTTACAATTTGGAAAACAGGGCACCTCTCATGATCCTTTCCTTTCGCCCATGTTTCATTGTCCAAGGATTCATATAGGTTTTTCATGATTTTATCAAACCACTAACCAACCATAAACCTTTATAAAATCCAAAAAAATATATCCAATGTCCTCTAAACTATCCCAAACCTTACCAACAAACCTTACATACTTAAAAAGAATAAATAAATCGTTACATACGTGAAACAAGTGGAGATACATTCTCCCCTTAACTAGACTTTCTATATAAGTAAAGTAGAAAACCATAATTTACCTAAAATTTTCCCAATCATCCATCATTCATTTCATTCTCTTCTTCATAATTCTCTTCACGAATCTGAAAATGTTTCAACAAAACCAACACTAGACCGATGCTTGGCATGTGAACTAATTAATAATCTAGCTCTAGGTGAAGGTGATCCCAATAATCAAATGGTCAAGATCAGGCTGACACTTTTTCAAATGAGATACATGGATCACATTTCACACAAAACAAAATCATGGTGACAAGGCCTACTAATACTCCACCTAAGCAACTCGTTCGAGTATCTCAGAAGGGAATATGTATCAAGGTGATTACTTGATCTACATCCCAAAATTATAATTCCTATGCCTTGGAGATATCCACTTAAACACATTATCACTCTCCATGATTGAGAAAGGTCATCGATATGGATCCCCATATGATTTATGATGACACTAATCCATCTATATTGTCTTCCATATAAACTGAAGCTTTTCTATTGTTTCTTGGACAAGGATAAACCTAACTAGTGAAGTCTCACCATTATATACCAAACATAGTGGAGAATGAAAAGGATTCCCACACAGTGGTTCAAAAGGAACCATATGTATTGAGTGTTGATAGATTTTGTTATATGATAAATCAACTAACAATACCTGATCTTCCCAGGAGCAACTAAAATCCGTTACAGAATCCCACCACATTTATTCGAGTGTTTGAATTATCCTTTTATATTACCCATCTATATGAGAATGATACACTGTACTCATAGTAAATTGAGTTACAAAATATTTAGGTTTGGATTTCAAAAAATTATATGTAAACCTCATATCCTTGTATAACACTATTTAAATAGGTACTCCCTGCCTCCTTAACACTTCACAAATATGGATTTTTAAGAGGTCTACTAGTATGAGATTCACAAATATTGCTTAAATGAGATGAAAATGTGTGCTAATCCATAATAACCAATATAGAATTATGTTTCTGGACCTTTATTAGGAGAGACATTTTAATATTTATAGCTATATAATCCAACTTCCAAATGCGAATAGGTAAATAATTCAATATACATGATGGTTGCTGATGTTATGCCTGAACATATTAAAAAGTTATGCATATTGAAAAAAATGTAGTCACCTTTCTTTTCATACTAACCCACCATAACTATGCTTCCAATTCCTTATACATCATCTATATAATATGATGGACATATGATCTAATGGTGGTATGTATAAAGAAGTTGTTCCTGACAATCCATAGGTACGACCATCCTATTTCTGAACCACTACACAACACTATAATCTAGCCTCCACCTCTCAATGGTCTTCTTCCATTGAGTATTGACCTCATAGCCAGACATTCTACATCTTACATCTATTCCTATTTTAACACCTTCACCAAATCATTAATGAACGAAACTGAAAGGAAGGATGCAACATCACCATAGTTTTCACAATCCAAGTGCATGTTAGCTAGGATTGACATCAAGAGCCCCTCATCTAAAGATTCGTTTGCCAACTGAGCATTTGAATTTTTACATAACGCATCCACTATTAAATTTCCATTACACGATGTATGCATATTGTCAAAGTCAAACATTTTGAGGTACTCCATCCATCTTCTTTCCCTCAGGTTCAAGTCCCCCTGTGAGAAAATATGTTTCAAGATCTTCTTATCAGTAAAAACATTGAATTTCTCACTGAAGAGAAAATTATTCCAAGTCTTCAAAGTATAGACTACTAAAACTAACTCATAATTGTGTGTTTGTTATTTCTTATCCTAAACATTTAAATTACATGAAACATAAGATATAATATTATCTCATTGAATGAGGAAACTTCTCATCCCAGATCCGATTTCATCTCAATACACCACATTCCCTTGTCCAAATTTTGGATGTCTGCAGATAGGTTCTCATGTAAGGTGAACATTATGTTTTTGAAATGGCTTATAGAATTCCACATTACATTTGAATAGAAAATATTCTTTAACAAAGTTATCACAGGTGAATATATTCATGAAAATGTATGGACATAGAGTTGGTAATAAACAGCTAGAAAAATAAAACATTGTATCTAAAAAAATTATTTGGTTGTTACTAATAGATAATGGTATTTATCTTTTCTGGATCCATAGAAACGTCTATTTAAGAGATTATAGTGCCATGAAAGCATACCTATTTTATCCAAAAATCACACTTTGATAATTTACAATACAGTCAATGATCTCTAAACATATTCATCAATGTCACCAAGTGTTGTTCATGCTCATCCCTTTTCCTTAAATACACCAATATGTCATCCACAAAAACAACCAAAAAAGAAAATAGATATCTCTAAAATATTTGATTCATGAATTCCATAAATATCGATGGTTATTTCATAAGACTGAAAAGAATTACCACATATTTATAATGGCCATACTTACTCCTAATTGTTTTCTTTGGAATATTCCCCTTTTGAACCCACAATTGGTGTTATCATGATCGCAAGTAAATTTTAGAGAAATAATGAGATCCCCTCAATTGATAAAATAGATCATAAATTCATGGAAGTGGATACATTATCTTTATCATAACATGGTTTTTCTTATTAAAATCCACAAACTACCAAATATGTCAATCTGTATTCATGAAAAATAAGATTGGGACTACCCATGGAGATGTGATCAGCCAAATGAACCATTTTCTTTCGTGATCTTCCATATGAAAACTGAATTATTATTATTATTTTGGAACCATCAAATAAGATTAAAGGAATATATGTGTGTTCCCCAGAAAGAGATAAATCATAAACTTGACATAATTTATAGAAGGTAACCATGATAAAATTTTCGATAACACATATAGAAACTGATCAACCACTATAGGACAACATCTATTCTCAATATCTTCCATCGATGCTAATGAAGAAACATAAAACTAAAATTTGATAATTACTAATGGTAGGTCCAACATTCCCATTGTACCGTTATTTATATTTTAGTATCCTTGAAATAGATACTTGATGCAATCTTTAGCTGTGAAAATGAATATTATACAATAATAGTCGATGTGATCCTTGAATGTTAGGAACCAATCCATCTCTACGATTATATCAAGAACGTCAATCTCAATCAAATAGAAATCCCATTTAATCTCATATCCATCGATAATTATAGAAAATTATCTACACAAAAAGTCTCGCCATTCTCTTTGACGAAAAAGGGTTTTATGTTTTATCATAGAAGGCATCATCTCACCTTTTATACTAAGAAAATAAATATCATGAAAAGAAATAAAGGAATTGGAACCATCCATATAAAAACCCCTATATAAGTTTAGAATTCAAATGAATCATACCTCACACCGTAGATTGTCCGTAATGATTATCCACCATAAAATATTTAGCTCTATATAATTTCTTATCCGATTCACTTTTTTCAAAATTACCTTGTAGTGATTTTCCTTTATAGAGAGTCATGGTTTTCCTAGAATCACTATGTCTAGATCTATTCTATTGATGATAATTATTTTTTCCCTTTTCTTATCGAATCATACAATGCCTATGATACCTAAGAAGTGTGTGAACACCAAAACATGGAGAACTGTATAAATAGAACTCAAGATTAAACATCCAACTGTTATTAAGGCATGATATTTGTTGTGTTTTCTTATCTCACAATATGTGGTCAAGAGAACCACTTTGGAAACATTACACATTGATATTAGGTTATGGAATAAGATTCATCGATCCATCCATCTGATTTTCATTCATGCTCCCATAGTTGAAATAGTTGTTCATATTCCACAGGATCACAACATTGGACTTCCTACTATTTACCATAGGTATCAACATGATTCATATTCCCCTGGCTAGTGAGATGTCTCGTTTAGATACTATCTCTTTATTAACAATTTATATATAATCTGTAACACAAAGAAGAAAAATCTTAAAAAAAACTCATCCCTCAACCCTGATTCATCGATGTATTCCATCAAGGACACAGTAGCAGTAAATTTTGTGAAAAGTAAAGTAAATTAAGGAATTTATCTGTATTCTCTCTGATACAAAATATTGTATTACCTAAATCTGTAGAAGTACATCATTCATTCAATTTTGAATGTATGAGAACTGAATTTTTTACTTAACAATTTATAAAAATACTCTAAACCAATGCCTTTATCCACTTTAGATTTCATAATTATCCCACAACTGGCGTACAAGATCCTCTAGAATATACGTCACCTCTTTGACTTCAGCTCTGCTGGTATACTGATGAAATTTAATATATGATTCATCCAATTCATCCACACCTCTGCATTTTTTGGATCATAATCACCTTGAATTATGGGTGCATTATACTTAAATAATTGGATGGAATTATCCACTAACCTTGTCTCGTCCCTCATATTCCCACTATCTAGAACTTGAAATGCTTGGAAAATACATAAACTAGATGTTTCTTACATGTGTCTTAGGTTCAACAATATTTTTAATAGTTTATTTTGGTTGGTTTCCATGATTACTACTAGGTTCCACTTTAAACAAAAAAACTCCACAACTCTCAACCTCTATCAGCCATAGTTTTAAAATATCATATTCTACCACATCAAACTATCACAAAAATGCATTCCAAAATCATCCATTAACATCCTTAACCATTTTTGAAAAATTGAAATTTCTTTTGAAAAAAAAATCATTTCCAAAGTACCACAACGGTGCTATTTTAAAACTCCTCCATTTGAAGAAAATTTTAACTTTTTTCAAAAATTAAAAAATTTAACCAAATCATTACTCAAAGTGAAATATAAACTCCTTGTGGAAATCAATTTCTATAATCTTAATCTTGCACATCTCCTTGGCTAAACCCATGAAAATGATATTTCAAATCCAATATGTGTCTCTACAAAACATATGTACCCAACTTCATGACAACATGAAGTTCATCATAAAAAGGGTAGATATGTATTTTTATAATATAAATTTCATGTCTTAAAAATCCTACCCCTTTATAAAATCCCAACTCAAATAATAAACTAGAATTAATTTCCACTAAAAAACTCACATAACTGAAGAAATATTATTCCACAAGATATTTGGAAGGATCAATACTGATACCACTTATGGAATCCTACCCATCCTCATTGTCTTAAGAAGGACTGAATGAAATTTGATTTTTATTTGATTTTCAAAAGCCGCTTTTTGGATGAGCAGTAACCTATGCAACAAGAGGGAACCAAATTACCCAATTACAAGATTCAATGTTCAAAATTCAAAAAACACCCACACGTCACCACCAGTTTTGTTTCCATCCATCATCCCCATCGTTGAGTTAATCAGATCAAAGAACCACCCAAAAAACACAAAATCCACAAACTAAATTCAAATTTCAAAAAAAAAAATACAATAAACTCCTCGATCCCTATTCCTTACATGAAACAAGACCACATGATTCCCGAGACATCATCATCACCTCTGCATGCCGGAGTTCTCACCATCGTCGCTACACTATCCATCGACATAGCACCACACCATCATTACATAACCAAATTACCACTACATTAATAATGATAATGATGAAATACAACCAAAACATTTCATTTATATCAAACCCAACTCGAACACAACGAAAATCATAACATATAAAACTCAAAGAACAATAGACAAAACTTCAATCCCTAACAAGATCTATGAACCAACACCATACACATACTATGTACTTTTATCACTAATAGATAAGTGTGATACATTACCTTTTCTAATTTCCTGATACAAAATTTCTACAAAGTTAGCAGGGTGATTAGGTAGGTGAGTAATGAAACTCAGTATATTTTCCCCAGTGACTTTCATACTCACACTACTAAGATATATAATTTTACCATATTAATATAAAAAAGTATATATAAATATTTTATAATAAGTCTATATCAAAATATTAAAACGATCCATAACCTAGAATTTTTCACCAAACAATATCACGTTCAAATGAAAGATACCAAACCATACTTTAGAACAATTTCATGAATTCCTTTTTAGTGTCATAAATTACCATATCCATTCATTCAACCATGCATGTAACCTAGACCTCCCTATTATCGTGAGTGGCGAGTAATCATTCCACTAATCCTTCACTTATTTGATTACTTTTATAGGGGTACTTCACACCCAAACCATCCCATCCTTTTTATGGGTGTTCTTCATACCCTTATCCATCCAAATGCTCATGAACACACACAACCATTCCAAATACATGAGATACCCATGTGTTCCAAAAAAATCAATGAATGAAAAATTATATTGAAAAACATTTTATCATGTGAAAACACAAAAAATCATTTACAAAATCATTTTCAAATCATGTTACAAAATTCTATTACCAACAATAAAACAAATTTCCCAATTTCCAAAAACTGTCACAAAGGTGTGTTTTTATGAATAATATGATAGGTGATACACAATCAATTTCAAGTAATAACTTTAATTTGAAATCAAGGATCTATATTCTAAATATATCTGTCAAGAGTGAAGCCAAATAACTCTGAAAACATGGTGAAAATGGAAAATAACATGAAACTATCCACAAAAACAGGCTGAATCTCAAAAAACACATCTTTGATCACTCCCCCATCATCATGATGTCCAAATGTAATCATATTTGGTGTAAAATTACTTATATATATATCCATAGATGATGTATATATATGAAAAAACAAGTTATATAGAAGTATATCTATGAAAAACCACTACGAAGAATAAACAAATAAAAACATAGCATGAGAATCTAGCTTCAGAAAACCAAGAGACGCCTTTAGATCACCTATAGATCAATGGGAGAATCATAGATTGTCTTTGGGAAGAGATAAACTCATGTTAGGGCCACATATAAGTAATAAGTGGTGTTTAAAGATCAAAACGTCTAAGATACAAAATTTTAGGATCTTACATTTTTGTCAGGCATGCTTTGTCACATGATTCAAAAAATCATGCACTAATCACATGTCATATTCTGGCTCAACAGAAAAAATTGCATAGTTTTATTGTATGATTTCAAAAATATGCTCTTGAAAGACTAAATCCCACTCTCTCAAATTCGATGGTTACTCATATTTTACCACTCAGTTTGGACAAACTATACACCACCAGTGCACTTACATATAGCCCTTATTTCAATGTCCATATTTTAATATTGGTAATTCATGGTTTTTCCAAACTCTACATCAACCACGAATCTTTATAAAATATCCAAAACTTATCAAAAGATCTCCAAATTCTCTTAAACATCACCATGAACATAACATACTTAAAAAGCCAAATGAAAGGATTGTTTAAATGAAACTGTGGGGGGGTGTTATAGTGTGTAAAATCAATATGTATAGTTTGTGCCACTGTTTTCATGTATCTTAGTCACATGCCAAGGGATTTGGCATATTCATTCAGCCAAACTACACGACGTGAACATGATAGATAAACATCAGGTGTCTTCTTTCCATGTGCCTGAGATACTTACCTAGGAAATCGATGTGTATCTTGATGTGAAGAAATGATGTGTAAAGGCCAGCTACATGGCATATTATAATAATGTACCATGCTTATGAAACACATCAAAGGACTTAGTGTTCTGTAAGGAGAGAGACTACAAAACCTGTTCCACCAGCAACATGTTGTGTATCCCTAATTTTGTGTGTCTAGATACCAAAATTGAGGACTCTAAATTTATCTCATATATAGGAATAGATTAACTATACGCAGTGTACACTTTATAGTGATCATATATATATCATGATTTGTCTATGTTTTCAATCTCACATATTTTAAACATGTATGATGAACAAACAAATTACATGATTAATTCTTCTTGCCCGTGTAAATGGCACGATGTGTACACCATATACACATAACATATTCCTACAAACATATTCTAGTTTTTTCAGTAAAAACATGATTTACACCACAAGTAATTACAACATGAAATTTCATGTATCATGTGTAATTTCTAGGTTCATTGTACTAGGGTACATGACATGTACTTTGACTACATATCATGTAACCATATCTTAACAACATAAATTTTTTGACTCATTTAATAGAATCTTTAGTCATTATTCAACTTTTCTAAGAGATTTATTAAAATGAAATACAGAATGAACTTCATTAATATTTCAAAAACATGTTAATGAAATATTTTAATAAAATAATAATATGAAAATAAAATTAAGCAGTGATTGTGTATGGATCAAAAAACAAATAAATAATTGTAAATTAAAACATCATACATATGATACAACTCATTGGCTCTGGGAACCGCAAGATAATGAGGTGGTGAGAGATATAATAATTTTTTTCCTTCGAAACATTGAGAAAATATCATATTCATAAAATCTATAATTAATATTTTAAATATTGGATGAAATGAATAACATAGATTAGGATATTTTTTCAATGTGGTTCATGATCATTTAAAATAACCATTTTGATTTCAATCATTGTATTATTAGTATCCATGGATAGAATCCCTCTTGTAATGATCCACATGTGAACCATTTATCTCTATGAAGTGTCAATCGATCTCTCAGTGAAAGCATGGAAAATAGATTTTCATGTGTTGTTTTTGTTGATCTATAATCCTTTATATATTATGGATTCTCTAACGAATTTATCATTATTGAGAGGGAGAGAAAAGGAATAGTTGATAGATAATTAATTGTTAACAAAAATTATATAGTTTCAATTTTGGATGCAATACACCATATAGATAACTGTCTATTTATAGATATAGGGTTATGTAAAAATATTATTTAATTACATGAATACCCTTAAATAATATTATATTATTTAATATAACCCATTACACATAATAACATTAATAATATTATTTTTTGGTTTGTATTAACTTTCAAAAGAAGCAATATTATTTAATCAGATTGTTTCTTAATATTTATCACTTCCCCGGGTCTTGGTCCATTAATACTCCTCTTGGATTTATTCAACTCCCAAATAAAAATTTAATTCATAGATTCCCTTCAACAATAGATATTTTTAATTTATAATACATTAATATAATTATCCCTATATCATTAGAATAATTTTTATTCAATTAATTAAATTAAATTAGAATTTATTCGAGATCATCAAAAACACTTTGTGTGACCCATTAGGATTATTTATTATTGGAATTCGGTAGGCATGCCTAATGTCCAAGATTACTATCTGGAACTTGGTAAAGATAACCAAGATAAAATAATTAATGATGAAATGAAAACAACCATATATTAATTCTCACTATTTTATATAATCTCTTTGTCAGAATATCTCATCAAGAATGGTGTACATCGGTTTCAGCAACCTATGTTCTCAATACATCATTACTTGACTATTTGAAATAAAGGCGTCATTTCACCATGGAAATGGATTTTAATGCTATGTATCTATTATAATAAAAGGTCCAATATACGATCTTTTATAAATATGGAAGGGAAAATCAATCCTTGACTTATCCATTAATGACATGTCAATAATCACACACCCAACTTACCCTACCTCACCGCGAACATATGTTGTCATGTTTTTTATCAGTAAATATTAGTTTTTGAGACTAGAAATGCATTGTTGATATTCATAATTTGTAAGTGACATTTCAAAAAAATCATAGATAGGAATATCTTATGACATAAAATCATTTCTAATTCTTAGTGGCGGGTTAGTTTTCATAATCTCCCATCGTGGAGATTACCAAGTCTGAACATCATGAGATGAAGCCACATCCTCTTATGAGTAATCACACAAGAAAATATATATACTATGTTTCCTATCATAGTAGTTTATCTGATAACAAAACTAAATTTAAAAACCTTATAATATAAATTCAAGGTTCTCAGTAATGTGGGGAACCAATGTGACCTTATTAATGAAACATACACTCTAGGACATTATTACATTAGATTTATGCAGAATAATATACAATTTTTTACAAGAAGTGTTATTATTATTATTATTATATATTGAGTATAAATGTAATAAAAGTTTAAAAAACATTCCTAAGGAACCATATTTATCAATAATTATTTATATTAATTAATATATTTCAGATATATAAAATGAATTAATCAATTCATAGAGATGGTAGGTCGTACATACGCATGTACGTTTTTCCATTTTCTTGATGGAAGAAACATAATTAAAAAATTTAATATATCACTTTCCAGAAGTAATTTTCAGGTCACATATTTCAAAAAAATAGAATAAATATTTCCCTACTACGTTCCATAATAATTTTATGCTAAAATTGAATCACATTAATTTGTGAGGCTGCAGTACTCCACAAAAACAAGTGACATTATCATATTCTCATCGAATGGAAAGTAATAAAGTATATGTGATATTTTAATTACAAAAGTATGATTACATCATAATTACATCCTATAAATATTTTATATCCATCATTATATCCTATCTTGGGATGTGGTGATGGGAAATTAATAACATTGGTTCACGAGGTTGTAGTCTGTCGTACACATGATCGACATATTCATTTCCATCTTGATGGAAGATGAGAGAGATATAGGCTATTAGATTAACATAATAATAAATAAGTATATGGATATAATTATTTTATTTAATAATAATATTTGAATTGAATTTTTAGGATTTGGAATAAGATATATACGAAAATTTCTCGATTAAGAAGGTTACTTATTCTTCTAACAACCTCATTAGGATTTCACCAAAAGACTTAATATGAGCATTTACGGAAAGAAATATGGCCGTTAGGATGTGGGGATGTATTTAAAGAATATATATAAATATTTCATGGAAAAATTCAAAGGCTTTTTGAAGTTTGAAGAGGGTTAGAGAGAGGGTGTATGTTTATAAGTGGGGGAGATGACACAATTGGATTTTTTAGAAGAAAGAAGTGTACCCACGTATTAAACCTACAAAAAGGATCAAAAATTGATTATTATCATATATTAGAGGATATAATTTATAAATAGGACCATAGGATAAGAATTGGAATTGTTTTTATAACATTTTGAACCATAACCTTTTTAGTTTAACCCCATGTAAACTTGTTTTAACACTAACCATAGTAAATAATATTGATTGTTTTTATTATTTATTTGGACCAAAAAATATTTTGACATTATTATATACTATTATTTACGCCACATTTATAAATTTAAAAAATTTGTATAAATTACATTTTTAGAAATGGAATATTTATTTTAATATTAAATTCAGAGACATGATTAAAAACCAATTTTCTAAACAGAAACCATTTAAAAATATATATTTTTTTCATATCCAAAGTCCACATGACTTGGATTCAAAATAACTAAATTCGTTTCATAGTAAAATTATATAACTCTTTTTAATTTTTAAACAAATCTATAAAAGATATAAATTTGTAAATTAATTAACCTTATGAATTTTTTCATAAATATTAGTATTTTCAACATTTACCAAAAAATAATCTTTTGTGAAAATTATAAAAAAATTATACTTACGTCAAGTTTTTCATATTATTTTCAAAAATAAATTTAATTATTTTAAATAAAATTTATAGATGTATCAAAAATAAATTATTTAATTTTTTCACAAACTGATATAAAAATCATTTTGTATTTTAGAAACATAGAAACACATGACTAAAAATTATGTATTTATTTATAAATATATTTTAATTAGAACAAAATTTGATAAATAAAATTAAAAATGTGGTTATTCCTATTCATACATTCAAATTTACTTTATAGGTAATAACATCCTAGTTTAAATGATAATATTATTAGTATATAATCGTTCATTAAAACTAGGTGTTCTATGTAATGTAAAATATCAAAGAAATAAAATATATTCAATAATTTTTATAAAAACCCTAGATATTACATTGTTAGATCTTAATAAACTATATGATTGAACACAATCAATATTTCACTCCCTCTTGATCAATCAAATCGAATTGAATTAAAAAATAAATAAACAGTTGCACATTATAAAGAAATATTTTTTTTACATAGTTCACTAATATTGGGCTATCTCTATAGATCATTAAAAGATAGTGTATAGATTCACTGAAATAAATAAATAATTTTTAGATTAATATAAAAAATATTTTTTCATGGTTATTCAAAGGAAATTATCACCTATATTTGAAATGATTAGTGATGAATCAACACCATCAACAAATCTCATGCACTTCATCTCATTTGTGATATACATTAGGGAAATCTTCATATCTTAATAAGAATGGATGTCTTCATATAATGGGAATAATGACTGAAATCTTCTTTATATCATAACACCATAATTGTTTCTTTATTTACATCCATGTTCATATTACTTTTTATATTTATTTCCTATTGATAATTATTCCTTAATGAGAATGATGGATTTATATATTCTATGGAATCATTATATCATCAAATAATTACACTAGATGATCAAAAATTTTAAAATAGATATATTCGTATTATTATCCCTCTTCAAAACCTATATATATAAATGAATCCCTAAATTCTTTCCCATTTTTACTTCATTGGATAGTTTACATATCATATATGAATAATCCGTTATCATTAAAAATAAATGTATATACCAATTATGTGTCAAGATATCTACATTCTCATGATATTTTCTTTTTTCATTCTTGGATCAGATATCTCAATGATTATATCTACTTCTTCCCATCTATATATAACTAGATGTGAAAATACAGATCTATTTTTATTAATCTAACACTATTAAAACTGTAAAATTAGAATAAATATATTTTATTCCATCATGCTCTACAATCATGAGCTAAAATTATGAAATGTCATCATACCATGTTTCATAGCCATAATTAACAACATATTCGATTAATATAAAATGTATTTATATATAAAAATATATCCTAGAATTCTTCCATATTTTCGAAATTAATATCTCCAAAATAAATGTGCATAAAAATTTCACAATGATTAGACCTCAATGAACCTTTGTTAATTAAAATTATGGAAGTATTCTCTCTCTTATATTAACTACTGAGTAAATACAAATTTATATCCAAAATTATGAATGTTTAAAAATAATCCAACTTCTATAATGAAAAAATATCATTATTTTTATATTCTAATAAATATTTTATATTATGATGGAAATCCCATTCCAAAATATAAACTCTAACTTCAGCATATTTTTTTTTTGAATTTCTATTTGAATTTCATATATTGTTACTATAAGGATCCGACCATAAAACAATACATAATATTGAATTAATTGGATAATTCACAGTGATGATTTTTTCAGGGTTAGAGTTGTAGACAATTTTCCCATAACTATTACATTACATCTCAAAAATTACAAAGTAGAAACTTATACTCAGTTTCCATTTTTTCATAACATAAAAACTCATAAAAAAGTGTCATGTCTAATTATAAGTATTATACAACATGAATTTCCCTTGATCCCATCCTTTACTATATTCATCTTTAAGTACTTTGAAAAATATTTCAAAACTTGGGATGAGCATTAAAATCTTAGTAAGGGTTATAAAACAATAAAAGAAAAAATTAGTTCATCAATACATACATAAAATAAGCTCTTTAACATAACTCATGAAATCATATGATTTTTGAATAACTCATAGTAACCAAAAATCATAAAGTTAGCTTGTGGAATCCAAAACACACTTACGTTTTTGTTTTCACAGCTACATTGGGAGTTACATTTTGTATACCCATCATAGTATATATTCCATAAAATTCATAAGGGAAACACTCAAGTTTACCTCTGTCATGTTACTCAATACATTGGAGTGCTATCTCTGGCTCACCCACCCTAGGTTTATCACGAAACCACCAGTATACGTAAATAATGGAAAAGAACCATAATATATTCATAACACATAAAAAAATATAAAGGAAAGATTACCTTTCCATATTTTAATTACAATATATCATTTAAATAGATTGACATAAAAATCCATTATCAAAACCATTTTCAATACCAAAATACATAAAAGAGTATATGGTATTTATTTTCCTTTTAAAAACATTACGACTTGTTATGGAAACCAAAGATCAATTATTACACGCGACGATGGTAAAGGTTGTTGTCATCGCATAAGTTAAAAAGAAACATTATTTTTTGAAATTTAGTAAAACTACTTCTAAAAAATATTCCCTTTGTATAATGTGAAAAGTTAAAGGTGAGTATACACCATATAAATTAATGTCGTGTATAAAACAAAATATACCTCAATGAAAGAAGATTGAGATGAAGTCCATACCTCATGTCCGACATGACTCGTTCATTATTTAATCTCCAGAATAATAAAATAATGATAATTTATAATTACATAATATCTTTTTTGAAGTTTATTATTCCTTTCATATCACTTAATACTATGTTATAAACATTATGAAATCATTTAAGTTAATAATGGTCATTTTGTCGATATTTGGTACTTGAGTCAAAAATGAACTTCTTATATTTACAAGTTGTCCATGCGGTAAAAAGAAAATTATCTACATAATTATATTCATGATTTATATATCATATATATCATATATATCCAGTATATATATTTATTTAAAATAGTACATAACATTTGGAGGTAAGAAAACAAATGCACTGTTAATGGAGATGGTAACCTGTACGTACGCATGAACACTACTTTCATTTATATTTACTATTTAATGGAATTAAAACATAATGATACATAGGTATATTATAATTAAATTATAATATGATATATAATTTCAGTAACTATGCCCTTTTACATTCCACATATGGAATGGATGAGTCATATCACTTTGAGGGGGTGGTAGTCCGCAATCCTCAAATGAAATTATCGCGTTTACCCATTTTGGAAACCATAAACCTATGATATAAATAAAAAAGGAAGAATAGAGAAAAAATAAAAATAATATATATCACATATAAATATAGTTCCATCATTATTTCCACCATAAGATGTGGTAGGAGAAGACCGAACAATCATTGTTTTATGAGGCAGTAGTTCGTCATCCACAGAAATAATATGTTATTTACCTATTATATGGAGGTGTGTATAAGTGTAGTTCTAATACTTCTCATATAAAAAACCTAGTATATTAATTACATCGGTGTTGTTATAAAATAAAGGAATAAAAAGCGTTTATGGGGTTGGATAAGTAAAAGAAAAGAAAATAACTTAAGAGAAGACGTTACCTTTAAATCGTGTAAATCCCTTTGGTTTGAACCAAAATGATTTCTTGAAGTCCCTTATACCTAAGGTAAGGCTTCTATTTTGAAGGGATGGATCATGATAGATAATTTGGGTAGAGGTTGGATGAGTTATGGTGCTTGAGAGATATGGGTAATCGGTTAGAGGTGAGGTATTTTTATAAGGGGGAGGTGGGGATCTATAAGAATGTTTGAAAATATTATTTTATTATAAAATGATTTTCAGTTTATAATGGTCCAAAACAAATTAAAGTCTATGATAAGATGAATATTGATCTAAATAAAACCATCCAATAATAATTTGATAGGTTTTGGATATTTCTTTAATTTTTATAATCTTATTTATTTAAATCAATCATTAATGAGGTAAACACTGCATCATTATTATGTAGTAAATAATTTTATTTACATGATATATTAAATTATAAATAAAAAACCATGATGTATTAAATCATTTTATATTTATAATTATATTTAAAGTCAAATATTTCAATTATATAACCCCACATTAAAAAAAATTAGCAAACAAATACATGTTTATGATATTTTTTTACTTTAAAAAAAGTTATTAATTTCAATATCTTACCCAAGTTGATTTCAATGGCCAAAAGTTTCATGAAAGGATTTTCTTGGTTGGCCATCACTCATACAATTAGGTTAGTACAATTCTTAAGGTAATTTTACATTATCATAATATTTTACTTACCTTGACTTACCCAATTTACCATTATGTGTGATAAATAAAAGTCAAATGTAACTATTCACCAAAAATTATTTTCATCTTATTGAAAAAAAATTTACTTACTGATGAAAACAATTTATATTGAATTTTTGAAATTCAATTCACAGAAGTGGTAAAATTTCATTTAAATGAAAAGGTCGGTTTTTAACTACTACATAGTGTTTTCACTATTCATCAAAAATTGAAGTTTTTTAGAAAAATACCAAAAAATAAGCCTAAGAAATATTTGATATTATGAATTTAAAATTGATTTCTATTTTACCAAATTCAAAAAATATAAGTTTCATTAATTAATTTAAAATTAATTCCCTTGGTCAAAACAAAAATCGTGTTTTAAGAAATAATAACTATCAAAATATTTCCACTTGTTTATGTCCAATTTCAAAGTGAAATTACTTCGAATGACTAACATTGGATTAAATGGTAATAATATAATCTAATTAAACATTAAAACCAATTAAAAAGATAATATAACCATATAAATAATTTACATGAAAATGGAAATTTGAATTAACATACATTATTTTTCAATATTCATTATAAAATAAATTTTATCATGAAATTAAAAAAATTTACCCAAAGTAAATTTTGATGTCCCGATTCTAAAAAATAATTTTATATTGTCAAATAAAACATATAAAAATTACCAAAACTAGATTTAAAGAGTCTTTAGAATCTAAAGGAGGTAAATATACCTTATAAATAATATTAGAGTATTTACACTTAAAATTAGATTCTTTTTTATTTTAAGCCTCTAGAATTTATTAGATAAATGTTAAAACATTTAAAAAACAAGTATAATAATATTGATGTTTTTTATGTTCATTCCATCCATTATAATGGCTAGGCATTAACTACCATTTAAAATAATTATAATATAATATTATTTTTTAGTATGACTTAGTAATGTATGCAACATATGATTTCAAAGAAACGCATTTTTTCATGTCTGTTATGCCATCAAACATAGAATACCCTTTAAATTATAAATAATATTTAATTCAAGAACATTATTAATTATGAAAATTCTATATTATTTATTCACCTAGGATGTAACATCCTTCACCCCTTTTGGAAATTTCGTTTTCAAAATTTTATTCACTTATCAAATAAATAGAGGTATTTATCCCTCATAGAATTTTCATATTCAAATGTTTCCTCTTCAACCAAATAGGTTTTCCACAAAACATTTACCTTATTAATTACCTTATTCCATAACACTTTCTCTATTTGGTCAATTATATAGAGAGGATCCACCTAATAAGAGAGATTATCTTCCAACTGAACAACCTCTTGGCTCAAAACACGAGATAGATCCGGAATATACTTCGTCAACATTGAATCATGAAAAACATTGCGTACCTAGGATAAAAATAGAGGTAAATCCACTCTATAGGGAACTGATCCAACATTCTCTAATTTTTCAAGGTCCAATGAACCTCAGACTCAACATTCCCTTGTTACCAAAACACATAACACTTTTCCATGGAGAAACATTGAGAAATACATGATCACCTACCTCAAAAGAGAGATCATTCCTCGGGTTATCTGCATAACTTTTCTTCTTGCTCTGAGCTGTTCTCATATGCTTCAAAATCAAATGAACTGTTTTTTCTATCTCTTCTACCAATTCTGGTCCCATCCACTTCCTTTCACCTACTTCATCCCAAAAAGATAGAGTTCAACACCGCTTCCCATATAATTCCTCAAATTGATACATCTGTATATTAGAATGAAAACTGTTATTATAAGAAAATTCAAAAAAAGAAAGATGTTGGTCCAAAATTCACTGGTAATCCATTGAGAAAGCACGTAGCATATCCTAAAAGGTCTGAATTGTGCATTTTGACTTCCCATCTGATTGAGGATGAAAATCTATAATAAAATTGAATTTATTACCCAATGACTTCTGAAGTCATTTTCAATAGTTAGAAGTAAACCTGAGATAACGATCAGATATAATGGAGAAGGGAACTCCATGAAACCTGAAAACCTCTTTAACATACAACTAAGAAAGTTGATATAGAGAAAAAGTATCTCAAATAAGAATAAAATGAGTAGATTTATTCAATCGATCCACAATAACCTAGATTGCATTATTACCTCGATATATCTTCGGTAATACAACAACAAAGTCCAAGGATATATTTTTCAATTTCTACTCGGGCACTGGTAAATACTAAATTATCCCTTTCGTTGACTGACACTCTACTTTAGCCTACTGACAAGTCAAAAACATCATAGTAAAATCAACAATATCTTTTTTAATTCCATCCCACCAGTAATAATTCAGAAGATATCTGTACATAATTGTACTACCAGGATGAACTAAAAATTGAGAATAATGAGCTTCACATAATAACTCATTCTTCAACTGTAAATAAAAAGGCACACATAATGTCTTTCAAAACCCAAAAACACAATCATTATCAACGTTAAATGTTGGTAACTTACCCTTATGAACTAACTCTACCTTTTTACGCAACTCACTGCTTTCATTCTATGCTTACTTAATTATGTCTGATTGAGATTATTTCACTATCACCTGGAACAACACTATGGAATTTCCTACAGCAACAACTTATATTAAAAAGTTCATCAAATCAATAACCAAAGGTTCTCATTCCAAAGATATCAAGGTTATAGTAGAATTACTTTTTTGACTCAATGCATCAACCACTTTATTTGCCTTTCCCAGATGGTAATGGATCGTACAATCATAATCATTGATTAATTCCAACCATATCCTTTGTCTCATGTTCAATTAATTCTAGGTGAATATAAACTTTAAACGTTTTTGTTCAGTATATATTTCACATTTTATTCCATACAAATGGTTCCTCTAAAATTATCAATAAAAAACAGCAGCAGCTAATTAAAAATCTTGTGTAGGGTAATTTAACTCATGAGGTTTCAAATGACGTGAAGCATAATCAATTACGTGATCATTCTACATAAGGACACACCCAAGTCTTTTAAATGAAGCATCACTGTAGATAAAAAACTTACCATTTCGGGAAGGCATTGCCAAAACTGGAGAATTCAGCAATCTTATTTTCAATTCATGAAAAAAATCATTACATTATTTTTTCTAGATAAACATAACACATTTTCGAGTTAATTTGGTCAGTGGGCTAGTTAACCATGAAACAATTCTCAACAAGCCACCATTAATAACCTGATAAATCAGGAAAACAATGAATATTACTTATATTTGTGGGTCTTGGCCATTCTTCAACAAATTTTTTAAGAAGGATCAACAATTATTCAATTTTTAGAAACAATGTGACCAAGGAATTAAATTTTTTGTAACCAAAAGTCAGACTTTTTAAATTTCCCAAAAAATTTCTTTTCTTTTAATTTTGTCAAGAAAAACCTTAAATAACTTTCATGAGCCTATTTTTATTTAGAATAAAACAAAATACCATGAATAAAGATAACCAAAAACTTATCCAAATACTCACAGAAAATTATATTCATAAGATACATGAATACAATAGGTTCATTAGTCAACCCATAAGGAATAAATAATAATTAATAATGGGAATATCTAGTATGAAACACGGTCTTAGGAATTTCTACATCCATTACTTTCAACTGATGGTACCCCGCCCTCAAGTCAATCATTAAAAATTATCGAGCTCTTTGGAGCTGGTCAAACAAATCATCAATATGAGGCAATGGATACCCATTCATAATTGTGATGTTATTAAAAGATCTATAATCAATGAAAAGTCTCATTGAACCATCTTTATTTTTAACAAATAAGACAAGAGCACCCCATAGTGATGTGCTAGGTCAAATAAATCCATTATCTAATAACTCCTACAATTGCTTCATTAACTCTAAAAATTAAATTTGATCCATTTGATAAGGGGCTTTTGAAGAAGGAATAGCATCAGGAACTCATTCAATAGTAAAGGAAGCTTCCTGATTAGGTATAATACCAGACATCTCATCAAGAACAACATCAAGAAACTCATTTACCACGGACACGTCATTAATCTGAATAGTTCCTTTGTTTTCAAAAATATGTGTAAGGTAACATTCATTTCCATCTGTTACTTGTTTCTCAACTTCCTCATATGTTATCAAAAGTAAGTGTTCATTCTTGTACACAAACTGAAATTTTTTCTGGAAAGAAACTTCTTTAGCTCTACAGTCATTCATAGCATGGTAAACCGAAATCAAATCTATAATGAAAATAAAATCAACTCTACAAGAGAAAAAACAATTGGGATTGCTGGTAGATTCTTTCCGTACACAAGGATAGAAATGTAATTATAAATTTTTTTGACTTAACATTTCCTCCCATTGTTTTTACCATAAGTTCAGGATTCAAATCATGATATGTGATTCCCAATTTACTAGAAATATTCGTAGAAATGAACGAATTTGTAGACCCTGAATCAAACAAATAGTGTAATTGATACTACTCATTTGATGTCCCAACATATTCCGAATTGATTTAAAAGGATTTCACCACCCCTTTTTTTCTTTTATTATGGCTGCTTTCCCTCAGTTGATTTCTTCATTGGACAATCATTTGCATAATGAACCATTTCATTGTACTAAAAAGATTTTACTAACTGTAAATAAATTTTTGTTTTTCCATTAACCTGATCTTTTTCAGTGCAATTATGAGCCTTATGTCCGATTTTACCACATCGATAACACTTAAAAAAATTCAAAATACACCCCCCATATGATTTTTACCACAATTTTCACAAACTGTTAACTTATGTTTCTTACCATCAAACTTTCTTGACAAGTTCTTCTCTTTCTTCTCCTACCATGACATCTTATTCTGTTGTTTGTCAAAGAACATCTAATCATCAGAAAACTCCATTTCCACATTCTCTGCACATCAAAGAAGTTTTTCATAACTTTTGAAATCATGAGAAGCTAAATAAATTTTATAATTTTCCACTAAAATTGGGTAAAACAGTTGATTTTACAATCAAGATCTCGTATGAAATTTGGAGCATAACATTCCAGTCGAGTGAAGTTTTCATCATATAGAGCCACCGAGCCATTATACTGCCTCAATTCTATGAATTATTTTCCATCCTATGAGAAACCACATTAGGAAAATATTTTCAAGAAACACACCTTTGAATTCATCCCAATCAAGATAATCAACTCCTCACTATCCCAGATATTTTTCACTATCAACCACCACCGATCAGCTTCACCTTCCAAACGGTAAACAATGAGAATAACCTTTGGATGTTCTGAACACTCCATGACATAAATGAACCCTTCTACCTGTACAGGGTTAGGTGATCATTTGAATGATGGGCAATGTTGCCTCATGAAATAGTTCACTACTGACATGTTCCATTGTGGATGATCTGGATGATCTCGTGCATGGATACCACCACCATTTATAGCCTGAGTCAAATGTTCCATCACTCCAAAAACTGTTCAGTTTCGATTCTGACCATCTCATGTTTCTAATTTTTATGGTTTTCATCCTCCTGAAGTCGTCCCAATATAGCATCCATGTTTCCTCTATGGAAAACTATTCTGAACACATAAATATCTTAGGTGAAGCAACATGGTAATCTATAAATTCTTTATCATATCAATATTAACATAAATTAATTTATGGATATTAATTTAACAATATCCTAAATCCTTAAGTAATCTAAATCGACCATTGATACAAACTATAGATACCCGTCCATTAAACATTACCTAATCTTGAATTAAATGGATAATTCACATTTAAGATCTATTTAGATTTAGAGTTTTATAGAATTTCACCATAACTATTACATTAAATATCAAAAATTAAAATTAAAAACATTTACTCAGTTTCCATTTTTATCATAAATTATAAACTTTTGAAAAAAGAGTCATGTCTTGTTCCATGTTTTAGACAACATGACTTTTCCTAGATCTCATCCTTAACCATATTCATCTTAAGTCATGTGAAAAACATTTCATAACATGGGATGAGCATAAACAAGTCAGTAAGGGTTATAAAACAAAGATAGAAAATATTAGTTCACTAATACATACATAACATAATCTCGTTAACTTACCTCATGAAATCATAAGATTTATTAAAAACACATAGTAATCACAAATCATAAAGGTATCTTGTGGAATCTATAACATACTCATATTGTAGCTTTCAAAACTTCATAAGTAGTTAAATTTGGAATACCCAACACAATATATTACCTAAATCTCAAAGTAGATACATTCACGTTTACCTCCATCACGTTACCCAATGCATTGGAGAGTAATATTAGGCTCACACGCCCTAGGTTTATGATGGAACCATCCATATATGTAAACAATTCCCATGAACTGGAATTTATTCACAACACATGAAGCAAAAATAAAGGAATGACAAAATTTCCTCATTTCAATCACAATATATCTTTTAAATATATTGACATAAAAATTCCATTATCAAAACAATTTTCAATAACAAAATACAAAAAATATTAAATTAAATTTTTTTCCTTTTAAAAAAATTGAGGCTTGTTAAGGAAGCAAAAGATCAAATAATTCTCACTGCGAGAGTAAAGGTCGTTGTCAATGCTTACGTTAAAAAGAAACATTCTTTTTTATTGAATAGAAAAATGCCTCATAGAAAAATATTCTCTTTGAATGAAATGAAAATTCAATGGTTTTATAAACCGTATAAAATAAATTCATGTATAAAACAAAATTCGCCTCAATGAAATGAGTTTGAGATGAAGTCCCTTACCTCGTGTTCGACTTGAGTCGTTCATTCTTTAATATCCTAAATAATAAACTAAAGTTAATTTCTACTAGAATAAGAAACTTTTTTCAGGATTATTATTCCATTTATATCACTTTTTACCATTTTATAAACATTATTTAATCATTTATGTTAATAAGGTCATTTTGTCGATATTTGGTACTTCAGTCATAAATGAAATTCTTATATTTACAAGTTGTACATGTGGAAAAAAAGTTCATTATATTCAGAATTATATTCATGATTTAGATATCAAATATATCATATATATATATACAGTATATATATGTATTTATAATTGTACATAACATTTGGAGGTAAGAAAATAAATGCACTGTTCATGGAGACGGTAAGCCGTACGTACGGATGAATGCTACTTTCATTTCTATTTTGTATTTAATGGAATTGAAACTTAATTATACATAGGAATATTTTAATTATAGTATAATATTATATATAATTTCAGTAACTCCATCCATTATACATTCCGTACATGGTATGAATGAGTCATATCACTTTGAGGGGGCGGTAGTCCGCACTTCCTCAAATGAAATAATTATGTTTACCCACTATGGAAACCATAATAGTTTTTTATAAATGAAAACTAAAGAATAATAGAGAAAATATAAATATATTATATATCACATATAAATACAGTTACATCATAATTTACACTATAATATGTTGTAGAAGAATATTGAAAAATCATCGTTTTGTGAGGCAGTAGTTCGCCGTCCACAGAAAGAGTATGTTCTTTACCAATTAGATGGAGGTGTGTGTATGTGTAGTCAGAATAATTATGATATCAACATACTATTATATTTAAGATACTGGTGTTGTGTTAAAAGAAGGGAATTAAAAGAGTTTAGGGGTTGTAGAAGTAAAATAAAAGAAAAGAACATAAGTGAAGACGTTACCTTTAAATCGGTTATCTTTTTTTTGGTTTGAACCAAAAGGATTTCTTGAAGTGACTTATGTAAAAGGTAATAATTATAGGTAGAAGAGAGGTATATTTAGATCTTATTTTGGAAGATGTCAGATGATCCAAGGGGATTGAGTGGTGTGAGTAATTGGTTAGAGAAGAGGGCTTTATATATGGGCGATATGGGGCTCATAAGGAATGTTTGAAAATATTATATTATTATATAATGATTTTAAGTTTCTAAAGGTCCAATACTTATTAAATTGAAATATAAGATGACTTTTTCTCAAAATAAAATCATCCAATAAGAATTGGAAATGTTTTGTATATTGTTTTAATTTTAATAACAATATTTATTTAAATCATTCATTAACGAGGTAAACACTACATCGTTACTGTGTCATAAATAATTTCATTAATATGATGTTTAAAAATTATAAATAAACTAAGCTGATGTAGGAAATATTTTTAGATTTCTAATGAATATTTATAGTCAAATATATCAATTATATAACCCTATAGTAAATTTTTTTTAGAAAAACAATACATGTTTATGATATTTTTATTTTTACAGTAAATAAAAAGTTATTAATGAAATTAACTTACCCTTGTGGATTTCAAGCGAAAAGGAACTCATCCAAGTATTTTCGTGGTTGTCCATTACTCACCCAATAAGTTCAGTAAAAGTTTTAATTTAATTTTATATTATTATAATATTTTGTTTTACCTTGAATTACCCAATTTACCATTAACAGCAGTAAATAAAAGTCAGAAGTTACTATTCAACAAATATTATTTTCATCTTATTTAACCAAATTGAACTTACTGATGACAACCATGTATTATGAAATTTTTAAATTCAATTCAAATAAGTGGTAAAATTTCATTTAAATGAAAAATTCATTTTTAACTACTACTCACTGTTTTCACAATTCATTAAAAATGGAAGGTTTTCAAAAAAATACCAAAAATTCATCCTAAGCTATATTTGCTATTATAAATTAAAAAAATATGTCTATTTTACCAAATTAAAAACATATAAATTTCATTTATTAATCTAAAATTAATTCCTGTTGTCAAAACAAAAAGCGTGTTTTTAATAAATAATAACTATTAAAAGATTGACACTTGTTTGTGTCGAATTTCAATGTGAAATTACTTCAAATGTCCAAAATTGGATTAAATGGTTAAATTTTACTCTAATTACACTTTAAAACAATTTAAAAAAATAATCTAACTATATAAATAAATTAGATTAAAAGAAAAATTTGAATTAAAATATAGTATTTTCACTATTCATTAAAAAATAAATTTTATCTGAAAAATTCTTAAAATATACCCAAAGAAAATTAAGTTTGTCCTGATTCTAAGGAAGAATTTTATTTTGTCAAATAGAACATATAAAATTGACCAAAACTATATTTAAAGTGTTTTCTCCATCAAAATAAGGTAAATAAACCTTTTATGGAATATTAGATCATTTATGTTTAAAATTAGATTTTTTCTTATTCTAATCCACTAGAATTTATTGGGTAATTATAAAAACATTTAACAAAAAAGTAATATCATAGTGTAGTTAGTTCTGTTTGTTCCCTCCATTACAATAGAAAATCGTTAACTACTATTTAAAAAAATAATATTATATTAATATTTATCAGTATGACTCAGCATTTTGTGAATCATAAGATATCAAAGGAACCTGTTATTGCGTATCAGGTAAGACATCAGAAACAAACATCCCCTTTAAACTAAATTTAATATTTAATTAAAAAATATTAATAAATATGAAAATTCTATTTTCTTTATTCACATGGGATGTTACAATTCCTAATTTTTATCTCCTCGTCAAACATTAATGAAACATCGATATAAGAATATTCAATGTTCAAAAAATAATTTTATTAAAACTCCCCCTAAATATCGCACGACATTTTCTTCAATTATAAGTGAAATGAAAATTAAGAAAATTTTTATATTTAAAAAATCATGTCATGATTCTCCTCGTTTCATTTTTTAGTTCATAAATATCTTCTCAATTGTGATATGAAAACAAAAATTATGGTTTGATCATTATTTTAATTAAGGGTCCCAAAAAACCATAGTAAAATATAACTAAAACCATTGGGGTGATCATTGTGTGATTTAACAAACTCATAAGATAAATGTATTTAGTTTAATTATGATCCACCAGTTACAGTATGAGGTCACCATCATCATTCTGTTATTATTCCTTATTCTTCAATGCTAATATCCGTTTTCATGGTTCATCTAATATGATATAGTTTTTTTATTTAGAGTTTTGATAAAAACATTCCCTTAAAAAATATTATTTAACCAAATTTTTATGTCCCTATGTCGCATCATAAACTTTTTTGAAATCCTTTTAGTTTATTAGTATGCATCACTAATTATAATATGACCCACTAAATTATAGTGTGATCTCTTTATCCAATATGTATTTTTTGGAGATCAAAATTTTTGCGGTCATTACAATTAAATGACCATATTTCATATTACAAGTATGAGTACATTATATCACAATCTCCCAACACTAGTATGTCATTACTATAATGTAAAAATTATTAGAGTGATATAATTACAACTAAATAATTACTATCTCACATTAGATAGAAAAATATTTTTATAATATTAATTCTATTCTAAACTTATTAAGTATTATAATTGTCCTAAAGTGTTTGAATAAACAATAATATCATTATAATAATCATTTTCCAGGATAAATAATTTATCCAGCATGAATGTTCAATGATTGTAAAACCATAAATACCCAATTCCAAGATTGGAAATCTACATTTTTTATATTCTATTACTCCAGGGGAATTGTTGATATCTTTTATACAGGTACTCATAAAAATCCTTTTCTTTCAACGAGACATTCGTATTTACTGTATCTATCCATCATAAAAAATCATGAAATTCATATCCACATATAGTATACTCCAAAAATGGTCACAAATAAAAAAATATTCAACATTCAGTTATTATAAAAACCCATGAACTAATATTCTTTTTGTAAAAACGCCCAAATTTATATCTTATTATAAATAATTATATAAATCTATTCCACCGAATAAAATGGAGATTCTCTTCATCTTGCACATAGAAATTTAATAACAAATATGAGTAAAGATATTTATATCACACATCTCATGCATTTTCAATTAAATACAACATTCATGTTCCCAAAATTTGTTAAATATTCTCCCCATTTTTATACATGTCATTTTTATATTCGATAACATTAATACATTCATAATCATTTTATCTTATTAACTATTTTTTAGTCCATGATCCAAAATTATTCAACCTATAAATATATTATTAAAAAACTTATATGAGTGAAATCATCACTTTAAAATGAGTAATCAATAAATAAATCATTACTAAAAAGTTATAACTCATTATAAGAAAAATAATTTAAGTTCAACACGTCTATATGAACCATTTAACAGAAATGCTACCATAAATTCATCATATTTTAGAAATTATGATTTGTCAATAATATCCCAATTTACTAAATCAAATTTATACAATAGTCCATTATATAGTAATTTTTAAAATGCAATGTGTATGTGTCATACTGCTTGTTAATCAACTTAATACAAGTATTTTATATTAATAATAATGATATAACATGTGATACATGTTTTCTCTGCAAACACATAGTGTTCCTACATCTATTTGAATGAAATGATTCCTTTTATACTTGAACACCATCTCAACATAGATTTTATTTGCACTTAAAATATTTATAATTTGTAATAATTATAGTAGTATTCTATAAACATATTATTCTATCATAAAATATTTTCTAATACCACATGGTTAACCAAATAAATAAATTAGGAACTTGTATATAAATTTCTCTAAATTTACAAAATGTTTTTCTATTTATATATTAATGAAAAATATCACATTATATTCACAAAATATAGTATAAATATTCCTTAAAAATATTTAGCATAACATGAATTTTTCTCAAACTATATATAATCATGGATTAAAATGAAATAATATATTAAACTAATGAAATATTAAAACAATCTTCTTTTTGTATGGGTTTCCAGATCCATAATTCTATGTAACTAATGTTGTACCTCTCGTACCCCTCGTGGTTTAATTTTCATGATCACAATCACTCTCTTATTTATCTAATCTTGTTTTAAGTGTTTTTGTTGATAGGCAAAAGGTTGCCAAGTAATTGGGCCAAGAAGGACTGAATGTGGAATCTCTGAGTCTACCGGCCAACCGGTGGATGACCACCGACCAGCCGGTGGTGCCTGGGAAGAAGGTATCCCCTCTGTCCAGACCACCGGCCAACCGGTGTCCCATCACCGGCCAGCCGGTGGAACCCAGACAGAAGGGACACCTACTGTCTCACCACCGGCCAACCGGTGGCCTCCACACTGGCCAGCCGGTGGTGCCTGGGCAGAAGGCCTCTCCCTTTTCCAAAGCACCGGCCAAACGGTGGCCAAGCATCGGTCAGCCGGTGGAGCCAGTCAAACTAGCCGTTGGGCTTTGACCAGACTTGTCCACTTGACTCCCAACGGCTCCGAAGGCCTCTCCAACGGCTCCGAAGACCTCCAAAGGCCATTTGAGGGTTCCCCCTCTATAAATAAAGGACTAGGAAGCCCCAGAAATGTAAGAAATCCCACAGGAACATTTTTTCATCATTTGGCAAACCTCCGGTGGATTTCCTCCATGGAACCCCACTTGCTCCAACTCATTTCCACAACCAAGGAGCACCACCGTAGAAGCTTGGGAGCGCTCTTCATCAACTTCACCAATCCATTGGCGCCCAAGACTTCTCCTCTTTACGGTTTTTCTTGTTTTATTATTTTGAGCATCAATTTGGGTTTGTGCCTACAAACCCCTCTTTCTCTCATCCTCTCTCTGTTTGGGTTTTCACACCACCTTCAAGGTGTGAAGAGGTTAGTCATGCCTTCCCTTTAAAAGGCTTGAGTCATAGGTGAGCTAGACTTCACCTGTAAGAAGGCTAGTGGGTTCTTGCTTAACCATTAAAAGCAAGTGGGTTTTTGCTCAACCATTAAAAGCAAGCTGTAATAGGTTCTAGACTACCTTAAAGTCTAGTGGGTTTTTGCTAAAACCATTAAAAATCAAGCGGTAGTAAATCTATCAACGGTTGAGTTGGGAGCGGAGTCGTAGGCTATGGTTTAAGCCGAACTCTGTTATCAAGTTTTGTGTCTTGCCTCTTTTATTTCCGCTGCACTTTTAACTTTGATTTTAGATTGTTAATTATTTTTTTAAAAGGGAATTCACCCCCCCTCTTTCCATCACTCTCCGCCCAACATTTGGTATCAAACGAAAAATTTGAGTAATACCCTAACCGGTTTCAAATTCAAGATCCTTTGTGATGGCTTCAACTTCTTTCGCCCTCGAAGGATATTCTTTGGGTCGTGCTCCATTCTTTGATGGAACCGACTATACTTATTAGAAAACCCGCATGACCACTTTTCTTAGAAGTATAGGTTATCCTATTTATAAAATTATCATGCATGGTTATTCTCTTTCTTCTCTCGATGAATCCAAATGGACTCAAGCCGATATTAAAAATTTCGAGCTTGATGGCAAAGCCATGAACGCTCTTCATTGTGGCCTTGATCGTAATGAATTCAATCGAGTTTCCACATGCACCTCATCTCATGAAATCTGGAAACTTTTGGAAGTTACCCATGAGGGGACCAATAATGTTATGGATACTCGATTGGATATGTACCGTCAAGATTTTGAGTCTTTTACCATGCATCCATCTGAAAATATTACTGAAATGTTTACTCGTTTTACTGACGTTTTCAATGGAAGAAAATCTCTTGGAGATGATGTTTCTGCAGAAATGATGGTCAGGAAGATTCTTTGGATCCTACCAAGCTCATGGGCACCGAAAGTCACGGCAATTCAAGAAGCAAAAGACATCAAGAACATGCCAGTCGAAGAGCTCATCGGATCCCTCATGACCTATGAGATCACCATGAGGAGGCAAGCTGAAAAGGAAGACAACCTCATCAAAACTCCAAAGAACATCGCCTTCAAAGTTCAAAAAGAAGAAAGCTCCTCCTCCTCATCGTCTTCCTATTCAAGCGGCGATTCAGAAATCGAGAATCTTGCCCGCAAAATGCACAAATTCATGAAGAAGCACAAGAAGAAGAAATCCCGTAAGGCTCAACCCAACGAAAAATCCGAGCCCGAGGTAACATGTTAAGGGTGTGGCAAGAAAGACCATTACAAGACCGATTGTCCACTCAACAAGAAAAAGGCCAAGCAAAAGGAAAAGAAGAAGGCATTCATGGCCACATGGAGTGATAACTCCACATCCTCCTCCTCCTCCTCCTTAAGTGACAACGGTAAAAAATGCCTAATGGCATTTCATGAGGTATCCTCTTCCGACTCCTCATTCTCTAGTTCTTCAAATTCTTTCAATCATTTATCTTATGAGGATCTCCAACATGCTAGAGATCAATTGGAGGAAGGTTTTCACGAACTTTCTTCCAAATTTATTGCTTTAAAAAAGAATTTCAAAAAACTTTCTTTCGAAAAGGAACAACTTCTCAAAGAAAAGGAGGAGTTGTCCCTCAAAATCTAAAACCTTCCCGATGTTGATTCTATGGAATCAAAAATCAAGGATTTAAGGGAATCCCTAGCTAAGTTCACCGAAGGTGAACATAACCTTTCGAAGCTCCTTGGTTCCCAATGCATATCTAGAACCACCCAAGGGCTTGGCTATTCCAAGCAAGCATCCTCTTCCCATGCTCCTACTATTTTTGTAAGGGGGAGCTCCCAATAAAAATTTTTCAACTATTATAAAAAACCCGGGCACTTAATTTATGAGTGCGATTGCAAAAATGCCCGGTATGGAAGGCCCAAAACCATTTCCTTTAATGATGAATTTCATAGGAGAAGACCCGCCACTAGACAAGTGTGGATTGAAAAATCCCTTTTAGCGAGTCTCTCCGAGCCAAAATTTGTCTCGGTTTCAAAAAACTCTCCCCGGTGATTTGTTGTTTTTATTTAGGGGGAGTTAGGATCGTTTAAGCCTTTTTTCTTTATTTTCAAAACTTTCAATTCAAAACATTCAATTCAAATCTCAAAAATTTCAATTGGTTTAAAAACTCTATCTTGTTTTTCAACCTTTCCCTCAATCAAGTTTTATGCCCCGTGCTATTTTGATAATCACAAAGGGGGAGAAATTCATGGTTGATTGGGGGAGAAATCTTTCTCTCATGGTTTGCTTTTCTTTTCAATTTATCTTTTAAATCATGCCTTTCATTTCAGTGTTTTACATTGCTTGTTTTGGAAATTTTGATCATCAAAATAGGGGTAGATTGTTGTACCTCTCGTACCCCTCGTGGTTTAATTTTCATTATCACAATCACTCTCTTATTTATCTAATCTTGTTTTAAGTGTTTTTGTTGATAGGAAAAAGGTTTCCAAGGAATTGGGACAAGAAGGACTGAAAGTGGACTCTCTGAGTCTATCGGCCAACCGTTGGATGACCACCAGCCAGCCGGTGGTGCCTGGGCAGAAGGCATCCCCTCTGTCCAGACCATCGGCCAACCGGTGTCCCATCACCGACCAGCCGGTGGAACCCAGACAGAAGGGACACCTACTGTCTCACCACTGGCCAACCGGTGGCCTCCACACCAGCCATCCGGTGGTGCCTGGGCAGAAGGCCTCTCCCTTTTCCAAAGCACCGGCCAACCGGTGGCCAAGCACCGGTCAGCCGGTGGAGCCAGTCAAACTAGCCGTTGGGCTTTGACCAGACTTGTCCACTTGACTCCCAACAGCTCCGAAGGCCTCTCCAACGGCTCCGAAGACCCCCAAAGGCCATTTGAGGGTTCCCCCTCTATAAATAAAGGACTAGGAAGCCTCGGAAATGTAAGAAAGCCCACGGGAACATTTTTTCATCATTTGGCAAACCTCTGGCAGATTTCCTCCAAGGAACCCCACTTGCTCCAACTCATTTCCACAACTAAGGAGCACCACCATAGAAGTTTGGGAGCGCTCTTCATAAACTTCATCAATCCATTGGCGCCCAAGACTTCTCCTCTTTACGGTTTTTCTTGTTTTATTATTTTGAGCATCAATTTGGGTTTGTGCCTACAAACCCCTCTTTCTCTCATCCTATCTCTGTTTGGGTTTTAACACCACCTTCAAGGTGTGAAGAGGTCAGTCAAGCCTTCCCTTTAAAAGGCTTGAGTCATAGGTGAGCTAGCCTTCACCTGTAAGAAGGCTAGTGGGTTCTTGCTCAACCATTAAAAGAAAGTGGGTTCATGCTCAACAATTAAAAGAAAGCTGTAATAGGTTCTAGACTACCTTAATGTCTAGTGGGTTTCTTGCTAAAACCATTAAAAAGCAAGCGGTAGTAAATCTCTCAACGGTTGAGTTGGGAGCGGAGACGTAGGATTTGGTTTAAGCCGAACTCCGTTATCAAGTTTTGTGTCTTGCCTCTTTTATTTCCGCTGCACTTTTAACTTTGATTTTAAATTGTTAATTATTTTTTTAAAAGGCAATTCACCCCCCTCTCTTTCCATCACTCTCCGCCCAACAAATAAATCCCCAAATGGTTCATATCTCCCTAGTTTTTTAAACTATAAGAAAATAGTTATAATATTTTAACAAATTTGGAGATGAGTACAATTTTAAGAATCATATATTGAGAAATTTGGGAGTTCAGGATGAACAAATAATTTTTTCTAAATGGGGTTATATTTCATTGTTCGTACAAGAAAGTCAAGAGAAGAGATGAAGAATATGTTTTATATTTTAAATAGTATCTATTTTGTAACCATTATCCTCATCATAGTGAGATAAATTATAATTGAAATCGTAATTGAAATCATACTAGAATTTGAAATAGAAAGATTGGAAAATATTTTAAGTTTTAAGAAGATTCGAGAAGATTTTTGAAGTGTTGATGAATTCAAAAAAGCACCCAAAATTCTAGGGAAACTGAGATTTTGGGTAATTTGGTTGAGTTGGAATGATTTTTGGGGTTCCCACCAAAGCCATCCTAGGGAGTTTTATAGAATGGGGAAGTACATTGTACTTTCTATGACACATGTACTATTCATAGGAAGAGAGAGATGCTTTGACTTTCTAAGGGAGAGAAGAAGTTTTCTATATCAAACTTTGTTAAAGAAGCTTCAATGGATGAGTGAAATGAGAAGAGACAAGATTGCATTGTACTCATCTGATCATCGTATTCAGTGATCATCAATTTTAGTTTTCTATTATTTTATTATTGGCATTATATTTGAGTGGTCATCGTAACAGGATAGATAATCAAATTAGGATTTCCATATTAAGGATATCTAGAATGAAAATTATAGTGTTCTGAATTTTCTCATCTATATTATAAAATAGTATTATCCATCGTATTGGATAACAATATTTCAAGATCAGATTAGAAAAATCAGATTGGCCAATCAGAATGAGTTTTCATCATGAAGCCAAGGTGGTTTTGAACATCTTCTGGGTGTGAAATTAATGATGTTTTTACAAAGAATACATTAGAGAATATTTAAAAAAATCATAGGTAACATGTGTTGTTACACAAAAACTATATAACAAATTTTTTTAATAGGGACCACATAAAGTATTGGATTTTTTTCAAATTGTTACATGAGTGAAAAGTTATATCCTACTAATTTTATTCAACACAAAGTATTTTTTTCTAGTGAATTATGTGGAAAAAGATTATTTATAAACCATAACAAGGATGTATATATTCTTATTTAATATATAATGTTTTAAATTATTGAGTTCATATGGATGTGTGTTTGATTTTGTTTCACCTGGGATTGAAATCATTAACACGAGTTGAAAGTTATTTCAAGAAACGGTAAAAGAAAAAGAATCACAAATTCATTCCCTTTCCCTCTCAATGATACAATTATACTAACTAAGAACTTTGAAAAGTCATATAATTATCATTTTATTAGGTAAAAATCAATTAATTATATGGGAAACAACATAATACAATATTGTTTTTTTATAAAAACAATTTTATGTTTATAAATTTCAAATTTTATCAACTAATTTTCATTATGACATAAATTTTTTTTCAAATATTATTTTTTTAAATATTGTAAATTTATTCTCCTAAAAATAGATTCTAAACTTTTAATCATCACATTAAAATTAGGACATGAGGTTAGATTAATTTTTATTTATAATGAATTTTTAAAACAGTAAAATATTGTCAACACAATAAGGGTTTGAAGAGTTTAAGATGTTGGGGTTAAAATAAGATATAGGGCTCAAAATATCCCAAAAATGTGACTAAACATGAATTTATGTGTGAATTTTGACCATAACCCATGTTATATATTAAATTGAAATAAATTTGAGCCACATTCCATGATAAAAAGTTTTTTTTCATTTTATTGTTCCAAAAATTGATAAAGGATTCACTCCACTAACTAATAAAAGGGCACATAATATCAAAAACTCATCACACACTTTATGAAATATTTCTTATCCAATAAAATGGAAAATATATCATCACTGTTTTCCCCATTTCCTAAATTTATTTAATAAAAAATTATTAAATGATGAAGGATTAAGGACTAATCCAAAGTGCATTTCTCATGGATGAGATATAAGTGTTATCTAAATTCTCTCATGTTTATTTAATTCTCTACCTCTAATAAATTTACATTAAAAATGATAATATAATTATGTACTTGTCAAAAAAATTCCAAAATTTTACTATGTTTATGGAATTACTATTTTTTACCTCATTTTGTTCAATGAAAAATGAAAAATGTTATCAGTGTGTAGGTATGGACTGCCACTGTAATGAAGAAATATATTTAGTTTTCCATAAAAAATTCACATGACTAGTTATATGGATTAACTTATAGGTGCAGTTAAATATAATTAATATTATTATGATAATTATAGAGTATAAAATTATTTAATTTCTTTCATTTACATAAATTAGAAAACTCAAAATTATGTTTAGGCATATATATAGATTACCACCCATATGTAGTGATGTATTTATTTTTTCATAAATACCACTCATTGATGATTGTGTAAAATAATTTGGTCAATATATTTGATATTTTTTACGTAATCATTCTTTTATAAATATAGATTATTATTTTTCATCAATTAATTCAATACATTGAAAAATGTGAATAGAACCTCTGCTTACATGCAGACCACCACCTCTACGATGACATGTAATACATTTTATTCATTACCTTATATGTATTATTATAAATTTAAATAAAAATAATCTATGAAATATTTCTAATTGGATTTTTATTATAAAGATGATTAATTCTTGACCATGTTTTAGGTTTTTTTTCATTACATTTTTTTTACTTTATGGTATACGAAATATTCCCCACAATTTTTGTATTATGGGGTATATGCCCTGGACTATGGATTATAGTATCATATATCAATGAAATTTATTATATTTTACAATTTACTTAATTTATATGATTCATTTTATTTCCATTTAATACATATAAATTTTGTAATGGCCTCCCCATCTATGTTTCCCTTTATTGAGATATATTCCATATTAATATGGAATTCATAATGTATTATCTATGAATTGTTTAATAGTGTCTTATATATAATGATAATGTTATTATTACCATATTATTATCTTATTCTCACATGTGAAAATAAATTTATATCTCCCATTTTTACCCTTACTATGATTTTGATCTCGTCTTTACTTAGTTTTCAGTTCCCTTGGTTTTAAAGAAATGTCTTAAGTATGATATGTATAAGAATGGTATAATGTAAGAACACAATTGTATAAGACGTGGAATACATATTATAGAAAATTTTACTCTTTTTAATAATGGTAAAATAACCATTTTCTGAGAAATACAAGATATTTATGACATATAGTGTATTTCATAATTTGCTAAATATCTAAACAAATAATGGTTTCTGTTATGAATGTGATAGGTTTTTATTACAATTTTCATTATGGAAGGCTATGTTTGGGTCACTAATGTTCGAATAAAATAAAGTATGTAATGTAGAAGTAATTTATTATTAGATAAATGTAAGTAAGCCTCTAGATATCGATATTTTTATTACAGAAATTATTTAGATAATTTTAGAGATTAAAATATTATTAGATGAAATTAATTTAAAAAATTATAAAATTTTAGTGGTTAACATATTGGTGTGGGATGATAAGGTAGATTTATTTGATAAGAGTAATAGTTAGTATGTTGTGGAGAATTATTGTTATTTGTTTTTTGTGTTTATGGAGATACAAAAAGTGCTCAAGTAAAGGTGATATATTTAAGATGACCATATAATTTATTCAATTTTACGATGGTTTATTTGGACATAATGGAACTAAAAATATATGTTTTTGTATATTTTTTTTAAAAAAGAAATATATTGTAAAATCATATAAAGTGAAATATATAATTTTTTCTAATAGAAAACAAAACCTGATAGACATTGGTGTTAAAAATAATTCTTTTATTTCTATCTGGAAATCATGAGTTACGTTTGACAACCATAAGAAATGTAAATTTCCTAAAACCATGAATTACTAAAAAAATTAGCTCATGTATGTATTTTTATAAGCCCCTTAGAATAAAAAATATTGTATTTTATATAAGTAAAAAATTGATGAAACACCAATATTAATTCACTAATGTAATTGGAATATTATTCCTATGTATAAATTGAGTGTATAAAACAAAACAAATGGAGGAAATAAGATGGTTTAAGTTAAAATTATGGATGTGAAATGTTTTCTTATGGTATAATTAGAATGTTTTATATGTGGGAAATATGATAATTTATAAAATCAATATTTTAATATTATATCTCATTAAGGGAATCTATATGATAATACAAATGGATGTTTAGTGAAGTAATATTATACAATATTTGAAGATGTGGAAACCTTTAATTACAAATAATAAGTAGAAATTATATATTATATTATATTTAATTAAAGAATCATGATTAGATTTAGGTTAATGACTTTACGATATGAAATATGTTTTATGATTCTAGGAAGAAAATATTATCCAATAATATTAAAAATCATGTTTAAATATTTATGAAAGAAGTTGAAGGACTCATGTGTCTTTATATAGGGTTTCAAGAGTTATAATATAATATTATTTTATTTAAGGATTGAAATTATTTTAAAATGATCATACGATTAATCATTTTGATTCTAGTTTGAGACCTTATGTGGTTATAATGAAAATTAATTTATAATATTTTGGGAAACATTTATTGTGATTGGATATATATGTGAGCATTAGATTTATTAATTAATTTTACTATTATTTTCTATAAGATAGACATAATTATGTTTGGAATAAATTATATATGTAGAAGATAACCATTGGGGAAATTTTTTTTGTTGATTTTACAATAAATATGGTTAATATTGAAAAATGGATATTATATTTTAATTTTATATTTTGTATAGTTTTAATAAGAATTGGATTTAAAATTTATTTTTTTATTAGGTGGTTAAATATATTTTGAAATAAGTTAACAACATTGGGAATATTATATGATTAATGTAAATGTAATTTTTTTAAAAAGAATTATATTTTATTTCATACTAGATTATATTAGGGGAGGAATATTTATTTATTTATATTTTCAATGTATATATGAGTTTATAATAGATTTATGGTGATTCATGTGGTTTGGAAACACTCCCTTTGGGTAACATTGTAGTGTTTTGGGTTTTTTTGTGTTTGTCAAAAAATCTAGTCGAAAACATTCAGGCATGAATTTTAACACCCCAATTTTGTGGTATTATGTTGGTTGATGAGTTTTCTTCTTATTCTATTACTTTTGGGTTAATTTAATTGGAAGTGTGAACAATAGGGATGACTACTAGAAAACATGGCTTAAAAAATTCAAATTCTGTAATGATTACATGATGTGAATGTATTGGTGATAGATTGAAGGAATATTTTCTATAAAGTGAACCCAATTCTAGTAATGTATGATATTCATGTTGTTTAAATTGGTTTTCCATAAAATAAAAATTAAGGTGACAATATTTTTATAATATGTGGACTCATTACAATATATGATATGAATGTGAGTTACACATCAGGTGAAATTTCACATTCAGCATGTTGAGATACATGAATCATATATTCTATTTTCTCATATCATATTATTCTCCATCTCATATCCCATGATTTCCCTAAGAAAACACTGATGATTTTCAAAATCCGAAATATGTTGACATTGAATTTTTGAGTGGTTGTTTGTTGAATCAAAGGTTGGAGTTCCATTCTTCATTCTCTTATTGGATCTCATGGTCTTGTCCCTATTTGATCAATAGATCTATATTGTTATTCATAGATCCAGGGGTTCATATTTGTGTTAAGAGTATCTTCATGGATTAGGGTAATGTAATTAGAGGAAAATTTGTAATATGTAGAATCTTGTTGGACATTTTTCATTAATCATATCACGGTATGTCACTTTTATCCCAATATACCATTCTTAAACATTATGGTTTCATATTTTAAGTATCATATTGATGTTTTTTTTGGAATATTTTTTTATAAAATTTATTAGAAAACCCATGTTGAAGTGACTTAAAAAATATGGGTTTTTATTAAAGGTATTTTTTCAAATAAACATTTTATTTTCCAATTAAGAATAATGGTATTGCTAGTGTTCATATTTATGTAAGAAAATAAATCGTCAGAATTACCACGATCAAAAAATAAAAATATGGGATGGGTAATTTTCAGAAGTACCACAATTAAATATTGATAATTTGGGACATATCATGGTCAAAAGTACCACCTTCAAGTTGGTAATTAGGTGATGTCGGGGGGATTGAATGACTCATCACTCACAAGTATAGGGAGGGTCATGGATTAATGAATTGTTTGTGTGCATGTGGGTGAAATGGGATGAATATTCTAATAAAAATGAAATGATTTAAAATAAATTACCATAACATTTTATTATATGATATTTTTCTATGGAGTCACCTAATTTTTTTTATCTGATTGTCTCTTTTTTTTAATAAAGTTTTCTAACATGTTCCTCTCCTAGTTGTGTAATATGGAGATTATATGGGAAATCCTAGTAAGTGTTTTACCTACCCATTTTCTGGGAACTTTTTTGTGTGTGTGAATATTTTGTCTACCGAGATATTGTAAAGGGCCTAAATTAAAAATTCTCTAGTGGTGTTAATATACATCATGTTTTGGCTGATAATGTTGGAGATTAGGAGTGTCAGTATCATTCTATAGGAAGGTGCATGATTGGTTCTGATGTCTTTCTAATTTGATTCTTAGTCTGACATATGTTTTTCCCTTTTTCCATAGTTATATTTTGTATTCTATGTTGATATTGTATTGAGTTATATAGTATATTATCATGCATCATTTAGTATATCTTGGAAATTATTTATTTCTTGAATGTTTTTTCCATTTATGGAAAATCGCCCTCCAATTTTTCATTAATTACCTTGGCATTTATTTCTATCATTTTTTTCCCTGAGGATGTCACATAATGCTAGTACAACTTATCCTCTACTCAAGACAATGTAGAGGGATCATGTTTTACAAATTGTTTCAATTTTTTTAGTCCCTCAGTTTAGTATGGTAATACATTTTTTCAATCATTGAGTTAGCTTGGTATCAAGGAGATATGATAATCAGAATGTGAAGTTTATTGTATAAAAGGACATGGATTACCATTTATACTGAACATCATGTTACAAAGGATATTTATATAAAAATGTGATTACACACTTCTATGTGTTATTTTCTCTTCATCTTGGGTTTATTTGATGAGTGATGAAGAAAATGAATTTTGGAAAGTCTCCCCACAATTATTTCATTTCTCATCATCTATTAAAATGATTTCTGAAAAATTATTAAATTGATTTCTGTTTAAAATTATCGTATCACTAGTTATTTATAATGGTAGAGATAATTTTTTATGAATTTTTATTAATTTATTAAAGTCTTCAGTTCCTAGTGAAAAACATTCTAAATAGTGAATTATTCAGATTATAGAAAATAGCTACAGGATGACTCTATATATACCAGAAATAAAATGATTATGAAAATATGGTCTCAACTGAACTGCAAAGTCAGGCATAAACTATTATAGAGTATTGTGCAAGCATTTTATGATATTGATAGTTGAAATATAAGTGATGAACCAGAGAATATGGATCATTCAATAATGATTCAGAAATAGAATCCACTAGTGTTATAAGGGAATTCTGAATCTAAAAATAATAAGTGTAGATAATCATAATAAATATATTATTCAATTTTCCAAGTGCATCAGTTGATATGAAGATTATATTTGAAACATAAATTTTGGAATATCATTTACATCAATTGTGGGATTTATCTATATTAGCTAAGCCTCATTAGTGACTTATGTAGGAAAAAATTGTATAATTGTTCAATAAAAATTCTATCCACACACTTTCCAAATAAAAATGACCAAATATATATTCATCTTAAATCTGGAAAACCAATCTTTGACAGAATATGAAACAAATCATAAGAATTTGGTTTTATTATCCTTGGAAGTAGCAACTAGTGTGCCCTTCAAAGAGTGCATATTAATGTTGATATTACGACCACAGATTCAATCCATGATAGAAGTTCTCTATATTGTGGATTTTAATGATATGGTTAATAGGGAAACATGGGAAAATATATATATTGTTTGAAATTACAGGAAAGGTAGTATGTTTTTCCCATGGGGAATGTTTTCAATATAGGTGATGGAATTAAGGGAATGATGGTTCAGTATTCTAATATGGGTATTTCACCAATAACACAGAATATAGAGTCAGTTAATTTACCTCCAAGATCTAATATCAATATAAGAATACTTATGTGTGGGTCATTGATGTACAAGAGGAATGAATTTACTTCACCAATGATGAATTTCGACATTACTGAATGAAAGTTCATATTAAGACCTATTGTCATAAAATTATGAGATCATTGGTTGGAATAATATTGAAAAATCTTCATCCAATGTATTATTGGACGGAATAGTCCTATCATACTAGTTCATGTACATAGACACAAATAAACCAGGAAATTTCTAGGAACACTTGGTTTATCAAATCAAAACCATATTAAGTCTGTAAGAGTTATCCTATACTATTTGAGTGACACCACTATAGAGAACAATAGGATATTGGGAGTAAGAAACTAGGTCCCTCTACAATGTTAGGTACGATTTTTATAAAATCTAATATTATGAATTTCTATTTTGAAAATTGCTCATCACGTTCCTTACTTTCATCTTATATGGCTGAAAAAGTGGTGTTGAACATTGCAATGATGCCTCATGTCATGAATATCTAGACACCGCTTAGATTTTGGGAGTGTAAAGGAATTAAAGGATGATAAATGTCTATTACCATTGACACATCACACATTCATTTGGATTTAATCATCCTGGAGATGGACATGTTTTACTATTTTGTTTGGACTGGCTAGAAGGGTTTAAAAAATAATGACACTTTTATGCATGGAATGTGATGGTTACATCCCAAGATAGATTATTTCATCACTTGAAGATAGATTGGGATATAAATGTTGGTAGATTAGGACCTATAGTGACATTAGATGGAGGTAGAGGTAATGAATATGGAAGGTACAGATTAACCAATCAAAGAGATTTTTCCTGTTTTAGTGGATCAAAACCCATATGTTTTTTTCAAAAGATGTTTCTGGGTTGTCACCATACGGGGATATAAAACCTAGTATCGACCTAATCCTAGGAATAATACCTACTTGTTTACTATATTATAGAATGGATATAGTAGAGTTGAAATATTTAAAGGCTACACATGATGAGTTGGAATGTAAATGATTTATTAGACCAACTACATCACCCTGGGACACACCTTTTTTGTTCATATAGAAGGTAGATGGTAGTTTCTAGTTTTTATATTATCCTCATTGAAATAATGATATGATAAAGAATATATATCATCTTTCATAGATTGATTACTTCTTTGGCTAATTTAATGAATCCAAATGGCACATAAGTATTTATTTAACCTTATGATATCATCAAATCAAATATTGAAGATATGATTTTCAAAAATTGAATTTTTTAGTAGCTGGGGCCATTTTGAATATGTAATCATCACTGTTGGTATAACGAAAACACTATAAATTATCATTACTTTAATGAATCATATTTTATATAGTTATGATAATTCATTCATTGTGTTGTTTATTAATGATATTTAGGTTTATACTAGAAGTATGAATTACCATGGAGAGAACATGAAAATTGTATATAGTATGTTTCAAGAACTATTTTTGTATGATTATTTTTCTTTGTTTGACTTTTGGATACAATATAATCATCTCATTCGGCATTTCATTTCTAAAGTAACAATAATTTTTTATCCTAGATGGATGGAAAAAATAGTCTTCTAAATGACACCATATAATGTTTTTTAGGAATGTTGTTTCCAAGGATTAACATGTTACTGTCACAAATTTTTTCATGATTTTTCTATGATTTCTTCTACCACAACTATTCCAATATGTAATGGATATCCATTTATATAGAGTGATAAATGTATGAAATGGTTTTCGTAACTTAGGGCATATCTCACAAAAGTGACCATCCAAATATTATCATAACGAAGTAACATATATGTGGTGGATTATAATATGTCATGATCTGGTCTTGTTTGTTTTCTCATTTATGGTTACCATGTTCTGGCCTATGGTTCGAGGTAGTTCCAAGTGAATGAGAAGAATTATCCTACACATAACCTGGAATTGGGTACAGTTGTATATTGCTTAAAAATGGCGGTACTATCTTTTTTGAGAAAGGATCACAGTTATCATTGATCATAAGTGCTAGAAATATATATGTCATTACCAATACATGAAATTTATGAAAATAAGATGGATGAAGTACCTCCAAATGTTTAATTTCAACTTGATATACACACTTGGTAAAGATAATTGTGTAGAAGATGATTTGATTTAGAAATCATATAGAAAAGTTGTCTAAGAAGTTCATAGGCAATGGTCGTTGATGATAATGATTATTTTTCTGCATTTAGATTTTACCTCACATGGTGAATACAATGTTTTCAGTTCAGTGAGTCATATTCTAGACATGGAACTTTTTCTAAAAAATCTCAAACAAATAATTTTTACTCCATCACCATTAAAAAATATTTAAATTGAGGGTAGCCACTAGATAATTGAAAAATATATGATAATAAATTATTTTATTTTCAAAAATAGATAATAGTTCCTTCGTATTCTATGGTAAAACTTCATTCATCATATCACCATTTGAAATGGAATATTCATCTATGTGTTTAGAAAATGTACAAGGTAATGAATGTGATTTTATGGTGTGAAGGAATGGAAAAAATGGGTTCATAGAGTATGTTATTGAATGATAAAATTTCTAACTGGTAATGTAATAGAATTAAAGGAATACTGTTATAATATAGTCTATTCCTATACTTGTATGGTTGTGGGGTCATATTGTGATGAATATTTTATAGGCATATCAATAACGTTAAAAAACTGATGCTATATGGGTAGTTGTGGATCGTCATACTATGTTGGCACAATTTATCCTTATAAAATAATAAAACATTGTACAATACATATAAAAATCATATATCCAAGAATTATATGGTTACAAGGAGTTTCTTAATCGATTATTTCTGATAGAGACACCCGTTTAACTTCTCAGTTTTTACTGTCATTAGAACAGGATGTCGAAAGTCAAATGACATAAAGCATTGCATATCATCCAAAGACATATGTAAAATACAATGTACTATTCATACATAAGAAGATAATATTACAACATGTGTTATGGACATCAATGGTTCATTTGAGGATCATATTCCTTTAGTTGAATTCTATTATAACAACAGCTATCAGAAAAAAAAATGATTCCATATTTTGATATTTTGTATGGTGGTCCTTGTTTTTTTCATTTAATTTGGGAGGAAACATAAGATACATCATTTATTGTACCGATTCTTTTGCATCGTAGTATGGAGAAAAAATTAGAAGATTGGGAAATAGTTATAAAAACACAATTAAAATAGAATTACTATGTAGAAAATCATCACTGTCCATTATCTTTTCATGTGAGGGGTAATGTTTTCTTGAAAATGTCTCTGAGATGTGGTAAATGATATTTGGGGAAACCATGGAATTTAAATCCTTGTAATTTCATAGATTTTGAGGTCAGATAACATATTATAAGTGCTATGTATCAGTTACCATTAAAACCAATATTCGGTGTTGTCTATAACATCATTTATGTTTCTCAATTGAAGAAGCATCTCTCATATCCCCAGTATCTAATTGGCTTGTATCATGTTAATATTGAGCTAGATGAGACTTTTATTCATTTATAGAATATGTTCTAGAATGTTAGAAAAATTACTTGTGATAATTGTTTTGTGTGTGTTGTGATAGAATGGTTAGTTTCAATAATAAACACGGGAAAGATAAATGTTTATATAGGAGAAATGACCTAATTTATTTCAATTTTATGAGGATTGACATACCATTTGTGGTGAGAACATACCACCCATAGTTTAAGGTACATGTTTGTTTTTTGATTTTTCATTTTTTCCTAATGTTGTGGTTTAATTTAATTAGATGTGTGAATAATAGGGCTAAATGCTGGAAGATACCAAAGAAGAAATACACATCATGTAATGTTTATATGAGGTGAATGTTTTAGAGATGTATGATGTGAATATTTTCCACAGTTTTAAAACAATTCATGCTATGTGTGATATTCATGTCATATAAATTAGGTTTCCAAACAATAAAAATAAAGGCAATGAAAATATTGATATGTATGGCCACATGAAAATAAAAACAACATGAATGTTGGTTGCACACTATGTAAACGCAAATGTACATCATGTTTAGATACATAATTTTTTTCTCACATATCTTATACTTATCTATCTTGACTCCCATAATTTCCATAGGAAAATTACGTCGCTTTGGATATCCAAACCAAAGTGACATCAAGTCATTGAGTGGCTGTTTGTGGATTCCGAGGTTAGAGTTATATTGATCCTTCTCATATTGAATATACTTTTTCAATCTTGGTTGGAACCAAAAATCAGTTTTGTCATGCCTGAATCTATTTGTTATTATTTTTTTATGCTATCTTCTTGTATTTTGGTAAAGGAATAGGAAGCAATGTTATACACTTTGAAATTTTCTTGGATCTTCTATTCCAATCTAATTGATATAGGTTGTTTCTCTCCCACTATACAATTCAAGAACTTATTGGTATGTTATTTTCAAAATCATCTTGATTATTTGTCATAAATATTTTGTGTAATTTATTGGAAAACACATGTTTATGTGATTTCAGAAAGGGTGCTATTTGAATGAAGATATTTTTTGAAATAAATTTTTTCATGGAAAATATAGAATAACAGTGTGGTTTATGTTCATCTATATTGGCAAAGGAAAATAGTTGAAAATACCATAATAAAATAATAATTTTTTATGGGTAATGGTCTGACATATCACCAATAAATAATTAAAATTTGTGATAGAAAATGTTGAAAGTACCGACGTCATGTTCAACATCCAGTGATGGCTTGGTGATAAGAAGACTCACCACTAGTGAGTATATAGAGGATAATGGTCACATTAGTTATGTGTATGAATGAGTGTGAAATATTTTTATTATACCAATAGAAATGAAATAGTTTTAAAAAAATATCATTATGTTTTATTATATGAGTTCTATTTATGGGTGGGTCTGTTTTTTCTATCTACTTATCTCTTCTTTTTATAAACTGTGCTAACCTATTCTCTTACTATAGTAATGTGATTGGAATTATTTAGTGAAATTATAGTATGTTTCATACTCAACCCCTAATTTGGAACTTCCATTCATTTTCAGATTTCATTTACAGAGATACAAGGAGGTCTATTTTTTTAATTTCTCTTTTGGAGGTCAGTGACATCATGGTTTGGTCAAATAAGTTATAGATTTTCAGTGAATACATATTGGTTTTTGATGGAGCCACTATGGTGATGATGTATTTATACTTGGATTATAAGTCATTCAATTTTATCTATGTTTTTCTATTTTACTCTAATGTAATTATTTATTTGTCTTATTTTGAGTTTTGTGATTAATTCTCATGAATAATTTAGTCTATCTTGGATATTATTTATATATTTTTAGGTTGTTTTTTGTGGTAAATCATCCCCTAATGACCTCTAATTCCATATATATGTTTTTCTTTCCTTTGGTGTCCTGGGGATGTCTCCTAAGTCTAGTATTAAATCCCCTGTACTAAATCTGATAGGGGGGATGGGTTGTTACCTGGTGTGGCGGAAGTAATGTTATTCTTGAATGTTTCAAAGTTCCCCTGTGCTTTCCAAACATTGGGTCATCCAAATATTGATTGGTTTTATTGAATATGAAGGATTCCCATATCATAAATAGTTGGAATAAATAGAGCCTAAATTTTTTTGGGGTAAAAAAGGCATACATAAGAGTATTTATATGAGAACAACATAGAGTGTTTTCAAAACCGAAAAAAATATCTTCTCATAGAAGCTATGAAATGAAAAGAACACATGAGTTATATAATTATCATCCCATGTTGGTCTTTTAGAGTATGTAACAAATGTATTTTTATTCTTTGATTGAAGGAAGACAATTAATAGATTCTAAAAGGGGTTTTTTGGTTGTTTGATGATGTGATTTGTAGGAAACAACAAATGGTGTTCTCTGTCCAAGGGTAAGCTGTTGTTTCAGAAGCTTTAACAATGGAGTAATTTACTGTGTGACTTGTATAGAGAGAAAAATACATAGTGATGGACAATTTGAAAAGTATATTTTAGTACTTTTTATTACATGGCATTTAAGATTTATTTCCCTTTTAAATGGATGCATATTCATGTCAATCGGTAGATATAATTGCGTTATACATAATTAAAAATTGATTCATTCAGCTAAATCCTATTGTGGTTTGCAAGAGAGTTATTCTTAAATGGAGGTGGTTCGCAAAGGATGTTGTTAGCGAAGGGTCATCTCATGAAGGAGGATGTATTAAAAATAAATATCAGTTCATGGAAGGTCATTATGGGCTAATGTAGTCCACAAAGGAAGAGGGTCTTGTTATGAAATTGTGCTATGTAATCCAAGGATTTCATGATGGGGTTAATTCAGATGCTTAAGAAACAATATTAGTTCACAAAAGTCTCTCCATATGAACTCTCTATATGATGAGGTGCATTTCAACTATTAGGAAAAAACAAAGCATTATGATACAAATTTTTTTGATGAAATTATGAGGTGTTTCAGATCAATAGAAGATTTATTAGAAGGTTTAGTTCATACACTTAAATTAATAGTGTTGTGATCATTAAAATTGTGGTTGGTTGTAAACTAGGAGGGATAGTGAGTCCACGTCAAACTTTATAACATTTATTCCCTGACCCTAATTACCCAGAGTCAGTGCATTACTACATATAATTTTCATGATTACATGATATTAAGTCTCGAAAGACCAATTTGATTAGTAGCCTTGGCATTACAAGATGCATACATAAGTTTTACATTAAATCAAGAAATGAAAAAACAACAGCATTGTGTCCCCTTTGAACACACTCATGTCATATAGCCTATTCCCATAGGTTAATTATAATATACATCTTCGTATCCTAGAAAAAATAAAACATATAAAGGGATGAGATCAGATGCTCGGTAAGGATAAAAATATAGCAGAAACTATCATAAATAAAAATAAACATTTAATTCAATGTATAAGTCTAAAACAAAATGTTTTTATAAATAAGCTTCAGAAAAATATAGAAATGATAAATCAAATAATTCCATTTACTTAATAACATGGATATTCTACTAGTGGAATAATCATATGAAATATTAATAGATATTTTCATAATTATGGATTGCATAATGTTGGACAACATACCACATCATCAAAGCCTCATTCTAAGACAAAAAAAAGTGATTTTTTCAGGGCCCTGTGCCAAGACACTAGTTTTTCTCATGAGAACAACCGATGAATCGAGGAGCGATAGAGGGCTCCACCCACTACATACTATTTCCAATGCATTCCTCATGTGAAAATGTTGAAACGTAATCTAAAGATTCGTATTAAAACTACCATACAAAAAGTCAATATTTAAACCACGAACCATGAATGGTATAAAAATAACGCACCCAGAGTCAAACATAACTCATTCAATACAATATGGAAGATAGTATTATAATAAATAATCATCAATAAAAGTTAATTAATGATATTGAAATAGAAGAAAATAATCATTAAAACTAATTGAGTTCCATATTCCTTTTTTCTTGAAAACATTTAAAAGTATCACTATTTATCAAGAAGATGTTAAAAATAGATTTTATAATCAAAGTGACTCATACCACTTTGAAAAATTTAAAAAAAAAATTTATTTTAAAAAATTTATGTTCATATAAATAAATCCTTAAAATCATTTATAAAACATTAACATTAATGAGAAAGATTTATAATAATAAGTCTTTAAAGCATTTAAAATGATATTTTAGTTAGAGTTCATAACCAAGTGAGATACATTTGAATACAAATAATTGTGGTAATAAAAAATTTATAATATCATGAGAATAAAGGGATTCATGATATACTATGTCAAAGTACAGTATATACACCATAAAAAAGTGAATTGGGGCATAAAAACAAATAAGTCTCAATAGAATGTAAATTGAGATGAAATCCCTTATAAAGACTGTATCCTTAAGTTAAGGAAAAATAAATGAAGTAATTATGTGTGATAAATATAAATACACTCAATATGATTGGATATTATGTTTAAATAAATCAGAGGAAATTCACAAATATTCTTGTAACAACAACACCAATGACTTGGATGTTTACCATAATGAACGGAAATTGAGTTAAGATTAATCCTATCAAGATCATATTGATGACTTTAGAATTTATCAATGGAGTGATTATGTGTATAAAAAGTATATCCACACAAAAGGGGAGTGGAAATTATTACATAAGTAAATAAATAGTGATTTCACTAATAATCATAGAGTAAAATAATCAATGATGTTTGCGTAAAACACAATGAGTGGAAATTGAAATTAGAAACTCCCTTACCGATTAGGTAAGTTACGAAACATACACCCCATGAATGATGAAAAATACAATGAAGTTTTAAATACACATAAATTAATGTATATTACACAAGGAATACAATCATGGGAAGTACATACCCCACACGAAAGAAAACAGTGGCTATATAGCATGAATCTCATGGGAAAAAGAAGTGAGATGAAAATCCCTTACCTTGTAATTTTCAATAGTTGTGGTTAAGTTAACCTCCAGTATAATGGTGAAATAATTGTTATTAAATTTTAAAATAATCACATACATATATATGATGTCATATATTATCTTCTAATATTTCTTTTCTAATGATATTTCAATAGTATCACTGTTTTGGGTGTTAATTGATTCGTTTTCCTTTATATGTTTTGTTCAGTAAGTCATGTTTGATATGGATATGATGTATTTTATTCATATACAGAATTATATTAAGTTCATAAACAACATTTTTAATCATTAAATGAAATTTATTCTTGAATGGTTATGATAGGGAATGAATCTCATCACGTTCTTGGAGATAGTAATCTGTACGTACACACATATGGTGATTTTTTCATTCATAGGATGGATAAAATAATGAATATGGTTGTAACATATTTATAATCACATCACTGTTTTTATAAAATACTGGATTTATTATTTTCTTATGGAAACAATAACTAATGAGGAAGTGGAAGAAGAAAATAACATTGAAAGAAGTGATGAAATTATTACCTCTTCATTGGGTGCTTCCTTTTGATTTGATCGAAATGGATCCTTAGAAAGCCTTTATAATAAAATTAAGGCCTCTAGGTTAATGTGAGTATAGTTGAGAGGATATTTTATTAGGGTTTGGTTGAGCCAAATGGCTTTGGAAGTGTGAGTTTGAGAGAAGGGGAAGTACCCTTTTATAAAAGAGGTGAGGGTCACTTTTGGAAAATCTTGAAATATTAATTTATTATACAATCATATTTGGTTTATAATATATCCAAAAGGATTAATATAGGGGATAAGGTGGGTATGGGTCGAAAAAATCTCAAAAAATAGGTTTTAGATAGGTTTAGGTCACCATTTTAACCTTATCCTTTATATTTAACTATTAGGTAAATAGTTTAACTTTTTCCGTGTATTCTTGTATTATTATAATTAATGGTTTAAAAACATACTATAAAAAGACAATAGAACGCCAAATGGTTCATTAATAAAATCTCTATCATAAGATGAGACTTTTGGAAGAGCCCTATATTTTTAGGAATATTATATCATTAAATAATATATTATTAGTTTTAAAACACATTTATGTCAATTTTGACACTATTTAGTATTCAATTTTTGTGAAAGTCAAAAAAACATGATTAGTTTGACTACAATAAAATAAGTCAACTATAAAATGTCATATTAACGTATAAAAATAGTTTAATGCATCAAAAGTCTCATTTTACATTTATTTGGATATTTATAATATCAATTATTTTAATAATTCATTAATAAGGTAATTACTGCATCATAATTGAGTCATATATAAATTAACTTATTTAATGTCTAAAAATTATAAATTAATTTTAATTATGTAGGAAATATTTTTATCTTTATAATGAATATTTATATTCAAATTTATCTTATGTATTACCTTATATTAAAAAAATTGTTTTGAAACTTTGAATTTAAAACTTCTAACACTTCTTTAAATAAAATAATAATAAATGTCCTAATCTAATACATTTGGGTACAAAAATATCATATTTTATTCATATGGTTGATTTTGGTTGAAAAAAATTATCTAATAGAATTAGTACATGTGTTATGGTAATTATAATATCATTTTTAACTTTAATTACCATATTTAATTTTAACCGTGATAAATAAAATTCAAAAGTTAATATTCACCAAAAGTTATTTTCATACTATTGAACCACATTTTATATACTAATTTCAACTGTGGATCTCTAATTTTGTAAATAAAATTCACAGAAGAGGTTAAATTATGTTTTATGCAAATTTTCAAATGTTCCAAGAAGGTGTGAAAAAGACGTCAAAATGTTCAATAAAATTTAACACATCTAATTTTATTATAAATTGAATCAAATCAATTAAATTGAACTTATATATGTATAATGTATCTATTTTTACCTGAAATAAATTTAAATAAAATTAATAAATATATAAATAAAAAGTTTGTTTTAAACAACAACGTAGTGTTTTTTACTATTCATAAAAAAATGATAGTTTTCCGAAAAAAAACAAAATATTACCCCTAAGAAAATTTTGATATTCGAAATTCAAAAATGATTTATATTTTAAAATATTAATAAAATTTTATTTTTATTAATTAATTTAAAAAATATTCCCATTTTTATAACCAAAAATCATGTTTTTGAGATGTAAAAACTATCCAAAATTTGACATGTGTTTATGTCCAATTTAATTATAAAATTACTGCCAATGACCAACATTGGATTAAATGATAAAAATATAATCTAATTATTCTTAAAAAAAATTAAAATGTATAATTTAACAATATAAATTATTTTTATTAAAAAACTTGTTTTCAATTAAAATTTTGTATTTTTCACAATAAATCAAAATATGAATGTTATCAAAAAAATCATTTAAAATTTATCCAAACTAAAATTTTAAGTCCCAATTCTAAAGAAGAAGATTTTATTGTAAAATTAAATATATAAAAATTTCATATATTGGATTTAAAAATGGTTTGGCATTACAAGGTGGTAAAATTTCATTTTTTGAAAAATACTTGTTCTATATGAAAAATATAATTTGTTACTATATTATGTATGAGAAACACATACTATGGATGTTAAAATTATATGGAGTATATAAAATAAAAAATTTAGTTAATGCTAATCAAAACTGTTTTTTGAAAGACATGTTTGATAAGTCATTGTGTGCTCGAATCCGGTCTTGCATGTATCACAAACTATTGAATTACTTTAAAGAAAATAACATACTATGAAATTTTGGGGTCTTACATTCTTTCCCCATTATGGAAATTTCATCCTTGAAATTTTAAAATTGGTCATGGGAACTTCATTGAATATCCAATATAAAAAAAAATTCAATTAGAATATCAATTTAAAAGAAAGAAAGATAAGTACAATGGTCACCCAGGATAACCCATACTAGGATTACATGTAGGAAAAAATGGATACTAGAGATTAACTAAGTTTCAAGTTATGATTGAGTATGATGTAAAACGTGATCAATATAATGTTAACAATAAGAATATCATAAAATTTTGATGAGTTAAACGGTCATTAGTTTCCTAGTAGGAAAAGTAAATGCACAATGTTTTTTGTTTAAAGTTAAATTTCATAAAGTTGAGGAATTTATTTGTGAGATTGTCTTAGAACATAAAGAGATATAATTAAATTTTAAGTTAATTTTCATCATTTAATAACTTTTGACCACTACCTCGTCTTTTCTCTAAACGACGATAATTAAAGATGACTTGTTCACACCTAAAGCTCTAGAATCAACATCTATATAATCACATAATCCATAAAGGATGAAATATATATTTCCCTTTCCATTAGAGATCAACCAAAACCAGTTGGTTGGTAAACGATCAAATGATCCCCAAAATGGATAATCTATTATTGAATGAAATACTAATCTTAATATCCAAAATTACACATATAATACCCAATGATCAATAAATACCTTTCAATAAACAATTTTCCTTAAAATACATCAATATAATCCAAACTATGATTGAAACCCAAATCTCATAATAATTTAATCACATAGTCTTTTATATTATATCTTAGAATTTGTCTCTAAATAACATAATTTACTCTTAAAGTATCATACATAAGTGTAATTATCCAAATCACATATTCTTTATGATAGGTTAATCATTTCCATTAATAACCTAAATCTTTATAAAAAACATAGACTATTCCAAAATAAAAAAAATCCACCATTAATCCTCAAATGAATTACATTTATCACTTAATCCCCAAATCATTTACCTATAACAAAGATACCCATTTGATAAAATATATGATCCCAAATCATCTTATTATTGATCAATAAAATCATTTAACTAAAAATAATTAGTCACACTAACCAGGGACATCACATTGTCCAGTGGTAGGTGATAAGTCATAGTCGCACTTTGGTTGTGGGTTTGATTCCCGCAGCTTCGTCATACATAAAGGGTTTTCACATGCACTGTGTGTAGTCCTTTTTCAGAAAATATTTTTTTTAACATTCCCAAAATTAGATAAATTCCTTAAAATAATCATAATATAATTTAACAATAAATGTTTTCTCATATATCATGTTTTAATCCCTAAAATTATTAACATGTAATTGCCTCAAATTCAAGGATCATATAATCCCAAATGGTTCTTTATAACTATATCAACAAAAGAAAAGACAATTATTTTTCAAATAGAATTTTTACATAACAAACTGCAGGGTTATTCATACAAGAGGAAAGTCATACAAATTAATCCCATCAACAAAGATCATTAATACATTAAAAAATTTCTATATCCATTTATTTCCTCATAGGTTCTTCTTTGACCTAGTGGTTATACTATAAAATAGAGAATAGATTAGGGTAATTCCCAGATCCCCTACATTTATAGAAAATTAATGTAAATAGATTATTTGGATCATTTTTATTTTCCTCCATAATACTCTTCATTTTTACTCGAGAATGATTTACTTTATATCCTTATTTACCACACATAAAGCATTTCTTTGTTCTATTGAGACACATTCCTCGGTGTCTCCTTACAGATTTCATGCATGATTAAAATTGATATTTCTTTTCTCCATGGTCTCCCCTATTGGGGATCTTATCATTATTCTCCTTTCTCTTATTTGTTGAGTTTGGGAGTATGTTAATGTATTTATTGTTGGTCAAATTTTTGGGAACCTTATTCGTCATGCACATGATTTCTTTTACGCCTATCAACATTCCATTTAGTTGCTTATTTCCAACATCATTCCCACCATGTATATCATGTTCAATGTTACTATGAATTCCGTGGAATCCATCCATTGACTAAAACTAAAAATCATAGTGTAAGTAACAATAGTCATAAAATCACATAGAGAATATAATGACACCATATTTTCAATCGAAAACATCTTAAGATTTACATATGTTATTTATTCTCATCTTATATTATAATCCATCAAATTGGTTTGTAATGAAAATGTGAATTATACTAAGAATATCTCTTAGGAGATCATTACCAAGAGTGAAACAAGGACCATTTTCATGCACATGTTTCCATTCGAGTATAGCTCAAAGCGGTGTTTTCAGGTTTTACCCCAACGTACCTATGTAACAGAGCTACCTCTACCAGCTCATATCCAGATAGGGATGTATTTCATGGAAAACCCACAAAATATTTACCTTAGATTTTTTTGAATGTTCTTCTATACTAATCCTCAAATTCTATCATTGGTTAGTGTTTTCTAATCAAAGTTTTTCTAAATCTATCTTCCATGGTTTGTACTAAAATTTCTCTGATACCAACTATAACGCCTTAACCCTAATTACCCAAATTCAGTGCATTATTACATAACATTAGAATGATCAAAAGAGATCATGTCTTTAATGAATGACTAGTTTAGTAGCCTTGGATGTACTAGATACATACATAAGTTTTAAATTTCATCATGAAATAGAAAAGCAAAAACATTGTGTCCTCTTTGAAGACACTCATATCCCTTAGCCTATTCATGCCGGTTAATCATACTATAATTATTCATATCCTGGTAAAAATAAACCATTGAAACAGGTGATATTAGATGATCATTAAGGATAATAGTTAATGGGAAACTATCATAAATAAGCATAAACATTTAAAGAAATGTACAAGACTAAATCAAAATCCTTTTAAACATTAAATTAAGTATATAACAGAAAAGATAAATAAAATAATTCCATTTACATATTCACATAGATATTCTACTAGTCGAATAATCACATGTAATATCAATAGCTAATTTCATAATGATGGAATGCATAATTTCGGACATCAAAACCACATAGTCAAGGCCTCATGACAAGACTGCAAATAACGATTTTGCAAAAGCCTTGTGCCAAGACATTAGTTTATATCATGAGACTTATCGATTCATTGTGGAGCTATAGAGGGATCCACCTGTCACTTACTAAGTCCAATGCATTCCTCATGTGAAATGGTTGAAACATAATCTAAACATTTTTATTCAAACACACATACGAAATGTCAATATATTAACCATAAACCATGAATGGTATAAAAATAGATCATCCACAGTCAAACATAACTCATTCAATATAATATAAAAGATTTTATTGTAATAAATTAACATTAATAAAGAATAATTAAGGATATTGACATAGATGAAAATAATCAGTCAAACTATTTGAGCGAAATATCCCATTTTCTTGAAAACATTTAAATTTATCGTATTTATCAAGAAGCTATTAAAAAAAGATTTTTTTAATCAAAGTGCTTCATACCACATTTAAACATTTAAAAGGAGTTTTAATTTTAAGACATTTATTTACATATAAATAAATCCTTAACACCATTTTTAATACATGGACATTAATGAGAAATATTTAGAAGATTAATTCTTTAAAACATTTAAAATGATATTTTAGTTATCACTCCTAACAAAATGAGAGAAATTTAAATAAAAATAATTATGGTAATAAAAAATTTATAATATTATGAGAATAAATGAATTCATGGTATACTATGTCTAAGTACAGTATATACACTATACAAATGTGAATTCATGCATAACAACAATAAAGTCTCAATAGAATGTAAATTGAGATGAAATACTTTATAAAGACTATATCATTATTTTAAGAATAAATAAATGACATAATTTTGTTTGAAAATTATAAATACACTCAATATTATTGGATATTAAGTGTAAATAAACCATAGGACATTCACACATATTCTTGTAAAAACAACACCAATGACTTGGATGATTTACTCAATAAATGGAAATTGAGTAAAGATTACTCTTATCATGTTTATATTGATGAATTTATAGTTTATAAATAGTGTTATTATGTGTATAAAATGTATATACACACAAAGGGGGGATGAAATTACAATATAAATTAATAATTAGTGATTTCAGACATAATCTTGGATTATAATAATCAATGAAGTTTGCGTAAAACCCAATGAGGGTAAACTGAAAGTAGATATTGCTTTACAGATTTGGTAACCTACGAAATAAGAATCCCATGAAAGAAGGATAATACAATGAAGTTGTAAATACCCATAAATTAAAGTATATTACCCAAGTAATACAATTATGGATAGTACATACACCTTAAAAAAAGGAAATAGTGGCAATATATCATGAATTTCACAAGAGTAAGAAGTGAGATGAAAACCCCTTACCTTGTAATTTTCCATAGTTGAGGGTATGTTATCCTCCTGTATAATGGTGAAATAATTGTTATTAAATTATACATGTACCACATAAGTAAATATGATATCATATATGATCTTCTAATATTTCTTTGTTATCGATATTTCAGTAGTATCATTGTTTTGGTTGTTGACTGATTCGTTTTCCTTTATATGTTTTGTTACATAAGTCATGTTTATTATATATATGATTTATTTCATTCATGTGAATAATGATATTATGTTTTTAAAAATTATTTTTAATCATAAAAGGAAAATTATTTTTGAATGGTTACGGTGGGGAATTAATCTCATCGTGTTCGTAGAGATGGTAATTCGTACCTAGGCATGTTTGGTGACCTTATCATTAATTGGATTGATAGAATAATAAATCTGGTTGTACCATATTTATAATAACATCACAGTATTTATATGGTAATTTATATATTATTTTTTTATGTAAATAAAAAATTAAGTGGAAGTGGAAGAAGAAAATAACAATGAAAGAGGTGATGAAATTATTACATCTTCTTCAGGTGCTTCCTTTTGATTTGATCAAAAGGTCACCGTAGGATGGATTTATGATCAAATTAAGGACTATAGGTTGAAGTGAGGGTATTTGATAGTATATTTGATCATGGGTTGGTTGAGCCAAATTTATTTGGAGGTGTGATTTTAAGAGAATCATAAATACCCTTTTATAAGAGAGGTGAGTGTCACTTTAGGAAAAGTTTGAAATATTAATTTATTATACAATCATATTTGGTTTATAATGCCTCCAAATGAAATTATTTGAAGGATAAGGTGGGTATAGGTAGAAAAAATCTCAACAAATAGTTTTAGATATGTTTAGGGTACTATATTAACCTTATCATTTAGATTTAACTCTTAGTTATATAGTTTAAATTTTACCATGTATTCTTGTATTATTAAAATAAAATGATAATAAACTTACTAAAAATCCAAGAGAACCCCAAGTTGTTAATTAATGACTTATATATCATTATATGAGTCTTTTGGTCTATCCTTATATTTTTTGGAATATTATAACATTTAATAATAAATTATTTGTTTTAAAAACTTGTTTATGTCAATTTTGACAGTATTTTGTATTTAGATTTTGTGAAAGTCAAAAAAACTTGATTAGTTTGAAAAAAACGAATTAAATCAATAATAAAATTCTATATTAACATTGAAAATTATTTTAATGCATCAAAAGTCTCAATTTACTTTTATTTGGATATTTATAATAAAAAATATATTAATCTTTCGTTAATAAGTTAATTACTGCATCATCATTGTGTCATAAATAAATTAAATTATTTAATGCCTAAAAATTATAGTTAAAATACCTTTTTTAGGAATTATTTTTATCTTTATAATGAATATTTATAGATTAATGTTTCTTATGTATAACCCAATATTAATTTTTTTAGTTTTGAAGATTTAGAATTTATATTTTTTTAACTCTTCATTAAATAAAACTAATAATAAATATTCTTATCTATTTCATGTGGGTGCAAGAGGATCATATTTTATTCCTAAGGTTGATTTTGGTCGAAAAAACTTATCCAATAGATTTAGGACACGTGTCCGTGTAATTATATTATCATTTTTACCTTTCATTACCCTATTTACTTTTAACAGTGGTAAATAAAATTCCAAAGTTACTATTCACCAAAATTGTTTTCATCCTATTAAACCACATTATAAATACTGATTTCAACCATTTCTCTCAGATTTTTGAAATTCAATTTACAGAAGAGGTAAAATAACATTTTATGCAAATTTACAAATGTGCCTAGAAGGTGGGTAAAAGACGTTAAAATGTTCAATAAACATTTGTACATCTATGTTTATTATAAAATGAGTCCAGTTAATTACATTGAACTTATATAGGTATTATGTATCATTTTTTACCTAAATTAAATTGATATAAAATAAATAATTATTTAAATAAAAATTCGGTATTAAACTATAACGTGGTGTTATTCACTATTCATAAAAAATTGAATGTTTTCAGAAAAATAACAACAAGTCAACTTAATATAAATTTGATATTCCAAGTCCAAAAATTATTTTTATTTTGACTATTTCAAAACATTTAAGTTCTATTATTTAATTTAAAAAAATATTCCCATTGTCAAAACCAAAAAAGCCGCTTTTCGTGAAGTAAAAACTATCAAAAGATTAATATGTGTTTATGTCCAAATTAAATATAAAATTAGATCCAATGACCAATATTGGATTTAATAATAAAAATATAATTTAATTATAATTAAAATCCATTTGAATGTATAATTTAACACTATTAATTATTTGTATTAAAAAGTTGTTTTCAATTAAAATTTTGTATTTTTCACTATTCATCAAAATATGAAAGTTATCAGAAAAGCACTGAACATTTATCCAAATTTAATTTTTATGTCTTGATTCTAAAAAAGAAAATTATTTTTTCAAATTAAATATATAAAAGCTTCAAATATTGGATTTAAAAAGGGTTCGTCTTTAAAAGGCGGTAAAATTTCATTTTTTTGAAAAATACTCCTTTTATCTGAAAAATTGAATTTGATCTTATATTATGTCTTTGAAACGCATAATATGGATGTTAGAATTATATAGAGTATATAAAATTCAAAATAAATTTATTTCTATTTATAACCAATTTTTGAACAGCTTGTTTGGTATGTCGTGGTGCGCTCGAACTCGGTCTTGCGTGTTGCACCAGCTACTGAATTACTTTAAGGAAAATAACAAACTACGAAATTATGGGGTGTTACAATAATAATAGTTTAAATTATAGGATTTGTTACAAATGCCTATTTACTATGTGTTATCCTTGAATATAGCCCAATCATGTTGAAACATGCAAAATTGATGTGTCTCATGCATACATTCATCTATATTCACAAAAATTTATATGAAGTAGAGAGATGAATATTTTTTAACGATGAAAAAATTACATATAGGGTAGTTTTTTTAATCTTTCATACAATGATTCACCCCCACCCCACGAAGGGTAATTTACCCAGTTAGACTATTCTTTGGAATCAGAGTGTGTTTTTTCAGTGCTTCTATATCACAGATTTTAATGGATGGTTTCAACAAAAATGGGATTCTGATATTCTATAGAATCAATTTTCCATTATGGAAGAATCAGATGCAATAATACAAAAAACCGTTAGGTATGGATCTTTTACTGTAGCAATGCATGGTATTTCAGTAGGTGCAGATAATGGTTCTTTATTAGAAGATTAAATTAGGTAATTGGATGGTAATGCTGTAAGAATAAATTATTTACGGACATAGCTGTCCAATTAAATAGATAAAAATTTGATGTCATGTAATTCAATGTTTGAATTGTGAGAAAAACTATTTTATACGTATTAAGGTGGTTCAAATGTCAATGAATAAAAGATGTAGGTTTTGTTGAAAAAATATAAAGACTTTAGAATGATCCACAATGTGTTTTTAGAAAAGTTAATTGACTATTTTAAAGTTCTTATGGAAGAAATGCATGGTCTAATAAAAATTGAAAAATATGTAATGATTAATAAGTGGTTCTTGAAAATACATCCACATCAGTTCAATCTAAATGTATCTATGCTAGATGATAAAGATCCAACGAAAATGAAAATATATATCCATAATGGTACTCCTATAACATACAAGATGAGAAATAATTATATTGAGTCTATGGAAAAATGAAGTGTAATTATGTGGAATTCAAGGCCAAGAAGAATATCATTGTCGATGATGAACAGGAAGAAGAAGAGTAAGATGAGGTTCTGCCATTCCTTTCATTAATTTTTCAAAGAGGAAAAGAAAAGTTCACATGGAAAATATTACTCACCTGCATTCATTTTGGAATGGTTGGACATGTAGTAGATAGATCCCCCAAGTTATTTCAACATGATGATGAGGATAAATTCCAAATTCCCATGAAATTTTCATTAGCCTATGTGAATGTTAAGAAATATTTTAATATAAATTAATTCACAATGAAAATATTCACTCTTAAAATTACTATTAACACTATAAAAAATAACCCAATTAGAGGGGGTTTGTTTAATTTAAAAAAGGGTTATATCCCCTTCTAATCATATTAGTGGTAGTTATGATGATCCTCCATTAATGTCCCCACATAATGTTGTTAGTAGTGGTTTTTTGGAACAGCTGGAAAAGTGATGAATATATTTGAAGTAATTATAATAGAGGTTGTTGGGAGAAAATACCTCAAGGAATTCTCTCGGTATTTTTTGGGTGTAGTTGTGCTTGGTGATAATGCCAGATGACCGCAAATAAAAATGGTTGGTGTTTTCCAAAGAAATGTTTTAATGTGGTGCAGTTTCCCAGTGTTTTCAAAATTTTGGGGCCCCAAAATTGGGAATATGTGTGAATGATGGAGAATGAAATCGGAAAAGGAAGAGGAATGAGGAGCCTGAGGCATGGATCGTGTACCATGTCAATGAAGGGTATGCAGCCGTGCACCAGGTAGCGAGAACGGTACGTGGATGCAGTTCGTGAAAAAAAAATTGTTCACAATGGATGACAATGTTGTACATAGATGTGGTTCGCAAAATGTAAAACGGTTCACGGTGGATGGCGGTGCGGTTCAAAGAGGTGCTAATGTTGGTGGAAGTGGTCGACCATGTAAATGAAAAGGCGGTACACAAGGCACATAGGAAAACGGTTTGTTGCCGACTTGAGGTTCTTGGTGGCTAGAAGATCGGTATACTGAGGAAGCCCAATTTAAGATTCGGTAAATCTCGATTCAGTGGATTAAGTGGATATCTTTTCCTATATAAGAATCAATAATCCCACTGATTACTGTGGAGATGGAAAATTATTAGAGAATACATTTTTCTCTGGGAATTCTGTGAAGTCCGAAGGATATTTTCCAAGGGTGGTTCGTGAAGGCTAAGGTGGTTTTTGCAGGAGTAGTTCTACTGATGGTGTTTCCAGGGATTCTTAACTACCTAAGGAAGTCTGGTATGTGGAGGAGGAAGAATGGTACACTGATGAAAATGACTCGGAACGTAGTGAAGGAATCTCTGTACATGAAAGGGGGTGTTCTGTAAGCGGTACGCGGAGGGGAGCTATGGTATGCGGAAGGGAAGGCAGTCTATGAACAATGAACAACTGACGGACAAGAGGAGTTTCACAGAATCAATATGTGGGATCATTATACGATCACTATGGAAGAGTTAGGCCGTGGATGAAGGTTGATTCACTGTAGTGGCGATGGAATGTGAAGAAGGTTCCCCTCATACAAAACCAGGTACTCAGTACGCAGGGGAGGAAGGTGGTTCACAGTTTCTTAAAGGAAGGTTGAGAAGGCATCAATTAAGTTTGAAAATTTATTTTCTAGTACCCAGCAGTACTCTAGAAGGTGGACTTCATCTACGGGTGAAAACTAAACTTCAAAAAATCATTTACCTAATGTTATGGATGTAGGAATTCATGAAAATAAAGGGACCTTTATGTCCAAAAATTGTGTTCATCGTACAAGTCGATAAACTGTGTGTGGTTTCTTTTCCAAGAGCAGTGAAAGAAGGAAGAGGAAGACAATGACCCTTTCCACAGACAGTGATCTAGAGAAAGAGGCAAAGAGGGTGACCCTTCAGAATGCATTGAGAATACCCTAAACATTGTAAAGGCTGTGAGCCTAGGCATAGAAGATCTAGCCCGAACATTATAATCATTATATTCTATGAACCTTAGAAAATTTGGTACATCATCACATTGCCATTGTATGCTGCTTGGAAATAGCCCTATGAGGGTGAACCAAGTAAAAATCATTGTGTCATGTGCATGATTTCATATCAGTCTATATATTGTCACGGAAGGAAGAGAGAATTGAGTTTTTCCTAACAACGAAACAAGATCAAAAATGGAGAAAGTTTTAATATACCATACCCAAATTCACCCCCTCAGGGTATTCGACCTAGTGGACCTAACAGAGGTGCTATAAACCCCCTATAATTTCCCCATATAATCAATATTTAGATTTTTTTAACCCCCTCAATGTTATTGATCAAATTAGCACTGGGTTCGAACCACCGCTAATTGAGTTGGATGAGATACATTAGTGGTAGTTCTGGGAACTTCCTCTCTTTAATACTCAATTGGTAGTGGTTTTAACCCCCTATTATTGAACCATATTATATATATTTTTTATAACCACATCTAAAATTATATGTATTTTTAAATCCTCATGCAAATTCCCCTGCCCTCTATTTCACGACACCCAACCACTTTCCATTCCAGGGCCACACTCGCGCACCCTCCATTCACTAGATAGCTCTCTCCCTTCCGTTCCCTCGACATCTCCCTACCTCCCATTCTAGTGCCACACCCGTGTGGTTCCTCCCGTTTTAGTACCGTCACTCATGGTACATCCCTCCTCTCTCGTTCTCATTCACCTACGCACCATTCCACCTTCCCTGATGAGTTTCAAATCCACTAGAACACGATTGAACTCCCATCGACTATACCACCAAGGAATTTGGATTTTATGAATATAAATATACATTGTTTCTATTTATATATATTATGAACCTATTTCAAATAAATATTATTTAGAGAAATATTTATATACATATATTATTATATAAAGTAATAAATACATTTTTTATATTATAAAATTATTTATTTATTTTACAATACGAATATATTATAGTAAATTTATTCATTTATGTAAACAATATATTGTATGTGTGTATTTACATACATTTGAGTATATTTTTTATAATTCTATTTATGTTATGTAAATACCCATATGTTTTTATATGGATACATTTATAAATATATTTATGTAATTTATTTATGTACTTAAATACATATTTATATATTATGTAGATTTCTATTTGTAATATATTATATATACATATAAGTACTTATTTTAAATACTTATATAATGTACTTAAAAATATACTTTTATAATGTATTTGAATACATATATTAATTATTATGTAAATTAGTAAATATTTATTAGATTGATTATAATTATATTATATTTAATTAATATTATTTGAAATATATATATATGAAATAAAATTTATGCCAAAATTTATATTATACATAATAAATATTACATGAAATACAATTTATACAACTATTGTTTATGAAATAAAAGTTATACAATGATTTATATAATGTTATATGAAATACAATTTATACAAATATATAATTAATATTATATGAAATTCAATTTATAAAAAATATTTAGTTAATGTATTTTCATACATATATTTATTATCATTCACATTAATATAAATGTTTTTAAATAAATATAAATGTATTAAATTATGTACATTAATACATATATATATATATATATATTTTAGTAAATATGGCTGCATAATATTTTGAACATTAATATATATTTAATTTTATAAATTTGATATCATATAATATTAATTATATATAATATAAATTATGAAAATATTATTTAAAAATATATTTATTATTATTATAATATAGACTGTAAAAACCACAAGAATGGGTTTTTATATTATTTATTTTCCAAATAAAATATATTTATGTATATATTTATATAATATTTTTATTCTTTTATGTTATATATAATTAATTTTATATGAAATAATTTTTTTTAATAAATACATATATATATACATATATATATTTGTGTAAATAAAAATAAAAAATTCAATTTATGAATACATATAAATACAATTAAATAATATAATATATTTAAAAATATATAATATTCTTAATTGAAAAATATATACTAAATTAATTTATAATAAATTTTGTATACTAAATATATATAAAAAGATTATATAATATATTTAAATTTATATTTAATAAAACATTTTTAAAATAATTCATATATTATAAATATATAATATATATTTATATTTATATTTAGTTTTTACTATATTATAATTATTTTTAAATATAATATAATATGAATGTTTTTATACATTAATATATAATAAAAATTTATTTAATATAATATAAGTATAATATAAATCAGAATATAATTGTATTATATTTATAAAACCATATATCACTTTTATATATTTGAATAATAATATTTATAATTACATTTATGTTATGCATATCAATATTTATAGATGTATACATTTTTTATATGTATAAATATTTATTTAAAGTATTTATATAATGCCTTTATATCTATATGTTTATAATGAATTTAAAAACACTTATATATTCTTTTTTATGTATTATATATATATATATGAACACTTGCACATTCATACCCACACATATATATATTATAAAATTATAATTTATGAGAGATTTATTTGAAAAAATAATTAAAAATTAAGATGGGGTTAAAACCCCCGTATAATCAATGGAACTAGAGGCAATTCATGAATCCCCTATAATGTCACAAATTAGGGATGGTTCATAACAACTTAGAATTTCTTAACTTTGAAGTGGTTTAAAACCCCCTATAATCATATGGATTAATAATTGTTCATGAACCCCCTTTAATATAAAAATTAGAGGGGGTTGTGAACCCCAACTATTTCCTTTTAAATTACAATTTTCATGTTATATATATATAACAGCTAATATATATCCAAATGGATATTATATATATATATAGTACCTCAAAAATAAGACATAAAAAATAGGCCCACTAATAATTTAAGTAGCAGTGGTTTTGACATAATTTCCTTTAAAATCCAACCAAATATTTGGAAAAAACATTATAAAACATTTAGATGTGGTTGTGAACCCCCTCAAAATTCATTGATTAGATAGAATTGGTCAAAACCCCCTCTAAAATGAATTTTGTTGGTGTTTGTGCATCACCCCCTCTTAAAACCCACTGATAATCAACTTTTTTTTGAAGAGTTAGAATAATATGAGGTTGAAGATATGGAGAACTTAATGGATCCCGGAAAAAATGATACAGTGGGAGTTGTAGGTAGCACCCTGGAATGGGAATAAATAATAAAAAATGAAGAATATTTTCAAGGAAGTGTTGATCTCTATGTTGAATTAGAAGCCCCTCTTGAAGAGATATATTTTTTGTTATCTAAAAAAATAAAAAAAGGGGAGTTAATGATCTAAAATAATATATGTAGTTGTAGGATGAAGATATTTCTGAGATAAAATATGAAATTCAAAAGCAAACGTCTTCAATTTTATAGAACTACGAATATTTCTTTGATTACAAGCCTGATGTTGAATAATAGAAACCAGTAATTGATGGTTTGAATAACCAAGAAAAAGATGAAATCAAACATATCAAAGAAAATGAAGAGAAAATTACTCTGTCCAAATAAAATATGGATGGGGGTATAATATTCTAGTAAAATAGAAGCAATTTTCATACAAAAATGACAAGGATTTTACATGACACCATCACAAACATAAATATGCGGTAATTTATGACATAACGAAAGCTCCAAATCTATGTTTGAAAATTTATTTCTGTATAAATCAGAATATGAAGACTCATAAAACTGATGGATGAAATTTTCCTATAACAATTTTTTAAGAATACGTGTCATGTCATCTCTTATTTTGGTTGAAATACGGGACAATCAAAAAATGTATGCTCCATATAAAAAAGGTATTGTATGGATTATGATAAACCAAGATTACCATATAATGATCAATTATCAAATAATCATTTTGGTTATTACTATTTATTATGGAGAGGATTTGAACACATGGATAGATATTGATCATCAACAAAGAACACAAATATTCCAAGGAAGACCCAAAGTGATTATAAGTAGTAGATCATTAAATCATCGAATGAATTAAAAATTAAAAATAGATTATCATCTCTTCAAGATGATGTCGTACCAATATAATCTAACGAAGATCAAGGTGATCAATCAATAACGGGGTATGAAGTCAAAGATGTGGATAAAAAAAATAGAGCTGAGCAGGAAGGGGTTGTATGGATTTCCCATAATGTATCCTAAATTGTTCTTTTATTGTTCATTGATAGTGGTTGAACATCCTATTTGATGGGAATTAGTATATATTAGTAGATATAAAATTTGAACATGAATGTGTTTTAAAATTTCTCAATACTGATGGACTGATTATTATTTTCATGGGAAAAGAAAATTTTGGGTCAAAAAAGAAGAGATACTAATGTCATTATTGTGGATGGTCTCAATCAATAAGTACTATGTGTCAGTAAAATGTGTGACTGACTTTATAATATACGGTTTACCAAGAAGTTATGGATCTTCAACGGAAAGGATGATTTAGAAGTTTTTCATGGAATGTTGATGATGGTGAACGTCTTCCATATGAGTTGAGAAGAAGTTGTATGATTTATATACAAAGAGGAAGAAAACATGTTGTTGAATAAATATCTTGTCCATATATTCCAAATGACCCTGGATTATCTGGGAAAATGTGATGTAGCTCGAGATCTTCCAAAGCTATCATGTGATCATACTAACATAAATGATTCTTTTCCGTAATTTAATATTATCAAAAATTCATATAAGGAAAATGAACAAAAGTCCACCAATGTTCTTGAATTGGTGTATCCATATATGTGTGTTCATATCTCACAATGATCCACTAATAGGAAGAGAAATATAGTTATTTTCATTAATTGTTTTAGTTGGATGTAATGAATTTTCCCAGTGACCAAAATTATGATGTGTTGAGTTCTATGAATCAATATCGAATGTAAGATGAAATAATTCGTGGACAAAAGATTCAATAGTTTTGATCTGATAGTGGTATGGAATTTACAAATATACAATGGAAATATTATCTTTACAGACATGAGATAAGGAATCAGGTTTCAATAGTGAGAAATCATTAATAAAATGTATTTTTTGAGAGGAGATATCAAATCACAAACAACATAAAAACAATTCTTATTAAAAAGGACCCACTATAGGAATTTTGAAGGAAGAAGTCTTGACATTGGTCTACATATCCAATAGGGGTTTATTATATATGAAAGAACAAAATACCTCGTACGATATGTGATACATAATGAAGAAAACATTTAAATGATTTTTGAATCTTTGAAAGTAAGTATAATATTATTAATTCATATAAACACGTGAAATTTGAATCTCATGGAGATAAGGGTATATTCTTTAGCTCTTAAGGAAAAATGTAATGAATATAAATTCTTCAGCAAGAGGTTAGGAAAATTAATTTAAAGAAATTAAGTCACTATAGTAGAGAATGAATAGAATCCTAAACAACATAGTGAATAGTTCCCTAATTATAGTGATGATGAGGAAAACAAATATGTGGAGTAAAGAAGATACTGATGATGATCAAGTGAAAGTAAAATCTATATCTTCCATGAAGATGATGCGTGGAGATGAAATTTCTAGAAATAACATCACAATGATCGTGCAATTCCATTTCAAACATAAAGAAAATATTATTTATAGTATTTATCCTTTTAAACATAGACAAAGTCTAATTGTTTTAATGAATAAGGTGGAGATGATGACTTGGTCTATGCCATCATTGAAAAGATAACCAAATTGAGAATAAACAGACATGTGAGATTGGTTTGATATCGGTAGATAAGAATTTTATCATGGCTAAATGGTTCTTCTGGAATAATCTAAATTAATATGGATTGGTAATCTTGAGAAAATCCCGACTACTATTCAAGGGATACTCCGAAATCAAAGGAATTGATGTTGATGAGACATTTCCACCTATTTCAAGGATTTAGTCTATTCACATATTCTTGGGTATAATAGTGAAATGGAAATTTAATGTTATTCAGATGGAAATCATGTCATAATTTTTGTATGGGGTTTTAGAAGAAGAAATTTATATCTAGTAGCCAGATGGTTTCTCCTTCATGATGATTTGAACGGAGCTTGTTTGTTGTAGGAAGGCACTATATGTGTTGAATTAATCACTAAGAGCATGGTATTCAAGTCTTGATCATTTTTTTCAGAATCTTAGCATTAAGTGTGGGGGATTTCATTACAATATCAATGACATTAATGACAGTAATCAAAGGATTATGGTTCTTACGTATGATTATGACTTAATCATTCGCATATTAGTCGATGAACAGTGAAAACAATTTACAAAATTCTGGAAATGTGAGTCTCAAATTTTAGTGATTAGTGAAATGAACATTTTTACTTGGATTAAAGGTCATAGAAATAAGTAATGACATATTCATTTATCAATCAAAACATTCCATGGATATTTTGATAATATTTAGAATGGATAATTCCTAGGATATTAGGACTCTGATGGCTACATAGATGAAACTATCACTAGATGGAGAAGGCAAAGTAGTATGTTTTTACTGTCTTCTATATATTTAAATATTTAAAAAGAGGATAGGGTTTGAAATATATAAAAATGGGTCTGAATAAGAATTAACCTCATTGACAATCCTTCCCTTATCCTGAAGCAGAAACCAGGTTCAAACTTTTTGTGTGAAATTTCAGAAGGAAGAGTGAACATCTTTTACTCTTACCCCATGTTTTATTATAATAAATGTTGATATATATTTTTAAATATTAGAAAAAAAATTTCTGAGAATTAAATGAATATTAATAAATATTAATTATGTATAAAAAGTATTAATTAATAATTGGACATTTTTAATAAAATATCATCAAATCAAAATTAAATATTTAGAAATATTACAAAATACAAAAAAATAATTAATAAACCATTAATAGATACTAATAAATTTTATTATATACATATAATTAATATTAAATATTTATTATATATTAAATAAATATTCAAATTTATTAATTAATTATTAATAGATACTAATGAATATAAATAAATTAAGTAAATGTAAATAAATATAAATTTTTACTAATAGAATACTAACTAATATTAAATAAATATTACTAAATATTTAGAAAACGATAATATATTAATAAATATTCGTAATTATTAAAAAACAATAATAAATATTCAATAAATAGTAAATACATATTAAATAAGTATTCATAATTATTCATATAAATTAATTAAATATTAATAATTTTATTTAATTTTAATCAAATATTTAAAAAGATAACTAATATAATTTAATTATGTATTCATAGATATAAATAATTATTAATTAAATATCAATATATTCTAATAAATTTCAATAAACATTAATAAATAATAATACATATTAATTATGTATTATTAAATAAAAATAAAATACTAAAAAATATTAATCACATGTAATGAAATAATTCTCAAAATTTATAACTATTAATTTAAAATACATAAATATTATTTAAATAGTCAAAAATATTAATTTATTATTCATAATATGAAATAAATGTTTATTAAATATTCATAAATACTCATAAATACATGTAAAAATCATAAATAGTCAATAAATTAAAAAAATTATAAAATTAAACTAAATGTCGAAAATAATAATAAAATCCGAACAAATATTAGAAAATATTAATGAAATAATATTTATCATTTAAAAATATTATAAATTATAATTAAAAATTATAATCATTAATATAAATGAATTAATGTTAATAAATATTTAGTAACAATCAAAAATATTAATAAATATAAATCAAAAATCAATAAATAGTAATTAAATATTCATAAATTTAAATACTTTGATTAACAGGTTGAGGGTCAAGTATACCGACCCAGACTTTTCATATATGGATATTTCATCTTTTTAGAGGAATATTTATTACATTACAAAAAACATGATAGAGGACTGTGATAGTTTTGCTTCACTAGATACCTGGAACACATTCTTCCATATTATTGAATGATCTTCATGATTTCTCCCAAATATATTCCCCTTTTCCACTCTATGTTATATAATTTCTTCATATCTAGACGAATGGAAACAAAAGAAAGGGGTGAGCTCAAATGCCTAGTAAGTGTAAACAAAGGGAGATATGAAACCAAAAACATGATCATAAAGGGTGAAATATCATGATCATTAAATTATATTATCATACACTATATATCAAAGATCATAAACATGAATAATGGAATAAATTTTGGTATTTCATAAGACATGAATAATAACCAGATCAAATAACACCGTCCAAGAGATCATAACATTGACATAACACATGAAAATATGACATACATATAAATTTTCAACTTTGTGAACATGTATATATAGTGACAGGTTCACTCATTAAATTTAGGATATGAAATTGAGACCATTGAATAAACATATGGACATGATAAAAATGTCCACACATAATATTTTGGACAAGAAAACTAGGTCCACACCAAGAACTGTGAACATGAGATTAGGTTCACACATAACATATATATTACATGAGTTATCCCTATTTACAAAATACAGTAGGGGAGATATAGGTCTCGTCCATTTCATAATTAAAACCATATATTTGGTTTCTACAAGAACATAAATTATTATTCATATCAAAAACCATGGAATAAAATGAGATTCATCAACATTTTTTAGTCATAACATAACCCATGGGAAATAAATCAGTTTCAGAAGTATAATTCCAACAAATACGTAAAATATTTAGATAAATAATATGAATAATATCATTGGATAATATCCATAGTTATATATAAGATTCATAAAATAATATTATCTGAACTGGAAAATGATTTTGAATGATCATTTGAAATAAATTTTCTGGAAAATATTAATTCAATTTTCAAAATTAGTTTTAAATCCTAAAAAATAAGGAAAACCATTTTCATTGAAAAAAACCTTGAAATATATAAATGAATATTTTAATACAATTTTAAACATTTTTTAACCAGTATCCATGAAAATTATTAAAATATCATTTCAAAACATATTTAACGAATTTTGAGAAAACATGGTTTTGATGAGACATAGCATTCTAGAGAAAAAGAGAATATAATTTAATGAAAAATAAAATATATTGAAAAAAAATTAAACTCATTATAAAAAATGTAAAATTGATACATATACACCTCATAAAATAATATTTTTTTATATCATAACATGTGTCTCAAAGAAGGAAAATTGAGACAAAATTACCTTACTGATTTGGCAATATTTGAACAATAAACACCATGAATGAGAAATCATCGAATGGATATGTAAATACTCCTTGATTTAAGGATATGGATCATATAATATATTATTGGAAAGTATATAATCCACACACAAAACTATTATTGTATAATAGATGTGTCCCATAGAAATAAAATTTAGACAAAAATCGGTTACCCTATGTATGGACTCTTATCGTACTCATGAAAATCAGCTCTTCATTGGGTATATTCTTTTGGGATCAGTAAAAGGACATCACTAGTTGGATTTATTCCCAATGTCATGCTTATATAATTAAATTAATGATTTTTGGTTGATATTTGTGTCAGGTTTCATGGCCAAAGGGCTTTATAGGTGTGTATAAAAGCGAAGGAGGGGTTCCCTTTATAAGATAGGGGAGGGAAACTTCTGGAAACTACCAAAAATATTAGTTTATATTAAATAAAATATCAATTAAAGTACCTAAAAAAGGTCATATATTTGAATATAAGATGATATAAGGTTTTAATATCATGGAAAAATAAATTTTATTTAGGTATTGATATTATTTTACACATTATCATTTTGATTAACCCTTAATTAATCTATTTTAATTTTAACAATGGTAAAAGAAATTCAATTTTAATTTGATGTAATTTTTAAATATAAATTATCAATTACATAATAAATGAAAAAATTAATATAATTTATACCATATCTTATCATGATGGGCATATTTAATATTTTTATTAATTTTAAATTTTTCAATAAAATATTATTTTGAAAAATATTAAAAGAGTCATTTTTACACTATTATTATGATTTAATTTAATAAAATAAATCTAGGAAGATTAATTCAAATAAAAACCATTAAAAACATTTCTAATAATTCATATTAACATATAAAATCTGTATATCACCTTAATTAAGTCATATGGTATTTTATTTTTTCCATGAAAGTTAAATTTTTTATTAACAAAACTCTTTTAAGGAAAAGTTAGAAACCCCAAGTTCAACTGGGTATAACAGTAAAGTAAACCGCATACTTGTTTAAAATTAACTTTACCCTATTATAGTAATTCCTCCTACATAATTTGCAATAATGGGGTACCTTTATGCCTGGATCCTCTATTATTAGATCTTCAATGTGTGTTGTTAGATGATCCCAAGCCTGTAGGTACTCATCAGTATTGATCTTCCCTTTGTTGAAGCCTCTGATCAAGATAAGGTCATCTTTTTCAATCCATTCACATTGATCACTATTAGTATCCATGTGTATCACTCTTCCCATCATCCTCTCTACATCCTCTTTTTTGGAAATAATCGTAAGGGATTTTTCCTTTAATTCTTCAATGCATAACCATTTATAGAACTTGTTCAGGTTTTATAGTAGCCTCCCCCTGCTATTTGTTAGGCATGACCTCAGTGTCTTCAACCTCCTCCAGCCACACAACATCAGACTGAAAATGATTCCCTCCAAAAAGTTCCCCAGCCTGCTGCTCTTTTGCCTCCCCTTGAGAAACCATCTAGGATTCCAGAAGATCATTCCCCTTCATAACCTCATTGACTTCACCAATTGGCCCATGACCTTTCATGCTTCCCTCTACTCTATGGAGTTCTTGCTTTTTGATTTCACCACCGTTTTTAGCCGACTATGTCTCCATTGGTTTAGGAAGGCCTGAGTAGTCTTTACACCCATTAGTTTTTTTTCTTGTTTTCCTTGCTACTCCTTGGATCCCTATTTTCATTGTTCCCTCTCCTTCTACTTAGGCTGTGAATACCCTTACCATACTCTCCCATTGTATTATCATTGTAATTTTCCTATGAGGTTTCCTTTCCTGAGTCTACTCCAGAGAGGCTACTACTGATGCCCTCTGCACAACTGTCATCACCGAGTCGATCAAAGCGATTATTCATGTTAATACAGGACATAATCTTTCTCGGTTGGAGACCTATTATATCACTCAACACAATATTGTGGCATTGTCTTGGTTCAAACCAGTCTTAGACATCCTTGGCACTTCCCTCCCTATTCAGTTGTGATAGACCTTCATCAATTATACCACCACCTGCTTGCAAATCCTGGGAATAAGTGCCATGACTGGAATCTAAAGTGTCATCCACGCTATCCGCACCACTTCCAACTAAGCCCGGAGGGTCATGCCTAGCAACCTGGGGAGCTCCCAGATCCTTCCTCATGCATTCAATGATATTTTCCCCCTTTGGATTGTCCTCTGTTCTGTTATCAAATAACTTCTCCACTTTATGATAGTCCCCAGAGGCACCCAGTAACGATGGATCCATCATCCCTTCACCATAACCAGCGACCAAACTATTTCCGCTGCCCCCAGACCATGTATTCAACCGAAACCCCCACCTGAAAAAATTCATATCGTGACCTAGTTTTTTGCACATAGAGCTATAATCAGACCACAATTTTAACAAAACTAGTTGTTTCCAACATAATTCATCCCCAATTGTAAGCCACATAGAATTATCTGGCCTTCTAGACACATCCACTTCAACACATATGTGAGGAGCTTCCAGATGACACACAAACCCAGTTCTACTATCAAAACACATATATCTTCCAACCAAGTTTCCAAACTTGTGAAATATCGAAAGATTTTGGAATGGTAAAAATTTTGTAATTATTTATGATAAATATTTATTAACTAAAAATTAAAATTAAATTCATATGATGTATATACAAATTTTATATTCTATAATAATACACAAAGTAAATAATATCTCATATTTAAACACAAACTAAAATTATTATACATATTAAATGATAGAGTGTGACATTTTTTTCACTCCATTTGAGTTTAATAAAACTTAATACATTTTCATGGGTAATTGTACATTAAATTATTCAATTGAGATAATTATGTGTTAAGAGATGAATTAAATTCATCCAGTAAAATTTTGGGAAATATTTTGATTGTTTTCTTATATTTATAACATTATTTTTTCCCTTAATTACCCAATTAACCCTTATATGTGGTAATAAAAATTACCGAAGAAACAATTCATATTTTTTAAAAATAAAAGAGACCGATTTAATAAATTTTAATATAATAATTTAAAATACATAATAATTTTTTATAATTCAAAATGTATAATTTTCAATGATTTATTTATAATTAATCATGTTGATGGAACATGAAAGTTGGGTTTTAATGTGAAGATTTTCCAAAGATTGAAATTTTTATATATCAAATTTCAATGTGAAATTGATTCCAATGGCCTGATTTTTATTAAATAATCAATAATTGATTTAAATATATCTTAAAATCAATTTAGTATACATTTTAACTACATAAATAAGATATAAGGGAATGTATTATTGAATTAAAATTCAGCAGTTTTCACTACTCATTATAACATGAGACTTCTTCAAACAATACCAAATGTTCACCCAAAGAAAATTTTGATATCCAAAGATAAAACAAAAAGTTTAATTTTGTAAAATAGAATTTATGAAATTTAAAAAACTATATTTTAAACAAGTGTTCTATAAAAAGGCCACAAAACTGATTTTTTATAAAGATACTTCTATTATGGGTAAAATTTCATTTATTCCGATATCATGTCTAGAAAGCACATATTATGAAATTTAAAAATAATATTGAATATATCATATATATATATTATAATTAATATAATCAATAAATTTTTATTTTCATTATTTTTATGAAAAACACTTTATCACATTAAATTTTTTTTTTGAAAAAAATATTCTTCTATTTGTATTAGGGTTTACCTTCATTGGTTGAAGAATATGTGTAACCAAAAATTTAATAGACAAGTTAAACATGTTCATACCTCTCATTAAAATGATAATATTATTATTTTATGTTTTAGTTAAATATAATAATAAAATAATTATTTTTAGAAAATCAGTGTTTCATGTAAATGAAGATAACTCGGTGTTGTATATAGAACAAACCTAAAATGCTGTTACATTTGACACAAGACATCAAGGAAATTTAATTTTTTCAGAAAAATTAAAGGTTGATAAAAACATGGGGTGTTACCTTAAAATGAACATATACCTTGAAATTATTCATTCTAATATAAAAAAATGAGGATACATGTTCCTCATCAAATACTCTAGTTACCACATAGCTTCTAAAAAGGGTGGTTTCCTTCACAAAACATTAATCAGGTCAGTGGTATGGTTTTATAAAAATCTTTCTATGTGATCCAAAAAATTTACCGGTTTGTCTAACAACAAGGATCTTGGTCTAGTGGTACATTATATGATTTTAGTACATGTGAAGGATCGTGTATTTACTTCCTTAGAAGAGATGCATGGAACACATAATGAAAATGATATATATTTGGTGGAATATCAAATAGATAAGATACCATTGAAATATGATCAAGAATATAAAAAGGAAATTGCAACCTTTTAATTCTTAATTTAAAATCGAAAATTAATGGTGGATGTTTGAGAATTTTTTTATGGGAAACTGACGTCTTAAAAAGGGTAAGTAAAATATCCTATTAAAAAATGAATGCAAAACCTGAATATCACCACATAATTAAAATTAATTAATTATGAAAACATGGATATATAAGAGAAATGTAACTATCATGTTATGATGGATAGTGATAGAGAACACAGTAGGGAGAAATTTGACAATAAAAAGGCCATAAAACTATCATTATCTAAGGGTCTATTTGATTCATCAAAAAACAAGGTACTAGGATAACATTTTTTGATTAATGATACATAATAAATATCTACAAATATTTTATGAGAATAAATACTTTTTGGATTTTGTTACATTTCATAAACATATCTTATACTTTTATTATACCTTCATCGATTTCCACTTCATCTATTTTTCAATGAAAATAAGGTAAATTGTCATTATGAGATCATGAGATCCATAAAAATGATAGGTTATTCCATTTATTTTAACATCACAACAAATGTTTCAACTATAGTTATACAATATGAATAAATTATCATATGGATATTTAATACATTAATATATAAAACCACATCTAACGATTAAAATAAAACATTCCATAAATGGTTATCCATATAATCGTCCGTAAATTTGAAATCCAAATAATATCTAAGTAAGGTCTCTAAATTTCTCAAAAATAGCATAGAATGAATCCCATGTATATCATAAACTCTCATTTGTTTGTAACAGACCAAACAAGTGAATACCGTCTTCATGTATTCTCTTAAAAAATGAAAATGACCATAAATACATATTAAAAAAGGAATTATTTCTTAATACATATCATATTTTACATATTCCTTATGTTAAAAAATGTCCTAAACTCTATATATGATAGCATAAAACAATTTTTTTGAAAATCCTTAATCATTTTGACTGTAGTCATTAATATTCAATTTACATATTCATATCCAGCATATTTTCAACTAAACACCATTATCTTAACACTATAAGCATATTAAGGGTTATGTTTCCATTAATTTCATGTCACCCATGAATATCACCTTGACATTAAAGAAATTATCTAATTTATTAACACCATTAAACATATCTTTTTCAATCATTAATGAAAAACTTATACTGACAAAAATTATATATTTCATGATAAGTATAACATAACTACTTAATTATAAAGCATGCACACTTCAATAATCCAACATTATTCTTATCCGATTACTCATGCTTAATCATCATATTATTTCCTAGAATATGAAATTTTAATCATTTATTAAGTTTCCTCAACTATAATTTAACATTCATTTTATATTTAATGTAAAAAATGATGTTAGAATATCCCATACCTTTCACTTTTCCTTTGTAGTCTCTTCAATTGTATAACCAATACTCATACCACCTACTTGATTCCCTTCATGAAATTTCCACTTGTTACATTTATTTTCATAATTACATAACATTACACATTTGAAACAATCGTCCTTAACCTTACTCCTTCAAGTTCTCACTATTCACTAAGACCACAAATCATACTGTGAGTAACACTTACCATACTGAAAAAACACAAAATCATGACTATTTAATTATAGGATTCATAAAATGTGGAATCTAATTTTTAATCTATTACCCTTAGGCATATAATTAGAGACATCCATATATATTTACATAAAAATATCCCAAGGGAGATCCCTAATGATAACTCATCCGAGTTTCCAGAGTCTGACTAAATCATTCCTCTAACAGTAACTATAATTACATAGACTTATCATACATTGATATTATATCTTTTTAGATGAATGTTAAATACATTACAAAAACAATCGAGAGGACCATTATAGTTTAGTTACTTTTGAAACAATGAAACAAATTAATATAATTTGTAGAAATATCTTAATCATCTTTCATAATGATCTTTCCCATTAGAACTCCGACTTAAAAACTTTATTTATATTATTAGGAATGGAATCATAAGAAATGTTTGATCTATAATGCTCTGTAAGGATAAACAAGGGAGAAATGAAATCATAAACATGAGAAAAAAGTGTATGATAGCATGATAATGAAATTAAAATATCATAGCTTACATGTCAATATATCATTAACATGAATAATTTAATAAATATAGTTATTTCATAAGACATGAATCCTAAGGAAATCATAGAATAGAGTCCATGAGATCTTAACAATTACATTAGACATTGAATTATGGCATAGAAAAATATTTTTAACATTGTGAACATGTATATGTAGTATTTGGTTAACTCATTACAATAAGTACATGAATTGAGAAACCTGCATAAAAATATGGACATGAAAACTAGGTCCACACCTAAAATTCTGGAAATGAAATCTAGGTCCATTCCTAGATTTGTGATGATAAAATAAGGTTCACACCTAACATATTTACTCATGAGTTATCCATCATTAGAAAATGAATTGGAGGGAGACGTGGGACACACCCATCACATAATTAAAACTATACATATGTGTGTCAAAAGAACATAAATCATTCATCATATCAAATCCCATGGAATGAAAATGGATTCAAAATAATAATTTCCTCATATTATAACCATTGATAAATATAAAAGGTACATAATTATCATTCCGTCATAAAATTAATCCATTTATAAAAATAATACAAATTGTATCAGTGGATCATATATCTATAAAACAGTTATCTAAATTAAATATAATTTGGCTAGATGGAAAATGATTTTTAAATATCACTTGAAATAATTATTTAGGAAAATATCCTTTCTATTTTGAGAACTTATTTTTAAATCATAAAAAATATAAAAAACATTTTTCATTGAAAATAACTATTACACTTATAATAGAAGCTATAAAAACAATTTTAAACATCATCGAATTCCTTTTCCTTGAAAGTCCATAAATAAAAATTTAAATAAACATTAAAATATTTTTATAAAACCGGGTTTTGATTAATCATATATTAACGAATGAAGATATAATAAATGTATATACAACATAAGATATCATGAAAATAATTAGATTCACGATAATACATTAAAATTGTATTACATAAACATCCTAAAAAGATATATTGTTCATAACATGACATGTGTGTCAATGATGAAAAAATATGACAAAATTACTATACTAATGTGTTTATTTTTAGATCCCAAACCCCATTAAAGAGGGATCATCAAATGTATATTTAAATACACATAAATTTTAGGATACATATCGGAGAATAAAGTCAAGTTTGTTACATAAAATACACAAAATAAACAAGTATTCTATAAGTCATCCATCCCATAAAAATAAATGTGACAAAAAAAATCCATTTCCATATGCGTTGACTATCATCGTAATCGTGAAAACCTCATCTCCATTTATTATCTCCGTCTCATTTTCACAAAATGACTTAATTAGTAAGATTTTGTAACACCCCACCCCTACCTCATTGGCTTGAGGGAGCGGTGTGGGATACTTGGCCTTATGCGACGTTCCCAAGTCACCGAAGGCTGGCAATAAATGTTGAGGGCTTCAAGATCAAGTTGGGGAACGATATTCCCTTAAGAAAAAACCAACCAAAGCATCCACTAAAATCCACTATATGATTCACATCAATTCAATTACCCAACCATGCATTCCCAAAAGACAACCAAGTTGTTCCACAACACATATCAAAACCAATACAATGAGACATGTCCACACCACATTAGAGTACACTGTGGAAACTAAACAACCAAACACCACAAGCCATCACACCTCCCGCAGCTCCACAACAAGCTCCATGTTCCAAGATCCACCAAGGGATCACAATAATCCACTAAAGGAGGTTGATGCCTTACATTTTCCCACGTCACGGTACACGACATCCGCAAAGACACCACAGTGACAAAGTAGGGGGTGAGTACTAAAACTCAGTAGGATTTCCCCAAATGAATTCCCTACATAAGCCACTAGGATAAAACCATTAACACATTTATATAAATCAGATCATATAAAATAATCACTAGTGAAATCATTACCATAAGCCAACTATGCTCTTACCAAGCCATCAAACCCAAACCATGAAACCAAGGGAAAGCCAACCAGACAACCCACAATCATCCCAACATTTACATAGTAGCACAACAATCCCATTATTAAAAGCAATGCACAACAAGAAACCAAAATGGTGGGTCTTCTTCCCAAACCATTCACCCATTCACACCAATGAAATCAAAAGAGTGGGACTTCCGCCCAACCTGTTCACCCATTCACAACTAGCGGTACTTCCCGACCACTACTCATATGGTGTTTTTTCCGACAACTATCCATAAACTTGTTATAGTGAGACTTCCCGCCCACATCCATACAACATTTCAATCAAACCAAACCAATCATAAACCCACCAAGTCCACAACAACATGAAATCAACCAATTCCATTGTATATCAATCCACTTTGATAAACCACCCATTATTTGAAAAACAATTTCCATGCCAAACTACATTTCAATAAAACAACCCTTTTATTGAAAATCCTTTCCATAAATAATTTTTAAAAATCCACCATATCAACTAGTTTTAAAATCTTCATTTTAAAAACAATAATAGCATTTCACCACAAAAACCTCTTTTCCCCCAAAAACCTCAAAACATCACCCAAGGGATTTTCAACCAATTTCGCACATCAAAACACAATTACTTTCATGAAAAAAAAAATTAATTGTAACCAGAACCATTATCTCTAACCAAGTGGAGTAGAGAGAGAAGCCACCTACCTTTTGGGTTCATGAGAAATTGACCCACGAACAACCGCCCCTCAATATGGAGAATGCACCACAGAAACCTCTCAAGATCCCTTTACCTAACATCCAAAAGCCTTAATATTAACATCAAAGGCAACCACATCTCTAGAAATACACTCAACAATTGTAGATATAGAAAACTGAGAGAGAGGGAAATGTAGATCTAGAGGAAACCACAAGAGAAACAAGAGGAGAGACTTACCCGGGAGAAACCACCTTCAAACCGCCTAGAAACACCATTCAAACGCATCCAAAACGAGTGGGAGATCACCATTAACACATGAGAATCAAAAATCCTGAGTGAGGCTCGAGTGGGAGGAGGATTGGTGTGAAATGAGGAAATCCCGAGTGATCCCGGGTTTTATAACTCTAATTTATGTGGCCGCACGGTTAGCCCACACGGTTTAGAAAACCGTGTGCTAATAGTGCGTACTCTACTACCTTGGGAGCAAGGGTCTGCACGGTTTCCACACACAGTTTGGAAAACCATTCGCAGGCTGTGCAAAGCCTACTATCTCCCCTGCACGTTTTCCTGGAGAACCCGCACAGTTTCCACTAACCGTGCTCAAACAGTGAACCCCTTTAAAGGCCTCCAAACACATTAAAAACCATTCCAAACTCTCCCAACCTATTCCCAACTCATTGCATGCACTTTAAACACATAAAATTCATAAACAAAGTCCACATACCTCAAACTGGGGGGAGGGATACATTATCCCCACTATTGGACTTTCCATCCTCGGAAAGTAGTGAACCCACCCTTTGCTGAAAGAGCTCGGGCCACTGCTCGACCATCCCTTTCTTTGAATCCCAAGTATCCTCTTGAATCTGACCATGTTTCCACAAAACACGAACTAAAATGATGCTTTTAACGTGCAAGAATTTCTCTTGCCTATCCACAACTTACACTAGAACGTGCACCAAGAAAGGATCCGGCTCTAGCTCAACATGATCCCATCGAATCACATGGTCACGATCCGACTGATACTTTTTCAACTACAACACATGAAACACATTGTGCACCGCACTGAACCTAGGTGGAAAATACAAATGATAATCCACCTCCCCAACCAGCTTAAGAATCTCAAAAGGACCAATCTTCCTTAGATATATCTTTCCCTACTTCCCAAATCAATGATGTCCTAACCTAGTAGAGATCCTCAAGAACACATGATCACTCACCATGAACGAAAACAGCCGTCGAAGAAGATCCACATACGATTTATGACGACTCTGAGCCGTCTCCATTCTCTTCCTTATCAACTTGATCTTATCCATTGTCTCCTAGATAAGGCTCAGTCCAACCATCAATGACTCACCCATTTCCACCAACAAAGTGGAGAACGACATGGCCACCCATACAACTCTTCAAATGAAGCCATCTGTATGGATGCCTGATAACTATTATTGTACTAAAACATAACCAACGACAAGTGCTACTCCCACAAGCCACCAAAATACATGACAAAAGCCTGAAACATATCCTCCAGAGTATGTATCTTCCTCTCAGATTGACCATCTGTCTGAGGATGATACGCCCTACTCATTGTCAACTGCGTTCCAAGGGCTTGCTATAAGGATTTCTAGAAACAAGATGTAAAACTCGTATATCTATCTGATACTATTGAAACTGAAACACCATGCCTCTTTACCACCTCCCTAATATGTATTTTGGATTGACCCTCAACCGTATGAGATTCTCGAATCGGGATGAAATGGGCCAACTTCGTTAGCTGATCCACTCTCACGCAGATGGAATCCTGCTTTCTGACCATTCTTGGGAGACCTGTGACAAAATATATCGCTATCTACTCCTACTTCCAAATGGGGATTGGTAAATACATCAACATTCTTGCTGGCCTCTGATGCTATGCCTTGACCTGATGACAAGTCAAGCATCTTGAAACAAACATAGCCACTTTTATTTTGATACCAGTCCACCAGAACTGCGCTTTCAATGCTTTATACATTTTCTGAATTCCAGGATGAACAGCCCCCCTGGAATGATGATACACCCTGAGAAGATCCTCTAAAAAATAAACTGTTATAGCCATCTGATTCTGAAAACACAAAACTGAATCTCCATTCAGTTTCCAACCCTCAATGGTCTCCCCGCCATTGAGTCTTGACCCCATGGTCACATACTCAGAATCAGATATCTATGTCTCTCTAACCAGGCCAACCAAGTCAAGAATCAACGAAACTGAAATGAAGACCACTCTATCACCCTGGTCCTCACATTCCAACCGCATATCAGCTATAACCGACATCAATTTCTAATGGTCTGATGCCTGTTTCACCACCTGATCATATGATTTTCTACTTAATGAATCTGCCACCGAATTTCCATTACCTAGTGTGTACATAAGGTCAAAATCAAACAACTGGAGATATTCCATACATATCCTTTGCATCAAGATCAAATCCCTTTTTGATAAAATGTGCTTCAATCTCTTATGATCTGTATATACCGTGAATTTCTCACTGAAGAGTTAATGAAGCCACACTTTTAAAGCATGGACCACTACTACCAACTACAAATCATGAGTTGTGTAGTTATTCTCATGAACCCTCAACTACTGTGAGCCATATACAACCACATGATTCCCTTGCATGAGAAATCACCCTAACCCTGATCCCGATGCATCACAATACACCACATACCCTTTTTCTGATTCTGGAATAACCAAGATTGGTGTTTATGTAAGACGACCCTTTAGCTCTTCGAAACACTGCTGATACTATTTATTCCACTGGAATGGAACATTATTTATTGTCAAAGTTGTCATCGGCGAATCCAAACATGAAAAATAAAGAACAAAATTCCAATAATACCCAGCTAGATCAAGAAAACTCCGTATCTCAAACACATTATTTGGAAGTTTCCATGAGATAACAGCCTCTATCTTTTCTGGATCCACTAAAACAACCCTTTCAGAAATCACATGGCCATGAAAATGAACTTAATGTTTCCAAAAGTCACACATTGAAAATTTGGCATACAACCGATGATCCTTCAAGATCCCCAACACTATTTCCATGTGCTTCTAATACTCCACCCTTGTCTTTGAATACACAAGACTATCTTCTACAAACACCACCACAAATGAATCTAGATATCCTTGAAATATCCGATTCATCAATTCCATAAACATTGCTGGTGCATTTGTTATACCAAAGTGAATAACCACATATTCATAATGTCCATATCTACTTATGAAAGTTGTTTTTAGGAATATACTCCTTCCTCACCCACAATTGATGGTATCCTGACCTCAGATCGATCATGGAGAACCACTGGGTCCCCTCAACTGGTCAAAAAATAATCAATTTGTGGAAGTGGATATATATTCTTAGTCTTAACATGGTTAAGTCTATGGTAATCAACATAGAGCCTCAAAGTTACATCTTACTTTTTCACAAACAACATCAGTGCTTCCCACAGAGACGTGCTAGGCTGGATAAACACTTTATTTTCTAGCTCTTCCAACTACACTTTCAATTCTCGCAATCCAGCTGGTGTCATCTGGTAAGATGGAAGTGAGATAGTACTGGTCCCCGGAAGGAGATTAATCATAAACTCCACTTCTCTTACGGGAGGTAACCCAGGAAATTATTCAGGAAAAACATCAAAGAACAGATCAACCACTACCGGAGGAACAGTCTTCTCAACACCCGGTACTGATTCCAATGACAAAACCACCAACTAATACGATAATGTACCCACTGTTGGTGCCAACAAACCCGTTGCACCCTGCCTTTCATGCGTCTCTCCTCTAAATAGATTTATAACGCCATCATGTATCTTAAAATCCATTGTCAGAGCATCACAATCGATTTTTCCCTTAAATGCCACTAGCCTATCCATTCTCAAGATTACATCATACCCATCCACCTCATGAATTGAGAAATTCCACTCTATCTAAACCTTACCCACAACGATAAAAAATTATCTACACAAGAAAGCTCGACACTCTCGTAGACCCATAAGAGTTTTATGTTTCAAAACAGAGGGCATCATTTCTACCCTTAAAAAAAGCAAATCAACCACACATGCAGCAATAATAGAGTGTGAATCACCCGTATCAAACAACGCTTGCATCATGGTAAAATTTACAAGAATAGTTCCTCGCACCGTGGATGGTCCTGAATGATCATCCACCACAACCTTCTCAGCTCCGAACACATGTTTGGTTGCTAAAATCTGCTCTTTATTGCTCTGTTTAGGTGTCATGGTATTCCGAGAATAACCATGACCCACTTTGCTCTGCTGACGAGGGGTATGCTTCTTTCCCTGTCTCGTAAAATCATACAAAGCCAGTGATCCCTGAGGAGTTTCACGTGCACCCAAACATGGAGCATTACAAAAATAACGCTGCAGATGCCCCATCTTCTTAACATTTTTACATGCTCGAGGTTGTGCCGTACAATCTCACATGATGTGGCTCTTAGAACCACGCTGAAAACATACCTTCTTGCTCTGGGGCTTTGGAAGAAGATTTACCAATCCTGTCGTTGGATTTTAGGCCATATTCCCACCATGGGGATATGTTTCCCTCTTCCACTTGAACCCAACATTAGTGTTCCCACTCTTCCCCATGGGTACCACCATGCTTCCCCCGCCCAGAGCACCCAAAAGATCCTGCTCAGCCACTGAGGCTCTATTCACCGTCTCTGTGTAATCATCTATACAAAGTACTGCTATCTTTGAATAAATTTCTTTCCTTAACCCTACTTCAAATATCCTTTCTTTCAACGACGTGATACCCGCCACCTTGGGTGCAAACCCCTCTATGATCATAAGCATAGCTGCATACTCTGTCACCGACATAAGTTCTTGCTTCAAACTGATAAAATCAGTCGAACACTGAATTCTGAACGTATGTGGGTGGAATTGTATATTAAAAAATTCATCAAAGCCATCCCATATCATACCCTAGTCCGTCCCAGCATGAAATACCAACTCCCACTATTGATGGGAAAGATCATCCAACATATACGTGGATAACGTCACTTTTAACTGTACCGGAGTTCCCAAGAACTAAAATATCTTTTTCTTTCTATTAAACCGTGCTTCTGCCCTCTCTGGCTCTGAATAACCCCTAATGTTGGGTGGATTCTTCTTTTGAAATTGAACCACAGGATCCACAAGCCTTGGTTCATCCACTCTATTTACACTTTCCACATCATGGAAATCTTGCACTATGCTTTGCACTAGCTACTGGTTCACCGGAGGCCCAGGTGCTACCACATTCTCAGCAGCCTCCTCCGGTTGGTCTCTATGATGCCTACCCGGTACCATTCCTATAAATAGATAACAAACCACGATGAGTCTCACTTCCGTAGACATTAAAAAATCCCATTTCAAATAACATTACACAACACATTCACAACATGTCTTTCTAGTAGTTCACATTTCCCATGGTTCACCATTTTGAAAACCAATCCATTTTCAAAATACAAAATTTATTGACATTACAGTTTACACATAAACCATTTCTTAATTCAGCACCTAGATCATTATACCCCAATGAAATATGAATCTTAGAGGGAAGTCATTTCTATCATGCATGCCATGCTCATCTCATTGGCTACACCCACGACAATGAGATATCCAATGCCTATAAGTTTCTCCAAAACACTTATGTACCCAACTCCCTAGTAATATGGATTTAATAATAAAAGGTTTAGCTATGTCATTTTATGCTATACATTCCATGTTCTGACATTCCTACGCCTTGATACCATCCCGAATCAAGGAATGTACCACAATGAATGTCAACACCAAATCCGAGAATCAACTCAAGGACCGAACAAACTAATACCACTTGTAACACCCAGCCCCTACTTAATTGGATTGAGGAAGAGGTGAGGGATACTTGGCCTTAAGAGATGTTCCCAAGGCACCAAAGGCTGGAAATAAATGCCAAGGGTTTCAAGATCAAGTTGGGAAAATATTTTCCCTTAAGAAAAAACCAACCAAAACATCCAATAACAACCAAAATATGATGCACATCAATTCCATTACCCAACCATGCATTCCCAAAAGACAACCAAGTTGTTCCACAACCCAAATCAAAACCGATACAATGAGACATGTCCACACAACATTAAAGTACACTGCGCAGACTAAACAACCAAACACCACTAGTCGTGACACCCCCACAGCTCCACACCAAGATCCAAGATCCATGCTCCATCAAGGTATCTCAATGCTCCACTAAAGAAGGGTGATGCCTTAGCTTTTCCCACGTCACAGTACACGACATCTGCAAAGACACTACAGTGCCAAAGAAAGGGGTAAGTACTAAAACTCAGTAGGATTTCCCCAAATGAATACCCTATACATGCCTGTAGAATAAAACTGTTAGCACATTTATATAAAACAGTTTATATAAAATAATTACAAGTGAAACCATTACCACAAGCCAACCATGCTCTTACAAAACCATCACACCCAAACCAAGCAACCAAGGGAAATCCATCCAAACAATCCAAAATCATCCCAACATTTACACATTAGCAACACAATTCCATCTTGAAAATCAATGCACAAAAAGAAACCAAAACCGCGGGTCTTCCACCCAACCCGTTCACCCTTTCACACCAAAACATTCAAAATGGAGGGACTTCCGCCCAACCTGTTCACCCATTCACAACTAGGGGTAGTTCCCGACCACTTCTCATATGGTGATTCTTCCGACCATTATCCATTCCCTTTTTATAGTGAGAATTCTCGCCCACTTCCATACAACATTTCCATCAAACCAAACCAGGAATAATCCCACCAAGGTCACAACAACATGAAATCAACCAATTCCATTGCATATCAATACACTTAAATAAATCACCCCTTATTTGAAAACCATTTCCCATGCCAAACCACATTTCAATAAAACTACACTTTTATTTAAAACCCTTTCCATCAATAATTTTTACTAATCCAACATATCATCCCATTTTAAAATCGTTATTTTAAAATTCACATTAATAGCATTTCACCACAAAACCCTCTTTTTCCCAAAAAACCCCAATACATCACCCAAGGGATTTTAAACCAATTTTGCACATCAAAACACAATTAATTTCAAGCACAAAAAAAATAATTGTAACCAAAATCATTAGTTCTAACCATGTGGAGTCAAGAGAGAAGCCACCTACCTTTAGGTTTCCCGAGAAATCAACCCACAAACAACCGCACCACAATCCAGCGAACGCACCAGTGAAACCTCTCAAGATCCCTTTCCCTAACATCCACAAGCATTAATATTAGCATCAAAAGCAACAAAAACCCTAGATCTACACACAACAAGTGTAGATCTAGAAAAATGAGAGTGGGGGAGGTGTAGATCTAGAAGAAACCACAAGAAAAACAAGAGGAGAGACTTCCCCAGGAGAAACCACCTTCAAACCGCCTTGAAACCCCTTTGAAACGCTTCCAAAACTAGAGGGAGAGCACCCATAACCCCTGAGAATCCAAAATCCCGAGTGAGGCTCGAGTGGGAGGAGGATTGGAGTAAAATGAGACAATCCAGAGTGAGCCCAGGTTTTATAACCCTAATTTAAGTTGCCACAAGGTTAGCCCGCACGGTTTAGCAAACCGTGCGCTAACTGTGCACACTCTACTGCCTTCGAAGAAAGGGTCCACATGGTTTCCTCGCACGGTTTGGAAAACCGTGTGCAGGCCATGCGAAGCCTATTTTCTCCCCTACGCAGTTTCCTGGAGAACCCGCACGGTTTCCACTAACCGTTATCAAATCGTGCACCCCTTTAAAAGCCTCCAAACACATCCAAAACCATTATAAGCTCTCCCAAACTCATCCCAACTCATTCCATTCACTTTAAACACAAAAAAATGCATTAAAAAGGCCATATACCTCACACTGGGGGTGCTATATATTTAATCCTAAATAAATGATAATAGGAGGATGGAAAGATGTTGAGAGGATATTTGGGTGGTGTTTAACTAAGACAAAGGGCATTAGTGTTTTGAATAAAAGAGAAAGAGGAGTTCCATTTTATACGAGATGGGAGGGAAATTTTTTAAAACTCTGAAAAATATTAATTTAAAATAAATAAAAACACAATCCAAATACATCCAAGAAATTATATATTATATAATAAGAAAAAATATGGTTTTAATATCATAAGAAAATAAATATTATACTAGTTTTTATATAATTATAAACCTTATAATTTTGATTAACCCTTAGTTTTGGAATAATAATTTTAACTACGGTAACAAATGTTTCAATATTAAGAGAATTAATTTTTACATATAAATATTCAATTATACCATAAATAAAAACATTAATATATTTTTGACCATATAACATCTTGTTTTAGTCACTTAATCGTTCTATGATTTTTAAATAATATAATAGAATATTATTTTCATAAAATATCTAAAGTGTTAATTTTGACACAATTAATAACATTGACTTTATGAAAATAATTCCAACAATAATAATTAGAAAAAATAAATATAATACATCTATAATATTTCAAATGAACTTATAAAATTCATGGAAAAACATAATTAAGTGACATTATATTTTGTTTAATATTTCTAATATCATTTAATTTATTGTTTTATTAATTTAATAATTAATGCATAATCATTTTGTAATTAATTATGATTTTTATTTCTTTAAAAAAAATAAAAAAAATCGACGATTTTGATAAAAAATATTAGAGTCCATAAAAATATACATAGTTGAGTGTGTATTCTAGTTACCCAATTATTAAATGTTATATACATATTAAAAGTAATAGTGTGACATTTTTTCACTCACATTGAGTATAATAATATTTAAGTCATTTTCCTGGAAATTTTATTAAATATTTTAAATTCAATATTTATGTGTTATGTGTTTAATTAACATCATTGAATAATTTTTCATCAGTTTTAGGGTAGTTTTCTAAAATTTATACTACTATTGTAGACCATAATTTCCAGATTTATCCATAACCATTGTAATAATAATTTGTAAATTTACTATTCATATTGTCCAAAAAATGGGCATATTTACTAAATTTTAAACTTATAATTAAAAATATTGAATCCATTTTTAATAATTTAAAACATATCGTTTGCTAAAATTTATTTAAAATTAATCCTATTGATGGAATGATAAAACCTGTTTTTAATGTGAAAACTTTGAAAAGATTGATATGTTTGTATATCCATATTTACTATGAAGTTGATTAGAATGTCACAATTTTGATTAAATGATACTATTTTTACTTTATTTTAATTATAAAAAATTAACATATAACATAAAAATATTTATAAGTTAGAATAAAAAGTAGTTTTGTATTAAAATTCAGAATTTTTCACTATTCATTAAAAGAGGAAACATCACAGACAAATACCAAAAGTTCACCCAAATTAAATTTTGACATCACATGTATAAATAAGATGTAATTTTTTAAATTTTAATTAATAAAAGTGTAAAAACCTTTATTTTAAACAAAGAAACCATAAAAAGTCCATTAAATTGTATTTTTAGAAAAATCCAACCTTTTGCATAAAATTTGATTCGTTATTATATCTTTTAGAAAAAAGAAATTAGACAAATTTTAAAGATTATATTGAATATATATATATATATATTAAATTAATATAATATATCAATAGTTATTTGTTAATTTATTGTTATAAAAATCTCTTTAGTATATTTAAATAAATTTTTAAGAAAAACATTTCCTTTTATTTTAATTTTTTTTTTCTAATTACTTTTCAAAGAATTATGTGTAAACCATATTTTTGATACTTAGAAAATCATGTTCATACCTACCATTTTAATGGAGAGGTTATAATTGTTTATTTTAAATAATATAATAATAAAATTATGTTTCATCGAAATTTAGTGTTCCTTGTAAATTATGAAAACAAAGTGTTACATGTTTCACAAGATGAACATGGGGTATAATATAAGGAAAGACATCAACAAATTTTAATTTATTTGTAAAATGAAAACGTTCGAATAATCTAATGGTGTTACATCAAGCATGCATTTATTAAGAATATAAATATTAAATAAATATTAATAAATATTAATAAATAATAATTAAATATTAATAATTAATATATAAATATTAAAAAATACTAATTAATACTAATATAATAATTAAATAAATACTAGTAAATATTAATAAATATTACTCAATATATTTGAATTTTAATATTTATGAATATTTAATGACATTTATTTATATTTATTAATTTTTTTGAATATTAATGAATATTGAATTGTTATTTGATAATGTTTGATATAATTTATTTAATAAATATTAATATTTATTTAATAACTATTAATATTCCTCTAATAGTGAGCTTTTATGAATTCATAATTATTAAAATTTACTAATGCTTACTTATTGTTCATTAATATTAAGTTAATATTTAATAATGTTAATTCAACGCAATTAATATTTAATTAATATTTATTAACATTTATTAACATTTATATATGATTTTTAGTTTTAATATATGTTTATTTATTTTTTATAAATATTTTAAATTATTTTATTTCTGTTTTTTAATATCTATTCAATATAATATTTATATTTATGAGTATTTAATTAATATATATAAATATTTATTTATAATTATAGTTATTTATTTGTATTAATGAGCATTTATATATTTTTTTTTGAATATTTGATTCATATTATGATTATTTGATTAAAATTATACTGATATTTATTAATATTGTTTATATTTATGAAAATATAATTTGTATTTATGAATAATTTTTTTTTTATTTTTTGAATATTTAAAAATATTTATTAATATATACTAATATTTATTAAAAATCATAAATATTTTTAATATTTATATATATTTTCTGAATTTTTATTTAATTTTTTTAAAATATTAATTAATATATATTAACATTATATTAGTAATTATTTATATTAATTTACATTTATTTAAATTTATTTATTTTCAATATTATTTATTAATATTTAATTAATAATTTTGAATATATATTCAACATATATATAATATTTACTAGTATTTATATGTAATTGTGAATTTTTATGAATACTGATTTAATTTTTATTAATATTTTTATCATTTTTAAATATTTATAAATTCATAATAATGATTTATTGATATTTTATTAATATTGATTAATTTTTAATTAATATTTATTTATATTTAATTAATGTTTCTTATTATTTAATTAAATTTTATTTATATTAATTCTAATTTTTAATTATATACATAATAGTATTTTTTCTTAAATAAATATAGAGGAAGAGTGGGTGATGTTCATTCATCCTTTAGAAATTCTATAGTGGAAGCCTAAACCTCGTTCATGATTTAAGAACATCAACAAAGTGTCAATGATTTTGGTGATTCTTGGGGGAAATTTTTTTATATTCCCAATCCTATACACTTTTTTATTTTTTAAAATCCTAAAACATGTTAAAAACTACAAAGTAGTTAATGTCACAAAATACATGAAGATCATTGGCAGTCTATTGTACATAACAGTTACACGATCAAATATTTTTGTTCATATGACACTTAGCATGATATAAATATAATCACAATGAAAGTCACATAGAGTAAAAATTAATACTCTGGCATTTCATGGTCAGTGTAAATTTCATTTTTCAGTACAATGAAAAATATCTACAAGAATAATTGGGTGATACATTTATATATTGGGTTGGTTCATCAAATAATATAAACTCAATGTTATGAGGTGTATTTTATAATATCAGATTGTGTATTTTTTGGCTAAGAAAGAAACATTATTTCAGTTTTTTGAGAACCACTTAAGATGAATATATTGTGGCTACTCAATATTTCACACATTTATTGTGCATTAAGTAGCAGCTTAATGCTATTGGAGATTAAGTGAAGTCTCCAATCAGAATCAATTACGATAAATCACATTATATAAATCATAAAAAACCAATCCATAACTTACAGATGAAGTACATTTAAATCAAGTATCATTTCATCATGGAGAAAGTGAAAATTGGGTATATGAAGTTATAGAATGTATCTATTGAAATAATGGTTGTGGTAATTCAAATGAAGGCCTTAAAAAGAGTAATTTGAGTGAAATTGACATGTTCTTTTAGTATAGTCTACTACCCAGACAAAAAAATGTGTGGATCTGAGACCCCATCTCCATGAGTTGTGGTGTGTTTTTCCCTTGTTTATTGATATGTGTTATTTTTAATGCTGCATCAACAAATGTGTAACCTTTGATTTTATTAAAAAAGAGGGATAATTTATCATGATAATGGAATGGGAGAAGCTGATAGAAGGAGAACATTATATGGGGATTTGTGTGTATAATGATGTTAAATATGATCAATCAAATGTAATGTATCCTGAAAGATAAGGTTCATGATAAAATAAATTGACTGTTTGGGGAATGAAGTGATTCATTGATAAATATTAGAAGGTACTCTGGCTTCTCATGCTGAGCATGGCTCATGTGGGATTGTAGTGTGTATTTTTTAAACAACTGATCACTATCTAGAATCAGAAGAACTGATTTTTCATAGGATATGGATGAAACATTAATGAGATATTAAAAGGTGCTGATTTTACTAGAAACTCAAATGGGGATATTGTTGGAAACAAATATCAAGGTAACTTTGTAGTATTTTAGGTTTGTTTTAGAATGATAATAAAGATGATTAGAAATATTCCAATATGGTTATTTCCAAAGAAAGGGTTTTTTATGTTTGTTTAGTTTCCCAGTGTATTCAATATTTTTGGGTTAGAAAATTTTTACTTGTTTTATATAAAAAGGAGTCCCACATTGAAAATGGGTGGACCAAATACCACCTAAAGAATTTCATGGTAAAAGTAGAAACATAGTCATTTTTATATGGGAACAACAAAGGGATATTGTGGCACCATAAAAATCACTCTTACGGTATAGAATATATTCTATGAAAACTACAAAATAGGTACATCTTTTGTGGAAAAAGAGTATTTCATAGTGCAACGCAAAAAAAATTCATTTTTCATTGAAGATGGTGAATTAAAAGGAAAAACAAATGGTTTTCATTTACGGTAGAATATAATGATTCGAAGGGAATGAAATATGGTGTTTTTTCAAGATAAGGTGTTGTTTGAAAAGATATCGCAAAGTAATAATGTGATATGGGAACCAAATTATAATCGAAGTATGCATTGATGGATTATCCAAAAAAAGTTTTTCGGTAATTATGATTAGTGGGTTTTTAGATCTATATGTCTATAAAAAGGTCCCATAATTATTTTATTGAGTAGAAAGAATTTCATTATAGTGAATTATCAATAAATGAATTATGTTATGTTTGAAAGTGTTTAGAGAATGAGTTTTTCTACAATAGAGGTAGTTCATGTAGGAGGTATTCAGTGAAGGATCAGCTTTCAAAGGGGGATGTTCTCATGGAAATCCCAGTTCATGGAAGGTTTTTATTGGTACTGTAGTACGAAATTGAATAGGCGATCATGATTCATACTTTTTATATGGTGCATGGTATATATGAATGTTTTAAATCAAGTGGAATAAGAATAAGAACATTTCAAAAATGGTCTCTTCACATGGAAATCAATACAAAATGGGTTTTATTTCGTATATTGGGTGAAATAAAATCTTTATAGAACACATTTTTATGAAATAATTCATAGGTGTTTTAGTTAAATAGAAGTATAATCAGAATGAGAAGTGCACAATATCCAGTTGAGAGAGTTGTGGGATTTGAAATTTTTATTTTTTTTTAATCCAAGAGGGATAGTGATTCTACTCCAGACTCTATAACAAAAGAGTGGTTTAGTGTATTTGTTACATGGATCATTACCTTATTATGATAGTTGAAAAAAAAAACAATATAGGGAGAAACAAATAAAATCAATATGTATTATACATTATTTAATTTCAATTCATACATTTCTAAAGGAAATAGAGAAAAAAGTGTTTTGCTGGAGTCCCAAATGAAGGGATGTGTAAGCCTCATGGGTCATGGTTACTTGCTGCTGGGGTGCCAAAACTTGAAATATGGGTGTAATGTTGTGACTCATGTTTACTTATCCCAAATTTTAAATTAGAGGGATCTTTTTCATGTTATATATCCCCCATTAATACCCCTACCCCTCAAAAGGCCTTTTCAATGGGGGATATGTAGTGATCCGTGATAAAGAAAAAAACCAGGAGGTAGTGACCCAAAGAGAAAAATATTTTTATGGAGGGTCCTTCACCTCAAACATTAGTCCTATAATTTGTATCAGAGTAGGTTGGAATACTCCAATTCATAGGTTAGGCACTGAGGGCGTCATTTTTTTAGTCCCAAATGAATGAAAATGTATTCCCTATGGGTCATGGTTGACGGCTACAAGGGTGTCATGACATGACATATGGGTGTTATGTCATGAAATATTTTCTCATATCCCACATCTGATATTGGTGGGGTGTTGTGTATGGTATATATGCCCCAACCATCCCCCTCCACCTCAGAAGTCCTTTTTAGAAGGGGTTGGACAGTGAACCCTATTGAAGAATGAATCCTTGTGGGAGTGACCCAAATCTAGAAATAATTTAATATTGGTTAATATGACCCTAATTTAGATCCTCCTATTTTGATTTATGGAAATATTTGTATAATTTGGAAAAAAATTATACCTGATACACAAATTATTTGATATGGTACATTATGAAAGATTGATGTAGCTTGTGATAAATGTAGTCATAGTTATAGATGAATGTGAGGGAATTTCATTATACTCATGAGTATTTTTTCCATAATGATTTAATTATTTTTAGGGTTAATTATTGGTTTTATTATTTAACATGAAAAAGTTTTTTATTGTTATTTTTGTGCTGGTTAATGAATTATTACATCATTTTATGTTTTATTTGAAATTATATATTATCTTGAAATTTACCATTAAATATGTGATTTGATTGTGAATAAAAAATAATAATAATCATTTATCCATTTATATATCTAATTATATAGTTTAATGTTATTCTAGTTCAATAATAATGATAAAATGAAAAATGGTTTTTCATTATTTAGAATATGAGATGAAGTAGAGGTTGGTGTTTTCTGAAAAAAAACACTTAGAAAAAAAATTATATTGATGGGTTGGAATGAAACCAAGAAAATATATTTTAAATTATTAGATTGATTGATTGTAAAATAATTACATATAATAAAACAAATAGAAGGCAATTATCTCATGTTTTGTATAAAAATTCTACAGTTCCATTAAGTTATGATTTTTGAAACTCATTTATAATAGTATGTTTCTTTATTATGAATTCATGGTTCTAAAAATATTTATAATGTGATATGTTTTGAATCCATAACAAAGATATTAAGGTTCTTATAAAATAGAATCCTAATATATTTTAATTAGAATTTATTTCAATATATTTATGTTTATTTATCTGCAATTTCACATTTGTTCTCTTATTCCCCAATTTTATGTTTCAATTATTAGGGAACCATTATACCATATTGGTTCTCCAAATCACCTAACAATAATTTAAATAGACTGTAAAATTTTATTTAATCCTTTACCTTCACTTAAAGGTAACAATTTCAAGGATACAATTTCACTAGTTGGTAGAATGTAACACCCTGAGATTTTAGTGTATTTTATTTTATAAAAATAACATTTAGAAAAGTGTTATTATATGAAACAATATTCTAATGTGAATAATAAAATATTTTAATTAATTGTAAACATAATATAATAATGAATATAATATTTTCAAACAACAAAAGTAACACTCATTAGTTAATGAAGTGTAATATAGTTAAGAACACTTTATGTTTTGAGCGACCAGTTATCTAAAAAACAAAATAATCATTATATTTTATATTGCATTTAAAAAAAATATTTATACAGTTTAGGATATAATTTTAATGAACTGGACATTATATTGAAATGAAACATTTCAATACTATGTTTGTTTATATTTTGGATTTTTAAAAAATATGTTATTTTTTGATGAATCATGGGAAATACCAATTTTACAAATTCTATCATTTTTTTGATATTATTATGATATCATATTGAATTGAAGGATTAATATTTTTTAGAAAATATATATATTTAATATTTTATATAATTCCTTTGATAATATTATATCAAATATTTAAATTCATGATAGACTTTTTAGAAATCACGGAATTTTTTTATTAAAATAAAAATTATATACATTTCATCTATTTTAATCATTTTTTTAAAAGATTCATTTCCGAGTTACTATTTAAATGAGAAATTATATTTTAAGGATTAATGATAATCTAATTAATTCTATGATAATACTAATAATAATATGTTATTTTGGCCTAAAATTATTTTTAGGATGAAAAATGAAACTTTTGACATATTTTTGTGTGTGTGCTACAAGTATTTATTTTAAATTTCCATTTTTCACTTATAGAAAGTAATTCATAGAAAAATTATTACATATAAATAATTATTTTCATAAAGAAAATTAATTAGTTTAATTACATATTGACTATAATGAATATGTAACATGATAGTAAATTTCCACCATGGTAAGGGTTATATAGGTTAAGGTGTGTATAAATCTAAGAGATATAGCTTCAAATATCACCAAAAAATTAGGGTTATATTTTTAACCTAAAATATATTATATTTTATGTTGAAATAAATTGGATATAAATTCCATAATAAATACATTAATTCATATTCTTAATATTTAAATTATTCTCACTCCCATCACCTATAAAAAGGGATTATACTATCCTCACAAGTTCACACAAATTGTGAATGATATTAAACGAGGAAAGAAAAAAATATCTTCCCAACATTCATCCAAATTTTCAAGAGGTAATGTTATCACCATAAGAGTCAACTAGGAGGGATTATGGTTCAAGGAAAAGAAATGTATCCCTGGAAAAGGTATAAGTGTCCACTAAATTCCTTGAAAATTTATTTCACTTCTACATACTTATAATATTTTGTAGTCATTATAATATAAATTAATAAAAATATTTATAAATATTAAATGCTAATTTTTTTGTGTTACAACTATTTACTACTTTCTTACAGACCAATATAAAATTATAAACTTCACCTCTATGCATGTGCATTCTACAACCTCCATTTAGAGATTTATTTCATTTTACATCATCACCGAACATGGAATGTAATTAGGATATATTTAATTAATAACGATAATAATAATATCATAATTATATTATAAATGTAATAATTTATCTAATTATGTTCCTTTTCCATCATTTATATAATGAAAATGACACTAATACGTACATCTAGTCCCAAATCTAAGAATCTATTAATATTATTTTTCAATACCAACTCTTATGGATGGATATAAAAATAAATATAATGATTATAGACAATATTTATGATATTATTATTACTATAAAATGATGAAATATTTTTTTGCATCCTATATTTCTACACATTCAATATGTAATCATCACTTACGCATACATGTAGACAACCACCTCCATGAAGTGATGTAATTAATTTTTTGTAAATAACATATATGGATATTTAAAAAATCATATATAATGAATACATATATTAGTTATCATATTACTATGATTATATGGATGATGAAACAATTTCCATGGTCTAGAGACCAAAATCCCTAAATAGAAACATATGTGGACGCCAGAAAAGATGACACCGAAATATTTATATTAATGAAGAATTGTTAAGAAATATGTAATTATCAATTCTTATAGAATTATATATAATAATTTTAATAATAATATGGTTCTATTATATATTATTAATATGTATAAATTTATCTTAGATGTTTTTATAGTTTTTGTGATGAAATTCAGTACTTCTGGGATTGGTGTCACCTCAAATTCCCTTAATTAAGACATGTTTATATATATATATATAATGTATATTATACCTACATGATCTATTTTGTCCTAATTTTAAATTTACTTATGGTATACATGAGTTTATATAATGTTTTATATTTTAAAAACGTTTTCAATGAAATGTTAAAAACTTGTATCTATTTCTCATCACAATTTTAATCTTATAGGATATATTCTATATTCATTACTTATTTTATAACGTTTCGTTTATAAATTAAAGAATGTTTTTATTAGTCATAATTTATATAAATTTATGGTTTTTAAATATCCATATCATGTTCAATATTTTTGACCCTTTTATTCAAGAGAAATAAATGTTGTAATGAATTACTCATCTCAATTTCTCTTTATAAAGATATGTTCTCTATTACCTACATCATTTATTTTGTGTACGGTATATACAACCTGTTACTATAACTTATGAATCCTTTTGTAAAAATTATTAATATTTAGTTGTCCATATTTGTATTCCATAATCATGATTAATTATTCTAAAGGTTAGAAAATTTGTAAGGGTTTTATGGTTAACTATCTCTATTTAATGTGAATGTTCCCATTTCAATTTCAATTGAGAAAATTTAAATATATTTCTATCCAAACCCCATATAATTGATCATACTTTATTTATTTCTATGGTTCTACGTTATTGTTCATTTTTACACTAAATCATCAACCAAAAGGTCTAAAATAATGTATTTATGGGAAAAAAAATTTATTTATAGTTTTTTGGTTATAAATATTTTAATTACATATCCATTTTAATTAATGTGTTTAAATATTGTTCTGTTATATAGTGTGATGATTTTTTAAACTCCAATTCATCTATATATTAATTTCAGTATTTTTTTAGAGATTAATATTTATAATTTTTCTATATATTTTTTATTATAATTTTTACGACATTGTTAAACGAATATTTTTTTACCGTTTACCAAATTAATGTTTTTTCCCTCTTCTCTGACCATTATTTATTTTTAAATATAGTTTAAATGTTTACATGGTTATACAATTGATATAATATTCTAATTTATCTATAAATCTTCTGTTATATAATGTTACAAAATTCAAATATAATATATTTAATTTTAAATGATATGTAATCATGATAGTTATGATAGTTTATCATACCACCTAGTTGATTTGGAAGTTTTTGGAGGCTTAATCAAGGTTATTTATTATTTTTTTATGTACAAAAACGGGAATAATATGAACTAGTGTATGCTATATTAATATTTAAAATAAAACATATGTGAAATAAGATAACTGAAATTCCCACGACTAGATATAGTCTTTTCTTTGTTGCACTATGAGTCTTCCTACAGACCATTACTAGATTAGCCTCACTATGCCTTGATGCATGGAATGGTGAGTCTAAAAGAATAATTTTCTTTAAAATAGTCTCGAGTGGAGGTATTTGGTGTTTCACATTATCGGAATCTTCGAGGTCACCACAACCATGGTAGGAAAAACCACACCATGTTTTGACCATTTCGATTTTAAAAATGGTTGACTAAGCCAATTATATCCTAGAATAAGTTATGATCCTTAATTTAAACAAATGTAATCTTCAATAATGAATATCTAATTCCCTTTTGTTGGGTATTCCTTCTATTAAACTATTTATCCTCCCCCTATAATGAGTTCCCCCAATCTAGTAAATTTTCTAAATGATATTAGGGTGAATTTTTGAATGATAATCCTTCATTAACCTGTGACTTAGGGTGATTCCATCCATTAACTGATTTTTTATGTTAGTATATGATCTTATTAATTTCCCACACTCTTATCTAGTAACTTTTCCTATGGTGTTTTGTTATCTTCTTTTAACCATATATATATATATATCTACCATTTAGAATTATAGTTTTTGGGTAATTTGATTTTGTTATATCTTTCTAGATTGATTCAATTGTTGAGTCCTACTCTATAATGAATTTCATAACAAATATAAATATTTTTTGACCATTTTCATGTGAATTTGATCTAGTGGACCTTGATCATGATTTTGGAATTGAATATTAGGAAATAAAATGTTAACATATGAACATATGAGTTAGTAATACACTTACCATACCAATAATTTTTTATTATTTTTGGCATGTTATGAAGATATGTGCATGTGTGAATTGAGACCCATGATTGATTTTCATTACATGTGTGTGTTTGTGTATCCCGTGAGTCAAAAGATAGATATTGATTACATGGGAGTGTATTCATGGATATTGAGACTCATGACTAATGTGTTATGTTGTAAATATCTATGTTTTGACCTACTATGTTGGAATTTATAACCTTTTGATGTTTTTCTTCTAGTAGTATGGGGAAATTGGTCCATCAGGAAAGTAGAAAGACAGATGTGTCTCCTGACCTGATGTAGTGTTGAGTTAAAACATCCATCAGGCCTATCACAATGAATTGGATGGGCTAAAATGACCTTGTGTGCCAACCTGTGACAGATATGGGGCCTGGAAACCTCATGGCCCAACATAATACTCATCTGACATTGCGGCCTATCAATGATATATTAGGTGACCATTCTTTGAATTTTTATTCCTATAGAATAATGGAATAAACATATTTTAAATCTATATGTATAATATAGAATAATTAATTATTTCTTAATGGGTTTATACTCCCACCCTATATAGGTATCCGAATTTACATGGATACTTCATAATCATGGATCCATGAAAGGACAGGGGTGATTTGATAGTGATATGAGGTGATGAAGTTTGTTCTTTATTGGTGGTACTAAGTTAGAAAAGAGAGTTCTTTACATGTATTTATTTACCTTCTTATTATTTCTTATTCATTTTTTTGACCTTCCACAATTGGGGCCTTTATTTAATGTTCTTTATGTGGATCAATTATAACTGTTATGAAATTTGATTTTATATTAATTTTTGGCATAGTTTAAATGTTCAATTTTTAATGTTATTATTTTATTTATATTTTAATGATGTATATATTTTAATATTGAGGGTATATTATCAACACTATCATTGTTCAAACCATTATTTCTATTTGGAACATTTGTATTGATGTGGATACAAAAATGTGGTTAGGTAGCACTCTATCGCTAACCATGTGATTCAGATTCGGGTGTTACAAAGAATTATAAATGGAGGAATCCATTTATATTTATTCATTATAATTTTTGGGAAAATTTATAGGATTTTAGGTTTTCTATAACTTTTGTAGGGGAGTCACTTATGTGTTTGGACAAAACTTATGTGATAGTCCTCAGAATAATCAGTGGAAGGATTACTGTTGTAGATATGAGTTTCTTATTTTATTCTTATCTTGAGTATTATTTTTTGTTAAACATTATGTTATTAGGCTATGTCCAAGAGTCATGACTATGAATAATGTATCACATCTCATATATACAAGTTATTTATATGCATGGTTTTTTCATTTAATAAAATTTCAGGTTTTATTCATTATGATTCTATGATACACTTTATTGAAATTTCGAGTGTTTGAACATGATAATGCTTGTCAATATATTTATATGAGTGTTTCTAAAATAATTTTATTATGTACTAGAATTGAAAATTGAATAGTAATATGTGGTTTATTCCTTATCATTTTGGGTATCCATATAGGTTATGTTTTCTATAGATGAACATTGTGTGTATCTATAAACTAGTTAGTCTATTATTTTATGTATCTATTATAATTTTTTTATCATTATGATGGAGTTATATAAAATTATATATAAAATAATTATGATATGAATATCGATAATATAAAATTATAATCCTCTAATTAGGGAGGGTGCTCATGTTCCACCACTAAGGGGGAAGATAAATGAAGCTGGCCATTCACCAAGGTATGCTACTATTCTCTAGGGAGTAAAATTGAAATAACCATGACTCCTTTTCATATTTTATGTTAAAGGTATAAAATTTTCTAGGTCAAGGATCAATTATTTTTGGAACATCCAACTCAACCATTCTCCATCCTAACAGGTCACAAAAGGCCCAAGAGATTCTAGTTATGATATTTATATCCTCAAGGAGATATTTGATTTAGTGGAAACCCCTAAGGTTCTTACATGGAAAAGAATCAAGGATATTTCCGTCAATAAATTTGTTTCTTTTATACTAAAACTGGACGATACTCTATAGTTTATAGAGCCTCAAAAGGGATGATGTCAGGGTATTTATTGTATTCAAGTTTTCAAATTCATCATTATTTTGATTCCCACATTAAAAGTGATGTTGAAGATATGTTCGTGAAGTTTGTGATCAATGTCCAATGATGGATGAGTGGTCAGGATAGGATATTTGACCAGAAAAATCCCCCCAGGTTCTTCATAAGGCCTTGAAAATCAAGAATAACATTAAAGAGGGAAAAGCGATTAATTTTACTTTATTCTTTCCATGATATAATTTTTTATTCAATGATCCATCAATTCTTTTATCTATTTTTTAGAAATAAAATTCATATAGATGATATGTAGTAGGGTAGTGGAAAAGATTTGAATATTAATGTTTTTGGTCATCCCCACTATGGGTGGTGCATGTCCCCAACATTTTATCTTTATATCTTTATAAAGGATGGGAAAAATTTAAAAATTTCCACAAGTCTATAGATTCAGTGTCATGGATATTAAATAAATGTGAATATTAAGTATTTAATTTCAATGGATTTATAGACATGTACTAAAACTATTCATATAAGACATATGAATTTACCAATATATGGAACAAAAATTTTAGTTTTCCAATGTGTTTCCAAACCATTTGATAAATAATTATTATATCAAATGTAAATTTTAAAACATAAAACATGTTCGTTTGGACAAATATTTCCTCATATATTAGTGAATATTAGTAATGATCCAATCATAGTGAAATATTAATGACTTTATTCCTTATAGAGAGTAATTTTGATGGATCTTGGGGCATTGGAACAAGAAAAATCAGAGTACGGTCAAATTATTCATATTCATTATATTTTTTCATTATCATCTCTATATTCTTTAAATGAACCCTTGATAAATGTTTCTAGGTTTAAATCTATGAGTTGTATCATGATTTTTTATGGAATCATGGTTTTTGGTGGTTATTCATATGTCATAACCCTTGATTTTTTATTCACCATTGAATATGACATGTTTCAAATTCATTTTGATTTTATTATGAATATTTTGAGGTAGGGGAATAAATGTTTTCTATTTTATTTTTTGATTCATGTGTTTCTTGTATTTTTATTTAAAATGGGGATATCAAGGTTTTTTAGACTTGAATCAGGAATGGAACTTTTTAAAAAAAACCTATATTTTACATTAATTGTTTCATTTAGATATTTGATGTATTATTTGAAGGAAAATTTCGTTGTTTTCCAGTATTGATGGAAATTGGATTTTTAAGGAGAAACCGTATTGTAATTAAAGTGGGATTATTATTTAATATAAATTACACATTTATAGATATGTTCTTTTGTAGATTTTTTTTTCAAAGTGCTTATACAATAATTTTTATTTATTTTTTTCTATAATATTGGTTGAAATGATATTTGAACCCATTTTAATGGATTTATTGAAAATTAATGTTCTATGCTTAAATCACCATGTCATATTTAAAAAATATTTTAAAATTATAATTTTGTGTTTGCCCATTTTCAATCGCTGATTCACAATGATTATTTGTTTAACTAATAAAGGCTAGACATGTAATTTGGTTTCTCTTAAACACATATTATGAACAATAAAAAAATAATATTCTTATTTTGATATTCCTTTATGAACCCATAGAAATGAATTTAACCTAATGAACACCGATTAGTGCATATTATGGATGGTGTTTAAAGAATATGTAATTCTTTAATATGGAGCTTTGTATGAGGGTGAAATTTGAATTCTATGTGTTGTGAGATATTGATTTTTTATTTGAATATTGATATGAATTCCCAGTAAAATCCATATTAATTTTTATCTCTATCACATCTAATGATTCATGAATGAAAACTAGGTATCTTGATGTGAGACCATGATTTAGGATATTTTAGATTAGACTCACACCCTATCTTGTGTCTCTATAGATAATTTTTCTGAAGACATATAATGTACTCTAATAGATAGGGTGTTCATGTAATCAAGAAGCTTATGTACTGGAAAAAATGACATTTTCATTCTATCAAATATCAATGATATTGGAATCTTTTTATTAATCTCAATATCATATCAAGGATTTAATCATGGAACATGACCCATGATACATGACTCTTAATAATCAATATATAACTATGGTCCCTCGATCAATACCCAACATTAAATCTTCCTTGTTTTACTTCCTTTTAGTGTGTGTCAATTCACTGAAATGATAAACATTAATTAATATTGTTTTTCATTTGATATGTGATAGTACACCAATCATGGGGTGTGATAAATCAAAATTTTTATGTTCTTCTTAGAGAAACATAGTGGCTGACTATGTTTGTCTCACTTGAGGATCATCCCAATTACATACATACTTAATATGAATCACCTAAACTATTTATTTTTTATTACATTATGAATAAATTATAATTTTTTTATTATTAAAATAATTAAAATAAATTAAATTAAAAATTACCATAAAATTATAACAACCAAAAAATAATAATGAAGAAGATTGGTACTGGCTATGGTTTTGAATTTTATCATTATTTTCAACAATTGTTTTTAAAAATATTTTTGATAGATTAATTATGAAATCTCACCCTAAAGATAATAATAATTTTTTAGGGGTGTGAAATATTGAATGCCTATAGAAATCTGAATTTCACCTCGTGTTGTAGTCAAGGTTGATAGAACACGTCAATCGAGAGTGTGGAATCTTACAAGAACTGGAACAATCTTATTCAATTTCATCCACAAAATTAATTAACTCTATCATATAATGATTTTATATCTAGTAAAAAGGAGGGAAAATATTTAATAAAATAATATAACTATATTTGGGTAGCATTTTATAATGGTAAATTGACACACACTTCAATGATACTTGCACCTATCACAAACATAAAATATACATCATAATATAATTCCATAACACCTAACTACCCCCATCAAAATCCATGGTTCATCCACTCATTATCCAGTATAGTAGATAAAATGGTGGAAATAGTAAAGAGAATGAAACTCAAATAGAAAGAATGGCAAAAAGGGAGAGGAAAAAATTGAAATCAAATACTAAACAAATGAAATAATAAAAATAGAATAATACAAAATACAACAATTTTTTTTAACAATATGTGGGAAGAAGAGAAAAATAAATGAAAAAGAATAAAAAATAAGAATAATAATTGACGAATATCGAGAGGAAAAATTGGTTTGGAATAATAAAAATTGGTGGAGAATGAAAGAATTTATATTAAAATTAAATTATAATTAATTTAAAAATAAAGCTACATAAAAAAATCATGTAAAAAATATTATATCCTCATCTTCCTCCTCATTTGGAAATGGCTTTACCCCATAGTGGGGGTTTCATCCCCCCCCCCCCTCAATAGTGGATGAGGGGTCTTTTTATAATTAATGTGAATTCATCCTCCATATTCTCTTTAAAAAAATTTAAATCATTTGTGTTTTAGGACTTCCACCAAAACATTATATATTGTTTTGAGTGAGGATATTTAGATTTTCGGACTTTTGAACCCCAAAAATATTTCATACGTTCTGTATTTTTGGAATGGAATACAGGATGTTGTAGAGCTTCATCACATGGACTGGATGGGGTGAATGATGATATGGGATTTCTATTGGATAGACTATGGTGGTAACATTTGTTTTTGAATTTTTAGCATAAATGGAGGGCTTTATCAAACCTCATCTGGATATTAAAGTTTTTGGATGAGTGGAACACTCCTTCATGTTGGTCAAAACAAGTTTCTAAGGTGATTTGTTGGAAATTTTGCGTCCCACTGAGGTGGATGAGTCGATCTCGAGCTTCATATGGTGGCAGAAATCATGTTCTGACATGTTGTTGTTCAGGAAGGAAAGGAAGAAGGCTGTGGAATCTGATCAGTTGGTGGTGCAACATGCTTCGAGTGAGGAACAAGAAGAAAAGGAGGGTTGGCTTCGAAATTTATAAAAAAGTGAATAGTAACATGTTCAACGAATCTTACATAAAAATATAGAATAATATTCATCAGCATTTAAATAATATTTTGTGGTTGAGACAACATAGAATCATGCACCATGGTGGGAACCTAGTTACATGTACACACATATGTAGACCAGGCAATAACACATAGTTTGTACGAGTAGTAGAACCGTCTCTCGTCATGGTCACTTCCACATGAAAGCTTGTCAATTAACTAGATCTCCCTAGATCCATGCTTATCTGAATGGCCCAACTATGTTGGCTAGGTGGAATCATGGCCCTTGATATTTTGGGATATCCATGTTGGATAAATTTTTTAAAACTAAAAACATATGAATTTTTGAATACATTTTGTAAAATTCAATAGATCCCCCAATTAAATACCAAATTTAAGAATCAAGAATTTTCAATCATTTTATACCCATATTAATTCTTAATTTTTTATTTCCAATTTTTCTATGAAAATAATTTATTATATAAAAATGTTTATTTATAACCAGTAAAAAAAGATAATATGTGACTTAAAATGTGTGTGAAATACAAGTGTCGATATTTTTTTATTTTCAATATATAATGTTTTACCTGTTTGTTTTTTTTATCATTTTACAGTATCCTGAAAAAAAAAATTCATTTATTTTACCAAAAAATTAATTTTACATAAATTTTCTTGGATTTATTCTATTGAGCTTTCAAAATGGACTATGAAAAGGAAAATGTAGTGGCTTGAAAATCTAAAATTTTATCACAAGATTTTATGGAATTAAATACATTTTTTAATTAATGAATTCTTTATTTGTATTTTTTTAATGAATAAAATTGTTTTATTATTGTAATATTTCAAGCTAAAATATCTGAATTTCGTGTGGGAGAAACTACAAGGACTCCTCAGTGGTAAATTTATAGGATCTATTTTTCTCACATGTTTCATACACCATTTGGTGTTTGCAACCTTCATGTTTATTTGATCAGGGTGATAAATTTATCCTTATAAATGTTATTTGAATTTGTGTTTTTTTATCCAAGGGAATGTGGTATGAGAGGTGGTGAATAGTATAGTACCTCCTTGAGATTTGATGAAATAGGTGTTTTTTTGTATTGTGTGATTCTATTGATATGTATTTTTATCTCTTGGTATATCTTTATCTCACATATTTATTTTTTTGTGAGGATACTATTTATTTATTCATCTAGTCACCATAGTATTTTCATAATGAATTTATTAATGTTTTCCACAATGTTCACTAATTAATTTTTATATTTCATATTTTAAAAAACCATTCCTAAAAGATGTTTCTTATATCCAAGGTTCTTATCACTAGCCTATGGGGATTGGATATTCCTTTTAGGTCATTCCATTAGTTGGATTGGGTATCAAATTGTGGTATCCCAGGTTGGTTTATGATAAACTTGTATCAAATGTAAGTTATTTTAAAATTTCACTTATATATTGAGTCTTTCTTTGAATAAATTATGTTACTTGGGGTGGGTGATGTTTGATTGTAGATAATGAACATGTTGGGACTCTTAGGGTATTAAAAAAATGTTTTCCAAATCACCAACCTTTATGATGAAACATGTGTTACAAAAGAATGTCGGTAATTGAGTCTTTATCTCGAGTTAGAATTTTCCTATTATTGTTTATATTTATATTCCTTATGAGAAAATATTTGATTTTGGGAATCTCTTAGAATATTGAAGGTGGATCGAAGTGGTGACCAGGACTGCATGATCAACTTACACAATCTAGTAAAACATGAAGTATATATGTGGTTGATTTAAAAATAGAAATAGTAACTAAAGTATGGAAAGTGTGTGGTTTACATTCCTTCGAATGAAATCCCATAATATATCTATATTAACCACAAAAATGGTTCTGTTTTTCCCTCAAAATTGACGTCATTTATTTCATAGAGTATCAGAGTGTTTCAGATTTTTAATGGATAAATGAGTGTAAAATAATTTAGTTCCCATATATATATTTCTCTATGTTAATAATTTTTGAATTGTGTTTTAAATACATTAGAGAGTAAGATTCCAAATTTTAAAAGTGTTTCATTTGAATTCTTATAGAATGTTTTTGTATTACCACTATCGGTGTTGTTGAAATAATCATTGGGGGAACTAGTAATCAAATATTCTTTTGTGATATTTTTTAATGAACTTATTTTTTGATAAATGTTGTTTTTTGTGGATTTAAAATTCTAACACTTTTGAAATGGAATTTTTGAGAAAATTAATTTTAAACCATATATGTGGATCGATGAGAACCTAAAATAGTTTTAAATATTATGGATTTCAATCAAAATGCCAGGTTTTTAAATAGAGGTTAAATGTTTAATATGGGAGAACCTACATATTTTTATGTTTCGATGAATTAATGAATGTGATTTTTTGATTTTTTATAAATCGTAGGGATTATGTGGGTCCAACATTTTATTTTTTATATTAATTTTTTAACTAATAACAATAATTAATTATTTTATCTGTTTATATTTCACAATATTTAGAAATATCTTCCATAATGGTTTCTATGAATAGTCGGATGTACATGTTTTTGTTATATATCCAATGTATCCATTTGTGAGTTACTAATGTGTTTTTTCAGTTCAAAAACTCTATGTAGACTCAGGATTGTGTAGGATAGTCTGAATATTCTTTTTCATTGGGTGATATCCAAGAATTTTTTAGTCAACATATACCATTCTTCTAAATGATATGGATTATTATAAGGTGATTTATAGAACCCAATGCTTCTTTGAGGTATGGATCCTTTAAATTCCATCCATTATTAGTTTAAAAGATTAATTATTTGGTAATATTGTCACAACTCATCCTCGTGGCCCGTGTCGTGACTATCCCAAGCTCACCTTCTATAGGCCAGGGGCTGGCGACTAGCACAAAAGGCGTAAATCCCGATAACTGGGAAGGCATTGCCTTTATAAAAGTAACAAAACACCACAGATTACAAGCAGAAGTAAAACACCAAGTACAAAAAGGAAGTGCTGAAAAGTAAATGGGACAGAATACAAACCCAATTGAAAGTACAACTACAACTGAAAGAAAGTACAACAAAGACAACAGCTGGAAGAAAGGAATCAGCTCCTAGGTCGTCCTCCTCTGATCCTACTAGAAGGGTAGGTACAGATAGCGCAGTTCCTGGATCGTCCACCACAGATCCTACCTAATGGGTAGGTACAGATAGCCTCTACAACGCTCTCGCCCGTCCACCTCTTCCGAGCGTCGCCTAATTGTGAAGTCTACCATCGGATACTGTCTCGGCGTGAGGTCCACCTCCGGGTACCGTCTAGTCCTCGAACACTCGGCCTCTGTCTATGTTGTCCGTCGTCTGAAACCAACACAACGAGGTGCGGGCATAGCCTGTGCAGGGGTGAGTATAACGATACTCAGTAAGGACCCTGAGACCCTCAAGGTCTCACTACATCCAACAAGGATAACCACAAGAAGATCTCAACAGATAACCTCTACTTAGGTATATGCTCATACATATACCCAAGTTATCAAGTAACCCATCTCAATCAAGAGGAAACACATAGATTTATGAAACCAACAGATAACCACTACCTAGGTTTATGCCCATACATATACCTAAGATATCAAGTAACCCATCTCAATCATGAGGTAATTACAAAGTTCATAGACTCAGCTCAACAAGGATCTTATTCATGACGTCGAAACCACGGCTGCTGGAGAACTCCTCCTCCGTCTAGTACAGTGGGTCTGCTGCTACAACCAAGCATGCTAAACTCCTCCTCTGTCGAGTACAGAGGGCCTGCTGATACAACCAAGCACGCTGAACTCCTCCTTTGTCGAGTACAGAGGACCTGCCGCTACAACCAAGCATGCTGAAAACCTCTTTTTCGAGTACAGAGGGCCTTCCGCTATAACCAAGCATGTCGAACTCCTCCTTTGTCGAGTACAGTGCGCCTGCCGCTACAACCAAGCGCTCCAGACTCCTTGGACTACTGTAGTACTCCACCTGTTGATTACTGTGGGCCTGCTCCTACAACCAAGCGCTTCCCACCAGGGGTCTGCCGCTACAACAAAGTGCTCCCCCTCATAGATTCTGGAGGTACTCCTTCTGTTGAGTACCGCAGGTCTGCCACTACAACCAAGTGCTCCTCCGCCGTGGGTCTGCCGCTACAACCAAGCTCTCCCCCTCAAAGCCTCCAGAGGTACTCCTTCTATTGAGTACCGCGGGTCTACCGCTACTACCAAGCACTCCTCCGCCGTGGGTCTACCGCTACAACCAAGCGCTCCCCACTGGGCTATCCGAAACACACCGAGTCGAATGATCAGCTGTCGTCAAGTCTCAGCAAGCTACTAGGTCTCTACACTCTGCTAGCTCGTCACCGGGAGGGTCCGATCCATGAGCTACGAGACGATTCCTCGGGTGCGCTTTCACTGGAAGTACGAGAACCTCCAGGTAAGCACAGGGGAGTGGAAGGCTCAGATGCGTGCTCAGTACCTCTTTTGTATCCTTAGGTTTTGTTAAAGCTTTACGGGGACGTAAAGCCCTGAGGTGGGAGTAATGTAAAGACCCGGAAATTTAAGGGAAATTTTTGGTGATTGTAACATCCCCAAATGATAAAGGGTGAAATGAATAAATGATATAACTCATGTCAACAAGGTTCACCTTCCCTTTCGAGAGCCTATCTGATTAAGACTCCAAAGATAAACATGCTTGGCCTGGAGTAGTGATCAGGATGGGTGACCTCCTGGGAAGTTTCTCAGGATGTGTGTGAGTGAGGACAAAACACACTAAAAAGGACATGTGTTGGCCTGTGGGGACAATCATTAGTCAGATAATCCATTCGGGTACGTGGGTGGGACCCTGGGGTGGGCCCACGTGTCTGTGGGGAAACTGGTGGGCAGGGCCCAGTTGTCAAATTTGGTATCAGAGGTGGTACCCAGCCTTAAGTGTGGTGCACTGCCTGGGTTGAGATGTAGGGCCCACAACGAGGGCATTGTTCTCTAAAGGGGGTGGGTGATTGTAACGTCCCCAAATGATAAAGGGTTAAATGAATAAATGATATGACTCATGTCAACAAGGTGCACCTTCCTTTTCGGGAGGCTATTTGATTAAAACTCCATAGTTAAGCATGATTGTCCTGGAGTAGTGATCAGGATGGGTGACCTCCTGGGAAGTTTCTCAAGATGTGTGTGAGTGAGGACAAAGCACACTGAAAAGGACATGTGTTGTCCTGTGGGGACAATCATTAGTCAGATAATCCGTTCGGGCACGTGGGTGGGACCCTGGGGTGGGCCCTAGGTGTCTGTGGGGAAACTGGTGGGCGGGGCCCAGTTGTCAAAAATATGAATGTTCTTTGTGTTCACGAAGGCACCAGCGGTGTTCATGGAAGGATTAGAGCCTGAAACTCTTGCTTTTGGGTCAATGTTTCATGAAACACGGATAGAGTAAACAGTGCAAGGTAGGTCGCTATGTTTAGAAAAGCATATGAGGGGTAGAAAGAGAGAAGATTTTGGTCACATTGTTTAAGAAAAATTGTGTACCTTGGGTCTTATGGCCATGCAACCAGATCTTCATTCTTGATGGTTACTTTTGGCATGACTTTAATGTGGTTAGTAAAACTGTGTTGGTAAACCATGTGCAATTCCCCTTCCTACGAATGTTCGTGTGGTGTTGGATCACAAGATTCCTAAATGTGGACCTAAATCATGTGAACCATTAATTTTGGGAACATTTAATAGTTTTTAATAAAATTAAATTACTCTATAAATGTCCATTAGGTTTTCATCTCCCACACAAAAACTCAATGAATTTGAATCCTTCCTCCTTGAATAAAAATTAATTTGAGGTAATTTCATCAACGAATCTTAGAATGACGATCTTATAAAAGCATCCCATCGGTCATAGTGTGTTATAAATTCCTTTAGTGTAGTTACTATTTCAGTTTTGTATTAGTTCCACTATTTAGGTGTAATATAATTTTATCTATTTATAGGTTCTTCATCCATTAATAAACTTTCTACATATATTATAAAAATCTAGAGCTAATATTGATGTGATGTCGACTACGAACCGTTGGAATGTGGTCTCATACCATTCTTGTAAAGATGGGATATTTATATATTTCTTTATCCTACACACCCAATTTTTTAGCACCAACCTAAATGAAATTGAATCATAAAATTGATAGTTATATCATAATCAAATAAAGAGGTTCCATAATGAATTGTTATAGGTTGAATAAATTGAACATGAATTCCCCACCGGGTGTTTATTACATAATGAACCATAGTGATTGGATTTTGGAATTGAATTCATTAAGGTGTTTTCTTTACCCATTTCATTAGATTCTAAATGTGAATTTGGTTATGAATTTAGTTGAAATGTGAATTAATTTTAATTTTATTACGTAATATCATTGGGTGGATTTCCATGAACTTTTCCTTAGATAAGAATTATACTGTTGACGATTGGATTTCTTTAATGTTAATTTCCCATGTGAGTTAAATGAATTAAATTCAATGTAATGTATTTTTTATGAATGTGATTCGTGATATTAATTAAATTGACTGTGTGAGTAGTTTGTAAATACATATATTCCTATCATATGTTATGAAATTTATTTATTATGAATGAATTTCACAATGTACTGTTATGTCCATGTGAGTTAGTTAAGAGAATTTCCATGCAATAGATTATTTAAGCATGAAAAGCTTGTTATGAAAATATTCCCTTGTGAGTATTTAAGATCCATGACTTCTATGCATGTAAAATGAATTGGGACACCTTTTGAGGTGAGATATAATTGAGATTTTATTTGTGTTTACCTTGACATAGTTAGTAGATATTGATTAAATTTAATTAAATTTAAATAATGATAATATCTGTTGGGTGATACATGGATTCACATGAGTATTTCATGGATAGACTCAATTATCTTGAACCTTCATTATTCATAACGGATACACTGACTCCCTAGTGGACAACCAAGGAAGGACTCTAATGCTTGAATTATATGTTGAGAGATACATTGATTCATATGAGAATGCCATGGACGAAATCCAGGGTAATTATTATATAACCATGGGTGATCCTTGGGTGCAACAGTGGACCACTATGGATGGAATCGAATGTCAAGGATGTTACACCACACCTAGTGTGATACATGGGTTCTTGAGTGGTTCCTTATGGATGGCCTTGTATGGTGTTGGTTTATATTATAGCTAGAGAAATACAAGGATTTCAACATTGTAATTCCAAGGATAGACTAAGTTTCATAAATGAATAATGAATAAAATGACTTGTCTGACGTTTCTAAAAATACAATGTAAATGGTCATATTTGGTTTGAATTACACTTTATGTATGGTCTATTTTGGAATACATGGTTACATGTACTTACAAGGAACACAGGGCTTTAGGTCATGTTCCATGAAATTATGAATTTATATTTTTTTGGATAAATTAAATAAATTTATTGAAACATGAATGAATGTTAAAAAATTAATTATTTATTAAATAAAACGGATAATAAATGAGAAACTATACTTATAGGATGTTTATGTTTGAGTACTTCCTTGAATATAGTTTTACATAATTATTTACTACTTTAAGGTCTATAATATATATTCACTGACTGATTGGTACCTACCCTTGGGTGGTTACATAATGAGATTTAATCTGACAACATGTTTGGTCAATATTTGGCGACCTAATTAGACTATATGATGTAATTTGTTGATAAGGGATGCTTCCCCATTATAGGTACTTAAATTCTATTTAGGAGAAATTTCATGGGACTAGGGTGAGGCTCATAATTCCATCTGTACATATTTTTTCTTTTTTTTTATTTTGTTACATGTATTTTTTATATGAATTGTATAAATATTTTTTTATGTTTTATTAGGGTAATATGACATGTATCATCAAATTTTATATGATATTTATTTTGTAATTATTTATCTGTATTATTATTCAATGGGTATTTTTTTATATCAATGTTATACTTATTTTTCTACATGTAATTTATTTATATTACAATGTTGAACATTCTAGTGATGTGGGAATAGTCTTCCCATTGATGCACCTAGTCCTTCAATTATAGTTAGAAACCTAAAAACATTTTATGAGATGCACTTGAGGGCATGTGACCCCCCAAACTCAGGGAACCTTTTAGCAGAATCTGGGTTTGAGATGTTATAAATTGGTATGAGAGCATGTTTTTTTCATTAATATTTGGAAATAATAGAAAGTCATAATATGGAATAAGAATTTGGTAATGAGTTGTGACTTCTCCTAGCTAACCCATGTATAGGAAAAAACCTAATTTCCTCGATTCAAATTGTGGTTTTTGTATGTTGACTATTACAGTTCACTTTATTCCAACATTAGTTGACACACTTCAATTTTTATGTTATTATTTATATTTCATTGGGTTATTTTTCCTTGAAACCCGATGAGATGAGGGTATTAAATATCAAGAATCATGTTGACATTTTATGTAAATCGCATGCCACACATTATGCAATTCCATTTAGGATGCATTACTTATTGTATGATATTTTTATTGGTGATGTGACATATATACATAATATTTTTATAGGTTTATTTTGGTATGAAGTAGGAATAAACCCTATTATAGTCCCTAAGGGGTATGGGCCATCCTAGATCAGAATCTGTTAGACCATTTGTTCAACCTTCTAATTTAAATGGGATAAATGTGAATTGATCATGAATTAAAATGAGAATGAATTTATATGTTCAAGTGGAAATGAAATTTGAAATGAATATGGAATGAAATAGTAATAGGGATGGATCATAATAGAGAACTTGACCAATTGTGACCTTAGTAGTGGTCTTTTTGTATTATATCTTACTTATATATGTGATCCGTATAGTACCCAAACCAAAAGCATGGATCAGGAATAAGGGTTTCTTATTGTATAGTATTCCATATACCTTTCATGTTTACATGTTTTTTCCTTTGAGATGCAAACATTTATTTTGATCTTGAAAGGAGGCAAGTGCTGGTAATTTGTAGAGGTTTTCCACAATGATATCCTCTAGTCGTATGTGAGGTGGGTGGAGATTACCACCCTCAAGAGGTGGTGGTCCTTGGGCTGCCAATGGATCCTGTATTATTTCATGTTGTGGAACATGTTTCGGTACTGGAACTAGGTGCTGAAGAATAGTTTTGTGGAGGCATTATGTGCTTTATGAAGATCATTTATGGAGAATAACGACCTACACAGAATATGAAAGAGGTGGCACATGAGATCCAATAGCAGCAGGTACCCCCGATTTTGGGGAATGTCTTAACACATGTTATATATTCATGGACAGAGACCGTGCTATTTATATTCGAACACCTAGAGACGCCTCATTATAGGAGGGTCAAGATTGTTATGTATATGTTATGTGATTCCACCAAGAGGTCATGGGATGTTATCAAAAAGATGTATTGTCATAGATATATGTCTTAGAGGGATTTTTATATGGTATTCTATTACTACATCTATCCCGAGACGTTGAGGGTTGATCAATACAATTAGTTAATACACATAAACCTTGTCACACTGTTTTTTATTGATTACTCAACCCATTTTACTATTCTACAACACTTTTCACATATTCTAATGTGTGATGAGTTATCTAGAGATAAGATACTTGATTATTTTATAATCTATGAAATCTGATCAATGTGATTGTCTTCATGATCACTAACGTTTATGAAATAGTGGATCATGTTCTTATCACAGAGTATAACCTAAGAGAGGACGGGGGTATGAGCCAGGGAAGGTTGGTACAAATATTTGGTACTGTATCATTTTATAGTAGGAATATTCTTCTTGGACTTCCTTGTGGTGATACTAGTAGCGAGAGGACACACTCAAGTAATTTGGTGATATTATACCAGGATGGTATGATTGGACATACGAGGCCACAATGAATCAAGGGCCTAGTCGAGTGCTGATCTCGGTGAATGATGTGCCATCTTCAACACTTCTACCTAAATTTTCTATTTCCTTGAAAAAAAGACTTTACCTCCATAATCCAATGAGAGAGGGTCTACACCAACTCCACATTCCATTGCAGGGTCCACAACTTCTCATTTTTCATGGTTCTAGAATATAGCTTTCTGATCATTCCAAGGTAGTGGTCATGTTCATGGTAGCTAGACACCAGTTTCACATCAATAGCAGAGTATATATGGTTATGGTATCTTGGAAGTATCATAGGGATACTATTCTATCCATGTATATGTATTGGAATAGACCCATGTGGATCATGACCCCACACATTTTAATGTCATCTATACTATTCTAGTTGAATCTACATTATCTTATATACTTTTCAATATAGTGGCTACAGAGAAGTTTTTATCTGTGCCCATTTGGTATAACCTTGGGCTCATTGTTTAGTTTTCTGATGATGTTATGATGATTTACACTCTGTTAGGGATTTGAAAGAAAGGTGTAAATCAGTGTAGTGGGTTCTACCATGAGATATATGTGTGTAACATTATATGGACCTCTTTTTCCTCAATATGATGGGTTTCTATATCATTATATGGATGGAACAATTGTTCTCCTTTCATGATTCCATTGATTTTTATCACCTTAGGGTGACCTTCACATTACCAAAGGGAGGAAATTTTATTTACAATATTGAATGGGATTTCTATTTCATCCAAGCTGGACCCGAGTAGCATGGGTTGGGCTGGACGACTGCCTATATTACAAGTTTATATATTGATGATCAGGGAACTTGAAAGATAGTTTTACATTCCTTGGTTGATCATTTTTGGTATGTAATCCAAGATGAATTTCTAGGGTAACCTAGAGTGATATATGTTGAGTTCTTTATCGATCTACTACTATGAGCCACAACTATATCCATTCCTCTTTATAGGATGGCTATTATGGAGATGAATGAACTCAATAAAAAACTAGATAATTTAGAAGAAATGTGTTTTATATAATGCAACTATTCTCTATGGGGTTCATCGATCATTATTGTAAAATAAGAGGATATAACCCATAGGCTATATGTAGATTATCAGAAATTGAACTAGCTGATGGTAAAGAACCAATATCCTTTTTTTTATAGATAGATGATCATTATGACTAGCTCTGGGGATATTGTGTCCCATAAATGATAGAATTGAGATGCATTTATCATCAGGTTCATCTTAAAATAGAACTCATATGTATCAAATCCTTTCATAGCAGTTAAGGTCTATGCGATTATTTGTTTATGATGTTCAGTCTCACAAATGGAACAATGGTATTCACAGAATTGATGAACTGAGTGTTCCATTGTTATCTTGATGAAATTATTGTAGTTCTCATGGATGAAATATTTTTGTATTATAATAATCTACATTTCAATGGAAAACATCTTGAGATCATTTTTTAGACACTAAGAGAGCATTAATCATACTCTATTATAAAAAAGTTCCACTTCTAGATGGATCAGATTCACTTACTTGGTCACATCATCTCAGTGATAGGAATATCAATGGACATAGAGATTGTGATATTTTTATTTTCCTAGGAGAAACCAAAGAACATAACTGAGGCCTGAATTTTCTAAGGGTTTGATGGTTACTAGAGACATTTCATAAAAGGCTTCTCACGCTAGGCTACACCATTGATGGGTTTGACTAAGAATGGTGTGCAGAATGTATGGTCAGATTCCTAGGAGATTATTTTCTATAATATGAAAGGGATATTGAATTCAATGTTGATAATGACTTTTATAGCGTAGGGAAAGAGTTAACAGTTTATTGGGATGCATCAGGTGCATATCATTGAATAGTTCTTATGTAGGGGATGAGTTAAAGCAAATGAGTCTTAGTAGTTGATGCCATATGAACAGAATTACCTAATTCAATATCTCAAGTGATATGTGGTTCTTCATGCATTTCATTATTCTATATATTGCATAATAGGGGAGCGTTTTATGGTGTATAGAGACCATAAAATCCTTATATACATATTTACATAGTGTAATCTAAATCTTAGGCAGTGATGTTTGGTGGAGTATCTATATCATTTTGACTTCAATATTTCCTACATTCCTAGTAAAGGAAATGCATCTGTTGATGCAATGAGTAGGTGAACTCAGGTACATGTGTTACAACATGTGAGTATGGAGTAGAAGCTTATATATTTGTTCTTTGAGATGTACTTGTTGGTGAACAATAATTAGTGGAAGTCCATTCTATCATCGGTAGTTGTTACCTATATACTTCTATGAAGACTAAAGATGAGGAAAATATAAAATTACAAGGTCCTAGTATCATAAGAGATTGTGGTAGATCAAGACCGTATTCATGGTTAGACCATATGCTAGGGTGAGTTTCTTCAAGAACATGGTTGAGTGAGGGTTTCAAAAGAAATTTTTGAGAAGCTAATTACTGATTTTCATGATTTTATATTGGGAAATTCACCATGGAATCCCCAAGATTTATCATGATTTACATCTACGATACTGGTTTTTGGGTATGAAAAGAGGCATTTCCAGTTTTTTCGTGATATGTTCCACCTATTTGTAGGTGAAGTAATAACACCATCAACCTACAAGATTTTTACAAATAGCTCCCCATTTTCAAGTAGGAATTATTTGATGTCATGAGAGATTTCATGACAAGATTACTATAGTATACTCACGATAATGATTTTGTATGATTAGTTGTTGATAGGATCATGAAGGATGCACATTTCCTATCGATCAAGGACACTATATGTGATGATGATCTTGGACGGCTATAAACCCATGAGATAGTACGACTGCATGAGGTCCTTCATTCTATAATCTCATATTAAGGCATTTGGTTTAATTATAGGTTATATAAAGGTCTATAGAGGGATTTGGGTAAATAGGTGATTTTGTTCTCAACATAAAACCCAAATACATATAGCCAATTTGATCACATGATTCAGGTTCATGAGGAAATTATGGAAGCATGCATATTGGATTTTAGGGGCACTTTAGAGAGGCATATACCCTTTGTTGAATTCACTTACAATAATAGCTTTTAAGATACAATTCAAGTGACTCCATATAAGGATTTTTTTATTGGCCATGTTTATCATCCCTGTGTTGGTTAGAAGTAGGAGAGGTAGTTATGCTTGGACCTCATCTTGTAAAAAAGACTTCAAAAAATATTAAATTGATTCAGAAGTGGATGAATAATGTATAGTCTTTTAAAAAATATTATGTTGATAACCACATACGAAAAGTAGTGTTTGATTTTGGTGATTAATATTTCCTTTCTGTTTTAATAAGGATAGAAAATAAGAGGATTATGAGAGATAGTATTCTTTCACTATGATATATAAGGTCTTTTGAGAATCTATAGAGAGTAAGGTTGGTAGCCGATAATTTTTAGTTACCTCAAATGTATTGGGACATGAATGAAATAATCCATGATTCTCAGCTGTGATCGTATTATTCATAATTGCATCATGCTATTTAGAATAATAATGTTGTGTTTTATATAGATGTGTCCGTTTAGGAGCATCTTATGCATATTTTGGTTCAAAGAACAATGGTTTTCTAAGGCTGGTCAGTACCCCTAGTATGAGTGTAATTGTAACATGACCGAGTGTGTGATCAGTCCTAAGAGTGTGAGTAAAATGTAAAATAGGTGTATATAGAGTCATTCTCAGATGATGCTTTACCACCATTGGAGGGTAGTTTCAGGGAAAAAGTGCTTTAATGGGGGAGTTTGTAAGATCTGGGTTCTTCCTTGATGTAAAAAGTATGTACATTCGGCCATTTCTCTATTTAAATTTTTATTTATGGTATAATTTTAATGTCATTGGAGGTCATGAAGGTGTTATTGGTTTTCATTGTTGTTTTGGATCCTGGAGCCTGAGATTTAGGGTGAATTAAGAATTTCACCTAGTTTGAGTAAACTGTCCGAGGTAGACCACCCAGTTTAATAAATTTTGCAAGACATGGGGAAAGAGAATATCTCGGCGGCATGGTATCAGTAAAACCATACAATTTGTGTCGCACAACCCTTTGACTGGATCGACAATCATGATATTGGATTTTGGCATGGTAAGAAAAGGTTAGTTAAACCATGTGGGTATGTCGTGCACTATGCCCGTTCCTCTAGATGCTTGTGCACATTTGGCTCATGGTTTTCCTAACCATGAACCTAAATTATGAATACCCTTATTTTTTGAAATTGTAGTAGGTTTTAAATATATTATATTATTTTATAAAACTAAAATTATTTTTCATCTTATTCATAGTAACTCATTGTTTTTTATGATCCCCTCCCCGACTAAACATTTATTGGAATAAAGTTATTCATTTGAGATTAGAATGAAGATTTATCAAAGGAATCATATCCATCTTGGTGATCCATTTATTTATTTTGTTCTATTCTTATTTTTGGATTGGTATTAGTTTCACCATTTATGTGCACGATTATTTTACCTATTATTAGGTTCTTCTTCTCTTCATCAATTTTTAGTTGATCTAAGATGAATAAGGAGATAATATAGGATTGACAATCGACTATGTATCTATGTAATGTGGTCTCATTCATTTTTCATAATGTATAACAATTTATATATGACATCTTTATATATGCCCAATTTTCTAGAATCACTATTAATTAAATTAAATCATATAATTGACAGATATATCCTATTCAATTAATAAGGCTCGCTAATGAATAAGAATAGGTTGATTACCATGAGCATGAATCTTCCCTTTGGGTGTTGATTAACTAATGGACCACCATGGGTGGTTTTTTGAGTTTTATTCCATAGAGGGTCACCTTCACCCCTTTCTTGGGATGTCATATTTGAATTTTGTTATGAATTGAATTGAAATGTGAACAAATTGTAATTGAATGAATTAATAGGAATGGATGGATGACCATGGTCTTAGCCATGTATAAGTAAAATCTTTCTATGGTTTAATTACCTTAATGTTAATTTACCATGTGATTTAAATGATGTAAGTTCCATGTAATGTGTTTTTATGCTTGTGATGCTTGATATTTAATGTAATTCCTATGTGATTAGTTAGGAAAACATCTAATGTTATCCCTTATTATGAAATTTGTTTATTAATCTAGAATATCACATTGTATTGTTATGTCCATGTGAGATAGATAAGATCCGTGCCTTGTAATAGTTTATTTAAGCTGGATAATATTATTATGAAAGTATTCCCATGTGGTTATTTGGATGCCAAGCCTTCAATTCATGTTCAATGTCTTGGGACACCTCTTGAGGTGAGTTGTAATTGAGATTTTCTTGGTGTTGAGATTGATGAAGTTAATCTACATTGATTAAATGTAATTTAAGGAAATGAATGATTATGTTTATTTAGTGATGCATGTATTCACAAGAGAATTACCTGGACATAGTTAAATGGTTTGACCATTGATTATTCCTGAGTGATTCTTGTAATTCCTAGAGGAATAACAAGGATATACTCTGAGGCTTCAATTATATTCCGAGTGATACATGGATTCCTATGTGAATACCATGTATAGACTCAAGGAAAATTATTATATTTCCATGGTTGATACATGGGATTAGGTAGGGGATCTCCAAGGATAAAATCAAATAGACGGGCTGCTATACTATAGCTGGAGTGATACATAAGTTTTTAATAGGTACACTATGGAAGGGCTTGTTGGGTGTTGGTTTATATTATACCTTCTATGATACATTGATTCTGATATTGGAATTCCAAAGATGGACACAATTTCATGAATGAATAATGAATGGAATGAATTGTATGATGCTTCTTCCAAGCCAAAGAATAATCTTAGATTCATCCTTGACTAACGGTATATTGATAACTTGTTTTGGAATATTTGGTGACTTGTGTCTATTGTGAATGCTCAGATTTATTCTAGGATTTGAGACATTATGAATAAATAAGTTGTTTAGTTCAATGAACATTATTGGATGACACATTAATGACTTTTAAATATGATAAATATTGATTAATTTAATTTCATTAAATGAAATTGAAATTAAATGAGAACATTTAATTTTAATATATTTACTTTTGAGTACATCCTTTCACATTATTTTATATAGTTCATTACTGCACTTACTTCCAATTTAATATATTGAATGATTTATTGGAACATGAACTTGGGTGGTTGCCTACTAGTATTTAATGTTACACATTATTTGATCCACTTATGGGGACCCAAACAGACTATATGGTTATGGGAATTGATAAAGGATGGTTCCCTACTAAAGGTTCTTAACTACATCATAAAAGCAAGATCATGTTACTATAATGAGGCTCACGATTCTAGATGGATAGAATTTGTGCTTTTTCATGTTTTTCTTACATGTAATTTTTATCATCCTTGATACGTATTTTTGCTATTTTATTTGTGGCATATGAAATGTTTTATCATCATATATTTGAGCTATCTTCTGGAATTATTTATATATACCATTTTTCCATTGTTACTTTTATTATATGTTTATTCGTCCACTTCTGATACTTTTATGTTATTGGTATTCTTCTATGATACACTTTGGTGATGATGTAATTGTATTCCCACTGACACACCTAATCCTTCATTGGTAGTCAGAATCATCTGTAATTGTTTATGATACGCTTGAGCCAATGTGACCTATTGGGATTAGTGCACCATTAATTATCACATGGTTCTAGGATGTTACTATAATATACTCTGTGGATAGGATTGAAGGAATATTTTATTCTCTTAATATACCTAAGGCTTTATGGGTGAATGATATTATCACTTTATTCAAAGAACATAACAATGTGTGGTGGGATAACATAATTCCTCCACATCCGCATGAAATATTCTAATGGGAATTCTTTACAATAGTATAAATTGAATGGATATCTACTATGGATGTTATGAAGGATATGGATAACGACATCATGTATTATAAAAAGAGTGAGTTTACTATCATGGCATATGAAAAACTTTTTTCATGTTTGAAGTATTTCCTACTTATGATATCCTATAATGATTCTTTAATGGTTCTTTATTTTAAATGATACCCTACCCCAAAACAATGAACTTCTATCCCTATGTATGCTCTGGAGAATTATCAAGGGGGTCATGAAAAGGCCTTAAAAGTTGATATGGACCTAGATTGATGGGAAAAAGTGGATAATGCCTCCTTCTTGGTTAGCCTTTGTGGTCATTTCGCATCAGGTGTTTCATATGAGTTAGTTGAGTGGGGAAATCTTCTTAAAGGAAGAAGATGCATATCATGAACGTCAACTGTCTGGTAACTAGTATTTCTAGGTCATATATTTTGCAATATCATATTTTTTAAATAGGTTTCTATCATTGGTCATATTCAAATGTGTTGTATGATGGGATAGCAAAATGGGAACTATTGTTGTAATTTTTTTCTATAAATACATTTTGATCTTTGATATTTTCAGGTTATAGAAGAAAATACATGTGTATTTTGAACTATAATCTTACTGATGGATGTGTTCCCTTATAATAATTTGATTTATTTTATGTGAATGTTTTGTTTGAAGATGTTTTTTGGAAATTACAATATTTTTGTTTTTTATGATTCTTTTTTGGTTTAAATTCCATGGTGTATCTTTATAAATGAAATTTGATAATGGATTAGATGTTTTTATCCTTTGGAATCAAATTATTTAAAACTTTTTTAGATATAATAAACTAAATTTAGGATTATAAATATTTTCTAAGGGTTGTATTTCTTTGTTGCTGCGTTCGCCTTGTTAATTTTATCTCTTCCTAATTTTACATGGATATGCCCATGCTATATATATGGGTAACCAGAACAGATTGGATTCATATTGGACTGAGCACACATAAGATTTTTTTTTTAAATTTTAAATCTAAAAATTATTGAGTCTCAGTATTTAGAGGCCTTATCTATTTATTAAATATTTATCCAAGGGTGGAATCCTTGTTAGTTTTATGGAATGTTGTTTATGGTTTGATCATTGTTATTACATGATGATGTTTTATCATTTTTGGAGACATAAGAGGTATTTTATGTATTTTTATTTTTTTAAGACTATTGTCTTTTAGTATAATATGGTTAGGTAATGGGAGTTTCTATTGTTTTTTATAGATTTGTTTCTCATATAGGGTCATTTATCTTTCATCTACCATTTTAAGTCATTTTTAAATTATGGGGAGACTTATTCTAGTATTTTTGTTCTTCTACATGAAACTTTCTTGTAATTTTTGTAAATATTATAGTAGAGACATATAACTTATGGATTTTTGGGTATTTTAGTTAATCATTCTTTCGGTGATCATTCTAGATGGAATTAATTGGGGTGACTCTTCTCTGATTTCCTAAATAGTCAAAATCATTATTTGGGGTGTGAATGTTCATTTTTCTTTTTTCATTTATATCATTGAAATATAAACATTATAGGGACATAAATTTATATGATGGGAAGAATTAGGACTTCTTGATGTAACATTTACATTCCCTTATTTATTAGTAATAGCTTTATTATTATTTTATTGAGTTATAACATGTGATTTATGAAACCTATAGGGATTTGTTTTGGGATGGATCACTATTTTATCAAGGTTTAGACAAACCATGTTCCATTAATATGAAACCATACAATTTATGTTGGATTTGGAAATTTAATTTCACATTTATAATGTATTTTAGTCAAATACTTCAACAAAACAATATGATGAAACCATTATATAGAACCAATAAAATAGTTGGTGAATAGTTTACAAAATATTGTGTCCGGATATTATCAATTCCAAAATTCATATGAACATAAAACAACTCCCATTAGACCATGAATCTTCATTAATCATATAATATCAAACTAGATCCTAATTGTGGAATATTTTGACACTTCTCTTCCTTCCATAGAGTTATTTTTATGGTTTTTGGTGTATCAGATCTATATAATTTAATGATCGTTCCTGTTAAGAATCATTATTCATGTTATTTATTGAGACTATCTTTTTTTAAATAGAATTAGATTGTATTTTTAGTGAAAATATCTATGGATTTTATCATGATTTAATTTAGATTTATTTTTATAGTGATTTTTCATACATTATCACTATTTAATTGGTGTTCTCAATCAAAGATGACACATTGAGATTTGATGTGATTTGTTAATGAATATTATATGGTAGGTGATTATATATTTTGTCATTTTTTTAATTAATGTGTTTAATTAGTATTAAATATGTTGTTTTTAATTTATATTAATCATGATTTATTTGATTTAAATCACTAAAAACCATTTTTTTTTGAGAAAAGCGCACTCTAAATTAATTGTTTCTTTTGGAAAATATTATAATTTATATGAATGAAAAATGACTTTTTTTTAAATAATGTGGGTTTTCGGAATTGATGATTCAAATAGTTATTTTAATAAAAAAGGTCAATTCATTAAAGTAAAACCACATGGTTATATGTGTGTTTCTATGTATTTTTGTGAATAATAAAATGAATAAAATGTAATTATTTGGTTCTGAATAAAGGGTTGAAATGATATTTCAAAACATTTAAGTAGTTTGATTTTAAATTCATGTTATATGACTAAAGTCCATTTTTGTATTTGAAAATTTATTTTAGTGGAAGTAGGTGTATATATACTTTTTTAAATCAATGAATTAGTGTGATGTTTTTTAATTTATTAAGGAATGTCTTCACAAGATTATTTTTCTTAAAAGACTATTTGATACTTTTCAATGTTAATTCTTATATTGTAATATTACATAATGAACCGCTCATAATTGTTTTCCATTAATGAATGGTTTATGGTGAATGTGATTACAGTTGTTGAAATAAGTGGGTTATCACCATGTGGGAGAATTTTGGTGAGGGTGATATTTAGGATATATGTGTTGTGAGAATTTGATTTGTTATATTGATTCTAATTTGGATCCCTAGTGTGACAATTTTTCTTACTATTTCACTCAGTTATATTTATTGGTCAAGGAAACCAAGTTAGATATATGAGACGTATATATTTATTATATTCTAGAACATAATCACACCCCATAGAGTGTTTCCCTAGAGAAAATGTGTTTACTCTTGAGATATTCTACAAGGTTGTTGGTGTGCATCAAATCAAGAAGGTTTTGTACTTTGTGGAAATGAAATTTTCTTGAAATTGTTCATGAGATTTATTATCTTTTCTTGGGTGGAATCACTACCAGTTTAAGGATTTACCTATTACATGTGACATTTACATCTAAATATTAAAAATTAATATATGAATATAGTCGTTTATTCATTACTCAGCACTAGATTTTTTCAATTTGACATCCTTTATTATTATACCATGCTATTTTTATTAGGCACCATATTTACTCTTGTATTTTTCTTTTACATTATTTTTATTATACATGATATTGGTCTCCAACTCATTATTCCATTATTCTTAGGTGAATTTGTTTTAGGAAGTTAAATTTAAATCTTTTACTAAATGAGTTTTTTTAATGAATTTGGAATTTTTCTATTGAGTTTTATTAACAATCATTAAAAAGGAAACAAATGAATGGATTGATTTCTATATTTCGCATTAAATTATTTTAATGATTTTTATCCCATTTAAAATAGTAGAACTATTCCTCTTGATTTAATGTAACAAAAAACCATGTTATCTTATTATCATATTTCAAAATAGTATATTTAAATTTATTATCGAGTAAATTTCACTGAATCATTGATGGGATCCTACTAGTTTACTCTCATTCACATTATGAACCACAAGGTTTGTATAGTATTCAAAATTATTTAACAATTTCTAGAGTTCTCCTCTTATATACTTTGAGATATTTTTTTATCGACCTATGGTAGATTGTGAGGAATAGGTTTAGTGGTCTTGGACCACAAGGTGAAAGGCTGTAGTTGTTGTGTTTTGTTTTAGCCTGTTAGGTTAATATGTATTTTATCTCATGGTTTTTCAATACCAAATATTTATCAATATTTGTTTTATGAGATGGTTTTCAATTAATTTGTTGACTAATAATGGATATTTTTGTTTAATAAGTTTATTAATGTTTTAGTTGAATTATGTATTTATTTTTTTTCATTTATATTAGAAAAAAATTATCCAGAAATCTTCTTCCATGATGTTCATGGGATTATCTCTAGCCAGTGGGGATCAGGAATGAACATTGAGAGTTATTTTAGGCTAGCTTAGGTCTCAAATTGTTTTATCATGGGTCAGTTCCTAAAATATACATTTCCATTGTCAATTTTTTTTTCATATAATACCTAGCTTGTTTTTCCATTATTTAGTTATTTTATCTCTATAGTAACTTCTTCAAATTCATATTTAGTATCAGCATAAACTTCTTTAGAAATTTAAAAATTGTTCTCATAAAAATATCTTAGAATATATATTGTGATGGAATTTACCTCAATACTATGAAAATATTTTATCTTGAATAAAACTATATTGTCTCTAGGTTGACATTTTAAAATTCTATTGTAAAAACGTTTTTATATTTCAGTGAATCCCAATGGTTTTTTCATACATTTGTCGTTATTTTTAATGATTTTCAGGATCTAACTTATGAATTGTACATTTTTTATGTACATAGTCAAAAGATAACTAAAACATGGTTGGTTTTATTACAAATTGGGATAAAATATCAGTTGTCGTTATTGAAAGTACTATTATTCTACTGTATACAATTATTGATTTTTGGATTTTTTCTGAATTCAGCCCCAATGGGTACCATGGTGAAAATTATTATGAATATAATTATTCCCTCTACCTTATTTCAAACCATGATATGGAGAAACCATTCTTACCATGTTTCATAATAATTTTTTGTTATTTAGATATGGGTTTTTATATATCAATAATTTTACAATACCTATAGTGTTATGTTATTCCCCTACTATTAATCATGGAAGAAATGATGAGTTAGACATATCTCACTCAATGAAAATTTAGGAAGATGAAAGGATTATCCTTTATTTTGGATAAGAAGATAGGTATCTTTGTTTTTATACATGACTTCCATATTAAAAAAATCATGACCATATTATCCACTTTGTGTATACCTATTTTGGGTTTTCCATGATTACATTTTGAATGATAAATATTTTTATGATATCATGAATAATTTCATGAGAATTATGGTGAATTTTATTAATTAATAATACTCCTAAATATAATTTAACTATATCCATGGATTTATATTATATGAAAATGTATAATTTTTTCAATGGTATACAAAATATGAGTCCATTATATAGGAATTTTAATATAGTGTCCCTGAGTTTTCCAAAAGTATTATATTTAGATTTTCGGTTCCACTAGTAGAATTTACCAATGCAACATCCATAATGTTTTTTATAATTTCATGTTAATTATATTCTACCCAAATTTAAAAGTGAATCCATAAAAAAAATATAATCTTGTAATTTTTATCATCAATCACTCAATGGGTTTCTATGTCAATGAAATAATGGTTTTTAAAATTCATATATGATAATCAAGGAAACACTGTATGTTTTAAAATTAAAAATCCTCTTAACATTTTAACCAATAACTGGAAGAATCTTTATTCAATATGATAATTAATTATCCTACATTTTGAATTATTTGAATAACTCTTGACTTTAACTCAATGTTTTTTGCCTGAAGTGGTGTACTTGGATGTGTATTGTTTCTATATAAAAAAAGGTAGACTATAGTTTGTCTGTATAATTTTAATTGGTTCTGACAGATCCCAGTAATAGTTTTTCCTAGATCATCATATAATTTATTGGATCTTATTTTCCGAAATTATTATCCCCATTTTGAAAAAACAATTATATATTTTAGAGTTATATTCTCATTTTTTTAGAAAATAAATTTCATGTGATCGAGTGAATGAACAATACCTTTTCAACCTGATGCTCAAAATAAAAAAAATTCAACTCCATGATTCTAATTTTCATCAATGAGATTAAAAACAATTGAAAATAATTTAAGTGACTGATAGAATAAATATTTTTTGAATTCATTGGTTATTTATATGTCATATTCTATAATAATATGTCCAAAAATAAGAGGCACCCTAGTGCATCACCAAATCCTATAAAAAATTATTTGAGATTATAATTTATATACATTTCTTCCTAATCAACAAAAATAAAAGTGTATTCTAGTAATTTTTTGAAAAATGTCAAAGAACTCAGAAGATGATGATCCTCACCTAATATATCATTCCAAATTATTCATTTGATCAATCAAATAAAATAATTATATCAAGAAAATAGAGCACAATACATGGATTAGATTGATGAAGTTAATGAAAAAATTTGAATACAAGAGTCTAAAAGTATTTAAAATGAAAAATAAAGATGATGGATTGATAATAGTTGTTTTTTCAAAAAAAAAATTGTTTTACTTGTACTAGGAATCATGTGATCAATGAATTAACCACCCCATTCAGAAATTAATTCCACTTCTAAGGTGATAAATAATGTATGGTTTTATAAATGTTTCATATGGTCTTAGTAAACTAGTATGATCTATATGAATTATGATATATATCAAATGATAATATATAAATAAGGAAGGAAATCATGATCCTCTTAAAATTAATCAAATTAGATATTATCCAGTTAAATCCATCATAATAGATATATTACTAAGGGATAATGATTGATTTGTATCAATATGATAGTAATCCACAAAATGGGATTACCATGATAAAGTAACAATTAAAGATAAAGTAGCATCTTCTTTCTCTCGATTAATAAAACCCCAAGTGATAACTCAATAATAATGAAATTATAAACTATTATGAATGAAATATTTTCCATAATTGAATAATGTGTATACAGATCAACACAAAACTCAATGAGTGAATAAACTATATAAAAATAAACATAATTAGAAGAACATATTCAATATAAAATCCTAAATTATGAGATAAAAATATAACAATTAATAAATAATATTGATCATATTATGATATAGAAGTCTTCTAATATTCCATCATTGTGAACTAATAACTTTTCTCCTAAATAAAATTATAAAAAATAATATTTTCTTATTATTGATATGATTATTTATTACAAATGCATAGAAACCACCAAAATTCTAGAATTCTGATTGTTGTGTGAAATAGTAAAATCATTTATATTTATACCCATCGTTCACTAGATTCCATGTGCCAATGTGTCACTGTATTGTGAGTGAAAAATATATTTATTAATTTTTTATTATCCAATTTATCATAATGAAATAATATGATATTATAAACAATTTATTTTCCATGACTAAAAAACTTATTAGTAGTATATTATTGGAGATATTTATATTGGTTGAACTTTATAGAGACAAATTTTTTTCTTCTAATTTTTAACCATCCACATTATGGTGGATCCTCTAAAACATTTAATTTATTATAATCCATCTTATAGACTATGTTTAAAATAAATTTATCAATTAATATATTTGAGTTACATTTACACATCTAGAAAAAATCAATATATATCTCCCAATGAATCCCCAAACATCCAATTCCCATATAAAAAAAGGAAACAACTTACATATCATCAAATGTGGGTTATGTATCGATGTGTATAGATGGTACATTGTTTAATTCCATATCAACATTTTATATTGAACTTTATTAATCATCATATGAAAAATTCTATATATCTAGGTATGTAATACTATTCTCTTAAAATTAAAAAGTATAATTTAAATCATATAAATGTGAATTGGAAAAGTATCCCTAGTTTTGGATAATGATATCTCTTCACAACAAAAATCATTGATAAATTTTACCAAATATATTGGTATAAATAATATTAAAAATATATTTAAAGAGATATTGTAGTGTGGTCCCCTTGCCTGAATGGCCCGAAGGCCTCCATTTTATTATTTTTTGATAACCCCCCTTTCAAGGTATGAGGGGGAACCCTTACAAGGCCCGTAGGCTCAGAGATTACATGGCCCATAGTATTAATAGATGATAAGACCCAAATGTCTTAGGGAATTAAACATGACAATCTACAAGGAACTGCTCCTCCCCAACATTTACATCATGATTGTAGCTCCCCACATTCGCATGGTCGTCCAGCTAGGCTTCCTGTGCAAGCACAGGCTGGTCTCGATAGCATATCCATACCCTCTCATAATGAAAAATCCATTTGGCTCTACTCTGGTGACTGAAACTTCTCTAAACCCTCCTCTGGGGCTACTTCTTTTTTTAGCGTCTCTAGGGAAATTTCATGTGTCCCGAAGTCCTTGAGGTGGCTTGAAGGCCTTAAAGGTTTCCCGAAAGCTCTACTGACCCGAAGGCATGGATGTCCCGAAAGCCTCATCCAAAAATACCTATTATTTTTTTAAAATACATTTATTAATAGTTTGAAATTTTATTTTATTCACTTATCCATTAAATATATATAATTCTCTCAAATTAATCTTAAATTATAAATTTGTAACAATGAATTTAAAAACACATGTATTAGTAGAATATGGTAAATAAATACTCTACAATATGTGGGGAACTTCTATTTATATTTTTGTGTCATCCATATAAAATATTGTAGTACATGATATTTAATGATTGTGTAAAAAAATATACTCTGAAAAGGAATAGAATATCGCATTCGTCAAAAACATTTATGGTATAGGATAAAATTTTAATAAGGTTTTTTTAAATAGTGTCTAGTAGATGAAAATTTTCATGAATGTGAAAGAAAAAATGTTAAACTACATGGAAAACAAGTAAATATGTTGGAAGATAAGTAATATCCACATGATGGGAAAAATTATTAAATTGGAACACCATGGTAATGTTGTTGAGATCCATTTAATTTTTATCATCTGTATGTAAACATTAATATGCATGGTTAAGTTATTATTTATGATGAAGTTAAAATTCCTGTACAAAAAATGAACATTGATGATATAAAATAATATTTATTTTTTATCTCATGTTTACATGAGTAGTGAATGCAAAGAATAGATTTACAATTAAAGAACAAGTTACATTATAAAATTAACTGTTAATAAATAACTATTATTATGGAATTTATACACATAAAATATCCTGTAATATTTTTTATAAAATATTCAATAATGGATGATATTATGATTATGAGGGTGATAATAGGAATTTACTTTGTTGTACTAATCTTAAATTACATATTATTGTAAATATTCCATATTAGATTAAATTTGTGTTGTCAAATAGAGAAGAAAAATAAATTAATAGGGATGCATTCATGTTTTAAAAATTGGAAGAGGCTATTTGGGAAATGTTTTAGATAAAAATTCTATAAATATATACACTAATATTATTATGTTTCTAATATGAATATCAAGGTATGGTCTAAATGATATATGATATATAAGAAACAAGTAATAGAATTTGGAATAAAATACTCTTACTAGGAGATAAATTATTATAAAAAGTATCCTTATACTTGAATTATGATAATTCTATATGTATTGATGTTTTGGGAATTTTTAAATGATGTAAATTTATTCAGAACATGATAATGTTTTGATGATGGGACAATATAAAGTTCATTCTTATTAGTTATAAAATTGAAAGTATTAATATTTAAATATTTTTTTACATAAATTATTTTCAACAACATAATGTGGAAGATAGTAAGAAATAGTTGCTAGATAAGGTTTATAATTAATTTAAAGAGTTGTTTGATAATAAATTAGAAAATTAAAATACATTCATGAACTTAATTTTTTTAATCCAGGAGGTTTAATAGAAAAATATGAAGAATTAAACAAAAAAACATTGTTTTAGTTTCTGTATAGATTAAATGATGAGATGGTTTAGTAACATAAATGTTCTAAGATGTTATTTGACTATTATTAATTAAAAAACTGGATAAGATAAAATAGAAATTAATAGGGATTCATAATATTGGGAATGATAATAATATGTTATGTGAGGGGAAAAGGATTTATTTATTTATAAAAAGGATAATTCAAAAAAACAATAGTGAAATGTGGATATCTCTAATATGAATAATTAATTATAATTTCTATTCATAAATTTTAATTTAATGTTTTAATGATTTATATAGGTTATAAACACTTCCTACTCTAATCAATATTTATTACCGATTTGAGATTATAAAAGATAGAAAAATTTATAAATACAATGAATTAAATTAAATTTAATATTAAATGGTAAAAAAAATTTATAGATGTGCATATCATTGGATTTATTAATAAAGAAAATTTTTATTGAATTTTAGTGTATTATTTTTCATCTTCTATGAGATATATAAAAATGGTATAGGTTGTTGTTCGATATATTATTAAAAACATTAAATTGAATTACCTATACAGTTGGGTGTATTTTAGAGAGATAAAGTAGTGAAATATGAGTGTATTTTTATTTCCATAATATCATATGAATTGATGAAGAATAAGTTTATTTTTCTAAAAAATTATATTATCCATTTTAAAAAATAATCAATTTTCTAAATGTAATAATTAAACACGCGGGAAAATTTATATTATGAAGATAAATACTTCTAAATATCCCAAATATACCCCATTTTTCTGTTTAGTACAATATTTATAAAAATATTAAAAGTTGGATGTGATTGATATTAATAATCTCACTCAAAGAATTATATATTCATATCACATTTTAAACCATGAAAATTATATCATCCATCATTATAGAATTTTGTATTATTATATGTTATTAAATATTAACTTATAATTAGACCCTTTATCGAGGGATTCATAATGTTGAAGCAATGGGTTTGGTTCACATTAAGTGTTAATGTTCAAACTAATTCATCCCTCATTTTCATTGTGTCTACATATGTAATTGCGAACAATATATCTAAGCATAACAATAAATTTAGACATATAAATTAGCAATGAATATATAAGAATTTAGTATTTGAATATAGAAATATTAAACACCCTAATCCTCTAGAACTATGTTCTGTTTTGATAAATTATTGTAAATTATTTGGTGATAGATATTCAAAATATAGAACATATAATACAAACAATAAAAATCAAACATTTCAATCCATTACATACATACATATGTTATTCCTCTTAAAAATCCAATATATGCAAGTTTCAAAACCATGTTTGTTACTATATATTATAACATAACACATATATATCCTATAAATGTTTCTAAAACCATAATATAAAAATGTTTAGCTACCATCAATGTGAATATTTGGATATAATGGTAGAAAAAATAAGTAAATAACTATAAAATTATTCACATAACAACTATATAGTAATATTTCTAAAATATCCCAGACCATTTTTTTTCAAATAATAGTTACACATTGCTAGGGATTGATCCCTATATTTCTTATATATATCAAGTAAAATTAAAATTTAAGACTCATTATCACCATATCATATTCCAAATGTAATCGTTAATTTTCTCTTTAATATATTTATCATTATCCAATTAATGATAAGATATAAACAATATTATCATATCCATCGAATATCAGAACTATTATATAATTTTATTTTCATACCGTCAAATGAAAATCAGTATATTTTATAATTTCATAATAAATTTTCATTAACAATCATTTTTAATCACTTGCTATAAGAGGAATGATGATTCACACCACTTTTGTAAGTATAGTGACAATATATTAACTAGTCATACTTCATTAAATTTTTTCATTTTTTGAAAAATAGATATTCCATAGATAATTCATATATAATATTTAAAAAATTACATGAAATTATATATCAATTAAAAAATACATCCTTAAAAAAAATAACAAAAAAACTCTTAATTCTAAAAATTTCTCATTATATTAATTAGTGATGTTAAAATTAAATAATCTAAAAAATATATTATTTCTAAAGACAAAATAACATTATAAATCGATACAAATAATATTAATTAACTTATCTAATGATATCAAAAAATTTCCAATATTAAATACAACATTTTGTTATGTCATTTAGTTATTTTAGAATTTAAAAATATTTATAACGACATACATTATATTAAAAGATATAATCATATTTTAATAAATTGTTTGAGAAAGAGTTACCTACATTTAATACTTCATTTAAAGTCATGAACTTTAACTGATCAATAATCATTGATATTTATAAAAATAATCATTAATAAACACATAATTATATTATCCAAAATAATTTTGTGTATGAAAATCATGACATGGGAATATAATAAATTTATACATAAAAAATATCACCAAAATAAATTATCCAATAATTTCTAGGCATGAAAATATTTTTACGAAATACCATATGAGATAAAATAAAAAGATAAAAAATTATGAAATATCATGAAATACATAGAATTATCATAGAATATAATCAAATATCAACAGTTAATTGTTCAATGTGATACCCCGAACCTATAATCCAAGTTCCAATTCCATAATCACATTCATTAATTGATACTACTTGTAAAATCCCAGATATAACCATCCAAAATAAAATAATCTATAACACTTAACTGTACCAGTTACATCTAAAAAAATAGGATTAGAGATTTAGATAATTTGGACACATGATAAACTAATAAATTCCATGATCATTGAACCAAGAATACATTTTTTCAATATATAAAAAAATTATTTTCCCATGATGTGTCTCAAATATCTCCCATAAGTTCACCAACACATACTATAATTCTAACACGTCATGTGTACTAATTTACATCATATCCTGGGAAAATAAAAATTTAGGAAGGAAATATCTCAAATTTGTTGTAAGGGAAATACTAAAACTAATGAAATTGTGGTAGGAAATGGAATATATATTACTGTAGATATAAGTAAACAACATGAAAACATAATTTACATTAATATAAGAGAATTCTATATCAATGATAATAAACTAAAACCTAAATATAAACAATTCTAATCTCATACTGAGGTAATTCTTAACATTGGACATCAATAACCATCTATGAAGGCCTCTTTCCAAGACATTATCCTGTAATGAGATGATACATTGCCCAAAACCAAACCTTATTTGTCTCATCAGACATGTTGATTCATTAATAGATTGTAAAATTCCAAATCCCTCTATCAATTGATTGACTATAATGAATTCTCCACCGTAGTTTAAAAAATATGAAATACCATTCACTAAGAGACCTCATACTAAATAAAAACATGGTTTATTCTATAATTAAAGATACATAATATCAATACATAATCAATCTACACTAAAACTAAGTAATTATCTAGAATATTAATACTATTCTAAAGTAAATAAAGGGTTACCATAATCCAAACTCATCCAGAGAAAGAATGTGTACTTTCATACAATAGGTAGTAATTTTTTTGCTATTAATCTATATTTAATAACAATATACTGAATTATATTACTTTTCCATATGTTAATTAATGGGATATAATGATCACAAACCATCCTATGGAATATTGTGTAAGGTTAAACGATTCATAGTCAACATTTTAATATTCAACTATATTTCAATAAATTTATATTGAATGACAACACTTTTCCCCATTAATATAAATGTAAAAACATAGCCATATAAGATCTAGTGTAAGAAGGTGGAGGGTTATACTATATATATTCAACTTACAAATAATCTTCCATGTTGGAATAACAATATAAGGAACACCATTCCATTTCCAATTGTCATTATAATATATACATTCAATGTGAACATCAAACAATTTTAATTATTTAAAATGTGTTGTTCACATCATATAAATAAATGAGTATAGAACTATCTCAATAATATAATAATGTTATTATATTCTATATAGATAAATATTATGGGAGTTTTCAAAAGAATTTAACCATAGTGGAAGAAGGAAACATATAAGGGTGTTGAAATAAATTTTAAATATCCTCGTAAAAAAGGATTTGAACTATGTCAAAAGATTTTTTTTCTATTATCATGAGTTTAATCCCATAAATTATAACATCTATATATCATTAATAATTAACTCCATTAGGTAAATTTTTTTTAAAATAAAAAGATACGTGGAAATGAAAACATATAATGAATCTTCTAGAAACAATTTTAACATTTATTTAAAATGAAAATTTACATCTCTTTCTATAGTGACTTTTGAAAATGTGTCATAAATTATTTTGGTTTAAAAAAATAAATAATAATGTATCATTGAAAAGACATAATATATCTCTTGGTTAAATGGGATGAAAAATAAAAAAACATTTCAGAGTGAAACCAAAACCCATTGTTTTTATTTTTTTAACACACACTTTATAAAGAGTAAGAAAATATCATATTAATTAAAATTATGTTTTATAAAGAATTGAATGATGAAACTACATAGTGCAAGTAAATGGGACTTGTGTTATTAATATCTCTTATATGAATCATTCTCCATGAATCATGAATCATTTGTAATGGGTTTTATGATGTAAATAATTTTAAGAAATTTAGAATAAAACTGAAATAAAATAATTGGTAGAATGCACCAAACATATATGAAACATGTTCATGTGAATGATCAAAGCTCACTGAACAATAATATTGTTTTCAAAAAAACTCTAATGGGTAGGATAACACTTAATAGAAAAGGTATTTGAACAACATAAATTTTATGTATGTGTTTATCCACTACTTTATAAGGAAAAAAGGAATATATAAATCAACGAACTATAAATCACAAGTAAAGAATACTATATAAATATAGTGTATAACATGTAACATGTCTCAATCAATCATAATTGGGAAAATTAAAAACCATAGAACTCGAGTAACACATTAAAAAAACATGTTGAAATTGTGAGGTTGTAATTTATCATAATGTAAAAATTTAAAAATAAAATTCAGGATAATATAACTAAATATGATTCAATGTGGGTAATTAGATATGAAACTACTTAATGTAGGCGTAGTTGATTCTATGAATTCAAGAAAAATATAAATAATGAAATTAATTTCATTAAATACATGCTAATAAACCTTATACATGACATTAACCATTTTCAGTTTTCAATTATACTAATTATATATATGCATATATATATTTATATATATATTTTCAATGTTGGGTATAATTAATCATCATCCCTTTGAACTAGTTTCGTAAAATATGTATCATTATATATTAATTTTTAAAATTATATAATTATTTTATAATATATGAGACTTTAATATATTTTCCATAATTTTTTTAAATCTATAACATCATTTCATTTATGTGTTGGTTAAAAACCATGAAGATGAAATAAGTGATTACCAGGTTTCCTTTATTCCTAATGAATGAATGGTGTTTTAATAATTAATGAATTTATTATTTATAAAACATTTCCATTAAAATATGAAATGTTTTATTTATGTATATCATATTATTACATTAAATAGTTTTTATAATAACCAATGATATAAATGATTATTATTGTTCAATTGGTGTTGAAACTGATTGAAACCAGAAGACATCATGATTAATGGATGATTATGAGGTGTATTAATTGTAATATTGTTATACTAGAAACATACATGTCTTTTAAAATTTATTTATGTGATATATCACTATTTGTATGAATTAATATGATTTTATAATTTATTTAAATTCCTTACATAAAAAGAAGACATCATTTATCTCTTAGTTTGTTCATTTAAAATGATTGAATTAACAATAATTATTTTTTATCAAATCATTAATTACATATATGATATATTGTACCATAATCATAATGACAATATAAAAACAATATTTATATATTAATCTCATCCTCAACTTTGTCCATGTATGGTGGTGATGAATATAAAAACAGAAATCATTTATTTTGTGGAGGCGGTAGTTCACAGATACGGATTGGTGATGGTTTTGTTTTCCATAGAATTGTAGAATGGGGTTATATAGTTAATTATTTCAGAGACATAAATAATATTTTAATATGATAATTATTCACTACACTCCACATTTAAACTAGATTTTATGGTGGTGAAGGAAAATGAAATTTTTGTTTCATGGAGGCGATAAAACATAGAATATATGAATTACATTTTCAATTTTCAATATAGAAAATAGAAAATGTGTTTAATCCCTATTCCCATAGTATAATACAATCAGTATATACCTGATATCCATTTAATTAAATAATTAATATAAAATTATAATTGGAAATAATGAAACATTGAAGAAATCAATTAAAAAGAATTAGTAATATTGAGAACTTTGACATTTATTAAGAGGATTCCATTGAAATGGATGTTAATGATTAAAAAAAATTATTAAAAGACCAATAGTGTGAAATATTATGCATTGTGATGTATAAAAGGGATATTCTGAGGTGGAAATCCAGTTTTTTTCCATGTTCCGTGAAGGGGTGGTGATGTTCCCCTTTTATAATTTGGGAAAACCGATTTATTGTAACTATTTCATCTTAATACCAAGGTATGACGTTTTGAAGATGACTAGTGGATAAAAAATGGGAAATAAATTACTGCGGATGATATATGGCCTTTATAAAACTAAAACCCATAATTATATATTTTTTTATCATGCTTGAATCCCTTTACCCATTATATTTATACTTTTATAGTTTTAGCATTTACAATGGTAACTAGTTTTTACCTAAGGTAAAATAATTTTTATGAATACAAATAAAGAGGTACTTTTAAGATAAATTGGAAAAACTAATTATAAATTTGAAATAAATTTCATTTGATTCATTTTATAAAAGTGAAAAAATTTAATTTCAAATTAACAAGTTCTGTTTTATTTTTTTACATAATATGGATTATGTATTAAAATATCATGTTATGATTTTTAAAAAATAAGTCTTAAAATTATAAAACCATAGATAAAATACATAGTTTGTTTTAGAAAAGGTAATAATTAATTTATAATTTATATAAATATACTAATAATTTCATAATTATTATTTTTTGAAAAAAATGTATTTTTTATTATTCACCAATAAATCATTATTTTTGCAGAAACCCAAAAAATTCATCTTAAGAATATATTATGATGATTAATAAAAAATTATATATAACTTTTAAAATTATATTTATAACATTTTATAATTAATTATTAAAATAATATCCCTATATATATTAGAATATTTTTCATATCCGAACATAAAAATTTTAAATCTCATCAAGAAGTTTTTCTTATTCATTTAAATTAATTTTTTTAATTTTTAATAAATTATTCCTATAAGAATTTTTATTATTATTATATATCAATAACATATTTTTTTGAAATGATACATCATTTTTAGTGGAATATATTTATAAGAATAAAATGATTTTTTAGTTGTTTTAGTTTAAAAAAATTGAACTTCATTAATATTAAAAGTTTCCATTATATTCACTCTATAACTATTTCATAAATACTTATATTAATATTTATGTTTACTAATTTAAAAAAAGTTATTTAAATGTTTTAAGAATGTAAAAATTTTCTTAATTTGGTGTTATATGTGGAAGGAGCTATCAAACAAATTTACCTAATTGGTTTAGCCTATAATTACAATTTTGGGGTGTTATAGTCTTTACTCAATAAATAAATCAAATTTTTTTCTGTTTACACTTACGATTAGAGTAACTTATATAGGGAAATCAATGTTAACCATTCACAGTAGATGACCATGGGTTTATTTAGGCTGTAGAATGGGACTTATTACAGAAAAATATATTATAATTAAAGGGATATAACCCACTTTTAATTTCATATGGTATTCTACTGAAGTAGAATATTTTGATCCAATAGTAATAATTTACCAGAAACAATGAAAATAATTTAAATGATAATTAAACCACTATGTGTTTTTATTTATTACTAATTATACCATAGACGGTGAAGACATACATGATATAAAACCATTAAATCATAGTTTGAAAACTCTCTATTTGATTCATTAATAGTGGATTTATAGGAATATCCTTGCTCACATGGTGGATTGTGTCTCTTTCAATTGTTTCCCCTTGTATTGGGAAATTGAGTTCCATAATAAACAACACTCTTAAAATTTAAATAACATATTTTTTTAGCCTCTCCATATCTGTTTAACTTGTTAGTATGATTTCCTTCATTTCAACACATATTTAATTTACCTATATGTTAACGGAAAATTACCCAACACTTATTTTGATATTTAAATATATATGAAATTCAATCTCTCTTCCTTCATATTATTCATTAAATGATCTTTAATGAGATCCCATATTTATTTTATATGGTGTGTTTAGGTCTTCAATAATATTATATTTTTAAAAATATTTAGTGACAAATGATTTAGAAGTATCACACGGTCTCTCACACTCTCACCCATTTCATTGGGTTGTCCTTATAATTAGTTCCATCCTTCACTGTTCCAAAATGAGATAACATGAGTGAAAAAATAGTACCAATACAAGATAATTTATATAATCAATAATACTAAAAATATTTAAACATAAATCCTTGTACGTTTATTGGAAATTTATCTAACTATTATATTAGTTTAATCTACATATAATTTAGCCTAAATTCTATCATTCATAGTTCAAACAGGGTCACATTTAGTTATCTTTTATCAAACATCATAGCCTAATACTCAAAATAGTGGTCCAAATAACCATAAATTATTTTAAAATACTATAATCCCAAAAATAAATTAAATATATGATCATAAATTTAATATTATTTCTTATCTAGGAATTTACATATCATTTAAAATGTACAGTAACATATTGATATCAACTTTTCAATTAAAATTATCCTAGTGAATTTCATATTAGTTTATCTAACCTTAACATGATCCAATATCTCACATTGTTTTATAAATATAATGTGATTGAACTTAGTATATCCCTTGGGAGTGTCTATCCTGGTGTGAAATATTATGCAATTCACCATGCATTAATGTGATGATTTATCAAATGCCTAACTAAACGTTTTCAGGGTGATTATACCCTAGTGAAATTATTCAATGATAATATCCCCTTGATAGTATCCATATGGGGTTTTATTATAAGAAAAACCAAAAATATATATTTTACTAATATTTACAAACATCATCTGATAATTTGAATCATGTATAGGGGTTTTAACAATGTTCCATATATATAACCCATAATTAAAATATGTATTTTTACCATAACATTAAATGATATACTTATCCAGAAGGGTTATTTATAACTTTGAAATTATGATATCATTAACTTATCAACACATACATTATCCTAAAAAACCATATAATCAACAAACATATGTAGAATTTTACATTGATACCAACTAATACACTATAGTACATCACTGCAAGTTCTGGTGATGTAAAAAGATACATTACATAATTTCTTTGATACCAACTATAAAAACCTAGATATAACTATACACAGTTAAAAAAATAATAACTATTAAATAAATATAATAAATATCAATGGAATTTTTTTGTCTTACAACATTAGATAATTATAACAAATCATAAACTAATTAATACCATGTTCTTTGTATCAATCAGTCATTTTTTCACATTATACAAAAGTACTCAATACATTATGAGTCCTCAAAATTTACAATAAATTATCCAAAATATTCTATTATTCTAACATGTCACATATACTACATTTCATTATAACATTTGGGAATTTAAACATATAAAGGGGTGAGATCAAATGCTCTAAGATGGAAAATATAAAACTAATGAAATCATGGAATAATATTATTGAAATAATATGAAGACAACATAAATCCATCATAAAATTGAAATAGGGTGTATTATTTTTAAAATAAAATAAATGTGAACATGGATAACAATAATACTGATCTTATAATGATGGAACATACAATTCTGAACATCAAAAACCATATATAAATGACTTCTGTGAAGAAACTATTTTATTATAGTAGGATTTATACCCCAAAACCCACCATATTTCGTCTCATGTGACTTGTAGATGTATCTATGGGTAGTATAATTTGACAGAACAAAAATTAACTTATTAAGTACAATTCATTCACTATAGTAGTGAACAAGACATCCCATAAAATTATATATGGAAACTATTTTTTTAATAAAAACTTGCATATCTATATAATAAGATATATTAAATGTAAATACATAATCAAACTAAGTTCATTATCATTAATCATCAGGAAGGTCAATATATTTCCATGAGTCAATAAAAATCATAATGTGATCATAACCCATCTCTAGAAATAAGGTTAATCATCATAAAATTAATTTTAATATTTCCAATAATCATCCATATTAGAATAACAATATACATAAATATAATAATTTTCCTCATGTCAATAAAAGGGATAACAATATCCTAACCCATCAAGAAGAAGAAGGTAAATGGTTAAACTATACATAGTCAACTCTCTTATAAACTTCATTATTGCTATAATAATATAAATAATGGAAATCTATTTCTCCATGCCAACGAAATGGATAACATGGTTATAACCAATCCAAGTTATAATGGTGGATGGGTAAAATATACATAGTAAACATAAAAATAATCGTCCATATTGTTATTACAATATATATAATTCAAATACATATCCAATTTTCAATTGAAAAAAATTCTTTCTACGTAAATATCACTTAATTTTAGTTATGTAAAATTTGATGTTCATCGCATATAGATAAGTTTATATATGGATAATTATATACTTGAATAACATGATTATAAGATATCCAATCTATAACAACATATAATTTTATCAAAGGAATTTCGATTAGGAATATATAATTTTTTTATATTTTATAATATATTATTATATAATGTACATGAACCCCAATATAACCTAAAAAATATACTATATATTAATTCAAACAATATAGTGAGAGCATAAATATTCCCATAAAAAATAAATTTGATACAATTAGACCAAATGTAGAAAATATGAAAATAATAATAATAAAATATGCAAATAGTTTACCCCCAAAATAATTACCCAAATGAAAAAAGTACAAATGAAACATAATGTTAGTAATGAAATATATATTACAAAAATATAAGTATATAAATAACATTTAGAAATTATATTATTGAATGGGGAATGAATTAAATATGAGGTATATGTAGGATTTAGGGAACCATTTGACCGTTAAAAATATAACGTTTGGAACAGTTATTTGGTCATTAGTGTAGTATCCAGATTTTTGGATTAATAATATGATCGTTAAGAATTGTAAAAGGACTATTAGAGTAGTAATGTCACTAATGGAAGTTTAAAATAGTATTTTTTGAATCTTATAAAATAACGATATGACATATTTAAATAATTATAGGTGTAATGGAATGTTTCAAAAATGATATAATATGTGTGTATACTATAATAAATAATAATTATTTAACTTGGAATTTTTTAAAAAAATTATAAATTAAAATAATGTATATTTTCCAAATTGGATCTTATATATTAATATTAATTTTTATTACAAAATATAATATAATTTTATATGACATTAAAAATTTTATCAACTGCTCAGAAAAATGACCATAATATTTAAAATGATATTTTTATAATTAAATAAGTATTTTATTTAAATATTAAATTTCTAAAATTTTTAAATGTATTTTTATAAAATAGTTTTTAATTTTGAAATATATCGGTTGAAAAAATTATAGGGATAGTTTTTTGTATTTTCCTAGAATCGTTGTATTATAATGAATAATGAAATATTGCAATTTACATTATAATCCAAATACATGAATTTTTTAGTCAATGATATTTTAAAAACCCATTTTTTGGAAACACATTCACAGATATCATTATATAATCACATTAATCAAAATTATTGGTAGTCAGGATCAAAATTAAAAAAAATAATGAATATAATATTCAAAATAAACCAACCCCTCCCCTTATAAATACCACTCTAACCAACTCTTCTCCTCGAAACACATAATAATTAGAGCTTAGTAATTTTTTGAAAAAAATATTCCAAATAATATACCCTTCATAATACTTTAGTTGGTCTTATTTAAATACAAATTTATTGATCTATAATGCATATACTAAGAGGATAAACCAATGAAAGAGGTAAAATTATCTACCAACGTCTTTCAAAATTACTATTCTTCCACCACACCTTAGGGTTTCCATTAATATATAAATAGTATCATACATATCCTAAAAAATAATTATATTTAATTATTATGGTGTAGTAACCATATTATACCCTCTTTTATTTGGATTCTAAATTTTAAATGTAGTCAATAATATGGTTGGTTCAGCGCCTCCATGAACAACACAGTTGGTTATCCCCCACCGTTGTAAATTATTGTCACAAAAATATTTTTATGGTTAAATAATATTAAAATAAATATTTTATAACACATTTCTTGTTCTTGAATAAATATATAGACATTATATTAATGAAATGAAACAAGTACATGATGGGAGACAATACTTCCAAAATGAACTAACCGTATAACATTAAAAATTTGTCAAAATTAATCCCTTTATTGGATAAAATATGTATATTTGGAGCCATTTAATTTTATATAATGGAAATAATACAATTTAATTTCAATACAAGTGCATTATTAGTTAATTTAGATTTTAATTATTTTATGACCCGCCTTCTTTGAGATGAGGGAAGGACAGACAATGTGCAACATCATTCCTTCTTATAGTAAAATACGAGATAATTATCCCAATACAAAACATATGTAGGCCCCAGAGTGTCAAATGGCACTAAGGGTATAGAATCCTACACACAATAGAAGGATATGCCCTTTTCATTGAATATAAGATCAGATGATAAGATGATAAAATCGTAAACAACAATAGGTAATGGTAAAAGTCAATCCAAAAACCAATCCCACATGCATGTTCAAACATAACTATGAAAAAAGTACAACCAATGTACTAAAACAAGTACCAAAAGAAAATAAACTTAGAAGCAACTCAACACCTATTCAAACGCCTGAACTAGTAATGTCCAGAATGGTCCTCAATGTCCTCCTAGACTCCTAAAAATACTTTTACACACATAGGGTGAGTATACAAGAATAACCAATAGGAAAACTAATGCAAACGATACCCATGTTTGGGGACATACTAATTACATTCTGAGAAAATAATAGAACCTCAAATTACCTACCATGAAATATAGACCCAACCATCCTTACTAAGGAACAGTCAAAAAATAACACAAGTAATGTAAAGTAGTAGTATAAGTACATTGACATTTGGGTACCCCAAACCACATTCCAATTGGTTTAATGGTAATTCCTGATGAATAATGTTTTGACGCTACAGCTCTTCCAAAATGTAGTCCCACTACCGCAACCCGCCCACACACACCTGTGCCTCAACCATACCACACATATTTCCTACGGACATCTGGGCCACAACAACCACACCTCTCACCCGAAGACACATGGGCCTCATCCGGAAGACAATTGGGAAAACAATCTTGGCCTACGGACACCTAGGCCCTATGTCTACAAAAACCTAAATAAAGGATCTTGGACTATGGAACTCCTCATTCCATTTTAGCTTGCCCAGATATGCTCAAGCGGTATGAACTGGAAGAGGTTTCAAGGAATAAATTCAGTAACTGGCAATCCATCCTCCCACCTAGATGTTGGGAATGACACCCTCCCCCGTGAAATAGAGGTGTTCGACACATAGTTCTCAACAAGGGTGGGTTGAATATATAAATGAATAGGGAATATAATTTATATATATAAGTAATCAAACAATAATCCAAAACTACGGTTCCCTGTGATAATCATCCAAACCACCAGAACCACCTTTGATGCTACCCCTATATGCATAACCACACAACAACCACTACCAAAGCATAACCCTAACTCATTTTTCATTAGCCACATTCTATTCATTAATTCAGGGGTTCACATTAATTTATTCCAAAACTACCTGGGGAAACTACCAAAGTAAAGCATTTCCATTTTAACAACCATTCATAGAAACAATAGAGAACTACCAACCTACAGTTCCACTACACACCCCCGTTTTCCCTAGACACCCCTTCAACCACTACCATGTTCTATTTATCAATGTTATACCTCACAATCCTAAAATATCCCCAATGCAGTCCCACTACATATTATTTTCATAACCACACCACATTCCCACTTCCCAATGTTGTTCGATCACCACAACAAAAAAAGGTGTTTCCAATTTATACAAGTCCATCCATCCCAAAATCAATCAATCTGTCAAACTGGGAAATGAACAAAACCCCCAAACTACCCCACACAACACACCCACAACAACTACCATTAAACAAAAAAAAATTTGGTTTATCAAGTGGTTATTTTATTCCACTTTCAAAAATAACCTTGGAGATCAAAAAATAGGTTTGATCTTGGGGGATCTATTTCAATTAGCCATTTATACATGATTAATATTTTTCATGTTATAAATATTTCTCAAGAATCATGGAAAAAGTAGGATATCACCAGTTCTCAAGATAATACCACCAATGGTCATGATTGTTTTAAGGTAAAACACCATGTAAACTATAAAATAATAAAGGATAGAAAATAAAACATGAAATCAAACATGAAACCAATCCCAACCAGTTATTTAATTTACTCTTTTATCATTTAATCATATTCCATTATCATTTATTTCTTGTTTAAGAAATTTATTCACCATTTCTTCACAATGAATCACTATTACACCCACCCAAAATGATGCACAATTAAAGAGAGGTACAATAAATCCCTACCTGAATCAACAGGTGACCAAATATCTTCATTACATCAAGAACAAGGGGTTACAAAAGTAGGTGGAAAAAACTTCAATAAAAGAGTAGGAGGGGGATCTAGCTCAGGAACTTGACTTTTATAGGTATGAACACATTAGGTACACCTATAGGGAACCATAAACAAAATTGGAAGGGAAGATCCCAACTTTTAGGGGCCCGATCCTATATTAAATGATGAATGATTTCAGATCACATTAATCATGGGATAGTGGTATAAATCATGTCGTTTGTGTATCTCAAAGTCCATGGAGTGGAAGGACATTAAAGTTATACTTAATATCCATTGAAACTCCCTTAAACTCAGTTTATATCAATTAAAACATAAGAGTGAAAACCCAAAAAACTAGTAAATACTTGAACAACTATAAATGAGTCAAAGATGGGTGAGTCACCAACGTTGAGCCATCGATGGGTGAGCTACCGATGCGACCTACGGACATTGAGCCACCGGCGGGTGAGGTACCAATACGACCTACTGATGGTTATCCACCAATACTGAGTTATTGATGCAATGACCAACCAATGCTAATCCACTGACAATGAGCTGGAGACCCAATGACCTACCGACTCCTCAACCTACCAATGCCTCGACCCACCAATGCCTCGACCTATCAATTCCCTAACCTACCATCACCCTCAATTTCTGACACCGATGACCTAAAATCACTAATACAGACAACCCTAACTCACCAATGAAATTTCTTGTCGACACTGCTACGATATGTCACCAATGGAAAAATTTAAAATTTGGAGAACTCTTGAAACAAGCTATCATTGCCTCCCAGAAAACCCTAGAGATTGGATTTTCTCAAAGGAATTCCTTGGGGAAATCTGAGTCATTACATCAGATACCTCTCAAACTATTCACGTCCTTGAGAATTCAAAACCAACCCAAATGAAAGGAAGTCTGAAAACCCACCCCTTAATATTCCTCTTAGGAACAAACTACATTATGCTATTTGAAAACTATAATGTGAACCTAGACATCCGAGGAAAACTCATTAACATATATATTCGGAATAACTATGAAGACACTAAGGCCCCACTTCCCCAAACAACCACACAAACAATAATTTCCTTGTTGTCTAGACACATAGATTAGTGATATCCTTCCTCCATGTCATGATAATATCAACTTTGGTCGGCACTAAATCTACGGCATGGGTTTAATCGCTTCCACACTAATGCGTCTCGATTAGGGATCTGGTTCTCCCCTCCTTATATTCAAGAATTTTATATGCATTCGAATAAAATAGAAACAACTCATTTGATAATAAACAAGTTCATGTATTACATCATAGAATGAAGCAAAAAAGCAAAACACACCAAAAAAACATCGAAAAGCTTTAGGCACTTGGAATGCATATGTGCCTCCCTCTCCCAAGTACTATCCTCGAGCCCACCATGCCACTATAATACCTGAACCAAAGGAATTGTGTGTTCACGAAGTAATTTCTCCTTATGATCCTCAATTTTCATTGGTCACCCCATGAACTTCGTGTTGTCAATGATATCCAACTCTCCCCAGTCAAAGATGTGGGAGTCATCATGTAGATAATGATAGATCTAAGAGACATGGAAGACGTCATAGATTCTCTCCATCGATAGTGGAAATTACAGCTGATATTACACATTTCCAACTTCTCCCAACACAACGAAAGATCAAATGAACATGGGAGAAATATTCATTCCCTTACAAAACCTTCGCTTCCAACACTATGAGTTAACCATGAATAAATTGTCCCCAATATCAAACTACAAGGGCCTCCTCCTATAATCACCATACGATTTCAATCGGTCATGTTCGAACTTCATTCATTCATGCACAAGATGAACCTTGTCCATTGATATCTATGTCACGTTTAGTCTATGAAGGGATGCTTCCCCAACCTATGTCTAGCAAAATTGTGAATGACATGGCCTTCCATACAAACCCTCGAATAATGACATTCTAATGGAAGAGTGATAGGTATTATTTTAAGAAACCACTATCCAGGGAATGTTTCATATCCAAGAACCTCTGATGTCCAAAATAAACACACATAACATGTCCTTATATGCTTGGATATTCATTTCTGAACTTCCAACTCTCTGAGCATGGGAAGCTGGTGCAAGGGCATAAAGGAGTTACAATGTCCGGATGCAATCCCTTCTAGACTCGTGACATAAAACATGTATCCCAATCCGAGAAAATGGTTCTTGGAACTACACGTGGCTACACCGCCTCATCTACATACCACTCCTCCAAGGTATCCACTACGATCGACTATTTGATTAGTAATAGTGGGACAAATTCATCAAATGGTCCACTACTACCAAAAAACCCTCATGTCCACCATGAGTCCTAGGTAATATCGGGATGAAATAAAATGAGTTGTCATCACACATCCAAATGGGAACATCTAAGTGCATTAAAAGACCCCCAAGAACACAGTGCTTGGCCTTCACCTATTGACACACAAGGAACTTTCACAATAACTCCGCCACTTCCTGCTTCCCCCCAGGCCACCAAAATTGTTTCCTAATTCCACGATACATCTTAGATTTCCCTAGATTCCCCACCATGCATGAGATATGAAACTCACATAGAAGTCCCTCATGCATTTACACTAGGAAACCAAACCTTCCATGGAATAACATCCAATTCTTACTATCCTCTGAACATCCCTATGGAGCATCACCCTGGACGGAATGATCACACATCACATCAGTCTCTGATTCATTCCACTAAGACTCCTCCAAATATCGAATTAAGGAAGATTGCATTATCATTTGTAATAGAAATCCTATATCATTATCCTTTCATGCATGTAGATGCAATGCATCCAACTCCCCCATTGAATTTCATGTATCTATGGATTCCTGAACAACCTCCTTTCATGACATTATACTTAAGTCATCATCCACCATGTTTCCCTTTTATGAGGTGTAAGTGATCTCAAAGTTGTAGTCCTAGAGAAACAAAATCCACCTTCTATGTCACATGTTCATTTCTCACGGGGAGAATATATACCTCAATCTCTTGTGATCCATGAAGACCACAAACCACTCCCCGATGAGGTAATGCCGCTATAAATTCAGCACGAACACGACCACTAAATGCTCTAGATCATGGGTGTCATAGTTATGTTCATCTGGACGTAACTACCTATACCCATAAAATATCAATCCCTACTATTACATCAACAAACATTCCAATCCTAATATGAATGTTTAATATATCACCTCGAAAACCACCCATTCCTCTGGAAACATCAGCACTGGTGCACTGACCAGCTTCCATTTTAGGTTGTTAAAAGATTCTTGACACTGCTCACTTGATAAGATGACCTCTTCTTTTCTATTCAACACCATCATTGGAGAAACAACTCGAGATAAGTCAAGAACAGAACTATGTTAGTTTCCTACTAGACCCAGGAAGTAGAGATCATCTACCCCCTTCTTTGGTGCTACCCAAGAAAGTACCACCTCGACCATTGATGGTTGCACTACAATCCCTCTTTGAGGCGACAAATGTCCAAGGAAGTTCAACTCCTATGTCTAGAACATTTACATGGATAACATCCCATAGATTTGGTGGTGTTGGAGGACATCCAAGAAACTCCATAGAATCTCAGAATAATCCTCCTCTGACCATGATTATATCAAGATGTCTTCGATGAACATGAGGAAACGGTTACAATAACTCTTTGAAAACATTTTTCTTGAGTCCTAAAAATATGGATGGAATATTCGTTACAATGAATGGCATGAAAACCAACTCAAGGTGCCCATACCTACATCTGAATGCATTCTTCAGGATGTCACCCTCATTCACCCTCAACTTGTGATATAAAGACCACTTATCGATCTTGGAGAACCAAAGTCCCCCTTTATCTTTTAAAAAAAGATCGTTGATCCCCTTGGGAGGGTAATCGTTCTTGACCGTCACATGATTACGTCTATGGTAGTCTATTCATAGCCTTAGATCAACATTATACGTCTTTGTGAACAAAAATGGAGCACCCCACTATAAGGCCCTGCCCTTAAAAATTACTTATTATTGAAATAAATGAATAATTCACATTGAGGATCTTTTCAGGTTTAGATTTATAGAGAATTAGGACATAACTATTACATCTCAAAGATTACAAAGTAGACACATATACTCAGCTTCCATTTTTTTCACACAAATAAACTCTTTAACACAAGATTCATGTCTAGTTCTTTGTTTTGGATAGCCTGACATTTCTTTGATTCCATCCTTGACCCTATTCATCTTTATGTCATGTGAAAAACTTTTCAAAAAAACATGGGATTAGCAAAAAAATCTTAGTAAGGTTTATAACAATATAGAAAGAAAACATCAGTCCATGTATACATAAGAATCAATGAAATCATACATTACTCATAAAACATAAGCAATTTAACATACCTCATGAAATCATAAGATATATGCATAAATCAATAGAAATCATAAGGCATAAATGTAACATGAGGAATTCATAACATTTTTACGTGGGGATTAACCCTCATGGTTACTTTCGGAATACCCATTACAGTATATTCCCTAAATCACTTTGAATAAACCTTAGCGTTTAACTCCTTCGCATTACCCAATGCATTGGAGAGCTATATCAGGCTCACCCACCCTTAGTTTATCACGGAACCACCCGACTTGATAAACAATGCCCAAGAACCATAACATAGTCATAGCACATAACTTAAGCCTAAAGTAATGATAACATTCCCACATTTCAATATCAATATAATATTTAAAAATATTGAAATAATGAATCCACTCTAAAAAACATTTTCAAATCCATTTAAAACATTTAATAAAGATATTTTTGAATCATTGTGTCCCATTCCACATTGAAGCTTTTAACATTTTAAACCATTAATATCGATATAAATAAATCGTTAAAACCATTTTGAAAACATTGATATTAATGAGAAATATTTATAAGAATAAATCATTAAAACATTTAAAACGATATTTTAGTTAAAGGGTTTTTAACAAAATGAGAGACACTTGAATACAATAATTGAGGAATCACATTTATTCAGAACTTTATAATATCATGAGAATAAAGGTATTCATGATATAAATTTCCAAAGGTTAGTATATACACCATATTAGAGTGAACTGGTGCATAACAACAATGTAGTCTCAATAGAAATGTAAAATGAGATGAAATCCATTATAAAGAAGGTATCCTTAAATTAAGGATAACTCAATCTCATAATTATTTGTGAAAAATATAAATGCACCCAATATAAGTGGATATTAGGTGTAATAAAATCAAAGGTCATTCACACATATTCAAAGGATGACATATTCAATAACTACATGTTGAACCCAAAGAAATCGAAATTGGGTTTAGAAGTTCCCTTGACAGCCTAACAGTGTCACATCAAATTTTAGAAAAAGAGTTTATGAGAAAGATAAAGGGTATCTCATCACTTGGACATAAAATTTATGGCAATAAAGATATATAAGAACATATCCCCACATAATAAGATGAAAATTAAAAGACATAACAAAAGAAGTCTTTTAAAAAGAGGAGGGTGAAAGGTTCCCTTACCGATTTGGGTAACTTTCGAAACGTACACCCCATTGAAGAAGTGTCATATAATGAATATGTATATAACCATAAATAAAATTATATTACACAAATAGTATAATAATGGGCATTACATACACCACTCAAAGGAAATGGTTGGAAATGTAGCATAAATCTCACGGGAATAAAAGTGAGATGAAAAATCCCTTACGAAAACTCAACTGCCTAACGATGCCACATAAAACATCTAAAAATGGATTGATGAGATCAAATAGGGTCTCTCATCATAAAATTTACAAAAATAGGAATAAAAGAACATCCCCCAACATTACAAAGAGGATCTTAAAAGAAGTGACATAAAGGAGAGTACTTAAAAATAAAGAGAGAGGTTGGATCTCTTACGAAAATTAAGCAGCCTAACGGCGCCACTCAAAACTTCCAAAATGGATTGATGAGAGAAAATAGGTTCTCACATCATATGAACATAAAAATTACAGTAATAGTAATATAAAATAACATCCCAATCATATGAAATATGAGCTTAAAAGGAATGACATAAAAGAGTGTACTTAAAAAGAAAGAGAGGGGTAGGATCCCTTACCTCAAGTCCGACTTGTCTTGTTCGTTTCTTTATATTCCTGAATAATAATCATTGTTCAATTTATAATTTCTTAAGGACCTACTTTAAATATTATTATTCAGTTAATATCACATATTATAATGTAATAATAATTGTTTAATAATGTTAGTTCATATCAGACGTTTTTTGCACATTTTTGGTACATGAGTAAAAAATGAACATGTTTGAAAATGATTGCCCATGTATTTATAAGTAAATAATTTCCAGAATAGTATTAATTATTGAAATATCATATATATCCATTACATATTCATTTTATACTATTCCATATCATCTGGAGATAAAAAATGAAAAGCATCGTTCATGAAGACGGTAGGCCGTACGTACACTTGAACACTACTTTCATTTTTTTGTAATATTAATGGAATTAAAAATAAATGAGATATATATATATATATTATAATTAAAGTATAATATATATGTTATATAGGTCACTTAATTTAATTAATTTCATTCTTTATACATTCAATGTATTGCATAAACGAGTCACATCCCTTGAGGGGGTGGTAGTCCACACTTCCTTATATGAAATTATCACATTTGCACAACATGCAAAGAATAAAGGTAAGTTTTAAATATAAAATACAGAAGCATATAGTAAAAATAAATACCATATATATCATATATAAAATACAGTGACGTCATAATGGACACCTTTAAAGGTGTTAAAAGAATATTGAACAATCAGCGTTTCGTGAGGTAGAAAATTGCCAACCACAGAAACAGTATGTTCTTTAACCATAAGAAGAAGGTGTGTGTAGGTGTAGCTCTAATAATTCTCATAAAAAATACTAGTATATTTATGATACTGTTGTTGTTACAAATAAATGGAATAAAAAGAGTTTAGGGGGTTGGAGAAGCAAAATAAAACATAAGAACACAAGAGAAGACACTACCTTTAAATCGGGTAACTGTTTGGGATTTGAGCTCAAAAGCTTCCTTGGAAAGACTTCTGTCCAAAGGGAGGCTTCTAGGAGTAAAAGATGGGATGTGGAGAGACAAAATGGGCAGGGTTTGGCCGATCCAAAGACTTGAGAGGTGTGGGGAAGGTGGTAGAGGTGGGGGCCTTTTATAAGAGGATAGGACGGGAACTCTTGGAATGTTATAAAAGGTTACTTTATTATAAAATGAGTTTCAGTTTTTAAAGATCCCACAATTATATATTTCTAGGATAAGGTGATAATAGTTTTAAATCTACTCATCCAATAGGTTTTTGACATGTGTAAGTCTTAGATTTTACATTATCATTTCATTTTATTTAAATTGTTAAATAATGAGGTAATCACTGCATCATCATGGTGTCATAAATAATTAAATTTATTTAATCTCTAAAAATTATAAAAAAAATATCACGATGTAGGAAATATATTTATATTTCTAATGAATATTTATAGTAAAAAATATGACTTTTATAACCCCATGTAAATTTTTTTTTGTAAAACAACACATGTTTGTGACATTTTAATTTTAACTTTAAATAATAAGTTATTAATGTCATTTTCCTACCAAAGTGGCTCCATGGGGTCCCCAAGATGACCCATGGATTGTCTTGGTCGGTCATGACTCATACAATAAGGGTAGGACATGTGTAATGGTCATTTCAAATTATTGCAACATTATTTTACCATAAATTACACTAATTACTTCTAATCGCGATTAAAAACAAAAAAGTTACTATTCCCCAAAAAATTATTTTACTCCCATTGAACCAAATTTTACTTCCTAATGAAAACCATTGATGTCGGATTTTTGAAATTCAAAACACAAAGGTGTTAATGTTTCATTTAAACGAAAAATTAGTTTTTTTAAGTACCACTTAGTGGTTTCACTATTCATCAAAAATTGAAGTTTTTCAGAAAAATACCAAAAATTCACCTTAATCTATATTTCATATTCCGAATTAAAAAATTATGTCTATTTTAAAAAATTCAAAACATATATGTTACATTAATTAATTTAATAATTAATTTCCGCTATCAGAACAAATAGTGTGTTTTTATGAAACCATATATATCATAAGATTAACACTAGTTTAAGTCCAATTTCAAAGTGAAATTAATTCCAATGACCATTATTGGATTAAATGGTAAAAATATATTATAATTTCACTATAAAACCAATTTAAAAGATAATCTAATCATATAAATAAATTATATTAAAAAGAGGTTTTGAATTAAAATACAACATTTTTCACTATTCATTAAAAATGAACTTTATCGGAAGAATACCAAAAATTTTCACAAAGTAAATTTTGATGTCCCGATTCTAAAGATGAATTTTATTTTGTCAAATATAACACATAAAATCTTCAAAAAGTGGATTTAAAAGAGGTTATCCATTAGAAGGAGGTTAAAACAATATTTTAAAAATATTAGAGTATTTGTTCTTAAAATTGGATTCATTTGGATTTTAAGCCTCTAACATTTATTGGATAAATGTAAAAATATTTAACAAACATATGTAATAATTTTATGCTTATTTATGTTCATTCCCTCCATTACAACGGCTAGGTGTTAACTATTATTATATTATTATATTATTAGTGTGCAACGTAAGATTTTAATGAATCTCATTGTTGCGTATTGGGTACTCCATCGAGCATAGCATTCCCATTAAAGTAGTATTAACAATTTATTCACAAATATTGATAAACATTAGAATGTAATATTATTTATTTGCCTGGGATGTTACATCCTTCCCCCTTTTTGGAATTGCGTTCTCGCAATTTCAAAATTGGGCTTGGAAACTTCATTAAAAGTCCCACATCAGAACAAGAGTCAGTAAAACTATTACTTTAAAAGGAAGGGAGAGAAGTAAAAAAGGTCACCCGTGTTAACCCATACTAGGATTCCAAGTATGAAAATATGGACATGGAGGAGAAAAAGGTTCATGTTCTGATGGGGAGTGATAGTAAACATGTTTAGGAGAAATTTAACCACAAGAAAATCCCAAACATGTGATGGGTTAAACGATATTCGAATCCCCGGTAGGAAAAGTTAACAGACAACATTTTTGTTTCAAGTTACTCTTAATTGAGGAATTTATTTTTGAGCTTAACTAAATCATAATAAAACATACTTACTTGTTACGTAGACTTTCATCTTTTACTAGATTCCTTAATCAAACTCATATTTTATCCAAAAGATGAGTATTTCGGAAGACTTGTTTGCATTAAGAATACTATAATCAACTTATTGAGAATCACCTAATTAACAAAAGAGAACTATATATTTCCCATGTCTTTAGATATCAGCTAAAACAAAACAAAAAATTTTATTACGAGATCAGATAATACCCAAAACTGATTTTTTTTACAAAAAGAAAAACTACTCCTAATCTCCAAAATTTGTCAAACAAAACCCAAAGTTCAACAAAGACCATTCAATAAACATCTATCAATAAAATTATTCAAAGTAAATCAAACTATGATTGAAACCAAAATCTTTGAAGGATTTAATCACATAGTATCCTAAGATAAATCTTAACATTTTTCTCCAAAATAACATCAGTTACTCTTACAGTATCATACTGAAAATTAATTAACCTAATCACATATCCTCCATGATAGGCTAATCATTTACATTGATAACCCAAAAATCAACTTACTATTAATTCATAAAATCATCTAACTAAAATGAATCATTCAAACTAACTAGGGACCTCACATAGTCCAGTGGTAGGCGATAAATACCAGTTTCACTTTGGTTGTGGGTTCGATTCCCACAGCTTTGTCCGACGCGACGGGTTGTCACACGGTCTGCGTGTTGTCCTTTTTCCAAAACTATATAATTATTTAAACATTTCCCAATAAGAGATAAAATCTTCAAAAATAACCATAACATAATTTAACCTCAATTTTACCTCATTCCTTTATTCTTCCATCATAACATATTGTAACCCAAAATTACCTCAAAAGTAAGGATCATATAAACCCTAATGGTTACCTTTATAATTATCACATGAACTTCCACATTGAGTTGGTTCTCTCGTATAAGTGGAATTAGAGAACTCACCAATGTTCAAGTGGTTGATCATGACTCCTGATAGTTGGTTTAGAATAACCATGAGATTTCACATTAAATCCCCTATTTTATCTGGTCTCTTAATCAGAGAACCACCAAAGTTTCCTTCAAACCCATTTTCACTTTGGTGCCGTCTAGATCCATCCATTTACTAAAACCAGAAATGTAAGTGTGAGTTTATCAACAAAATCATTACGTACTAAATAGGAAGATAAACGCTAAGATATACTTATCCAAGTCATATCAAACTCATTCCATCCTTCAAAAATAATAATGTCTCTATCTAATATAATAACTATTGTGGATATACAAAACTTGTCACTTAACACTCTAACCTCTAAAGTTATCTAAACCGACCTCTAATACCAACTATAAGGCCCCGACCATAATCATTACTTATTATTGAATTAAATGAAAAATTCACATTGAGGATCATTTCAGGTTTAGATTTTTAGAGAATTAGGACATAACAATTACATCTCAATGATTGCAAAGTAGACACATCTACTCAGCTTCCATTTTTTCACAAAAAAACTCTTGAACACAAGAGTCATGTCTAGTTCCTTGTTTTAGACAGCCTAGAATTTACTTGATCCCATCCTTGACCCTATTCATCTTTGTGTCTTGTGAAAAACATTTCAAAAAAACGTGGGATGAGCATAAAAAGCTCAGTAAGTTTTATAATAATACGGTAAGAAAACATCAGTCCATGTATACATAAGAATCAATGAAATCATACTTTACTCATAAAACATAAGTAATTTAACAGACCTCATGAAATCATAATATTTATGCATAAATAAATAGAAATCATATGGAATAAAGGTAACTTGAGGAATTCATAACATTCATACGGAGGGAGTAACCCTCATGGTTACATTTGGAATACACATCACAGTATATTCCCTAAATCTCTTCAGAGAAACCATAGTGTTTAACTCCTTCGCGTAACCCAATGCATTGAAGAGCTATATCGGGATCACCCGCCCTTAGTTTATCACGGAACCAACCGTCTTCATAAACAATGACCAAGAAAATAACATAATCATAGAACATAACATAAGCATAAAGTAATGATAACATTCCCACATTGTAATATCAATATAACATTTTAAGATATTGAATTAATGAATCTATTCTAAAAACCATTTTTAAAACCATTTAACAGATTTAATAAATAGATTTTTGAATCAATGTGTCCCATTACACATTGAAGCTTTTAACTTTTTAAACCATTAATATCCATATAATTAAATCCTTAAAACAATTTTGGAAGCATGGATATTAATGAAAATTATTTATAAGAATAAATCATTAAAAAAATTTAAAACAGTGTTTTAGTTAAAGGGTTTTTAACAAAATGAGAGACACTTGAATACAATAATTGAGGAATAACATTTAATCATAACTTTATAATGTCATGAGAATAAATTTATTCATGATATAATATTCCAAAGGACAGTATATACACCATATAAGATTGAACTGGTGCATAACAACAATGAAGTCTCAATAGAAATGTAAAATGAGATGAAATCCATTATAAAGAAGGTATACTTAAATTAAGGATAAATCAACCTCATAATTATGTGTGACAAATATAAATACACCCAATATAAGTCGATGTTAACTGTAAAACAATCCATGTTCATTCACACATATTCAGAGGATGACATATTCAACAACTATATGTTGAACCCAAAGAAATCTAAATTGGGTTAAGAAGTTCCCTTGACAGCCTAACAGCGTCAAATCAAATTTTATAAAAAGAGTTGATGAGAGAGATAAAGGGTATATAATCACATGGACATAAAATTTTAAAAAAAGGATATATAAGAACATATCCCCACATAATAATATGAAAATTAAAAGACATAACAAAAGAAGTCTTTTAAAAAGAGGAGGGTGAAAGGTTCCCTTACCGATTTGGGTAACTTTTGAAACGTACACCCCATTGAAGAAGGGTCATAAAATGGAGATGTAAATACCCATAAATAAAATTATATTACACAGAGAGTATAATAATGGGCAGTAAAAACACCACTCAATGGAAATTGTGGAAAATGTATCATAAATCTCACGCGAATAAAAGTGAGATGAAAAATCCCTTATGAAAATTCGGCAGCCTAACGGGGCCACTTAAAACATAAAAAATGGATTGATGAGATCAAATAGGGTATTTCATCATAAAATGTATAGCAAGAGGAATAAAAGAAAATTGCCCAACATAGAAAATAGAAGCTTAAAATAAGTGACATAAATGAGAGTACTTAAAAAGAAAGAGAGAGGTTGGATCTCTTACGAAAATTCGGCAGCCTAACGTCGCCACTCAAAACATCCAAAATGGATTGATGAGAGAAAATAGGGTATCAAATAATATGAACATAAAACATAGAGTAAGATTAATATAAATGAACATCCCAATCATAAGAAATATGAGCATAAAAGGAATGACATAAAAGAGTGTACTTAAAAAGAGGGGTAGGATCCCTTACCTCAAGTCGGACTTGTCTTGTTCGTTTAATTATATTCTTGAATAATAAACTTTTTTCAATTTATAATTTCTTAAGGACCTCCTTTAAATATTATTATTCAGGTAATACCACTTATTATAATATTATAATAATTTTTTAATAATGTTAGTTCATATTAGACGTTTTGTCGATGTTTGGTACATGAGTAAAAAATGAACTTGTTTGAAAATGATTTCCCTTGTAGTAATAAGTAAATCATTTACAGAACAATATTAATTATTAAAATATCATATATATCCAGTAAATATTCATTTTATACTATTCCATGACATCTGGAGATAAAAAATGAAAATCACCATTCATGGAGATGGTAGGCTGTACGTACGCATGAACGCTACTTTCATTTTTTTGTCATATTAATGGAATTAAAAATAAATGAGATATATATATATATATATATTATAATTTTATTATAATATATGTGTTATTTAGGTCACATATGTTCATTAATTTCATTCTTTATACATTCCATGTATTTCATAAACGAGTCACATCACTTGAGGGGGCAGTAGTCCACACTCCCTCATATGAAATTTTTGCATCTGCACAACATGCAAAGAATAATGGTATGTTTTAAATATAAAATACAAAAGCATATAGTAAACATAAATACCATATATATCATATATAAAATACAATTTCATCATAATGGCCACCTTTAATGGTGTTAAATGAATATGGAACAATCATCGTTTCGTGAGGCAGAAAATCGCCAACCACAGAAACAGTATGTTCTTTAAACATTAGACAAAAGTGTGTGTAGGTGTAGCTCTAATACATCTAATAACAACATCCTAGTATATTTAATATAGTGGTGTTGTTACAAAATAATGTAATAAAAAGATTTTAGGGGGTTGGAGAAGCAAAATAAAACATAAGAACACAAGAGAAGACACTGCCTTTAAATCGGTTAAATCTTTTTTATTGGAGCTCAAAGGCTTCCTTGGAAAGACTTATGCCCAATGTGAGGCTTCTAGGAGTAAGAGAGGGATTTGGAGAGGCAAAATGGGAAGGGTTTGACCGAGTCAAAGGCTTGAGATGTGTGGGTAAGGTGGTAGAGGTGGGGGCCTTTTATAAGAGGAGAGGAGGGGCACTCATGGAATGTTATAAAAGGATACTTTATTATAAAATGAGTTTCGGTTTTTAAAGGTCCCACAATTATATATTTCTAGGATAAGGTGATTTGAGTTCGAAATATACTAATCAAATAGGTTTTTGACATGTGTAAGTCTTAGATTTTACATTATCTTTTCATTTTATTTAAATTGATAAATAATGAGGTAATCGCTGCATCATCATGGTGTCATAAATAATTAAATTTATTTAATGTCTAAAAAATATAAAAAGATATCATGATGTAGGAAATATTTTTATCCTTCTAGTGAATATTTATAGTCAAAACTATGACTTTTATAACCCCATGTAAAAATTGTTTTAGTAAAACAACACATAATTGTGACATTTTAATTTTATCTTTAAATAAAAAGTTATTGATGTCATTTTCCAACCAAAGTGGCTCCATGGGGTCCCCAAGATGACCCATGTATTGTACCGGTCTGCCATGACTCATCCAATAAGGGTATGACATGTTTCAAGGTCATTTCAAATTATTACAACATTATTTTAACTTAAATTACACTAATTACGTCTAATCGCGAATAAAAACATAAAAGTTACTATTCACCAGAAAATTATGTTAATCCCATTAAACCACATTTTACTTCCTAATGAAAACCATTTATGTTGGATTATTGAAATTCAAAACACATAGGTGGTAAATTTTCATTTAAACGAAAAATCAGTTTTTTTAAGAACCACTTAGTGGTTTCATTATTTATAAAAAATTGATGTTTTTCAAAAAAATACCAAAAATTCACCCTAAGCTATATTTGATATTCTGAATTAAAAAATGATGTCTATTTTAAAAAATTCAAAACATATATGTTACATTAATTAATTTAATAATTAATTCCCACTGTCAGAACAAATAGAGTGTTTTTATAAAACCTTATATATCAAAATATTGACAGTAGTTTAAGTCCAATTTCAAAGTGAAATTAATTCCAATGAACACTGTTGGATTAAATGGTAAACATATATTATAATTTCACTTTAAAACCAATTCAAAAGCTAATATAATCATATAAATAAATTAGATTAAAAAGTGTTTTTGAATTAAAATACAACAATTTTCACTATTCATTAAAAAAATGAACTTTATCAAAAAAATACAAAAAATTTACACCAAGTAAATTTTGATGTCCCGATTCTAATGAAGAATTTTATTTTGTCAAATATAAAACATAAAATTGTCAAAAAGTGGATTTAAAAGAGGTTCTCCATCAAAAGGCAGTTAAAAAAATCTTTTAATATTATTAGAGTATTTGTTCTTAAAATTGGATTCATTTGGATTTGAAGCCTCTAACATTTATTGGATAAATGTAAAAATATTTAACAAATATATGTAATAATTTTTTACTTATTTATGTCCATTCCCTCCATTAAAATGACTAGGTGTTAACTATTATTATATTATTATATTATTAGTGTGCAATGTAAGATTTCAAAGAAACTCATTGTTTCGTATTGGGTACGCCATCGAGCATAGCATTCCCTTTAAAGTAGTATTAACATTTTATTCACAAATATTGATAAAAATTAGAATGTAATATTATTTATTTACCTGGGATGTTACATCCTTCACCCGTTTTAGGAATTGCGTCCTCAAAATTTTAAAATTGGGCTTGGAAACTTCTTTGAAAGTCCCACATCAGAAAAAGAGTCAGTAAAACTATCACTTTAAAAGGAAGGGAGAGAAGTACAAAGGTCACCCGAGTTAACCCATAAAAGGATTAAAAGTATGAAAATATGGATATGGAGGGAAAAAGGGTCATGTTCTGATGGAGAGTGATAGTAAACATGTCTAGTATAAAGTTAAGCACAAGAAAATCACAAAATTGTGATGGGTTAAAAGGTAATCGTTTCCCCTGTAGGAAATTTTAACAGACACCATTTTTGTTTTAAGTTACTCTTCATTGAGGAATTTTTTTTTTGAGCTTAACTAAATCATAATGAAACATACTTACTTGTCACGTAGACTTTTAACTTTTACTAGATTCCTTAATCAAACTCATATTTTCTCCAAAAGATGTGTATTTATGAAGAATTGTTCGCATTAAGAGTAATATAATCAACATAATGAGAATCACCTAATCTAAAAAAGAGAACTATATATTTCCCATGAATTTAGATCTCAACTAAAAACAAAGAAAAAATTTTAGTACGAGATCAGATAATACCCAAAAAGGATATTTTTTTTTTCAAAAAGAAAAACTAATCATAATCTCCAAAATTTGTCAAACAAAACCCAATGTTCAACAAAGACCATTCAATAAACATATATCCATAAAATTTTTCAAAGTAAACCAAACTAATATTGAAACCCAAATCCCTAAATTATTTAATCACAGTCTCCTAAGATAAATCATAACATTTTTCTCCAAAATAACATCAGTTTATCTTATAGTCTCATACTGAAAATTAATTAACCTTGTCACATATCCTCTATGATAGAATAATCATTTCCATTGATAACCCAAAATCAACCTACACTTAATTCATAAAATCATCTAACAAAAATGAATCATTCAAACTAACTAGGGACTTCACGTAGTCCAGTGGTAGGCGATAAATACCAGTTGCACTTTGGTTGTGGGTTTGATTCCCACAGCTTTTTCCGACGCGACGGTTTGTCACACGGTCTGCATGTTGTCCATTTTCCAAAACTATATAATTCTTAAAACATTCCCCAATAAGAGATAAAATATTCAGAAATAACCATAACATAATTTAACCTCAATTTTTCCTCATTCATTTCATCTTCCATCATAACATATAGTAACCCATAATTACCTCAAATGTAAGGATCATATAAACCCTAATGGTTACCTTGATAATTATCACATGAACATCCACATCGAGTTGGTTCTCTCGTACAAGATTCATTAGAGAACTCGCCAAGGTTCATGCGGTTTATCTTGACTCTTGATAGTTGCTTTATAATAACCACGAGATTTCTCATTGAATCCCCCATTTCATCCAGTCTCTTAATCAGAGAACCACCACAGTTTCCTTCAAACCCATTGTCACTTTGGTGCCTTCTAGATCCATCCATTTACTAAAACCAGAAATGTCAGTGTTAGTATATCAACAAAATCATTATGTACTAAAGAGGAAGATAAACACTAAGATATGCTTATCCAAGTTATCTCAAACTCATTCCATACTTCAAAAATAACAATGAATCTATCTAATATAATAACCATTCTGGTTATACACAACACGTCACTTAACACTCTAACCTCTAAAGTTATCTAAACTGACCTATGATACCAACTATAAGTCCATGGGCTAAAAAATTACTTATTATTGAATAAAATGAATAATTTAAATTGAGGACATTTTCAGGTTTAGAGTTTTATAGAATTAGGACATAACTATTACATCTCAAAGATTACCAAGTAGACACATCTACACAGCTTCCATTTTTTTCACAAAAAAAAACTATTGAACACAAGGGTCATGTCTAGTTACTTGTTTTAGACAGCCTGACATTTCCTTGATCCCATCCATGACCATATTCATCTTTATGTCCTGTGAAAAAAATTTCAAAAAAAAAACATGGGATGAGAATAAAAAATTCAGTAAGGCTAATAACAATACGGAAAGAAAACATCAGTCCATGTATACATAAGAATCAATGAAATCATAATTTACTCATAAAACATAAGAAATTTAACATACCTCATGAAATCATAAGATTTATGCATAACTCAATAGAAATCATAAGGCATAAAGGTAACTTGAGGCATTAATAACATTATTATAGAGGGAGTAACCCTCATGGATAGGTTTGGAATACCCATCACAGTATATTCCCTAAATCTCTTTGGAGAAACCTTAGCATTTAACTCTTTCGCATTACCCAATGCATTGGAGAGCTATATCGGGATCACCCGCCCTTAGTTTTTCATGGAACCACCCGTCTTCATAAACAATGCCCAAGAAACATAACATAATCATATAAAATAACTTAATTATAAAGGAAAGATAACATTCCCACATTGAAATATCAATATATCATTTTAAGATATTGAAATAATGAATCCATTCTAAAAACAAACTTTCAAAACCATTTAAAACATTTAAAAAGAGATGTTTGAATCAAAGTGTCCCATACCAAATTGAATATTTTAACATTTTAAACCTTTATATCCATATAAATAAATCTTTAAAACCATTTTGAAAACATGTATATTAATGAGAAATATTTATAAGAATAAATCATTAAAACATTTAAAACAATATTTTAGTTAAAGGGTTTTTAACAAAATGAGAGACACTTGAATACAATAATTGAGGAATAACATTTAATCAGAACTTTATAATATCATGAAAATAAAGAGAATCATGATATAATATTCCAAAGGACAGTATATACACCATATAAGAGTGAACTGGTGAATAACAACAATGAAGTCTCAATAGAAATGTAAAATGAGGTGAAATCCATTATAAAGAAGCTATCCTTAAATTAAAGATAAATCAATCTCATAATTATGTGTGAAAAATATAAATAAACCCAATATATGTGTATATTAAGTGTAAAAAAATCAAAGTTAATTCACACATATTCAAAGGATGACATATTAAATGACTACGTGTTGAACCCAAAGAAATCGAAATTTGGTTAAGAAGTTCCCTTGACAGCCTAACGACGTCACATCAAATTTTAGAAAAAGAGTTAATGAGAGAGAAAAGGGGTATCTCATCACTTGGACATTTAATTTATGGCAATAAGGATATATAAGAACATATCCGCTCATAATAAGTTGAATATTAAAAGACATAACAATATAAGCCTTTTAAAAATAGGAGGGTGAAAGGTTCTCTTACCGATTTGTGTATCTTTCGAAACGTACACCCCATTAAAGAAGGGTCATAAAATGAAGATTTAAATACCCATAAATGAAATTATATTACAAAAATAGTGTAATAATGGTCAGTACATACACCACTGAAAGGAAATGGATGCAAATGTAGCATAAATCTCACGGGAATAAAAGTGAGATGAAAAATCCCTTACGAAAACTAGGAAGCCTAACGACGCCACTTAAAACATCCAAAAATGGATTGATGAGATCAAATATGGTCTATCATCCTAAAATGTACAGAAATAGGAATAAAAGAACATCCCCCAACATAACAAAGTGGATCTTAAAATAAGTGACATAAAGGAGAGTTCTTAAACAGAAAGAGAGAGGTTGGATCTCTTACGAAAATTCGACAGCCTAACAGTGCCACTCAAAACTTCCAAAATGGATTGATGAGAGAAAATAGGGTCACACATCATATGAACATAAAAATTAAATTAATAGTAATATAAAGGAACATCCCAATCATAAGAAATATGATCTTAAAAGGAATGACATAAAAGAGTGTACTTAAAAAGAAAGAGAGGGGTAGGTTCCCTTACCTCAAGTCTGACTTGTCTTGTTCGTTTCGTTATATTTCTGAATAATAAACTTTGGTCAATTTATAATTGCTTAAGGACCTCCTTTAAATATTATTACTCAGTTAATATAACATATTATAATGTTATAATAATTGTTTAATAATGTATGTTCATATCAGACGTTTTTGCCGATGTTTGGTACATGAGTAAAAAATGAACTTGTTTGAAAATGATTTCCCATGTAGTTATAAGTAAATCATTTCCAGAATAGTATTAATGATTAAAATATCATATATATCTAGTAAATATTCATTTTATACTATTCCCTGACATCTGGAGATAAAAATGAAAAATCATCGTTCATGGAGACGGTAGGTCGTACGTACGCATGAACACTACTTTCATTTTTTTGTCAAATTAATGGAATTAAAAATAAATGAGATATATATATATATATTAATTACAGTATAATATATATGTTATATAGGTAACATATGTTCATTAATTTCATTCTTTATACATTCCATGTATTTCATGAACGAGTCACATCACTTGAGGGGGCGGTAGTCCACACTTCCTCATATGAAATTATCACATTTGCACAACATGAAAAGAATAAAGGTATGTTTTAAATATAAAATACAGAAGCATATAGTAAACATAAATACCATATATATCATATATAAAATTCAGTGACATCATAATGGCCACCTTTAAATGTGTTAAAATAATATTGAACAATCATCGTTTCGTGAGGCAGAAAATCGCCAACCACAGAAACAATATGTTCTTTAACCATTAGACAAAGGTGTGTGTAAGTGTAGATCTAATAAATCTCATAAAAACATACTAGTATATTGAAGATGCTGTTGTTGTTACAAAATAAAGGAATAAAAAGATTTTCGGGGGTTGGAGAAGCAAAATAAAACATAAGAACACAAGAGAAGACACTACCTTTAAATCAGGTAACTCTTTTTGATTTGAGCTCAAAGGCTTTCATGGAAAGAATTCTGCCCAAAGTGATATTTCTAGGAGTAAGAGATGGATGTGGAGAGACACAATGGGCAGGGGTGGACAAGCCTAAGGCTTGACAGTTGTGGGTAAGGTGGTAGAGTTGGGGGCCTTTTATAAGTGGATAAGAGGGGAACTCTTGGAACGTTATAAAAGGTTACTTTATTATAAAATGTGTTTCTGTTTTTAAAGGTCCCAAAATTATATATTTCAATGATATGGTGATAAGAGTTCTAAATGTACTCATCCAATAAGTTTTTGACATCTTTACGTCTTATATTTTACAATATCATTTAATATTATTTAAATTGTTAAATAATGAGGTAATCGTTGCATCATCATGGTGTCATAAATAATTAAATTTATTTAATGTCTAAAAATTATTAAAAAAAATATCATGATGTAGGAAATCGTTTTAGATTTCTAATGAATATTTATAGTCAAAATTATGACTTGTATAACCCCATGTATTTTTTTTGTAAAACAACACATGTTTGTAACATTTTAATTAAAACTTTAAATAAAAAGTCATTAATGTCATTTTCCTACCAATGTGGCACCATGGGGTCCCCAAGTTGACCCATGGATTTTCTTGGTCGGCCATGACTCATACAATAAGGGTAGGACATGTGTTAAGGTCATTTCATATTATTACAACATTATTTTACCTTAAATTACACTAATTACCTCTAATCGCGATTAAAAACTTAAAAGTTACTATTCACCAAAAAGAAATTATTTTAATCACATTGAACCACATTTTACTTCCTAATAAAATCCATGTATCTCTGTTTTTTGAATTCATAACACAGAGGTGGTAAAATTTCATTTCAACGAAAAATCAGTTTTTTTAAGTACCACTTAGTGGTTTCGCTATTCATAAAAAATTATAGTTTTTCAGAAAAATACCAAAAATTCACCCTAAGCAATATTTTATATTACAAATTCCAAAATTATTTCTATTTTACAAAATTAAAAATATATATGTTACATTAATTAATTTAATAATTTATTCCCGCTGTCAGAACAAATAGCGTGTTTTTATGAAACCATATATATCAAAAGATTGAAACTAGTTTAAGTACAATTTCAAAGTAAAATTAATTCCAATGACCACTATTGGATTAAATGGTAAAAATGTATTCTAATTTCACTTTAAAACCAATTAAAAATATAATCTAATCATATAAATAAATTAGATTAAAAAGAGGTTTTAAATTAAAATACAACATTTTCACTATTCATTAAAATTGAACTTTATCAGAAATATACCAAAAATTTACACAATGTAAATTTTGATGTCCCCATTATAAAGAAGAATATAATTTTGTCAAATATAACACATAAAATTGTCAAAATGTGGATTTAAAAGAGGTTCTCCATCAAAAGGTTGTTAAAACAATCATTTAAAAATATTAGAGTATTTGTTCGTAAAATTGGATTCATTTGGATTTTACGCCTCTAACATTTATTAGATAATTGTAAAAATATTTAACAAACATATGTAATAATTTTGTAGTTATTTCTGTTCTTTCCCTCCATTACAACGGCTAGGGGTTAACTATTATTATATTATTATATTATTAGTGTGCAACGTAAGATTTTAAAGAAACTCATTGTTGCGTATTGGGTACGCCATCGAGCATAGCATTCACTATAAAGTAGTATTACCAATTTATTCACAAATATTGATAAACATTAGAATGTAATATTATTTATTTACCTGGGATGTCACACCCACGATGAAAAAATCGGCCAGACAGACCACATTTTCATTAGGTCATCAAACTGAAATCGCAACTCACGCAACATAGAAGGTGCCATCAGATAGGGAGACATCAAAATCGGATGGGCAATGGGTTGCATGTCCATTTCAAACACAACACCACATAGAGTGGGTATGGTCACAATCTCTTCTCGGACAACATCCAGGAACTCTCTAAAAACCCCTATAACCACCCTCATCTCTGTGCTCGCTGATTATACTGATATCTCGGCTGTCAAGGAGGATCCACACACAGAATTCGCACCTAACAACCATTCTCACTAATTAAAAACTACATGATGGTCATCCATGTCTGAAAACATGACTCTTATCAAGAATTTATCAATAAAAGTACACACAATGAACAACTAATCGATGCCTACAATGACATAGTATAAAATCATCAGTACTAGAAGAAGATCCCCACTGAATTGATGCAGCCTCAACATCAGTCTCCATCCTGAGAAAAAATCAATAAAACTGTTCTGAACTCTAACTAGCATACTCAGCACCAGGGGAACAAGAAGCCTCTCGGCATCTACTATCGGAGCACAGGCTAGATAAGCTGCAACAAAGGAGTGCGAGGGTATTGAATCAAAAATAGCGCGAGTATGAATATTAAACAGACTAATTGTATCTCTAATGACCTCTAACCCTGTTGGAACGGCTGCCTATTTGGCATGAAATTTCCCACACCCAACCCATCTACGCTTATTCTATAAATATCCTCCCAAATAAACCTTGTTTGAGGTTCCTAATTAGCACCCTAAGGATGTCCTCCTCCAGCACTGTCTACCCTCGGTGGAGTGGGAGATTGCTGCTCCTACTGCTAGAAAGGCCATTCTGGGAACTACTGCTGATGAGGTGGGTGCTGAACCTGCCCACCCTAACTATTCTATGATCAAACTGGGTACTTATTTTAAAGGTTCCCACAACCTCCATAGATAAATCATATTGGTCCCATCCCATGGGGAAAGGGAGAGGATCAGGAGATCAGAACTAGAAATGTTGAGGGTTACTCTATGCTAGATGAAACCTAGAAGGCCCCAACACCGAAGACCTACCTCTAACTTCTTTACCCTTTTACGAACATTTCTAGACCCACTCTCAAGGTACACCTCCTACATAGTGAATCGTTTCCACTACCTCAGCCTTCTTCTCAACCTCTAAGTATGTCAGTATAGTGAAGGGAGTGACATTATACTGAAGAAAAGGTCGGAGTTCCTCCAATAAGCTTGTTTCATGATACTCCTCATTTGTAAAGAGATCTGGTGCGAAGCATATGAGATCCTTGAAATAGATCCCCAGTTGTCATTCCAACATAATACCCTATAGGAAGGTGTGTAGTCCCTGCCTCTTCTCATCCTTCCTTATAGAAGAAAGGAATTCAGCACAAAATTGATTCACAAAGTCAGCCCATGAAATATCATTATCCTTCCTCTCCCTGAGGTAAAGAATCCACCACTAACATGTTGATGCCCTCATTTGGCTCACTTCTAGAGGAACCTAGTAATATTTCAGATACTGGATCAAGGTGAAAGCGATCAGCAGCTCCTCAAGCCAACTATTCGCCTTCATGTCTGAGAGGCCACCCCCAGACATTCCTAGGGGCAGTTGCTGGAAGGCACGAAGCTTCTTATAAAATTGGTCCTCTTCTGCCTTCTGATTGTCCCTTCGCTAATCATCCATGTCAACCTAACGGGTATCAACTACTCATACCACATATGGTACATCTTTGAGTTCCATAGATGAAAAAGTAAAAAAGGTTCTTCTAAGCCCGAGGAGTATGGAAATTTATTTTTTATAAAAATTATTATTTTAACTTTTTATTGATATTTAAATCCTTAGGATTCCCAAGATATAGGAGAAAATAATTCATTATGATGCATGTAACATTCCTGGGGTCTCTACACTCCCATCAATGTATCCTCTCTTGGTTGTTCAGTGGGTTCAAATTCCGTGAATCGGATCATGGGGTGCCCTAAAATCCTATGTCCTAGCTAGCCTTCCCTAGCCTAGTTCATGTACGAAGGTTACCTAATGTTGTTGCCTTATAGTCTCATCAATCCTCACTATGCCTATATTTGAACTCCATCCTATATATAAACCCCCCCCCCCTTGATACCACTTTTTCATGACCCGTCTTTTTCCAGATGAGAGAAGGAGTGGAAATTTTCATTTCCCTTCTTTCTTCAAGATGAAGAAGAGATAGTGACCACTGTGACCCACCTTCAGTAGGCGTCGAATAGACCCTATCACCAAGGTTACCGAATATCACACAAAATAAAAGGCATTAATTTTTTTCACTAAATATAGGATTGGGTGATAAGATGGTAAAATCCCCAAAAACACCAATTAAAGGTAAAAATAAAGGCAAAAACCATTCCCATTTTCATGTTCAAGCATAACTGCAACAAAATTTTAACCAAATAATAAAACAAGTACCACATGAAAAGAGATTATGTATAATATCAAAAACTATCATGAAACCTAAGTTAGTAAAGTCATGTATTGTCCTTAATGTCATTCTGGAAACCTAATAACAGTTTTACACATATTGGGAGAGAATACTAGAATAAATATTAGGAAAACTAAATCCACCAATGCACAAATGGGGGAATAAACAAATTTCTTGTGAGAAAATAGTTGAACCTCAAAGCACACTATAAATGAATACAAACAAACCCATGCTCCTCAAGAAACTCAATAAATAATGAAAGTCACGTAATGTAATAGTATAAACAAATAGAAATTTGGGTACCCTACACCACATTCCCATGGGTTAACTGATCATTCTTAACTGCTAACATCTTGATGCTACCACTCTCCCAAAACACATTCGCACTGTCGCAACTCACCCACATGCACCTGGGACTCAATCATACCACACATCAATCATGAAGACACTTAGGCCACCACAACTGCACCTCTCACCCATAAGAACCAGGGCCTAATCCCGAAGACACTTGGGAAAAAATATGGGGCTGTAGACACCTAGGCCCCTTGTTTACAATAATCCTCCTCGAAGGATCATAGCCTTTGGTAAGAATCAATCCATTATTGACATCACAGAAATTATTGAACGGTAATAACTAGAAGAGGTTACAAGGATGAAAGTCATTAACCATCTATCCATCCTCCCAATAGGATATTGGGAAGGACACCCTCCGTCATGAAATAGAGGTGTCCAGCACATAGTTCCCAACAAGGGTACAGTGCGTATAGAAATCACAAGGAACTAAAATTTATACATATTATTAATCATACTATTATCCAAACTAATGGGTCCCCAAAAAACAACCAGACCACCAGAACCGCATCAGATGCTACCCCTATACACACAACCACATTATATCCCATTCCAAAGAATAACCCCAACCCCCTTTTCATTATCAACATTCCATTAATTAATTTATGGGTTCAATTTAATTTATTAGAGAACTACCTATGGAAACTACGAAGGTAAATCATTTTTATTTTTCCACCCATTCATAGAAACAACAAATATAAACCAACCTAAATGTTCACTTCACAACCCCTTTTTCTGTAGGCACCCATTCAACCACTGCCAAATTTCATTATTCAATGTTACACCACACAATCATAACATCTCCCCAGTAAAATACCATTTCATAAAAATTTCATAACCACACTGATTTTCCACTGAACAATTTCATTCAATGGCCACAACCCAACTAAAGGAAGTTCCACTACCTACATGTCCATCCATTCTGCAATCAAACAGCCTCTCAAACTAGGATACCAACACAACCCCTATACTGCCCCATATACCAAGTCCACAACAACTTCCATTAATACACAAAATCATGTTCAGGAATAGCAGGAAGGTTTTTAAATTCCACATTAAAAAATAACCTGGGTGATCATGCAATAGGTTTTATCATGGGTAAAATATTTCAATTATCCAAGAATACATGATTAACATATTTCATGTTACAACCATTTTTCAAGCATCAAGGAAAATATAGAATATCACCATTGATCATTAAAATAGAACTAATGGACATGACTTTCAAAATTCATAAATTAATAAAAACCATAAAATAATCAAGGATAACAAATAAAATAGGTGATCAAACTTCCTATCACTCCCAGCCCATTATTTCATTGAATCTGTTATCTATTGATCATATTCCCTTGTTTTTTATTTCATGTTTAGGATATGTATTCACCCTTTATTCATAGGGAATCCCTAGTACACCCACACCAAATGATGCAAAATTATATATAGTTAGAAGAAATATCTACAATAAATAAAAGGATAGAAAAGTTCATCATTGCGTTAAGGACATGGGATTGCGTTAGGAGCAAGAATGAACTCATAGAAAATTGATCAGGAGGGGGATTTATCACATTTTAATGACTCTTTTAGGAAAGAACACAATATAAACACAAATATAAAATTGAAACCCCATTTTGAATGGATTACCCTGACATTGAAGGTCCATTTCCTATATTAAAGGAAAAATGGTTTCAAAAGACATTAATTGTGGGATCGTGGTCATGATCACACTGTTTGAGTATCTCAATGTCCCTATAGCATTAGGATATTAATGATATACCTAATATCTTTTGATAACCACTTAAAAATATGTAAACATGGTTTTAAACATAGTTTATGTCAATTAAAATGTAAGAGGGGTGAAACTGGAAAAATGGGAAAAACTTGAGAAATTGTAAATGAGTCATCGATGGGTGAGTCCCCGATGATGATCCAACGATCAGTGAGCAACAGAAACAACATAATACTTCTAATCCATTGATAGGTGAGAAATTTATGGGACCTTTTGAGGTTGTTACACTAATTATTAGCAACCGACACAATGACCCATTGTTGTTGAGCCACCGTCATTGAGCAACAAATGCAACAACCTACCAAAACTTGGACCTACTGATGCCCAACCAACTGACTCCCTAACCTACCAAAGTCCTTAATCCATGAAACTAATTCCCTAGACTAATTGATACAAACAATCGTAACTCATTGATTCACTTTCGCATCTATGCCGACGCACTAAGTCACTGATAGAAAAACTGGAAATTTAGAAAAATATTGAAATGAGCCACTATTGCCTCCCAGAACACCCTAAACACTAGATTTTAACAATAGAATGCCCTAGGGGAATCCTGGTCATTACATCATATTACTATCAAACTATTCTATTCCTCAAGAATTTAAAATTAACTTAGATTAAAGGAGGTCCAAACAACCACCACCCAAGATACCTCTTAGGAACAAAGTACCTTACATTGTTTGAAAACAATAGCAGAAACCTTGAAATCCAAGGACACCTCCTTGGAATATATCTCCTGAAAAACTGTTCAAACACTAAGGCTCCACTGCCCCAACCAACTACTCAAACACTAAATGTCATGTGGTATATACACATAGATTTGGGAGCTCCATCCTCCATGTCAAGATATTATAGACTTTTTGTGGGACTTACCCAAAAAAGGTTTATTTGCATCCACATTAATGTGCCTCGATTATGGATTAGGTCCTACCACCCCACAATCAGGAATTTCATAGGTATTCAAAGAAAATGTAAAGAAAATCATATGATAATGAACAATTTCAATCATTAAATCATATAATGAAGAATAAAAGTAAAACACAAAAACCAAACATAGAAATGGATTGGGTTCTGGGAACACATTTGTGCCTCCTACTCTCAAGAACTCTTTTCAAGGACATCAGGCTTCCAAAATCCATGAACCAAAGGAATTTTATATCCATGAAACACTTTCTCTTTACGATCCTTGATTTTTATCAGTCTCTCCACGAACTCTGCATTTTCCTTGATATCCAAATCTACACATTTAATGAAATGGGAGTGATCGTGTAGATATTAATAAATCTGAGATACATGGAAGGTGTCATGGATCTTCTCTAACCACATGGAAACACCAGCTGATAAGGCACCTACCCAACTCATTCTAACACCACAATAGGTACAATTAACCTCCTAGGTAGATTTATTTCCAAACTAAACCTCAACAACCTACACCAAGGGGAAACCTTCAAAAAATCATGGTCCCCAAGTTCAAACTCTGAGAGAATCCTCCCATGATCAAAATAAAATAATGTTGGTATTGTGCTGCCTTTAGTCTCTAATACAGGAGATGAACCTTCTCCACCATTCTCTCCACCACCTCTGGGCCAAGAAGGGATACATCCCCAGACTCAGTACAACATACTAGTGAACAACACGACCTTCCATAAAAAACCTCGAATGGTTTCATGCCAATGGTAGAGTGAAAGATATTATTGTAAGAAAACTCTATCAGGGGAATTTTTCATACCCACGATCATCCAATGTCCAAAATAGATGCTCACAGCATGTCTTTGCACATCTACATGGTCCCCTTTGTCATCCCATCTATTTGAGGGTGGAAAGTAGTGCTTAGGAATAACTGGGTTCCAAAGGCATGCTTCAATCTCTTCTAGAATCACGACATAAAATATGCATCCTGATCTGAGATAATGAATATTGTAAATCTATGCAGCCATACCACCTCATTAATATACCTTTGTGCCAAGGTATACACTGTGCTCGACTACTTGATTTCAAGAAGTGGGATGACTTATTCATCCTGTCCACTATTACCCAAAGAGCATCACATCCTCCCTGTGGCCTGGGTAATATTGTGATGATATCCAATGACATGTATTCCCACTTTCACCCAGGGACATCTAAGGACTGAAACAGACCTCTAAGAACATGGTGCTCGACCTTCACATACAGACACACTAGGAACCTTTCCCCAAACTCCTCCAATGCCCGCTTCACCCCAAGCCACATAAATTATTTCATAAAGCCTAGGTACATCTTAGACACTCTAGATAAACCACCTGGGATGAGATTTGGAAATCACATATAACACCCTCTCACATTTCCACAGGGACAAATAGCTTTCCATAGAATGATATCTGATTCTAACATTCCTCCATCCATCCCTCCAGAGCATCAGCCTCGACAATGTGATCACGCATCACATCAGCCACTAAGTGTACTCATTGAGACTCCTCCACATTCCATATTAAAGATGATTGTACTGCCATTTGAAATAGATGACCTATTTCATTGTCCACTCTCGCATCTAGACGCTAGGTGCCCAGCTCCTTTATTTCCTTCCAATCATCTGTGGATTCCCAAAAAACCTCCTTTTGGGAATTTCTCCTTAAGGCATAAACCACCATATTCCACTTTCCTGGTGTATAATATTTATCTAAATAATTTTCCTAGAGAAACTCAATCCACCTTTTCTTTCATAATTTCATGTCTCATTGGGTGAAAATATACCTCAAGATACTATGATCTGTAAAGACCACAAAGTTTTACCCGATGAGGTAATGTCTCCCCATAATCATCACAAACACGACCATTATAATCTCTAGATCATGGGTGGCGTATGTACATTTGTGTGGATGTAACTACCTGGACTCATAAGAGATCACTCCCTGTTGTTACATCAACACACATCCTAAGCCTTGACTAGAAGTGTCACATAAAACCTCGAAGCCACCCCTTACTCAATAAACCTTTCCCATTGGGGAAATAACCAGCTTCCCCTTTAGGTTTCTCGATGCTACTTGACACTACTAACTCCACATGAAGTCCATGTCTTTTCTAGTCAAATTCATCAATGGATCCACAACTCAAGAGATTTTGGGTGCGAAAATATGGTAATATCCTTATAGACATATGAAGCTATAAACATTTTCCACATTGTGGGGTGCTTTCCCTGAATCAACTACCTCAACCATTGGTAGGTCTACTAATATCCCTTGCTGAGACACCACATGACAATTGAATTGCATGTCTAGAATCTAGAACATGATCTTAGACAACATCCCATAGTACTAGTGGGGTCATTGGACTTCCAAGATTTTCCTCAGAAGCTCAGTGAGCTACTCCTTTGATCTTGAGTAGATTAAGATGTCAACGATGAACATGATGATGAACCATTCTAGTAAATCATTGAAAATAGAGTTCATGAGTCTCCTGAATATGGATGGAGAATTTGTTACACCGAACAACATGACCATGAAATCAATGTGTGTGTACCTGCATCTGAATGTAGTTTCCAGGATGTCACCCTCTTTCACCCTCAACTAGTGATATCCAGAATTCAGATCGATATTAGTGAACCAACCTACCATCATTAACTCTATGAAAATAACATCAATACTTGGGAGAGGGTAAGTGTTATTGATTTTCAAATAATTCAATGTCTAGTAGTCCATGTTGAGCATTAGTCCAGAATCTAATTTCATTGTAAAAATGATTGAAGAACCCCATAAAGACACACTCCTAAAGAAAAAACCCTTTTCCACTAGGTCATCAACCTAAATTCCGAAATCCAGAAACTCGAAAACCATCATCTGATAGGGAGCCAATGAAATCAGATGGGAACTGGGTTGTAAGTCTATTATGAACTCAATGTCATGTTGAGGGTGTATGGTTACAACCTCTTTATGGAAGTCATCCAAGAACTCTATGATAACCCCGGTAACCACCACCATCTATGTGTCTTGTGATTCTAATAACATCATGGCCGTCAAAGATAGAATAGGTTTCACATACTGACTGCCCACATGAAAGACCCTCTTATAAATGAAAACTACATGCTGGACATCCATATCTGAAAACAATACTCTTCTACATAATTATTTGATAACAACATGAAAATAAAAAAACCATTCGATGCATATGATGATATTGTATGGATTCGTCTGTAGTAGAAGATGATCCCTAATGGACTCATACAGCCAAATATCAGTGAAATTCATCAGAAAACATCATATAAACTGGTCTGACCTCCAACTGGTGTGGTCAAAACCATGGGCATGGGATTCCTCTGGACTTATAGTTCCGATGTATGGCCAGGAATGGGTGAAATAAAGAAGTTCGAGACTCCTAAATCAAACAAATCGAAAGCAAGAGTACTAAATAGAAAAATCATAACTCGAATGACCTCCGGCCCAATTGAAACCGCTTCCTCTATGGCATGAAACTTCCCACTCCCAAACCCTCTTCCCTTATATTGTATACATACTCTTGGACTACACCCTGGTCAAGGTTCCTATAGAGTACCCTTTTGTTAGCCTCCTCCAACTCTGTCTACCCTCATTGGAGTGAGAGTTCACTACCCATGTTGCCGAAAATGCCTGTCTGGAACTACTACTGGTGAGGTGGGTTCTGAACCTACCAACCCCTAATATATTGTTCATGAACTGGGCTCTGGTTCCAAAGGTGCCTACGACCTCCACATAAAAATCATATTGGTTTCAGGACCACGGGGAAAGGGTGAGGACCAGAAGATCCAAACTAGAATTGTTGAGGCCTACTCCCTATTTGTAGGAACCAGAAATTCTGCAACGTCAGAGACCTGACACTAACTTCTTTACACTTTGAATATCTCGGATGGCTCCCCAATTCCAGTACACCTCCCAACGATTTCATCCTTTCCACTATCTATTCCTTCTTTTGAACCTCTATGTTTGTCGCTAAGGTCAAGGGAGTGACATCAGATGAAAAAGAATGTTAGAGTGGTTCCTCTGAGCATCTCACTAAGGAATCCTCATCCGGAAAGAGATTCGGTGTGAAGTGTATTAGATCCTTGAACATTATCACTAGTTACCTTACTGACATACTCCTCTTTTAGAGGGATAGTATTTACTACCTCTTCTTGGTCTTCATTTTGAAAGTATGAAATTCTGCTCGGAACTACTTCTCAAAGTCTGGATATGAAACATCAGTCTCCTTCCTCTCACTAAGGTAATGTGTCAACCACGGATGCTATGCACTCATCATTTAGATCACCTCTAGAAAAACCCAATAATCGGCCGGAGCCTGTATCAAGCTCAAAACAATCCATCACTCCTTGATTAAACTCTCCCATCTTCATCTCTGAGACCCTTCCCTCTTACTTTCCCAGAGTTTGACACTAGAAGGAACAAAGCATATTCTACCACTGGTCAGCCTCCTCCTCTCGATTAGCCATCTGCTGATTCGCTCGGTCAACTTTTTTGGGCCTCAACTACTCATACCCCACTTGGGAGATATCCGGGAGCCATAATTGAAAAATTAAATAAGGAACTCCTAAGCTAGGGTAGTATGGAAATTTATTTATGTTTTAAAAAATTCAATCTTTATTTATATTTAAATCCCCCATAATCCCAAAACACAGAAGGACACAAGTCATTATGATGTATTTACCTGTACAAGTGTCTCTATCCAACAGTGAGTGTAGCCTCACTTGGTCGTTCAGTAGGATCTGAATCCCACATTGGATCACAGGGGGACCTAAAATCCAGTGTCCTAGTTGGTCATACATGGAATATTTAACATACCATTATTGCCTAACTCAGTTTCCCTACCATCCCATTCCATACTGACTATTCCAAACTCCGAATTGAATCCTATCTCTCAAACCCCATTTTAAATCCACTTTTTCATGACCCACCTTTTTTGAGAAGAGATAAGGAGAGGAAAAGTCCCATGCACTTCCTTCTTCAAGTTGAAGAAGAGATAATGAACCCAAGACCCACCTTTAATAGGCCCTTGAGTGGTGATTAGAACCAAGGGTATAACAACTAAAATAAAATGGAAGGAATTACCCTTTTTCATTGAATATAGGATTGGGAGATAGGATGGTTAATTATCCAACAACACTGTGTAAAGGTTAATGTAAAGAGAAATACCATTCCATATTCATGTTCAAATCCAAATTAGACAAAAATAAAACCAAAGTACTAAAAAAATTACCAAAAGAAAAGAGATAAAGTAGCTACTCACCAACTATCCTGACACTCGAGCATGTAATGTCCGTCATAGTTATCAATGTCCTTCTATAAACCGTTTAATTGTTTTACACGTGAAGGGTGTGTATAAAAGTATACCTAGTAGGAAAACTAAACCAACCCATTCAAAAGTGGGGAACATACTAATTAACCAGTGTGAAAAAAGTAGAATCTCAAAGAACCTACAAAGCAATACTAACAAGTCCACCATCTCTATGGAATAGTCACCAAATAATGAAAGTCACGTAATGTAGTAGTATAGGAACATCAAACTTTTTGTACCCTGCACCACTTTCCCACTAGTTACTACTCATTCTTAAAGGATAACATCTGGACACTACCACTCTTCCAAAATATAGTCCCACTACTGCACCCCACCCGCACACCACATGGACACAACCAAAAAACAAATATAACTCGTAGACACCTTGTCTACAAAAACCACACCTTTCACCCAAAGACAACTTGGAATCATCTGGAAGACTCTTTGGAAAACAGTCCTAGCCTGTAAACAGCTAGGCCCCTCGTCTACAACAATCATGCCCAATGGATATTGGACTATGGTAAGAATCAATCCATTATATCTTGCTCGGATACACTTGAGCTGTAAGAACCAGAAGGGGGTGCGAGGAATAATGTCAGTAACCATCCATCTATCCTCCCACCAGGATGTTGGGAATGACACCCTCTCCCATGAAATGGATTTCTTCAGCACATAGTTCTCAACAAGGGTGGGTTGTATATATAAATCACAACGAACTACAATTTATACATATATGTAATCAAACACTCATACAAAACTATAGGTCCCAAAATGAAACAACAAGACAACTAGAACCACATTTGACGCTACCCCTATATGCACTACCACACAACATCCACTACGAAAGAATAACCCCAACACCTCTTTTATTATCCAATTGAAATTAATTAATTTAGCGGTTCACTTTAATTTATTCCAAAACTACCCAGGGAAAATACCAAGTTAATGAATTTCCATTTTAAAACCCATTCCTAAAAATGAAAGAGAACAACCAACCTGATGTTCCACTGTACAACCCCTTTTCCCTAGACACCCATTCAACCACTGCAAACTACCATTCTTCATAGTTGTACCATAAAATCCAAACATAACCTCGATGAAATCCAACTGCATAACAATTTCATAACAACCCCATATCCCCACTTCCAAATGTTTTTGATATCCAAAACGCAAACAAATTCAGTTTTACTACCTACAAGTCTATCCATTTTCCAATCAGTCTATCTCTCAAACTGTGATACCAACACAACCCCCGTACTACCACACAAACCAAGCCTGAAACAAATACCATTAAATGACAACAACATGTTTAGGAGTAGAAAGAGGGTTCTTTAATTCCACTTTAAAAAATAACCTGTTTGAACACGCAAATGGTTTGATCCTGGGGTATCCATTTCAATTATCCAAGTATACGTGATTAAAAAATTTCATGATATAGTTTTTTTTCATGTATCACAACAATATTAGGATATCACTAGTGTTAAAGAAAAGAAAACCAACAACCCTGATTTTTAGAATGCATATAGTTATAAAAACCATAAAAGAACCATGGATAACAAATAAATTAGGCGATCAAACATCAAACCACTCACAACCTGATATTTCATTGACTCGGTTATCTTTTGATCAAATTTCATTCTAATTTATGTCTTATTTAAAAGACGTATTCAACCATTCTTCATAAGGAATCGCTAGTACACCCACCCTGCACGATGAAAAATTAAATATTGGATGAAGAAATACCAACACGAAAGAACAGGCGATAGAAGAGCCTCTTTGCATCAATAACATGGGGATCACACAAGTAGTAGGAAAGAAATATTAAAAATAGAGCAGGAGGGGGATATAGAACATGAGAATGACTCCTCTAAGGAAGAACTCTATAGTCACACCAAGATGTATAGAAAACCCACTTGGAAGGGAAGACTTTAAATTTTAAGGGCCAAATACTATATTAAATGAAGAATACTTTAAAAGGACATTAATCATAGGATCATTGTCAAGATCACGCTGTTCGAGTATCTCAAAGTTATAAGGGTGTTATGATATTAAATATATGCTTAATATCTTATGATAAGTCCTTAAAAAAACCCATACTCATCTTTTAACTCGGTTTACATTAATTAAAATTTAAGAGGGGTGAAACTGTAAAACTGGGAAAAATTATAAATGAGTCACCGATCAGTGAGTCACCGACATTGAGCCCCTGATGGGTGAGCTAGTGACATGACATACCATCATTGAGCCCCTGATGGATGAGACACTGACATGACCCACTGACATTGAGCCAGTGACACTAAGCTACTAACGCAAAGACCTATTATATTGAGCCACTGATGCTGACCTACTAATGCATTGACCTACCGTAACCCCAACCTACCGATGCCTTGACATACTTACACCCTGACCTACTGATGCCCTGACTTGCTGACAATGATTCCCTTGACTCACCGATATTGACACCCTGACTCACCGATGCACTTTCATGCAAATGAAGATGCCCTGAGTACCCGATAAAAAAACAAGAAATTTTGAAAACTGACGAAATGAGCTACAATTGCCTTCTAGAACACCCTTGACACTAGATTTTACCAATGGAATTCCCTAGAGAAATTCAAGTCATTACAAATTAATTTGGTTAAACTGTGAACTATTTGGGTAGAGTTTTCAGAGTTTCTTTATTGATTTCAAAGAGATTTAGTTTTATTTTGATGGTTTACAATTTGAGAATAGTTTTCTCACACCATTCTAGTCCACAATAAATTATTTCATCATATGGAAGAAGAACATTCAGCGGATCTTAGTTATTGTTATCTTTTTACTAAACCTTATGGCCTCACCTAGAAAATCATTGAACAACAACAAGAGGAAACAAGCATGGTTGGTTCAATATTTATCAAACCATGTGTCCAAACCATGGGCATGCCTAGGAGAGGTATTAATCATTACATAATTGGTGCATGGATTGAAACCCCATGTGATGAAACTACATGCACATGATAATATTATACAAAAATACATTTTAACATATATTAGTGATCTATTTTGACTAGTTCCTCTTCCTATTTATTAACCTATCAAACCATGAAACTCCAAAATCATTACAAGGAATATTTATTGCCCTTGAAGACTAATTATATATGATCCATTTTTTTTAGGAATTGGAATTAAATAATGTGATCTAAAAACCATCGTTTATTATGTTTCTGGAAAATTAAACCTTATTTCATTGAGATGTATTAAAAATTCAATATGATTCTTCTAGACATATAGATTCCTATTCTATACAGTGGAGAGTTATTATCTTTTTTATTTAAATGTGTTAGATCTCGATTATCGACAACACCCCTTTGATCAATATGAAATATTACATCTTTGGTGGATCCCACGAGTTATGTTTCGTTAAAGAATGACCTATTGTATTAGGATCTTCATGATTCTAATTTTTTATCCATTAAATGATTGAGGTGGGATTATTTTATACATTATTGGTGTGCATTATCAATATAATTTGATCTTGTATGTAATTTCTGATTCATAATTCTTTGAGTTTTGGAGTTTTTTATTAACTAGCTAATAGTAGGATATTGAATTACATTTGGGGACCCTGTATATTCATGTCTCTTTGATATTATTTTTGTATTTGAATATAAATTTCAAACAAGATTTATAGTGATCACATTTTTGTTATTGGTTGGCTCTTTAAAACCGGATTTATTGTTTTCTTACATGATTTTTCATATTTATCTTATTATCCATGTTTGATTTAGATCACATGTATTTTTATGTGGATAATGATTCCCATGAAAACATTCTATAGTAATACATTAAATGATAAAACCTAATATATAATATTTATATTCCTTTTGTTTTTTTTGGTATCATGGATAGGTGGATAGTTGTGACATGGTTATCACTTATAGGGGAGTGAGCATGACATACAATAATGACAACCACAAACCAAATCATAAGGTCATGGAATGATAAACTTATGATGTGAACAATGGTTGTGAGATTAAGGGTATAATGAAAATTTACCCTAACCTAAGGAATATACAGGATATGATGGACTTCAGTGCTGAAAGATGACCAGGAGGGGGTTTGACATTCTTAAAGAATAGCCCATGATGGAGCCAGGATGTGAAAACCTTGTAGCCTGATTTGACTCAATGCCACTAGATTACCAAGAATCCTGTTCACTATCATTTACATACCTTTTTCATTATTTAAATACTTTATTATTAACCTTCATATATGGAACCAATGCATGTATGGACGAGGATCTTGGTTTCTTGGGCAGCACACAAACACTTGACATTGAATCTAAATTTCTTTCTTGGAAAATTATTATTTTCATGGAATACAACTATTTTTTCCAACGAACACATTTTACATATGAATTGTTTATTCCATAATATGATTTAATACTCACACCCTAAATAGATATCTTGATTAACCTGAATAATTAATGATTCATAATCTATGTTAGGGAAAGTGGTATGTAGAAGACAGCTCCACAATAAAGTATAATTTTGGAAGTAGTACTCCGACAATCTCTGGAGTATTTCCCTTTATTTATTCATATTAATAGTCCATATATAATTCGTATTGGATTTTCCCATTGGGATTTTGTGTAATATATATATATATATGAACTATTTGAAACATGTCATTACATTATGTAACATTATGTTCGACTATTATAATATAGATTTTTATATTTTATTTTTGTTATTGTGTATTCTTATTATTACTAATGGTACAGTCTCCCCCAAAAAATCAAAGATAATAAAAATTAATGGGAATCATATTTCATATGTAGTGGACCACATTAGGTAATGTATCACTCTAACCAAGACTGAGAGATTTGGGTTGGGATGTTACAAAAACATTCCACATATAAAAGAAATTTATCAGAAAATATATCCTTTTAAATTAAAAAAATTAAACATTTTTTATTCCTAATTTTTAACTATTTAATTATTTGTTTAAATGTGTAAAAAATTATATTCCTTTTTCTTATTAGTTTCAAATAATTTTTAAATAATACATAAATGAAATAGAAATTGCTAAAAAATTTCAAAAAAAGTTTTTTGGGAACATTGGTTATAGAAATTATATTAAAAAACTATATTTAATTTAAATTTTATATAATATGATTCATTTAAAAGTATATAGTCATTACTAAAAGTAATATAGGTTCATGTTCTTTAAAATATATCAAAAGAATTTATTTAATTAAAAAGGTATATTCATAATTCACTAGGATCCACGAACCATGTCTTAATAACAGGGTACCCATTTATAGATTGAATAATTTCAAACATTCCATAATAATATGTAATTTTTTATCATAGAATATAATGCTTAGAAAAGTGAATAGGGGATTGGTATTGTATTCCACTACATATATTTGATAAGGATTTCTTTTGTACTAGTGTAAAACCCACCTTTGAAGTAAGATATAGATTGACATATCTTCTATCCATGATATACTGATAAGGATTGTGTCGAAATATTGTCCTTCCATAAAAAATTTTCAATTGCGAAGTTGCAAAATGTCTGAATATATTTACTATTAACAATAAATAAATTATAATAACACAAAATTTTATATAAAAATTTGGTATAGATTTTTAAATTGTTCATCATAATTACATAATCAATATAGATTGTTTCGAAAACCGATTAACATTTTATCAATTCTAAACCAAAGTTCATAGTTACATTATAATTTAATATCTATAGTAAGAATTCCCTCACTCATCCCCCTAGTAAAATATATGAATCAGTGATTGATGATATCAAAATACTTTCCTTCATCATAACCATTTATATTATCATAATTATTTACATTCAAATAATTTATAGGTACACAATATAACCTCATGGTCTATAATAATTAGTAATACATCATAGTACACAATAATAAGCATTAAATTTTGGTGACCTCACCTGTTTTGATAATCTCAATCATGTATTCATATGTGTTGAAAATCCCAATTGTGTTTTCATTCTCTATGATATTCTTAAGTATCATTGATCTATACATTAATTCTTTCAAATCTGTGATCAAACCAATAATAATTTTTAAAATAGTCCTTGGAATATGTCATTCCTCTTTTATCCATGTTCATACAAGTTATAAATTAACTCTAACACAATCGGATGTGTTCTGCATAAAACAGATAAGTAATCTGCCTATAGCTACTGATAAAGAGCTACCGGTAACTAGTCTACCGATAGACTTAGTCTACCGACAGACAGTCACCGATATACTTAACACACAGCTACCGATGTACTTATAAATGTAAGCTACCGACTTACAGACAGCTACCGATACAAATATAGAGCTACCGGTGAAAGTATAAATAGCTACTGATGTAATAAGAGTCACCGATAGACGAAGCTACTGACAGACTCACAGCTACCGATACCGACACATGAAGCTACCGACGCATGAAGCTACCGACGCATGAAGCTACCGACGCATGAAGCTACCGACGCATGGAGCTACCGATGCATGGAGTTACCGATAAACAAAGTCACTGATACAAGAATGTACCAACCGACGCATAGAGCCACCGATAGAGTCAAAGCAACTAATGACATTGAGCTACCGATGTTCAAGCTACCGATGTTCAAGCTACCGATGTCCAAGCTACCGATGCTGATTACCTACCGATCACTCGACACACTGTTTGAATTTCTTTATTTATCTTTATTTAATCTATCTAACGGTCATATCATACATTTTAATGATTTTTCAAATATCTGATAAAGGTTGTCGGATGTCAAGAATCCGTACCTCGTACCTGCAGAAAGGAAATCTTTTATGTCCCCTATTGCACGTGACATAAATACAAGAAGACTCTACTGAAGAGAATGAGACAACACACATAGAGATAAGGAAGACATACGACATACTCAAGAAAAGCTCTGTGCATACAAGAAGAACCAAGCAAGACAGAATCACTCACACAATCAAGCCTACTCAAGAAGAGTTTTGTGCATACAAAAGAATATCGAAGAGCTTCATCGACTACACATTTTCACTGTCTATGAACCTGGAGCATACGACACTATGTTTCTCAAACAAAAACGAGAAGAAGACTCAGACTCACTTCTGATCGAATCCAAAGGAGTCCAGAGCTACACTGTAATCACCAGAACCACTTCTAAACTCTACATCTCTTGTTCTGTGATTTATTATCATTCATTTCGAGCAGTGTGTGTTATCTGCTGTATCTAACACATAATCTGTCTCCTGTACTTAAACTGGAGGATTTGTAAATCCTTACCAAACTCTTTCATTCTTTCTTTCCCACGAATAACAGTGGTAGAGGTCGTGTGTGACCTGGACAGCTGGTTGCTGTTGTACTGTTTCCCACGAAGAACAGTGGTAGAGGTCTTGGACCTGGACAGTTGTAAACTGTTGAACCCCGATCCAGGGTGTGGATCATTTTTATATAAACTTTTGAGAGGACTAAGTCTCGGCTTGAGACTGAACCTCTTGGTTACATTGTTGTGCCATCTCTTTCAATGTTTTATTCCGCTGCTAATCACTTTAAAACCAATACTGTTTTTAAAGTTACTTTGATAATTAAATTAGAAAGTGTTTATGTTAAGTGTAGATTATTAAGTTAGTTTCAAAAGATAATCACACACTCATGTGTTGATTAACTGGGAATTAATCAATCCCTTGAGAATCTGACAGAACCTCTACTTTAATATAAATTCACTACAGTTTAATTTATTATTTTATTTGGGGGTCTTTAAGACACTGTTTTTAAATACAGAAATTTTAATTGGTACTCAATTCACCCCCCTCTTTAGTAAACCACTCCAACCAACACTTGGTATCAGAGGATTGAAAATACTTTCTAACCGTACTCTGCTTTTGAACTGTGATTTTAGTTGTATTTTAAAATTCTTAAAATTTCTGTTGTATCTAAATTTTTATCTCTTTAAAATTTTCTCATCATGGAAAATAGACTTGAGGGTGGTGCTACTAACCGGCCACCTTTCTTCAATGGAACTAATTTTGCTCAGTGGAAACTGAAAATGAAAATTCATCTAGAAAGAATAGGTTTTGATATTTGGACTGCTATTGAATCAGAATACAAAATTCCTACTACTGCTAGATCTACTTGGGATGAACCTACAAAGACTGCTTACAATAACAACTGTAAAGCTATGAATGCCTTGTACTGTGCTCTAGGAGATGAAGAGTTTAATAGAATTTCTTCTTGTTAAACTGCATATGAAATTTGGGATACCTTAGCTGTTTCTCATGAAGGAACAACGAATGTTAAAGAAATGAGATTGAACACTTATACTATCAAGTATGATAATTTTAAAATGAAGCCTGACGAACCCATTTCTGACATGAATCTCAGGTTCAATGAAATTGTCAATACAATGATCTCGCTGGGAAAGGATGTCTCATCTAAGGAACAAATTATGAGAATTTTGAGATGTCTACCTGATAGATGGAGAGGCACATCTGTCTCAATCAGAGAATCATGTGACATTGCTGCTCTACCTATCAAGGAACTAATTGGCAAGCTGATGATGTATGAAGAAGAGCTTAAAGTGAATAAAGAGGAAGAAAATGAACCTCCAAGAAAGTATGTCGCTTTCAAATCTTCAACTTCAAAGAATAAGGACAAAGAAAAACTTCAAGCTGTAGTTGAAAGTTCAAGCTGTGAAGACAGTGAAAGTGATTCTAACAGTGATGCTGAGATGGCTCACATTGCTAGAAGATTTAAGAAATTTTATAGGAAAAAGAAGTTCTTCAGAAAAACAAACTATAAGGGTAAGTGTGATCACCAAGGTAAATGGAAAAAGGATTGGAAGAAGAATGAAAAATCAGATGATGTTGTCTGCTATGAGTGAAAGAGAAAAGGACACATTAAAGCTGACTATCCAAATCTGAAGTATAAAAAGAAATATGAATATAAGGACAATAAGTTTAAGAAAGCCATGAAGGCTACTTGGAGTGCTTATGAGGATAGCTCTACTGAATCTGAAAGCTCTTAAACTGAACACAAAAATAAGGCAAACATGTGCTTTATGACAAACACTTCTCAGGTAACTGCTGAAACTCTTGCTTTAAATTACTACTCTGGAGATAATGCAGAATCTGATTCTGATTCTGGAACAATGTCTATAAATGAATTGGTTGAGTACTATGATATGCTGGAAGAGACATGTAATGAACTTAAGGATAAATACAATGCATTAAAGAAACAACATGCTCTCACCACTACAGTTAAAACCGAACTCACTATTGAAAAAGAGAAGAATGCTCAACTGTTAAAAGAAAACACTGAACTGGAACTATCTAATGAGCAACTAAAGAAAGACATAGAGAAGTTCACCAATGGAAAAAATACACTAACACAGATGCTAGGAAAGCAAATAGCACCTAAATATACTACTGGTATAGGATACCAACCTGGACAAAGGAAAATTGCCAAAACTAGATTCATTTCTAAATCTGGACAGAATGAAGGTAATTCTGGAACTTCATATGCTTCAACCAGTTATATACATAGCTATGGATATAATAAAGTTTATCTTTCAAAGAATATCAATTCTACAAATTATATGAGACCCATTAGACAAATATGGGTACCTAAAGTGTTATTGGCTAACCTGTCTGGACCCAAGAAAATCTGGGTAACAAAATCATCTCCCATCTAAATCTGTTTTGTAGGGAACTTGCTTAAAGAGCTCCTGTAAAGAGACCTGGTATTTGGACAGTGGATGTTCAAGACATATGTCAGGATACTTCTCTTGTTTCAAGAGTTTAATAAAAGTTGATAGAGGCTTTGTCACCTTTGGTGATAACTCTAAAGGAAAAATCATCGACCTGGGATAGATTGGTAACACTGATTCAATTTTGATTTCTAAAGTTTTATTTGTTGATGGACTTAAATACAATTTATTAAGTATTTCTCAGTTGTGTGATGATGGTTTTCATGTTAAATATGAAAATGATCCCTGAAAAGTTTTTAATTCTAAGAATGTTTTGGTATTTTCTGCCTTAAGAAATGAAAATGTTTATGCTGTTAATCTGAATTCTCTAGCTAAGAAGAATATTACTTCTTTGAATGCTTTTCATAAAGAATCTTGGCTATGGAACAGAAGATTGGGACATTGCAACATTCACTCACATAGAAAACTCTCTAGAAAAAATCTAGTTAGAGACCTACCCAAATTAGAATTCCCAAATGATAAAGTGTGTAACCCCTGTCAAAAGGGAAAACAACACAAAGTTTCTTTTAAATCAAAGAAAGAAGTTTCGACTTCTCAACCACTTGAATTGGTTCACATGGATTTGTTTGGACCATCAAGAGTTTCTAGTTTAAATGGGAAGCATTATGTTTATGTTCTTGTAGATGACTTTTCTAGATATACTTGGGTATATTTTCTAGCTCACAAAAGTGAAGCCTGTTCTTATTTTGTTAAATACTCTAAATCTGTAGAGAACCTTAGTGGACTTAAGATTAAAACTTTGAGGAGTGATCATGGTCGTGAGTTTGAAAATAAAGATTTTGAATCTTATTGCTCACACAATGGCTATACTCATAACTTTTCTGCCCTTAGAACACCCCAACAGAATGGTGTAGTAGAAAGAAGAAACCGAACCCTTCAAGAAATTGCTAGAACCATGCTCAATGAATATGACCTGCCTATTTATTTTTGGGCTGAAGCTGTATATACAGCTTATTATGTTATTAATAGAGTCTTAATTAGACCTGTTCTTAAGAAAACCCCTTATGAATTGTGGAACAATAGAATGCCTAAGGTAAACTACTTTAAAGTTTTTGGTTGCAAAGTATTTATTCTGAATACTAAAGATAATCTGGATAAGTTTGCTGCCAAAAGTGATGAAGGAATTTTTCTGGGTTACTCTATTTCAAGTAAAGCCTATAGAGTATTAAATAAGAGAACTAAATGTGTGGATGAATTTGTTCACATCAAGTTTGATGAAACTGATCCACATGAGTCTAAAACCTCTCTTGAAAATATTGAATAAGACTTATCTGTCCTGGACATTATTGATAAATCTAAAGAACCTGTTATCAAAACATCCAGTTCTGGACTTTTTCCAGAATCTGCTTCTGTTGAACCCGAACCTATAGATGAACCTGAAATTTCTAGTCCAACCTTTACCAGATCAACGAGGATTCTAAAGAATCATCCTTTAGAAGCTGTTGTTGGTAATCTTGATAGAGGAACACAAAATAGAGCTTCTCTAAGAAACCTGGTTGAACATCAAGCTTTTCTTTCATAGCTAGAACCCAAAAATATCAATGATGCTATCAATGATGAATTCTGGGTAATAGCTATGTAGGAAGAATTAAATCAGTTTGAAAGAAACAAAGTCTGGGAATTAGTTGACAGACCTAAGGACACTTTGATAATAGGCACAAAATGGGTTTTTAGAAATAAAGTAGATGAATCTGGAAATATAGTTAGAAACAAAGATAGACTAGTTGCAGAAGGATATAGTCAAGAAGAAGGTATAGACTATGAGGAATCTTTTGCACCTGTAGCTAGACTATAAGCCATTAGGATCTTACTTTCATATGCTGCACATCTGGATTTCAAGTTATATCAAATGGATGTGAAAAGTGCATTTTTAAATGGTTTTATAATTGAAGATGTTTTTGTAGAACAACCACCTGGATTTACTAACCCCCATTTTCCAAATCATGTTTTCAAACCTTCTAAAGCATTGTATGGTTTAAAACAAGCTCCAAGAGCTTGGTATGATAGACTTAGCAATTTCCTTATTTCAAAAGGTTTTACTAAAGGGATTGCTGATCCAACTCTTTTCATTAAAAGAATTTCTAAAGATGTTTTAGTAGTACAAATATATGTTGATGATATTATTTTTGGATCTTCTAAACACTCTTTATGTACTAATTTTTCACAAAGTATGCAAAATGAATTTGAAATGAGCTTAATGGGAGAACTTATGTACTTTCTTGGATTTCAAGTATTTCAAAATGAAAATGGTATTATTTTGAATCAATGTAAATATACAAAGGATCTTTTAAAACGTTTTGGTCTGGATAGTATCAAGGAAAGTGAAACTCCTATGAGTACTACCTGTAAATTGGATGCAGATGAAACTGGGAAACCAGTTGATCAAACAAATTACAGAGGTATGATTGGTAGTTTACTTTATCTTACTGCTAGTTGACCTGATATTATGTTTAGTGTGTGTATGTGTGCTAGATTTCAAGCTAAGCCAAAAGAATCTCATTTGCTTGCTGTTAAAATAATTTTTAAATATCTTAAACACACGGTTAACTTAGGTTTGTTTTACCCAAAAGGACAATACTTAGAGTTAATGAGTTATTCAGATGCTGACTTTGCTGGTTGTAAGTTAGATAGAAAAAGCACATCAGGAACATGTCATTTGCTTGGAAAATCTTTAGTTTCTTGGTGTAGTAAGAAACAGAACTCATTTGCATTATCTACTGCCGAAGCAGAATATATAGCTGCTGGGAGTTACTGTGCACAAATTCTGTGGATGAAACACACTCTTTTGGACTATGGATATGTTTTTAAACATGTTTCAATAAACTGTGATAACACCAGTGCAATAAAAATCTCTAAGAATCCTGTATCTCAGTCTAGAACCAAACACATAGATGTAAGACACCATTTCCTAAGAAATCACTATCAAAAAGGTGATATTTCTCTTGAATTTATTGGCACTGAACATCAATTGGATGATATTTTCACTAAACCATTAAGTTCGGATATGCTAAGTTACATAAGACACGAATTGGGAATGTTTAATCACAACCGGTGTGAAAATCCTCACTGATGTGGAAATTCTCACCGATGTGAAAATTCTCACCGATGTGAAATTCTCACCGATGTGAAAATTCTCACCGATGTGAAAATTCTCACCGATGTGAAATTCTCACCGACGTGAAAATCCTCACTGATGTGAAAATCCTCACCGATGTACAATTCTCACCGATTTTTTTTCTCACCGATGATTAACTCACACTGATGCAATGTTTTCTAAAAACATCTTTCTGCCGCCAAGAATACGAATCATTTTATTTTATTTTATTTTACTCTATTTTAGTCGTTTATTTGGAATTCCTAAATGATAAAAACTAAGTCTAAGACACTTCCTACCTCACCGAGCTCAAAATCTCTCACCTTCGAACCTTTGCTCCCAAATCGGCCAAGAACCCTAAACCCGCGATGGAAAAAACTAAGCTTCCTACCGTTAGAGGTGAAATTGTAGAACCAAATGCTAAGAAGCAGAAGACACAGCATAAAGCCAGTGTTAGTGAAGTCAGAACTAGATCGGGAAAGAGACCAGTGAATCCTCACTTGCAGAATAGAGACATAGTAATCGAGAAGGAACTGTGCGTGGAATGGCTACTGCCTAGAAAATCGTTAGTACTCGAAATTCTGGAGGACCAGAAATGGGTGGATTGTTTCTCGAATAACAATGGCCTATACTACCCAAAGTTGGTAAAACAGTTCTACGAGTTTGTAACCTTCGAGAAGGCTAAAAATGAGAATCGGATAAGCTCGTTTTTAAATGGAAAAGAGATGTCTTTTTCTTCAGAAGAGTGGGCTGAGTGTTTGAAAGTACCACATGGAGGTGTCTCTGGGTATGTATCAAGAGCAATGCCACCTAGCAGTGATATCATTGATTATGAAACCGCCTTAAAAGAACTGACCGGTAATGGGAATCAAAGGCAAGTGGTTGCTGCTGAAATGGATGGAGAGAATCGACTGCTCTTTAAGTTTGTTCAGCATGTGTTGATACCGAGGCGAGGAGATTTTGCAAATCTGAGATATCAAGATATCTATCTTCTTCATTTTCTAAGACATGGTGTAAAAATCAATCTGTGCAGATTGTTAATGCTTCAAATGAAAGACATGATTAAACCAAAGTCAAAGACAAATGCTTTGTTATTTGCCAAGCTGATTTCAGTAATGATAAAAGTGAAAGGAATAGCTGAGTCTCAGGATGAGACAGTTGTAGTCAAGAACAATTTCTGCATCACCTCGACTGTATGTAAGTACATGAAAATTAACTGGAACCCATGGAAGGGAGAATGGGTCAGTGATGATCAGAAGATATATGATAGGTTTAATCCTGTGGATCATCCCTCAAGACCAAAGGATATGAGAGATCCGAGTCTGAGACCTGATGAAGAGGAACCTATTTATAGTAGTGAAACAGAAGAAGAAATAGAAGAAGAAGAAGAAACTCCCATGGATGTTGGAGGAGATCCAGAATTGCCCCCAAGTCCTGTTGCAGAATTGGTTTATTCTAGGAAAGGAAAGGTAGAGGAAATTTTGTCTACTCATGAGGAAGACCAGTCTGTGCCTCACCAAGAAGAAGAGGAAAAGGATAATGTATCTGAATCGCCTTCTTCTGGTAGTTTATGTATGAGTCCTTTGATTGGAAGCTCAGCTATGCCGACTGCTGAAGTAGAAAGAGATACAGAAGAAGCTGTACCTGTATCAGAAGATCTTCTAGATGCTGCACCGATGGAACTTGTAGTAGAAGATTCTGATGAAGAGAATCCAGCACTGAATGCTGTTGTGATACATGAGAATGCACCCATTGAGGGGGAGAATCAATCTGTTCTTGGAAATGTTACAGTAGCTGTTGAGCTTGGAGACTGGGTAGAAGACCCAGGGTTTATAGTCTGTGGTTTGGATTATCCGGATTCAGATAATGAGATGTCTGTGAATAGACCTAAGACCAATTATGATCTTGCTTCTGAGTTGTTGACAGATGATGTGGTCAGATTTCATGATCTGAATAAGCTGAAAGAGGATCTCAAAACCAGTTTTGTTGAAGAAGTGATGTTAATGGAAACCTCCCTTTCATCCTCAATTCAATCAATAATGACTGATTCTGTAGTCAGTTTGGCCTCAGCAAAGAGATCTGCTGCAGTTGTTTCAAATGATTTTGTCTCTAAATCTGATCTTGAATCCATGAAGACTGAGCTGAAAGAATCATTCAGTGGATCAGTTGCTGAGATGAAGCAAAGCTTTTATGAAGAAATGAAAATGTTAGAGAGATTCTTCGAGCTATCTCTGGCTTGTAATTTATCTTCTTTTATGTCTGAGCTTATGGAAGAAGTGAAAGAGTGCCAGACTCAGTCTTCTAGAATCGAAGCAGATCTTGAAGCTCTAAAGACATCAGTTGTTGCTTTGGATTCTTATATGAGCTCCAAGTCTCAAGCTGACAAGGGCCTAGCTTATGTGAAGAGTGTAGTAAGCCAGTTTGTCTCGGTGTTTGAAAGTTTCAAAACCTCAGTGAAGGATCATGTTCAATTACAAGACTCTCAAGTTCAAAGCCTAATCAGGGGTTTGTCTAAGAGTTTCAAAGAAACTGTTTCCTTCTCTCTTGGCCCTCTCACATCCAAACTATCAGTTGATCTGAATCAAGTTCGAGCAATGTTGAAGGAGGAGATTGGTTCTATTTCAACCAGTGGATCTGCGGACTCATCAGAGCTGAGCCGAGTGGTGCTTTCTACAGGAGATTCTGCGATAGAAATAATGAAGATTGTTCAAGATTATATGAGAGAAGCCTCTGCCTCTCAGGAAGCCATAAAGAGAAAAGTGGACCACTACATCACCAGAATTTTCACCAAGCATCAACATTATCACCACTTCATGCTGATGTTGGAAAATATGAAGCTACCCCCAGTAACTCAAGCTTTTATAGAACAAGTGAGAAAACTAAGAGAATTGACTCCTGCCTTGGAGAAATTCATGGAGAACAAAGATGATTTCATCTCTGTTATGGAAAGAGGAGGAGGAATTATTATGGATTTTAGAAATCTGTTGCTGCCCTTCTTGTATGTTGATGCCAGACCAGTCATCATACCTCCTGCTTTGCCTGCTTCTGCCTCAGCTGCTTCTACAGTCCAGCTGACTCCTGCTCAAGCTATTCGAAGCCTCACACCTATGATCACCCAAAGATCTTCATCCTACAAGCCTGACTCTGTGTCAGTGGCCCAGCCTCCTTTGATCCTTTCTGGCATTCCAAAACCTTCACCTGAATCCTCACCACCCGAACCTTCTTCTGATCCCAAAGGAAAATCTCACGTGGAAGAGGTGGAATGATCCAGTGGCCAGGATTTTTGATAGGAATTCATTTGTATTCTATTGCTATACTTTCTGACTGCTCTAATACAGAAGAACTCTTTTTACTTCTCATGTTTTATTTTTCTCCTCTATATATATGCATTCCAACTTTTTGATTATCACAAAGGGGGAGAATAATAAGGGGGAGAACAATAAGCGGGGGAGAACAAAATGAAAGAATGCGAAATATTTTCAATGGAGAAAAATAACCTTCTTTTCAATTTTATCTCTGACTTTATTATGTTTCTTTTTACCTTCGGTACCTTATGATTGTTACCTCTGATAACTTATGTCTATATCATACTATTTCTATTATCTCTGATGTTGTTTTCTCTGAGAAAATTGTTTTCAATATTATACTCTTTACTATTATATTTTCACTATGTTAAATGCCCATATCATAAATTGTGATTATCAAAAAGGGGGAGATTGTTGACCTCACCTGTTTTGATAATATCAATCATGTATTCATATGTATTGAAAATCACAATTATGTTTTCATTCTCTATGATATTCTTAAGTATCATTGATCTATACTTTAATTCTTTCAAATCTATGATCAAACCAATAATAATTTTTAAAATAGTCTTTGGAATATGTCAATGATCTTTTATCCATGTTCATACAAGTTATAAATTAACTCTAACACAATCGGATGTGTTCTCCATAAAACAGATAAGTAATCTGCCTATAGCTACTGATAAAGAGCTACCGGTAACCAGTCTACCGATAGACTTAGTCTACCGACAGAAAGTCACCGATATACTTAACACACAGCTTCCGATGTACTTATAAATGTAAGCTACCGACTTACAGACAGCTACCGATACAAATATAGAGCTACCGGTGTAAGTATAAATAGCTACTGATGGAATAATAGTCACCTATAGACGAAGCTACTGACAGACTCACAGCTACCGATACCGACACATGAAGCTACTGACGCATGAAGCTACCGACGCATGAAGCTACCGACACATGGAGCTACCGATGCATGGAGTTACCGATAAACAAAGTCACTGATACAAGCATGTACCAACCGACGCATAGAGCCACCGATAGAGTCAAAGCAACTAATGACATTGAGCTACCGATGTTCAAGCTACCGATGTTCAAGCTACCGATGTTCAAGCTACCGATGTCCGAGCTACCGATGCTGATTACCTACCGATCACTCGACTCACTGTTCGAATTTCTTTATTTATCTTTATATAATCTATCTAACAGTCATATCATACATTTTAATGATTTGTCAAATATCTGATAAAGGTTGTCGGATGTCAGGAATCCGTACCTCGTACCTGCAGAAAGGAAATCTTTTATGTCCCCTGTTGCACGTGACATAAATACAAGAAGACTCTGCTGAAGAGAATGAGACAACACACATAGAGACAAGGAAGACATACGACATACTCAAGAAAAGCTCTATGCATACAAGAAGAACCAAGCAAGACAGAATCACACACACAATCAAGCCTACTCAAGAAGAGTTATGTGCATACAAAAGAATATCGAAGAGCTTCATCGACTACACATTTTCACTGTCTATGAACCTGGAGCATACGACACTCTGTTTCTCAAACAGAAACTAGAAGAAGACTCAGACTCACTTTTGATCGAATCCAAAGGAGTCCAGAGCTACACTGAAATCACCAGAACCACTTCTAAACTCTACATCTCTTGTTCTGTGATTTATTATCATTCATTTCGAGCAGTGTGTGTTATCTGCTGTATCTAACACATACACTGTCTCCTGTACTTAAACTGGAGGATTTTTAAATCCTTTCCAAACTCTTTCATTCTTTCTTTCCCACGAATAACAGTGTTAGAGGTCGTGTGTGACCTGGACAGCTGGTTTCTGTTGTACTGTTTCCCACGAAGAACAGTGGTAGAGGTCTTGGACCTGGACAATTGTAAACTATTGAACCCCGATTCAGGGTGTGGATCATTTTTATATAAACTTTTGAGAGGACTAAGTCTCAACTTGAGACTGAACCTCTTGGTTACATTGTTGTGCCATCTCTTTCAAAGTTTTATTCCGCTGCTAATCTCTTTAAAACCAATACTGTTTTTAAAGTTACTTTGATAATTAAATTAGCAAGTGTTTATGTTAAGTGTAGATTATTAAGTTAGTTTCAAAAGATAATCTCACACTCCTGTGTTGATTAACTGGGAATTAATCAATCCCTTGAGAATCTGACAGAACCTCTACTTTAATATAAATTCACTATAGTTTAAGTTATTATTTTATTTGGGGGTCTTTAAGACACTGTTTTTAAATACAGAAATTTTAATTGGTACTCAATTCACCCCCCTCTTGAGTAAACCACTCCGACCAACAAATTTCAATTTTTAATGAAATAATAATTCAGTAATGTATCAATTAGTCACTAATAGATAATCACCTAATTTTAATAGAATTATTAATTTTCAAAAGGTTCAATATTATTTCATCCTGTATAAAAAAATGTACAATTATATGTTAGTGAATAAAGATGAACTTGATATATGATAAATTAAAAAAACATATAACATAAATAAAATAACATTGGAATTTAGGTATTCCAAACCTCGTAATACTAGAATTTTGTTCCATAAAGATAATCTAAAGAATCATTTTCAATATGAAAAAAACCCTAAAATAGAATAAAAAATCAGAATTATATTTAAATAAAATAAGAATTACGAAATAAAAATAGAAACTAAAGACCTGAATTATTAGAAATACTAGCTTTGAATCATAGGTATATACTAGAAATTATTTGGAGAACATATATGTGTGATGTAAAAAAACTATATAAAACATAAAGGATATAAAAGGATGATTCATGTGGTAGATATGGAATAAAAAATTTCAAATTATATCATACAATTGATTAATTAATTAATTTTGTGAAAAATTTATTTTTGATTTGGTAAGAGATAAAAACATATTGGGTACGCAGTGCCCCAATAGGTAACTAATAAAAGGCTGACACAATATTTTTTTCCTCTAGGCCCGGTTCTCTATTCGTATTAGAAATTATGAACTTGGTACTAAGATATCAGATATTTAGTGCTGTTTAAAATTTATTACGTGATTTAAACCCATATACTTAGTTTCTATATTTTCTTCCTTTGGTAAGAACCAACCCCTCCAACGATGTAACAAAATATAAATATTGGAGTATTTATAAGATATTAGTTGATTTTTCACTTTGATATATTTGGTTCGGTTGAAACACAAATGATCTATCAAAATCCTATGGAAATACAAAAATTCAACCCAAATTAACAATAAATGTAAAAGACAAACACTATGACAAGAATCCCTTGAACATATAATTTTGAAACAATTCCGGAAGCACACAACCCAAATCATTAATATTTATTTATTGTTTTTATTAAAAAATTAGACCATTTTGAATGGTTTCTTTAAGGAGGATAAAAAATAATATTATTGAAGAAATGAAAATTATTAAAATCATAATATCATCGAAAATTGATATCTTTGTTAGAAAAACATCATATCAAATTTTACAAAGTCATAATATTAATATGATAAAAATTATTATGAATTAATAACAATATTCAAACCTGTCCAATTTATATACAATGAATTAATATATCAATAATAAATCATAATGAATAATTTCCTTCCTATGCACCATGAAAAAAATATATTTTAAAAACCTCATATATGAGTAGGGATTTTAAAATCTATTACATTCCAAATTTAAACTAATAAATATTCATACCTTTTTAGAAATAATTTTAAAATTAAAAGTCAATTTTAATTCTATTTTAGCCTCATATAGTTACCAATTGATTTTGTAGAACATGTTTTTTTAATAATTTCCAATGTAATCATCAAATTACCCCATATTCTAATAGAAACACATAATTCAACATTTATTTTTGAAATTATCAATTATCCATAAAAATTACCAATTAATTAGAAATAATTAGAAAACTAAAATATATAAAGTCAATATATAACAAAAACTACGTATGGACAAATCACTACACACTTGAAATGAATGTGGATATTATTTTGTATTTCATTTTTTTGAACCATGTATTCACACATTCACATGTGATCACCAAAAAATATGAATTACTAATATAATGAGTGATGTGTCAATTTTGACCCCATATTTCATAGTAATTACTGACCATACACAATGATCTCAATATATTCCACTAACTATTAATGTAGAATAGTGTTTTCTAAGAAGGAATAAATAAAAATAAAATTTCCACACTTATACATAAACTATAAAATACTAAGAAAATAAAATTATTTAAAAGATAAATCAAAATAAATCCTCATTCAATGATATTTTGATAAATTTATCTCCTAAAAATATTTAATTTTGAAAATATAACTGTTTCACATATAAATAATATAATAAGATAATTACATTGTCATATATCAACAATAATGTATACATGGACTATATAAATTAATATATATTATATCTACCCACTTATATGAGAACTCATTTATTGTATGTAGATTTTAAATCTTCATATAAATTAAATATAGAACATTGATATATATATTAAAAGACATATATAAATTCTAGTAAGGAATATATTGTAAGAAACCTTCATAAAAATAAATTTTTTATTTGCAATTATAATTTAGTAATACCTTGTTTGACTATGATATATCCTTATACAATATACTATACTAGTTCATGAATACATGAATGCTACATGCCAACTATGATTCTTGGCATAATCCGCATGTATTAATCTCTTCATATGGTGTAAATGAATAATATTAATAAGAAAAAAATTATTTATTATATCATTACATCATGTAATTTGATAAATACATCATAAAAATTCATTAAACCCATATTTTATGGTTTAATATTGAATACATCAAAAATATTGGTTTATGAAATTGAAATTAAATTAGAAAATATTATTACATTAAATAATATTAATTTAATATTATAAATAATTTTAATTATTCATCAACGAAATCCATATTATGGTACCACCTAATATCTAATCATTCATTAAAATTTCATCAAATACAATTATTATTGTAGAGTGAGGTGAATCAATAATCACAAACAAAAATATTTCATAAATTTAGACAAATATTCAATAAAGATCAATATAATACACAAAGAAGAAACATAATGTATTACATACATTTGGTACTAGATATAGAATACAATTTTATATAAATAATTTTCAATATCCCCCACAAAAATTATTTATATATAGTTAAAATATAGACTCATATATATATTAATCTCCTTCATAGTATCTGGTGGAATGAATTCATAAAAAGTGGTGATCTCAAATGACATGTAAAATTAAACTTTGTTGATATCAATATATGATCATAAGTGGGAATAATATAAGTTCAATTATAAGATAACATTATAAGAACTAAAAAAACATTAATAATACGTCGTAGTACAAGAAACATGAATCGTGGAAAAGGCACTTTCATGAAAAATATAATCAGTCACAAGAAAATGCAATCATCAGTAATCAGTTAGGATTTGATTGGGCATATCATAATTATAAGACATATTTTATTTGGCAAAAACATACTATTGGAAATCATTTTGCATTGCTACCCAACAAAACATGCACCACATAGTAGGCAACAAATAACTATTAAATTACCTTTTTTATAAGGAAAACCAACAGTGCACTATATTGGAATTAGGATAATAGACTATTTGACCTTTATACTCATGATATATAAAATATTTCTCTTCTTATTGGATGGATATTTAATTATCTACCCCCTATGAAATTATTAATATAATACATAATTTTTATTGAATAACATAAAATAATTTATCATTTTATCATTTTCTAAGTATATCATGAGTTGAATATAATTCATTAAGACATCCATAAAACCTCATCAAGATAATACATCATGAGAAAGCATGATAGAATCATAAATATAAATCCTAAGTGAAGAAATGAAATTTCAAATGATGTATAAATATATTAAACACCAATTTATTATGATTATTGAATAAATAACATTGAATAAAACAAAATAAATAATACTTTTCTTGTGAAAAAAATTAAGAATTTATAATATCATAAAGAAAATTAAAATATGAAAAGAAATATATGAAATCAACAGTCATTTTAAATCAATGTTTCTACATGGAAAATTGATAAAGAGGTTCATTTCACATTATTGAAAAAACATATTTATGGATAACCATAAAGGATACCTTTATAACAATTGAATATAATATAAGAATAATTGGTAATAACCTCACTAAATTTTTGAAGCATAGATAAGGACGTAAATAAAATAATCAAAGGTATATTATCTTAGATTTTGAAAATTCCAAACTATAAATAAGTTTTTGGGTGAGTTTCCCTCATAAACATATCATCGGGAAAATTATATACCAAGTAAAATAAAATTGAGAGAGGAAATGTAAAATTCAAAAAATAACTAGGGTAGAAGAAATTTATTTTAGAATTTAAATGTAATATGAATTTTTTTCCCAAAATGGTAACTCATTAATGAAAATCGTAACATGAAAATAGATTATAGAAGAAACCCTTCCATTTTTCTCTAAACATATGTGAATGATCATTATCCTACGGTATAATAAAAATAACCATATTGATAAATTATTTAAGAACATTATTCATATATACTAATTTTTGTAGTCATAAATTATATTATTTACAAGAGATGTATTGGATAATTATTTATTATTTTCATTATACAATCTCTCTACTTTTAATTGATTCCTTCATGTATTGTAATAGAAAAAAAAGACCCATATTTAATAGAAGAATAAATCCACGATTATAAAAAAATTATTTTTGTAACCCAATTGATTATGAATTCCAATGATCATTTGATGTAAAATTTGGAAATGGTTCTTGGTAATGAGATACTTGATAAACTCATTTTACTTAATTTACATATATTAATCATTTGAAATATAATTATAGTAAAAAAATTTATGACATAATTTAAGAACCATATTAATGAAATATTATACTCTATAATATCGAGTATATTTAAAAATTATATTTTAAATCCATCTTTGAATGGTTGTAATAAAAAATGAAAATCATCACTCAAGGGAGTCAGTAGTCTACATGTACATAGGGACCGCATTTTCATTTTCAATCGAATAAAAACAAGTTATATATTGATTTATAATTATAGAGTTTTAAAAAAGATATATTTATAATATTTATTTATTAAATATAATTGTTTAACTAGAAATGGAACAAAGTACTGAAAAATAGAACACATCGCTTGTGGTGGTGGTAGTCTGAATATAACATGGAAAATTATTTCATATATTCAATAGTTGGGTTGGAGATATTTAATAGTTATGATAACAAAGATATTAAAAAATATTATTGATATATATATATTTATTTAAATGTCATATAATTTTTAGAATAATTTTACTTGAATTATGATAATAATGATGGAGATGTGAATGTTAAGTGGTGGTTAGAACTCAAATTGAGATTTTGAATAATCCTTATAAGCATCCTTTAGAAATGGAGGAATTTGAGAATCTTCAAAGAAAATGGTATATGAACATTGAATTTGAATCTTCAAGATGAAAATATTTAATTATTTTAAGATATTATCAATGATAGGTGTTCATTATATTGGGAGGTTGTCATCACATTTTTTATAACAATGTATGTGTTAATTTTAAGTGGAATAGAATGTGAGGTGTGGAGTAAGAATATAATTTCATGACTCTATGGTAAAATGAGAGAGGAGTAGTTGGTGATACATGTTAGAACAAATTTAAAACCATTATAATCTAATAAGAACATTCTATATGACATATAAAATTAACTAATACCAAGAAACAAATGTTACCAATTTTTATTCTTTTTAACATTCATAAAAATTTAACAATAGTAATTTTTTTTAATAAAATTTTAATTTGAACCCACATAAAAAATTATAAATGATGAACATGATTATTTAATACATTTAATAAAATTTAACATATTAAAATGAGTAAATTATCTTTTAAATTAAAACATATTATATTGAGAATTTTATTTTGAAAAATGATTTGAATATATTAATTATTTATATTCTTATTTCATATAAACTAATAATAAATTTGGAATTAATGTGTTATTTATATAAAAAATAAACATTATTATAAATTAGGGATACTTTTTTAATTTCTATAAAAAATTACATAGCATAAAAAAAATTAACTAATACATTTTAAGAATAACATGTTCTTATTAAATATTTATCTATTTGAATATAATTATGTAAATGATATATTAGTAAAAATTCAATTTAGTTTTTAATTTAAAACTATTAAATAATGTAGTTAATTTCATTTATACCCATATACTCAATTATAATATCATAATGAATATATTTTTCTTCATTGGTGTTTTATTTGAAAATGTTTGACTGAATAAAAAAATTATATAAGATGAAAATGAATTAAAACAACCACACCATTTGATCATGATTAATTGTTATACCAAACCACATTATCTCATATTCTTAATAATAATGAAATATATATAAATGAAAGAATAATTGAGAGACATGAATTTTACTTGGTCTACCATAATCTGGATAGTCCAAGGATCATATAAATACAATGTGAAAATGAAGAATAATATATTTAGAAATGAGATTTTACTAATTTTTTAGCAGATACACTATCCCCTTGGTTAACAACTGTAATGGCCCAATGTTATTATGAATGGTACTTCCCTTAATATAATTATTTCCTATAGTATAAATCACATTATCTCAGATATAAAACACCGTAAAAACGTTATAAATTAAGAAATAATGAAATAATAGGTATTCAAATAAACTAAGAAACATATATTGAATGAATAGTAACATGACCTTTGGAATAGTAATGTGGCCTATATGAATAGTTAACCGACCAATATAATACTAAAATGAGTTATGAATGTGTAAAAAAATTTAATCATATTATAAATGGTAATATGATATAATTATATCATACTATAATTAAATAATTGTTTTTGAAATTTGTAATGAAGTGTAGATATTCTTATAAAATAAAAGTATTTATTTTCAATTTTATAAATAATAATTTTTTTAAAAGAACACATATTTCCATAAAATTTTATCATAAATTAATATTTAGATATCTTCTGATTATAAGACAATTTTATGGGACTTAGTTAAATTTTCAATGTGTTATAAAAATAGTTATAATTTTTAAATTTGTATTTTTTGTGTAAATGATGATTTTGATTAGAAATTAAATTTATAAAATTTAAGAAAAATATTTTCATTATATGGATATATTTTTTGAATTAAAAACATCAAAAAAACGTTAGAGTGAATATTTGAGATATATCTGAATTTTTTTTTCGTGAAGTGTGAAATACACTAATATACGATATTTAAACTATAATACAAATACATGATTTGAAAACATTATTCATGATGTAAGCACCATTAATTTGGAAATAAATAAAATAGTTAATATATTTATTCACAATAATCAACACAATTTTTGGTCTTGATCAAAATAATAAATTGGTGAATAAAATAATTAGAAAACTCCCCTCTCTTCCACTGTAAATGCCATCCATCCCCACCTCTTATCATCACACCTTACAAGATTTTATACATGTACAAATTACTCTCTATACTCTTCCCAAATCTATCCAACATGTCCATGAGCTGTTGTAATCATCAAAAGTCCAAAAAAATTCTATAGATCCTCTCAAGGATGATACATTGAAGAGGTAAAATCCCCATTTATTTTCTTTTATTTTTCTTTTCAAGTCCCTTTATTTACGTTTCCCGGATCACCTCCACTAATCTAAATGGGATGATAACTCAAATAACTAAAATATAATGTAATATTATTATTTTTATTGAATAATCCATTATCAATTCATTCCCCTCTGATTTTAAAAATAAATGAAAACATCATCTATGATGTGTTAAATTATCGCATTCAAGGATGATGGGCATTCAATTTATATTATCATCTTCAAGGCTGGTCATGAAACCATTTTTATTATTCAGATAGATTATAATATATTTATGATATCTTATTTAATGTTTTGGATATAGTATATATAAATGATATTAAATAATGAAACAAAACAAGTATGTAATGATCGAAAACCTTCTAAATTAATCCATGTGATTATCTATTAAGTTTTATCAAATAATTCAACCTCATTACATATAATAAAAATTATTATATGAAAATTTTATCTTTTTTTATGTATCATAAAACAATACAGTTTTACTTCTAGAAAAACATTCCCATTTTATCTGATCTTTCCTATGCTAATACTAGTGAACTGATCATGAAAACCAATAAAACAAACAATCCCAAACAATGAAATTGAACACTATAACCCATAACAAAGGAATAAAATATTGCAATAAAATTATAATAAATGTAATTCATCTAAAACAATTTCTATAATAATTAATTAATTAATTTAATAATATTATCCAGGGCATTAAGATCATGTTCATATCCTTTTCAGACAAATTAAGGGATTCATTCTAAACCTACATATTTCTTTTGGATTATGTTTTCTCTCTATTTACTCAATGTAACAATAATTTATTTTTATGTAACTATTATAAATTTTGTTTATATATCCCAATATCATGTATCTGTGTTTTTTAACATTTTTTTATGGATATATACATGTTTCAAAAAGTTTCCCTTCTCAATTGTTTCTAATAAGCAACCCTGATTCATGGGAACATCCCTATTTCGTAACCATTTACAAGTGCACCAAATAATCAGTTTTATTCCTCCATAATTTTTATAAAATACAAAAAATTATCTTAAAAAAATATATTGGGTCAATTATAGGATTATACAAACAATTATTACTTTTTCATTTTAAATAATCTTGAAATTTTCTATTAAACCCTACGAAAATGTTTTATTTATGATGTTTCTTAAACACACGTTTTTCATTTTTTCACTTCAGTTTAACATATCATATGATTATATATGCCAATAATCCCTTATTAAATTCATTTTATGATTTAAATTAATCCTTTCAGGGACCTTGTTAGGATATTATCTTTTGATATGCCTTTTGACGTGATTGTGATACGCAATTACTTTCATGGGTAACCCTATTGTTTAGGTATGATTGCTTTATTATCAATATTAATTAGAAAAACACTATAATCAACATGTTTTTACAGTTTAACCTAGATATATATCCAATAAATTGGTTAATTTTTAGTCTCATGATATATCATGTGCAGCGGTCATGGTGGTTAGCCATGAATCATGCTCCATGTGCAACATGCTTGGTGGTTAGTTTTGACTCATGATCATCCATGTCTAATGATCCGTGAATCATTATAATGTCATGTTTTATGTTTCTTTCACACTACTATGATTTCTTTGAAATATTATTCCATGTTATGTATGTTATTATTCCATATGTTTAATCATGTTCCATTCTTTTTTATATCATCATGTTATTCCTTATTACCCATGTGCAATTATTTTTTAATGATTATTTCCTTGGATTTTTTAACTCATACAATTTTTTATGTTATCCAGAAGTTATCCTATGTATAGGTAAGGTCTAAATGGAATATATGATCTCATATAGGATGCTAAAAAAAGAAAAGTTTTATTTAGTCCCTTATTTTTAGTTTTCTGTTCCTTGTTTTCTAAATAAACTATACTTTATAATCCTTGGTTTGTAATCTTATAGCTAATTATGTTCAAAATAATATAATTATATGTGTAAATGTCTATGGTCTCTATAAAAACCATTCATTAATGAGAACTCACTACCCTCTCTATTTTTGTGAATATATTTCCTAACATTATGACACTTTCATTGTTCTAAAGTAGTTCATACTTTTTCCCATATATATGAGTGTTCCATAAAGCTCATATTTTAGCTGATAGATAAAATCAACATTACTATCGAAAATTTTATTCCTGGAAACTTCGACGTAAAAAGTTATTTATATGAGTTTTCCTCCATGCACTTAAAATTGGGACTCCATACACTTCATGGGTGGAAATCCATTCTCTAATCACCTTCAAATGATTCTACAACACATAATCCATGAAACCAGCCTCCTCTATACACTTTTGGAAAAACCATCCTCAAAAGATCATTCCACTATAGGAATATTATATAATAAACCATCACAATGGTGGTACTTCTTGAACCTCATAAACAATAAAATTTACTAGGTGAAATTACCTCAATGTTTTCTGATATCATTGTTGATACTCTTGTAAGATAACATTTAACAATATAAAATTGGTTGTTAGGGGGTCCTTATATAGATAATGAATTAATGAAAATATACTAATTGAAATTATTATGGACTCCAGCACAATACCTTAATCATATACCATATCCTTCATTGTTCTGTTACTTTAAACATCGCATAACCACACACTTCATTCATGATGAAATCAAACCGCACATAGATTTTAATGGATTCCATTTACCAAATCACCTATAATGTGACTCCTCCATGATGACATACTCATTTTTTACTTTTAAAAATATTTCATAATGACTGCATGGATTCTCTAACATACCATGAAATATATGTGGTTACAACATAACAAATCTAATTTTTCTATAAAATTAACTCAGAATATTTAGACATGTAAATTTGAAAAAAAGTAATAATAATATTTAACATTAAAATATAATATTAAATATAAAACTAATGAAACATTGTAATGTTAAATTTTCTATAAAAATACCCAATGACCATAAAAGATCTATGAAATATATTTTTCATCAAAAAAATACGCATTTTTTGATGATTTACTATACATAAAAAATGCATAGAAACATATGTTGAATGAAATCTACAAACCTCATCATGATATACCATTCAGAAATTATGAAATTTGATCATGAACTAAATATTACTCAACATGTACTATTAGACCATATGTTTGAAGACCAGAAAGTATAAAAAGAGTATCATGTAGTGTACATTACTGTATCACTTTATTATCAATAACACTTAGGAAATCAAAAACAAAATGATAAAAGATTAGTTAATAGAAAGAAAATTTCTTAAAAAACCCAATGTTTCTCTAATCTGATATTCCTTCACTAGGAGAACAATAACAAAATCATTGTGATTTACATGACCACCCCAATCTATCAACTCCAACTATTCATTATATAACTACTCTCTCCCTATCAACACCATGTTCTTATTCATAAACCAAACTTCTCCCCATTTGAAAATGAGCATAAATGTCACTCCTTTATGGTATTCCACAAGTAATATAATAAAGTTCAACATATCAGAAAAAACAAGCCATGCCATAAGGATTGTAGGGTTATATATCAATATTATTGAAGTGTTTTGATTTGAATTTTATTCAAAATATATCTGATATATTTCAAAAATATTTACTGGGTAAGGGGTTTATAATAATTCATATGACATTAAGTAATTTATTCAAATACACTATTTTACTAGACCATGTTCTAATTTCTATTATTGCAAGTGATATGAAAATATATTTTTTTTTCTTACATGACTAATGTATTAGATTTTTTGTGATTTTTTTATAAAATGATTTATCTTTATAGACTGTGATCAGATACTCCATTAAAAATACCTTATACTTATATTCCTATTTCATCCACAAAAATTTAATGAATGAATTAGTGGATGTAAACTATTCGGATAATTTTTTTCTTATTGAAATCAAATCTAGGTTATTTTGTCGAAAAAATAGACGATATATATTAAAACATTGCCCCACCAAATTTTCTCTTACTAATATTTTTTGAAATAGACTAATAATCATATGTATATCTAAAAAACTGATACTTTATTATTTAATTCGATAACAAGACTAAATCCACTAAACCATTGATATATTGTATTATAATATAATATTAAAGTATTTTGATTTCATTGGTGTTTCATTGAAATAGATCCAGTGTACATCGGCCAATATAATATTAGGTTGGGTTACTATTATTTACAACATGGTTCTAATGATCTTCCTGTATTCTATAAAATTGGATTTGTTTCCACCATCATCATATATAATCATAATTTAGGTAACAACCACAACGTTCAAAGAATTAGAATAATCCAATTAAAATCATGATAACATATCCATAAAATATTTGTTTTGAGAATTGAACATACCATCCAATCCCCATATCACCATCAAAACAGGGAAAAATAAAAGTCTTGTAATAATTAAAATTGAAAAAAACACAAAATGTATTCTTCAAACATATTACATAATGATTGTTCGTTCCCTCATTTATTATTTCAACTTCATAATATAGCACAATGGTTCATTTGTTATATTAATTATTAATATAGATATTTTAATTAATATCATAAAATTTTATTTTTATCTCTATCCAGTATAGTTTATATAATGAATTCCCTATTCATAGATCATAATTAAACATAGACTAATCCTTGTATAAGTAGAAATTGTTCTCTAAATAATTAGATATATAAGAAAATATGTAAATTTTTTGTTTATGATTAAAAATAAATATTTAAAATTATTACATGAAATCCATAATGAAAATTTTAAAATATTATGGACTATTATGGATAAGAATAATCGAAATGTATCCCACCATTACATGGATCAAAATTCCTCATAAAAATTGATTCCATATATCTAGGAGAACCCCATACAAGATATCAAATAATTATTTTGGATCAATATATTATATTTATTTATCTTATTGTAGAAAAATAATTTCATTCCAATGTCATTCTTATTTTTTAGCCTCTAAAAATTCTACCACAACTGATTCTTTTGTACTTTTTCATCATTTTAATTAATTTCGTAAACAAAATTTTCATCATCAATTACTTATATAAATTTTTAAGTCATACCTAATTTCAAATTAATTTTTTTCAATAATTAATTCAATATCCTCCTCTGTACGGGTGTTTTTTATCATTAATTATAATATACCACTACATTTAAAATCATAACATTCTCCTTTCTGTACTGATATATCACACAATATTGTCCTCATTATTGGTTTTTTCATATAATTCTATATGTAGAATTGTTCCTCTATGTAAATTTCTCATATATTTATCATTATTATCTTCAAAATCATCACTACATTGTTGATGATTTCTCTCATTTTATAGTACAGTTGCATCATATTGATCCACATATTTTCCTAGATTCATACTAAATCATTTAAATGTGATATTTTTTCATAAGTGTCCATGTATAGACCATTAATTTTCATATTATTCATATAAAGTGTTATATAGAATGAAACTATTTCTTTATAAGAATGTAATGTACTTCAATTCCATCTGTATTATATTCAAAAAATATAATGGATTATTTTTGTCTCACATAAAAAACAAGGATCTATTATATATATATATATAAATGTGAGGAGAAATTACATAAAAAAATATCTATATGGTCCACTTCAATATGTATAATTATATCCATTTTTCTTACAAATTGATTTCTCCTCTAAAGAAAACAACTTTGTTTTGTAGTTATCAGTTCTAACACTTTATGCCCTGTCCCATTCTTGTTCAGATAATCCTCTTCCTTAGTGGTTCTAATTTTTTTTATTTTTGGGATTATAATTTATAAAATTTATATATTCATCATTTCATCATCCATATTGTAATTTTTTAAGAAACAGAGCACCTCATACAAATGAGTGATGACCACAATCTATTCCAAAAGACAATAATCATTAAATAAATAAACAATATATATCATCTGATCAATATTTATTTGTTAAATAGGATTACATATATTAATATGTATCATTATAAGAACTCTTGATGACTTTTCCAATTTTTTCATCAATTTATTAAAAGACATTATCCCTTTCTGATTAGTATTACACATGTGTGTATAAAAAAATACGATATCCTTAGATCTCTCACATTTCATGCAAGATTCCAATATTAGATGGATCTAATATCTAATCCATTTATTCCGCAACCTGTATTCTCATTCCCGGGACATGAAAACACATCATTTTATCCTAGTTCAATATAGAGATTCCCCTTGGTAGAATTTCCTTCTTTTCCAACTATAATATATTTTCCATTAATAGTATTGATCTAATTGTTAAAAATTATTTCATATCCTGATTTATATAATTGAGTAACATATAACCCTTTGTGACCAAGACATTATACACCCAATATATCAATGTATCCCATATCATTACTCACAAATTTATATATTATGGTTCCAATAATTGGTATGCTTCTATTATTGTCATCATTGATGACACATACCCTATCATTCATTATTCCTATGACTAAATACTTATTCTTTTCTAGTAGGATGTATATCTTCTCTCAAATTTCCTTACATAATAATGATATTATAACACCAATAACTCATAATTTATGTTTCCATTTAAATATAAAATAATTTGTTTGATAACTTTCTCAACATCCAACACCAAACATTAATGAGACCACAATATATTTAGATAAATTATAAATATTTATTTATGATCATTTAAACCTAGATGTTTAATTATAAAAAGGTATTGAATTAACCACATTATAAATATTTGTATACTAAAAATAAAATCTACCATTAATATGAACGAAATTCAATTAGTTTACCTTATATGACTAACCTGATATTTATTATTTATAAATTAAGTTTTCTAAAAAAGAACATTCTATGTGATAAAATTTTCATTTTCATGAATCATATGATTGATGATAAATTATTTTTGATATTAATGATCGGTTAACACCAATTTAGTTGGTAAATGAAAGAATGTAAGAATAATATTTGTTAATATATTAATATGATGTTTTCCAAAAAAATGATTTTTCATTATATATTATGATCCTATTCAATATGTAACTTATTATGTTTTGGAATTTGAAATTAATAAAATAAATGTTATTTTATAATTTTTCACATCATAATAAACATGTAATTAATTTTTAAGGTTTTTTCTAAAAACGTGGATTTTTATTTGATAAATATGCGATTTACCAAATTTATAATTTTTAAGTAATTAACACTATGTAAACATAACATGGAAAATTTAAATACCATTTATTTAATCAAATATGAAATTATGGAATAAAATTATAAATTTTTAAAAATTCATTTTACATAAAAAAACATTTTCTCATGATTTTTATTGTGTTATTTAATGGTTACTTTGATTTAATAGTTGTTTTTATCTTTAAATTAAATAATTTATTTTAAAGTGATATTCATTTTTGGATTACCAGGAAATCATAATAAAATTATCTTTTTAATAATAAATAAATTTACTTCAACAAAACCAATATATAATGAAATTTTATCATATATATAATTATAAAGATTAGAAATGTTATATCTGGAAAACACTTGTTGCATGATTAAGTTTATTTAGTTTAAAATTAACCATTATCATATTTAAGAGTTTTATTTGATAATATTATTTCAATACTTTAAATTATATTTATCAAATTAGTTAAAAATTTAAATCTTATTTTATTATCATCAAAATTAATTACTAAGTATAAAAATATATTATAATTTTCAATGTAAAGGGGGTAAATTTAGATTCACCTTGTGTAAAACTACAAAAAAAGTATAAAAACATAACATTAATTTAATTTTTGAGATGTTGGTTGACCAAGATATATGTTACCTAAATCATTTCACCTTTTAATAATTAAGAACATGAATTCTAAATTGCATTATTGAAAAACGTAAAGGTGTTTCCCCATGTTTCCTTAAATTCACTTCTAAAACACCCCACTTCCACAATTGGAAGATACATTAAACATTTAAATTACTCATTGATTATAATAGATTTGAATATAAATATAATCCTCTTGTAGTAACATATTCCCTTGGTCACTCGTATTTATCCTAATATTGTCAAATTCATGGAGACATTCAAGTAATGATCAAGCCATTGACTTGAGTATTATCAACTACATAGTTTTATTATTACATATATTACTTCAAATTTATTCAATTATTCATAATATAAGAATAATATTACATTTTATGTAATTTAATGTTATTATACAAAGGTTATTATTATTATTATTAATTACTTTAGCATATCGATCCAAGATCCACTAAAATGGTGGCCCAAGATGGTTGACCACTAGGCCTCAACCACGATTTACTGAATGCTAGAGGGTTTAGAATAGAAAAAAATGTCTAATAGTGGTACAGTGGAATGGATATAACCTCTAAATCACTGATAAATATAGAATATCATTGATATATAATGTAATGGAATAAATTAATAAATGTAAAACAATACTAAACGGGAAAATGATAATGCATGGACATGTAACAATGTACAACAGTAGGCATACAACAAGTGGTACAAATACAGAATAGATAAAGAAATAAGAAAAACACTCGGTATACATAACCAATATCACCAAGAGCACTAGATCATCCCTCTTCCCCACTACTCTATCATTTCTTAGAAGTAAAATAGTAAGAAAGTAAAACCCATGAACATTATCCTGCAATCATGAGATTTTTTTGGGTACCCAATGCAATGGAAACCTAAACAATGTATGAGATATAGTCAGTAGGGAACCAAAAATTATTTATATAGTTTTACAGTTTAGGAATATATATACATTTTTATGTAAATAAAAAGTAAATATGGGTTGTACTAATTACTGTAAATATGTTGGGATTAGGTTCCTCAAGGATGCCTGGCCAACTAAACCCACTGTGGCCTAAGCCGGGATATATCTAAACATTTAAACTTGTATATATATATATAATACATAATTGTGTATTTATATATATATACTCCATACAAATGATTATATATATTCTTTTATATATATATATATCGTACTAGTCGATACTGAATGCATAACTCAAGTGTATTTATATAATCATATGAGTTTCATACTATGTATGGGGCTTAGTTCCTATAATAACTCAATGAATTAATAAGGTCATGCTCTCTAAAATTATCTAGTAAAAATAACAATGATAATAATAATATTATGATGAAGGTTATTATATTTATTTGTTCAAAAACCCTATTGACTAAAAAATATAAATAATTCACATCCATTATTCTACTCATAGATGTGATTGTTATGCTCAACATTTCAATTGATAGGGAGTGATGCTCCATGCCCATAAACTGAAGAAATGTGAGATGTCATGAAAATCATCATCAACCTATAGATACGAGACGTAATGCTCAATGATTCTATCCATGGTACCTCTAGTATTAATAATTGAAATATATAGTAATCCCACTTGATCTATGAACTCTTTCCCTCACATAATATAAAGAGATAACCAAAAGTGCTCAAGGCATAGTCTATAATTTTTAGTAAATTTTAATTTTAATTTTAAATAATTATCATAAGACCATCCATTACCTAATAAATTATGTTTATAAAAGTATTATATTTTATTTATCATTCAAAAGATGTGTATGGAAAACAACAATATTATAAGACCCATCACAACGCATCGTCGTTCAATTATATTTTTTCTATAAGACAACAACCCTAAAAAAGTTATTGTATTAGAAAAAATATATTTTCATCAAAAAAATTGTATTAAAAATTAAAAAATTAGATCAAATATAATAATTTAATACCCTAAATGACAGTGATCTAGAACACAATAAAAACATGACCAATTGAAAATATGGAAAACCATTTTAGTTAACACACCTCTAGAGTTGTTTATTTATAAGGAAATCATAGTAATTAAGTGTGATTAACTAAACCGACTATAGAGGGATGTCATATTTCTGTTAATAACCTCCAAGAATATCAAGGGGTATAAGGTGGTCTAGGAATTTACATTAGGGAATTCTAGACTTTAGAGGAAATGCTCAGAAGTTATTGTGTATGGAATAATGAAGATAATATATAAATGACATGAGTTTAATAGAAAAGCATATATACCACCTACCTCATGTATATGATGTTACAATCATCTAATATTGTGATTTTAATAATTATAGATCAAGATAAATAATAATCATCATAAAAAACCATGAAAATATGGAAAATGATGTAACATTTATTTAGAATTATATATGGAATAACAAATGAATAAGAGACTCATATGGAGTAGAGGGAATACTAATATATTTATGACGAACCTAATGAAATTCAACTAAGACACGAGATGGAGGATATAAATCCATGGAGGATGGAGGAAGGGTAAATCTTTTAGCCACTTGATTATTTTTAAACATATAGCGAAATGAATTGGTCACCCAATTCATGTCCCAAAGAAATTTATTAAATAAAAAGTATTATAGTACATGCTCGATGTGCAATGAGCTTACACCAATTCCAACACAAGAAATGAAATCTATACATAATATTAATTCAAAAAGCTCAAATCACACTTCATTCAAAGTGCTTGAGACTTCATGTCTTCAAGTAAGGAAACACGCCCAGCCAAAAGGGCAGTGACACTGATCAAGCTCCAATTCTTCAAGGTCAAAAAAGGTAAACCAAGTAGGTGAGCAGTAGATCCCTGCCAACATGAAAAGAGGAAGATCCAAAATTTCTGTTTAAATGTAAGCAGATTAGTAGAGATCAAGATGTCAATAGACATTTCCGAGGCTGTGAAAGCTCCAAAAAAACAGAAACCACTGTCTCTCATCCTTCAAAAATCCAGAACAAAGAGTAACCATAATTTCAGGGAAGATATAAGGCATATCTACAATACTTCAAAAAGAAGTAAAAGGATAGTACAACCACCTGCTGCTGCCTGAACAAGTGTCACCAGCCAAAAAACTGAACAAGGTAGCATTGAGACATATCAGACTGAAGAGTGCAGAGGGAACCAACCCCCATCACACCGGAGCATTAAGCCTCAGAATGAAAACCAGCAAATAAAACGCTTGATCCGTCTCATAATGAAGTTATATAAAGAAAATTAGTCATCAAAGAAGATTCTTTGAGGAGACCACAAAGGATAATTAATCATATCCATAGATCATCAATCATATAATTAAACAGAAAATATCAAACCCATGGAATTTCCTTGAAGCTATAGTTGGGTTTCTTCTTGTATTCATAAACCATCCTTATATAGATTCGTTTTCTGATTTCAAGGAATTTTTCAGCCGAAATATGATGATGGAGGTATTTTTTATGTATTTTTTCATCTTGATCCTCTATCCAACCAAAAACTTCATCACTCACCTCATCATTTTCAGGAATCTGATATGCATCTCTATATGCATGGTCTATTTCTTTATCATACTTCTCCTATTTATGAATTGGAACCAGTTCACCCATCGGTTTGGGAGTCTCAGAATTTCTCTTAGAAGTGTGAAGTGATCTTGTTATTATTATTCATTCTACGTTAGAATAGTCCCTACTCTTCTTGGTCTCCTAGGGGTTTGGGTTAATGAATCCAACCGTATCCACCATCAACTTTTTATATTTACTAGCTTTTGATTCAAGATACTCTTCCTCAATTCTATCAGATGGATCTTCATTTTCATGAAAAGAGTAATTTGTGGTATCTTCTTTAACCTTCTCCCTCGAATCATGTGAGTCATGCATGTCCTGTATATCCACCATGGAAACTATGGTAGCATGGTTATTTGGGACAACCAGATCATCATCCATAGGTATTTTACCATCATTATTTCCTTTATTTGTTGGCTCTTCACAACTGGTCGAAGTGCCAGCCGGAACATTTTCCTCATCAACACCAAGCTTTTGTTTACCCTTCACAATCCTTGTGGCTCTCCTAACATCATAAAAAACTGTTTGCTGTCTAGATACTTAGGATAAATTCCCAAGCTAAGAGCAGAGAGTACAATACTCTGGCTTGTATCCACTTGATGGGTATTAAATGGGAAGGAAAATAGGTGATGAACCATTTAATATATAAATTTTGTAAATAGTTATTTCCATATCATTTAAGAGACGTGTGGTTTCGATACATGGTTTGGAAAACCATTCAGCAAGAAAGATTCATTTACTACCAAGGGGCCCCACATCACATAGTATGGTAAAACAATTGATCTAACCATCCTCTAAATGTGCATAGTCACTGGTTAACTAACACTAAGGGTGTTGGATATGTGCATGGTTTAGGAAAACCATGTTCAACTTGTCTGGATCACCTCTTTAAACCTCCAAAAAGTTTCACAGTTACCCTTTGGTAGGTTAAACAATTCAAACAAACCATTACCTTTAATAAAATGTATTGAACGGTTGACCCTCATGGTAAAACTGACCAGGCTCCAACTGTTTTCATTATTTTCATTCCTTAAAACTAGTTCACATGGTTCCTAAAGCTTCTACAACTCAGATAAACATTCGAGGAATATCAGGGGTTAAATCTCATCCAAAAAATTAATTTTATGTGACCGAATGATCAGATTTATATTCGAAGTCTCAGTTTATGATATAGATTATCTACTAAACTAGAAAAGTTAAAATTCACAATTAATTTTCATGAGGTCCTAGATAGTGGACATTATAATTCATAAGACTCAACAATTAAGGAAAAAAACTTTTGTTCATGAGTTGAGCAAACTACCACCTCTATAAAATAACGTGTATCATTTTCCTTCACCATATTAAGTTTTATATATAAAGATGTTATTAGAGGATAAATATGAATATTATGATATAAATAAGGTTATTATATGTTTAAATTGTGAACATATTAAAGATATGATAATGAAAAAAAAGTTTTCAATATAATCATTGAAAATATGAATAAAAACATGACACACATTTATTAGAATTGTGTTACATTTTCCAACACATTACCTCTTCCTATAATTTCCACCAATTATGATATATAACTCCAATAAACCAAAAATAATATCATTATTCTTCTATTATATTGAAATTACATCCAACAAACATTATAATCATTCATTAAATTTGGTTATGTTCATGTTTTGGTTATTTAAACCATCTAATTGAAAACACTTTAAATTTATACCATGAGTAACTGTGATAAATAATTACTAGTATAATATTTATATATATATTATTAATTTTTTTCATTGTTATTTTATATTAATATCTAATTCACCAATTATGAAAACACTATCCAATCATCAAAAATACTCAAAACCTATATATTATTAATTCAATATTTATGGATAAATAATAAAATAATCCTGAAATGAATTTAAAACATTTTAAATTATTATAAATCAAACATAATATTATCCTTATGAACTAGTAATTATTAACTTTGAGAAAAATCATGAATACAAACACTTCAATTTTGAAACTAGTTCAAAATATCAAAACTATAAAACCAAGATGTAATAAATTATTACAATTAATGAAAATAAATAATATTTATGAAACAAATAAATTTAAATCAATATGAGTATAGTTATTAATTATTGTATTGATATATATATGTTTTTGATACTCTAGTTTAAAATAAATTTATGGAATTCAGGACAATTGGTTAGCGTTTTAACCTTAATTTTCTTTCCTTGAGAGAAGTATTCTATTTTACACCTATTTTCAATTTTAAGGTGTGTATAATATAAATTTTAGATAATAATAATTAATAACATATAATTCACTATATACAAATAAAAATATCATGTTATAACTCGAGAGGGGTTTTGAACCAAATGTTACCAAATTATATAATCTAACAGGTGAGGATCAATAATATATAGCCCCTTGATGAATAGATAAATTTTATGAGACAAAAAAAGTTTTATTTTTTTATTCTTTCACAAATTCAATAAGATGTCTTCACCATGCGCTTGATGACAATTAAAGGTCTAACATAAGGCATTGGCATCATGTTTTTGAGGCCTAGAATTATGAATACCATAATTATGAGATCAATTTTATTAATATCTATGTTTACATATTTTTGTCATAGATATATTATGCCCAATTTCTGGTTTCATATGGCTTCATTTTATTTATTTATATCTTCCATAATATTAATTCCAAGATTATTTCAAATATATGTTTTACTTACTGTACATTTGATCTTACCCCTTCTCTTTTTTCCACATCCTTTGGATATAGAAATAATTAACACACACTATATGTTTATATGGATACCATCTGTGAATTAATATTTTGGGAGACAATGAATACATGTCATGAATTATGTAGAGTCGTATGTAATGGGAAAATTATACATTTGATACCAATGACATGGCATTTATCATTTTATATTTTCCTTTTTCTATAAAGATATAAACATTATAATATTATACTTATGTAAAAGAATAAATAATAATTACTTATTTTCTAATTAATAGTTGTAATATCTAATTATTTAAAAACTATATCCTAACGAATTTGTAAGGTATATATATATGAGAAACATATCTGGGAGTACAATTACAGAGCATCATAATTGGTATTTAAGGAAATTTTTAGATATCACAAGAGATTACTTTTTGAGGATAATTTAAGGATTTTTATTTTATGTTTGAACATAATTTCAAAGGAATTGACAATCCTTTATAATAGTATATGATATAATGCTCATGGAAGAAGACAACATTTATTTTGGGAATATAATAATAAAACTTCAATGAATACCCTAAGAATAATTCTTGAATTGGAAATCAACATGATGTTCAGTTAAAATAAGGATTATTTTGTTCTACAAAAAAAAATCATTTTCCAGATATGTGCTAGTGGATGTGGTTATGGAATAGATAAACTAAGGGTTAATAACCCAAAAAAAGGATTACTGAGCATTGATAATATTATCACATTGGCACATAATGAATAATACAAAGACATAAATCCTAAACAAACAATCATGAGAGATATTACTTGGGTAATTATATTCTATATTGGACCATAATAAGGGATTCGTGAATGATGTTAAATAATTAGGTAAGATAACATAATAGAAACATTACCATGTGTATCTAATTATTAAATAATTATATTGATTGGTTTAACCAAAAGTATCACATCTTAAAAATAATTTTTTAATAAGGGAATATAAATTTTGATTGATTTTATGAGATTAATGTTTTTTATATTATGAGATAAATTTTAGTTTTAGTCATTTGGTGATACATGGTTCTAAAAAAGAATCTATGAATGGTATATTTATAGAAACTCAAAAGTCTTGTCATCAAATAAAGGATTATATAGAAATGGTTAATTAATATTATATTTTAGTTATTATATAAAATGGTGTTCTATAGTCACACATAGGGCAGTTAAATTCATATTATATAAAAAGTTAATCCATGACACTATAGAATAATTCCTTAAGTGCAGTAATATTAATTTACAATTTATTTGTATATTATAAAATATATTCATAATAATATCAAATAAATAAATTATTTTTTGAAATATTAATATTTTCATTGTTTAGAACATGTATAAAATTGAATCAATAACCTTTAAAGGTGTTTTTATGATACGTTCAATTTTTTTTGCGATAAATATCTACAAAGACAAGATCATGGTATGGATATCATTTTTGACAAATATTTATTTAAGGAATTTGTTTTGGATACAGTAAGTAAAATAGTATTTAAAAAAAAAATTAATGATCGTTGAAAAAATATATTTTTGAGGTTACATGAATTTATGAATTATGATATATATTTTAAGGGTAGTTATTTATGAAATTTTTGTTAATACCAATTTTAGGGGTAAAGATAGAGTTAATATTTAGAGGAATATGTAGCAAAAGAATGCTCTATTGATTAGAATATCCAAACAGTTTTAGGAAAGGTGTGTTATAAGAAATTTATAATTATGGTATATAAATTCATATAAATATAATTTATGTTTTTATTGACATTTTTTGATGAAGGATACGTTATAATTATAGTGAATAGGGTTCATTGGTGACTGGGTTTAAAAATATTTATAAATTATAATTTTTATATTTGGACCTCTATTTTATGGATTATGTTTATAAGTGTAATATAAACCAACTAAGGGTAACGTAGGTTTAAAATAGAATAATATTTTTGAAACTGACATTGATTTAGGATGAAAAAATAATTTAAGGCTACCATGATGATAAGGCTAAAAGTTTTTAAAGATGAATCAATTTTATGTTACTGCTTAAGATAACTACCCCATATTGATAATTATTATCCACTCAATTAAAAAATTTATATTTTAGTAATGGTTAGAGGTAGAAGTAACCATGGGTGTGAGGGAACATATGGAGATTACCTAAATGAATAACCAAATTGAATGATAGATGAAATATGAAATATTTTGATTATACCATTCCAACTATCAAAAATTATAATTAATAATGTGAAAATTGTTTATGTACCTAAAATACCAAAATATTGAGTAATAGTGTCTCATGAATGATAAAGTGAGTTATTTCATTATATATAAAAGTTTAGGGGGAAACAGAAACAAAAAATATTTATTTCATCAATTGAAAGATAGTTGATCATTACGTGAATCCATTTCCCAATCCATAGGATAATAAGAGAGATAATTAGTAACAAACAAGAGAATAAGGAAAATCAAACTGAACTAATACTAAGGAATTATATATTGTGTGTTCTCACTCGATATTCAAGATTCCCCAATTATGTACATTTTCAATAAATGATGGATATCAATTTACCAATAAAAATAAATAGTTGTATGATTATTATATAAATAATTTTAATATTTAATGGAATGTTTTTTAATATTTATCTAGGTTATAGTATAATTTTTTATATAATTAGGAATAAGGTAGTTCACAAAATGACAATCCCATTTTATGCATAAATTTTTCTAATTTCCATTCATTCATTTTTGAAATTATTTGTATAGTATTACCAAACTTTTATTTTAATTATTTTTTTGGGATGTGTAATTTTTTGGAATAACAGTAATTATATAAAATAATATTAAATAAAAACATACATGATGTTTTAATTATGTATTTTTGTTATTTTTCAGGTAAAACTGAAAAGAAAAATATTGGAGAGTTAGGGAAAAAATTTATTTCCCCATATCAGCCTTCAGCCCTTTGGGAAGAGAGTTCCATAGAAGCCCTATGAGGATCCAACATCCATGAATCACATAAGAAATATCTAATTGGGTTCATATAACTATGAATCTTAAGTACAATTAGTAATTGAGGAATAAAATAATTTAGGCTCAAAAGGTGGTTTATCCCTAAGTACAGTGAATGAAACTAAAAGTATATACAATGAAACTCTCCACTAAAAAGATAAATATCCCACTTCTCATATATCAATTTAAGAATAAAAATTGTGAACGAAATCATTAAATATATTGGGGAAATAAAATTAAATATTTATAACCACTAACTAAATGTATCTAATTTTAAACTTTGGTAGAGTGGAAGCTGATGTTTATCTGTTAAGAACAGTGTAAACTAAAAATTAATTTTTGTATAAATGATCTAATTTTTTTTATTATATTTGATTTTTATTATGTTGATATGAGTGTCCTGAGAATTTTTAAATTTATTTTCATGCTCTTATCTAGGGATATGTGTTATATTTTTTAATTTAAATGGTTTAAAACTCAACTATAGTGATCCAAAACCATGAGTACACAACATTTATTTTATTGATGCACATTTAACATATCAATTACATATTTTAGTTTATGAATACTTTTTTAAATCAATTTCAATACACTGATACCCAAAACTCAATCATTTTTTATTTCATGAGAAAGGGTATCTAGTTGATGCATTTAGTAATATGATCCTTCTATCTCAAAAATTTCCATGTATAATAGATAATTGTAAGATTTAAGTCGAAAAAACAAAATGAATCAACCCATTTAAAATTTTAGTTGATCAATGTCCCCTACAAAAATTGAACTCCACCATCATTAAATATAATAGTACAAAAAATTTACCCCTCATGGTATTCATGAGTGGATTGAAAAATGTGAATTATACATAATGTATCCACACTCCCTAGTCGAAGAAATAACGATTTTTGAATTTTGTCTCTATGTTTTTTATTATGGATCCCTATCTAATATATTTTTTTCCTCGAGCTCATAAAGAGCAGAATAATATTATATCTCCAGTACATTTTTAAATCATCAATTTTCTACCTTAATAATTTATAAAACCCACCTTTTGATTCTCCTTTAAAATATCAATATTTCGTGAGGGTTTAGCCAATTTTGCATCATTATGTTGTAATTTTCAATTCACTAAGAGTATGATTGTATACCTGCTTGCATGATTTTTTTAATAATTCCCATAACCATACCATAAAATGTGTATGGACAATAATAATAAGGGTTTTTAATTTTTGTGGTCACCCACCCTTACACATGGAGTGAAATCCCATAATATAACTAATTTGTGGTGTCTATGGACTTTCATGTCCTAGAATTTATGAAATTACCTATATGCTTTTATCCATATATAATTACCAAATCATTATAGAAAAAATCATAAAATCTATGATGTAGATTACATCTAATGATGTATCCTTTTCTCAAACATATTCTTCTTCTCTATGAGGCTTGGTGTAGTAGGTTTTAACATTATTGCAAGATCATTAACATACTCTCTACCCATGACACAAAACGTCCATCTAGGTTGTATCTACATTATTCATACATCACGTAACATTTTAAAATATGGTACAGTAGGCCTATGATGCAACCAAATCTATTTTTTTTGTGGTCCAGGGATATGTATGTCAGATATCTTGGACTATAATAGAATGAAATTAAATTGTCGAGTCTATTATTTTATTTCTCTTACGTCATACATGGTGATCCTAAAATTTAGTGGGTGATGGTATATGCGAAAAATGATGGGTTTCAGTACAACATCAGTGGTGATGAAATATTATTTTTTAATGAGAAAAGGTATATGAAGACACATGTGATGATTCCCTTTTAGTTAAAATGAATAGTGCATGGTATAATGCTCACCCCACGTTGGAGAACTCAGGGTTTTTACATTTCAATATTAGTTATTCCATATATTATGGGACTATTAAGATATTAAGGGGTTGAAGGACCACAAACATCATATAACCCTTCGTTTGAGTCCCTCCTCCAACCATTGCATAAGCCAAGCCCCCACGAACCAATGTTCTATTATTATTTTTTCTTTTTGGGCCATGAATGAGTTATTATCCTCTTATAGTTATCCAACAATTCCCTCAACATTTATTTATTATCCTACAACCACTCAAGAGGTTTTGATGTGGCTTTCTTCCCCTTCAGTTGAGGGGTAGCTTGGGGTTGTAAATTTTTTTTTCTAACTCCCCATTATTATCACATTTCAATTTTAATCTACAAAAAATTTAAGCTACATTGAACAAATGATATGAATTTTAATTATGATTTATCTAATTTATTAAAATGATTATTAAAATTCTCACTCATGGAAAAATTATTATTTCAAATAAATTCATGTAAATATTATGCAATATAATTGAAAAATAAATGATATTAAAACTAGTAAAAATGTAAGAATAAAATAGACTTGTCAAATCCCCCTAATGCAATTTATGATTACCCCCTAGAATTTATCCCTAAAAAGTATTAAAAATGACACCACCAATGTACCGATATTAAAAATTCAAAAATAGTTAAAATGGATATTTATCATTTTGTGAGAATGAATTATCGAGTGTAAAAAAACAAAAATGATACTAACTTCTTAGAAAATATAATTTAAATGATTTTACAAAAAATGGTTGAGAGTCTCTTGTATTCCATTCAAGTACAACAATTTTTCATTATTAATCATGCTAATAATGAACTATATCACCATTTTTTTATTATCTCATCACTCAAGGTAATATATAAATGTGATTTACCTCTTATATTGAGTACAAGTACAAACCTTTTACCATTAAAATGATTTATATTCTCTATTCAGTATTTAAATAATATTAAAATTGAAGAGGGATTGTAAATAGTAATATGTTAACAATGAAATTAATTTAATGTATGTAATTGGGGGAAAATATTATTAAATATCATATATTAGTTGTATAATTATGTATAGTTCATGATATTCTTGGTAAAGTCAAATGATATTATCCTCTTCACAAGGTGAAAAGTCCAACTCCCCAATCTAAATGTGCATATATGAACAATGAAATCATAATGACTGGGTTAACCTTATATATTTATTTCAATTAAAATTTATAAATTTATGAAAAATATTATCTAGGAAAATAGTTAGATAGACCTCCCAACCCCAAATGAATAAATTAAATTTTCATTTGATGGTTATTTTAGACCATCCCCTTGTCAACCAAATTTTTTCATTTATCCTTTTTTTAATATAAGGGTTTTGACTAATTTAATGAAAAATGACATGGAACATATCCAAAACCCAATAAAATATCAAAACCATATTTCAATATAATTTAATATCCATTTTAACCATGAACACCATATCCCTAACACACAAACATTAATAATAGTGGAAAATATTAGAGTAAGGGTGTGAATGGATGATTTTAGCCTGTAAGGTGTCTCATTCCTATTTAATTCCATTCATAGTCCCTATGAGAATAATTTAGAGTCAATTTATATTAGGTATTGATGAAAATGGACTAATAATTAAAATTATTCAATGATAGTAATAATTAATTATGTATAATAATTTCTTTTATAAGGTCAAATCCATGTCATAGTAGTTAACATATCTATTGTTCTTCTATAATGTTTTCTACAGATATTTGAATTTTTTTATAGAGACCTCTTAAAGATGTGAGTTTTATAATTTAATGAATATTAAACTTTTAATGCTTAATAATGTATAAATTTATCCACAAAAACCTTTTAAGTTCAAAGTAAGAAAATGGAAGGGAAATTTTCCCATGTTAGACTAAAAATAAAAATATTTATTAATTGATCTCGGATTCATATATTTAACTCTGATCATTAATTATAAACATGTTACATATTCAATTATATCAATTTTAAAATAAAAAACTTGAAATAATGGGGTTCTTAAAAATTATTTGAGTAAATAATCAAATGAAAGAAAAATCATATGTGCCGGTATGTTCTTTTACTCAAAAAATGTTAAAAAATAATATAAGAGTAAGGGAATAAAAAAGTATATTCAATTTTAATGGATATCAAAATCTTCTTAATACTTTTCCTTTTTTTATTTTATTCTAAATTTTGTAGTAATACTATGTATAATTATGATACTCAAAAAGAAAATAAAAATTTGGGATGTTTAGGCCCATTCATATAAATGTTGAAAAATAATCTCAATTTCTCACCGAAACTATTTTTTGAAAATAATTGAATAAAAATTAAATCTTAAGTCATAAAAAGGTGGCTGGATTCTAAAGAGTTCTTTGGTTTTGGTCATTATTCTAGTCCTTACCTCTTAAAGTCATGTGATTGAGGGTAAAAAATATGTTACCTATTATAAATCTATAAAAGGTTAATGCTTTAAGTCCTCCGTGAGTGTGGGAGCTCATTATTTTTTCAAAAAATATTTACTCTTGAAATGGGTAACACATTATCAACCTCTATGGTCCTACTCAAATAGTATTTTTCATGTCCTGATATAAAAAAGTGTAGTTCAATATCATATAAGACTTTCTGAACTTCCTTAAACACTTTAAGAGAAACAAACCCTTGGCTATATTAAGATTTTTCCATCAAACTCTTATATTTCATCAACAATTTTCACCTTCATATTTCATTTATAAAATTGATATATCAACACTTTTCATTGGAATTTTTTTTACTAAAATACTTGCATGAAATCCTCTCAAAATTCATATCATGTTTATTAAATATTATTCATCAAATAGGGTGTGTTGAACTTCAACTCATCTCTACCAAGTCTCAAGCCTGGAAAACCAATTTGCACATATATTATAACCCTTCTCATGGATAGGAATGATATTCCAAATATTTCAAGGGACTTTTATTCATCCATTTCCATTATAAAATACTCAACTTAAAATTATATATTGTGTACCTTGACTATGAAATATTTATGTAGTCCTCAGGGACATCTAACTAATTTGTCAACAAGATGTTGCATAACTCATGTCAACTGAATGTATTTCAATATAATTGTTATAAATATTGAGTATGAAATTATATTGACACTCTTACCTATATCTCATTAATTATTTCCAAAATTTTTGTAACAGATATCAATTAGTCAAGAAACACATCATAAACAACATTGATTGTATTGTAGGCTTCCTGATACCATAAACCATCATTTTTATAATCAATGGTGTGATTAATATTATTCCAAATTTCTTTTCATTGTCACCAAATAATTCAAATAAACTAATTATGTGGGAAATATCTTAATAACTAAATTAAATTGTCTGTTTATATTCTATTTTTATTCAATTCAAAAAATTGACTATTTTTTATCAAATATACTTTCCTTTTAATCTTTAAAAACGATAGTTGTGGTTAGTATGGTGGTGGTGCTTCCTCTCGAATTATTTTCTCAGCTTTTTTATGTTCTATGTTTCATCATTTAAATTTTTATCTTCCATAAAAAACATGTTTGTTCACATATATTCTAACATTTTAATCACTTTATTAGGATGTATTTCTACATATCACTATAATGGGGGTTTTCTTACAATGTTTTAGAACATTAGTGTCACCTAGTATAACTCCCCTAAGCCTCTACGTTAGATATAAATCAGAACTACATGGATTAATAGGTCCTTCATTTCATATATTTTCCTTTTAATTCATCTTCAAATTCATGTGTTGATGCTTGTTGATTTTTAGAATTTTTAGTTAAATTATTGAATGAAAATCATGTCATTTTCCATAAAGATAATATAATATCATCTAACGAAAGAACATTACTATAAATATATGGTACTTGGTGTTGATGATGAAACACATGTTGTATCATCTAAAATCTATATCCTTTTCATTTATTTTGTTGTTTTAGTTTTTATGGCCTTCATCAGAATACATAATTTTTATTATTATAATATAAACAACAAACATCATAACTATTCATACCCTGTGGATGTCTATTGGACATCATCACATCCAATTTTTTTAACATTGTATTAATTTGGAAGGAATACAAACTATTTTAATCTATGTATACTTCATTTATATATCCTCCGTCCACCTTCTGTGGAATAATATTTTTCAGAAACTTCATCCAACAATTAATAGATTTCTTCAAGTGCCTTTTTATTTGTTAACCTCTAATGAAAAAAACTAAAAATGATCATTTATCTTTCAATAATAATTTATAAAACATTTGAACTAATATCTATGTTTCTATGTCATAGTGAGTAAACAGTGTAATTAATAATTTATAAATTCCCCATAAACTATATAATGGAATTTCATTCAGTTTGTTATAATATTTAATTCCTACCCACATATTTGAAGACCTTATTGGTGGGAAAAATTCATCAGAAAATTACTTAAAAATTCTTCCAATGTCATGATTGAGTGTGGGGGTATACCCTAGATCCACTCTTGAGTCTTTATTTGAGTTTTAATATAATGTTGTGAAACTGTACCATTCCACATGTATGTTATTAAACATAAATGTGTATCATATTTCAAATAAACAGTCATGTTAATAATTGGGGTCATCATGTTGTTGGTCCAAAATTTATATAGAATTTATAATCATCTGTATGGTCACCAACTAGATCAAAAACTATTGAGAAACAATTAAAGTGACCATGATTCTTTTAATGATCCTTTCATTTGAGGGTATTCCATAGATAATGAGAGATCGTGTCCCCAGGTTCATTCCTTGGGGATCTTGGTGTTCCCTTTGACGAGTTCCTTATCTAGCTTCTCCATGATCCCTAATATCTTTGTCTTATGTTTTATTATTCTGTCTATTTTGGGTCCTTCTATTTTCAGTATAAATATGATGTTCTCCTCATTTTTTCATTCCCATTTTTTGTACGCATGTTCAGACATCAGTCCTAAAACTATTGCATGAAAATACCTAATGTGTAATGTTTAATAATATAAAAAAGTAAAATACATAAAAATTATATGAAAAAATAATCACTATCCTTAAAACTGGTTCCAGTTTTGATCAAATGAATGGTATTTCTAGATTTCTCTAGGAAATATAATAAAAAATTTATAAGTTCAAACTAATTATTCTAATAATTCGTCATTTAAAATGTCATAAATCATATTTATAATATTTTAAATAAATTTTATGTTCTTGAATCATATATATCTATCTAGAAAACATTGGATATTTTTATAAAGCCAAAAGTGTTCATAAAGCTAAGCAAGATAGACCATCAACTATGACTCTAGAAATTTACAATGTTCTCAATCGACCACATGGTACGTTAGTTGACCATTGAGGATATCTCAAAAGACCCATGTGAATATAATAAGTTATTTCTATGAGATAACATTGTTCACATTGTATACAAAAAGTGATTGATTTACCACATGATTGGTGTATTGAACACACATTCATGAGATTGACAACTATTATTTTATTAAAAACTCTTGGATTAAACACACACCAAATTTGATCAAATTCCTAAGAAACTGTGTGACATCAAAACCATTTCAGATTTCTTATTGTAAGTTATAAATCTCCAAATATTTAATAGAAAACATGTTGATATAAAATATAAAAAATGATGAAATCAACATGGCAATATCACAATGTGTGTTTTGAGTAATAAACCAATCTATTGTAAATTTTCCAATAGACCATATAATGAAGTGATGTAACAATTTAATGTAATTATAATTTTATAATGTATTGAATCATTCATGGGTTATGTTATTCAACAGTATGAATTATCAAGGTATATAATAATAATTCACAAAAAGTGTCCAAGATATTTTGGAAGATTATGTTCCACTCTTTGAAGAAGTTATATCTTAATTTGATATTATATTTTTAAATATTATAATCCAACCTCATTATTGTGAAAAATTAAATATAGTTTAGAGGAATTTAATTAATTCAGATATCATATTATGTAAGATTGTATTTAATAATTGATTTTGAGAAGCCTTTTGAGTGAAATTTTTTTCTTTAAGGATGCCAATTTTAGAGAAAATAAGTGGAGGAGATATATATGAGTAAATTAACATTTTATAATGATGTCATGAAAACATAATAAATGTATGAGAGTTGTTTTGTTGGATCATTAGCACTATATTAGAGAAAATAGTCTCATGTTCAAATATTAATGACGAATTGTTGGATGAACATATATATAAAGAGAATTATATGAATATCAATAGGTAAATGTTATTTATTTCATCTGAAAACATTTATATCTTCTTGTTCTCTATCTTTCATAAATATGATATTTTCATTCTATACCTATATTATTTATTATGCAAAAACTATTTTACTATATTGGATAATACACTTATATTGTCGATTTCTTTACCTTTATATCTTTTATCCCATGAATAACTATTAAAGAGTAGATGTGCATCATAGACTAATTCTGTACAGTTGTATATAAATCTTATTCCATGTAGTGGATCTATTTATTTATTTACATACATTCTCAACAGTGGGTAACAACTAAATAGATATTATTATGTGCCTAGTTGAGACGGAACAACATATAATTTGTACTCCCCTGTTATTTAATGTTTCCAATACTCTTTTTTTCAATTTTTTTTATATATGGTTCTTTGAAACGTCACTTGGATAGTTCGTTATTAGAAGGGGAATTTATATTATTTATTATTTGAATAATAATATCAAAAATCGTGTAATAAATCCTAGTATTAATTTTTTTTGTGATTTGATCAATGTTATGAGGGGTTATTTAAAAAAATTGAATAGGTTATATTTATTATTTTAATAAAGTTGTATATTTTTATAATTTATAGAATATTTCTTAAATGATTTTTAAATTATTTTTTTGAAACACATTTCAATCCCCATCTTGATTTATCCTCTCTCTCCAATATTTTTTTTAATAAATTCTCATTTCTATTTATTGATTACATAATTTTTTACCAGTGGATCAAAATTCCTATTATTTTTAGGTTTATATCATCATGGATAACAATAGGTTTGAGGGGAATACTATTAATAGTCCTATGAATTTTTATTGAAAAAATTATGCTAAGTGGAAAATTAAAATGAATATACATTTAGAAAGTTTAGGTTTGGATATATAGACTCTAACTAAAGAACAATATGAAAAACATAAGGAAACCATAGATAAATGGTGAAATTCATCAAAATTATCTAATGATTGCTATTTCAAATAAATTAATGAAAACAATTATTATTTATAATCGAACATAATTAATTGAATTTGTACAAGTTATATAACATTAAATATTAGTGATACCATACATGTGTGTCATGGAATGAATGTTTTTTATGAAATGAGATTAAATAATTATTATATGAAATATGATAATTATATGATGAAACCTGGTGAATCTATTTCTCATGTTTTCTTTGGATTGATGAGATCAGTAATATAATTCATGCACTATAAAAGATAGTTGATGAAAAATATCATGTTCTATAAATCCTATAACACTCACTTGATAGAGGGATGGTAAATATTATATCTATAAAAATATTTTGATACAAATAATATAGTAATAAATGTGTAAATAGAAAAAATCCCGATGTATTAATAATATTGCAATTAAATGATGATTTTGTTGAAAAAGAAACCAATTATATTCAAGACATATTTTTTAGAGCCTAGGGAAATAGTAAAGGAAGATATAACCCATTTAAGAGATGGTGACTATGATAGTGACGAGGAAATGAATCATATTACTATAGGATTTGAGAAAAATATAAGAATACATAGTTCATCAGGAAGTTAGTCAAAAAAATATGAAAATAATTGATATTAGAAGAAATACAGAAACTTTGAGGTAACCATGAATTTGTATAAGAGAAAAGGGTATATCATAAATTATTGTCCAAAGATGATAGATAAGAGAAATGATGATGAGAAATAAAAGAAATTCATGAATGAATGGAATTAAACCTGGAGTGATTCTATAGATATCTTCAGTATATATAATTCAATAAAGGATGATAACAATGAAACGTCCAATATGTGTGTTATGGGAAAAATATTTCATTTGATGGATTCTATCTGTATAACTTTTTATCATATTTCGAATCTATCTGAAAATGATAATAATGTCGAAAATATAGAATGTGATGAATTATTGGAATATCAAAATTTTCTAGAAGAAGTATTAAATTAACATAATGATTTGTATAAGAATTTAAAAACCCCACATGATTTATTTGTTTATATAAAATATGTTCCTACTGTATAAGAATACAATAATAAGATGCTTCTTAAGGAAAATAGTTATTTAATATTATTAATTGGGAAGTTAAAATGGATATTAAAGGTTTTAATTCAATAAATAAAACCCTTAAAAATTATGGTTATTCATGAAACACCTAAACAATGAACTAGGTTTAGTTATAAACATATAAATAAAAATAAAAATTAAAAAAAATATTTTATTCATAGCTCAGATGATTTAAGTAGAAAAGTAGTGAACCACACAAATTGAACATAATGATATGGATCTATCTAATTTTGACAAAATAATTTTTTTGATTATTTTAATTTTGATCATAGTTATAGGAAAAATATGTACGTTAGTTGTGGATTCAAAAATTATTATGTGAATTGTTATTTGGACCCAACTATATATTTGTACCAAAGTCAGTGGGGATTTTATTAGATTATTGGAACCAGTATTGGAAGGTTCATGTAAAAAACTATGGTATCTATAGTGTGGTTATTTCATACGTGTAACCATAGAATTAAAAAGAATTGAAAATCGTATAAGGGAATATAATTTTCATCTAACTTATGGCAGAAATGCCAAAGTAATGATAATAAGCCCTAGTCAAGTCAATTAGTATAAGAATATTTTAATTCATAATGTTTTATTTTTTTATTGTCCAAAGTGAAATCTATAGAGTATATATAAATTGTGTGATGATAGATTTCTTTTCAAAATTGACAATAAAACATATAAAATTTTTTACTCTAAATGTAATATTTTTATTTACTTCTATAAAAAATGATAATAATTATGTTGTATATTTAAATTATTTATTTTCCCAACATGTTTCAAGTTTAAATTATTTTCATCATGAAATTACGTTTTGAAATAGGATACTAGGACACTGTAACATATAATATCTTAGAACATTATCCTAAAATAGTTTGGTCTGTGATCTAAAAAATCTATATTCACCTAATGAAAATGTTTGCAATCTATGTTAGAAGGGAAAGTAACAAGATGTGTCTTTAAAATCAAACAAAAAAGTTTCATCTTTGAAAAGACTATAATTGGTTCATATGTATTTTTTAGACCTTATAAAGATTATATTCTAGTAGGGAAAAATCATGTTTATTTAAATTTTGTTGAATATTCAAGGTTTTTAGGGGTATATTTCTTGAATCATTATATTGAATCTTATAGATGATTTCAAAAGTATGAAAAATAAGTATAAAAGATGTTTAATTTTCATTAACAGTGTGAGAATTGATAATGGTTTTGGGTTTCAGAATCATGTTTTTTAATCCTTATGCTCATAAAATGTCTATATTCATAATTTATAAAATCATAAAACACCTCAAGATAATAAGGTTGTGGTTAGAGTAAATAGAACACATCATGGGATAAAAAAGTCTATGGTTAGTGAACATAACATCCATGTATATTTTTTGACTGATTTAATAATTATAATTTATTTATTAATTAAGAGTGTCTTAATAAGAACTATATTCAGGAATTGTCTATATAAATTGTTGTATTATAGAATTAGTGAAAACATAAGGTAAATTATTTAATGGTTTATAATTGTGAATGTTATACTCTTAATAAAGAGGATAATCTATGAAAATTCAAGCCAAAAGCGATGTTGAAATTTTTCTTGGAAATTCAACTAATACTAATGCTTATAGAGTCTTTATGAAAAATATTTAATTTTGAAGATGAATTTATTTAGGACCAATTTTACGAGACCGTTCTACATGAACAAATAGTTCCTTAGGAAACATGGAGGTCTACATATCACATTTTAATAGAAATACAACCTACGTGACAAAAAATACTTCTACAAATTCATTTGAAAAAAATGAAATTTTAGAAGACCTAGACACTAATGAAAACCAAGAGGAATCCAGCATACATTGAACCATTATAACCCAAAAGACCATCATTTAAATTCATTAGTTAAATATTCAAATAGAGGAACTCTAACTATACATCACATAAAATCCAATATAAAAAACTCTTCTTATCATAGATTGATCCTAAATATATATATGAGTAAATTAGTGATGAAAATTTGGTACTATCTATATTTAAAAAAATAATCAATTTGATGGGAAAAATTTATGGAAGCAAGTTAACATTTGTAAAGGATATTTTACCATTATTACTAAATGAGTGTATATACAAAAATTCATGAGCCTATGAAAATAACAAGAAATAAGTATATAATTATTTCACATATTTGCAGTCAAGAAAAAGTCATTGACTAATAAGTAACATCTTCTCTTATAGTAAGACTTTAAGCCATCAAAATACTGAACTATTATATAGTGCATCTAAAATTAATATTATATCAAATAGAGGTTAAGAGGGATACCCTTATTTTAATAATGATATGGATTATTTTCTTGAAAAACTCCCATATTTTCAAAACCACATTTTCCAAATCATGTTTTCAATCTAATAAATAAATAGCATTTTTTAAAAGAATCACATAAGTTATGGTATGATCATCTTAAGGCTTTTATTATTTAAAATTTATTTAAAAATTTACTATATGATATTAATTTATTTTTTATAATAATATCAAAATGTTATTTTGTTTCATAAATATATTTTGTTGATATTATATTTGATCTTTAAGAAATTATTTATGTGCTGAATTTTTTAATCTAATGAAAAATAAATTTGAAATCACATTTATGGTTGAACTAAAAATCATAACAACTTTTGAAATATTTAAAAATAATGAAATTATTATTTTAAATACAATCATGTACAATATGTATTTACTAAAATATTGGTATTGGATAACAATAATTAATGTGATTCACTAATGAGTGTCATATAAAAATTGGATAAAAATGGAACTGATAAACTAGTTCATCAATCCCTTTATTAATGGATGAACAAGAGTTTTCATTACATAACAACTAGATATAATGGTATTGTGTTTAGTGAGTACATGTGTGAATTATTTTAAGAAACCCTTGTCGAATCCAATTTAACTATTATAAAATTAATTATCAAATAACATAAATGTTCTAACCATTTAGGATTTTTCTATTCTAGAGGGTAATATTTTTTCTAAATAAACTTTTCTGATTCAAAAATTGGTTTCTTAAATTAAAAAATAGAAATAACCTATAAATATTTTATCAATAAGTAATGTCACTATTTTCATGATGTATTAATAAATTAAATTATTTTACATTTTACAATATTGAAGTTGAATACATAGTTGGTGGAAAAAACGATCTCATATTTTCATGATGGAATAAACATTAATATACTATGGATATTTATATATAAATTTCCCCAGAATAAATTAAAAAATGTGAAATTGAAATTTATATGAATCATATATCTCATTATATGACAAAACATAATGATACCTAACATAACTTTTAGATAAATCATTTTTAAAAGAGAGATATCACTCTTAAATTCATTAACACAAAATATTTGTTACTGAAATTTTTAGAATGATATAAATTATGATATATTAAATCATAATATAAATTTGTTAAGAATGATTGATTATGTTTGAAAAAATTATACATTTAATATTTTTTACATACTATAAAATATATGTTTTGTTTATTAAGAATATTCTATTCCAGTTTAATTTTTTTTACTTTTTAGTTTTTATCATACCAAATTATATTTTAATAGCTATATATTTATGATTCATCATTTTTTAATAAATATTAAAATTATTTTATTACTAAAAATATAAAATCAAAGCATATACTCTCTCCTTGAAGCTTAAACGAATCCCTATTTTGAAACATTCTTCACTAAAACCCTACACATTGATTCTATATATCTCAGTGTGAGTTATCATGATGTTGATATTGTTTATGGTTGACAGTCCCAAATCAATTATTGATTCCATGAAATAAAATAATTCTAGTATTGAACATTATAATATTTTGAAGCCCCATCTTCTATCTCAAAAATTCATCCTATAAAAGGATTTCATTGTAGAATGGTTCGGGACTAGTCGTTTGTTTGTATAGAGATCCATGCTTCATCGAGGATAGAATAATCGATTTTTTGGTTGATGATCACCCTTTTTATTCGTTTTAGAGGAATAGTTTTACCTAAATATGGATTCTATATTTGAAGATATTGATTATATGATTAAAACTATTGTGAAGTGTTGTAAATGTGAGTTATCTTAAATAATTTTGGTAGATTATTTATGAGTATGATAAATTGGTCAATATGAAAATTATTTGAGTTCTTATCCTATGAACCATCCAAATCATGTGCTAGGAAAATAATTAAAGGAGATGAAGGAGTACATAACCCATATAAGTCTAATATTTAATAGGTGTTATGATGAATTTCATATCCTTATAATATTTATTCAACTCACCATCTTCCCTCGAATGGGAGATTTTAAGAAATCTAGCCCCTAGATCTGTTATTATTGTGCCTTATGGTTCATTATACAGAGATTTTTTTTCTTAAGGCATGTAGAAGAGATGTGTAAACCTTATTCATGATTAAAAACTATTTTATAATCCATGTTCATCCTATAATGTGAGAAACTAAATGGTTAATTCCTAACAGAGTATAGATGTCAACCTATTCTATTGGTATCCATTTAAACCTCACTTATTGAAAAACTTTTAATATACATTTGATTATGTCAAAGGGGATGTGCATAGATAATGGATAAAAGTTATACAAAAGGTTCAATATAGTAAAATATCATTATTGAGTAAGGGATAAAATTGATTTGTTCTTAGATCCAGATCAGATTGTTTTTGAAAGCTAATCTTCTAATAAATAAGGATCTCAAACTATAATTGATATAGTTGGGGAATAAACAAAGGAATTTGAAGAGTGATTGGGAGGATCTCTTATTTATAAAGATACTATCAGATTTCATGTACATATTTGGGATAGACATATAACAAATAAAGGGGATTTTGAGGTGCTATAAAAATCTTAGGTCTTTTTGATTGGATGTATTTTACCTATTTCCTATAATGAATAATAATATGATGTAGTTGGTGATAATCTACCAATTTTTGAGATTGGTGGAGCATAATATTTGACTCCAATCCTCTAATATATTAGTCTCTTATAGATATTAATTTATGTGACATGGATCTATCTTCTACTACCCATGATGATGATAAATCTGATAGTGATAATGATGATGGTGATGATGAAACAAATAAACCTAGGTCAAAATGTGATTTTATACTAGTTTTATAATGATTTATAGATCATGTGATTTCAAGGAATACATCAATACTTTCAGAATATTAGATCATGCATAAGACATATGATGATATTTTGAGACTCAGGAGAACAAAACTTCACCAAGACATGTATAAGAAAATTATTTATTAAGGAGAACATGGTATTGATTCTTAACCTCGAATATAAGTGGTTGAATTGGATAACATAGATAATTAATCTGATAACTCCATTAGATATGTTGAGAGATCAAATTGTATATTCTATCCTGAGGATGGACCAATTAGAAGACCTCCATACTAAGAGTTTAGTGATCCCCTCTCATACTCATTTTACAAGGATGTTCCTACACCTCTAGAATCAATTAATCATCTTTATTATCTAGTTGAAACATTTTTTCACCATTAGTGATCAACTATTCATTCTTTACTATGTTTAAAATGGTCTTATATATTTTTTAAAAGAATATAGTTATAAAATAAATTTGGGAAATAACCCAGAAACCCCTTGATAAATTTCATATAATATTGAGTGTTTATTTGAAAATATATAGTTTACGTAGTTCCTAAATATAGAACATATAAATAATGATATTTTAAATTTTAAAAAATAGAAAAAATATTTTAAAGGCCATATTGGAGTCAAATAAGATGATTTTATATTCCTGATGTCATATTTTATATATGGTATCAATATATGACTACCAGTCCTTCTATACCCACAATCTATGCCTTAGTGTCTGCTTCTGTTGTCACTATTATAGAGGATCTTTTTAGAATACTCAGTCATGATAAAAAAAATTATGAATTAATATTTAATGAATGTTTATAATTAATTGAAAATGGATATTATTGGACATGGAGACTAGTTATTGATATTATTAGAGTATAATTAGCCATGAATGAAATGGAAAGGGTGGAACAAATGGTGATATCATGTTCTATTTTAGACAAATTTACTGCAAGGATGACCAGAGAGACAATTTTTTATCTTCTTCCAAAGAACACCATATGACTCATCTTACTTATTTATTCAATGAAAATTTAGAAAATTTATTATTTATGGAATCATTGTTTAAAAAATAATGTATGATAAAGATGATTTCATAATAATTATCAGGCCTCGGTCCATAGTTGTGAGTGATATTACTCATATATAATATGTGTATATATATTTTTTCAATAAACAAGAAGTCGCACCTCTGTGTCTATCATTTTCTATTATCTCTCATTAAATGACTATAGATACATCAATAGTGAGTAATTCAGTTCCTATAACTATATCAACACCAGTTTCTACGTCAATGAATATGTCTTCCGGTATTGGTAACCCACATACTCCTAATATACCTTCTACAAGATCTGTTATATGAATTGTTTCTGAGGAATTTCACATGATAAGATGAGTTTTCATGTTAGTTATCATTATATTATTTTCTACCAATCATGGAAATTGTCTTCCTATTATTAATATTTTTATAAAATTATACAACCCTATGTAACATTATACTATTCCATCATTCGATGATTTTGATTCTAATTAGATAATTTGATAATTCGAGTAATCCTATTTGTTGATTATCAAAATATCTATTTTTATTGTATCTATCACAAATTCTATCACTTTATTTCATCAGTAATTTTCTATTCCTCCTCTAAACAATTTATAATTTCTTTTTACTAATTTCATAAGAAGAAACATTATAGCATGTATTCTTATCTGAGATTGTTCATAAAGTATTCCATGTAATGTTATACGGAACATTGAATATTATAAAATATTGTAATTTTTTTTAGTGAATTTTTTTTGATGTTGGTAACATAATTTCTAAAAATCAATAGGGGATATTTTTTCATTGGCCTATCAATTCCACGTATTGATTTTCAAAAATCATATTAACTTAATTTCTAATCAATTATATGTTTTATAAAACATAAATATTTCTCAACATAATACTAGAAATATTTATATATCTTGAAGAGAAAAAAAGCCTTATTAATCCAAAATAATGGCCACAATTGTAGAATGTAACAATTTAGTCAATCAACCTCATAAATGATGCATCATCCATGGAAGACATCTTGATGGTTCAAGTGACCATATGATATTATATCTTAGATTGAAGATAGTTATCATGTTATATCCTAAGGAATGTATTGACCACATGATTAGTTTATCAAATACACAATCATTAAATTGATTATGGAAATTTTGTCACAAACTCTTTGATCAAACACATGACATGTTTGAGTGAAACATTGATAATATTTATCACTATAATTCCATTATGAAGAGACCCTATGTAATTCATAAATCTCAAAAATATATTAAGTTACCACACATTGTTTTATAATAAATCAAATGATAATATAAAAGTGAATTTATAACAGGTCATATTTTGAATAACTGACAAAACTACCATAATGTTTCCAATATAATAAAAAGTGAAGTGAATCAACCATTGAATGTAGGCTGAATTTGAAAAATAATTGGATTGACTATTGTTTACGGTGACCAACCATACAACATATCAAGGATTATAATCAGAATTATTTTAATGTTTCAGAGATACCATTGATGATGACATAGAAACCATTATATCAACAATATCTAGGTTTTATAATATATATGTAAATTATATTATTCAAAATAATTTATTTGTGAATAATTAAATGATGGTTTGAAGAATTTAATGACATTTTATTACACACCATGTATGAGGATTTTTAATGGTGATTTATCATATATTGTTTCGTGTAAAATATTATTTATCAAGTTGAATGATGTTACCAAAAAATCCAAGAAGATATATATTATTAACAAAATAATATGAACATAATATTTTACAAATGTGAAAAAATCAACGATACAATATTTTTTATGAAAACATCACCGCTAGATCAAAGTACATCTTTATATATTTACATCTCAGTGATTAACCTAAATATGAACATATAGAAAAGTGGAATCATATACAGAACCACCAAAGAACTTTCTTCAATGCATTATTATTCATTTATATATTGTTGATCAATTTTTTCATTACATACATGTTTTTCAAGATATAAATTTTTTATTTCATAATCACAGTATCTTATACTATATTGACCTATAAAATGATACCCTCTCAACATATTCATTTATATTTATTATCTAATAGTGAACTATGGAAGTGGTTTCCTATATCGTAGACTTTTTATATATATTTTTACATAATACTCGATAATAATTTTGTATCTATTTATTTTTTAGAAAATTTTCTTAGAAGTCGGTGGATTATAAGTAGAGAGGATTATGTCTCAACTAGAGACTAATCCTCTTACTGTTTCGAACTCCATAGTGCATCAATAATTTATTTACAATATTTTTAGAACTATTTTTTAAAACCATTTTAAAAAATTAGACAGTGTTGGTTTGTTTTAAATGTTACATTTATTCATTTTTGGTAAATTGGAATATTTTCAAATTATAGGAATAAATCTTATGATAATAATTTATATGTTTTTTATCAAACATCCAAGGATGGTTTTAAAAGAATTTAATATGATATACCTACTCTATTAATTTTTTAAAATTTATTTAAAATTATTGTATTTTTTTGACTTTTTATAATATATATTTTAATTGCAAACTCAATTCGTCCTCCTTTAATGTTTCCCACCCTGACCAACACTAACACTCAAACAATCATACAGTAAAGTAGATTTGATGTCTTGGTTGACCTATAACGAATTGTGTATAAATTAAGTAGAATTTTTTTAGATGGATTAAAAATAATAAATTGAAATTGGCTGTGACTTTTAGAAATATGAGAGGAGTGTATCAAAAATTTATAAATTCGCGTTCATTCACATAGTGATGGATAATTTTGGTGATTTATAATTTATATGGTTTCAGAAATGAACTAGATGGATCCACGTAATAGAGAAATACCAATCTATTTTTTTAATTAACATTTTTCATCTCTATTACATAGTTTCGTTAAAAATATGTGTTTGAAATAATTTTTATACATAGATACCCCAAACATAAGAAATAGTTGTGTTGTGGATAAGGGTATCTAATTGATATATTTAACATGAAGGCTATTGTCTCTCATAAATGGTCTTGAATGGGGGAGGTGGGTATGATATAATTACAATTGTATAAGTGACACAACCCATTATAATTTTTAATTCCATATAGTCCCCTATATTACGTAAAGACCCACTTTAATATATATCACGGTAAATGATATTTTACTACTCATGCTAGTCATGAGTGTATTTGAAAAATAAATTGAGACATAATGTAGAACCACTCCATGAATGATACATCAACCCAATTTTCAAATCCTAGGCTCTAGGTTTATTATTTTAATAGCACCATTATAGTCTACAACACCATTAGTTACTAAGTTATAGGTATCATCCTATCTATCATCCCACATTTTAAAACATTAACTTCACTTCTTTTGAATATTTATAACCCCTCATTGAATATTTTCAAAAGACCAAAAAATAGTTAAGGTTTTTCCAATAAATACTCATTCCTAGTTTATGTTTCGTTTCTCTATGTATAGGATATTCTCCTCTCTTTCATGATTTTCTTTAAAACATTCAAAAATCCATCCAAAATAGGTACATATATCCAAATCATCATGCGTTTTGAATTTCATTGAAAAAACCCCCATGGTGTGGAGTGAAATAATTTGTCCCAATCAATTAGATGTATTTATGGATATTATTTTCCTATTCAATAGAAAACATACCATTATCATAGCTCATTTCATCATTAAATACATGATAATTTCAAAAATACTCATCGGTCATGTATGATACATCATTTGATGCAATCTTCAGTCATCGATATTCTTCACATTGATCAATAGAGCAGTTGGTTGAAATAAATATATAGGATCATTTATTCTAAATCAATTGTTAAAAACCCATTTCAACTACTAAATATATCCATTATTTTTCCTTTGTTCTATGGTGTCTATGAAAAAAGGTATATATCGTAGAATCATCTCTTTGGATTGAATGGGTAACTACATTGTATAACCATGGCTATGATATAGTTACCATTGATTTCATTATGTCTTCTAAGGTTCCTCTATAATAATCCTTTGATGTAATGGCCCAGACCCTCTAGGTCCATTACTTTTCCAAAAGTGAGTCTCCACCAAAATAGTGGTACCATGACGGTGGAACCGGTCACAGTGGCACTCTGGCGGTGGTGCTGGCCACGGTTGCACCATGGCGGAGGCACTGGTCACGGCTGCACCGTGATGGGGGAACCATGATGGTGACACCGTGACGGGGGCACTGTGTCCTATTCGTTCTTTTCCAGTTCCAGACCATTCCGCTCCCACAGTAATTAATTACTTTACCCTTTTTGAATCCCATAATTAATACCTAAAAATCCATAGAAATGTCCCCAATGGGGGATATTAATTAACCACTTAATAAAATCATGTGTAACCTCCCAACCCACGTGGGAAACCATGATCTGACGTTCAAGGAGTTCAAAATCCACATATCCTGTTACAATGGGATTTTATCTATATATTTTAGAGGAAGTTCTTCTTTCTATTCTTCCTTTTGGCTGACTCCTCTCCTTCTCCCTGGTGTGCCAGCGCTCGAGGATTCTGCTCGTCCTTGGAGTTCCTAACATTCCTCCCCTGCAAATCGTGCATCCCATATTATTGGCGCGTAGAGAAAAACATCGATCCTTGATCAATAATATAGGGATTTTTTCCTTCGTCTCTTCTTTCTGTGTATCATGCGGGGTGGGCATGATTTTGCCTCTGTGAAAATTTATGAAACCGAACATAACGAAGATAATGAACAGACCTTTAAAGAATGAAAGGGGGGGTGTGATCGATATTCTGATGTACTCTTTATGTAGTTTTGTGTTGTGAATTTTACGGGCCTATGTTCACTGAAAATCATGGTCTTTGGTGGTCCCTATCTATGAACTAATGAACCCCAGTTCTCCTGGATGTTTAAATAACCATATCGTGGAATTGGTTAATTTCATATACTCGGTTAAATAAATTGAAAGCACTAGGTTAAACCCTTTTCTGTGATATCCCCGGTTAATGAACAGTGGAATTGAATCCATGGAGTGTGAAAAATCTTTCAAATCTGAAAATACATGCATGTTCCTTCTTTGGGTTGTTGGTAGCTGTTTGGTTGTTTCTTTCACGGGCTGATTGTTTGGGTAATATGGGTGGGGATGGGATCCCCTGTTGTTATACTTTTGCTGGTTGAGAATTTGAGGCTGTGTGGTTACTCTTCTTATATCACGAAATGGGGTGGAATCCTCTGTTGTTGAGAAACCATTGGATCTAAGATTTTGGGGACATGGGGCTGTCTCAGGGTTTTATTTGGTTCCAGTACATTGAGGGATCTCACGTATCCCATTGTTGTTGTGACTTTACAAGAGAACTAGCTATGAATGTTTAAGTTGCTGTTTGACTGTCTTCTTTCTCTGGATTGCAGTTTTTGCCTATTAATTTCCTAGTAGTTCGGAATTCACCCTAATGGGATCACTTGAACATGAAAACAAGAATAGTTGAATGGGGATTTAGTTGGGAGTGAGTTGTGACTTGGCCATGAGTGCCATGACTTATTTTTTGAATGAATTGTAACAAGGGTGTTTGTGCTTAGGTTTTGGATCCCCTATGTTGGGATGAGTGCATGTTACCTATACTTATACTGTATTTCTCATGTTTCTTATTCACACCCCACCAAAGTTGAGAACATAATGTCGAACACCCCATTTCATGTGGAGGGTGTTTTTTCCAACACTCTTATGAGGGTATAGTTATTATCCCCTTTTTCTTCACCCTTTCCCGAATAGCCCAAGACTCTTCGAGCAGGCTGTGATGGCCTGAGGTACATTATTAGCCCAAGAATCATTGGGCAGGGTAGTTTTGGTGGTTGGCCCAGGTGTTTGAGGCAGGTTGTCACCCAAGTGTCTTCGGGATGAGGCCCATGTGTCTTCGGTCATGGAAGTAGTTTTTCTGACCTAAGTGTTCGCGGGTGTGGTTACGTATGGTGGTTATGGCCCAGGTGTCTGCGGGCGGGATAACGGTTATGGACCAGGGGTGTGTGGGCGGGGTTTGGTAGTGGGACTGTGGTAGGAATGGAGGTATTGGTTCGATACATATGATGTCTTCAATAACCAGTGGGAAAGTGGTGCGGGGTACCCAAATATCGATGTTCTATTACTATACATTACTTTCTGTCCGTTATTTGGGGAGTGTGCCTTAGTGAGACTTGGGTGGATTGTTTTTCCTTGCTGGGTGCCTTGGTTTTCTTTCCTCACAGGGCATTATAATTCCACTACACTTATGCACGAGAGTCCTTGGTTTTCCCTAATGAGTGTACATTTATTCTCACCCTACATATATAAAACTGTTTTCAGGATTCTAAGTGGACATCATGGATCGGGTGGGACTGTACTTGCTCGGACCTTGGGCCAGTTCCTATTGTCCTTTTCCTTTTCTTGTTACATTACCTTTGGAGTTTTTCTGACTTGTATCCATTACTTTTGAACATTCATATGGGAATGATTTACTTTTTTCTTCACCATTACTTTCATCTTTGGTGTTGTTGGGGTTTCTATCTTATCTCTCGATCATTTTAAAATAAATATGGTAATGTCCTCCATCTTGTGTGTGATTCTATACCCTTGTTTCTAGTCACCACTTCGAAACCTATTGAAGGTGGGTCTCAGGGGTCATTATCTCCCCTTCAACTTAAAGACAGAAGGGTCTGACAGTCTTATATCCATTCCATCCTTTTGGTGAAGGCGGGTCGTGATAGAATGGTATCAGAGGAGGTTGAGAGGTTGGATGGGGTCTAGAGTTAGGCATAGTGAGGATTGCATGGGATGGTAGGGCAGCCATGTTGGGTGACCTTGGTGCGTGAATTATGCTAGGGAAGACCATCTAGGACACGGGATTTTAGGGCCCCCCATGATTCGATGCAAGGACTATGGACCTACCGAACGAACAAGTGAGGCCACGCTGATTCCTAGGTAGAGACCCTAGGAAAGGTACATGAATCATAATGACTTGTGTTTTCATGTTTCATGGGTGTATTAGGTGTTTAAAATAAATGAAGAAGTCTATGAAAATTTAAGAACAATATTATACACTACTCGGGCTTAGGCATTCCTTGTTTACCTTCCAGCTATGGAACCTGGGAGGTGACCACGAGTAGTACAGATGGTTGAGGCCCAAGAGGTTGACTTGGCATATCGACAGAGGATCAACCGAGAGGAGGAGGATAACCAGTGGAAGAAAACACTTCGATCTTTTCAGCGACAGACCCTCGGGAAGTACGAGGGCAGCATCTCAGACTTGGAGAGGGAGAGCTGGCTCGAGGAGCTAGTGATAAAATTCAGCTTGATTCGGGCTCTGACGGAGTAATGGGTGCCTTTGGCCATCACCCAGAAGTGGGGTGCAGCACGTCAGTGGTGGATGCTTTATCTTGGAGAGAGGAGGAGGACTGAGGCTTCGTGGGCTGTCATCGAGAGGGAGTTTCGGGCGGAATTCCTCTCTTCCATGATGAAGGCTAAGAATAGACAGGAGATACTCTCCCTCCATTGGGGGAGAATGTCAGTGAGAGATTTTGGTATCATGTTCAAGGATCTCTTTCGCTCTGCTCCGGACCACTTTCCGGATGAGGATTCTCGGGTAAGATGTCTAGGGGAGGAACTCTGACCCCCTCTTCAGTATGTTGTTGTTCCCTTTTCCTTACGGATTTACCTGGAAGTGCAGAAAAATGATGAAGTAGTGGAGGGGATGAACACGCTGGGAGTTGTGTCGTGAGAAGGGATCATGTTGGGCCTGTCGAAGGGGAAAGCCATCAACAACATGCCATCGGCATCAGGACCCTCTATGTTTCGACCAGCAGGAAGCAAGCCTCAATAGTTCTAGTTCTGATTCCCCAGTCCTTGCCTCTTACTTTTGGGCCCAGGATCGAGGTGCTTCGTCTGTGGGAGCCTTAGAAATCTTCAGAAATAGTTCCCAGACAGAGTGCAGTATAGCGGGGGTGGGCAGGTTCAGCGCCCACTTCAGCCACAACAGTTTCTAGCCAGGCCCTTTCAGCAGCAGCAGGGTCAGCAAACTCCCGCACCTTCGAGGGCAGACGTTGCAGGAGGAGTCTGAACTTAGGGCGCTCCTCAGGGACCTCGGCCAGGGTGTGGTCGGAGAGGCAGTCGATAGAAAAGAGGAAGAGGAGCTGGGCGTCGGAAGTTTCACACCGCAGAGGCAGCAGTTCCAGCAGGGCCAGAGGTCCTTCGAGGTACGATCAGCTTGTTTAGTACTCTTGCCTATGCCTTGTTCGATACCAGAGATTCACACTCCTTTGTTATAACTAGTCTAGCCCATGATTTAGGTTTAGAATTGGAGATACATTCAGTTCCTCTAGTGCTGAGCATGCCAGTCGGAGGCCAGAAAGACTTATCTTATGTTTTCCGAGGGTGTAGACTGATGATTGGGCCGCATCAGTCTATCAGTGATCTGTTATTGTTGCAGATATAGCCATACGATGTCATCCAAGGCATTGACTGGCTATTATCTGTGGGTTCCGTCATTGACTGCTTCTGAGGAAGGGTTGTGTTTTCAGATTTGGGCAGTCAGCGTGTAACCATTTTCGGTGAGTGGGGTTATTAGAGAAGCAGCGGGTGAGAGGAGCCCCTCTGTTCCTTATTGGCCGAACTATCAGTGGAGTCAGTAGATGAAGAAATGGTGGAAGTCCCAGGAATCTTCAGAGAGTTTATAGACGTCTTTCTTAAGGAGGTGGCGACTCTACCCCCCTCGACGCGAAGTTGAGTTCAGGATAGACTTGCAACCTGGTGCCCGCCCGATTTCGATGGCTCCCTATCGTATGGTACCTTCTGAGCTGCGGGAGTTATTGATCCAGATTGACGCACTAATGAAGAAGGGTTTTGTTCAGACAAGTGCATCACCATGGGGTGCTCCTTTGTTGTTTGTGAAGAAGGTGGATGGTGGTCTAAGGCTATTCATAGACTACAGGAGGCTGAATCAGGTGACGTTCAAGAATCGCTACCCCCTCCTGAGGATAGACGATCTCTTCGACCAGCTGAGGGGAGCGGGTTGGTTCTCAAAGATCGATCTACAGTCTAGATATCACCAAGTACGAGTGAAGGTGGGTGACATCTATAAGACTGCCTTCGGGTGTAGATATGGGCACTTCGAGTTTGTAGTCATGTCGTTCGGTGTTACGAACGCACCAGCTGTGTTCATGGGACTCATGAACTCTGTCTTTCGGGAGTACGTGGACCGGTTCGTAGTCATGTTTAGTGACGAAAACTTGATCTACACAAGATCATAAGAGGATCACGCTGAGCACTTAAGGATGGTTTTAGTGGTCCTCTAATAGCACTAGCTCTATGGGATGTTGTCCAAGTGCACGTTCTAGATGAGAGAGGTGTATTTACTTGGGCACGTGGTGTCCGAGAAGGGGTTAGTGGTGGTCCCATCAAAGGTCGAGGCAGTTGTTTCTTGGGAAACACCCAAGAACGTGGCAGAGGTTCGTAGTTTCCTCAGGTTGGCAGGTTACAACTGGAGGTTCATGCCCAACTTCTCCCGAGTTGCAGCACCCTTGACAGCCTTGACCAAGAAGGACCAGGCTTTCGTATGGGACGAGCAGTGTGAGGAATCCTTCAGCTATCTGAAGGTGGAGTTGGTTAGTTCCCCCGTGGTGAGGTTTCCATAAGAAGGGGAAACATATGAAGTATTCTGTGATTCTTCAGGGCAGGGCCTCAGATGTATGTTGATGCAGCTGTACGGGGTGAGCTCCTATGGGTCTAGGAAATTATGTCCCCATGAGCGTAACAATTCCACCCATGATCTAGATCCTATAGCGGTCGTGTTCGCACTAAAGTTGTGGTGGTACTACCTTGTCGGGGAGCACTTCGTGGTCTTCACCAATCACAAGAGCTTGCAGTATATCTTCTCCCAGTGGGACCTACACTTGCGGAAATGGAGGAGGATGGAGTTCCGTCAAGACTACGACATTGAGGTTTCCTACACCTTAGGAAATGGGAATGTGGTTGCCGATGTATTGAGAAGAAAATCACAAAAGGATTCAGTGTGGGAGTCGGTAGATACTTGGAAGGAAATGGAGGAGTTAGCTACCCTACACCTAGATGCAGGGATGGAAGGTGGTAGAGGTTGCCTGTATCAGATGACAGTGTAATCTTCTCTATTACTGTAAGTAGAGGATTCCCATTGGGGAGACTTGTAAAGTGAGGTGATGTGTGACCAAGTTAACCAAGGGGATGCTCCGAAAGGGTGGACAGATGATGGTCAGAATCAGGTCCTTTTCCAAGGTAAGCTATTTGTTCAAGAGGTGATGCGCGAGAGAGTCCTTAGTGAGTTCCACAACTCCCCCTAGCAATACACCCATGAGTTTCCATGATGTACTGGGGCTTGAGAGGTCAGTTCTGAGGGCCCGGTGTGAAGTAGGCAGTTGTATAGTTCATGGCCAAATTCTTGGTATGTCAGCAGGTGAAGGCTGAACACCGCGTTCTAGGTGGTTTGTTACAGCCTTTGGATGTTCCCGAGTGGAAGTGGGATGAAATCGTGATGGATTTCATCACAGGACTACCTAAGGCTCAATGAGGTTGTGACGCTATCTGGGTGGTGGTGGACCGGTTGACGAAGTCGGCTCACTTTCTGGCGATGAAGGAGTTGGGTGCAGTAGATGCCTTAGCACGATGGTACGCGGATGAGGTGGTGTGGTTGAATGGAGTTCTTAGATCCATAGTATCGGATAGGGATGCATGATTTACCTCACGATTCTGGAGTGGATTTCATCATGCTTTTGGCACCTAGCTACGTCTTAGCACTTCTTTACATCCCTAGACAGATGGACAGACAGAGCGCAACATCCAGAACTTGGAGGATATGTTGCGGGCATGTGTTCTAGACTCAGGAGGATCGGGGGTGCGACACTTGCCTCTAGTAGAGTTTTCCTACAATAATAGCTATCACTCTACCATTGGCATTGCTCCATTTGAATCCCTATACAGAAGGCTGTGTTGCTCAACGGTGTGATGGACTGAGGTTGGGGAAACGATCATTCTTGGCCAGGAAGTGGTGCCGAGCACGATAGATAAGGTTCAGATTATACAGGAAAGGATGAAGGCAGCCTAGGACCGAAAAAAGTTGTATGCTGATAGTAGGAGGAGGCCCTTGGAGTTTGAGGTTGGAGACCACCTGTTCTTGAAGGTCTCCCCTCGGCATGGACAACGGAGGTTTGGTGGAGGGAGTAAGCTTTCTCCCAGATTCATCGGACCCTTCGAAGTTTTGTAGCGGGTTGGTGAAGTGGCTTATTATCAAGCTTTAACACTGCCTCTATTGAGGATACATGATGTTTTCCATGTGTCCTAGCTCCGCCGGTATCTACACGATTATTCACACGTCCTCGGCTAGGGAGATCTAGATATCGAGGACGATGTGAACTTTGTGGAAAGACCAGCGAGGATCAAGGATCGTGAAAAGAAGTTTCTTCATCGGTAAACCATCCCTTTAGTTCGAGTGTTGTGGAAGAATGGTGGGCTTGATGAGAGTACAAGGGAACGGGAAACACAGATGTGCGCCCAGTACCCAGTGTTGTTTTGAGTTTTGCATTGTTCTGTTTATACTTGTTTGTGATGGAATGCTTCACCTTGGTGACTGTGGAGTGTGTGGTTTTCCTTTTTCTATGAATGCGTGTGAAAAGTCCTGGCTATGGGGAGGGGAGGACTCGATCCCAAATCAAGACGTATTAAGGTGGATGCGATTAAACCCGTGCGGGTGAGTCAGTGCCGCCCAAAGAGAATAGTATCTTGACATGGGGGAAGAGACTCCCCAACCAATATGACTGGGCTATTTGACCCTGTTATGTTGCTTGGTTCTTGAGAGGGAGGTGTTTATAGATAAATAGGAGGTTTACTCTTGAGAGGTATCTTTCGAGGTGGTTGTTAAAAACCTCTCTTATCTTCTGGTTTGTTATGATTCACGAGAGAGAGAATAGTTTGATAGTTATCTAAGGTAATGTCCCAGACCCTCCTGGCCCATTACTTTGCCGAAAGTGAGGCTCCACCAAAACAGTGGCACCGGTCATCATAAAACCGTGATGGGGGAAATGTGAGGGTGACACCATGAGGGTGACACCGTGACGGTGGAACCATGTCCTCGTTGTTCTTTTCCAATTCCAGACCTTTCCGCTCCTACTGTAATTAATTATTTTACCCTTATTAAAGCCCATAATTAATACCTAAAAATCCTGAGAAATTTCCCCAATTGAGGATATTAAATAACCACTTAATACCATTGTGTGTAACATCCCAAACCACCTGGGAATCCATGATCCAAATTTCAATGCATTCAAAATCCCCATATCCCGTAATAATGGGATTTGATCTATATATCAAAGAAGAAGTTCTTATTTCTCTTATTCTGTTTGGCCAATTCCTTTTTTCTCCCTGGTGCGCCTGCCCTCAAGTTGTCTTCTCATCCTTGGAGTTCCCGAAATTCCTCCCCTGCAAATCGCACATCCCCTATTCTTGGCGCGTGGAGAAAAACGTCATTCCTTGATCAATAAAGTAGGGTTTTTCTCCTTCATCTCTCCTTTATGTGTATCATTTGGGGTGGGAATGCTTTCGCCTCTGTGGAAATTGATGAAACTGAACATAACGATGATAATAAAGGGACCTTTAAAGAATGAAAGGGGGTGTGATAGATGTTCTACTCTACTCTTTATGTTGTTATGTGTTGTGAATTGTACAGGTCTATGCTCTCCGAAAATCATGGTTGTTGGTGGTCCTTCTCTGTGTACTAATGAACCTCATTGCTCCTGGATGTTTAAATGACCACAACATGTAAATAGTTAATTACATATACTCGGTTAAATAAATTGAAAGCACCAGGAGAAACCCTTTTTCTTTGATAACCCCAATTTAAGAACAGTTGAATAGAAACCATGGAGTGTGTTAAATCTTTTAAATCTGAAAATACCTGCATGGTCCTGCCTTGTGTTGGTGGTAGCGGTTTGGTTGTTTCTTTCACGGGCCAATTGTTGTGGTAATATGGGTGGGGATGGGATCCCCTATTTTTTTACTTTCACTGGTTGTGAATTTGAGGATGTGTGGTTACTCTGTTTATATCACGAATTGAAGTGGAATCCTCTGTTGTTGAGAAACCGTTGGCTCTTAGATTTTGGGAACATGGGGTTGTCTCGAGGTTTTCTTTGATTCCAGTACTTTGAGGGATCTCACTTATCCATTTGTTGTTGTTACTTTACAAGAGAACATGGTGAGAATGTTTAAGTTGTTGTTTGACTGTATTCTTTCTCTGGATAGCACTTTTAGCCTGTTAATTGCCCAATAGTGTATAATTCACCCTAATGGGATCACTTAAACATGAAAATAAGAATGGTTGAATGGGGATTTAGTTGGGAGTGAGTTGTGACTTGGCCGCGAGTGTCGTTACTTCTTTTGTGAATGAATAGTAAAAAAGGTTTTTGTGTATAGGTTTTGGAGTCCCTAGGTTGGGATGAGTACCTGTTACCTATACATATACTATATCTCTCATGTTTCTTATTCGCGCCCCACCAAAGTTGAGAACTTTGTGACGAACACCCAATTTCATGGGTAGGGTGTTTTTCCCAACACTCCTATGAGTGGCTAGTTATTGGCTCCTTTACTGCTCTATTTCCCGAATAGCCCAAGACTATTCAGGAAGGCAGGATGGCCTGAGGTCCATTATTATCCCAAGAATCTTCGGGCTAGGTAGTTGTGGTGGTTAGACCAGGTGTTTGTGGGAAGGTTGTTACCCAAGTGTCTTCGGGATGAGGCCCAGGTGTCTTTGGGTATGTCAGTAGTTGTTTTGACCCAGGTGTTTGCGGGGGTGGTTATGTATGGTGGTTGTTGCCCAGGTGTCTTCAGGTGGGATAACAGTTATGGCCAATGTGCGTGCGGGTGGGGTTTGGCAGTGGGACTGTGGTGAGGTTATGGCCCAGGTGTGTGATGGCGGGGTTTGGTAGTGGGACTGCTGTGAGAATGGAGGGATCGGTTCGATGCTTAGGATGTCTTCAATAACTAGTGGGAAAGTGGTGTGGGGTACCCAAATATCGATGTCCTATTACTATACTTTACTTGTCATGCGTTATTTGGGGAGTGTGCCTTGGTGAGACTTTGGTTGATAGTTTTTCCTTGCTAGGTGCTTTAGTTTTCATTTCTCACGGGGCATTTGAATTCCTCTCCACTTGTGCACGGGAGTCTTTCGTTTTCCCTAGTGAGTGTACTTGTATGCTCAACCTATGTATATAAAACTATTTTCAGGTTTCTAGGAGGACTTCAGGGATCATGAGGGACCGTACTAGCTTGGACCATGGGGTAGTTGCTGTTGTCGTTTTCCTTTTCTTGGTAAATTACCTTTGGAGTTTTTGTGGCTTGTACCCCTTACTTTTGAACATGCATATGGGAATTGTTTACTTCTGGATTTACCTTTACTTTCAGATTTGGTGTTTTTCGGGTTTCTATCTTATCTCTCGATCCTATTAAAATAAAAATAGTAATTCCTTCCATCTTGTGTGTGATTATATACCCTTGGTGCTAGTCGCCACTCTGGGACCTATTGAGGGCGGGTCTCGAGGGCCATTATATCTCCTTTAACTTAATGAAGGAAGGGTCTAGAAATCTGCTGTCTCTTCCCTCCTTTTGGTGAAGTCGGGCCATGATAGTTGTGATCCTATAGTGTAGTTGGAAATAGAGATGAAATATTTGTGGTGGTTTGTGATGAAACATCAATGATGATGGAGTAGTGTGTGTCTGAGATAAAAGGCACAAAAACATCTATGATGATACCATATAAGTTAAAATGAAGAGTTGTTGGGATAATATTTGTCCCAAATAAGATATATATTTATACTGGAAGTGAAATAAAAGATATTCATTGGCTAAAGCATCCCACAAGATGGAATGGGGCTAGAGGACCCCAAACGCTACAATGTTTACCCCCCTGACAAAGATCTTCTACCACCACAACATGATCTTGACCCTCATGAGTCAATGAAATTCTATAATTATGATTACATGATCTATGAATGAGCTATGTTCTAAATATACCACTTCAATAAGGTACTCTTTATGGGTGGATTTGCCGGAGTCCCCTAATAAAGATACCATGTGGCATGATTCTATATTTAATGAGGGAGATCATGGGGCTGGTCATTTTTTTAAAAAAATTGCCAGAAATATTCCTTTTAAATTTATACATGAATTTTTTAGAATCCCCAATTATAAAAAGAAATATGGTTTTATTCATATTTTTATTATTTTACAATAAATCTTAACATTTTTACCCATCTAAAAATAATGTAGTCCAATTAAATTTGCAATATTTTAATCAATTAAAATGAAAATTATGTGTAATTTAACATGAAAAATATATGCATTAAATAGAATCATCACATTATGAAGAATATATATTAATTTTGACATTGATAAATCATATTCCACGTTCTAAATAAACCCTTGAGCGCCTATTTGTTATTGGCTAATTATGATTTCCTTATAAGTATTACAATGATCTTATGATTCATATTGTGAGGAGCTAATTTATATATGGGGGATAATGTAAAACCCATATATCTTGTTATATGAATATATTTAAATATTGAAATTTTTCTGTATGATTTATCTTCACACAATAAAAAATATAAAATAAATGATGATATTTTTGAAAAAATATAAATATTTAATTTTGATCTTTAAAATCTGTCTACTCAATTAATAGCAATGATTAGGAGTAAACATTTTATGAAATTTATCTATATTAAAAAAATACTACCTTTAATATGAATTAAATTCCCTTAGATTGCCTAAAATACCTGAGAAGATTATTTATTGATTATACATTTATTTTTCAAAAAAAATCCCTTATAAGTGAATCGTATTTCAATATCATGGAAGATATGATCATGAAAAATTATATAAGATATTAATAATTGGTTAATATTTATTTATATGGACAATAATATGAAATAATAATTATATCCATTAATATATTTAAATATCATTTTCAAATAAAAATGGATTTTAATTATATTTTATTATTTTACTGATTTTTTAAACTTTGGAATAGTTAAATTAATAAAATAGACATCATTTTTTAATTCTTCATTTAAAAATTACTATATTATACATTTTAACTTTTATAAAATAGTTTTTTTGTATAAAAATGAAAAATTTATGAAAATTATAATTTTCAATTTTATCTCTATTTAAGCATAACCAAAATTAATTAAAATACATTAATGTAGTAAAATAAAAAATTAATAACTAAAATTATAAATTTTTAAATAATTATTTATAAAAATAAATCCTTTTCCAAAAAATTTATAACTAAATTAACATGTTAGTTTTCTATAAAAACTACATTTGATCTTCTCTTCAAATCACGTATTTTCAAAGGATATTCAGTTTTAACACACCATGAAAGAATCACACCTTCTATATAATTCATAATAAATAAATTTATTTCACTAAAATCATTATCTTTGATGTTTTAATTTTAAATGTAAATTTAATTATTTAAACTATTTTTTATCTAAAATATAATTTTACCACTTTTAATCAAATTATTTTAAATTTAACCATTCCCATATTCTGATATTTTATTTGATAAAATTGTTTAAAATTTGAAATTATGTGCATTGAATTAGGTAAAACATTCATTTTTAATTTTAATCTTTAAATATAATTACTATGGATTAAAAGTAATTATTTCTTAATAGTAAAAGAGTTCAATTGAGTTTGACATACTGAAAAAGTCCAATATCATTTTAAAAAATTGACATTAATTTAATTATTGATATATTCCTTGACCAGAACATTTGTTCCATCAAATTTTGTAAATATTTTTCCTTTGGTACATTTCATTATTGAAAAAAATAGAGTAGTTTCTAAAACATCCATTACCTTCACTTATAAAAACATACCAATAACCCCATTTAAAGATACACTTAACCATATAATTTCCACATAAAATTATGAAAACATACTCTATCTGGAATACTCTTCTATGAAAATAATGAACAGGTTAGTCAACTTTTATCTACTCCCTTCAAATTCAAGGATACTTCAAAGGAAAAATGAATTCCCTCATGTGAGTATTATCAATTAATTAGTTTTATTCATAATAATATTTTTTATAATTTATTCAAGACACATAAATGTAATTATATTATTATCATTTTCTTATTTAGATTTAATATATTAAGGGTATTTTCATTATTTATTAAAATACACCATCCATTAATAAAAAAATCGTTGTTCATGCATTCTGATGAATATCACCTCCACAATATAAAAAGTTTCATTTTCCTTGACCCCCTAAAAGGATGATCTAAAGGAATGTATTAGAGAATAAATATCATTTATATGATATAATTAATGTTATTTTGTGAATCATTTAGCATCATATTAATGTTATTATCAATAAATTACCATAATTTAAAATAAGCATACCATCATGAAAAATATTTTATTCATATTATGTAATGTTTTCTTATAAATTAATTATTATTATAAATCCTTTAGATTTAAAATATATAAGAATTATAAAAACGAAATAAATCATTATTCTTCTGTCAGAATTATATTGTATCAAAAATATCTCTTAATAATTCATTAAATGAGGATACATTTACGTTTGGGTTAGTATAACATCATTATTGAACAATAATTTGATGTTATATCATGAATAACTATGGAAACAAAGTTACTTGTATACTATAATTATAATATGTAAATTAGTTTATTATTATTATTAATATGTCATATAAATATCTAATTTATCAATTAGTAAAACTCGTGTAGTTCACCAAAAATTACCAAAACCTTTTTGTTATTGATTTTATCATTGAAGATAAATACTAAAACGAACATTAAGGTAATTTTAATAATAATTGTTTTATAAACAATATTTTACTCTAAAATTAATATACTAGAAATCATAATTTTTTGAAAAACAATGAATATAGAAACCACTATTATAAAATTAGAACATAATATTAAAATTATAAACACCTGATATGGAATATATATAGAATTCACATAGATAACAACTATTTACAAAACATATAAATGAAAATAGATATTTTAAAGTTTATAAGTTATGTGATTAATATAACTATGTTTTCATTGTAGGATGTTAATGCATGTTTGTGAAATTCAAGGAAATATGAAAGGGTTTTTATCTCAATTTCCCTTCATTGAGACATTTACTCTATTTATATACATATTTTAATTTACAAGGTGTTTATGCAATAAATTTGATATAATATCACAATAATACTATTTATTTAATTTTATATTCAATTTTAATTTTTGTTTAAACTCTCACAAGTTTCAGATAAAAAATTTAAAAACCCATTAAGGGTTTTCCATCTCAAATTACTCAAATTGAGTAATTATTTGTATTACACACCTAAATTAATTTATCCGTTCTATATAATATATAATTTTTATTTAATATCATGAATAATCAAATTATAATGAAATTTTATGTTCCATTTCATTCCCACTCTTTAAAGGGCATGATTCTTCAATTGTTTTAGGCCCACTCAAATATTTTAATTTTGAAGTCTTTAATTGATGATCTTCTTGGGGTGGTCAAAAAATTTTGGAATGTTGTTTGTTCGAATTATGGAATTTCTTTTTTATTATCAATAAAAATAAAATATATTCTTGATAAAATTTAAAAAAAATGATTTAGAGGTTTTACTAAATCTACCAAGGGTTTCTTGTTCTAAATTTTGATTCTTTGATACATAATAAATTCTTGTTCCATATGTATCCATATTATGAAGTCATAAAGATTTGATGTAATATTATTTTTACATCAAATATTTCCTTGTAATATATGTAATAATCAAGGAATAATGATGTTATTTTGGTCAAATAAGGTTTTTATCAATTTTTACCCAAGTCGTAAGAGTTTTTGGTAACTATTTTTTGATTCATTGAGTTGTGAACATTCATTCAACTTATATTCTATTTGTTGGGTAAATTATTCAATTAAATTATATTATTTTTAATTTAATTTTTTTATTCTGATATATTCTCCAACAATATAATTCATTCAGTGAATATTCCTCACTCCATGTGTAACTTTCTTTTAAAACCAATAACCCTACTTTACTGAATGTATCATGATATGGTTATTCTAGTATTGAAATAGGTGTATAACCATTTATCAATATATAATAAAAACCAGATTTCAAATTATTTAGATTGGATTATGTTCACCTAAAAATAATATTATTCCACTAACAGGGGAAATCAATTTGTGAATTTTATATTATTACACTAATACATATGATTCTTTGAAAGGTTATTTAGTATATATTTTCCATCCACCTTATTTCTCTGGATGATTTTTGATAATTGTGTCCATTTTCATGACATGATTAAATTTATTGAAATTCTTGACAATTATAAACTACTAATTCGGTATTATCTTGTATTGATATTCCATATTCATTAGCATATGGATAACCATTTTTTATTTAGTCAAGGGTTACATAGGGAATTATAAGAAAATTCATGTAGATTATTATGGTGAATTCATAGGTCTTAACAAAGTGAAATGTGGAGGGAGAAATATATATCCCCTTAATTAATATTATGGTATCATGATAAAAAAAACTTGTGTTAGAAATTGGTTTCTTCAAGAAAAATTTTGAACGATGTGTGGACTATGGTATTTCTGACAAGTAAATTTTATGGAATAATTCCCTTATAGTAAGTTTTTGATGTTAATATTTACGAATTCCATCAGTGTGATCTCAATATTATTTATATCTTTATTTTAATTTAATATCATGGATATAGAAATATACTTTTCATGTTAATTATGGTTTTATGATGATTACTTATCCATTCCATATTATTGAACCATTTTTATTCCACTATTTATTAACTTATATGTTTCCCTTTATGAGCATTTGATCTCACCACTTATTTTCTTTGTTTTCCCATTTTCTGGGGGAAATTAGTACAAGTGACTTGTTTAGATGGAAAACACATGTAAAATAATTCTTGGGAGACATTGAATAATGGTTTTAAATTATATAGTTTTGTATATAATTATAAAATATATGATTTGATAAAAACAACATGTGACATATCAGTCAATATTATTTCATAATTCACTAAATATTTAATTCTCAAAAGACAATTCCCATGTAATAGATGAAATAATAATTATTAATTTTTTAATTAAGGATTTTTATATCAATTATTTTTGAGATAGTTTCAATGTGAACATGTAATGTATGTGTCTATAAGCATGAGATCTGGGAGTATAGGTCCATGGAATCCCAAATATGTAGATTACATGGAAATATATATAACATATTCTATTCATCCCCTTTTCTTTTTAATCATTTCTTTGGTATTGAAATAATATTTTTTATTGGAATGTTTGATATTCATCAGATTATGATAGACCCTCTTTATATTGAAAAGATGAAAATTGATTTTTCAATTTCATGTTACACAATTAATCAATGTGATTTTTTATAAGACCAAACTATCTCTTAAATGGTATATTACATGGAATTATTGATGATAAATCCATAGATATATTCCCAATTTCACTATACTATGATGCTTCTATTAAAAGAAAACATGTAATAATGATCTTTTTGTGATTTCACTATCAAGGTTTCTTCATCTGTTGAACTTCCCCTATAGAATGAGCATTTTCTAAATTAAATATATTAATATCACAATAAAACCAGATACAGAGTCAAAAATTCATTGTAATATCCACAACACATATTTTCTCAGGAGTTAATTCAATGTCCAAATTAAAATATTTCATAAATAAACATTCATATTAACATTGGATTATTGGTTTCTTAATACAAAATCACTAGATTCAATTTTTGATCAATCCACATACCTTATTGTTTTATTTTGATGCTTTATTTTCATCCTAAGAGAACCCTTATTCAATTTTCATAGACTTTCACTCCATACATTTAATATTTCTGTCCATATTATGATCAGTTTTCATTTGATTATATAATATTTGAACCAAATATATTATTAATGTTAATTTATTATACTTATAATAAAAAATATATTCATAATTATAAATTCAAATATGTATTATTTGTTGTATAATATTACCTTTTCGTAATAAATATTTCATTTTAATCATCATTTAGCGTATTATGTGAATCTTTATTAATTTACATTTGATCTTATAAGTTATAGAACATATACTTTTATCATTGTTCAAAAATCATGAAATCCACAATAATATCGCAATTATAATAGATATTCATTATATATATATATTTATTCATTCAGAAATTGCGTTGATAAAAAATAGATCACCCTAATCTGTGAAGGTGGTAATCCACATGTATGTTTGACTGACATTATCATATTCCAATGGATGAGAAATTAATAATGTATAGAATTCAATATAGTTATATACTTATTATTTTGGGATTATTATCATATATATGAATTTATTCCATTGTTATAAAAAATAATGAATGAAGGTGATGAAAAATGAATCATATGTGGAGGCGGTAGTCTAAATATATACACAAATGATTCATTCATTTCCCAAATTATGGAATTAATATATAATATAGTATTTCTATAATAATTATAACATTTAATTACATTATTTATTCAAGAGTAATTTTGTTAGGAAATAAAATATTAATTACAATAATTATAATAAGAAATTGTTTTAAAAGAGTTAGGTATGATGATTACCTCTTCTTTGAGAGACATTATTTGCATTACACCTTAATACATTTTAACATCTTATTATGGTAAAACTAGAATAAATATAATTAATTTAATGATTATTGGATGGTTTTTTGGTAGTTATAGTAAAATATTTATTGTTAATGTTTTTTAATAATGGATGATATGTGTTTTCATTTTATAAGTGAGAGGTGGGACACACATTGAATAACTTAAATAATTTCAATAATATAAGCTCAATTTAATGTTAATGTGTCCTCAAATGGGTAATAAATATTATTTGATAAAATAAAATTACTAAATCACATAAACCAAAAATATTTAGAATTTGTTTTCTAATTGTACACTAATCTTCAATTTTAACCCATGGTAAACCCTTTTAACCTTTACAATGGTAATGATTTTAATTTTTTTTAATATTTATTAGAACCAAAATGAAATTAGCGTCATTTATGAATTTTTAGGTGATAATTACTAATATTGATTGTATTTTAACAAATTCAATTTCTATAAGTATGGGAAATTAATTATATAATAATCACGAAAAAATAAGTTCAAAACCCTTTAGAAAAAATTATTTTCAAGAATAAGAATAAATTTACATTCTTCATATTCATACAAAAATATATTAGATGAATTTAAAAAAAATTATTGAGTATATATTCTATATAATTATTTTAGTTCATTATAAAATTGTTATTCGTCCAATTTATTAAAATAAAAAATAATTTTGGATAGTAAAATAGATTTGTAAAAATATATCATTTTTTCATAAAATGATTTTATCTAAATTCATTACCATTTGATAACTAATTAAACATTTCTTATACATACCTAATAAATAAATTTAATTTAAACAATTCTAAGTATTAATCAATATAAAAAATACTTGATATGATGAAAAATATAGTTATGGAAGAATGGGTATTTTAATCATGAAATTGTTTTATTAAAAAAAGTATTTATGATTTCATAAAATTGAATAAAGAAAAGTGAATCAAGGAAAATAGTTCTATACATGTATCACAATAATATTAATCATACTCATACACTGTATTAATTTAATTTCTTTAAATAGGTATAATATATCATGGTTCATACAGATTCAGTATTGTTTGTTATTAATTTTTTCAAATACATAAAATTTATTTTGAAGGAATACATTAAAAATTCGGCATTATTATATGTAATAAATTAATTTTTATAATTTTTATCACCATAAATATGTTATATTTTCAATTTATATCATTATATTTGTGACATTCAAATATTTCTTGGGAAGAGATTTTGGGTTCAAGAACCACTCAGTTGGATTTGTTTTTTTAGATCACCAAATGATATGTCTATTTGTGAGAGGCCTTTAATATAACACATAGATAAAATATTCCTTCTACTTGTCTATGGAAATTTATTCATCCTCATCATCATCATGAATATTCTTGGATCACTTTTCTCTAAGGTTGTCAACCATTTAACATTAATAACATGTGAGTGGTAGTTCTCTATTTATCATTCCTATTTCCCTATATGGATATAAAAAATGAAATTACAGGAGATTATAAAAATATTTAGGATCCAAACCATACTCAAGTGTTAGATTATTCTGGCATTGAATTCCTCCTCGGTTGGTGTCCAATTTTCCACAACCTCATTATCATGGTTGTTCATTTCATTTATGTTCTTATAATAAAATATGGTTTCCCCTATAATGTCATTATTTTTATAAAAAAATACATAAATGAATTCATTATGTTTAATCCACCAATAGTACTACTTATAAAAAATATTCAATTTATTTTGACATACATATGATTCACCTTTGATTATATTGATATACATTACCTTTATGGAATGTAATGATTTGAATTAATTCACCTCCATGTAGGTTGTATCAAATAAGTCTCCCCATGAAGCACTAATTTCACTATTTTATTATCCAATTATATTTCTTATTCTTATTATGGAGAATAATTTCTATAATATTTAAAATAATGTTCATCATAGAAATATAAACATCAATTCCTAATGATTAAATGTAGGGATGCATATTAATGTTCTATATTTAAAAATTGTTTCAATCGAAAATCTAAATCCCTTTGTGATTAAATTTTAATATAGATTCCATTTATATAAAACAAAAAATATTGAAATTTTTATGTAATACTAATTCGAAACCCCAATAGGTTAAATACTTTTGGAAGGGTAGAATTCGGAATTATTAATTCAAAAACCCCATTTTATCATATTTAATTTTAAAAACACTCTTCTATATTTTTCTCATAGGTATTTAAAAAACCTAAAAGAAAACATTAAGGGTACATATAAACATTACTTTCTTATCCATAATAAATCAAGGAAAATAATTTTAAAAAAATTAGAAAATATACTAGAATAACTAAATATCACTATTGTTTTATTATGGAATAGAGAATCACTTTTCCAACAAATTTAAGACAACACACCATTGAGAAATCACTACACTCTTAAAAAAAGTCAATTCACTAATCCATTAGAATATTCTTACATTTTTAGGATTTGTATTATATTTGTTTCATAATAATATTAGTTTTCAATAATTCTATGTTTTCAAAAGGAAATGTATATCCTCTTTACAGTATATATTTTTCCTTAAGGGATCTTATTCACAAATAATTATTCTCTATAAATCACCCAACATACACTTCGGAGTAGGACACTTCAAACTTAATTGGTAGAGATATCCATGTTAATAACCTTGAATTTATTCCATTGTGCATGATTTTGATGATGTTACACCATTTCACAATACCTATATGGAATAACCACATGGGTGTCTTCCTCGATGAAAATATTGGGATACTAAAGAATGTATGTTATGATCCAGGTCATTATATTTCCATAAAATTGGTTTTAGACATGTTTTGGTAATTTTAACCCCCATCACGTTATTTTAACCCTAAGTAAAACCATTTTATCATTATTTGGGGTAAAATAGTTTTACAATTTTTACAATTCCTTATGAAAAATCATTAATTTTACCCTTTTGAATTATATTAAAAATTATTATTCAAAATATAAAATATGTTTTATCATATTTAATTAATTTTGGTGCATGAATAGAATTTAAAACTTAACTTCTAAAACAGGAGGGAAAATATTTTCTCAGTAATATTCTATTTTATATTTAAAATTGTTTCTATAGAAAAATAATGTAAATGTGGATTAAAATGATATTTATTGGATCATGTTTAATAATAATTAAATAATTAAATTTTAAAACTAATCCGAAATGTAATGTAACATTGTAAGTACTTTATGATAAAATAAATGTCAATAAAAATCATTAATTTTCATTATCGATTGCAAAATTATCCTTATCTGAAAATTCTAAAAAATATATATCCTAATATAATTTTTCAATTATGAACACAAAAATTAAATCATTTTTGTAAACATAATATTATAATACTATAATTTTTAAATACAAATTTACAAAATACATCTAATTGATGAAAAAAATTCAATTTGATTGAAATATTTTTCACTTTTAGATGAAACATATGTAATATTAATAAAATTAATATAATACTATAAAATATAATTATATAATATTAATAATAAATTAAAATCATTAATTTTCATATTAAAATTATTTTTATATTCATCTCCCCCTTTTGAAATTACATCTTAGAATATTTATTTTCTATTTAAACATATGGGAATAATATTAATTTTTGGCATGTTCTGATTACCATATTTTGTCTTCAATAATATCATCATATTGAAATAATAACATGGAAATTCACATTATTCCCTAAAAATTTCCCTATGTTGTTAGGATTATTTATTGATTATTCCCTGAAGGAAAGGTTTTTTCCAACTAATCTACATCATGGATACAAATATTAGATGCATCTGAAAAATATTTACTTTTAATCGAATAATGAAATACATCATGTACCTAAGATAAACATAGAGGAAATAATATTATAAAATAAAATGATCCAATATTATCAATAATTTCATATTATCTAATGAATTGGGGGCTTAAATTTACATTTTTTTAGCAAAATCCATAACACATTTCTATTGAATCCCTTTAATAAAACCATGATCACCTACCTCAATTGAATGACATTTAATCAGGTTATCATTATATCTTGTATTCCTACTCTTATACATCATGAGGTTTTCCTAAATCATCATCACCTTTCAACCATTTCTAATACAAATTCTTTTCCTAACATCATTATTTCCCTATTTTCATCTCAAAATATGGATTCCATCATCACTTTCTAAATAATGCATAAAAATATTTTATCTATATATTAGAATGCAGAATGTTATTACATGAAATCTCAACCCAAGGAATATTTTCATCCCAAATTCCCTAATAATCTATTGAACATGATCTAATAAAGACCTCAACTTCTATATAATTCACTCTGATTTTTCATCAGATAGATAATGAATGGTTATATTATAATATAATTCAATAAAAAATAGATTTTCAAGTCCATTATAGACATTGAAGGTGAATTTTGGAATCATTTTTAGATATAATGGAAAGAGGGTATCCATATAATGTAATTATTTATTTTTCATAATGTATTGAAATTTTATATGGAGACATTTTTTCTAGAATGGGAATAAAATTTGAATATTTAATTAGTCGTTAAATTATCAAAATCATATTATTACATTGATTTTTTCTTTCATAATCCTACCATGATTTTTTTGAAATATTCTCACATTTATATTCTGGAATTGGTAAAGGATGAGGAATCTCCTTTTGTAATTTTTAGTTAGCATTTAACCATTTAAAATTCAATCATTTTATATTAAATATATAAAAAAAATTCTTCATTCCATCCCAACATAAATGTTCATGAAGGCCACTAAAATTTTATTCCTTGTTAAAATGATTCATAAGTGAAGAGATACTGTAATGACCTAAAATATTATCAACGAAATTTCCTATCTTATAATTTTGTCATGTAATGTAATATAATATTATATTACGAACACACAACACATAATAAAAAAAATCAAATTTTTTTATATTATAATTTTCAATACATTAATAGAACTAATATTATCATAATAATTGAATTTATAATAATGGGGGGAATTAAAATAAGTTAAAAATAATATGAAAATTTGGCACTGCTCAATCCCCCTAAATAATCGCACTCACAAACAACAAAATAAAAATGTAGTATAGTATTAGTAATTCAATTTGAATTTTTAAAATGAAATTATATATAAATGATGGGAAATAGAATTTAATAAATATTGAAATAAATATTTGGTATTTGAAGAAAGTAGGGTTACTATTTGACCAATAACAGTTTTATAATTTTAATAGTAATACGATCGTTTGAATATTAACCTAATTGTTGTAACAGGAATTTGACTACTAAAAATAGTAACTGAACCCTTAAAATATATTTATCAACAATGTAAGGGTAAAAAATTATATATATTTTAGAATGATAATACGGAATATTTATATCATGATACAAGTAAATAAATATTTTAAAATTCTTTCAATAATTTCTTTTTATTTTTGAAAAAATAATTCATTTTATAAAATAAATAAAATTATTTATAATTAATTTTATTTTTATAAAAGGGGTTTATAAATTAATAATAATACATATTATAATGAGAATATAATTTTATGTGAGAAAAAGTAATTTTTATAAATTGTTGGGATTGATCAAAATATTAAAATTAGTATTTTCAAAATAAAGGTTGATTTTATTTAAAATTAAATTTATCATATTTAGAAAATTATTTTAAAAAAATTGATATTATTTTTTTATTAAATATCTCAAAAAATGGTTAGGGGGAGTTTTTGTATTTCACTAAAATTAATAAATTTTTGGTGATTAGTGAAATACAATAAAATATGGTATTTAACATTATAAGCTAAATACCTATGTTTCTAAGTAATGAAAGATGTAAAGACCCATTATTTTTTCCTCATATAGACTATTATATATATATGAACATTAATTAATAGTATTGGCTATATTGAGATAATATAATAAACAAATTATTATAATATACAAAAGCACCCATCTCATTCCATTATGAAAACCACACATCATACCCATTCTAATCAAACAACATAAGATTTGTATCTTGAAAAAAATGTACCGAATTATCTTCCAAATTATCTCCCTTATTTAATTATTCTTATATGATCACAAAACATCCAATTCAATGTTTCTTAATGAAATTTTCTAGGATAAGACATTAAAGAGGTATTATTCACAAAATACCTTTATTAAATTCTTTTATACTTCTACCATATCCTGTCCTCACTCATCTAAAATGGATAAATTTCAACTATATTATATATATAATATAATTTTATAGTAATAAGGGAATGTATACCATATATCCTCTTATATTCTACATTAATTCTAAAAATAAAATCATTCCTAATATTTTGATAGTTCACTACCACCATGAACGAATAGTTTTTTTCCATCACATCACTAAAATTTGGTTACAAGAATATTATTATTGTAAAATAATATGATATTAGGTATATTATAGATTAATTAATATTATTTATTTAGTATTGAAACCATGTTAAATAAAAAAAATATACGTTAACGATGGATGGTAAAACCACCTGAATGAACTAATCGTCTAATGTTAAAATTTTAAAAAAGGAATCTCTCCTATGTAGAAATAAAAAGGATTTTTATGAATAGTTAAATTTATTTAAGGGATATATTAATATTTCATTTAATTTTTTAGTTGTATTCCAATTTGAAAATAACATCCATAATTATACACGAGTGATCCGACATCAGAACCATGAAATAAAATCCCTTTAAAAAATAAAAATTTATATCATATTAAAATAGAAAAAATTGAAAAAAATTAAATAATATAAAATAAAAAATATAATAAAAGGTTATGAATTAAGTAATTAATTAATATATTTATATTATTGATTTCATTAAAATTAAGTGAATAATTACTTTAAATTAAGGTAATATATCTCCTCAAACTGCTCTTTTTCATTCAGTTATGACCTTTCAATATCCATCTCAATTTATCCCACAATTTTATGTTTTTATATACTTATATCTTTTATTTATATTTATATTAAAAATATATCTATATTATTATCCCTTCCGATGAAGGGGTAATATTTTTCTTCAGTTCATTTATCAAATGTGTTCATTATATTCAAACCTGATTAAGGGGAAGATTATTAACCATTAATTGTTTTATACAACACTCATTTGAAATAATTACTCCCATTCATTATTTCATTAAACAAATTATTAAATTAGTTAAAACTATATTACATTAATATTTGGTTTTAATAAAATTTATATACTTATTCATTACCATAAATTATTTAACCAAATCCTCGTAACACTATTTTGAAAGTACATTTTTATTCAAAAATTATTTTCCATTCTCGTTGTTTTTTTTCAAGGAAACAAATATTTTAGAACTATAATATTTAATTAGACATAGGTTTATTTAATATTTAACTCCTTCATTAATTTTGAAACCTTATTAAACCCACAAATGCTATGAAATGAAGAAAAATTATGCAATACATTTCTTTACATGGATAATTCTTATGTTTATTTCTTTCTATTGAATTTCATTTTTTTCACACATAATCATTTATATGTTATTATGGGTTATCCAAAATGTTCTACAACTCATTGGGTAATGTTTTTCTTTCATGATATGGAATATATTGGAAGTGGTTATAAACCTAATTTATTATTGGAATAATTTCACCAAGTGATGTTGTTTGGGATATTATGCTTGAAATTTTGTTATGTCATATATTATATTTCATCCACATTCATATGTTTCCATGATGTTATGATTACTTATTTTATATGTTATGAATGCTTATGATTATTCATAAACCTTGAATTTAATGACATCATGTTATGCCTTCTGACTCATATTCTATTATTCATTATCATGTTTATTCCCTTACAAGGATTTGTAGCTCACCCCCTATTATTATGTATTCCCCAGGTTATCCTATATTTTTGAGGATATCGGAGTGGTTTTGGATATTATAATGTATTTTAAGATAAATTCATTTTATTTTAGTTTAATTTTTATTTATTATGATCATAGTCATCAAAATTAACTAGGCCTCACAGTATTCGGTTTGTCTTTAATGGATGGTTATTATATAAAAACATGAAACTATATTTTTAAAATGATTTATTCACTATAGTAGGTATTAATGAAATATCTAGTATTTTTTTGGATTATGAATGGAATTATTTTTTTTCAAGAACATGGATAATTATTAGTATCATATAATATCATCAAATCATAGTATAGTATAGTTTTAAATGATTCCATGAAATTAAATCCCTATATGAACACAAATATTGTATATGGATCTTGTTATTTTATCTAGGGGAGTAAACAACACAAGGGAACATTGGGTATTAACTAAATCATCACCTAGTTCATGGAAAAGTGGTCTTTAGGAACACTTGGTTTGACACCCCAAGGCGATATGCTCAGGGAAATTCACAAACTCTATTTGAACCATTATATATTACATTAATAGTTTGTTATATTAGAAAAATAAATAAATAATTTCCATAGATATAGTGGATTGAATCTTATAGAATCATATATTTGGATATCAATGAAATATATATATATTATTTATTATAAATTTAGAGTTTTACTTTTTATGTGACTTTAAGTATAGTTATTTTCATTCATATGATTAATTGGGATATTATAAATGACATGAAAAAGAATATAAAACTGAAAGGTTTTCTTATTTTCCATTAAAGAGCATCAAATTTACAAATATCAATATAACTATAATCATTAATCTACATATTCAATGTCTTTTATAACTGTTTAAGAAATACCTCAATACATGGGTGATGAGTTACCTCTAAAAATATTAAATAGAGAAACGATTTCATCTCAAGTATATTATTCAACCATAGTAAATATTTATAGATTGAACCTCCTAGAAAATAATTTTCAACATCGTTAAATATAATTTGGTTCCATAATAGGCATTGATTGGAAGACCATAAATATATCCAATGTCATTTTTCAGTTGAGGGAGATCACTTTATATATCCAAATTCATCCACTGATTCTACACAGATGTTAGGAGGATTATGAATATCTATTAGAATAGTAATATCAAGAGAGTATATTATTTTCTCGTGAGAAATAATATAAATCTGAAATGATTGAGATGAATAAGAAAATCATACGTAAGAAGACTGCCATTTGTGGGATTATGCTGATGAATTACCTGAAGATTGAGTAGTAATCCTTCTCATCTAGAGAATGAGTTCCATATCAAACTTATAATTGGATCATTACCCATATCCAATACTCTCTATATAATGGATCAATTGTGTTATTATTACTAAGGAATTATTCATAAGAGAATCTGGAAAAAGATTTTATATGACTGAGTGCTTCATAGTGAGGTACACCAATCAACTTTATCATACATAAGGATGATTCAATGCACATATTCATTGATTATTAGAAATTCCACAAAATAATGATAACGAAAATTTAACACTTACCCAACCATATGACTTGTTTCATCAAACAAATAGTTATTAATATTTCCCTATAGTAGAATTTTATTTATAATATCACAAAATTAAGGGGATGTAAATTATTCAAAAGACTATATTTTTAAAAATTTATTAACACTACGAGTTCATAGTGATTCCCAGACACACAAATGAAATATAAATATTAATGGTCATAATGAGTAGAGTCAATAGATATTAACTAATAAAATTTGTGGTAGTATTTATTTATAATATATTGATATATTCCAAAAGGGTGGAGGGTAGGAAAATAGTTTAATTCTATGATAAAGAAATTTATATAGGATAAGATATATTAAAAGTATATTAAATTTTACTTTTTAATGCACATAGTTTCAATATTTGGGTATTTCATCACCAATAAAGGGATATATATTGACTGTTCTCTGAAAAAGGAAATGAAGGAGTGGCCCATATCTAAATATATAATAAAAATTCATAGTTTTTTTAGAATAAATAGTTATTAAAAACTATGTTTTAGAATAAAATTACGATGCTAAAACCTAATAACCTAGATTACTCAGAAGAGGGTAATGTTTTTTACACCCCAGTGAATGTGAATAATGCTTCCATAAATTGAAATATAGGCCTACCACTAAACCAGTACCCATTATTCATGCATGTGAAGAACTTTTAATGTTATACAGTTTTCTTCAAATAAGTTATTATGTAAAGTATTGATGAAAAATAATAATGTTATAGCCTACACCTTAAGGAAGTTTACAGTTCATTAGATGAACCATCTATCACATTATCTATTCTTGGCCATTGCGACCATATCATTAATTATATAAAGAAATTATTTTGTGGGGAGAACTTTGAAATATATATGGATCATAAAATATTGAAATATTTATTTACTCTTAAGAAACACAATAATCTCCAATGAAATGGTGGGATATTTTTAAGAATCGAAATCCTCTATGTGGATTCAATATCTATTCTATATCACACATGGTTTCCGAGAATAGGTGTTTTAGAAGAGAGATCATGGCCTGTTGAAGTTTCACCCCCCTTACAATCCCTCATTCTGTACCCCTCATCCACCTCTTTCTACTCTTTCTTCTCTCCCCCATTGGTCACATCAAATATATGGTTTACTTTTCCAATATTCTTCCATTCATTTAGATCTCCGTTTATTAGGTTTAGGATTTTTTGTCACATTTCTGTACTTTTGGAATTGATTCTCCATCAATGGAAGGATGATTCTTGTGTTTTAGTGTCATCATCAATTTTGAAGATATGTTTATTATTCTCCATGTTTTGATTATTCAAAATGATTTGGTACTACAGTCCATGTCTAGGTGAATGTAATGGTCAACAGTTTCAAAGCTAGGCTGCATTCTATCTACTATATCACCATTATCCTTTTCTCCCTCCCCAATCAGATAGGTGTGGCATCCATTGAAGTAGTTTTGGGATGTGTTTTTTGGGTGGTGGACGGTTCTATGCATTGAAGTCGACAATAATAGTTTCGAAGGTCGTGGTTGATCATCATGGGTGGTTATTACTCAATGTTGAGTCATGGATAGATTCTTCTATTCTATGGATTTATATTCTAATTCTCTACTATAGTGTGTTCTGGTGTGGTGGTTATTGGTGTGGCTTGGAGATGTGTTGTAAGGAAGGATATGATGTTCCAAGAGTCTGGACTAGCATTCAATATTTTTTTCTAGTGAAAGAAATTTTATATCAAAGGTCACCACTCTCCTTAAGTCTTATATATTTCGAATATGCTCTAGATTACTGCTCAAACGCTTCCATTTTAGGTCAGTCATGTTTTTTGTATATTTTGGAGGTTTTACGTTCTATTTGGGTGGGTTTTAGTGATCGGTAGGTGCTTCCTTGGATATGGTGTTCATGATGGTCTAATATTTGTGTTTTTTATGTTTCACCTTCAATAATGAAGTCAATTTCATTAGTTTTGTTCTTCCTCATATATCCCTTATGGATGGTGATATTCATTATTGGATGGACTACCCACAGTGTAAATGGTAGTTTCTAGTGGACATTCATTCTGTGTGGTTGTTAGTTTTCTGGATTTGGTAGTTGTGTTTATGGTGTTGACGGTGTTCCAGTGGTTCCCCACCAGCACAGTTGGTGTGGGGGAATATTAATGGAAGGTGCACTGATCTAGGTGGTTATCATCCTAATCCATTGATGTATTCTTATCCTTATGTTTTAATTTTTATTGTGAATCACATGAAGGAGTTGGAATGAATTTTCATTTTAAATTTCAATTTTGTGTCATGGTGTCTTTGAGGATCCCACTGAGCCATTAAATTTTTCTTGGAATATAAAAAATATGGATTTTTACGAGGATATCTTATTGAATAAAATGTATAATCAAGATACTACCATCATGAGAATGTAAATAAAGTGAATTATCCTATATGAAAAATAAAACTGAAAACCTTATCAATGATGTCAATTGAGAATGATCCAATCATATTTGACATGTAATGGAAAATCCTGGGGATCATATGTCATGACCCGTCCTAGTGGGGCCCATATCGTGACTCCCTAAACCCACCTCTAATAGGCCAGGGGCTGGTGACTAGCACCAAGCAGTTATATCACTAACATGGTAGCCAATTCTTATGTACCTGTACACACGCAGACATCTCTAAGACCACAAATGTTGAAATGTAAACTCTACTAAGGAACAAAATGAATTTAAATAACTAAACCCAACCAACAAAGTACAATGATAAGTATACTAGGCTAGAATAGAAGCCCAGAAAAAACAAGAGTCTGCAAACTACAATGTCCAACCTGTAAGAGAAAATATGTATTGGGACTACTGCTCATAGTTGTATGAACACCTCAGCCTATAGGGAATTGAAAATGCTTGGCTTGGTCTTGGTCTACCCTAGACTCCATCAAAAGGTCTCTCATACACACAAGACATGACATGTGCAGGAAAAGCCCTGTAAGGGGTCAGTATAACAGTACTCTGTAGAGGTCCCTGAAAACCACAAAGCAATGTGAAAAGTAAAGGTACAGTAATATCTACATAGTATATGTTTAATGAACAGATAACAAGATAAGAACATCTATATATAGTCGAAACCAAGCCACATAGTCTAGAGAAAAGTCACATGACCATATACCCATGCTAGGGGTTTAGTTCGAAGATTCCCCAAAGCACTCATCTAGGAGTACTCCCTCAAAGAGTCTGATAGCTTTAATGGCGTATTTCCATGAAGTAATATTCATTTGGAAAATCCATGAGAGGTATATATTCTCATTCCAGGAGAACACACTCATATGTGGGGAAAGATCATGACACATATATTAGGATAACTGTTATGGCCTTTGAAGATACCACAACTCATCCAGATTCACCTGCTAAGTAGATGGTCAGCATCTTGTAGGATTAGTCACACTGAAGCTTAACTCTACCAAGGGTAAATAATGGATATAAGGACTCTCTCTAGGCCTCTTGGTGGGATACCTGACTTTATCTTGGATAGTCCTGTTGAAGGGATCGTACTCCTGAGGATAATAATGATACCCGACCTTCATGCCAACGAGAAAAAGGGGAACAAAGCCAAAGGAAACTTGTATCTGGAATATAGGAAATGGAGATCATTCCATGTTTCTAGGATATACACTACATGTAGAAGGGGTCACACACCCTGTCTCGTGAATTCGAGTATATCCCATGTTAAACCGTATGATTAAGAGGGAAATTCTATTTAGAAAGGTAAGTACACGACGAGTAGGATGGACCACATGCCATGTCCGTGTAACAGGGGACCGGTTTGTGTATTTATCCATGTGTATGTGCACAGATTCAACATGTGTGTGTCATCTCATGTTACCGATATAAAGGGAATCCCTTATAGTAGACATGGTCTTGTGGTGTGGTGGAGTATACAACTGTGTACTCCACCCCTTGTCTGTGTATCATCTAAGAAACACACCGAGTCCCACTTAAGGAATGACATGACATTTTATTCAGAGAACACATCATGTCATTGATTAAAATACCACGAAACACTAGCTGTTGGAGAGATGGTCCCACATGGAGTGTTCTTTAGAATACATGTTGTGTTCATTAAGATTTTATAGACAACGTAGTTCTTCATCTGGCATTATGGGAGATTCTCCGTTATTTTATTTGGACATCCAATCAACATAAAACTCAAGGGTTTTGGTCGACCCAACACCGTGAATTAGATTTAGTTTGTTTCGAACCTAAGATCAGCCCCAAAAATGTGTTCTGATTTTCTAGCATGAATAACCATTGAAGAATAGGTTCTCCCAAATTTCATTGATTCATCCCTTTTTATTGTCGTCGCACCTCCTATGGGTCATCACAATGTCATATTTTTATTTTGGGATCGTTGTGCCATGATAAGGGCATATAAAAATTCCTCATTCATATCCTAACAAAGAATATAAATAACGCAAGGAAGAGGGGAAAGAAATTAAAACAAAAAAGGAGGAACAAACCTCCACCATTGTTCATCACAACATTAATCCACTCTTGTTAGAAAGTTTAAATGGGGAAAATTAATAACATTTAAATATGAAAAACGAATCCCTAAGAATGAACTTGATAAAGAAGATCCCACCTGCCCAAATGACGATGGGCTGGTCAACCAGTTTATGGGTTGATCTATGTTCATCATTTAATCAAAGAACAACGAAGAAGAAATTTAATTCATAACCCCTACCTCGAGGAGGGATTGATCGCTGACGAAGGGATCACACTACCATCATCATTGAGATCCATCAAATCTAATGGGGTAGCAATTTTAAATTTTTATTCATCATCATTCATTGTCGAGAGTTCTCTCTAATGATCCATGAATTCTCCTGAGATTCTCTCTATCTTCTTCCAATGACCAGCTTTCGATTAACCCATTAAAAGGAGGGAATACATTTTAGATATCTATCACGCTGAGTCACTACTGTTACGTTGCAGCATTAATGAGTCAGCATTTTTATTTCAAAGTGATTATGTTGTTCTATTAATTATCGAAATAGCTTCCCCATCATTGTGTTGTAGTGAACATTTCCAAATAAAATAAATAAACATTTCAATTTATTTTTTTTACCTAAAACGTTCAAAAATTAAATTTTTCCCATGACATGTTACAGTCAAATATTGTCCAATTCATATGTAATGTCATCGTGTTGGATGTAATGGGGACCTCATAATTTTAATCCAAGAATCCTTTTCAAATCTTTGGCAACCACACACACACCACTGACTCACATAACCTAAAAAAGTTCAAACCACCATTTCGGGCTCACTGGGCCTTGGAATGACGTGTTGCCTCTATTCTTGGTCTCAAAATAATTCCATATAATATTAAAATTATTACATGGGAAATATGAGAAATTACATTCTCCCCATATTGGGGCTTTGCATCCCTTAAAAGACAAAATAATGGCTACTCAAAAAGATGTGGATACTGGTCACAAATCTGAGTCTCCTGCTCCCATGTGCTCCCATGAAAGATCTTTTTCTGCCACTGAAAGTGCACCAATGTAATCGATCATCCAGGTAGAATCATCTTCTACTAATCCTTGATCTCTAGTGGGTACTCAAAAATGTTCTCTCCCTCCATGATGACCATATCTTTCCAATTTATGACGTGTGATGGGTCATTAATATACCTCCTCAACTAAGACACATGGAAGACATCATGTACTCAGTGCAACTGCGGTGGTAGAGCTAAGCGGTATACCATCTCACAAACTTTTTTCATTATCTGGAAAGGTCTGATGAACCTCACAGATAGCTTTCCACCCAAGACAAATTTACATTAACCTCATTGAGGTGAGACATGAAGGAAGGAATGGTATTTTCCCCCGATCTCCATAGGTCTCTATCATTTCTAAGCATAAGACATTTACCAGTTCGGTGTAGTCTCAGTCTACTCCTAGAATATCTTCACCTTCTCGGTGGTAGCTTGCACTAGCTCTAGACCCATAAGTTCTGACTCACCCGGTTCGATCCAAAAGACCAGTGACTGGAATGGTCTCCCATATAAGGCATCAAAATAAGATATACTAATGGTGTAGTGGTGGATGTTTTTGTATGCAAACTCCTCCAGTGGTAGGGCTTCCTCCCAACTACGATGAAAGTCCACGATACATGTGCGCAACATATCCTCTAGAACCTAAAGGGTCCACTCAGTCTGCTCATCCGTCTGGGGATGGAATGTTGTGATTTAACATAACTGGGTCCCAAATGCCTCTTATAATCCCTTCCACAAAAAGGATGTGAAACAATCAACATGCTCTAAGACAATCATCGATGGGATACAATGAAGCCAAAATATCTCATGTATGTAGAGGCGTCCCAGACCCTCTATTAAGCTTTACTCCCTAATGTCTAGGATGTGCGTCAACATGGTGAGTCGGTCAACAATCATGCAGATAAAATTGGTCCCCTTGGACGTTCGTGGAAATCTCGTCATAAAGACCATCAATATCATCTCCAACATATACTCAGGTACCTCCAAGGGGTGAGCTAATCCTGCAGAATCCTATCGATTAGTCTTCACCTGTTGGCATGTAAGGCACCAGGAAATGAACTCCGCTACTACCTTCTTCATTCCTAACAACCAAGGATTTTGTCAGAGATCTTGATATACCTTTTCCACATTGTGGTGTACCACCAAGGGGGATGTATGAAACTCCCCCAATACCTCCTCCCACAATGCCAATGGAACAACAGTGCATCCCTTGAAAAGAACAACATACTCCCCACCTTGAAAATATCTATTAGGATCTTGTCCTATAGAGAACTGATCACATAATTCCTCATAGTCGACATCCCCAATATAGACCTCTCTAACTCTCTCTATGATTTTAGGGGTGAAAAACCTTGAATAAATGTAAGATGCATCCTCTATCTCCACAAAGACTAATTGTGACAAGGCCAACTACTCCGTCACCTCACTCAATAGTTGTGAGCATGATCATTTTCTAATAGAATCTTCCACCTTGTTCCCCATCCCAGGATTATAGATGATCTTGAAATTGTAGTCCATTATAAACTCTAGACAATTCCTCGGTCCTTGATTCTGATCCTACTGTGAGAAGATGAATTTGAGGCTCTTGTGGTCAAATTAGATGATAAACCGCTCTCCCCTAAAGTAGGTTTGCTGCATCCTCAATGCAAAGATTACCACTATCTACTCAGGATCATGCGTCGCATAGTTCATATCGTTCGGTCTTAGATGGCGTGAACCATAATAAATCATAGATTGTGCCCACATCCGGACACAACCGATTCTAATCACTGATGTGTTGTAGAAAACTATGTACTCGACATCCTCCTATAGCAATACCAAGATCGGGGCTCTCATCAAACTCGGACTCAACTAACCAAAATCCTAATGGAACTTCTATATCCACAAGAAAGTTTGACCCTTCCTGGTCATGTATATCATTAGTGCTAATATCCGGGATAAATTGAGGATGAATCTACGATAATATATTTCCAACCAAAGGAAGCTCAACACCTCAGTCACACTCCATGTTGGCTCCCATGGAAAGACTGCCTCCGCCATGGCTAAGTCCATAGCTAATCCATTTACTAAGATGACATATACCAGAAAGTAGACATCCTAAATCTCCAACTGGCACTTCGGGAGCTTTCCATAAAGATGGTTCTCTCAGCGTATGTCTAGAACCATCCGTAGGTGTCTCGCGTTCTCCTACTCTGATGCCGAGTACACGAGGATGACTTCGATAAAGACCACTACGAACTGGTCTAAATATGGATGTAATATCTAGTTCATAAGTCCCATGAACACTGCGGGGGAATTCTTCATGCCAAAATGCATCACAATGTACCCATAATGACCATAGTGACATATAAAAGTCTTCTTCAATATATCCTTGTCTTGTACACGTAACTTGTGCTAACTCGGTCGAAGGTCAACCATCGAGAACCATTGTGCTCCTCTTAGAGAATCAAAGAGGTCGTCGATCCTTGGAATTGGTTACTTATTCTTCACGGTCACTAGGTTTAGACATCAGCATTCCATGCACAACCTCAAACTCCCATCCACATTGATGGGAAACAAAACTAGGGCCATCGAGGGTGAAATAATGGGTCATACGAATCCCTTACCTTGAATGTCCTCCGACTATGCCCTTTGATAATGATATCTATGAGATCCATCAGATACACTTGTGAGGATATCTGTGTCATCCTAGGGTGTATGTCAATGGAGAATTCAATCTCCATTCGGGGATATAGTCCTGGAATATCATTGGGAAAGGCGTCCTCCTACTCCACCACAACTACTAGGAACTAGAAGCTCACAACATCTACTACTGTGAGGTTAAGGCTAGCTATGTCAGGAGTGATTAGCTACAACCTCATATGCATGATCACATCCTATGTTGCCAGTGTCACTTTTTCACTAATAAAGGAAATACTCATCCCATCGCTGGAGACACACCACACTCTTTGCCTAAAAAAGCCAATCTGGGCATGAACCTAAGATAACTACTCCATCCCAAGAATGAAGTCGTAAGTCTTTGAAACATCCACCATGAGGTTCCAACTAAAACTCTACCCTCTAAGGGTATGATCACAATATATGCAAAGGTGCTTGATCATCGAGTCCCCTCATGTAGGTGTCTCTATGAATAAGGGTCGATTCAATGGCTCTACTGAAATCTAAAGGTTTCACACTAGACTTGTGGTGAGGAAGGAATAACTGGAACTTGTTTCTATAAGTTTGGAAGCTAAGGTAGAGAATACACATATCATATCTCAAATCATTCCTAGAGTCCATAGGTTATATGCCTCGATTGCATGCATCTTTCCCCACCCCAGTCCCCCAGCTCACTGAGCCTAGTGCGGACTTCCTCGGGGTCGTGGTGGAAGTAGATCGATGCATCCTACACCAATTTCAACTCTCCCTACTCCTCTTCCACTTCTACCATATATATGATTTGTCTTCTCACTCTCAGCCTATACCTTAGTGGTCTATCCACCACATCTTTTTCAGATGCTCGACAGGTCGGGCAGTCTCTAGCGAGATGTCCCTTACCGTCATACGAGTAGCATCGCCTCTCCCAAGGCTGGTTGGATTAAGCCTGAGAGCCATGGACTATTGATCCCCTATCAGGAGTCCTCCTATGACGTCACCCATGTGCCAAACACTATGACTGACATCAGCTCCCTATTGTCGATTTCTCTACACCTGTCTACCTGCTACTAACTACCGTCAGCTACCTCTGTTCTACCAATAATCTCTCGAACACCAAGGCTCTCTCGAGCACTATATCATAAGTCAAAATTCATAAGGCACCATAGTAGCTCCGATGTCGCATCTGAGACCTCGCTCAATACTCTGAGCTCTGATGTACGAATCCCAAACTATATCCATCGAGTACCTATAATGGTTGGTGACCCTCGATGAATAGTCATCCACTGTCAAACATCCCCACTAGAGATAAACAATCTCATGGATATGAAATTCTATCAGTGTAATAAGATATAACACCTCCCTAATGAGTCTCTCAAAATATACCCATGAACGAATCTCCTTGTCTTGAGTCTATGTTTTCAGACTCCACAATCATCCCACTGAACCCTGGAGAAGGCTCACACCTAGGATCACCATTTGTTCTGATGGTTTCCTCACTAGATGGAAAACTCTGGTCACTGCCACAAGATAATCCTCAACTTCATGAGGGTCAGGATAGCCTTGGAACCTAAGGGGTATTTCTTTCTATAACTCATTAAGAATGCTCATCCTATGCCCCTCGTCCTTAGATACTGTTGGTACCATGGGTTGCACCACTGGTGGTGGTATAGCAGGTGCACCACTTGAAGGTAACGCATGGGGAACTGGTCCCTATATCAAAGACTCGTCGCTTAGGGGGTCATCCCTATGATAGAGATATTGAATCCTAGTGGGTATGCATCACGAAGGCATTCTGTAAAGAAGAAGTATGCACCATAGTCAATGAGTATATCTAGAGATCTGACACAAACAACATGGAAAACACAACCCATTCCTATATGTTTCTTGTGTCATTCGTTTATGACCCCGTAATTAGTTTTTTCATGTACCCAGTTGAAAAGAAGGTTATAAGAGTCCTAGTGTATGGATACGTTGGCCGCCCCCACCAACACTAGAGTCTCTATCCTAAAATTTGAGCTCGAAACACTTAACACGGTTTCCCAAATCCAATCTCACAGACTCTTGGTCTTATGGTTATACCGACCACATTTGATGCCACTCTGTCACAAGCCGTCCTAGTGAGGCCTATGCCGCGACTCCCCAAGGCCACCTCCAATAGGCTTGAGGATGGTGACTATTACTATGTAGGCATATCACTAACGTGAGTGGAAATTCCAATGTGCCTGTATATACCCACACATCTGTAAGACCACAAATACTAAAATCTAAAAACAACTAAGGAAAACAATTCATGCATATAACTAAACCCATCCAATAGAGTATAATAGGAAGTAAACTAGGCCAGAATACAATCCCACCAAAACAAGAGACTGCAAACTAGTAATTAAAACCATTAAGATCAAAGATGTACTGGGATTATTTCTCATAGTCATTGGAACACAACGACTTGTAGGGAATTCAGAAATCATGGTCCAATCCTAGACCACCCTAGAGTCCATCAAAAGGCTGCTCCTCTCCACAAGACACGACACGTGCCGGAAAAGCCCGTGCAGGGGTGATTATAACAATACTCTTTAGAGGACCCCGAAAACCCCAAAGCAATTTGTAATGTAAAGGTATAATAATATGTACATATTATATTTCTACTAAACATATAACAAGTGAAATAAATCTAGATATACTTGAAATCCAGACCAATATTTTAGAGACAAGTCACTTGACTGCTTACCCATGCCAGGGGTTCAGTTCCAAGATTCCATGAAGCACTCATCTTGGATAACTCACTCCAATAGTCTGATATCTCTAATGATGTCTGACAGAGAAGTATTGTTCATGAGGAAAATCCATGAGATATAGATACAGTCAATCTAGGAGAACGCACTCTTGAGTGGGGAAGGATCCCGATACACAGATGAGGATCACTACCAGGGCCTTACCGGATACCACAACACTTCTGAATTCACCTACTAAGTAGAAGATCGATGTCCAATAGGATTAGTCATGTTGATACATAACTCTGAAAACATTAAAACATGACAAATTAATAACTAGGAAAGAACCCAATAAATAAGATCCCCCGCACATGAATGTCAATGAATGGGTCAACCAGTTTGAGGTTTGATCCACATTCATCGTTAAATTAAATAATGAGGAAGAAAAAATTTAAAATGTAACACTTTCCTCAAGGAGGAATCGATCGCTAACTATGGGATCATGCTACCATTGTCACTGAGTTCCTTCAACCCTGTTGGCAGAGTGATTCAAAATTTTTATTTATGGTCATTCTTTTTTTAGTGTTCTCTTCTAATATCGCTGAAATTTCTATATTTTCTCTCAGTCTTATGCCTACAACCAACATTCAATGAACCCATTTAAATGAGGGAACACATTTCAATGTTCCTTTACGATGAGTCGTTTCCATTGCGATGCAGCATTAATGAGTCAACATTGTTGTTTCAGGGTGATTATCTTTTTCCATTAATTATCGAAATAGCATCCCCATCATTGCGCTACAGAAAAAATTTCAAAATAAAATAAAATAAACTTTTTAATTAATTTTATTTTATTTTATTTTACTTCAAATGCCTTAAAATTAATATTTTCCCTTAACCCGTGTGATTCAGGGTTAGGCCTATTCTTAGGTAAATTTGTCACCTCAGATGTACTGGTTCCCACATATTTTTAATCTGGGAATCTATTTGGATACTGCCACACTCACGCACACACGCTGACTCACTTAACATAATAAAAAGTCAAACCACCATTTCAGGCTTACTGAGGCTCAGAATGATTTTTAAAATTTGTTCTTCGTCTTGAAATAATTCAACATGATATTTGAAAATAATACACAAAAAATTTGAGAAATTTCATCCTAAACTAAGGAACACCATCATTCCATTAAAAAATAATTTGTATGCAATCCATTCTATAGAGTACAATGGTTTCTCAAAGAGATTATGTGAATCTAAAGACTAATGTTAATGCTATAAGTAATAAGAAATCATTGTATATAAAAATTATTCAAGAAAGATTTATATGATTTGGGCGACATCGATGAGTACAATAAAATTGGGAGACATAGAAGGATCTGTTGAATGATATACATAAACCAACATTATCCACTAAACCGTGATGGATAAATATGTATTTAGATCTATGAGGGCACTATTTGGGGGAAAATATAATGAAATAGATTTTAGAATATACGTAAAATTTCCTAGTCTTTTATAAATTCATGAATGAATGTAAAATGTATAATGGGATGATATAACCATTACCCATTCCTATATGAAAAATGAAAAACATAAAAATGCACATGTCCACTAGTTTTATGATGTTATCACGAGGAAATAATGGAATAAGTCTTATGGTGGATTTTAAATTATAAAAAATGATTATTTAATTTCTATTTGGGAGAACATATCAAAAAATAAACATTCAATTATACATATCAAGGATGTGTTGAGGTTAAATGGGACACCACTAATACTTATATCTAATCAATAAAAATGGTTTACCTCTATATTCTAGTAATTTATTAGACATGATCCATAAAATTCATTAAAATTTAATATGGATTATCGCCCCAGTGTAATTGATAATATATTTATATTATAAAGACACTTGTGGATATGTTGATAGCATGATCGATAGAATTCAAAGGAGGATTGGATCACCATCATCCTCTAGTCAGTTTCTCATACAATAATAGTCTTAACTCAATCATACAAATAGATCCATATGGATCACTATAAGGTAATAAATATATAAAACTGGTGTGGTGAGATTTTGTAAGTGAATTCATGTTGTTGGGTCCTGAAATTGTTGAGGAAATTTTAGAGAAGGTCAAGACCATTCTGTTTCACTCACGACATCCAAATGTTTATATAAGAGATATATTTAATTTTTCAACAATACCAAATGTTAGAGGTTGGATATAAGGTCTTCCTATGAATATACCCATGTAAGATATCCATGATATTTTTTTATGAAGGGGAAGCTATGTCCTAGGTACATTAACCCCTTTGAGATTATTGATCCCATCGGGGCCATGACCTATCAACTAGCACTCCCTCTAACCCCTTATCATGTACATGATTTATTACAAATATACCTCTGGAGGATTTAAATTCAAGATCCTCTACATGTAATGATTTCAGAGATGAAATAGTCGGAAAATTATCTCCCTTATGTGGAAAATATGGGTAATAACCTTGATTATAGAGATAAATTCCAATATAATAAAAACTCACATATTCAATGCATAATACTGGAAGAAAAAGTACAAGAGGATAACTATGAATTAGACGAATCCATGAATTAAAAGTAACCTCAACATTTTTCCAAATATTTTATAAACCCAATTTTTGAGTAATGAATTTCTTGAGGGAAAAATATAATATCCCATAATCTTACCAATGGAATTCCTGTAATTATATTTTATATCATATTAGTAATATAATATTATAAAATTCACACACAACACATGATAAAACCATGTAAATATTGTTATATTAAATTAAAAATCACATTTAGATATTGATAATATCCACAAGAATATATAGTATTACAATTTTTTAACAAAAAGGTACATAACATAATAAAAATTGTAAAATTTGGATTTTCTCAATCCACCATAATTATCACACTCATGAAAAACACATTATAAATGAATCAGGATTTGAATAATGTAATATAAATTTTGAGAACCAAAATATATAACAATGAGAGAAAATAGAATGTTTAATTAATGAAATTTGTTGATTATATAGAATGTGTGGATCCCATATGAAAATTAAAAAAAATAACCACTAAAATAGTTGTTGGATTGAATATGTAGATGTATATTTATATTTGATGGAAGAATACAAGAGGGGGGGGGGGGTAAATGGTAGGTTTTGAAAAACATTGTTTTTAAACACACGAAATTAGTTTAAATGATTTTAACCTAATACAATTCACCACAAAAACTAACAACCACAACTGTATTGAATATAAAGGTATGATATGATGTAATACTATAAGAAAAGTAAAGCAATTGTATTCAAGATAAATACAATAATCAGAGTTATACAATAGTGAAGGATTCTATCATAAAGAGTATAGAATCAATCGATATAGTATGAAACAGTATGAATGTAATTGATATAATTACAAATGAATATTGAATGATGAAAGGAAAACAATACGATTCCCTTTCTTAAAAGAAACAGCAGCGGAAACATAAAAGTATTACAATTATTTTGACCCAAAGAGAAGGGTTATCCTTTCACCTAGGATAAGAGGTCTGTCTTACCACCACCTTGGTAATCCCTCGATAAGATGATCGGTACATCTGTCTTACTAACCCCACAATCCCTCGATACAATGATTGGTACGTCTGTCTTCTTATCCCTGCAAGCCCTCGATATGATGATCGGTAGTGCCATCTGCTTATCCCTAGCAGCCCTTGATCGTTATCACCTGATCGAATGCACAGAGCAAAACAAAGAAATTATAGAAATACCATAACTATGAACAAGCCTTTCACATTTTGTAATCTCAAGGCTTTCGCACGAAGCAGGAGAGAAGTCGCAACGTCTCTCTCCAGAACATGATAGAAGAATAGTCTCACTCACACTTGTATTCTTGGTTTCAAATGACCTCTTATTTAAAGGCCTCATGTTCCAATGGTCACATTTTCTACAATGGTCATATTTCTCAGGAAATCTCGGAGGGACTGGGACACCTAGAATTATAATGGTCATATTGAAACAGGAAACACGACATCATTTTGATTAGTTTATAACTAACTCTACGACATAATTTTAGTTAAAACAAAAGATATATGAAGATGATAACCATGATTAAGATTAATATGAAACATGTGTTTTTGATAAAGAACAAAAAAATGTAAGTAATGACAGTAATGTATGTGTACTATAAGTATTAGTTTAATGTATTTGATATGATACAAAGTGAGTAAGATTCATAAAACTCAATACGAATAGCAGAGTCTATATGATTTCCAGAGTCAGTACAATAAGCATGGTTAGTACGATCAGCATGATCAATATGATAAAAATGGTCAGTACGATCATCATGATCAGTACGATAAGCATGGTCAGTACGATCAGCATGGTCAGTATGATAATCATGGTCAGTATGATCAGAAATGTCAGTACGATAAGCAAGGTTAGTACGATAATCATGGTCAGTACGATCAGCATGATCAGTACGATAAACATGGTAAATAACATTTATGATTTCCAAAACAAGATATAAAAGTCAAAAGAGATCTTTTGACTCAACAATATCCCCCTTTTTGGAAAGCACAAAACAGAAAGTAAAAACAAAAAGATGTACTTATCTCCCCCTAAGTTATTGAAAAGTCTTATGAATATGAAATTGAATATAACTAACTCCCCCTTAGGTATGAATTTTACTAAGGATTGTATTCGTTGATTTTACTTGATTTAGAAGTATTTGATTAAAACATTCTCCCTTCGTTAAACATTCCCCCCCTTATAAAACATTATCCCCCTTTGTGATTTAAAAAAATAATGGGGTAATCTTGATTTTCGTGAAAGAGTTAGTGAAAATAAATTCAAAACAAAGGAAAGGGTAACAAAAATCTCATTACGTTAACAAATGTTTATAGAGTTCATGAAAAGAAAACAAATATAACACTCATTTGTTTTCTCTTTCATTTTCCTTTTTTATCAACTCATGAAGAAAGACTTTCAGATTTTTGATCTCTTTCATGTCTTTAGATATAGAATCACCCTGAGATCTGAGAAGCTATTTTTGGTTGGCAAAAAGCTGATCTAGATTCTTGATGGTCTCCTCCTGGACCCTAATTACATATTCAAGAGTATCAATTCTGTCTTGTAAATTCTTGGTATTTTTGGATAACACAGAATTTTGTTACTTAAATAAGACTAATTCATCTTTGAAAGACTAAACCTTCGAAAAATCATACTGAAAAGCATTCATTCTCTCTTTTAACTCTTTCACTGAAGGAATATCAGCTCCATGGGTATTTAAAAATTGATTCATCCGTTCAACAGTTTCGTTGTCAGGCTTATTGAAAGCAATTGCAATATCATTTGAAATTATTTTTAAGTCTTCAATTTACACTTCATGATCATTTACTGAGCTCTATGTTTTGTATGACCACATAGTCATTCTATTACATGCCTTCTTATGAACAACCAGATGTTTAGATAGAACTTTCAAATTAGCTTCAACTGACAAAACTCTATTTTTAATTCTCTTACAGAACCAAAATTATTTTTCTGATTTTCAGTAATGAAATCAATTTTTCCTTGAAGCCTGGGAAAATAAGGGATGGTCTTCTAAATTATCCTTAAAACATGAACAATGTAATCACTTTTCTAAGGAGAAATTGTCTGTTCTGAATCTGTATCCTCATCGTACGAAACCAGTTCATCTGATCTGTTTGATTCTACCACTGAATGTTTTCCTTCTTCTTTTTTCAATATCATTTCTTTCTTCTTACACTTTGTCACTAATAACGATTGTTTTTTCTGAAGATTGAGGACAATGATTCTATTGGGAATGAAATATTTCGGGAGTTTCAAAGGATTCCGCTGGTGCTTAATCGGTATGAGGAACTTGTTGAATACATTCACTCTATTTTTGAACCGATTCTTCTCTACTTTTCTTTGAGCTCTGAAAGAATTCCAAAAGAAAATATCCTTCCTCTTCTTCAACTTCCTGAATTTCATCCAAAATTTGTTTCCCTTTCTCTTTTTCTGGAAGACTCTGTATGATAGGCTCTTGATATACTTCTTATGTTATTTGAGAACTAGCATCCCCAACCATTTTCAAGACTTTAGAAACATCAAAGTCCTATGATTTTGTTTTCAAAAGAGTATTCTTTTTCTTTTTTGCCTGAAGTGTATCCTCAACCCTTAACATCTCTGCAAAAGCTTCTATTGGGTCAAGACCAAACTTCATATCACCTTTCTTTCTCTGTTCTCATTCTTTTATCCATATTTACACAAACTTCTTACTGTACATAGGTTTCTTCTTTGGATTTGAACTGGTTTTCGGATCTGATATTTGAGGATCACCAACAGATGGATTGTCTTTGGCTGGTATATGTGCCGATTGATTCTAAGCTGATTCAGCTTTTGAATCCTTAATATAAAGCTCTGAATTCTGATCAAAACATAAATTAAACTTCTTCAACGTACTCTTACTTATCCAGGAAGGCTTCAGCTCTATCAATTTTCCTTTCAATGGAATATTACAAAACATCATTCTCTCAAGAATGAACTTTGTAAGAATAGATGGATACATGATCAGATGAGACTTAGTTGCTCCAGACTTGACATTATTGATTGTTTCAAAAAACGTATCCCATGAGATTTACTTTTCTCATGTTGACAAGATAGTCAAGCATGAAGATATCAAATACTTTCAGGGTTTCTCTATCCCCTTTCAGTGGGATAAGAAAACCTTGCATCCAAAGAGGCACAAACCTGTTATCTGGAGAAAGATGAGACACTTTCCTCTTCTCTTCATTTATAAGAAACAATGACTTTTCATCATTTTCTTTGTTAAACGTACCAACTTCCTCTGGTAGTTTATGTGATGGAAAATAAGAATCACCTTCTTCTGGAACACAAATAAAGTGGGCTGTTTGCTTCACTGACATTGATATCTTTTTATCGTACACACCAAAATTGATAGTCATGTTTTTGTGGAAAGACACGGTTTTGTAGAACTGACTGACTTCATCAATAAGAACTGGATCTTGAGACCCTAGTTTTTCAACACACAAATGCTCCCAGCCTTCAAAAAAAATAATTATTTTGATTGTAGAATCGTACGAATCAATGAAGTTCTGAGAAACTAACCTTTCTCTGAAAAAGTATTTTTCTAAAAAGGTCTTTGAAGGCATTTTGGAAGGAGTATTAGCAGAGGACTGAGACATATAGGTGAATCCGATGGAAGATCGTACGAAGTCTTAAAACAGGGAGAACAAGCTTTGCCAAAAAATCTAAAAAACTTGTGTGGGTTTGGGGAGGGGGGTCTATTTATAGGCAACAAAATAATGACCGTTGGTCTTCTACAGTTGAGATTAGAAGAAAATAAATCAACAGATAGGATAAAAACAAAATATTATTATAATTATTATTTAAAAAAAATATATGTACATGCCATAGATCGTAAGGTAATTGTTGGTTTAAATAGTATTATCAGTGAGAGAAAACACAAGCGTATGAAGAGAAAGAATACGCCAAATTGTCATGCCGATGGAAAACAAATTTATTACCATAGGTAAACATATTGATGGAAAAAAAGTCGTCACCATGAACTATGCCGATGGAAAAAAACATGTTACCATTAACTGACATGCCGATGGAAAAGAAATTCATTACCATGAATAGACATGCTGATGGAAAACAAACTTGTTACCATAAACTGTCATTCCGATGGAAAACAAAGTTGTTACCATGAACTGTTGTGCCGATGGAAAACAAACTTGTTACAATGAATTGTCGTGTCGATGGAAAAAAAACCTGTTACCATGTAATGACATGCTGATGGAAAAAAAATTCATTACTGTGAATGGACGTGCAAATGGATAAAAAAATCGTTACCATGGACTGTCATACCGATGGAAAACAAAGTTGTTACCATTAACTATCGTGCTGATGGAAAACAAACATGTTACCATATATTAACGTGCTGATTGAAAACAAAAGATAAAAACTATAACTAAACATTTAATATAATAGACAGAATAACAAACTAATAACTAAACTGTCAATATGATAAACAGAAGATTAAAACAAACCAGAAGAATAAACAAATAAAAGTCATAAAAATAAGACATTAACTAAAAAATGGTCTCCCCCTTACTAGAAAAAGTTTTTTAATGTAACGATAATTGTAAAACATGAAATAAATATGAATGATTATTTTAATATAATAATTCCTAGCTTCTGTTTTATAAAATCAAATCTATCGGAAGATAATGGTTTTGTTAAAATGTCAGCAAGTTGTTCTATCGTTCCGATAAATTGTAAAATAATATCTCCTTTTTTTATGTGATCGCTAAGAAAGTGATGCCTAACTTCTATGTGTTTTTCATGAGAGTGAAGTGTTGGGTTCTTACTAATATCTATAGCACTAGTATTATCACAAATAATTTGAGTTTTGGAAAAACTCAATCCAAAATCAGTGAGTGTGTGTTGCATCCACAATACATGAGCACCACAACTTCCAGCTGCTACATATTCAGCTTCAGTGGTGGAATGTGCTACTGGGCATTGTTTCTTGCAGGACCAGGAAACCAGAGAATCTCCTAAGAAATGACATGTTCCAGATGTACTCTTTCTATCCATTCTACAACCACCAAAGTCAGCATCTGAAAAACATTTAAAAAAAATCATTTCCAGAAGTGTGAAAAAGACATAAATCCACAGTTCCTTTTAAATACCGAAAAATTATTTTCATGGATTTTAAATGAGACTCTATTAGATTAGATTGGTATCTCACACATAAGCATACGGAAAACATTAAGTCTGGTCGACTAGCTGTCAAGTATAACAAACATCCTATCATACCACTAAAAATTGATTGATCTACCGGTTTCCCAGTTTCATCAAGATCAAGTGTATTTTAGGTACCAATAGGTGTGATAATACTTTTAGTCTTGTCGTAACCATACTTTTTGATTAAATATTTTATATAATTATGTTGAGGTATATATGTACCTTCTAGTTTTTGTGAACTTTGAAAAACAAAAATGAATGTTAACTCACCCATCATACTCATTTCAAACTTTAATTTCATTAAGTTGGAAAACGAATCAGTTAAAGATTGTTGAGTTGATCCAAATATGATGTCATCAACATAAATTTGAACAATAAAAACTTTTTATTTTCCATTTTTATAAAAAGGGATGGATCTGTTGTACCTTTTTCATAATTGTTTTGTAAAAGAAATCATGTATGTCTATCATACCATGATCTAGGGGCTTGTTTAAGGCCATATAGTGCCTCGTTATGTTTAAAAACTTTATTAGGATATTTTGGGTATAAAAAATAGGGGGTTGTTCGACAAACACTTCTTCTTGAACAAAACCTTTTAGAAAAGCACATTTAACGTCCATTTGAAATAATTTGAAATTAAACTATGTTGCAAAGACTAATAGAATAAGAATAAATTCAATTCTAGCTACTAGAGAATATGTTTCTCATATTTTATTCCCTCTTGTTGATTATATCCCTTAGCAACAAGTGTTTATTTATTTCTTAAAATGATTCCATTTTCATCACATTTGTTTCTAAAAACCCACTTTACACCAATTACAGTCGTTTCTTTAGGTCTTTCAATTAATTTCCATACTTGATTCCTTTCAAATTCATTTAGTTCATCTTGCATTGCTTTAATCTATTCTTCATCTCCTAAGGCCTCAATTGGAATTTTAGGTTCGAATTGTGAAAGAAAGTCAAGATGTTCTATTTCATTTCTTAAGGAATTTCTGGTCCTTACAGGTTGATTCAAATCACCAATTATATTATCACTGGGATGATTCCTAAGAAAAACAGCATCACCCCATGGAGAAGTGCTAGTAATATGAAACATTTATTAATAATTTCATGCAAATAAATATTCAATCTTAGCAGATCTACTTAATATAATAGATAATGGGTTTCAATGTTTATTTTCACTAAGAAGTATGTATATAGTGAATTATACTTCCCAATTAGGTATTACCCTAGAAAAATCATTAGAAAAAAGATCTGTATATTATTTCACTACAAGAACATTATAAATCTATAATGTTTACTTATTGTCAACAATTTAAGAATGATAACATTAGTTTGAATTTTCTAATTGTGTATAGAAGTTTTGATTTGTTATCAAATTAATGAATATACTCATATATATAAATATAATTTTATTTTATGAAATAACATTATTTGTTTTTAAAATCAATCATACCATTATAAACTGCAATCCAATGCCTAACTAGAGAACCACCAAATTCTACAATGAAAAATATAATATTATATTCAAGGAAAACCCCAAGACAAAAAATAATAGTATGTAAATTCATAATTATTTATTCCATAACACATCCTATATGTGTTTCTAAAATAAGTCTTGTATTAATTTTTATAGGTGATGTTTTCATTATACAGGAGAATTTATTATAACTGAAAGAATATGAAAAAAAAATAAAACAATATGGTAGCATAATCTGATTAAAAATTTAATAATTCATCTTCAAGTTAATTTGATGGATGTACAATTGATAATGTATTTATAATTAAATTCACCATACCCATATACTTATAGTCCTTCCACATTCCATCATTCATTATATTCTTCAAACAAACATCTTTATAATGACCCATCTAATAATAATTATAACACCCCACTACATGCGTATGAAAAATATTCATTCCTCTACTTTGACATTTCTATATATAATGACTAGTCATATACCAAAAAATACCACATCATAATCACTTTTGAGATTTCATAAGACATTACCCAAGTTACATTTTACTACACCAATCACAAATGTAAATCATTATTTTCTTACCAATTTATTTTATTGATGGATTGTTCCCATTTTTTGGATAGCTAAATAACAATGTTTACATTTTTTCATTGTACACATGATCATCTATAAAAACCATTTCCACCTTATTTTCATTATGAAATTTTTTTCCTATCATTAAATTTTCCTAAGGCAAAACAATTTATATGTTGGATTTAATACCATCAAAAACTAATTAAATTTATTTTAAAATTCGTTCTTATAATTTGGTGTATACCTCTATAATTTGGAAAAATAAATATCTTTATACAAAACTAATAAATACTCTTCCCTTTTCCTCATTTCCAGGATTTTATTTTCTATATAAATTGAAAAAACCTTAGGAAAATATTTACCGAGAAAAATATACTCAAAATTTTCACAATCAATGGCATAAATCCATTTCCATTATCTAGTATTTATGACCATTAACCGAAATTTACTAGCTTCACAATAAAAATGGTAAATAAAAAGGGATAAAATTTTACCCATAGAAAAACCCATGAAATTAAATATATTTTATAAACTATTAATCCTACTATTATTTAATATTGAGTTAGAAGATTCACTGAATTCTGGATTATTCTACCTCATAAAATGATCAATTATCAAAATTTTCATCGGTGTTATAAATTTATTATCCCTAGAATAGATACAAACAACATTTATGGCCTATGTAAACTGATAGGTCACAACAAAAAAACATCTAAATTAAAATTTTATATATATCATGATGTTGATTTTGATAGATATTATCCTCTTCGTGACTTCCTACTTCAAATCTCCCCATTCTTATGAACAAAGCTATTCTTAATATAAATAGTTCAGATGAAGAAAAATGTTAATATTAAAATTCTATATCATGATACCCATAAATTAGAATCAGTTATGATTATTTACTAAAATTATCAAAAAATCTAATATTATCTACACCTTTTCTATGATATCAAACATAAGAACATTTCATTGAAAAATACATAAATTATTTTTTTAGAAAAGTTTCTTTTTCATGTATTTAAGAAGAACATTTATGTTTTGTGTTATAATTAGTTAGGTCATCACACGTATATAAATAAATATTAAATCACTAAGTGTAATTCTTATTAGTATCAATTTTTCCAAAAAAATATTAATTTTTTAATATATAATATTTATCTATTTTCATGACATATATTCATATGTTTCATGTTGACCACATCCTTATCTATAATCATCCTCAAATACCAATGTAAATAATTATAAAATACTATAGTATAATAAATAAATCAGTAAGAGACATTATTCTATGAATAATGATAAACATATGAAAAAAATATATAAAAAATATTTTTTTCTCAAAAAGATAAACATTCCATCGTTAATATATGGCATATTTTTTCTATTAAACCTAATATCATTTGCATACCATATAAAATATTTTGATTTAAATAAAACCACTTAGGGGGAATTGATAAATCATATAGTTAACATCAAAAAATATATTTATATAACCCTTATAATCACTCATACAAATGGTATAACATACCCTATAAATTCAAAAAATATTTTAGAAAAAACATATAATTGGTTACCTCCATCCATTATCCAATGCATTAGATAGCTATGTTGGGATCACGCATCGTCAAGAGCTATATCAGGGTAATCCATCATCCTTATATATATTTCTCATCCATAATCATAAGCAATTCCCCTAAACTAAAAAATAATTATAATTCGTGAAACATACTACTTCATCATTACACTCATAAAAATATTCTTTTCACGCATAAATTTTTTTATAAAACATTGTTTCCATTTAAAATCCTTTTTGAAAAAGCATAAAATATAGGTAAACAAGGTACTATATTGAAAATAAAATTAATGAAATTACAGTTATCCAAATGTATAATATTGGTTATGGTGGAATGAAATTATTTTAAAGACACATATGTTAAAATATATCACTTCATTTTCTATTTGTAAATATTTCCAAAACATTTCATATAAAATACATAGAATGATTCAATATGAAATAATTTTATGTAATGTATAACGTGACATAAAATTCCCATCATTATTTATTTTTGTTTGTATAAATTCACTTATAATATACTTTCATGAATATGTGTGCCGAATAAAATTATTTTTGAAATAAATTATTCATCCATTTAAATAAGGTTTATGGAAAAGTTCCCCTTACCATGAGTCTGAATCATCGCATTATTTTAAACATCATATTACCATTTTAATGAATTCCTAAAAAACTCTTTAAAAAAATGAAAATGTTTAGTTTTTTTTGGGGTTTGTCTGTGGCGAAATTGATGGAATTTTGAATTTTTCTATGATGTGCACAGTTGGTGCATTATTTTCCAAAATCGTGATCCCCCTCAGTAGATCCATGAAAAAACAAAAATATGGGGGTTCTCAATCTCAACATGGAGTTTGAAAACCCATACACCCCACTAAGAGAAAAAATTAAACCCCATTAAATTCGGTGCCCAGTTTTGATGCATGATTTTTCTAACTGTGTGTCCTAGTATAAAAAATGGGGTACCTATTTTAATTATTCTGAAAATTTAATATTAAAATTACATAACATTATTTTTCCATACCTGAAGGACCTAAATCAACCCTATACATTTTCTTCTTCCTTAGAGGCTCTAGATAGGCTATTTTGGATCCACTATACCCTCCTAGAAGCTGATCCAAGATTTTATAGTGACATTCGATCTCTTCCTAGTAGGATTCCTTTTCTCATTCTCTTTGTCCCCATTTCCCCTATTTCCTCCCCATTGATTTTTAAATCTCTATTTTGTTCGATGATATAATATTTGTTATTTTGGATCTTGAATCTAGGATTGAATATTTAATTTTACTTACTGATGTTCTTAATTAGAGTTTCCCAATTACTGATTTGAGTTACGTGTTCCTGTGTTTCTAAGGTATGTAGTTTTGTTATGATTGAATACCAAGAATAAACTTATATTTCACGATTTAACATAATTTTTTTTCATTTAAATTAAATTTTTTTATGTTCATTAAATTTTATAAAAATGATTTATAAGAAAACCCAAATTCCAATGAATTTGGGGTTCTGGATTCTATTCCCATGAAATGGTAAAAAACCAATTCCATAGAATTAGAGATTGTTTGTGAAATTGGTCAATAAATTGTGAGATTTAAATTTTTGGATTTAAATTGTAAAATTCATTTGATGAAATAGATTTCAAAATGGTGTTTGAGAAGGAAAGGCTTAAATTAGTTTTAAAATAAATCCAACAACATTATCTTGTAAAATAAAATGATTTGATTATAAATCATGTTTTGGTTTTTAAATGGAAATTTTGAATATTTCAAATAGAGAATGGGATTAAATGTAAATTAAACATATTTTAAATAAATTTTTCATCAATTAATTTTACTAGAGCACATGAAATAATAGGTAGTTAGTGAGTTATTTGGATAACACTCTTTTAACACTTTAAACATACAATATAACATAGTAAGAATGTCACATCATTCATGTGATTGTGATTAGGCCTATTAGGTCAGTATTGAAGGGACATGTGTATATACATACTTCTATGATTCACCTTCGACTTTATTAGGATCTCATATCATAAAACTATTATATATTTTAGAACATGACCACCTCGGTCTATTGTTATTATTTTCAAAATACTATTTTTTTAATATATTTTGAAAGACTTATAAATTTATATAATCTAAATTTATAATGTTTATTTATCCAGTTTTAAAAGTATTATTTAATTTGAAATGTGATCCATTATTTTATTATTTATTATTTTGAATTGTTAATTCTACTTATTTAAAATTGAATGAATAATATTGTTAATAAAATGTTGGATTATTCTTCAAGAATATTTAGTGAGACACTACTAGGATTTAATCTCACACCATAATCATGCATTCATGTGTTTGTAGATTATTTTTTCAGGCTTGAGTAAGGGTATGATGCCACTTAGAAGATGTAGTAGCTTTTTATCCCTAGTCATGGGGAGTTGTGTCCATTAGGATGTGGAATTTTACCCTCATATTTTATGGAACTTTTCTATAGTAATTTTATTTTTATTCACTATTTCCTTCTGGAACACTTCCCCCTGTTTATTTTTCTTCTGATCATAGTGACTTGTAACAATTTGTTTTGTTTTGTTTATTGAAAGATATTTCCCGCATGCATAATTTTTGATGTTAAGTTCTTGTTGATAACCCATTTGTATAGGGAATTCCTTCGGGATATTTTAGATCTTGCTCAGTAATTGGATTAATAGGGAACCTAGGTATTATTTGGACAATGGGTTATCATAGGATAGGGTGATGCATCTTTTCATGATGTGTGTATGTAGTTGGTTAATCTTTTCGGGACATACGAGGTAGATGCAACTGATTTATTAGTTAGATTTCATTGTAATGAAACTTATGTCACCATGGGTGGTTGGGGAAATAATTTTTGAGGATTAGTTCCACTATTTATCCTCATTTTTACTTGTATAGGATGAAATCCATGTCTTGTGTTTCTATGTTTTGTGATTAATTTTCCTTGTTTCTATTAGTGATTGTAAATATGATGTCATGAGTGTTGGCTTTTGATGTGGTGTCACATCACTCCACATATATTACTTGTGAATTAGAACCATGATGATGTTTTGGATGAACCTCAATTATAAAATCCTCTTATGGACATGAATCTAGTTGATGTGATCATGTCTACTATCCAGGCTCTAGGACATGAACCATCACTAGTTATCATTTAGGGTCCATCTGTTAAACCTTACATGAGATGTTTTTTGGAATAATTATTAAGAGTTAATTCACTATAAGCCACCATCATTCAAAGAATCCAGTGATTCTCCAAAGGAAGAAGAATGGTTGAGCATGATTGAATGATTTTTTTGATTCATGGAGACACTAAAAAAATAATGGTCATGTGTGCTACCATAATGATTGAGGGACTAAGAAGGAGATGGTGGGACACTATGGTGATAATAAGGAAACATGATATATTAGATTATAAATACATCTATACATGTTTCTCTGATCAATTTTAACCATATATAATGCTTTCTGCTAAGGCTATAGAGTTCTTCAAAATCAATCCAGCTCACACAACCAAGACCGATTATGAATGTTTTTTCTAATCTTGTTCATGTTTAACCTGATATTATATTGAATTAGAGGATGTTGACTCAATGGATTGAGTTTGATCATCAATCCAATATTCTTTATTTGTTTTTCATGCTTAATATTCCCTATTATAATGTGGTTATCAATAGAAATCTACTGGCCAAAAGGACCAAGCTGGCATGTTGTGGTTGATGATAGTTTTTTTCTCCTAGTTATAGGGTCAATTATTCTAATGGAATGAGGAAGATTTATATATGCGATGTTTTTTATATAAATAATGATTTTTTAGACCTCTTTTAGTTCCTAGAAGAGAACTATTGATTTTTAACCCATGTATAAAGCTTAGGAATTCAAAGAGGTTTTTCACTGAGGCACCTAAGATATGTGATTTCTGTAGATGATTAGGTCACAAGAAGAGGTTTAGAAATGTGTATTCCACTCATCACATGGTCATAGGATTTTAAAAAACTTATAAAACTATGGGGAAATAATATGATTAATTGAAAATGGGGTTCAAGACTTGAGAATATAGAACAATGTGTATTTATTTAGAAAAATAGTATCCATAGGAAGTAGATAAGTGTTCAGTGACCATGAGAGGTACCATCAAAATAAAATAATAATTTGGGTCTACTTTATTTAATATTGGATTATCTCAATAAATTATTTCGAATCATATTTTAAATCTTTTAAATCATTCTATCTGGATTTTATCACATGTAATAGATATTACTTCACCCCTTAGAATGAAGAGTGAGAAGGGTCTCAATGGTCCACCATTAATTTTTCATTATCAGATATTGATATGGTTTGGATTTTCTAGTTCTCAACATTAATCCCCTTTAAATCCTCTTAGGTATGGATTGGATCCTTGTTAATAATGATTGGATTGATTGATATCTTTGGTGAGTGTCTATTACAACACCCGAAGTGGTTTTTCAAATCATTGAAGGGGAATGAAAACCATAGTTGAGTATAGATTTACCTTATTATCTTGAATTATGGAAAGTTATGTAAGTGATCAGTTTTTATCAAATGTAGAAATATTTGAGTGGTGATCTCTATCTTTTTGTCCTCTAGTTTCCCGACATGTTTCCCTTCAAATTAACTTTTTTTACACAGATAATTGAGGTATAGTAGTCTATCAATTTAGTGAATAGTGCTCAACCAATTTCTATTCCATATAAGTTCATGGAACTATATTAAATGAAAGAGCTTCATACTTAGTTGGATGTTCTTCTAAAAAATGGATTTATACACTTGAGTGTGTCACCTTTGTCAATCTCTATTCTCTTTACTAATAATGCTGATGGGTCACTTCTCTTTTTTTGAATACCAAAAACTCAATTGAGCGATGGTAATGATAAAGTATCCATTTCCACAAATTGAGGATATTTTTGATCATTTAAAAGGGAATATTGGTTCTAAAAGATTAATCATTGGTCTAGTAACCATCCGTTGAGAATAAAAAATTATTATATTCATAAAACCACCTTTTTGAGCATGTATGACCATTATGAGTACCTTGTTATGCCATTTAGATTAAACAATGATCTTAAAGACTTTATGGTTTTGATGGACATGATTTTCTATGAGTATCTTAATAAGTTCATGGATTTTATTGTACATAATATCATTATTTTATTTTTGTTTGAGGAGGATCATGTGTGTTATCTGAGAAAAGTTTTAGAATTCATGATAAATCACAATCAATTTTCCAAGATCAGGAAATTTAATTTATAGATCTGGGAAGTGAATTTCTTATCACGTGTTGTGTTGAAACATGACATATCAATTGATACTGGGGAGTTGAAGTCTGTTAGGATACTGGAGCTACCACGAAATGATTTCAAGATTCATAGCTTCTAGGGTTTTCTAGGGTAATATTGTCAGTCTATAAAGTATATCTCAATGTTTAATTCTCCATGTAATTATCCAACTATAGATAGTGTAATGTTTTTTGGGATCAAAGAAATTCTGAATTAGTTTGTTGAGAAGAAACTTTTTTGACTACTATACATGTATCGAATCTCTCAGAGGTCAGGTAGGGCTATGTGGTCTTCTATAATGCATTAAGTTGATGTTTAATCTGTGTTCTAATAAATTAAGTTTTCTTATGAATCTCATTACCTTCATCCATATGAAAATAATTACCTGACCCATGAACATGAATAGGAAGCTGTGATTCATCCTCCTAAGTGTTAGAATTTCTACCTTTCTGGAAAATTGTTTTCTTTGTTTTCTTAAACAAATATTGAGTTATATCTTCTCTCAAAAATATTTATATATCCACCTGATTCTTTGAGTGGAATAACATAAATATTTTTATTTGGCATTTAATATACCCCTTGGAATGCAAATTGCATTTTAGATCCTTAGTGCTGGAAAATTCTTACCAGTGCAGTGAATGTATCATTAGAATAATGGATCTTGGTGGATCTTTTTTCATAGTTTTATATTGGAGTTATGGAGTTAGGGGATGAGGTTACATTGTCCAGTGTTCAAATTGAAATGTTATCTTCTCAAGATGTTTCTCCAAGAATAGTATCTTGATGATGAGTTATTTATAACTATAGAATTACTTAATGGTGTGGAGGCCATGTTTGGATGATCATTATCTATATAAGAAATTAAATATTATTAATAATTATTTGTTTGTACCATTATCAGTAAGTAAATATGTTATGGGGTATTTACCTATTTCCTAGTGGAAAGTGCACTGGGAAACGAAAAATATTTTCAATGATATGCAGTGGAAATTATAGTGTCTAGTTATGAAAAGATGCATTGCTGATTTTGTCTCTCATTATTTAACATGTCAACATGTCATGGATAACATTAAAAAACTGCCAGTATTTCTACAAAAACATCCAATGACAACATAGAAGTGGGATGATATCTCAATTGACATTTTGGTTGGGTTTCTCATTACCCACATAAAGAATAATTCTATATGGGTTGTGATTGATAGGCTGATGAAATTGGCTCATTTTATAAACATTAATGATAGAACCAATTTTGTGGAGTTTGAAAATCAGTATGTGAATGAGATTTTTTATTTTCATAGAGACCCATCTGCTATAGTTTCTAAAAGAGATCCTCAAATGACATATTTTTTTCAGTGTCCTTCAAGAGGAACAATGATCTCATGTCAGTTTGTGTATGGCATATCATCCATAGTTTGATGAACAAATAGAAGAGCTATACAGATTCCTATAGATATGTTTCATGATTTTGTTCTTGACTTTGGTGGGGATTTGGATTTCCATCTATGTATGGTTGAGTTTTATTATAACAATAGTTACCATTCTACATTAATAATGGATCCTTTTCAATCCATGAATGGATGACCTTGTAAATATCAGTTGTATTGGTTGGAGATTGGTCAAAGATCCTTGGTTGGACCTAGCATGGTTCAAGAGATGACAATAATGATTTAGTTGAATCATTATAGAATGTCAATGGAAAATATCTTAAATATGTTTTATATTGATCGTCATCGTAGAACACTGTAAAATTTAGTTGGTGACCTATTTTTTTAAATGTTTCACCCTGGTTAGGTCATCAATGACTTTTGAGGCAAGGGAATCTAGATACATATTTCATGGGACCATTTTAGGTTGTTGATAATGGTTGAAATGTGGCTTATCTCTACCTACTTTCATAGCATGGGACAATGATACATAATGTGTTCCATGTATCCCAATCCTGAATGTATCTATCTGATACATCTCATGTTCTTAGTTGGATTGATCTTGTGGTTGAAACCGATTTATACGTGACTGGGCATCTTGTTTGGATAGTTGATTTGGAAACAAAGGTAAATCATGGGAGTATGATATCTTTGGTTTGAGTTCTATTGTAACATAGTTCTTATTCTCATTAGATACCGCAGAGGAAGGAACTATTGAGGGAGTAGTGCCTCATCTTTTTCTCATAGATGTTACTGAGTAAGATTTCTCTGGACTGAAATTATCTTTGTTGGGGACATGTTGACATGCATTTACTATGTTCTTATATTACTAATCCCTAATTTTAATCTTTGTTTGGATGGTATTAGTTTGCGCAATTTTTGAGATAAATTTTCAGAATTTATTAGTTTTATGGGTGTTTCACAGTTATTCCATGATTTTCCCAAAACGTACACCATCTTAGTGGAAAATGTGCAAACCCATATAGTGATTTTTTTCACGGTCAACACAAGGTTTGAAAACCCATGTTCCCAACTGCGAGAAACCTAGAATCCCATTAAAAATGGATCACAATTTGGCCACATGATTTTTCTTATTGTGTGGACCTACCCAAAGAACCATTCAATGATTTTAATTAATCTAACAATCTTTTTTCAAAATATCCAAAATCCTTTTTTTAGGTTCCCAATGGACCTAACTCGACCACATACATTTTCATCTTCCTAGGAGGGTCTGATATGTGATTTGGGCCACACTACACCCTCATAGAAAATGATTAATGTTTGTGGATGACGTTTGATATCTACCTGGTTGGATTCCCCTTCCCCTTCACTTTCTCCCTACATCCGCTCTTTCATCCCTATGAATTTGAAAATATTTATTTTCTTGTGGGATAATATACCCATTGTTTTAGATCTTGAATCTAGATTTTATTCTTGGATCTTCATTACTAACATTCATCATTGGAGTTTTCTGATTCTGTGTTTCTATGGTTGGTTGTGTTGTTATGATTACCAACATTGATTTACCCTAAATTTCATGATTTAAATTTAATAATTTTATTAAAATTCAAATATTTTATTCTTATAATATTTAACTATACAGATTTATAATAAAATAAATTACTTTAAATTTGTGGTTATGGATTTATTTGGCATGAAGTTGGGAAGAAATCATAATTCCATCAAATTCGGGCGTGTTTATGCAATTGATGAAAAATTATTGATTTAAATATTTGAATTAAATGTGTTAAATTTATATTATTAAATTGATTTCAAAATTAAATTTCAAAAAAAAATGCATGAATTTTTTTTATAGGAACCCATTGGTATTATGTTGTAAAAATTCAGGATTTGAGTTTAAACATTGCTTTGATTTTTAAATGGAAAATCAGAATACATGGAATGGATAATAAAATGAATTATAATTTAAGTAACCTTAAAATTACTAGAAAATTATTAATTAATACAATGTAATAAGAAATACAACGTAGTTAGTGATTTTTTGGGATTTCACTCTCTTGATGCTTTACAGCTGAAGTTAAACCGAGTGCAACAAGTCACATCTCGACAGGAATATGTTGAGTCATCTATTGAAGGGATGTGTGTGTATACATATTTCTGCGATTCACCTTTGAGTGTGTGAGGAAACTGTATAGAGGAACTATTTTACATTTCTTAACATGACCATGTTTCTCACTTTTTATTTCAAATATATTCCACTGTTTATGGAAATCTATTTCACATGCCATATGAATTTATATATTTTTTTATATAAAATGTTTTTGAAGAAATTTATTAAACAATTACATCATTTGAAATGTAAATCATGATTTTTATAAACTATGATTTTCAACTTCCAATCCTATTTATTTAGAATTAAAATACTTATTTGGTTAAATAAATTTTTTTATCTTCTTATGGAATCCTTGGGGAATCCAAACAAGGATTTTAGCACAATTACACATGTGCCTTCGGGTGTTTGAAATTATCTTTTTTTAGGTTAAATAAAGTGTAAGAAACCACATGGAGTTGGTAGTAGTAGTTTATCCAAGGGCTTGGAGTTTTTTTTTCAATTAGAATTTGGGATGTTTACCTTTCTATTTTCTGTTAAGTTTCTATAGTACATTGGGTTGTTTGTTTTTTTGGCTTCTTATACACTTCTCCTATTGATTTTTCCTTTGAGAATAATGACTTGTAATTGTTTTTTCTATTTTTTTTGTGGATTATTCATTAAAACATTCATATGGTTTGATGCTAGGTGTTTTTCAGCGACCCATGGTGATAGAGAACTCCCATAGAGCTATTTCATAGTTTTATTGATTATTCGGTTACCAGGGTAACATGGTTGGTTCGTGACATTATTTATCCTTTTAAAAAAGTTGTTTTTATTCAATTAAATACTCAATAATATTTTTCATTTTTTATCCTCTAATTAAATTTTTTACCATGTAATATTACATTACGTAATTTATTTATTTAACATAATACATTTTTAGTATATCTAACTCACATGTAAAACATGTGTTTGTTAGGTTATCAGTGATCATAAAGTTCGTTAAAATATCATACATAGATTAATATTCGAGAAATAATTATAATTTTTATACATTAATTATACTTTCAATCCCGACCATAAAATATGGTTATGAAAAATAAATTATGATAATTGTATGATGATGGTAGGCCATACATATGTATGAGTAACTTTTTAATTTATCTAAGATCATGAGGAAATGATGTTAAATATCATTTTTCCATAAAAAATGTGTATTATAACATAACATTCATATTACATGTTTTAAAAAACTTATATGTATATAACATTTATGTGATGAGGTGATGAGGAAGATTCAAATTACTACATAGAGGAGGTTATCGATGCATACACATGAACGTAGTTAGAATATGTAATTGGATGGAAAGTAAAGAAAATAGAAGCTATATTATATTTATACAATAATAATTATTTCATAAAATAATATATTTACATTAAATCCATATTTATAACCATATGGTAGAGGTTGTGTTTGAAAAAGAATTACATCAGTTCAAGAAGTGCTAGTTCGACGTACAAATGAATAATGGTTCTATTTACCATTTAATAAAAGAGTATATAGATATAATTTATTCCATTGACACAATAAAATCCATGTATATGGTAGATACTGATATTATAATTTTAGTATAGTTAAAATATAATTTATGTGAAATAATAAATAAAAAAGTAATCTATTAAGAACTATTTCTCTTCTTCAGACAACCTGTTTATTTTTATACCTAAATCAATCCTATATTAGTCTTATGATAAAAATATTTACAAGAGGATGTGGGTAATGGTGTTGGGAAGGGATTTTGGTAGCATTTTACGAAACCAAATGTCTCATGATGTGTTGAGATGTGTGGTGAGGGAGTGTCCTTTTATAAGTGTGGGGGGGGGAGAACCACATGAAATTTATATAAATATTAAAACTAATTAATATATTACACAATTCTAAATGATCCAAAATTTTATATTTAATAGTATTTGATGATACGGGGTTGAATTATTTCCATCAATTTGGACGTATAAATGTTTTTACATTATTTTAACACTTATCACATTAGTTTAACAACAATGTGAACATGATTTATCATTTTATATGGTAACTGATACTTATTATATTTACTATTAAATAGAAAATAATGTTCACCCTATTAATGTATATTATGTATGATTGTTATAAATATTGAATCAATTTTTATAAAATTGAATTCATATATGTGGATGTATTTAATTTATATTTATGCCCTAAAAATGTGATAAAAATTTGTTTTTTAGAAAAAATGGCATTTATATATATATTTGTTTTTATCCCAAATGATAGTATATTATTTTTTATAATTAAATTTATAGTATTATTTTTATATTAAAAAATATCAACCATTAGAAATTAATAAAAATGTATAATTTATCTTTTTAAATACATTAAATTAAATGATAATTTCTAAAAAAATTAGTATTTGGTAATATTCATTGAAAATATAAAGAGTATTTATAATTCAAAAAAAATATACCTAATGTAATTTTAATATGATGAATTCAATAAAGAAAACATTTTTTATAAAATTAAAATTATATAATTTTTATGTAAATCTCTTATTTAATAACATATAGTTATTGAAAAATAAATTAATTTAGAAACAAATATTTTTCCATTTTGAATAAAAAATAATAATATTCGTATAAATAATTTTATGGTTTAAAATAAAATTAATTAATACTAATATTTCATGAAAAATATGAATTTTAAAATACCTTAATTTGTTACAAGTCGATGAAATGAATTTTTATGGTATAAATAAATCATATCCCAAATGAAGCATGTAATTTCATTATCAATATGGACATAAAAAATTACTTTTATAAAAGAATAGGAAAGATACAAAGAAAATTTGGAAAAAACAACCATTTCAATTAGTAAATATTAGAGATAAAAATTAAAATAATAATTGAAATCATCTTTTAAATTTAAAAGTATTGAAATATTTAAAGGAATCATATAAAATTTATGGTCAGGATAGAGAGAACATTCATTCATTTGTTATGTGTTGAAATTAAAATCCTTTAAAAATGTAAAATATGACATATATTTTAATCATTGTAAACATTATACATTAAAATTTTGTAAATGTCTCTTAATAAATTTTAAAATTACATTTATGAATCATTTTTTGTTTTCAAATATAATTATTCAATCATTCTAATTGCCATGATAATTGAATAAAAATATTTCTGACCAAAAATTCTGACTTCGGTCTGTTTTTAATAAATTCATTACATCAAAAAAATTTATAATAAATGATTGAAAAATATACTAAAAACGTAAAACTCCAAAAATTAGTAGAGTATTTTACCATAAATTGAATTTAGCAGTAAAATTATATATAGATTCCCAAAATGAAAATTTAAATACAATTACACATGATAATAATATTGATTGTAATATAAACCCTTATAACTTCAGTATCTATTGAATCAAAAAAAAACATGAAATAAATAACCATATGTGTATTAGTAAATCTAAATATATTTCTTGAAAATATTTATAAATTAATTTGAAGGGATTTATTTAAAACAAATTATACACATAAGGAGGTTAATATATAACATATCTTAATAGAGGGAAATGGAGATGTGGAAAAGTGTACCTATTGTATAGAATTATTTGGTACAAGTTATACCATAATTTATAATAAACATTATTATATTATATATATATAATAGAACCATATTAATAATTATATTACTATAAATCACTCCCTTAAAATATGAAATCATCAATTCATTAAAAATTAATCATTGAAATCAATATTTTGGTGATAATTCTTTTAATTTTCATATGTGATTTGATTGGATAGTTCTGGACCGTGAACCATGTCAACTGTTTCATTATATCTCTAATTAAAATAATTTATTGAATTAAATATATATAAATTATATAAAAATTTAATAATACACCAATAATTAGGTGATGAAACATGTATTAAATCACTTTATTTAGTGGTTCTTTTCACATGAACACAAGTTATTATTTAGATTCCTATCGAATAAAATTTGTTAATGGTCATGAATAATTTATCATTACAAAAACATATATATATATATATATATATATATATCATAAATATCATATATATATATACACAATAAATATACCTATAAAACCTACCTTAAAAGCTGGCTATTGAAAATTAACTATGTCACATCATGGTGGCAGTAGAGAACACATACACGTGAACAATACCCTTATTTTCCATTAGATTGAACGGATAAAGAAAATGTATGTACAATTTAGATAAAAAAATTAGTACTGTAAATAGATTATTTTCATTTTTTATTTTGTTATGGAATATTTGGATGAGTTTTAAAAATAAATAATCTCTTATCATTTTCTATGAACATATTCCTATGAAATTGATAACATATATTGAGTAATACATCAAAGATTTTTTGATCATTGACTTGCAAAGAAACTAACCTCTTTGTAATAATTATTGGTGTTTTGAATGTATTTTTCAATCATGATCAATCTAAAGATCTCAGGTTGTGTAGAGAGATGGTAAGAGAAGTTTACCATTCATAGGTAAACAATATCTCAGACTTGTAAATACCATTAACATACAAATAATATATCATCATTTTCTTAGGAGTATTGAATTTTTTTAAAATGATTAATCATAGGATATGTAAATGTATATATTTAATAAAACAAAAAAATGAGATTTGTTCTAGTAATAATCAAAGTATTATCTATTTCTTAATCCTATATTTACCCTTTTAACCCTTATAATGGAAACATGTTTTTTTATAAAGGAAATTATTCATTATTTGTAAATATTATGGTGAAATTATTTATTAAAATTTATTATGATGATTTAAATAATTAATTACATTTTATTAAATTAATTTCCAATAGGTTTTATAAATTAATTATAATATCAACATAAAAACATGTAAATGAAATTTTTTAAAATAATATGGTTCTATGAATAAAAATGATTTTATTCTTCTAAAAATATTATTAAAAACAATCATACGAATGATAAATTATTTTATATAATATATTAGAAAAAATATCATTAAAATAACTTATATAAATTGAGAAAATAAATTTATTATGATAAAACAAAAATCTAAAAAAAGAATTTTTTTTCAAAATATGTATTTTAACATTTAATGGTTTGAAATTTATTTCTAAAAATTTTATAATAAATGTATTATAGATTATTCATTTATATAATTTTATAAAAAAATTTATATATTTTGAAACCTAATATGAGATAATTAGTCTTTTTAATAAGTCTTATAGTTATGGAGAGCGTTTGGAAACAATAATTTTCATCTTAGACAAGAATTATTAATGTAGAACTTCTTAGAAGTGATTAATTTACATTAATAGTTAGGATTAATTTAATTACTTATTTGATTTTTTTCTTTTAATAAAGAGTAATAAAAATCAAAACTATGTTTGATTGTATCAAAATATTTCTTGTACTATGAAATTATAAGTGAGAGTGATATTTTAAAATTTTATGTTGTTACATTAAACCTCTAGTATAAAATTTTTTCTCATGAGATTTCCATTCCTAAAAAAAATAAATAATGAAACATGAACATCATTACATCCTTGTGTTTTTACATAACTAAATTGAATTTTTTTCTTCTAAAAATAGAATTTTCGGGGTGAGTGGTATTGTTCTGCGACACCTTACTCGTCAATCTATATTATCCCTATGCAGTTTTTCATAAGACAGAACTTGCCCTAGTGGTACAACTTCAAATATTAGTGCTTATGAAGGATCGTGTGTTTACTTGAACAAATGAGATACAAGGAACACATCATGAACATAATAGTGTATTGGTGGACGTTCTACAATATAATATATCATATCAATATGATCAATATTATCCAAAAGACTAATATATTTATAGAATAAATTCCCCTTCTACAAAAAACTCTTAATATTCGTATATGATAACATTTATTAGTGTACCTTCTAAAAGAAATCAAAATATAAGTCTCAAAAATGATTATTAGTGTATCCTTTATAATGATTAGGAGTTTCAATAATGTTTTGCTAAATGGATATAACATTATGTTTATTAATTAATGTAAAATATGTCTTAATAACATGTATTTTCAAACATTATCATAGGTTATTTATATAATTCACCTTTTTCAATATATGTATTCATAAGAATCCATATGAATTATTGAGGGAAAACTATTTTTTAAAACAAACCATCAATGTAAAGGTTCCAATCCAAACAGTTATTAAATATACATAGTAAGAACTCGGTATATGTTCTATGTTTTCAATTATCCTCTGATAGTGAATAATAGTATGGGGATGATATCTAGATCTAATTCTCTCCCACATATTCAATTATTTCTAAATACATCTCTATATCATTTAGGTAAACATCTGTTCACGATCATAAATGACTCATATTTTTAATCCATTATGAAATATCTCTACTTTAATTTATTTTATTGGTATGATTTTCAGGAAAACTTATCACCCAATAGAAATGAAATTCACTAACTTCATTATGAGATCAACTAAAACCCAAATAGAATTATAGATGTTAAATATCATAAAAATTCCTACGATGAAATCAATGGTGTTATATTACCATCACTACATTGGTATGGAAAATTTTTTCAAAATATTCTTAGACTTCTAACATTATTCATTAACATGTTGACATACCAGAAATCGAGATACATCATTGTAATTTATGTTCTAATATTTTCCTACTAGAAATTTTTCATTGAGATCATTCTACATAAATTTATATCATCTATGGGTAGAGAATGAAGAACTATTATCTCCACCCAATTACTCATGGTTCGATTTTAGTATTTAAGGTACAAAACATTGTTATTGAACCCGATTACAATCATAGTTCATGTCACGAATCTTAGAACCCAAAATATTATCAATGGAATTTATCAATTATAAAAGACATTTATTGTATTATGAATCACATAAAATCACCTATAGATCATAAAATAAATATTATAAATAAAAAATTAATGAAATAATATATATTTCGATATGTTAAAAACCCAACACGAATAAATAGTAACTTGAGCATAGGAATAGTAACATGAACCCTATGAATGGTAACCCGGCCAAAGGAATTGTAACCACACCCATGAAAGTGTAAATAAAATTTATTCATATTATAAATTAAAATATGATATAATTATATCATAGTATATGTAAATAAAAATTTTGAAAATTATTAATTATGTTTTGGCATTTTTATAATTCATACAAATTTAATTAGAAATGTATAATTAATGAAATATTTTAAATGAAAAATTATTTTCATAAAATGTACCAATAAATTAATATATTTATACCTTATGTTTTTAAGATAATTTTATGATATATAAAGTACTTTTTAAATGTGTTATAAAATATGTTATAATTGTATAATATCTATTTTTCAAGTAAATGTTGATTCTAACTAAAAATTAAATTACTCATATTTTAAAAATTATTTGGAAAAAATGAGTATATTTTCGAATTATACACATAAAAACATTGTAGGGTAATTGTTTTGGATTTATCTAAAATACTTTATGTTTTTATGAATTGTAAAATATTACAATTAATAATAAAATATAAATATATGAATTAAGGAGGCATAGATGTTGTAAGTATGATGTAAGACCATAATATATATCTCTATGTAATTATTTAAATATTTTTAGATATAATTGTAAAACTATTCATATTATATAGCCCAAATAATAAACTAATGAATTTAATGAGAAAACACCCCTTCCCTCCACTATAAATACCACCACTCACCCCATATTCTCCTCACACAAACCAAGAATTCATCCTTAATAAATTATACCCAATAGTCATCCATATTCCCTCCCCGACATCTATTTTCTGTTGGTCTCATTAAATTACCAAAAACAGTACCATTATGAGGTTCTCAAGGGGGACAAATCCAAGAGGTGAAATACTCTTCTTCATTCTTTTAATTCCTTTCAAATTTCATTCATTTTCTTCTACTATCCCCACCTTATCATATCCAAATGGAATGATAAGTAAAATATACATGATATAATAATATTATATCATGTTAATGTAATATTTATCATTAAACTCTACTCTCCCTCCCATTTATTTTAAAAATTAAATTGTCGCCTATGATGTGTCAATTTATCGACACAGTGGGTGATGCCATTTTATTTTCAACTAACAACTTCAAGAATGTTAATAAAATCAATAAATGTTGGAAAATAGATTGTAAATTTTATATTATAACCATCATCATGTTCTAGAACTAACATTTATACATAATACAAAATGATAAACCAAAATGAGTTTCTTTTGCTCCAAAAACCACCAAAATAACCTAAAACGATCATTATTATAAAAATTAATGATTGATGCTCATGGTATATAAAACAACTAATTATAATATAATTTAAATATTTATAATATCATAAATACCATATAATAACAATTATGTATATTTATCCACATTTTACATGCACTTCTATTCATGTATTCAAATGACCCGATCATGAAAACTAAGAAAATGAACACTCACGAATGATTAAAATAAAATATATCAATCATAAAGGCACATCAAATAACTTAATAAAAAACAATGATCATATTAATGTATTAAATATTCTATAATTGTTAATTAATGAATCTAATGTGATTATGCATGACATTAAATTGAAGGAAGCATTCATATAAAGATAATAGGATTTCTCGAACCCAACTCTCATTCTTTCAGTTATCCCACTTTCACCCCATTTTTTATGGATATTAATCTAATATCAATTCTTATAAATATTATTACCTTTTATATTATATATATATATATATATATATTATTAAAATTATTATGAAAAACACAATGTTTTCCAAAAAAACTCTCTCAAAAACACACATTATACTTCTCTAGATTGTTTCTTCATTACTCAAGGTTTTCATTTCTTATATCATGTATGTTATTCCATAATTAATTTGGGAACCCAAATTTTATGAATTAATGATTTATGAAATTAAACTCATTTCTTTTACATGTGTGATTGTTTTCCATTATTTTTATATGTTCTTTGTGGAATTCATGATAATTTAGTTGTAATGATGTGATTGGAGTGCCCAAAATTAAATAGCTCTCCAACTAATTGGAAAATGTGATGTATCTCATGAGAAAAAGTGAAATTTGTGTAAACATGAAGCAATATTTTTTCAAAAATATGTGTAGTATTTAACAACTACGACATGATGTTCCATTTTTATGCATTTCTCACTCCATAAATTTATCTAATGCTACCTCTTATGATTATGCTTAGGTTTTCATGATTATTATCACACCTTGTTATATTGTTTAATTTTTTTTACTACCCTCTTACTAGGATTTTAGATAACCTAATTATCAAATATATATACAATGGTGACTAATCATAATAAGAATAATAAAAGGGAAAAAATAAGCTAGAGAAGAATAAATTAAATATATGTTTATGATTTATTTTGTTAATGTTATGTATTATAACAATATTCCCATGATTATAAACATTTGGATCGTTGTTGTGTAATGATTTTATGTAATTTTTCCATAATAGTTGGTAATAATAATATGAGGAATATTATTGTTTCTATTTATGGTGTTATAGGTCATTTTAATTAATTTGGGAATTAGTATTTGAAAAACTATGTGAAAAACCATCGTCTAGGACTAAGAAAAAGTAATCACTCAAGAAAATTGTCTAAACATTGGGATCATAAAATATATCTTGTTATACATAATTTCATGAAATACTTAATTATTTATTCATAAATTATTGACTTATTTTTTGTTTTAAAATTTTTATTTCAGAAAATAGTGGGAACCCGAAGAAACTGGCCAACAACCTCTACGAGGGAATGTATAGTGATTTCCGAAATGACATCCCTGATAAATTGGGAGGTGGAGAGAAATTTTTTTTGTGATTCATACCAAATTGTCTCAGGTTATGGAAAGTAACCCAAATTTTGTGGAATTTTTTCCTTAAACTAAGAGGGATAAACTAGATATCACGTGTTTTATATGGAAAATACCACTGACGTTTTGTGGATCTTCAAATCCACTAGTTGTAGAATACTTAGTCATCTTGATGGAGAAGATATTTTTTGTACTGTAATGTTTCGAGATTAAGAATGTCACTTTGGATACTTATTGTTTAGATGGACATGTTGATCAATGGTGGGATTTGATTAAGAACACCAAGAAAAAAGTTGAAACTGAAGATATGGAGTGGGAAGACCTTAAGATAATTTTTCTTAACATGTATTTCTATATAACTCTTCATAAAAATATGGAGATAGAATTCATAGAGATGAAAAAAAAGGAAGGAGTATTTTTCACGACCAACAAAGAAAATTTCAAAAGGCTATGATGGTATGCTTTAGTTTTTTTTATCAACAATGATATAAAAATTAATAGATAGTTTTAGTAGTTTGAAACTACACCATCAAAAAGATCTTCTATTAATATACTTTTTGAGTTATGAATATGATTTTGGATATGTTCTCAAACTAGATAAATATTTTGTGGAATGGTCCCATAGATATGTAGATAAAAAATGAAAAATATAGTTTCGAGACATAAGATTTAATGAAAATTGTGGAATGAAAATTCAACCACCCACATGTCAAGAATTTGTGATGAAGCTTCACGAGAACTTCTTCAATGGTGTTGGAAAATGATTCATGTGATAGAGATAAGGCCACTAATCTCATTAAAGTTGAAGAGATGTGAGAAAGAAGTAAAATGTGGTCGAATAAAGGAGAGAATCACCTATAAGTACCTGTCCATAACCATTAATTAATTTTGAGTTAAGTCAATAATTTGACTATTAATCACATCGAGGATATTTTAAGGTGTAAAATATTAGAAAATTTGGCCATAAATATTTAATTACATATCAAAACATATAAAGTATAATCTTCTACTCTATCCAAATGACTTTTCAAAATAATAAAACTCTTTAAATAAAACTAGAATTATTTTCCTGATAAAAATAATCTCGGTTTAATTATTTCCCTAATCCTTCCTTATACCCTGTGAAAAAACATTTTTGAAACATGTTATGAGCATAAAAATATCAGTAAGGGTTATAAATTAATGAATGAAAATATTAGTCCATTAATACGTACAAATCAATGAAATCATATTTCTCACTCATAAAACATAATCTCTTTAATATACCTCTTGAAATTATAAGATTTGTAAATAACACCTAGAATTAATAAATCATAAAGGTAACTAGTGTCATCCATAACATACTTACATTGTGGCATTCACACCTACATAGGAAGTAACCTTCATGGACACATTTGGAATACTCATTACAGTATATTTCTTAAATATCATAATAGAAACCTTAATGTTTAACTCTTTCTTGCTACCAAATGTATTGAATAGCTATCACGTGCTCACCCACCCTTAATTTATCATGAAACAAACCATATTAATAATCAATTCCCAAGAACCATAACAAATTCATAAAAAATAAAACATGTTTAAAGGAAAAATAACATTCCCACATTTTCATTCATAATATATTATTCAATATATTGACATAATCAATCCCATTTAAATGTCACCTTTAAAACATTTAAAAACATGATTTTGAATCAATGTGTCCCATACGACTTTAAAAGTTTTAACAGAATTAACATTTTAAAACATTAATGACCTTATAATTAAATCCCTAAAACAATTTGTAAAACATGTAAATTAATGAGAAATATTTAGAAGAAGATATATTTAAAACATTTAAAACGTTTTTTCAGTTAAATAATCCCTTGTAACATGAAAAATTACTTGAATAATTTTTTTTAATGAATACAATAAATAAAAAATTATAATATCCTGAGAATAAAAATATTCATGATATAGTATTTCAAGAGAAAGTATATAAACTACATAAATATGAATTGGTGTATAACAAACCAAAAATTCTCAATGGAATGTAAATCGTGACGAAATCCCATAAAAATATCGTATCCATAGATTTAAGATAAATAAATGAAATAATTATGGGTGAACAATATAATATAAACCCAATATAATAGGTTATTTAGTGTAAAACCAATAGAGATTATTAACACATATTCTTAGAAAAACAAAACCAATGATAATGATATTTAACTCAATTAAATGAGAATGACTTATGAGTTCTCTTAAAAAGTTTGTATAAATGAGGTAAGATTTTATCAATTGAATGATTTTTTGTAGTAGTAGTTTATAAAAAAAAGGTTAGTAGAAATTATAACATAAATAAATAAACAGGGATTCCACACATATTCTTGGTATAATATAATCAACGAAGTATGCGTAAAACCCAATGACTTGAAATTGTGTTTAGAAATTCTCTTACAAAGATAATTTTGTTAATAAAAAAGATCAACTATTTGTATTCACTATATATATAAATAAAACAATTATTCATACAAGATAAGATATAAAAATTTATTTTCACATTATCATAGCACGACATAATCAAGAAGTGGAATATTAACCCAAAGAAAGAAAATTGGGTTAAGAAGTTCCCTAACCTAGAGTGTGAATAGTCTCGTTCATTATTTATATTCCATAATAATAAACATAGGTTAATTTATTATTTCATAAGAACCATTTTTATTTTTATAATTCATTTTATATTATTTATATTCAGGTTTTAAAAATCACAAATGTATTTATGTTCATATCGATCAATTTGTCGATATTCGGTACTTGAGTCGAAAATGAACTCATTCGATATAAATTTTCCAAGTGAATAAAATGCATCATCACTAGAATAATATTTATGATTTAAATATAATATATATCTCGTATGTATATATATATTAATAATTTCCATAATAGTTGGTTATAAGAAATGAAATTCACTGTTTATGGAGACGGTAGGTCTTATGTACGCATAAATGCTACATTCATTTCATTGTCATTTTAAAATAATAAAAATTAAAAAATACGTATTAATGTTATAATCCAGTATAATATCTATGTTATATATGTTACATAAGTTTATTAATTATATAATTTGTACATTACCTTTATTGAATGAATGATTCATATCTCTTTGAGGGTGTGATAGTGCACACTTCCTCAAATGAAATTATCATATTTACACATTATTGAAGCATAAAGGTATGTTGAAAATAGAAATTACAGAAGAATAAAGACAATATAAATATAATATATATCATATATAAATACAGTTCCAACATAATGGCCACCATTATAGGTTGTAGAAGAATATTTAACAATGATCGTTTCGTGGGTTAGTAGTTCACCGTACATAGAAACAGTATGTTTGTATCCACTAGATGAAGGTGTGTGTAAGTGTAGTTCAAATACATCTCATATAAAAATTATAGTTCATTCTGGATACTGTTTTCGTTATGTAATCATAGAACAAGAAGAGCATTTGTAGTGGAGAATGAAAATAACTGAAAGGATCTTCAGAGAATATGTTAGCTCTAAATCGGGTAACTTCTTTGGATTTAAGGAAAAAGGATTTACATAATTTCCTTATGCCCAAAGTAAGGATTATTGGAGTATGGTAGGGATGTTGGGAGATTATTTGAGAAATATTTATATAAGGAAAGGGTGTTTATAGTTGTGATTAAGTTGGTAGAGTTGGTTCCATTTATAAGAGGGAGGACGGGCACCTTAGGAAAATATTGAAATATTAATTTAGTATAAATTAAATTGAAATTGAAAATACTACAACACTCATTTAATTAAAAGATAAGATGATTATTGTTCTCAATAAACATCATAAAATAATTTTTACACATGTTTTTCTATATATTTTCATCCATATATTTTTTGTTTAACCCTTACTTTTTCCTTTTTAATCTTATAGTGATATCATGTTATTTACACATTGTGGGTTACTATAATTACCATATCATGTAAAATGATCAAAAAAATGTCAATTACGAAATATTTGTACTTATCTTAACCATTTTTACAACTCTTATATTTTTATTAGTTTAATATCATTTCATAAAAAAATTTATATTTTATGTCATGAATTATGTCATGTTTGGACACTATGCATAGTTGACTTTTTAAAACATCATAACAACTAGATTCCTTAAACAAAAAAAAAATTGAATCAATACAAAAATGTCATATTCTCCTACAAAAATTTGGGATGAAATTAATTATGTCGAACAATATTTACATTAATAATTATAGTATAATTTATTTGAACCCTTTATTAATGAAGCAATCAATATATCATCATTTTATCATAATTAAATTTATTTATTTAAATTATAAAAATTATAAATAAAATTTTATGATGTATGAAATAATTTTAACATACAAAAAAATACTTACAGTTAAATCGATCACATATATATCCCCAAATATGTTTTTTTGTTAAAAGATACATGTTTATGTTATGTTTCACGTTTCATTAAATAAAAAATAATAAAGTTTTATTTTCACACAAAAGTGGATACAAAATGCCAAAATATTGAACTAAGGATTCTAATGGTGGGAAATAACTGATCCAATATTATTAGTACACATTTTAGGGTAGTTTTATATTATTATAATATTATTTTCTACCATTATTTACCAGATTTACCATTTAACCATGGTAAATAAAAATAATTAGTGACGTTACTATTTATAATGTTCAAAAATAAAATGTACCAATTTAAACAATTTGGAAGTTATGATTCCAAATATTTAATACATTTTTCAAAATTCTAAACACGGAATTGGAAAAAATTAATTTAAAATTAATGCTCATTGTCAAAAACAGAAAGCGGTGTTTTAAGATGTAAAAACTATAAAAATATTTGCATGTGTTTATTTATAATTTCATTGTGAAATTACTTACCACAAACATAATTGAATAAAATTATAAAAATATAATCTAATTATATTATAGAAACAATTATTAAACAATCTAACTATATAAATAAATTAAATTAAAAGGACGTTTTGAATTAAAATGCAGTATTTATCTCTATTCAATAAAATATGAATTTCATCAGAAAAATACAAAAATCTAGACCAAAGTAAATATTGATATTCTACTTCTATATGAGAAGTTTATTTTGTCAAATATTACACATAATATTAAAAAAACTAAATTTAAAAATGATTCATCAGAAAAAAGGCGTAAAACATCCTTTTAAAGATATGAGTGTATTCTATAATTTAAAATTGAATTCATTCTCATTTTATACCTCAAAAATTTATTTGATAAAAGTAAAAACATTTAAAAAACTTTTATAATCATATTTTATTTTGTTCTAATCATTTCCACCAATAAAATGACTAGGCTTTAACAAAAATTTAATATAATAGTAATATTATTATATTTTTTTTGATACAACTCAATGTTGTGTGCAATGTAAGATTTCTTAGAAACCCGTTGTTTCGTGTCGAGTACGCTATCAGATAAAATGTCTAATTTAACATATAATTAATATCTTATTCATAAAGATTAATAGATATTAAAATTTATTATTCTATAAATACATGGGTCCCTAAATAATTCCCCCCTTTTGGAAATTATGTCCTCGTAATTTTAAAATTGGGCTCGAAATCATTATTGAAAATCCCAAATTGGAAAAAGAGTCAATAGACCTATCACATTAAAATAAAGAAAGAGAAGTACAAAGGTCGCCCGAGATAACACAAAATATGTTTCCATGTAGGAAAATATGGATGTGGAATAAAAACTACTAGTCATTTTTTGATGGAGAGTGATAGAAACCATGATTAGTAGAATATTCACAATGAGAAAACCATAAACTTATGATTCCTTAAAAATTCATTAATTTCAATATAAGAAATGTACACAAAAAATATTTTTGTTTTAATATCCTTTTCGTAATATTGAGGAATTATTTTACTAATACAAATAAAAACATAAGTAATCATACTTACTTGTCATGTAGAGTTTCATCCTAAGATTAATATATATCAAAAAAGCATAATTTCATAAAACAATGAGTAATCAAGAGGACTTGGTTACACCTGAAGCTCTAGAATCAACTTATAATTAATCAGATAATCCAAAAAAGATGATTCAAATATTTTTCTTTTCTTTATACATTAACAAAAACCAAAATGCTTAGTACAAGATAAGAAATTCCCCCAAAAATAATAATCCATTATAAAAATAAAAACAACTCTTAATCTCCAAATTTCAACAAAAATACCCCAATGTTCAACAAGTATACTTAAACAGGTAATTTTACATATAATTCCTCAAAAATAACAATCCAAACTAAGATTGAAACACAAAATTAATAAGGATTTGACCATATAGTCTTACTCGATAAATATTCACATTTATCTCCAAATAAAATCGATTACTTTTAAAATCTTATACGTAAAAGTATTTAACCAAATCACATATTCTCCAAATTAGGTTAATAACTTAAATAAAAACCAAAATCACTGTATTTACATAAAAAAAATATTCTTACTAAATATGATTTAGACATTACTCCTCAATTAAAATCCCATTGTATTATATTTTCTTTAGGCATATAGGGTTCCATAAATAGTGAACATCCTCCAAAATTACATTAATCAATTAATCACCATATAATTTTTCTATACTAAGGATAAACATTTTTTAAAACATATGTTTCAAAAATAAACATATTGTTGATTTATAAAATCATTTAACCTAAATGAATAAGTCATGATTTGATTCTTATGTCCTTTCCAGACACGATGGGTTGTCACCCATCTTACGAGTTTTCCCTTTTATAAAACTAAAAAATAACCCTAGCATGTTTTAACATCAATATATTCTTTATTATTATTATTATTTTCCCAAATAACAAGCATCTGATCATCTTAAATCATTCAGTCTTATATATGTTTACATTCTTATAATTTCACAACTATATGATAAAATTAAAGTATTCCCAGAGAAAGAACATCCTACCACGATCATCGTGTCCACCTAGTTTCATCATCATCTTGTTCACATTGATTGAAGGTTTGTGCATTTCAATAATGATTTAGATATCTATAAAAATAATTTAATTCCTTTATCCAAATACATCTTGTACAACTTGGGTCATATGTTTGTTCATATAAAAATAGATTCAGAAAATAATCTTGTATGACATAATTTTGAAACCTATGATAAAAAATTATTTTTATAAAATAGTTGGACCGAGTTTGAGTTGAAAAATTCAATCAATGAACCTTTTAAAATATCATTTGTATGTGCTGAAAGACTATATTTTAAATGAAAACATAAATAGGTAACGCAAGGGTCTTTTTCCTCAACACCTTTTTCAAAATCATAATACTCTCACAAATCGTGTGATAAGGTAAAATATTTGAAAATGCCTCAATAATATTTAACCTTCATGAAAATATGAATATATTGATAAAAGATGATTTTATTAACAATAATCCTTGATCAAAGAGGGTATAGAGGTACAGTGGAGGTGTTTGATATCTCAAGCAACTTTGGTCAAGTGAGTTGTATGCTAGAAAAAGTATAACAATCATACAAACATGAGTTTGTAATAATTATTTCTAGAATTTCATTAGGAATAGATAGGAATGTTATTTGATATCATCCCCTTTCCATTTGTAACCAAATTTCCTGGATCTTAAAAAGTTATAAAAAAATTAATTAACTGAATGAATACACATAGGGACTTACCATGTGGATATCCAAAACTCATAATCCCTAAAGTTGTCTAAAACTCTCATATAATACCAACTATAAGGCCCCAACATTAATTATTACTTAATATTGAGTTTAATAAATAATTTGATTTTTAATCACATTTAGTATCTTTTTAGGTGTGGAGATTTAGAGAATTAGGCCATAACTATTACATTAATTCTCAAAATTTAGAATGTAGACACTTCTACTCTATCTAAATTTTCTCACAATAATAAAACTCCTTAAATAAAATAAGAATTATTATCATGAAAAGATTTTTATTGAACTATTATTTTAAATTTTCTTCCTTATACACTTTGAAAAACATTTCAAAAACATGGGATGGCCATAAAATGCTCAGTATGGGTTATAAAATAAGGAAGGAAAACGTTACTCCATGAAAACATACATATTAATGAAACGAAAAATTTTAATCATAAAACTTATTATCATTAATATACCTCATTAAATAATAATAGTTATGAATAACTAATATATTTCATAAACGATAAAGCTATATTGTGGAATCCAAAACATACTTGCACTGTTTCTATCATAGCTACATAGGGAGTAACCTTCATGGTTACCTTTGGAATACCCATCACAAAATATTCTTGAAATCTCTTAAGAGAAACCTTAACATTTACCTCTGTCATGTTACCTAATGCATTGGAGATCTATCACGGGCTCACCCGCCCTCGGTTTATAACGAAACAACCCATATACCGAAATAATTCCCATGAATCATAACATAATCAAAAAACATAAAACCAGTTTAAAGGGAAAATAACGTTTCCACATTTTCATTCAAAAGATATCATTTCATTATATGGACATAATCAATACTATTTAAAAGGCACTGTTAAAAAATTTAAAAGGAAGATTTTTTTGAATGAATGTGTAACATACCACTTTAATTTTTTTAAAAGAATTAACATTTTAAAACATTAATGTCATTTTAATTAAATTCATAAAACTATTTGGAATACATGGGAATGAATAAGAAAAATTTAGTATAATAAATTGTTAAAAAAATTTAAAATGATGTTTTTGTTAATGAATCCCTTACAACATTAGAAAATAATTGAATAAAAATAATTATAGAATGAAATTAAGAAAAACATATAATATCATGATAATATGGAGGGTCATGATATAATATGTTAAGGGGCAATATTTACACCATATAATAGTGAATTGGTGCATAAAAACAAATATGTCTCAATGGAATATAAATTATGATGAAATCCCATACAAAGATTGTACCTATAGATTACGGGTAAATAAATGACATAATTTTTTGTGAAAATTATATAATAATCCCAATATAAGTCTACATTCAGTGTAAAACAGTAAGAGTTCATTCACACATATTCTTTGAAAAAAACTAATGACATGGATATTTAACTCAATGAAATGACATTGAGTTATGATTTCTCTTAAAATGTTCATATAATTGACATAAAAATTTATCAATGGTATTATTATGTGTTGAAATAGTATATTCAAACAAAGGTAAGTAGAAATTATGACATAAATAAATAAATAGGGATTCTATACATAATATTTTCATATTATAATTAATGAATAATGCGTAAAACTCAATGTGTGGTAATTGAGATTAGAAATACCCTTACAAAGACCGTTTTGTTAATAAAATAGATAGTTTTGTGCATTAACTATAAATACACATAAAACAACTATAAATTGAAGATAATATATCAAAATTCATTTCTCACGTAATCATAGCATGACATAATCAAGAATTGCAAGATTAACCCAAAGAATAGAAATTAGGTTAAGAAGTTCCCTTACCTTGAGTCTTAATTGTCTCATTCGTTCATTATATTCCCGAATAATAAAAAAAGTTTAATTTTTTTACTTTCATCAGAACCTTTTTCAAATTTATTATTAATTTTATATTTCTTATCATCATGTTATAAAAATTACATAATTATTTATTTTCATATCAGTTGGGTTGTCGATATTCTGTACATGAGTTGAAAATGAACGTGATTGTTGAAAATTGCCCACATGGTCAAAAGTAAATAATCTCCAGAATATTATTCATGATTTAAATTTAATATATATCTAATATAAATATATTTATAATTTTCATAATATTTGGAGATATGAAAAGAAATGCACTTTTCATGGAGACGGTAGGTCATACATAGGCATGGACGCTACATTCATTTATTGATCATATTAAAAGAGTAAAAACAAAATGATACATAGATATTTTATAATTCTATTATAATATAAACATTATATATGTTACATAAGTTCATTAATTACATCATTTATACGTTTTATTTATGGTTTGAATGAGTCATATCACATTGAGGGGGTGGTAGTCCACACTTCCTTAAATGAAATTATCATATTTACAAATTATAAAAAGCATACTGGTTTTTTATAAATAAAAACTAACGAATTACAGAGAAAATATTAATATAATAAATATCATATATAAATAAAGCACCATCATAAGGGATAATATAAGAAGAGGTAGGATAAACTTGAATAATCATCATTTGGTGATGTAGTAGTTCGTCGTAAACAGAAACAATATGTTCATAACCATTACATGGAGTTGTGTGTAAGTTTAGTTAAGATCCATCTCATAAAAAATCCTAGTATATTTTGGATATAGTATTTTTTCTATAATAATATAATAAGAAGATCATAGGGAGTGGAGAAGGAAAATAAATTAATGGAACTTGAGAGAATGTGTTACCTCTAAATCGGGTAAATTATTTGGATTTGAGCCAAAGGAATTCTTAAATTGGCTTCTACTAAATGTGTGTATTCTAGGTGTATGGAATGTATTTTGGGATCATATTGTAGCATAATTTGGATTATCAATGGGGCATTAGAGGTGTGAGTAAGTGGGTAGAGGTGGTGGCCTTTTATAAGAGGGAAGATGGGCACATTAGGAATGTCTTCAAATAATAAATTATTATAAATTCAATTTAAATTAAAAAATTTTCAAAAATAATTTAAATATAATATAAGATTATTTTAGAGAGAATAATAGTAAAAAAATAATTTGTAGACATGTTTTTAATTTTTTTATCCTTATATTTTTTCTTTAACCCTTATTTTACCAATTAAAATCTTATAGTGATATCATTTTACTTACATATCGTTGGTTAATTTAATTACAATATCATGTCAAATGATACAGAAAAATCATTTATGAAATATTTGGACTTATCTTATCCATTTTTTTGAATATTATATTTTTATTAATTTTATATCATTTAATAAACTATTCTATATTTTAAGTTACAAATTACATCCATTTTGGACGCTATTCATACATGAATTTTTTACAAATTCATAACAAATTAATTCCTCTTAAAAAACATTCAATAAATAGTATCACGTCACATTCACCTAGATAATTCATGGATGACATTAATTATGTCAAATTTTATTTATTTTAATATTTTAATTATTATTTATTTGGATCTTTTATCAATGAATCAAGGAGAGTATCGTCATTGTGTCAAAATTAAATTTATTTATTTAAGGTATAAAATAATAAATAAAATTTCATGATGTAGAAAATAGTTATATATTTTTAATTAATATTTATAGTTAAATAGGTCACTTATATAACCACATATAATTTTTTTTATTAAAAGTTACATGATTATGTAATATTTACCTTTTCTTTAAATTAAAAATTATAAAATGTCATTTTCACACCCAAGTGGCTCCAAAATGACAAACATTATACCTAAGGATTCTCATTGTCAGATAAAAAACATACAATATGATCTGAAAACATTTTAAGGTAGTTTTATATTATTATGATATTATTTTCTAGCTGTATTTACCAGATTTACCCTTTAACCATGGTAAATAAAAATAATTACTGAAGTTATGCTTCATAATGTATAAAAATAAAAAAGTTTCTATTTAAACAATTTTAATCATCAAATTCAAAATATGGAATCCATTTTTAAAAATTCAATAAAAATAATTAGAAAAAATTAATTTAAAATTAATTCTCATTGTCAAAACCATAAAAACGAATTTTAAAAAGTAAAAACTATCGAAATATTAACATGTGTTTATGTCAAATTTCATTGTGAAATTACTTTAAATGACCATAATTGGATTAAATTATAAAAAATTAATCCAATTACACATTGAAATCAATTAAAATAACTATCTAACTATAAAAATAATTTAGATGAAAATGTAGTTTTGAAATAAAATGTAGTATTTTACAATATTCATTAAAAAATAAATTTCATTAGAAAAATTCATAAAAATTTAACAAATTAATTTTTTTTGTTCCTCTTTTAATGAAGATGATTATGTTTTCAAATATAACATAAAAAAGTGAAAAAAAATATGTAAAAAGGGTTCTCCATCAGAAGGCGTTAAACTGGCCATTTAAAAATATTAGAGTATTTTATGCTTTAAAAATGGATTCATTCTCATTTTAGGCATCTAAAATTGAAGGGATAAATTTAAAAACAATTAAAAAACATGTATAATCATGTTTTTGTTAGTTCTATTTATTCCCTTCAATACAACTGTTAAGACTTAACTAACATTTAAAATATTATTATTACTATACTATTATTTTTCGGTATAACTCATTGTTTTGTGAGACATAAGATTCTCGAGAAACTCATTGTCGTGTGATAGGTATGCCATTAGAAAAGTTTCACAGTTAACATATAATTAAAATGTTATTCATAAATATTAATAGATATTAAAATTTATTATTCTATAAATACCTGGGTTATTACACCACTAATGGTCTAATGCTGCAATTGTAGGGTGCAAGGGTACTATGAAAGCTAGTACACTAAACCTTGAGGTCTCTATGGTAATCCACATCATCAGCAACCCAAAAGAAAAGTATCTAAGGATGGATTATCTCATCAAAACTAAGGATGGGGAGAAACAATGTATATAGTCGTACAAGGCGCACTTCCTATTAACTCAAGATTATATAAAGTCTTATTGGATTCTTATTCTACACATTTCTTTATATCATGCAAGATTTCTATAACTATTGAATCTAATTCCCAAATCCTTGAGGTAGAGTTATCTATAAAAACATTAAGTTGTTCTATCATTGCATCCCAAATTTTGGACACTTCTCTTATTAACATATGTGGGAATATTCTTCAAGAAAATATTGTTATAAATCCCTTTTTGGAATTCAATGCTATTAAGGGAATGGATTGTCTCTCATTATATAAAGCATATATATGATGTCAGGAAAAAGAAATATCATTTTTTTCTTAACCATCCTATTCCTGTTAAAAAATCCATGATTATCATGAGTATTCTTTTCAAATTTCTTTAACGGTGTGGGCATTAATTCCATGTAAAGAAGAATACCTATAAAAAATGGTTGAGTCAAAAGAAAGTGTCAATGTTGGGGAAATTCCCATTGCGAGGGAATAAAATGATTTATTTATAGGAGGTTTACATTGAATTCAACCAGATCATGAGGTATATTTCCCAATAGAACACACACCCTGAGCAACACTTACCTCAAAGTGTCCCTATAGGGTAGCTCTTATCGAACTTCCGGAGTTAATGAAGTAGCTTCAAGATAATTTGGACCAAGGGTTTATATGCCGTAGTGCATCACCCTGGGTTGCACCCATGCTCATTTTCAAGAGGAAGGATGGATCAATGTGGTTGTGTATCTATTGACAGGAAATCAATAAACTCACCATAATGGAAAATTATCCTCATCCATGGATTTATGATTGTTTGATTAGTTGTGAGGAGCTCAGTACTTCAAAAAGGTGTATCTCTATTCTGGATATCATAAGCGTATGTTTATGAAGAAATATATTCAAAAGACTTCCTTTCATACAAGGTATGGGAACTATTAGTTTTTGGTGATTCCCATCAAAATTACTAATGCTTAAAAATCATAATGATTTTGATGAATAGAGTCTTTTGATATTACCTCGACAAATTTCTGGTAGTTTCTACTGATGATAATATCATATAATCTAAGGGGAATAAAGAACATGAAGAATATATAGGGATACTATTGGTGAAATTAAGAAAGGATATATTGTAAACCATGATCATAATGTGATTTTTTTGGATTTATCAAGTCAGAGTCTTGGGAAATGTGATCACAAGTGATGGAATTTTTATAGACCCTTCAAAAATAATGGCAATTTAGGAATGACTTAGAATATCTAGTGTCATGGAAATCTACAATTTTCATGGATTATCTGGGTACTATCAACATGTTTTGGAAACATTTATAATGATTGTATAGACCTCTATCTATGTTTACAAGGAAATGGGTAATTTATGTATGGACCGAAGAATTTGAAGAAGGCTTCAAGGAGATAATGAGAAAGCTTATCACTACACTTGTACTCACATTACCAAAAATTGGAGAATATTTTGAGATATATAGTTATTATTCAAAGAAATTATTGGGTTCTGTACACATTAAAATTGATAAAATTATATGTTGTTCATCACGAATGTGAAAGATCCATGAAAATAATTACTAGATGCATTATCTAGAGCTAGACGATGTAGTTTTTTCATCCAAAATATGGAGGTACTACCTCTATGCTATGAATTTTGATATATATACAAATCACAAGACCCAAAAGAATATATTCACATAAAATGATCTCAACATGCATAAAAGGGATAGTCAGAGCTAATCACATACTATGATTTATCTATTAAACATCATCCTGGAATGGCGAAAAAGGTATCTGATTCTCTCACTAGAAAATAACATGCTACTATATCCATGTTATGGATTGAGAAATAATCTATCTCCATGGATATGAAAAGGATGGATTTGAAAATCAATATGTAATGGAATACTTCGTACCTTTCCCAAATGATTTCACAACCATCAAAATAAGAGGAGGATGAGGAAGAAAGGGATGATCTAAAGTTAAAAAAAATGTGAATGGAGTAATGGAAGGGGAGATGAAAGTGTTCCATATAAATGATGATAGTGTAATTAATTTTGGCTAAATGAATTGTGTGCCTTCATCATCTGGGATAAATAAATTGCTATTGGATAACGCACATAGCTCAACATCCTCTGTCCATCCAAGTGTCACCAAGCTGCACATCGAACTCTGAGAAAACTATTTTTCAGATAACATACAAAATAATATTGTGGAATATATCTCAATTTGTTTCAAATGTCACCACGTTGAAGTAGATAATCATAATTCAAAACGGTTGATAGAAATATTTCCTTCACCCATGTAAAAATGGGATTATCTCACTATAGAATTCATCGATCGTCTCCCAAAGACATCTAAATGAAACAATGAGATATGGTTTATGGTGGACTGACCCCCCAAGAAATCCCACATTATTGATGTTTTAAAAATATATTTCCTGAAATACATACCTAGAAATATGTATCAGATATGGTGAGATTTCATGGGGATCCACACTTGATTATATTTTATCATAATCCCAGGTTCACAACAAATTTCTAATGTATTATTCAACATGCATTGAGTAATGAATTTAATTTTGGTATGACTTATCACACCAAAATAGATGACCAATTTGGAATAAATTTTAAGATCCTTGAAGATATTCTAAGATCCTACACTTCTATATTTAAACGTCGATGGGATTAACATATGTCATTGGCTGAGTTCCCATAAAATAATAGATTTCACTAAAGTATTCAGATGGCTCCATATAAATATTTGTATGGAAAGAGATATAGAACTCTAACTTGTTGGGATGAAGTTGGAGAAATAATGATACATTAACCTAATCTTGTACATGATATTAACGAGAATATTCAATCCATCCAGAAACATATCAAATCTTCTAAGAGTTAGAATAAGAACTTTGTTGATAATCGTCGAAGGGACTTAGAGTTTGACATTGGATATATATTCCACCATTGAATATCACCATGGAAGAGAGTTATGTGGTTTCGGAAGAGAGGGAAACAAAACCCAAGGTACGTTATCACCTTGGAGATTGTTGATCACATTAGAACCATGGCCTATCAGTTTTCACTTACACCCAAAATGGCTCATGTTCTGATGTGTTTAAGGTATCACTCCTGTGGATGTACATACCATATCCCTGACATGTACTAAAATTAGAATTTGTATATCTAGAAGATGTTCTTTCATATGAGGACCATAAAATAATGATTAAGGAATGGGGATATTAGGTTCTATTAAAAAACCCAACCCACAATAACAAAGTGTTGTGGAGGAATTACAAGTATGAATAAGTAACACGGGATCTAGAGCAGCTAATGAAGGAGAAATACCCTCACCATTTTAGGTAAAACAAAAGAATATGGGTTAAATTTAAAAATGTAGGAAGAATGTAACAACCCATGTTTTTATAAATGGAATTTATCCGTTATCAATGCATGTTCATGTAGTATAAATCAGAAAAAGTCACTTATAGACCATAATAAAAACATTTTCAATGAATAATTAATTAAATAAGCAGTATTTATAAACGTTACGGAACCAATACTGATGAAATAATTACTTAAACATGGGAATAGTAATATAACCCCAATGAATAGCAATCAAGTCAAATGAATAGTAACCTCAACCATTAATGTGTAAATAAAATTTAGGAATCTTATAAATGAACATATGACATTATTATATCATTGTATAAGTATGAAAATTGTTTTTTCAAATTATTAATTAATTTTTATCATTTTTGAATGTCATAAATATTTCATTACAATTTTTCAATTAAATTAATAATTTAAAAAAAAATTATTTTTATAAAATGTATCCACAAATTATTATTTTTATGTTTTATGTTCTTAATATAATATTATGAGACATCATGTAATTATTCAATGTGTTATAAAGTCAATTATAATTTTAAATTCTGTATTTTCATTGTAAATGATGACTTTAATAAAAAATAATTTATATTTTTTTAAAGAATTATTTTCGTAAAAATAAATTCATTTTTTAATTATAGGAATAAAAAAAATAGGATAAATTTTTGAGTTTTTTTTAAAAATTATCGAATATTTTATGAATAGTAAAATACAATAATTTAAAATAAAAGATAAATATATGAATTTGGGAGTCACAAATGATGTAAAAATGAAGTAATCCAAAAATATATACATTTCATTCATTATTTAAATATATTTAGAGTTACTAATCAATCAATTCATAGTCATAAGCCAAAATATTGCACAAATGAATATAATAATGGGAAAACATCCTGCTCCTCCACTATAGTTACAACCCCTCAACCCTTTTTATCCTCACAACTATGAAGCTTTGAGACATGCCTAAATTCTTCCCAATATTAATCCCTATTCCATATTCCACTTCCATGACCTATTTTCCTCATCAATAGTCTAAAAACCTTTCTTTAGGAGGTTCTCAAGGGGGATAAATCGAAGTGGTAAAATACTATTCATCTTTCCATTAATTCTCTTTAAATTTCATTCCATTTATTGTATTCACCACACATTCTCTTATAAATATGTAATAATAACTTAAATATGTTTAATAGTTTGTAATTATATCATGTCAATGGATGATTCATCATTAAAATCTACCACTCTCTATCTTTTATTTTAATAATGAAAATTTTTCCCGTGACATGTTTATTTACCAACATCATGGGCAATGCACATTCATTTTCTTTTAAAACAATAAACGAGGATAATAAAATAATTTAATGGTTGAAAATAGATTATAATGTTTATTTCATAACCATATTCATGTTATGGAACTAACATTTATTCATAATACTAAATTTATAAAGAAAAATGAGTTCTTTGTGATCGAATAACCACCAATATTAACCTAAAATGATCATTGTTAACATTTATCTAATGATTCATCCACCTGGTATATAAATAAATATTTATAATAACATTTAAAAATATGTAATATCATTAATAACACTTAATAAAAATTCATGTTATTTATCCACATTTTACACTAAATTCACATCATTTATACAAATGTACCGACCATGAAAACAAAGAAAACAAACACTCCTGAACAATGAAATTAAACTCTATTACACATTAAAAATACCATAAAAGAACAAGATAAAACCATATTTACTCATATTCAAATATAAAGGGTTATATAATTTTTACATAATGGATATAATGTGATTATAGGAGACATTAATTTGAAGGCATAATTCAAACACATGGTAAGGGGAATTCTCAAACCCAACAGTCTTTCATAGAGTTCTCCCTCTTTCAACCTATTTTTAGTATATATATTCCTTAAATATAATTTAACCAATATTATATTACCTTTTATCTGATAAAAATGTTTTTTACCTAACTTTATGACAAATAAATATGTTTTAAAAGAATAATACTTTCAAAAACACACCTTTTACTTCTCGAGATAGTTTCTTATTCAGAAAATGTTGATGATTATTATATCAAGTATTTTATTCCCTCATTAATTTTTGATCCCAAATTTTATGAATTTATTCTTTATGAAATGAAACCATTTTTCCCATGGGTTATATTATGTCTAATACTGTTATATGTTCAATGCGACATGAATTATAATGTTAATCTTATGATAGGATGGGCCCGCTGGAAATTATATAGTCTTCAAATGAATTTGATAATGTGGTGTATATAATGATAGAAAAGATAAATTTTCATCAAAATGATGTTATAAATGTTCAAAACTATGTGTTTTAATTAACCAATATGGAATGATGTTTCATTTTTATGCATTTCTACACTTAATACCTTTATATAATTCTCCCTCTCATGATTATGATCTTGATGTTACGATTATTCTCACCCAATGTTATATTGTTTCCTATTCTTATTTATCCAATTACTATGATTTTTGGTGAACCCATTATATGATGTATATACTAAGGTGAATCATTTTACTAATAATAAAGTAAGGGCCATTAAGAAGTAATATAATAAGGAATTAAATAAATGTTTCTGTTTTATTTTTCATATGTTATGTATGGTCGTAATTTTCCCAATACATCAAACATTTGGATCCTCATTATGTAATAATTTTTTGTTGTTTTTCTTCAAGATAATTTCATAATAATGTAGGAAAAATAAGGGTGTCTATATATTACATTCTTTATCTTGTTTTACACCTCCAAATCCTTATTCAATAAAACATTATTATTTACAAAAAATTATTGTTTATTTTTCCATTATGATAATATAGTTTTCCCTTATTTCAATATAATTTCAAGTTCTATGTTTTAAAAATACCTAAGTATTTAATATTTTTCTAATTGAAATCATATATATTCTAAAATGATCTATCAATATAAATGATCATCCACCTTATTTTCCATCAATGTGTGGTAGTTTATCCAGAAGATATAATATTAAATCGAGAGTGACCATATCATTCAGAACATATTACACTCTTTTAGTGTTAATATATAATTAAATATTTAATGATCACAATATATTTCACATTGTTCACCATAAATATAATACATTTATATTTTAAAATTTAAAATTTATTTCGTCTTGTTCTAAACCATTAATTGGTTACTTTTTTGTGAATCATTAATTAGTGTGTAGCATACACTCCCATCATATAATTGTTAATGAAAAAAATTATTCCACATTATTGGTGCACCACTATAGATCATAAACCCTTATCTACCACATAATAGGATGAGATCCATTGAAATACCCAACCCTCTCTTTTGTTTTTATGTTTCTTCACATTTCATAGAAAAAATAAACATTACTATATTCCATTTCACCTTCATTATTAGATTTAGTAACCATCAAACTATTTTAATAGATCATTAATAATATCAATAAAATAAATATAAATTAATTATCCTAGTCAAATTTCTTGGTCATGGCTATTACTCAATAAATCATTTTGTGAAGGACCCAAGGTTATAGCAACACTGGTAATTACGTGACCTTATAATGATTCATTATGTATCCAAAATTCAAACATGAAAAATTTGAACTATAAATTATCTTATATCATGTTATTAAATATATTAATTAACTCACCTACAACATATTAATTACATATCAAATATGTAAGATAATATCCAAAAAACAAAAACTAATTGACAGATGTAAAATATATATGCACTTTTCATTAGTTCCGTGAATATTGAAAGGGTGTTAAAATGTCCAAATGGTATCACCATAAAGTGTTACTGTGCATAACCCAAACAAAACCCTCTCATTGGTTTTTACTCAATTTTAAAACTTTTCTACCAACATGACGATCAATGATAATTCACTAAATTGTATTGAGCTCAGTGGTGTTGATCAATCATATCATTAGTACGTAATATACTATCCTACTTTTGAAAATGATCTTTCAATGTTCTTGATAATACATCAAAAACATAATTAAACCATTTTTTCTTTAATAAATATAATAAGATCTCATCTTGGTGATACATTGGGAATACACAAAAATTTTCTAGATTTACTTATAATTTCTAATTCAAATCTTGCAACTCAATTTATGTTAGACAATAAGGAGTCTTAGAAATATCAATAGAATTATGTATGAGATATATTAAAAAAACATCACCATTTGGGTGATGTTAAAGAATATCATTAAGAAATACATCAAGGTAATACTAAACAATAAATATATTCAATACTTATTTTTACTATAACCATTTTAGATAAATATTCAACATGAATTGGTTGAAAGTCACATATGATTTATGAAATTTCCATTAGCGGTTAACTTTTATCCTCACAATGATAGAGAAATATTAGTTTATTTGAAATATCAAATGGTACTTCTGGTCCTTGAATGTTTTATGGGATATATATAGAGAGATAATAGGTGCCAAATATTACAAAAAATTATAAATGAGGGAGAATAAAATAATTTAAATTAATTTACATTTTTAAAAACATATATAAATTAAGAGATATATACATCTGATGGAAGAATCATACCACTGGGATGTTTCCGGAATATATCATTAGGTTACCATTTAGGTGGTGATATGTCAAAATTAGAAAATTATTCCTATATAAACTTTTTGGTAGATCCATATAAAATACCTTTAATGTTCACATATATATAATAGGAATAAATGAATATATTTAATTAATGTTATCATCATTTTCATACACCTAGAAATGTTAATGTTTTTACTAAACATAACAATTAGAGTAATAAATGATATGATAATTAAAATTATTCCATTGATGCCCTAAATTATGACTCATTCTAATTCACTCTTGAAATTTCAAGACTAAATATAAGATATATTCAAATCCCTCACATGGGTTCAAAAATATAGTGCTTATTGACCATAGAATTTCCCCAGTGAATTTGAATCAATGTTTATAGTTAATCATTTTTATAGTCCTCTATTAATGATTCAATAAATACAGAGCCACCATTTTAAGGTTTGTTACACTTGGGGAATCTATTACAATTTCTATATCTCATTTTTATAAATAAAGGTTTTTATCACTTGGAAATAAATCTATATTTCAAAAAATATTAGGAAATTATCAAAAACCTAGTTTTATCCAAAGTGTTTACACTAATGATTTATAATCATAAAATGTAAAAACATGTATCCCCTAAATTGATACCAACTGATATAATGGATCCTCCCAAAATGATGTACTCTCTCACATTTACTAACTAGGTGGGTTACTAGAGGCCAATCACACCTCCCCTTATGCTATAGGCTAACTACTAGAAACAGGGGTCTAGTAGACGTATAAGGAAGGATATACCCCCAGTACAAAGTTATAATACATTGAAAATAGAAAATAAATCTGATTAACAAAAAATACTAGGAACAATACATCATAGAGGATAAAACCAAATAATAAAAGTCAAATAAATAATAAAATTATAATAATATCATAATGTAATTCTAGGTTGTAATACTTCAAAAGGTAAAACAAAAGGTAGTACTGATATAAGACAATGATGAAACTTGTAAATTTAAAATAAAATGGTCTTAAACCCCATGCCATTCCCATATCAACTATCCAACCTATCCAGAAATCAAAAATAAAAAACATTTTCCTTTTACGATTTCCAAACATGTGTCAATTTAATCATCTCAGGTACTAAATGGCGGTCTGAATAGAGAGTGATTCAAACTAATTTGGTATAAATGGTCATGTTTAAAAACAATTTTGATAATAACTACATGAAATAATGTTATAAAAATATCAATTAATTAATTAATTTATACAATATAAAAATCAGCCGACTTTATACACGTTGACATAATATCTCTGAGAATCTATTAAAACTATTCCAATCATAACCAAAAGTCCATGAAATATTCACATGACCGGGTCAATCCTCATAAAAATAACACTATAACTGGTCCAAGAACTTTTTATAAAAAATTCATCATTACCACTAAGACCCCTATATATACGTATTTTAAAATCACCAAGAAAAATACATTATATATCTATTTTAAAATCAATAGGCCGAGACCATTATGTATATATTTTACCATAACCAGTAAAATCATTTTCTATAATAATTTCATGATGAATAAAAACACAAACCAGATTATTATAATAACACTACCTAGTGTCATAAGCCCCGGTGGTTGACTCATTCAATTACCTTTTGACTTTCAATTACAGGTTCATTTATTATATGATATCTCAATCCACTTCCTTGCTAGTCTCCACATCCATTTTTTATAAAATTGTCACTAATCATTTCATTAATCAAGGAGTCCATTTTATTAGGTGAATCAACCACAATTAATCACATGAGATTTAGGGTCATGGTATAACATACATTAATCCAATATCAAGTTCTTTATTATTCAAGGTCTGGATCACCCCATGGGTATCCTCAATATGGGTCTAAAATATATTTTATCCAATGGGATCCAATGGGTATTACAAAAAAAAGATTAATCGTATTTCTTAAGATACACATGTGTCAACATAATTGAATAATATTACACACATTTAATAAAATATAATTAACCATAGTGTGTTATTTTAAACCACATTCCATTAAATAAAAGTTTAAGAAACACTCTCAATTGGGAACTATAACTAGTAAAGAAGGAAATTGATATTAGAAGGAGATACCTAGATCACACAATATAAAGACCCAATTAAACCGTTTTCAAGACATTAAACCCTAATAAAGGAGAACATGTAGAAGAGAGTGGAAAACCAACGAAAAGAAACTCATCAGAGATTGAACACATTATAAAGACATCCATAAGAGAATGAATGGATGCAAATTTCTATGGATTATTTATAGGGTAAGAAGGAGATATTTTCACATGGATGAGAAATAAAATCAAATTGGCTGCATGGTTTAAAACTAATCATCATTAGAAATTCATAGCGTGAAACCCTATCACAATGTGAAAGTCCCAATTTATGAGATACAATGAAAAAACATTACCTCAAGTTAAAATAATCATGATAAACCATTTAATGACATGATATTTTTCCATATCGTATAGTATGTTCATGCTCTAAAATTGTTCATGACATGTTCCTAGGAAACAATTTACATCATCTAAAATAATCATGATGTGAAATTTCATTGTCGAAAGATCTTAGCCATGATTTTAAAAAATACCAACCTCTCGAGAAGGATTAGAAACTCATGGATAACCATTATTAGAACTTGAGTCATTTACCTATACACTATTAATTCAATGAAACATATGACCCCTAATATAGATCATTTTTACAAACAAATTATATCTGCCCCCAAAAAGGGACCATAACACTAAGGATTATATATGAAGAGAATACCATCTAAAATTGGTTCATCCAAAACTCAATGAGGGAAATAAAAGGAAACATATAGTGTCTTAAAACATACCCACCATATAATAGATCATCCTAGAGATGCACCAATAATAACTGTGGTGTACTAGCGAACAAGTCATGCCACTATGCTGACATGACTAATTCAACATCCTTGGGCTCCTCCTAAACATTACAATTATTCCACTATAGTAAAACAATTATTATATTATTTATCTAGAGATATTTCTCACTATGGTAAGCAACCCATATTGGATTCTCCTCATAGGATTAATCTATATATAACATTAATTCCTCAACATATAATACACGTGAATGTTATGGATGACATCTTTGAAGCTACAATACATGAAAAAGATCATTCAAAGAACTAATGTGAAATTAAAAACAAATTGAAACACCAGTAGGTCAACCCTTTCCACAATATCAAATGGCTCAAAAAAGTTGTGCACTAGAATTCCTTTTTTTCTAATATGATGTTTCCCTAACATAAGAAACAACCAAAGGAAAATACAATGACCCTACTCAAATTTTAGAGGTCATCTCCACTAGTCAACATAATATTTATTTGTGATATATTCCGTCACCAACCTCCTCCTCATGAGATGATCCTCGATGAGACATGGTCCAATACGAGTAGAGTCACCTTCCCCCTACCAAAAAAATGAAAAATGCACTTAATATCTTAAAAATACTCTAAATGTTTAATTTAGATCAATAATTGGATGATGTTATTAGAGAAAAACACCATGAGTGCTAATGTTTCTCACATAAACCATTTAAATACAAAAAAATCCTCATAACATGTACTCCAGAATCTAAATAGTTCATTAAAACTAGCCATAATTCAAAGGAATATAGGTTGTTCATAAAAGAATAAGTTATCATATTGCCTTATGAAGACCCAAACATAATTGGGATATGAAATGAGGATCTCTATAAAATATGATCATCTTATGAACATCGATCAACCCAATTATATCATACCAGTATTGACTACCCATATCACCAATAGTGAACGTCTCCATGATAGAAAATAATTAAGATAAGTTCATTATAATATTAATTATAACCTGAAATGATTCATTCATGTGAGTTTTCCTGGGTAATAATGTCACAAAATCAATAGTGAAATCATCCAGCTTCAATTATATAATTGAAAATTTTTGTAACATCCCAGTATAACGTTAATGGTTGGAATTCACCTACTTACAGATGAAACACCACTCCACAAATCCAACTATATCATTCGTCATTCATATAAAAAATTACATTCTATAAATACGTAGACATTTATTTATCAACCCTAGATGTACTACCCATCTAGAAGTGTGAACTCTCTCATCAGCTATCACAAAAGAATACAGAAACCCATACCCAACCATGTAAATGAAGTGAAATTACTATGCAAATATATCATCCCGATGGAGGATTAATACAAAAAAATATGTATCTCAGAGATATTACATTTAGAAAAGAAAAATATTGTTTCATTATCTAGTCCAAATGAATGGGTGTAGTAGATGAAAATGTCATAGTCAATCATCCCTACTTCTCTAGAACATATAGATGCATGTATTCAAAGAGTTCTACAATCTAACCCTCATATCAATAATGAAGAACATCCACTATCTACAACTTCATTATCATCAAATTGGCAGTTATATTTCACATGACTATTGTATAATCCAACTAATATTTGAAATACTATAGATACTCAACCAATATCCTATGTCAAAGGATTAGGTCCTATTGAGAAATGAAAAATATGTGGATCATATGGAATGTTTTCTTCACAAACCTCTCACCCATAAGATAATGTCTCTATAATCTCAGAAAATGTACCAACACAAATAACTATTCATCATTTGTGTGATAAAACCTATGATTTTGAATCAGATTTCTAGAGCCACAAGTATAAAAATGGTCCTCCTAAATCAGAACAACTCTTAGTATAACTCTAGATTTTTCACACTACATGTTATTCTCTTTACCCGACAAATGTAATGTGAGGATTGGTGTTGAGGTCAACCTAAAAATTATCTCCTAACAATATCACTCACGAGCATCTAAAAAACACACACCATCCCATTATTTTCCATCCTAGCAATCAGTTCCTCTATGTGGGAGATGTCTTGGAACATTTGCTAATAATAAACTACTAACCCAAACAACATTGAATCTCAATGACATAGATAGACTACTCCAAAGATACCATGGTTTCAAATTTATATGCGTCCACTAATACTCTATCCTCTTAGATAACATGTCCCAAGAAGTTCACATTTTCAATAGAGAAAAAATAATTTGATATATTTTCATAATTTAAATATTCACTTAATATACACATGATTATTTCAAGATATCAGGAATGATTGTTAACTCACATAGAGTACACAAAAATAAAATCTACAAAAAGAACCATAAAATGGTCCAATAAAGGATAAATTATTAGATTAATTAAGATACTGAATAGTGTTATTGTGTTTTTCAGACTAAATAGAACAACAAGGAAACACCTACCTATATGAAAATTTAGTATGAGGAATATTTGATGGTATCAACCCCAACTGGTGATATACTTATCTAAAATCAATCATTGATAATATCTTAATAAATCTCAACTATTTAAAAATAACATTGGCGATTGGAAGGGATTTCTGGTTCATTACTGTCAGTTGGTTTAATCTGTAATAGTTCACACACTAGCACAATGATCCATCATCCATATTGTAAAAAAGATCTAGAGAATTACATAGTAACATATTATGATGTATAAAAATTTTAGCATCTAGATCATCCAATAGAAATTTTCATTCCTGAATCTATAATATTGATATCTTATGTGTAGGAATATAATATGGCTCTACTCCCTACACCAACTCATTCATGAACATGATCAGAAGCTTGGGTGGAATTCTGTATAATTCTCTAATAAATGCATCCTATATATAGTCTAACACTAGAGTAATCATATCCTTAAACACTCCAAAATCATCTAGATCAAGGATTATTATATATTCTATGAGACAACCCATTAAACACTGAATTTTTCACACAATTCTAGCCTTATTATCCCACACACTAAGGTGAAAATAACTACTTCCATTATAGGATAGAAGGGTAACTCTCCATCAATAATAGTTGATATGATATTATTGTAGAACTATCCAATCCATACATAGAATAAAATAAAACCCATTCATTTTTATAAAAAATTATTCTCAAAATGAAAAATAACCACAATTTTTAAATACAAACCTTTAATTATTTGATATTCATTCATGAAACTCATAATGATGTATCAATTCTCAATACACCATTCAAAACTTCCACAACCATGAACAAAATTATTTAAAAACGAACAAATATAATGTAATGTGATCCTTATATATAAGAAAAATACATATAAAGGGTAGGTGATACATAAATTTTACCTATTTTGGTAGAAGGTCTAGAATACAAACTTATTGGAATATACATCATAACATGAAAAAGAATTGATCTCATCCATCATATCTGGTATACATCTTATGGGTTGTAACCTTTTCCTAGTTCTTCTGACCCTACCTTGGTGTACCATATCTACTTCCTCAACCTGATAATCTAATAGAACTCGAGAAACCACTCTGTTTAGAGGTAGTTATTTCATTCCCAAACTTTTGTACCCATCCTAATACTCTGCCACTACTATACAATAATGTAGAACTAAAAACTTTTAAATGTATCCTAGCCAACCACAAGAATGGAACTCCAATATAGGATCAATATACAGAGTCCTGTAGTGATAAAACATGGTACCTTGACAGCACTACCATAGAAAATGGTCTGAAAATGGATTCCCACTACCCTTGTTTATCTACTAAATATTTTAGTAGTAATAAGTATAATAGCCAATCATCTACCCCTATAATTTGATATCCCAATATTCCATGTAGAAATTTATTTGCTGGTAATTGGGGCCTCCCTCGAAAACCCTTTCCATGATGATATATATATTGATATAATCATAAAAGATAGAAAAATAGATAAATTACACATGAGATATGATCTTATAGAAAATCCCATCCTAGAAATTCATCTCCCTAGATGTCTCGTAAATTTCATTAGATGGTATAATGTACTAAAATTTGATGAAACATCCATTGTAGTCCATCACTAACCTGATCTCATTTTTTAGGGACATGAAATCATGATCATTTTCATCCATAATCTTTTTTTGATAGATTTAACCAAGAAGAATAACCATGAATTCATTTCAAGATAACTCCTCTCACTACCCATAATTCTATATAGTGTCTCAAAAATTCTTGGAGAGTTGATAAATTAGGTATAAAACATGCTCTACCGTCTTTTAAGTGAGTGTCCATAGTTACTTGAAGATCGTTTAGACTGACTTGATTAAAAACATGGATACTTGGGGGGCCTCCCTCCATAGTAAATATAGGCATATTCTGCCAATTTAACACTCTCTTCAACTTAGTTATCTAAGGCATGATGAAAAAAATTCTACTTTTCTGGGGATCACATGATCATTATGAACCTATCACAACGATAAACATCCATATAAGGATCATGAACTACGTTAATATCTGATTATGTTTTATTAGGTGCTTACTTATTTCCACTCTCATGAAATTCAATTTGAAGATGAAAAGGGTTAATTTTATCATCAAGGAGAAAAAAACCTTATATCACTAGATAATATCAAGGTCAAACTGAAAATGTGAGAAAAATAGAGAACCTCTAACACATTTTCTCTCTAAATACGGGACAAAAAAAGTGGGGTTTTTGAACAAAACTATTCATTCATTTCATATTTTGATATAACAGTTATAACCATTTTCATTTTATACATTAAAATATATCTCATGTAAAAAATATATCCATATCATGAACAATACAAGTAAATATATATCCATATGTTCCTATCATGATGCATGGACACTCATATCACCAAATATCAAACCATCAGTACAAATGTAAATAAAAAATAACAACATAGAACATGTAAATCCCCCTATGTGAAATACGAATAATTGTGACAATGAACAACATGAACAAAAAACATATCCCCGTTCTCATATATCCACCCCTCACATGGGTAAGTTACACCTGTGTAAAAGATCATTACAAATTCATGACACATCCTAGTCTCATTTTTAAAATTCATAAATAGTAAATAAATATAAAATAAATATTTTTTTCTAATACCACTTTGTATCACCCACCAAATTGGCACTCTCTCACATGTCTAATACAGTTTTTTTACTAAACCCCAAACGTGCCTCCACATATGCTAGAGGTCAACGACTAGAAGAAAGGGTATAGAGAACATAGAGGCGAGGCTATGACCCCTAGTACGGTGAATTATTACAAAAGAAATAAAAATTAGTATATTAATAGAAAACTAAGGAAAAATAAATAAAAGAGGATTAAAAACAATAAAATTCATCTAAATAATCCAATAATAATAAATTATGAATTTAAAGAAGCATTAGAATGCATCTAAATGTCGATCTAGATGTAATACAAATAAAATAAACTCAAATAATAGGTAAACTCAAAATACCTTGGTTAAGAATAGTATGTTGGTCATGTCTAAAATATCCAACCAATCCATTAATCAAAAATCAAGGACAAGTTTCTTTTCCCTTAATTGAAATTGTATCCATTTAATCAGCTCATGTACCAAATGGTGGCCCTATAGGGTGTTAGTAAAATTTAATTGGTCAACACCACTATCTCAAAAACATATTTTAGATAATAAGTGATTGAAATAAACCTAAAAATAGGTGTATAAATTGAAAAATTAATACAATATAAAAATAAAACTTCTTCATAACCAATTTAAAATATTTATGATCTTATAGCACAACCATTCCCATCAAAACAACAATTTCACAATATAATCACAAATTCATGTCATGTACTATATGAATTACAACAAAAATAGTCCAATCCAATTTTCTAATATTTTTAGTATAAGAATTTAGATTCCTTTATAGAGGCATTTCAACATCACTATAAAACACATTATATAATAATTTTATCACCCATGTGTCGAGCCCTTTGTATATGTATTTAAGCATAACCGGGCCATGAAATATATATAATGAATTAGTTATAAATCACAAAAAATTATAGAAAACATAAATAATGAATCATTATATCATAATCCAGAATCGTCAATTTAGTCAATGACATTTTTTTGAATTACTCAACCCTTCATTAAATTATATCTTAAGCCATTTCCATTCCAGTTTTCTAAACCATTTTATATAAAATTACCACCAGTAATTTAAATAATTAAGGAATAATTTTTTCAAGGTGAATATATGCCCTGTATCGAACCTCGATTCCACTCAGAGGTTCCCTAATCCCATTTGGTGATATGGCCTCAAGCGCATACCCCTAAATACTGGAGAATTCTGACCAGAAGCAAGGTTGTAGGGTGTGTATATGTTGATACTATTACCTCATTAATAAAGTGTATCATAGTGGATAAATAATACAATAGGTAAGTAAATGAATTAATATAAGTAAACAAATGGAACAATAGAAGAAGACAAGAATAACAAACACTAAAGTAACTGATAATCATACAAAAAATATAATGATACATGTCATGTCTCTATAATACTAAAAAACATGAATACAAGGAAGTAAGAGTTTAATGATATCAAAAATAAGAAAATGGAATCCAAACACCATCCCAATCATTCTAAGATCCATGATGGTAATATGATACCTTCTCCATCCAAAAAAACCAACTAGTCATGTGTCTAAAGGTGTACACTTCCCTTTTTCAACACTTGAATATAAGTAATCTTCATGGATTCAAATTATATCTTTGATTTGGAGTGAGATAAATTTAAATAGGCCACCACCAATGGAATCTACAACATCCGTTCTGTGTAATGTATTTTGAAATAATGTGAAATCATGAATATGTGAATGTAAATAAATACATTAATTTAAATTACCATGTACTTGATTCAACCCTTGGGTGGTTTCTGAACATGTATATTGGTCACTATTAAATTCATTTATAATTTATATAATTATGTCCTGTGATGTAAAAATAGAACTAAAATCCTAAGATGATAGTGATTATGATGCATCCAATACATAGCAATACATCTTGAAATATAATTAATAATAATATCAAAGATGTTCCAAGATAATAACCCTGGAAACATTGACCTCAATGGTCTCCAACTCAGTAATATCTATACCCAATTTCTATGTGTGAGAGTGTAATCCAAGGATCATCATCCATGGAATTCCAAAATAGTATAAATATAATTGAGTCCATGGAAAAAATCCAAGATAAAATTTATCAATCATTGACTGGGAATAAGGGACTATCTGAGGAACCTATTTTCCATAGAATCCATGATGGATTTGAGGATTGTATACAAGAAATCCTATTATAATAATGATGGAGGTATCCAATGGTTTCATATTGAGAGTCCATTGATAATTAAGGATATGGTTCCAAGTTTGGTCTCACCCAAGCCATTCATCATCCTTGAATTAGAATTGTGTCCATGGGTTCTGAAGGAATTCCTATTAGAATCCAAGGGTAGATTGAGTCTCACCACTCCTAGAATGATTTTAATATCCACATACAATAGGAACCTTTTAACTGATTTATTAGTCAATTAGAGCCGTATAGTAATCATTTAATTAAATTCGTTAATGAGTTTATCACATGACATTCATAAAAGTGAAAAAGGAATCCTAAGGACATGAAAATGTTTAATTAAATCATAAAAGGAAAATTAGTTTCATTAAGTTCACTCAGTAACTTTCTATAATCATTTAATGGTGTGAAATGGACGTGAAACCATGTTCCTAAATAATATTTAATTAGGAAAAGTCGTATGAAGAGTATATATTATAATTCTATTTAATATTTATTTATTATGCAGAATCACTTACATAAGTTGGGTCATGTGATAAGAATACATGGATGTAACCAATTATAAATTGAAAATTCATATAATTTAATGTTCTGAGCAATATTAGGGACAATCCACACACCATAACGGTGTAGGAAAGGTCATAAAAACCTCTAATCGCTTACTAAAGAAAACACCCTACATGGGGTGGTTAATGATTTGGACGTAACCACCAATGATGGATAACATATTTAACATAGTACATAGAACATGGTTCTAATAACTCTGATGAACAAATATAAAATAAATGGGTCACACGCGATGAAATAGGAATTAACAAATAACATTTTATAAAACAAAAAAATCTTGTGGGATGATTTATAGAACTCATACCTCATACTCACACAACTATCCTCATCCAGTATTAACATCCAGTTTGTCTTTGATGGGTTTAAATCTCATATTAATTCATTGAAATTGGAGCCTATGAGCCTGCATTTAAATAGAATTCTCCATATAAATAGGAATAAAAAGAGGCTAAAATAGAATCAATTACATAATTATATGCATCATACATAATGTATTGTGATAAAACAGACACCATATCAGATATTTTGATCAAAGTATATTCAATAGGTCTTGAGAGCTCCAAAGAATATGAATAGATGTGTATGTCCACTAGATTGTGTGAGGATGAAAATGGGTTTAAACATATCATTAAGGTTAAATCCATAACTTCACCCCAAAAAGAGAATCGAAATTTTTGGCCACATAGTTGGCCAAACCTTGAGATAAACTTGAAAAATCTACTATAGAAAGGGGAATTTCACAAGGTTTGGTTTTATAATTTGAGAAACTTTGTGCCATTCATGAAAAACTACTCTCCAACATATATTCATTTTTTGTACAGTCGTATATCCCATGAGGCATGGTTTGGGTAAACAATGAGCCTTATATAACCACACTGTCTAGTCCCACATAACTAGAAATAATTATTCTTCTATCGACACACAATTTCAACTAACCATGCATCGTGCCTATTTTTTTCCCAAAAGATGGTTTTCATGCTCTAAAGAATCCTTGAACAACCTCAATGCACCCATGAACTCATTATTCATCTAAATTAATTTCAAAATTAATAATTAGAGAAAAAAAGATAAAAGGATCTGTATACAATTCAAAAATGGGGTTCTTACACTCTCCCCACAATAAAATAATTCATCCTCGAGTACACCTTCCAAGGGTAGTAAAACACTGTATGAGAACAAATATTTCCACTGGGAATGTACATCTGACTCCCACTCCCAAATATCTTCCTATACATGACCGTTATACCATATCACCCATAATAAATGAAAAAATAACCTTGGAGATCCTTCATGATTTATTCAATGTTATAAAAAGGATACTTCTCAATATAAGCATCAACATCTAGATCACGTTCTGTTGGATCAAAAGCAGGAGATGGGTTGGAATGATATAGGTGATATAGTGAAATGATGAAAACGATGACCATTTAATGATACCATTGAGGAAGTATAAACTAATAGGTTACCATCTAGACTATCTCTATGATCTTAAACAACCTGACATAATGATTCAATAGCTTCCCTCACCTTCGTATCTATTTATGCCCTCGCAAGGGAAATACCTATAGAAAAACATGATCCATAACCTCAAAATCTAGAGTTTATCGATGGTGATCAGCATAAAATTTATTTAAAGGATATTAAGTATACATAAAATGCTTGATAAGTTAAACCTACATTGATGTCTCATACATGAGAGTATGACCTAGTAGGGTTACATGTCCTGCCTCTGTCCACCACATAGGTGGATGACACTGCCAACCATACAATTCCTGTAAGGAATTTATCTTAAAAGTGTCTTCAAATATATTATTATAGGTGAACTCGATGATATTGATATGATTCTCCCAAGAATAATTGAAATCAAGGACTATTTCCTAGATCATCTCCACTCTAACATGTATCATTCAGTCTGATTTATGATTGATCTAAGTGTGAAAGGATGTGAATTGAAGAACTTTTGTACCTGTATCACACTAAAAACTCTTCAAGAACCGTGGTGTGAAATGAGATTCCTCATCTGAAATGATATTAAGAGGGACCCTGAGTAGTTGGATGATTTGATGGACATAAAATCATCACATCTCATCAACTGAGAATGTATCCAAACTGGGAAGGATGTGGGCTACATTCTTCATTTTGTCAAACAAAAGCTGATGTAGCATCGCTACTTCTACAAATCCACAGTAAAATAACTAAAAATTACCTAGAGACGGATTCCCATTTCCATTCAAGGAATAGAATCTGTTGTAATAATCGTACAGTCTCTGGTGATCCACCTTCACCTGCTGACAGGTAGAACACCGAGTGATAAAACCTGATATCAGATGTTTCATCCCCTGCCATCGAAACTAGAATCACATATCTTGATACATCTTCAATATTCGTTAATGAATTTTCTTCTAAGAGGCACGTGGATTCTACATCATTTACTCTCTCATTTCAGTATGAACCCAGAAAATTTCATGTATACACAGGATGTCAGCTCTGTCTATAGACCACTCTAGAGGTTTTTTATTTCCTAAAATAGTCGCACAGAGAACCAATCCCTCAGGATCTGAATGCTTCCCTCTCTTCACCTTCTAAAATAAGAAAGATATATTTATAAAGGATAAGAGCTAAGGCTATGTCTGACTATCATGAAACCCAAGATTCATCTCCTAGAAGAGGGTCATAAACATCTATTCATCACCTCATTCACAGACGAAATGTGCCTGACTTTTTCCATCTTAGTGAATCTGCTAATCCATTTCCTTTTCCAAGCATATAGACAAGATAAAAATTATAAGAATAAATATATCTGTCGCATATATGCTATCTAGGATTCCATTAACGGTGTGATAAAATATATTCAGGGTTGTTGTGGTATTTAAACACCACAACGATCTCAAACATCCGATAGTATCTCCAAAAACATATGACATGGATATCTGGTGCAAGTTTGAGGTTGTGGGTCAGGTAGTTTCTCTATAGATGCCACAAATACTAAGATATAAACAAAAATACTTTATTCTCCATCATAAGAACTAATCCCAAGCCATTAATTCATGCATTATAAAACATGGTATAACCTCTTCCATGATTTGGAAGAATCAGAATGGGTGTTGATAGAAGTCGTAAATTCAAATCTTGAATGGATTTATCACAATATTTTGAACATAGAAAATTGACACCACTATTTTATCAATATAAATAGGTCCATCAAGGAATGGGAATCTCTAAAAAATTCTTGTAATTTCTAGCTAGCCCAAAGAAACTTTTTATATCAAACATGTTCTTGTGCAGATCCTAAGAAACCATAAAAATCACCATATCTAGAACGATATATACTATATATTATGATATAATATTACCCCAAAATTGATATTTTTAATCCATATCTATATCCTAAAAATAATGGAATAAATTGAAGCTCTATCAGTGTATTCATGGTTGACTCCAGATTCTTAGCATGGTAACTATATGTGTGAGAATACACCATGATCTCATCCATGAAGACCATGACAAAAGAATTTAAATAGTGTTGGAGAACCCTATTCATCATTGCCGTGAAAATGGATAGAACATCATAAAAATGAACGGCATAGAGAGATACTCATACTGACTTTACTTGCTATGAAAATATGTACGAGGTATGTCTAATGGCCTAACTCGCAATAAATGATATCTGGTTCTCATGTAAACAAAATGAGAATTAAAGGTGAACGAGATCATAAGGAAAAACATAGTTTACACAATATCAAGACCCAATTCAACAACAGTGAATATATTATACGACAAGGAAGGATTAAAAGTTGGTGTTAGGGGAAAACCGTAGAAACCCACCAGATATTAAATAATTATTTGATATTCATAGAATGGAAGTAATGAAACCATATTCGCTAGGATTATTCCTAAGAATATAGAGAGAGATACACAATAATGTGAAATAAAATTATATAATATATGTGGTTTAAAACTATTGATTGAGATAAATTCATAGTTTGAAACCCTTTCGTGACATGAAATTCAAGATTTAAGAGACACACCCAAAAGCATGTTTCAGTCAATTAAACTAACTTCAATCAAATATTTCAAATCATGAAACTGATTTAATTTAGAGTAACAATTTAATGCTCTGAACAAGTTCTTGTCTTATTCCTAACAAAAAAATTCACATCATACAAATTATCCTTGATTTGAATGTTCCCAACAGACATCTCTCAGCCTAGCATCTACTAAAAGACCTGAAACCCATCCAAAGGACTCCAAACCCATGTACAACTCTCTTGATACCTTTCACTCTTACCTAGACTCCATTAATTATAGTAAACACTCATCCCTGAACATTAACTCATTTTACCTAAAAATTCCCCCTATCCCCAAATAGGGACAGAACCACCATGGTTTAAAAAATATGGGAAACACAACCAAAATAGGTTCAACCAAAACTCAAATAGGGAAAAATATATAAAAATACAGGATCATTAATATGACATGATAATCCATGACATAAATAGTAAATAATTTTATATGAATATTCAATAAATATCATAATAATAATGTTATAATGGATCATTGAGTCACTTTATTTATTAATTATTTTTAATTTTATAAATATTAATATTTATATTTATAAAAATATTTATGTTTAATGTAATTGTGTTTTAGTTATTAATAATTTATTCATATTAATATTAATATTATTTATTTTTATTTATAATAATAAATTTATTTTTTAATTTTTTCCCTTGCCATTATAAAATGTGATAATTATTATTTATCCTCAAAATTATTTTGAACCTTTTCTCTGGCCCTATTAAAAGCCATATAAATGACGTTATATTTGTATGAAACATGGTTTTCTAACCTTATTTACATGTTATAATATTTATATACTATTATGAGTGGATTCTTATATCCTTATTTTGTGCATGTAAATTTGGTATTAACCATACAAACCTCTCTTGTATCCCTTTATAAGCTATAAAAATTCATGTTTACCATTTCACTTGTCCTATATGGTTCTTCACAGCATTACAAATCTTATAAAAATTGAATTATAGCATTACTCATGGGTTGGAAAAATAATTTAAACATTACATACCATGTAAAATATTTTATTAAACTTTACAAATTTTCAGATTCAATATTTAACCATTATACAAGAAATAAAACTTTCCCTTGCATAGGTATAATATTTCGACTACTCTTTCTAACAATTTTAATTTTTTTATTACTTGGTTTGAGTGTGTAACCTTTTTTAATAATTATATAGATTATTGTTATTCATATAAAATATGTGAAATGTATTTTTAAATTTTTTTATCAAAATTTATATGAAGAATTATTTTAATCATCATTCACCAAAATATTTATACCATTTAACAGAAATATATTAATTTTATTAGTTTGAGTGGATTTGATTGATTTTAAGGTTTCAAAAATAATTTTCTTGTCTAACATACTATTTCAATAATATTTCAACTTATTTAATGAACTATCGTAATAGTTTGATATTAAATCATGTTCAAGATTGAATAAATTTTTAATTTAAATTTTTAATATTTTAAATTGAAACTCTCCTTGATTTATGTGATATAATTCATGTGTAATGTTTTAGAATTTTTTTTGATGTTTTTAATGATGATTCCAAATGTGATAAAATTGTTCATTTTTTCACATAATAATATTGAATTTCCTATATTATTTTTCTAAGGAACTCTATCTCTTAAATAGTTATAGATGATTATTATTATTATTGAAAATTACAATATTTAATGATTTTATTATTTTTGTAGAGCTGATATTATTTATAGGGGTTATGGAATGTATGCAATAGAGATATTGGGAAAATATGTTTCTGATATTACACATCAATTATATAAAATAAGATAATGAAAACATCATAAAATATATATTCACATGAAGTGTAGCAAGAAAATTCAAAATAGAAACTCATCGTCATTCTTCATTGCATGTTGTAGTTTTTTATTATAATTCTCAAAAATAATCAATCAAATATAATGTAATGGGAAATGAATAATTTATCTACACTGGTATTTCATTCTATAAATATATATCTGTTATTTTAGTATTTTAATTATTTCTTTTATTATAGGTAGATTTGTATACATATACTATTTTTATAGAACACGTTATTCTAATTGAAAAAAGTATCCCATATCATGGATTACCTAACCAAAATTTAGTACATAAAGGTTGGTAATTCTCTTTATAGAAAATCTTTAGTTCTTTAATTTCTAATAAAATACTATATATGTTTTGGGATAATAACATCTAAATTATTTCAGTTGAAATTTATCCTATTGTAAATGTATATTTTTATACTATTCACATGTGAAATCCTCTCTCCCTCTATCTCTTCATAGTAGGTTCCATACTTTATCAGTTTGTGTGTAATGAGTATATTTGGATCATTTATATCTGAACTCCTATAAATATTTCATATGTTCATTTAATTAATTTTCTTTGTTAAATTTTCAATCATCAACTAATCATATTCACTTATGAAATAGTAATATTAGATTTTTAAAATTTGAAATTCCACAATTATTTTTAATGAAATTTCTAATTTATAAAAAATATAACTCTCCCACTATATTTTTATTTTGATCAACACTTCTTTCCTAACAATTATTATGAAAGGATGTAATTTTCAAGAAAATTGTAACAATTTTATTGTTTCTCTGAATAATAACAAATAATATCTAAGGGATACTCTTTTAGGCATCTTTAGCTCTAATTTATAGGATTTGTATATATCTTATCAATTAGATTTACATGTTGATCATAAAAATATTATTTTAACTTTGTTAATATTTTAATGATTTTTTTCAAATATAATTTGTGTCATAGTCATTAATAATACTAAATAATGATCTATTTTTTTGTTTCATAGGCATAGAAAGAAAAATGTATATAATAAGTAATTTATTCAGTGGTTTGAGCCAATATTTTCTAATGTAAATAAGTATTCTGTTAATGTATGTAATATGGTTAAATCACTTGAGGTTAGTGAATTTCAATCTTATGTTTTTAATAATATGAATTTAGATTACATGTTGTTAAGTGATCAGAAAAAACATCATAAAATGATGAATATACATTTATATCTAGAGTCAAAATTTATGAATGTTAATGAAGAAAATAAAGTAATATCTAATGAAGATAAAATATTTTGATATTGCAATCATGAAATATTGAATAAAAAATTATAATTATTTTTTAATGATTTTGTTTATCGAAATAATTCAGTTGAAAGAAGTAAATAAAATTTTTTGTTAGAAGATTAGTACCATGTTAATGAGAAATGTTGTAAGATTATGGAAGAATAAGACACATTGATAAATTTTGATACTTCTAATAGTTATATAGATATTGATAATATAAAATTAAATTATGAATTGGATAAATTTAGTAAATAATTTAATTGAACGAAGAATCATCTAATTGACTAAAAATATAACCATTATCATAATTTTATTTTACTAAGTGTAATAATAGAAGGATGATTGGTTATTGTTCGATTAGTTGTTCTCAATGTGGTTTGAATATAAATTATTCTCATAATTGTGTTGATGTTTTATACTTCCATTTGGGGAAATAAATTTACATTTTACATCATTTTTTATATGATCACATGTTCTACGAATTCAAAAATTATGTCTACCTAAATTTACATATTGAAATCCTGTTTGACCAAAACTATAATTGATGAAAAAGAAAATATTTATATTTTTTTATGCCTAGTATGAATATTAAAATTTTCAATCATATGTTATATTGTATTTTTATTTAAAATTAATTTCATTTTATCCAGTGAGAATGTTTTTAATGTTTTATATTTCAGATTACTGACATGTACTGTTTTTTTAAATAAATATCTAAACATCTTTTGGAATTACTAGAATATCATATTTTTCATTTTCATGGAAATTTTTACAAATATTTTTTAGAAGAATTTTTTTAAAGGGAGAAATTTATTAATTATATATATATATTTATTTAATTATTTTAGGGGAGTTTTTTAATGAGGAAAAAATTTTATTTGATGAGAAAATGTGTTTGGAAAGTTAATTATTTTATATTTTTTGATTAAAAACGGTTGATATTTTAACATATTTGACCAATTTGACAAAGGGGGAAATTTTTTGAAATTAATATTTTTTTATTGAATTGATCGAAATTGTGGAAGATTTTGGAATGGATCCTTAAAAAACATTATATATTAATTTTTATACTTATTACAAATACTATTATTTTTATTAATAAAAATTATTATGTTGAATTTTATTTTTTAAAATTATTAATCATTATTCATATTAAGCTTATTGTTATTTAAATTTATTTTCTGGGAAACATGATTTTATAAAGTTATCATTGAACATTACGTGACATGTTCTGATTATTATTTACAATAATGAATTTTACAACTCTTTTTAATTACACTTAGACAGGTAAGATAATCTTGTTATACCCTTATGATGATTTTTGTTCTACCATTATATAAATTTAATTAATTTTTATTTATGGTTATGATGGACTTCATGTACCATTACAGAGAACATGGAAAATTAGTCTTACCATATCATAACATATATTAAACCCTTCCAAAGGTTTTATAATTTCAGTTTTACCTTTATTCATGTCATGGATAGTTCATTATACATTTGCAAAAAAATTAGAAATTGTTAGTTATGATTGATCAACATAAAAAAATATTATCCTAACCTTATAAAACCATTATTAATTGTAACTTAAAATTTCCAATTTAATGTAATTTATATTTTACTCTTACACATTCAAGAAAACTTATCCTTACAAAGGTATAGAATTCATATTGCCTTATTTTATGATTTTCAATTTCTGTATGTTTTCAACAACTGTTAAAATTTTATTAATGTTTATATAAATTATTCATAATAATATGGAATTCATGTGAAGTATTATCATATTATTTTAAGCACATTTATGTTAATATTAATTATGTTCTTACTTCACTGATATATTAACATTGTGAAAGTGAATTTTTTTTATTTTTTTATTTGGAGTTGATTTTTTTTATTTTAATTTTTCTAGAATCATTTTTTAGTCTAATAAAGTCATTCAATGATTCATTTATTTAGTGAAATATCATTATAATATGATATTATCATATTTTAAATATTGAATAAAATTTGAAATTCAAAATTTTTATTTTAAAAATTCAAATATTGTATGATTTATGAGATATATTTGAAAAGTTATTTTGTATATTCTTTAAAAATTTATCTAGGATTTCAAATGGGTTTGAATTTTGAAATTGGTTATAACTCATGTGATAGAATTATCGATATTGCTTATATCATTCAATATCCCTGACAATTGTACATTATTATTATTATTGTTATCTTCATTTTGCATTGTCTAATTATTTACATAGCTATGTTGCGAATTTACTATTTAAAGGGCTTGAGGTATGAATTGGATAAAGAGAGTGGAAAAATACATTTTCAAACATACATAATAACTATTTAGAATAATAGAAGACATATTTAATGATCATTATAGTTATTTGATGTAGTAAAAAATTATTCAAAACATTAAGTATTCATTAGTCATTAATAATTGTTGTTGGTGTAACTCTTGGATATCATCAATAAAATCATTTTTAAAAGGCCAAAAAGAATTTTTGTAAACCAGTTTCTTATTTTAAAACTCTTGATCAGTTCATTCATTGTCTTGTTTATTAAATATATTTTGGGTATAGTTATTTACACAAAATTAGATCATTCAATATTATATTACACATATATAAATTAGTCTACAGTTATGCTTACCTACCCAAATGAATTATCTAGAGGTCATTGATTCTCCTGGTAGAACATCATTGGTAATGTCTTCTCCTTAAAAACGTTATTTATGTTTGTGAATTATCCCATTTAAAGTTAATGGTATGAGATTCCTCCCACTATAAATGTATGAGTTTAGTTTATTCCCTTTAAAAATTCTCCGATATTTATAGTCATTGTTTTTATCAATCGGTTGCGTTGTTAATAGTAAATTATCATCACTTATATCAATGATAATATAAAACATACATGGGTTTATCTCATAAATTATATACAACTAATATTCCCATATCCACTATTTTTATTCATTTGTGGTTGATTTTTTATCCTTTCAAACCATACAATTTCAAAACAAAATCATAATTTGGATAATTTTATGACCACCCCCTTCTCTATTTCAATGAACTTTTATAACCTAATAAATAAATTCATAAGAAACATAATTGATAATGTTTCTTAGATACTAGATACATAACACACTTTCATGAAATAAATTCAAAAAACCATTATAAAATTGTTTTTATAGGTTACATTTCATAATAAAATCAAACTTAAAACATTTATTCCTAATTTATAGAAATGAAAACATAAGAATGGGTAGGATAAAATGGTAAATAAGTGTAATAATACCAGATATTAGTCGATGATCACATGTGAAGGTATGATAATAATAATAGTAGGGTACAATTATCAAAACATAAAACATCATACGTAACAAATCGTAGGATATAAATTAGGAGTCATAGAATATGGTGTTGACATAAAAAAGGAACGAATTACAAGAGATAAGAATCATCAATGATAAACCATGAGACATGAGATCATATAAAATTAATAGAAAATTGTTTTCACAAAAAAAATATAATATAATATTGATTCATCATCCAAGGATAATTAATATATTTACCATAGTGTATATATTCCCATTGTTCCTTTGGCAGAGTCGTTATTCTTATCAAAATTGTGGATAGAGGCACATAATGAATGAGGGTCAAAAAAAATACACATAAAGAGAGTTCAAAAGGTCTTCTATGGGATTGGTATTAATCCCCATTACATTTTAGAATATCTCAAGAGACAACATCTTTTCAAAAATTAGAAAAGATGATAATATAGTGGTTTTAAGAGCTTATATTCTTCGACAAAGATGGAACTTGGGTTTCCATTCATTTATGGATATTCCTCACTTAAGAGGAGTCCATTTGATCTTTGGTGGGTAGATTCATCCAACGGATCAACATAAACAATATTTGGTAGGATCTAATGTGTATAGATACTTATAGGTCATCATGATCTCTTTATGTAAGGATGAAAAAATACACTCCTACTTGAATAATCTAATCCCACCTTGGACTATTCTTGTTGATATTTTTCTAGAGTAGTGATCATGTTGTATAATGATGTATGTAATTCATCTTCTTCATGAAGATATTTCTCAACCTAAAAAAATGATTCTGGTTTTGTTTTAAAAAATGAGGATAATATTCGACAGACTACAAGATAAGATGATCCCATTGAGAGATGTGATTTGGGTATTCACTCTACAACTAGGAATTTATTACTTAATAAAGATAATACATAGAAATTGGAAGATCTATTATGTAAATTGTCTATGATATTAGGATATTATGATTGTGAATGTATTCTAATAGGGTGTGACTTATACCGGATTATCTTCCGAAACTGAGACTCAATGAAAAATTTAGTAGGATTTAGTTCAATTGATCTTATACCTGGAGCTTTTGGAATAAAGGAATTGAAACAAATTTCAACACTATTGTGGTAATAAAATATTTTAGGACTTTTTGGGATATAATTTTTGTCTTGTAGTGGATTTATTGGAACCCAAAGATTACATTTGATATTTATTTTTCAATTGGATTTACAATAAAAATGGATAAAATAAAAGAATATTCAATATTCAATTATTTTATTTGATTACTAGTTCATATATAATTGAGTACAATTCTATATAAGAAGGTGCTGTTATCCACTATGAATGATAATCTGAATATTTGTGTTGAATATCTAAAAAAGTATTCCTTCTTCTCTATTTTTAATGTAACTGGATATCAAATAAATTCATATAGGGAGTATCTTCATTTTTTGGTCTACCTCATAATTCAGAATCATGTCTCGACTTGTAAAAAATAAATGACTAATAAAGACTATTTTTTTGATATAGTTGATCATAATTAATATATGAAATTAATATTAATACCGTCACTATGATAATATATGAAATTATTTTGGAATAAACCTCTCTCATAAGTCATTAATATTATGGATGATGCTTTGAAGTGATATGAATATTTAATAGTGATGAGGTTTATTATGGTTGATTATATAATGGTAAATTACCGTATATGTTTATAATATTATGATTGTGTTATTGTAGGATCAAGAAATCTAAATTCTTACACAAATTATCTATATGAGACTGACCGACATCATACTCCCAAAGTTAAAATAGTGAAACAGATAGGTTTTGGACCGATAATTTTTGGAGATGACCAACGTAGTTTTCATGTAACTTACATGAGTGGTGTTAGTATTTAGTAGGGAGTTAGTAACATGATAGATAAAGATGCTACTTAGTTTTTGGTTCTCCATCCCTATGTTGAGGGTTTTCAATATTGGGTAGTTTATGAAGTTATTCCTAGTCATTAAACCGTTTTTATTGACACAAATTTTAGGAAGGATAAATACAAAATGGTCTCCCATCGGGCTATTAAGGTGTTTAAAAAACATTTTGAATCATTAGAAAATGTGGTGATATTTAAAAACTGGATAAATATGATAATGTAATTAATATTAAATATACCTATAAAAGCTATGAAATTAAATGGATGGTTTTGAATGGTCATATATCATATTCTTATATAAATAAAATAATACCTTTCAATGATTATTCCAATTGTAGTTCCATAATGAGTAAAAAGCCATGTGATTTGGCCCCCAGAACATTGGATCACTTTAATGTATTGAAATCATAGAGTGATTATTATGAGTTATATAAAGGTTATTCCAATCATTTTTCATATGAGTAATAATTTTTTTCTCATGAAAAAACATATTTATTATCCTTTTGTATTTAGTTGATGCATGAGATTCTCTTTTTTTCCTATAAATATATTTTTTTCGTGAAAATAAACTATTTTTAATTAATAAATGAGTTTATACCTTGACTATTTAATCTTGTATGTAATAATGAATTTGAAGGATATATAATTTAGTTTTCTCCCATGACATTGTAAAAAACGTGCATATACGTTCTATAATATAATAAAACATTCATTATTTAATCATAGAAAAATTAAAATTTATAAAATGAAACAGATTACATAAAAACTTTTTTAATACATTATAAGTATATTTAATCTATGGAAAACATTATGATGGTATAAATTGATCATATCTCTATAAATGAAAAACATTGCATTTAGGATGTTGTCAAAGAAGAAAATTATTTTTAAAATGTACTAAAGATATAACATGAAAGATGTAAGATAATATCCATTTATTTTGGTAACAATTAAATCCTACAAATTTCAAGAAAAATGATACAAAGATATTAATTTTAAAAACATCAGGACATATAAAAAATATTCTTGAATCGAATAATGGTTATGAATGTTAGATATTATGTTCATTTGTTAAATATTAAAAAGGTCTTCTTATACATTTTGAAAAAGACAAATATAGTCAATATGGAAAAAATATGGGAATTCCGTTTTAAAAACATTGTAATGATTGAATAATTTAGATGAAAGTAAATTTAAATAGTCACTCAGAAATACAAAATAATATGCTTATATTATTTTAATGAACATGGACAAGGAAGAAAATGATTCATGACCAAAAATGATTACAATGATCAATTTACTATATAACCCATCCATTAAACTTTTTTTATTACAATAGATATCCAATATAAAAGTAAAAAATAAATAAACCCTAAAATTAATCAATTTTAAGAAAATATATTTGTTTTAGGAGAAAAATAAAATACAAATTACATATATCAAAACTCAAACAATAACAATCATGATAAAAAGTGATATTGAAACATAAGACCTTATAAACATTTAATCGTTGATAAAAAACTTAATGAAAGAAATAATTTTTAATGGATTTTTATTACCGTATAATTTTCATGATAGTCATAATAAATGGAATTTATGAGTAGTATATAGACCACATAGAAGAATAAATTTATGGAATGTTGAACAAAACTAAATAAAGAGAAATTTAGATGATTAAATACTTACATTATTCCCTGACATGTCTAAGACATGATTTATAATGACAAAATATTTTTAAAAAAAATTAAAAAAATCCCATATTAAAAAATATAATAAAAAAAAATTAAAAATTTCAATCACACATTTGTTAAAAAAATAAAAAAAAAATTGCAGTCAATTTTTCTTTTTTATGCTTATTTTTGGTTTTATGTTTATAGTACATGCATATTTTTAATATATTAATATTATATTTAAACATAATCCTTATATAAATATTATATTTACTCAATATATAAAACTTTAAATCAGTCAATTTATAGGGGTGATGAGATAAATTTCATCACATCCAGGAGCTTGTAGTCTGGACTTATGCACATGGGATATTTTGATATTTCAATGGATGGGATGAAGGGATGGAAAAAATTAATTTATTATTAAAAAATAATATTTATATATTAATTACAATATATACTCTATAAATCCATCTATAAAACCATACTTTCTCGTTTTTTATAAAAAAAATAATTACATTGGTTATTGGAGGTGGTAGTCAATGCATACACGTGAGGAACAATTTATTTTCTTATTTGATGTAATAAATAAATAAAATTATTATAAGATTCACATAAAATAAATTTATTATAGTAAATATAAAAATGTAATTTTTTTAACATGGTTATGGAATATTTGTTGGTCATTTTTCAAGAGTGAAAAATAAGATGGTCATTAAGAATGAATAACTCTTTCTTGGATAATATTTTTTTAAATGAAACTCAAGGACTCTTTGAAGGGTATTTTATGAATAAAAAAAGATATATGATTTTAATAAGGGGTTTTAAAGTTATTTTGGTAGATAATGGTGGAGGTATTATGATAATGTTTTTTAATAAGGATATAATAATATGTAACCTATTATAAGTTATTGGAGTGGCAAAACTATTGATACCGTCCATGATAAAATATTATATAGTAATATTCAAGGGATAGTGGAATGCATTTTAAAATAATTCAAACATATGATATTTTAATTTTGAAATGAATTCAATGAATTTTATATTTTTAAGAAAATGTTATATGTTATTCCTAATCTATTAGATTAAACTAATCATTAACCCTTTTAACTATCTCATTGTTATAAGAATCTTACTTTGGGAAATCTTCATTATGGATAAAAATATATTTTAAATTATTTTATAATATTTATCCTGATTATCTCTAATATTTAATATATTTGTGAAGGTACAATTTTTATTGTTGAAGAAAATTTATACTAATATCGATTCAATAAAACACATAATAACCATTTCTAGAATAAGCGTATTTTTTAGATAGAAAATGGTTATATTCTCATTCTTATCATATTAATAAAAATACGATTGTTGATAAGTTATAACATTGAATATATTATCTATATTTTTCATTAATTTCATTTAGTAATAGTTAAAATTTAAATTTACTGAGATGAAAAATATCACAAAAAAATCATTTTCTTTAAAAATAACCCATTTCATCTAATGTGAATTAATATTTATTTTTACTCATTTAATAATTATTTTTTGAATGATAATTAATTTTAATACACGTAATAAAATATACATTATATATTTTTAATTCTCTAAATATGTGAATTTATATTTTAAATAAAACATATATGTTAATAAAATGTTTTCAACAATACATTTCTATTTAAAAAATAATAATTAATGCATCACTTTGTATAATTACTTAATTACTATTTGTATTTTTTCTATTTAATAAAATTTATTTTTATTTTAATATATATTGAAAGTAAAAATTTCAATAATTTTTTAAGTTATGTGCATCAAATTCTATCAAATACATTAAATTATTATAAATAATGCTATTAGATTATCTTGAGGTGTTAGAAAAACCTCCCATTTTCAAAAAAAAATAAACATCCATGATCAGATCAATTATTTTTCAAATAGTGGAATGAATAATGAAATTAAAAAACTCTCCTTTATGAATAATCATTATGAAAAATTTTCAATTGACTATACCAATAACCCCAGCCCAAAAACCTCAATGAATCCATGAATGGGATTTTTCACCCACAAAATCATGTTGTCAAAAAAATTTAATTTATTTAAGAAAAATATATTCTAAATTCTTATTGTATTACATGGATAGATAAAAATGATGTTATTTTATCTAGCTTATGTACTATATATTGATTAATTTATCTAATTTTATATAAACCCCACACTGGTATCTAAATAAATTACATTAATATTCTCACATGAAATCCATTAAATTCGCTTGAGTATATCTTTCTAATATACCATAATATTATTTTCTCTAAAAATATTCTCATTCATTCAATATCCGAACTAAAGGTAAATTATTTGTTACATAAAAATAATATCCATGGAGAATGAAAACTATTATCCAATAGTAATATAATTTTTGTACATTATGTTATACTCTATCTATTTGAATAAAAAATGTAATTAATCATAATAGTCATAATGGAAATCATGTCATGTGGTGGCTGCAAAAATATATTACATTGATTTTATTTCCTATATAATATAATATATATAATGAAATAATAACATTTCATGACAATAATTACTAATAACTAATTTATATTATTTAATATTATATTCATGTAAATTTCTCCTATAATATAATTACAGTCTACATGAATGCATTTATTATAAAATTATGGTGTCAAATTTCTCTAAAACATATGGTAATTCATTCTCGAATAGTAACTAATCAAAATGATTAATGCAAATTTATAGTATCTTTAATTCTATGTGAATACTTGATTCAAAATGCTCCATGTAATTTGGCCAATTTTTCTATAGAAACCACTAAAAATGAATCTTTTTCCTCCAATAATCACCATAATTAAATCAAAAAACGTAATTCATCATTTATTATAGGGAAGATTTCAATAAAACTCTCCCATCACAAAAACTAAAACAAAGATTTCTAATATTAAATAGATCATTAATTTTAAAATATTTATAACATTATTTATTTTCATATAGCATTATGAGAATGTATAGCATAAGTGAAATTCACTAATCCACCCAACAATCTCACATTGACCCACATATCATTATATGATCATTATATTCTTCCCCATCCTCTATTATCCCCATATAAAAGAATAGTTTATAAATAAATTATTTATAGAATAAAATCACAAGGTTCATTATAAAATATTAGTGTATGAGATAGTGGAATTTCTTATTAAACATGACTCCTTATAATTATTTTAAAAAATTAATTAATTTATATTTTTTAATAATGGGGTATTGATAGATAAAAAATATATATCAATTAAAAAATAATAAAAATTTCGTATTGTTTTTTATAGTGGATAGATAAAATAATACATTTACACATCACAACCACTCTACTCCTCAGGAGATGAGGATTCCCCTAAACATGTTTTTATTTGGGGAATTATTAATCCTAAATTATAATATACATTTTTTAGTTATTGGGAAACCATAATTACGAATTTTTTATATGTTATCATTATCGGTTTCAACTCATAAACTATATAAATATAATTTTAGATATAATTCCACATCCCATCATTTGAATGGATAATCCAAAATCCAAAAAATAAAAATCCATTGATAAATACCCAATATAATTACTTAAAACATTTATTATTATAGGAAAAAAGAATAAATAATTAATCATTAATGAATACGATCACAATGGACACAAATGAGTATAAACACTTTACATATAGTTTCATGATTCAAAAGTATAGTGGAAATGATACAATATCATAATTAATTATTTAAAATTTTGTTGGTTTAATTATTATTAATTATCGGAAAATAATAATAAAAGGATAAATCTTTTGTCTTCTAATGAATGATGTTTTAATATAAACATCCCTTTCTAGATCCCTCATTTATTCAATGATTTTTTACTAGTACCAGAAAAGATATCCATTCCCATGTACTTAAATAATAGTGAATTTTAATGGTAATAAATTCAAAAGAAATAACATATAATTATAATGGTTTTATTTCAATTTTTATTATAGATATTACATTTTTGGAATAATCATTACTATAACCTATATAAAAAGAATTTTCTACATATTTTATTTAATAAAATCGTATGAAAATGAAAAGATGATAAATTTTTTTAACAATTATTATAATCAAGAAAATAATGTTTGAACATTGTCTTCATATATGGAATATTGATAAATTGACACTCATATTCGATAATATGATTTGTGAATTAAAAAATGGTTTATTTCATTGAAATAATATTGGTTGAAAAATTTCAATAGTATTTACTTGCAAAAAGTCAATAATTATTTTTTATGATATACTAATAATATTGTGTCATAAAATATCAGTTAAACTAATGCAATTAAAAATGAATTGGGATGATCTTATAGTTGTATTATATTTGATACAATGTTTGGATTTGAAAATTATTACACACTGAAATTATTCATCTTCTTCGATGAATTCAAATTTACCATAATATTTTAGGTTTTCAAATACATTGTAGAAAATAAATTCAAGGAAAATTATATATATCATATTTATATGAATGTAAAAATTGGTAAATTATTAATATCAAACAAATATGTAATTTTACATTATTAAAAATAAAAAATGAATCGAGATGATAATTACATTCAATTGCATCCTTATTTTAATATTGACACAAATTTTCTAATACAAATTCTTGTTGAATAATTTTTTAAAAATTTATCACGTATCCATATTTTTAAAAGTGGTATTTAATATAGAAAAATTTGGTAAATTAAATATAATTTATTACTCATTTTTATATATGGCTGCATAACTGTGATAATTGAATCATCCAAGTAAACATAGACTCATGTGGTGTTATTATAACCATTATCATGTCTGGAATACGTTTTTTACCTTGAGGGTGATATTAATAAAATTATTATATGTTTCCACAACTATAACCAGACTTTCATGTATTATAAAAGAAATTAAATAATCATTATTTAAGAAAATATTAAATCAATGGAGCTCTAAAAATCCCATATGTAATAATATTTAACCTTGAAATTTTGAATTAAATTTTGAAAAGATCAAATTAATGATAGATACATTGAGATTAATTTGGGAGAGTAAAAGAATATAGAAGATAATGAATGTATTCTGAAAATTTCATCACCAACGAAGAATGAGAAAACACATAAATCCCTAAACGTTGATCCCAACCTGAGTTGATAATTTATGAAATTATTTTACCTCATTCAATATTAATTAGTTAGAATATAAATCTATTAATTAAATGAAACTCAAAATTCAAGGAACATGTAATTTATTTTGAATTTTAATATTGTGGAGATATATACATATCTATGATTTTATAATCAATGGTATATATATTAAATATGATTGGTTGTTAAGAACTATCACTAACACTAATAATTAAAACCATAAATTCCAATAAATGTTCTTCTTCATGTGTCTGTGAATTGAATAACTTTCCTCTCCTTAGATGATGATTACATGAATATTTCCCCATACTAATAAAACATTATTATCTCTTTAATAATAAAAATATTTCTTCAAAAAACACAAGAGAATGGATTGTTTTGGTATCATTGAGTTACATTAGGTAAACCTGAGGCAAAACGATGTATATTTATAAGAGGAACTGGAATGTTCGTGTTAGTAATGAAGGTGAATGTATTTACATATTTTCTCCCATTCATAGATTCTAGAAGTGGTTCTTTAGTGAAATCTACATAATTAACAATTTCCATAGATTATTTATTATAATGTTTAATGGTGGGATTATCTTCATTTTAACGGGTTTTAGTGAGTTTTAGATATAGCACTCCAACACATGATAACACGTGATGTGATATAAATCCACAAAACATGTATTTTAATGGCTATAGAGGCTAGGTTCTCCATTCCATTTAAAACAATAAACTTCATGTTATGTAGTTTTAAAATCAATTTTTTATTTGTAGGCTCATCCAAAATTCTATGAGGAGCACCTTACCATGTGGTCATTTAAAAAAAAAATCACAGGATTAAAATAAATAGTTTCTATCCTACACATGAATTAAAATTAATATAGTGGAACACATTGAGTATCCCTAATAGCCCTATAATCTATGTTTAACATCTAATAATCCACATATGTAAACCTCGTATTATTTGTAGAAAAGATTACATGACAAGAATCCTCTTAAGTAGATAAAAATAAAAAACTCCCAATGTTCATTAAATGTAACTTTTCTAGACATGTGTTTATTCAATAATACATATTGATAATATTGACATGGGAATATAATTACTCCATAATTAGTATTATTCATCATAAAACATGATTAAGTATTAATCTGTAAAATCAGATGAATGTTGGGATGATATTTGAGATGTTTTGTTTTAATCTTCTGTAGAGGGAACAATAGGGATCATGATTTTTTAATAATGTGGAATAGTTTTTGAGAATATACATGGATGTTTATAATTAAATTTCATGGTTTACCCACACTCTTGTAACAGTTTCATACTCCCCTATTTTCTCATGTAGTAGGTTATCAATATTTGGCATGAGGTATCTACTAAATAGGAATTGAAAAGGATAATTTCCCCTACATTATTGATAATTATATGATATACATTTGATATAAGAGGCATGTATCCTCCATCTATAGAGATAATAACTCCATCATCTAATGTGCTTCACCCAATAAGGTGTAAGTCCACCATTGTACATCATTACTCCCATTAAATATACTAACCTTATAATAGAATTATTCCCCCATTTCTATATCTAAAAGTAGGTATGGTTTATAATTATTTTTAGTTATTATTATTTTGAATTTACTATGGATGAATCATCTACATAACTGTTTTACATTGTGAGTGTATTTTATATTTTTTTTCTGATTCTACATATAATAATTTATGGAATTATTCATCACATTTTAATTTTATGATTACAAACTTATCAATCAATCCTTTCTATCATTCATAGAATTAGAATAATTATGTACACACTTAGTCCAATATAATAATTTCACTCTAACATGTCATATCTTATACAGATAAACAATAGTTTTGTTTTTATATCACTGGATATCTTATTATCACAATATTAAATAAGCATTACCCATATGTGATATTCATATGCTGAGTATGTGAAAGGGGTCGGAATCTATGAATAGTCACTTTCCATCCCAACGAATTTTAATTATTATTTTATTGGAAAATAATCAATTTATTCGTTCAAATTATTCCATTCACAATCATGTTCATTTTTATAAAAAAATAATGTCATATGAAATTTTTTCATTTGATGTGTAATAATAATATAATATAATATGTTATATCCTATGTAGGGCTATTAGATTACGAATATATTTATTAGTATACTCCCCCATGTTGTATTATATACATACTTTTATAAGTCACTAGACCATGTCCTGTTGAATGAGGTAATGGGTGTAAAAAATCATTATACCTTTATCCCATGCATGGTCTTGATGGGTTGGGTCATGGCAGAGTTATATCATGGTGTTACTATCTTATGGATTCAATTTTGAGTTATTAATATTTTGATATTGTACAACGAATATTGGGAAATTATGTTAATGAATTTAGTAGTTTATTCATTCATTGGAACTATGTGTTAGTATGGTGGTCAATATAGTCATTCAAAATGGATCTGATATGATTCCTGTCAGATCAAAGCATTAAGAAACCAACAATAGTGAATATTTAAATACTACATGAACTATGTTTGAAATGTCGATGGTTTTAGGTTCTCCACTTTTTTCATTTAATCATATATAATTTATTAATTATAATTAATCATATCAATAATTTGAATTTTCTATATAGATTTCAATATTGGATACTGGTTTAGGGTTGTGACACTCATATACAAGTAATAGATCCTCCTATCACTGACCATCTAAGATATGAGACTCCAATCTATGAAACATATTGATTGATTCACCACAAATGTTATTGGTATATGTATATCAATATATTTGGAAATATCAAGAACCACCATCTGTAGTCCATTTTAACGTTATCCCACCCTCTATTTAATAAATGATTTTAGTGTGATAGGATAAGTATCAAAACATATTGAAATTTAGTAATAATTATTTCCATAAATTTTTGATGAAATTTTTTGTTATGATATAAAGTATTGGTTTGTTAACTATCAAAGTGTATTTATACTAATAAAACACATCAATAAAATGTTTCTTCTAGCATTTTTTATACTCAATAACATAGTGTGTCATAGTTTCAACTTGAGCATCTATACCCATTCCAAGGTGATTTTACCATAAGATTACTTTAATCCGCTATTTCTCAATGTTTATTAACCATATATATTTGGGATAATAAATTTATTGAATTTGTTTTAAATAAAATAGTATAGTATTTTCTATGATTGAATATACAGTTAAGCTCAGCGACTTTATGAGGTACTCACTAAATATTAAACTTGATGGATTCATTCATTGATTGACTATAAAAATAAACATAAATAGATACATTCAAGATTGTGATGTTTCTATCCACATAAAAACATTTAATGGGGTTATAAAGAGGAAAATATAGATATTTTTATTCTTAGTAGAGGTGTATTTAGTTATATAAACTCATGGTTTTTATCTATGAGGAAATCAATACCAATAACTAACCATTATCAGACATAAATTACAAAAATTTATTGTAATACATACTCATGATCTAACTTCCAATGATCTGTAACATTGATGTCACAAATCAGTTATAGATATCTATGTTAAACAACATAGAACAAAAATAGGATATGAGGGAATAATTCCCAAGGAAATCTACACAAAAACTTGTATAAAGATGTCATATAGTAGTGTGACGTCACCATCATAGGTAGACATGTCATAAATAATTCTATATGGAGGATAATGTTGTAATCAAGGAGGATTTTATAGTATTAATGATGTGGATATACAATGATAGTTGCCTATTGGTGGGTTTCACTATTATAGTATTCCATTGTCTCTATGACATTATTATTCCACACAATTCCTTTGGAGATGGAAGTTATTTCTTGGACCATATGCATCTAATAAATGGATATTAAAAGGTTGTAATTGAAATTATTTGTGTTATAATATTTGTATTTTGAATACTGTATCCAATATTTATAGATACCATCTGGATACACTCCATTATTTCTATATATATTTTCCAATATGTATATATCTTCGTAGTCCCATATCCCAAAATATGTTTCAAGAGTCTCCCACTATAAATTTCCACACAGTCAAACATGTCTTCTTAATGTGTGAGAATACACTTATTAAGAAGAGATCCCATGAAATCATTGTTTTTGTAATAATACACTATGACCTAATCCATAGATATTATAGTTGAAAACAATATTGTATAATACTACCAAAGGGTTATTTCATTTCTATCTATTGGAACCATGTTTTCTTTTATGGTTAAGAGGGACCTTTTGTTGAGTTGAGTGAGGATTTTGTATGGATTTTTTTATCGATAAAAAAACATAATGATGATTGATATTGGTAGAATAATTGATTACGATGACCAAAATCATATAGTTATAGAACAATTACCATTTTTCATTCAAAAACATGTTCCTTTCTTACACTGTTTATGAGTCATCAGTATCTGAATTTCTATGTAAACCTCAACCACTGTGGTATCTCCTAAATCATATTTAATGGACCTGAAGAAGACCAAGGAAATGAAACAATATTTAAAGTATATTTTTTAAAAGGGTTTGTAAAGATCTAGTGTGTGTTATTAGGTAGATCATATGGTGTTATATTTCAATGATGATCAGACAATAAGTATTTTTATTTACCATCATATCATAAATATAAATATAATAATGAAAAATGACATCTAAAAGGTATCAATAAACTCTTCATCGAATATAATGGAGTGAAGAGGTTCTCAAATTAATATCATATGTCTGAGCATTAATAGAACCCATATTTCCAAAAAACAAATATGTGTCAACATTAAAGTATTACTATGGGACGTACGTGTTTAAATTGGTTTATTATATTGTGATGAAATCAATTTTTGTGTTTATGGGAGTCATAACCATGATCATTACACATGTCAATGACTAGTCATGGATGTCTTCGACAAATAATTTCTGAACATTTTAATATTATATATTGTTAACATCTAGAATATGAGTATTGTAATGAAATTTTAGTTAGAGAAAAAGATGTATGATATGATCTAAATGTATTAATTTTGGATTTGATAGGTGTATTTCATTGGAAATGTCATATTAGAGAGAAGATTCATCGTAGAATCAACAATGATCAATATAGTTCTTGAGCATGGTCAACAAAAAAATGGATTTTATGGTAGAGTATCGATGGGGTTTTTTGTTAAAGGACGTTATTTTATAAAGAATTATCTTGAATTACAACACCCATAAATTCAGACTCGTTAATAGTTCATTAAATTATTTTGAATGAGAACTATCAGAGAGAACTCATCAAGATAAATAATTTATTTTAATTGAACATATTACATGGTTTTTCGAAAATGGATTCATGTATGTGGGGTTCTATAATGTCTACATATGTAGTATTGGTTGTTTGTGGATGTAGATGTAGGAATTCATTACCTATGGGACTTAGTAGTTGAGGAGACATGAGTATAATTACTAGAACAAATTTTGGAGCCAATAGTTGGAGTGTTCACCCCAAAGACATAGAGGAATTGACTTTATATTTAATTTTTATGGTTACTATTTAACAAAAGTGTATTTTTTAAATATTCACCTTTATAGAATATCATATGTGGTTGAGGTGTTCATTGGAGTTCCTCTAGTATTATGAATTTGATTTCATTTAAAATAAAATAATGGAAATCATGGTGTATAAATTCCGCAGTATGAAACATCATGGTTATCTTATATGGTAGGAAGTTATTTTGTTTTTCTCAATTTATTTTTCCAAACACAATGAATTAAGAAGGATTTTAAATAATAGATGGTGTTAAATAATCATCTTCTTTAGCACATTAAGGATTCATTATTGGGTGGGATAATTTTTTCTTATATAATAATTTATACATATGTGATACACCAGATAGATTTAAAATCATTGAGGAGAAAATAACTTTATTTTGATTGAGGAAATTACTTCATTTTGTGGTCTTGGAAGAGGTTTTAAGAGAAATTCATTACTCTATTTCATTTGGGAATGTTTTCCTACCCTTTGACTCTCTTATAGAATAAACAAACCTTTCAGGTTTATGAGTATAATGTGAGGTAATGTGTTCACTATTTTACATGGAAATATGTGTGTCACATAAATTTAATGTTTTTTATTTACAAAAATAGATATCAATTTACTATTGGTAGTTAATCCTTTATGGATATATACCATAAATTATACTTATTGTCCATATATTGAAAATTGTTCAATTTAAAATCATGAATATGGTCATAGATGATATAATTGGTGATAATGTACTTGAATATGACCGAGTAGTGGATGAAGATATCTTTCAGAAATTATATATCCTCTGAGAATTGATTCCAATATAATTCTATGTTTGGGGAGGGAGATCTTCTTTTCTTCATGGACTTGAAATAAATTATTTATTGATATTTTTATGGAAAAAATATAACCTTAGGAAATATATTTCCACACAAGTTCATAGGGATGTTTGGAGAGGATTCATATAACAGAACAATTCACCTACTATTAGTATATGTTTATAAACTATTTCATGTATCATAAATAAGGGTTCTATTGAATGATACATTTTACATAACATATTTGGGAGAGAATGAAATTCTGATTATTATACCGTCAAGGAGTATAAAGTGGTGATCAAGGAGAAACTAAAGTTAACTATTCATGTGAAATCCATACCGTTAAATTGAGTTCAGTGAAATCAAGGGAACCATAAACATACTTATTAGGAATGAAATTATTAGATTTTATCTTAGTGTGAAATGCATTGAACATTCATATTACATTTAATTGAAATTATCCCGGAATTTGGGATTGATAAAGAGTTTCTATTTTTTCATTTTGAACCATTTCCATTTTGACTACTATAATATATGAATAAATCATCATTTATTTTGGATAGATTGGTAGTGTTTTGTATTAAGTATCATATATATAAAAAAATTATTTTTTAGACTATGTGTGTTACCATGTGAAATGTTATTCCTGGACAAATTGAGATTCTGAGAGAAAAACTTTAGAGAGTTTAATCAATAATATTAGAATCACAAAAGGAGTGTTGTAATTTATTTTACATATATCGGTCCCATGATAGGTCTTTTCATAAGTGTATTTTCAAATAAATAATTGTTTTAAAATAAAAAATTATTATAACCCTGGGACAGTAATTTTAACTATATATTCATATTTTTCTCTCAAATTTTTGGTTTTCCATTGGAAATTCCATGATTAGATAGATAAATATATGGATAATGTTTATAGAAATAAGGAATGTAGTATCCAACATATTAGTTCATAAACATGGGTCATCAAAGAAAAAAATATAAGACACAATCTTATTCTAACCTTGATCCCGAAATTATATAGGACATTGTATATTAATTATATTACTCATTATCATGATGTCCCACAAAAAATAATGTATTCATGATTTTTTCTTCAGATATTTTTCTCAATTTTTTATTGAAATGTAATATAGTAAAAATTCATATATAACCATATGATTTACAATGTTGAAGAATCTACACCTAATGATCTGTTTCTAGCTTTCAAATATGATGAAATCATTTTGGGATTTGGATTCCTTTCATCATAGTACCCAATTTTGTTGTTAATTCACTTCTTTCGTACTACATTATTAGAGGTTTGATGAAACATTTCCCAAAAAATGATATAATGATAACCAAATTTTGAGTATAAATAAATGTTGTTCATGGTTTAGAGGAGGATTTGTTGGTGGTGGTGGATCATGGGGATCCATATCTGTTTTATTTTCTTGGATACATTGACATGCATGAAACAAGGATTGATGTAAAGGGATACAAGTATTTCATTTAGTTAATGTTGTGAAACCCACATGTTATTTTTTTTATTTCATTTTATTTTTGCGTTACTTTTTAAAAAAAAATATGCATAATATTGGATTTTCCTAGAAAATAATTCTCATCTAAATTCTTTTTTATATATTTTTAAGAAATAACCACACATAATATATAGCGAATGATCTTTTCTCTATTTAATTTAATTAATTAATGTTATGTTTCATGGTATGTTCATGGTTTTTTTAAACCGTATGAAGTATTATAAATATAATTTTTTCATTATTCCTTAGTAGTGATGGAATATAGTTAGGAGAAACTATGATAGAACCATGTATCAATACTGTAGTTATTAGTTCATTTGTTATTCATGTTTTGTATACAGTTTGGTTATCCATTCATCGAATCCCTATTATTTGGATAATCATGACCAGTGATAGAAAAAAGGTTAGTGAAATTTTTTTCAAACCATGTGATCTTACCATGAAATATTCCAAATTTTTATTTAAAAATGAAATTTACATTACATATTTGTATCATTCGTCATTTTACATTAACTTAACGATGTCAAACCAGGGTTCAATTCATTACCAAAGGAAAGCCTCCCCCAGACCAATGATTTATGAGTAGAAGTAAGGTTCTATGATGGAATGGTTGGGAGACCATAAACTGAATATCAGAATAAAATTTCTGCAAAAATAATAAATTTAGGTAAAACCAACGAGATAGAATTGAAACTAGAAAAAATAAAAGTCTCTAACAAATAAAAATTTATAAACATAAATAATTATGTATCTATTTCAATCATATTGTTAGAATAATAAAAACCATAAAATATCCCAAATAATATATATACAGAAACAATGTAATATAAATAAATATTTTAATTTTTCCATCCAAACACACTAACACAAGCATCAAGAAAAGGGTACATGCCCCTATCAAGTCATGAAATCTCATTCGGTTCTAGAGGATTCCCATGTAGAGTTTGATAAAAATGTTATTAGAGCTCATCCAGTGATTGTTATAAATATATATAATCAAGGTAAGTGTATGAAAAAGTGATTAAAAATATATATATATACATTTATATGTTAAGGATAATGTAAAAAAGTAACATTGTTGATTTTTAGGTTCCATGATGAATCCCAAGAATAACTATAAATGCATCGACCAGTGCTATTTGTCTCTAAATAATAGTAAATGCCGTAATATATCCATGTTATAATATAAGTCACTCTTAGGTAAATATACCCATATATAACCAATATCTGCAAATGGTGGATATTCTAATCCTTGAACAATAGTGGAAAATGGGAATATATCCATTATAGAAAAATATTCACAACCAAGGAAATATACCCATCCCATAAGAATATTCTAGCCTATGGAAATATACCATTCTTAATAAAATTGTTCACCTTGGGAAATATAACAAATATAGAAAATTTATAGAGCTACCCTACGTATTTCATCCTATAATATTATCCACATAATATTCACACATATATCCTTAACCATATCATCATACATAACCGATTATTTAATTTCTAAAATTTCATATTCAAGATAATAATTTATATTTAATATAATTCAATATCACATTTCTACCAAATCTATATTCAAGGAACATTATCAATTTCAAGGATACATTTTTTTATTTCAAATATATGAATTAGAATCTTTAATTTATTACTAGGATAAATGCATGATAGAGGGCATGAACTCAATATTAATATAATATAAAAAATATAAGTCATGAACGAAAAATTATAGACCACCTACTCTGAATGTAAAATATCATAAATATCATGATATGTGAATTTAATCAAACCCAATGATCAAATTTAAAAAAATTAGATTCCATAAAAACATTTAAATATTGATACCATAAAAAATAAATTAAGAATATATTGGGAACTGTTTTATCTATGAAATTGAGAGGTAGAATCTTATGGAGTGGAATAAATATATATTAATAGAGAATAAATCGAATGGGAATTGAGGATTAAGATTCCTCCGAATTCAAAATTAATCATAGAGGAGAGCGAGTATTGAGAGGTTATGTTCGATGAGGAAGAATGAGGTTTCAGATGACTGTAAATATAAAATTTATAGTTTTTCCAATTCAATAATTCTATCACATGTTTTGGACATAAGGTGTATAAAACCATGCATCAATAGTGTGAAACCCTACACTCGAGATGGACCATATTACATGTTTAGCCAAAAAAAATTTAAAAAGCCATATACCATCTTTGGGAAATGGATATTTAATAGATTTTTATGTTTTCAAAGTCACTTGGGGAATCTTTGAGTCTCTGATAAACCATGTTCACTCAATTACACCATCACATAGACATTATCATTATTATTACCAACTGAGTACCCCAATAAATAAATCAAAATATTAAATATTTTAAAGACACTAATAGCCAATATTTTCTATGATACTACCCAACTTCAATAACCCCATCCATAAAATTTTATTAAGAATAAGTACTATCTTATGGTAAAATTGAAATAAAATAATTGACAAAAAGTGAAATGAGTTTTACCACATCCCCACTATAGGTCCAATCATCCCCATACTAATATATAGAATGAATACATGTGTTTTAAATTCTATTCTACAATAGAGTATATTTTCCTAAATAAATACTCTATAATTATGTAATGGGATTTAAAACCGGCCCATATTAGTAACTTTATTCACATATATACACTCTATAACTCCAGGATGACTCATTAATGAACAATTCAATCGACAATGTTCATCAGTATAATTCTTATTCCATGGAATTCTTTTAGTTTCAAACATGATTCCACTACACTTTCAGCAGTGGAACAATCATTCCACTAAGGTACATCTCTATCTAATAAACTATACATAATATATGATTTTCCAAGGACATATCAGCCACATCATGAATATCATTGACATCAATTACATACCATGGATTTAGATGGTATTATATAAATAGTTTTTTAGGAAAATCGTATTCATCACTATAAATCACTATATGGGAACCAAAAATAACATCACTAGGTATATACTCTCCACTAAATCGATTGGTTCTACAAAAATGGGTGTGATCATTCCCATCATTTTAATATGATGATGTTCTACACTCAGCGTCTATGTCAAGAACACCAAGTCACCTACCACAAAAAATAGTGGTTGGAAACGTAAGTCTATATAAAACCCTATCATATTTTTTTTAGTTTATAACCACATTATTATAATTCATTGATAATCCAATTTAATAATAACAAGACTTGTTCCTTTCAACACTAAACCACCATTCTTCAACAAATTTAATGGTGAGCACCACTATCTACCATAAATAACATCATAAGGATAATATGATTAAAATAAGAAAACTATTGTTGTTGGTGAACTCATCCATTTAATAGATTTTATAACAAGAACCCCCAAACTATATGGTACACTCTCTCATTATTTCCTCCAAAATTCAAATATTCATCTCAAACTATAGATTATCCAATTTCTAGTACAATGGTATCAAATTCAACTAATTACCAAAAACATTATCGAATAACTATAAGAATAGTTATATGATATAATAATATCAATCTGAAATAGAGTTCCGGGGTACACATTTCATTCACACTATATACCAAACATAGAGCGCATTGAGTTCTTCTATTGAAGTATTATCTTTGATTAGAAAAAGGAGAGAAACCATTTTCAATTGGTTAACTATCACTCAAAATAATTTGCTAACTAGTGTTATCCTTATAAACCCCATTGATAAATACATGTAACAAATATACAACTTCATCTCTATTATTTTAAATTAGTTCTTTTTCATGAAAACCACAATAGTAAATCCTTTACCTCTTCATTGATGAGGCACCACATAAAAAATTATAATATCCATCAACATTATTGTAAATGAACACAATTGGTTCATGTGTCATCATATATTCATTATACTAGGTTGAAACTCCCATTTTTTGGAATGAAACATGTGAATTAGCTCTTCAAGAATATATATGGGAACAAAAACATGAGTACGAACATATAGGATATCATCCTAATCCCAGGTCCATCCTAGTGGAATATACCAATAATAAGTTTTTCCCCTCATAGATAAAAATTTAAAAAAGAGAACTACATCCCATTTATCATTCTAATTTAAAAAGTGGATACTTATAATGGAATATATATTATTTTTACTCATTGTTTCAAAATAACCAAATTGGTCTTAGTGAAAGGTGGAATAAAATTCTATTCACTAGTAGATAATAAAAATACTTTGGCCTTCATCTTCCAGTTCAATGTGTTTGAAAATAAATTTCTCATTCAAGAATAATAACATAGTTCAATGTTTAAATATTGTAGATAAATAGTGTAAATTTTCTACCAAGGATTCATGTATTATTTCTAAGGATACATATATTGCCATTTGGTGATATGTGAACACAAAAAAATATACCCCGATATTAGGGACTCAAAAATCATTTAGAATACATTAATCTTTCTAGATATATGGCAGTGGTTTGGTAGTTCCACTCTCGAGGTCTCAATTTCTTAGAATTTTAATGTGAATACATGATCTCCATTACTCAAAACTACATCAAACTAAATTCAAAATTCATCAAAACAAGCAGTGCACTCCTTTCTGGATTCAATAAGGGCCCTTATCAGTTTTATAGTTACTCTTTACATAGTATTGTAATAATATTTCATATAATAATTAGACCACATGTATATCACTCTATTCTTAGTCAAATCTATCATTAGTAATTCATACAAGGAATATTAATTAATAAAAGATTTTTAATAAAATGATAAACCCAAAAAATTATTTATTTTAAATTTATTCTATGGAAGATCCCATGAAACCACTGTGTGGAACATATCAGGGCTACCAATACATTGGAATAAAAAGTAACATGGTCCAAAAAGTGTATCTCATCGATAAAAATGACACACTTGGAGAAATTATTATATATTATATTCTCTTAACGAGTAATCAAAACTATATCGATGTGTTAATCTTGATTCTACATCATCATTGAGTATTGAAGTAAATCATCTTTGAAGATTACAAGGAAAGATTCCAAAATACTTATGAAAACCAATATTCATTGGACCTATTATTATAGGGGAGGAAATTCATCAAGATGAATAGTATCATTGGGTACTCATACTAATTATACCTACTATTAAATTCAATAGATGAATTTCTAAATTATTCACTTGAAATTTATGATAATTTAATAATGGTTCAATCATTTATAATACAAGAGAACATTATAACTAATCATATAGGTCATTAATACATAGAAGTGGATATCAGTTTTTTATCATAATTTGTTTATTTTTTTAGTCATCATGAATCCATAAGGATCCATCCTCAATCATGGAGAAGAGGACCAAAGACCCCTATTGAGTCATGCTCATATAATATCTCGTATAGTTGTGTTTACCCTCATGAAGATCCACCAAAACCGTCCAATATGACTAAATATAAATGGGATAAGATGTTGGTAAGAGATTCAATGTGTTATGAGCATCTGATTAATGATGAAACACAAGGAAATAGTCATGAAAATTTTCTAGAAATAGATTAACAAATAGGGGAATAAATTCTCACAGTGCATCTTATTTTTTCCATCAGTATATAGAAAACTAGGGTCATAATCCCATGTTGTTGATTAGGGTCATGTCCCACATGTCGCACATGTATTCTGTATTCTAAAATAAGAAAAACATCACCAACATTATGTGATTTTAAACACACATTTTAATGGTAACATACAATGTGTGTGAGGTATAGAAAAAACAAATCCATCTGATGGATCAAGTATAAAATAGTCATTTTAACATCATGAACTCATATAAAAATTAATATACTCCTATCTCTATAGAACATTATATATAATGGTGAAGACACTATGGTTTACCTAGAAATATAATTCCAATCGGAATCAAACCATATGTATACTTCTTGTCCTGCCATATTTTATCCATGATTTGGGAATACATAATGGAATATAAAATTCATCTATCAAATAATGTTCTTCCTAAGGTAATATCTAATAAAATCATTCATCTAAACATAGAGTGATCTATATACTAGAATATTGTACTGGGATGTATATCATATTTATTTACTTAACTATAACCTTAATCCCCCATATAAATCACATATGTGGTACTAATATGATGTGGTGTTAGTCCCTATCCTTGATCACCACATCCTCAACAATGACCAAAACAACTACCTGAGCTCAAACCGGAATCCTATTGCAGCATAGATTATCCTACTCCCAATCTACGAACCATACCTAATAAACCACAAATTGAAGACACTTCGTCATTAATGAAGATCCTAGATAGAATCTGTGTCATAAAGATACCCATGATAGTTTTTTTAATGAAATGTGGTCCAGTATATCTTTCTCTAACACACTGATATAAATTGATATGTTGTTCCCCAAATGATGAGGGAGGTAACCCACTTCTTTTATTGCTTAAAACACTACCCTTGTGGGATTATTCAATAAAATTATTCCTGATTCTTGAAGACCATAAATAAATACCCCAAAATAATCTGCCTACCAGGATGATTTTCACTCATTCATGAACCATTCTAATATTAGTTCTGAATTCACAACCTTAGAAAAAGTGTGTGATGAATGAAGATCAACAGAAAAAGAATCAAATTGGACCTGAAATACTCAAACTATATGTCCTTAAACAAATAATATATAACAATCATAGTATACAAATTCTATATCTATATAAAAATTTTCAATAGTCAAAAACCCAACTATATCAATAAATAAGATTAAATAGTTCTCTACTCTTATCAACAATATGTGTATCTATAACAATACTATCAAGGAAACTTGTAACGTCCAAGTTCCAGGTGCCACCCAAAGGTTCCCTATACACAGTTGGTCACACGACCTTAAGTGCATTTCCCTGGATGCTAGAGGTTGGAGGCTAGCAGCGAGGGCCTTGGGTGTGATAGGGGAAACAATTCCTTTATTGGAAGAGTAACACAAAATAATATCAATAATATACAAAGAGAAAACAGTAATACCATACAATAAGCAATCAACCGAAGACTGAAACTAAATAAAAAACTAGAGCAAATATATAAATGATGCACTTCACATATATCTAGGGAAGCATCCAAACATGTCACAATGCTAGAAATATAGAAATAAACCAATGTACAATGAAAAAAAAAATTAAACTCTGGCAGCATCACAAGCCACAACATGGTCCCATTCTCTCCAGATCCACAACCTTAAAGTACCTAATGTAAAAGTGAATTTTTCCTTATCTATACCTGCTATAATATAATCTGTTTTGGCCCAAATTCATGAACTAAATAGAGTGTGAGATGGATCCTAGTAGGAATCCACCCAAATATATGTGCCTAACTGTCGGTGAGTATATATAGTAGCAAAAAAAGAAAAATGAAGTAGTATACAAGGAATTACTCAAAATTAAACAGTCCTACTCTTGATAACTACATCAATTTATATTTCTTCATTATTCATCCAATCATTTACAAGAAAACCTCTAGGAAAGTAATCACATTTTAACCTCCCTAGTTTCATATTGATAAAGACTCTTTGAGGAAGCACCCAACATAAATTCCACCATGTGGTCTTTTAACAACAACTACAGACTCTCTTAGATGGCACTCAATGTCCATTCCCTGCTGTTGTCTCGTAACATTAAAAACTTGACACTATGAGGGAGTACTCACCACCCATCCCCCCTATAGTCACACAAACTAAGAATTATAACAACAACACTGGGGAATTCCTCAACATAAATTCCTATGTGGTCTAACTAGAAATGGTTCTCTTAGCCTTGTGTAATAAAATCGTGCACAATTGATATCCAACAGCCAATGTAATCTCAACTACTACAAGGATAAGCAGCTACAATGAATATCCCAAGAATGTCATATAATATCATCTCCATCGTAATAGAACCATGAAAGGAACATAATAGACTAATAGGCAGTTCTAGACTCAAGGACCAATATCAAAAAAACCTGGAAAACAAAACCATAAAAATGGTAATAATCCTAAATCATAGTCAAGATCCTTTCTAAAAAAAGAAAACATAGAAGACATCAAAATAGGGTTAAATCTCCAAAACACACAATACCCTAAACTAGGGAATTCATCAATTTTTTCTAATATAATCAAAAGACAACTATGGAAAATAACGAACCACCTACCTTGATGTTGTACAATCGATATTGTTGAACTTTGACATTAGAATTGACATATATTGTCATTGATCTACAAAACATAAAAAATGGTCAACCATGAATATCTCACGAAAGAAGACATATCTAGAAGAGAGGTTCTAGAAGAAGGAAGAACTCATCGAGTGATTTCAACGCAACCAAAGGTGTCTGATTTGGATAATGGATAAGTGATCGGAGGCTCTATAAAGAATCTTTACTCCTCGTTTCTCCTAAATGAGAAGGGGTTAGAAGAATAAAATAATAGAAATTAGATGGGACCATGATCCAATATAACATATAAAAAGAAAATTACATGATGTGTTCTTTTAATGTACATGTTTCGTACATGCCCTAACTGGCTACCTCTTTAGGCGGTAACCAGGTCACCTCACATGGCCATGTACATGGTTGTTACATAGCCGGTACATGTCTACTATGGAAACTGGGTACATGGCGTGTACTACTAAGTGGACGGTGTGTATTTATAAATTTTCCAAATTCTCCCCTTTTGTAAAAAACACCCAAAATCAAGATCCATACATGAAATAATTATTAGGGTTCCTAAAAAAATCCCCCATAAAGAAATTCATCCCCAAATTTTCCTAACGAGGAGGCGCATAAGATGAATTCTCGAACAACCTTGGCCATTGTGATCGCACATCGGCCTCCATGTCCCATGTCTTCTATTGTACTCACCTATGTTACCCAACCCCAATACCAAAGGAATACACCAGCCATAGAGAACCTACACATTGCGATCAAAAATCTGGATAAGATAATCCTCGAATAATGAATCCACCTCCAACTCAACATCCCCCAGTTGAAAAAACATTAGACGTGTCTCATAAGTAATGTCGTAGCTGAGAAACATCTTAGAAGTTGTGCATAGTCTGGTACCAATGAGGTAACTTCAATAAATTAGAAACCATCCTAACTATCTCCAAAACCTCAAACGGACCAACAGATCTTAGTGAAATCATTCCCTATCTCCAAATCATTCTATGTCCCAAAATTGGTGTGGAATGTAAGAATACATGATCTTTGAACTCAAACTCCATAGGTCGTCTCCACCTATCATCATAAAACTTCTATTGTGAATATGTAGTTTCCATCTATTTTCGAATCAAGTCCCCATGATCTATGGTCTCTTGGACAAGATGAGCTCCCAGCATAGCTTCCTCTCTTACACACATCCAACATAGTGGTGATCTGCATGGTCTACCATTAAACTTCTTATAAGGGGATATCTGAATAGACACCTAACAAATATTATTGTAGGAAAAATCCACCAGAGGTACGTTACTCTACCATGAACCTCCAAAATATTGGACGCATTCTCAAAGAATGTCCTCCAACACCTGGATCATGCTCTCAAACTAGCCATCTATATGGGGATGGGAATTTGTACTCCAAAGTACCTTCATACCCAAATACCTCTACATTCCCTTCCAAAAAAAAAGAAGTGAAATGGGAATCCCAGACTGAAACGATGGAGTGCGGAACCCCATGTAAACATAAAATCTCTCAGTTGTACAACCATTCCTGCTCATCAACACTGAAGGTCTCCTTGATCAGTAATGAAGTGTGTAACAATCATGAGTATATCAATGATAACTTGTATTGCATCATTCTCACGAGGCAATTTGGTAAACGTATCACGAAGTATGTCCTGACATCAATCCACATCCACTCGAGAATGGGTAACTACAGAAAAATCCCTGCTGGTCACTGATGCTCTGCCTTCACCTACCGACAGATAGAAAACCTCATCACAAAACCAGCAACATCTATCTTCATCCTGAGCGAACAATACTGATGGCGTAAATCCCAATACATCTTGGGGACACAAGGATAATCATCCCAAACTGAGGAATAAAAATCCTCCGTCATCTCCTCGCATATGTCCGTTGACACCCATATGCATCCATGAAAGCGCATGACCTCATCATGGAATATGGTCCACCCAGAAGTGGAGTCCTTTTCTAACTTACTCTCTCATAGGACTAGGCCGTCCGAATATGATAGCTGCCTGATTACCACTCAATCAAGTAGAGTAGCAGTAATATCTACATAAGAATGAAAATTTTACCCATGTTTTTTGTGCACCTCCAAATTCATCTCATAGTACAGATCCATAAGCTGCCCCTCAATACTGGACTCCTAAAATGTCTGTATCCAAGTCCTCCTTCTCAATGCAGCAGCTAATGTGTTCCTTTCCCAGGCGTGTAGGCAAGCCCAAAGTTAATGGTGTGAAGGTACTCAACCCACCATTGATGTATCAAATTCAGTTCACGCTGGGTAAATATATACTTGATACTTTTCTGGTTAGCGTACACCACAAAATTCGCTCTAAGAAAGTAATATCTCGAACAACACAATGCATGAAAAAAATCTACCAACTCAAGATAGTTGGTCAGGTAATTATTCTCCTATGGCCTCATCTTTCGAGACCTCTACGCAACGACGCATTCCCCTTACATAAAAACTACTCCCATCTCGATACTAGATTCATCAGGGTAAATAGTATAACTCTTGACTGGATCTAGAAATATTAGTATTAGTGATGAATTCAATCCCCCTTTTATCTTCTAAAAGGATGAATCACATATATCTATCCAAAGGTACTTTTTTCCCTTCTATGTCAGTCCCTTTATTGGCACTTTTAATAATGAAAATTCCTTTATAAAATGCATGAAGTTACCAGATTTACGAAGAAAAACCTATAAGTTAAATATTTTTTTCAGCTTCTCCCAAAACTTTAATACTCTAAATTTCTATGGGACTACTGATACTCTTGTATTTTAGATAACATTACCCAACAAGTGAATTTTTTTCACCGAAAAGTGGTATTTTGAGAGATTATCATATAACTAATGATGTCCTAATATACACAAAATTATCTCAAGATGTGTGGAATGGTTGTGTCAAGTGTGATACTACACCAATATATCATCCACAAAAACCACTACAATGGAATCCATTTAAGGATGGAACACTCAAATCATCAGTTCCACCAAACCCATAGGCATGTTTGTGAGACCAAATGACATAACCCCAAACAACTATAGACCATACCTGCTCCAAAAGGCTTTATAAGGTATATCTGATGGTCTAATGTGGAAATGATGATATCCGGATCTCAAGTCAATCTTTAAGAACACCTGGAATCCTTGAATCTGATCAATGATATCGTCAATCCTTTGAAATGGATATTAGTTCATTACTATCAACTAGTTCATCTTCTGATAATCCACAAAACGTCTGAGGGTCCCATCTATGTTCTTCGAAAATAGGAATGGAGTAAACACCCGAATTTATCCATGTATTTTCTTTTAATTATATGGGAATATTACGAGTTTTTGAAAATTTATGGTGCATGATTTTGTGGCCCAATGTGCCCATAATGAATTTTTGAAATTGATTTAGGTACATTCAGTAAACGTGCAAGAAGGTGTTTGTATCTTTAGAACCAGTGATCTGAATTGAAATATGAGGGCAACGTTGAACTAGCAGCACCGATATTCACTTACAGAGACCGTCACCTCAAATATAGTAGGATGAGGGTGAAAGTTATTATTTGTGATTTTTATGGGAGAAAATAAAAAAAATTAGCTTTATTTTATTTATGGAATTCAATCCTTTCAATTCTATTTTTGGTGGTGGGGACCACCCATGATTGAGAAATCCAAATTTTAATATAATGGTGGGGACCAACCGACCCTTAAACTCCTCCTTTAATGGGAGGTAACTCTTGGTTTCCCCTCACATTGATGTGCAAACTCAATTAGTTTAATTAATAAACATAAAGTTATTAATTTGTAATTTTACCTCTTGGTTGGAGGATTTGGTTGGAAAAGGAGATCTTGGTATAATTGTGGAGAAAAACTCTCTCCAACAAAGAACACTTTATCCAAAGAAGAACTCCGTCGAAGGATGCCCAACGAGGAACGTATTCAACGACGATGAACCGACGTCCCTCCTTTCCTCTCCACACCGAAGTCAATGAGAAATCGAGGTAGGGATTGTTGTTTTTGTATACCGTTTAACATGTTCATGTCGTTCATCGTGAATGAAGAACACCTATGTTGATTGATATCATTCTAACGTAGAGAGTGTAGGCCAAATGAATATGGACCGACCTCTCCACAACCCTTCTAGATATTGTGGGTCTTTGTAGGTTATTTTTGGGATGATAAATTTTCAAATGTGGTGGTCTTGAATTGATGGAGACATCCTGAGATGAGTACGGGAGTCTATGGAATGAATAACTGGCCACTGGGGCATGCCCGGTGACCTGAGGAATGTTGTCGGAAGCGCACAGGAGTGATGGCTAGCACTTTGGACAGACTCGAAAATGGTGGCGGTGTGAACACACTACTGAAGAAGGGTTTTGGCCCGTTATCTATGATAGAGCAAGGGTTATGGTCGGCGCACTACCAGCCGCACAAAGGGGTCGGCGGCGTGGGTCCATGTCGTCGGTCAGGCAGGGGTTGTGACATGAGGCTGCAACGGTGAAGGAGGGTGGCAGGATCACTACTGGCCGCTGGTGGAGGTGCTGTGAGTGACCGCACCGCATGGGTGGGCTGGTCATCCAGCTAGCTGGGGAGCCGAGAGGGACTCGAGGTCCCGTGTGCCAGCTTCCGGCGCCACGTGGTGTCAGTCAATCAGTCACCCAACTCGAATGACCCAGCCGTTTGGGGTACCCAGGGGGTTCCTCCCCTTGGGTGGCTACTAGAGAGTACCCCACTGCGGGGCCACCCCAACGCGGGCCAGACACGGGCCAGCCTCGGGCCACCCATGGGCTGCCCAGTGCGGGCCACCTAGTTCTGGCCACAAAGAGGGCTACCCCGGCAGGCCGGGCCAGAACTAGCGGGCAGGGTCGGCCTAAGTTGGGACTGGACACAGACCAGATTCGACCCTTTTTTTCTCTTTTGTCCATAACTTGAGCTATGGGTGTCCATTTGACAAACATTCTACGGTGCTGAAAACCATGGATCGGGACGGTAATTTGGGTATACCCTAATTGAGATTTGGATAAAGTTGGGGTACAATTGGGATGAATCCAACACGAATCCAATTGGTCCCTCAGGACAAAAGGCCAATAACTTACTGACCGAGCATCTGATTGGCACATCTTATGTTGCGTAAAGACCCCTATTACATGGTGGTCCTTTGGGATACATATTTTTGTCACATCATGGATGTTGGAGTTTTGACATGTGTCTTGATAAGAGGACCCTTCCAAAATCAAGCGAGCATTGTGCAGGAACCCTATTTATGGTTGCAAAATGAGAAAGGAATCCTTTGTGGGTCGATGCCTTGGGATCATATGTAAGTATGTGTTTGAGGATTACACATGGATGTGCTCTTGGAATCCATATGGGACTACTCTAGGATCCTACTTAGGTGTGCTGTACAAGGATCCAATGTGGGTCTGACGATTTAGGATCCTACATGGGTCTGATGATGTAATATCCTACGTGGGTCTGCCTCTCAACAGAGTAAGATGATTTAGTAGTTGCATCTAATCATCTTTACTACTGTACCTATGTTATACATGTTGTGAACTAATTCCTTACATTTTTTGTGATACCTTTGTGGTATTCTTCTGTGTGGCTATACCTTTGTGGTACTTACCTTCATCGTGATACCTTTGTGGTATAGTTTTGTGTGACTTTACCTTTGTGGTACTTACCATTGGGGTGTAACATTTGTGGTAATATTTCCTCCGTGGAACAGTTGAGCTTTGGGATTTTCAGTTGGGCCTTGGGATTCCTCCTGAATGAGATGGGTATACTTGATAACATAGTTATATGTATGGGCATATACCTAAGTAGGGTTGACTGTTGTTTCCATGCTTTGTGGTTTATCAATTGTTGATTTTGTGAGACCTCTGAGAGTCTCAGGGTCCCTATTGAGTATCATTATACTCACCCCGCATAGGCTATGCCTTCCCCTTTTTGAGTTTGGTGCAGATGACCGGCATCGCTGACTGAGGATGAGGGTACTAAGACTAGAGGTAGCTCGGAGGTAGAAATTAGACAAGGCAAACCACAATGATGAATGTTAAGGATCTGTACCTACCCATCAGGTAGGATCCTTGGCGGCTATCAAATAGAGTTGTTTTCAGTTTTACTTTTACATTTCAGTTTACTTGTACTTTACTTTTGGGCTTGTATCATGGCCCATTTTTCATTCTGTACACACCCAATTGACTATATATTTTCACATTGATCTTGTTCCATATTTTTTCTTAGTTGTGTGAGTTTACATGTTATAAAGTCAATTCCTTTCTAGTTTTGGGGAATATGCCTTTCGTTGCTAGTCTTCAGCCCCTGGTCTATGGAAAGCGGGATTGGGGTAGTCATAGTATGGGCCTCAGGGGACGGGTCATGAAAAATTGATATCAGAGGAGTCGATTTTTCAATAGAACATTTTACTCTTAGCTTTTAATGGTAATAGTTATAAGTGTTATGAGTGTGGTTATCATTATAGGGAATCCAGTGTTGGTGAGGAAACCTACGTATCCATACACCTGGACCATGACTTCTGATTTCTGAATCAATGCACAAAAACACTGATTCAGTGTGTGTTCTGAAATGTTTTCATTGTGATCTCTTTGAGTCATCTCACTAGGTATAACATAATAACCATGGCATGCCTATTTCTTTTCAGTATGCCTCCACATAGATTTACAGCCAGGGTTCCGGGTAGAGTACACGATGATAGTCCAACGAGCGATGAGGCCTCGGTGCAGGGCCCTTTTTCAGTAGAGGAACTTGCGGTACTGTTACCCATTGGGCCACTGATGCCACCATCCCCAACAACATAGGGTGAACCCCATATGATCACATTTCATGAGTTCCAGCACCCTAGGACACCTAGGTTTAGGGGTGAGATAGACCCACGGGAGGTTGAGGATTGGCTGGAGGTCGTGGTGAGAGTCGTCCAACAGGTAGGAACACTAGTCGATCTCATGGTGATCCTTTTTGCCTGTCTTTTACAGGAAGCAGCAGGAAGATGGTGGGGCTTGATTTTCTAGGTTCATGACGAGGTGAAAATTCTCAAGGCAGTCTTTGAGAACCTGTTTTGGGTAGAGTTTTTCCCAGTGACCCTTCGCGTAGTGCGCATACAAGAGCTTCTTCATCTATAGTAGGGTAACATGACTGTGGCTTAATACTCAGTGAGGTTCACCAACCTCTCACGCTACTCCACTGATATGGTGCAGGAACCCTTCTTCATGCCCCATACCTTCATGCAGGGACTCAAGTGGGAGATCAGGTATTTGATGATTTCTCTCAGCATCCCGACGTAGGTGGGGGTATTAGAGCGAGCCCTCATAGTGGAGTGTTTTCTTTTTTTTGTAGTCACCAACAGCGAGACCCACCACCGGGTCTCACATAGAGGATTCTTATATAGCTTAAAGCATACATATGTCACAAAGGTCTAATAGGACCAGACCTTCAGTTTGACGACCATAGGATTCATGGTCGGTTGTGCGGGGAAACAGAGACAAAGCCAGTCCTGTGAGGAGTAGGCAATGTTACACATGCGACTGGTAGGTTCACATGTCTTGTGAATTCCTGACCAGTTGTACGGATGATCAGTAGTCGGTTGAAGGACCTCCAAGGCAGATAGAGAGGATCGACCGAGGAGGTCCTCATGGATATGGAGTACATGGAAGAGGAGTTGGCCATGCAGCTGGCGGTGGGCAAGGATTTGAGGTGTTACCGCCACCATAACCAGGTGGTCCACCCCGACCATAGAGAGTAGGTGGATAGGGGCGAGCTCAGCTCCCGGAAGCTGAGTCCAATGACCACGATGATTCTAAGATGATATGAGGTATGATCTATGTCTACTCCACCTTAGCTTTAGTACTTATAGACACATGTGCCAATCATTATTTTATTTCCACTACCCTCATTCAGAGCTCAGAGATTCCGGTGGATCTGTTGACTCGATCGTTGTGGCTAGAGACTATTACAGGGGAGGATTCAATGATTGCACACTGGTGTCGGTAGTGTGAGATTACTCTAAGAGGTGAGAGATTTGGTTGGGATCTCCTAGTAGCGGCATCGAGGGATTATGATGTCATCATGGGTATGGACTTATTATCTACGGTCCATTCTCAAATTGACTATATTAGGTGCAAAGTATAGTGTGTCCGCACGGATGGGAATAGGTTTAACATCATCGGCGAGAAGGGAGCCTTTGCTGAATAGGATGGACTTACTCAGAGGAGAGAACAACTGATCATAGATCAGTTGGCTAGCCTTACCCTCAGAGTTGTTGGTGTGGAGAGTCGGAGTTTTCCTTCAGTGGTGGACTAGTATGTGAAGGTCATCGCTGGTGATGTTTCAGGTCTTCCTTCTTATATAAAGGTAGACTTTTACATTGACTTGTTCTCCAAGACAGCACTGATATCTACACTAGCATATCGGATGGCTCCCATGGAGCTTTGTGAGTTTTAGGCATAGCTGGAAGACATATAGGGGAAGGGGTTAATCTAGCCCAGTGTTTCTCCTTGTGCAGCCCCGATTTTTTTCGCAAAGAAGGTGGGTGGGATCTTGAGACTTTATGTTGAATATCAGTGCCTAAACTAGGTGACCGTGAAGAACCATTACACACTATCGAGGATTGATGGCCTCTTTGATCAGATGAATGGACCACTGTGGTTCTCCAAGATAGACCTCAAATCAGGCTATCATCAGCTCAGATTCTGAGATGAGAATGTGGAGATGATGGATTTTAGATGTCGGTATGGCCATTATGAGTTTATCTCATGTCGTTCGGCATGACCAACGCTCCAACAATGTTCATGGGACTCATGAACATGATATTTCAGCCATATATTGATTGATTTTTGGCTGTCTTCATTAATGACATACTGATATACTCAGCTACTGAGGAGGATCATGCCTATCATTTGCAGACAGTTCTCGACACACACATAGAGAACTAACTTTTTCGTAAACTCTCGAAGTGCCAGTTCTGGATTTGAGAGTTTCACATTCTAGGATATGTCATCTCAGAAGATGGAGTTGTGGTGGACCTAGAGAAGATTGAGGTGGTAATTGGTTGGGAGCCACCCAATAGTGTGATGGAGGTATGAAGTTTTTGGGTTTGGACGGATACTACCAGAGATTTGTAGCAGATTTATCCAGAGTTACAACACCTTTATCAGTGTTGAAGAAGAAGGAGAAACTCTTCATGTGGTCGGAGAGATTCCCGTAGTGTTTTTTGGAGCTGAGGCAGAGGCTGACTAGTGCCCCCAACTTGAGGCTTCTGGAGGAGGGCATTGGGTACGTAGTCTACTACCACATATCAGGAACCAGGAAATGATGTGTACGGATGTAGGAGCGATCCATTATCACATATGGTTCTAAGAAGCTAAGTCATCATGAGTAGAACTACGCTACCCATGAGCTTGAATTAGCAGTAGTGGTCTTCATTTTGAAGATGTGGTGACACTTTCTGATGGCTGAGCGTTTTACAGTCTACTCAAATCACCAGAGTCTCGAGAATATATTCTCGCAGAAGGACCTCAGCATGAGACAGTATCATTGTCTTGAGTTCCTCCAAGACTACGACTTAGAGATAGTGTATAATCTTGGGAAGGGGAATGTTGTAGCTGATTCACATATCAGGATATCAGGTATACAGCTTCTAGGTGAGGTGACAGAGCAGCTAGCCGCTTTGCAGATATCCTTTGTGTATCGAGATAGAGAATATTTTATTCAGACTCTTACAATCACTACCCACTTCTTCAGTGAGTTAGGGTACCGCATCAAGGGGACACTGATTGCACGGCACGACATTTTCAGATATCTATACAGTAGGAACCTAATGGATTTTCTGAATGTGGGGAGCACATCATCAACTTCTGAGGATGTACTATGGTACCAGTGTCACATCAGAAGGACGTTTTGAGGGAGTTCCCCACATCCCCTCCAACGGTATATCCGGTAGTGGCAAAGATGTATCAAGACCTCCGATGATAGCACTGGTGGACGAGAATGAAGAAAATAGAAGAAATGTTTGTCTCTCGGTGCCACACTTGTCAGTAAGTAAAGGCAGAGCATCAGGTACCATCATGATTTATTCATCCTTTAGAGGATCCAGAGTTGAAGTGGGATGAGATATCCAGGTAATTCATGATAGGAATTCCACGAACATCCTGTGGTCATGATTCTATCTATGTCATCATCAACCAACTCACCAAGTCGGCCCACTTCCTATCAATCAGATTGCAGGGTTCATTATGGAGTTTGGGATGCCTATATGTGCAAAAGATTGTGTGGATACATTGATTTCCCATGACGATTGTCTCCGATCGTGATGTATGTTTCACATCCTGGATATGGAAGGGGTTTCCAGATGCTTTCGGGACAAAGCTTCATTTGAGCACTGCCTTCCTTCCACCGATGGAAGGCCAGACTGAGCATACCATTCAGATCCTCAAGGAAATGTTTGTTGTTTGCGTCCTCAACTACAGTCACAGCTGGGAGGATCCCTTGCCGTTGTTTGAGTTTTCATACAACAAAAGCTACCACTCCATCATTGGGATGACACCTCTTGATGCTCTGTACAACCGACCTTGCATATCGCCTTTGTGCTAGAGTGTCTTATGGGAGTTATCACTCATGGGACCAGAGATGATACAAGCTATCACGGAGAAGGTTCAGATCATCAATGATCAAATGAAGACTGCACAGAGAAGACATATGTCCAATGCCGATAGGAGACAGAGAGCTCTATAGTTCTAGGATAGTGACCATTTCTTTCTATGGGACTCACATAGATGTGGTTTGTATTTATTTGTATGGGAAAGAAAGTTATTTCCTAGGTTCATCGGACCCTTTATAGTCCTCCGTAGAGTTGGTGAGGTCTCTTACTGCATAGCACTTCCCCCTCAGTTGCACCAGGTGCACAACGTTTTTCATGTATCCCAGCAGAGTATTACATGCATCATCTGTGACACCCCTAAATGATAAAGGATTAAATAACTAAATGATATGACTCATGTCAACAAGGTGCACCTTCCTATTCAGGAGACTGTCTGATTAGAACTCCGCAGTGATGTGTGCTTATCCTAGAGTAGAGATCAGGATGGGTGACCTTCTGGGATGTTTCTCTGGGTGTGTGTGAGTGAGGAAAAAACAGACTGGAAAGGACATGTGTTGGAATGTGGGGACAATCATTAGTCAGAGACCTATTCAGGCAAGTAGGTGGACCATTGGGTGGGGACCACGTGTCTACGGGGAAACTGGTGGTACATGGAGGGACAGGGCCCGACAACAATGTTAATGCGGGATGCTTGTGCTATCATCGGGGCCCAGTTTTCATATTCGGTATTAGAGGAGGAACTCAGCCTTAAGTGTGGTGCACTTCCTGGGATGAGATGTAAGGCCCACAATGGGGACGTTTTGCTCTAAGGGGGGGGGGTGATTGTAACACCCCCAAATGATAAAGGGTTAAATGACTAAATGATATGACTCATGTCAAAAAGGTGCACCTTCCTTTTCGGGAGAATGTCTGATTAGAACTCCACTGTTAAGAGTGCTTGTCCTGGAGTAGTGATCAGGATGGGTGACCTCCTGGAAAGTTTCTCTAGGTGTGTGTGAGTGAGGAAAAAACACACATGAAAGGACATGTGTTGGCCTGTGGGGACAATCAATAGTCAGATGAATCGTTCGGGCATGTTGGTGGACCCTAGGGTGGGCCCCATGTGTTTGCGGGGGAAACTGGGGGTACCTGGTAGGCCAGGACTCGACAACCATGTTAAATGTGGGGTGGTTGAGCTATCATTGGGATGTAGTGGTTACATCATCCTACTCACATCGTTGACTAGGGCGAGCTGGACATCGACGATGGGGAAACGTTTATGGAGGTTCTAGTAGAGATTGGGGATCTACAGGAGAGAGTCCTCTATGGGAGATCAATACCTTTAGTGTGTGTTCACTGGAAGCATGAGAACATCTAGGAGAGCACATGGGAGTGGAAGGCTCAGATACGTGCTCAGTACCCCCACATTTTCACTTAGTTTGAGTTGTGTCTTACAGGGATAAAAATCCCTAAGTTGGGGAGAATTTAACGACTCAGATGACTCTTTCGGGCATGTGGGTGGATCCTGGGGTGGGCCCCATTTGTCTACAGGGGAAACTAGTGGTACATTGTAGGCTAGAACCCAACAGCCATGTTAATGGTGGGGTGGTTGTGCTATCATTGGGACCGAGTTGTTACGTGCTGTCATTGGGACCCACTTATTACATCATCCGAGTCACATCATTGACTGGGGTGAGCTGGACATTGACGATGAGGCAACGTGTTTCGAGGTTCCAGTTGATATTGGGGATATACATGAGATATTCCTTTGTGGGAGATCAATACATTTAGTGTGCGTTCACTGGAAGTAGGAGAACCTCCAAGAGAGAACATGGGATTGGGAGGCTCAGATACGTGCTTAGTACCCCCTCTTGTTCTCTTAGTTTGAGTTGTGTCTTACAGGGATGGAAATCCTTGAGTTGGGTAGAATGTAAAGACCAAGATTTTTCCATGTATTTTTTCTAATTATATGAGAATATTATGTGTCTGAAAAAAATTGGCGACGTGTGGTTTTGAGGCCCTGTATGCTCGGAATGAATTTTTTAACTTCTTTTCAAGTACGTTTAGTAAATGTGGGAGTGGGTATTTGTATCATATGAACCGATGATTGGAATTTAATTCAAAGGGCACCATTAAACTCGTAGTGCTGATATTCACTTAATGAATCCCTCACCTCGACCGTAGTATGTCAAGGGTGAATTTTTTTTTGTGCTTTTAGTGGGAGAAAATAAAATAAAGTAGCTTTATTATACTTATGAACTTTAATCCTCCCAATTTGATTTTTGGTGGTGGGGACCACCCAACCCTGAGAACTCCCAATTTGAATTCAATGGTGTGGACCATCTGACCCTTAAACCCACCCTTTAATAGGAGGTAACTCTTGGTTTCCCCTCACATTGATGTGAAAACTCAATTAGTTTAATTAATAAACTTAAAATTATTATTTTTTCATTTCTACTCTTGGATGGAGGATTTGGTTGGAGAAGGAGAGCTTGTGTAAATTGTGGAAAACAATCTCTTCAACAAAGAACACTTTATCCAAAGAAGAACTCTGTCGAAAGATCCCCAACGAGGAATGTCTTCAACAATGATGAACCCACATCTGTACATTCCTCTCATCACTGACACCAACGAAAAATAGAAGCAAGGATTATTGTTTTTGTATACCCTTTACATCATTCTTGTTATTCTTCTTGAATTAAGAACACATATTACAATTGCTACTGTTCTAATGCGGAGAGTGTGGCCCAAATGAATACGGCCCAACCTCTCTGCAACCCTTGTGGATTTTGGTGTTATTCATGGCTTATTTTTTGGTTGAGAGATTCCAACCATGGTGGTCTTGGATCGATGGAGACATCCTGAGATGAGTGCGGGAGTCTACGGAATGATGAACGGGCCACCGGGGCATGCCTGGTGACCCAAGGAACATTGTGGGAAGGGCATGAAAGTGGTGGTCGACACTCTGGTCGGCCCTGTTGATGGTGGCAGTGTGACTGTTCTGCTGGAGAAGGGCCACAACCCGTTAGCCATGGCAGAGCAAGGGAAATGGTCGACACATGGCCGGCCTCACGGAGGGGGAGGTGGCGAGTGTCGGCACTTCCAGGCATGTAAGGTCTATGGCACGAGGCCGCGGTGATGAAGGAGGACGGTCGGCTTGCTGCCAGCCACCGTTGGAGCCGCGACACGTGCCCGCGCCGCATGGATGGGCTCGCTGTCCAGCCAGCTGAGGAGTCGAGCAGGACCTGAGGTCCCACATGCCAGCTGCTAGCACCATGGGGCACCGTCCGATCGTTCACCCAACCTGAATGGTATAGTCTTTTAGGGTACCCATGGGGCACCTCCCCTTTGGTGGAGACTAGGGCAGACCCCACCACGAGGCCACCCAGTGACGGACTGCCCAGCTTGGTCCACATCGCGAGCCATATCGGACCCAATGGGCCGGGCCGGACTCATTGGGTCAGGTCATCACAGGCTGGGTCGTGCCGTGTCAGTCTGCCCGGGTCGGACCGGACCTGGACCAGCTTCGACTCTTTTTCTCTCTTTTGTCCATAACTTAAGCAATGGGTGTCCGTTTGACGAATCGTTTTCTATTCCAGAAACCTTTTATCGAGGTGGTCCTTTTGGTATACCCACTGGTGTTTTCTATAAAGTAGGCATATGTCTTGGTCGGATCGAACACGAATCCAACCGGGCCCTCAGGACTAAAAGGATAATAACTTACAAATCGAGCATCTGATTGGCAAAATGTCTATTTTGTTGAGACACCTTTTACATGGCGGTCCTTTGGGATATTTATCTATGGGTCCTCGTGGCAGTTGGTGTATCAACCTGTGGCTTGAAGAGCGGACCCTTCTAGAATAAACCGAGCTTAGTGCCGGAACACTGTGGCTGGCTGTAACATGAGAAAGGGATCCTATGTGAGTTTGTGCCTTGGGATCCTACGTGGGTATGTTTTCAAGGATTCCACTTGGATCTTCTCTAGGAATCCACATGGGACTGATCTAGGATCCTACATGGGTCTGTTTTTCTAGGATCTTATTTGGGTCTGATGATTTAGGATCCTACGGGAGTCAAATGATGTAGGATCCAACGTGGGTCTTCCTATCAATAGAGTAAGATGATTTAGTAGTAACATATAATCATATTTACTACTATACCTATGGTATACTTATTGTGTTCTAATTTCTTATATTTTTTGTGATACCTTTGTGGTAATCTTCTGTGTGGTGATAGCTTTGTGGAACTTACCTTCGTGGTGATACAATTGTTGTATTCTTCTGTGTGATGTTACCTTTCTGGTACATTAATTTTGGGTGGTACCTTTGTGGAAATATTTACTCCATGGAATAGTTGAGATTTGTTCTTTTGAGTTGGACCTTGTGTCTCATCAGGGATGAGATGGGTATAATTTATAACATAGGTATATTTATGGACATATACCTAAGAAGGGTTGACTTTAGTTTCCATGATTTTTGGTTTATCCTTTCTGGACTTTGTTAGACATTTGATGGTCTTGGGGTCCCTACTGAGTACCGATATACTCGCCCTTTCTTAGACTATGCCCTCACCTTGTTTTGTTTTATAGACAACGAACATCGCTAATGGAGGATGATGGTACCAGGACTAGAGGTAGATTAGATGTGGACATTAGAAGAGGCGTACCGCAGGGACGACCGTTCGGGGGTTGTACCTACCCTTCTGGTAGGATCATTGGTGGGTGTTCACTCGAGGTATTTTCAATTTTACGTGTAATTTTTATTTTAATTGTACTTTACAGTTGGTCATGTATTATGGCCCCTTTTTCATTCTGTACACACCCAATTTACTATATAGTTTCACATTGAGATTGTATACTGCTTTGTGATTAGTTGTGTGAGTTTATAGGTTATAAAGGCAACACCTTCTCAGTTTTAGGGAATACGCCTTTAGGTGCATGTATCCAGCCCCTAGTCTATGGTTGGTGGGCTTGGGGTCGTAACGACATGGGCCCCGCGGGATGGTTTATGAAAACAAGAGAACCACAAAGCGATGTATTGGGTCAGATGAAACCCATTACATGTAACTCCTTTAACTACTTCTTGAGCTTTGGTAACTCTCGTGTAGCTAACATATTAGGAGGAATGGAAACCTGTGATCCTCCTGACACAAAATAAGTAGAGAAAAATCCCTCTTGATCTAGAGGTAAACCTGCAAATTATTTTGGGGGGACATCCCAAAAATGATCCACCACTAGAGGAAATTCCATCTGTGATGTCCCATATTCGTCTAGATATAAACAAGCAATCTAGGATGTAACTCCTCCAACCCATGATGCTCAGGTATAGCTCTTCTCACCTAGACATCCCATTCTACCTTATGCAGAAACAATCATCTCTATTGTGACATGAAACTCACCCTACAATAATAGAAACCAACAATGACCTAGTAGAGAAATAACAAGTCCATTATGAGAATGACATCATAGACTGTCATTTCTAAGACATAAAGGTCCCATAAGAAGTGACACTCACCAAACTCAATAGGGAACTCCATGCACTAACGTACACTAGCCATTCTAGTCCCCAATGCTTTGTCTGACAACTAGATATCCCCATAAGTAAAGATACAGTGCCCAACGCTCTCCAGAATAGGAACATATATGAAACTATGGTAAGACCCTATGTCAAAAAGAGTAGATGATAAAACTGAGGCAACCAAAATCATCCGCCTAACTATAGAGGGTTTGGGATCCTGCTACTATTGGGTCGACTCTAGTGAAAATGTCTTCCCTACGCTACGACCCTATGAAGATGTCTGTCATCTCTTATCTGATCCACCTAGCAGCTATCAAAAACCCTATGTATGACAACTGCATCCATGACCAAAACCTCCGCCTGAATAACCAGACGAACCCCAATTCACGGACTAATGTGGTGTTGGTGGACCTTTTTCTGAACTTGGAGTCATAGTGTAACCCCTATCACATTCTGCTGGTGAGAGAAGATGATAGAAACAATGAAGATAACCATCCTTACCATAGGATCAGCTCATAACTTGGTCTCTTAGGCAATGTGGCCTTGTATTCCCTCTCTTCCCACACATGTAGCATAACACATGGCTACTAGAAGGAGTATCTCACCTAATCATATTTCCACACACAGACTCCATGAGATGCTTCCTACTATTAGATGGAGGATTACAAACTTGAGATGTCAAGATTCCCTTGCTCATAGCTCTATAATCCCTCTGGTTGCACTCTATGATCAGCCCCTCGTAAACCATAGATGTTATGGATGTCACGATGATAATTTTAACTTAAGATCATATGTCATTACTGAGACCATCCTCAAACTTCCTCACCAAACATAACTAATCACCCCTAGAATGGGTGTGAAGTGCTACAACTCTGTGAAGTGAGAAGAATAATCCATTACTAAGAGTGTACCCTTCTGCGAACTCATGAACTCTCAAGCATAGTCAGCCCTCAAGGAAATTGGGTAAAAGTAGTCATAGAAAGTTCCTTGGAACTCATTCCAAGCCATAACTCATTGGCGTCCTCACAGGGATATCACATCCCACTATCTCTTGGAATAATCCCGAAGTATGTATGTAGAAAGCTTCACCCTCCTCTCTAGAGGCATCTCCAGATGCTAGAAGATAGACAGCATGGCTTCTAACCATGAATATGTAGCCTAAGGTCCCCCATCCCCAGATAAATTGGGGGGATGTTGTTGTAGAAAACCTCGCTTCCACTTTACCAAACACAGGGCTGGATGCAGTGTTCCCTAGAAGATCAAAATAAACCACATGAAGCATTCTCAGAACTGTTCATCAACACCTATATTTGTAATGATGGTTTGTGCCACTGCAGGCATGATTCGAGGATCTGCCTTTATTCCCTGATCATCTATGCCCTGTGTCAGATCGTCAACCTGTATCTAGCATAAAACTGAAGGACGTCTCTATGGAATAACTCTGCAAGGTCAACCGAACACTTTAGTTTAATATTATCAAAGCCTAAAACATGGATGTGTAGGAAAGGAATAGGATAATGAAAACATTCATGTTTTTCATAACATAGATACAGGTCATGTATGACCCCTACACAGAGTGTCCCCTTAATCCTTTAAATGGTTGTGTACTTCTGCCAACCCTGGTTGTGTAACACCCCATACACATGACATGTTCTCCTTTTACATGGTGTGTACTTGAATCATTCCACCTTCCCGTGTTCCTTTACACAGCTAAACCACTCGGTTTTCTTAGAACAAAAATTTCACAGCATGTTTATCCCAAACACAGCGTATACTAGAAGGGTTTCATAGACCTGTGTCATTAGTCACATGGTAGGATAAATGGTATCTACAATATGGAATATTCTCCCTAGACATAGTGTATACTAGTTAATTATTAACCACATATGTTACTGGTCACATGGTTTGATCCACTGTCCTTAAAAATGACATGTACTCCAAATGCACAACATTTTCCACCAAACATTTCCCAACCCCATGTCTCTAACCACACAACTGGTCACACTGTTATAGAGTATAAAACATGTATATATAGTACACTGCATGTACTTAAGAAATTATGTTCCTTCTTGAACAGAAGGGTACATGGAAAGTATTCATCATTACAAACCGTGTATTATCGGTTTTTTCATCCATTAAACCTCAAACACTACTCTAGAACCCGATAAAAATGAAAAAACATTAAAGTACCAAATTCTTATCAGTGGGGGTCCATACACCTTGTGAATCAAAGCTTCGAATTGTATTAATGTATGTCACAAATTATAATAGTGCAATCATTCACATGATCCACCAAATTATGATCCATGATGGACCATAACACCTTAGGGACCAACGATTGAATCCCATTCAAATGAAACATTTCATTATATTAATACCCTATCCTATAACTGGTATTATATCATGGAATTTTTCACAACATCATGCATACATAGCAAAACATCTATTACAAAAACTTGTAATTAGGAATTCACCATAAATTGCATGTCGAGAATGCATGAAATGTGATCTCTAGAAAGTTCTTATATGATGCATGTGATGGAATACCCTCATCTCAGTGGGTTGCAATAGAAATAAAACCTCAATAATTTCATTAAGAATAACAAAAGACATGTGAATCACCCAATGGTGATATCGAATCAACTTTAACAATTTCTAAACCAAAACATTGCAATAATCGAGGAATATTAGATTTTACTTGTACATGAGTTATCTACTCCCATGCACAAATTATTACCAACTACATATTTCTTCATATATATTAATATACATTCCAAAAAGTATGTCAATGAAAAAAAGAACCTCCTTTGATACCACTTTTTAACGTCGTAGTTATATGTTCCGCCCAATGGTACGCCGTATCAGGTTGGTCACATGGACTCAAGGGAATTTTTCCCAAACGCCAGAGGCTACTGACTAGTAGTGAGGGCCTTGGGTGTGACAGCTAGAAAACTATGCCCTCATTCGCAGTGCAACAAAACAGAATAACAATAATATACAATAACAGAAGTTGTAATACCTTACAATAAGAAAAAAATGGAAGACTAAAAGTAAATAATCAATAGGATCACATATATAAATGACGCATGTCACATATGTCTAGGAAAGCAGTAAAACCTATCACAATGCTTGAAATACAGTACTAAATTAAAGTACAAATATAATAAGTAAAATCCAGCTGCATCCCAAGCCTCAGCTTGGTCCCCTGCTCTCTAGCTCCAAAACCATCAAGTACCTAAATTTGAAGGGCTCTTTCCCTTATCTACACCTTCAACAATATAGTCTATTTGGGACCAAAAGATCAACCCAAACAGGGTGTCAGACGAATCCCAGTAGTCAACCACCCAATGATTTATGCCAAACTATTTGTGAATATATATATAGGAGGAAAAATGAAAAATTATTTAATAAAGAATAATGTACTCAAATGAAAAGAGTCATGTAGTTTCAAACTAAATTCACTTACTCTTATTAATTATTCATCTAATCATTCACAAGAATCCCTCTGGGAAATTTCTCACAGTCTAACCCCTCTGGTTTTACAATGAAAAAGACTCTTTGAGGAAGTACTCACTGTCAATTGACCATGTTATCTTTTAATGATAACTATAGACTCTCTGAGGAAGCACTCAACATCCAATCCCCATGTGGTATCATAACGGTATACTATAGACACTATGGGGGAGCACTCACCATCCACCACCATATGGTCTCGCAATGTAAGAAGTATAACAAACACTCTATGGAAGCCCTCAACATAAATTCCCCCTATGGTTTAACTACACCAAGTTCTCATAGCCCTGTGTAATAAAATCTTGCAGAAATGATATCTAGAAAATAATGTAACATCAACTACTACAGGGCTATGCAGCTACAATTCATATCACAAGCATGTCATATAATATCAACTCTATCCCAATAGTACTGTCCATGGAACAAAATATCCTAACATTCAATTATAGACCCAATGGTCAATAGAAAACCAACAGGGACAAATCCATAAAAAAGGTAATAAATCTAAATTATAGTCAAAAAATTTTCTCTTGCAAAAAACAAAGCAATCATCAAACATGGTTAAATCCTTAAAATAAGTAATACCCTAAACAACGGTATTTGGAACTTTTTCCACATATAATCCAAAGACAACTACAGAAAGGAACAAACCACCTACCTTGACATTGTATGATCGATATAGTTGAACGTCATCCTTTAAATGAACCTAGAACGTCTTATATATAAAAATTTAAAAAATGCTTAACCTCGAATATCTCACTATAGAAGAGAAATCGGGAGGATACGCTCTAGAAGAAGGATTAACTCACTGAGGGGATTCCAACCCAGCCGACAATATTTGATTCAGATAACAGATTTTAGATTGGAATATCAAAAAATAATCATCACTCTTAGTCACTACAGGATGCGATGAGTTTAGAAGAAGATAATTTTGGGAATTGGACAAGACCCCGGTCCGATTTAACAAATATAAAGAAAAGTACATGACGTGTTCATCTAATGTGCATTCCATGTACATGCCTTACTGGCCCCCACATTAAGTGGTCTCTAGCTCACCTCACACAACCATTTAATCATCCACTACACGGCCAGTACATAGCTACTATGACAACTGGGTACAATGAGTGTAGTCTTATGTTTATGGCACGTACATATAAATTTTCTAATTTATCCCCTTTTCTCAAAAATACCTGAAATCAAGATCTATACTTGAAATGAAGATATTGGTTCCTACAAAACTAGTATTGAAATTCTTTCATAAATGGATTTAATGATTATATTCTTATATTTTAACGTCCCACCCTTGATTATATAGTCCTCGATACACATAGAAAACTAATTTTCCACTCATTTGTAGGGGTTTATTTTGGTAATAAAACAATATCTAGATAGACTCAATTGAATACTCATAATCTTATGGACAACCCTCCAGAGGAAGAATTGGTGGGTCTTTTGTATCAAACTCCATAGTCAGCTAAGAAATAATTTCCACAGTTCAAGGATACCCTCTTACCATATCCTTCACCTCTCATGATAAGCATTATCAAAGCTGATTGTCCACCACCCACCCCAGTCTAACAAGAGGTTATAGTCCAATAACCATAGGGGTGATCTAGCTTGATTCCAATCAATACACTATGGGATGTCGTGGAGATGGAAATCATCTATAATGACAAGCCTCAAAACATGAAATGACTTTATTTGAGAATATCATAGTTTATTAGAAATTGATAACATTCATACATCTACTCTATTATTTATGCCATATTTCATAGGCATATCAAAATGTGGGCACTGTCACTATCCCTAGATAACAACATGAACATGTATCATATAACATGAATTACATCACTCATAAGCCTTATGAATATCATTTGGGTTCTTCTTCCCTATATTAACCATAATTTCATAACAAGGAATAAGTGAAACAATATGTCCACTACAAGTTTTAAAAAAATATACATTCTATGTTATAATAGGAATTTTAATTTAGTAGATGAAATATAATAATTTAATAAATTAGTCATAGAAGACCACACAATACAAAAAACCGCAATATAAAAAAATCATTACATTAAATAAGACATATAATATGTGAATCACAAATATATATTATGAATGTTTAACACACATCCTCTTGGAATTCTATCAATGAAAAAATATCATATATCCTAAAAGTAAAAACTCTTTTCCCACAATCTAGTTAAATATAGTCCAATGTTAATAGTGGAATGATCATCCATCCTTTCTTTAGTAATAAGGAATTCACTCATACATGGATTACCAACACTCTGGCACAATCCCTATATGATATCCTAGATCGATGTTTTATTCTATTTTCCATACATAATAAAGTAAAAATAATAATGATATTGGTTAACAATTTGTATCATCACATGTTATGTATCCTCTAAATAGTGTCATATCGGGGTTCATAACAAGACCTTAGGCACTCCTCCCTGTATTCTACAGTTTGCAGACATATAGTTTCAATCTATGAATGTATAGTGGGGATACAATAAAATTAGTATTAGAATACAGTATCTTTGTGAATAATAACAATTATTTTTTTACCATCCTAAAAGAAATGTAAATAGAATATCCAAGAAATTGGAAATAAAAAAACATAGTTCAATATATCAACTGATGTATCTTTTTCTAAAAGAAAAAAAGAATAATTAAAGAAAAAATTATCCAAAACAATATAATATAAATAAGAAGAGGACACTAAAAAATATATCTTGAACTCCCATTCTCAAAGCAAGCTTCTGAAATCATTCATTCAGAATAGGGTGTTTTTCCATTACGAATCCTATAGTTACAAATTCTTCAAAGGGGATAATGATGGCCCAAGATGGTTTTGAGTACAACATAAAAATTTACCAAAAATAGTGTATATAAATATATTGAATCTGGTAAAGATAATATATAATCAATGAAAATATACATATTATTTTAATTATACTAGAATATATATAAATAATATTTTTTTATAATTGTGTTCCATGATGAAATCTAAGACCAACTATACCCATGGAATCTACTCTATCAGTAACACCACCAATCATGGTTTGGAATAATGATTTATCAAACTATACACCAAAAAATAGAAATAACTTTTTGAAATAATTTCATGTTTCACATACATAGCTTGAAAAAACTGCATCTTCTTACAAATAATGATACATCCAATAAACATTTATATGGTAATCCCTAACCATGTTCAAAACATTCACCGACACTGTATCAGGATAAATTATATATTTTTGATACTCTATATCTTGAAATAATAATGGATAATTTACAACATATATAACCACATCTAATACATTTCAAAAAAAATATTAATGTGAAAGTTAAATTACAGTGTACCTCAATTAATTCTATTATTCTATATTAACCTTAAAATCTTACAATTTGAATCCCCAGTACTTTTTATATCTTCTATTTCGTCCTTTGTGTGCACATGTAAGCTTCCTCTCCCAATTATTTATTGATTTGGTGATTCTCCTCATTAAATTCAATGATCTTATCTATGTAAGTATCTCATCATCCAATAATTCATAAAATTGATGCATTTCACTCTTGATTTTCATTCGACCAAAAAATCCATGGGGTTTTTATGGATGGATTAAGGTTTATGATGTCCTATTCTTTGATTTTTATCTTCATATAGATTTGTAAATGATTCTCTTCTCTAATTTTTTCCCATCAACTACATCGACTCTTGTCTAGGTATTTAATTTAATAAAGGAGGTGATTTGTTTCCATTCATTAATTTAGTATGTAATGAGATTCGTGTGTCATTTAAATTCAATTTTTATATACATATACCTATATATGAATCCCATGATGGATTTAATAAATAGTTTCATAGAGTTCTACACTTGGAATTAAATATTTTTGAATGTTTTTATGATTTTTTTCTAAATTCATAGGTCATGTATTTCAGCCCTTAACCCCAAAATCCTAGATCCAGGGTATCATTACATTACATTTCCACTTTTACAAGGAAAAAAATCCATAACGACTATTTAGTTTAGAATTCTAGGAAATCCATATTACAATCATGATACCCCTAATATAAAACATGATACTTAATCCCTGAAATAAACTGCATCCATAAACCCTTATTTAGGATCTGATCATCATAACCATGGGAAAAAAACATATTAAGGGTGATCTCAAATTCTCAGAAAGGGTAATAAATTCAGAAGTAATATGAATCAATGTAAATAAATTAACATGAACAGGTGAATAACTGTCAACACATGCCATTCAAATAACTAGATAAAGAAATATCAATATGGAATGATAGGAAGCTAGAACACATTCAATTTAATAAATGAATTAAAAACAAAATGTTTCTATAGATATATGGTTACAATATCTCATGGATGAAATATATATGAATCATTAAAATGAAATCCATTTTTCGATATGTTGTTGAAAAATATCATTGATGAATAATAATAAAATATAATTGAGGGTAATATTTAATTGTTGGATTCCATGTTTCCTAGGTACGAGGTACCTTTACCATCAAGGCCATTCATTAAACAGTTTACTAAATGTTGGGTTAAAACTCATCTGATTGGCCAAATGATTTGTCACATGTTAATACTGATGCATCGAGTGGCTATCTATAACAAGTCCCCACCCATGATGTACCAATCCAAAGAATTTGTCATATATTTGAAAATTTTTCCTTAAAAATGTATCTATTTTGAAAAAAAGATAAATATTTATCAACAATACATCAATGAAGGATAATTCAAAACAGGGGTTGTTGGTATTATAATAATATTGAGGAAAAATAATATTTAACGATTCCAATGTGTCCCATACCACATTAAAATATTTAAATCAGAATTCATCATGAATTAAATGAATCTTATAAAATTATGAGAATAATTATATTCATGGTACAAAATGTAAATAAGAATTATATAAACCAAATAATAGTGAATCGGTGCATAACAAACATATGTCTCCATGGTATGTAAGTTGAGGCGAAATCCCTTACCATATCCTTCTGATTTAGTGTGTGCTTCATAGACTCCTGAATAAAGGTTTAAAATATGTTAATAACTTATACAATAACCAAAATCATGAATATAATACCATATATTAACTTCTTACAAGATTTTGTTACCCGTTTTTTAACACATTATCATTATTTTAACTATTTTGGTGTTAATTGGCTAGTTTTATCAACTATGTTTAGAATTTTTATTTGGTGTTATTATTAAATATATAATGATTTCATCATCTCCAAAATTTAATCCATGAATATATTATAATATATATATATTACATATGTATCCAATATTTTTCATAATATTTGTATATTATAAATGATGTTCACTATTCATGGAGATAGTAGGTCGTATATATGCATGAATTCTACATTCATTTTGTTATTGTATTAAAAGAATTAATACTAAATGACACATATGATTGTTATAATTCAAGTGTAATATTTATATTATACATGTTATATAGGATTATTAACAACATATATTATATGTTCCATGTATGGCATGAACAAGTCATATCGCTTTGAGGGGCGGTAGTCCACACTGTCTTAAAAGAATTTATCTTTTTGCACAACTTCGACTGATTAAAGGTTTGATTAAAAAATAAATTATTGAGTCATAAGAAATCATAAAAAAATATATGTTTTATATAAATATATTTTCCATCATAATTTCAACCATGAGATCTGGTAGGGAGAAATTGAACAATTATCATTTTGTAAGGATGTATTTCATTGTACACAGAAGTAGTATGTTCATTAGCCATTAGATAGATGTGTTTGTTTGTTTATGTTGAAACCATATCATAAAAGATTAATAGTATATTTATTATACTGGTGTATTATGTGAATATATAATAGGAATACTATAGGTAGTAGATAATGGAAATGAAATTAAAAATCATGAGAGAAGGCGTTACCTCTTAATCGGGTAACTTCTTTTGGTTTATACCAAAAGGATTTCTTGGAAATATTTCCTCCCAAATGGTGATTTTTGGTAACTGGTAGGGATAACGGGGGGCTAATAGAATAGTTCTTGGAAATATTTAGGTGGTTTTACTAGTGTTATTAATATGAAGAGGTGGTGGCCTTTTATAGGGAATGGGGAGTGGCATGTTTGTAAATACCAATTGGTATTCAATAATGGGTGGTCTATATTACCTAAAGAGCCAAAAGTGGAAAAATAATGGATTAAAGGAGAATAATGGTCTATTAAAACATCATAAATGTGAAAATATGTTCATTTTAATAATTTGATTCCTTAACTTCAATGATTCCCAAATTTTATAATTTTGGGTTTTATTAAGGAATCTTGTTTTCCAATCTAATTAATTTAACCATAATGCTTATATTAAAGTAATATTTATTATAAAATATAGATAAAATGAATTATTAATAATATATATAATTAATGGCACAAATATTTTCATTTTTTATGGAAATTAATTTTTAAACACGTGCATCTGACGTGCTAAAACGCTTCTTGAACCCAGACTATGTTAACAATGTTTTTACAATATATGGGGTAATATGATAATTATACAACATAAATTGGTCCATTAATAGACCAAAATTAATATTTCATAACACTTAAAAATCACATGGAATAATATGGTATTTTTATTAATTTTAAATCATTTAATAAGGTTCATTTATTTTAAAATAACAATAATGTCAATTTTGACATTATTTATTTAATGTTAATTTTAAAATATAAATCTAATATGGTAATTCAAAAATATTAGGTTCACATATTTGAACCATTATGTATTCAACCTAAAAAATAAATAAAATCTATAATTTGATTAATTAACTTCACTTTTAATATTTATAGTATCATTTAGTTTAGTTAATTATCAACAAAATAATCACCATGTTGGAATTTTGTTAGGTCCACTAGGCCGAATACCCTGAGAGGGGGGGGGGGTGAATCAGGGTATGACTAATTAAAAATTAAAGCCCTTTCTGATCTTGTTGCACTGTTAAGCAAAACACTCTTCTCTCTCTTTCCTGCTGCACAATATAAACAGAAAGTAAAGCAAGCACATGACACAACAATTTTACTTGGTTCACCGCTAAGGGCTACGTCCAAGGAGCATACGCCGACAGGTTGCCGGTCGTACCAAGTCCACTAAACTTCACTAGCTGCAGATTACAAGGTTCGGGCTAGATCACTTCTATGCCCAGGCTCACTGCCTTTACAATGTTTAGGGTCAGCTCACTGCTTTCCCAAGGGTCACTCCCTGTTTCTCTCTCTCTGGCTCACTGCCGGTGGAGAGGATCACCTTTTTCCTCTTCCTAAGCTCACTGCTCTTGGAAGGGATTCACTCACAGTTTATAGACCTGTAGGTCTCTTCATTTCCATTAAGGAATGCATCTTTCTCTGTATGTAGATGCTCTGTTGATGTTCAACTTTCACCTGTAGATGAATACCTCTTTGCCTCTAAACACTGGGCAAACAACCTTTGGAAAGACCTTCGCAAAGCACCCTACAATGCGAGGCTCCCAATTTCGCGAAGCTCAAACAAGCCTTCGCGAAGCTCCTGCCTTTTCGCGAAGCTCACTCGCGAAGCTCCTTCGCGAAGCACTCTCGCGATGCTCAAGCCGTCGCAAAGCAACGACCCTCGCGAAGCTAAGTAAGCCAACACGGAGCTCGCAGGTTTCGCGGAGCTACAATAGCCGCCGCGAAGCACCTCTTTCGCGAAGCACACTGGCTCCGCGAACCACCTTCGCAAATCGAGAGCAAAGTATTTTCTCTGAAAATTCTCTCTCTTTCACCCGAAGGGGTCGGCCTCTATTTATAGGCGATTCCACCGACCCTCGAACATTCCGCGCGAAGTCAACACCACGTCATCTCACATCGCGAAGCTCCAAAGTTTCTGTCGGAATTCTGTCCAAATCGCGAAGCTCCACGGCAATCTTCTGTTCGCGGAGCTTGACGTAGTCGCGATGAATCACCGTCAACTTACCTTCGCGGCTCGCGCCTTCACCGCGAAGCTCCCTCGCGAAGCCCAACATTCCTTCGCGCCTTCGCCGCGAAGTTCTCTCGCAAAGCCCTTCTCCGCCGCGATGTGCTTCAGCATCTGCCATTCGCGAAGCTTGACGTAATCGCGAAGCATCACCGCCTCCATTCTTCTGGTCTTCGCGATTTCCAAACCATGCATCCTATCTTCGCGAAATTCATGCCTTTTCCATATTAAATTATGATCTTCATGGAAATCCTCTTTTCGCGATGCTCACCAAACTCCAAATTTTGGACCCCAAAAATTTGGCAAACACTGGGAAACGGCGCCACCTTGTACTGCTCTTTTTGTACCGCCTCCAGATCGCCCTTTCCTTTGTCATCGTTCTTTGTCAACATGGATTGTCAACAACTTCTCGGGAACTCGACAATTCTCCATGGAAACCTTCTTTGTCAACAAACACAATCAACCCAAAAATGCTGCAATGTTACCTTGAGGGATTTTTGCCCAACAAATTTCATAAGAATTTTAAGTAACTAAATAATCTGTAAAAATTATTAATAACTTATTATTATAAAAACAAAATATTTATTATCATAAAGCCAATGTAGAGATGAAAATATGATGTTTTGTAGATATCTCAATTTTTATAAATGATAAAGGTAAGGAATGTTCCCTTTTTTCCTTTTTCATTTCATAAAATTTTATATAGGGAACTATTATTTAATAATATTCCAATAACCATATATTTAAATACAAGTGGTGACATGGTCAAACTTGTGGTATCCAAGGGATTTCGGACAAGTTTCCCTGTCAATTTGGTTCTTAATATTAAGGTTCAATCCTTTATTATGCTTAATCGTACCTTAATCAACATAATTAATCTTAATCACATTCACTAATCATTTTAGACAGAAAAAATTAAGTTTATATTATTAGAACAAAAATACAATTCTAATTAAATATTTTAATTTCAGATTTTTATAATTCTAATCCCATAAGTGGGAAAATTATGATTAAAGCTAATATTGTATATGTGGTGAAATAATGAGTTTTTATAGTAAAACATCTATCATAATATTATTACATTTTTTATTCAATTTGAATGAAAAATTAATTATAATGAACATATTTATATAAATATATGTATTATTGATCTAATGTGACTCTAAAAAAATATTATTTATTATTTATCATTTATAATTATGTAAATGAAATGAATTTTTTTAACTAAATTAGATTGATTTTCACTATTCATAAAAAATAATGTTTCTCAGAAAAATCCAAAAAAATTACATTAAGCTTATTTTGACATTATGAATTAGAAAATTATTTTTATTTTTATAAATAAAATTCATAAGAGTTCACATTTTAGTTTTAAACTATTTTCTCTATTAAGAGTTCGTAAAACTCGGTCTTGTGTGTAAGGCAAGACAATATAGTGACATATGTAGCGTAAGTATAACATTATATATAATGAATTCTAAAAACAAAATTATATTTCATCTAATAGAATAATGTTTTATACTCTTGGTGTGTCACATTATCCCCACTGTAATAAAATTGATCCTTCACAATCAAAACATGATTAATGTAATCAAGGGATTTAAAATTAACTATTATAAAAACTACCACATCATAAAAAGGGTTCATAACACATATTATTAATAACAGAAAAAGTAAAAAACAATGGTCATGTAACTATGTTCCCCTGTAATGGAACAAAGGTGGTAAATGGTTACATGGATATGAATGAAACATCTAATAATCAAGTTCTAATAGAGAGGACTAGAGAACATATTTAGATTAACGTTTTCCCCAATAGTCCATAAATCATAAGAGATAGTAATGGTCATTGATATCATTATAAAGGATGATTATATTAAAAAAATTAAATTTTTTAATAGTTACAGAATTATTTCATTCAATAAGATTATATGTAAATATATGTTCTTATAAATATTACATTTTCATTTGATTATGACTTGAAACATTTCCACTTCCTACATATCACGAGATACATCTTATAGTGAAGTAATACAGTACCATCTAAAATATCAACCGTTGATAATATTAAACAATTTTTTTAGATGGTTAACTTTCCCAAAATAAATTTATCTAATCACTTATGAGTGAATGTCATAGAACTTCCAAAGTAGACCTATCATTATCTATTAATCAACACGAAGCATCTCAAAATTTTCACATTCTGAAAATGTGATTAACATCATCATATATCCTCTTTAAATATGTTAATAACTCAAATAACCATAAAACATGCATTCATCATTATTCCTTATGTATGACAAAAGTTATTGGCTATATCCCATAAATCCGAAAGTGTTTTTTACTCCATCAATGATAGGATAGACCACTCATCTACAAGTCTTTAATCACTTAAAAATTAATAAATACTAATCTAAATCAATCATTTCTTTATCATTATCTTAACAACATGAATATATTATTGGTTTTATTTCCCTTAATCACATGTTTTTTTAAAAATTGTAACTTTCTACTAAAAAAAATTATTAGTAATACTCTGCATATGATCTCAAATCCTTAACGAAAAATTATTGTAGTACAATACTAATATATTACATAAATTTTCTTAATTAGTACATTTATGATAAAATATTCAAATTAAATAATTATTAAACATGAATATTAATCACTTATATTCAAATACAATAGTATCATAACTTAATCACTATCTAATAGCATTAACTGGGGTATATTCCTTTGAATATTTGGAAATTGATATACATACTGTCTCTTTTTCTTGTAGTAGAATCAATGAACATTGGTAACCATTTTCTTAACCTTGAAATCACAAAAATGGTGTCTTTTTATCTACACATATAACAAACTACCATTATATTCAATAAATTACCATGGTGATTCTTTCTGCAATTATCACATATGGGAAAATCCTTTTTTCACTTCATCCTTTTATCCATCATTTTTTCCTCCATCCTCTTCTTATCATCAAATCCACAGGACTCTAATAATTCAGTACTTATCTTGTTAACACATGATATTATTTCTTGATATGATGAGAGTACATTGGAGACAATCTCCCATTCAAATAAAGTCTTAAGACCATGAAAAATATGATTTTTATTTCCCTTTACATCACATGCACTAGTGGAGTTATCAGTACCTCTACTTGGAATCATTTCTAATCAATGGAATATATTATATTAGCTTATAATGTTAAAAACATTGTATAATTATAAATATGGTATAACACTTAACATGAATTTATGTATCATAAATCCCTAAAACCATAAATATTGGCTACCTTGGGGAAATCATTAGTTCTAAATCCTTCATAATGGAAGGTAAATAAAATTTTAATCATCCTAAGAATATCCCATAGGAGTGTCAAACTATGTGCATAGTAAAACTCTTTTTCGTGTACCATGTTACCCTGAGTCAATCCAGAAACACCTATTGGAGTTTTTACTCATAATAATATATGAGCTAGAACCGTGTCCTCTAGTAGTATCTAGATAGGGATTTATTTTTAAAAATAAACAAATAATATATACCTTAATAAAATTATAGGACATTCTTGTATAATTATCATCAATGTATATCTTAGGGTTGTTATCCTGAATCTAGTTTATCTAAATCTAGTTTAATAGTTTTTTTCTAAACCTCCCTTTGGTAAAATCTGTAACGCCCTGACCCCAAAATCCCAAAGTCATTGAATTATTACATGACATTGGTATTATTACAAGGAAACAATTCCTTAAAGACCGTTCATTTTAGTAGTCTTGGAAATCTATATTATATACATGATACCCAAAATACATTGGGAAAACAATATAAAACATGTTACATAACAACTAAAATAAACTGCATCCATTAAACCTTATCCAATGACCTCTTCATCATAAACTAGGGAATTATATATATTAAGGGTGATCTAAAATGCTCAATAGTTGTATGAAATGCAGAAGTAATAATGAATAAATAGGAATAAATTAACATTGAAAGGTGAATAACTAATAACATGTTCCATTAAAATAACTAGATAATGAAATATCAATATGAAAATTTTGGAAATTAAAAAAAATTCCATTTAAAAAATGAAATAAAAATTAAATGTATCTATTGATATGTCTATTAAATATCTCCTGGATAAATAATATCTGAATCCTGAATATTAAATGCATATATTGATATGTCGACACAAAATTGCATGGACAGATAATAACTGAATATAAATGCGGGTAATAATTAATTATTTGATTCCATTTTTACTAGGTAATTAGTACCATTACCATAAATACCTTTCAAAATATGGTTTATAATATTTATGTTAAAAATCCATCTGATTGGAGAAATGATTTGTCTCGTGGGACTACCAATGCATCAAGGGGATATCTATTACCGGGCCCCACTTGTTTCGTACCAGTCCAACGTATTAACCATATTCATGAACAATGTTACTATAAAAAAGTATCCATATTGAATATAAGATATAGATATATCTATAATACATCATAGAAGGATAATTAACAAAAGGGTTGTTGACATTAAAACATTCTTCAGGAAAAATAATATTCAAACATTAAAATGTCTTCCACACCACATTGACGCCATTAAATAATAATTACTCATAAATTAAGTGAAACTAATGAAATTATAAATATAATAATTATATTCATGTTATATCATTTCAAGGAAATGTTTATTCAGAAAATAAGACTGAATTGGGGCATAACAAACATAAGTCTCAATGGAAAGTAAGTTGAGACGAAATCCATTACCTAATATTTTCTATTCATTGTAGGGTCCTTAGCCTCATGTATTGTGCTTTAAAATATTTTAAAAACTATTATCAAAACTACACTAATGATTATGATACCATATATTAACTTCCTACAATATTTTATTACCTGTTTGTTAACACATTTTCATTATTTTTTCTATTTAGGGTGTTAATTACCTAGTTCTCTCAAGGATTCTTTGACTTTTCATTTGGTGTTCTTGTTAAATATATCATGGGTTCATCATATCCAAAATATATACAATGACTAAATTATCCTATATATTTAGTAAATATATATTTATAATAGTCTATAATAGTTGTAAATTAGAAATAATGTGCACCGTTTAGAGAGATAGTAGGTTGTACACATGCATGAACGCTAAATTCATTTATTTATTGTATTAAAAGAATTAAAAATAAATGATATATATGTATCATATAATTTTAGTATCATATTTATATTATATATGTTATATAGGTTTATTAACATCATCTAATATAAGTTCCATGTATGGTATGAATGATTCATATCGCATTGAAGGGGCGGTAGTCCACAATTACTCAAATGAAATTATCTTATATACACTACTTGGATAACATAAAGGTATGTTAAAAATGAAAATTACATAATCATAATACAACATAAATAACATATAAAATATTATATAAATAAATTTTCCATCATAATTGCCACCATGGTTTGTGGTAGAGAAAAATAGAACAGACATCGTTTCATGGTGCTGTATTTTTTCATACACAGAAACAACATGTTTGTTACCCATTAGATAAAGGTGTGTGTAAATGGTGGTAAAACCCTTATAAAAAAATAATAGTATATTTAGGATAATTCTTTTATTTAATCATATAATCTGATGATTATACGGACTGTACAATGGAAATTAAATGAGAAAGCCTGATATAAGGCGTTACCCCATAATCGAGTAACTTCTTTTGGTATATACCAAAAGGATTTATTGGAAAGATTTATATTAGAATGGATGCTTCTAGATATAATGTAGGTATGCCGGTAGACTATTTGGGTATGTATTGGCCTAACATAATTTGTTTTAGAGGTGTTATGAATGGGAAGAGATTGTGGCCATTTATAGGGAAGGGGGAGTGGCACTTTAGTAAATACAAAATGGTATACAATAATGTGTGGTCAATAATACATAAATATCCTCCAAAATGGAAAATAATATATTAAAGGAGAATAATTTCTGTGGAGAAATTCATACACACAATAATATGTTCATTTTAATAATTTCGTTCCTTAACTTCTTTGAATCTGAAATTTTATCATTTCCATTTTTGTTAAAGCATATAGATTTATAATCTAATTAATTTTACAATTATGAATAATTTAAAGTTATATTTATTATAAAATATAGAGCCAATGAATTATTAATATTTTATATAAATTATAATATAAAATTCCCATGTTTTATGGACATTATTTTTAAAACAATTTCATGTGACGTGCTACAACACTCTTTGAAGATACACCGTGTTAACAATATTTTTATAGCCTATGGGTCAATATACTAATTATAAAAGAACAATTCGTCAATTAATATACAATATTTCACATTTAATAACAATTAAAAATCACTTCGTAGTATAATTTGTTTTGATTAATTTTAAATCATTTAATAAGATTAATTTATTGTAAAATTAAAATAATGTCAATTTTGACATTATTTATTTAATGTTAATTATAAAATATTAATATATTATTATAATATAGTTATTATAGGTTTATAGATGTGAAACATGGTTTTTTCATCTTCAAGAAATAAATAATGGAAATAATGTTATCAATTAACTTGGATTTTAATAATTATAGTATCATTTGTTATAGTTAATTATTAATTAAATAATCACTATGTTGGAATTTCATAAGCATTTTATGTAACTATATAATATATCAAAATAATTGATATATTATTATGATAAAAATAAACTATTTTCCTTACAAAAGGGTATTTATAAAAGAAAATATTATTTTTTGTACATGTATCAAAATTTTATCAATTCTTAATATAAGAAAACCTATTTTTTATCTTTTTTTCTTAACCATTTATATGTAGAAAATTCGTTTAATAATATCCCAATTATGATATATTTAGATCCATGTATATAAATGGTACAGTTATTGGCTTACAATTGTTTTTAGACAATATTACAAGTCATTTTTGTCCTAAATATTAAGGTTTAGTCCCTTATTAAGGTTAGTCATAGCTTAATCCACATAATTAATCTTAATCACATTCGCTAATCATTTTGGTCAAAAAAATTAAGTTGATTTTATTATAAAACAACTATCATTCTAATTAAATCCTTGTGTGTTGAATTTTCAATAATCAAATCACAGAAGAGGGAAAATTATGATTAATTCTAATAACACATAAGAAGTGAAATAAGAGGTTTTTATAGTAGAAAAACCTTCAAAATATTGTGAAGTTTTCATATTAATTTTGAAATTAAATTAATTATAATGAACATATTTGTATAAATATATATATAATTGATCTAATGTGACTATAAAAAATATAAGTTATTATTTATTATTAATAATTATGTAAATGAAAAGACTGATTTAAACTAAATTGCATTTCTTTTCAATATTCATAAAAAAATGACGTTTCTTAGAAAAATAACAAAAAATTACCATAACATAATTTTTAAATTATGAAATCAAAAATTACTTAAAAAATAAAATAGAATTCAAAAAAGTGTCAAAATTTAGTTTTATTATAGGTTCACCATTAAAAGTAGATAAAACTCAGTCTTGCGCGTAAGGTAAGCTAATTCAGTGTCATGTGTGGCGTAATGTTTACATTGTATATAAATAATTACAATAACAAAATTATATTTAATATAGTAGTATAATATTTTAATGCCTTGGGGTGTCACATATATAATATGTGACATAAAAATTTTCAATGAGTCCCATTGTAAATAAATTTGGATGTAAATTAGGGGTAGTTCAATTCTGTATTGAAATTTGTAAAAATTAGATTTTAAGTTGTTGTTCTATATGGAATTGGGTTGTTTTATTTTTAAGTGGATTTAAATGGGAAAAAATTATGTTTTAAATTTCATTAAAATTTATTCCCAATTGTCAATTTTCATGAATTCATATAAGGGTTATTTTAGAACAATATACAATGGATTATAATCGGTATATTTTTAAATAATATTTTTTGAAACAATAAATTGTTTTTCTTAAATATAATATGAGACCTTTTATTAATATACTTACCCTTTCATGCCCATTGTGTTGTGTGACCCTTTAGAATATTATTTTATTATATTTTATTTTTATATTAATATGAATGATTGGTAAAATTTCTGTTTCATAAGAAGATATATAAGTTGAGATGTGGGTCATTTCAAATTTTTTGTTACTTGATTTATTTGTTGGTAATATTCACTTATGGTCCACTCAAAACATTTTAGTTTCATTATCTATGTTCATTTAGTTGATAGATTACATAGATGTGTGAATTGTTTGGACAAATAATGTTATAGTAATAGTAGTAAACTAAGAATATATGTGATAACTAATGAATCATTCATATTATAGTGTTTTTCTCCTTGAAAGGATATAGCGTACAACTTGTTCTATGAGACTACAAAGATTGATATGTTATTGTAGAGAATCTTTTGATTTGTGTCTGCAGTTCGACTCTATATAAATTTAATCATGGAGTGTTTATGTGTCTAACTACATTTTAATTAACAAAATCATTAGGGTATTTCATTTTATATCTTTTTCAAGTCCTCACAATCTTATTTATGTTTTTTTTATCATAAATATTTTTATTTTTTACACAATTATTTACATAAATATTATGGTTCCTATATGCATTTAATTTTTAACCCAGTAATAGATATATTAGGAATTAAATATTGATTTTTAAAATTTTTTAATGTTTGTATAGAAAATGGTGTTTAATTTTTATTTAAAAAATTCTTTTTGATATAATTTTGGGAAATGATAAGAGGATATATGTCTGTTTTTATAAAATTAATGAAATATCCCATTCCCTTTATTTTAAAATTTTTAATAAAATGGTTCTTTTATTTTTATTATGAGGGTGAAAATATTCCCAATAAATTTATATATGATTCCTAAACACTAGTATCTATCCTATGGTAATCAAGAATGATGTTTGGGTCAAGGTGTGTATCACACTGGGTATCATGTCAGGTCAACCCAAGCTAATTCTTTATAAATTATATTATTCTTGATGTTCTCCTAAAGTTCCTAGGTTAATTTATTTCCATTTTTAAATTTTTGTTTCTAATTATAAAATGGATAATAGGATTTTCCTTGGGACACCTAATTTCACATTTTATTATGTTCCTAATCACTTCCTTTTTAGAAGATGCTTTAGTAACTATGGAATTTTAGGATTTCTATTTTTAATTATTATTTTTAAATATTTATGGTGGTTGTTTAGTCCATGCTAGTATTATATTAGTTACCATGTATGTTTTTCACTGAAATTTGGAATGAAAATAGATAAGAATCAATGACTTTAGGTTCAATTACATATAAAAATAATAAAAAGAGCTTAAGAATTTTCGACGTTTTTAGGAACTATTTAAAATTGGAGTATTTTATATAATATTATACAAAGATGTCTTAAATGGTTCAATATCCCATTTAACATTTTCAATTTTGTCCTTGTAATAATGTATTTATGTATTATTTAATTTTTAATGGTAAATATATTAATGAAAGTAATGTGATAATTTCTTAATAACAGACTGGGTGTTTGGTTAATATTTGTGATGTTCAATTACTTTTGTGATTGTATTTAAATTTATTTCTATATGAATTGGGTTACTTGAAAAATATTTTTGATTTTTTATAAGGATTATGGTCTTTTTATAAGGAATATTATTTTCATAAATTAATTATTTTGTGTTAATTTTATTCATCAAATCTAGAATTTTATATAGTTTGTAAACAAATTTTTATATTTTGGTAAAGGATCGTGATCTAGTTAGAGATTTTCTTTCTATATTTTCCATTTTTAAATGAAAATTTAGAGATATGTGAGAGTTTATGAATATGAGTGGTGTTCTATTATTTTATTGAATTAGTTTTAAATTTTTGGTGTCCATCATATGTTTAATAAAAATTGTGGTTTTTTATGTCAATTTCATTGTTTATTTGAATTTTAATCATGAATTGTTTCTGAAAATAAATGTGATTTTAAAATATTTCAAAGGGAATGATAGTTAGATATTAAAATGTAACTGTTTTAATAATTATATTAGTATGATGTTTAATATATTCATTTCATTATTAATTATTTTTTGGATTTACCTTCTTGATTGATATTGGGTTTATTTGACATGATTTGGGAAACATGAAGTGGTTGTGTTTGTGTCTTGTATTATTTTATGTGTTCCTCATTGAATTTTAATAGGTAAATATGTGTTGATTTTTTGTTGGGGAAGGTTCTTCCTTATTTATGAAACCTCTTGTACTATAAATGTAATATAAGGTATAGTATAGTCTCTTATGGTTGTGTAACCATTATATTGGTACTATTTTTGGTTGGGCATAGAGCAGTGGTGGTTTGATGGATGATTTTGATGTTGGTACTCTTTGGGTGCTGCTATGGTTCTTATTTGAGTTTTTTTGAATAATTCTTTCCTTAATGATTTTTCATTTTGCATTTACATTAATAAATTTCTAATAATTTACTTTTTATTATTAAAATATATAAACATGACCACACTCACCCATGGGAGTAATAAATAATGATGAATGAGGTAGTCTCACTTATCAAAATTATTCCACAACTTAGGTAAAAACCGAGTCTTGGTGTAACAAATTATAAAGTCACTCAGATTTTCATTGTAAGCTAAAAAATCCATGAAGTTCTATTCTCCCCATGTGTGGCTATGATATACCCATTTACTAATACAGAGTCTACATATCCTAGTTGAGTATGGCTTATCTAAGGGTACATGTCCTTACCATGAATAATCACAACAAGAAGAGAAGAATCAGATTCAATTTCATTAATCTTAATATGGAAAAACCTGCATTGTGTGAGTCCTATGTCAAAGGCTCACATATACACCTCCAAAAAATTAAATGAAGTGTGAATTGATTTGGAAACCAAAATTACTGATCCTATATTGTCTCTTAAGAGGCTTCCCCTTATCATTTTTCCTGCTAAAATGATCCATTTTAACATAGTTTGAAACAACTAATGGGAGAGTTCCACTTCACCCATCTTCTTCTTCGGTCACATTTTCTTTCTACATCCTCTCAACACTATGGAAAGAAGAACCTTATAGAATAGAATAAATCCCACCACGAATCAAGACACTCATATCCACCATCATAATCTTTAATCGATCCTACAATGCAATTGAAGAGAACCTACCACCCCCACATTATTTAATTTGGGCCTCCCATAAAATCCAAACAAAAATTAAAAACCCAATAACATGATATTTCTTCTCTGTCCAATTTATGAAACATAAATGATACTATGTTCCATTATCATGGCCTCATGTTACCTCCCTTTTGTAGTTTAATGGAAAATGGTTAAAACAATGTCGTTCCTTTTTTATAGAAAATCATTTAATGTTCTTTTTTTCATTTTGGGATTTAATGGTATTTTTAAAATGACATTTTGATCATTTGGATTTGGTTTTCTTTATATATTTTACTAGGCTATTAAATGTTTTTGGATATTCTTGTGTTATTTTTGATTTCACTAACAATATATGGAATCATGGATTCTTTTACAATACTCATTTAATTGGGTGTTCTAATCATTGCCTTCACAATTTTTTTTATAAAAATCATATGTTTGGTAGACTTACGTTAACTCACTATATTTATAGAGATTCTTTTTTTTAATTTTCTTTAATTCATTGTTGACATTGTTAATTTCATTTTAGGATTCATCATGTTTAAAAAAGCTTTCAATTGAGGAATTATTATTGGATTCTATTATAGATTTTATTGAGTTATAAATTTTTTCATCACCCTATACATTATCCAACTATATTATGGAATAAAAAACAATGATTTTGAAGAATATTACAGTACCCATGTATCAATATTAAATTATTAAATTATATTAATTTGTCCTAATATATATTTTAACAAATTTTCGGCTTCAAATTTGAGTTTTAATGAAATTATTCTCCCTTTCATTGTTTATTCTGAATGGTTAATGTGAATACATATAAGAGATCTGGGTAATATGTTTTTTAGTTTGGGTATTTTTGCACATATTTTTGATTAACTAGTATCACATAGGTTTTTTCAAACCATTTTAAATATAGTAGAACCATAATGAGATTTGGCTAATAGGATACGTGAAAAACTGTAATGACATGGATATGATAAATCATGCATGAACAAAATTGAATGTTATTAAGTATTTACTATAGTGTTTTTTTAATTTAAGTAATGGTATTTTTTTAAACATTCCACTAAACCATGTGACTTGATTGAGTATTTCAAGTTCATATAATAGTATTGGTGTATGGTTCAACGAACTATTAAACATAATAATCTGATTTTCAATATTTTGAATCAATGTTGAAATTAAATTATTTCCCGCTTAGATTTTAAGGGTTTATACCCCCTCTCATCCACAAATCCATCTAGTTATCCCATGGTAAGAATAACAAAACATATTCCCTAAACACTCCTTTGATTTTATGGATATTCTCTTAGATTTCAAGTCATTGTTTCTTGATTAATAACTATTCATCACTTATTTCACCACTTTAATTAATTTCTCTCTTATGTCTATTTCCACCTCTATACCCTATGGGATTCCAGGATTAGATTTATTTTTTGGGGTGACTTGTATTTGGGAGGTTTTATTTTTTGACATTGTAAAGGATACCTCATTTCATGTTCATTTGTTTTCCATCAATAGTGACAACATTGGAATTTATCTCTTCTTGATCATGGTCAGATATTTTATGATGTATATTTCATTAAAATTTCACAAGATTCTTATGAATCATAAATTCAACTTCAATAAAAATATAACTCTATTAAAATACATTTATGGGTTTATGAAATGGTCTCAATGAGTTACTTACATAAAATTAATGGAATTTAATTTTATTTTTCAAATTTTAATGTGTTATATGTTATATTTTATTACATAAATTCACTTATGGTTATCTATAATTTATCTTTGAGTGTAAAATGAGAGTAATAGAAAAAAAAAATCCAGTGAAAAAACGATGACACTAATGAGGCATTCCTACTGAAAGTTTTCAGAATATTTTTCAAATAAATATAAATATGGTGTGAATATTGATTAAAATGATTTGTTATATAATTACCAATAATTTATTTCAATTACTTTTAATTATGTATTTATAAATAATTGTAAATGGATCAACACAGAAACAAATATATTAAAAGGCCATCAAGAACATGAATTTTCTTATAAATTGTCAGGTGAGACACTAGATTGAGTACTTGAATATTTGAAACCTATAAATGGGTGTATTCACATGGGGAGTTATAATATTTATATAAAATTTTTCAATACATTTAATGTTTGTGAATGAGGTTTTTAAATTCTATGGAGTAAGAGGTGAGAAGTTTTTTTCATATATTCTTTAAAAATTTGGTAATATAAATCTTTTCGCTATTTTGTGTTTATCTCATTGTGTTTCATCATGGTTTTCAAATTAATTGATAGATTATAATGATGGTATGAAATAATATTTAGTTTTTTAAGATAATATATGAAGCATAATTTTAGAGTTCCCCATGATAGTTTGTTTCAACATAAATTTCTAAATATTTTAATTCTTATAAAAGCTGACAACTTATATGGAATTACTGAGATAAATAGGTTCTAGTTGGTTGGTATATGGTTTGTTTCAAATGTTTAGATATTTTGTATTTTATTCATAAGGAGTTACTAATAATACCACATAACACTTATAGATTATCATTATGGTATTTAATTTTAAACTATCATGGTATCCTTGAGATCATGATTAGATTTTAATGAAATAATATTTTTCTCATTAAGACAGTTTCACTATCTTGACACGATAGAATATGTATATGTTAATTTTTCATTACTTTTTTGTTTGTGGTTTTATTCTTAAAATTATTTATTATATCTTTTGAATTTTTTTAAAAACAATAAGTGAATTTTTTAAAAAATGATTCATGGAAAATATTTTGGAATATCAAATCATATTTGGGTTTATTATTTATACATTTAATCAAAAATATTATTCTCATGATTTAAAAAAATTTTGTCAAATTTTTAGTTCCTACAAATCTTAAATTAATAAGGATACCATTTTATAAATGATATTTATGGATGTTACATTATTTTTTAAAATCTTAACTAGGAGTATAAATTTTATATTATAAATCTATCTAGAATTTATAAAATTTATTTTAATTGGGAAATTTGAAAAACTCAATTGTGATATCCCATTAATATTTATTTACACCCCCAAAATAAACCACATATTGTATGTTTTTCTTAATAATTTCATTCAGGTGCACTGGCATTGGTCTCCTTAGAGTATTTATCCTAATGTTAAATCATGGATGGTATTGGATATGGTGTGTTTTTATGGGTTATAAAGGGAAAATGGGTAGCTTCTTGAGATTTATTTCTTTTTAATTTGTGATTATTATATATCTCCTAGATTTGGAATTTTCTATTTTAGATGTACCAATATTATTTGAACATGATTCAAATGACACAATCTTTCATAAATGAAATTCCATTCAAAATAATGAAATTACTTTTGTAAAGTAATTATATAAAACAAATGCTCTATATTTCATTTTTTATTTTGGATTTTCATAATCTATAGAAACATTTATTATGTCATGAAAAAAAGTACATTATGAATCATAAATATATATATTATATTCCTTTATACATTGAAAATTAATATTAGTATATATTTAGGGTTATGATAAAGTATTATTTACATAAAAGGATAAATTTATAGCCTATACTAGTAGGATTATACCCTATACATACCATTTATATGAGATTTTTACGGAGAAGGAATCATTAGGATTTCCCCTAAACCAATCCAAATATGACATTCCACTACCAAAGCATGAGTGAAACCATTTATGTAATATATCTAGTATTATCAAAATCACGACACAAAAAATGTTCAATGTACCACCCCAAAAATTCACCACCATTGCACACATTACCATTATGAAGTACACTAGTGTAATAATGGGTTTTGTATAAAGACTCCAATAATATAAATATAAATATTTTAGTTTTAATACAATAATTATTAGATTTATCAGTTTTCAGTATTTATTTATAAAATATTATATAATATTAGTGATAAAAATTTTATTTTTATATGAATAAATAAAAGTTTATTTTTTGAACAATACATAAACTCATATAAATAACTATTTTTGATAAATAAAATTTTATTTAAATTAATTTTTAGTAATTGTTTCTTATGAAATAATATATATTTTATTTATTATGGATATTGAAATTTACATAAGTCTAATGTAATTTTTTTAAGGACCAAAAAGTTACCAGTGTAGTAAAAGAAATTTTTTTATAATTAATAAATATTCTTTATTAAAAAGTGTAATAATTATATTTTAAAATACAAATTTTGTAAAAAAATCTGTATTTTTAATTGATAACATTGAAATTACCCATTTGATTATTTATTAAATTTTTTTAATATAGACAAATTTTCATGGTAAAATTAAATATGGTATAAATATACAGTATGTATTATGACATAATAGTATCTAGATAGTGATTTTATAAATTCTATAAAAGAAACCCAAGACCAAAAAAATATTTTCCATTAATATTAATTGTTTGATTTTCTTTTATTAATTGTACCATCATATAATGAATCCTTTAATACCTAAATATTATTTTAATGTTTTAAAAAAAATTCATTATCGATATGATTCAATTCAAAAACATCAATATTATTATTTTAGGTAGTTAGGTTCTTATCCTAATAATAATTTGAAAAAACACTCCTATATGGATGAAACCATGGGAAAAAACCATGGTGTGGTTTTTGGTTTTGGTAACTTAACCACTCATATTCCAAAACCAACGTTTTAAATTTGTTGATGATTTTTTCTCTCTTTTACAATAAATACCCATCCATCATGCCATTCCTCTTTACTTAAAAACCAATTGAGAATGATTTGAATATTCCTATCTCATTATATATCACTTCTAATGTGTTCCAAATATCATAGGAATCTCATCAATAACATTCAATGCACCCTCAAAACATTACGGATTCCGTTCAATTCCCATTTTTTTCGTGTATATTATATACATTAATAATTTTGACTCAAATGTTTCATGATGAGTTTTTTTAAATAGTCCATTAAAATATATATGATTAACAAGTAAGGAGAGACCATTATAAACTCTCAATAAAACGTTCTATAAACCTTTATTCACAACCTAAATATTAGAACAATACTATGATTTTCTATACCAAACGTATTTATTATGAATACCCATCCCTATTTTAACTCACGTGTATTCAAATAAGTGTAACATTTATTAATTTATTTGTGAATTCCATATATGTAACTCACAATCCTTAATTATGGGGTCAAATTTCCTTAAATATGTTCTTATATTGTATGACCTATGTGGCCAAAAAAATTTTATTTATAGTAGGAATGTGATTGGTGGTCCTAAAATTATATATCCATAAAATTCATTTGATAAATTTTTTGTCTCAATATATACCATGTATGATGAATGGGAGGTTATCCTAAAACCACTATATTATTATATCTAGGCAGTTAGCCTCATATTATTATTATTATGTAATGTTCTTGTTCTTTCCAAATTCTTATAATTCATTGGTGGTTTCTACTTATGTCAGATGTTGAAGTTCATGATTGTGATTCTCACTTATTATGTCTCCATTTTATTCATTTAACTAATATTTATGTCTTTAATTCATGTTATTCTATGGTTATTCCCTTACTGATATTTATATATCTCCCATTTCTTATGAATTCCCTTATGTTGTCTCAGGAAGTATTATAATGAAAATCGAATTTAAGAGAATATTATGGGGTTTTAAATAATACCTCTATATCTATGATTCTTGTTATAATTATATGTATCTAATTAATGAATAAACTACATGTCATGATCTATATGGACTGTATTATGGGTATATTTAAGAAATAAATCATAAAATAATGCGTGTAAATTATATGTGTTGAACTATATTGGATCAGATCAATGGTTTAGATATTTTTGGGACTATTATTAGAAAAACATAGTAAAAACATATCTATATGAATAAATAAATTGAAAATTACATTAATTCTAATAAGGTATTTTATACATTTTTTCTAATAAAATAAATACCTTTTTGGATATTTGAATGTTTATGTGACTATGAAACAAATATACCTAGGTTCAATATATCTTAATGTGATCATTGAGTATTAACTAAACTTATACCTAGTTTATGAAGGATTCATAATACCTGACACATGTATAGACACGCCAAAGGTAAATCATTTTGTTAATCCAGTGATTTTTAAAAAAAATTATGAAAGGAACAAAAATGATTATCAAAATAAATTTTAGGAAAGAGACAATGGATAACCTAAATTATAAATTATAAATTCATAGGAGAAGTAACACATTTCATTTATGGGTTATCCAATCAATAATTAAAGATCCTTCTTTATTTGTTTAATTTTCCAAAAATATTCTCATCCCAAATTGTTCTTTATTTATTTCAATAGATTGAAATAGTGAGTACAATGTTAAAAAAACAATGTGACGTCCAATTTGATGACTTAAAAATTTACATACCCAACCATATCAGATAATTATATGAGGACCTCATGACAATACTTACTAAATTAACTCATGTTTAAAATATATGCCTGAATAAGTAGGATCCCGCACACCCCTAAGAAAGTGAATGTTTCAATTTATATCTTTATGTGATAAAGGCCTCCCCATTTTGGTTGATATTGTAATCCATTAATCATAAAAAAATGGATCAAATCCAATAAAAATATGTTCTCTTTTCTTCATATATATATTCAAGAGATAGTTGTCTTGGATATTTATTTAATATAGGGAGAAGAATAAAATGAGAGGACAATGATCATGAATATAAATACAACGGTTGAAATAAACGTGAGAATGTGCGCAGAAATTTGGATAATGATTCTCATAAAACATTTTCTTCACATTATCTAATATAAAATGGATATAATGTTCCTTGGACATCTGAAAATAGATGATGAATATATAAACAATAATAAGGAAAACTTTAGAAGACATGTGTGATACACAACTAGATTTTTTATTGTTATTAAAATTAATTTTTTCGAAATATATTATGTGATAAATAATATTCTATGAAATGATTTAGCGCTTTTATAAAATTAAATCACTGGTGAAATTTAGAGTTATTCTCTCAATGATAATATCAAGAATGGATAATCTCAATGGTCTCATGTGTGTTTTATTCAAAATAAGAGAATGGATTGCATTCTTAGGGGTGATGGTGAAATCTAAAAGGGGTAATAAATTCCAACAAACATATAGCACTATGTTCGATATTGTATTCAACACAGAACACTTTGTTTAAATTAATGATGACATACTATTAAAATATTTATTTTTAAATAATATTATTTTAACCTAACTATTAAATTCTTAGTTATGAATATGATTTAATAATTTATGAAAATTATATAATTTTTATACCCAATTTTGTTTATAAATTCTAAATAAATTTTTCCTCAATTATAAGTAATGTTGATTAATTATTTGAAAAAATATTTTCATCAAAAAAATGATCTCATTTGTTGTATCTGAGAAGATAATATAATTATTTTTATCGAAGATTAGAAAATTTCTCTGATAAAATAAAAATAAATTTTGAAATCATCATAGCAATGCTTTATTGGGTTTAAATTTTGGTATTTTCCAAAAAAATTACATTTTCAGGGAATAGTTAAAATACGGATTTTTATAACATTGTAATTTATTTTTAATATATTACATAATTTAAGGGTATATTTATTAATTTAATATGATTTTAAACTATAATAATTTTTATTTATTTATTTTGAATATAATTTATTATATATAAATAAAAATTATAATAGACTTTTGTATAAGCTTACTATTATTATTTAAAACACATTTTTTCAAAAAACAGTTTTAATGTGAATAATGTTTCTCTATTTTAACTAATTAAAATAAAAATTAGAGGGTAATAATTTAAATTAATTATATATATATATATTTAGGACTATTTAGTTATGATTAATTTTCATATTGTTATTATCATATAATTTCATTATTGAGAAAAATGCCATTCTTGAGAAACCATTTTTTTAACACATCTATGAGATTAAAATTAAATTAAATTCTACAAATATTTTTATTTTAATTTGAAAAAAAATATTCCATATATTTCATCATAAAAATTTATATTAGAAAATAATTTTAACTTAATTTTTTACAATAATAAATAGTTTAAAAAGTAAAAAATAATTATCATGGCTAAGGTAAAAATGGGTTTTTCAGAAGTTAAAATAAATGGTTACGGGTTAAAATTTCCAAAACTTTTATAATTTATATTTAGTTAACAGATGAATAAGGAAACTTTTCAATAGATATAAAATATTCAATTTTGGAGCCTTCAGTCTTATAAATAATATTTGTAAAATTCTTTCTTATAAAAAATTCTAAATGTGAACTCTCCTTCACCTATATAATGAAACCCATATGCTATCATTTCCATAATAAAAATTAAATTGTTCAGTATAATAACCAAAAAAATAAATTATTTATTTATTTATCCTAGTTAAAAATAATTTTTTTATAATTTTGAAAACCAAGGAATATTGTGAAAATAAAAAAATATTTTTGAAGTGGATGAATCATTATTAACTAATAATTTTGTTTTATTTCTCCTAAAACCTCCATTAAATATTATTGGACATGATAAAATAATAAACATAATAAAATTCATATAATTAAATGTTTTATTTTATGTTAATGACCTAAATTCATCACCTCATCACTCAAATTGGAAATAAAACTACTGAATTCTTCTACAAATAACTATTCCCAAACGAACCGATGTTATTAATTTTCCATTACCACTTCTCCTAGCGGAATATAATCGTGTATTTAATTTTTATATATAATTTTTAAAAAATATATATATATATATAATTATAAAAATATAATATCACCTTTTAATTCTTAATTCCTATTTAATATGGACTAAGATAATGTCGCATGTGGGTATCATAGACTACTGCCTCACGAAGCCATGTGATTAATTTATCACTTTTGCTTTAAATTAAAGGTATTAAAGACTAATTTTCAACTTATAAAAGTTATTAATTAAATATTAATATATTATTTAAATCAAATTTATCATTATTTTATTTCTATACTATCTATTTGAAAAGTGATAATGTATTTGAGGGTGTTCGGAGGACTACCACCTCGAGAAGCGATGTGATTAATTTTCATCACAACATAGCCTGGAAGTTATATATAATGATATCTAATGAATTAATATGACACATATGATATATTTATATCCTTTTAATGATACAAGCACAATTACCTTCTTTCTATCATTATCATCTAAAAATTGTAATGTTTCTCATGTGGTTGTACGACCTACCCTCTACGTGACTATAATATCATTCATTTTTGAAAACCATATTATAGAGTTCGTTTAAAAATTATAATTTATGTATATAAATGATTACTAAAAAATTATTACAATTATATATATTATTAAATAATTATATTTTTGATCTTAGTGAACATACCTAAGTGATTTTGTACATATGATCTGTTGATCATTGAAACCTCCTAAATGATATAAATTTGTTAGGTAATTGAATATAACATGGAAAAAATGAAAATAAAATTGACAGTAAAATATAAAAATTTTATTATGAAATTAAATAAATAAAATTATTTTATTATTTAGATATACGAAGAATGCACATGATGATTTGAACTTGAGGTGATGGTTTCGACCCAACACATCCTTCATTAAGAGACAAGTTCATTTATGAACCTAATTTAGTTTAAATGGTGTATATACTACCTCTTTACATATTCTATCATGAAAAATATATACGTAATTATATTTTATTATATACATAATTTACTTCATTCAAGGGTTTTTTGATTAAAAATATTACAGATACAGTAAGACTCTATGTTTTAATCTCATTATAATTGGAAATATTTATTCTTGAATTTCCATTATTGGAAGTGAGTTTTTCATTTAATAATAAAACTATTAAATATTTTTATTTTGTATTTATTATTGAATGTTTTATGTAATAGTACCATTATCCCCTTTTTTTATATAAAACAGTGATAATGTTTTTAATGGAAAATTGACATTATTTCTCCCTTTGATTGAAACCCCTTTCAATGAAATATTCATGATTTCTTTAATATTTTTAATTTTATTTAATAATATTATATGAATTATTATATTTGTTTTAACCCATTTTTATTTTATTAACAAATGGTTTGAAAAGAATATTTTTTCCAAAATTAGTTATTTTTGGGGGTTTTACACAACGTTGTAAGGAATGTTATTTGAATTATATGACATTAATGAAATTAACCACTATCAGAACCATTATTATATATTAATATTCATTATAAATATTCAATGAATATTTTAAAATAAAATATTTTCCACATTATTTCTAAACCTTTTGTTTTATAGAAATGATTTTCAATTTATAATGGTTATTTTCTTAAAGAATGTTGTTTTTTATGTTTTTTGAATGTAAATATATTTATATAAAGAATAGTTTAGTTATATAATATTCTTCTAAATTCTATATATATGTGTCGGAAAAACATAACTAGATTAATCACCATTTTTTACTTAGTAATTGGTGCCTTTAGATTATTTCTCAAATTCATTCATTAAGAAATGTCCTTTGATTGTTATATGAAGTATGATTATGGAATGAATTTTAATTCATTGTAAATTATTTAGTTAATCATTATTGGTTATTTTCTTTTGGTGACATAAAAATATAATGAACATGTTATGATGGGAGAAACCAAATAGCTCTCTTATTCATTAGGTAATGTTTTTAGTCTCACGAGACATCATGTATGGGATTATTGAGTAAACATAATATATTTTTAGTCTTTTTCTACAAATGATATTTTAGATGATTTTATCATTGTATCATTCTTATTTCATGTTATATATTAATTCTTTATTTCCTTCGATTCCTGGACTATATGATTACAAATTCATTATATTATTTTTCCATCTAATTAATCACGTGAATTCTATTTTATGATATCAAGAAATACATTCGAATCAAAATTTATGTTTAGTTATTATGTTTATTGATTTACTAGTATTTTTATATCACCCCTAATGTTTATGTATTACCCAGGCTATCCCATGATGTTTTTGGAACTCAAAAGAATTTGGGAGATCAGTATGTCCAAAAATTTAATGAATTTTTATTTTAACCTCACATTAATGTATTATGATCCTATAATTCCATGAACACAAGGATTCATGATGTTAGGGTGGTCATTATCTAATTGTTATATTTTAAATCATGTAATAATATCTGTTAAAAGATACGGTCTCTATAATTGGTATAAGAAAAATGGTTTTTCTCACCCATGTAAAGAGGATGAGAAAAAATTAGTGACAACCCAAGTGATAATCATAATGATATGAGTATGTATAGAAAATGAAATCTCTGAATATCATCAAAGAAAGATGTAGTACATTTCAAAAAAAATTATATCATTTCATAGATAATGAATTTTGATGTGGTTCTAACACTAATTTATTAAGGGGTTATGACACTAAAAAAATGTTTCCTTAGATTAAATTGATCTTTACATTGTATATGTCTATGGTTTTTACTACACAACATGTTTGAAACTCTTGAGGGAAATTTTTTGGAAATTCACAAACTCTATATGATAAAATATAGTGGAATTTTAAAACTTCATAGTTTAGAAAACCTTATGAGAAATATTACCATGTATTACCTCGATTGAACCTTGTTTCCCATAATTAAGAGCGTACTTATCATTTATATGTTATTCATTATTTTTTTTATAAGTTTCCCTTCAGTATTATAATTAATTTCCAACTTCATTCTTTTAGTTTTTTTACTCAGTGGAGGGAAATCATATTGTGAATTGTGATAACCAATGTGATGTGAAATGTATTGATTTCTCAAATGATGTTATTAACCTATTGGGAATAGTAGATTGATATATTTTGATCATTCACAATGATAAATCACGACTAATGATTAACAAATAGAATGAAGTTTAAATTTATACCAAATATAAAAGGGGAAGGATGATACATAAAATAAGATCATGTGATAATGAAGATAATGAAAATAATACTTGGGACCATTCATGTCAGGAACGTGTGAAGAAGAATCAAGATGAATATATAAAATGGAGCGTAATATGCGTTCTATTTGGAAATACAGGTCATATTGAAATTTATTTCAAAAGTATTAGATATATTGTTTATGGGGAATATGGTCATTATTTGAGTAAATTTAATAAACTAATTGGTATCCCATAGATCATAGGTGAAAATATATAAAATAAAATTTTCATGTAAAATAATTTACCTATAGGGATCCTAGAATTATGTGGTTGATGTATTTTTTTCTGGTTATATTCCTTAAAAATCTATTGATCATTCGGAAATTGTTTTCATTTAATGGTTTTCAAGAATATGTTAAATGCTAATAGTGACCAAAAAAGGTGATTTAATGGTTAGATGGAATTTTTAGAAAAAGAATAATCTATATTAAAATCCATAGTGGTAGAAAATACATCATGATGATTAATTTAATTTGGAGGATGTTCAAGATATTTTTATTAATTTTATTGGAATTATTTTAATGTTGTTTTCTAAAAAGGAAAACACACTTTTCATCTAAAAATCATTACATACAGAAACAATATGAGGCTATAGAAAATTACCAAAGTGTGATAAGGGTACAGTTCCTACCACTAGATAATGTAATGTACTGATATGTCGGAATCTTTTTTTACATAAACATTTTTGTAGATATCTTTGAAGTATCTTTCAGGAAGAATAATTTATCATTAAATATGTTTGTAATATTAATTATTTTATAGTTATTAATGATATATATGGATAAATTTATTGGGTTTATGTGTATATTCACTTTAGTTTTGAAAAAAAAGTATTACATAGGTTTAATGGTATTGTGTTTTTATAGGTGTAAGATGAAGGGTTTGAATAATATACCAATATGGAATGGATTAAGATAAAAAATGGAAGTTACTATTGTGGTATTAATGGTCAATTTCTAATATGGGATATAATTTTCTATCCATTATGGTTTTAAAAAGTATACCTCAAATTAATTTTAATTCTTTTGGGGATTTTTTAATGTCGAAAAAGTTTTTTTACTCATTCATGCATGAAAACTAGTCTTGAATACTCATTATTTCTAAAAAAGATGAAATTTTTTCAAAAATGATTAAAAATTAAAATTATTCATTTCGACTGTGTATATTTTTATTATTATTATTCCAGACTATAAATATATCCCTCCAACTTTGGAAAATAATCTTGAAATAAAATATTCATTTATTTTTTAAAAACAATTATGGTCTTCTCTCTCTTTAAATAATGTTGTGTATAATGTTATCTCCTAATTGTATCTTCCTTTAAAATAAATGTTTTTACATACCAAATATATTATCCTTTGTTTAAATATAGTTATTTGATTACCATTTTATTTCTCCATCCCTCTTTTTAGGAGGATGTTTTATTAAAACATTTTATGAAATCATTTTTCCACATTGAAATTTTCAAATTTAAATCGTGTACTTTTTATGAAGAAGTTAAAATTGGAAGAATGTAATTTTTTTAGAGAGTCTGATTTTATAATTAAATATTTTCAAATAAAACTATCACATTGAACATGAAATAGTTAGTTTATTTAAACCGTGATATATAACTAAAATTTTATTATTTAAATATGATATTTGTAACATAGGTCATCAAATTACATGTAACAAATAGGATTAAATAAATAATAAATTTTATATAAACTAAAAAATTAATATATGTTTCTTTTAAATTTTAATTTACCAGTCCTATAATTTTATGTAATGTCATTTAATTAAACAAATATATGTTTTCTTCAAAAAATAAATTTAACTACTTTCTTTGAAAATTTAATTTGATAAATATATATTATTAAAATTTTATAGAACATAATTTGATAAAATAGGATTCAAATTTTAAATAATAATATCCATATTTACCTCGGGTGAAATGTTGGTATTATTCGTAAAATATTACTTTTAAGGAATAGTGAATAATACAGATTTTTAACACATTGTCACTTATTTTTAATAATGTGTGAAATTTAAATACCACATTAAAATTTTAAATTTATTAAAAATTTAAATATATCATATATATCATATTATATTATATTAAATACATTTAAATAAAAATTAAATTGAATTTAGTTTAAGTTACTTGTGTGGCTTAAAAACAGAAAAAATAATCTTTTTTAGAGTTCATAATGTTTCTGTGTATTAATTCAGTAAATAAAAAATAATTGGGACACATTAAAATTGAATTTATATATTAAATATATATAAATATTATGGTATTTTATTTTAACTACAATAAAATTTTATATATTTATTATGAGATTATCTTATTCTCGAGAAAATTGAATTTCTTGACATACTGTTATGTCGACTATTTTTGTGTCAAATTCTCTAAGTAAATTTTATAATTATGAGATTTCAATTTTACAATATGAATTCACAATTTTTTTGAATATTTATATTATTTAATGAGTGAAATTAATTTTTTTCTATAATAAGTATTAAAATAAATAAAAATTAATTATCGATGTTAAGGTAAAATAATGTTTCTTGACGATTAAACTAAAATTATAAGGGTTATAAAAATGGAAAAAAATTATAATTCTAAATTTTTTATTATATTTTGACTTTATATCTTCAAGGGTTTTGAAATTGGATTTTTTTATAATTTTCAATTCTGAAAAATCATGGGTGTAACTCTTTCTTTTCAAAAAATGCAAATGTGTCCACCCCCCTACTTAAGAATGGCCACCCCATTTCCCCTCTTTTATATATATCTCCAAATCCACTGGATTGAGAAGAAACTACATTAACAGGATAATTAATTTTATTACATCATGCAAGAATCATTCATTTTTTCAAAAATCTAACCTATTAATGTTGTTGGTGAAAACCTAAATATGTTTTCTTTAGAATGGGTATCATTATTAACAGAGACTACTGTTTTTTTATCATTCCAAAACAATCAAATGTTATGGAACCATTTAGATATAATACCCTATTCATATTACATATACTAATGTTTTTTATATAATGGCCATAACCTACTTCATTCCCATCTTTCGTTAATTTGGAAAATAAAATGTTAATCATGTAAATGATAGAATATCTCATCACGAACTAATGTGATTCACTATCAATCAGTACATATCATGGATGGATTTAATATATTACTCATTATTTATTGATGATTATTAATATATATTTATACTTTATTAATTATTATATGAATTTTACCTTTATAATTTCTATTTCACAGGGAATAAAGTTATATCGCTCATGTGTAAGATAGACTACCTCCTTACAACACGTTGTGATTCATTTTTCACATGCACTTTATATATAATACAATAGGGATTGTTATTTACTTTAAAAAATGATATTCATAAATTTTAATAATTATCTAAATTAAATATATCCCATACTTTATAAACATACTATCCATTGAATAAATGATAACTTCATTCATCTGTATGATAAAATACCGCCTCATAAAGTGATGTGATTAATTTTTACTACCACATCACATGGATTGTATATATAAGGGTATGTAATGGAAAAAAGAAATTTCATGAAATAATAATAATATATTAAAATTAATTCATTAGTTTACTTATTTCCATCATTATAATCATTAAATAGTGACATTACTCATTTTTATTGATGACCATCCATCTCCATAATTACAGTAATGTTGATTATTCCTAACCATGTTTCATGGTCTTTTTTTTAATTATAATTTATGTATATGAAAGAAAATTATTTTATTATTACTATTCATAATATGACTAAACCGTAATATATTTTACTATTGTATATATATGAATTGGATTTTAGATTTATGATATGTTTAACATTAAAATTCCAGACATTAAATTTATTGGTTGTGTAATTGAATATTACTTGGTTATAAATAAAATTAAATGATTAATATTCTAGAATTTTTATACCAATATAATCAATGAACAAATGTTTATTATTTAGGATGATAAGGAACACACTTGATGATCTAGGTAAGGGTTTTGTCTCAAAAAATCAATCATTAAGACAAATGTTCCTCTATGAACACATTTTTTTTAACAAATTTATCAAATACCCCTTTAAATATAATATCATGAATCCTTTAGTATAATTTATTTTTCATTTTACAATTCTTTTACATCATTCATGGAAGTTATGGTTGAATTCATACCAAAGAAATATGGGTTTAGGATTTAATCTCACTATAACATGGATTTTTTATACTTAATTTCACGTTACTGGAAATTATTTGATCATTGCATTATAAAAAAGTTGACGTTATTTATCTCTGGTTAATGATGAACCATTCATGAAATAGAACAATTATCCCTTCCTTGTTTCTTAAAATGAGTGATAAAATTTATTATATAGACAACTGACTTTATATCTCTCTTTGGTCAGGAACCCATAATATTCCTTGTCCATGTTTATTTTATAAAAAATTATAAAAATGTTGTAATATTATTCTCTCGGTATATAACCTCATTTTTAAAATTTTATACTTTTAATTTTTTTTATAAAAGTTATCTTCTTATTTTTTTCTAAAAAAGGAATCTCTTAAATTATTACCCTTGGGTGAAGGGATTGTTTATGAAACATATATGACATGTATGGAATCAGCAACCAGCAAGACCATTATTACCATATAAATATCAACTAAAATTTTATATGTCTTTCTAATGAAAATTATTTCCATTATATTTTGAATTTTTTTTCCAAAATTACATTAGAAGTGAAATATTTATTTTCCTCAAGAATGTTTTATATCTTTTTAGAGTACATTTTTTCATCAACAATAAATCATTAATTATATGGAATGATTAAATATTCTATTTATACTTTTCTCACACATATTAATATCTTATTCATCACTCCACTGATGGTGTAAGACATGCCTTGCGATCATTTCTCAAATTCCATAATTTTGATACTTCCTTGATTTGGATAGAAAGAAAGATGTTTCATCCCACTTATTTCCAAGAATAATTCCTATGTTTTGTAATATGATTGGCTTATTTTTATATAGCACATACATCATGTACATGTTTTTATTGGTGGAACCATATTGTGCTCCAATGCATTGGATAATATAGTTAGTCTCAATAGACATCATGTGTGGGATTAGGGAGTACACATAATCCATAATAGATCTTTATCTTCATTTTGATATTGTATAAGTAGTCACCCTAGACTAATGATAATGTCAATTTATATGTTTTCCACATTTTATATGATGACATGATCTAATGATACCATGTTTTTTATGTTATGTTTCCTTGTGATTACTTAAGTTCCTCATGATTTTGATATAATATAATAACTTCGACTCCCATGTTATGTTTACTTATCATGTTTCTTTACATACTTAAAATTTTAACTAAACCATTTTTCCTACGTATTCCTTAGGTTATCCCATTTAGTTTTTGGAGATCAATAGGATTTTGGATTTCATTATAAAGATTGAAAGGTATATGTTCAATTATATCCACAAATTGATGTATTATGGACATAGTATTCAAAAGACACTAGGCCTCATGATATTTGGGTTGTAATTAATCAATTTTTAATTTAGAATTTATGTAATAATATGTTTAATTAACTAGGGTTATAATTTTACCACATTTCAAAAGTTTTATATGAAGAATTCATGTAATTTACCGAATGTGAAAAAAACATACTTTTGGTGTGCGATGGATAGTCAACTAGCTAGTGAATACTATTTGGATAAAGCCACTAATGTGAAGGATAAATGGAATGGTCAATTCAAAATTATTCATAATATCCAATTTATAAACTACAATGATCATGGAAAAAAACCATTTCACTAATCCAATGGTTGTCAATGATAACGGATGACAAAAAAAAAGAATAGGCATACAATGAAAGGGTAATCTTTTGACATCACAACTATAATGGGGGATCATAAAAATTATTTGCTGACATGTCTGGTTGTTATTAATTCCTGGTTAGTGAATATAATTTTTTTATTACAATTCTAGTCATTATTTTATATCACACAAGTTTAGTATAAATATTTAAAAAACCATTTAAAACATGAAAGTACGGTTATCAAATTTGATTGAAAATGTTGAAAATATTTAAACATTAGAATATAACTTTTCCACTGTAAATATTTTTATAGAGGGAACATAAATTTTTGATAGAATAAAATCAATCACGTTTTCAAAAATAACCCTTCGATTCAATACATGACCAAGGATGTGGAAAAATCACATTTGGAATCATCATTTCCAAAATAAATATTAGTTCAATATAAGATAGTGTATATAGAATAAATGATTAGGGATATCTAAAAGATCATTCATTATTAAATATGTACTTTAAGTGAATAAATTGATGAGCTTCTCAAATAATTTATTATACTTCTTCAAGTATGATATGAGTAATTCTATGATTAATGTGTACCTAGATATTTTAAAATAAACATTGATGTAAAAAAATGATCTCTGTTGAACATTAAGTGGTCAATAAAAACCTAGATGAGAATTTAGATAAAGGGTTTATATAGCCATGTTATTCGCTGTGGGGGGTACTAGTGTATTTTTTAAATGAATGATGAGCTAATATGACTCTTTAATGATAATATAGATATCAACAAGATCAATATATGAAGAATAATAATTTTCCTTATATTTATGACTTTTTTTATTTTCTATGTGAAGAAAATTACTTCTCTAAGAAGGTCGTCAATCAGTATATTATCAAGTAAAGGTGTTCAATGAGGATATCACTAAGGCATCTTTTCTATTTTTTTTTAAAGTACTAAGTGTTTATTGTGATGGAATTTAGATAGAGTAATTATCTATCTATCATCATAAAATTAATTAATATAGTGTTTATAGATTATCTTAAAATTTTATTATTGACTTTAGGGATGATACTCGTATATCCTATAATATTGAAGAGGTATATGATAATAATTTGGATTTTCTAATGATGTCTTCCAAAAAATAATGGTTTATGTAATGTTTAGTGAATTATATTTTTTTGATAGGGTTCATAATATTATTGGGGCATGTTATCCCCTTAAAAGGTATATCTATGGATTTATACCAGGTAGATTCAATAAAAGGATGGAAAAAACATCATATATGACATACATATGGGTTGTTTCTGTTCATTACATGGTATTATCCTATATTTATGTGAAACTTCTCATGATTTTCATGAAAAATAACTACAATAATTCAAAAGGGAGTTTATTTTTTATATACTGATAAATGTAAAGAGATATTTAAAGAGATAAAAAAATAAGCTAATCACTACACCAATACTCACATTACCCATTAGTGGAGAAGGATTTTTTACCATCAAAAATGATACCAAAAAGGGATTCGTATTTTTACTTATAAAAAATTAAAATGTGATAGAATATATATCCCACCGATTAGTGATCCATGGTCAGACTACCCAACACATGATATAGAATTAGCTACTGCGATCCTCCCATTATAGATTTTCGTTACATTATATCTACTATAAAAAGTGTGACATGTATACATATCATAAAATCATCAAGTAAAAATTCATATAAATGGAAATCAATATGTGTCACAATGTTTTTTCTATTTAGTCATGGATTCTGAATTTTTAATCCATTACAATCTAGTGAAAGTGAAAAAATAGTAGATTATTTGAGTACAAAATATCCTCAAACCCTATACCCAATCAGGATTAAAAGGGATCCAATCTAGTTGTAAATTAAATATATTGAAAAAGTAATCCTAAATAGAACTTCATCTAATAACACTCATTTAACTACACAACCATCCATTAATGAGAGGACCGCGGAGGCCCAAAAAGATGACATGATGCTATAGAAATAGATATCTAATGTTATATAGATAAAATTTTCTAAATACATGGTTAAATGGGTTGGAACATATAAATGTGTCCTATAAAACATTTAACAAAACATTTAATGTTTGGATGATATTCATACCACACCGTTCTCTATTTGTCCTGAATTTACTAAGAAGTATAAATATCCAATTAAACACCTTCTACAGTATAACATAAAGGTTGAAATTGTATAATTTTTTTCTAGAGGCTTCATATTATAAAAATTCATGGATGGATGATAAATTTATATGGGTATTGAAGAAATATTTCACAAATAATGTTGTAAATTGGAAGATATAACCATGGGTATTTTCTTAAGACTCCCTAACAAATCTACATGAAATATCCTAATTTGGGTGGTAGGGAATATCCATGAAACGTCAACATGTTAAATTTCTATCAAGGGATATTTATCTCTTAAAAAAATCCTTAAGATATACATAAGATATTTGATAAGACTACATGTATTAAATATATCCAGTTTATCTAATTATGATCTTACGGTTACCTCAGGGTTATAGAGAATTCATAAATGATCAGTTTATATAATGTGTAGTTTTAGTATTAGTTACCACCCATATACAAATGGTTAAACATAAGTAACCATTAAAAATATAGAGGATATAATAAGATCTTGTTTAATGGATTTTCAGGATGTTTGGATCAACAACTTTCACAACTGCAGTTCTCATATGACTACATTTTCAACCCTTTCATTCAAATGATATCATTCAAGGCTCTGTATAGGAAGAGGTGAGAGTTAACATGATAGGATGATGTTGGAGACATGATTCTGATTTTATCTAATCCTATATAATAGATGTTGGATATTTCTAAAACCATCTATCATGATATAAAATCCACCCAAATTTTAATAAAATGAAACATAGAAAGTCAATAATGAGACCTAATGATTGAGATATGAGATAATGTGTTCCTTAATATTTCATTACAGTATAAATTTGTAATTTTTCGGAAGAAATAAATTATTAGTTCTAGATATATAATTCAAATTGATATAAATTATCAAATAACGGCTTTTTCCTATTTACTAACACTCCAAAATATCCCATCACTATTAATTGATGTGTTCAATGTATCCCTCTTATGGAAGAACATAAAACCCCACTCACTTGTACAAAATCTATCGGTGGTTCCTCAATAGAATGATAATTTATATAAGGAGATACTAAGGAATATAATATATTATAGAGACAAAGCACATTAAAACAAAACAACTCACATGGTGATGTATTGTTGTTGAACAATATGCATGAGGAGGTAGAAAGGAAACTTGAAGTTGAAATGAAACACAAGTACCCTCATCTATTTTTGTATTTGAAATGAAATTTTATGGGTCAAATATGGAGACCCTATAATGACCCCTACATTACATACATTTATATTAATTTAAAGCTGAAGAATATTAATTACAAAAAATAATAAATCCAAAACATGATTGTATAGGTATAGTGTAATTAGAAACTGGGAAACATAAACAGTTGGTTCATAAGACGTATTCATTATATCCTACTTATTTGGTCATAATTAAACCCCTTTTTGACATATCTTACTTAATACCATTCTTCATGGCATGTGGAAAAGATAAATAATAAAGGGTTATCTCAAATGCTCTATAAGGGTAAACAAGGGAGATATCAATCATATCATAATCATAAGATATAAGAACATAATTTTTAAAATCTTATCTTGCAGAAGAGTGATCGTGGTATTATGTTATAGGATAAATCATTAATGTTCAAATGAATCAATGCAAATAATCCCAAAATTCATAACATACTATATAACGGTTTTTTCTGAACACACAAGCATAAAAAATCATTTCATATTAGTAAAGGCTCATTTTCAATACCATCATAACAGACAAAGTGCATTAAAATACAAATTTCACTTCACATTTCATCCCTATATTACTAAACCAATATTATTTCTTATGTCATCCATTTTATATCATTATATATAAATCATTACCCAATACATTGGATTGAGATATATATACCACCCATCTCATAATTAATTCATTCTTACATGTTCTACAAAAACATTAATCATTCATCATAGCATATCCCCAGGAATAAAATGGGGTTTTTAACATCATTAAACCAAAATATATATAAAACGGATAGATTTCATAAATTGTGTTACATATGAAACACTATTAAAACATGTTAATATTATTTATATACACATAACCTTATTTATATAATATTATCTTAGATGAAAAATAATTTTTTTCAAACAATTGAAATTAATTTTTGAGGAAAATATCATTTCTTCTTCAAAAACCTTCTCTTTTCTCAAAATAGAATGAAATATTAAAATAAAAGAAAATAAATGGAAATAAATGTGAAATTCTGTAAAATAATCATCATGTTAATAAGGGGGTTATGATATCATAAATATATTTTAATGTCGTATATGATAAAAACCATCCTCCTCAACTTTAGTATAAAAAGTTAAAAATTTCCTCGTATCGAATAACGTCAAAATATTCATTTCATATAATTTAATAAAAATTCACCAATGTGTAAAATTGATGTTAAAAAATTTTATTTAATAGAAATAATGTTACATATTTCAAAAACTTGGATGTGGATGATAAATATTTCCCAATAAATACTTACATATAATTAATCTCAGATAATAATGAGATCGAAAAATTACCCCATACCTTATGTATGATTTCCTTCATATGCGTCCAACCTTATTATAAAATTATTTAAATAATTTCATTGAAATATCATACAGTCATAGAAATTTTTATGATAACATATATTCTCATATTATTATCATGTTGTTAATAACATTCCATTGTTACTTTTTATTCGGTTATTAACTCCTTCATTTTCATATGCATGTTTTGTCAAATAAGTATTGGTTCTCCTTAATAGGTCATTGATATATCATTAAAAAATTATATGAACATAATATATACAATATTTATTCATTATTTACATTTATATAATCAATATTTAATAAATATCATGTATAATGAATCACATCGGATCACAGAGACAGTAGGTCATACATATGCACAAGGGACAATATCACTCCCATAATTGTTGAATGGTATTAAAGTTAGTGGTGTTTTATATTTCATAACAAATATATATTTATATTATTAATATATAATTTTTATTTCCATCATTATACAAATCAAAGTATAGTAGTGGTGAAAAACAGATTACACCATAGTGTGGAGACAATATGTTGTACGTACGCACACATGGTGATTTCGTTTTCTATAGGATGGATAGAAAGTAGAATATTTTGGTTCCATAATCACAATAAAATATTAATTTATAAGTCATACTGGGGTTATTACTTTTTAATGAAAAACCTCATGAAGAGTAAATAGAATAAGAAATAAGTATGAAAGAATCGGTAGATGACAAAACTTATTCATTGACATGCTTCCCCTAAATATCCTCTTAGACCATTAGAGTAGGTCATTGAAAAATACCAGAACATCTATAATATAACAAGGCAATTTTAGTATAAGTCCCAAGCCTTAAAAATTACTTGATATTTATTTTTGATTAATAATTTACTTTCATCCACATTGATGATCGTTTCAGGTTTAGAGTATTAGAGAATTAAGCCATAACTACTACATTAAAACTAAAATATTAAAAAGGAGATATTTCTACTCAATCAAATATTTTTCACAAAAATAAAAGGAATTAAAAACAATTATTATATTCTTGATAAAAATTTTATTGAAATTATCTTTATCTTACACTTCATTATACCCTATGAAAAACATTTTAAAATCTTTGGATGATCATAAAAAGGATTGTAAGGGTTATAAAAAACAGTAGTCCCTGAATACATAGAAACAAATGAAATCATAATTTTATCTCATAAAATATAAGATCATTACTAATCTTCATGAACTCATAGTATTTACGAATAACTCCTAGAAGGTATAAATCATAAAGGTAACTTTCAGCATCCACAACATAGATAAATTGTATCTTTCATTGATACATAGGTAGTAACCTTTAGGGCTACATTTGGAATACCCATTATAGTATATTCCATAATTTTATTTGGAAAAACCTTAATCATTACCTCCATAAGGTTACCCAATGCATTAGAGTGCTATAATGGGCTCACCCACCCTTGTTTTATCACAAAACCAACTGAATTCATTAGTAATGCCCATGGACAATAACATAATCATAAAAAATGAACAGGCATAAAGGAAAACTTAACATTTATATGGTGTAATCATAAAGAATCACATCAAGATATTTATTTAATCAATCCATTATTAATTCCATTTTCAATACCAAAATACAGAAAAAGAAATATGGTATTTACTTTTCTTTTTTGAAAAACATTACGGCCTATAGAGGAAGACAAATATCAAATCATGCTCGCGATGACAGAAACGTATTTTTAACTATGTATGTTAAAATGAAACTATAATTTTATTTTTTACTAATGTGATTCATAAAAAGATTACTTTTGAAAACATTTGAATGAATTTAAAAGAAAAAGGGTATGATTATACACTGTATAAAAGAAGGTCATGTATATACCAAAATATTCCATAATGAATGGAGATTCAGACGAAGTCTCTTACTAATTGAGAAAATACATGAATAAAAATTATTAATTAATAAAATTAAAAAAAACATATAATATCTTTAGAATAAGGAGATTAATGATATAATATGTCAAAGGGTATTATATACACCATATGAAAGTGAATTGGTGCATAACAACAAATAAGTCTCAATGGAATGTAATTAGAGATGAAATCCTTTACAGATATCATATCATTAGAATAAGGATAAATAAATTAAATAATTATGTGTAAAAAATATAAATACACCCAATATTAATGGTTATTTAGTGTAAAAAAATCAAAGGTCGTTCTCATATACTCTTGGAAAACAAAAACCAATTACATGGTTATTTAACTCAATGAATAGAAATTGATTTAGTATTTACCTTACAGAGATCATTTTTATTCAAATAGATCGATTATATAAAAACAATATTAATATACAAAAATGTATAATACATGATAGGATATCAATAGATAGTTCTCACATAATCATATCACGGCATAGGCAAGAAGTAGAAGATTGAACCATATAATGGAAATTAGATTAAGAAGTTCCCTTACAAAGTTTGTATAAATGAAGTAATAATTTATCAGTGGGTAATTATGTGTAGAAAAAGTATATCCCCACAAAGGGAAGTGGGAACTTAAACAAAAATATATAAACAATGATTCCACACATAATCGTGACATAATATAATCATCAATGTATTCATAAAACCAAATGAGTGGAAATTGTGTTTAGAAATTCCCTTACAATGATAATTTTGATAATAAAATATATAGATTATGTTTATTAAATATAAATCCACATAAATAAATTATAAATAAAATATAAGATATGAAATTTCATTTCTCATGTAGTCATTTCACAGCACAGTCAAGTAGTAGAAGATCAACCCAATGAATGGAAATTGGGTTATGAAGTTCCCTTACCTTGAGTCTGACTTGTCTCGTTCATTATTTATATTCCTAAATAATAAACATAGTTTAATTTATAATTTATTCCGAACCTTTTTCTAATTTATTTCTAATTTTATATTACTTATTATCATGTTATAAAAATTACATTATTATTTAAGAGCATATAGGTCATTTTGTCGATATTCGGTAGTTAAGTCAAAAATTCACATGTTCGATGTAAATTGATCATGGGTAAAATTTCCATCTTCTCCATAATTTTATTCATGAACTAAGTATCATATATATATATCAATTATATATTTATTTATAATTTCCATAATATGTTGATATATGAAATGAAATTCACTGTTCATGGAGAAGGTAGGTCGTACGTATGCATGAATGCTACATTCATTTCCTTGTTATAATAAATGAAAACTAACAAAATGATATTAATTTATAGGATAATATGAGTATTATAATTATTTCATCTATGTATCATAGTTTTATTAAAACAATCCTTAATACATTCCATGTATAGAATGAACGATTCATATCACATTGATGGGAAGGTAGTCCACACTTCCTCAAATAAAATTATGGTATTTACACATCATGGAAAGAATAAAGGTATGTTGTAAATAAATTTTATAGATGCATAGAAACAATATAAATAAAATATATATCATATATATATAGTTATATCTAATGGCCATTATTAGAGGAGGTAGAGGAAAAATGAACAATCGTAGATACGTTTGGCAGTACTTCTCCGTACACTGAAATAATATGTTCGTATCAACTAGATTGAGGTGAGTCCATTTGTATTTAAGATCCTTTTCATAAGAAATACTATTATATTTAGGATACTGGTGTTGTTATGGAATCATGTAATAAGAAGAGTATAGGTAGTTGAGAATAAAAAAAAGTAAAGGAGCTTGAGGGAAGATGTTACATCAAAATCAGGTAAATTCTTTTGATTTAAGCCAAACAGATTTCTTGAATTGCTTTATGCCCAAGGTAAGGCTTATTGGAGGAAGGGAGGTATTTTGGGATCTTATATTAGAATAATTAGGATGAGAAAAATTAATTTAGAGTTGTTAGTAGGTGGGTAGATGTTGTGGACTTTTATAAGAGGGAGGAGGGGCACTTTAAAAATGTTTTGAAATATTAATTTACTATAAATTCAATTTCCATTAAAAATAATCCAAATCTCATTTAATTCAAATATAAAATGATTTTTATTTTGAATAACCATCATTAAATAATTTTTAGTCATATTTTGAATGAGTTTTATCATTATATTTTTTGTTTAACACTTATTTTACCCTTTTTAATCATACAGTTATATCATGTTATTTACACATTGTGGGTCAATGTAATTACCATATCATGTCAAAAGTCCCAAAAAAGTCTTGTGGAATATTTCAACATATATTAACCATTTCGGAGAATATTAAATTTTTAGGAATTTAATTTCATTTAATAAGCTACTTAAAATTTTAAAAAATTAATTATGTCAATTTTTGATACTATTCATACTTGTCATTTTTTAAAATTCATAACAACATGATTCCATAAAAAATTAAATAAATACTAAAATTTAATAATCACCTAGATAATTAATGTATGACATTAATTATGTTAAATAATATTTATTTTATGTTTTATAATATCATATATTTTAATCCTTTATTAATGAAGCAATCACAAATCATCATTGTGTCATAATTAAATTTATTTATTTAATGTCTAAAAATTATAAATAAATATCAATTTGTAGGAAATATTTTTATCTTTCTAATGACTATTTATAGTTGAATAGATAACTTATATAACCCAATATGAAAACTATTTTAGTAAGAAGATACATATTTATGTTATATTTCTCTTTACATTAAATTAATTATTATAACATGAAATTATAACTCCCATGTGGCTCCAAAATGTAAAAATCTCATCCTAAGGATGATCATGGTCGGAAATAACTCATAAAATAGAATTAGTACACGTTTTAGGGTAGTTTCATATTATTATAATATTATTTTTTACCCTTATTTAATAGACTTACCTATTAACCATGGTAAATACAAATAATCACCGAACTTACTATTCATAATGTCCAAAAATAAAAGGTACCTATTTAAAAAAAATAACTTATTATTCCAAATATGGAAACAATTTTTTCTATATTCAAAACATTGTGTTGGAAAAAATTAATATATAATTAATTCTCATTGTCAAAACCAGAAGGCGTGTTTTTAAGAAGTAAAAACTACCAAAAGATTGACATCTGTTTATGTACATTTTCAATGTGAAATTACATATATTGACTAAAATTAGATTAAATTATAAAAATATATTACACTTATACTTTAACACTATTAAATAATATGATATAACTATACAAATTATCTCAATGTAAACAAGTTGTATTAAATTAAAACGTATCATATTTTAATTATTCATAAAAACATGATAGTTATCTAAAAAATATAAAAAATTCAACCAATGTAAATTTTGATACCCCTCTTCGAAAAAAGAGTTTTTTTGTCAAATAGAACACATAATAGTGTCAAAAACTATATTTAAAAATGGTTCAACACCAGAAATTGGAAAAACTGCATTTTTAGAAAAATACATCATTTATCTGAAAAATTGAATTTGTTCTTATTTCATATCTAGAAAACATATAAGATGAATTTAAAACAATACATTTAATATATAAAAAACTATTTTTATTAAAAAATATTCATAAAGAGTGACATGGTTTTATAAACATCATTGTTAACTTTTTAAATAGGTTTTCATAAAAACACATCCATTATATTCAATAGGTTTTTATTTCTATTTCAGAATTATTTGGTAACCAATGAATCATTATTTAAACATGTGTATACAATTTTTTTATAATTTAGTTGATACTATTAACTCCCTCTATTTCAATGACTATGTTATAATGGTAACAATTAAATAATAATATTTAGTGGTTCATTTAAGCCTGAGGTAGTGTATCATTTTTGATATTGAAAATGAAGTTTCTTTGTTAAAACTCAAGATGTAGCATAATTACCCCTTTTGTACATTTTTTCATCACAGTTTTAAAATTTGGATTAGTAACTCCATTAAAAATCCCACATCATAAAAAAGGTTAATAAAACTACAACTTTATGGGAAAGAATGAGAAGGGAAAAAGGTCACATGGGAAAACACAAACTGAAGTTTTATGTTAAAAACATGGAAATGAAATAAAAACTAAGTGTTATGTTTTGAAGTAGATAAATAGAAAACATGATTAGGAGAATTTTTAAAACTAAAAAACCATAAACATTTGATGGGTTATGCGTTCATTGATTCCCCAGTAAGAAAAGAAAACAGAAAACGTTTTTCTTCCAAGCACCATTTCATAAAGATGAGGAATTATTTTACTACATAGAATAAGAATATAAGGAAACATACTTACTTGTCAGATAGAGTTTCGTTATTTAATAAATATGTACCACACACTCATCTTTTCTCTAAACAACGATTATTAAAAATGAATTGACCACACCTAAACATCGAGAAAGAACTTATAATGAATCTCATAATCCACAAAAGATGAACTATATGTTTTCACTGTGTTTAGAAGTTAACCTAAAAAAAGGGTAGTACAAGAACATATAATCCCAAAAAATAATAATCATTATAAAAATAAAAACTACTCTTAATCTCCAAAATTCAACAAACAATACACAATGTTCACCAAAGACCATTCAATATACAATTGTCCTTAAAATTCCTCAAAATAATCCAAACTGTGATTGAAACCCAAATTTCAGAAGGATTTGATCACATTGCCTTCCATGATTCATCAAAACATTTATCTCCAAACAACATCGACCACTCTAAAATTCCCATACTTCAAATTAATTAACCTAATCATATATTATCCATGATAAGTTAATCATTTCCATAAATAACCCAAATTGCCGTATGTCTTCAATAAAATAATAGATTCTTCCAAAATTAAATTCAATAATTACTCCTCAAATGAAATACCATAGTATTCTATTTTTCATTGGCATATAGTGTTCCCAAAGGAGCGAAGGTCTTCCAAAATATTATTTACCACTTAATCATTATATCATTTTCATGTACTATGGGTATCCATGTGATAAAACATAAGATCAAAAAATCAACCTATTCTTGAAGAATAAGATAATATACTAAATATAATTAGTAATACTAACCAGGGACATCACATAGTCTTGTGGTATGTAATAAATCCCAGTTGCACTTCGGTTGTGGGATCAATTACCATTGTTTTTTCTGACATGAGGGGTTGTCACATGATATCCATATCATTATATTTCATAAAAAATATATAATTTTATAACATTACAAGAAAATGAGATAAAATCCCAAAAAATAACCATTACATATTTTAACCACAAATTTTATCTCATACCTCACATTTTTCATCCCAAAAATATATATTCCATAATTTCTTCAAAGGGGAATGTCTCCAAATACTACTTCAAGTGGAATTAATATTTTCTATCATAAAGACTCAAAATGGGTTTATAATACATTGAACTAATGATAAACCCTAAAATTATAAACCCCTGATGATATCCCTAACCCTTAAGAAAACATCCTAATATCCAATGTTGTCTAAACAATTTTTATGATAATAACTATAAGGCCCCACCTTAAACACTACCTAATCTTGTTTTTGGATCAAGATTTTTATTATTTCACATTGAGGATATTTTAGGTTTAAATTTTTGTATAATAATCCATGATAATTACATTACATCTCAAATATAAAAATGTTGAAACTTCCACTCTATCAAATTTTTTCACAACATTAAGAGGCGTTAAAGAACAAGAATTCTATTCTTGGTAAAAATATTCATGAATTCTTCATTTCACTTTCCCTTCCTTATACCCTATGAAAAACATTTCAAAAACATGCGATGCGCCTAAAAAGTTTTGTAAGGGTTATAAAAGAAGGAAAGAAAACAATTGTGCATGAATACATACAAATAAATGAAATAATAGTTTTTACTCATAAAATATAAGATCTTTAATACACCTCAAGAAATCATAAGATTTATGAATAACTCATCAAAGTCATAAATCATAATGGTAACTTACAACATCTACATCATACTTACATTGTAGCTTTGACAGCTACCTAGGGAGTATCCTTCAAGGTTATATTTGGAATACCCAATATAGTATATTCCCTAAATATCATAGGAGAAACCTCAATGTTTACTGCTATCATGTTACCAAATGAATTGGAGAGCAGTTATGGGATCACCCTCCCACGATTTATCTAGGAACCACCTGTATACATATGTAATGCCCAAGAACTATAACATAATTATAACACATTAACATGCATGAAGGAAAAAAAATAACATTTATAAATTGAAATCAGAAGACATCATATCAAGATATTTATATAATCAATCCATTACCAATACCATTTTCCATACCATAATAACTAAAAATGAATATCCTATATAATTACATTTTTTAAAAAATTACGGCTTTTAGAGGAAGCCAAATATCGAATAATTCCCATGAAGATGAAAGGTCATTGCTGCCTCAAACCTTAAAAAGAAACAATCATTTTCCCGTTTAGTAAAATTATTTGAAAAAATATTATTCCTTTTAAAAATTGTTGAATGAATTAAATGAAAATGGGTATAATTATACATTGTATAATATAAGGTCATGTATTAACCAAAATATTCCTCAATGAAAGGACATTGAGATGAAGTCCCTTACAAATTTAAAAAATACAATAATAACCCTAATTAAAGAATAAAATTAAAAAAACATATAATATCATGATAATAAGGATATTGATGATATATTATGTTAAAGGGGAGTATATAAACTATTTAAAAGTGAACTGGTTCATAACATCCAATAAGTTTCAATGGAATGTAATTTGTGAGGAAATCCCTTACAAACATAATATCAATAGATTAAGGATAAATAAATGACCTAATTATGTGATAAAAAAATAAATACACCCAATATAAGTGGGTATTTACTTTAAAACAATTAGAGGTCATTCACACAGACTATTGGGAAAACAGAACCAATGACATGGATATTTAAGTCAATGATTGTATATTGAGTTATGATTTATGTTACAAAGATCATTTTATTTTTAAAATTGATTTTTTATATGTATTCACTATAAATACTAAAAAATCAAGTATAAATTCATGATATGATGTAAAAAGTAATTTCTCACATGATCATAGCATGACATAATCAAAAAGTAAAACGTTGACCCAAAGAATAGAAATTGGGTTAAGAGGATCCATTTCAAACTTCATATAAATTATGTAAGAATTTAACAATGGGGTGATTATTTGTAGAAAAATTATTTCCTCACAAAGTTAATTTTAATTTAAAATATAAATAAATAATAAGTTATTTGACCCATAATCATGGAATAATATAATCAACGATGTATGTGTAAAACCAAATGAGTGGAAATTGAGTTTAGAAATTCCCTTATAAAGATCATATTTTCAATAAAATAGAAAAATTATGTGTATTAAATAAAAATACCCATACATCAAGTATACATACAAGATAAGATATTAAAATTTATTTCTCACATAATCATATAATGACATAGTCAAGTAGTAAAAGATCATCCCAAAGAATGGAAATTAGGTTAAGAAGTTCCCTTACCTTGAGTCTGACTTGTCTCATTCATTAATTATATTCCTAAATAATAAAATAAGGATAATTTCTACATGCTTCAGAACCTTTTACAATTTTATTATTAATTTTATATTACGTATAATCATTTTATAAAAATTACATGATTATTTAATTTCATATCGGTCAGTTTGTCAAAAATCTGTACTTGAGTCGAAAGTGAACTTGTTTGTTATAAATTGTCCATGTGGTAACAATTTTATTATCTATATAATATTAATCATGATTTAAATATCATATATATCTATTATATATATATATATATATTTATAATTTTCATATAATTTGAAGACAAGAAATGAAATGCACCGTTCTTGGAGACGATAGGTCGTATGTATGCAATGAACACTTCTTTCATTTCTTTATCATATTAAAAGAGTAGTAATAGAATGATATAAATGTATATTCTAATACCAGTATTATATTTATTTCATTTATGTCTCATAATTTTAATGAAAGAATACTTTATACATTCCATGTATATCATGAACGGGTCATATCACTTTGAGGGGGTAGTAGTCCCCACTTCCTCAAACGAAATTGTCATATTTACATATCATGGAAATGATAAAGGTAGGTTGTAACTAAAATTTACATATTAATATAGACAATATAAATATAATATATATCATATATAAATATTTTTCTATCGTAATGGCCACCATGAGAGGTGGTAGGGATAAATGGAACAATTGTCGTTTCGTGAGTTTGTAGTTTTCCATTCATAGAAACATTATGTTTGTATCCATTATATGGAGTTTTTTGCAAGTGTAGTTAGAATAATTATCATAAATACATCCTAGTATATTTGGGATACTGGTTTTTTAATGTAATAAATGAATGATAGATCATTGGTAGTGGATAAGGAAAATAAAGGAAAGAAACATGAGAGAAGACGTTACCTCTAAATTGGGTAACTTGTTCTGATTTGAGCCAAAAGAATTTCTGGAATTGTCTTATGCCAAAGTTAAAGCTTCTATAAGTAACTAAATTATAATGGAATATTATTTGGGAGGAATTTGGAAATGAAAATGGGCTTGAGTTGTCTGATTATTTGGGTAGAGTCAATGGACTTTTATATGAGGGAGGAGAGGCACTTTAGAAATGTCTTGAATTATTAATTTATTATAATTTTATTTTTAATTAAAAATGGTCAAAAATAATTTAATTATAATATAAGACAATTTTGGATCGAATGCTCATCATCCAATAATTTTTATATATGTTTTTCATATTTTTTTTCTTATCATTTTGGTTTAACCTTTATTTAACCTTTTTTAATATTATAATGATATCATGTTATTTAAAAATTGTGGGTTAATATAATTACCATATAATGTCCCAAGACCCACAAAAAATTAATTAATGGAATATTTGGAATTATATTAACCATTTTTATGAATATTATATTTTTAGTAATTTACAATCATTTAATAAACTATTTTATTTTTTATGTTATGAATTATGACAATTTTTGACATAATTCATACTTTATTTTTTTAGAAATCATAAGAATATGATTCCATGAAATAACCATTTAATTAATAATTAATTTCATATTAAAATATATTATCCATGGTTGAATTTAATTATGTAAAATAATATTTAATTTAATATTTATAATATAATTTATTTGAATCCTTTATTATTGAAGATATCACTACATCATAATTTTGTCATAATTAAATTTATTTATTTAATGTCTAAAAATTTTAAACAAAATATCATGATATAAGGTATCATTTTATATTTATAATGAATGTTTATAGTCAAATGTACCCCTTATATACCCTTATATGAAAATTTTCTTAGTAAGAAGATACATTTTTATATTATATTTCACTTTACATTAAATTAATTATTATGACCTGACATTATCAATCCCATGTGGCTCCCAACTGCCAAAAATTCTTCCTATGGATTCTAATGGTCATACATAACTCATAAAATAGGATTAGGCCACTTTTTAGTGTATATTTTTATTGTTATAATATTATTTTATTACTCTTATTTAAGGGATTTACACTTCAACCATGGTAAATAAAAATAATTACTGAAGTTACTATTCATAATGTCAATAATAAAGGTAACTATTTTCAAAATATGGACCTTCATATTACAATTATGGAATCTACTTTTCCAAATTCAAAACAGCAAATTGGAATAAATTAATTTTGAATCAATTCTCATTTTGAAAACCATAAAGTGTGTTTTAAAAAAGTAATATTTACCAAAAGATTGACCTGAGTTTATATCCAATTTAAATGTCAAATTACTTTTAATGACAAAAATTATATTAAATGATAGAAATATTTTCCATTTATACATTAAAAAAATAAAAAATATGATTTAACCATATAAATGTTTTTTATTGAAAAAGTTGTTTCAAATTAAAATTTATCTTATTTTTACTATTCATAAAAACATGATAGTTATGAGAAAAATATAAAAAATTCAACCAAATTAAATATTCATATCCCTTTTATAAGAAGAAGTTATTTTTTCAAATTGAACATATAAATTTGTTAAAAATAAATTTAAAAGGTGTTCTGCATCAAAATGACGTAAAACTGTAATTTTTTTAAAAAAATACTTCTTTTGTTCAAAAAATTGAATTTCTCATTTTATCAAAGCTAGAAAACAAATTATATTTATTTAAAACATTAAATCGAATATATAAAATACATTTTACAATAAATAATATCTGTAATGAGTGATATGATTTTAAAAACACACATATTTTATTTTTAATAAGTTTTTATAAAAACAAATCCTTTTTATTCAATTGGTTTTTATTTCCATTTCTAGAAAATTTGGTAACCTATGAATCATTTTATAAACACGTGTAAACCATATTCTAATAATATAGTTGGTACTATTCATTCATTCCATTCCAATGGCCACATTATATCTATAACATTTAAATAATAATATTTAGTTGTTAGTTTAAGATCGATGCAACATATCATGTATGATATTGAACATAATGTTTCTTTCATAAAACATGTGATTATACATTTAGAGTGGAAATGATCACGTAATGGACTTCCATTAAGGATCAATATGATGTGATGATGTGAGGTAGGAGGGGACCGTTTATTATTGAGGTGTGAGCCACTTTAGGGATCTCCATAAATATTAAACTATAATAAAACTAAATCTCATCCAAGAACCAAATAAATGTCTCAATTTTAAAGATGAAATGATATAGGGTTTTAATATCATCAACTAATATATTTTGCGGATTTTTTTTCAATTAATTTAATCCTTTTCATTTTTAGTAACACCTAGTTATTCTATTGAATTTTTAACTAGGCTATCCAAAACTTCAATATTATAATGGTTAAATATTTAATTATTTGAGGTAAATTAATACATTAAAATAAACACAGTAAATTTTAGACCATACAATAATTTTTATATATTATTTAAAAAAATATGATTTTTTAATAATTTAGTAAGTTTTTTTATAAACAATCAATGGTTTCAATTTTGGCACTATTCAATTCATAGGTTTTAAAAAATATAAATATAAAAATTTAACATTGAAAAAAATTATTATATTTATAAGAGTTCTAGGTAATCTAGAAACTTAGTAATATGAATTAAAAATATATATATCTATTTTAATATTTTTTTTATAACATTTACTTGTTATCACTGTTAATAAAATAATTACCACAACAATTTTGTGTAATTATTTAATATATATATATATGTTGAATAAAAGTGAAAAATAAAATAATAAGATGAGGATAAATATACTAACTTTAAAAATAATTGTTTTCGATGAATTTATCTTCTGGAAAATACAACATTTAAATTGTTATAATTATTAGATTATGAATATGACAACTTTAACATCACTTTTTATAAAATAATATAAGTGTCAGAATCTATTCTATATGGTTCCGAAAGGTAACTTACTCGACCGTTTGATGTTTATGATTAGATATTCCCAAACAATGATATTTTTTCATGTTTTTGAGTGTTTGGATGGTTATTTTCATTTTAATAAAAAAATATTTATTTCTCATCAATTAATAAATTTTTAAACCATAAAAGTCTATGTTTTTAAAGTAGTTATTTATTTACACAAAATGTAAATAAATTTACATGATAAATATACACATTTTATCATTCAAATTTTAATTTATAATTGAATTTATCTTCTATATAACCTTATAAAAGAATTATGTTGTTATAAAAATTTGAGTAAGTTATATTTAATTTTTCATTAAGTAAAATAAATTAAATGTTCTAATCTCACCAAAGTGGCTTCAAAACGACAACATTTCTACCCCATGATGATTTAGATCAAAAAAACTCACTAAATTATATTAATACACGTTCTAGGGTAACATTATAAAAGTAGTCTTACGCATAATTTTGGAATTTATAGTAATACCATACAAACAACAATTAGTGATGTTATTGTTCATGAAGCCCATAAATAAAAGAAAAATATTTACATAATTTAGACCTAATGAATAAAAATATGGAATCCTGTTTAAAAAATTCAAAACAAAATTTTTCCAATAATTTATTTAAATGTAATCTCATATTCGGAAAGAGAAATCATGTTTTTAAAGCTAAAACATTGGAAAATATTGAAATGTTTATAAAATTTAATTCAATGTAAAATTATTTATAATGAAATAAATTATATTTAATTATTTTAATATATTATATTTATAATTTAAAATAATTAAATATAAAATTTTACCCATATTAGTTATTTATATTGAAAGAGATGTTTTCCATTAAAATTTGGTGTATCTTTATTATTCATCAAACCAAGAAAGTTACCAAAAAATATTGAAAATTCATAGAAAGTAAATATTTATATCATGAATCCAAAAAAAATATTTATTATGTATTATATGAATTATTAATTTCTCCTAATATTAATTTAAAAATGGTACAATATTAAAAAACAGAAAATTACCCTTTTGAAAAATATAGGGTTTTATAAATAAAATAGGGTATATGTGTATCCTATAACAATAATATCTATTAGATTAATATGAAAAAATATTTTTTTATAACATATATATTTCATAAATTTAATTTTCTAATAGTAATTAACTCAATTTATTAAAAAATTACAAATATAAAATTGATTTTTATTTTTCATAAATAATTGGTAGCGAATAACTTCACCATACATTATCATAAGTTAGTTATATTTACTTATGCTAACCTAATAGGTAGGTTAAAATGGTAATTTTTTACTAAGGGTATATCATGGTCTGTTTAAACTCATGATTGCGTCCAATGCAAGCCATTTATGAAGAAATTTTATTTAGAGATGATATTTTATAAAAACAATTGAGTGTTACAATATACACACCATAAATTGAATTTCACCCTCAAAATTCATCACATAGATACTAATATAAGAGGATATATCTTCCTCATTACATCATCAAGTTCCCACAAAGCTTCCTCAAATCGGTGATTCCACCATAAATCATAAACTAAGTGAGTGGTCTTATTTCAACAAAACATTTTCCTATTATCCAGAATATATATCAGTTGTTCTTCAAACGGAATATCTTTCCCAAATTGTAAAAATTATGATTTTAGTATTGGTGAAGGATAAGCTATAAACATTCTCAACAGAAATACATGGAACACATCAGTAGCTTGAGAGAGATTTGGTGGAATCCCCAATCGGTAAGCTACCTTCCCAACACAATCTAGAGTTTCAAAAAGACCGATATACCAAGGGTTTAACATTTCCTTCATTCCAAATATCATTACTCTCTTCCATGGAGAAATTTTTAGAAACACCATATCACCAACTTCAAACTCTAGTTATCTTCTTATGTTGTCTGCATAACATTTTTTGTTGACTCTAAGCTTCTCTTGTGTGTTGTGGAATTGATCTGACCTTTTCGTCCATTTCAGAAACAAGATATTAACTTGATAGCTTTATTTCCCCAACTATATCCCATATATTTGATATTGAGAACTTTTTTTCTATATAGGGATTCATAAAGAGTCATTTAATTAATAATTTTAAAGAAATTATTATAAGAAAATTCCACCGAATGTAGGTGTTGATCCCAATAACCTTTGAAATCCATAGAGAAATCTCTAAATATGTCATCTAGTGTTTGAATTTTTATCTCAGACTAATCTTTTATCCAATGATTTAAGTAGTGTTGAATCATAACACTATATCCAGAGCCTATTTAAGATTTCTCTAGAAATTTGAGGTAATCATCGGTTCCCGATTAGATATAATAGAAAGTGGTACTCTATGAAATCTTACCACTTCTTTTACATATGTCCTGACAAGCTGGTCAAGATGGAAATTATCTATAATAACTATTAAGTGTGATGAATTTATAAGAAAATCAACAATAGCCAATATATCATAATGTCCTTTAGATGTTTGGGGAATTTTGATGACAATTTCCATAGTGATTTTTTCCCATTTCCATTCCGGTATGGGTAATGGTTGTGACATCCCCATAGACATTTATCTCTCATCCTTAAATTACTGACAAACCATGAACAAAGAGACATATTTGATAATATATCTTTTAATTTCTTCCCACCAAAAATAATCATTTAGGTCCCTATAAACATATTTTCTTCTAGGGTGAATAGATAATGAAGAATTATGAGTCTCATCCAATAGGTCCAACTTTAATTATATAATGGGAGTAATACAAACCTGATTCTTTATCCTTATTATTCCATCACAATCTAGGTTTAATTATAAATCATTTCTCAATTTCCTTTGTAGCTCTATGTATTCCTTATATTCCTCTTTAATCTTAACTTGTAAATATGGTTTAATATTCACTTGAGAAATATAATATATTTCCCCTTTTTTTAAATTCTCAAGATCCATCAATTAAAAATTCATAATTATTGGATCTTTTATGATCCTATCATGTATAGGGTATTATGGTCCTTTTGACTCAATGAATTTGCCTCATTTTTTTTATAAGGCCCCATCCTGAAACATTATATAATATTGAATTATGCTAATAGTTCACATTGAGAATATTTTCAAGTTTATAGTTTTAGAGAATTATGCCATAACTATTACATTACATCACAAATATTACAATGTAGTCATTTCTACTGAGTATCCATTTTTTCATAAAATAAAAATTATTAAAAGATAAAAAGAATTATTTTCTTGATATAAATATTCTTGAATTATTCCTTTCTCTTACCCTACCTTATACCCTATGAAAAACATTTTAAAATTGTGGGATGAACATAAAAAGATCAGTAATGGTAATAAAATAAAGAAATAAATCATTAGTCCATCAATACATAAAAAATATAAGTACTTTAACATTCCTCATGAAATCAGAATATCTATGAATAAAAAAATCATAAATCATAAAGGTAACTTGGGGTATCTTTTTCATACATACATTGTAGCATTCATAGCTACGTAAAGAGTTATGTTTGGAATTCCAATCATAGTATATTTCCTAAATATCTTAGGATAAACATCAACATTTACCTTGATCACATTACCCAATGAATTTGAGAGATATCTCGGGACCACCCACCCTTGGTTTATCACATAACCACCCATATGTATATACAATTACCAATAACCATAACATTATCATAACACATGATCAAACATAAAAAGAAAGATTAAATTTACACATTGAAAAAAAATTAAAATTTCCATATATTAACATAATCAATACATTCTAAAAATCATTTTCCATGCCAAAATATATAAAAAGATTATACGGTATTTATTTTATTTTTAAAAACATTGAAACTTGTTGAGGAAGCCAAATATCAAATAATGCTCGCGGTGGTGGAAAGGTCATTTTCACCGCATATGTTAAAAATAGACATTCCATTTTCCATTTAATAAAACTATACATAGAAAAATATTCCCATTGAACAAAATGAAAAGTCAAAGGGTTTATACACTATATAAAACAATTTCATGTATTAATCAAAATATTCTTCAATGGAAGAAGATTAAGACGAAGTCCCTTAAAAAGATCATCTTGTAAATAAAATAGATCAATTATATGTATTCACTATTAGTACATATAAATTAATTATAAATAAAATATAAAATATAAAAATTTATATTTTCACATAATAATATCAGAACAGAATCAAAGACATAGTGTTATAACCCAAAGAATTGAAATTGGGTTAAGAAGTTCACTTAACTCGTGTCTGACTTGACTCAATCATTCTTTAATCACTGTAATCATAATAAAAAGATAATTTCTACATTCTTAAGAAAATTTTTAAAGATTATTATTCATTTAATGTCACTTATCACATTGTTATAAACATTACCTAATCAGTTGAGTTAATTACGGTCGTTTTGCTGATATTTGGTACTTGAGTGAAAAATAAACTTCTAATAATTACAAATTGTCCATGTAGAAAAAATTATATTATCTTGAGAATTATATTCTTGATTTAGATATCATATATATCATATATATCCAGTATATTTGTATTTATAAAATTCTATATCACTTGGATATATGAAAATTAAAACGCACCGTTCATGGAGACGGTAAGTCCTACGTACACATGAACACTAGTTTTATTTCATTTTTATTCATTTTAAAAGGAATGAAAACCAAATCATACATAGTTATATTATTATTATATTGTAATATAATATTTTATAAACACTACTTAAGATCATTAACACCATCCTTTATACGTCACATGTATGGTATGTACAATTCATATCACATTGAGGGGGCAATAATCTGTACTTCCTCAAATGAAAGAATTGTATCTACCCATTATGGAAACCATAAAGGTATTCTATAAATGGAAAATAAATAAGCATTTAGATAATTTAAATATAATATATGTAACATATATATATATATATAGTGACATCATAATGTCCACCATGAGAGGAAACATGAGATAATTGAACAATCATTGTTTTGTGAGTTGGTAGTTCATCGTCCACATAAACAGTATGTTTTAAATCCATTAGATGAAGGTGTGTGTATGTTTAGTAATAATACTTCTCATAATAACAACTAGTATATAAATTATAATGGTCTTGTTATGTAATTAATGAATAATAATAGAATAGGTAGTGAAAAAGGAACATAAAAGAAGAGAACTTGAGGGAAGATGTCACCTAAAAAATAAGGTAACTCCCATTGGTTTGCACCAAAAGTATTTCTTGAAGTTCCTTCTACCTATGGAAAGGCTTATAGAAGGAATATATGGTTGTTTGGAGCTTATTTAGGTAGATTTAGGACGATACAAGGGTCTTACGAGGTGTGGGTAATAGGTTAAAGGTCGTATACTTTTCTAAGATGGAGGACGGGCTCTTTAGGAAAGTTTGAAACTATTATTTTATTATAAAATGATTTTCAGTTTAGAAAGGTCCAAAACTCATTAAATTAGAAGATAATTTTAATATAAGTAGAAATAAAATTATCTAATAATAATTGGAGAGGTTTTTTATATTTTTTAATAATTATCGATTTTATTTATCCCTTTATTATCTTATTTAACATTTACTGTGACTTCGTGTATATTCATACTATATGGTTACTATATTTACTAGAAAATTCCAAGGGACCCATAATTAATCATTAATGAAATTTGTAACATCATATATTTCATTTTACTAAATCTTATATTTTTAGGTCTATTTTATCATTTAATAAAATATTAATTGATTTAAAAACACATTAATGTCAATTTTCATATTATGACTTTTCTAAAAATACAAACCAACTTGATTCTATCGAAAAAAAATTAATTAATTAAAATATAATGATTCTTTGTCATCTATAAAATTATTTTATGGCATAAAAGTTTGAAAATAAATTATTATTATTATTTGTAATCTCATTTATTTAAAACGTTCATTAATGAGGTAATTGTTACATCGTCCTTATATCATAAATAAATTTTTTTATTTGAGTTTTAAAAATTTTAAATAAAATACCATGATGTAGGTAATATTTTTATCTTTATAATGACTATTTATATTCAAATATATCAGTTATATAACCCCACATTAAAATTGTTTTATCAAAACAATACATGTTTATGATATTTTTATTTTTACTTTAAATAAAATGTTGTTAATGTAATTATCTAACCCAAGCGGCTAACAAAGCTCAAAGGTGCTACCAAAGTATTTTATTGGTCATACATGACACAACAAATATGGTTAGGAAATGTTTTAAGGTAATTTAATTTTGTTATAATATTATTTTTACATTGAATTACCCTATTAACCTTTAACCACGAGAAATAAAAATAAAAAGTTATTATTCACTAAAAATTATTTTCATCTTATTGACCCAAATTTTACTTAATGATGACAACCATGTATGACTTATTTTTTAAATTAATTTCTTAGAAGTGGTATAATTTTTTTTAATGAAAAATTTGTTTTATAACTACCATGTAGTGTTTTTGACTATTCATAAAAAATTGATCGTTTTATGAAAAATACAAAAAAGTTAACCAAAGATAATTTTGATATTATGAATTCAAAAATAATGCCTATTTTACCCAATAAAAACATAGATGTTTCATTAAATATTTTAAAATTAATTTACATTGTTAAAACATCAAAGTGTGTTTTTAAGATGTAAAAACTACAAAAAGATTGACATGTGTTTACATCCAATTTCAAATTGTAATTACTTCCAATGACTAAAATTGGATTTAATGGTAAAATATAATCCATTTACACTTTAAAACCATTTTAAAAGATAATACTACCATATAAATAAATTTTATTAAAAAGAAGTTTTGAATTAAAATGCAGAATTTTTTAATATTCACTAAAAAATGACCTCTATCAGAAAAATACAAAAAATTTACCCAATGTAAATTTTGATATCCCTCTTCTGAAGAAGAATTTAATTTTTTTGAAATGGTACATATAAAAGTGAAAAAAGTATATTTGAATAGGGTTCTCCATCAAAAGGTGATAAATTGACCTTTTAAAGATTATTAGAGTACATCATGCATAAAATTGGATTATCATTTTAAGCCTCTCAATTTTATTGGATAAATGTAAAAACTTTTAACAAATATGTATAATAATATTTTAGTTTGTTTTTTCATTCCCTCTAATAAATTGGAAAGGATTTATCTACCATTTAAAATAATATTACGTTATTATTTTTTAGTATGAATTAGCCTTATGTGCAAACTGAGGTTTCAGAGATAACAATTATTTCATGTCAGGAACTCCATCAAACATAGCATCCCCTTTGAATTAAAATTAATATTTAATTCAAAAATATTAAGAAATATGAAAATGGATTATTATTTAATTACCTAGTGTGTTACATCTTTCCCCTTCTGGAAATTGCATACACTCAATTTTATTCACATATCTAATAAGTGGGGGTATTTATCCCTTATAGCATTCTATGATTCTCATGTTGCATCTTCAACCATATGGTTTCTCCAAAAATCATTACCTAACAAATTACCTTATTCCGCAACACATTCCTTCCTCTGTCACGAATCTAGACGTGTTGTTCCTCATAAGAATGATTCTCACCCAATTAAACTACCTCCAGACTCAAAATATGAGATGGATCTCGAAAATACTTTCTCAATATTGAAACATGAAAAACATTGTGTACCTAGGATAAGCATGGAGGTAAAGCCACTCTGTCAGCAAATGATCCAACTTTCACTAGGATTTCATAGGGTCCAATGAACCTCGAACTCATCATTCCCTTCTTCACAAAAACTCATCACACTTTTCCATGAAGAAACATTGAGAATGAAATGATCACCAACCTTAAAAGAAAGATCTTTCCTCCAGTTATCCGCATAACGTTTCTTCCTGCTCTGTGCTGTTCTTATGTTCTTCTGAATCAACTGAAATTTTTCTTCCATCTCTTCTACCGATTCTGTTCCCACCAACTTCCTTTCACCTACATAATCCCAAAATTCTAGATACCAACACCACATTCCATATAATTACACCAACAGATCCATCAGTATACAGGTATAAAAACTGTTGTTAAATGAAAATTAATCCAAAGAAATACATTGATCCTAACTTCCCTAGAAATCCATTGAAAAAACATTTACTGTATCTTCTAATGTCTGAATTGTTCATTTTGACTGCCCATCTGATTGCAGATGAAAACCGCTACTAAAATTAAATTCATTACACAATCACTTTTGAAGGCCATTCCAAATGTTATAAGTGAACATCATATCACGATTTGATAGAATATAGATGGGAACCCCATGTAAACTGACTATATCTTTACCATACAACTGAGAACGTTGATCTGGAGAAAAAGTATCTTGAATAGAAAGGAAATGTGAAGATTTATTTAATCGATCAATAATAAACTAGATTGCATTGTTACTTCAAAAAGTATTTGGTAATCCCATGAAAAAATCCATGGACATATTTTCCCATTTCCACTCAGCCACTAGTAAATCCTAAATCATCCATTTTGTTCACTGCCACTCTGCTTTAACTTATTGAGAAATCAAACACTTAATAGTAAATTCAGAAATGTCTCTTTTTATTCCATCCCACCAATAGTACTCTTCAAGATCTCTATATATCTTAGTACTACTAGAATGAACATAAAAAATAGAACTATGAGCTTCACATAACAACTCCTTCTTCAACTGTGAATCAAAAGGCACACATAATCTTTTTCCAAATCTCAAAACATAGTCTCTATAAATATTAAACCCATGTAACACACCCTTCTAAAAAATTCTTTGTTTTTCTACAACTCACTATCTTCCCTCTACACTTTCTTAATTCAGTTTGATAGTGATGATTTCACAACCGCCTAAAACAAAACAGAGTAATTCCCTCCACCATGAATCTCTATGCAATCTTCATAAAATCATTAATCAAAGGATCTTGTTCCAAATGTAGCATGGTTAATGTTTCTTTACTTTTTCTATTCAAAGGATCAGCCACTTTAATTTTCATTCCTATATGGTAATTAATTATAAAATCATAATCTTGGATTAATTATATACATCTCTTTTGTATCATGTTCAATTCTTTCTGAGTGAATATATATATCAAAAAAAATTGGTCAGCATATATTTCCCATTTTAATCCATACAGATGATGCCTCAAAAATTTTAAATAAAAAACAACATCATATAATTCCAAATCATAATTAGGGTAACTTAACCCTTGAGGGATAAACTAACGTGATGTATAAGAAATTTCTTGGTCATTCCGCATTAAGACACAACCAATTCCTTTCAATGAAGTATCACAGTAGATAAAAAATTCACCATATCTGGAAGGTAAAGCCCAAACTAGAGCATTCAACAATTTTCTTTTCAATTCCTGAAAATAGTCATCACATTCTGTTGTCTAGATGAACTTAAAATATTTTCGAGTTAACTTAGATAGTGGTCCAAATACCATGAAGAATAATAAAAAAACCCTCTATAATATCCTACCAAAATAAGAAAGCTACGATTCTCAGTTATATTTGTTGGTATTGGCCATTCTTCAAAAATATCAGTTTTAAGAGGATTCGAAATTATTCCATTTTTTTAAACAATGTGACCGAGGAATGAAATTTTTTTAACCAAAACACACACATACTGAATTTCCCATACCATTTCATTTCATTTATGTTTTCTAGAAAACCCTAAAATGATTGTCATGATCCTCATTACTTTTATAATAGACCAAAATATAATCTATAAACACAACCACCATTTATCACCAAAGTCAACTAAGTCATCACTACAAAAATCTATTCAATTCTGATTTCCGACCATCTCAGAATTATGATTTGGATATTTATTCTCCTCTATATGTCTTCCCAGCATAACTGCCCTATTTCCTCTATGAAAACCCATTTTGAATATACATATCATATAAAAAGAAAAATGGTAATCTATAAATTCTATATCATTTCAATCTTACCATAAATTAATTTAATAATATCATAACTCATAAAGTTGTCAAAACTGACCTCAGATACCAACTATAAGAACCCACCCTTAAACATTATAGAGTATTTAATTAAGTTTCAAATTCATATTGAGGATATTTTCATGTTTATTGTTTTAGATAATTAGGCCATAACTATTATATTACATCAAAAATATTACAAAGTACACACTTCTACTCAGTGTCCATTATTTTCATAAATTAAAAATTATTAAAAGAAATCCAGAATTATTTTCCTGATATAAATATTCTTGAATTCTTCCTTTATATTACCATGCCTTATACCCTGTGAAAAACATTTCAAAAACTTGTGATGAGCTTAAAAAAAGTATATTAAGGGTTATAAAATAAAGAATGAAATCATCATTCCATAAATACATTCAAAAACTAAGATCTTTAACATACCTCATGAAATCATATGATTTATGAATAAAAAATATAAATCATAAATCATAAAGTTAACTTTTGTCATCCATATCATACTTAGGTTCTAACTTTCAAAAACTCATAGGGAGTTATTATTGGAATAACCATGACAATATATTCCCTAAATATATTAGGATAAACATAAATGTTTACCTCTTTAATGATACCGAATTCATTGGAGATATATCTCAAGCTCACCCACCCTCGGTTTATCATGGAACCACCCGTATATGTAAATAATTCCGAAAGAAAATAAAATAATAATAATACATAAACAAGAATATAGGAAAAACATCATTTCAACATTGCAATCACAATATAAAATTTCATTATATGAAAATAATAAATATATTATAAAAACCATTTTCAATAAAAAAAACATAAATAGATTATATGGTATTTATTTTCCTTTTAAAAATATTACATCGTGTTAAGGAATCCAAATACCAAATATCGCTCGCGTGGGTGAAAAGGTTGTTCTCACCACATACGTTAAAAAAATATTTCATTTTTTGTTTAGTAAAACACTACATAGAAAAATATTACCTTTGAATGAAATGAAATGTAAAGGGGGTTTATACTCTGTATAATATAATGTCTTTTATAAATCAAAATATGCCTCAATAAATGGAGATTGAGAAGAAGTCCCTTAAAAATAATATTTTAAATAAAATATATCAATTATGTGTATTCACTATAAGTACATATAAATAAAGTATTAATAAAAGAGATAAAACCAAAATTTATTCTCTCAAATTACCATAGCATAACATAATCAACGGGGTAGAGGTATAACCCAAAGAATGGAAATTGGGTTAAGAAGTTCCCTTACCTCGAGTCTGACATGACTTGTTCGTTCTTCACTCTCCTGAATAAAAAACTAAAGTTTATTTCTACTTTATGAAGATCATTATTCATGTTTATTATTCCTTTAATATCACTTATTACAATGTTAAAAACATTACATAGTCATTTTATTTAATAACGGTTGATTTGTCGATATTTGGAACTTGAGTAAAAATTGAACATCCTTTAATTAAAAATTGCCTATGTTGTCAAAATTAAATTATCTCAAGAATGATATTAATGATTTTGATATCATATATATCATATATAACCAGTATATATGTATTTATAATAGTCTGTATCATTTGGATATATGAAAATGAAAAGCATTGTTCATGGAGATGGTAAGTCGTACGTACACATGAACGCTACTTTCATTTCGATTTTTTTCATTTTTAAAGGATTCAAAAAAAATTATACATAGTTATATAATTATTCCATTAAAATATCATATTTTATATACATTACATTAGTTCATTAACACCATCCTTTATACGTCCCATGTATGATATTAATGATTCATATAACATTGAAGGGGAGATAGTCTGCACTTTCTCAAATGAAATTATCATATTTACCCATTATGGAAACCATAAAGTTATTACATAAATGAAAAATACAGAATCATAGAGATAATATAAATATAATATATATCACATAAAAATGATGTTCCGTCATAATGGCCAACATGAAAGGCATAGGGGATAATTGAACAATCATCATTTCTTGAGGTTGTAGTTCGCCATCCATAGAAACTGTATGTTATAAATCCATTAGATTGAGGTTTGTGTAAGTTTAGTTTGATTAATTTTCGTTAAAACAACGTAGTATATAGAATATAATATTGTTTTCATGAAATCAATGAATATTAATATAATATGTAGTGGAGATGGAAAATAAAAGAAGAGAACTTGAGGGAAGTCTTTAACTTTAAATAAGGTAACTCCTTTTGGTTTTAACCATAAGGATTTCTTAATGTGTCTTCTGCCTAAGGTAAGGATTATATGAGGAGTAAAGGAATTTTTGGAGCTTATTCTTACTGAGGATGGATGAGGAAAGTGTCTTGATAGGTTTGAGTAATGGTTTAGTGGTGATGTCTTTTTATAAGAGGGGGGATCTTTAGGAATGTTTGAATGTATTATTTTATTATAAAATGATATTCAGTTTCAAAAGGTCCAAATGTAAATAAATTCAAAGATAAGATTAATATAAGTTTAATTAAAATCATCAAATAATAATTTTATTGGTTTTGGATATTTTTTAATCCTTATATTTTTTATTTAACCCTTTGCTAACTTATTTAACTATTAACATGTCTTCCTGTATATTCATACTATATGGCTAATATATAAACAATAAAAGTCCAACGACCCAAAATGGATCATTAATGATATTTTAAACATAATATATGTCATTTGGAATATTCTTATATTTTTAGGTCTATTTTATCTTTAAATAAACTTTTAATAGACTTGAAAACTCATTTATGTCAATTTTCAAATCATGACTTTTTAAAAAATCCAAACCGACTTCATTATTTCCAAAAATATTCATTAAGTCAATGATAATAAGTAATCATCATCTCCAAAATTCTTTTATGGCATAAAAAGTTCCAAAATAAATTTATTTAAATATTTATAGTCTCATTTTTTTTAAACATTCATTAATGAGAAAATTATTATATCATCATTGTGTCATAAATAAGTTTATTTATTTGATGTCTAAAAAATATAAATAAAATACCTTAATGTTGGAAATTTTATTAGATTTCTAATGAATATTTATAATCAAATATACCAATTGTATAACCCCGCATTAAAATTGTTTTAGAAAAATAATACATGTTTAACAAATTTTTATTTTTACATTAAATAAAAAGTTATTAATATAATTAACCTACCCATGTGGATTCCCAAGGCCAAAATTTCTACCCATGTTTTATTGATTGGGCATGACTCATACAATAAAAAATTGAACGTTTTCAGAAAAATACCAAAAATTCATCCCAAGATAATTTTTATTTTCAAAATTCAAAAATAATTTTTATTTTACCAAATTAATAACATATAAGATTCATTATATAATTTCAAACTAATTTCTATTGTCAAAATTAGAAAGCGTTTTTTAGGAAATAAAAACTACAAAAAAATTGACATGTGTTGATGTCCAATTTCAATGTGAAATTATTCCAATGACAAACATTGAATTAAATGGTAAAAATATAATCCATTTACACCTTAAATCCATTTCTAAATATAGTAAAACCATATAAATAAATTTTATTAAAAGGTAGTTTTGAATTAAAATGAAGTATTTTTCACAATTTATTAAAAAATGAACTTTATCATAAAAATTCAAAAAAATATCCAAAGTAAATTTTGATAACCCACTTCTAAATAGGAAGTTTATTTTTTCAAATAGAACATATAAATGTGACAGAAAATAGATTTGAATGGGGTTCTCCATCAAAAGGTGGTAAATCAACCTTTTAATGATTATTAGAGTATTTAATGCTTAAAATTGTATTCACTATCATTTTATTCCAACAAATATTATTAGATAATTGTAAAAACATTTAACAAATATGTATAATCATATTGTAGTTAGTTCTGTTAATTCCTGCAAATACATCTGATAGGCTTTAACTACCATTTATAATAAAATTATGTTATCATTTTTCAGTATGACTCATCCTTGTGTGCAACATGAGATTTCAGAGAAACCCATTTTTGTGTATCAGGTACGCCATTGAAAATGTCATCCCATTTAAAGTGATATTAATTTTTAATTAACAAATATTAATAAATATGAAAATATATCATTCTTTATTTAATTGGGATGTTACAGTTTCCTCTCCCATGATGGTAATGTATTGAGCAGTTGTATTTTTTTAATCAATTATTTTCTTCTTCTGTGTCGCTTATTCAAATCCTTTTGTGTGAAAATACATAGTGACCTTTTATTATTAGTATAAATTTCACAACATTAAAAATATATGTAATACCTCCGTATCTTTAATTAAATCTCTACAATAGATAATTCTAAATCATGAGTTGGGTAATTTTTCTCATATATTTTTAATTGTCGTGTGGCATAGCTATCACCAAATCATTTTACATGAGAACACATCCCAACCCCTTTTTGGATGCATCACTCTAGATCACAATCCTTTCTCAACTGCATGGTAGTTTGAAAACATTTTCACTCGCTAACCTTCTTTTGAGCTCTTTGTAATTCTATTCACATTCCTCCATTCACATGAACATAACTCATTTCCGATTCAATATGGTGAGTGGATTAGACAATAATGAAAAATATTTAAAAACATAATTAATATACATTCAAACAAATAAAACATCATATCTTAGTTACCATTGTTAGTCTTAACCAACATTAAATAACTTCTATTTTTTAGGGATCCACAGATATTGTAACGCCCTGACCTTAGTTACCCAGAGTCGGTGTATTATTACATAACATTGGAATGATCACAACGAAATCATGTCTCAAAATACCGATAAGTTTAGTATTATTGGAAAAAAGATTCATACATAAGTTCAACTTTACAACATGAAAAGAAATACAACACGAATTTAATCCATTAGAAACATCAAAGCCTCCTAGATTATGCATGAAAAGCACTCATAACTAACTCTTCATATCCTGGGAAAATGAAAAATAAGAAATGGGTGAGCTCAAACACTTAGTAAGGGTATGCAATATAGCGGAAGATAACATAAATGTTATGCATGGTGAATAATTGAAACCACATGCCTTTACTAGTAATAAAAAGGAATAAATTTATTGTAGGAATATTATCTGAGTAAATAATGGCATAATAAAACATAATCATGGGTATTCTACTAGTGGAATGGCCTCGTAAACCATTAATATTATTTTCATAATTAGAGAATGTATAATGTCGGATATTCTGATACATTTTGTCAAGGCCTCGGCCAAGACTTCTAAAAATGACTAAGGCCTCAGCCAAAACTATATATCAAAATGGGAATGGCCTAGGACAATTCCACAGCTACTTGTCCCATGAGACCTACCGATTCATCAAGGAGCTATAGTGGGCTACACCCATCACATACTAAGTCCAATATATTCCTCATATGAAATGGTAGAAATATAAAATAAATAGAAGTATTATATCTAGAATACTAAATATCAATAATTTAACCATAAACAATGAATGGTATAAAAATATCACATCCACAGTCAAACATATCACAAGACCTTCAATAAAATATGAATGTTTTGTATCATAATAAATCAACATCAAATAAACTTAAAATTAATCAAAGGATGTTGAGATCGATGAAATAAAAACTTTTTTTAGAGAAATGTCTCTTTCTATATTGAAATCATTTAAGAGTCACATAATTATAAAGAAAAAATTTATTTGGATAATATTCTTATAATCTTGTAAGGGAAGCTTCGACGATGTTATAATGGCAGAAAATATCCACACCTGCCGTATAAGTTAAAAAACATTATTAGCATAATTTTTTCAAAAAGGTCATAAATTACCTTGTTTGGAAAATGACGGAAAGATTATTTTCAAAACACATAAGGTAAATTAAGGGTATAAATGAATTTAAACCATTTTCTAGTAAATAGTTAAAATGTTTTGAATTTTTTTTAAGAAGCATGGATGTGGATGATAAAAAGGTCCCAATAAAAAATCACGGATTGTAAAGAGATTGTGAAATTATCCCTTACCTTGTACTTTTCCTTGGTTGCGGGTAAGTTAAACTCCTTTATAATGGTGAAATAATTGTTATTAAATTATAAAAGAATAATATACGTTAATATTATATCATAAATGATCTTTTAAAATTGCTTTGTTAATAATATCTTAGTATTATCATTGTTTCGGGCGTTAACGGATTCGTTTTCCATTATATTCTTTGTTATGTGAGTCAAATTTGTTATGGATGGGATGTATGTTATTAATAACCAGAATGATATCAAGTCTTTAAAAATTATTTTTAATCATCAAATGTAAATTATTCTTGCATGGAATCGATGGGGAATGAATCTCATAGTGTTTGTAGAGACGGTAATCCGTACGAACGCACGAGTGACAATATCATTATTTTGATATTAAAATAATATATAATTGGATGATATGTCATATATATAGAATAATTATCATGTTATATTTATTATTTACAACAATTACAAATAATTATTATACCCACCCAAATAATAATTTATTAAATAACAATTACACCAGGATGTAGAGACGGTAAGGCATACGTACACACATATGATGACAAGTCATTCAAAGGATGGATAGAATAATGAATATGGTTGTAAAATATTTATTATAACATCAAAGTATATATAAGATATTGGAGTTATTAATTTATAATGGAAACAACAAAGAAAGGCGAAGTGGAAGAAAAAAGGAACTTGAAAGAGGTGATGAAATATTTACCTCTTCTTCGGGTTCTTCCTTTTGAATTGATCAAAAGTCTCCTTAGGTTCACTTTATGAATAAAGGGACGCCTCTGGGATAAAGGAAGGATAGTTGAGACTGTACTTGGGTAGGGTTTGGCTCATCCAAATGGCTTTGACGGTGTGAAATAGGGAGATGGTGAGTTCCCTTTTATAAGAGGGGTGAGGGGCACCTTAAGAAAAGCTAGAAATATTATATTATAATATAATCATTTTCGGTTTTTAATGTCTCCAAAATATATTATTTAAAGGATAAGGTGGTTATGGGTAAAAACCCAGTCAACCAATTTTTTTTAGATAGTTTTGGGTCATTACATTAACATTAGTTATTGTATTCAACTCTTAGATAAATAGTTTGACATTTACAATGTCTTTATGTATATTGATATTATATGGTTAATAAACATACTATATACTTCCAATAGAACCCCAAGTTGTTCATTAATGATAAAGCTATCATTATTTAATTATTTTGGATGATCCTAGGATTTTTAAGAATATAATATCAATTAGTAATATAATATTTGTTTTAAAAACACTTTTATGTCAATTTTGACACTATTTGGTATTTTGTTTTTCCTAAATTCGTAATAGCATTATTACTTCAAAAACATTCATCTAACCAACCCTAACATGTCATATTGACCTATTAAATTAATGGAATTCATAAAAATTCTCCAATTACATTTATTTTGATATTTATAATATCAAATATTTTAATATTTTATTAATTAGGTAATTACGACATCATCATTGTGTCAAAAATTAATTACATTATTTAATGTCTAAAAAAATATAAGTAAAATACCATTATATATGAAAACTTTTTATATTTTAAATTAATATTTATAGTCGAATTTATATTATTTTTAACCCTATATTAAAAATGATTTTGTTATTAAACATTGATTTTAATAATTTTAAGTCGTATTTGAATTAAAAAACAATAAATGTCCACATATAATCCAAGTGGACCTAAATGATCATATTTTATTCCTAAGTTTATTTTTGGTCGAATTACACTTATATAATAGAATTAGGACATTTGTTTGGGTAATAATAATATCATTTTTACCTTTAATTACCATATTTACTTTTAATCGTGCTAAATAAATGTCAAAAGTTACTATTCACCAAAAATTATTTTCATCTCATTGAACCAAATTTTACTTACTGATATCAACTATGTCTCTCAGATTTTAGAAATTCAATTCACAGAAGTGGTAAAATTATGTTTTATTCAAATTACCAAATGCACATAGGAGGTGGGTAAAAGACAGTAAATAATTCGATAAAATTTCATATATCTAAACTTATTATAAAATGAATCCAATGAATTAATTTGAAAATATATATGTTTTATGTATCTATTTTGACCTAAAATAGAATAAAATAAAATAACTAATTATTTAAATAAAATGCTGGTTTTGACCAATAACACAATGTTTTTCACTATACATCAAAAATTTAATGATTTCATAAACATACCGAAAATTCAGCCAAAGATTATTTTCATATTATGAATTAAAAAATAAAGACTATTTTACCAAATTCAAAACATATAAATTTCAGTTATTAATTAAAAATTAATTCCTGTTGTCAAAACCAAAAAGATTATTTTTATAAAATAATAACAACCAAAAGATTGACAATTGTTAATGTCCAATTTCAATGTATGATTACTTACAATGACAAACATTGGATAAAATGGTAAAAATATAATTTAGTTATACTACCAAACCAATCAAATTTATATTTTAACACTATAAATTATTTTGTTTAAAAAAGTTGTTTTCAGTTAAAATTTAGAAATTTTTACTATTAACCCAAATAAGAAAGTTATTATAAAAACACCAAAAATTTATCTTAACTAAATTTTTATGTCTCGATTCTAAAGAAGAAGTTTATTTTGTCAAATTTAAAATATAAATGTTTCAAATATTGGATTTAAAATGGGCTTCCATTAAAAGGTGGTAAATATGCATTTAAAAAATTCTTATTTTATCGGAAAAAAATGAATTTGTTCTTATATTCTGTCTATGAAACTCATAATATGGATTATAAAATTCTAAGGATTATATAAAATTCAAAATTCTGTTAATACTATTCATAACCACTTCTGAATGGCTATTTTGGTAAGTCGTGGTGTGTTTGAACTCAATGTTGTGTGTAGTGAAAGTCTTTGAATTACATTGATGAAATAACGTACTATGAAATCATGGGTTTTTACATTCTCCCCTACATCAATATATTGTGTCCTCTCAAGTTGAAATTTTTTGTTGAAAATAAAAGGTTAAAAATAGTAAAATACATTTGTGGAGAACCCACATCTAAAATTGGTTTAATCAAATGTATTCTTAATAAAGGGGAAAGGGAAATTAAAAGGTCACCACCAAATTATGATCTCGATTAAGATAACATTGGTAGAAATTAAAGACACGTAATTGGAGGAAAAAAGAAAATAATTATTGTGAGTGATTGAGGTAATCAATAACAAAAAAGTTTAAAATTTAGGGCCTCAAAGCCATAAATCTACTATGATTTAAAATATCATCGATTCAACAAAACAAAAGTTTTTAGGTTAACACATTTTTTGTTTTAATAACCCTTAAATAAAGGATAAGAATTAATTTCTTCATAGAATAAGAGAAAAAATTATTCTTAACAAGTAGAGTTCCATCCATTAACTATTTTCTACCAAAAACTCATCTTTCACTATATAAGATAATAGAACATAAAAATACTCTACTAATCATAATTTTATATGGTTCAAAAAAATAATAAATTATAATTCATATATCAAACCCTAAAAAACTTCTTTATACAATCTAGGACATCACATAGGATAGTGGTAGGTGATGCACCCTTGTCGACCATCAGATGTGGGTTCAAGTCTAAAGGATTAGCCAGATGCGACTAGCTGTCTCCCGACCTTCAGGTTGTCCATTTATAAAAAATTTAAATAAAAATATTAAGAAATTATTTTACCTTAACAATAAAATCCAATGTCAAACTTAATCTATTCCAACCTTTAGAATTATCCAAAATACTTCTTTCCAAACTCACAGTCCAAAATTTATTTAGATTTAAAACATAATGATGATCCTTTTTTCCATGTAATAACATGTGAATACCATCATTGTGTATTTTTTTTAAAAATAGTAACACCCTGAATTACCATAAAAACTTATTGATTACATTAATTCTCTCGTATTCCTTATATAATTCTAGATATATTCATTATATAAAAAAGCTTTGAATACTCCAACAATGATGAAATAATAAAACCATTAATTAGTTCCAAGGTAGTCAATAATATCCAATAAAATTATCTAAATCAATCATCTCTTATTACAAAATCAATACCTCAGTATCGGGACCATATTAATGTTTTTTTTTCATTAAATATGTATTTTCAAAGAAGTTTAACTTTCCATGGAGTCACTGTTCTTGGTTCTACTAATCTAAAGTCATTAATGAAACTGTACTGATGTACAATCCTTATATACACTATAATTCTTATAACATGTAAATCATTAATAGAATACTCAAATGACACAATAATTTAATAACAACGTAAGAAATCTAATCATTCCTCTTCATCTTCAGTAGTATAATAACTTTATTATTATCTAATAGTAGCATTTGGGCTATAATCTGATGATTTGGACAATGATTCGCGTAGTGTCCCAACTCCTTGTAGATGAAGCATTGTACACTTCAAACCTTTTTCTTACCCTCGCAATCACGTACTTGGTGTCCTTTTTCTCCACACTTATAACAAACTCTCATTCCCTTCAAACCATTTACCAAGGTTATTCTTTCCACGGTTGTCACATATGGGAAAATCCTTCTTTTCTCTCTTCCATTTATCCATCATTCACTCCTCCATCCTATTCTTCTCTTGCTTCCCATAAAATCCATAACACTCAGATAATTATTTACATATCTTATTAACACATGATATTATTTCATCATATGATGATAATACGTGGTAGACTATTTACTTTCTAAATTTTGCCTTAACACCATGAATAATATGATAATTATTACTCTTTGGATCATGTGTATTGTTGGAGGTCTCATTACATATATTGGGCTCTATTTCTAAACAACAGCATAAAATAGATTAGTTTATGAATGGTAATACACAATTCCAAACTTGTAAAATACTTAACAAAAAATAAGCAGTTTATGGATATAATCCATAATCATAAAAAATGTCTACCTTGAGGAAGTATATACTCATAAACCCTTCATAATGGTTTGTAATGAAAATTTGAATTATCCTAAACATATCCCCTTGGAGTGTCGTAACCAAGAGTGAATCAAGGCCTACTGTTGTGCACCAGTTCCCGTTTGGGTCTCACTTAATGCGGTGATTTGGGTTTTAGCCATAGTTACATTTGTGCCAGAGAAGCCTCTACCTGCTCGTATCTAGACTGGGATGTATTACTTGGAAAACTCACAAAATTTCTATAATAAAATTTTTTTTATGAAGTTCATCTATACTAATTCTAAAATTCTATCTTAGGGATATGTGCTCTAATTGGAGTTTAGCTAAATCTAGTTTCCATGGTTTTTACTGAACTTTCTCGCATACCAACTGTAATTCCTTGACCCTAGTTACCCAGAGTTGGTGCATTAATACATAAAATTGGCATGATCACAAGGAAATCATGTCTCGAAAGACCGGTTAGTTTAGAATCATTGGAAATTAGATTCATACATAAGTTCCATTTCACAACTTGAAAATAAAAACAACAAGAATTTATTCCATTAGAATCATCCAATCCTCCTAGATTATGCCTCAAAGTCAATAATAACTAACATCTTCATATCCTGGGAAAATGAAACATAATAAATGGGTAAGCTCAAACACTCGGTAAGGTTAAGCAATATAGAGGAAGATAACATAAATTTTCAGAATGGGGAATAATTGAAACCACATACCTTTACCAATAATAAACATGAATTATTTTATTGTAGGAATATGAGATGAGTAAATAATTCCATAATAAAACATAATCATGGGTATTATACAAGTCTAGTGACCACATACCATCAATATTATTTTTATAATGAAGGAATGTATAATGATGGACATTCTAAAACATTTTTTCAAGGCCTCGGCCAAGACATCTAAAAATGACTAAGGCCTCATCCAAAACTATATATCAAAATTGGAAAGACCTTGACCAATTCCATATCTAGTTGTCTCATGAGACCTACCGATGCATCGAGGAGTTATAGTGGGCGCCACCCATCACATACTAAGTCTAATAAATTCCTCATATGAAATGGTTGAAATATAACATAAACATTCGTATTAAAACTAGGATACGAAAGGTCAATAATTTAACCATAAACCATGAATGGTATAAAAATTGAAAATTCACAATCAAACATATCACGAAACCTTTAATACAATTTGGATGTTTTGTATCATAATAAATCATCTTCAAATAAACTTAAAATTCATCAAAAGATGTTGACATTGATGAAATCAAAACCTTTTTAAGAGAAATATCTCTTTCTATTTTGAAATCATTTAAGGGTCACATAATTATAAAGAAAACATTTATTTTGAAAATATTCCTATAATATTTTAAGGGAATCTTCAACAATGTTATAATGGTGTAAAATAACCGCACCCTTCGTATAAGTTAAAAAACAGTCATACCGTAATTTTGTCGAAAAGGTCATAAAGAACGTTGTTTGGAAAACTATGGAAAAAATTCCTTTCAGAACAATTACTGTCAAATAAGGGTATAAATGACTTTAACCCATTTTCCATTAAATAGTAAAAAAAATTTCAAATACATTTTTAAGAATCATGGATGTGGATGATAAAGAGGACTGAGTAAAAACAACCTTGGATAGTAAGGAGATTGTGAAATTATCCCTTACCTTGTACTTTTCCTTCGTTGAGAGTAGGTTAACCTCCTTTATAATGGTGAAATAATTTTTATTAAATTATACATTAATCATATACATTAATATGATATCAATTATGATCTTTTAACATTTAATAGTTAATAATATATTCGTATTATAGTCGTTTCAGGTGTTAACAGATTCTTTTTCCTTTATATTCATTATTATACAAGTCATATTTGTTATGGATGGGAATATCTTATTGATACCCATAATGATAAAAAGTATTTAAACATTATTTTTAATCATCAAATGAAAATTAGTCTTGAATGGATACGATGGGAATTGAATCTCATCGTGTTCGTGGAGACGGTAATCCATACGTACGCATTAGCGACAATATCATCTTTTGATATTAAAATAATATATAATTGTATGGTATATCATATATGTAGAATCATTATCATGTTATAGTTTTTATTTACATCAATTAAATATCATTATTATACCCACCCAAATAATAATGTATTGAATAACAATTACACCACGACGTGGAGACAGTAATCCGTATGTATTCATGTATGGTGTCATGTCATTCAATGAATGGATAAAATGATGAATATGGTCATACCAAATATTAATAGCATGATTGTATATAGATGATACTGGAGTTAATATTTTATAATGGAAGAAATAAAAAAAGAGGAAGTGGAAGAAGAAAGAAACATGAAAGAGGTGATGAAATGTTTACCTCTTCTTCGGTTTCTTCCTTTTGATTTGATCAAAAGGGCTCCATAGGTTGGCTTTATGACTAATAGAAAGCCTCTATGATGAAGGGAGGATATTAGAGAGGGTATTTCGGTAGGGTTTGGCTGATCCAAATGGCTTTGATGGTTTGAATTTGAGATAAGGGGGAGTGTCCTTTTTTAAGAGGGGTGAGGGGAACCTTAGGAAATACTAGAAATATTATTTCATAATAAAATAATTTTGTATTTTGAATGGATCCAAAATACATTATTTAAAGTATAAGGTGGTTATACGTTGAAGAAAAACTCAACCAATAGGTTTTAAACAGGATTGGGTCCTTATATTAACCTTATCATTTAGATTTAACTCATAGAAAAATAGTTTTACATTTACCTTGTCTCTTTGTATTTTTAAATTATATGGTTAATAAACTTACTATATAATTCTAGTAGAACCCCAAGTGGTTCATTAATGATACAGATATCTTTATATAATATTTTTGGATAAAAATTATATTTTTAGAAAAATAATATCAATTAATAGTATAATATTTGTTTTAAAACCTATATTATGTCAATTTTGACAATATTTGGTATTATGTTTTTACTAAATTCATAACAGCATTATTACATAGAAACAAATTCATCTAACCAACCCCAAAATGTGTTATTATCTTATAAAATTAGTGGATTTCATAAAAATACTCAAATTAAATTTATTTGGATATTAATAATATAAAATATTTTAATGTTTCATTAATTAGGTAATTACTGCATCATCATCATGTCATAAATAAATTAAATTATTTAATGTCTAAAAAATATAAATAAAATACCATTATATAAAAATACATTTTATATTTATAATTAATATTTATTTTCAAATTTATCTTATGTATAACCCTGACATAAAAATGTTTTAGTCCTTAAACATTGATTTTAACACTTTTAACTCTTCTTTGAATTAAATAAAAATAAATATCCAAATCTAATCCAAGTGGCCCTGAAGGATCATATTTTACTCCTAAGATTTTTTCTGGTTGAATTAAACTTATCCAATAAAATTAAAACATGTGTTAGTGTAATAATAATATCATTTTTACCTTTAATTTCTCTATTTACTTTTAACCGTGGTAAATAAATGTCAAAAGTTACAATTCACCAAAAATTATTTTTATCCCATTGAACAAAATTTTAATTACTAATATCAACCTTGTCTCTAGAATTTTTTAAATTCAATTCATGGAAGCCGTAAAATTATGATTTATTCAAATTTTCAAATTAACCTAGGAGGTGGGTAAAACAATGTAAATAGTTTGATAAAATTTCATATATCTAATCTTATTATAAAAGGACTCCAATGAATTACGTTGAACATATATATGTTGTATGTATCTATTTTTACATAAAATCAATTAAAATAAAATAACTAATTATTTAAAAAAATTCGGTTTTAACCAATAATGCAGTGTTTGTCACTATTATTAAAAGTTGGAATGTTTTCAAAAACATACCAAAAATTCACCCTAAAATTACATTTATTTTCAGAATTAAAAAATTAAGTCTATTTTACCAAAATCAAAACATATAAATTGAATTTATTAATTTAAAATTAATTCCTATTTTCAGAACCAAAAGGCTCATTTTTAAGAAATAATAACTACCAAAAGATTGACACTTGTTTATGTCCAATTTCAAAGTGAAATTACTTCCAATGACCAAAATTGGATTAAATGGAAAAAATATAATTTATTTATACATCCAAGCCATTAAAATTTATAATTGAACACTATAAATTATTTTGATTAAAAAAAATTCACTTAAAATTTAGTATTTTTCACTTTTCCCCCAAATAAGAAAGTTATCATTAAAACACCAAAAATTTATCAGAAGTAAATTTTTATGTCCCGATTATAAAGAAGATGTTTATTTTGTCAAATTTAATATATATAAGTTTCAAAAATTGAATTTAAAAAGGGGTTTCAATTAAAAGGTGGTAAAATTAAATTTAAAAAAAATACTTCTTTTATCTATAAAAATTAATTTGATCTTATATTATTTTTAAAAACTCATAATATGGATTCTAAAATTATCAGTATTATATAAAATTCAAAATTCAATTAATACTATTCATCACCACTTTTTAACGACTAGTTTGGTTAGTCGTGGAGCATTTGAACTCAATGTTGTGTGTAGTTCATGTTATTGGATTAAATTCAAGAAATAACGTAGTATGAAATCTTAGGGTGTTACAGATAGCCTCTCTTTAGAGATTATGTGATTCAAAAATGAATATTTATGTAGCCAAAATTCACTCTTGGTAAATTTTACATAATGAATCTCCTTTCTCATGGTATTCAGTGGAATTCACATGTGATCTTCATGTTATTATTTTATCTTTCAATAGACAAGAATATAAACTATAACGACTACCATAAACTAATCGTGATAATCTCTAAAGAATCTACTAATTGTATCCATGAAGCTAGTCGGGGAATTAGTTAGACCAGAAGGCATCATTATAAATCCATAGTGTCCATACCTTGTACAGAATGTCGTATTTGGTATATTGTTTTTCTTAACCTTTAATTATGGATATCCTAAATGAAGATCAATCTTGAAAAAGTATTAATCTCTATATAGTTGGTCAAATAATCATCAATGTGGGGAAGGGGATAATTTTTCTTGATTGTGATCTTGTTATGTTATCGATAATTAATGAAGTGTCTCATTGATTCATTTTCTTCTTCACAAATAGAACATATGCACCCCAAGGAGATGCACTAAGGAATATGGATCCATTATTATGATTATGTTGGAGTTTCTTATTTAATTAATGAAACTAAATTGGGATTATTCAATGAGGTGTCCTTAAAATAGGAATAGAACACATTTTGAGTTCTATTGTTAACTCAACATCAAGATATGGTGGGAGACCTATTAATTATTTCATCAGGACGTCATAAAACTATTGTACAATGGGTGTATTATTTATTGTGAGTTTCTCCTCAAAAATTTTAGTTTGGTAACCTTCATTTATAGTGATCAAGACCCATAAGATGGATGAAATTTCAACTGGAAGGTTATATTCATCCTTTCATAGATAGATGATCAAAGATTCATCTAGAATATGAAATGTGACTTCCCTTATTTGAAATTGATATGCGATATAAATAGAGAAAGTAAATCCATACAAGGAATCACATCAAATTTTACTATAGAAAGGATTATAAGATTTAAAGGATGTACTTTCCCACAATCTTCTTCCTTAATAAAATTATAAACTTTTGATAAATTGGTATGCCATTAACAGTTGTCACAGCTAAATCAACAACTAATTATTTAGGTAATATGGTGATACCGTTACAAAGTTATTTAAAAATTTGTGATTTGGTGGATCTAGAATCTACAAAAACATTTTCAACATTAGAGTTGATGGTAAGTTTACCTTTCACCACTTCATTATCATACTCCACATCTCTACTAATTATCACATGTGACATGCCTTTGTATTTGGCCTTAAGTGTTTATTGATGTTGATCATCATAAAAAATCCTTGGTTTATATAATTCTTTAGAATAATACCCAATTTACATTCACATGTAACATTGATGTCTACAAGGTGCATTTTTTTCCTATTTATAACAGTAAAATTACTTTTCCCATCACTTTATCATTCAACTGCTCGATGACCTTCTTTCCACACACAAAACATTTACTGGCCCATATATGACTATTTCCTCCATATTTCGTTCCACACATTGAACATACAAGAAAACTCATAATGTTTTCAATGTGGTCATTATATTTTCCCTTTAATTCAAATTTATTATTCTTATCAAACCCACAGTACAATTGGGTTACTCCAATCGCCATCTCAACCTTGAGAGCACATTGAATGATTCCTTCATAGATATAAAAGTATAATTTCTCTAATTCCCTTTAGACACATAGTTTTACGCCACTAAATAATTGATCATGTTTACTCATAGGTTAGATAATAATTCCATAAGAATACCATCAATGTCTTGTAATTTTTTTGTTGGACCCAATGGATTCATCTTCCTTTTTTTGAATCTCTAAGGAACTCCTTCTCCATCTTTTTTTGATGAATATGAGGAATATACTTATTGAAAAATATGTTCATAAACTTTTCACATTCCACAGATTCAATTTCATCTATTTGCCTTTTATTCTTGATAAGGTTCCACCATAGATCACATTAATCATCCAAACGATATACTACTAAGAAGACATTATCATGTTATCAACATTGGAGAACTAAAGATATATTTTCTGTGGTATTGATCCATTTTTCAGCAACTAATGGATCATAAGACATACTAAAAAAAGGTGGAAAATACATCATTTAGGATAGATTATGATGTTGTTCCCTCATTTTCTCATTTAGAATTATTTCATGATTCATATAATGAGAAAGTTGTGTAACGATAATTACAGGATTTTTTATTCTAGATATCCTTACATTTGGTTTCTCAGGAGGAAAATCATTGTGTTTCCTTTTTAATACTATAGAAACACAGTTCCTTATAGTTTCAACGATTGAATAAAACCAAGAAGCATAGTGCAACCAAGAATAATAAAAATACGAAATCCACAAAATAAAGATCAATGTTTCTATTTATGAATCATTAGGTTTTATCCTAGGTCATTCAGGACCACATATAAAACACAAGTACTATAACATATTCTTCGACATATCCTTCGTCTTCTTACTGAGGTTTTCTCATCCTAGTTTCCAAATGTTAACTATACCTTTCCTCTGATACCAACTACAATGAACCGTATTTTACATTGATATTACATCAATGATTAATAATATTCATTAATAATTATAACAAATTCATGACATGAACATATAGGTATAGTTTCTTTAGGATCTATAACACATAAACATCTTTTTATAAGGAAACTTCATTATCTCCCACACATTTTTTCATAACTAGACCCATTTTTGACATATATTACATTAAACCCTTTCTAATGACCTAAGGAAAAGAAAAATAAGAAAGGCAGAGAAAATATGTTCATTAAGAGTAAAAAATGGAGACATCAATCATATTCTAAGCATAAGGCATATGATTGTAACATTTGAAAAACATCACTTGCTTATGAAAGATCATGATATTATTCCATGGGACAAATCATGAAAGTTAATAAGAATCAATAAATATAATTCTAAATGCCTTAACATAATAAATGATTTTTTTGGAATACACATAAGCATATAAAATAATTTCATATTACTGATAGATCATTGGACAGACCATCATAGTGAACAAAGTCCATTACTGAACTGAGTTGACTCCTCATTCCAGCCCTGCATTACTATACCGAGATCATTTCCAATTCTATCCATGCCTATATCAAGAGATATAAAGATTTAACAATTGAATTATGGGTAGATATATGTCCCACCCATCTCATAATGAAATAATTGTTACATGTTCCACAAAAACATAAATCATTCATCATAGAATAACCTAAGAAATAATATTGGTTTCATAAACATCATTACACCATAAGAAATATAAAATAAATGGATTTCATTAATAAATTTTCATTGTAAACATAATCATATATTATTAATAATGAGGATAAAAACATAACATTATTTAGATAATGTCATCTTAGATTGAAAATAAATTTTAAAAACACATGGAATTAATTCATGAGGAAAATATCATTTCATCATCAAAAACATTATTTTTCTCAAAATGACTGAGAAATTTAAAATAAAAGAAATTAATTGAAAATAAACATAAAATATTTTAAAATTATATTCATGTAAATAAGCCATCAAGAAAGCATAAATTTTTTTCATGCCGTATAAGTTAAGAAAACATTATCGTCATACTTTTTCCAGAAAAATCCTATAGTACCTCAGTTCATATAATAATAAAATATTCCATTCATACCATTTAATAAAAATCATCAGTTGCTAAAATTTAATTTAATAAATTTGAGAAAAATAAAAATAATATTTCATATTTAGGAAACATGGACATGGATGGTATATATACCCTATTAAATACTTACTTATAAAATATCTCAAATAATAATGAGATTGCAAAATTATCCCTAAAATTAGGTTTGATATCCTTCATATGTATCCGAGAATCCCGTATTATGATTTAAATAATGGATTTTTTATACCCTATAGTAATAATATTTTATATGACACCAAATATGGTCATATTATCATCTATTTGATAAGAACATTTCATTATTACTTGTTATTTGGGTATTAACTACTTCATTCGTTTATGCATGTTTTGTCGAATATGATCTAGTTCTCCTAATTATGTAATAGTTATATAATAAAAAATTTATATGAGAATAATATATATTATATTTATTAATTATAAATAATGATTTAAACATTCTTTATTAAAGATCATGTAGAGTTAATCACATCTTGTTTTGGAGAGGGTAGGCTGTACGTACCCATGAGAGATGATATCATTCCCATGATTGTTTAATCATTTTGAATTTAATGGTTTATAATATTTATGAAAAATATAATGTTATAATAATATATATTTATTATTTCAATCAATATACATATCCATGTAAGTTTGTGGTGAAAAATATATTTGACGATGACATGGAGACAGTAAGCTGTATATATTCACACTTGGTGATTTCATTCTTCGTAGGATGGATATAAAGTGAAGGATTGTTATTACATAATCATAATAACATATATTTTGATAAGATATACTAGAATAAAAATTTAATAATTCAACAACTCATGAAGATGAAGTGGAATAAGAAATATGCTTGAAAAAATTAGTAGAGGAGATTACCCCTTCTTTAATGTGATTCCTCTAAATCTCCTCTTACAACACTAGTGTTTGTCATTGAAGAAAACTATATAATGTTACTATGGAAGTTTAAATGGAAATATTTATGTGGATAACTAATCGTGAAGTCTCAAAGTGAATTTAATCTTTGAAGGAGGAGGTTCCCTTTAATAATTGAGATGAGGGTCACTTTTGGGATATCCAAAAATATTAATTTATAATAATATAAAACAACATAAAAACCTCCAAATTACCCCAATTTATAAAATGATATGATAAAGGGTAGAAATATCTTGAACCAATAGATTTTATACACGTTTTTCTATCAATTAAAACATTATCATTTTAATGAACACCAAGTTGTTCCATTTTAATTTTAACTATGGTGACCAATATTTCAAAATTTAAAGGGTGAAAAGTTTACTAATTTAATGTTAATTAGGTCATAAATAAATAAATTAGAACATTTTAGACCATAGAATAATTATTTTATACTTTCAAAAATGTTAAATTATTTTTATATAATGTAATAAAACACTTTTCTAACAATAATCGATGGTGACAATTTTGACACTATTCAATGCATTAATTTTTAAAAATATTAGGATAATAATTTACCTTCAAAAACATATTCCATTTTATTCATATGAACTAAATATCATCTAGAAAATTCACTAGACATCTTAATTATCTAAAAACATATTAATTTTAGTATTTTTAATAACATTTAATTGTTATCTCTCTTAATAAAATTATTAGTATATTAATTTTATGTAATTATTTAATATAATTATTTTTTAAATTGAAATTGAAATAAAAATACCATGATGTCAATATATTTACTAGTTTTTAGAAGAGTATTTTTATTCGAACTTGTCTTCTAGAAAATGCAACATTTTTATGGTTATACTTTTTACATTATGGATGTGACAACTTCAACATCACATTAAAAAAATAATATATTATTCACAATCATTTATATAAGGATCTATAAGGTCACTAACTCAACACTAGGATATTTATGTTCGAGATACTATAAAAAATAAAATTTTTTCAAGTGTTAGGGACTTTTTATGGTCATTATCATTTTTTAAAAATTATTTTTATGTATTTCTCATCAATTAATTAATTTTTACGTAATCCAAGTATAAGTCGTTAAAGTAATTATTTATTTCCTAAAAATTAAAATAAACTATAATGAAAAAAATTATATTTTAGATGAATATTTTTACTATATTTTATCTTTTGAATAAAATTATATAAAAATTTATATAGTTATAAAATTTGAGTAAGATATATTTAATATTTCTATAAATAAAATAAATTAAATGTCTTAACCTCATCCATGTGGATTCCAAATGACACTATTTAGAGCCACGTATGATTTAGGACAAAACATGCTCATCCAAGGATAATAATATAAGTGTTAGGGTAACATTATAATAGAATTGTTACCCTTAATTACCAGATTTATAATTTTACCTTGTTAAAAAAAATTGATGTTACTATTCATAAATCCCAAAAACATAAATCTATATAAAAAAGTTGGGCCAACCGAATAAGGATATGGAAAAAAATTCTCAAAATTCAAAACACATAAGTTGTTGTAATAAATTCAAAATTAATCCCTTTTTGGGAAAGAGAGAATGAGTTTTAAAAGATAAAACATTATAAAATACTTGAATTTTTTTACATTTTGATTCAATGTAAAATTAATGAGAATGACATTAATTATATCGAATGATAAAAAACTGTTTTATTTATATAATAAAACAAATAAATATTATAATATATCCATATAAATTATTTTTATGTACCTTTTTTAATTAATATATTATTTATTTTTACAATTCAGCAAAACATAAATTTTGTTAAAAAAATAATAAAAATTCATGAAAATTATATTTTTAAATCCCTCTTCTCGAAAAAATGATTACGTTGTAATATAAAAATAATTAATCCATTAAAATATTAGTTTAAAATAGGTCTAACATTAAAATGTAAAAAATTGCACTTTTGAAAAATATAGGTTTTTATACATCAAATAGGGTTTATTCATACCCTGTGAAAAAAATATCTATTGGATTAATAGAAAAAATATTTTATTATGTATATCAAATATATATTTTATTAATTTCATTTGATAATAGTAATTCACAAGGTTTATAAAAAATGAAAACATAAATTGGTTTATATGTTTCATAAATAATCGATAGCGAATGACTTCACTATTCATTTTCATAAGTTATTTATATTTATTTCAACGAACCTAACTACTAGGATAAAAATTTTATCTTATACTAAATCCATGTTGTAGTTTTTTTACCTCGTGATGGCATGCAATGTAAAATATTGTTGATTTACAATTACTTATAGAATATATTTAATAAAAAAATTCAGGTGTTATAGACCAAGACTTTTTATATAATTATATCACATCTTCATAGACAAATATTCATTATATAACATAATAATCCATGCAAGAATCATTTATATATAGTACATTAGAGAAAATAGATTCATATAAAACATGTTAATAGTATAACTACATCATCACAAAATAAATTCATTACTATTGGAACCTTTCTAAGAGATATAATACCTAATACATATCTTCATAACCATGGAAATTGAAATATAAGAATTGGTATGCTAAGAATCTATGTATGGGTCAAAAAGAGATATATCAACATAATGTGTGTATAAGGGTATGATAAAAATTTAATTAAATTTGAATATGATACTCTATAAATTAATAGACATAGACATGTTTAATCACATAAATAATGGTATTTCAAAAGACATGATTCATAATGGAATCAATGAACAATATCCACAGTTTCATAACGTTGGAAAAATAGATATATTTTTGTCATACAAAGAGACATATAAAATTTTATGTCATGGATGTCTAATTATACATTCATAACGTTATAGTCTTGAAATAACCACCCAAATAACTTTTTTGGGCTTGAGATTCCCTCATGGTCACCCTCTTATAGGATATGTATAACCTCATGTGTACCCACTTTTAGGGTTTAGTTAACCTCTAGTTCACCCGTGTATATCATATAAAAACAATCATTATAAAATTAATTAGAGGTTTATATAGGTCCCACCCATGAAATAATCAATAAATTGGTGTTTCACAACATAAAATATCATTAATCACAACATAACCCATGGAAAGGAAATTCGCTTCATGAATATTTCATCATTGAATACCCGATAGAAATGAAATTATGTTTTAAAACATTTCATTATAGGGAAACACCTGAAATGAAATGGGTTTTATAAACATATCAAAAATTAATCATATCTTATCCAATGAAAAAGAAATTAGTTTCATCAATATATATTCATCGTACTCTGAACCCATCTAGAGAAATGATAATGATGGTTCAATTAGATCGTAACTGCATGAAAACATAAGCAACAACAACGTTTGACATTTTTGTTGAATAGAAATTCCATTAAAAGTACATCAAAATATTCATAAGGAAGTTATCATTTCCAATTTTAAAACACACATATAAATTTTAAAAGATATATTAAATATTAAAAAAAACAACTTCATTGAAAATAATAATGAAAAATTTTAAATTAGCCTTTACACTATTTAGTTGTCATGATGGAGGAAAAAACTACTCATGTCATACATATTAAAAAAATATAGGATGATGAAAGGAAAACATGAATTTTCCTAAAATAACAATATGAGGATAAAATTCATGATGTTCTTGTTATATAGATCATAATTTTCGTCAACAAAAAAACTCAATATTAAAAAGTCAAGATAATCATTGGGATTATACCATATATCCCTTATAATATTGGTAACCATTAAATTTATAATCACTATGAATGGAAGAAATATATATATATATATATATATATATATATGTAAATCAATATAAATTTCATAATTATAATCATAAATTAAAATGATGGAATCAAATGGTGAATATGGCTTGTGTCTTATAGAAAAAATAGCGACATGAATATCCCTTACCACTAGTCTCAACATCCATTTTATAAATTCAAAACCCATGTATAATAAATAAAAAATTATTTAAATATATCCTATAACCATAATAATATATATCACACCATATATTATTTACATACAACCTTATATTATTGGTTTATTATCATTTCCCTTATTAAAACTGTATTATAGCTACTAACTACATTAGTTTCTATTAGTAGATCTATTTGGTATATTAAGTCAATATAATTTGATCCTAATTCCATAATATCTATAATTTAAACCATGATATATATATATATATATATATCATAAATATTCTTTAAAATTTATTTAGAGTGTTCCATAAAAGTGGTAAACATATATTTAAAAACGGTATTCATGGATATGGTGGGTTGTATGTATGGATGAGTGTTATTTCCATTTTCTCGAACGATGTAATGAAATGGAGGTAAATAATATATCAAATTTATATATTCATTATTATTTATGTCATATCACATATATTAATTTAATTTATAGTTATTAACATCCATTTATTTTGATGTAAGAAACAAATCACATTTCATTGTGAGTCTATAATCCAACGTACACACTAGTTATGATATCATATTCAAATTGAATGTAATGTAAGAATATAAATATATTATTATAATTCAATAAGTATAATAAAGACGTAAATTTCATATCTATATGTGTGTGGGTTTGTGTGTTTTTTTAAAATATATCATTATATCATGATATTAGAGGCAGTGGTGGAAAATGTGATACATTGGGTTGTAAGGCAGTGGACATTATACACACAATCAACAGTTTCATTTCCAAATTGATGGAATTTACTATATGTAACAGTATGCAAATGTTATGAATTATTTTTCATAGTAAATTATTTTTTTTCTGAAATCATGTATTACATGCAACACTCATTTTAACAAACTATGATATACATATAATATTTTTATTTAAACATGACCACTATACCATAACTGTTAAATTTGAAGGTATTAATCAGAATAACCACATGTTTCAAATTCTGTATAATGGTTTCAGATAATTAAAATATATATACATATATATAGGTACTTAATTGTTAATAAAATCAATATATGATTTGAAAATACTTTTTACTCAAAATATGATTTATATTGTTTTTGTAAAAATATAATAATTTTTTTTCAAAATTTAATAAAATAAAATAGGAAAATATATATTCATTTTTTTGAATCAACATGTAATAATTAACTTGGGGTGAATTATTTAGAATTTTTTAAAAAGATTAATTTTTCATTAAATCATCAAAAATACTTATTTTTATTAACATTTATCTTTTCATTTAAAGTATTTACAAAGATCCATCTTTTTTTAAAAAAAATTACAAAAATTTGTTTTCAATTTTATTATTATGAAAATTAATTAATTTCATTAGAATAAAATACATATTTACTTATGATATTAAAATAATATATAATTTTGAAAACATTAAATTTTTAAAATTGGTAGTTTTACATGTTTTTGGTTTTAATTTAAAATTTAAAATTACCAATTATGTTAACTGAGTTTTAAATTTTTTTCCCCTTATTCATAATCAGAATAATTAATCTAATATAATATTAAAAACTAAATTTTATGTCAAAATTTGTACAAGAAATAGAAAAAAATAATTATCAAGATTAAAGATTAAACGGGTATTCCATGAGGGTAAACAAAATATAATAGAAAAAATGTATTAAAATCATTTATAATTCCAAATTTATTTATATATATTAACCGTAACTCATCTATATTTTTATAATCAACCACATTTGGGCATTTAATATTTATAAAATTTTGGTGAACTATTTTATTTTCAAAAAACCTATATGTGTTATGTCTCTTACTTATAAAAGGGAACCAAATCGTCTCACATATTGACACATCCAAAACCCTTTTATTATAACAAGATATTAAATACCTATGATTTTTTTGAAACTTTTTAAAATAAATTAATTTTATGATGTATTCTGTTATATGCTACACAATGGTAAACTTGTGCAACAAGTAAGATCAACTTAGGTTGTGTTACCTATGACACTGAGTTTCATTGAAAAAACATTTTATTATTTTAAATTTTTAACCAATAGGATTATAATTTAACTATTATAATGGATGTTATGAACTTGATTATGAAAATAATGATGGAATTGTTTACACATGTAAACCCCTTTTTTATAAAATATTTTTATTGCACATATGTGTTTTTTATGTAAAAAATTTAAAAAATCACTCATGTTGGATTATATTAAATATATATATATATATATATATATATATTAATATTCATCTTATGTGTCTTTTGGATAGGATATATGGACAATTACAATTTTCCCCATAAAATAAATATTTTCAAAAAAATGCAGCTTCTTCGACATTTAATGGCAGACCGATTTAAAACATATTTGTAAAAAATTTATAATTATTATATGAAAAAAATAACTCTCTTATTTTAAATTTGGATATCAAAATATACATTCATTAATTTTTTAGTAATTATTTTGAAAATATTCACGTTTTTCATAAATATTGAAAAATAATTAATTTTAATTGTAAAAAGTTATTGATTTGAAATATTTTCTAGTGATAAATTATAGTATTAACTTACATTAAAGTATAATAAGATTAATTTTTTATCAGTAAATTAAAATTGGCTCATTGGAATCAACTTCACCTTGAGTTTGCATATAAAAAATTTTCAATCTTTGGAACATTTTCAGTTTACAAACATGTTTTCTCATTCCCTCATTGAAATAAATTTTAAGTTAATTTTACCAAATTATGTGTCTTGAATTTTGAAAATTGGATTCAATATTTTGATTATTAATTTATAAATTTTATAAATTAGAACCCTTAATTTTTGGAAAATATGAATCGAAACATTATTAATTTTTACAACGATAATTAAGGGTAAATCATAAATAAATGGTAATAATAATATTATAAATATTATAAAACTATATAAATCTATGGCAAAATATTATCGAATAAATTTAATTCTACCCTCAATACATAAGGTTCTAAAATGAAATATTTAATGAGAACTGTTCCATTAAAATGACATAGATTTTATTAAAATCAATGAATGTGTCAGAATTTCACACTCTTACTTTTATTAAGTATAAAATAGTTAATATGGGTATAAATAATAGATATAATATACTATATATATTAGAAGGAATTATAAAAGTTTTTTATACATCATGGATATTTATTTTAAATTTTTATTTAAGAAATAATTAATATATATAACTACATAATGATGATTCAGTAATTATAAAATTAATGAAAAAATCAATTATGTGTTATTAAAAGTAATAAAATAAATATAATTTTAATTACATAATATGATAAAAAATATATGTGTCTATAACATGTTATAATATTTTAGAATGAATATTTTTTATCCTATATTGATTTATTCATTTTCATAAATTTAATGTAAAGAATAGTGTCACAATTGAAATTAACGATATTTAAGTAAAATTATATATTAAAAAAATATAAAAATAAAATAAAAAAGTAAGGATAGATGAGATAATTGATGGTCTAAAATATTATAAATAAACAATTTTTTATTCAATTTAAACCATATATGTTAAAATATATACCATTTTATACTGTAAATGTTGTTATAATAGTAAACATTAAAAGATATTAACTAAGGGTCAATAAAAAAGATATGTTTTAAAATTATAAAAAACTTGTTATAAAATATATTTATTTGTGGTATTACAACCCTATACCCCATTATCTTCTAATAAATTTCTATTTTCATTTATTTGGTGTCATATTTAATTTATTTTAATTCAGGCTTTTGAGAAATTCCAAAGTACCCATCACCTTCATTATAATAGGACACCACCTCTCTAATCTCATTTCACCACATTGAGTCTTATATATCAAACAAAATCAACTAAATTCACTTATCCACTTATATAGCTACAATTTATATGTTCTTTTCTTCCTAATGGACCCACTCTATAGTCCTTTAGTGTAAATATTATGTAGATGTGTCAAAGAATGGGTAATCGCTCTAACTGATCACTATATTTTTATATTATTATATAGCTCATAAAAATAAATTATATATATCATAAAATAATAAACTATGAATCCTATATATTCTGAAACTTTATTATTATTATGAACACACCTTTACAGAAGTAATTTCCCATCAAACAAGAAGTTAAAGTATCACTTGACAATACATATGGCTTACTATATCAATGTTTTGATAAACATCGTTTCTCATCTTCATATTTAATAAGTGGGAAATATGATTTATTTAATATATTTAAATGATATTTATAAAATAATTATAATTATATAATTTTAATATCAAAACTACTTTTTGACCACATATTCTTTTGGGAAATTATAGCATCAATCGGGTGTACATTTGTCTTACCATCTGGACAATGAAATGTGATTAGTTTTACATATATCTTTCACATGGGTGGTAATAAGTATGAACTTTTATGAATAAATATGATATATATAAATATAACATAATAATTATTATTGAAATTATGGGATCTTGATCAGATGATAATTATTGGTACAGCCACACCGAAACATGCTTTGAATACAAAGCAGATATCACATTGAACATTGATATTAATAAAAAAAATAAATGAATGATAATATCTTATATGAAAATAATAAATGGTATAATTGATATATGTGTAAATAATAAATTTATAATGGAACTCAAATTATTATATATGAGGTTTGAATGAGAAAAAGTAAGCATGATACATGATGTAATGGATTTCTATCTCACTTTTATTTTCAATAAGATATAATCCATGTTATGCACCTTTTTATTATTTATGTAGAATATATTCCCCATGAATATATTTTTTGTTTCTTATCCAAAATTTAATGTTATTCTTATATCCACATAATTTTTTTCTTTCATATGGTATATTATTCTATTGATTATAAAGTGATGACTATTTATTTAACAGTAACATCAATCTTAAAGATTGTGTAGTTTTATGTTTCTTTTGGGGAATATTTTTCATTCATGTCTATTTATTATAAATTTTTTCAAATTATTTTCATTATTTGACTTTTTATTTTTAAATTGTTTTACCTATTTTATACATTTTTACTGAACGGTCTGAAAGGAAGATTTTTATCGTTATCCAAATGTGGTAATATGAAACATTTATGTAAAAGGCATGTAAAAATGAAATTTTAACTTATAAGAGATTAATATATTTTTAATATTTCATGAATCCTTAATCCATTTAATAATCCTTTAAATTATCCATGGTTATTTTTAATGATATTTTTTTCATTTAAAATATTGGGGCAATTTTATGAAAATAATGTGTTTAAAAGAAGAAATGATATTTTTTAAAAGAAATCTTTCCATGTAAACTCTAAAAATTATTTCCCATCAATAATAATGGTCTATGAGGTTACTTAATCATTACCTGGTATTTTTTCAATGATACTATGCTTATTCTTCGTATGGTTGGTTTATTTTTGTGATGGAATGTTATTTGTGAAAATAGTTTATCCACTATGGGTTATTTATAAATGAGTGATGTTTAGGTAACTCACTTATTTACATTGGTTCTAATATGAGGAGGAATTTTTGTTCTTATGGAACACATATGTATGGTTTTCCTTATTTTATGGGTAGGACCTATATCTCCCTCTAATACAATTGGTAATAAATTATATATCATGAGATTCTTAAGGGAAACAAGTTGATCTGCTTGATATATTATGGGAAACAGTTTGATGTGCCTGATCAATTAACAGAAACATGTGATAAGGCATGATTTGAGAGTCTGTGTAGTTAATGTGGACATAATTATTTTTTTCTATATTTATAATTATTCCGCAAAAATTTATGACATGAAAATATAATTTAAGTATAAGTTATGATAAAGTTTCATTATTATGGTTCATGTTAATGATTTTTTTCATAAATCATGATTATGATCCTGATAGGTTGGGTATTAACATTGTATATTAATATCATGATCACATGCCCATATTTCATATCTTCTTCATTCATAAGATAATAAATTTATATCATCCATTTCTTCCCTTACTGAGCATGTTGGATCACCATTTTTTATGTTTCCTTTGAACCGGATATGAAAAATTGTGTTAAGTGTGATAGTTTAAAAGTGATCTAATAATGAAGAAATATGTGGGTGACAATATAGATATTTTATAAAGCAATTGTTTCTTCCATTTTATAGAGGAACAAAATTTTTTGTGATCTAATGGCATGAATTTTTATAATTAAATAAATACTCAAATAAAAATTTGCAATATAAACATAAGAAAATATAGGGTCTTTATAGTTAGTATGAGTGGAAAATATTAGTCAATTATAATTAACATAGAATAGAAAACATTAGAGGGATTCATAGGTATATTTATGAGGACATGTCTAGGTATGTGTCTAAGGGTAAGGGTATTGCGTCATCTATTAAATAATGTTTCATTATTTATACATAATATCAGTTATTTTCTTAGTTTTTTTGTTTCATTAAGATAACAATTTCTCACGTTATACCATTTGGTTTTATTCGATGGTGGGAATGGAGAAGAACTAGATTAACGTTTTATGTGATGAAAATTTTGATGATGGGACATCAAATAAGAATATCACTATGGTGAAGGATTTATTTATCAGGCCTTATCATTTTTCAGAGATTATGATTAAAAATGTATACCTCATTAAAATCTTAGACTCACCCTGGAAGAGAAGGAAATAGTTTTCTATGAATTCTAGTAAGGGATTCCTGGAATGGAGAAATATTTAGTTTCCTATGTATCAGTAATGTTGTAAGAAAAACCCAAAAGGATGTATTAGAGGAAGAAAAAGGTGTTCTGACTATGGAAAAGAATATAGAAAATCATGTAACTACGAAGGTAGAATGAAAGTCTATTTAACATAATCAATTAGAATATTGGCCTCCTGGAGGTACATTCAATTAATAAATGATTTAAATGTTGAAAAAAATGGTAAATATGATAATCTATAACCTACGTGGAAAGAAGAATTTTCTTTGGTGGGATTTGAGGAAGAAAGATGTAACAATGTTTTGGTCCCTTCAAGTCAGGTAACTCTATATGTTTTGGTGAGTTAAGAGAATGAAACCACAATGAGACAGAACTAAATTAGCATCCCAATAAGAAATAAATCTAATGTATTAGATCCTTCGGGAATGGAATATGATTAAGAAGTGTTTTCAAAGGTATAAAATTTAATTTAGGGGCATGATATATATGTAACATAATCAGGAAAAGACTCTTCTTATTACTACACTGAGGAAAATGTATGTGGGAGTCACATCCATGGTGTGTATAGTTTGTGGATGAAGAATAAGAAGAATACTAGGTTGTCTTCACGAAAGTATAATATTTCTATGAAGAAGAAAAGGGAACAATGCTAGGATAACTCATTCCTACTAATGTCGATGGAGACTAGGTCATGTAAAAAAATTTAAATCAAATGACATTGTGGTTTAAACAATCGATTCTGATAAAGTGTATGTAAATCCTAATGAAAAGTTATCTAGATTTGGTGAGTCTATGTAATAGATTTATATGGATGGTCCATAATAAGAGATAGTGGTGGATAATGTCAGAAACATGAACATTCTTGATTTCCTCAATCATTCGTGGGAGGCCGTGATGAAGTAATTTCTTCATATCAATGCCTCCAAAGATGATGTATACGTAATGATGGAAAGAGCCCCCCATGTAGACACCAGGGGTGGGAAGTGTTCATGGACTGATATGAAGGACCGTATTCTGATTATGGGATTCAATGACGGGATGATTAATTTTGAAGAGTGTATCTAAACATGGGAAATGATGAGGGGTCAATATGAAGTCTTTATAAGGGAAACTCTAGGAGCACATGTAAGTTCTCTATTCTGGAAATTATGTAGGGAAAATGTTTCCAATATTCTCAAACTTATCTTATACGATTATGGAATGTATTTTTATGGTTTAATTCTTGTATGAACAAGATCATTTCCCATTTTTCCTCAAAAGTGATTTGATAATAATAGAATATAATTTATAGTCATAAAGATAACCAATATTATGGTACATTCAATGGTTGTATTGTTTCTGATGATGATATTGTCGGTTTAATGTTAATGTAAAGACTTTTTTATGTAATACTATAAGTTATCATTTTTAATGGATTCTGGTTTATGTGAAATAATCAATTTTTTTATGTATTTGGATACAAGAATAATGTTTTAAGAATTTATAAATCTATAAGGATTTATCAATTTATATTTTTTATTAAGGATTTAAAATAATATGTTGAATGGTTCTAATAGACTCGAAACGTGATTTAATGGAAAGCTATAATTTTTGAAAAACACTTCATTAAGGGAAGGATGACCCTTAATTTGTCCATAATGTTTGGATAATTAAATAAAGACATGATTGAAGAGAAATGGGAATGTATTTATGACTTTGGTATTGATTATATGACCATATGGTTAATGATATCATAGTTTGAGTTTTTAGAGTTTTAGGATTAATTGAATGACGACAATGATAATTTTTGAAAGAATAAATTTTTTTCGCTATAGTTTTATTATTATTCGATATATTACAACATTTCAAGAGAAAAAATTATAATGGTATTCACATGTTTGGTCTATGACAATTATTTTCTACATCAGGTTTTTGAGGGATAAATTCTATGTTTAGAAACCTTATTTCAAGATTATTGTGTTTTAATATGTTGGAAGGTTCATTAGGATAACTATTTTTAAAATTGTTAACATTTAAATTTGTAAGAGGCTTTAGAAATTAATATATATATATATATATATATATGTTGGATAACATGTGAAACCCATTTTTTGTGATGGTAACAAGGGATATAAGGAATGACTTATCATCTCGTTTGAGATGTTATGATCCTCTAGTACTTCATGCAATATAATTTTAACCTTTTTCCTGAAGTAAGAGATAAATAAGAAACTTATTAAAACACAATCTATGAATGATTTCATTTATAAAAAATGAAATAAAATAAAGTACATCTTCTCATGAAAATTTTTTATATTCTAGAAATTATGTTGAAACAAATAAATTATCCTTATACCTTTTTTTAGAAATCAAATGTTCTCTTAGAACTTGGGAGATTTATCTATTTGTAATTACTATAATTACAATGAACATGTTCTCTATCACTCTCCATCATAACTTTGTAGTCATAATTATCTTCCTTGTCAATTTTTTCACATTCCTCTAATCTAAGTTATGTGGTAATCTTCTCTATTTACATTCCCTTTCTTTAAGTTAAAGATTTATTGACCCTTTTTCCAAAGTTCATTTCCAGCAAAAAAATATTCAAACTACCAAATGGGATTTTCATAGATAAATTATAAATTTCAAGTATTTGATTATCTTTTTAAAATTTTGATCATATTGTATGGGCATCCTATCCATTAGCACATCTAAAAAGTCTCTCTCATGTTTATGGTGTGTTCCATGTATCTTTTCTGAGTAAGTACACACATGATTCTTCAAAAGTAATTATCTAAATGGCCATACCACTAGATAAATATCACTATTATGAAGAGACATTAATATAAAATATGGATAATAGAGGTAAAGATCTAAAAAACATGACCACTCACCTAATTAATGTTTTCTAGAGAGAACCACCAGGTTAAAGAAGCTGTGTGGTAACTTGAGGATACTATGATATAGAACTATCATCAATTTTTTATTAGAATAAATAATTTCATGGTTAAAATTCCTTTTAAGGGGGTATAAATTAAAATACCATCTTTTTATTGTCCTTTTATTGGAAAAAAAATTAAATTATATTGATGTCTTTTTTTATATGCTTCACCAATGTAATCTTGCGCTATATGCAATATTGACATAGCTTGAATTGCACACAATACTATGATTTTGTGAAAAATATTTTCCTATTTTAATTATTTAAAAAACAAAATTATAATTTATCCATTATAATTGTGTGTACGAATAGGGTTTAATAAATTATGATATTATAGTTTACATATGTATAACCCTTTTTAAAGAAAAATTGTTAATGCGCACATGTTTGTTTGATAACAATAAATAAAAAAATCACTCATTTGGGATTATAAAAATGAAATATATATAATATATTTTAACACTCATATTATGTGTTTTTTGGAAATGATATATGAAAAAATCAAATTTTACTCATAAAAGATGTATTTTCCTAAAGTGTGGGTTTTTATGCCCTTTAATGGTGAACTGATTTTAAATCTATTTTTGACAATTTTGTAATATTTATATGAATATTAAATATTATTATTTTCAATTGTGGTATAAAAATATTCTTTATTTTAATTTTTTGTTTTTTAATAAGTTTCATGTTTCTTTTAATAGTGAACAATATGAATTTTAATTGAAAACAAACATTCTATCAAAATAATTTAGAGTGCTAAATTATTTTTAGGGATGATTTCAAAGGATAATTATATTAATATTTTTATTAATTAATAAAATTTATGTAATTTTAATACTTTTACCCTTAAATCCGGAAATATAAAAATTTCAATCTTTCGAACATTTACACTCTAAACCCTTATTTTGTCATTCTGTCAATGAGTTTAATATTAAATTAATTTTAGAAAATTAATTTTATTTGAAATAGAAAAAATGGGTTTTATATTTTGCATTGTAATGTCTAAATTTAGCAAATATTATCTATCTATTTTTGGATGATATGAATAAAAACTATATTTATTTTTATGATCAAAATTAAGGGTAAATCAGGAAATTAAGGGAAAAATTAATATTAATAATATTATAAAACTACCATCATAATTTAAAAAAACATGTTTTATAATGTTATTTTGACCATTAATATATAATATTGTAAATTTAATAATTTAATGGATTGTTTTCCCTAAAAATTACTTAGATATTATTAAAATCAATGAGAGTGACAAAATGTCACACTCTTACTTTAATTAACTATATTATTTTTTATATGGAGTCAAATATAATATATACACCATTATATATATTATTTCATAAAGATAAAATTTCTACATAAATAATGGACATTTATTTCTACTTTTAGTGAATAAAAAATTATCATAAATAATTACACAATGATGATCTAGTAATTATTCAATTAATGAAAAACTCAATAAAGTGATCTTAAAAATATCATTCTAGAACTATGTTTAATTAAATAATGTGATAAAATAATTTCAAAGAGGGATATTATATGATAGATGTGTTATACATGTTTTTTTAATTTAACTTGCGATGTCGATTTTCTTAAAGTCAACTTAATGAATAGTGTTAAAATTGACACTAATTATATTTTATGAAAATAATATTTTCAAAATTAGTAAAAATATAAATAAAATACTATATATGGATAAAAGAGAAAATTTATGGTCTAAAATATCTTAAACTGTCCATTTATTGTTTAAATTTCACCCTAAATGTATAAAAATTACCTTTTAATATTGAAAACTTTGTTACCAATGTTAAAATGAAAATATTTTATCTATGGTTTAATTAAAATGAAAAGGTTTAAATTAACAAATATACTTATCTACAATAATTTTTTTAATATTATTACACCCTATTCTACATTATCATCAAATAAAATTCCATTTAGAGTCATTTTAATTTAGATTAAATTTATTAAAATTTAATCCTTTTAGAAATTCCCAAAGTTCGCCTCGCCTTGAATATAAAAGGAAACCACCACCCTCAACTCATTTCACCATTTTTATTCTTATGTATCGACCAAACTCTAATAATTTTCTTCTCAACTTCCCAATACACATTCTAGATGTGTTTTTCTTCTAATAGTACCCACTCTAGTGTATTTTAGAAGACATATAAATGAATCATTTTGAAGAAGAGTTAATCGTTCTAACCGATAACTCTCTTTTTATAAATGTATATACCTAATATAAATCTATGATATATATCATAAAATAATAATTTAGGCATACCAAAAATTCTGAAATGTTTTTAGGATTATGGACACACAATTATACAACCCCTTTCCAATCTAACAAAATGTGAAAGTATCCCTCACGTGTACGTACAACATACTATCTACACATAGTGATACAATTCATATTTCATCACCATATTTTATGAGGGGGAATTATGATGGTTTTAATGTTTATAAATGATATTAATCACATAATTATACATCTGGAGTTATAATATCACGTCAATCATTTGCAAAATTATATTTTGAGAAATGATTACATCGCTCCTGCGTATGTATAGCACACCATCTCCATGATGCAATCTAATTTTTTTCATATATATTTTACATGAGTGGTAATAATGATTAATTTTATGAATAAATATGATATATATAACATAATAATGATTTTTTAAATGACGGTACCATGATGAAAGTATAAGGACCCTGACTACCAACCAAATACATTCCTGGAAAACAAAGATATCACCTAAAAAACTATTTTAATTATTAATAAAAGGGTGATATAATTTCATAAATAACTAATACACGGTATGATTTATATATGGTTACAAAATAAATGTATAATAAATCTGTAATTATTATATGTGATGTGTGAACATGAACATGAAAATACAATACTTGATGTAATGGATTTATATCTCAATTTTATTTTCTGTGAGATACAATAAATGTTGACCACCTAATTATTATATGTGGTATATTTATTTCCCAAGAATGTATTTTAGGTGCCTTTTCCTGAATATTATGGTATTTTTAAAACCGCATAGTTTTATTTCATTCTTTGGACATAAAATTCTACTAATTATAAAGTTATTAGTGCTTATTTATCAATGTTATCAATCTTTTAGACTATTTTTTAAGACTCCTTTGGTTAATGTTTTTTTCCACATCCATCTTTTATATTAATGTTTTCAAAACATGTTATCAATATTTTAATAAGTTTTTTAAAACTCATTTTTATCCATTTTTTATTTTTTACTAAGTTTTTTAAAGGAATATTTTGTTTATTTTCCAAATGACGTACTTTGTGACTTTTATTACAGAAGTATGAATATAATGGGGATTTTAAATTTATACAATATGAATGGATTGTTTTTATTTGTTGACACCATAATCCTATGAATATTGTTTTATAGGATTAATATTTTAATTTCAATGATAGGTTTTTTCTTTTAAAATTTTGTGGAATTTTATGAAATGAAAATTTTTTCAATGGAGAGAAGATATTTTCCTCAAGAATTATTTTCATGTGAACTTTCAAAAATATTTTCCATTAAAAAAACATTCTTTGAGGTTAAATATGCTTTAATATGGATATTTTTCAATGATACTATCTTTGTTCATCATATTGATGGTTTATTTTTGTGATAGAATGAAATTTATGAAACCCATTTCTTTTCTATGGGTTGGGTATGAATGAATTATTTTTAGGAAACTAATTTCATTACATTGGTTCTGATATGATTAATGATTTATGTTCCTTTGGCACACATATGTATGGTTTTCATTATTTGATTGGTGATACCTATATCTCTATCCAATATATTTTATAATGAATTTTATTTCAAGAGATAGTTCGTTAAAGGAAACAAATGGATATTATTGATCTATGATGCGAAGCAAGTCGAAGTGGTTTATCTATTAACGGACATGTTTTATAAGGCCCGATCTGATAGTATAAGTAGTTAAACATTAAATATGAAATTATTTTCTATACAAATAATTATGATACACACATTTATATCTTGAACATATAATTCGAGAATGACTTTTGATGATTTTTTCATTATTATGGTTCATGTAAATGTGTTATTCTTGAACATATATTTTTGATCCATGACATATTGGGTATGAAATTTGAATTTTAATCTCAATAACACATAACCATATTTCTTAACATATGATTTCATAAGATAATAAATTGTTATCTTCCATGTGTTACCTTACTTAGCATATGAGCTAACCAATGTTTTATGTTTCGATTACACTGGATATAAATAATGGTGTTAAGTATGATATTCTAAAAGGTATCTAATTATATATGAATAAGTAGGGGATGATATAAATATTTTCTGAACCATTTGTTATTATTCTAAGATTACGAAGGCAGTATGCCTTGATGACCCTCAGTTTTGTATTTTTATTACGAAATGAATATTCATATAAAAATATGTGGTATCTTTCTAGGAAAAGCTATGATATTTATAAATCTTATACCAAATAAAATTTCAACTTCCATTAATAAATCATATATTTTTTATTTTTATTATGTGACCCTCTTAATAAAGAAATAGGTATAAAAATAATTAGGTAATCTGAAAAAGAGGTAAAATTCTAAAACTTGTGTTTTATTTTATGACTTATTCGATTTCATTAAACTATTTTGCGATAATGATCTCACAATAATATTAATTTCTCTTGTATAATAATATTTTATTACATTTATAGAATAACCAACATCATTATACTCTTCCATCAATTGGTAAATTGAACTATCGATCATGTGTATGTCTGACTACTTCCTCACAAACAGATGTAATTTGATTTCCATCACCACACCTCAAGGATTGTATTAAATATTTACATAACATATATACGTGATATTTATTACATAATTATTATTTTCAAATTGAAATTTCGCATATACTATATTTCTTTTCATTCCATGGGATTAAAAGAATTCCACTCGTGTGTACGATATTCTACCGCCTCATGAAGCATTGTAAATATTTTTTCCCCATGAAATTTACATATAATTTAATTTAAAAAAATGTAATGAATATAAGTATTATATTTTTAATAATAATTTATCTTGAATAGTGACTAATCATTTACATTTAATTCACTATAATCATCTAAATATGGAAACAATGACCACACATATGTACCACCTAACATATTTATGAATAATTTAATTCATTTTCTATTGATAAATTGTATGGACTAATATATATAAATATAAAATAAAGATATATAATAATTATATAATGGTTTAAAACAATGATATTATTGAACAATGATCATATTAAATTGACTAAAATACCAAAATAAAAATTACATGAAAATAAAAGAAATTATTACCCAAAATCTGATGTTAACCACGAATTGTTAATAAATATGTAATAAAGGGTTATATTTAAAATCAAAAAAGGTCTGATATAGATATATTTATGGTTTACAAATAAATTTATTTAATATGGCTTTTATTATATTGTAGTTTTTCACTTTTACAATGGTTATTGAGACTTAAGGTATGAGATTTGTAGTTTCTCATTTATTTTTGTAAGACATATGCCATATTCACCACTCATTTATTTTTTGTGGTGTACATACATACAATACTAAATTATATATATTTAATCTAAATATTTTAATAGTTTTTAATGTTTCTTTTAATGTTATTCCATAATAGAGGTTAACATTCAAATGATTCATAATGGGTAATGGATTTTTATCTCACTTTTATTTCACTAAGACACATGCTTTATACACCTCTTGTTTCTTATCTGTGGTATAATTATGTCCATGAATTTATTTTACGAATAATCCCATGGAAATTATGGAATATATAGATATCTATAATTTTTTATTTATTAAGTGGGTCTTATAATTTATAAGACACAAATTTGGTAATGAATTTATGATAGAATTTCTTTGTTTATTGTAATTTTTTATGATTATGAATTTAATGATGAGATCTGTTGAACCACCTATAAAGAAAAACATGAATTTTAGTATACAATAGCTGTTTAATGAAATTAAATTTTATGTTTTCATTTTTCTCTTACTCATTAATTAAGTGTCCAAAATAAATCATTCTATAAATTAAACTTTATTTCACTCTTCAGTAAAAAATATTATTTCTTCCATGACTATATGTTTTTTAAATTTTTTTTTCTTATATAGAATGATTTATTAAATAATTTTAACCAATTTTTGAATATATAAAAATTTATCACAAGTTTTATTTTTTAATTTTTTCAAATGATGCACATTTTCACTATTTTTGTATATTGTTAAAGGAATCATTGGTTAAATGTGTACAACATGAACAATATTTTCTTCCATGATGACCACTAATTGTTTCAATAATTACATTATGAGTTTAATATATAATCTTATATAGAATAAGATATTTAGATTGATTTACGACTTTTCAGTTTTAAAAATTGGGGGTTTTATAGTGAAGATGTTGTTTTCTAGGTGAAATATTCAAAATCTTCATTCAAAATCATTTTCAATATATGATGAAATCATTTGATGACACATAATATTTACTAGGGATCTGATCTAGGGGTACCAATCTTATTATTTCTATGTATGTTTTGTTTTTATAATGAAAATATTTTTATGAAAACTATTATTTTCTCCACGGGTTATTCGATGATTTTATTTTGAATGGTTTAAGAAAAACATTTATTTTCCTTAGGTAATTCTATGATGAAATTTTAAAAAACCTAAATATTTCATATTTTTTATATGATGAATGTTTTATGATCTTATAGAACACATATGTATGATTTTTTATTAATTGATTTTTGTAACCTTATTAACAAGGACGATGGTTACATTATTACTGAGGATGATGGTAACACTATAACTAATGATAGGGGAGACTTATATCTCCCCTCTAATGGATTGGGTGAATATTGATATCACGTGAGATAAAAAAGACATTAATGCTGAGTGATACTAGTTTAATAAACTATTTTTTCCATTATGATAGGATTGGGTGGGATCCTCGACTACTACAATGGTTTGGGTAGTAAACCTATTCTACTATGATAGTTCTGGAATAAAGCCTTAAATAATGTGTAAATTATTATATATACTTATGTGTATGACACAAATCTATGTATTATTCCAATGTAATGATTTCATGGATAATGTAATTTATTATTTATTTCTTATAAACTTCCATTATGTGTTTCATGACACTTGTTTATGATATATTACATGTAGGGTATGTGTCATAAATGTTATTCACATTTTTTTCTGTACTGTTATTCTAACATTATACTGACATCTCACTTATATAGCCTTAATGAGCACTTAATGTTTCAATTTCTTATGTTTCTATTTTCATTCGTTATGAAATATATTATTATGTTTGATATTTCTATGATGGGGTTCATTTCTGCTAATTATAGTGATAAAATAGGTAGTTCACCTAAAAATAAGTTGTTTTGTATCCATGTTACCAAAGGCAGTAGACCTATATGATTATGGTCAAGGATTTTTTTTTATGTAGTTAATATCCATATATTAGGATGTAATATGTATTTATGAGAAGTTTTTGTCTCTATAGTTTATTGTTTGAGTAGATTTTTTAATATGATGGAAACGTGGTTGAGAAAATATTAGTGTGAACCATAATGATACATCCAAGTAAAGGAAAATATCCACGAATTTTGATGAATGATATATTGTGTGGTTTTCAATAAATTACGTTTCTATATAGATGGTAAAAGTGTTTATGGATATGAAATATTAGTACCTGGGTGTCAAAACTCTGAAATGGGTTCATTGAGATGGAATTGTTCATCATATGTTGTTGGACAATGCAGCTAGATACACCCCTTGTTTGACATTCCCATAGGATGTGTATTAAAAATATATAAACTCTTAATGAAACATCATTATGGATTGGAATATTTGATAACCAATAATGGACCCATTTTAAAATAAAATGGTATAGATCACAATTATGGTTTCATAATTTAGACATCAGATACAGGTTTTTTCAGATTACATGATTCCCCACTATGAATTTTGTTTCTTACACTATGATATCTTATTTTAGTAATAGGTGGAACCCAAAATAAGTATGTAAATTCTATGTGAGATGGAAAATGAAATGATTGAACATATGATGATAACAACATTATGGGATTTAGAATGAATATATAATTTTTTTTATTATACAACACTTTGAAGATATGAATCACTGTAAACATTCAAACGAAAATAGAAGAGATCATTATTCTATTGAGTCCATAATGAGGTAATGTCCACCTTCATGTAGTTATTCTACAAATCCACTAGTTTATGTGAAATGGATCAGTCCCACTAAAAATATATTTTCCATTCTACTATGTTTATAGTATATAGAAATAATTTCAGCTATAAGTCATTTGGAAGGAAAATTTGATCAATAGTGGAATATTATCAAGAATATATGTCAAAAGGATGAAAATAACTCTATGGAATGAGATGATTTTACTCAATTATTTTTTAATAAGTAATTTTCCTATATTTTTTCATGAAAATCGATACGTAACTCATTGAGATACGGTTCAAGGATGGTGAATACATTAAAATATATGATTTTAATTTTATGAGACATACATGGTATGTTATTAGTATTATCATCCAACCTAAAATTATGTTTGATCAAATATTTAGTTCCATAGACCATGTATTTGGGGGGAGTTATTTATAAGGGACTTAATTAGTTATGAATAAATTGTTCATTGTTCAATGAAGGTAAAAATTTACACTGGATTTACCCAATAATCACAAGATTTTGAGAAATAATGAAAGATGTAATTCAAAATAAACTCTGAAAATCATGACAAAGAAGATTATTTTTCTTTAATGATCAATTCGTTTAAGGAATCATGGATAAATATTTCTTAAGGGTAATTCAATATATTATATTTATTGAAATCAAGGATATTGGAAAGTGATTTTTTATATGGATGTGATTAAGTTAACTAATGATTATTATATAGATAAATCTTTATTGAAATCATCATCCACACCACATTGATTCAAATTCCAAGTTTATGGGGATTGTGATAATAAATGATCCAATCTGAGGGCTAATAACATTTATATGACAGATCTGAAATTGATGACGTTGGGAGTAATGAATGATCATGTAATCAAAACTATTAAAAGAATCATGATTATTAGAGAATATTTACCATGCACTCCATAGATGGGAATTTCAAGCATTATTTTTAATGATGGAACTAAAAAATATTGTTTATATGATATTGGAAATTGGGAGGATTTTAAGAATTTATTATCTATTTATACTTATATACTAATATAATAAATTCAAATTTGATATTCTGAATAAACATAAAATTATATATCAATACAAGGATGAACCTAAAAATATAATGGAAATTTTTTTGGTATATAATACGATGTTATATATGGAATAATTAATGAATTAAAATATTAAAACATATATACTTATATCCATTTAGTTTTAACTAAATAGTTATTGATGAGATCATGGATTCTGGAGTTTGAGGTTGATAAAATGTTTAAATTCATTGAAACCAATTTTTTTGGTTTTTATTCTGGGAAATAATCAAGATTATAGATGTTTTGGGAGTCCTTTTTAGAAATAAAACCCTTTGTTTTTTATTTTAATTAGAAAAATTATATTTGAGGAGATATAAATTTATATTTCATCCACAGAATATTACAAGTATTTATAATTTTTAATGTTTATATTTTTTGTTTTGTAATTTTAACTGTCATGTTATTTAATTTTGTATTTTTTAGAAATTCTATTAGTATTTTTTTTTGAAAAATGATAACACACATTCCTGACAACAACCCAGTACATCCTTTAAGGCTACGGGGGTTAAACCCAAAACTAGACTGTGAAGAAGCTGTAGAGCCTACAACGAGCCTATGTAAAAGATTATTTATAGAAGTACAACACGAATAGAGATATTCCTACATATTTATTTCACTACATAGTAGGTCGGAATGTTATGGAAGATAAAAATTTTGTAATGGGTTTTTATAATAATTACCCATTCTAGAATGTAGATGGGAAAACATCTCAATGTATTTTGTTTTTGGACTTCCAAAAACAACTAATGTTTTTACTGCTTAATGGGTTTTATTCAATCACCTTAAAAACTCATAAATTTTCATCACTATATTAAAATATTTCCCTCTAGATCTTCTTTTTAGAATATTAATTAAGGAAGTGGTTTGGTTTCATGGACTACCACATTAAACTGTATTTGATTGGGTTCCAAGGCTTACCTTGATATTTTCGATAAGTCTTTAGTAGTTTTTAGATACACAACTAAATATCATCGCTACATACCATCCTCAGATTGAGGTTTATGTAAGAATATAATTTAAAACCTATGGGAAATGATTAGATCATATTATATAGATATTAAATATTTTTGGGAACCACAAAATGTCCTAGTTCAGTTTTGTTTCAACAATATCCTTCATTAGAGCATTTAAGTAGATCATTATAAATCCCTATATGTAATGAAGTGTAGAAATACAACTTTTTTGGATAAAAATAGTCGAATAGACTTATTAGGACCTGATATTTCCAATTAAATGGTGGAGTAACATAGATCCATTCAGAAACACATAAGGGAATCAAAAATTCAATAAAATTGTTATGCTAAAAATCACCATCATGATCTATAATTTGAAGTTATTGAAAAGGTGTATAATTTAATTTATCCATAGAATAATTTAATGAGAGTAATAATGTAGTAAAAAATAATACATATGTATATCAACCCATATCAAATTATGGATTATATCAGGATCATATCTGATCGATTGATTCATCCACTGAACCTATACCATGTCCATGATGAGTTCCATATGTATCTCTTGAAAAATTAAATACATGTACCGTAACATGTATTGAACTCATTGTTTATACCATTTAAGCATTATCTTTCATATATTGAAGAACTGGTGGAGATTGGGTATCATATATAGAATGTGCTATGAAATAATTCCACTAACCAGGGCAATGTTTTTTCTGAAACCACCAATTTTAAGAAGACATATGGGAACCTGAGGACATGATGAGGAATAAGTTTCATTATATTTTTTATATTGGAGAGATTAATTGTGGGTGGAATTTACTTTATGGGGTTATAATGTAAGAAAATAAAACCTTTATGAAATTTTCATCAAATAAATATAAATTCATTGATAACTTGAATTATAGGCAATTAATAGTTCTAATGAACCTTGGTATATTATTAATGTTATTATTTAATTGAGACCATTATAACCAACCCCTTATATTTGGTGGCATGAATACCGCTGCTAAACCATTTTTTTCATTTTCTGAAGGCCGGTTTGAGGGTTGCCGGTACCCAGTACAACCCTTCACCACATCCACACACCACGTCAAAATATTTTTGTTAAATAAAACATATATACAAATAAGTAATTAATTTTTAGTGAATTTATTATATGATTCGAAAATAAATTTTTCTCACAAGATTAATTATATTGATTTATATGACACAAATAAAACAAATTTATGAAAACTTATAAAATTTAAGGTAAAATTTCAAATTTATTTATAGAATCAACAAATTAAAATTATCTTATATTGATTTGTTTAAATTTTTTTAATAGATTAGTTTTTCCGTGAATTCAAAAAAAATACTGATTTTTTAAAAAACTAACATTTTGTTTAAAAAAATTAAATTTTTATTTATACATCAATTTTTTTAAATTAAAATTAATTAGAATATTCTATGTATAAACAAAATAATTTCATTGAAATCTAATTCATAATGGATTTTCACATTAAAACATTATGTTCTTATAGAATTTTTTTCATTGAAAACTTGTTTTTCATCATATTTCGTGGTTTAATTTTAATTTATTATTTTCCAATTCTGTAAATTGAATTTGAAAAAATGGATTAAATATTTTAAAATAATTAATATTATAAAATAATTTCAACTTAATTGTTGGTAAAAATGAACACTAAAAACAGTAATAATTTTTTACCATGGTAAAGGTTAAAATGGTTTTAGCGGGGGACAATATTAAAGGGTTTAAATGACCGAATCAATTTTTCAATTCCTTTTGGATATCCATGTTTAGAAAATATGTAATATAATTTTTTTATAATCATCCATTTTAGAGAAATTGGTAATGTTTAAAATGTGGGTATAATTTTTAAATTTTTTTAAAAAAAATCATGGTTGTCATCACCCCCACTTATAAAAGAGAACCCACTATCCTCTCCCATTAAAACTTCCAATTGAATTTAGATTAGAAAATAACTAACCAAATATATTCTATACATCCAAAAATAAATATTATAAGAAATATTTTGATTTATAAATCATCCAAATATGGATTAACATATAAAACTAAAGATGTTCACCAAATAAGAGGTAAAATTCTAAATAATGTGTTTTTATTTAATCTATTCTTCCAACTCCTTCAAAAACTCTTCAATTATTGAAATATAATATCATTATAATATATATTATAATAACATGTTATTCTATAATTCAATAACACACTTATATCTTCCCTCCGGTTAAATATTAAATCAAACCATCAATCATGTGTTTGGGGACTACTGCCCCACGAATTGATGTAATTTAGATTCCATCACCAGCCCTCACTTATATTTTAAATGAGAAAATTAAAAGTTATATACATGATATATATAAAATAACTATACTTTTATTATTATGACATAAAATTTACATTCTTCTGTCTCATTATGTGTGAATACAATAATGTCACGTGTAACATATTGTTACAAGTTTTTAAGTACTCCTAAAACCTTATGTTGATCATGCTTGGATTGGGATTGTGTTAGGTTGTTTATGCTGAATGCTGGTAATTTTTTCCAGTTTTATAGGTTGTGCATGGCTGGCGCCTAGTATTCCCAAATTGGGAAGCCCTCCATTAAAAACCATGAAACCCTGGATAGTGAGTATTTTATTCATTGGTGCACAGTTTAACGAACCATGGGACAGACGAGTATAAATTGTGAACCCTTTAAAATGATTCGAGTATTGATGCATGGTTTTTTGACATGATTTTTCTAATAGTGTGGTTGTCCCTATGAAACCATGCATGCAAGATAATTTTATTATGATAATTTTTTTTAAACTACCAAACCCCACGGTTTATCCCTATCTCGAACCCCACATGACAAAACATGAATTCCATTGAAATAAAATATCTTTGTTAGTGATATGGACTCTTACAAACCATTTTATTGGTGGATCAAACCATGGAGGATCTTGTTTTATATCCTCAAGGTAAGTGAATCTCTTATTGTGGGTTCCCTCCATCTCTGTCTTTATTTTCACATTATTGAGTGTCAAATTATCATGTTGTTGATGGATATAATGTCTATTTGATGGGATCTTGATTATAAATTTTATTTATTGATATTTGAAACCTTAATTATTCTTTGGATAATCCCACTGTGGTTTTTGGTTTTAAATGTAGTCGGTTCCATTTTAGATTGGACATATAATTAAAAGATTTATTTTCATTGTTTGTTAGAAATTTTATACAATCGTTTTATGAAAATCCAATTTGATTTGATTTTGGAATTTAAATTGATGTTGAATGGACTATAGGAAAACCCCTACTTCCAATGGATTTGGAATTTTGGGCATATTTTGAAATTTATGTAATGATTTGACAATTGTTATGAAAAAAACTGTTTAACTTGAAATTAGAATATCCTATGATTGTTTTTGTATTGAGATGAAATGAATTAATTAAAACCCATGATTTTCTTTTGGAATTGAAATTAAATATTCAAATGGAAAACTGGGAAATTGAATTGTAAATGAAGATAGGATTTGAAATGATATTATATCCCCATTTTTTATTGATTGATTGATAACAAGTGATCTATTATAGTTAGCGGGTTATTCGAGGAAAGAATTCTAGGATTTTGATTCCCTAGAAGTGTATAGATGATGAAAACTCTAATGAAAAACAAGTTTTGTAGAACTTTTCAATGATGTGATGTTGATGATAGATATTCAAACTGAGTCCTAGGGTAGTGTGTAAATGTATTAGCTGAAATTAATCAAATTATAAGATTGAAGATATTATAACTAAAAAATTTCATACCACAAGAAAAATTTCCATGGTTCTGATTGTCATTATTTATACATATTCAATTAATTATGGAAGTATTTTCATTATTCCATTTAATTTATATACTATGTTATATAAAATGTGTACATAATCAGTGTTTTAAATTATTTACATCATTTTGAAATGATGGAATTTTTTTTTAATATGATAAATATATTTCCATGCCCTATATTTTGAAATAGAAATCAATATTTGTTTTATTGTTATTTCGCATATCGTGGAAAACATATTGAGAACATATTAATTTTGATATCACATAAAATACAATTTTTATCATGTTTTTATAGATTTTATTATTCTAGGTATAAGAAAAAGAAAGGTGGTATATGATTGTTGTGGTTGTTCAGTATCCTTTGGACAATGTATTGTTACTATTGTCTTGGAATTTTTTTTCTTTATGTTGTGTAAAATAATGATGTAAAGATTTTGGTTTTGATATAACTAGTTTATTCTGCTAATGTATCCCTTTATAGTGTTAAGAACACTAAAATGTATATTTTATCATTTTTTTATTATAGAAAATTAATTCTATCATTTATCTTGTATTATTCCAAGTTCTAGTCACAAAACCATGATGAAAGGGAATGTCTTTCAAGATAAGTTAGTGCTAGTGGTGATAGTAGGGTACCCAGATATATGGAATGGATGGTGACAATGTTTTATCTTAAGTTCTAGTTAAGAATCATCTCTTGATGTTTTTCCACAGTTTAGAATATAATTCCAGGACTTTGTAAGTTTTTGTGAGTGAGTTATTGACCCTATGTCATCATTACTATCCTTAAGTAACCATGGGTGGTTTTAGAAAGGTCAGTTGAATAATAAACTGATTTAATTATATTCTATTCACTTCTTTTTATTTGTATTGGTTAAAATATTCATATGAATATATTATCTCATGGGATTATTTTTCTTATTTATCTTGTTTTATTTTTTTGACCTCTGTAGACTACTTATGTATTCAATATTTCTTACGTATTCAATATTATTTTAAATTGTTTTTTAGCATCATTCCTCAGGGGAATAAGTTTGAATAGGCTCATAGAATATTTTTCTGTTAAAATATTATAAATTCCTCCCATGGAATATATTCTCACTAAGACATTCATGCATCTTGTCCAAGCTCTTGGACAAACACATTCACACATTCCCATTCGGGCTCTAGCTGTGTAACCATAGTGGGATGAATCTCAAAATCATGCTCAGGATTTCATTCACATAATGTCACAATATTTTCAAAGATCTAATGATCCAAAAGAGGATGAGGATTTGTTCAGAAAGATATGGCTTCTTTTTGAGTTGTTTGAAACTCTATATTCAATCAAGTTGAAATGTGTCGCATTCACGTCATAGTGACCTTGAATGGTATAGCGGTGTTTTATGGTTACAGGGAAGAAGAAAAATTATTTTTAGTGGAAGGACATTTTAATTTTTTTTTCTCTAATTAGATGTATTTATATGGATTTTTGTTGTATATGACAATGGATTTTTTCCATAATCAAATTGGAAAGTTGTACCATGCCAGAGTTTGTGAAAAAATTATCTAAGCTTGTATACTTTTAACCTAAACTAATTTCAAATGAGAAGATTTATATATGAGATTTTTCTAAAGGTATTTGATAGGATATTCATTTTCATGTTTTCTTATTGAATATCTATTCTTATACATATTTGTTGGATAAGGCATTGATGGTTGAGCTTGACCTTACTTGTCTGTCATGGTTAATATTAGTTTATTTTTCTCTCAAGGCCAGTTTTATGAGTTCTATTCGAGGAATGAGAAATCATGATGATTTTCATGGTGTATCATAAAATCAATGTCCTTCTAGACATCCTTCAGTTCTTGGAAGAGTCACTATTACATTCTTATAGTGTGTAAAACATGTTCATTTGAAATGAGTTTTAACTAAGGTGCCTAAGATATGTAGTTAATATAGATTCGCATACCACAATTCGATATTATATTATATATCATAAACCCTATGAATTTTCAAATGATCATAAGAACATAAAATTAATACATTACAATTATATACTTCAAGAACAAATTATTTCAAGTCACTAAAATATAGAAGGAATCTTCTTCATGCTGTGGAGGAGTCTCTAGAGGAAGCTGATATAAGTCATCAACCATGCGAGGTACCAACATTATAGCTTCATCTTTAGTGATATCTTTATTTGATATTATTGTATCTCACCTATTTATATTGACTCATATTATGAACATATATAATCTTCCTACCGAGAATTTTTCTTATGTCATGGATATTAGTAAATTTCTCTAGATAAAAAGTGATAATGGTCTCTATTGTCCAACTTGTATTTTCTCTTTATTAGACATAAAAGTTACTTCTAATTTTTTTTCTAGACATGAAACCTCTTGACGTAATTTTTTGGATGGATAGGATCATCACAATGAAGTCCTAAATTGAATGTTTTATTTGGAGGGTCTCTATTACTGCACCTGATGGGGTGTGTAAAATATTTCTAGGAGATTTTCACATGAGATCGGGTAGAGCTGGTTCATCTTAAACTGAGAAAGTAATGTGATATCACTATTCAATTTTATTATGAAAGGTAATCTTAGAATAGAGATCTCCATCATTTTTCTTCAAGTTTTCCAATATGTTTCCTTCAGTTTTTTCTTATTTTTCACTGGTAATAAAGGTATAGTTATTTATTGATTAAGTGTTTGGTAGCTAGTGGATATATATAAATTATTTCTAAATAACACCAGTGAATTGAAACAGTTGAAGAATAATTTTTATGTTATAATATAGAATGTCATTATATGCTATAGTTTGTATCATTAGGTGGCACCAATTAGCTTTCATAATATTTATATCAGGGAACTTCACTTGGGTGTTGATTTTTGAAAACTCAGTCGAGTTACGTTATAAAATAAGTATCTATTACCATATATTGATGAATTATTTGTCTAGATGAAAGTGTTTATGTGGTTCCAAATAATTATCTTCAACATTTATATTTCTATTCAATAATATTATAATTTTATGATCCGAAAACATCCTTCATAAGTAGGAATATCCTTTTTTAGTATCATTCCATTCCAATTATTCTAGCCACCGATCCTTCAATACGTATGGAATGAATTAATAAGATATTCCAATAGTATCATGATATATTTTTAGTTATCTTAGTAGATTAAATCTTGTTTTACATTTAGTCTAATAATGATCATCTAAATCATCATAAAGATGTTTTGGAAATTTTGAAAAAACACCAAATTTATGCCAAGATATTGAAATGTGATTTATGGATGTGGGAATATAATTTTATCCAACATGTTTTCTTATAACATGGTATCATAGTTGTTTATAAAAAGGATAAAACTAGTATGAAATGGGAGAAATCCAAAAAAATTATGTTTTAGAGCTTCTTGGATTTAGTGTGTTATTATCATCTGTTCATAATGGATTACTCAAAGATGGATTCTACGATGATAGCACTCACTCAAAATGGGGTGAAGTATGATTGGGATGATAAATTTCAGATTTATTTAGGTGAGTTCATTTTTTTGACTTATACACTCATGTTAACTCTTACAGAGGCCAAGAGGGGCTATGTGGCATTATGGAATACATCAGGTTTGGTTTTGGGATGTTTTCTCATACAAGTAGATCACATGATAGAATATGGTTCATGAAATCATATTAAACACTAGAATAATTATCTGGTCAATTACCTTTAACATACAATGGTGATTCTAGAGAATATGTGTTACTAGGATAACCTTTTGGATAATGGTTTACAATGTATTCTGATCACAAAATCCCTAGTTATATGTTATCTCTAAAATATTTTATCCTCCAGCAGAGGATTTGGGTGGAGTACCTATATTCATTTGGTCATTATATTTCATATACCATTGGGAAGTGGAATATAATTTATAATGGGTTGAGTAAGAAACTCCAAATAGAGGCCTTGAAATAATAGTCAGAATAATGAAACTTTATGGATCATTTTGAATAGTTTAATATAAGAGTTAGGGGACCATGGGATGAGGATGTCTAGGATATTGTTTATTTTACCCCCTCTCTTCTTGAGATGATTCTTTCTGAACAACATCATGATGACATTATCCAAATAATATGGGAATCTCTCTAATGTGGGGAGACCATTTCAATGTGTTCATTCTCTATAGATGGTATCCTATGTTTTAGGAATTGGCATATTGTAACAAGTCCTGTGTGAAAATATTTGGTGAGGTATTTTCATAATTTCTAATGGGATGTGCACCTAGGAAGCCAAAATATGTTCTATGATATGATTAAATGAATCTGGTTGGTAGGTCTAATATGATACATCATTGAATTTATTTTTCACTTCTATAGTTCCCAACAGGTCAAAGAGAGTATGATAGACAATAGATTTTTCTTTAGGAACTTAAAATGTCAACTTCAATGTGGGAATATATTTAAATAGATCTTATGATTCCATTCCATGTACCCATGTAATGAAGAATGAAAAATGGGGTTTGATTGATTGTCTGAAAAATTGGTTAACTTTATACCCATGTGGGAATTTTTCAATGTTGAGGAGTTGGTAAATCTCTATGTGTAAGATATTGTTTATTTTAATGGATATCCAAGTACAATAATCATTGATAGAGATCCTCTTATCACTTTATGTTTTTGGAGTGGCTTCCAGGTAACTCTAATACCAGTTTCATTTGAGTATGGCATACCATCCACAGATGGATAGTCAGACAGTTTGGGATGTAATTATTATTGACGATATTCTTCATTCATATTTCCTTAATTTTTTTGGACCTTGGGGTGGCCATATGGGTGTGTTTGAGTTTTCATACATCAATACATACCATAATATTATTATTTTTGGCTCATTTTATGAATTTATTTGGATGGGAATGGTAATTTTTGTTACATTGGATGTATATTGAAGAAACTTACATAGTTTGAATAAGTTTAGACTAGGAGATGATAAAATGATTTTGATGATTCATTAAATAATTATAATCGAATAGAGCATGAATAAATATTTTTTGGATCATCATCATAGAATACGAGAGTTTTCGATTAGTGATTTGGTTTTCTTGAGAGTTTCACCTTGGTCGGGTCATTGATTTATTTGGAGGCAAGGGAATCGTGATCCTTATTATTTGTGACCTTATGAGGTTATCTTCATGATGGGGAAACTATATTTCTATTCTGAACATCCAACATAGTTTATATTGTTGCATAATTTTTTGCAATTATCTTAGCTCGAAATTTAACTTTCTGACCCATCTCATGTCATGAGTTGGGATAATCTTAATGATGATCCTGCTTTATCCATGAATAAAAATAAAGTTAATATTGTTGATTATGGTAAAACTGTAATTTTGGTATGATGATACCATTACTATATATATTATGGAATCATAGTTCTGATTCTTAGGATAATTGGCATCATGAGGAAGTGATGATAGGGAAATGGAATCTTCTCTTCAATATGGAAACTTCTTGACAGCCATTCTGGGGAGAAAAGGTTTATTTAGGGGGAGGTTTTGACACCTCATTATTTTTTCAGCTTATTTATGAACTATCATTTTATCAATAATTTTTAGGGATTTCCTCAAATTTTTTGTGAGTTTTGGAAATACATGGTTGGTTTCTAGGCTATGCACGAATGGGAATTGGTATATTTTCTAATGCTGGATCTGGGTAAAGGGAAAGTACCACATAGAGATGGTGGATGTTCATGATAATTTTGACCACTGGTGGTTTCAATTTTCATTTGATGATTATCTTTATACAGGGTAATTGGATGATTTATTATGATAGTTCCTTATATATCTGTTTGGTTTCTATTACATTATCCCTTGGAGTGTTGATCATAATTACTTGAATCTTTTATCATCAATTGTTTTTTTGGAAAATTCATTTCCATTTTTATATATTTTAATTACATGTGATATTATCCTTCCCAGGGTAGTTGGGAATTCCCTATAATATGTGTCAGATTCGGCTCAGGTATCAGGGTAATAGGGTATACGAGGTGGTTCATGTCATCGCTCATGTGTACAGTTGACCATCGCCTCATGAACTGATGTGATTCATTTTTCACATACCATCTACATGGAAGGTAACAAGGATAAATTTCATTAATAAATTTTTTATATATGACATAATAATGAATCTATAATGGTTATTTGATTTAAAAAATCCTTTCGATCTATATGATGATAAAATGTAACCAACATTAATGCATACTTATGACCTACCTTCTTAATGAACAATGAAATTAATTTTTTATCTCAATATTTTGTGGATTAATATACATAAATATATAATTAATATATATGACTTCAATACAATGATTCAATTTCAGGATATTATAGAAACACTCTTAATATAAAATTAATGAAATTACAAACCAAAACCTACATGGAAAAAGAAGTAATTATTACCTAAGACATGAATTTAACAAGGAATTGTCAATAAATGGTTAAAAATGGTCATAAGTAAATAAAATATTGTATTATATATTTAAATATAGCTTTTTTAGATTTATAATATGACTATATTTATAATAAATAATGTTGGATCGGGTTTGAAGGATGTCGAGACATAAAGTAATGTATTTCTAGTCTTTTTTTATTTTATGGGATATATACCATTATTGATTGGTTAATTGATCAGATACAAGACTGGAAGTTAGTGAGTTATTTTGAAACAATATTATAGGATGATGATTCCCTAGAAATGGATTTATGATGACCACTCTAAAATTATGATTTTTGGTTAGATCTTATCCCAGATGGGATATTGACGAGTCCAATTTGCCTCGTACCTAAGGGAAATATGTACACATATTATCCATGATGACTTATAGTATAATTGTGAGAATCCTATAACCATAAACTATTATATTGTAGGGAATATGACCAAGGATCATGTATTTATTATATATATATAAATATATATATTCCATTTATTATTTAATTATTTTTATTCCAATATATTTATATAATTTTACTATACAAATATTTTACTTAAGCCATGTTTGAAAAGTTTTCCATCATTTTGAAATGAATGAATGTTTTGTTTTAAATATGACAATTTATTGACATTAATTTTATTATAATTAAAACCATGATTTGGTTTATTTTATGTAATATATTACAGAACACTTGGTGAGACCCTATTGGCCTGTATTGCTCACACCCTACCTTTTAATTTGAGAATTTCTATATTTTCTTATGCATGGTCTGGGAAAAGAGAAATCACCCCATTGAGGTGGTGTATGTTCTAAAACCTTTGGAACATGGTTAATACTTTTTTCATGGTATTTTTTTATTTCTTCTGAGTAATTTAATAATGTACTTTTTTGGGTCTTTATATATATGTTTGGATTTGGGTATATTCTCCCTTTGGAGTGTTAAGCATAATGAAATATATATGTTTTATCCTCTACTCTTTTATATAAAATTTCATTGGTATTTATTATTGTTTGATAGCAGGTTATATTTTCCTTCCCACTATGATTGGGAATTCCCTAATGGATATGTTATTGTTGGATCCGAAATCAATGTTCTAGGGCATCTGGGTGGATTGGGGCATCACTCTTGGGTACAAACAACTACCACCTCCTCAAATTATATGATTTTTTTTAGATACCCTTGAAATGGGTGAAATAGACGATAAATTTAATGAATATATTTCATATATATGACATAATAATGAATATTTAATGTTCATACATTTTAAACCATCTATATTTTCCATATTTTTAGAAATTAGACATAACGTTCATGCGTAAGTTTATCTATCGTCTCCATATATAGTGTAATTCATTTTATTTATCTATATTTTATGGAATAATTGAAATAAATATATAAAAATATATATCATATATATGTATTGGTAAAATTTTTGGATATTATGGAACCATGATCAATGTAAAATGACTGAAACTATAGACCAAAAATCTCAAAAGAAGAAGAAATTATTTCTTGAAATTTGATTTTAAAATAGAATTGAAAATAAATGGGTAAAAAAGGTAAAAAAGTATATAATATATGTTATGGTATTTATAAATATGGTTCTCTATTAGACTTATAATACTTTATTATTTGTTATATATGAGGGTAGAATTTGTATGAAGGATGTTGAGACTTAAGGTAATGTGTTTCTTGTCTCCCTCTTATTTTTCGGTGACATATATCATATTCACCACTCATATCATTTTTATAGAGTATATGCATATAATTTAACTATTTATATCATGAATATAATTATTTTAATATTATTGAGAAGTTTCATTTGATTTTATACTTTAATGTGTCTTTTAAAAAAATTGTGAAGTGGAATGGGATTTTTTTTTACTTGTATTTCTAAGGGCCTCCTGACTTATACACTAATTATTTCTTTTAAGTTAGGTAAATAGTTCCCATGAATGTATTTTATGATTTAAATCATAAAAATTATGAGATGAACATATCCATATAATGATATTTTTATAATGGGGATTATGATTTTCAAGTCACCGAAGATGTAATGACTTTATGTTTCAATCTCTTTTTTATTGGGATTATTTATGATTATGCATCCAATGATGAGATTTTTTTTAATAACCCTAAAAAAATACATTAATTTTTGTTATGTTATATTATTACATGAAAATAAATTTTCACTATCTTCTTATTATATTTATGTACTCCAGATTCCCAATGAATTCTTTTTTAGAAAAATATTATTTATTTGTATCAGTAGTTGAAAAACATTATTATTCCATCTCCAGGTTTTTTAAAAATGTTTTAAATATAGTTTTTAATATTTTCCAATTATTTATTCCATAAATTTTTACCCATGATTTTATTTCAAAAAAATTATATAAAATAATGTTATTAGAATATTATGAACAATGTAATTTTTACTTTTACAAAAATGATAAATTAATATTTATTTTAAACATTAAAAGAAGAACAGTATTTCCAATATCATAAATAATAATTGTTCTAAAAAATAGTTTATATGTTTCAAATATTTTTTTGGTAGAAAATTATTTACAAAATATTTTTTGAAATTTTAGTTTTTAACATGAGATTTTCAATGTGAAATGTCTATTTACCACGACAAATGATCCAAGTGATCATTAAAAATCATTTTCCATCTATGATGTCAATATATGAAAATAAATAATCATTACTTGGGATATAATCCAAGTATAGTATCATTTTTATTTCTTCAGAAAATTTATCACTATAAAGAAAATATTATTATGAAATTCGTTCCTCTTTCAACTGGTTATGGTTTGATGAAATGATGATTTTTTTATGAAACATGTTTATTTTTCATGGTTATTTTATAATAAAATTCTTATGAAACCCATTTTGTTTCATGTTTGATAATATTATTATGTTCTTACGTTTTTATGGTACACATATGTATGGATTTTGTTAACTGATGTTGGTTATGTTATAACCAAGGTTTGTGGTTACATCATAACCAAAGAAGTCAGCTTCCTTATAACCAAGGATTGTGGTCACATTATGACCAAGGACAATTGTGGAATATATCACTCTAAAAATAGACTAGGTAATGATCGATATCTCTTGATATAAACTATATTGGAATAGAGACTTCACCTAGTTCTGTAAGGGGAATTTTCCAAAAATGGTACTCTCTAACTAGACCTTGACTACTTTTATTGATTAGGGAGTGAACACATTCCACATTGATCATTTTGGGAATGAACCATGTGTACTAAGGAAATGAAATTCAATTCATATGTGTATAATAGAAATAATTACCTTGTGGAAAATGAATAATCACTTGCATAATGTTTTTTAATATTCATACCTTACAAATAGATATGATATATTACATGACTCTTTTTTACATCTATGAAAAGTATGGAATGGTTTTAAAATTTTATTCTCTTGTTCTGATACCATTATGCTAACATTAAGTTGATTTCTCCCTTTCAAAAATAGACTATGAAAATGATGTCACCCTTTCTTATGTTTCATTTAATTAGGTTTTGAATAATTTTATTATAGATATATATATATTTGGAGGGTTATAGTATTGAATAATATTTTCAGAGATGATGTTGTTCAAATATCAAAATATTGTTTTTGTATTAATGTTATTAAAGGCACTGGACCTATATGATTTGATCATGGGTCATTCTGTTATGTAAGAAATATTCATATATTAAGATGATATATATATGTATGATAAGTTTGGGTATTTATATGATAAATATTTTTCATGGAATTAAAAAAATAAAATATTTTTATATGGGTGATACTAATGTATTTATATTAGTATGGATAAATATGATTATAGGGGGTTAGATGAAGAAATAAAATTAAAACACATAGTCATGCACTATACTACTTCTCAAGAGAACACCTTTATGTTTACACCTAATCCCTTATTCGAAGGATTCCCGAAAATAATTAGGGCTTTAGGATGAGGGGAGGGATGTTTGGAAGAAATTTGTGATTGTTTAATACAAAATGGTGTCTTGGTTGAGGGAAGAGGATAATAGAGATGGATACCTTTTATATGTGAGGGAAAAGACACAATTCAAATATTTGAAATGTAAAAATTGTGCCCATATTTCAAATTTTCTAAAAGGGTATGATATATTTAATTATTGAACCATAGATGACATAAAGTCCAAATATGGCCATACAATGTGATTTGAGAGGATTTTAACTCATTTTATCCATTATATTATTAACCATATTTGAGAAATAATTTTTGGAAGAATTATTGGGTATGGAATTTTCAATCGGTTCCAGGCATGTGCATCTCTGTATTGGATGGCTAGTAGAATAGCCATACGAAGGTGGATAGGTATTCATGATGCAGATACTAGGGAAGGACATGTTCAAGTAGTCATAGTCTGGGATGAATTACACTAATAATATTTAGTCATTTAATGTCCCAAAGAGCTTGGTTTATGTTAGTTTTCTCTGTAAACACATAAAAAGGGGGATTATAATAAAATGGATAAAAATTTGAAGGCATATTGTTCATTCATGCCATAACTATGTTAATAAAAAAATTTCCATTTTATTATCAATTTTTGGAAAAAATTATGTTGATCATATTATATAATATTAATTAATATAATTAAATATGTGGAATATCTTTTTAAAAATTCCTTTCATGACATTGGGAAATATTTATTTAATATTAAACACGCATACCTATTGAAAAGTCGTTTTTGAATGTAAAAATCCATTTTTATATAGATTTTTTTATATAAAAATCAATATAGAATTTCTTCCAATTAAAAAAATTTGATTAATAATTATATTATTTACCTACTTTCACTTTTAATAGAATATGAAAATAAAATGGATCTTGTAAATTATTTAAACTAAAACGAATTGTTTATTTAAAGTCAATATTTTTTTATTCATCGAAAAAGTTATCATTGAAAAATATTTTAACACATTAACTCAAAGATAATTTTTACGTGTATATTTAAAAAATATTATTATTCATACAAATAAATTTTTTTAAAATTGAAAAAAACTATTTTTATTCTTTTTTGATGAAAAAAATAAAAACATTTTTAGGGAATAATTTATTTTTAGAGCATACAATGGTTTGGAAGAAATTTAATTACTATTTTAACAATATATTCACTTTATATAAAACCATTATAATGAATTTACAATATTTTTTATTAATATTTATATTACCAATTTTATCATGAAGATTATAAATTTCATGTTAAAAAAATAATATTAATAGTACATTATGGTAAATAAAACTGTATGATTTATGTAAAATGAGATATCAAAAAATTCAAATTTAAACAAAATTCTTATAATAATTTGGTGTTACACTGTATCCAAAAAAATTAATTTCACCCTAAAAATATTTCACTTTAATAAAAAAAATAAGAATACTTCTACCTCAACATATCCGCAGTTTCCAGTATTTCTCTTTCAAATTGTATATTTCACAACAAAACATTAAGTCGGTGAGTGGTATTTTTTTAGTAAATTATCTAAATATTACATAACATCCACTAGTTATTGAATAGTATAATGGTCATGTTCTAGTTGAATATCCTTTATTTTAAGTACATGTGAAGGTGCATTTATATAAACTGTCATGATAGTTATATAGAACAAATCATGTACTTGATATAGGTTCAGTGGAAGTTCCAATCAATAAGATATCATCCCAATTTGGTCAATAATTTCAATGGTTATGATATACATATGTATTAGTTTTACTTTATTTCAAAATATCATTACCTTCATCAATAGAGAAATTCTTATAAACAAACTATCACTAGCATCAAACTTCAGGTCACACTGAACATTATCAGTATATCATTGTTACCTACTTTATGTGTCCCTTAAGTGTAATTTAATGGATCATACATTCTATACAATTTCCTCCTCTCTCTATAAGGTTCCAATTCTCAAAATTCAGTGAAACACATTGTACATATATAGTTATTTATATAATGGAATTCTTAATAATCAATTTGATTTCTTGAGTGAAATATATTTTTTTAAGGATAATAAACTACAGGAAGGTGTCAATCCCAACCAACATTGAAATCCACAGAATAATATCTCATAATATCATTATGGGTTTGAATTATTCTCTTAGACATACTTTCATTCCTAGGATGAGTGGAAATAATGAAACATAACATTATGTCCTCATATTTTTTAATACTTCACTAGAACATTAAGATAAATCATAGATCCTAATCTGATATATTGGAATGTGGTACTCCATTATAACTTATGACTTCCATTATGTATATAATATCATGTTTTCTTATAGAGGAATATTATATGATAGTGATGATTTTTCATGACATTGTGACGTGATCTACTATAAACCAAAGATAATTTTTCCTTTTAGAAATTTTGGGGTGTTCGAATTAAAATTAAATGGGGAGGTGTTCCCATTTCAATTATGGTGTTGGTAAATCTTGTAATATCTTCATAGAATTTTTTCTCTTGTCCTTAAATTGATTGCATACGAAGAACAAAGATACATATTCTACAATATATCTCTTCATGCCTTCCCACTGGAAATACACTTTCAATTCATTATACATCATTATAATTCTAGGATTAATAGAGAATGATGAACTGTGAGACTCTTCTAACTGATCCTTATTCATAAATTATATAACGTGAAATCACATACATGGTTCATGAACCTTATCATTCCCTTAAAATCGTGGTTTGACTCAGGATAATTTCACAACATGTTCTATATCTCTACAAAATCTTTTTATTACTATTCAATATTTACTTTCATGGATTGTTGAACACATATTTGTGAGAGACATGATGTATACCCTTCTATTATTATATCAAGATTCATCCTTCAAAAATCAAAAAACATTGTATCTTTTTTATCCTCATCATTATAATGATAACGTTTCCCATTTTTCTCAAAGAATCTACCATATTATTTTCTTTTCCTTGGGGGTGATGTATTGAGCTATGATAATATTAAATCGATTACAACAATATTCGATGTCACACATTCATCTCCTTCTATGATAAAATATATGTTAATTTTTTATCAGTATATATATCACAATTATCTACATAAATATAATTTCCCATAATTGATAATGAAAACCATACTACATCTAACTCAAAATAACATGTTTAGTAATATTTTCCATTAACATTAAACTTTCATTAGTGATTATATATAAAAATGTAATTTTGTTTTAGAAAATGTCTTAATACCTTCATATATATATATATATATATATTTTAAAAACCCTACTCTATTGTAGGATAATGTATCCATATGTGAACTGACAATTCTTATTTTTTATTACTTAGAATTTTAATCATAATAATCTATCTAAAGAAACATAGATCCCCTTTATGTTAACATGATGAGGGGATTATATAGCCTTAAAAAATTATACATAAGCAATGAATAATATCAAACATAACTATGCCAAATACAGATCTCAATCATAATGGTTGGGTTATGAAAATTTTTAGTACCCTCTATATTTGAAGGATATAATAATATAACTAAGATGACCCATCCCAATATGTCACATTCTGTGTCTACCACTAAACCACTTCCAAAAATTATGGGGATGTTAACTAGAACCGAGCGGGGATATAACTCAATTGTAAGAATATATCCTAAGGTACCAATAAACACACACACACATCTCTAAGAACATACAATGAATAAATGTAAATCAACTGATAAAACATGTAAAAATACATTTAAATCTCACTATTAGAGTACAACAACAATTACTAAAAACCGCAACCTTCAAATAACAACCCACCACAATGATTCTAAAAACATATCCAATGAAAATGTAATTAATGGGACTGTTGAAAATGTAACCTTTGGAATACACCTTATCCAGAATGGCTCACTATGTTCTACCTTGTCCTAGTCCCTAAAAGACTCCATCAAAAGGTCGATCCTATACATAAGACAGGAAAAATTCTGGAAAAGCCTATGTATTGGTGAGTTTAAAAATTCCCATTATGAAATTCCGAAATCACTAATAATATAACAACAAAGACAACTATCACCATAACACATGTTTATGTTCACATCAGATATAAAAAATCATCAATATATACTATTTATATACATACTGTCACAATATTAATCCCATTATACGAAAAAATTTCAATGGTATCACACTAAACATGTCCATGAGAACAGGCACCATGAGTCAGATAGTACTGATGGTGTCCATTTGAGATGTACTACTCATATGGTCTCACCACAATCTATCATACTAGAAGTTTGAATAAAGGAAATAGCATATACAAACAAGTCAATATGGAATGACCATCTTGTTAGAGGATCAACACATGTATCGTTTTGGTCATGACTATACTAATAACTCCACCTAGGGAATGATGATGATAGAAGATCTCACCCCGAGAATCACAACATTTTCTAACAACTCTATCCAATAATTTCATCTAAAAGGATCGTTATCCTATCTGTAATATATGATTCCATAATAACCCAAATGGTATCGATTGAGGTAACACCCCATAAAAAACTTTTACTAATTGGAGATTAAAATGTTTATAATCCTTGTTCGATGTGGCCTAGGGTGTCTATTGGTTGTACATGGTGTGTTACTTCAGTATTGGTTCTAGCCCATATATCATGGCCAATGCCCAAGACTACCTCTATTACTGATTAGATGATGTGTCTCATCCCATGTAATCATAGAAATATATATTTCTAGATGGATATGTTCATGTATGGTTAGTTTTTCGCATGACTATGTACATCCCATTGTACATGCCAAAGTTCTAAGAAAGGGGTACATACAATGTGATAGTATTCAAATGTCGTGTGATACTTAACGTTTTGCATAACCCTATCATAATATCTAGGGATACCATATGTCATTTAATCTAGGATTACATTCCATGTTCTTTAGGATATTCCTAAATCTCATATCTATTTCATGCGTCTTCATATGCTCATATTATCATCGATCACTAAAGGGAAATTGACCATTTCATGGCGGTTCTATTTAATATCGCGACGATTTAAACCGTCTCCATATTCTTCTGCAAAGGTTTCAAAAAACCACCTCTAAATATTGTGTCAACATTTAATACGTGTTTTTTCACTCGATTTAGTGGCGGTTTATGGAAATTACTATTGTGGACACACTTCGCGGCAGTATCATGGTTTAAGCAGTTGTTTTATGACAACCCTTCGTTTTATTACAAATTAAAAATGAGTTATTACATAAAACATCACTTGATACAACAAATTAGGTCCAGAGGTTTAGTGTATTTGGGGATTAGGATCATTACATAAAAACATAAAACATGAAATACAACATCTTTATTGAAAACCTACTTTACATGACCACTACATTCCCTCGTACTTAGCATTGCATGGGATAACCTGAGGGCATGAATAAGAAAAAGGGTGAGCTATAAAGTCCAGTAAGGGAGTACACATGGAATAAAATGAGGATTACAATACATATAAGAAAATAGGCATATCAATAGAGCATAAAAGAAACATGAACATAAAGGCATGATAAAGCATGATAATCATAACATGGAAATGTGGCAACAACACTTAACATGGAATTAGCATGAGCCAAGGCTCATTGCACATAAAGCATTAGTAAACCCTCATTGAACATGAAGCATGAGTAAACCCTCGTTTCACTGGAATTATCACAAGTCAACACTCATTGCACATGATGTATCAGGATACTATACTTTACCCAATGCATTGGAGTGCTATAAGGGCGCACGCTTCTTAAACATTTCATTTCATGCATAAGTGTTCCACATGGATCATAAAACATGGATTCATAAAACATAAACATTTATTCTACGACAAAGGAATGTGGAATTCATACATGAAACTTTGTAATCAATAATTAAATTTTCATTAAGGTGGATAACCTTGATGGAGAAATGGGCATGGTATCCACTATACAATGTCATTGTCTTAGAAAATCGGTGCGATTTCGGCAGCGTAACGGCGTGACATAAGAATTCATAAAAAAATGGTTGATGAGATAGAAAGTGGTTCCTCATCATATTTACATGTAATGAAAAGTAAGGAGGTCATATAGATACATTTCCCAATAATTGTAATGGAATTTATATTCATGATACAAAATTATTTCTTGAATGTAAAAGAAGAGAGAGAAGTTCCTTTCGGAATTTCGGCATAGAAACGGGTGTACATGGGAAGAATTTAGTGATAGAGAAAGGGGTCTCCCATAATTAAAAAAATAAGAGGGCAGTTTGGGGGAGGTGTGAAACCATACCCCAACATTCATAATTGAAATTAAAAGGGCAATAAAACTTAATGAAAATTGACAAAAATGAGAAAGGAAGAAAAACAACCCTAACTTGGAAGTGTGCTTCCAAAGGCTAGAGATAGGCTTCTGAGAGGCTTCTTGGGAGAATAGGGAACCTTGGGAGGATTATAAAGAGAGTATGGCAGAGTTTGGATGAACTCCAAGTTATTTTAGTGAGGAGGATGTGGGGGATTGGGTGGGTTTATATAGGAAAGGTGAGGGAATTCTTTATTATTTAGGTTTGGGTCCCCTTACATTAAATTAATCCAAACCACAAACCAACCCATGGTTTTTGCCCATGTTTTTTGGAAAAGGGAAGAGGAAAACAATATTTGATAAGGCCCAAGTCATAAATTATTAAAATTAAAAGGTTGCTTATGTGTAGGTGAGTCACACTCCCATGGAAATTAATTTAAAAAGGCAAAGTGTTGAATATGTCTTGAGGGGTCCATTAATGCTTTGAAAAGTAAGTCAAACAAACCCAAAATCACATTATTTTAATGATAAAGCATATATTGTCCGAACATAAGGATTATCGTATTTTATTACATCACCATTGGGTCATTATGATGTCATAAATCACATTATATATTTAAACGGTATTTAATTTTAACCCAAAAATTTGACTGTCTCAGAAAATTATGAAAAATTCACCGTTGGATAATTTCGACATCCTGATTCCAAAAATAACATTTATTTTATCTAAATAGTTTTCTAAATATATTAATTTTTACTTTCAAAATAAAAACCTACATTTATCGAAAATTCACGGGTTTTGACGGAAATTGCTTTCAAACCTTAATAAAATTCTTAATTGCAATCATAAAATTATAACATCATTTATATTTAATAAAAATTAATTTAATATTAATAATATTATTTTATTTAACTATTATTTAATTCAAAAATCCATTAATTTAATAAAATAGATTTCTTAATTAAATAATAACTAAAAACACCATTTTTACTTTGAAAACAATTTACAATGTATCAAAAATGACTAGAAATTATATTCATTATTATATACAAAAAAAATATACATGAACATAGTACTACTTATTTGTTACATAACCCCTTAAAACAGCTGCATAAGACCTAAGGGTAAGGTGTGCGATGGTGACAGACTCTTGGGGTGGCTCGGATAACATCACTCGAGTGGTAATCACTATCAACTTCTACTTTTCCCGTAGACGGTCTCGTTCGAGCCTGACATGGAGAAGCTCAGCTTGGGCATGGTCAAGGGCGAAGCCCAAGGATGCCACCTCTTTTTTGAGCTCCGAAAAATGGGCTTCGTATGTGGTAATTCTACTGGATGAGGCCATCACTTCTTTTGTTTGAGTAAATTGGATTTGTTAAGGTCCTATATTTATACTAATCATGTGATCACTGTTCAATGGATATATTAACAACGGTAAAAAATTGTAACATAAAACCAAAGAATTTGACATCTTATAAAAACATTTTATATTAAGAGACCTTTAATAAGATTAAGAGGGATTTTCCATTAATGAAACTTTGGGTCGTTACAATATTCCCCCCTTAAGAATGAAATTTTCCTTTTCCCACACTAAAACAAATATGGGTAACTAAGATTCATAATATCCTCCGATTCCCAAGTTTCTTCTTAAAACATTTGGTTTCTCCACAACACCATGACGAGGGGCATTGTCTTATTTTGTAGAACTTTTTCTCTACGATCTAAGATCTTCACTGGTTGCTCCTCATAAGAAAGATCATCTTCAAATTGTACCACCTCAGATGAGAGTACATGTGAAGGGTCTGGTATGTACTTCCTTAAGAGGGATACATGAAAGACATCATGCACCATGTCCTTGGTAGGTGGAGGTTCTAGTCGATGGGCCACAGCCCCAACACGATCAAGAATCTCAATGGGGCCGATGTACCTTGGACTTAACTTCCCTTTATTTCCAAACCTCATGACCTTTTTCCATGGAGATATGCGTAGAAACACCATGTCTATAACTTTAAACTCAAGGTCTCGTCGACAATTATCTACATAACTCTTCTGTCGACTTTGGGCTTCCTTGATATGATGCTGAATGTTTTTCACCTTCTCCACCATTTCCTCGACTATTTCTAGTCCAAGCAGCTTATGTTCACCGACCTTATCCCAACATGCCGGTGTTCTGCACATTTTCCCATACATGGCTTCATATGGTTCCCTTGGGATGCTCGAGTGGAAATTGTTATTATAAGAGAACTCAAACAGAGGAAGATGTTGATCCCATCCTCCTTTAAAGTCCATTGAGCACGCTCTCAACATATCCTCTAGTGTTTGGATAGTCCGCTCAGATTGGCCATCAGTTTGAGGATGATAGGCCGTACTGAAGTTCAGTTCAGTATTCATAGCATGTTGAAGACTCTTCCAAAACATAGAGGTAAATCTTGGATCTCGGTCAGAAACAATAGAGAGTGGTACTCCATGCATCCATACCACTTCCCTGATATATATCTGTGCCAGTTGATCCAAAGAGAAATCCTCCTGAATAGCAATGAAGTGTGCAGTCTTTGTAAGACGATCCACAACAACCCAGATTGCATTGTTGACTTTGGATGTCCTTGGAAGTCCGATGACAAAGTCCATGGTGATGTTCTCCCATTTCCATTCTGGTATGGGAAATGGTTGCATCATCCCCTTAGACTTCTGCCTTTCTGCGTTCACTTTCAGACACACCAGGCACTTTGATTGTAACAGCCCAAGATTTTATGAAAAATATTCTTTTTAATTTTACTAATGTCTTGTGTTATACGCTACACCAAAAGGAGCTTGCACAACACGCATCCTTGACTTGCCTTGCATTACACGCAATCGCAACCTTCCTCGATAGCGTGTGTGGTACGTAATCCTGAGTTTCACGAAACAATGATATGCTATTAAAATATTATTAAAACTAGCCGTCATGAATAGTAACAAACCACATTTTAAATTTTAGAAATTTTAACTCTCAAAATGGACTTCATTTTTGGATTCGGAGTATCGAATTTAGCCTAAGGTGAAATTTTGGTACTTTTCGGATAACTTTCATATTCTGATGAATAGTGAAAATTACTAAATTATAATTAAAAAACAACTTTTTTAATCGAAATAATTAATAGTGATAAATCATTAATTTGAGTGGTTTTAAAGTATATTTAGAATATATTTTTACAATTTAATACAATGTTGGTCATTGGATGTAATTTCACATTTAAACTAGACATAAACAAGTGTCAATCTTTTGATAGATATTGTTTCTTAAAAACACGCTATTTGTTTTAACAGCGGGATTTAATTATAAAATTAATTAATACAACTTTTATGTTATGAATTTGGTAAAATATACTTCATTTTTGAATTCGGAATATGAAATATAGCTTGGGATGAAATTTTGGCATTGTTCTGAAAAACATCAATTTTTTATGAATAGTGAAACTACTAAGCGGTAGGTTAAAAACTGAATTTTGAATAAAACATAATTTTACCGCTTCTGTGAATGGAATTTCGAAAATCCGAGAGACACGGTTAATATCAAGGACTAAAATGTGGTTCAATGAGATGAAAATAATTTTTTGGTGAATAGTAACTTTTTACTTTTTTTACCACGGTTAATAGTAAATAGGGTAACTAAGGGTAAATATGATATTAATATTACCCTAACACATGTCCTAATTCTATTGGACAAGTGTAATTCGACCAAAAACAAACTTAGGAATAAAATATGACCATTTAGGCCCACTTGGATTAGATTAGGACATTTATTATTAATTTATTTAAAGAAGGGTTAAAATAGTTAAAATCAAAGTTTAATAAGTAAATAATTTTTAATATGGGGTTATACATAAGATAAATTCAACTATAAATATTCATTAGAAAGATAAAACGATTTCCTACATTATGGTATTTTATTTGTAATTTTTAGACATCAAATAATAAATTTATTTATGACACAAAGATGATGCAGTAATTATCTTATTAATGAAATATTGACATAATTGATAATATAAATACCAAAATAAATGTAATTTAAGACTTTTTAGGAATTCCACTAATTTTCTAGGTTACTATGATATATTAGTGTTGATTTAATCAACTTGTTTTGAACATATAATTCTGTGATGACTTTCACAAAAATCATATATCAAATAGTGTCAAAATTGACACAATATAGTTTTTAAATCAAATATTATATTATTAATTGTTATTTTATTCCTAAAAATCTAAGGTTCGGCCAAATGACTTAGATAAGGATACATGTATTAATAATATACAATTTGGGGTTCGTTTGGCATGTTATAGTAAGTTTATTAACCATATAGTGAAAGAAAACAAAAAGACACGGTAAAAGTTAAATTATTTAACTTAGAGTTAAATCTAATTGATAAGGTTAACATAATACCCTAAACTTGTCTAAATCCTATTGTTTGATAGGATTTCGACCCATCCCCACTTTAGCTTCGAAATAAGACCCTTTGGAACCATTATAAACCGATTTTGACTTTAATATAAAATAATATTTTGAGATATTCCTAAGGTGCCCCTCTCCTCCCCTATAAAAGGATACCTCCTCCCCCTCCTCCTCACACCAATTTCAGCTCTCAAGCTCGGCCAACCCCTGCCAAAATCTCTTCTCCACTTCCCTAGAAACATCCTAGAGGTTCTGGTATTCCTCAAAGACCAATTTTAGTGCCCTAAGAGGAGGTCTCAAAGAGGCGCTTCAAAGAAGAGGTAATTACCGTTACCAATTCTTTCATCTTTATTTCTTCTTCCACTTCTTCTTATTAGGTTTTTTCATTATGAAGTAATAACATAAGTATCACTCATATACTGATATGTTATTATAAGTATGAAACAACCCTATTTCACCATCTATCCATCCTACGGAAAAAGAATTCACCGCGCGTGCGTACGTACGGAATACCGTCTCCACGCCGTGGTGTAATCTATTTTCCACCACCACCTTAAATGGATGGGTATAATGGTGTAAATAATTACTATACATAGTTATTACAACATCATATTGATTCTGATATATTGTATAATCCACTCCAATTCAATTCAATATTTATTGAAATGATATCATCGCTCGTGCGTACGTACGGAATACTGTCTCCACGACGCGATGAGATTTATTCTCCATGTTAACCATTTAAGAATGATTATAATGTATATATAAAAAATAATAATGAAATATATGACATTATAAAGCTACTGGATTTATGTATATATATACATATGTATGTCATCTACTTACTTCCATTTCAAGACAATAAGGAAAGGAAAACAGCGTTCATGCGTACGTACGGACTACCGTCTCCATGAACGGTGTTTTTCATTTTATTTATCTACCTATTATATATATATATATATACTGAATATATATGATATATAAATCATATTTTATATTCTGGAAGTATGTAAATCATGATATAAGTAATAATGATGTCAAGAACAACAAGTCAAAACACCTACGATAAATGAAACGATTTTACCCAAAACGCTTCTTTAACATGGAATTTACAAAAGAACGGGTAATATAATGTCATAATTGAACCATATATTATATCATAACAATGAATATGATTCTGTAATAATTCAATAACATGATTTAAATCATTATACAAGAGGTTCGGACACTTACAAAGCAAGTCGGACCTAAGGTAAGGGAAATATCACAATCTCATTTTTATCCGAGATTGTTTATTCGTAAGTATTTACTGGGGTGTATTTTATCATCCACATCCATGTTTACTCAATATGTAATATTATTTCCATCCACCTAAAATTGTTTAAATCCATTTTTACCCTTCAGGGAGTTTTTAGTAATACGTATGAAAGGAATCTTTTGTCGTTTTTCGTACGAGGTACTTTTTGACTTTTCCGACAAAAGTTCGAAGAATGTTTTTTTTTACTTATACGGCATGAATGGATTTTTAAAAACATTATTTCCAAGAAGCTTCCTTTACAATTTTTCAAGTTTATTTTTAATCAACTTCTTTTATTTTATAATTGTATGACATGTTAAGAAAAGAAAAGAGTTTTTGAAGAAGAAAGGATATTTTCCTCAAGAATGGAGTTCAAGTGTTTTATCAAAATTATTTTCCATCTAAGATAATAAAGGGTTATATTTTTATCCCTATTATTACATTGATTTGATCATGTTGTGATGGAATTATTTTTATGAATTCCTTTACCTTATATGAATTGATTTATGATGTCATGATGTTTCAAGAATCCCATTTTTGTTACTTGTATTATGCGATGATGTATGTTTTATGACTATGTGGCACACATAAGAAAGGATTCATTATAAGATGGGTGGGACCTATATCTCCCTCCAATTCATTGGGTAAAGATTTCATATCTCATGAGATAGACATGGCTGGAACAGAAGGTTATTTCGGTTCAGTGATACAGGACTGAAACGAGGAGTGAACTCGGTTCAGAAAGGGACTTTGTCCACTAAGATAGTCTTGGCAAAGAGTCATGACAAACAAGAAATGATTTTCCATGATTATGTGTGCATGCCACAAAGTTTCAAGTTTTATGTTATGATTATGGGGATCTCATTTTCACTTCTATGATTTATCCCATGTTATGATATTATGAGCTCTTTTGCAGGTTAAGATTTCCAAAAGCTATGTTCTTATGTATATGATGTGATTGATATTTCTTTTGTTTACCCTTACTGAGCATTTGAGCTCACCCTTTTATGTTTTCTTTTCCCCAGGATATAAAGAAAGGTTTTAGGTAAAAAAAAGGAAGATCTTTATGGGAGATGTTGAAGATCTTTCCCCACGATTAGAAGATTTTATTCCGAGTTTCCAAAGACACTAAACTATTACGATCCTTGTGTGTGTGTTTTTGTTATGTACTAAGTATTCCGCAAATGTAATGTAATGTCCATGTACGTCAAGATACGGGTCTCTACAGTTGGTATCAGAGGAATGGTTTAGTCAACCTTTGGAAACTAGGATGCGAAAACGTTAGTGAGATCCCTATAGATATTTCTAAGGTATGTCTAGGGATGCCCCTAAGGATAAGTATACGTATAGGATATAGTTCTAGAACTATGGTAACGATATTAGATTAAACCAAAGATGATATATATTTAAGTTACTCCCCCTTTATTATGATTTTTGCCTCTCACACTATTCTTTTTGGGTTTTAGACGATGGCTGGAACCCGAAGGAACCGTGTTAATCAATGCAATGGAAAATGCAATGATTGCCCTCCTGAACAAACAAATGTTATGGAAGATGGAGTGCAAAATCTTATTGCTATACTTACACAAGCTGTGAATCATTCTGGACTTCCAAATGAGTAGAGAAGGGAACAATATTCTATTGAGTCCTTCATGAGGCAACGTCCACCTTCTTTCAGTGGGTCTTCTGATCCACTTGTGGCTGAACAATGGATCAGTACTACTGAAAAAATATTTTCAGTTCTTCAATGTTCTGAACATGATAAAGTCATCTTAGCAGTATATCGTTTGGAAGGTGAAGCTGATCAATGGTGGAATCTTATCAAGAATACGAGGCCAAGAGATGAAATTGAGTCCATGGAATGGGACGAGTTCAAGAACTTGTTTTTCAGTAAGTACTTCCCTCGTATTCTTCGAACAAAGATGGAGAAAGAGTTTCTTGAACTAAAGCAAAGGGACGATGAATCTGTTGGTACCTATGAAGCAAATTTTACAATACTTGCAAGTTATGCTTCTGGAATTATCATCCAACCTGAAAGTAAAGTTGATCGATTTTTCAGTGGCTTAAAACCAAGTCTTCGAAGGGCATTATCTATAAGAGACTTCAGTAGCTATGAAGAAATTGTGCGTTGTGCTATCAAGGTAGAAATGGAAGTTGGTGTTACATATCCATCTCATGGTTTTGACAAGAAACGAAAGATGGAGTTCAAGGAGAAATCTCAGAATAATGGTGAAAAGAAGATGAATGTTTCCTTATGCACAAAGTGTGGAAAGAAGCATGGTGGAGATTGTCTTAAAGGGACTAGAAAATGTTTTAAGTGTGGAAAATAAGGTCATCGAGCAGATGAGTGTCGAAGTAATGGAAAAAGGGTTTCTAATGATGTGAATAAAGCAAACACTACAGAGAACGCACCGCCAACACTTCAATGCTTCAAGTGAAAGGAAATGGGGCATTATGCTAATAATTGCCCTAATCCAAGGGTTAGTGATGATCGACATGATCAACCATTGAAGGCAAAGGACAAAGGGAAATCACATGCGATCACTATTGGCAATGTTGAATATGACAACGATGTGGTGGAATGATTAAGTGTTTATGTAATGGGATTCCAAAATAATGTTGTATCATTGAGTATTGCAATAATTATTGATGTGGTATTCAAAGTTATTGAGATATTTTTTGGAAATAAGATGATATGCGCATAATGAAGACGAGAAAATGAAATGTTTAATAGTATTCATGAGCTCATGATTGATATAAGGACTACGTGATATCATGGTTTGAGTATATAGAATTTTGAGGATTTTGGTATGTGGAAAGTGTTAACTTTTAACTGCACTCATGTTTTCACTAAGGTATTCAGGAGAATACACAATTAAGGACTTTGAATGTTTGGAATGTGACCAACAAGACATATCTTATGATATGTGGGGATCAATGACAGTATTAAATCTCTGGTAATCGTTGTCACTATATTATGAGAGTGGACTGCAGTATTATGTATAAGCCTAAAGATTAGACTGGATTATGTTGGACATAAGTTAGTATTGTTTAAGGATAGAAGATTTTCGATATTATTGATGGGATGTTATAGTAACGTAGTTTTAGAAAAAGGACAACCTACAGGACGGGCGACAGCCCATCACTTCGGACAAGGCTGTAGGAATCGAACCCACAACCGAAGTGCGACTGGCCTTTATCGCCTACCACTGACTTACAGGAAGTCCCTGTTTAGTAGAAACTAGTGTTATTATATTAAGCAGTATGATATATGAAGTATAATCCCATTTTAGGAACCATATATGATTAACTCCACTATAGATCGACTTATGTATATAAATTTTGCTAACCTTTTGAGACAGATGGAATGACCCGTCATTCTATCACATGATCTGCTAACACTTCACGAATAACAAATTCAACTTCATTTATTTAAGAGATGAAGTGGAAATTGTTAAAGGCACGAACAATAGTGAGATTGTACCAAAATAAAGTAAGTATTTATTCTAATTCAAATTCTTCAACTTTAGGGAAATGATCTTGAAAACCAAAAATGTTGTCCTAGTGAACTTATATCTGATTAATCGGATGGTACCTTAGATCGTCACAAATTTATGGATTTGTGATTATTGGCTTTTCCATAGCCATGTTCTCTACCACTCTCCATCAGAACATGATGGTTAGATTTCTCTTCCATATCCATATTTTCACCTATGTGGAAACCCAATGATTAGTTTATTTGGGTAATCGTTACATTTCATACTTTAGTTTTTAAAGCCAAGTTTTGGTATTCCCTTTTACGATGTGGGTTTCTATTAAAGAAACTTTTGAATAGTAAACCATTTATAACCCCGACGAATTTCGAGGGCGAAATTCATTTTAAGGGGGGTAGAATGTAACAGCCCAAGATTTTATGAAAAATATTCTTTTTAATTTTACTAATTTCTTGTGTTATACGCTACACCAAAAGGGGCTTGCACAACACGCATCCTTGACTTGCCTTGCATTACACGCAATCGCAACCTTCCTCGATAGCGTGTGTGGTACGTAATCCTGAGTTTCACGAAACAATGATATGCTATTAAAATATTATTAAAACTAGCCGTTATGAATAGTAATAACCACTTTTTAAATTTTAGAAATTTTAACTCTCAAAATGGACTTCATTTTTGGATTCGGAGTATCGAATTTAGCCTAAGGTGAAATTTTGGTACTTTTCGGATAACTTTCATATTCTGATGAATAGTGAAAATTACTAAATTATAATTAAAAAACAACTTTTTTAATCGAAATAATTAATAGTGATAAATCATTAATTTGAGTGGTTTTAAAGTATATTTAGAATATATTTTTACAATTTAATACAATGTTGGTCATTGGATGTAATTTCACATTTAAACTAGACATAAACAAGTGTCAATCTTTTGATAGATATTGTTTCTTAAAAACACGCTATTTGTTTTAACAGCGGGATTTAATTATAAAATTAATTAATGCAACTTTTATGTTATGAATTTGGTAAAATAGACTTCATTTTTGAATTCAGAATATGAAATATAGCTTGGGATGAAATTTTGGCATTGTTCTGAAAAACATCAATTTTTGATGAATAGTGAAACTACTAAGTAGTAGGTTAAAAACTGAATTTTGCATAAAACTTAATTTTACCGCTTCTGTGAATGGAATTTCGAAAATCTGAGAGACACGGTTAATATCAAGGACTAAAATGTGGTTCAATGAGATGAAAATAATTTTTTGGTGAATAGTAACTTTTTACTTTTTTACCACGGTTAATAGTAAATAGGGTAACTAAGAGTAAATATGATATTAATATTACCCTAACACATGTCCTAATTCTATTGTACAAGTGTAATTCGACCAAAAACAAACTTAGGAATAAAATATGACCATTTAGTCCCACTTGGATTAGATTAGGACATTTATTATTAATTTATTTAAAGAAGGGTTAAAATAGTTAAAATCAAAGTTTAATAAGTAAATCATTTTTAATATGGGGTTATACATAAGATAAATTCGACTATAAATATTAATTAGAAATATAAAACAATTTCCTACATGATGGTATTTTATTTGTAATTTTTAGACATCAAATAATATAATTTATTTATGACACAAAGATGATGCAGTAATTATCTTATTAATGAAATATTGACATAATTGATAATATAAATACCAAAATAAATGTAATTTAAGACTTTTTATGAATTCCACTAATTTTCTAGGTTACTATGATATATTAGTGTTGATTTAATCAACTTGGTTCGAACATATAATTCTGTTATGACTTTCACAAAAATCATATATCAAATAGTGTCAAAATTGACACAAAATAGTTGTTAAATCAAATATTATATTATTAATTGTTATTTTATTCCTAAAAATCTAAGGTTCGGCCACATGACTTAGATAAGGATACATGTATTAATAATATACAATTTGGGGTTCGTTTGGCATGTTATAGTAAGTTTATTAACCATATAGTGAAAGAAAACAAAAAGACACGGTAAAAGTTAAATTATTTAACTTAGAGTTAAATCTAATTGATAAGGTTAAAATAATACCCTAAACTTGTCTAAATCCTATTGGTTGATAGGAGTTCGACCCATCCCCACTTTAGCTTCGAAATAAGACCCTTTGGAACCATTATAAACCGATTTTGACTTTAATATAAAATAATATTTTGAGATATTCCTAAGGTGCCCCTCTCCTCCCCTATAAAAGGATACCTCCTCCCCCTCCTCCTAACACCAATTTGAGCTCTCAAGCTCGGCCAACCCCTGCCAAAATCTCTTCTCCACTTCCCTAGCAACATCCTAGAGGTTCTGGTATTCCTCAAATACCAGTTTTAGTGCCCTAAGAGGAGGTCTCAAAGAGGCGCTTCAAAGAAGAGGTAATTACCGTTACCAATTCTTTCATCTTTATTTCTTCTTCCACTTCTTCTTATTAGGTTGTTTCATTATGAAGTAATAACATCAGTATCACTCATATACTGATATTTTATTATAAGTATGAAACAACCCTATTTCACCATCTATCCATCCTACGGAAAAAGAAATCACCGCGCGTGCGTACGTACGGAATACCGTCTCCACGCCGTGGTGTAATCTATTTTCCACCACCACCTTACATGGATTGGTATAATGGTGTAAAGAATAACTATACATAGTTATTACAACATAATATTGATTCTGATATATTGTATAATCCACTCCAATTCAATTCAATATTTATAGAAATGATATCATCGCTCGTGCGTACGTACGGAATACCATCTCCACGACGCGATGAGATTCATTCTCCATGTTAACCATTTAAGAATGATTATAATGTATATATAAAAAATAATAATGAAATATATGACATTATAAAGCTACTAGATTTATGTATATATATACATATGTATGTCATCTACTTACTTCCATTTCAAGACAATAAGGAAAGGAAAACAGCGTTCATGCGTACGTACGGACTACCGTCTCCATGAACGGTGTTTTTCATTTTATTTATCTACCTATTATATATATATATACTGAATATATATGATATATAAATCATATTTTATATTCTGGAAGTAAGTAAATCATGATATAAGTAATAATGATGTCAAGAACAACAAGTCAAAACACCTACGATAAATGAAACGATTTTACCCAAAACGCTTCTTTAACATGGAATTTCCAAAAGAACGGGTAATATAATGTCATAAGTGAACCATATATGATATCATAACAATGAATATGATTCTGTAATAAGTCAATAACATGATTTAAATCATTATACAGGAGGTTCAGACACTTACAAAGAAATTCGGACCTAAGGTAAGAGAAATATCACAATCTCATTTCTATCCGAGATTGTTTATTCGTAAGTATTTACTGGGGTGTATTTTATCATCCACATCCATGTTTAATCAATATGTAATATTATTTCCATCCACCTAAAATTGTTTAAATCCATTTTTACCCTTCAGTGAGTTTTTAGTAATACGTATCAAAGGAATCTTTTGTCGTTTTTCGTACGAGGTACTTTTTGACTTTTCCGACAAAAGTACGAAGAATGTTTTTTTTTACTTATACGGAATGAATGGATTTTTAAAAACATTATTTCCAAGAAGCTTCCTTTACAATTTTTCAAGTTTATATTTAATCAACTTCTTTTAGTTTATAATTGTATGACATGTTAAGAAAAGAAAAGAGTTTTTGAAGAAGAAAGGATATTTTCCTCAAGAATGGAGTTCAAGTGTTTTATCAAAATTATTTTCCATCTAAGATAATAAAGGGTTATATTTTTATCCCTATTATTACATTGATTTGATCATGATGTGATGGAATTATTTTTATGAATTCCTTTACCTTATATGAATTGATTTATGATGTCATGATGTTTCAAGAATCCCATTTTTGTTACTTGTATTATGCGATGATGTATGTTTTATGACTATGTGGCACACATAAGAAAGGATTCATTATAAGATGGGTGGGACCTATATCTCCCTCCAATGCATTGGGTAAAGATTTCATATCTCATGAGATAGACATGGCTGGAATAGAAGGTTATTTCGGTTCAGTGATACAGGACTGAAACGAGGAGTGAACTCGGTTCAGAAAGGGACTTTGTCCACTAAGATAGTCTTGGCAATGAGTCATGACTAACAAGAAATGATTTTCCATGATTATGTGTGCATGCCACAAAGTTTCAAGTTTTATGTTATGATTATGGTGATCTCATTTTCACTTCTATGATTTATCCCATGTTATGATATTATGAGCTCTTTTGCAGGTTAAGATTTCCAAAAGCTATGTTCTTATGTATATGATGTGATTGATATTTCTTTTGTTTACCCTTACTGAGCATTTGAGCTCACCCTTTTATGTTTTCTTTTCCCCAGGATATAAAGAAAGGTTTTAGGTAAAAAAAAGGAAGATCTTTATGGGAGATGTTGAAGATCTTTCCCCACGATTAGAAGATTTTATTCCGAGTTTCCAAAGACACTAAACTACTACGATCCTTGTGTGTGTGTTTTTGTTATGTACTAAGTATTCCGCAAATGTAATGTAATGTCCATGTACGTCAAGATACGGGTCTCTACATTGATGTATATTCAGCGATCTCCTTCTTCATATTATCCCACCAAAAGTTTTCTCGGAGATCTCGATACATCTTTGTGCTCCCTGGGTGAATAGATAAATTTGAACTATGTGCATCATCCAAAAGTTCCTTCTTCAGCTCCGGACTTGATGGAACACATAGTATCTTCCCAAACCACACAATTCCTTCTTCACTAACATTAAACTCAGAGGATTTCCCTTTTTCGATAGCTCCCACTTTTTCTCGAATTCCCACATCATCCTTTTGAGAATCCTTTAACCTTTCCAAAAGAGATGGTTGAGCAATAATTTGTGAAAGGATTGATGATGTTCCATTCTTTATGATTCCCACGTCCATCTTCATCAAGTCTAAGAAGATTGGATCCTTCTCAATTCTCATCACTGATATAATTACTAGGTCCTTTCTACATAGGGAATCTACCACCTTGTTCGCTTTCCCAGGGTGGTAATGTATTGAACAGTCATAACCCTTGATGAGCTCTATCCATCTTCTCTGGCGCATATTAAGCTATTTCTGTGTGAATATATATTTAAGACTCTTGTGGTCAGTATATATCTCACATTTCTCTCTATAGAGATAATGCCGCCAGATTTTCAAGGCAAAGATCACAGCCACCAACTCCAGATCATCTGTTGTATAGTTTCGCTCATATATTTTCAACTGCCTTGTGGCATAGGATATCACTTTATCATTATGCATCAGCACACAGCCTAATCCCTTCCTTAAAGCATCACCGAATACCTCAAAAAGTTCCCCACTTGTGGGTAAAGTGTGCACGGGTGCAATGATAAGCCTCCTTTTCAACTCCATGAAGCTTTATTCGCATTCATCAGTCCAAGAAATCATTAATCCCTTTTGAGTTAGCTTGGTAAGAGGGTTGGACAATCGTGAGAAATTTATCAAAAATCATCGATAATATCCACCTAACCCCATGAAGCTACGGATATCCGTTACCGATGTTTTCCTTGGCCATCCCCCAATTGCATCTGTTTTGGAGGGGTCCACAAATATCCCATTACTTGTGATGATATGGCCCAAGAATGAGACCTCCTTCAACCAGAACTCACACTTGCTGTACTTTTCATAGAGCTTCTCCTTGCACAAAGTCTCTAGTACAGTTTTTAAGTGCTCCTCATGATCCTCCATGGTTTTGGAGTATATTAGAATATCATCTATAAAGACTACCACAAATTTGCCAAGGAAATCTCTAAAGACTCTATTCATCAAGTCCATGAATGTTGCTGGCACATTGGTGAGTCGAAAAGGCATTACTATGAATTCATAGTGCCTGTATCTTGTCAGAAAATCAGTCTTGGGGACATCTTCCTTCTTCACCCTTACTTGATGATATCCCGACCGCAAATCCACCTTAGAGAAGTATTGTGTTCCACGCAGCTGATCAAAAAATTCATTGATTCTTGGGAGAGGATACTTTTTCTTTATCATGATTGTGTTAAGTTCATAATAATCGATGAAAATCCGCATTGACCCATCCTTCTTCTTGACAAAGAGGACTGGTGCACCCCATGGTGAAGCACTTGGGCGTATAAACCCTTTATCAAGATTCTCATGTAGTTGTTTCTTCAGCTCTTAAAGCTCTACAACAGCCATTCTATATGGATTATTGGATATTGGTAGCACCCCAGGTATAAGTTCAATTTAGAACTCAACATCTCTTCTTAGAGGAAGACCAGGAAGTTCCTCAGGAAACACTTCAGTGAATTCCCTCACAATAGGAATTTATTCAAGGATGGTTTCTTCCTTGGACTCAATCATCTGAGCCAGATATTCATGCTCATAAGGCAGTAATATCCATTCTTGAGATGATGGAGCTAAAGTAGATTCATCTTCCTCCTGACACTTGTAATGAATCGGGGGTTGATTCTCCATATGGAGTGTGATTTCCCTCTCCTAAAAATTTATGTTAGCTCTATATAAGGAAAGCCAATCCATTCCAAGAATTGCATCAATTTCCACCAGAGGGAGTATGACGACGTTTTATGGGAAATTGAATCCACACATTATAACAAGGGAGGACGTATACTCATGGGATGCAATGATTGCATCATTTTCTGTACTCACCGACATCTTTACTTCCATGATTTGTGGTAGTTCTGGGATTGTTCTACTAAACTTTTGAGATATAAAAGAATGTGTAGAACCTGAATCAAAAAGTATGTTCACTATTATTGAATGAATAACTAGCGTACCTATCACCACTTCGTTTTTGGGGTTCACTTCGGCAGAAGTGATGGAAAAAGCTCTTCCTTGCTGTCTTGGAGGTTGTTGGTTGCCTCTGATAACCCTTGGATTAGGGCACTGATTTGCAAAATGACCCAGTTATTTGCATTTGTAGCATTGAACAACGCGTTGAGGTTCGAACGGAGTGTTCCTCTCCTCTATCACATCCACGGGTCCTTCTTGCCGACAGTTAACAGCTAGGTTCCCTTCTCTTCCACACCTCAAGCATTTTCTCATCCCCATAAGGCAATTTCCAGGGTGCTTCTTTCCGCACTTTTGGCAAGTGGGGTGCTGGATCTTCTTAGAACCGTTGGATTTATCCATCAGATCACCAGCATTTAAGTCCACCTTATGCTTCTTGTCCCTATGATACCCCTGTGATTCCCCAATCTCCATTTCAACCTTGAGGGCACATCGGACAATTTCCTCATAGTTGTCGAAGTCACGGATCCCTAATGCTTTCCGCAAGCTAGGATTCATCCTAACAAAGAAGTGGTCAACCTTGCATTCAGGGGTAACGACAAAATCGAAAGTGTATCCTGGAAGCCTTGTGAAGTTTTCCTCATATGCTCCAACAAATTCTTCATCTTTTTTCTTGAAGTAAAGGAAGTCCCTTTCTATCATAAGCCGGAGGGTGCGCAGAAAATATTTATCGAAAAACATCTTCCGTAAATCCTTCCATTCTAACGCCTCAATCTCCTCCTCATGCTTCTTATTTTTGATCAACGTCCACCATTGATCAGCTTCACCCTCCATACGATAAGTTGTTAGGAGAACCTTCTCTTGTTTAGAACATTGGAGGATGGATAATATCTTTTCGATGGAGTTGATCCATTGTTCAGTGATCGTGGGATCTGATGATCCACTAAAATTAGGAGGCCTTTGTCTCATGAAGCTCTTGATAGTGACTTCTTCTTTCATAGGGGGGGGGGTTGAACGTTCCTCTTGACCCATGTTTCTATTCAAACCATGAGTTAGCTGAGAGAGAAGCATGACAAAGTTCTCGATTCCCGCTCTCATTGTATTTGTCATCTCATTAGTATAGTCATCACACTGATCTTCACAACAGTTGTTAGCCCGAGTCCTCCTATTACCGGCCATTGGCTGGAATAAAAGGAACGTTAGGGGTAACACATAAAGGGTAATCTAAAGACAAAAGTTGATGACTTATAAATAAACTTTTATTTCCTTAACTCATGATTCTATAGGCTTAAATCTAGGCTTTTCATGATCTACTTTCTAACATATATTTTTAGGGGCATTTTTTAAATTCCTTTAATAAGGGTTCATAATAAGCTTGTGAATTTATCAAAACATATCCCCCGGGAGTGTTGTAACCAAGAGTGAACCAAGGCCCATTTTCGTGCACCAGTTCCCGTTCGAGTCTAGCTCAAAGCGGGGTTTTCGTGTTTTACCCATAGGATACATCTGTGCCAGATCCGCCTCTACCTACTCGTATCTAGATAGGGATGTATTTGTTTGATAAACCACTTAATCAGCACTTACGAAAACTTAGGGATGTTTTTATAATACATAGTCTTGTATCTAAGGCTTTACTAGGGTTTCCTAATCCCAAAAATATCTAAACCTATCCTCTGATACCAACTTTGACAACCCTTCTTTTTATTACAACTTAACCATGATTTATTACATCAAAGATCACTTGATACAACAAAAAATATCGATAGGTTTAGTGTATTTGGGGCTTAGGATCATTACATAAAAACTTAAAACATGAAATAAAACATCTTTATTGAAAAGTTCCTTTACATGACCACTACATTCCCTCGTACATAGCATTGCATGGGATAACCTGAGGACATGCATAAGAAAAGGGTGAGCTATAAAGCTCAGTAAGGGAGTACACATGGAATAACATGAGGAGTACAATACATGTTTGACAATAGGCATACAAATAGAGCATAAAAGAAACATGAACATAAAGGCATGATAAAGCATGATAATCATAACATGGAAATGTGGCAACAACACTTAACAAGGAATTAGCATGAGCTGAGGATCATTGCACATAAAGCATGAGTAAACCCTCATTGCACATGAAGCACGAGTAAACCCTCATTGCACTTGAATTATCATGATTCAACACTCATTTCACATGACGTATCATGATAATATAGTTTACCCAATGCATTGGAGCGCTATAAGGGCGCACCCTTCTTAAACATTTCATTTCATGCATAAGTGTGCCGCATAGATCATAAAACATGGATTCATAAAACATAAACATTTATTCCACAACAAAAGAATGTTGAATTAATACATGAAACTTTGTAATAAATATGTAAAGGTGCATAAAGGTAGATACCATTTATGGAGAGATGGGCATGGTATCCACTACACAATGGCATTGGCTTAGAAAATCGGTGCGATTTTGGCAGTGTAACGGCGTGACATAAGAATTCATAAAAAAAGGTTGATGAGAGATAAAGGGGTTACTCCTCATATTTAAATGTAATGGACATTGAGGAGGTCATATATATACATGTCCCAACAACTGTAATGTAATTTAGATTCATGATACAAAATTATTCCTTGAATGTAAAAGAAGAGAGAGAAGTTCCTTTCAGAATTTCGGCATAGTAACGGGTGTACATGGGTGGAATTTAATGAGAGATAAAGGAGTCTCCCATCATTCAAACAATAAGAGGGAATTATGGTGGAGGTGAGAAACCATACCACAACATTCATAATTGAAATTAAAAGGGCAATACAACTTAAAGAATATTGACAAAAATGAGAAAGGAAGAAAAAAACCCTTACTTGGAAGTGTGCTTCCAAAGGCAAGAGAGAGGCTTGTGAGAGGCTTCTTGGGAGCTTGGGGAACCTTGGGAGGATTATAGAGAGAGTAGAGAAGAGGTTGGACGAACTCCAAGGGATTTTAGTGAGGAGGAAGTGGGATCTTTGGTAGGTTTATATTGGAAAGGTGATGGAATTCTTTATTATTTAGGGTTGGGCCCCTTACATTAAATTAATCCAAAACACAAACCATCCCAAGGTTTTTGGCCATGGTTTTTCGAAAAGGGAGGAGGAAAAAAATATTTTATAAGGCCCATGTCCTAAATTCTTAAAATAATAAGGTTGCTTATGTGGAGTTGAGTCAGACTCCCATGGTAATTAATTTAAAAAGGAAAAGTGTTGAATATGTCTTGATGGGTCCATTAATGATTTGAAAAGTAAGTCAAACAAACCCAAAATCACATTATTTTAATGATAAAACATATATTGGCCGAACATAAGGATTATGGTATTTTATTACATCACCATTGGGTCATTATGATGTCATAAATCACATTATATATTTAAACGGTATTTAATTTTTACCCAAAAATTTGACTCACTCAGAAAATTATGAAAAATTCACCGTTGGATAATTTCGACATCCTGATTCCAAAAATAACATTTATTTTATCTAAATAATTTTCTAAATATATTAATTTTATACTTTTAAAATAAAAACCGACATTTATCAAAAATTCACGGGTTTTGACGGAAATGGCTTTCAAAACCTAATAAAATTTTTAATTGCATTAATAAAACTGTAAGATCATTTATATCTAATAAAAATTAATTTAACAATAATAATATTATTTTATTAAAATATTATTTAATTCAACAATCCCTTAATTTAATAAAATATATTTCTTAATTAAATAATAACTAAAAACACCATTTGTACTTTAAATACTATTTACAATGTAACAAAAATGAGTAGAAATTATATTCATTATTATATACAAAAACAATGTACATGAACATAGTACTACATATTTGTTACATAACCCCTTAAAACAGATGCATAATACCTAAGGGTAATGTGTGCGATGGTGAAAGACTCTTGGGGTGGCTCAGATAACATCGTTCGAGTGGTAATCTCTATCAACTTCCACTTTTCCCGTAGACGGTCTCGTTCGAGCCTGACATGGTGAAGCTCAGCTTGGGCTTGGTCATGGGAGAAGCCCAAGGATGCCACCTCTTTTCCGAGCTCCGACAAATGGGCTTCGTATGGGGAAATTCTACTGGATGAGGCCATCACTTCTTTTGTCTGAGTAAATTGGATTTGTTAAGGTCCTATATTTATACTAATAATGTGATCACAATTCAACGGCTATATTATCAACGGTCAAAAATCGTAACATAAAACCAAAGAAGTTGACATCTTATAAAAAAATTTATATAAAGAGACATTTAATAAGATCAAGAGGGATTTTTCATTAATGAAACTTTGGGTCGTTACAGGTTTTCCCATTAGAAATGTATTTTTTTTGCGGCAGATTAAACCGCCGCTAAATAAAATAATTTGGTATGGTAAAACCACCCCTAAAACCAAGATAACTGCCGTGAAATTATAAAGGAATATGAAAACTATTGAGCAGCGGTTTTAACCACCACTAAAAAAAATCATTTTTATTGCGAAAACCACCATGAAATAGTAAAGGAATATGAAAAATGTTCAGATGGGGTTAAAACCACCTCTATGTTATTTTCCATAGAATCAGTTTTAACCATTGTAGATAAAAAAATATCTAAAAATTAACGGTGATTTTAACCACTGCTAAATCCAGATTTACAAAAAAATTAGCTGATTCTGTAGCCCCAGTACCAGTGCCCTGAAATGAAAAACCATTCCAACATCACATGCACATACTTCTCACATCAAAAAGAATACTAGATGTCCAAATTTTTCATAGGAATTACATGATAGATACTTTAATAATATGTTTAGTATGATTTTGGTACATAAAATTTATTCTATGTATATTAATTTTCACTTTTGGATATAGTTGTTTTATAATTAGGGATAACAGTTGATCTCGAGTACGTTGATGTATTTGTGTATTTGTCATTAATGAGGAATGTAATATATAGTTTATGTTTTATTTGATTTTATGGGAATTAGAGGAGAATAATTTTGGAGATCTCTCACTTAGTATTGTCAATGACCATTGTTACCAAGATTGGAATCACGTATGATTGTGCACACTAGTGCGAGGATGTTTTGACAGTGTTGAAGAAGTGGTTGTTGTCACCCATATCCTATGAATTCCTAATCCTAACATTGGAAATGTAGTGAAATGTGATGTATCTAGTTATGTATTACGATATGTTATGATGTAGAGTGATAAATTTGACCCTTTATGTTTCATCATCTTTTAACCCCTAAGATGAAATACTCTAATCCTTTATTTTAGTTGGTAGTTGTGGTCCATGAGTTGAAATGATAGTGACATAACCTATTTATAGAGTGATTTTTTTGTGTACATTGGCACCTAGAGTGCATATATATTCTGGTAGTGTTTGATTTGATAGTTGAAGTTGGATATTCACCCAGGGCTGACCTATTTTACCACATTGTTTTAATAATTATAATATAAGTCTATGAGTTGATAGTTGAAGTTGTGTATAACCTTTTATCCTCAGATCAATGAATAGTAAGGAAGGATGATCCACACCATATAAGACATGGTTCATGATTGTTTTATATATTTTAGCCACCAGATTCCTCTTTTGGGGAGGTAAAAATTTTGGTAGAGTAAGACATTCAAGTGTTCAACAAATATTTGTAAATTCTACTATCAAAAATGTGGATAGTCCCTCTACCTTAATAATATCAAGACACTCAAGTGTTCCATAGAGATTTTGTGCTTACCACACTCAATAATTCAAGTCATATATGGTGCATACCAAACTTGAGAAATAAATACATAAAAGGAAACAACAAAAATTAATAAAATATATAAATGGAATCTTGAGAAATCAGGAAAATGATAGGTCATGAAAATTTTTGGTGGAAAATATGTGCCACACATGATACATATACAAACCGACTATTATCATATTTTTCCAACTATTAAGAAATACAAATAATCATGTTCTGATGATGAACACATATCATCCCCCTCTCCACCTCCATCTCTACTTTGGATACCATTTTTAAGTACAATATATTGAAAAATAAATATTGTTGTATATTTATATTTAAACATAAAACAAATAAAATTTTTCAAAGTAAATGATTTTGATTTTTGTTATTTTCCTGATTACTACCAGTCGATGTAATACCCCCGGGCTCCGTGGCCGGCTGGCCTAAAATCTGGCCAAGTAATCCTACGGTGTCATCTGTAGGGACCCCATATGAATCAAATGGGACAACTATCTTCTCTCGGGTAAAATTCCATATATCTGAACATTTTATATTTTTCTCCACACTTTCATAGTTTCCATAATTAATGAACAAATAGTTAGTATGAAGTAATTGCAATAAATTTATTCTTATTAAAATTTTTACCTATAACATTTACCCTCTAATATACCCGCAAAGAACTCGACGTGGCATGTCGCTCCCCGACTGTTGAGGCTCCATAAGTGGGAGGTAACGACTGATCCTATGAAGGGACACTCATAGTGGGTGTGAGATATGGTGCAGGGGAATATGGTGTCTGGGTGAAAGTGGATGGTGTCTTAGATTCTCTAGAGAGGGAGACAGATGGATAGTCAGCTTTCGCAGTGGTCAATGAAACAGTATATCGCTTTCTCCTTGGCATTCATGTCATTTAATCAAATAAAATAAAATTCATAACATTTATATCACAAAAATATGAAAAAAAATTGATAATGATAACAGATTCATAGTACTAACAATCAAATAATATATGAAAATGATAATGACTGATTGCCCAAATGAAATAAGTGGTTACTAAATGAATGCATAACTGTGCATACAATCATTTTCTCCTTCAATCATGTTAGTTTCCTGCCCCATTACTTCATCCACATCATTGATCCTTTCTAGAATAATATATTCAATATCATGATGGAATAATAATTCTGATTCTTGTGGTGGATGAGATACAATGTCAGAGATCAAATCATCTACTCCATCAACCATATCATACAAATCACAACCACACTCCACCCTACATCAACAACATCATTCACATAATATACCATTTTTTCTTGTAATGAAAGATATACGTATCATGCAGATCACGATCACCAACATCCATCAAGCGTGAGAAGTTCAGATAAGTAAATGTCAAGGAAATCCTTTTTAATGCCTCTGATAATATCGACCCAATTGAGTTTGAATTAAACAACTAAAAAATGTCCATGGTAGTTTAATTCAATAATGTCATCCATCTTTACATAATAGCCCACATCAAAAAATATAAATATACCTATATTCTATGTTTTCACACCCTGTTCTCAACTGAATTTACGAAATCTAAAGTCATTTAGGTTGTAAGAATTATACATTCTAACTCATTTCAGAGGACCTCGGGCAAGAAACTTCAAATCATCGTACAACTCTACTTGAGTATCATTATTCATGATCTAAAAAAATAAATATTATTTATTATAATTGAAAAATATATGTTTAAACTTAATATTCATATTTATTTAAATATTTATGAAAATACACGTTGTGAAAACCATTCCATAAGATATTTATTAACAACTTTAGTTATATCTTTCTCATTTCTCAATCTACATATCATTCATCACTTTGTTTTATCTTCAAATCCTCAATAAATGGATCTGAAATTTTTCTATTTAGCATCACATATCTAGTTGCCTATTATATTTCCATTTCTATCAGTTTAATATTCGAGGTCCTCCCAAATGATCAGCCAATAGTTGGAAATATTTTTGATTTCGTGTGTATTTTAGATTGAGTTTATGTGACATCAACACATCCATCTTGATTAAATGTTGTCTCAATATCATCCAAGTTTCTATAACAAAAGGTAAGAAACTCCTCTTCCAAATAGCCTTCAGCAATAGTTCCTTCTGGTTGAGCTTTATTTCTCACGTATTATTTTAAATTCCCAAGATGTTTGTGAAATAAAATAAACATATATATTATGCAGTTAATTAAGTGCCTAAAATTTTTTACATAACTGAAAAACGTATAAATAAATTAACTATCAATTGGATACAACCATAGATAATGAATGGGTCGTCCTAATTTAGCTTCTGCAAGCAAATTCATAGTTAAATGCATCAAGACAGTAAATAACGATGGAGGAAAGATCATCTTCATTAACCAAAGTGTCAACACAAACCTCTCTTGAAGGTTGTCAAGATCAAATATATGTACATATGTTTCACATAGTTTTCTGAAAAATGTGAAGAATTAGAGTAAACAGCAAAAACTTTTACAGGTAATAATGTATGTAATGATAATGGTAGTAACTACAGTGAAAAAATATGTGAATCGTGCCTTTTCTGTCAAGGTAACTTGCGATTATTTAAGTCAACAAACCTCGAGATGTTACATGAAAACCTATCAAATACTTTCACTTGCTTTAAACTTCGATGGAATGTATCTTTATCCCTATTTCTCATTGAAAAAATTGTCAGATCATACTTTTCACTCTCATCTGACTAGAGATCACATTTTATGTTCATTACTTATAGGTCTTTCCAAGAATTGAGATGATCATTCGACTTTCAATGCTTATTATGAAATGTGAAGATAAAATATTCACTTACATTATTCTCAATATACATCACATCAAGATTATGCCACAATAAATTGAATTCCCATTATGGGAGCTTGAACAATATACATTTTTTCTTCCATTGTAGCATTTGTATTTCACTTGATGATGCACTTAGAAACAATTTGCTGCTATCATTCAAATGATGAACCTTTCCAAATTCGGTTTCAACATTTCTAACTTGTGTCAATATTTCAGAACGAGTTAACAACTCTGGAGGTGTTCTATGATCAATGAAATCGTTAAATTTTTACATGTTCATCCAAAATCTATGATATGCATCGAGAAATCCTCAATGGCACAAGAAGCGCCATTTTCTACTGTGAGGTAGACATTTGAGCTCAAAATCAACGTTACAAATAGGACAAGCCAAACACATGTATGTTTTCCAACCAGATAAATTCCTATGTCCGAGGAAGACACTAATGGTACATGTTAATGCAACATGAATTTTCACCATTTTTTTAGAAGAAACATCAAATATCTCAATACTGTTGCTCCATAACTCATGTAATTCTTCAATTAATGGCTGCAAGTACACATCAATATCATTTATAGGAATTAGTTTTCCATGAATAATAACCGAAATGATTAAAGACGTTTGTTGCATACACATCCACGGAGACAGATTGTAAGAGATAAAAACAACTGGACAAATGCTATAACTGGTACTCAAAGTCCCATATGGGTTGAATACATTGGTAGATATTCCCAATCGAACATTAGAATGATCATCTATGAAATCCAGATGTATGAATCTAATTTCTTCCACAATTGTGAATCTAGTGGATATCACATTAACCCATCATTTTTATTATCTACAGAATTCCACTTCATGTGTTCAGCAGTTTTTGATGATGTGAATAATCATTATAATCGAGGATTTAATGGAAAGTAATGGTAAACCATTGTAGGTGTGTTCATTTTCTTTTTCTTCATGGTCTTATGTGGATTTAGACTTCCAATTCCACCCATTTATTTCCATCTAGAAGAAGAAAATTTTTTCCAATCCTGGCAACATGAATCCTCTCACCAATAAAGCATAAAATCATTGGGACCCACATGTATTTTTGTATAATTCAAACCAAGACTGTCAAGAACATTATTCATATAATAAAATGACTCGAGGATGTTTGATTCAAGAAATGCATCACACATCAATTAAAATATCATGTACATTTACTTATTTGTAATTCCATATAGATGTTTGATATAGTAAAACTTCAGCAGAAAAGAATGTTTAGAATATTTCAAACATCCACTATACAACACTTGATTTCCATCGTCAACAAAATCATGAAACGTATTTTCCTAAGTGATGTTTTATCTTACATTAGTCTCCAAAAAATCAATATGAGGATCCCTCAATATGTTACAATCTTAATATATTTTCCAACAGTCTCAAAAATAGCACTTTTCACGCTACTATTTGTTGCACCCTCATCTAGTTGTTTTGGTATGTTTTGATGTTGATGGTGGTGTCTTGTAGTGCCTAATGCATCATTTATAAGGTTTTTCATTTCATTTTCCATTGTCTAGATAGTTGGGGTCTCATTCTATGGATTGACATCCTGGTTCAACCATTCTGTAACGTTCGACTCTCTATGACAAATCAAACACAAATATTAACCAAGAAATTTCATCAATATAAATTCTTGTAAACATCATCTCTCATCAAACATCTTCTAAATTTACATTTTGGACATGGACATCTTATTCTCCATTCAACAGATCGATTTTAAATTTAAAAACCTAAAAACTCATCTCAGCACATAAGATACTGAGGTGTGTTCCTCAGTAATGTGATCCATCCTTTATCTATGTATATCACAATGTTCATACACAATATTAAAAAAATTAAAACACATAAATATTAATAAATAGGGAAAAAGATTTATTTTTAATAGTTGAAAAAGTATATTAATATTTTAAATAAGTTTTTCTTATATAAATACATATTTTAAATAATGAACCCACCAACTAGAAAACCAAAGCATGCAAAATAAAAATATCTATAAAAGAATATAAAGATGTACTAAGTGATTGGACCAATTTTAAAATTGGAAATAACTAGGTAGGTGATTTCCCATTTCCCCAGTGACATTTCATAAGTAACTCGTAGAGTCAATCTCTATCCAATTGTAGCATGACTTCAAGCCTATTATAGATGACCCAAAAGACTATTGGTGTAAATAATGAATATCATACATATAAATTACAACACACCAAATCATGTTCATTTGTGTGAGTATGGCCTCTAGGTGATACTATTATAATTAGAAAATGGAATAAAAAAAGAAAAATGATACAAAGAGGTAGAGAAAAGTGTCGAGCGGCACCACGGTTCTGGACCTGTAGCGGGGAGCCGAGCTAGGGCTTTGGGGGGTCAGCAGTGATGGACAGCGAACCATGCTGAATAGCGGAGAGGAGGTGAGGCGTGATGAGGGGAGGCATAGGTCTTCGGTGGTTTACAAGGGGATTCTCACATGGGGTCGAGGGGGAAAAGGTGGTTCATGCGGGGGTTGGGGGGGATAAGTGTCAGCATTGAAATAAATGTTTAGAGGCAGTTTATTAAAAACCACCGCTAAATTATATTAAAAAAACATAGTGGTGGATTACTAAACTGCAGCTAAAAACCCTCCAAAAAAGACTACATTTGTTATAGTTGATTTTTGACACATATCTTGCCATAAATTAGAAAACAAAAACATGATTAATGAACCTCAATGACTATTTCGGTTGGCCTCAATTCATTGATGTTATAATGATGAAAGAAGATATAAATTAATAATCACAATAAATTCCATAATTCCCAAATAAATATAACATGTACCTTCAATATGTATAATCAAAAAATTTATTTGTTAGTTGATTGATTCGTATTAATTTTATAAATAATGAAACAAGGATAACTAAAATTAAAACAAATATCCTACAACGATTTCGATCAATTAACGATAAAGAAAAAATTCAAATAATTTATTTTAGAGAGATCCTTGAAATTAGCTACACACCATTCAACAATCCATGATCTGGTGGTTGTACTTCTAAGAACAATCCCCTAACTATCTCTCCAATGGATCCAGGGTTATGTAGATAACCCTAATATTTTATCATTTTCATATAATTAAATATTACCAATTAGGTCATTACATCACCTAATAAAATAAATAATTTGATTTATTTAATTTATTAATTTTCTATAATGCACATTATAGAAAAATATTGACATCGATAGTGGTTAGGAAAGGCCAAGGGTAAAACTATACTCTGAACTAAATTGTAGTCTCATATTTCCAATGTGATCCCTTATTAAAAATTTATGCCACTTTTTCGGGAAAACTTCCATCACATAAATTTAATATATATATATTAAAATTTTAATTATATTTAAACCAAGAAAAGAAATAGTGAACTATCTTGTGCCAAGATCTCGAAATAATCAATATATAATTGAAAAACAATACGTAGAAAAATTAGTGTCACACGAATATACAATCTTGTGATTATATGACCCAAAATTGAATCCTTTTTTTTCAAAATTCACACATCGTAAATTTTTATTGTGGTTTCACCTTCCATTGGTTTTTTAGTACAATTCTAATGTGATCTTTATTATCTTCCTTTCCCTTCTAGGAAATGAGAATATATTCTATAAATACCCCAAAAACAGATAAAGGTAATATCTAAACCCAGTATTTATTAAATCAATGAACATGGAAGGTGACTTAGTATGACTAACTGGATTCACTAAATGTTATATTATGTATATCCTCCTTCATGAACATAAATTGATAAATCCTGAATGAATTTAAATAATGAAAATGAATTGATCTCTTTATAGTTTTTCAACCAAATTAACAATACATGGAATATGATATTTATTATTTGTTGTGATCTTTCTCAGTTTCTGATAATCAATGTCGGGTTACATTAATCCATATTTCTTCTTAAAAAAGAATTTGAGAACCCCAATGTAAATAATTTGGATGAATTATCCCCTTTTCTAGATTCACCCATAGTATCCTATTCAAAATAATTCAACTCAATTGGGACTATTCTATAGAGAGCCATTGAAATAGGAAAAGAACCAAATATGAGTTCTATTCAAAAATAAATTTCCTTATTCTGTGTAAGACTATGCATATTTGTATAAAAACATAGAAAATAATTTTACAATAGAAACGTCATAGTTGTTTTGTTTTTCCCCAAAAATTGAGAAAAAATCCCTTTTTAATAGGAATCATTATTCACATAATTTTTGTGATCTCCATTAGAGGTTCATGTCATCCATCACACTGATAGATGATCATTTTTCAATTTTTAGTACAAATTGGGGCTTCCCAACCATTTCAATTAATATGAGATTTATTTAGAGATAGAAAATCCTTGCATTATAAAACAAAAAATCATATTGGAGGTAGAATAACATTTTTTTAGGAATATCATTGACACATTCCTTAACTAGAGAAGAATCCTAGACATCGGATGTGATAATCATACCATTATTTCTTTTTATTACCAATTGAACATTAATCACCATGGTTGATTTTTTATACCACTATAAAATTATTCATATTAAAAATAATAGTTATATTAATAATCAAATAAGAAATTATAAGTTATATAATGGATGATAAGTATACCCTTCACCAGGTCTTCATCATACCCCACATCAAAAATAGTGACCATAAGATATTTCTCTTTATCTCTTAGGTTTAGTGGATTCTAAAATTTATCACCATAATTAACACTATAAATTGTTCACTATTCACAATAATTCCCATTCTCTATTGATTCTAAAAACATGAGTGTGGGGGTGAATTCTATGAAACTCTCTCTCTATTTTGATCATTATGTAACTTCTTCATGTCAATTCAATATTCATCTACTCAGTTCCCTTCATTTCTACACATGAAACAAATATTAGTCCCTATACTAAAATTTTTTTCTTGTTTCCTTCAATAAAATATTATATAATGGAAAGATAATATTATTTTTTTCAATGGTTTTTAGAGTTTCTCTTGATGTTTATCGTTCATTTAGTATCAAAATAATAAGATTCATATGAAATTTCAATTCCATTTCCACATTTTATTACTATATAATGATTTCATCATCAATACTAATGTCCCTTATGGATATTTCTCTACAAAGACATGTTTTGAAGACAAAAAAAAATTGAACAACATTACATTCAGTTTTAATTATAATACAAGAAACATACCTCCTAAGTCATGTAAATTTTGATTCATATGTACCAATAGATTCATCATCATTATGTTTTAAATCATGTAATTCCTTCTTCATTTTCATGTGATGAATATGAGGAATTAAATTTATGAAAAAAAGTTCATAAAATCATCACATTCCTTGTATTATATTTGATTTTATTAGATCATATTCTTGATAATATTCCACCATTGAACCTCTTCTCATTCTAAATTATATACATAAACAAGGAATTTTTTATGCTCTTAACATGAGATAACATAAGTATATTTCTATTGGTTACAATATATACAAAAAACTAATAGATCAGCCAAACCAATAATAGAATATGGACATTACCTCATGAAGGAGTAAAAATAATGTTTTACACTTCATTAATCACTTGAAAGTTCAGCATGTTTCATTTCCTAAAAAAACATTTGTGCAGAAAAAAATGATTCCCAATTCCATATCTTATGATTTTAGTCGATAAAATGGAAAATTATTTCATTTTCTAGTTCATTTATCACTAAAATGGTTCCTTAATGTTCTAACAATTTACTAAAACAAAAATGAATTGTGTAATAAATAATTATCATTAGTGGTAACAACATAATCTAGAAGAATCACTTATTCAATGTCTAAATCTTGAGACAACATTTTCAATCAATGAATCATTATAATTAATATAGGCCATTCATGGTGATTATTCAGATTCTTCATGATGGTTTGTAATGTCTTTTCAAATTTATATAACATATCCCGTAGAAGTGTCAACTTTTTGTGTAGTAAGTCCCATTATCCTACACCATGTGATTATTGAATTAATCTCAATGTGAATTTTTATGGATTTATTACCCTTGGGTGTAACAATTCTATATCCACATAAACTTATAGTATCAAAATAGGGATATAATTTATCAAAATAGACACTCTACATCCATCACTATAATCCCAGAATATTTCTTCATAACCTAGGGAATAAAAACACAATAAAGGGTGAGTTTATTTGTTCAATAATGATAAAAATGAAATTTATCAATATAAAGTGAATATAATGGTTTGTGAAAAGTGAATAACATCTGAAAACTATACCCTACATATCATTGATCATATACATGAGTCTTGGAAAAAATATTGGATTTTCTTCTATAATGAATCATAAATAACAATTTATATGATCCATGAGATCATAACATTGGAATATGACATATATTGGAATATACATAGGAATAGAAAATATTATTTCATGGATACCAACCATTATAATATTAACATGTTGTTATTGTGATATAAAAACATGTAAATGTTATGGTATTGGGATAACCTCTCATATACCCTCTTTTATGATTGGTATAACCTCAATTGAACCCTATTTCATCCTTGGGTTAACTCCCCATATCCTCTTTGAGTTCATAAAATAAAAAAAATTATTAATGCACATTAGGGAGATATAGGTCCCACATATCACATAATTTATAAATTTTTGTTCCAATAGAATATAAAATATTCATCATATCATTACCCATAAAAATAAAATATGTTTCCAAAACATTTCATCATTCTATAATCCCTATAAATGAAATGGGTTTTTTAAACATTTCATCACATCACTACTCATATAATGAAAATTTATTTTATAATCATATCAAAAATCCATCATGTCATAAAAAAGAAACGAGAATCATAAGAATCACATCCTACGAATCATAAACCATGTAGTGAATTAATAAAGAAGGGATAGTTGTATCATATACCCTAAACATAAGTAACACTATATTGTGATGATTTTGATCAGTAGAAAGTAACTAAAAATATTGTTAAAAAATTGTTGAGGAAAATATACTTCCCATTTATGAAACACATATTAAAAATAAAAAAAAATGAATAAAATATAAAATAAAACATTTATTTTAAAATTATATTGTAAATATATAATATAATAAATGTTCCATCATGTGTGCATGCCAATATAGAATACTAATCATATATTAAATTTTAAAACAAGTATCACAATCATATTTTCCGAAAAATCCAATTGTAACTAATTTATAAAACTAAAATAAGGTTCCATTAAAATGGTTTAGTAATATTTAAACAAGAATTAAAATGAAACTAAAAAATTATAGATAATAATAATACATTATTTGAAATTTTTTTAGAAAACATGGACATCGAAAAATGATTTTTGACCAAAGTGACAAATAAACTTCGTTTTCCTAAAAATATTTTTGAACAATTGATAATACAAAGAGAGAAAAATGGATGGAAAACATTAATTTTCTTGAAATTACTAGAGTATATGAAAATCATGAGTTTTATTAGAGATATATTATTTGTTTTAATTATCAAAAACATAATATAAAACTATCATGATAAATTATGGGATTTTAATATATAACCCTAAATTGTTTGGTACCATTTTATTTCTTAATCTTCATGGAAGATATAAAAATATCCTGAAATATATTTCTCTAATTTTTTCATAATAATATTCAAAAAATATATTTGTTGGATGTATATACACCACCCAAAAGAAACAAGTGGTGAATATGGATTCTATCCCACATCTATAAAAGACAGATGCAGATACCTTACCATAAGTTTAAATTTTTTTCATACACTTTTGAACCTCCTTTAAAAGAAATATAGTTTTATGATACATATATTCCATAAAAAAATATATCATACCCCATATAATTTACATACAATCATTTACTATGAAATTGTTAGCAAATTTCCCTGTTAAAATAATGTTTCAAATAAAAACTAATTTATTTTCCATGAATGTGTTTGTTTGGTATTTTTTGTTATTTTATTATGATGATGGTTATATAATCTCCATAATTTACAGCAGTATATAAATATAATATAATTTATTTGTATATATATCAATATAAATCCATAATGTTTAGAAATAGAAAATAAATCAATCATTTCATTTAGACGGTAGACCGTAAGTATGCACGAACATTGTGCCCATTTTCTCGATGAACCAAATGAATTGAATGTAACTAATATATCAATAGTAAAGATTCATTATGAATTAATATATATCTAATATATTCTTTAAATTGTTTTTTATTACATTCCATGTAATGAGTATGTGAAAAATGACTCACATCACTTCACGAGGTAGTAGATTGTCATACACACAAGCAACATTATCATATTCCAACAGAATGGAATATAAGAAGGTATATAGGATATTATAATTGTGACATCACGAATTGGATTGCACTAAATCATTACTTGAGCCAATGGGTCACGTGGCCCCGATTTCACCTCCTCGTATGTAAGAGGTTGCTAACTACCAAAGGGGATCCAAGGTGGTATAGTAGAAAGTCTATACCCTTATGATCAGAGAAGAAAAAATTGAAATATATAGATAAATAGTGTAAGAATAGTAAATCACCAAGAGGGGATGGTATATTGTAACACCCCAAGATTTCATAGTGTGTTATTTCTTCAAAATAATACAATAACTTTCACTACATGCAACACCGAGTTCAAGCACACCAAGACTTACCAAACAAGCCGTTCAAAATAGGCTAGGAATAGTATTAACTAAATTTGAATCTTTATATAATCCTTATAATTTTAGAATCCATATTATGAGTTTCTTAGACATAATGTAAGAAACAATTCATTTTCAGTATTGCACTTTTACCAACTTTTAATAGTGAACCCATTTTAAATACAATATTTTAAACCTTTTGAAAAAATGGGGATATCAAAAAAAAATTAAAATGAAACATCCCAAGATTTCACGGTACGCTTTCCTTTGAATGATACAGTAGCGTGTGTTGTACGCAACTTCGAGTTCTAACACACACCACAACCAATCAAACTAGTCGTTATTAATAGTAATACCTACTTTTTGAAATTATATGTATTTTATATTTCAAAATGGACGTCATTTTAGGATTCGGAGTATCCAATTTATCCTAAGGTGAAATTTTGGTACTTTTCGGATAACTTTCATATTTTGATGAATAGTGAAAATTACTAAATTTTAATTAAAAACATCTTTTTTAATCAAAATAATTAATGGTGATAAATTATGAATTAGAGTGGTTTTAAAGTATAATTAGAATATATTTTTACCATTTTATCCAATGGTGTTCATTATAATTAATCTCACTTCGAAAATGGACCTAAACAATTGTCAATCTTTAGATATATATTGTTTCTTAAAAACACGCTATTTGTTATGACAGCGGGAATTAATTATTAAATTAATTAATTCAACTTATATGTTTGGAATTTTGTAAAATAGACATCATTTTTGAATTTTTAATATCAATTATATCTTAGGGTGAAATTTTTTCATTGTTCTGAAAAACATCAATTTTTGATGAATAGTGAAACTACTAAGTGTGTGTTAAAAAACTGAATTTTTCATAAAACATAATTTTACCGCTTCTATGAATGGAATTTCGAAAATCCGAGAGACATGGTTAATATCATGAAGTAAAATGTGGTTCAATGAGATGAAAATAATTTTTGGTGAATAGTAACGTTTTACTTTTATTTACCACGGTTAAAAGTAAATAGGGTAATTAAGGGTAAAAATGATATTAATATTACCCTAACACATGTCATAATTCTATTGGACAAGTTTATCTCGCCCATAATAGCCTTAGGAATAAAATATTATCATTTAGGTCCACTTTGATTAGATTAGGACATTTATTATTATTTAATTCAAAGAAAAGTTAAAAGAGTTAAAGTCAAAGTTTATTTACTAAAACATTTTTAATATAAAGTTATACATAAGATAAATTCGATTGTAATAATTCATTAGAAAGCTAGAAATATTTCCTACATAAATCTATTTTATTTATAATTTTTAGACTTTAAATAAGTTAACTTATTTATGACATAATGGTGATCCATTAATTACCATAATTGTGAAAATTTAAAATAATTGATATTATAAATTCCCAAATAAATATAATTTTAGACTTTTAATAATTAATCTAATTTTCTAGGTTAATATGACATGTTAGGATTGATTCAATTAACTTTGATCTAAGTAATAATTCTGTTATAAATTTTACAAAAATCATGTATTGAATAGTGTCAAAATTGACAGAAAAGAGTTGTTAAAACAAATATTATATTATTAATTGATATTAAATTCTTAAAAATCTATGGTTCTGCCAAGAGACTTATATCAGGATATTTTCATCATTAATGGACCACTTGGGGGTCTCTTGTATGTATATTGTAAGTTTGTTAACCATATTATATAAAAATACAAAGAGACATTGTAAAAGTGAAACTAATTAACTTAGAGTTAATACTTAAAGATAATGTTAATATAAGTACCCAAACCTGTCTAAATTCTATTGGTTGAGTTTTTTTCGACCCATACCCACCTTAACATTTAAATAATCAACTTTGGAGCCATTATAAACCGAATATGAATTTATTATAAACTAATATTTCTAGCTTTTCCAAAGGTGCCCCTCGCCCCTCTTATAAAAAGGGAACTCCTACTTCTCATTTCTTAACACCTTCTAAACCTTTTGGTTCGGAAAAACTCTTCCCAAATACTCTCCCAACTTCCCTCACTACAACCTAGAGGCCTTAGTTTGATCAGAAAGACAACCTAAGGATATATTTTGATCAAATCAAAAGGAAGAACCCGAAGAAGAGGTAATGATTTCACCACCCTTTTCCAAGCTTCTTTCTTCTTCCACTTCTTCTTCCTTTGTTATTACCATTCTAAAATAATAACTCTAGTATCATATATACACTGTGATGTTATTATAAATATGGTACAACCATATTCAGTATTCTATCCACCCTTTGAATAACATGTCACCATACATGGGTACACACAACTTACCGTCTCCACGTCGTGGTGTAATTGTTATTCAATATATTATTATTTGGATGGGTATAATAATGATATGTAACTCATGTAAATAATAAATATAACATTTTAATGATTCTGTATGTATGATATACCATCCATTTATAAATTATTTTAATATCGAAAGAATGATATTGTCGCTCGTGCGTACGTACGGACTACCGTCTCCACGAACGCGATGAGATTCATTCTCCATCGTATCCATTAAAGTATAATTATCATTTGATGATTTAAAAATGATTTTTAAGTACTTAATATCATTCTGGATATGAATAAGATACAACCTATCCATAACAAACATGTCTTATGTAACAAAACATATAAAAGAAAACGAGTAAGTTAACACCCGAAACGACGATAATTCAAAGATATTATTAACAAATCAATGTTTAAAGATAATATATTATATCATGTTAATATATATGATTCTTGTATAATTTATTAACAATTATTTCAACATTATACAGGAGGTTAACCTACCCCAACCAAGGAAAAGTACAAGGTAATGGGTTTTCATCTCACTCCTTATTCCCATGGGATTCATGCCATATTTCCACCATTAACTTTTGTGTGGTGTATGTACTACCCATAATTATATTCTTTTTATAATACACTTTAATTTATGTGTATTTACATATTCATTGTATGATACCTCTTTCATGGGTTTTATGTTTCGTATGTTACCAAATTGGTAAGGGTTATTTCACAATCTCTTCATTATCCGAGGTTGTTGATACGTAATAATCTACTGGGATCTCTTTATCATCCACATCCATGTTTTTCAAAATGTATTTCAAAACATTTTTACTATTTACATGAATATGGGTTAAAGTCATTTATACCCTTATTTTACTTTTTATAAGTGGTTTATAAAGGAATCTTTCCGTCGTTTTCCAAACAAGGTGCATTTTAACCTTTTCGACAGAATTAAGGTAAGAATGTTTTTTTAACTTATACGGCGGGTGCGGTTATTTTCCGCCGTTATAAAGTCATCAAAGCTTCCCTTAAAAGATTATAAGAATATTTTCAAATTAAATGTATTATTTTATAATTATGTTACTTTTAAAATGATTTCAAAAAAAGAGATATTTCTCTAAAATAGTTTTGATTTAATCTATGTCAACATCCTTTGATGGATTTTAAGCTTATTTGAAGTTGATTTATTATGTTAAAAAACATCCCTATTTTATTGAAGGTTTTGTGATATTTTTGACTGTGGATAAGTTATTCTTATGTCACTCATGGTTTTTGGTTCAAAGTATTTACATTTCATAAGTTATTTTTAATCCGAATTTTTTATGTTATATTTCAACCTTTCATTCAGATGAATGTGTTAGACAAGTATGTTCCGGGTTGGGGACTAGTAAAAGTAATCCCTCTGATTTGGTCTCCAGTTATTAGAGGAACTCCGGTTTGGTCTCTGGTTATTAGAGGAACTGCGGGTTGGTGTCCGGTTATTAGAGGCACTTCGGGTTGGTGTCCGGTTACTAGAGGCACTCCGGGTTGGGTTCCGGTTACAGTTAGCCCCTAGGTCTTAGGATGAGGCCTTGACAATGAAATTAAAGTTCAGCATTATGCATTCCAACATTATGAAAGTGGTTATTGATATTGCATGTGATTATTCGATTAGTAGAATATCCATGTGAATAAGTAAATGGCATTATTGCATTTTACTTTTTCCATAATATGTTGAAGTTCATGTTTAAAAGGCTTTTGTTTTAATAATGCATAGCTTTAAATGTTTATGCTTATTTTTGAATGTTCCGCTATATTGTTATCCTTATAGGGCATTTGATCTCACCCCTTTTCTATGTTTTATTTTTCCCAGGATGTGAAGAAGTAAGTTATGAATGACCTGCAGTGATATTATGAGGGGATAATAGTGTGGACTATGGAGACATTATGTTGTTGTAGTAGTTTTTCACTTTATGATGTAATGTAAAACTTATGAATATATCTAGTGTTTCCAAGGCTACTAAACCAATCGTTCTTTCAAGATTTGATCTTTCTTGTGATCATGCCAATGTTATGTAATAATGCACCGACTCTGGGTAACTAGGGTCGGGGCGTTACAGTTTGTATCAGAGGAAGTTTAGTACAAACCTTGGAATCTAGATTTAGATAAAATCTGATTAGAGAACATAGATTTAAGATGGACTTTGAGGATTAGTATAGAATAACTTCCTAGAATTTTGGTATTTTAGAGATTTTGTGAGTTTTCTGAGCAATACATCCCTGTCTGGATACGAGCAGGTAGAGGCGGCTCTGGCACAGATGTACCTAGGGGTAAAACCCGAAAACACCGCTTTGAGCTAGACTCGAACGGGAACTGGTGCACGACAATGGGCCTTGCTGCACTCTTGGTTACGACACTCCACAGGGATATGCTTAGGATAATTCTCATTTTCTTTACAAACCATTATGAAGGGTTTATGTGGATTTACTTCCTCAAAGGAGAAATTTTTATGATTATGGATTATATCCATAAACTATATAATTTAATTTATGTGTCTTAAAAGTTTGGTATTAGGTATTGTTATTCATAAACTAATGTAGTGTATTCCATTGTTTAGAAATGGCACCCAGTAGAAGGAATGAGAACTCCAACAATGCACATGATCCAAAGAGAAATAATGATAATATATTTCATGGTCATAAGCCAGAATTTATAAGAGAAATAGTCTCCCATGTATTATCATCATATGAAGAAATAATATCATGTGTTGATAAGATAAGTAACGATTTTACTGAGTCCTATGGCATTGAAGGGAAGCAAGAGAAGAAAAGGATGGAAGAGAGAACGATGGATAAAGGGAAGAGGGAAAATAAGAATTTTCCCATATGTGATAACTGTGGGAAGAAACACCGTAGAACTTGTCTGAAAGGGATGGGAGTTTTTTATAAGTGTGGAGGAAAAGGGCACAAAGTACGTGACTGCAAGGGTAAGAAAATGGTTTCAAATGTACAATGCTTCATTTGCAAGGATTTTGGACACTACGCGAACCTATGTCCCAGTCATCAAACTATGCCACAAATGATGCTATTGGATAATAATCAAGTTATGATACTACCACAGATGAAGAGGAATGATTAGAGTTCTTATGTTGATTATGTCGTTTGAGTGTTGTATCAACAATGTAGTTGTTATAATAATTATGGAGTATATAAGGATTGTACTGCAGTACTATTTCATTATGGACTTGAGATTGTGTGGAACAATGAAAAGTGACTCAATAGCAGGTTATATTTTTGGAAAATATATGGTTGAGAGAAAGATAAACCATAATATGGCTCTGATACCGAGGTAGTGATTTTAGAATAATACATGATTGATTTGGATAAATTATATTGGATATTCTTGACTACCTTGAAGCTGATTAATGATTTGTGTATTCCATCATTATTGGGGTTTAAAAGATTTTTTGATTGATGAAGTATATCCAGCATTCTATATGGAATAAGGGAGCATGAATGTAATCAATAAGTATTATGGTAATTCAGGATGTTTCAGTGTTTTAAAAGAATACATGATGAAGGTATTCATATGCTATTACGGGGTAAAAAGGATCTACATTATGTTTACCTTCCTTATAAATTTCGGACTGTGAGTTTGGACATATGTATTTTGGATAGTTCTAGTTTGGATTATTTTGGATTGCCATAAAAGGACAACCCGGAGGTCGGGCGGCAACCTGTCACGTCCGGCAAGGCCACGAGACATGAACCCGCAACCGAAGGGCGAAAAGGGTGTATCACCTACCACTGGCCCATGAGATGCCCTGGATTAAATAATGTAGTTTTTTTTTAAAATATCTGGTAGATGAATTATAAATTCGTTTATTTTGGAACCATGTACGAATATTATAAATAGAATTTTTTTTTACGAGTGAAAGATGAGTTTGTGGTAGAAATTTATTAATGGATAAAACTCTAATTATAAAGTAAGTATATCTCCTTATGATCTTAGCTAATCTCATAAATAAATTCCTCAACAATAAGAAAAGGAACTTAGAACAAAAATGTTTTCCTAGATGGTACCTTAAATCATCACTGATTTATGGCTTTGGTATTTTTGGCCTTTTTATAGCCATGTTCTCTACCACTCTCCATCAGATAATTGATGGTTAGATTTCTCTTCCATATCCATATTTTCCTACATGGAACCCTAGTATGTGTTATTTTCAGTAATCTTCATACTTTCCACTCTTTATTTTAAATAAAGGCCTCATTAATTCATTTTTCGATGTGGGATTTCAAATAAGATATTTTGAAACGTCCAAAATGTGTTATCCTAATACCTTATGTTTTGTTGAATCGATGGTATTTTAAATCATCATAGATGATGAATTTAAGGACTTCAATTTTAAACTTGTTTGTGATTGATGACCTCAATCACTGCCTATAAATATTTACTTTTTTCCTCCAATTATATGTCTCTAATTACCACCAATGTTCTCCTAATCGTGATCATAATTTAGTGGTCACCCTTTCATTTCTCTTTTCCTCATTTTAAGGATAAATTTTAGTAACCCAATTTCCTATGTGGGTTTTCCCACAAAGATATTTTTTATTTTCAACCTTTTATTTTCGAAGAACAATTTCAAATTGCGAGGACGCAATTTATTGATGGAGGGGAGAATGTAACACCCCAATATTTCATAGTGTGTTATTTCTTCAAAATAATACAATAACTTGCACTACACGCAACACCGAGTTCAAGCACACCATGACTTACCAAACAAGCCGTTCAAAAGAGGTTATGAATAGTATTAACTAAATTTTAAACTTTATATAATCCTTATAATTTTAGAATCCATATTATGAGTTTCTTAGACATAATGTAAGAAACAATTCTTTTTCAGTATTGCACTTTTACCAACTTTTAATAGTGAACCCTTTTTAAATACAATATTTTAAACTTTTTGACTAAATGGGGATATCAAAAAAAAAATTTAAATGAAACATCCCAATATTTCACGGTACGCTTTCCTTTGAATGATACAGTAGCATGTGTTTTACGCAACTTCGAGTTCTAACACACACCACAACCAATCAAACTAGTCTTTATGAATAGTAATACTTACTTTTTGAAATTATATGTATTTTATATTTCAAAATGGATGTCATTTTTGGATTCGGAGTATCTAATTTATCCTAAGGTGAAATTTTGGTACTTTTCGGATAACTTTCATATTTTGATGAATAGTGAAAATTACTATATTTTAATTAAAAACAACTTTTTTAATCAAAATAATTAATGGTGATAAATTATGAATTTGAGTGGTTATAAAGTATAATTAGAATATATTTTTACCATTTTATCCAATGGTGTTCATTATAATTAATTTCACTTCGAAAATGGACCTAAACAATTGTCAATCTTTTGATATATATTATTTCTTAAAAACACGCTATTTGTTATGACAGCGGGAATTAATTATTAAATTAATTAATTCAACTTATATGTTTGGAATTTTGTAAAATAGGTATCATTTTTGAATTTGTAATATCAATTATAGCTTAGGGTGAAATTTTGGCATTGTTCTGAAAAACTTCAATTTTTTATGAATAGTGAAACTACTAAGTGGTAGTTAAAAAAACTGAATTTTTCATAAAACATAATTTTACCGCTTCTGTGAATGGAATTTCGAAAATCCGAGAGACATGGTTAATATCAAGAAGTAAAATTTGGTTCAATGAGATGAAAATTATTTTTGGGGAATAGTAACTTTTTACTTTTATTTACCACGGTTAAAAGTAAATAGGGTAATTAAGGGTAAAAATGATATTAATATTACCCTAACACATGTCCTAATTCTATTGGACAAGTGTATCTCGACCAAAACAGCCTTAGGAATAAAATATTATCATTTAGGTCCACTTGGATTAGATTAGGACATTTATTATTATTTAATTCAAAGAAAAGTTAAAAGAGTTAAAATCAAAGTTTATTTACTAAAATATTTTTAATATAGGGTTATACATAAGCTAAATTCGATTGTAATTATTCATTAGAAAGATAAAAATATTTCCTACATAATTCTATTTTATTTATCATTTTTAGACTTTATAAAATTCTATTTATTTATGACACAATGATGATGCATTAATTACTATAATTGTGAAAAATTAAAATAATTGATATTATAAATTCCCAAATAAATATAATTTGAGACTTTTTAGGAATTAATATAATTTTCTAGGTTAATATGACATGTTAGTATTGATTCAATTAACTTTTATCGAAGTAATAATTCTGTTATGAATTTTACAAAAATCAATTATTGAATAGTGTCAAAATTGACATAAAAGTGTTTTTAAAACAAATATTATATTATTAATTGATATTAAATTCCTAAAAATCTAAGGTTCGGCCAAGAGACTTATATCATGATATTTTCATCATTAATGGACCACTTGGGGGTCTATTGTATGTATATAGTAAGTTTATTAACCATATTATATAAAAATATAAAGAGACATTGTAAAAGTGAAACTAATTAACTTAGAGTTAATACTTAAAGATAATGTTAATATAAGTACCCAAACCTGTCTAAATTCTATTGGTTGAGTTGTTTTCGACCCATCCCCACCTTAAAATTTAAATAATAAACTTTGGAGCCATTAGAAACTAAATATGAGTTGATTATAAACTAATATTTCTAGCTTTTCCAAAGGTGCCCCTCACCCCTCTTATAAAAGGGCACTCCTGCTTCTCATTTCTTCACACCTTCAAAACCTTTTGGTTCGGAAAAACTCTGCCCAAATACTCTCCCCACTTCCCTCAATACAACCTAGAGGCCTTAGTTTGATCGGAAAGCCAACCTAAGGATCCCTTTTTATCAAATCAAAAGGAAGAACCCGAAGAAGAGGTAATGATTTCACCACCCTTTTCCAAGTTCCTTTCTTCTTCCACTTCTTCTTCCTTTGTTATTACCATTCTAAAATAATAACTCAAGTATAATATATATACTGTGATTTTATTATAAATATGGTACAACTATATTCAGTATTCTATCCACCCTTTAAATAACATGTCACCATACGTGCGTACGCACTGCTTACCGTCTCCACGTCGTGGTGTAATTGTTATTCAATATATTATTATTTGGATGGTTATAATAATGATATGTAACTCATGTAAATAATAAATATAACATGTTAATGATTCTTTATATATGATATAACATCCATTTATATATTATTTTAATATCAAAATAATGATATTGTCGCTCGTGCGTACGTACGGACTACCATCTCCACGAACGCGATGAGATTCATTCTCCATCGTATCCATTAAAGTATAATTATCATTTGATGATTTAAAATGATGTTTAAGGACTTTATATCATTCTGTATATGAATAAGATACAAACTATCCATAACAAACACGGATTATGTAACAAAACATATAAAAGAAAACGAGTAAGTTAACACCCGAAACGATGATAATTCAAAGATATTATTAACAAATCAATGTTTAAAGATCATATATGATATCATATTAATATATATGATTATTTTATAATTTAATAACAATTATTTCACCATTATACAGGAGTTTAACCTTCCCCAACCAAGGAAAATTACAAGTTAAGGGGTTTTCATCTCACTCCTTATTCCCATGAGATTCATGCCATATTGCCACCATTACCTTTTGTGTGGTGTATGTACTAACCATAATTATATTCTTTGTATAATACACTTTAATTTATGTGTATTTACATATTCACTATATGATACCTCTTTCATGGGTTGTATGTTTCGTAAGTTACCAAATTGTAAAGGGTTATTTCACAATCTCTTCATTATCCGTGGTTGTTGATACGTAATAATCTACTGGGATCTCTTTATCATTCACATCCATGTTTCTTCAAAATGTATTTCAAAACATGTTTACTATTTACAAGAATAGGGTTTAAAGTCCTTTATACCCTTATTTGACTTTTTATAAGTGGTTTATAAAGGAATATTTCCATCATTTTCCAAACAAGTTGCTTTTTAACCTTTTTAACAGAATTAAGGTAAGAATGTTTTTTTAACTTATACGGCGGGTGCGGTTATTTTCTGCCGTTATAAAGTCATCTAAGCTTCCCTTACAAGATTATAAGAATATTTTCAAATTGAATGTATTATTTTATAATTATGTTACTTTTAATATGATTTCAAAAAAAGAGATATTTCTCAAAAATAGTTTTGATTTCATCTATGTCAACATCCTTTGATGGATTTTAGGCTTATTTGAAGCTGATTTATTATGTTACAAAACATCCCTATTTTATTGAAGGTTTTGTGATATTTTTGACTGTGGATAAGTTATTCTTATGTCACTCATGGTTTTTGTTTAAAGTATTGACATTTTATATGTTATTTTTAATCCGAATTTTTATGTTATATTTCAACCTTTCATTCAGATGAACGTGTTAGACAAGTATGTTCCGGGTTGGGGACTGGTAAAAGTAATCCCTCCGGTTTGTTCTTCGGTTATTAGAGGAACTTCGGTTAGGTCTCCGGTTATTAGAGGAACTCCGGGTTGGTGTCCGGTTATTAGAGGCACTCCGGGTTGGTGTCCGGTTATTAGAGGCACTCCGGGTTGGTGTCCGGTTATTAGAGGCTCTCTGGGTTGGGTTCTGGTTACAGTTAGCCCCTAGGTCTTGGGATGAGGCCTTGACAAAGAAATTAAAGTTCAGCATTATGCATTCCAACATTATGAAAGTGGTTATTGATATTTCATGTGATTATTTGATTAGTATAATATCCATGTGAATAAGTAAATGGAATTATTTCATTTTACTTTTTCCATACTATGTTGAAGTTCAAGTTTAAAAGGCTTTTGTTTTAGTAATGCATTGCCTTAAATGTTTATGCTTATTTTTGAATGTTCTGCTATATTGTTATCCTTACTGGGAATTTGAGCTCACCCCTTTTCTATGTTTTATTTTTTCCAGGATGTGAAGAAGTAAGTTATGAATGACCTGTAGGGATATTATGAGGGGATAACAGTGTGGACTATGGAGACATTATGTTGTTGTAGTAGTTTTTTACTTTATGATGTAATGTAAAACTTATGAATATATCTACTGTTTCCAAGGCTACTAAACAAATCGGTCTTTAGAGACATGATCTTTCTTGTGATCATGCCAATGTTATGTAATAATGCACCGACTCTGGGTAAGTAGGGTCGGGGCGTTACATATATCATAAAAATATAGTATATAACCAATAATAGAAATATTCATTATAATATACATAATATTTCAATGTCATGAATCTAACAAATGGGAAAAAACAGGCATGGAAGTAGACATATAATAAAATGAATGTATAAAAAGGAAAAAATAATAAAAATCCTATCTCCATATCATAAATCTCTATATATTGTTATTATTCCACCAAAATACCATGATATAACCAATCATGTTTCAAAAACCATGTGCTTACCCCAGTCTATACATACAAAAACATATTCTCAATGAGAACCATCAATGAAATGAATAAGGTGTGAGACAAATTCAGTGAACACCATCATCAGTGTGTATATATATATCAAGTCAGAGCATATAATAAGTAACAATTTTTATATGATAATACAAAATAATAAAATCTATAATGGTTGGGTTCTAGTTCCTAAACGACACTAATGTGACTCTACATTCTTAGAACATTCCAAAATAGATATCGAACAAATAACCAAATGTATATAGATATATGGCCTTTATAAGTAAGGATTTATACCATGATATGTATGGATATTGATTCATTCTTAGACCTATGGAGTAACCCAGACATCCATGTGTTAAAGCATGAGTCTCACAAGTGTCAAGGGACACTATCCTCTATATCACAAGAATAAGGGACTCCATAACTAATGTCATAATAGTTGGGTAACCATGCATAAATCATAAAAGTAACAGTCTTCATTACTATATATCATATTTATGAGGGTCACCATGTAGAGTATCATATGAATAGGGTCTCTCAATCTAAATGGAAACTATATGGTCACCATACCCGAATCATAATTGTAGGAATGTCAATCCCGATTCATATCAGTAGGGTCTCTATGACCACTTCATTAATATTGGATCTTCATTCCAACATATCATAACTAAAAGGGTCACCATTCCAAATTATAATAATCAATAAGGGTTTCTATGACTGTATATCACAATAAAATAAGGGAAACCATGTTTTTGTAAAACAATAGTATGAGGGTTTCCATTCCTGAATATTACAATGGAAATGGGACTCAATTCATGTATATCATAACGAATATGGGACTCCATTCACATTTAACATAATAGTGATAAGTGGTGCAATGATTTAATATGATAAAATATATACTCTATATTTCACTGTTATTTTACATTTATAAAGGTTTAAGATTTTTTAAATTTGAGAATATGTCATGGGAATACCCATCACATCAATTTAATTCATCATAGAAATCATAATTAAAAATCACACCAAAAAAGATATAAAATATTCTTGTACCATTAATGAATTTATAATAAAAAATGAATGATTCATCATCACTCATCAATGGGTGGAACAAATTTAAGGTGACCTAGTGGAGTCTGTAGGTTCTCAATTATTGAATATAATTGAAGGTATGTTTAATTTAAGGGTAGTGTACAATTAAATCGGCATGCATAATAATTGGAAATAATATAAATCATCCTGAATTTGATGTATGCTTACTATAAAACATACCTTATTTCATGGTTGGTGCACTCACCCTATTTTGGCCTTTGGTTTGGCCCACATCAAAAGAAAATGACCAAACAAATTAATGAATAAAAAAATATGACATAAGAGCATGCATCGAAGTAGAATTATCGATTGGAAGAAAAATGATTAATGGTTCTTATGTAGTGTTACACTAACTAAGAGACATCCAATGAGATGAATAGATATCTAAATAGATATTATACTAATGTTTTATCAAAAAATCCTTGGAAAAAAGGCAAGGTGGAGCTTCTCTGATAGAAAAATGCGTTTTTGTTGGCTGGAATGAGAGAATGTAATTAGGGGTGTTGAACATATATTTCATTAAAAAAATTAATTTCAACCAAAAATAATTGGTCATATGGTTTGGATTCATTGTTGGCCAAATAGAGTTCCAACCATGTCGATGCAATGCCTCAATTCCTTCCTCACATGATTAATGTTCATGTTTTGAAAAAACATGGAAAATCATGCTATTTTTATCTGTTAAAAACTACAGAGCCTATGAAAAAGAATTTGTCCTGAGTTTCATTGATTCATAAAATATTTTATCCCTCTACTACCTGAATAACAACCCTCATGGTTAGTATAAACTGTGTTTAATAGGTTAAAAAATTACTCTTAAACAAAAGGCCTAGTGATTTATCCCATCAATTGGGGTTTTAGGCTCTAAAAATTCCCTAAGAATCCATGTTTTCTCCATATATTCTATATGAATTCATATTATGTTAAAAATAAAGAATTAATCATAAATTTAATGGATCTATACATAAATAAAATATTTTTATTATAGTCATCCCTCATAATAGAACCCATCTCCAATTTTCCCTCTCGAAGGGTGGTAGAACGCTGTCTAAGAATAACTCTTAGTAGTTATCATGTTTTTTGACCTCTCTATCCAAAGGCTCATCATGCACATGACCATATTTACATTTACTATGTAATAATTGGATTGAATGGCCTCATAAATCCTTTGTTCCCTAATCTATGATGAATATGGGAGAATCCTCAAAAAAACCATTAATATATAACTCATCATCCTAAGGATCATATGTAGGAGATTGTTCTCCATGTTAATGGTGAAGCCGTAAAATTAGGAAGACACCATGCGTGGATCAATTCATATAAGGTAATAAAATACAGGATACTACACCATCTCAATCTAATATCTAAAAATAATTAAAATTGAAGAATAAAATTCCATCGTCTGTGTTTCTTTATTTTTTAGGTTTGGTTGATACCTATAATAAAACATGATCCTGAACATAAAATCCAAGGGTCATTGTTAAAGATTGACATAATATTATTTTGTAGACATAATAGTATAAATACTCTTTCTGAGATTAAGAACCATATTTGATGTCTATTGAATAATACAATGACAGAATAGAACTTCCTCCCCTTTATCTAACCAGTGCATGGGTGAATTTAATGACCTACTTTATAAGGGCTCATACAGATCCAGTTGAAATGTATCCTAATAGATTTTATTGTAGGAAAACTCAACAAGATTAATATGTATATCTGAATAACCATTGAAATCAAGGATTCCTGCTAAGATAATGTCCTAGGAAACATTTTTAGCATCTTCTGACTGGACATTGCTCTGATGGTGATTTTTTTCTCCAAATAACAAGTGTACCCATATCTATCTATAACGCCTTCCAAAACCTATATGTGAAATGAGAATCTATATCTAAAATGATTGTATGAGGGATCCTATGTTTCCATATAATATTAAAAATATACAATCTCTTTAGTTAATTAAATATGAAAGTCTCCCAGATATGAAGGATGTGGTTTACCATTTACAAAAGATACATGAATACCCAAACCACATCTCTAGCTGCTGGAGACCAATGTAATCCAACCACAATATCCAACACAACATCCTCCCATTATAAATCCTAGACATAAAACATCTGTAATAAACATATTATCCATAAGTCTTCTTCCTTCATCTTCTGATAGGTGGAGTTACTATTTATAAAACCTTTTATTTAATGATTCATCCATGGAAACTAGCACTATAAAACATGGCATGATTCATCATAGAGATGCCTCAATGAAATATCCACTGAGAAGTGTGGGACTCTTTCATTCAATCCTCTATCATTTCAGTAGGAACCCATATGTGAAAATTTATATATATAAATGTAATATCTATCAATAGATCAATTGGGATGCAGATCATCATGAAAAATAATCTCTTTTAGAACCAAGCCTTTTTGGTATGATAATTTCCTAATGTTCACTCTCCAAAAAGGAGAGGCATTCACTAATAGAGATGGAAGTAATGATAGTCTATGATATTCCTAAACACCTATGTGATACATAGAAAAAAAGTCCATAAGTTTTAACTAGCCACTATATTCTTGAACCACCAATGTCTTAGTCCTTTTTTCAATGCATCAGAAGAATAATTTCTCTTCCTAGGAATATAGGAAAGCTCGAGGTTGAACAGATAAAGGTATCCAGACCACCTTCATTCACTAAGATTCATGTCACATTTTTTGAATAAATACGTGACAATTTTGTGGTCAATTAACATCAATTATTTTTATAAAAAATTGTAATGCCTCTTATAGTTACAATAATGAACATCAACATCCATATTTAGATCGTGAGTTGGGTAATTCCACTCCTGATAGTTAAATATGTGTGACCCATATAAAATGAATCTGTCTTCCAGAATCAGAACTACACCAATCATGATACAAGATACATCACAATATAATATATATATTATTCAAATCTCTCTATGAATCAATATTGACAATGAATTCAATCTCCCATTTAGCCACAAAAAATATTTCATCATAGGATTCATACGAAATAAACATAAAATCAATCTTAAAAATGTATTTAGAGGTGTTTCTAAGAACTATAAATTTGGTATGAAGTTAATTTAATAACCATATATCCCCATGATACTATTTATATCAACCACATTATTTAGATGATCCCCAGTAACTATGGAAAACACATTCTATGGCTCAAATAATACCCTTTCCTCTCAGATTATATGATCTAAGAAGTGAAACCTATCAATCCAAAAGTAGTATTTACTATTATTTTCATATAGTTGGTTCCCTCTATGTTTTTTCAAAAGGAACTCAACATATTTGGCATGGTATTGTAGATAACGATAATACAATATGGTGTCATGCATGAAAACCATGAAAACCAAATCTAGATAAGAGTGAAAAAACATTTTCATCAAACCCGTGAACCTGGAAGAAACATTTGTGAGACCAAATGAAATAACTCAATACTCATATAAATTGTATCGATTAAGAAAATTCATATGTGGAATGCAGAATGGTCTATCATACACCTGGTGATATCTTGATAACAAACTAATCTTCTAGAAAATGATTTCTCCTCGACAATGTTTGAAGAGGTCATCTATAGAAGTTAAGGGATGTCAGTTCATCACTATAATCTGATTTACCTTTCTATAATCCACATTATTTGTGTGGTTTCCATTTTCCTTGTTATCAAAAAGGAATTTAGAGCCTGAGGGAGAAGTAATGGGCCATATGAGAACATTATCATATAAGTCCTCTTGTTTCCTCTTCATTTACTTCAACAATATAGTATCTCACATTCCTGGATGAATGGACACTGGGGCAGCTCCAGACTCTAGCTTGATAGTAAAATATATATCAAGAGGATCAAAAGTTAAAATTTTGAGAAAAATATCAACTGAATGATAAAATACAAGATGGAATTTAGTCTAATATAGTCCCTGATCATCCATATAAAGGCTAGAAATCCGGGTGATCACTCAAATTATCCTAGGATGATCTAGTCGAAATCTATATTCATGGATATCCAAATATCCCTTGAAGAGATAAGTACAACCCAATGGTTATTTAAAAATTACCCTCTAATTATACCCATCCACATAGTTGTGATAGGGAAAAAAGTCTATATATAGAATGACATCAAAATCTGTCATCTCGAGGAAAAAAAGGTACCATATAATGATGAACACTTACCTCAAGGGGTAATTAATTACACTAGATAAAATATTTGTTCATAATCCAAAAATATTTTCAATTTTTATCATGCCATATGAATATTTTATTCCAGTCCCAAGGAATTCCATAATTGCCACAAATATTAAGGAATAGGAAGGGTCTGTATTGAATAACGTAGACACAATAGTTGATGGTAATATAAGAGTAACTTATACAGTAAATTTATTGTCACCCTAATCCTATATTATAGGATTCTCTAAATAATTACAGAATGATCCATTTCATTTTTTTGCAACCTAACTACCTAGAGTGGGTCTGATCTGCTGGTGATGAGTATCTAAAACCTGGCTACCTTAGCCATAAAATCCTCTGCTACCTGTATAGTTAGTAGAACTCTAGATACATGTCTCGTGAGGTTCTCTTGATCCTTCTATAGAAGGTGGATCTGATATGGGTCCTCTTCCACTAGTAACATATGGGTTGGTCCTATAGGAACATTGAATATATCCCATCATTCAACATATTAGACCCTAAAGGGGGTCTCTTGGACACTGAGAATTCTCAGGCATGTCTTCCCATATTTGTGACAATTAACATTTTTTTCAGTGGATGCCACCTATTTGATGACTACTACCTTGTGTAGTTCCAATGTGGTGCTTTTGACCACTATTGAAACTCGTAGCCTATCTCAGTTCTCAACCACCCAAGATTCCACTCTCTAAAAACCTTAAGATATTGTTTGTGATGTGATCTTCATTAACTATCCCAGATAAAGTAGTCTACTAGAAAATATTTATCTAATATTTAATAGGTTGATTAATCTTATCATTCAATAAACACTCCTTTACTCTCTCAACGACAGTATAGATAGATTAAAAGAACATAATTATAGTAAAATGAGATGAATTCCCTTTAAAAGTCATAGAAACTTGTTGTATTTTCATGAAATACCTTGAATGATTATCCTATAGGGTCTTAGGGCTGAAGTAGTCATATTATCAAGAATATAAATTCATCCAAATCACTCTTTATTATTGACCTTATAAGTTTAGTGTATCCCACCAATGTTTAGTAGATTCATGAAGTATATAAGTAATGATATTCACTCTCCTATAATGATGTGTCTCTAACTACATGAATATAGATATGATAATTTCAAACTATAACTATATATAATTTAAGCCTACATCCACTAAAAATATATGTGGATGCTACTATTGAAAGCCCCATGGGAGCTCTCCCATAGAAGGGGATAGTCATATGGTTCCTAGTATGTTCTGCATAAGCTACAAAACTCCCATAACAAATCAAAATCATCTCCCTCGTGGGTATAATAGGAGGTTCCACCCACAACACTACTATAGGTATCACTACTTTCTTAGGTCCCTCCACCTCAATAGAATGGTTTTCACAACTATCCATGTGCATGAATACTTGAAATCATGAGGGAATATCTCTAAAAATTCCAAAAAAGATAGATCATATGGGATTTATAATGGTAATGATAATAGGTACATGTATAGGACAACTAATACCATTTTTATTTATGACTGACACTCGTCTTCATGCTCATAGAGTCTCGTCTGGATGATGGGAACAATTATAAATTACAAAAAAGACACCACCTACAACACACTACTATGGTTGGGTCTGGGCCAAGACTTGTGTTTCACTTTAAGGGACTGGGAATAGAGAGCTTAAATTGTAATTTATAAAGGAAAACACCTTTTACATTGAAATTGGAGTTTCTATTTAACAGTTACCTTTAATTTTGGAATTCAATTTCACTTAATTTCATTCTCATTTAAATAAAAAAATTTCTTAAATAGTTGAACTATATAGATCACCACTTCTAATTTATAAGGGACTATATACCTAAAAAATCTATGTGTAGCTTCCATTTAATCTCAACCACTCACTTATCATTTCCCCATATGACATTTTCTAACAGCTCATGGACATAAAAATAATGCACCAAACCATGCTCTTTGAAATTCACTCAGTAAGTAAGTGTTGAATGGCGTAATCCATTCCATAAAGATCCTATAGGGTCATTAAAATGATGCATGATAAATTATTTTTTGATGATTTTGGATAAGGATACATTAAAATACACAACCATAACAATAACCACCACACATCATGTGTGTCACCTAGTGGTGGAATCCAATGATATGTAACATGAATAAACTAGATCAGAATATCCTATTCTATGTAATTTGGAGTTTTCCTCTATATGGGTTAGTTACTCTTAAGAACACCTCATTAACAAATTCTTACACATAATTAATCTTTTTCAGAACAATCTCAATTGCTAAGAAAAAAAATAGATTTCTCATATACCACATTGTAACATGCTGTCTGGGATGCCACTAAACGGTTCCTCAAGCATGTGGACCACATGGCCTCAATGTGTCTCGCAATTTTCTAGAGGCTATAGACTAGAAATGATAGTTCAAGTTTGTATTGTGGACAGACTATACTCTCATGATAAATGTATCACATTAACAAAATATATATATAAATGGATAAATCATAATAAATAACTCACAATGGAATGTATAGTGAAGAAATGTGATAAATTTCCAACAACAACAATATCCAGTATCATATTCAGAATGGTGTAATATAATGTATCTATATAAAAAACAAAATTTTCATGAATATAATAATTTAATACAATAAATTTATAAAAAGCACCAAAGACCAAAAAAATTATCTATATAGCATTATGTTCCCAAGCCTGGTCTGGTGAAATCCCACACCCATGCTATTAGAAATCAAGTGTCAACAACAAGAAGCTTTCCCCTGTCCCAATATGTATCCCCATAATCTATTTGGGTATGATATATTACCCCAATAGGGTGTGGTAAAAACCCAGTAGGACACTATGAACAAGTTATCTAAATATCCATTAAGTGAATACAGTATGACATTGTATTGATTTTATAATAAACTGTAATGGAATCAATAAAGGGTTGGCTGTTATTCCTTAAGGACACAATGATAACAATAGAATTATATCATCACTTACTTAAAATATATGGATATTATATCAATTTAAATTAATTTTTAGAACACTACAAAAGTAAATGACCAAGGACCATAATAATTTAGTGTGATTGGAAAAATAAAACACAATATTCTAATTAGGGTAATGATCTTTAACATGTCCCATGAAGAACATCCTCTTTAGTAATCCAACATAAAAACATTCTCTATAACGTGGGAAAAGAAACATATGAAAAGGTGAGTATAGATTAATATACGGGTAAAAATGAAGTATATTTATAATAATTAACTAATCATAAGGGTATCAGAACATAATCCTGACATTTAATAATGATACCTTTCATATCAAATATCATATACATGATTCATGGCACAAAAATTGGCAGTTCATAAGATATGAATTCATATGAAATAAAATAACATTATTTATGAGAGCATTAGATTGGAATCAGGCCTAAACAAATTGATTACACATCATCTTATAACATTTTGAACATGTATATGGAGAAACAGTTTCACCCATTAAGTCATGCACATGAAATCAGGACCTCAGATAAAATTATAGACATGAAACCATCTCCACACATATATTTTGTAAATGAATTTTATTTCTGTGGAAAATTTTTTGAACATGTAAATAGGATAACACGTTACATTATGAACATGTAATCAGGTTCAGGAAAACCATTGTGAACATGTAATCAGGTTCACACATAACATTGGGATCACATAATAATGTTCACTAAATACATTGTTTCACATGTAATAAAGGTAAAAAATAAAATTGTGTATATGTAATCATGTTCACAAATAATATTGTGAACATGTATTCAGGTTCACACATAACATTGTGAACATGTAATATGGCTCACTCATAACATTTTTTTCATCGAATCTAGTTCTCTCGTAACACTATAAACACATAAAAAGGTTCAATAATAACATTTTGGACATATAATATGGTTCAAGGATATCATTGTGAAAATCTAATCTGGTTCACATATAATATTGTGAACATGTAATCAGGTTCATTAATAACATATATACTCATGATTTATCCATTGTTACCCAATGCATCTAATGCAGATATAGGTCCCACCAATCACATAATAAAATCAAACATATACATTCGAAATGAACATATACATTCTTAATATCATAACCCAAGAAATGAGATAGGATTTATAAACACATAATAGTATTATAAACAATGGAAAATAAACAATATTCAAAATCATTTTATAATAGAATAACTCATTAAAGGAAATAGGTTTCACAAACATCATGCCATCAAACATAAACCATTGGTGGAAAGAATATGCATGGTATACATGGATAATATCCCATATAAATAATAATCAATATCAATGGATTAAATATTATATAGATACATTTTTTGAAAAACTACTTCAATATGTTCAAAAGGGAAATAACCTTTCATTGAAAATCACTATTTTTAAGACATAAAAAATTTTCAAAATCAGTATATTTGAAAAATAAATTGGAAACATTTAATGTTAGATTTGAAAATAATTGGAAACATTTCATGAATAAATTAACCTTTTTGATTTGAAAAAAAACATTTTTAAATATTAAAAAGTTTGGAAACAGTTTTTTGAAAATGGATTTGAGAAATTATAAAAAAAAATTTTAATCGTTGAAATCATTTTCTTTGAAAAAAGAAATTGAGAAAATAATAATTGATTTCGTGAAAATAATTTTAAAAAGTATTGAAACCTAAAATATTGTTAAAATAATAATAAAAGAAAATTATTTTAAAATATTTTTTAATTAAATTATAAAATATCTTTAATAAAAACTAGCTTTTTGTATAAAACATGTTTTCGAATAAAGAGAGAAATAAAGTCAAATTTTGTTAAATACATTTTATTAATATTATTTATCACTAAATAGGGGAATTTAAGGGTCCAATACATTAATATATCATGAATTAAAAGAGGATAATAAAATTCATGAGAACTATTGAGATATAAATTATAATATTTCATTAATGTAAGCATAGTCATAAACAATCTTTATAAATGATGATATTGTAGCCATAAACACTTACCAATTTAGTAACATTGAATCAGAATCCCCATGTGATTGTAGAATTACATGTAGCTTAAAATAACATTGAAATAAGGATAATTAGGATAAAATATTTCATAGGTAATTATATACACATCGTAAATGAAATTACGTCTATAACATATCATATGTCTCAAAGAAAGACAATTGAGACAAAATTAATTTACAAATTTGGTAACACTGGAACTATAACCCACATGAAATGGATTTCATAAAATGGATATGTAAATACCCATAAATATAAGGATATGAATCATAGTATACATTCATAGTTAGTATATACACCCAAAAAACATAAATTAGTGGTGAATAAGGAATATTTCTTGGATAAATACAAGTGCGACTAAAAATCCCTTTACCTTTACTCTTGACTTTCATCATACACATTCAAGCCTACTCTTTTTCTGGTAACTCTATTTGGTTTATTCCAAGATCTATCCATGATTTTACTTCTACCTAAATCGAGTCTTTTAGAATGATATGAGGTATGTTGGAAGCTTATTTTGGCAGGTGTTGGGTAAATCTATGTGTTTTGAGGGATGTGAAGAAGGGGGAGATGTGGTGGCCTTATATAAGTGTGGGAAAGTGTGCACTTGACATTTTTAAAAAGAATTGTGTGATCCCCATGATTCTATCAAACAAGAGGCATCCCATTTGACACATAATTTTAGTAATTTTGTCTTAATTATGGAATATGGAAATCTAATGGGTGTTTGACAAGAGTATTCATTATTACACCTAATATTCTACGATTATTCATTAAGTAAACCGGTTTTTACCTTATACAATATAATTAATATTAACTTATTCCACACATCAATTTGGTAAAAAAAGAGGATTTAATAGAAATTATAAATTATTCTAATTCCAATTACATATTCCATTCTTCTAAACTCAAATAACATAAGTTTTAGAAATTAATTTAAAATTAATCTCATAGATGGGATGAAGCATATGGACTTTAATGTAAAAAGTTCAATAGTTTGAAATTTTTTTATATATGATTTCATTATATAATTTATTCCAATGACATAAATTGGATTTATATATGCTTTACTAAATTATTTATTCTTTAAAACCTATTTATAATATAATTTAACTATATTAATAAAATATATGAAATTTCATATTTCAATTAAAATGTTTTGTTTTTAACTATTCATAAAAAAATAAATCATATCATAAAAATATAAAAACACACACAAAGTAATTTCATATATTATGTTCTAATAAATGAAGTTTATTTTTTCAAATAAAAATTATATTTTTTAAAAAAATTAGTTTTAACGCATTTCATCCATTAAAATGTGGTAAAACTGTATTTTAAAATAATAATGATTTTTTAGGCCTTAAACTATATATGTTATTATTTAATTACTATGAATAATATCTGATGAATGTAATTATTATAAATTTATAATATTAATATATAATTAATATATCCCAAAAATACATAATTATTTAATTTATTATGATAAAACTCTTTTGTGGGAAAAAATAGATTTTTCATGAAATAAAATAATCTATATTCAATTGATTTTTATTTCTATTTATAAAAAATTGATAACCAAAGAATTAATTTTACAGACATGTGTAAACAATTGTTTCCTTATTTAGTAAATATTATTCATATATACTGTTCCAATAGAAAGGTGGAAAATATAACAATACTATTATAAGAATATTAGTTATATATTGTAGATTGGTAAAACTCAGTCTATCGTGTAAATAAATCTATCAAGAAAACTCCACATTGAATGTGACACAAGACAATCATAGTTTTTAATGTACTGAATCATAATATACATGGTTTTGTAACACAATAATATAAATGTTCATTTTAGAAAAAAAATTAGAAAAAATGTGGCTCTCACCTCAAAACAATGTGCCTCACGTGCCATGTAGAATTCAAAATTTTTCTACTTTTACTCAACAGGTTACTTGGACTCTTTCAGAGGTCATGGTGGCGTCAAGATCAGTTATATGCACACGACATGATAGTGGAGGCTTCTCTCCCTTCCAGGATCCTCTAGAGTCCCCTTCAAGCCCCAAAAGGCCTTCGGTTTCCTTCAAGGATGCACTTTGTAGCATGTTAGGCGGTCCAGTGACCTCTTGTTTTCCAGAGGCCCCATAGTGGTGCCTAGAGTTTCAAGCACGAGTGCTAACATAACCAAGGATGTTTCAGCAGTGGAGTTTGAATCAGTTGTGGTTGGCCTTAAATGGACCATGATTTCTAGGTTTGGTGCTGGAAAACTTCCTCTAATAGTCTTCAAGCATTGGGTGGATTCATGGGGGCTAAAGGCACCTGGGCATGTTTCAGGTATTCACCATCTCTCATTCTATTTGGTCTTCTCCTAAGAGGAGGACTTCATCCACGTGTGGTGCACAGCCCCTCGATGCATGGGACGGTGGAGTTTTAGCTTAGCGATGTGGTCAATGGATGTTCCTAAAAGGAAGGTGAGTTCTAATGCGATGGTGTGGAACAGTATCCCAGTGTTGTTGTTGCCCTATCAGAATGTATCTTTCCTCAAGGCTACCCAAGACTCCCTTAGAGGATTTATCAGTGCGGATGACTGTCCCAAGAGTGGAGTTGATCTGTCACTCGCCCAGATTTGCGTCGAACTTGATCTGCCTCTACCAGTTCCAAATAAAATATCCTTTTTGGTCTAGGGTTTGTTTTTGTGGAACCAAACTGTGGTTTTAATGGATTTTCCCATGTTTTGTTCATCCTACCTTTTTCAAGGGAACTTTGAGAAACTATGAAAGAGGGTCCATCATGAGAACCTTTAGCGGGAGGCTGGGCTGGTTTTGGGTAGTGAGCCTCCTTCTCGAGAACCATATGGTGTGTCATCCTCCTCAGTCCAGGTTGGCCCGTAGGTTGCAGGTCTGTGGTTTCCTTTCTCTTCATTTTTCCCTCTCGCTCTAAACAGGGTGGCTCAGTCTCGCGGATCTATGGTCAATCTGGATCGGGTCCTTGCACCTTTTTGGGTTGACAAGATTCGATTATGGGCTATGGCTCCCTGAAAGGTTCTCTCTGTGGGTGGGTTACTGGAATTCTTTGTGCGGATTCCTGTGGGAATTCAGCAGATTTTTAATTCCCCCTCCCCTAGTTAGTGGTTTTTCTCCAACTTTGGTCATGTTGTTGGTAAATGGAGTCTCGAACGCTACTTCTTGGAATAGGTCGAGTTGTTTGAAGGTGGTTGAAGTGGATGGTCTAAAGGATTTGGGAAACTAGACTCCACTGGAGAAAGGTAAATGGCCAATGGTATTGTCTCCCCTAGTATGGTGAGAGGTAAGACTCTCAATCTTCAATTCCATATGAAAAATATTCCCCCAATAAAGGATTGGAGTTCGGGTGTAAGCACTCCGGTGAAATCCATACTGCAAAGGAAAAAGTTCAGTGAGTCCCCCGCACACCCTCAAAAGGAGACCAAGACTCCTAGGGCCAATGTCTGGCCAAAGAATTACTAATGATACCCATATTCATATGGAACTCTCGTGGTCTCGGGGTGAGGATCAAAACTGATTTCATAGAATCAGAGACTAGAAAAAAGAAAGATCTGATTGATGCTATTTTGGAACCCAAACTAGACCCGACGAAGATATGGGATTTCAAAAATAAGATGAGAATTCATGCGTCCATGGAGGTGGCTCCAACAGACTCGCATATATGGATATTTTGGAGGAGGGATATTTCAGTGGATCTGGTTCAAGCAGGGGACCAGGTCATTACGACAAGGGTGGAAAAGGGTTTTCTCAACTTCTTCACATCCTTCGCCTATGGGAGCTATGATAATGCTATTAGAGAATCTCTTTGGTAGGAAATAAGTGTTTTTGACCCAAGATACAAACCATGTATTATTGGCGGAGACATCAACTGCATCATGGAACCTTCTGGGAAAAGAGGGAGTAGGGTGTTCCCACATCGCACGAGTACTGCCTTTGTCCAATTCATGGCATGCAAATGTCTTATGGCCTTGGGGTACTCTGGAGACCACTATACATGGTGTAACAATAAAATAGGGATCAGTCATTTCTAGATCCGGTTAGACCACTGCCTCTCCAATGTGCATGGTTTTTCTATGTTCCCAGATACCATTGTAATGCACCCTATGTGGGGGATTTCTGATCACTCTCCATTTCTAGTTTCTCTATACTCAAGGAATTGGCATCAACGGAGATTCATATTCTATGACCATTGGATCTGGAAGCCAGAGTTTCTTCAGGTGTTGAGGACTTCATGGGGGGAACCGATCCAAGGATCTCTCAGGTTGGCTCTCCATAATATGTTACGCAGGCTTAAGCTAGTTTTAAATACCTGGGTAGGGGACCTCCATTCAATTGATCATGAGATGGAGGAGATCAAAGTGGACGTTGAATTCTTGGAGGTCATCCTAGAGGAAACATGGAATGATGATAATTTTGAGGAACTTTCAATCAATAAGAACAGGTTCACTGATATGATTCTCGTACAGGAGCATGACTCCCAAGAGAAATCATAGAAAAAAGTGGCTAAATGAGGGGAACAAAAACTCAGTGTACTTATATGCTTTCATCAAAGAGAATATCCTACCCATCATACCAAATATCAAGCTCGAATATGGCTCTTTTACGGATGACATGGACGTTGTGGGTGGTATGGATTTCTCTTTCATTAAAGAGCTTCTTGCAGGTGAAAATGGAAGGATTGCCAGCAGGTACCTGAAAGGGAGCTCAGAGCTTTGGTAGTCAATTACATTGAGGGTTTCCCCTAAGGATAATACGTGGTTTGAAGAGGTCCTTATTGAGAGGGAGATATATGAATCTAAGAGGAATTTGAACCCGTAGAGCGCTCCGGGGCCCGACAGTTTTTCAGGTTCATTTTATAGTGCCTCGTGGGAAGTGATCAATGAATAAATGGTAGAAACTATTAAGGATTTTTTCCTTGGTGGATCTCTCCAGTGGGTTGCAAATTCCATGACTTGGGTCCTCATCCCAAAGTTGAAGGAACCCTCCTCTATTTAACATTACCGTTCGGTGAGCCTGTGAAACATCACATACAAGATCCTAGAAAGTATAATTAACCCAAGACTGGTGTTACACCTCCCACGATGGACCTCCATGGAATAGCGCGGCTTTATCCGAGGCTGCTCAATTCAAGGGGCAATTGCACTGGTGCATTAAATGATGAGGGAATTGAACATCAAGTCATATAGATCCAATATTTTCATTAAAGCACATATGAATAATGTGTATGATAGAATGGAGTGGGCATTGTTAATGGAGTTTTAGCTTGCATGGGTTTCTCTCCAATAGCCACAGATTTGTTGTTCTGATGCTTTAGCTCTTCCTGGATGGTAGTGTATCTCAATTGGAAACCCCATGGCTTCTTCAAACACACCCGCTTCATCCATCAAGGATACTATATCTCCCTGAATTTTTTCATTCTTATACAGGACACTTTAAGATGAATGTTAAACCAGTGTATTTATAATTAAAGAATTACACCATATCGAAGGAAAATGAATCTTCTTCCCATATCCCACCTCATGTTTGGAGATGACATGATTATCTTCTCAAATTCTAGGAAGAGATTTGTGAGGGACAGCAAGAGGATCCTGGATGAATATTGTCACTGGAGTGGCCAGATGATCAACCACTCCAAAAGTAATATCTATATCTCAAAATAAAATGTGCAACTAGACGGGCCAAATCCATTTGCATGAATATGAAAATGAAGCCAGGGAAATATCTAATAAAGTACATCGGTTTTCCAATATATCCAAGAATAATGTGTATATGTGACTTTGATCAAGTGGTTAGCAAGATTATGGGCTGAGTCCTCAACTGGAAGAGTCACTTTCTATCATTTGGAGGGAGAATAGGATTGGTGAACATCGTGTTGGCCACTATACCGGTGCATGCTATGATGGCTACTTCAGTGCCCAAGGGGGTGATCAAATCCATCGACAAGGTCTTGTCTAGGTTTATCTGGGATGCACTGGTGGAGGGGAAAATCAATAGGTTTCATGGGGTAGGATGGATCGACCGATCTAGGCAGGGGGGATCAATGTCATGAGTTTGGGGGACACTCATAGGGGCATGCATTCCAATAATGAATGAGATATTTTGGAGGGGTGTACTCTCTGGGGGAGGAATTTGGGAGACAACTTAGACATAAACATGGAGATATTTATCATGAAAGGATCACATCTATGGAAATCAGTTGGTCCTATCATCTTGAGCCTCCAACATCACTCTCGGTGGATTTTGGGAGAGGGAAAATTTTCATTATAAAAATAGAACTAGGGAGGATCTCTAATGTACTTCCCAGAGTTCTTGGTTCCATCTATTACCTTCAAGGATGTGAGTAAGCATCCTAACCTCATCAAGACAGTACTGGATGAGGGCCAGAAATAAATCTTTGACTCCATTATCCTCACCTTAGAGATGGATCAGTGTGTCTTCACCCCTCACTGTCCAAGAAGTTTAACACTAAGGACTTATAAGAGATCTCAACACCCCATGTTCTGCAAAAACAATTGGAATGAGCTGTTATGGTGTAGAAAAATCCCGACCAAATATAACTTTCTTCTGGGGAGGATCAGGAACACCGCGATTCCGACTGATAAAGGTATAAAACAAACGAGCATCAATCTTTCCTCCTGCTATCAATTTTACAATTTCATTTAGGAAGACAGAACTGACTATATATTCTTTTAAGGTGCATGGGAACAAGAGTTTTGGTATTTATATGGGGGATCCCTCACGCCACTATTCCTAGACCAGTGGGGCATGACGTTTTTTGAGAGATAGTTCCAGGGGACACCAGACCGGGGGCCCAAGAGGGTGGAAAGGACCATCATCCTCAGTGTCAGGTGCTGGTGCCTTTGAGAAGCTCCCAATAAGGTGAGTTTTGAGGGGACACTCTCCACAGGTCGGTCCATCATTATGAGAACCAAGATGTTGCTGATCCACTTGTTCACCCTTGTTGAAAATTGGTGAGACGCTACATCCATGCAGTTTCTTTATGGTCTTCTACCTCTTACTCATCCATCCCTCCACATGAGGGAGCACTGGGGTGGTTGATTAAGTGGAATCCTCCCAATAGAGGTTTGGAGATAAATTCGGATGGGTCATGCATAATGAGGGACATGTAGGGAAGTGTAGTGGTTCGAAATTCAGTAGGGAGTGTGTTCCTGGCCTTCACAACCCATTATGGAGATGGATGTGCTCTTCAGGGAGAGTTACTTGCGGTTATCTCTAGGATCATGCTATGAAATTGAGAAAGTATTTCACTCACTAAAGTGGAAATAGATTCAAGGAATATTTATGACTCTCTGACGAGTATAATTCCTACTCCTTGGATTGTGGCCTACACAATCTAGAAGTGAAAACAACTCCTTGAAAACAGGATTCAAATCACTCACACATGGAGAGAGTGGAACAAGGTTAAATATTACCTGGAATCCATGGGTGTCTTAGATTCAAAGGAGATTGGCCTCCTCTATGCAAACACACTCAAAGAGGAAGGGATTAATCTAATCCGAGGTGATTCACTCAGACTCCATTACTTCGAGCCCCCCAAATCTAGGGATTCTCTCGTTCTCCCCCACCCTCTCCCTCTCCCCCCCCCCCCCTCTTCCTCCTCTCCCCTCTTATTTCTTATTTTGATTACTTTCTGGTCCTCCTTTTGAATAAATGTAAAGAAGATGATATAACACAACAATCTCTTGGTTCTATCTATAAAAATTATTTAACTTGGTGTATCATGGTATGAACCCGGTTTTTTACTTTAGTATAGATCCTTTTGAATTTTTTTTTATTTTGGACCTAGTACAGATGCCCAATGAGTTCAACGGTGTCTCCAAGGAGTATGGGGATTGTTCGGAACCCATAACACAACCTTCCATAAGAAATATGTTCATCACAAGGTTAGTATAAACAATGTGGGGATGGTTGCATGGTCTTTCAAAACCGTGTACTGTAGAAAGGTGTGGATAATTAAGGCACGTAGTTTTACAAAACAGTGTACTAGGGGTCGAACGCCCATGAAAAATTTACATACATTTTTTCAGAGGTGTTTTCTATAGTTTTAACATGGTTTCCCTTACTTTATGGATTGAATATGTGAAATTACCTTCCCTATAGAATATGACACACAATTGGATCATGGTTAGGGAATGATATGGAAAATCGTGTAACCAAGTCAGTAGATGCGGGTTTTTGGATTATTTTAAAAATATTCACTTAGAACCCTATTCAATCAACCCATCTTCTCCTATTTATTATTCGAAGAAAAGTTATACCCCACTTGTCATTTTAAATCCCACTCAATATCCCTTTTGTAGACTTTGATCATGATCATCGGTCCGAAGTTGGATCAATGCACTGTTTGTCATATTGGATCCATGCTAGTATGATCTCGGTTACTTTTTAATCATTCTCCATTATTCATTCAATCGATGATGCTATTAAGATTTAGGATCATACCCTCTATTTTCAGGGAATTGATCCTTTCTTTAGAGCTCTTCCAATATAGGGAAAACTAAAGGCTAATATTGGACAAGTTGGGCCATAAGTGTATGGGGTGGGTGCTATATAACTCATCGCTTAGGTTTTCATAATTTTATAAATTTTCTTTTGTGTAGGTCGATTTCATAGGGTGTGGCCTAATAAATTTACTTTAATTTCTTATTGTATATATATTTTTGTTCAATGAACTTTTTTAATGATTTTATTCATCATTGTAGGTTATGACATCAATGTCAACAACCCCTTATACAGTGTTCTCCATAATTAGGTTTTTTGTTGCATGAGAATCTGGTCAGCGCCACTGTTTAGCTGTGTCTTTTCATGGCCTTAATAAATGTTAGTGTTTAATTAAATCATTGAAGTAAAAATGATTGACCATTATGATGGAAATCCCCTTTAACTATATTAATTTTTTATTTCTAAATGGCCAAAACTTAGAAATTTCCACTTGACCCATCTGAGGTACGTGTTGGAATATAATTAATTAATCCTAATTATTAAATGAAATTATATTATGTATATGAAATTTCCAAAATAATTGTTACAAAATGACTTGGTTACATGGATATATCACAACATTCAATGATTTATGCAATGTATCAGGGTGAAACATATGAATTGAGTAAGAATTATAAGAATTAGTGAATGGTTTCTTGTCTTTAAACCATGTCACACTAAAAAATGATATATAGTGAACTCATTTGACTTATTAAATGGAATGATTATTATGTTAACTAATTAATTAAATGAATCAATAATTATGTTACTATAGTATATGGACCATAAAATTATCATAGGATTGGTCAGAATCAAGTTACTCTAGGATTTATGAGGGAACTCCTTAATCACACATTGACTCCATTTCGATTTGCAGATTCCATTTTCAATGGTTGGAACCTACAATGAAACCAGATAATTTTATATTATTGTATGAATGTCACGACACTATAGTATTCCTACATAATTATTATAGGATGCCTTGGATACTCCATGGATACAACCTGATGTCTATGGACATGAGGTTCCTTGTTTACATCTCTTGGGCCTAGTCATTTATTCTCCCATTTCACCTTGGATGCACTCCATAAACATGGTTATAAATACCTTTGTATAGCATGCCATGGGAGACATCCCATATATTTCACTATTACCCCTAATAGATATACTACAGTTTATTGACGGAGTTGGATCGACCCCTAATGTCAATAATGCCATGGTTATTACATTATATCCCATTAATTATTATTATAATCATGGATGCCTTATTGTATTTAGGATCCTTTATCATTATTATTATAATATCATGATTTTAGTAATTTTTCTATCTAACGTGACTTAAATATGTAAACTGGAACATAATTAATTAAGGAAATGGTCTCATGTTCAGACACTATATAAGGATGAAGCAGGTACATAGGTATTTACATTACTATACTACTTTTTTTATATATGCTTTCTTGAACAATGTTTTAATTTATATTACAAAAACTGGATGTTAGAGATGATGTTGGTGGTGGCCTATTGAAATTTATCTCACACCCTATCAGGAATTGCATTATAACCATGAAATATTACTTGTATGAAGTTGATGACAATGGGAAGCATCCGTATTTGGAAACTTGATTTATTTCTATCTTACGATGGAGTTGGTAGAAGATGAATGATCTAGATCATGAGATGCATGGATAGTTTTTTTTCTAATTTTACAAATCATGATATTTTTATAAACTTTTATCCATGTTTTCTAATTTTATAGAGACATGACATGTATTTGTAGTTTTTGAATATGAAAATTAATTTTTAGTTATTTATTATTCCATACGACTTCTATAGTCCCATTTGTTTATTATTTATTTATTTTTATTTTAACATATTATAATATTTATCTATTGGGATACACTTTGATAATGAGGGAATAGTATCCCAATAGAGACACCCTGTGCCCTTGCTTCTAGTCATCACACTCTGGAATTTGGGGAGATGTTCTTGAGGCCATGTGTACAACCCAGAACAAGGAACCATTGAGTTGAACCTAGATATACGATGTCACAAAGTGATATCGAAGGATCTTTTCCTTCATTATTATTTTTAAAAAAAATACATGAGGTTAGGAACACATTAGAACATGGTTATAAGTCATTCTTGGATGTAACTAACCCATGATTGGGGTACCTATCAATTTTCCAGAATTACAATTGTTGTTATTCTTTTTCCTAATACATTTTATATCACTTCACCATTGGGTCACACACATGTTGGTTTATGGTTATTATTAGTATTAATATTCATATTATTTATTTGAATTCATCATTTTCCCAATGATATTTAGGAAAAGAGCATTGTTAAGTGAATCATTGTAGGTACCTTGAATTCACATTCAATGAATATTTACATTACATATAGGTGGATTTCACTACATTCATTTTCCAATATTTCTTGTTATTTTCGATTCTTCCTTGTTTATATATATAGAATTTCTTATATTAGGCTATGATTGAGTGATTTTTAGATGCAATTCATGAGGTTCATGGGACCTCATAGGATGGTGTAGGTAATTTACTAGGTCGATCCATTAAAAATAAATTATATGTGTGTCAAATTTAGAGATAATATGTATGGGCCCAGATTAACAAAGAATATTATCCATTTTAAAAGAACCTTGATATATGAAAATACCAAAAAAATATTAAACTGAAAAAATTCAAACTCGACTTATAAAATTAAATGGTTTCTAGTAAAAGAAGGAGCAATGTACTATTGATAATTCCTTTACTCGAACCCTTGTAATTAAAAAAATAAGACTTATTAATACAAAAACTTCCATATGAGTAGTTGGGGTTGTATACCATGAGTACTTAGGCCTTTACATTCATTTAGATTACGCTATTTTCTATCTATGGGGCTTATTTCTTGTTTTAGGGTGTGTTATTGTTATTTTTGGACCAATGGAACAACGGCGTCCTCTTTTCATGAATTGAAATGGTTGTGATGATCATGCTTTAGACCAAGTGGGCCGGGATCATTTTGTATTACATCTAGATGATACACTTGAGTCATCTATTATTGTACCTACTCTAGGGAAAGACGCCCATCTTCATGATAGTTTCATAAGTCTGATGTATTCCATGAAAGGTTCTCTATGACCTACACCTAATATGGCTGACCGAACACATGAGTTCCAGTAGAAATATCCTCCTACCTTCTCTAGGTATGGAGGTCCACAGGCTAATAATTCTTGTTTGTAGTGCACCATGTATATCTTTGATCATATGGATATTCCTCTAGAGAGGAGGGTCAGGATTTATATATATAAGTTGCATGATTCTTCCAAGCACTTGTGGGATGTGATTACCTAGGATGGTCACTATTAGGGAATGGTATGGGAATATTTCCAAGGGGTCTTCTTGATTAATTATTCTCCTAGATGCTAAGATCCTACCTACCAAAATTGTTCATTAACATTAAGTAGGTATTAATTCCAGTTAGGGAGTATTCACTGTGTTTTATTGAGATACATCTCTTTGCAACTCTTCATTATGATGATGAACTCTTTCATGATAAATAGTTCAAGGACTGGATTCAATATGGTGTCTATGGTTTGGTGAATATCTTTCTTATACCTTAATTTTCTAAGATAGTCAATTGGGATCTTATCCCTATGCCCAACACGAGGGAACGAAATAATAATGGATATAGAGGATTTGTGTCAGGACATGCCCGTAGATATTCCAGTAGTAGGAATCATTCCCTATGGGATTCTCATCAGAGATGTAGAATCCAAAGTACATATAATTATATCTCTATAGTGTTCCATCATTATGTAAGATAGGGTCATTTGAATCCTTAATGTGATAGTGACCATAGGGAGTGTCATTGTTGTGTCTGTAAATGGAATCTTTGGAGATTCTATTGGACAAATAAATAGTATTCTAGTTGAAGAGGCTATGGACTAGCTTGAAATTACAGGTAAGGTTATTTTACATCATGTGAGTAGGGGATTAAAAGTTTCACCAATAATAAATTCTTAGGAGGAGTTCATGGCTATAGTATTCATACTTCATATTATCAGCAGCACTAGCAGATTGGTCAAACATTGGGTACCACATGGATGTGGATCAGGTGAGTTGCATGAATTAAAACTAATGGAGAAGGATCATAGAGAAGGATGATCTATATTACGGGGTAATTTTCTAGTAGCTTCTTCCATAATATATTCTCTTCTTGATACAAGTTCTTCACACTCCATCATTTAGTTATTTGTAGTGGAAATTTGTGGGCCAGAAATATAGTATTATTGATGTGTAATGACCCTAGATAAACCATTGTAAGTATGGTTAGAGGTCCTATGTCCATTTAGGGCATATCCCCTTTAGATAGGTTATTACCCTTTCAGGTGGTACCTCTCTTTTCTTCAGATGACTTGCTTTGATTTCATTCCCATGATGGATTTCTTGGTTCTGTATCATGCCATTATACACTACTATCATTGTAGGGTATCATTTATATCACTATAAGGAAGAATTCATGTACTTAATTGTGAGTTGTATTTCTAGTCTAGTAGATTTAGACAAAGAATCATGGGATAGGTGGAGTGACATCCATGATTACTAGACTCTTCAAGGAGGAGAAAGTATTACATATAGAATATTTTTATCTTATAGTAGATCATTTTGGGGATGTATTTATAAATATTTCTTCTGGATTACCTCATGGGATGGAGGTATGTTTTATGATTTAGCTCATTCCAGTAGAATATCTTTTTTCCATTCCTTTACAAAGTATTACACCTGCTGAGCTCCATGAGCTCAAGTGGATGTTGGAGGACATAGAGGACTAATGTTTTATATAATCAAATACTTCATCTTTGGTTTCACCCATGAATTACACCAAGAAGGTGGATGGGAAAATCATATATGTTAGAAATATAGACAGTTTATACAGCTTATAATCAAGAAATAACATCCAATGCCTCTGATAGATTCCCTCTTAGACCAGCTCTGATAATCTAGAATGTTCTCTATGATCGAACTAAGATTAATATATCATCAGGTGCATGTAATATCCTCAGATATTCATCATATCTATTTTCTTATTAGGTATGGTATGTGTGAGTATCTTTTTATTTTTTTTGTTCTTACAAATGCACCTATCGTTTTGCTGGAATTGATGAATATTTTGTTCCACCCCTAGATTGATATTGTTGTCAGGGTATTTTTGGATGACATTTTATTGTATTATCACAATTTTATAAACCATTATATAAACCTTCATATAATTCTATGTATAACAATAGATTATCATGTTAATGTTGATATTTCTATGTTACATTTTTGGATCTAAAACGTTCACTTATACAGTAATATTATCTCAGAATCGAGACTCTCTGATGACCTATAGAAGGTGAGTGTTGTGGTCTCCTAGGAGTATCCCAAGAATGTGTTAAACATATATAGTTTCCTGGGGTGAGATTAATGTTATAAGTGTTTCATATTGTACATTTCAAGCCTTATGTACCTCTTACTATTCTTACAAAGAAGGGTGTCAATATTCCATGTTCATAAGAGTGTGATAAATCCTTTTTTGAGATGAAAGGAAGGGTTGTATCGACACCTATTCTAATTATTATAGATAATGGAAGTGGATATACCATGTACTATGATGAATCATGAATTTTCCTAGGATTAGTGTTTATGAAAGAGGAAAAATACATTTCATTCTTATCTTTTCATTTTTGTCCTGATGAGAGTGATTTAATGATAAAAGATCATTAGCTAGAAATGATTTCCATGTCGTATGTTGCAAGATACATTATTTGTTGGGAGAGAAATTTTTCATGTATAATAAGAAAAATAACATCAAATATATATTTATATAGTGTGAAATGAAGATTAGACAGAGATATTTATTGAATAACTTCAGTCCTTTGGTTTTGAGCTTGCATATATGCCTATAAAACGCAATGCAGCAGTGGATGAACTGAGTTGGAAAACTCATGCACATGCCAAAATTGTAATTTCACAAACTGAATAACCACTAATATGGTAGTAATATTGGTGGGTCACATGGATTTAGGCATGCATCCCTGTATTCGGGAGTCCACTGAACAGCAGTGAGTGTGTAAGGTGGTGATATCCAAGAGAGTAAACCCTCATGATCAGAGTAGTACAATTATGTGTCGGAAAATAAAAAATGAACAACATAAGAAGCAAAAGAATGATTGAAATGTTGAAGAATAATAGAAATTTAATATATGTGATAGAAAATAAAAATATATAACAATCCTTACATGTCCATATGCTGATACAAAACTAATTAATAGGCATACAACATGAAATAGAATTATGTCTTTTTCATGAATGAAGAAAGAAACAAAATATAAAAGTAAATCCATGTGATCATCCTGAGAACAAGATTAGGGTTATGCTCATAAATCCCTGGTACAAAAATCCAAAAGAAGAAAAATCCATGGTCCTGCTGACAGAAGGTCTACTCAGGTACCCATGTGCAATGGCAGCCTGAGCAGGATGTGAGATACAAATACCAGTGATTTACCACCCATGATGTCTAAAACCGATTCAATACTATGAATATAAAGTAAATTAGTGTGATGGTATAACTATAATAATGATAGTTAGTATTGAAGAAAGAAATAACTACTAGTCAAATTAGATTGTAATAGGAAACAAAGACAACTCAGCCTACATCAACACACATTGAAAATGATGATCTGATCAGTCACTATATGTATGTAGTAATAATACCTACATGTAATAGTTATATAATTAATACACGTATATCATCCATGTACATATAGATTTAAGTGGATATATACCTTAAATACTTGGACCTTGATGGACTTGGACCTAACTAATTCATTCATAACTAGTCTGGAAGAGAATATAATCATAATCTAAAGGGTATAAGCTCTACATCTCATAATTAATGGGATATGTAATTCTTATCACTCATGATGATGAGTGAGAAATACTTTCAACACTTGAATTTGTCAGCGTGTCTTCATGACAACACTCAACAAGTGACATCGTGCTTAATGCCCACCATCCACATAGTACAGCTTCTGTGTGAAACCATGACTCGACACCTGATATAAGGGATTGAGATTCCACCATTCTCTACAATACCCTTTCCACTGTTCCATTACATATTTCATGGTGTAGTTATGTAACAATAAAAATCCCTAAGGCATTACCTCTCATGATTTACCTTACAGTCCCTATTAATAACAATGGAATCACATTGAAATATATCATATACTAAGCAAGAAATATCTACATTTCCAGACCACCCTTTACGACGCATTTTAATTAAAAAATATAATTAATTGAAGGGATGAAAACTATCATGAAGAAATACTTTAGTAATATTCAATTAATTTACTTAATAACATTTAAATAAATAATGGATGGAATCCCACCATGGATAGCCATTTCATTTAATACAATCCATTTATTTTACTAAGTCAAGATAAATCAAATTATAATTCCCAATGAGCACTTAGGAGGTTTCATTGGAAAAAATACAATTACCTACATGGGTAATTCAAATTTAAGGTATGGACTAACACTTATATGGTGGATTGGTTTTGTTAACATTTATATTAAATAAGGGTAACACCCTTTAGAATTAAAAAAAGATTCCATGTACAAAACATTCAATATATATAACCTTTACAAAATTATAGGAAAAACCGAAAATGTCATAAAACCAAAAAATAACAAGTTATCTAATTACCAAGTTAAAATTTTGATGATAGAACACCTCTTATGAGGGATTTTATTTTAAAAACATGAAATTGGATAACAAAAAATTCAATTTAAAAAAGTCAGCATCATTTTTATGATTCATAACTAAATTCACTTTTTAGATGATTTTTGGGAAACTACAACCTATGGAAAAAAATCATGGATTGACGTGGAACATAAAAGTTTTCATTATATATTGTTAAAATCCATTCATCTTAGAATTTCATTTTTAATCCACATAAAATTATTATAAGGTACTTTTAGATTTTAATAATTTATCTAAACTAGGGAAAATAAAGATTTCAAAACCAAGGGGTATCTGTGATTGAGGTTGGAATCCTCTAATTACATATCAAGCCTCGGTGGGATTAATATAATGTGATAAATACAATTTAGAATTATAAAAACATTTTTATGGAAACACACAAAAAATGGAAATATGCGGCATAATGGGGACATTTATAAATCAATAAAAACATGGTGAAAAAATAGTAGAACACCTACATTATTTTTAAGATGTATTAGTCATCCAATATAATGCTTTGATTCACCCCATATTGGAATAAGTTTAGGAATCAAACATCCTCCCTAAAAATTGGGAAATTGAGATGACACTGTTATAAATTAGTCAAAATAATATTTATCAAATAATGATTCAAAATGAATTGAGATATTACCTATGTTGATCTATATAGATTGATAGTACTCAAATCGGAAATCAGTTGATTGAGATCATGGAAATACTATGATAAGGAGCTTAAAAGCTCACCTGAGAGAGGAAGAGATTCACTCATCTACTAGGAGTGGAATAAATAATGAAAATTAAATTTAAACCCTTTAAGGTAAAAATAGTCATTGTACCCCTAAAAACCGGGTCACATGTTTTGGAGACACAGTTTGGTCAAACCGTGCGACACCGACTTTCAATGAACCCCACCTGCTATGGTTTTCTAAAATATTTTTCTTAATCATGCACCAATCATGTGATGAATAGTGATAGTATACTACCATGTTGGCTAAAAACAATGTTTTCATAATCTATGAGAATCCCATATGGAGCGCTTCTTCTCTCCTTATGTTTCCAAATAGTTTGTTGCTAGGGGCTGTACGGTTTCTAAAAAACTATGTTCCCTTGACAGACAACCCAAACATGTGTTCTATGAAACTTCATTCTCTTGAAAATAAATGGAACACATGATGGAACCCTATCGACTTTCCCCAAATCTAGAAACAACTAAATGAAGTGTTCGAACTCTCATAATTATTTTTTGATGCTTTTTTCAATGAACAGCCTATCCACTAAACTCCAAAATTCTAATTCCCATGTAATTCAACCTCAGATAAAAAACAAAGATCATTATTGCCTCCCCATATTATAACTTCTCATACATAATAATCCATTTAGGAAAATAAAAACAACACCTGACTTACATGGGTTGTGTTGTTTTGTTCAAACGGTCACATTGTGGTTCCAAATTCCCAATACACCTCCAAGTATTTATTAAAAACGACACATAAGTTGTCAAAACCTACGATGACACTCATATTTTGATTAAAACACACAAATGAATAATTGAATGTCCTAAAGGCATTCTTTTTTTATTGATTTTATGATTACCACCCTTTCAAGGGATGAGGGGGAACCCTTACATGGCCTGTAGGCATAATAATTACATTGCACATAGGCTTGGAGACATTACAAGACTCGTAGGTCTTAAGGAAATCATACAGAATATGACTACTTGAAACTACTCCTCCCCATCATCTGCATCGTGGTCAGCTAAAAAAACATAAATGATACTTAAAGGATTATATTTAAAAAGATAACAAATTACTTATTCATCTCTTTATTTATACACCTGATGGTGCTCCCCATCATGGGTTTTGACATTAAAGGGTCCAAATTCTATGCCATGACACTCCAACTATTATAATTTACTTACAATTAGAGACCCTAAGAGTTATATAAATTCTCCATGAATGATTTATTTTAATGGGAGAACGTAATTACATCTGAGGTAATATCTGGGACTTCCTCTTAGATAAATGGATGAATCCAAATTGACCTAACTGAAACCGGTCGCACAAGCTTTCTCGGATGATAGGTCCAACCCTTAGACTATGCATTCCTTAACATGAATACATGTCTAAACAGATTCCATTCATCTTTAGACATTGTACAAGAGGAAAAATATCTCAAGACATCTACAACAGACCATTCCCACAATGTTCATCTTAGATGTTCATATTAAAAAAATAAAACCATCATGCCTTTCTCCAAGGCATCACATGTTTGCAATGATCATTTTTATTGACATCATACACAACATCCTGTGAAAATCATCGATGAAACCATCACATAAACATTTAATCTATCCTTCCTAAACATTTACATGGGTGTAACCTTGATCCATACCTCTGGAATCATCACCCTTTAATCAAAATCTCTGATCCTTACAACATGTCTGCGTTAACCTCAGACTCATTACAATAGATTCTGAGGAACTAAACCAAGGTATTGTATACTCTATATTTACATTTTAGAAGTTGCAATATTATCATGATGTCAACATAAAAACATTGAAAATTTATATAGTGGTATCCACCTAAATATGAACTCATAGAAGAATTGATTTTTGTCCAAAATTCCATCTGGGACGTTTCTACATGGGAAAAAATGCATCATCGAAGATTAACCATGCCTCGAAAAGAACGAGGTGTCAGCATGAAAAACTATGAAAACTACTCAAAAGTTACTAAGAACAATTAAATCATTAGTGTAGCAGAATGTCAAAAATCTTCTATTGAATCATGGATTACATCAAGAGATGGGACATACTCATTTCTGAACATGAGTACCCCATTATGTAAAAATATATGAGGAACCTTTATCACATTCAATATGAAGTGCTCATTATGATTTCAGACCAAACGCACCCAACATTTAGAAAGGAAAATGGCCAAACCACTACTTTTTTATTTATTTAATAAGGAGCTCAGATTCACCACTCGATGCATTGAAACAAACCGATCAAAATCTTTCACCATCCAAGTAATCTCTTGATTGTTCACACTTAAGAACCAATGTCCATCCATGTCCAAAAATGTTTCTGAAAGGTCACATAATCATCCAACCACATTATCAATGTGCTTCTGAGAAAGTAGTAACGTGTACTCTAGAACCGACATGAAGTTCCCCACCGTAGAAGTGTCTTAGTCATCTATACAATAGATAGACCAAGCACTCATTATCATGCTAGATCATATTCATCTTAAATTCATACATGGAAACATTTTGCATGAATACCAAGACCAAAGTGGTCGGTGCATCAAAACACATGATTCAATTAGATTTCATCATGAGCATTCCAAAGAACATAATCCTTTAATACCAAGGTCAATGTACTTCATATATGACCTGAGAATGTAGTCAACATATCATGTCTCAAATATTTCATTAATCTCAACTAGATCATTACACTATTTAGAAAATCGATGCATACTTCATGTATGAACACACACCACCAAAATGTTTTAGAAAAAAGATGATACATACTTGATACTATCCACCTAATTACTTCCCTATGCATCAATATATCTAGTGGTTTATACATGATATTTAAACCGTAGTCATATTTACACATATTACTACTATCCTCGATGGTGACATACCATGTCATCAATCACAGAGGAACAATAAAGGGCCACAAAACCTACGAAGTGGACAACCATACCATGGGCATGTCTAACCTTCTAAAACTAAGAAATAATCAGTGATCACATTTGTAACTAGGATCAACGATACCATGACCAACTGCCTATGAAACGGTATAAGTTATAAGATATGTTACCTACTAGGTGAAAAATCACCTGAACGATGCCAAAAATAAAATAAGCAGGGCATTTAGTTGGGAATTTATGCTATAAAGGTGCCACCAATATTGGAATATTCCTTTAAATAAGAACAATCATAAAATCTATTAATAGTTCACACCAACTGGAAAGTGACTAGACTTAATACCCTGTCATTGAGTATATTTATAAAATGGATAAAATCCAACGAAACCACTCATGTTTCTACTCCATGGAAACTCAAATAAAATCTTAATCTACCATTACAAGAGTTTCCAAAATAAATATACCACTTCATTTTCCATTTTAAAAATATTAAATTGATTCACATTCAAATTTTAATTATATATATTATTTAAAACAAAACATGAAGTACCAATTATAATAAAAAAATTACTTGGAAAAGATAAGGTGACCTATGCAGTCCCAATTAAGCCAACCTGGGTTTATATGAATGCAGCCCAATAGCAGTTGCTAAATTTTTAGTGTTTCAAAACACCAATAATGGGTAATATCATAAGTAACTTTCCCCAATTGACATACTTTGGTCTAGTTGTGCATTTTTTTAACTTAACTAATTCATTTAAAATCAAAATAAAACATCCATTTCATTTATAACCATTTCAAAATATGTCATACTTGTTTGTCTAAGAGTTCAATTATGTGGGTTTACACACCCCAACCCATAAAGTTCCCAAATAAATTATAGGAAGAATTTTGGATCCTATATAACTAAAACCAATAAACATTAAACTTTTATCATTAAAAACCTTTACATTTTTACAATAGCCTGGATATATATGTGTGTGTTTGTGTACAAGTTCAAAAGAGGGTTCGAATATAGGGTTTACCTTTTCTTAATTATAAGGATCCCATACTCCTTACAACTAAAAATGTTCTCCCATTTAAATCCCAACCAATTATATTCATTCCATACAAAAAATTACATATTATAATCATATCAAAGAAATTAATCATAAGTATTAACATAGAAAAAAACATACAAGAAAAGTTGGATGCATAGAAAATAGTTACTAAAACCTATAAGCTGACTGACATACTAAATAAACCTCCCAATAATGTTTTATAATAAATCATTATAAAGAATTTCCTAAAGAGTAAAAAAACTAATTATGTCACTAAAACAAATAATATGGAATATAACCAGAATTATAGTTAATACTAGGCATGGAATACACTCAATACACATAATCATAATCATCAAAAAGATCTATAAATGAATCTACATGGCATAGAATATGCATGGAATGAAAATGTATATTTTCTTTTAATGATGAATGTAATGATACATCCTCACCATACCAGGCCAAGGGAAAAGTATTGTATTCTCATAAATCAATAAGTAGTGAAAAGTGAACCATTCACTAGAGGTTATATCATAATCAAGTGTAATATAGAATATCATGAAAAACAATCCCAACCCTATAAACATGGACATTTCCCTGTTGGTGGGGTGATTAGTCCCAGACACAGCTATTTACCAAGAACCAACACATTCATTGTCTCATTTCTACCAACCCAAAATAGTATAATAAAGAATAAAAGAAGGCCTTTCATACATCTTCATAACATCTTGACATGACCAACCACTATAATGGTAGTTGGAAAAGTGGGTCACAAATCCTCAAGCACACCTCCTCATACACCAGAGGATAATAACTGGTAAAGAGTGTCTGAGGAATAGATAGTGGGGATATTACACCCTCATGATTAGAGTAGAACAATAGTGTATCAGATAATGATGAATAGAAAATAGTACAAGAAGTAATAAATAAAAGATAGAGTAGTGGAAGAATAATATAAGATGAATATAAGGGATGGAAAATTCCAATATACTAAAACACATGCATGTACTTATGCTTATATAAAACTAAAAAGTAGACATTCATCACACCACAAGATATAGTACAGTAAACGAATAAATTGAGTAAAAAATCTAAAAGGGTAATTCCCACAAGCATCCTAATCTCAAGATTAGTCATTTGATCCAAACTCTTTGGTACAAGCAAACAACACATGAAAAATCCATGGTACTGCAAAAAAAAGTTCAACTCGGGTACCCTAGAGAAATGGTAGCCCAATTAGGGTGTGAGATATAAGTTCAAATAGGTTACCACTAATGGTGTCTAAACTGAATCCAAAAATTGAATATATTGTAAGGAATTATAGATATATACACAAAATAATGATATGTTTTTTAATAAATAAATAAATACTAATCAAATTATGTTCCCATATGACACATGTTCAACACTACCTGCTTCGGTACACATCCAAAATGAAGATCTATTCCATAAATGATCATGTTGTAATAATATATAAATATTATATTTGTATATTCCATCTATATATATGAACAATGTATGTGAGGACATAAGGTTCCATATACAAGGAATATTAGGTGTTGGATTGACTGGGGTGTTTCTCAGTCATACCTAACATGTCTGAATGAGAATATGAGCTTAAGACAAAGGGTTCATGACTTATATATCATAATGGTTAGGAGATGTCATGATAATCATCTAGTATGATGAGTGTGCAATCATTTCGACACTCAAAGTTGTGATTTTTCAATTATCTCAAATCTCAACAAGGCACATGGCACATAATGTCCATCATCCACATAATATCATTGTTGTGAAATGACATGACTAGACACCTAATGTAAGGGAGTGTGGTTTATCCATTCTCAATAGTATCCTTACCATCATTATATTTCCTATGTCAAGGTGTAATCATATAATAATAATAATTCCTGAGGCAATACCTATCATGATTTGGATTTATCATGACCAGTTTACAAAAAGGTTATCACATATAACTATATAATGTACAAATCATGAATGATCGGTGTGGCCATAAAACCCATAAAAATTTATTTCAATTAAAAAAATTCAATTCATTGAAGGAATGAAACCCTTCACAAAGTAAGATTTTAGTAATATTATAGTCATTTCATTAATATCATTTAAATCAATAAAGGATGTCCTGCAGTCATGACCATCCATTGAATTTAATAAAAACCATTTAATTTACAAAATAAACATAAATTAATTTAAAAATATAAATGATCACATAGGATCTATCATTGGAAAATGGGAAATTATTACAAAGGTATTTCCAATAAATAGTTGGGTCAATCACATAGGATGTTCTTTGGTCCATTTAATATTTATCTCAAAGGAGGGTAACTCCATTTAGAAATAACTAAAGTGTCTATATACAAAACATTTAATTTTTCTAACATTCAAAAAAGCATAGGGAAAACCATTAATTTCATATAAAATAGATAGATTCAATTCACCATTTTCATATTTTTTATTTTGAAGAGAGTGCACCTCATTTAAGGTTTTTATAACAAAACGCATGAAATTTATTTAACAAAAAATATATATTTAGCCAAAATTAAAATTCAATCTCACGATTCATAACTCAATTCACATTCATGGAGAATTTTATGAATCTACCACCTATAGAAAAAAACATTATTCAATATTGAACTTAAATGGTGTCATTATTAATTGATCAAAATCCTACAGGGGTAAATTTCATTTCAATCCAAGATGAATGCTTGGAAGGAATTTCCGTATTTTGTAATTTAATTAAAAAGTAAAAACTCAGGTCACCACACCCAAGAGGTGTCTATAATTGAGGTTGGAATAAAATAATTACATATCAGTCCTCAATTTGATTAATACATGTGGTGAAATACCATTTAGATTGAAGAAATCATTTTATGGTACCACATGGTAATGGTTGTTGTGGGGAAACAGGATGATATATATAATTAAATAAAAACATGGGAGAAAATTTATAGACCACCTTACTTAGTCATAGGTCGTATCACTCATCCAAAATCAATATTTCTTTCAATACATTTTGTTTGAAATATAGGAAATTGAAAACCTCTCTAAAAATAGGGAAAATGATCTTGAACCACAGTATATTAGTCGAAATAATATTAAATGAATAATGATTGAATTGGAATCTAGATATTTCTTATATGGATTTATATAAATCAATGGTGATTGAATCATGATTCAGATGATGGATATCACACAAATCCTAAGACGAGGATCTTTAAATCTCAAAGGTGAGAGGGAGGAGCTTCTCATGACTTCTAGGAGGCGAAGAAAAAATAGCTACTTTACCCTTTAGAACTAGGTTGTACAATTTGGACACATGGTTTTTTCAAACCATGAACCAACCATGTGGAACCCAATTCCATGGAAACCCATCTCGCATGGTTGTCCCATAGGGTTTTCTTAACCGTTCACCAATCGTGTGATGAATATTTCTTAGGTACAACCTATGTGTCACTACCCATGCATGATAGGTACATGGTTTAGATGAAATGTTCACATCCTATGTGGGGGGAATCATCTCCCATACTACATCTATATGGTTTACTATAAGGGGAATCAAAGTTTCAGAAAAAAATTATTGTCTTTCGATACCATCCAAACGTGTGTTTTCCAGAACCCAGCACTCCCGCAACTCAACTAAAAACCTGAGGGACGACATGGAAATTTAACCAAGTATAAAAAAATTGAATTTTTATATCTATCATTATTATGTTCTAAATATCGGTTTAAATAATATATCATCCAATAAATATGGAAATTTACTTCCCTTTGTAATTTCACCTTGCCAAAAAAAGTTTGTTATAGTATGAAAATATGGTGATGATTGTTAATTTATGAACCTATTTTCTGAGTGGAATATAGATTTTAATGATAGTCATGATCATTCATATATATCTGTTTTGATATTTACCACTTCCCTCATTGAGATGGTGAAGAGAAAACAATTATCTAATCCTGGAGACTTGGTTCTTAAAGAAAGTATTTTCAGATATGACCCATATCTAGATTGGTCTGTGGACAAAGATGACATCATGCATGTACGTAGAAATCTATGGGATACTGTAGATTTTTTATAGGAAAATATTCTATATTCCCATATTTCTATATATTAATATCATCACGTAATTTTCAATATGTATTGAGATATGTGACACATGTATTGGTGGCTTGGGATGAAACATCAAATAGATGGTTTTATCACAATGTGTTCCACCTGTGAGCCGGTGAATCCGGAGTACTAGTGAAATGATATATAGTTAAAATTAACTCTATTCATATAATGGAAATGTTAAGATAAATTTATGGTCTTTTTAGTTGGCATACTAAGGAATTATAGAGGTAGCGGCACTAAATGGGTAGTCATTGACCAACTGACCAAGGTATCCCACTATATTCATATCTTGGAGACATTCAATTTTGATGAGATGATAATATTTTATATCTATGAGATAATATTACTACACGGTCCCAATGATAAAATCATTCTACATAGGTATTCATAATACATGTCACGGTTCTATTACAGGTGGAAAAAGGCTATGGGTACATTGGTGCATCTGCACACAACTTTTTACAATTAGACTGATAAAAATTCAGAACTTCCCATACTTGTGATAAAGGAAATGATCTCAAAATCCCCCCTTAGTATTTTTCATTCCTAGGAGAATAATATCCAACTAATTTAGTTTTCCATTAACAATTAATTTCAAGAGACAATTCGTATGGATCCTTTTGAGGCCTTGTATTGAACCCTAAAGTCAATGATTCCTTCGTTATTACCCAGGATCCCTTTCATTCTTATCATCATCTTGGATTCCTTGTTATATCTTTGATTATTAAACATTATTTTTTTTATCATGTTAGGATTTCACCAATTCTTTTACGTCATGTGACTTACATATATAAATTTCAACATAGCTAATTAGTGGTATAGTTATATGTTGATACACTAAGTGAAGCTTAAGTTGTTACATGTGTATTTACATTTCTGCACTACATTGTTTTTATATAAATGAATGAATGATATTTCAGTTTATATTACATGTATTGAATTTTATAGATTCCATTGGTAGTGGACTATATATATTTATCTCACAACTTATCCTGACCATGATTGGTACCTATCCGGATTACATGTAAATAGGTGTTGACAAGGAGAAGCATCCCATTTTAGAGACATGATTTATTTATTCATTGTGTTGTTGTTGGTAAAATATAACCAAGAAGGATATCATAATTCCGGTATATTTTCTAGATTTTTTTACCATTTATTAATATCAAGATAATCATGAAACCTTGTATCCATGGTTTTATTTTTTATAGAGACATGACACTTATTATCATTTTTTGAAAATGAATGTCAGTATTAATTTTATTATTCCTATCTACTTCAAGTGAGAAATCAATTAATTTTTTATTTATTACTATATTAAAATATTCTATTATTTATTCACTTTGATAATATTTAATAATTAAAGAATAGTCTCCCTAAAGACACACCCAAGGCAATCGCTGCTAGTTGGAAGCCTCTGGTGTTTATAGAGATGCACTTGAGACCAAGTTCCCATCCTTGATAAAGGAACCTTTGAGTGGAACCTAGGTCGGGGACATCATAATTATTCAATGAAATCCATCATATAATTTTAATTTATCCTAAAAAATGACTTCATAAAAACATAGGGTGTTACATTCTATCCCCCAAAAAATTAATTTCTCTTTCAAAATTCATCTTGGATGATAAATGTTTAATACTTGAATTTTTATTTTATAGATCCCACATCATAAAAAATAAATACAAAAACTTATTTTAAATTTTCGAATTTTCGGAACATAAATGTTACCAAAAGTAACTCATGACTAGGTTTCCAGATATTAGAACATAGATAACATGTAAAAACATAAACATGGAAGGTAAGTCTAACTATCTAGTTCTAATATAAAGTGATAGAGAACATGGTCCAAAGAAAATTAATGATCAAAAATACGTACACCAAGAGGAATAAAAATGGCCTTTGAGATCATAAAAATTGATGAAAATGGGAAAATTTTATTTTAATTCCCTTTACCTATAGTTGAAGAGTTTTCACCGGAGTATATATGTACTGCTTTTCATTCCATTTCATATAAACAAAATCATTGTTTGGTTTTTTCGTGAACAACTTCTACATCATATCGTACTCCATAAATGAAGGTGAATTGGTTAGGTATGATGTAATAATGATTCATAAGATGCAATGGTAGAATGAAAAGTCATTCCACGTTCCTTTAGTTATCATCACAAAACATTTGTTAGCACAGGTTATCAAATATGCATATATCATCATATGGTGAGATAATACATTAATCTCTAAAACCTCATCTTATTATTAACATAAAAAATTCCATAAATTTTTATCCTTAAAAACCATTCAAAATATAGAAAAAAAATAATGAGAATTAATAAATTTATCACATTTAACATAACATTAATCCCGTATATATAAAAAAAGTATATATTGGTTTCTATATACAAAACATATGAATACATTCATCGTCACTAATCTTGAAAAATGTACATAACCTTAATAACTATAAAACCATATTTAAAATACGAACTCTTAATCATTCCATTAATAATAAATATTTTATTTGATATATTCCATGAATCCCAAAATTATCTAAACATCATTAATGATAATTGAAAAAACTTTTCATCCAATCCTTTATCAGTTTTGAGGTCATCAATACTATCCAATTTAATTTATCAATATCAATCATCTCTTTATCCAAGAAAAACATGTGTTTCATAGCATCAAAAACAAATTAAGGTTTACCCTCCCTTGATCCAAAAATCATGTTTCCATTTAGTAATTTCTCTATGTCATTAGAACTATTAAAAACAATTTTGAAAATCATAACGGTAAAACATATACATCATGATGCATATAACATAATTCCAAAATTCCAATACATATACAATTTAATCATCTCAATTATTTCTCAAACCATTAACCAAACCCCATTAACTTATTCCATAATACCACACTCCTAAAAAATGAAATATTAACAATATATTTACATTCATACAAATCAATTTAATCATTCTTATTAATAATACTATTAGAAAAACTCATTTTGTTCATATGTCTCTTGCGGTCACTACATCATCAGCAGCAGGACCATTACACTTATAGCTCTGCTAATTTCCTTCATGATATATCCCCATATAAAATTGTTTTTCATAATTCATGTACGTTGCTCCATTCTAACATTAAACTGTTGAAAATAACTTAGGGGTAATTATATTACCATCCATTACACTAACTAAAATCTTCCTTTTTCTTGAGAAATTACTTATGTTTTCTCCTTATTCACCAATTATAAGTTAATTTCCCCTTCCATTACCTACATTACAAGAAAATTTCCAATAATTTAATTTATCCTCATATATCTCCTTAAATACGTCCATTGATATGACCTTATGAATATCCTTACAAATCACATTAATGTTATAAAATCCTAGTTTTAAATGGATGATAAAACCTTCCCTTTTATTCCAACTATAAGGACCCAATCTTAACATACACGGATAATATATCATTTTAGAATAATATTCATAACATTACCCAAGTAATTGCTTGAAAACCATGATTGTTTATTTTATTTTGAAACATAAAACAAAATATTCTAATTTTTTGAATGATATTCAACACCACCCATATTGATGTTCATCATTATTACTCCTACTTAAAACCTTTATTCATAACCTGGGGAGAGGAAACATATGAAAGGGTGATCATAGATTCTTAGTAAGGGTAAAAAAAGGATATATATACTAATAACATGAACATAAGTGAATGAGAACATAATAATAACATTTAAAGATCATACCATTAATATCAAACATCATATAAATGAGTCGTGCAATAAATATGGGAAGTTCATAATGCATGACTAAAAAGGAAATAAATAAACATAATTCATTAGGGAATAACTATGGCATATGATTTTGAAATTTGTTTTAAACACAAGCTAATAAAATTATGAAAATGTATAAAAAGATTTAGGTTTATTCACTAAGTTAAAAACATGAAATCATGATTTAAAAAAATATGGACCTGCCACAAGGCCCACACATATCATTATGACATGGAAGGAAAGTCCATGAATAACATTTTGAACATTTAATCTAGTTTATAGATAACATTGTGAACATGTAATCCAGTTCTGGAATAATATTTAGAACACTTAATAATTTTCACATATAACATTGTGGACATCTAATAAGGTTCACAAATAACATTTTGAACATGTAATTTGGCTCACACAAAACATTTTGAGAATGCATCCATGTTTATGCATAACCTATATGCTCATGAGTTATCCTTCATTACCCAATGTATTTGAGAGAGATATAGGTTTCACACTTTGGCCAATGAAATCATATATATGTGTTCCAAAATATCATAAAAAATTATAATATAATAATCCACGAAATGAAATGGTTATTTTAAGAAATTAATCATACCAAAACATGTGGTAAGTCGATATGTTTCACAATTATTTCATCATATAATAACCTTTAAAAGGATATAAGATTCATGAAAATTATTTCAACAAAAAAATATTTTATAGAGAAATAATATGAAGGGTGTAATTCAATAAAATCCCTAGAAAAAATAGACTATATAAAATGATTTTATATAAGAGTTGGAAGGATTTTCAAAGATCACTTTGATTAGTTCTTAATAAAAAATATTTTCCTTAAAGTAATGTTTTTAATATATAAAACATTTTAAAAATACATTTCATTGAAAAACACATTGATAACATATACAGTAATATTTAAAAATCAATTTAAACTTTTCCTAATGAAAATATCATTTCAACTTTTAAAAAATTCTTTTCAAATCATAATAAAACATGGAAAAAATTATATATTTAAAATTGAAGTCCAAAAAATAAAATGGTTTTTTAAATCATTAAAATCACTTTCATTGATACTATCCATTGAAATACTTATAAATGAATCATTGAAAATCATTTAAAACTTTTTTAAAACATATTTTCTTTAGAATCCCATTCATTTAAAAATAGTTTAAAATATCATATAATTTTTGTTCAAACCCTTTTAAGAAAACATCATTTTTGAATACATAATATTTTTACAAAAGAGTGAAATATAGTTTAATTTTATTCAAATCATTTTCATAATATTATTAAGCCTAATATAGTGTAATTAATTGATCCAATACATGAATTTATCATGAAAAAACATAGGATGATAGATTTCATGATATTTCTTGTGATATAAATCATAATATTTAATAAATGATTGTATTAAAAGAAATAGTCTGTCTAAATGATGACATTTTAGCAATAAAATCTTACTACATTGGAAATAATAAATCATAATCCCTATGAAAGAGTAACATTACATGAAGCATAAGTCATCATGAAAATAAATATCCTCATGAAACAACATGTAAACTTGAGGTATATTGAGCTTATAAAATAATTATGGTGAATAAAATAACATGGGACATAATACAGGATAATTATGAATGAATTAGTTTATTTATTTGGTATCTTTTGAATCATAAACTGTATGAAATAGAGGTCCTAAAATGGATTTTCAAATAACCAAAAATTCAATTTTTAGAATAGTAGAATACATTAATGGGCATTATATACACCAAAAAATAAAATTATGGATGAATAATGCATAAATCTTGAAGAAATAAATGAGTGACTTGAAATCCCCTTAACTTATGTCTTGACATTCTTCATACGTGTTCATACCTCCTCTTTTTTAGTGAACTACTTTTGGTTAATAAAAAATAATTCATCGTTATATTTTTATCACAAAGTTAGGCTTATAGGAGGAGTGAAGGTATTTAAGAAGCTAATATAGTTAGGGGTTGGCCTAACCAAAGTGGTTTGAGAGGAGTAATGAAAGAGGAGAGGTGATGGAATTTCAATAGTGGGAGGAAATTAAAACCTAGAATTTTTAAATATTATTGTGTTCTATCCACCTTCCTACCAACCATTGGGCATAAATAACAGAAACAATATTTAAAATCTTGGATTGAGGATGTTATATGGAAATGAAATAGTTTTTTGATTAGTTCAGGGTCATTTTTACAAATTATATTCTATGTATATTAATTATGTACACTCGTTTTTTACCATACTATAATTTATTTTATCTGCTTTATGTAATAACTATAGTAAAAAATTCTGTTGGTATTATTATAAATTAAAAAAAAAATTCTGATTCAAAATAGGGAATCCATTTTTCTAAATTCCAATGATAGAAGTGATAGAAATTAATTTATAATTAATCCCATATGGAAGATTAAACAGTGATTTTTTAAAGTAAGAAGTTCAATAGTTTGAAATATTTTTATTTCTAATTTCATTGTGAAATTAACTAAAATTACCTAAAATATATTGATTTATATATAATTCAAAAAATTATATATTAAAAAAAATTATAATATAATTTATGTTTAGAAATTTTTTTAAAATAAATGTATTTTTCAATTAAAATATTCTTTTATTCCATATTCATCAATAAATAAAAAATCTAAGAAAAATAAAAAAAATTATACATACAAAATTATGAAATTTTGAAATAAAAAAATAGAGATTATTTTTCTAAATAAAAATATTATTTGTGTCAAAAAAAATAGAATTAAAACATTCTTCAATTAAAAGGTGGTAAAACATACATTTAGAATTCTACATCTTTTTTTATTTAAATTTATTTTTTCTTATTTTATGATTATAAAATATGTTTGTTTAATTTTAAAAAAGGTATTAATTAATAATATATAAATTAAGTTGTTATATCCTACTAATATATATTACATTAAATTATAAAAAAATGTATTTTTGTGTATAAAATGTTTTTTCCATAAAAACAAAACCCTTATATTTAATTGGTTATTATTTTCATTTCTAATTAATTGATAACTAAGAGATTATTTATTAATCATGTGTAAACCATATTTTCATATTTTAGTTAATATTATTCTTGTCATGTATTATAATGGAATTGTGATTACTAAAATAATATTTTAATAAAAATATTAATAGTATATCGTAATTTGATAAAACATGATCTTGCGTATAACACATTCTATTCAAGGAAATAAAAATTGTGTGTAACATAAGAAAAAAATTATTATGAGTGTTCTAAAATATAATCAATGGGTTTTTTATAGAACAATACTAACATAGTGTTTCATATAATGAGATAAAAACATGGTGTACGGTGAAATGGAATGCATAAATGAATTTTAATCTATCCAAAAAAATTAATTCCTCAAAAGTCGTGGAGTTATAATGAGATTCATCATAATACATAACATACTAAACAAGTTACCAAATGTATACATATAAATTGTCTGTAAAAGTAGGGGAATCTATAGCTCTATATATGGATATTTCTACAAGCCTAGACCAGAGTTGTAACTCAGGAACCCATTGGGCATTGCATGAGTCTCACAAATGCCAAGGGGCCCTCTGCTCGATATCATAAGAAAAAGGGACTCCAAGACGAGTGTTATAAAAACTTGGTCATCATCCCCAAATCATAAAATTAAGGGTCTCAATTCCTGAATAACATATCTGTTAGCGTATCCATTCCCAGTAATGTATTAATATAGTCTCCATTCTCGAATCATAACTATAACGTCTCTATTATTTGATAGTAATTATATGGGAATCATTCCAAAATCTTATAAGTAGGGTCTCCATTATCATGTAATAATTTTAGGCTCCCATTGATAATGTATCAAACAAAAAAGGGTCAACATTTTCAATTATCCTGATCTATAAGGGTCTGTGCGCCCAAATATTAGAATATGAGAAGGGTTCCATGACCATATATAACAATAGAAGGATGATCTTCATGATTTAATATAATAATTTAAATGGGATTCCAATCACATATATCATATTTCTTAGGGGCCTTAATGCGTATTTATCATAATAGTGATAAGTGGACAATTAATTAAATATGAGCCAATAGATAGTCCATAATTCATTAACATTTCACATTAATAGGGGCATGATAATTTTAATATTTAAGAAACAGATGTGGGTGTACCCCTCACTTATATTCAAATAAACATATTTACCATAATTATATATCATTCCAAAAAACATATATAATTTTTTTAGGATATTAAATAATTTATAATAACAATTTTATTTTCATTAGGACTACTCAAGGTGTGGAAACAACTGAAGGTGACCGAAAAGACTCATTGGGATCCCAATTAAGGCAACCAATTAATAGAAGATTCAATTTAGGGGTAACTCATGGTAGAACTGACATGTGTAATTCTGAAAGATAATGGAAGGCATCACAACTTTGAGGGCAATTACTAGACCACAAAACAATTTCCTATAGAGAATAACTTATGCGATATCATCCCTTAGTTTTCTATAGATTGAAGGAAAATGAAATAAAATATTAATTAGATGAAAATAGGTCATAATAGCCTTCACAAAATAGTTTTTTTGATATGAATAAAAATAAATAATGGTTCATTGGGTGTGTAAAATACATAGAAATATCGAACGAGATGAAAAATGAGGAATCTGAGTAAAGAGTGGTGGTTTATCAATATTCCTAGGTGATTGGGGATGAGGATATTCTCTAGGAAAAAATGGGAAAATATATTCTAAAAATAGAGAATGGTAGAGGGGTGTTAACTATATAATTCATTAATGAAAAATTTTCAATGTTATTCTTAAATATTGGTTCACATGGGTAGAACACATGGATAACCAAACTATGTTCCAATTTTGTAAAATGGACTACCTCAATACCCATCACACTACTCATGGTAACCTTTTGAGAAACTATGTGAAAGCTGGAGAATATACCACTTATATAAACTAAAGATACCCTTCATGGGTTTTTGGACCGATATTCAATATTTCATCAAACTGTGTGGTCTATTTCTTCCCACTGAACTCCCCCGCATAGATAAGAGAAACTGTGTGGACTAGGATGCACAATTTCTACTAATCAAGAGGCCTAGTGATTTCTTCAAAATGCAAGGGATCTGGTCTCTTAATAAACATTGAATTCCCATAATTCTTCCATAACATTAATATGTATTAATATAATGTCAAAACCAATGTATTTAACTGAAATTTAAAGGATCTGGACCTCACCGAAAAACCGATGACTTACAAATAATAATTAAGAGTTTTTATTTTATAAATATCATAATCGTTGGTTAAGAACATAATTATATCTATCCATGATAGGTAGTTATTATAAATAATATAAATTGGTTCATTTGGTGGTTTTCTACCAAACATATGATTGATGGATTCATTTCCCACTTGATGGAAGAGGAAATTTATATTGGTCATTAAACATACATAATTACATAAAAATTTATTTGATATATTGATTTTAATATATAAAAACTAATAAATGATATTTTATGAGGCTAGAAGAAGAAATATAATTAAAATTCATACCTAAAGAATAGATCTATTCTTTGGAGAAACCTTTTATGTTGACATCTAAAGCCTTATTTGGATGGTTTAATAAAACAATTCCTAAAATATGTTGATATAGACCTATAAAAGATATTTTGAAAGATATTGGCCACAAAAGGGTTTTTGAATTCGTAATAGGAGAGGTTATGGGGTTCCAATTTATTAGTGATGGAAAGAAAACCCTTGGAGAGAACTAAAAAAAATTGTACTAATATTTTAAAGATGAAAAAAGGATCCAAAATGGATCATTATAAAACAAATATATGTGACAAGGTCTAAATATATCCATATAATTAGAGTTATACAAGTTTCATAGTTATAGTAATTCTTATCTTTTTTACTTTAACCCATTGTAAGCCCGTTTAACCTATAACCATGATAATTAATATTTATTGTTTTTAAAATTTATTTTGAGAATTGTTTTTTGAAATTAGTATATAATATCAATTTTTCTAAATCAGAATATGGAATTCATTTTTCATGTTAAATTATTATATTTGGGAATCATTAATTAAAATTTAAACCACAAATGCGATAAAAAAGTTTTCTCTTAAATAGAATATATATACATATAATATCATAACATAATACAAAAATGACTATAATGGTCTAAATTAGATTAATAAAATTTTAATTTCACTAATATTAATTTTAAATCCCTCTTTAAATAAAATAGATGTTTGGAATTCATAAAAATATCTATATTGCCTAAAATTATAATATTTTACGGTTTATCGAAATATTAATCTTTACATAAAATTATCTAAAAAACCAAGATAATTATGAAATTAAGATTAAAATTTTTTTTTTTCAAATAAATTTTCAGAAAATGGAAAATAAATTTTTTATTATTTTTTCATCAAAATATTGTTTTCTGAGAACATATTATTTTCGAAACATATAATAATTTTATAAAAAACTGATTACTTCATTTTCAATATGTTTTACCTATATAAAAATTTTTAATTAGTTTTTAAAATGTGGTTATTCAAATTTAAACATCCATTTTTAGTATCTATGTTATAATGGTCATGATTAAATAATAATATTAATAGAATATTAAATTTCCTTAAAACTGGGTGTTTAATTTAGCACACACAATCAATGAAATTAAATTATCTGAAAAACATATTTCATAAAATCAATGGGTTATACATGAAATATATTAGGGTGAGATATTAATGACCCCAAAATCCAAATGGAAATTACCTCTTGAATTAATAAATTATGTAAGCAATGTAGTTATTGAAAACCCATTCACAATATTTTATTTGCTATTTTTACCCATTATAATATATTTTTAAGAAAAAATCATGAATAAAAGACCATTCAGAATCATAACCATTTATAATATAGTTTTTCAACCATACCCATTATGATTAACATATATTAGGTTTTTTGAATAATTTCTATTGAAATATACGGAAGATGAGATATCCTTGACAAGTTGGATTATACCCTATAAATACAATTTATCCGTGATTTTAAGGGATATGAAAACATAGGGTTTTTTCATTGACCATTGGTATTAAAATATTCGAATACCAAATAATGAGAAACATAATTTATGGGAGAATATCATTATTATTGAGATCCTGACCCAAGCCATGTTCACTGAACTATCCATGAAAGCACCACCAATACACACATTACCCTTAGGGTGTGCACTAGTGAAATAAGGTGTTATGTATCTCTAACTGAGTATATTGAATTTGAATTTTCTTTTTCTAAATTAAGGATTATATTTTTCATTTTTTATTATTAGTTTATATATAACCAAATATTAATTTAGATTAAAAATTATATTCTTAAATAAAGAAATCAACATATTATTTTTTTCAAAATAAATAGTTTCATTTATGGAATTAGTTTAGAAATAATAATGAATTTTAAAAATATTGTATATTTTCATGAAACAATATTATAGAATAATATTAATGAAAATAAATATAAAAATATAATTTAATGATGTGAAATTAAATTTTTTTAATGGATATAATGTTATTACTGTTGTGAATACATTTATTTTCTTCAAAATAAGGATTTTGTATATAAAAATTTATATTTTCATATATAAAATTTCTTTTTGTTATGATAAATATTTTTTAAAAATAATAAAATTCATTTTTCTAACTGTGAGTATTCCATTATTTTATGTGATATCAGTATTTTCGGGTAAAAATTAAAAACTCTCTAAATATAAAATAAACATTGTTACATCTTAATAGCCATAGAGTGATTTATAAAAATATTAAAGGATTCTATGAAAAAAAATTATTTTAAATTTAAAATAATGTGTTTTTAATTTAATTTGATTAATTTTACAATCATACAATGAATCCTCCAAAAAATATATTATTATTTATGGTTCCAAAAACAATTCATTATAAACAATACTCACTTACACTATATAAAAGATATTATTTTAAGGATTTTAGTTCCTTATATATTATAAAATTAAAACAGATCCAATTTTTCAGAAACCATGGGAAATACCATTATTTGTTCTATATTTTTAATTATTTTTTCACTTAGAGTCCAATTCTTATGTTTAAAATTAATATAGAGCTTCAAACGCTTTCTCTATAAATACCCACATATCCTCCAATTTCACTCCACTAAAACCCATTAAGAATTATTTTTTTTCAAACTTCTGTATGAATATATTAATTGTTGTTGTTATTCTCATAATATTCCCATTCCATTCATTTTCAATCACACTCCAAAATAAAGGGATTCTCTTAAAAGTGATTTAATACATTCTTATGGTGTATTATGTATATAATACACAAATACAGGTACATTATATAAATGTGACAGGTGATCCAGGAATTATATATCAATCCATTGCATTGCATAATTTTTTATATGAAGAGATACAATGTTTAGTGGAAGAGTGGAAAGTCTAAGAAAATATTTTTATGATTTCTCATTGGTTATCCTTGACTAATTCTTATTAATGTTTTTCAATTTTATTTCCATTTTTTATGATTCATTGATGTTACGAGCACATTCCTTGTGTCTAATTTCATAATAAGTATTCTCATATTTTTATATTACCATGTAATTCCTTTTAATCAAAATTATTTTTTGCCCGTTATTTGATTTTATTATTCCCTTTAGAAGATTTATAACTCACTCTTTTTTTATATGCATCCCTTCTTTATCCATTAAAATATGATATGTTTAATAGAATTTAACAGCATGTTATAGAATTTTATTTAATGCAATCATATCTTCATGTCATATTAACTTGACCTATTTTTATTTAACAAAATACAATAGGCCTCTTGATAATTTCATATTTTATTAAGAGTATCATTATTTAATAATTCATGAAATAAATTTTATAAAAGATATGGGTTTTTATAATGTTTCTTGTTACTAGGATTTTTATTTTATTTTTTAATTCAACTATTTACACAAGTAGATTGCTTATTTATAGTGACAAAATCATCTTTTTATATGTATTCTTGAAAAAATTAATTTGGAATGATAGATTCACAGGTGGGATATAAAATGTGGTAATTCTAATTTAAAGGGTGAATATATACCAAAATTCTATGATCATGTTAATAATAAACTATTTTATAACTTTTAGGGATCAGGAAATACCTTTATTTCATTGGGAAGATTTAAATAGATGATGTATTAGGAAATCCTCTGAGGGTTTATTATAATTGATGATAAATAGTTGGTAATTGGTAGTATATTAATGACTGATGAGGCCCCTAGAAGTGTTCAGTGATTTTTTAGGGACAAAATCCACAACAATACAGATTTGGTTATGATTCATATTTGCAGCATAAATACATGATCATAAGATTTGTGATCAAGGGATATATTTTATAAGTCAAAATAATATTCACAATTATTGTTTTCTTATCAAGATAAATATTAAAAAAACATATTCCATAATTAAGAATTTTAGGTTGTATTATGATACTCGACCTAAAATTTAGTTGGATTACACACCATGATATTTAATTTTCAATACGTGAAAATTAGGATATATCATGATTGAATTTAAATTATACATATAATAATCGGGAAATGGTTGTTCTTGTAGAGTTCTCCCAAGAGTTCTAATGGAATATTATACATCTCAAATTTCATGTTAGTTAATCCCCACATAGAATTTATACATCATTAGATAAATACCATTTTCTATTCCCTAAAAGTAGATGTTGTGTACTTTTTCAAACAAAATGGAGAAATTTATATCCCCAAGACTATGACCCATATTTGGGAACACATGTAGTCCATCATAAGTGGTTCTCCATATAGAATATTATTCTGTATCATTAATTTCTTACATAGGTAATATGTAAGGAGGTGTATATAGTGTATATTCAAATGTCTATAGGGATGATGGTGAGGATCATTCATGATGATAAAAGTAGATAAAAGCTTTGTGATTTCTGTAATGATAAGCTAGTGAATGGGAATGGACACCAAACATTCATACTATAATTAAATACTCTTCCATATTCCTAATGTGTGGGTCATCTAGACTAATCGTGGGGTTATTAATCTCTTAGACCAAACTATCTTTAGTCACCCACAAAACTGATAGAGTTAGAATCCCACTCCCATAAGTGAGGTGAGAGGCCTCTACACATGAAGATATGTACTCCCTCATATGAAATCACCCAATCTATGATAGAAGGGTAATTAACAAGGAATTTTTACTCCAAATTGAATAAATCAAAAAAACCCAAAGGTACTCCATAGTAGTATTCATGAGGTGATGTGCGTCATAAAGATAGGATGCTCATATTCTTTAGCTACTACTAGGTCTATTTCTCTTAATTTTAGGATTTTAATAGTGTGATTATCTTATAATTTATTATAATTATTAATTTATTCAAAGAATGAAGTAATTTTCTCTATTTCTAGGGAAATATATTTCCAAGTACTAATGTTTTTTTTAATATTACAAATTAGGTATATTATCACTCATTAATTTTTTTATCAACAAGTATTGCTTATTATTCCAAATACAAATTGTTTTCTTATTGTGAATTTGGTTTAAATGGTTTCAACATAGTTGTATATTAGTGATTCTCAAAGAAAAATATCATAAGAATAATTTACGACAATATATAAATCTAAGAGTTCTTCTTTTCCTTTTTATCAGAATACTATGGTTCAACTCTAGGATATTTCTTCTATGAACAATAAACACCATGTCATATCATTATTTTATAATTTCGGGATGGAAATTAGATGTTTTATGAATATTGTACAATGTTTTGGGTATTAATACCTCGAATTATTTATTAAATCTTATGTAGATATGTTAGTTTGGGTATTGGTTCAGTAGGCTTTGGCTTGAAATATTATTTTACATTCCTATACAATGATAGGGACTAGCAACTCGTCTATTAAAGGTTGGATTGTGGTGGCACACTCATAATAGTATATATTTGGGATAAGTCAAAATGTTTTGGGTCAGGTCTATTATGATTCCCAATATAGAAACCAAAAACATTTTAACTATGTCTGGATCCTATGAATTTATCATTCTGTTTTCATGAAAAACCGTTCTTGCATGCCAAAGAAGATTTATCACAACATGTTAAAAAATATAGAACATAATCTCAAATAAAAATGATGACTATGTTATAGAATAAAATACATTGTATGATATATAGTCATATAATGATTCCATAATTTATAAGAATAAAAATTATAACAACCCATAAAAGAAAATTATAATATATAAATTAAAAAAATAAAAATAAAAATATCACATGTTAACAAAATATCAATGAATCTCTGCTATATATAATATAAATCTCACCATTCTCGATAGAAATTCATATCATCTTCTTATAGAGTCATATAAAAAAATATAAAATGTAATTGTTAACTAAAAATTAATGATTAAAATATTCTTGATTAGATATCATAAAATAATAAATATTAGATACATAGAATTAAAATATAAGAATTAGATACATTATAACAAATATTTTTCAATAATTAACCACTTGAATATCCCAACTCATTTTTTTTTAAACATCCTTATATTTTTCAATGACTTTTATTTTTTTATATTAATGAATGATTAAAAACTATGGGTTCACTAATATATTTAGTAACTAAATTTTATTTATCTACTTTGAATATTCTTTCAATACTTTGAGAGTATTATATAACTTTTATTTTCTGATACAACATGTCATAGAATATAATTATGCATTAAAAATTTATCATATTTTTTCTAATTTAATCTCATTGAATTTTATTGTAAAACTTCCATATGGTGCAATTGATGTTTTATGGTCATTATGGATGAAATAATTCCCCTTTTGTTAAAAGAAAATGTGTACACAATTTTCATTTCAATGGGTAGAGAAAAACAAAAAACTATTTCTATTATGTGATCCCCAACTGAAAAAAATGTGTTAATATAAAAATATTCTTTTTATAATCATATTGAATCAATGAAAATCATTCTTTATTCATTGAACAGTAATTTATTTCTCAATGTCTTAAAATTTTTCATGTGTATCTCTTTTATATGTTAGTTCGATCCATAAACAATTATTATTTTGATCTCAAATTATATAATATTTCTTTACAAAACTTTAATTTCTAGATTCCCTCTTAGAATTAATTTCATTATAGATATTAAATTCCTGTAATTATTCTATATGTAACATTTTATTTTAAAATTTATATTTCTTGTGGTATGAAAGTAAATTTGGTATATGGATTTCTAGTTATGATTTCAAATATCCATGATATTATTTATATTGTTATCCATTATGTTCTACCGCAAATTCCACTACTTATGTACTATTTACATACAAAAACTTCCAAGAATTATTCATTAAACATGATATATCTTATCATACATTAATGGTAAATAATCATTAAGATACATTTTGGAATTAATATTAGTATCATTTAAAGAAATATAATTAATTTTTCTACATTCTTTTTTTAGTAGATCTATATGATGATATCATAATATAAAAGTTTTCTTATGAGATTATATATTGAATAATATGTAAAAATAATATTATCATAAATTGAAACATTATTAAAATTCAATTTTATTTGTAATAATAAATGTATACATTTAACTATATTTTAATTAAATAATTGTTCTCCCTTTGATATTATGTAATTATTTATCATTATGTATCCTTAAAGCATGTGATCAATTATATAATTTTACATCAACATGAAATCACATTACTTAACCAAGAGTATTCCATATACTATCTTCTATAGTATTTTCCCCAATATTTATTATTTCCAGAATTCTATATAAATTATAATTGGATAAATAATATAAAACATAAGAAATCACATTTATATTAATTGAATAATAATGAATAAAAATACACATATAATTATAAATATACCGCACAACATCGTTTCAGGTGGTACTATCTTAATCATCAACAAATGGTTTATATTTTTTATAATTCATGTAAAATATTTTCAAAATATATTCATCATGTTTACATTAATATTATCCCATAAAAAGAAATAAATGTTACCATTGATATTGGGGAGTCTCTATGGAACCCAAATTCGATAATACATTAACAGAGAAAAAAATTTCATTAGATATTTTAAATTATTGGATGTATTTAATAACAACGGAAATATATATCATTGGTAAAAGAGATGCTACACTATTAATTTATATAGATTAGTTGGTATTCAACGAGAAATAGGGGTAGGGGAGTTAATTGAACAATTAAAAATTAATGAAAGAAACCATAGAATACAGATCATATGATTCATATAGATTTATATTAACAATGAATTTATAAAATCGTTAAATTCTTTGAAATCTCTGTGTAGCACCTAGAGATTTTAGATTAAGAAAATAATGCCCAATAGTGTATATGAAATGCAACCCCAATCCTAAAAGAATGGTGATATAATATTTCAGAGTGTTCATTACAAAATATCCATTAAAATTTTTATATGATTATTATTAATTTTTTTAAACATATTATATAATTATTTTAGATGATGGAAATATGTTGGTACACAATGAATCAATTTTTAGTAGCCTTTACAGGCTTAAAAAATATTTTTATCAATAAAATTGTTATTGTTGATTTTTTTAGAAAATAAAAAATTATAATGTTTTAAATTTTTTGAAATTTCATTTTCATAAATTTTATTAAATTTTTAAGTCATAATTTAAAAATTAATTTTGGATGATATTTTGGGTATTCTATGAAAATAATAACATTCAATTAATAATGAAACCCCCTATTTTTATAAAACAGCCATTTCATTTTAAAAAATTATTTAATATTTAAAGTTTAATTATTATTTGAAATTTATTTCATATTAAAATAATTATTATATAGTTATATTTAATATAATTTATTATATTTGAATCATATTTTTAACTTTTTTTGTATAAGTTTATTTTTATGTTAAGAACACATTTTTCTAATAATAGTTTTTTTGTTTATAATTATTCTCAAAATAAATTAATTACATAACCCCTAATGATGAATTGATTAAATGAAATATATAACATATAAAAAATTAAGAATATAAATTAATATAAGAATGATTACTAGTCAAAAGGTTAATCTAATATTATATTATGCTTGGAAAATATATTTATTGAAAAAGATTTTTTAGACACATTTAGCAAGTTAATTTTTAAATTAACTTATTTTACTGATGTGAAATAAATTTTTTATAATTGATTATGTAATTTTATTAATAATAATTTTTTTAGGTAATAATATCAATGTAATTTTTTGTCATGATTATTTGTAAAAACAGTGAAAATTTGTCACCATGGTAAAAGAGTAAATCTGTTTAACCTAGGTTATAAATAACTGATAAGGCAAAATATTTTAATTCTAATTATTATTTCATGAATTAATTTCAGTTTTCATAACATTATTTAAGATATAAAACTATTTATTGTACATGTTTCCACAAAAATAACCTATATTTTAATTCATGTAATGAAAACATCAAAATGTTAATCTCTATCTATCAAATATATCTTATATTTTCAAAAAGTGATAAAAACATGTGGTGAAAAAAATATATAAGTTTAATTTAGTATTCTGAAATTATTATTATTATGGTGATTTATTTTTCATTATTAGTGATTATATAGTTACCCTAAATACATAAAAAATGGTTATACGTTGCTTTTTAAAAAGAGGAAAACTCCAGGTAAATGTGATTAAAAATAGTAAAAGTATTTTATTTGGTATTATTTTTAGTAAAATAAGAAATTTATAGTTAATAATGATGAATAATTTAATTTTAAATGTATTATATTTGATATTAATTATTATGTTATTGTTAAAAATTTCAATTTAATTGAATTGTGTCAAAAATGACATTTGTTATATTTTATGTTAAATTATAGTTTAGTAAACATTCTAAAATTCCTAAAAGTAATAATAGAGTAAAATATTAGTGATATTTATACTAAAATTAAACCACATTACATTTATGATTCAATTTTATTATTATATATTATCTTATAACCCTTTTAGTTTGAAAAAGTTTTTACAAGAGTTATTGTTAAATAGAGTTTACCTAGGATTGAAAATTAAACATGAATAAATCATATTTTATGGAAATATATAAAACATAAAATATATAAAATCGAAATACATATCAATTTTAATATATTTATAATGAATATGAACTTATTGTAATTTTAAAATATAAGAAACTCAAATGGCACCCTCCCCTCACTTATAAAATAGAACATTATATCATCTATTATATACACTTAAAGAATCATTTCGTTTAGTGAATAACTTCCCATATACCTTCCATGATTCATTCTCATGTCTCGTATTCATTTTTTATTAAAAAAATATTAGGAATGATTTTTGTGTGAACCTAAGCGGTGGTCTAAAGAAGTGGTATCATTCTTATCAAGTAATTTTTGTTTTATTTTTCTAATATCATCATAAAATATTATTATTACATGATAATATATTAAAATAAATACATATAATATAATATGATATTATATGTATATTTTAATACATATATCAATCTCTACTTCCATAAAATGGAAAACAAAACTATCATTCTTTGTACGGAGGACTACCACCTCATGATCTCATGTAATTACTTTTCTATCACCACCACTCATGGATGTATTTAATGAAGGATTACCTATAAATATATATATATTATAATCATGGGATATGTATCCTAGTTTAATTTTAATAAATAATATAATTATTTACCATTAAATATATTTAAAAATGATACTGTAATTTGTGCATAAGTGTGGATTACCATCTCCAAAATGAGATGTGATTCGTTTTTTATCTCACCATATGAAAACTATATATAAATGTTTATAAATAAATAACTTGACATTTATGTTTCAATTAAATTTCATTAATGATTAAATAATACTTACATTATTTCTACTATGATAATTTGATAAAATAAATGTTACTCATGTGCATGCATTGCTTACCTTATCCATGATTATAACATTGTTCAAAATTCATAACAAAAAAATGGATTTAAAAGCATATATAATATTTATAATTGAAAACATATCATTGTTAGCATTTTTTATATTATGGTACAATTACATCTTTCACATTGTTAAACTACCGAAGCCATTTTGGGTGTGTGAAATTAATATATTCCAAACATCTATTGTGAATTTAATTTATTAGTTATTGAAATATAACATGTTATTAAATATAATAAAATAAATAGTTAATATTAGAATATTTCATAATATTGTAAATAGTTAACATATTTTAATTATTAAGTAACATGAATAATGTATTTGACGAGTTGGACCTGATTTATGGGATTTTGTCTCAATTTACACTATATTGGGACATATTTGTTATAATGAACCGATTCAATTTTATACGGTGTATATAATTAAACTTTTAGTATTTAAAATTTAAAAATATTTATCCATGATTATTAAGCATTCAATTCATGTATATTCATATATGAGGTTTCAATATAAACGTTAAAAAATGTGAGAATTTGTTTCACAATCTCAATTTCTAGAATTTCTCATATTTTCATTGATGGAAACATATGAAATATGATTTTAAAACTACATCAATTTTGTTATCCTCTATATATTTAAAGACGTCCATATTTTCCCCCAAATTATCCTCACATTTTTACCTTATTCAACAAAAAAATTTAAATGGGAAAAATGTTTTTTGTTTCTCATTTAATCTATTATATTTTTCATTCTTGTAAATATTTCTTATTTTTTAATGTATATTTTTTAAAATTATTTATTATGGAAATTTTTATTTACCCAAATTTTTTAAAAATTTATGAATTTAATTTTTAAATTTTTTTATCATAGAGCCTCTTTGGATTTAATTTATATAATTTAAAATGGATTTTTTTTAATATATATGGTGTTACCTGTATTTCCAGCCACCATAACGATTTTATAAAATTTACATTCTTCGACATGTTTTAATTAATGTTAAAATAAAACCCCTTTATTAAATGATATTTCTAATATTTTAATTATATTTTATTTATTTCTTTAATGGACATGATTTTATTTCAAAACCTACATTCTTAATCAATCTATGGTAAATTCCCATCTATTATTATTTTCATTGTTATTATTATCATCATGAAACATTACCTTTATTATGATAATTAGAAAATAAATTTCAATAAAATAACATTATTATTTTTATTATGGATTTGATTATATCCTAAATAATATAAACTTTATACACATGGTGTTTTATGATGAATGTTATTTGAGTGACTCGGGATAGTATTTATAAATATATATTCATTACCCAATATAGATATTTCTTAACATGTAATATTTTAATGAATTGAATTGATCATCTAATATATAAATAATTCATTCAACATGGATTGATGGGTGGGGCATGGTTATATATATCCCATTTATGAATTTACATGTCTCATGAGGGAAATCAATTAGAAATATTAAATGGGTCTTCACCAATAGTTTTAAACATTTGTGGTGAAAGTTCTTGGTGGTATAGATATCATTATTTCTGATGTGATGAAATCCAATATTAATCATTTTATTCATTTATAATTTACTTATAATTATCAATGATATGTTTTCATTGATATTATATTTGGATGCATTTCATGCTCAAGTTATTGATCATATATCTTATATTGTTTCAGATATTTACCTTGAAATGTTGATTAATACTTACTCCTGATAATTTATGTTTTATGTTACACCAACTAAGAATTTGAGATCACCTTTTATTTATTTTCATTTCTATATGATATATTGAATGAATCATTTAATGATTTCAAGGATACCAAATATTTAATTTCTCAATGTTGTAGTTTAGTTTTTATAATTAAATGGGAGAATCTTGTATGTATCAAGTCTACCAAGACTACAAAACTATTTGTCCCTTTGGTAGATATTGAATTTTTTCTTATTCCACTTTAATAAACTATCCACCAATTCTAGGATACTGGAGTTGGGAAATTTAAAGGTTGTATGAGATAAATTTTAATCGATCCCTTAGTAAAATGATTTATAAAAAACATAAATTAGGGAACATAACCCCATGCTATACATTGAGGATATTATACAAAACACTATATTTGTTATTTAGATGAGGATCGTTTGTAATATTTAGGCACTATCATTTATTAATATTTACAACAAATTTATAATTTCTAAGGCCGAGATACCCCATTTGAGGTATTATGTGATGAAAGTACCATGGATACATTTATTGAGTTTTAATAGATGTTTGACGTATATTTAACCACTATGTATAACTTCTATTTTAGTAAGAATGTTATTTTTTATATAATAATTTTATATTTTTTGTAAGAATGTGTATTTTCATTGATATCCTTTTGGGATAATTTTACCATTAATGTTAATGTAATAATATCCAATTAATATTATTTTATTCCATTAAAAATGTTTCATATATAAAATGGTTATGGTTAAAAAGTGATTTGATGAATAATGTTATTTTTCAGGATGTCTGTTTTTTTTTTTGAATTTTGTTGTAATTATATTAATATAAATATACATGAATGGAAAACCACGTGTTTGAGGACCACATGTCCCATTCAGTAAGGCAGTAGGGCTTTGACCCATGACCCAAGGGAGACAAGTGAACAACGACAACCCTTAGCCTTAGTGATGTCTTGGATATTATGACACTACATTTTAAATAAATGGATTTATAGATATATATTATGTTGGTTTTGGGAAACATTATATATGATAAAATATTTTTGATTTGGATATTTTTATTAATATTTTACGAGTTTTTATATTAAGTTAATGTATACATATTCATTGTTAATAATATAAATGATTATTTTTGGATAATGCAATTAAATTGTTGGGGGATATAAGTCCAAATTAATCAAAACACATTTTAGGTGAAAACTTTGTTTAATATGGATAATATTTTGGTTCATTGTGATATAGAATTATTTATTTGTGGAAGAATATATTCTAAATCATTAGTGGAAATTATGAGGTAAAATATATTATTTCATCATATGAGGGTTTTTACATTTTTTTACTATTATTTATTGGAATAACCATTTTATTTTTTATTAATATTTAATGATATTTGGAATATTCTATTAATATGATATATTAAAAGTTCATTATAGTTCCTCAAGAATAATACCCCTATATTGGATATTAATTCCTTTGAGTAATACATGATGTAGAAATTGATCAAACAATAACCAAAACTTAAAATTGTGGCTATGAAATAGAATTATATCATGTATATATATTTACTTATGGTCTTATTCTAGATCATAAAGGAATTACTCAACACTATGAAAATGATCTTGAAACAAAAATGATATCAAAATACAATCATTTTGGTTAATTGGACAGTCCTTTCACATATCATAGATTTATGGTTTTGTGGTCACATATTTTGTCATGACCATGTTCTCTACCACCCTCTATTAGTAATTGGGTGTTATTTCCCCCTCATTTTCCATCGATTCTTTTCTTCATAAACATATATTATTCTTAAATGTAGTCTTTTGTTATACTGGAATACTAAAATATTTCTCATTCCCTTTTTTGAGAGTATGATTCGTTATCAATTTTACAATGTCTGTTTTCCAAGAACGAGTTTTTAAATTTAAAACCCTTTATATCTAAGAAGAAGTTAAAATTGAGAGGATGAAACTTATTAATGTTTTGTAGAATTTAACACCATAAATTTTTAAAAGGAAAAAATTACGTTCAATGGAATATATGATAAACAACACCATGAAAAATAAAACCATGATATACAATTCAAACATGAACATTATAACATAGAAATTAAAATTAGTTCAATGAATAATAATAAAAAAATTAAATTTTGGTATATAAATTTAAATGAATAAAAATAAATTATTAATTAAGGACTCGATTTTATGTAATTTATTTACATGATTCTAGAATATATTTTCTATAAAAGGTGTTAGTATTAATTTTTGTGATAATGTAATATAAAAAATTATTAAATTATTATTTACTGTTATTTTACAAAAATCAATTATTTATTGAAATAATCATGTCGAAATTATTATATTGTGAAAATAAGGTATATTTTCATCGGTGATTAATTTTTCAATCAATATATTTCTTCAGTAAAAATGACATGTATTTTCAACAAATTATGTTATTTAATAGAAAAAATAATATTTTAAATTTATATAAGTATTAATAATCATATTTTCTCTAATTAATTAAATTTCAATCCTCTCTATGCCATATTTTTTAATAATTTTATTTTACGAAATGAAAACATATTTTTCTTAAAAATAGTTTTAAATGTTTAATGTTTCCCACATTTTAATTAATTAAAATAACACCTAATGGAGAATTTTTAAAATTAAATATGAAGATTATATATAGATATATATATGAATTTAAATTCATATAATTTTTATTTCAAGTTATATTGTTAATTTAATTTCATCTTATGCTTTAATAATATACTTCTTAAAACCTATTTTTCGACAGGTTTATCGAGTTTATATTTAAATTACATTATTACACATATTTGAATTGATTAAAATTAAATTGATTCCATATTTTGAATCTCCATAATTAATATTAATTAATATATAGTGATTAATTATTTTATTATTGAATATTAAAAAAAAGTAAACAATTTTCACCTTGGAAAAAAATAAATTGAATTAACCTATGTAATGAGCTCGAATAAAAAAATCAAGAGATGGTTCCAAAATTTGTTACATTGGCATATGGGAGAAGTAATCACATTCAAATTGTGAAAATTGTCCTTTATAATTGGTAAACATAATACATACCTGATTCCCATATTACATTTCGAAGCAAAAATTCAAAAATATTTTCGAGAATAACCTCTTCCATATAAAATATCATTATATATAATTCTTACTATTCTTTATGGATTATTGGGAGAGGAAAAAAATAAGGGTGAACATAATTTCTCAGTAACGTTTAGGTAAATCATAATATATCATCAATATATATGAATAACCATGGAAATGGAATTAACATAACACACATGACATTTAAATAAATTTTCCAGTATAATCAATTTGGAAATGTAAATAACTAAAAACAAATTACATTTAATCAATAACATTAATATCATCATTATATAATGAATTATCAATATGGCATGGTAAATTACTAAAAACACACTGAATTTAATCTATAAACTGATAATAAAATGTATCTATATATAATATAATTGTAAAATTATCACGGATAATATAAGAAGGTCTAGTTAATACAATAAGTTAAATAACTGATAACAACTACCATTTAATCAATAAACTAATAATTTAATGAATGAAATGATAATATCACTATAAAAATATCATGGATAATAATAACTAAATTCATAATGATGAAATTTATTAATTATTATAAATACGTATCTGAGACGTCATGATACTTCTACTATCAAAACAATTCCCAATATAGTTTAAAACTGATGGGTAGGTATACTTCATAAACCAATTTAACTAATGATTTCCAACCTATTTGTCTCCTTATACCACAAATGAAATAATTTAAAATGTATAATCTGTAATACAAATATCTTCACTTCCCATACATTTCTTATATATCGAATAGTTGATTGAATTCAGGAACAATATGATTTTTAAAAAATATCATTAGTGAGTAATGAATATTGATTTATCTATATTTCCTTAATATTTATAATAAAATTCAATGTAAACCCTCTTATATGGAAATGATATATGGTTTAATAAATAAGTATAACTACGAAAGATAATATGGACATTTAAGAGATGTTTAATATCCAATGATCACATGGAAGTGGATATTTCAACGCAAAGATAGTGACTTCAAAAATAAATCAAGAAAGTGAATGTCACTAATTCACATTGTAAAAAAATTCCTAAATAATCCATTTAATGAATAAGTATGGTATCAATAAAACATATCCCTTCTCGATTCTATGTAATATAATGGATAATTTTCATTGATAAATATAAATACTATAAAAATATATTCAAAAACATTCTTGAGTAATATATCTATTTCATTTTACAAATGGCCTTTTAATGTAAAATTATCACTAAATATTTTGAAAATTCATTTATTTAAATATAATATTTTTATTATAAAATCGAATCATTAAAACAATACCTGGTTATGACAGAAGGATATTTTGTACTTGTCATACACTTTAAAATAAATATTCCCTTCACTTTTTCCAAAAATCCAAATTACACTTATTTGTAAAATGACATAAATATTACATTCATGAAAATTAAAGAAATATAAAAATGGGTAAAAATATATTTAATGAATAATTTTTATAATTTGAAAGAAAATTGAATTTTTTTAGAAAATGGGGTTTTGGGAAAAATGGATTGTCGGCTAAAGGGACTTATGATGTTAGATTTTTCTAAACACATTTTCCTAGAAATTTCAACTACAATATAGTGTAAAAAATTGTAAAATTAAATGAAAAAAATATGAATTAGTAGAGTATAATAAAATTAAACTGTTTTATTTCCCAATAATCAAATAATTTTTGTCAATGTAAATTAATGTACCAAAAACCAGAATAAAAGGAGATTACGAAATAATCCCTCAGATAGATTGTAACATTGAATTGAGAATTAGTCAATAAATATATTAGTCGTATCAAATGTGATTGAAATAAAAAATTGTCTAAAAATCTATAAAATCATAATATATTACACACATAATCTAACAATATCAAATATAACGAATAATTAATAGAGCCCAATGAAAATAAATTGTGTTATTGAAATATTTTTCATATGTTAAATTTAAAGACTACACCATGTATATGAAATAATTAAAATGGTAAAATAAAATAAAATTATATTTAACATAATCTTGATATTACATGTATAATTGTAATTATCTATACTATATAAAATAAATTAGGTTCCTAACATTATAATATGTCTTAAGGAAACGAAATTGAGATGAATTCCATTATATCGCGCTTCATTTTGGATGAGAATGATTAAAACTAATGTATAATTATTTGAATAATATTAATATTTTATTATACAACCATATTCATATTTATAATATCCCAAATGATCTATTTATAAACATTTACCACCGCTTTTTTAATAATATATCATTTTTTTGGAGTTAATCTCTTTATGTTAACATTTATGCATTTTCATTAAAGTTTTATTTTTTTATTATAATATATCCTTACAACAACTAAATAATTTTATAAATTTTATAAATAAAATACTTAATAATAATATATATTTTTTGAATGCTTCATGAATGCTGGATATGGAAAATGACTCACATCTCATTTTGGAGATGGTAGGTTATATGTACGCAAAAGCAACGATATCATTTCCTTAATGAGTGGAAGGTTAAGAATATGTATTATAAATTATTCTTATAGAATCAATATAATCTCATATATATCAAATATATCAATTTAATTCATCCATCTTACATTACATGTAATGTGTATTTGAAAAAATGAATCATATTTTTTTACGAGGTGGTAGTCTACCGTACACACGAGTGACATTATCATAATTTAAATGGAATAGAAAATAATATGTTATAAATAATATTATAACTCTATAAGTATAATAATATCATAAAAAATCTAAATATGTTAAATCAATCATTATATTCATCCTTGAATGGTGGGGATAGAAAACAAGTTACATCGTTTTGTGATAAGTGTTTCCCATGGATTTCGGGGATGACCTCCTTTGATGGGAGGTTCAAACATTCCGATCGATTTCTAATGGGTTTGTTCGTAGAACTGGAAACATCCAATGATTCCACATCTATTCGGACCTACTTTCCAAAGGTAGGTGCTCATTAGTTTATGGACTGATGAGGCTTAGGAATATGCATTGGTGAGAGGATGGGAGGTCGGACTCATCACACCTTTTTTAGGGGAATTATTGTCTACTCCGGGACTCTCTTTGTAGATTGAAGTTATGTTCATGAATATTTATTACATTACCAAATATAAAATGAGTTTTCCTTTAGATAAGACAATCAATGATCGATATGTAGGAAATTTAGAGAATCTTTTATATGTATTCGAGGTTCTTCACTGATAAATAATCATCTGTATTTGTTAGAGATTCTTAGTCAATGGTATCCTTTGATACGTAAAAGTATCTTGGTCCTCATGATGACCATACTGGTTTTAAAGCCACTCAATGTGGCACTTGAAGTTTATTGTCATTCAGAAGTACATGAATTATTTCAGAGTTGGGATCGAACCCGCAAATGGGATACCTATGTATCCTTTGTTTATAAAAGGATTTAGAACCCACGTTGTTTGAGTAAGGGAGTATGATATTTATTATTGATGGCTCAAAGAAGGATGTCATAATTACTTTTACACTCTAAGCTCGCCTGAGTCATGCTCGGTGTGAGAAACAAGAGGTATTAGTAAAAAATATTAGACAATTGTGCCATTAAAGATGAAATCATAAGAAATAATGTGGGGCTTGTGTATGTATGACTGCCCAGATAAATAAAGGTTAGGATTTAATTTAGGGAAGAAATCCAGGAACATGGTCCATAAAGGTATATGTGCTTCATGGAGATTTTGAATACTCTAACTTGGGGCTTACTCCTGAATAGGAGGCCCAAATTAGGAGAGGACTTATGATTGGGTTTTACTCCGGAAAAGTAATCCCAGATCAAAGGTAAATTAGGACTAGTTATGAGAAATTAAGACAGGGGTTACTCCTGAAATGGAGGCCCAGGTTACGATATTTGAATAATTAAGGGACTTGGGGATTACTCCTAAAGGGGATGCCCCAATTTGAGATTTATGACTGGGGCTTATTCCTGAAAAGGAGGCCCAGTTTAAGGGGTTCTATCATCTTTAAAGGTTGATGTTGAATGAATGAAATCTAAATTTTTTAGTGATATAATGATTTGTAAATCACTAGGTTTTGAGAGATATTCCACAGATTTCCTTTCAGATAAGGAATCCAAATCAAGAAATCATTCCATAAATGACTTTGAAGAGTGTCATGAAGATTGAATCCTGAATAGGAGAGGTAGAATGGCTTAAGAGGGGTCAAATGGGAAAGAAGGGATCCCAGAAAGGCATGGGCATGCAAGTCCTAGAATGCGTGCAGGTACTGCGTGGGCGAGAAAGTTCTGGTCGCTCAGGAATACCTGCGCGACACATGGGTACTTGCGCGACGGTTAACCAGCAGGGTAATACTTGAGCGACTCTTGATTAAAGCCTTTAGAATCCTCTTGAAGTTATTCCAGAAGAGGGGCGCGCAAGTTCTATTGAAGAAATAAGGCGACGAACAAGTGTGGCCTTTTCCCTTAAAGGATGGCGACTCAGACGCCCAAGTGTTGATGATTTTCAACAGCTAGGCCTTCGTCCCCCTCTTTAGATCATCCGTTCTAGGTAAGAAATTACCTTAGAAGTGTTTCGGAAGCTTTGAGAAGTGACTAGGGTGCTGGTAGCTCAAATCTGAGTTTCTGGAAAAAATTCTCCTCCAATGGGGGCCCACAGGGTCTATTTATAGGCTGGAGAAGACCCAGGCAGTTATCACTTAGGTCACGCACGTCACTTGCACGACCACTAGGCGGCGCGCAAGTATACATGCGCGACCATTGTCGAACTTGCGCGAACCTTGTGCAACATTCTTCTTATTCCTTCCATTGTCATTTTTTGATATTTGTCCAAAGGATGAATCACTTTGAGCTCAGATATTCCCCTTTTCCAATCTTTAGACTCTGTGACGAAATGAGAGTCAAAAAAAGTCCCCCCTCAGAGTTGGATCCGGAGAGAATAGAGGACTTGACTATGAGGAAATTGAGAATCAAAAGGAAATTGGGGCGCGCAAGGTAGGGCATGAAAATGAGATTTGGGCATGCAAGGCCTGACGCATAGGGATATGTCCCTTGATCGCGTAGGGTCCTGACCATGTCTGTAAATAGAGGGCCTCACTTCCGTACAATGTAGCCAAATTTCCGGATTTCAATCCTTCGAGCTCTCGCGGCGCAGGTTACCTTAGCCGTGCAGGTTGCTCTATTTTCCAATTTTTCTTTGTTGTCTCACTACTGTATAGGTATTTGTACATGCGTGGTTTATACTTGCACGTCAAAAACTAGCACGGAACAAGAACACTTATGTGCCAGGTTTAGACTTGTGCGCCTTAATTCCATAGCCATTTTTTCGAATTCATTCACAAATTTTATGAAAAATAAACCCATTTAAGAGTTAGTTTATTCATCTTTTGTGCAGATTCAATGGCTCCCATGGGAATTGGAACGGCTGATGAACTGGCTAGCAAGTGGATTGATGACATGATGAACATCATTGTCCATGATTACTATGATATCTGCGATAGCACTCTCCCAGATTTGGCTATATACTTGGAGAAATATCATCTTAATTTCCCACAGAGCATCTACCTGCCTCCATATGGTCATGGTCATCTGCAAGGAGTCAATGTTCTAGATGCAGTAAACTATATGCCTGAAATGCAGTTGCACTGCTACTTTTCAATTTCGGTTGTGCTATGCATTAAGAGCAACAAAAATGGTGTGAACTTTCAAATTCTACCTCCATGTAATTTCCTTGTAGATATAAAAATGGAAAACCCATGGGCTGAAATGTTTTCCACTGACGATTGGTGGTGAGAAGACAAACAAGGCATTAGAGAAATATCTGAAAAGAGTACTCTCTCCAAATGGCTCTTTACTTCCAATGCTTCATTCTCAAATCCATCTATCTATCTTCCAAGTCTCTTGGACAGAAACAGAGTCATTGTTTGATCAGCAGAATTTTTTTTCTCAAACTGCACTCAAGAAAATCCTTTTACAATTGTTCCAAGAAGAGCTGGTATCACTGTATGTCTTATTGTATCCAGTTGAATGAATGAATTCCAGGTGGTTGCTGACGAAGATCGGGATACCGTAAATCAAATGATGGGTTATGTTGAAAGCCTCTTGTAATTCATTAAAAAGAGAAGAGACTCCAGTCTGTGGATGTCCTTCTATCTCCTATGCATCAATTAAGAACACTATCACCTTCAATCATTTGTACCTGCATTCTCTTTTTCTACATGCTTTAGATTTTACCTAACCCAATGGGCCTAGAAAGCATAGTTTGATTTTTAATAGGATTAATGTAAATAACCCTACAAACTTGAACCTTTTAATTGCTCAATATTACCTAAATCATACAAAATGTATATTTAGTGAGCTGGGAACTTGACTATTATTCAGAGTTCCTTTGTCTTTTGTGAGCAGTTTAAAGTCATGCATGTTGGACATAAAAGGGATAATGTTTAAGGTCGAAATGGCTTTGACCGAATGAATTAGAATTGACTCAATTCCTTGAAAATTCATCTGAGAACATATTACCATACTCAAGTATGCGGGAAAATATGTAAGCTATGACTTAAGAATATTTGAATATGAGGAATGACAAGAAAAAAAAGCTAAAAGGCATTAGATGAAGTAGTTTCCGAGAATGAAGTTACCATTTTTTAAAAACCCATTAGGGGGTTGAATTATACAGGGCCACCTAAGGGCATTGGCTTCATAGTCAAATAAATAGTATCTTTTGGCTAACAAGTCTATTATGTAGACTGTTTATGCAAGGACGCCTATGGGCACGTGCTGCATAGTCAGGCAAAAGAACTCCCAGAAATTTACTTTCCTAGTGCTGAAAGCCAGTGAAAGTTTATGGAGATTCAAATCATCCAACGTATAGAGTTTTCTATATGGAAAGAGGTACTTGAATATAGAGAAGATATTTTCAAACAAGATTATCGAAGAACTGGTTGAATATCACTCCTACGAAGGTCTGACCCAAATGAAGGGAAGGAGAATATAAACCATAGACTAAAATCCGTTCAGATCATGAAAAAGGATATGGGACAAATATGTTAAGGATGACAGTTTTTGCAGATCCTTACATACTATCATTTAAGACAAATAAGGACAAAATAGTAATACTTCCCAATAATGAAGTTACCACTATCCGAAAAACCTGTTAGGGGGTTGATTTATGTAGGGCCACCTAAGGGAATTGGATGTATAGTCAGATAATAGTATCTTTTGGCTAACAAGTCTGTTATGTAGACTGTTATTGCAGGGCTGCCTATGGACACGTGCTGCATAGTTAGGAAAAAGAACTCTCATAAGTTTGACATTTTTGTGAATAGAAGTCATGAAAAGGGCTATGAAGATCTGAAAATATTTAAGGTTAGGATTTTGACACATAAATATGGGTATTGGTGAATGTATACAGAGATACACAGATCAATTCTAACCATTATCATGTTGTGGCTGGGTCCTGAATTGAAATGTTGGACTTCACTAAGTATCCCATAAGGGTGAGAATCAAGCAATACATAGTTCATAAACTACAGTTTAATGTTGTGTGGGGAAAAAGGATTAGAGATCTTAGTTTAGGGTCATAGATCTTGGACGATTATAAGAAATACACAGTGTGTGTTTTCATGGGGACTTTTCAGTCAAGGGACTAAAAATGGAATTTGGGGTTAGGCCCAAAGACTTGGGGCTGAATTCGAGGGACACTCGAACTTTTCTACGTATCCCATTAGGATGGGAATCAAGCCCACGTAGTATTATAAATACCCTCTATAAAAATTTGGTTCGTACATGTGAAGGGTGAAAGGGGACATTAGTACAGTGATGGTTTAACCCAAGATAAAAGGTTTGGGAATTTCCATGTACGCACGTAGTCTTTGAAATGAAACATGATTGAAAATCAATGTAAATAATTATTCCTTCTCAAGTGAGGGTATCAAAGAATATTTTAGTTTATTGTCATACTGGAAAAAAGTGTTGTGTAGTTTAACGTCGTATAACAAGGACAAAAGTGAACCAATGTAAAGATATTGATTCTAGGGGTGGTTTCACAAATCAACATCGTATGAGATGGAGGTGAACCGATGAGAGGAGATTGGTTTTGGCCTTGAACCTTGTGAGGTTTCCTACGTACCCAGCCTGGAAGGCAAGGATCAATGTCTGCGTAATTCAATTAAAGAATGAATTAATGATCAAGTTGTTCTTGGGGACAATGACATAAAAATTGATGTTGTTGGGACTTACACATGGTTGGTGGCCCAAAGAGAGTGTTATGGTTGAGGTTTGCTCTAAGCTGACATGAGTCATACTCGGTGTGAGAAACAAGAGGTAACAACAACCTTAACAATACATATTTTAATGTCATGTAGGACATATAAAGGGACTATGCAGTTTAAAGTCTTGCAGTTAGGACTATTTGTGCTGCACAGTTTAGTGTCATGTAGCAGGGACAAAGTACAGTTTAGCGTCATTTAGTTAAGAAGATGGGGACAATAGAGTTTAATGTCGCGTTAGACGAAAGGGGGACTGTGCAGTTTAATGTCATGTAGTTAGGAAATTGAGTACACCATTTAACGTCATGTTGGACGCATTGGGGATTTTTTCCACAGTTTAGCATTATGTTGGACGAATGTGAGAATAGTTTAAGGTCATATGCATGGACCGTGGATGGTGCAGTTGAATGTCATGCTGGAAAAAAGTGTATTTTAAGGTCATACAGGATCTTTTATGATTATGTAGTTTAACATCTTTTTGGACGTAAGGGACTCGCAAATAGTTTAGGGTCATATTCATGGACTATTGATGATGCAGTTTAAGGTCATACTGGACCAGTGATGTAGTTTAAGGTCATACAGGACCTAGTTGTAGTTTAAGGTCATATTGGACCATTTAGGGAACTTTTTCACAGTTTAGAGTCGTGTGGGATGAAAATAATACAAATATTTTAAGTTCATATGTATGCACCTTTTCTGTATAGTTTAACATCATATAGCAAGGATGAAAGAGGGACTTTTCAGTTTAATGTCATGTTGTGAGGACAAATTAGGGAAAAAAAATTCCATAGTTTAACGTCGTGTGGGACGAAATTAATACGAATAGTTTAAGGTCATGTGTATGGACTGTTTCTGTATAGTTTAACGTCATATAGCAAGGACGAAAGAGGTTTTGTGTTTATACAAAATACTTCTTAAAAAATCTGGCATTGGTGGGAGTAGTGATGAGTTCTCCATCCATCGAGATAAATGAATAAGCTCCATTGGTGTAGACCCTATGTATTGAATAAGGTCCTTCCCATTTTGGCTCAATCATGGAAGGTTTCTTTCCTGGTATCATTGGAGTTTTGAGAACTAATACCATTTCTCCCTGAGTGAATGAACGAAGATGAACTTTTTTGTTAAAAGCTCGTGCTATTTGATCCTAATAGACTTCCAAGTGGTGCAAAGTGCACAATCTTTTCTCATATAACCATTCCAATTCATTCAATCGATTTTGAGATTGCTCATCTGTAGATGATTGATCAAAATTGGCAACTTTGAGCGAGGGTATTTGAACATTAATGGGAAATACAGCTTCCGTTCCATATACCAATGAATATGGAGTTGACCGAGTTTCAGTGCGGGTGGTGGTCCGATAATCCCATAAATCATGAAACAGTTTATCAGGTCATGACCACTTATCATTATCCACCATCTTTTGCAATATATTTGAAAGGGTCTTGTTAAAGGCTTCTATCTGGCCGTTGGCCGCTGCATGATACCGAGATGAATGGTTGGATTTGATGTTGTATTTTTTATACAACTTCTTCACCTTGGATGAACAAAAGTTGGTGCCATTGTCCGTCAATATGGTATAAGGGGCACCAAATCTGGTAATGATGTTAGACTTGATGAAGCTAACAACTCATTTAGAACTGACTTCCTTGAGATTTATTTCCTCTTCCCATTTGGAAAAGTAGTCAGTAGTAATATGAATGTACTTAAACTGCTTGGTCGTAGCCGAAGGGTAAGGTCCCACCACATCCATTCCCCATGTGGAAAATGTCCATGAGTATTTAGCTATATGAAGCAACTCTTGAAGATGATGAATGAAGTTGGAATGTACTTGGCATGAATGACACATCTTTGTGAAATCGACACAATCTCGTATTATTGAAGGCCAAAATTATCCAAGCATTCTAATCTGATCAGACAATCTATGTTCAGACTGGTGGGCACTACAGACTCCTGCATGCACTTCTTTCATGACAGCCATTGTCTCTTCACCATCAATGCATCTGAAGAGAACTCTATCAAAAACACGTTTGTAGAGAATTTTCTCTAGGTGATCTGGGCTATCATAAAGAGTAAAATTGACCACACGTCGCCGGATTTGTTATTTCACAGCTCAATCAGGTGGAAGTGTTCCATTTTGAAGGTATTACCTGATAGGTGACATCCATCCTGTAGTATGACCATATAGTTCAGGAATGGGACAAATTTCATTAATTTACTCTGTTTTGATTCAAACATAAGGTGAAATTGCACGACGGTGGGAAATACTGATGGTTGTCTCGTCCCGATTTGGATCTACCAGAGTTGTGGCTATATTAGCCAGTGAATCAGCTCGAGCATTTTGTGATCTTGGGACATAAGAAAATGTCAGTTCCAAAGGGAATTCCGCCATTAACTCTCTGACATAATCATACAAAGGTATTAGTTCTTCTTTTCTGATGGAATAATCCCCATTGACTTGTTTGATTACCAGGTCTGAATAACCTTTCACCTTTAAGTGATTCACTTGTGCTTGAAGTGCTAATTCCAAGACGACGATGAGAGCTTGGTATTCTGCTTCATTATTGGTACCACGTTCCCACAATAAAAAGGAATAAGGTAACACTGCCTTTTCTAGAGAAATGAGCACAATTCCTAAGAAAAATTTTTTGAATTTAGGATTTTCCATTTTCCTCCCTGTTGGACTTCTGGAAGCACCATCAAAATACATTTTCCATGCCTGAGGACTTTCTGGAATAGAGAATACTTCCACATCAGGGAGATCAATATTTGAAGATGTGTCTTCCACTGAAGGGTGTTCATCTAGGAAATCAGCCCGAGCTTGGCCCTTTATCGCCTTTGGAGACACATGCTGAATGTCGAATTACTGCAAAATAAATGCCCACCTTGCTAGACGTTCTGTAAGCATTGGACGACTAAGGATAAATTTGAGCGGTTTATTGCGAGATTCCAATTGGACCTCGTGATGTTGCAAGTAGTGTCTCAACTTCTGAACTGCAAAGATTAATTCCAGTCAGCACTTCTAAATACTAGAATACCGGGTTTCTACCTCAAGAATGGTTAAACTGAGATAGTAGAGGCTGTTTTCATTCCCAGCATCCTTATTTTGAGCAATAAAGGCACCCAATGATCACTCTAGAGCTGTCACGTAGAGGATAAGTGGTCTTCCTTCAAAAGGTGGCATGAGTACCGGTGGAATCAAGAGGTATTTCTTGAGAATATCGAATCCTTCTTGAAATTCTTCAGTCCACTAGTAAGTGACTCCCTTCTTCATCAATTTGGTGAAGGGTAAACATTTTCCTGTTAAATTGGCGATGAAACGCCGAATATAGGCTAAGTTTCCTTGAAGTCCTTTTAATTCTTCCAAATTTTTAGGAGGTGACATACCAAGGATTGAATTGGTATTCTCAGGATCAACTTCAATACCACGATGGCGTACAACAAAGCTGAGAAATTTTCCCGAGGTTACCCCAAAAGAACATTTTAAGGGGTTCATCTTAAAATTGTGTTCCCGAACCTTGCGGAATATGACTTCTAAATCATCCAAGTGATTAGAACATTGTTTGGATTTAACTACAATATCGTCTACATAGCATTCAACAAACTTCCCTAAGAATGGTTTGAAGATACGATGCATGGAACACTGATAAGTTGCACCTGCATTCTTTAAGCCAAAGGGCATTACCCGGTAGCAAAACACACCCTGAGGGGATCTGAAGGCTGTAAATTCCTCGTCTTCTGGGGCCATTCGGATCTGATTATATCCGGAATATCCATCCATGAAGGAAAGTGCTTCATAGCCAGCTGTTTCATCAATTAGATTTTCTGTAATCAGAACTGGGAAATCATCCTTAGGAAAATGCTGATTAAGATCTCTAAAATCAATGAAAACTCTAATTTTTCTATTCTCATTCCTTACAGGGACAATATTAGCCAACCATTTGGGATATTTAAATTCTCTAATGAAGTTACCTTTGATAATTTTATGCACTTCGGCTTCAATTTTGGAAGCATAAGTTGGGTGTGTTCTTCTAGCGGCTTGCTTAAATCCTCGATGTCCTTCTGGAAAACCCAAGTGATGAGTAGAAACATCAGGATCAAGCCCGGGCATTTCTGTATAGTTCCAGGAAAATATATCTCTATATTTCTTTAGAAAAGAAATATACATCTCTTTCTCTTCAAGATTCATGGCCACACTGATTAAATTGGGGCATGGATCTTCTTTTGTACCCATATTTATTTCTCTGAGTTCATCCACAGTGGTAGAGATACCCTCTTCAAATGCTGGAGGATCATCTCTGAGATTTTCTTCTTCTTCTTCATCATGTATTATTTCTTCTGTTCCTACTTGCATAGTATATGATAAAGTAAAATTTTCATGATCCGAAGAGATGTCAAAATTTGCATATCTTGAAGAAGAAGCTTCCATTTCTGACCCGATTGATGATGAAGGGTCTTCTTTGGGTAATAAAGAGGAGATGATGGATTGAGAATCGACATCATTATTCACCTCCGATGTTGCTATAACTTCTTCTGGTCTAATTGGAGAATCATAGATTTGTTGGATTTCAGCAGATGAAATGAAGACTTCACCATTTTTGCTTTCATCACTGCTTAGTATATTACCAATTTCTCCCATGTTGTCTGGCTCGATTACCGTAATTGAAATTATGGATCTTTCCATAAGAGTATTTTTATTTGGGTCTATCTTGTCAATTTGACTGATAGGAAACACATAATCTGTACTCACATGTTTAAATGGATTTACTGGAATTTTCTCCAAACCATATGAAGCATTAACTTTGGTAATCTCCTTTGTTGTGGATTTCTCCCTTCCCTTCATGTGATAGAATTACGCCTCAATGTATTGAGACTCACATGTCTTGAACGGGGCCTTATCACCATACAATGTCCCAACTTGACCATCGACACAATATTTGAGACATTGATGGTATGATGAAGGGATAGCCACATGTTGATGTAGCCAGGGTCTTCCAAGCAAGATGTTGAAGGCTGAGTCTTGATCATCAACCATGAAATCTGAATTGGATACAAGATCTCCAAACTGATTTCTGATTGTAACTTCTCCCAGTGGTTCTTGTTCATTTAAATCATATCCTTGTAACATCATGCTAGAGTGAGATAAATCAGATTCTGTGAGGCCCAATCGACGAAGTGTAAGAATGTGCATGAGGTTGACTCCTGAACCATTTTCAATGAAAGTTATTCGGAAGTCTACGCCATTGACCTTGCCAGACAAGTACAATGGTCTAATATGTCCATGCACAACATCATCTTCATCTTCATCAGTAAAAGATATTATTGCATGGCATTATACATGATTATTCTCTATGCGATAGACTTCAGCTGCAGCAATTTCAGTTTCAAACTCTTGAGGACTTGACAAAGCCTCTATGAGTGCTTCCCAAAGATCTTTTGACAGATTCATAGCATCCAGAATTGATAACATGGCTGGTACATGGGCCAAGAATTTCAATATATCATAATTTTGATCTAGAGGTCTGCGTTTCCCAATAAGAATATGTGGTTTAGCAGGTACCTTGGAAGCAGATGCTTTGGGAGTTGATGCATCTTGTATTGGGATAGGAGTTGGTAATATTCCTGGTTTTGGAAGATTAGACCGATTAGATCCATTTACTTTCTGAGAGGAAGAATATGGAACCTTCAACCGGTATTCCAAAATGACTGTGCCAGGACTGAATTTGATATTGGTGTAAGAACATGTTTGTTCTTGCTGAGCTCACTGAAGGGCTCTACCACGAGTTTCTGCTCCGTACACAGTTCTAGAAGGGGTAGAATTAGAATAGTGGCTTCGGAAAGATCCACATCTTCCCCTATATCCTGAGCCTTTGGAACTTCCTCTGATTCCCCTGTTTTATATAGGGAATTCAGGCTCATTGAAATCGAAAATGCTACTGGAATATTGATATGTTAATTGAATCATATTAACAGAACCAAAGATTAACTCTTCATCTGATGAAGACTTCGCCTGATTAGCCTTTTTAGGCTATGCCGTTTGGTGGCGCGGTGCCTCTGACATTGAAGTAGATGGCATGAAGTCCGCCAAAGTCAAAGACAACTTAGGATTTGACACATACTCATCTTCTTCTGATTCTTTTTCTTTCTTTGAATCATGTCGTTTCTTTGAGGACTTTCCCTCTGACGAAGAGGGTTTTTCCGCAACATTCATGGAATAAGACACAATTGGTTTCTTTAATTGTGTTCGCAGAATATCATGAGTTCGATTGATATTCTCTCTAACCATCCAATCATCATAATTCTGTGCATTTTTGCTTTTGACTTCTTACCATTCGCCTTTCTCCTCTGGAACTGTAGCAGTAACACATGATACCTGAGCTGAAGAACCTTTCAGTTTGACTTGTCCCATGTCGACCATCTTTTTCAGGAGGTCTTTGAAGACAAATCAATCCTGGATGGGATGCCCCAACATTTGATGAAAAGGGCAATAATTGGGACAGTCTTCATCTCCTTTCTCGTTTGGCCTCTTGGGCATTGTAAATTGAACCAAATTGTTTTCTAGAGCCAAAATGAAATAACCAGGAACTTGGTCATTTCGGAAAGAGTATTTTTTTCTCTTCAGATCCTCCTATTGTTTTCATCTTTGATCTCTTTGACTGTCTGGATGAAACAGCCTTTGTTTTTGGTGCTCGGAAGGTGGATCCCTTTGAGAAGATGAACATTTTGAGGTAAAAATAGGTACAGGTGCTTGTTTAAGCATAAATGTAGCAGTTTCTTCTTTACCAATTCTCCTTCTTGGAGCTGATGGAATTACACGAGATTTAGCCTTAGCCTGTACAAGGGAATCTTCAATCTTCTGAGAAATTGAAGTAAGGTCTCGAAACCCTCCTGTGTATTTCACAGGGATTAACGGTGTGCGTAATTCGTCACATAGATTTTCCACATAGATTGGAAACAATTCTTTTTGAGGGAGTTCTAAACTCATGGAATATGTTAATCCCTTCCATCGAGCAATGAAATCAGAGAACCTTTCATTCTCCCTTTGCTTATAGTTTGTAAGATCGAAAATTGTTGTCTTTGGAAAAGTTGAGCTGAACTGAAGGAGGAATTTTTTGCGAAGATCCTCCCATCCAGTAATTGACCAGGATTGCAAGCTTGTATACCAGAAAAAAGTTGGTCCTTGAAAGGTTCGCACAAAGCATCTGAGTTTCACTACTTCTTGCTGCTCTAGAGTTCCCATCATAGGAATTCAAAAAGACACGTAATGCATGAAATACTTTTCAGAATCGCCAGATCCATTGAAAATAATGAATACAGGGTTTCCAAAACGAGATGGAGGAGAGATTAAATCTACCCATTCAGGGTAAACTTTCTTTTCTGGTTGAACTTTCACACGTTTCCCTTCCATAGTTTCTAACCGAGCTGTTAATGACTCATTAGTAGTTATTAACTTTTGAGAAACATCCGGTTGAACTTTGACTTGGGTAGGTGAAATGAATGGATCTTAGACAGATGTCGTGATTGGTGCTTCAACTGATGTAGCACTGCCAACTATTGTTGCACATGACCCGTAGGATTAGACCTGTGAGGGTATACTGATAGAGGAGGATATTATTGATCCATCTCCGTAGCTGCAACAAATTCCTTTGACTGACTGACTCTAGCATGCTTAAGAAGAAGACTACTCTGAAGTAGTTCTCCATTCAACATTCTTAATTCCTTCATTTCTTCCTCCTGTTGTGAAAACCTTTGCTATAGTGAGACCAATTTACCTTCTCCAGAGGAAGGATATGTAACCTCGTTCATTCGCTTCCCTTTGTTGGATCCTTTTCGGAGATGGGGAAGTGGGTTACTCGAAAGATTACCTAGGTTCTGAGTAATACTTTGACTTCGTGTATGCACACCTTCTTCATTTGTGTCGGTGCATACATCTTCTTGAGAAGGAACCTCTTCATCTGAGTCCCCTGAGTGAGCCTCATCTGGTTGATCAGCAATGATGGCATTGATGAAATTGATTGATGCATAACACATCGCATCCCTTATATCAGCAATTCTGTGATATTGTCTTCTTCCATGTCTTTGATGACACATTTCCTTTTGTTGATTCGATCCCTCAGGAACTTCTTGATGAACCATAATTTGGAGGGAATCTCCTGATAATTTGGCTCTTTGTTCCTTTTGAGGATTCTTCCCCAATTGAGAAAAAACTAACATTCTCTGAGGAGGGGATTGATGATTTGAAAAGGTCCCCAGTCCCGTGGAATGGGGCTGTTCCTTCTCAACTCCTCGAATCTTATTTGTTGATTACTAGGGTTGGTTTAAAAGAGTCCCTAGTCTGGCGAGCTGGGTGTCTCTTGACATTCTATGTCTAAGACTTTCTTAAAAGCTCTCCGGATCTTGCGAACCTTAGTCCAGAAATTATATGGATGCATTAACCTGTATCCACTTTTATCAACTGGTCCAAAAGACCATTGGATGATTTCTGACACTTCTATCACATGGTGACGTGCTTACTCCAAATGAGAGGCATGTTCAATATTCTCATTTTCTTGATGAAAGATTAATTCAACAACTTGTTCTCTGTATTCTTGATTTTGAGAGGAACTAGTTGAATCATGTTCTTGGGAAAGCTTTTGATTACAAACAAATCCCATTGATTGTGGTCGGCCATGGGCAATAACATTGCATGAAACCATTTTTGGCGAGCTTTGCTGACTGGAGATCACCGTGAAATGCAGTGCTCCATGAACACCCCATCCTCTGACATTAATACCAGATGGGGCACTGGAGATTAACTGACGCAATCTTCTTAATGCGCCAAAGCATGAACGTTGAAGGGCTCTCTGCTGCTTTTCAGCCTTCAGATATCGAGAGACTGATAGAGATGCCAAATCAATCTGACGTTGTAACCCTTCTATTATCTTAAGATTATTTTCATATTCATCATAAGATAATACTTTATTTTTAAACTGACAAAGAGTTTTCCATATGTTGAGACGAATATCATGAATTTCTTCTTCCATCAACATTTTTGGAATGTCATACTGAGAGTCAGCCTGAGGCCAAAACATGACTGGCACTTCACCTTTCGCCAGTTGTTTTCTCATATTCATCATTTCCTCTTTATCATTTGATGAAGATTCTTCTACCTGATTTGACCAGAGTTGGTGTTTCCTTGTTGCTTAATTGGATTCAATTGTATTAGTAGAGAAATCATTGATCAAACTAGAAGATGCAAGACTTAGGGGTGGTTCAGAGAATGACCTACACCCTGGGCAATCTTCTAATTGAGAAAGTATTTCACCTGCTAGCGATGAAGCTTCAGACATGACTGGTTTCCCATTTTCAAGTGCCTCAAGATAAGAGGGCTTTCTCCGCACTACATTGTCCACTGGATCATTTTCCGGGAAATGAGTATCACTACTACGGAGTGGAATTTCTCAGAGAAATTCATCATCATGGGGAGGACCACCATAATGGGTTATAGCAAAAGATGATATCTCTTGCTCCTTGGTCTTCTGACCACACAGAGGGTTCATGTGGCTCTCATCTGAAGATGAAACTTCGAGATCGAATGAATTTTCATGAAGCAAGCCTTCATGAGGAAGTGTCTGTTGAAGACCATCGAAATTAATGTTCCCAGTATTGGGAAATGGGGGAGTAGAATATTGAATTTCAACAGATAATTGTCTGAGGACTTCAAGAACTCTAGCATCAAGCAAGGCCTTGATATAGATTGTCTCTTGATCCCCTTACTATGCTGGGTGGGTTTTTTTCTTAAACGCCTTCTTACTCGCCTTGGAAACCACTTATTGATGAAAGTGGCTGCTCTGAGCAGGTGTATATGCCTAATCAGGAAAGATGGCCAGGTTAGGATGATGATCTCCACTCAAATCAGGTGTATGTTCCTGACTTGGTTGTCTGTATGATATGGGGGAGTATGCCCCACAACACTCTTGGACTGGAATAGATGTGTCTGTCTATTCCAGAGTGAATTTTTGATGTGTCACTCCACTGGTAGGGATATATTTATCTGTATTTTCCTGAGATGCTGCTGAAGTTGTTATAATATCTTGGAAGGCATCTAGAATATGAGCAGGGATTTTCTTCTGCTCTTTCACCATTGATAGTATATTCTTGGTGACTTCAGCTACAGGAACAGGAATATACGTCCATTCCGGGATTGGAGTAGGTGTATATGCCTGCTCCTGTCCTCCTTTTTCTGTCAGTTAATCCTTACAGTACTCAAGTGTGGGGGCAGAGAGTTGATTCTGCCTCCTATTTGTTGTCAGGGCTTTCCGACTAACTTCTCTAAATGCTACCAAGTGAGACTGTTGGTAGGCTTGATTAGTACTAGTAGGTATATGTGCCTACTAATTACACTTCTCCGAACATAGTTGACGAGATCCATCATATGTACTCAGACGAGCTTGCTGACTAGCTGATGATGTATAAACAGGTGTATGTTCCTTCCTATAGTACTCTGTCGGAATTTCCTGGCGGGATTGGCATGATGCTGCCAGACGAGTTTGCTGGACAGCAGAATTAAAATGAGCAGGTGTGTGTGACTGCTCGTTGCTTTCCACCAAGTTATGTTGGTGGACTTCTCCGAAGATGGCAGAGATGAGAACCTGCTCACTGCTAACTGGACTTCGCCTCTGGTGATTCTTCTTGCCTACTCGAGTTCGAGGAACCTGAGCCAAACGCTTGGAGTCGGTGCCCTCGTCATGTTGAGGGAGCACTGCCGCATGATTCTGGCAATGATTATTGGTGGGAGCCCTCAGGAAGGACTCCTGTCTGTTTGAATTAAGGCTCTGAGGGACCTGCTCATTCACCTCCCCAGAATAAGGGAGTGAATGGTGATTGTGTTCCGGGGATAATGACCCGAAACAGTTGGAGACGGTAGTCAGCACCACCTGCTTCTTGATCCCTGTTCATCATTGTCCGGACGACAGATATCAGTTGTTTACTTGGAGGGCTTGTCGGACAGCCTCTAGAGTTGGGATGGTACCGTGTTGACGGTTCTCCTTAACCAGCGCATTTGATACCCAGTGTTGAAGACGCTGAGTAGGTGATGTCATCCTCAGAGCGGACGACGATCCAACGAGAGTAGCAGTAGTGGCATTCACAACAACGGTATTCACAGGTGTGAATTTGAGAGCAACCATTCTAGAAATGCAGAATATCATGGAAAAGAGAGCATGTTTGATATGATAGACGTAATCAAGATAAATTCATCTACTACATATTTTGGATGAGCACATATGTCAATGATTGTTTTTTTGTCGGCCCTCTCATTTCATTTTAAATAGGGGCCTAACAAATAGGTAAAACATCATTTTAAATTGGTTAAGGATTCACGTCGAGTTCACCATTTTTTGTTTCCCTCGGATTTCAGGGATGACCTCCTTTGATGGTAGGTTCAAACATTCCGATCGGTTTCTAACGAGTTTGTTCGTTGAACCTAAAATATCCAATGATTCCACATCCATTAGGAACTACTTTCCAAAGGTAGGTGCTCATTAGTTTATGGACCGATGAGGCTTAGGAATTTTCATTGGTCGAGAGGATGGGAGGTCGGACTCATCACACCTTTTTTAGGGGAATTATTGTCTACTCTGGGACTTTCTTTATAGATATAAGTTATGTTCGTGAATCCTTATTACATTACCAAATATAAAATGAGTTTTCCTTTAGATTTGACTATCAATGATTGATATGAAGGAAATTTAGAGAATCTTTTATATGTATTCGATGTTCTTCACTGACAAAGAATCATCTGTATTTCTTAGATATTCTTAGTCAATGGTGTCCTTTGATACGTAAAAGTATCTTGGTCATTATGATGACCATACTGGTTTTAAAGCCACTCAGTGGGGCACATGAAGTTTATTTTCATTCAGAAGGACTTGAATTATTTCAGAGTTGGGATCGAACCCGCAGATGGGATACCTACATATCCTTTGTTTATAAAAGGAATCAGAACCCATGTAGTTCGATTAAGGGAGTATGATGTTTATGATTGATGTCTCAAAGAAGGATGTCACAATTAATTTTACACTCTATGCTCACGTGAGCCATGCTCGGTGTGAGAAACAAAAGTATTGGTAAAAAAATTAGACAATTGTTCCATGAAAGATGCAATCATAATAAATAATGTGGGGCTTATGTATGAATGACTGCCCAATTAAATAAAGGTTAGGATTTACTTTAGGGATGAAATCCAGGAACAGGGTCCATAATGGTATATGTGCTTCATTGAGATTTTGAATACTCTAACTTGGGGATTACTCTTGAAAAGGAGGCCCAAATTAGGAGAGGACTTATGATTGGGTTTTACTCCTGAAAAGGAATCCCAGATCAAAGATAAATTAGGACTGGTTAAGAGAAATTAATACTGGGGCTTTCTCTTGAAAAGGAGGCCCAGGTTAAGAGATTTGAAAAATTAGGGACTTTGGGCTTACTCCTAAAGAGGATGCCCAGATTTGAGAATTATGACTGGGGCTTATTCCTGAAAAGGAATCCCAATTTAAGGGGTTCTCTCATCTTTAAAGGATGACGTTGAATGAATGAAATATAAATTTTTTAGTGACATAAAGATGTGTAAATCACTAGGTTTTGAGAGATATTCCACATATTTCCTTTCAGATAAGGAATCCAAATCAAGAAATCATGCCATAAATGGCTTTGAAAAGTGTCTTGAAGATTGAATCTTGAATAGGAGAGGTGGAATGGCTTAAGAGGGGTGAAATGGGAAAGAAGGGAACCCAAAAAGGCATGGGTGTGCAAGTCCTGGTAGGCGTGCAGGTACTGCGTGGGCGCGCAAGTCTTGGTCTCTCAGGTATACCTGCGCGACACATGAGTACTTGTGTGATGGTTAACCATCTGGGTAATACTTGAGCGACTCTTGATTAAAGCCATTATAATCCACTTGAAGTTCTTCCAAAATAGGGGTGCACAAGTTCTATTGAAGGAGTAAGGACGCACGCAATTGTGGCCTTTTCCCTTAAGGGCTGGCCACTCAGGCGCGCAATTGTTGATGAGTTTCAACACTTAGGCCTTCCTCCCCGCTTTAGATATTCCGTTCAATGTAAGAAAATACCTTAGAAGTGTTTCAGAAGCTTTGAGAAGAGACTAGGGAGCTGGGAGATCAAATCTGAGTTTCTGGAAAAAAACCTCCTCTAATGGGGGGCCCACAGGGTCTATTTATAGGCTGGAGAAGACCCGTGTGGTTATCACTTAGTTCACGCAAGTCACTTGCACGACCACTAGGAGGCGCACATGTATACCTGCGCGACCATTGTTGAACTTGCGTGACCCTTGTGCAACATTCTTCATATTCCTTCCTTTGTAAATTTTTTATATTTTTCCAAAGGTTGAATCACTTTGAGCTCAGATATTCCCCTTTTCGAATCTTTATATTCTGTGATGAAAGGAGAATCAACAATAAGGTAGTACACCATAACCAAAATCAATGATTTTGTTTTCCATCTGAAGGATGAGGACATTGATATAGTTTCATTAAATTAAAATAAAAATATATAATTATGCATATGATACTAATGTTTTCATATAATCATTTTTATAAGATATTAAGGAGGATGAAGAGTAATCAAAATAAAAATTAACATTGAAAAATGCTACCTCTTCTTCGGATAACAGATTTAGGTTTCCACTAAATGCCTTAAAAGGTTGGAATTTTGATATAAATAAGGAATAATTTATGTTTAGAGTGGTGTAAGTAAGTTATTTTATGGTATTTTCCAATAAAATGGATTTGGAAGTATTATGATAGGAGAAGATTGGGTGGCCTTTTATAAGTGGGGGAGTGGAAAAACAATGATCTTTTAAAAATAATCCATTAAACACATGTTTTTTGTAACAACTGGGCCCCACCCACCAGTTTCCCTGCAGACATGTGGTCCTCACTCTGGGGCCCACCCATGTGCCCGAACTGGTCATATGACTAATAAAAATGGATTTGGAAGTATTATGATGGGAGGAGATTGGGTGGCCTTTTATAAGTGGGGGAGTGGAAAAACATTGAATTTTTAAAAATAATCAATTAAACACATGTTTTTTGTAACAACTAGGCCTTACCCACCAGTTTCCCAACAGACACGTTGTTCCCACCCTAGGGCCCACTGACGTTCCTGAATGGGTCAAATGACTAATGATTTTCTCAACATGCCAACACATGTCCTTTCCAGTGTTCTTTTACCTCAATAGCACACACCCTGGGAAACCTCCCAGAGTGTCACCCATCCTTAAAACTACTCCAGGCCAGACACGCTTAATTGTGGAGTTATAATCAGATGGGCTCTCGAAAAAGAAGGTGCAGCTTGTTGACATTAGTCATATCATTTAGACATTTAACCCTTTATTATTCGAGGGTGTTACAATCACCCCCCTTTTAGAGCACAATGTCCTCATTGTGTGCCCTACATCTCAACCTAGGCAGTGCACCGCACATAAAGCTAGGTACCACCTCTGATACCAAATTTTACCACTCTAAACGCGGAGGGTGCGGTCCAACCAACATGGCCTGACCCCTCCGCTTTTCTTGTTTGTGTTTTTTCTCGGCATGGCGACGAAGCAGCGTTCAAGGAGACAAAGGAATAGAAAAGGGCGTGCTTATCGCGGCCTCCGCAAACCACGCCACCCCTTTGGCATTTCGGTGCCCCGACCGAGCCATCTCCGTGGGCTAAACCACCGTCGGCATCCCGCGTGCCCAGCTGCACCGTCGCCGGCCTCCCGCGCCCTCCGGCCGTACCCCACCATTTCGCGCAGGCCCGCACCGCACTGCACCGCTCCCCGTCGGCCCAGCCTCTCGGCCTACAATAAGCTTACCATCTTAGTTGTGCCCTGCCCAGCCGCCAGCCAGCCCGCCTGGCACCCTGTCGTGCCTCCCGCCGGTCCGCCTGGCATCCTGCATGGCCACCTCCCAGCCTCGTCGCGCCCTGCCCCGCCTCCCGCCGGCCCGCCAGCGCCCTGGCCGGTCGCCTGCCTACCTTCCCAGCCACCCACTGGCCCGACTGATGGCCTACTCGGTCACCCCCCCCCCCCACCCCGACAGAACTGACGACCTGGTCACAGCGGCCTCCTGAGCTGGCACGCGACACCTTCATGACGCTCTGGCCGAACCTGCCCCCAGCCCGGGCCGAACCGCCCATGCGGCATGCTGGGCTGGGGCCAGCGAACTGAGCCAAATCTAAGATGTTGGACTGCCCAATGGGTCGGGCCAGACCCAATAGGTCTGACCGGGTTGACCCAAAATAGGTCGACCCAGACCGGTTCGGACCGAACCTGGGCCCTATAACGACCCTTTACTTTCTTTGGCCATATCTTTTGCACCGGACGTCTGTTTGACAAACAGTCAGCGGCGCTGGTTTTCTACATGCACGATGGTCCCTTTGAAAATATTCCACTATTTTTCACGGTAATTTTGAGATACGGTCAGGTTGGATTGTGAATGAATCCAACTTCACCCATGGGTCTAAGAGGCTATTAACTCACTGACCAGGCATCCGATTGACGCGCCGTCTGTTTTTTTGAGACCTCTATGATGTGACAGAACATTGATATACTTCTACCTGGGACATCATTATAGTTGGAGTATCAACATGTATCTCATGGAGGGGATCCTCCCGGAGATGAATGAGATTAGTGTGGAGTTATCATATCAGTTCCAGGTTTACCCTCTAGCAGGGCTGTGCAGTGGGTTACTGGTAGACCGTAGGGTTTACCCTCCATCTGGGCTAGGAAGTGGGTTACCCAATGACCTCTAAGGGTTTACCCTCTAGCTGGTATGGGTAGTGGGTTACCCATTGACCGCAGGGTTTACCCTCCAGGTGGGCTGGGCAGTGGGTTACCCGACAACATCTTAGGGTTTACCCTCCAGCTGGGCTAGGCAGTGGGTTACCCGTTGACATTACGGTTTACCCTCCAGTTGGGCTGGGCTGTGGGTTACTCGATGACCTCTTAGGGTCTATCCTCCAGTTAGGTCGGGCAGTGGGTTACCTGACGACCTCTTAGGTTTTACCCTCCAACTGGGCTGGGCAGTGGGTTACCCAACGACTTCTTTCAGACTCATCCCTTTCTATGAGGCTAGTCAGGGACTTTACTCTGTGATTACCAAATCAGGACCCTTGGTTGTAAGGTTCAATGATGAGATAGCTTTGACATGTGGAGACTTAGTAGCTGGCTAAGACCTGACGATTGCTGACTGACTCGACTCAGAGTGATTCAACGTGCCCAGTGGGGAGTGCCTTGGTGTCACAGTAGGCCCACTATACATGATAGAGGAGGGGTTCTGTAGAAGCTGAGGTTACGAAAATGTGACTGGGTACGTTATTCAATACTACCCATAGATTAAAATCCTGGTTTCATCTGAGTCAGTAACTTTTGTGTTTACCTCATTATTGAGGTTCATTTCTTGATAACATAGGTATATGTATAGGCATTTACATAAGTGAGGTTATCTTTTGAATTCATATTTTGTGGTTTTTCTATGTTAAATTTTGTGAGACCTTGAGGGTATTGGGGTCCCTACTGAGTATCTTTATACTCACCCATACACGGGATATGCCTGCACCTTGTTGTATTAGATGCAAACAACAGACATCGTTGACCGAGGCTAAGTGTACCATGAATAGACGGTACCCGGAGGTGGACCACGTGGCATGACAGTACACGAAGGAGACAGATCGATGTAGAGTGTTTTCAAGGCTATCTGTACCTACCCTTCAGGTAGGACTTCCTGGTGGACGATCCAGTATCTGTTTACCTTTCTTCAGTTGAACTTTTTTTTCAGTTGTACTTGTACTCTCCTGTTGGGATTTTTTTCCGGTCCCTTTACTTTTCAGAAATCTTTTATATAATGTTTACTTAGTGTTTTGTATCCTGTTCTATGTGTTTCAGGTTATAAAGGGAACTCATTCCCAATTTTAGGGAAATACGCCTTTTGTGCTAGTCGCCAACCCCTGGCATTTGGAAGGCGGGCTTGGGGTAGTCACAGCACGAGCCCCGGGGATGAGTCATGAGAAATTGGTATCAGAGGATTCAGTTCAACCGCATAACTTAAGACTATGATATTTTCTATAAAGAAATTTTTTTAAGTGTAGTGACTGCAGTTTTCAATTCAGGGGGACCAGTGTTGGTGCGGCAGCCGACGTATCCAAACACCAAGGCCTTGAATTCTGATTTCTGACTTAGTGCACGAAAACACTGATTGCGTGTGTGTTTTCTTTTGGATTTCATAGGTCATCTCACCAGGTCAACTCACCAGGTATTATCTTTTAACCACCTCGCATCTGTTTCTTTGAGGATGCCTCCATGAAGACAGCTAGTTAGAGTTCTAAGAGTTGTTCGCACTCATAGCTCATCGAGCAACGAGGCTCCGGTGCATTGCCCTCTTACTATGTTGGAAACATTGGGTGGTGTACCAGTAACACCACCACTAGTTGGGAAGAAGATACCACCAGCCACACGAGCATATGGTGCATGCCGACTGAGAATGTTGCACACATTCTAGTAGCAGAGGCCTCTGAGTTTTTGAGGCAAGACAGATTCCCACGCAGATGAGGGCTGGCTGGAGGCAATTGCTAGAGTTTCCCGTCTAGTAGAGAAACCAGTAGAGCGGACTGTGATCATAAATACTAGTCTTTTTAGTGATTGAATATGTGTATGGTATTCTTAGTGATGAGTCTTCGGTACGTGGACCATTTCTTGAGACAATACCATCAGGTAGTGTGTCAGATATATCACTACCCAATGGTTAGTAGTTACAACCAGCGGTACTGGTAGAGGACACATGTAGGCTTAGTTCCTTACATGTGTTTCAACATCAGATTCCACTTAGGTTCCGAGGTGATCTCGACTCACAGACGGCTAAGTACTGGCTAGAGGAGGTGGCTGAGAGTTCTCTAGAACTTCTACAGCATCGTTAAGATGACATGTCGGTGGCTGAGTATTCATCAAGGAGTACCGATCTATCCTGGTACTAGATGAATACGATACAATCAGTTCTTCAGGGATTGAACTTCTGAGAAAATTGTGTTTAAAAGACATTTGAGACATCACTATTCCTCTGTGCATTCCTACTTATGTAGAGTGCTGGAGAGAACCTTTTTGGTTGAATGTTCATTGGTTGAATGGATACAGCCAGTGAATATTAGCAGTAGGAAAGTAGGGGACTGGTTCCAGTCTCAAAGACATAGGTGTGTAAAGCTATTTCATGAAGAGGATGTGGTAGGGACAGATGAATCTCTAGGGCAGAAGACACGGAAGAAAAGCTAGGATATCATCATATGGTGGTGTACTTTTTGACATGTTACAACCACCCCCTTTTTGTTGACCCCTCCAGGCTCAGGGAGATGGAGGACAGGGGAAGAGAGTTTTTGCATGCGGCCAATGAATGATACCCAAGGACTCTAGGAATGGATCGGGGTAAAATCTATATCTACTAGTAGATGCCGTATTAATAGACATAGGTACCAATCATTCCTTCCTTCTAGGAATATTTTCCAGGGCCTAGAGTTTCCGGTTAAACAATTGACTTGAGCCTCATTTATGGTGATAAATTTGGGAGGAGAATCGATAATCACACATACACTGATGGTATTATATGACCCTTGAGGTGAGAGTTTCAGTTGGAACCACTTGGTGGCAGCATCGAGGCCTAATGATGTTAGTTTGGTTTTGAAATTGAAATCCATAGTTCACACTCAGATAGACTGTATTAGGCGAAAAGGTTGTGGTTTATCTACAATGTTGGGATAGGGTTTTCCTTGTTCGGTGAAAAATAAAACCCAGGAAACATAAGATAAACTCATGCATAGGAGGGTGCATCCAATCACTCATGAGTCAGCTAACCTCACCCTCGTGGTAGCAGAAGTTGACTTTGAGATAGTCTATACTTCGGGGAAGGAGAACATGGTAGAAGACACACTCAGCAAGATGTCAGGCCTACATCTGCTAGGTGAGGCGACATATCAGCTAGATGCCTTACAGATATCCTTTTTGGATTAGGATGAAGAAGCTTTCCTTCAGTCCCTTATAGTCACTCCTCCACTTTTTCAGTGGGTCAGGGAGGCACAGCGTGGGGACACTAACTGCAACACACAACGTGCTCAGATATCCACAGGGCAGGAACCTAATGGATTTTATGAAGGTGGTGATCATGTCATCCTCTTTAGAGGATGCACTATGGTACCAGTGTCACCTCAGGAGGAATTTTCGATGGAGTTACACAAATCCCCTCTAGTGGTACATATAAGAGTGGCGAAGATGTATCAGGACCTTCGACGACAGCACTAGTGTCCAGGTATGAAGAAAGCAGTAGCAGCATTTGTCTCTCAATGCCTCACTTGTCAGTAAGTGAAGGTAGATCACCAGTTACCAGTAGGATTGGTTCACCATTTAGAGGTTTCTTGGAGTGAAATTGTGATGGTATATCTATGTACTTTTTTATGGGTCTTCCACATACAGTCAAGGGTCATGACTCGATTTGGGTGATCGCCGTCCAACTCATCAAGTCAGCCCACTTTCTACCAATCAAAGAACTGGATTCAGTAGAGATCTTGGAGAGCCTCTATGTATAGAAGATTTTGCGCTTACATGGAGTACACTCGACGATTGTATCCGATCGTGATGCACAGTTTACTTATCAACTATGGAAGGGGTTGTAGGAGGCTTTCAGGATGCAGGTTCCTCTGAGCACTGCCTTCTATCCTCAGATGGATAGTCAGACTGATAGGACCATTCATACCCTCAAGGATATGCTACGTGCTTGTGTCCTCGACTTTGGTCGCAGCTGGGAGGACCACATACCTTTGGCGGAGTTTGAACCCATTTATTTGATTGGTAGGAAGTGGGCCGAATTGGTGAGCCGGTCAGCGATCACCCAAATCGAGTCATGACCCTTGGATGTACGTGGGAGACCCATCAAGAAGTCCATAGATATCCCATCCCACTTCCACTCTGGAACCTCTAATGGTTTAACCAAGCCTGCTGGTACTCGGTGCTCTGCCTTCACTTACTGAAAATTGAGGCATCGAGAGACAAACTCTCATAATGCCTTCATTATACATGGCCACCATTGATGTCAATGAAAGTCCTGGTACATCTTCACCACTCCTGGATGTACCGCTAGAGGGGATGTGTGGAACTCTCTCAACACTTCCTCCTGAAGTGACACCGGTACCATAGTACATATTCTGAAGAGTATGAAGTGCTACCCACCTTCAGAATATTCATCAGGTCCATGCCCGGTAGATATCTGAGCACGTCGTTTCTCATAGTCAGCATCCCCATGTTGTGCCTCCCTGACCCACTGAAGAAGTGGGGGAGTGACTGTAAGAGATTGAAGTAAATCTGCTCCATCTCTATCCACAAATGATATATTTAAGGTAGTCAGCTACTCTGTCACCTCACTCAGCAAATGCAGGCAAGACTTTTTGCTGAGTGTTCCCACTACCATTTTCCCCTTCCAAAGAATATAGATTGTCTCAAAGTCGACTTCTGCTTCCATGAGGGTGAGGTTGGCCATCTCACAAGTGATTGGATGCACCCTTCTATGCATCAGTTGATCATGTGTTTCCTGGGTTTCATTTTTCACCGGCCAAGGAAAACCCCATCCCAACATTGTTGATATACCATGATCTCTTTGCCTAATACAATCAATATGAGTGTGAACTATGGATTTCAAGTCCAATCCCAATCTAACATCGTAAGGCCTCGACACTACCACCAAGAGGATCCAAGTGAAACTCTCGCCTCAAGGGTCATATCACACCATCAGTGTAAGTGTGATTAGAATGTCTCCTCCCAAAGTTATCTCCAGACGTGAGGGTTAAGTCAAAGGTTTAACCAGAAACTATAGGTCCTCGAGAAGATTCGTGGAAGGAAGGAATGATTCTTACCTATGTTTATTGATACGATAGCTAGCAGTTGTCATAGACCGTACCTTGAATCATTCCTAGATCCCTTGGGTCGCATTCCTGGACTGCATGCAACAAATCTCTTACCCTGTACTCTAGCTCCCAAAGCCCAGCGGGGTCCACATAAAGGGGGTGGTGGTAACATGTCGAAAATTACACCACCAAATGTTGCTCTTTGAGCTCTGCTTCCACGTCTACTTCCCTACTAATTCATCTGTCCCTAATGAAGGTTTCGGGCGCAGTATAAGTGAATGGGTGAATGTGCCCACTTGGCTTTTTTCATTAACAATGATCAATCCAGGATCACTACGATGATAAACGACAATCTCCACGGATCGAATCATTGAAATGGAAAAAGAAAAGGAAAGTCTCAGAACCACAAATTAGGATCATTACATGTTGATTATAATTAATTTAATCAATTTAAAAGAAATTCCTTTTGGGTGTTCTTTCTTCGTTGATGTTCTTGATCACGTTCTGATGTGATTCATCATTGCGTTGCAGAATCCAAGTGTAGACATCCTCTAGCGGTGATCCACACATGTACCTCATATATCGGGACGTCGCCAAAGGAGTCTCTAGGTGATAGCGTGGAGAAACCTTTGCTTGCATTGTCCTCCTTGGATCGTCTTGATCTGTTGGAATAGGATCTCTCTCAGTCTTTAGAGTGTTCTTGGAGGAAGAGGTTCTTTCAGCCTTGAAATAACTCTCCAGAGTTGTTATGCACAACGATTCTCTTGTGTGTTTGAAAAGAGTTGGGGTTGTGAGGATATTTATACTCAGGTTTGAGGTTGTAGAGTAATGAAAATATTAAAACGTGTTACGCATTTTATTTATTTCATTGAATCTTATATAAAACCCCCATGTCGAATAATTAATTTCATGACATTCGCCCATGATGATTATAATAAATATCATTTAAAACAATATTATATCCTCCAAATTCTGACTGGAAAAACTACATGCTGTGTTTTAAAAAATATACAGCGTGTACTAGTTTTTCATTGACAACTACATAGTGTGTACATTCAATGTACACAGCGTGTATATCTTGTTTTCATTTATTCATTTACCTTCCATAAATAAAACTACACGTCATATAATTATTAATACATGGTGTGTACTTGTTTTCCATGAAAATCTACATGGCGTGTAATCTTTAATACATGGCGTTTATATCTTTCTTTTCATTTCATTCTTCCTCCATCATTAAAAAAATTTAGGCTTCCTTGAATGATTATTAAACCATGTACGGAAATAATCTTTATTCAACTTGAGATACTTTAATACAATTAGTGTGTGACCCTCTAGGCCTCTTTCTCGTTGGGATTAGGCGAGCTTGCCAAAAGTCCAATATTACTGTCTATCAATGAGTCAAGGAAACCAAGAGAAAGAAGTTGACGCCGCATTGACGTATCAACTCATATGAACACTTACTGTGTAATTTAATCCCTTTGTCTCGATATCTCATCAAACAGGATTCATGGTAGTATTATAAACCTATATGCTTGATCCTTCGTTCTTTGACTTCCTGAAATAAACTCATCGTTTAAACCATTGCCATGGAATTTAATGTGACAGTTATATTTTAATCAAAGTGATGAGATATAAACATCCATAAATGTTAGGGACGAATCCTTCCTCAACTTATCCATTAATAACATGTCACTCGTTGTAGAGACCCGAAGCTTGACGTACATTGACATTACATTACTTTTGCGGAATACTTAGTACATTACAAAAACACACACACAAGGACCATAATAGTTTAGTGTCTTTGGAAACTCAGACTATAATCTTCTAATCGTGGTGAAATATCTTCAAAATCTCCCATAAAGATCTTCCTTTTTTTTTACCTAAAACCTTTCTTTATATCCTTAGGTCTGATTTGCTTTGTTCGTGTCCGAAGCTCCTGTATAATGGTTTAAATAATGTTATTGACTTATTCCAGAATCATACATATTGATATGATATCATATATGGTCATATTATTAGCTTCTTGTTAGTAATATTTCATTGTTACTTGTTACTCGGGTCTTTATAACTTTTTGTTCTTATGCGTGTTTTGTCGAATAAATTCTTATTCTTATCTTTTGGTTATAGATAATTCATTTACAGAATGGTATTAGTGTAGTATATACCATATTCATTCATTCAATTCATTTATATAATCATTATGAAATGAAGATCATGTAGAACGAGTCGCATCACATCGTGGAGACGGTATTCCGTACGTACGCACGAGTGATGATATCGTTCCTATGATCGTGGAATTGTATTGGATTATATATATATATATTATTTCAGTATCAATATTACTTCATAATAATCATATATAGTTACTCATTACACCATTATACCCATCCTTGTAAGGTGATGGTGGAAAAAATAGATTACACCACGGCGTGGAGACGGTATTCCGTACGTACGCACGCGCGGTGATTTCTTTTTCCGTAGGATGGATAGATTGTGAAATAGGGTTGTTTCATACTTATAATAACATATCAGTATATGAGTAATACTGATGTTATTACTTCATAATGAAACAACCTAAGAAGAAGAAGTGGAAGAAGAAATAAAGATGAAAGAATTGGTAACGGTAATTACCTCTTCTTTGAAGCGCCTCTTTGAGACCTCCTCTTAGGGCACGAAAATTGGTCTTTGAGGAAGACCAGAACCTCTAGGATGTTTCTAGGGAAGTGGAGAAGGGAAAATGGCAGGGGTTGGCCGAGCTTGAGTGCTCAAATTGGTGTGAGGAGGAGGGGGAGGAGGTGCCCTTTTATAAGGGAGGAGAGGGGCACCTTAGGAATATCTCAAAATATTATTTTATATTAAAGTCAAAATCGGTTTATAATGGTTCCAAAGGGTCTTATTTCGAAGATAATGTGGGGATGGGTCGAAATCCTATCAACCAATAGGATTTAGACAAGTTTAGGGTATTATTTTAACCTTATCAATTAGATTTAACTCTAAGTTAATTAATTTAACTTTTACCGTGTCTTTTTGTTCTCTTTCACTATATGGTTAATACACTTACTATAACATGCCAAACGAACCCCAAATTGTTTATTATTAATATATATATCCTTATCCAAGTCATTTGGACGAACCTTAGATTTTTTAGGAATAAAATAACAATTAATAATATAATATTTGATTTAAAAACTATTTTGTGTCAATTTTGACACTATTTGATATATGATTTTTGTGAAAGTCATAACAGAATTATATGTTCGAAACAAGTTGATTAAATCAACATTAATATATCATAGTAACCTATAAAATTAGTGGAATTCATAAAAAGTCTCAAATTACATTTATTTTGGTGTTTATAACATCAATTATGTCAATATTTCATTAATAAGATAATTACTGCATCATCATTGTGTCATAAATAAATTAAATTATTTAATGTCTAAAAATTTCAAATAAAATACCATTATGTAGGAAATATTTTTATCTTTCTAATGAATATTTATAGTCGAATTTATCTTATGTATAACCCCATATTAAAAATGATTTACTTATTAAACTTTGATTTTAACTATTTTAACCCTTCTTTAAATAAATTAATAATAAATGTCCTAATCTAATCCAAGTGGGCCTAAATGGTCATAGTTTATTCCTAAGATTGTCTTTGGTCGAATTACACTTGTCCAATAGAATTAGGAAATGTGTTAGGGTAATATTAATATCATATTTACCCTTAGTTACCCTATTTACTATTAACCGCGGTAAAAAAAAGTAAAAAGTTAATATTCACCAAAAAATTATTTTTATCTCATTGAACCACATTTTACTTACTGATATCAACCGTGTCTGTCGGATTTTCGAAATTCCATTCACAGAAGCAGTAAAATTATGTTTTATGCAAAATTCAGTTTTTAACCTACCACTTAGTGGTTTCACTATTCATCAAAAATTGAAAGTTTTCAGAAAAATACCAAAATTTCACCCTAGGCTAATTTCGATATTCTGAGTCCAAAAATGAAGTTCATTTTGAAAAATAAGATTTACAGAATTTTAAAAAGTGGTTATTACTATTCATACCGGCTAGTTTTAATAATATTTTAATTGCATATCGTTGTTTAGTGAAACTCGGTATTGCGTATTACACACGCTATCGAGGAAGGTCGTGATTGCGTGTAATGCAAGGCAAGTCAAGGATGCGTGTTGTGCAAGCTCCTTTTGGTGTAGCGTACAACACAAGACATTAATAAAATTAAAAAGAATATTTTTTATAAAATCTTGGGCTGTTACATTCTACCCCCCTTAAAATGAATTTCGCCCTCAAAATTCGTCGGGGTTATAAATGGTTTACTATTTGAAAGTTTCTTTAATAGAAACCCACATCGTAAATAGGAATATCAAAACCAATCTTTAAAAACAAAAGTATGAAACGTAACGGTTACCCAAATAAACTAATCATTGGGTTTCCACATAGGTAAAAATATGGATATGGAAGAGAAATCTAACCATCATGTTCTGATGGAGAGTGGTAGAGAACATGGCTATGGAAAAGCCAATAATCACAAATCCATAAATTTGTGACGATCTAAGGTACCATCCGATTCATCAGGTATAAGATCACTAGGACAACATTTTTGGTTTTCAAGATCATTTCCCTAAAGTTGAAAATTTGAATTGGAATAAATACTTTCTTTATTTTGGTACAATCTCACTATTGTCCGTGCCTAGAACAATTTCCACTTCATCTCTTAAATAAATGAAGTTGAATTTGTTATTCGTGAAGTATTAGCAGATCATGTGATAGAATGACGGGTCATTCCATCTGTCTCAAACAAAAGGTTAGCAAAAATTATATACATAAGTCGATCTATAGTGAGATTAATCATATATAGTTCCTAAAATGGACTTATACTTCATATATCATACTTCTTAATATAATAAAACTAGTTTCTACTAAACAGGGACTTCCTGTAGGCCAGTGGTAGGCGATAAAGGCCAGTCGCACTTCGGTTGTGGGTTCGATTCCTACAGCCTTGTCTGAAGCGATGGGCTGTCGCCCGTCCTACAGGTTGTCCATTTTCTAAAACTATGTTACTATAACATCCCATCAATAATATCGAAAATCTTCTATCCTTAAACAATACTAACTTATGTCCAACATAATCCAGTCTAATCTTTAGGATTATACATAATACTGCAGTCCACTCTCATAATATAGTGACAACGATTACCAGAGATTTAATACTGTCGTTGATCCCCACATATCATAAGATATGTCTTGTTGGTCACATTCCAAACATTCAAAGTCCTTAATCGTGTATTCTCTTGAATACCTTAGTGAAAACATGAGTTCAGTTAAAAGTTAACACTTTTCACATACCAAAATCCTCAAAATTCTATATACTCAAACCATGATATCACTTAGTCCTTATATCAATCATGAGCTCATGAATACTATTAAACATTTCATTTTCTCGTCTTCATTATGCGCATATCATCTTATTTCCAAAAAAATATCTCAATCACTTTGAATACCACATCAATAAATATTGCAATACTCAATGATACAATATTATTTTGGAATCCCATTACATAAACACTTAATCATTCCACCACATCGTTGTCATATTCAACATTGCCAATAGTGATCGCATGTGATTTCCCTTTGTCCTTTGCCTTCAGTGGTTGCTCATGTTGATCATCACTAACCCTTGGATTAGGGCAATTATTAGCATAATTCCCCATTTCCTTGCACTTGAAGCATTGAAGTGTTGGCGGTGCGTTCTCTGCAGTGTTTGCTTTATTTACATCATTAGAAACCCTTTTTCCATTACTTCGACACTCACCTGCTCGATGACCTTCTTTTCCACACTTAAAACATTTTCTAGTCCATTTAAGACAATCTACACCATGCTTCTTTCCACAATTTGTGCATAAGGAAACATTCATCTTCTTTTCACCATTATTCTGAGATTTCTCCTTGAACTCCATCTTTCGTTTCTTGTCAAAACCATGAGATGGATATGTAACACCAACTTCCATTTCTACCTTGATAGCACAACGCACAATTTCTTCATAGCTACTAAAGTCACTTATAGCTAATGCCCTTCGAAGACTTGGTTTTAAGCCACTAAAGAATCGATCGATCTTACTCTCAGGTTGGATAATAATACCAGAAGCGTACCTTGCAAGTCTTGTAAAATTTGCTTCATAGGTACCAACAGATTCATCATCCCTATGCTTCAGTTCAAGAAACTCTTTCTCCATCTTTGTTCGGAGAATACGAGGGAAGTACTTATTGAAAAATAAGTTCTTGAACTCGTCCCATTCCATAGACTCAATTTCATCCCTTTGCCTCGTATTCTTAACAAGATTCCACCATTGATCAGCATATCCTTACAAACGATATACTGCTAAGATGACTTTATCATGATCAGAACATTGAAGAACTGAAAATATCTTTTCAGTAGTACTGATCCATTGTTCAGCCACAAGTGGATCAGAAGACCCACTGAAAGAAGGTGGACGTTGCCTCATGAAGGACTCAATAGAATATTGTTCCCTTCTCTGCTCATTTGGAAGTCCAGAATGATTCATAGCTTGTGTAAGTATAGCAATAAGATTTGGCACTCCATCTCCCATAAAATTTGTTTGCTCAGGAGGGCAATCATTGCATTGTCCATTGCATTGATCAACACGGTTCCTTCGGGTTCCATCCATCGTCTAAAACCCAAAAAGAATAGTGTGAGAGGCAAAAATCATTCTAGGGAAAACAACATTATAAAGGGGGAGTATCCTCAATATCTAACTTCTTAGGTTAAATTCTAAGATCGTTACCGTAGTTATAGGACTGTATCCTATACGTATACTTATCCTTAGGGAAATCCCTAGACAAATCTTAGAAATATCTCTAGGGATCTCACTAACGTTTTCGCATCCTTGTTTCCAAAGGTTGACTAAACCTTTCCTCTGATACCAACTGTAGAGACCCGAAGCTTGACGTACATTGACATTACATTACTTTTGCGGAATACTTAGTACATTACAAAAACACACACACAAGGACCGTAATAGTTTAGTGTCTATGGAAACTCGGACTATAATCTTCTAATCGTGGTGAAAGATCTTCAAAATCTCCCATAAAGATCTTCCTTTTTTTATACCTAAAACCTTTCTTTATATCCTTAGGTCCGATTTTCTTTGTTCGTGTCCGAAGCTCCTGTATAATGGTTTAAATAATGTTATTGACTTATTCCAGAATCATACATATTGATATGATATCATATATGGTCATATTATTAGCTTCTTGTTAGTAATATTTCATTGTTACTTGTTACTCGGGTCTTTATAACTTTTTGTTCTTATGCGTGTTTTGTCGAATAAATTCTTATTCTTATCTTTAGGTTATAGATAATTCATTTACAGAATGATATTAGTGTTGTATATACCATATTCATTCATTCAATTCATTTATATAATCATTATGAAATGAAGATCAGGTAGAACGAGTCGCATCACATCGTGGAGACGGTATTCCGTACGTACGCACGAGTGATGATATCGTTCCTATGATCGTGGAATTGTATTGGAGTATATATATATATTATTTCAGTATCAATATTACTTCATAATAATCATATATAGTTACTCATTACACCATTATACCCATCCTTGTAAGGTGATGGTGGAAAAAATAGATTACACCACGGCGTGGAGACGGTATTCCGTACGTACGCACGCGCGGTGATTTCTTTTTCCGTAGGATGGATAGATTGTGAAATAGGGTTGTTTCATACTTATAATAACATATCAGTATATGAGTAATACTGATGTTATTACTTCATAATGAAACAACCTAAGAAGAATAAGTGGAAGAAGAAATAAAGATGAAAGAATTGGTAACGGTAATTACCTCTTCTTTGAAGCGCCTCTTTGAGACCTCCTCTTAGGGCACTAAAATTGGTCTTTGAGGAATACCAGAACCTCTAGGATGTTTCTAGGGAAGTGTAGAAGGGAAAATGGCAGGGGTTGGCCGAGCTTGAGTGGTCAAATTGGTGTGAGGAGGAGGGGGAGGAGGTGCCCTTTTATAAGGGAGGAGAGGGGCACCTTAGGAATATCTCAAAATATTATTTTCTATTAAAGTCAAAATCGGTTTATAATGGTTCCAAAGGGTCTTATTTTGAAGCTAAAGTGGGGATGGGTCTAAATCCTATCAACCAATAGGATTTAGACAATTTTAGGGTATTATTTTAACCTTATCAATTAGATTTAACTCTAAGTTAATTAATCTAACTTTTACCGTGTCTTTTTGTTTTCTTTCACTATATGGTTAATACACTTACTATAACATGCCAAAAGAACCCCAAATTGTTTATTATTAATATATATATCCTTATCCAAGTCATTTGGCCTAACCTTAGATTTTTTAGGAATAAAATAACAATTAATAATATAATATTTGATTTAAAAACTATTTTGTGTCAATTTTGACACTATTTGATATATGATTTTTTTGAAAGTCATAACAGAATTATATGTTCGAACAAAGTTGATTAAATCAACATTAATATATCATAGTAACCTAGAAAATTAGTGGAATTCATAAAAAGTCTCAAATTACATTTATTTTGGTGTTTATAACATCAATTATGTCAATATTTCATTAATAAGATAATTAATGCATCATCATTGTGTCATAAATAAATTAAATTATTTAATGTCTAAAAATTTCAAATAAAATACCATTATGTAGGAAATCTTTTTAGCATTCTAATGAATATTTATAGTCGAATTTATCTTATGTATAACCCCATATTAGAAATGGTTTACTTATTAAACTTTGATTTTAACTATTTTAACCCTTCTTTAAATAAATTAATAATAAATGTCCTAATCTAATCCAAGTGGGCCTAAATGGTCATATTTTATTCCTAAGATTGTATTTGGTCGAATTACACTTTTCCAATAGAATTAGGACATGTGTTAGGGTAATATTAATATCATATTTACCCTTAGTTACCCTATTTACTATTAACCGCGGTAAAAAAAAGTAAAAAGTTACTATTCACCAAAAAATTATTTTTATCTCATTGAACCACATTTTACTTACTGATATCAACCGTGTCTGTCGGATTTTCGAAATTCCATTCACAGAAGTGGTAAAATTAAGTTTTATGCAAAATTCAGTTTTTAACCTACCACTTAGTGGTTTCACTATTCATCAAAAATTGAAAGTTTTCAGAAAAATACCAAAATTTCACCCTAGGCTAATTTCGATATTATGAGTCCAAAAATGAAGTTCATTTTGAAAAATAAGATTTACAGAATTTTAAAAAGTGGTTATTACTATTCATACCGGCTAGTTTTAATAATATTTTAATAGCATATCGTTGTTTAGGGAAACTCGGTATTGCGTATTACACACGCTATCGAGGAAGGTCGTGATTGCGTGTAATGCAAGGCAAGTCAAGGATGCGTGTTGTGCAAGCTCCTTTTGGTGTAGCGTACAACACAAGACATTAATAAAAATAAAAATAATATTTTTTATAAAATCTTGGGCTGTTACACTCGTGATGCACCCAACGTACCCTAATTCCCACCAACTATCTACGTGATGGTTTTCGTCAGTAAATATAAGTGCGCGAGTCATGAAATGAGTCAATGACAATATTTTAGTCAAAGGACCATTACACATGCTTGTAGATAGCAATTTCTGATGACACCATGACATTAAGAATTACTACTGGCAGGTCTGTTCTCATAATCTCCCATCTTGGAGATTACCAAGTGTGAACTCCATGATAGAGAGTCTCTTCTTCTTACGAGTACTCACACATGACAGTCTGTATACTTTGTGTCCTATCATAGTATGTCATCCAACCGTAGAACATTATTTAAGAATATTGTTATTGAATTTCAAGGTTCTCATCATAGCGGGGATCTGCCATGACATTATCAATGTAACAAATATTCTAGGACATTATTATATTATAGTCATGCAGAACAATGAACAATATATAATAAGTGAACATTCATGTAATCAAAGTACAAAACTGTTGGTTCTCAGAACACCAACCCTTACAAACTCCCACTTGTACTAGAGCCAACAGCCTATGACTTTTAGACCGCTAGAAATCGCATGATATTCATGTTTCTACTGAGTCAAGGCTTTAGTCAAAAGGCTCCACCATATTGTATTTCGTGGAAATACTTCTCACTGCAAAATCACCTCTCTGAGAAAAATCCCTTAAGAGATTATACTTCCGAAGACAGTGCTTTGTCCGCTAATGTGTCCTTGGATCTTTTGCAAGTGCCACCACTGCAGTATTATCACAATAGAGTGAGATAGGATCTTTACTTCTCGGTACTACATCTAACTCTTGGACGAAGCTTCGTATCCATACTTCTTCTTTAGCTGCCTCATAAGATGTGATATACTCAGACTCCATTGTAGAATCTGCCACCACACATTGATTTGAGCTCTTCCAGCTCACTACACCTCCATTAAAACTGAATATGTATCCAGTCTTCAACTTCATGTCATCTTGATCAATCTAGAAACTAGCATCTACATGTCCCCTGACAACTATTTCCTCATCGCCTCCATAAACATGGAACATATACTTAGTACGCCTCAGATACTTTAGGATAGTCTTGACTGCCATCCAATGGCGGTCTCATGGATCAGCTTGATATATACCTTCCGCACTTAATGCGTAAGCAACATCTAGCCTCGTACATAGCATAACATACATGACTGGCCCAATCAAAGATGTGTAAGGGATCCTTTCCATTCTTTTTCTTTCCTCATGTGTCTGAGGACACATATTTGGGATAGATGAATTCCATGTGACACTAGAAACAATCCCCTCTTGGACTGTTCCATACTGAATCTCTTTAGTGTCGTGTAAATGTATGTACATTGAATCAAACCCAGCATTCTCTTGGATCTATAACGATGGATCGTGATCCCAAGAATATATGCTACCTCACCCAAGTATTTAATAGAGAAGAATTTATGCAACCATGCCTTAACTGACTGTAAGACAGGTACATTGTTTACAATTAGTAATATTTCATCAACATATACAATTAACAAAATGATTGCACTTCTACTAAACCTTTTGTAGACACAAGGCTCAAGTTCATTCTTATCAAAGCAAAATTCCATTACATCTTCATCAAAACGAATATTCCATGACCTTATTTCTTGATTTAATCCATAAATGGATTTATGAAACTTGCATAACCTATTGGCATCCTTTTGAGTCGCAAACCCTTCAGGTTGTTTCTTGTACACATATTTCTGGAGGATCCCATTAGGGAATTCTATTTTGACATACATTTTCTAAATTTCAAAGTCATGGTAAGAGGAAATGTCCAATAGGATTCTAATGGATTTCAGCATTGCAACCGATGAAAAGGTTTCATCATAGTCAATTCCTTGGCGTTGTCTCAAACCTTTTACTACTAGTCGTGCCTTATAGGTGCTGACATTCCCCTCCATATCCATTTTCTTCTTGAATACCCATTTTTTACTAATAGGATTTACAGAAACTGGAGGATCTACCAAAATCCAGACATGGTTTTGGTACATGGAATCCATTTCAGAATTCGTGAATTTATTCCACTTGGAAAAGCCTATGACTTCAACTTCTTCCTTGTAGGTAAGAGGATCATCATTGTCAACTAATAATGTGTCACCATCCTCAGTGATAATAAAAACATATCATTTTGGTTCTCTCACCTCTCTCGTGATCCTACATAGTTCTTGTGTCTCTGGAACAGATTATTCTTTCATGGGGCATTGTGGAATATGTTCTTGTACCAACTCTTGTGTATCTTGAGCCTTGACTTCATCAATGTCTGTATCTCTCCCACTATCCCTTTTGGAGATGTGCTCCCTCTCAAGGAATATGGCATGTCTTTCCACTGTATCCTTTTTGTCTGAGGGGTTGTATAGGTAATATCCCCTTATTTCCTTGGGATATCCTATAAAGATACACTTTATGCCTTAGGGTGAAAGTTTGTTACCTGAAGAGGCCTTAACAAATGCTTCACTACCCTACACATGTAAATTCGATAACATGTCTTTTCATCCACTCCATAACTCATATGGAGTACCATTTATTGATTTAGTTGGTACTTGGTTTAGTAAGTGTGCTTCTCTTTATAATGTATATCCCTAAAAGGATAATGGAAGACTCGCATGACTCATCATTGATATCACCATGTCCAACAGGGTGTGGTTCCTCCATTCACTTAAACCATTCTACTAAGGTGTATAAGGAGGATTCAGTTGAGATAGAATCCCAATATCCCATAAGAAATCAGTGATGTCCTGATTAAGATATTCTCCCCCACATTCTGAGAAGAGTTTCTTAATCATCTTACTAAGCTGGTTTTCAAATTCCTTCTTGTATTCTTTGAACCGATCAAAAGAATCTGACTTATACCTCATTGAGTATATATATCCATATCTTCTAAAATCATCAGTAAAAGTTATGAAGTACGAGAACCCACCCCTTGATTCAACTGGAAATGGTCCACACACATCTGTCTGAACTAATTATAGAAGCTCTTTATCCATTTCACCTTTCCCACGCAATGGGGCTTTGGTAATTTTTCCTTGTAGACACGCATGACATACACCAAGTGGTTTTAGTTCGAAAGAATCTAAATACCCATCTTGATGTACTTTTGTCAAATGATTCTCATTAACATGACCTAGCCGGTGATTCCAATTTTGGGTGTGGTATTAGTCATTTGAATTAACTTTGTCATCGATTTACATTACTTGGTTTGTGTAGTCTAACACATAAAGGTTGTTATATAAATGCACCCTAGAAAAACAAATGCTATCTTTATAAAAGTAGCAACATTCATTTCCAAAAATGGACATGAATCCATCAGTATATAATCTGGATACTGAAATAATGTTTTTAGTAACAGAAGGAACATAATAACAACCCTTTAACACCATGATCATTCCAGTTGACAATGTGAGGTGGTAGTCCCCAACAGTTACAACAGCATGTCTGGATCCGTTGGCTACTCGTAGATCTACCACACCTCTATCAATCATTCTGAATCTACTTGGTTCCTTTATTTGGATACAGATGTGAGAACCACAACCAATATCTAACATCATGTTAGTTGAAATGAATAGATTTCATTACATAATTAATGCACCTGAAGCTTCCCCTTGCTTCCTTGGTTGGGTGTAGTTTTTCTTCCAGTGGCCCTTTTTTCCACATGCGAAAAAACAGCCTCCTTTTCTCTTTCCTCCCCTTTGATTTTTCTTTTCTTGGAAGGCCTTGAAGAAGCTTTGGGATTACAGATCTTCGCATTCCCTTTAATTTTATTCACCACGAGGACTGAATTCTTTTCACGCTTTATGTCATTTTCCACTTGGCGAATGAGGATAAGAAGATTAGATAGAGGCTTCTCAATGTTGTTCATATTTAAGTTCGCAACAACGTTTGAGAAGCTCTGGGGGAGGGATGCAAGAATGAGATCGGTACCCAGTTCTTTGGGGAGTTTAAACCCTAGAATCCCCAAGCGCTCAATCTATCCAATGAGCTTGACTACATGAATCCGGGCTGGGGCACCCTCTCCAAGCTTGCTCTGGAATAGAGCCTTGGAGATCTCAAACCATTCCTGTCTTTCTCTCTCCTCGTATAGACCATGGAGTTTCTCTAGTAGGCTATAGGAATCCATGTCTTCATGAGACTTCATGAGCTCACTAGACATTGATGACAACATCAAACATTGAACATCGAGTGCATCGCTCAAATTTTGATCATAGACCAGGAAATATTCATCACTCGCCCCTTCGGTAGGTGGATCGGGAAGTGAGGACTCCAACACGTAAAACTTTCTTTCATGGCATAGGATAACCCGAAGTCGGGTAAACCATTTCAGAAAGTTACTACCAGTGAGGATTTTTTTATCTACAATTGATCATAGAGAAAATGTGGTTGACGAGTTTGTCATTTCAATTAGACAAATTAGAATAGAAGATTTATCAGTACTCTCTTGATTACATTTTATGAGAAATAATAAAAAAAATTATTAAGTCTCCCACTATTTAATCAACTCCCAATGGCCATCACCATTGAACTCGGAATGTCCAGTTTCTTTGACATTCTAGTGGAAAGGATCCATATTCCCCTTCACATAACCCCAACAAGGGTTGGTTAAGATTTTTTAAGTCATTTAGGTAGGCAGGTCTTTACCAACTGTGAGCTTACAGTTCCTTAATCTGTTGAGTGTACTCCCCAATCTTGAAATCCTAACTTGGATTTTCTCATCTCATTCCTCCAATATTACATCAAGTCTATCAAGGGTTACTCCTATTGATGTAATATGGTTAAGTCAACACTAAACCTTTCATAAGGCTTCATTTATAAAAGTAAGTTTCCCAACAAGGGTTGGTCAAACACATAGTTTTATTGAGTCTCCCCCTTAATCAAGTAACGGAAGGCATGGCCTTACATAATATGGTATTGAGGGATTTTAAACCTATATGCGTAGTTTTTCATTATCACATGCTTGTTAATATTAAGTGAATATTTCATAAGTGATCAACCATGTTCTGATAATGTTTATGCATAGTTCGGTTCTATTTTATTCCATCTTTGGATGCTTGTTTATTTCATTAATTATTTGATCGTGACAACACATACATAATAAATAAACCATGAAATTAAACAGAAATAAAATAAGATGGTATGATCATGAGATTCTATTGGTTAGCTTATTTAGTGGTTTGATAAGCTAACCTTGACCAAGGGAAAAACACCTTGAATCGATGGTTCGTGTTTTGCAGCTCCCACCTTTCCACCTTTGTATCTTCTTGGGTTGGTTTCACCTCAGTTTCGGGTTTTGAACCGTCTCCTATGGCTTGGGAGATCCTCCATTACATGGGTTTACATTAAAGAAACCATTGGCACATAGGCCCAACATTTTATTGGAATAAGGATCATAGGAAAATAAATTTAAATGAAACCACACACACATACTAAGGGTCTTTGGTCTAGCTCATGATTATCCATTGCATGCAACTACATTTACGCATATTTAGAATTGAAATTCTTTTAATAATTCTATTTATACAAGATATGTCCCACTTGAATTCAATTAATTATGATATTATATTTAATCAATTCCTTATCTTAAATTCCTTTCTGAATTTCCTTGAGATTCTTCTCATCTATATTCCTTGTACAGGTATTTGTACTTTTGGAGGAAACATGGTGAAATTTTTGGAAAGTACACAGAGTATATTTTATATTTACACGGTGTGTATTAATTTTCATCTTTTATCCAAATTACACATCGGGGGCTTTGGTGTGTTTTTGGTACTTTGGATGTTTTTGAGTACACGACGTGTAGATAAATCATACCTGGCGTGTATTCCTTGTTACACGGTAACCGGCCTAGAGATCCCGTGTACGTGGTATGCGACTTCTCCCTTGTACACAGTTTCACTTGGGTCGGATCGGACTACACGACATGTTGCTCCAAGATACACTCCGTGTATTCTGGTTCCCACATGTCATTTAATTCTTGTCAACACAAGGTGTTAAATACTTCGGTTTCGTCAATTTACATGGTGTGGTTTGGCAGACCAGTACCGGTTCGTTGAACCTAAGTACAGGGTATGTATATTTTCATTACACGTCGTGTATTCCTGTGTTGTACACACATAAAAAGTGGCTCCTCCGGATGAGATCCTCATTTTTATTTTAATCAAAATTAAAATTAAATGTCTGTTTCTGTGATATGAATCAAGAAACGAAGGAGGAAGAACAGATCTCGTTTATTCGGATTTATTTAATGAATTATTTCTAATTGAATCAAATATAAATACGTAAATTATCAAAGAAAATTAAATAACTATAATCAATGTTGTAACCTCCCTCTAATAACATTTCAATTTTCTGATCATAGCGGAAGCGTGTGGGTGAATGTTCCAACTTGGATTTTTTTCATTAACAATGATAAATCTGGGATTAATATGACAATAAATTCCAGTCTGCACAGATCGAATCACATAAATGGACAAAGAAAAGGAATGTCTAGGAACCACAAAGTAGGATTGTTACATGTTGATTATAATATATTTAATCAATTTAAAAGAAACATCTTTTGGGTTTTATTTCTTCATTGATGTTCTTGATCACGTTCTGATGTGATTCTTCATTGCGTCGCAGAAGCCATGTGTAGACTTCCTCTAGCAGTGATCCACATGTGTACCTCGTATCTCAGGACGTCGCCAAAGGAGTCTCCGGGTGCTAGCGTGGAGAAACCATTGCTTGCGTTGTCCACCTTGGATCATCTTGATCCATTGTAAGAGGATCTCTCTCGGACTTGAGTGAATTCTTGGAGGGAGAGGTTCTTCCGGCCATGAAAGAATTCTCTAGATTTGTTAGTCACAATTATTCTCTTATGTGTTTGAAATGAGTTGTGGTTTTGAGGATATTTATAATTAGGTTTGAGGTTGTAGAGTTATGACAAAAAATAAACATGTTACACATTTTATTTATTTAATTGACTCTTATTTAAAACCCACATGTTGAATAATTAATTCCTTGACATCTGCCAATACTGATTATAATAAATATCATTTAAAACAATATTATATCCTCAAAATCCCGATTGGAAAAACTACACAGTGTGTATTAATAAATACATAGAGTGTAATTTATTTTCATTGAAAACTACACACGCGTGTACATTCAATTTACACGGCGTGTATATCTTGTTTTCATTTATTCATTTCCTTTCCATAAAAAAACTACACGGAATGTAATTATTAATTCACGGTGTGTACTTGTTTTCCCTGAAAAACTACACAGCGTGTAATCTTAAATACACAGCGTGTATATCTTGTTTTTCATTTCCTTCTTCCTCCATCATTAAAATGATTTAGGCTTACTTGAAAAATTATTAAACCACGTACGGGAATAATCTTTATTCTACTTGAGATACTTGAATACACTTAGTGTGTGACCCTCTAGGACTCTTTCTCGTTGGCATTAGGTGGGCTTGCCTAAAGTCCAAAATTACTATCTAGCAACGGTTCAAGGAACCCAAGATAAAGAAGTTGACGCCGCATTGACATATCACCTCATGTGAATGCTTACTGTGTAATTTAATCTTTTTGTCTAGATATCTCATCAAGCTGGTTTCATGGTAGTGTCATAAACCTATATGCTTGATTTGTCGTTCTTTGACTTCTTAAAATAAAATCATCGTTTACACCATGGCCATGTAATTCAATGTGACAGTTCTATTTCAATCAAAAGGGTCGAGATATCAAATTCTATAAATGGAAAGGACAAATACATCCTTGACTTAACCATTAAAAACATGTCACTCGTGAAGCACCCAATGTACCTAACTTCCCGCCAACTATCTGCGTGACGGTTTTCATCAGTAAATCTAAGTGTGCGAGTCATGACATGAGTGAATGATAATATTATAGTCTAAGGACCATTACACACGTGCGTAGATAGAAATGTATGATGACACCAAGACATGCAGAATTACTACTGGTGGGTCTGTTCTCATAATCTCCCATCTTGGAGATTACCAAGTGCGAACTCCATGAGAGAGAGTCTCACCTTCTTACGAGTACACGCACATGATAGTATGTATACTATGTGTCCTATCATAGTATGCCATCCAACCATAGAACATTATTTAAGAATATTATTATATCATTTCAAGGTTCTCATCATTATGGGGATCTGCCATGACCTTATCAATGCAAAAAATATTCTAGGACATTATTATATTATAGTCATGCAGAACAATGAAAAATATATAAAAAGTGAACATTCATGTAATCAAAGTACAAAACAGTTGGTTTTCATGAAACCAACCCTTAAACCTTACACGTCCTCTTCATGAAACATTTTACACGCCCAAGTCATTGAGATTGGCACCAGTTCCCGACATTCCTCCTTTTAATATCCACTGGCTATATCCATTCATCCAAAGAACATTCAACCAAAAAGTTCACTCTAGCACTCTAGCATAAGTAGGAATGCATATATTAATAGTGGTAGCTCGAATGTCCCTTAAAAAAACATCACTATGAAGTTAGATTCCTAAATAACTGATCGTATCGTATTCATCGAGTACCATGAATGATCTGTACTCCTTGACGAATACTCAGTTACAGAAATTTCATCCTACAGAAGTTGTATAAGTTCTAGAGAACTGTTAGCCACCTCCTCTATCCAGTCCTTAGCCGTCTGTGAGTCGGGCTCACCTTGGAACCTGAGGGTAATCTAATGTTGAAACACGTTTAAAGCACTAAGACCACATGTTTCCTCTACCGGGTCTCACCTCGACGAGGTCTACAGAGATTTGCAGAGGCAGAAAGTTATCTCAAGGTTCATCAGACCTTTCCAAGTCCTCAGTAGAGTTGGCAAGGTGGCTTACCGCATAGATCATCCACCTTAGTAGCACCGGGTGCACGACGTCTTCCATGTATCTCAGCTGAGTAGATGCGTGGAAGACCCTTCTCACATCATCAAACATGGGTAACTGGATGTTAATGATGGGTGACTTTCACGGAGTTTCCGATGGAGATTGAGGATTGATAGGAGTGGGTCCTACATGGACGGTCGATACCTCTGGTGCACGTTCACTAGCAGCACAAGAACCTCCAAGAGAGAACAAGGGAGTGGGAGGCTCAGATGTGTGCTCAGTAACCCCAATTGTTCTCTTAGTTCGAGTTGTATCTTACAAGGACATAAATCCCTAAGGTGGGGATAATGTAAAGACCCAGATTCTATATAAATTTGTTTTTTCTTAAATACATGGAAATTTAACGAGTCTGTGAAAATTAACAGCACATGATTCCGAGACCTGGTGTTCCCAGCATCAATTTCTGATGTTCTTTTTGATACATTAAGTAAACGTACCATCAGTTTTATTATAACTTTTTAATCGGTGCTTGGAATTGAAATCTGAGGGCACCGTTGAACTCGTAGCACCTGAATTCTCTTAAAAAGACTATCACTTTGACAGTAGTGGGTCGAGAATAAAATATAGTTTTGGGGTTTTTAGAGATTGAATTATATAAAAATAACGTGTGTTGTTTTATTTTTATTTGATGTTTAAAATCTCCTCACGGAAGTTGGAGGTGGGACCACCACACCTTAACCTCCCATGAGAGTTTATGGTGTTGGGGACCACACGAACCTAACCTCTCATGGGAGGTTATGACGTGGGGACCACACGGAGATAAACTCCCCTATTAATGGTGGAAGAGGAAAACCCTTCAACTCCCCTCATTAATGAGGGTCAGTTTCTCCACACCCTCCCTCAATTATGGTGCCCCCTTCACTTTAATTAAATTGTGTCAACTCCCATAATAAACTTGTTTCAATCCTCCACAATAATTAGGTGAAGCCAATTAATTTATTTCACCATTTTAATTTATGTGCCAACAAAATAATAGATAAAACTCTTTATTATTATTTTCATTGGCATATTGGTGGAAACATGGGAGAAGAGGGAAGAACTCTCCCAATGAAGAATGAAGAACACTGAACATTATCCTAAGAGCTTCTATCGGAGTGGGATGTCTTCAACCGACCTACCCTCTGCATGGTTTTCAACGAGCCAATGCAGCTCGGGATTGGAAGAGTGCATCGGACGCGATGAACAACAATCCTCATTGTCTACTTTTTGTGACTCCATCACCAAATGACGAACGATGATCAAAGGTAGGGGGTTTATTTTTGGGTAACTTTCCTTTTTATTTTTCTCTTCTTCGGATTAGAATGGAATATTTTCTTGGTTGTAAAACAATTTTTGTTCATCTTTCTTACTCTCTGATGAGCCAAGTGTTACCGCCCTAAACGCGGAGGGTGCGGGCCAGACCAACATGTCCCAACCCCCCGGTTATTCTTTTTTGTGTTGTTTCTCGGAATGGCGACAAAGCAGCGTTGAAGGCAAGAAAGTCACAGGCAAAGGTTGTGCTTCCCATGGCCTTCGCGAACTGCACCGCCCTCGCGGCGTTTTGGTGCCCCGACCAAGCTGGCTCCATGGGCTAAACCACCAACGACCTCCCGCGTGCCCAGCCGCACCATCATCGGCCTCCCGTGTGCCCTGACCGATCCCCCCGGCCTACGCCGGCCCGGGCCGTGCCGATCCGTGCTGGCCCGAACCGCGCCTGCTCAGCTTCCCGACCACTTTCCAGCTTGGTCGCGCCCTGCACTGTCGCCCGCTAGCCTACCTGGCACCCTTCCCGACCGCCTGATGGCCGACCTGGAACCCTACCCGGCCGCCTGCCGGCCTGCCCAGCCACCTGCTGGCCTGCCTGACAGCATGCCCGATCGCCACCCAACTGAACTCGCGCCCTAGCTACGCCAGCCCCTCGTGCTGCCCCGCAGCCCCCCTTGCAGTTCCCTGGAAGAACTGGTCCGTCCTCGCCCTTCGGGATGATCCGTGTTGGGTCTCACCCTCATGATGATTCGTGCCAAACCGGCCCCAAGCTTATGCTGAACTGCCCACGTGGCTTGCTGGGCGGGGCCCGACGGGCCGTGCCGAGCTAATAGGCTGTCCCGCGCAATGGGTCGGTCTAGACCCAACAGGTCTGACCGGGTCAACCCTGTAACACCCGAGACTTTTGTGAAAAATATTTTGTGTTTATGTTATATAAATCATCAAAGAAATCTTTCACTACACACAACACTAGCTTGGCTTGCTTTACACACAACTGCGGCCTTCCTCGATAGCTTGCGTCGTACGCAATACTGAGTTTCACTAAACAAAGATATGCTATAAAAATATTATTAAAACTAGTTGTTATGAATAGTAATAACCACTCTTTGAAATTTTGTAAATTTTATTTTTCAAAATGTACTTCATTTTTGGATTCAGAATATCGAAATTAGCTTAGGGTGAAATTTTGGTATTTTTCGGATAACATTCATATTCTTATGAATAGTGAAAATTATTAAATTTTAATTAAAAACAACTTTTTTAATCGAAATAATTAATAGTGATAAATTATTAATTTGAGTGGTTTTGAAGTATATTTAGAATATATTTTTACAATTTAATAAAATATTGTTCATTGGATGTATTTTCACATTTAAACCAGACATAAACAGGTGTCAATCTTTTGATAGTTATTATCTCTTAAAAACACGCTATTTGTCTTGATGACGGGAATTAATTTTTAAATCAGTTAATGTAACTGATATGTTTTGAATTTGGTAAAATAAAAATCATTTTTTAATTCATAATATCAAATATAGCTGAGGCCTAATTTTTGGTATTTTTCTGGAAACTTTCATATTTTGATGAATAGTAAAACCACTAAGTGGTAGTTAAAAAACTGAAAATTTGCATAAAACTTAATTTTACCCCTTCTGTGAGTGGAATTTCGAAAATCCGAGTGACACGGTTAATATCAAGGACTAAAATGTGGTTCAATGAGATGAAAATTATTTTTGGTAAATAGTAACTTTTTACTTTTTTACCACAGTTAAAAGTAAATAGGATAGTTAAGGGTAAAATGATATTATTATTACCCTAACACATGTCCTAATTCTATTGGATAAGTTAATTCGCCCAAAAAAACCTTAGGAATAAAATATGATCATTTAGGCCCACTTGGAATAGATTATGACATTTATTATCCATTTATTTAAAGAGGGGTTAAAATAGTTAAAATCAAAGTTTAATAACGAAAGAATTTTTAATATAGGGTTATACATAAGATAAATTCTACTATAAATATTCATTAGAAATATACAACAATTTACTACATAATGGTATTTTATTTGTTATTTTTTGACTTAAAATGATTTAATTTATTTATGATACAATGATAATGCAGTAATTATCTTATTAATGAAATATTGACATAATTGATGTTATAAATACCCAAATAAATGTAATATGAGACTTTTTATGAATTACAATAATTTTATATGTCAATATTACATGTTAGTATTTATTTAATTAAATTTTTTCGAACTAATAATTTTGTTATTATTTTCACAAAAATAAATTACCAAATAGTGTCAAAATTGAGATAAAATAGTTTTTAAAACAAATACTATATTATTAATTGTTATTTTATACCTAAAAATCTAATGTTCGGCCAAATGACTTATATAATGTTATTTATATTAATAATAATCTAATTGGGGTTCGTTTGTCTTGATATAGTAAGTTTATTAACCTTATATTGTAAGAAAACAAAAAGACACGGTAAAAGTTAAATTATCTAACTTAATGTAAAATCTAAATGATAAGGTTAAAATTGATACCAAAACTTGTCTAAATTATATTGGCTGAGAGTATTTCGACCCATTCCCACATTAGCTTCTAAATATATCAATTTGGAGCTATTAAAAAGCGAATTTCACTTTATAATAAAATAATAGTTTTAGTTATTCCAAAGGTGCCCCTCTCCTCCCTTATAAAAGGGAACCTCCTCCCTCTCTTCCTCACACCACTTTGTGCCTTTAATCTCATCCAACCCCTGAAAATATCTCCTCTCCACATCCCTAGAAACATCCTAGAGGTCCTGGTCTTCTTCAAAGACCAATTTTAGTGCTCTAAGAGGCGGTCTCAAAGAGGCGCTTCAAATAAGAGGTAATGCCTATTACCGATTCTTTCAACTTTATTTATTCTTCCACTTCTTCTTCTTTAGTTGTTTCATTTTGAATTAATAACATCAGTGTCACTCATATTCTTATATTTTATTATAAGTATTAAACAACCCTATTTCACCATCTATCCATCCTACGGAAAACAAAATCACCACGCGTGCGTACGTATGGAATACCGTCTCCACGCATGGTGTAATCTATTTTCCACCACCACCTTACTTGGATGGGTATAATGGTGTAAATAATAACTATATGTGATTATTGTAAAGTTATATTGATTATGAAATAATATACATACACTCCAATACAATTCCACGATCATGGGAACGATATCATCGCTCGTGCGTACGTACGGAATATCGTCTCCATGATGTGATGTGACTCGTTATACATGATCTTCATTTCATAATGATAATATAAATGAATTGAGTGAATGAATATGATATATATTACACTAATACCATTCTGGAAATGAGGTATCTATAACCTAAAAATAAAAATAATAATTTATTCGACAAAACGCGCATAAGAAAAAAAAGTAATAAACACCCGAATAACAAGTAGTAATGAAATATTACTAATAAGAAACTAAGATTATGACCATATATGATATCATAAAAATAAGTATGATTCTGGAATAAGTCAATAACATTATTTAAATCATTATACAGGAGGTTTGGACACTTATGAAGCAAATCAAACCTAAGGTAAGAGAAAATATCACAATCTCATTTTATCCGAGATTGTTTATACTTTGGTATTTACTGGGGTGTATTTTATAATCCAAATCCATGTTTCCTCAATATGTAATATTGCTTCCATCCACCTAAAATTGTTTAAATCCAATTTTACCATTTGGTGAGTTTTTAGTAAAAGATATAAAAGGAATCTTTTGTCATTTTTCGTAAGAGGTACTTTTTGACTTTTCCAACAAAAGTACGGGAAGAATGGTCATTTTAACTTATACGGCATGAATGGATTTTTAAAACATTATTTCCAAGAATCTTACGTTACAAGTTTTCATGTTTATTTTTAATCAACTTCTTTTCGTTTAAAATTTTATGACATATTATGAAAGGAAAATGTTTTTGAAGTAGAAAGTATATTTTCCTCAAGAATGGAGTTCAAGTTTTTTTTAATCAAAATAATTTTCCATCTAAGATAATATTGGGTTCTATTTCTATCCTATTATTACATTGATTTGATTATGTTGTGATGGAATTATTTTTATGAATTCCTTTATCTTATATAAATTTTTTTATGATGTCACGATGTTTAAGAATCCCATTTTTATTACATGGGTTATGAAATGATGTATGATTTATGATTTTGTGGAACATATAAGAATGGTATAATTATGAGATGGGTGGGACCTATATCTCCCTCCAATTCATTGGGTAAATATTTTATATCTCATGAGATATACATGGCTGGAATGGCAGGTTAAACCGGTTCAGTGAAACAGGACTGGAACGAGGAGTGAACTCGGTTCAAAAATGGAATTTGTCCACTAAGATAGTCTTGGAAATGAGTCTTGACTAAGAAGAAATGATTCTATATGATTATGTGTGTATGCCAAAAAGTTTCATGCTTTAATTTATGATTATTGGGATTTCATTTCACTACTATGATTTATCCCATGTTATGAAATTATGCTCTCTTTTGCAGGTTAAGATTTCAAAAATGTTATGTTCTTATGAATATGATGTGATTGATATTTCTTTTGTTTACCCTTACTGAGAATTTGAGCACAACCTTTTGTATGTTTTCTTTCCCCAGGTCAGGAAGAAGATTATTAAGGAAGATATGCCAAAAGGTACTATAGATATGATGAAATAAATGGGAGACAGTGTAGACGCTCTATGAACCAGTTGTTTATGTTTCCCAATTTCTAAAGACACTATAACTATACGGTCCTTTCATGGTTTTGTTATATGTTGTAATAAGTATGCTTAAATTTTGAAGTAATAAAAATGTATGTAATGTATGGTTCGTTATAGTTGGTATCAGAGGAAAGGTATTGTCATCCTTTGGAAACTAGGATGTGAAAGCCTTAGTAAGAACCCTAGGGATAATTCTAAGCATAGAACACAATCTTAGTGTTTTAGAAATGGACATGAATAACCTATGATAAGATCTTAAGTGTGAAATTTTATTCGTGATTATGTGGTTTTCCTATTATAATTAGTGTTCCTCACACTATTCTTCTTGGTTTTAGTCAATGGATGGAACCCGAAGGAACCGTGTTAATGCGGAATGTGACGGGCAATGAAATGATTGTCCCCCTGAGCAACCAAACGTTATGGGAGTTGGAATGAAAAATCTTGTAGCCATGCTCACACAACTTTCTCAATCTATGAATCATGCAGGACTTCCAAATGATCAAAGGAAGGAGCAACATTCTGTTGAATCCTTCATGAGGCAGCGTCCACCTTCTTTCAGCTGGTCTACTGATCCATTAGTTTCTGAACAATGGATTAGTACTACTGAAAAGATATTTTCAGTTATTCAATGTTCTGAACATGATAAAGTCATCCTAGCAGTGTATCGTTTGGAAGGAGATATTGACCAATGGTGGAATCTTATTAAGAATACGAGGAAAAGGGGTGAAATTGATTCCATGGAATCAGACGAGTTCAAGAACTTATTTTTCAATAAGTACTTCCCTCGTATTCTCCGAACAAAAATGGTGAAAGAGTTTCTTGAACTGAAAAAAAAGGATGATGAATCTGTTGGTACCTATGAAGCAAATTTTACAAGACTTGCAAGGTACGCTTCTTGTATTATTATCAAACCTGAGAGTAAGATCGATCGATTCTTTAATGGCTTAAAACCAAGTCTTCAAAGGGCCTTAGACATAAGGGACTTCAATAGCTACAAGGAAATCATTCGATGTGCTCTCAAAGTTGAGATGGAGATTGGAGTAACCCATCAGTCATATGGGTTTGATAAGAATATGAAAATGGAAGTCAAAGGAAAATCTAAAGAACACACTGAAAAGAATATGAGATTTCCCTTATGCTCAATGTGTGGAAAGAAACATGGAGGGAGCTGCCTTAAAGGGACAAGTAAATGTTTCAAATGTGGAAAGGAAGGTCATCGGGAATTTGAATTCCGTAATGATGGGAAGAATATGTCTAATGATGTAAACAAAGGAAGGGACACATAGAATGAACCTAATAAACTTCAATGTTTCAAGTGCAATGTGATGGGGCATTATGCAAATAAATGCCCTAATCCAAGGGTTGTTGATGATGATCGACATCAAAAAAATCTTAAGGCTAAAGAAAAAGGAATGTCACATGCAATTTCTATCAATGATGATGAGTATGATAATGATGTGGTGAAAGGTACACTTACCATCCACTCTAAAGTAGCAAATGTTTTATTTGATTCTGTATCCACCCAATCTTTTATTTCTGAAGATTTTTCTAAGAGTATCACCGTATTACCTCAACAATTAGATGTTGAGTTAGCTGTGACAACCCCTAATGGCACAACAGTCGCATCAAATGTTTATAATTCTTCCCCGATTGAAGTTTCTGGGAAAGTGCTTCCTGCAAATCTTGTGATCCTTCCTATAGTGGAATTTGATGTGATTCTTGGCATGAATTGGATTTTTTTATATGGAGCTCATATCAGTTGCCAAAGAAGTGAAGTCACATTATATATTCGAGATCAATCTATGATCGTCTATCGATGCAAAGATGAACATAACCTTCCAGTGGAAATTTTTTCCATCTTATGGGTCTTGATTCCACTGAATGAAGGTTATCTATCTCAAATGGTTGGTGAGAAACTCACAATTAAGAATATTACCATTGTACGGGAGTTTGATGATGTCTTTCTAGAGGAATTGTCGGGTCTTCCACCAAATCGTGATGTTGAGTTTTCAATATAACTCATACCAGGTGCTTTTCCTATTTCAAATACACCTTATGAAATGGCCCCAATTGAGTTGCAGTAATTGATGAAGCAACTCCAAGAGAATCTTGATAAGGGATTCATACGCCCTAGTGCGTCACCTTGCGGAGAACCTGTTCTATTTTTTAAGATGAAAGATGGATCAATGAGACTCTGCATTGATTATCGAGAACTTAACAAGATCACTATCAAGAACAAATATCCTCTCCCATGCATTGATGACTTATTTTAACAACTATGTGGAGCTCAATACTTTTCCAAGATTGATCTTCGTTCAGGGTATCATCAATTAAGGGTCAAAAGGGAGGATATACCAAATACGGCTTTCCGTACAAGGTATGGACACTATGAATTTATAGTGATGCCATTTGGTCTTACTAATGCCCATGTTATCTTCGTGGATCTGATGAATAGAGTCTTTAGAGATTATCTTGATCAATTTGTGGTAGTCTTTATAGACGATATTATTTTCTATTCAAAGAGCAAGGAAGAACATAAAGATCACTTAATAAGTATATTGAAGACCCTGAGAAAGGAAAAGCTTTATGCCAAATTTACCATGTGTGAATTTTGGCTTCTAAAAGTTTCATTTTTGGGTCACATAATCTCAAAATAGGGGATATCTATGGATCCAGCAAAAATAGAGTTTATTAAAAGATGGTCGAGACCAACAACAGTAACTGAGATCCGAAGTTTCCTTAGTTTGGCTGGATATTATCGATGTTTTGTGAAATATTTTTCATGATTATCTAACCCACTCACCAGGTTGACTCGGAAAGGAGTTAAGTTTGTTTGGACGGAGGAATGTGAAGAGAATTTCAAGGAGTTGAAAAGAAGGTTATCCAGTGCACCTGTGCTCACACTGCCTTGTAGTGGAGAAAGGTTTGTGATATACAGTGATGCATCCAAGAAGGGGATGGGGTGTGTTCTTTTGAAAAATGATATGGGGATATCTTATGCCTCATGACAGTTGAAAATCCATGAGAAAAATTACCCAACACATGATTTTGAGTTAGCTGTGGTAATATTTGCATTAAAGATTTGGAGGAATTATCTTTATGGATAAAGGTGTGACATTTGTACTGATCATCAAATTTTAAAGAATATTTTCACACAAAAGGAGCTGAATATGCACCAAAGAAGATGGTTGGAACTAAGGATTACGACTGCTCAATTCATTACCACCCTGGGAAAGAAAACAAGGTGGCAGATGCATTAAGTCGACAAGACCATGCTAGCTTATCCATGATGAGGATCACAAAAGATCCAATATTTATGGATTTACAAAGGATGGATCTTGGAATTTTAATGGAAGGGGGAAAATCGTATCTTTCTCAAATGAATGTTCAACAATCTATACATGTAAGGATTAAAAAGGAACAGAAAGAAGATGCAGAGTTACAAAAGAAGGTGAGAAATATTCCTGAATTCAACCTTGATTGTGATGGGATAATAAAGTTCAGGAATCGGGTTTGTGTTCCTCCCATCCCAGAATTAAAGAAGGAGCTGCTGGATGAGGCTCATAGTTCTTCATTATCTATTCATCCTGGAAGAACAAAGATGTATAGGGACCTGAAAGAGTACTTCTGGTGGGATGGCATGAAAAGAGATGTTGCTGAATATGTCTCTCGATGCTTGGTTTGTCAGCAAGTTAAAGCTGAGAGACATAAGTTTAAGGGGATGTTACAACCATTACCCATACCTGAATGGAAATGGGAAAACATCACTATGGACTTTGTCAAAGGACTTCCTAAAACAACCAAAGGCAATAATGCTATCTGGGTCATAGTTGATCGTCTTACAAAGTCTGCACACTTCATTGCTATTAGAGAGGATTTCTCTCTGGATCAGCTTGCCAGGATATATATAAAGGAAGTGGTAAGATTTTATGGAGTACCACTTTCTATTATATCTGATCGGGATCCGAGATTTACCTCGATGTTCTGGAAAAGTCTTCAGCATACTCTAGATACAGAGTTGAGTTTTAGCACTACGTATCATGCTCAGACAGACAGTCAGTCTGAGAGAACAATTCAAACTCTAGAAGATATGTTGAGAGCTTGATCTATGGATTTCAAAGGTGGTTGGGATAAATACCTACCTTTGGTGGAATTTTCTTATAATAATAGCTTTCACTCCAGTATTCATATGGCTCCTTATGAAGCTCTCTATGGAAAGAAATGCAGGACTCCAACTTGCTGGGATGAAGTTGGGGAAAGAAATCTATTAGGACCTAATCTTGTTGATGAGATAGCAGAAAAGGTCTGATCTATTCAACAACACATAAGAGCAGCTCAGAGTCGACATAAAAGTTATGCCGACAACTGAAGAAAAGACCTATAATTTGAAGTTTTTGATAAAGTGTTCTTACGAATATCTCCCTGGAAGAGGGTCATGAGATTTGGAAAGAAGGGGAAGTTGAGCCCTAGATATATCAGTCCTTTCGAAATACTATATTGTGTTGGAAAGGAAGCTTACCGATTGGCACATCCACCGAATCTCTCTCAAGTTCACGATGTGTTCCATGTATCTCTCCTGAGAAAGTGCCTACATGATCCTTCACATGTACTCAGCTCAGAAGTTGTACCACTGGAGCAAGATCTTTCTTATGAAGAACAGTCGATAGAGATTCAAGATCGTAGTGAAAAAGTCCTACGGAACAAGACCACTCGCTTGGTGAACGTTTTATGGAGGAACCACCAATTAGAAGAAGCTACATGGGAGCTTGAGGATATGATGAGGGAGAGGTATCCTCATCTTTTTGTTACAAAGTGACGAATTTCGAGGGCGAAATTCCTTTTAAGGGGGGAAGAATGTAACACCCGAGAATTTTGTGAGAAATGTTTTGTTTTTATGTTATGTAAATAATCAAAATAATCTTTCACTACACACAACACTAGCTTGGATTTATTTACACGCAACCGCGGCCTTCCTCGATAGCTTGTGTCGTACGCAATACCGAGTTTCACTAAACAACGATATGCTATTAAAATATTATTAAAACTAGCCGTTATGAATAGTAATAACCACTTTTTGAAATTTTTAAAATTTTATTTTTCAAAATGATATTCATCTTTGGATTCATAATATCAAAACTATCTGAGGGTGAAAGTTTGGTATTTTTCGGATAACGTTCATATTCTGATGAATAGTGAAAATTATTAAATTTTAATTAAAAACAACTTTTTTAATCGAAAAAATTAATAGTGATAAATTATTAATTTTAGTGGTTTTAAAGTATATTTAGAATATATTTTTACAATTTAATACAATGTTGTTCATTGGATGTATTTTCTCATTTAAACCAGACATAAACAAGTGTCAATATTTTGATACTTATTATCTCTTAAATACACGCTATTTGTCTTGATGACGGGAATTAATTTTTAAATTAGTTAATGTAACTGATATGTTTTTAATTTGGTAAAATAAACATCATTTTTGAATTCATAATATCAAATATATCTTTGGCCTAATTTTTGGTATTTTTCTGGAAACTTTCATTTTTTGATGAATAGTGAAACCACTAAGTGGTAGTTAAAAAACTGAATTTTTTCATAAAACGTAATTTTACCGCTTCTGTGAGTGGAATTTAGAAAATCCGAGAGACACGGTTAATATCAAAAACTAAAATGTGGTTCAATGAGATGAAAGTAATTTTTGGTGAATTGTAACTTTTTACTTTTTTTACCACGGTTAAAAGTAAATAGGATAGTTAGGGGTCAAAATGATATTATTAATACCCTAACACATTTCCTAATTCTATTTTATAAGTGTAATTCGACCAAAAACAACCTTAGGAATAAAATATGACCAATTAGGCCCATTTGTATTAGATTAGGACATTTATTGTCCATTTATTTAAAGAAGGGTTAAAATAGTTAAAATCAAAGTTTAATAACTAAAGCATTTTTAATATAGGGTTATACAAAAGATAAATTAGACTATAATTATTAATTATAAATCTAAAATTTTTTCCTACATATTGGTATTTTATTTGTAATTTTTATACTTAATATAATTTAATTTATTTATGATACAATGATGATGCAGTAATTATCTTATTAATGAAATATTGACATAATTGATGTTATAAATACCCAAATAAATGTAATTTTAGACTTTTTATAAATTCCTATAATTTGTAATGTTAATATGACATGTTGGTATTTATTTAATTAAATTTTTTCTAACTAATAATTATGTTATGAATTTCACAAAAATCAATTACCAAATAGTGTCAAAATTGACATAAAATGGTTTTTAAAACAAATACTATATTATTAATTGTTATTTTATTCCTAAAAATCTAATGTTCGGCTAAATAACTTAGATAAGGTTATATATATTAATAATACACTACTTGTGGTTCTTTTTGTTTGATATAGTAAGTTTATTAACCTTATAGTGTAAGAAAACAAAAAGACACGGTAAAAGTTAAATTATCTAACATAAAGTGAAATCTAAATGATAATGTTAAAATTGATACCTAAAATTGTCTAAATTCTATTTTATGAGAGTATTTCGACCCATACCCACCTTATATTCGAAATATATCAATTTGGATCCATTAAAAACCGAATTTGACTTTATAATAAAATAATATTTTTAGTTATTCCAAAGGTGCCCATCTCCTCCCTTATAAAAGGGAACCTCCTCCCTCTCTTCCTCACACCACTTTGAGCCTTCAAGATCGGCCAACCCCTAAAAATATATCATCTACACTTCCCTAGAAACATCCTAGAGGTCCTGGTCTTCTTCAAAGACCAATTGTAGTGCCCTAAGAGGAGGTCTTCAAGAGGCGCTTCAAAGAAGAGGTAATGCCCGTTACCGATTCTTTCATCTTTATTTATTCTTCCACTTATTCTTATTTAGTTGTTTCATTATGAAGTAATTACATAAGTATCACTAATATACTGATATGTTATTATAAGTATGAAACAACCCTATTTCACCATCTATCCATCCTATGGAAAAGGAAATCACCACGCGTGCGTACGTACAGAATACCGTCTCCACGCTGTGGTGTAATCTATTTTCCACCGCCACCTTAATTGGATGGGTATAATGGTGTAAATAATAACTATATATGATTATTGTAAATTAATATTTATTATTAAATAATATACATACACTCCAATACAATTCCACGATCATGGGAATGATATCATCGCTCGTGCGTACATACGGAATACCATCTCCACGATGTGATGCGACTCGTTATACATGATCTTCATTGCATAATGATTATATAAATGAATTGAGTGAATTAATATGATATATATTACACTAATACCATTATTTAAATGAGGTATCTATAACCTAAAAAGAAAAATAAGAATTTATTTGACAAAACGCGCATAAGAACAAAAAGTAATAAACACCCGAATAACAATTAGTAATGAAATATTACTAATAAGAAGATAAGAATATGACCATATATGATATCATAAAAATATGTATGATTATTTAATAAGTCAATATCATTATTTAAATCATTATAAAGGAGGTTTGGACACTTACGAAGAAAATCAGACCTAAGGTAAGGGAAAATATCACAATCTCATTTTATCCGAGATTGTTTATTCTTTGAAATTTACTGGGGTGTATTTTATCATCCACATGCATGTTTCCTCAATATGTAATATTGTTTTCATCCACCTAAAATTTTTTAAATCCAATTTTACCATTCGGTGAGTTTTTAGTAAAATATATAAAAGGAATCTTTTTTCATCTTTCATACGAGGTACTTTTTGACTTTTCCGAAAAAAGTATGGGAAGAATATTTTTTTAACTTATACGGCTTGAATGGATTTTTAAAACATTGTTTCCAAGAAGATTACTTTACAAGTTTTCACGTTTATTTTTAATCAACTTCTTTTAGTTTAAAATTGTATCAGATATTAAGAAAGGAAAATGTTTTTTGAAGTAGAAAGGATGTTTTCCTCAAGAATGGAGTTTATGTTTGTTTTTATCAAAATTATTTTCCATCTAAGATAATATTGGGTTATTCTTATATCCCTATTATTACATTGATTTAATTATGTTGTGATGGAATTATTTTTATGAATTACTTTATCTTATATGGATTGTTTTATGATGTCACGATGTTTAAGAATCTCATTTTTATTACATGGGTTATGCAATGATGTATGATTTATGATTTTGTGGCACACATAAGAATGGTATCATTATGAGATGGGTGGGACCTATATCTCCCTCCAATTAATTGGGTAAATATTTTATATCTCATGAGATAGACATGGCTGGAACAGTAGGTTAAACCGGTTCAGTGAAACTGGACTGGAACGAGGAATGAACTCGGTTCAGAAATGGACTTTATCCACTAAGATAGTCTTGGAAATGAGTCTTGACTAATAATAAATGATTCTATATGATTATTTGTGTATTCCACAAAGTTTCATGTTTTAATTTATGATTATTGGGATTTTATTTAACTACTATGATTTATCCCATGTTATGAAATTATGCTCTCTTTTGCAGGTTAAGATTTCCAAAATGTTATGTTCTTATGAATATGATGTGATTGATATTTCTTTTTTTTTTACCCTTAATAAGCATTTGAGCTCACCCTTTTGTATTTTTTCTTTCCCCAGGTCAGGAAGAAGGTTATTAAGTAAGATATGCCAAAAGTTATTATAGATATGATGAAATAAATGGGAGACATTGTAGATGCTTTATGAACCAGTTTTTTAGGTTTCCCAGTTTCTAAAGACATTATACCTATACGGTCCTTTCATGGTTTTGTTATATGTTGTAATAAGTATGCTTAAATTTTTATGTAATAACAATGTATGTAAAGTATGGGTCATTATAGTTGGTATCAGAGGAAAGGTATAGTCATCCTTTGGAAACTAGGATGTGAAAGCCTTAGTAAGAACCCTAAGGATAATTCAAAGCATAGAACACAATCTTAGTGTTTTAGGAATGGCCATGAATAACCTATGATAAGATCTTAAGTGTGAAATTTTATTCTTGATTATGCGGTTTTCCTATTATAATTAGTGTTCCTCACACTATTCTTCTTGGTTTTATTCAATGGACGGAACCCGAAGGAACCGTGTTAATGCGGAATGCGACGGGCAATGCAATGATTGTCCTCCTGAGCAACCAAATGTTATGGGAGCTGGAATGAAAAATCGTGTAGCCATGCTCAAACAACTTTCTCAAGCTATGAATCATGCAGGACTTCCAAATGATCATATGAAGAATCAACATTCTGTTGAATCCTTCCTGAGGCAGCGTCCACCTTTATTCAGCTGGTCTACTGATCCATTAGTTGCTGAAAAATGGATTAGTACTACTGAAAATATATTTTCAGTTCATCAATGTTCTGAACATGATAAAGTCATCCTAGTAGTGTATCATTTGGAAGGAGATGCTGATCAATGGTGGAATATTATTAAGAATACGAGGCAAAGGGATGAAATTGAGTCCATGGAATGGGACAAGTTCAAGAACTTATTTTTCAATAAGTACTTCCCTCGTAATCTCCGAAAAAAAATTGAGAAAGAGTTTCTTGAACTGAAGAAAAAGGATGATGAATCTATTGGTACCTATGAAGCAAATTTTACAGGACATGCAAGGTACGCTTCTGGTATTATTATCCAACCTGAGAGTAAGATCTATCGATTATTTAGTGTCATAAAACCAAGTCTTCGAAGGGCCTTAGACATAAGGGACTGCAATAGCTACGAGGAAATTGTTTGATGTGCTCTCAAAGTTGAGATGGAGATTGGAGTAACCCATCAGTCATATGGGTTTGATAAGAAGAGGAAAATGGAATTCAAAGGAAAATCTAAAGAGCACACTGAAAAAAATATGAGATTTCCCTTATGCTCAAAGTGTGGAAAGAAACATGGAAGGAGTTGTCTTAAAGGGACAAGTAAATGTTTCAAATGTGGAAAGAAATGTCATCGGGAATTTGGATTCCGCAATGATGGGAAGAATATGTCTAATGATGTAAACAAAGGAAGGGACACACAGAATGAACCTACTACACTTCAATGTTTCAAGTGAAAGGAGATGGGTCATTATGCCAATAAATGCCCTAATCCAAGGGTTGTTGATGATTGTCGACATCAACAAAATCTTAAGGCTAAAGACAAAGGAATGTCACATGCAATTTCTATCAGCGATGTGGAGTACGATAACGATGTGGTGAAAGGTACACTTACCATCCACTCTAAAGTAGAAAATGCTTTATTTGATTCTGGATCCACCCACTCTTTTATTTCTGAAGATTTTTCTAAGATTATCACCGTATTACCACAACAATTAGATGTTGAGTTAGCTGTGACAACCCCTAATGGCACAACAGTCGCATCAAATGTTTATAATTCTTCCCCGAATGAAGTTTGTGGAAAGTGCTTCCTAGAAATCTTGTGATCCTTCCTATAGTGAAATTTGATGTGATTCTTGGCATGGATTGGCATTCTTTATGTGGAGCTCATATCAATTTCCAAAGAAGGGAAGTCACATTTCATATTCCAGATCAATCTATGATCGTCTATCGATGCAAGGATGAACATAACCTTCCAGTGGAAATTTCTTCTATTTTATGGCTCTTGATTCCACTGAATGAAGGTTATTTATCTCAAATAGTTGGTGAGAAACTCACAATTAAGAATATGCCCATTGTATGAGAGTTTGATGGTGTCTTTCTGGAGGAATTGCCGAGTCTTCCACCAAATTGTTAAGTTTAGTTTTCAATAGAACTTGTACCAGTTACTTTTCCTATTTCAGAGACACCTTATAGAATGGCCCCAATTGAGTTGCAGGAATTGAAAAAGAAACTCCAAAAAAATCTTGATAAGGGATTCATACTCCCTAGTGTGTCACCTTGCAGAGCACCTGTTCTATTTGTTAAGATGAAAGATGGATCAATGAGACTCTACATTGATTATCAAGAACTTAACAAGATCACTATCAAGAACAAATATCCTCTCCCATGCATTGATGACTTATTTGACCAACTACATGGAGCTCAATACTTTTCCATGATTGATCATCGTTCAGGGTATCATCAATTAAGGGTCAAAAGGGATATCCCAAAGACGGCTTTCCGTAAAAGGTATGGACACTATGAATTTATAGTGATGCCATTTGGTCTTACTAATGCCCCTAATATCTTCATGGATCTGATGAATAGAGTCTTTAGAGACTATCTTGATCAATTTGTGGTAGTCTTAATAGATGATATTCTTTTCTACTCAAATAGAAAGGAAGAACATGAAGATCACTTGAGAATTATATTGAAGACCCTGAGAATGGAGAAGCTTTATACCAAATTTTCCAAGTGTGAATTTTTGCTTCAAAAAGTTGCATTTTGGGATCACATAATCTCAAAAGAGGGGATATCTGTGGATCCAGCAAAAACAGAGGTTATTGAAAGATGGTCGAGACCAAAAACAGTAACTGAGATCCGAAGTTTTCTTGGTTTGTCTGGATATTATCGACGTTTTGTGAATGATTTTTCACGATTATCTAATCCACTCACCAGGTTGACTCGGAAAGGAGTTAAGTTTGTCTGGACGAAGGAATGTGAAGAGAATTTCAAGGAGTTGAAAAGAAGCTTATCCAGCGCACCTGTGCTCACACTTCCTTGTAGTGGAGAAAGGTTTGTGATATATAGTGATGCACCCAAGAAGGGACTGGGGTGTGTTCTTATGCAAAATGATATGGTGATAGCTTATGCCTCACGACAGTTGAAAATCCATGAGCAAAATTACCCAACACAAGATTTGGAGTTAGCTGTGGTAATCTTTGCATTAAAGATTTGGAGGAATTATCTTTATGGAGAAAGTGTGACATTTATACTAATCATAAAAGTTTAAAGTATATTTTCACACAAAAGGAGCTGAATATGCGCCAAAGAAGATGGGTGAAACTTATTAAGGATTACGACTGCTCAATTCATTACCAGCTTGGGAAAGCAAACAAGGTGTAGATGCATTAAGTCGACAAGACCATGATAACTTATCCATGATGAGGCACTACTGGGAAAGAAGGTTATACCAATGGTTCAAAACCATTGGTATAGGCTGGAAAACCGTTGGTATACCCTATACCAACGGTTTTCCAAACCGTTGGCTAGTAAGCCGTGAGGAAAGCCTTATACCAACAGTTTGATCCAAACCGTTGGTATATGGGTTAAATAAATTTAACCCAATGTATACCAATGGTTTATAACCGTTGGTAATGCATTTGAGGAAGTCTTATACCAACGGTTTTAAACGGATGGTAATGTGATTTTCAGTAAAACCTATACCAACGGTTTAGAACCATTGGTATTGGTTTTCTAGCAACACCTATACCAACAGTTATAAACCGTTGGTATTGGATTTCCAAAAAATCCACACACCTATACCAACGGTTTAAAACCGTTGGTATAAGTTATTCCAGAAATACAGAACACCTATACCAATGGTTTTAAACCGTTGGTATAATGTTCTTCCAAAATCCCAGCACCCTTATACCAACGGTTTATAACCGTTCGTATAGAGTTTTTCCAGAACTGCACACAGCAGCCCCCTCCCTCCAGTAGCCCCTCCACTGTACACCTGCATATAGACTTGAAACAGACTTCAAAATTTATTTTTCAGCACACGTAAATGAAAAATACATTTTCATGAAAATCCATTAGAAAACCATCTCATGTTATGCAATTACATGAAAATGGATTTTTCAGCTCTCCCATGCACCAACATTTTAAAAACCAAAATGAACATGTTGTATTATCAATGCAAACTAATTTTAAAACTGAACTCACTAAACTAAATGACAATGTAGAAACACACAACTTCTAATATCTTATCACCTCATTAATACTCCTTAGCATGAAATATTGTATAAAATAATTTTAATGTAATATTAACAAGTAATGATATATTGAATGTGAACAACTAATTGATACAAGAAATAAAAGTTGGAACAAAAAATTTACACATTATTAAAGATATTAACCTTTAGTTGAGGTCATTAGTAATGAGAAAATCTATAATCAAATGCATTATGAAGCTGAATAAAACCTGAATGTGCGAATATTATAATTCGAGACTGAATAAAACAAGATAAAAAATCATTTGTTAGAGATTACAAGCCAAATAATGACCAAAAAGAGAGAAATAAAAAAAATTTCTTGCTTCATATCTATCATTGATCTGTTACATGGGGCCGATGAAACATAAGGCTTTATTAAGATCGTAATGTGATATTAGACCACTGGATTGAAGAGACCGATTATTTTGGTGCTTGGTTTAGATAGAAACAAGATCTATGGTGTGATTATCAAATTGTAAGAACCCAATTCCCCATTTCCATGTATGGATTTTGTATTCGGGTTTCTTTGAGGAAAATGTAAAATTGGGGAATTTTGATGTATAAGCCATGTACTTCAGTGTACACACCATGAACATTGATGTCCTTTCCAGACCACGTACAGGTCATGTCTCAACCATGTACCAAGTTATGTTGTGTCGTGGTCAGGCCTCTTAAGGTGAGGCCCAGTAAAAGCTTATACACAGTGTGTATTGTTAAAGGAAATGCCGTGTATTTTATTTTTTATTTAATATAAGGGAGAGGGGTCATGTCTCATTTACAGAATTAACTTCTTTTGACCTTGGTTCATCCATGTTCGGCCAGGAACGGCAATTATTCTCTGAGCCACTGATTCTCCTATCAATGTCCAATCAGAACTCTGGAAAGGATGTGTTTTTTCCTGAGGTCAGGACAGTGACATGCGTTTAGGCAAGATATTGATGTCTCCAAGGAAATTTTTAGCTATTCTTTACTTCAATATTTATTGGTTGTTGATTTCTTTATACTATGTTTACTTTTGTACATTGTTATTATACATGTATATTCACTAAAATTTGGGCACAAATCTTGTGGTGGATGCCTACTGGTATTATGTCTCACAACCTGTTTGGTTCATGCTTTGGGACCAAGCAGATTACACTGAAAAATTCATTTTCATTTTTAGGTAAATGAAAAATCTATTATCATTTGTGACTCGTACATGTCACCAATGACCCATGGATCATTTTCCTAAAGTTTCAACAGAATCCGAATGCGTTTGGTCGGTTTTCGGTATGTCGGTAGTTGTTTTAACTTAAAATCATGTAAATTTCAAATAAAAGTGTGACAGTTTGAGTGGTATCGGCCACACCGTGCCTCATATTGAGGTGGGGTTGACTCGTACATGACAGAAATGACCCATGGATACTTGTCTTAAAGTATCAACTGAATCAGAATGCGTTTGGTCCATTTCTCGTATGTCTGTTGTTGTTTTTACTTAAACTGTTGTCCATTTCAAAGAAAAGTGAGACACTTTGAGTTTTGTTGGCCACACCGCACCTCGGATTGAGGCGGGGTTGACTCTTACACGTCACAAATGGACCATGGATCGTTTTCATAAAGTATCAACACAATCCGAATGTGTTTAGTCAGTTTTCCCTATGTCATTTATTTTAATTAAAAGTGAATTCATTTTAAACAAAAGAAAGAAACTTTTAGTGGTACTGGCTACACTGGCCCTCGGATTGAGGTGGGGTTGACTTTTACACGTCACAAATGACCCATGGATCGTTTTCCAAAAGTTTCAACAGAATCCGAATGCATTTGGACGGTTTTCCGTATGTCGGTAGTTGTTTTCACTAAAAATCATGTCCATTTCAAATAAAAGTGAGACAGTTTGAGTGGTACCGGCCATAGCGTGCCTCAGATTGAGGCAGGGTTGACTCGTAAACGACAAAAATGACCCATGGATACTTGTCCTAAAGTATCATTAGAATCCGAATGCGTTTGTTCCGTTTCCCATATGTCAATTGTTGTTTTTACTTAAACTGTTGACCATTTCAATGAAAAGTGAGACACGTTGAGTGGTTCCTGCCACAACGGCCCTCGGATTGAGGTGGGGTTGACTCCTACATGTCACAAATAACACATGGATCGTTTTCCTAATGTTTCAACAGAATCCTAATGCGTTTGGTCGGTTTTCCGTATGTCATTTATTTTAATTAAAAGCGCATCCATTTTAAACAAAAGAAATACATTTTTAGTGGTACCGGCCACACCACCCCTCGGATTGAGTCGGGGTTGACTCTTACACATCACCAATGACCCATGGATCATCTTCCTAAAGTTTCAACAGAATTCGAATGCATTTGGTCGGTTTTCCGTTTTTCGGTAGTTGTTTTTACTTAAAATCTTGTCCATTTCAAATAAAAGTGAGACAGTTTGAGTGTTACCGGCCACACCGTGCCTTAGATTGAGGCGGGGTTGACTCATACACGACAAAAATGAACCATTGATACTTTTCCTAAAGTATCAATAGAATCTGAATGTGTTTGGTCCGTTTCTCATATGTTAGTTTTTGTTTTTACTTAAATTGTTGTCCATTTCAAAGAAAAGTGAGACACTTTGAGTGTTTTCGGCCACACCAGCCCTGCGATTGAGGCGGGGTTGACTCTTACACATCAAAAATTACCCATGGATCGTTTCCCTAAAGTTTCAACAGAATCCGAATGAGTTTGGTCAGTTTTACGTATGTCGTTTATTTTAATTAAAAGCGCATCCATTTTAAACAAAAGAAAGACATTTTTAGTGGTACCAGCCACACCGGGCCTCGGATTGAGGCGGGGTTGACTCATACACGTCAAAAATGACCCATTTATCGTTTTCCTAATGTTTCAATAGAATCCGAATGCGTTTGGTCGGTTTTCCTTATGCCAGTAGTTTTTTTCACTTAAAATCCTGTCCATTTCAAATAAAAGTGAGACAGTTTGAGTGGTACCGGCCACACCGTGCCTCAGATTGAGGCGAGGTTGACTCATACACGACAAAAATGACCCATGGATACTTATCCTAAAGTATCAATGGAATCTGAATGCGTTTGGTCCATTTCCCGTATGTCAGTTGTTGTTTTTACTTAAATTGTTGTCCATTTCAAAGAAAAGTGAGACAGTTTGAGTGGTTCCGGCCACACCGGCCCTCGGATTGAGGCGAGGTTGACTTGTACACATCAAAAAAGACTCATTCATCGTTTTCATAAAGTTTCAACAAAATCAGAATGCGTTTGGTCCGTTTTCCATATGCCGGTAGTTTTTTTCACTTAAAATCATGTCCATTTCAAATAAAAGTGAGATAGTTTGAGTGGTACCGGCCACACCATGCCTCATATTGAGGCGAGGTTGACTAGTACACGACACAAATGACCCATGGATACTTTTCCTAAAGTATCAACAGAATTTGAATGCGTTTGGTCCGTTTCCCGTATGTCAGTTGTTGTTTTTACTTAAACTGTTGTCCATTTCAAAGAAAAGTGAGACACTTCGAGTGGTGTCGGCCACACCGCGCCTCGTATTGAGGCAGGGTTCACTCGTACACGTCAAAAATGAACCATTTATCATTTTCCTAAAGTTTCAACAGAATCCTAATGTTTTTGGTCAGTTTTCCGTATGCCTGTAGTTGTTTTCACTTAAAATCATGTCCATTTCAAATAAAAGTGAGACAGTTTGAGTGGTACCGGCCACACTGTGCCTCAGATTGAGGCGGGGTTGACTCTTAAACGACACAAATGAACCATGGATACTTGTCCTAAAGTATCAACAGAATCCGAATGCGTTTGGTCTGTTTCTCGTATGTCAGTTTTTGTTTTTACTTAAACTCTTGTCCATTTCAAAGAAAAGTGAGACACTTTGAGTGGTTTCGGCCACACCGTGCCTCGGATTGAGGCGGGGTTGACTTTTACACGTCAAAAATGACCCATGGATCATTTTCATATAGTATCAACACAATCTGAATGTGTTTGTTCAGTTTTCCGTATTTCGTTTATTTTAATTAAAAGCGCATTCATTTTAAACAAAAGAAAGAAACTTTTAGTGGTACTGGCCACACCGGCCCTCGAATTGAGGCGGTGTTGACTTTTACATATCACATATGACCCATGGATCGTTTTCCTAAAGTTTCAATAGAATCTGAATGCATTTGGTCGGTTTTCCATATGCCGGTAATTGTTTTCACTTAAAATCTTGTCCATTTCAAATAAAAGTGTGACCGTTTGAGTGGTACCGGCCACATCGTGCCTTAGATTGAGGCGAGGTTGACTCGTACATGACAAAAATGACCCAGGGATACTTTTCCTAAAGTATCAACAGAATCCGAATGTGTTTGGTCTGTTTCCCATATGTCAGTTGTTGTTTTTACTTAAACTGTTGTCCATTTCAAAGAAAAGTGGGACACTTTGAGTGGTGTCGGCCACACCGGCCCTCGGATTGAGGCGGGGTTGACTCGTACACGTCAAAAATAACCCATGGATCGTTTTCCTAATGTTTCAACAGAATCTGAATGTGTTTGGTCAGTTTTCCGTATGTCGTTTATTTTAATTAAAAGCGCATCCATTTTAAACAAAAGAAAGGCACTTTTAGTGGTACCGACCACACCGGCCCACGGATTTAGGCGGGGTTAACTCGTACATGTCACAAATAAAAATATAAAAATTTCTCAAAATTAATCAATTTAATACATAAAAATATTATAAGTAATTGGATATTTTTTGTTTGTAAATTATATTCCTAATCAATGAAAATATATAAAATAGAGAATAAAATTGTTAAAAATAAATTTTTTAAACAAAGAAATTAACCAATATTTCATTATCATTAAAATCTATTTATAAAAATCTAAAACACATAATTTTTCATGCCATGTCCTTAGGCCCTAAATCTTACTTATGGATGACCATATGTCTTTAGGCCCTAGAACACCCATGACCCGACCCGACCCGACCCGGCCCATGGACACCCCTAATTTCGAGTGATTGTTTTTGAATATTAAGGTGTCCATATCTTATCAAACCAGATATCATACAGGGAATCACAGTACCAAGGAATACTAAAGGTCTAGGTAGTAGACTAATCATACAATATGAATCAAGTGCAAAAAAGAGATCTGATAACAACATCCCTATGAAGCAGAGGAAAACCCTGGAGTGGAAAACTAGGTTCAAAAATAAAGATTTATACAAAATTAAAAAATGAAATGGATCAATCTGCCCCTGATCAACATCATCATCAACACTATCATCATCGGGCTCATCCTCTCCGCCATATCTGTCCACGTCATCATCCTCGTCATCGTCCCCATGCTCATCGTCGGCCTCATCCTCGTCCTCAGCGTCATCCCCACCCTCAGCCCCATCCTCGCCCTCAGCCCCATCCTCACCCTCGTCCTCATCCTCATACTCGCCCTCATCCTCTTCAGCATCCTCGTCATCACCAGAAACGTCATGATCTCTATCTCCACCGGAGGTTTTACCTGGTGCATTGGATAATGCACCCATCGATGACATAACTGTCTGACAAGCCGCGCTAGCCTCTGGTGGAAGTGATGAAGATAAATCATTCATCAGTTTCATAAATTCTTTGTCCATCGATTGAACTTGTACTTCCAACTCTGTGACCCTTTTATCAGATTGTCTTGCTTGCTCTTTGACCTGTTCCAACTCAGTCTTACTAGAATGGATGCCTGGAGAGGACCAATACCTCGTCGGGACTATACTCTTACCAGATCGGTAGCGTACTCGACCAGAGTGCTCCTCTCCCAAAACCTGAGATAAATGATCGTGTGGACCAAAATTGTCCGGATCCTGGGCATCAAGAGCCTCTAAAGCAGCCTGTTAAAAATATTAATAGATTAATAAATTTCAAAATAGACATTAAACTTTGAAATAAACAAATTAAAACGTTCAATATTTTCTTGGGTTGATTCATTTACCGAAGTTCCATATTTTTTTCTTCTACTCGAGAAAAACAATTTTGCTCGAGGGATACGTCTTTCAATATTCAATTTGTGCTTCTGTAATGATTTTGAAACAATATAAAGTGCAAGTATAATCATATATTCAATATTCAATAAAACACATAATTTAAGTAGGAAATAATAAAAAGGGAAAGTCCTAATGAAAAATTATAAACAACTATAGCGTACCAGCTGCCTGTCATGATCTGACATAGTTGTGCGCCCCAAAGTGTGGAGGTATTACTTTGAATCAATGTTTTTTTTTCTTAGAATATTCCTAAATAATGTTTAATAATAAATAAGATTATATTAATGCAAAATATGAAAACTCTGATTTAAATACCTCAAATGAGATTAATACCTTAAATTTGGAAGTCGCCCAATGGGTAATAATTTGGCGATATTGCTCTATCGGGCAGTCATCCATGATAGGTAATGTCTCTAAATATGTTCCCACCCTATCACACCAGCCAACATACAGGTCATTCTTATAAGCTCTCCAAATCTCTCCCAACTCTTTTAAACACGCTGGTCGTGCACCTTCGCCATCGGGAAAGTTAAAACGAAGCTGAAACCCAATAGATTAGTTCATATAAATACAAAAAAATAATACATTAAATCCAATAGATTTTTTACCCATATTTGTGCCCACGCATTATCTTTGACTTCGTGTGGCATTTGTCTCCAAGAGAGAGGACTGACCAGAATGATATCGGAGTATTTGGATAGCGTCGCTAAAAACCCTGACATTCCTGCCCAGATTTCTCAATCATTTTTCCATGAGCATTATATTCAACCATCAACTATGTCTGATGGTTTCATACCACATGAAAGCGAGTACGCCCCCTCCCCCACCTCCTATCTGTAAATGAATCTGTTATAAAAGAAAAATAATATGAGTAAAAGTTATAATAAAATAAATTTTGGTATAAAAATTTGATAGAGTCAGATAAATATACCTGTGGTAGTCAGATCAATGGGAGTCACTTGATGTGCAGAAGCTGAAGGAATATCCTATACAGGTAGAGTGTCCCTCAGTGTACACTCCTCAACCGCATACTGTGTCGCATCAGGAGTCGAAGAAGGTGGAATATAATAGCTTGGGGATAATGAACCAGAAGCAAAAGATGATAGCATAGACGTCTGGCCAACTCGTAGTGTAAACATCGGAGGTTTAAATATCCCGTGTGTCCCTGGAGACACACCAGGATCAATGTAAAGACCCATAAAATTCAAGGGAAATTTTTTTCTTAATTTTCTTTAGAATTTTACAAGAGCGCGGTTTCAGACGGCACCTGATTCCGAGGCCCGGAGTGCCCAGAATTAATTTCTGAAGTTTGGCTCGGGTACGTTCAGTGAACGAACGAGCGGGTTTTCCTAACTTTTGATTCGGTGCTCGGAATTGAAATCTGTGGGCACTGATGAACTCGCAGCACCGATATTCGCTTAAAGAGACCTTTTCGAAAGTTGCGTTTGTTGCGGGTTGAAAGTTAGTTTTGGGGTTTTTAGTTTGAGTTAAATAAAATTTGTGAAGAACAAATTTTATTATAACTTGATAAAACCTACCAAAGGGGGTCGGAAGTGGGACCCACACCCACTTAACCTCCCTTGGGAGGATTAAGTGTGGTGGGGCCCACACGAACCCCTAAACCTTTCATCTTCTCCCAACTTACTTAACCCCTCATTAAATGACATGAGTTATTTAATTTGGAGTTAATCCTTTTGAATTTCAAACTTTGGAAATTCTTTTGTGTTGATGTGTTAATAAAATAAGATAGTGTCTTATTTTATTTTGGTTAATAGCTTTGGCCACCTTGAGAGCTTTTGGGAGATTTTCTTCTTCTTCTTCAACTCTGACGAAGAACACGAAGAACGCTCAACTTGACGAAGAACGCTCAAGTTCCGAGGAAGAACGCCGCTCCGCTCTTCTTCGTCCTCCGTGTCAACGAGAGGGAACGCCGCTTCCTCCTCGGATTCCCTTCGTCGACATAAGAGGTTTCGCCAACGACGTATCACATCGGACACATCTCTTCGTCAACAGAATTGACGAACGATGACCGCGACGCCCGATCTCCGCGACGTTGACTTCCACGGACGTTGTCAAATCTTCGAACCTATACCCGAGGTAGGGGTTGTTGATTATTGTTAATTTATTTTATTCTTGATCGTGGATCTCGCATGTCTAATGTGAGGCTCTTTAATATTTAAAGTTGTGTTATTGTATAACGTGAGGGGGCCGGACCGCATGAACACGGCCGAACCCCTCCATCGTTCTTGTTGAAATGCCTCACGGGTGGAAACAAGGTGGCGTGGTGCCGTCGCACCACGCGGTTAATCATGCGTTTATTTTACGCAACGCCGTCGCGCGCGCACCATGGAAGAAACATCTTGAACGCGACGACGTCGCGCCGCGTTGAAAGAAATCAAGGCACGGTAGAGGGGCGCGGTGCCGTCGCACCGCGCCGGACGACGAACACCGCGGCCGGTTCCGGGCCGCGGCGGAAGAGAAGACCGGCGGCCGGGCCATCGGCGTCGGAAGCCGAAGAGGGGACCGGATTTTCCGGTCCCGTTGGAGAAAACCGGCCGGCCAGCTGGCCGGCCAGATGGCATTAAACCGGGGAAATTAATCCCCCGACCAGTAATCAAAACCCACCTCTTAATGAGGGGGGCGGTTTCCTTGAGGGGGGGGGGGGGGGCAGGAGGCCCCCCGTTTCCTACCAATCAAGCCCCCCCCCCCCCCCCCGTGGGGGGCGGTTTTGCAAAAAGGGGCGCGGCATATAGCCGCGCCGTCATCCCAATCAGCGGGGGCTTTGCTCCCCGCGTGCAGCCACCGTGCGGCGCCAGGCCGCCGCGGCCCCCGCGCTGCCGCGCCGCCGCCCGGCCGGGACGGGTCGGACCCGGGTCGGGTCGACCCGGTTCGGGTCGACCCCAGGGGGGGGGGGGTCGGGCCGGGTCGGCCCGGACCCGGACCCCCCGTTTCGGATCAGATTCGGTCTTTTGGCCATAACTTGAGCCACGGACCTCCGATCGATGATCCGTCTGCGGCAACGCAATACTTGGATCGATACGGTCGTTTCGGTATATCACACTCAAGGTTTCGGATTACTTTGAGTTCGGCCGGGTTGGTTCGTTCACGAAACCAACCGGGCCTTCGGAGCGGAAACGCTCATATCTTGAGCTACGGACGTCCGATTGACGTACCGTTAGTTGTGTTGTGTTCCTCTTAGTGAGACAGATCTTTTGGCATACTCCGTCCGAGGTTTGGATGCAGGTGGAGTACGGTCGGGTTGGTTTTGCCTTAAAAACCAACAGGGCCCCGGGGACGAAAATGCCAATAACTCTCAGACCGGGGGTCCGATCGACGCGCCGTCTGTTGCGTTGAGTTCCTGTTGACGATACGGAACTTTTGGATACATCAACTCTGGACTTTGTGACAGTTGATGTATCAGCCTCTCGGCTCGTGGAGCGGACCCTCCAAACGAGCTTGCTGTGTGCGAGAACCCTAGTGCTGGCTGCGACTGTTACTGTGACTACTACTGCTACTACTGCTACTGTGACAGCGACGACGACAGTACAGAGATCCTGTGTGGATTCGACGACGACGACTTCAGCACTCAGCGATCCTACGTGGATCAGTGCTACAGGTCCTGTGTGGGCCCGATCCTGTGTGGGTCCGATCCTGTGTGGGTCCTTGCGCTCAGCGGTCCTGATGGTTTCTCCCTTGGAGCAGAGCACGACATCCTTTTTAGAGGACGTACCATGGTACCAGTCACTTTGCGAGAGGAGGTGCTGAGAGAGTTTCACACTTCTCCTTTGGCGGTACATCCTGGAGTGGCGAAGATGTACCAGGGCCTCAGACGACAGCACTGGTGGCCGGGCATGAAGAAGGCAGTAGCAGAGTTCGTTTCTCGATGCCTTACCTGCCAGCAGGTGAAGGCAGAGCATCAGGTACCAGCAGGCTTGGTACAGCCCTTGGAGGTTCCGGAGTGGAAGTGGGACGGCATATCAATGGATTTCGTGACTGGACTTCCACGCACTTCCAGAGGTCACGACTCCATCTGGGTGATTGTTGACCGACTCATCAAGTCGGCACACTTCTTACCCATCAGAGAGCAGGGCTCAGTAGAGAGCTTGGGACGTCTCTACGTTCCGGAGATTGTGCGGCTCCACGGTGTACCATCATCTATCGTCTCCGATCGAGATGCCCGCTTTACTTCCCGGCTTTGGAAGGGGTTACAGGAGGCGTTCGGGACGCAGCTACGTCTGAGCACAGCCTTTCATCCTCAGACGGATGGTCAGAGGGAAAGGACCATTCAGACACTCGAGGACATGCTCCGCGCATGTGTCCTCGACTTTGGTCGTAGCTGGGAGGACCACCTACCCTTGGTGGAGTTTGCGTACAACAACAGATACCACTCCACCATCGGGATGGCACCGTACGAGGCGTTGTACGGCCGACCTTGTAGATCTCCTTTGTGCTGGACAGACCCCGGAGAGTCCTCACTGGTGGGACCGGAGATGGTCCAGGCCACGACAGAGAAGGTCCAGGTCATCCAGGAGCGGATGAGGACAGCTCAGAGCCGGCAGAAGTCATATGCTAACAGGAGGCGGAGGCCACTAGAGTTCGAGGATGGCGACCACGTCTTCTTGCGGGTCTCACCTTGACGTGGTATTCGGAGATTTGGCCGAGGCGGCAAGTTATCTCCGCGCTTCATCGGACCCTTCCAGATTCTCAGCAGGATTGGTGAGGTGGCTTAGCGCCTGGCTCTACCACCTCAGTTGCACCGGTGCACGACGTCTTCCACGTATCTCAGCTGAGGAGATACGTGCACGACCCGACACACATCATTGACCATGGGGAGCTTGACGTTGACGATGGGGAGACTTTTACGGAGGTCCCGGTGGAGATAGAGGATCGACAGGAGCGGGTCCTACGTGGGCGATCAATTCCTCTTGTGCGCATCAGATGGCAGCATGGGAATTTCCAGGAGAGCACATGGGAGCGGGAGGCTCAGATGCGTGCTCAGTACCCTCATTTGTTTCCCTAGTTTTTGATGTATCTTTACGGGGACGTAAAGCCCTGAGGTGGGAGTAATGTAAAGACCCGTAAAATTCAAGGGAAATTTTTTTTCTTAATTTTCTTTAGATTTTTACAAGAGCGCGGTTTCAGACGGCACCTGATTCCGAGGCCCGGAGTGCCCGGAATTAATTTCTGAAGTTTGGCTCGGGTACGTTAAGTGAACGAACGAGCGGGTTTTCCTAACTTTTGATTCAGTGCTCGGAATTGAAATCCAAGGGCACCGATGAACTCGCAGCACCGATATTCGCTTAAAGAGACCTTTTCGGAAGTTGCGTTTGTTGCGGGTTGAAAGTTAGTTTTGGGGTTTTTAGTTTGAGTTAAATAAAATTTGTGAAGAACAAATTTTATTATAACTTGATAAAACCTACCAAAGGGGGTTGGAAGTGGGACCCACACCCACTTAACCTCCCTTGGGAGGATTAAGTGTGGTGGGGCCCACACGAACCCCTAAACCTTTCATCTTCTCCCAACTTACTTAACCCCTCATTAAATGACATGAGTTATTTAATTTGGAGTTAATCCTTTTGAATTTCAAACATTGGAAATTCTTTTGTGTTGATGTGTTAATAAAATAAGATAGTGTCTTATTTTATTTTGGTTAATAGCTTTGGCCACCTTGAGAGCTTTTGGGAGATTTTCTTCTTCTTCTTCAACTCTGACGAAGAACACAAAGAACGCTCAACTTGACGAAGAACGCTCAAGTCCCGACGAAGAACGCCACTCCGCTCTTCTTCGTCTTCCGTGTCAACGAGAGGGAACGCCGCTTCCTCATCGGATTCCCTTCGTCGACATAAGAGGTTTCGCCAATGACGTATCACATCGGACACATCTCTTCGTCAAAGGAATTGACGAACGATGACCGCGACGCCCGATCTCCGCGACGTTGACTTCCGCGGACGTTGTCAAATCTTCGAACCTATACCCGAGGTAGGGGGTGTTGATTATTGTTAATTTATTTTATTCTTGATCGTGGATCTCGCATGTCTAACGTGAGGCTCTTTAATATTTAAAGTTGTGTTATTGTTTAACGTGAGGGGGCCGGACCGCATGAACACGGCCGAACCCCTCCATCGTTCTTGTTGAAATGCCTCGCGGGTGGAAACAAGGTGGCGTGGTGCCGTCGCACCATGCGGTTAATCGTGCGTTTGTTTTACGCAACGTCGTCGCGCGCGCACCATGGAAGAAACATCTTGAACGCGACGCCGTCGCGCCGCGTTGAAAGAAATCAAGGCACGACAGAGGGGCGCGGTGCCGTCTCACCGCGCCGGACGACGAACACCGCGGCCAGTTCCGGGCCGCGGCGGAAGAGAAGACCGGCGTCCGGGCCGCCGGCGTCGGAAGCCGAAGAGGGGACCGGATTTTCCGGTCCCGTTGGAGAAAACTGGCCGGCCAGCTGGCCGGCCAGATGGCATTAAACCGGGGAAATTAATCCCCCGGCCAGCAATCAAAACCCCCCTCTTAATGAGGGGGGTGGTTTCCTTGAGGGGGGGGGGGGGGCAGGAGGCCCCCCATTTCCTACCAATCAAGCCCCCCATGTGGGGGGCGGTTTTGAAAAAGGGGCGCGGCATATAGCCGCGCCGTCATCCCAATCAGCGGGGGCTTTGCTCCCCGCGTGCAGCCACCGTGCGGCGCCAGGCCGCCGCGGCCCCCGCGCTGCCGCGCCGCCGGCCGGCCGGGCCAGGTCAGACCCGGGTCGGGTCGACCCGGTTCGGGCCGACCCGAGGGGGGGGGGGGGGGGGGGGTCGGGCCGGGTCGGCCCGGACCCGGACCCCCCGTTTCGGATCAGATTCGGTCTTTTGGCCATAACTTGAGCCACGGACCTCCGATCGATGATCCGTCTACGGCTACGCGATCCTTGGATCGAGACGGTCGTTTCGGTATATTGCACTCAAGGTTTAGGATTACTTTGAGTTCGGCCGGGTTGGTTCGTTCACGAAACCAACCGGGCCTTCGGAGCGGAAACGCTCATATCTTGAGCTACGGACGTCCGATTGACGTACCGTCAGCTGTGTTGTGTTACTCTTAGTGAGACGGATCATTTGGAATACTCCGCCCGAGGTTTGGACGCAGGTGGAGTACGGTCGGGTTGGTTTTGCCTTAAAAACCAACCGGGCCCCGGGGACGAAAATGCCAATAACTCTCAGACCGGGGGTCCGATCGACGCGTCGTCTGTTGCGTTGAGTTCCTGTTGACGATACGGAACTTTTGGATACATCAACTCTGGACTTTGTGATAGTTGATGTATCAGCCTCTCGGCTCGTGGAGCGGACCCTCCGAACGAGCTTGCTGTGTGCGAGAACCCTAGTGCTGGCTGCGACTGTTACTGTGACTACTACTGCTACTACTGCTACTGTGACAGCGACGACGACAGTACAGAGATCCTGTGTGGATTCGACGACGACGACTTCAGCACTCAGCGATCCTACGTCGATCAGTGCTACAGGTCCTGTGTGGGCCCGATCCTGTGTGGGTCCGATCCTGTGTGGGTCCTTGCGCTCAGCGGTCCTCTGTGAACCAGCGCCTACAGGTCCTGTGTGGGCCCGATCCTGTGTGGGTCTTTGCGGGGGTTAGTTACCTATCGATCCTTCGTGGGTCCGACGACTTAGATGGATCAGTGATCATCTTTATCGTCCTTTGAAGAAGTATACCTGTGTGAGCTGAATCCTTTTGCTTTCCTGTGTGGATTGTGTTGTGCAGTCCTGTGTGGATTAGGTTTTGCTTTCCTGTGTGAAATACGTATACTTTCCTGTGTGGACTGAGTTGTACTTGGGCTCGGAGGTTGGAGCGTATTTGAAATTGATGACTTAGGTATATGTATGGGCATATACCTAAGCAGTGTCGGTTGTTACTTCGTGATTGTACCTTTCTTCGTGGTTTATCCTTTGTGGATTTGAGAGACCTTCAGGGGTCTCGGGGTCCCTACTGAGTAACTTATACTCACCCCTGCACGGGCTATGCCCGCACTACGTTGTGTTGGTTGCAGATGAGGGATAGCGTTGACCTTAGCTGAGGCTTTCAGAGCGGGACGGTACCCGGAGGTGGACCACTGGTCGGGACGTGCACGGAGCAGACGACGGGACCTGTGGAGCAGAGGAGCTATCTGTACCCACCCTTCAGGTGGGATTTCCAGTGGACAGCTCGGTGTAGCGGCATTTACTTTTCAGTTGCTATTTTCCCCTTTCAAGTTGTACTTTACTTTCAGTTTGGGTTTGTATTCTGACCCATTTACTTTTCCGCACTTTCAGTTGTACTCTACTTTTGTTTAGTGTTTACTTTCCGCTTGCTTACTCTGTGGTGTTTGTTTACTTTTCAAAGGCAATGCCTTCCCTTTTTACCGGGATTTACGCCTTGGTGCTAGTCGCCAGCCCCTGGCCTATGGAAGGCGGGCTTGGGGTAGTCACGGCACGGACCCCGAGGGCGGGTCGTGACAATCAAAATGGGGTGAAGAAGATACGTTTGTGGCGGTGGATCGTCTAACTCTCGCCCCATAAGCTCTCGTACCACCGGCCTCAGTACCAATCCCACTAGATGATCGTCCATCTCTGACACCACCCCCCCTCCTACAACTAGCCACTCTACTGGGAGCAATATCAGGCTCCTCGTCAGATATCTCGCGTCTAGGGGGTCGATCCTGAAAAAAAGTTTAACACATAAGTAAACACATGATATTATAAGTTATTGAAATATTTATATTTTAAATAAAATACTCACAATAGGGATGAGTGGATGAACACCCATCTGTATCATGCGACAATTATTATCTGTCATCTTTTTCCGTCGCCTCTCTTCAATGGGTGTCATTTCCTGCAATGAAAAAAAAATGGAAGTAATTAAAAATAGATAACTAATGGGGTAGGGGGAGTCCAGGGGGCGGGCTATCCACGGGGGTGGTCAGGCTGTCCAATGGGGTAGGGGGAGTCCAGGGGGGTGGGTGGGCTGTACATGGAGGTGAGCTGGGTGTCCAGGGGTTGGGTGGGGCTGTCCGGGGGGGGTTACAGGGTGTCCAGGGGGTGGGCTGTCCAAGGAGGTGAGCGGGATGTCCGGGGGGGGATGTCCAAGGAGGTGAGCGGGTTGTCTAGGGGGTACATGGTGTCCAAGGGGGGTGCGAGATGTCCAGGGGTTTGGAGGGCTGCCCAAGGAGGTGAGCGGGGTGTCCAGGGGGGTGGGTGGGGCTGTCCAAGGAGGTGAGTGGAGTGTCCTGGGGGTGGGTTGTCCATGGAGGTGAGTGGGCTTTCCGTGGGGCGGGCTATCCAAGGAGGTGAGCGGGCTGTCCGGGGGGGTACAGGGTGTCCAAGGGGGTGAGGGGTGTCCAGTGGGGTGGGTGGGCTGTCCAAGGAGGGTGTGGGGTGTCCAGGGGGGTTGGGCGGGCTGTCCAAGGAGGTGAGCGGGGTGTCCAGTGGGTGGGTGGGGCTGTCCGGGGAGTACAGGGTGTCCAAGGGGTGGGCTGTCCAAGGAGGTGAGTGGGATGTCCGGGGGTGGGCGGGCTGTCTGGGGGCGGTACAGGGTGTCCAAGGGGGTGAAGGGTTTCCAGGTGGGGTGCGGGGTGTCTAGGGGGTGGTCGGGCCATCCGGGGGTTGGAGGTGTCCAAGGGGTCGGGGGTGTCTTGGGGGGTCGGGGTGTCCAGGTGGGCGGGCTGTCTGCGGGGGTGGTCAGGCTGTCCAATGGGGTAGGGGGAGTCCAGGGGGGATGGGCGGGCTGTCCAAGGAGGTGAGCGGTGTGTCCAGGGGGTGGGGTCCCATTTAAATATAAATTTAGTGAAATATTAGAAGAAACATTTAAAATTAATTGTGAAATATGATATAAAGTGTATAAGTTAAAATGAAATATCAAATAAAAACAAATTCAATTTGAATATTGAATGTTTAAATTAAGTCTCGACCCAGATTAATAGTTTTAGTGGGAAAAAAGAAGTTTCACTAGTTGTTTTTATGATTATATTCCATTACATCTCTAGTTTTAGGAGAATTTTGTGTTTAATGACTTGGTTTAATGTGTGAATGAAATGTCCTATAATTTTGAGATATGAACTATGATATTTTTCATTTATGATGTGAGGTTTTGGAATTTTAAATACATGCAACTATGAGGACCTCCAGTTAAAAAAATGAGGGAGGAAATGAACATGATCTAGAGGTAGAGTTCCATGGGATACATGTGGATCATACATTTTTTCTATCTGTGGAACCACATGTTGATTTGGACATGGGTTCTTAATAAATGTTCTTTGAGGGGTTTTATCACTTCATGAAGACTTTTTGAGGAACTCTGATGCATACCTTGATTATGGTTGAGATGACCTGTTTGTTCTGGTAGATTTGTTGTCCAATAATTTCGGTTGATGGTCTCCCATGATAAATTGATATTTGGATTGAGACTATGATATTCACCTTAAATAATCCATATAGGCCTTATCATTAGAGAGAGAAAATCATGAGATATATTCTATACGAGGAGGAAAAGTGTGGGTGTGATGTACCAAACAAGACTAACTATCTATGAGGCATGGTATGGGATGATTTATAGACTAGGATCTATAACTAATTTTACTTCAAGAATCTATCAAAATATAGGGATAATGAATTCATGCATTAGAATTAGGGCACCATGACTATTATTGAGTACTAAAAATGTTTTATTGAGTTTCATCATTTTTCACCAACGTACATTTTTGATGAGATATTGTGAGAGAGACACTTTAAGGGAAGTCATTGAAATGTTGTATGATCCATGGATGACGTGTTAATATTGACCTATAATTCTGAAATTATGAAGTAGACACTATTTATATATTAGAAGCCGAGGGAGTTCATAGGCGAATAAGATAGAATTATAGACTATTGAACTAGTATACCGACATCATGTGGTAGGATTTTTTTTTGGGATTCCTATGAGATGAGTAACGGTCATGATTGAAGTACCGGTTTCTCAGTTTTCCTTCATCAGTGTGGAAGAGGGGGAATTAAGAACATTTCATGTGATCATGACCCAATAGAGTCTCAACCATGCGGAAGGATAGTCAACATGAAGTGTTTCTGCTGGACCATCCCTCTAGCAGGGACTTGTGATAGACATATTCGAAAACAAGTTTTGGAATTGTTTTAATAGCTCAATTTCATAAATGAAGATATATAAGTGATGTTTGATCATGTTGTGGATGTGGTGGTTGTGGCTGTGTCATCTATGACATAATTACACTGAGAAATCAGTGTGTTCCTATTCCAAACAATGAGGTTTTATTACATGTCCATGGTTCATGAAATATCTATTATGTAAAACCTACCCACATGGAGAAGGGTGGCATACGATCTATAGTGAGAGGTAAGATCAATGTAGCATCTACTAGTAAATCCTCTCATTTTGATACTGATGCATCAAATAGATTCATATCCTCACACGTGGTGAAAATCCTATGTCTAATTATACTATGTTCAATGAGTGTAATGATTCTAGAAATCTAAAAACTGAAATATTAGATATAGAAGAAGAGGAACCTGAAGGAGGTCAAAGATCCAAACTGGTCCGGTAGAAGGAGCTCCAAAATCGCCTAAATCACCTGCTGTTGCTCTCGTTTAGGGTTCTATATCCCGAATGGGGTAGAGGTCGGGCGGCTGGCAATTTGGGAGAAACTTAAGACAACGGTTTTTAAAAACCGTTGGTATATACTTTCAGGGGAAACCTATACCCACACCTATACCAACGGTTTAAGAAACCGTTGGTAAAAACCTCCCCCAGCCACATTTTTTCCAACAGTTCTCATTGAACCGTTGGTAAAAATCCCCTCAAACACATCATTACCAACAGTTATAGTAAACTGTTGGTAAAACATTCTCTAAACAATCCTTTACCAACAGTTCTATGAAACCGTTGGTATGTAACTGTGGGGAAAAACCCACATTCCAGTAGTGAGGATCACAAAAGATCCAATATTTATGGATTTACAAAGGATGGATCTTGGAATTTTAATGGAAGGGGGAAAATCGTATCTTTCTCAAATGAATGTTCAACCATCTATACATGTGAAGATTAAAGAGGAACAGAAAGAAGATGTAGAGTTACAAAAGAATGTGAGAAATATTCCTGAATTCAACCTTGATTGTGATTGTATAATAAAGTTCATGAATCGGGTTTGTGTTCCTCCAATCTCATAATTAAAGAAGGAGCTGCTGGATGAGGCTAATAGTTCTTCATTCTCTATTCATCCTGGAAGCACAAAGATGTATAGGGACCTAAAAGAGTACTTCTGGTTGGATGGCTTGAAAAGAGATGTTGCTGAATATGTCTCTCGATGCATGGTTTGTCAGCAAGTTAAAGCTGAGAGACAGAAGTTTAAGGGGATGTTACAACCATTACCCATACCCGAATAGAAATTGGAAAACATCACTATGGAATTTGTCATAGGACTTCCTAAAACATCCAAAGGAAATAATGCTATCTGGGTCATAGTTGATCGTCTTATAAAGTCTGCACACTTCATTGCTATTAGAGATGATTTCTCTCTGGATCAGCTTGCCAGGATATATGTAAAGTAAGTGGTAAGATTTCATGGAGTACCACTTTCTATTATATCTGATCGGGATCCGAGATTTACCTCGATGTTCTGGCGAAGTCTTCAGCATACTCTAGATACAGAGTTGAGTTTCATCACTGCTTATCATCCTCAGACAGACGGTCAGTCTGAGAGAACAATTCAAACTCTAGAAGATATGTTTAGAGCTTGATCAATGGATTTCAAAGGTGGTTGGGATCAACACCTACCTTTGGTGGAATTTTCTTATAATAATATCTTTCACTCCAGTATTCAGATGGCTCCTTATGAAGCTCTCTATGGAAAGAAATGTAGGACTCCAATGTGCTGGGATGAAGTTGGGGAAAGAAAGCTATTAGGACCTGATCTTGTTGATGAGATGGCAGAAAAGGTCCGATCTATTCAACAACACATAAGGGCAGCTCAGAGTCGACCGAAAAGTTATGTCGGCAACTGAAGAAAAGACTTAGGGTTTGAAGTGGGTGATAAAGTGTTCTTACGAATATCTCCCTGGAAGAGGGTCATGAGATTTGGAAGTAAGGGGAGGTTGAGCCCTAGATATATCGGTCCTTTCAAAATACTGGTTCGTGTTGGAAAGGAAGCTTACCGATTGGCGCTTCCACCGAATCTCTCTCAAGTTAACGATGTGTTCCATGTATCTCTCATGAGAAAGTACATACCTGATCCTTCACATGTACTCAGCTCAGAAGTTATACCACTGGAGCAAGATCTTTCTTATGAAGAACAGCCGATAGAGATTCAAGATCGTAGTGAAAAAGTCCTACAGAACAAGACCACTCACTTGGTGAAAGTTTTATGGAGGAACCACCAATTAGTAGAAGCTACATGGGAGCTTGAGGTTATGATTAGGGAGAGGTATCCTCATCTTTTTGTTACAAAGTGATGAATTTCGAGGGCGAAATTCATTTTAAGGGGGGTAGAAAGTAACACCCGAAACTTTTGTGAGAAATATTTTGTTTTTATGTTATATAAATCATTAAATGAATCTTTCACTACACACAAAACTAGCTTGTCTTTCTTTACACGCAACCGCGGCCTTCCTCGATAGCTTGTGTCGTACGCAATACCGAGTTTGACTAAACAACAATATGCTGTTAAAATATTATTAAAACTAGCCATTATGAATAGTAATAACCACTTTTTGAAATTTTGTAAATTTTATTTTTCAAAATGGACTTCATTTTTGGATTTGGAATATCGAAATTAGCTTAGGGTGAATTTTTGGTATTTTTCGGATAACTTTCATATTCTGATGAATAGTGAAAATTATTAAATTTCAATTAAAAACAACTATTTTAATTGAAATAATTAATAGTGATAAATTATTAATTTGAGTGGTTTTAAAGTATATTTAGAATATATTTTTACAATTTAATACAATGTTGTTCATTGGATGTATTTTCACATTTAAACCAGACATAAACAAGTGTCAATCTTTTGATAGTTATTATCTCTTAAAAACACGCTATTTGTCTTGACGACGGGAATTAATTTTTAAATTATTTAATGTAACTGATATGTTTTGAATTTGGTAAAATAAACATCATTTTTGAATTCATAATATCAAATATATCTTAGGCCTAATTTTTGGTATTTTTCTGGAAACTTTGATTTTTTGATGAATAGTGAAACCACTAAGTGGTAGTTAAAAAACTGAATTTTTTCATAAAACATAATTTTACCGCTTCAGTGAGTGGAATTTAGAAAATCCGAGAGACACGGTTAATATCAAGGACTAGAATGTGGTTCAATGAGATGAAAATAATTTTTGGTGACTAGTAACTTTTTACTTTTTTCCAACGGTTAAAAGTAAATAGGATAGTTAAGGGTAAAAATGAAATTATTATTACCCTAACACATGTCCTAATTCTATTGGATAACTGTAATTCGACCAAAAACAACCTTAGGAATAAAATATGACCATTTAGGCTCACTTGGATATGATTAGGACATTTATTATCAATTTATTTAAAGAAGGGTTAAAATAGTTAAAATCAAAGTTTAATAACAAAAGAATTTTTAATATAGGTTTATACATAAGATAAATTCTACTATAAATATTCATTAGAAAGCTAAAACTATTTCCCACATAATGGTATTTTATTTGTAATTTTTAGACTTAAAATAATTTAATTTATTTATGATACAATGTTGATGTAGTAATTATCTTATTAATGAAATATTGACATAATTGATGTTATAAATACCCAAATAAATGTAATTTGAGACTTTTTATGAATTACATAAATTTTATATGTTAATATGACATATTATTATTGATTTAATTAAATTTTTTCGAACTAATAATTCTGTTATAATTTTCAAAAAAATCAATTACCAAATAGTTTCAAAATTGACATAAAATAGTTTTTAAAACAAATACTATATTATTATTTGTTATTTTATTCTTAAAAATATAATGTTCGACCAAATTACATAGATAAAGTTATATATATTAATTATAAACAACGTGGGGTTCTTTTGGTTTGATATAGTAAGTTTATTAAACTTATAATGTAAGAAAACAAAAAGACACGGTAATAGTTAAATTATCTAACTTAAAGTTAAATCTAAATGATAAGGTTAAAATAGATACCTAAACTTGCCTGAATTCTATTGGATGATAGGATTTAGACCCCTCCCCACCTTATCTTCTAAAGATATCAATTTGGAGCAATTAAAAACCGAATATGACTTTATAATAAAATAATAGTTTTAGTTATTCCAAAGGTTCCCCTCTCCTACCTTATAAAAGGGAACCTCCTCCCTCTCTTCCTCACACCACTTTGAGCCTTCAAGCTCGGACAAACCCTGCCAATATCTCCTATACACTTCCACAGAAACATCCTAGAGGTCCTGGTCTTCTTCAAAGACCAATTTCAGTTCCCTAAGAGAAGGTCTCAAAGAGGCTCTTCAAAGAAGAGGTAATGTCCGTTACCGATTCTTTCATCTTTATTTCTTCTTCCACTTCTTCTTCTTTAGTTGTTTAATTATGAAGTAATAACATCAGTATCACTCATATACTGATATGTTATTATAAGTATTAAACAACCCTATTTCACCATCTATCCATCCTACGGAAAATGAAATCACCATGCGTGCGTACGAACAGAATACAGTCTCCACGCCGTGGTGTAATCTATTTTCCACCACCACCTTAGTCGGATGGGTATAACTGTGTAAATAATAACTATATATGATTATTTTAAAGTGATATTGATTCTGAAATAATATACATACACTCCAATAAAATTCCATGATCAAGGGAATGATATCATCGCTCGTGCGTACGTACGGAATACCGTCTCCACGATGTGATGCGACTCGTTATACATGATCATCATTTCATAAGGATTATATAAATGAATTGAGTGAATTAATATGATATATATTACACTAATACCATTCTGTAAATTAGATATCTATAACCTAAAAAGAAAAATAAGAATTTATTCGACAAAACGCGTATAAGAACAAAAAGTAATAAACACCCGAATAACAAGTAGTAATGAAATATTACTAATAAGAAGATAAGAATATGACCATATATGATATCATAAAAATAATTATGATTCTTTAATAAGTCAATAACATTATTTAAATCATTATACAGGAGGTTCGGACACTTACTAAGAAAATTGGACCTAACGTAAGGGAAAATATCACAATCTCATTTTATCCGAGATTGTTTATAGTTTGGTATTTACTGGGGTGTATTTTATCATACACATCCATGTTTCCTCAATATTAAATATTGTTTCCATCCACCTACAATTGTTTAAATCCAATTTTACCATTCAGTGAGTTTTTAGTAAAAGATATAAAAGGAATCTTTTATCGTTTTTCGTACGAGGTACTTTTTGAATTTTCCGACAACAGTACGGGAAGAATGTTTTTTTAACTTATACGGCATGAATGGATTTTTAAAACATTATTTCCAAGAATATTACATTACATTTTTTGAAGTTTATTTTTAATCAACTTCTTTTAGTTTAAAATTATATGACATATTAAGAAAGGAAAATGTTTTTGAAGTAAAAAGGATACTTTCCTCACGAATGGAGTTCAAGTTTTTTTATCAAAATTATTTTCCATCTAAGATAATATAGGGTTCTGTTTCTATACCTATTATTACATTGATTTGATTATGTTGTGATGGAATTATTTTTATGAATTCCTTTATCTTATATGAATTGTTTTATGATGTCATGTTGTTTAAGAATCCCATTTTTATTACATGGGTTATGCAATGATGTATGATTGATGATTTTGTGGCACACATAAGAATGGTATCATTATGAGATAGGTGGGACCTATATCTCCCTCTAATGCATTGGGTAAAGATTTTATATCTCATGAGATAGAAAAGGCTGGAACAGCAGGTTAAACCAGTTCAGTGAAACAGGACTGGAACGAGGAGTGAACTCGGTTCAGAAATGGACTTTGTCCACTAAGATAGTCTTGGCAATGAGTCTTGACTAATAAGAAATGATTTTCTATGATTATGTGTGTATTCCACAAAGTATCATGTTTTAGGTTATGATTATTGAGATTTCATTTCACTACTATGATTTATCCCATGTTATGAAATTATTCTCTCTTTTGCAGATTAAGATTTCCAAAATGTTATGTTCTTATGAATATGATGTGATTGATATTTCTTTTGTTTACCCTTACTGAGCATTTGAGATGACCCTTTTGTATGTTTTCTTTCCCCAGGTTAGGAAGAAGGTTATTAAGTAATATATTCCAAAAGGGACTACAGATATGGTGAAATAAATGGGAGACAGTGTAGACGCTTTATGAACCAGTTTTTTATGTTTCCCAATTTCTAAAGACACTATACCTATATGGTCCTTTCATGGTTTTGTTATATGTTGTAATAATTATGCTTAAATTTTGATGTAATAACAATGTATGTGATGTATGGGTCGTTATAAACCCAGACCGGATCAGCCCAGACTGGGTTGGGCCGGGTCGGTCTGACCGAGTCGGACCGGACCCGAGCCCTCTACAGACCCTTTACATTCTTTGGCCATATCTTTGGCATCGAACGTCTATTTGAAGAACCGTCAGCGATATTGGTTTTTTTAGCCCGATGGTCCCTTTGATTATTCCCCACTAGTGTTTGGGGTAATGTTGAGATATGATCAGGTTGGATCGTGCATGAATCCAATAGGGTCCCCATGACTAAAAGGCTAATAACTCACAGACCGGGCATCTGATTGACGCATCGTATGTTGTGTTGAGACCTCTATGACATGGAAGACCTTTGAGATACTTCTATGTGAGACATTGTGAGAGTTGGATTATTGACATGTAGCTCATGGAGTGGATCCTCTCGAATATAAGAGAGCTTAGTGCAGAGTTATCAGATCAGTTCCAGGATTACCCTCTAGCGGAGCTGGGCAGTGGGTCACCCGTGGAACTTAGGGTTTACCCTCTAGCTGGGATGGTTAGTGGGTTACTCAGCAACCACTTAGGGTTTACCCTCCACCTAGGATGGGATGTGCGTTACTCGTTGACCTTGGGGTATAAACTCTAGCTGGGCTGGGAAATGGGTTACCCGACGACCTTTTAGGGTTTACCCTCCAGCAGGGATGGGAAGTGGGTTACCCGTTGACCTTGGGTTTACCCTCCAGCTGGTCTGGGTTGTGGGTTACCTGATGACCTCTTAGCATTTACCCTCCAACTAAGCTGGGTAGTGGGTTACCTCATTACTTCTTTCAGAGTGATCCCTTTCTATGAGTATAGCCAGTGACTTTTCTCCATGATTAACAGAGCGAGGCCCTTGTTTGTACAGTTCAATGATATGAAATGTTTGACGTGCATAGATCTAGTAGCTGGCTGAGACCCGATGACTATTGACCGACTCGACTCGTGGTGATTCGACTAGCCCAGTGGGGAGCGCCTTGGTGTCGCGGCAGGCCCATTGTACTTGATTGAGAAGGAGTTTTCCGGTAGCCATGGTTTCGACAATTTGACTGGGGATGTTATTTTATACTAACATTAGATTAAAATCTTGGTTTGAGATGAGTCAGTAACTTTTGTGTTTACCTCATGATTGAGATGGGTAACTTCATAACTTAGGTATATGTATGTGCATATACCTAAGTGAGGTTATATATTGAATTCATACTTTGTGGTTTATCCTTGTTTGATTTTGTGAGACCTTGAGCGTCTCGGGGTCCCTACTGAGTATCATTATACTCACCCCTTCATGAGAGATGCTTGCACCTCGTATTGTTGGATGCAGATGACGGACAGCGTTGACAGAGGCTGAGTGTACCAGGACTGGACGGTACTCGGAGGTGGAACACACGACATAATGGTACACGGAGGAGACGGATGGAAGTGGAGTGCTATAGAGTCTATATATACCTCCCCTTGATTTAGGACTTCCCAGTGGATGATCCAGCAGATATTTACCTTTCTTTATTTGTACTTGTTTTTTAGTTGTACTTTTACATTCCCGTTGGTCTTGTATTTCGACCCCTTTACTTTTTAGCACTCTTTTGTATACAGTTTACTTAGTGTTTTGTATCCAGAAGTGTGCTATGTTGTGTGTGTTTCAGGTTATAAAGGAAATTCCTTCCCATTTATATAGAAATACACCTTTGGTGCTAGTCTCCAGCCCCTTGCCTTTGGAAGGTGGGCTTGGTGAAGTCAGGGCACGAACCTTGGGGGACGGGTCGTGACATTTTTATCATGATTCAAGACTTTGAAATAGGCCATTATTGGCCACTAGAGTCATTAAAGTCTACATTTCTCCACTAAATGGGTGTTTTAGAAGTTGTTATGTCATTTTTAGACATATCATCTTAATTTAATTTCTCAATAAATATTTTGTTACATTAACTATGAAAATTATTTTTTTACTACATTTAATGTTCAAAATGGTCAAAAAATAAGTTCAACGTATTAGAAAATATAAATTATTATTATTATTCCAATTAAAGAATCTATTTTTTCAAATTCATTTCAGATAATTTTTAGAATAAAATTCATAATTATTCCCATAGATCAAATGAAAAAGTTGGTTTTTCAGAGAAATTTGTTATAATTATTGAAGTTTTTAAAATAAAAATTCAAGAAGAAATTTATTCATATGACCTATTATAGTTAAATTTTAATCTAATTTAAAGAATTTGACATTAAAATAAATATAAAAAGTAATCATTCATTGTTACCTGTTTAAATGAAAAGGAATTTTTCATTAAAAATCTTTATTTTTCTCTAGTCATCAAAAAATGAAATATTTCAAAAATATTAAAAAAAGTCACATATGAGAATTATGATAAGAGAATTTCCAAAATAATTTTCATTTTATCAAATAAATTTTCAAAGATTAGTAAAAAATATTTTTAAATTTTTTTTCCTTAACATAGCTAAACCATATTTCAAACTAAATAAGTTTTTTCTAAAAATTATTTTCTATTTATTTTAAAGTATTATTATTTTATTTATAATTAATATATAACCCTAATATTCATAATTTAGTTTGTAAAAATCATATGCAAAAAATTAACAGCTAGGTTATAATGGTTTTTATATTTTGATTTTTTTCTATGTTTTTCTTGTTTTACATACTACCGAAGATATTTAAATTAAATAATTATATTTCAGGGGTCGTTTAAGATAATTTTTTCCTATAACATACTCTAAAAAATACATTGATATTCATTTCTTATTCATGGGAATCACATTCTTCCCATATTAAATAAATTTAATCCTCACAATTTCATCATGCCCGCATAATTAAATGGTCTGACAATTAAATTTTTCTTTTAAAATCCCACATTGTAAAAATTATAAATAAAATGTTCTCCTAATAATATAGAACGGTATGTAAAAATTTAATATGGAATAACATATAAAGAGGCTTCAAAGTAGGATATAATTGGGTTTCTATAAATATATAGTCATGGAAGAAAAGTATAAATATTTATAGAGAGTGACAGAGGTCGTTAATCAAAATAAATTGAATGATCAATTAAAAGTTAAGGACCACCAACCCATAAATATTTTATGATTGAATATAAAATATTATTCACCAGATATAAATGAAATAAGAGAAAATAAATATTCTTTTACTGGATTTTAATAATAATTTTAATGTCCAAGAATATATGGATGTATACATAATTAATATCTTTCTATTTCATAAGAATTATTTAATCTTTTGGTTGTGTATAGAAAAAATTACAATTCATCACTGTTCCCAAAAAATGAAATTCCAAAAATTAGTTTTTTTTCAACTGAAGTAAAATTAAATTTTTATACATTTTATGATCCAAAAAAAGTGACATGTATTTCCATTTATCCCTATATATTTTCCAAAATCAATATGCATAGTGTAAGATGTCCAATATAATGCAATAAAAATGTACTTATTTAAATAGTGGGTTCAATGAAAAATCATGGGAGTTATATTTTTATAAAGTGATCCATAACGTATCCATGGAAAAAAAATTCCATTAGTTTTAAAATAATGAAAAAATTTATATTGAGATATTTGAATTGGTGTTGTCACAAATAGACACCAAGAACATTAGGGAATAGATTTATCACATTGGGGTTTTACAAAAACTAATGTGATACATTTCCACTAATTAATTTTCCCCAATTTGTTTTACAAAAACCTGTGAAATAAATTATTTTTGGCATCTATTGATATATAACCTGATGCCAAAAACATTTTAAATACATGGGATCATGAAATACTCATTTTTTAGATCTATGAAAAATTTCTCTTGAATCATAATGACCCCGATGATGGCGCGTTGATCCTCGATACCAATTATGGATTAGTTTTTCCCAATTCTTATTATCATTTCATGATATGTGGTCTCTATTGTCCATCTTATGTCATTGATTCATCATCTATGAAAGTATTTATCTTTGGAAAAAAATTATGGTTACCATCATCTATGGTTTCATTTTATTTCTTTGACGTTATTTATTTTTCATTTCTACCAAACATTTTTTTAGATCGTACAGTGTTTATTTTTCCATCAAATTTGAGGGAGGAAGGTCAAAATAATGATTTGTTTTCCTTTTTAAACACTAAATTCTGTAATTTTTTTAAATTATGAAGTTAAATTATTTGTTATTTACTTATTTTGAGTTATTATTTCAAATAATTGAATATATATTATTTTTAATTATAAATTTTATTGTTAATGATTGTTTTTTTGGATAAATATTCTATTTGATGAAATTATCAAATGGTAGTGATGATATTTGGCAATGAACAATGTTATATGGGGTCATCGTTCATCAATATAATGTATATCACATGTAATTACTCCATATTTTTCTCAAAATAAATTAATACAATCTTTAATAACATTTGATAAACGTGACACTAAAAAAATGTAACGACTATGTAATATGAACTAATACATGTTATATAGATTCAAATAATTAAATTATAATATCAATAAACCAGATTCATGTAATATAAAAAAATTAATATTTATAAATTTAGAAGATATATAATTTATATTACAATAATATATTTTCCTTAAATAAAATAGGTAACATTTTGTGTAAATGGACATAATAAATTAAATTGTCCATTTTTAAATGATTGAAAAAACATATAATATTTCCATATAGGGACTAATATATTAACATTAATTAATTTTTATACTCTATGGAAATAATATTAAAATCTATAATTGTTCAATTGGTCATATTTCAATAAAGAAATATTTTTCAAAATCAATATTTTCTATAAGGAATATATACTAGGGTCATTACATGTGATTCCAATTTGTTTATCATAACACAAATCATGATAAAAAATTCATTTAGTAGATTAGTTTTTATTTTATTCCTAATATTCATTGATGTTTCCTATCTGATTACTAGTCATTTTATTGAATTTTTTATGTTTAAAATTATTCTATATATATATATATATATATATTTAAATTTATATATTTTCTAAAATATTTAATGATAATATTGTGATATCAGGTATTGAATGGATCATAATAGAGAAAATTTACAAAGAACCACTAATGAATATGAAAAGGATTTGATGATTTCATTGATTTATCTAAACAAAATCTTCATACCATATTTTTTATTTTCTATCCATGTGTGAAGTGATTGAATATAAGAAAGTTAAACTCAAAAAAAATCAAGTATTGTTTCATTTTCTATGACTTTAGCCTAAATTATACATGTTAAATATATCGTGGGTAAATAACAAAAAATTCAACATCTAATGTTGAAGAAAATATTCTCAATGAGGCATAGGGTTGTATTGAAGAATTAATTCATCATTTAAGTGTTGAAAACATCTTAAAAAGAATAACTATTGAATGATTTTATAGATATTCTAGGATACCATTATTCCCATATTGTAGTAAATATATAGTGTTATCTGTAGTTTTGATAATAATTAAGATGAAATCAAAAAATGGGTGCACTAATAAAAGTTTCACTAACATACATGATCATTTAAAAGAGTTACTGACAGAAGGAAATGGGATTCTAGATTCTAATTAAGAGGTTATGAAATTATTACACCCAATGGGATTGGGGTATAAAAAGGTACATGGTTCCACCAATTGGTGCGTTTTTTATAGTAATGAATATTAATATTTATCAAAAAAATTCATATGTGTGACCTCACTCTAGAATATTGATAAAACATCAACTCAGATTCATTCATAGGTACAAGAATCTATCCTTATAAAAATAAATTATGTGTAATCTCTGATAATTTTATCCATTAATTCCTTCATATAATTGTGATAATTCAAATGTGATTCATTCTCAGGTTCCAGAATCAAATACCTGTCTAAATAAATTTATTACATTCTAATAATTAATCATTTGAAGAGTTTATTTGAAAATTCAACTAATGAAAAAAGGTTAATATGGAATATAGATGAGTGAATCTCTAATCGTAAAATATTCCACCCTGCTAATCTAGTAGTGTGGAATATATTTGACAAATAATTTATTGATTTTTATGTGATGTTATAAATCTTAGAACCGAATTATTTGGTTATGGAATGAATCTATATGGGAGCCTAAGTATCCAACATAGTTCTTGGCCTATTCTATTGGTACTTTACAATATACGCCCACATATATATATATATATAAAGATAAAGATTATCTTGATGATTTGCTAACCAAAACAACTATGAAATGATATTGATGTTTATCTTTCACCAAATATTAATTATTTGGAAAAGATATGGGAGACATGTGTTGAAGTATTTGATTCATATAAGAAAGTGTATTTTCTTATTTTTGCAATGATAGTGTTCATTATAAATGAATTTTCTTTAGATCGAAACTTATCTAGACATAGAGTTAAGGGACACAGATATTGTCAAATATTTGAAGAAGATACTTCATATTATCAATTTCATAATGGAAGAATGAAAATGTACTTGGGGCATCGATGATTTTTGAGAATTGATAATCCTTATTGTAGATTGAAAAATGTATTGAATGATTTATAGGAATACATTCTTCCCCCATGACTATTGTAAGTTAAATAATATTAAAACATGGTGAAATATATTTACTTGACATTTAGAATGAAAACTAGTTCAAGTCCTAAAAAATATCTTGACGAAATATTCTATCTTTTTTAAACTACTTTATTGAAGATATTTAGAGATAAAACATGACATTGATTTCATTCATGTTGAGAAAAACTAATGTGATAGTTTCATTGGATATTTTTTTGAGATAAATGAACATAAATAATATATGTTTCATACTATATTTATCATGATGTCAATAAGAATTTGTTTTTTGTTATATCACATTGTGAAAAGAAACAAAAAATATTCACCTCTGCCTTTTCTACATTAAGAAAGATTGAGAAGAGGAAATTTTCTCAGTTTTCTCATGGTATTGAAGCGCACAGCCATAATTATTTAAATGTGAATAATTTGTTGTCATTGATGGATTTTAAATTACTATGTATAAAATCTCATGATTTTTGTGTATTGATTCAAAATGTCTACAAGTAGTACTATGTGGTATATTGATGACATCTATAAAAGAGACTATCATCGGTTATATAATTTTATTAAATCCATTTGTGGAAAACTGGATGATCCAAATTTGTTAGATTTTTTTGATACTGAAGATTGTATTATTAGTTTTAACCTAGAAGTGTATTTTCCACCAATTTTTGTGACATAATGGTTTAACTAGTGATTTATTTGTTGTGTGGGATAAGAATATGTGGGCTTGTTTATTTAGGAAAGATGTATCCTTTTAGAAAATATATGAAAATTATGTAGGGTTATATTAAAAATAATTAACCAATAGACACCTCAATTCTTCAGAAACATCAATCGGAAGAGGTGATGGCGTTTTTTACTTATTATTTTTATGATATAGATCATATTAGCCTTCCTACATCTTCAAGTATGATAGTTGATACTGATGGTTGACGGATTAGAGGATTAAAGGTATTAATCATTCCATGTGATGATGTGATCCATGAACATTTATAAATTTTAAACAATATAGATTAGGTTCAATCATATATATAGTCACATATTTCTGAATTAATGTTCTGGTATCTGAAATGAAATGAAAAGTGGATAATTATTGAGCGTCAAAAGGAATTTGTTTCCCGGTTTAAAGAGAATGTCATCATAGATGTATCAGTACCAGAATCATTGAAATGAATGGCAGGGGGACCATCTCTTAATTTTATCCCATAGTCTAGTTTTGATATTAATGGGTACACATTTTACATAAAAAATTTGGATGATAAGAGTTCAATTAAAAGTACCGGTGTAGTGGTTTTCACTAAAGCGCTAATTTTTTGGGTGAAAAGGACAAAAACCCAATTTCTTCGTCAACACCATATTTCATCTTTCTTTAAGACATATGAGATATTGATTATATTAAATTTCAAATCAATGTGTCCATTATAATTGGGTTTCACATAATAGTGGTGTGAAACATGATAAATATGGGATTAAACTAGTTGATTTGGGAAGGTTTAGTTGCAACAAAGAACCATTTAGCATGGCCAGACATGAAAAAAACATAGTTTATATCATTGATATATTGAATGATCAGTGGTCTATCATTTTTCATGGGAAATGAATCCATTTGGTTGATGAGGATGATGATGATTTTATTAATTTATATGAGGCTTCATTGTCTATTACATGATTTCTAGAAAATAATTACTATAACATGGACATGGTGCATGCAGTACAAAATCAGCATGCTGAAGGGATATAAAAAATCACTAAATTACTCTCCTAATTAATCTAGTAACTAATTACATTATATTTCTTTTTTTGAAACTTATATGTGTTAAAATTGTTTTATTTAATAACTGTTATATTTTTAATTATACATTTTTGATTAATTATATGATTTTTTGGGTTCAATTTATTTATTCTATGGTTATGGTTAAACATTATTTTATAAAAATAGTTGACATACATTTTTTTATTTTGGTAATGGTAATGCATATGATAAAACTCTTTTAGTCATGGATATTTAAATTAAAAACATTTATATCATTTCAGATTTAATGTTTATATTTAATAGTTTATCTTTTATATTTGTTTGGTTAAGAATCATAACATTATTTCATTTTTTTATCTTGAAAATGTGTGCCACTTTAAATACTTACAAATTTCTATTTTATCATATTCAATTTATTTACTTGTCTAAAAATATGCATCTAAAAAATAATTTCATTACATTTTAATATTTCAATAATAGATACAGATACATAGACAGAGAAACAGGCACAAAGGTATTTGTATTTTTTCATGTTATTAAATATCCAGTAATAAAATTATATATTGAAAAAAAAATTAAAAACAATTACAGGACTACATACATGACATCACTGGAAGGGTCTTCTACTTTTACTATAAAAAAATTGAGTACTTGAGATGGTGAACACAACATTAAATGTTTTCCCAAACTGTCACTTTCTCATGTAGATGAGTCATTTCATATTGTTTTTTATGATAGTAAAAATTCTACTATCCAAAATTAATCACAACTTATCAGCTATATCCAATTTTGTAGTTATTTTAGGATTAGTCTTTTATATCTTGATTGGAGGTCCTTCGACAATACAATGATAAATCATGTTTTGGAAGAAGTAACAATAATATATTTCAATTGTTTTATTTTTTCTCAGTTTTGAAATATGATATATTTTAAATGGATAATATTTATTGTATTCAATTATAGATAACATTATGTTTTGAAGAAATAAAAACAATTTAAACACATTTATTTATTTAGAAGATATTCGATTGAGGTATTTAAAAAGTATGATACCAAAAATTAACGTTTTTGGAAAGAGATAAAATGAAAACCCATGTGTAAAGTTTGAGTTTTTAGATGAAGGGACATGGAATAATTTTGTGTCCTACCAATGTGATGAAGCATTTATAAGATGATAATTATATTATATTGTAAAATTTCTTATATATGTACCTAATTACTTATTAGTTTACTTTGTAAATAATATTCCATTAAGAAATTCCCCCAATAATTCTAGTCGTAGAATTTATTCCTTCATAATATACCACGTTTGAGGGTATAATTTATTGGAGAAAAAATGGCTAAATAAATGTTTAAAGCATTAAGTGCCCAACATTTTACTGGTTCTGATGAGGTGTAGTTCATTCCTCTATCTCCCCAAACCCACCATGAAAAATGGAAAACAGTGAGAAGAAAAAAAATGAAAAGTGCCTTATAGATAATTCTAAGGAAGTATTTGAAAGAATTGTATATAATCTTTTATTTATTTTTCTTGATTTTTTATATTTTAAAAATTAACAAAACTAATATATGATTCTCGTTTTTTTATTTTTAGAAGAACATCAGGAGAAATCGTAAAAGGGAACATTTACCCCTTTGTATCAGATGGAAATCATAGCTGCTACATTTAGAAAGCTAGAACACCATGACTAAATAAGAGGATATGAGGCAGGTTTTCATATTCAGAATGTTTTTGGTCGTAAAATTAAGAAATAAAGAGATCAAAAAATCAAATCCTTAGATTCTGAGTTGAAAGATGAGAAAAAATCCATGGGTGATCAAATTCAATCAACTGTAAACTGTATGTTAGTACAATTAATGATATAGTTATAGTCTAAGAATCTTTCCCAGCATGTCTAACCTATTCAAACTTTCTAGCCAGCTGCGCAACCTATACAGCCTTCCTAGATAAAGTTTCTTACCCAGCCTTCCTACGAAGAGACTCCACCAACTTTCTCAAACCCAATATTATACATTGAGTTTTATGATGGAGAACCTCTTGTAAATATTTTATCACTCAGAAAATTTCATTTATTAGGGTATTCATTACATCTCTATCCTATGAAGATGTCTTAGTTTAGTGTATCATTAAATGATATTATTGAACCTAGTAATTTACTACTATTTCCAAGTAAGGAGGTCACCTCAGATTGGGATTATATGGGTCATTTTTTTTACTTTGGTCATCTAGCCCTATTCATTATCTTTCATGAAAGGTTTTCATTTTTTAAAATTTTAATTACATATGATGGAAAATTACTTATAATATTTTCTAAATTTTTCTAATATAATAGTATCTAATATCAAAAGGAATGGAAAAAAATGAAACATAACGATCAAGAACCCACAATTTAAGAAAATTATGATATTTATAATGGGATACAAATATTATCTCAGGATTCCACTTCCTTGGATAATACCAATGAGTTTCAAATGATTTCTCATATATAAGGAAGAGAAAATCCATTGAGAATATTCAGAAAAGATATCATGGATCTAGTTGATTTTATAGAGCACAATGTTCTTATGTTGCAATTTTTTCTATTTACGTAAATTGATGTGTCTATTTTTATTTATTTAATTAAATATGTTTTATTTGGCTAACTATATCAATTTTTAAATTATATATCTACATATTCTTCTAAATTAAAATGAGGCCACATATATTTATGGTTTTATTGGCCCAAAATTTATTTCAACAGTTGTAAAATATGCAAAAACTGCTGATAGGCCTAAATATATATGTGAGAGATTATCAAAGACAAAGATTGGCTGTTGGTTTTTTCCTTATCATGATGGGTAAGAAAAAAATCATAATTATGAACCAATATTCATTATAATGTGATAAATTTTGGACATTTTATATTTGAGGAGGAATTGGATGTTAGGAAAATTATTCCTAATTGAATGCACATTATATTGGTTTTCACTTTATTAGGTGATGTTCAGAGATAAATTTACCACCTTGTTAGACATGCAAGATTTCATATTTTTTATAAATTCATACTATTTAATTCATATTCAATATACATGTATCATTAGATGATATATATGAAAATAAATGTCATATAAAAGTATTAACAAAGATCACTTGTCGAAAAGGAACCCAAATAAAATCAAATCTTTGAATGTATTGATAATTATTTGTTATATAATATTTTATTATATATATATATATTGTTTATTATCAAGTGAATGTTTTATAGTCGTAGTTTCATTTTCAACAATGATATATTGAATGTAGTTATTATTTTCTATTATTCATGTATGATATAATAACTACTAGGTTAACTACTAAATTTCATAAGGTTATTAATAATTATTATTTATATTTTTAGTCATGATGTTATGTTTTTTTAATGTTATATAATTAAATTTTATTACAGACATTTAATTATGTCAGGTCTTATCTTCAAGTTGAACATTACCATCTTCAATATTTGTTTGAGAACTATTTATTATGTTTGGTTACAATGTAAGGTATGTATATCTGATTTTTATGATTTGTATTAAATTTTCTTTATAACTACTATGAAAAAATTAATACTTTTTTATAATAAGTTCTTGAATATAATGATCTCATAATAATGGTTCATCATTAGCCAAAAATGATCATGTTGTAAATTATATGTATGTTTTTTTAATTACTCTTTATAATAAAATTATATAGATAACTTTTTGATTAACATGATAAAAGTATATCTATTTTTTTATATTTTTAGTTAATGACAAATATTGATTGATGTCTGTAAAATATTTTTTATATTATAGGTATAATGATTTATATGGGAATGTATTATTCAAAATTTTCAAAAATAAATTTAGAGTTCGTTTTTATTAAAACTAATAAAGAAACTATACAAAATATTCACTAGGATTTCAGCATCTATTTACATACAAATAGATGCTATAAATGAAGGTGATTCTCATTTTCAGCATCAGTTTTTTGTCAAAGGGTGGAATAAAACCATATTTTGGATGTCACCTTTATAGAAATCATTTAAAAACAAACATTTAAAATGATAAAAAAAATTGATTTTAAATCATGTTTTTGCACTAGTGTCTAAAAATTAAAGTAAGAAACCCGATTCAACAAAAATATTAACCATAAAATCAATTAATTAATAACATTGATATAATAACCAAAACATTATGTTGGAAATTGTAAGCGCTAAACCCTTATTTTCATTTATTTGTGGGATAATGACTAATGGACTTTTTAATGTGGATATATGACACCCAGTATACAGGTTTTAATTTTTCAAAATCGAATTTAATACAATCCCTATAGAATTCCAAAAATTTTATGACCTATAATTTTTATGAAATTATATATAATATAATTCTCAATGGTTACCAATACATTTAATATTATGTCCAAAAAATATACCTGAATTATTCATTAAATTTAATTTTTATATACTAAAGCAATTGGTTTTATTCCAATAAGGTTTATTCAAAAATATCTTAATCTTGTTATATTCATAACACAATTCATTTTAAAGGGGCGTTTATGAAATTAGACTCATGATATTCCATAAACTCATAAATCCATAATGGTATCCATAAATCTATTGTTAATGAAGAAATAGATTTAACACAACATGTTTTATATTTCATTAACAATATATCTAAAAAAATTAGTGAAAATACTTCAACAATTTAATTCATGAATCCAAATATATAAATTCTCCATCTATTTTATTTCAACAAAATTATATCCTTGGTATAGTGGTTATCCTTTAAAATAGTTCATTAACTTATATAATTCCTAGAATCCTCACATTTTTTAATGTGAACAAGAAATGGATTCCTAGGATGCAATTTATTTCTTTTCATTATAGTCTTCATTTTTCTAGTTAATTCATTGATTTATGCCCTTCTTTTCAGTAAATAAAATATTTTCTTATTCCATTAAGTGACATTCCAAAGTATCTATTTCCACATGTATGACATGAAGTAAATCCATCCTTATTTTATATATGGTCTCCACTACATGATCACATAGATAAATCTATCATTCTCTTCATTGGTGAGTTTGAGAGTTGGTCAAGGTATATGTTGTTAATAATATTATGGGATAACTGATTTCGAATATTCAAGATATATTTCACTCTTTCAATTTCCCATTTGATTGGTCATATTCACCACTTCATCATTAATATTAAATGATAATAAGATTACATAAGCTTCCATCCATTTAATAAAACCAAAATTCATTGTGTGATCAATAAAATCATAGTGGGAACCCACACAATTAGGAAAAATATTTTATAATATGTCTAAATAATTACACCTATTTTTCAATATAAGATACCATAGGTTTAACCTAGGTCATTCATTGTCATAATCTATTCAAAAACATAATACTTTTAGGTAACAAATGTGTAAATTATCCAAATAATATACAACAAGAGTGTTAAAATAACTGCATAATAAAACCAATTTTCATGTACTTGGTAAGTCTCGAGTTAATCCCAACTCTCATTTTTTAGAGTTATTACCCAAAGTTACATCTATTATAAAACCATATCTACTTTTAGTACCCAATAAGGGATTTATTTATATGAATACCATAGAATCACAACCTCGCCAAAACTTTTGGATGGTCTTCCACACTTATCCCTAAATTTCCATCATAGGGATGTGTTACATAATCTATTTATTCCAAAACATATTATCCACGGTTTATATTAATATTTATCTGATAGAATCACTAAAAACCATAATTTTTTGGATCTATTGCTAATTTATAACTTTATTTCATTACAATGAGATACATAAAATCACATGCAAAAGGAATAAATTGTTTAATAGTCTTTGTACATTAGATACTCACTTGATACCCATATTAAATTTGGAAACACAAATTAATTTTTATCTAGAATATCATTATTCCATCTAGAATTCTATTTCTTATTATTCTTATTTCACTTCCTGAATTCTTGGGAAAGAGAAAAAAATATGGGTGGGCCCAAATTCTCAATAATTTTTATTCATAGTTGTGTATATCATCAGTCAATAAGAATATTCAGATAAAGGTAAATATCTTAACACAAATTCCATTTAAACAATTTTACTAGAAAAAGAAATACGGAATTTCAAATAATTTATATGAGATATCATTTTATTACAAATGTGAATAATGCAACTGGATATGGAATAATATTTGTGGAAAGGTAAATAACTAAAAATACATTCCATTTAATCAATAGACTTGGAATGAAATAAATCCACATATAATATAATTTCAAAATTATGATAGATAATATGAAAAGTAAATATAAATATGGAATGTTGGATACCTAACAACACATTCCATTTTATCAATAAAATGATAATGAAATTAATTAGAGATAATATAATTATAAAAATGTATATTCTAATAATAACTGAATTATTAAAGATAGAAATGATTAATTAAAAGATTTAATGATCTCAGGTATCATGATACCTCTATTATCAAGACCATTTATATGATTGTATAAAACTGGTGGGTAGGTTTACACTAAAACCCCATTTTATTCAGACTATCCAATAGATTCTCCTCATGAGACTACAAATGCATTTTTGGTCTATCTATAACATAGATCCACACATATCATCATTTCCAATGAATTCATTATATATCAAATAATCTATTTAATTCATGAAAAATATGACTTATCAGCATATATCTGTATGGAGTAAAGAATATGTATTTAATAATATTTCCCGAGCCAATTAAATAAAATTCAATATAAAACACTATGTGGAAATGATAAATGATTTAATAAATAAGAATATCCCTGATAAATAATAATCATATTTTGCAGAAATTTAATATTCAATAAAAATAGGAAAAAGGATATTTCAAAGGAATTTCAATTATAACAAAAATCAATCAACAATGTAAATTCTAATAAATTCCATAAAAATGATCATTAATCATCCATAAAATGTGTAATAATGATATCAATACATCACATACCACATAGATTATAATTAAAATAAATTTATTTTTGACTTTGATGAATGGAAATACCGAAAATGGCCTTCAAATAGTTTTTTTAGGAAGATATACATTTATCCATTAGATAATTAACATTTAAAACTAAAAGGATCAAAAATAATTAGCAAAAATATATTTAAAATAAAATTATATTATTTTAAAGGAATATTTTGAATATTTTCTTTTCATATCTGTAGTAAATTCCATACATGTTGTACATATTAAAAAAAATATTTCTTTTAGTTTTTTTATATAATCATAATATCCCATATTTCAAAAATGATATGAATATTCTATTCATTTTTTTTTAATTTTAAATAGTTGTAAAGCATTTTTTAGTAAATAAATTGAATAATAGTAAATATATTTTTGAAAATAATTTCCAAATATATTTTTTTGTAAGTAAAATGATTTTCGTATGAAGAGAGAAATGAATTCAGATATTATTAAAGACATTTTTTTCAAAACATTTAATATACAAAGAGTGGAAAAAAATTCTCTTAATTTATGAAACCATAAATAACTAGATTTTATGAAAATTAAATTTCTTTATTACAAGATTATTAAATAATTTTCATCTATAGAAATTGAAACATAACCAATCATAATTAAAATGTGATTCTAAAATAAACCCTCAAATTGATAATAATGTGGAACTGAGATTAAATCAATGAATGAATTATGTGTATCAATTGTAAATAAAAATAAAATTTTACTTTAAAAAAATAAAAATATAAAAATTCATTACACACATAATTTTATAATATCAAAGGAAACAAATAATTAATATAACCAAATGAAAATAAATTGCGTAATGAAATTCATTGCCACTTGGTAATTTTTATGTTTAATAAAATTGGATGAAAAATATAAAATGAAACACAAAATAACTGGAATTTATAAAGAAACATGATTTTACCTGTCAAAGGGGATGTATATACACTATAAAAATAAATTTTGGGCATAACATTACAGTATACCTCAATGAAGGGCAATTGAGATGAATCCCATTACCTAATAATTCCTTTTGATTTAGCATTTTTTAGACTAATATATAATGATATTATTAATATTATTAATTTATTAAAAAACCATATTTTAATTCATAATATCATATATGTTCCATTAATAACACTTTACCACATGTTCTCTAACATTATTTCATTATTTTCACTGTTTTGGGTTTTAATTGACCTATTTTCTCATTCATGTATTGTCATGAATGATCTGGTTCATGGGTGTAGGATCTAATTACAATATATCTACAATTATTTTAAATTTATAAATATTATATTAACCCATTATATAAATTTTTATAATCATTCATCAAGGATGGACATGAAAATTGAATTGCTTCGCTTCATGGAGATGGTAGGTCACATGTACGGACAAGTGATTATATCATTACATTTACGATTAAAAGGATAAAAAAGTGAGCGATATAATAATAATTAATAATAAATAAAATCTCACATATATCGCACATATTAATTTAATGCAACCTTATTACATTCCATGTAAAGATTTATTGAAAAATGAATCACTTTGTTTCGCCAGGAGGTAGTCCTCTAAACACAAGAGAGATGTTTTGTAATTTAAATAGAATGAAATGTATGATATTATATGTGATATTATATTTCCATAATAATTATATTTTTTTAAATATTATATAAATTTCTTAAATCCAACATTATATAAATTCTTGAATGGGTTTTATGGAAGATGAAGTACATTAGTTCGCAAGGTGGTAGTATGTCGTACACACGATCGATAAATTAATTGCTCATTTGATGGAAGAGGATATGGATATAGGTACATCTATATACCATAAAAATATATGAATATTTTTTACACTGAGTTTATTATATAATAATATTTTAATAATATTTGAATATGTTTTAATAAAAAAACAAAATAATAACCCTTGTTTAAAAATATATCCTCTTCTTTAGAAAAAATATTTAGAAATGCACTAAAATCCTTTCTAGGATAGATTTTTAATAAAACCATGGGATCTACGATGTTTAGACATGAGTAATAAATTTATTTTGGTAGGTTTGGTTTGAATAAATGTTTTTCCATGTGTTAATAGGGGGAGAGTGGGAGGCCATTTATATGTGGGGAAGTGGAGAGAGAATGAATTTTTGAAAAGCGTTAACTAAAAACACATTTTTATCATGAAAAAAGCCTCCAAAATGGGTCCTTATAGAATTATAGATTTTATAAGGTTCAAATATTTCCATAAAATGTGGTTTGGATAAATTGGTAGGTCATTTTGTATCCATAAAATCTTTGTTAAACTCTCAGGTAAATACCTTTTTACCTTATCAACGGTAAATAGTTTTTTTTCTAATATTACTATTAATAATGGTAAAAAATTATTTATATATTATTTGAATTTATATATTATGTTGTTTCCAAATATTTAATCCCATTTTCCAAATTCAATTCACAGATGTGGAAGAATCCAATTTAAAATTATTCTTGTAAACACAACAAAAAAAGTGAGGTTTTGAAGAGAAAATTATCATATGTATAAAAGGGTTTAATATCTAAATACAGTATAAAATTGATTCTTATGACATATTTTTTTTAAAAACATTATTTAACTAATTTTACTTTTAAAAAAATTTAAAATAAAATTTATCCTTTCAAATTATTAAAAAAACGAAATTTACAATAAAAATAAGTATTTTTTCAATATTTATCGAAAAATGAAACATTCTAGAAAAATTAAAAGCAATCACCCAAAGTTAATTTTGATATTTTTATATAAAAATTGATTTCATTTTTAGGAAATAAATTTTCTAATATTGTTAATAAATAATTTAAAATTATGTTCACAAAAAATACTAGACATTCCATTAGAGAATATATTCTTGTATAGAATTTATCTATTTTTAATGATTCTAATTTTATTCTTAAACAATAGATAAACATAATTTTCATAATTTATTATGTACTATTAATATCTTTTAAATTAATGTAAAATTTTTAAAGGTATATTATATTGTGTATCATTTTGACATGGAGTTGCGTGTTCCTCAAGCTATCGAAGAGTTCAGATTTAAAGAAATGTATTTCATGGGTTGTATAAGCAAGTTGTTTCATGTCACATACACTCTTGAATATGATTTTATTATTAAATCTTTTAGTTGTTCTACAAAGTAGGTTAAAAGTATGTGATATAGAAACCATTTTCCATACACATACTTGTTGTCTTAATTAATTTCAACCCTTATAACCACATGATATAGATTATATTATTTTTGGAACACTTCTCCATTAAATTGTCCTATATAACACTTTATGTAATGAAAATGAAAAGGTTACACTCATATTCATTAAATTATATCTTATCTGTTCAAATAGGAATATAAATAACTAAAAAATAAAAATTAATAGTTAGTTTGGGAATAATGGTAATATTTTCAAAATTTTAATTTATTTTTATTTTTTATTTTTTATATTGTTTCCTTAAAATATTATTTTATTCTAACACATCGCTTGTGCATTCTTCGGAAATCCTAAGGGAAATAATTTTAAGAATATTTCATGAAATATATTTGGGATCATTTATTGTTCGTAAAGAATTATATAGCATATAATGATGTATTATAGGTAGTGAAATGAATTATATTTGAAAATAATTATTATATTCACATCTTTAAAGACATTAAATGAATAGTGTAAAATATGGCACTAATGATAATATACATTAAATAACAGCTTATTAAATTATTTTAAATACCTAAAAATAACCAAATATGAAAATGAGGATGATAAATATTTTAAAATTTTATCCCTTTTTAATTTATGATAGAAATAATTCCTGAATAAAAAAAATTGTCCATTTCAGTTTGAAACTTTTATTATCACGATTATGGTTAAAATAATGTTCTTTGAGGATTAAACCAAGATGTAATTGTTAGTTTGTAAATTATTATTTTATAAATAATAATTTATTTCCATATTTTAAAATTATACTATAAAAAATCATATTCCCTAAAAATTTAGATGTATTTTAACTGAATATTACATTTTTATAATTATATATTTTGAGAAATTACAAATGTACACCTACCCTCACTTTTAAAAGGGAACCTTGAATCCTATTATCTTAAAACATTTTGAACCATTTGGTACATTCTATACATTCTCAAATAAATTACTATGTTCCCATTCTATTTATTTGATGCCTTCAGTTGATGAAAATCCACGTATGACTCATTTTTGTGTAAACATAATGAGGTTTTCCAGAAAAAAAGGTATTATAAAAAACCAAGTGTGGTTGTTTTATTTATTAATAATCCACCAAATTATTTTACTAATACATGATGAAATAATATTATTATTTCCTACCATATATTTACATTCTTTTATGTGTATTTTACACCCTATATCCATATCATCTTCTATGAAATGGTAAATAAAACCATTATTTATGTGTATAGAGGACTACCACCTCACGAACCGATGTAATTGATTTTCCATCAACACATATCCTTATTGATTTTAATTATATATTTCCTATATATATTATAATTTTTACATGTTTATAATACTATAATGGTTATATATCACATAATTTTGTAACCTTTCATTCATTTAAAAATGATAATTTCAATCGTGTGTATGTGTTTATTACCACGTCCATAAAGAAAAATGATTTTTTCATGAAAACATCACATGACTACTACATTTAAATGTATATAAATAAATAATTTGATATTTTTTTAATGTTATAATTATATAATATTAAATATTACTTATGGTCTTTACTTCATGATCATTGAATAATGTAAACGTTACTTAAGGAGACATATGACTTACCATCCCTATTATTGTGTCATTGTAATTATTCATAACCAGCTAAAATGGTTGGTTTTAAAACTATAAATAATATATAAAAATTATAATTATTTCATGACTATGATTTTGGATATGGGGGAATAATGACCTCTTTTACCATAGTAAAACTACAAAATTCATTTTTGGAAATATAAAACTAATATCGTCAAAACATTCAACATCAATTTAAATAATTAATTAATAAATTATAAAATGGTAAAAAGAAAAAAAAGGAATAATAACATGAAAAATTTCATAAGAAAGTAATTAATTAACATAATTTTATTATTTTGGATGATAAATATTTTATGTGATGAGTCCGAAATGAGGTAATGGATTTTGTCTCAATTTACACTTCATTGGGAAATATTTGTTATTATAAAGATATTCACTTTTATATGGTGTATATACATCCTGTTTGATGTATTTAACATTATTGACTATTTATTCATGATGAATAATGTTTCAATTTATGTCTATTATTTCAAATAATTTCAATTAAAATTTTATAAAAGAGGTAATAATTTTTTTACAGTCTGAAATTTTGGGATTTATAATATTTTAATTAGATAAAACTTATGTCATATCCTTTTTAACTCCATATATTTTCTTATATTATAGATATTTAAAAAGATTACATATTCATTCCAAATTTTCCTCTTTTTGGTACACTAGTAATGAAATGTAATTATTAACAGATAACTGATTTTATTTTTGTATTTATCAGTTATATTTTTATAGATTGCCAATGTTTTTAAAAGAGGTTTTAAAAAAGTTATATATTTAATTAAATGATTTATAAACAATGTTTTACATTGTCCATGAATTTTAAAAATTTATGATAATAATCTTGATAATTTTTTAGGATAGGTTATGTTTCAATCTATTTTTAAAAAAATTAATTGAAATGTTTTTTAACTTATATAAAGTTAAGTAAAATCCCCAATGCCATAACCTATTGTATGAAATTTAGCTTCATACACAGGTTTGAAATTGTTTTATAAATAAAATAATTTTATGAATTTGTATTTATTTTTTCATTTCCATTTAATTTTTTATTCTAATTGACATGATTTTATTTCAAATCATATATAATTGATAATAAATGTTCAATTATCATCACAAATTAATTTATTTTTTATTTATAATTATTGTGAAACATCCACTATATTATTCTCATTGGATATTACACATATCATAAATATCTATATTCAATATATGGTGAATATTATTAATTTCTTAATAATAAAACATTTATACATATGGTGTTTTATAATGAATGATATGTGATTGATTGGGGAAATAATTTTTAAATATGTATTATATACTAAATAATTATATTTACTAATTCGAAATATTGTTTTTAATTGAAATTGTCATTTAATTTATGAATAATGCCTTGAATATATGGTGATGGGTGGGGCTCGGTTTTATATATAACCATGATGCATCATTATGTCACATGAGACAAATCAATTTGGAAAATAAAATCAATTTTTAACCATAGTTTAAAACTATCATGGTGAAATTTCTTGATGGTATAGATATATGGATCTCAGATATCAAGATTTCCAATATTATGAATATACTTAATTGGGAATAATGTTATTATTGCCCATGATATTTGTTCCTTGTTGATATCGGTGGATTCATTTTTTGGAGTAAGGTGAAGTGCCCAGATCAGTGTGAATCACTGAGAGGGGGAGGGGGTGAATCAGTGATCCCTTAAAATCTTTTTACTAATTGATTCTTAATCAATTAAACCTCTATGGCTGGTTAAAGCCTCGATCCACTCTTCTTGTATCTCTCACCTTTCCACGAATGATGCAGTAAATGTAAAGGCACTGGACACAAAGATTTACAAGGTTCGGCACCAAAGGCCTACATCCTTGCCATGCTCTCCAAGCATGGATTCTCCATTATAACCTGTTAAAATTACAATGGTCGATACAGAGTCCCACTGTATCTCTCCTGAGTCCCACAGGAGGGTCTTTATACTGCGTCCCACAGTGTTACCAGAGTCCCACTGACCTGCTCCAGAATCCCACTGAAGACTTCTTCTCCCTGAGTCCCACAGGGTCTTCTCTTGGCTCCTCGAGTCACACGAGTAGCTCTTCTTCACTTTAAGCTTCTTCAAGTATCCTCAGCAGTCTGGGATAAAGACTGCTGGCCTTGCTCTGTACCTCTGATCACTTGTGATGATCAGGATCTTCTCAATCTACTGAAAACTCAGACAACCAATCTCTTTAACTTCAGTCTGGCTCAGTCTCAGTTCACTTCAACATCATGCACTGAGTGCATGGCAACTCTTCAAGATCTTCAAGTCTTGGACTCCTCAGATGCACACCACTGATTTAGCACTGTTCACGTGTGCACGTGCATGCATGCATGCATGCACTTTCCCTTTCCTCTTCTTGGTGCAGTAGACCCACAAAGGGTGTAATCACTTTTGAGAACACACCTACTTCTCAGACTTCACACACTTTATGCAATTAGCTTATACACTAGAATGTGTGTTATACTTTAGTGTGGGTCAACTCCTTCTTCTTCTTCTAATGTGTATATACTTTTAGTGCACACACTAGGTTCGGCCACTTCTTTAATTTGCACACACAAATTCTTCACTTAGTATACACTTGTAGTGACCTTCCTCTTCTTGCACACAATAAATGCACGTAGGGTGTTCCTCTTCAATTTGCACACACACACACTCAAATGAGGTGTGATCTTCACTTCACCCACACAAGGCTACGGCCTTTCACTTCCTTTGCACACACAATTTGTTCTTTCTTTTTAATCTTCAAGTGTGCACACCCAACAAGGGCTACGACCTCCTTCTTCAAATTGCACACAAAGTGCCTCAGGTACTTCTTCTCCACTTAGCACACACACTTGGCCCGTAGGTATTCTTGTCCACTTTGTGCACACACAAATAGTGTGGTCTTCACTTGTTGCACACACAAGGTCACAACCCTCGGCCTTTTCAAATGCACACACGGTCATGTGTGCTCTTCCTCCTCACTTAGCACACACAAATAATATTCTTTTAGCACACACTTGATCTTGGCCTACTCCTTTATTCTTGCACACACTTGGGCCGTAGGTGGTTCTTCAAGTTTGCACACACACACAAATGTGTGGTCTTCACTTCACCCACTTGCACACACAAGGCATGCCTCGGGTCTTCCTTCACTTTAGCACACACACACAATGGTGTGGTCTCCTTTGTTTGCACAAGGCTACGGCCTTTTCTTCAAGTGCACACACACTGCCCACTGCCCGTTCTTTGTTCTTGTTTGCACATACACCCAAAGCACTAAGGGCTCGGTTCTTCCTCCTCTGCACACCTACTGCCAACAGCCTTTCACCTTTGTTTGCACACACGCGAGGCAAGGCCTCGGGTTCTTCCACCTTCAAAGTAGGCGCGCAAGTGCTTGATGAGCCGCGGCCTCCTCTTCTTCAACAAAGCACAAGGTATGAGGCGCGGCCTCTCTTCCTCAACACTGCCGTGCAAGGCTCAAGCCACAAGGGCCACGCAAGCCACGGGTGCAAGGCACCGCGGGCACGCCGGTGCAAACCGTGCAAGGGGGCACGGTGCACAAAGGGGGTGCGCAAGGTCGCGCTACCCTTCCTCCTTCCTGTCGCGCAAAGGATAGCGCGCAGGGGGCTCCTTCGGGCCTCAAGTGGCACCGAGAACAACAGCCGCGCAAGTGGGATGCGCGGGGCTTCAACTTCACGAGGCAGAGGCACACGCGGGACGACAGGTCTTCAACAAAACTTCAGCAAGCATTACCGTGCTTCGGGTTCTCTTTTTATAGGCAGAAGATGCCTCACATGATCCGCGTGTTTCCAACTTGAATTCCCGAATATTTCGGATCTTTGATATCTTTAAACGAGTTAAAAAAATCTTCCGCGTATCTTGATTTTATCTTCTGTCAATCGCGGGTTCATTCACCTTCGGCCTTCTCCACGTACATGCGTTTTAGAACACATGCATGGCTCTGGTTAAACTCATGCATGCAAAGCATGCTCTCCACGTGGCCTCGCACCTTCGGTTTGCTTCGACCTCGACCGAATTCATCCACTAGTTGCATGCATGCCTTTTTTATTGCATGAATGTGATCAGTAGGCTCAGACGATTCTCAAGGAGCTTTCGTCTTCGAAAATGGTGGCCGGGAGCTCGAAAACTCTCTTCGGGAGGCTCCTGGTTCGAGCGGAGCTCGCGGGAAGGCGCGGGAAGACCTCTGCCGAGCTCGGGGAAGAGGACGAGGCGGGAGCCGTCGGATCGGCCATTTGAGATATATCGGACGGCCGGATTAAATCGGGAGCGCGGCGGATTAATCATGCGGCGGAAATAAGACGCGCGATGAGATGTGCGGCTCAGATTCAATCCCGGGAGATTTTCCGCGTCCCACATCGAAACGGGCCGCGGAATTCTCTCGCTTTATCAACTAAGCGCTGCCTCTCAGCGCTCAGTTGAACTTCCTCCCTCCCGGTGCCGCCCCGCACCGGGTTCTCTCTGCGGGCGCGCTCTGCGCCCACTATGGTCCTCGCGGGCGCGCTTCAAGCGCCCACCATGCACTCTCCGGGCGCGCGGGCTTCACCACTGCGTGCCCTCGGGGGCTTATACACGGCCCCCCCTTGCCTCTCGAGCTTGCACCATGGGATCCCCCATGGGTGTGGCTCCTAGTGCCCATATGAGCCGTGGGGTTGAACCCGTGGGCTGGCTTGAGATGGCCAATTTTTTGGCAAAGGACAGAACCTAGACTTTGTAAAAACAAAGTCCTCCTCTATGTAAAACATGCCAAGTGCCAAGCCACTTCTTCCTCTTCATTTCTTCTTATCTTCTTCTTAAGAATTCCTCCATTCCTCTTAATCACTTACTCATTAATTAGGAGTGAGTTCTTGAAGGTTCTTTTTCATCAACCGAACTCTTGAATCAAACATATTCATCAAAGTTCTTTATTGATCCAATTAGAGATCAATTGGAACTTTTTCACATTTACATGCACTAAGTGATAGTGCATGGACTTCTTTAGCTCACTTCATCCACTTAGAAGTTGTGGATGGCTCTCTTCAACTCCTCATGCATTGTGAAGACAATGCATGGTCTTCAATCAATGTTGTGACATTGTATCATCAGGATACAAGTTCTATGAACTTAATGATCAGCTCAACAATCGTCAGATGTTCTTAGAGAATGTTTCAACCATCATCTCCTATGTCACTTAGTGAATCTCCTAAGTGACATGCATCTTAGTACTATGGCCATTCTCTCTTCATCACCAACACCATCACTACCTTTGTCATTCACATCTTGACATTCCCTGACTTCCATTCATTCCAAGACAACTTCATGCCTCATTGACAACAAATGCAACACAATGCACTTCAATCTCCCCCTTTGTATTTGTTGTCAATACACTCCTTTAGCACATATGAATGGGTCAATATGTGTGCCAATATTTTCTCCCCCTTATTGGCAATCAAATGCAAAGGTGTGGTGTGGTACTCTTTCAAAGATCTCTTCCTCCCTTGTAAAAAGTATCTTCTTGAAAAACACTAGGAGAGGGATGATGTCACATGTTCTTCTTTAGCAAAGAACCTTTAGCTAATCAACTCTAAGTCTACTTGGGCTAACCCGGTGTAGAAAACAAGAGTGATGTAACCAAGGAACTCAATGCTGTCCACAATTCTCTACACATGTGAGATCATGCTTAGGGGCTTGAAAGTTTTCAGATATAACAATGAATTTCTAAATCCTGCACATACTTCACAAAACTCATTAGAAAGTTCAGGTGCAAAGATAAATCTCCCCCTTTCATCTATTTGTCTTCAATCCATACTCCCCCTTAATTGACAAGATAAACTCAATTAAGAAACAAGGGATGAAAGTATGATTGGAATACCTTCACTTTTCTCAAGATGGTATTAATCTCAGAATCCCATCTTCTTCAGATTGGCTCCCCCTCAAGGGGTGCACTCCATTCTGTCCAAACCATCCTCCAGATGAGAATGATCATCATCTTCAATTCCCTGCAATGTTAGCACATGTAAATACCAATGTATAAGGGAATAAGATGGAACCTCCTTGGTTCATCAATGTGAACAACAAGGTTGAGAAGATTCTCTCAACCGAGATGTCCCATTTTCACCATTCTTCACACTTGCACATTTGATCTTCAATGATTTTTGTGCTGGTGTGGATCTCAATACATCTTCATGTGAAATCTTCTTCTTCTCTTTTGCTTTAGCAATTGCCAGTACTTCCTCTTCAGCTCTTTTTAGATCTTTGGCAAGTTGCAACTGATTTGGCCATATGACTAGTAAATCATTTGGAAGAGTGGCCTCAGTTTTGGAAGTTCCACATGGTTCCTTAGATACTGTCAAGCTACCTCTCTTAGGAAACTTGTTTTCAATCAATCCCTTCTTCTTCTGGATTGATTGTCTTTTGGAGTTCAGTCTGCTTCTATTTAGTTTCATGGCTTCTTTACAAAGGTCCATGATGTGTCCTTTCTTTCCACAGTAGAAGCATGTTTTCTTGGTGGTCCTTCTGGATGCATCACCCTTCTTGGAGTTCAATTCCAAGGACTTCTCTTCCTTTTTCAAACACTTCTTGGGAGCATTTTCTACTTTCTTCTGCTTGCTTCCCAAGGAATCTCTTTTATCCAGGTTCAGTGATCTTTTCTTCATTCCAGCTTTGGATACAGTTGGAGATTGACATGTATCATTCTTTTGACCACTTTTGCAATCATCCCAGATGTTGTCAAGTAATCCAAATCTGTTAGCAGTAAACAGATGTCTCTGGACCTGTGGATGCTGCTTCTTTCCTTCTGGCTTGCTCCCCCTTGGCATGGGCTTCCTCTGTGCTTTGGCATTCAGTGGATTGTACCAACAATCCTTTGCACAATGCCCATACCTGTTACAACACCAACACTGACCCACAAATCTTGACCTCTTCAGTCCTTCTGATTGTTGGGTTCTTGTCTTGAATTGTTGTGCTGCTTCAGAAGAGCTCTGCTTCTTCATTTTCTTCATCCATACTTGTTTGGAATTATTCTTCCATCCTGCACTTTTTGTGGAAACACTTTTAGAAGCATGGGTACAAGATGGTATGGATGGTACCTTCTTTTTAGAAGTTGTTGCACTTTCACAAGAGGATGTCTTTCTTTTAGAATCATCCTGCTCAATGCATACTTGAGTAGCAACATTTCTTCTTTCAGCTAACTGGGAGGATTCAGCTTTGGGTGATTGCTGATTTTTCAATATCACCACTAGTTTTAAGTATTTCATGTTGAGGGAGTTCTTCTCATCCTCAACAGTTCTTAGCTTTCCTTCCCATTTCTCTTCCAGCTGTTTCATCTGGTCTTCATGCACTTGCTTCATTTCAAGCAATGAGTTGTCAAGCTCCTTCACCCTTTTGACTTTGTCTTCTAGTTGAGCATCTCTGACAATCATTGAGACTTTGTGCAGCTTCTCCAGTGCATGGAACACTTCTTTGATAATTATCAAAAATATTTCTTTCTCAGAAGAGCTCCTTTGCAATTCTTCACAGGTATCTTCATATCTTTCATTGCAAAGGGAAACAGTTTCATCCTTGGCATTCACCAGCTTTCTGAGAGTGTTGGTTATGCCAACCCTTTTTGCCAGCTGATCTTCCATAGCATTGGCTTCTTCTTCTAACTGTGATTTTTCTTCCTGAAGATCATGGATGCCTGTAGCTATACACTTTTCCAATTCCATGGGAACTGTCTTCTGAAGATATTTGAGTGCACTCTGAAGATCATTCATTGTTTCAACTTCATCACAGCTAGGACAGGCTTCATCAGAAGAATGATAAAAGGAATTGTCATCTGATGTGACTTTCACATTTCTTTCCATAGAAGGAGTTTCTCTGATTGCTGCAACCTTCTTCCTCATCTTCTTTGCCTGTTTCTTCATTCTGTTTTTCAGAGTCTTGGCAGATATCTCCATTTGAGACTGTTCTTTCATTTCCTCAAATCTGCACTCCATATAGACTCTCTTGGATCTTTTAGAGGTAACCTCCCTCTGATACCAATTGAAGTGCCCAGATCAGTGTGAATCACTGAGAGGGGGAGGGGGTGAATCAGTGATCCCTTAAAATCTTTTTACTAATTGATTCTTAATCAATTAAACCTCTATGGCTGGTTAAAGCCTCGATCCACTCTTCTTGTATCTCTCACCTTTCCACGAATGATGCAGTAAATGTAAAGGCACTGGACACAAAGATTTACAAGGTTCGGCACCAAAGGCCTACATCCTTGCCATGCTCTCCAAGAATGGATTCTCCATTATAACCTGTTAAAATTACAATGGTCGATACAGAGTCCCACTGTATCTCTCCTGAGTCCCATAGGATGGTCTTTATACTGCGTCCCACAGTGTTACCAGAGTCCCACTGACCTGCTCCAGAATCCCACTGAAGACTTCTTCTCCCTGAGTCCCATAGGGTCTTCTCTTGGCTCCTTGAGTCACACGAGTAGCTCTTCTTCACTTTAAGCTTCTTCAAGTATCCTCAGCAGTCTGGGATAAGGACTGCTGGCCTTGCTCTGTACCTCTGATCACTTGTGATGATCAGGATCTTCTCAATCTACTGAAAACTCAGACAACCAATCTCTTTAACTTCAGTCTGGCTCAGTCTCAGTTCACTTCAACATCATGCACTGAGTGCATGGCAACTCTTCAAGATCTTCAAGTCTTGGACTCCTCAGATGCAGACCACTGATTTAGCACTGTTCACGTGTGCACGTGCATGCATGCATGCATGCACTTTCCCTTTCCTCTTCTTGGTGCAGTAGACCCACAAAGGGTGTAATCACTTTTGAGCACACACCTAATTCTCAGACTTCACACACTTTATGCAATTAGCTTACACACTAGAATGTGTGTTATACTTTAGTGTGGGTCAACTCCTTCTTCTTCTTCTAATGTGTATATACTTTTAGTGCACACACTAGGTTCGGCCACTTCTTTAATTTGCACACACAAATTCTTCACTTAGCATACACTTGTAGTGACCTTCCTCTTCTTGCACACAATAAATGCCCGTAGGGTGTTCCTCTTCAATTTGCACACACACACACTCAAATGAGGTGTGATCTTCACTTCACCCACACAAGGCTACGGCCTTTCACTTCCTTTGCACACACAATTTGTTCTTTCTTTTTAATCTTCAAGTGTGCACACCCAACAAGGGCTACGGCCTCCTTCTTCAAATTGCACACAAAGTGCCTCGGGTACTTCTTCTCCACTTAGCACACACACTTGGCCCGTAGGTATTCTTGTCCACTTTGTGCACACACAAATAGTGTGGTCTTCACTTGTTGCACACACAAGGTCACAACCCTCGGCCTTTTCAAATGCACACACGGTCAAGTGTGCTCTTCCTCCTCACTTAGCACACACAAATAATATTCTTTTAGCACACACTTGATCTTGGCCTACTCCTTTATTCTTGCACACACTTGGGCCGTAGGTGGTTCTTCAAGTTTGCACACACACACAAATGTGTGGTCTTCACTTCACCCACTTGCACACACAAGGCATGCCTCGGGTCTTCCTTCACTTTAGCACACACACACAATGGTGTGGTCTCCTTTGTTTGCACAAGGCTACGGCCTTTTCTTCAAGTGCACACACACTGCCCACTGCCCGTTCTTTGTTCTTGTTTGCACATACACCCAAAGCACTAAGGGCTCGGTTCTTCCTCCTCTGCACACCTACTGCCAACAGCCTTTCACCTTTGTTTTCACACACGCGAGGCAAGGCCTCGGGTTCTTCCACCTTCAAAGTAGGCGCGCAAGTGCTTGATGAGCCGCGGCCTCCTCTTCTTCAACAAAGCACAAGGTATGAGGCGCGGCCTCTCTTCCTCAACACTGCCGCGCAAGGCTCAAGCCACAAGGGCCGCGCAAGCCACGGGTGCAAGGCACCGCGGGCACGCCGGTGCAAACCGTGCAAGGGGGCACGGTGCACAGAGGGGGTGCGCAAGGTCGCGCTACCCTTCCTCCTTCCTGTTGCGCAAAGGATAGCGCGCAGGGGGCTCCTTCGGGCCTCAAGTGGCACCGAGAACAACAGCCACGCAAGTGGGATGCGCGGGGCTTCAACTTCGCGAGGCAGAGGCACACGCGGGACGACAGGTCTTCAACAAAACTTCAGCAAGCATTACCGTGCTTCGGGTTCTATTTTTATAGGCAGAAGATGCCTCACATGATCCGCGTGTTTCCAACTTGAATTCCCGAAGATTTCGGATCTTTGAAATCTTTAAACGAGTTAAAAAAATCTTCCGCATATCTTGATTTTATCTTCTGTCAATCGCGGGTTCATTCACCTTCGGCCTTCTCCACGTACATGCGTTTTAGAACACATGCATGGCTCTGGTTAAACTCATGCATGCAAAGCATGCTCTCCACGTGGCCTCGCATCTTCGGTTTGCTTCGGCCTCGACCGAATTCATCCACTAGTTGCATGCATGCCTTTTTTATTGCATGAATGTGATCAGTAGGCTCAGACGATCCTCAAGGAGCTTTCGTCTTCGAAAATGGTGGCCCGGAGCTCGAAAACTGTCTTCGGGAGGCTCCTGGTTCGAGCGGAGCTCGCGGGAAGGCGCGGGAAGACCTCTGCCGAGCTCGGGGAAGAGGACGAGGCGGGAGCCGTCGGATCGGCCATTTGAGATATATCGGACGGCCGGATTAATTCGGGGGCGCGGCGGATTAATCGTGCGGCGGAAATAAGACGCGCGATGAGATGTGCGGCTCAGATTCAATCCCGGGAGATTTTCCGCGTCCCACATCGAAACGGGCCGCGGAATTCTCTCGCTTTATCAACTAAGCGCTGCCTCTCAGCGCTCAGTTGAACTTCCTCCCTCCCGGTGCCGCCCCGCACCGGGTTCTCTCTGCGGGCGCGCTCTGCGCCCACTATGGTCCTCGCGGGCGCGCTTCAAGCGCCCGCCATGCACTCTCCGGGCGCGCGGGCTTCACCACTGCGTGCCCTCGGGGGCTTATACACGGCCTCCCCTTGCCTCTCGAGCTTGCACCATGGGATCCCCCATGGGCGTGGCGCCTAGTGCCCATATGAGCCGTGGGGTTGAACCCGTGGGCTGGCTTGAGATGGCCAATTTTTTGGCAAAGGACAGAACCTAGACTTTGTAAAAACAAAGTCCTCCTCTATGTAAAACATGCCAAGTGCCAAGCCACTTCTTCCTCTTCATTTCTTCTTATCTTCTTCTTAAGAATTCCTCCATTCCTCTTAATCACTTACTCATTACTTAGGAGTGAGTTCTTGAAGGTTCTTTTTCATCAACCGAACTCTTGAATCAAACATATTCATCAAAGTTCTTTATTGATCCAATCAGAGATCAATTGGAACTTTTTCACATTTACATGCACTAAGTGATAGTGCATGGACTTCTTTAGCTCACTTCATCCACTTAGAAGTTGTGGATGGCTCTCTTCAACTCCTCATGCATTGTGAAGACAATGCATGGTCTTCAATCAATGTTGTGACATTGTATCATCAGGATACAAGTTCTATGAACTTAATGATCAGCTCAACAATCGTCAGATGTTCTTAGAGAATGTTTCAACCATCATCTCCTATGTCACATAGTGAATCTCCTAAGTGACATGCATCTTAGTACTATGGCCATTCTCTCTTCATCACCAACACCAACACTACCTTTTTCATTCACATCTTGACATTCCCTGACTTCCATTCATTCCAAGACAACTTCATGCCTCATTGACAACAAATGCAACACAATGCACTTCATAAGGCATCATTGGCTCTCCATTTTAATTAGGTTCATACTCTATTTCATTATGCATGAACTTTTAAGAATGAACCTATGGTCAAATCTCAGTGGCCATATACTTGTATAATTCATATGGTATACAAATCATGACTATAAAAATTATGCATCAGGCTCCCTTTATACATCATTCCACATCTATTTTGGATCTACATTTTTGTATCATAAAATAATTTCCCCCTTTGTTGAGTAGATACTACATGATGTTAAACTACATGTTATAGTCCATATCATATTACATTAAACTGAGAATCATGTTGAATCATGTTGAATCATTAGTCAAATTAATGGACCTTTTGGTTTCACTCTCCAACATTAAAACCACCCAGAACTATGTGGGGATTCATTCTAAGATTCATGGTATACATTGTTTTTTGTGATATCATGTATTGGGCCAGGCAGAAACTATTCTCATCACTAACACCATGTTTTGAAAGTCCTATATCCATTATCAAACATTAGTGCCACTTAAAAAACCAAGTAAGTGTAACACCATAATGTACGTTGTCCAAGAATTAAAATGTTTAAATATTTACTCCCAGAATAGGGAAACCCATTATAGTAATGGGAATTTCATTCCCTTAATTCACATTTATTTTCTTTTATATTTTTTTCTACACAATATTCCTTATTTGGTTTGAGATCCACAACCATAAACTAGTTTCTACCTCCTTTCATCCAATAATCATGAATGTAAATCATGTTCTATAAACCACAAATAAGTCCCTAAAACATGTACCACTCTTTCCATGAGAAAAATAATCGAGATATGTTCATTTTGGGGCCCTTATGAGACATTTCATTCATGTTTGGTATGATCCTTTATGGATAAATAGGCCAACTTACCCATTCCAATCCAAGATTTATGACCTTAAAATGTGTGCCCCATGTCCATAAGGATTACTATGCGACAATGGTATTCTCTAACCCTCTATTCAATTCATGTTTTTATACTACCCGAGATTCCCCATAAAAATGTTGCTCTAACTAGCATGACCAGAAACACGAAAGAGGAAAAAATATGGGTTATACTGAGATCATATAAGGGGGAACAAGAGAAAAATTTGTTCTTTCCCCCATTAATTCGAACCATGTTCATGGGATAAACTTAGTGTGAACACACCCATATTTTGTGAAATATTTTTTTTGAATCAATTTATCCTTTTTGATAGTTTTCATTTCATGAATAATAAGATGGTAGTTTAATTTTTAAAGCACAATGTTTTCCTGGATTTATATGCAACAACAAGATAGCCATGCTTTCACGCAACATAAAATTGGGCTTATTCAACATAGAAGATCAAGGTTAGCTTGCATTATATGCAACAATGACTTTCCTCGATGACTTGAATAACATGAAAGACCAAGGACTACAGAACATTAATATATTATTAATATATTATAATTTAATATAATAAGAAAAATACATTATGTTAAATTATAGGTTCTGAATATAATTAATTAATGTATGAAAATATATGTTTTATTCAATATAATATGAATTCATAGGTTACTAATTAATTATAAATGAATACAAAAACAGATTGAATAAAAAATAAAATATTATTATGGTCATAAAGAGGTGTTACCCAAATAAACTAAATTTTCATTTCTGTTTTGAAAAGAACTAATTTAAACATTCCTTTCACACAGACCAACAACTTTTCATACACACACAATACTGAGTTTCTATGAAATTTCATTTTTTATTGTAATTATTTAGACAAGTTAGTAAAAACATAGTTGTTAAAACATAGTATTATGAATAGTAAAAACAACTTTTATTTTTTTTTATTTTTTTAAATATAAATAATAAATGAAATTATTTTTTGTAGTCTTTTTATGTTTTAAAATACTTGTTTTCTCGAATGAACCGCTTTTAATGTCATTCTGTGAAAAATAATAGATTTATTTTTAGACGCATTTAAAAATTTATTTTCATAAAGAAAATTCATTTTTGGATTTATAATGTTCAAATTTTCATAGAGTAAAGTTTTGGGATTTTTCTGAGAAGCAACATTTTTAATGAATACTGAAAAATATGTCTTTTTAGTTAAAAACTACCTTTTGTATAATTACTTATTAATGATAAATGATATTGTTAATTTTTTTAAGGTAAAACTATATAAATATTAATTATAAAAATACAATTTAATTTATTCAATCAATTTCACTTTGAAATTGAATATAAAATCCAAATAAACTTTTGAACGTATTTCTACATAAGAAATACATTATTTTTTCATGTCTACGGGATTAGAAATAACATTAATTTTTATGCTTCTATTATTTAAAAATCAAAAAACTTATATACACCATTTTAATAAGAATAATATTTCTATTTTAATAGTACTATGATTATTTTCGACCAAAATTATTAGTAAAAGAGATTAAAATTAATCACACCAATTAATGAAAAATTAATCTTAATTGGGGACTAAACCTTAAAAATAAGGGCCTGAATGATCTAAAAAGTTATAAAACACCCATTTCATCTCCAATGTTTGGCCATAAACATTCCCTTGTAGTGGTTTTTGGTTTTGTATAACATTTTTTAGTTAATAACATGTGTACACCAAACATGATAAAAAAATCCAAGTGAGTCATTTTCCATCCCTATAAAAAATACACATCATCTCACACTTCCTCACACCTATCAAAACTCATAAGATAGGAAAATACCTACCCAATAAACTTCCTAGAAATACTAACTTTATCCTAGAATCCTTCCCTTGGGATGATGAAAATCCAATGATTCCTTTTGGAACAAACCGAAAGAAGTTACCCAATTAAGAGGTAATGTCTTCTCCCAAGTCCATTATTTTGTTCTCCTTCTACATCCCCTAAAAATATATATATTATATTATTATATAACCAAAAAATTATCGTATATATAAAATGATTTTTTTTATTTTAATTGTATCATCCTGAACATACACACACCACATCTAATGGTTAATGAACATATTGTTTTTGTGTATGGTGAACTACTACCTCACGAAATAATGATTGTTCATTTTTCCATTACCAGATTTCACGATGTCCATTATGTTCGAAAATATATTTATATATGATATATATTATATTTATAATGTCTTTTTGCTTATGTAATCTTTATTTGGAATATACCTTTATTCTTTCCATCTTATGTAAATACGATAATTTTATTTGAGGAAATGTGGACTACTGCCCCATCATAGTGATATAATTTCTTCATACCCAATATAGATTATATTAAGAGTGGTTTTAGTGGATATATATGATATATATTATATCATAAATATACATTAATAAATATATATATATATATATGTCTTCTACTTCCTTTCTCTCAACTTTACAATTAAACAGAATTAGTGTTCATGTGTATATGGGGCATACAGTCTCCATGAATGGTGTATTCCATTTCATAACTATATTTTCAATTGAATATTATAATAAAAATATAATATACTAAAATTCTATTTATATCATGGTTTATATTATGGAATCACTGTATAAGTAAAAGGACCATCAATATAACAAATTAAGAATTATATAGAAAACAAAGCGAATATTACCTAAAGTGAAAGCTTAACATAGGATGGTTAACAATCGGGAAATATAAGGTCATAATAAAATAATATATGTAATTATTTATAATAATACAGTTCTATTAAACTTTTATAAAAAATTTATATTTATTATAAAGGTGGTTTTAACGAGTACGACGAGGTTCAATACACAAGCTAAGGGCATTACATCTCACATTTGATTTCTTGGTGATACCTGTTATGTTCACCACTTTTTCTTTTTATGTTATGTATATACTACCCATGAGTATATTAAATGTATATTATTCTTAGAGAAATTTTTATTAACATATCTATTTAATAATCTTTCTTTCATAGGGATTATTTTATAAATGTTACCAAATCGAGGAAGTAGTTTTCTCCCAATATGCCTTCTTTGAGACTGGTGATTTGTTACGCACCTAAATTCTCTCTCGAGGTGTATATACTTCTATTTCACATTTTATATCATGAATATATTTATTTTCAATATATTTTATGATTCATGTAAATTTATTTTAATACATAGATAGTATGATCTCAAGTTATAATGTGATAAGAGTTTATTGAAACGATCTCATCACTTTTCAATATTGTTTATGTTTGTTCTTACATTGATGAATTCATGTGTTCCATATTTCATGAAATTTAGTAGATTTCTTCACCTTTGGTTCTTCATTCAATATTCATGTACTGGTATCATTTTCTACGCTTTTTTATATATGATAGTTAAGAAATTGTTTTAAGAAAGCCCGAATTTACCCTCTCTCTGGTTGGAAATTTATGTTTCATCAAAACCATGTTTTGTAAAAAGGGTATCCAAGAATATTATGTTAATATACTATCATTATAAAAAGAATATTTTTCCTATTTTTTCTTTTACCATATTTTTTTAAAGAAATATTCCAATAACTTTCTAAATGTGGAAAATTTCAATTCTTTTTACTGTACAAAATAAATATTATTTTTACCTCGTACGACATGTACAAATTTATCAACCATCAATCCATTAAATCTTCCATTTCATGTTTAAAACTAATTTATAAAAAAATTTAAAAAAAAATTTAAAAGAAAATTCTTTTAAAAATGTTATTAATATTCATTGATAAGTTTTCATGAAAAAAGGTTTTCAAAATTTTTTCAAAAATATCTTCTATTTTTTCAACCTTAATGTGTTTCAAAACATTTTCAGTAAATACTTATATGTTTTCGAATTATTTTCAATTAAATTATTTTCAAAATTATTTTCAATATTTCTATATATATTTTCAATGTTTTTTGGAATAAAAATGTTTTAAATTTTTTTGAATCATTTTTGTATGTTTTCAAGGAAAATGTTTTTCAAACGATTTCAATTATTATCATAAAGGATAAAAGGTATTACCTATGAAAATTAATATCATATGGTTTTATCTATTAAAATACCATTTTCAGAGAAGAAATGATATTTTCCTAATAAAATATTTTTGAATGATAGTGTCAAAATTATTTTCAATTTAAGATTTCTTATATTGATGTTAATCATGCCCTTCTATGAAATTATAAAAAGGTTCCATTGATATACTTTCTATTAATGGGTTATTTATAACTTCCTGGTCTTGATAAAATATTTTTCACTTTATCAGGTTATATAGGTTTATGAAATCCATTTCCCTATCATGAGTTATGATTTTTATTAATTAGTTATGAAACTTATATATTTTCCTTGGGCTATGATATGTCTACTTGCTTAAGATAACCATTTAATTGAATGGGTTAAGATATGATTGTTTATGATTCTATTCCACATGTATTTATAATTTTACTATGATATTGGTGGTACCTATATCTAAATTCAATGCATTGGGTAAAGACTTACATCCCATGAGATATACTAGGATGGTCTTATTAATGAACCTTGACTACTATTATTGGCATGGGAGTGAACCATGACTACCAAGATAGTAGGAGGAGTGAACTCCAGCTACTATGACGGTTATGGGAGTAAACCATGACTACTAAGAAGGTATGAGGAGTGAACTCAAGAATCTAAGATGGTCATAGGAGTTAATGATGATTAGTATGATCTAATGAGGAGTGAACACTTACTACAAATATGGTCCAAGCAGTGATTCCTTGACTACTAGGAAAATCATATTATATGCTTATGTGCCTACCATAATTACATAATTTGTTCCAAGTCTTTGTTTTCATGGATTATGTTTTTTAATTCCATGTGACTCATGTATTATTAACTACCATCATTTATTCCATGATTCATATATATGATCTTTGATATGCAGGTTATGATCATATATTTTCATGATCAAGTTCTCATTCCCTTATGCTCATTATTATGCTTACATATCCCCTTTATTTACCCTTATTATACATCTGATCTCACTAATTTATTATTTTTCCTTAACCATGGATATGAAGAAAATATTTAGGTATAATTAATAAAGGTAGAGTTTATTATGGGAGACGTTGAAGATCATTCACCAGGATAGAATATTTTGTTTCCATGTTTCCAGAGACACTAAACTGTTATGGTCCTCATACATCTATTTTTGTAATTTTCAAAATATAAAACTAAAAAGATTTAATATCCATGTATGACATGTCTGGGTATATATAATGCGTATCAAATGAATGGTTAAGTAAAACTTTAGAAACTAGGATAAGAATAAATTAGTGACTTACCTAGGTATTTTTTTATGTATATGTCTACAGATGTCTCTAAGGATAAGTATAAGGATAAGCCAATGTTTAGGAAAAATTCTAGAAAATTTAGAAAATGGTATAGTATGTGGATTCCTAGAAATAAAACCATGTCTAGAGACTAAAATTGGATTTCTTTCTAGAACAAAAGTACACTAGGGTAACAACATTGAAAACTTGTTCTGAGACTGACTCAGGGTAATCTAGTATATGACAACGGGCCTTGTTGCACACCTAGTTTGAAACTCCCAGAGGATATTCTATGGAAATTAACAAACTCTTCATGAACAATCATGAATTATTTATATATATGTTGGCTATAAATAACCTAGGATGAACTTAGGGTGTTTTAAATTTTGGAAGGTGTCATGATTTATAAATCCAAAATGTAAAACATTTTAGGATTATGTGGTTTTCTATTATGATATGTGGTGCTCACACTATGCTTCTAGTTTTATTCAATGTCTAGAACCCAGAGGAGGTGGATGAATTTTGAATGTTATGGATGATTTTCTGATAACCAACTAAGAGGGATGATCACTGGAGTGAAACATTTTGTTATCATGCCTAATCAGTTTTCAAGGAACAGGATTAACAGTGTGTCACTAAACCAACTCCCAAGCACGCCAAGGAAGATAACGAAATAGTTTGCTAATAGTTTGGGTAATGCAGTCCATGGAGGAAATAGGATTCAGTTTCCTTTGTGTCAAGATTTTGTAAATCAATAACTAAGTGAATTTATGAGTGGAACAAGAAGATGTTTTGTTTATAGAAAAGAAATATGCAAATCAAGTGACTGTTGGGGAAAAATTAAGAGTTATGTAGATGAAATGGATGAGAATATTGTTATACCTATGTAATCATTCATGGTTAAGTTTTTTATGTGTGGAATAATTGGTAATTATGAAACTCAAAGTCCTAGAAGAAAATAACCTGAAGAAAATTAGCCATGTGGGGTGAATAATGGTTACATTACTGAAGATGAAGAGACTATAGATGGAATTTGGAGTGAAAGAGGTATTATATAATAGGATGATGTATAATTTTTAGTGGATTAAGGATGAAGTAATTAGTGTTTTCATGAATTTGGTTTTAAAAATCTTATAAATGATGAAGTATACAGGTATTGTTCTTATTATGATTTTCATTTAGTAATTACATGTTTATGTTGAATGTTCTTGATGAACTAGGTAAGGGATTTAATAACAAGGTGGTATTTTTAATAAGGTAAGGTACCCATTAATTTGTTCTTTATATTGTAAACATTTTGTTTGGATAATGATATGTGGGATACGAATAAGTAAATTGGATTGTACATAATACCCTAGAGATGATTATTGAACAAAAAATATATGTTATTAAAGATGATGTTTACAACATTTTTTTATTTGATGAATAGATCCAACACACTCTTGAATATGGAATCTTTCATGATCTCCAAAATTATTTATGGTAATTCTGTTCATTACCTTGTTCAAAGGAAATTTATCAAAAGGTTATTCTATATTTTTTAATTTGACATCCAATAGATACATTGGGATATATGGGAGATCAATGTTCAGCTAGTTTCATGAAGTTCATTCTATTCTTCTTTATTTTCATCCTTTAGAAGGGTGACAAGGTTATCCATTCATGAAAAATATAAGATAAACATAAGAGGGAGTATTTATGCACTATGATTGTATTGAAAAAAATTGGTTGAAAGGTTTGTAATTGATTAACCTTATTTTAAGGATTGTCATGGATTTTTGGATATTGTATTAGGGTGATTTTAAAAAATTAAATCATGTATATCGGTTGAAAATCCATCATGTGTGGCAAGGCTGCAAATCATGCACCCATGCCTGACACAGGATTAGGGTTTCACACCCTCCACTGGCCTAGATGACGTTCTGGTTTATGTATAATTATTTCTTGATGAAAAAATATTTATCATGAAACAATAATGTTAAATTTAATTTTTAACGATTAATTTATTAACCATGTTGATTTTCAATAATAGTTATTGATAAGTAGTTATACTTTAAATTATTTTATAGTTTATAAAATCTACTACAAGATTATTTTATCTCCTCTGTCATCACACATAATTTTTCGGAAATCCATTTCATATAGTAAAGGATGAATTGAAAATAGATAAAATCCCATCTAAAGAATTATTTTTTTTGTATTATCGGTCAATAAAATAATTACTCAATGATAGGATAGTGATCAAAAAGGAAGAAAAGTTCATGATGCCTTAATTTTTTTGAGTCAATTTCCATTAAAATAATGACAAATTTATGAATTTGAAGAAATGAACATTTCTTTTATCATTCACTAGTTAGTGATTGATGACCTCGATCACTCCCTATAAATATTTATGCTTTTCTGCCATTTCAAATCTTCACTCACAACCTAAGTTTTTCTATGAGGAAACCTGGTAATATGTTATATTCGGTAACCATTACGGTTCCAAATTTCCCATTTTAAAGGAAGAGAAAATATTCATTTTTTATGGTGTGGGATTCTATTAATGAAACATTCAAGTGTAAAACCTTTGATAACCCAAAAAAATTTCTTGGGTGAAATTTATTTTAAGTGGGTTGAATGTAACGCCTTAAGAGTTTGTGAATTATTTTATTTTGAATTAATTTATCCTTTTTGATATTTTTAATTTCATGAAAACACTAAAGGTAGTTTATTTTATTAAATCACTATGTTTGGCTTTCATTATAGACAACAAATATAATTGTTCTTTTAATGCAACAAAAACATTGTCTTACTCCACACAGAACACCGATGTTAGCCTATATTAAACACAAAATTGAGTTTCCTCGATGGCTTGTGTTACACAAAAGACTGATGTTTAAAAATAATATATATGAAAATATGATTATTTAATAAATATGATAAGACCATGATGTAAAATTATAGGTTGTGAATAGTACTAACTAATCCTTTAAAATACTTGGTTTATACAATATAATATGAATTCCTAGGTCACCAATTAATTAAAATGAATATGAAAACACATTGAATTTATAAGAAAATATTATTATGGTCACAAAGACTTTTTAACATAATAATTTAAATTTAAATTTATTTATTTTAATTTACTAAGTCAAACATTCCATTCACATTGAACTTTTATTGGGCCTAAATTATATACAATAGTGAGTTTCTATAAAACATCATTTTATTGTTATAAACTTTTAAATGGGTTAGTTATAACTAATTTATTAAAAAATAATAATATGAATAATAAAAAGTAATTATCTAATAATTTTTATAATTTTTTATATAAATAAAACCTATTGATAATTACTGATATAGTTTTTTGTTAAGTCTTTTTTCTTTAAAAATATTTTTTTTCTTGAATGAACTGCTTTTAATGTCTTTCTGTGAAAAATAATAAACTTAATTTTAGAGAAAAATAAATATTTAATTTTATAAAATAATCTGTATTTTTTAATTCATAATTTTGAAATTATTTTAGGGTGAATATTTGGGATTTTTCTAGGAAACATTATTTTTTAATGAATAGTGAAAATTATTTTTTTAGTTAAAAACTACCATTTTTTTAATTAATTTATAATGTTAAATGATATTATAAATTTGGTTTAAGGTAAAATTCGATAAATATTTCATCTATTAATAAAATTTAATTAATTATAATCAATTTAATTTTGAAATTGAATACAAAATAATAACAATCATTTGAACATTTCTCTATATTAAAAAGCTTTTATTTTGTTCTATTTGCAGGATTAAAATTATTCTTTACTTTTTTGCATCTGTGATTTAAATTTAGAAAAGAAATACATACACTAAACTATTCAGTTTAATATTCTTAGTCTAATATGTCAAAGTTAATTTTTTACCAAAATGATAAGTAAATTTGATCAAAATTAATTATAGTGATTAAGGCCAAATTAAGCATAATTAGGGACTAAACATTAAAATTAAGGGCCCAAATGATCTATCCAATTTCCAAAAAACCATTTTCTGTCCAATGTTCATCCATAAACCTTCCATTTTTTTGTTGTTTTTGTATTTTTATGAATTTTTTTAGGTAATACCATGTCTACACCTAACTTCGTTTAAAAAATTCCTAGTGAGCCATTTTCCTTCCCTATAAAACCAGCACCTCTCCCACTTCCTCACACCTATAAAACCTCTTAGGTATAAGAATGACCTACAAAATAAAATTCCTAGAAGTCCTACCTTTCTCCTATAATCCCTCCATTAGGAAGAAGATTATCCAAAGAATCCTTTGGGCCAAAACCAAAAGGAGTATCCTGATTAAGAGGTAATGTATTCTCCCCAGTCCTTTCTTTTATTTTCCTTCCCCAAAACCTAAAAATTTATTTATTATTTGATTATATAAATAAATAGTACCATCAATATACTAGTATTCTGTTATGTAATTGGTTCAACCAACACTTACACACACCTCCATCCAAGAGTTAATGAACATATTATTTCTGTCTACAACGAACTACTTCTTCACAAAATAATGATTGATAATTATTCCATTAACACCTATGCTGGTGGAAATTACGGATAAAGGAATATTGAAGTATGATATATATTATAATAATAATTTCTTTTCTGGTATGTAATTTTTATTGGGAACATACCATTATATATTCCATTTTATGTAAATATGATAATTTTGTTTGAGAGAGTATAGACTGTGGCCCCCTCGTAGCGATATGATTTGTTCATACACTACATGGATTGTATTACTGATGGTTTTAGTGAATATATATTTTATCATAAATATATTGTAATAATGATATATATGTACTAATATATATTTCTTTTACTTTTATTCTCCCAACATTACTATTAAATGGAAATAGCAATCATGTGTACTTACGGCCTACTGTCTCCATAAACATTGTATTCTATTTCATGATTATATTTTCAATAGATTATTATAATACACATATACTATATATAAATTTTATTTATATCATTTTTTACATTCTAGAAGCATTATATACATATAAAGACAGAAAATATAAAAAATTAAGACACATATGGAAAACAAAAAAAATATTACCTGAAGTGATAACATAACATAGGATGGTTAACAAGCTGGTAATATATGGTCATAATAAACGATATATGGTATTAGATATAAGAATATAGTTCTATTAATATATTTATTATAATTTTTTTTATTGTACATGTGGGTATAAATAGTACGATGAGGTTCCATACACAAGGTAATGGGATTTCATCTCACTTTTTATTTCTTTGAGATACATGCTATGTTCGCCCAATTTTCCTTTTATGTGATGTATGTACTTACAATGATTTCATTATATATATATATATATATTATTCTTATATTTATGGGTATATACATATTCATTTTATGATCTTTGTCTCACATAGATATGTTTCAAAAGGTACCAAATCGGGGAAATAGTTTTGTCTCAATTTTCCTTATCTAAGATACATGTTTTGTTATCCGCCTAAATTGTACCTCAAGGTGTATATACTTAAATTTAACATCTAATATCATGAATATCCTTATTTTCATAATATTTTAAGATTGATTTAATTTTAATTTCATACATGGAGAGTATGATATCATGTTACCATGTGATAAGATTTTATTGAAACAATATCATCAGTGTTCGAGATTGTTTATGTTTATGCTTACATTAATGAATTCCTATGTTCCATCTGTCAATACATTCATCAATATTCTTCTCCTCTGTTTATTCATGATATATTCATGCAGTTGTACCATTTTATACTCTTTGGTATATACTATAGTTATGAAAGTGTTTTTAAGAAAGCCCATTTTTACCCTCTCTTTTTTCTGAAATCATCATTCCTTCAAAACCATGTTTTATAAAAAGGTTTTACAAGAATATTATACTAATATCATATGATCATGAAAATAAATTTTTAATTTTTTTTTGTTTTACCATTGTTTTCAAAAGGAATATTCTTGTCACATTCCAAACATAAATATTATATATCTTTTATACCATGCAAAAGGAATGTAATTTTTACCTTTTTCGACATGTAAGGATTTATCCACCGTCAATCCTTTGATTCCTTATTTTAAAGTTTAATATTTTTTTTGTTCAAACATTTATTTTAAAATAATTGTTCAAATAAAAATTCCAACCGTTTTTAATCATCATTTATGAGTTTTCATGAAAAATGTTTTTCAAATTGTTTTCAAACATTTTTAATAAGTTTTCAATGAAAATGGATTCTAAAAGGATTTCAATAACTATTTATAAGTTTTCAAAAAAATTCAATGAAATGATTTTCAAAAGATTTTCAAGAATTATTTAATTATTTTTCTATATTATCCAAATTAAAACGTTTTTAAAAAGTTTTATTTCTTATTTTAGAAGTTATCAAGGAAAAAGGTTTGAAAGGAATACATGTATACATTATACATTTTAATGAAATTTTCTATGAAATAGATTATCAAATGGTTTTGTGTTTTAAAAATACTTCATTATAGTAGAATGGATATTTTACACAAGAAATGTTTTTGAATGAAACTTTAAAATTATTTTCCATATAAGATGATATCCTTTGATGTTACTCATGCCATTCTAGGAAATAATATAATGGTTCCATTCATATCATTTATATTAAGGTGATTTGATTAATGTCATGGAATTTATGAAATATAATTATCATTCATGGTTCATAAGATTATAAAATCAATTTCTATTTCACAAGTTATGTTTTTGAGAAAATGATTATGAAACCATTATATTTTCTATATATTATGAAAATTTTACATTTTTATGATACCCATTTAATTTCATTAATTAATAAATTATTTTTTATGATATTGTATCAAATTTATGTATGATTTCCCTTTAATATGGGTGAGACCTATATCTCCCTATAATACATTGGGTAAAGATTTATATATCATGATATAGACTAATATGGTCTTGGTAATGAATGGTGACTACTAAGATAGCCATGTGACTGAACTATGTCTACCAAGATGGTATGAGGAAAGAACTAATTCTACTAATATAGGCATGGGAGTGAACTCTGAATACCAAGATGGTATGAAGAGTGAACTCATATGACTTACATGGCCATGGGAGTAAACCAAGACAACAAATATGGTATGGGTATTGAAACTATACTACTAATATGGTCTTTTCATTGATTCCTTGGATAAAATGGAAATCAGATTATATGCAGATGTGTCTCCCATAATTCCATGATTTATTACTATGTTATTTATTCATGGATTATGTTATTTATTTCCATATGACTCATGTATTATGAAATACCATTATTTATTCCATGTTTCATGTATATGATCTTGGATATACCGGGTATGATCTTCTATTTTCATGGACATGCTCTCATACCCTTATGCTCATGATTATGCTTAAATATATCCCTTGTTTAACATTACTGAGCATTTTAGCTCACCCCTCTCTTATGATTACTTTCCATAGGTTATGAAAAACTTCTTTATGTATAATTTCTAATTATGGAGATCTTTTTAGGAGATTTTTAATACCTTTCACCAACGTAGAATATTTTTTTCCATGTTTCAAAAGATGCTAAACTATTAAAATCCTTGGACATTTATTTTTTTAATTTACTGAATATAAATATAAAATTATATAATATCCATGAATGTTAAGCCTAGGTCACAATAAAGGGTGTCGATCAAAAAAAAATAATTTCTACTAGAATCAACCCTTTTCTACAGGTAATCTAGTTGTGTTTATAGAACACACAGGTTTAGAACAATGCTAGAGTCAATCCTCTACTTCTTTATTCCTCTTCTAATTATTTTCATATGATATTAAAATGTGTTTACAATTTTCTTAACACTTTATTCTAAACTATATAGAAAATATCAATATCATATAATGAAAAGTAGTGTGTTTATATGGCCCTTTCCCAATGGGACCTCCATATACGGTGATTGTATCCTTCCACAACACTTTCGAGAACATCATGTGAATTTATTCCCACTCACAATATATAAAGAGACACCTAGACTCCCTACATTAGGCCTTGTCAAAATCTTCTCCCCAACTAGTAGTTTTTTGGGTGCTATCGTTGGATTCACCTTGGTTTCTTTATTCATATTTTATTTATTTCTCATTTTATAAAAATACCACCTCTCTTTGGTATAGGATTTATGACCTTAAATCTTATCACCGCAATATGATCTAACCTTCATGACCCTAAAAATCATTTCTATTATTGGTCATTATCACATGACTATAAATGTAATAAGCCTTGGTCATGTATCATGACCCTAAAAGGAAATACCCTTCAATTAAATCTATATGAACATAAATTAAGCAATATTAGCAATCTGTATTCTCCAACATATTGAATGATTGATAACCTCCCCCATGTTGTTTAACTAATTTGTGTATTTATTTTTCATATCCACTTTAACACTATTCTTTTTTTGTCTTCTCACGTTGATTATCTTGGAACATGATAAAGATAACTTTAGTTTTATTGAAATTTTACTCAAAACCATCATCTTTAATCAACATACTTTTTATCCCCTTTATTTGTATCTATATCTTCCTTTCATGCCCATATTGGATCCCCTCCATAGATAGATAATGAATGAAATAGTCTCAAATCACATCTGAAGAACATTCAACCAAGGATCCTTCAGAATCATCCCTATATGAAACCCCCAAAAATTACTGTGCATGGCCAAAAAAAGACCTCCATCCATTTGGGGAACATGTTGTAGAAGGTAAATTGTTGGAAAAATGGTTGTGAGACTTGTTTTTTTCAAATATTTTTAATTTATTTCCTCAAATAAACTCCCTTTACTAATTAATCAAAACATTGGAGGTCATAATTTATCGTCTCCCCAACATTTCCCCTTGATCATGTGGGATTCCAGCATCTTTCAGGTTGCACCCTCAGTAAATGTTTGTATTGGTAAATTATATCAAACCCTTGGAATTCTATCATTGTTGTTTCAAAGGCCATGGGTCTCAATGGTGATTGATACATCATTCTAATCCTGACCCTTTACCACATGTCCTAAACTCTAAAATGAGAGGGAAACCTTCCAATTTTATCATATATCTCACATAAAGCTTAGATTAGATTGTCTTAGAATAAAATAGTTTATTATCTATTTAATATAAAATGGTTCCAAATAAAAAATTAATTAACATATGTAATTTTGGAAAAACAAAATTTTATAACAATAAATAAAATTGGGAGGACCATCCACTAGATGAATCCTATCAATTATTAAAAAAGATTCCCCGGATTTTAGATATAGGAATGTGATTTATAAATTTTAATTATCCTCTTATGACTCAACACTGTGATTCATTATAGCCTAAAATTCTCTGTAATCAACTCCTAAGACCAAAACTTCACCACATCCATCCATATATAACTACTAAACTATTACGGTTCTCATCATAGAATCTAGGGAGTTTTCTATGATACTTCAGCATAATTTTCTACTATTTGATCCTATAAGCAACGCATTATCATCTACATTGATAATATAATAGCCCAATACTAATTCGCATACCCCTAGAACAATGAAAATTCATACTCATCTAATCAAAGTGTTGTGATGCTTCTAGTCAAGGACTCATACCAGGAGATACAAAAATATTACCACTGAATATGCACAAGCTTAACTAGAATGTCTTGATCTATGGCATGGACTGAATGGTAGTCTAATCTACTAATAACAAGTTTTAGTAACAAGTGTCATATACACCTCATCTAAACAGATGCATATCCCAATGATTTGTTGGTGATGATGTTATATAATCTTATATATTCTTCATGTCATATAACATAGGTCTCATCATTTACATATGACCCAAGATCATCCATCTCTTTCAGGGAGACACCCTAATATAAGAAGACCAGAAGTACCTATTTGGTGGTACCACCCTCGGAGATTTGAGGTCTAAAAATGATGTATTAAATAATTAATTCTTTTACCTCAAGCAACAGGGGTTCCCATAATGTCTCACCCTCTGTTAGTGGTGTTTTATCATCGATTTTTGAGAATGGTGCCACCTTATCTATGCCCACAGTAGGTGATTTTTATATTTCCACCACTTCATTTGAAGATAACTAACATCCATGACCCTGAATAATTATTTCCTACTCGATTATCTATCTCAAAATGGTGGCTCTACAAAAGTAATCCTGATAGAAACCTCTTGATAAGACACTATAAGGGTAGGAATGTTTTTCATGATCTATTCAGTAAACACTATCATCCCATCCATGAGCTCAAGATACTCTGACATATCCACATATGGATAGTTCTAAAATATATGAATAACAACTACTAGGATGTAGCTTAGTAATATTCACCACACGTAATATCATTAAAAAATTAAATTTTGGGGAAGGAATTACATACACCATATAGGGAAGAAAAGTTTAATTTCAAGGAGTGTTCAAGTCTATCATACCAAATCATAATACTGGCCTCAAAACTATTTAGAAACCTATTGACTACCATAATCTACACAAGGGAAAAATATTGATTTTTGGTGTCCTTAATAGAGGATTCACTATTTATGAATAGTCTATGATAATAGTCGCATCATCTGGTACTGGAGGATGCTCATTAATAACATGTGATTGTTTTTATATAAAGTTAGAAACGTGAAAGCATATGAAAATATGGATTTTGAAAATTGAAATTATGTGGAACACATTATGGGTTATTTTCTGATCCTTGAGGTGGTTGATCCTTCGTGTTAACTAAATTTATACTTCGATGGTGGATGTTTAAAATTATTTCACCAAATGTAGGATGGAGTTGATGCTCTTCCCCTATGAGGACTTAGGTTTTCACAATCTTTCTCAGAGAATGATCGTGTTTAGTGACCCAAAATTTTCATATATAAATATTATAATTTAAGAGATGAATATTCATATCATAACATATTGATACATGTGAAAACCATAAATGTTTTGTTTCTTTGGAAACCTGGATACTTAAACTCTTACAAGGAATGTCTCCTCGTCTCAAACATAGATCTTTTCAACAAGAACCTGTCAAAATAATATAATATGTAAAATAATTATTAAAATTATGGGGAAAATGACAAAATAATAAGGATGATCTCATATTATTATGATGGGTAAAAAATAATGATATAATTAATGATCATATGTGAGAATATCACCAAAATAAGGCTAAAAGAACATGATCAAAATATTTGAAAATCATACCCATCAATTCATATATCATAATAATGAAAAATTACATGAAATGTTTTTAATCAAACAAAAAATTATATAAAACTTTCGAATTATCAACAAAAAATAATAATCCAATAGAACATAGCATAATAATAAATCATAATTTTTTGATATTCACATAATCATGTAAAATAACTTCTCTATTTCAGGTTCACTACTAAGACTATCAATGTGCTTAAAATCCCAAAATTTAAATGACTCTTCAATCATTTCTAAAATTATCTTATGTGTAAATTCCATGAAGTTAAATCCATCATACCTAATGAGCTTATTAACTAAGTCATCTCATTATATATTCTCAAATCCATCATCTATTAGAATTTTATCAACTTTTTCATAATTACTTAATTCATTGATAGACTATAATAAACCCAAAAATTCTTGTATAAAAATGTATCCAAACAATCATGGTTTATAACATAACCACTTATCCAAGGTTTATAACATAACCACCCATCCTTAGTTTATTACATAACAACCATCCTTGATTTTATAGGGAACCACCCACCACCTAATTATAATATATTCATATATATATGAATTGACCTAATGAAAACAGTTAGAATTACATAAACATATAAAAAGTGGAAAATAAAATTTGATTCATAAATATATAATCATAAAAAAACATAAACCCTTTAAAGAATAAATAATAATGTTTTTATCTTATTAAATCCCTCGAAATGTATATCTTATATAAAAGGATGAAATTATATTTTAATAATCCCTTAAATATTTCATGAGGAAAGTACAATTTTTATTTTGATATTACATATTTAGAATCTAAAATTTTAAAACATATTATAGAAAATAATTTATTTTAAATGAAAAATGAAAAAATTAAAAGGAAATTCGAAATTAAATATAAATTAGGGATGTTGTAAAATCTATTTTTGTGTTGTACAGTAAAAAATAAATTTATTTTCCATTTTATGTAAAAAATAAAAACTGATTTTTTTAGGAAATCATAATTGGATTACATTCATTTTTTATATACAAATTCATTCATGGGAAAATAAAACTTCAATAAAAATTTGGAGAATTGTAAAAAGTATTTTTTAAAAAATTTTATAAAACATATATATTGGAGAAAATTGATTTCCAACCAAAGTAAGAAAGAATATTAATTTTCCATAAAACCAATTCCTTTAATATCATGAGAAAACGAGGCATCAAAAGTGATTAGAAAAAATATATTCCAAACAAATAACCATAAGAGAACAAAATAAATGTGATTATTGAGATGTTTAACATGTAATATCTTCATCATACCTTAATGTGTAATAAATCCCCAAAAATAATGTCATTGTAACATGAGAACCCTTATCTCAAGTATGTATTTCTTGAAAATAACTCTGAACTCATTTAAAATAAGTTTATATTTATATATTTATATAAATAAATACTCATAACTATAATTTCATATATGGTTTACTTATAACATGTTATCACTACATCATTAATAAACAATCGTTTTCATCTTTATTTTAGGTATTAACTGCATTCGTTTTCCAGTGTTCTCTAGTTCTATTATTATGGTAATTGATCACATAGAATTTTTTTATCTAATTAATCCTAATAATGGTATAAATTTAATATATATACATTATATACATATTTATAATTACTAATCTAATGTATTAATAAAAAAATTATCACATCACTAAGTTGATACGGTAGTCCGTACATGCACAATTATAATGTTTCCATTTTTTGTTAGATAGAACAATATAATATAATATTTAAATATCCCAACAAAATTAATTTATAATAAATATTATTTATAAAATCATTTTATGATAAAAGTAACCAACCATTGTTTGAATTGAATGAAAATGGTGCATTTATTCATATATGCATTAGTCCCCACAATGAATTATTCACATTTTTAATATTATCAAATGACAATGAGAGGGTTGTTATTAATTTAAAAATACCATTAGTAAAATAATATAATAATAATGGAAATTAAATATTAGGAAGAAGAATAATGTCTATTGAAATAGAAAAATATAATGAGAGGTTAAGAACTTATACCTCACTTCTTTGATTATCTCCTTAGTGAAGGAAATTAAAACCCTAGAGGGATGGAATTATTAGAATAAAAACCCACCTTAAAATGTATATGAGTATCAGGTAGATGTATGGGATGATATTAGGCCAAACATAATAGTTTTTGGTGTGTAGTTATGTTTGGAGAGCAGTACCATTTTGTAAGTGGAATGGAATGTCATTTTTATAAATTCCAAATAGTTTTCAATAAGGGGATGTCACTATTATGAAAACTAAATCCAAAATTGAAAAATAATAGAGTGGAGATGATGTATGGTTAACAAAAACCTCTAACATTCAAATATAAACATATTTTAAGAATTTCAGTCCCTTTACATTAGAAGTTACTCACTTTTACCATTTTAACATTCACCAATGTGACTAGTTTTTTTAAATCAGTGGTTATTTATTTATGAAAAATATAAATTGATAATTATTAAATAATTTTATTTTAAAATAAAAAATCTTAAAATATTTTTGTTGAATCTATTCATAAAATATATAAAAATTAATATCAATGCATTGAATGTGTAATATATTGGAAAACAATTCCAAGTAATATAACATAAAAAAATAAAAAATCTTAGTTGTAAATTAAAAACTATATTCTTAGAATTAAAAATTCACTTGTAAGATACATATATGGTCTTATAATAATTTTTCATAAATTTAAAATCAATAAATATGTACTAATAGAATCATAAAACAATATTTATTTATAAAAACTATATTTTGACTCTTCAATTAAAAATAGTTATTTTCTGAAAAATATCAATCATTGTTATTTAGATAATTATGATATTATGGTTTAATAAATAATAATTATTTACTCATAAAAAAATTCTATAAATGGTGTAAATTAATTATATTATTCATGCAAAAAATTCAATCAAAACAATATTTTAAGAAAACTCACTTTTGAATCCTAAAATGACTTCACTGATAACTAAGGAGTTGTTTTTTATGAAGTAATCAATAAATTTGAATTAATTTAAACCATTATATAGTGTGGTTATTTTTACTCTTAAATCTAATTTCTGGTTCAAAATGGATTACTATATTGAAATTAATTTAGATTTGGGGTTGAGTGTCAAGAAGGCTATCAACTACATCAACTCTATTTAACAACAAGTATGTGTAATGTATTAGGGTGTTAAATACTCAATATATCTCACTTAAATACCTTATGATTGTTAAAAAAATCGATGATTCCTCCTACCTAAAGGGTCTATAATTATCTCATTTCTGCAAAACTAATGGACTTATTTCATTGATGATATGGTATTATTCATTGGTAGAGTCCATATATACATCACATCTCTAGGTCAACATGTCAGTTGGTCCTTCCTCCCTTGTAACACCTCTAGTTGACATAATACTTCAGATATTACAAAGGGATGAAATTTCTAATATTACCCACCCTGAATGGTCCAAGGTTTATGTCATTCCATGGGAGTGGATCACATTCTCCACCTCATGTAGGTATCTCATTGACCCCATCGGGGTATATATGAAGTCTTCCCTATAATGTAAAATTGTAGAAATTCATATTTTACCCCTCCAAAGTTATATCCATGAAACTTAGGTTGAGTTGAAATGCATGTTGATATCACATTTCCCCAAGCATCGAGGCGGACCAAGTTAACAGACACCGCCTTCGTATGGTACAGGGGCTTCCCTAAAGACATAGATTAACTCTCAAATCCACTAAAGCAGCTTCACCTAGATCATGATGTATTTCACTCAGTTTTATTTTTCATTCCATTTCAAATATTTCATGATATGCACCTCACGGATGAGAGAGACCACTGGGAGTAGTCATTTTTTGGTCCCCCCTGCATGTCGGTCACTTCAACCTTATCATTATTTTCCTATTAAAAAATGAATCTAACCATGTTTATATAGGTTATCCACATCAAAATCCTCTCGAATCATCAACATTTTTAATTTTTCCCTATGATAGATTCATTCACAAAATTGTGCATAGTTTTGGAATAATAAAAATGGAGAATCAGTCGGTGGCACCTATTTCTAATCCCCACTACCATCATTAGTGAAAATGTTCCAATTTTTAGAAATTACTATTGGGTTGGACCAGAGGAAAAAATCGGTGTAAATACATAGTTTTTGTCAAATGATTTAGTGTAATTGACAGACTAACTTTTATAAATTGAATAGATCAAAATTCCATTTTCATTATACTTGTTCCACCATTAACCCAACATGGTAGGGATGATGGTATAACTGATAATTTATTGTCCCCAAGAAATCATCTAACATCATCCCTGTTTAATGTTGGAATGGATGAACGATGAACATCACTTGTAGCCCAACTCACACAAGGAACTTGACTAACTACCACTGATGGGTGTGGATCCCCCCAATTTTCTACATTGATATCATAAATATGGTTTGAGGATATGGGTATGGTTATGGTTCTATTCACCGTCTATATTTGTAGAGATCAACCTATATAAGAAATGGAATGGTCCACACAAGGACCTGGGTGTCTAGCTTCGGCTGATATGTCACATAATCTTGTGTATCTTCTGAAGAACTATAAATATAAAGTGGATGTAGTTCCCCAATACCTGCATCACCACCATGGTGAAGGCTCTCTACCATAAACTCATGTTATCATTATGGATGATCAACCCATATCCATAAAGAAATTTTGTGATGAGTGTTGAAAAACTAACCTAAATGCCACGAGTCTTCACACTATTCCATCAAATATTAAATTATATCACCTATATACATACCCAATATAACCCCTCTATAATACATGGAATTTACTATGAGAGTTTTCAGGACTTTCGTATTCTCTAAGGCCTAGGATCATTTTAAAAAATGTAAAAACATTTTGAAATATATGAACATATTCTTGGTATTTGTTCACCATCCCACATTTAAAACATCCAACAATACATCAGAAAGCATGAGAAATTTTTCTTGGTCTTCCTATAAGAAAACACCTTCAAATAAATCATCATATATTTCCCCATGGATGGGGATTCCACTAATGTGGTAGACATCCCACTGATGGATACAGACCTCCCCGTGGTGAAGATGAAATGAATTGGTCTCTAGAGAATACCAACTCAACATATATGGATTGATATAAGGATAGTGGTAAATGTGAAACTATGAATTCTAAACTACATCATAATTTCTATCACATTTGAGTTCCTCCTCAAATACATTACATGATTGAATACCCAATATACCCTTTCCCACTTATCTATAATATTATCATCCTTGTGCAAATTAGGTTCTCCCATACAGCCCTAAATAATATTTTCATAGCCTTCTTTGAAAAAGATGTAATAACTTTGGGATATGTTTCTGTATATGGATCTAATATATTTATGAATGTGATGATATTTTAAATAGAATGAGAAGTGATCAAGGAATGGTTCATGATACCATGACTAGAAATATCGACATTCTACTTGTAAAGGTCCATATTTTTCATTAACCATTAACCATGGGATTCTCAACTAGTATTTGAGATGACAATAGTCTCCATTGTAAAAAAACTATACAGGTGAATCCTTTGTTAACATAATTAATCACTATGATCATCTATTATAAGTTAATATATTTTTTCATTCTCTGACACAGTTTTTATGCTCTCTCTAATATGGATATTATTCACCATATATCACCTCCCCAACACTATTGCCTTGGAACCATTGATAATAATATCAAAGGCCTTTTGCAATATTTAATGTGTAGTTTAACAATGTTTTCAAATAAACATTTGTTATTTATGAATTATTTTCACCAAGGAAATAGTTTTAGTTAATACAAACATGCAAAAGTTATGTTCGTGGAAGGTGGATGTATTGCCAGTTCTATGGATCTAGATATTGGGAAAATCCAAAAAATCCTGAAAATAGTGGAATCCATTTATTATTGAATAAATCAATTTTTTCGTTTTTAATGTTATTTTTCTATTTATAATTAATGGGAAGATCTATTTTATATGAACTTGGCACCACATATTGTTGTTTTTCAACTGTATGGACTCATAATTGCATCATCCTCTCCTATATCACCTCTCATTCATATCAGTTTTGGAATTAATGAAACGAAAAATTGTAATTATGTTATATGTAGAGGATCACCAAGACAATCCAAAGAAAATTCATCCCTTTGTGATTATAATAACCACATAATTTTCTTGTTTCACAAAGGTGACATCGATCGCAAAACAATATAGTTTCACGATTGAGTTTCATAGAAATTTAAAGCCTCATATATTTAATAGATGAAATTATTTTACTCAATTAATGTATGATTCTCCTTGGAGGCTATAAATATCCACCATTCATCTTATATTTTATGGTTATATGAACTTTTTACTTCTATTCAAAGCTGTGAATTTGAAAAACTCTAACCTCCATAAACAAAAGACTACCTAGATTATAATAGATAACCACATTTAACATGTGAAAACCCACAGTTATTCAGAACCTATTAAGTAATTGGAGATAATTTTGAAGATAGGATGCATCTTCCACACTAGAATTACCCACTTCTAACACCATAAGATTCCCTGAGACCTCCATATTTCATGAAACACTGCCATCGGAATAAAGAAAAAACCATTATGCAGTGAACTCATGCATCATGATATCATTATCTTCTTGAATCCCCAATCCTTTGAAAAATATCTCTACTATCACATTAAAATTTCCTCCTTTTTGAAAATATAGCTTCATGATCTCTGAGTTGTCATGGGCCTCGAATATATACAAGATGGATATACTCATTCGGAAACAATCTACAAGACTACTGTAATCGATACTCATGCCCTGCCCTTTTCTCCAATTAAGTTATGGAAACCCCAAATACTTTATGATCCTATGAATAAAGACCCCAACCTCAAACCCCCATCCTATTCCATGATTGGGAAATTTATATTCCATTTTCAATCCAAAATCACTTGCAAAATGGTCATGTTATCCCGGATGGTGGCATAATCAATTAAATCTAGCCACTATTTACCTCAATAAGTATATGCAAGAACCCAATATCAGTTTCTTATGCCACCCCAAATGGGATCATAGAGATTAAGGCATAGGTCTCAAACCAATTTCTATATTATACTATATTAGACTGTATGTCAAAAAGAACATAGTTTCCAAAAGAAAAACTACATGAAAATTTCCTCATCCCATGACATTAAACTATAACCTTATACTAAAAAAAGAGTAAAATATTCCTTAGGTGAAGATATTGATATTTATCCAACACTCGGGAAGATCATATACATAATTTCCACTCCATTACATATTATTTTTACAATCATAGAAAACATGTTCTTACCACATGACGATAAACTGCATGCACCGGTCCAACTTCGGGACCATAAATTGTGTAGTTGAACTATAACTATTATAATCTCTACCCCATAGCATGGTCTGTAGAATTTATTCATGGGGATCAATCCAAACATCCCAAAATTACCAAAAAACCAATTTTCCACATGATGTGGAAACTCCAAGTAATCCATGGAAATTCCTAATCTTACTATCTAAATCTGAGGTCCCAATATACATTTTAATCAGCATTTGATAATAACAAATATATTAAAAAGTATGTGAATATCATATATTGGAAGTCTAATGAAAATAAAATAAACTAGTGATCAAACCATATGTGATGAGGGAATTTTAGATCATCTACAATTCACATTAAATATTTGAAGCACCATCACTCGACTTACATCTTATGACCCTTATGATACTTCAGAGCCTATAACTCTTATGAATAGAATTATATTCCTTTTATGATGACCCAGTGAATACTTATTTGATTATAATATTTTTCTAGAAAAATATTCTTTTGATTCCCTATATAAAAAACATTTTAAACCATATGTGATAAGAATGGGATTCCCAAGGAAATGATCATCAGATGGCTTATAAATTGATTGTATGTTGCCTCATGTTTAATACTGGTTGCCTCATGTTTTCTAATATAGATTACTTATTTCATGTGAATAATATTACCTCAATAACCAATTAGGGATGAATTTATAATATAACCAATGTAACTAACACATCATTATCACTAAAATTTTAATATATTCTCTTCCATGATAGAAAACAGTGTAATTATCTAGTTTCCACTTGAATATGAATCCAGTGAAGATTTTCATGATCATGTGTCATATTTATGAGGTAGTCCTATATTATTTGATTGACTCCATATAATTATCCATGGAGTTTGTGGAATAAATCATATCATCTTTTTTCCATTCAAGGAACCGACCTCATCAACCACAATGTTAAAGAATTTCCACCATAAAAAATATTAAATGTTGTAAAACCAAGAAGGGTTTTGATAATACTAAGTATATTAACTACTCTATGTAATTGAATAAAAAACATGAATTTAATATTTTATTTGAAAACTAGTGTGTAGAAATAATCAACCTCATTAATTATATGAGTAACAACTATACTTACTATAAAGGGTTTCAGGAATATATATTAAATTCATATGAGGATGTGAGACTTGTCAAAAAGTACCTTATTTATATGAGTTCACATCCCTTCATCTCAAACTATGTATACAATTTGAAGCATTTTACGTATATCATAATTACCTCCCACCTATGGAAGTAATTTCTATGGCTAAATAAATAGTATAAATAAAGAAAAAAATAAAAATGGTGAATCTAAAAATATATCTTTTCCTCATGAGAGATATTAATTGACCACGAACACTTTCATATGATACATCACTACTGAGTTGATTATTTTTATTTTCCATTAGAATGGAATACCTTTCAATTATAATTTAAATATATAATCAACTCATAGGTATTAAATAAAATTATTATCAATGTTTGGTAAAGATGAATTATAAAATGAGATCATATACATTATTTGAAAAAAAAAATTCAAACATATATTCTTCTATAAAATTTAATTTTAAAACAACAAAAACAAGAGTTTTATTTCCCCAAACCCTAAATCCTAAAATCTATTTAGTGAATTCATTATATTTGAGTGCATTATTAGAATTTTTATAACTTCCATAGATGTGGCTAGTTATGGACTTGGGGTGGTATTGATAGTCTATTAATTGTTTCAATTATGACTAGTGGTTGGTAGAAAAACTTATTTATAAACAGGTTATTTCAATATCAATCACCTAAATGATATAATAACTTTATTCCATTTATTATAGAGGTAGAAGAGTATGTACAACATATACAAACTTTTTTTAGATGTACCCATAATATATCTCATCTATTATTATTGGTGATATTTTTATCTTACCTGAGTGTCCTAGAAAACTATTGATAAATAAATTATTAATGACATGTCCTTATGTATTCAAAATAGTCAACCTCGTAGGAGGTATTTTTAAATACAACAAGTCATTGAATTTCAAGAATCATCAATGACGTCTTATAAAAATCATTTTTACACCCATTAAAAATTCCATATATTTTTAGATAAATAATTTTTTCCTCTACGTCAATCCATCCATACCGAGACACCAAAGATATACCATTATTTATAGAAAAACTGTGACACACAAATGCATATTTCACCTACTACTATTGCCTACACAATCAACTATCATCTTTGAATCATGATGGTTTTTAGGGAGGTTAATTTTCATCGTTATAATGATTCATTAGGTCAAAATGTTTCATTCTCAAATAATTACAATATAATTCCACATATAATATTGGGATACGAAATAAACATTGTGGTGAACCTATTTATTTCCAAGATAATAATCATTGAATATCATTTGTAGAGAGATAATTGTGGAAGTCCACCCAATGAGAACAATATTGAATACCATAGAGGTGAACACTATGGTATCCATTATAATAAATGATAGCATGGATTCATTCTTCATTATGTTGCTACATAGTTCCAACACCCATTCATATTCTTACATGTTATGTGATTCAAACATTTTCAACCCTATATTAATAATAAATAACAAATTTTCTCCATGTGGGGTTTATGATTAAGTAGTAAGAAAATAGTTCCTCTACCTATTGATGAAGAAAATATAATTAGCCAAGCTAAATTATTTATAATGATCAAAATAATTGTTTTACAAGTACTTATAAGGGATCCCACTATATAGGTCACCCTGAAGAAAAAATCATCAAAATATGCATCGTACATATGAAGGAGATCATAAATTTAGATAACCAGAATAAAATCCTCATAGAGATCATATAAATAAAAATTTGGAGTTATTCCCCAATTTAGTGAATTCATAAACAATATCCATAGAGTTATTAACCAATGAAAGTTTTTAAAAACACTACCTTATAATGATTCATATCTAAAATAAGATAGTCATCCACATCTCACAATTATTCCAATGTATTTATTTTACCAAAGGGATCATAAAAATAAGACATTATCCACACCATATGTTCTTACATTGAATAATGTTACTTTTTTCTAAACAATGGGTATACTAATGTAATAGAAATAACACATTCCTCTATCCTATTTTCAAAAAATTAAATGTGGTGGGATATATACTAAATGATCTCATAACACTTTATGAAATAGTTGAAAATGCCCTTATGTTAAGAAAGGTTCATAAAACATAATTGAATGTTATTATGGACTCAAATATCAAGTGGAGAGAACATGATGATGATGGAATACATGTAATATTATATACCACTTATTCTACCATGTATCGCAATCCTATAGAATTAGAATGGAAATCCAAGAATCATCTCTATTGAATGTTATAAGAGATATTTAATCCAATTTTTTTGAACCTATATATTGATAAATGATTTTCTAATCTATAGGTGTTAGATGAATTATATATCTGAATATATCCATTAAAAAATGAAATAGACTAGTGGTAAAAATTAAGGGAATAACACATCATTGTCCATCAATATTACTCTAGAAGGTTAATGATTCACTGACAAGAACATTATGGTTTTCTTGATAATGAATATGTTATATTTCTAGGAAGAAAATAGATCTATGTAAACCACACCACTTGATTGTGAATATTTCCATTTAGAAAAAATAGTGTAGAAATTTAATCCATTTTAATAGCTATAATGTTTTATATATAGATATTTTATTCTTTTTGTACATTGCAATATCACCATCAATAGTACTTACAAAATAAAAACATGATAGGAATATGTAATTGAATGAATTCAACACCATGATACCACAAAAATTATGTAGGGGGGATATTTTTTTATAATGTTAATAAGAGTTAACTATATTTATAGGTGGAAAACAATCATCCAAATAAAATAAAAAAAATTGTCCTATAACATTATTCTATAGTGGGATTAAAAAAATGAGGAGTGTGAAGCATCATGAAATCATGTGGAAACCTATGGGTTGTTGCATCATATACAGTTAGGGGATTGATTTTCATAACCCACCTCTATACAACTATCATACATGAAATTAATTACATTCATTAATGACATAGAGAATATTCCACCCCAAACCATAGGGCATGGAATAGATATTCCTCTATATCCTCTAGAACATTATATCATCTATTGGTTGGGGGAATAACTATAAATCAAAATATATGGTTTTCTTTACTAGAATTTCATGAATCATACCCACCATATGGTTTATGTTCAACTGATGTTTTTGGTGATTTCCAAAGGATCAACATCTATAAATGATATATAATTTCACTTAATCAGTATTTTAATGGGGCTAAATGAATTTATCAAGAGATCACAAGTCTATAAAATCTTTTGGATAGATTAAACTAAATATTAATTCATATCTTCCTCAAGATGGAAACTCGTTCACCATAGAGGCTTATAAATACCCTTAATTGTTTAGAGAATGCATTAATACTTCATGATTTAAATTAGTAAACGATTCAACATGATTAACATATATAATATGGACCATTATATTCATGATGAAGAAAATTATGAAGGGATCAATTTATATAATATGGAATTCATAGTATTTTGATAAATATGTATCCTCAATAGACATGAAATAAATAATTATTATTATTGTCTATACACTAAATCCTGGTAAATTCAATTCTACGAGCTCCTTCCAAGGAGACATGGATGGTTATTGTTATATTAAATATCAATTTGCAGCATGATGGATCATTATACTCTTATTATAAGGAAAATATTTTACATTATGTTGTATGTCAGGAAAATATATGGTAAAAATTGAAAAATTATTTAATGGAAACAATCCACATATTGAAATCCAATGATTTATGTTGTTACACCTTCCCACGCAGACCATAATAATCAAGAGAAATCTGTATGACTAGAAATCGAAGATTTTATCCAACCAACTATCACAGGAATAATGAAATGAGTTTTTAAGATCCTAAAATTAATTTATTGTCAATAATTAATTCAATTAGAGTGGAAATCCCTAATATCCCTATTGATTAATATTGTGATATGAAATTGATTTCATCACCCAAATTTGAATATATTATTCCCATTAAGGTACCCACAAACTATTAAAACACGTACAATTATTATAAAACCATGTTATTTTACAATATATTTCCCATAAATATAAATACATTTTTATAAGGTTTTTTTCACCCAAAATGGTAAATAAGAATAATTCCTGATATAATTTATTGAGAAAAAATATTATATTTCCACATAAATATTAATACTTTATAAATATAAAATATGAATCATTATTATGACATGTTAATGTTTTCTTAATATGAATCTAAATAAATAGAACACGAACATAAAATATTCATCCTTATAGTTTGATATTAGGATCATAACCACTATTAAAAATATGAAAATATAGTGTAGAATTATTAATATAAAATTTATTTTCGGAGATATGTGAATAAATAGATTGAATGATTATAGTATTCTATAAAAATCTATATAAAAGAATTAAAACTGATCATTATTTGTATAGACATTGAAAATAAAGTGATTTGATATATGTTCATTAGTTATATGTTCATTGGTTAGGTAAAATAAATATATATTGTATTTGAAAATAATATAAATGAAAAATAAAAAAATGGATTGTAATAAAGGGTTGAAATTTAACTAAATGTTTATACTATATAAATATATTTTTATGTGTTATACATTTATAATAAAATTATTATTATTTATAAGAAATGATTTTATCTATTTATAAAATTTAATGAAACATTTTAATTCACATTAATTGATAAATCTAAATTGATTTAAGGTGAAACCATAATTTTAATATGATGTGGTTGAAAATATTTTTATTTAAAAAATTATATTTATTCAAAGAAGAGCTTTATTATGTATTTTTTATATTTATCATAGTATTTTATTATTATTTCTAAAATAATGAATCTATTATAATGTATAAAAAATATATTAATACTCATTTAATGAATTATTTATTTTTAATAAGATTAATATCACTTATTGATTTAGAATTAATTTGTTAATTAAAATATTTTTTTCTCTCAAAATGTTTTCTCATTTAAAAGTTGATTTTTTATATTTTGACATTGAGTTAGGATAAAAGGGATAAATGGTTTACCTTAAAATTTGAAATTATATTAACAGTTAAATTTCATTTTTGGGAATAAAAACAAGTTAACAAGGAAAAAATATATTTAAAATGGTAAATGTAAAATATGGTAAAAAATTGAAAATAATGTGTTAATGGCAAAAAAATTGAAACATATTATCACAAAATTGATTAGATGGTGGGATTTGTGAACAATATATATTATTTTTTCCAATTTTTATCCACTTTTATTTTAAAATTAAAACCTTATACCCCATTAGATGGTTATTTTTGAAAATGATAGTCAGCATTTACGTAAAAAAATGAACTCATATAACCATCCCAAACAACTTAAACCCTTCATATAACTTTTGAATCCATTTAAATTTTTTAAATTTGTAACACATTCATTTTTTATGGTTTTTTGGGATCTTGTCAAGGGAATGGTAAGGCTATGGATAATCTATGCTCAGGTGGGGAAAGGATGAAAAAACCAGCCAAGGTCTTACCTCATGAACCTAGTGTAGTTGATTTTTTCAAAAGACTGCAAAGTGATTTGGCATGCACTCTTAGAAACTTGTATATTGTGCTGGATCCTAGGATAGTGGAGTTGCTAAAGAAAATATGGATATAGTCACTACATATACTCAGGATCCGGGGGGTTCTATTGGAGCGGTTGGCCTAAATTATGGGGATGAGGAGTGCTAAATTCCATGCACATATGTTATGGTTGTTCATGATAGAATTAGCAAGAACTATTAAAGGGTGATTTATCCTAATGAAGATAGTATGTTGAAGGTGAGGTAGTAGTGGGAGTGGACTTCACATGGTGTACGTAGGCTGCTTGATAGAAAAAAGGACAGCAACTCGAGGAGGACTTCATCATGTATTGATCAAAACAACTGATTTACAAATTTGAGCAATGAGGGAGAGTTTGGGAAAAAATTTAAAAGTAATTATAAGGCCTTGTCTGATAGAGATAGATAAATCTATGATGATATTGGTTTGGGAGGGGTGGGTAAAATCTTGCACAGACAAAGTCAGAAGAAAGAAAACAAATATATTAAGGACTCAGGGAGCTACATTGTTTCTAGAAAGCCAAAACCAAATGGGCATAAAGACTACCCCTACCTACCTAGACTGATGGAGACTCAGTTGGAAAAATAATATTGGAAACTCAAGGAGCTCAAGATCTGGCCAGTTGAGTGAGATGATGGTCAGCACGTCAAGGTCGCCAAGTCTCATGAGAAAGAGAATTAAACATTAATGGAAAGAGACCAACATAAGGAGATGAACTTAAAAACAGGGGAGGAGATGTCAATGGTGGAGGTTTATACTTAATCTAGCCTTCTATGTGAGACAAGGTCTACTGACAGCTTGTAGAGACTAAAGGACTTGGATTTGGGAAAGAAAATGGAACTCCCCAGGAATTCTGGTGAAGAAATGAAGGAGTCTGTTTTGGTGATCAAGGCTACCAGGGACGTTTTTGATCAAATGATGGGAGGATAATCTAGGTGGAAGCTACTAGAGAGTAAGCTGAGTGGATTGAAAAATCAGTATCGCATATTGGTTAGAGGCTTCAACATGGAGAAGATCAACAAAGATGAGGACATAAAAGTATGGGGCTATCTACAAAAGCATTATAATGAAATTATGGAGGCCAATCTTGACTTCCAGGTTTGTTCCTTTCCCTGAAAACTGTTTAGGGAAGGAGATTACAATCTTGTTAGTCTTGTTCTTAATACATAAATTATATCTTTTAAGGTTTAATCTTCTTTTCTGTGAGGGTTCTAACTGTCCCCTTAAAAGTGTTGGAAAATAAAAGTTCTAATTTAGAGTAGATAATTCCTCATGTAATTATATAAATAAATTTCTAATTTTTTGAATAACACTATTATAACTAGTTATTACAAATATTATTTTCTATTATAATGGTTTTATATCATCATAATTCTATTTATTTGAATATTTTATTATTATTTTATTAATATATACTCTTAATCATTCCATTGAATTTTATAATCTTATTTGGTCCAGTTAAACTACCTAGAAGAACGATGCTATAACAAAATAACAATTCTCATAATTAATAAATATATAGGAATTGGAATATCTAATATATGATAATAATAAGTAATATCTGTCATTATTATGTTTATAGAAGAATGACCTAAAAACTAATGATCGTTATTATGTAATCATGTTAATCATTAAATTACCTAAATTATGTTCTTCATCGATTCCATTCCTGGGAAACATACCAAACCTTCATTAAATTGATAACAGAACTAAAAAATCATTGAAACACAATGATTTCACATATATGAAAAATTATTTGATGTCTTATTTTTTATTCAGTGCTAGGGATCCAAATCATCATTATGAATCATGTTTGAAATATTCAATAGTACTAATATTCAATTTTGAAAAAAAAATATGTTAACTAGAATATATAAAATGAATCATTACAAATTATGTGTATATTCTATAATAGATATAAATGTTTTTTTATGTAAATTTTAAAATGATTAGTTATATTACATAGGAGGTTAAAATACTTTTGTTGTAGTTAGTTGAAAATGTTCGGGTTTTTCTTAGTAGTCTCACTTTAAAATTTGATATTGTTTGGGTGTGAACCTAGTTGTTGGTAAATAATATTTTACTTTTCACTATGACCTCAAAAATTTCATTTTTCTCTATTTAATCAAGGTAATTACATGTATTATTACCATTTAACATGGTGTTTTAATTAAAATTTAACTAAATAGATTATTGTGAATGGATATGATTAGATGTTTTCTTCTTTCCCAATAATCATACTCTTCTTTTCCATATATTTTATTTGGATTCATTGATGTAATAATATCATCATTTATAATTTTTTATATTAATTTTCAATTAATTTTTTTGGAAAATAATAAATATTAATGAAATTTAATTATTATTTAATTTTTTTCGCAATTGAAAATGTTTTGTTATTGGATTCCCTTCATAAATTTTCCATGGAAATAATCCATTTATAGATGTAAATCCCCCCCCCATTTTTACCATGGAATGGAGAAAAACCTTTTTAGATATCACAACCATGACCATGTATGGCACCCCAAGAATTTAAAGAATGTATCTTCTTAAATAAATTAAATTTATTCAATAGAATAAATTTTACATAACACCAATATAAGATTACGTTATACTTAATAATATGTTTTCATTAATTACATGAAAGACTGGGTTTTATCGATCAATAATTTAGTAGTAAAATATAATATTTATTATTATAAGATATTACCTAATCGTCAAGTTGGTGGTTATGAATAGTATTAACTAACTTATGATAATATATTTTTTAATTCATTAGATTAATATTAGTTATAAATGAATAGATGAACCAACTAAAAAGATATGAAATGTTTTTATCACAAATTATTTTTAAGCCCAAAAAGTCATATTATTATAATGAATTCAATTTATTTTTATTGTAGAATGATATTAATTATATATATATTTTATATATTTAATAAAATGTTTTCTATGTTAATATAATATATTTTATATTCAATAAATAAGAACAAACCAAATTTTAGGCAAAAAAATATTTTTTTTTTCAAAAAGAGTAATTTTACCACATTTTAATAGCAAAAATATTTTAAATATAATTTTTAAGACTTAAAGAATATTTATATGTCATGAAAAATATTATTATTTTATATTTTTATATAAATATTTACTTGGATTAATTTTTGTTATTTTCCTAATAACTGTCATGTTTTGATTAATAGTGAAAATGCAAAATTTTAATTAAAAACAACTTTTTCTTAAAAATAATATAAAGTGATAAATTATATCATTAAATGGTTTAAAATTATAAATAAATTATTTTTTAACATTTAATATAATTTAGGTCAATATAATTCTTTTACATTGAATTTCGATATAAATATATTCAATCTTCCTCGTGTTTAAACTTTAATAACTCGTTTTCTCACCCTGTCTACATGATTATTTTTAAATTAATTACTCCAACTTTTGTGTTTTAAATTTTGAAAAATAGATTCCATATTTTGTGTTAGTGGGTCTAAATTATGTAAATTTTGTTATTTAATTTTTAAACATATGAATAGTATAATTTTTTAATATCTGAATTACCACGGTTAAGGGTAAATAATGTAATTATAGTTAAAAATAATATTATAAAGAAAATAAAATTACAATAAAACCCATTGAAATTTCAATGGATGAGTCTTTTTTGGAAAAAATGATCATTTTTTCAAAATTATAACCCTTTTAAGCTAAGTTTTTAAGAATACAGAATTTATCATTTTTTATGTAGAATTAAAGAGTCATAATCGTATTTTAACTAATATACCAATTTTAATATAGAGTTTTACAGAAGTTTCATTAAACTATAAATTTTAATTTTAAAGATAATTTTTCTCATTATCATGTAAAATTATAACTAATTTTTATGAAATAAAAAATTACCTTCATGAAATATACAAATATGATGTAATAATTTTCTAATTAATAGAAATATCAATGAAATGTTATTGAAAATATTAAAATGAATATAGTTTGTCCTAATTAATTTCATCCACGAATTTTATAGAAAAAATGAAATTTAAGGGAAGAGTAAGTTTTTTTAATTCAATTATATCATGTGCTTATTATATTTTTTAATTGAAAAATAATGAATAATGTGAAAACTGAAACCATTGATATTTTATAACAGTATTAATATGTCAAATTATTTAAAAATCAATAGACATCTTAAAAATACTAATTAATTAATATATGGTATAAAATGATATAAATTATTCCTTTTTATTCTAACTGATATCAAATATATAAAAATGCAAATCTTTTAATATTAAAGAACTTGTTTCATTATTTAAAATTAAAATAGGATTACTAAGTCTTAGCCAAAATGAGAAGGTTTAAAACAATACAAAAATTTGTCTAAAATATATTTTTTATGATATTTAAGACTTATATATTGTTATATATTACAAAATAAATTTTTTCTTGTATTTGGATTTATGTTTAATTTATTATAAATTAACATTTTTAGAAATTCTCAAATAGCCTGCCACCAGAATTATAAAAAGGAACATCTGCCCTCATCTCATTTCATCAAATTGAGCCATATATCCCAACCAACCTATTCCCATTTCTCTTATCATACTCCCTATATGATTCTTATATGTGATGATATTCTCAAATACCAACCATAGTGTACCGAAGAGGATATCCAAAGGATATTTTCAAAAAAAAATAGGTGATCACCTTGACCAGATCCTTTGAGATTATTTCTTATAATACTTCATATTTATGTGTGGTTTCCATTATAAAGTGATAAACATATTTCCATATACATGATGATATGTTTTTAGGATTAGGGTACAACCATATACCACCATTTATCCATCCTATGAAAAATTAAATCATCACAAGTGCGTACGTACGAATTACCATCTCTTCCATGTGATATAATTTTATTAATCACAACATTACATGGATGGGTATAATTGTAGATAAAAAGAATATATATATATATATAGAACATATGAATTGATATTTTTTCTGTATTATTAATATTCCATTTAAGAATTTACACTTTTCACGATTAGCAGAATGATACTGTCTCTCGTGCGTATGTACAACTTACCATCTCCACAATGTGATACGATTAATATTCCATGTTAACCATTTAGGAATGATTATAATAATGTTCATAATGAGTAAATATAATTTATACCAAGCTAATATAATTATTCACATTAAATAAATATATACTATTCATTTTATAGTTGACTTACACGACAAAACATGCATTGGAAAATGAAGTAGTTTACACCCAAAACAAGGGTAAAAATGAAATATTATTAGCAGAAAAATATAAGAAGATCAGAGAAAATATCATTAAATTGTATATGATTCTGGTATAATTTAATAACATGATTTCAACCATTATACAAGAGGATGAATCCCAACAAACCTAAGAAAATACAAGGTATGTTTTATTTCACAATCTCATTATTATTCGGTATTGTTTATATGTAAGTATCATCTTGGAAATATTTATTATCCATGTCGATGTTTCTAAAAAAATTCCAAAAAATTTTACTATATTCCTACACATTTTCAATTTCATTTACCCATACGAAAATATTTCAAAAAAAATTCAAGGGTAATATTATTTTCATTTTCCAAGTGATGTAATACATGGATTTTTCGATGGAATTAATTTTTTTTATCTTATGGAGAATGAGATGTTCTTTCTACAATCATAAATCCTTACTGGTTTCAATCATACCTTAAAATATTACTAGGTTATTTTCGATGGAAAAAATTCATTTTATAATTAAATGGATATTAAATAAATGATTTCAAAATAAGAATGGGGTATTTCTCTTATGAGATTTTTAATGATTTTGTTAGAGTATTTTCATCTATGTAAACATCCTTTGTTAGATATTATTCTTAATTTTTATTGATATCTTATAATATCATTTACAGTATTCCAATGACTGCTTTATGAGTAATGTGCTATTTTGATACCATTCATGGTGTACAGTTTAATTATTCACATTTTGTATACAATTTTTAATATGAATAATTATGTTGATTATGTTTTGTAACCCATTTCACATGAGGAACACATTTGAATTAATAAGTGACAAGCGAGGCCTGATATAGCCCCTCGAGGTAATAGTAGGTATCATGAGAAATAGTAGTTTGGAATATATCTTTCTTATTTATGTATGTATTATTGGCCAAATTCTTGATGGTATGACTTTGATATATGACATTATGGATTCCCTCGTTATTTGATATGGTATAGATATTCCATGTTATTATTAGACTAGTTGAATATCCATGGTTAATTTTCATTCTCATGTGATTATTCCTATGGAATTATTTGATCATATTTTATTACCTCCATATAATGATAATGTTATTGATTAAATGGAATGTTTTTCTGTTAATCACCCTTCCATAATAAATTTTCCTTTTTATGATAGGTTTCGTTGTATGTATACCCTTACTAAGATTCTAAGATCACCCCAAAAAAATGTTTCATTTTCCCCTATGATTTCATGAAGTATATTTTGAATTATAATCAGGGATAATCTTGTAGAATAATGGTGTTAAAAAAGAATTGAATTTTTTGTATTTTATCGGCTAAATTTAAATGTATGGTTTATTTATCTAAAATGTTTTCCGAAATTTCTATATTTGATTGGAAATTTCGGATATGAGTCTTGTATCTATTTAAATGTAATTAAAAATGCACCAACCATAGACTTCTATAGTTGGGAAATTATAGTTTGTATCAGACCATGTTTGTTATAAATCTCTTAAATTAGTTTTATAAAAACACATACTAGGGAGTATAATGCTACGATAGACATTTAGGGTTAATATAGATAAAATTTTTTAATTATGTATATAATATCCAATTTAATTAATCCAATAACTATTGGGGTGGAAATTATTATGTTATATGAAGAATAATTAAACCAAATGATGTAATATAAATGTGATAAATTCTTGGGTCATCATGGTTTTAATGAAAGATAAGTTTAGTTATTTTATAGGATTATGATACTAAAATTTATTGATATATCCAAAAGTATAATTTGACGAAACATTTTTATTTTTTGAAGAACATAAAATTTCATAGGCTGAAATTAATATATCATTATATAAAGAATAATTAGATTAATACTAATTATCATATAATGTCTTAACCTTATTATTATAGGTTGATCTTGAGACTGAAACATTCTTTATAAAATAATTGGAACCTTTATGAAATTTTCCAATAATGAGTCTGATTGATTTTGCAATAAATTTTTTAATGAGATAACAAATGTGATTAGAGTTTCTATAAAAATAATCAACTACTTACAAAACAGATACATTAATTATTTGAATAACAACATAAATAATTTCCAAAGAAACATTTTTTATGTATTGGAAAACAATGAATTAAACACTTCTTGTGAAAATTCCCACCCTCCATTAGTGGGTATTCCAACCAACCTTTTTTTAATGGATAAATACAAAATAAAATATATTCACCATTAACTAGATCTAGAAGAATTAAATAATTATTATATCAATTTATCATGTTGATGGTATGGGGGAATTCTGGTGGGTACTCATTGAGAAATGAACACCAAATGATGGTGTTGACTCTATGGAAGTGTAAGAGTTTATATAAATATTCATCCCAAAATATTATTCCAAAATTTGATATAAAAAAGGGATTGATTATTCTTATATTCAAAAAAATATTGGTTCCATCGATTCGTACTTATGAACATCCATCATAAGATATTCACATTTTACTTCTAGTATTATCATTTCTCCTAAATAAAAACATCAATCTATTAATTTATTGATTCAAACGATGCCTCTCAAATGAATCCTATATCGGGAAATTTATATCTATAATGATATTGATTAAATTCCTTTAAATATATAAATAGATATTAAAGAGTCACATTTTCTTCATGTGTATGAGGAAAATAATTAAAAATTGTGTTTTTTGATACTAACATTATAAAACCCATGAAGAATAAAAATGTAATTTTCCTACATATAAAAAATAATTCCAAAAGGATTAATGTAATTTCTAGAGTGGAAATAGTAAATGAGTAATGTGAGTAAGATAACCTTTTCAGGAACATGATTGATGAATAAATATAAATATTAAAACTATTGAAATGGCTGGAGGTAAGTTTCATCAAAAAAATTAAATCACACACCAGTGCATAAATTTTTAGGAATCAATACATTACACATACTGGTGAAGGAATACTAAGGATATAGAAAAAAATTAATTTCTATAACCCCTTAAAAAATTGGAATAAGGAGGCTTGTTAAATGAGAAATGATAATTTGTGTGAGAAAAAAATCCATGGAAATGTACTCTAATCATCTAATATAAAACTATATTTTTCATAATTAATTCAAGATCTATAAACATGATCATTTAAAGGAAATTATCTTGGTGAGTCAAATCAAAAAAAAATCATATAGATTGAAATGTGATTGAAAACTACATATAGCACAATTATTAAATCTATTGACTAAACTATTATGTGATTAAAAATAGTTATATTACGTTTTTAAAAATCTTTTTACACCCCATTTAGTTGATTTTGATTTACTTGTTTACATGGATTGGATATTTTTTAATTTTACCTCGATAATTATTCTGGAGGGAAAAGTAACATTCCCTATGTCTAATACACATATGACTATCCATTTTTTCATGTCTAATTATGAACAATATATAGAAATGTGAACTATTATAGGAATTTATACAAAACAATGATGAGAATTTAGATCAAATGGTTGGGGAGAAACACAATATTTTAGATATTAAATTCATGAAGTATTTTCTTAATGTTTTCAATAAAGAGTCTCTAATTTCCCCCAAATTGTGTGGTTAAATTTTCTATAGAAGTTATACCCAGTGTTATGAAATAAAGAAATAATACATAGAGAAAAGTTTTGATTTAATTGGAGGAAATGAATAAGAATATCCTTGAGAATTGGGAAACAAGTTTTATATTCCAATGTCCTTTTCTAAGGGGTTGAAAATTCATCTCTATTAATTAGAATGAGAGCACAATTCATCTGGTTGTTGAATATTTTGAACTAAAAAATCACTATTGGGAAGAACTATATTATACCATATATTAACGATTTTTTGATCAATTATGTGGGGTTCAATACATCTCAATTATTAACCTTGGATCTAGATATCATAAATTAAGGGTGAATGGAGAAGATGGACAAAATACATCTTACCAATCTTATTATGGGCACTATGAATTCATAGTGATTCCATTCAAGATCTGAAATTCTTATGTCATATTCATTGATATGAAGAATAAAGTCTTCATATATTACCATAACTAATTTTTAGTAGTCTTTATTTATTATATTACAATGTAATTTATGAGTATGGGAGAAAATTAAGTTAATTTTAGGATTATATTGATGAAATTTAAAAATCAGAAACTAAAACAAAAAAAATAAAATGTGTGACCTCTTGATATAGAAATTATCATTCATGAATCATGTAATTACAATAGCTGTTATATATATATAGATCATTCAAAAATATTGGTGATTAAGGAATTCTATACATGAATTACTATAATATATGTTCATAATCATAATGGAATGGAAAGGTATTATCTACTCTTTGTGATATGTTTTTGAAAACTGTCGAATACACCTACCATATTAACCGAAAAGGGGGTCATGTTCATCTATACTAATAAATGTGGGAGAAATATAATTGAGTTCAGGGAAAATATTTTCACTACACAATTAGTCACACTATTTGGTAGTAGATAAGGGGTTTTCATATTCATAGATGCATAAAAGAACTTATCTGAATACATTATAAATAATAATTAAATAATTACATAATATTACATTATTTGATTCAAAATTACCAGGAAAATTAGACATTGAATAGTTTGGATCTAGCCATGAAAGTACACTCATTGATGAAATGGATGGATGATCTATGTTGTTAAAATTGAAAAATTTATACTGATCAAAAAATCATAATGTATATATTCACATAAATAGAGTGAATCATTTTCTAGTTGAGATAGTTTCATATGTTTAATAACTATAAGTTGTTGATTCATTTCCATCTATGGATGGAAAATAATGTGTATAATAATTTTAGTTGGAAGGATTGTGATACCTCATACAATATTAATATTGAATTATAACTTTTAGTCATTGATTTTTAAAAGGACGGTTCTTGAAATCATATAATAGAGGGAGAAATCTTTTTCTTCCTAATTAAATTCCCATATATACATCAATTTATGTATAATGAAAGTATAAAAGGTAGATATTGATCAAAATAATAATTCATGGAATATTTTAGAGTTCACCTTTGAAAGATATGGAAGTATAATATTTATAAAATGAATGTGTTTTCCATTAATATTTAAATTTATTAAGAAGTAGTTAAAAAATGAATATAACTCATCATAAAATTTCAATATAATAATAAAAATAATTTATTGACATCTCAGGGAGAAATTATGAAGAGACAATACAATGTGGGAGATTATAGAGAATTAATTTTTGATTCATTTTGTTCTATTAAGAAAAGTATAAATATAACAAATATAAGATTTTGATGCAAATATTGGTTACACTAGAATGGATGAGGGAGAAAATTATAATGGTTTGTAAAATAATACATCATAGGAAGTCAAAATAATATAATTATATTTGGGGATCAATTGATATACTTATGACATAAGAAAAAAATTTCATTGAGAAAACATTTCCCTTTAATTGACATGAAATTATATAGATAATGAATGAGGTTAGGTTGGATGGAGTTACACATAGAATTGTATCTGATAATGTTATAAGGATTACCTAAATAATTTGAGGAAGAGTCCAATAATGATGAGTTGTAGAGATGAAATTTTGTATTGTTTTCTATTTAGAGTCTACTATTCAATCCTTAAGGATCATTAAAACTATAGAGTATGTTCTATGATTATGTTTAATATATTATAAAAGATGTTTGGAACAAAAATATTTCCCTAATAGAGTTATGATAAAAAAAATTATATTCTAGATATGAAAATGTATTATATTAGGCTCTATATTGGATGATGTTTAGAACTAAAACATTTTGGGAAGATGATTTATAGTGTAATTATTTGGACATGATATATATAAAATCATTCTAGAGTTGACTCAAACTAATTTCTCACTTCATATATAAACTCCAATTCTATAGAATATATTTTGTTGATATTCATCAGTTAAATCTAGAGATATATGTAAGAGATAATGTAATCCTTCAAATGTTATCACAAAAAAGGTTTTGATATTATTGAATATAAAATGTGTAGCCAACGATACATTATCCTATATTATATCATTAATCATTATGGGATTGAAAAGTATTTTATGAAACATAAAATAACCCACTTTGATTTGAGAAATGTGTTCCTTTTATATCTTTTAATGAAACACATACCTAACCCACCATATTTATATTACTCATATGTAGTCCAATAAGAACAATATAACTCATATGATTAACAACTAGTATAAGTATTTTATCTTAATAAATATGTAATTTAAAATAGAACCACTAAAATGGTTGATATTCTTTGGAGGAAAAATAGGTTAAATGAATTTTTTTGTGAAACTAATGATGTAATGATGCATAAGTACTATAAATTTTAGAATCAAATTTACAAAAAGATGACAGAAAATCATTTAATAGTGGTGTAATGTTACACCCGTTGATTTTAATATATATTTTTCATTAATATAAATACTTATTAGAATAATTGGTTTCACAAAAAAACATAAATGAGATCAATAATGAAACAATTATTTATTAAAATTTATTATAAACTAAAATATATAATTCCAAAAATATATGAAATATCATTACGAAAAGTAAAAGGGGAGTAAACTTTAATATAAATAATAAGAAAAAATATTAGATATTTTTATCCTAATGTTTACCCATTATGATCCTAAAGAAATTTACAATAATGAAAATAAGTAAATGAATTAGAAAAATAACAGAAATTATTAGATAAATACAAATAAATAGAATTAGTGGTTTTTTTAATGTATAAATGGGAATTTATTGGAATGAAAACGAAAAATTATATATATAGTTGTCAAATTTGTTTTTTTTGATATATGGTAATTGAATAAATTTTTTCTTGATAAGAGGATATTTTTCATATTCAATGTGTATGATTTGGAATTTAAAATACTAATGTTATGAAATAATTTTTAATTCTATAATGAATAAAGAGGAAAAAATTTAAATAAAACATATTATTATATAAATATATTTTAATTGATTACATGTTATTATTATTAATATGTAATGATTTGAGGTATATATTAAATTAAATGAATTTTTTTAATACTAATATATTGAAAAAAAAATTATTCTTATAAGGTTGAAAATTATCTTTATCATGTTTTGGTTCATATTAATTACATGATAAAATATAATATTTATTCAATGCATTTTTTCATAGTATTGCGTCCCTTTATTTTAAAATATTAAATTGATCATATTTAAATGATTGGGTTATTGTAATGTGTAAATATGTCAATAATAATTATTTTATTATTAATTGATTTTATTAAACACTAAAAAATAGGTTTTTTAATTCATTTTTTTTATAGACAACTTGTTTATCTCTATAAAATATATTTTTATTTAGAAGGATAATTTTTCAATATCTAAAAATCATGACAGGTTTAATTTATTTCTAATTTTAATAAGAATTCCAAAGTTTGTTAAATAAATTAATATCAATATTAGTTATAAAATTAACTTATCTAGAGAAAGTAATTGAGTTACTACATTAAAGGTAAAATGTGATAAACTAGTTAACCTAATAGGTAAAGAGTAAATGTGTCCCGAACATTAAATTGTGTGAATGATTGGACAAAGAAACCCATATCCATTGTATTTCCAATAATTATTCCAATTCATTTTAAAATTTCAACATTAAACCATACAAAATATGTATTTAAATAAATGAAACATAAAACAGACCTAAAAACACTTTTCGACCCCTCCATGAAAAATCAAACAATTCTGTCGACTCATAGAGGATACTCAACTATTCCATTAAAAATACATCATATATACAGGGTAGCTCCTAACTCAAAAAAATAATCCTAAATCTATTATTTTAATGGAACCTATATCGAGAAGGAGTGAATTAATCAAATAAAAATATAAGTTCTCTATATAAATTTTCAATTACCATGTCATCTAAAATCATTGTAAATATCATTATCTACATTAACATTGTGATATTAACATAATTATTATTCGTTGTAAATGATATAAATATAATATAATTGTGAAATTTATTCATTAATTTGTCTAAGGTGTTCTTATATTGGATGATTCACACACCTAGGTGAATAATTTTTTTCTAAAGAACACCACTTCCACCAAGACTAAGTATCAAAAATTTAAAAATTATAGTATATGATATTAATTATTACTATATTTCATGGATATGGTAATGTATGTTTGAAGTAAATTTTAATTATAAATATAACATTACATTGGGTTTTATTAAATTATCCATAAACATAATTATCATATATTCCATTTCCATGAACCATAGCCATATCATTTATCAAATTAATTTGATACTATAAAAATTAATGAACCGAAATTATTCGCATTCCCTATGTAATCATAGAAAGATGAACTCTATATCATAGGATAGGAAAAAACAAATCAATTATTATTATTATATGAAATAATAAATATATAATACATAAGATGATGGTAATAAACAATAATCAAACTAATATATAGGGGACTTATAATTAAAAATAACGAGTATAAAATGAAATATATATCAATATGATTCGCCAAGAGCCCATATATGAGTGGTAAGGGCTCCTTCTTGGAATCCAAGAGTCCCAGGTTCAAAACTAGGTGGAGGCTAATTTCTGGGTACTATAGCAGTACTGTAGCAGTCAATGTTCAGTACTATAGCAACCGGAAGTAATCACCCAATTTGGGCCTTCGGGCCACTTGTTTGGGCCTACGGGTCTACAGGGACTTCGGGTCATCAAAGGCCATCGATCCACAGGGGCTTTAGGTCACGTAGACCATGGAGTACACCAGTTCACACAGAACAGACCCCAGAAGAGGACAAGAGCAATAGGAGTAGCAGCCACCAGATGCAGAGCTAACCGGATTGGAAGAATGAGAGGGTATGGTAGCCCCCATCGGGACCCGGCACCATGTAGCTTTATACGGGGAAATTCTAGTCAATCAGCAATGCATGGTTGGGAGCTAAGGAGATCAATGATTCAAGACCCTTGGTAGGGGCAGTTCTAGTGGTATGGGCCTACGGGTCATGTAATGGGCATGGTATGCCTCTGGGCTTTCGGTTCATGTATTGCGGGTCATGTTGGGCCTTGTGGCTTGGGCCTATGGGTCATTTTTGGGTTCCCCATCAACCCTTAAAAGGGGGATTATCTATAATAAAATAAAAACAAGGCCTTCGGGCCATTTGGGCAATAAGATTCATATATAAATTACTACTATGATGATGTTTATTATATTAAAGGATAAACACTTTTTCTATATTCAAGATTATTTGAAATGGTTTTATTACCAATATCATATTAAAATATTGATTTTTTATGTGTAAACATCTATTTAGGGAACATTTTTTCATTATCGTTAATGCATCATCCATGTTTTTACTATAGTAATTCATGGTTTTTTCAATTATTTTTTAAAAAAATCATCATTATTTAAAAATTTAACTAAAATGATTCATGTAAGTGGATATGACCTCAAAAAAAACTGGCATTCTGAGGCACTATGTATTACATAATATTAGATTTTCCCATTAATGGATGTCTTTTTTTTGGAAAAAGGATTAAGAAATAATCTAAGAGAGTTTGAACATCATTAATAAAATATTTGGATCTGTTTTTTCGGTTGTACTGGTGTGGGAGATTCATTACTGAGGAAAAAGGAGGTCATGAGGTGACTAGAGGGTTTCTTCAATTCTATAAAACCAATCGAGTAGACTAGGCATGCTTGGGTGATTATTTTCAATTAGGGTAACCCTCATCTATTTATCATTTCGGTGTTGTAGGTTTCTAATGGTGAATGGGGTTTAGGGGTATGATTCATGGAAGAATAAACCACCCATATAAACTATTTATTAGACATAGATAAGGGATGGTTTGAGATGTATTATAAAAAAATAATCAATTATAATTTATTTGCATGCTTCTATTATGGGCTCTCCATATCTTTTCCTCAAATTCAATTAATATTTATTTATGTTTTATATAAATTTTTCGTATGATATTGGTGGAATGTACCTTGAATTATGGGTCCTTAGTGAATTTAAACAAAAGGACATTCCACAAGGCTATCAACAAGCTATTGGGGGTATTTTCAGTGAGGCATCGTTGGGTATTAATGTTTTTAGATAATTTTATTATTGGAATCATTGTAAAAAAAAATAATTATAATTAGTTATAATTATTTTTCAATGTCGATGACTATAGAGAAGATGAAAGTATCATTGAAAGCATTGGAAGAGGTTTTCATAGGTTGCGATGGGGATCTGGTGCTTATAATCTTGGATGAAACCTGGAAGAGCATGATAGTGGCTTGGATGGGATGGTGGAGGTGCTATGAGGAAGCACATGGATGGTAAATATCATATTGAGGTAGGCGGTCCTTATATTTTAGATTCATGTGTTTAAAAATACTCATGTTCATTCCTATATAAATTCATGCATTCAAGAATTTGGTATATGGGATAGTACAATCCTCAGCTTACATGAAGGGTATATTATGTCCCCCTTTATAATGAGAACATTTTCAATTAATCACTTGGGGTATATTGGAATCACCTTGATAACATAGTCTCTAGTTGTGGAAGGGATTTTTAATCTAAAAGGAGACCTTGGGAAGTCTTCAATGTTCATGATGTGATGTGGATAACATAAGATGGGTTAAATAGATATTATATCCATAAATGGGTGTCTTGTAGTAGGTTGATGATAAGAAATACCATTATATGTCTTATGATATATGAGAACTTCCTACATAGATAGGGGTGAGTCTTGAAATATTTAGTGAAAGGTATAATTACTTCAATAATTTTAATGGAAAATGAAGGTTAGTTTTTGTTTTATTTTGGACCCCTTCAACAGGGTTGGGGTTGAGTTGCATGTGATGTCAGGGGATTGTACTTGGATATTAAGAAATAGAGTGATGAGGGTCATCTGGGAGGTTGGATGAGATCATGGGGCCTTGCTCAGAATATCCTTCAGGTATGAGGTTTACCAGTAGGTGATGGGATTAAACTAGTATTACTGATCAGAGACTATTTATGTTATGTATTAACCAATTAATTATATGCCAGATGAGTTGAGATATGTTTTAATAGTTGGATATCTCTCAAGTAACTAGTGTGTTGGGGTTATACTACTATCTAAGTGAGTGGGAATGGCCCTATGTGCTATAATTTATAGACCTTACATTGAGAAGTATTGGGTTTGCATGGTTGAGGTGATATCCATATATTCTTTATAGATTAGTCGGTATTCCAGGGTTTTTTACATAGATTATTTGTTTGATTGAGACTATACCGTATTACTTTTGGAATTGGGTATATCAGATGGAATCCCCAATGTTTTGGGGTTGGTATAGTGAGATGGACCTCCCTACTATCTATGGAGATAGATCGATAGATGATTGTTCTATGATTCTTGGTTATTGAGTCTAGGACCATACCAAACCATGATTGGGTCAGTTTTCATGTGTTTAAAATTTCTATCTAGAGTCTTATGTCAAGGAACACCTAGGGGTTTGGGTAGCGGTATGATCAATATCTAATGGACCTTTGTAAGGTGAGAATTCTTGGTACAATGATTTTTCATTTTTTTTCTAAGCCTATTGTATGTAGCTATCAGGTCATTGTTTTGGATTCATTCATAACATGGTTATTTGGGTATATACTAGGAATTAGTTTGATAGAATAAGGAAATTAGTGGATTTTATCATCGTTCCAAATCATGTACTGTTATGGTCAGGGTGGCCTAATTAGCACCAGATGACTTGATTGGTGTGTGTGCCTCATTAGGTGTCATAAAGTCATGGATATCACTCGATAACTCATTGATCATGTTTATTATATATCCTTTCCTCATCAATACTCCTTCATATGTAATATTATTTTAAGTGTTCATTGTCAGAACTTACTATGTTTTATGATAACATTCCATATAGTCATCTCGGTGCATGTGCAAACCTTATGTCTTCATTTCATGTTAGATAACAGGTCGGTAACGGTATATTGAAGCTATCATGATTGTGGAAAAACTCTATGTAATGGATTTCTATATAGGTAATGCGTGTTATATTTTGGTTTCATTTGGTTTTCCAGACCATCCAGAAGTGTAATTGATCATATGTTTTAATGAAAACATCTTTTATTTTTTTATGTTTATTTATTTTACATACTCATAAATTTTTAGGATGATTTTTTCTCATTTTAAATGTTTATATTACTCTTATTTTAGAAAATATACATTGCATTGTATATAGATGGCCCTTACTACTAGTCGAATGTTTTTTTATATAAGTATTCTTGTTTAAGGCTATATAGAACTCCATATTTTCTGGAATCTGTGATGGGGAGTTTAAAAATGAATTAGTGATTTCCAAAACTAATAGATAATAGAATTCCTATATTGGGGGGTGGGGGTTTAATGCCCTATTAATTTTGGGTTGTAAAATTTCAGATCAAATTTCGTTTTCCCAGTGGTTGATGACATGTTTAAAGAACTATGATTCATAATTTTGATCAAAGTGTTTTGAAATCCTTATTTAATATTTTTCAGAGTATTTTGTGTCTTTGATCGGCATTATAGACACTCAGATGACAAATATATGAGGCTCGGAGATATCTAGAGGGATGATGAAATTATACAACTCCCATCGTATAACTAGAGGATTCCTAGGGGATTCTTTTTAATTAGGGTCACACTGGCCTTTTCAAAGTTAGAGTGACTCTAGTTCATGATGGGGAATGGGGTTAAGGATTTTTCATTATTTTTCAAAAAAACTTATCCTTTCAATTCCATGATACTCTTTTGATATAGGATGGTTTCATGTGTTTTATAATGATGAATTGATAAATGTTCATCTAGTTTATCTTGTTTTTGTTCCCCAATAGGGAACACTAATTTACTCTATTTAAACATCAATTTTTTGTGTTGATTACAACATAGAATAGGGTAATTTATTGTGAATGATGGGAATTTATAATTTGTTACTAATAGGATACAACATAAGTCCATTTGGCATGGTTTTGGGGGTGTTTTTTTATAGAATTGGTATAAGGAAATATTTTCGACGAAAACAATCATTGCATATATTCGAGTGAAATAAATTAGATTTTTTAATATATTTTTGGTTTCTTTGTGAATGAATTAGATATAAGGAGCCTCTATAGGCTTGGAAATGATGTCAAAATTCTAAGACAAGGCTCAAGTTCTCAGGATCTTTGATGAGTCTTCGGAGAGAAGGGTATATTATAAGATAAGTGGGAAAAGGTACTATAGTGAAACCCATGTATGGTAAGATTTTACATAGGTATTCCCTTATAATTAAAATTTACATGCTTTTCTATTCTTAGGTGTATTCTTATATAAATTAATGGGTTCAAGAATGGGGTATAATGATAGGTAGAGTCCATAAGTGAGATGTTGTGGTGGCTTCAACCTACCAGGATAAGAACAAGTTCTAATGAGCACATTCGGTTATTCGGAATCACTATAGTGACTTATTTTCTAAGGGGAGAGGGTAAAAGCCAGGATACATGATATATTAGGAAGGTCTCATGGTAAATTTTGAGTCATTTTTGGGGTTTTCCAAGGGAGGGTTTTTTTGGTTTTAGACCTCACTATTGAGGCCAGGGTTGGAATTCATGTGCTGTCTTGGATTATTCTGATGTAACAGGGCCAGGAGTGATGAGGGGTTTCAATGAGGTTGTAATGTACATTGTCCCCTTGGTCCAAATATCTTTCATATGGGTTTTTTCCCAATGATTGATAGGTTTGAGTGAGTATCATTGCATATAGACTTATCTCTATATAGAATACCCAATTGATGAAAATTCTAGTGAGTTGATACATTTTCCAATGTGTGTCTAGGTATTGAGTAACTAACATCTTATGATCTTCTAGTGATCTGATTGTTGGGTTGTTGATCATTTTTTTGTTCTTGAGGGACATTATATTGAGGATGGTTGGGTCGAGATGATGGGGTGGCTTCACTAAAATCAAAATATATGGGTTAGTTTCCTTGGAACCCTACCTTGTAGGATTGGGTTACAGGATAATTGTTCCTTATTACCTTAGGTTTTGGTTTGGAGGGATGGCCTCCCCAAAATATGTAGTGATAGAATAATGTGATTGACCTCCCATGTGTCTGTGGTGATGGGTCTGTGGATGAATATCCCTAGATACATGGGTACTATGTTGAGGACCTTTCCATATGTATCCTAGTTTAGTGTGCATATGTTGGAACATTCCATATGAAGTCATGGGATGGGGACCTCCCTAGTGACTTGGTCATGGTACAATGGGTTAATGATAGACCTCTATTGGGAGGGAATGGTATGGTTGAGGTTGTTGGACATGTGATCATTCCCAATGTTTTTTGGTGTATCGTTGTCGTTTTGTATTCCACCTACTAATCATGTATTTTTATGTCATGAAAATTTGTTCAATGGAAATAGGCCACTAGTTGATGAAAGTAGAGTACCGAAGTAGGTATTGTATGGGACATGGTGGCATGTTCAACACCCAATGAGTTTATATAAGTGTGTACCTTTTTGAGTGTCTTCACTTCCTAGTTACCACATAGAAACTCAACAAGAAATTTTATTTGATTTATTTTCATCACAAATACACACAAAGATATGAAATAATATATTAGGTTTTCAGGGTCAGACCCTACTAAATTATATTCTCATGTCATGTTGGGTAATCTTAGTGCATGTGAAAACCTTATTTTATAATTTCAGGTTGGAGAACAGGTTGTGAAGTGGTTTTGGAAGAGGCATCTTAATTGTATCATGATGTTGTATTGAGTCCCTATAATGGAAGTAGGGTTGAGGTATGTGTGTGTGTTGTATTTTGGTTTGATTTTTCATTTGAGTTTGACATGATGAGAGATAAATTTTATGTTTTTGTTTAAAAAAATCATGTAATTTATTTATTCTCTTTATTTATTTTTGGTACTCTGATATTATGTGAATGAATCTTGGGTATTTCAATGGTTTGCTATTCCTTGGTTTCAGGGAATATTCACCACATTTTATACCTTAGGACCCCACTTATAATAGGAATCCTATGGTGTACAAGGAGGTTTTCTGTAGTCAATGTGGTTCCCATATCATACATGTTCTATGTCGTGGATTTACATTGACATGTCTTTCATATTTGGTCAGGAATATTTCTCCTATATTTCCATAATAATTATTTTATTTTTGAAATTTCATAAAATCAATAAAAATATTTTATTAAATTCATATGAATTGAATTGAAATTTTTATGAATTACATCATCATTTAGTATTATTGATACTTTAATTTTCATCCAAAAATTATTTTACGTCAAATATTTTCAATTTAATATATTTTGAAAAAGTTTTCAACATAATTATATTTTTAAAAAATCGAATTTACTTTTCATAATTATTATAATGTTTCATATTATCATTATTTTCAAAAAAAATTGGTATCCAACGGTATATAAATTATCATTTGTTAAAATGTGTCAAATATTTTAATGGAATTTATTCTTATTTTGTAATTTAATTTTCATGATAAGAATATTTGTTTTCTATTTATCTCAATATCCTTTATTATTTCTTGTATTTCACTAGGAATGTTTAATAATAATACCATCCACCTTCTATATCTGGATGTCATATTAAAATTTTTTAGGGACTCTTTCATGAATCCTATTTATTTCAAAATTATTTTATATAATATGATAGAATTATATATTTTTCAAATTCTAAATGGAACATATTAAATGGATAATTATAATAATACAGGTGGGTTCAAAATAACAATCCAATGCATGGTGTAGTGATTTATGTCACCTAATATTAGGATAACACAAAAACTTTTAATGTAATTCGAAAAATGTTTTATGATATGGGTGGCTAGCCTATATATATTACGTTATGGACAAGTTATTAACCATGTTTATTATAATATAAATGACATAGTGGTTAAAAGTGAAAGATTATATGATTTAATTGATTCTTAATATTCCACATTATTTTTCATATTGTATGTTTTCATTGATCTTCAATATCAACTATATTTTTTCAAACACTTCTTACACTTATATTATGTTCTGTTAAATACTTTTTCTATGTCCCATGATTTATGATCTATGTTTTATTCTCCATTATTCTATTAAGTTATGACCATAATTCATGTCCATATTTGCATTCCACATTACTTTCATAGGTTTAATTATGACTGTTGACTTATATATATTCCTTTTACACTTATTTGGAATATGAGATTACCCATTCTTATATTTCCTTTCCTTGGGATATGATGAATTGTATTATTTATTATATGTATAAAGGGGTATCGTTTCAGATGAGAATTTTGTATAGATGGGGAAAATAATAAAAACACAGTTTCATTTGTACTTAATATCAGTAGGATCTATGGATATATGTCCTAATTTCTTAATTATTTTGAGATATAATAAATAATATTGTGAAATGATGTCCTATGTATTTATTAAATTCATGAGTCTCAAATCTTACTTTAATGTAATTGTAATATATTCTTTCAAATATATTAAATATCATGTCTATTTGACAAAACCTATCGATGGATGATGATCACTAGTGTATCCTCAGAGGATGTCATATTTATAGTGGGTAAATGTGATTCCTTCAAAAATACATTTTTAGAATCCCACATTCTTAACATTCAATTCCACTAGTTACCTGGAACATATTTTCATAAAAATAAAATCAAATGTGGAGCTATAATTGCAATAGTAGAGTAGTATGATACAAATAGTACCATATGTTTCATGAAATTTTTAATTGAAATACATCAACCTTGTATAAGAACTTATCATCTGAATCTATTTTTTGTTGGTGATCATAAATAGATTTTTTTTGATCAGTTTGGTTTCCGTATAGGCATGGAAAAAAATTCATGACATATAAATTTGAAAACAGTGTGAAAATGAAATAGTTTTAGACATTATAACTTAGTGTAATAGCTTATCTTATTCACTGAATATTTATTAATCATAATAGAAATTGGTATATATGAGTATTCATATTTTCATTGAAGAGATAAAAATAACTTTACTCTGATTAAAAAAACAATATTGGTTTCATGAGTTCACTATATAAGTGAAATAGATGTATAATTCACTTCAGTGTTCTAAATCTAAAATATAGTTTATATTATAATTTTATGGCATGGTCTCTATAATAGTAAAATAATTACAAAAATTCTCAAACTTACAAAATTACCAGACCTATGTTTTTAAAATCCTAATATAATGTGGTGTCTTTTAAGGGGAGGAAATACTATCAACATTTATTGGATACAAAGAAGGAACACAACAAATAAAACATTAAATATATGTAAAATAAAGATAATTATTTCAATAAGTACTCCTTTTGGTGTTTCATTTCACTAATGAAATGAAATGTTTAGTATTAATAGAGATTAAGGGGCCTTATAAGGTGGGTTTGAATGACCAGTTTGATTTCTACCATTATTATCATAAGTTTAGACAACCAATATGTTATTATATTACATTTATGAGCATATTCCATAAAATTATAGATTGTGGTTGAGTAAATCCTCTCAATCCCTCATATAAATTTTATTGTACCACTACTACTCATTATTTATATGGTAAATAGAACTAAAATATTTTAAATATGTGAAAAAATTTAATTATTATATAAATTATAAAATATTAATCCTCAGAAATGGCATAATCAAAAGCTAATTTAACCATCAAATAAAATATCTAATTTTTTTTAAATAAACTATGAAATATATTTTTATTTATATCCCTGTTAATTTTTATGTGACCTCCAGTAATGGAGAAATCCATAGGGCAGGGAACCCCAACCAGAACCTAATATAGACAAGACATTATTTTATTAATTGACTACATCTTTATAATAAAGAGAAATTACCATGAAATTCAATATTCATCCAAATAGGTTTTAACTACTATTATATTCATTTAATCCTCTTGAAGGAACCCTACAATTAAAAATAAGTCTAATATGATGTGGTATTTCCAAAAAAATTGATGGAGGTTGATGAAATGAAAATAGATGGTTAGACCATTATGGGTCCCAATGTTAAAGTATCATTCTAACTAAAATTGTATTTCTGTAAAATTCATGAAGAAAATTACATAAAAAAATAAATTTAACTATTGATATATTCATGAATCATTTAGAACTCATTCAATTCAAGTAATATTGGTATACTAATTTATTCAAAAATTTCCTACTATTCAATATTAGAATGAGAGTGGACCGTCTCATCCTAACTATCAACTTGAAATTATATTTCCAAATACAAACCATGTTTGGTAACTAATGTGAAATTAAAATCTATACTCTAAGATTTATTCCAAAAATATAAATATTTTAGAATAAAATAGAATGTTAATCAAATGTATGGTCCACTAATGAATCTGCATATCATCAATGTAAGATCCTATAATTATTTTTCAGTTATTTCTAAACCCCACTTTTAAAATTTCTCTAGTTTGTTTTGATTTTGAGTAGTATTTGATTAAAAATATGTAAAATTTTAAAATTATGGTAATATTCATGTTTTCCACACAGTTTCCCTAAACCGAGAAACCTACGGGAGAAAACTGTAAAAACCAAGGTGGTAATGTTTTTTCATAGTTGGTGCATTATTTGGCTAACCTTTTTCCCACCGATGAGAAATAGTGGAACCCATTGAAAAGGGTGCCATGGATAAGACACATTGTTTGGTCTAACTATTTGGCCATGCGCACCTAACTATGTGTTTGTTTTTTTATTAGAAATTAATTTTTAAAAACCCAAACCCCTTATTTTTGGTTCTCAGCATAACATTATAACCAATAATCATTTTTTCTACCCCCTAAGAGCTCCCAAGAGCTATTTCACTTATTGAATTCCCCTCAATAAGTGAATCAATGTTAATATAATTTTGTTCTATCTTCTCCTAATTAGTTTCCTCTTCTCTTTCCCATTACCCCGATCAATCTCTATTATCCTCTTTAGGGTTTAATTGATCATTGGGTTGTGGTTAGACCTAATAACCATTGTTTTGGATATCAATCCTAGGTTTAATTTTTCGGTCCTTATTTCCATCACTCTTCATAGGAAAATCCAAATTTGTATTTGTCCTTTCACAATCCAAGGATCCCAATGTATGTGGCTCCATCGTGATTCCCAATTTTTATTAACCCCAAATTTCATTATTTAAATTCAATTATTGGTTTCAATTAAATTACTATTGTAAATTATATTTCATTCAATTGATTGATTTAAAAATATATTTCATTTAATTCGGTTTTTTTGAAATTTAATTTGGTCAAGAAATTGGAAAAACCCTTAATTACATTGAATTTTGGTGCGACTATGAAATTGATGGAAATTGTTGAGATTTAAATTGATGAATTTAGAATTTGAAATTGATGGAAATTATTTGAAATTTAAGTTTTTTAATTTTAATTTTGAACGTCAATATTAAATTGAGTTGTGAAGCAATTTCAAATTCATGTTTAGGAAAATCGATTTAAATGGATTTGATAAAAACCTATGGTTATTATCTTAGAGAAGGAATGATTTGATTAAAACACCATTTTTTAATGGGAAATTTGAATTTTTTTGTGGTATAATGGGATATAATTTTATTTTATGTTTTCTTATAATAAACATCCCATTATAGTTTTCTACTAAGGCATGTAAAATCCTAGGAATTTAGTGAGTTTTTCGGGACAAACACAATAGTATGAGAATGCCCTAGAACTGAATTAACATTTTACAACTCTAAAAAACTAGTTTGGAAGATTTTATTACTTTGTAAGATGTTGAGGAGTCCTATTTTACCAATTCCATGGGATGTGTGTTACCATGTGTGTTAACTTTATACAAGAGTGTGAGGATCCCATGACCTAGAACTATCATACCATTTAGAAGATGACCTTGTTGCTTAATTTTTTATATTCTACATATAATGGTATGCCAATGTTTGTAAACAATTTTACGTTCCTTGTAAATTTTAATAAAAATTTTATATAAAAATTATTATTAATCTATTATTTTATAAATATTCTATCAATTCAAATGTGATTAAATTTTTTACTGTATTTCTATCATTTGAAATATAATTCACTATATGTTGAATTATGATTTTGAAATTAAAAACATTTTTATTTTTCAATGAAATATGTTTATTTTTTTCAGTAAATGTGGAATATATTTTATATTCCACAGTGAGACCCTATTATGATTTTATATCACACCCTACCGGTGCCTTTGGGTGTCTGTAGTTTTCATCCTTCCATGTTAAAGCAAGGTTAAATAACCATGTGGAGGTCATTATAGTAGTTTATATATGGACATTGTGATTTGATATTATCAATAAATGTTTTTTTCCTATTTTAAAGTACATTTATATAGTACCCTAGGTTTTTTATAAATTTTTAATTTCTAGTACACTACTCCCTATGGATTTTTTTATTGCATACTAACTTGTTTTTCATTACATTCGAAATGATTGTTGGAAAAATAATTACCACATTCATTTTCACTGATACCAGGTTATAATATAAAACTAATGGGGATTGGGAATTACATTAGGTATATTTTAGTGTTGGCATGGTTACTGGATTACCAAGGTACCTAGGATGGTTCATGACAATGTGGTATCAGGGTCCAAGTTGAGCTTCTTGACTGAAGGTCAGTATGAACTTGTGTATTATTTTCAAGACATAGAAGGTAGTTATGATTGAGTTGATGGAAATATTTCAATAGAATGAACCATAAGTCACCATGGGTTGTTAACAAAAGGAATCTTGTGGATTAGTTCTAGTAATTTACATACTTTTGATTTGGATAGGTGAAATCCAAATCTTGTTTTTCTATCTGTTTGAATTGATTTATCATGATGGTGTGTTTGAGTGTTAATATGATGTATTTTATGTTGTCTGCAAGTGTTTTGATACATCAAGCCTCCAAGAAGATGTCTGAATATGGTCTATGATGATGTTTTTGATGAACCTTAGTGAGTGAATCCTCTTTTGGAATAGATTTTGGTTGAGGTGATCATGGGTATTGTCCAAGCATAGAGACGTGTACCACCACCAATTCATGTTCAGGCCCTAGTTGTGGAAACATAGTGGGATGTTCTCTATCTTAGTTCTCAAGAGTTACTTCACCAGATTCCACCACGATTCAAATGATCAAATGATCCTCTAGAGTATGAGTAATGGCTGATCAGGATGGACCATTTTCATTGGTTCTTGGAGACACCTAATGAAATCAACGTGAAGTGTTCCACCATCATTTTGGAAGGACCGAGAATGAGATTGTGGGACACTATAGTGATGGTGAAGATGCATGAAGGATAATAGATACAATACATCAATGAACATTTCATCGACCAGCTCTATCTATAGTTATTGATGTTGACCAAAGCCATCGATTTTTCTATCTTGAGTGGGATGAGAAGACCATGACATAATATTCAAGATTTTTGAACGAGCTTGTGTAGTTTTCACCTGAGATAGTATCAAATGATAAGATGAAGGCCTAATAGTTCATGTTTCGACTCTTTCAAGATATAAGTTAATAGGTTTTCTTATAGAATCTAAGTTCTTATGGAAATGTGCTGGATAGAGAGATTACGGTTGAAATGGACTTGGCCGGCAGGTCAAGGTCGTGGGGAGTTCCTGGTAGCATGAGTTTCATTTAAGGGTAAGATGAAGTGTTATGATTCTTATAGTAGATATTTGAATAAGGTTCATTCTATTCCTTCTATAGTGCATAGAAGATGCCATCTGATTTGTTACTAGTGTTTCTAGATTGGACATTCAAAGAGGTTCTTCCCTATGAAACTCATAAATTCTATTCTTGCGGGTTCTCGTGTCACTTTCATATGTTTTCCATGTTTATTCCTCTATTTGAAGTGTCATGAGATCTTCATCTCCTTCCAAATATATGGTACAATCATATGATTTATGTAAAATTCGATTCCAGCCATAGAAATATTTAATAAGGCTTCTTTAAATAGTGCAAGTATCTCTAGAGGAAGAAGATATGGGTCTAGTTTCTGTGAGAGGTACCATTATTATAGTTTCGTTACTAGTGACTTCTTCATTTTATAATTTTTCATCTAATTCCTTTATTTTTACCCACATTTATATTATGATAACTCTTTATATGGAGGTTTTATATTATATTATGGATATTACTACACACTTGAGTAAGAAGAGAGAGCAGGGTCCCTGTAGTCCCTCTATTATTTTCTCTATATCAGATGGTGTTCATTCATGTAGTTTTTTGGTTCCTAAAAAACCACATGAAATCATATTTAGGATATACTGAATCATTTTCAATAAACCCCAAACTGATTATTATCGTCGATGTGTCTACATTATTACACCTGATGGGGTCTTCTAGATCGTTCAAGGAGAATGGGATCAGAGTTCAAGTAGATCCAAACATTCTTATCTATATTTGGGGAAAGTGATATATGTGTTTTATTTTGATCTAGAGAGAGAATCTTTTAGTGGTGATCTACCTCTTATTTTCATCGAGTTTCCTGACATGTTTCCTTCCGACATATCTGGTTTCCCAATGATAACAAATGAGTATTTTTATAATGAATTTGTGCCTCGATCTCAATAATTGTTTATTCCCTCTTACCACATGGAATCAACTTAAATAAAGGAGTAGAAGATTCATTTGGATGTTACTCTAAATAAATCCTTCATATGCTCGAGTGGGTCACCTTGGGTGGATCTAATTCTATTTTCTAAAAATATTGATGTTTCACAGTGCCTTTATGTTTATTATCAAAAACTCAATAAAGTTATGATAATAAGAAAGTATCCAATACCACGGATTGGTGATCTATTTGATCAAAGAGTTTTCATTGGTATGGCTACCATTAGTTGAGGTTAAAATAATATGAAATTTAGAAAACCTCCTTTCGGAGTAAGTATGTATATTATGAGTACCTTTTCATTATATTGGGTCTATCAAATTGTCCAATAATTATTATGGATTAGAAAAAAAATATTTTCCATGATTGTCTTGAATCCTTTGTGGTAGTATTTATGGATGACATCATTGATTACTATATGTCGGAGGAGGATCATTTCCATCATCTGAGATCAGTTCTAGAGTTGTGGAGAAATTGACAACATTATGCCAAAATATCAAAATGTGATTTCTAGATCTGGGAAGTGTATTTTTCTGGCACACGTGGAGTCAAAACATAGTATATCCTTTGATCCTAAGAAAGGTGAAGGATGTCATGACATGGGATCAAAAAAATTTCTTAGTGGTCTAGATATTTTTTAGCATAAATGCTTATTATTTCTTGTTTCTAAATGAATTATCAAATTAGGGTTCTCTGATGACCTCTCTATCATGTTAGTGATCAAAGTACACTTTGGAGGTGAAATGTTAGTGTTCTCTTTTTTTGATCTGAAGTGACTTTTAGCTACTATATAGGTGTTGACTCATCGAGATGTCAGAACGAGCTATGTGGTCTTTAGTGATGCATTAGATTTTGGTTTGGGATACATTATTATACAGGTTGATCATATTGTTACTTAGGTTTCTCTTTATATTAGGCCACATGAGAAGAATTATAGGACCAGTGACCTGGATATTGTTGATGTGGGGACTAAATTTAAGAGTTGGCATCATTTACATAATATATAAAGGATAAACATGTTTTTACACCACATGAGTTGGAATTATATCGTCTCTAAAAATTATTTGAATCTTCATCATAGGGGTTTGGTGGAATACCTATAGTCTGTTGATTTCTACATCACCATACCCTAGTGAAAGTGAATGTTTTTATAGATGGTTTGAGCAATAAACATCAAACCCAAGCAGTGAAAGAATCATCAAAAGAGTGTAACTTGATTGATATTTTTGCGCAGTAACATATTAGAGTTAAGGAAGAAAGGGATGAGGTTTCATTGTCTAGTTTTATATTTAAATCCACTCTTCTTGAGATGATTATTCATGAATAACAGCTTTATGAAAAGTTATGTGGCATTATAGAGTCTCTATATGGTGGGTAGACCATTCTAGAGTGATCATTCTTCCCTGATGGCATCCTATTCTGTAAAAATTACATTGGTGTTTTGTTAGTGCTAAAGAAATCAGTGATGTGGGATTCCCATAAATCCTAGTGGGAAGATTATCCGGGAACAAAAAAGATTTTGTATGAAAAGTGGTGATTGTTTTGGTAGCCATGTATGAGATGTAGTATTGCTGAGATTGTATCTTGATTCTATACATGACAATAGGCTAAGGCCGAGCCCCATAAGACATCAGGTTTGATTCATGAAATTCAGGTCCTGATCTGGATATGGGATGAGATATTTCTGAAATTTGTGGTTGACATGCTACATACCCATGGAAAGAACAACATGATATGGGTTGTGATCATCTAGATAACATAATCATATCACATTATACCCATTCATGATACAACCAAAGTTTATTAGTTAGGAAGTCTCTATGTGTGAAAGATTTTTTTCCATGGAGTTCTTTCTTACATAGTCTTTGATAGGGATCCTTTGTTCATATCTCATTTGTGTATAGTATCTCAATAGGCACTAAAACTTAGGTCCATTTTATTATGGAATATTATCCATAGTTGGATGGCCAGACCAGATTATATGTACATATTTTTGAGGATATTCTATACGGGAACATCCATGACATTGAAGGAGTTTGGAAAGATCACTTGCAGATGATTTGGTTTTTTAATAAAAATATTTACTAGTCCATGATTAGAATGTATCCTTTTGAGGCAGTGTATGTCTTCCCATACAGATCTCCATTCTGTAGATCAAATATTGGTAAATGTCTCTTTGTTGGAACAAACTAGGGTCAAGAGACAAAAACAATGATTCAGATGATTCATCATATGATGATGACATAACAATGTAGGTATATGACTTTTACTGATTATCATATTAGTGATTTGGAATATTTAGTTGGAAAATAAGTGGTCATGGATGTTTCACCCCGTTTGAGGCGTCGAACGCTTTGGAGGAAACGTTATCATGCTCTATGTTTTTGGGGCCTGTTTAGGTCATGTAGAAGGTGTTAATGTAACACCCGAGACTTTTATGTTATATAAATCATCAAAGGGATCTTTTTCTACACAACACTTGCTTGGCTTTCATTACACGCAATCGCGACCTTCCTCGATAGCTTGCGTCGTACGCAATACCGAGTTTCACTAAACAACAATATGCTATTAAAACTAGCCCTTATGAATAGTAATAACCACTTTTTGAAATTTTATAAATTTTATTTTTCAAAATGGACTTCATTTTTGGACTCAGAATATCGAAATTAGCCTAGGGTGAAATTTTGGTATTTTTCTGAAAACATTCAATTTTTGATGAATAGTGAAACCACTAAGTGGTAGGTTAAAAACTGAATTTTGCATAAAACTTAATTTTACCGCTTCTGTGAATGGAATTTCGAAAATCCGACAGACACGGTTGATATCAGTAAGTAAAATGTGGTTCAATGAGATAAAAATAATTTTTTGGTGAATTGTAACTTTTTACTTTTTTTTACCGCGGTTAATAGTAAATAGGGTATCTAAGGGTAAATATGATATTAATATTACCCTAACACATGTCCTAATTCTATTGGACAAGTGTAATTCGACCAAAAACAAACTTAGGAATAAAATATGACCATTTAGGCCCACTTGGATTAGATTAGGACATTTATTATTAATTTATTTAAAGAAGGGTTAAAATAGTTAAAATCAAAGTTTAATAAGTAAATAATTTTTAATATGGGGTTATACATAAGATAAATTCAATTGTAAATATTCATTAGAAATCTAAAAAGATTTCCTACATGATGATATTTTATTTGTAATTTTTAGACATCAAATAATTTAATTTATTTATGACACAAAGATGATGCAGTAATTATCTTATTAATGAAATATTGACAAAATTGATAATATAAATACCAAAATAAATGTAATTGAAGACTTTTTATGAATAAAACTAATTTTCTAGGTTAATATGATATATTAAGGTTGATTTAATCAACTTGGTTCGAACATATATTTCTGTTATGACTTTCACAAAAATCATATATCAAATAGTGTCAAAATTGACACAAAATAGTTTTTAAATCAAATATTATATTATTAATTGTTATTTTATTCCTAAAAATCTAAGGTTCGGCCAAATGACTTAGATAAGGATATATATATTAATAATATACAATTTGGGGTTCGTTTGGCATGTTATAGTAAGTGTATTAACCATATAGTGAAAGAAAACAAAAAGACACGGTAAAAGTTAAATTAATTAACTTAGAGTTAAATCTAATTGATAAGGTTAAAATAATACCCTAAACTTGTCTAAATCCTATTGGTTGATATGATTTCGACCCATCCCCACTTTAGCTTCGAAATAAGACCCTTTGGAACCATTATAAACCGATTTTTACTTTAATATAAAATAATATTTTGAGATATTCCTAAGGTGCCCCTCTCCTCCCTTATAAAAGGGCACCTCCTCCCCCTCCTCCTCACACCAATTTTAGCACTCAAGCTCGGCCAACCCCTTCCATTTTCTCCTCTCCACTTCCCTAGAATAATCCTAGAGGTCCTGGTATTCTCCAAAGACCAATCTTAGTTCCTTAAGTGGAGGATTCAAAGAGGCATTCCAAAGAAGAGGTAATATCCATTACCGATCTTTTCAATTTCTTTCTTCTTCAACTTCTTCTTCTTTAGTTGTTTCATGATAAAGTAATAACATCAGTATTACTTACATACTGATATGTTATTATAAATATGAAACAACCCTAATTCACCTTCTATCCATCCTACGGAAAAATGAAATCACCGTGCGTGCGTACGTACGGAATACCGTCTCCACGCCGTGGTGTAATCTATTTTTCCACCATCACCTTACAAGGATGGCTATAATGGTGTAATAAGTAACTATATATGATTATTATGAAGTAATATTGATACTGAAATAATATATATATATACTCTAATACAATTCCACGATCATAGGAACGATATCATCACTCGTGCGTACGTACGGCATACCGTCTCCACGATGTGATGCGACTCGTTCTACATGATCTTCATTTCATAATGATTATATAAATGAATTGAATGAATGAATATGGTATATACTACACTAATACCATTCTGTAAATGAATTATCTATAACCTAAAGATAAGAATAAGAATTTATTCGACAAAACACGCATAAGAACAAAAAGTTATAAAGACCCGAGTAACAAGTAACAATGAAATATTACTAACAAGAAGCTAATAATATGACCATATATGATATCATATCAATATGTATGATTCTGAAATAAGTCAATAACATTATTTAAACCATTGTACAGGAGCTTCGGACACGAACAAAGCAAATCGGACCTAAGGTAAGGGAAATATCACAATCTCATTTTTATCCGAGATTGTTTATACGTTGGTATTTACTGGGGTGTATTTTATCATCCACATCCATGTTTTCTCAATATGTAATATTATTTACATCCACCTACAATTTTTTAAATCCAATTTTACCCTTCTATTAGTTTTTAGTAAAAGATATGAAAGGAATCTTTTGTCGTTTTTTTTATACGAGGTACTTTTTGACTTTTCCGACAAAAGTACGAAGAATGTTTTTTTTTAACTTATACGGCATGAATGGATTTTTAAAACATTGTTTCCAAAAAGCTTCCTTTACAAGTTTTAAAGTTTATTTTTAATCAACTTCTTTTATTTTTAAGTTGTATGACATGTTATGAAAGGAAAAATGTTTTTTAAGAAGAAAGGATATTTTCCTCAAGAATGGAGTTCAAGTGTTTTATCAAAATGATTTTCCATCTAAGATAATAAAGGGTTATATTTTTATCCCTATTATTAAATTGATTTGTTCATGTTGTGATGGAATTATTTTTATGAATTCCTTTATCTTATATGAATTGATTTATGATGTCATGATGTTTCAAGAATCCCATTTTTGTTACATATGTTATGCGATGATGTATGTTTTATGATTATGTGGCACACATAAGAAAGGATTCATTATAAGATGGGTGGGACCTATATCTCCCTCCAATGCATTGGGTAAAGATTTATATCTCATTAGATAGACATGGCTGGAACGGAAGGTTATTTCGGTTCAGTGAAACTAGACTGAAACGAGGAGTGAACTCGGTTCAGAAAGGGACTTTGTCCACTAAGATAGTCTTGGCAATGAGTCATGACTAACAAGAAATGATTTTCCATGATTATGTGTGCATTCCACAAAGTTTCATGTTTTATGTTATGATTATGGGGATCTTATTTTCACTTCTATGATTTATTCCATGTTAAGATATTATGATCTCTTTTGCAGGTTTTGATTTTCATAAAGATATGAAATGATTTTTATTTCCTTTATTTGCCCTTGCTGAGCATTTGAGCTCACCCTTTTATGTTTTCTTTTCCCCAGGTCAGGAAGATGGATATTAAGTAGAATATGCTAAAAGGGACCCTAGATATGATGAAATAAATGGGAGACACTGTAGAAGATTTATGAACCAGTTGTTTATGTTTCCCAGTTTCTAAAGAAACTATACCTATACGGTCCTTTGTGGTTTTGTCATATGTTGTAATAAGTGTGATTCAATTTCGATGTATTAACAATGTATGTAAAGTATGGGTCGTTATAGTTGGTATCATAGGAAAGGTATAGTCAACCTTTGGAAACTAGGATGTGAAAGCCTTAGTAAGAACCCTAAGGATAAGTCTAAGCATAGAACACAATCTTAGTGTTTTAGAAATGGCCTTGAATAACCTAGGATAAGACCTTAAGCATAAAAATTTTATTCTTGAATTATGTGGTTTCCTATTATAATTAGTGTTGCTCACACTATTCTTCTTGGTTTTAGTCAATGGCTGGAACCAGAAGGAACCGTGTTAATGCGGAATGCGATGGGCATTGCAATGATTGTCCCCCTGAGCAACCAAACGATATGGGAGCTGGAATGAAAAATCTTGTAGCCATGCTCACACAACTTTCTCAAGATATGAATCATGCAGGATTTCCAAACGAGCAAAGGAGGGAGCAACATTCTGTTGAATCCTTCATGAGGCAGCGTCCACCTTCTTTCAGCGGGTCTACTGATCCATTAGTTGCTGAACAATGGATTAGTACTACTGAAAAGATATTTTCAGTTCTTCAATGTTATGAACATGATAAAGTCATCATAGCAGTGTATCGTTTGGAAGGAGATGCTGATCAATGGTGGAATCTTGTTAAGAATACGAGGCAAAGGGATGAAATTGAGTCTATGGAATGGGACGAGTTCAAGAACTTAATTTTCAATAAATACTTCCCTCGTATTCTCCGAACAAAGATGGAGAAAGAGTTTCTTGAACTGAAGCAAAGGGATGATGAATCTGTTGGTACCTATGAAGCAAATTTTACAAGACTTGCAAGGTACGCTTCTGGTATTATTATCCAACCTGAGAGTAAGATCGATCGATTCTTTAGTGGCTTAAAACCAAGTCTTCGAAGGGCGTTAGCCATAATGGACTTCAATAGCTATGAGGAAATCGTTCAATGTGCTCTCAAAGTCGAGATGGAGATTGGAGTAACCCATCAGTCGCATGGGTTTGATAAGAAGAGGAAGATGGAGTTCAAAGGAAACTCTAAACAGCACACTGAAAAGAAGATGAACTTTCCCTTATGCTCAAAGTGTGGAAAGAAACATGGAGGGATTTGTCTTAAAGGGACAAGTAAATGTTTTAAATGTGGAAAATAAGTTCATCGGGCATTTGAATGCCGTGATAATGGGAAGAAGATGTCTAATGACGCAAACAAAGGAAGGGATACACAAAATGAACCTCCTACACTTCAATGTTTCTAGTGCAAGGAGATGGGGCATTATCCCAATCAATGCCCAAATCCAAGGGTTGATGATGATGGTCGACGTCAACAAACTCTTAAGGCTAAAGACAAAGGAAAGTCACATGCAATTTCTATTAGCGATGTGGAGTACGATAACGATGTGGTGAAAGGTACACTTACCATCCACTCTAAAGTAGGAAATGTTTTATTTGATTCTGGATCCACCCACTCTTTTATTTCTGAAGACTTTTCTAAGGGTATCACCATATTACCTCAACAATTAGATGTTGAGTTAGCTGTGACAACACCTAATGGCACATCAATCGCATCAAAAGTTTATAATTCTTCTCCGATCGAAGTTTGTGGGAAAGTGCTTCCTGCAAATCTTGTGATCCTTCCTTTAGTGGAATTTGATGTGATTCTTGGCATGGATTGGCTTTCTCTACATGGAGCTCATATCGATTGCCAAAGAAGGGAAGTCACATTTCATATTCCAGATCAATCTACGATCGTCTATCAATGCAAGGATGAACATAACCTTCCAGTGGAAATTTCTTCCATCTTATGGGTATTGATTCCACTAAATGAAGGTTATTTATCTCAAATGGTTGGTGAGAAACTCACGATTAAGAATATGCCCATTGTACGGGAGGTGATGATGTCTTTCCGGAGGAATTTCCGGGTCTTCCACCAAATCGTGAAGTTGAGTTTTCAATAGAACTCGTACCGGGTGCTTTGCCTATTTCAAAGACACCTTATAGAATGGCCCCAATTGAGTTGCAGGAATTGAAGAAGCAACTCCAAGAGAATCTTGATAAGGGATTCATACGCCCTAGTGCGTCACCTTGGGGAGCACCTGTTCTATTTGTTAAGAAGAAAGATGGATCAATGAGACTTTGCATTGATTATCGAGAACTTAACAAGATCACTATCAAGAACAAATATCCTCTCCCACGCATTGATGACTTATTTGACCAACTACGCGGAGCTCAATACTTTTCCAAGATTGATCTTCGTTCAGGGTATCATCAATTAAGGGTCAAAAGGGAGGATATACCAAAGACGGCTTTCCGTACAAGGTATGGACACTATGAATTTATAGTGATGCCATTTGGTCTTACTAATGCCCCTGCTATCTTCATGGATCTAATGAATAGAGTCTTTAGAGACTATCTTGATCAATTTGTGGTAGTCTTTATAGACGATATTCTTGCCTATTCAAAGAGCAAGGAAGAGCATGAAGATCACTTGAGAATTATATTGAAGACCCTGAGAAAGGAGAAGCTTTATGCCAAATTTACCAAGTGTGAATTTTGGCTTCAAAAAGTTGCATTTTTGGGTCATATAATCTCAAAAGAGGGGATATCTGTGGATCCAGCAAAAACAGAGGTTATCGAAAGATGGTCAAGACCAACAACAGTAACTGAGATCCGAAGTTTTCTTGGTTTGGCTGGATATTATCGACGTTTTGTAAAAGATTTTTCACGATTATCTAATCCAATCACCAAGTTGACTCGGAAGGGAGTTAAGTTTGTCTGGACAGAGGAATGTGATGAGAATTTCAAGGAGTTGAAAAGAAGGTTATCCAGTGCACCTGTGCTCACACTGCCTTGTAGTGGAGAAAGGTTTGTGATCTACAGTGATGCATCCAAGAAGGGATTGGGGTGTGTTCTTATGCAAAATGATATGGTGATAGCTTATGCCTCACGACAGTTGAAAATCCATGAGCAAAATTACCCAACACATGATTTGGAGTTGGCTGCGGTAATCTTTGCATTAAAGATTTGGAGGCATTACCTTTATGGTGAAAGGTGTGATATTTATACTGATCATAAAAGTTTAAAGTATATTTTCACACAAAAGGAGTTGAATATGCGTCAAAGAAGATGGTTAGAGCTGATTAAGGATTATGACTGCTCAATCCATTACCACCCTGGGAAAGCAAACAAGGTGGCAGATGCATTAAGTCGACAAGACCATGCTAGTTTATCCATGATGAGGATCACAAAAGATCCAATATTTATGGATTTACAAAGGATGGATCTTGGAATTATAATGGAAGGGGAAAAATCTTATCTTTCTCAAATGAATGTTCAACCATCTATACATGTGAAGATTAAAGAGGCACAGAAAGAAGATGTCGAGTTACAAAAGAAGGTGAGAAATGTTCCTGAATTCAACCTTGATTGTGATGGGATAATAAAGTTCAGGAATCGGGTTTGCGTTCCTCCCATCCCCGAATTAAAGAATGAGCTACTGGATGAGGCTCATAGTTCATCATTCTCTATTCATCCTGGAAGCACGAAGATGTATAGGGACCTGAAAGAGTACTTCTGGTGGGATGGCATGAAAAGAGATGTTGCTGAATATGTCTCTCGATGCTTGGTTTGTCAACAAGTTAAAGCTGAGAGACAGAAGTCTAAGGGGATGTTACAACCATTACCCATACCTGAATGGAAATGGGAAAACATCACTATGGACTTTGTCACAGGACTTCCTAAAACATCCAAAGGCAATAATGCTATCTGGGTCATAGTTGATCGTCTTACAAAGTCTGCACACTTCATTGCTATTAGAGAGGATTTCTCTCTAGATCAGCTTGCCAGGATATATGTAAAGGAAGTGGTAAGATTTCATGGAGTACCACTTTCTATTATATCTGATCGAGATCCGATATTTACCTCAAAGTTCTGGCGAAGTCTTCAGCATACTCGGGATACAGAGTTGAGTTTCAGCACTGCTTATCATCCCCAGACAGATGGTCAGTCTGAGAGAACAATTCAAACCCTAGAAGATATGTTGAGAGCTTGCTCTATGGATTTCAAAGGAGGTTGGGATCAACACCTACCTTTGGTGGAATTTTCTTATAATAATAGCTTTCACTCCAGTATTCAGATGGCTCCTTATGAAGCTCTCTATGGAAAGAAATGCAGGACTCCAACTTGCTGGGATGAAGTTGGGGAAAGAAAGCTATTAGGACCTGATCTCATTGATGAAATGGCAGAAAAGGTCAGATCTATTCAACAACACATAAGAGCAGCTCAGAGTCGACAGAAAAGTTATGCCGACAACCGAAAAAAAGACCTAGAGTTTGAAGTGGGCGATAAAGTGTTCTTACGAATATCTCCCTGGAAGAGGGTTATGAGATTTGGAAAGAAGGGGAAGTTGAGCCCTAGATATATCGGTCCTTTTGAAATACTGGATCGTGTTGGGAAGGTAGCTTACCGATTGGCGCTTCCACCGAATCTCTCTCAAGTTCACGATGTGTTCCATGTATCTCTCCTGAGAAAGTACATACCAGATCCTTCACATGTACTCAGCTCAGATGTTGTACCGCTGGAGCAAGATCTTTCTTATGAAGAACAGCCGATAGAGATTCTGGATCGTAGCGAAAAAGTCCTACGAAACAAGACCACTCGCTTGGTGAAAGTTTTATGGGGAAACCACCAACTTGAAGAAGCTACATGGGAGCTTGAGGATATGATGAGGGAGAAGTATCCTCATCTGTTTGTTGCAAAGTGACGAATTTCGAGGGCGAAATTCTTTTTAAGGGGGGTAGAATGTAACACCCGAGACTTTTATGTTATATAAATCATCAAAGGGATCTTTTTCTACACAACACTTGCTTGGCTTGATTTACACGCAATCGCGACCTTCCTCGATAGCTTGCGTCGTACGCAATACCGAGTTTCACTAAACAACAATATGCTATTAAAACTAGCCGTTATGAATAGTAATAACCACTTTTTGAAATTTTATAAATTTTATTTTTCAAAATGGACTTCATTTTTGGACTCAGAATATCGAAATTAGCCTAGGGTGAAATTTTGGTATTTTTCTGAAAACTTTCAATTTTTGATGAATAGTGAAACCACTAAGTGGTAGGTTAAAACTGAATTTTGGATAAAACATAATTTTACCGCTTCTGTGAATGGAATTTCGAAAATCCGACAGACACGGTTGATATCAGTAAGTAAAATGTGGTTCAATGAGATAAAAATAATTTTTTGGTGAATAGTAACTTTTACTTTTTTTACCGCGGTTAATAGTAAATAGGGTAACTAAGGGTAAATATGATATTAATATTACCCTAACACATGTCCTAATTATATTGGACAAGTGTAATTCGACCAAAAACAAACTTAGGAATAAAATATGACCATTTAGGCCCACTTGGATTAGATTAGGACATTTATTATTAATTTATTTAAAGAAGGGTTAAAATAGTTAAAATCAAAGTTTAATAAGTAAATCATTTTTAATATGGGGTTATATATAAGATAAATTCAATTGTAAATATTCATCAGAAAGCTAAAAAGATTTCCTACCTGATGATATTTTATTTGTAATTTTTAGACATCAAATAATTTAATTTATTTATGACACAAAGATGATGCAGTAATTATCTTATTAATGAAATATTGACAAAATTGATAATATAAATACCAAAATAAATGTAATTTAAGACTTTTTATGAATTCCACTAATTTTCTAGGTTAATATGATATATTAATGTTTATTTAATCAACTTTTTTCGAACATGTAATTCTGTTATGACTTTCACAAAAATCATATATAAAATAGTGTCAAAATTGACACAAAATAGTTTTTAAATCAAATATTATATTATTAATTGTTATTTTATTCCTAAAAATCTAAGGTTCGGCCAAATGACTTAGATAAGGATGTATATATTAATAATAATCAATTTGGGGTTCGTTTGGCATGTTATAGTAAGTGTATTAACCATATAGTGAAAGAAAACAAAAAGACACGGTAAAAGTTAAATTAATTAACTTAGAGTTAAATCTAATTGATAAGGTTAAAATAATACCCTAAACTTGTCTAAATCCTATTGGTTGATAGGATTTCGACCCATCCCCACTTTAGCTTCGAAATAAGACCCTTTGGAACCATTATAAACCGATTTTGACTTTAATATAAAATAATATTTTGAGATATTCTTAAGGTGCCCCTCTCCTCCCTTATAAAAGGGCACCTCCTCCCCCTCCTCCTCACACCAATTTTAGCACTCAAGCTCGGAAAACCCCTGACATTTTCTCCTCTCCACTTCCCTAGAATAATCCTAGAGGTCCTGGTCTTCTCCAAAGACCAATCTTAGTTCCTTAAGTGGAGGATTCAAAGAGGCGTTCCAAAGAAGAGGTAATATCCATTACCGATCTTTTCAATTTCTTTCTTCTTCAACTTCTTCTTCTTTAGTTGTTTCATGATAAAGTAATAACATCAGTATTACTTACATACTGATATGTTATTATAAATATGAAACAACCCTAATTCACCTTCTATCCATCCTGTGGAAAAATGAAATCACCGCGTGTGCGTACGTACGGAATACCGTCTCCACGCCGTGGTGTAATCTATTTTTCCACCATCACCTTACAAGGATGGTTATAATGGTGTAATAAGTAACTATATATGATTATTATGAAGTAATATTGATACTGAAATAATATATATATATACTCCAATACAATTCCACGATCATAGGAACGATATCATCACTCGTGCGTACGTACGGAATACCGTCTCCACGATGTGATGTGACTCGTTCTACATGATCTTCATTTCATAATGATTATATAAATGAATTGAATGAATTAATATGGTATATACTACACTAATACCATTCTGTAAATGAATTATCTATAACCTAAAGATAAGAAAAAAATTTATTCGACAAAACACGCATAAGAACAAAAAGTTATAAAGACCCGAGTAACAAGTAACAATGAAATATTACTGACAAGAAGCTAATAATATGACCATATATGATATCATATCAAAATGTATGATTCTGGAATAAGTCAATAATATTATTTAAACCATTATACAGGAGCTTCGGACACGAACAAAGCAAATCGGACCTAAGGTAAGGGAAATATCACAATCTCATTTTTATCCGAGATTGTTTATACGTTGGTATTTACTGGGGTGTATTTTATCATCCACATCCATGTTTTCTCAATATGTAATAATATTTACATCCACCTACAATTGTTTAAATCCAATTTTACCCTTCTATGAGTTTTTAGTAAAAGATATGAAAGGAATCTTTTGTCGTTTTTTTATACGAGGTACTTTTTGACTTTTCCGACAAAAGTACGAAGAATGTTTTTTTTTACTTATACGGAATGAATGGATTTTTAAAACATTGTTTCCAAAAAGCTTCCTTTACAAGTTTTCATGTTTATTTTTAATCAACTTCTTTTATTTTTAAGTTGTATGACATGTTATGAAAGGAAAAATGTTTTTTAAGAAGAAAGGATATTTTCCTCAAGAATGGAGTTCAAGTGTTTTATCAAAATGATTTTCCATCTAAGATAATAAAGGGTTCTGTTTTTATCCCTATTATTAAATTGATTTGTTCATGTTGTGATGGAATTATTTTTAGGAATTCCTTTATCTTATATGAATTGATTTATGATGTCATGATGTTTCAAGAATCCCATTTTTGTTACATGTGTTATGCGATGATGTATGTTTTATGATTATGTGGCACACATAAGAAAGGATTCATTATAAGATGGGTGGGACCTATATCTCCCTCCAATGCATTGGGTAAAGATTTATATCTCATGAGATAGACATGGCTAGAACGGAAGGTTATTTCGGTTCAGTGAAACTGGACTGAAATGAGGAGTGAACTCGGTTCAGAAAGGGACTTTGTCCACTAAGATAGTCTTGGCAATGAGTCATGACAAACAAGAAATGATTTTCCATGATTATGTGTGCATGCCACAAAGTTTCAAGTTTTATGTTATGATTATGGGGATCTCATTTTCACTTCTATGATTTATTCCATGTTAGGATATTATGATCTCTTTTGCAGGTTTTGATTTTCATAAAGATATGACATGATTTTTATTTCCTTTATTTTCCCTTGATGAGCATTTGAGCTCACCCTTTTATGTTTTCTTTTCCCCAGGTCAGGAAGATGGATATTAAGTAGAATATGCTAAAAGGGACCCTAGATATGATGAAAAAAATGGGAGACACTGTAGAAGATTTATGAACCAGTTGTTAATGTTTCCCAGTTTCTAAAGACACTATACCTATACGGTCCTTTGTGGTTTTGTCATATGTTGTAATAAGTGTGCTTCAATTTCGAAGTATTAACAATGTATGTAAAGTATGGGTCGTTATAGTTGGTATCAGAGGAAAGGTATAGTCAACCTTTGGAAACTAGGATGTGAAAGCCTTAGTAAGAACCCTAAGGATAAGTCTAAGCATAGAACACAATCTTAGTGTTTTAGAAATGTCCTTGAATAACCTAGGATAAGACCTTAAGAATGAAAATTTTATTCTTGAATTATGTGGTTTCCTATTATAATTAGTGTTGCTCACACTATTCTTCTTGGTTTTAGTCAATGGCTGGAACCCGAAGGAACCGTGTTAATGCGGAATGCGATGGGCATTGCAATGATTGTCCCCCTGAGCAACCAAACGATATGGGAGCTGGAATGCAAAATCTTGTAGCCATGCTCACACAACTTTCTCAAGCTATGAATCATGCAGGATTTCCAAACAAGCAAAGGAGGGAGCAACATTCTGTTGAATCCTTCATGAGGCAGCGTCCACCTTCTTTCAGCGGGTCTACTGATCCATTAGTTGCTGAACAATGGATTAGTACTACTGAAAAGATATTTTCAGTTCTTCAATGTTCTGAACATGATAAAGTCATCCTAGCAGTGTATCGTTTGGAAGGAGATGCTGATCAATGGTGGAATCTTGTTAAGAATACGAGGCAAAGGGATGAAATTGAGTCTATGGAATGGGACGAGTTCAAGAACTTATTTTTCAATAAGTACTTCCCTCGTATTCTCCGAACAAATATGGAGAAAGAGTTTCTTGAACTGAAGCAAAGGGATGATGAATCTGTTGGTACCTATGAAGCAAATTTTACAAGACTTGCAAGGTACGCTTCTGGTATTATTATCCAACCTGAGAGTAAGATCGATCGATTATTTAGTGGCTTAAAACCAAGTCTTCGAAGGGCGTTAGCCATAAGGGACTTCAATAGCTACGAGGAAATCGTTCGATGTGCTCTCAAAGTCGAGATGGAGATTGGAGTAACCCATCAGTCGCATGGGTTTGATAAGAAGAGGAAGATGGAATTCAAAGGAAACTCTAAAGAGCACACTGAAAAGAAGATGAACTTTCCCTTATGCTCAAAGTATGGAAATAAACATGGAGGGAGTTGTCTTAAAGGGACAAGTAAATGTTTTAAATGTGGAAAAGAAGGTCATCGGGCATTTGAATGCCGTGATAATGTGAAGAAGATGTCTAATGACGCAAACAAAGGAAGGGATACACAGAATGAACCTACTACACTTCAATGTTTCAAGTGCAAGGAGATGGGGCATTATGCCAATCAATGCCCAAATCCAAGGGTTGATGATGATGGTCGACGTCAACAAACTCTTAAGGCTAAAGACAAAGGAAAGTCACATGCAATTTCTATCAGCGATGTGGAGTACGATAACGATGTGGTGAAAGGTACACTTACCATCCACTCTAAAGTAGAAAATGTTTTATTTGATTCTGGATCCACCCACTCTTTTATTTTTGAAGACTTTTCTAAGGGTATCGCCGTATTACCTCAACAATTAGATGTTGAGTTAGCTGTGACAACACCTAATGGCACATCAATCGCATCAAAAGTTTATAATTCTTCTCTGATCGAAGTTTGTGGGAAAGTGCTTCCTGCAAATCTTGTGATCCTTCCTTTAGTGGAATTTGATGTGATTCTTGGCATGGATTGGCTTTCTCTACATGGAGCTCATATCGATTGCCAAAGAAGGGAAGTCACATTTCATATTCCAGATCAATCTACGATCGTCTATCAATGCAAGGATGAACATAACCTTCCAGTGGAAATTTCTTCCATCTTATGGGTATTGATTCCACTAAATGAAGGTTATTTATCTCAAATGGTTGGTGAGAAACTCACGATTAAGAATATGCCCATTGTACGGGAGGTGATGATGTCTTTCCGGAGGAATTTCCGGGTCTTCCACCAAATCGTGAAGTTGAGTTTTCAATAGAACTCGTACCGGGTGCTTTGCCTATTTCAAAGACACCTTATAGAATGGCCCCAATTGAGTTGCAGGAATTGAAGAAGCAACTCCAAGAGAATCTTGATAAGGGATTCATACGCCCTAGTGCGTCACCTTGGGGAGCACCTGTTCTATTTTTTAAGAAGAAAGATGGATCAATGAGACTTTGTATTGATTATCGAGAACATAACAAGATCACTATCAAGAAAAAATATCCTCTCCCACGCATTGATGACTTATTTGACCAACTACGCGGAGCTCAATACTTTTCCAAGATTGATCTTTGTTCAGGGTATCATCAATTAAGGGTCAAAAGGGAGGATATACCAAAGACGGCTTTCCGTACAAGGTATGGACACTATGAATTTATAGTGATGCCATTTGGTCGTACTAATGCCCCTGATATCTTCATGGATCTAATGAATAGAGTCTTTAGAGACTATCTTGATCAATTTGTGGTAGTATTTATAGACGATATTCTTGTCTATTCAACGAGCAAAGAAGAGCATGAAGATCACTTGAGAATTATATTGAAGACCCTGAGAAAGGAGAAGCTTTATGCCAAATTTACCAAGTGTGAATTTTGGCTTCAAAAAGTTGCATTTTTGGGTCATATAATCTCAAAAGAGGGGATATCTGTGGATCCATCAAAAACAGAGGTTATCGAAAGATGGTCAAGACCAACAACAGTAACTGAGATCCGAAGTTTTCTTGGTTTGGCTGGATATTATCGACGTTTTGTAAAAGATTTTTCACGATTATCTAATCCAATCACCAAGTTGACTCGGAAGGGAGTTAAGTTTGTCTGGACAGAGGAATGTGAAGAGAATTTCAAGGAGTTGAAAAGAAGGTTATCCAGTGCACCTGTGCTCACACTGCCTTATAGTGGAGAAAGGTTTGTGATCTACAGTGATGCATCCAAGAAGGGATTGGGGTGTGTTCTTATGCAAAATGATATGGTGATAGCTTATGCCTCACGACAGTTGAAAATCCATGAGCAAAATTACCCAACACATGATTTGGAGTTGGCTGCGGTAATCTTTGCATTAAAGATTTGGAGGCATTACCTTTATGGTGAAAGGTGTGATATTTATACTGATCATAAAAGTTTAAAGTATATTTTCACACAAAAGGAGTTGAATATGCGTCAAAGAAGATGGTTGGAGCTGATTAAGGATTATGACTGCTCAATCCATTACCACCCTGGGAAAGCAAACAAGGTGGCAGATGCATTAAGTCGACAAGACCATGCTAGTTTATCCATGATGAGGATCACAAAAGATCCAATATTTATGGATTTACAAAGGATGGATCTTGGAATTATAATGGAAGGGGAAAAATCTAATATTTCTCAAATGAATGTTCAACCATCTATACATGTGAAGATTAAAGAGGCACAGAAAGAAGATGTCGAGTTACAAAAGTAGGTGAGAAATGTTCCCGAATTCAACCTTGATTGTGATGGGATAATAAAGTTCAGGAATCGGGTTTGCGTTCCTCCCATCCCCGAATTAAAGAACGAGCTACTGGATGAGGCTCATAGTTCATCATTCTCTATTCATCCTGGAAGCACGAAGATGTATAGGGACCTGAAAGAGTACTTCTGGTGGGATGGCATGAAAAGAGATGTTGCTGAATATGTCTCTCGATGCTTGGTTTGTCAACAAGTTAAAGCTGAGAGACAGAAGTCTAAGGGGATGTTACAACCATTACCCATACCCGAATGGAAATGGGAAAACATCACTATGGACTTTGTCACAGGACTTCCTAAAACATCCAAAGGCAATAATGCTATCTGGGTCATAGTTGATCATCTTACAAAGTCTGCACACTTCATTGCTATTAGAGAGGATTTCTCTCTAGATCAGCTTGCCAGGATATATGTAAAGGAAGTGGTAAGATTGCATGGAGTACCACTTTCTATAATATCTGATCGAGATCCAAGATTTACCTCGAAGTTCTGGCGAAGTCTTCAGCATACTCTGGATACAGAGTTGAGTTTCAGCACTGCTTATCATCCCCAGACAGACGGTCAGTCTGACAGAACAATTCAAACCCTAGAAGATATGTTGAGAGCTTGCTCTATGGATTTCAAAGGAGGTTGGGATCAACACCTACCTTTGGTGTAATTTTCTTATAATAATAGATTTCACTCCAGTATTCAGATGGCTCCTTATGAAGCTCTCTATGGAAAGAAATGCAGGACTCCAACTTGCTGGGATGAAGTTGGGGAAAGAAAGCTATTAGGACCTGATCTCGTTGATGAAATGGCAGAAAAGGTCAGATCTATTCAAGAACACATAAGAGCAGCTCAGAGTCGACAGAAAAGTTATGCCTACAACCGAAGAAAAGACCTAGAGTTTGAAGTGGGCGATAAAGTGTTCTTACGAATATCTCCCTGGAAGAGGGTTATGAGATTTGGAAAGAAGGGGAAGTTGAGCCCTAGATATATCGGTCCTTTTGAAATATTGGATCGTGTTGGGAAGGTAGCTTACCGATTGGCGCTTCCACCGAATCTCTCTCAAGTTCACGATGTGTTCCATGTATCTCTCCTGAGAAAGTACATACCAGATCCTTCACATGTACTCAGCTCAGAAGTTGTACCGCTGGAGCAAGATCTTTCTTATGAAGAACAGCCGATAGAGATTCTGGATCGTAGAAAAAAAGTCCTACGAAACAATACCACTCGCTTGGTGAAAGTTTTATGGAGAAACCACCAACTTGAAGAAGCTACATGGGAGCTTGAGGATATGATGAGGGAGAAGTATCCTCATCTGTTTGTTGCAAAGTGACGAATTTCGAGGGCGAAATTCTTTTTAAGGGGGGTAGAATGTAACACCCGAGACTTTTATGTTATATAAATCATCAAAGGGATCTTTTTCTACACAACACTTGCTTGGCTTGCTTTACACGCAATCGCGACCTTCCTCGATAGCTTGCGTCGTACGCAATACCGAGTTTCACTAAACAACAATATGCTATTAAAACTAGCCGTTATGAATAGTAATAACCACTTTTTGAAATTTTATAAATTTTATTTTTCAAAATGGACTTCATTTTTGGACTCAGAATATCGAAATTAGCCTAGGGTGAAATTTTGGTATTTTTCTGAAAACTTTCAATTTTTGATGAATAGTGAAACCAGTAAGTGGTAGGTTAAAAACTGAATTTTGCATAAAACTTAATTTTACCGCTTTTGTGAATGGAATTTCGAAAATCCGACAAACACGGTTGATATCAGTAAGTAAAATGTGGTTCAATGAGATAAAAATAATTTTCTGGAGAATAGTAACTTTTTACTTTTTTTTACCGCGGTTAATAGTAAATTGGGTAACTAAGGGAAAATATGATATTAATATTACCCTAACACATGTCCTAATTCTATTGGAGAAGTGTAATTCGACCAAAAACAAACTTAGGAATAAAATATGACCATTTAGGCCCACTTGGATTAGATTAGGACATTTATTATTAATTTATTTAAAGAAGGGTTAAAATAGTTAAAATCAATGTTTAATAAGTAAATCATTTTTAATATGGGGTTATAGATAAGATAAATTCAATTTTAAATATTCATTAGAAAGATAAAAAGATTTCCTACATGATGATATTTTATTTGTAATTTTTAGACATCAAATAATTTAATTTATTTATGACACAATGATGATGCAGTAATTATCTTATTAATGAAATATTGACAAAATTGATAATATAAAAACCAAAATAAATGTAATTTAAGACTTTTATGAATTCCACTAATTTTCTAGGTTACTATGATATATTAATGTTGCTTTAATCAACTTGGTTCGAACATATAATTCTGTTATGACTTTCACAAAAATCATATATCAAATAGTGTCAAAATTGACACAAAATAGTTTTTAAATCAAATATTATATTATTAATTGTTATTTTATTCTTAAAAATCTAAGGCTCGGCCAAATGACTTAGATAAGGATCTATATATTAATAATAAACAATTTGGGGTTCGTTTGGCATGTTATTGTAAGTGTATTAACCATATAGTGAAAGAAAACAAAAAGACACGGTAAAAGTTAAATTAATTAACTTAGAGTTAAATCTAATTGATAAGGTTAAAATAATACACTAAAGTTGTCTAAATCCTATTGGTTGATAGGATTTCGACCCATCCCCACTTTATCTTCGAAATAAGACCCTTTGGAACCATTATAAACCGATTTTGACTTTAATATAAAATAATATTTTGAGATATTCCTAAGGTGCCCCTCTCCTCCCTTATAAAAGGGCACCTCCTCCCCATCCTCCTCACACCAATTTGAGCACTCAAGCTCGGCCAAACCCTGCCATTTTCTCCTCTCCACTTCCCTAGAATAATCCTAGAGGTCCTGGTCTTCTCCAAAGACCAATCTTAGTTCCTTAAGTGGAGGATTCAAAGAGGCGTTCCAAAGAACAGGTAATATCCATTACCGATCTTTTCAATTTATTTCTTCTTCAACTTCTTCTTCTTTAGTTGTTTCATGATAAAGTAATAACATCAGTATTACTTACATACTTATATGTTATTATAAATATGAAACAACCCTAATTCACCTTCTATCCATCTTACGGAAAAATGAAATCACCGCGCGTGCGTACGTACGGAATACCGTCTCCACGCCGTGGTGTAATCTATTTTTCCACCATCACCTTACAAGGATGGTTATAATGGTGTAATAAGTAACTATATATGATTATTATGAAGTAATATTGATACTGAAATAATATATATATATACTCCAATACAATTCCACGATCATAGGAACGATATCATCACTCGTGCGTACGTACGGAATACCGTCTCCACGATGTGATGCGACTCGTTCTACATGATCTTCATTTCATAATGATTATATAAATGAATTGAATGAATGAATATGGTATATACTACACTAATACCATTCTGTAAATGAATTATCTATAACCTAAAGATAAGAATAAGAATTTATTCAACAAAACACGCATAAGAACAAAAAGTTATAAAGACCCGAGTAACAAGTAACAATGAAATATTACTAACAAGAAGCTAATAATATGACCATATATGATATCATATCAATATTTATGATTCTGGAATAAGTCAATAACATTATTTAAACCATTATACAGGAGCTTTGGACACGAACAAAGCAAATCGGACCTAAGGTAAGGGAAATATCACAATCTCATTTTTATCCGAGATTGTTTATACGTTGGTATTTACTGTGGTGTATTTTATCATCCACATCCATGTTTTCTCAATATGTAATATTATTTACATCCACCTACAATTGTTTAAATCCAATTTTACCCTTCTATGAGTTTTTAGTAAAAGATATGAAATGAATCTTTTGTCGTTTTTTTTATACGAGGTACTTTTTGACTTTTCCGACAAAAGTGCGAAGAATGTTTTTTTTAACTTATACGGCATGAATGGATTTTTAAAACATTGTTTCCAAAAAGCTTCCTTTACAAGTTTTCAAGTTTATTTTTAATCAACTTCTTTTATTTTTAAGTTGTATGACATGTTATGAAAGGAAAAATGTTTTTTAAGAAGAAAGGATATTTTCCTCAAGAATGGAGTTCAAGTGTTTTATCAAAATGATTTTCCATCTAAGATAATAAAGGGTTCTGTTTTTATCCCTATTATTAAATTGATTTGTTCATGTTGTGATGGAATTATTTTTATGAATTCCTTTATCTTATATGAATTGATTTATGATGTCATGATTTTTCAAGAATCCCATTTTTGTTACATGTGTTATGCGATGATGTATGTTTTATGATTATGTGGCACACATAAGAAAGGATTCATTATAAGATGGGTGGGACCTATATCTCCCTCCAATGCATTGGGTAAAGATTTATATCTCATGAGATAGACATGGCTGGAACGGAAGGTTATTTCGGTTCAGTGAAACAGGACTGAAACGAGGAGTGAACTCGGTTCAGAAAGGGACTTTGTCCACTAAGATAGTCTTGGCAATGAGTCATGACTAACAAGAAATGATTTTCCATGATTATGTGTGCATGCGACAAAGTTTCAAGTTTTATGTTATGATTATGGGGATCTCATTTTCACTTCTATGATTTATTCCATGTTAAGATATTATGATCTCTTTTGCAGGTTTTGATTTTCATAAAGATATGACATGATTTTTATTTCCTTTATTTGCCCTTGTTGAGCATTTGAGCTCACACTTTTATGTTTTCTTTTCCCCAGGTCATGAAGATGGATATTAAGTAGAATATGCTAAAAGGGACCCTAGATATGATGAAATAAATGAGAGACACTGTAGAAGATTTATGAACCAGTTGTTTATGTTTCCCAATTTCTAAAGACACTATACCTATACGGTCCTTTGTGGTTTTGTCATATGTTGTAATAAGTGTGCTTCAATTTCGAAGTATTAACAATGTATGTAAAGTATGGGTCGTTATAGTTAAATTTTATTATTGTATATCACTTCCACCACAGAATAAATTTATACATAACATGTTCCATGTATCTTAGTAACAAATGTATCTATCTGATCCAAATCTTGTTCTAATCTAGAGTTATCTTGAGGTTTAAACTTATTTATCAATGACTGAATATCAAGTCAGGATAGTTGATTCTAAAACCAAGGTACTTTGTGGGAAGATGATACCATTTTGAGTTATATAGAATTACATTTAAGATAATCATGAGACATGGGAGAGGGATACACTAATGAGAAGTTGGGAACCTTATCTTTTTGGCATGAAATCTTTTTAGTAGGAATTCTAGGGACTGAAATATTATATGGGGGGATTTTTTAACATTATATTACTATTTTCATGTATTCAAAAAAGTCACTTTTAAAAAATCTTTGGTTAGGTATGGTTTGGAGTTGTTTCAGGTGAAAAATTTAGAAATGTTGAAAATTTTGTTTTTGTGAACGGTTGGGGCACTATTTTCCTGAACTGTGAAAACAAAGTTAGTGAGGTTTTTATCATTTATAAATTGTTTAGTGAATTGTGTGCCACCTAATAAAACCCGTGAAATGAATTTAAAATGGTCCCATTGATTGGTCCAACCGTATGTCCCAGCTTAACAAGCCATGCATATGGGTTTTTTAATCCGAAATTAATATAAAAACCTCGGAAACAAATTTTTATATTTCCTAACAGAACTATACACCCCATAATTATTTTATCCTTCCCTTAGATATCACAATATATTTGTTTATCCCCTCAGACCCCCTCTAAATGTGAATAAAAACTAGTTGAATGATGATCTATATTCTCCGGTTTTGATTCATCTTCTCATTATCATTCTCCGGATATCTCTATTCTCATACCTCGGGTTTCATGTATCTCCATGTTGTGGGAACATCTAATAACTTTTTATATGGATATTAAACATAGGATTAATTGTTGGATCCTTGTTTTCATTATTCCTCATTGGAAAATCCCAATTTGGATTTTGTATTTTGAGATCTAATGATCCAGATGTAGGTGGTTCTATTATGATGTCTAATTTTAGTTAACCCTAAATATTTTGATTTAAATTAACTTATTGAATTAAATTCAATAGATATTATAAATGATATTGATTTTAGTTAATTTATTTTAAAAATATATTCCTTTGAATTGTTGTTTTTGGTAATTGAATATTATCATTAAATTAAGAAAATCCTCATATCCATTGAATTGGGTGTGATTGTAAAATTGAGGGAAAATTTTGTAGATTTAAATTATTGAGTTTAAATGTTGAAATTGATGTAAATTGATTGAAATTAAACTCCTAAAGTGAATTCTGAAATGGGATTGTGAATTGATTACAAATTCTTGTTTGGGAATAATGGATTAAAATATTTTTGATAGAAACCATTGGGTGTTATCTTAAGAAAAATAATTGTTTTGATTAAATACCTATTTTGGTTTTAAAATAGAAATTTTGAAATTTGAATTTGGAGAATGGGATGTAATTATAATTTATGGTTTCTTAAAAATAAATTTCCCATAATTTATTTTTACTATAGTACATGTAATTCTAGGTATTCAGTGATTTATTAAGGATAAACACACTAGGATGGGAATTCCCTAGTACCGGGTTGACATTTTACAACACTAAAATAAACTGTTTGATGAATTTTACTCATCAATAGGATGTTGATGGGACCTCTTTGAACAGTTTCTAGGGATGTGTGTAAGGATCGAATTATCATTATACAAGAGTGTGAGGACCCCATAACATGAAAATATTGTATCTTTTAACTGATGACCATGTTGCTCTCTTATTTATATTATAGATAGAAATGCAAGGAAATTTTTGTAAACTATTTTACATTCCATGTGAATATATATATATATATATTTTATTTTATATAAAATGATGTGATAATAAAATTGTTGATAAACACTCCCTTGATTAAAATTTGAAACATTTTTTTTAATATATTTCAATCATTTGAGATGTAAAACATGATTTGTTGAATTATTTTTCTGAAATGAAAAACCTATTAATATAACGTTGAAATATATTTATATGGTTAGTTAAATTTGGTATATATTTTGGATTCCTTGGGGAAACCCTTGTAGGATTTTATATCACACCCTACATGTGCCTTTTTTGTTTGTATATTGTCTCCAACTAGGTTAAAGTTGTGGTAAAGTGCCACTTAGAGGTGGTTATAGCTATTGATCCATAGACATAGTCAGTTTCATCCATTGTTACTTGGATTTTTTCCTATTTTTTTATACACTTTGGTTGTACTTTGGTTTTTGTATACCTATTTTACTTCGAGTGAACTTCTCCCAATAGAGATTATTTTGTATGTATACTACCTTTTTTGTCTCTACTTCTATAATTATTGGAGAAATAATTGTCCCCAATTTCATTTAGTATGATTCCAAGTGCTAGTCGGAAAACCCTAGGGATCATTATTTCCCTTTGGTCTATATCAGTGTTGTCTAGGTTATCAGGTTACTAGGGTACCTAGTCTAGTTCATGAAAATCAACATAATTAATTCGAAAGTGCACCCCAATCCTCTATAAAAGGGACCCATGAATACTATTATTCAATATTTTCCAGACCCTTAAGAGTTAGAGGAAGAAGTTGTTACTATTTATATATACTTCATAATGATAGAATCCCCTAAATGATATATTTTCAATCATATTATCAAACAAGAATAAAAAAATCATTCAAAGAATAATTGTTTCATCATACCTGTCTCAAATCATGATGATATCAAAATTCATTAATCAAACTAGATAATTTTTTCAAATCCTCCACATCCAAATTTAGACCAAATTTGAATTATTATTTGTGAAAATATATTCCCAAATATATTTCTGATTTTATATGTATTGAATTATGAATAAGAGGTCCTTGAGAGTATCTAGTAAGATTGGAGAAAACATTCACAGAATATTCATATATTCTTATTATTTATTGACCAATGGAAAATATTATGTTATTAAACAGAAATAAAAAATAAATTTTGAACAAAGAGACATATATAAACTATAAAATAAATTTTGAATACATTCAATAATCACAAAGTGAAATAGAATCCCTAAAGATTGGTTTCACTCCGTTTCTTAAATAGATTTTTTCTTATTCATCATCTTAAATCTTGTAAATAGAATAGAACATAATGAAAACCATCAATACCATTTACAAAAAAAAATCAATATATGTATATTATTGATATTTACCATATTCAAGAACACAATAGAACATAATCTATTAATTACCATCGATTTTTTAAATTTCTCCATAAATCATTTAACTCACCAAATAGTAAAAAAATATTTTTGGGAGAATATATTATAAAAATGATAAGACAAATAATGACAATGAACGAATAACCGTATAATATAACCTACCTATAATTATGAAAACTCAATTAATTAACATAGATCAGTTAATACGATGAATTATAGAAATAATTTCCAAAAAGACTCACTTTATTTTCATGGAATACAATATAGAATTATCTCTTAATAAAAATTGATACAATAGAACAAGAAGGAAACGTTAAGGAAGAATAATAAAATATAAATTGTTGACTAAATAATTCAAAAAAAATTATTTGATGATCAAAATATAAAAATCCCATAAACTATTTATTTGACCAATAGAGATTCTATGAACAAAAAATAAAATTCATATTAGACCCCACCCCAACCCCAACAATTTATAATTAAGGGAATATGTTATTTATATAGAATGAATATTTTCCAAAATTCAAAATTCATGTGAGTGGATATGATGTTCATATGGATCAGTAGAAGGATGCTTCTATGTAGTGGTGAGGTTATGTGTTATTCTCGAGATTTAAATTATATCAAACCCATTATTATATTTTGGCCTTACATCTTAAAATATCCTTTGAATAAACTTTACTTAATAAAATTTTACTAATTCATTTAGTAAAAAATAAAAATGGAAAGATATTTATTGGTTTTGATTACCTATATATTTTTTACAATTAAACATTATATATTAATTATAAATAATAAGTTTCTGTATTTATCATCTAAATTAATCATTATTTATAACATTTTTTAAACCTATAAAAATGGAAAATTACCTAACTAATTAAGTGTTCATCTATACATCAATGGAAATAAATCTATGTATCTTCACAATTATGTGGATTCATTTGTATATGAAAAAGTCATTTTCAAAATATATGTATTCTATTATCATAATTTATAAATAAAATGAATGGAAATTTATGATTATGTCTGGTCATCGAGTTACCATTTCATATCATCAATGTTATATTAATATCAATGTATTTGAGTCTTTTAGGATAAAATCATGATGTCACTTTTACATATCAAGGATTTTTAAATTTCTCTACTAAATATGTTCTACAATCCAGTACCCGTTATATTAAAAATAACACATCTATTCACATTCTAAGTCCGTTTTGAAATTCTTCATCAGCTTCTGGAAACAATCTTCTAGATTATATATAATTCCATACTTTTAAAAATTATTTCATTTTTATTTTCACCATCTGTATTATTCATCATGAGAAACAATCATCATCCAGTTCCATACATTATATTTAATAAATATAAAAATACTATAAAATATTTTTTTTCAATGATAATAATATCCCAATTATTAATGAAATTGATTAGAATCAGTAACTAATTACATATTTTTAATAATGTCAAAAATTATCTAATACATTAAATATGGGATAAATTACCATAAAATATAAAATTCATGGTTATTAAAAAATCAAAAATATAGTGTAAAATAAATAAATATACATTCTCTATCATTTCCAAAAATTTCAAATATTTCACACATGATAAGTAAACAAATATCCATATAAATTTGCTTGAAATTTTTTTTATATAATTTTAAAAACATATTCCAATATTCTAATTTTTCATGTGTCATTTAAGAAAATATTTTATTTCCATATTGACATGTAAAGTCAAAAATGTTTTAGAAAAAAACCCATGATCATATAAAAACCTACCAAACATATAAATTCATTTTAATCTTCTGTGAATAAAAATTAAAATCTAATATTATGCTTATAAATAAAGTTGAATGAATCACAATATGATTATAAAAATTAATATTTCTCTATAAATTTTTGTTATTTGAAAATGATGTTCTTATCTAGGTTATTTTCAGTCAAATGGTTAGAAGATGTAGGTATTTCAATATTTATATCGGAAAATAAGATGGTTTTACGGATATATACAACATCATTAATATTTGAAAGAATCGAATATATATATATATATATATATATATATATATCCTCTAATAAAATTTTTACATGACACATTCAAATATCAAGATATACCATGAATCATATAATAATAATAAAGAATGGTTTCACCCATATTCTTTTAATTTTTTTAATTAAAATATAAATTTTAAAATATTATATATAATATTTGATAGTTGATTCCCATTTAAGATTAAGTTCATGAGTCATAATCAAAAGTAAAATTATTTATTAAATATAATATTTCAATTTATTTGTTTTTATTTTTTATGTGAATAGGATGTGAATAAATTATGTTCAATTATGATAATGACTCATGTTAATTTCACTCTCCACTACAAATAATAGTGACTCACACCCCAGAAAACCAATCATTGTCGACAACCCCTATATCACACATGAAAGTAACATCATCCATAAATAAAAAATAATATTCATGAGAATATATTTGAGGAAACCAATATTTCTCATGAGCTGTAGGTTTTTTGGAATGAATAACTATTAATGTAACATGGATAATAATTAAATTTTTTCAAAGTTAATGGGAATGATGATTCCAAGTGTAGAACATATAAGAGAAGGTATAAAATCCCTTATTCTAGTGTGAATTCAATCATGTCCTATAGGCTCTCTTATGTGTCGGGGAATTGAAAACCGGGGTACTATCATATGGAGGGAACCTATAGAAATCATGAAAAGACCCTACCAATGATTGAAGTGGATATTAATTTTAGTCATGGTCAATTTAGAGATGTTTAGGGTAGTGGATGTCTTCCTATCAATAATTATAGATTTATGGAAGAGAACATTGAATAGATTTTATAGGTAGAATTAAATGCATCTAATTAAAATTTTCGACCCTTATAATCATCCTAGACATGAGTAATTGAACTAACACTAGTATCTATGTTTCTGAAGGGGTTGTGAATTATATTCATTGTCTTGATACAGATAATTAAGGCCTTCCAAAATGGCATGAATCCATCAGTAAAAAATTAATCTAATTATTTCATTCTAGCACTCATGGACATGTGTAAGCCATCAATGTAGGGACTTCATTTGAGTCTCTAAAGATAATCAGTTTATATGGGAATAATATTATAGATGAAAAATCATAGGAGTCAATCATGGTGTATCTAGTAATAGGATGTATTTAGTAGTATTATGAATTATGCGCAACAAGGATATTTTTGTAAAATTCTAGGAGATCTTAACACTATCCATTCAGTATACCAGGAAATTCTAAATAGTATGACAATAATGGGAATCAGTATATAAATAATATTGATCATACTATTTTAGATGGTGAATTCTCATAGGTACCTTCTACTAAGGTTTTTCAAATATTTAAATCCACATACAAACATCCCAAGCCTCTACAATTGAATAAAAATTTCACTCATTTGAGTGTCAGATTTGATTAGATGAGACTAAGGAACTTGATTTTGATAATATTGAAAATAAAAAACAAATAGATTCTACAAAATGTATGGCCATAATATTGATTTTATAGGTAGGAACATGGATTATTCATCAGGCAACAAGAATTAATCGCATGAAAAGACATATGGTAATGGTAGAATAGGAAAGTCTTGAGAATGTGACACAATAAGGAATTCTTCTAAATAGAGGAAAGGTCCCTAGGATATGAATTTTTATTAGAATCTTCATGGTATATGGAATACCCTAATGACCAAGAACCATACAAACATTATTTTGTCCAACAGACCTATTCTAATTTAAATTATTGAGCCATAAATAATGTTTTATAGCTTCAATACATTCAAATGGGACACTCTTGGTTAAAAAATTATTTATTAGAATTTAGATGGATTTAACATGGAATTTTAGAGCAACAATGAATTTTTATTAACACATTCATTAAAATATCTATAATTATTTTGGATTCTATCAAAATTTTAGGTTTTCTAGTATCTCTCACTTTTCTATGTGCATCCACTTCATACATCAGTGGAAGATAATTGTGGGAAGGGGTTGAAGAAATATTTGAGAAAATTAATCATAAATGTTTGGTAATGGGGGACTTCAACACTATCCTAATTCCGATTGTAAAATTTGGATCAAGTTTCAAAAAATCTTTAACCTTGAAATTCCCATTTGGAGTTGATCAATGAGTCATTTTTAAGATTCCAATTGAAGGAGATGAAATTACATGAAGTAGATATACCATGAATGAAAGGAAATAAAGTAAGATTGATAAATTCATTTTGAAATTGTATGATAGGAGTTGATATAATGGGTTTTCTTGATTCACCCTTCCAAAATATCACTCAAATCACAATCTTTTCATTGTTCAATTCTCTACTAATATGAAAAATTTAGTTCCTTTTCCTTTTCTCTTCGAAAATGGATGAGTTATTACTCCTGGATATTGAGAGATTATTTTGGTGGATGGTAATATGGAACATATTGGATATACATTTCACAATATTTCTTGGAAATCAAAGAACAATAAAGATATTATAAGAAAATATTGTAGGAAATACTTCTCTATGAAGGATCTGGAGGTCCATGCAACTGAAGAATAAAATTCATACTGAAAAATTAGCAATTAGCATCAGAACACACCCTGTAAAGAGGAAATTAATGTTCATTCAAATGTTCATGAATTTATAATATTCATGTAATAGTCCGGAATAAAATTGTTTGAATGTTAAATGGATGAGGAATGTTCATAATAACTAAAAAATATTCAAATTATAACTTATGGAGAAGAGGGTAACAACATTGAACAATTACATTAACATTAATGTATATTAACACACCACTTAAAATGACATCACCAATGTTGTTGTGGTGTACTTTAATGGAATGTATGGTGATAATGGGATGGATACCTAAAAAAATGATTGAAAACATTACTTATTTCATTTAGGATCATCAATATTGAGCACTTATCCTGGTACCTACCAAAGATAATGTGAAATATGCTCTCTTATCCCATAATATAGAGATTTCTATTGATCTGGATGTATCAAAAACACATTCTTCATGTTTCATTGGGATATTTTTCATGATAACTTAACCATTGAAATAAAAGAGTTATCCATTAACTCTTTTATACCACATTGGATCAACTAGAATTTCATTGTTGTGATACCCATTATTGAAAAGGAAATTGATATTATGGTATTTAGACCATTTTCCATTGGAAACACTATCCCTAAAATAAGTTGTAATATAATCATGGATGGGAGGTGGAGAATTATTATGTACCATATTACCCCAAATCAGTTTGTCTTTTTCCCAGTAAATTCATTCAAAAATGATTATTCAATGTTTAATAATGTGAAAATATAATAATGTATAAAATAAATGAAGGTCTATTTTCACTCAAAATTTTAATTTTCTAGGTGTTTGATACTATGAAATGGAACAACCTATTTTTTCTAAAAAGGTATGGCTTCTCCTATACCCTTATTAAATTGGTGTAGACCATCCATAATTAAGAAGGCTTATCTATTATGATCAATAGGTGTCCCAAAGGGGTTTTACAATGAAACATGGGTTCCATGAAAGTAGTTCAACTCTAGTGGATTATTTGTTCCATTATTGATGTTTATTTGAGTAGATTAATTAATGAATTTCATTATATTGGAATAAAAAATACAATTAAATTCGTTATGAGTAACTTCACCCCACAACATCTCTAGTATAATGACGATATCATTAATATTTTATGCGCCACAAAAGAAACCATTATTACATCAATGTTATTTTTTTCTCATTATGAGCTGGTGGCTTTATAGGCCATAAGTTGGTGAAAGTCATTTTTTAATTGTATTTTGGAAAAGGAATAGAATCACCAAAACTCTTAGAGTGAAATGGGAATATTTTCCCTTTAGTACAATTTTATTCCCCTTGTTTTGGGGGAAAATGAATAGAAATTATTTGAAAGTGATAAAATCACCAATGAGTAAATAATTTAATATATGGAAAGAAAAGTCCATGTCTCAAGCGGGAAGCATATAACTTGTAAGCTCAGTGATCACATCTACATTTTTAATCTGCATCTCCCTCTAAAGGGTTATAATATGCCTCTTCAGTAATCTACAATGCATGATATGTAATTTTATATGGACTAATTCTATGCACGAAAAGAAATGGGTTTTTTTTCGTGAAAGGAAAGCATAAATTATATTGAAATGGGTAGGATTTTGTGTTAATGATCTTAGGATATTTAATGATGTATTAATTGGGAAATAGAAATGAAATCTCTTTACATCTAATGAATATTATTATGATATATTATAATGAATATTCAAAATTAAATTACTGGATGTGTACCCATACTACTGTTATAAGGACCCGGCCTTAAACATTACTTATTATTGAATTAAATGAATAATTCACATAGAGGATCTATTTAGGTTTAGAGTTTTATAGAATTAGATCATAAATCATGCATTACATTCCACATTTAAACAAAGTGTTTACATAAAAAATAGTATTCATTTTTTTCCATCGACGGAAATATATTTAAAACAAAACATGGATTCTCTCATGACACTTACTTGACCTTATCATCACATCATGTACCTTTCCCTTGACCTGTGAAAAACATTTCAAAAACACGTGATGAGCATAAAAAGTTCAGTAAGGGATATAAAAGTATGAAATGAAGACATTAGTCCATGTATGAAATCACACTTTACTCATAAAACATAATCACATTAACATACCTCATCAAATAATGAATAAATCATAGAAATCATAAGACATAAAGGTAACTTGAGGCATTCATAACATTCTTACATAGGGAGTAACCCTCTTGGTTACGTTTGGAATACCCATCACAGTATATTCCCTAAATCTGTTTGGAGAAACCTTAACGTTTAACTCCTTCGCATTACCTAATGCATTGGAGATCTATATCGGGCTCACCCTCCCTTAGTTTATCATGGAACCAACCGTCTTCATAACAATGCCCATGAACCATAACATAATCGTATCACGTAAAACATGCATAAAGGAAGCATAACATTTCCACATTTCAATCACAATATATTAATACAACACATTGATATAATAAAAACATTATGAAAACTATTTTCAATACCAAAAAAAATGAAATGTAATACATGGTATTTATTTTTCATTTTAAAAAAATTTATGGCTTCTAGAGGAAGCCGAAACTCAAATAATGATCACGGCGGCGGAGAAGTTGTTGTCGCCGCATACGTACGACAAAAAAACATTACCTTTTATCATTTAGTAAATGCTTCGTATAAAAAGATTCCTTTTGAATAAATGTAAAAGTCAAAGGGGTTTATACACCGTATAGAATAAATCTGTGTATAAAACAAAATATTCCTCAATGAATGGAGATTGAGACGAAGTCCCATACAAAGATGGTATCCTTGGATTAAGGATAAATCAATTACATAATTATGTGTGTCAAATGAATACACCAAATATAAGTGGATATTAAGTGTAAAACAATTATAGTTCATTCACACATATTCATAGAACGACATATTCATATATTACAAGTTGATCCCAATGAATCAAAATTGGGTTAAGAAGGTCCCTTGCAAAAATTCAACAGCCCTACGACGTCACTTCAAACTTCCGAAAGTGAGTTGATGAGAGGTCAGAAGGGAATATCATCACTTGGACCTAAAATTTACATCAATAAGTATATGTAAGAACATATCCCAACATTACAATATGTAAATTAAATGACCCAACAAAAGAAGTCTTTTAAAAAGAGGAGGGTGAAAAGTTCCCTTACCGACTTGGGTATCTTTCGAAACATACACCCCATGAAAGAAGGACAATAAAAAATTGATGTAAATACTCATAAACTAATGTATATTATAGAATTACTAGAATAATGGGAAGTACATATACACTCAAATGAAATGGTGGCAAATGTAGCATAAATTTCACGGGAATAGAAGTGAGATGAAAAATCGCTTACGAAAACTCGGCAGCCTAACGACGCCACTTAAAACATCCAAAAATTGATTGATGAGATCAAATAGGGTCTCTCACCATATTAAAATAAAATGTACAGAAATAGAAATATAAAATAACATCCCCCAACATAACAAAGAGGAGATTAAAAGAAGTTACATAAAGGAGAGTACTTAAAAAGAAAGAGAGAGGTTGGATCTCTTACGAAAATTCGGCAGCCTAACGGCGCCAATCAAAACATCCAAAATGGATTAATGAGAGAAAATAGGGTATCTCATCATAGGAACATAAAAAGTACAGTAAGATTAATATAAAATAACATCCCAATCATAATAAATATGAGCTTCAAAGGAATGACATAAAAGAGTGTACTTAAAAAGAAAGAGAGGGGTAGGTTCCCTTACCTCAAATCCGACTTGTCTTGTTCCTTTCTTTATATTCCTGAATAATAAACATTGTTAAATTTATAATTTATTAAATATCTACATTAAAGATTCTTATTCTGTTCATATCACATATTATAATTTTATAATAATTGTTTAATAATGTTAGTTCATATCAGACGTTTTTGCCGATGTTTGGTACGTGAGTAAAAAATGAACTTGTTTGAAAATGATTTCTCATGCAGTTATAATTAAATCATTTCCAGAATATTATTAATTATTAAAATAACATATATATCCAGTACATATTCATTTTTTACTATTCCATAAAATTTGGAGATAAAAAATGAAAATCACCATTCATGGAGACGGTAGGTCGTACGTACGCATGAACGCTACTTTCATTTTTTACCTATTAATGGAATTAAAAAAATAAATGAGATATATATTATAATTACAGTATAATATATATGTTATAGAGGTCACATATGTTCATTAATTTCATTCTTTATACATTCCATGTATTGCATGAACGAGTCACATCACATGAGGGGGCAGTAGTCCACACTTCCTCATATGAAATTATCGCATCTTCACAACATGAAAAGAATAAAGGTATGTTTTAAATATAAAATATAGAATCATATAGTAACAATAATACCATATATATCATATATAAAATACAGTGACATCATAATGGCCACCTTTAAAGGTGTTAAAAGAATATTGAACAATCATCGCTTTGTGAGGCAGAAAATCGCCAACCACAGAAACAGTATGTTCTATAACCATTAGACGAAGGTTTGTGTAGTTGTAGCTCTAATAATTCTCATAAAAACATCCTATTATATTAAAGATACTGGTTTTGTTACAAAATAAAGGAATAAAAATAGTTTAGGGGGTTGGAGAAGCAAAATAAAACATAAGAACACAAGAGAAGACACTACCTTTAAATCGGGTAACTCTTTTTGAGTTGAGCTCAAAGGCTTCCTTGGAAAGACTTCGGACCAATGTGAGGCTTCAATGAGTAATATAGGGATGTGGAGAGACAAAATGGGCAGGTTTTGGCCGATCCAAAGGCTTGATAGGTGTGGGTAAGGTGGTAGAGGTGGGGGACTTTTATAAGAGGAGATGAGGGGCACTCTTGGAATGTCTTGAAAAGTAACATTATTATAAAATGATTTTCAGATTTTAAAGGGCCCAAAATTATATATTTAGAGGATAATGTGATAATAGTTTTAAATCCACACATCCAATAGGTTTTTTACAAGTGTATTTGTTAGATATTACATTATATTTTCATTTTATATAAATCGTTAAATAATGAGATAATCACTCCATCATCATGGTGTCATAAATAATTTAATTTATTTAATGTATAAAAATTATAAAATAACTATCATGATGTAGGAAATCTTTTTAGATTTATAATGAATATTTATAGTCAAATATATGACTTTTATAACCCCATTTAAAAAAAAAATTAGTAAAAAAACACATGTTTGTGACATTATTCTTTTAACATTAAATAAAACGTTTTTAATGTCATTTTCCTACCAAAGTGGCTCCATAGGGTCCCCAAGTTGACCCATGGATTATATTGGTCATCCATGAAACATCCAATAAGGGTATGACATGTGTCACGGTCAATTCATATTATTAAAACATTTTTTTACCTTAAAATACACAAATTACCTCTAATCGCGATTAAAAACTTAAAAGTTACTATTCACCAAAAAATTATTTTAATCCCATTGAACCAAATTTTACTTCCTAATGAAAACCATGTATGTCGGATTTTTGAAATTCAAAACACAGAGGTGGTAAAATTTCATTTAAACAAAAAAATCAGTTTTTTTATGTACCACTTAGTGGTTTCACTATTCATCAAAAATTGATGTTTTTCAGAAATATACCAAAAATCTACCCTAACCTATATGTGATATTCTGAATTAAAAAATTATGTCTATTTTACAAAATTCAAAACATATAAGTTTCATTAATTAGTTTAATAATTAATTCCCGTTGTCAGAACAAATACCGTGTTTTTTTGAAACAATTTATATCAAAAGATTGACACTAGTTTAAGTCCAATTTCAAAGTGAAGTTAATTCCAATGACCACTATTGGATTAAATGGTAAAAATATATTCTAATTTCACTTTAAAACCAATTAAAAAGATAATATAATCATATAAATATATTGGATTAAACAGAGGTTTTGAATTAAAATACAACATTTTTCACTATTCATTAAAAAAATGAACATTATCGGAAAAATACCAAAAATTTACACAAAGTAAATTTTGATGTCCATATTCTAAAGAAGAATTTTATATTTTCAAATATAACACATAAAATTGTCAAAATTATATTTAAAAGAGGTTCTCCATTAAAAGTCGGTTAATCGACCTTTTAAAGAATATTAGAATGTTTACGCTTAAAATTGGATTCATTCACATTTTTAATCCTCTATCATTTATTGTAAAAAGTAAAAATATTTGACAAACATAGATAATCATTTTGTAGTTAGTTCTGTTCATTCTCGTCATTACAATGGTTAGGTGTTAACTACCATTTAAAATAAAATTATTTTATTATTAGAGTGCAACGTAAGATTTCAAAGGAACTCGTTGTTGCGTATTGCGTAAGCCATCGAGCATAGCGTTCCCTTTAAATTAATATTAACATTTTTGTCACAAATAGGGATAAATATAAAAATTTCATATTCTTTATTTACCTGGGGTGTTACATCCTTCCCCATTTTGGGAATTGCGTCCTCACAATTTTAAAATTGGGCTCAGAAACATCATTGAAAGTCCCACATTGGAACAAGAGTCAGTAAAACAATCACTTTGAAAGAAAGAAAGAGAAGTACAGAGGTCACCCGAGTTAACACATACTAGAATTCCATTTAGGAAAACATGGATATGGAAGAAAAAGAAAAGCTTCATGTTCTGAGGGAGAGTGATAGAAAACATGTTTAGGAGAATGTTAACCACAAGAAAATCACAAACATGTGGTGGGTTAAACGGTATTTGATTACCCTGTAGGAAAAGTTAATAGAAAACATCTTTGTTTATGTTAATTATCATTGAGGAATTTATTTTTTATCTTAAGGAAACATACTTACTTGTCATGTTGACTTTCAAATTTTACTAGATTTCATTCACAAACTCATACTTTCCCCAAATGATGAGTATTTAGGAAGACGTTTTCACATTAAGAGTACTATAATCAACTTCTTGAGAATAACCTAATCCACAAATGAGAACTATATGTTTTCCATGTCTTTAGACCCTTACCAAAACCAAAATTGTTAGAATATGATCAGATAATCCAGAAAAAGATTACCCTTTATAAAAAGAAAATCTATTCGTAATCTCCAAAATTTGTCCAACAAAACCGAAAGTTCAACGACGACCATTCGATAAAATATTTGTCCATAAAATTATTCAAAGTAAACCAAACTAAGATTGAAACCCAAATATTTTAAGGATTTAGTCACATAGTCTTCCAAGGTACAAATTAACACTTATTTCCAAATAACATCAGTTGCTCTAAAAGTCTCATATTGAAAAGTAATTAACCTAATCACATATCCTCCATGATAGGATAATAATTTCCATAGATAACCCAAAATCAACTTACTCCTAATTCATAAAATCATCTATCTAAAAAGAATAAGTCATACTAACCAGGGAATTCACATAATCCAGTGGTAGGCAATAAATACGAGTCTCACTTTGGTTGTGGGTTCGATTCCCACAGCTTTTTCTGACGCGGCGGGTTGTCACACGGTCTGCGTGTTGTCCTTTTTATAAAACTCCAAAAATAACCCTAACATGTTTTGACCTCAATAGTTTCCGTATACCTCTCATTTTCATCCAAATTCATTACGATCTCAACTTCTTAATTCTTGAAGTCTTATTTCACCGCCTTAAAATAAAACGATTCCCAAAATGAATAACATCATACCTTTATTATGGCATTCACTCGGTTTCATCGTCATCTTGTTCATGTAAGTAGAAGTCCCATGAATTACAACAATGATTTATAGATCCTTTAAAATCATTTTCTTCCTCCATCCAAATAAACCTTGTACAACATGGGTCATATGGGTGTTCACTGAAAAACAGTTTTGGAAAATAATCATGTATGAAATATAATTCCAAAACATATGATAAAACATGATTTCTATAAAATAGTCGGACAGAATCTGAGTTGAAACTTTCAATTATTTTTCCTTTTAAAACACCATAAGAATTTGCTGAGAGACTATATTTCAAAAGCAAATATAAATAGGTTGTGCAAGGGTCTCCTTCCTCAGCACGATTTTTAAAATCATAATATGCTTAAAATTATTTTGATAAGGTAAAATATTTGAAAATACCTTGATAATATTTAACTTTCTTGAAAATATGAGAATATTTGAAAAATGTATTTGTCTAAATACAACCCATGATCCATGATGATAACGTGGTATAGTGGAGGTGTTTGATATCTCAAAAAACTACTTGAAAGTGAGTTATATCTAGAAAAAGTTTCACAATCATCCGAACATGACATTGAAAAAATTATTGCAAGCATGTCATCAGGAAGAGATAGGAATTTCATTTGAGATCCTCCTCCTTCCACTCATAACTGACATTACTTGACTTGAAAAAAGTTATAAAACAAGGATTTAACTGAAATAATTGATATAGGGACTAACCATGTGTCTAACAAGAACTCCTAATCCCTAAAGTTTTCTAAACCGACCTCTGATACCAACTATAAGGACCCAGCCTTAAACATTACTTATTATTGAATTAAATGAATAATTCAGAAAGAGGATCTTTTCAGGTTTAGAGTTTTATAGAATTAGATCATAAATCATGCATTACATTCAACATTTAAACAAAGTGGTTACATAAAAAATAGTATTCATTTTTTCCCATCGATGGAAACATATTTAAAACAAAACATGGATTCTTCCATGACACTTCCTTAACCCTATCATTACATCATGTACCTTTCCCGTGACCTGTACAAAACATTTCAAAAACATGGGATGAGCATAAAAAGCTCAGTAAGGGATATAAAAGTACGAAATTAAGTCATTAGTCCATGTATGAAATCATACTTTACTCATAAAACATAATCACTTTAACACACCTCATCAAATAATGAATAAATCATAGAAATCATAAGACATAAAGGTAACTTGAGGTATTCATAACATTCTTACATAGGGAGTAACCCTCTTTGTTATTTTTGGAATACCCATCACAGTATATTCCCTAAATCTCTTCGGAGAAACCTTAACGTTTAACTCCATTACGTTACCCAATGCATTGGAGAGCTATATCGGGCTCACCCACCCTTAGTTTATCATGGAACCACCTGTCTTCATAACAATTCCCAAGAACCATAACATAATCGTATCACGTAAAATATGCATAAATGAAACATAACATTTCAACATTTCAATCACAAGATATCAATACAACACATTGATATAATAAAAACATTATGAATACCATTTTCAATACCAAAAAAAATTAAAAGAAATACATGGTATTTATTTGTCATTTTAAAAAAAGTCATGGCTTATAGAGGAAGCCGAAACTCAAAACATGGTCACGGTGGCGGAGAAGTCGTTGTTGCCGCATAAGTACGACAAAAATACATTCCCTTTTGTTGTTTTTTAAATGCTTCGTATAAAAAATATTCATTTTGAATAAACGTAAAATTAAAAGGGGTTTATACACTATATAGAAGAAATTTGTGTATAAAAAAAATATGCCTCAATGAATGGAGATTGAGATGAAGTCCCTTACAGAGACGGAATCCTTGGATTAAGGATAAATCAATTACATAATTATGTGTGACAAATAAATACAACAAATATAAGTGGATAATAAGTGTAAAACAATCATAGTTCATTCACACATATTCATAGAATAACATATTCAAGGAGTACAAGTTTATCCCAAATAATCAAAATTGGGTTAAGAAGTTCTCTTGCAACAATTCGACAGCCCTGCGACGTCACTTCAAACTTCAAAAAATGAGTTGATGAGAGATAAAAAGAGAATCTCATCACTTGGACCTAAAATTTACATCAATAAGGATTTATAGGAACATATCCCAACATTACAATATTTAAATTAAAAGACCCAACAAAATAAGTCTTTTAAAAAGAGGAGGGTGAAACATTCTTTTACCGACATGGGTAACTTTCGAAACATACACCCCATGAAAGAATGACAATACAACATTGATGTAAATACTCATAAACGAAATTATATTACACAATGAGTATAATAATGGGAAGTACATATACCACTCAAAGGAAATGGTTTCAAATGTATCATAAATTTCACGGGAATAGAAGTGAGAGGAAAAATCCCTTACGAAAACTCGGCAGCCTAACGGCGCCACATAAAACATCCAAAAATGGATTGATGAGATCAAATAGGGTCTCTCACCATATTACCATAAAATTTACAGAAAAAGGAATATAAAATAACATCCCCCAACATAACAAAGAGGAGCTTAAAATAAGTGACATAAAAGAGAGTACTTAAAAAGAAAGAGAGAGGTTGGATCTCTTACGAAAATTCGGCAGCCTAACGACGCCAATCAAAACTTCCAAAATGGATTGATGAGAGAAAATATGGTCTATCATCATATGAACATAAAAATTACAGTAATAGTAATATAAAAGAACATCCCAATCATAATAAATATGAGCTTCAAAAGAATGACATAAAAGAGTGTACTTAAAAAGAAAGAGAGGGGTAGGTTCCCTTACCTCATGTCCGACTTGTCTTGTTCGTTTCATTATATTCCTGAATAATAAACATTGGTCAATTTATAATTTCTTAAGGACCTCCTTTAAAGATTATTATTCAGTTCAAATTACATATTATAATGTTATAATAATTGTTTAATAATGTTAGTACATATCAGACGTTTTTTCCGATGTTTGGTACATGAGTAAAAAATGAACTTGTTTGAAAATTATTGCCCATGAAGTTATAAGTAAATCATTTCCAGAATAGTATTAATGATTAAAATATCATATATATCCAGTAAATATTAATTTTATATTATTCCATAACATTTGTAGATAAAAATGAAAAGCATCGTTCATGGAGACGGTAGGCCGTACGTACGCATGAACGCTACTTTCATTTTTTTGTCATATTAATGGAATTAAAAAAATAAATGAGTTATATATATATATTATAATTCCAGTATAATATATATGTTATATAGGTTACATATTTTCATTAATTTCATTCTTTACAAATTCCATGTATTTCATGAACGAGTCACGTAACTTGAGGGGGCGGTAGTCCACACTTCCTCATATGAAATTATCGCATTTTCACAACATGCAAAGAATAAAGGTATGTTTTAAATATAAAATACAGAAGCATATAGTAAACATAAATACCATATATATCATATATAAAATACAGTGACATCATAATGGCCACCTTTAAAGGTGTTAAAAGAATATTGAACAATCATCGTTTCATGTGGCAGAAAATCTCCAACCACAGAAACAGTATGTTCTTTAACCAATAGACGAAGGTGTGTGTAGGTGTAGCTCTAATACATCTCATAATAACATCCTATTATATTTAATATACTGGTGTTGTTACAAATAAAAGTAATAAAAAGATATTAGGGGTTGGAGAAGCAAAATAAAACATAAGAACACAAGAGAAGACACTACCTTTAAATCGAGTAACTCTTTTTGATTTGAGCTCAAATGCTTACTTGGAAAGACTTCTTCCCAATGTGAGGCTTCTAGGAGTAATATAGGGATTGGGAGAGACAAAATTGTCAGGGTTTTGCTGAGACAAAGGCTTGAGAGGTGTGGGTATGGTGGTAGAGGTGGGGGCCTTTTATAAGAGGAGAGGTGGGGCACTTTTGGAAAGTCTTGAAAAGTAACATTATTATAAAATTCCTTTCAGATTTTAAAGGGCCCAAAATTATATATTTCTAGGATAACGTGATAATAGTTTTAAATCCAAACATACAATAGGTTTTTGACAAGTTTAGTTCTTATATCTTACATTATCTTTTGATTTTATTTAAACCGTTAAATAATGAGGTAATCACTGCATCATCATGGTGCTATAAATAATTTACTTTATTTAATGTATAAAAATTATAAAAAACTATCATGATGTAGGAAATCTTTTTATCTTTCTAATGAATATTTATAGTCAAAAATAGGACTTGAATAACCCCATTTAAATTTTTTTAGTAAAACAACACATGTTTGTGACATTTTTATTTTAACATTAAATAAAAAGTTTTTAATGTCATTTTCCTACCAAACTGGCTCCATGGGGTCCCCAAGTTAACCCATGGATTGTCTTGGTCTGCCATGACACATCCAATAAGGTTAGGACATGTGACAAGGTCATTTAATATTTTTAAAACTTTTTTTTACCTTAAATTACACTAATTACCTCTAATCGCGATTAAAAACATAAAAGTTACTACTCACCAAAATATTATTTTAATCCCATTGAACCAAATTTTACTTCCTAATGAAAACCATGTATGTCAGATTTTTTAAATTCAAAACACAGAGGTGGTAAAATTTCATTGAAACGAAAAATAATTTTTTTTAAGTACCACTTAATGGTTTCACTATTCATCAAAAATTGAAGTTTTTCAGAAAAATACCAAAAATTAACCCTAAGCTATATTTGATATTCCGAATTAAAAAATTATTTCTATTTTAAAAAATTAAAAACATATAATTTACATTAATTAACATAATAATTAATTCCCGCTGTCAGAACAAATAGCGTGTTTTTATAAAACAATATATATCAAAAGATTGACACTAGTTTAAGTCCAATTTCAAAGTGAAATTAATTCCAAGGACCACTATTTCATTAAATAGTAAAAATATATTATAATTTCATTTTAAAACCAATTAAAAAGATAATATAATCTTATAAATATATTATATTAAAAAGAGGATTTGAATTAAAATACAACATTTTTCACTATTCATTAAAAAATGAACTTTATCGGAAAAATACCAAAAATTTACACAAAGTAAATTTTGATGTCCCAATTCTAAAGAAGAAATTTATTTTGTCAAATATAACACATAAAATTGTCAAAAAGTGTATTTAAAAGAGTTTCTCCATCAAAAGGTGGTTAATCAACCTTTTAAATAATATTCGAATGTTTACGCTTAAAATTGGATTCATTCCCATTTTTAATCCTCTAACATTTATTGTAAAAATTAAAAATACTTTGAAAACATATATAATCATTTTGTAGTTAGTTCTATTAATTCCCTTCATTACAACGGTTTGGTGTTAACTACCATTTAAAATAAAGTTATTTTATTATTAGAGTGCAACGTAAGATTTCAAAGGAACTCGGTGTTGCGTATTGGGTAAGCCATCGAGCATAGCGTTCCATTTAAATTAATATTAACATTTTATTCACAAATATTGATAAATATAAAAATGTCATATTCTTTATTTACCTAGGGTGTTACAACCATGTGTAATTATTTTATCCTTTTATAAAACACCATTATAATAACATAATTCATAATGAAAAGTGGATGGTGAGAAAAAAATTGATCTCAACTTTTGGAGTAACCTTTGGTTGGACATATCTCTCATTGATATTGTGAATGTCCCTCCTGAAAGGACACATATGTCTATTCCTAAATTAATGATTCATTCTAATAGTTTTGATTTTATTCCCTCAAATGTTATGATGAAAATTATAAATTATTTATTTATTGATAATTAGTATTTTATTTGTAATCCTAACACCATTGGGTAGTTCAAAGATAAAAACCATTATAGTATTCAATGTGATGTCTTGGTTTCTCAAATATAATGGTTGGTTAATTTTAAGGTACGCTACAAATAACCCTCAACATTGGTACTCATATAGACAATCTTGAAGAATAGATTACCTAAATAGGATCTTCTTAAAAATATTTCCTATTATATTATATCAGACTGATATATCTATTTGAAGGATGAAGAGAATTAAAAAACCACATTTTGGAATTGGAATTTGGTCAATATCTATACAGTTATGAATCAAAAATTTCTGAATTAACATTAATATAGATAATCATTTTTAGGAACATATTTCATTCATATATCAAGTTGGAAGAGCAACTTGGTCCATTATTCACTCTTGAAAGAATTAGACTCAATCATTTATATATGTGGTGCATGAAATTTAATGTTTTTTATAATAAAACACCTTCTTCTCATGTAGGTATTATTTATTTTAACAGATAGTTTTATGTGGTGTGAAATGTGTGAACTAGTACCATGAAAAACTATACTAGTGATCTGCAGATTCTGCAAAGGCTAGAGTACTGGTTAGGCAATGAAATCCCATTAGTATCATATCTGCAAGCTGGATTCCTCCAATCACCATGTGGAAAAATGTATATGATGATGGTGGATATTATGGTATACAAGGACCCTCAATTTGTAGAGGTATCTTTCGAAACCATCACGACTTTGTTAATGGTTTACTTTATCAATTTATTGTAATTGAAACTGTACATGAAGCAGAGGTGTGGGAAATGGTTGATGCAATAAAATATGTTTTTTGTTATGGTTCAAAATCCCATCGGTTAGATTCTAATTCGGAAATAGCTATTAAGGATTTGAATGAGGGAACAATGAATTTTCCTAGAAAGTTCATACATTATTGTATAGATTGAATTCATCATTCTAATAAACTTATTTTGAATTTTTCACATATCTATTGAGAAGGTAATCAGGCATTGGATGCTTGCTCGAAGAGGGATATCATGAAACAGAACATGATGTGGGAATTTAGGACCCCATTTTATTGTTCACCAATGGTGGGTGTGGACATGTAATAAGATAATTACTCTCATTTGTGTATAATCCCTTATAATGTAAGACGTCACATGTTTATTTTATTTAATAAATGTTTAGCGCCATATATTACTGGTTCATGAATTTTATTAGTAATGAATGGTGTAAGAGTTAGGTCATAATTTTGAAATGTGGTATTTTAATACAAATTCCATAATTTAAATATTATTCCATGAACACTAATGATTGGATATAAAAATAAAAAAACACATTTTTCATTGAAAAATGTGGTTTCTCTCATGGGAATTTTTGTATATGAAAGTATATGTCAAAATAGATTAAAATAACATTATAAAATTGAAAAATATTTACGTTTACTATTTCTTTGAATTATATTTCATAATAATTTTAAACTCATAAGAAAATTTTAATATCAATTTCCATAAAGTGTTTTCCAAACAAAAATCCATTAAATTTTATTTTTCTTCAAAAGTGACGTAAAGTATATGAAAAATATTCCATGATAAAAATTCATAATAGATGTCAATGAAATCTTTGTCATTAAATAATAAAATGAAAAAAACTACTAAAAGTTTCCACATACCATAAATCATTAATGAAAATGAAAATTAGAATTAATTTATAAAAAATTTGTATATAATAATTGGGGAATAAATAAATTATATAGGTGAAATAGAAATAGGTTTTATTTTGTAGGGATATATTGATATAAAATCATGGTTTCTTCCTTCCCCATGCCAAGTGAAATATAATATATTTTTATTGTTGGGGGATTTGAAAATTTGTTCCTTATTTTTTCTTATATATAATAATAAGGAAAGTATTTATTAGACAAAAATTCTAAAAATCAAAATGGGAAAAAATGGAATTGATTTTTTTTGTTAAACCCCCTAAAAGGGTTTTTTTCAAAAATATTAATTTGGGATTGTATTATTATTATTATTATCTGAATTAATATATTTCATTACATCAAGGAAATAATATAATCATTTATCTAAAGAATTATTCTTCTTATACAACTTTTTTGTGTCACTTTAACTATTTAATATATATATGCTTATTATCATTGTTCCACTTCATTATAAATTGATGTGGGAATAAGAATTAGTGAACCACCCTTCTTTGTCAACATTAACAGAGGTATATAGTGAATTTAAGAGTTGGACTCAAATAATTTGTATTTCTTTTATCTTGTGCTTAATCACTAATTTTTCATACAAAATCAATAATGTAACAAACACATCTTGTAACCCAATTAAAAAATATGATAACTATTAATTATCTAAAAATGTTTCCAATTGTTTATAGCTTCATTAAATTTGTGATTTAATCCACACTATTGATACCAAAACCTAATAAATAGATAATTTGACAGTGTGCTTCTGTCATTTTCATATAAAAGAAGAACATTTATTATCTCTTCAAAACAATTTAACTGAATTACATTTTTTTCATCAATAGTGTTCTAATTCGTCACAATATAAAACTTTATATATATTTTAATATGGAATAAAATCAACTAAATACTTATAAAATATATCTTTACATTCAATATAGACCTTGGTTTGATTATCTCCCCTAAATTCCTCGGTCTGAATTTCAAATCGGATATTTTGTGACTCATTTAAATGTTACATTATTACCATAAAAATATTATATTGAGTAAGGGAAAACATGATTTTATTTTTAAAATCCTATCTTGGATTCAATTATATTCATATATTATTTTTTCTCTTGTATATATAGGATAAATAATATATATTCTTATTGACTCCATCAATCATTGGTTGCGTGCTTTTAAAATACACACTTCATTACTACTATTTTGGTAAATTAATTTCTCCTATAGTCTGATAAAAATACAAAAAATATTGTTAGATGTTATTATCTCTAAAAATATTATATTTCTCACATGTGAGTAATCTAAATACATTTACCATGAGATGAATTTGTAATGTTCTAGATTTCTTATTTTTAAAATAGTGTGTGAAAAAATGGAGAACTCCTCAAATATAGTGCCATCTTGTTGAGTGATAGTTACCACTAAAATAAAACTAAAAATATATATCTTATATCATAAGTAATGATATAATATTGAAAATTATATGGAAAAAAATTTATAAGAATCATACACACACACATTGAATTCTCTATTTTTAATATTATTTATATACTAATATAAGTATTTATTTAAATTTGAATATTTTAAAAATTGTGGGGGAACGTGGACAGACATATGTATTTATTAAAAATATTGTTTGAATTAAAAAAAACTAGTTGAAATACATTGGTTGACAAATTTGTTCACTCGTTATTTTAAATTCGTTATAATTAGTAATTTATTTACATGAATTAAACATAAAATTACATATTGAAATCATTAGGTATAACTTATATTATTTTGTTCATTTCCCATTTATCATAGATATTCAACATGCATAAGAACATGATGGCACTCTATTTATCAATTATATACTTATTGTATGACCACATTCACCCACAATTATATATACAATGAATTGAATCAAACAAAGAAAGAATAAAATATATTAATGTAAAATAAGAAATGGATGGGCAAGAAGAAACATTAATATACATATAATTTAATAAAATATTTTTAATATTATTGTTTAATAATAATGAAAAAAATAATTAAATTATGACTTATATGTATTATAATATTTACATTAAAGATAATGTGGAATTACCTCACAATCTTAAAGGATATTGAATAAGTGAAAAATTACATCAATGAATATGAAAACATAAACCATCTTTTGAAAGATGAAAATTTTGACAAAAAAAATTGGAATAATAAAATGATATTATATAATATCAAGGATGATGTCCATGATGTGAAAAAAATGCTAAATTTTCCAGGTACCCCCACCCCCACTATGAAATATAGAACATGACAACTTGCTATTTTGTTATATAATTTTTCTTATAAAGATATATTATTTTATATAATATGTCTTATACTGAACACTAAAAAAAATTAAAAATGACCAAATGAAAACTACAGGAACAATAAAACCTCAAAGAAAAAATTTCATATTATCCAAAGAAAAAATCAAAAATACAAAGATAAATAATAAATGCGATTCAATTTTTCTTTCTCAAATAATTTACAAAACTAGCAAAAAATTCATCCTAATAATGAAAATCCACATATTTTTAAGTGATAATATGTTTTATTTCAATATATAATCTTAAACATTATCATTATCCAAAGTATAAATTAGTAAAAAATAGTATCATGTAATCCTAATGTGTTTATAGTCATTTTTCAATAAGGAAATTTTGTAATTATATTTGGTATTATAATTTAAATATTAAACATATAATTTTGAGAAATATAATTTGATACAATTAGCATAATTTTTCAATTTATATTGTTAGAATTATATTGGGGTTAATTTGTTGATATTTTTCTATGGTGATTTTTTGGGGTGAATATTGAAAAATAATATTTTATCATAAAGGTGATTTTGGTGAAATTACTATTAGATAAAAAAGGTATATAAATTTATAAAATAAATCTATTATTAAATTATTTATTTATTGGATAACTAAATTATTCATTTTAGAACATTAGGATGAACTCATAAAACATAATCTTATAATTTTGGATATTAAGTAATATTTTAATATAATAAAAACTTTTTTTTGGTATTATTAGGTAATTAAATGTTAATTTGGTAAAATTTGGTTTTCGGTTGATTTGATATTCATATAACTATTATATATTTTATTATAATAAAATTTATTTCATGAAAATAAAAATGAGAATATTATCCTATACATGAATTTTAAAATTAAAAACATAGTTTTAATAAAATAGTTTTTACCTATCATGTGTGTTTATTTTAATATTATAATTCCATATATCTGGAAAATTTATTTAATAAACTAATTTTAAAAGTTTGATTTTTTTTATTTGTTAAAATGACCATCATAGATTTTTTCCATTACAATGAATTAATATGGTCAAAAATTAATTACACTAAAAATATAATTAATTGTAATAAATGATTCAATAAGGGGAAATAATAAAAAACATGATTCCAAATGGATAGTAGAGGTGTGGATTTACCAAAACTGACTTAGAATTGAATTTTTTCCCCTTGGATCCTTTGAACCTTGAATAGTAAATTTAAAATAATAAAATTATCATGTGTGGTTAAAAAATCTCCCTCCTCTTCAAATTTTAAAAGTGATCAATTCCACTACATCAAAATAAACCATTACCATTAATTTATACCTTAAACTATCTTTTTTTACATCTACCCACTACCTTGTTTTAAATCCCCTATTCATCATTACTTAGTTTAAGGACAGTATTTGAATTTTTATTTCTAGGAGAAAACACAAGCCCCAGACAGAATTATTACATCCTTAATAATTTATTATTAGTCATCCTATTAAAATCCATTTATAACCACCCTAATATAATCACAATAGTGTCATTATTAAAACAATATTTAATTATATTAATATAACTACCCTTATTTATTTCCTTCCATCCAAAAATTTTAAAAAAATATTTCATTCATGCATTATGTGGACTATTTTTGTTAAGAAGTGACGTATTCCATTTTTCATCATTGTCAATAAAATCATGTTTTAATGATGAAAATGATCAAAAATATGACGTGTGTATATATATAATTTAATTATTATTATCAATGTGTGATTTATTATCTACCATCATCCCCTCCCATCTATTGAGAAATGAAAATGTTAATTGTGGGGATGTCACAAACCCCTCCACACAAGGGGTACCCCTTCTGGGTTGTTAATAACACGAGATAAATAGTGACACCTGATTCATTCCTCCAACAGGCTTTAGGTAGGTGACTAGCACTGAGGGTATAACAACACACCAATGGGAGGAATTACCCTCTATGAGAACACATGTAAAAGAAAGAGATAATATAGACACCAACCAAATCCAACTCATAATGAAAACGTAAAAAAATAAACCCACGTACCCGTATGTAATGTCATTCAAGAACTAATATAACTGAAAGGAAAAAAATCACGTACCAAAGAATGTAAAATGACAACGACCATGAAGCACAAACCACTCTTACAACCCCAAGTTAGTAGTAACCAGCCTGATCTCTATGCTGCTCCAAGTGACCGAAATACAATTTATATATGCATAGGGTGAGTATAAAAATATACTTACTAGGATCCTCTCATGAAATAGTAATGAAATCATGTTAAAGTACAATTAATAATTAGTGGAACTAACTCATCACCTAAACAATTATACTATGTTAACAGCCTCACCAAGGATAATCTCACCACGTATCACATACAAGAATATATAATAAAATAAAGAATATCAAGGGCACCCCACTACCACTTCCCCACTAGTTTTCCATTTTTCCCCAACATCGCACGTCCTAAGAAACACTCTCTTAAAATGCATGCCCGCAGACACCTAGGAATATCACCATAACTTGCACCTCATAAAACACAACCACTATGTCTACCTAGCCAAAGTAACCAGATATTTTCTGAGAGCCACCATAGCTCACATAACGTGTATCATACGTCAAGTATTATACCTCAAACCATTACATCCAAAACCCTAAGTAAGGATCATCATAAAAACACTTCCTATACACATTACACCTATATAATTATATAGAAAAATAAATCAAGAATATATATGTGTGAATAACCAAAACCCATTATATCCATCTACACACATATATGGGGAAAGATAACCATAATTCCTACCATCACATGTAATTACCAAGAAATGATAGTGGGGCCAATGGTGGTATTCATCCATCTATCCTCCCATCAAAATGTTGGGGACCCCCCCCCCCACCAAGGGTTAAGAATCCCAGAGGTGTTAGTTTCACTAACCGATATGGTAGAGTAGCATATTCAAATAGAAAGAGTACATATTATAATATAGAACACAACCACACAATATCCATAACATAGACTTAGAATCATCTGTAGCTAATGTCTCACGAACTCCCATATGCCACTGAAAAGACTATATATCCTAAAATAACACAACCATTTAAAGAGCATTATTAAATTATATTATTCCTTTTATAATTAGTTTCACATTACATTAATTAATTATTCAACAATTAATTGAACATTAACATTTACCATATTACATTAAATTAGTATTCCAACCAAGATCCATGCCCTCCTGGCATAACTATTCTAAGTCCACAATTTCTTTAAATTGTAACCTCAGCATTTCATCCTAGAAAGATTCCACCCCATGGGTTGACATTTATTCAATCATTTTTTAACATTATTATAACTTCCCATAATTTTTTGTAATTTTGAAATGCATTTTATGATACAAAACATAATTTCTCAACAAGGTGAGTATGTATACTACACATCGATTATTTTTTCACCTATATTAAGAGCATAGACCCTTAAATCCTTGAGAATATACACACATAAAGCACATGGAATATCCTAAGAATCTTCACCTATTTTGAAAGGATGGTAAATAAGACCAGTGGTATCAAGTAGTGGGGAAATTAATGTATATAAAAAACAATAGGTTCAACAAGAAACTACTTTTATATCAATAGTAATCCCAACTTCACCATGTTCAATCATACCCGGTGTCCACCCTAGAACCCACATGCATAAGAAGATGCTTCTCGCCACTCTAGTTTATAACTACTAACACCCCCATTGGGAATCTCTACCCCCATATACAACAATATACATCGAGGCTCACATCACAACACAAGAGATAGGAAACAAACAACAAAGAAACAAGGCTCTTGGCCCCAATAAAATCATTCATCTTTCACACATGATGTGATCTCATGGATCTAAAGTAGAAGGCACTCGACCTTACAAGAAAGAGAGTAACACAAGAAACCAACAAGTTATTATCTTTTATCAAGCAACCAATTCTTTAATCCATCATGAATAAACTGATTCAATTAAACATGAATAATTACATCCATTTGACTTTCATCAAATCACAAAAATAGCAACCATATTCATTAAACATGCCTCTTTATCTTCTGCTAGTTAATCTATAATTAATTTAATCTTCATTTTCATTACCAATTTCTATCAAGAATGACTTGAAAAACAATAAAGAATAGATATTACAATATCTAGAAAATAAGAGGCAACCCTTTATCACTCTATAAAGAAACAACATAAGATCGATTCTAATTCACTAATCTGGTTCTATTATATGTGATTTGAATTTTTTTATGAGTCGGGGGCTAAAACATGCCAACTCAATGACTGAATGTAAAGGAATAATGAATTCATGAAACCCATAACTCAAAATCTTTCGGAAGTTCTTTACATTATAATGTGCCGACACAATGGATTATGATCACCTCTCCCACAATGACTACATCCACCCTAGGACGTCATGACACAACCGCATCAATGAACACCCAAGAAAAGTCCATTAGAAACATGGAGATCAAATTTTGTAATAAGGAGTGGATAATGGGGGGAACACATGGAAGAACCCATATGAACAGCGATAGAACATGCCTTCTATCAAAGAGGTATCGACACTTACTGCTTGCACCAAAACAGGGGAGCATGTGAATGTAGAACACAGTCCAAGGCTACAACACAATTGCACATATCCTTGAGAAATAAATGGCTTTGGAATCCCATAAAATGGAAAACAAGATGGAAAAACAAGGCAGAATTTACATCAGCCTTTTGAAAATATAAATTAAGTAGCGGCTTAGATAATGTTCAGATTTTCCATTATAGGTGGATCTCATCAATACTACATGGTATGACTAAGTAATGGAATTAGGACCCTTATGAAAATTATGATAGAACTTATTGGATTTGATTTGGCCAAAAATCCCTTAAAAATAGCCATGAATCTGGTTTATGTCAAAGAAAATGTTAAAGAGGGAAAATAATAGGAAGCTAAAAATATTGTTCACATCTGTCCCGCGGAAAACACTATTCGAAAATGACTCATCGAAAAAAAATCACAAATGAATCACTAACATCATTGTTCACAAATGACTCGCCAACAACATTGTTCACAAATGAACCACTGACACCACTGTTCATAAATGACTCACCGAAATCATTGTTCACAATGTACTTGCGGACAACATTGTTAACTAAAGAAATCCTGAGAGCACTATTCATAAATGACTCACCAATAGAAATATTCAAAAATGACACACTGACAACACTGTCACAAATGAATCACTGATAAAACTATTCACAAAATATGAAACACTATTCACAGAACTGAAAATCCTATAAGGTGTTGGCACTAAGCCTTAATGACCTCCCAAAACACCTCAAACAACAAATTTCTACAATGGAATCGATTGGATAGGACTGGTCCATTATATCTTATAAATCTCAAAACATTTTCATCCATGATAATCCAAAACAATCCTAGAGAGGAAAAAAAGGGGTCTAAACAACCACACATCAAGATACCTATCAAGGCTCTTACCAATAATAGAGCTCAACCGCTTCAAAAAGGAACACGTAAACCCACACAACAACCACCACCATATTCAAAACACACTCCTAGAGAAGATATATCCTAAAATATATCAATATATAACAAGAGACAAAAGGAATCCATCTCATATAGAGGAAAGGTCTACGACCACAAAACGAACATCATTTTGAGAAAACATCTAAACATCAAACAAATTAGGGTATTGGACACATATCTGCGACTGATATTCCCAATTAATCACATACATTCCACCATGATACCATAATAAATGAATCAATGTGATACCATTCCCTCACAACACCTTATCTTTATGGTCCTGGATCTCTACAGGCCGCTCATCGAAGGTCACATCATTGTCAACATTGATCTCACCCCAATCAATGTTGTGAGAGTTTTCTGGAAAATAATGATAGAGCTATGACGTGTGAAAATCATTATGTATCCTACTAATTTTCAAGGGAAGTGGTACCAGATATGCCATGGCTCTAACATGAGCCAACACCTTTGATGGAAAAAAACTAGTGATAAAGCTTACTCCCACGAAGAAACCTTCACTGCCCACGATGGAAGTCACCTTTAGAAACACATGTTCCTCAAAAATAAACTCTAAATTTATTATCCTATGATTTGAATAGGATTTAGGATGATCCTTCACTACCTTAATCCTCTCACGAATCACCTAATCCATCCCTTCTGTGTTTTGTACCAGTTCTTGCTCAAGAATTGTTGACTCTATTACCCCAGTCGAACACAAAAGAGAATCGTAAGGTCATCCATAGAAGGTTTCAAACAATTCCATACCAATGCTAGAGTGGAAACTATTATTATAGTAAAACTATACCAAGGGTAAGTGCCTCATCCATGAACCTCCAAAATCCTGAACACAAGAGTGTAACATGTCTTCAAGAGACTGGATGGTCCACTCTATCTAACCATCCATCTACAGATGAAAAGTAGTGCTAATGCGTAGTTGAGAAATGAAAACATGATGGAGACCACTCCACACCATGGAGGTAAAATGATAATATCAATGATAAATTATCATCCTAGGGAGCCCATGGATTCTCCCCACCTCCTCCAAATACTTCCTTGACAAAACCTCCACTACGCTCAACTCCTTTATTACTAAGATGTGTGTCTAGTTCGTCAAATGATCTAAAACAACCCATTTAACATCATATCTTCCATGAGATTGAGGTAAAATGGTAATAAATTCTATCAATGTGTCCTCCCACTTCCACTGTGGAACATCTAATGGCTAGAGAAACACAGCAGGAACACGATGCTCGACCTTCACCTACTAGCATACCAAACACCGAGACACAAACTCTGCAACTACATGCTTCAAGCCAGGACACAAAAATTGACTCCTAAATGGTTTTTACAATTTTTTAAACCATGATGTACCGCTAAGGGTTAAATATGGAAATATTTTAGAACCATCTCTTGTGATGCTAAAGGAATGAAAATCATTCCCTAGAATAATACCTGATGTCGTTCATCCTCAAACCAATCATTAGGGGCCTCCCAATAAAAAACTCGGACTCTCTAGACCTCCACCTCAATATCTCTAATTTTTTAATCTTCCTTCTACTTTACTATAGATGAATTCACTATCATCTAAAGAAAACAATTTATGTGTAACACCCCAAGATTTTATGAAAAATATTCTTTTTAATTTCATTAATGTCTTGTGTTGTACGCTACACCAAAAGGAGCTTGCACAACACAGATCCTTGACTTGCCTTTCATTACACACAATCACGACCTTCCTCGATAGCGTGTGTAGTACACAATAACGAGTTTCACTAAACAACAATATGATATTAAAATATTATTAAAACTAACTATTATGAATAGTAATAACTGCTTTTTGAAATTTTGTAAATATTATTTTTAAAAACAGACTTCATTATTGGATTCAAAATATTGAAATTAGCTTAGGGTGAAATTTTGGTACTTTTCGGATAACTTTCATTTTCTGATGAATAGTGAAAATTACTAAATTTTAATTAAAAACAAACTTTTTAATCGAAATAATTAATAGGGATAAATTTTTAATTTTAGTGGTTTTAAAGTATATTTAGAATATATTTTTAAAATTTAATACAATTTTGGTCATTGGATGTAATTTCACATTTAAACCAGACATAAACAAGTGTCAATCTTTTGATAGTTATTATCTCTTAAGAACACGCTATTTGTTTTGACGATGGGAATTAATTTTTAAATTAATTAATGCAATTGATATGTTTTGAATTTGGTAAAATAGACATCATTTTTGTGTTCATAAAATCAAATATATCTTCGGCCTAATTTTTGGTATTTTTCTGAAAACATTCAATTTTTGATGAATAGTGAAACCACTGAGTGGTAATTAAAAAAATGATTTTTTTCATAAAACATAATTTTACCACTTATGTGAGTGGAATTTCAAAAATCAGAGAGACACGATTTATTTCAGTAAGTAAAATTTGGTTCAATGAGATGAAAATAATTTTTGGTGAATAATAACTTTTTACGTTTTTTTACCACGGTTAAAAGTAAATAGGGTAATTAAGGGTAAAAATGATATTATTATTACCTAACACATGTCCTAATTCTATTGGATAAGTTTAATTCGACCAAAAACAACCTTAGAAATAAAATATGACCATTTAGGCCCACTTGGATAAGATTAGGACATTTATTATTAATTTATTTAAAGAAGGGTTAAAATAGTTAAAATCAAAGATTAATAAGTAAATAATTTTTAATATAAGTTTATAAATAGGATAAATTCGACTATAAATATTCATTAGAAATCTAAGAAGATTTATTACATAATGGTATTTTATTTTTAATTTTTATACATTAAATAATTTAAATTATTTATGACACAAAGATGATGTTGTAATTATCCTATTAATGAAATATTGACATAATTGATGTTATAAATACCCAAATAAATGTAATTTGAGACTTTTTATGAATTAAACTAGTTTTATAGGATAATATGACATGTTATTATTGATTTAATTAACTTTTTTCTAACTAATAATTCTGGTATGATATTCACAAAAATCAATTACAAAATAGTGTCAAAATTGACCTAAAATAGTTTTTAAAACATATATTATATTATTAATTGTTATTTTATTTCTAAAAATATAAGTATCGGCTAAATTACTTAGATAAGGTTATATATATTAATAATAAACAACTTGGGGTTTGTTTGGATTGTTATAGTATGTTTATTAACCTTATAGTGTAAGAACACAAAAAGATACGGTAATAGTAAAATTATCTAACTTAAAGTTAAAACTAAATGATAAGGTTAAAATAGTAAACTAAACATGTAAAAATTCTATTTGATGAGTGTATTTTGATCCATAGCCACCTTATCATAGAAATAACTCAAATTGGAACTATTTAAAACCTAATTTGGCTTTATAATAAAATAATATTTTTAGGTTTTCCAAAGGAGCCCCTCTCCTCCCTTATAAAAGGGCACCTCCTCCCTCTCTTCCTCACACCACATTGAGCCTTAAATCTTGGCCAACCCCAAACAAATTCTCTTATACACTTCTTTAGATTAATCCTAGATGTTCTGGCCTTCCTCAAATACCAATTTTAGTTCCCTAAAAGGATATCTCAAAGTGGCGCTTCAAAGAAGAGGTAATGTCCGTTACCGATTCTTTCAACTTTATTTCTTCTTCCACTTCTTCTTCTTAGGTTGTTTCATAATGAAGTAATAACATCAGTATCACTCATATACTGGTATTTTATTAAAATTATTAAACTACCCTATTTCACCATCTATCCATCCTACGGAAAACGAAATCATCGTGCGTGCGTACGTACGGAATACCGTCTCCACGTCGTGGTGTAAACTATTTTCCACCACCACCTTACTTGGACGGGTATAATGGTGTACATAATAACTATATATGATTATTTTAAAGTGATATTTATTCTAAAATAGTATACATACACTCCCATACAATTCCATGATCATGAGAACGATATCATCGCTCGTGCGTACGTACAGACTACCGTCTCCACGACGCGATGCGATTCATTCTCCATGTTTACCTTTCATGAATGATTATAAAGTATATATAATAAGTAATAATGAAATATATGAAATAATAATGATACTTTATTTATGTGTATATATATGTATGTCATATACTTAATTCCATTCAACTCAATAAGGAAACGAAAACAGCGTTCATGCGTACATACGGCCTACCGTCTCCATGAACGGTGTATTTATTTACATTTACTGATCTATTATATATATGTATATTCTGAATATATATTATATATAAATCATGTTTTATATTCTGTAATTAAGTAATCATGATCTATGTAATCATATGAATAATTACAAGTCAAAACACAGATGAAAAATGAAACAATTTTACCCAAAACGCTCTTTAACATGGAATTTACAAAAGAATGGGTAAAATAAAGTCATAAGTGAACCATATATGATTTCATAAAAATAAGTATGATTCTGGAATAAGTCAATAACATTATTTAGATCATTATACAGGCAGTTCGGAAACTTACGAAGAAAATTGGACCTAAGGTAAGGGATAATAGTGGAAATTTAATTTTTATCTGAGATTTCTTATTCGTAAGTATTTACTGGGGATATTGCTATCATCCATGTCCATGTTTTATAAATGTGTATTCATGTATTTTTAATGTCCTTTTTACCGTTTTTGACTTTTACCCCATGGTATGGAAGGAATATTTCTTTTATTAACCCTACAAGGTACTTTTTTACTTTTTCGACAAAAGTACGAGAAGAATGTTTTTTAACTTATACGGCATGAAACGATTTTTACGGTTTTATAAAGCCTTATATTCCTGAAGATTACTCCAAAATATTTCTTGAATATTTTCAACAAAATCCTTTTCTTTTAAAATTATTTGTCATTTTGTGAAAATGAAATGATTTTCAAGATGAACGGATATTTTCCTCTAGAATTCTTTTCAAGTGCTTTATCAAAACCATTTTCCATCTAAGATGGCATTATTTCATATGTGTATGTTTCAAGTATCATGTCTCTATGATTTTCATGGTTTCACTTTTCTTATTATGAAATGATATCGATTTCTTTTATATGGATTATGTGATGATGGGATGATGTTTATGAAACCCATTTTATTTATTGGGATATTATGAATGATGTATGTTTATTTTGTGCCAAAAGTAAGAATGATTTCATTATGAGATGGGTGGGATCTATATCTACCTACAATGCATTGGGTAAAGATTTATATCTCATGAGATAGACATGGCTATAATTGTAAGTTAATCCGGTTCAGTGTTATAGGACTGAAACGAGGAGTCAAATCGATTCAGAAAGGGACTTTGTCCACCAAGATGGTCTTGGTAGCAATGCCTTGGATACTATGGAAATCATGACGTGTGCTGAATGGTTACCACAATTACATGTTTTATTCCCATTCTATTTTATCATTCTTAATGTTTCTTTATGATCTATTCCTTATGTACTTCCATGTTTTATGTTATTTGTCAAGCTTTTTATGTTTAAAGATTATGTTCATGTTTTTAAGTTCAAATGTATATGGTATGTTTTATTTTATCCATGCTTACCCTTAATGAGTATTTTAGCTCACCCTTTTTATGTTTTCTTTTCCCCAGGATATAAAGAAAGGTTTTAGGTAAGAAAAAAATGGAAGATCTTTATGGGATATGTTGAAGATTTTTCACCACGATTAGAAGATTATGTTCCAAGTTTACAAAGACACTAAACTATTACGGTCCATGTGTGTGTGTTTTTGTTATGTACTAAGTATTCCGCAAAAGTAATGTAATGTCCATGTACGTAAAGCTTCGGGCCTCTACAGTTGGTATCAGAGGAAAGGTTTAGTCAACCTTTGGAAAATAGGATGCGAGAACTTTAGTGAGATCCCTATAGATATTTCTAAGGTATGTATAGGGATGTCCCTAAGGTTAAGTATAAGTATAGGTTATAGTACTAGAATTATGGTAACCTAAGATTTTAGATATTGAAGGTACTCCCCCTTTATTATGTTGTTTTACCTAGCGTGATTTTTGCCTCTCACACTATTCTTTTTGGGTTTTAGATGATGGCTGGAACCCGAAGGAACCGTGTTGATCAATGTAATGGACAATGCAATGATTGTCCTCCTGAAGAAATAAATGTTATGGGATATGGAGTGAAAAATATTATTGCTATACTTACACAAGCTATGAATCATTCCGGACATCCAAATGAGCAGAGAAGGGAACAATATTCTATTGAGTCTTTCATGAGGCAACGTCCACCTTCTTGCTGAACAATGGATCAGTACTACTGAAAAGTTATTTTCAGTTCTTCAATGTTCTGAACAAGATAAAGTCATCTTAGCAGTATATCGTCTGGAAGGTGAAGTTGACCAATGGTGGAATCTTATCAAGAATACGAGGCCAAGAGATGAAATTGAGTCTATGGAATGGGACGAGTTCAAGAACTTATTTTTCAATAAGTACTTCCCTCGTATTATTCAAACAAAGATGGAGAAGGAGTATCTTGAACTAAAGCAAAAGGATGATGAATCTGTTGGTATATACGAAGATAATTTTACTAGGCTTGAAAGGTATGCATCTGGCTTTATCATGCAACCTGAAAGTAAAGTTAATCGATTTTTCAGTGGCTTAAAACCAAATCTTCGAAGGGCATTAGCTATAAGAGACTTCAGTAGCTATGAATAAATTGTGCGTTGTGCTATCAAGGTAGAATTGTAAGTTGGTGTTACATATCCATCTCATAGTTTTGACAAGAAACTAAATATGGAGTTAAAGTAGAAATCTCATAATAATGGTGAAAAGAAGATGAATGTTTCCTTATGCTCAAAGTGCGGAGAGAAGCATGGTGGAGATTGTCTTAAAGAGACTAGAAATTATTTTAAGTGTGGAAAAGAAGGTCATCGAGCAGCTGAGTGTCAAAGTAATGGAAAAAGGGTTTCTAATGATGTGGATAAAGAAAATATTGTAGACAACGCACCACCAACACTTCAATGCTTCAAGTCCAAGGAAATGGGGAATTATGCTAATAAATTCCCTAATCCAAGGGTTAGTGATGATCGACATGAGCAACCACTTAAGAAAAAGGACAAAGGGAAGTCACATGTGATCACTATTGGTGATGTTGAATATGAAAACAATGTGGTGGAATGATTAAGTGTTTATATAATGGGATTCCAAAATAATTTTGTATATAGTATCGTGGAATATTGGAATATTTATGTATTGGTCTATTGTGGTTTTCAATGGTACCGGTAACCATGAAAAGTGATTGAGACATTTTTGGTAAACAGATGATATGCGCATAATGAAGTGATAAGAAGATAATGAGATGTTTGATTGTATTCATGAGCTCATGATTGATATAAGGACTAAGTGATATCATGGTTTGAGTATAAAGAATTTTGAGGATTTTGGTTTGTGGAAAGTGTTAACTTTTAACTGCATTCATGTTTTCACTAAGGTTTAATGGGTATTCATTCATCAAGAGAATGCATGATTAAGGTATTCACATGTTTGTAATTTGACCAACAAGATATATCTTATGATATATGGGGGATAAATTATGGAATTCATGTGATTGTTATGTGACATTTCAAGTAATCATTTTCTTTATACTATGAGCTTGGACCAAATTATTTTAGATAAGCCTAAAGATTGGAATGGATTATGTTGTACATAAGTTAGGATAGAACTTTTTTCGATATTATTGATGGGATGTTATAGTAATATAGCTTTAGAAAAAGGACAACCTGCCGGACGGGCAACAACCCATCCTGTCGGACAAGGCTGTGGGAATCGAACCCACAACCGAAGTGCGATTGGCCTTTAGCACCTACCATTGTCCTACATGAAGTCCATGTTTAGTAGAAACTAGTTTTATTATATTAATCAGTATGATATATGAAGTATAAATCTATTTTAGAAACCATATATGTTTAATCTCACTATAGATGGACTTATGTAAGTTTTGATAACTTTTCTAACCTTTTTTTAGATAGATGGAATGACCCATCATTCTATCACATGATCTGCTAAAACATCATGAATGACAAATTCAACTTCATTTCTTTAAGAGATGAAGTGGAAATTGTTCAAAGAACGACCAACGGTGATACTATACCAAAATCATGAAACTATTTCTTCTAATTCCAATTTCATCAACTTTAGGGAAATGATCATGAAAACCAAAAATGTTGCCCTAGTGCTCTTATATCTGATGAATCAGATGGTACCTTAGATCGTCACAAACTTACATCTTTGTGATTGCTGGCTTTTCCATAGACATGTTCTCTTCCACTCTCCATCATAACATGATTGTTAGATTTCTCTTCCATATCCATATTTTAACCTATGTGGAAACCCAGTGATTAGTTTATTTGGGTAACCGTTACGTTTCATACTTTTGTTTTTAATGATTGGTTTTGGTATTCCTTTTTATGATGTGGGTTTCTATTAAAGAAACTTTTGAGTAGTAAACCATTTATAACCCTGATGAATTTCGAGGGCGAAATTCATTTTAAGGGGGGTAGAATGTAACCCCCTGAGATTTTATGAAAAGTATTCTTTTTAATTTCATTAATGTCTTCTGTTGTACGCTACACCGAAAGGAGCTTGCACAACACGCATCCTTGACTTGCCTTGCATTACACGCAATCATGACCTTCCTTAATAGCGTTTGTAGAATGCAATAACGAGTTTCACTAAACAACAATATGATATTAAAATGTTATTAAAACTAGCCGTTATGAATAGTAATAACCACTTTTTGAAATTTTGTAAATTTTATTTTTAAAAATGGACTTCATTTTCTGATTCATAATATCAAAATTAGCTTAGGGTGAAATTTTGGTACTTTTTGGATAACTTTCATTTTTTGATGAATAGTGAAAATTACTAAATTTTAATTAACAACAACCTTTTTAATCGAAATAATTAATAGGGATAAATTATTAATTTTAGTGGTTTGAAAGTATATTTAGAATATATTTTTACAATTTAATACAGTGTTGGTCATTGGATGTAATTTCACATTTAAACCAGACATAAACAAGTGTCAATCTTTTAATAGTTATTATCTCTTAAGAACACGCTATTTGTTTTGACGACGGGAATTGATTTTTAAATTAATTAATGCAACTGATATGTTTTGAATTTGGTAAAATAGACATCATTTTTGAGTTCATAATATCAAATATAGCTTAGGCCTAATTTTTTGTATTTTTCTGAAAACTTTCAATTTTTGATGAATAGTGAAACCACTAAGTGGTAGTTAAAAAAATGAATTTTTCATAAAACTTAATTTTACCGCTTCTGTGAGTGGAATTTCAAAAATCCGAGAGACACGGTTGATGTCAGTAAGTAAAATGTGGTTCAATGTGATGAAAATAATTTTTGGTGAATGGTAACTTTTTACTTTTTTTACCACGGTTAAAAGTAAATAGGGTAATTAAGGGTAAAAATTATATTATTATTACCCTAACACATGTCCTAATTCTTTTGGATAAGTGTAACTCAACCAAAAACAACCATAGGAATAAAATAAGACCATTTAGACCCACTTAGATTAGATTAGGACATTTATTATTAATTTATTTAAAGAAGGGTTAAAATTGTTAAAATCAAAGTTTAATAAGTAAATCATTTTTAATATAGGTTTATACTTAAGATAAATTCTACTATAAATATTCATTAGAAAGATAAAAAATATTTCATACATAATGTTATTTTATTTTTAATTTTTAAACATTAAATAATTTAATTTATTTATGACACAACGATGATGCATTAATTATCTTATTAATGAAATATTGAAATAATTGATGTTATAAATGCCCGAATAAATGTAATTTCAGACCTTTTATGAATTAAACTTGTTTTATAGGTTAATATGACATGTTATTATTGATTTAATTAACTTTTTTCGAACTAATAATTCTGTTATGATATTCACAAAAATCAATTACAAAATAGTGTCAAAATTGACATAAAATAGTTTTTAAAACAAATATTATATTATAAATTTTTATTTTATTCCTAAAATATAAGGTTCGTCCAAATGACTTAGATAAGGTTATATATATTAATAATAAACAACTTCTGGTTCGTTTGGCTTGATATAGTAAGTTTATTAACCTTATAGTGTAAGAACACAAAAAGACACGGTAAAAGTAAAATTATCTAACTTAAAGTTAAAACTAAATGATAAGGTTAAAATAGTAAACTAAACATGTCCAAATTCTATTGGATGATAGTATTTCTACCCATCCCCACCTTAGCTTCTAAATAACTCAATTTAGAGCTATTTAAAACCGAATTTGGCTTTATAATAAAATAATATTTTTAGTTTTTCCAAAGGAGCCCCTCTCCTCCCTTATAAAAGGGCACCTCCTCCCTCTCTTCCTCACACCACTTTGAGCCTTCAATCTCGGCCAACCCCTGCCAAATTCCCTTCTACACTTCCCTATAAACATCCTAGAGGTTCTGGTCTTCCTCAAAGACCAATATTAGTGCCCTAAAAGGATATCTCAAAGAGGCGCTTCAAAGAAGTGGTAATATCTGTTACCGATTCTTTCAACTTTATTTATTCTTCCACTTCTTATTCTTAGATTGTTTCAATATGAAGCAATAACATAATTATCACTCATATAATGATATGTTATTATAATTATTAAACAACCCCATTTCACCATCTATCCATCCTATGGAAAACGAAATCACCATGCGTGCGTACGTATGGAATACCGTCTCCACGTCGTGGTGTAATCTATTTTCCACCACCACCTTACTTGGATGGGTATAATGGTGTACATAATAACTATATATGATTATTGTAAAGTGATATTTATTCTGAAATAGTATACATACACTCCCATACAATTCTACGATCATGAGAACGATATCATCGCTCGTGCGTACGTACGGACTACCGTCTCTACGACGCGATGAGATTCATTCTCCACGTTAACCATTCATGAATGATTATAAAGTATATATAATAAGTAATCATGAAATATATGACCTAATAATGATACTTTATTTATTTTTATATATATGTATGTCATCTACTTAATTCCATTCAACTCAATAAGTAAATGAAAACAGCGTTCATGCGTACGTACGGCCTACCGTCTCCATGAACGGTGTATTTATTTCCATTTACTGATCTATTATATATATGTATATTCTGAATATATATTATATATAAATCATGTTTTATATTCTGTAATTAATTAATCATGATCTAATTAATCATATTAATAATTACAATTCAAAACACGGATGGCAAATGAAACGATTTTACCCAAAACGCTCTTTAACATGGAATTTACAAAAGAACGGGTAAAATAAAGTCATAAGTGAACCATATATGATGTCATAAAAATAAGTATGACTCTGTAATAAGTCAATAACATTATTTAAATAATTATACAGGAGTTTCTGACACTTACGAAGCAAATCGGGCCTAAGGTAATGGATAATTGTGCAAATCTCATTTTTATCCTAGATTGCTTATTCGTAAGTATTTACTGGGGATATTGCTATCATCCATGTCCATGTTTTATAAAAGTGTATTCATGTATGTATAATGTCCTTTTTACCATTTTTGACTTTTACCCCATGGTATGGAAGGAATCTTTCTTTTATTAACCCTACAAGGTACTTTTTGACTTTTCCGACAAAAGTACGAGAAGATTGTTTTTTTAACTTATACGGCATGAAAGGATTTTTACGGTTTTATAAAGCCTTATTTTCATGAAGCTTCCCCCAAAATATTTCATGAATATTTTCAACAAAATCCTTTTCTTTTAAAATTAAATGGCATTTTGTGAAAAGAAAATGATTTTTAAGATGAAAGGATATTTTCCTCAAGAATTCATTTCAAGTGCTTTATCAAAACCATTTTCCATCTAAGATGAAATTATTTCCTATGTGTATGTTTCAAGTATCATGTCTCTATTATTTGTATGGTTTCACTTTTCTTATTATGAAATGATGTCCATTTCTTTTATATGGATTATGTGATGATGGGATGATGTTTATGAAACCCATTGTATTTATTGGGTTATTATGAATGATGTATGTTTATTTTGTGGCACAAGTAAGAATGATTTAATTATGAGATGGGTGGGACCTATATATCCCTCCAATGAATTGGGTAAAGATTTATATCTCATGATATAGACATGGATGGAATGGTAAGTTAATCCGGTTCAGTGTTATAGGACTGAAACGAGGAGTGAACTCGATTCAGAAAGGGACTTTGTCCACCAAGATAGTCATGGCAGCAATGCGTTGGCTACTATGGAAATCATGACATGTGCTGAATGGTTTCCACAATTACATGTTTTATTCCCATGCTATTTTATAATTATTAATGTTTATTTATGATCTATGCCTTACGTAATTCCATGTTTTATGTCATTGCTCAAGCTTTTGATGTTTAAACATTATGTTCATTTTTTAAAGTTCAAATGTATATGGTATGTTTTATTTTATCCATGCTTACCCTTACTAAGCATTTGAGCTCACCCTTTTTATGTTTTCTTTTCCCCAGGATATAAAAAAAGGTTTTAGGTAATAAAAAAAAGGGAATATCTTTATGGGATATGTTGATGATCATTCACCACGATTAGAAGATTGCGTTCCAAGTTTCCAAATACACTAAACTATTATGGTCCTTGTGTGTGTGTTTTTGTTATGTACTAAGTATTCCAAAAAACTAATGCAATGTCCAAGTACATCAATCTTCGGGCCTCTACATTATGCCCCTAAGTTCTCCCATATCAAGATGTAATGCTGAATGTTCTTCTATTTCTCTCTATGAATCACCTAATTCATGCACAACATCTTTAAGAAACATCCTTCTCAGAACATCATCTAAAAAATTCCCTTTTCCAATTTTATATAATATTTCAATGTTATAATCCCATAAGAACTCCATCCACTAACATTATCTCAAGTTCAAGTCACACTGAGAGAAAAAATATCTTAGGATTTTATGATTGGTAAAGACCACAAAGAACTCTTTGGTGAGGTATTGTCTCCAAAATTTCAGGGAAAACACCACTACTACTGACTCTAGATCATGGGTGGCATAGTTACTCTCATGGGTACACAACTATTGAGACCCATGAGAAACAATTAATCTATCTCATATTGGTCAGTCCATGCGAACACCCAATTCTTTCTGGTCAACGCTGTCAGTGGAGTTGCAACCTGAGAGAAATCATCTATAAACCTTCTGTAATAGCCTCCATGACCAACGAAACTTTTCACCTATTCCACTATCTTGGGAGTTTCCCACGACATAAATACTTCGATATTTTATGGATCCACATCTACTCCCTATGGGGATACAACATGCCCTAGGAAATTGACTTCTCAATTCCAAAACTAACACTTCAACAAGTTACCAAACATCTTTTGTCGACGAAGAACTCCCAAAACGACATGCAGATGCTCTACATGATCATCCTCATATACAAAGTACACAAGGATGTAATCCATGAAGACCACCATGAACATCTCTAGGTACTCATAGAACGTATCATTCATCAACCCCATGAACACAAATGTAGCATTCATTACCCCAAACAGCATCACAACAAACTCATAATTCCCATGGCGACAACATAATGTTTTCTTTAGGATATCCTCATACTTCATATGCATTTGATAATATAATAAATGAAATTTGATCTTTGGGAACCGATTTTCACCCTTCAGTTGATTGAATAAATCATCCATTCACAAAAGAGGATATCGATTCATTACTGTCACTTTGTTCAAGCAATGATAATTGATACACAAAAAAAAACATTCGTCATCCTTCTTCACAAACAAAACCGGTGTGCCCCACAGTCACACGCTCGGCTGAAAAAAAACTAGTCTGAAATAGACCATCGTGCTGTATTTATAGCTCCCATAATTCAAAATGTTCCATCTTATACAGATAAATCGAGATAGGATATTTTTCTTGGAAATATCTCGATCATGAACATGATCTCTCATCGAGGGGGTAACGCTACAACCTATTCTAGAAATACATCAGGGTACTCTTCCATGAACATTGGAAATGCCAACTACTGATCCTTTGATGAACTCAACATCATCTCAGTCATAAAGAATGACATGGATGGAACATGCCTCTAGACCATCTGAGGGTCTTGTACACCAATAAACATCGATGTCTCTTCATGAGAATTGAGAACACCACCTTCCTCAAGAAGAAATACATGATACCCTACACCAAATATTATCAATCCTTGCATAGGGTGACATCATATGGTTGTATCTGTATACATATGAAATCTCCCCAAGAGTGATGTTTCTCCAACACTAGCTCAAAATCTCTACATACTTCAAACAAGTTATCTCAGGATCTTGCTAGCGTAGTCAATGGAAAGGGCACTGGAAGCCTCTATACCTCAAGTCCCAAAGCATGGACAAGGGTAGCTAATATTAAGGATTGAATATCTATTGAATCAAACAACTCATACACCCAAGTAGAAAATAATTAATGGGGGCCTCGAATGATCTCTAGCTCGCCCGAAGCTGGAAACACTAAAGCGTGAAGTTGACCACAACATGCTCCACACCCTCTATAACCCTACCAAAGGCCACCACTATGGTTGTGCACTACTCTTAGAGGAAGGGGGTATCACCTAGTTGTCTTATGACTAAACCATTTTCTCTCTACTGATTTAAATCTAGTACAACTTGTTGTTGCTAACTCAGCTGAAACTACCTCAATAGAGGAACATGAAGCAGAACACCTAGTGCATGCTGACTACTTAGAAAGGTCTGAAACCCTCACTTCTAATGATCTCAGTCACCATAAGAAAAAACTCATGTGATCCCTTGGAATAGGTATGAGAGTCGTTTACCCCAAAGAAAAGAGATATTGAGGGTTGTGACCTACCTCCGACCGAAAGAAATATCTTCTTCCCTGAAATTAGGGAACCCTAGACCACAGTTCTGCTCCATGGGGATTCCTAAAGACTCCCCTATCATGATAATCTAGTTCAGGCTAACATCCTCTCAAGGAAATATTCCCTCGCTAGAACCTCAAAATATGTCTTCAATATAAATGGGGTGACCTAGTGCAAGATCTCTGTATGAAAAGTATCCTTGAAATGCCTCACCCTAGCTTCCTCGTCTAGAAATAGGTCTGAAACATATAGTAAAAAGTTCCTAAAATGGATTCCAAACTCTTGAACAATGTAGCTCCCCTATTAAAGGGAAAACATCTCCCAGTAACTGGTCACCTTCATGATTGAAGAAAGAAACTTGACTCTGAACTTTTCTCAGAAATCCACCCACGAGACTATCGACTCCACGCAATCCCTATGGAACACGAACCACCACTTCCTTGATACTCCGCATAGAATCATCTCAAGCAATGACAACCAATGTTCCTTGTGAGCAAGGATTGAGCTCAAAGCTATCTCAACCTCATCCAAATATCCTTTCTTGATCTTGTCTAAAATGGACCCCTCGTACTTCTAAAAACTCTGGTGCTAAAACTCTCGGAGTTCCCCCCCCCCCCCCTCCTAGAGTCTTTGTCCTCATCCTCTACTCTATGGTGATCGGCTGGCGTAGCCTGCTAAAAATCTTCTATGTGAACCGGAAAAGGATGATGACCTGGAACCATACCTAAAAATTAACAAACAATCAAAGCTTCTAAACCTAGAATAAAAAATAATTAATATTACTTAATTAATTATTTTCTTTTAATAATTTTAGATTAACCAATCCAAAGGTCAACCCATTCAAACCCAAGGGAAAAGAAGATAATACATGATCATTTACTATGCCTCTACCTTTAAGCAAGTACCATCACATTTAGTAGCCACTATAAACATAAATTTCTATGCATCAAAACATAGGTGGTATAAATACCAATATCTCATCCAGTCTCCCATGTTTACAGTGCTTGCTAAACATAGTTGAAATTGATTCCATACCAACCCATGCAACCTCACATGTTCCTAACTCCAAAATCCATCTTATCCCTCAACTAGACCTCTGATACCACTCTATCCTGACCTCCTCCCCACAAGGTGTACGCCTCCCTAGTTGGAAATGAGAAGACAGATATACTGACACCTAAGTCTTGTCTCTAGTGGTCCTTGGGTTGGAGACTAGAACATAGGGTATAAAAACACACATATGGGAGGCATTTCCCTCTTAGAGAACACATGTGAAAGAGATAGATAAGATTGACACCAACAAACTCCAACTCAGAATAAAAAAACCCCAATTTAATATATATGTAATTTCATATAAGAACTAATACAATTGAAACAGAAAAAAATTAAAAGCTCCAAAGAAAGTAAAATAGAAGCGACCTTGATGCCCAGACTGCTTCAGTAACCGCAAGCTTGTAGTTACCAGCCTGATCACCAACCTACCCCAACTAACCTGAAAAATATTTTATATATACATAGGTTGATTTTAACAGTATACTTTGTTGAGTCCTCCTAGAATCATCTCACCCAAAAGTAGAGAAATCATACTAAAGCACAATGAACTAAAAGTAAAACTAACTCGTCACATAAATAGGTATAATATGTTTTTAGCCTCACCATGGATACTCTCACCAACTATTGTATAAAATTGTATATGATATAATAAAGAATAGAAAGGGTACACTACTACCACTTCACCACTGGTTTTCCACTTTTCACCAATGTACCATGTCCTAAGAATATCTCTACAAAAAGGCTTGCTCGTAGACACCTTCACATAGCACCACAACATGAACCTCATGAAACATAACCACTACATCCATGTAACCAATTTTACCATGTAGTTTTTGGGAGCCAATATATCCCACATAATGTGTATCATATGTAAAGTACTACACCTCAATCCCTCAAAACCCATAAACCCAGTAAGGATCCTCAAGTCTTTGCAGCCTATACACATTACACCTATAGTAGCCAATATGAAAATATTTGGAGAATATATGTATGGGAGTAAACACATTCCATTAAAGCCTTCTAAACACATATATGTGTAAATAAAACCATTGTTCCTACCAACACAAGTAACTTCCAACAGAAGAGAGGGGTAGTCAACCATCCATCCACCCATCGGGATATTAGGGAAAACACCCCCTAGGGATCAGAATTACTAGGGTGTCAGTTTCCCTAACTGATAGGGTGGAGTAGAATATGGAAACACCAAAATTACAGAATAAAATATAGCTCACAACCACACTATGACCATAACCTAGTATTAAAATCATATGCATCCAACAACTCTCTGACTCCAGGCTTCCACTATTAAGATTATATACCCTATAAGAACACTACCATTTATTGAGATTTATTAAATTATATTATCCTTTTTAATCAGTTTCACTTTACATTAATTAATTAATTAACCATTAATTAACCATTAACATTTACCACATTAAATTTCATTAGTATTCCTACCAAGATCCATACCCTCTTGGAATAACCAGACTAATTCCACAGTTCCATTAAACTGTAACCTCAATATTTCATCCCAGTAAGCTCCAACCCCATGGGATAAAATTTATTCATTCAATTAATGACTATATTATCACTTTCAATAATTCATAAGCATTCTATAAAAGAATTATAAGCTACCAAACATAAAGATCTCAACACGGTGAGAAGTTGAACGACCCACTGAGTCTTTTCCACCTATAGAAAGAGTATAGACCCTTCAATCCTCAAGAAGATAAACACAGAAATAATGTGTCATACCTCTGAATATTCACCTATTTTAGAAGGATGGTAACAAGACCACATTCCTCATGTAGTGTGGAAAGTAAAGAAGATAAAAAATAGTTTCAATAAGAAACCACTTTCATATCAATTGTAATCCTAGCTTCCCCTAATTCTATCATCCCCAGTGTCCTCCTTGCACCTACGTGCATAATCTGATGCATCTCACAACACTAGGTATAAGGAACCAGCCTTAAACCATAATTAATATTGAATTAAATGAATAATTCACATTGAGGATCTTTTCAGGTTTAGAGTCTTAGAGAGTTAGGACATATCTATTACATCTCAAAATATTACAAAGTAGACACTTCTACATAGTTTCCATTTTATTACAAAACATGCGCTCTTGAAAAAAAGATTCATGTCTAGTTCCATGTTCAAGACAGCATGACTTTTCCTTGATCCCATCCTTGACCCTATTCCACATTATGAACTGTGAAAAATATTTCAAAAAAACATTTGATTAGTATAGAAAGATCAGTAAGGAATACACAAAGAATGAAAACTGTTAGTTTTTCAAAACAACAAGTAAACCATGAATACATTAACGTAAGTATTACTTTTCACCTTTATGAAGTAGTAAATACTCTTCACTGAATAAAATATCATTACATAACCTTTTATAACCAAAATATTACCATAAAACCCATATAAAGAACATATAACATATAAAGGTAACTTGGGACATTAACATACATAAGTGGAATATCCATTCGGTCGACTTCCACACATATCACTAAATGGAATATCCATACGGCCAACATCCATACCCAATGCCTTGGAGGTTATAAAGTAACCACCCTACATTGTTTTCACGACACCACCCGTCATTTGGTTTATCATGTAACCACCCGTCAAATTTGCAAGTACAATTATAAAATCATAACACATAAAACAATTATAAAGGAAAGAAAAAATTTCCACATTTCAATCAAAATATATCACTTAAATATATTGACATAAAAAATCAATTATCAATACCATTTTCAATACCAAAATACATAAAATATTATATGGTATTTATTTATTTTTTTAAGCATTACGGCTTGTTGAGGAAGCCAAAGATCAAATAATACTTGCGACGGCGGAAAGGTCATTGTCACCACGTACGTTATAAAGAAACATACTTTTTGTCATTTAGTAAAACATTTTGTAAAGAAAATATTCCTTTTGAATAAAATTAAAATTCATTTGTGTTTATACAGTGTATATAATAAAGTATTGTATTAAAACAAAATATGCCTCAATGAAAGGAGATTGAGATGAAGTCCCTTACCTCGTGTCCGACTTGACTTGATCGTTCCTTAATCTACTGAATAATAAACTAAAGTTAATTTATACATGATTAAGAACCTTTTTCAAGTTTATTATTCCTTTTATATCACTTATTTACATGTTATAAACATTATGTAATCATTTATGTTAATAATGTTTGTTTTGTCGATATTTGGTACTTAATTCAAAAATGGACTCCTTATTATTACACGTTGTTCATGTGGTAAAAGGTTCATTATATCCATAATGATATTAATGATTTTGATATCATATATATCATATATATCCAGCATATATATGTATTTATAATAGTACAAAATATTTTGAGGTAAGAAATGAAATGCACCATTCATGGAGACAGTAAGTCGTACGTATGCATGAACGCTACTTTCATTTTTATTTCATATTTAATGGAATGAAATCACAATGACATAAAGATACATTATAATTATAGTATAATATAATATATAATATTATTAACTCCATCCTTTATATATCCCACATATGGCATTAACGATTCAAATCACTTTGAGGGGGCGGTAGTCCGCACTTCCAAAACTGAAATTATCATGTTTATCCATTCTGGAAACCATAAAGGTATGCCATAAATAAAAAATACAGAATCATAATAAAAACATTAACATAATATATATAACATATAAATATAGTGACATATTAATGGCCTCCAAGAAAGGTGTTAAGAGAAGATTGAACAATCATTGTTTCGTGAGGCAGTAATTCTCTGTCCACATAAACAGTATGTTCTTTAACCATTAGACGGACGTGTGTGTAAGTGTAGCTCAAATACTTATCATAACAACATACTAGTATATTTACGATACTTGTTTTGTTAAAAAATAAATGAATAAAAATATTTTAGGGGGTGGGAGAAGAAAAATAAAACAATAGAACATAAGAGAAGACATTACCTTTAAATCGGGTAACTCCCCTTGGTTTGAACCAAAAGGGTTTCTTGAAAAGAATTATGAATAAGTTAAGGCTTCTAGGATTAATAGAGGGAAATGGGAGCTTATTTGAGTAGATTTTGGACGAGCCAAAGGGCTTGAAAAGTGTGTGAAATGGGTAGGAGGTGTGGTCATTTTATAAGGGAGAGGAGGGGCTCTTTTGGAAAGCATGAAACTATTATTTTATTATATAATGATTTTCAATTTATAAATGTAGAAAAAGTATTAAAGTATAAGATAAGGTTTCCCATGATAGAAATAAAATCATCCAGTAAGAATTGGACAAGTGATGGATATTATTTTAAACATTATCTTCTTATTTATTTAAATCATTCATTAATGACGTAAACACTGATCATCATTGTGTCATAAATAATTTTATTTATTTGATGTCTAAAAATTATAAACAAATTACCATGTTTTAGGAAATATTTTTATCTTTATAATGAATATTTATAGTCAAATATATCAATTAAATAACCCCATGTAAATATTGTTTTAGTAAAACAATACATGTTTGTCACATTTTTATTTTTTCTTTAAATAAAAAGTTATTAATGTCATTTTCTTTCTCAAGTGGCACCATGGGGTCCCCAAGTTAACCCATGTATTGTATTAGTCGGTCATGACTCATCCAATAAGGGTAGGACATGTTTCAATGTAATTTTATATTATTAAAACATTATTCTTACCTTAAATTACACTAATTAACTTTAATTGTGATTAATAAAACATAAAAGTTACTATTTACCAAAAAAATATTTTCATCCCATTGAACCAAATTTTACATACTAATGAAAACCATGTGTGTCGGTTTTATGAAATTCAATTCACATATGTGGTAAAGTTACATTTAAATGAAAAATTCTAATTTTTAACTACCACTTAGTGGTTTCACTATTCATCAAAAACTGAAGTTTTTCAAAAAATACCAAAAAATCATCCTAAGCTATATATGATATTATGAATTCAAAAATGATGTCTATTTTACAAAATTAAAATCATATAAGTTTCATTTATTAATTTAATAAGTAATTCCCGTTGTCAAAACAAAGTGCGTGTTTTTAAGAAACAATATCTATCAAAAGATTGACCCTTGTTTAAGTCCAATTTCAAATTGAAATTATTTATAATGACCTCCATTAGATTAAATGGTAAAAATATATTCTAATTTTACTTTAAAACCAATTTAAAAGATAATCTAATCATATAAATAAATTAGATTAAAATTAGGTTTTGAATTAAAATACTATATTTTTCACTTATTCATTAAAAATGAACTTTTTCGGAAAAATAACAAAAACATACACAAAGTAAATATTGATGTCCCGATTCTAAAGAAGGATTTTATTAAGTCCAAAAGAATTTATAAGAGTGACCAAAACTATTTTTAAAGAGGTTTCTCCATCAAAAGGTGATAAATCGGCCTTTTAGTGAATATTTGTGTATCTATGCCTAAAATTGAATTCTTTACTTATTTTGAGCCTTTATCTTTTATTGGATACATCTAAAAACAAATAACAAAAATATATAATCATATTTTAGTTATTTAAATTCATTCCTCCTAATACAAAGGCTACGTGTCAACTACCATTTAAAATAATATTATTATATTATTAGTGTGCAACGTAAGATTTCAAAAAAACTCGTTGATGCGTATCGGGTACACTATTGAACATAGCAACCCCTTTAAAGTAAAATTAATATTTAATTCACAAATTTTAATAAATATGAAAATTTATTATTCTTTATTTATCTAGGATGATACATCCTTTCCCCCTTTTTGTAATTGTTTCCTCGCAATGTTATTCACTTATCAAAATAAGTGGGGGTATTTATCCCTCATAGCATTTTTAGATTCTCACACTGCCTCTTTGACCATATGGTTTTTCCATAAAACCTTCACTTGATAAATTACATTATTTTGCAACACATTCTCTCTAAGGTCAAGAATCTGGACTGGTTGTTCTTCATAAGTGAGATTATCTTCCAACTGAAATACCTCTGGGCTCAAAACATGAGATGGATCTTGTATATAATTTCTCAACATCGAATCTTGAAAAACATTTTATACCTGGGATAAATATGGAGGTAAATCCACTCTGTATGTAATTGATCCTACTTTCTCCTAGATTTCATAAGTTCCAACGAACCTTGGACTCAACTTTCCCTTCTTTCCAAAACGCATCACACTTTTCCATGGAGAAACATTGAGAAAAACATTATCACCTAACTCGAAAGATAGATCCTTCCTCCAGTTATCTGCATAACTTTTCTGCCTTCTATAAGCTGTTCTCATGTGCTTCTGAATCAACTGAACTTTTTCTGCCATCTCTTCTACCATTTTTGGTCCCCTCATCTTCCTTTCCCCTACTTCATCCCATAAATCTGGAGTTCGACATCATTTACCATATAATTCCTCAAACGGAGCCATCTGTATACTGGAATGAAAACTGTTGTTATAAGAAAATTCAACCAAAGAAAGATGTTGGTCCCAACTTCCCTGGTAATCCATCATGCAAGCACGTAACATATCCTCCATGGTCTGAATTGTTCATTCTGACTGCCTATCTGATTGTAGATGAAAATCTGTTCTAAAATTTAATTCAGTATCCAACGACTTCTGAAGGCCCTTCCAAAAGTTAGAAATAAACCTGGGATCATGGTCAGATACAATGGAAAGGGGAACTTCATGAAACCTGACTATCTCATTAACATACAACTGAGAAACTTTATCTAGAGACAAAGTATCTCAAATAGGAAGGAAATGAGTAGATTTATTCAATCGATCAACTATAACCCAGATTGCATTATTACCTCGATATCTCTTTGGTAATCCCAAAACGAAGTCCATGGATATATTTTCCCATTTTTACTCTGGTACTGGTAATGACTGAAGAATCCCTTTTGGTAACTTCCACTCTTCTTTAACCTGCTGACAAGTCAAACACTTCATAGTAAAATCAGCAATATCCTTGTTCATTCCATCCCACCAATAATACTCTCACAGATCTCTATACCTCTTAGTACTGTCAGGATGAACTGAAAACAGGGAACTATAAGCCTCACATAAAAACTCATTATTCAACTGTGAATCACAAGGGACACATAATATCTTCCATAACCACAAAACACAATCATTATCAATGATAAATTCAGGCAACTTACCCTTATGAACTAGCTCTACCTTTTTCTACAACTCACTATCTTTCTTCTATTCTTGCCTAATTCTGTTTGATAGAGATTGTCTCACTGACACCTGAAACAAAATAGAATAACTTCATGTAACAAAAAATTCTATTCCAAACTTCATCAATTCAAAAACCAAAGGATCTTGTTCCAAACATATCATGGTTAATGAAGCATTACTTTTTCGACTCGAAGCATCAACCACATTATTTTCTCTTCTTGGATGGTATTGAATTGTACAATCGTAATCCTTGATTAATTCCAGCAGTCTCATCTATCTCTTGTTCAATTATTTCTGATTGAATATATAATTTAAACTTCTGTGATAAGTATATATTTCACACTTTACTCCATAAAAATGATGCCTCCAAATTTTTAGAGCAAAAACAACAGAAGCTAATTCTAAATAATGTGTAGGGTAATTTAACTCATGAGTTTTCATCTGACGTGAAGCATAAGCAATTACATTATCATTATGAATAAGGACACAACCAAGTCCCTTCAATGAAGCATAATTGTTGATAACAAATTCACCATTTCTGGATAGAAGTTCCAAAACTAGATCATTCTCTAATCTTCTTTTCAATTCTTGAAAACAATCATCACATTCTTTTGTCCAGATGAACTTAACACCTTTTCGAGTTAACTTAGTCATTGGACTAGATAACCATGAAAAATTTTCAACAAACCTCCTGTAATAACCTACAAAACCAAGAAAACTAAGGATCTCGGTTATATTTGTGGGTCTTGGCCATTCTTCACCAACTTCTATTTTAGCAGGATCAACAGTTATGACATTTTTTGAAACAATGTGACCAAGGAAAGAAATTTGTTGTAACTAAAACTCACACTTTCTGAATTTTCAATATAGTTTCTTTTCATTTAAAGTTTGCAAGATAACCCTTAAATGACTTTAATGCTTTTATTTACTTTTATAAAACACCAAAATATCATCAATAAACACAACCACCATATATCACCTGAATCAATTGAGCTATCACTGCATTAAACTATTCGGTTCTGATTCTGACCATCTCAGGATGCTGATTTGGAATTTCAATTACCTTTGTATGTATTCCCAGAGCTGCTCTGTATACTCTAAGAAAAACCATTCATAACATATAAATGTATTAGGCGAAGCAACATGGTAATCATTAAATGCTATATCATTTCAATCATACTATAAATTAATTTATGGACATGAATTTAACAATTTTCTAACTCCAAATGTTGTCTAACCCGACCTCTGATACAAACTATAATGACCTAGCCATAAACCTTACTTAATATTTAATTAAATGAATAATTCACATTGAAGATCTTTTCAGGTTTAGTGTTCTAGAAAATTAGGACATAACTATTAAATCTCAAAAGATTACAAAGTAGACACTTCTACACAGTTTACATTTTTTTTACAAAACATGAACTCTTGAAAAAAAGAGTCATTTCTAGTTCAATGTTTATGACAACATGAATTTTCCTTGATCCCATCCTTGACCCAATTCCACATTATGTCATGTGAAAAACATTTCAAAAACATGGGATGAGCATAAAAAGCTCAGTAAGGGATACACATTGAATTAAAACTATTAGTTTTTCAAAACAACAAGTAAACCATAAATACATTAACATAAGTAATTATTTCACCTTTATGAAGTAGTAAATACTCTTCACTAAATAAAATATCATTACCTACCCTTTTCTAACCAAATGATTACCATTAAACCCATATAAATAACACATAACATATAAAGGTAACTTGGGACATAAACATACATAAATGGAATAACCATGCGGTCGACTTCCACACATATCACTAAATGGAATAGACATACGTCCAACTTCTATACCCAATGAATTAGAGGTTATAATTTAACCACCCATCCTGGTTTTCATGGCACCACCCGTTATTTGGTTTATCACATAACCACCCGTCAAATGTCCAAGTACCATTATAAAATCAGAACACATAAAACAATTATAAAGGAAAAAAAATTTCCACATTTCAATCAAAATATATCACTTAAATATATTGACATAAAAAATCCATTCTCAAAACCATTTTAAATACCAAAATACATAAAATAGTATATGGTATTTATTTTCTTTTAAAAACATTACGGCTTGATGAGGAAGCCAAAATCAAATAATACTCGTGACGGCGGAAAGGTTATTGTCACCACGTATGTTATAAAGAAAAATAATTTTTGTCATTTAGTAAAATTATTCATAGAGAAAATATTCCTTTTGAATAAAAGTAAAAGTAAAAGGTTTTTATACAGTGTATAAAAGAAGGTCTTGTATTAAAACAACATGTGCCTCACTGAAAAGAGATTGAGACGAAGTCCTTTACCTCGTATCCGACTTGACTTGATCATTCTTTAATCTCCTGAATAATAAACTAAAGTTAATTTATACATTATTAAGAACCTTTTTCAAGTTTATTATTCCTTTTATATCACTTATTTCCATGTTATAAACATTATGTAATCATTTAAGTTAGTAATGTTCGTTTTGTCGATATTTGGTACTTAAGTCAAAAATGGACTTCTTACAATTACATGTTGTTCATGTGGTAGAAGGTTAATTATATCCAGAATGATATTCATGATTTGGATATCATATATATCATATATATCCATCATATACATGTATTTATAATAGTACATAACATTTAGAGGTAAGAAATGAAATGCACCGTTCATGGAGATGATAAGTCGTACGTACGCATGAATGCTACTTTCTTTTCTATTTCATATTTAATGGAATGAAATCACAATGATATAAGGATAAATTATAATTCCATTATAATATAATGTATAATATTATTAACTCCATCCTTTATACATCCCACATATGTCATTAACGATTCAAATCACTTTGAGGGGGCGGTAGTCCGCACTTCCAAAAATGAAATTATCGCGTTTATCCATATTGGAAACCATAAAGGAATTCCATAAATGAAAAATATAGAATCACAAGGAAAACATAAACAAAATATATATCATATATAAATAGAGAGACATCTTAATGGCCACCATTGAAGGTGTTAATCGAAGATTGAACAATCATCGTTTCGTGAGGCAGTAATTCGCCATCCACATAAACAGTATGTTCTTTAACCATTAAATGGAGGTGTGTGTAAGAGTAGATAGAATCATTATCATAACAACATCCTAGTATATTAAAGATACTGTTTTTGTTAAAAAAATAAAGTAATAAAAATAGTTTAGTGGGTTGGAGAAGCAATATAAAACGAAAGAACATAAGAAAAGACATTAACTTTTAATCGGGTAACTCTCCTTGGTTCGAACCCAAAGGGTTTCTTGAAGAGATTTTTTCCTAAGATAAGGCTTCCATAACGAAGAGAGGGATATTGGGAGATTATTCGAGTAGAGTTTGGACAAGTCAAAGGGTTGATAAGTGTGTGAAATGGGTAGGAAGTGGAGTCTTTTTATAAGGGAGACGAGGGGCTCTTTTAGAATGCATGAAACTATTATTTTATTATATAATTATTTTAATTTTTTAAAGGTCCAAAAATTATAAAAGTTTAAGATAAGGTGGCCCATTTTCGAAATAAAATCATCCAATAATAATTGGACAAGTGTTTCATATTATTTTAGACATTATCTTCTTATTTATATAAATCATTCATTATTGGCGTAAACACTGCATCATCATTGTGTCATAAATAATTTTATTTATCTGATGTATAAAAATTATAAGAATATTACCATGTTGTAGGAAATATTTTTATCTTCCTAATAAATATTTATAGTCAAATATATAAATTATATAACCCCGTGAAAAAATTGTTATAGAAAAACAATACATGTTTGTGATATTTTTATTTTTACTTTAAATAAACTGTTATTAATGTCATTTTCTTAACCATGTGGCTCCATGGGGTCCCCATGTTGACCCATGGATTGTCTTGGTCGGACAAGAATCATCCAATAAAGGTATGACAAGTTTCAATGTAATTTCATTTTATTAAAACATTATTCTTACCTTAAATTACACTAATTACCTTTAATCGTTATTAATAAAACATAAAAGGTAGTATTCACCAAAAAATTATTTCCATCCCATTGAAGAAACTTTTAATTACTAATGAAAACCATCTATGTCAGATTTTAGAAATTAAATTCATAGATGTGGTAAAGTTTCATTTTAATGAAGAATTATGTTTTTAACTACCACTTAGTGGTTTCACTATTCATCAAAATTGAAGTTTTTCAGAAAAATACAAAAAAAATCACCCTAAGATATATTTGATATTCTGAATTCAAAAATGATTTATATTTTAATAAATTCAAATCATATAAGTTTAATTAATTAATTTAATAAATAATTCTCATTGTCAAAACAAATAGCATGTTTTTAAGAAACAATATCTATCAAAAGATTGACACTTGTTTATGTCCAATTTCAAAGTAAAATTAATTCCAATGACCTCCATTAGATTAAAAGGTAAAAATAAATTCTAATTTTACTTTAAAACCAATTAAAAATATAATCTAATCATATAAATAAATTAGATTAAAATGAAGTTTTGAATTAAAATACAATATTTTTCACTTATTCATTAAAAATGAACTTTATCGGAAAATTAACAAAAACATACACAAAGTAAATGTTGATGTCCCGATTCTAAAGAGTGATTTTATTTGGTCCAATAGAATGTATAAGAGTGACCAAAACTATTTTTAAAGAGGTTTCACCCTCAAAAGGTGATAAATCGACCTTTTAGTGAATATTAGATTATTTATGCCTAAAATTGAATTCTTTACTTATTTTAAGCCTTCATATTTTATTGGATAGATGTACAAACGTTTAACAAACATATATAATCATATTTTAGTAATTTTTATTCATTCCTGCTAATACAATGGCTACATGTTAACTACCATTTAAAATAATATTATTATATTATTAGTGTGCATCGTAAGATTTCAAAGAAACTCGTTGTTGCATATCGGGTACGCTATCGAACATAGCAACCCCTTTAAAGTAAAATTAATATTTAATTCACAAATTTTAATAAATATGAAAACGAATTATTATTTATTTACCTGGGATGTTACACTAGGTGTCAACTGCAACCACGACTATTTTTCCTCCCTTCCCACACAAATCACAACAACCATTTATGCACACATCATAGAAAAAGTAGTAGGAAAAGAACAACAAAGAAATTGGGATCTTAGCCCCAAGAAAGTATTAATTATTTACAAGAGAAGAGCTCTCATGGCTCTAAAGTATAAATCACTTGGCCTTACATGAAAGAGGGTAACTCAGAACCCTATAAGGCATTATATTTTATCAAACAACTAGTTCTTTAATCCATATTGAATAAAAATAAAACATGAATTACAACATCCATTGGTTATAATCAAAGCCCAACAACAACAACCAGATTCATTAAACAAGAATCTTTATCTTTGGTTGATTAATCTATAATTAATCACTTATTTATTTTCTTTACCAATTTCCATCAAGAATAACAGACAAAATAAGAAATTATAGATGTCACAGTATCTTGAAAACAATATGATAACCATTATCATGGTATAAAGATACAACATAAGTTCAATTCTAATTATTTAATTTGGTTCTAGTATTTAATATGTTATTTTAATTATGATTCTTTATCTCAAACAGGCTAATTTAATGACTTCAAATAAAGGAATAGAGAATCCATGAATCCCCTACCTCAAAATATTTCTGATTTTTTTTCATGAGGATGTGCCAACACAGTAGAATATGTCCACCTTTCATACGATAACTGAATCCACCTAAGAACATCGTGGAGAAAATGCATCAATCAACACCCAGGAAAGGTCCATTAGAATCATAGTGATCACATGTCATAAAATGGAAAGGATAATGAGAAGAAATGAATCAAAGAACCCAAAAGAAGAGAGATAGAGCACTCTTTTATTCAAAGATGTATCAACCCATAGTTCTTACAAAAAAAATAGGGGAACATTGGAAGGGAATAATTGGTCCAATGCTACAGTATAATCGCATGTCTTTTTGAGAAAGAAATGAATAGGGCATCCCATAAAAATGAAAATAAAATAGAAGAACAAGGAATCTTGTATCTCGACATTTTGAAAATCTAAATGGATTAGCAGTTTAGATACGGTTTAGATTTTACATTAATGAAGGATATTGTCAATACTGCATCGTTTGATCAATTAAAGGCATCGAGACCCTTACAAAAATTAATATAGGAGTTATGGGATGTGAACCAGCCTTAAATTTATTAAAAAAAGTCCTTGAATGCATTTTACATCAATTAATATGTTAAAGGGGTGAAATATAGGAAACTGGAAACATTGTTCACATTAGTCTCACTGACATCACTGTTCACAAATGACTCAACAACAGAAATTTTCCAAAATTCCTCTTCGTGGTTACGTAATCAATGTGTAACTATGAAATTAACACCCCATAATTAATGTTATGACCACCTTCGTGGTCCTAAACACTACTGATCAATTGGTGGTATGAAGAAAAAGAAATAAATTAACAATTTATGTTTTTTTATTATTTATATAAAAGTTGCAAAAACTATATATTTCTCCCAACCAACGATGGTCAAAGTGAATCTTCCCTTAATAGAATTATGATGTTGTAGGTTCAACATTTCCCTCATATTTTAAATCCGAGAATTAGTTCAAAAGATATAAAATGACATCCGCACATTTACTAAACGCACCCAAACAAATTCATAAATTAATTCTGAGCACACCAGGCCTTGGAATTACATGCTATCAATTTTTTCATTGTTTTAAAATTCCCAAAATAATTTAAAACAAAATTACATGGAATTTTCCGGGTCTTTACATTCTCCCCACCTTGGGGAATTAAGTCCCAAAAATCAAAACAAGGATCCACAAAATAAGAGGGGTACTGGGAATATATATGAGCCTCTCGCTCCCATTTTCTCTCTTGGAAATTCCCGTGCTTCCATAGAATGCACACCAGATGTATCGACCGCCTATAAAGGATCTCCTCCTATCGATCCTCTATCTCCACCATGAACTCCACAAAATTCTCCCCATCATCAATATCTATCTCACCATGGTCAATAAAGTGGGATGGGTCATGCATGTATATCCTGGCAAGGGATATGTGGAAGATATCGTGCACCCTCTTCAATTACGGTGACAGTTCCAAGTGGTACTCCACCTCACTATTCCTTAAAAGTATCTGGAATGGTCTGATAAACCTCATTGAGAGTTTGTAGCCACGACCAAATATATATAGTCCCCGTCGAGGGGAGACTCACAAGAATATGTGGTCCCCCTCCTAGAACTCTAGTGGTCTCTGTCACCTATCATCATAGGACTTCTGTCAGCTCTGTATAGTATTCATCCACTCTCAGATGACCTACACCTTCTCAGAGGTAGCATATACCATCTCTGGGCCCATGAGTGCTTGTTCTCCTGGGTCCATCCAGCACAAGGGTGATCTGCACGGTCATCCATATAATACCTCAAAAGGTTTCATACCAATAGTGGAGTGATAGCTGTTGTTTTATACAAACTCCACCAAGGGTAGGTGGTCCTCCCAACTACGACCAAAATATAAGACACATGCACGAATAATTTCCTCTAGGGACCGGATAGTCCGCTCAGTATTACCATCTGTCTGTAGGTGAAAAGCTATGATGAAGTGAAGTTGAGTCTCAAAAGCCTCATGAAATCCATTCTACAACTGGGATGTTAAGCATGCGTTAAATTCTGACACTATCATCGAAGACACACCATGATGTCGCAAGAAATCCTGAACCTAGAGATGTCTCAATATCATTACCGAACCCTTCTCTCGAATAGCAAGGAGGTGGGCCGACTTTGTGAGTAAGTCGATGATCACCCAGATGGTATCGTTCCCTCTGAAAGTAGGTGGTAACCCCATCATGAAGTCCATCAATATCCCTTCCCACTTAAACTATGGTATCTCGAGGGGTTGGTTCAACCTTTCTGGTACCTGGTGATTAGCCTTCACTTGCTGGAAAGTGAGGCATCTAGAAACAAATCCTACCATAGCTTTCTTCATCCCTATCCACTAGTACTGACATCGTAGGTCCTGATACATATTCATCATGCCTATATGTAATTCAAAGGGGGACATATGGAACTCCCTTACCACCTCCTCTCATAGCTCCACTGGTAAAACATTACGTCCTCTAAAAATGATAGTGTGTTCCCCACATTCAGAATATCCATCGGGTGCATGGCCTGACGAAATCTAAGCACATGTAGTCTCGCTGCTCCTGTCTCCGAGTTTCACTTACCTGACTCACAGAAGGAGTGGAAGGGATACTGCAATAAATTGGAGGTAGAATATCACTTCTCTATCCATGTAGGATATTTAAAGTGAGGCTAACTGCTCTAAAGACTCTTTTAGTAGCTGCGAACTCAATCTCTAGCTAAGTGCATCTGCCACTACGTTCCCCTTCCCAGAAGTATAGACTATCTCATATTCATATTCCCAGTGGAAGTCTAGCCAATGTTTCTATCTCAGATTCAGATCCTTATGTGTGAATATATACTTGAGACTCTTGTGTTCTGAGTAAACAATGAAGCGCTATCCCATCATGTAGTGTCACCACATCTTTAGTGTGAAGACTAATGTTGTCAAATCCATGTTGTGAGTCACATATTTCTTTTCATGATGCCTTATATTTCATGAACAATAAGAAATCACTGCATCACTCTACATCAGGATGAAACTGAGTCTGGTTCCTTATGCATCAATGTAAACCGCGTAGTCAATGCCCTCCTCCGGAAACCTCAGGATGGGTGCACTGTTCTATCTCGACCTCATCAATTGAAAGCTCTACTAGAATAACTCTGACCATAGTAAGGGTTTCCCCTTATTCTTAATGGTATTCATAGGTGCTTCTACTCAGGATAAATCTGATACAAACCTCTGATAATAGCCTTATAATCCAAGGAAGCTCTGCACATCAGTAACACTCCTAGGTGTCTCCCAAACAAGTACTGCCTCGATCATCAATGGATCCACTACAAATCCAGCCTCTAAGATGACATGTCCCATGTAGTGGACCTTATGTATCCAGAACTCACACTTCGAGATCTTCCCATATAACTGGTTCTCTGGGAGTTTTTCCAGAACTATCTTCAAGTGTAGAGAAAACTCTTCCTCAGATGTTGAGTACACCAAGATGTCGTCGATGAAGACCACTACAAACCGGTCTAATAAGGTCTGGAAGATATTGTTTATGAGACCCATGAACACTTCACGGGAGTTCGTCACACCGAAAAGAATCACTAGGTATTCGAAATGTACATACCGAAATCTGAAGGACATCGTTGGGATGTCCTCATCCCACACACGTAACTGGTGATAGCCTGATCTGAGGTCTATCTTCAAGAACCACTTCACTCTTTTCAACTGATCAATAAGATCATCAATCCTCGGTAGAGGATACTTTTTCTTCATGGTCACCTAGTTTGGGCATCAGAAGTCCACCTATAGCCTCAAACTTACATCTTCCTTCTTGGAAAACAACACTGAGGATGCCCATTGAGACACATTGGGCCTTACGAATCCCTTCCTATGTAAGTCCTCCAACTGTACCCTCAGCTCCCTAAGCATCACAAGGGCCATCCAATATACTGGTGTAGATATTGGTGACGTTCCTAGATAGAAGTCAATACGGTAGTCTACCTCTCTACGAGGAGGTAGTCCTGGGACGTCTTCTGGAAAGACGTCCTCATACTCGTCCACCAATGCTGGGAACTGTGTTATCGTCCATCCATCATGTCGAAGGTCATGCAAGCCAGTTGATATGTAATTGGTTTCACCCTTCTGAGCGCCAGTCCATCTCATGCTTCTCTATTTTCCTTCTCACCAATGAAGAATAATTGGCCTTTATATCTGCGCATACATCACACAGTACATCTCAATAATCCAACAAGTGCATGAACTACAGATATCAATTCCATGCCTAGAACGACGTCGTAGGGCTTCAAAACTGCTACTTGAAGATCCCATCTGAAACTCTCTCATCTAAGAGTAAGATCACACAATCATCATCATTATGTGACTGCTGAATCTATTCCTGTAAGAGAATCCAAATGAAAAGTTCGAGGTAAAAGCTTATTCAGAATCTCAGAGTCCCAAACTAAGTCCATGGAAAGGACAGAATGGCTAGCACCTATGTCAATAAGCACTGCTGCTAAAGTAAAGAATATACAGATTGTACCTCATATCATCTCATAGATGTCAAGATCATGAGCCTCTACAGCCTATAGTTGGGCATGTCCCTGTCCACCTGCTACCTGATCTCATGGTGGACTGCCTGGGGGTGGTGTTGATAGTCTCTGGGGAACCCAAAAACATCCCATTTCACGTCCACTCCCCTTCCTTGTCTACTTCTTAGTTGACTCTTATGCTCCTACCACTTCCATTTCCACTGTCTCGGTGGTCCCTCCACTATCTGTCAATCATCCACACGGGGGGTCGGATAGTCACAAGCTCTATGACCCCTTCCCCCACAGGAAAAATATATCATGCCTTGATGGCTGCTCCCTCGGCCTCTCGAGCCTCTCACCTATGACCCTGCATCCCTAGGTCTCCCTAGGGATGGTCTATCCCACTTGGGCTTCTACGTTGTCTATCTACTTCCATCTGTAGATGACTCTACTACCTACTGTCTGGTAGGGGCTTTCACAATCGGTGTCTGCTTGGAAAGGAATCTCTCCATCAGCAATTCTCTCTCTAGCACCCCAGCCTGCATTGGGATGCTGATAGAAACTATCGCAGATCTATACTCTTGTTAGAGCCTCTACTCACATGTCTAGGCCCTAATGTAAGGGTCTCATACCATGATGGTGGAGTATCAGTAGAGGTCAGTAAATCTCACCGAGTACTGAGCCACAGTCTAGCTACCCTACTGCAAGTGTGACAACTCTCGAATACGCAAAGAGCATTGTGTCGTTGGCACGACCTCTGCCCAGAAAAATATCTCAATGTTAGGCTAGGTGAGGTTCGTCTCACCATGCACCTGGATCATCGATATCCACCATCATCCTATTGATCCCTACAGAAGGCTAGTGGCCATGATCTCCATCTTCTTGGCTGGTGTTCCTACTAAGGAAAAGACCTGTGAAACCACATGAAGCTAGTCATCTACTGCCTGGTGGTCCATCTCACCTTGAACCCTCAGATACCTCTGCCTTTGGAACTCATGAAACGTGCTCAGTAAGCGTGCATGATCCACTGGTAGCAACATCTTCTCAGTGGGTGGTGCTGATGTCGGTACACCACACGAAGGTTCCATCAATGTGAGTGGTCCTTGTACCTATGCCTCATCACTTGGTGGGCCACATTCATGATCTCTAACTGGAATCCTTGTTGGATATCTTTTTGGAGGCATCCTGTATGAAACAGATGTCCCATGGTCAATCTGTTATACCTGGTGAGCTAACTCAAGAAAGATCAATAAAACTTTTCAAAACACTAGAAACCCGTTTTTTCATGTACCAAGTCGGAAAATAGAATTCAGGGTCCTGGTGTATTGATATGTTGGTCTTCATACCAACACTGGACTCCCCGAACTAAAAACCGAACTCAATACATTTTACACTATTGCCTCATTAAATGTATACTTGTAGTTCTTCTGGTAGAACTGACTACCCTTTGATACCACGTTTTCACAACCCATCCCCCAGGGACCGTGTTGTTACTACCCCAAGCCCTCCTTCCAAAGTCCATAGGTTGGAAACAAGCACCAGAAATGTATTTCTTGAAATGGGAAGGCACTTACTTAAATATATGTACACACCCAAATGTGAAGGTGAAACACAACCGAAGAGAACGGTGAAACCACACTAGATACCACAAATGTGTTTAAGGATAAGTACTAAAAGTAAAGGGGTTGGAATTAAAGCCCAACTGAAAGGTAAAACTACCACTGAAAAATATAAAACAGCTCCTGGAAGCATCCACCGAGGATCCTAGCTGAAGGGTAGGTATTTTTCGTCTCCACTACTTTCCACATCAGCCAATATCCTCCATGATCTGTCTAGTCCTAGCTCCCTCATGCCTTATCCAAGTTTCTCGTCGTCTGTAAAAGACACAATATGGTGTGGGAAAAGCCCATGTAGGGATGAGTATAAAAATACCTAGTAGAGACCCTAAGACCCCCAAATATCTCTCAGTAAAACACAAAGGAAAACATCACAAGAAATACCACAAAGGTAATATCAAAGGCATGATCTAAATCATAAATAACAACGAAAAAGAGACACCTCACCCTAATGCTATAATATCAAGGTTATTTTGATAGGGATGATTAGCATTAAAGATAGATCATCCTATCCATAGTAACTCTATTGTTGACCCGTATAGGTCACTGTATGATAACCTGTATTGGTTTCTCGATGTTGACTCTTATTTGTCGCTACTGCTGATCTGTATTGGTCGCAAGAGGCTGACCGATATTGGTCGTTGCGGCTGACCCATATTGGTCGCTAGATGCTAACCCATATTGGTCATTGGTGCTGACCCATATTGGTCGCTGGTACTAACCCATATTGGTTGATTGTGCTGACCCATCTTGGTCGCTGGTGTGGACCCATCCTGGTCGTTGATGCATAGGGAGGGTTGATTATTCATACATAAAGATCATCCCACGGTAGATTTTATGGTGCTAGCCTATATTTGTCACTCTTCTTCTCCATGTCACAGTCAGCCACTGGATTCCCACACGAAGCTTGCCTGATCTCGGGAAGATTGAACTTCTCAATCCATCGATCATATTTCAAATAGTACGAAGTCCCTCAAAAGGTATACCCAAGGGACATATATGTCATAGGGGTCCAAACATGATAGATACTGCGTCGATCGGATGCCCAGACTGTGAGATATGGGTACTTTGGTAAAAAGGTTTCGGTTGGATTAGAGTCTGTTCCAAGCCCGGTCACACGTCAAACTCCATCAAAACTCACTTAGAGTATCTTTAAAGTATCGCCTTGTCACAAGGAACCTTATACCATAGATGGTGCATCGATCGGATGTCCGGTCTATTAGTTACACTATTTTCTGTGAAACGGAGGTGATCACAACCCGGTCTGAACCGACTCATTCGGGCCTGCCAGAAAATTCACAAAAGGACTACTTCCCAAAAGGGGTCCCAACCCCACTAACGGTGTGTCAAACAAACACCCAGTTTTTCAGTTATTGGAATTCATTTATTTAGGGGTCGGTTGGGTCTGGACCCGGTCTGACTCGATTAGTCTGACATGACACAACGGGTCACGGGGTCTACCTAACCCCGCCTGGGTACGACCCATTAATGGTCGACCCAGTTCACTGGGTTCGCACTGTCGGGGTTGGCCTGACTAGTTTGAGGGTCTGGTCTATGGTTGGTCCGGCCCTTAGGGAGGGGCTCACCCCACCCGAGCAAGCTCGTTGGGCTGCGGGTCTGACACGTTCGGTCGGCCGTGTTTTTCCTATTTGGTAGTCCGCATCCGGCCCAATCTGCATGAAGGCGGACCACTCCTCTAAGCTGGCCCCATGGATACAGGGTCGTTTCGTCCGGTGCAACACGGTGCAGGGTCTGCGCTGCCCCCTCCTGCCATGGCCCACTGGTTGTGGTTGTGGGTGCTGCCCTTCTCCCGCATAGTCAGCTCGGGTTGGACACCTCTGGCCACCATGGTGCATGACGGCACGATGCCTTCCCACTGCCCGTGGCCGGTTTCCGTGAGCCTCCTCTGGCCACCACCGGCTGCCACAGCATGAAATTTTGTCTCACTTTTTCGTTGAATTGGGGAAACCATCCCCAACGAATGAAACTAAAAAAACAAACAGCAAAGGTTATGGGCCTTGTTAGTTTGGCCGACGCCCTCTGCATTACCGTTAAAACAAGATAGAGGTAATTATTTGTCACTTTTCAATAATAACGAACCTATTTTAAATCCCCCACAACAACCTCCATCAAATTCAATAGTGGAGAATAGAATTGAGGGAAAATCTTGAATTAAAATTCAATCCCTACCTCTTGATTTGTTGGGGATGTCACGGATGGTGGTTCTTCCATGTTTGAGGGTATTGTGGATGAAGGAGAAGGTTTGTGTGCATTGGCGTTCACCATCCATCGACCTTCAGATCAATCCTACTATGGTCATCTTCAATACTCCATTATCCATCGGTTGAAGGTGTAGAATCACTTTGTTAGGGGTTCCTCACTTGATTAAGTTGTGCCAAAACTCCACCCTGAGTTCCATTTAAATAAGTGGGGAAAGGTGAGAAACATCTTGAAGAATTAATGAGGATCATTAATTGACGTAATTGATGTGCCACATTAATTGATGTAATTAAAGTGTCTCATTAATTACATGAGGAGTGGTTACATAACCAAAGTATAACCATGCAATTAACAACCCATAATTAAAGGTATGAACACCTCTGTGGTACCCGCCACCACTGATCAACAGGTGGTAATAAAAATAAAAAGAAATAAAATAACAATTTATGTTATTTTATTATTTCTATAAAATTCCCAAAAACTATATTTTTCTCCCAACCCACTGCAATTGAAGTGATGCTTCCCTTAAGAGAATCATGGCGCTACTGATTCAATGGTACCCTCTAAATTTTAATCCATGCACCATTTCAAAAAATAGAAAATTTCACACACACATTTATTTAGCGTACCCAAAAAAATTTCAGAAAATATTTTCAGGAACATCGGACCTCTGAATTACACGCCGTCAATTTTCACAGACTCAAAAAATACCAAGTAATTTAAAAAAATTACATGGAATTTTCCAGGTCTTTACATACTTATTGAGTAAAAAACTATAATATCCATCTAATCTGATGAAACCCATGTATCAAACATTCTTCTGGATTTCTATGAAAAAAACACATCTTGAATATAATCATGATCCACTAAGATATCCTTCTCAAAAATAACATGTCCCAAAACTATCACCTTTTCAATTACGAAATGAATATTAGATAAATTTACTTGAATATGATGGTATTTAAATATCTAATGGAAAATATTCAAATGCTGAACAAGATCCTTATCTAATATATAATATAAATTAACACAATCCCTAACAACAACAACAAATGAATTTAGAAATAATTGATAATTTGATTTATTAAATCTATAAACACTTAAGGAGTGTTATTAGGGCCAAGCAGAATGTATAGATGCAAATAATTCTTATAAATGCTCCAAAAAAATCAAGAAAATATCTTCCTTCCAGACTCCCAACTTATGGTACCCATATCACAGATCAATTTTAAAAAACCAATAAGCCCCATATTTTTACATAGAAGGTTTTAAATCCTTTGAAAGGGATATTTTTAAAGAATATATCATCCGATTAGGATTCCAATAATAGATGTAAAGCTAAAAAATCCCACCCACCTCCTTTATAAGTGGAGTTAGTGATTAAGATGGTGATTTTATATGGAAAGTAAATCACTAAGAAATAATATCCTTATATTGAACATTTATTTCATTAAATTTAACAGGTTTCATAAAATATAAAGGTTAAGAGATGAACCTTATCCTTGGAAGAAAATATATACTGAAATAAACCTTCCTCTAATGTGGAAACCCTTATAAATAATCTAGGAGGATATCATGATTCTCACTCACCACAACATGAAGATGGATGATATAATTTTGATCTATATCATCGAGAAACATTTCTATGAACTATAATGAGATCTTATTAGATCTAGAGATAATGTGTATATGCCTATAAAATCATGGGTCCCACTCACCTTGAAATACATGAGTGAATCAATTTGAAGAGTGAATTCAAACTCGATAACATTATAAATTGATAAGAGGTTTTTAAATAATTATCCAACCCTTTCCAGTGATAAGATCAATAATGTTGAGGTCAAGAAATATTATGAGAAATTTCATTCCATGATCAGAAACCATCATCTAACACTCCAAAAATCTATAACACTATTCAGAATTTCATCCCAAATGGGTTGAAAGAGTCAAAATGAAATGTTTATGATCTGAACACTAGATGAACACGTGCATAAACTTTGATGAAAAAAATAAATGATATTAAACCATGTTAAATAAATACATAACCATAGAGTATGAAATAAACCTTATACCTCTCATACTAATTGGTTTTTCCTTAAACTAATTCGGTTCCCACAATACTAGAATATACATCCATCTTCAAGTTTCACCTTATTTACAGCCTAAGAATCACTCGTGGGATGAGGCCTATATCCTATCACATTTTTTCTAATATAGAAAATTAGAGACCTTCATTAAGGTGTATCCATATATACTGTCTTGATATTATCTATCATAGAAATAATTAATATGACTGGATTTCCAAAATGAGTTCCACACCCTGGGTGCTTCCCTATAATCAGGTTTTAGTTGTCTGTTTCTTGCACATTGCTAATATTCCACCAGAACAATTCATGTGCATTATAACTAAAAAATTTCTCTACCATGGTGCATGTAACCATGCTCCCACTATTGACAGGAAAAAAACTAAGGTGTGATGCCACTATCACTGATACTCTGAAGAGACCAATCTTCCTATATATATCCTCATAATATATAGCTTCATTTTCTATAACCTCTGTGAATATTGGTGAGAGAATAAGAATCCTCATAGAGAAAATTTCTGATCTAAAACCCATATTGATCTTCCACACCTTGATATATTCGTTGGAAGCATGATATATAGATAAATTCACCAACTTGAAAAATGAAGTAGCAAAATCTAAGACATAAAAATCTCCCAACACCAAATAAAGGAACTATCGTATCTTCACTACTCATAATTTCTTAGGATATATTTTTTTATTGGAGGATGTCATGAATGTAGTTCAGGTGACCTATTCTTAAAACGTGACATGAAAATAGATTCAAAACAATTCGTTCTTACACATTTTAGCATAAAATAGGTGATGATGACCCTAGATTATTCCATAGTTTTTAGATTGTGGATGATCCTTTAAATCCACTTCTTCCATTATTCATATTCATGGGGTCTCATTTCATAATGATATATTGGAGAATACAAATTAGTCAATTTAGAGGTTTTTTCCACCCTATGATCTAGATCATTACTAATGATATGGACTATATATTGGATCATTCAAATAATATCTTCAACCAATATTATGTCAACCGTAGGATTTTATTATGGGGATTTATCCACAACTTCTTCTCTAGCAGCCATGATATGTTATTTTTGAAAGTTCAAGTATATATATAATAAGACAGTGAAACCCTTTTAGAAAATAATTAGATTCATTTATTTTAAAAATAATTTATAATAAAAAATCCCAAAAGGAAAAAACTACAAAAAAAAGTTCATAAAAAACACCAAACACCCAATGGTAACTTGAGGTTTTTCGTGAATGTGATCTAGACTTGCACACTACCACACAACCTATCGAGTTATAATTAAACTATCTCTAGTCTATATAAAATAATATATTTAATAGGCTTAAAATAAATATTATTTCATGCCTTTATGATAACTTTTACCTTTGATACAAATTTATAAATTACCAACTTTGTTTAAATAGGAATGTAATCCAAATTGGCGCACCATTAGGCTTGAAGCACGTTTTTAATCACTGTGGGATAGAGATAAGAACATGTGTATCATAAAAATAAAAATTATAAAAATTTCACTCTCAATGGATAAGTGAAAATAAAAAAACTAAAAAGGTATAATAGAAGATATCATAACGAATCAAATTTCAGGAACTATCAAGCCATTAAGGTAACATCCCAAAAGAAGATTACAATGTCTAAAAGAAGAAATTGAAGACCATAAACATATAAGTCATAAAAACCCATGGTTCCATATCCATGTGATCATTTTTCATCACCATCCCATCACACTAGAAAGGAAACATGATCTATGAGATTTTCCTCCACATGACACTCTTGACAATTAATGTATCCTAAAATCCTACGCTATATATTCCAAAAAAATATATATATGTTGTGAGAGATAATGATCAAAAAAACCGCTATGAATATAAAAAAAATGATGCTCATCAATATATAAAATCTTTTATAAACTATATTTCTAAAATATTTATAGAATAAAAAATTTTCCAATACAAAATTTTAATTTTCATTATTTATTAAAAAATCTCATATTCCAATAAATAAAGAAATATGGAAATATACATTTCAAGGGAATAATAAGATATAATAAAAAATTATATTCCATCAATATCCATGTCAATTTCATTTGGGAAAATAATCATACTAATTGACCGTGAATTTGAGTTTTCCAAATAGCACCAAATACAATCCACATAATGTATGTTTACAAAACTAAGTTAAAGATGAGAAAATAATCCTGAATAACTGCATACTAATATATCGTAACTTGAGTCCCTCATAATGGAACCCCACATCAAACCAAGTTTTCATGGTAACTTCCCATAGTGAAAGATAACTCCACAAGAGATCATGTACATTTTGTTACCCTTATAACCCAAGGTCTTCAATTTTGTTATTACATCATAATTATATTCATGGAAGAAAATTATTTTATCAAAAAAAATCCAAGATAAAAAATACATTTCAATTCCATTACAAAATTTTTATAAAACATTTTTTTTAGTTTCCACAATACATCGACGAATGAAAAAATAATTTCATTTGAATTCCAAAATTGTCGAATTTTATCAATAACATCATGTGAATAAATTATATTTTTCAAGGAAATAAAATTTGAAACAATCTCTAATGACACCAATGACAAATTTCAATTTCAATACACTTTTTCATAAACCATACAAAATGAATGAATGACAATAAAAGGAAAGACAAGGGAAATACCATATTATAGAGACACCATCCTCGCCAATAATGAAAAATTATTCCATTCAAAACATATGATATGAAATGAAAAGATATGGTATTTATGAGCATATATGTATAAATAAAATAAAAAAACTTTCATCCATGACCTTAAAACCAAAAATCACTTACGAATTTGGTTCCAAAGGACAAAGGAAAATAGAGATCAAGGATATATCTATGTGTACGAGAAGAAATTGAGAGAAAACCCAATCCTACTATATAATATTGATGAAAAATGAGTATGTCTCATTAAACAATAAAAGGGAGGGTCCCCAATTGCGTCATTGATGGATTATTTAAAAATAAAAGGGGATTTGGTGGGACATAGAGTTTAAAAAGATATTTGGAATCAGTGTATTTTTATATTTTATGAATTTTAGATCTAGTTTCACTATTTGAAAATCCATGTGCTAACCATGTGGTATTCAATGAACATTGAGAAACAAAATGGCACAATTTCATGGTAAAATATATATAGTTATAGAAACAATTTTAAATTCATGTGGTTCCATCTGAAATAAATACATCATATTTCATGGGATTCTTGGCATCTCAGATGATTTGAAAACAAGTGATCAATACATGGTAATCCCCACTGGAACTCATAAATAAAATTTTAAAAGTTACCATATGGTTATAAATATTTATATCCTGGCCCTATTTCCATAAAACTCCAAATTTTCATCCTATGATTCATGAAGGACACTTTAACCTCACAAGAGATAAACTATGCTTTAAATTTACAATATATGTGACCTAGAGGGCATCAAATTGTTCAATAAATATTAGAAACGTTCTTCTAAATGAGAATTGGTGTGGGTGAATGGTTAATGTATCCAATATCAATGACCTTGGATGCATGGACTATTTTCATCTTGATTCTTAGTATGTATAAAAAGTTTGAGTAAATTAACAAAAAATGATTCATTTTAATGTTATAAAAATAAATACATTGGATTTTAGATTTGGGAAAATGACCTCTTTAATGAAATTTAAACCCAATATATATTTATATATAAATGATGTGAAAAAATGGATGTATTATATTGTGCTGGAAGATGAACCTAATATCAATCAATAACTTTAGTATTGTAAAGTTGATTTTAATAGAATTTCAGTATCTCTAGTTAGTTCTGCATGAACACATGTTCTAGAAGAAAATGATATAAAAATAGGAATATTTTTTATTGGAATTCATATCCATGAATTTTATCTAAGTCCAAATGTACCATAAATCATAGGGACATTTGATGAAGGGGGAAGATATTATTATTATGTTGTTTTGGAAGGAGCATTGCCTAGTTATTTAGTTGTTTCTAACAGATAATGAATAATTTTGAAAATGTAAATTCCTAACACATATTATATAATTATTATGGACTATTTTTATCCCAAATGACTAAATAAATATGCATGTATTAGTTAAAAAACACTTTCTATCTACAATTACGGAGGAAAGTTTAGTTTTGGATGTCATTCATGAATTGGATTGTGTGGGTTTATCAAAAATAATTTTTCTATTTTTTTAGGAGACAATGATTTAGAATATGATATTAATGGTTAAAGAAAAATCATGCATAATGAAAAATTATTATAGAATGAAAGTTAATATAGTATAATTTAAATAATTGACACTATAAGAATGTGTTCCAAGATTGAATCATCATCACACATATCTTATATATGTATGAAACGCTCAGTAAGTATTATAATATGAAATGGAATGAATTTAAAAAAGATTAGTAATATAGACGTTTGGAGATGATAAATCATTGGAAATATAAAAAATATTTACTTGAGGATGATCTGGAGACAATGGATTAATGGGAAATTGATGGATTGTTAGTCATATTAAATCAATAATAAAATGAATATATTAAAAAAGATCATATTGAAGAATATCATAATTCTAATAGCTAGAAATTTAATACTATAAAAATCATAAAGAACATTAAATGTATAATGAGGATACATATATGTCAAATGTTTATTGTACATCATCATTTTTATGCTTTATATATTACATGATTTATAAAATGTTGGATATTACTCATTCATTTTGGATTTGTTATTAGTTTCATGGAAAATTAGGGAAAACTACACTATAATGTTTTTGAAGGGATACTTTGGTACCAAAATGGTTTCAAAATTATGGATATATTTCATCCTAATAAATTATTTGGTAAAATTTTTCATTGACATATAAATTTATAATGATATAAATAATCTAAATGGTACCTTAGGATTCTTTTTTAAATATGGTGTGAATTCTATAAGATGTATTCCAAAAACACAGCCAATAGTAGAACTACTAAACATTTGAATATTGTATTTTACATCAATAGTAGTAGGTGAGGAGATGATATAGTTAAATGTTTTCTTATAGGAACAATAAAGGATGTATGTAAATAAATAATTATAATATGATAGTCATAGTGTTGATAAATATGTGAACAATCTGGTGTTTTGCCCATGAAAATAAGTCATTCGGTTGAATATATCATTTAATTCATAATCTCATTGATGATGGGGAACTATACATATTGAATATATAATAAATATTTAATAAAAATAATAGTCTATAGAAGGTCGTAGTCTAGGAATTTTTGAGAAAAATATTTCACTCAATGGGACATGGATGACCTATATGATATTTTTGGAGACTCATGAAACATTACATCTATAGTAATGAAGGTTTAAAATTCATATATGATCCAAATGGAGTAGTATTTAAGATAACAATAGAAGTATGATGTTAATGATTATTTGGATGTATTAATGATATATGTGTTTCCTTAGTGGAATAATATCTTCTAGAATGATTGTATTAAGAGGACATATTATAGACATGTTTAAAATCGTTTTATCATAACCATATATTTCTATAAGAATACATTTGTGATGACTTAGATACTGAATCATATGGTAGTGTGAAATGACAAAAATATCAAGAGGATTGATTTATTAAATATTTAATGACATTGGTAGGATTAGATTTGACGAATACATTAGAATAACTCATTGGATTTGTATAATTTTTGTTAGAAACATATTATAGATATGTAATATTATTATAGATGAAAGGAATTATTCAATAATAATTATGTGTTATTCAATTTATTTTAACTAGAATCAATTATTGAATTTCTTCATATGTTCGTAGATCTATGAAGACTAATAAGTGATTGAGCTTACCATAAATATATTATCAAAATGCATTGGGATCAACTATCCGTGAAATTATATAATTAAACTAAAGGGATATCATTTTCAAAGAACATGTAATTTTTATATTTTTCTATCATTATTTAAAATGTTTTTATTTTTTTGTATTGTTATATTGGGTTACATTTTGAACAATTTATTGTCATTTTTTGTTCTATATTGGTCGAAGGTTAATTTTTCATACCTCTTGTGTTTGTTTTTTAAAAGTCATTGATATCAAGATTATTTTATTGAATATAGTGGATAGTAATTTTATTTTATTAATATTCAAATTATTTTAATCATATTTTGAATATATTTTTGAACATGGTGATTTTTTGGAGTTTAGAGATATTTCTTAATAGTTAAACACCGCCTGGTATTAGGGTTCCCATAGCATGCATGTTTTTTAATGAAACTGTGTGCCTGATGTGGTTTCTTTCTGGTCACCATACTACCATGATTCACTAATCCATATATGTTACCCATAAGACATGGTTTCTTATAGAGTAACCCTATGGAGTATCATGGTGGATTATGTGTCACATTTATATTCCCATGTAATTTATACTTCCCCTATGGTTATTTGTTTGATCATAATATTGTTGTAATGATTGGAAGAATTTTTTTCAATGATTGTGATAATAATATTTGATAACTATCCAATGGATAATATAAATATTAATGAAATGGAACATTCTCATGAGGTTTTTTCAAGAGATCAAGTCATATCATCAAGACACCCAAGTTATAATTCAAATGATCCACACTTTGTCCTCAAAGGTTATATATCAATATCCATTCACTCATGTAACCCTTCTAGGATACCTCACATATTCAAAATTATATGAAAAATGGAACCCATAACATTACATTTAGATACTTCCCTATTTTTCATTCTTAGAACCCATTCCCCTTGCTCATCAAATTAGGTGAATGTACATATAGTTACAAAAACTGGGTTCACCTACATCTACTTTTCCAATTATAGTTCTCATCCATCATCCAAAATTACTTCATCAATGCACTACAGTAAACTCTTATATGAAGGAATCACTTGGCCTATATAAAATTCTTTTGTGTAAATAATTTTTCATAGCTAACTATGTGGTTGAAACTAGGTTCATAAATGCTCATCATAGAACTATTTTACTAGAAAAAATAATCAATGTGCCTAACATAGATAAACCTCCTCCACATTTCCCTATTTTTCTTTTCATTGTTATGAATATGTAGATAATTCTTTTCTATCATGTATAAAATTTATTATTGTAATTAAAAAATATGTTTGAAATATCTCATTCATTTTCCTCCAGAAATTGTGAGGAACTCATGATTGAATCAATCATGTATTCCCAGAAATATGGACATTCCCTTTCAGATGACACATGGAATGTAATCTGACATAGTCTACTTAGGTCACTATACATGGTTATTTAAAAATAAATATATGTACATCAAGATATAAATCATCCCGTTAAACCACTTTTATTGTCTAATAAATGAGGCATAAATAAAAATGAGATACTTATTGGTCCATAGTACAAATATAATTTCACCTAAGAAATATTTCAAAATAAACCATAAAGGGTTGATGATAAGTAAGTCCCGCATCAAGAATTTATTATCACGAGGATATATTTGCATGATTATTTATGAATTAAAGAATCAAGATGTTGGTACTAGATTTATGAACTTAAAATAAATGATGTAATTTTCTTGGATACATTATCTTTTATGTCAATTCATCACTCCTGGATGCATGACACAAAAATTCCATTCATTTTTCGATTACAAAAATCATTATGGGGAAGAAATTATAAATGATGTTATAATAAAAAAATGAACTATAGTGGTCTTTATCAATTTAATTTAAACTTTTCTATGTGACTCCTTAAATAAAATTAATCATTATATTTTTTTCAGCAATAAATATAGGAAATCCTTCTGAAGAGAGAAAAAACAGCTCCATAACATTTATCACCAACCAAGACGTGTATTTATGAGAGTCACCCACATTATATAGTCATACACAATAATTTATTTGTAATAATTTTTAAAGGATAAACATTCATAACAATAAAAATATAACCTTATTTATATTAATTTATTCAAAAAGGAAAAAGAAAAAATCTATTTATTTCATGAAAAGGTAAACATAATTTGTTACAAGGAATGATTTCAAGAATATAACTATAATATATAGGATATTACTAAACAAGGTAATGAGAACCTTCCAATTATGACAAGACATCTCATCCTATTTCATTAAATTCATAATTCGAATAATCTATAGTTTACCTGGTTAAACAAGTTCCTTTGGAAGGTAGGTTTCTATATAGATAAACTATGGAAAAAATAAGGTTAGAATAGTTAAATCGTGTTATATGAATGATTAAAAATGGAAATAAAATGGAAAACCATTCCAAAACATTTTTTTATAACTACTCGTAAAACACCATCCATCCTATAAAATAAATATCAAAATAAAGTGTAATTGTTCAGCCATCATTGGTCTCCCCACCATGTATGTATTTCATCATTATAATACATTTATCATTTAATAACTAATTAAAATTTAGATATTATATTAAAATGGATGATTCATTAACACTATGTAGTTATACATTATTATTACCATCCACTATATCTATTATAATTTATGCGAACACCCCCACCAATTTAATCTATACTATATGTTCAATAGAAAAAAAAATTCAATTTCATTATACTCAAAGAATTTACCCCTGATTTTACATTATCCGATGAAAAATTAATTTCCAAATTCAATAATTCATTAAAATCTACACACCTATGATATATTATGTTTTCATCCATAAATGTGAAACTGAACATAAAACTTATATGATCTATATAAACAATAATTTTCTTTAAAAAAAATTCCATTAACATTTTATCACAATATCAATTTAATCCAACTCCAATCATGAATAGGTTAGTTGTTATCATGAGTTATTTTTTTCCTAGAAACATCATTAATTATATTTGATCAATGAGTCAAAATAAGATTTATATAAAAACATGATGCATCATAGTAAGCCATAAAATATAAATTCCATTTAAAGGGATTATAAAATTGGATTAAGAAGACTTATTTTTTAATTCTCTAATTTCATCATAGAACTACATATTTTAATCAATCATACAATTATTCTATCTAAAAGATGTGTTGTAAAAATATAACTTTATAAAATAATAAATATATATCTGGTAATGTCCTTTGAATTCTTGTAAAATTTATATTATAAATAAATACTAGTGAAAGTAAAAGGTAAAAACATATAATTTTAGTTATTCATCATATATTCATTTTTTATTGTACAATATGTCACATTAATTTTACATTATGTATCCCAATGTAATATTACAAAAAAAGTATGGATCTTATTCATTTATGAGGTTTATAAGAAAATCACTAGATAAATCCAAATATCTACCTTTTTATTAACATATTGTTATTTTATCTTAATACACAACCAAAATGGTATTTTTTTGTTTCAAAATGAATTTAATTATTACTTCCATAAAAATAAAATATATGTTGGTAAATCTAAATCCAATGACTGAACAATCATATCAAACTTATTAATATAAAAATTCTATTTTAAAAGTATCAAATTACATAAATATGATTCTACAACACCAATGAATAAAAAATTAAGATTGATGAACCAATATTATTTTAGTTGATAATAGTGTTGGAGAGAAAATTTAAATTAAATCCTGATAAATTTAGATTAAATATATATTAAGGATTGGATGAATAAAATAAAAAAAATTATCTTATGATGTGTTGCTTACATAATTATTATTTTCAGACAACAGTGCATCAAGTTTCATGATTAAATATAATTATTAGTTTTATTAGTGATTTCGTATTATACAACTTTTCAGTATGATAATTTTTGAGATTTTATATAATTGATGTTGAGTTGGAGGAAAAATAATGAGTAAATTCTTATAGGGAATAATCCATGTATTGTTATTTAAAATTTATTTATGTGGTTAATATATGAAAATGGAAAGATAATTAATCAATTTTAAATAAAAACGGTCATGGTCTGTTTTCAACCATGCATTGTGGCTAACCATGAGAATGAAACATTATTATGTACTATTAAATTATATTATTATTGTTTATAACATAAAAAAATCCATTATTATGGTAGAAATGGATTGGGAAAGTGGTTGGGTAATGTGGATGATTAAATATGAGGATCTTCATAAAAATAGAATTATTTAATATTATTATAGAATTAGAAACCGTATATATTGAAATGAATAAGAAACATGAATGCACTCAATATGAGAGGAAACATTGGTTGTCACATCAAATTAGTGTACACCTCTCTTCAGTTATCCTCTATCTCTATTCTATTTAGAACTATTGTTCATTTTATCATCAAGAATATCATATGTTCAGTGGTGTAATCTATATTAATTCTCATAACCATAATTAATTGACAAGAAAAAATGATTAATATTTAATGAAATATTGAATCATTCTATATATGTACAATAGGGAAATTACATTAAGGGGGAATCTACAAACCATCCCCTTCAATCATTCCCTAGCCTTATATGATAATTCATTATCTTTCATTGTCAAAATCATGATTAAATTTATCAACTATTAAATCTTTGAGACTAGAAAATATTTTCCCTTAAATCTAATGAAAAGTTCAGAAAAAGACATAATGGAATCTCCTGGTTATGGCTTTAACCGTTAAAATTGTTTCCCCAAAAAAAATTATAATTTTCAAAGAGATACAACATTAACAATGACTCAAAAAACCTCTAATGTATCAACAATCACAATTTATTGAAAGATGACATTATGGATCACCGTTTTATATGTATTTAATTTAGAGTAAATTTAGAATCAATTAGAGAAAATTACTCTTCCACATGATATTTGTTTATTGAATTTGTTGTATTATAAGTCTTTTAGGATATATGGTAGTTTTTGGTCTATAAATATATCTCACTTGGAACTTATTGGACCCATTCAGTGATGTTGGTAAGCTTTATATGTGATTCCTTATATATATAGTTCTCATAAGATTTTTTCCAATTTCACAAAAATATAACTCTTTTATTTGATTTCCAATTAAAGTGGTTTCTAGTAATATTTCCACCCATATTGAGCATAGGGATTGTGTCACACTACACAAAAATATTATACAATAAAAAAGGAAACCCATGTATTGAAAATAGAAAAAATAATATTATATCTAAATGAAAATAATGAAGAAAAATAATTAACCAGGGGTGATTTCAATGGTAAGTTCGGAATTTGTTTTCTTGAAATGATTCCAAAACCATGATGCGACGTTGGGAATCATAAAATTTAAAGGATGTATGTTAATTTTTACAATTTATAAACATGGAACCCTAACTAGAATGAAAATATGTTTACTTTAGGGACTATGAACCCTAAGGTAAAAACACAAAGAAAATGTGGATCATAGGCTAATATATAATTCATGATAATTTATTTAGAGAAAAATATTAAAAAGGAATCATTTGCAAATAGATTTCATAACATGGTAAAAATTGATGATGATTAAAGTGAAAAGTGAAATAATGAGTCTATAGAAACTAGATATGATGAACTGATATAAAGGATTGATTTTAGATTATGTTTCAAAAAAATATGATTTACTAATCTTATGAATCAAAATTATGAACTAAATTTATATTCCCTGAATGTAACTAACATAACATGGTGGTTTATAATTAAAATAAAAAAATTAGTTATTTAATATAATCAAGGTAACCAAATAAGTTCTTGATAAAATAATTTCTATAAATAATAAAAGTTGAATATTATGGCTCGTGATTATTGTATAATTATAATACATAACATTAGGGTTTTAGATTAATAAATTCAACTCCCTCTGGGTGACTAAAGATAATGATTGATTAGACTCAATTAGTTACTAGTCCCCCATATATGATTCACATGTTTATTTAATCATTAAATATAAAAACCCACATCTTAATTACAATCAACTATTGAATAAGTGAATTAAACAATTGTTGGAATAGTCACAAATATGAGTGAAATACAATATAAATAGGAGAATAATATTATTAAGTTAAATGAAAAAAAAGGTTTAGTTTCAATAAAAAGAACATAATTTTCAAACATGTTTTAATATCAAATCCCCGTGTAAGAAATAGAGAAATTTATATTCCCAACCAAAATGGATAAATTTACTCCTCTTATTCATTAGGTTTTATCCATAATTTTCCACTTTTAACATTAATTTAGAAATATCATTCCATAATAATATTTAATCATAAAAAATTAGGCCAATAAAAATATACGTCTGGTCACCACCACAATTGAGCCATTGTGAATGTGTTATAACCATGTTAAATCCCTAAGATTTTTTACCAAATTTAGAACAAGATTATTAATTTAATGGTTTATAACATCATGGATTGAAAAAATTTCCATTGGAAATTTTTATTATCCAAATGATCATATTGTAATAATTTGACACTAGCAGAGTTACCCTTACACAAAAAATAACTTCTTATATATATATCACGCTTTACTTGTCAAATCTTCATAATTCATTCTTAATAAAAGTTCCATAAATCCCCAGAAACATATAATGCAGTTAATGTATCACTGGTTTGAACTAGTACATTTCTAAATAATTACCCAACATTTCAAATTTCTTGTTACATATTAGCCTAGGTAAAGTCTAAAATGTCTTAGTGAGGTGATATTATTAACTTAAAATAATAAAGAAAAATTCCATATATATCAAAGTAGATTACTTAATTATCGTATTTTTTGAAACACGAGAACACATCATGACACAAATTCTTAATAGTATTTCTAAACAACTATAATAATTCTAATATTCATACTTCTATTAGAATAACATAGGCATGATCCCATGGGTTTCATAATAGTTCCTATTATAACATTACTCCTCAAATTCCATTTATCTTTAATCGCGCAATGATATAATGGTTGAAATGTTATTTAGTTATTCTCCCATCAAAATTTTCCAAAACTCTAATAACAATCATAAATAAATAATTTGAAAGATATAATTTTAAAATATTATTACTAGTAGTATAGTATAAATAAATAATACCAATTAATTCTAAATGTTATGAAATATTTTGATTCACCTTTAGAAAAACTATTAACGCGTGTTATTAATGTCTAAAATAAAAAAATAAATTTTAATACATAATACCTAGATTTTTTTTGGATATTTATTTTTAAATTAATGGGGTTAAATAAAAATATTTCAATTTTCCTTTTAATTGTTGAAATTCTCATCATGTTTAAAATTGTGACATAAATTTATTAGATTACATTTAAATACTTGAAAATATATATTGAACCCACCTGATGAATAAAATGATAAAAATGGTCCAATACTATGATTATAATAATTTTCAATGTTATTTATATCATCTATAACTAGTAATAAATATGTAATGATAAATTATTTTTTAAAAAAGTTATGTTTCATTTCCATTGAAAATATCATTGGAAATATGAACCCTCATTTCATTATTAAATTTTTTTATGTAAGAATTTTAGATGATGTATAGATATAATCATACAATATAAGATACTTTATTAAATAAAACGTAATTACTAAACACTTTTTAATGAAATATATTCTAAAAAATAATTATGTGATAGTTGATTATGAATTTTTTAATGGATACATTTCGGATGAAGATGGTGATAATGAGTTTATATCCCCTTTTGCATTGAAATCTTGGTTTTAATTAATTTATTCATTCATTATTTCTTTATAAATATGTTATAAAATTTGAAAAAACCATAAATATAAATTATGTCCTTTTTTTAATTAGAGATATACTACTTAAGGGCTGATATTTTAAATAATACAATGAAATTTATAAGTTTATTTTTTATGTTAGAAAATACATTTATTAAGGTATGTTTATAGGGATATATTATATGAAATCTAATGGAATATTATTTGCAAATAAACTGGTTCTTTATATAATAATTTTTTGATTAATGAATTGTACTTGAACTAATTTAATTCAAAATGTATTCTTTTGTATTTTAATCTTTATGTAATAATTTTTTACAGTACAAGATAATGTGTTGAGAAAAAATAATTGATAGTTCATTATTCATTAAGGATAAAAATATATATATTACATATTCATTTTATTTATATAATTTCACATTGATCATAGATATATTGTAGATTGATAAATATTACCATTCTGATATATGGGAATTAATATTATAATTATACCTGTCTTCCACATGAAGAATAGTATACACATAAAAATAGAAATGTCATTTTTAAAGAATCTCTTCAAGGACATAGATTTTTAAAAGTTTTAAATAGTTTATTTCAAAAGGGATTTATGAATATTATATTCCCAATATTCATATCGATACTTATTCATAAATGGAAAAAAATACAATATGGGATATTTTTTCGATAATGTAGATATGAGTTTTGACCTCATACTTAATCAAAACATAAGGGGAGATTTTTTAGATGATAAATTATAAGTCACTATCAATATTTTTCTTTTTTAGATAACAATATAAAACATAATTTCCAACGAATTTACATCTCCAATTTTATGATCAAATGTTAGTGTTGTGTATAAAATAATTTATAATGAAAATTATAACAAATTAGTTTAATAAAGTTTTGAGTGATGAATAAGTTGACAAAGGGTAAATATACTGGTTTTAAAATCAAATTAATTAATTATTTAATGTTAAATTAAATACAACCATTGTTTCATTTCCATGTTTTATATTTTTTATTGAATAGAATAATATAATTTATGCAAATTAGTGATAGTTGTGATGTTTAAGAATGTATTTGAATATGAAAATATTCTGTATTAATGGAGTACTATGAAATGGGTTGAAAAATATTAGTTACATAATGTGAGAACTAAATGATTGAAAATAATAAATTAAGAAGGAAATATAATAATTTTGTGAATAAATAAAAGTCTATTTAATAGGTAATATCTTTTAGAGGTTGATTGAATGAATACTTATAAATATTGTATAATATAGAAATGAAAGAATTTATATAATGAATAATTTTTTATAAAACGTATTAATAAATAATATTTTTTATACATTATGATTTCTAGATATTATAAATATTTCATAAATTAGTTTTTTAGTATTTTATTTTATGGATGATAAAATATTGATAAATTTATTACTAGATATATTGAAAAATAATTTTATATTTAAAGATGTGAAACTTTTATATATGTAAATGTGTTCGAGATAAGAAAATAGAGAATGAATAATTAATTATGATATAATATTTCTATTGATTGACATAAAAGTGAATATATATTTGATATAATGATTATTAGAAGAGACGAAACAAAAAATCTAGACTAGTAGGTACCAAAAAGGTTATAAAGAAGAGTAAAATGATTATATTTTTCATTTCACCATATCAGATATAGAAAAAATAAAAATATAATTATATATCCAACAAATTATGTCAATCATATTAAGAAATTGTAAATTTTATATCACTAAATAAATATTAGTGTCTGTGGGAAATCTTATAAAGATAAGTATTTCTAAAATATCAAATGATTTTACATTTCCCGTTTTTGTTTGAAAATAATATAATATTTTTGATTTTGAGTTATTGGATAGTAACCATTCAATACTAAAGTGTTTTAAATCTTATAAAGTATTAATCCAATGAAATTATCACTCCCCATGTCCATTTTAATTTTATCTATATATTCAATAATATTACTAACGTATTATTAGATGTTTTATCAAATCGACAACAATGATTAAACATTGGTTTTCCTAAGACATATGGAATAATGTTCATAGTAATTCTCTTAAAATAATTAAACTTTCTATATATATAATTAGAATCCCATTTTCTTATCACCACCACAATCCCATAAATATAAATCTGAAAATAACATATAAAAATATGGTGTGTGGATAAAAATATATTCAATTTCCTTATCCCCAAGAACTTATGTCTCTATATGAGAAATGAATTTTAATAATTTTATGAATGAAACAAACAAATATTATATAAACATGATAAAATCATAATTTCAATCAATGGATAACATTTCATATTCACCGACCATAATAAATTAGACATTTCTTGCTACCAAGTGGTTTGCAGCACAATGTCACAAAAAACATATCCATCTTAAAAAATCTGATGGAATAATAATATACCAAATTTAGATTACAAAATATTAAAAAATTGGGTATAATGGTTACAAAAATATTATTAAAATGAATCATTAATACCCTTAAAACCTATATAGTCGCATTTTTATTATTACTAAGAACTTTTTCTAAAATAACACACACCAAATTGTTAGTTATTGAACCCCTAATGCCATATATATATGTCATCTAAAAACTTATATCAAACTAATTACCCAAAAAATCATTTTTGAAACCATAAAATTAATTATATCATCTTTTATATTATTGAAGGATACCAACCTTTCCTAGAGAAATATTTTTCTAAATTCTAGGTACTCATTTCCCTTATAATATTGCAAATAAGGTCGGTATTTTTTGCAGTCTATTTTAGGAGAAAATATTTAATTTTTCAAGCTTAAGGGTATGTGAATGGTTGGATAATGATTAGGTAAAACCATGTAGTTTGGACTCGGAAACTGTGCACCCTATTTTAAAGAACCTGAGGTAGCGATTGGTTGGCACATATTTCATTCAAACTAAGAGGACACTCTCCCAAAAAAATAGAAACATGAAACAGTGTGGGTATGAATTACTGGCACACAATTTTACAAATTATGTGATATTTTGTATAAACAATGCACTGATAATAAGTTGTGCCCAATTTTACACATTGTGAGACTCATATTAAGAAATTTTATGTACGAGTATTTAATTAACAACAAATTTATTTTAAATTTTCACTCCTAATATTGGATTTAATTTAGCACGACTCATACCAAACCTAATTCATATTATCTTGTAAGTCCCTCGAATTATTTCATGGATCCTAGAACCATTTTATATATGAATCAATGATTTGACTGAATGATCAACTTCTCATTGATATGTGATTTCTTCCCAAATAGTTTTCCTCTCTCTCGTATCCCTATTTCCATATGAAGATGAATCATTATTATTCCATTTTATATTGTTTAGATATACGATTTAATGGATGTTAATTTGTTGGATATTGTTCTCAGGATTTGTTTCTAGAAATTATGCATCATTTTGATATTGATCTTTCCTCTTCAATTTGTAAATTTCTAGTTATTAGAATGTGTGTAAAATATCGTGATATAGGTGTTTTAATTTCTAATTCCCATAGTATTGATTATAATTGAATGTATGTATTTGTGAGAATGATTTTGCACATGTGGAAATCGAATCTTCAATTGGAATAGTTAATTGGTTAATTAATTATTTAATGGTTTGTGGAAATGATTGAATAAAGGGCATATTAATGTGGTTGAATACTGTGATTAAGAAATTGGTGGGATATTGTGATTTTGATACTTTTTAATTGAAGGGTTTATTTAATTTGACTAATAATTAGAATCAATCAATTGTTTTTATTAACCATGATGGGTTAATGAATTATGTTCTCCCAATAAAGTTTAATACCATGAGAGGAGGGAGTCTAGTGAATTGGGGTATAGAATATTAAAACAACCTCCCCTTCGGATCTTATTTAATTCATAAACAAAAAGGTCTTTTCCCAATTTCTAGTAGAAATATATAAATATAAATAAAATCATGCACAATACAAGGTGATTTTAATTGGTTCACATTCATTTCTCTACGTCCAAGGATCATACACTAACTATGCACCGATGTACCAAATTTAATAATGCTCACATCCAGTCCATGGTTCAAGAAATATCACTTCAACATTTATGATGAATGCCTTTATAATTTTTAGGTAAATATCACTACTTCTCAAGTGTCACTCCTTCAATTGTTTTCAATGGATCATACCAAGGGAAATGATCGCCTTATTCCTCTTCCATTAATCACCCTTCTAGAATAGATTCACACCCAATTTATGGACATGTAGTCCCCTTAATTAGAAATAAAGAATCCATCCTCAATTATAGGTAAATTATATATTTAATTACCACATTAATATTCATGAGTAATATCACTTTACCATTGATTTTTTGGGAAATGCCTTGTTAATACATTTGTGATGCTCAGTTCCTTCTCAAAATTATGAAATTATTGGCAAGTGTAAATAGCCTTCATGAACCCAAAAAGTTCAAAAAATCACACCTCTTTCCCAAATCCCAACTAACATTCTCTAAAAATACTCATTTTAAATTATCATAAACATTCTCAATTATCACTTATCCTTCATGAATCACAAAAATTTTAGTCATATTTTTTTTCCTTTGTGAACATCCTTTATTCATGAACTTTTTCAAAAGAACAAGCTTCACAAATCAATTTCATGAATCTGGAGAATTATATTTTTTGTTAACTCTTTCTATTATTTTCTAACATGTGTAAAGGAATATTTATTAGCATTAACTCCCATTTATAATGATTCTATACACATAATCACTTTTTTGAAACACTCTCTATTATCGTTCATGATTTCCTCTATTTTTTAAAGTCTCCAATGAAATTTCTTTGGTCATAAAGATCTCATAGTCACAAAGAATAACAACAAATCACTGTGAATTTTCAATTCTAATTCACAATGATCCACACATTTGGAAAACCACATTAGAAAACCCCATCCTTAATTAAACACATTTATTTTCCAAATTATTATGAAGTATTCATAGAATTACATCTTTCATGATTATAGATCCATCATTAAAATTTTAGACCCCAAAAAATTTCCAATCAATAAGAAACATGAAAACCTTTTTTAAGAAATTTACTATACCAATTCCTTGGAATCCATTCCTTTTTCATGGATATTTTTCAACATTCCATGTCAAAAAACTCTCTGGAATTCCACAACTAACCATGGAAAACTAATTTGTAAATAAACACAATCAATCCAAAAAAAATCAATGTTACCTTGAGATATTTTTTCCCAATAATCACTCCTATTGTGTTTGTTGACAAAACTTCACATTGGGATATGTCATTAAATCTTCTTCCACATTTTCCCATCATTTTATTCTTGTGATTCATATTGCAGAAAAATATCTACTCAAAATAGAATCTAAGCCCACGTGAGCTGTTATCTGTAAAAGAAACAAGAGTTGCATGAAAATATCATTAATAATACACTTCATTCAACCACAACTCAACTTATTTAATAAAAAACTCCATATATCATGATTCATATACTTTTATTGATCATATTTAGATTCATCAAATTTAAAACTATCCCAATATCGATGCTCTCCCTATAAGCTTCTCCCCTATCTTGATTAATATATTTTCTCCCCTTTTAAAGCCACAATAATTTCTCCCCTTCTATTAAATAACTAAAAGAACACTTAGTTGTTGTCTTTAAATAGATTGAAGAACACAAATTAGTACATTTGTAAATATCACATCATACCTTGGGGATAAGGGATCCCACATCCACACTTTTTTAAGTGTGGCTAGTTAACTAAATTCCATGATCTAGTAAAAACTTTTAAAATTATTTTTTTGGGAAAGGAATTATGTATAATATCCACAATATGTAGTTCTATCGTAATGTAATCTGACATCACAATTCCTCATTATACCTTCTCCATGATTAAATTATATTTTATTTCAATATGAATTTTAATTGAGTGATGGGATGGTTTATTTCTAATATTTATAGCACATTAATTATTTCAATGCATTTTGGTGAGAGACTTCAATTCAACTCACATATCATCAAGTTATTGATCCGTCCATAATAACTATGTGCATGAATGAGTATCTGAAATATATTTAGCTTCTATAATGCTCAATGAAATAAAATCTTATTTCTTAATTATCAAATAAATACACAATATTCCAAGATAGAATTCACCACCTGACATCAATTTTCAATCATTTACTGATATGGACTAAGTTGAATTTGTATAGATAAATAACTCTTTTTAAACTTTTTCATTATACAAAAAACGGAAATCCATTGTTCCCTTTATATACCAAAGTATTATTATCACCACAAGAAATTCGATTTAAATGGGATTTTATTTATATCTTTACGCTTGGCATCTGGAAAAACAATATAAGGTCTTTTATGGTAAATTATAACAAACTGACATTGATTTTCCAATATTTTATCACAATAACAACATTGCCTTCATCGTCTAGTGATAGTTTCATCCAGGTATCCACCTAATTCATCATCTACATGGATGTATACATTAAAAATATTATTAGAACTCTCTTGGAGTATTTGTATTGAAAAATAAATGTTCCATTCCATCCTTTTATCACTTGTAAACTATGTAAAAACATCATTTCACCAATCTTTGACATTTTGAACATACATTTCTAGAATTTTGAAAAAAAATTCACTAAGATTCATCTAATAAAAAATATATTTTGTCATAAAAATAAACTAGTAACATAATCATTTTATTTAAATCACTATTGACAGATAGATTTTAGTCACCTCTACCACACTGAAATCCATGTTTCATCAAAAACTGAACACTCCAACAATACCATGGTATCGATGATTCTATTAGCTGATAGTGTGTTTTTCTCAGGTGAAAAAATATTTTCTCATATTCATGAATGTTAAATCCATATTTTTTCTTAATATAAGCTTCTTCATCAAGAACCCCATTTAGATATGATGACTTGAAATCTATCTAGAAAACATTGAAAATTATCTACAATTATTTGGCCAAGAATAATCTGATTTACTTTATCTTTACATCAGGTGAAAATGTCTAATCAACATTTATACCCTCTATTTGGAAGTACCATTTCACCCTAGCCATTATTTTTTTCTAATCAATTCTCTATCTTCATTCACATTATCACTGAATGTCCATTTTCTTTCGACGGAAATCAAATCTTTTGGTCTTGAAATAATCTATGATGTCTATAACATTACAATTTGATCGGGGTTTTCATTCATCTCATTAACCATGTTTTCATATCTTGTAGCATCCTAAAAACCATTAGGATCTTCCTATGATAAAAAAGATTCTTGTTATAGAGTCTTAATCATCAATTTCTCAATTGGCACTATTTGGTCACAAATTATATTTTATCAATTAATTTAAGCTCTACACTTCAACTTTCATGTAGGTGCAGATTTTACATCCTCCTACACATCATCTGTATCTTCTTTTAAATTAGTATTTTTCACATATTGTCCTCTTGATTTTCTAATGTCCACGTCAATTTCATCAGGAATCTGTTAACTGTGTTGTTAAAAAAAATTATTTTATGTTATAGTGACATAATTTATTTCAAATAATTTTACTAGCATTTTATTAGAGAATTTATATTCATTTATTTTTCATGAGTAGTAAATGAATATCCCCTAAACTAAAAATTAATTAAAATTACTATTTTCTCTTTTTAGAGAACGAAACACAGACTTCCAATGACTCGAATGTATTCCAATTTTAGCTTCATTCCATATAAAATCACATATGGATTTATTTCTTCCATTGGACACCAGAGATCCCTATTAGATATGTAGACCAATGTTAATAATGATTTCTTACATAATTTCTCTGATAGGTCCGTTTCATTAATCATTGTTCACTCCATTTTTTGATGATTTTATTCCACCTCTCAACCACTGTATTTTGTAGAGTATTTATTTCTTACGAAACATGATTCCTAATCCTGTATTTCTTGATATAATATTTCACTTTACAATTTTTTAATTCCATAAAATTTTCAGTATGAATCATCAAAATCTTCTATCCAATCAACATATTAGATTCTCTAGGATACATTTGTATCCCATTGAATGCATCAGATGTGTGGGAAATTAACAATACTCCACCCATCCTGCTATAATTGATAATTACCAGATCCTAATAACTATTTCTATCAATGGATCTAGGTGAGATAGGACTACATATATCTTCATTCAAAATTTCAAGAATTATTCTTGAATTTTTCTCTTTTTCCATGTATATCTTTATGATGATATTACCCTATTAACAAGAATCTCATGTATGAGTGTGATCAGGTGATACCTTATGGAGATCTTGATTTTCATCACATTTGACCAAATATTCTAGGGATGGTTGACTATGATGGAAAGACCATTTATTACAAAAACAATTTTATTTCTCTTTGGATAGAAAGATAAATTTTCTCCTCTTCTTACAAGGTAGGGATTCCCCTTCATTATTTTTCCTATTAGAAAAAATTCTCCATATCTTCCTTTGATGATAAAAACTTTTTAGTAATATTAATTTGATGACTTAAGTCACATAGTTGAATCATTATAAGAATTTCGTGACCGATACCATTAACAACTAAGATATTATCACCTCCCAATTATTTTCTACTAAATTTGTCATTTTTGGATCCAATAATCTTCAGGAATTTTTCATATCATAATTTGAAAAAAAATTCCTTTTAATATTATCTAATTGTAACAAGATCCTCATTAATTATCATATGATATTTTCGTCCACAATCAAGGATCCATACATCATAATGATATGATTCTTTAAGGGAAATCTCTGCAACCACTGTCTCCTTAGTTCTTTTATTTTTTACACAAATTTTAACTTCAAACCCAAATTAATTGATAATATTGATCTTACTATAAGTATGATTGAACATATTCATATTGCAATGTTTCAAACAAATTTTAAATCTTATTCTCATTTTATGACTCATTAAACTTATTCTTATGACAACATTCAATATGATTCAAATCATTTCTTCACATTGTTGATGAGTAATATCATTCCAGGTGTTGAAATATTCCAAACCTAAAACAGTGACCATGAAATGATACCATGAATATTGAGCTTTTTATTTATTTCTCGATTGTTCTTGTTCAATTCAGTTCCTATTGTACATGGAAGAAACATTTTGTGAGTCTCCCATCACTCAAAAATATTAACATATCATCTGTGTTGAATTCCTATATTTCAATATAGTGCTACTATTTTTTCATTGGGTTATCTAAATCCTCTTATTAATATTCATACTTAAATAAATCCTCAATATTTGAGTATTCCTTAGTGGTCTAACATCAAACATTATAACTTTCTATTTTCAATGATGCCCCATACCAACCTTATTATTAGGATTTTATTTTTACATATGTTCTACTGGACCTCTATGCTCCACTTTTATAATCTTTGTTTCCTAAATGATTTTATTTCCCCTTTTCATATAAAGAGTCATTAATTTTAATTTATCCATAACACTTCATCATATTTGTAATACACAATCTTCAAGTTCATCGATACATTTTGATTTATTTTTTCCCAATTAAGTCAAACCATTAATTTCGCCTTTTTGTTCTTCAATTTTGAGTTTCTACTCAATAGCCATTTCAGAGCTATATGGCATTGAAGATTTTGGTATTTTAGTTATTTTAATTCATATCATAATTATCTTCTTCATGTTGTTGCATAAAATGTTTTCCATCATGAACCACATTGAATTATTTCTTTGTATTTTCTATCCAATCATCAATATTTCCAAGAGAAGTTTTTAATTCAACCTAAAAATCTAATCTTACTTCAAATTATTCTTCAACATTGTCACTTTCATCCCTTTTATGGGATAAATCAAAAACATTCAACAAATAATTTTCTCCAATATTTTTACTATCCTTTATATCTTCAACTTCATATTATTATGAAGTTCATTTTCTTGTAAAGGAAGATTCTACTTTTTGAAGAAATTTCCCTTGAAATTTTTCTTTCCTTCCACATAGGTTGAATAATTCTTCTTGGGAATTTTAAATTCATCATAATAATATTATTGAAGCTTCTTGGGGAACCTTTTTTCAAGGAATCCAACCTTTAAATTTCAAAATCATGTAATTTGGATTTTCCATTTAAACATTCCTATTCCTCTTTATAGATTTGAGGAAAGGAATGAAATCACCTCATTTATCTCTTGTTCTTCTTGTACTTATTCAATGGTGGGTTTATCCATTGACATGAATGCCACATAATTGGACTATCTTTTTCCAAAGAAGCATTATTTTCATTTCTCATATCATATTCAACTAGAGTACTATTCTAGCAATCTATTGTAATCACATTGGGATCTTTACCTTCTAGCATAGAAACATTCAAATTGAACTATGGTGGATGAATTCTAATGATGCGCTTAACAATAATTACACCTTCAATTATCTAAGGCCATCCATTTAATACACAATAACATTCACCCATTCATATAATAGATATATAGGCTCATTAGAGTGAATTCTAAGATCCATATACATTTCAGTACATCCGATAACTTTGATTGTCTAAGGTTTGAGTTTCCCTAAAAAATACTAATCATTTTTTCCACACATAATGTGATGCTTTACATGAAATCACCCTGGTATATATTTTATTGGATACGTCTCCCCATAAACAATTGATCCCATTCACGTTAGCATCCCATTCCCTTCATTCATCTTATGATAAAGCACCACTATCAATACTGACCAAAATCACATGCATCACTACTATAAAGTCATTATTATTAATGATTACAAATATTTCTACATGTGATTCTTCCAAAATAAAAAAAAATTACCATCGAGGATCGGAATCCCTTTATGATTGAAATTATTTTCTGGCACATTTTCTCATCGGTGGGCGCTTGCCTAAGCGTGTTTTAACATTCACTGGAAGACTACATTATTTCCCCACATTCCTGATTTCCAAAGGATTTTTGAATTCATCACTTTTTCAAAGATGATTTCTCCTTTATTTAAATGGGATAATGGGATGTTATTTTCTCTTTCTATGTATCCCTCCTCAAAATTTTTCTTCTAATCTGGTTCCCTGTTAAATATTAAGACATTGTTCATGAAACTCTTCATGGTTAAATTTCATTATGGATTCTGGTTAATTAAGTTGCTTTTATTGAGACATTCTAAATTTTTCAGTCAGGGAAGAAACCTTCAGGCAGGAGAGAATTCATTTTGGGCATCGCGGGATTGTATAAACACTAAAACAGTGGCACACAACAATTGTCCCTAATGATAGGTCTTCCTGGGGGTGTGAAAGCCTGAGGCATCCCACATCAAACTCAGGGAGCCATATTTCAGAGGCATGTTTATATGGTTTTATTTGGCTTACCAGGGGTAACATGAGTTATTCCATGATTTTAACATCTAGTGGAGATGAATCAGACTTATCGGAACACATGTGAGAGTGGATCAGATAGACACAACCCTTTGATGGAGCACCTCGAAGGTTTACCAGGTGGATGGTTAAGAACACTCAGTGAGGGTGGGTCATGGATTCCATGTCCCAAATAGGGAAGCTTTCCCACCATGAAGACTAATCTAAAAACCACAAATGGTGTATTGTAGGATAGTGGGGCTGAGAAAAGGGTACATCATGGATTTTCATTAGCTGGTATTAAACCTTTTGGATGATTCTTATGTACCATAAAGAGATCAAAACCCTTATAGTTCAAGGGGTGATTCAAGTATTACACATGGTTTGTGGCCCCATGAATTATTTATCCCCACCATCATAAGGATTAGTTAATGGAGAAATTGACTAGGGCTTATGCATGGTTAGCTTCCCGTATAGAAGGCATGATTTCATTAAGATGTGTTAGCCCGAGTAAAATGAGGATGGATATAAAGGAAATGTCTAAGGGATGAAATGAATGGATAGGGAACCTGTATAAAGGTGATAGTGTTGCAAATGAACTTCCTGGGGGATTCCTACATATCCCCATGGTTGGGAATAACATTCCACATAGTTATGGGATGGGGCGATTAGTCACTTGAGAAGAAAGCTCACGATAATAGATGAATGGATGATACCCAAAGGAGGAAGAACCTCTAATTGAGTCATGATTTTCCCAAAACATAAAGGTTATATAGAGATACTAGTATTTGATATGATTTATGGGATTAAACCTCAATGAGGCCTCTGATGTACCTTGCTCAAAAATGGGAAGATCAAATTCCACATTGTTCATGATGGGGCATAGAATTGGGGTATAGGAAAAGGAAAAAAACCCGAAGACATGATGGAGCTTATGCATTGTTAGAAGCCCATTGTAAGAGGGACACTCTTGTTTAGTGAAGTTTTGATTGAGTGAGGTACGTATGCATGGTTATCTTCTTAGGAGGATCAGAACACCTTAAAGTGGCAGATCCAAGAGATGTGTCCTAATGGGGGATGATGTCACATCAGGAGGGTACATACCTTAGAGGGAGCACTACAGTTTTCCATTAATTGGGGTTGTATATCATGGAGACCTCATATATACCCTATAAAGAATACAAGGATCAAAACTCATGTAGTTTTAAAAGGAAAGGGGTTTTTAGTTTAACGTCATGAATAATGAGGGGGAACCAAGATGAAGTGGACGAGATAGAGGAATGATGGTCTTAAACCTGAGGGAGGACTTGTATGTTCCCAATCTTGAAGTTAATGATCAAAATACACATAGTTAGGGAATTAATGGGCATGCGGATCACACATGGTCAATGAACTACAGAGTATTTCATGGTATATTCTTTCTCTAAGCTAATGTGAGTCATGTTCGGTGTGGGAAATAAGAGGTAGCAGCATACCAGATGATTGTCTCATGAAAGGTGCAGCCATGAGTCGTGGTGTGGGGATTACGAATGGTTAGTGGCCCAAAGATATTGATATTGGGACTTAATCTTGGAGGTAATCCATAAGAGGGTGTATAGATGCATGAGGAAGATATGGCCATCATATCGGGGGCACCCAATCAGGATGAGTGAGGGCTTATGTAAAGACTGTCTGAGGCACAAATGGAGAAAAACCCTAGAGGGAAAGAGAAAGTGGGATGGCACCAATTCCTATCCCCACATTAATCCTCTCAAACATTCCTCACATGTCGTTGTCACGAATTAATTTCATGTGTTGAATATATGGGTTGTTGGAAGTTTAACATCATACATATCTAATGATGGGGACTCTCTATTCATCCCTTGGACTAACATTACTTGCACCAACCCTAACATGGGTAAGGAAAGGCACAAGTAATGCCTGGTGTTAATGGGGTAGAGGATTGGCCTATAGAAATTTCCATGTTATAGTTTATTTGCGAAGAATAAATATATGTTATCATACCAAAGAGAATAAGAATTAGGTAGGGAAACCCAACATGAAGAATTGTTCGAGGGACTATAAAATCACTGCGTGAAAGCTTTGAGGGCCACACGGAGGAGGTGCACACAAGATATGGATGTTACACACAATATTACCTCAAACATGGTGCCTTATTATGTGGATGAAAAATAGATCACCTAGGAAAGGTTGCTTGAAAGATTCAATACCCACATGCAAGATGAAGGGTATGGGTTAGAGAGGTATAACACAAAGGTATTCTTACGAGAAACAAGGATGTTTTGAATGAAATTTACTTATAATAAAATAAAGTCGGTGAGGGTCAGTCACAAAAAATTCTACCTGATGGGGACCCATGGGATACCTATCATGGAAGATCTAGTACCATGAATCCATGATTTTCACGCGGTCGTAGAAGGGTCTCCTTGCATGCATGAGAGGGGCGTTTCATCATCAGAAGAATTTTTTTTAAATGAGGGGAGAAATATTCAATTTATAGTGGAAAACTTCAGTGGTGGAATGCAAGGAGTCCTATATTAAAGTACTCATTTTATATTGCATTGGGGTCGCAAGTATCTTACATGTTGATCTTGTTTTGTGTGTGTCATCCTTGTTTCTTTAGAACACCTAACATGGATGTTTTTTAGGACCTCTATACTAAATAATTCATTTGATGTCCTATTCAGTGTGGAAGTGTCTTGCTTGTGGATTTATTTCTTATGTAAAAGTCTCTAATATTCCAAGCATATCTTTTGGGGTCCTTAGGATAGTACACTAAATAAAAGTATACCTTTAGTTTTCTCATGTATTCCAATTGATTGGATTAATAGAAATTTGGCCCCAAAAATCCCCCCCACCTTAGAATTTTAGGTGAAATGGGACCTTTCGTTCACGTTCCGTGGGAAACTCTGAAGAGAAAATTCAATTTCTAGTGGTGTGAGAAATAAATCCAATTTGATGTGTAAAATACTTGTGTGCGCATAGAACTTCTGGTTTTCACCTAGAAATATATGGGGGATCAATGGTCTATATCTTTCCTTTCTTGTGGTATAGGTTAATTTTCTATCATGCATGAAAGACTCCCCATTCTGCTTGAAAGATCTTGAATTTTGTCAGTGTCATACGAGGAACAGCTGAATATTTCGTGCCATAGTTAGATCATTCACACTTGTTACTTAGACATAATTTCATGTGTCGTTGAGTTCCATATTATGAACAACATCCTATATTGCATTAAAACCTCCATTCTTTCACCTGATTCCCTTTGGGATTTCCAATACCTCACATAGATGGTTAGTGAAAAAACTAATATTGAGGGGGAAGTTCACGAAGCTTTTTATGCTGCACAGAGGGTCAAGATTATCAAAAACCAATAGATTATCAATGTGAGTAGGGTAGTATTTGATAATAAAATTCATTTTGGTATGTTAAAACAGGCTCAAAAGGATTATGTTCAATGTTATATCCTCTCGCTATAGAACTCCAACATTCTAGAAGAGGTGTTAATACTAATTTTCATGACTGATATGCCACCATCATGGGTGACTTGAAAGGATGAACTTCCCCCATTAAACATCACAAACAATGGTAATCCTTCAAATGAATCTCAGGATATGGTTGTTTGCATCTTAAAACCAAATACATTGAAAATCACAGGATGTGATCCAGTTCTTGGAGAATATCTGGCTCATTATGTGAACACTATCTAGAGCAGTATTACCGTTGAAAATAAGGGCCAACTAGAATGAGGCCTCAGGTGTGGGGGAAACATTAAAATTGTGTGGGAAAGGGTGTAATGGTTACACCAAACATTAGAGTATTTTTTGGTAGAGCTACGATACATCGAGCTATTCAATGTTGTGTGGACATTGCAATTAAATTTCTTTTGTCAATAGGACCTGGTGCCAGAGTTTTTCAGCCGATGGTCTCTTGATATCAATACCTTATTTCTCCACCATGGGGAGTTCAGCATCATCCATTGGGATTTCCACTTTATTAGAGTCATGCCCCTAGAAGGGTATGAGTATGATTATTTCATAACAATGGAGATTGTCTGTGGAGATAGGACACGAACCCCCATACTAATAAGGAATTTGTTGGACTTAGTGAATGAGAGGTTGATGATCAAGTGCATCCTGAAGGTTATATTTTGATGCGCCATGGTTCAGTCTATTTCATGGAATGGACCAGAATGTGGGGATTCCCTAGTGATGGAAGTAGTGTTTTAACGCATCGTAGAGGGGAAAGGGATGATCATGTTGTATGGTCTTGGGAACAGGTGAATACCAATCATGGGGCCTCGTTGTGAATGAAAGCTAGCCCCAAATGATAGATATTCCGGGTTTCATGTTTCATTCCTGGGTGGGTGGCTATTTCTAATAAGGAATACAAGTATGGGGGTCCTCCTCGGGACAATGTTGATGGCCAGGATCATGGCATCCAACCATGGGGTCAATTTGGGGGTGCCTATATTGGCTAGGTTGTACAAAATTATAGGGTATAACTCAAGAGGGATTAAACGCATGAGTATATATGTCCATTTTTATATTCATCATGGTTGGTTTGTGGCTACCTATCATGGGTATGACTATCCAAATTCTATCCACTCTCTAGGTAGCAGCCTGCGAACATCTCTAATGACTATTACTAGAATTCAACCATTGACGTTTAATGAGGATGGGATAAAACTCATGATGGTATCCATGAAAATTTTAGCTTCCACCTATTTCAAACCCCAGTTGGATAGATGGTGGATGACATGTCAGGCCCCCTAGATTAAAGGAAGTATTTTCGTAGTATTATGGGTGTTGTGATGGTAACCTCAATTGATGGTTAGATGGTTTTAGAACCTTATATGCTATCAAGGTTTCTTAGGTATTTTGGGTGCATGTTGTGGATGCTAAATTAGGTGTATACATAGGTTCGAGAAGAGAGGAATCCCTGTATCCATCATCCATTGTGGCTCATGTTCACTACTTCTAGATTTGGTGAGGTAATTACCTTCTCCTGCAAGAACATCCACACCTGCCTATCAATAGAGTATGCCAACCATTAGGTGGCAGATTATCTAGAGGCTATTCTATGGAAACACATTTAACAAATCAATGCAGTGAATGTAGATTCCAGATTACTTGGGAGAAGTTGAAGTACTTCTGGGGAAGTGATACAAGGAACAAGCCAGGTGGATGGGATGGCGTGATCTATAATGTTAGCATGAGGAGAGTCTCTAGGTGTGTTTTCTCCTCCTCCTTCTTAAAAGGTGTGGTCTCATATGCGGACACATAGACCAACTAGGGAACTTATAGGGAAGAAACTAATATACCTCTTATAGTTAACCACTAATGAAATATTTTCCCTAATTATCATCTTCTTGCAGGATGATAAGACAAAAGCAATGTCTAGAATACCTGTCAAAAAAACTAGTGTGCACTGGACTTGGCCTGCTAGAACTCTAACGTATTCAGGTGGTGGTCATGTTGGGATTGCATCACTAATACGTGTACCTCACTTATATAGAAGTATGTGCATTCTAGTAGAGGAGGAATTAAGAACAACTTATCCTAGTCAAATTAATTCTCTTCTAAGAGCAGGACCCTCAGAAAATAGACACCTGAGGATAAAGACAACAATGAAGATGAAGAATAATAATAAAAATATGATGATGAAGAAGAAGAATAGTAATAATGGGAATAAGAGGAGGCTAGAGATGAGGAGCCTGAAGGTGAGGGGACTCTGGGGAAAGTGGGCCACCAAGAAATCCCATGTGAGAGTAGAAACATTGGGGGCTCTGATATGGAATTGGCTGAACAACTCATGGTATGTCACAATTCTTATCTATCTCAGCCCTTTTTATTTTCATAATTCTAATCAACTAACCAAACTATTCCCTACATAAGAACACATTTTTGGTGATGATAAGGATGTTCCCCCTATGGGGGGTGACAATGTATATAGTGGCCTATAAATTACATGTAAATATTACTTCAAAATTGAACAATATTTAATATATAACATAATAATGACCACACTAGGACCGTATAGGTTTAGTGTCATTAGAAACTAGGAAACATAAACAACAGGTTCATAAAACATTTACACTGTCTCCTAATTATTTCTTCAAAACTAGACAACTTTTTTAAATATCTTACATAATACCCTTCTTCATGTCCTGGGGAAAAACATATGAATGGGTGAGGTCAAATTCTCAGAAAGGGTAAACAAGGGAAATATCAATCATATTATAAGAAGATATCATTTGAAAATCATATCTTTCATATAAAATATCATAATATCATGTTATGGGATAAATCATAAAAGAGAAATTTAATACCAATATTCATATCATCAGAGATGAAATTTCATGTCACACACACATAACCATAGAAAATAATTTCGTAATAGTCAATCCTCATCGCCAGGACCATCATAGCGGACAAAGTCCATTACTGAATCGAGTTCACTCATAGTTTCAACCTTGTATTACTTAACTATATTAAATTGTATTTCCAATGATTTTTATATCATGATATATAAATCATTTCCCAATGAATTATAGAGATATATAGGTCCTAATAATCTCCTAATGAAACCATTATTACATGTTCTATAAAAACATAAATCATTTATCATAGTAAAACCCATGAAATAAAATGGGTTTCTTAAACATCATTCTATCATAATCCATTTAAAATAAATGGATTTCATAAAAATAATTCCATCCTAAAAACAATTATATAAAATTAATAATAGGGATGGAAACATAACCCTATGTTATCTTAGATGAAAAATAATTTTGATAAAACATTTGAACTTAATTCCTGAGGGAAATATCCTTTAATTTTCAAAAACATTTTCTTTTCTCAAAATGACATGTGATTTTAAATGAAAATAATTTAGTTGAAAATAATGTTGAAACCATGTAGAGAAGCTTCATAAAAATAAGGTGTCATGAAACCGGAAGATTCTATTCATGCTGTATAAGTTAAAAAAACTTTCTCCTCATACAGTTTCTAGAAAATTCAAAAAGTAACTCAAATCGAATAATGAAAAAAGATTCCTTCTATGTCATTTTATAATATTTCACCAAAGGGTAAAATTAACATTAAACAATTTTATAATAATATAAATAATATTTATTAATTATGAAACATGGATTTGGATAAAAAATATACCCTATAAAATACTTATGTATAAACAATCTTGTATAAAAATGAGATTGTAAAATTATCCCTTACCTTGGGTATGATATCCTTCATATGTAACTGAAACTACTGTATAATGATTTAAATAATGTTTTTAAATTTTTCCAAAATCATAATAGTTTTTATTATATCATATATGATTATTTTATCATCCGTTTGTTAGTTACATTTCATTGTCACTCGTTCTTCAGATATTAACTACTTTATGTTCTTATGCACGATTTGTAGGATAAGTTCATGTTCTACTTATTAGGTTATAGTTAAATAATTTAAAAGTTGATATTAGTATAATATATCTCACATTTATTTATTAAGTTCATATATATAATCATGGTTTAATGAAAATCATGTCTAATAAATCACATCACATTGTGGAGATGGTAGGTCATACGTTTGCACGAGCGATGATATCATTCCCAAAATTGTTGAATGGTATTGAAGTGGGTGGTGTATAATATTTAAGGATTAGTAAAATGTTATAACAATTTATAATTATTATTTCCATAATTATACCCATCCATGTATGGTGGTGGTGAAAAATAGATTACACCATAGTGTGGAGATGGTAAGTCATACGTACGCACGTGCTGTGATTTCGTTTTTCATAGGGTGAATAGAATGTGAAATATAGTTGTTTAATATTTATAATAAAATATAAGTATATTATTCATACTAATGTAATTAATTTATAATTAAATAACTAATGAAGTGGATTTATAATAAGAATGAAGTTTGAATGAATCGGTAGGAGAGATTACCTCCTCCTCGACGAGCTTCCTCTAAATATCTTCTTAGAGAACTAGAGTTGGCCTTTGAAGATACCCATAACCTCTATAATGAAAATAGGGATTTTAAAAAGGGAAAATTTCAGTATATTGACGATCTTGAAGTCTCAAAATGAAGTGAATAGGTGAGGGAGGAGGTTCCCTTTTATAATTGATGTGAGGGGAACTTTTGCAAACTCCATAAACAATATACAATAAAAAATCAAAACCTATCCAAAAACCTCCAAAATTCCCCAATTGAAAAAATGAGATGATATAGGGTTTTAATATCATCAACCAGTAAATTTTGGATCAGTTATTTTGTCGATTTAAACCATATCTTTTTAATTGACACTTAGTAATTATATTTAATTTTAAATGTGGTCATAATATTCTAAATATTTAATGGTTATATATATATTTAATTATACGGTGTTAATTGACCATAAATGGATATTTTATGATATTTTAGACCTTATAATAGAACTTTATTATTTTTAAATGTTTTTATTATTTTTAAATAATTTAATAAAATATTATTTTTATAAAAAAATCAAGAGAGTCAATTTTGACACTATTTATTTATTTGACATCAAATAAAATCTACATAGATGATAAATTCGACAATAAATATTTAATACACTCCTAACATGTCATAATCACATATAAAATGTGTGGAGAACATTCATTAGTTTATATGATATTTTTTCTAATATTTTTATAACCATTTTTTTATATTTCTATTAATAAAATAATTTCTACATCACTATTGTGTTATCATTAATGGTATTTATTTAATGTCTAAAAATTATAAATAAATTTCTAAGATGTATTTAATTACTTTATATTTTAAGATACAATCTATATTCAATATTATCTCCTACTAATCCATATATTAAAATTAATATACTTATATAAAAAGAGATTGTGAAATTTTGTCACATTAATTAGTTTTTATTATATTAATGCCTTGTTCATAGGTAAGATTCCATTAAGTTATTCCATTTAGAAAAATAAATTATAAGGGTATAGTTTAGTCATCCAATAGGATTTTTACAGGATTTAATTTAATTTTATAATATTTTTATTATCGTTAATTACCCTATTTACCTTTAACCATGGTGATAAAAATAGTTACCAATGTTACTATTCATAATGACCAAAAATAAATGTATCCTATTTACATTATTTGGACCTAATGATTCAAAATATGGAATAAATTTTTAAAAATCAAAATCCAAGAAGTTTTAGTGAATAATCTATGATTAATCTCCTTGTTGAAATGAGAATTAGAGTTCTAAAAGTTAAAATATTATAAAACATTGAACGGTTTTTACATTTAAATTTAATGTAAAATTAATTTCAATGACCAAAATTATATTAAATGCTAAAATAAATTCTATTTATATTATGAAACCATTCCATAATATAATTTAACCATATAAATTATTTCACTAGAAAAAGTTATTTTCAATTAAAATTTATCATATTTTTACAACTCATCAAACCATGAAAGTTATCAAAAATTATCCAAAATTCTACCAAAGTAAATTTTGTATCCTGATTCAAAAAATAGGTTTATGTTGTGATATAAAAATTATTAATTTATCCAAATTTAATTTAAAATGGATTCTCCATTCAAGGATGTAAAATTAAACATTTAAAAAATAGGTTTTTATACAACAAATGGGGTTTTATTCATACCCTATGACAAAAATATCCATTGGATGAATATAAGAAATATTTAATTAAATATACCACACATATATATACCGTTAATTTAATTACCAAAAATAATTCACTCAAAAATAAAAATATCTAATTCATTTATATTTTTCATAAATAATTGAGAGCCAATGAACTCACAATGCATTTTCATAAGTTACTTGTAATTATTCCTACACACTTAATGACTAGGATATAATGGTAATTTTATAATAAGGGTGTCTCGTGGTTTTTTTAAACTCAAAACTATGTGAAAATAATGCTACTAAAGAATAAAATTTATTGAAAGAAAAAATTTCATAAAACATCCGGGTGTTACAATATACCAATGGATGTGGAACGGAATCTCCCAAAACAAGCATTTGTAAAAAAGAACAGTTCAAGACCAACCACAGATGAAGTGTTTAGTGGTTATCCAATGGGATGATCTAAAGTGGAGACCTTAGAACCTATGGTTGTTCCCACCAGAAGATGTAGGTTCCTATAATTTAATTAATAAGCACTAAAGGATCTCCTTTGGTGGCAGCTCCTACAACGACATAGGCACTAGACCTAGTTGTGCTTAGAACATGTAAGAATATACCTTTATAGACCCACGTATTTTCCTCGTTAATGTCATCTAACCGAGGTACTTATTCCCTATGTATTTATTGCAATATTTGAGGCTTAGTAAAATCTTGAGCCCCAGACATCTACAGGAGATCCAATAGTGATTGTTCTTATCGGTGAGGAACCAACCATTCAAACTAGTCCATCCCTGACACCTGGTGAGTAAGAAATTATAGTCACAAGTGATGCCTCTACCAGGTTTTATATTCAATCTAGACTAGGTGAGGTCACCGAAGAATAATTAATACCAAAGGAAGACCATTCCTCTGAACACTTGGCCACTTTACCTGAGTACATGCCTGTTAATCTTAAGGATATGGATGATTCTTACACTGATGTAGCTCAGGAGAGTAACATGATGCATCAAAAGGCATGGAAATTCATTAAACACTACCTCGGTCATTCATAGTGGAATTAGATAAGTCGGATGGGCTCACTCCACTTGCGGTTGTGCTTTCTCGGTGCTGGAGGGGTTGATTCTCAAAATCTCCACATGATGATTCACGATTATTTGGATGAGAAGATGTGGGAGAGTAGAAAACTCTATGATGCTACCTGATGCATGATTAAATCCAAGAATATGCAAAAGTTACATGAGGCTAAGCTAGATTTCTGATGCCTTGAAGTGTAGTAAAATGAATGAGTTGCGTTAATCACAAGACAATCCGAGCACTTTGAATAATTGAATGCCTAGCTAGAAGAAGCCTTCGAGAAGGCAGTGTATATAAGATGACAAATGGAAGGGCTCAATTCCGAGTAGGAAAAAATTAAGATCATAGATAATGAACTCTTCTCTATGGATTCATATATGGAAAAGGAGCTTAAGGAGTAGTAAAAAATCATTGACGCTACATGAAATAATGTGGCATTGCTGGTGTATACCATTGAAGGAGAAAATCCATAGGGTTTTTGTTTTGGCTGAACTCATAACACATATTTTTCTCCTTGTCTTTTCATCATGAACTGTGTTAATGGATTTGTTCCTTTCTTGTTTTTTATTGCATCTCAATCGTAACATTCAAATATCTATTGATCGATCCCTAAGCACATGTGGGTCATAGCCCGTACGAGAAACATGGGACGACCACATAACTATCCACTTCATGTATGACAGTGTCAGGTGACCATTGAATACTAGGAATTTGCTATTGTTGACTGACCTTTTAAAGAATTCAGGTTTATAGAGAGACCATGACTAGAGGATAGGGTTCCTAGACCATCAAAATTTTTTTCCCCCAACATAATCTAATTCACGAGAGGGACAACTCTAAGGGTGTTGAAATTAATTAAATAAAATGGAGTGTAAACTATGAATCATAAGACCCAAAATGTAGAATACAGTGAAAGTGTTATGAATATGGAGGATAATTGTTGACCAAATTAAAAACACATCATCTATATCACGTTATCCTAAACTAGAAACAAAATAAATGGGGGCCAATCGCTGACTGATTCGAAAAACTGGGGCCCAACATGAAGTGTCATCTGATTTCCTTCAGAAAGATGACCCATGATGTTAGGTGAGCCTCAGGGCTGAGAATATTAATCATTATAGGGGTTTCTTCAAGTGTGAAAGAGGATGAAGATCTGAAATATAGGTAGCGCAATGCGCGGAGATTGAGTGATGGGATATTTGGATGGATTTCAACACTCTTGAAACAACACCACCATGAAAAAAGTGCATTGGGAGGGCGTATCAATCTGAATCATGATCAAACATAATTTCATATTGGAGATCTCTAGCGATACCTGGGATGGATTGTATTTTTACATCATGAAAATGAGGACGATAGAAATGTATTTTGGCATCAAAAAATGAGGAAGATGCATGAAATAGTTTAACATCATATAGTCAAGACGTTGTACATAGTTTAAGGTGATACTTCTTAGACCCTAGCCAATAGTTAAATGTCATGTTACATGAATTTGGGACTCTATGATAAACGGCATAGATTTGAGAACATGATTAGAGCTATAAGGGGTTAATAAACATTAGGTTGGTCTCGTAGAAAAAATGTGTGGGTGTTGCTATGCATCCCATAAGGATGGAAATCAAGACTTGCATAGTTCTGGAAACACTGTGTGGTGAGATACCAACACAGGTGGGATAAATCCTCTCTAGCGAGGAAGAAAAAGAATCACATCATTATTATGGGGAATCCTAAACTTTTCTAGGGTAGGGTCACAGCTTAAATTCATTATTTGAGTACATTGGCATCCTAAAGGGGAAATGTGTGGTGTAGAACATAACTCGATGTGGACAAGGAAAATAGATATTCCACACCACAATGTGAATTCTCAAAAGGGGATATGGAGACAAGAAGGCAGAAATGGGGAGTTTACAATTCCATGGCTAGACTAGAGGGTATGATGTCAAAATGTCACTATGTATCCTGGTAAACAAAGAATCAATCAATACGTAGTTCTGAGATTCCATGCAGTTTTCATTCTTATGGTAAGGACAAAGATGGATAATCATATAAAGGGGACATAATGTTGAGGTTGGGCCCAATATTGATAATATGGGCATCACTGCATATCCAAAATGTTGGAATGAAGCCACTTGTAGTTCTGGGAAGGTTCTATTATGCATGTCTGGCCCATGCATAGAGAAAAGTGTCATTTTATAGGTCTTGTTTGTTCTTTTCTGTGGTAATTTTTTAGAGCAACCAGCACAAAACAAAATGTATGGGGACCACTATAGGAATTAATCCATATATAGGCCTTGAAAAATGACATCGTGGATAATTAGTGCCCAAGGTGATGCCCTCTCAAATGAAAACACCACAATTTTGTATCATTTTTCCTCGTGTGGTCAGGATGATGATGTTTCACTTAAAGGTCATATGACAAGACTGACCCTTGCATTTTAACATCATATGGTAAGGATGAAGTAGATCCCAGTTTAAGGTCGTAGAGCTTGGACCATGAGGTTCCGTAGTTATGTATGTGGGTATTACCCTCCCAAAACTCCTAATCCTGCGTGAGTCATGCTCGGTGTAGCAAAAAAAAGTGGTGTTCGGATTTCAACATCACATGATAGTGTGTAACATTGGGAAGGAATTGTCGAGTGGGAAAACTAAAATCCATGCCGACATTCCAACATGACATGTGTGAATGCACGGGGTAACAACACCTGTGGTGTCGATGTTCTATATAATGGAAAGAGACATAGAAAATGTGAATCACAATATCCTATATTTGGGATGCAATGAGCGTGGCATGACTATGGAGGATAATTTTTCACTGTGTTCGAAAAACATCATATATATCACATTTTCTTTAAATAAGAACAAATAAATGAGGGTCAACCGCTAACCATATTCTCAATTGCAATCCTATCATAATACGATGTTAAAAATTATCTAGGACATTAGCCCAAAGTGGTAGTTGGTCCATGACACTAATCATCCATACCATTAGGGGGTCCCTTCTAATGTGAAAGATGATGGAGACCCAAATAAAGGGATGAGTGAATAATGTACATACCCATTCATTTTAATGTCATGGGGAATTTATGAGTGTAAGGAGGGGTACTCTCAAATAAATTGGGTGGCATGACTATTATAACCCAATGCGAACAAGGATCAGAAAAGTTCTCAACCGCACCATGTACTCTTGGGATAACTTAAGAAAAAAGGGGTTCGAAGGTTGAAATATTTATCGTTTAGGTTGTATATGGAAACCCAAGGTGTCACTACATATGTTATAAGGTTGTTAATCAAGACACACATGGTTTTGGAAGGTGACATGGAAATGATCAATACCAAAAGGGGTGATACCCTCTCAATTTAGAAACATCATATTTTTTGCATAGTTTAATTTCATATAAACTAAGACAATAAGAATCTTAGTATAAGGTGGTACAGTTAATACCAGAAGGTAAGTAGTTTAATATCATGTGTGTGGGGCATGCCCATGCATTTTATCATCATTATGTAATGATGAAGACAACGGGAAACATTAAGGAAAGTATATGGTACATTTTTTTAAAACCCAATGTTAATGAGGTCATAAAATTCTTCATACCATTCCACATACTTTTGGGATAAACCTATTCCATGAAGGTTGTGAAAAGGCTTATGATGATGTGACTGGACATGGGGAAATAGTTTCTGGGTGTCACTATGTATCCTACAAGGGTTAGAATCAAAAGACACTTAGTTCTTGATGATGGCATATCAGATGGCCAGTTCTGAAGGAGCAATATTTTTTTTTTGAATGAAGACATCATATGGTTGGGTATGTTATCATCATATAGCTCGAATTCATGATTTATAGTCATACAATAATAATGAATGAGATATTAGTTTATGGTTATAGATCTCAGACTAAAATGGTAACATTCCTGAGGAAAACATATGTGATGTGGTGCTATAAAGAAAATTCATGTCAATGAGGACAATGCAGTCTACACCGTACCCAAAAATTCTAAGAGAACACACACAGTTTAAATTTATGATGCATGGACTTTGGAATAGAAAATCATAGTTTATATTCATATAGTTTGGCCCATATATGAGTAATTATTCAATGCGGGTATAAACCATATAAATAAACCTAATCCCACATTATACATGATCATTGTGGCAATTGAGGGGCATAGAAGATCCCTATAACTCATGAAAGAACATGATAGGGAAATTGAGTTAGTTATAAGGATAAATTGACCATGTTAGTTCCTCCCCTCGATATGAAAGGTTTAATAGAGGGATAACACCAAAAGTGTTGAAATTCATCTTAGGAATAAGGAAGTGGAAAGGGATGTGAATCATGAGACCAACATTTGGGGCACAATAGGGGTTGACGCTAAAAAAGGTGGAAAACTGCATACCATATTTGAGACATAGTATCAACATCATGAGACCTATATTGGGAGAATAAAATTGATGATTGATCATTGAATATTTTCAAAATGTGGGACATGTATCATATTGTCATTTTAGATCCTCTGGAAAGTTTTCACAAATTAGTAGGTGGGCCATAGGGCTAAGCATATATACCGTTAGGGGATCCCTCCAGACGTGAAAGGTTATGGAGACCAAAATAAAGAGACACGTGAAACATGGATATTAAATGAAATCATTCCCATGAATAACCGAACACTCTAGTTCCCAAACCACATTGCATATAAGAATGTTGAAGAGGTAGGATAGAGGACTAGGGGCACCACTAGGGACAAAAAAACTTGAGAAGGTGAGTTAGGGAAAAAGAAAAAATGGGTTGATGAACCCAAGTCTAGACCCGAGGTGAAATGCTGGTGTATTCCTATGTATCACATAAAGACAAGAATTAATCGGTTCATAGTTCTGGCAATGTCATATAGATTAAAATCATGCGCTAAATATGAAGATTAAAGGAATTTCACAAAAGTGGAACATGTTTCGTGTGGGAAAAAATCCAGATGTAAATAAGGAGGAATAAGTTTCACACCACACCACATAATCCCAAGAGAGAACTCGATCCAAGTGGTCAAGAAAAGGAATGGACGAACCTGGGGCTAGACCCAAGGTAAAATGACATGGTGTTCCTACATATCCCATAATAATTGGAATCAAACTATATTAAGTACATGAAATTCTATGTAGTTTAACGTCATGTGATAAGGATGTATGGTGACAATGTAGTTTATTGTCATGGGGCTAGGACAGTGGGGAAAAATGTGCCAATGGGGATGTGCATGGTCTTATAAAAAGCACAACATGAATGAGGAAAAAAGGACTCCACACCACATCATGCACTCCCAAGAGGATACTCATTCCATGGTGCCAGAAATTGGGGATTTTTGGCATTGTGTCGTACATTTTAACATCCTATGAGACGAAGGTGTAGTTAAATTTTAATTTCATGCATAAAAACCATGATTTCTTTGTAGTTTAATGTCTTATAAGTATGATAGAACAATTTAATGTCATGTAAGATGAGTGAGATCTTAGTTTAAGGTTGTACAACTCAAACATGGGGATGAAAAGGTTTAGGAACATGGGGCTATACCCATGGATAAATACATGGGCATTAATACATATCCTATAAGGATAGAAATAAAGCTACACAATGTTCTTCAAACTGAATGCAGTTTAACATCATGTGTTATGGATGTAGGGAAAAACGGTATTCCTACTAGAGACACATAGTGCGTCTATTGAAAAATCCATGTGAATGAGGATCAAATAAGTCCTCACCACACCACGTTCTTCCAAAATGAACCTCTAGTCATAAGATTGAAAATGGAGAATCTTGGGGCTGGACTCAAATAATAAAAATTGGGCATTCTTTCGTATCCCATAATAATGGGAATTAAGACAAATGTAGTTTTGAAATTTTCTTTCAGTTTAACGTCTTGTGATATTAAAAAAAGAATAGTTTAAATTCATGATAGATGGGGTAAAATGGATCTCTAATTTTAATGTCATACAAGATGCTTGATTTTGTGCAGTTTAATGTCATGAAGGATGATAATGTTGGTCAGTGATGCATCTTGTGGCCTGGATGGGTCACATAGTTTAACATTTTGCGGTGAGGACGTATATTCTCATTAAAATTATTACATGAGGGATTTGGCATTGGTGGGAGAGGTAATAAGATGACCATACATAGTAACCAAAGAGTGTGCACCATTTGGGTAAACCTTTTGGGTAATGAAATGTCCTTCTCATTTGGGTTCTTGAATTGGTGGCTTCCTGCCAGGTATCACTGGCATTCTCAGATCCAATACAATGTCACCATCAATGAAGGAATGAAGATGAACATTTTTATTTAAAGAATTAGATATCTTGTTCTGGTGCCTCTCTATGTTGGTTCAGGCTCAAAGCATGCTCTCATATAGGGCTTCCAGTTCAGTGAGATATACTTATGATATTTTATCTAACATCTACTGATAATAGACATTTGTACGATGTGATGGAAACTAAATAGTGAGGGGCATGACTTCATATGTTCTGTACACCGGGGAATATGGAGTCACCTAAGTGGAATTTTGGGTTTATATTTAGTTAGACTAGAGATCATTGGGAATATTTTATGGACATATTTTGAAAAATGTTAGGGGTTTTTTAAATTCCTTGATATGATTATTTTCTTTCACATAGAAATGAGATGTATGGTTGCACCGGAAGTTGTACTTGGAATTCAATTTATTCATATTTTCTTATCAAAACATTTTATTGTCATCAATAAGGATAGTGTGAGGGACTCTAAATTAGGGGATGATTTTGATCTCAAACAATTAATGATAGAAAGGGCCTTAACATCCTTGAGCAGGATCACATTAGCCTACATGGAAATGAAGTTTGTACAGGTCAGGAATAACTTGAACTGGAGTGATGTTCTGGTTGGTTATGGTCCCACAACATTGAGTCCATAGACTGCAAAGATACAAGAGTTCATGGTAGTATGGAGGGGTTATAGAAGTCATTAGACAAATTTTTCATGGATTTAACCTTCAAAGAACCTTTTAGAGAACTTAATTATGTCATAAACCATGATGGGAGAGAAGAATACCAACCTTTGGATCAAATGATTGAGCTTTGGCACTGCCTAATGAGCTAGGTAGAAACCATCATGAGCATCATACATAACCTAAGTAATATCATATTCTTCAATGAAATAGAGATGTACTCCATTGAACCCACATTTTTAGAGGTTCTGCATTGGGTCGGGACTACTTTAGAGGGTAAACTAGACTGTGTGTTGGCGGATTCTCTCTAGTTTGGATGTTTTTGTTGGGATATTACCATGTTGGAGGTACTTTGTAAAAGGATTTTCCAATCAAGGGTATCTCCTACAATGTCATGGGAACCCATAGATACCAATGTGGGTGAACCAATGGTAAGAAGACTTACCTACTGACTATCATCATCGTCTAAAGTGATGAGAGTAATGAATCATTGATGCACCACATTCATGATCAAATCATCTTGGTTAGGATCTGTGAGAGAAGAAGAAAGGTTGGTTAAGGTTTTGGCTCGACCATTCTATGATCAAGGAACATTAATTACCTCAGTATTGGGAGGTAACTTGTAACATCCCAAATGAGTAATTAATAATAGATATTTTTATCTATGTCTATTAATGATTAAGATAGTGTTATAGAGGCTTAAAATGAAAATAAATACAATCTTATGCATAGAATACCCTAATATTCTTAAAATATTGTTTTACTGCCTTTTGATGGCAAACCATTTTTGAATCTATATTTTGAAAATTTTATAAACTATGTTTGTCAAAATAAACTTATTCTTTATGATTGGGACATCAAAATTTACTTTGTGTGAATTTTAGGTATTTTTCTGACAATGATCATTTTTTAATGAATAGTAAAAAATACTGCATTTTACATTAAAACTGATTTTTAATCTAATTTATTTATATGATTAGATTATCTTTTTAATTGTTTTTAATGTGTAATATGAATATATTTTTACCATTTTATCCAATGGTGGTCATTGGAATCAATTTCACTTTGAAATTAGACTTAAATTGGTGTCAATCTTTTGATACTTATTGTTTTGTAAAAACACGCTATTTGATCTGGCAGCGGGAATTAATTATTAAATTATTTAATTTGACTTATATGTATTGAATTTTGTAAAATATACTTCATTTTTGAATTCGGAATATCAAATATAGCTTAGGGTGAATTTTTGGTAATTTTCTGAAAAACTTCAATTTTTGATGAATAGTGAAACCACTAAGTGGTAGTTAAAGAAACTGATTTTTCATTTAAATGAAACTTTGCCACTTTTCTGTTATGAATTTCAAAAATCCGACATTCATGGTTGTCATTAAGAAGTAAAATGTGGTTCAATGGGATTAAAATAATTTTTTGGTGAATAGTAACTGATTAAGTTCTTAATCGCGATTAGTGGTAATTAGGGTAGTTTAAGGTATAAATAATGCTTTAATAATATGAAATGACCTAGACACATGTCCCAACCTTATTGGTTGTGTCATGTCCGACCAATACAAGCCATGGGTCAACTTGGGGACCCCATGGATCCAATTTTGTTGGGAAATGACAAAAATAACTTTTTATTTAATGTAAAAGTAAAAATGACACAAACATAATATGTTTTATGAAAACAATTTTTACATGGGGTTATAAAGATCAGATATTTGATTATAAATATTCATTGTAAATCTAAAAAGATTTCATACATAATAGAATTTTTTTATAATTTTTATACATTAAATAAATTAAATTATTTATGACATAATAATGATGCAGTGATGACATCATTATTTGACGATTTAAATAAAATGGAAAGATAATGTAAAATCTATGAACTACACATGTCCAAAACCAATTGGATGAGTGGATGTAGAACCCTTATAACCTTATCCACGAATTATATCAATGTGGGACCTTTTAAAACCAAAACACATTATCAAATAAAGTAATATTTCTTTACTTTCCAAAAGTGCCCCTCCTCTCCTCTTATAAAAGGCCCCCACCTCTACCTCATTTCACACACTCCTCAAGCCTTTGGCTTGGCCAAGCCCTGCCCATTTACTCTCTCCACATCCCTCTCCTCATCCGAGAGGATTCCCTTTGGGCAGAATCCTTTCAAAGGAAGCCTTTAGGCTCAAATCAAAAGGAGTTACACTTTTAAAGGTAATTCATTCTCTCATGTTCATTTGTTTTATTTTGATTCTTCAACCCCCTAAACTCTTTTTATTTACTTCTTTTGTAACAACACCAGTATCTTCAATATACTAGGATGTTGTTATAAGATTTATTTGAGCTACAGTATCACACAACTACATCAAATGGTTAAAGAACATACGGTTTCCGTGGATGGCAAAATTCTGCCTCCCGAAACGATGATTGTTCAATACTCATTTAACACCTTCAAAGGTGGCCATTATGATGTCACTATTTTTATATATGATATATGATATGTTTATGTTTTCCTTAAGCTTCTGTTTTTTTTTCATTTTGGGCATACCTTTATGGTTTCCATTATGGGTAAACACGATATCTTCATTTTAGGAAGTGCGGACTACCGCCCCCTGAAAGTGATTTGATTCGTTAATACCATATGTGGGATGTGTAAAGGATAAAGTTAATGAAATTATATATGTTATTATACTGGAATTATAATATACTATTATATAATTATGATTCCATTGCAAAAAAAATACAAAATAGAAATGGAAGTAGCGTTCATGCGTACGTACGGCTTACCGTCTCCATGAACGGTGCATCTCATTTCTTACCTCTAAATGTGATGTAATATTATAAATACATGTATATGCTGAATATATATGATGTATATGTTATCCAAATCATTAATATCATTCTGGATATAACGAACCTTTGACCAAATTAACAACATGTAATTGTAAGAAGTCTATTTTTGACTTAAGAACCAAATACCGACAAAATGAACATTATTAACTTAAATGATTACATGATGTCCATAACATGGTATAAAAGGAATAGTGAACTTGAAAAAGGTTCTTAAGCAAGTACATATGAACTCAATTTTATTATTCAGGAGACTAAAGAACGGTCGGGTCAAGTCGGATACGAGGTATGGGACTTCGTCTCAATCTCCTTTCTTTGAGGCATATTTTATTTTATACACAACTTTATTTTATACGGTGTATAAACCCCTTTGACTTTTACATTTATTCAAAAGAAATCTTTTTTATACAAAGCGTTTACTAAACGACAAAAGGGAATGTTTTTGTCGTACGTATGCGGCGACAACGACTTCTCCACCGTCATGACCGTTATTTCAGTTTCGGCTTCCTCAAAAAGCCATACCTTCTTTTTAAAAGAAAAATAAATACCGTGTTTTACTTTTATTTTATTTTGGTATGGAAAATGGTTTTCACAATGTTTTTGTGTTGTATTGATATCTTGTGATTGAAATGTGGAAATGTTATGTATCCTTTATGCATGTTTTATGTGATACGATTATGTTATGGTTCTTGGGAATTATTATGAAGACGGGTGGTTCCGTGATAAACTAAGGGCGGGTGAGCCTGGTATAGCACTCCAATGCATTGGGTAACGCGAAGGAGTGAAACGTTAAGGTTTCTCCGAAGATATTTAGGGAATATACTGTGATGGGTATTCCAAACGTAACCAAGAGGGTTACTCCCTACGTAAGAATGTTATGAATGCCTCAAGTTACCTTTATATCTTATGATTTCTATGATTTATTCATGATTTTATGAGGTATGTTAAAGTGCCTATGTTTTATGGGTAAAGTATGATTTCATTCTTATGTATATATGAACTCATGTTTCCATTCCATGTTTTTTTATAACCCATATTGTGTTTTTATGCTCATCCCATGTTTTTTAAATGTTTTTCACAGGTCAAGGGAAAGGTACATGATAAGATGATAGAGTCAAGGATGAGTCAAGAAATAATCCATGTTTTATTTTAAATGTGATTCCATTGATGGGAATAAAGAATACTATCTTTATGTAACCACTTTGTTTATATGTGGAATGTAATGCAAGTTTTATGATCTAATTCTCTAAAACTCTAAACCCGAAAAGATCCTCAATGTGTAATCTTGTAATAACTCAAGATTAAGTAAGGTTTAAGGCTGGGGCCTTATAGTTGGTATCAAAGGTCGGTTTAGATAACTTTAGGAATTAGAATTCTATTAAATGATTAAACACAAATATTTTTTTTTTGAAATGATATAGCGTTTAAAGATTACCATGTTGCTTTATCTAAGACTTGTTTGTTCAGAATGGTTTTCCGCAGAGGAAACATGGAAGCAGTGCTAGGAAGGCATACAGAAGGAAATAACCTTCCGAATCAACATCCAGAAATGGTCAGAATTGGAACTGAACAGTTTGTTGCAGTAATGGTGCAGTTGACTCAAGCGATAAATGGCGGTGGTATCCATACACGAGATCAGCCAGACCAACTGCAGAGGAACATGTCAGTGGTGGAACATTTCATGAGGCAACATCCACCATCATTCAGAGGATCATCTGACCATGTGCTAGCTGAAGGGTGGATTAAAGCACTGGAGAAGATTTTTTATGTCATGGGGTGTTCAGACAATCAAAAGGTTAGTCTTGTTATTTACCGTTTGGAGGGTGAAGCAGATCAGTGGTGGTCTATGTTTAAAAATATCAGGGACGCCGATGAGATTGATGCTCTTGACTGGGATGAATTCAAAGGTATGTTTCTTGAGAAGTATTTTCCTAAGGTTGTTCGACTTAGGATGGAAAATCAATTCTTGTAATTGAGGTAAGAGGAAGACTCAGTGGCTGCCTATGAAGAAAGGTTCACTCGATTGGCAAGGTATGCCCCAAATTTTATCTGAGACCTTGATAGTAAAATCAATCGTTTTTACTCAGGATTAAAGCCAAAGTATCGAAGGGCATTAGATTCTCGTGAGTTTAAAAGTTATGAAAAGCTTGCTCGATGTGCTGAGAAGGTGGAAATGGAGTTTTCCGATGACCAAGTTTTCTATAACAACCAGCAGAAGAAGAGACCGAGGTGGCAGGAGAAAGGTAAGAATTCTTCAAAAAAGTCTGATGGTAAGAGAACTAAGTTTCCAATTTGTGATAAATGTGGAAAAAGGCATGCTGGGGAATGTCTTCTGAATTCTGGGAAGTGCTACCGATGTGGTAAGATGAGACATAAGGCTCGTGATTGCACTGAAAAGGATCAAGGTGAAGGTAAGAACAAATTTGATTTACAGTTATTGAAATGTTATAAGTGCAATGAGATGGGTCACTATGCAAACGAGTGTCCGACAAAGAGCTTGAGTGATGGGAAGCAGTTAGACTACAAGCAGAAAGGGGTGGTGAAATCCTTTGCAACTACTTCAGAAGATGTCGGGCCATCAAATGAAGTTGTATCAGGTACTTTGTTTGTATTTTCAGATTATGCCAGTGTGTTGTTTGATTCGGGGTCTACACATTCTTTCATCTCTGAAACCTTTTCTAGTAAAATGGGAATACCATCTCAAGAAATGACTCCTGAACTTTTGGTAAAAACACCTGGGGGAAATGTTGAGGAAAAAATAATTTATAAGAATCTTCCTATCCTTATCTGTGGAAAGAACCTACTTGAAAACCTTATTGTTATACCTCTAGTAGAGTTTGATGTTATCCTGGGTATGGATTGGCTCTCTATTTACCATGCTAAGATTGACTGTAGAGCTAAAGAAGTTTCTTTTCAGAAAGACTTTCAGTTTGTTTACAGGAAAGAACCCTTAATTTTGATAACATATCAAGAGGATGAGAAACTTATAAATGATGGAAATGAATGTTACCTTGCACACGTCGTTTAAAATAAAGGAACTGTTCAGATTAATGATGTGCCAGTGGTAAATGAGTATCCTGATGTTTTTCCTGATGAGTTGCCTGGAATAATACCAGATCAGAAAGTTGAGTTTACTGTTGACTTAGTTCCTGATGCTAAGCCAATTTCAAAACCCCCTTATCGAATGGCACAAATTGAACTTTTAGAGTTGAAGGAGCAATTGCAAGATTTATTAGAGAAAGGTTTCATTAGACCTAGCACATCACCATGGGGTGCTCCTGTTTTATTTGTTAAAAAGAAAGATGGTTCTATGAGACTTTTCATTGATTATAGAGCCTTGAATAATATCACTGTTAAGAACAAATATCCTTTTCCTCATATCGATGATTTGTTTGATCAGCTCCAGGGAGCTCAGTTTTTTTCAAAGATTTACTTGAGATCGGGGTACCATCAGCTGAAGTTAAAGGAGGCAGATATTCCGAAGACCGCGTTCCGTACGAGATATGGCCATTATGAATTTGTAGTAATGCCTTTTGGTCTAACCAATGCACCTTCTGTATTCATGGATTTAATGAATAGAATTTTCCATGAGTTCTTGCATAAGTTTGTGGTGGTTTTCATTGATGATATTTTTGTGTTTTTCTAAAAGTAAAGAGGGGCATGAAAGACATTTAAGGGTTATCTTGCAAACCTTAAAAGAAAAGAAACTGTATGGGAAATTCATCATGTGTGAGTTTTGGTTGCAACAAATTTCTTTCCTTGGTCACATTGTTTCTAAAGATGGAATAACTATTGATCCTGTAAAAACAAAAGTTGTGGAAGAATGGCCAAGACCCACAAATGTAACCGAGATTCGTAGCTTCCTTGGTTTGGCTGGCTATTACCGAAGGTTTGTTATAAATTTTTCACGGTTATCTATTCCAATGACTAAGCTAACTCGGAAGGGTTTTAAGTTTATCTGGACAAAAGAATGTGATGATTGTTTTCAGGAATTTAAAAGAAGATTGGTGAATGCTCCAGTTTTGGCACTACCTTCCAGGAATGGTGAGTTTGTTATATACAGTGATGCTTCATTGAAAGGACTTGGTTGCGTCCTAATGTAGAATGATCAGGTAATTGCTTATGCTTCACGATAGTTGAAAACTCATGAGGTAAATTACCCTACACATGATTTGGAATTAGCTGCTGTTGTTTTTGCTTTAAAAATTTGGAGGCATCATTTGTATGGAGTAAAGTGTGAAATATATACCGATCACAAAAGATTAAAGTATATATTTACTCAGAAAGAGTTAAACATGAGAGAGAGGAGATGGCTAGAATTAATCAAGGATTGTGATTGTACAATTCATTACCATCCGGGAAAAGAAAATAAAGTGGCTGATGCTTTGAGTCGAAAAAGTAATGCTTCATAAGCAATGTTGCGTTTGGAACGTGATCCTTTGGTCAAGGATTTGATGAACTTTGGCATAGAAGTTGTTGGTGCAGGAAGTCCTTCTGTTTTGTTTCAGGTATCAGTGAGATCTTCTCTATCAGATAGAATCAAGCAAGCACAGAAGCAAGACAGTGAGTTGCAGAAAAAGGTAGAGCTGGTTCAGAAAGGTAAGTTGCCTGAATTCAACATTGATAATGATTGTGTTTTGAGATTTGGGAAGAGATTGTGTGTGCCTTGTGATTCACAGTTGAAGAGAGATTTGTTATGTGAAGCTCATAGTTCTCCGTTTTCAGTTCATCCGGGCAGTACTATGATGTATAGAGATTTGCGGGAGTATTACTGGTGGGATGGAATGAAAAGAGACATTGCTGATTTTACTGTGAAGTGTTTGACATGTCAACAGGTTAAAGCAGAGCGGCAGTTACCGAAAGGGGTGCTTCAGCCTTTACCAGTGCCAGAGTGGAAATGGGAGAATATATCCATGGACTTTGTTGTTGGATTACCGAAGACATCTCGAGGTAATAATGCAATCAGGGTTATTGTTGATCACTTGACCAAATCTGCTCATTTCCTTGCTATACGAGACACTTTCTCTCTTGATTAACTTTCCCGTTTGTATCTTAAAGAAATAGTCAGGTTACATGGAGTTCCTCTCTCCATTGTATCGGATCGTGATCCCAGGTTTACTTCTAACTTTTGGAAAGGCCTTCAGAAGTCGTTGGGTACTGAATTAAATTTTAGTACAGATTTTTATCCTCAATCAGATGGGCAGTCAGAACGAACAATTCAGACATTGGAGGATATGCTACGAGCTTGTTCTATGGATTATCAGGGAAGTTGGGACCAACATCTTTCTTTGGTTGAGTTTTCTTATAATAACAGCTTTCATTCCAGTATACAGATGGCACCATTTCAGGCATTATATGGGAAGCGGTGTCGAACTCCAGCTTTTTGGGATGAAGTGGGTGAAAGGAAGTTGATGGGACCAGAATTGGTAGAAGAGATGGCAGAAAATGTTCAGCTGATTCAGAAACACATGAGAACAGCTCAGAGCAGGCAGAAGAGTTATGCGGATAACCGGAGGAAGGATCTATCTTTCGAGGTAGGTGATCATGTTTTTCTCAAGGTTTCTCCTTGGAAAAGTGTGATGAGATTTGGTAAGAAAGGAAAGTTGAGTCCAAGGTTCATTGGACCATACGAAATTCTGGAGAGAGTTGGATCAGTTGCATACTAAGTGGCTTTACCTCCGAGTTTATCTCAGGTACACAATGTTTTTCACATTTCGATGTTGAGAAAGTATATGCCAGATCCATCTCATGTTTTGAGTCCAGAGGTAGTTCAACTGGAAGAGAACCTATCGTATGAGGAACAACCGGTCCAGATTCTTGACCACAGGGAGAAAGTGTTACGGAATAAGGTGATTCAATAGGTAAAGGTTTTGTGGAAAACCCACATGATTGAAGAGGCAACATGGGAATCTGAAAATGCAATGAGGGATAAGTACCCCCATTTATTCGATAAGTAAAAAAATTGCGGGGACGCAATTTTCTAAAGGGGGGAAGGATGTAACATCCCAAATGATTAATGAATAATAGATATTTTTATCTATGTCTATTAATGATTAAGATAGTGTTATAGATGCTTAAAATGAAAATAAATACAATCTTATGCATAGAATACATTAATATTCTTAAAAGATTGTTCTACTGCCTTTTGATGGCAAACCATTTTTGAATCTATATTTTGACAATTTTATAAACTATGTTTGTCAAAATAAACTTATTCTTTATGATTGGGACATCAAAATTTACTTTGTGTGAATTTTTGGTATTTTTCTGACAATGTTCATTTTTTAATGAATAGTGAAAAATACTGCATTTTACATTAAAACTGCTTTTTAATCCAATTTATTTATATGATTAGATTATCTTTTGAATTTTTCTTAATGTGTAATATGAATATATTTTTACCATTTTATCCAATGGTGTTCATTGGAATCAATTTCACTTTGAAATTAGACTTAAACTGGTGTCAATATGTTGATACTTATTGTTTTGTAAAAACACGCTATTTGCTCTGGCAGCGGGAATTAATTATTAAATTAATTAATTTGACTTATATGTATTGAATTTTGTAAAATAGACTTCATTTTTTAATTCTTAATATCAAAAATATCTTAGGGTAAATTTTTGGTAATTTTCTGAAAAACTTCAATTTTTGATGAATAGTGAAACCACTAAGTGGTAGCTAAAGAAACTGATTTTTCATTTAAATGAAACTTTGCCACTTTTCTGTTTTGAATTTCAAAAATCCGACATTCATGGTTGTCATTAAGAAGTAAAATGTGGTTCAATGGGATTAAAATAATTTTTTGGTGAATAGTAACTTATTAAGTTCTTAATCGCGATTAGTGGTAATTAGGGTAGTTTAAGGTATAAATAATGCTTTAATAATATGAAATGACATAGACACATGTCCCAACCTTATTGGTTGTGTCATGGCCGACAAATACAAGCCATGGGTCAACTTGGGGACCCCATGGATCCACTTTTGTTGGGAAATGACAAAAATAACTTTTTATTTAATGTAAAAGTAAAAATGACACAAACATAATATATTTTTCGAAAACAATTTTTACATGGGGTTATAAAGATCAGATATTTGATTATAAATATTCATTGGAAAGCTTAAACGATTTCCTACATCATAGTATTTGTTTTATAATTTTTAGACATTAAATAAATTAAATTATTAATGACATAATAATGATGCAGCGATGACATCATTATTTGACGATTTAAATAAAATGGAAAGATAATGTAAAATCTATGAACTACACATGTCAAAAATCAATTGGATGAGTGGATGTCGAACCCTTATAAACTTATCCACGAATTATATCAATTTGGGACCTTTTAAAACCGAAACACATTTTCAAATAAAGGAATATTTCTTTACTTTCCAAAAGTGCCCCTCCTCTCCTCTTATAAAAGGCCCCCACCTCTACCTCATTTCACACACTCCTCAAGCCTTTGGCTCGGCCAACCCCTTCCCATTTAATCTCTCCACATCCCTCTCCTCATCCTAGAGGATTCCCTTTGGGCAGAATCCTTTCAAAGGAAGCCTTTAGGCTCAAATCAAAAGGAGTTACACTTTTAAAGGTAATTCATTCTCTCATGTTCATTTGTTTTATTTTGCTTATTCAACCCCCTAAAATCTTTTTATTTACTTCTTTTGTAACAACACCAGTATCTTAAATATACTAGGATGTTGTTATAAGATTTATTTGAGCTACACTCTCACACAACTACATCAAATGGTTAAAGAACATACGGTTTCCGTGGATGGCGAAATTCTGCCTCCCGAAACGATGATTGTTCAATACTCATTTAACACCTTCAAAGGTGGCCATTATGATGTCACTATTTTTATATATGATATATGATATGTTTATGTTTTCCTTAAGCTTATGTTTTTTTTCATTTTGGTCATACCTTTATGGTTTCCATTATGGGTAAACACGATATCTTTATTTTAGGAAGTGCGGGCTACCGCCCCCTGAAAGTGATTTGATTCGTTAATACCATATGTGGGATGTGTAAAGGATAAAGTTAATGAAATTATATATGTTATTATACTGTAATTATAATATACTCTTATATAATTATGATTCCATTGCAAAAAAAAATACGAAATAGAAATGGAAGTAGCGTTCATGCGTACGTACGACTTACCGTCTCCATGAACGGTGCATCTCATTTCTTACCTCTAAATGTGATGTAATATTATAAATACATGTATATGATGAATATATATGATGTATATGTTATCCAAATCATTAATATCATTCTGGATATAACGAACCTTTGACTAAATTAACATCATGTAAGTGTAAGAAGTCTATTTTTGACTTAAGAACCAAATACCGACAAAATGAACATTATTAACTTAAATGATTACATGATGTCCATAACATGGTATAAAAGGAATAGTGAACTTGAAAAATGTTCTTAAGAAAGTAGAGATTAACTCAAGTTTATTATTCAGGAGATTAAAGAACGGTCGGGTCAAGTCGGATACGAGGTATGGGACTTCGTCTCAATCTCCTTTCTTTGAGGCATATTTTATTTTATACACAACTTTCTTTTATATGGTGTATAAACCCCTTTGACTTTTACATTTATTCAAAAGGAATATTTTTTATACGAAGTGTTTACTAAACGAAAAAAGGTAATGTTTTTGTCATACGTATGCGGCGACAATGACTTCTCCGCCATCGTGACCGTTATTTGAGTTTCGGCTTCCTCTACAAGCCATACCTTCTTTTTAAAAGAAAAATAAATACCATGTTTTACATTTCTTTTATTTTGGTATGGAAAATGGTTTTCACAATGTTTTTGTGTTGTATTGATATCTTGTGATTGAAATGTGGAAATGTTATGTTTCCTTTATGCATGTTTTATGTGATACGATTATGTTATGGTTCTTGGGCATTATTATGAAGACGGGTGGTTTCGTGATAAACTAAGGGCGGGTGAGCCCGATATAGCTCTCCAATGCATTGGGTAACGCGAAGGAGTGAAACGATAAGGTTTCTCCGAAGAGATTTAGGGAATATACTGTGATGGGTATTCAAAACATAACCAAGAGGGTTAATCCCTACGTAAGAATGTTATGAATGCCTCAAGTTACCTTTATGTCTTATGATTTCTATGATTTATTCATGATTTTATGAGGTATGTTAAAGTGCCTTTGTTTTATGGGTAAAGTATGATTTCATTCTTATGTATATATGAACTCATGTTTCCTTTCCATGTTTTTTTATAACCCATACTGAGTTTTTATGCTCATCCCAAGTTTTTGAAATGTTTTTCACAGGTCAAGGGAAAGGTACATGATAAGATGATAGAGTCAAGGATGAGTCAATAAATAATCCATGTTTTATTTTAAATGTGTTTCCATTGATGGGAATGAATAATACTATATTTATGTAACCACTTTGTTTATATGTGGAATGTAATGCATGTTTTATGATCTAATTCTCTAAAACTCTAAACCTGAAAAGATCCTCAATGTGTAATCTTGTAATAACTCAAGATTAAGTAAGGTTTAAGGCTGGGGCCTTATATAACTGGTCCATTAGCTAGTTTGTGTGCTCTAACAAGGGTAGAATCTCTAGCTTTATGATGATGAAGTCCCCATTAATCTTTTTGATGAACAGCTCAGAGTCCACTTTCATAAGAAAGTGGGTAACATCAATCTCGAGGGGCAGATCGAGACCAAAGCTGAGTGCCTGATACTCCACCTCATTATTGGTGAAAACTTATGATAACTAGAATGAATAATTCAAGATATACAATATAGTCATGATGACAACAATACCTAGACCTACTCTATTGTGTCTGGGATCATTGAGTCTCCTACCGGTCGACTCTGTGAGGCGCCATCAAAGTGCTTCTTCGAATATGGAATAGCTTTATCCAATGTGTGGATAACCTTGTCTATGAAGTCAAGATTGAGAGACTACACTATAGGGGATAGATGGGTGGTGAGGAAATATTACCGCTAATTCCCATTGAAAGATTTCTAGAGGATGAACATAATGTCAAACTACCAAAATATCACTGCCCATTGAGCAAGATATCCTATTAACATGAGTCCATTCAGAATATGCTTTTTACGATCCACACGTGATACTGTCTGTATCTCGTGGTGCTGCAAAATAATGTCGCAAATTATACACTATAAAAACCCGCATGAGTTAACACTTCTCAATAGTGGAAAGTCTGGTCTCTGTATCGACGAGAGTGTTGTTGAGATAGTATAAAGTGTTCTCTATCCATTCATTGTTCTTATGGATGATAAGGGTTCCGAGGAATAATTCTAGAGTGGTCACATAAAGTTCTAATGGTTTTCTAGATATAAGTGGAATTATAACCAATGGATGTAGAAAATATTATATTATATCATCAAATACAGTCTGACACCCTTCATCCCACTGAAAGAAAACACCTTTCTTCATGATCCGAGAAAAGAGCTTACACATTCCTTCCAGATTCTCCATGAACAAGCTTATATAGGCTTATTATCCTTGAAAATATCAATGTTCCCAGAGATTTCTCATATGATGCATCTATGTAATAGCCATAATATCCATTTCGGTCTATCTTGAAGCCTCTTTATCTAAAAATAAAACTGAGGAACTTTCCATAGGTAACCCCGAAGGCACACATCAAGGGGTTCATCTTAAGATGGTAGGAGTAGAGTATGCCGAAAACTTTCTCAATATATAATAGATGGTTTTTACACTGGTGAGATATGAATACCAAATCATCCATGTATTTTTACACTAACATCTTAAGTACCATCTTAAATAGTCAGTTCATGGCCTGCTGATTAGTGGCACCATTATCCTTTAGACTGAAATGAATCACTTAGTAATAGAAGGTACATTGTGGTGCTATTAAAGAGGAGGATTCGTCATCCTCTGGGGAAATTTGGATTTGATTATATTTGGAATACCCATCCATGAAGGAGAGAGCATGGAATCTAGTGATGGTGTTGATTAACAGCTCTGTCATGGGAAGGGGAAAATAATCCTTTAGAAATTAATGCTTGAGGTCTTGGAAGTCAATGAAAACCCTGATCTTCCAATTATTATTCCTTATGTGAATGATGTCGGGTAACCATTTGGGTTATTGGACTTCCATAACAATGTTGGATTTGATGAGATTTTCATCTTTGGTCTCAACCATGGCACCGTGAGAGGGGTACATCTTTCTAGGAGGCTTTTTGAAACCATGATGACATACCAGAAGACCAAGACAGTGGACGAAGATCTGAGGATCCAATGCTAGAATATCTTCATAACTATATGAAAATAAATCTCATTACTGCTTCAAGAAATCCACATATTTCTACTATTCTTCCACGGGAATAGCTATGATGACTAGTGTTGTTCTCGAATCTGCCTTGGTACTGAGATTCACATGTACCAAATCGTAAATTATAGTGGAGATTCCTTCCTCAAATGTGGTAGGATCATCTTCCAAATCCTCTACATCATCCTTGATGATAAGATCATTATCAAGAGGAAAATATTCTAAATTTAAGTATCCTGATGGAATGTTACTGCCAGCCCAAACGGTGGGGAAATCTTTATTGTGGCACTCCCACACTGCTGAAACCATGGAAAAAATAGTTTTCGATCCAATCCCATCAGGACATCAACCTAAGTCGTAATTATCAATAATATCAATGAATTAGTGGCACATTGGGTTGAGTTGGTTCAGCACAACCAAGAGAAAAAATCGGTATAGCATATTTTTGCTTCCATGGGGTGAACATCCAAATACCTTATAGAGGTAAGGGGATCTGGTATTACGTTTTCTTGGATTTTATAATAGTATGAAGTAATCTTCTAGAATTACTTAGGTTTGGGTATGGATTTACCACTCATTACAAATATGAAAAAAAGAAATGTCCCGTGTTTTAGTTTGTGGCCTCCAACTGGTGAATAGGATGGATAAAGTTGCCATCCAAGTCTGTTCAGAGGACAGCAGCATCAGTAGTGTGCTCCGGCTCATTGTCCTGGACCTATTTTTCCTTGATCCTATGGTAGTCGGCATCGAGATAGAGGGATTAACAATAGTTAAAGCGAGAAGCATCACCTTGGTGCACACCCACTTGAAAATTAAAGGAGTTATTAAGGAATTTGTTTTACCAGGAGGGAAATACAGTATATAGATGGAGCCATGGTCTAACTATCAGTGCATTGTAGGAAATGTCCGGTAGGATGACCATGAACTCAGTGCTGGAAACCATGCTATAAAACTAGTGTTTTAGATTGATGTTTTCAACTAGTGTATACTATTTCCAATTATAACCTTGAATATTCATATTATATGGATTTGGATATTCTTTGAATATCCCTAGCATTCAGAGTGTTTGGTTCGGGATGAGATTGATCTCAGAACCTATGTTAATAAGAAAACATAAGAAATCCATTCCATTTATCTGGCCAGGTATATACAATGGATGAATTTTCTATTACTTGGGGGACCCTACATATTCTCCCAAGAATGATATGATGGCTTGATATTCTTTATTCTCAACTTCCTTAGCATGGAAGGCATCTGCAGTGGCTACCTCTATTTCAAACATGAGGGGGCATCTGAAAGCCTCTACAAGAGATTCACGCATATCTTCAGAAAGGTGGAGATCCTTGATAATATAGAGATTTACAGGAATACTTATGATGTTTGTAAGCACGTCATAATTTTTTGTGACATGCACACTCCCATGGATTGGGGGGTTCTATGTTTCGTGATGAATGACAGGCATTTTTGGTTGAATCGGTGGATTCTTGCTAGTTTTAATAATATCACATTTCTCATTGGTCAAACCATGAAACATTACTACTGAATGGATTCTATATGAATGATTTTTAACCACGAATGAATGTGGATGATCATACCATTCTTTTAGTGGATCTACTTGGTTGAGTAGAATAAATGAAAGTGGAAATGAGTTTGTTGAAAAGGGTGAGAATACTGCACAAGTTGAAATTTTTATTGAACCTAATGTCTTGTCTTGCTGGTGTGAATGGATTGGTTGGTGGCACTAGAAAATGAATTCTGGTGATTCACATAACCATGGTTCCATCGATTTTGGTGTCAATTGGGGTCATTAAAAGGATCATCCTGGCATTCCTATTCACTGGGAACCAAGGGAGTGTCCACTAGTTCAACAATGATCAATGAGGTGTACTCATGGTAACACTTGAGGATTCCTCCATTGCAGGATAGATTCTAGCACAATCCCCATATCTAAGGGCATGAAATTACCAAGATTGTGAGATGTCTTTGGCACCGATAGAGGGCTTTTCATTCCCTTGCGCTTTTGGAACCTACCTTTCCTTGAGGTGGAAGGTTGAGATGTTGATGTAGATGTAGTAGATAGAGGTAGTATGGAGGATTTGGAAGGCTCATACTAATTCAAACGGTCATGTATAATACCATGGGAATGAGATATTACATTGTGATCTACCCAATCTACATATTCTGATACATGAGACTAGAGACATGCTTACATTCACTATCGCTAATGCTATTAGGATTTTCAAACACACATTCCACCTTTCTCGGGGCTTGACCCAATTCGAATATGTTGTTATAAACTAATTCAAAATAAAATCTTTTAACACATAGAACTTATTAATGGTGTGTAAAAGGAATAAATGATATGGGAAATAGATGGGTCGGTCTATTAGATCGTCCTCTGTGGGCCTAATACAATCTAGAAACCATAGGATTCCTTGACCCAAGGCACTCCAAAAATAGTCAGATACCTGAATTTTTTGAATGAGTAGGTCATGTTTTCCCATTCTGGGAAAGGGAACCCGAAATCCTGGCCATGATGAGGGGATAGAGCCTGGAAAGGAGGTTTAATCTAGTTGTCTCATCTAAGAAGTGGTAGCGTGTTAAACAGTGGTGCCTGCTGATTCTGAAGAATGCGATTCTGAGACTGTTACTGAGCCAGGGGTGTAGGACCTCAATGAGGTTGTGGAGGTGGAATTGCTGGTAAGAATTATAGCTATCTAGGGGAATCTACCTATTCAAAAATAGCATTATCAGCCTTGGTGTTCCTTCGTGTATGAGCTATGAGAGCTAATAGATGAGCTTGGTTGGCTTGTTGTTGGGATTCATCTATATGTTGAGCCTTGTTATAGAGATCTCATAAGCCACCTAGAAAGGTCTTAGTGATGATCTAAGGGATCAATCCAGTATTTCCATTTCCCACACACATCGTTATCAACTTCTCCTGAGTCGACAGCATATCGAGTGAATATGTGACGCCTCTTAACCCTGAGACAATGTATGTGACATTCTCATCTAGCATTTTCTAGAATTTGTAGAGGTCTACAATTCTTGTCATATGGGTGGTGGAATCAAACTGATAAAGAACCATCCAATGAATATCTTCCCAACCAAATATGGACCTAATGGGTAACTGACTATACAAGACGAACGTGGGCCCTTCCAATATATATACGAAGCACCTAATTTTAGTGGCATCCTACTACACTGGAGTTCCTAAAATGGGTCCACATCTTGAAATGAAGTGGCATATATATTTTAGTAGGTCCCCCATCCCATTGAATGTGTATAATATTGGACTCCTAACACTTAGGGGTGCTAGATTATAATCCAACCATACCATATAAGTCATACCATTATTTGGGATGACCACTTATTGGGTCTCAATGGCCTCAAGATGAGGAATGAGAGCAGCCATTACATCATCCTGGTGGGGATTTCTATCTTGGAAAAGATTTCAGACATCCAGTTCATAGTAAGGATCTTCAACATGGTATGATGGCTCATTGGAGCATAAATTAGTTGGTGGAATTATCCTAGGGGATGCTGGAGGATGGGCATGCGAATCAGCTAGGGGAGCAACCTGTGGAGCTCCTGGAGGAACCTCAGCTAGGCCTTGAGGAATATTCTCACATGACTCAAGTGGATTTAGTAATCTATACCGTGATTTCTTTCCATAAGTTCCAAACTCAACCTAGTCTTGATGGTAATGGTTTTCAAGATCACGAGAGGAAATTCTCCAGGGGAAACTGTAGCTGCCCCTACAGCCCCTGTCAATGATTACCATAATCTCAACACTATTCTCCAATGCATTCGAGAAAGGGATCATCAACAATAATTTTCTATTTTTCTGAGTTATTTAGGAAACATATCCTTTTCTGTATCATCTTTTTTCTTTTCAACTAATCTATAAAGGTTAAAGGGTTTGACAGTCACGGTGTTCTCTTTACCCTTGTTGGGTTCCTGACCGAGAGATAATGACTCGAAAGTTTCCAGAAGGCCAACAATTTTATTTTCTGGTGATTAGCCATTCTTGAGGGTTCAAATGGATAAAATGTTTTCCCAAGGTTTATGTTCTCTTCAATGATTCCTACTATTAGTTTCCTTCTCTACAAGGTCGGCCATGAAAACAACGTCGGTGTCGGGAGGCATATCCTCAATGTCACCAGAAAATTAGGGTTGGTGTAAGATAGGACTAAATTAAAGGGTAGTATACTACCCACAACCATGGATCTAGACATTGTGGAAGCCTCTCTAATTATTTTTCGGAGTACTATAAATCACTATATGCATCATTTCATGAGAGTCCAATGATAACCGAGTGATATAGGGTGTCTATTGACAAGATGCATGGCCAAGTTGACCATGTGGCATTTTTATCCAATGTCGTCGAGTTGTTCCTGACTCTTGGGGTAATCCAAATTTATACCTCAAAGGTGGAGATTCATTTCCTAGAGAGTTCAGTAGAATCACATGAACTCGTTATAGGTTAGGGACTTTATAATTTCAAAGTTTGAATTCATAATCGGCTAGAACATTTTAGGGTGGTAATCCACTGTCAGGATGTCCCACATGATTCTCTACTCAGAAGCAGGATCCAGCACCTAATTTCCCCATTCTTCAACTAGGGGAGGATGGTAAACTGGCAATGGTACTAATACAGACCACTATGGTGGAGAGATGGTTAGTGAAAAATATGGTGTGTGAGTTGGAAAATTGTTGCATACTCGGCTATCTCCCGAGGACTGTAATAATTTCACCCCCAAAACCCTGTTGGATGGGGAGTTTACCACTACTTCATGTACATGGTCATTGAATACTATAAAAAAAATATTCTAGTGTTCATCATCTATCTGTCTATAGAATAACTATTTTGTGATTTCCTATAAGGGTAGGGAATGATCCTAGTGATGATAAAGAGGATTGCACAACAAGAACCTAAAAAAGAACCAAACCTTCTTCCTCTTGTATGTATATGTAGAGGGATTTTGGAATTCGGTGCATCATACTTTCCAAGAGGATGAGTCTAACATGTAGGGTTCCTACCCAAAACCAAGATATAGTGGATCGGGGTGAGGGTTCTATTATCGATTCTCACTCCACTTTATAATCTGAAAAGCGGATGAGATTGAATATGATATGGAACTTCTCAGGACTCTTCAATTGGTGGAGACAATTATTCCTCCGGCCATAGGGTGGTTATTCAGGGTAGGTTAGACCTTTTAAATGGGGAGTAACTCCATGTGTATTGGTGTTGGAGTGGGGTGGACCTCTTCTTGGATGAGTTGGGGTGTCCGGATCACTCAGGAAGATGTCGAATAGAACATAGGGAGGACCTCTGTGCTTGGGAATTATAGGGGGATAGGGCCTCCATTAGAGCGGGTTAGTACATGGGGAGGGCCTCCATAGGGGACTCCTGTAGTACATGGAGGACCTCCTTTCTGGTCGGCTCTAGTAATGATGGTATGGAGAGGGACTTCGTACTGATCAAATTGGACATGATAAAGGCCTCTGTGTTGAACATTGATGAAGCTGGGAGGGCCTCTGCATTGATGATTTTTAGAGCAAGGTATGACCTCCACTGGAGTAGGTATGAAAATGGGGAGGACCTTAATGATGATGGGTAACATGGTGAGGAGAACCTTTTCTCTAGTTGGGGATGCCACGGGGAGGGCCCCTACTTGAGTTGTTGATGATGCGAGGAGGACCTTTACACTGAATCCTAAAATATGGGGGAAACCTCCATAATTGGGTTCATGGGATTGGGGAGGACCTCCATAGTGGGTTTCAATAAAATTGGGAGGACCTCTAATTTTACTGATGATGGAGTCATGGGGATGACCTACATTCATAATGAAACGTTGATGCAGCCTAGAGGGAGCCCTCATTGGTGGCTACCTGGCTGCATCTAAAGATGGAATGACTATGATGACTCTTAACTCATCATCATAAGGGACTAAATCATACAATATTTTTGGGGAGAGGCTCCCAAAAGTTTTAAATGTCGGGATGGGTAGCACTAGCTCCCTGCATGGCCCTTGGGGGTGATGGTGACAATGGGGCCCAGAATCCTCCAAATAATGGTGGGCCATATCCGTCATCGGGATTACCCCACCTGGTCATACCGTCGAACTTGAATGTCCATAAACCTCCATTTAATTATTTAAGATGGTGAAACATGGCATGAGAACCTGGGATTTGTAGCCCTAGGAATTTTTGTGGTTGAGATGGAGCCATGTGGGATTTTTGCACTAGCTTTGCCCCTGCCCCAGCTACTACAGGTGAGGGGGGATTGGTTTCCTATAACTTGGGTCCTACATAGTATGAAGATTCATCCATTAGTAGAAATAGAAGGAAAACATTTCCTAGTGCCTTATCATCATTCAATATTCCATGGATGTATAGAATTATCAACACTAACCATGTCGCAGACTGAGATGTCTAGCGATTAATTGCCTCAAATAATGGTGAGTTTCACACCAGGACCTCTATTTGCTTAGCGGGACCCAGTGTTGGATGGATGGATCGGATGACATGCTTATATGTTGATTTCTTATATGATATTAATCTCTATGTTGAGGAAAAGAACTTCATATTGTTCTCACCATTTTTTCTAGTGCTTTTTCTCACTTGGGCGTGCCCACCTAAGCATGTTTTGAGGTTTATAGGTGGATTGTACTATTTCCCCCCATTCCCTCTTTCCATAGGTGGTCTGAATTCATCACCTCTTCAATGATATTTTCTCCTTTATAGAAAGTAGATGATGGTATGTTGGTTTCTCCTTCTGGTGATCCCTCCTAAAAATTCTTTTCCTTGTTCAAATCTCCCATAAACATTAACTTGTTTTTTGTAAATCACTTCCCATTTCAATATCAATGTGGATGCCGGTTAATTTTGATACTTATGGAGAGAAATTACAAGGGCTCAAGTAATGTATGTAAACTTAGGTCATGGGATTATTAACATTGGGCATTGTTGGAATGTCTGGACATTGAAACACCAATACACATTAATATTTTCTTATGATAGGGCTTCTCGAGGGAGTATAAGGCCATGGAATCCCAGATGGAATGCATGGAATCATATGTTGGAGGAATTTCTATGAGGTTTCCCTCAACTACCCATGTTTAAAACGGGGTATGAAGTGTGTTTAACAACTATAAGAGATGAATCGAACTGATTATAACACCAGTGAGAGTGTATCAGATAGGCACATCCATGTGAGGGAGCACTAAGAAGCTTTTTCAGATGGATGGATTAGAATGCCTGGTGCGGGCAGACCTTGGATGGTGTGTTCCAAAAAGGGATAGTTTCACACCATGAAGACATATCTGAACACCGAAAAGGGTGAATCATAGGATGGTGGGGCCCAGCAAAGGGGACACCAATGTTTACCTTTGTCTGGGATTGAACCTAGAGGAGGCTTCCTATGTACTCGAAAGGTATCAAAACACACGTAGTTCAAGGGGGTGATTCGGGACTTACACATTCTTAGTGGACCTTTTAATGATGTATCCCCTCCATGATAAGGGTGAGGCAATGGGGAAAATGATGGTGGATTATGCATGGTTAGATACACGTATGGATGGCATGAATTCACAAGGATATGGAGGCCTAGGTAAAATCAGGATGGATATAGAGGAAGTTTCAAAGGGATGGAATGAATGGAGAGGAAATCGGTATGCAGGTTGAAGTGTGGGTATTAAACCTTAGAGATGCTTCCTACATATCCTTGTGGTAGGGAATCAATGTCCACGTAGTTCTGGGATTAGGTGATGAGCCACCTGAGGAGGTGACTCATGAGAATGGATGCATGGATGAGACACAAAGGAGGTGGAACCTCCAGATTGAGGAATGATCTTCCCATAACAGAAAGGACCGAGGGAGAGATCAGGATGTGACATGAGTGATGTGCTTGAGCCTCAAGGAGGATTCCTATGCACCTTTCTCCAAAAGGAAAATGGTCAAAGTCCATGTAGTTCAGGATGTGGCCTAGAATCAGAATGTATGCAAAGAACAGTGACCCAAAAACATGTTGAGTCATACACATGGTTAGTATCATATCACAAGAAGGACACTCTTGGTTAGAGGAGTAAAGATTGATTATGGGTATTATGAATTATTAGCTACCTGGTTTGATCAAAACACCTCCGGGATCCGGATCCAAGAGATGTGTCTCAAGGATGGATGATATAACATCATCAGGGTACATCCCTAAGGGGGAGAACCTAAGTTTATCATTAATTGTGGTTGAACAACATGGAGGTGTCTTATGTACCCTGTACATAATATAGGGATCAAAACCCATGTAGTTAATAAAGGATATGGGGCTGCAGTTAAACATCCTGAGGGATTAGGGTGAACCAATGTGAATTGGTCAAGATTGAGGAATTTTGGGCTTGAACCTTGGGGAGGCATCCTATATACCCTTTTAAAAGGCATGTATCTAAGAACACGTAGTTCTGGAATGAGTGGGTCATGGGGATTACAAAAGGTTAGTGACCTAGGGAGGATTTCATGGTGGTTTCTTTCCCTACTCCCACAAGATTCATAATCGGTGTGATAAATAATAGACAGCAGTAGAGGAGACAATCATCTCGCGAAAGGTGAGGCCACAAGGGATGATGTGGGGTTTATGCACTGTTAGAGGCCCAGGGAGTTAGATGTGGGACTTAATATAGGATGGAAGATCGAGGAGGGATTCGATATGTATGAGGTTAATATTGTTATTATATTAGGGTTAGCCTATCAAGATGTGTTAGGGATTACATAAAGACTATTTGAGGAACACATGGGGAAAATCCCAGAGGGAAAGAGATAGTGTGTGGGATATCGTACTTATCCCTTCTCTGATCCACTTCAACTTTCTGTAAATGTAGTGATCACAGTTTAATGTCATTTTTTGAAGATGTGGGTGCTTGGTAGTTTAACATCCTTCAGCTTGGATGATGGGGACACACTCCTCATCCCTGTACATATATGACTTTCACCAACCCACACATGGGGAAGTGAAGGAACAACAAATCCCTAGTATTAATGGGGCGGAGGAGTGACTGATAGTGGGGTCCACATTAGTGTAGCTATGCGAATAATAAATAGCTGGTAGAGTACATATGTGAAGAATAATTAGTGGGAAATGCAACATGTACCACAGTTTGAGGGACTATGAACCAAATGCCTGAAAGCCTAGAGGGCTGCATGAAGGTTGTTCATGTAAGATAGGGATGTCTAGTATAAGTGAAGCTTAAAAAGGGTTCCTTAGGATGAGGAAAAAATATGGAACCCCTAGTAAAGGGTTCATGTAATAATGAATACCTATGTGAAAGATGAGATGTATGGGAGAAAGAGGTACTATGCAATGGTATTCTTGCACGCAAGAAGGGTCTTTTGCTATAAATTTATTTCAAATAAAATAAAATGGTTGAGGTTGAAGACCAAATGGTCCCCCTCCCCCCACCCATAATTTGGAAACATTGGAAACCTATCACGCAATATCCAATACCATGAATCCATGGATTTTGCATGGTCGCAGAATGGTTGTCTTGAGAGCATGGGAGTTGTGTTTCATCTTCTATGATATTTTTTCAAAATGAGGGGGACCCATATATATATATATATATATATATATATATATATGTAGGTGATGGTGTAAAAGGAGACCAGTATAGAATTTCTAATTTTACATCCCATTAGGAACACAAGTATCTTATGCGGTGCTTCTATTTTTTGGGCACCATCATTGTTTCCTTAGAACAGCTGACTTTTCCATTTTTCTGGACCTCGATGCGAATGAATCCATTAGATAACACATTGGGCATGAAAGATCCTTATGGATGGATTTATTTCTTACATGAAATATTCCATTATTGCATGCACCCCATTTGTATTTATCTGTATAGTCCACTTAGTCAAAATATGCATTTAGTTTTCTCAAGTATTTAAATTGATGGGCTCAACCGAAATTCAGCACCATCATATTCCCTTGAAATCCTTGTTAGATAAACACAGATATTTAACCCATTTCATTGATAACAATTTTTATCCCACCTAGGTTGAATTCCTTGAGAGGGGAAAGGTGTGAATCATGGTATGAAATATTAAAACAATAGCCCCTTCAGATCCTTTTTTTTTTGTTAAACAAAAAACTCTTATCTAACATTCAAAAAAAAATTATGAGGATAAAGTAAATCATGAATGAGACACAATGATTTCTTTTAGTTCACCCTCCTAAGGTTACATCTAACGAGCATACAATAAAAATTTTCATATGTCCTGAATTTACAAAGGCTCACTACAAATTCAGGATTCATGATAGATCAATTAAATTTCGCGGATCACTACCTTTGAAAAGATCCAGGAAAACACACTTCTTCCCAATGGTCACTACTTAATTATATATTTTGATGACTCAATACTAGTGGAAATGATTACCTTCTTCCTATTCCATTTCTCAATTCTCTAGAAATCATTAACACTAAAATTTTGGACATATTAGTCCCTTTATTAAAAATAATGAATTCATCCTAAATTATAGGTATATTCTCTATTGAAGTCTCACATTCCTCAACATGATGATTATCACTTTACCATGTGTTTAATTAGCAATAAATTTTCAATAACTTCATGATTCACACTACCTCTTTGAAACACACACTTCCTTTGTGAAACAACCAAATTCTTCACAAGTATAAATTTCCTTCTGAGTCCCCACAAATTTTTCAAAGCTCAACACTTTCACGAATCCCAAAAAGCCTTTTAAAATCAGCATACTTCCTCAAATATCAAACAATTTCCCAAAATTAACATATTCTTCTAAAAGGTCACATATTTTGTTTGGATTTTATGGCCTTTGAAAAAATCCTTTATTCAAAATCATTTTTTCATGACCGACTTTCATGAATCTAGTGCCTTGGAATCTTTGTTGTGTATTTTAATTACTTTTTACATGGGGGGTATATTCTTATTTATAGGTATTACCTCCCATTCCATAATCTTCCATCCATGTCATCACCTTTTCATGAATCTATCTAGTCTCCTTCATTATTCTCCCTTTTTTTGAAGATCTAATGATGTTTCTCCATTTGTGAAGCTTCTCATAGTCATAGATATTACCTTCAAATTATCACGCATTAGAGATGCTCATTCATGATGATCCAAACCTTCATGAAACTTCCTTTCAGAAACCCATCCTTCAAGAAACTTACCACTTTTCCATATTTTTACAAATCCACCTTGTATAAACATTTTCATATACTACTTCTAAGGCATCCATTTCATTGTCTTGGATCTTTTTCAATATAACATGTCAACAATCTCTCTGTAATTCCACAAAATATCATTATAACCTTTTTTTCAATACAAAAAACACCCCAAAAACTCTACAATGTTTCCTTGATGATTTTTACAACATATTATATGATAAAATGTTGATAAATGGTTTAATGGTAAATTTTTCATATTATTCCATTTGATTTAAGTTATGATTCCTTATTGTTGTGATAAATTGAAACAGATCAATGTGAATATATTTTTTTACAACAATGTTAATCATGATTAAACTTGATGAATATAGTTGATGTAAAATATGTGATTGATTGATAAAGTAGTTTGGTACATGGACTAATGCTCTATATACCCATATGTGACAATTAGTGTGGGATAGTTATTGATGCTTCAAATAATTATATTTAAATTGAGCTGTGGTACATGGAATGCCACTACAAATAACTACAAGGTGAATGATATGAAAATAGAGGCCCCATGATATTTGACTTGGACTGCTGTTTTAAGTAGCATTGATATGAAATTGGATTTAGATGAATAATGGATTACAATGTTATAATGAATTTTGATTCCCTATGTGATATGGTTTAGAAAATGGAATTAGGAAAAGTGGTTATTTATGGTTCAAGTGTCTTATTGAACTTTTGGAATTATGTGGTTAATTATTGAATAATTCTACGTGAAAACTGTTTTATTAATTATTACACACCATTATTTATCAAACTGCATACACTTTTATAGACAGTATATTGCTTTATAAGTTTTTGGTGGTGTTCTACTAACATTTATTGAAACCCAAAATAGTATGCCTAACTAGTACACGAATATAATTCATGTTTTTATTATAGGATTACTGAAAGAACCCTATTGTATATTGTTGAGTTGGGATGGAGCATTGATGAGGTAACTAGACATGGTATCGAGACCCTCTTATAGAGTTATCATTATTCCTTTTTTTGTTTTCCATATTCATACCTGAAACATATTTTCCATTACTTATATATAACATTGGTTTGGTCATTTTTTCCCTATTATGATCCATCACATGATAATGGTCCTAATTGTTATTCTTATTATTTTGGTAATGTTTTATCATCAATTAGATATTTTTTATTTATTTCAATTATTTTTATTCTTTGATAAATATGGTATAGTCTCCACATGATCTATATTAGACCCTTTCTATAAGTCAGTAGCCTCTGGAGTATGGGCAGGCATGCTTGAGGTCATGTGACCAACCAGATCAGGGAACCTGTATGTGGCACCCAGGTTGGGATGTCACAAAGTGGCATCAAAGGCTATTTCTTTTCTTTTGTTTTTGACGTGATTTTTGAGAAAATTATAAAGGATACTAGGTTGAGTAAGTGATTTCTCAAGATCTCATGAATTAGATTACCTAACCCACATACGAGGTTAAAATCCAAGGACCTGAGGTTGGATTTCTATTATTGATTTTTGTTAGAATTGTTGGATGTTATTTCACCTTGGGTGATGCACTTATTTTTCAATTTTATTATTTTTTTATATTTTATTATTCATCTCTTATGGAACATACTTTAAGCATAAATGCGTCATTATAAGAACTCAGGACATATTGTGACATGTATAATTTTAGGCATGATTGGAAAAGAATGTCTTGGGGTGACTTGTTTAAATGAAAATGATTGTCTTTATTGTTTAATTTAAATTAAAAATGATTCATATATTAAATAAATAATTTTAGATGAAGCTAATTGTTGTAATTTAAAGGTGATAAGTTGATTTATTATCAAAAAATAATAATTTTTATGTGATCCATGATCCATGTTATTGATGGTCGAGAGTAATGATACTGACTTGATTTTCTCCGTGTGGCATGATATGGTGAATAAATTAGTAGGTATTTATGCGAAATCCATATTAGGAAGATTTTATAATTCTTTGTTTTGTTCCAAAATATTTGTGTTGGGAATCATATATAAATTTCACCATGATGAATCTTATTGATAGGATGAATGGATGACATGGATGGAAGTGTTCCTCTAGTAGTTGAACTAGAGGCTTCATTAATTCTGGGACAGGAAGTGTGAGAGAAATCCTATGATAAAATTTCTCATTTTTTTCATTTTATGAAATGTGACCACTGGTGGGTTATGAATAGTATTCTCAAATTGATATTGAAGTTCCATTTTTAGCACCCTCCTACATTAACCAGAGAGAGTGGGCTTTAGGTAAGTGAGTTCTGGATTAAGTCTATCCAGACTATCTCAGAACACATAGAGAATCCTTCTAGGAAGGGAGTCAAAAGGGTGGCTAATATGTTATACTGTCAAGAAAATAGTTCATGTGATATTGATAATTTGGATGAAATGATGGAGAATATAGAGCGGATGGACTATCAATAGACTTTATTTTAGAACTTTTACCCTGATACTCCCAGGTAGTGGAGGGCGGCTATGTTTATGATTTTGACTTGGGGGTATTATCTCCCTGATTGACTATGTCGGTTCCTTTAAATGTTTTAAGTTATTTTCTCATTTTTTGGAAGGATATGAGGCTACTACAGAAAAATGTTTTCGTGATTGGTTTAAATTTGAAATTAAGTATTTACTTAACAACTTTTTGATGAAGACTTTTTATGAAATGTTGGATAAGGATCTCATATTTGAGGAGAACCTAAATGATTCTTCCAGTGGAGGACATTTAGTTCATACTGGATTACCATGAGGTATGTCTTCTGAGGGTAGGAAGCATCGCTATGATGAGTTTTAATAGGAGCACTAAAAAAGATATTGTCCAAGGGAATGATTAGATACTCTTGAAATTACTTATGATTTTTTTTACTAGAGCAGTAGTCCAGGTCACTTTCATAAAAAATGACCCCACCATAGGTAGAGTCACAATGTTGTGGAAGGATGATACATCTAAAATGGTTCTGCAGGAACCCAAGATAGATGGGTAAAATAAAGGATCCATAAAAAATTAGAGTGATATAAGGGGATCTTATATCATATATCAGTCTATTATATAGAGTTCTAATAGACATGGAAGTTGAGGTAGTGGAAATAAAAATTTGGGGAAAGAGTGATCATGTCAGCATAGTGGTGCAACATGGAGAAATCAACTAAAGCATTAGAAAAATGTGTATCCCAGTTTCCTAAAGTTCTTACTACACTTGTAGATAGTGAGGCCAGAAAATAAACATTAATAGGTACTATTATTGTATTTTCTGTGAATTATAGTTCCCAATTTAGTACACAATATGATCGCACTTTTATATCTAAAAAACTTGTGAACAAGGTGAGACTGATGGTGGAGTTTTTGAGAAGGTTTATTAAGATCGACACACCATTGGGAGTATGGTTGAGAGAGATCTAATAATTCCTAGGTTGTTATGTCAATGTTATGGTGTGTCATTTTTAATGATATTATTTTGTCATTGATATGTTAGGATTTGAATTTATTTTAGGAATGGATTTGTTGGTACTGTATTGAACCCACATATTTTGCCACCACATGTGATGGACCTTTATGTCTCTTGAAGGTGATGATTATATTCATCATGGAGGGTGGAATATATAGGTAGGCTATACAGGGCCAATTTATTATCATCTGGGGGGAGCTCAACCCCAGGTTTCAATAATTTTTCTAGATGATGGGGGTGTGATGAATTATATCTTTACACGCATAGTAGAAAAGATCAAGGATGTATTTCTTGATGAAATATTAAGGATTCTAATTCAGAGATATGGGAATTTAATGGTTTACCACATTCGTAGAGCTAAGCTAGTTTCCATTACATTGTACTTAATGGAACCAAATGATCTTTAAAAACTCAAGTCCTGGCTGGTGGAAATAATAGATAATGGATTTATCCATCTATGTATATCACCTAGGGATTTTTCTTCCCTATTTTCTAAGAATGATTCACTTAAATTGTTCTTATGTGTGGATTACATTAAGTTGAAATAGATGAAAGGAAATAACGAGTATCATCTTCCTTGTATCAGTGATCTCTTTGACCAGTTGGGTTTAGCTTGTGTGTTCTCTAATATTGACTTGAGATTGGGGTATCATCAGTTTAGAGTTAGACCTTATGATATAGCATAGTAAGATTCCAAAAGAAGTTGGGGCCTTTATGAGTTCTTTGAGATGTTGTTATGGTTGATGAACACTCTGTCATTGTTTATGGCTATGATAATTCAAATAATTCACCTATACCTTGATCAGTTTTTGGTTGTTTTGTGGATGACAACTTGGTGTAATGTAAGAATCATGGTGGTCATAACCAACATCACCACATTATCAATAGTACACTTTTAGAGAATAGTTTATTCTCTATGATTTAAATGTATTAATTAATGATCGATCTCAATAATTTGTGTTAGTAGGCCCAAATAATGTTCAAGAATTATTTTTTTGGGATCATCCTATAAACATTTTTTCTATCCACTACTTTCTTGGTTTTCCATGGAATTATTGGAGGTTTTTCCAGGAATTTTGTTTCACATGGAATAACTCCTTCAGTTCTTGACCATGAAGGATAAAACGTTTTATTTGTTTATATAATGAGATAGTTATTTATAATATTGATGAAGTGTATAAAAATGGAGCTAATTTTGATCATACTCTGTCGATTGAGGAGTATACTTTTTTTCATTCATCTAGGATCATACTTGGAGTATTGTTGATGTAGGGGGTCAATTAGTGGCATATTTTTCATGACAGTCAAGTCCACATGAATGTAATTACCCTACGCATGACTTTGAATTAGATATAGTATTTTATTCCTTAAGGTGTTTGAGACACTATCTTGCGGGAAAGATGTTTACTTTTTTATCTGATTAGAAGAGTTTATAGTACATTATTCACAACTATATTTGAATCCATGGAATCATATATGGGTTAATAATATACAGTCATTTGATATTGAGAATGCATTTTTCCTGATAAGGGAAACAATATTGCTGACTCTTTGAGAAGAAAAACATATATTGATCCATTTTCAGAGTCAACTTCCAACTGGAAGATCATTTTTTCTTGTATGAGATGCATACTATGGCTTAGAAGAGGGACAGTTTTATAACACTAATCTCTATATCTATGGAATCCAAAAAAAATTACCTATACCAGGGAGTAATAGTATGAGGAATCGATTTTTTTCCTTGATTAAAATCCTCAAAGTTAGGGAGCCTCATTCCAATTAGACCATAGATGTGGATGATACCATCTATGTATGGAAACATGATTTTGTTCCCTCAGGTATGCGATAGGTTATAATGTGTGAGTGTCATTCCTAAAAGTGACAAGTGCATCCTGGTTTAACTAAAATATATGATGAAAAATGTTGATATTATTAGTCAATGTACATGAAAAATGAGATTTCTTGGTTTGTAAAATGATGTTATACTTTTCAATAGGTTAAGGATGATAATCAATAAAATGGTGGTTTACTAAATCCTTTTTCAATTCTGGAATAGAAGTGGGGTGAAATTACCATGGACATCGTCATTGGTCTCCTGGAGACACCATTAATAAATGATGTTTTTTTGGTGATTGGGGAGCAATTGAGGAAAGTAGTGCATTTCATAACTATATGGGAGACATTTCCAATGTATTAGTGGGGTCACTTGTTTATTTGGGAGATATTCCTTCTTCAAGTGGTGACATTGAGTATATTTTTATACCAAGACTAAGGTTTCAATTCATACATCTATGAAATCATTGTATATGGAACGTGGTGTGCATGTGTTACTGAGAATGAATTTCTACCCACAGAAAGATGGTATGTTGGAAAGTACTATACATGTTTTGGAATATATTTTCAAAGAATTTATTCTTAAATATTTGGTTCTTGGGAGAATCAATTTGTGCTCTTTGAGTTCACCTAAATCAATAGTTATCAGGAGACTATTTAGATGGTTCCATATGAGGAAATTTATGGTATGCCATTAACATCAAATATATTATAGTAAAAGGTAGCTGAGTCAAAGATATTGGGATAGAGTCTTGTGTATGAGATGTCAGATTATAATCGACTAATTCGGAAACATATAGCTAAGGATCAGAGTTGGTAGAAGTCATATTCTGATCTACATCCACAACCACTTGAGTTTATAGTGGTCAATCAAGTATTTCATCATGTGTTTCTTATATTAGTTCACCATAGGATTCAAAGTCATGAAATGTTTGAACCGTGATTTATCATGTCTTTTGAGATTGTGGATGGAATTAGGCCAATGGTATACTGATTGGATTTTTCATACAGGTATAACACTATACATGATTTTGGTCATGTGTCAAAACTTCAACAGTATAACCCTGACCCTTCTCTTGTGATCGATGTAGAAGATTTTTAGCTTGAGACTGATGCATCCTTTAGGAGAATCTCATACATATTATGGATCATAGTGAGAAATTATTTTAGGAAATTACTATGCCGATAGTTTAATTTTATTTGTGACATTTTTGTGTTCAGGGGAAAAAGAGAGAAGGATATAGGTTGGCTCAGTGGTCCAATATATTTACTTTATTGTCTTAGAGATGCTTGGGAGTACAGATTGAGGATGATCTATTATAAGGTGTGTATATAGTAAGATCCTGAATATCTCCTAAGAAGAATCCTACTCATGTTCAGGTATAATTTTACTTAATTTTTATTACAATCTGTGTGGTTTTTTTGGTTGTTTTGAGTTAAATGGGATAAATTTTGGAAGCCTTGTGATCTTTGCATGGTTAGTGCACAATTAAGAAAAAAAATTGTTTCAGACTAAGAAACCAAGCTCTTTATCTAGAGAATCATGAGGTAAAATATTATTTGATAAACATCTCACCACTTAGATGAATCCACGAACCCCTAATAAGAGGCTCATTGTTTAAAAAAATGTGTACCTCAGTCTAACAAAACATTAGTGTGGGTTTCATTTACATGGAAATCTAATTTCAATTCAGGAACCCCCCCCCCATTATTGAAATTTATAAAACCTTACTCAGTCCTAACCTAATTCACATGATTTTGGAATCTACTGAATGGATTTCAAGGCTCCATGAACCCCATTCATGATGAATAAATGATCTAAAGAAAGATCACACTACTAGAAATGTCACATATACCCATGGTTTTGAACCATGGGTATAGCACCAATTACCATGGGAATATTCTATACAAACATTTTTGGGAACTATGGCCAATTTAGACATCACTATAGCTCTGATTTCTATACATGGTTTCCAAACCGTTGGAATAGGTGTATTCCACTATGTAATTAACCCTATACCCACTTTTTCAATATCGTGGGTATTTGTTGTATAAAATTTTCAGTTGTGGGATTCGATCCCTAGGCATCCTGTATACAATTCACGCACCTAAGAAATACACAACATTGTATTAATGGTATATTGAAATATATTTACTTATATATATTTCTCTAAACCATGGTGATATGTGGAAAATAGTGGTAATAAATGTTCCCATGAAAAATGTGTTTGTTCCAGTGGAATTTTTTTTCCTGACATAATGTGCAAAATAAATACCCACGGTTTTTCAAGATCTATGGGTGTAGGTCTTCAAAAAACCAATACACCCAAGATTTTTTGAAAAACCAAGGGTATAGTTCTTTAAAATACCCATCTAACCTTGTTTTTTGATAAACCATGGGTATGTGTGGAAGTTTTCATACTATACCCATGGTTTTCCAAAAAAATGGATATAGGTTCTCATCCAATCTCTATACCCATGTTTTTTGTAAATTCATGGGTATAGGGGTGACATATACCGATGGTTTTTAAAATATATGAATATAGGGTCATTTTTGAGTAGTGTCAAACTCTCTTTAGTAAGTGATTTCTTCCCTAATTGGTTTCATATCCAACTCTTCCCTCATTCCAAATGAAGATGAATTTTTTTCCCTCTATTATAATTGGTTTTGATCTCGGTTTAAATGTATTCTAATCAACTATATATTTTTCTTGTGTTTTGATGCATGATATTCCGCTTGATTATGATCTTGGTCATTCAAAATCAATTTCAGGATTTCCGGTTTGGAGATTATATGTCGTTGTTCTAAATGTGGGTGGTTAATTTTCCAATACCCATAGTCTTTATTATAATTTAGTCTATGTAATTTTGAAATTTCTATTTCTTTTTTGACAATAACATCTTGAATTGGATTAATAAATTGGTTGATTAATTTATTAGTATATCATGGAATTTATGGAATAATGGGACTATGGTAGTGGTTCATTAATGTGATTATGTAATTGATGGGATATTGGGGTTAAAAAATTAGTTAATTAGTGGGATTATGGAATTTAACTATAATAGGAATTAAAGTATTATATGTCTTATCCTTGAAGGGTTAATTGATTATATGATTAAATGTTGATAAATTATTTAATAGTGAATTATTCTTATAATTCACTAGGATTTATGTAAATAACTATTATTTTGTAGTAAATTGAAATGATGAACCATGATGGGAATGTTTGATAATAAGGTTAATGATGATTAACCTTGATTAATATGTTGTATGAGATATATGTTAATGATTGATAAATTATTGTGGGACTGGGACTGATGCTCTAAATTCCCATAGGTGATAATGTGTGTCGGATAAGTATTGATGTTCCAAATACACATATGAAAATTGAGGTGTGGGAAATGTACTGACACTACAAATACCCATACATTTCCAAACATTGTGTTATATCCCCATGATATTAGAATTCATCGACCATTCCAAGTAGATGGGTTATGAAATATTATTTAAATAAATAATGAAATCCCATTTTATAATGAACTTGTATTCCCAATGTGATATATTTCAGAAAATGGAATAGTCTAAAATAGTTATTGATCATTCATGTGTCTTAGTGAAATTGGAGAATTATTTTTTTTATTAGTGAATAATTTAATTTGAAAACTATTTTCTTTATTATCTACCCTAATTCATTATAAAACTACTTTCACTTTTATAGATAGGATATTTGTTTAGACACTATTTGTAGAGAACTTATGATTTGTAATAACACCCTACTCAGGCTTTCTGATCGCTTCCTCAATAGACTTCTAGATTTTATGATAGGATAGGGGAAATAAGTCTTTAATATATAGTTGATTTGGGAAGGAACGTAGATGATGGAACCAAATGTGATGTCGAGATCCATTTAAGGAGTTTCTAGTGTGTATTTATTTTGATTTTATATATTAATAGTTAACACATACATGGAATGGCATATATAATGGTTTGGTTTGGTAATTTTTTTCATATTCTGATTCATCATGTGATATTGGCCTATATTGGTTATTTTATTATTCTGATTATTGTTTGTGATCAGTTGGAATTTGATCTTGTATTTTCCCTGGCCTTCTACTTGGATAAAAAGAGTATAGTATCTTTATGATTTATATTAGACCCTCGGAGCTACGTAGTGTCCTCTGGTGTATGGGGAGGGGCACATGAGGTCATGTGACCAACTGGCTCAGGAAATTGGTATGTGGAACATAGGTTGGGACATCACAATTATCACAAAACAATAAAGGGAAACATAATCCTATCAACCTCATATAAAAGTAATGTTGCATCTATACATTAATATTATTGTAATAACATTACAATAACATAATAAAATATCATAATCTAAATAAAAAATATTAATTTTTAAATAATTATAGTAACATATTTTAATAGGATCAAAAAATCACATAAGATTTATAAGAATTTTGGAAACATCCACATCACTCAAAATTAAAACACATTTCTAATTATTTTAGTATAATATATATCATTTCTAAAATACATATACAATATTAACAGTTGTAACACCTAAAGAATTTATGATTTTTTTTAAATAAATTTAATCTTTTCTATATTTTTTATTGCACGCAATACATAGTTCAACGTGTGTTACATACAACAAACGTGACATAATATTAAAATAATAATATATAAATTGATTGTTATCTCATTTTTGTTATAAGGGTACGTATGAATAGGATGAACTAAATTATGAAGATATATGGTTTACAGATGTATAAAAAATTAATTATTTAGGGACCAATTAATTAATATTGAAAATGAAAACCATTTGAAAATAATAAAGAAATCTTTTTCTAGGAATCAATTTTTATGAAAAAACATGTATAACCTCAATAAATTAAAGAAAATACTTTTAGTGAATGATAATAAGGGAAATAATATATTTTATATTCTCTCAACTATTTTAAATTTATGTTACTAGTTTTCCAAAAAAGAGATAAGAATAATTCTAAATTTATGCTTAATAATTTTATTTTAAAAAAATAAAACCATCTTTTAACACATAATTTTAAACTAGTATTTGGCACCATTAAAAATTATATTAGAAAAAATTAATTTAAATTTTTAAATCATCTTGTAAAAATAATATTTGGGTGATTTTTTGATTTTTTGTTTTAAAAATATAATTTTTTTTGTTAAATAGTGAGAAATAATAAATTTTTATTAAAAACTACCTTTTAATTTAAATTAGTTATAAAGTTAAATTTTATTATAAATTTTATTTAAATTAAAATAAAAAACTTATCTATATATATTAAACAAAATTAGTTTAATTAAATCATTTTAACATTTATTTTTATATATAAAACCTTATAATCTTAGGAAAATGGTCTCTTTAAAAACCTACTTTCTCATCGCGTATGCACAGTTAATTTTAAATAAAACAATTTACACATATGTTCCCTTATTTTGGAGAAAGTTATTCCATACATTATAATAATAATAAAATATATAATCCCATATTTTCAAATTAATTTTTCACAAAAATTAATTTTGAAATGAGTAAAACTTAATTCGTGCATTTTAGGTAAAATGGGTTTTATGGGGTGTCGGATAAAATAAAAAGATATGGGATAAAATGAATTAAAAAATAATTATAAAAAATATTTTATATAAATATTTATACCCTATAATGGATAAAAGTATTTAATAATCTATTTTTATGTCTTGTTGCATGAGAAAAAACATGGTACACCTTTTTCTTTTTGAAACATTACAAGTGTGCCACTCCCCTCACCTAAAAAGGACCACTCACTCTTCTATCATATTCCCACCTTAAAACCATTTTTTAATAGACAAAAACTTTCTAAATGCATCTAAAACTCAATATTATCATTCGATAAGCCTTAATTTTGGTGGAATTACAACCTAGGAATACTTTTGGTGAAACCCTAAGGAGATTACCCAAATAAGAGGTAATGTTATTAAACTCGAGTTTTTATTTTATTTATCCATACAACTCATTGAATTATTATTAAATAATTATGATATAATATATTCATTTTTATCCATATAATGGGATGTTTTTTAGGTAATTACTAATAACCATATCTACTTATATCAAATGTGTTACAAAATCACCATTCTTGTGTATATTGGACGAACGCCTTGTGAATCGATGTCATTATTTTTCTAATTACCACCTCTGACGTCTGGGAATGATGATGGGTAAAATTATATATATATATATATATGTATTATTTATAAAATAATTATTCATATAGTGTAATTATATCATATATTCCTTTTTTTACTTTCACTTCCATAGGGGATATGATAACGTCGCTCGTGTGTACGAAAGACTACCGCCTTGCGAAACTTTATGATTCATTTTTCACTTGCATAAAAGGTAACATGGATAAATATAATGAATATATTTTATATAAATCCCATTATATTCCTGTAATTTTTATCATATTGGGTATATAATATTTCATTTTCATTCTTACATTTTCAGTCAGTGAATGACGATAATGTCATCCAAATATGTGTAGACAATCACCTTCACGAAGTGATGTGACACTATATTATCATCACCAAAACTCATGTATGATATTTATAAATATATTTAATTAAATAATATTATGATAATATCATTATATAATGATAAAATGTTACTTTTACCCTTTACATAATTATAATTGGGAATTGGAAATGTTGCTCATGTGTATATATAACCTAACGCCTTCATGATCAAAACATACTTATTTTCAGAAAATAATCATTAATATTTAATCATAATAGTATAATTGATTTAAAAAATTGATAATTATTTCATTATTATTATTCTTTTAATGATTGAGCTGTGAAAAATATAAGACTACCAAAACTAACAAATTAAAACTTATATAAGAATCAATTATTTTATTACCCAAAACATGATTTTAACATGGAATTGGTATTAATAGGTTAATAAATTTATGAAGTAAATCACATATGGTATAATATATATATATTTATTTTCCTATAATTGATTTGAAATAAACTTGTATTCATTATATAGGAGGTTCTAATGTGTACGATGGAAGTCCATACTTATGTTAAGGGATTTCTCTATAATTTTTTACTTCATTGAGACACATGTCATATTTACCACCTATTTATTTTATGTTGTGTATATACTTAACAAGGATGTATTATATTATTATTATCCTGATATTATTGGGATTTATATATCAATTTTTGGATACCTCATTCAAGGGGTTTACAGTTGAAAAGTTACAAAATAAGTAATGGGTTTTTGCCTCAATTTTATTTCTTTGATACATGTGTTATTTTCAGAACCTATATTCTTTTATGAGGTGTATATAAATCCCCTTTTACAAGTTATATACAAATTTCATTCATTATCATTATATTTTAATTATCCTATAATTTTATTCCATCATGTTTCATCTAATAAAATGTTACAAAAGTCATAAAGGTTTAATTGTACAATCTTTTCATTTATTAGGATTGTTTATGATCGTGTTTCTAGTTATAAAATATCAAGACTCGTGAATTATGTTATTTTTTGTTATTTCATTATAATAAACATTTTTCCTTCATTTTCATATCATTATGTGCTCATGAGTTTAAAATATTTTTTTAGAAAAAATTATTTTTATTTATCCCTTCAGTCAAACCTCCTATTTCTTCAAAAACCATGTTTTATAATAAAATATTAACATTATTACAATGATTTATCAGAAAAAATATCCATGATTTAATTAATTTAAAAAATTATGAAAGGATTTTTCATATGGTTTTCCAATAGATTTAAATTTGACTTTTACCAAAAATGATAAATGAATCTTGGTTTTAATGTCTATGACTTAAATGGAATTTTCTTATGGAAGGGTGGTATTTTATTTCAACATTAATCTATATATTTTAAAGGTTACTTTCAAATAAAATTATTTTAAAAATTATATATGAATTTTTAGTTTTAAAAAATGATTTCAAATAATGGTTATTTTCTACTAGAAATGGTCCAAGTGATCTTTTAAAATCACTATCCATCTAAGTTGGCATCCTTCGATGTAAAATATGAATTGTTGGGTATATGAACCAATTATTCCATTATTATTATTATTATTAATTCTTTACCGTTAAAAGATGTTTATGAAACCTATTTCACTTACACGAGTTATACCATGATATAATTCTTCTACTATCCTTGACCTAAGAAAAATGTATCTAGTTCTTGCTACCATTACATTATCATAAGATTAAAGGAATAATATCCCAAATCACTAAATATTTTAGTAGTGTTGGTAAACTAGATACATATATAATTCACATATTAAATTTTAATACATGAATTAATATTTAAAAAAAATTCTTGAGTCGATAATATCATTATGCCTCTAGCATGACTATTAATATCTTTCATATTAAACACAATGGAATCTTGGTGAAAGGAATAAAAATTTGGGTGATATGAAATTATCATTAAGTGCTAGTACATTATAAGAAATAATAAATAAAAGAGCATAATAAAAACATAAAGTTAATTTATTAAACATACATTCCATTTAAATAATTTGAAACGCACAATCAACATAGAAATATTAATAATTGATCATATTTTCATTTAAATAAATTTATATAGAACAATCAATATCGCATGGTTAATAACATAATACACATTCCATTTAATAAAGAAAATAATAATTAACTGTATCCAAAGATAATATCATAGAAAAAATATCATGGATGGTAATAATAAATAAATTATCACTGAAGTAAATAAATAATTATTTGATGTAATTTCCCAATAACAAGAAATATTATACTATGAAGATCAATCCCCCAGATAGTTTAAAACTAAAGGTAGAACCACATTTATTTTGGCCAATTGATTGGTCTAATGAGACATGTCGATGAATCTAGGGAAAATATAATGGCCAGTCCTCACTCATCACCACATGTACAAATTATTACTCATATATCAAATAATTGATTTAATTTGTGATAATGATTCATTGTCATAAAATATATGTATTGAGTAAAGGATACCGATTTATCAACATTCTCCCATATAATCAAATAACATTCAATTTAAACACCGTATATAAAAATTATATATGATTTATGGAATGATCATAACCATAAAAAATGAATAAAGATATTTAAGATAAATTTAATGTATAATGAAAAATTATTATAATGAAGTGATTGTTTCATGAGAAAGTTCAAAATCACCAAAAAAATTGATATTTCATAGTAAATTTTATCTCTTGGTAAATTTCAAAAAAAATCCCCTTAGAAGAAATACTTCAAATTGAAATTTAAAATACATTGAATAAAGAATAATTCATGATATTATATGTTATATGGGTTTTATATACACCTCATGAAGGAGTAAAGGTGTTTAATATAATGTATGTCTCTAAGAAGAAAAATTGAGACAAAAATCTTTTAAATTAATCATCCTTTTGAGAGAACGGTATATGACATTCTATATAATGGTTTTAATAATGTTACTATCTTAAAAAAGAATAATAATAATATTCATAATAACATATATGATTCTATTATAACATATTATCACCCATTTGTTAACAATCTCTTATAATTTTCATTATTTTGTGTAGTAACTACTTTGATTTTTGTGTAAATATTGATTTTTTCACTTATTTAAGACGTGATTTCATCATAATATGAATGTAAAACATGATATAAATATAATATATATTAATAATCTATGTATTCAGTTAAATTAAAAAAAATTGGTGATATGAAATGAAATACACTATTCTTGTAGATTGTAAGTTGTACATATGCATGAAAAATGATTCTATTGTGATTTTGTATTGAATGAAAAAATAGTAAATTATATATATATTTATAGTAATCATGATCAAATCAAATCTCTTTGTGAAGTAGTATTACATTGTACACAAGAGCTAGGATATTATTTTCATAAACAATGGAAAGCATGGTGGTATGTGTGATATATCAATTCCAGAAGCATCATAAATATCATATATCTTATACAAAACTATAACTCCCTCATTATTCCAAAACATGATATGTGTTAATGAAAAATTAATGAAATTGATTCACAATGTTGTAGTCTATCATACACATTAGTGATGATTTCATAACCCATTTGATGGAATTAGGTGATGTTTTAGGTAGTACCCTTATTATAAATATATCATAGTACATGGATGATACTTAAGTTATTGTATGAAAATTTTATAATAAAAATTGATGATGGTGGAGAAAAAACTAAAATTTGAATGTCATTAGAATAGAATTACCTATACTTTGGGTATCCTCTATAGGTTTTCACTAATACATTTATTAGTTGGATATCTTTCCAAAATATAACCTCTACGATAGCTATAATGAAATTGGAGTTTTATATAGGAATATCTTTTTCAATCAAAATGGAGTGATATTCATGTAGTAAAGATAGGAGTGAGTTCCCTTTTATAGTTAAGGAGGAGTGAAATTATTTTAAATACTCAAAACCCATCACTATTAGAAGTAAAATCGTACATTATGTCACATAGAGATTGATAATTAATTTGGTAGAAGGGTGATATGGTCTAGCCACACCTACACCAAGAAATTTAACAAAATTTTTATCATTTTTTCCTAAACTCCTATGTTTCTTTATTTTACTATTTTGGTTTTCTCTTTATTCCAACTACTTCTCTAAAAAATGTAATTTATCCTTTACGAATAAATTATAGTTAGAATTATTATAAAATTTTTAGCATATTATTATAAATGAGAAATCTAAGTTATAAAATAAAAATAATATGTGTGTTTGAAATTAATTTTAACATCAGCGCATGTAACATGAAAAAACACTACATTAACCATAATCATACGAACCAGTTTTTTACTATTTAAAGGCCAATATAGTAATTATATTAGAAAAATTGGTTAATTAATGTAAAATAGATGATATTTATTAATATTTTAAATCAATTATACTAATATAGGTTTTTTTATTATAAATCATTTAATAAAATAAAATGTATCACAAAATAACAGTAATTTTAATTTGGAATTCATTTATTTACATTGAATTAAAATAATATAATATGAAAATGGAGTTTATTTATTTTCTTAAAAGATGTGTGACATGATAAATTAATATTGAAAATCAATTTAATACAATATTTCATTAAATTTATTTCAATTATATTGGTATTAGTGTCATTTATTTTATTTAGCTATTAACTAAATAATTAGTATATTGGCGTTTCTTAAGTATTAAAAATAATTATATTATTTATAAAAATTATATATAAATTATTATCCTAAATAAATTCATTATTATTTCACAAGGTTATGTATAACCAAACCAATTGTTTTTTTTCTCCTATTCCAAAGCATTATAGCTTTTAAAAGTAATGTTACATTTTTTCGTTTTGATTACCTGACTTATTTTATAGATAAGTTTCATCAAAATTAGTAAAAAAACGAATATAAAAAAATATTAAGTTCATAATGGATGATATATTAAAATAAAATTGGGTTTTGATAAGTGTTGGGTTTTTTTTACATTTTATATTGTACATTTAACCACTAAGTAAACTCATTTTCTCCTTAAACGTTGTAATTAATTTTAACAAATTTTTTAATATTTTTTTTCCAAAATTCTGTTTACCTCATTAAAATTTAAATATAATCCTGATTCCAAATATTTAATACATTTTTCATAATTTAATTCACATATGTGGAAAAATTCTATTTTAAAACTAATCTTGTAGACAGAATGAGAACGTGTATTTTTAAAGATAAATGTTCAAACGTTTAAATGTTTTTATATATAAATTCAATATAAAAAGGATTATAATTAACTAAATTGTATTAATAGATCTATAATTTAATTATTTGGTCTTTAAAAGTAATTAAAAATATAATTTATCATTATAAATTATTTATATAAAAAGGAAATTTTCAATGAAAATCCATTATTTTTCAGTATTCATCAAAAAATAAAAATCTCTGAAAAAATAATAAATTAGTCTCTTTGATAATTTTTGTGTTCGAATATCAAAAATTAATTTCTATTTTCTTACATAAATTTTCTAAAAGTATTAAAAATAATTTTAAATTATGTGGTCTAACCACGAATAAACCATCTTTTAGAAAAATATATTTTTTTTAGAACATAATTCATTTACTTTTAAATGATTATTATTTTCATTATAATAAGTAAATAGATAATAAATATATGTAAATTGTATTGTTTCATAATTTATTTAATCATGTTATTTCCCCCCATTACAATATTTGGGTGATACATTCTCCCCACTATAAATTAATTACATCATCATAGTTTAAACTTTATCATAGTAATCAAGGGATAGAAATTTAGAATTACCACTATTTGAAAACCAAACATTGTAAAATATTTAATAAAATATCATCATAATTAGAGGAAAAAGGAAGTACAAGTGTTGTATAGAATAATACCCATCTAGGTATCAGAATATGAGGATATAAGTAAAAAAGTGAACATATAAACAAGGAAGAAAAGAATAAATATTTATAAATATTGAGAGTGGTATTTGATCATATAAATATGAATGAAAATTTTATTTTTAATATCCTCAACGACATAAATCCTTGATGATTTAAAAGACCATATAATTCATTAGATAAGTTTGTAATATGATAAAATTTTGGTTTCAATTTTCTTTTCTTATAAATGTGGATTAGTTTTAATGTCGAATAATATAAGAAAGTATACTTACTGGATATGTTTATAATTTATAAGAAAAAATTCATCCTTTAATTTTTCTTCAATTAATTACCAATTTATCACTTACTCCATAAAATGAATATCCAAATAAATTTAATTTTTCAATGAATGATGCACTAAAATTTAATTTTAAGGGACTAAAAGATCCATAAAGGAGGTAAAAGTATTTACATCTATCTCTTTCTATTTTTGAAAACCATTATGGTTAATATATTAATCTCTAAACCTCAAACATTATAGTAGTGGTTCATTAATAATATCTTTGCCTATAATTTTTTAACTAAAAATAATAACACATTAATTAGGTTATCACAAAGGATAGTGTTGGGAATAAAACCATTATAGCCCTTCTGTCTTGTGTTCAAGTCTCGCTACCTTGCCAAAAAAGACTGGTTTTCACCATGCATTCATGTTTTCATTTTTAAAAACAATATTATTATAATTACCAATCCACAAAAAATGTGATTTAAATCATTGAAATAAATAATTAATCATTAAATTACATTTTTTAAATGGTTTAAAATAAAAATATTTTTTTACAAGGTAAAATAATTTTATTTTACTATTACTACAATATTATTAATTATAATTTTAACACTAAAGGTTATAAATACCTTTAATGTTATGACAATAAAATTTAAAGGCATTATTCATCAAATAACTTTTCAACTAAATCTTTTTTTCTATAAATTTATCCAAAAATATTCATCATCTTGATAGAGTGTCATCCCATAAAACCTAATAGATGTGTTTAATAATGTGATAATATGATCAATATTAAACTCATGACACCTTATTATATCTGTTACTCTTATGTTAACGAAGACTTATATGATTCTAAAATAATCCAAATATCATTAATCACCTTCATGACCCCAAAAAATTGGTAAAAATACTTTTAAAATTTAATTCTTAAATACCAATAAATATATATTTCATCAATTTTATTTTCCATATGAAATAAAAGGTTCAAGGTTTTATCCTAAGAAATTTATTAATATTTCCAATCCATTATAACATTTTTTAAAGAAAATGTGAATTATATAAATAATATCCCCTAGGATTGACAAACCTGGTGCATAGTAAGACACATTTTCATGTACCAAATTATGCTCAAGTCATTCCCTAGAGTCCATTTTTGATGTTATTACCCATTTATATATTTTTTCCATAACCACTTCCACTTATAGTATCATGAAATGGATGTATTTCATGGTAAAACCACATTATATCTACATTACCAAAACTTTAGGATGTTTTCTATACTTATCTTTGAAGTATATCTTATGGTACGATTCTCCAAAATCTATTTTCCTAAATGTAGTTCACAAGTATTCCACTAATTTTACTAACTATAGATACCCTTACCCTAGTATCCCAGAGTCCATGTCTACAACTGTTATATTAGAATAAGATATAAGTATTAAAATCCCGAAGGACGGAATAGATTAGTTTTCTAGGTAAACTAGGCACAAAATGATTCATATATTACATTAGAATAAAAAATATACAATATAATATGATTTCCCTCTTTAGAAAATATCATTATTCCCTTTATAGTAACCATTCATTTCATTCTTTCTACCCTTCATGGGTTCTTATTGAATGAAAATAAAATAAGGGCGATCTTAAAGGCTGGGTAAGGGTTATGTACCATGGAAGTAATAATGAATTAATGGGAATAATAAATATAGAAAATTAAATAACTTAATGAAAATTCTATTTAAATAATTTGACTTGCACAATAATATTGGAAAGTTGAATAAAAGATCACATCTTCCATTTAAATATTTGTATAAGTCAGAATAATTTTGGAAAGATAAATAAATGATAACATGCCCTATTTAATCAATAAATAGAGAATGAAATTCATCCAATGATAATATCCTAGAGATGATATAATGGATGATAATGATATATAAATTCTCAATGAAGGAAATTATTAATTATTGGACATGTTGAATTGGGCACATGATAACCTATACTTTCAAGATCTATCCTCTAAACTATTTAAAAATATAGTTAGAAACCCATTTAATTTGGACAGCTGGATTGTGGCATGAGAGCTATCAATGAATCGAGGGTCAATATAATGTTTTGGAACCATTTTTCACTTAATATCAAAAAAAATTATATATCATATAATTGACTTAATTTATGAAAAATGTGACTAAAAATGAAATATATGTATTGAGTAAAGCATATTGATTTATGAGTATTTCCCAAGTTAATAAAATAACATTAAAAGTAAAAAACACTTAGAAATGGTATATTGTAAAGTAAATAATAACTTACCTAAAAAATGAATTAGTATATTGAAGAAAAAATTAATTTCCAATTACAATGATTAAAATAAAGTGATTGTTTCAAGAGGAAGTTGGCTATCATAAGATAAAGTGATATATTACAATAACTTTTTTCACATAATAATTTTCAAATAAAATCCACATCGATGGAATAATTCAAATTGAATATTAAAATACCATTAATAAAGAATTATTTATGATATTATATTTAAATGGGTAAGTATATACACCTCGTGAAAAAGATAGTTGTATAATATAACATTCATCTCAATGAAGGTAACATGAGAAACAATCCATTTACATTATGCTTCATTTTGTTTGAACACACTTTAACCTATTGTATAATTTTTTTAAGAATGTTATTAACTTAAAATAGAACCATATTAACACTTTTAATATCATATTTGATTCATTTAGAACATCTTATCACTTTTTCCTTAATAATCTATTGTTATTTTCATTGTTTTGGGTAATAAATTCATTGTTTTTCAGGTATGTTTTGACTTGTGATTTTTTTCCTATTAAAACCATCTTTAATACATCCAATGTAAAGTGTTAATGAATCACATCGCTTCATGGGGTGGTAGTCTACTGTAAAAATGAGCAACGATATCATATTCTACAAAACAGAAATAATGAGGGTAAGTCTAATACACTAATTAAATAAACGTTATAGTAAGAATATATTTTATTTATGAACAATAAATACATCATTTTTTCAACCATGATAGGTTTGAGGGAACTTTAAGAAGTAGTATCGCTCGGCAATATTGCATGCTGGTTATTGGAGAATGTGGCAGGCAAGGAACGAGAAGATTTATGAGGGGGTGGCATCCTCATGTCGAACAATCATTACTAGGACTATTAACTTGATTATCATATTGATCAAGGTTCTGTTAAACTACAGAGTTTCTCCATCTCTATGGAGGTTTTTCACAAGGACCTACTTACCTCAGGTGGGTTGTGGTTCGTCATTAAGAAACTGGATATGTTGGCATCCTCCGTTGAGGGGCTTGAAACTCAACCCGGATGGCTCGGGCATCTCAGGGTTCATGCAAGGAGGTAGGGTAGTCCATGACAACACAGGGTCAGTGTACCTGGCCTTATCTATTTGGTTGGGTCATGGAACAACCCTTCAAGTGGAGACCATGTCCATGCATGTGGGTCTCAAAATATGTAGCCAGAGGGGCCTGCATATCACTGAGGTTGAAACGTCTCAATGGTTTTACATAAAGCTCTTCACAACATGGGGGGTGAACCCTTGGTCAGTTTCTTATGAAGTTAGGGACAACCCTGGAATCATGGGAGTAGACATTATAGTTCTTCATACTTAGCTGGAGGGAAACAAAGTTGTAGACTACTTGGCTTCAGTTAACATCCCTTGACCAAATCGTTTATTTTTCAACAACCTAGATATACTAAAAACGGTGGAGGTACCATTATTATAGGGAATGACCTTGGTCCTCATTTATTTATTCCCCCTTAGCTGTTGTGTCCTCTGGCTCTGGACTTCCATATGGGCCTTGTTTTTTCTTCTCCTTCTTTGAATAAAAATTTACTCTTCGTGGTCAAGGAGGTGGTAGTTAATCGTACACAGGAATGGTGATTTCTTCCATTTAATTGAAGTGTATAAATTTGTATATCATAACCATGTTATAACCTCATCTAGGTGTATGGAAGATATTGTTACTATAATATCATCATAGTGTAATAAAAATTGAAGGAGGTGGAGAAATAAGTAAAATAAAAAATCTTTTTAAAGAACATTACCACTTTTTAGTTATCCTCTTTAGGTTTGATTGGAAACCTTTCTTGGATAGATTTATGACCAAAATAGGTATTCAAGGATGATGTATTGACTATTGTGGCATTATTTGGGAATATCTTAGTTTATCCAAATGTATTTACATATTTGGATAGGTGATGGGAGTGACTTCACTTTTATAGTTGTAGAGGGGTGGCATTCATGTAAATACATAAAAGTATTCAAAATTGTGAGTTCAATCATACATCAAGTGAATAAAAAAATTATAATTAATATAGTGGAAGGATTAAATGGTCTATAATAACATATAACACTCAATATAATATATTTTTTAAAGATTTTTTCCCTTAACCCCTATGTTTTTTTATTTTACCATTTTGGTTTTTTTATTATGTTAAATCATTTTCTAACCAGAGAAATTCATCCTCATAGACTAAATTAGAGTGAATAATATAAGAAAATTATTTCCCCCTAATTATATATATGATATATAATTTATAAACTAAAAATCCTTTGTGTGTTGAAAATTGATTTTAACACAAATGCATGTGACGCGTAAAAACACCACTTTAACTGTAACCACACTAACCAGGTTTCTACTATTTAATAGTCAATACAATCATTATAATAGAAATATTTATCCATTAATATGACATATATGATTTTTATTGGTATTTATAAATAAAATGGAAAGATATATGGTTTTCATTAAATATAAATCATTTAATAAAATATAATTTGTTGTAAAAAAAGAATAATGACAATTTTCACATTATTTATTTAAATTGTATTAAAAAATATCAAGAAAATTTTCTACTTAAAATATATTATTTTAAAATATATTTAACTTGATAAATTAATCTAAAAAACTACTTTTATACAATAATTCAATAAATTTACATAACGTTTAATGATTTTTATCATCATTTATTTTATTTTGTTAATAACATAAAAATTACTACATAGGAGTTTCATAACCATTAAAAATAATTATACCATATCTATAAAATAAATATTATTTTTAATGATAAAAATAACTCATATATATTTCAAAATTATTTGTATAATATTAATAATGGTTTTAATCACTATCCCAGAGAATTATGGATATTAAAAGTATGTTAGTTTTCTTATTTGTTTATTTATTTAAAAAATTATTATATTTTTCATAGTCTTGGAAACGTGTCCCAAAAACACATAACATGGGAGGATAATTTCATAAGGGTATTAATATTTCCATATAATGGGGTTTTAACATTTTTTGGTTCATTTATAAACCTTATATTCTAAGATTAACAACTAACTAAACTTGTTTTCTCCGTAAAAATTATAATTAATTTTAACAATTTTATTTAATACATTTAGTATAAAATTAAGTTTACCACATTAAAATTAGAAATTTTTTAGACTCATAATCTATAATCCTTTTCAAAATTAAATTCATAGTAGTAGTAATATTTCAAATAAAATTAATCTCATAGATGGGATAGGAAATAAGGTTTTTAAAGATAAATGTCCATATTAACAAATTTTTCATATATAAATTATATATGAAATTTATTCCAATGAACTATAATGGATTAATATATTTCTAATTGAACTAATATTACATTAAAATAAATTCGTAATCAAATTTAACATTGTAAATTAGGTAGATAATAAGGTCGTTTTCAATTGAAATCCATTATTTACACTATTCATGAAAATGAAACTTATCATAAAAGTCCCAATAATATAACCGATTCTATTTTTTATGATTTCAAATTTGAATTTTATATTTCAAATAAATTTAAAAAAAATATTAATCATTATTTTTAAATTATGTATTCCAAAAACAATTGTAATCTATTTTAGAAAAATTATTCTTTATATGAAAACATTTTATTTATTTTAAATGGTTAATTTTTTGTTTATAATAATTATATAGATAATAAATGTGCATAAAATATATATTTTTATAATATATTTTATACTATTTTTACCAAAACTTCCAATTTCTAGGATACAATCATCATATTAAATACTAATATTAATAATATGTTGTTGTTCAGTAAAACTCAACCTTACATGTAATGAAATATTTTAGAGAAACTCATTGTTTCATGTATCATACTCTATTGAAGAAATTAAATTTATTCTAAAAGAAATATATTTTAATATCTTCAGATTTTTTACTCTCTTTTAACCTAGGTTTTTCGTTTCACATAGTCTATTGAATAAACTGTTATTATTCTAAAATTGTAGGGTATAAAATTTATTATGAAACCCCCTTTTATGGGTAATGATAAGATGAATTGATGAATTGATTACGAGATATGTCTCTAAACTCTAGGTTATACTACACTGAAAGTTTGTTGAAACCCATTTCATTTAACGTATTATGATATGGTGATTCATTTATGATCTTATGGAACACATACCTATAAATTTCATTATGTGGTGGTTTGAACCAATATATCCATTTAATGAATTTGGTAAATACCAATAAATCATGAGTAAATATTTTCTGCATGAGACAGATTACATGTTCCCAATGTTATGTGTTAACCTGATGACAAGATTACAATGTTATGAATAAACCTGATTTCATGTTTACAGTGTTATTCATGAACCATATTACATGTCCACAGTGTTATGTATGGACTTAAATTTTGTGTTCTTAATGTTATTTTTGGACCTAGATTTTGGTCCATATGTATATATAAGGGGATGAATTCAATTATTTTACATAATGAGTGAACCTGCCTCTTTTTTAACATGTTCACAAATATATAATCTAGTTTTTATGACACAAATTGATGTATTAGTCTAATGTTATTCTTTCGTACCTCATGTTAATTGATTCCCTTATTATTTATGTCTTCTAAACTTCTTATATTTATGTGTTGACTCAATATTATGATCTTTTATATTCAAGGTATGGTTTTAAAATGTAATCTCATTTTATCATACAAATATATTCAGGTTTTTCTTGAATATCTTCCATGTTTACCCTTATTGATAATCTTATATCTTGATTTCATATGTTTTTTTTCAAGATATTAAAAATGGTTTTAAATAGGGTAAATTTCTCAATATTTCTAAAGGGGTTGATATTTATAAGTTATATTGAATATCATTCACCAAATTTAATTATTTTTTATAAAGCCTCCAAAAAACAAAATTGTTAATATCCTCAGGCTAGTGCTTGTGTAATGTACTGAATATTTTTCTAAAATGATGTGATATCTATGTATGAGAAACATTTGTCGATATTATTTACTATAGAGGAATGGTTTAGTTATCCAATGGAAACTATAGTGAGAAAATATTAGTGTCACATCAAGGTATATTACTTAGGATGTCTCTAGGGGTTTCAATTTGGATAATTATAAGTACGAGTCAAAGTATAGAAAAAAGTTATGTAATTTTGGTAAACGATAGAGCATGTGGTTTCTATGAAATTATATAACTATATAGATATTTTATGTGTATGTGGGTTTGGGTCAGAGTTAACTTGGGGTAATAACATGGAAAATGGAATATTTTTTTGGAATCTATCCTCACCTAGTGCATGAAAATTGGCATTTCTACACACCTAGTTTTACACTATCAAGGAATAGGTTTTTTAAATTCATGAACTTTTTTCCAACCATCATGGTGGGTTTAAATTGATGATTAATATGAATGAACTATGACAAAACTAATATGTTATATATTATTAATAAGTTGTAATGATTTATACATACAATATGTGATTTTCTCATGAATAAGTCGTTTTCCACTATGATTACTAGCGATCAGACTATGATTGTTGGTTTTAGTCAATTGATGGAACAACAATGAAGTGGGAAAAAATTAAATATGATCGGAAATTTTATAACGAGAAGCCATACGGGATTATGATTGGAAAAATGTAATTTTGATTATTCCAAATCAGTTATCAGGGAATATGATTTACAATTTACCTGAAAAAAAACTCTCAGAATCATCGATGAAGAAATGTATAGTGTTCACTAAGTTCATGTAGTGGATACCATAAAAGAATGAATTTTAAATTTCATATATTTCTATAATGAGGGATTAATCATTCAAAATAATGATTAAAATAGACGAGAGGATTTATTTAGTGTGGAAAGGAAGGAAACAAAGAAATTACATACAATGGTAAAATATAAAGTTCCATAAATGTAATATAGAAGAATAATATCCTTTATATGATATCATAAATAGTTGAATTTTTTTAATATATAAGTTATGGGTGTTATGAATATTTATTTCTTAAGGTGGGAGATCATAAAGAGAATAAAAAATGTGGAATGAGTTATGGTTATACTATTGATGATGAGGTGACTACAAATGACATATAAATGGTATGGGTTGTTCTAATATTATTATTTATGTTAAATTTAATAATAATGATTAAATTTAGGTCAATGAATGTTAAGACATTATTCATATTTTATATTGTAAGGAAAATTTTTTAAAAAATAAGTTGATCAAGCCTAATTAATGGTTTGAGAAGTAAGTTTGAGGATTGGTGTCTTTGTGTATTCAAAGTCCTAAATTATGTTCTATGAATCCTCAAATATATAAGGATTTTTTATTTTAATATTTTCATTAAGGATTTACAATAATATGTGTAGTGGTTTGGATGACCTATAAATATAAATTAATGGAATTGTTATATCTTTATTAAGGGAATATAACCCTTAATATGTTACTAATGATGAGAAAATAGTGTTTGTTTTGGATATAGATATTATTGATATAAATAATTTAAATTGGGGAATATTTATGAATTTATAAGTAAATAATGATTTATGGAAAATATAGATTATGCTGTCATTGATAGAGATTACAACATTATTGTATTTATGAATATTTTAAGTAATCTATGGTTTTATGTAACAAATGAGGAAACATGTTTCATTCAAGGAATATTTCTGGTAATTTTTGTTATTATAATTTTTTGTTTGATTACAAGATGAAAGTATTAACATGTTTGGTATGAGATAATTAAGTGATATTGACTGTATTTTAGATAATTAATGATATGTTTATTTTAGAAATTTAGTGACCTTCTTTATAAAGGTTTGGATTTTAATATTTTTAAAGGTTATAAGGTTAACCATTTGAAAAACTTTTTAAGTATAATATTGGATGATGTCTTAGAGATCAACATAGTACTTCACCATATGAAAGATCATACATAGTTCATAACCATTGAAAATTTGATTATAATTAAAAAACCCCGACTTATAATTCTTTTATAGGTATTGTGACCCATTAGTTCTTTAGGCATAAAAAAACTTCATTCCATGTAGTATGATATATAGTGGGAATTTATCTACAATCAACCAGAAAAATAAACTGTTAATAAAATAAAATAGTAATTTATTCCATATGTATATTTTTCCTTTGAAATCCATGATCGTATTGTGACGGTATCCTATCGATTGGCACTTCCTCTAAATCTATCTCGGGTTCATGATGTGTTCCATTGTATCTCTCCTAAGGAAGTGAATACATGATCACCACATGTATTGAACTCAGATTTCATACTGTGGGAGAATGATATTTCTTATAAATAACAAATAATAGATAATATAGATAAAATATAGATGTTTATATAAAAAAAATATCACCATCTAATTCAATGTTTTGTGAAAAAACTACAATTTTTTGGAAGCTTTGTCAAAAACTTTGGATGTAATGAGTCAGAAGTATCCTCGGATATTACTACCAATGTGATCTATTTTGAGGATTATATTCATTTTATGGGATGGGGATAGAATGTAACAATATGAAATATATGATATTTTTTCAAATAAATTTAATCTTTTTGATATTTTTAAATATGAAACACCAAGTTTATCTTTCATTACCCACAACATTGAGTTTAAATGAAACAATACACACTATTAAAATATTACTATATAAAATTATAGTTATTTCATAGACTATTGAGTAGTGGGTAAAAATAGTATTAACTAAATTATCAAAATATATGGTTAACCAGTCTATATAAATTGAATTATTTTGTGACCAATTAATTAAAAATTAAAATAAAATACATTTTAAAATAAAGGAAATCATTTACTGTAAAAGTATACATATTCAATAAAAAATTTGTAATTCTATAAATTAATCAAACCACTTTTGGTGAGGGATTTCAATTAAACATATATATTATATATTCAATAAATTATTCCCTATTCATCATATGTTTTTCTTGGTAAAGAGATAATAATAAATCCAATTTTACATTTAGATACTATATTTTTCTAAAAATTAGTTTTGTCACATTTTTAAACACATTATTTAAAACTTTTTTTCAAAAACATTAGAAACATTATTTGAAAAAATAAATTTAATTTTATTAAATAAAAATTTTATTATTATATTTGGATCAATTTTTGATAATTTTCTAAAAGATAATTTTTTATTGACTAGTAAAGAACACTAAATTTTAATAGAAAACTAAAATTTTGTTTAAAATATTTATAAACAAAAATTATGTTTTAAAATTGGTTTTAAATTAAAATTAATTCATTTATAAATATTTTAATATAAATTAATAAAGTGGAATTAATTATATACATATATATATATTAAATAATAAGCATGTACATCGTTAACTATTTTCTCTTTCAAAACTAGTTTTCCCATCGTGTGTGTTGGATTAATTTTAAATTAATTTTTTTTCAAATATTTGAATATAATATTGAAAAATATATTCCATATTTTTAATCATCATAATTAATATTATATAAATATGAAAACTTAATTTTTGACAAAAATTAATAGTGAAAATAGAAAAAATTAATTATAATTGTTAAGGAGAAAATAAGTTTACTTAGTGTTAAACAAAAATGATAGGTGTTAAAATTACCTATAACCTATATATATTATATATAATATACATATTTATATACTATAACATCTATTCCTTGATAATGAACTTTTTTTTTGATTTTATCATGTGAAAAACATGTGTACACCACTATATTTCTAAAAACATACAAGTGTGACACTACCCTCATTTATAGAATTTCACCCCCTCTCTTCTTCCCTTCACACCATATAACCTTTTATTTCTAGAATATACCATCCCAAATCACCTCTAAATAACCGTAATCTCATAATATAAGACTTATTTATTTCACAAAGTCAACATATGAAGGATTTTGAAGAAAAACTAATGAGGTTATCCGGAGAGGAGGTAATGTTATTGAATGCATGTTTTTATTTTATGTTTTTCTCTTTATCCATTATTTATTGTAAAAACCTTATGATATAATAAAAAATATATTTTTTATACTATGATATTTTTATTTTTATTTAATGACCTATAATTATCTCCAATTCCATCAAATGGGTTACAAAATCATCTTTCATGTGTACAGTGATCTACCGCATTGGGAACCGATGTCATTCGTTTTCCCATTACCACTTATCATGGTTGGGAATTATGATGGATATAAAGTGTATAAATATATTATATTTATAAAATAGTTATATATTTTTAGTATTTATAAATTATATACATGTTTTAATTTATTTTCAATATGGGATATGATAAATTTTCTTGTGTGTGTGGGGGACTACTACCTCACGAAGTGATGTGATTATTTTTTCACTATAATATTAAATGGATGGAAATAAAGATAATTTTAATGGATATATGTGATATACAATACATAGTTATTACATTAATGATATATTTATCATTATTAAAAGACAAAATTTCAATATGTTTTTTATATTTTCAATCACTGACAGAAGATAACGGCATTCATGTATATGTGGACTATCACCTTCATGAAGTGATGTGACTCTCTCACTTCATCACCACACAACATGGATGATATGTATAATTATATATAATGAAATAATATGAAATTATTATTATTATTTAAAGATAAAATATTTATTACCTTTTTTCTATAATGGTCATTGAGGCAGTTGGGGGCTCACCCGAGTGGTAAAGGCTCTATATAATCTTGCATCAAACCCGTGTTCTAATCTGGGTCGAAGAAACTTTCAGCAGGAAGGTGGTGATGTAGTCGGTACACTACAAGGAATTTATTCAACAATTATGTAGGCAATTGGTGATGTTGACATGACACAAATAGCAAGACACAAACAATATGATGCAGACATTACACTAATCTGGGCCTCAGGCCATGTGCTGGTCTTCATTCCCACTGCACCTTCAGGCTATTTACTAAATAAATAAGATTTTATGGGTGGGATATCCCTCGGATGGGATATTTTTTACCTTTTTTATATTTGAAAAATGGAAATGTTACTGATGCGTATATATGGCCTACCATCTCTATGGACGTAACATACATCATTTCTCAAAACCATATTTCATGATTGGTCTTAATTTTGTAATTGGGGTATAAATACGATAATTTTTTTATTATTAATATTATTTTGTAGACGATGTAACCATGATCAATGTAAGTGGACAAAAAATATCAAATTAAAGCATATATCAAAATTAAATCTGTCATTACCAAAAAATGATTATAATAAGGAATTGGTTTTAAATGGGAAATAAATGGTCATATATAAAACATTTATGTATTATGATTTATAATTATGGTTACATATTAGATTTATAATATTCATATACTTATTAAATATAAGTTTCTAACATGAACGATGGAAGTTAAGGCTTAAGGAAATGAATTTATTTCTCTCTTTTTACTTCTATAAGACACATGACATATTCAACACCTATTTCTCCTTTGTGGGTAATATAATTAAAATGGATTTATTTTTTTATTCTTATCTTGGTATATATTTTTATTTAAATATCAATTTTATTATTTTTCATTCAATGGGGTTATGATTCAATATTTACCATTACTATAGAGGATTTTCGTCTCAAATTGTTTTCCTTGAGACAAATGTTTTTTTATATAGATATATTCTTTTATAATGAATATTTACTCCCCAATTGACATGTTACATCATGAATATATTTATTCTCTTTGTATTTTCTTTTTTATTTATTGTTATTCCTTCTTTGGGTTATAATTCAATGTTACAAATGTGGTAATGTATTTATATTACAATCAAATCATTTATAAGGATTGTTTATGATTATGCTTCCAATGATGAAATATTATAATCCATTCCTAAAAAACTTGAGAATTTTATTATTAATTAGTTAACCCATTATAATACATGTCTTCCATTCATTTTATACTCTTTATGTACTTAGGATTTTAAATTATTTTTTTAAATAAAAAATCAACTTCATTTCTCTCTTCCGTAGAAGAGCCTCTTTCATCCAAAACAATAATTTATAAATTTCCTATCATTTTTTGTAAAACAATAAGATTATTTATTAATGAAATATTTTTTTAAAAATAATTTACAACTTTTTTCAAATGGAATTATCATGTTATTTTCTAAACATGTTTTATTTGGATTTGAAAAAAAAATGTGAAATGAATCATTATTTTAATGTGTATAGAATGAGAAAAATTTCATCCATAATAAAAATTATTTTCACTAAATATGAATTTATATGTTTTAAATTTTATTTTCAAAGAAAATTATTATCAAAATGTTTTATGAATTTTCAGTTTTTAAAATATATTTTCAACAAAAACTTATTTTTTCTTAGGAAATGGTCCAAGTGATCTTTCAAAATAATTCTCTATAAAGGATGAAATCCTTTGATGTAACATATGTTTTTTGGGGATATGAACCAAGTATACCATTCTTATCCTTTCTATAAACAGTTTTTTCGGGACAATATGTTTATGAAACCCATTTATCTTCCTTGTGTCATACCATGATAAAATTATTATGAAAACTGATTCATTTTCCATGAGTTTTGTTATTATGAAATGATTATGAATCTTGTCTCTTTTACACAAGATATTATATGAAGAAATGTCTATGAAACCCATTTATTTTCATTGGTAATGATATGAAATTTTTTTGACCTTATGGAAAACATGCATATAATTATCATTATGTGGTGAGTGGGATATATATCTCTCTCAAATGCATTGGGTAAAAATGTATTACTATTGAGTAAATTTTATTTCATGAAACTATTTAAATGATCATAGTGTTATGGATAAACCTAAATAAATGTTCATGATTTTATGTATGAACTAGATTATATGTTCACAATATAATTCATGAACCTGATTACATATTAATTATAGCAAATTAGACTGGGATTCTATCATACCCAACACCCTCCATATTCTCCACAATGCTCAAAGGGTGTTCTTAATCCTCAATAGATGGAAACTAGCACATGGGACTCCACATAAATATTTTGGGAATGATTTTACCAAAAATATACATAAATGATAGAAAAAGATACAAATAAAACAACCCAAATTAATAAATAAGAAGTTAATTATCCTATATAGAAACAAACTAACTAAAAAATAGCTATAAGAATGGAAAGAGTGAAAATATAATGACTCAATCCGAGACCCCAAACACCTCTACCCAGATCTCCCCTATACCAGCCATGAAGAACAAAAGGAATCCATTTTAGAACCTAGAAAGATATCAGTGTGAGATAAAATCCCAGTTGGTCATCTCATGGAAAAAAAATGAAACCCATAAACCACTTGCAAAACATTTTTTTTTTCTTTCACAAAAACCAAACACATGGATTTGAAAAACTAGTACATGATCTTAAACCTTATCCAAAACCACACACACCATTATTATTTCTCAAAAACAACCAATGTTATTTATTTATATAAAAACAATCACATTAAAAAAAATTACAATAATGGTAAAACAAACACATAGGTCCAATTAGGTACAAAATGATCAACTATCCACAAGGCATGGAAAAGGATGAAATAATAATCAACATATACACAATTAACACAATGGGTATAACACATCTCAATTAATAATGTCAAACATGTCTCTAAACAAATACATCAACAAAAAAACATGCCCAACCACACAGTTACATATCAAGGTATTCAGAATTCCATGTCTGGTCATCCCAACAACTTGCTCACAAGATGGAAAAAACGGAGCATGTGTTAGAGTAATGACCTGGAAAATAAAAATAAATAGGGTTTCATTAACTAAAAATACGCATTTTAATCATTTTATTAATTGTTTCCATTTCAACACTTATATTGTTTTCACCACTTAATTCAAATTCATCACATTTTCCATGAGTTGGGTATTTACATCATTTAAATAACAGCCTAATCTAATCAATTACTATAAAAAGGGAATAATTTAGTTCCCTTCCTCACTAGGGATAATAATTTTATCAATAGTGAAACACAGATAACTTGGATCATCATTCCATGTAGCCTAACCAAATGAAACGATTAGGAAAATAGAGCCTCAATACACTTCCATTACTCATGCATTATGGGGTAGGGTTTAGAGCCTCAATCTAACCTAGCCCATGGGTGTAGAACATTGTGTAAATACCCCACAACTACTAAGCTATGTGCACATGATTCTTTAAACATTTTCAACATATAACATTTCAAAACCATAGTCAAACAATAACACACATTCACATTTCATACTTAATCAATACATTAATCAATCTCATGCCATAACCCATGAACATGTTACCATTTGAAAATAATTTCTCATTAGACCATTAACATTATTCTAAACACTGCCTCACATCATGCTATTTATTAGGAACAATTAATATAAATTCCATTAAAAACACATGTTAACCACTTAAACTCAATTATCCAAATTCTCGTTCATAAACTCGTGTTAACATATTAAACATAAAAATCCTTCGTTTAACCCCTAGTTCCTCCATTTGAATATTTAACAACCCGAACTCATGTTCATGAACATGTAACAACCCATGGGTAGCCTCAATCCCACCCCTGACATCCTCTATTCATCCCACAGGGTTCATGAGGTTTTCAATTTACAATTTAATAAATAAATATATCATTTCTCACCAAGGGAACCCATAATCACAATAAAAAGCGACCAAAATCACAATCATTTATCACATCACAAGAATAAATCACATGAATAACATAATCATCAACATCATACAAGAAGGATCAACAAGGGGAAATCAACATCACATCACAGTTTCCAAATAATACTTCACTCATATATTAATCATTTAAAATCCCTTTATAAAATAATATGAAATTTCAAACACAATTAAAAAGGTAAGAATAAACACTTCTATGAATAACCACATAAGTCCAAAGAAATTCCATTTAGACTTTATAAAACCAAAACAACCATTTTAAATAAGCAAACCCATTAAACACCAAAGGGGGATACCACTTAGAACCCTATTTGGTCAAAATACCATGGATCTAGTACATTTTACAATGAAAATATTCAATGGAATTTATATCAATCCTAAAGAATACATAAAATCCTATGTCAAAACTATGTTCCATCACATAATGAAATTATCCAATTCTTTCCAAAGAAAAACCCCAAGCCATTAAAGCATATCAAGGTCACCCCCACATAATGGATTTTTTATTTGAAAATACAAAACAAGGACAATGGACTTTTTTCCATCGCACATTCCATAAAAACCACTTAAATATATTTTAGATGTTCTATAAAATCATTAATTTAATAAAACAATTCAAGTTACCCTGTGAAAAACCAAAACAAGACAGAAGCCCTTTTCATTTCTATCAAACCACCATTAATAATGCTAGGTGGGAATTTCCGCAAAGAGGTAAACCACCCAAACATTTCAAATCAAAAGTTGAAATATAACTAATAACCACTTCAAGTCATTGGATGTCAACACCTAAATATAAGACCAAAATTCCCCTTAAAACAATTCTTTCACTTAATAAAAACCAAAATAGGTTTGAAACCCATCACCCACATCTTAAACCCATTTCAAATGTCACAACGTCATTTCATAAAATATTAGAAGAATTAAATATTTCAATTTGAATCATAAAATGTGGATAGAAAACCCAACCATTTATACCAAGGCCAAGGAAAAATAAAATGGGTTCAAATCATCAAAAGGATATCAAATGTATTTATACATGTATAAAAAGGGAATTAAAAGGGATCATGAATATTATAATTCAAAAAGAAAATAATTTCATAGTGAAAACTACCTCAAGGAGAAGAGCATCAAGCCTAAACACTTTAGCAATTATCACTTTTATTGGTGACCACTCAAATATTATCCTTCTCTCCCTTGAACTTATTCACCTTCACATATACATAAGGGAACATAAACCCTATGTATATTTTTTCATGTCCATGAATATATAACATGGAATCCTTATAAATATGCTAATATATACAGATACAAGTTTACACTTCCAGATGTATGCATTTTTCATACATATACACATGAACACCTACCTTTAGTATATATATTCACTGCCATGAGTGAGTATATATATAAGACTACCAATGCATACGTAAGAAAGTATCATTCAACTCTTATGACTCGAAACCACCTCAAGGATAATCAAGACACACTAAAAATATTACTAGGGACTCAAAATCACGGAAGGACCCCAAATAAAATTATCTTATATAAAGGAGTAGAACAAAATCCTACCATAAGTGGCATTGGAAAACCAAAATGATCCAAAACGCATCACCTTTGTTGAGTAACACCAAAACATACATTAATATGGCATGAGAATACCTTTTCACATCCTAACCAAGGAAAAAAATGAAATTCAAATCAACTCTAACCATAGGGTTTGTCTGATCCAACGAGGGCGATTGGGAGAGGGAAATTCAACCAAATCTTGGGAGAGGAGTATGATAAAAGGGATCGCCTAGATTAACTGACTAGGAAACTAGTAGAAATCATGTGGAAAACACCAAGGAAAGAGGATTCGAGAGGGAGTGGAGAACTGTGGTAAGGGAGGAATAGAGAGGGCCATCACACAACACTAAGGAAGAGAAGAGAGGAAAGAAAAAAAGAGGGAAAATGAAAATAAGGAAGAAAATAAAAACCAGAAATGAAAAACTAAACTTTAAATTACTATACCACTCACATGGTTTGTGTATGGTTTTCCAAACTATACATTAACCATGCACTGGACACTAAAATGGCCAATAACCCCCTCACATGCTTACTTATAAGAAGAACCATGGTTGATAATGTTGTTATCAAACATTACAACTCAGAACTATTAACATATAAATCCAAACCGCATGCATCCACATGTTTTAATAAACAATTTTTATGTTGTACACCACACCACTGACTCACTTGGGCACCCTCATGGGAACCAAATGATTTCTAATAACCGTTTAATAACTAAATAGCATCCAAAAACTTATATTTTCATCCTTCTAACTTCCTAAACTCAAACCCCCTCCATAAAAAGAAACAATAATATATCTTAAAAACACCATGACACATATGGTATTATAATATCCCCACCATAAAAAAAATTAACCACAGAAAACCATGTTTAATGGAATATAAAATGAAAAAAGGGTTTGAAGGAGAACTATCCAAATGAAACACTTAACATGGATTAACCTCAAAGTCAATGGCCGAAATCCTCAAAAATGATGAGTCCTATCAAAAAATAAGAATTCATATCTCTAAGTACTACTGGAACACGAATCTCAAACAAGAATGTTTATTTAGCATGATAACCTCAAACTTGGCCATCCCACCATTTAGAGTTCCTCTAAAATGGTGGTATTAACGAGAACTATAAGAAAACATATCCTTGAACATTTGTACTTCCATGAGATACACATTGTCAAGGAAAAAACGCCCTCACCTAAGGAAGAAGAAAAAACAATATAGTGTATAAAAATACAAAAAACAATGACCTCACCCCAGGTCATAATATATTCAGATAACATAGGGTCCAAAGCATGCCACATGGGGCATCCAAAATGTCCATGGTCGACACCAGCTAGTATACCATACTTATCTAGTGGATCAAACACCCTTGTTTCCCATTTGTATACCTAGATCCTCTCTCTTGTCCAAATCACTCATCTCCTCAATGGATCAATGACAAAATGGGTGAAACATCCACTAGATCTAAACAACCACATCCCAAACTCCAAAATTAATATCACATCTACCAAGAGAAAGGATTCCCCAAGAAACTCATCTCATTAACCTCAACCAGAACCAAAAATCATGAAATCAACCACTCTCATAAGGATGATCATTATCCCACTACTCCACTTTGATTAAGGGTAAGTACCAGATCTAAAGAAACACATTCGACCATTATTTGGGATAGAAAAAATATCACAAGATATGGACCTCTGTAATCATTTCCTATTAACATAAACCAAATGATTCCATATTAATCAAGGAGTTGAAAAAATCTTCAAACCACAAAAAAGATACAAAACCCTCAAAATAGGTGCACACAATTACACTAAATAAAATGTTCCTTTCAAAACATCATTTTGGCCAAAGAATTTTTAAAATCACCCTCCACATAGTTATTTTCCAAAATCCAATCCTTCCTAATGTGAAACCAAACAACCTTGGTGGAACCCAAAAATTTCCCAAAAAAAACTCCCAGAAAAAGTTCAAAATTCTATTTCATTTTGAAAACAAAGCACCCAAGGATTCCAATAAAAAATAACTCTCCCTTTGAAAACACGATTTCACTAGGAGACAACCAATTTTATAAGACATTTAATAAAACCATGTAAATTCACCCTTCCGTATCTTCCACAAAACAAAATTTGAGGATAAATATTTTCCTCAAACCCACTTTTTATTTTTCAATCAAGGTTTTAAAAACCTAGAACAGAAATTTACTACAGAATAACCCACATAATAATCATAAAATTACATCCCAAAACACTTCTGAATCTGCCTCTTATATGAGAAAACAACCTTTAGGGAAATCCAATATCACGAGGTGTACAAAATAAGCCAACAGAAGAGATATTAGTGTTATTCAAGCATTGGAACCACAATTGGGGTACCATAATCCAACCTCAAAATAAACTCTATATAAGAAGCCAATTTTCTCTTGGGAACCGAATGGTTTCCTAGGCTATGCGTGCCAACCAGGTGGTTCAAGATCTCCTTCCATTCCATCTAGAGACCAAGAGAGACCTCAAATATCACACACATGATCATAGGGTATAAAAACATAAATAATATCAAAAACAATTGAAACATCCCAAGGAAACATTGAATTAATGATTCAAAACTCAGCTTTCCATGGAATCTTGAGTCTTAGGAAAATCAAGATATATCTAGATTTTCCCTACCCTTATCTCCAAATCTTTGATAAAAATAATCTCCATTCTATATGAACATCACAAAATATAATGGCCTATACCAAATCAGGGTAAAATTAAGAACTTAGCCTCTATCTACAATTTTTAATGATCCATCCTAGGATGCCATCCAACTCCAAACCTGACCTGATTCGCTACATAGTCTAAAGGGGATTCCTTATCCCCTCTAGTTAGAAACTCGTGCCTAAGAATCATTATAAATTATTTGAGAATGATTACACCCAAAATAGATTTAAATGATAGAGAAATATATAAAATAAATAACCAATGTAAATAAATAAAAAGGCAATAATTCTAAACAGAAACAAAATAACTAAAATAAACAACTATAAGAATGAATAGTGGGAAAACTAACCGACTCAATCCAAGACCCCAAACATTTCCAACCAACTCTCCCCTAAAAAATACATGAATAACTAAAGGAATCCATTATGGAATATAGAAATATATATGCATGATATAAAATTACACTAGGTCACCAATACCTACCTAAAAATCCTATACGTTCCTTATGGAAATTTGGAAATTCAAGATTAAGAATAACACTAGAAATTATGAAGTACATACATAATAATTTCCATAAAAACAAATAAAATCCCTAGAGAGCAACCAAAAAATATTCCTTATCATTATAAAAACAAAAAACATCCATTTTAAGAACAAATACACAGCCCTAAGCCTTATCCAAAACAATTCACACCATTATGATTTCTCAAAAACAACCCACTTGATTTATTTAAACAAAAACAACCACATTAAAACATTTTCCATAATGGGTCAAATAAAAATATAAGGATACTTAGGTATAATAGCCTCAAGTATCCAAAAATAATGTAAAAATATTAAATAATCATCAATATATAATCAATTAACATAATGGGGAAAACACCTCTCAATAAATCAAATCAGACATGGAACTAACAAAATACATAAAGAAAACAAACAAGCCCAACCAAGGAGTGAACATGTCAAGGGATCTAGAATTAAATGTATGTTCATTCAAACCTATAGGTTACAAGTCAAGAAACACTGAGTATGTTTTAGAAGATTGATAAGGTAAATAAGAATAAACATGGTATAATTAACTAACAATACTCACATTAATCATCTTCTTCATTATTTCAATTTCATCACTTATATCATTTTCACCACATCATTCATTTTCATTACATGTTCTATGGGTTAGGCATTTACATCATTTACATAATTTCCTAATCGAGACAATTACTATACAAATGGGAATAAGTCTAGTTCCCAATATCACTAGGTATAATCATTTCATAAATAATACAACAAACATTCCTTGGAGCCTTAGTCCAGGTAGTCTCATCAAATGGAATCATTAAGGAAATATAGCCTCATTACCCTTCCCTAACCCATGAATTATGGGGAGTGTTGTAGATCATCAGTATATCCTGATCCATGGGTGGAGAACCTCATGTCAATACCCCAGAACTACTAAGCCATGTTTACAATATTATTTAACCATTTTCCACATATACTATTTCACAACAATATTCAAAAAACACATTCACAATTGAAAAGTCCTAAATAAATAAATAAGTGTCATTCTGTAACCAATGAACACATTACTATTTTAAAATAATTTCTCATTAAACCATTAACATTATGCAATAGACTCATTCATGCCATTCTATCAATTTTCCATAGTTAACATAAATTCCATGTACGACCCATGTTAACCAACTAAACCCAATTATCATGATTCCCTTTCTTAAAACTATGTTAATATGTTAACAAAATAATCCTAAGTTTATAACATTCTTCCACCATTTTAATATTTAACAACCCGAACCAAAATTTATGTACATGGAACACCCAATGGGTAGCCTAAATCCCAACCCTGACATCTTCTAGGCATCCCATGACAATCATAAGGGTTTCAATTTACTGTTTAAAAAAATCAGTCTATAATTTCTCACCAAGGGAACCCAAAATTAAAATAAGAAGGGACCAAAATAATAACTATTTATAACTTCAAAATCATCAACCACATGAACAACATAATCATCATCTATAAGAAAGAGGGCTCAGCAAGGGTAAATAAGCATCACATCAAAAGTGACAACCAAGCATTCACTAATATCATAAGAACTTAATAATATCTTTGTAAGACAATCTGAAATTTCAAATTCAATTTAGAAGAAAAGCATCACCACATCTAATCACAACAACATAAGTGAATGGAAACTCTATTTTCACTTTTTAAAACCCAAAAACCACTTTAAAATAATAAAACACATTAAACATAAAAAGGGGATCCCACCTAAAAAGAAAATTGGCCTAAATCCCAATGATTAAGTATATTTCACTCTGATAACCATCATTGGTATTTTTATCAAACTTTATAAATTCATAAAACCCCATTTCAAAACCATTTTTCACTGTATCATGAAATTAACCCACTTGTTCCAAAGGAAAAAACCTGGTCATTAAAGCATATCAGGGTTACCTCTAGCACAATGGATTTCATCATTGAAAATACAATACATGGACAAATGTATAAGAATCTTTATTATTTTAAGGACAGATGTAATTGATAGGTATCAGCATCTAATAAGAAAAATTGAATGCAGTGTCAAAATAGAGAAATTAATACAACCAAAATGAATATCAGAATGAGATTAAAACGCCTAAAATTTGAATAAACAAACACCAACTTGTAGATCTATACAATGTGAGTCATCAACAATGAATAATAACCTGTTCGTATCCCTTATGAATTAGAAACCCTAAATGCTCTTCGAACCTCCTTATAGTGTCAAATAGGCTCTATTATCATGTTCACTTAACACTAGTTTTGCACTCAGAACAAATATACTCTTTTGAATTGGATTTATGAACCGTTCAAACCACCAACCTTTGATCTATTTTTATTGACGTGGTTTGCGACTTCTCTCTTGGGGTCGAAGCTTCTTCCAGGGTAAGACTCACATGATGTACTTCCCCCACTCTATGGGAGATTCTCCCCTAAATCTAAAAAACTTTTTTTCTAGTTACTCACTCAATTATTATTCTATTTATCGTTTAATTAATTCTTAATTTCATTCCATTGTTTTTTATCAATAATTCATTTTATTTTAATCATATTAATATTTGGTTTTCCATAAAATAGTAATAATTATATAGTTATATTATAAATTATTTAATAATGCATATATTATAATTTATAGCATAATATCCCTAATTAATTAATGTCATTTTATGTAATTTAAATAATTTAAATATATATATATATAATAAAATATTCCCCCTATTTCAATTTGTTTTAATATTTGACATTTATTATAATAGAAAATATGAAATTTAAAACACATATTCATATTTCATAATTTCATTACTTTATTTTTTTATATAATATTATTATTATTTTTACCAAGTTTATATGTTAATAAATACATAATTAATATATATTTTGTAAAAATAACTTTTTATAAATAACTTATAAAAATTTATGTATTCATAATATATAACTCTTTTTTTAGAATTATCTTAATTTATTTATTCATACATAATATTATTTTATATAATAATGTGTTTATTTTATATTAATACATATTTATAATTTTTTTAATATTACATGTAATATAATTACTTATAATAATTTTATATTACCTTTAAATAATCAATTATTTATATTTATAATAAAAAATATACTTTCTTAAAATAATAAAACATCATTTATAAAAACAGTAATTATAATTTAAAAGGTATATTTTATAAACGTATGAGATAATTAAAAATTATATTACATATTTTTAAATATTAAACATAATAAATTAAAGTTTGTATTAGATATAAATTAATAAATTAAATAAAATATTTAATATATATATATATATATATATATATAATTCTTTGGCTGTTACGAGTTTCTTATTTAAATTGGATATAAAAATATTTTAAAATTTTGAGCATTTTCAAATTAAAAACCCGCATTCTCGACACATATGTGTGATTAATTTGAAATTTTTTTTCTTTCACTTCTATGAATTTAATTTGGAAAATGGATTCCATATATAGAATTAGAATAAATTATAATTTAAAATATGGATAATATATTTTTGAAATAATGTGTTTAGACAAAAAATTAAAATTAATTACAGTGATTAATGTAAAAATAAGTTTTTTTACTGGGTAAAAAAAGAATATACGGTGAACAAATACCCCAACCTATAACCCTCTATTTGCACAATAAAAACCAATTATTTCAGAAAAATTTGAAAAATATAACTTCTACACTTCCATACTCTCATCCTATAAACCATACATTTGTAATAAATCCAACCAAGGAAATAATTTGGTGCAAACCAAAAGTAAATACCTAAAGAAAATGTCATGTTCATTAATGAAAATTTTGGTTTTATTTCATCATCAAAACCATTAAATTATTTTTAAATCATGATTATAGTATTAAACTTGTATCATAAATATACTTATATATTGGTATGTTGTGTTTAATACCTTAATCCTCATACACATCCAACAAACGGGTTATGAAATCATTGTTCATGTGTATGATGGACTACCCTATCACGAACTGATGTCATTTGTTTGTTCATTTCCACATATCAATGAAGGGAATATTGATATAAACATATTTTATATATGATATATATAATACTTATGATATATTTATTCTTCTAGAATTATTATATAACAAATGAAAACATTCTATCCATTTTGTGGGAATACGATAACAATGTTTGTGTGTATGATGGAATATCACCATGCAAAGTAATGTGATTTGTTCATATTTAGAACAAATGAATTATGATTGGGTTTAATTAACATATTTTAAATATATTAAATAACAATTATAACTTAATGATAATATATATGTATATATGTATGTATCGTCTAATTTTCTTTTGTTCAACAGGATAAGAAAATTGAAAAACAATTCTTGTGTATGTACGACCAACCATCTGCATGAAAAATAAATTTCATTTCTTATCAAAAATTTTTATTGATTATTATAAGTACATATTTAAATAATATATCTGAAATTCATACCATTTATTTGATTTTAGAAATTATTAAAACATTATCTATCTAAAAAGACTAATAATTACAATCCCAAATATATATGAAAAACAATGTAGTTATTACTAAAACATAACATTAACAAGTAATTGTTTAAAAATATGTAATATAATTTAATATGATAGTAAAATATGGTGTGATATATAAAGTTTTGGTTCATTTGTAGACGTATAAAAAACTTATATTTATTATAGTTATGGTTTTAATGAGTACGACGAAAGTCAAGACTTAATGTAAGCGAACTTTGTCTCAATTTACCTTGTTTTAGACGTACATTATGTTATGCACCTATATCCTTCCACAATCTATATATACAGACCATTAACATGTAATATCATTAATTTATTTATCCTCATTATATTTTATGTTTATTAATCTTTTATTCATTCATGGGGCCTATGAATTAATTGTTCCAAGGTGTACAAAAAGTTATTTACAATTTCATTTGTTATCAGGATTATTTAGAAATCAGTCTCCAATATTGTAATATCTTGATCTACCTCTCAATAATTTTTATTAACTTTTATATCCTTAGGTTATTAATTATATATTCAGGTGATGGTACTATTTTTACATTCATTGGTAATTAAGATAATTTTGAAAATGCTTTCAAGAAAATCCAAAATTATTTTATACTTCGATAAGAAGTATATTTTCCTACATAAATATTTTTTATGAAAATGTTTTAGAAAATTTTTTATTTATATGTTATTTTTTAAAATTTTTACCTTACTAATGTTTTACTTTTTATGAATTTTTTTAAAAAATAAAATGTATGAAATTTTTTAAAATAATAATAATATGGATTTTACCACAATTGTGAAAGGAACCATCATTTTAATGTACAACATGGAGATAATTTTTAGACGTAATAACCAACCATTGATTAAAAACTTAATTTATAAGTTTTAAAGTTATTTTTTATAGAAAAAATGTTTTCATAATGTTTTATTCATAAAGGATATTTTCAAAAATATATATTTTAAATGGTCTTTCAAAATTATTCTTCAACCAAGATAACATCATTTTGTGTTACCTATTCATTATTAGGTATATGGTCATAGAATACAATTCGTATTAATTATATAAATGGTCTATCTTATGATGACATGATAGTTATGGAAACTTTTTTTTTCCATGGTCTATACCAAGATAAAACACTTTTGAAACCCACATTATTTCATAGGTTATAATATGGTGAAATGATTATATATCTTGTCTATTTTCTATAAGTTAAGATATGATAAAACAATTATGATAAAAAATCATTTCATGGATCATGATATGATAAATTTTTATCATCTTATGGAAAACATATTTATAATTTCATTATGTGATCATTATGACCAATATCTCCCTCCAATGCATTGTGTGTAGATTTACATCATATGAGAAAGAAATGACTAGAACAACTAGTAAACTCAATTAAACAAGACATGACTAGAATTGGAAGAGAACACAGTTCAGTGATATAGGGATAGAAGAGGTATTGAACTCATATCAGTAATGTAATTTTCTCACTATTATGTTTATGGAAACAATCCTAGACTTATATGGAAATTATGTTCTATGGTTATGTATAAGCCACGAATTCCATGTATTTTGATCCCATTGATCATTTTGATTGATTCCCTTTTGACGCATGACTTTTAAACTTAAAATTTTTATAACTTGAATCTTGATTATGAAATTTTATATGTATAGTATAATTTTAAAATGTTATGATCAAGTTATCATACCCTTATGTTTGTATTATGTTTGCATATCTCCCTTTTCCCTTGTTGAGAATCTGATATCACCATTTCTTATGTTTCCTTTCCCTATGATATAATTATTTGTAGTATATAAGATAAGTTTAAGAAGGGTTATAGTTATGTAGAACATAGTGGGAGATGAAGTAGATCACATAGAGAACATTTTTTTATTATTCCATGTTTATAAAGGAACTAAACTGTTATGGTTCTTATGTGTGTACATATGTAATGAGATAAATATTCCTGAAAACTAATTTAATGTCTATTTATGAAAATACTAGGTTGATATAGTTGGTATTAAAAACAATTTAGCTATCCTTTGGATATTAGGATGTTAAAACCTTAATGATACCCCTAAGGACAGGTTTCTGGATATGTCTAAGTATGAGTCAACCTGTATAAAAATGTCCTCCAATTTTGGTAAAGTATTAAGCAAGAGGTTACCTAGGAATACATCAATTTCTAGTCACTAAATGTGTATGTGGATATTTCATATATGTATATAAGGGTAACAATCCCAAAAACGTAAAATCATGTTAGTAGTTTTAGGTACTATGTGACCCCTTTTTTATCTAGCTTTTGTTGGGTCTTGTTTACAGTTTCTTTAGGTGAAATTATGAAAACAATTTAGGTATCATGGGATTTGTATGGTTAGGGAATGATTTTCTTTGAAAAAGTGTTCTTAGGTAGGGTAAATCATCTGATCCCAAATATTAGGGGTTTTCATGGTTGATATATGGGTTGAAAAACCATACTCTCTCTTAGAATAAAATGAGAATCCCCCTCTAGGAAACAATGCACACTGAATTTTTTTAATTCCAAAATATTTTAAAAATATACATGGACCCCCATAAGAACCCCCGCTCCACCTAACATGATATTTTATATCTTACAAGGTAATCGGAGATCCAAAGAACCCATGATGGTTCCTCTGAAACTATTCATTGGAAGATCAAAGATTAGTGAATGTCATTTGATTTGTCCCTATTAAGAGTTATTCTCCCATTCCTTCTCTCCCTCTATATATATCTCACCTTATGGTTAGTTTTATCATCTAGTTCACGAGGGATCCTAAATTCATTGTTTTGGATCTTAAATCAGGGATTTGCTTCCTTGATCTATATTATTGATATTCTTTATTTTAAAATCATGTTTTGGGAATTTTAATATGTGATATCTGTGTTAAATAAAGGAAGATCCGTTGATATTTTTAATATTATAAAAATTTTCTTTTATTTATCTAAATTATATTTCTTTAAATTAAATTGTGAAAAATCTATTTGATGCAGAATAGAAATTGGTAATTTATTTGGCATGTGATTTTGCGTAAATCCCAAAATTCTGATGGAATTTTAATTTCAGGGTTATATTTATGATTTGATAGAATTTTTGAAATTTAGGTTGAGAAAAATAGCTGGAATTGTTTTTATTAGAACATGTGATTAGTTTTATGTTGAAAAATTCATGTTTTTATTAAAAAACAGGTTTTGGTATCTAAAGGGAAGTTTGTATAATGAAACTAGAAATGGGGAAATTGTATTTTAATCGTATTTAAAATAAATAGCCCACTACTGATTTATTTTTTGATCACATAAAATCCTAGGTAGTGAATGGGTTATTTGGGAAAACCATGCTTGATGATAATTACCTTCAAATGGATTGAAACTTTATAACTCAAAAAAATAGTGTGGTGGATCCCATACCAGATAGAATATTGATGAGTCCTTCTTGACCAGTTTCTGAGAGATGTGTGTACACATATTACCATGATCACCAATATGAGATGTGTGTGGTTATCATAGCTTGGTACTATCGTACCTATTTGTAGATGAAAAATATAATTGTTGTGATCATTTTTATTCATTTATATATACCATTGTCTGTAAAACTAAATTACACATGACTGATGAATTATATAAACTTTTTTATATTAAAAATTTATCAAGACATTTTTTGAATCATTTTCATCATTTGAAATGAAAATTATGTTTTGTTTTAAATAATAAATTGAACTGTCATGACTATTTAATTTGAAATTGAAACTAAGATTTGGATTATTTTATTATGGAATATTATTATATAACACTTCTTCAAACACTAATGAGAATTTATATCACACCCTACCTTTACCTTTTGGAGATTGTAGACTTCTTTCTTATAGGTTTGAGAAAAGGGAAAACAACACTGGGAGGTGGTTGTTGTTGTTGACTCCATTGATCTTGGAGTGATGTGTCTATTGGATAATGGTTTGTTTATCATGTATTTCTAGTAATTTGATAATGTACATCTTGAGTGGTTTTATACCTATTTTAAATCAAGTACTTATCTCCTTTTGGTGTTTTCTTTTTAGCATACTGATATGTCTCTATTTCTTCCACTGTTTTTTGGGGGAAAACATTCCAAATTTAATCTTGAATGATTCCAGGTGCTATTTTTCAACTCAATGGGATTGGTTATTTCATTTAGACCATGTTTTGGTAAGCTTAGTTATCAGGGTACCATTGTATCCAGGATGTTTCCTAATAAATTGGTATCAAAAGTGAAGGTTAAACAACATGAATTGATGTCATTATGCAGTTTTTGATCATATCAGGACATAGGTGGTAGTTATGAGTGAGTGTATAGACATTTTAAACATAATGAACCTTAAATCAACATGGTTGGTTTGGTAAAGGCATCTAGAGGATTAGTTATTATTTTTCCCTAATTTTTATTTGGGTATATCAAATACAAATATTATTCTCTTTTCTGGTGGGATTAATTTACCACATTTTAATTGTTTGAGAATAGATCTGTGTAACATTATGACATCTTAAATTTTTTCTATTGATGTTTGTAGTACAGTTCCTATGATAAGAAATGTGAATATGATCCAGGAGGAATCTATTGATGAAAGAGAACTTTAAAATCCTCTATTGAACTTGAATCTGGTTGAGCCTATTATGCATGTTGTCTAAGATCTAGGATGGGAACCTATAATGATTTTCATTAAGGATCCAACTATGGAACCTTAGAGGTATAAGTCATAGAATCATTCTTAATAGTTCCTTCTACCAAAGCCTCCAACATTCCAAGTCTCAAATTATCATCAAGACAATGAGGATTGGGTGAGGAGAAATGAACTTTTCTTGAGTTTCTCAAGATTCTTAATTCAATCAAGGTGAAAGGTTCCACATTAATGTAGAAAGGACTGAGTAATAGATGGTGGGAAATTATTGTGGTAGCGAAGAAGTGTAAGGGATTAGAGTGTAAGGAAATTAATTTTATTTTCAACAACAAGTTCTCTGATGTGTATATGGTTATGTCCATATCTAAAGAGTTTTTCAAACTCAAGATAGTTGATAAGACCGGGAATGAGTATGAAAATCACTTACCTTAGCTTGTACTCTTTTAACCTTAGATTCTATCTATTTAGAAGATGAGTATTTTATAGTTCAGGATAGGACATTAATTTGATATTCAATATCAAGTATTCCTGTTGAATCATTCTTCATATGATGAGGTGATGTATATATTATTGATGGTCGAGCATGATCTAACTAGTAAGCAATGATTGATAGGAGATCCTCTTTATATTAGTGGAAATTATTTGAGTTTCATCAAAGGATAGATAAATAATTAAAGCCCATGCAGTGTTTCTCGATAACATGGTTCTTCTATACCTCCATAAATTAAGGGACTAGGTCCTTTGAGTTGGTACTGGTGTGGAATTCATAGTCACCTAAAATGGGTTTCCACTGAGGAACCTATTATATGTGGTTCATGTGGATGGTCGAGTAACTTGTAGAAGTTATTTAACATCTATTATTATCCTCATATTAAAATAGTATAATTAGTTCCTAAAGGTACTACAATGCAATTAGATGCTTCATGAACAAATGGGTTCCAACCACAGGCGTCCAGAACGAATCATCTTCATGTAATGGAAGAGTCTCTATAGGAAGCAGATACAGGTCCATCGGCTATGATAAGTAATATCACTATTTATTTTTATTTAATTACTATTTTATTTTCTACTGTAGAATCTCATTCATTCATTTCAACTCATATTTTTAATCTTAAAATCATCCTATAAAGATTTTTTCTTATGTGATGGATATTTCTACACCCATCATAACAAACAAAAATTAGGGTATCCATTTTCCTATATGTGTTTTCTCGTTATTAGATGTCATGATTACTTGGGATTTTTTGGTTCATAAAATGAAACCTCTTAACACCAATTTCTATATGGATTTAACATTGATAATAATTCCCAAACTTATTTTTATCTATGACGGGTATCCTTTATGCTACTAGATGGGGTGTTTCGTACCATTTATAGAGAGTGGGACCCAAGGTCATGTAATGTCACAACTTCTTATCTCAACTTGGGGAGAGTTATATCCACGTTATATTTTTAAATGGAGTGAGAATAATTAAGAGATGATCTCCCTCTAGTTAGAATTGAGTTTTCCAATATGTTTCCTTCTATCTACTCTAGTCCGCCAACGGTAAGGGAGGTAGAGATTCGATTGAATTTTTTCCTGATACTCAACATGTATCAAGTCTATCTTCCCATATGGAACTCGATAAAATTAATGAGTTATAGACTCAGTTGTATTATCTTTTAGAGAATGGAATTATACACCTGAGTGTCTCACCTTGGTATTTCCCCATTCTATTTTCTAAGAATGATGAAGAAAAACTTCTATAGTGTGTTGATTATAGAAATCCCAATCAAGTCATAATAAAAACAATTATCTTTTAGCATGGATTTATGAACAATTTGATTAGTTACAAAGGTAAAATTGGTTCTTTAAAATTTATCTTTGATTTAGTTATCACCATTAGAGAATAAAAGAATACGACATTCATAAAACATGCGTTCTGAGTGGGTTTGGACATTATGAGTACCTTTTCAAGTTATGTTTTCTAACCAATGATTATTCGATATTTATGGATTAAATAAATATGATCATACATGATAATCTACATACCTTTTTTGTATTTCAAGAAGAAATCCTTTTTTCTCCAAGTACAAAGAGAATCATATGTATTATCTGATAGAATTTTTGGAACTATTGAGAAATCACCAACTTCTTAGTAAAGATATTGAAATGTAATTTATAGATTCAATAGTTCAAGTTAATAGGACACTTGATTTTAGAACACGATATCTTAGTTGATCATGAGAAGTTAAAAGATGTTATAATTTGGGAGAACCATGAAAAAAAAATTAGTTTCATAAATTCTTGTGTTTAGTTGGATATTATTGATAGTTCATAAAGGATATCTCAATGATAGATTATCCAATTACATCTCTAACTTAGAAGGGAGTAATGTTTTCTTTGGATTAGAAATATTAGAGTTCTATTTTTTAGGTGAAACATTTTTTGAATGTTACTTTGGTGTTGACCCTAGTAGTGTCCTTCTATGGCTATGTGGAATTCTTTGATGTGTCTGGTTCGGGTTTGGTATGGGTTCTTAAGAAGGGTTATCATGTCATTGACTATGGATCTTATATGCTTAGTCCATATGAGAAGAATTATCCTAACCATAACCTTGAACTTTCAGTTATGATGCATGCATTTAAGTGTTGGTGAAATTTCCATTTCAAAGAATGGTTAAAAAAATTTCAGACCACAAGAGATTTAGTAATATGTTCTCTTGAAAATATATAAATATCCACTAGAGGTATTGGGTAGAATACCTGAAATATTGTGATTTTGACCTTACCTTTAAACTAGGGAAAGGTAATGTCATCACATATGCCTTGAGTATAAATATTCCAACCCAATCCGCAAATTAATCCTTGGAAGAGATGAACTTGATGGCTCTATTTTCACAGTTTCACATTGGAGTTCAAATAATAGGGGATGATGGTTTTTAGATAGTTTTCAGTTTACCTCCACTCATTTCAAGATGATTAGTCATGAACATCATCTTGATGATTAGTTTTTTAGAAATAAAGACTTTCTTTATAATAGTGAGATTGTTTCTGAGTGGTCGTTATCTACATAGGGTATTTTATTTTTTTAAAAATCATATTATTGTTACATTATCATTAAGAAAAGTTATTATGTGTGATTACCATACTTACCAGTTGGATATGCACCAAGGAACTATGGTGACATTCTATAACATTCGAGGATGATTCTGGTTTCTATGAATGTGATGGGGTTGTATTAAATTTACCACTCATTGGTATACATCCCAATATGTCATGGCCGAGAACTAGAGGCATTTGGGGCTTACTATAGATACATGCAATTCCATCTTGGATTTGGGATGTGATCTATATGAACATTTTGGTTTGGTTTCCATGTACCAATAGAAATAATAATGTGATATGGGTATTGATTGATAGGATGAAAAAATCATCTCACTTATTAACCATTCATGATACAACCAATGTTGAGGAGTTGGGAAATATCTATGTGAAAGAGATTGTTCATTTTCATTGTGTTCCATCTTTTATAGTCTCTAATAGAGATCCCCATTTTACTCATGTATTTTGGAAAGGCCATTAGAATCCACAAGGATGCTAGGTTTTTTTGAGTTTCTTATATAATTCAATGATGTATGTTAAGAAAAATATATATTTATTGAATCTTGAGTATATTCTTCATGCCTTTAGCCTAAATTTTTCTGGGGCTTGGGATTACCATTAGGGGATGTTTCAGTTTTATTATAAAAATAGTTACCAATATGCAATCATAATGGATCCTTCTGAGTCCTTGAATGGAGGAACATGTAAATCTTAGTTGTGTTGGTAGAAGAATGGAGAAATTTCCTTCATTGGTAAAATATTGGTTCAACAGATGACTAAAAAAATTCTGTTGATTTTTCCGAAGAATTTAATGGCACAAATCTAGTATAAATCCAATGATGATATTTATTGGAGACCATTGGACTTTTTAGCTGGTGCTCAGGTTATCTTGAAGGTTTCCTGTCATTTGGGTCCTCCTATTTTTGGAAGGTGAAGGAATCTTACTACATATTTTGTGGTACCATTTGAATTTTCTTAGTATGTGGGGAATGTTTCTTACCATTTTAAAATTCATCCACAGTTGACATTAATACATATTGTGTTATATGTATTGAAGTTTTGAAAGTATATTTTAGATCCATATCATGATATAAGATATAGTTATCATTATGTTGATCCTAATTTATCCCTGAATGAAAATCTACTTCGGATTTTTTATTATGATTCAAAGGAACATAATGGGAGGATGGTACCTTTGGTTTCAGTTCTTTGTAAGCTTTCTTTTGATACATATGAATTGTGGGAGAGAGATTAACTGATTATAGAAAAGTGGAATCATCTTTTTGACATGTATATATCATTACATTCATTCTAGGGATAAAAAGTTTCTATTGTGGGGAGGTCATTACATATTATAACTATTATAAGGTACTCTCTGACCCGTATTTTGAATATTCATTTTTTGGTTATTTTTTAGGGGTGATTCCGGTGAATCATAAAAAAATAGGACTCTTGGGTGGTGAATGATTGTAATATATTTTTCCACAACTGCTCACCTATCCAAGGTAGACTATGCAAAAAAAATAGTGGGTTTTTATATGGTTGGAAGACAATTTTACAAACTCTGTTCCCACATAGGAGAAACAATCTACCCCATAAAGGGGGAAAAAAGTTAGCATTCTGGGTTTGAAAACCCTTGCATCCCCCTCAATGAAACAATTCATGTGTTGTTATTTTAATAAAAACGTTTTATTATTTCTTTAATCCCCTATATAAACCCTCACTCAAACTAACATGTTATTGGATGTATTTTTATTTCTTTGGGGCTCTCAATAACCCATTTCGGTACCTCCAAACCTATTGGGACATTGATCAAATCTTGGAGAACATCATTTGATTCATCTCTAGTATTATTTATTCCCCCTTTAAATTTATCTCTATATATCTTTATATCCTCATTAAGGGTTGTTAGATAATTTATTTTTTTGTGGAACTAAATTATGTTGGTTTGGATCTTAAATTTTGGTTTTTTTCTTCATATCGGTTACTGACTTTCATCATTGGAAAATACTATTGTGGTCATTGTGATATGTGATTTTCATATAAAGTTTGGTGGTTAAATCGATATTTTCTATGTTTTAAAAAACTATGAAAAACTAGTTCAACCCAAAATGAAAATTAGTTATTTATTTGGAAAGAGATTTTGGGGAAAACCATAAATTCTATTGGAATGGGAATTTGTGGTGAAAATTTTGAGATATATTAGAATTTTTTAAATTTAATTTTGAAATTTATATTAAGAAAAAAGTCTTAAATTTTTTTTATTTTAACATATGATTGGTTTTATCTTGAAGAAATCATGAATTAATTGAAAAGGCATGTTTTTCTTTTTTAATGTAAATTGGAATATTGAATGTATAATAGGGAAATTGTCTTTAAAAAAACATTACATTTACTTGCCCATTATTTATTTATTTAATGAAAACATGGTTTAATGTGTAGTTAGTGGGTTATTTGGGAAAAAATTGTTTGATTTTAATGAATTGGTGAAGGATTGATGCTTTACAACTCCAAAAATACATAGTGTGGTGCATCACATCCTCAATGGGACGAGGATAATTCCACTTTTAATAGTGTTTGAGGTACTAATGTACACAAATTATTTTGATCATCAATATGAGATGTCTGGGGATCTCATATAATGGAAGTATTTTACCCCTTGGCATATTACCATGTTGCTTATCGTGATTATTTTAAAATATATATTACACTATTTATAAATAATCATTACACGTGCTTGTTGAATTATATAAACTGTTTTATATAAAAAAAGTATTTATAAGTTTTTTTAAAGGCTTCCATATTTTAAAATGAGAAAAAAATTATTTAAATATTAAATCGTACTACCATATCTATTTTTTTTAATTGAGAGGATGACTTTGTATATTTTATTATGGAATCGTTTTATGGAAAACATTATAACAACCTTTATTTTTTATAAGGTATAGACCATATAATTTTGGTTTAAATTATTTATAAAGGAACTCATATTGATTCATAAGGATGTAAATGAGTATTCTGATGTGTTTGTGGCTCATTAGAAACCCAGATTCCCAAAATGGGATCAATAGTTTGGGAAACATGGTTAAGAGAAACCATGAATCCAGCCCGAACGGTTTCCCTAAAACCTGAAGTTGGAAAAAGTTGGACCTATGGGCCTCATGTTTTTTAAAAAACTATGTGAATCAAGATTCATGACCATGAAACCCATATCCAACTTTTGGAGAGTGGGTTTTTCATGATTTATTCATGGTTAAACAATCTTTTCACCTTGTCGTGAATTGTACCCCTTACAAGTAGTAACTGGAGAAGGGTTAGAACATGTTTTATCCAACCATGAAGCCAAAACCTATGTACGGTAAAATGTGGGTGAATTTATTTTTTTCATATTAAATGAATTAAAAATAATTCTTCTCCCTCCACCTAGTGTTCTCATTTTCTAGCCATTTTCATCCACTAAGAGCTCTCTTCCATCTACTACCTAAAAATCAAGGTATCCCTTCCATATGAAGTCCAAATCGTTCACTATTAGATCCAACAAAAAGGTATAGGTGATGTTGTGAATCCACCCCAATCAATTTAATGTTCATTATTCCATCCTTTGTGTAATTTGGGTGGAAGATCATTTTCCCCATTTTCATGGAATTTGGTTGTTCCATTGATTTTTACTAACTTTTCATGAATCAAACGTTGACATTTGATGAGGGAAGTACTAAGAGAAAAAGGTAGGTGAGGATCTTTCCCATCATTTCATTTCATTCCATAAAATTTTTTATTGTAATTAAAGTCAAACCATTCAAGAATCACATCTAATTTTTTTATTAAAATTAAAATGAATACTTCTAGACATATTTTTTTCAGGATCTAGTGGAGAATAATTTTGGTGGATTGATCACCTTGATTCATGCCATTTAAATTAGGTGGGATTCACCTAGAATGCTTAATTTTCATTTTCTATAGCTTTGTTGAATACCCCTAAGGGGTTTTCCTCATATTAAATACCTTTATCTATGCTTAGAGTTGTTTAGGTTGATAAACCTATTGAAAATACCTTGAACACAATTCCACACATGAATGGTTGATCTTATTGAATTGGTAATAAGTGTGTGACTTATGATATAAATGGATTTTTCCCAATGACATAACTTGGCCAACAATAAATATTTTGATATAAATTATTGATAAAATGAAATTATTCCCTGCAATGAATTTTGTATTTGTATATATATATATATATATATATATATATATATATTTTCTTGTCAGCTACATTACATTACTATTTGGGGTGATATAAGGGGTTATTATTTAAGTAGCCATTGAATGGAATCTTGTTCCTTAGTTAGATTTGGTTAGTGTTTTGTAAGCACATCAAGGGAACATCAACATTTCCTAAGACAGTTTCTTTGTGCATTATCTTTTTTTCCTCTATAAAAGTGATACCAGTTCCTTAGGAGAGACCCCTTATATGAGCTCAATGGAATGATTTATTTTACCTTTCCAAGATAGAGACTCAGGTACCTATGTACGATACATGGTATGAACTCGGAGGTTTGTTAGTTTTCGACATGTCCAAAAAATGCCTAGAGTGAAACCTATGACATCATTCTCAGGTCAACTTGGGTGGACCCTTTAACATTTGAAATATATCAAGACTCTTGAGAAATTGTTGGAAAGTCTCTTTAGATTGATAAGGATATATTTAGAGTTAATCTAAATAATTTTTAAAGATTTTTTAAATTGAATTAAAATATAATTAAATTATTTCAAAAGGGAATTTATTTTATGGATTTGGAAACATAAGGACGTGTCCTCTAAGACCAATAACAATCTTTGGGACAGTCCACCTTCTCTCATATTATCCCATCTATTTTACCAATTTAGGATCATTTTGTTCTGACTCTCCACATTATACTGAAGAAGGTGAAATTGAAGGGTGACCAGGTGGATCCCATTCCAATGAATTTAGTTATTTATTTATATTTTTAAATTAAATTATTAAGGTATTTTGGTCATTTCATGATGAAGAAAATGGAATTTCCTAGACACCGTGGGTGCTTAACTATTGTCATTTTTATCTCACACCCAACTCAAGTGATTTTGGTAACTAAGTAGAATTTATGTTTTCATGGATAGTCAAAGGTAAGCATCTAGCTTGTAATTCTTTATTGGCATTCATTATTAGGATGGTGATGGGAGTAGTGGATCGTGCTCATACTCGTGATAGTATAAAGAGTAGTTTTTATCCATTTTGTTTATTGTGTTATCATGCTTTGTAATATTGTATCCCTTTCACCCAATATAGAATGTTTTTCATAGTTATATTACCATGAAATGATCACTAAATTGTACCATATAATTATTTATCTTCAGTTGTTCACTTATTGATTTTACATTATTATGTAATTGTTTCTGTTGCATTCTGAATTATGTGGTTGCTTCTTTTGTTCCTTATTATTGTATTGTAGTATATTTATTTATTTATTTATCAACTCTAATAAATTATAGAATAGTCTTCCCGTAGAAAAAACCTAGTATTTCACTGCTAGTCCATAACATCTAGCATCCGGGGAGGTGCTCTTGAGGTCTTATAGAGAACCATCTCCGGGAACCGCTAAGTGGCATCTCCGGCGAGGAGCTACAAAGTGGTATCAAAGGATATCATTTCCTTTTTTCTTGATGTTTGGGCTAGACTAGATAATAGGATATTATAATTTGGTCATGATCCAATGAATGGTATTATCTACCTCATGTACAAGGGAAACCCAAATTACCTAGGTTTGCTAAATGTTGTTATTGACTATTCTGTTACAATTGATTATATTACACTATTAAGTGACTCACTTACATTGTGATTTTATTAATATTGATGTAATTAATATAGAATTTCTGTACATGTCTTGAGGATATTTGGTAATACTATAATCATGCATCATACTAGGAACCATCTGGAAAAAAATCCACAAATCATGCCATGAAATACTTAATTTAAACATAAATTGCCTCAATTTCATGTGATTTTTTCTTCCATTTTGTATGTCGTGACTTGTATTGATTGATTATTATATATATAAAGTAATGTGTTGCATTTCCTTGAAGAAATCAGAAAACACAATTGGCACTTAAAGCATATTCCTTAACCTAACTGTATTTTTTGGCATAGGTTAATGAATATTCCATAAGAATCCAATAGTTGCATGTTGATCCATGAAATATCAACCTCATGGGTTGGAATGTGTCGTTGTTAGGATTAAATCCACACCACCATCCAATTTTTAAAGTGTATAGTCCCTTAAAAATTAGATATAGTGATTAATCAAAGTCAACCACTTAAATCTAATATAATTATATAAATGAATTTAAGTAAATTCATCCTTTAAATAAAATGGATCCATTATTTGAGAACTTGACCCTTGACCGACCATGTAGTGGGATGTACATCGTGTCTCCCTTATTCATTTGATAACTAGTTTTGATCATCGAGACCTAGTTCTTGAAGTAAACTAAGAGTTGTATCTTGTTTATAAGAAGGATTTGTACCTATCCTTTTTTATTGTTTTCCTTATATTTTGTAAATAATGTCTTAGGATTGTGCATGGAATTATAGATCTATTCCACCATGATGAACCTATGTTATATGCCATAAATGTTGTGATGAGAATACTCCAAAGGAGGTGAGACCTAATCCAAACATGATACAGCCTTTAGTGCCACTAGAGGCCTCTCCTCTAGATCATCCACTTGGTGTGGATTTCCAGTTCTATGATAGCATTATATGATTTACGGAATCAATTAAAGGTGTACCTAAAATAGCCCCTTATATGGTTGAGAAAACCAAGTAGTTCTAGTTTCCAAATTGTAACGTCCCAAACCGAGTTCCACACAACAGTGCCCCAAGCCGGTCGGCCACATGACCTCAGGCGCGCCTCCCCATATGCTAGAGGCAACCCACTAATAGTGAGGGTCATGTATGTCAGTCATGGGGAGACTATAACCTCTTCTATCAGAGTAGACACTATCAGAAAAAATAAATAATATCAGAAGCATATATAAAGTCAAATAAATGAATATCTAAATTTTATAAAGCATGAAAATACAATATCAAACTGAAATAGAAAACATGTCATGTTGAAGTACATGTTAGGTGCCTAAAATGAAAACCGAAAATTAAAGACACTGATGACACCCAAGTGGGTCATGAACCATGTCTAGTCCCCTCACCATACTTCATCCCAATTCAACCATCTTACTCAAGGAATTTTACCTTAACCTGTCTAGAAAAACAAAAAAAAAATCTACTCGGGTACTGATCAGGAAGCCCGAGTAGGGTGTGAGTAAAAATCAGTAGGCCACCACCAATGGAGTCTAAAACAATCCAATCAAAAATAGTGTATGAAGATTTTTAAAAAAACAAGTAATAAAGTAAACAGTTTACATTAATTCAATTATCCCTTATTTAACTGCATAAACCACCAAGTTCCCATGGACACTTGTATCTCAATACCTGCTTTGGATGTGCCGATGTCTGAACCATTTTAAATTATCAATTCAAATTACATTTAAACTAATGTGATTTCATATTCCATTTAAATTCAATTAATATCACCTCTAATTGGAACCATAGTCCAATGTAAATTCATGGGTGTAGAACGCCATGTATAGCACCCTCGTGAGTATTTGGAGCATCAGACCCTGTCTCACAACCCATGGGTATTTGAAGCATTAGCCCATGTCCCATAAAATAACATTTTCATGCATTATGGGTGTAGAACACCATTTCTAGCACCCTCGTGAGTATTTGGATCATCAGTCCCTGTCTCGCAACCCATAGGTATTTAAATCATCAGTCCTTGTCCCATAAAATAGAATTTTTATGCATAATGGGTGTAGAATGTCATTTTTATCACCCTGTGAGTATTTGGATCATCAGTCCCTATCGTACAACCCATTTATGAATAAATAAAATATATCACATACATCACATTAATCAATATTAATCAACATTAATCTTTAATCACAATTTTACATGTCACATGTATTACAACATCACATTAACTAACTAAACAAATAATTAATCACCAAATCACATTAATTAATTCAACAATTAATTAATCACATATTCCCATTAATTAATTCAACAATTGATTAACCATATCAAAAAATTAATTAATTCAACAATTAATTAATCACATAGTCCCACTAATTAATTAAACAATTAATTAATCATATATTCCATTAATTAATTTAACAATTAATTAATCACTTTTCCCCATTAACAAATTTAACAATTCATTAGTAATTCCGTCACATTAATTAATTTATCAATTAATTAATCAATATCCACAACTCAAAATCTAGTAATTAATTTATCACATCATGGCCATTAATTAATCTTATCATGACCGTTAATTAATTCCAAAAATTAATTAACCAAAACCACCATAAAAAATACTCATAATTAATCAATCAATTAATAATTTAAACCAATTAATTAATTTATCACATCATGGCCATTAATTCATTCCAATATTAATTAAAAAAATCATCATAATTAATCAATCAATTATTTATTTAAACCAACCAATTATATTCCAAATTTCACAATTCCTCTAAATTAATTAATTTTCCCAATTAATTAAATTATTATAGAAAAAAAATAAATTGTTAGTTATGTAATAATATTTCTATAATTGCATATGCATAAATAAATCAAGACTATGGGATAGAAATTTAGACCACCTACATCAAATAAAATGAACAAGCGATATGAATCTAACATTGTTGATGGCGCGCCATTCCAATGACTATTGAATGAGAAAATAAATAAATAAGCATATTCTGTTTAATAAAAATCTGCTCAAAACACATCATTTTCTAGGAAAGAAATATTGATATGTACAATCCTCTAATCAATACAAATCCAATGCAACTGATGAAACATCAATCGGATCAATATCCAAAAAAATATTGGTTATTGGTGTTTGGTTCGAGCAGAAACAGAGAACATATGAACTCTCTAAAAAACATATTTTTTTTTCTGAAAAATATTTTAAAATAATATCATATTTATTAATCGTGTAATCATTTCATATTATTTCTTTATAAATATACTTGCTATTATTACGTGATGAAAACTAAATGATTATTATTTAAAAATTATTTTATAATATCATACATTGAAAATTTCTTTTAAAAAATCCATTAAATCATCATTCAAAAAACAAAATTATTATTTACAAAACAATTTTTATTTTTCCCTTTTTTTCACATAAAGTATTTATGATATATAAAAAATAATAACTCAAAGGACAATATATTTGGTAAAAGGACGAAATCGTAAATATTCCCACCTTATAACATGTCGTCCTCGATCTGTACTCCCAAGCATCTTTATGAAAAACCATGTTCTTACAATCTACCCACCTTTGAAGATCTGTTAACCCATTTTGTTATGTGGCTCAACAACAATAGTTTTTATCGACCTCCAGTCAATCCTGAGAATCTCATTTGTAAATTGATGATGATGTACCTCACACTATCAAGATCCACTTATATATAACTTCATAAGAACAAACTCCAAGGGTCCCCATATCCAACCAAAATAAATTCATTTAGCTAACTGTAAAGCTAGATCTTTCTCAGTGTACCTAGGACGATGTTAAGATAGTGGAAATGATCATCACTAATTAAAATTACACTAATAAGTCATCTATAAATACCACCAAAAATAATTCATCATCGATGTTACCTTCTACTATTAAAACACCTAAACCTATTTTAATGTCTCATCTCCCCCACCAACCTACATCTCACCACACTAATTCAAAACTATACAATCATTTACATAACCCATAACAGATTTTTAAACTAGGTAAATCTCTCTAACCAAACTATTTGCATCGAGGGTCAAACAAAAAAATGAAGGATTTTTTTTCACAAAAAATAGCATTGTAAACAAGAGAGATTTACCCTAAAACATATCAAGTATTTCCCCTATATCCTTCCACATAGTCAAAAATAAGTCACTATATCTACCATTAACCATCCAACACCTAGGTCCTTGTTAAAAAGGGTATACACATTATCATTTTTTCCAATTTTATCATTTAGACACCAATTTAATCGCATCTAGAAACATTTCACAGTTTCTCTCAATTTTCCATTCGGCACCATTTTCATTTCAATTCCAAAAGAAAGAAAAAAATTGATTAAGTTCAACAACTTTCCCAGAAACCATTTTCCCGTGTGTTCCTGCAATGATGTATGTCAAAAAAAAATCATATGTTCCTAAAATGATGCATGTAGACTAAACCCTTGTGTTATACCGGACCACGAGTCAATCAAAACAAATCACAAAAACATTAATCAAATCACACAAAAAGTGTGTCACCCAAGGTGAAATAATATTATACTGTAATAGAAAACAAAAATAACAGTAATCCCACCCTGAGTACTTGGGTTCTCCCCCATACATGGGGTAGATAGTCCCATGCATGATCTCATAACCAATCCCTGACTCTTCCTAGTCTCCTGTCTAGCTTTCTCAAATAGTAAGTCAAAAGAATGAGAATAAAAACCTCTTATGATACCACTTTGTAACGTCCCGACCTAGGTGCCACGCAACAGTGCCCCGAGCTGGTCTGCCACATGACCTCAGGCATGCCTTCCCGTACGCCAGAGGCTGACGACTAGCAGCGGGGGTCTGTTAAGTTAGTCGTGGGGAGATTATACCCTCTTTTATCAGAGTATAAACTACCATAAATAGTAAACAATATCGAAATCAAATATAAAGACAAATAAACCAATATCAAAAGATTAAGAATCGGGAAAATAAAATTTCAAACTGAAATAGAAAACATGTCATGTTGAAGTACGTGTTAGGTGCCTAAAATGAAAACTGAAAAGTAAATACACTGATGACACCCAAGCGGGTCCCAAACCACCTTTGGTCCCCTCACCATGCTCCAACCCAATCCAACCATCAAACTCAGTGACTTTTCCCTTAACCTGTGAAGAAAAACAAAAAAAATGTCAACTCAGGTATCGATCAAGCAGCCCATATAGGGTGTGTGTACAACTCAGTAGGCCACCACCAATGGTTTCTAAAACAAATATTGTCAATAATATTGTATGAAGATTTATAAAAAACACGTAATAAAGTAAACAATTAACATTTATTTAATTATCCCTTATTTAACTGCATAAACCACCAAGTTCCCATGGACACCCATATCTCAATACCTTCATTGGTCGTCCTCGTGTCTAAACCATATTAAAGTATCAATTAAAATTTCATTTAAACCAATGTGATTTCATTGTCCATTTCAATTAAATTAATATCACCTCTAATTGGGACCATAGTTCAATGTAAATTAATGGTTGTAGAACGCCTTGTCTAGCACCTTCCTGAGAATTTGGAGCATCAGTCTCTCTCTCACAACCCATGGGTATTTAGAGCATCATTCCATGTCCCATAAAATAATATTTTTTTGCATAATGAGTGTAGAACGCCATGTCTATCACCCTTGTGAGTATTTGGAGAATTTGTCCCTATCTAACAACCCATGGTTATTTGGAGTGTCAGTCTGGGTCCCATAAAATAATATTTTTATGCATAATGGGTGTAGAATGCCATGTCTATCACCCCGTGAGTATTTATAGGATCAGTCCCTGTCTCATAACCCATTTCTTAATAAATAACATATATCACAGACATCACATTAATCAATATTAATCAAAATTAATCTTTTATCACAATTTTACATGTCATATGTATCACTGCATCACATTAATTAATTCAACAAATAATTAATCACAACTTCACATTAATTAATTCAACAATTAATTAATCACATAGTCCCATTAATTAATTCAACAATTAATTAACCATATCAACAAATTAATTAATTCAATAATTAAGTAATCACATAGTCATATTAATTAATTCAACAATTAATTAATCACATATTCCATTAACTAATTAAATAATTAATTAATCAAATTGTCTCATTAACTAATTTAACAATTTATTAGTAATTTCATCATATTAATTAATATATCAATTAATTAATTAATATCCATGACTCAAAATCTAGTAATTAATTCTACAATTAATTTTCTCATTCAAAATATCAATAGATTATAATTAATTATACAATTAATTATCTCGAATCATCTATTTCAATATCACATAATTAATTAAACAATTAATTACTCAACTTACAAATATATTTGCCTCACAGTTAATTCAACCATTAATTTTTCAACCATATCAATTCAATATCTCAATCTTATACATTATTTAAATTATCAATTAATTAACCTAATTCATTCAATTACATCTCGTAGAAATACTCATTAATAAATTCACCAATTAATTAATCTAACACATTAAATTTTTTTAACACAATAATCTTACTTAGTTAATTCATCAATTAATTAATCTGACTCATCCGACTCTAATAACAAAACAATCTCCATTAATTAATTTTCCAATTAATTGACCTAACTCATTCAAGTGTGTCAACCCAACAATTCTCATTAATTAATTCTATAATTAATTAATGTAACTAAAAAATCATAACATTACATCAATTTACCAATTAATTAATTAAAATTATTCAAATTTACTAATTCCTCAACTAATTCATCAAACTCATGACTTCAATTAATTCACAAATTAACTGTTGATGTCATTTAATTAATTTACAATTAATTAATTCACATTCCACCCCTCTTCAATTAATACACCAATTAATTGTTTCCATTAATTCCATTATTTAGTTCAATAATTAAATAATTATGTTCCATCAATTAATAAATTAATCAATTAATTATTTTATCCAACAAAATTAATTAATCATATAATGACTATAAATTAATTCCAAAAATTAATTAACCAAAACCACCATCACAAAAACCCCATAATTAAACTATCAATTAATTAATTAAACCGACCAAATTAATTATTCACATCATGACCATTAATTAATTCTTAAATTAATTAACAAAATATTCATAATTAATCTATCAATTAATTATTTAAACAAACCAATTCTCTTACAAATTTCAAAATTCCTCTAAATTAATTAATTTAACAAATTAATTAACTGATTATAGATAAAAAATAAATTCTTAATTATATCATAAAATTTATAAAATTTCATATGCATAAATTAATCAATACTATGGTATTTAAATTTAGACCACCTACATCAAATATGATAAACACGCGATATGAATCTAACATCGCTGACAGCGCGTTATTCTAATAACATTCGAATGAGAAAATAAAGAAATAAGCATATAGGGTTTAATAAAAAAACTTCTCAAAATACTTCATTTTCTATGAATTCAATATTGATACGTGCCATCCTCTTATCAATATGAGTCCAATGCAACTGATGGCACATCAATCTGATCAATATCGAAAAAAATATTGTTTATTGAAGTTTGGTTTGAGCAGAAATGGAGAATGGATGAACTCTCTAAAAAACACATGTTATTCACTGATAAATATTTTATGATAATATCATATTTATTTATCATGTAATAATTTATATTATTTCCTTAGAAATATACTTGTTAGTATTACATGAAGACAACAAAATGATAATTGTTGAAAGATTATTTTATCAAATCATACATTGATAATTTCTTTTAAAAATATCCATAAAATCATCATCTGAAAAAAAAACTATTATTTAAAAAAAATCCTCAGTTTTTTCCCTATTTTCCACATAAAGGATTAATAATCTGTAAAAATAAATAACTCAATGTAAAATATATTTGGTAAAAGGACGAAATGTTACAATATTCCCACCTTAGAATAGCTAGTACTCGAGCTTTACTCCTAAGAATCTTTATGAAAACCCAAGTTGTTGAAAGAATCCTCCCTCCCTCTCTAGGGGTGGAAGAACTCAGCTTGAAAAATAATGGTCGGAGTATATGGTTTTGATCTTCAATCAAATCAATACACCTATAGAGTGTGGTTGTAATCTCATGGCCTACTTGATGCATTATTCAGACAAGTTTTGGCGAGACATTTTGACTTAGGTTGGTCAGCATCAGGGTATGGTATGGGTGGACTTCCATACAACCTTATTTGACTACATCATCCCATAGAACATGAGAATATATAGTTTTCAGGAATTCATTCACATTGTTCATGGTGACATATCATTGATGGAATATTTAGGTTTATTCATCCAATTTCAAGGTTTCCCACCAACTTTTAGCGGTGATGATCTAACAACTACAAGGAAATTTTAGTATGGTATTGCTTACACCATTAAATAAAATGTGAAAGTATTTTGTGTGACCACTATTTTGAAAATAGTTAACCTATCCCTCATCACTTAGTGTATCCTGAGGGAGTTAAGTGATGTGAAGCAGGGTTGTTCAGCCTATAGGGAGAGAAATGGTTTATCCAATGGAAGGAAGTGATTCCTCGAGGGTACAAGAAGGGGAAGTACCACCCACATGCGACACAAAGACATCCTTGTGGTGTTTCTTTAGTACAATAGTCTTGGTTACAAAATTCCCTAATGTACGAGGAACCTGATCGAGTATTGATCTTAAAATAGGATAGGTCACATCTAACATTTCTAATTATTCATTCTTCCAGTTCCAAGGGAACTTGGTTCTATTCTAGAGACACCTTCAGCTTCAGGGATAGTGAAAACTATTCATGTAGAAATATTTTCTTCCATAGGCTACTCAGGATAATTAGGTGGTGATGGATGAGGTATTCAGGTCTCGTACATTCAGTGTCAGTAGATTGGACTATATCATGATACGTATAAACTATATTAGGGCCATGGTTTAGGACATTTTGGTGATGGGTATCCTATGCTAAAAGATCATATTTCAAATTCAACTATAGTTAGAGGTACTATTCTATTATACTCGACTTTAGTATCTTCCTTGTTAGAAATAGGTTCATCAAACTCATTTATATTTAATACAACTATGAATTATGTGCCTTGTGATAGAATACTATAGTGGTTTTTTGACCCTTGACAAGCCATTGGGTGCTTTGAAAATGGGTGTAAGCCAATGCAAGGAGTCCCCCCTTGAAAATTAGTGGATATATTTTTTTGTGGAGTTTCTTCAACCTCGATATGACTGGTTTCGATGTAATTCATATTATGGACTAGTGCATTATTTATCAAGCCTTGGTGGATAGCTATCATCATTGAGTGTCATTCACATCACCCATGGTAAATAGGTATATCCATAAGAGTGAATGGGTCCTGAAGGACAGTCAATCTAGTGTTAACCGTACTAGACTGGGTGAGGTGACAACCTAGCTGGAAAGTCTCTTTATGATATATTAGGTAATTATGCTTGTATATTTACCTGATATGGTAGATTATTTTGAGGACGTCTTCCCTGAAAATTTCTCCAGCTTACCCTCAAATAGCGATTATGAGTTCACCATTGAGCTTATGTCTTGTGTGTCACTAGTGTTTATTCCTCCTTATAGGATGGTACCTATAAATATCTAAAAACACTAGAGGATACTTTAAGACATAAATTATAAGGGTTTCATATTACCCAACACATCAAAATGGGGTTCAACCACCCTTTTCACCAAAATTCATATGGTTCCCTTAGGTTATGCATGGATAATCACTGACTAAACATGTTTACTATAATGATGCAAAATCCACTTCCTTGGATAGATGTCCTCATCGACTATCTCTAAGGATAAATAGGTTTCTCTATGACTAATTTCATGTCGGGATAACATCATGTGTGTGTGATACCATTAGAAAAAATACATATATAGTTTTAGATAAGCTATGGTATATATGAGTATTTGCTTATGGAATTTGGTGTATCAAACTTTCTAGAAATCTACATGGCTCTGATGAATTGGGTCTTCCACCCGTATCTTGATTCCTTTATCGTTATCTTCATAGAAAACATCTTAGTATTCTCTCACACCATACTTGACCATGAAAATCGGCATGATATTGTGTTGAGTACACTAAGAGAGAACCATCTAAATGAGAATCTCAGTAAATGACACTTTTCGGTCAGCATATTTCACTTTTCAGATCATATCACATATAAGGTAGGTGTGTAATTTGAAGTATAAATTGTATGCGTCATGGTTTTCAAGAGGTATCCCAAAAATGTGTTTTATATAAGTAGGTTCTTATAGCTGTAAGGATATTAAAATTGATTCATCTAGGATATATCACTTCCTCCAGTACCAATGAATGTGTTGACCAAGATGAGTGTGAATTTTGATAGGACTTATGTGTATGAGAAAATTTTCTATAGTTATACGGAAGACTCGCATCATCTATAATTCATATTGTGAAAGATTATTAGAGATGCTATACTATTTACTGTGATGTTTCTAGAATTAGGTTGGGGTAGTCTTGAGACATGGTGATCAGGTAGTATAGTATGGTTTCTACCAGTTACAGCCTCATGAATAGAATAAAACTATGAAATACCGTGATATATACATCATGGTTTATTCGCTACACTATTTTAGGATCCACATATTGAGAGAACAATCCATTTTTTACATATAAAATAAAATTCTAAAATACATATTGACATAGTGAGACTTCGATATGAGGCAGTAATGGTGGGTACAGTACCTACAGTGGTTCAAAATTTATCATTCATACACACTCAGAATGGGAAGTGTTGTTACTAAATCCTTGAACCAGAAGACTTTGATGTAATCCTTCAAGGAGGATAGCTGTGATTGATAGTTGATGGCTCTATTATTTGAGATTCACCGAGAGGTTTAGGAACAAAATGTGAAGCTAGTCCTAGTAGATCTGACAGTGACATCCTCCCATATGGAGAAGGTCTGTATGAGATAGATATTAGATTCATAAGGCCTCATTTTGGGGGAGAGCATCCCAAGAAAGAACCCACCTCATATTTGGGGTGTCAAAGAGAGTAAAACCTTATTCTTCTATGTCTATGTTTGGGTGCCTTCAGATATATGAGAATAGTTAATGAGGTAGTATCATGCCTCTAGTTTGGAAGTTAATCCTACTCCTACAGATATGTATTGAGATGTACATCATCAGTGTTTCTGGTATGTATGAAAAGGTTGGTAGAGGGTTCTATCCTCAATTATTTACTTGTAAATATGTGAAGGAAGAGAACCCGTTACATGATAGAATTATACAAACTCTATCCATTCCTGAGTACAAATGGAATGATGTCACCATGTATTTCATGACAGACTTATAGAAATCCCATCAAGGAAGAGATTTAGTAATGGTGATCATTGACAACTTGACAAATGTTATGCACTACCTACTAATCTAGGAGTTCTTAGCTGTTGATGATCTAGGATGGTTGTATATCATATATATATTTCATATTTATGGTGTTCTTTATTCTATAATTTTTGATCAAGATGACTATATTACATCACGGTTTCTAGCAGGGGTTGAAAAAGGAACTGGCTTCAAGGTTTCTCTTAAGAACAATATATCACGCTTAGACTGAAGTGTAGTTCGGGCATACTATATGAGTATTATAGGATATGATACGATCCTATATAATTGATTTTGGATGTTTCTGGGAGAATAATATTTCTATAGCTAAATCTTCATACAAAAACATATTTCCTGAAAAAAAAATATTGATATCTCCATATGAGTCTCTCTAGGGTAGACCATTCTATTCACCTTTGTGCTGACTAGAGGCAAGTGAGAAAGATCTACTAGGTCCTCATCCCATTTAAGATAAATAAAAAACATGTTAAATTTATTTATTGGAGTGTGGATACATATCAATATATGAATAATTCATTTACCAATCATCATCTCCGACCTCAAGAGTTTGATGTGGGACATCGGGTAATTTTGTGTGTATCACCAAGATTGGGTCACAGACAAATATGGAGACAAGTAAAGTTATCACCTCATTATGTCGGTCCTTTCGATATTATGGAGAGATTCAGGCTAGTTTCTTATCAGTTGTTGTTACCTCATTTCTACATTTCTATGCACGATGTCTTCAATGTATATCAGCTTTAACAGTATCCTCTAGACCTATCTCATTCACCTGACCCTAATGATATGGATCTGGAGGTGCATTCATCCTTCGAGGAATATTTTATATGTATCATTGATCATAGAATTATGTGTATATGTGGTAGGTTAGTTCTTTTGGTATGGGTGATATGGAAGAATAGATGTATAAATGGAGAGTCCTGGGAGCAGGAAACCAATGTACATGTATTGTGGCCAGATGTATTCTCATAAGATATTATTTTAACCACGGAAGGGAATATCGGGGATGAGTTGTGTTAATGAGTAGATGTTTTAATGTACCCTATTTTTTTAAATACTAATAGACCATTTAATTTTTGATTAAATTATTTATAACATCCCCAATAAATATGACTAAACTAAACAAGGGGTATTTTATTTTGTCTGAGTATTTTTCAAAGCCAAAATCCCAAAAATTGGAAGAAAAGACTGGGCCACGTGGTTAGAAAAAACCATCCAGTCTAGCCCACATTGTTTCCCTAAACCGTGTGGTTGTAAATGGGGGGATTAAGGGATACACATGTTTTCTAAAACCATGTTACCCGAGGTGCATGTCCCTACAACTAGAGTTGCACAGTCATGTGGCCTAAGGAGAAAGGATGTACAAACCATATATAACTTTCAGACATTGATTTTTTTATGCTACTCACAATGTTAAAAAATGAGTTCCACACCATGCAATGTACCCCCTTCATGTTGTAACTGGTACATAGTTGGATCATGGTGTGGCCAACAGTGTTGGTAAACCATGAATAGAGTAAATTGTGGGTGATTTTACTATGTTCTCCCTCATAACTGAATTAAACCATATTATTATTCTTCCATATTTTATTCTTCTATGGATACCCTCATTTATTCTTTATAAGCTCTCCCCACTTTTCTACCTTCGAATCAAGGTATCCCCTAAATATAAATTCTGAATTGCTAACTGTTGGATCCAGTGAAAATCTAGACATGTAATCTTGAATCCTATCTAATCTATTTCAAGTTCATTTTTCCAACCATTTTACTATTTGGGTGCATTATCATTTTTCCCATTTTCAAGTCATGTTATGGTTTCATTGATTAATAATAACCTAGATCAAATCAAAGGTTGATGCTTGAATATAGAAGGGATGTGAAGCTAAGGTAGGTTGTGTATTCTCTTTCCCATTATTTTGGTTCTTTCCATAAAATGTATCATTGTTCTAGGAGGTGGACCTTTCTATCATCGCCCTGAATTTTTCAAATAAAATAAAAATGAATACATCATCACACCTTTTTCGAAAAGATTTATTGGTAAATCAATTTCGTGGACTGATCACCTTGATTCATACCATCCAATTTGGGTTTTACTCCCCTAAAATGATTAATTTACATTTTAATTATATATTTTAATACCTGTAAGGGATTTGTATTCATATTAAATACCTTAATCAATGATTTGTGTTGATTATGGTGATAAAACCAGTGACAATTATTTTCACCACATGCCACTCATGAATGGTTAAACTAATTTAATTGTCCACGTGTGTATTCCTTATGATTTAAATGCATCATTCCCAAGTAAATACCATGACCAATAATGTCTATGGTAATATAAATACTTGAAAAAGAAATGGTTCACCTCTATGAATGTTATATATATATATTTGTGTGTGTGTGTGTGTGTTTCTCTTTCAGAAGACATATCTTAGAGTTGGGTGTGAAATATGGGTTCTGATTTGAAGACACCATGGATGGACTCTTGTGACTTAGTTACACATAGTTTGTGTTTTTTAAACATGCCATCGAAGACATCAGATATTCCTAATATGGTCTCCCCAGGAGTTATCTACTGTTCCTCTAGATGAGTGACACCATTTCCTTAGGGGATACCCCTAATATAGGATCTATGGAATAGTTTTTTTCTATTCTATGAGAGGGACTAGGGCCCCTATGTGCGATACAAGGTATGGACTCGGAGGTCTGTTATTTTATGACATATTCACACCTTACATGGTGTGACACCTAGGAATTCATTTTTCTATCACCCTGTATAAAATCATTGGCATTGGAAACATACTACGCCTCTCGAGAAATACATGGAAAGTCTATTAGAATTTCTAGGGAGGGGATAAGGGTGAATCACCATAATTTATAATGAGGTATAAAATTGAGTAAAAAAATAATTAAATCATTTCAAAATAGAATTGATTCTTATTTTTTCAAACATAGGGATGTGTCCTCTACGTCTAATCAGAAGCGTGGGGATAGTCTACCTTCCATATTATTATCTCACCTAGTTTACTATTTCATGATTCTTTAGTTATGTCTCACCATCTTAGGCCAAATCAAGTGAAATGGAAGGGTGTCCAAGTGGAACCAAGTACATTTCATTTACATTTTTATTTCTTTTTTTCATTTAAATTATTAATTAACACTACACAATTAATGATGGATGCAATGGAAAATACTCTACATCATAGGTTAGTTCCTATTAAGATTTTTATCTCACACCCTACTCATCTGCTTTTGGGACACATGTATAGATTATGGTTGAAGGGATAGGCAAAATGAATCTTTCAACTTCCAAATCTTGATTGACTTTCATTACTATTGTTGATATTGGAGCAGACGATCAAGATCATTCTAGAAAAGTTAGACATGTAGATATTGTCTTTTCGGGTTATTTTTTTAGAAAGTTGTATATTATTGTATTTATTCGCCAAAAAAGGTCATTTTTTATATAGTTATATTACCATGACATGATCATTACATTGTACCTTCTCATTATTTAGTTTATTCTATTTACTTCTCTTTTTTCATGATTATGTGTTTTTTCTATTCCTATCTGAATAATTTAATTTCTTGTAATCTTCCATATTATTGTATTATAGTATTTATATATTTTTATTATACCCTTATATCAATTAGGTAGTAGTCTCCCCATGTACGAACTATAGTCTCTTAATGCATGTCGGTATCCTCTAGCATTCAAGGTGGTGCACTTGAGGGTCTTGTGGCACCCTGTCTTAGAGCACAACTAAGTGGAATCTGGGGTGGGATTCTACAAGCATGGTGAGACAATACTAGGATTTTTTTTATCACACCCTACCTTTTCATTCTAGAGTTTGTAGATTACATTATTCTAGGTTTGAAAATAGGGAAATCACTACTTGTAGGTGGTGGTGGTTATTGACCCCTTTCAGTTTCGTGTGTTGTGTTCATTGGAACATGGGTTGTTTATATTTTCATTATAGTAATTTAATGGTGTACTACTTGGTTTTTGTTATACCTTTTTAAATTTTGGTACTTTTCTCCCATTATAGTTTTTCTATGAGGATACTCATATGTGTCTATTTATTTACTTATTCAAGGAAAAATTGAACCCAGTTTTATCCTATATGATGCCAGGTGCTAGTCCCTATATCAAGAGGATCAGGAATTCCCTTTGAGTGATGTATGGGCTAGATCAATTATCTAAGTACTAGGGTATCTAGGCTAGTTTTTTATACACACCATATTGATCTAGTCACATTTGAGAACAGGTGCATTATAAAGGACCATGAAACACACTTGTTTTGACACTCTTAAGAGATACAATTTTGGAATTAGTAAACTACTTTTAAACCATAATAAATGATTTAAATAGAATATGTATATGAATGACTTAGCATAAACCTAAAGTGTGATATATTAAAGAAGCTGTCATAATATTGACACCCAATAATTGATTTTCATGATTATGTGGGTTTTCTCTATGATTATTGTTTCTTAATTTAGTATTTTTTTTCATCATTGGATTGAACCCAAATGAAATACATTAATTCTGAGTGTGATAAAAAATGAAATGACCATCCTCCTATGATTACAAATATTATAGGTGCTGGAAGTAAAAAATCTATTTTGTATGCTCATAGAACTTTATCAATCTAGAAATCTTGCTGAAATTCAAAACCAACAAATGAGGGAAGGACAATATTTTTCGTCCTTCATGATGCAGAACACACCTTCCTTTAGTGGTTATTCTAATCCACAAGTTGTGGAACAATTGATCAATTCCACTAAAATTGTATTTTCCATTCACTAGTGTTTCAAATAAGATAAATTCATTTTGGTTGTCTATAATTTGGATGGTGATGAACATAAATGGATAATTAATATTAAGAATACGAGGAAACTCAATGATATTTACTCCCTGGATTGGGATGATATTAAGAACATATTTTTCAATAATAACCTTCCTTTTATTCTTTGAGTGATATTGTAGAAATAGTTCCTCAAGCTAAAGAAAAAAGATTATGAATCTATTGGAACCTATAAGGAAATTATTACAACTATTACATGGTAAATTTATGGTATTATCATCAAACCATAATGTAATGTTGATTGATTATTCAATGCCATAAAACCAAATTACATAATGGAGTTATCCATAACATACTTTAGTAGCTATGATGAGATCTTTTGATGTTTAGTCAAGTTACAAATAAAAGTTCAAGTTACATATAAATCTGATGTTTTTGAAAAAAAATTACAATTTAGTTCAATAGAAAATCCAAGAACCATAGAGGTAATAAGATGATATTTACTATATGATCCAAACATGGGAAGAAACATGGAGGAGATTTTCTTAGGGGGGATAGTAAGTCTTTTAATTATTGAAAATAATGTCATCTGAAAATTTATTACTGATGTAATGGGAAGAAGTAAACTAATGATGATAATAGAAAGAATGCTTCACAGAATTCACCTTTTATTCCTCAGTGCATCGTGTGTAAAGAGATTGGGCATTACATTATCCAATCCCCAAAACTGAGGGTTAATGGTGATGATCAACATCAGAAACCTCTTAAGATGATGGAAAAGAATAAATCTCATGTGATAACTATTTCTAATGAGGGGTGTGATAAAAACAAGGTGAAAGGTAAACATACCATCCAATATATAATAGATAATGTCTTATTGAAAATATGTATCTACCCATTCTTTAATATCAAATTATTTTTATAAGGGTATAAAAATGACAAACAAATGATTAGATTTGGAATTAGTAGTAAAAAACCCTTAATTGTATGATAATCACATCTCAAGTCTATGATTTCTCTCCTGTCGAAGTTGGTGGTAATGTTCTTCTATAAATTTATCTTCCTTCCCCTAGTTTAATTTGATGTAATCTAATGAATTGATTGAAATTCTCTATATAAATCTCTAATCAATTTTCAGGTAATATATGTTTAATTTAATACTTCAAACTAACCTATTATTTTCTATCAATGTAAATATATGTATTAATATCCTATAGATATTAAATACATTTTATGGGTCTTAATTCCCATTTATATGTGGTGTTTATTTCTAATGGTTGATGAGAAATGTGAAATTAGTGATATTATGGTTGTTCAAAAAATTGTTTCAGCCCTTCTATTAGAGTTTTATAGAATTCCACAAAAACATGATGTTTAGTTATTAATATAACTCATACCTGGTTCCCCACAAATTCCAGAGACTCCATATATAGTTTCCCCCACTGAATTTTAGGAATTGATTCTGAAACTCCAAGAAAACATTGAAAATGGATTCATTTAGAAAAGTGTTTTACCATGTGGTGAAACTATTATTTTTTTGAAAAAGAATGATGGATAAATGAGACTCAGCATTGAATATCGACAGCTAAAATAGATCACAATTAGGAAAAAGTATCATCTTTGTTATATTGTAGATTTAGTTGATCAAATGTGTGGTGTTAAATAATTTTTCATGAATAATTATATTTCTGGATATCATCAATTAATGATGGATTAAGAGGATATGCCCATGTTGAAATTCTGTACAAGGTATAGAAAATATGAATAGATATTGATCCCGTTTAGTCTCACTAATTCTCTTTCTATCTTAATGGATATAATGAATAAAGTCTTCAGATATTACATTTATTTATTTTTGGTACTATTTATTGATGATATTATTATTTACACAACGTGAAAAGAAGAGCATTAACACTACTTTATAATGGTAATAAAGACTGTATTGAAATAGATACTATATTAAAAACTTTACTAAGTGTGAATTTTTATCAACAAAGATTAATTTTTTTATGTAAAATAATCTCAAGAGGGGGTATATTAGTAGATCCATCCAAGAAATATTCCATTGAAAATTGTCCAATCCCAACCATGGTTAATGAGATCCGTATTTTTCCTCATTTAGATAAACATTATTCACTATTTGTGGAATATTTCTTTGGATTATCTAATCCTTTAACTGGGTTAACTCAAGAGGGATCCAAGTTCCCATGGATAGATTAATTTGAGGAAACGTTAATGGAACTGAAGAGAAGGATAATTAGTGAACCTATTCTTACATTACTATATAGTGGAGAAGGATTTTTAATCTATAGTGATGCTTCCAAGAAGAGATTGGTGTGTGTTCTTATGCCCAATAACATGGTTATAGCCTATTCATCATAAAAAGTGATGATTTGTGGGAATAATTACCCATATATGGATTTATAGTTATCTGTGGTAATTTTTTCATTAAATATATGGAGGCACTATAATTATTGAGATAAGTGTGATATATATATTAATCATAAAAGTTTCAATAATATATTTACATAGAAGTATTTGAACATGCACCATAGAAGACGATTAGAGATAATGAATTATTATGACTCCATAATACAATACCCCACTAGGAAAGTGAAAAATGTGGTTGATTCTTTTATTTTAAAGGATCGTGAATGATTAATCGTGATAAGGATAAAAAATATATCAAATTTTTCTCGATTGGAAAATGAGGCATCAGGAAATCCTGAAATACAGGAAAAATAATATCTTTCTCAAATTAATGTTAAATAATCTATTTATGTGGTGATTAAAGAGGAACAGAAGGAAGATATACATCTACAAAATAATTTTATCAATTTTCATAAGTTTAACCTTGATCATTATGTAATTATAATGTCCATAAACTATATATGAATTCCTTCAACGCCTGACTTGAAGAATGAGTTGTTAGAGGATGATCATAATTCTTCATTCTCTATTCATATTGGAGGTATGAATATGTATAGAGATTTGAAATAATACATCTAGATAGATGGAATAATGATATATATTGTAGAGTTTTTATCATAGTGCTTGTTTTTTCAATATGTTAAGGCTAAAAGAGAATATTCTAAGGGGATTTTTCCTCCACTACCCATACCAATATGGAAATGGGAAATTATCACTATATACATTTTCATTGGACATCCTGGAACCTTTAAATGGAATAATGCTATATGGGTGGTAGTATATCACATTAATACTTCATCACACTTATTAACTATTAGTGATGAATTATATCTTGCTCATCTTTATAAGATATGCATTGAGGAAGTGATAATGTTTCATGGAGTACCACATTCCACAGTATCTAATCTAGATATATATTTTGACGCAAATATCTAGAAATTTATTAAATAAGATCATGATATGTAATTGAGTTTCATTATTACATATCAATATAAAAAATATGGTCATTATGAAATAAAAATTCAAAACCTTGTGTATATGCCTTGATCTCCTTCATTAGATTTAAAATGCATTTGTGATCAACACCTTCCAATAATTGAGTTTTAAAGAAAAACCTTCACTCAACCATTCAGATAAATCCTTATGTAGCCATATATAGAAATAAATTTTTAGATCCAGTAGTCTATTATGATGTTGTAAAATTAAATCTATTAGGATCAGAGATAGTTGAATAATGGCCAAAAAGGATAGATCCATTCAACAGTATATCATGGAACCTAAAATTTGGAAAATATGTTATTTTGATAATAATCAACATGATCTAGAGTTTAATGTTGGTGAAAAGGTTTTTCAAAGAATCTCTCCATGGAATATAGTTATGTGTTTCAAAAAGAATGGGAATCAAAGACCTGCGTATATCAGTCCCTTTAAAATTATTGATCATATCATGACACGAGCCTATCACTCGGTGCATACACTTGACATCTCTCAAGACAACATTTTGTTCCATTTTTCTATTCATAAGAAGTACATACCTAACCATTAATATGTAATAAACACATTGGTTTATCTAATGGAGAAGGGTATTTCATTTTAGGAACAACTGGAAAAGATTTTGGATCATACAGAGAATGTTCTATGAAATAAGACCACTCACCTAGTCAAAGTTTTGTGATAAAACCACAAGTAAGAGGAAGCAATGTGGGGACATGAGGATATGATGATGTACATGTATCCTCACTTTTTTATATCATAATGAAGAGTTTCAAGGGATAAATTAATTTCAATGGGGGTAAATGTAACACCATGAGTTTTTATGAACATTTTTTTCTTAAAGAAATTAAATTTCCTTGATTTCTTATATTATACACAACACCATGATAAACATATTCTACACACAACACCGTCTTAGCTTGCGATACGTGCGACATATAGTTTTTAAAAATTAATGATAAATTATTAATATAGTTATTAGTAATAAATAATTTCTAAATATTATAAAAAATATTGATATATAATTAAAACATATTTAATATAAAATATATAATTTTCAGTAATGTCTTTATATGTTTAAAAAAACTATTTTCTATAAAATCATTTTTATGTCTTTTTATGAACAATAATAATATTATTTCATGAAACTTTGAGAAATTAAGTTTAAATAAATAGAAATAAAGTTTTAATTAACAATAAGAGTATTATCTTGTGATGAATTATTTGGATTTTTTTAAATGTTTCATTTTTTAAGGAATATTTAAAAATACTGAATTTTAATTGAAACTACATTTTTGCCTGATTTTTTGATGTGTTAAAATAAAATTTAAAGTTTTTAAAAGAATAATTAGTTCAATTATACATATATAAATATAATATAGGTTATTGGAATCATATTTATATAGATATTGGATATAAAATCTTTGTAATCTTTTGAACATTCTCTCTTTAAAAACATTCTTTCTCGACGCTTCTAAGGGATTATTTTTGAATAATTTTTTCCACTTATGTTAATTGGATTTGGAAAAATGTACTCCATATATGGAATAATAATGACTTCTAATTTATAATATGGAAAATTTTAATTTATACCAATATTTTTAGTGAATGAAATTAAAATTAATTGCATAGATTATGGCAAAAAACCAGATTACTTAATGGTTAATCATAGAATTTAAGGTGTAAAAATGATCCAAAACATGTACAAAACCCATTATATTTCCATATGTTTACCTTATCAATTATATTATGAATGTGGTTCCATTATTGGATCCAATTTTTATTGAATAAATATTTGTGTTATTCTCCCTTTTCCAAAAAATGGAAGAGTATAACTAACCTACCTTATAAAATGACACCCACTCTCCACCTCACTTCAGAGCATAAAAAACCTAGATATTACAGTACCTTTTTATTTTACTTTTTTAATTCCCTAAACTCATATTATAATACTTATATTGGGACAAAAGACAACCAAGCAAGGCCATTGGTGAAATTCAAAAGAAGATACTTGAAAATAGGTAACGTTCATCAATGAATGTTTTTGTTTTATTCCTTCCTAAAACCCATAAAATTATTTTAATAAAATTTTTATATAATAAACATTTTATATTCAATGTAATAAATTTTATTATTTTAAGGTTATGATGTAAAACCATACATACTAAAATCAAATGGGTTATTAAATCAGTGTTCTTTTATACGATGGACAACCACCTCACAAATCGAGGTTGTTCATTTTCCCAGTACCACCTCTCATGGTTAAGAATAATAATGGATATACTTTCTATATATAATATTTATTATGTATTTAGTATTACTTAATTATTATATAAAATATAAATTCGTGTTTTCCATTTTTAAAAATACGATAATGTCGTTCGTGTGTACTATAGACTACAGCCTCATGAAGCGATGTGATGTGTTAATTCATTGCATGAAATAATTTAAGGATGGGATAAATTAAATATGTGATATATATGACATAAAAATGATGCTTTAATTAGAATATATATATATATATATAATTTTATTTTATTTCTTTCACTATGACAATAAAATGGAAACAACGTTCATGCGAACGTAAGACCTGATGTCTCCATGAATGAAGAAATTTATTTCTAATAAAAACCTTTTATAGATTATTTTAAGTAAAAATAGAATAAAAATTTATTTTATTTATATCATGTTTAAAATATTTAGATTATTAAATTTTTATCTTCGTATGGGGACCAAGAACAACATTTTATGATATATAAGAAAAAGAATATGGTGATTACCTAAAGCATAACATTAACATGGAATTGTTAAAAAACATATAATATAAAGTCTTACTAAAATAATATATCATATGATATATATTTTAATATGGTTATTTTATATATTTATAATAAACTTATACTTATTATACAGGAGGATTGAACAAGTATGTCATAAGTTAATTGGTCGGTTATTTTACCGAAGTTATGTTATCGGTGTCCCAAATTGATATTACTCACTCTTAAACTTAGTATAGTGGATGTGCGGGGTCGATCCACAGGGAGCTTGGTAAGTGCGTGAATTTCATTGAGTTTAGAATTAATATAGTGAGTTATGCTGAATTTAGAGTGGATTTTCTTGTTTGGGATTATTGAAGTTGTTTTGTTTACTTGAAAGAATATTTAACAGTTTAAGAGAAAACAAAAGGTTAATTTTTTATGTATTTAGTAGGAAGAAGAGCGTGTTGGGGCTATGGTGATTATGGAGATATAATGCGGATTTCTTAAATGGTTGTTTTGTTCATGATAATTCGACATTGTGGATATTATTTATGAAAATATTCCCTTGTTTTGGTTGATTTTTTCTTGGAATTGAAGAAATTTCACCCCTTGGTTCAGTAGTTAGTGTTTCACAGTTTTTAATTTCAGTTTAGTCCATTTATGTGTCGAGGAATCCTTTCAATGATCATGGAAGCATTCATCGTTATTCTTCTTTTAGATCCTTGAGAATTCTGTCCTCGGACTGGTTCAAAATTCCTAGTAGTAGTTAACAATGGTTTAAGAAGAATAAGATGAATTTAAAAGAACAAACACAACCATATAAATCAATCCAACATACAAAAGAACTTCATCATCCACAACCCCAACATAAGGGGTGTTTAGTTACACATATAAGACATAATAAAAACCACACCTTCGATACCTGATGAGATCATAGAATAGGATTCAGGGAGAGGCAACGGAAGGTGGAATGGTGGAATAGTAGCACAACGGTGGCTCGGGAATATGGAAACAGAATTTCCCCTCTCTCCAAGTGTTCTGTCTCTCTTTCCTCCAGAGGAAAAGGCCTCTATTTATTGAAAACATAAGTACACAGTCTATATAAATGTACAAATCTTGTAGTCTTGTCGACTTGCTTTTACCGCGGTCTTTCTTCGGTAGGTGGAAAGCCACGCCGTCTTTGACTCACATGACGTTGGCAGTCGGTTGGTGGAAAGTACATGGTGTGTAGCCCCGACACACATGGCTTGTAGTCTCTAGAAAGCACCATCAACTGCATCTAGAAGCCGGTACACGGACTGTATTAGTAATCCACATGGCGTGTAGTCTCTATCTGGTGACTTGGCTATGTACTCCCCCTTTAAATCCATGTCCCTGTATGAATGTACAAGGCGTGTATCAAAGTACACGTTGTGTAGTTGGAAAATTTTCATAGGCTTCTCCTGATTTGTTTGTTTTGGCCAGAAATCTCATGAAAATACACAGAATCCCCAAAATAAAATTATATGTTCATGAAACAACAGATAATTGGTGAAAACATGTTTTTATTTTCAATAATATATATAAAAATGTATACAAAAATTGGGTGCATAAAACTCCCCCACACTTAGTCATTTTCTTGCCCTAAAGAAAAATCTCAACATCTAATTAATAGAGTCTATACTTTTAAAAGGAAAGAATTCAATTAATCAAAAGTATAAATGATACAGTTATTGAGGGAAATTCTGAAAGGCACATAAAAATTTAATTCATAAGATATTTGAATCATGCCTCATATATAATTCAATTAACTAATTAAATCCTCTTTTAACACATGTTTCAACCTTACAAATATAAGTAAGCCACTTGATGATTTACCTTACCAGAAATATGCTCAACACTCAAGATGTTTTTAAACAATGTTATACTCAATCAAATATATATACACTCTGTCCATATGTTTTCAAGAATTCTATTTCTCCAATTTAGAAAATTTGTTTTTCAAAAATCATGAGGACTTTTCAAATAGGATCAGAAGTTTCTACGGCTAATGGTTGGTAGGTAAAGATGTGAAAAATAACTCTGAGGCTTGAAAAAGGGGGATAAATTCTTAAATAACAATGCATAATATTCAAAATTAAACTCAATGTAAAAACGTCCTCAACTAGTTTAATCAAATGATCTCATCACCACCATCTTCTTTAGCTGATTAGGAGTCAAAAACCAAAAAGTGTGTGTAAGGCCCCTTTATTTGAACCATTTTTTTAGAGCACAAAGGAAACCTTTATGAATTTCCCAAATAGAAGTTTGGAACTCTTTTTCAACCCAAATTATCAAGAGGCACTCCCCCATACTTCATTTGTTGACACTTCATGAATTAATACCATGAGTTTCGAATCCCTTTTTGTGAGCTCAAATGAATATTCATGCAAAAAATCATAAAATAATTAGGGTAGGAATGGAAATAGGCTTGTAATATGGCTTTCTATAAATGGTATCCATGGTCTCTATGGCTTCACGAAGATAAGATGTAGGGTAGGCTCAAGATAAAGGGTTTAACAATCTAATGCCTCAATTATTTTAATGTAAATTCAAAATTATTCATGTTTCGAAAAGAAAACATGAAAATTCTGGTAGTTATTTATATTCTAAGAATCTCTCAAGAAATAGGGTACTAGAAAGAATATGAAAAAGGGGTTTAGAATACCTATCGAGAGTGGGACAAATAAATAAGAAGAAAATCAGGTCATGTCATTAAAAATAATTGATTAGTCTAATCGATTTAATTATCCAAGGATTACAAGTTTGTAATTTAAATTATTTCAGAAATCATTTTAAAACGCTTAAGAATCAAAATAAACATCCAACCTTCAAAAAGTTCCTACTGATAACTTTAGAATTTATAAATATCATTAACCAAAATTGATTCACATTTTCAAATATATAATCCAATAATGATGTCTCCTATATTAGTTCAAGGGAAAAGACTAAGGTAAAATAGAGAGAGGCTCCCCTACACTTAATACTGCACATGTTACACCAAGTGGAATACCAGGGTAATGGGAGGGAAAGGGGAAAAATGGGGAAAAGACAAGGGAAAGTAGTGGAAGAAGTAAAATCAAAGAGATAGAAAACAGAAAAGTAAAAATACTCCCCTTGTGAAAATGATGCCCAAGTCACTCCATTATACCTGTGACTGTCGATGAAAAAGAAAACTACAAGTATGAAAAATATCACGACACAGAAAAAGGAAAAAAGAGATATATAATGCAAATAGAAAGGTCATTATCATGGAGTCGCCTCAGGGGACGGCACGTCCGATATAGGTTGGTCGGCAGCAGCGACCGTAGTAGTGGAAGAGCTAGGGGCCTCGGCTTGTGGGAGGCTCACTACTGCAGGATCATTTGGAACTGTGAGCTTAGAAATAGGTGATGGACCAGCACCTGTAGTGAAAATGAGAATGGATTACGTGTCCAAGGTAGTGTCAGCAGTCGGGATGGGAGAAGTTGTAGGCGCAGAGGAGGAAGCTGTCGGCACAGGAATGGGAAGTTGAATATGTTGTAGAATAAACCCCATCATCTGTTCAAGATGGACCTAGCGCTAAAGGATAGGGGTCTGCTGCTGCTTCATACAAGTCAGGAAAAGGGTGATCTCGGCTAGGCGGAGGGTGAAGGGTGGCTTAGATGAGGGTTCGAAGGGAGAATGATCATGGGAATGACCATGAGGGGGAATGGCAGACGAAGAAGGAATAGGGAGGTGGTAGGAAGGGGTGGGGAAGGAGGTGCAGCGGCATCCTCAGGGGCTGGAGGGTCGGCAGCAGGTGGGGGCAGGGTATGAGCAATGACGTAGGTTCCCCCTGCTTCAGGACTAATCCCATGTGAATAAGCATGAGAAAGTCCATCCGCTGAGGGGTACCCAGGTGATCAAGTGGAAGAGAGGGCTCAAAGATGCCAAGGTGGGTGGCAAGGCAAGTGGCATAAAAGTCACTATTTAGGTTGCCCTGACGGCCTGTAAACATGGCATGTAAATATGAGTTTACAAGGTAAGGAAAGTCTGGGTAGGCCTGTGTGATAACACAAGTAAGGAGCTCCATGTCACGGGTAGTCACGACCCTGATATCCTCATGACGGGGAAAAATAATGGCATTATAGAACCGGTGAGTGAATTAGATGAGAGAGTCGTGGATGAGGGTGCTCTTCTAGGCAGTGGGGGCATAGGGGTGGTCATGTCTGGAAATATCCCGCCATGCAGCCATGAGGGCCGATCGCTTACGGTGGATCAAGGTGGAGAATTGGGGTGGGGTGACTGGATGGGGGTAGAACCCACACCCTCGGCCAAAGTCATGTACGGAAAGGTATAAATGGCGGCCGCCTAGCTAAAATCTAACTGCTGGGACGGTATCGCTCGGTGTCTCCCGGTACTCAGGTCCATCGAACTCGAACAATGTAGAAAACTAAAAAAATAAATCTCTATAGATAGGAGTGTTGACCTGAAAGATATCCAGCAGTGATGTGTGGCCAAGGAGCTCCCTCAAATCCACCTGGATGCCTAGCTGCTGAGTCACGGAAGGGTCTAGATGGGGACTGCTCAAGGGGATTGGGCGGTGAGAGAAACACCATACTCTGTCGTGCGCCAAGTCGATAGCTGGGAACACCATACATGGATAGGGGATACCCGCAGGAGCCGGTCCAGGTGATGTTGTAGTAGGGGTTGGCTCTGGGGGTGGATCGTCTATAGTAGGTGAAGGCTCGGTGGAAGAAGTGGTCAATGTGGGGCCAACTTCTAAGATGGCGCCGGTAGAGTGTCATCTGGTGTAGCAGAAATGGTGGTGCTTGGAAGCTCTATGCTGGAAGGTGGAGGTACAGATGTGCTAGACTGGGCCTCTACTGGGGTAGTGGGTGGTGTATAAATAGCCAAAGGAGGGAGCTCGTATACCTAAGTGTCTAGGTCTGGCTGCATCGGAGGTCGGAGTCGAATTTGCCGAAAAATGGGTCTTGCGCCTTTAGTGGCGAAGGCTATCCACTTCCCCTAGGAAGGATCTTGATCTGCCATAACCTGACAATAAAAAAACAAAATAAAACAGAAGGAAAAGAAAATAAAAAGAAGAAAAAGAGAAAAATTTTAGAAAAATAAGAAAAATAAAAGTACATGGCATGTAATTCTAGAGTACACGGTGTGTAGTGGTAGCGGGAAGCAACCCGTGTATTCGAGAAAGACAGGCCGAGTTGGTGAGTCACTTGGCCAGTGAAAGGACACGGCGTGTATTTAAATTACATGTCGTGTATAAGAATATGAGGTCCTAGCCATCTAGGAACTACAAATGGGTTGGGCCATATAATAAACTACACAACATGTACCTAACATACACGTCATGTGGGGGAATAATGGATGTGTGGTCGTGCAAAATGGAAGACTCGGGCATGACTTTTGATAGTACACGGTGTGTATAGAACATACACACCATGTAGTTTCAAATTTCAAATTTTTTAGTGTGTGGTCGTGTACAATAGTACACGACGTGTGTTCTTCATGCGTGCATGTGTACTGTCAGAAGATGAATGGTCAAAAAATTGAAAAACACCCTAAAATCTACAAAAACTAAGAAATAAAGAGGGAATAATGGTGTACCTGATATGATGACTGAAATGAGGAAGAAATCGCCCCTTAAAATGAGGTAAAATGGAGGATTTGGGAAAGTTGGGTCGTTTGACTTCTGGGGGAAGAAAATGGCGAGTGGGGGGGGGGGCTGCATGACACAGACAGTGGTCACGTAGGGCATCCAGCTTTTATAGCCGGACTACACGGCATGTACTTTATCAGACATGTCTTCTATGGTTTTTTTTAAATAAAAATAAAACAATATATATATATATAATTATTATAGTTAACTTTATAATAATTAATATTAATAACTAAAATAAAAATAGATATATATATATATATATACATATTTTATTACAAATAAAACTATACACGACGTATATTGCTAATTACATGTCGTGTGTTTGAAAATTGTAAAAAGAGAAGTACAACCTTTGGTCTGGTGCTCGGGGCGAGGTTCGAACCGACGATCGGCCGCTTTAAACGGAATTCCTTCAACCACTGGATCGAAGGGTGTATTGTTTCCCATATTTATTATTTATATACATTTAATCTATACATCCTATACACATGGGAAGAAAGAAATGCACGATATATGGTTTTTAATTATAAAAGAAGGGGATGAAGCAAGGATATTTTCCGAGTTCGAACCCGGGTCTTTTGGATCCAGGGCCGAGACTTTGCCAATATGACAAATTCATTTTCATGAATTGAATTATATAGAAAAGTTTTTTTATATTTTATTTTTTAGTAAGAAAACAAGGCACAAACGACATATATTGGAAGACACGCCGTGTGGTTTTATTAGAAGATTGAATGATGGAAATGGGACGGTTGTCAAGATTCGAACCCGAGTCTTTTGGATCCGGTTTACGATCCTAACCAACTGTTCCATCCCAATAATCTGTTTTATTATATTTAAAAACATTTATATATATATATATATGAAAAATACCACACACGCCTTGTAAATAAATATGAGTAGAAAAAGGATGAACCCTGTGCCGATGGTAGGTCTGGAGGGATTCGAACCAGCAATGGCTCGGATAAACTCCAGTGACCTTACCATCGGCACTAGCATCATCCATGTTTACTACATAATTAATCCATATATTTATAATATTAATTCTAAAAACTAAAAAGATAAGTACACACCGTGTAGTATAAGTGGGACATGGCGTGTAACCTCTGGGTTGCCTCCCAGGAAGCACCTTTGTTTTAGGTCGTTGGGTCGACCGACTTACCTTTTCTTACTTGAGATGGATGGTGGAGATTTTTCCTACCGTATCTTCCAAGTGATGGTAAATCTTCAGTCGTTGGACATTCACCTTGAATGATTGACCATCCTCCTTATAAATTTCAACCGCTCTGTGGGGGAATAGTCGTATGACATGGAATGATCCCGACCACCTCGACTTGGGTTTTCCATGGAATAGGCAAAGACGAGAGTTGAAGAGGAGTACCTGATCACTGGGTTGGAATGTTTTTCGAGAAATCATCTAGTCATGGATGGCCTTTTTCCTCTCCTTGTACAATTTATCATTCTCATACGCTTCTCTTCTGATTTCATCGAGTTCTGATAGTTGGAACTTCCACTTCTCTGTAGCTAACTTCAGATCAAAATTTAGGGCCTTGACGGCCCAATATTCTTTGTGTTCCACTTCCACCGGTAGGTTTCATGGTTTTCTATAGATGAGGTAGAATGGTGACATCCCTAGTGGTGTCTTGAAGGTAGTGTGATAGGTCCATAAAGCGTCATCTAGCTTTTTGGACCAGTCTTCCATGAGGTATTCACTGTTTTCTCCAAAATTTGTTTGAGCTCGTGGTTGGAGAGCTTCACCTATACACTTGATTGGGGATGGTATGATGTACCCATGTGATTCTTTAGCTAATATTTCTATAACACTCCTTTAATTTACACATTGTCAAAGTGAGTCCCTATGTTGCTAATCAGCACACGAGGATTGTTGAACCTGCTGAAAAAGTGTTTTTTAGAAAGGTCATGACTACCTTGGTTGCGTCGTGGGCTGTCACAGTGGATTCCAACCATTTGGAGACATAATCAACAAATACAAGGATGTATGTATTCTCGAAAGAAAGGGGGAATGGTCCCATGAAGTTGATTCCCTAGACATCAAATATCTCGACCTCTAGGATGGGGTGTTAGGGAATCTCGGCTCTACATCCCATATTACCTATACATTGGCATGGATCACAATGGTAAATGAAGTCTCATGTATCTTTATACATGATGGGCCAGAAAAACCCAGATTGCATAATCTTTTCTATGGTGCGGTCCGACCCATGATTTCCTCCAACGGGTGAGGCTTGACAAAATTCCAGGACCGCTTGAACCTCTATCTCTAGGATGCACCATCAGATCACCCCATCCCCATAGGATCGGAATAGGTGTGGGTCTTCCCAGAAGTATCGCTTAACTACAGAGAGGAATATTTTCTTCTGCTAGAAGGAGAGGTTGGGGTGGATGGCACCTGTAACTAAATAGTTAGCAATATCAGAAAACCAGGGCCTAGGGGACTCAATAATTGAAAAGAGATGCTCATCGGGAAAATCCTACCTTATCTCTCGATCCTCTTATTTCTCCAAGTGTGTAATCCTCAAATGGGATAGATGATCAGCAAAAATTTTCTCACTCCCCTTCTTATCATAAGTCTCTAAATAAAATTATTGTGAGAGGAGGACCCATCAGATCAATCGGTGCTTTGCATCCTTTTGGTTTAACAGGTACTTAAGTGTTGCATGGTCAGTATAAATAATAACTTTAGACAGCACAAGGTAAGTAAGAAACCTTTCAAAGATGAATACTACTGCCAACATACCCTTCTCTGTAGTGGTGTAGTTTAGTTGGGCCTCATTGAGTTTCCTGCTGGTATAGTAGATGGGTCGGAAGATTCGGTCCAGCCGCTGACCCAGGACAGCTCCAACCGCATAGTCACTAGCATCACACATCACTTCAAATTATGCCTCCCAGTTGGGAGAAACCATGACTGGAGCTTCAACCAGGAGCTGCTTCAGATTCTCAAAAGCTAAGGTATATGCCACATTGAATTCGAAAATGGCATCCTTAGTCAGGAGGTTGGTCAGGGGTTGGGCTATCTTTGAGAAATCGTGGACAAATCACCGGTAAAAACCTGCACGTCCCAGGAAGCTGTGGATGGATCTAATAGAAGTTGGAATGGGAAGTCATGAAATGACTTCTATTTTTGCTGGATCCACCTCTATCCACTTTTCTAAAATTTTGTGGCCAAGGACTATGCCGCTTTACACCATAAAATGACACTTTTCCCAGTTGAATACTAGTTTAGTGTTTTTGAATCACTCCAGTACTAGCTCCAGGTGCCGCAAACAGGTGGTAAATGACTTCCTATAAACAAAAAAATCATCCATGAAGACTTCTAGGATTTGTTTCTCCATGTTGTGAAAAATAGCCAGCATGCGTCACTGTAATGTGGCGGGAGAATTGCACATACCGAAAGACATCCTGTGGTAGGAAAACGTACTGTATGGGAAAGTGAAGGTGTTATTCTCCTGATCTTCTGGGGAAATAGAGATCTGATTATATCCTGAGTAGCCATTGAGGAAGTAGTAATATTCATTACCTACTGTAATTTCGAGCATCTGATCCATGAAGGGTAGGGGAAAATGATATTTCCTTGTGGCGTCGTTCAACTTCCTGTAATCTACACAGACTCTCTAGCCCATGATTGTGCAAGTGGGGATGAGCTCATTCTTGTCATTTGATATCACAGTGATGCCTCCCTTCTCAGGGACCACTTTTAAGGGACTTACCCATGGGCTATCTGATATAGGGTAAATTATTCATGCATCTAAAAGCTTGATTACCTCATTCTTTATGACTTCCTTCATGAAAGGGTTCAGACGTTGTTGGGATTGTCTAGATGGATTTTCTCTTTCTTTGAGTATCACCTTGTGAGAGAAAATGGTAGGGCTGATACCCTTCAAATCTGCAATAGTCCATCCAATTGCATTCTTTCTCTACTTCAAAACTTGAAGAAGTGCATCCTCCTATTCTTGTGAGAGTGATGCACTAAGTATAATAGGAAAAGTATGATGATCCCCCAAATACATGTACTTTAAGGAAGGTGGGAGAGGCTTCAGTTCTATTTCATGTGCCTTGAGAACTAAAGGTACCAGTGGTTGTACTTCTACCCTCTCTAGGATATCAGGAATGACAGCTCATTTCCAGTAGTGGCCGCCCTAGCCTTCAATGAGTTTCAGGTCCTCTAGACCTTCATCAGTGGGCATGTATGGAAAAATCATATCATCTGAAATGGAATAACATACCAGATCATCTTCTTGTCTGCTCAGTTTTCCATCCATGGTAGTCACGGCATAGTAGCCCTCATGTTCGGATAACGATGTTTGTTTGACAGCCTTTAGAACATTGTAGGAGACTCTTTCATCCCCTACATGGAAAATCAACTCTCCTTGGTGCATGTCGATCAATACTTTCCCAGTGGCTAGGAAAGGACCTCAAAATATAATAGGTGCCTCCTGATCCTCCTCCGTGTTTAGGATAATAAAATCTTCAGGGAGGATCATCCTTAACACCTTCAGGAGCATATCCTCCAGTATCCCTTTTGGATATTTAATGGATATATCAGCAAGTTGAAGGGCGACTCGGATAGGCTTCAGATCGTGGAGTCCGAGATTTTGGAAAACTCTGAATAGCATGAGGTTGACACTAGATCCTAAGTCGCATAGAGATTTTCCAAATTCACAAGGTCCAATTGTACAAGGGATAGTAAAGCTACCTGGATCCTGGAGTTTCGGAGGAATGGAATGTTGAACGACAGCGGATCACTCCTTTTTCAGTGCAATGGTGCCCAAATCCTCCATCTTCCTTTTATTAGAGAGGATTTCATTCATGAATTTTTCATATGTGGGCATTTGAGTCAGGTCCTCTATAAATAGGATATTTATGTGTAGATTTCTGAATACTTCCATAAATTTTCCAAACTGGTGATCCATCTTCCTTTGCTTCAACCTTTCCAGAAAAGGTAATGCAGGCTCGAATGGTTTGACGACCTCATTTCATTTTCCTAGTAGAGCCTCTAGTGATGGATTTTTGGATAAAGAGGGGTCTAAAACTGTACCTTTGTTGTCAGAAGGGAGTATAGGTGGAGTTGATTGTGCTGGTTCCTTTTGATGATGATTCTTTCCACTTCACAAAGTGATGGCATGGGCCTCCCCCCTTGGGTTCTTCTCAGTGTTGCCTGGTAGTTTACCAGGTTGTCTCCTTGAGATCTTGTTTACTAACAAACCAATTTGGTTTTCGAGGCCTCGAATAGAAGCCTCCTGGTTCTGAAATCTGGTCTCATCAGTTGATATGAATTTCTTCAAGAGATTTTCTAACCTTGAGTTAATCTCTTGTTGAGGTGGTTGTGCAGCTAGTGGAGGTGGTTGCTGCCTTGGCTACTACGGGCAAGGGTTTTGATACCCTTTCTTCCGGTAGAAACCCTACTGATTCTGTTGTATCCTTTGGTATGGGTTGTGATATTGTGGCTGACTGTAGCTGGGTGGTTGTTGGGGAGAGGGATTCTGCTGCTGTTGGCCTCAGACTGTGTTATAATTATCTCGCTATGTCGGGTTCTGTTATTGTTGATAATGGTTTGACCCTCCGTTTTGAGCAACATAGCTCACCTCGCTTTTCTAAGGGTCGACTGAAGGTCCTGGGAATTCTCCCAGGATTTGGTTGTTACCACAGTCACTGCATGTTGGATGGTTCGCCACATGGACTTGAGATACTCCCCTGAGATTCAGTGTTTTGATCCTTTTGGATACTGCATCCAACTGGGAAGCAAACATGGCAGTAGCATCAATACTATGCATACCTCGTTTTTGGGTACCCCGCTCGGAATTCCACTGGAAGCTGTTGGCAGACATATCTTCCAGTTGTTCAAAAGTTCTTCGGGGGATTTTCGCATTACCGTACCTGCAGCAGTTGTATCCACCATGGACTTTGTATTCGTTGTTAGTCCTCCATAGAAGGTTCATACTTGCATCCAGAGTGGAAGTCCTTGGTCTGGGAATTTACGTAACATCTCTTTGTAACTCTCCTAATATTCATACAATGATTCGGAGTCATGCTGCTGGAAGTTGTGGATCTCATTCCGCAAGGTTACTGTCTTTGGAGGTGGGAAGTATTTGGAGAGTAACGCCAGAGCCAACTCCTCCCAAGTGAGGATGGATCTTTGTGGAAACCCATTGATCCAGTCTTTCTCCTTGTCTCGTAGAGAGAAAGGGAACAGGTGAAGATGGATGGAATCATCAGACACACTAGTGTAACGGAATCTATTGCATATCTCCAAAAACTTGGAGAGATGGGCATTCGGGACTTCACTGTGAAGGCCGCCGAATTGAACAATGTTCTGGATCAGCTGCCAGATAGAAGGTTTGATATCGAAGTGATGGGCATGTACTAGAGGATGAATGATATCGGTATCAGCTCCATGGATCGAATGTAGGCCGTACTCTATAAGAGTAAGTTGTGGAGTTGGCTGCTGAGGAAGTAGAGGCGGCATGTACTGTTGCTTCTGAGGGGTGAGGTGGGGCTGTTGAAAGAGCTTCTGTTGCTGTTAGGGCTGGCCATACTATGGAATTGGTAGATTTTGTGGTTTCAGGTAGTCCCTCAGGAGGAACTCCATGAAACCTCCAGGTTGGGCCTGCTCCGTTATACCAACAGCGGGAGGCTTCTGGTCTTGGAATGGTTGTCTAGCTGCAGCTTCAGTGGCCGGTGCTTCCTCTTCCTTATTTTCCATAGGTAATGATTTTTTTTATGCATCTCTACCAGTTCACATCAACATCGTAACAAGGTTCGTTCGATCTCCGGGTCAATCGGAAGAATATCTGATGACTCAGCACTCCTGGACCCCGTGAGGCATTGGTTCATGCACCTATGATTGGACACATACACAAAACAAAACCCAAGAATAAAAGGCAAAGAAAAAGAGAATCATAAATGGGTTTAGGAAAGAAATCTTTGGGAATTTTTTATTTTTATTTTCACATAATAATTTCTAACACAACTAAATTTTAGCACTTAAACTGGTAGTTCCCCGGAAACGGTGCCAAAATTTGGTCGGTTGTTTTACCGAAGGTATGTTATCGGTGTCCCAAATTGATATTACCCACTCTTAAACATAATATAGTGCATGTTCGGGGTCGATCCATAGGGAAAATGGTAAGTGCATGAATTCAATTGAATTTATCATTAATTTAGTGAGTTATGCTTAATTTAGAGTGGATTTTCTTGTTTGGGATTATTGAAGCTATTTTGATTACTTTAAATAATATTTAACAATTTAAGAGAAAACAACAAGTGAATTTTTTATGTATTTAGCCGGAATAAGAGCATGTTGGGGCTGTGGTGATTATGGAGATTTAATGCGGATTTCTTAAATGGTTGTGTTGTTCATGTTAATTCAACATTCTGGATCTTATTTATGACAAGATTCCCTTGGTCTGGTTGATTTTGTCTTGGAATTGAAGAAATTTGACCCCTTGGTCTGGTATTCAGTGTTTTACAATTTTTAATTACATTTTATTCCATTTATGAATCAATGAATCCTTTCAATGATCAAGAATGCATTCATTGTTATTCTTCTTTTAGATCCCTGAGATTTCTGTCCTTGGTCCGGTTCAGAATTCCCAGTAGTAGTTAACTATGGTTTAAGAATAATAAGAATAATTTAAAAGAACAAACACAACCATATAAATCAATCCAACATACAAAAGCTCTTCATCATCCACAACCCCAATACAAGGGGCGTTTAGTTACACATATTGGACATAATAAAAACAACACCTTCTATACCTGATGAGATCATCAAATAGGCTTTGGGGAGAGGTGTCGGAAGGTGGAATGGTTGAATAGTGGCACAATGGTGGCTTAGGAATATGGCAGCAGAAGTTCCTCTCTCTCCAAGTGTTTTTTCTCTCATTCCCTCGGAGGCCAAGGCTTCTATTTATAGAAAACTTAAGTACACGGCGTGTATAAAGTTACACACTGTGTAGTCTTTTCAAATTGATTTTGTCACGGTTTTTCTTGGGTAGGTGGCTAGCCACGCCATCTTTGACTCACACGATGTTGGTGGCCGGTTGGTGGGCAAGTACACGGCGTGTAGCCCCGACACACATGGCTTGTAGTCTCTAGCAAGCGCCACCAACCGCATCTAGAAGTTGGTACACTGCGTGTATTAGTAATCTACACAGCGTGTAGTCTCTGGCTGGTGACTTGGGCGTGTACTCCCCCTTTTGATTTGTGTCCCCGTATGATTGTACACGGCTTGTATCAAAGTACACACTGTGTAGTTGGGAAATTTTCACAAGCTTCTCTCAATTTGTGTGTTTTGGCCAGAAATCTCCTGAAAATAAACAGAATCACCAAAATCAAAAAATATGTTCATGAAACAACAGATATTGGATGAAAAATGTTTTTATTTTCAATAATATATATGAAAATGTTTACACAAATCAGGTCCATCATTCATTATTAAAGGTAATTTTGTCTCAATTTATTTTCTTTGAGATGTATATTTTGTTATGAACCTATATCCATTCATAAGGGGTATGGAAAACACTTTTAAATGTAATATCTTGAATTTACACATCATCAATATTTTTTTGGTTTCTATATATTTTATTCCTTCAAGGGTATTATGAATCAATGGTACCAAAGTGGTAATGATTTTATGTTACAATATCATCACTCATTGGGAATGTTTTTGATTAAGTCTCCAATGTTGAATTATAATGATCTACCTCTCATGAATTATTATGAAATTTATTATAATTGGTAATACATGATATCATCAAGTAAGGGTGCCATTATTTTACTCATCTGTATATAACATAACTAAGATATTATTATTAATAAACTCAGACTTTATTTCTCTTCATGGTCAGAAGTATATTTTCCTTCCAAACAATTTTCCAGAATAGGTTTTTGAAATTTTTTATTAATATATTGTGACTTATAAAAGAAATTTTTACCCATGTATCAATTTTTACAAAAAATATTTTAATAGAATCTTAATGTTTTTTTCCAAAATAATCCTCGTTTTTTCTTTTACCACAAATATGAATAGAACCTTCATTTTAATGTGTACAAAATGAATTAAATTTTTTAATTTCCTAGACAAACATTGAAGTTATGCTTCCTTTATATGTATTAAAAGTTATTTTAATTTAAAATATTTATTTCAAAATGTTTTTTGTAGAAAATATTTTTTCTTCAAGATATATTTTAAATGGTACTCCATAAATTTTTTCTAACTAAGATGATATCATATTATGTTACATATTCCAGAAAAGGGATATGATCCAAAATACCATTCATATTATTTCTATGAATGCTCTGTGTTTTTTTAATGATGTTTATGAAAGAAATTTCTATTTCATGGGTTATACCATGATAAAACACATATGATACCCCCTTAATTTTAGATGTAATACTATGATGAAAATATTTTAAATCCTATCAATTTTTTATAGGTTATGATATAATAAATTGTTTTTTATACCAATTTAATTTCCTAGGTTATTATATGATGAATTAGTATCATCTAATGGAACAAATTTTTATGATTCCATTACATGATAGATGGGAATTATATCTCCCTCTACTACATTAGGTTAAGATTTATTTCTAATGAGATAGAAATGACAGGAATGGGGCGCGCAGTTGGATTACTAAAACAAGGTTACAACAGTATGTGAACCTAATTCAGTAATACTCGGCTAGAATAGGGAGTGGATCCAATGTAGTGAATTAATTTATCTTTTATAATGGTGTTTAGAGTGAACCTTGACTTATATGAAAATGATTTTATATACTTATGTTTATGCCACAAATTCCATGTCTTAAACAATCAGGGATCATGTTTTTTGATTTCCTTATGACTCATACATTAGGAATTACCCATATTTTTTCTATAACTAATTATTATGATCTTTTATCTGATATGTATGGTTTTTACATTTTTTGATAATGTTCTCATACACATATTTTCGTGTTATACGTATGTATCTCCCACGTATTCCCTTACTGGGCATCTGAGCCAACCCTTTATAATGTTTCCTTTCTCCATTTTTTTAAGATATGTATTATGTATGATATTTTTATTAAGGGTGATAGAAATGAATAACATAGTCAGTGGTGACATAGATCACATATGTTACCTTTTTTATGTTTCAAGGTTTCCAAAGGCACTAAACTGTTACTATTCATGGGAGTTTATTTATGAAATGAAATAAATGTTTCAAAAAATTGATGTAATGTCTATATATGAAAATATAAGTACTTTATAAAGTTTAATAAAAGGGGTGATCTTTATTAGTGATGTTTATTATTTTTCACCAAATTCATGGATTTTGTATGTGGACTCAAAAGACACTAAACTAGTATAGTCTATAGTTGTGTTTTTGTGTATTGTATTCAATATTCATCTAAAAATATTTAATATCATTTTATAAGAATACTAATTCACTATAAAATAAATCATTCATATTTTATAAAAAAAATCCCTCCATTGAAATTTTGAAATTATAAAACCATTATTTAATTCAACATATTTCTCATCACAATAATTATTCACCAGTATTTCATATACATTATTTAATATCATATATCAAAATTCCCTCAAACATTAAAAATAAAACAATAAATAAAACTATTTCCGTTACCAAATAATATCAACAATTAGACCATATTTAACTTATATTATTTTAGTCCACTTTTTATTTTTTTCACTTTACAATGATTAAAAAATAATTTATAAATAGTGTGGATTTAATCATGTAGTAATAAAATATAATAGATAGAATCACCTACCCTGAATCCTCAATTGAAATTACATAAATTTATTATATATTTAATCATAGATGTTGAAAAACAATTATGATACATTAACATATAAACCTATCGAACTAAGTCATTATGTCAACAAAAACACGACATTGGAATTAAATCCATAAATCCTACTAAGAAGCCCCAAAATCAATTATATGATCATTATATTATGAAAAATAATTTTACCAAAACACCAAGTGGTGGAATACATTGAGATAAATATTTATTATTTAACATAAAATATTTTAATTTTCATTTTCATTTAGGTGATTACCTAAATGGTTGATTCACATCCCCGAGTATATATGTTTTAATTTAGTAAAAATGACTATTCATTTAAAGGGGACTGTATATAACCATGAAATTGAAATCAAAATGTTGTGTCAATAAAAATATTAATAATTATCATAATTTTTAAGGTGCCTTAAGTTAAATCATTATTATGGGAAACACACATATGTTAATGTATAGATAGGTGTAAGCCTCATTTATGTTATTATATAATAAACATTAGTTAGTATCATTTGACATATGGTGTGGGTGAGGGACTAATCACCAATTAATAGAGTGTCTTTGGTAACATAGATCATGGGGTTGGAATTTGGAAATAGTTAATGGTTATAAATACTAGGTTTAAAAAACAATAAATTAATCCATCAATATGGATTTAATAAACAATAAATTAATCCATCAATAAATGAATCCAACCCCATGATCTATGTTACCAAATAAACTATGTTAATTGTGATTAGTCCCTCACCCACATCATTAGTCAAATGATACTAACTAATGTTTATTATATAAAAAAATAAATGAGGCTTATACCTATCTATACTTTAACATATTTATTTTCCCCATAATAATGATTTACCATAAGGCTCCTTATAAGGTATGATAATTATTAATATTTTTATTGACACAACATTTCGATTTTAATTTCATCGTTATATACATTACCATTTTAGAAAAATAGTCATTTTTACCATGTTGCAGTCAAATAATTCATAAAGGAACACCTGTGGCCCATAATGTCCATGTTAGATTCACAATGTAGATGAAAATACTTTTAATGTTTTTATGTAATGGAAAAAAATATACAATATCTAATAAAATGATCACCTAAAAAACATATTTAGATTTATGAATGAATATGGATTGCAAAATTCATATTATGGTAATACTCTCTGGATAAAAAAATTATAAGTATGACATTAATTAACAAAAAAATTGAAAAAGTAAAATCCCTCATAATTTATAACTTTAGTGAATAACATCGATGTAGTGAATGAAAAAAACACATGAAAGATATGTATTAGAAATATATGTAGGGATTTATTTGGATTGAAAACACATCGAATATAGATTTAATGTTGGTGATATAAATTATAAGAGTATACAAATCATAAGATAATAATGGGTTTGTCACATGGAAGGGATGAAAATATGTGGATAAAAATATATAAAATTGCATTATAATTTATTGATATAAATTAGTTATCAAGGCATTAGATATATAATAAACCAATGAAGGTTACCAAGTACCTTATTTAGTCATAGATAAGTCTAATATGTGGTTTCTAGTCCACCAATACTTCAATATATTTGTTTATTCCATCAGGTACCAAGTATATGGTAATAGTTACATCGATAAATATATCCTTTTATTAGTGAATTATACCCCCATGATATGTTTTTGTAATTCTATCCCTTGGAAACCACTAATAACCAACCTATGTAATAATTAATGACTACATTAGTATAGATAATATTTAAGAATAAGTAAAATATTGTTAAACAGATATAGTTACAAACAAAAAACATCTAACAATACTAGGTGGAAGGACTTAAATTAAACCCAGATAATCATTTAATTTTCAATATTTTCCCATTTACAAGAATCATAGGACATTAACTAGATTTCCACTTGCAATCATGTATAAATCCCAACTAACTATGTTTGTATACTATTCTTGGATTCTAAAATATATTTTTGTGAATTATATTTAAACTAAAGTAAAAATAATATGAAAAATCGAAAAAAAATTATTAAAATTGACTAATAATGATAGTTGCAATAAGAGGAATTTCACAAATAATATATGTATCTATGTATATATATGAACATTAAAAACATAATATTAATAATGGGGCATAAATTTATATGATTAATTTAAATCTATTAACTCCTCATATATATCCCACATGGATTAATGTCAATCCACAAAAAATGGTGACTCATTTCCATTCACTATATCATGACCCACCTCATATACATTACCATTATAGTTCAAATGTAAAGGGTGAGGAAAAACATTATAGTATTTCACCAATGTGACTGAAAATATTTTTTACTTATATAATAAAAAAATTAAAATAAAAACAAAAGTGACAAATATAAATAACTTAAAAAGTTATCATTTAATTTAATACATATTCTGAATCCCATATTTTATATAATTCATTTATTTTATCCTAGAAATCATCATTAAATTTATCCTTTATTTTAATTCCATTTGAACACCATGATTATTACATAAATATATTTCAAGAAACATCATTTATCCAAAAATTAAAAATGAATCACTAAATTTTAGAAAACCAATTGGAATCCCATCATATAAATAAATACATTTAAAAAACATTTACAATGAATTAAAATATTTTTTTATAAATAATTATCATAATACATTCAAATAATTTAAAATCTATATTCCAACTCGACACACACTAGTTATTACACGCCTAACTATAATCCAGTAATTATTATACTTATTTTTGTTGTGAAAACAATGTCATCACCCATTTATATTGGATCTCACTCTGTATAAACTAGATATAAAAGGAGGTATGTGTTTCTTTTGAATCTAGTTGTTTCATCCGTTAGTTATTTTAAAACATTATATATTTATACACATTTTACCTTAAATATTGTAGGATAGTTTAAAAAAATAGAAGAAAAAATCTATAATGATACACATACACAAACCAAAATAGAATATAAAATTAACAAAATTTAATTGAATAATAAACATTCATACTCTTCTAAATTTAAATTGATAATGGTAGTTACCCAAATTACTTTTTTATAAAAACATAGTTTTTCATAAAACCTACATAATCATTTTATTTCGATATCATTAAAAAAATATGGCATACATATATTATGTAAAATCATAAAAAGTATCATATCCACATATATATACAATACTTCCTTAACTCATTTTGAATACTATTCCCTCTAGTCCTTTTAAAATAAAAACAAAAGTCTTAAGAACATAATACTCTATACATATCAATTATTAATGAAATGATCTAACACACTCTATTAAAATGAATTTAGAATTACTTTTTAAAATTTGGTAATACAACGTGTGGTTCTCTCATGGTACCATAAAAATTACTATAAGTGTACGTAACCTCATTTATGTTATATATTTCATTTGGTTCTTGTCATTGGCAACTTGTTTTAATATATCTTCTAATTAAATTGAAGAAGAATCATAGGTAAAAAAAATTATACTTTCATGAACCCAATGATAATTTTTCCTCACATATTTGAAATGTAGTTCAAATCCATTTTCATCGTTTAATATTGATAATATAAAAAAGGATATTTTTAAAATTAAAATGGCACTAAAAAATATTAATAATTTGTATAAAATATATTGAATATCATAATTAGTGTACAATATTATTATAAACAATCCCCACTCCAATTTAATGAATCATAAAAAATATAATAAATCCGACGAGGAATGAGGAGGGATCTAATAGAGATGAATATTTATTACATCCCTTTTTCTTGTTGATTTTTTATCTAATCTACTATAAACAGTCCCTTGGAATCTTCTCAACATAATTAAATATTCTCCCAAGAAATAAAACTATTATATCAATAACATTAAATAATACCATAAAATTAATTAATCAAAATCAATTTACCTTTATCTCTCTATCATAACACATATTATTTTCACTATTTACCAATAATAATATCCATGGTGTATCAAAAAAAACCATATAAAAGTAATTTAATTTATAAGAATTAATTAAATATCCCTTCAACTATTTCTAATATAACTAACCATCATATTTATCATGATAGTCATGTCATATATTGATCCCAAATGTATTTTTTCAAATTAATTATCTTCGAGCTATAATTTCTATATCTAAAACATTTGTTGAAAAGAAATGTAATACCAAAAAATTACTAATAATGTTTAATCTCATATTTATGTCTATATCACTTCAATAAATAAATAATGTCATTGAATACACTATTACCTAAAAATATGGTTTGAAAATTTCATTCTACCAAAAGGTATTTCATTATTGAAAAATTTTTTATATAAATCATTAATAAAAATATATTACAACTCCAGTCATATATAAATATTTCATTCTTAATATTCCTTTTATATTGATCTAGAAATATATAAAAAAACTCTATAGAAATAAATTATCTACATTAATCCATAATTATGGTTTCTCCTCAAATTTATGGAATATTATATTTTTACTCAATCAGAACATAATTTAAAAACAATTCATCTAATAAAAAAAATTAACTTCAAAAAATTTAATAAAAATATGAATTTAAACAAAGATTTATATAAATTATTACTAATATAATGATTTATTAATCATCTTCACATTCTAAAAAAGTACTTATATTCCATTTAAAAATGACTATATACATTACCATCCTATGATATCCATATCTTATAGGGACATCTAAAAATAAATAATCTCAAAAAATAATATATAAATTTTAATTATATATTTCTAGTTTAATACAACGGTTTTCACTGAGAATAAATTATACTATTCAAAAATTATATTCAATATTAATCAATCAATATAGGTTGAGAATGGGGTGACTGTGAGATTAAAAAAATAATTCATGAATGCATAAAAGAAAGGAGATATTTATTTTCTTCTGTTTTAGTAGAAAATTAAAAATCAATTCTCCGCAAACACTCCACTATATGAGGTATATTGATCATTAAATATATTAATTATTTAGAGGGGGTGACAAGTCTATAATATTCTACATTATCGAATAGAGTAATAACCAAAATTCCATTATACTAATGTGACATTGGAATTAATTATAGTAGATTTGTCTTTTGAGTGGAGTTATATAATGAATTAAAGAATAATTATATTATAATAAAAATCATAACCCATCAAATTCACCTTATAATTGAATAAGACAAATAATTAAAAAATAATTCTTATAGAATAGGAAAAAATTACTTCAATATATTTTAGGTGGTAATGTTATTATTAATTTTATAAAATAGATAAAAAAAGTTAAATAATTTTGTTTCTATTTTATATTGTTTTAATATAATAAACGATGACTATAATACTAATTTCTTATATATTTTTTGTTTTATTATTTATTCATTAATTGTATTTCTCTTTCTATATCTTTAAATGAAAATTATTTCTGATGAAAATATTTTCAATGAAATTAACATAAAATTATAAAAGATAATTATGCATTGATTTAAATATAGAATTATTGTGTTCATATTGTGTGCATATAGTTTTGAAATCTAACTTTCCATCAACTATAGTTTTCATTGTAATAGGAAAATGAATAGTTTTATATTTATTATCAATATTGATAAGAATGATACATCATCTTCCCAAGATCATAGTCTGACAAATAATCTAAAATGAGTGTTTTTGTGATTAAATTATATCATGTGTGATCTATTATTAATTTTATTTCTTGGACATAAATTCTGTTAATAAATATTTACAAAATGTAAATGTTATCTAACATTAAAAGAATACATTTTTATATTAAAAATACAATTTTAACTAAGATTACTGAAAATAATACAAAAAAAAATGAATTAGTTTGATTTTCTATTTGGTTAACTCTTGATTCAACTTTGTTCTTTGGAATAATATCTACATGGTACGTATTCAAATTCCTTGAAGAAATAATTTTTACTAAAATTTAGAAATGTCTCATGTATTATGTATAAAATCAATTGAAATACTACTCCTAAATATATATTTTTATATGAATGGAATAATGATTAGAAAAATAAATTGAACAAAATTAATAATTTAACTATTATTAATATAAAAGGAGAACACTGATTCCAATTTTATTCATGGTTTTAATAGTCTTTATAGTGACCTGTATATATACTCTAAGAAACTATAATATTTTAAATATTATTTAATGAATGGGTATGTATGAATTTTTTTCCTAATAAGAATTCATTGTTCCTTAATATATTATATTTAATTTTATATGATTTTTTATTCATATGTCAATCCATGACCATGAGAGATGAAATTTACACATTAATAGAGTCTTGACTATAAATATTAACACCATAGTTGTGTCCTAAATAGGGGTTTTCCTTGGGATGAGGTTTCCAAATCAATAAGAATTCATGTACCCATGATGGGGTCATCACTCAAGTTTTATTAAATAAATAAATTGTTTATTTCTTATATGTAGATATTTGTAAACATCTTGTATATAGTCAAATTTAATAATATAATTTCTATCAAGCTAATGGAAAATTCATCATTGGTGAGAATGGTCCAGAGAGAGTTTCATGTGGTGAAAAATAATAGAGTCAATTAATGTGGTAAAAAATATGGGTTAATGATAGTGGTGAGGTAAACATAGATAACATCAATGGTTGATCCCACTTTGTGTAATTAATTTTTTATTAATTTTTTTTATTATTTTTCATTATTTTTTATTATTTCTATGGAATACAAGTCTATTTTGGAATTGTGACCCACAATTTCATGGAATAGTTAATTTATAATCATTTTAATACTATTAAAATTCACATGTCTTGACATTTTCATCATTTTTTGTGAATTCAGAGAAGTAATAGGTTTGGGGTATTTTCATCAAAAATTGGGAATATAATCAATATATATCCTTCATAGTTTTACCTCCATTAATTATTAATTTATCATTATCCCTCTCTTTATATAGTGGATTATTTGATCTTGGATCAGATATGAGAATTATTAGAATCCACGACAACTAGGAGATGGTTGGTAAGAAATAGTGAAATAAATGTGTTTTTGGAGGATCAATTGTGATCATTGTTCCTTAAGAATAATATTGATGCATATTTTTTATAGGTAGTGTCATAAATGTATTATAGAAGAATATAAATATATTATAATTTCTATATCCTATTATAGATTGATATTGAAGGTTCATCGGTGTTTTGAATACATTTGATAAGATCATTAGAGGAATTTTAGCTGAGTTCATAGGAGGGTTTTTTCATTGGTAGGGTTTTGGGTGAGTTGATGACATAATTCTTTAAGAAAAGATAAAACAACATCTTATATAAGGAACCCACCATTTATTATGATGGTACAGATAAATAGTTTTTTAGAAATATTTTTATAATTTGGATTTTCTTAGTAGAACTGTTGGAAAAAAATTCCTCAAGGAAAAATTGAAGCATTTTTCAGTTGATTGTGTTTGTGGAAAAAAGATGGTTTCTATGGTATGTTTCAGAGCTCCAGAGATATTTTTGAAAATATATCTTGAAAAATATCCATGAAAAATGAATGGATGATCTGGAGACGGTACAAAAATAACAGATATAAGTTGGTGTTGTTTTCTAGTGGTTGCCTAATATTTTTTCATTAAAATTAAAAAAAATAGAGAAAGGTGTTTTTAGAAAAGATAATTTCGTGAAATATTGATGTTGGTTTAGAAACATGTGTGCAATGCAAGTTTCAGGATTAGAATGTTGAAAAATGACAAATGTGTGAAGTGTGTGAAAGAATGGGAAATGTGCGTGAAAGATGAGATTGCATGAAATATGCCTACGCACCTAATGCGATGTAAAATATTGTTTTGCGTGCTCAAAGAGGGGTTTTTGTGATGCATCAGGGGTTTACACCCAATTTTCAGGGATTCCTATAAATAATAGCTAACCACCCTCATTCGAACTATCTCAACACTTAGATATAATATGAACTCGGGAGAGCATATGAATTGTGTGTAATGGGATTTTCACGAAAGAATTGGAGTTGTGAATAATCTAAGGAAGTTGTGCATAAGATTTTAGTTGCGCACAAGATAATGACACTGAACGTAATATTGGTGCTTCACTTAAGGAGGTGATTTCATATAAGAAGTGTTTTTTGAGTACAGGGCATTAAACATGCTTTCAAGGTGAAGTAAGGATTGCATGAATGATTTGAGGTTGCCTAGTAATACCACAGTAAAGAGGTAATCATCTCTGGATGAAATTGAAACTTTAACAGAGCATCTATCTATAGTTGAGGATGCAGCATTCATGAAAATTATAGCATATTGGAATTTCTATGTATTTTTTATTTTTATGGAATTATTTCGAGACCGTGAAATTCAACGTCACGTGATTCCGATGTCCGGAGAGCCCGGAGTAGAATTTTGTAAATTTTTTTATGGTATGTTAAGTAAACATGTGAGAGGGATTTTCTATCATTTTAACCTTCATTCAGATCAAAAATTTGAGGGTGTTTTTGAATTCACAATGTTTGGATTCACTTAGAAATGACTTAACTTCGGCCGCCAAGTGTCGAGGGGAAAAGTTATTTTTCATACTTTTTAAGAAATATAATAAAATAATTTAAAAGAATTATTTTATATCTTTTATTACCTTTGAGTGGTGGATGGAGAAGTTGTGAGGTAGTGACAAGGTGGTGACGATTCACATTAATAAGGTTCATTAATGTCTCATTAAACAAGAGTGTAATGACCCTTTAATGACATGTAATAACATCATCGTTTCTTAATTAAAACAGCGTAAAAATGAAACGTCGCATCATAATGGGAAGGTTGTAATGTGATCTTATTTATAGTTAGACATGTTGGAGAAATATGGATTAAAAATTTTGGAGGATTTTCTAGAAAACCTCGGACGAACTTCCACCCCAACGAAGAAGAATGAACATCATCCAAACATATTCTTCTTCTTCAACGCAGTACGAATATCAGAGCCGTGAAGTGACGTCGACATCATAAATTCCTCTAGAAAAAACGTCCAGAAATGAACATCAAAGAGGTTGGGGTCTTTGATTTTTTATTCTTCCATGTCCATTTCTAGAAACTATATACATGGGTAAACCCACGAATAGGTTGACCTGTGATTTATGCATTTATGCAGGAGAGTGTTTCATTCTTGGGGTTTTATATTTGGGGTTTAAATCATGGCATGTAACAATTGAAAGTAGACTCCCCAAACCTCCCCTTTCTTTAAACCTTCTAATGCAGAGAGTGTGGACCGACACGAACAAAATCCCAGAGCCCTCTGTTTGTGCACTCATGGTGAATGTTTTGTTTGAAGCGACAACAAGGTGGATTTAAAGGATTTTCAGTAAAGAGGATTCTCCCTAGAGTCCATAAGAATAGGTGGCACGAAGAACGGATCATCGGAGTGCATCTGGTGATCTTTCAAATGATCTATCAGCACATAGTTGCTGGTAGTGGCAGCACATGGAGGCAGCACATGCCAACCGCATGCCACAGGATAAAAGCAGGCTGCTGGCCATGTCGTTGGCCTGGTGGGGCGGCACGGCACAGCGCCGCGTCGGTGCGGTGGAATCCATAGCTGATCGGGCCATGCCATTGGTAACATGCGGCATAGGCATGGCACCTCGTTGACCGGGGTTAACCCACAGACTAATTCCCTGGGTGACGGGGAGGGCGGCTGGTCGTAACTGGAAGTGGGCACCTAAAAGAGCAGTCTTCTCCTTGCAGGCTCCACTCTGACAAGGAGGGACGTGACGGTCCGCCACATCCTAGGTGCACCCCACTAACCTCTAACGCAACCGGCCTTCAAAAAAGTGGGTCGTACTCCCTAGAAGGAAGAGCCCCCATCAGGATAGGTTGGTCTCGCTGCCCAGCAGTCTAGACCTAATCCCAACGGGCTGAACCCATGCCAGCAGGCCGGACCAGTTCCCCTTTAGTCTGGGCCAGACTAGACCGGGTCTCCAGGAGACCCGGTGGGCTGGACCCTCTGCCCACTAGGTTGGGTCCAATGAGGCCTATTGGGCCTGGTCAACTGGTCAGGCCGGACGAGGCCGACCCTAACCCACACCAGGTCAGGTCTGGTCTGTCAAAATGAATCTGGGTAGGTGGAACCCCCAGACTGGGTTCGTCTAGTCTGTCTAACCGGGTCAAACCGAGCCTCATCGTAACCAGCCCCCTGGTTAGTAGAACACTAGTATCATGAAAAATGTGTATCTGATTGATGGGCCGTTTGCGGATTTGGGACCATCTCAAATAGGTGGATCTTTTGGCATTCTTTTTGGTGACTTTAATGGATGTTGATATGAGATGAATGGCTTGATAAGTGTTTCTATCAAGATTGCTACATGCAAAAGCCTATGATTGGTTGAGACCTAAATCCTACTCCACGATGGACCAGTATGAAGTGGCTCTGTGTGACCCAAAATGACCATGGTGGGGAGCGACTCTGGGTGACCCGGCAGACCCATGGTACTGTATTCGAAGGATTACATCAGTTCGATCAAGGTGGGAAGTGCCTCTATGTGACCCGGCATGCCCACGGTGGGGAATGACTTAGTGTGACCTAGCATACCCATGATACTCATCATGGATGAGTACCCTAACAGTTAAAGGTTAGTGGGAAATGGCTATGTGTGACTCGGCAGGCCCAATGTACTCAATAGAGGAGGCGTTCTTCAGCAGCTGAGGATTTTGACATTTGTGACTGACGATGAATTTGTTACTGCCCTAGAATATACCCGGTGTGATTTGTCTTGTGTTTTATGCTTTACTTTGAGAAATTTTTGTGTGTTCTTTCCATTTTTTTGGTATCCCTACTGAGTACTATGTTACCCACCCCCGCACAGGCTTCTCCCGCACATGTAGTGTCTGCCGTAGATGACCGACATTTCGATAGGGGTGCCCAGGGAGACAGGACGGACGGACGCTATAACGGTGGACTTGGAGTCCTATGACTAGGAGGGACCCAATAGGAGTGGGTGGACAGAACTTACTACTTTTGATTCTAGTAGAATCACTACTCTAATGATCAGCTAGGGTTTACTGTATATGTCAATCAGATAACTTTTCAAACATTACAATTTTCATTACTCTTCTTGGATTTTTATTCTTGCCCACTTTATTTCAGCTGCACTTACACTCAATTTATTTAGTGGTATGTTGTTTCCCTTTTGTGAGTTGAGACATTATTGGGTGTGTGTTTGTGCATACAGGTATCCGGGATAATGCCTCTCACTTGCAGGTTGATGCCTTCAGTGCTAGTCGCCAGTCCCTATCCTTCGGGAGGTGGGCTTGGGGTAGTCACAGCACGGGCCTCGGGGGATGCGTTGTGAAAAAGTGGTATCAAAGGGCGGTCGGTTCCCCCTCAATGACTGGGATTCTGATGTTTTTTTTGCATAATAGTGTTAACTGTTTCGAGTTCAACTATCAGATTTGGGGAGTCTAGTGTTTGTGTGGCGGTCTATATATCCATACACCGGGGCATTGAATTCTTTTTTCGGCTCAATAAGTGAAAACCCTGGATGCATAAGTGTATCATTATTTTTGAATAAGATTCATGTCACTAGGTATAAACTTCTAACCATGGTACATCTTGATCAATCTCACAATGACTCTATGTGGATGACCAACCAGGATCTCAATACAAGGTCGTAAGGATATCCCACCGAGTGATGAGGTGTCCGTTCAGGGACTAGTTCTGGAGATGGACCCACCAGGTGATGTACCAATGCTACCACCAACCGATGGTCAGAATCTACTACCATCGGTTCTGGAAAATTATGTTCATCGGCTCAATGCCCTACATGATTTTCATAGATAGAGAGGTCCCAGGTTCAAAGGAGAGACAGATCCTCAGGTCGCTGAGGACATACTACAGGTTGTGACGTGGGTCTTCCGCTTAGTGAGTAAACCACTTGACCAGATGGAAATCTTGGTAGTGATCCTTCTATAGGGATTAGTAGGGAGATGGTTGATTTTTACCATCCAGCATCATGAAGACGAGACCCACACTTGGGTTGACTTCAAGAGGCTTTTCCAATAGGATTTTTTTCCCGAAACATTGCGTTCTATGCGCATCCAGGAGCTGCTTTACCTACAGAAGGACAACATGATGGTGGTCGAGTACATGACAAGGATCATGGATCTTTCCCGCTACTCCACAGATACAGTGTAAGACCCTTTCTTCAGGGCTCGATCTATTGAACAGGGACTCATGTGGGCGATCATGGCTTCAATAGTGTCTTTCAACATCCCTACCCAGGTTGGGGTGTTGGAGCAATCCCTGATGATGGAGAGTTTCTTTTCCGATCAAGCGCCCACATCTAGAGAAACCTGAAGACCCTAGGTAGTGCAGTATTCGGAAGGCAGAAGACAACAAAAATGTGGGCCAAAGCGGGCTAGGTCTTTTAGAGTAAAACCCCTAGACTCAGGGTCGGTGTTGTGGGGATCCAAGTCCATAGGGAGTCATCCAGGAGCCAGGAAGTGCTACGTGTGTGGAGGGAAGGGACACATGGCACGTGACTTCCCAACCCATCCTTCAGATGACCATGAAACGGTCGGGGAGCCGTCGATGTAGTGGCAGTAGTTCAAGTTAGGAGGTCTACAGGGTAGAAGAAGTGGTAGAGGAGCTATCTGAGTGACAGGTGGTGGGCGACAGTTTGAGATGTTACCACCACCACCCCTAGGTGGTAAACCCCAACCTTATAGATCATGTAGACGAGGGTGATCTCAGATCCCGGTAGTAGAGGCTTATGACCACGACACTCCAGAGAAGATCTAAGGTACGATTGGTGTCTTCTCCACACTAGCTGTAGTACTTATAGACACAGGTTCTAGTCACTCATTTCATACCATGTATCTAGTTCGGAGCTGAGAGATTCTATTGGAGTTGTTGGGTCAATCCTTACTACTAGATACTCCTACAAGAGATTATTCAAAGATTAAACACTAGTGCCAGTAGTGTGAGCTTACTCTACGAGCCAAGAGCTTTGGATGGGATATTCTAGTAGCAATGTCAAGGCCTTATGATTCCATCTTGGGTATGGACTATTTATCCACATTCCATGCTCAGATTGATTATTTTATACATACGGTGTGGTGTTTCCACATAGTTGGGACCAGGTTTTCCTTCACCGGTGAAAAGGAAACCCCTGCAGCACAGGACAGACTCTCTCAGAGTATGGTGAAGCTAATCACCCACCAATTGGATAGCCTCACCCTCAGTGTAGTGGAGGAGAGGAGTCCAAGTTTTCTTGTAGTGGTGGATGAGTACAAGGGTGTTTTTCCTAATGAGGTTCCAAGACTACCTCATTGTAGAGAGGTCAACTTTTGTATCGACATGTACCCTGGGACGACACCGATATCCACATTTTCACAACTAATGGCTCCCAAAGAGATTTCCAAGCTGAGAATATAGCTGGAGGACTTGCAGGATGTGGGGTTTATAAGACCTAGTGTTTCACCATGGGTAGGCCCGGTTCTTTTTTCCAAGAATGCATATGGGAGTTTGAGGTTGTGTGTGGAATTTCGATGCTTGAACAAGGCGACCATGAAGAACAAGTACCCAATGCTGAGAATTGATGACCTCTTCGACCAGCTGAAGGAGGAGAAGTGGAACTCAATGATAGACCTCAGATCAGGGTACCACCAGCTTCGGGTACGGGATGAGGTTGTTCCAAAGATGGACTTCAGGTACCGTTACGGCCACTATGAGTTCTTGGTGATGCCTTTCATTGTGACAAACTCCCCAATAGTGTTCATGGGCCTCATGAACAGAATCTTCCAGCCCTACCTCGACAAGTTTGTATTGGTCTTCATTTATGAAATATTGGTGTATCTAGCGTCAAAGGTAAGGCACACTACACACCTATAGATAGTTCTGGATAAACTCTGAGAGAACCAACTTTATTATAATCTCTCGAAGTGTCATTATGGGATATGGGAGGTCCACTTTCTGGGACACATCATCTCAGAGGCTGGAGTTGTTTTAAATCTGGTGAAGATAGAGGTGGTTCTTTCTTGAGAGCTACACAGGAGCATTACTGATGTGAAGAGCTTCTTAGGGATAGCTGCTTACTATCGAAAGTTTGTCCCTAACTTTTCCAGGGTAGCATCACCCATATCGGCATTGACACAGAAGGGACAACCCTTCATGTGGATAGAGAAATTCCATCAATGTTTCAAGTATATGAGGTGGAGACTGATTAGTTCCCCCATCTTGAGACTACAAGAGAAGGGTATTGGGTATGTAGTTTACTGCGACACATCATTGACTGAGATCGATTATGTCCTAATGCAGGAGAAAGCGATGATGGCCTATGTCTCACAAAAATTGAGGCTGCATGAGCAGAACTACACAACCCACAACATGTAGTTGGCAGCAATGGTCTTTTTGTTGAAGTGAACTACTTGATGGGCAAGGGATTTATAGTTTACTCCAACCACAAGAGTCTCATATATATATTCTCCTATAATGACCTGAACTTGATATAGTAATGATGGATAAAGTTCCTCTAGGACTATTATTTTGATATAGTCTATACTCTTGGAAAGGGAAACATGGTGGCAGATGTGCTCAGCAGGAGGACTGGGTTGCAGCTACTGAGTGAGGCAATGGAGAAGTTCATCGCGATGCAAATATCCATTGTGGAGGATGGTGAAGCTGTTTACCTCGAGTACATGACTATCACTCTGCCACTCCTTTAGCGAGTATGGAAGGAACAACTTGGGGATGTTGACTACAAGGCCTGACATGCTCAAATATCCTCAGGACAGGCTCATGAAGGTTTTTTTGAAGGTGGGGAGCACATCATCCTTTTCAGAAGGTGAACATTAGTACCAATGTCATTGCATGAGGAGGTGTAGAGGGAGTCCCATACGTCCCATAAGGCGGTACATCCTATAGTGGAAAAGATGTACCAGGACCTATGGAGTTAGTAATAGTGTCCAGGGATGAAGAAATAAGTGGCTGAGTTCATTTCACGATGCCTCACTTGTCAGCAAGTTAAGGCCGACCACCAGGTTCTGAAAGCCTTGACATAGCCACTTGGGGTACTATAGTGGAAATGGTATTGTATCTTGATGGACTTCTTAAAGTTGTTACCACATACGTTTAGAGGTCATGACTCTATTTGGGTGATCATTGACTGACTCACCAAGTCGACTCACATCCTACCCATCCGGGAGCAAGGAATGGTAGAGGGATTAGGACGCATGTACGTCCGAGAGATATTTTGGCTTCACGGGGTGACTTTGATGATCTTCTCAAATCATGATGCCCACTTTACATCCTGGTTGTGCAAGGGATTATAGAAGGTATTCGGGATGCAGCTGCATTTGAGCACAACTTTTTATCCCCAGTCAGATGGTCAGACATAGCAAACCATACAGACCTTGGAGGACATGCTTCGTGCTTGCGCCCTTGACTTTGGTCGTAGTTGGGAGGACCACCTGCCACTGTTGGAGTTTTCATACAATAATATCTATCACTCCACCATTAGAATGGAACCATTTTAGTCCTTGTACGGGTGTCCTTGAAGATCACTCGTATGCTGGACAAACCAAGGGTAGTCAGCACTCATGGGTCTAGAGTTGGTACGGGCTACCACCAAAAAGGTGAAGATCATCCAAGAGTGGATAAGGATTACACAAACAGGCAGAAGTATTATGTAGAGAAGAGATAGAGACCCTTCGATTTTGTGTTTGGAGACCATGTGTTCCTTTGAGTCTCACCCCAATGAGGATTGTGGAGATTTTTCTGGGGCTATAAGCTATCTCTGAGGTTCATCGATCCTTTTTAGATCCTGAGAAAATTTGGCAATGTGGTGTACCACCTAGATCTTCCACTATAGATGCACTGGGTGATTTATTTTTTCCATATGTCGCAGCTGAGGAGGTATATTAATGATACATCGCACGTCATCAACTGGGGAGAGCTGGAAATTGACTATGGGGCGACATTTGTATAGTTCCCAGTGAAGATACAGGATTAAAAATAGTGGGTCCTACATATATGGTCGATTCCTCTAGAGTACGTCCAATGGAAGCATTAGAATCTCTAGGAGAGAACATGGGAGCGGGAGGCTCAGATTCGTGCTCAGTACCCCCATTGTTTTTTAAGTTTTTGTTTTGACTTCTGTGAATGTAAATCCCTAAGGTGGGGTGAATTTATCATCTCATAATTTCCATGTAAATTTTTTATTTATATGGAATTATTTCAATAGTGCGAAATTTGACACCACATGATTTCGAGGTCCGGAGAGCCCAGAATGTAATTTTAAACTATTTTAATAAACATTCAGTAAACGTGCTAACAGGGTTTTCTATATTTTGAACCATCACTTGGATCATAAATATGAGGGCACTATTTTATTTAGAATGTTGAGGTTCGCCTAGAATTGACTTAACTATGGATGGAAAGGGCTGAGAGGAAATGTTATTTTTTGGACTTTTTAAGAAAAATAAATAAATAATTTAAAATAATTCTTTAATTTATTTTCTTACCTTGGAGTAGTGGATGGAGAAGATGCGAGTCAGTGATGAGGTGGTGGCGATGTGCATTAATAAGTTTCATTAATGGCTTGTTAACACACTGCGTAATGAAACATTAATAATGTGTAACAACGACACTATTTCTTAAATAAAACTACATAATGACATGATGTTGCATCCTAATGGGAACACTACAACATGATCCATTTTATATTTCGACACGCTGGGGAAATATGGATGAAAATTTTGGAATATTCTCTGGCGAACCTCTGACGAACTTCCACCCTAGCGAAGAATGATGAACACTGGGAAAAATTCTTCTTCTTCGACGCCTTTTGAGTATCGGATCGTGGAAGTGACGTCGACAACTTAAATCCCTCAAGGAAGAACGTGCGGCAATGAACTTAAAATAAGTAGGGGTGTTTTATTTTTTCTTCTTCCCCATCCATTTCTAGAAATGGAAACACGGGCCAACCCACGAATAGTTTGACCCATGATTCGTGTGTTTATGCAGGAGGGTGTTTCATTCATAGGGTTTTATATTCGGGGTTCAAATCTTGGCATGTAACAATTGAACGGAGACTCCCAAAACCTCGCCCATCTTTAAACCTTCCAATGCAATGGGTGTGGGCCAACATGAACAAAGGCCCAAACTTCTCTGTTTGTGCAGTCAAGGTGAACGCTTTTTCTGAAGCAGTGGAAAGGAAGATTTGAAGGCTTCATGGTAAAGAGTATACTCCCTAGAGGCCGAAAGTGTAGGTGGAATAAAGAATAGATCATTGGAGTGAATTCGGTGGTCCGTTGAAGGATCTAACAGTGCATCGGTGCTGGAAGCTATAGCACGCAGTGGCGGTGGTGGCACATGCCAATTGCGTGTCAGAGTGAAAGAGAAGGTTGTCGGCCATGTCAGCGACCAGGTGGAGCAGTGAGCCCCCACAGCGCGCCGGGGCGGTGGACACGACAACCGATCAGGTCATGGCGTAGGATACCTATGGCACCAGCATGGCGTCGGGTTGACCAAGTTCAACCTATAGACTGAGTATGTGGGTGATGTGGAGGGAAGCTAGTTGTCACCGGTCACAAGTGCGTGAAGGAGAGGACTACTCCTTGCGGTCCGAGCTCAGAAACGGAGGGACATGGTGTTCTTCCGCATCCTGGGCTTACCTCATCAGCTACTAATGTGGCTGGTCTTCGAACTAGTAGGTCGCGCCCCCCAGCGGGCCATGCCCCCATCGGGCTGGGCCAGTCCCACTGCCCAGCGGGCCAGACCCAAGCCTAGGGGGCCGAACCTAAACCGGTAGTCCAAACCCATGCCGGTGGGCCGGACCCGTGCCCCTTCAGGACAGGCCGGACTAGAACGGGTCATCGAGCGACCTGGGGGATGAACCCTCTGCCAACAGGGCTGGCTTCTGAGAGGCATATTGGGCATAGCCCACTAGTGAGGTCAGACCAAACCGACCCTGTCCCACACCAGGTTAGTTCGGCTCTGTCAGAATGAACCGGGGTCGGTGGAACCCCCAAGCCGGTTTTGTCGGGTCGGTCCGACTGGGTCGGATTGGTCCTCGTTGCAACCGGCCCCCTGGTTACTAAAACTCATGTATCATGCAAATCGAGTGTGCGATTGATGGGGAATTTGCGGCGTTTGGACCCTCTGGAGGAGGCAGATATTTTGGCATGCAATGTGGTGAATATCATGGATGTTGAGATACGATGAATGGATTGAGGATTGGTTCTCCCAAGTGCGCTACATATGGAACTATGTGGTGAGATTAGAAGACTACTCGAGGATGGAAAGTAAAAAGTGGCTCTATTTGACCCAGCAGGCCCACAGGGGGCGGGGGGGAGGGGGCTCTGTATGACTCGAAAAACCCACAGTACTTGACAGGAAAGGTACCCCATTTCATCCATGGTGGGAAGTGACTCTATGTGACCTATCAGGACCACTGTACTCGATAAGGGAGGAGTTCTCCAGCAACCTAGGAGTTTGAAGTTTTTGACTGACGATGCTACTCTTACTATCCTAGAATATACCTAGTGTGAGTTTTCTTGTGTTTCGTGCTTCACTTTTTGAAATTTTGGTGTGTTCTTTTTTTTTTGTTTTGGGGTCCCTACTGAGTACTGTGTTACTCACCCCTACCTAGGCTTCACTCGCACGTGTTGTGTCTAGTGCAGATGACCAACGTTTTGACAGCGATGCTCAGGGAGACGGGACGGATGGATGCTACGATGGTGAACTTGGTGCCATAAGACTAAGAGGGGCACAATAGGTCCAGGAAGACATGACATACTACTTCATCTTCCAGTAGATTCACTACTCTCATGATCAGCTGGGGTTTACTGCAGATGGCCATCAGAGCACATTTCATACTTTACAGTTTTCAGTACTTTTCCTTTGGATTGTATTCTTGACCACTTTCATTCAGTTTTACTTGCACTTAGTTTATTATGCGGTATGTAGTTTCCCTTTTCTGAGTTGGGACTTGGTTGGGAATGTGTGTGCATACAGGTATCTAGGCTAATTCCTTCCACTTGCAGGTTGATGACTTTGGTGCTAGTCGCCAGCCCCTGGCCTTCGGGAGGCAGGCTTGGGGTAGTCAAGACATGGTCCCCAAGGGATGGTTCGTGACACAAATGAGGGGACCTAGAAGTCCATTAACTATGTCTAGATCCTTTCTAAGAGTACTGAGAGAAGGAATAGGAATATGGTGATCCTTCCCATCGGTAGTGATCCAGTGGAAGAGACATACGGAGTGACCCTTCAGCATATAGTGAGCAGACCCTAAACCTTGAAAATGTATTGAGCTTAGGCATAAAGGTGATCTAGCCCAAACCTTATTTATTTACAGTAATCCTTAGTTCATTTGGTACAATTGGTACATCATCCTTGTATTATCCTTGGATGTATCCACGTGAGGGTGAACCAAGAAAAAATATATGTGTCATGTGGATGATTTAATTTCTATTCATATATTGATATAGGATAAAGAGATAAGTATGTTTTTTTAACGATGTAACAAGATAAAAAGGGGTAGTAGTTTTACTCTATCATCCACTAATTCACCCCCCCTATCTCAAGGAATTTAACCTGTTGTACCTAAAAAATAATTTCATTGCAAAAATATTAACTATAGTGTTTCTCTGACAAAGGTTTCAGTGGAGGTAGTACACCACAAAGGGATTCTTTTCTTTGATGGGAAATAATTTCATTTATGGAAGAATCGGATGCAAAACTACTTCCCATAATTGGGAATGGATGTATTTACAATATTTATGCATGGTATTTCGTCCAACATTGAGAGTGGTTCATTATCATAAGTTGACAGAAGAGAGTTGGATGTTTATGCTAAAATAATCAATTCTTCATGGGGAGTTCTATCTAACACAATTTATATAAAGGTGATGTCATGTAAAACATCACATGATATGTGGGAAAATCTATTTAATATCAATGAAATTAATTCAAACTTTAGAGAGGAAAATATACAGGTTCTCTGGAATAAGTATGAAGAACTGATAATGGACCCAAATGAGTCTGTTGATGTATTATTTAATATGGTTAATGTTGTAATGGAAGACATGAGAAGTCTTGGAAATTTCATTGAAGATATAAATATTTTTAAGTGTATCTTCATAAAAATTCCAACTCAGTTCAATATGAAAGTTTTAGTATTGGATGATAAAGATCCCAAGGAACTGACATTAGATAAATTTCACAGTACCTTTGTAGATTATGAAATGAGAAATGATGACAATGATGCTATGTGAAAAGGGAAATACAAAGAGGTGGTATTCAATTCCATTAATAATATCTCCATTGAATATGGATAGGAAGATGAAGAAACATATGAGGTGATCTCATTATTTTCATCAAATAATCAAATAAGAAAATTAAAGTTCAAATGGAAACATCCACTTGCAAGCTTTTGATGTAGAAAAGTTATACATCATGAAGCAAGGTGCCCTAATAAATTTCAAGGAGATGATAAGGATGATGATGAAATTCCCATGAATAATTATTTAGCCTACATTAAACTGAAGAAAAATTATAAGATAAATTTCTTCAGAATGAAGAGTATGAATTAAAAATAATATAAGAGTTTAGTAGAGTATAAATCAAAAGATTTAAACGACTGCAAGGATCATAATGCAGAGGCTATGGTGGATGTTGTGTGAAATCCCCAAACAAGGTGATAGAGAGATAATGAGGAAGCATAAGTAGAAATCCCATTAAAAAATTAAGTTTAATTAGAAGCATCTCTTGAAGAAATATGTGTTTGGATATCCAAAAAAAAGAAACCCAACAAAGTGGTTTGTGATTTGAAAATCTATATGCAGAATCAGGAAGAAGAAAAGATTGAGATGAATGAAGAAATTAAAAAACAAAAGTCTTAAATGCTAGATAGCTTAGATAATGTTCTTGAGTAACAGCTAAAAATTGAATAATATAAAAGGAAAATAAATATTTTGACTCAAAATATAAATGATAAAGTCAAAGGTATTGAATAACATTAAGTGGTGGTCATCGGTTTGTGACAAAATGTTGAGGATCAAGAAATTTTTTTTCACTATTTGTAAGTCATCATGAGATAATACCATTTAGGAAAAATAAAAGATTCATATTGAGCATAAGGGCTCAACAGAAGTAAATAAATAGTGAAATCTGAAAGATAAGGTGTGTATGAGGGATGATAAAAAAAGAGGTGTGATGATTAATGTAAGACCAGACGAACCCACTCCAAAATTAAAGTCTGATTTGAATATGAAGAAAAGTAAGAATATTCAATGAACACAGTGGAAAAATAGTTTTGTATAAGTGACACACACGAATGCACCTCACATCAAGTGTTATTGTTTTGGAAAGATAGGACACTCTCAAAATGTGTGTTCAATATCAAGGGGATACCAAATGAAAAAAAGAATAATAATTGAATCCAAATAGAGTGAAATACTCTAGAAAATATTTAAGGGGTCATTGTTTTTGGTGTGGAGGATTTGGAAAAAAGTCTAAATAGTGTACATGAACCATGCAGAGTAATGTGCCAAAGAAAAAATAATTGGTCACATGTAGCTATTCAGTGAACCAGAAAGTGATCTAAAAATCCAAAATCGGTTTGCTGCATTGTAAGATGAAGCTAGTCCATCATACATTGTGGAATCTCATTATTATCAATATCTACTAGGTATGATTTCAATAACATTTATGAAAAATAAATGATATTTTAACATGTAGTGGTTAATAAATTACCATTAAAGAATCAAATCTCACTGGTATATGGATTATTGATAGTGGATGACCCTCTTATATGACAGGTAATAAAGATTTAGTGACCAGATTCAAGTATGACAAGTAAGGTATCACAATATTTGGTAATGATGAAGGCCTAAATATATTTGTCTTAGGAAACCCAAGTTTTGTGGGAAATCCATGAGACATTCTCATGTCTTAATTGTTGAAGGTCTTAGTCACTAATTTCTTACTGTCAATCAACTGTGTGAATCAAGACATTCCATAAAAATTTTGAATAAATTATGTGAAATTAATAAAAAATATGGTAAAGTTGTGATGAAGGGAAATAATAAGAAATATAACCTCTACCTTTTTAGTGTATATGAATATATATGTTTTTTGTCTAATGAATAATAGAACCAGTTATCGGATAAATGCCTTTCCCATCTGAGCTAAACATCATTGTAAGATCTGGTGAATTATTATTCTACTCGATACCTCCCTATATTATCATTTGATCATACCCATACCTATGATTCTTGTAAATAGAGTAAGATCATTTGAATGACATATAGGAAAAATTAGAAATGGTCAACAAAATTGCTTGATTTGGAACATATTGATCTGTGTAGACCAATTTCACCAAAGAATAATGATGAAAGAAATATAATGTTCTCTTTATTGATGATTTTAGCATAATTTTATGGGTATCAATCATTACTCACTAGTATGAGGTATAAGTTGCTTTACAAGATAACGACGATAAGTTTAGAATATTATAGGTCATAAAATACAGAATATTTGAATAGATTATGGGATAGAATTCACAAACTACCAAGTTAAGGATTATTTTGAGAAACACGGGATAAGGAATAAAGTTTCTATTTTAAGAACTACACAATAGAATGGAGTAGTTGAAAGAATAAATCAGACTTTTAATAACATGTCTTGAACAATTCTCATTGATAAATACCTTCTAGATAAATTTTGGAAAGAAGTATTGATGACAATAGTATATACTTCAAATAGATCATTACTATGTCTGAAATAAGAGAATACTTTATATGGGTATGGAATGAGAAAAATACATCATTGAAGTAATTTTGAGTCTTTGAAAGTGATTTATTCTCAATAAAAATAAAAATAGGAAGTTTGAATCCTATGGATAATAAGGGATATTTTTTGGCTACTTGGAGAAAAAAACATATAAATACTTCAACAAGCGGTTAGGAAACATAGTTGATTTCCATGTTGTAACTATAGTGGAGAATGAGGAAAATCATTAGAACATACTTGGTCATTCTAAGGATGATAGTGATGAGGATATAATAATATCATGCGATATTACAGTTCTATAGGTTGACTCACTAGAAGAGTCAAATGATGAGAAAGATGAAAATAAATCAGTATCTACATAGAGACTAGGGTAAAGAGATGGAATTGATAGCCATAAAATACTTGGTGATCATATAGTTCTAGTACAAACAAGGAGGTTAAAGAATCTACAAAAATTATCATACTTATCATAGGTAGATCCTAATCTTTTTAGTGAAGTATCTGGAGATGAGAATTGCTATAAATATTTGAATAAAGAGCTTGACCAAATTGAGAATAATTAGACATGGGAGATTGTTTCAAGGCCAACAGATAAGAATTTCATCACAACTATATGTGTCTTTCACAACAAGATGAATGAATGTGGCATACTGTTTCGAAATAAATCATTACTCGTGTGAAAAGGGTACTCCCAAATAGAGGGTATTGATGTTGATGAAACTTTTTCACCTATTTCATGGATAGACACAATCATATTACTCTTGGCAATTTTAGTGCAATAAAAGTTCAATGTTTTCCATATGGATGTCAAGTCATAATTTATAAATGGGGTTCTATAAGAAGAATTTTACACTTAGAAGTCATATGGTTTTATTATTCATGAAGATGAGAATAGATATTGTTGGCTGGAGAAGGATTTATATGGTTTAAAGCAGGCACTACGATCATGGTATTCACATCTAGATCATTTTTTGAAAAATCCTGGTTTTTAGTGTGGAGAAGTTTATTACAATATATATTTCAATAATTATAGTTATCAAAGAATGAGAATGATTGTTTATGTTGATGAAATAATATTTGGTGGATCAGATGAAGCACAATGCAGACAGTTTTCAAAATTCATGAAAGGTGAGTTTAAAGTGTCAATGATTGGTGAGATGTTGTTTTTCTTTGGTTTACCAGTTACATAAGGAAGGATTGAAACATTTATTTCTCAATACAAATATTCCAAGGTGGTTCATAGAATATTTGGAATGGAAAATTCCAAGGGTATGAAAAATTTGGTAGATACCAAGACAAAACTATAAAAATATGATGATGGAAAGGTTGTTAATATCATAGAATATAGGGAAATCATTGTAAGTATATTATACTAGATAGTGACAATACCTGATATTATCTATGCCACATTCCATGTAGCGGGATATCAAATCAATACTAAATAGAGCCACATAATTTCACTAAAAATAATACTTCAGTATATCAAGGGAATTAGTGACTTTTTTCGGATGTATAATAACAAATCCCATTCATGTTTATTGGGATATATATGTGCAGATTGGGCCGGTTCAGTATATTATAGGAAATAAACATTAGAAGATTATTTATATCAGGGTGGATTGTGTATTTATTGGCTCATCATGAAACAATATTGAATTACATTATTAAATGAATAATCTGATTATATTGCATCCATTGAAGCATGAATTTAGTTATTATGGATGAAGCAGTAGCTTGATGACATGGGAGTTAATGTGAAGTATCTGATTAGAATCTATTGTGATAATTCAAGTGCTATCAATCTTAGAAAAAATTCAGTCCATCACTCATGGAAAAAGCACATTAAAATCCAATATCATTTTATGATCACAGTCTTTTGAAGTTGCAGTATGTGCCTCTATAACTAAAAGTTTCATACTTTTTGACAAACGGATTACCCAAATAATCATTTAACATGAATTGACTATTTCTGGGAGTCTAGTTGACTCCCCAAAATTGAAGATGTGTGGATGTGGGATTTTACCCCCTCTCCCCTAGTGATGGTGTTTTTTCCCTAATGCATTGATCCATATTTATAACTTTTCACTGACCATATAGTAGTGACGTTTGGGTTCATTGACAAAGGGGGATAAAATATCTTTACCCAGATCTGAGGAAAAGCTGACAGGTGAAGCAGCGAGATAGGGGACCAGTGAGATAGGGGGAGTATTGACATAGTGTGGGTATTAAATCTAATGATGATTGAATTGATCGATTAATGATTATATATCATGATAGCTGAAGTTCATGATGAAAGTAGAAGAGTGGTTTTGAATGGAATGAATTTATTCATTGATGAAATTCACGTATTACTCCTGTTTCTCACATCAAGAATTGATCATGTGGGATTAGAGTATATATAGAGTAAATATTCAATCACTATCTGAATTACAGGAATTGAATAGCAGTAGAAGATGGATGGAGTTATAAAGTGGTATCAATTTTTGAAAAAAAAATCAGCAAACCCAATGGGGGATATTGTTGGGAATATATCCCTCAAGGAAACATTCAAGCATTTTTCATTTGATGTTTTTTTTTGAAAAATATGGTTTCCATGGTATGTTATGGATTTATAGAGATATTATTGATAGTGTTTGTTCTAAAACATACATAATAATGGAATGGATGATCTGTTGGTGGTACAAAATGAATAGATACAAGGTGGCACCATTTTCCAGTGTTTGACAAATTTTTAGGCCTCAGAATAGGGAAAATGGAGAAAGGTGTTTTTGGAAAAATAAAGTTAAACAAAATATTGAACTTGGTTTGGAAACATTCACACAAGTCATGTTTCTAGATCATAACATATAAAAATGTCAAAGGCAAGAAGTGCGTGGAATAATGGGGAATGTGCACGAAAGATAAGTTTGTGAAAAAAAAATTATTGCGCTCCAAATGTGATGTAAAATGTTATTTTGCATGATAGATGAGGATTTTGCAAGATGCATCAAGGTTCTATGTGCAGGGTTCAGTGATTATTATGAATAAAAGGTGACTACCCTTATTTGAACTAGCTCAACACTTATAAATAATCTGATCTCTAGATCGTGTAAGAATTTTGTGCAAAGGGATTTTCATGAAATAATTGGAGTTTCATGCAAGATAATAAGTTTTCATGTAAGATTTTATTTGTGAATGAGATTTGAGTTGTGAACAAGCTAATGAAGTTACACGAATGATTGGTTTTTCATGTAAGTAGGTGATTGTGTGTAAGAAGAGGTTTTGTGTCCTATGCATAAAACATTCACGCAAGTCATAGTAAGGGTTCCATTAATGATTTTAGGTCTCCCAGAAATATTATTGTAAAGTGGTATTCATATCTGGATGAAAGTGAAACTTCAACAAAAAATATATCTATAGTTGAGGATATAAAATTCATGCAAATAAAAGGGACCTACATGTCCATAAATTGTGTGTGGATTCTTTCTAAGAGGAGTGAACGATGGAAGAAGAAGATAGTGATCCTTCCCACAATTAGTGAGCTATATAAAAAGACATAGGGAGTGACCCAGGGTAATTTAGTGAGAAAACACTAATCCTTGTAAAAGTAGTGAGCCTAGGAAAATAAGTTAACTACCCAAAACCATCATTATTGGTAGTGATTCTTAGTGAAATTGGTACAAGCAGCAATTGACGTTGTATGCTCTATGGATGTAGTGAAGTGGGGGTGAACCAAGTAAAAATTATTATGTCCCATCTGTTATTTAATTTATGATCATATATTACTACAGGAGAAAGATATAAGTGTTTTTTTATAACAAAACATGATCAAAAGAGGAAGTAGTTTTAATATGTCAAACCCTGATTCACCCCCCCCCCCCTCAAGGTATTTAAACTATTGGACCATCCATGAACATATCATGTTGTGTTAGGATGATTGAATAGTCATGTAAGGGAATTAAATTCCTAGATATTCATTTTTTATACATGATGAGTGGTGAAAATCACACACCAGGTATATCAGTCATGAATGAATTAGGAAGTGGGGCAATTCATTGAGTACCTCCACATGTCCAAGACACCCTGTTCACCAGCTAATATTCCATGTAAATATACCTCTATGTGACATAAAGATAGTGTTACATAACCATACTCTTATTGAGAAGGTACCCATATACCAAATATATGTTTTAGTATTGGGGTTATTCATAACTATCTATTAAGGATAATATTTAATAATATGAGAAATTTGTCAAAAGAATTATTCAATATAGAATATCATAGTGCATCCATCATCAACATTTGAGGTTAGATGTGGGGATATTTGATTCACATTTTTCCTTAAATATGCAGGGATAACAACAAGGGTTGTGTATAATGATAAAAATCATGTGGTTCAGATCACCAACAGTTTTCCTTGTATAATAAATTTTATATTCCTGAAAATTCCTCCTAGATTTGGGAAATAACCATTTTCACTATTAATTGGATTTATAAATTCATAATCAGGTTGTCACACCATTGTCCCCATCAAGTATTGGGTACCACACTTGACTAGTATAGTTATGAAATAAATCAAATGCATGAATCACTAGTCCAATTCACATTCAAGATAGGTACCTCATATACTGAAATTTTCTATTCAATGAATAATTGTTCCCCCATTAATTAACTTTAAACTAAGGACCTACACATAACCATCCATTTTGTTTTTACCATATTTATATTTTTAAGAGGTGACATGGGTTTTAAAACTAGATAGTTTAGATTATTTGGACACATCCATGGCTGATTCATTTTTTTTGAAATTATATTCAATGAATATATTGTATGATTATTTTCATCTACAGATAAGAATATCTAGGATACATATTATGAAATGAACTATACCATCTGGGCCCTCTATACAGGAATGATGCAGAGTGTGCCACCCCATTAATGCCTCTAATAAGAAAAGGGGTGGTGTAACACCCCAAGATTTCATAGTAAGTTATTTTATTTATAATAATTCAATAGCTTGCACTTCACGCATGACCTAGTTCGAGTGCACCACGACTTACCAAACTAGCCGTTCAAAAAATGATTACGAATAAGATTAACTTCATTTTAAATTTCATATACTCCATGTAATTTTAACATCCATATTATGTGTTTCTTAGACATAATATAAGAACAAATTCGATTTTTTAGATAAAATATGTATTTTTAAAAAAAAATGCAATTTTACAGCTTTTTAATGGAGAACCCTTTTTAAATCTAATATTTTACACTTTTATATATTCAATTTGAAAAAATAATCTTCTTATTTAGAAGAGTAAAATAAAATTTTAATTTGGATAAATTTTCGGTGCTTTTCTGATAACTCTCATATTTTGATGAATAGTAAAAAATACAATGTTTTAATTGAAAACATGTTTTTTAATAAAAATAGTTTATATTGATAAATTATAAATTTTAATGGTTTTGAAGTATAATTAGATTATATTTTTATCATTTAATCCAATTTTGGTCATTGGAAGTAATTTTACATTTGAATTGGACATAAATACATATCAATCTTTTGATAGTTTTTATTTCTCAAAAACCTGCTTTTTGGTTTTGAAAAAAGGAATATTTTTTTAAATTTATTAATAAAACATATAGGTTTTTAATTTTGTAAAATAGAAATAACTTTTTAACATGGAATATCAAAATTATCTTAGGGTGAAGTTTTGGTATTTTTCTAAAAATATTCAATTTTTGATGAATAATGAAGAAATATTTCTTATTGTTTAAAACATAATTTTTATTTAAATAATTATTTATTTTATTTAAATTTATTTTATCTCAAAATAGATAAATAATACCTATATAATTTTAATGTAATTCATTGGAGATATTTTATAATAAAATTATATGTATAAAAATTTATTGAACATTTTAACGTCTTTTACCCAACTTCTCGAAATATTTGAAAATTTTCATAAAATGTAATTTGACAGCTTCTGTGAATTTAATTTCAAAAATACAAGAGACATGGTTGAAATCAGTAGTTAAAATTTTGTTCAATAGGATGAAAATACTTTTTGGTGAGTAGTGACTTTTGAATTTTATTTACCACGGTTAAAAGTAAATTGTGTAATTAAAGGTAAAAAATGATATTATAATTACCCTAACACATGTCCTAATTCTATTGGATAATTATTTTTAGACCAAAATCAACCTTAGTGATAATACATGATCCTATTTAACCCACGTGGATTAGATTAGGACATTTATCATTTTTTATTTAAAGAAGAGTTAAAAGTGTTAAATTCATATTTTCATAACTAAAATATTTTTAATATAGGGTTATACATAAGATAAATTCAACTATAAAGAATAAATATAAATCTAAAATTACTTCATACATAATGGTATTTTATTTATAATTTTTATATATTATATGATCTAATTTATTTACGACAGAATGATGATGTAGTAATTACCTTATTAATGAAAGATTAAAATAATTGATATTATTAATATACAAATAAATGTAAATTGAAAATTTTGATGCATTAAACTAATTTTCTAGGTTGATATGACATGGTAGGATTTATTTAATTTATTTTGGTTGAACTAATATATTTTCTATTACTTTAAAAAAATAAAATACTAAATAGTGTCAAAATTGACATAAATGAGTTTTTAAAACAAATACTATATTTCAAAATGATATAATGTTCCTAAAAATATAAGGTTCAGAAAAAAGACACTTATAATGATATATATGTCATTAATGAATCACTTTTAGTTTTATTGGATCTTTATAGTATGTTTATTAACCATTTATTACAATAATACAAGAATACATGGCAAAAGTAAAACAATTTAACTAAGAGTTAAATATAAAAGATAAGGTTAATATGGTGACCTAAACCTGTCTAAACCCTAATTTTTGAAAGTTTTTTGACCTAGACCTACCTTATCATCAAAATAAATCCATTTATAGCCATTATAAACTGAATATGATTGTATAATAAATTAATATTTCATGATTTTCCTAAAGTGACCCTCACCTCTCTTATAAAAGGCTATTTTCCCTTATCTCAAAATCACACATCAAAATCCATTTTTCTCAGACAACCCCTTCTCAAATATCCTCTCAACAACACTCATGTTATCCTAGAGTCCATACATTGATCATAAATCCATCCTAATGACCCCTTTTGATCAAATCAAAATGAATCATCTGAAAAAAGTAGTAATAATTTCATCACCTCTTTCAAAGTTCTTTTCTTATGTCTCTTCCTCTTTATTTGTTGTTTCCATACCAAAATAATAAATTCAGTAACTTATACATAATGTGATATTATTATAATTATGGTACATCCATATTCATTATTCTATCCATCATATGCATGACCAAGTCACCATACGTGCGTACATACAGTTTACCGTCTCCACGTCATAGTGTAGTTTGTTATTCAACACTTCATTATTTGGATGGGTATAATAATGCATATTAATGATTTAAATAATAAATATAGAATTATAATTATTCTTTATATATAATATAATCATCCAATTAGATACAATTTCACCATCAACAGAATGGTATTGTCCCTCGTGCGTAAGCATGGATTACCGTCTCCACGAACGTGATGAGATTCATTCCCCGTCATAACCATTCAAGAATAATTTTTATTTTATGATTAAAAATAATGTTTAAGAACTAAATATAATTTTGTATATGAATAAAATACATCCTATCCATAACAAAAAATGACTTACATAACAAAACATGTAAAGGAAAATGAATCAGTTAACACCCAAAACAACGATACTACTAAAATATCATTAACAAAGAAATATTAGGAGATCATATATGATATCATATTTATGTATGTTGTTCTTGTGTAATTTAATAAAAATTATTTCACCATTATAAAGGAGGTTAATATACCATAAACTAAGGAAAATTACAATGTAATGGATTTTCATCTCACTTCTTATTCCTGTGAGATTCATGCTATATTGCCATTATTTCCTTTTGCGTGGTGTTTGTACTGCCCATGATTTTATTCCTTGTATAATATACATTAATTTTTGTGTATTTCAAACTTCATTATTTATCCTTATTTCATGGGTTGTATGTTTTTTAAGTTACCAAATCGTTAATAGAATTTCAAATTTCCATTTCCACTCATTGTGTTTTATGAAAACTTCATTGATTATTTTACTCCAAGATTATGTGTGAAATCATTAATTATTTGTTTATCTATTAATTTCCACTCACCTTTTTGTGGATATACTTTTGATACACATAACCACTCCATTGGTATATTATAAATTAATCGATATGAACTTGATAAGATTAATCTTAACTCAATTTCCATTCATGGAGTTAAACATCCAAGTCATTGGTGTTGTTGTTACAATAATATATGTGAATGTACTCTGATTCATTTACACTTAATATCCAATAATATTGAGTGTACATATATTTTTCACACATAATTATTTCATTTATTTATCTTTAACCTAAGGATATGTTCTTTATGATGTATTTCATCCCAATTTAAATTATATTGAAATTTCTTTATTGTTATGCGCCAATTCACCTTTATATGGTGTATATACTGTACTTTGAAATTTAATATCATGAATAAATTTATTCTCAAGATATTATAATTATTTTATTACTACAAATATTTTGATTCAAATTTCTCTCATTTGGTTAGTAACTCTAACTAAAATACCATTTCAAATGTTTTAAAGATTCATTCTTCTAAATCATTCACATTAATGTTTATGTTTTAAAAATGGTGTTAAGGATTTATTTATATAGACATTAATGTTTTTAAATTAAAAGTCATTTTAAATGTTTCAAAGTGTTATAGGACACTTTGATTAAAAATATATTTTTAACAGCTTCTTGATAAATAGTGATACTTTTAAATGTTTTTAAGAAAAATTGGATATTTCTCTCAAATTGTTTTACTGGTTATTTTCATCTATGTAAATATAATTTATTATTCTTTATTGACATTGATTTATTATAATACAATCTTTCATATTATATTTAATGAGTTTTTTTTTTACTGTGGATGTGAAATGTTTTATACCATTCTTGGTTTGTAGTTCAAATATTGACATTTCATATGCTAGTTTTACTAAAAATGTTTAGATTATTTTTCAACCTTCTCATATTAGGAATGAATTAAACTTAGTAAGTGAAGTTTGTATCCCTCAATAGCTCATTTATGCATTGGTAGGTATCATGAGACAAATTAGTATCTTTCCACAAGGTCATGAAAAAATATTTATTTGTAGTCTTGGCATGAGGCCTTGACTATGTGGTTATGATGTCTGACATTGTACATTCCATCATTATGAAATTATATATTGATATTAAATGTGATTTTTTGACTAGTATAATATCCATGTGAATAAGTAAACAGAATTATTTGATTTATATTTTCTATATTATGTTGAAGTTGATGTTTAAAAGGCTTGTGTTTTAGTCTTATACATTGCCTTAAATGTTTATTCTTATTTATAATAGTTTCTTCTATATTGTTATCCTTACTAAGCATTTGATCTCACCCCTTTCTATGTTTTATTTTTCCTAGGATAAACAAAAATTATATTACTATTAATCTATAAGAATAGTCTAAGGGATATGAGTGTGTTCAAAGGGGACACAATGTTGTTGTTTTTCCAATTCATGATGTAATGTAAAACTTATGTATGTATCTAGTATTTCCAAGGAAACTAAACTACTCGGTAATTTGATACTTGATCTATTGTGATCATTCCTATATTATGTAATAATTCACCGACTCTTGGTTATTAGGGTCAGGGCATTACAGTTGTTATCGTAGGATGTTTAGTACAAACCTTGGAAGATAGATTTAGAAAAACTCTGATTACAAAACACTACCCTAAGATAGACTTTGAGGATTAGTATAGAATAACATCCAAAAATTTTGGTAACATAAATATTATGTGGGTTTTCTGAGAAATACATCACTGCCTGGATACGAGTAGGTAGAGGAAGGTATGGCACAGATGTACTTAGGGGTAAAACATGAAAACACTACTTTGATCTAGACTCAAATGGGAACTGGTGCACGACAATAGGTTTTTCTGCACTCTTGGTTACAATACTCTAGGGGGAAATTATTAGGATAATTCACGTTTTCATGACAAAAAGATTTGAAATATTTTAATATAAGATGAGAATAAATAACCTCGGTTAATCCTAAGGTGTTTTAGATTGAAAATAAGGTGTCATGATATTCTTTAAATAATTTTATAACTATTGTTACTCACACTATGATTTCTGGTTTTAGTCAATGTCTGGATTCCAATAAAGTCATAGAAACATTGAATACCATGTACAAGTTGAGAACTATGGTGGAAATGAGAAACTAAATGGAATATCGATAGGCATAAAAGATATCGTGTTCATTCCAAAGCAGGTTTCAAAAAATATGATGAATAATATATACATTAACCAACTCCAAAACTCAACAAATAATAGAAATGTAAAGAATCATAAGAGATCCAGTTGTAGAGACTTTGGAGAAAAGAAATATCAGTTTCCATCATTCCAGATATGTGGAAGGAGACACCCAGGAAAGTGTCTCAATTGAACGAAGAATTTTTTTTATGTGTGGGAAAGAAGGACATAAAGTAAATAATTGTTGAGGAAAAATTAAGATTACAATGGAAGAAAATGAAAATGATCCTAAGAATCCATTTACAGTAATTTTTCATAAATTTTTGGGACCTGGGCATTACCCGATTCAATTCCCCATTCTATAGGATAACTACTAGGTCAAGGAAGAACCTATGTGGAAATAAATGGATGGAGATATGTTTAAAAGTATTAATTATCTTTTTTAATGGGATTACGTTAGAAGACATTTCTATTTTATGTGTAACCCTGATGTTTGTTATCTGAAAATTATATTTGAGGAAGAATTATCTATTCTTTTTTGCATATAGTTAAAAAGAACCATTGGGGTTCATATGATCCTTGAATTTGAGACAATTACAGGTTAATAATTTTTCGGATGAAAATACATGGTATGAGATAAAATTTGTGGTTAAATTATATTATGGTTATTTTGATGAATTTATATATTTTTGGGAATGTTAGAAAATATAGTTTTTGAAAAATGAAAACATGCATACCGTGTGACAACCCATCGTGTCAAAAAAAGTTGTGGGAATCAAACCCACAACCAAAGTCCGACTAGGATTTATCGCCAACCACTGGACTACGTGAAGTCCCTGGTTAGTATGACTAATTCTTTTTAGATAAATTGTTTTATTGATCAATAATAAGTTTATTTGGGTTCTTATGTTTTATCAAATGGATATCCTTAGTATAGGAAAATTATTAGGTGATTAAGTGATAAATGTTATTTTGGAAGATGTTCACTTTGTTGGGAATACTATTTTCCAAAGAAAAAAAGAATACTATGGGATTTCATTTGATGATTAATAGTGGATATTTTTTTATTTTGGAAGAATCTATGTTTTTATAGAGATTTAGGTTATTAATGAAAATGATTAACCTGTCATAGAGAATGTGTGAGTTGATTCATTACACTTCTGTATGAGACTTTAAGAGTAGTATATGTTATTTGGAGATAAATGTTGCAATATAATATGAAAGACTATGTGATTAAATTCTTCTGAGTTTTGGGTTTCAATCTTAGTTTAGATTATATTGAAGGATTTTAAGGACAATTGTTTATTGAATGGTCTTTATTGAACTTTGGGTATTGTTTGTTTAATTTTGGAAATTAAGATTATTATTTCTTTATATTAACGATTATACATTTTTTGGATCATCTGATCTTGTACTAACCACTTGGTTTTGGTTTATCTGTACAGACAAGGGAAATATATAGTTCAACCTTTTTGGATTATGTTATTCTCTAGAAGTTGATTCTATATCTTCAGGTGTGACCAAGTCATTTTGAATACTCATCGTTTGTAGAAAAGATGAGTTAGTGGTAGAAATTAATTAAAGGATGAATCTCTACATAAAAATTATGTATATCTCTTTATGATCTTAGTCAATATCATAAATAAATTCCTCAACTTTGTGAAATGGAACTTAAAAACACATTGTTTGTTTACTTTTCCTACTGGGAATATAATGACCGTTTAACCCATCACAAGTTTGTGGTTTTCTTGTTGTTAAATTTCTCATGATCATTTTTTCTATCACTCTCCAACATAACTTGACACTTATATTATCTTCCATATCCATGTTTTCCAACAAGTAATCCTTGTATGGGTTATCTCGGGTGACCTTTGTACTTCTCTATCTTTCTTTTAAAGTTATAGTTTTATTGACTCTTTTTCCAATGTGGGACTTTAAATGATGTTCCCAAGCCTAATTTAAAAATTTTGAGGATGAAATTTCAAAACGGGGGGGAATAATGTAACACCACAAGATTTCATAGTAAGTTATTTTCTTTAAAATAATTCAATAGCTTGGGCTATAGGTAAGACCGAGTTTAAGAACACCACGACTTACCAAACTAGTCCTTAAAAAAACAGTTATGAATAACCTTAACTTAATTTTGAATTTTATATATGCCAGATAATTTTAACACTATATTATGTGTTTCTTAGACATAATATAAGAACATATTCAATTTTTTAGATAAAAGAAGTATTTTTCAAAAAATGAAACGTTACCACCTTTTAATGGAGAACCCTTTTTAAATATAATATTTGACACTTTTATATATTCAATTTTAAAAAATAAAATTATTCTTTAGAAGCAAGATATAAAAATTTAGTTTTGATATATTTTCGGTGCTTTTCTAAAAACTTTCATATTTCGATTAATAGTGAAAATACAAAATTTTAATTGAAAACAAATTTTTTAACAAAAATAATTTATAGTGTTAAATTATACATTTGAATGCTTTTGAAATATAATTACAATATATTTTTATCATTTAATCCAATTTTGGTCATTGGAAGTAATTTTATATTTAAATTGGATATAAACACGTATCAATCTTTTGATAGTTATTACTTCTCAAAAACCAGCTTTTTGGTTTTGACAACTGGAATATTTTTTTAAATTAATTAATAAAAATTATATGTTTTGAATTTGTTAAAATAGAAATAATTTTTAAATTTTAAATATCGAAATAATCTTAGGGTGATTTTTTGGTATTTTTCTGAAAACTTTCAATTTTTGACGAATAGTGAAAAACACTGCATTATTGTTTAAAACCTACTTTTTATTTAAATAATTAATTATTTTATTTAAATTTACTTTAGGTCAAAATAGATACATAATACCTATATAAGTTCAATTTAATTCATTGGATTCATTTTATAATAAAATTAGAAGTATAAAATTTTATTGAACATTTTAATGTCTTTTACGCACCTTCTAGGCACATTTAAAAATTTGAATAAAACATAATTTTACTGCTTCTGTGAATTTAATTTCAACAATATAAGATACATGGTTTAAATTAGTAAGTAATATTTTGTTCAATACGATGAAAATAATTTTTTTTGAATAGTAACTTTTGATTTTGTTTACCGCGGTTAAACATAAATAGGGTAATTAAAGGTAAAAATTTATATTATAATTACCCTACCACATGTCATAATTCTATTGGATAAGTGTTTTTCTACCAAAATAAATCTTAGGAATAAAATATTATCCTATTTGACCCATTGGTATTAGATTAAGACATTTATTTTTTTAAGAAGAGTGAAAAGTGTTAAATTCGAATTTTCATAACTAAAACATTTTTAATATATGGTTATACATAAGATAAATTGAACTATAAATATTCATTATAAATCCAAAACTATTTCCTACATGATGGTATTTTATTTATAGTTTTTAGACCTTATATAGATAAAGTTATTTATGGCACAATGATGATGTTGTAATTACTTTATTAATAAAGGAATAAAATAATTGATATCATAAATATCTAAATAAATGTAAATTGAGACTTTTTATACATTACACGACTTTTATAGGTTAATATGACATGTTATTATTGATTTAATTTATTTGGGTCGAACTAATAAAGTCATTTTGACTTTCACAAAAACCAAATAGTAAATTGTGTCAAAATTGACATAAATGAGTTTTTTTAAAAATACTATATTATTAAATGATATAATATTCCTAAAAATATAATGTTAGGCCAAAAGACTCATATAATGATAGATATGTCATTAATTAACCACTTGGTATTATCTTGGCATTTTATAGTATGTTTATTAACCATTTATTATAATAATACAAGAATGCATGGTAAAAAGGTAAATTATTTAACTAAAAGTTAAATCTAAAAGATAAGGTTAATATGGTAACCTAAATCTTTCTAAAACCTATTGGATGAAATTTTTTAAACCCAAACCCACCTTATCCTATAAATAAATTCTTTTAGATACATTATAAACCTAATATGATTGTATAATAAATAATTATTTCAAGTTTTTTCTAAAGTGACCCTCACCCCTCTTATAAGAGGTTACTTCCCCTTCTCTCAAAATAACACCTTAAAATCCATTTGTCTCGGCCAATCCCTACTCAAATGTTCTCTAAAATATCCTCACTTCAACCAAGATTCCTTACTTTGATCATAAAAAAATCCTAAGGGGCCTTTTTTATCAAATCAAAAAGGAAGCACCCGAAGAAGAGGTAATAATTTCATCACCTCTTTCAAAGTCCCTTTCTTCTACTACTTACTCATTATTTGTTGTTTTCATACCAAAATAATAACTACAGTACCTTATACATTCTATGATGTTATTATAAATATGGAACAACCATATTCATTATTCTATTTATCTTACGAATGACAAAGTCACCCTACGTACGTATGTACGGCTTACCGTCTCCACGTCGTGGTGTTGTTTGTTATTCAGCACTTAATTGTTTGGATGGTTATAATAATGATTATAAATGATTTAGATAATAAATATAAAAAGTTAATTATTCATTATATATAATATAACCATCCAATTAAATACAATTTCACTATCAATAGAATAGTATTGTCGCATGTGCGTAAGCACGGATTACCGTCTCCACAAACGCGATGAGATTCATTCCCCATAATAACCATTCAAGAATAATTTTCATTTTATGATTAAAAATAATGTTTAAGAACTTAATATATTTTTTCATATGAATCAAATACTTCTAATCCATAACAAAACATGACTTACGTAACAAAACATATAATGGAAAATGAATTAGTTAACACCCAAAACAATGATACTACAAAAATATCATTAACAAAGAAATATTAGAAGATCAAATATGATATCATATTTATGTATTTGGTTCTTGAATAAATTAATAACAATTATTCACCATTATACATGATGTTAAAACACCCTCAACTATGGAAAAGTACAAGGTTGGGGGTTTTCATCTCACTTCTTATTCTCATGAGATTCATGCTATATTGCCACTATTTCCTTTTGTGCGGTGTATGTACTATCCATAATTGTACTACTTGGGTAATATACATTAATTTATGGGTATTTATAACTTTCTTGTATAATCCTTCTTTCATGTGGTGTATGTTTCATAAGTTACCAAATCGGTAAGGGAATTTCTAATTTCGATTTCCACTCATTGGGTTTTATACAAACATCATTGATTATTTTACTCCAAGATTATGTGTGAAATCACTAATGATTACTTTATGTAGTAACTTCCACTACCCTTTATGGGGATATAATTTTTATACACATAATCACTCCATTCATAAATTCTAAATTCATCAATATGAACTTGATAAGATTAATCATAACTCAATTTCCATTCATTCAGTTAAACATACAAGTCATTGGTGTTTTTCTTACAAGAATATGTGTGAATGTCCTTTGATTTATTTACACTGAATATAAAATCATATTTAGTGTATTTATATTTAACAAACATAATTATGTCGTTCATTTATCCTTAACCTACGGATATGGTCTTTATAAGGTATTTCATCTCAATTTACATTCTATTGAGACTTCTTTGTTGTTATACACCAATTCACTTTTATATGGTTTATATGCTGCACTTTGACATAGTATATCATGAATCCATTTATTTTCATGATATTATAAAGTTCTGATTACCAAAATTATTTGTATTCAAATGTCTCTCATTTGGTTAGGAACTCTAACTAAAATATCATTTTAAATGTTTTAAAGATTTATTCTTCTGAATATTTCTCATTAAGGTCCATGTTTTAAAAATGGTGTTAAGGATTTATTTATATGGGAATTAATGTTTTAAAATTGAAATTCCTTTTATAAGTTTAAAAGTGGTATTGGGAACTTTGATTAAAAAAATATTTTTAACAGTTTCTTGATAAATAGTGAGAATTTTAAATGATTTCAAGAAAAAGGGGATATTTCTATCAAATAGTTTTACTGGTTATTTCCATCTATGTCGATATCCTTCATTATTCTTGATTGATTTTGATTTATTATAATACAATATTCCATACTGTATTGAATGAGTTATGTTTGACTGGGTGTGTACTATTTGTATACCATTCATGGTTTGTGGTTAAAATATTGACATTTTGTATTCTAGTTTTAAAATGAATGTTTAGATTATATTTAAACCTTTTTATATGAGGAATGAATTGGACATAATAAGTGATGGGTGGAGCCTACTCTAGCTCCCCAATGCTTCAGTATGTCTCATAAGAAAAATTTGTGTATTGGCACAAGGCCTTGAAAAATCATTATATGTAGTATTGGCATAAGGCCTTGACTATGTGGGTATGATGTCCAACTTTATGCATTCCATCATTATGAAATTACCTATTGAGATTTTATTTTATTATTCGACTAGTATAATATCGATGTGAATAAGTAAATAGCATTATTTGATTTATATTTTCAATATAATGATTAAGTTTATGTTTAAAAGGTTATTTTTTTAGTCTTATACATTTCCTTAAATGTTTATGGTTATTTATGATAGTCTCTGCTATATTGTTATCCTTACTAGGCATCTGAGTTCATGCATTTATATGTTTTGTTTTTCAGGATATGAAATTGTATATTATGATTAACCTCCTATAATAGGATAAGGGATATGAGTGTGTTCAAATAGGAAACAATGTTTCAGTTTTTTTATTTCATGATGTAATATAAAACTTATATATGTATCTTGTAGTTACAAGGATACTAAACTAATTGGTCTTTCCAGACAAGATCTCTGGTGATCATTCCAATGTTACGTAATAATTCACTGACATTGAGTAATTAGGGTCAGGGCATTACAGTTGGTATCAGAAGTAGTTCAATATAAAGCTTGCAATCTAGATTTAGAAAAACTCTTATAGAAAACACTACCCTAAGATAGACTTTGAGGATTAGTATAGAAGAACATCCAAAAATTTGGGTAACGTAAATATTATGTGGGTTTTCCAAGAAATACATCCCTATCTGGATAGGATCAGGTAGAGGCAGCTCTTGCACAAATGTACCTAGGGGTAAAACCCAAAAACACTGCTTTGATCTAGACTCGAACTAGAACTGGATCATGAAAACGGACCTTGCTGCAATCTTGGTTACAACACTCCCGGTGGATATTCTTAGTATAATTCACATTTTCTTTACAGACCAATTTCAATGATTTTAATATAAGATGAGAATAAATAACCATGGTTAATCCTAAGGATTTTTTACTGAAAATAATGTGTCTTGATATTATCTAAATTTGTTTATGACTATTGTTACTCACACTATGATTTTTTGTCTTAGTGAATGGCTGAATTCCAAGGAAGTCCTAGTAACATTGAACATTATTTACAAGCTAGGAATAATGGTAGAAATGAACAACTAAATGGAATGTTGGTTGGCGTAAAAGATATTGTGCTCATGCCGAAGAAGGTTTAAAAAAATATGATTAACAATATATACAGTATCAAACTCCCAAAATCAACAAAGAAGAGAAAGGATGAGAATTATAAGAGCTTTAGTAGTGGAGACCTTGGAAAAATTATAGCTCAATTTCCATCATTCCAGAAATGTGGAAGGAGACACCCAGGAAAGTGTCTCAATGGAACAAATAATTTCATTATATGTGGGATATAATAACATAAAGTAAATAATTTCTGAGGAAAAATGAAGAGTACTATAGAGGAAAATAAAAATGATCCTAAGAATCCATTTACATTCATTTTTCATAAATATAGGGGACCTGGGCATTACCTGAGTAAATGCCATATTCTATATGATATACACTAGGTCAAGGAAGAACCTATGTGGAAATAAATGGATGGAGAAATGTTTAAAAGTATTAATGCTCTCTGTTGATGGGATGACATTGGAATAATTTTATCTTTTTATGTGTAACCCTTCAGTTTGTTATGTGAAAATTATATTTGAGGAAGAATTTTCTTTCCTTTTGTGGATAAAGTTATAAAGAACCATTTCGGTTTAAAAGATACTTGAATTTGAGTCAATTATAGGTTATTAATTTTTGGGATGATAATATGATGTATCAGATAACATTTTTGGTTAAATTATGTTATGTTTATTTTTGAGGAATTTATCTAATTTTGATAATGTTATAAAATATAGTTTTTGAAAAAGGACAACACATAGACCGTCTGACAACCCATCGCGTCAGACAAAGCTATGGGAATTGAACCCACAACCAAAGTGTGACTGGGATTTCTCACCTACTACTAGACTACGTGAAGTCCCTGGTTTGTGTGACTAATTATTTTTAGTTCAATGATTTTATTGATCAATAATAAGTTGATTTGGGATCTTATGTTTTGTCAAATGGGTATCCTGAGTATAGGAAAATTATTTGGTGATTAAGTGATAAATTTTATTTTGGAAGACGTTCACTCTGTTGGGAACACTATATGCCTAAGAAAAATAGAATACTACGGGATTTCCTTTGAGGAGTAATGGTAGATTTTTTTATTTTGGAAGAATCCATGTTTTTTATAGAGATTCAGGTTATTAATGAAAATAATTAACCAGTCATAGAGAATATGTGATTTTGATTATTACACTTCTGTATGAGACATTAAGATTAGTTGATGTTATTTGGTGATAAATGTTAAGATTTACTATGAAAGACTATGTGATTAAATTCTTTTGAGTTTTGGATTCCAATCTTATTTTGGGTTATATTGAAGGATTTTAAGGTTAATTGTTTATTTAATTGTCTTTATTGAACTGTTGGTATTGTTTGTTTAATTTTGGAAATTAAGATTATAATTTTTTCCTATAAATAATTATCCATTTTGGGGATCATAAGATCTTGTAATAACCTTTTGGTTTTGGTTTATCGCTAAAGACAAGGGAAATATACAGTTCATCCTTTGTGGATTATGTGATTCTCTAGAAGTTTATTCTAATGCTTCAGGTGTGACCAAGTAATCTTGAATACTCATCGTTTGGGGAAAATATGAGTTAGTGGTAGAAATTTATTAAAGTATGAAACTCTATGTAAAAAAATAAAGTGTATCTTTTTATGTTCTTATTCAATCTCGTAAATAAATTCCTTAACAATATGAAATTGAACATAAAACAAAAAAACATTGTCCATTTACTTTTCTTAATAGGAAACTAATGACCATTTAACCCATCACAAGTTTGTGGTTTTCTTGTTGTTAACATTATCTTGATCATGTTTTCTATCACTCTCAATCAAAACTTGACACATATTTTATCTTCTATATCCATGGTTTCCTACATTGAGTCCTAGTATGGGTTATCTCGAGTGACCTTTGTACTTCTCTTTATTTATTTTGAAGTGACAGTTTTGTTGACTCATTTTCTGATGTGGGACTTTTAATGAAGTTCCCAAGCCCAATTTTAAAATTGGGAAGATTATATTACCAAAAAGTGTAAGAATGTAACACCCTAATATTTCATAGAAAGTTGTTTTCTTTAAATTAATTCAATAACTTGCGCTACACGCTAGCCCGAGTTCGAGCACACCCCAACTTTCAAAACTAGTTGTTCACAAAATGGTTATGAATAACGTTAAATTATTTTTGAATTTTATATATTCTATATAATTTTAACATCAATATTATGTGTTTCTTAAACATAATTTAAGAACAAATTCAAATTTTCAGATAAAAGAATCATTTTTCAAAAAATGAAATTTTACCACCTTTTAATGGAGAACCCTTTATAAATCCAATATTTAAAAAATTTATATATTCAATTGGACAAAATTATTTTCTTCTTTAGAAGTGGGACATAAAAAAAATTTGGATAAAGTTTTGGTTCTAATCTGATAACAATCATATTTTGATGAATAGTGAAAATGGAAAATTTTAATTGAAAAAGACTTTTTTAATAAAAATAATTTATTGTTTTAAAATATACATTTGAATGTTTTTGAAGAATAATTAGATTATATTTTTATCATTTAATCCAATGTTGGTCATTGGAAGTAATTTTACATTTAAATTGGACATAAACACATATCATTCTTTTAATAGTTTTTACTTCTCAAAAACCCACTTTTTGGTTTTGGGAAAGGGAATATTTTTTTAAATTAATTAATACAACTTAAATATTTTGAATTTGGATAAATAGAAATTATTTTTGAATTTTTAATATCAAAATTATCTTAGGGTTATTTTTTGGTATTTTTCTGAAAACATTCAATTTTTAATGAATAGTGAAAACACTGTGTTATTGTTTGAAACCTACTTTTTATTTAAATAATTATTTATTTTTTTTAAATTTATTTTAGGTCTAAATAGATACATAATACTTATATATGTTCAATGTAATTCATTAGATTCATTTTATAATAAAACTAGAAGTATAAAAAAATTTGAACATTTTAACGTCTTTTACCCACATTCTAGGCACATTCACAAATTTGAATAAAACATAATTTTACCACTTATGTGAATTGAATTTCAAAAAAATGAGAGAAATTGTTTAAATCAGTAAGTAAAATTTGGTTCAATAGGATTAAAATAATTTTTTTTGAACAGTAACAGTTGAATTTTATTTACCACGGTTAAAAGTAAATAGGGTAATTAAAGATAAAAATGATATTATAATTGACCTAACCCATGCCCTAATTCTATTGGATAAGTTTTTTTCGACCAAAATAAACCTTTGTAATAATATATTATTCTCTTTGACCCTCTTGAATTAGATTATGACATTTATTATTTTTTTATTTAAAGAGTTAAAAGTGTTAAATTCAAATTTTCATAACTAAAATATTTTTAATATAGGGTCATACATAATATAAATATGACTTTATATATTCATTATAAAGTTAAAAATATTTTCAACATAATGGTATTTTATTTATAATTCTTATACATTAAATAATTAAATTTATTTATGACACAATAATGATTCAGTAATTACCATATTAAAGAAAGATTAAAATAATTAATATTATAAATATTCAAATATATGTAAATTTAGACTTTTTATAAATTACACTAATATTAGAGGTTAATATAAATTTTTAGTATTTTATTAATTTATTTCGGTCGAACTAATCAAATTTTTTTGACTTTCAAAAAAACCAAATACTAAATATAGTCAAAATTGACATAAATGATATTTCAAACAAATATAATATTATTAAATGATATGATATACCTAAAAAATCTATGTTTCATAAAAATTACTCATATCATAATATATATGTCATTAATTAACCACTGGGGGTTCTCTTGGCTTTTTATATTATGTTTATTAACCATTTATTATAATAATACAAGAATACATGGTAAAAGTTAAACTATTTAACTAAGAGTTAAATCTAAAATATAAAGTTAATATGGTGACCTAAACCAGTCTAAATCATATTGGTTGAGAGGTTTTAGACACATAACCACCTCAGAATCGAAATAAATCTTTTTGGAGCCATTATAAACTGAGTATGACTATATAATAAATTAATATGTAATGCTTTTCCTAAAGTGACCCTCACATCTCTTATAAAAGGGTACTTCCCCTTCTCTCAAAATTACAACTCTAAAGACATTTGGATCAGCCAAAACCTACTCAATTATTTTCTCTGATAACCTCAATTCAACCTATAGACCTTACTTTTATCTGAATTTCTTTTTAAGGAGACCTTTTGATCTAATCAAAAGGAAGAACCCGAAGAAGTGGTAATAATTTCATCACCTATTTCAAAATTCTTTTCTTCTTCCACTTCCTCTTTCTTAGTTGTTTCCATAACAAAAGAATAAATCCAGTACCTTACACATACTATGATGTTATTATAAATATAGTACAACAATATTCATTATTCTATCCATCCTATGAATGACAAATTCAACATACATGCGTACGTATAGATTACCATCTCCATGTCGTGGTGTAGTTTGTTATTCAACCCTTCACTGTTTGAATGGGTATAATAATGATTATAAATGATTTAAATAATATATAAAACATGTTAATTATTCGGTATATATAATATAACCATCCAATTACTTACAATTTCACCATCAATATAATAGTATTTTCGCTCGTGCGTAAGCACGGATTACGGTCTCCATGAACGCGATGAGATTCATTACCCATCATAACTGTTCAAGAATAATATTCATTTTATGATTAAAAATAAGGTTTAAGAACATAATACCATTCTAGATATTAATCAAATACATCCTATCCATAACAAACATGACTTACGTAACAAAACTTATAAAGGAAAATGAATCAGTTAACACCGAAAACAATGATACTACTGAAATATCATTAACAAAGAATTATGTATTTTGTTATTGTATAATTTAATAACAATTATTTCACCATTATATAGGAGGTTAACATACCCTCATATGAGGAAAAGTACAAGGTAATTGGTTTTAATCCCACTACTTATTCCTGTGAGATTCATGCTATATTGAGACTATTTCATTTTGTGTGGTGTATGTACTGCCCATGATTTTATTATTTTTGTAATATAATTTAATTTATCAGTATTTACAACTTCATTGTACGATACTTCTTTCATAGGGTGTATGTTTCGTATGTTACCAAATCGGTAAGGGGATTTCTAATTTTGATTTCCTCTCATTGGGTTTTACGCAAACTTCATTGATTATTTTACTCTATGATTATGTGTGAATCACTAATTAATTATTTATTTTGTAATTTACACTCCCCTTTGTGTGAATATAAATTTGATACACATAATCATTACATTGATAAATTCTAAATTCCTTGATATGAACTTGATAGGAGTAATTTTACCTCAATTTACATTCATTGATTAAACATCCAAGTCATTGGTGTTGTTGTTACAAGAATATGTGTTAATGTCCTCTGATTTGTTTACTCTGAATATCCAATCTTATTTAGTGTATTTATATTTGTCGCACATAATTATTTCATTTATTTATCCTTAACCTTATGATACAATCATTATAACGAATTTCATCTCAATTTACATTCTATTGAAACTTCTTTTTTGTTATGCACCAATTCTCTTTTATATGGTGTATATAATTTACTTTGAAATATTATATCATGAATCCAATTATTCTCATGATATTATAAACTTTTTATTACCACAATTATTTGTATTCAAAATTCTCTCATTTGGTTAGTAAATCTAACTAAAATATTGATTTAAATGTTTTAAAGAATTATTCTTCTAAATCTTTCTCATTAATGTCCATGTTTTAAAAATGGTGTTAAGGAATTATTTATATGGAAATTAATGTTTTAAAATTAAAATTCCTTTTAAAGTTTTCCAATTGTTATGGAAAACATTGATTAAAAAATCTATTTTTAACATCTTCTTGATAAAAAGTGAGACTTTGAAATGTTTTCAAGAAAAAGGGGATATTTCTCTAAAAATATTTACTAATTATTTCCATCTATGCCAATATCCTTCATTATCCTTGATTGATGCTAATTTATTATAATATAATATTCCATATTGTAATGGATGAGAAATTTTTGTCTATAGATGTGCTATTTTTATACCATTCATGGTTTGTGGTTAAAATATTGAAATTTTGTATGCTCATTTTAATACGAATGATTAGATTTTGTTTAAACATTTTCATATGAGGAATGCATTTGACATAGTAAGTGATGGGTGGATCCTGCTATAGCTCCTTAATGCTTCGGTAGATATCATGAAACAAACTAATTTCTTGGAAAAAGGCCTTGAACAAATCTTTATTTGTAGTCTTGACACAAGGCCTTGAATATGTGGTTATGAAGTCCGACATTATGCATTCCATCATTATGAAATTAGATGTTTCTAATAAATATAATTATTCAACAATTAGAATATACATGTGAATAATTAAATGGAATTATTTGATTTATCTTTTCCATATTATGCTGAATTTTATTTTTAAAAGTCTTGTGTTTTAGCCTTATACCTTGCCTTAAATGTTTATGCTTATTTATGATAGTTTTTGCTATATTGTTATCCTTACTGAGCATATAAGATCACCCCGTTATATGTTTTATTTTTCTTAGTATACAAAGAAGTATATATGATTAACATATCACTACTACAAAAACAGGCTTTATAAGCGCTCAAAACAGGCTTTAACAGTGCTAAAAATCAATGTAAGGCTCAGCACTGATAAAGGGGGGTCCCCTTTATCAGTGCTCAAAATGCGTTGATAAAGGGATCCTTTATCAAAAAAAATAGCACTGATAAAGGCACCCTTTATCAGTTCTTTGTTTAGAACTGATAAATGACCATCCTACTGTAACTTGAAATTCTGCAGCAGCACACCCAAACAAGACCTGAAAAAAAATCAACATATCAAACAAGCAGTTCACATAGACAAAATATATAGTGGTAGTTAATTTGGGATCAAACGATGGGAAACAATTCATACATAATGTGATGTACTAATTATTCATTATGATTATCAATAGGTACCATTAAATACTATCTCCCCTAAATAATATCTTACATTTCCTCATATAAAATATATATAGAGGGTTCAATGTCATAACCTTAAGAAGAATTTGATTAAGGAATTCATGCGAGTTATTATTCATGTTTTTTGTGGTTAAGATTCATGTCAAGATTGGATATAGAATTTGTTTATAGATTTTGAATTCCTTTTGGGATATGTTGTCTTAGGACCTATAGAGTTTCCCCTGTAGATTCCTCATGGTAGATGGATTTTGGTGATTCTTGGGACACTTAAGGAAATGTGTTCTTATGGTTGATGGCTTTATCTTATGGTTTGTTGTCTTCTTTTCACGGCATTTATAGAATTTATAAATAGTGGGGAGATATATGATTATTCTTTGTCCATGCTAGACTCTTGATTTGTAGTCATGTAGTTCTATTATTGGTAGAAACAATTTAGAACAACCCATGTGGGTACACATTCATGGGGAAGTTTCTTATTCATTTTGAACTGTTACTGTTTTACATACATAGGAAAAGGATGGGTTGTATGAATCCAAGTAAAATACATGAAACATACCTTTTTAGGGAGTTTTTAGGAACATGAGTTGTTCATAGTTAGGAGAAACCATGTGGTATGGATCTATAGATTAACTAATTCGTTTTGAATGATGGGAACATGGTTAGTTAACTGTTTGTCAAAACTGTGCAGAAGAGGGTTTCTTATCCAATGGCTCTCAAAATGTTAGTGAAGAGTTTGGAAAACTGCCCAACCAAACCATGAATGTTGCCGATGATATGGCATAATTTAAGGTATTTCAACCTATTTCCCCCCTTCCCCTTACCGAAACTTAGTCTAAGATCCCATTATATTGAAAATTTGTCCAATTTTAATACTCTATTCATTTTTCTTTACCTTTAATTCTTCTCCCTCTCCCTTTACTCTTTGTTTTCATCCCTGGCCGTGAAGTCTAGGGCTAAAGGATTATATCTAGGGTGTTTGGTGAATTATTAATGGTGGTTTATTGTATATGGACTACTTAGAACTCTATGAGTCTTGTTCAAGGGTCTTATTTTATAAGTAATGACTTTTGGATTGTCTTCCGTATGTTAGTTGTTATTTTCACTTAAAATTATGTCCATTTTAATAAAAGACCCTTTGATTGATACTAGTCACATCATGCTTCATTTTGAGGCAGGGTTGTCTCTTAAATGTCAAATATGACCCATGGATCATTCTCCTAAAGTATCAACACAATCTGAATGTGTTGTTCGGTTTTCCGTATGTCAGTTTTTGTTTTCGCCTAAAATTTTGTCTATTTTGAACAAAAGAGAGACACTTTGAGTGATACCGGACAAATTGTGCCTCGGATTGGGGTGGGGTTGACTCGTACACATCACACATGACTCATGGATCATTTTCCTAAAGTATAAACACAATCCGAATGCATTTGTTAGGTTATCCATATTTTAGTTGTTCTTTTCACTTAAAAATTTGTCCATTTTAAACAAAAGAGAGACACTTTGAGTGATACTGTTCACAACATGCTTCATATTGAGGTGGCTTTGACTCATAAACATTACAAATGACCCGTTTATCATTATCCTAAAGTATCAACACGATCCAAATGCATTTTTTAGGTTTTCTATATGTCAGTTGTTGTTTTCACTTAAAATGCTGCCCATTTTAAACAAAAGAGAGACTCACTAAGTGATACCGGCCACACTATGCCTCATATTGAGGCTAGGTTGAATCGTACACATAAAAAATGACCCATGTATATTTGGACTAAAGTATCAACACAATCCTAAGGAATTGGTTTGGTTTTCTATATTTCAGTTGTTGTTTTCACTTAAAATTCTGTCTATTTTAAACAAAATAAAGACACTTTGAGTGATACTGGTCACACTGTTCCTCTGATTGAGATGGAGTTGACTCCTACATGTCACAAATGAACAATATATCATTATTTTAATGTATCAACACAATCGGAATGATTTTTGTTGGTTTTCTATATGTTAGTTGTTGTTTTCACTTAAAATTATGTCCATTTTAAACAAAAGAGAGACACTTTGAGTGATACTGGTCACACCGTGCCTTGGATTGATGTAGGGTTGGCTCTTTCATGCAAAAAATGACCCACAGATCATTGGTCTAAAGTATCAACACAATATGAATTCTTTTGGTCAGTTTTTCGTATGTTAGTTTTTGTCTTCACGTAAAATTATGTCCTTTTTAAACAAAAGAGAGACACTTTGAGTGATACTGGTCACACTGTGTCTCAAATTAAGGAGGGTTTGAATCTTAAACATAAACAATGACTCATGGGTCATTCTCCTTAAGTATCAACAAAATCGTAATGTTTTTGGTTGGTTTTCCGTATATTAGTTGTTGTTTTCACTTAAAATTATGTTCATTTTAGACAAAAGAGAGACAGTTTCGGTGATACTGGTCACACCGTGCCTCAGATTGAGGAGGGGTTGACTCATACACATCAAATATGACCCATGGGTCGTTTTCATAAATTATGAACACAATATAAATTCATTTGGTTAGTTTTTTGTATGTCAGTTGTTGTTTTCACTTAAAATTATGTCCATTTTAAACAAAAGAGAGACATTTTGAGTGATACCGGCCACACTGTGACTCGGATTGAGGAAACAATGACTCGTACATGTCACACATGACCCATGGATCATTGATCTAAGTATCAATACAATAATACTGTGTTTGGTCAGTTTTCCGTATGTTAGCTGTTGTTTTCACTTAAAATTTTGTCCATTTTAAACAAAAGAGAGACACTTTGAGTGATACCGGCCACAGCATGCCTCTGATTGAGACAGGGTTGACTCTTAAATGGAAAAAATGAACTATGGATCATAGGAATAAAGTATTAACCTAATAAAAATGTGTTTAGTCAGATTTCTATTTGTCAGTTGTTTTTTTCACTAAAAATTTTGTCCTTTTTAAAAAAAAGAGAGACATGTTGACTGATATCGATCACATTGTTCCTCAGATTGAGGAAGGGATGACTCATACACATCATCCATGACCCATGGATCGTTGGCCTAATGTTTCAACATTATCCGAATGTTTTTGGTCAGTTTTCTGTATGTCAATTGTTGTTTTCACTTCAAATTATGTCCATTTTAAACAAAAGAGATACACTTTGAGTAATACTGATCACACTGTGCCTTGGATTGAGTTGGGTTTGACTATTATACATCACACATGACCCATTTATCATTTTCCTAATTTATCAACACAATCAAAATGTGTTTGGTCAGTTTTCCATATGTCAGTTATTGTTTTCACTTAAAATTCTGTCCATTTTTAACAAAAGAGAGACACTTTGAGTGATACTGGCCACACCGTGCCTCGAATTGAGGAGAGGTTGACTCTTACATATTAAAAATGAAACATTTATCATTTTACTAAAGTATCTTCCCAATACAAATTTCTTTGGTCGGTTTTTCGTATATCAGTTGTTGTTTTCACTTAAAATTATGTCCAATTTAAACAAAAGAGAGACACTTTGAGTGATACTGGTCACACCGTGTCTCAGATTGATGTGGTGTTGACTCATAAATGTCACAAATGAACCATTTACTATGGGACAAAAGTATCAAAACAATCCTAATGCATTTGATCAGTTTTCCAAATTTTAGTAGTTGTTTTCACTTAAAATTATGTCCATTTTAAACAAAAGACAGAATCATTGAGTGATACCAACCACATTGGGCCTTATATTAAGGAATGGTTGACTCGTACACTTTACACATTATCCATTGATATTTTTACTAAATTATAAACACAATATTAATGCATTTGGTCAGTTTTTTATATGTCAGTTTTTGTTTTGACTTAAAATTCTGTCTATTTTAAACAAAAGTGAGAGACTTTGAGTGATAACGGTCACACTATGCCTCATATTGAGGCATTTTTGACTCATATATGTTGAAAATGACCCATTTATTGTTTTTGTAAAGTATAAACCCAATAAAAATGCATTTGGTTAGTTTCCATATGTTAGTTGTTGTTTTCACTTTAAATTTTGTCCATTTAAAACAAAAGAGAGACACTTTGAGTGATACTGAACACATTGTGCCTCATATTGAAGTTAGGTTGACTCTTACATATCACACATGACACATCAATTTTTTTACTAAAGTATAAACACAATACTAATGCGTTTGGTCAGTTTTACGTTTGTTAGTTTTTTTTCACTTAAAATTTTTTCCATTTTAAATAAAGGAGACACACTTTGAGTGACACCGGCCACACTGTGACTCGGATGGAGGTAGAGATGACTCCTACACATCCCCCATGACCCTTTTATCGTTTTCCTAAAGTATCAACAAAATAAAAATGTTTTTGGTTGGTTTTTTGTATGTCAGTTATTGTTTTCACTCAAAATTATGTCCATTTTAAACAAAAGAGAGGCACTTTGAGTGATACCTACCACATCGTGCCTTCGATTGAGGTGAGGTTCACTTCTACACATCAAAAATGACCTATGTATCATTTTCCTAAAGTATCAACACAATCATAAAGCATTTGGTCAGTTTTCTGTATGTTAGTTGTTGTTTTCACTTAAAATTATGTCCATTTTAAACAAAAGAGAGACCCTTTGAGTGATAGCAGTCACACCATGCCTTATATTGAGGCAGGGTTGACTTATACCCATTAAAAATGACCCATGGATCATTTTCCTAATTTATCAACACAATCCAAATTCGTTTGGTTGGTTTTCCGAATGGCAGTTGTTGTTTTCCCTTAAAATTCAATCCTTTAAAAAAAAGAGAAATACTTTGAGTGATACCGACCACACCATGCCACGGATTGAGGCAGGGTTGACTCTTACATTTCATACATGACCCATGGATCTTTTTTCTAAATTATCAACACAATTAGAATTCTTTTGGTCAATTTTTCGTATGTCAGTTGTTGTTTTCACTTAAAATTATGTCCATTTTAAACAAAAGAGAGACACTTTGAGTGATACCAGCCGTATCGTGTCTCATATTGAGTTGGGTTTTACATGTACATGTTACAAAATTTCCCATGGATAGTTTTACTAGTGTATCAACACAATTTGAATGCGTCTGGTGAGTTTATTTTATGTCAGTTGATGTTTTCACTTAAAATTATGTTCATTTTAAACAAAAGAGAGACACTTTGAGTGATAACAGTCACAACGTGGCTCATATTGAGATGGGGTTGACTAATACACATAACAAATGAGCCATTTATTATTCTCCTAAGTTATAAAAACAATAAAAATGCATTTTGTTGGTTTTCTGTATGTCAGTTGTTGTTTTCACCTAAAATTTTGTCCATTTAAAATAAAAGAGAGACACTTTGAGTGATACCAGTCACACCGTGCCTCGGATTGAGGCGGGGTTGACTCATACATGTCATATATGACCCAAGTATCATTCTCTAAAAGTATCAACACAATACAAATGCTTTTGGTTAGTTATAAGTATGTTAGTTGTTGTTTTTGCTTAAAATTCTATCCATTTTAAACAAAAGAGACACAATTTGAGTTGTACCGGTCACATTGTTCCTTGGATTGAGGCGGGGTTTACTCGTACACATCACTAATGACCCATATATTGTTTTTATAAATTTAAAACATGGTTTTGTGGTGTGATACCCTATGGAGGAAAGAGGTTCCAACAATGTTCATTTTCTTATTATGGATAATTTGAAAACATACAATTTATACCAATGAAAATGTTCAACACATGGGAATCCATTTCGAATCTTGATTCTCATATAGAAATCAATTTAGTGTGGATATGTTCACTCATATTTTCTTTAAATATGAGTGGGAATGCGTGATAAGAAGGTATTTTGGAGATTGTGCTAGTATTTCTTATCCAAATCCCAAAAAAAGTGGTCCATAATTATTTCATGTTGCGGGTGTATTTCATATATTAAAATGTTAAAATGACTCATTGGATAAAATATTTTTTTTAATTACAATTACAATATTCCTATGAACATTTATATACAACAATGTTTCATCTTTTGATCATTGTGAACCCCTCTAAAAAATGTTCGCCAATTGTACATGTCCCCAAATTAGATCTTCATACTATTTGTGTACAATCTTCCATCAGGTATGAAGACCACTCATTTCTAGAAAAACTATATCGTCTTGTGAATATAAGGCTTTTTGATAGTCAGAGTAGTACTACAAAATATATAAATAATTATTGATAAATAATTTAAATGAAATAGTAGTTGTTTTTTAAAATACCTCTTTCGAGATGCTAGTTTGTTGATGGAAAATGATCTCTCTCATAAATTTACAAATATAATAACTGCAGTCTTTATCGTTTGTTTGTTTTGGAAACTTAAAAAACTTTGATCATTTGGAGAATAAGAAACTATATTTTATAGGTGTTTGGATAGTGAACGTTTATTATATATACCCTGATACTTGTCTAGACATTGTACTTGCTCGCCTCCTAATTCTTAGACCATGTCCTCATTCCAATTTTAAGATTATATTGATGCACAACCCTATCATAACAGAATCCTTAATAAAAGATAATATAAATTCTATAACATTATGTTTAGACCTAAAATGTTGGGTGTAGTGTCTTACAGATTCACAAACTCCATCATGTGTGGTTGGTCTGTTGGATATCCATGCATTGAGTCCAGAAAATAAATCTTTAGAGTATCCAAGTTCACCATAATTAGTATCCAATGTTTCCTAAAAAAATGAATAAGTAATGAAAGAAGTGAAAATATAATTGATATGATTTAATCTTATAGTTTTACCCATGTATGGTTGGTATTATAAAGAGTCCATCATCTGCAATCTTTCTTCCAAATGTTTTCAGCAAGCCTTTCACTATTTCATCCCTTTTTTATGGCTCTAATTTTGTTAGTTTTGTTGATGTGGTATGAGGACTAACAAGTCCAAATTTTGGCTCATGGGAAAATCCCTTCAACTATTTTTCATATATACACCTGCCAATAATATAAAATACATTTAGTCATAATTAGCACATTATATTAGATTTTACAAAATAAACTCATGAAAATATACCTCCAATATAAATTTAGAACTGTGAAGCCTAGCCAATAATAGTCAAGGATGTCATTTAAATTTTCTACTGCAACAAAATCTTTAATTTTATCTTTGTATATATTCTTTTCAAAAACAACTATATTACTACTACCACTTTTTAGCTTCATATCCACATGAGTCTTTGATTCTAGTAAATGTGGATAGAGAACAGGCGGTGTAATTGTGCTTTCAGTAGATCTTTTGGATTGGTTGGTCGATCCTTTAGATGCTTTTGAGCCCATGTTTCCTGTAACCCCTTCCCTTTCTCAGTCTATAATAACATTCACTCATTTATACCTTTTTTCATTAATTTTTAAAGGCTTGTCTTGAAAAAAATGAAAATAAATACCTCTTTGTCCAAGTGTACTCTTACAAGTTGTGACGGAAATGCAATGAATGTCCCAATAGCCTTTTCTACCATATGAATATCATTATCATCAAGTGGAATAGGTAACTCTACATTTGGATAATGAGCTATAGTAATCATCACTTTCAGATGATCTATTGGAAGTGGCCTATTATGCATCTTGTCCTCTAGGATTTTGAACATCGTAGCCCTTGCTACAAGGTGATAGATGGGTGTTGACAGATATAAATCACATTCACTATCACCCTATAGAATATCATTATAGGAAAAGTATCAGTGTTTTTCAAATTCACATTTAATGGAAATAATTTTTAGAATATTGATTACCATGGCTAAGATAGATCTTTGAGGGGAATGGCTCACCTCAAAGATAGTGGGGGTGGGGCAGGATCATCATGTGCTAGTTGTTCCTGAGTTGTGTCTTATTCTTGGTTCTCACCCATATTAGTTTCTATCAACTATCCCTGCCATTGAAATCATTCTTCTTGAGTTTCTAGTCTTTCTCTCATTTGTTTCATTTCTTTATTTCTATCATCCGTTTGTTTTTTTTTTTCTCAAAATATACTCAGGGTGTCACCCCAAACCCTGCACCTCTAACACAACTGTATTGTTCTGGACACTTCAAAGATGTCGATAATAGGTCTGCATCCACTATAGGAGTAGCTGATTCCTGTGACTTTTAGATATAGAAAAATAAGGAATTATTATTATGTAATATAAATTTAAAACAAAACTTTTTATCATGTTATACTTACACATATTTCCCACAATTTTTGTGTTTTTTCAACTTCTAGCTTCCCTTCTGTATTCACGTGTTCCTCCATCTATATCACATGACGTGGGATGGAAGTTTCTTTTGCTTTAAACTTGTCAATATACATATAAATATTGAAATATAATTATGATATTGTTTCTTGGAACATAAAAATATTATTATAAATTTAAAATATGTACCATTTTTTTTTCTAGTGAAGCATATCACATCCTTGCTTTACGGTAGGGGTATATTGGTTTTGATGCACGTTTCTTATTTTCAGTAATAAGTAATTGTTTCATAAATGAAATATTGACAAACAAAGTGATGAATACGGGTATCCTAAAACAACTTATTATCAGCCACAGTGTACCTGAAACTTCTCATCACCAAGGCGGCCAATAAATGCATCCCATGCTTCTTGCGATATCAGGTGAGTGTAGGTAAGGGGTGGGTGCCGGTTTATTTTACATATGGAATCATTCAGGTGACATTTTGTTATAATTGTGAGAAAACCTCGATGAATCCTTCCTACAAGCTGTAGTACATAATTCTTGTGTGAATCATCTACTATAAACGTACTCAGCAAGGGATTCAGAAGAGTGAGACACTATTTTATTATTTCATTTGCTAGTAAAATAAATAAATAATATCATAATGTTACCATAATTTCTTCCAAGATCACATCCTTCAGCCTAGACACAACATGGTGCCATGAATATATGTCAATTGGAATGTGTTGATGAGTGAAAATTCCAATGTAACTATTATACATAGCCTTTTTGGGATTCACATGATGGCCTCGTGCATTCCATCTGACATCAAATTTGATGCCTTTTCTTTTTTCCATAAGAACATTAGCTAACATCGTCAAACTATGATGCACATGTGTTTTTTGTGATGTTAGTCCTTCAACCTCGACCATTTCATCGATATCAAAATCATCAATATGTTCTTTTGGAATGGTATAAACCGCATGTTTTGATGGTTGTTGGAACTCAATACAAGGAGCCGCAACAGGTTCATAAACTTTTTGTTTCTCTCCACTGTGAGCTGCAGTAGAAGCTTCAGAGACATGTTTATCCTCGAGGTTAGGAGCACCAGAATGTGCAGAAGTCATTATCTGCAAAAGTGGTTGAACATTTAATTTAGATTACATAAATTTATTAATGATAAGATAATAACTTGAGATAACAAGATCTATATTAAAAAAATATAACATATTTTTTAAACTTTCTTTCATTTTTCCAAAGGATGAAGGGATTTGACACCTCTATCAATTATCCAAATTCCTTCATTGTGGTCTCCTCTAACATACAAAATGTCATCTATATTGGGACTACTGCAAAATGATTGTGATGTACCACTGAAAGGATCATCCTCAATTATACTTTACAAAACCCTTCTGTAGTTTTGGAAAATAACATAACAATCGACCACTTTTGGTTTTTGGGATCTGGAACATAAAATAATTGTACTGCTTGTGATTCCATTATAAACTATTCATCTTTGTACCCTTTTTTATTAAAATCAACTTTCACAAATCCCAATTCATCTATTTAAACACCACTATTTTTATGAACCCATTTTTATTGAAAAATCGAAAATTGGAATATCATATATTCCAACCACCATATTTGTCTGATAATGTCGAAGTATGAAATATTTGCATAAAATGGATTTCTGTCATTACTATCAGAAACATGCATCACTTCATCCACAAGTGTAACTATACTATTTTTCATGGTACTATATTCATCATGTTCATCTATATAGAATGTATAAGCATTAATTACATAACCATTGTAAGATAATACATACATACTTGGTATGGCGGTTAGCCATCGAAGTCATTAAGAAATTGAATTCATATTTTCATCTAACTGCTTACAAATATGGTCCGGAAACCATCCTATAAACTGGTGATTATGTGTATTTGATATCCATTTTTCATCCCTTGATGGATTCAACTGCCAAAAGAATTTCTTTTTGGGTTTCAATATATGGAGTAACCTCCCAACTGTTATGCAAAACATAAATATTAACCTGATCTTGTTCTATAATATTGATTGTCACAATATCTCTTCCTGAAATTCCCTCACCCTTAAAGTGTCATGTGTGATGAGATTTCGAGAAACCAATGCATTCCACATCAGATAGGTATTCGGTATAGAATTAAATGGCTTCATCAATAGTATATTAGCCCACAATACAACCCTCTGGCCGACTTCGTTTTTTGATATACACATTCATAATCTTCATATATCATTCAATGAGGTAAATCCATCTATAGTGCACAGGACCAAAAATTCAAATCTCTCTCACTAAGTGAACCATCAAATGAACCATCATATTAAAGAATGTTGGTAGGAATAACATTTCTAATTCACATAATAGGATGAAAATTTCTATTTCCATTTCTGGAAATTTCACCGGGTCTAAAACTTTGTTGCATATATCTTTAAAAAAGAAACAAAGTTTGGTTAACGTATGATGAACATTCTTGGGAAAATGAAATGTAAAGCTATAGGAATTAAATCTTGTATCAAAACATGAAATTCATGTGATTTCAAACATTTTAACTTCAAATCATTCATTGAAACAATGTTCTTTATATTTGATGAATTCCCCTTAAGAACCTTTACATCATTGAAGAAGTTGAAAAACTGATATCTCTCCTCCCTGGAAATAGTTTAAGTAGCTGGGGGAAGAAACATTCGATTTTCACCCTTCACGGGAGCCAACTCTTCTTGTATTATCATTTCAACCATGTCCAACCTTTCCTTAATTCCATCTTTTATTTTTCTAGGGGAATTTAGAAACGTTTTGATAACACTGTCAAATACATTTTTTTCCACATGCGTCACATCAAAATAAATGTCTGACGTACTGACAATTTCAGAATGGTAATTCAAAAAAACTGATCTATTTTTCCAATAAATTTTCATAAGGTTTTTGAAAATGGTTTACCGAAAACATTTTTCACATATTTTACTTTCTCAAACAGCTGATCACCTATTAGTGGAGACAGTTTTTTGTGTTATTATGAACTTCCATTGAATGATGTCGTCCAAGATCAGTACTTATGCAGATGGGGTATAAATCTTTGATGTCCTAAAAACATAGATTTCAAGGAATGTTTCAACATAATTCATTATGTATCTTCTTCGCACACGAGACACCCTTGAGTTCCTTTAATACTATATCCTGACAAATTTCCATAAGTAGGGAAATCATTTATTGTCCCATACAACATCGATCTCAATGTGAAGTATTCACTTTTATAAGCATCATACAATATAACACATGAATCCCACAATAACTTCAAATCCTTGATCAAAGGAGAAAAATAAACATCAGTGTCATTACCTAGTTGTTTTGTTCCTGATATAAGAATAGATAACAAGATGAATTTTTGTTTCATGCATAACCAAGTGGCAAGTTATAATTTACCTACATAATAGGCCATGCATTGTGAGTGCTGGTTTGAAATCAAAAAGGATTCACTCCATCTGCAGATAACACAAGATAAAGGTGTCTAAGCTAATTTTTAAATTCAGGATACTCATGATTAGTTCTCTTCCATTGAGGAGTGTTGACCGGGTGACGTAATTTCCCATCTTTATTTTTTATCTACATACCACGATAATTGTCTTGCAGTATCTTCACTTCCATATAGACACATAAACCTTGGAATGATTGGAAAGTACCATACAACATTCGTAGGATCGGATTAATCTTTCTTGTATCGAGAAGCACCACACTTCGGGCATTCTGTAATGGATTTTTCTTCTTGAGAAACAATATACAGTCTTTTGGGCAGGCATGTTTTCTTTCAAAAATCATACCCATCAAGAATATCATTCGTTTAGCTTCCTATGTCCGGCTTGGGAGCTCATTATCTTCCGAGAGCATGTCATTCAAGAGAGAAAGTAGTTTCATAAAAATGACATCAGTCCATCTGTTTCTTAATTTCAATTTATACAACTTCAGTACAGTTGAAAATACTATATATTTAGTGAAACCATCATACAATGTCATCTTTGAACAAATCATTAACTTCTCAAACAATTTTGGGCAATCTCGGAGGACATCTTCAAATGTCCTTATCATTTCCCCAATACAATCTTCATCATCATTCACATCCGTAATCACATCCTCAATACAGTCTTCTTCATTATCCATATTTGTAATCACATCTGATGATCTATAAAACACACTTTTATCCCAACCAATAGCTACATTATATTTTTCTCCATGTTTATTCCAACATTTATAACTCCAATATATTCCGTGACATATCAAATGTTATTCCAAATCTTCTGGAGTAATTAGTCTAGAATAACAACAACATAAAGATTGATAAAGGATTTGAGAAGGATCCTTTACATGATCCTTTGCAAACTTGATGAACTATTTCACACTTTTCTCATACTCTATTGTCAAATGATTATCATCCATCCAATCCTTATTCATCTCCATCCTATTTGAATATCAAATGTTATTATTTTTGATTTAAATATACAAAAAAAACACTTCCAAATACAGTAGAACGAAACCACTTCCTTATAAAAATAGAGTTTAATAGAGTCTAACCATTTCCAATAAAGATTTGGAAATCAACAGAACCAGGATAGACCCCCAATCAAAATCAACACACTTTCCATCCCCCTTAGCAATAGTTCTATCACCCACCACCCTTGCAGCAAAATGTTAAACATCCTTTTAACCACCCCTACCAGCCACCTCCTTCATAATAAAATAATCACATTAAACAGCCCAAAACCTGTGACCAAACTCAAATAAAATAAAAACAACGATACAATTTTGATGAGAAAACTACTATTGAAGATAAATTTCCAAACACAAAGGGGTTCACGGGAGAGAAGAATAACCTAGGTTTATCCAAAATTATTATGGAATATCAAATTTTTTATTACAAAAATTAACATAAGAAATAGAAAATTGAGGTTAGTGAACATAAATTCTATCATGAACATCTAAAGGATATTGAATAACTCTATCTCATATTCCCCAAAAATGTAACTAATATCCACAAACACATCTTACATTCATTCTATAAAAAAGAACATTCCCATGAAAAGGGATAAACAACAATCCCTTAGTGTTAAATAACTCACACATTAAGGGGTAAATGTATTAAATAGTGATAAAACATCTTTCACAAAGAGGTGAATTGTTAAAGGGTAAATCATAAGGGCCAAAAACGATTTAAAAATATATTATCTAAAGTATAATATAGACATTTACCATAAATAATAAAATAGAATTCCAATCTAGTTCACACTTCAAAAATCCTCTCTTAATATAAATTAAAAATTAATCACACCACAAAAAAAAATTTAAGACTTCATTTAAATAATTTTCCTTTCTCATTAAAATATGAAACAATCCAAAGAAGGGTCCATGAACCCTACTACTCCACTAATAAATTCCTATAATTTCAAGTAAATCTCCATTTTTTATAAAACAAACCATTTTCTATTTTTAGTAACACCAAAACCCCTTTCAAATAAATTTTCCATTACCCACAAATTTTAAAATATTCATTTTTATAAAATACAAGAAGACAATACAGTTAATAAACAAACTTCATGGGTCGATTCCCCTTTCAAAATCAAACATAAACCAATAATAATTTCAAAACATGGATTTCATAATTTGAGCAACTTACAACTCATATTTAAAATTTCACAGCAAGCCAAACATGCTAAATTATTATGTTTCCTTTTTAAAACCTACACCCAAACACATTCGCACCTCTAGTGGATTTGAAAACATTTTTCACACATTTTAAAAAACCCATAATACCCTTTCTAATAAGTATTAAATTACAACACACACAAAACATAACCATTTCCATTATTAAAATTAATTTTAAAAACATAGGCATGAAAAATGATTCGAAAACACAATTAGCACCACAAAATTAATTTATAGAACAAGAATAAATTCACAAAAAATCATATTAAAATCATATATAAATTTTAGGGAATGGAACCACTAACATTGGGTGAATAAATTCTTGAAATCCAATGTGGAACCCTAATCTCCCCTCAACCACACCACAATGAAAACCTAGCAAGGAAAGATTTACCCAAAAACAATAAGATTAAACCCTAACTCATAAGATTAAATCCAATCAAAAGAACCCTACCCTCTTGAAAATATAAACCAAAAAGAAGAAGTGGGAGACTTAATTATAGTATATTGCACCAATTATGGAGGGAGAGAAGAAGTGTCGAGTGGTCAGGGAGCCTTCTACGCTACATCAGGAGGGGAAGGCATGACTGTCAGAGGGGGAGGTGCACGAGAGGAGCTACCAACCGTTGAGAAATAGAGGATTTGGGTTTGTGGGGGTTAGGGTCTAGTGGGGAGGAGCAGAAGTAGGGTTTATGGGGAGGAGGATCCATAGAAGGGGTTTTAGGGGGAGGATAAAGAGTAGGGTTCGCGGTGGAGTAGGGCTAGCGGTGGAGGTACGGAAAAGAGGAGATCAGTAGAGAGGGGAGTTGTCATAGGAGTACAGTAATGCTAGAGCTTGAGGGTGTGATAAAAAAGGGCATTGTGCACCCCATTTTATAAAATGGAATGATGGTTTTATCAACACTAAAATTTTAGTGCTGATAAATATTTACCTTTATCAGCAATTTTTGCTTAGCGCTAATAAAAGGTGGAGCTTCCCATGACCATTTTTGTAGTAGTGTGTAGGAATAGGCTAAGGGATATGAGTGTGTTCAAAGGGGACACAATGTTTTTGTTTTCCATTTCATAATGTAATTTAAAACTTATGTATGTATCTAGTACATCAAAGGCTACTAAACTAATCGGTCTTTCGAGACTTGATCTCTTGTAATCATGCCTATGTTATGTAAAAATGCATTGACTCTGGGTAATTAGGGTCGGGGCAATGCAGGTTGTGACTAGAATATATTAGGAATATCACACATATGGAATTCCTTATCATAATTCACCATTATATTCAAAAAAATAAAAAAAACATGCACACACAATTGAACACAATAGAGAAATATGGAGCTGTAATAAATGAAAAAAATAAATCCTTACATAACATCATAAAATTTACAAATGATTATAATATTTAATAACCAATGTTATAGGGAAAATATAAATTTCCAAAAACTAGATAATAAGTTCAAAATGAAAATTAATGAGAGTATTACATCATAAAAAGCATCTACAACTAAACCAAACAAGTTCTACTCAGTCACCAATCACAAATAGTAACCAGCTACCAAATTTCAACATGAATATCAATATAATAACATGACTTATTCATAACTAAGGATCTATATTAGAAAATTCCAATAATAATTTAGTATATACATACCTATTAGATAGACATAAATCCTCATAAAATAATGAATCAAGATATATTTAACTCAATGAAGTAATCTGAAGGGTAGTGGTGGATGAAAATATCAAATATGAAAAATGGGGACCTCTAGCATCATAGCCCATTCTAATCCTTAAAATCCAACCCAAGGATTTCGAATTATAACTAGGGGTTAAAATATATATATTCTAATAATCAATGTAACCTCAAAAAACATGTAAGGTAGTGTTATAATCCCATAAAAGTGCAGACTAGATTCTAACCCAAGTGTAGGACCTTGTGCCTCCTCGTAGATCATTTGACCTGGATGATTCTAACCCTACATTTAAAGGATCAATAGACCTATATAATTTGGGTGGATATCAATATAAAATGATCCATATATAGGAGATCTTTCATCCCAATCCCATAGGGTTAATTTCAAACTATACATAAGTAATGTATTTGCAATGATCCTTAGGAAACAACTCTTCTATTAGGGTGGGATCCCACTCACTATGAAAAAATAATTTATTTAATTGGTCATTGTAATGATAATGAATTTATCAAGATCACTTCATCATGTTACTCATATTTTTCTTTAGAAATTAACACTCTATCTCATTCCCTATGAAACTCTACTTAGAGGGGAATGATTAAAGGACTCAATAAAAGCCAAATCAAAGTATAAAGTCTATCCATTGGAGTACATAAAGTTCAACAAAAATTCCTCTACCTTTTTTAGAACAAATTCCCAAATCTAAATATAAAATAAAAATTACATTATATATGGAATGATCTCTGGGTTTTATGGTATGATCTACATGTTGTGTGGTTCAAGGTTTGGAAATCAGTGTATGTCTTTCCACAAAGGGTCATTTATCATTGAGGGTGCACATCATGTGTTGAAGGCCACCTGATTTCTTGGATCACAATTTTTCATGGGGGTGTAAACATATTACATGTCAAGATGTACATAAAGGATGATGGGTTTTTTCATCCTTGTTAAACATCCATGTGTTAATAAGCTAAAAATAAATAATAAAATTGCACCAATGAGAGATAATAAATCTGTTACTTTAAACTACAAACATTGTTATAGGGTTTTTATAGAATGTTCATATTCACCGAAATGTTTCAATACATATAATACTATCACAGAAATTTCCTCTATGATACCTACATAACCTATTGACCAACATTAATTTGATTCCAAAAATTATATTATAACAACCCATCAAAAATAATGGATCCAATTTGACTCTATTAAAATTCAGTGAATGAAACATATTCTATTAATGACCCCCTTGGATTTTCCCATCATCGCTGAATATATTATATACTTTTATCATTGATATCAAATCCAAAAAAACTGGTGAAGAAAACATTTACAATGAAGAAATTTCTAAAGAGATAGATCAATAATAACTCATCTTTTTAGTCTCTAAAAATGGATAAATCATAGTCCAAACATAAAAACTATGTCACATATATGATGAAAGGATTGTAAAATCTATAAACTACAAATGGGTCAGTAATCAATGATATAATCTCATAATATGGACATTTTTTAGGGTCTAAATAAATGAATTAATAATTAAATGTGATTTTTAATGATGAAAAGGTATTTATGTTCATAAATTTAGAAAAGTTATAAATTAATAGAACCATGAAAGGTCAAATGATGGATTCAATTTAAGGAGAATTCCTTCATGTTCATGAAAAAATAATTATCTAGGGTAAATTCAACCAAATAATAATCACTACCAATATAATGGATTAATCACTAATGAGTAATGACTCTACATCAAGTTTAATGATGGAATCTATTGATTCTGATCACTAATAAATGAACATTCCACAATTCATATCAAATTATCTCTAGGAAGAGGCTCTCCCTATCTCTGATATGCTTAGGATTTTATGACTAACCATTGATAATGGATTTAACAAGGATTATATAGAAATGTTTTTGGATAGGAATATCATTAAAAAAATTAATTTTTTATTTAATTAAATGACATTAATTCTTAGAAAATTTGACTGTGACTATGAATCAACCGTAGTCAGGATGCAGATGAATCATATTTTTTGGATAGGTAAAAACAAATTTTCTAGATCCAATGGTAGTCTCAATTTCCCCAATTGGTAATCTATTCAAGTCAAGATTAATTATTTTCAATATTATTCATCGACATGTGTTTATATATTTAATATTAATAATTTATTGACCTTGGGTATCCATGACACCAAAAGAACCATAATAAATCGAGATGTGTATCTAGAAATATTATTTAAAATTTTTAATGGGTTAAATTAAATAAATTTGAGTTGTTATACTCTAACCACATTCAAGTATATTCATCTTAAAAATCAAGAAATTGTCAAACATGTTACGGTACTAATCTCACATATTATTATATCACCCCAAGGGTCTCCAAAATATAGATATTATTCTAGAGAAAATACATAAGGGGAAACATCTTTTAATGATTTATTGTCTCCAATTAATTCTATATTTCCCATGGATTCTCCGAAAAATATATCACTAACTTATTTTTATTTCTCATCCCAGTTAATAATGTGATCAAGACAACGCACATATATTTACATCTATGATATAATAAATGTGTCATGATATTAGTCAAAATATAATGGTAAAAATGGTTGATGCATGGCATTATTGAACCATTTTAGAATTTTAAATGTGCTAATGAACTATGAAGAATGATTTATGCCCTATAAAAATCTCCACATACTATTATAATGTGAGAACATAAATAATACATAGTCTTCATCACTAAACTATAGTGACCTCTATCCTTATTCTGGGTAGATATTCTAATGGATATGAGGTGTCCTCATTGACTCTGATATAATATATAAATTACTCATCATCTCCAAAACTATCTTTCACCCCATAGGGGGTGATTTCACCCACTCTAAAATGAATAGTGGTGAACTAAATATTCTCTTATAGAGGGATTTAAAATTCTCTATAACTATATTAGTGTGATAGATTTTGTATTTTTAAGACTATAAAAACTCTAGGCCATCCTTTCAGTTTAATCAGATAATATTACATGAAATATTGCAACAAATCTTATAAGGCCTAAATATTCTACTTGTTTTGTCCATCACTATTAGGATGGAACAACATGCCTAGGATAAATTAGGTCAAAAGGATCATTAAATTCTCTCTATATCCATGATGTGGAATGATTATCAAAGTATATGAAAATTTTTATTGGAGCAGCATGATTTTTTATAATATTTTTCATGTACATTCATCCCATGCATTCAATTAAACACTATTCACTATTGGTGAATATGTTGGATGAACTATTGAGTCTATCTACAACCAGCAGTATAGCATCATCACCTCCCATATTTTATAGAAATCCCATCCTAAAATATCTAGATATAACATACCACATCCATGATGGTATATTATGGATTTGGTAAATACATATTGGAACCTAGTGATCTTTTTTCACCTACTAATAGGTGAGTCGTCAATTGATAAACATTGGAAACTCAATTATTCTTACTAGGACTCTAAAAGTTTCATTGGTGATCCTAGTTCATCCTTACCAATATAGGATGTAACTCTAATATTTATGTATAAAACAATATCATTAACTCATATTAGAGTGATACCAACTTTACTATCTATCCATTTAAGATAATGACGTTCTCTATGCCTTTAGATAATCCCTTAGGGGAATGTCTTATGAATATACAGTCACACCATACCTCATTATAAATACATCTATGAAATTATTCATTTTTGTTATGTGGAAATAGAGGGTCCAAAATCATTAATAAGAGGTTTTTATTCTCCTCGCTCATCCACCAATTCCAACTAAAATAATTCCAACATATTTGATTCCTCACATGACATTCAAGAATGGTACCACATACAAATATAATCATCTATGACCTCATCTTTAAACCTTAAAATTGAATATCAAGAAATAATTATCCCATATGAACTATAACCACTAACTCTATCTCATTTCTAGATTAGTCTTGTGAAATGTGTACCTAAGACTCTTAGGATTGAAATAAATATAAAATATACCACATAGAGGATTGGGTAGAAAATAATTCAAATAAAATATTACAACCAACATCCCTATGTCATGAGTTTCATAGTTCTTCTCTTAGGTTATCAACTACTAGGAAACCTATGCAATCACTTCCAACCTACGCATAAAGACCCTAATACAAATCTAGTTTCATCAGATAATAATATACATGAGACCATTTTTCATTAATCCTCAAGAGATTCCTTACTATTAAAATATTCCACAAATCCTCAAAGGAATTTGGGAAATTATCCAACCAATCCAAAGGCTTCCCCTTTCATGTCATAGAATTCATGTGATTCCTAATACTAGATAAATTTGTAATGATTATCTAATAATATCAATATATAAAAAGGAGTATTTATAACTCTATCATGCACAATTATTTATCCCATGCATGTGTTTCCTCAATCACTTATCGGTCCAAAACTACACCCTCCATTGAGGTAATTGATGGCAGAATATAGAAAAATCTAATTGAAAATATAATCTTCCATAGTTTCCCATAATGATGATGCACTTGAGGAATGTACCATAATATCCTCAAATGATATGAATTCTCAACATAAAAAGTCGAGAGAATGATAAATTCATCAATAAATAAAACTATATAACATTCTAGAAAAGGATAGATGATCTTATTTATGAATTTGGTAAACACCACTCAGACATTAATGATTCTATTGGGAATCATATATAATATATATTGACCATAGTGACATCATAATTTCATATTCAGTATTTATTTCTAATGAACCCACATCTTCTGATATCCTATACTAATTTAGATAATAAATAACAATATTTTCCTGTTCAACTGATTTAGTAGAAGTTTGATTCATTGTATTGGATTCTTATACAAAATGGTTACCTAGTTTTCATGATGATAATTTATATAGGACCTTAGGTTTGAATCCAAATTCTTAATGAATAATATTGTAGAATCCCAAAGACACACACTATATCTCATTGAATGTTTACTTTAATGGTACCCACCTTAAAACTTATACACTTGAATCTCAGTGTATACAATCTCATATGCTAATGAAGAGTTTGGATATATATAGATATTAGTGTTAATACATATGTCATCATCTAGATAAGTATATAAACATTATATATCATAGTAGAATAAATATATTAATTCTTAAAAAGATATTGGGAACCCAATATCTACTAAGTCTAATACACTAAGATTTATTATATCCAGATGAATGGAAATTTTCTTTAATACCGTGAACATGATCCCATCATACTCTATAAATAATTCCTTATTCCCTGTAAAGGAAAATATCAACTTGTAATTCCAATTGTATATGATACTATTTGAAAATCAATTAATACATTAATTAGTAGAATAAAAATTGTATATTCTATGACTAAAATCTTAATTTATCATTGTAGTTGTAATGAGATCAAATGAAAAATTCTCTCCTACAAAAACCAAGTCACCGTGTCAGTAGAAATGTGTTACTGGTGAATCATCATGTGTAAGATTCCAAACCATTATTGATGTTTTTTTATCTCTAACAAAACAAAAAATTCTCTAAAAAAGATAACTTTTGGGAGGAATGTCTCATTCCCTTATATATCATAAATGATGAAAATGTAAATGAGACATAGAACACACCATGTACCATGTCTGGAGTTTGTGGGTCTAAAGACTATACTATTTGGAACTAACCAAATCTATGTCCTTTAAACCCATCGGTGTTGTGTTGTCTACCTAGATAAAGAGTTATATATATTAGATCATGACATCATCCACTAATTTCCTTCATGCTAACTTCTCTAATAATACTTCCACCCTATAGATCACCCTACATATTTAAATTTATCTACCTCATGACATATCTACTTCTTATCTATTAGCTTTTGGGTGGAGGTTAGTGAAATTATTTCCAATATAAACTTGTCCCTATGAGGTGATTTATATCTTTTCCAAAATATATATTGAGAAACACAAATATCATTAATATGTTAATCACTATATCTAATCTTGAGCATGAGAAAATATCATAGGCTATGATCTACTAACATGTAGTCTACTGAACATGGTGTATAAATATATCACATGACCATTATTCTCCTCCCCCACAACCAAAAATTGTTTTGTGGATTATTCTCCACCACTATGTCTGTCAATATAACCTTATTCTATGAAGTAATGTAGAATAAAAAATATCTCTACTTCAATATGTCAGTAAAATATGAACCCGGAAGTACCCATCATGAACTATGCTAATAGAGTATTGAATGACATTGATAAGACTCAATGAATACTTAGTGAATCATATTCTACACTTATGTAGATAAAAATCTCATTTAGGTTCATAGATCATAGTGTCTCTCAAAATATTCCCCTTAGAAGAGATTCTCTAACTCATATTATGAAATGGTTTCCTCAAGATGAGTTTGAATCACAAAACTCAAACATCACATAATGTTCCAGGTAGTTTACTAGTTATTAAAGAATAATTTAGATAAAAGGTGAAATATCCTTGTGTATAACCATATTATTTCTAAAAAAATCACTTATATACAATAGGATTATTCTAGTAAACAATGTATATAACCATATAATATTTCACAACCATAGGAAGTTATACTTATTGATCAATGGGGTGAAGTACCACTCACTACCCACCTAGAGGTAAATCCACCTCAACAAGCACATATAACTAAGATCCATCAATATAATGATCAATGTCATGATCATTTCAAGGAATACATATCGGTTTTCTACATTGTAGAATCTTGAAATAATTATTTTTTACTTTTCTAAATAGTTCATGACTGAGAAGTCTTTTATAAAAGGAAATGGAACCCTAGACCCAACTATTATATGATATATATATCATTATTCTCGTAATGATATGTGCCTTGGAGTACTAATTTGACAAATGGTTTTTCAATGTGATAGTTAATATATATGTTAGGTTCCACATCATCAATGGGATTCTTAGTTTAAGATCCAAACACATGACACTTAAACAAAAATTCTCTAACTCCCAAACAATCCTAACAGTTATTCGATCTGTAAAGTCCGTCATTGGAGAACCTATCCTCAAATACAACATTGACACTACTCTACCCTTTAGGGACTTCTAGGAAGGTAGTATGCTAATAGTGGAACAACAAGACCACCACTAATAGGCCATGGGATGGTTTCTAGTCCGTAGTAGGAAAGTCAAAGAGATTGTTGTCCATAACTTAATGCACCTATAAAAACAAATGCATATATCACTATACACACCAGATTAATTACAAATTTTAATAATATAAAATAATGAAATCATAAAAAACCTATATAGTCCAAAAAATTATTATGAATGAACATATCCAATTTACAATCGAAAAAATACTATGTGAACAACAAAACGTGTGTCAAATTTTAAAATAAATGATATTATTATCTCAATATAAAACCTTGAATGAAAAATTACAATTTTTTTCCTCTTTCACCAAACACCATTAAGAACCACCTTTACTGAGACAACATAGATATCTATTGAACATCCTATTTTACAAATAAGAAACATCACAAAATGGAAGTTCCCACATGGGTATGAGAATATAAATACCAAGTAATACAATATGATATCACCCAAATGTAAATAATGAACATTTAATTAGATCAAAAGAATAATCATGATGGTAGCAGGGAAGAAGAACCAATATATGTACAATTGGTTTAGCAATAATTAGAGTGTGGTATCAATCTTCATAGCTAACCAATGGTTTTTTACTGAATATCAATGCCTTAAATGTATATTTTTCATTAACCTATGTAATTTCTCTATACCTATAGTAGAGGATCATGGACACCTAGATATTTATATGGACCTCAACCCCATGGGTCGATCCAACTCCTATCCCAAGATCAATAGTTATGGGGGCTACTAATTATATTGATAGAGGATCTTGTGGCCCTTAATTGTATATAGGATACCATACCAATATGATTTAAAAATAGAGTACCCTTTGAAGAAAATACATTGGGGATTTCTAACACTATCTAATGATTTTAATATATAACTTCATATTGATAAAACTCTCTAATTAGAGTGGGTTTCTATGCATTATGAACTATTTATACCAAACAAATATCACTATAATGACGATGCAATCAATATTTCTTATATGAAATTTATTATCAACTATGTATTCATAAATAATAACCATCACATTTCAATATAACTTTTTCTCAAAGTGGACTACTTGAAGGCCCCAAATATTTAATATGGAAAGTACATGTATGAAAAAAGGAGTACATAGCCAAACACCCCATGTCATCAAACATGGAATGCACTAACACAAACATGGAGTGTTTAATAAAAATATCGAACAGTTTTTAATGATATCCATAGTGTGTTTTTCGTGGATCATAACTTGTTATCATGTCTCTCACTGAGTCTTTTATACCCAGTTAACACAACATGAGATCCATTCCACAACGTATGCATTATCACATGAGAACCCTGGAATTTACTTTTATTTTAGTTTCAGCTTGAAAAAAAATTTACCACAATATATGATCCCGACTACACAAATGTCTGATATTTAACTCTTACTTATACACTAATTCCACATGAATGTGACACATTGAAAATGTTCTTCCAAAATACCCACTGTATTGTTAGGTTTCATCATGAAAGTTCATCTTTTCTATCTTGATTCATTACTATAATGTTCTTATCCATAAATATACAATGATAACAACATTATTCACTAACTGACATCAATTACTTAACAAAAATAAGATTCTAGCCTCCCACTTTTATAAAATTGATCCACCTCCCACTCTTTGAGTCATTGAGGTATAAAACTTTAATATTCCATCACCCCATGGATATCCAGAGCTTCCTTCACCATATTTTTTATTATGATCCAATGTTTTTAATCAACAATAATAACATATGAACTAAAAAATGATCACACAATCATTTTTCACATAACATATCATGGATATCTAATTTATTCAATCAATGAAAAATGTTAATTTGTTATCTAAATTGAATACCCCTGATAAAGGCACATTGAAACGAAGGAGAAATAGATAACCCAAAAAAGGTTTTGAAATTAATAATGGTAACACATAGCTACTCAATCATAGATGATATTAATAAAATAGTCATGAAACCAATGAATATTCCAAATCCTAATAATATCAATGTTCCTAATTCTAGTAATAGAGTAAATTTAATAGTTTCATTCATGGTTTTGACATGGATTAAATATAGGTAGAAATAATTCATGTACAATATAACGTAATTACATGGGGTAGATGAAAAAAACTAGTAACCATACTTCGAGGATGGATTAATCGCTAAAGATTAACACATCCATGTTCATGTCAATGACATGTTCAAATGAATTTTATCACCAATCCATGAACCATACTCATTCCTCATCGAAGTTTCACCCTATGGAGGTGTAACTCAGTCTCAATATCCTAGGGTTTTTAAATTATCCCTATATAATGAATATAATTAGCATTATATAGATATTTTATATTTTAAAATTCTAATTAGTTAATTAATGTAATTTTTTCATTTAATTATTCTAACATCCACCCAAGACTAAACATCTGTTAGTGTTCAGATATGAACAATACATATATCATACTTATGGTGAAACCCACTTTATGGATTAGAGGAAATAAAGTTTTAACAAATAAAAGACTTCATTCAGTTTAAAATACATTATTTTTAAAATTATTCACATGTATGAGTTAATATATATAATATAATTAAAATATTAAACATTGGGAACCATAAATTCAAAAATATATTTACAACATAATGACTAACTCTAAAAATATTATTTATAATTTTCAAATGATTAAACTAAAAAAACAAGAGCTGTTACATGCTAACCATTTAGTTTTGTAATAACTAATAATATTACCAATTTTTTTATGGTGTTCTAGGAGTTAAACATGTTTTTATATTCTCACCCCCAAGGGGGAGTTTCACCCACAAAATATGGGTTTAATGTATATAATCTATTAATTTTTTATAATCTTGGTGGACATATTGGAAGTGTTTTGGGAGATTATGGGTACTTGAAGGTGAAAGAAAAATTTAGAGTCCATGATAATAGTTTCTTCATACATGGGTGGTCATTTATCATTCAAATCCCACTATGTTTTATATACCCAAATATAATTTTCTTTATTATCAACATTTTTATTATCTTCCTACATTTATGAACATTTTTTATGGTTATAAGTTGTAAAAATAAATTTTAAAATTTTAGTTATAATTATTTAATTTTTTTACTTATTATATTTTAAATAGTGATGTGTTTTTTTCAATATTAGAATTATGCGAAGGACTCTATATTGTTTAATACACTAACATAAAGATAATCACCAACCACTAGCCTCATGAATATAATTATTAGAGTCACACATACTATACTAAAATCCTATGAATAGACTCTGTGGGTTTTTTTTAAGTCATATTTGTATCGGGGTTGGGTGATCATATTGTTTTATTTTGTAGATAAAAAATATGAAATATTTTTTATAGAATATATAGAACCATTTTTAATGATCACCATTTTTTATAAGTTTTATTATCTATGTGTTTGAATTGATTATTTGTTCCTCCTTCACATAGATCCTCATATAAGTTGTAATAATCATGGTTTATCTTTTTAATTGACAGATAACACTATATAGTCAACAATTAGGGAACAGTTGGTAGGATCATGATGTACCCATATATAAAAATGTTATTTCTATCACTGAATATATTAGGAATTATTATTCAATCTGGATACCAAGTCATGGGATTCAAAACCCTTAATGTGTTTGGATTGTCACTTTCACCTATATTACAAGAAACAGACCCACCACCAATAGTGCATGAAAAAATTACCACAGCCAAGCATAAATGAAATATTCAAGTGGATAGAGAGATGTGGTTCTACATAGTATGAGTGTACATTATGTGAATTTCAGATAAAAAATCATTAGTTCTAAGGTGATCCTGACCCCCATAGAGAAATGGTTTAGCCCAATGATATTACTCTGGTGTTCCTATTAGTTTTACCACCAACCTAATAGTTGTTGGTAATCATATCTCACCTTATCTAAATTGTAGAGCCAGCTGTGGACTTTGATCATCTAACCTAATTCTTAGGTAACTCTTTAATTGATAATGTTTGATCATTATATTCATGACGAGTAATAAAAAATTATATTGTGGATGATATTTATTTATATTTTATCAAACCCCAAATTTGATTGATATTGTATCTCGTAGTTTCCTTCAAGGATCATAGATCTCATGAGTTATTATTTGGATATGGTTAAAGAATGATTCCATCAAGAAAGGATTTTAAATCCATTCCAACATAGAGACATGGAATAATATTTTGTTACTTTAGTTGTCCCCACTAAATTCAAGGTTCTACAAATGGACCTTGTAATCAATGTAATTTTAGATAGGGAGTATTTAGTAACTAGAGTTGGAAATAGTTATTTAGGATATAAGTCATCAATTATGATTTAATATCACTAGGTGTCATGAAATAAATACCTTAGGAATTAGAAAAAACATTTTTAATCCCATTGATCCATAGAACATGAATCTCATGTTGATCTACCAGACTATAATATATGATTTTATAAAACATTAGTGAATTTTGCAACATTTCATAACACTGCCTAACCTAGAATACAATAAAGGGATGTTCTGAACTAGTTAGTTCAAAATGTTAATGATAATAATTTCATCTCGGACTAGCCCTTGGGGGATAGGAAGGTCATAATGGAGGCTGTTGTAAGGGATTATATAGTGTTTAACATGGAGTAGGTTCTATTAATGTATGTGACTATGATCCACATACGAAATAACCACCCTTAGGTGTTCCCCACATGGATCATGGAGTCATCAACTAAGGGTGTGACTCGATATAAGGGACAAAGGGATATGAATTAGAATTTAATGACATGATTTTTCGTATGATCAGTTTCTTCTATTATATATAACACATAATGAACTCCTATGATGATGAATACCATGTTATATCGACAAAAACATAGTGTGATGATTTTTATGGCCTTGGTTTCTGGAGATTATAAATGGAAGTTATCACATGGTAACCCATGTCGGATGATAGCGAATGATTTCAATTACAACTAAAAGGAATTATTAAGATATCATATCATATGGGATTAATCCCTAATAATTAATCCTTGTAATGTATTAGTTTTCCTTAATATATATCAAGATTGAATTTAATGTTCATAGGGTTTTATGGTTTATAGAAGAATGATCTATATATAAATTTACTCATGACTATGTCCTTTATTAAGGTTCATTGTGTCCTATAAATAGGATATTCTAATCAATCACTAATTTTCTTGGTAGAATGTATTTTTTTACATCATCTTATCTAGAAAATCATCTTCTGGTAGTTTAAGAGATTTTTCTGATTTATATCTAGAGGTTAATATTTGTTTTTACCATTTAATAGGGAACAATGTATATTGTCATTCCCTAATGAACACTGTGATCTCCTAATAAGATTATAAATGGACTACACTATACCCATTGTGTTGAAGGTATAGTTTATAGGTCCATATTGATAAGTGTTGCATGAAACCTAATGTGGCCATAAGTGAAAGTCCAATTGTATTTTCCAAAGCATTGAATACGATATTAAGGCACCTTACATACAGTATCCTCCTAAATTAGGTGACATTTAAGAAAAAATAACCTCTTCCAAGATCTATGGTAACATCCAAAGTAAATAAAGAATAATACATTTTCATATTTATTAATATTTGTCAATTAAATACTAATTTTACTTTAAAGGGGATGCTATGTTCGACGGTGTAGCTAATACGCAACAACAGGTTTCATTGAAATCTTATGTTGCACACAACGTTGGGTCATACTGAAAAATAACAATATAATATTATTTTAAATAGTAGATAATGACTAGATATTGTATTGGTGGGAATGAATATAACTAACTACAATATTATTATTCATGTTTTTTAAATGTTTTTACATTTATCCAATAAAATTTTGAGTCTTAAAATTTTAATGAATCTAATTTTAAGCATAAATACACTAATATTATTTAAAAGGTAGATTTACCACCTTTTGGGGGAGAACCCTCTTTAAATATAGTTTTGGTCAGTTTTATATGTTCTATTTGAAAAAATAAAATTCTTCTTTAGAATGTGGACATAAAAATTAACTTTGGGTAAATTTTTGTTATTTTTCTAATAAAGTTCATTTTTGAATAGATAGTGCAAAATACTGCATTTTAATTCAAAAATGACTTCTAATCTAATTTATTTATATGGTTATATTATATTTTTAAATGTTTTTAAAATTTAATTAGATTATATTTGAACCATTTCACCCAATTTTGGTTATTATAAGCAATTTTACATTGAAATTGAACATAAACAAGTATCAATCTTTTGATAGTTAATATTTCTTAAAAACATGATTTTTGTTTTGACAACGGGAAATAATTTTAAATTAGTTAAAAAAAATTTTCTGTTTTTAATTTGTTAAAATATAAATCATTTTAGAATTTAGAATATCAAATATAGCTTGGGCTGAATTTTTGGTATTTTTCTAAAAACCTTCAATTTTTTATGAATAGGGAAAACACTGAGTAGTTGTTAAAAAACCGACTTTTTCATTTAAATGAAATTTTACCGCTTTTGTTAATTGTATTTCAAAAATATGACATACAATTTTGTTATCATTAAGTAAATTTTTTTTTAATAAGATGAAAATAATTTTTTAATGAATAGTAACTTTTGAATTTTATTTTCTGCGGTTAAAAGTAAATAGAGTAATTCAAGGTAAAAATAATAATATAATAATATAATATTACCTTAACACTTGTCCTAACATTATTATATGAGTCATGTCCAACCATTAAAATCCTTGGGTGATATTCTTGGCCTTTTTTATCCATTTGGGTAAGATATTGACATTAATAACTTTTTATTTAAAGTAAAAATAAATATATCATAAACATGTAATGTTTTGCTAAAACAATTTTAATGTGTGGTTATATAATTGATATATTTGACTATAAATATTAATTATAAATCTAAAAATATTTACTACATCATGGTATTTTGTTTATAATTTTTATATATCAAATATATAAGTTTATTTATGACACAATAATGATGTCATGTTTACCTCATTAATGAATGATTTAAATAAATAAGATTATAAAAATTAAAAACAAATATACAAAACCTATCCAATTATTATTAAATGATATTATTTAAAACAAGATTCATCTTATCTTTGACTTTAACAAGTTTTGGACCTTTAAAATTAATTTTATAATAAAATAATATTTTCAAACTTTCCTAAAGAGCCCCTCCTCCCCATTATAAAAGGCTCTCAGCTCTAACCAATTACTCACACCTCTCAATCCCCTTGGCTCGTCCAAAATCTACCCAAATAAGCTCTATATATTTCTATCTTCCACCTATAATCCTTACCTTTGGAAGAGATCACTTTAAGAAATCGTTTTTGTTCAAACCAAAGGGAGTTACCCGATTTAAAGGTAACGTCTTCTCTTAAGTTCTTTTCTATTATTTTACTTCTACAACCCCCTAAACTCTTTTTATTACATTATTTTATAACAAAACCATTATCCTAAATATACTAGTTTTTTGATATGATAAATATTCAAACTACACTTACACACACCTCCATCTAATGGGTAATGAACATACTGTTTCTGTGGACGGGTAACTACTGCCTCACGGAACGGTGATTATTCAATCTTCTCCTACCACCACTTATGGTGGCCATTAAGATGGAACCGTATACACATGTAATATATATTTTATTAATATTTTCTCTATAGATATGTATTTTTATTTTATAATATACCTTTATGGTTTTCATAATGGGTAAATATGATAATTTCATTTGAGGAAGTGCGGACTACCACCCCCTCAAAGTGCTATGACTCATTCATGCCATATTTTGAACATATAAAATATGTAATTAAAGAAATTATATATGATATAATAGTGGAATTATAATATAACTATGTAAAATTAATTTTTTATCCCATTAAATATGAAATATAAATGAAAATTGTGTTCGTGTGTACGTACGGCTTACCGTCTCCATGAACGGTGCATTTCATTTCTTACCTCCAAATGTTATGTAATATTATAAATACATATATATATATAAAGGATATATATTTTATATATGATATCTAAATATTTAAAATCATTCTATAGATAACGTACTTTTGACCACATGAACAACTAGTAATTATAAGAAGTTCATTTTTTGACTCAAGTACCAAATATCTACAAAACGACCATTATTAACTGAAATGATTGCATAATTTTAATAACATGGTAATAAGTGATATAAAAGGAATAATAAACACGAAAACGGTTCTTAAGAAATTATAAATTAACATTCATTTATTATTTAGGAGATTAAAAATCGAATGGGTCAAGTCAGACATGAGGTAAGGGGTTTCTTATCTCACTTTAAATTCCATGAGATTTTCATTGTTCACCACTTGTTTATTAAATGTTGTGTATTTTGTAATTCCATTTGAAATATTTTATCATTATTCTATTGATATTCTTGGTATTTTTTGATTCATTTTGTGTTTATTAACTTTTGGTCATACGACTCGATTGATTACAACGTGGTAAGGGGTTTTCATCTCACTGTTTATTACCGTGAGATTCGTATTCTATTTTCCACTATTTACTTTTGTGTGGTGTATGTATTACCCATGATTATATTAATTGTGTAATATACTTTACCTTATGGGTATTTACATCTTTATTGTATGATTCTTCCTTCATGGGGTGTATGTTTCATAAGTTACCAAATCGGTAAGGGAACCTTTCACCATACTCTTTTAGTCAAAGGATTCTTTTATGTCATGTCTTTTAATTTACTTTTTACTATGTTGTGATATGTTATTTTATATAATTATTACACTAAATTTAATTTCCATGTAATGAGAGACCCTTTTCTCTCTCATAAATTCATTTTCTGAATTTTAAAGTGACATTGTTAGGCTGTCAAATTTCTGTAAAAGAACTTCTTAACCCAATTTCCATTTTCTGAGTTTATCTTCTACTCCTTGATTATTGTCATGCAATGAATATGTGTGAATGAACTCTGATTGTATTAAACGTAATATCCACTTATGTTTGTTGTATTTTTATTTGTTACACATAATTATGTCATTGCTTTGTCCTTAATATAAGGATATGATCTTTGCAAGGGAATTATCAATTTACATCCCATTGAGACTTATTTTTTGTTATACACCAATTCACTTTAATATGGTGTATATACTACCCTTTGACATACTATATCATTAATATATTTATTCTCATGATATTATAAGCTTTGATTAATTTTATTCCTCAATTATTTGTATTCAAGCATCTCTTATTTGGTTAAAAACTATTTAACTAAAATATTTTTTTAAATGTTTTAAAGATTTATTCTTATAAATATTTTTCATTAATGTCCATTTTTTAAAAATGGTTTTAAGGATTTATTTACATATACATGAATGTTTTGAAATTAATATTTTCTTCAAAAGCTTCAAAGTGGTATGGGACACTTTGATTAAAAAATCTCATTATTAAATTTTTTGAGTGGTTTTGAAAATGGTTTGATAAATAATTGATAATTTCAATATCTAGAAATGATATATTATGATTGAAATGTGGAAATGTTATCTTTACATTATTCTTGTTTTATGTGTTATGAATATATTATGGTTATTGGTCATTTTTACGCATATGGGTGGTTCCACGATAAACCTAGGGCGGGTGAGCCCAAGATAGCTCTCTAATGCATTGGGTAATGTGACGGAGGTAAACGTTAATGTTTCTCCTAATAGATTTTGGTAATATACTGTGATTGGAATTCCAAATGTAACTCCCTACATAGCAGTGAAAGATACAATTTAACTATATTATGGAAGCCACAAGTTAACTTTTTGATTTAGGATTTCTATGTATTATTCATAAATCTTGTGATTTCATAAGGTATGTTTTGATTAAAAAGTATGGTTTCATTGATTTTTATTTATTGATGGGATAATGTTTTCCTTCCTTATTTTATAACCCTTGCTGATATTTTGATTCTCATCCCATGTTTTGAAATGTTTTTCCCAGGACTTAATGATGAATAGGGTCATGGATGATATCAAGGAAAAGTCATGCTCTCTAAAACATGGAACTTGACATGTTTCTTTTTTTTTATGAGTTTTTATTTTATGAAAAAAAATGGATATTTAGAAGAAGTGTCTGATTTTTAATTTTTGAGATGTAATAGTTATGGTCTAATTCTATAATGCTTTAAACCTGAAAATATCCTCAATGTGAATTATTCACTTAATTCAAGATTATGTAATGATTAAGGTTGTGTCCTTATAGTTGGTATTAGAGGTTGGTTTATATAACATTAGAGGATATGATGTTATTTAATCATAAGTTACATGACAATAATGGTTAGCATATTAGAAAGACTCAGAGTTATTTTAGAGGTGATAAATGGTTATTACATTTTGTGGTTTAAAATAAAAGGTATTAGATAACCTTAGAGGGTAAAATATGTTACGGTAATTTTTGAGGAATTTTTCTCTTTTCTTGGATGTTATAAAACTATATCATATTTTTTCAAAAAGGGAAACGTGAAGACCATGTTACAACCCATCGCGTCGGAAAAATTTACAGGAATCGAACCCACCACCAAAGTGCGATTGGGATTTTTTTCCTACCATTGGACAATGAGTAGTCCCTGGTTAATATGACAAATTCATTTTATTTAAATGATTTTATGGATCAAGAATAAGTTGATTTGGGTTATTATGATTTAACAAATAGACATCCATAGTATAGGAAAATTATTTGGTGATTAAGTGATAAAAGTTATTTTGGAAGACATTCTCTCTTTTAAGAACACTATATGCTTAAAGAAAAATAGAATACCATCGGATTTTATATGTGGAGTAATGATTGAAATATTATTTTGTAAGAATATATGTTTTCTTGTAGACATAAATTGATTTGGGTTATTTATGGAAATGATTAACCTATCATAGAGAATATGTGATTAGGTTAATTACACTTCAGTGTGAGACTTTAAGATTAGTCTATGTTTTTGAAGATAAATATTAAGATATATTGTGGAAGACTATGTGATTAAATCCTTCTGAGTTTGGGGTTCCCATATTAGTTTGGATTATTTTGAAGAATTTTAAGTACAATTGTATATTGAATGGCCTTTCTTGACCTTTGGGTAATTTTTGTTGAATATTTGAGATCAAGAGTAGTATTTCTACTTATAAAGGATTATCCATTTGGGGATTATCTAATATCGTACTAACCAATTTTGGTTTTGGTTAATGTATAAGGATAGGGGGAATATATGGTTCTTATTTTTTGGATCATGTTATTCTCTAGAAGTTAATTCTAACACTTTTTATGTAACCAATTCATCTGGAATACTCATCATTTGGAGAAAAGATGAGTTTGTGGTAGAAATTTTGTAAATGATAAAAGTATACATGTCAAGTAAGTAAGTTTCTTTATGCTATTATTAAATCTCGTAAATAATTTTTATAAATTTATTAAAAGTATCTTAAAACAAAAACGTTTTCCATTTACTTTTCCTGCTGGGAAACCCATGACAATTTAACCCATCACAAATTTGGGGTTTTCTTGTTGTTTACTTTCTCATAATCATATTTTCTATAACTCCGCATCTGAACTTGACACTTATTCTCTCCTCCATATCCATGTTTTCATGGAATCCAAGTATGGGTTATCTTGGGTGACCTTTGTACTTATCTTTATTTCTTTTAAAGTGATAGTTTTATTTACTCTTTTTCCAATGTGGGACTTTTAATGCCCAATTTTAAAATTGTGAGGACGTAATTTCCAAAAGGGGTGAAGGATGTAACATCCCAAGTAAATAAAAAATAATATATTTTCAATTTTATTATTATTTTTAAATTAAATATTAATTTTCCTTTAAAGGGGATGTTATGTTTAATGGCGTACCTGATACGCAACAATGAGTTTCTTTGAAATCTTACGCTGCAGACAACGTTGGGTCATACTGAAAAATAATAATATAAAATTAATTTAAATGGTAGTTAACGCCTAGTTTTTGTATTATAGGGAATGAATAGAACTAACTAAAATATTATTATACTTGTTTGTTAATTTTTTTTACATTTTTCCAATAAAACTTAAAGGTTTAAAATATGAATAAATCTAATTTTAAGCCTAAATACTCTAATATTCTTTAAAAGGTCAATTTACCACCTTTTGATGGAGAACGCTCTTTAAATCTAGTTTTGGTCACTTCTATATGTTTTATTTGACAAAATAAAATTATTCTTTTAAATAGGGACATCAAAATTTACTTTGGTTAAATATTTTGTATGTTTCTGATAATGTTCATTTTTTTGATGAATAGTTAAAATACTGCATTTTAATTCAAAACTACCTTTTAATATAATTTATTTATAGGCTTAGATTATATTTTTTAAGTGGTTTTAAAGTTTAATTAGATTACATTTTTACCATTTAATCCAATTCTGGTCATTTTAAGTAATTTCACTTTGAAATTGAACATAAACATGTGTCAATCTTTTGATTGTTAATATTTCTTAAAAACACGTTTTTTGTTTTGAAAATGAAAAATAATTCTAAATTAAGTAATGATACCTCTATTTTTTGAATTTGGTAAAATAGACATTATTTTTTAATTAAGAATATCAACTTTATCTTTGGGTGAATTTTTGGTATTTTTCTGAAAATCTTCAATTTTTGATGAATAGTGTAAACAATGAATAGTAGTTAAAAACCGACTTTTTCATTTAAATGATATTTTACCTCTTATGTGAATGTAATTTCTAAAATTAAACACACATGGTTGTTATGAGTATGTAAAATTTGGTTCAGTAAGATGAAAATATTCTTTGGTAAATAGTAACTTTTGACTTGTATTTACCGCAATTAAAGGTAAATAGGGCAATTCAAGGTAAAAATAATATTATAATAATATAAAATTATCTTAACACTTTTCCTAACCTTATTTGATGAGATAGACGACCATTATAGTCCTATTGTGATATTTTCTTCCTTTTAATACCATTTGGTTAAGATAATGACATTAATAACTTTTTATTTAAAGTAAAAATTAAAATATCATAAACATGCATTGTTTTGCTAAAACATTTTTAAGGTGGGGTTATATAATTGATATATTTGACTATAAATATTAATTATAAAGATAAAAATATTTCCTAAATCATGGTATTTTATTTATAATTTTTAGATATCAAATCATTAAAATTATTTATGACACAATAATGATGATGTGCTTACCTCATTAATGAATGATTTAAATAAATAAGTTTATAAGAAATACACAATATCGAAAACCTGTAAAATTATTATTGGATGATTTTATTTTGATAAAACCACATCTTATATTCTACTTTAATATTTTTTGGACCTTTATAATGAGAAAATCATTATATAATAAAATAATATTATCAAACTTTCTTAAAGAGACCCTCCTCCCCTTATAAAAAGCCTTCACCTCTAACCCATTAATCACCCCTCTCAATCCACTTGTATTGTCCAATATCTACCAAAATAAGCTCTAAATATCCCTATATTCCACCTATAAACCATAACTTAGGCCGAAATCACTTCAAGAAATCCTTTTGGTTCAAACCAAAGTGAGTTACCCGATTTAAAGGTAACATCTTCTCTTAATTTCTTTTCTTTTATTTTACTTTTCCAACCCCCAAAATTATTTTTATACCTTTATTTAATAAAAAAACTAGTATCCCTAATATACTAGGTTTTCTTTATGATAAGTATTCAAACTAAACATACACACACATCCGTCTAATGGGTAAAAACATATTGTTTCTATGGACGGCGAACTACCTCCTCACGAAACAATGATTGTTCAATCTTCTCCTACCACCTCTTATGGTTGTCATTAAGATGACACTATATTTACATGTAATATATATTATATTTATATTATCTCTATAATTCTGTATTTTTCATTTATATCATACATTTATGGTTTCCATAATGGGTAAATACGATAATTTCATTTGAGGAAATGCGGACTACAGCCCCCACAAAATGATATGACTCATTCCTGTCATACGTGGAAAATATAAAGGATGGAATTAATAAAATTATATATGATATTATATTGGAATTATAATATACCTTTGTATTATTATGTTTTCGTTCCATTAAATATTAAATTGAAATGAAAGTAGCGTTCATGCGTACGTACGACTTACCATCTCCATGAACAGTGCATTTCATTTCTCACCTCCAAATGTTATGTAATAATATAAATACATATATATAATGGATATATATGATATATATTATATCTAAATCCTTAATATCATTTTGTATATAATGGAATTTTTACCACATGAACAACTTATAATTATAATAGGTTCTTTTTTTGACTGAATTACCAAATATCGACAAAACAACCATTATTAACTTAAATGATTGCATAATTTTTATAACATGGTAATATGTGATATAAAAGGAATAATAAACTTGAAAAAATTTCTTAATAAAGTATAAATTAACTTTATTTTATTATTTAGGAGATTAAAAAACAAACGTGTCAAGTCGGACACGATGTAAGGGGTTTCTTATCGTACTTTTAATTCCATGAGATTTCCATTGTTCACTAATTATTTATCGCATGTGGTGTATTGTCTACTTCAATTTGATATATATTATCATAATTCTATTTATATTCATGGTATTATGTGATTCATTTGGTGGTTATTAATTTTTGGTTATACGACTCGATTGATTACAACGAGGTAATGGGTTTTCATCTCACTTTTTATTCCTGTGAGATTCATGATATATTTTCCATTATTTCCTTTTGTGTGGTGTATTTATTTACCATGATTGTATTCCTTGTGGAATATAATTTACCTTATTATTATTTACATCTTAATTTTATGATCTTTCTTTCATGGGGTGTATGTTTTGTAAGTTACCAAATCACTAAGGGAACCTTTCACCATACTCTTTTAGTCAAAGACTTATTTTATGTCATGTCTTTTAATTTATATTTCCTTATATTGGGATATTTTATTCAATATCCTTATTTCTGTAAATTTTATGTCCATGTGATGAGAGACCATTTTCTCTCTCATCAATTCATTTTCTAAATTTTAAAGTGACGTTGTTAGGCTGTCAAATTTCTATAAAGGAACTTCTTAACCCGATTTCAATTTTGGGGTTAATCTTATACTCCTAGATTATTGTCAAGATATGAATGTGTGAGAATGAACTATGATTGTTTTACACTTAATATCAACTTATATTTGGTGTATTATTATTTTTCACACATAATTATGTCATTGATTTTACTTTAATCTAATGATATGATCTTTGCAAGGGACTTTTCCCGAATTACATTCCATTGAGACTTATTTGTTGTTATACACCAATACACTTTTATATGGTGTATATACTTCTATTTAAAATATTATATCATGAATCTATTTATTCTCAGGATATTATAAGCTTTGATGAATGTAATTCCTCAATTATTTGTATTCAATCATCTCTCATTTGGTTATGAACTCTTTAATTTAAATATTGTTTTAAATGTTTTAAAGATTTATTATTCTAAATCTTTCTCATTTATATACATGTTTTAAAAATGGGTTTAACAATTTATTTACATGGACATGAATGTTTTTAAATTAAAATTTCTTTCAAAAGAATTAAAGTGTTATGGGACACTTTGATTCAAAAATATCTTTATTAAATGTTTTAAATGGATTTGAAAATAGTTTGATAAAGAAATGATATTGTCAATATCTTTAAATGATATATTGTGATTGCAATGTGGAAATTTCATCTTTCTTTTATGATTATTTTATGTGTTATGAATATGTTATGGTTATTGGGAATTGTTTATGAATATGGGTGGTTCTATGATTAACCAAGGGAGGGTGAGACCGAGATAGCTCTCTAATGCATCGGGTAACATCACGGAGGTAAACATTAATGTTTATCCTAATAGATTTAGGTATTATACAATTATCGGTATTCCAAACATAACTACCTATGTAGCTATGAAAGATACATTGTAAGTATGTTATGGATGCCACAAGTTACCTCTATGATTGATTATTTCTTTGTATTATTCATAAATCTTGTGATTTCATAAGGTATGTTATGATTAAAAAGTATGGTTTCATTGATTTTTATTTATTGATGGGATAATGTTTTATTTCCTTATTTTATAACCCTTACTGAGCTTTTTATGTTAATCCCATGTTTTGAAATGTTTTTTATAGGACATAAAGATGAATAGGGTCAAGGATGGGATCAAGGAAAAGTCATGATGTCTAAAACATGGAACTAGAAATGTTTCTTTTTTAAGAGTTTTTATTTTACAAAAAAAATGGAAACTCAACAGAAATTTCTACTTTTTAATTTTTGACATGTAATAGTTATAGCCTAACTCTCTAAAGCTCTAAACCTGAAAAGATCCTCAATGTGAATTATTGACTTAATTCTAGATTATGTAATGTTTAAGGTCGGGTCCTTATAGTTGGTATCAGAGGTTGGTTTAGATAACATTAGAGGTTAGGGTGTAATTTAAGCATAAGTGGCATGACCATAATGGTTAGCATATTAAAAAGATTCATAGTTATTTTAGAGGTGATAAATGGTTATTAAATTTTGGGGTGCAAAATGAAAGGTATTAAATAACCTTTGAGGATAAAATAGGTTATGGTTATATTTGTGGAATTTGTCTCTTTTTCTGTATGTTATGAAATTATATAATTTTTTTTAAAAGGGACAACACACATACCAGGTGACATCCCATCGCATTAGACAAAGCTATAGGAATCGAACCCATAACCAAAGTGCGATTGGGATTTATCGCCTACCACTAGACTATGTGAAGTCCAAGGTTAATATGACTAATTCATTTTAGTTAAATTATTTTATGGATCAAGAGTAAGTTTATTTGGGATTTTATTTATCATTAAATGTACATCCTTAGTATAGGAAAATGATTACGAGATTAAGTGATAAAGGTTATTTTAGAAGACATTCTCTCTTTTAGGAACACTGTATATTTAAGGAAAATAGAATAATATGGGATTTAATTTGTGGAGTAATTGTTGAAATATTATTTTGGAGGAATATATGTGTTTATTGTGGAAATAAAGTGATTTAGGATATTTTTGGAAATGATTGACCTATCATAGGGAATATTTGATTTGGTAAATTATACATTAGTATGAGACTTTAAAGGTAGTTGATGTTTTTTAAGATAAATGTAATGATTTACTATGGAAGACTATGTGATTAAATATTTCTATGTTTTGGGTTTAGATCATAGTTTGGATTATTTTGAATAATTTTATGGGTAATTTTATATTTAATGGTCTTTCTTAAACATTGGGTACTTTTTGTTGAATTTTTTAGATTAAGAGTACTATTTCTTATAATAAAGGATTATAATTCTGGGGATTATCCGATCTCGTACTAACAAATTTTGGTTTTGGTTAATATATAAAGATAGGGGAAATATATGGTTAATATTTTTTGGATCATGTTATTCTTTATAAGTTGATTGTAGCACTTTTTATGTGACCAAGTCATCTTGAATACTCATCGTTTGGAGGAATGATTAGTTTGTGGTAGAAATCTTATAAATGATGAAATTCTACATGTCAATTATGTAAGTATCCTTATGTTCTTATTAAATATCATAAATAAATTCTCCCACATTATGAAAAGGTACCTAAAACAAAAACATTGTTTGTTTACATTTCCTGCTGGTAAAACCATGACCGTTTAACCCATCACAAATTTGTGATTTTCTTGTTGTTAACTTTCTCTTTATCTTGTTTTCTATCACTCTGTATCAGAACATGACACTTATTCTCTCCACTATATCCATGTTTTCATGGAATACAAGTATATGTTATCTTGGGTGACCTTTATACTTATCATTATTTCTTTTAAAGTTATAGTTTTATTGACTATTTTTCCTATGTGAAACTTTTAATGCCAAATTTTAAAATTGCGAGGGCGCAATTTCCAGAAGGTGGAAGGACGTAACATCCCATGTAAATAAAGAATAATAAATTTTCATATTTATTAATATTTGTGAATTAAATATTAATTTTACTTGAAAGGGGATTCTTTGTTCAATGGTGTATTCGATATGCAACAACGAGTTTCTAGGAAATCATACATTGCACACAACGTTGGGTCATACAAAAAATTAATAATATAATATTATTTTAAATAGTATTTAACTCCTAGTTGTTGTATTTAATGTAATGAATATAACTAACAACAATATAATTATACATTTTTGTTAAATGTTTTTACATTTATCCAATAAAATTTAGATTCTTAAAATGTGAATGAATCTAATGTTAAGCATAAATTCTCTAATATTTTTTAAAAGGTCGATTTACTGCCTTTTGATGGAGAACCCTCCTTAAATATATTTTTTGTCACTTTTATATGTCTTATTTAACATAATGAAATTATTCTTTAGAATAGGGAAATCAAAATTCACTTTGGTTAATTTTTTGCTATTTTTTTGATAAAGTTCATTTTTTTAATGAATAGTGAAAAATACTGCATTTTAATTCAAAACTGCCTTTTAATCTAATTTATTTATAGGGTTAGATTATCTTTTTAAATGTTTTTATTGTTCAATTTGATTATATTTTAACCATTTAATCCAATTTTTGTCATTGGAAGTAATTTTACTTTGAAATTGAACATAGACAAGTGTCAATCTTTTGATAGTTAATATTTCTTAAAAACACGGATTTTGTTTTGACAACGGGAAATAATTTTAAATTAATTAATGAAACTTCTGTGTTTTAAATTTGGTAAAATAGGCATAATTTTTTAATTCTTAATATCAAATATATATTAGGCTGAATTTTTTGTATTTTTCTGAAAACCTTCAATTTTTTATGAATAATGAAAACACTGAGTAGTAGTTACAAAACTGACATTTTCATTTAAATGAAGTTTTATTTATTATTTGAATAGAATTTAGAAAATCCAACATACATTTTTTTTATCATTAAGTAAAATATGGTTCAATAAAATGAAAATAATTTACGGTGAATAGCAACTTTTGACTTTTATTTACCGCGGTTAAAGATAAATAGTGTAATTTAAGGTAAAAATAAAATTGTAATAATATAAATTTACCTCAACACTTGTACTAACCATATTTGGTGAGTCAAGGCGGACCAATACAAACCTTGTGTGTGATTTTTGGCCTTTGAAGTCCATTTGGGTAAGATAATGTCATCAATAACTTTTAATTTAATGTAAAAAAAAATATCATAAACATGTATTGTTTTTCTAGAACAATTTTAAATTGGGGTTATATGATTGATATATTTGAATATAAATATTCATTTTAAATCTGAAAATATTTTCTACATAATGGTATTTTATTAATAATTTTTATACATCAAATAAATAAAATTATTTATGACACAATAATGATGCAGTGTTTACCTCATTAATGAATTATTTAAATAAATAAGATTATAAAAATGAAAAAAATATCTAAAACCTGTAAAATTCTTATTGGATGATTTTATTTCTAACAAGATTCTTCTTATATTTAACTTTAATAATTTTTGGATGTTAGAAACTGAAAATCATTATATAATAAGATAGTATATTTAAACATTCCTAAAGAGCCATGCCTTCCCCTTATAAAAATCCCTCACCTATAACCCATTACTCACACCTCTCAAGCCCCTTGTATTGTCCAACCTATTCCCAAATAATCTCTCAAGATACTTATCTTCCACCTATAATCCTTACCTTAGGCATAGAGTACTTCCAGAAATCCTTTTTATAGCAACACTACTTTTTATTACACACTTAAAATTGATTTATTACATAAAATCTTCACATGATAAAACATAGAATATTGAGAGGTCTAGTATAATTGGGTATTAGGAACATTACATAACATCTTAGAACATAAAACACACAACATATTTATTGAAGACTTCCTTTACATGACCACTACATTCCCTCGTACTTATCATTTCATGGGATAACCTGAGGACAGACATAAGAAAAGGGTGATCTATAAATCCCAGTAAGGGAATAAACATGGAATAACACGAGTAATACAATAAATGTTAGACAATAGGAATATCAATGGATCATAATTGAAACATGAACATAAAGGAATGATAAATCATGATAATCATAACATGGAAATGTGGCAACAACACTTAACAAGGAATTAGCATGAGCCAAGGCTCATTGCACATGGAGCATGAGTAAACCCTCATTGCACATGAATAATGGGTAAAACCTTATTGAACTTGAATTATAATGAGTCAAAACTCATTTCACATGACTTATCATGATACTATACTTTACCCAATGCATTAGAGCGCTATCAGGGCGCACCCTTCTTAAACATTTCATTTCATGCATAAAGGTGCCACATGGATCATATAACATGGAAACAATCAACATCATAACTTATTCCATGATTAAGTAATGTGGAATAAAAAAATGAAAGTACCATTAAATGGGTAAATGTTAATAAAGTTTAATACCCTTCATGGAGACATGGGTATGGTATTCACTATATAATGATCGTGTCTTGGAAAAACATGGTGCAATTTCGGCAGCATAACGACGTGACATAAGGATTCATCAAAATATTTATTGAGATAGAAAATGGCATCTCATCATATTTACATGAAATGGACAGTAATGGGGTCATATGTATAAATGTCCCAACAATAACAATGGAATTTAGATGAATAATTCAAAAGAATTACTTGGATGTAAAAGAGGAGAGAGAAATCCCTCACAGAATTTCAGCATGGTAATAGGTGTACATGGGAGGATTTAATGAGAGAGAAATGGATATCCCATCATCAAAACATAAAGAGGACTTTATGGGGGAGGTTAGAAATCATACCCCAACATTTTTAATTGAAAAAAAAAGGGCATAACAACTTATTGAAAATTAGACAAAAATGAGAAAGGAAGAAATCCCTTACATAGAAGTGTGTTCCCAAAGGCTTGGGAGAGGCTTGAGAGATAATTATTGAGAGATTGGGGCACCATGGAAGGATTATAGAGAGATTAGGGAAGGGGTTGGTCTAACTATAAAGGCTTTGAGTGAAGAGGAAGTGGTAGCATGGGTGGGTTTGTATAGGAAAGGAGAGAGAATTCTTTATTATTTAGGATTGGGACACCTCACATTAAACTAATCAATACCACTAACCAGACCATGGTTATTGCCCACGGTTTTTTCCAAATGGGATTGGAAACCCATATTTTATAATTCCAATGTAATTACTTCTTAAAATAATAGGTTTTCTTATGTGGAGCTGAGTCACACTCTCAATGAAAACAATTTAAAAAGACAAAAGGTTTCATAAGTCTTGGAGGGTCCACAAAAGCTTTGTAAAATAAATAAAACAAATATAAATTCACATTATTTTAATTATAAAACATATATTTTCCGAACATAATGTTTATAGTATTTTATTACCTCACAATTGGGTGATTATGATGTCATAAACCACATTATATATTTAAACGGTATTTAATTTTTACCCAAAAATTTGACTGTCTCAGAAAATCATGAAAAATTCACCATTGGATAATTTCAATGTCCTGATTCCAAAAATAAAATTCATTTTATCTAAATAATTTTATAAATATTTGAATATTTAATTTTAAATAAAAACTAACATTTACCGAAAATTCATGGGTTTTGAAAAAAACAGTTTTCAAACCTTCATAAAAATTAAAATTGCATTGATAAAATTATATGATCATTTGTATTGAATAAAAATTAATTTAATAATTATATTTTATTAAAATTTTATTTAATTAAAAAAACCATTAATTCATCAAAATATATTTCTTAGTTGAATATTAACTAAAAATACTTTTTTTTCTTTAAAAACTATTTACAAAGTAACAATAATAAAATGAGTGCACATTATTTATAAAAAAAATGTACCTTTTCATAGTGTTGGGGTCTTGTTACATAAACCCTTATAACACCCGCATAAGACCAAAGGTTAAGGTGTGTGATGTTATAATACTCTTTGCGTGGCTCGGATAACATTGCTCAGGTAGTCATCTCTATTAACTTCCACTTCTCCCGTAGTCAGTTCCGCTCAAGCTTAACGTATTCAAGATCAGCTTGGGCTTGGTCAAGAGCGAATCCCAATGATGTCACCTCTGTTCCAAGCTCTGAAAAATGGTCTTCATATGGGGAAAGTCTACTGGATGAGGTCATCACTTCCTTTTTCATAGTAAATTGGATTTGTTAAAGCCCTATATTTATACTAATCATGTGATCACTATTCAATAGCTATATTAGCAACGGTCACAATTCATAATGATATTTTAAAATCCAGAAACATAAAACCAATGAAGTTCACATTTTATATAACTATAATAAGACATTTAATTAGATCAAGAGTAATTTTCATTAATAAATGTTTGGGTCGTTACAATCTTCCCCCCCCCCCCCTTGAGAAATTTCACCCTTGAAATTTCATTTTCTCACACTAAATCAGATGTCGGTGAATTTGCCTTATCACTTCCTTTGATTCCCATGTCGCTTATTAAAACATGTGGTTTCTCCACAACACCTTTACGAGGGGAATTGTCCTATTTCATAGAACATTTTATTTCTACGACCTAAGATCTTCACTGGTTGCTCCTTGTAAGAAAGATCATCCTATAGCTATACTACCTCTAAATAGAGTACATGTGAAGGGTCTAGATTGTACTTACATAAGAGGGATACATAAAAGAAATCATGTACTTTGGCCATTTTAGGCGGAAGTGCTAGTAGATAGGCCACATCCCCAACATGGTCAAGAATCTTGAAGGGGCCAATGTACCTAGGACTTAACTTCCCTTTCTTTCCAAACCCCATGACCTTATTCCATGGAGATATGCATAGAAATACCTTGTCTCCAACATTAAACTGAAGGTATCCTTGATGGTTATTTTCATAACTCTTCTATCGACTCTGGAATTCCTTGATATGTTTTTGAATAGTTTTCACCTTCTCAACCATTTCTTCGACCATTTCTGGTCCTAACATCTTGCACTCACCGAATTCATCCCAACATGTTGGTGTTCTACACCTATTCCCATACAGGGCTTAATAATGTGTCATTTGGATGCTTGAGTAGAAACTATTATTGTAGGATAATTCAACAAGTGGAATATGTTGGTACCACCCTCAATTGAATTCCATAGAACACGCTCTCAACATGTCCTCAAGTGTTTGGATAGTTCGCTCGGATTGGCTATCAGTTTGAGTATGATAAGTCGTACTGAAGTTCAGCTCAGTATCTAGAGCATATTGAAGACTCTTCCAAAACATAAAGTTTAATCTTGGATCTCGATCGGATACAATAGATAGTTGTACTCCATGTATCCTTACCACTTACCTCATATATATTTGTGTGAGCTGATCCAATGAGAAATGCTCCCAAATTGCAATGAAGTGTGCATACTTTGTATGACGATCCATACCAACCCATATTGCATTGTTTCCTTTTGATTTCTTTAGAAGTCTGGTGAAAACGTCCATGGTGTTGTTCTCACATTTCCATGCTGGTATGGGAAATGTTTTCATCATCCCCTTAGACTTATGCCTCTCTGCCTTCACTTGTTGACACACCAGGCACTTTTATGTATACTCAGTGATCTCCTTCTTCATATTATCCCACCAATAATGCACTCAGATATCTTGATACATATTTGTTTTTCCTAGGTTAATGGATAAATTTTAACTATGTGCATCATCTAAAATTTCCTTCTTCAACTCCGTACTTGATGGAACACATAGTCTTTTCCCAAATCTCATAATTCCTTCTTCATTAACATTTAACTCTGAGGATTTCCCTTTTCTAATAGCTTCCACTCTCTTGTAAATTCACATATCATCTTTTTTAGCATCCTTTAACCTTTCAAAAAGAGATGGTTGAGCAATCATTTGTGAAAGGATTGATGATGTTCCCTTTATTATGAGTCTCATGTCCATCTTCATCAAATATAAGAATATTGGGTCCTTCTCAATTCTCATAAATGAGAGAATTATTGGGTCCTTTCTAATTAAATAATCTTCCACCTTGTTCTCTTTCCTATGGTGGTAATGGATTGAGTAGTCATAGTCTTTGATCATCTCTAACCATCTTCATTAAAGCATGTTCAAATATTTCTGTGTGAATATATACTTGTGGATTTTTTGGTCTGTATATATTTCACACTTCTCCCCAAATAGATAATGTTGCCAAAATTTTAAAGCGAAGATCACCACAGCCAACTCCAAATCATGTGTAGGATAATTCTACTCATGAACTTTCAATTGCCTTGAAGCATAGGCAATGACTTTGTCATTTTGCATCAACACACAGCCCATTCCCTTCTTCGAAGCATCACTGAATACCTCAAAACTTTCTCCACTTGTAGGTAAAGTGAGCATGGGCACAGTGATAAGCCTCCTTTTTAACTCCTTGAAGATTTATTCTCATTCATCACTATAAGAAAACTTTACTCCCTTATGAGTTATCTTGGTAAGAGGGTTGGAAAATCGTGAGAAATTTCTCACAAATCATCAATAATATCCAACAAACCCCAAGAAGTGACATATATCAGTTATTGATGTTGGCCTCAGTCATCCCTCAATTACATCTGTTTTGGAGGGATCCACAGATATCCCATTACTTGTGATGATATGTCCCAATAATGACACCTCCTTCAACCAGAACTCACACTTGCTATACTTTGCAAAGATATTCTCCTTCTGCAAGGTCTCTCGTACAGTTCTTAGATGCTCGTTATGATCCTCCTTGGTTTTGGAGTATATCATAATATCATTTATAAAGACTACCACAAATTTGTCAAGGTAATCCCTAAAGACTCTATTTTTCAATTACATGGAGATTGATGGAGCATTAGTGAGTCCGAAAGGCATTACAATGAATTCATAGTGCCCGTATCTTGTACGAAAAGCAATCTTGGAGATATCTTTCTTCTTCACCCTTACAGGATAATATCTCAACTGCAAATCCACCTTAGAGAAGTATTGTGCTCCACACAGCTGATTGAAAAAGTCATCAATTCGTGGGATAGGATACTTGTTCTTTATCATGATTTTTTTAACCTCACAATAACCGATGAAAATGCACATTGAACCATCCTTTTTCTTGAAAAAGAGGATCGGTGCAGCCCATGGTGAAGCACTTGGGAATATAAACCCTTTATCCAGATTCTCCTATTGTTGTTTCTTCAGCTCCTCACACTCCACAATAGCCATTCTATATGAAGTCTTGGATATTGGAAATTCCCCAGGTATAAGATAAATTGATAATTCAAAATCCCTTCTAGGAGGAAGACCAGGAAATTCCCCGGTAAACACTTCAGCAAACTCCCTCACAATAGGCATGTCTTGAAGGATGGTTTCCTCCTTAGACTCAATAATCTGGGCCAGATATGGGTTCTCATAGGGAATTAATATCCATGCTTGAGATGATAGTGTTAAAAAAGATTCATCTTCCACCTTGAAATTGTATAGAATCAAAGGTCGATTCTCCACATGGAGAGTGACTTCCCTCTCATAGCAATTTATGTTGGATCTATATAAGGAATAAAAATCCATGCTAAGAATTGCATCAAATTCCACTAGAGGGTGTATGACGGGGTTCACCAAGAAATTTAATTCATATATTATGACTAGGAAGGAGTTATATTCATGGGATGAAATGATTTCCCCATTTTCCGTACTCACTGACATCTTTACTTCCATGATTTGTGGTGGTGCTGGGATTGTTCTAATAAACTTTTGGGATATAAAATAATGCGTAGAACCTGAATCAAAAATAATGTTCACTATTATTGAATGAATAACTAGAGTACTTGTCACCACTTCGTTGTCAGGGTTCACTTCGGCAGTAGTGATGGAATAATATCTCCCTTGGTGCCTTGGAGGTTGTTGGTTTCCCCTGAAATTCCTTAGCTTAGGGTACTTATTTGTAAGCTTCCATGGTTTTTTATAGTTTTATCAATGAACAACACATTCAGATTTGAACGGAGTGTTCCTCTACTCTGTTACAGCCACAGATTTTCCTTGTTAGCAGTTAACAGCTTGGTCCCCTTCTCTTCCACACCTAAAGCATTTTCTCGTCCCCTTCAGAAAATTTATGGGGTTCTTTTTTCAGCACCTTTGGCAAGGGGGTGTTGGATCTTTTTAGCACTATTTGATTTATCCATCGGACCGCCAGCAGTGAAGTCCACCTTATGCTTAGTATCCCCATGATACCCATGTGATTCTATGATCTCCATTTCGACCTTGAGGGCACATCGGAGAATTTCCTCATAGCTTTCGAAGTCACGGATTTCCAGCACATTCTGTATGCTAGGTTTCATCCAACCAAAGAAGTGGTCAACCTTGAATTAGGGGGTAATGAAAAAGATGAAGCCATATCGTGAAAGCCTTGTAAAGTTTTCCTTGTATGATCCAATAGATTCATCATATTTTTTCTTGAGGGAAAGGAAGTCCCTTTCCATATTAAGTCTTAGGGTGTTTGGAAAATATTTATCGAAAAAATCTTCCAGAAACCCTTCCATTACAACGCCTCGATCACTTCCTTAGGCTTTTTATTTTTGATCAACATTCACCATTGATCAGCTTCACCTTCCATATGATAAGTAGCCAGAAGAACCTTATCTTGTTCGGAACATTGAAGGATGAGGAATATATTTTCAATGGAGTGGATCCATTATTCGGTAATTGAGGGGTCAGACAGTCCATTAAAAGTAGGAGGCCTTTGTCTCATGAAACTCTCGATAGCGACTTGTTCTTTATTAGGGGGTTGAACATTCCTCTTGAACCATGTTTCTATTAAAATATTGAGTTAACTGTGAGAGAATCATGACAAAGTTTTTGATTCCCACTCCCATCAGATTGGGAATCTCAATTGTACAATCATCACATTGATCTTCACATCGATTGTTAGCCCGAGTCCTTCTATTATAGGTCATTCGCTGTAATAAAGGGAAAGTTAGGGGTAACACATAAAGGTTAATCCAAGGACAAAACTGATGAATTATAAATAACTTTTATTTCCTTACCTTATGAGTCTATAGGCTTCAATTGATGATATCCATGATCTACTTTTTAACATATATTCTTAGGGTTATTTTTTTTAATTCCCTTAATAAGGGTTTATACTAAGCTTACGAATTTACCAAAGCATATCTCACAGTAGTGTCATAACCAAGAGTGTAGTAAGACCCGTTTTCAGGCATTAGTTCCTGTTTGAGTCTAGCTCAATGTGGTATTTTCGGGTTTTACCCCTAGGATACATCTGTGCCAGAGCTGCCTCAACCTGCTCGTATCCATACATGGATATATTAGCTTGATAAACCACTTAATAAATACTCACCAATACTTGGGGATGTTTTTATTATACTTATTCTTGTCTCTATGTATTCACTATGGTTTTCTAATCCTAATCCCAAAAATAACTAAACCTATCCTCTAATACCAACTATAGAAACCCTGCTTTTTATTACACTTAAACCTGATTTGTTACATAAAGTCATCACTTGATAAAACATAGAATATTGATAGGTATAATTTATTTGGGGATTAGTAACATTACATAACATCTTAGAACATAAAACACACAACATCTTTATTGAAAACTTCCTTTACATGACCACTACATTCCATCATATTTAGAATTTCAAGGGATAACCTGAGGACATGCATAAGAAAAGGGTCAGCTATAAAGCCCAGTAAGGGAATAAACATATAATAACATTAGGAATACAATACATGTTATAAAATAGGCATATAAATGGATCACAAGAGAAACATGAACATAAAGGAATGATAAATCATGATAATCATAACATGGAAATGTGGCAACAACACTTAACATGGAATTAGCATGAGCCAAGGCTCATTGCACATGGAGCATGAGTAAACCCTCATTACACATTAATCATTATTAAAACCCCATTTTACTTGAATTATCATGATTCAACACCCATTTCACATGACGTATCGTGATACTATACTTTACCCAATGCATTGGAGTGCTATCAGGGCGCACCCTTCTTAAACATTTCATTTCATGCATAAGTGTGCCACATGGATCATATAACATGGAATAAATCAACAACATAAGTTATTCCATGATTAAGTAATGTGAAATAAATAATTTAAAGTACTAGTAAATAGGTAAATGTGAATAAATGTGAATACCCTGGATAGAGACATGGGTATGGTATTCACTACACAATGATCTTGACTTGGAAAAACGTGATGCAATTTCGGCAGCATAACGGCATAAAATAACGATTCATAAAAATATTTAATGAGATAGAAAAGGGTGTCTCATAATATGTACATGAAATTGATAGTAATGGTTCATATGGATACATGTCCCAGAAAACTTAATGGAATTTAGATGCATAATACAAAAGAATTACTTGGATGGAAAAGAGGAGAGAGAAATCCCTCACAAAATTTTAGCATGGTAACTGGTGTATATGGGAGGATTTAATTAGATATAAAGGGGTCTCCCATAATAAAAACATAAGGAGGACAGTATGGGGGAGGTGAAAAATCATACACCAACATTTTTAATTGAAATAAAAAGTTCATAACAACTTAATGAAAATTAGACAAAAAATACAAAGGAAGAAATCCCTTACTTGGAATTTTGATCTTAAAGGCATGGGAGAGGCTTGAGAGAGGATTCTTGGTAGCTTAGGGAAAATTTGGAGGATTTTAGAGAAATTAATGAAGTTGTTGTTCTAACATCAAAGGCTTTTAGTGAAGAGGAAGTGGGAGCTTGGGTTTGTCTATATAGGAAAGGAGAGAGAATTCTTTATTATTTAAGTTTGGGACACCTCACATTAACCAAATAAATACCACAAACCAGACCATGGTTTTTTCCAAAGGGGAGTGAAAAACAATATTTTATAAGTATAATGTCTTGAATTATTAAAATAATAGGGTTTCTTATGTGGAGGTGAGTCACACTCTCAAGGAAAACAATTTAAAAAACAAAATGTTTTATAAGTCTTAGAGGGTCCATAAAAGCAATGTAAAATAAATAAAACAAATATAAAATCACATTATTGTAATTATAAAATATATATTGGCTGAACATAATGTTTATATTATTTTATTACCTCACTATTGGGTCATTATGTTGTCATAAAACACATTATATATTTAAATGGTATTTAATGTTTACCCCAAAATTCGACTGTCTCAGAAAATTATGAAAAATTCACTGTTGGATAATTTCAACCTCCTGATTCCAAAAATAATATTCATTTTATCTAAATAATTTTATAAATATGTGAATTTTTAATTTTAAAATAAAAACCGACATTTACCAAAAATTCATGGGTTTTGACAAAAACAGTTTTCAATCCTTAATAAAAATTACAATTGCATTCATAAAATTATATAATCATTTATATTTAATAAAAATTAATTTAATAATAAAATTTTATTATTTTATTATTTAATTAAAAAATCCATTAATTCCCCAAAATATATTTCTTAGTTTAATATTAACCAAAAATACTATTTGTGGTTTAAATACTATTTACAAAGTAACAATAAAAAAATGAATGCACATTATTTATACAAAAAAATGTACATTGTCATAGTAATAGGGTCTTGTAACATAACCCCTTATAACACCTGCATAATACCTAATGGTAAGGCCTATGATGTTGATAGACTCTTGGGGTGGCTCGGATAACATCGCTCGGGTGGTAATCTTTATTAACGTCCACTTCTACTGTAGTCGGTTCTGCTCAAGCTTAACGTGTTCAAGCTCGGCTTCAGCTTGGTCAAGAGAGAAGCCCAATGACTCCACCTCCTTTCCAAGTTCCGACAAATGGTTTTAGTATGGGGAAAGTCTACTGGATGAGTCCATCACTTCCTTTGTCTGAGCAAATTGAATTTGTTAAAGCCCTATATTTATATTAATCATGTGATCACTATTCAACGGCTATATTAGCAACGGTCACAATTCATAATGGTATTTTAAAATCCAGAAACATAAAACCAATGAATTTCACATTTTATATAACCATAATACGACATTTAATTATACTAATAGGAATTTTAATTAATGAAATTTTGGGTCGTTACACTTTTGGTTCAAACCAAAGGGAGTTACCTGATTTAAAGGTAACATCTTCCCTTTAGTTCTTTTCTTTTATTTTACTTCTCCAACCCCCTGAACTCTTTTTATGATTTTATTTTATAACAAAACCATTATTCTAAATATACTAGGTTGTTTTTATGATAAGTTTTCTAACTACACTTACACACACCTCCGTCTACTTGGTAAAGAATATATTGTTTTTGTGGACGGCGAACTAATGCCTCACGAAATGATGATTCTTCAATCTTATCCTACCACCTCTTATAGTGTTCATTAATATGGAAATGTATTTACATGTAATATATATTATATTTATATTTCCTATATACTTCTTTATTTTTCATTTATATCATACCTTTATGGTTTCCATAATTGGTAAATATGATAATTTCATTTGAGGAAGTGCGGACTACCACCATCTCAAAGTGATATGACTAGTTCATGCCATACATGGAACATATTCAGGATGGAATTAATAAAATTATATATTATATTATACGAGAATTATAATTTACCTATTTATCATTAAGTTTTAATTCCATTAAATATGAAATATAAATTAAAGTAGCGTTCATGCGTACGTACAGCTTGTCGTCTCCATGAACGGTGCATTTCATTTATTACCTCCAAATGTTATGTACTATTATAAATATATATATATATACTAGATATATATGATATATATGATATCTAAATCATGAATATAATTCTGTAGGTAATGTACTTTTGACCACATGAACAACTTCTAATTATAAGAAGTTCATTTTTTTACACAAGTACCAAATATCGACAAAAAGACCATTATTAACTTAAATGATTGCATAATTTTTATAACATGGTAATAAGTCATATAAAAGGAATAATAATCTTGAATAATGTTATTAATAAATTATAAATTAACTTTAGTTTATTATTTAGGAGATTAAAAAATGAAAGGGTCAAGTCGAACACAAGGTAAGGGGTTTCTTATATCACTTTTAATTCCATGAGATTTCCATTGTTCGCCACTTATTTATTTCATGTGGTGTATTGTGTAATGTCATCTGATATATATTATCATGATTATATTTATATTTATGGTATTATATGACTCATTTGTTGGTTATTAACTTTTGGAATTTGACTCGATTGATTGCAACATGGTAAGGGGTTTCATCTCACTTTTTATTCTCGTGAGATTCATGCTATATTTGCCACTATTTCCTTTTGTCTGGTGTATGCACTACCCATGATTATATTATTTGTGTAACATACTTTAACTTATGTGTATTTACATCTTCATTGTATGATCCTTCCTTCGTTGGATTTATGTTTCGTAAGTTACCAAATTGGTAAGGGAACATTTCATCGTACTCTTTTAGTCAAAGATTTTTTTTATGTCATGTCTTTTAATTTCCTTTTTCTTATGTCGGGGTCAGTTTTTATATATCCTTATTTATATAAATTTTATGTCCATGTGATGAGATACCTTTTTCTCTCTCATCTATTCATTTTATGAATTTTAAAATGACGTCGTTAGGATGTCGAATTTCTGTAAAGGAACTTCCTAACCCAATTTCCATTTTGGGCTTAATCTTCTACTACTTGATTATTGTCATGATATGAATATGTGTGAATGAAATATTATTGATTTAAACTTAATATTAACTTATATTGGGTGTATTAATATTTTTAAAACATAATTATGTCATTTATTTGTCATTAATCTAAGAATATGAACTTTGCAAGGGACTTTGTCTCAACTTACATTTCATTGAGACTTATTTGTTGTTATACACCAATTCACTTTTATATGGTGTATATAATTCCATTTTAAATATTATATCATGAATATATTTATTCTCATGATATTATAAGCTTTGATTAATTTTATTCCTCAATTATTTGTATTCAAGCATCTCTCATTTGGTTAGAACTCTTTAATTAAAATATTATTTTAAATGTTTTAAAGATTTATTCTTCTAAATATTTGTCACTAATGTCCATGTTTTAAAAATGGTTATAAGTATTTTTTTAAATGGACGTGGATTTTTTGAAATTAAAATTTATTTCAAAATCTTCAAAGTGGTATGGGACACTTTGATTCAAAAATATCTTTATTAAATGTTGTAAATGGTTTTGAAAATGGTTTGATAAAGAATTTATAATTTCAATATATTAAAATTATAAATTGTTATGGAAATGTGGAAATTTTATCAATCCTTTATTCTTGTTTTATGTGTTATGAATATGTTATGGTTATTAGGCATTATTTACCCATATGGGTGGTTCCCTAATAAAACTAGGGTGGGTGATCCTAATATAGATCTCCAATGCATTAGGTAACGTGACGAAAGAAAACGTTAATGTTTCTCCTAAGATATTTAGAGAATATATTGTGATGGTTATTCCAAATGTAACTCCCTATTTAGATATTAAATCTACAATGTAAATATGTTATGGATTCCAGAAGTTTACTTTATGATTTATGATATTTGTGTATTGTTCATAAATCTTGTGATTTCATAAGGTATGTTATTATTAAAAAGTATGGTTTCATTGATTTGTATTTATTGATGGGATAATGTATTCTTTCCTTATTTTAAAACACTTACTAAGATTTTTATGCTCATCCCAAGTTTTGAAATATTTATCATAGGACTTCAAGATAAATAGGGTCAAGAATGAGATCAAGGAAATGTTATGCTATCTAAAACATGGAACTATACATGTTTCATTTTTTTAAGATTTTTTATTTTATGAAAATAATGGAAACTGAGCATAAGTGTCTACTTTTTAATTTTTGAGATGTAATATTTATGGCCTAATTCTAAAATGCTCTAAACCTAAAAAGATCCTCAATGTGAATTATTCACTTAATTCAAAATTATGTAATGTTTAAGGCCAGGTCCTTATATCTATAATTTCATATACCTATGACTGATCTTTAGTCCAATAATCAATATCTATAAGATTGAAGAGATGATATTTAAAGACAATGTGAAGGTATAACTATTGAAAATATGGTTTTATTATGATATATTTTTTTCATGATTAATTACCTACATATTTTTGTAGTTATAATGAACTTGATAAATCTAGCTTTCATGGATTATTTTTTTGTATACTCTATCGATGAATTCATATACTCTTTAGTGCTAATGATTAACCACATAGATCATTAGAGTATTGTGATAGAATATTATCATGGGAACAAGATTTTTATATGTTCTTGAATTGTTATATTTTTATTTGATAGGTCTAATTTAGGGGTAATTATTTCTATTTGGGACTATAAACTATAGATATACCAATGATCCTATTAATACATTCTTAGGATCCATTGAAGATCCTATTTAAAGGTAGGATATTCCTTATCATTCTGTTATGTTTTGATGGATGCTTATCGGATTATATTTTATATTATATTTATAAAGATCGATGCTTGAAGTACATGGAAATTACATTACTTTTGTGGAAAACATAACACATGACACAAACAGATGCCCAAAGACCGTGTTATTTTAGTGTCTTTGGAAACTCCGAACATAATCTTCTAATCATGGTGAAAGATCTTCAACATCTACAATAAATATCTTACCCTTTTAGTTTTTTACCTAAAACTTTTCTTTATATCCTAGGTAAAAGAAAACATAAAAAGGGTGAGATCAAATGCTCAGTAATGGTAAACATGGAGAACATAAAAACAATCCATAAACATTTGAACGTAATAACATGAACATAAAACCTCAAAATCGTGATAAATGACATAAATCTTGGCAGTACATAGGGCATAGATCATAAAGGAACATTAATCATGACAAAATAGAATGGGAATAAAACATGTAATTGTGGAAAACCATTAAGAACATGTAATGATTTCCATAGTATCCAAGGCATTGCTGCCAAGACCATCATAGTGGACAAAGACCATTACTGAGCAAGGTTAACATGTCGTTCCTACCATGTTTTACTGAATCGGATTTTACTTGCCATTCCAACCATGTCTATCTCATGAGATATAAATCTTTACCCAATGAATTAGTGGGAGATATAGGTTCCACCCATATCATATTGAAATCATTCTTATGTGTGCCACAACATAAACATAAATCATTCATCATAACCCAATGATTAAAATGGGTTTCATAAACATCATCCCATCATAACATAATCCATATAAAACAAATGGATATCATTTCATCATAAGAAAAATCAAACCATGTAAATAATATATACATTATAATTGAAACATAAACATACTAAATAATGTCATCTTAGATGGAAAATAGTTTTGATGAAACACTCGAAATGATTTCTTGAGGAAAATAACCTTTATTCTTCAAAATCATTTTATTTTTTCAAAATTCCATGAAATTTTAAAAGAAAGGATATTTTTAAAATAATCATGAAATATTGTAGAGTAAGATTCATGAAAATAAGGCGTTATTAAATCATAAAAATACATCCATGCCGTATAAGTTAAAAAACATTCTCCTCATACTTTTTTCAGAAAAGTCAAAATATACCTCGTATGGTAAACAAAAAAAATATTCCTTCCATACCATATGGTAAAAGTCAAAAAAAAGGTAAAAATTACTTTAAACTTACATGGAAGAATAGTAAACATTTTATGAAAATATTTTGAGAATATATGGACCTGGATGACAAACATATCCCCAATAAATACTTATGAATAAACAGTCTGAGATAAGAACGAGATTGGAATAATTATCCCTTACCTTATTTCTAATTTCTCATTTATGTGTCTGAGACTTATTTATACTGGGTTTAAACATATTACTAACTTGTAACCGAACCAAAATAATATTTATGATAACATACATGATTCACTTATGACTTTATATTACCCGTTTATTTTTCAATTCCATGTTAAAGCAACATTTTGGGTAACATTGTTTCATTTATCGTACAAGTTTTGACTTATAATTATTCATATGATAACTTAGATCATGATTTCATATTTCTAGAATGTAAAACCTGATTTATAGATAATATATATTCATCATATAAATATATATAATATAACGATAAATGGAATGAAATTCACCATTCATGGAGACGGTAGGCCGTACGTACGCATGAACGTTGTTTTCGTTTCCTTATTAAATGTAATGGAAGTAAATGACATATATATACATAAATCCAGTATAATTATTATGTCATATGTTTCATTATTACTTATTATATATACTTTAGAGTCATTTTTTGAATGGTTAACATGGAGAATGAATCGCATCGCATCGTGGAGACGGAAATCCGTACGTACGCACGAGCGATGATATCATTCCCATTATTGGGGAATTGTATTGAAGTGTATGGTGTATAATATTTAAGAATAAATATCACTTTAAAATAATCATATATATTTATTTCTTCCATTATTATACACATCCAAGTATATTAGTGATTAAATAAAAGATTACACCACGGTGTGGAGACGGTAAGCCTTATGTACGCACGCGTGGTGATTTCATTTTTTCATAGGATGGATAGAAGATAGAATATGGTTGTTTCATACTCATAATAATATATCAGTATACAAGTGATACTGGATTTTTTACTTAACAATGAAACAACTCATATAGAGGATGTAAAGGAAGAAGTATGTTTGAATGAATCGGTAAAGGATATTACCTCTTCTTTGACGTGCCTCTTCTAAACCTCTTATTAGGGAACTAAAGATGGTATTTGAAGAAGATAAGGACCACTATTTGTTTCTAGGGAAGTGGACAAAAGAAATGGACAGGTTTTGTTCAATCTTGAAGGCTCAAAATGTTGGGAAGAGGAGAGGGAGGAGGTGCATTTTTATAATGGAGGAGTGGGGCACTTTTGGAAGCATCTAAAATATTAATTTATAATAAACTCAAACCCCATGTAAAAACCTCCAAAAATGACTCAAATCAGAATATTAGATAATATAGGGTTTTAATCGCATCAAACAATAAAATTTAGGCAAGTTTGGAATTTATTTTAAACCTTATCAACTTCATTTGACCTTATTTAATCTATTTAATTTTATTTGTGGTAATAATATTCTAAATATTAAATTATTATAAATGATTACTTAATTGTTTTTAATTGTTCATAATTTAATAATTCATGACATTTTATACCATATATATTTCAATTTATAATTTTTAAATATTTTTGGGATTTTTAAACAATTTAATAATATGTTATTTTTTAAAAATTACAAAAGTGTCAATTTTGACACTATTTATTTATTTGAATTTAAATAAAATACACACAGAGAATATATTTGAACAAAAATATTTAATAGGTTCCTAACATTTAATATTCGTCTAGAAAATTTGTTTAGAATATTAATTAGTTCATATAATATTTATTTTAATATTTTTAAAACCATATATTTGATATTTCTCTTAATAAAATAATTACTACAAGTTTTTTTGTATAATTATTTAATATACTTATTTGTTGAATAAAAATTAAAAATAAAATACTATGATTAAGATAAATATAATATATTTAATAATAATAGTTTTAATTGAATTTATCTTCTAAAACACCCAACATTTAAAATGTTATTTTTATTAAATTATGAAGGTGACATCTTTGAATTCATTTAAAATAAAATATTATAAGTGTCATAATCGCTTTTATACGGCACAAAATGGTCAAAAATTAGAGCTTTGTATGATTATGGTTTATATTTACACCACCAATAAGTTTTGGTCAGGTATTTGGGCCTTTTATGGGTATTATTAGTTTAATAAAAACTATATTATTGATTTTTCACTAAATAAATAATTTTTGCATCATTAATATATAAGCTATTAAGGTATTTATATATTTATTAAAGTTACAAATAAATAAACATGATAAAGAAAAAAAATTATCTTCCAAATGAGTATTTATAACCGAATTTGCATTCTGTATAACCTTATATTAAAAATAATTTAATTATTAAAGTTTGAGTGAGACAAATTCCACTTTCATTTAAAAAAATAAATTAAAGGTCTTAATCACATACAAGTGGGTTGAAATAGATACAATTTCGACCCAAGAATATTTTAGGATGAAATATAATCATCCAATTATATTAAGATATGTGTTAGGGTAATTTATAATATTATTTTTACCCTTAATTACCCAATTTACCTTTAACTGTGGTAAATAAAATTTACCGTAGTTACTATTCATAATGCCAAAAAATAAAAGTTATCTATTTACCCAATTTGAACCTCCTGATTCCAAATATAGAATCCATTTTTACAAGTTTAAAACAAAAATAATGCAGTAATTAATTTAAAATTAATCCCTTTTTCGGAAAAAAAAAAACAGATTTTTGTTTAAAACATTGCAAAAGATTGAAATGATTTTACCTATGAATTCAATGTAAAATTAATTCTAATGACATTCATTACATTAAATGGTAAAAATATCTTTTATTTATACTTTAAAACCATTCAACATTATAATTTTACCATATAAATTATCTCAATGGAAAACGTTGTTTTTAGTTAAAATTTAGCATATTTTAACTATTCAACAAAATATGAATGTTATCCTAAAAATATCAAAACATTATCCAATGTAAATTTTTATATCCTAATTAAAAAGAAGAAGTTTATTTTGTAAAATTTAAATTATAAACTTGTCAAAAATTATATTTAAAATGGGTGCGCCTTCAAAAGGCGACAAAACTGCATTTTTTTAAAATACTTCTTTTATCTAAAAAATTGATTTTTTTTCTCATACCTTATTCTAGAAAATGTGTAAGAAGAATTATAATTTTATAAAATTAAAAATGAATTTAATACTATTCATAATGGTTAGTTCATAACAATATTATAATAATATCTCGTTTAGTGAAACTCGGTATTGCATACAACACACGCTATTGAGGAAGGTCACTCTTGCATGCAATGCAAGCCAAGTCAGGGTTGCGTGTAGTGAAAACTTCCTTTGGTGTTGCATATAATATAATCAAAACATATTTTTGTTATAAATTGATCAAAATCTAAACTTAGTGTTGTGTATAAGGCATTTTATTCGAAAGAACTTGAAATTGTGTGAAACACAAGCCAAGAATAGTGTTGCGTATTCTACAAGCTAATATGGTATTGTGTATAGTGCAAGCTAATCTCGGTGAAGTGTATAACACAATACATCAATGAAATTAAAAATAATACCTCTCATAAAATCTTGGGGTGTTACACTCTACCCCCCTTAAAATGAATTTTGCCCTTGAAATTCATCGGGGTTAAAAATGGTTTACTACTTGATAGTTTCTTTCATCAAAACCCACATCGTAAAATGGAATACTAAAACTTAATTTTAAAAAGGAAAGTTAGAATCATAAAGGTCACCCAAAGTAACTCATCACTGGGTTTCCACATAGGATAATATAGGTTAAAACATGGATATGTAAGATAAATCTAACCATCAACTTCTGATGAAGAGTGGTAGAGGTCATGGCTATGAAAAATCCAACAATCGCAAAGAAATAAATTTTTGATGATCTATGGTACCTTCTGAATCATCGGGTATAAGGGTACTAGAATAACATTTTTGGTTATCAAGATCACTTCCCTGAAGTTGATGAATTTTTTCATAAGGATAAATACTTACTTGATTTCAGTGTAATATCATCATTGGTCATTCCATGAACAATTTCCACTTCATCTCTTATTTAAAGAAATGAGGTTGAATTTGTCATTTGTGAAGTGTGAGAAGATCATGTGATAGAATGATAGGTCATCCCATGTGTCTCAAACATAAGGTTAGAAAAATTTATTAAATATACATAAGTCCATCTATTGTGATATTTATCTAATATGGTTCCAAAAATGGACTTATACTTCATATATCATACCACATAACAAAATAAAACTAATTTCTACTACCCAGGGACATATTGTAGGCCAGTGGTAGGCGATAAAGGCATGATTCACATCGGTTGTGTCTTTGATTCCTACATCCTTGTCCGATGCGATGGGTTGTCACCCATCCTACAAGTTTTCCTTTTTCTAAAACTATAATATTATAACATTTCAGAAATAATATCATAAATTTATAGCCTTAAACAATACTATCTGATGTCTAACATAATCCATTCAAATATTAAGCTTATCCAAAATACTTTTGTCCAATCTCATTTTATAATGAATAAGATTACTAGAGAGGTCATTCTAACAAGCATGTAAATACCACCATTTATCCCCCATATATCATAAAATATATCTTGTTGATCACATTCCAAACATGTGAATACCTTAATCTTGTATTCTCTTAAAACATGAATTTCCATAGAACCTTAGTGAAAACATGAATGCTGTTAAAAGTTAACACTTTCCACATACCAAAATCGTAAAATTTCTATATACTCAAACCATGATATCTCATAGTCCTATTATTAGTAATGAGCTCATGAATACTATCAAACATATTATTTTCTCCTTATCCCTTAATTATGCACATATCATCTACTTTCCAAAAATATTTCAATCACTTTTCATGGTTACCGGTACCATAAAATTATTTAAAACCACAATAAACCAATACATAGATATTCCAATATTCTACGATACAATAAATGAGATTCTACAACATTATTTTGGAATCTCATTACATAGACACATAATCATTCCACCACTTCATTGTCATACTCAATATCACCAATAGTGATCGCATGTGACTTCCCTTTGTCCTTTGCCTTAAGAGGTGGAAGATTTTGATCATCATTAACCCTTGGATTAGGGCATTGCTTAGCATAATGCCCCATTTTCTTTCACTTGTAGCATTCAAGTGTTGGTGGTGCATTATTTGTAGTATTGTCTCTATTCACATCATTAGCTACCTTTTTACCATTAATTTGACACTTAGCTACTCAATGACCTTATTTTACGCACTTAGAACATTTTCTAGTCCCTTTAAGACAATCTCCACCATGCTTCATTCCACACTTTGAGCATAAATAAACATTCGTCTTCTTTTCACCATTATTTTGATATTTTTCCTTGAACTCCATCTTTCGTTTCTTATCAAAACCGTGATATGGATATGTAATACCAACTGCAGTTCTACCTTGATAACACAACACACAATATCTTCATAACTATTGAAGTATCTTATAGTTAATTCCCTTCGAAGACTTGGTTTTAAGACACTGAGGAATCGATCAACTTTACTTTCAGGTTGGATGATAAATCCAGATGCATACCTTGAAAGCCTTGTAAAATTCACCTCGTATATACCAATAGATTCATCATCATTTTTCTTAAGCTGAAGGAACTCCTTTTCCATCTTTGTTCTAAAAATACGAGGGAAGTACTTATTGAAAAACAAGTTCTTAAACTCATCCAATTCCATGGATTCAATTTCATCTTTGTGCCTTGTATTCTTAATTAGAGTCCACCACTGGTCTGCTTCACCTTCTAAATAGTAAATAGCCAAAATGACTTTTTCATGCTCTGAGCAGAAAAGTATGGAAAATATCTTTTCAATGGTATCGATCCATTGTTCAGAAACAATTGGATCAGAAGACCCACTGAAACAAGGTGGATGTTGCCTCATGAATGACTCAATATAATATTGTTCCCTTCCCTGCTCATTTGGAAGTCCAGAATGATTCATAGCTTGTGTATGTAAAGCAATAATATTTTTCACTCCATTTCCCATAACATTGGTTTGTTCAGGAGGACAATCATTGCATTGTCCATTACATTGATCAATACGGTTCTTTTGGGTTCCAGCCATTATCTAAAACCCAAAAAAGCATAGTGTGAGAGGTAAAAATCATGTTAGGAAAACAACATAATAAAGGGGAGTACCTTCAATATCTTATGTCTTAGGTTTAATTCTCTAATCGTTTCCGTAATTCTAGGACCATAACCTATACTTATACTTAACCTTAGGGACATCACTAGACATACCTTAGAAATATCTCTAGGGATCTCACTAAAGCTTTCGCATCCTAGTTTCCAAAGGTTAATTAAACCTTCTCTCTGATACCAAATATAAATACCCAAGCTAGACATACATGGACATTCCTTTACTTTTGAGGAAAACTTAATACATGACACAAATAGATTCTCAAATACCAAGTTAATTTAGTGTCTTTGGAAACTCGAAACATAATCTTCTAATCATGGTGAAAGATCATCAACATCTACCATAAAGATCTTCCCCTTTTGTTTTCTTACATAAAACCTTTATTTATATCTTGGGGAAATGAAAAAATAAAAAGGTTGAGCTCAAATTCTCAGTAAGGATAAACATGGAGAACATAAAAACAATACATAAACATTTGAACGTAAAAACCTGAACATAAAACATCAAAATCTTGAGCAATGACATAAATCTTGGAAGTATATAAGTCATAGATCATATAAAAACATTAATCATGATAAAATAGAATGGTAATAAAACATGTAATTATGGAAAACCATTAAGAAAATGTTATTATTTCCATAGTAGTCAAGGCATTGCTTCCAAGCCCATCATAGTGGACAAATTCCATTACTGAATCGGGTTTAATTGTCATTCTGACCCTGTATTACTGAACCGGATTTTACTTGTCGTTCTAGCCATGTATATCTCATGAGATATAAATATTTACCCATTGCATTGGATGAAGATATAGGTCCCACCCATATCATATTGCAATCATTCTTATGTGTGCCACAAAATAAACATTAATCATTCATCATAACTCAATGATTAAAATGGGTTTCATAAACATCATCCCATCATAACATAATCCATATAAAACAAATGGATATCACTTCATCATAAGAAAAATAAAACCATGTAAATAATAGAGACATTATACTTGAAACATAAAAATACTAAATAATTTCATCTTAGATTGAAAATATTTTTGATAAAACACTTGAAATGAATTCTTGAGGAAAATAATCTTTCTTCTTCAAATTACTTTTCTTTTCTCAAAATTCCATGCAATTTTAAAATAAATAGATTTTTTTGAAGATAATCATGAAATATTTTGGAGTAATATTCATGAAAATAAGGCGTTATGAAACCGTAAAAATCCTTTCATGTTGAATAAGTTAAAAAAAATTCTCCTCGTACTTTTTTCAAAAAAGACAAAATGTACCTCGTATGGTAAAAAAAAGAAATATTCCTTCCATACCATATGGTAAAAGTCAAGAAAAGGTAAAACTAACATGAAAAATACATGGAATAATAGTAAAAATTTTATGAAAACATTTTGAGAACATATGGATATAGATGATAAACATATCACTAGTAAATACTTACAATTAAACAATCTCAAATAAGAATGAGATTGGAATAATTATCCCTTACCTTTTGTCCAATTTCTTCCATATGTTTCTGAGACTTCTGTATAGTGGGTCTAAAAATATAATTAACTTGTAACATAACTATAATAATATTTATGATATCATACATGATTCACTTGCGACTTTATATTACCCATTCATTTGTCAATTCCATGTTAAAGCAGTGTTTTGGGTAAAATTGTTTCATTTATCGTACATGTTTTGACTTGTAATTATTCATATGATTACTTAGATCATGATTACATATTTCCATAATGTAAAACATGATTTATATATAATATATATTCATCATATAAATATATATAATAGATCGATAAATGGAATTAAATACACCATTCATGGCGACGGTAGGTCGTACGTATGCATGAACGTTGTTTTCATTTCCTTATTAAATTGAATGGAAGTAAATGACATATATATATACATAAATCCAGTAGAATTATTATGTCATATATTTCATGATTACTTTTTATATATACTTTATAATCATTCTTGAATGGTTAACATGGATAATGAATCTCATCGCATCATGGAGATGGTGATCCATACGTACGCACGAGCGATGATATCATTCCCATGATTGTGGAATTGTATTGAAGTGTATGATCTATAATATTTCAGAATAAATATAAATTTAAAATAATCATATATATTTATTTCTTCCATTCTTATACCCATCCAAGTATGTTAGAGATGAAATAAAAGATTACACCACGGTGTGGAGACAGTAAGTCATACATACGCACGCGTGGTGATTTCACTTTTTCATATGATGGATAGAAAATAGAATATGGTTTTTTCATATTCATAATAACATATCAGTATAAAATTGATACTGGATTTATTACTTAATAATGAATCAACTCATATAGAGGAAGTAGAAGAAGAAATATGTTTGAAAGAATCGGTAAAGGATATTACCTCTTCTATGACGCGCCTCTTCTAAACCTCCTCTTAGCGCACTAATGTTGGTATTTGATGAAGATAAGGGTTGGTAGTATGTTGCTATCATAGTGTAGAAAATAAATTTGCATGATTTAGCAGAGTATGAAGGCTCAAAATATTGTGGAGAGGGGAGAGAGGAGGTGCATTTTTATAAGGGAGGAGAGGGGCACTTTTGGAAACCTCTAAAATATTAATTTATAATAAACTCAAACCCCACTTAAAACCCTCCAAAAATGACTCAAATCAGAATATTAGATTAGATAGGGTTGTAATCTCACCAACCAATAAAATTTATACATGTTGGGAATTTATTTTAAACATTATCAACTTCATTTAACCTTATTTAATCTATTTAAATTTATTTGTGGTAATAATATTCTAAATTTTAAATTATTATAAATGATTACTTATGTGTTGTGAATTGTCCATAATTGGATACTTTATAAAATTTCAGACCATATAAATTTAAATTTATAATTTTTAAATATTTTTGTGATTTTTATACAATTTAATAATATTCCATTTTTATAAAATTACAATAGTCTCAATTTTGACACTATTCATTTATTTGAATTTAAATAAAATAAACAGAGAGAATATATTCAAAAAAAATATTTAATAGGTTTCTAACATTTAATATTAATCATGAAAATTATTTTAGAATATTAATTAGTTCATATGATATTTATTTTAATATTTTTAAAACCATTTATTTGATATTTCTTTTAATAAAATAATTACTACAACATTTTTTCATAATTAGTTAATATACTTATTTGTTGCATAAAAATTAAAAATAAAATAAAATGATAAATATAAATCTAATATATTTCATAATAATACTTTTAATTGAAAGTATCTTCTAAGTCACCCAACATTTAAAATGTTATGTTTATTAAATTATGTAGGTGACAACTTTGACATCATTTAAAATAAAATAATATATGTGTCATAATCGCTTTTATAAGGCTCTAAATGGTCCAAAAATTCGACATTTGGATTCTTATGGTTTATATTTACACGACCAATAAGTTTTGGTCAGGTATTTGGGCCTTTTATGGGTATTATTAGTTTAATAAAGACTATATTACTAATTTTTCACTAAATAAATAATTTCTGCATCATTAATGTATAAGCTATTAATGTAATTATATATTTATTAGAAATTACAAATAAATTATCATTATAAAGAAAAATATTATCTTTAAAATGAGTGTTTATAACCGAATTTATATTCTATATATTCTTATATTATAAATAATGTAATTATTAAAGTTTGAGTGAGACATATTTCACTTTCTTTTAAAAAAATAAATTAAAGGTCTTAATCACATACAAGTGGGTTCTAATAGATACTATTTAGACCAAAGTATATTTTAGGACGAAATATAATCATCCAATTATATTAATACATGTGTTAGGGTAATTTTATATTATTATTTTTACCCTTAATTAACTAATTTACCTTTAACTATGGTAAATAAAATTTACTATAGTTGCTATTAATAATGCTCAAAAGTAAAAGATATCTATTTACACAATTTGAACCTCCTAATTACAAATATGGAATCCATTTTTAAAAATTAAAAACACAAAAGATTCAATAATTAATTTAATATTTATCACATTGTCGGAAAAAAAACGGGTTTTTGTTTAAAACATTGCAAAATATTGAAATGATTTTACCTATGAATTTAATGTAAAATTAATGCTAATTACATTAATTAAATTAAATGGTAAAAATATATCTTATTTATAATTTATAACCATTCAACATTATAATTTAACCATATAAATTATCTCGATGAAAAAATTGTTTTTAATTAAAATTTAGAGTATTTTTACTATTAATCAAAATATGAATGTTATCAGAAAAATATCAAAACAATATCAAATGTAAATTTTTATATCCTGATTATAAATAAGATGTTTATTTTGTAAAATTGAACATATGTACTTCTCAAAAATTATATTTAAAATGGTTACGCCATCAAAAGGCGACAAAACTGCATTTTTCTAAAAATACTACTTTTATCCAAAAAATAGATTTTGTTCTCATAACTCATTCTAGAAAATGTTTAAGATGAATTATAAATTTATAAAATTCAAAATTCTGTAATTACTATTCATAATATCTAGTTCATAATAATATTATAATAATATCTCATTTAGTGAAACTCGGTATTGTGTACAACACACGCTATTGAGGAAGGTCGCTCTTGCGGGCAATGCAAGCCAAGTCAGGGTTGTGTGTAGTGAAGGCTTCCTTTGGTGTTTCATATAACATAATAAAAATATAGTTATGTTATACATTTATCAAAAATATATACTTGGTGTTGTGTAAAATGAATTTTATTCGAAAGAACTTGGAATTTTGTGAAACACAAGCCAAGAATAGTGTTGCGTATAATACAAGATAATACGGTGTTGCGTATAGAGCAATATAATCTTGGTGAAGTGTACAACAAAAGACATAAAAAATATTAAAAATAATACATCTCATAAAATCTCGGGGTGTTAAAATATTATATGAATTCTAATGTTTGATAGGTGAATCATTTAATTTGATCCAAGCAATGAAATAGGTCTTTTGAGTTTCTGAAGTTGATATTTTCTAGTGGACCTATTTTTACATTGTAAGAATAATGAGTCAAATATGTAGTTTTTCTCATTTATATAGAGGTACAATTGGTTTTTTGATAATATAGAGGTTTTTATTTATCTATTATAAGTAAATAGAGATTAAAAATCAAGAGAAGAAACACACATCCCACAATTTAGGGATTGGAAATGTAGTATCAGCCTTAAAAACAGGGGGAATGTTTTTATTATGGAGTAGTTTATAGATGAAATTGATTGTATAAACTTGATGTAGATCATAAAATCAGGGAAAAATATTCAAAGAGACATTTATAGTCTATATTTTCTATTGGATTAAGAATTTGAAATTTTCAATGATACTAGAATTGGAACATAGGTGGTTTTTTCCCTATAATTTAATCATACGATCAACATATGGGGGAGGAATTGAGTATTGAGACATGGTTTTATTTAAATTTATAGGTGAAAGAGAAATTTATTTTAATTATCTTAAAATGGTACATTTTCCACTTATTCATCATACAATGGTGGATTAGTTAGGGAAAATTTATTTTTGTGTTGATATACCACCAGATGTAATGAAAGGACGTTAAACATCAAATATTATTATGACATTAAATAAGAAATAAATTTCTTACATTCTCAATGATATTTTAGAATTATAGTTTTATAAAAATATATCATAACTCTTAAATGAAAATCATGTATATTAAAACATTGACAATTGTGATTAGTATCCATTTTTCCATAATATAAATCTTTTAAATGAAACTCACTTTCCTTTTAAGATAAATCTTCACAAAATTAATCATGACTTATTTTTTTCCATGACCCATCCATAAACCCTTCAAAAAAATATAAAATGTCTTATGAGGATGATAACATCATTAAGGGACATGAAAATAATGAAATTAATCATCAGAATGTGAATAATTATAAAATCCTACTTTTTCAAATATAATCATTTTTCTTATAATAAACATTTAATTACCCAAAAAATAACCTTATCCACCAACATATTTTAATAAAACATTTCATAAGAAAAATAAGATGAAAAATTAAAATAATATGTTTTATTTGAAATCATGAAAAAATCATAATGTCTTATTCACAAAGTTATAATTTTCAACGTTATGAAGTTTGATATAACTTGCTTTAACTAGTGAGGTCAAAATATTTACATAAGAAGTCATATAAGGAATAACTAAATCACATAGGTTACCTATTGGATTATTTTTTTAACTATAAATATTTTGAGTTACCCTCACTATTACACATGGAATAACTGTAACACCCCAAGATTTCATAGTACGTTATTTCTTCAAAGTAACTCAATAACTTTCACTACACGCAACACTGAGTTCAAGCACACCAAGACTTACCAAACTAGCCATTAAAAAGCGGTTATGAATAGTATTAACTGAATTTCAAACTTTATATAATCCTTATAACTTTAGAATCCATATTATGAGTTTCTTAGATATAATGTAAGAACAAATTCATTTTTTTAGATAAAGTATTTTTCAGAAAATGAAATTTTACCGCCTTTTAAGAGAGAACCCTTTTTAAATACAATATTTTACACATTTATATATTCAATTTGACAAAATAAACTTCTTCTTTAGAATTTTGTGATAAGAATTTATTTTTGATAAATTTTTGATATAAATCGGATAACTTTCATATTTTGGTGAATAGTGAAAAATACTAAATTTTAATTAAAAACAACTTTTTAATCGAAATAATTTATAGTGTTAAATTATAAATTTTAATGGTTTATCAGTATAAATAGATTATATTTTTATCATTTAATACAATTCTGGTCATTGTAAGTAATTTCACTTTGAAATTGGACATAAACAAGTGTCAATCTTTTGATAGTTATTATTTCTTAAAAATACGCCTTTTGGTTTTGACAACGGGAATTAGTGTTAAATTAATAAATTAAAATTATATGTTTTGAATTTGGTAAAATATACTTCATTTTTGAATTTGAAATATCAAAATTATCTTAGAGTAAATTTCCGGTATTTTTCTGAGATATTCAATTTTTGATTAACAGTGAAAAACACTAAGTTATAGTTTAAAACCAAATTTTTATTTAAATAATTATTTATTTTATTTAATATTAATTTATGTCAAAATAGATACATAATACCTAGATATGTTCAATTTAATTCATTAGAGTCAGTTTCTAATAATTTTAGATATATAAAATTTTTATTGATCATTTCACCGTCTTTTACCCACCTCCTAAGAGAATTTCAAATTCACATAAAATATAATTTTACCACTTCTGTGAGTTGAATTTATAAAATACGAGAGACACGGTTAATATCAAGGAGTAAAATTTGGATCAATAAAATAAAAATAATTTTTGGTGAATAGTAGCTTTTGACTTTTATTTACAGCGGTTAAAGGTAAATAGGGTAATTCAAGGTAAAAAGAATATTGTAATAATTCAAAATTACCTTAACACATGTCCTAACATTATTTAATGAGTAATTTATGACCATGGACATACTTGGGTCGATTTTGGGACCCCATGGATCCACTTATGAATGATAATGACACTTTAGATTAATTAATTTGAAGTAAAGGAAAAATTGACAAAAACAAAAATCGTTTAGTAATTAATTTTTATATGGTGTTATATAATAATATTTTTTACTATAAATATTAATTATAAATATAAAAATATTTCCTACATAATGGTATTTTATTTATAATTTTTAGACATTAAATAATTAAATATATTTATGACACAATGATGAGGTAGTAATTACCTTATTAATGAAAGAATCAAATAAATGGTATTATAAATATTAAAATAAATATAATTTCAAAGTTTTTATGACATACACGAATTTTCTAGGTGAATATGACATGTTAGGGATGATTAAATGTATCTTTTTAAAAGTAATAATGTTTTGATTACTTTCACAAAAACAAAATACCAAATTGTGTCAAAATTAACATAAATTAATATTTAAAAAATACTATATTATTGGTTGATATAATATTCCTAAAAATGTAAGGTTCATAAAAACGGCTTAAATAATATTATATATGTCATTAATGAGCCACTTTAGGTTCTATTGGTATCTTAGTGTAAGTTTATTAACAATATAGATTAAGAATACAAGAAGGCATGGTAAAAGTTAAACTATTTAACTAAGAGTTAAATCTAAAAGATATGGTTAAAATGGTAACCTAAACTTGTCTAAAACCTATTGTTTGAGATTATTTCGACCCATAACCACCTAAGGATATAAATAAATTCATTTAGAACCATTATAAACCGAATATTATTGTATAATAAATTAATACTTTAATCTTTTCTTAAAGTGACCCTCACCCCTCTTATAAAAGGGCACTTCCCCTTCTCTTAAAATCACACATCCAAAGCCATTTGGCTAGTCCAAACCCTACCCAAATATACTCCCAACTTCCCTCACTTGATCATAGAGTCCTTAGTTTGATCATAAATCCAATCTAAGGAGCCCTTTTGATCAAATCAAAAGGAAGAACCCGAAGAAGAGATAAATATTTCATCACCTCTTTCATGTTCATTTCTTCTTCCACATCCTCTTTCTTTATTGTTTCTATTATAAAACAATAAATCCAGCATCTTCTATATACTATGATATTATTATAAATATGTTAAAACCATATTAATTATTTTATCCATCCTATGAATGACAAGTCATCATACGTGCGTACATACGGCTTACCATCTCCACGTCGTGGTGTGGTTGTTATTCAATACATTATTATTTGGATGGGTATAAAAATGATGTATAATTGATGTAAATAATAAATATATAATGTTAATGATTCTGTATTTATGATATACCATCTATTTACATACTATTTTAAATCAAAACAATGATATTGTCGCTCGTTCGTACGTACGGATTACAGTCTCCACGATGCGATGAGAGTCATTTCCATGTTCACCATTCAACAATGATTATAAAAATATATATTATTAATAAGTATGTAATATATGACATAATAATGCTACAGGATATATATATATATATGTATGTATGTATGTATTTATGTACTTACATAAATCTTATTCACTTACTTCTGTTCAATACGATATGAAAATGGAAACATCATTTATGCGTACGTACTGCCTACCGTCTCCATAAACGGTGTCTTCCATTTCATATATACATATATTATAATTATTTATATTCAAAATATATATTATTTACAAATCATGGTTTATATTCTAGAATCATTTAAATCATATTCTAAATGATACGATCAAGAATAACATGTTAAAACACATATGATAAAAATATTGATTATTACCCAAAATGATTAATTCAACATGGAAATAATTATTAAATGGGTAGTATAAATTCATAAATGAATCATGTATGATGTAATAAATATGAATATGGTTCTTTTATAATTTAATAACATACTATTGTCATTATACATGAGGTTAAATGTACCCTCTACCAAAAGAAAGTGCAAGGTAAGGGTTAATTCCTCAATATCATTATTATCCGAGATTGTTTATGGGTAGGTTTTTACTGGGACATATTTATTATCCATGTCCATGTATCATAAAAGAGTTTTCAATGGGATTATTTTAAGGGACTCTTTTATTAAAACATTATTTTAATTGTTCTAAATATTTATTCTTCTAAATCATTCTCATTAATGTCCATGTTTTCAAAATGTTTTTTTAAGGATTTATTTACATGGACATTAATGTTTTTAAAATGTTAATTATATTAAAAAGATTCAAAGTTGTATGGTACACTTTGATTCAAAAATTTATTTAAATGTATTCCTTTCAAAATTGTGTGAATTATAAATTTTTTCATGAAAAGGGATATTTATCTCTAATAGTTTTAAAAATAATTTTCATCTATGTCAACACCCTTTAATGGATTATTATATTTTTTTAAGTTGATTTATTATTATAACAATATTCAGTATTGTATTGAAGGGTTTATAATATGTTTGACTGTGGATGTGCTATTTTTATACCATTCATGGTTTATGGTTAAATTATTGTCATTTCGTATCCTAGTTCTTATACAAATGTGTATGTTATGTATCAACATTTTCATATGAGTAATGTATTAGACATAGTAAGTGACTGGTGGAGCCCTCTATAGCTCCTCAATGCATCGATAGGTCTCATTAGACTATTACACATGGAATTGGCCAAGGCCTTTCCCAATTTGATATATGGTTTTGGCCGAGGCCTTAATCATTTTTAGATGCTTTGTCTGAGGCATTGAAAAAATGTTTTAGAATGTAGGGAATTATACATTCCCTCATTATGAAAATAATATTGATGGTTAATGTGGTCATTCGACTAGTAGAATACCCATGATTATGTTTTATTATGGCATTATTTACTCAGCTCATATTCCTGTCATAAAAGTGTTCATGTTTATTATTGGTGAAGGCATGTGTTTTAAATTATTCACCATGTTTAATACTTATGTTATCTTCCTTTGTATTTCTTACCCTTACTGAGCGTCTGAGCTCACCCTTTTCTATGTTTTATTTTTCCCAGAATTCCAAGAAGTGTATTGAGATTGATATGCAGGGTTAAGCTAAGTGAATAATGGTTTTCATAAATGATTATTTATGTTGTGTTGTATGTTATAAAGTGTAATGTAATATTCATGTATGTAATATATTTTCCAAGACTGCTAAACCGATCAGTCCTTCGGGACTTTATTACTTGTAATCATGCCAATGTATTAAAATAATGCACCGACTCTAGGTAACTAGGGTCGGGGAATTACAGTTGGTATCAGAGGAATTTTAGTAATAACCTTGGAAAGTAGATTTAGATAAACTCTGATTATATCACATTACCCTAAGATAGACTTTGAAGATTAGTATAGAAGAACTTCCTAGAATTTTGATAATGTATAGATTTTGTTAGTTTTTCAAGAAATACATCCTTGTCTGGATATGAGTAGGTAGAGGGAGCTCTGGCAAAGATGTAACTAGGGGTAAAACCCGAAAACACCACTTTGAGGTAGACTTGAATGAGAACCGTTGCACGACAATGGGCCTTGATACACTCTTGGTTACGAAACTCTCGAGGGATATGCTTAAGAAAATTCTCATTTTCATTAAAAATCATTATGAAGGATTTACGAGTATATTCCTCCTCAAAGAAAATATGTTTATGATTATGGATTGTATCCATAAACTGTTCAATTTAAATTAGGTATTTTTCATGTTTGGAATTATTCATTGCAATACATAAGCTCACATAGTGTATTCTATTGTTTAGAAATGGCGCCCAGTAGAAGTAATGTGAACTCCAGCAATATGTATTGTCCAAAGAGTAAAAGGATCATATATTTCATCGTATTAAGCAAACATTTAGAAGAGAAATAGTATCCCACGTATTCTCAACATATGAAGAAATAGTATCATGTGTTAATAAGATAAGTAAGGAATTCTCTGAGTCTTATGGGTTTGAAAGGAAGCTAGAGAAGAAAATTATAGTAGAGAGAAATATGGATAAAGGGAAGAAGGGAAAGAAGGATTTTCCCATATGTGATAATTGTGGAAATAATTACCTAGGTAAATTCTTGAAGGGAATTAGAGTTTGTTATGAGTATGGAGATAAAGTTCACCATGTACGTGATTGCAAGGATAAGAAAACGGTTTCATTTTTACAATGCTTCATCTACAAGGAGTTGGGTCACTACGCGAATCAATGTAAAAATCATCAGATTATACCCCAAATGTTGTTATTGGATAATAATCATGTTATGATACTTCCTTAAATGAATATGAATGACTAGTCTTCTTATGTTTTTATTATAGAATTATTTCATTTTAGTGTTGTATCTACAGTATACTGGTTATATGAATTATGGAGGTAAATAAGGATTGTACTATAGTACTATTTTATTGCTGATTTGAGATTATATGGTTCTAAGAAATGTGAATTAATTTTAAGCTACACTTTTTGGAAAATACATGGTTGAAGGAAAGGTAATCTTTAATATGGTCCTGATAATAAGGTAGCGATTTTGGAATAAGAGATTGTTGATTTGGATAAATTATATTGGATATTCTTGAATTCCATGAAACTGATTAATGATTTGTATATTCCATCATTGTTGGAGTTTACAACATTTTTGGATAGAAGAAGTATATACAGTATTCTATAAGGAATAAGGCAGCATTAATGTAATCAATAAGGTTTTATGGTAATTCAGAATGTTGCAGTGTTTTAAAAGAATACATGATGAAGGTGTTCACATGTTATTACGTGGAAAAAAGGATCTTCATTGTGTTTACCTTCCTTATATATTTTTCACTATGAGTGTGGAAAAAATTATTTTGGATATGTCTAATGGTTGGTACGGATTATGTTTTAAATTGGATACTATTGTTAAGGTTATTTTTTGATTTTTATAAAAAGGAAAACACGCAGACCGTGTGACAACCCGTCGAGTCGGAAAAAGTTGTCAGAATCGAACCCACAACCATAGTGAGATTGGGATTTATCGCCTACCACTAGACTACGTGAAGTCCCTAGATTGTATAATTTAGTTTCTATTTTTAAGGGTATGATAGGTGAATTATAAATTAATTTTTTTATAACCTTATACGAATCAGATAAATTGAATATATGTTTAGTTCTACTATTTTTAGAGTAAAAGAAGAGTTTTTGGTAGAAATTAGTTATAGGATGGTACTCTACATGTGAAGTATATATTTTTTCCCTTCTCTTATTCTATGAAGAAATTTATTCTTAAACATTAGGTAAGAGATCTTAAAACTAAAAATGTGTTATCCTAATACCTTATGTTTTGTTGAACTGATGATTTTTTAAATCATCATAGATTGATGGCTTTGAGGCCCCCAATTCTACACTTGTGTATGACTGATGACCTCAATCACTCTCTATAAATATTTACATTTTCCCTCTAATTATGTGTCTCTAATTTCCACCACGGTTCTCATAATCGAGATCATAATTTGGTGGTGACTTTTTCATTCACCTTTTCCTCTTATTAAGACTAAATCTTATTAACCCAATCTCTGATGTGGATTTTCCCATGAAGGTATTTTCTATTTTCAACCTTTTATTTTCGAAAAACAATTTCAAATTGAGAGGACACAATTTATTGAATAAGGGAAGAATGTAACACCCCATGATTTCATAGTACGTTATTTCTTCAAAGTAACTCAATAACTTACACTACATGCAACACTGAGTTCAAACGCACCACGACATACCAAACTAGCCGTTCAAAAGCGGTTATGAATAGTATTAACTTTATTTTAAAGTTTATATAATCCTTATGATTTTATAATCCATATTATGAGTTTCTTATACATAATTCAAGAACAAATTCATTTTTTTAGATAAAGGAAGCATTTTTCAGAAAATGCAATTTTACTGCCTTTTAAGGGAGAACACTTTTTAAATACAATATTTGACAATTTTATATGTTCAATTTGACCAAATAAACTTCTTATTTAGAATTGAGAGATAAAAAATTTGTTTTGATAAATTTTTGAAATTTTTCTGATAACTTTCATATTTTGGTGAATAGTGAAAAGTACTAACTTTTAATTAAAAACAACTTTTTTAATCGAAATAATATATAGTGTTAAATTATATATTTTAATGGTTTGGAAGTATAAATAGATTATATTTTTACCATTTAATCCAATGCTGGTCATTGTAAGTAATTTCACTTTGAAATTGGACATAAACAAGTGTCAATCTTTTGATAGTTATTATTTCATAAAAATACGCCTTTTGGTTTAGGCAACGGGAATTAATTTTAAATTAATAAATTCAACCTCTATGTTTTTAATTTTTTAAAATATAACTCATTTTTGAATTTGGAATATCTAAATTAGCTTAGGGTGAATTTTTGGTACTTTTCTGAAAACTTTCAATTTTTGATGAATAGTGAAAAACACTCAGTTAAAGTTTAAAGCTGAATTTTTATTTAAATTTTTATTTATTTTATTTAAAATTAATTTATGTAAAAATAGATAAATAATACCAATATATATTCAATGTAATTCATTGGAGTCAGTTTATAATAATTTTAGATATATAAAAATTTTATTGAACTTTTCACTATCTTTCACCCACCTCCTAAGAGAATTTGAAAATTCACATAAAACATAATTTTACCACTTATGTGAGTTGAATTTAGAAAATAATAGAGACATAGTTAATATCAAGGAGTAAAATGTGGTTCAATAAGATAAAAAAAATATTTGGTGAATAGTAACTTTTGACTTTTATTTACCATCGTTAAAGGTAAGTAGGGTAATTCAAGGTAAAATGAATGTTGTAATAATTCAAAATTACATTAAAAAATGTCCTAACATTATTTAATTAGTAATGACCAACCATGGGAATCTTTGAGTCTATTTTGGGACCCCATGGAGCCACTTATGAATAATAATGACACTTTAGATTAAATAATTTAAAGTAAAGGAAAAATTGACAAAAACAAAAATCGTTTTGTAATTAATTTTTATATGGTGTTATATAAGTAATATTTTTTAATATAAATATTAATTATAAAGATAAAACTACTTACTATATAATGGTTGTTTTTTTATAATTTTTAAACATTAAATAATTAAACTTATTTATGACACAATGATCATGCAGTAATTACCTTATTAATGAAAGAATCAAATAAATGGTATTATAAATATTAAAATAAATATAATTTCAAAGTTTTTATGACACGCACGAATTTTATAGATGTATATGACATGTTAGGGATGATTAAATGTATCTTTTTCTAAGTAATCAAGTTGTGATGACTTTGAAAAAAACAAAATACAAAATAGTGTCAAAATTGACATAAATTAATATTTAAAACAAATACTATATTATTGGTTGATATAATATTTCTAAAAATGTAAGGTTCAGTGAAAGGGATTAAATAATATTATATATGTCATTAATGAGCCTCTTGAGGTGCTCTTGTAAGTTTAGAGTAATTTTATTAACCATTTAGAGTAAGAATACAAGAAGACATGGTAAAAGTTAAACTATTTAACTAATTGTTGAATCTAAAAGATAAGGTTAAAATGGTAACCTAAACTTGTATAAAACCAATTTTTTGAGATTATTTTGACCCATAACCACCTAAGTCTCCATATAAATTCATTTGGAACCATTATAAACCAAATATGATTGTATAATAAATTAATACATTAAACGTTTCCTAAAGTGACCCTCACCCCTCTTATAAAAGGGCACTTCCCCTTCTCTCAAAATCACACCTCCAAAGCCATTTGGCCTAGCCAAAACCTACCCAAATATCCTCCCAACTTCCCTCAGTTGATCCTAGAGGCCTTATTTTGATCAAAAATCCATCCTATGGAGCCATTTTGATCAAATCCAAAGGAAGAACCCGAAGAAGAGGTAAATATTTCATCACCTCTTTCATGTTCTTTTATTCTTCCACTTCCTCTCTCTTTATTATTTCCATTATAAAAAAATAAATCCAGTATCTTCTATATACTGTGATGTTATTATAAATATGATACAACCATATTCATTATTTTATTCATCCTATTAATGACATGTCACCATACGTGCGTACATACGGCTTACCGTCTCCAGGTCTTGGTGTAGTTGTTATTCAATACATTATTATTTGGATGGGTATAATAATGATGTATAATTGATGTAAATAATAAATATAAAATTTTAATGATTATTTATTTATGATATATCATCTATTAACATACTATTTTAAATCAAAAAAATGATATTTTCGCTCATGCGTACATACGGATTATAGTCTCCATGGCGCGATGAGAGTCATTTCCATGTTTACCATTCAATGATAATTATAAAAATATCTATTATTAATAAGTATATAATATATGAAATAATAAAGATACTAGAGATATATATATATATATATATTAGTATGTATGTATGTATGTATGTATTTATGTACTTACATAAATCTTATTCACTTACTTTCGTTCAATACGATATGAAAACGGAATCATCGTTTATGCGTATGTATGGCCTAACGTCTCCATAAACGGTGCCTTCCATTTCATATATACATCTATTATAAATATTTATATTATAAATATATATTATTTACAAATCATGGTTTATATTCTAGAATTATTTAAATCATAATCTAAATGACACGATCAAGAATAACAAGTTAAAACACATATGATAAAAAAAAGTGATTATTACCCAAAATGATTAATTCCACATGGAAATAATTATTAAATGGGAAGTATAAAGTCATAAATGAATCATGTATGATGTAATAAATATGATTATGGTTCTGTTATAATTTAATAACATACTATGGTCATTATACAGGAGGTTAAACGAACCTTAAACCAAAGGAAAGTGCAAGGTAAGGGTTACTTCCTCAATCTCATTATTGTCTGAGATTGTTTATGGGTAAGTTTTTACTGGGACATATTTATTATCCATGTCCATGTATCATAAAATAGTTTTCAATGGGAATATTTTAAGGTACTCTTTTATTAGAACATCATTTTAAATGTTTTAAATATTTATTCTTCTAAATCATTCTCATTAATGTCCATGTTTTCAAATTGTTTTTTAAGGATTTATTTATATAGTCATGAATGTATTCAAAATTTTAATTCCATTAAAAAGTTTCAAATTGGTATGGGACACTTTAATAAAAATAAATGTCTTTAAATGTCTTCCTTTCAAAATTGTGTGACTTTTAAATGTTTTCATTAAAAGGGATATTTCTCTCAAAGAGTTTTACAAATCATTTTCATCTATGTCAACATCCTTTGATGTATTTTTATCTTGTTTGAAGTTGATTTATTATGATACAAATCTTCCATATTGTATTGAAGGTTTTGTGATATTTTTGACTGTGGATGTGTTATTTTTATACCATTCATGGTTTATGGTTAAGTTATTGGCATTTCGTATCCTAGTTCTTACATGAATGTTTATGTTATGTTTAAAACTTTTCATGTTAGGAATGTATTGGACATAGTAAGTGATGGGTGGAGCCTTCTATAGCTCCATGATGCATCGGTAGGTCTCAAGACACAATTATACGTGGAATTGGCTGACGCCTTTCCCAATTTGATATATGGTTTTGGCTGAGGCCTTAATCATTTTTAGACGTCTTGGTCGAGGCCTTGAAAAAATGTTTTATAATGTCTAGAATTATACATTCCCTCATTATGAAAATAATATTGATGGTTCATGTGGTCATTCGACTAGTCGAATACCCATGATTATTTTTTATTATGGCATTATTTACTCATCTCATATTCCTGCTATAAAAGTGTTCATGTTTATTATTAGAAAAGTCATGTGTTTTCAATTAGTCAACATGCTTAATATTTATGTTATCTTACATTATATTGCTTTCCCTTACTGAGCGTATGAGCTCACCCTTTCTATGTTTTATTTTTCCCATGATTCCAAGAAGTGTATTGATATTGATTTGTAGGGTTAAGATAAGGGAATAATGGTGTTCATAAAAGGATTAGTTATGTTGTGTTGTATGATATAAAGTGTAATGTAACATTCATGTATGTATTCTATTTTTTAAGACTGTTAAACCGATCGGTCCTTCGGGAGTTGATTCCTTGTAATAATTCCAATTTATTAAAATAATTCACTAACTCTAGGTAACTGGGGTCGGGGCATTACAATAACCATCACTATTACAAGTAAAATAACCATCACAGTTACAATTTGATTAACCATCAAAGTTTATTCCCATTATCACAAAGGATAAATATATTTACTCAACTCCATACCTTTTACTAATGAATTGGGGATCTATAATTGTCTCAATTGTCCTTGGTTTATAATAGCACCATTTTCATCATTAATGATGACTAAGAACAATAATGGAATACATATATTTTCTCATTATAAAAACATTCATTTCACACATAAAAAAAATTGGTAATTGATATATCCCATTTAATTAAAAAAATTATTCAAAGGTAAAATTCCTAGAAAAAGGGAAGGCTAATTTTTCATTGATTAATAAAATATATCTTATAAAATAATCAAAATATTAAATAATGTTTATGGAGGTGGTGAAATTCATTATTACCATATGCTTTAAAATAGAACATTATATAAAAACATTCCACAAAATATTAATATTGAAACCCCATTTAAATAGAGAAAAAAATGTCCTTTTTAGTTAATTAATTCAATATATATACATGAATAAAATCACTTTGGATATATTGACACTGAAGAAAATTATTCTTAAGGGAAACTTGAAAAAATAATATTTTTAAAAAAGTCCCTCACCTAGACTCTGAATCATCACATATGTTCATTCTCATTATAAATAATAAACATATGATAGTTATTTAATTTTAATAGAAATTTTTTGGATTTTATTATTCCTTAAATCTCACTTATAACAATGATATAAAAATTACTTAATCATCTCATATTATATCAGATGTTTTGACGATAAAGAGTTCATAAGTCCAAAGTTACCCTAGTATGTTGACCATGAAAAGTGAGGTAATTATTGAATAAAATATAGATTAATGTTAATTAAACAATTACCATTTTTATACAATAATTATACTTTTTAACCATTAACTAAGGATGGTTATGAAATATGAACTGTGTTACAATCATGAAGACGATAGTTCATATGTACTCATGAGTTACGTCTCCATATTTCAACAATAAGTGTGGAATGAAGTTAAGTATCAATTTATATTTATTGAAAAAATATAGTTTCAAAAATTTATTAAGATTATTTAAGTATTCTTATATATCTTACATGTGATTTGATTATGAAAAATGAATCACATAGGTTTGTGGAGGTGGTAGTCCACACGTACATTAGAACGACATTATCATTTTTTAGTGAATATAGATATAAGAAGATAAATTATATATTTCCTTTTAATAATGATAAATATGTCATGAGTATAATATATAAACAATAATTTCATCATTATAATCCATCCATGAGGTAAGTTTATGGAATACAAATTACATCAGTTTGTGAGGTGGTAGTCCGCCATAATATTGAACAATGGTTTAGTTTCCCATTTAATGGAAGTAGACATGGATATAGGATATTAAATTAACATAATAAAATCTTAGTATATTTATTATACTATTGTTAATATTTTATAACATTTGATGAATATTTTAAGGAGGTGGAAGAAATAATAAAATAAAAAAAGAAGGTTATAAGTGATACCTCTTCTTCTTAAAACATATAAAAGAATATAACTAAATCATTTCTTGATTGGTTTTATAATATAAAAATATTCTTGGATATGTGGATGGATTTAAAGAATTAATTTGGGTTGGTATTGGAAAAAACATATGGTTTTTGTATTGTAAAGAAATGAGAATAAGAGGTACAATTTTCTAGGAGAGGGGAGAGGCACTTTAGAAATTTCTTAAATTATTATTTTAATATAAATTAATTTTGATGTCAAAATGTATCCAAATTTATTTTATAAGAATATAAGATGGTTAAAAATATGAATCCTCTAATCTAAAAAAATTTTGATATGTTTCAGTCACATTTTTTCCCTTATCTTTTTTCTTTAACCATTCATTAACCCGTTGGAGAATTACAGTAATATTAAAGTCATAAAACATTGTAGGGTTAAAATTGTTGCAATAAAACACAAAACAACCCATAAATGGACCTTTTACGATTTAATTAATCATATACCATTAAATTATCCAAATGTAATATTTTTTTTATGAATTTGTAGTCATTTAATAAAATATTTTTTATAAAATATCATTAATGTCTATTTTAGAACTATTATTTTAAATTGACATTAATAACAATTAGAAATAATAGTTATCATGAAATACATAAAAACGTCTATAATAAGGAATATATATATATACAATTCACGTGTAACATTATTTATTTAAAATTATAAAATAAAAATTGATATAATTTGATATATATTTTTATTTATTGTATAATTAGACCGTCTGCGTAGTGTATGAATTTATGGTACTTATTTATTCCCAAAAAAATTAAAATAAATTACCATGATGATGTTAATAATTTATTTTTAGAAATAATATTTATAACTAAACCTATCCTATAGTTATCCTGATTTCAAGAATATTATAATTAGTAAAAAGAGTGTGATATTTTTCAAATGTCACTAACTACAATATTATAAATGTTATAATCACATAGTAAATGTAAAAAAAGAAATATTTTTGAAATTTAGACAATCATTTATGAGATATACTCATAAAACAAAATTTATTCTACTGTTAGGAAAATTCTCTAGTCCTACAAATTTTAGTTCTTTTTACTTTAATTACCCAAATTTAATCTTGTTCGTGGTAACAAAAATTAATAATATTACTATATATTTTGAAAATAATTTAAAATTATATATTTATAAATTTAGGATCCAATGATAATAAATATTCAATCTATAATGGATCGGACCTTTATGGTTCGTTACTTTATCAAAATCCAGTGTTTGGGGTGTTCTAGGAGGCATCAGTGGCTCATTTCATGAGTTTTCCAAATTCCCAATTTTTCTATCAGTGAGTTAAGAATTGATGAATCATGTTGGTAGCTTATCATCAGTAGGTTAGTGTTAGTAGCTCACATCGATAGCTCAACAATGGTAGGTTGGTGTCAGTAGCTAGTGTCGGTAGCTCAGTATTGGTGACTCAGTGCGTCAGTGACCCGGGTTTATCGGAGAGTGGCATCGGTGACTTGTTGTTGGTAGGTCATGATGGTGACTTGTATCAATGAGTCACATCAGTGACTCGCATCGGTGGGTCAGAGGTTAGTGACTCACTATTGGTGAAACATATTGGTGACTCACCCATCGGTGATTCATTTCCAGTTTTTCTATTTTCACCCCCTTTGATGCTTTATTTGATGTTAAATGAGTTAAATGATATATTTAATGAGTTTTTGGTCTTTTTAAAATCGTTTTTATCTTCTAAAAACCTGAATCTATCTTTTAATACCAAACGGTGTGGTCATGATTACGATCCGGATTTAATAGACTTTAAAATAGTTTTCCCCGTAGATTTAGGATATGGCCTCTCTAAAGCTAAAATACTCTATTCCTTTGAACCCTTCTACTTTCTCTTCATGCACTGAGAACCTTTCTTCCCCATAGAGTTGTGTGCTTGTACTATATAATTTTGTTTGGTTTTCCCCTAGAGTTCTTCCTGCTACTCATATGACCCCTTATTTCTGACGTAATGAAGAATTGTTGATCATCTGTTGTTCCATGTAGTGATTTCATTCATCTCACTTTTAATTTTGTATCATGTGGGGTGGGTGTACTCATGTACCCTTGTAAATAAGGTTAGACCCAAATTTAAGGAAGATAATAAGAAGTAATAAATAAGTTTCTTGGAAGTGAATGGTGATCTCTTTATTTTATATGTTATCCTTGATCCATGTTTTGTTTTTAAGGGTTTTATTCCTTTTGAAAATAACGGTCGTCAGCGGTATGTGTTTTCACATGTGTATGGATTGTGAATAATTTTTTTTGATACTCTATAAAGGACTATATGATTATAAAATTGGTTAACCACATGTATTCGGTTAAATAAATGGATTACCTAGGATCAAACTTATTCTGTGATAACCCTTGTTTTATCAAGTTGAATTGAAGCATGAGTATTTTCTAAATATGAATAAATCTTGACTTGTTGGTAAGTTTTTCTATTTTGTGTGGTTCTGTTCGGCCTTGTGTCTATTATGGTAGTGTGGTGTTGTGGCTAGGAGTGTGATGGTGTGTATGGGGTAGTAGAGGCGGTGTGAAATGAAATCTCTAGTTGATATATTGATTGATTTTGGAATGGATGAACATGTTATCCATTGGGATTGCATCTAGGTGGTGGTTGGGTAATGGGGTTGTAGGATTGGGTTGTGTCAAGTTCATGTTTATGGGCGTGCTGGGTGTCGTTTTTTTGTGAAGCAGTGATGATGGGAGTGGTAGTAATGAGGTTTTTTGGAGGTTTTTCTTGTTGAGAGGAAGGACATGGAGGCATGACATTGAATAATGATGGTGGTAGTGGTTGAATGGTTGTTTAAGAGAGGGGAGTGTGTAGTGTCACCTAAATCTAGGTGAGTTATTTTACTGAATGTAGTGCTTCTCATGCAGTGGGGATACCAAGGATTGTTTATGAGGGATGATTTTAAAGAAGTATGTTGTTACATTATGTGTGTCTTTTGCCTAGAGTTTTCAGAGACCTTGTGAAGAATGTGGGGATTATGATGTTCTTGTTGTGTGTTGTGTTTGGTAGTTTCATGGGTAGGGATGGAATAAATAAATGAAATGAAATGATAATGCAGAAAGACAATTGGTTAAATAAATTGGCTAAGGGTATGTTATCAGTTGTCACTTGTAGTGAAGTGGCATTAATTTATTGAATTATGGAAGTGACTATCATTCCTCATGTTACATGCTTATAGGTTTGGCATCAAGGAATTTTTTGGTGTGGGTAGGTTTTTGTTTTGAAAACTATAGTTTGGGATGACTGTTTGGAACCTATATATACATATAGTTCCTTGTGATTTATATACACACCCCTCCCTTTTTGAGCACTATATGCCGAACACCCCCATTTTTATGGGAGAGGGTGTCCTTTCCCAATATCCTGATGGGATGATGGATGGTTGTTTATTGGCTCTTCCCTTCTCCCACTTCTAGGTATTTGTATCCCTATACTCTTCAGGAATGTTGTGGTGTGCTAGTGAGTCCCAAGTGTCTATGGGCGAGGTGTGCTTCCTAGGTGTCTTTGGGATGAGTTGTGCGGTGATTCACAAGTGTCTTTAGGATGAGGTTTTGGTTCGTATCACAGGTTTTTGTAGGTGAGATTTGATTTGGTATGTGGCCAAAGTTTTTTCCGAATGTTTCTGATAGTGGGGCTTGTCAAAGAGAATGATAGCGTCAGGACATTCTCCATTAGGGATGAGCAATTAACCAATGGTAAGTGGTGCAGGGTACCAAAATATCGATGTTCTTATTACTTTAATATACATGACTTGTGCTATTTGGTGAGCATTCCTTTTTGTGTTTGGGGTTGATAGTATACCTTCTTATGTGCTTTTGAGTTTCTGTTGTTTTCTCACAGGGCCATCGGTAGGATTCTCCCAATTGTGTGTGGGTGACTTTGGTTTTTCCCTACTGAGTATACTTGTATGTTCATCCTACGTATACAAAATTATTTTCAGGTTTACAGGGAGATTATATGTATTGGGATGGACCGTACTATCTCGGACATTGGGGATGACTGTTATTTCAATTATTAGTTTTATTTTGGTACTTATATTGGAGTTTTCTGTGTATTTCTAGCAGTTTTACATTAAACATCTAATTGATATTGATTTTGGTTTCTTTATATATGTGTCTTGGAGGTGTATGAGGTTGATAAATCTTATCTCCTGGTCTTGATTACTATAAAAATAGTAATACCTCCCATTTTTGTGAGATTTCATTACCATTGGTGTTGGTTTCAACCCTAAGGCCTATTGGAGGTGGGGCTCGAGGGTCCTTGTTTTTCCTTCATCTTGAGGAAGTGAGGTCTCAACATCTTGTTATCCCTTAAATAAACTTGTAGAAGGAGGGTCATAACAGAATGGAATTAGAAGTGATGGTTGAGAGATAGAATGGATTTTGGGGTTAGGAATAGTGAGGATTGTATGGGTTGGTAGGGTAGTAGTATTAGGCAATCATGGAATGTGACATAGGCTAGGGAAAATTTGCAAGAAAATGGGATTCAAGGTCCCCCTATGATCCGATGCGAGGACTCAGAGCTTAACGAATGACCAAGTGAGGCTACACTGATTATAGGGTAGATACCCTAGAGAAGGTACATGCATCATGATGACTTGTTTTCTTGTTTTTCTTTCGAATTTTCGAGAAATTAAAATAAACAATGAGTTAAAAGGAATCTTAAATAAATTTCATACTACTCAGGCATATGAATTTATTATTTACCTTTCAGCTATGTCACCTGGTCATCGTCCATGAGTGGATTAAGAAATAAAGGCATAATAGGCCAGTCTAGATGACCGGTGGAGGGCTGGTATAGGGGAGGAGGATGATTGGTTATAGAAGATACTTCATGATTTCTATTAGAATACACTAGGAAAGTATGAGGGAAGCATCTTATACATGTAGAAGAAGAGTTGGCTTGAGGAGCCGGTGATCACTTTCATCTTGATCTAGGATTTGAAAGAGTACTGGTTTCTCCTGGTAGTTAGCCAAATGAGGGGTTCAATGCATCAGTGGTGGATGCTATTCCTAGGGGAGATAAAGGAGACCGATGTTTTGTGGGCTGACTTTGAGAAGAAATTCTGGGAAGAATTTTTTTCTTCCTAGATGAAGGACAAGAATTGGAAGGAGTTATCCTAGATCTAGTGGGTGAGTATGTCGGTGAGGTAATTGGGTATCAAGTTCAAGGATCTACTAAATTTTTCTCTAAATCTATTTCTAGATAAAGAGTATTGGGTGAGATGCTTAGAGAAGGTACTACATCCTTCCCTCTAGTATGAGGTTACTCCCTTCACCCTACAGACATACCTAGAGGTTCCGAAGAAGGGTGGGGTAGTGAAAAGGATGAACTCGCGAGGAGGTCTACCATAATAGGGAATCCAACCAAGATCTTCAAAGGGGAAGGATGTCAGTAGTGGGTCTCTGACTCCAGGACCTTCTAGGTTTCGGCTAGTGGGGAGCTGACCCTAGCATTTTAAGTTTATACCTTTGGGTCCTCATCCTTTTACCGTAGGTGTGGGACTGATGTGTTTCAATTGGGGAGTTATTGAGAACCTTCTGATTTAGTTACCAGTTCGAGATCAGTACGATGGAGGTGGATATGTCCAGTTATCACCTCAGTAGTAGTTGCCTGCATGTCATTTCAGTAGTAGGGACAGTAGGCTCCTACTCCACCGAGGGGAGATGGAGCAAGTAGGGGCCAACCTAAGGGTGTTCCACATAGACCTTTACCAAAGCATGGTTGGGGAGTTAGTCAATAATATAGGGGAATAGGATCTAGGTGTGGTCAGTTTCACACCCCAGAGGCAATAGTTTCAGGAGGTCCAGAGATCATTTGAGGTATGATCAGTGTATTCAGTGCTCTTTCTTGTGATTTGTTTTAATTGGGAGTTTCTCTCTCTTTAATTTCACTTACCCTAGACCATGCCTTGGAAATAGACTTGGAGATACTTTCTATTCCCTGGGTGTTGAGTATTCCAATAAGAGGCCAGAATAGTTTGTTTGAGGTTTTCTTGGGATGTAGACTGATGTTGGGGCTACATCAGTCTAGTGGGGATCAATTTTTTCTACAGATGAAGTTGTATGATTTCATCCTTGGTATAAAATGGTTGTTTTTGTGGAATTTTGTTATTGACTACTTCCAGAGAAGATTTTTTTTAATACATGGATGGATAGTGTGTAGCTTTTGTTTGAGAGAGGAGTTGTCAGGTAGGCAAATGGAATGTGGATCCTCTTCTTTACTTGTTAGATGAGATGTTAGTGGGATTGATGGATGATGATATGGTTTAAATTATAAAAGTTTTAGAAGAGTTTTTCTTATTTTTTATCTAAGGAGATTGTGACCCTACCCCCTTGACATGATGTTGAGATTGGGATAGACTTACAACCCGGTTCTAGTCTTATTTTGATGGATACATACTATATGGAGCCTTCAAATTTTTGGGATTTTTGAATCCACATTTAGGATCTCATGAAGAATGGATTTATATGGCCTAGTGTGTTGTTGTGGGGAGCTCTGGTTTTGTTTGTAAAGAATGAAGATGGTGGTCTCATGCTATCTATAGACTACTACAGGTTGAATCAGGTAACGATCAATAATGCTTACCCTCTCTCAAGGATAGATGAACTTTTCCACCAGCTGAAGGGATCAAGTCAGTTTTCTAAGATCGATCAATTGTCTAGGTATCATCGGTTGAGTGTGAAAGAGGGTGAAATATTGAAGACTAATTTCAAGTGTTGGTATGGGAAATTCAATTTCATGGTTATGCCATTCGGTGTTACAAGGCACCATCTGTGTTCATGGGGCTTATGAACTCCATCTTTCATGTGATTTGGGACTGGTTTGTTGTCGTATTCTTTGAGGAAATTTTGATCTACTCAGAGTTAAAGGAGGAAGATAAAGAGTATCTCAAGGTTGTCCTAGAGGACCTTTGGAACCCCCAACTCTACATAAATCTATCCAATTGCAAGTTTGGGACATGAAAGCTCCACTTCCTTGGAGATGTGGTGTCTCAGCAGGGTTTATAAGTGGACCTGTAGAATGATGAGGTAGTCTTTTCTTGGGTATCACCCAAGAATGTGGTAGAGGTTCGTAGTTTTCTCGGTCTTGTAGGATACAACCTGATATTTGAACCTGATTTCTCTCAAGTAGTAGCTCCATTGATGGCTCTGACCAGAAAAGGCCATGATTTTGTCTGGAGTGGGAAGTTCCAAGAGTAATTTAGCTATCTGAAGGGGAATTTGGTCAGTGCTCTAGTGATCAGGTATACCAGAGGAAGGGTTTATGTGTGAGATGTTTTTCTATGCTTCCCATTTAGGCTTAGGGTGTGTGTTGATACATCAATGGGGATTAATCTCTTATGGTTCTTGGTAGTTTCATCCACATGAATGTAACTATTCCACCAATGATCTAGATCTTGTAGTGGTCATTTTCGTACTAAATATGTGGTGACATTACCTCATTGGGGAGAAATTTATGGTATTCACAGATCACAGGAGACTGAGGTACAATTTTTCTAGGATTTTTATGGATGATGCTTTGATCAGGAATTCATATAAGTAAATGGTTTAGGAATCTTTGTACACATAGAGAGTAACAGAGGAGTTGGGTTGTTTGAACTTTGATGCCAGAATGGATAGTGGAAGAGGTTTTCTGTTTCAGATGATGGTGTAGTCATCTCTGAGGCAGCTAGTGGATGAGTCTTAGTGGGTAGACTCAGAGGCAGAGATAATGTGTGACCACATTGAACAGGGAAATACTTCGGAGGGATTGTCAGAGGATAGTCAGAAGTATATGTTGTTCAATGGGAATTTGTTCTTCATAGTGTAAATTTTTTAGGGAGTTCTCTTTGAGTTCCATAGATCACCTTTCATGATACATCAAGGAGTTTCTTAGATGTATCAGGGCTTGAGGGAATATTTTTGGTCACCCAGGGTGATGCAGGAAGTGGCAGAGTTTGTATAAAAGTTTTTGATGAGCTAATAAGTGAAGGTTGATCATTGGGTTCCTGGTGATTTTTTGTAGCCCCTAGATGTCCCCGAGTAGATGGGGGATGACATCTCAATGGATTTCTTCACAGGATTACACAAGGCTCGGGGAGGATGTGAAGCAATCTGTGTAGTAGTGCATCAGTTGATGAAATCAGTTCAATTCTTAGTGATCAAGGAGTTGAGAGCAGTTGATGTCTTAGCACAGATTTATGTGGATGTGGTGGTTTGGTTGCGTGTAATTCCAAGATCCATAGTCTCAAATATGTATGTATGTTTTACATTGTGATTTTGTAGGGGATTGTTGCATACCTTTGGCACTTAATTACTCCTCATCACTATTTTCCACCATCAGATGGGTGGAAAAATAGAGAGGACCATCCATAAGTTGTAGGAAATGTTATAGGCATGTGTTCTAGACTTTAGTAGGTCTTATGTGAGACATTTTACCTTGGTATATTTTGCATACAAAAATATCTATCACTCTTCCTTTGGCATGGCTCCATTCGAAGCTGTGTACAGAAGATCGTGTCGTTCACCCTTGTGATGGATAGAAGTTGGGGAGGTATTTATTCTTGGTCTAGACGTGGTACAAAGTAAAAAAGAGAAGGTGAAACTTCTATATAAGATGATAAAGGAATAATAGGAATGAAAGAAGTTGTATGACAATCATAGACGGAGGCCCTTAAATTCGAGGTTCGGGACCATATGTTCATGAAATTCTCCCCTCGACGTGGGAAGCAAAGGATAAGAAGTGGGAGTAAAATTTCTCCTAGGTTCATCAGACCCTTCAATGTGTTGGGAAGATTTTTCAAGGTGGCATACTAGTAGGAGTTTCTAACATAGTTGAGAAAAATCCACGGCGTCTTTAATGTCTCCCAACTTCATCAGTATCTTCACGATGAATCCCATGTCATTGATTTGGGATAGTTGGATATTGAGAAATACACAATGTTCATGGAGTGTCTAGAAGAGATCTATGATTATTGGGGGATGTTTTTTCATGGATTTAACATTCCCTTGGTTCTTGTTTTGTGGAGGCATAATGGGGTGGAGGAGAGTACTTGGGAGAAATAAGTGAAAATTCATTCCCAGTACCCAGAGTTTTTTTGATTTTTTCTTGAGTGTTTTGATCTATAATGTAGTGATTGAACCTTGTTTGTAATAAGATGATTTTTTTCCTTATTCTACAACATATGATAAATTCCTAACATGTGAAAAAGGTGGAGACCAGATTCCTAATCAAGACTCATTAATTGATATGCGATTAAACCTCTATGAACGAGTCAGTGCCACCCAGAGTGGATAGTATCTTGACATGGAAGAATGAATTACTTAATTCATTTTTCTGAATAGTTGTTGTTTGTGTGGGGTATCTTTTGGATTTTTGGGTTATCAGATGTTATAGGAGGTGTCCTTGGATATTAAATATTCACTCCAAATTTCAAACAACACATGGTAGTTTATCCTTGAGAGGTATCTTGCAGGGTGCTTGTTCGGACCCCTCTTTCTTATGGGTTTGATTTTAAATTCTTGAGGGTGAGAATAGTTTGAGTGGTATCTTATTTAATTTATTGGACCTCCTTGGTCCATTACATTATCAAAATATAGTGTTTAGGGTGTTCTAGGAGGCATCAGTGGCTCATTTCAAAAGTTTTCCAAATTTCTAGTTTTTCCATTGGTGAGTCGTGTCGGTCGATCAGCATTGGTATCTTGGCATCGGTAGCTCAGGTCAATATCTCAGGGTTATTAACTTGGGTTGTAAGTTACTTGAGGCATCGGTAGGATAGGCATTGGTAGGATGGGCATCGGTGAGTGGAATTAGTGAGTAGCATCGGTCACTTGATGGCAGCCAGTCACATTGGTGACTCGTGTCAGTGAGTCGAGTCGGTGACTCACGTTGGTGAGTAAGGCATTGGTGACTCACTATTGGTGATTCATCTCGGTGACTCACCCATCAGTGAGTCATTTCCATTTTTCCCTATTTATTCCATTTTCTCCCCTTTGATGCTTTCTTTGATTTTAAATGAGTTAAATGCCACATTTAATGCATTTTTCTGCCGTTTCAGATGGTATTTATCTGCTAAAAACCTAAAACTTTTTTTAACTCACAAACCATATGTTCTTGATCATGATCCAACTTTAATGGACTTTAAAATAGTTTTCCCTATATATTTAAGAACTGGACTTTCTAAATCCAAAATCCTTTATTCTTTTCAACCCTTTTTATTTATCTTGGTGTGCCAAGAACCTTTCTTCCCCGAGGATTCATGCACTTGTTCTATAGAAGTATATTTGGTTTCCCCCTAGGTTCCTTCAATCTACTCGTTTGATCCCTTGATTTTTATGTAAGGAATAATTTCTGATAGTATGTTATTCTAGGTAGGTATTTCCATTATCTCTCTTTTAATTGGGTATCATATGTTGTGGGTGTACTCATGTACACTTGTGAATACAGTTGGGCCCTAATTTAAGGAAGATAATAAGATGTAATAAACAAGGGGTTGGGAAGATCATGATTATCACCTTTTTAGATGTTATCCTTTATCTATATTGTTTTTTTTTTGGGTTGTATGCCTTCTGAAAATCATGATTGTTGGCGGTCTCTATTTGCACACTTGTATTGATTGTGAATACTTGTTGTTCATACTTCGTGAATGACTGTATGATTATGAACATGGTTAACCATGTATATTATGATAAATAAATGGATTCCCCTAGATTGTATTTTTTCTGTGATAACCCATGTTTTATCAAGTGTACTTAAAGCACAAGTTTTGCTAAATCTAAATAAACCTTTCCTTATTGGTGTGGTTTTGTGTTATGTGTGGTTATTTTCAGCCTTGTGTATATGACTACAGTATGGTGTTGTGGATAGGAGAGTGGTTGGGTTTATGGGTCGGTACAGGTAGTGTGGAATGGAATCCTAGGTTGAGAGATTTATTGATTGTGGAATGGATGAACTTGTTATGTTGGGGGACTACATCTGGGGGGAGGTTGGGAAGCGGCGTTGTAGGAATGGGTTGTGTCATGTTCATATTTATGGGTGTTTTAGGCATGGTTTTGTTTTAAATTTTGTCCATTGGGAGTGGTAGTAATGAGATGTTTACGGAGATTTTGTTGCTGAGAGGAAGGATAGAGTGGCATGACTTTGAAGAATGATGGTGGCAATGGTTGAATAGGTGTTCAAGAGTGGGGAGTGTGCAGTGGGATTGCAAGCTAGTTTTGTTTTTTTTTTGCTAAATTTGGTTCTTCTCATGCAGTGGGGCTACCGAGGATGGTTTAGGAGGGATGATTATGCAGAAAGATGTTGTTACCTTGTCTGGGCCTTTCTCTTAGAGTTTTTAGGGACCTTGTGAAGTATGTGTAGGTTATGTTGTTCTTGTGGTGTGTATTGTTTAGTAGTTTCCAGGGTAAGGATGTAAAAAATAAATAGATTAAATGATAATGTAGAAATACAATTGGTTAAATGAATTGGATGGGGGTATGTTTCGAGTTATGACTTATCCTGAAGTTACATTCATTTATCAACTAATGGAAGTGACTGTCGTTCATGGTGGTACGTGCATGTAGGGTTGGTAGAAAGGGTAGTTGTGGTGTGGACTAGTTGTTGTTTTAAAAACCATAGGTTGGGTTGAGTGTTTGGTACCTATATATATATATATATATACATGTATTTTCTTGTGATTTCTATACCCATCCACCCATGTTGAGAACTACGTGTCGAACACCCCCATTGTTATGGGGGAGGGTGTCCTTTCTAAACATCATGGTGGGAGGTTGGATGGAAAGTTATTCACTCTTCTATAATCCATCTTCTAGTCATTGATCATCCTATACTCTTTAGTCAGGTTGTAGTGTGGTTGTGAGGCCCAGGTGTCTGGGGGAAAATGTGCTTCCCAGGTGTCTACGGGATCAGTTGTGTGGTGATTCCTAGGTGTCTTTGGAATGAGGATGTAGTTTTTGGCCCATGTGTTTATAGGTGGTATGTGATGTGGTATGTGGCCTAGTTGTGTGTGGGTATCTTGTGACAATGGGTATTTTGGAAGTGTGTGGTAGTATCATGACGTTTTCCATTAGGGATGAGTAGTAATCCTCTGAGAAGTGGTGTAGGGTGCCCAAAAATCACTGTTCTTATTACATTACTTTTACTCAACTTTTGTTATTTTATGATAATTCCTTTGTGAGTTTATGATAGATAGTATACCTTGTTAGGTGATTTTTTGTTTCTTCTATTTTTCCACGGGGGAATTAGTATGCCTCTCCCACTTATGCATGGGTGACTTTGTTTTTTCCCTATTGTGTATACTTGTATGCTCATCCTATATATATATAACTATTTCTAGCTTTCTTGGGATATTATGAGGGTGGTACTGGGCCTTACTAGTTTAAAATTTTGAGACGGTTCATGTGTCACTACTTAGTTTTATTTTAGGTAGTTACATTGTAGTTTTCTTTGTATTTCTACCAGTTTAACTTTAAACATGCGTGTGGGATTGATTTTCATTTCTATATATAAGTTTCTTGGAGTTGTTTGAGGTTGATACATCTTATCTCCTAATCATGGTTAATATAAAAAGGGAAATTCATCCCATTTTTGTGAGAATTTTATACCCTTGGTGTTGGTCGCCACCCCAAGGCCTATTGGAGGTGGGAATCGGGGGGGTCATTATCTCTCTTCATCTTGAAGAAGGAAGGTATCTGAATCTTTATATCCCATTCTTCATCTTGAAGAATTAAATTCGTGACAGAATCAATTTTTTAATATTAAAAAAATAATTGGAAGAATTTATATAAAAAATAATTTGAAAAATGTGATAAAGAACAAATTTTCATAAAAACACCTTGTATAAATAGAATTATATTTTAATAAATTCAAGTATATATAATCATTTAAAAAATTATAAATTAAATATTTTAAATCCAAAGGAAATATTTGAATTTTAATAATAATCTCGATGTGATTTTTTTTCAAATGTCTTAAAAGGAAACATAATTTTTAATAAAAATCATTGTTTTTCACTATTCATTGAAACATCATACTTTTTTGAAAAATATCAAAATATCATCATATGATAATTTTATTATGTGTATTTAAAAAATAAAATAATTTTTATCACAAAAATTTATAAAATTTATCTAAATTAATTATATCATTTTTTAAAGAAAATCAATAAAAACCATTTTGTATGAAAACATATTCTTGATGAATAAAATGAAAATATTGAAAATTGAGGGATAATTTCCTATTAATTAATCAGTAAATTTTTAATTATTATAACTTTTATAAATATTTCATAATTTATCTAATCCTGTTTATACCCCCCCCCCCCAAATTTAATGGCAAGGTTATAATAGTCATAATAATATTTCACGGCTCATTTAAGGTCATTGAAGTGTTTGTTGGGAATATAAAATATTTTCATGAACCATCCCAAGTACCTTGGTAACTCTATAACTGATCTATTATTGGCATAGCCCAAAGGGCATTCTCGATCCCCATGGGTTGGCGACTAGCACCTGGAAACATTAAAACTGAATATGGGAACGGTTTTTTCACATACATTATGGAAGTAAAATAAAAAAATTGTATTCATATAAAAATAATTTCTATTATGAGTAATTTAAAAGAATTCAACCAGAAAATAAATACCAAAGTACTATAACAAAAGAACCAAAATAAGGAAACAACCCAAGTCTCTGAGGGAAAAAACTAACCAAGTCCATGGTTCAACAATTAGATCACCCTCCAGGAGATCATTTCATCTTTCTCAAACCTGGAAGGAGATAATCTACAAACACTTGAAGGTACAAGTAAGGTGTGATACAATGTAACACCCTGATATTTTGTGATTTTTTAAATTTAATTAAACCTTTTTGATATTTTGTATTTCATGCAACATTGAAGATTGTTTATCTTTTATTAATTCACTATGCATGGCTTGTGTTATACAAAACACCAAGTTAGTCCTGCACTACACACAATATAAACATTTTCCTTCTCTACATGGAACATTGAGGTTAGCTTGCGTTATATGCAACAATGACTTTCCTCGATGACTTGAGTAACATGCAAGACTGGGGTATACCGAACCAGAATATATAAATAAAATCTAATTATTTAATATAATATTATAAAAAATTGACATTAAATTGGACATTATGAATAGTATTAACTAATTTATGAAAATATATGGTTTACACAATATAATATGAATTTATAGTTTATCAATTAATTATAAATGAATATGAAAACCGATTAAATATAAAAGGAAATATTATTATGGCCACAAATATGTTTTACCTTAATTAAATAAATTTTCATTTACATCTTTAAATGTATTAATTCAAGCATTCATTTCATATAGAACATCGACTTGGTGTACATTTCATAAAATACAGAATTTCTACAAATCATTATTTTATTGTTATAATTATTTAAACGAGTTAGTTATACCCTAGATATTAAAAAATTTCAATATGAATAGTAATACCTTCTTTAAAAATATTTATATAATATATTTATATAAATAAAATATATTTTTAATGAAAAATATAATTTTTAGTAAAGCCTTTTTATGTTTTAAAAAATATTATTTTTTCTAATGAACTTCTATTCATGTCCATCTGTAAACAACAAAAAATTAATTTTAAAAACATATAGAATTTGAATTTGATAAAATAAACTTCATTTTTTTAATTCATAATGTAAAAATTATCCTAGGGTAAATTTTTGGGATTTTTTTAGAAACATCATTTTTTGATGAATAGTGAAAAATATTGTGTTTCAGTTAAAAACTGATTTTTCATGTTTAAATATTTATTAATGTTTAATTACAATTTATTTTGTTTAATGTCAAATTATATCAATTATAAATATATTAATAAAATTTATATAATTATAAAAAATTTAACTTTGAAATTGAATATAAAAACTTAATAAACTTTTCACCATTTTTCTACTTTAAATACCCGTAATTCTGTCCCGTCTACGGGATTAGCATTAATCATAATTTTCATGTTACTCTGAATTGAATTTCAAAAAACTAGCACACACCATTTTAATTATTATAATATTTAAAATCTAATAATCAACTTAATTTTTGACCAAAAATATTAGTAAAAGTTATTAAAATTAATCACCATGGTTAAAGTAAAATTAAGCTTAGTTAGGGACTAAACCCGAAAATTAAGGGCTAACGTGACCTATCCACTTGTCCAACACCCATTTCATTTCCATAGTTCATCCAAAAACCATCTATTGTTTATTTATGTTGGTTTTTTATAACTTTTGATAGGTAAGGACATTTATACAACTATCTTGTTTTCAGAAATTTCAAGTGAGTCCTTTTCCATCCCTATAAAATGCAACCACCTCTCCCTCTTCTTCATGCCTTTAAAACAACTTATGTTCATCCAATAATTACCCAATAAACCTACTATAAATCCTCCATTCATCGTATAATCCTTCCCTTAGGCATAAGACAATCCATGGAATCCATTTGGCACAAACCAAAAGGAGTTACCCGATTTAGGGGAAATGTCTTCTCTCAAGTCCTTTCTTTTATTTTCCTTCACCACCCCCTCCAAATCTATTTATTATATGATTATATAAAAAAATTCGTATCCCTAATATAATATTAATTTTTATGGTAAATGTTCTACCTACACATACACACACCTACTTTTAATGGGTAACGAACATATTGTTTCTGTGTACGACGAACTACTGCCTCACGAAATGATGATTTTTCATTTTTTCATTACCACCTAACTTGGTGTCAATTATGATGGAAACTCTATATAAATATTTTATATATTGAATTTATTATGTGTTTATGTTTATATTTTCCTTTTTACAACACATTTTTTTACTTTCCATTTTGTGTTAATATGATAATTCCGTTTGAGGAGGTGTGGTATGCCGCCCCCTCAAAGAGATATGATTAGTTTATACACCACATGGATTTTATTAAAGACTGTTTTAGTGAATATAAGATATATATATATATATTATATAATAAATCTAATATAATAATTAAATACATATATATACATATATGTATTTTACTTTTATTATATCATCGTGAGGATTAAACGATATATAGCGTTCATGCATACGTACGACCTACCATCTCCACAAATGGTGTATTCTGTTTAATACTTATATATTATATAGATTATTATAATAAAAATATAATTTATATACATCATGATTTAAATTCTGTAAATCATGATATAATGTAAAAATACAAAACATATTACAAATTATGACTCATACAAAAAATAAAGGCAATATTACCTAAAGTGAAACCTTAACAAACGATTGTTAATAAGAGGGTAATATAAGGTTATAATAAAACTATATACGATAATTGATATAATAATATGGTTCTTTAAAATATGTATAATAAATTTATAATTATTATACGGTTGGTTTGAACTTGTACGATGAGAGTCAAGACACAAGGTAAAGGGATTTCATCTCACTTTTTATTCCCATGAGATACATGCTATGTTCGCCACGATTTTCTTTTGTGTAGTGTATGTAATGAACATTATTTTATTCTATGTATATTTTAAATAAAATAAATTTTATTAACATGTCCTTTTTATAAACTTCCATTCATGGGGTTTTAGTTTCAAAATTTACCAAATCGGTAAAAATGTTTTGTCTCAATTTTATTTCTTTGAGAATCATGTTTTTCTATACACCTAAACTCTTTTTCGAGGTGTATATACTTCCATTTTAAATGTTATAGTATGGATATCCTTATTTTATAGATATTTTAAGATTCAATTGAATTCCTTTTCTAATATAGAGAGTATAATCCCATGTTACCAAGTTATAATAGTTTTTTGTGACAATCTCATTGCTTTTCAAGATTTTTTACGTTTATTCCTCCTTTGATGAATTCTTATGTTCCATATCTCAAGACATTCATGAATTTTATTCCCCTCTATTTATTCATTATATATGCAGGTTTTAGAGACCCATCCCCAGATAGCCCAGAGCTGGTGTCTGATACTAAATGCATTGGCATGATTACAAGGAATCAATCCCCGAAGAACAAATTAGTTTAGTAGTCTTGGTAAACCAGATACATAAGTGAGTATTGTATTAAAAATGAATACATTTATTACAAAATAATTTTTTTCCTCTTTATAAATAAATAATTAAAACTTATAGGATAACTTTAATCCATCTAGTAAAATACATGCTTATCTTTCATAGTATTATTCTTCAATTCCTTGGGAAAGAAACATAATAAGGGTGAGATCAAATTCTCAATATGGTCAATAGAGAGAAAAACAAATAATGAATCAATGAGAATATTTGGTATGGAAAGGTAAATAACTATAAATACATGTTATTCAAATAACTAGATAATGAAATATCAATATGTAAATATAGAAAACTAAAACATGTGTCATTTATTCAATGAATTGAAAATGAAATGTATCCATAGATACGTTGATGCAATATCTCATGGATGAATAATAACTACATCATGAACATGAAACACATTCATAGATATGTCAACAGAAAATCTCATGCATGAAAAATATCAGTATATAAATGAATGAAATGCTTAATTATTAGATTCCATGTTTACTAGGTATATGGTACCTTTTCCATCAAGACCTTTCACAATACGGTTTACAAAATGTATGGTAAAAACCCATCTAAGGTGATTATCCAAATGAATCATCCAATGAGACTACCGATGCATTGAGTGACTATCTATAACCTAGACCCTCCCGTGTTGTACTAGTCCAAAACATTCCTCATCTATCAAATAATATATTTAACAATGTTCCTTATCTAATATCCTTACGGATTAGAAGATATAGATTAATCAAACAATATTCAATGTATACATCGTATGTAAAATGGTATACGGTTTAGGCAATATTAATTTCCATTATAAATGAAATAGATAATTTAGGAGAAATTCATTGTTCAAGATCATAAAAGATTGAATTTTTTAGGGGGACTAATAAATAAATCACGTAAATGAACGTGAATACTATCCTTGGAAAATTAAATAATAACCCATCCAGAGAAATATTAAGGAGAGTATAATACAACAAATCCCATGTGGATTAAAAATAGAGGGTTGTTGTCATTGATGAAATAAAAGAATATATTTTAAAAGTATTCTTGTATAAAATATTATTTTTTTTCATAAACCTTTTAAAAATATTTTTCTTTAAAAAATTTCTTTCTAAACTTGAAAAGGTCACTTCAAATAAATGGCGGCAGATGAATCCATACATGTCGTAGGAGGTAAAAAGAATATTCCTTTTGTATGAAAAAAAGTTATAAAATGCCTCATTAGGAAAGAGACTAGAATAATCCTTGGAAACATTGGTAAAAGAAATAATTAAAAAATGTATTTACCAAATGATTTTAAAATCATTTTTTACAACCTTTTAATCAAACATGGTTTTTAGATGAAAACAATTTCTCCGACAAAAGAGATAAATAATGTCTGGTTTTCTTAAAAACGTCTTCTAATGAACTTTGTGTACCAAAGAGTAGAATTATGGTACTAATACTTAAAATGGTCAGGATTAACCATATTATAATGAATATTTATATTTAACAATGTTTATACAATTTCCTAGAATAGAAATTCCCTTAAAAGATCATTAGGATTAGTCTTGAAGAAAAAAATAATTAAGCTTTTCAAAGTGTTTGATACCACTTTGAAAAATTTTTAAATAATAATCCTCCTGAAATAATACTATTAAATGAAATTATTAAATACCATGATATAAAATTAATTCATGATATAATATATAAAAATGGGTAGTAGATTCACCACACAAAATATTTAAGTAGTGAACATGACATTTATTTCACAGATGTAGAAAGTGAGATGGAAATCCCTTACCAATGTAGTAACAAATGAATTGGAAAACTCAAAGGTATTAATAATTAAATAAAACATTTAAATACCATGATTATAAAATAATTCATTCTATTATATGTAATTGTTTCAATATGTTCACCATATATAATAAATTAGGTGAACAATAATTAAGTATACATCATATAATGAAAATGAGACAAGAATCCATTACCTTGTGTTTCCTTTTGGGTGAACGTCTTTTAAATTCTTGTATAATAAACTTAAAATAATTTTAAACTGGATTCATAACCTATTTAATGTTTATAATTACTTTTATTTCACTTATTACCATTTTGTTTACAACTACTCAAACAATTAATTTTACATCAGAAGTTTTTGACGAAATTCGGTTTATATATCAAAACAACTATTGTTGGTAAACTATAGACATAGAGTTAATTATATAACATCTATAGAATAATAACCATGACATAATTATCATATTTTTACTTCAATTATACTTTTAAAATAAATCATTAAATTTGGTTATGAAAATGAGAATATGATACAATCATTGAGATGGCAGGTTGTACGTACGCATGAGTAACGTTCCCATTTTTAAATGATTGTTGTGGAAATAGGGTAAGTAACATATATAATTACATAATGATCATTATATAATAAATATAATATTATTTAATCATATATAATTATATATATAATTCTTTGGTGTAAAATTAACCACATCATGTCGAGGAGGCGATGGTCCACACGTCTATGAATAATGTTATCACTTTTTAAGTGTGTGAAAGGGAAATAAATAAAATGATATATATATATATATAGGACGGTAATTATTTAATTAATATCATATTTTTGTTATGTATCATATTTTTAATTACAACCATCCTTTATATGATCCATCTTTAGTGTGAACGAATCACAACGCTTTGAGGGGGTGGTAGTCCACACTTCCTTAAATGATGTTATTGTATCGACATAAAATTGAAAATGTTGGAGGTAGGTGTATAAAAGTATTAAAGAATTATTAAGATATAATAAATATCATATATTATATATATAAACATATTGTCAATCATAATGTCCACCATGAGATGCGGTAGTGAAAAATTAAACAATCATCATTTCGTGTGGCAGTAGTTCACCGTACATAAAAACATTATGTTTTTTACCCATTAGATGGTGGTTTTTGTATGTTTAGGACTAACTGTAAGAATAAAAACATACTAGTATATTTATGATACTTTTTTTACATAATAACATAATAAAAAGATTTTAGGGGTTGGATAATGGAAATGAAACTAGCGAGATTGAGAAAAAACATTACCTTTTAATCGGTAAACTTTTTTTGGTTTAACCAAAAGGAATTCATTGAAGGTATTATTCAAAATTTTGGGATTATAGGTATTGGGGAGGGATTTTTTTAGGCCATTTGGGAAGATATTTTCCAAACTAAAGTGGATGGATAGGTGTGAGGAATGAGTAGAGGTGATGGCCTTTTATAGAGAAGGAAAATGACTCACTTTGTATTCTTGAAAATAAGTTAGGTTTTCACATGTTATTACCTAATACAATTTATACTACACCGAGAAAACTCATTAATGTAACTTTAATGGACGAAATGTGTCCATAAATTGAGTTATGGACAGGTTTCTAGGTCATTTGGGCCCTTAAACTTAGGGTTTTAGTCCATTTTTATACCTAATTACACCTTAATCACTGTAATTATTTTTAAACACTTTTACTAATAAAATTTTTCAAAAATTAAGTTCATATTGTTAGAAATAAAATATTATATTTATTACAATTTTTTATTTCAGATTTTTAAAATTCAAATCACAAAAGCGGTAAAATTTGGATTAATGTTAATTTCACAGACAAATGGATTAACTGGTTTTAGTTGCAAAATGTTCAAAAGATTGTTATGTTTCTATATTCAATTTAAAAGTTAAATTTATTATAATTAAATAAATTTTATTAATATATTATTAATTTATCCAATATTACATAAAAAATATAATATAATTTAACATTAATAATTATTTAAACAAAAATGTAGTTTTTAACTAAAACACAGTATTTTTCACTATTGACTAAGAAATGAAGTTTCTCAGAAAAATACCAAAAATTCATCCTAATATAATTTTTAAATTATGAATTCAAAATAAAGTTTATTTTATAAAATTTAATTGATAATAGTGTCAAAATTTAGATTTAAAATTGGTTCAACAATAAAATGCTGTAAAATTACCTTTATAAAAATATAGGTTTTAGGAAAAGCATTGGGTTTGTTATTATCTTATGTTTATCAAATATAATTGATGAATATAAAAAATAATTTATTGAATAAATAACATATGTATTACATTAAAATAATTAACTAATAGTAATTACTTTTATTTATTATGGTAAAATAACTTTGTGAGAATAAAAATAGTTTTCATAAAAATATACTTTTAATATTCAAATGGTTCTTATATTCATTTATAATTTATTTTTAACCAAAAGTTTAGTTGTCTAAACCATATATTTTAATTATTTAGTGAATACTATTCATAATGGATAGATTATATCTTATAATATTTTAATAATATATCTATTTTTTGTGAAACTGAGTTTTGTGTATAATGCAAGCTTTCAAAGAAGGTTATTCTTGTGTGTAACACAAGATATAGGTGTAGTTTGTTGTTGGTTTTGATGTATTCTTACTCATTTTAACGTTAATTGCAAGCTATCTTGGTGTTTCATATGTTGAAATATATAGAATCTATTTTAAATAGTGAATATATTATAATGTATCAAGATATTATATTACCTTACACGCTTAATGTCATGTGTCCTATATGCTATCAAATAAAAGACTCTTACATAAGTTTTTCAAGGATTCACACTCTCCCCACCTTTTTTAAATTTCCTCCTTGCAATTTAAACTAAATCATGGTAATATATTATTTGATATTTCATTCATTAAAATCCTACATCATGAGAAGGTTTCATATATAATCCTTTATAAAAGAGTGAATTGAAAGTACAAAGGTCACATGGAATATCATGTAACTTGTTATCTAAGTAGGAGAACATCAATGGAAAGTAGATATACACACATAGAGGAAAATCTAAAATATTTATAAATATTTAATGAGATCATCAATCAAGAACAAGTGAATGATCAATGGAAAGTTTATGGCCTCAAATCTATAAATCTTTGATGATTTATAAGGACATCGGTTCAATATATATTTAGGTATTATTAATACATTTTATTTCTAAGTCATTTTACCAATGTTGGGTAATCCTTTTACTAACCTAGAATATAATGAATTGTTCAGGCATGATATGTTTCAGTATCATATAAAAAATCTTAACCTTTGTCAGTGCTTTGATCAAATTTTAATTCATTCCTTTACTACCTATAATTAATTACCAGTAATGAATTTTTTTTATTTATGAAGCTCTAAAATAAAATTTTAAATGATCTTAAGTGTGAAAAGTCTAATTATTTTTCCTTAACTATCTTCCAAACCAATTTGGATATTATATTAATCCATGATCCTCAAAAATGATACTATAGCTTACTCATTAACATTTATTCATTAAATTTTTTAACTAAAAACAATGAAAATTCACAAGGACATTGTGTAGGTCAGTGGTTGGCATGAAACACTTATCATCCTTTGGTCAGGGGATCATGTCTCATAGCCTTACCGAATTTGATTGGTTGTCACTCAGATTACAGTTTTTCCTTTTAAAAAACCTAATTAATATAATTTCAAAATTTAAATATGATGGACATCCTTGAAATTAGGTTAGTCTCTAAATATCCTTTTAACTAAGGTTTTTAATAAAACCACAACAAATTAACACCTCAACCATTTTATTTCCATATATGTCCTTTCTTAGTCAAGGTTTTATCTATAATATCATTAGTTTAATTTATAAATCATGATATTTTATCTGCAATATAAAACACTTTAGGTTTAACCTAGGTAACTTATAATGTATATAAATCATTCATAATGGTTGGTAAAGAAAAAGTGAATTATCCTATGAATATCTCCTTGGGAGTGTTATACCAGGTGCGCAGTAAGGCATATAGTCATGTACAATGTTACCCCAAGTCAACCCTGGAACACCTTGTTGAAGTCATTACTTCTAGGTATATCTGTTCCAGATCCATGTCCACTTGTAGTATCTAGAAAAGGATGTATTTCATGGAAGACCCACATAATATATACTTTACTAAAATTATGGGGTTCTCATCTATACTTATTCAAATTCTACCTTAGGTTTATGTTCTCTAATCAAGGTTTTATTAAATATGTTTCCCAAGGTTTCTACTAAACTTCCTTTGATTCCAACTGTAGTGACCTAGCCATAGATAACCCCAAGATGATATTTGATACTAAATAAATTGGCATGATTACAAGGAATCAGGTCCCAGAGGACCGATATATTTAGTAGACTTGTTAAACCAGATATATAAATGGGCATTGTATTACAAATGAATACACTGATTACAACATAATTTTTTCCTTATTTCTAAATAAATAATTAAACGACTTAGAGGATAACTCTAATCCATATAGTAAAATCCATGCATATATTTCGTAGTACACTTCTTGGATTCTTCGGGAAAGAAACATAATTAGGGTGAGATCAAATGCTTAGTAAGGGAAAAATAGAGTGGAATCAATAATTAATCAATGATAATAGTCATTATAGAAAGTTAGTTAACTGGAAATACATGCCATTCAAATAAATAGATAAGTAAATATCAATATAGAAAGTAATGAAACTAAAACACATTCCATTTATTCAATTAACTGAAAATAAAAATTTATACGTAGATATTTCGACGTATTTTTCTGTGGATAAATAGTAACTAAATCTTAAAAATGAAACGCATCCATATATATGCTGACACAATATCTCATGGATGAATAATATCAGTATATAAATGAAGGAAATACTTAATTATTGGAAACCATGTTACTTAGGTATATGGTACCTTTACCAACAACACCTTTCATAAGGTGGTTTATAAAATTAAAAGTAAAACCCCATCTAAGGTGGCTAGCCAAATGACTCATCCCAAGAGACTACTGATGCATCGAGTGGTTATCTATAACCGGGACCTACCCGTGTCGTACCAGTCCAAAACATTCCACATCTATCAAATAATATATTTAACCAAGTTCCTTATCTAATATCTATATAGAGTAGAAGATACGAATTAATCAAACAACATTAAAAGTATACACTGTATGTCAAATGGTATACGGTTTAGGAAATATTAATATCTATGATAAATTAAATGGTTAATTTTTTGGGAAATTTAATGTTTGAGATAATAAGAGATTAAATATCTAATGGGGGATAATAAATAAATCAAGTAAATGAATGTGAAGATTATCCTTGGACAATTAAATCATAAACCATCTAGATAAATATTAATGATAGTATCAACACAACAAATCCCATGTGGAGAAAAAATAAAGGGTTTTTTTGTTGATTAAATAAAATAATAGATTTCAAAAATATCCTTGAAGAAAATATCCTATGTTTTTTAAAAACCATTCGAAAATATTTTTCTTTAAAAATTTACCTTTTAAACATTAAAATGCAGCTTCAAATAAATTATGGTAGATGAATCTTCACATGTCATATGAGGTAAATATAATATTACTTTTGTATGTAAAAATGTTAGAAAATTCCTCATTAATAAAATGACAAGAAGATTCCTCAGAAACATTGGTAAAATACAAAAAGGGTAAAAATATCTTTACCAAATGATTTTAAAATCATTTTTGAAAACCTTTTAATAAAACATGGTTTTTAATAGAAAATAGTTTCTTTCACTAAAGAGATAAATAAAGTGGTGTTTTCTTTTAAATATTTTCTAAAACACTTTGAGTACCAAAGAGTGGAAAAATGGTACTGATTCATAAAAATGGCCATGAAAAACTAAAATAGAATGAATGTGTTTATTGAAAAATTATTATGTAAATTCCTCGAATATAAATTCTATTGAAAGTTCATTGGGATTAGTATTGCGTAAAATAATCTTTAAGATTTTCAATGTGTCATATACCACTTTTAAACATTTTTAAATAATAAAACTCATGAAAGAATAATATTAAATTAAATTACTAAATAACATTAATGAAAATTAATTCATGATATAATATATAAAAATGGGTAGTATATACACCACACAAAATATGTAATTAGTGAACATTACATTTATCTCACGGATGTAAAAAGTGAGATGGAAATCCCTTACCAATTAGTAACAAATAAATTAGGAAACCCCAAGGTATAAATAATTAAATAAAACATTTAAATTCCATGAATTTAAAATAATGCATGATATTATTTTTCAATGTTAAATTATGTAAACCATATATAAGTAATTAGGTGAACAATAGTTAAGTATACCTTATGTAATGAAAATGAGACAAGAATCTCTTACCTTGTGTTTCCTTTTGCATGAACGTCCTTTAAATTCCTATATAATAAAAAAATGTTTATTTTATACATTATTATGAACCTCTTTCAGGTTTATAATAAATTTTATTTTACTTATTACCATGTTATTTACAACTACTCAAACAATTAAGTTTACACAAGGTGTATTTGACCAAATTTTGTTTATGAGTCCAAACAACTATTGTTGGTCAACTATGGTCCTAGAGTTTATTATATAACATCTACAGAATAATAAACATGATATAATTATCATATTTTAACATCAATTATATTTTTAAAATGAATCATTAAATATGGTTATGAAAATTAAATGTGTTCCAATCATGGAGATGGTAGTTCGTACGTACACATTAGTAACACTCTTATTTTTAAGTGGTTGCTGTGAAAAAAAGGTAAGTAACTAAAAACATTCCATAATGATAATTATATAATAAATATCATATTATTTAATCATATATACTTATATATATAATTTTTTGGAGTAAACTGAGTCACGTCATGTTGAGGAGGCAGTAGTCCACACGTCCACGAATAACGTTATCACTTTTTAAGTGTGTGAATGGGTAATAATAAAAATGATATATATAAATATATATATATATATATATATATCCATAATATTAATTATATATTGAATATTATATATATGTTGTTTATCTCTCATATTTTTAATTAAAATATACATTTTTTATGCTTCATGTTTAGTGTGAACGAATCACAACGCTTTGAGGGGGCGGTAGTCCACACTTCCTCAAATGATGTTATCGTATGAACGTAAAATGGAAAGTATTATATGTAGGTGTATAAAGGGATTAAATAAGTGTGAATACATAATTAATATAATATATAAAATATATAAACTGAGTTTTCATCATAATTTTCACCATGAGAGGTGGTAGGGAAAAATTGAACAACCATCGTTTGGTGAGATAGTAGTTCACCATAGACAGAAACATTATGTTCATTGCCCATTAAGTGGTGGTGTGTGTAATTTTAGGTATAACTCCAAAGACTAAAAAACAATAATATTATATTTATGATAATTTTTTAGTTACAAAGTAACTTAATAATGAGAGTTTAGAGTCTGGATAATGGAAATCAAACTAGAGAGATTGAAAAAAGATATTACTATTTAATCAGCTAACTTCTTTTTGTTTAACCAAAAGGAATCCATTGAAGGTAATATTCCAAAATGGATTATTATAGGTCTAGAGGTGGGATTTTGGGAGTCCATTTTTGTAGAGCTTGGCCTAACATAATATTTTGTAGAGTGAGAGGAATGGGTAGAGGTAGTGTCCTTCTATAGGAAAGAAAAAGGACTCACTTGGTATTCTGGAAAAGAAGTTTGTTGTGCACATTATTACCTAATAAAAGTCATACCAAACCAATAAAACTCAAGAATTGAGGTTGAATGTGATAAATATTTCTATAAATGAGTTGGGTACAAGTTTATAGGTTATTTAGGCTTTTAAACTTAGGATTTAAATCCATATTTATAAATAATTACACCATAATCACTATAATTAATTTAAATCACATTCACTAATCAATTTCATCAAAGATTAATTTGATCTCATTAAAGAAAAAATATTATATTGATTACAATGGTGTGTGATGTATTTTCAGAATTCAAATAATATAATCAGAAAAATTTGGATTAATGTTAATTTCGCTGATAGAAGGACTAACTGTTTTTAGTAGCAAAATGTAAAAAAGATTGTTATGTTTTTATATTCAATTTAAAAGTTAAATTGAATATAATAAAATAAATTGTATTAATATAAGAATAATTTATCCAATTTTACTTTTAAAAAATTATAATATAATTTAACATTAATAATTATTTAAACAAAAAGGCAATTTTTAACTAAAATGCAGTATTTTTTACTATTCACTAAAAAATGAAATTGCTTAGAAAAATCACCAAAATTAATCATAATAGAATTTTGACATTATTAATTCAAAAAAAAGGTTATTTTAGTAAATTTAATTGATAAGAGTGTCAAAATTGACATTTAAAATGGGTTCACCATTAAAAGTTAGTAAAATTACCTCTATAAAGTATAGAAAGAAAGACTATCAATCGTAACACTGAAAACCTTGGACTACTGAGGTACTCATCCTTGATGAGTATCGTGGGTATTTTAGGTCACACAAAGCCACTTCCCACTTAGTCCATCATAGTTGGTCTACACAGGGCCACTTGTAGTTGATCCATATAGGGTCGCTTGGAGCTGATCCATATAGGGTTTTTTGTAGATGATCTTCCTAGGGTCTCTTATAGTTGATCCACACAGGGTTGCTTGAATCAGATCCACACAAGGTTGCTTAGAGCCGACCCACAGAAGGTCGTTTGGAGCGGATCCACATAGGGTTACTTGGATCTGATCCACCTGGGGCTTCTTGGAGATGATCCACATAGGGTCTCCTGAAATATAGTCCTAAAAGGTCACTTGGGACCCTTTTTCAGTAGTCTTTGGGTCTCATCCAGCTGAAGGATTCCTGCACCTAGCATTCTTGATTCTAAGAGAATCTATTCCTCAATCCATTTGTCATATTTTAATTTCAATGAAATCCTCTTTAGATCATTCCAAAAGAACCTTCTCATCTTGAGGGTTCCAATGCCGCAAATGGCTCATCAAACGGACACCCGGTCTGAGAAATATTGGTGTTTTAGTAAACAGGGGCCGGTTGTGTCTGAGCACGGTCTGACCAAGTCATACCGACTCGACCAACACGGCTCGGGGGCCCTACATGACCCAACCTAGTTTGGTCGACCCAACCCAACCAGGTTAGATCTGGGTCGGCCCGGTTTGGACTGGCTACTAGGCCATGCGAATTGGGCCTTATTGGAACTGAACATGTTCGGATGTGGGTCAAACCCACCGGTTCAACAAACAACCAGGATTTATCCAACCCAGCCCATAATAGGTGGTCCAGCTTGTTCCCAGACCAGGCCACCCAGCAGCCCGATTTTCTTCCATTGGCTATACTGCAAAAGCAGGTGGGCTAAATTTTGTTCTAACATGCCCAGCTGCCCCGTTTGCACCCTCGGTCCCACCCACTATGTGGTCCAGTTCACACCCCCATCTCAACCCGTTGTGTGGGATGGTCTCCTCCAAACCAGATGCAAGGTGGAATCTGGTTTTTGTGCATCGCATTCGGCTATGTTGGCTACCCCCTTTTCCCACAATCCATTGGACTGCATACCAACGCATCACGTTGTTTCCGCTCCACTGTTGCGTTTGGGGGGTTGCGTCCTTCTCCACCAGCCGATTGCTTGGGCGGCTCCAGCCTCACCGCTACGACCCTAGGTGGTTGCAGCCTGCCATGATGCGCTGTTATGGCGCACCACCACCCACCCGCGACCATCACTGCCTGTGTCAGGGGGTTATGTTCTACGGACAATTAGGTCCACTCTAGTGGTCCGTTCTTCTGATCGTCAATGTCTCCGACCTCTAAGGGGTTCTATATTCCCTTCTACGGCTTCGAAAATCCCTTTTCGTCAATCCGAAGATGTGGCCATGATGAACACACAGGAAAGAACAAGGGTGGAGGGGCTTGGTCATTGTTGGTGTCGGGCCACACCCTATACGTTAGAGTTTCTTTAAAATATGGGGTAATAGGATTATGATTCTATCAAAACTAATCTGGATTAAAAACCCTAAGAATAAAATCCCTCCCATAAGAACAATTAATCTATATATCAACCTATTCATCGGTCGATCCTCCTTATTTTTTTTATAAAGAAGAATGGAGATTTCAAATTACATAAAGTAACCCCTAACTGGGATAGACTCGTCTGTCTGGGAAGAGCGGCGCCATGTGCCTTTTTTCTCTATTCATGATCCGCTTCCCACGTTCTTAATGATCCTTTGAAGGTTAAAAGGATAACGTGTTTGCCGTTCATCGGTCTTGTTCTTTTGGTGTGTTGTTGTCGCTAGTTATTTTTCAGCATTATTCATTGGAAAAAATATCTTTGTTGTTCGTCAAAGAAATTATCGCTCTAATTCTCTAACTTATTATCTCATTAAAAGATAAATGCATCACAACATTTCTTTTAGGATGCACATTTAAGAGTCACAATAATTGGCTTCATTAAATGCAACTCTTCATCGCCTTGTCATCCCCACTACAGTGTTGACATTCCACCACTCAACAGTCAAGAGGAACAAATAAAATAACTTTTAGGTAATTTTATTTTTCTTCTAAAAAGGCTGAAAACTCTATTTTTTGGTTGACCCTTATTGGTCAAAGAAAGGTCCGTTTTTTGTGAATATCATTGTTCTAAGTTCAAAAAGTGCCTTCAGATTTTTGATCTGAGCACCGGTTTAAAAGTTAGAAAAATGTACTCACACATTAATTTAAATGAACATAAAAATGATTCAAAATTATATTTCAGGCTCACCATGCCTCCAAATCTTGTTTCTTCAAGGTTTCTTCTCTTGAAATAATTCTATATAATTAAAAAAATTACTTAGATTTTTTTGGACATTACAATGAAACAAGCTTATAAATTCCCTACCTCATACATGGACACCAAAACTACTGCCACATTTCATTGAACATATTTGTTGTTCTAGGTTCACTGACCACTGGGAACTATGTAAATCAACCATCATATATTTTATTACTGAAGATGGTACCAAAAATTGATTATGATAGTATAGAATGCTTTCATTAGACAACAATCATTGGGAAACTGTATCCCAACCCATAAGAGAGTCTATAATGCTATGTAACTCATCATCAAGCTGGTGATCCTACAGAATAAATTAGAGAAGATCATATTTTAATTTAATAATGGAAAATAAAACTTCATCCCCTTTCATGTGAACTCCAATATGTAACTATGCAAAGAGAGCCATCAAAATCCACTCTTTTGATGATTCTTTTACTTCTTAGGTCATATGTTTCCAACTCAAGGAATCTAAAAAGATGTTCACTTTTTCTAGGGTATAGGAGATGTAAAAATCAAAATATTATAGGTATTCTAACCAATGCCTCTATTATATATTTAAATATTCTTGAGAGAAAATATAACTCATTCTCTTGTGGTTTAAATAAAGGTTAAACCTTTCTCCATAAAGGTAATACTGACATCTTTTAAGAACATGCATCATAGCTTCATGATTGAGTTCATGGGTCATATAATTCTTCTCATGTGGTCCAATATGATGAGATCCATAAGAAACTACATGATTAACCTACATAATACCACAACCTAAGTAAAATAACTGATGCATCAAAAATGAACACATAGCACTGCCTTGTCTTTGGATGAGTACAAAACAGAATATTTTTCAAAATATGTTTCATCTGAATAAAATAATTTGGACAATTTCCATCCTAAGAAAACTTCACCTTTTTCTAAGTTAGTGCATTCATCGAAGAATCCAACATTGAGAAGTCTTTAACAAAGTGGAAAGAATATCTGGAAAAGAATACTAATATTTGAATCTCAAAGACATTTCATGGTTTCCCATGTCATAACATCCTTTACCTTCTTTGGATCAACTAATATCCCATGTTCTGGCCCCACGTGACCTAATAATTTCACTTCATGAAACCAGAAATCACATTTTGAAATCTTGGCATAATGTCGATGATTTCTCTGAAAACTCAGAATTGTTCACATATGATGCACATGATCATCCATGGGCATAGACTAAATGAGGATTTCATCCAAAAAGTACTACCATTATGGTATAAATATACTAATAGAAAATTATATTCAACAAATCCATGAAAATTGTAGGATAATTGGTTAGAACAAAGGGAATGAAAATGTATTGATAATGTCTATAGATACTTCAAAAGGAATTTTTCGGATTCTCATACTCTTTTATCCTTAATTGATGGTAACCAGATCTATGTTTTATCTTTGAGAAACACCTCACCACCTTCAACTTATCAAATATATCAGCAATCCATGGAAAAATTTATTTTTTCTTTATAGTTACTCGATTGAGATTTCAGTAATCAACACAAAGGCTGACTAAACCATCATATTTCTTGGAAAGTAGAATATTCACTGCCTAAGGTTACACAGACAGGTATATAAATACTTTCTCAAAAATGTCATCTAATTAGGGCTTCATCTCTTTAATTTATGTTGTTTATATATGTTAATAGGGGATAGAAATCAGTTGAGTATTATACATCAATTCAATAGAAAACTCAACCTTTAATACCATTGGAAAACCAAGGATTTCAAAAGGAAACATGTCAGGAAAATCGATGAAAACTGGATGGATATCAAAAATCAAATATTCCCTCTCTAGATCAAAGTAAAATAAAAATATCACTTTCCATAACTCTGGATAATAAGGTAAAAATCTACTCGATCTTGGGTGTCATTCCCCTTGATTGACACGACACACACCACAAGGTGTAGCAAAAGAGAACCATCGAAGATAACAATAAATCTAGGATTTATTCGACATGATAAAATCCATACCAAATATGGTATCAAGTGTTTTCATGTCGAGAACTAAAAAACTCCATGCAAGCTCAATATATGATACTGAGAAGATACAAGAGGAAATATGGAGATTGTGCTCTTTCTTCACACCAAGGGTTGAAGTAATAAACATTGGACAAGATAAAAGATACATGGAAAGATTTAAAAGATTAAAAATATAGGTTTAAATAAATAAATGAGATTCAACGGTATCAAATAGATCAGTCACTAAAGATGAATCAATAGTAATGGTACCCCTCATGGTCACTGTACCCATATTGATTTCCTCAGAAGACACTTCCATGGTGTGAATAATCATAATTTTGGATGCATGGGGATGGAACCCATTTGAAAATAAATGATCTTATTTCCCTATATTTTTCAGAGGAGCTGATGATACTATTACACTAAATGATGTGGAATAAATATGGTAGAAGCTCTACAACATCCATGAACATTTGCAGGATCCACGGTTCTTGGGTTCCTTAGTGAAAAGATTATTTTAATTTCCTACCTTTCCACACCTGTAGAAAACCAAGGGACCTCTGGAAGGAACTGCATGAGGTTTCAAATGACCCCACTGTCTATAACTACTTGGAAAATCATCAAAATTCTACTTTCCATTGAAAGAACTCACGCTACAACTGGGAGAGAAAGAAACTCCCAATAACCTTGACATTCTAGCCAGGTCCATGTCAACCATAAGTGATCTATCTAGTACATAAACATTAGAAGGAATATTCAAAAGGAAAACCTAGGATCAAATATCCTGATGAAGTACCAACTCAAACCTTCAATCCTTCATCCTCTCATTCGATATATCCTCATTAGAAAAATGCCAGACTTAATAAAAAAATCATACTCTATCATAGTCTTGTCAGTCATCTCAAGATTGAATACCTAAATGGAACTAGATAATAGCATTGAATCTGGATATAATTATAAGGTGAAATGAACCTTGAATTATTTCTACTCTAATCCCTTATAATTCTTCTCCAATTTTATAGTACCCCACTATCTCCTGCCCAGTCCTTCTAGCACAAAGGTAGAATGAATTACATTGATTTCACCTAGTGTGTCTAAGAACCCAAAAAGTGATCCATTATGCTCAATCACTCTTTATAATATTGAGAATAATTTGAGCCATTGGGTGGTTCTGACTTCTAGTAAAGGAACTCTTGAGAAAAAAATTTGAGAACTTTCTTATGAGGTTTCTCAGCTGGAGGTTGAACGATAATAGGAGGTGGTGTGTACCCCAGAGCTTGGATTGTGTGAAAAATCTAATCTACTAGGTTTGTATCCACAATTGTATTTTCTTGCTGAAATTAAGAAGAAACTTTCTCCTGGATCTGATTCACATGTCTTCTCGGAGGCACGATGCAACACAACATCAGCAGACAATGAGAATACATCAGATAACACTCAAACTAAGAAACATGGAAATTAATCACAACATATGGAACAATGATATTTTGACTTCCCTCTAACCATATAAAAACTGGTAAAATCCTATAAATAATCCAAAAGATTTATTTCCCCAACCACACCGGGTCAAATAAGGTTCATTGCAGTGAGAGCTGGATAGGCACTCAGTTGCAACTACCTCCTATGTCCTGAAAATATTTCAATAATTCATTCCAACTTCAAGCAATAAGCTCAACCTGGTGATCTGATATCACATTGTCATGAACCTTCCCGAGTACCCCAGTAAACTGAAAACTGAGCCAATCCTAACATAGACCAAATGGAATTCATGATCCCAATGGGTCTATGACTAGAATGTGGAATCATACAAACTGAATGTGGGAACAGTTTTTCAAAACAAATTGTGGAAGTAAAAGAAAAAAAGTATGCATATAAAAAAAACCACTGGGATTAGTGTACTAAAATTTAACAAGGTAATAAATCCAAAATTACTCTAATAAAATGACAAAACTAGGGAAAACAGCCCCTGTCCCTAACAATACTACTCACTAAGTCCAAGATTCAACAGCTAGATCTACCTCTAAGAGGTCCTTTCACCATTCTTGAACATTGAATTAGATATTTATATACACTTAAATTCACAAATAGGGTGTGAGGCAAAGACTAATAGGATTTCGTAAAATAGTCTATAATAAGATTCCTACATCAAATTAACCAGGAATGTTCTTTCAATTATCAAATAATAGGTTTGTAATTTACCGAAGAATATTTAATCAAATCGTGATTTTAAATTTAAATGATGGAAATACATTTTCAAACAATGCTTCACATTTCAAATGACGTATATATATTTCAAAGCATGGAACATACCTTTAATCAGAGGGTTCTTTACACAAATGGAACTTTTGAAAAAATGTCTTAAATAAAACCATATATATTGAATAGTTTATATAAATTCTCAAGGAATTTAGAATTTTTTATAGCTATGGGATATAAATTTGAAATATAAACAAAAGAACAAAAAGGTAATGTTCCAAATAGGTATGATAGTCCTATTCTATAGGGACCCAACATTGTGAAAGGGAGAGTATGTACATACACCCCTTTGGTCCTAAGGGAAAGAGGACTCAACAACATCGCCTATGGAATGACGATTTAATGAAATTAAGTGTTAGAACATTTTAAGACATAAATTTTTTCCAATATAACACATTAACTAACAAAGTATTTCATGTTCTCACATACATGAAATAATGGGTAATTTATTTCAAGACTGCTCAAAATACAATTTAGTACCATCCCCAATTTCAAATATACCAATTTTCTCTTTAAAAACCATATTGGTTGTTTAATAAAAAATATTTCTTTGACCAAGATAAAACCATAATGTCACGACCCGCCCTCGGGGCCCGTGCCGTGACTACCCCAAGCCCGCCTTCCATAGGCCAGGGGCTGGCGACTAGCACCAAGGCGTAAAATCCCAGTAAAAAGGGAAGGCATTGCCTTAAATAAGTAAACAACCACCTCAAAGTAACAAGCGGAAGTAAAGCAGTACACAAAACTAGAACAATTGTGCTGAAGTAAAGGGGCCGGAAATACAAGCCCAACTGTAAAGTAAAGTACAACTCAAAAAGGGAAAACAGCAACTGAAAGTACGAGCGGCTCCTGGGACGTCCTCCTCGATTCCTACCTGAAGGGTAGGTATAGATGGCTCAGCTCCTGGATCGTCCACCACGGATCCTACCTGAAGGGTAGGTACAGATAGCTCCACAACTCCTCGGGTCCAACTGTCCGCTCCAAGCACGTCCCGCTCAGTGGTCCTCCTCCGGGTACCGACCTACTCCGTAAGCCTCAACCGCAGTCAGCGCTGTCCGTCGTCTGCAACCAACACAACGAAGTGCGGGCATAGCCCGTGCAGGGGTGAGTATAAGATACGCAGTAGGGACCCCGAGACCCTCGAAGGTCTCCCGAAATCCACAAAGGATAAACCACAAGAAGGATACAATCACGAAGTAACATCCAGTATTGATTAGGTATATGCCCATACATATACCTATGTCACCAATTTCTGTTCGGCTCCAACACCGAGCCCAAGAAAAACCCATTCCACAAGAAGAGTAAATAGTAAAATCCACATAGGATAACAGTACAAGTCCACACGGTTTATAACAAGTTTATGAAATCAACGGATAACCATTACCCAGGTATATGCCCATACATATACCTAAGTTATCAAGCGACCCATCTCAATCATGAGGAAACACAAAGATCATTGACTCAGCTCAAACCAGGATTTTTATTATCGAAACCATAGCTGCTGAAGAGCCCCAACTCTGAAGTGTACAGTGGTCCTGTCACGACTCCGAGGTACTGCTCACTAACCTAAGACTGCTGAAGTACTCCTCCTGTCGAGTACCGCGGGTCTGCTGCCAACTACCAGGCGCTCCGTCCGCTGAGGGTCTGCTGCCAAATACCGGGCGCTCACCCAAATAGCCTACTGAGGTACTCCTTTGACGAGTACCGCGGGTTTGCTGCCAACTACCAGGCGCTCCGTCCGCCGTGGGTCTGCTGCCAACTACTGGGCGCTCCGTCCACTGGGCTAGTCGACTCACTCCAAGTCGAGTCGGTCAAGCAGTCGTCAGGTCTCAGTCATCTACACGGTCTCCGTACTCCGCACGTACGTCTCCACCGTCGCGGGTCTGTCGCTACAACCAAGCGCACACACTCCGTAGAGTATCGCGGGTCCGCAGCTACAACCAAGCGCACACACTCCGTAGAGTATCGCGGGTCCGCCGCTACAACCAAGCACTCCACTGCCAAGGGTCTGCTGCTGCATCCAAGCGCACCACCACTGTCAAGTACCACGGGTCCGCCGCTACACCCAAGCGCTCCACCACCCAAGATCAACAGAAGATTCAGCTCACACAGGTTCGGTAGCACTGTTCCACGTAGGATCGCTGAGTGCTGTAGTCGTCGTCGTCGAATCCACATAGGATCTCTGTACTGTCGTCGTCGCAGTCACAGTAGCAGTAGTAGTAGTCGTCACAGTAACAGTCGCAGCCAGCACTAGGGTTCCCGCACACAGTAAGCTCGTTCGGAGGATCCGCTCCACGAGCCGAGAGGCTGATACATCAACTGTCACAAACACCAGAGTTGATGTATCCAAAAGTTCCGTATCGTCAACAGGAACTCAACGCAACAGACGGCGCGTCGATCGGACGTCCGGTCTGAGAGTTATTGGCATTTTCGTTCCCGGGGCCCGGTTGGTTTTTAAGGCAAAACCAACCCGACCGTACTCCACCTGCGTCCAAACCTCGGGCGGAGTATGCCAAAAGATCCGTCTCACTTAGAGGATTCCATCAAAGTCGACGGCACGTCAATCGGACATCCGGAACTCAAGATATGAGCGCTTCCGCTCCGAGGGCCCGGGTGGTTTCGTGAACGAACCAACCCTGCCGTACTCCACCTGCGTCCAAACCTCGGGCGGAGTATGCCAAAAGATCCGTCTCACTAGGAGGAACACAACGCGACTGACGGTGCATCAATCGGACGTTCGTAGCTCAAGATAAGAGCGTTTCCGCTCCGAAGGCCCGGTTGGTTTCGTGAACGAACCAACCCGGCCGAACACAAAGTAACCCGAAACCTTGAGTGCGATATACCGAAACGACCGTCTCGATACAAGGATCGCGTTTCCGCTGACGGTTCGTCGATCGGAGGTCCGAGGCTCAAGTTATGGCCCAAAAACCAATTCTGGTTCGAAACGGGGGGTCCGGGTCCGGGCCGACCCGGCCCGACCCCCCCACCCCCCCCCCCTGGGCGGCGCGGCGGCGGCGCGGCGGCCGGCAGAGGCGGTGCGGCGGCGCGGCGGTGCGCGAGGTGGCGCGGCGGCGCGCGAAGGCGGCGCGGCGGCGCGGCGGTGCGCTGAGGCGGCGCGGCAGGCCGCGGCTGGCGCCGCACGTGGTCGGCACGCGGGGGGCAAGCCCCCGCTAATTTTGTGAAGCGGCGCGGCCTTTGTGCCGCGCCTTTGCAACAAACGGCCCCCACATGGGGGCCGGTTTAATTAAGTGAACCGGGGGGCTGCTGCCCCCCCCCCCCTTTCATGGAACCGCCCCCCTCTTAAAGAGGGGGGTTTTACATGCTGGCCGGGGGATTAATTCCCCCGGTTTAATGCCTTCCGGCCGGCCAGCTGGCCGGCCGGTTTTCTCCAACGGGACCGGAAATTCCGGTCCCCCCCTTCGGCTTCCGACGCCGGCGGCCCGGCCGCCGGTCTTCTCTTCCGCCGCGGCCCGGAACCGGCCGCGGTCTCCTCGTCCCGCCGCGGCCCGGAACCGGCCGCGGTGTTCGTCGTCCGGCGCGGTGCGACGGCACCGCGCCCCTTCGCCGTGCTTTGATATTCAACGCGGCGCGACGGCATCGCGTAAGTTAAACGTACAATTATCCGAGTGGTGCGACGGCACCACGCCACCTTGCTTCCGCCCGCAAGAATAAACAACATGAACGATGGAGGGGGGTTCGGTCGTGTTCAAGCGGTCCGCCCCCCCCCCCCTCACGTTAAACAATAACACTTATATAAAATATTCAAAAGCCTCACGTAGACATGCGATCCACGAGCAAGAAATGGAATAAATTAACAATATTCAACAACCCCTACCTCGAAGGAAGCTCGCGGAGCTCATCAACGATCCGCGAAGGACGAGCGTCGCGGAGGTCGGACGTCACGGAAGAAGACGTCGTCGGCATCGCGGTTATGGCGTCGCGGTAGACGGACGTGGGTTCGCCGCGAGAGGCACGTCGCGGAAAGTGCGTTGCGGCGTCGGACGTAGGTTCGCCGCGGAAAGCACGTCGCGGAGAGGATGCGTTGCGGCGTCGTGGAGGAAATCCAACGCGTTGCAGTCCGACGTCGTGGAAGAAGGACGCCGCGTTCTTCGTCGTGGAGGAAGAACTCACAAGAAGCCTCCCTCTTTTCCTCTCCGCACAGCAAACTCCAACCCGCAAAGGAAACTAAAAACTGAATTAAATAGAAGGGTTTGGAATTTCAAAGGTTTGAAATTCAAACCCCTTCATTTAATTCCCACAATTAAAACTTAAGTTATAACTTAAGTTTATTAAAATTAAAGCATGACTTTACAACTTAACACAACACAACGTAAGTCTTTTGAAATTCAAGAGTTTGAATTTCAAAACTTTAATTAAACTCACTTATTAATGACATAAGTTATAACCTAAGTTTACATCATTAATTGTGAGTTGGGGGGGGGGGGGGGGGTTAGAGAATATGAAAGGGTGGGGTTCGTGTGGGCCCCACCACCCTCTTAACCTCCCAAGGGAAGTTGGGTTGTCACCCAACTTCCACCCAACGGATAAAAACACTTAAGGAAGATAAAAATAAAAATTGAAGTTAAATTTTTATTTTAACATTCACAATTTTATTTTTTACAACTTCCCTCGTGTAAACGCAACTTCGGGAAAGGTATCCTTAAGCGAATATCGGCGCTGCGAGTTCATCGGTGCCCTCGGATTTCAATTCCGAGCACCGGATCAAAAGTTAGGAATTCCCGCTCGTTCGTTCACTGAACGTACCCGAGCCAAACTTCAGAAATTAATTCCGGGCACTCCGGGCCTCGGAATCAGGTGCTGTCAGAAACCGCGCTCTTGTAAAATTCTAAAGAAAATTAAGAAAAAATTTCCCTTGAATTTTACGGGTCTTTACATTACTCCCACCTCAGGGATTTACGTCCCCGTAAAGCTTCAACTCACACTTAAGGGAGACAAGGTAGTACTGAGCACGCAACTGAGCTTTACGCTCCCATATGCTCACCTGAAGATATCGTGCTACCCGAGAAGCACCCCAGAGGAAGAAACCGTTCACGTAGAACCTGCTCCTATCGATCCTCGATCTCTACTAGAACCTCTGTGCTTGTCGCCATGTCATCGACGTCCAACTCCCCGAGGTCGATGACGTGTGAAGAAACATACACGTATCTCCACAGCTGAGACACGTGGCGGACATTATGCACCCGGTGCGACTGAGGTGGTAAGGTCAAGCGGTAAACCTCTTCGCCTACCCTGCTGAAGATCAAAAGGGTCCATTGAACTTCGGAGATAACATGCCGCTTCGGCCACATCTCCGAAACCTCATCGGGTTGAGACCGTATAAGAACGTGTTCGTCACCCTCGAATTCAAGAGGTTTCCCTTTTTAGGATAGAACTGAAACTCAAAACTCCTGCTGCCACAAGGGTGGGGTTGACCAACTCAAGAGTGATCGGTCACACCCTCTTATGCCTGAGTTTAACATGTGCTGCCCAGGGTTTCCTTTTCGCCGACCAAGGAAAACCCATTCCGACGTTTGCCTAAAACAGTCAACCGGGGTATGATTTGTGAATCAAAACCATACCCAGATCAACGTCGTAAGGCCTCTACGCTGCCACCAAGAGATTCCAACCAAAACTCTCGCCTCGAGGTCAAATCACACCGTCGGCGTAAGTGTGATTATCGAGTCTCCTCCCAAAGGTATCTCCAGACGTGAGGGTCAAGTCTACGGCTTACCCGGAACCTCTAGGTCTGGGACATGATTCGCGGAAGGGTAGAATGATTGGTTCTTATGTCTATAGATATGGCAGCTCGTAGTAGACATAATTCGTACCCCGAATCATTCTTAGAGCTCCTGGGTCACACTCCTTGACCGCAATGCAGCTACTCTCCTCCCCAGCCCTCATGCTCCCTGAGCCTGGCGGGGACTACTAAGTCGGGTGGTCGTAACATGTCGAAATGTACACCACCACATGATGCTCTCTAAGCTCCGCTTCCACGTCTGCTACCCTGCAGATTCATCTGTCCTTAGCACTTCCTCCTCCTGAAACATTTTACACGCCCGAGTCTCTGAGACTGGCGCTAGTTTCCTGCATTTCACTGCTAACGTTCACAACCACAATGGTTCTCTCTAGCATCCTAGCATAGGTAGAAATGCATAGAGGAAAAGTAATGGTTCGGATTTCCTTTAGACACACTTCGCTCAGAAGTTCGAGTCTAAGGAACTGATCACAACGTAACCAACGAGTACCAAGATTGATTGGTAAGCCACGATGAGTGCTCTGCTTCCGACATGTCGTACTGTCGAAGCTGTATTAGCTCCAGAAAACTCACAACCACCTCCTCAAGCCAGTCCTCAGCCGCCTACGAGTCAGGCTCACCTCGAAACTTGAGGGATATCTGGTGCTAAAACATATGTAAGGCACTAAGCCTGTGATTCTCTGCTACCGGTACCGCCGGTAGTGAATGCTGACCAACAGGTAGTGACATAGCTGGCGCACTACCCGTAGGTACTATCCCAGGTATCGATTCGCGTACCGAAGCCTCATTACTATAAGGACCAACCTCATGGTCACTCACTGGAAACAACAGGAGCTAAGATCATCATCCACTCTAATAGTATCCAAGCTAGGCGTAGAACTCTAGCAACCGCCTCCATCCAGTCCACTGCTGCCTAGGAAATCTGTCTCGCCTCGTATCCTCAGAGGCCTTTACTGCTGGAACTCGTGCATCGCGCTCTGTTAGCGTGCACCGTCAGCTAGTGGCATCTGCTGCCTAACGGGTGGTGGTGCTGCTGGTACACCACCCGAAGGTGCCAACACTGAAAAAGGGGCCCTGCACCGGAGTATCGCTGCTCGGTGGGCCATCATCGAGAACTCTCTCGGAACTCCAGCTAACTATTTGCATGGTGACATCCTGAACAGATGCGACACGGTCATCGTCTTATACCTGGTGAGATGACCTAGTTTGAGCTGACTTTAAAACTTTTGGGAAACACACACGCAATCAGTGTTTTCGTGCATTAAGTCGGAAATCAGAAGTCAGGGTCCTGGTGTACGGATACGTCGGCCGCCGCACCAACACTGGACTCCCTGAACTGATAACCACACTCAATATACTAAACACTATTGCTTCACATAGACAAAAGACCAGAGTATGCGGTAGAACCGAACTCCTCTGATACCAATTTGTCACGACCCGCCCTCGGGGCCCGTGCCGTGACTACCCCAAGCCCGCCTTCCATAGGCCAGGGGCTGGCGACTAGCACCAAGGCGTAAAATCCCAGTAAAAAGGGAAGACATTGCCTTAAATAAGTAAACAAGCACCTCAGAGTAACAAGCGGAAGTAAAGCAGTACACAAAACTAGAACAACTGTGCTGAAGTAAAGGGGTCGGAAATACAAGCCCAACTGTAAAGTAAAGTACAACTCAAAAAGGGAAAACAGCAACTGAAAGTACGAGCGGCTCCTGGGACGTCCTCCTCGATTCCTACCTGAAGGGTAGGTATAGATGGCTCAGCTCCTGGATCGTCCACCATGGATCCTACCTGAAGGGTAGGTACAGATAGCTCCACAACTCCTCGGGTCCAACTGTCCGCTCCAAGCACGTCCCGCTCAGTGGTCCTCCTCCGGGTACTGACCTACTCCGTAAGCCTCAACCGCAGTCAGCGCTGTCCGTCGTCTGCAACCAACACAACGAAGTGCGGGCATAGCCCGTGCAGGGGTGAGTATAAGATACTCAGTAGGGACCCCGAGACCCTCGAAGGTCTCCCGAAATCCACAAAGGATAAACCACGAGAAGGATACAATCACGAAGTAACATCCAGTATTGATTAGGTATATGCCCATACATATACCTATGTCACCAATTTCTGTTCGGCTCCAACACCGAGCCCAAGAACAACCCATTCCACAAGAAGAGTAAACAGTAAAATCCACATAGGATAACAGTACAAGTCCACACGGTTTATAACAAGTTTATGAAATCAACGGATAACCATTACCCAGGTATATGCCCATACATATACCTAAGTTATCAAGCGACCCATCTCAATCATGAGGAAACACAAAGATCATTGACTCAGCTCAAACCAGGATTTTTATTATCGAAACCGTAGCTGCTGAAGAGCCCCAACACTGAAGTGTACAGTGGTCCTATCACGACTCCGAGGTACTGCTCACTAACCTAAGACTGCTGAAGTACTCCTCCTGTCGAGTACCGCGGGTCTGCTGCCAACTACCAGGCGCTCCGTCCGCTGAGGGTCTGCTGCCAAATACCGGGCGCTCACCCAAATAGCCTACTGATGTACTCCTCTGACGAGTACCGCGGGTTTGCTGCCAACTACCAGGCGCTCCGTCCGCCGTGGGTCTGCTGCCAACTACTGGGCACTCCGTCCACTGGGCTAGTCGACTCACTCCAAGTCGAGTCGGTCAAGCAGTCGTCAGGTCTCAGTCATCTACACGGTCTCCGTACTCCGCACGTACGTCTCCACCGTCGCGGGTCTGTCGCTACAACCAAGCGCACACACTCCGTAGAGTATCGCGGGTCCGCCGCTACAACCAAGCGCACACACTCCGTAGAGTATCGCGGGTCCGCCGCTACAACCAAGCGCTCCACCGCCAAGGGTCTGCTGCTGCATCCAAGCGCACCACCACTGTCAAGTACCACGGGTCCGCCGCTACACCCAAGCGCTCCACCACCCAAGATCAACAGAAGATTCAGCTCACACAGGTTCGGTAGCACTGTTCCACGTAGGATCGCTGAGTGCTGTAGTCGTCGTCGTCGAATCCACATAGGATCTCTGTACTGTCGTCGTCGCAGACACAGTAGCAGTAGTAGTAGTCGTCACAGTAACAGTCGCAGCCAGCACTAGGGTTCCCGCACACAGTAAGCTCGTTCGGAGGATCCACTCCACGAGCCGAGAGGCTGATACATCAACTGTCACAAAGACCAGAGTTGATGTATCCAAAAGTTCCGTATCGTCAACAGGAACTCAACGCAACAGACGGCGCGTCGATCGGACGTCCGGTCTGAGAGTTATTGGCATTTTCGTTCCCGGGGCCCGGTTGGTTTTTAAGGAAAAACCAACCCGACCGTACTCCACCTGCGTCCAAACCTCGGGCGGAGTATGCCAAAAGATCCGTCTCACTTAGAGGATTCCATCAAAGTCGACGGCACGTCAATCGGACGTCCGGAACTCAAGATATGAGTGTTTCCGCTCCGAGGGCCCGGTTGGTTTCGTGAACGAACCCACCCGGCCGTACTCCACCTGCGTCCAAACCTCGGGCGGAGTATGCCAAAAGATCTGTCTCACTAGGAGGAACACAACGCGACTGATGGCGCGTCAATCGGACGTTCGTAGCTCAAGATAAGAGCGTTTCCGCTCCGAAGGCCCGGTTGGTTTCGTGAACGAACCAACCCGGCCGAACTCAAAGTAACCCGAAACCTTGAGTGCGATATACCGAAACGACCGTCTCGATCCAAGGATCGTGTTGCCGCTGACGGTTCGTCGATCGGAGGTCCGAGGCTCAAGTTATGGCCCAAAAACCAATTCTGGTTCGAAACGGGGGGTCAGGGTCCGGGCCGACCCGGCCCGACCCCCCCCCTGGGCGGCGCGGTGGCCGGCGGCGGCCGGCGGCGCGGCGGAGGCGGTGCGGCGGCGCGACGGTGCGCGAGGTGGCGCGGCGGCGCGCAGAGGCGGCGCGGCGGCGCGGCGGTGCGCTGAGGCGGCGCGGCAGGCCGCTGCTGGCGCCGCACGTGGTCGGCACGCGGGGGGCAAGCCCCCGCTGATTTTGTGAAGCGGCGCGGCCTTTGTGCCGCGCCTTTGCAACAAACGGCCCCCACATGGGGGCCGGTTTAATTAAGTGAACCGGGGGGCTGCTGCGCCCCCCTTTCATGGAACCGCCCCCCTCTTAAAGAGGGGGGTTTTACATGCTGGCCGGGGGATTAATTCCCCCGGTTTAATGCCTTCCGGCCGGCCAGCTGGCCGGCCGGTTTTTTCCAACGGGACCGGAAATTCCGGTCCCCCCCTTCGGCTTCCGACGCCGGCGGCCCGGCCGCCGGTCTTCTCTTCCGCCGCGGCCCGGAACCGGCCACGGTCTCCTCGTCCTGCCGCAGCCCGGAACCGGCCGCGGTGTTCGTCGTCCGGCGCGGTGCGACGGCACCGCGCCCCTTCGCCGTGCTTTGATATTCAACGCGGCGCGACGACATCGCGTAAGTTAAACGTACAATTATCCACGTGGTGCGACGTCACCACTCCACCTTGCTTCCGCCCGCAAGAATAAACAACATGAACGATGGAGGGGGGTTCGGCCGTGTTCAAGCGGTCCGCCCCCCCCCCCCCCCCTCACGTTAAACAAAACACTTATATAAAATATTCAAAAGCCTCACGTAGACATGCGATCCACGAGCAAGAAATGGAATAAATTAACAATATTCAACAACCCCTACCTCGAAGGAAGCTCGCGGAGCTCATCAACGATCCGCGAAGGACGAGCGTCGCGGAGGTCGGACGTCACGGAAGAAGACGTCGTCGGCATCGCGGTTATGGCGTCGCGGTAGACGGACGTGGGTTCGCCGCGAGAGGCACGTCGCGGAAAGTGCGTTGCGGCGTCGGACGTAGGTTCGCCGCGGAAAGCACGTCGCGGAGAGGATGTGTTGCGGCGTCGTGGAGGAAATCCAACGCGTTGCAGTCCGACGTCGTGGAAGAAGGACGCCGCGTTCTTCGTCGTGGAGGAAGAACTCACAAGAAGCCTCCCTCTTTTCCTCTCCGCACAGCAAATGCCAACCCGCAAAGGAAACTAAAAACTGAATTAAATAGAAGGGTTTGGAATTTCAAAGGTTTGAAATTCAAACCTCTTCATTTAATTCCCACAATTAAAACTTAAGTTATAACTTAAGTTTATTAAAATTAAAGCATGACTTTACAACTTAACACAACACAACATAAGTCTTTTGAAATTCAAGAGTTTGAATTTCAAAACTTTAATTAAACTCACTTATTAATGACATAAGTTATAACCTAAGTTTACATCATTAATTGTGAGTTGGGGGGGGTTAGAGAATATGAAGGGGTGGGGTTCGTGTGGGCCCCACCACCCTCTTAACCTCCCAAGGGAAGTTGGGTTGTCACCCAACTTCCACCCAAAGGATAAAAACACTTAAGGAAGATAAAAATAAAAATTGAAGTTAAATTTTTATTTTAACATTCACAATTTTATTTTTTACAACTTCCCTCATGTAAACGCAACTTCGGGAAAGGTCCCCTTAAGCGAATATCGGCGCTGCGAGTTCATTGGTGCCCTTGGATTTCAATTCCGAGCACCAGATCAAAAGTTAGGAATTCCCGCTCGTTCGTTCACTGAACGTACCCGAGCCAAACTTCGGAAATTAATTCCGGGCACTCCGGGCCTCGGAATCAGGTGCCGTCAGAAACCGCGCTCTTGTAAAATTCTAAGGAAAATTAAGAAAAAATTTCCCTTGAATTTTACGGGTCTTTAAACATAAGGTTTCCACCAAATCATTTTGAAGACATTTTTCATAAACAAAAAACTTGAAACCAATTCATGAAATTTCATAGTCCATTTCACAATTTAATTCAACAATTTAATTTCTCAAACAATTCCATAAATTTCATCACAAATCCCTAATTCACTGGATTTGGGGTTCTCATAGTTTTTCATCGAAACATTTTTTAAATTAAATAAAAAAAATCAACTGATTAAATTTCCATCAATCCTATTATTTAAATTAAAAAAATTAAACCTTATCCATTTCCAATTCCATGCCATAATGAAACAAACCCCAATTCACAGGTATCAGGTTTTTAATAGAACTGTTAAAATAAATTTATTCAATTTATAAAATTTCACAATAAATAAAACTAAATTTTATTCAATAAATTTGAGGTTAATTAAATTAGAAACCAAAGATGAAACCACATACCTTCCTCACATGAACACAACTCCTGCAATGAAACCCGCTAATAAGAATGAAGACATATAAGGTCTAGGAACTCAACCTAGAAACAATAATAAAAAACTCATGGCTTAAATCCATCGAAATAAATATTGCCTATCAAAATCAAAGGAATAGAGAAAGAGATGGAGAGTCATGAAGAACGCTTACCACAAAATACAAATAGTGATCACCACAATGATCAATCACTGAATGAAAAGTTCTTGATGGGTTAGAGGCTTCAAAAAACACTTCGTAAAGGCTCTGGGTTGAGATAAAGTATGTTTGGATAAAGAAAAAAAATATAAATCAGTTGGGTTTCCTATTTAAAAAGAAATCATCAGGACTTTACATGATGCTCAACCCAATTACACATCGAGTAATTTATAAGTCTCGTAATCACTGAAAAACATGTCACCTTTTGATAAAAGGTAGATTTATTTTCATTTAATATTTTCATGTCATGTAACCATATTACATGGAAGATAATTATCTTTAAGGATGCAGGACATGCAGAATTTGTGCCATAAATTCAAAAAAATCTCTTCCAACACCATTACAGGTATCCTCCCATTTTCTTCTCGGCCCTACCCAGACAATGAAAAATGGAAACCACGATATGGTTAGAAACATACATGTAAAAATATTAATGGGCTGTTATAAATATTTTATTGTTTTATAAAATCAGGATTTTACATTGTCCACTATTAAATAAATTTCATTATCAAATTTTAAACATAACCTAAAAAATCAATGTTTATCCCTCCAAAAAATACTATTTTTGAATTCGCACATTATAAAAATGATTTAAATTTTTTTTATGAATAGAGGGAAAGTAAAAAAATGATGTTCATTTTAAATAACACATAAATAGGTTTTAAAATAGAAAAACAAATGGGAAGATAAAATATGGACATGGAATAAAAATTTAACACGCATGGATTAATAGAGTGTGATAAAGAAAATGTCCATGATATAATAAACCATTAAAAACATTAAATTTTTGATGGGTTAAAAGGATAATTATTTATCAGTAAGAAAATTAATTAGATATCATTTTTATTTCATGATATTTTTCCTAGAGTTGAGGAATTCCATTATAATATTGACTGAGAACAATAAGAAATATACATACATTAAATTTACATTTCCATTATTCAATAAATTTTCAACACAATCTCATTATTTTCTATAAATGATGATAAATCAAGAAGAATTTTTTTATGGTTGAAGCACAAAAATCAACTTCAACCAAATAAAATAATCCAAAAATGAATAACAATATATTCCTCATTTATTTAAATATTAAAAATACAAATTTTTTAGAATAAGATAAGATAATTATCCAATTGATTAGAACTTCATATGATGAAATAACACATAAATATCCAAAATTAAACAATAATACCCAATGTTTAAACTAAATAATTGTACAAATAAGTAAACTTAATGTTCATAGAAATATTTCAGACTAATATTGAACAACACTGATTAGAATTGTTTAATCACAAATTCTTCCAAATAAAATACATTTATATCAAAATAACATCATCTACTATTAATGCCTCATTCTAAAAAATATTATACCATAATCATATAATATAAAAAATATACTAATCATTTACATAAATAACCTAAATCACCATAAATAGCTATTAAATTCATATATTCTCACAAAAGTTAATTTAAACATTATTTATTTAATAAAATTATATGATGTTCTGTTTACCAGAATTGTATATGGTTCCCAATATAGTGAACTTTTTTCAAAATAATATTAATCACCTAATAACAAAATCACCTATCAATCCCATGTTTATCTATACGATACAAAATATGTTCCCAGATCATCTGAATATTTATCTATAAGACATTTTATTATAAATATAATTTCATAATAATGAAGAAATGGAATTGGAATGTGGAAGTCCATTCACCCTTTTCACCCTCAGTTGTGGGTTGAAGCACCACAACCAAGCCAGATGTGATGTGTCATCACCGAGTTTGTGAGATGGCCATTTAATATTACAATGTTAATATAATTTATATAAAATCCCAAAAATATAATTAAAAACTGAAGAATATTATTTATCATCAAAGTTCATTCTAACATCCATGGTTTTTTATATAGATTTATTTTTGACCAAATCATATAATCTTAATTTACTATCATTTTCTTAATAGTAAGAATAATTTATCAAAATAAAATACTTTTCCCTTTATCATGTTTACTTAAACAAGTGAATCTAGGTATAAATGGTTTTAAATGTTATCAGTTTCATCTAACATATGTTCGCAAAAAAATAAACTGTATAATTTTTCATAATTCTCATAATATTTAGAATATATTTTAATATTATAGATAATCACAAACCTCATTAAACTTATTTATAAATACATTAACCAATTTTTTTTTCTTATTAAATGATATTAAATATTTTCTTATAATTCATCAATATCAACTCAATCATGATTTATTCTTAAATCACAAAAAAATAATTCCTAACTTAAATACAGACATCATGGTCTTCTTTTATGCTGTTGATATCCTCTATATCATCCAATATGAAGTCCATATCTCCTAAAATTTTATAGTTAAATCCTTGGTGGTATCTACCATTTTTAATGGGAGGGAAGATTTGATGTTTTTAAATCAAATAAAATAGATTCCATGGACCATGAAATATTCAGTGAATGAAAATTATGTTAGATAATTAAAATAGTTTCTTATAGCTGATTTAAATACTCATGAATCTATTAAAATCATTTGAAAGAAATTTTCCAATTATAGTGATAAAAAATAATCTATAAGGGATAAAATTTTAATTAAATATTATTTTACTTCCATCTTCATAACTGATACTAAATATATTGAAAAATACAACATTAAAACATTAAATGAATAATTAATATGAAAATAATCATTAAGGATAAAGACAATACAATAGAAATTTTAAAATACTCAAATAATTTAACCCCTTTATATCCAATTTAATATATGTTATATTCAATCCCTTTAATAATAAACATATTTCTCTATAATATAAAATCATTTATGTTTATATAGAGTTTTTTAACTTCTACTCAAATAGCATCATAAACTATAAAATTATCTAAACCCTTCTTTGATACCAACAATAATTACCCAGCCTTATAAATTATATATTCTTGTAAAATTAAAATAGATTTAAATTTCAAACATTCAAAAATATAATTCAGATATAGTGTTTTAAAGTTTTATTTCATGAAACATAAATAAAAAAAATTCAAATATTATAATCTGTGCACTTCTAATCACTATCCATTTTTCCCAAATTTATCTCTTAATGAAACAAGTTTATTTTCATGAGATATTACCATGACATTCAACTTGATTTATTTTTTTCACTTACCCATCCTTAATTCCAAGTGGAAAATATTTTAAATAATTGGATAAGCACAAAAATCCCAATATCTTACATAAAATTAAAGAATTAAATATTTATACCTTGAATACTTATAAAAATGTTCCATTTTCAAAATAAAATTCAGGATTAAAATAAACAACTTATAACACATCAAATTTCCTTCTCTATAAAAAAAATTCATAAAAAATTCCTATAAAATATTACAAGAAAAATAAAACACAGATGGTTTCTTTGAAATCGTAAAAAAATCATTATAGAGTTTTCAAAAAGTTATAATTTTAACCTTATAATGTATAATTTACATTCCTCTACCTTTTGAAATCATAATATTTTCCTAAAAATACATATTAATTATATATATATATATATATATATCATGTAGGTAATTTGGAAAATTATTTTCATATAACTCTTAAATATAGAATATCTCTTAGGGTTACCTGTGGAATAAATATCATGGATAAACATAAAATAAAAATTGAATCTGTAATTTTAATAACCATCATAGTATAATAAAATAACATCTTAGGAGAAACCAAATTTCGTAACTCTATCCCATTAAACAACACATAATAGATACAAAATAGGTTTACTTTCCCTAAATTTAGAAAATAACTACCCATAATCATAAAAAATTCTAATAAACCATAAAATAATACAAAAATTTTTTCATTATAAAAGAATTCTTTTCACCCACAACAAATATATTCTTGTTATCTCTAAATCCATTAACATTAAAAGTTATTTTTAAAAATATATATATATAACTAATAGATGGAGGGTTTTTATTTGAATAAAACATGATTGAGATGTCCCAACCCAAATAGCCCAGAGTTAGTGGTTAATGTATTATATTAGTGTGTGATTAAGGTGACTACATCCCAAAAAAAATAAATAGTTTATTAGTCATGGTAAAATAAATATATTAAGGAATATAATTTTATAATTGAATAAATAAAATACATCACATAAGTATTTTTGATAACCCCATAATTACCTTTATCAAATCCATGCATATCAGTTATAAAACACTTTCTGGAATCATGGGAAAAGGAAACGTAAGAAAAGTGTAAGCTCTAATTTTTATTTAAGGTATATATACAATGAAATATATCATTAATAAATAATTAATAACAAATATAGAAAGTTAAATAACTAATATACTTTATCTTTAATAAATAACATGATCTTGAAGTATAATATTGAATGAATAAATGGAAATGATATACAAATAATCATGTGATCATGAAATATATCCATGAATATTATAATTAGTAAAATAATCACATAGACATAAATAAATAATATCATAATGAGATAATATATTATAATTGACATAATATAAATTCCTAAAAGGACTAATTCCAAGACATATAACATAAATGGGTAACTCCTCAGCCAAACACCCAAGCTAGTTTGACTCATGTGCCCTACCAATGCATCAAGAGGATATAACAGGCCACACCAATCACTTAACTTTTCGAATTAATATATCATATGAAATTAGTGAAAAATAATCAATATAAACAGTACTATTGAAAAAATATAAAATTAAATTCAAATACTCTCCCTTATCAACAAACATAATAATAAACCATTCCGAGTAATTTAGATAGTTCTATCAGAATAAACATCCCCATTCTAACTAATTATAAACTCTCTAGAAAAATAATGTGTATTGTATCATTAAAAAAATATTCCCAATTGAGAATAAGTTAATTATGTATTTTTTATGATGTGAAAAAAAATTCGATAAAAAATATTCTTTATGAATATATTCTTTTTACAATAAAAATTAATATAAAAAACAAAAAATTCCTATAATATTAAGATAAATATTTACCTTAAAAAAACAAGTAAACATGTAGATGATTCTTCCATGAAATGAGTGGTCATTATGGTGGGTAATTTTTTGCATGTCGTATAAGTTAAAAAACATTCCTTTTTAGATTTTTTAAAATATTATCAAGTGCCTGATTCAAAAAACATCAAGAAGATTCCTTTCATGTTTTTCTGTAAAATGTAATACATTGATAACAATTTCTTTTATAAATCTTTAGACAATGTTTTAATGTTTTTAGAAAAAAAATTACATTTATTTGAATGATTTTTTTGACTGGAGAGAGAAATGAAGACTATTTTCTATAAAAACACTATTTTATCCCATTTTGTATTTAAAAGGTAGAAATTGATTAGAAAATATATATTATATAGTAATAACCAGAGGAGAATAAAATTTATGTGTTTCAAGAAAGATATAAAATAACATTAAATTTAGAATTAAATACACATAATATAAATGGATTCATGATATAAAATATAAAATGGGAAGTATATACACCACACAAAATAAATAATAAGGGAATATGGAATACGACTAATAGAAGAAAAAGTGAGATGAGAAACCCTTACCTTAGGTCTGATTTCCTTCGTACATATTCATAAATATTTTATAATAAATATATATTTATTGTAAATCTATTATAGAACCATAATAATATATTTAATACAATATATTATTTTCTTATGGTCTTTTATTAACCATTTATTAACAATTATTCGATAAAATAATTGTTTTTTGTGAAAATTACACTTTTTCATGTATGTTTTGGTTTATTAATTTTAGTATTTTTATTTTGATCATGGTTATATCATTTGTATAATATTAAACATTATTTTAAAATAATAAATAATAATTATGTTGGTATTTATAATAGTTTAAAAATGAATGTTACCATAAAATGACATACACTATTTATGGAGACGACATGTGTATGTATGCATGAATATTGTTTCTATTTTTAAAATAGATTGAATGTGATAAAGATTAATATTATTTAAATTTTAATGAAACATTATTATAAAAAGTATTTAATGTATATTTCTTAAATATAAAATTATTTTCATCTATGTAAAAATAAATTAAAATACATTTCGCATCGTTATGTGTAGGCAGTAGCACCACATAAGAACAAGAAACTCTATTTTTCAATTAATTGGAAAGTCAACGGTTATATGTGATATTATATTTAAATGTGTATATTAATTTTATTAAAAACATATAAATATGATTAATATATAATTATACCTAGCCATGAGTGGTGGTGATAGAAAGTGAATTACATTGATTCACAAGGTGGTAGGCCGTCGTACACCTAATCGAAAATTTATTCGACATTTGATAGAAGATGAGATGGATATATGTTATGAATTTAACATAATAATATATATATATATATGATATAATATTTAAATTATTTTATCATAGTTCTAGAATATTTTATGGAGTTATAATAAGAAGTAAACTGAAAAATGATGGGTAATAACCTTACCTCTTTTTTGGGAAACATATTTAAGTTTCTTTTTAAATCCTTACATGATTAGATTAATGATAAAAACAAGGACTCTAGGAATTGGGGAAGAATATTAGGAAGAAATTTTTTTTATTATCTGATCATAAAGGTCATGGGTTTGTGAAGTGGATAGGAGAGTGAGTTGTCTTTTATATGTGGGTGAGAGGACACACTTGGAATTTTTTCAAATGAAAAATTGATACCCATGTTTTCTTCATGCCACAAGACTAAAAAATGGGTAATTATAGAACCATCTATTATATAAGTTATAAATATGGAAATAAAATAGTAATTTTAGAAGATTATTGTTCATTTGGACCCTTTTCTTTTTAGTTTAACCCCTTGTGTTGACCTAAACAATGGAAATTAATTTTCACTCTTTTTTCTATTCATTATGAATAAAATTATTTTAAAATTTTTATATAATATTAATTATGAATATTGGAAATATGTAATATATTTTTTTAAATCAATTCATAGAAGTGATATAATTTAATTTAAAATTAATCCAAGATATTCTATGAAAAAGAGATTTTACAATGATTTTTTTTTCATATCTATAGAATGTTTTTATATTAAAATTAAATATTAAATTGATTAAAATGGAATAAATTTTATTTATTATAATAAAATTTGACTAATTTTAATTTTGGATAAATTTTTAATCCAAAAGGATCTTTTAATTGATTTAAATGAAAAGGTAGTTTCAATAAAAATAAGATTTTTTGACTACTTATCGAAAAAATAATATTTTCCCAAACTTATAAAAGATTATATATATGATCATATTGACATAATGATCTCAAAATGAAGTTAATTTTTTATATTTTTTTCCAAAATTGGTTAAAAATAATAATAATTTTATCGTATATGTTCAAAGTGCAATGAAACTTCCCTTCAGAAAAATATTATTTTAGAAACATTTCTTTTTTTAAATGATTTCTATTTTATTTAATATCAACATATATAAATTGAAATTATTTTATAAAATTTTAATGCACAAAATTTCATCATTTGGATAGTCTTATTCATACCTGCAAATTTATCAGCTATGTTATAATAGTATATGGTTAATTTAAAATAGAAATTGTGTGTATCATAAGCTATAGAATAGATTAAAATTATAGAAATATATTTCCCATATCATTTATTCTTAGTATTTGATGTGATGTATGGAATAAAACATAATTTTTATTAAATATCAAGGTTTTACATTCTCCCCAACAATAATAAATTGCATCCCCACAATATGGAATTTATCTTGGTAATCAATGGTTTTTCATCTCAAAAATAACTTTGTTGAAATCCCACATTGTAAAAAGGGTTAACAAAACTACCCCTTAAAAAGAGATAAATTGAATTATAATGGTTATATATTATAACACGTAAATATGTTTCTATTTTAGGAAACATTAGTGGTAAGTGAAAAATATAGAAATCGTAGAAAAACATAATTAATTATATACATTGATAGAGATCATTGAACATAATAAATTCAAAGATCAATGGAATATTAAAAAACAAAAAACAAAATTTATGATGATGAAAAATACCATTGATTTATCAAAAAAATTAATAGGATAAAATTATTGTTTCATATCATTTTATAAGATTTTATGTATTCTTATATTTTCATGATAGATAAGACTACAAAATATACATATAATTCCGTCCTTTAGATATCTGCAAGTTGGTTTTTTCATTTTCCAAATAAACCACTTTATAGGTCAGTGGGAATCTAATAGTACTAGATACCACATTTCAAAAACCACAAACATAAACATCATGAACGCTTCAAAATTCACCCCAAAACATTAAAATTCAAATTCAAATTTCAAATTCAAGAAATAGGACACATCGACATTACCTCAGGCCACAATCCACCTCAAGCCATTCCCAATAAATCACAATCAACACATTATCCTTCGGATATGTTTTGAGGACTTTCCAATTCATTTATTACTCTAGAAAATGAATATCCCGGGGGATTATTTATTCAAAAAGAACAAAAATAACTTTTAATAGATCATATGTTCCATAAATGAGTAAAAATCCATTTCATATATCTCAAAATATTTTCAAAAACCAAAATGGGTCTCACGAGCTATCCAATATAATATGTTAATCTCTAAACCAAAACTATATAACCCAATATAAACTTAATCTAGAATATATATTTTTTATTCATATAATAATTTAATTAAAAATTTTAATATTAATTGGAACATCGCATAGTCCAGTGGTAGTAGATTCACCCTTATAACCCATTGATTTCGGGTTCAAGCCCCGCGACCTTTCCATATGTGACAGGTTCTCACTCAACATGTAGTTTGTCATTTTACAAAAATATTATTAACATAATCTCTATAATGTTCCAAAATTATTATAACCCATAATTACCTAAAAAAATAAAAATATAAACTTTTTTGTGTATCAATTTCAATAAACTTATTCCCACAAACACGTAAAACAATTCTTTATTAAATTTGTTTTTCACAAAAACATATACTAAATAGAAGGGTTGTATTTCGATAAATGTGTCTAAAAATATCCTTAATCTTGAAAAACCTTCATCACATAAAACCTAAAAATGTATTTTTTTTGAGACATTTAACTTATTATCAACCATAAACTCATAATTCCATGATTTATCCTAAAATTGTAGAGTTAATCATAGATGATGGCATAGTTTCTCCAAAAAATTAACATAATCTGTATGTGATTCATGATTCTCATAATCAAAATATGATTGATAAAAATACTTATAGAATTTAATTATTGAATATAAATAAATTAATACTTCATTTATTTTACTTCAACTTAGGTCCTTACATTGTCTAGTAGTTGACCTTAAAATAGGGAATTGATTTAGATAATTACCAAATTCTAGACAAGTAACTCTAAATAGATTCCTAGGATGGAATTTATTTATTTCCATTAAACTACTTAATTTTCCTTGTAAATTAATCGTTGTTTTCTCTTCTTTTTTATAGATAATTTTTACATTTTATACAGTATCATGGGTGCCTTTTTTTAAATTTTTGACAAGATTAAAACTATGCCATTTTTCCTCCATAGTCTCCATCACTTGTGTTCTTATTAGACTCTATCCTTCTCTATTTTAGTAATTATGAGAGTTAGTTAACCTATGGATTGTTAATCATATATCATGATAACTGATTTGGAATAATCACAATATCTTTCACTCTCCTCATAATCACATTTGGTTTCCCAAAATAACAATATTTTCCATCATATTTGATGTTAACAAGATTCTATTAGGTTCAAACTATTAAATACAACTATAAAGTATAGTGTGAAAAATAATAATCATGGTAAGAAAACCAAGTAATTATTTATAGGGTGCATAAATCATATCACCTTTTGTTTAATTTAAGGAGCCTTAGTTTTAACCTAAGTAATTAATTGTCATCAACTATTAAATTACATCATAATGATTTGAAATTAAAATGTTAATTATATTAAGAATATCCCCTAGGAGTGTGTAACTAAGTATGCATTAAGTCATGTTCTCATGAACCATGTGAAAATTTATTTAAATCCCAATGCACCCTTTTTGGTCTTATTACCCCTAAGTTCAATTATTTCAGAACCATGTCCACATGTATTACCCAGATATGGAAGTAATTCTAAAAAAACATAATATCTTCCTCACCAAAACATTCAGACGATCACCTATACTTTTCCTCAAAGTCAATCGTAGGGTTATTTAAACTAATAAACATTTTACTAAATATAGTTCTCAAGGTTTCTAATAAAATTTATCTTATAAAAAATAAGAACAACCTAGCCCTAATATCCATGGTCATTTGTAACCTTATTACATTGGTTCTAGATACAATAGATCACATAAGAAAGTACTGAATAGTTTAATAGTATTTTTTAAATATATATATACTTGAATCTCAAATTACAATTGAAAACATAAAATACAATACATAATTTTATTTGGAACTCAATGGTTCCCTTTATCATAAACCTACAAATTAGTCACAGAACACTTAATGGAATACTGGGGGAAATAAATATAATAAAGGGATAATCTATAATGATCATTATTGGTATGAATATATAAGAATATATCATTAATCAATAAGGTATAAAAATATATAATTTTAAATAACTAAAACATATTATTTTTAATAAATAACTTGACCATAAAGAGTAATGTGGAAAGAATGATTTTGAATGAAATAAAAATAATCAAATGATCTTGAAACATATACATAGATATTATTAATAGTCAAATAATCACATGGATATGAAAGATTAATATCATAATGATGGAATGTATAATGAAGTACATCATGACCATGATTTCAAGGCCTCATTCCAATAAATATTACATAAATGGGTCAGGCCTGACCAAAAACACAAGCTATTTTGTCTCTTGAGAGCTACATACGCATCGAGGGCCTAAAGTGTTACTCGAATGTCACATAGTATGTATGGTTTATTACACATTTTAAATCATTTAAACATAATAGTAATAATAAAACGTAATATAAAATAACTAGCAGATAGAATGTTAATAATTTTCCTAATCAATAACCATAATAATAATCTATTCAAAGAAATATGGATAATGGTATCAAAATAGTACATCCCAATTGAAACTGATCAATAAAATTATATAGAAAAAATAAGGATAGTATAATTAACATTTATTCTGAATGGGGAATACATTAAATAAAATTTTATCTCTTTGATTAATATAAATACAATAAAACTAAATTCCAAAATTTTTTGATGAAAATATATTTGTCACATTCGAAATAAAATTCAAAAACAAAAAATTCTAAGAATATTAAGGAAAATAAATTATTTGAAAATAAACTTGTAAATTTCTTAAGTATGATTCAATTAAATTATTGTTCATGATGGTGGGTAATTCTATACATGGTATATAAGTTAAAAAAATCATTTCAAACTGTTTTAAAAAGTTTAAAAAGTTCCTTTTTCGGAATACAAAAAGAAGAATACTTTAAAACCATTTTTAAAAAATTAATACATTTATAAAAAAATTATAATAAATTATTTTGATAATGATAAAACATTACTAAACACATTTTTAGAAAACAATTATTTGGATGGAAAATAATTTTCAAACAAATAGAGAAAAGAAATCGTTTTTCATTAAAAACATTATTTTGGAATATTTTTCAATAAATAGATTAAAATTAGTTGAATAAATTTATTATCATGTAAGAAATTTTTTATAATTAAATTAATTATTTTCTTAAATTATATATCATAATATTTTCCCATTAGAAATATTATCTTGAATAATTTTGATAATCAATGATATTGTAACACAAACCTTTACTAGTTTGGAAACATTTGAATCAAAATCCCCAACAAAGAAATAACTTCAAATGAAACCTTAAATTTCATGAATATAAAGGTAATCATGATATAACTTATAAATGCATCAGTATATAAAACAAATAAATGAAATAATTAGTGAATATGATATAAGTCTCAGGTAGGTAAAAGCGTAATGGGAGACCCTTATGTTTGGAATAATTTCATTTATACATGTTTGTAACTCTTATATAACAAATATATATTTAATATAAATATATTATAAAACCATAGTAATATAATTAAAACCAAATTTTATTTACCTATATTCTTTTATGACCCGTTTAATAACAATTCATTATTAGAATTACTTTTTCATGTGATAATTTTTTTTTTTCTTGTATATTTTGGTGTAATGCTTTCAATATATTTAAATTGGTCACGAACCCAACATACATATAATTTTAAACATGATATAAATATAATATATAATAAATATTTGTTTATTATTAGTAGTACATAAATGTTTGATATAGGAAAATGAGTTACACCATTAATGGAGATAGTATGTCATATATACACATTAATGTTTTCTCCATTTATACAATAAATGGAATGTAATAAAGGTAGATGATATTTCAAATTAACTAATAAATTAATATATAAAATATTTAATTTATATTTATTTAATATATCCTTATTACTATTTATTTCATAATATAATGAAAACTATTTCATATTGCTATGTGGAGGTGGTAGTCCACACGTAAAAATGTGGGATGTTGTTATTTTCCAACAGATTGGAAGGTATAAATTTTTAGGTGAAATTATAATTATGAAATCATATTAAATTCATAAAAATAATATAAATATTAAAAACCCGTTATTATATTCATTCATGAGAGGCAGTGTTGGAAAATGATTTAACTCAGTTCACATTGTGGTAGTCTACTATACACACGAGCAGTAGTTTCATTTCCCTTTTGATGGAAGTGGATTTGGATATTGGTTATCAAATTAATATATTAACATATATGTTTATATTATATTCTTGTTTTATTATATTACCATATTTTAAGAATATTATAGGGATTTATAATAATAAGTAAAACTAGAATACATGATTAATAACATTACCTCTATATTAGAAAACTTATTTATATTTATCCATAAATCCTTCAATGATTGGATTTATAGTCATAAAAATGAATATAATATTTATGGAGGTATGTAAAAAATATATTTTTTAATGGTATATTCCAAAACAAAATGTGGGAGAAAAGAGTGGGTGGCCTTTTTTTAATAAGGGAGATGACACACTTGGAATTTTTGAAAATAAAATGTGACACCAACGTTTCTCAAATTCCAGAAGGCTCTATACCAGGTCATTATAAAACCATGAATGATATAATGTCAATATATGGATATAAAATAGTAATTATAAACGTTTTAGTTCATAATTATCCTTATGTTTTTATTTTAACCACTCGAGGAGCCCGTTTTATCTTCAACCACAGTTATTGATTTTTAATTTTTTTACAATTTATTATGACCAAAAGATATATTGTAATAATTAAATAATATAAATTATTCTAATTAAAAAAGTTGATTCATTTTAACCAATTTAATTCATATAGGTGGTAGAATGTTATTGAAAATTATTCTCACAGACGTGACAAATAAGCAGTTTTCTAATGAAAACATTTTACTAAGTATAAAAATATTTAATATCAAAATTCAATATTAAATTCATGAAAATGACATAAAATTAATTTATAATAATATAATTCAAATTATTATAATTTAAAAAAAATAAAATAAAATTTATATTTTCAATTCATCAAACTAAAATGTTGTTTTCAATAAAAACCATTATTTTTCACAATTGATCTAAAAACAAATCTATTCTGAAAATTATCAAAAAAATAAATGTAAAATAATTTTTACATTATGATTTCAAAAATAAGTTTAAATATGTAAATTAAACTTTATAAAAGTTTTAAAAATTAATTTTATTTCATGTTCACAAATCTCTATGAGACCACCTTTTTGAAAAATACAGTTTTCAAAAAAAACAATCTTTCCTTTCAAATGATTCTTATTTTATTATTAACCAATAAATAGATAATGAATTTAATTTTTTTACATATTTAATTAATATAATTTTCATTATTTGGTTATTAATATCCCTACCCACCTATTTAGCAGCTAGGTTATAACAGCATAGGTTTCATTTAGCTTCGGGATTGCGTGTATCATAAGATATCAAAGAGAATAAATTTAATGAAATATATTTCATGTATCGCTTAAGATTAGTGATTCATGCCCAAATATATATGGAAGAAATATTATTATTATAAAATATCATGGTGTTATAAAGATAACTTATAAATGAAAACGTATCAAATTATGCTTATGGTGACAAGAAAAATCATTACCACAGTATAAATAGAAATAGAACATTCCTTTTATATTTTTTAAAGAAAGTAAAAACATTTAAAAAAAGTTTCATTTTGGAAAATTAATTAATATGACATAAAATGACATTTATAATTCATTTATATCCATATAATAACATACATAAAACTATTTTGAAAATATGGAGATTGAAGGAAAGGAGTTTTAATGGAATCATTAAAATAAGTTTTTTAAAATAAATTCCCTTAACTTTAGTCTAACTCATCATGTACATTATTTATTATCCTGAATAATGAACACATGCTGATTATTTAATTTCTTAATAACCAATTTCATGTTTATTATTACTTTTGTCAAAATTATTACCATGTTATAAAAACTAAAAAATTATTTAAGTACACATCAGATGTGTGGACAAAATTTGATTCATAAGTCTAAAATGACTTTCGTTGGTTGAATATGGTCAAAGAAGTAATTATTCAATCACACACAAAATAATAAAAAAATAATAATTATAATTTTTATGAATCATTTATTATTTTAAATACAATCATTCATTTTTTATGATAAACTATATGACACAATCATATAGATAGTAAGCTCTACATATCCAAGAGTAATGTCTCTATTTTTCAATGATCATTATAGAAAAATATAAATATCATTTAATCTTGAAATAATTATAATAATATAATATATATAATATTGTTTATATAAATGTTCTTATATATATCTTCAATTTTATGAGGTGATGAAAAATTAATCACATCCCTTCATATAGGTGGTAGTCCACACATACGCATGAACAATATTATAATTTTTTAGTGGATGGATTGATATAAAGTCAAATGATATAATATAATTATACAATGATAAATATATCATTATTATAAAATATTAATAATAATTATATCATTATAATCTATCAATGATATACACAATGGAAAATGAATAACATCAGTTTGTGAGGCACCAGTCTACCATACAAACAAACTTTGCTTTCATTTCATATTTGACGGGAGATGAGATGGATATAGGTTAATACACTAATATAATAAATTTTAAGTATATTTATGATACTTTTTTTGTTATTTAATATTTTTTTAATAATATTTCAATGACTTGGATGATGAAATAAAACAAAAACACTCTGTTACGAATGATACCTCTTCTTCAGACAACTTTAAAATGTTTACAACGAAAGATTTGTAAAATTAGTTTTATTATAAAAAAATCATCCACAATGTGAGGATTGATTTAAGGAATGTATTTTTTCAGGTCTTTTATGAACTAAATGGTTCTTGATTCATGAATAAATGAGAATTAAAAGTTCTTTTTTATAAGAGAAGGTAGGGGCACTTGTGGGTAGTTTTTAAAATATTACTTTAATATAAACAATGATTGATGTAAGATATGTATAAAAATTGAAAAATTAGATTCTAAGATGATTATTAATCAAAATATTCTCATATTATAAAATTTATTCAATATTAGATCACAAATTAAATCATATAAATTTTTTATTCCATTGTTAACCCTTTTGACAATTTCAATAATATTTGAGTTTCTACCATTTAATGGTCAATAACTCTATGGTAAAATGAAATAAAACAAATAAATAAGCATTGGATGATTTAATTTCCAATATCTTATTAGTATATATTAATATATCATTTTTATGTATTTTAAATCATTTAATAAAATATTATTTACTATAAAATATCATCAATGAAAATTTTAGAACTATTCATTTACATTGAATTTAATAACATCAAGAAAAAAGTGGAATTAAAATTAATAGAATAAAAACATGTATAAAATATAATTTTTGTATATAAAATTAAAAGTTAACTTTAATTAATTTACATAATTATATTTTTTATATATTTAATATCATGTATTTAATTTTATTCATTAATTTAATAATTAATATGTAATTATTGTGTAAGAATTTAAAGTAATTATTTATTCAATACATATTAAAAAAATCATGATTAAGATAAAATATATAAATTTAAAAAATATATTTATAACCATACATTTCATATTTTAGTTCCTATATTTAACATATTATTTTTATAAAAAAGAGTGTCTAGTTTTTACATTTCTATAAAAAAATATTATCAAGTTTATAATAATATATTAACAGAAAAAAGGAAATATTTTTTAAATTTGGATGAATATGGATGAACTATACTCATCATATAAAATTTTGGAAATTTTTAAGAATATTATATAGACACAATCATTTAATTTTTACTTTAATTACCTGATTTACCCATATCTGTGGAAATAAACATTATCAAGTATACTACTTATATTGACCAAAATTAAAAGGGATATATATAAAATGATTTATATATAGTAGGTGATTCAAAAAATTTTAACTATTTTTTAAAAAAATAAATAATTAAGTGTCTTAACTTTATTTTCAATTAATATTGAAAAATTAGATGAAAATTACCTTTTTAGAAAAATGCAATTTTTAAATAGAAAAATTATTTATACTAATTTGAATTATAAAACTCATTTAAAAAATATTTAGATTGTTTTAAATCTAATGGAACTAATTTATATTTAAAATAAATCAAAAATATAATTTTACTTTGTAAATTATTAAAAATAAATCACAGTTTTGAATAATAATTTATATTTTTTGGAATTCATTAAAAAATAAAAGATTGAAAATATATCTCAAAATTTATTCATATAATAATTTTGATATTCTAATTAAAATAATGATAAGATTTTTATAGTATATATTTTTCTAAAGGTTAAAAAAATTAATTATATTATTCCCTCAAAAAAAATACACTTTTTAAAGAATATATATTTTTTATGAATAAAATAACATTTTTAAAAATTGAATTTTAATTTCCCATGAATTAATTGGTACATTTAAATTCATTATAATGATTATAAATATTTCAAAAGTAGTTAATTATACTCATACCCACTAATTTAATGATTGGTTTATAATTATGATAATAATATTTCATGGTTCATTTAAGCTCGAGGTTGCATATCTTATACACTATAAAAAGAATATTATTTTTTAAAAAATATGGTATATTGAATCATATGTTCTCAGCTGATGTACAAAAGGGATTTAATTATATTTTAGAGCATTAAGTCCTCTTTAAAGTTAAAAAAATAGTTATTATCATGCACAACCATGTAGACTTATTGGATTTTCACACATTAATGTTATAGGTACATATTTAAACAATCCAAAATTATTATAAAATATTTCTAGATGAATAATTTTATTTCTTTGATATCTTTCGTTAAATTCAACATTATACTTAAAATATATATGTATCATTTTTAATATATTCTTTTTCCATTATCACATATTCATTGGATTTTATGTTATGAATATTAATAAATAAATAATATAAATTATATTGGAAACACAATAATAAAATGAATTCATTATTAATAAAATGATAAAAATATTTTAAAAAAATATTTTAAAATAAAAATGATGTTTCTTATGAAAACTTATTATTATTCATACAATATATTTTAATATTAACAAACTAAAATATCTACTATTTTTGAATTATTTTAATAAAATTTATATAATAGTTACTTGATGAATAATTTTAAATGTTCCATAATATTTTTTTGGGCATAGTATAAGAAGAAATACATCTTTACAATTATATTTCTCTAAAAAATCAGTATTTATCACTTTATTCACACGTAATTTGAAATTAATTTTTTAAATTTATTGGGATATGGAATAAAAAACATATCCAACCTTATATAAAAAACTATGTCCATTTGGTTCGATTTTAATTGAGATTTAATTTATTATAACTTGATATATTTAGAAATTCCAAAAGTTCCCACACATCAATTATAAAAGGGCACCTCATCCATAACATATTTACATGAAATTTATCCCTATAGATGGAAAAATACAAGAAAATTTGTCTTATAAACATCACTATGCACATTATAGATGTTTTCCCATTCCAAAATGGCCAACCCTATATCCCTTTAGTGGATATCTAAACGGGGCGTTTTAAAGAAGAAGCAATCACCAAAATGGTCACTTTTTCTGACCATATTTATCTTCAATAAATATATATTATTTATTATAAAATAATAAATTATTTTAGATGAAATTTATGAAATTTTAAAATGTCTTTGAGACCAGGATTATACACCCTCTTTCCTATAAAATGAGAAGTTAATGTATTACTCTTGTGTGTGTACATCTTACCATATAAACATAGCGATGCAATTAATTTTTCATCAGTATAACTTATAGATAGTTATTATGATGATATTAAAGATTATATATTATATTTATGACATAATTATACTTTTGGAATTATAATATTACATATACCTATTTACCCTTCAATCCATTGGGAAACGACAACATCGTTCGTTTGTATGTGTGGACTACCACCTACACAAAGTGATGAGATTCATTTTTCATTTATATTGTACATGGATGGTAATTATTCTGAATATGGGAATATATATGATATATATGATATAATAATGATCTTTTAATGGTGAATTCATATTTACTTTTCTTTGTTTCTATATGTCAAAAAATTAAAACACCATTCATGAGTACATATGATCCACCGTATCCATTACTGGTTTAATTCATTTTTTTAAATATATATTTTATGGATTTCTATAAAATTTTATATAAATCATATATATTATATTTATACCATTATTAGTGTTTTGGATAGGTTTTTATGAATAAAAATGATCAAGGGATGGATCCTATGAATTGATATACTCATGAAAAATGAAACATTTAACTCCTGAAATTGGTGATGTTAAAAAGGGATTGATGAAACATTGGAGTGTTACAATATTATAAATGGGTAATATATTATATTATAAGTAATAAAATGAATTTTTTATTAAATTATTATAATATTGAATTTTTTTTTACATGTGGATTAAGTTCTTTTAAATTAAGGAAAACTCGAGGTAAGGCTTTAATGATACAATCTCATTGTTTGTCGAGATAGTTAATGAATAAGTTATGATGATGAAATTTCATGATCAACCTCTCATGAAACATATAATTTTTCTTATCCTCTATTTATTTCATTAATTTACATTTTTTCCTTTCATTTTCCACAAATTATTTTCTCAAGACAATGAAAATATGTTTTTAAGGAAAATATACTTTATTTCTTCCATCATAAAAAAATCTTGCCATGTACAAGTTTTTATAAAATTATATATAGATTGTTCTTAATAATAAGTTATGATTGATTAAATTAAATTTAACTCAGGTTTATCTCTTTAGAAAAAAAATTAAGGGATTCATTTTTTCATTTTCGACAGGATGTACTTTGTGACTTTTCTGAAAAAATTAGGGAAGAAATTTTTTTATCTTATATAGAATGAATGGATTTTTCCACCTTCATAAATTTTTTTGATTTTAAGAATCCTTTAGAAATTTCCATGGTTTTTTGAATAAATGTTTTTCCATTATATTTTCAAAGTTTTTTTAAAATGCGTTATATCAAAAGTAATGGAAATATTATTTTCCCCAATAATTTTTTAATGAACATATTATTGTATTTCTAATCATAAATTAAAATAGACCATTATTTCACTAATTCATTACAAGTAATATGATCAAAGGATACCATATTTACTATTTTTTGGATTTTTTATTTTTATAAAGAAATTATTTTAATAAAACTCATTCCATTCCAATGGGTTAGGATATTCTTAAATGCTTGTAAATGTAGTGTCCTGTCCTAAGGGCCTCTAAAACAGTCCCTGAGATAGTGGACCATATAACCTTAAGCACATCTCCCCAAATTCCAGAGGATACCGACTAGAATAGAGGGCCTTGGGTAAGTCAGTGGGGAGACTATTCCCTCATAAGAAAAGGTATTGTACAGTGGTACATAATATTTGTATAACTAGATGAAGCAATGTAGAAAAGATAAAAAGATGCACAAGAATAATAAAAATGACCCAAAAAAATAAATAAACTATGGAAGCTGAATAATCCTAAGAATATCAAGATTATTTCAATGTATGATGCCAAATGTGAATACTAAATGTATAGGGGTATAAGGTATAATATTTGGCTACATGATAACAAAAACTACCAAAAGACCAGAAATTTCCTCCTTTTATCCTGAGTATAGGCTCAATCCTCTTCCCCCAAGCTCCATCCAAAACAGTAAATAAATGAAGCATCAGAAATGGCATGCTTCTCGGTATTCATTCTTACGAACATAAAGTCTAATGGGCTACCAAACAATACCCAAGCAGGGTGTGATATATACTCTTAGTGGGATAGCACACACAGTGTCTTGACCTTTCCATTTTTTACCATAAATAAATAACAGTAATCCATATATAATAAATTCAATCATTTAAATAATTGAAAAATATTGTGACTTGGTCTGGGTTCCTAAGTGGACACCTGTTCTATACCACCTACTTTGGCCTATGTCGGGAGCCTAAAAGAGTACCTGGTAAAGTATAAATACACACATATGCACACACACACACACACATATATATATATATAACAAGGCCAAAGTAACACAACACACCAAAAAATAGAATACCCCCAAGCTTGTCCTTTGGCATGGGGTCTAATCCATGTGTCAAACTAGGTGCACTAAAGGTACAAGAGAGGCATCACAAAGCATTAAGATAAATTATATAAATTATAAATAAAACAACTCAGAAAATCATATTAAAAGTAACAAATTAAGAGGTGGGGTCTCAACCTTTCCTTGAGGTTCACTTCGAAGAATACAATAAATTAAATTGAATTCCATGATTCTGTCGAAGGCAATACTCATAGGATTCCATGTATCTATCGTTGTATGGTAAATATTATTTCATCCCAGGTATTGAATGTAATGGGTTGAGTATGAACTGAGGATAGGCATAGCTAATTTTTCAATGGATTCATCCTTGGTTTCCCCTTAGGGGACTGGTATCACCCAATAGTATAGAAAAATTGTGGAGAAAACCCTTGTCTAGAGAACCTAAAACATTGTTTTCCCGACACGTAGTATGGTAACCCATCTATTACAGAGTGTTGAAATTTGGGTCTTTAATACAGAACCCATGTTCTCCCCCCATCCCAAAATATTTAAAACAAAAATAAAATCATATATATATATATAGAAAGTATTTATGATTTTCAGTAATTAATTAACAAATTTAATTCCACTTTTACTGTTAAATTCAGCCATCAGTAAAAACTAATAATAATAGAAAAATATTAAAAAAAATCACTTTATCGGTGTAAGAAGAGGCACTTTATTTATTACTTATCAAGGAATGAAAAGGATTATAAAAACAATTATTTAATCATAAAAAATTAATGGAAATTGAATACCTAGTTTAAGATTCATCCAAAATAATTTAATCAATTTAAAACCTCATCACAAGTTATTGAACACACGCATGTAATGATAATCAAATGGTTCATGGACAAATGAAAATAGGCCTATTATGTCGGGACACCCAAAGGGGTATTCGATGACATGACAAAAACTTAGAAAGGGGTTCACCTTAAACATGGTCGCAAAGATCAAGGAGAAATAATTTAATAAAATTATAAACATTAGTTAGACTTAGTCAGTAGGCACTGATGAGTAGCACAATGGTTCGATTTAAATAAAGTGATGAAACAATGGGAACTATCAAAGTAACTATACATCATAGTTGTAGTATATCTCACGCCCCTCAACAACATTTTTTTGACCTAAAATGGAAGAAATCAAAGGATTTAAGAAAACTCAAATTTTGGGTAAAAAACTACCACATGAGATTATACGATGTAGAATAGATAAAACTCAATAATTCATGTTGTGGAAGATTACCCTTACCCCGATCATCACTACACTTCTTTCGACATTGAAAGCAGAAAAGATACAGTGGTGTAGTAGTGATCTGAATGAGGAGGGGGTGGCACACCACCTGGCTAGGGGAGGGACGCGACATAAATAGAGGGAGATAGAGATAAGATAGGAGAGAAAAAAATAAAAGAAATAAAAAAATAAAGGAAAATTTTAAAATTAAAAAAATAGAAAATGGAGGGATAAAGGATAGATAATTGTAAAAATGGATTGATCCCATTGAAATTTTATTTTTTTACTTTTATCCAAATGCATTTATTTTATTATTTATTTTCACCCCTTCTTCATTTCTTTTCATTTCCTTAAAATTATTTTTATTCCTATTTAATCATTTTTAATTATTTTTAACCAGAAACAATATGCTAGGGTGTGATGTATTATTTTACATAAATCTCACACAACCATTTAAAATTTTAATTATTGTTTGGGACCCATAACAGGTTGTTTTGGTTCACTTCCTGGGTAACGTTAAGGAATTGGACTAAAAATTAAATGATCTTTACATTGGTTAAAACTAGAAGGTTACAACCTCCTCTATCTAAGACAACTCCTCCCCAATTTTCCATTCTAAGGGTAGTGGAACATCATCTGAGAAATGTTCTGAACATTGAGCAAGCACATCTGTCTCCTACTCCTATGTCTCAACTTGAATGTGTTTGTGTTTCCATAACACTCAGACTAGAGGAACTGACCTACCTCGTAGAACCATCATGCTACGGTAGATGATGTGAATCAGACTCTCCTCGGAGGATATATCTAGCTCGGGCTTGATATAGTCAGGTTCAAATGAATGAGATGGGTCTAGATGATACTTTCAAAGTTTGGATACATGGAAGAGGTCATGCATGGTGTGGTACCTCTAAGGTAACAGAACCCAATAGGATACCTTCACAACTCTCTCCACTATCTCTAATGGTCTGACATATCATGGAGATAACATTCTTTGTCTCCTGATTTTCCTGTAACCCAAACATAGTTAAACGAGCAAAAAAACCTAATGTCCCACCTTGGCCTCCAGTGGTCTATGATGAAGATCAGTATAATACATTGGTAAAGACTGATTTATATCCATACACTTCTGAATTATCTGGACATGCTCAAAAGTCTCTTGAACAATATGAGTACCCAGAAGAGCTACCTCACCTACTTCGATCCATCATAGAGGTGAATGACACATTCTACCATATAGGGCCTCATATAGATCCATTTTAATTATTACATGGAAGCTTTTATTATATTTAAACTCAACTAGATGAATATGTTTCACCCATGATCCACCAATATCAAGGGTATAGGCTCTCAACATATCTTCTAACACCAGAATGGTTTGCTCCAGATGCTCATCAGTCTAGGGGGGATATTCAGTACTCAAAAGCAGTTGTGAACCCAGTACCTTTTTCAACCCTTTCTAGAAGCGCGATGTGAAATGTTCATCTTATTTTGACACGATAGAACAGGGAACACCATGAAGTCAAACAATCTCCCGAATTTATGGCCTTCCTAACTCATCAAAATATAAGGTCTCCTGAATAGGTAAAAGTGTGTATCTTTGGTCATCCTATCGACGATCACCCATACTACACCGCCGCCTTGGAGAGATATTGGAAATATTGTAAATAAATCCATGGTGACATTGTACCATTTCCACTAAGGAATGGATAAAGGTAGTAGGAACCCAGTAGGTCGTTGTTGCACTGCCTTCACTTGATAACAGGTGGAGCAACGAAAAATTAAACATGTTATTTTATTCTTCATACCTAGCCCACAGTAATGATGATGCATATATTTGTACATCTTGGTAAGTCCAAGATGAACTTCCCAAATAGAGGCATGAGATTCCCCCATCACCTCTTCCAAAATATTAGAAGGGACGCATATACATCCATAGTATCGCGGAGTTTCACTAATGTTAACAACCCAACCAGGGGGAGGGTTCTCTCCTAGGATTATTTCCCTCAAAATAAGACCCTCTAGATTAAATAACTATTATATAGAGAATCTCCCTAGAAAATAGTACATCACGGACATAGTTGGTAGAACTAATTGTCTGCACTTCTCCTAAACCAACATATGTATCTTACATAACAAATCCATCATCTTCTACTCATTGTTAGCTACCAAGATAGCTTGTGTCTATGTCTTTTGGCTCAAATAGTCATCCATGACATTCCAATTTCCAAGGGTATAAGCAAGCTCAATGAAGAACCACTTTAGGTATTCAACCAACCTATTCTACCAAAGAAAATATTCCCTGCTATGTGGAGATATATTTCAAGATTTTATGATATGTGTAAATGAAAAACATTTCTCCCAAAAAAGTAGTGTCTCCAATAGTTCAATCCATGAACCAAAGGTGCTAACTCAAGGTAATGTGAAGGGGAGTTCCACACATGAGGCCTTAACTAGAGAGATCCATAAGCCACGAATTGATCACCTGGCATCCTAACTTCACATAGTTTGATTCTTGAAGAATCATAGTAAACAATATAACTTCATCATGGATTAGGTAGAATCAAGATCAGAGTTATTGTGAGTCTTTACATTAACTCTAGGAAAACGTTTTCACAAGCTTCAGACTAAATGAACTTCACACCCCTCTTAGTCAAGGCCATAAGGGGTGCTTCTAAGTGGGAGGTTTCTTGGATGATATGACTGTAATAGCTAGAAATCCCCAAAAAGTTTTGTATTCCAAACACATTCATGGGATTCCCTTAGGATACTATTGTGCTCACTTTTTCTAGGAAAACTAATATTCGTGCCTCAGATATGATTTGACCCAAGAAGTGAACCTTATTGATCCAAAAATGTCACTTACTAAGCTTTTCATATAGTTGGTTCTCTCTCAGTTTACTCAGCATGATATCAAGATGAGTTGAATGGTAATTTTTTGAGCACTAATACACCACGATGTATTCAAAAATGACTCCCACAAATGAATTAAGGTGTGGGTGGAAAACTTGATTAATCAGATCCATGAACACTGCTAGCGTGTTCGTGAGACCGAATGGCATAACCAGACACTCTTACAATCTGTACCTATACTAGAATTCTATATGTGGTCTGTCAGATGGTCGCACAGACACCTAGTGATATCCTGACCTTGGGTCAATCTTTTAGAAAATAGTTTCTCCTCAGAGTAAGTCGAATATGTCATCTATACGAAGAAATTCATATCAATTATTCACTATAATCTAATTGAGTCGATGGTAATCCATGCACAATTTGACTGTAAAATATTTTTTATTGGTTAAAAGGACTAGTGAACCCCATGATGATGTTCTAGGTCTGATAAAATCTTTAGCTTCATGCTCTTCAAGATGCTTCTTGAGTTCTTAGTGCTCTTTAGGTGCTATCCTATAAGGAGGAATGAACACCGGTGTCGCACCATTCACTAACTCAATAGCGAACTCAACCTCCCTCGCTATAGGTAATCTAGAGAAATCATTGGAAAATACATCCCTGAAGCAATGAAAAATGGGAGGGAACTCCACTTACTTTAGTCCCTAATTTCTCATAAAGAGACTACCTAACTAAGCTGTAATGGTGCCCATCCCAGAATGCTTAGGTCCAGCTCGATCTTCCAGAATATCCCATTCTCCCATATGTATAAAAGTTTTACCCTCGAGTGTTGTGAAGGACAATTGATGGTGATATAAATCCACTTTGGCATGGTAAATAATGATCCAGTCTATACTAAGAATGAAACCAAAGCTATAAATCTCTAGGATGAATAAATTATAGATGAAACGGTACTGATCTATCTCAAGGGGGTACTCCTAGCACGTGTGTATGCCCTTTTTTATGACAAGAAAAGGAGTGTTCGGAGACATAATACCGCATAAGTATTTTATGGAAAGAACCAAACTCTGAATATTTCCTACATATATAAATGATTGTAAATCACTAGTGTCAAAAAGAGAAGAAAAAAAAGTAGGGGATACAAGGATAATACCTATAACCATAGAAGGATCCGGCATCTTCTCCACTAGTGATGGCTATAATGCATACATGTGGAATGTTCCTCATCCCTAAGATTACACCTAACTAGTCTGAGAAGGTCAAATCTGCTGATTCTAGTGTTCTGGAACTTGAATACCTCGGCCATGACCTTCATTTCATCAGCATGATTATGTGGTGGAAAATGAACTATCAGTCCAACAAGGAGCCGTAGATCCCATGCCTAATATAGGTGTTGGCATGTATCCACTTCCAGTGGATGCTCAAGGAAAATAACAACAAAAACGCTGAAGGTGGCCCATCTTTCCACAATCTTGGCACTCCATTAGATTCCTCATGTAGTGGGGGTTCATATAGAAGATCCTGATGTGTTGATGAAATATGATAGTTCTGTCAGTACAAGTCATTTGGATAGCATTACCACCATATTCGCCCTCGAAACGACACTTCTTATTGCATGAAGAACCATTACCATAATTTGGAACTGAACCACCCTAGCTCATGGGATTAACTTCTATGATATTTCATTCCATGATTAGGGCCTAATTAAAAATATCTATAATGGTAAAAAACAAAATACGTTCACCTGTGAGCAAATAAGATATCCCATATCATCCTCAAAATTTTCCAAAATTGTATGTGTGTCACCCGTTAGAGATAGAGAAAAACGTTGGAGCTTAGTGAAACATGCAGAATACTATAACACTGTCATTGAGCCCTGCAAAAGATTTAAAGACTCTCTAGAACAATCTTATATCAGATTTAGTGGGAAGAATTAATCATAGAAAGCTATCTGGAAGTCTTTTTAAACCATATTTCTAGGTTACTTTGACTGATAAATGACATCCCGTGAATTTTGGGCAGCATCACGAAGAATACTGACAACATGTTTGACTCTTTTATCTATAGGCATCTCAAGATATTCTAAGATGGATTTCATAGATTTTATCCAGGACTCTTCATCATTAGGACCACCATCCCTCGAGAGGGATGGAGGATTTTTTTCACAGAAAATCTCACATAAGCTCCTCCATAGTCATGGAAGGCTTGGTAACACTTTGAACTAACTACATTGACCTGAGATGACAATCCCTAAACTGAGCATCAGCACCCAGTGGAAGATAGGGATGAGGTACTATATTTGGTTAAATGGGTGGTTCTACAAGAAACACTATTTATGATTACAAACCACACAACTCCGGAATGTGGTCATAAGTACTCTTCTGGAATTCATCACAAAGAAATCTCAACGACATTGCTCTATAATTACCAAAGGCACACCATATACAGAATTCTATGGAAGATAAGGTAAACAAGTAAATGAGTAGTAAGAAGAGGAAAGGTGTAAGGACTCCTAGGTATAATAAAGTCAAATTTGAAAAACTCTATATAAGGTTTCCATTTCATCTTGACAGATGGTACACTATATATTTATGACCAAAAAGTACTACATGATATTAAAACTAAACACAAAAGCACTCACTTGCAAACAAGTAGATGCATGCTAAAATTAGATATGGCATGGAAATATACATGTCATTTAAATTCATATGGTGCCTAATATGATACATGTGAATGAAATTACCTCATGTCATTGGTCTAAAACAATCATAATTTATCATCTCAATAACACCAATATCAGTAATATTATAAAATAGGTGTGTCACCTAATGGTGAAATCATATCAACAAAAAATGGTATAATCAATAACTAAGATCCAAACCCATGAAATTTGGGTTTCCCATATACACGGTTTAGCTATTTCCAAGCATAGGGTATGTTACAAATCCCTCATTCCTAGTATCCTCTCTAACCCAAACAGTAAGTCAAAATGAAAGACTACTCTAATACCATTTTATAGCATCATTCCCTGAGTTCTTCTAAAATGGTCCCCAAGATGGTGGACCCTAAGACCCCAATTGAATATCCCCAAATTCCATAGGTTATCGACTAGCAGTGGGGGCCTTGGGTATGTCAATGGGAGACTATTACCTCATAGTAAAAGGTATCACACAACATAATATAATATTCTAACAACTATAAAAAGAAATATAGAATAAAAAACATAAAACATCATAAGTAGGAAAATGACCCAACAAATAAATAAATTGTGTATGTTTAATAATGAAAACAATAGAAATATAATGTCAATTTATGATTCCAAATGAAAATAGTAAAATTTCAGTGTTATGGGGTATAGGCATAGACTTCATGCTGAAAAAACTACCTAAAGACCAAAAACTTCAGCATGACATCCTGAGCATACGCTCGTTCCTCTTCCCCCAATATCCATCCAAAAGAGAAAATAAATCAATCATCTGGAGCAACACACTTTCTTGTATCCATACCTGTAGACATAAAATCTATTGGGGTACCAAACAGATCCTGAGTAGGGTGTGAGATATACTCTCAGTAGGTCGGCACCCATGGTGTCAACACCTTTCCATTTCTTACTGTAAACAAATTACAGTGTACCATATATAATAAATGCACGCATTTAAATAATTGAAAAAGATCGTAACTTGGTTTGGGTTCCTAAGTGGACACATGTTTCATATCACCCACTTCGGCCTATACCGGGTGTCTGAAAGAGTACCTTATAAAGAAGAAATATATATATATATATATATATATATATATCAATGCCTAAGTAACATAACACACCAAAAAGGGAATAACCCAAAGATAGTGCTTTGTCGTGGGGTCTAATCCATTTTTAAAACTAGGTTCTCTAATGGAACAATATAGGTATCACATAGCATGAAGAAAAACTCTATGCATTATAATTAAAATATCTCAATCATTCTTATTAAAACTGAAAAATTAAGAAGTGGATTCTAGCTTGTCCATGAGGTTTTCTTTGGAGTATCCAATCAGTTAAATACAATTCACAACCTTGTCCAAGAAAATCCTTTGAAGAGTCCAAGTATCACTCATGGTATGATAACTATGAGTCTTTCCATGTTATCAGACGTAAGGGGTTGAGTATTAGTCGAGGTCAGGCATAGCCAATTTTCCAATAGATTTGTCCTCAGTTTCCCCTTAGGGAACCGGTATCAACCAATAGTATAGAAAAGGCCTGGGGAAATCCCTTACATAGATATCCTAAAATATTTCTTTCTCAACAATAGTATGGTAAACCATCGAGTACGGAGAGTCCAAATGTGGTTCCTTAATACGAAACCCGCATTTTCTTCTTGGCCTTATATATTTAAAACAAAAATGAAATCATATATATATATACATAGCAACGAAATAATATATGATTTCCAATTTTTAATAAAACTAGTTAATGCCACATTTACTATTCATTTCATCCAACCTTCACAATTAATAATAATAGCACAATATTAAACAAAAGTGGAACTATATCAGTGTAAGTAGAGGAAATGTATTTTTTACATTCAATTTGCAACAAGACTTATGACCACAATTATTTAGGCATAAAAATTTATAGGAAAACTAAATACATGGTTTAAGATTCATCCTAAATAATTTATTCAATTTAAAACCCCATCTTATGTTATTTCACATGTTCACGTAATGATAAAAATATTGTTCAAGGGTAAAGGAAAATATGACAAATCTTTTGGAAAATCTAAAAGGGTTTCTAAGGGAATGACAACAACCTCAGAAGGGGTTCTCTTTAAACAAGAGTTGCAATGATCAAGGAAAAAAATTTAATAAAATTAAACACATTATTTAGGCTTTGCCGGTAAGCACCGATGGGAGGCACAGTAGTGGGATTTAAATAAAGAAAAAAAAGATTGGAATGATCAAATGAACCATACCTCGTAGTCATATTATATACCAAGAAACGCAAAAACCATTTATTTAACCTAAAACAGAAGAAATGTGAGGATTTAAGAAAAATACAATTTTTGGTAAGAATATTCCATGACATATTATAGGATAGAGAGTGGATAAAACTCAACAATTCTTAGTGTGAATTATTATCCTTACTGAGAGATTAACTTCACTTCTCACAGTGTTGAAAACGAAGAAGAGAGGGAGGTGTAGTGGCGATTCGAAGGAGGAAGAGGGGGTGGCTCACCACCTATCCAGGGGAGTGGTATGATGAACAGAGAAGGAGAGGGGGAGAATATATAAGAGAGAAAAAAAAGAAAACAAAGAAATAAATAAGGAAAAAAAATAAAACAAAAATATAATATAATATAATATAAAGGGGTTGAAAAATAAAGTATAATTACTAAAACTTGTTATGCCCATTTTAATTATATTTTTTTACTTTTCTCCAATTTCTTTAATTTTATTATTTATTTTGTTCCCTTTTTCATTTCTTTTAATTTTCTTAAAATTATGTTTATTCCTCTTTAATCATTATTAATTTTTTTAACCCGAAACATTGTTCTAGGGCGTAATTCATTATTTTAAATAAATCTTGTGAAAACATTTACAAATTTAATTTCTACTTAGGACCCTCAATAGGATGTGTCGGTGTTTTCCTGGGGTCTCTACAAGTAAATGGACTAAAAATTAAATAGTTTGTACCTTGGTTAAAGTCAGGATGTTACAATGAAACCCATATCTTTTCATGGGATCCAATATTATGAATGTCTATGATATTATAGTACACATATTTATGATTCTATTTATGTAATGGGTGGGATATATAAGTTATTTCTTTTTATTAGGTAAATATTTATATCCCATGAGATAAAAAATAGTAGAATGGGGTGTCAGCCCAAATCAATTTGGGCCTTTTTCCACTATGATATTCTTAGGAGTGAACCCTGAACACTATGATTTTTTAGGGAGTGAACCCATTCCACAGTGATAACATTGTAAAAGGGCTATAAGTACTATGGAAATGAATTTGTATTCTTATGTGAATTCCATAATTACAAGTATTATGCCAATGTTATTCTTCTATTACTAATGTTATTCGATTCAATATTGAATGGGTGTTTATAAAATATCAAGATTTAGTCCATGATTGAAAATTATGATCTCTTAAATACATATTATGGTTTTCAAATGTTAGTATCATGTTATCATAACATTTTCTCATTTTATTCTTATATTATCATTGATATAACTTTTTCTCCCTTACCGATCATTAGATGTCACCCATTCTAATGTTTTCATTCTTAGGGTTTTGAAGAACAAAAATATGAATGATATGTCTACAAAGGGTGGTATTTATGCAAGAAAAATTTGGAGACTATGCAGAAATTTTATAAACTAGTTTCCTATTTTTAATTTTTTTCAAAGCATACTAGATCTAAAAAATTCATTCATGTATTGAAATGTAATGTAATAAACATACATCTATTAAGATTTATTATCTATGTATGTAAAATAAGGGTTTCTATAGTTTTTATAAGAGAAGGTTTTGATAACCATCATAAACTAGGATAAGAAAAAAATTAAGTGCCCAAGTGTTAATGGAATGTTTAAGAAAAAATATTAGTTTTTAGGTAGAGATCATGAATGTCCATTGTTAAACCTAAGTGTTCATAGAATAATTTTTTAGGATTTAGAATCCAAAAAATTATTTTTCATGATTATGTGATTTTCCACCATGATTATTTTTTTCACTCTATGATACTTAATTTTGGTTAATGGATAAAATTAAATGAAATAAAATTAATGATGAATGATATGTACAATATGATGATTATACTAGTGAAAAAATAAATGTTATTGGACCTATAATTTAATATATATTTTCTCTTACCACATAACTTTCTCATGATATGAATGAAAATGAGCATAAAATGGGAAATATAAGGAATAACATTTTGTTGGGGGAATCATGAGGAGACACACATATTCTTTTCATTTTTCCAATAATACACTAGATACTATATAAATAAAAAACAACATTGGAAAGATATTTTATTTTATTTAGTGTACTAAACATGAGATTATTATTGTGTCTATTTATCAATTGGATGGTGAATTAGATCTATGTAAGAAACCCTATTAATAAAATGAGGTAAGAAGAATAAATTAAATATTTGAAGAGGGATGAATATAAAAACATATTTTTTTAATAATTATATTCATTATATTAATCACACATAAATTATGAATTAATTCCTTAAGATGAAATATAAGCATGATGAATCTGTTTGTACCTATGAAGTAAATTTTACATGGCATGTGAGGTATTATTTTAGTATTACCATCCAACCTAAATGAGAGTTTGATTAATTCTTCAATGGTAAAAAACCATGTCCTTAAAGGGTATTTTTTTAATGGAATTTAGAAACTATAAAGAAATATTTTGATATACTATAAATGTAGAGATAGATATTTGATTTACCCATCAATCTCATGGTTTTGTCATGAAATGAAAAATTAAATTCCAAGGAAATAATAAAAACACTATAGATAACCAGCCAATCCTTTATTCTTTAAGTGTGGAAAGAAATTTTAAATAAATTTTCAAAAGGAAACTAGTAAATGATTTAATTATGGAAGGGATGATCATTGATAAAGAGAATTATTATGTGATGGGAAAAAGTTAGCTAATGATGTGTGGAAAGAGAAATTAATACATAATTCATAGCCACACTAGAGGGACCTAGTCTAAAACATTACATATTATAGTGTTTTTGAACTACGATTCACATTTGATCATATTTTCCATTTCGTGTGTGATAAAATTTGGAAAAACTCTTAGAAGTTAAAACTATACATTACATGTGGAAACTTATACTCGGTATCTACATTTCCCACCAAACAAAGGTCTTTAAAAATAAAATATGGTTTATTTTATTAAAAAAATCATCAAAATTTTCTCTTTGGTCTCAACCTTATACCAAATATCCATAATGGATGGGCCTGTAAGGGGCACAGTGGTTTCAAGCGCTCTCCTCATCGCTGCCCCCTTCCCTATGGTTTTCATGGTGGCCTTCCATTTGCTCGGCTAGTCCTGGCGGTTCCTCAGTTCTGGTGGCTTCAGGTTTCCCTTCGTCTCTCCTGCTCACCATTACTTTCGGTTGATTCCTTTCACTGGATAGGGTTTTTGTTAGCGACGTGGTGTCGGACCGAGACTGATGTTCCAGATCCATTTTCCTGAGTTCTTCACCTTGCTTCCGGTGTGGGCGGTTGGTGTTTTGTGGTGGATCTCGAGGTCTAAAAGGACGGCGGCAATGGGATATGGGTAGTGGGTTTACTCTGATTTCAGAAGTTTCTTGCTCCCTCGTGTTCAGAATGTTGGAGATTTCTACTAAGTAGGGTTTTAAGGTTTGAGTTTTGATTTTCAAAAGTGTGGTTTTTGTTATTGTGCTTGGATCTTTCCTCCTGGTGAAACGCTTCTCGGGGGTTGGCCTCACCGGCTCTGCTCCGGTGGTGATGTTTTACGGTGCTACTGGTTGGACCTACAGGCGTAAGACCGGTATTCACCGGCATACTCTTCAGAGTGTTCTGGGTCCTTCTTGGCAGTGCGTCGACATCTTGCGGCCCTGTTATTTGGCAACAATGAGGAACGGTGGTGTTTCGGGTTCCTGTGAACCGCAAATTCGTGAAGATGGTGGTCAGACATGATTGTCTCGATGCTCCGATGATGGCTTCTCCATTTTTCTACTTTGAATGGTGGCGCGTGGTGTTCCGGGTTGTCTCGCCGGCTGTGATTTTGCGTGGATTCTCTTCCCGACGTGGTTGCGCGGCTCGAGGTGGGCTCGTGGTACGTGGTGTTTTGAATTTTGAATCTCTGAAGATATTTTTCTCTTGGATGTTTTTTTGATTGGTTGTGAGGTTACCAGTTTTCCTAAAGTGGATTTATGAAAATCAAAAAAAATGATTTGCAGGAGTACCAAATATCCATAATAAAAAATGAAAAACAGTTTAAAACTTGGGATGAGAACACAATTCTCAGTAAGGGACATAAAAAGAAATAAATAAACTGTTAGTTTTGGAATACTTATAAACCAATGAAAATATTTTCACAAAGTTATAGGTTTCACCCATAAAACATAATCTCAGTATCTTACCTCATGGAATCTTAATATTCATGTAAAAATTAATTAAAAACATAAATCAAATAGAAAACATGTGGAATAAATTCCAATTCATTCTTTCAATAGCTCTCATGGATACATAGGTAGTAACCTTCATGGTTATATATGGAATACTAACCACAATATATTCCATTAATCTCAAAGTATAAACCATATCAGTTTACTCAGTCACATTGCCTAATGCATTGGATAGATATAATGGGCTCACCCTCCCTCATTTTATCACAGAACCAGTCATACACATAAGAAATTTCCAAGAATAATAACAAAATCATAACACATAAATCAAACATAGAAGAAAAATTTTATCTTTATATTGATTATCGTAGAGTTATTATTTCATAATGGATGAATGACATTTGAAATATGTCTAACAATAAATAAAATAGAAATACAAGAATAAAAAATACACCTTCTTCTTATTATATCTTCTTCTCAACACCATAAGACAACAAAGGGTGGTGTTCTGCCTAAACTAAGAGCTATAGAATGTAGGGAGGGAATATTGTAATGGATTTATATAGATCCTAACTGATTAAAATAGTTTTTTAAGCCCCATTAAAATATATGTAGATGTTTATTTTTATAAGAGAGGAGAGGGGAACTCGTTGAATTCATTAAAATATTCATTTAATAGAAATTAATTTCCCATTCCAAATGGATCTATACTGATTCATTTCAAATATAATATGATTATGGGTATAAATACATTCATAAAATGAAAATTAGACAATTTTTTATTATTATTTTAATCTTTATTGTTTTTTTGTTTAACCCTTATTAAAACTCTTTAATTCTTACCGTGATATTTTGTAATTTACAATTTGAGGATTAATAAAATTATTATAAATTTTAAACATACCATTAAATTAGTCATTTATGAAACATTAAGACTCATCAAAAAAATTTATAATTTTTAAATTTTGGAAAATTTTATATCATTTAATAAAATGTACTATTAAAATTTTTTATTGTCAATTTTGACACTATTCAATATTTTCACTTTTACAAAAATAAAAAAATATATAACCAAGGATTATTAAGCATCAATAAAATGAAAATTTTAACTTATAAATTTATGTAATACATCAGTTACATAAAATTATAATAATTTAATATTTTTATTATCGTGTATTTGATATTTAAATTAATTAAACAATTACAACATCATAATTGAGTAATCTTTTAAGGTAATTTTATCTTTCTTAAAAAATAAATATAAATTTTCACGATGAAGATAAACATTTTAGATTAAATATGACTATTTATTATTTAATACATCATTTAAATAACCCTATAAGAAAAATGATATAATTTTTAAAACATAAGTATTGCATCTTTGACTTTTCTTTATAATAAAATACTATAAAGGGATTAAAGTCATCCAAGTGGCTCCAAGAGGTAAAAAATCATCTAAAAGATTATTTAGGTCAAAAATAACTCATCCAATAATATTAGAATAAGTGTTAGTGTAATTTTATAATATTTATAATATTATTTGTATCCTTAATTACTCAATTTACCCTTAACTGTGGTAATAAATAAATTACTAAATTACAATTCATATTGTATAAAAATAAAATAAATCTGTGTATTAAATTTGGAATTTATGATTACAAATATGGAATCAGTTTTTGAAAATTGAAAACACATAATTATTTAAAAATATTTTAAAATTAATCCCATTAACAGAATGAAAAATGGGTTTAGAAGTGAAAATGTTTAAAAGATTGAAATATTTTTATATAAAAAAACAATGTGAAATATATTTTAATGAAATAAATTGGATTAAATTATATAAAATTGATCTAATTATACCTTAGAATATATTTTAGATATAATTTACCAATTTAAATTATTAAGAAAAAATAGATAATTTCATTTAAAATGCGGTATTTTTCCACTATTCATCCAAACAATAAACTTAATAGAAAAATAGAAAAATTAAACCAAAGTAAATTTTTATATTATTATTTAAAAGAAGATTTTTATTTGGTCAAATCGAATTAATAAAATTTTCAAAACTAGATTTAAAATAACTGTGCCATCAAAAGGTGGAAAATTGTGTTTTTAGATAAATAATACTTTTATGCATAAAATTGAATTTATTCTTATATCATTTATAGAAAAACATAAGATTAATGTTAAAAAATAGATTTAATATATTATATGTAATGACCTAATGCTAGTTTCCTATATATGGTGTCTTATTTTTTTACATTGTATTATAAGTAAGGAATACGCATCTAGAAGCACCAATTAGTGTAGCAGATTTGGAAATCTAGATACAAACAAAAGTTCAACATTAAAACTTGAAAATAAAAACAATATAACAACCTCTCTTTAATCACACATAAACTCCTAGATTATCCTTTCAAGGCATTCATAATATACTTATTCATAACTTGGGGAAAATAAAACATGTGAAATGGGTGAGCTCAGATGTTTAAAAAGGTTAAATAATATAGTGGAAGAAAATAAAAATACTAAGCATGATGAATTACTAAAAATTCATGCCATTATAAATATACTTGAGAAAAAAATGTCAGGAATAAAAATTGATTAAATAATTCCATATAACATAACCATGGATATTCTTCTAGTCAAATAATCACATGAACTATCAATACCTAGTTTCATAATGAGAGAATGCATAATGCTGGACATTCTAAAATATATTATCAAGGCCTTAGACAAGACATTTAAAAATGATTAAGGTCTCAGCCAAAACTATATTTGAAAATGGGTAAGGCCTTGTCCAAATCTATATATATTTTGTCTAATGAGATCTACCGATGCATCGAGGGGATATAGTGGTCCCCATCCATCACATAATAAGTCCAATTCATTCTTAATATGAATGTTGATAAATATAAGAAACATATACATTCATATTGAAACTAACATATGAAATGTAAATAACTTTCCCAAAACATTAAATATAAACACTAACCATTATGGGTAATATGGTGAATGGTATCAAGATAGTATATACTTTTTAAATCCAATCATAAACCATTAAATAAAATATGGTGTACATTATCATAAAATATTAACCCCAATTAAACATAATAATCAATAAGAATGTTGAAAAATGTGAAAATACTTTTATAAAATCATCGAGTAATTATTGAGATAAATACTTTTTACTATGAAAGGAAGAGTTATTTTGGAAAATTATTTGTATAAAACCATAATTAAATTAAGGTTGTTTTTTCATAATAAAATGAGTGAGTTTATAAAGATAATTTTTGCTAAAATAGATTATATATGGCCCTTGAAAATAGGTTAGAAATTGAAAAATTCCGTTGAATCGAGCTTGTATTTCACAAAAAAAATTGAAAGTTCCTTTTAAAACATGTAACACCCCATAAAATAAAGAATAACTCTGGTTGGTACACATATATTGAACATTAACACCTAATTTATGATGATTGCATAAGAATATATAAGAAATTAATTGAGGTAAGTATAGAATAAGAGTAACCCAAATGAAAATGGAGGTTCAGGTAGAAAACTCTTACATTATGTTTGAATATGTTCCACTTTTGAACGTAAGGTCCTAAAATATGAAATTAGAGTTATTAGTGACTTAATTAAGAACCTATTATACATATATTTGATTTAGTATAACTTTATTGTGTTCATTTATGGGTTTTTATGGGTTAAGAGATTCAATATCATCATTTGTGAGTGCTCGTTTCATTAGTTTTCATTATCGGTTCGCTTGTATGAAATTTTAGGTAAATTAATAATGGAATTCTAGAATTGATGTTATATGATATTAATTTTTATACATAAAGTTTAATGATCATATTATTTATTTTTTTACATTGGTTGAGGATGAATCATTAGATTAAATTTTAATGATAAATGCTTGGATTAATTTGGTGGTTTTTGGATCACCACGAACTCATTTTGTTCTATAAATTAATACCATGTGTAAGAAATGATTCCAGAACATTAAAAAGGATATATTAAATATATTATGATATTTTTCCACCATAAAATATTTTAATTACCAGAATTGAAGATGTTAATAGAAGTTGAAACCTGCCATCCTTGAATGTGATAAATTAACACATCTCGAATGGTATTTTCATTTCTAGTACAAAATGAGGGTAAAGGAGAGATGATGATGAATTATTACATTATCATAACAAAATTCAATTATATTTAAGGTAATAGAGTTATCATAAAATTTGGAGTAAAGGAGGTGAGTAAATAAAAAAAATAAAGGAACATGAAGGAAAATAAAAGAAATGAACAGAGGAACTTACCTCTTGAATTTATCTTTCTTGAGAGCCTCTTTAAGGGAGACGATTTGGTATTTTGAAGCAGCCAAGTGATATTCGAAATGTCCGAGATCTTGTAAGGATATTTTATCATAATTAAGACAAGTAAAAGGGTTTTAGAGGATTGAATAGAAGAGGGAGTGAAGGGTGGTTTTTATAGTGGATGAGAGGAGGGTTTTTCATTATTTTATTATTTTGGCTCATGACTCTGAATAGTCTTGATTCTTGTGACTATAAATTGTAATAAGTGTATTTTAGTTTTAAAAATGGTCATTTACATCATCCATGACCCTAGAATGATGCAGAAATACATTTATTTAGCATATTTTGTAAATTATCAAATTTCAGTATTCACCAAAAAATCATGTATTTCAGAAAAATACCAAAAATTCACCCTAAACATTTTTTGATATGTAGAATTCAAAAATGAACTCCATTTTATCAGAATAATTTTCTAAATAATAGTAATTTAATTTTTAAATAAAATAATTATTTACAGGAAAATATATATTTTTTAAATTTAAAACTGATTTTATAATACTTTCAAAAATTAATTGAGGTCACATAAAATTATCCTAGATTCATGGGAAAACTAAATATTTATTAAATAATATATTTTATGAAGATTAATTTTATTTTGAATAAATTTATTAATTTAAAATTGTAATTAATTAGTTATTACTCACAAAAATATCAATATTTAATAATTAATTTTTTAAAATATTCATATGGAGCCTCTATTTTATTTATACTCACACGGGTGAGGTTACTATTCAAAAGGGTACATTACTATTCATAAGGGTAAGTTACTATTTATATGTGTAAGTTAATATTGAAAAATATGTAAGTTGATCCTATTAGAATATAAATATCTGACTAATCACAACCGTGTATGTCAGTTTTTCAAAATCCATACCATAGAAGCGGAAAAATTATATCTAATGGCTAGGTTATAACTATCTTTTATAAATATCAAATTTTTTCTCATAGACTCAGTTTTTAATGAATTCTTTAATTTTATTTGTAAAACCATGGGGTGTTACATTCTTCCCCCCTTACAAAAATTTCATCCATGAAATTACCAAAATGTTAACTCATAAAACGATTTGGGTATGTCTTCATTATAAGTTCCTCTAGCTCCCACGTTGCCTCTTCAATTTTATGATTTTTTCAATGTTCCTTTACTAGCCAAGTTTTCCAATTCCTCGACACCTATTCTTTAGTATCCTGAATCTAGATAGTTTCTTCATAGTAAGATAAGTCAGGTTCCAACTATATACCTTCATAAGTGATGACTAGCGTTGGTTTTGGCATGTAATTTCTCAATAATGAGACATGGAACACATTGAGTACTATAAAAATGATAGGGGTCATTTCCAAATGATAAGCCCCGTCTCCATTTATCTCTAAAATTTCAAAAGGGCCTATATACCTAAAGCTCATATTCCCTTTCCTTCCAAATATTGTAACACCTTTCCATGGAGATACTTTCAAGAAAACACAATCTCCATCTTGAAATTCTAAATCCTTCTTTCGATTATTAGTATAGTTATTTTTCCTATTTTGAACTGCTTTTATATGTGTTTGAATAATCTTTACCTTTGATGTTGTTTCTTCCAAAACCTCTATGCCCACAAGCTTCCTATCACTAACTTTATCCCAACATATTATTGTATGACATCTCTTTTCATACAATGCTTTATATTGCACCATATGAATACTATAATGGAAACTATTTTTGTAGTAAAACTCCACCAAAGGTAAATAATGATCCCATATACCTTTAAAGTTAATAGATTGTGATCTCAATATGTCTTATGATGTTTGGATCATCCTTTAGGACTGCCCGTCAGTTGGGGGGTGATAAGCAGTTCTCAAACAAAGCTCAGTGTCCAAATCTTTCTGAATAATTTTCCATAATTTCAATGTAAATCATGGATCACTATGAGGTACAATTGAAATATGTTCTCTATGAAGTCTCACAACTTCATTGATATAGAGTCTCGTAAGGTGCCCCAGTGGAAAATCACCCCTTATAGTGGGGAAATGTGCATATTTCATGAGTCGATCAACAATTAACCATATTACATCATTCCTTCTTGTAGTGTTTTGGTAATCTAGTGAAAAAATCCATTGTGATTTCATCCCATTTACATGTAGGAATAGGCATAGATTTCTTGTCTCCTCTAGTATGTTGTAACACCCGAGAATTTTGTGAGAAATATTTTGTTTTTATGTTATATAAATCATCAAAGGAATCTTTCACTACACACAACACTATCTTGGCTTGCTTTACACACAACTGCGGCCTTCCTCGATAGCTTGCGCCGTACGCAATATCGAGTTTCACTAAACAATGATATGCTATTAAAATATTATTAAAACTAGCCGTTATGAATTGTAATAACCAATTTTTGAAATTTTGTAAATTTTATTTTTCAAAATGGACTTCATTTTTGGATTTGGAATATCTAATTTAGCTTAGGGTGAAATTTTGGTATTTTTCGGATAACTTTCATATTCTGATGAATAGTGAAAATTATTAGATTTTAATTAAAAACAACTTTTTTAATAAAAATAATTCATAGTGATAAATTATTAATTTGAGTGGTTTTAAAGTATATTTAGAATATATTTTTACAATTTAATAAAATGTTGTTCATTGGATGTAATTTCACATTTAAACCAGACATAAACAAGTGTCAATATTTTGATAGTTATTATCTCTTTAAAAACACGCTATTTGTCTTGACGACGGGAATTAATTTTTAAATTAGTTAATGTAACTGATATGTTTTGAATTTGGTAAAATAAACATCTTTTTTTAATTCATAATATCAAATATATCTTAGGCCTAATTTTTGGTATTTTTCTGGAAACTTTCATTTTTTGATGAATAGTGAAACCACTAAGTGGTAGTTAAAAAACTGAATTCTTTTCATAAAACTTAATTTTTCCGCTTCTATGAGTGGAATTTCGAAAATCCGAGAGACATGGTTAACATCAAGGACTAAAATGTGGTTCAATGAGATGAAAATAATTTTTGGTGAATAGTAACTTTTTACTTTTTTTTACCACGGTTAAAAGTAAATAGGGTAGTTAAGGGTAAAAATGATATTATTATTACCCTAAAACATGTCCTAATTCTATTATATAAGTTTAATTCGACCAAAAACAACCTTAAAAATAAAATATGACCATTTAGGCCCACTTGGTTTAGATTAGGACATTTATTATCAATTTATTTAAAGAAGGGTTAAAATAGTTAAAATCAAAGTTTAATAACTAAAGAATTTTTAATATAAAGTTATAAATAAGATAAATTCGACTATAAATATTAATTAGAAAGCTAAAAAGATTTTATACATAATGGTATTTTATTTGTAATTTTTAGACTTAAAATAATTTAATTTATTTATGATACAAGGATGATGCAGTAATTATCTTATTAATGAAATATTTACATAAGTGATTTATAAATACCCAAATAAATGTAATTTTAGACTTTTTATGAATTAAAATAATTTTATATGTTAATATTACATGTTATTATTGATTTAATTAAATGTTTTCAAACTAATCATTCTTGTATGATTTCACAATAATCAATTACCAAATAGTGTCAAAATTGACATAAAATAGTTTTTAAAACAAATACTATATTATTAAATGTTATTTTATTCCTAAAAATCTAAGGTTAGGTAACATTACTTAGATATGGTTGTATATATTAATAATAAACAACTTGGGGTTCTTTTGGCATGATATAGTAGGTTTATTAACCTTATAGTGTAAGAAAACAAAAAGACACGGTAAAAGTTAAATTATCTAACTTAAAGTTAAATCTAAATGATAAGGTTAAAATTGATACCTAAACCTGTCTAAATTCTATTGGATGAGAGGATTTCGACCCATCCCCACCTTAGCTTCAAAATATATCAATTTGAAGCTATTAAAAACCGAATTTGACTTTATAATAAAATAATATTTTTAGTTATTCCAAAGGTGCCCCTCTCCTCCCTTAAAAAAGGGCACCTCCTCCCTCTCTTCCTCACACCACTTTGAGCCTTAAATATCGTCCCACCCCTGCCAATATCTCCTCTCCACTTCCCTAGAAACATATTAGAGGTCCTGGTCTTCTTCAAAGACCAATTTTAGTGCCCTAAGAGGAGGTCTCAAAGAGGCGCTTCAAAGAAGAGGTAATTCCCGTTACCGATTCTTTCATCTTTATTTCTTCTTCCACTTATTCTTATTTAGTTGTTTCATTATGAAGTAATAACATCAGTATCACTCATATACTGATATGTTATTATAAGTATGAAACAACCCTATTTCACCATCTATCCATCCTACGGAAAACGAAATCACCGTGTGTGCGTACGTACGGAATACCGTCTCCACGCTATGGTGCAATCTATTTTCCATCACCACATTACTTGGATGGGTATAACGGTGATAATAAATAACTATATATGATTATTTTAAAGTGTTATTGATTCTGAAATATTATATATACACTCCAATACAATTCCACGATCATGGGAACGATATCAACGCTCGTGCGTACGTACGGAATATCATCTCCACGATGTGATGTGATTCGTTCTACATGATCTTCATTGCATAATAATTATATAAATGAATTGAATGAATGAATATGATATATATTACACTAATACCATTACATAAATTAGTTATCTATAACCTAAAAAGAAAAATAAGAATTTATTCGACAAAACACGCATAAGAACAATAAGTAATAAACACCCGAATAACAAGTAGTAATGAAATATTACTAATAAAAAGCTATAAAATATGACCATATATGATATCATAAAAATAATTATGATTTTTGAATAATTCAATAACATTATTTAAATCATTATACAGGAGGTTCGAACACTTACGAAGAAAATCAGAGCTAAGGTAAGGGAAAATATCACAATCTCATTTTTAACCGAGATTGTTTATACTTTGGTATTTACTGGGGTGTATTTTATCATCCACATCCATGTTTCCTCAATATGTAATATTTATATCCTTCTACAATATTATAAATTCAATTTTACCCTTCGGTGAGTTTTTAGTAAAGGATATGAAAGGAATCTTTTGTCGTTTTTCGTACGAAGTACTTTTTGACTTTTCCGACAAAAGTAGGAGAAGAATATTTTTTAACTTATACGGCATGAATAGATTTTTAAAACATTATTTCTAATAAGCTTCATTTACAAGTTTCCATGTTTAGTTTTAATCAAATTCTTTTAGTTTAAAATTTTATGACATTTTAAGAAAGGAAAAATGTTTTCGAAGTAGAAAGGATATTTTCCTCAAGAATGGAGTTCAAGTTTTTTTTATCAAAATTATTTTCCATCTAAGATAATATAGGGTTCTATTTCTATCCCTATTATTACATTTATTTGATTATGTTGTGATGTAATTATTTTTATGAATTCCTTTATCTTATATGAATTGTTTTATGATGTCACGATGTTTAAAAATCCCATTTTTATTACATGGGTTATGTAATAGTGTATGATTTATGATTTTGTGGCACACATAAGAATGGTATCATTATGAGATGGGTGGGACCTATATCTCTATCCAATTAATTGGGTAAAGATTTTATATCTCATGAGATAGACATGTCTGGAATGGCAGGTTAAACTGGTTCAGTGAAACAGCACTGGAACGAGGAGTGAACTCGGTTCAGAAATGGACTTTGTCCACTAAGATAGTCTTGTCAATGAGTCTTGACTAATAAGAAATGATTCTCTATGATTATGTGTGTATGCCAAAAAGTTTCATGTTTTTAGTTATGATTATTGGGATTTCATTTCATTACTATGATTTATCCCATGTTATGAAATTATGCTCTCTTTTGCAGGTTAAGATTTCCAAAATGTTATGTTCTTATGAATATGATGTGATTGATATTTGTTTTTTTACCCTTAATGGGCATTTGATCTCACCCTTTTGTATGTTTTCTTTCCCCAGGTCAGGAATAAGTTTATTAAGTAATATATTCCCAAATGGACTATAAATATGATTAAATATATGGGAGACAGTGTAGACACTTTATGAACCAGTTGTTTATGTTTCCCAGTTTCTAAAGACATTATACCTATATGGTCCTTTCATGGTTTTTTTATATGTTGTAATAAGTATGCTTCAATTTTGAAGTAATAACAATGTATGTAAAGTATGGGTCGTTATAGTTGGTATCAAAGGAAAGGTATAGTCAAACTTTGGAAACTAGGATGTGAAAGCCTTAGTAAGAACCCTAAGGATAATTCTAAGCATAGAACACAATCTTAGTGTTTTAGAAATGGCCATGAATAACCTATGATAAGATCTTAAGTGTGAAATTGTATTCTTGATTATGTGGTTTTCCTATTATAATTTGTGTTGCTCACACTATTCTTCTTGGTTTTAGTCAATGGCTGGAACCTGAAGGAACCATGTTAATGAGGAATGCGACGGGAAATGCAATGATTGTCCCCCTGAGCAACCAAAAGTTATGGGAGAGGGAATGAAAATTCTTGTAGCCATGCTCACACAACTTTCTCAAGCTATGAATCATGCAGGACTTCCAAACGAGCAAATGAAGGAGCAACATTCTGTTGAATCCTTCATAAGGCAGCGTCCACCTTCTTATAGCGGGTCTACTGATCCATTAGTTGCTGAACAATGGATTAGTACTACTGAAAAGATATTTTCAGTTCTTCAATGTTCTGAACATGATAAAGTCATCCTAGCAGTGTATCGTTTGGAAGGAGATGTTGATCAATGGTGGAATCTTATTAAGAATATGAGGAAAAGGGATGAAATTGATTCCATGGAATGGGAAGAGTTCAAGAACTTATTTTTTAATAAGTACTTCCCTCTTATTCTCCAAACAAATATGGTGAAATAGTTTCTTGAACTGAAGCAAAAGGATGATGAATATGTTGGTACCTATGAAGAAAATTTTATAGGACTTGCAAGGTACACTTCTGGTATTATTATCCAACCTGAGAGTAAGATCGATCGATTCTTTAGTGGCTTAAAACCAAGTCTTCAAAGTGCCTTAGCCATAAGGGACTTCAATAGCTACAATGAAATCGTTCGATGTGCTCTCAAAGTTGTGATGGAGATTAGAGTAACCCATCATTCATATGGGTTTGATAAGAAGAGGAAAATGGAATTCAAAGGAAAATCTAAAGAGCACACTGAAAAGAAGATGAGCTTTCCCTCATGCTCAAAGTGTGGAAAGAAACATAGAGGGAGTTGTCTTAAAGGGACAAGTAAATGTTTCAAATGTGGAAAGGAAGGTCATCGGGCATTTGAATGCCGCAATGATGGGAAGAAGATGTCTAATGATGCAAACAAAGGAAGGGATACATAGAATGAACCTACTACACTTCAATATTTCAAGTACAAGGAGATGGGGCATTATACCAACAAATGCCCTAATCCAAGGGTTTTTTATGATGATCGACATCAAAAAAATCTTAAGGCTAAAGACAAAGGAAAGTCACATGCAATTTCTATCAGCGATGTGGAGTACGATAACGATGTGGTGAAAGGTACACTTACCATCCACTCTAAAGTAGCAAATGTTTTATTTGATTCTGGATCCACCCACTCTTGTATTTCTGAAGATTTTTCTAAGGGTATCACCATATTACCTCAACAATTAGATGTTGAGTTAGTTGTGACAACACCTAATGGCACAAAAGTCACATCAAAAGTTTATAATTCTTCCCCGATTGAAGTTTGTGGGAAAGTGCTTCCTGCAAATCTTGTCATCCTTCCTATAGTGGAATTTGATGTGATTCTTGGCATGGATTGGCTTTCTATATATGGAGCTCATATCAATTTCCAAAGAAGGTAAGTCACATTTTATATTCCAGATCAATCTATGATCCTTTATCGATGCAAGGATGAACATAACCTTCCAGTGGAAATTTCTTCCATCTTATGGGTCTTGATTCCACTGAATGAAGGTTATTTATCTCAAATGGTTGGTGAAAAACTCACAATTAAGAATATTCCCATTGTACGGGAGTTTGATGAAGTCTTTTTGGAGGAATTGTTGGGTCTTCCACCAAATCGTGAAGTGGAGTTTTCAATATAACTCGTACCGGGTGCTTTGCCTATTTCAAAGACACCTTATAGAATGGCCTCAATTGAGTTACATGAATTGAAGAAGAAACTCCAAGAGAATCTTGATAAGGGATTCATACTCCCTAGTGCGTCACCTTGGGGATCACCTGTTCTATTTGTTAAGAAGAAAGATGGATAAATGAGACTCTGCATTGATTATCAAGAACTTAACAAGATCACTATCAAGAAAAAATATCCTCTCCCACGCATTGATGACTTATTTGAACAACTACACGGAGCTCAATACTTTTCCAAGATTGATCTTCGTTCAGGGTATCATCAATTAAGGGTCAAAAGGGAGGATATACCAAAGACGGCTTTCTGTACAAGTTATGGACACTATGAATTTATAGTGATGTCATTTGGTCTTACTAATTCCCCTGCTATCTTCATAGATCTGATGAATAGAGTCTTTAGAGACTATATTGATCAATTTGTGGTAGTCTTTATAGACGATATTCTTGTCTATTCAAAGAGGAAGGAAGAACATGAAGATCGCTTAAGAATTATATTGAAGACCCTGAGAAAGGAGAATCATTATTCCAAATTTACCAAGTGTGAATTTTGGCTTCAAAAAGTTGCATTTTTGGGTCACATAATCTCAAAAGAGGGGATATTTGTGGATCCAGCAAAAACAGAGGTTATCGAAAGATGGTCGAGACCAACAACAATAACTGAGATCCGAATTTATCTTGGTTTAGATGGATATTATCAACGTTTTGTAAAAGATTTTTCACGATTATCTAATATACTCACCAGGTTGACTCGGAAAGGAGTTAAGTTTGTTTGGACGGGGGAATGTGAAGAGAATTTCAAGGAGTTGAAAAGAAGGTTATCCAGTGCACTTGTTCTCACACTGCCTTGTAGTGGAGAAATGTTTGTGATCTACAGTGATGCATCCAAGATGGGGCTGGGGTGTGTTCTTATGCAAAATGATATGGTGATAGCTTATGCCTCACGACAGTTGAAAATCCATGAGCAAAATTACCCAACACATGATTTGGAGTTAGCTATGGTAATCCTTGCATTAAAGATTTGGAGTCATTATCTTTATGGAGAAAGGTGTGACATTTATACTGATCATAAAAGTTTAAAGTATATTTTCACACAAAAGGAGCGGAATATGCGCCAAAGAAGATGGTTGGAACTGATTAAGGATTACGACTGCTCAATTCATTACCACCCTGGGAAAGCAAACAATGTGGAAGATGAATTAAGTCGACAAGACCATGCTAGCTTATCCATGATGAGGATCACAAAAGATCCAATATTTATGGATTTACAAAGGATGGATCTTGGAAAATTAATGGAAGGGGGAAAATCGTATCTTTCTCAAATGAATGTTCAACCATCTATACATGTGAAGATTAAAGAGGCACAGAAAGAAGATGTAGAGTTACAAAAGATGGTGACAAATATTCCTGAATTCAACCTTAATTATGATGGGATAATAAGGTTCAGGAATCGGGTTTGTGTTCCTCCCATCCTATAATTAAAGAAGGAGCTGCTGGATGAGGCTCATAGTTCTTCATTCTCTATTAATCCTGGAAGCACAAAGATGTATAGGGACCTGAAAGAGTAATTCTGGTGGGATGGCATGAAAAGAGATGTTTCTGAATATGTCTCTCGATGCTTGGTTTGTCAGCAAGTTAAAGCTGAGAGACAGAAGTCTAAGGGGATGTTACAACCATTACCCATACCCGAATGGAAATGGGAAAACATCACTATGGACTTTGTCACAGGACTTCCTAAAACATCCAAAGGAAATAATGCAATTTGGGTCATAGTTGATCGTCTTACAAAGTCTGCACACTTCATTGCTATTAGAGAGGATTTCTCTCCGGATCAGCTTGCTAGGATATATGTAAAGGAAGTGGTAAGATTTCATGGAGTACCACTTTCTATTATATCTGATCGGGATCTGATATTTACCTCGAAGTTCTGGCGAAGTCTTCAGCATACTCTGGATACAGAGTTGAGTTTCAGTACTGCTTATCATCCTCAGACAGACGGTTAGTCTGAGAGAACAATTCAAACTCTAGAAGATATGTTGAGAGCTTGCTCTATGGATTTCAAAGGTGGTTGGGATCAAAACCGACCTTTGGTGTAATTTTCTTATAATAATATCTTTCACTTCAGTATTCAGATGGCTCCTTATGAAGCTCTCTATGGAAAGAAATGCAGGACTCCAACTTTCTGGGATGAAGTTGGGGAAAGAAAGCTATTAGAACCTGATCTTGTTGATGAGATGGAAGAAAAGGTCCGATCTATTCAACAACACATAAGAGCAGCTCAGAGTCGACAGAAAAGTTATTCCGACAACCAAATAAAATACCTAGAGTTTGAAGTGGGTGATAAAGTGTTCTTATGAATATCTCCCTGGAAGAGGGTCATGAGATTTGGAAAGAAGGGGAAGTTGAGCCCTAGATATATCGGTCCTTTCGAAATACTGGATCGTATTGGAAAGGTAGCTTACTGATTGGCGCTTCCACCGAATCTCTCTCAAGTTCATGATGTGTTCATGTATCTCTCCTAAGAAAGTACATATCTGATCCTTCACATGTACTCATCCCAGAAGTTGTACCGCTGGATCAAGATCTTTCTTATGAAGAACAACCGATAGAGATTCTAGATCGTAGTGAAAAAGTCCTACGGAACAAGACCACTCGCTTGGTGAAAGTTTTATGTAGGAATCACCAATTAAAATAAGCTACATGGGAGCTTGAGGATATGATGAGGGAGAGGTATCCCCATCTTTTTGTTACAAAGTGACGAATTTCGAGGGCGAAATTCATTTTAAGGGGGTAGAATGTAACACCCGAGATTTTTGTGAGAAATATTTTGTTTTTATGTTATATAAATCATCAAAAGAATCTTTCACTACACACAACACTAGCTTGGCTTTCTTTACACACAACCGTGGACTTCCTCTATAGCTTGCATCGTACGTAATACCGAGTTTCACTAAACAACAATATGCTATTAAAATATTATTAAAACTAGCCGTTATGAATAGTAATAACCACTTTTTGAAATTTTGTAAAAAAAAAAATTTCCAAAATGGACTTCATTTTTGGATTCGGAATATCGAAATTAGCATAGGGTGAAATTTTGGTATTTTTCGGATAACTTTCATATTCTGATGAATAGTGAAAATTATTAAATTTTAATTAAAAACAACTTTTTTAATCGAAATAATTAATAGTTATAAATTATTAATTTGAGTGTTTTTAAAGTATATTTAGAATATATTTTTACAATTTAATACAATGTTGTTCATTGGAAGTAATTTCACATTTAAACAAGACATAAACAAGTGTCAATCTTTTGATAGTTATTATCTCTTAAAAACATGCTATTTGTCTTGACGACGGGAATTAATTTTTAAATTAGTTAATGTAACTGATATGTTTTGAATTTGGTAAAATAAAAATCATTTTTTAATTCATAATATCAAATATAGCTTAGGCCTAATTTTTGGTATTTTTCTGGAAACTTTCATTTTTTGATGAATAGTGAAACCACTAAGTGGTAGTTAAAAAACTGAATTTTTTTCATAAAACTTATTTTTACCGCTTCTGTGAGTGGAATTTCAAAAATCCTAGAGACACGGTTAATATCAAGGACTAAAATGTGGTTTAATGAGATGAAAATATTTTTTGGTGAATAGTAACTTTTTACTTTTTTTTACCACGGTTAAAAGTAAATAGGGTAGTTAAGGGTAAAATTGATATTAGTATTACCCTAAAACATGTTCTAATTCTATTGGATAAGTTTAATTCGGCCAAAAACAACCTTAGGAATAAAATATGACCATTTAGGCCCACTTTGTTTAGATTAGGACATTTATTATCAATTTATTTAGAGAAGGGTTAAAATTGTTAAAATCAAAGTTCAATAACTAAAGAATTTTTAATATAGGGTTATATATAAGATAAATTCGACTATAAATATTCATTATAAATCTAAAAAGATTTCCTACATAATGGTATTTTATTTGTAATTTTTAGACTTAAAATAATTTAATTTATTTATGATACAATGATGATGGAGTAATTATCTTATTAATGAAATATTGACATAATTGATGTTATAAATACCCAAATAAATGTAATTTTAGACTCTTTATGAATTCCAATAATTTTATGTGTTAATATGACATGTTATTATTGATTTAATTAAATGTTTTCGAACTAATCATTCTGTTATGATTTTCACAAAAATCAATTACCAAATAGTGTCAAAATTGACATAAAATAGTTTTTAAAACAAATACTATATTATTAATTGTTATTTTATTACTAAAAATCTAAGGTTCAGCCAAATGACTTAGATACGGTTATATATATTAATAATAAACAACCTGGGGTTCATTTGTCTTGATATAGAAAGTTTATTAACATTATAGTGTAAGAAAACAAAAAGACACGGTAAAAGTTAAATTATCTAACTTAAAGTTAAATCTAAATGATAAGGTTATATTTGATACCTAAACTTGTTTAAATTCTATTATATGATATTATTTCTACCCATACCCACCTTAGATTCGAAATATATAAATTTAGAGCTATTAAAACCCAAATTTGACTTTATAATAAAATAATATTTTTAGTTATTCCAAAGGTTCCCCTCTCCTCCCTTATAAAAGGGCACCTGCTCCCTCTCTTCCTCACACCACATTGAGCCTTCAAGATCGTCCAAACCCAACCAATATCTCCTCTCCACTTCCCTAGAAACAACCTAGAGGTCCTGGTCTTCTTCAAAGACCAATTTTAGTTCCCTAAGAGGAGGTCTCAAAGAGGTGCTTCAAAGAAGTGGTAATGCCCGTTACCGATTCTTTCATCTTTATTTCTTCTTCCACTTCTTCTTCTTTAGTTGTTTCATTATGAAGTAATAACATAAGTATCACTCATATACTGATATGTTATTATAAGTATTAAACAACCCTATTTCACCATCTATCCATCCTACGGAAAATGAAATCACCACACGTGTGTATGTACGGAATACTGTCTCCACGTTGTGGTGTAATCTATTTTCCATCACCACCTTACTTGGATGGGTATAAAGGTTCTAATAAATAACTATATATAATTATTGTAAAGTGTTATTGATTCTGAAATATTATATATACACTCCAATACAATTCCATGATCATGGGAACGATATCATTGCTCGTGCGTACGTACGGAATACCGTCTCCACGATGTGATGTGATTCGTTCTGCATGATCTTCATTGCATAATGATTATATAAATTAATTTAATGAATTAATATGATATATATTACACTAATACCATTATGTAAATGAGGTATCTATAACCTAAAAAGAAAAATAAGAATTTATTCGACAAAACACGCATAAGAACAAAAAGTAATAAACACCTGAATAACAAGTAGTAATGAAATATTACTAATAAGAAGCTATAAAATATGACCATATATGATATCATAAAAATAAGTATGATTCTGGAATAAGTCAATAACATTATTTAAATCATTATACAGGAGGTTCGGACACTTACGAAGCAAATCGGACCTAAGTTAAGGGAAAATATCACAATATCATTTTTATTCGAGATTGTTTATACTTTGGTATTTACTGGGGTGTATTTTATCATCCACATCCATTTTTCCTCAATACGTAATATTTATATCCTTCTAAAATAGTTTAAATCCAATTTTACCCTTTGTTGAGTTTTTAGTAAAGGATATGAAAGGAATCTTTTGTCGTTTTTCGTACAAAGTGCTTTTTGACTTTTCCAACAAAAGTACGAGAAGAATGTTTTTTTAACTTATACGGAATGAATGGATTTTTAAAACATTATTTCCAAGAAGCTTCCTTTACAAGTTTTCATGTTTATTTTTAATCAACTTCTTTTAGTTTAAAATTTAATGACATGTTAAGAAAGGAAAAATGTTTTTGAAGTAGAAAGGATATTTTCCTCAAGAATGGAGTTCATGTTTTTTTATCAAAGTTATTTTACATCTAAGATAATATAGGGTTCTGTTTCTATCCCTATTATTACATTGATTTGATTATGTTGTGATGGAATTATTTTTATGGATTCCTTTATCTTATATGAATTGTTTTACGATGTCACGATGTTTAAGAATCCCATTTTTATTACATGGGTTATGCAATGATGTATGATTTATGATTTTGTGGCACACATAAGAATGGTATCATTATGAGATGGGTGGGACCTATATCTCCCTCCAATGCATTGTGTAAAGATTTTATATCTCATGAGATAGACATGGCTGGAACGGCAGGTTAAACCGGTTCAGTGAAACAAGACTGAAACGAGGAGTGAACTCGGTTCCGAAATGGACTTTGTCCACTAAGATAGTCTTGGCAATGAGTCTTGACTAATAATAAATTATTCTCTATGATTATGTGTTTATGCCACAATGTTTCATTTTTTAATTTATGATTATTGGGATTTCATTTCACTACTATTATTTATCACATGTTATGAATTTATTCTCTCTTCTGCAGGTTAATGTTTCCAGAATGTTATGTTCTTATGAATATGATGTGATTGATATTTCTTTTGTTTACCCTTACTGAGCATTTGAGATCACGCTTTTTTATGTTTTCTTTCCCCAGGTCAGGAAGAAGGTTATTAAGTAAGATATTCCAAAAGGGACTATAGATATGATGAAATAAATGGGAGACAGTGTACACATTTTATGAACCAGTTGTTTATGTTTCCCAGTTTCTAAAGACATTGTACCTATACGGTCCTTTCATGGTTTTGTTATATGTTGTAATATGTATGCTTCAATTTTGAATTAATAACAATGTATGTAAAGTATGGGTTTTTATATATGTTTTCTCTAATCTTTCACCTATTGATAGAATAAACATCTTGATATATAATAATCAATTTCCATCTTCATGTGATCCCACAAGAAATGTTTCTTAAAATATATATACATCTTAGTGCTACTAGGATGTATAGATAAATTTGAACTATGGGCATCATCAAATAACTATCTTTTTATCTTGGGTATAGTTGGAACACAAAGCCTCTTCCCAAATTTTAGAATTCCATCTTCATATACGATGTCTTTCAACTTCTCATCATTCATTGAATTAATTATATTTTGATTATTCTCATCATCGGGATGAGAAATTTTAATCCTTTATTATAAAGAGGGTTGGGAAACTAATTGAAAATGTAATGATGTTTCAACTTATTTGATAATTATCATTTCTATCCTTACTAGATCCATGAATATAGGATCCCTTTCAATCCTCATTTTTTTTAAAACTTCATGGTCATTCCTACTCAATGCATAATTTACCTTATTTACCTTTCCTTGGTGGTAGTGTATGGAACAATAATAATCCTTTATTAGTTCAAGCCATCACATTTTCCTCAAGTTGAGTTCTTTCTGTGAGAAGATATGTTTCAAGATCTTGTTATTCGTATATATCTCACATATTTCACCATAAAAAAGATGTCTTGATGTCTTTAGAGAAAAAATTGATGCTACTAACTCAAGATCATAAGTAGGATATTTGTGTTCATGAATTTTTAACTGCCTTGATACATAGTAAATAACTCTATCATTCTACATAAGGACACAATCATGTCCTTTCTTTGATGCATCACTATAGATCACAAACCCATCATTCCCTGATGGTAGTTTTAGGATCATAGAATTCACTAATATCCTCTTTAATTCTTTGAAGCATTCCTCACATTCTTTTTTCCATATGAACTTAACCCATTTACTATTAATCTTGGTTAAAATGTTGGATAATCGGACAAATTTCTAAATGAAACACTGATAATAAACTGCTAAAACAATAAAACTACATACCTTAGTTATGTTTGATGGTGTAGGCCATTCCTGAATAGCCTTTTTCATCGCAAGATCAATGGATATTCCATCCTTAGATACAATATTTCCAAGAAAAGAAATTGATTGAAGCCAAAATTCACACTTTCTAAACTTCACATATAATAAATTTGTTCTAAGAATCTTCATAATAATGCACAAGTGTTTCTCATGATATTTTTAGCTTTTGGAGTATACCAATATATCATTAATAAATACCACAAAAATTTCATCAATATATTCCTTGAAAACCGTATTCATTATATCCATGAAAATAGAGGGTTCATTAGTCATTCCAAAAAGCATTAATGTAAACTTGTAAAGCCCATACCTGGTTAGAAATGCTATCTTTGGGATATTTTCTTTCCTCATAAACAATTTATGATATCTAGATCGAAGGTAAATATATTAAAAATATTGTTCTCCATGAAGTTGATCAAATAAATCATCATTGAGAGGTAGGGGATACTTGTTCTTTATCATAATAGCATCGATCTCCATGTAGTCAACACACAGCCTCATAGATCCATCCTTAATATTAAAGAAAAGAATAGAGGATCCTCATGGAGAAACACTAGGGAAGATAAATCCTTTATCACTAAATTCCTCTAGTTTTTTTTAGTTATATTAACTCCACAGTGGCTATTTTATAATGAGTCTTTGATATAGTCTTAAACTAGGAATTAAATCAATAGAGAACTCAACTTCCCGCTCTGGATGATGTCTAGGTAAATACTAGGGATACACATCAAGATATTCTTTAATAATAGGTACATCCTCTATTTGAACATTACTTTATTCACCCATAGATATTGTGTTATATTCCTCCCCAATAATTGAATTTATTAGAGATAATGGGGGTTTATCTAGATGATAATCATATGGTGAGGTTTTTTCTCTAAAGATAAGTGGTTCTACACTATTCTCAAAAATTATAACCTCCTTCTTTTTACAATATAATTTCACATCATAATATGAAATCCAATTCATACGAATAATTATATAAAATTAAATAATGGGTATGAATATAAGGTTAGCAACTAAAGCATGTTTATGTGTCATAAAGGGGATTGACAGACACATATTTGTTGCAATGATACTTCCCTAAAGAGTTTTTACTGAAAAATCATTTATTAAATAAAATTGAAAATGTATAATTTTCATAGAAAACTGGGATGATATAAAAGAATATGATGATCTAAAATCAAATAAAGCATTGTCTATGTTTGAGGAAATGATTAAAGTACCAGTCAACACATCAGTAGAAACTTCAACCTCAGTAGTTGTGAACGCATAAGATTGGATTTTCTCCCTTGGCCTTTTTTGGGTAAATTTTCCTTGATGCAATGGACAATAATTAGCATAGTTCCCCACCTACCTCCAAATATATCCTTGAAAATTGATAGCTTCTCTATTTCCCTTGAAATCAAGAAATTTGTGGACCTTTTCTCCGCACTTGTAACAAACTCCTTTTTCTTTTTAAGTAGTCTTTGGGGTGTTTCCTTCCACAAGAATCACATGTTTGAAAACACCCCTTTTTATTCTTCCCTTTATCCATTCTTTCCTTCGCCACCCTCTTATTCTCTTGTTTTCCCTTAAATTCATAGGACATAGATAACTATTTTTCTATCTTGATTGTATATGAGATGATATCTTTGTATGATGAGAAACTTTAGGAGACTAGTTCCCTTTAAAATAATGGTTTTAAATCATCAAACAATAGATCAATCTTATTCCTTGGATTACATATGTAATCTATGACATGATTTTCTAACCTATTGAAGTTAGTGTCATACTTCTCAACATTCATATCCTCTTTTTTCATCATATTTAGAAAATATAATTCCATATCTACCCTCTGTTTATGAGGGAAGTATTTTTTAGGGAAATTTCCTTGAAATCTATCCATTCCATTTATTCTATTACTTTGTCCTTATTTTTGTTTTGAATTAATGACCACCACTGATCCACATATCCTGATATATGATAAACCAATAAGATAAACTTCTCTCTTTTGTTACATCTCAAAATGAGAAATATATTCTATAAAGAACTTATCCACTGCTCTGCAATGAATGGGTTTGTAGTCCCATTAAATGATGGAATATTTTTTTGCATAAATTAGTATAACATTTCTCCTCCACATTATGGATCAGGATTCTTCATATAGGTAACATTATTTTTCATAACCTAAGTCAGTTGTCCCAATGTAGCTATAAGTTTCTCAACACTTGTCATAAATTTAGAACCAACATCATTATCATGTATATAAGATAAATCCCTACATGGGATATGCATGTTCATGTGGTTTCCATTCCTTCCACTAGGCACTATTTATAAATAATGGAATACACTAGATTAGGTTATGAATCATAATGTATAATCTCAACATAGAAAAATACTTAGTATAAATTAAAATCTTATCTATAGTTAATCTCATAATACTAGTTTCTTTGAGGAAAATTTTACATTTACTTCCTTCATAATGGTTTGTAATGAAAATGGGAATTATCTTAAGCATATCCCCCAGGAGTGTCAAACTGGGCGTATAGTAAGGTCCATTTTCATGTTCTAGGATACCCTAGGTTAAGCACAAAACTCTTTGTCAAACTTGTTACTCCTAGGTACATCTATGTCAGAACCATGTCCACTTGTAGTATCCAGATAGGGATGTATTTCCTAGAAAGATCCACATAATCTGTTCCTTACCAAAATTCCAGGAAATTCTTGTATGTTTTTCCTAAAATAATATGTTGGGTTTTTTTCCCTAATCTATGTTTTCTAAATTTAGTTTCCATGTTTTCTATGAAACTTTCTTTGATACCAACTGTAAGGACTCGACCCCAGTTTCCTAGAGCCGGTGCCTTATTTTTTTACATTATAATATAAGAAAGTAATATTCATCCTGAAGGACAAAATAGTTTAGTATTTTTGGAAATATAGATACATACATAAGTTTAACATTACAACTTGTAATGAAAAATAATATATCAACTTATTTTGAATCACACATAAACTACTAGATTATACTTTCATATCATTCATAATATACTTCTTCACAACTAGGGGAAAATAAAACATATGAAATGGGTAAGATCAGATGCTCAATAAGGGTAAATAATAAAGTAGAAAAAAAAATATAAACACTAAGAATTATGAATAACTAATAAATCATGCCTTTAAAAATATACTTGAGAATAATATGGAAAGAATGAAAACTGATTAAATAATTATATATAACATAAACATGGATATTCTACTAGTCGAATAATCACATGTACTATCAATATATAGTTTCATAATGATGGAATTCATAATGTTAGAAATTATGAAATATTTTTTCATGGCCCCGACCAAGACATCTAAATATGATTAAGGCCTCGGCCAAAACAATATCTAAAAATGGGTAAGGGATCAGCCAAGTGCATATCTGTTTTGTCTCATGATACCTAGAAATACATTGAGGAACTATAGAGGACCCCAAACATCACATAATAATCCCAATTCATTCCTCATATTAATGGGGAAAAATATAAACAACACATACATTCATATATAAAATAATATATGAAATGTAAATAAATTTCCCCAAACATAAAACATAAACACTAAACATTTGGGGTAATATGGTGAATGGTATCAAGATAATTTATACACTGTCAATATAATCATAACACATTCAATAAAATATGGTGTATGTTATCATAAAATATTAACCCCATTTAAACTTAATAATCAACAAGATTTTTGAAATAGGTGAAAATACTCTTATAAAATTATCAAGTAATTCTTGAGATAAATAATATTTTACTTTGAAAAGAAGATTTCTTTTGGAAAAAATATTTATATAAAACCATAAGTGAATTAAGGAAGTTATTTAATAATTAAATTAGTGTGTTTAGAAAAAAATCTAGAAAAAAATATCTAGTGCCCTTGAAAATAGGTAAGAAATTGATAAATTCCCTTGAATCGAGCTTGTATTTCAGAATGAATTTTTGAAAATTACTTTTAAAACATGTAACTCACCGAAAAATAAAGAAGTATTATTGTTGGTAGAAATATATTTAAAATTCACATAGAATATTTGAGTATTATATAATAATATGTAATAAATTAATTGAGGTAAGTATAGAATAAGTGTAACCTGAATGAAAATGTAGGTTCGAATAGAAAACCCTTACTTTATGTCTAAATATGTTCTGATCATGAACTTAAGGTCATGTAATATACAATTAGACTTATTAATGACTTAATTAATAACCTATTAGACATTTATTTTATTTATTATAATTTCATTATGTTCATTTAAGGTTATTTTTATGGGTTAAGAGACTCAATATCATCGTTTATGAGTGCTCATTTCATTCGTTTTCATGATCAGTTCACTTGTATGGAAGTTAATGTAAAATGATAATTGAATTCCAAAATTGATTTTATATGTTATTTATTTTCATACATGAGGTTAAATTATCATATGAGTCACTTTTTTAATTTGGTTGAGGATTAATCATTAGATGAAATTTTGATGATAAACACTTGCATTAATTTTTTGGTTTTTCGATCACCATGAACTCATTTTGTTCTATAAATTAATAAAATGTGTATAAAATGATTCAATAACATTAAATATTATATATTACATATATAATGATCTATTAAAACTATAAAATGGTTTCATTCCAATAATTGAATATAGTAATATAAGTTGAAAAATTGTCATCCTTTAATGTGATAAATTAAAACATCTCAGATGGTATTTTCATTTCTAGTATAAAAGGAGGGTAAAGGGGAGATGGTGATGAATTATTCCATTATCATAACAAAATTAAAGTTCATGTAAGGTATTGGATTTATCATAACATTTAGAGGAAATTATGTGAGGAAATAAAAAATAAACTAACTTTAAATAGAGTAAAAGAAATGAAAAGAGGAATTTAACTCTTGAATTTTTCTTCCTTGAGAGCCTCTTTAGGGGAGAAGATTTGGTATTTTGAAGAGACCAAGTAATTATGGGTGTGTGTAGGATATATGGAGGAGTTTTTACCATAATTTAGATAAGGCACATGTCTTGAGAGGAGTGAAGAGAATATGGAGTGAGGGGTGGTTTTTATAGTGGAGGAGAGGAGGGTTTTTCCATTATTTTAATCATTGTTTTATTATTTTGGCTCAAGACTATGAATAGGATTGATTCTTGTGACTAAAAATAATAATAACTACATGTGAGTTCTAACCAATGGTCATTTACATCATCTATGACTCATTCATGATGCAGAAAATCATTTATTTAGCATATTTTGTAAATTATCAAATTTCACTATTCACCAAAAATTCGGGTATTTTGGATAAATACCAAAAATTCACCCTAAAAAATTTTCAATATGTAGAATTCAAAAAAGAACTCCATTTTATCAAAATATTTTTCTAAATAAGAGAAATATAATTTTTAAATGAAATAATTATTTACCTAAAAAATTCAAATTTTAAATTTAAAACTAATTTTATAATACTTTGAAAAATTAACTGAGGTATCATAAAATTATCCTAAATTCATTAGAAAACAAAATATTTATTGAAGAATAAATTTTATAAAAATTAATTTTATTTTAAATAAATTATTTAATTTAAAATTATAATTAAATATTTATTACTCACAAAAATATCATTATTTAATTATTAGTTTTTTAAAATATTCACTCTCATTTATATGGTGACTATATTTTATTTATACTCACATGGGTGAGGTTACTATTCTAAAGGGTACATTGTTATTCATAAGGGTATGTTACTATTCATAAGGGTAATTTATTATTCACCAAAAATGTAAGTTGATCCTATTAGACTCTAAATATCTTACTGATCGCAATTTTGTATGTTAGTTTTTCTAAATTGAAACCACAGAGGTGGAAAAATTATATCTAACTATGAGGTTATAACTATCTCCTATAAATATCAAAGTGTTTTTTCATAGACTAAGTGTTGAATGCATTCTATAAATTTATTCGTAAAATCATGGGGTGTTACATTATATATATATATATATATCTCAATTATATAATCTGACAATAGTTATTTTTTATTTATTGGTATAAATATCATTTGTTAATTTTTAAATAGTTTTTAAAAAAAATCCTTTCTAAAAAAGTGTTTTATTTTCATATATAAATATTTCATCACCAAAAAAATTAATTATATATATATGTGTGTGTGAAAACCGTTTTTTATAATTTAGTTAATACAATTCATTCTCGCCATTCTAAAGACTAGGTTATAACAATAACTTTTAAATAATAATTTGTAGTTGTTCATTTATGCTCGGTGCGGATTATCATATACGCTATCGAACATAGTATTTCTCTTTTTTTACTCAAAATGTTACATTATACCACCCTTTTTGAATTTTTTCCTCATAATTTTGAACTCTTTCTTGGTAACCAGGGTTATACTATTCAAAATACTTTTATTAAAATCCCACATTGGAACAAGGGTTAATAAAACATACACTTTAAATTAAATAAAGGGAAGTAAAAAAAGGTGACCCAAGATAACAAATACTACAGATCAATGTAAGGAAACATGGACACGGAAGAGAAAAGTAATTACCAATTTCTAATAGAAATTGATAGAGAACACAGTATGATAATATTACAAATCAAAAAACCATAAATATATCATGGGTCAAATGGTCATCGGGTTCTCTATAAGAAACGTAAACAGATGAAGTTTTTTATTTTAAGATCTTTTTAATATAGTTGAGGAATTATAATACTACCTAGACTAATAATATATGAAAATATACTTAATTTATAATTACAGTTTCATCAATTAATCAATTTATATCAAAAAATCATCTTTTTCTCTAAATGATAAGTATTTATGATGATTTTTTCATTCTCTAGCATTAGAATAAACTTCTATAGATCCAAAAATACACAAAATGTATATCTATATATTCCTACTGTATTTATACATTAACCAAAAAATGTTTAGGATAATATATAATAATTCCCCAGAAAGGATAATCTTTTATATAAAGAAATACTACTTTTAATCTCTAAAATATCAACAGTAATACCAAAAGTACAACATAGACCATTCAATAAATATTTATCGTTAAAATTACTCAAAATTTTATAACAAATATTAAAACCCAAAATTCAGAAGCATTTGATCACATAATCTTCTAAGATAAGTTTTATGAATTATCTACAAATAAAATCAATTACTCTTGAAGTATCATAATAAAAGTAATCTCTCTAATAGTCATCAAGATAAGTTAACCATTTCCATAAATATACTAAATCACTATAATCCAAAATAAAATTATATAGGCTTAAAAAATATAATTCAAACTTTAATAATAAATTAATATACCATTTTATTCTATTTACCTTAATCATAAATAGTTCCCAAAATAGTGAACTTCTTCCGAAATAACAGTTATCGCATAATATCCAAATCATTTTAAAACACCAAGGAAAACTATTAAATAAAACATATGTCCCCAAAATCAACTTATTTTTCATCCATAAAATTTCTAAACTAAAAAAAATCCTACTAACATCGAAATCAAATATGCTAGTGGTATGTGATACATCATTTTATCCATTTAGTTTTGGGTTTGATTCTCGTGGCCTTGTCGGGCGCGATGGTTTTTTACCTATCCTATTGGTTATCCTTTTTTTTAAAACTATATAATTTATGTTGAATTATTAGAAAAAAATTCATATTTTGAGAGATATTTTTATCTTAAAAGGTTATCTCATACCATCCATTTTTCATCGCAAAATGTAATAACCCATAATTACCTCAAAATAAAGGTCTCCAAAAATATATTCAATCAACTTAAAATTTTATAACTTAAAGCCTTAAAATGGTTTACAAGATATTGATCTTGTGATAAAGCAGAAAATTATACACCCATGATGGTATAATTAACTCTTAAGAATCATCATAATCTCCAAATTTTTCAAATTTATCCTCTAATACCAACTATAAGGACCCAAACATATACAGTATATATTTTAGTTTTTTTTAATAGTAGTTCACGTTTTATGATATTTTCATTTTATAGTTTTAGATAATTATGAAAAAAATCATAAAAATAAAATCAATACAATACAAGTAGACACTTATACTCAGTATACTTTTTCCCTACAAAACAATAGTCTTTAAAAATAAAACATGGTTTCTCATTAAGAAAAATATTCAATGTTTTCTTCTTCGTATCATCCATATACCAACTCTAACTAAAACCCTATGAAAAACATTATAAAATATGGGATGATAAAAAAATCCTCGTAAGGGTTATAAGAAGAAATAAATAAATCATTATTACATGAATAATTAAAATTCCATGAAAACATTTTCACAATGTTATATGTTTCACCCATAAAAGATAAGCTCTTTGGCTTACCACATGAAATAATAATTTTTCTGTAATTCTCCAAAGAAAAAATAAATCATAATGGTAACTCTATGGAATTAATTCCATATTATTATTACAATAACTCTCCCTGTTAAATAGTGTGTGACCTTTATGGTTGCATATTGAAAACCCAACATAGTATATTCCCTTAGTCTCTTGGGAGAAACCCCACCAGTTAAATCCATCACATTACCTATTTCATTAGAGAGCTATAATGTGCTCAGCAGCCCTTGTTTTCTCACAAAACCACATCTACTGATTAGAAATTACTAATAATCATAACATAAGATTACACATAAATCATGCATAAAATAAAAATAACATTTCAACTTTGAAATCAATTTTTTTTATAAAGACGTTTACTCATAAATGAAACCGCATTGGTTTTTACCATGATATAATTTAATTTAAATTTTAAGGGTTAATATAATTACAATAAAATGAAAAAAAAACCCATTTAATGAGAAATGTATAAAATTTTAAGAGTTATAAAAATAATTTGGTTGACTTTTAGATTTTGATAAGTTTTATATCATTTAATAAAATATTATTTAATTTAAAATATTATTAATTTCAATTCTAACAGTATTAATTATTTTGTATTTTTCAAAAATGAAAAAAAAGATAAATTATAAAAAATAATTATAAAAAATAACTAACATATCAAAGTCATCTAAAAAATTATATTTTGACAATAATTACCTCAAATTATATTTATTTTAATATTTTTAATATTATTAATCTTTTATTTCCATTAATTATTCAATTACTACATCAAAATTGTGTAATCCTTTAATGTAATTATTTTATTCCTCAAAATTAAAAAAAACCATCATGATGATAAAAATTTTAGTTTGTATATTACTATTTTTATTATAATATTTCTTCTAAATAACAATATATTAAAAATGTTATAGTTATAACAACATAAGTATGACTTCTTTGACTTTTTATTAAAATAATATACTATAAAGGAATTGAATACATTAATTTGGCTCCAATGGGTCATAAAATTGGCCAAAATATGATTTTGGTCTACAATAATTGATCAAATAATATTAGTACAATAATTAGGGTAGTTTTCTAATATTTCTAATATTATTTTTACCCTTAATTACCTAATCTAACCTTATCCATAGTAAAACAATACTAATGTTTATATTGATAATATCCAAAAATAAAATATACATATATACTAAATTCTTAAATTATGAATCCAAATATGTAATCTATTTTTCGAAATTCAAAACACAAAATTGGAAAAAATTAATTTAAAATTAATCTTGTTGACGAAACGAAATATTAGGTTTTAAAAGTGAAAAAGTTTAAAAGATTAAAAATATTTTATATACAAATCCCACGTGAAATTGATTTCTATAAAATAAATTTTATTAAATTATATAAATTATATATATTTATACTTTGAAACTAATTAAAAATATAATTTAACACTATAATTTTTTTGTCAAAAAAAATTTTTTCAAATAAAATGCATTATTTTGTTTAACAATCATCAAAAAATAAAACTTATCATAAAATACAAAATAGTCAAATAAAGTAATTTTTTTATTATTCATTAAAATAAAAATATTATTTTCTCAAATATAATTTATATAAGTTTTAAAACATGATTTAAAACAGGTGTGCCATCAAAAGGCAACAGAACTGCTTTTTTAGAAAAACATTTCTTTTATGCATAAAATTGCATTTATTATTATATCATTGATGGAAAAAAATAAGTTAAAATTTAATATTATATTTAATATATTATATATATTTCATTAATATAATCCAACAATATTTATTTGTTTGTTTATTTTCATAACACAAACTTCTTAATATTGAAATAGTTATTAATAGAAATTTTCCTTTAAAAAAGTGGTTTTATTTTAATTTATAATTAATTGGTCACCAAATCATTAATAATATACTCATGTGTAAAGATTATTTTTATAACTCAGTTAATATTTTTCATTCCTTTCATTCTAATGACAATGTTATAATAGTAATAATTAAATTATTATTATTATTATTTTGTTAGAACTCGATGTGGCATATCATGTATGATGTCGAACATAGAATTTATTATTTTAAAACTTGGGATATTAAAAAACTATTATGTTTTAAATTCAAATAGTATGGTAATTATGGTTACCAGTTCTTAAACACCCTATTAATCCCAAATACAATGGGAATTCTCCAACGATCACTGCTTTTGATGAGGAGTATGGTGATGACATAGTGAAAGTTACAGTTATCATCCACTCTATAAGTGATAATGTATTATTTTAATATGAATCAACAAAATTTTTATATCTAAATACTTTTATATGGGTATAAAAATACCAAAAAATTTATTAGATTTTGAGTTAGAAATAAAAACCCTAAATGGAATGATGATCACTTCCCAATTTTATTATTCTTCATATGTTGATGTATATAGGAATGTGTTTTCCAAATTTTATTGAATTATTCATCTTGGTAAATTCTTTGTAATTTTGGTCATGGATTATATTTATTTATATGATTTCCTTATCAATTTCAAAGGAATATAATTTACATTTGATATTCTAAACTAACTTATGATCACCTATCAGGGTGATGAAAAAAGAACATCCAATGGAATTTACATTTATTGTATGTCTCATGAATCTAATTTAAAAGGGGACTTTATCGCAGCTAGTTGGGGAGAAACTCATCATCTATGATATTCCAATTTTGTAGGATTTTTTTAATGCCTTTCTATAAGAGTAACCTTATCTTTCACAAAATCATTATTTTGAGTTATCAAAAGAACTCTTATATAGTTCTAAAAATATTTCCAAGACTCATTATAGAATGGCTCACATTGGTTTCAATGATTATAGAATATACTCTATGAGAATCCTATAAGGGATTTATTCAACCATGTGTGTCACCTTGAAATGCACTTCATTTTTTAATATGAATGATAGATCAATGTGACTCTACAAATATTATCAAGAACATAACTAGATCAATATCAAGAACATATATCATATGCCCAATATTGATGACTTATTTAATCAACTAAAAGGACATTAATATATTAATAATATTGATATTCATTCTAGATAACATCAATTTTGGGTAATGGAGGAGGATATTCCCTAGAAAAAATTCAATATAACGCATGGACAATATCAATTTATAGTGATCCCATTAGATTTTACTAATTCCCCCACAATCATCATGGATTTAATAAAGATTGTATTTAGATATTTCCTTGATTATTTTTTGGTATTATTTATAGAAGTTATTCTTATTTACTTATAATATAAGGAATAGTATAAATATTATTTGATAATTTTGCTAAATACCCTATGGATGGATGTAACACCCCGCTCCTTCATCATTTTCTTAAAAAGGTGGTGAGGTGTTACTCAAACTTAAGTGATGTTCCCAAGGCACCAAAGGCTGGAAATAAATGTTGAGGGCTTCAAGACTAAATTGGGGAACGATTTTCCCTTGAGATAAACCAACCAAACAAACAAACCATTACCAACAAAACAACATGATTCATGTAACATAGTAACCTGAGTCATATAATACCAAAAGACCACCAAGCTATTCCAAAACAAATCCCTAAAACCAATACAACCAAACCATACTAAACTAATAATAGAGTACCATGTGGAAGAATAAACAACAAGAACCCAAAGAACTATGACACAGTCTATAACTCCACGCCAAGATCCATGCTCCAAGCCCCACAACACCACCAAGGCATCATAAAACACCACTATAAAAATGAGATGCTTTACTCTTACTTGTGTCTCGGAATACAACATCTGTAAAAGAACCAAAGTGCTAAAGTAGGGGTGAGTAATAATACTCAGTATGATTTCCCCAAATGTCTTCCCTACATACGCCACTAGGAATGAAACTTTAGCACATTTATATAAAACATCAACTATATCAACAATTACCATGATCCAAACATACCCTTACCAAGCCATGTCAAACAAGGGAAATCCAAAACTATTCCATAATCCATATCACTATCATGCATTATCAAAAACAATTTACATCTTGCATAACACACATAACAAGGCAAACAACCATGATGGAACTTCTCCTCCAAACCCATTTACTACTTTTCCAAACAAGTGGTAATTACTGCCCACTTATCCTTGATGGGGGGCCTTCCGTCCACTCTCCATCCTCTTTTTATAGTCACACTCCCCACCCACTTCACATCATTAAAATCACAAACATAACATGCACAATCCAATAATCAAGAAAATAACACATCAAGGCCACAATAACATGAAAATAAAAATTTCATAATCAAACAATATCTTGAAGCATCATCCATGCCATATCACATTTAAATAAATCGAACCCTTTTTATTGAAAACAGTTTTCTAAAACCATTTCCATAAAACAATCCAAGTTACCAATTTTAAAATCAACCTTTTAAAATCCAACAACAAGAACATTTCACCACAAAACCCCTTTTTCGCCAAAAAATCCACAAAACATTACCAAAGATATTTCTAACCAATTTAGCACATCAAAATAATCAATTAATTCAAGAAAACCCAATTAAATGGAACAAGATTTCTAGTACTAACAAAGTGGAGTTAATAGAGAATCCACCAACCTTTAGGGTTCTAGAGAAATTGACCCACAAGAAACCGCACCACAAATATGGACAAACACTCCACTAAAAGCACTCTAGATCCCATTTTCTATCATTAACAAGCCTTAAAATCAACACTTTAGGATACCAAAACCATAAATCTACACACAACAGATGTATATATAAAAAATTGGGAGATAAGGAAGAGTAGATCTAGAGAAAACAACAAGAAACCAATAGGGGGAGTTATTGAAGATGAACTGCCTTCAAACCACCAAGAAAACCTTTATATTTGATTCCAAAAATGGTGGGAGAGCCCCACTATCCCTTGAGATCAAGGAATCCCGCATAGAGTTCATATGGGAGAAGAAATGGGTGAGATAGCGAAAATATTGACTGAACCCATTTTTTTAAAACTAATTTTAATGTTCTACATAGTTATATCGCACAGTTTGACAAACCGTGTGCTAACCATGAAGATGAAATTGTCCGAATAGTGGTATATTGAATAGTTACCTAGGATTCTTCCATGGTTTCCCCTAACAATGCTCAAACTATGCTTCCTTAAAAATGCCTCCAAAACATTCCAAAAACCCTTCCAAACTCTTTCAAACTCTCCCAAACATTACTCAATAACTTCATATACATAAAAAGGTATAAAAAAGGTCACATACCTCAAACTGGGGGTGCTACATTCTCCCCGCCACAGGAATTTATATCCTTGAAAAGTAGATAACCATCACTTTTCTGAAAGAGCTCGGGCCATTGCTTGACTATTTATTTCTCCCGCTCCCATGTCTCCTCCTAAATCCGACTATGCTACCACAAAAACCAAACTAGACCAAATATCTTTCCATGTATGACTTTCTCTTTCCTATCCACAGTCTTCACTGACACATGCACCAAAGAAGCATTCGGCCCCAACTCAACATGATCCCAATGAATCACATGGTCACGATTCGGCTAATACTTTTTCAACTACAACACATGAAACACATTGTGCATTGCACTAAACCATGGTGGAAATACCAACTGATAATCCACTTATCCAACCCATTAAAGTATACTAAGGCCTTATATACCTCGGAGATAACTTTCCCTACTTTCCAAACTGATAGTGCCCAAGTCTAGGATAGATTCACAAGAACACATGATTACCCACCTTGAATAGAAAAGGTCATTGATGATGGTCTGCATATGATTTATGATAACATTGATCCATCTCCATTCTTTTTCTAATCAAATTGATCTTTTCCATAGTCTCTTAGACAAGGCTCGGTCCAACCATAGATGTTTCACCCATTTCCATCGAACATAGTAGAGAACGACATGGACTCCCATACAATGCCTCAAATAGGGCCATATGTATGGAATCCTAATAACTATTATTATAAGAGAACTCAACCAATGTAAAGTGCTCCTAAAATGAACCACAAAAATCTATCACACAATCCCTTAACATATCTTTCAATGTTTTTATCATCCTATTGAATTGACCATCCATCTGAGGATGATACGCCATGCCCATCATCAACAATGTCCCAAGGGATTGCTGTAAGGATTTCCAGAAATGAGATGTGAACCTAGGATCTCTATCTAATACAATAAAAACTGAAACACTATCCCTCTTTACCACTTCCCAAATATAGAGTGTTCACAGATCCTCCACTGTATGAGATTCAAAAATTAGGATGAAATGGGACAACTTTGTGATCCAATACACAATCACCCATATGGAATAATGCTTCCTAACCATTCTTGGGAGACCTGTCATAGAATCCATCGCTATTTTTTACCACTTCCACACTGAAATAGGCAAAGATTTCAACATTCCTGCTAGTTGTTAATGCTTTTCCTTGACTTGCCGACAAGTCAAGAATATAAAAACAAACTCATCCACTTCTCTTTTCATACCATCCCACTAAAACTATGCTTTCAACACCTTATTCATTTTCTAAATTCTAGGATGGACAGCCCACCTGGAATGATGATAATCCTTAAGATGTTCCTCCTAAAAATCCACTAGTACAACCATCTGATTTTGAATATACAAAAATGAATTCCCATTTAGTTCTCATCCCTGAATGGTCTCCCCGAAATTAAGTTCTGACCTCATTTCCATGCACTCATAATTAGATGCTTATTCCCCTTTAACCAAACCAACCAAGTTAAGAACCAACAAAACCATAAAAAAGACCGCTCTGTCACCATGGTTCTCACATTCAACCCAAATTTCGGTTATGACTAACATCAGCTACCACTGATCTAATTCATATTTTACCACCTGAGCATATGATTTCCTACTTAATGAATCTTCCACCAACTTTACATTACCTGGTGTGTACATTAAGTAACAATCAAATATCTAGATATACTCCAACCATCTCTTTTTCCTCAAGTTCAAATCTATTTTTGAGAAAATATGCTTTAAACTATTATGATCCATAAACACTACGAATATCTCACCGAATAGATAATGATGCCAAATTTTCAAAGCATAGACCACTACTAAAAACTCCAAATCATGTGTTGTGTAGTTACTCTCATGAAACATCAACTTATGTGAGCCATATGCAACCACATGATCTTCTTGCATGAGAACAAACCCCAACCCTGATCTCGATGTGTCACAACAAACCAAATACCCTTTCTTTGGTTCTAGAAAAAAACCTATATTGGTGCTGATATAAGGTGACCCTTTATCTCTTCAAAACATTTTTGACAGTACTAATCCCATTGAAATGGAACATTCTTCATTGTCAAATATTTCATCGGCAAGGCCAATCATGAGAAATCATGAACAAAACGTCGATAATAGCCAACTAAAGCAAGGAATCTCTGTATCTTGAAAATGTTCTTTATTGGTTTCCATGATATAATTGCCTCTATCTTTTCTGAATCGACTGAAATTCCCTTCTTAGAAATAACATGGCCAAGAAAACAAACCTCCTATATCCAAAAGTCACACTTTTACAATTTGGCATATAATTGATGATCCCTCAATACCCCCAGCACTATCGCCAAGTTTTACTCATGCTCTACCCTTGTCCTTTAATACACCAGTATATCATCAAAAAATAACATCATGAAAGATTCTGGATATCTCTAAAATATCTAATTCATAAATTCCATGATCACCGATGGTGCATTCGTTAGACCAAAGGGATAACCAAAAACTCATAATGGCCATATCTACTTCTAAAAGATATTTTGGAAATATTCTCCTTCCTCACTCATAATTGATGGTATCATAATCGCAATCCAACCTTGGATAACTACTAAGCTCCCCTCAACTGGTCAAACAAATCAATAATAGATGGAAGAAGATATCGGTAATTTATCATAACATTATTAAGTCTAAGATAATCAAAACAGAGTCATAGAGTTTCATCCTCCTTTCTAATAAACAAACCTGGTGCTTCCCACAGATACATGCTAAGCCAGATGAACCCTTTTTTCTCTAACTCCTCCAACATAAATTTCCTCTCCATTAATTCTTCTGGTACCATCAGTAAGATGGATTTGAGATATGACTGGTCCCCATAAGGAGATCAATCATAAATTCCACTTATCTCATAGGTGGAAACCTAGATAATTATTTGAGAAAAACATCCATAAACGGATCCTCAACTGCTTGAAGAACACTCTACTCAACACCTTCCACTGATTCTAATGACAACATTACCAACTGATATGATATCATGCCCATAGCTAGTGCCAAAAAATCTATTGTACCCAGCTTTTCCTTCTTCTCTCCTCCAAAGAGATGTTCAACTCTATCCTCAATCTTAATACTAACCATTCGTGCATATAAATATATGTGGGCCTTAAACATCACCAACCAATCCATTCTCAATATTATATCATAATAATCCATATCAAGAACTCAGAATCCCACATCAATTCATTGTCATCCACAACTAAGAAACATTCTATACACAGGAAGGATTAACACTATCATTGACCAAGAGGAGTTTGAAGATTTAAAACAGAAGGCATCATTTCCATAGTTTGATCCAGCAAACTAATAACACGAGGATCAATAAAAGAGTGGGAAGCACATATATCAAACAAATATTGCATCAATGTAGAATTAAAAAGAACCATACCACGCACTATGGATAGTCATGACTGATCATCCATCATGACTTGTTTAGCTCCGAACAACTGCTTTCTTTCTATACTCTTATTTTTGTTACCCTCCTAGGTTTTCATAGTATTCCTAGACTCACCATAAATAACATGTCTCTACTGATGAAGATTATGTTGTTTCCCCTATCTCATTGAGGCATTGGATACCTGCAACCCCTGAGGAGTGTCACGAACAACCGACCTCATAGAATTATGCTTATAATACTAATGATGGCCCATATTCTTACAGTTATGACATGATTGAGGTTGTGTCATACAATCCAACTTGATGTGGCCATATAACCACACTAAAAACATCATGACTTACTCTAAGGATTCAAGGGAATATTCACTGATACTGTCGTCAGATTCTGATTTGTACTCCCACCCTGGGAATAGGTGTCCCTCTTCCTCTTGAACCCAACATTTGAGTTCACACTATTCCATGTGGGTACCAACATACTTCCCCCACATATATCCCCAAAAATATCTCGCTCATCCACTATATCTCTATTTACCATTTCTGTGTAATAATTTATACATAGCACCACTGTCTTGGAAAAAAATTCCTTCTTCAACCCAACTTCAATAGATACATGATTTCAAGGATGTACTACTCACCACCTCAGATTTAAACTGCACTAAGTTAACAAACATAGCCACATATTTCATTACCAAATGTTTCTCTTGCTTAAAATGGAAGAAATCCATTTTCCACTAAATTCTGGATGTATGAGGGTAGAATTGTCTATTAAACAACTCTTCAAAACCCAATCAGGTCACACATTGGTCCATCTTAGCTTGGATCGCCAACTCCCAACACTGAAGTACAAGATCTTCCAGCATGTATGTGGATAATTTCACTTTTAACTCCACCAGTGTTCCTAAGAATTAAAATATCATATTCATTTTCTTTAGTCATGCTTCTTCCCTTTACGGCTCTGAATCACCCATAAAAATGTGTGGGTTATGCTTTTGAAACTGAACTGCATGATCCACATGCTTTAGTTCATCGTCTTTATTCCCACATCACACAGCTTAGAAAGCATTCACTAGTTGTTGTTTCACTAAAGGCTCAAGTGTAACCACATTTTCAGCAGCAACTTCTAGTTGGTCTCTACGACGCCTGCCCAGTGCCATTTATATTAACACAAAAACAACCATAAATCTCATACTTGTAGAAATAAAGGGATTAAGATTCAAATTCAATTACATAAAAACTATCACAACTAGTCTTTCCACAAGTTCACATTTCCCATGTTTCACTATTCTTAAAAAATCCACTATCTATTTGAAAATTGACTCATTTTCAAAATACCACAAACATTCCCATTTTAAATCTACAAATTTGAAAAAAAATCTATACTTTCTACACACCCATATATTCATACCATAACATAATCTATTATAATAAATTAAATATTCATCCTAGAAGGAATTCATTTCTACCAATCATTCCATGCTCATCTCATTGGCTACACACACGATAATGAGATATCCATTCCCTATAAGTGTCTCCAAAACTCTTATGTACCCAAATCCCTGGTAACATGAAATTCATCATAAAAGGGTTAGTTGTATCCTTTTATGCTATACATTTAATTTTCCAAAAATCATACACCTTGCTACCCTACCAAATCAAAAAATGGACCAAGAGAAATTGTCAACAACAAGACCAAAAATCAAGGTCAAAGGACCGTACAACTTTACTCACTTGAAACCCAAGGACTGAAGAAACTAATACCACTTGTAATGCCTTGACCCTTCATCATTGTCTTGAAAAGTTGGTGAGGTGTTACTTGGCCTTAATAGATGTTCCCAATGTGCCAAAGGCTAGAAATAAATGTCTAGGGATTCAAGAATAAATTGGGTAAGGATTTTCCCATACAATAAAACAACCAAACAAACAATCCATTACCAAAAATAACTACATGATGTGTGTAACATAGTAACCCAAGTCATATACCACCAAAAGACCACCAAATTATTCCATAACAATTCTTAAAAACCAATACAACCACACCATACCAAACCAATAATAGAGTACATAGATGAAGACTAAACAATAATACCCCATGGAAATATGACACTATTTATAGCTCCACACCATGGTCCATGCTCCAAGAACCACAACACTTCCAAACCATCATAAGGAATCACTAGAATAATGATATGCTTTACTCTTACCTGTGTCCTGGAATACAACATCTGTAAAATCACCAATGTTCCAAAGTAGGGGTGAGTAATAATACTTAGTATGATTTTCCCAAATGACTTCCCTACACATGACACTAGGAAAGAACCATTATAACATTTATATAAAACAATTTATATAAAACACCAACTAGTTCAACAATTACCACATGACAGATATACCATTACCAAGACATGTCTAACAAGGGAAACCCATAATTATTCCATAATCCATATCAACATCACAAATTTGATAAAATAATTCTCATCTTACATAACACACATAACAAGGAAAACAACCACAATAGAACTTATCACCCAAAACCATTTACTACTTTTCCAATCAAGTGGTACTTCCTGCCAACTTATCCTTGATGGTGGACCTTTGATCCACTCTCTATCCTCTTTTTATAGTTGTACTCCCCACCCACTTCACATCATTCTAATCACAAACATAACATGAACAATACAATAACCAATAATATAACACACAAAGTCCACAATAACATTCCAATAAACATTTCATAATCAAACAATCCCTTGAAGAATCATCCATGTCATATCACATTTCAATAAAGAAACCCATTTTTAGTGAAAAACAATTTCTCAATCCATTTTCATAAAACAACCCATGTAACTGATTTTAAAATCAACCTTTTAAAATATAAGAACAAGAATATTTCACCGCAAAACCCCTTTTTCCCCCAAAAAATCCACAAAACATTATAATTGGGATTTCTAACCAATTTTGCACATGATAATCACCAATTAATCCAATCGAAACAAATTAATTGGAATAAGATTTCTAGTTCTAACAATGTGGAGTCAAGAGAAAAGTCACATACCTTTAGGGTACCAGTAAAATTGACACACAAGAAACCAAATCACAAATCCGAACAAATGCTCCACTAAAACCACTCTAGATCTCCTTCCCTATCATCAACAATCCTTCAAATCAATACTTTAGTCTACCACAACACTATATAAACATGCAACAGATGTAGTTCTAGATAACTAAGATATATGGAAGAGTAGATATAGAAAAAACTACAAGAAAATAATACGGGAGACTTACTTGAGATGAAACACCTTCAAACCACCAAGAATTACCTTGGATTTTCTTTCAAAATGGGTGGTGAACCCCTCTATCCCTTGAGATCAATTAATCATTTGTAGGCTTTGTATGGGAGAATAAATGTGTGAGATAGGGAAAATAATGATTAACCCTATTTTTTTAACTAATTTTAATGGGTCTCACGGTTAGCTCACACAGTTTGAAAAACCGTCTGCTAATTGTGTGGATGATACTGTCTGAACAGTGGAATATCGCACAGTTATGTGGGATTCTTACACGGTTTCCCCTAACTGTGTTTGAACTACGTAGCCTTAAAATGGCCTCCAAAACTTTCCAAAACCCTTCCAAACTCCCACGAAATCTCCCAAAAATTACCCAACTAGTTATTATACATAAAAAAGTATTAAAAAAAGGTCACATACCTAAAATTAGGGATTCTACAAAGGAGATTCATTATAAAAAATTAACAATGTGGGAATTGTTTTCTTAAAAACGTTTCATTATTGGGTTATATAATCTCAAGTGAGAGTATATTAGTAGAACCTTCAAGGATGAAATTAATTGAATATTTTCTCAGATCAAAAACTGTGAATGAGATCCATAGTTTACATGGTTTTGATTAATATAATTAGTGATTTGTGGAGAATTGGCAATATATTTATAATCCATATTCCTTGTTAACTCAGATGGTATCCAGGTTACATTAGACATATTAATATGAGGAAAGTTATAAGGAATTGAATAGAAACCTTTTCAGTACACATGTTCTTACACTACCCTTTTGTGGAAAATTGATTTAAATCATTAGTTACTCCTTAAATAAGTTATTGGGAAGAATCACCAGGTATAATTATATGGTTATATCTCATGCCTCGTGAAAATTGAAGTCCCAAGAAAAAAGTCACCCCACTCATTATTTTAAGTTAGCAATGTTATTTTATATATTATTTATATGGAGAAAATATCATTATGCATAATAGTGTGACATATATAATTATCACAAAATATTTAAGTATTTTTTTACTTGAAAATAGTTAATCATTTTCTAAAAAAGGTAAATGGATCTGATATATGAATATGACTGCTCAATAGATTACCACTATAGAAATGTAAACAAGGTGGAAGATTTTTCGACTCTTAAGGATCATGCTAGAATTAATATGATTAGGATGAAGAAAGATACAATATTTCTAGATGTGTAAATTTTGGATAATGGAATCCTAAATGAATGGGATAAATATTATCTATATCAAATGATTTTTCAAACATCTATCTATGTGAATATTAAAGAGGTGGAGATGGGATATATAGAACTAGAGAAGAAGGTGATAAATTTTCCTGAGGTCAACCATGATTGTGATGGAATAATAAGATTTAGAAATAATGTATGTTTCCTAATGGTAGAATATTTGAAGAAGGGTGTGATTGACTAATCTCATGGATTTTCATTTTCTATTGATTTTGGAAGTATGAAGATCTAAAACATTTTGAAATATTATTTTTGGATGGATGGAATGAAGAGATATATTAAAAAGTATGTTTATTGGTACATGGTATATTAGTATTTTTAGGCTGATGGAATTATGTATATGGGGATGTGACAACCATTACCCATACCTGAATGGAAATGGGAACGCATCACCGTGGATTTTTACATCAGAATACCAAGAACATATAATGGGAATAATGTAATTTGGGTTATATTTTATCTTCTTATAATGATAGTAGACTTAAATTAAATAATAGAAGGGTTATCTTTTGGTTTATATACTCGGTTACACATTAAGTAAGTAGTAAGATTTCATGTTGTTCCAATATCAATTGTATCTAATCGGGATTCGCGGTTTAACTCAATGTTTTGGATAAGTCCTTAGTAGGATCTAGATATGAAGTTATGTTTCACTGATTCTTATCATATTAAAACATATGATCATGCTGATAGGACCACTCAATCTTGAGAATACATGTTTATATATTCCTCAAAATATTTCAATATACGGTGGGATCAACACCTTACTTTTGGGGAATTTTCTTAAAATAGTGTACTTAACTCCAACATTTATATGGATCATTATGAAGACTTATATGGTAGTAAGTATAATACTTCAAAGATTTGGAATTAATTTAGAGAAATAAATCCATTCAAAACTGATCTAGGTGAGAAAATGGAATATATGGTTATATCATTCAATGGAATGTGAGAGGAGGTCAGTTTCAACACAAACTTTATACTAAAAAACATCATAAAGATATAATGATTGATATTGGTGATGGAATATTCTTAAAAATTTATCCCCTGAATAGGGTGATGAGATTTATAAATAAGGTAAATATATTATGAAGTACATCATTTATTTTGAAATTTTTGATCTTATATGGATGGTATCTTATCAACTGACGATTCCATTAAATCTATCTCTTGTTCATTATGTGTTACATGTATCTTCATGGGGATGTACATACCTAACCCTACACAAGTACTGAACTCAGATATCATACCACTAGAGAAATATCATTCTTGTAAATAAAAACATGAAGATATTTTATATCATATGTAGAAGTTGATATAAAACAGGGACACTCACCTGAAAATAGTTTTGTGGTGAAACCACCAATTTAAAGATGTTATGTGTCAGCATGAGGATGTGATGATGAAGAAATATTGACTTATTTTATGTCATAGTAATGAATTTTAAGTGATAAATTCCTTTTAAAAGTAGTTATAATGTATCCCTCAAATATTTTTATGAAATATTTTTTTTAATAATTTGATTTCATCGATAGCTTGTGTTACGTGCAACACCATGTTTTAACAAACCACATAACAAAATTATAATATTATTTTAACATTTTCACATAGCTATTGGATCAAATGGAATAAATAGTAATAACTATATTATGAAAAATATTTTTTCAACACATTTATAAAATGAATTAATTTTTTATCAAATGATTAGAATTTAGAAAAATTATCATTTTAAAACAAAGTAATGTTTTTTTGAATAATTTCTCTATGAAAAAAATGTCTTATTATATTAATAAAATATATTAAAAACAATTAGAGACTGATATTAATGAAATTTCTATATAATTTACTTGATAAAATGTTTTAAAAATAAAATGAAAATATTTTTCTAGACAGAGTGCAATAATAAATGATGTTTTATTCTTAAAAATGTGTTTTTCTAAAAAAAGAACTTTTTGTCAAATTTTGTACACATACATGAAAATTAATTTAGTTCACTAATAGGTATTAAATGAAATACAAATTAATTAAATATTTAAAATCAATATTATCAAATTCGGTAATTCTGTCCATTTAATTTTGTATCAATATGAATAGTATTTGTGGTAAGCTTTATCTTGCCTGAGAAGGGTAAATAGGGTTAATCTAGATTAAAAATAAGTGGTATGATAATTATTTTCATAAAAAAATATTATTTGAGGAATTTAATTCTAAAATTATCTCTTTATGCTAAAAATTGATTTGTTAAATGGAAATGTTTCCCTGAAAATTATTTATATATTTATTAAATAAATGAAACTTAAAAAATGACACTCTCTTAGAATTAAAATATATATTACCTGTTCACGTTGGAAAAAAATCATTGTGAAAGAATAGTAATAATAATTTTTTTAATGATGAAATTAAATCTATGAGGTTTTTTTTATAATTTTTATGTATTATATAATTACCGTTAATTCTTAAAGAATGCAAAAACATTATCAATTCAATTAATGGAAAAATAAGATAAATGATTTTAAAAATATTAAAACTGATATATTTTGATTATGTTAAAGTGTTACATGAATTTTATAGGTTAATATGAGGAATTATTATTATTTTTATATTATATGATAATTGAAACAATGTATCTATGATTTTGAAGTCAAATTAAAAGAATAGTGAGAAAATTGAGAATAATGATTTTATAAGAATAATTTTTAATTAAATTTTTTTAAAAAAAAATCATGAAATAAGAATGTTTTAATAGTATATGATCTATAATTGTATAAATCACCCATTTATACTTTATTTGGAAACATATATGCAAAAATTATAAACATTTAATATTGGATAATTTGATATTGTAGTTAAAATTAAAAATAGTTAAATATGGGTCAATCAAAATGATAAGGTTTAAAATGACACAAAAAAATTCCTAAATTATATTTAACGATTGGATAAAAAAACTAATCCTAGTGTATATTAAATTTTTTATCCATTATGAGGTAATTAGACAGATAATAAATTTAGTATAATGTAATCTTTTCATAAATTTGAAAGGTGCCCCTCACATCATGCCTAATATATCACAAAACCCTCATGAATTTCCTTATAAACTTCCCTAAACAAATTATAGTTTTTATGATCTTTCCAAAATACCATCCACAGAGCATTTTAGAGGAGATCAAAAGGACACCTTTCAAAGAAGAGGTAATCACCTAAATAGATCACGTTGTTTTATACTATTAATTACGTCCTCTAAATCTATGAAATTAATCATAAAAGATATATTCAATGTCAAACATATGAAATTTTATTATGATTCTTAAAAATGATTATACACAATGTATCCCATAAAAATAGAAGTTAATATATCGCTCATGCATAAAAAATGACTTACCGTCTCCACATGGCGATACAATTTAGTTTTCATCACCATGTTTAATGGATTGGTATTATGATGAGTTAAATGATTATATTTGATATTTATTACATAATTATACTTATAGAATTATAATAACACATCTACAAATATATCATCTAATCCTTTTATAAAATATAATGTTGTTCATGCGTACATGTGGACTACCACATCCACATAGTGATGTGCTTAGTTTTTCATTCAAATTTTAAACAGATGGGAATGAAGATGAACTTGTTGTATATATATGATACATATAATATATTAATGATCTTATAAGAGTGAATTAATATCTACCTTTATTTCATTCCAAATATCAAAATAATGAAAATAACTTTAGTGTGTGTGTATGGCCTACCAACTCATGAATGGTGTAATTTATTTATCTATCTATATCATTTATGTATGAATATAAAAATATGTATATACAGATTATATATGATATTAATATCATAATTAATATTTTTTGGATGATATAACAATGATAATTATATAAGTACCATAACTACCAAACTGAAATACCCATGATAAATGAAACAGGTAACACTCATAAATAGAGACTTTAATAAACAATTATTGATAAAAGATTTTTCTAAAATGTTATAAAGGGAAGATATATGATATTATAAGTATGGAAATTAATATTTCAAAGAATTATAATGAAACTAAATTAATTATACATAAGGATAGAGTGCATTCGAAGAAATGAAAAGTAAAGGGAAGTGTTTTACATTACAATCTCATTGTTTACTATGATTGATTATGATTAAGTCTTGATGATGAAATATTATAGTAAACCACAAATGATATTAAAGATTTATCTTCTTCCCTAGTTATTTCTTAAAAATTCATTTTTTCTTTAATTTTCTTCAACTTATGTACTCATTATACATAAAATATTTTTTTAAGGAAATCAACATCATTTCTATCATCAGTCGAAAAAACATATTATTATATATCGATGTTTTATGAAATTGATTTAAAAAAGTTTTTTAATATTTTATAACTAATTTTAAATTCAATTTTACCCAGGTTTTTATTTTTACATAATGTAATTAAGGTAAAATTTTATCATTTTCAAAAAAGGAACTATTTTAATTTTCTAAAAAAATTATTAAGGAAAGATTTTTAACTTATATAAAATGAATTAATTGTACCACTATCCAAACTAATTTATAATTTATATATCTATTTACTTGTCTACATGGTCCCTTTAAATTAAAATTTTTTCCTTTATATTTCATGGTTTTGTTTATATATGTGATTTTAAAAAATAGAATTATTTTTTTCATAGAGAATTTTTTAATGTTATTCCTATTCATCAAAGACAAAAACCAATGATTTAACTTTTGATTTTATGGGAAGCTTTTCCAATTTAACAAAACTCGTTATTTCTATTGATTTTTTATGTTTATATTGGCATTATTTTTATGAAAGTTGTTCCATTTCCATGGGTTATGATTTGATGAATTTTTTTATGAAACCCATTTTGTTTCATGGGTTTAAATATGATGAATGGTGTATAATCTTATGCAACACATATGTATGATTTTCATTATGTGAAGGGTATTAAACATATATATCTCTAATAAATTTGAAAAATATTTTTATCTTATGAGATAAACAATGATAAAATGATGTGTGAACCCAATTTTGTAAGGGTATTTTAGAACTACGATATTCCTCAGAGTAAACCATGAATAATATTTGGTTTGGGGAGTGAACTCATTCAACTATGATACTCTTTGAAAATAGCCTTAAATACTATGGAAATTATTTTTATTCTTAATTGTATTCCTCAACTCCATGTATTATGTCTCTATTAAACTCACATGGATCATGTTATATGATTTAATTATGATTCATGTCTTATAAAATTTAAATATTTCTCAAATTATGATCTATGATATGCTTGGTATGGTTTTAAAATGTTAACATAATGTTATCATACAGTTTTCTCATGTTATTCTTATATGATCATTAATATCTTCCTTTTTACCCTTACTAAGAATCAGATCTCACTAGTAGTTATATTTACTTTTCCAAGGATATGAATAAAGTTATTGTGAATGATATGTCTAATATGTGCGCTAGATATAAAGAAATAAGTAGGAGACTAAATAGATATTTTATGAGCCAGTTTTTTATGTTTCCAAGTTTCCAATGATAACAGACATAAATGACTCTAACATGGATCAAAATTATATGTAATTAATATTCATATATTAATATGTATTATCATTGTAAAATAAATAGGTGTCTCTCTATATACCATCATGGTTGGAGTTACAATAAATACAGGCATTAGTTTTTGTGTCCATTAATAAAAAGTAGTTTTTTCATGTTTATTTTTCCATGTTTATTTTGTGTACAAGATTTTAGTCTTTATTGGATTTTAGTGTATTCTAGTATTTATTTTTGATCATTTGGTTACAAGGGATACCATTGAAGATCATTTCAGAGTGATTTTGTTTATTCACATCCAATTTTTGAGATTCTTATAGGAGGAATTCAAGACATTTTTTGGATTTGATAACATCATCCCACCATAAGATATATCTTCAGGCTAAGTGAACCATTTGTTTTCCCATTGTATTTTGAGGGAATATGTGATATATTTTGATAATATCTTGGTGGATCACATAGCTTTTTCATACATCATGAAAACCAATAGATACCACAAAAATATTATGAGGTAAAATTTTTAAGGCCCTGCACCAGAGACCCTATAGGTCATAAAAATGATATAAAAGGATCAAGTAAGGATCATTAATATAGATAGTGCCCCTATGGTCAAGAAAATAGAATTTATAGGTGATCTATCAATATATTTAGATATCTCGAAGAAATCATAATTCATATATGAACTAATAAGGGAGGAATATGTTGTTTTTATTAGAAGACCATCTATTAGTAAATGTATTGACATGATAAAGAATAATAAGGTTCACCAAGGAGAAAATATTTTCATCAACATTCAAAAATCCCTTTCAAATCCTGTAGAGGGTGGGTAAGGATTCTTGCAACTAAATTATTCCTATATATTTACAATGAATAAAAAATCTCTACCGCGTATTTTACCTAACAAGGCATGAAGATGACTCATTATACACCTTCTATTATGGAAACTATTGGGATGAGGATAATTTTACTTCCATATTATTTTTTTTATAAAATAGGACTGACCAATAAAGACTCTTCAAGGAAAGTATATTCCACTACTATGTGTCCTTTTTTGTATGATAAATACTTTTATTGATTATGGGATTTTTAGGGCTAGATGCATGCTCAGTACCCCAAATTTTTCATAATGGACATTTTTTAATAGAGATAATTTACAAAGACGGGGATAATGTATCATCAAATATTCTTTCAATCTAAACCATAAGAATATATTAAAAATTTAATTCTTAAATGTTTAACATAATTACTTTTAACATATTTTCAATGGGGATTCCCCAATATGATATATTAAGTGTGAAATATTATTTTTTCCCACATGTGTGACCATATTAAATTACATTTCATCCTAAATGGAACCTCATATGGGGAAAATTTCCTTTTTAGATATGTAATATAGGGTTTACCCTATTTTTTATGTTTTTATGGTATTTCATCTGGGTCCTTGTGATGTGAAAGTCATGTGACTATTAATAAAAAATTAAATAAAATATTAATTAAATAATTTTTATATCCAATGAAACCTAAAAACACAAAGTATAATCATATTTAACACTATAATTTAGGCTTAACCATTATAAATTCTCTATTTTGGGAGGGTAACTTGAGATATTGTTTGAATAGTCGACTAATTTGGGTCTAAAGTGATTTTTTTTATATTTAAAAAAATCTATTGATTATTGGGATATCATAAAACATCATTCTTAACATAATTTATAAAGATTTACCACAACTAAATTTCTTTATTAATCAAATTTTCATCGTTGTAATGCTATATTTTTTAAATAGGCATCATGTTTACATGTCCTAGTATAATTATTTGTATGTTAGTATTAAAAAATTTCATACATCCACATGTCATCACTAAAATCGGAGAATCTGTGTCCAATTATTGGTGGTTGTTCCATTGCATCTGAAATAATTAGTTCTATCAATGTATTTCATTCAATATTTATACAAAAATCATTGAATATTAAATTTCATCCTTCTCTGTGGACGGTGGGTTGATGAATCATATACAATATTGAAGAGCTATAAGAATACATGTATTTAAGAAATATATTTGGACATGAAAAATCATATAATTGTGTTTAGGATGACCTATTGATGATATTGGATCAATGAGAAAAAAATAACAATAAATATTTGAGAGGCAACAATGTGTGGGAATCTAGAAAGTGTGTTAATGGATTATAGGTAGTTAATCTAATGATAAATTATCAAAAGAGGGCCAATGAAGGTTCAATTTTTTTTGAAAATACCCTTTGATATAATTATAATAATTTTAATAGAAATTATTGGTAGTGATCATGTGGTTTTGATAATTTTTTATACATAGATTTGAATGTATTGATCACAAATCATTTTACTCAGATCCACATGATGTGTACCATAATATAAATGGATATTAGATTATATTGATCATGTTAAATATCCAATGTTGTGTTCTTTAATTGGAAAGTTTTTATTCTATTATGATGCCCCATCATATTTATAGATTAATTACATAATAGTTGGATTTTTAGTTATACATGATAAGTGGTATTAATAACACAACAATTATGTTAAACATATGAAAATTGTGATACATTGCCTTGTGTATTGTACATCTTTAGGTCCTACATGATATTTTCACTATAAAAAATTAAGTTCATGTGAAACCCTAGGAAGTTTTTTAGATTTAATTTAATTAATAGATAATCAGTAGGGTATAAAGTTAATTTACACTAAAATTATATGTTTTTTACTTTTTTATAAACATAAGGTAGTTCATAAATTCATAACCAAGTCTTGTATTTGGGTGCATGAGTAGTGTGTAATGAGTATTTATTTTTATAGAACGGAAAATTGCATCATTATTTGAAATTATATAGGGTATATTAGGAGACATAAGTTATTCAATTCCATTTATGCTAATGTTTAGTTATGAGAAAAAGACACTCCAATTAGAGTGGACATGGGGTTCGGATTCCCCATGGGGTTGTACTAATACAAGGGTGTAGGTCCCCTAAATTCTTCCAATATATGTATTGTCACACATATTTTCAAGATAGATTTCAATATTTTAATCATGGTATCTATAATTTGTTATACTAAACAATATAACTATCCCACACAAGACTTTTAGATTTCGGAATTCCCTTACTCATTCAAAGAAAAGATCATCTTATGATTGATTTAGGTACTCCCTTATCCTACATGTTTAACTAAATGTGGTGAAAGACCTCTATCAATGTTTTTAAAACCCATGATCTTCATTAATAATATAAATTTTTAGGTCCCCAGTAATGTTTATAAGAGTTTACATTTGTTATAAAGATAGGTAGTTTATTTTCTTAGCCTACTATTATAACTGATTCCTATATATTTGTGTTTTGTAGAGAGAGACACACTTCTACATATCATGTTTTATACTAATATTATTATATTTTATTCTTATTTTCATAGTGCTTTAGATATGAATATCCTTTATTTCGAACCATGGGTGTATTCTAGGAATACTTATAGGTTAGTTTATATTTTCCACTTCAGGGAAATGTTTCTTACACATTCCATGTATTTTGTTAAAAATGCATATTTTTGAAGTGATCTTAGTGGACATAATATAAAAATAATAGGTGTTCAGTGGTTCTAGATGGTGGTCGACACATTTATAGTTAGTTATATGTGATTTCCATAATGCATACATCATTTTACCTTTTAGATTCGTTATTGTGGTTATACTCTCTAATTGGGGTACATTTATGAAAAATACATTGTGTTATAGAACATTGTCATAAGTTAATCATGGTTTGTATATATCACTTTCCTCCTAAGAAATTTTATTTGCATTATTATTTTATATGATTTATTATATCCTATATAGAGATATGTGTTTGGTTAAATGTGAAATATAATATGACTCCCATGTAGTTTGATATTCCTACTTGGGATACCCATAATCCACTACCTATTAGAGGTTTTAATGTGGTGGAAAATATAGCTTTAAACTTTAAATAGAATGGTTTGAGTGGTTCAGTTTGTGTAAATCATGTTGTTGAAAATATCACCCATTGGCTTTGTCACCATTTTCATATCAATTTTTTAAATCACAATGAATTCATAAAAACCATAAAGATAATACATAAAAACATAAGAAAAATATAGATCAAATATATTCAAAACATGAAATAAATTTTTTTATTATTTTAAATACAAAACTGAAGATATTTTCAAATCCTATATCAAAATATTGGAAAAAAATTTAAAAGAAAAAAATTATTATATTAACAAATAAAGAAAAACATTTTACATAAACTAAATGAAATAAAAATATAATGTATGAAAAAATATACTTGATTCTACAACAGCATTGAATAAATATATCAGTTTTTTATTTCAAAATGAATATCCACTATTCATAGACACTTATAAAATGAAAATATTCAATTTAATAGTTAATTAAATACAAGTGACTCAAATTTGATTGATTTAATTTGATTAAGCTGAAAATTTATTTTGTTTATAATAACATATTTTGAATAAGATATATCATAAGTAATCTATTTAATAATAACCATCATGAACATCCATATTCATTACATTTTGTAATCATTCCCATAGTCATGAAAAATAATTTCTTTCTCATCCATTTTTTTACAAATATTAACTAAATAATATTCAATTTATTTACTCACTAACATTTCATAATTTGATATATATTTCTATTAAATACATGGAAAGACTAATTCAAATGGTGTAGTAGTTTTTAGAACTACATATACTAAAACGTCAATAATATTTTACAATTATTCAGAGGTTCACTTTTTAATACAATTATACTTTATTTATATACTTTTTAAGTATGATATAAATGATACTTAAATATTTATAGAGTAAAATAAATCCTTTTTTATTTTGATTAATGATTCTCACAATTTAATTTCAAATTGAAAAAATAATCAAAAAACTATTTTTTGGTAGTGAATATATAATTTAGGATTGGGTTGAGTACAAATAAATTATTATTCAAAATAAAATGTAAAGAATAATAGTCTTGGTATTTTAATTATAACAAGAATTTATACTAAATTTAATGATTTTTTCATATTGAACAAATTTCTATATAATATCCATCATAATGCACCTTTTTCTATGTTAAATTTTATAATAATTATGGATTTTACATTACCATGTATATGATAGATTCTACACTCAACCTAATTTTTTTAAAATTATTAATTGGTCTCATTAAAAACATTGAATACTATACTTTAATAATTTATTTCCACCTATATTCATCATTGGTAACATATAAATATTTTTTAATTTAAGATTTCCTATCATATTTTTTCTATTGTCTACATTATTGTTCTCTCCCATTATCTACTTCTTGTATCTTCTTCACCAAATAAAAAAATCAAATTTTCTTCTTTCCAAATGATCTCTATCATCATAAATCATTAGAAAATCATTATCAAAATACATAGAAGATATAAAATTCTTATATTTAACTAAAATACATCACATTTTATAGTTATATCCCTTATTAGGTCTATAAAATAATCTCAATCTATAATACTAATATATTTAGATAATATATTGAAAATTATTTTGGGATATATTATCATAAATGGAAATTTTTATATCATTCTATTTCATTAGTAATGCTCAAAGTATAAATTCATATATAAATGAATTCATTATTGTTTCCCCAAGTGAACTCATGATATTAAAAATCATTATGAATAATTGGAATATATTATCAAATATTTCATTCCTCAAAATCATTAAATCATTGTACTCATCATTGAGTATCCAATTCATAACATTATTTACATATGTAGTTGTATAATGTATATTTCATATAATTATGTAAATATTTTATAGTGTCTTATATGAAAAAAATTGAAATGAAATTTACATGTATAGAAAAATAATGGATATTCATATCCATGTAATTTATAATATTCATAGAACTATTGTTATATATGAGTGTACAAAAATCACCATCAAGGGGTTTTTATGATTTAAAAATTCATGTGTAATATTTAGCATATATATATTAACCATGTATACATATTTATGGTTAATCCAATTTCCATATTCATTTTTACTATTCTATGATAGTCTCTATTGACCCTAAACATATTTTATACATTGATTATACAAACAGAATGAGATTTCCAATGGAAAATTTAATTTCTATGATAGGTTTTAAAATAATATGAATATATTTAAACGAGCCGTGTAATTTTATAAATATTACTATTCTTGATTAATTCATTATTAGAGTTTAAGAGGGGGTATTATTTTGAAATAAAAAATATGAAATCAATAAAAATGATAAGAAAAGTAACTATTACATATATGGTGGTATTGAAACAAAATCTTAATTAATTATTAAAATACTTTCTATGAATTTTCTACTGTATATTACAAAAGAGATATAGATTATGAAGTGGATTAATAAACCTATTATAACATATTATTTAAAATAGAGGATAAATTTATTTATTATTATATTCTTTTGTAGCAAAACAAAATACAAAATTTACACCTTTTGAAAGGAGGTGTGATGGAAACATAAGAAATTTGATTTTATATGGAAAAACATAATCCAAACAAATATAAAAAAATTACTGGTATAGTGAATATATAGAAAATAAAAATATTAAATTATATTAAATTATATATATTAAATCTACAAGATCAGTATAGTAATAAATAATATTTATCATTTTGAATATATTATAAGAAATCAATATCATAGATTAAATGAATTTTATAGAAAATAATTAATTTTATTTTGAATGGTTATATAATTCCTTTATTTATAAAAAAATTAATGAAATATTACTCTTTTATATTACATTCAATGAAAATTCAATGTATATATCAATCATAATATTTCTAATAGTTATTAGGTGATTTTTACCCAAATTTGTATTAAATGGACATAGCTTCCTTTGTGTTTAAATGATAATGAGAGGTGTTGTTGATTTTTTCTTAATAAAGAACATATATATTTTTTGGAATGGTAACATATAAGAATGAATACATAATAACTCATTATAGAGTTGAAACTATCTTTTTTTAGTCATCATATATAATTTCCATCAAATGATATTTATAATAGCTCTAGAAATATAATTTTCATTACAACTCAATTTGTGTCCATCACCATGATGAATCGTTTAACTAAACTCAATATCACGGAAGTAATCTAATGATATAGTTATTATAATGATGTTTTTTTGATGTTTTAACCATTAACATTATTGGTTATTGGACGTATAATATATTAAATGGTTACTTTAATATTGTTTCATTCTATGTCTCTATAATTTTAAAATACTCTTCTTATAGTCAAACATTTCCTCAAATATAGAAAATTATTATAAATATGAATTAATTTTATTGTTGAAATATTGGAATAAATCAAAGTAAAATATTGGGGTTCGGTACAACCTTTATATTTTAAATCATAAACTACTCAGATGAATTAAAATTTAAAACAATGTATTGTTATTTTTAATATGTTATAAATTTCATATTTACCTTGAAAAATTCAATTTTATGGACATATAATTTATAAAGGTGTGATAAATAATTAAAATATCATGAATGAAATGAAAATTTAGCCATGAAATAATAAACCATGATATAAATATCATTCATCATTATCACTATTTTGATGTCTAATATATCATTTGTTGGAATTATTTTGGTGTATGAATCCAATGCTTAATGTTTTGTGTCCTTCTCTAGTTCTTTGAAAAAATTATTGAAAATATTAATAATAATAATAATAATTAATAGAAAAATACCTTATAGGAAACATAAATAAACATTATTTTATAAATCATGATAATTTAACTAGTTAACCATGGATCCAACATCAATTAATTTTACTCATCATGTTATCTTGTATATAAAACTAATCCACACTACTGTCCATTCACATTTGTGATCAAATTATTCTATGTACTATATGGGAGACCATATATTTCAATTAAATATTCCCCATTTATTATCAAATTATTATTTTTATTATAAGAAAACTAAGTCTATGAAAAATCATCTATTTATGGTTTTATAAATTCATGTACACATTGTCAAATTAAATATACTAAAATTTAAATAATTCACTAATTTTCTCATCCTCAAAATTCATGTTAGTTATAATCATCTTTAATTGTATCCCTGCTGAATTATAGAGTTCTTTATAGATTATACAAGTAATTAATGTGTTTATTCCATGATATTGAATTTAGAACTCTATTATATTAATAATATTCTTTGTATGATGTATACCAATATCATGTCCATATAATTTATTTTAAATAAACATGATATGGTTTGATTTCAAAATTTGATCAACCATTACCATAATTGTATTCATATTACACTATAATATCACTAATGGAATCCCAAAAACCATGTAAATATCCCCCCACATATAAATTAGATTTATAAATATCATAAATAATCCAATCAATTATGGATGATCTAACATCCTATTAACTATAAAAATAATCTTTGAACAAGTTAAAATAAATCAAACAACATTATGTATATAAGAGTTGGTGAATACTTTCATGATACTATAGGTTCAAAAAATCTATCAGTTGTTATATATAAATCGCTAATAATAGAACCCAAAAAATTCATAGTTATGAGGAATCACTATAAACCCCTATAACTCACACAATTCTGAACCTATTATCACTCATATGTTTGAAAACTACCCTACACATAGTTATAAACATTGTATCATATACAAGTTTATAATATAAATATTTTTATCCCATATACATTAGAACCCACTCCTAGATCCATATTCAAAAGAATATGAATATTGATTGAAATTTTTGTAGTTACCTTGTTAAATTTCTCCCCATAGATTAATATATAACATATAGAAATAAATTATGAAAATGATAACTATCAGGATAATCTAAGTGAATGATCCATTTAATTAATACAATTTTACATTTCAATCTTCTCCTTTAGTTATTTTTAAATCATCAAATAATGGAAAGTATTAGAAAAATATATATTTTCATCCATTGATTTTTTTATCACTGTGAGGGTACAATTTATCTAGGTCCTTCTCCAAACCTATATAAAAGACCCATAAAAAAGAGAAGTTCACCTATGACCAAATAAAAACCTCATGAAACCACATATATCTATCTATGAAACATGTCTATGTTCATAGATTCTATATCTAGGAACCCCAACTCTTATTTACCCCATATTGGATAATCTTCTTCCCCCTAATAAATTCTAATTATTGTTTATATTCTAGCATAGATGGATTTCATGCTAATTCAACTAAATAGATTCTTGTTTAAAAACATGAGAATGAGATAAAAAATCCCATAGTTTATCAAATTGGGAAAGAATTTACTATGATATATAATTATGTTTCCTGGATAGATTCAAATATCCTGTAATTATGGTAACCATATTTTCTTCTACTAGAATTCCAAGACTAACAAATAAAAACATAAATAATCTCCCCATATTTATTGGTTCACTACATGAAATGAATTGGGTTCTAAAAATAGAATGATGAGTATCTTTTCATAATGTGAATCCTATAGTAATCCCCACCCAACTAAGCCTCTATCAAATCCTATAAAGGTAGTTGTACTAGTTATGAAAAAGCACAAACACCTTTTTGATCATGTATTTTAATGAAAATGGGAATCCCATAACCTTTAAGAGGTCCCCATATCACCTCCCTTAGTAATATGTGGTTTCATTTGAATATAGTGAATAATATATTCCATTAATAATGGGAACTCTCACCTTTTATGTACTAGTGGAGTTTTATATTAATAATTCCTCATTTCTTATATAATATGAATAATATAAACACAAACCAATTTCAATAATTTATTGAAAAATAATATAAATATTTCTTTCTAGTTCAATCAATGATACATTGACATAAATGTCCCTTTTATTTAGTATAAATACCAAAATTAATTTATCTAGATTATAAAAAAATTAAAATACCCATTTCCACTAAAACACATGTTCCATAGTACCTATTGATAGCCTCAATCTAATGGTCTATTTAGATTCATTGTAATCTTGATGAAATTGATAATAGTGGAATGTTCATTAGTACATAAACAAAATTGACATAGATGCATAAACATAAATTTACCTTCCTTGGTCCCTGATTCGTGACAAATTTTTTACTTCCTTGGTCTTGCATGCATTACCATAAAAGACACGCTATTTTCCAATAAATGATGATATTAAAATTAACCATGATTGACCTTTTCATAAAAACATGAAATGAAAATTTCACCTTATTATATATAATTGAACTATATACATTTTAATTACTATAAAATATATATATATATTGGTAGAATTTTTCATAGGTGAAATCCCATATTTATAACATCTATCACCTCCTTGATGGGGATATAATATAGACTACCCAGTATAATATCTATACAAAATATCATAACTGACCAGTAATGTGATGTTATAGAATATCTCATACTTATATTTTATATACATATAAAATAAATAAATTTACATAATGGTGGATAGAGATAATAGATCATTTTTAGGATAAGGTTTGTTGATATGATTTCCTGGTAAGATTAAAAAATATTTCTCAAATTTATTATTGGGTAGAATAATAGTCAATATAACCATTACTGATATTTTTTTACTCCATTATTCTTGATATCACTAAACAATTTGATTTATCATTAGTATATAATAATTAATTAAAACTATTTTAATTTTAGTCTATAAATATATAAATAACAAACTTTAGTACACTTTTAATACAAAATGGGAATCCTATTGTGAAATATGTTACCTATGGGAGAGATACATAGGACATGTTCCATTACATATAATGAATCACTAAAAAGAAAAATGTTTATATTTTCCTCCACATATATACCATCCATAAAGAAATAACATATTCGATTAACCCATCTTCAAAAAAACATCCATTTCCTATAATAATATATAAAATAGACAAAATTTGAACTAATACATTATTATAAAATAGTTTCCTAAATATAATCTTTTATAAAAAGGACTTCTGTGACTGAACAACCCAATGATGTATTCATAACTCCATGGTATTATAGAACCCATGGTATTATATTCTTAACTCCATGGTATTATAGTACATCAGCAATGGCTCCATATAACCCTTGTAGGTGGATTATGATATTATTGAGTACATAAATCATTAAAATACTTCATCTAAATTATATTTTAGTGAGAGATAGGAAACCATTCATCCATATAAAACCCTTTTCTCACTTATCACTAGAATGAGACAATATATAACTACATACTATTATATAGGTGGATAATGATTTTCATCATATTTGGATATATACACAATAAAATGTAAATATTTTTTATATCAAATGTTTTTTATTTCATTATATAAAAACATTATCCATTCAGAAACATATTTGGGTTAAATATTTGATGCATTGGCTCTAATTGTTTGAAATATGGACCATAACATTAAATATTTGGGAGAACGTAACTCATGGAAACATATTTTTCCCCTCTAAAAGGTTCAAAAATACTATGTTGTTTCCATTAAATAAACTCAATGATGTCATAAGTTGATAATAAATATTATACACAATAAATAAGCTCTCAAACACCTATCAGATCCAATCATAGGTATCTAAACAAGGATACCAATTTCAATTGTGCATTCCAATTACTACTTAAATCTTTTAATAATATCTTAATAACCTAATTGATTCCTATGGGTGTTTTTAAAAATATTAAAAAAGAATCCTTACATATCATTGTGTCATTTTCATTGTTAAATTTTAATACCACTGGTAAAAAATGGATAAAAACAAACACTATGAAGGTCCTCCCCATAATTATGTAATAAGAATCTCTACATGACCTCTATAGAGAACCTTACAAAGAGTCTTAACCCATGAATACATATATTTAATCCAAAAGTGGTCATCACCATGATTCAAATTATTAAATAATAATAATTGGAGGATGGCCTCATGATTTCAGTTATGGATTCCCTCTATATATTTCAACTGTAGATTACAGAGGAGGTCCTATATTTTTCAATCAATAAAAAATTAGATAAAACATTGTTTATATCCATGTCATTGAATCATAAAATTGACAGAAGATAATTACTCCCGTATCAATGATAAATATATTAATTATCATGAAGGTAACACTTATTTTGATAAATCTACATAATCTATAGGACATTACCAAGGTTCCAAATATAGATTTTCTCATCATGAAAAAAATCCAATATTGGTCATCTCTATATGATTTTCCAACAATTTACCTTCCACGATAGTCCACCTCAATTTGATGATGTAAATATCCAATATGAAGGTCTTCAAAAAAATATATAACCCATGTAAAATAACTATGGAGTTTTTTCCCATGGTTATATTCTCAATTATATTCCTTATAATGACACATGTACACAATTATAAGATCATCCCATAGTTCCACTTATATAAATTTATTACACATGTAGTAAGACTCTTGAAATGATCAAGTAAGATACACTATGTATTCCACCATTACGCAGTGTTGTTAAACCACATAAAATGAAAAAAAAAGATAATGAGTATCATCAATACCTCACCTTGATTATGAAACTCTTTATATTGACCAAGATATTCTTAATGATCATCGTCCATTTGATGAAATGATGTAAATATGACTATTATGTTCTGAGATAGAAAGAGAAAAACATAGTAATAATAAGGATGACTATAATATTACATGGAATCAACTTAACAACGGTAATATAATGATAATTTTTAACCCACTTCCACTTCTATAAAATTACTATGGCCATAAAAGGGGAATCCATGACACATATCTATTGAATACTATTAGTGAAATTTAATATTAATAAATCATAGAACCTATCTAAGGAGTTGTATTTTAATCAGTTAAAGTTATTAATTGAGAAAAATGTGAAATTCATATAGATACCCTTTTAATGGATCGATATCCCATTTCATGGAAATAATATAAATTTTTCTAATAATCATTCTATGGTGGTTTATTCATGCCATAAAAAATATGCCATATTTCTATAGCTAATGTAAAGATTAGGCAGTGGGGAGAAAATGTGATATTAAATTCATTCCACTTATTTTCCAAGATAACTTTTCAAAAAATACACCATTTATGTAATTCTTTCAAACCATGTCTCATTTTTTAAAATATTTAAATTTTATTATTTTAGCCCAATGAAATCCCATTATCATCATAGATTATAAAATATGATCATTACATTAAGAATTCAATAAATTTATTACACTATAATATTCTATAATGGTGATTGTATCCCCCTAATTTTAAATTATATAACACTTTATTTATGTATTTTGAGGTTGTAGAGTGTTTGGGTAAAGTTTGGAAGAGTTTATAGGACTTTTGAAAAGTTTTGGGGGTTTTTTGAAGGTGATAATTTTGAGCATAGTTAGTAGAAATCATGAAACTCCTTTAGGAAATTGTGTAAAGTGAGATAGAGGCTACTAGGTAGCGTCATAGTTAGGCCCGTGACTTAACCAAACTCTGTGGAAACCCAGGATTAACCATAAAATTTGGAACTAATGAACAAAAAAGAATGGTGTCATGACCCAACCCTACCTGGGCTCGAGCAGCAACTACCCCAAGCCCGCCTCTATAGGCCGGGGGCTGGCGACAAGCGTCAAAGGCAAAAAAAACTCGGGGAGGTCATTGCCTAAGTACCTGTATACACACATGAAGCTCACTCAATGCAGAAGTGCAGGGTAAAAAGAAAGGGAAAGTACCAACTGTTATAAATAAACCACAAATTGCATCGACCTCTAAACAGTACAAAGCAAGTGATGAAGGTAAACTGAAAAGAAAAGGGGAAAAACATATGCCCAACCAGTAAAGTTCCACAACCCGGAAATAGGTAAATAAAAGTAAACAACTGAGAGAGTCCCACACCTGGAACCCGACTACGACCACCGCACGCGGTCCAAGCTCTCGAACTCCTACGCTCTGCTGAATTCACGACCAACTTGTCTGTCATCTGCAAGGGCACACCAAGTGCGGGAAAAGCCCAAGAAGGGGTGAGTATAAAAATACTCAGTAGGATGCCCCGAAGGCTCCATGGAGAAACAAAGGAGGTACTGAAGAGGTGAGAAGTAGATCGAACAAAGAATAGTAAATGAGTACAATCAAGAGTTCAGTAAAAAGTACAGTATAGTATCATCTCAACCCAACAAGAGAAAGGAAGTAGACTCTTCCAAACACAAGTAGCTAGAAACGGTGATAAGATGAAACTTCTCGTCGAGTATTCGCTACCTATAGTAGTAGAGTAGACTCATCTAACCATGAGAAGCTATACACGGAAAGCACGTGGTATACCCCGCGCGTCTTCGCCTCTCCTGGAATGAGAGTAACCAAACCCATGGAGTGGGTACTGGAACAAGGTATATACATATCCATATGCTCAATCAAGAAACCTGAACAAGATCGCAAGGGGATCTCCATCCCGTAGCTCAACCCAAGAAAGTGAGTATCCAAAAGTCCTAGAAGTAGACACCATTGATGCCCAGTATCTGTATGTCTTCCCCGAACTGCAAGTCAAGGGACTCAAATCACCGCACCTTGACATTATCCGCTTTGGGTGGAACGGACTCGCCCGCACAGTTTTAGGTCGCGTCACAAGGACACATCTCGGTGGGGAAAGCGCCCCTAGTACTTGAGAGTTCTGGGGGAAGAGTCAAACCACAACTCATCACTGTCGCACAGTCGAGAGGTCTTCTCAAAGTCGACAGGTTCCCACTACCCAGCCCCATGAAAGGGTAATCCGCTAGAGGGAGACCTGGAACCACTCTGGTCATCCCTGCTGGATGGTACCCCATAGGTCATCCATGCTGGATGGTACAGCACTGGCCATCCCTGCTGGATGGTACCTCACTGGCCATTCTTGCTGGATGGTACAACACTGGTAACCGGAACACGTAGTGGGAAACACGTCACGATAGATCACGGAAGGAAGATATGATCTCAATACACAACTAGGGAGTCTGCACCCAGGGCTCACTGGGGGCTCTGTACCCTACTAGAAACAACATCCTGGGTAGCGGATCAGGTCCCACGTAATGTGTTGGTCACCCCTATACACTAATAACTCTACCAGAGTGCACGAAGGGACGTGACGATCTCCCCGATCCTCTAGGGGTGATCATGCTCCAATCCGTTGAGTCACCGTCGAAGAGGACCGAGACAACTCACTCTAGAAAGTGGGAAAGCACCCACACTTTATGAACGCACGTAGTCTTAAATGATACCGCAGTCCGGTGAAAGGGACATGATACTGAAACCCCTCACAGTTGAAGAAATAAGGGAACCCAAACAACTCTGCTGGCCAAACCATCGAGAACAGAACCATGGGGAACCCACTCAACCCTGTTGGTCGAACCCATCGAGAACAGAAGGACCCTCTACGTCGCGAGAGGTCAAAGGTATATAAAGAAGTACATGGCGCATAAATGGGGCCCACAAGACGTGTGGCCCAAACTCATCTCCAAAAGAAGCACACAATTGTTCTCAAGTACAAACTACAACATGTACCTACAAGCATTCCTGTATACTCCCATAGTATACCACATTTCCAGCCCAAAGGCTATCATGCACATGACACCCAACGTCAACGCGAAGGGAAAAAATGTAATTTCACCAACCCGCTTCCTCCACGTCCCAAGCACATCCAACCACATCTCTTTATACATCAACTTCACTCACACGGGAGTGAATTCGATCCCATGCCAAGGGTTTGCTTCTAAATACAACAAGAAGAACCACCACAAGAGCACCTTTCATATTTCCACATTTAATAAGAGATCCCAAAATAGACTTCGTACATCCAAACGGATCGTACCGTTGAAATCCAAATGGAAAAACAAGCGAGAACGACTATTTACTTGCCTCCAATAGACATCCAATGTAAAAGTTGTTCAACACTGCTTTACGCACCAATGGCATCCCGTGGTCCCGAGCCTCAGCCCCAAAAATAGTCGGGTGCATCGCACCATTGCGATCTCCTCGGAAAGACACGTTAAATTAACTGATCACTTTAGTGCAATGGATATCCTGAGAAAACGATGTATGACACCGTACCACACATGAGCGGTGCTTCGTGGGACCCACATTTTTTCCGAAGTGAAACGAACAGATCACACCGTTGCGATCCTCTAGAAAAAGTACATAATATTGACTATCCACTTGTCTGAATCGGACACCCGGTGAAAAAGATGGAAATCACCGCCAACTCCAAAAACGACCCTCGTGGGGCCCACACCACCATGCGGAATTAAAGTGTCTGGATTGCGTCATTGCAATTCCCTTGGAAAACACTCAGAATCGACTGCTCGCACGCCCCGAACAGACGTCCAATGAAAAATTTGTGAAAAGCGGCTCGCAGCTCAAAAGACGGGCAGTGGGGCCCATGCCTCAACTCTGGTTTCGAATCCTGAAAACCCTTTGGAAAACTTTTTCTCGATGCTAGGGTCTCAACGCCTATTACTGCGCCCAAATTGGACTCTCGACGCGCTCGCGCCATCCAAAAAAAATCTCGACAGTGCGCTAAATAGTATTTAGCGGACGTTTTGCGTCTCCGAGCCCCCATCTCGAAAATTATAAATTCCCAAAACCATCTCAAAACCTTCGTCTCAAGCCGAGGATTACACTGCCACATACGGTACACAAAATGGACACCCATAGTGAAGTTACGGGTGTCCGAAGTCGAGGGGACGAATTCCCCTTGGGCTGGACTGGCCTGGACCAGCCGGTCCGCCTGACCTGGGCCGGCCCGGCGTTGACCCGTGGTCCGCCCGCAGACCGACCCTCGTGGACGGTCATCTTGCCTCATGAAGACCCACCAAGGTTGGGTCTTTGTTTCCCCCACGAGGTCGCACACCGCGACCCCGGTCCACCCGCATTAACCGGCCGGCACAGCTGGTCAGTCCTCCCGTTCTGCGCCCGCTCGTCGTCGCCCCTATCTCGCCTGTGGCCGCTCCGCCACACCCAATTGCTGAAGTCCGCAGCCACCCCCCGTCATCCGAGCTCGCCCGCAGCGCCGCACCACCACCTAAGTCGAGGCTGTCGCCGCCTGGAAGACCCTTTCCCCCGCTGTCCGGTCGTCGGACCAGCCAGGACCGCCGGAAACTCCCCAAAAGCCCCCTGAAACTTCGTTGGAACGCTGCGGTGGCCTCAGGACTCGTAAAATCAATCCGGAACAAGATTCGGAAAGCTCAAAACGTGTACTACGTATTTATGGGATTCTATCGAAAATTCGATAGCAATTCGATGCAAGTAATTCAATTTGAAGAAGATTTCAGGAATTAAAACTATAAAACACGAGCCTACCTCTTGGGCGTAGCCCGACGCTTCGCGTACGATCTGCCAGAAGTTGGAATGCCTTGGAGAGGAGGAGGATATATAGGGGAGCTTGATGAAGGTATAGGTCTCCTTGGTTGAGAGCTCCTTCCACCAGAGAATGGACCAAGGGGGAGAGAGATATGTTTAGGTTTAAATAAAGAAAAAAATAATTAAAATTTTAATTAATTTAAAACCCCCAAATTAAACCGCATCCAAAACTCACGACGGGGTCGAGGTTAAGACTCCCCTAGGGTAAACACCACCTATCGAGCACAACGGAGGTCTCGGAATTTTAATCTGATCCTCCGTTCGGAAGTTATAAAACTTAACGCCCGAGGCCGCTAAATTATGAAAACGCCCCTGGTGGCATTTTTCATAGAAGGCTCACGCCCGTTAAAGTTACACCCCTCCTAGGGTAAACGGAACGCTACGGACTCAACGGTGCCCTCGAATTTCTAATTTGAGCTATAATTTAAGAGACCCTTGTGTTTGACTATTAAGCTAATAAATTAATTATTTTATTTATCCTTTTAATGTTTCGTCAACGGGCGAGGGGCCCCAACATCCCGCGCCAACATGTTCTATGTCATTCCTAGGGTAAACACCCCATTTCGGACCCATCCATACTCTTAGATTTAGGATCTGAATTACCGTTTAGAATTTATCCCATTTATTTGGCATGCCTAGTGTGAACACACTAAAAATTTAATTCCGGCCACACCGAGGCTCGGAATCGCACGCAGTCTAAAGGCACTGCTCTGGAATAACATCAAAAATATTCCAAAGCCTTTTGTAGAAAAAAACCGGGTTCTTAAATCATTCCTTCATTCAATATTTTCAAACCTGAAAATAAAAACCGGGGAACAACTCAGGGTACTAAGCCCGCACCTAGATTTTTCGTACCCAGAAGAACTCTTGCACAGTCCTGCGCAACCCCACACAGACCAAAGGATTTGATCGGTTCACACGAGGTCTTCCCTCACTGATGACATGCATGGGTGAACACACACTTCTTCCCAGGTGAGTCACGTGGGAGACGTTATGCACCCGAACCAACCTTTGGGGTTAGGGAAAGGTGGTATGGAACCTCGTCATCCCTTCGCACAGTCTCAAATAGCCCGAAGGTTTTCGGGGGAATCTCACCTCCCCGACTGAAGCCCTACATCTCACACCGTGACTAGAATCACCGTTTGGACCTGGGACAAATCCCGGTGGTTCCCTCCTTCATAATATCCATATGGTGATACACCTAAGCATATCTAGTCACACAAGGTTTCACAGTCGATGTCCCACGACCTAGACTCTCTCACATGCTCGGAGAGCAAAGGAGTCACTTACATAGACTAAAGAGAAAGGTTTTACGCCTTCTATTCAACTAACACAGGGCTACACCGATGCCCTGTGTCACCCTGGGAACAACACAAGAAAGGATCAGGGATAAAATCATTTCACACAAAGAGTCTAAAAATTATACTGCAAAAAAGTAGAAGAGCTATAGAGAGTACCTCTTATCACCTCATGCTCCATAGGATCGTAGAAATTCAAAGCTCGCGGCTGTCTTTAGTCCCAACTATCAGCTCCCGGAGCCTAACGTGGACCGCCATGTGGTGATGGGAAGACCTCGTAAGGTCATCCCCCACTACAATTTCCCCCCGCTCCTCTGGTAGCACCACCTCTATGGCCACTACTCTGATCACAGCGCTGCCTCTGTCGTGGTGGTGCGCCTGCTGCTTTCCCGAAGTTCTCAGCATGCCTGGTCGGGCAGTCCCGTGCCAAGTGACCTCACTCATCGCAAGCATAACACTGACTCTCTCTGTGATACACTGGTGCCCTCCAGCGCCATTGTGGTGTACGACCATTCCCCTGAGTCTGGTTATCGGAAAGCCACCTGTGTTGAGGTTCTGTCAGCTGACGCCCTCTAGTTGCGGCAAACGTCTCGCCTCTGTCGAGCCTACTGCCACCACCAACTACAGAACGTGACATGAATATCTCTCCCACCAGCGCCTTCTCTAGAACCCCGGCATAGGTGGGAATGCCCAAGGGTACTATGATAGCAAGAATCTCTCTGCGGAGTCCCTACTCGAACTTCCGCGCTCAGAAGTTTCCGTCATGGACCAAGTCTGGGAAAAAGCGTGCATGGTCTACGAACCTAGTTGCGTACTAATTCACCGTCATCCCTCCCTGCTAAAACTGCAAGAGCTCCTGGATCTGAATGGATTGTAAGCATGAAGGGTAAAAGTCTTCATGAAATAACAGCTGAATTTCACCCCATGAAAGTGAGGACTCATCAAGTAACTGAGTCACCAGACTCCACCAACTCCCAACTGCTCTGTGGAAAAGGCTGGCAGCCAAATCCACCATAAGATCTGTCAGCGTCTGCACAAGCCTGAAAGCATGTGGCATACCCTGCGCGTCATCGCCTCTCCTAGAAGGAGAGTAACCAACCCCAAGTATTGGGTACTGGAACAAGTTATATACATATCCATATGCTCAATCAAAAAACCCAAACTAGATCGCAAGGGGATCTCCATCCTGTAGCTCAGCCCTAGAAAGTGAGTAGCCAACAGTCCCAGAAGTAAACACCATCGATGCCCAGTATCCATACGTCTGCCCCGAACTTCAAGTCAGGGGGCTCAAATCACCACACCTTGACACTATCTGCTTTGGGCGGCACTAACTCGCCCGCACGGTTTTAGGTTGCGTCACAAGGACGCATCTCGGTTGGGAAAGCGCCCCTCGTACTTGAGAGTTCTGGGGGAAGCATCCAGCCACACCTCATCATTGTCGCATAGTCGAGAGGTCTTCTCAAAGTTGATGGGTTCCCACTACCCAGCCCCATGAAAGGGTAATCCGCTGGAGGGAGACCTAGAACCACTATGGCCATCCCTGTTGGATGGTACCCCACTGGCCATCCATGTTGGATGGTCCACCACTGGCCATCCCTGCTGGATGGTACCTCATTGGCCATCCCTACTGGATGGTAAACCATGGGTAACCAGAACACATAGTGGGAAACACGTCATGATAGATCACGGAAGGAAGATATGATCTTGATACACAGTTAGGGGGTCTACACCTAGGGCTCACTGGGGGCTCCATACCCTACTGGAAACGACCTCCTGGGTAGAGGATCGGGGCTCACATAATGTGTTGGTCACCCATATACCCAAAGAACTATACCAGAGTACATGAAGGGATGTGAGGATCTCCCTAGGCCTCTTGGGGTGATAATGCTCCAATCTGTTGAGTCACCGTCAAAGCGTACTGAGAAAACTCACTCTAGAAAGTGAAAAAACACCCACACTGTATGAACTCATGTTGATGTAAACGATCCCATAGTCCGGTGAAAGGGATGTGATACTGAAACCCCTCATAGATGAAGAAACAGGGGAACCCAAACAACTCTTTCGGCCAAACCATCGACAATATAACCAGGGGGAACCCACTCAACCCTGCTGGTCGAACCCATTGAGAACAGAAGGACCCTCTACATCGCGAGAGTTCAAAGGTACGTAAAGAATTACATGGCGCACACATGGATCCCACATGACGTGTGGCCCAAAATCATCTTCAAACCAAGTGCGGAAATGTTCTCAAGTACAAACTAAAACATGTACCTCCAAGAATTCTCGTATACTCCTAGAGTATACCACATTGCCAGCCCAAATGTCATCATGAACATGACACCCAACGTCAATGGGAAGGGTGAAAACTTAATTTTGCCAACCCGCTTCCTCCAAGGCCCTAGAATGGCCAACCACATCTCTTTAGACATCAACTTCACTCACATGGGATTGAATGCGATCCCACGCCAAGGGTTCACTTCTAAACATAGTAAGAAAAACCACCACTGGAGAACCTTTCATATTTCCACATTTAATAAGAGATCCCGAAAGAGACTCCATACATCCAAACGGATCGTACCATTGTAATCCTCACAGAAAAACAAGAAAGAATAACTATTTACTCGCCTCCAATAGACATCTGATGTAAAAGTCATTCAACACTGCTTTACACCCGAACGGCGTCCCGTGGTCACGATCCTCGGCCCCGAATACAGTCGGGCGCATCGCACCATTGTGATCTCCTCGGAAAGACATGTCAAATTGACCACTCACTTGAGTGCAACGGATATCTCAAGAAAAATATGTATTTCTCCATACCGCACACGAGCATTGCTTCATGGGACCCGCATTTTGGTCTCTAAGATTAACGAATGGATTGAACCATTGTGATCCTCTCGAAAAAATACACAAGATTGACTATCCACTTGTCTGAATCAGAAACTCGGCGAAGAAGATAGAAATCACCGCCAACTCCCAAAATGGACCTCATGGGTCCTGCACCACCATGTGGAATTAAAGTGGGTGGATTGCGTCCTTGTAATGCCATTGGAAAAACACTCAGAATCGACTGCTCGCACGCCCCGAACGGATGTACGATGAAAATGTTATGAAAAGTGGCTCGCAGCTCAAAAGACGGGCCGTGGGGCCCACACATCAACTCTGGTTTCAATGCCTGAAAAACATTTGGAAAACTTCTTCTCGACGCTAGGGTCTCAACACCTCTGACTGTGCCCAAATCGAACTCCAGACGCGCTCACGCCATCCAAAACAAAATCTCAACAGTGCACTAAATAGTATTTAATGGACGTTTTGCGTCGCCGAGCCCCCGTCTCGGAAATTATATATTCCCGAAACCATCTCAAAACCTTCATCTCAAGTCTAGTATTACACTGCCATAGACGGCATACAAAACGGACACCCATAGAAAACGTTACGGGTGTCCGAAGTCGAGGGGACGAATTCCCCTTGGGCTGGACCGGCCTGGGCCGGTCAGCCCGGCTCGTAGCGCCAGCCCACGGCCCGGTGTTGACCCGCGGTCCACCCGTCGACCAGACCTCATGGCCTGTCATCTTGCCGCATGAAGACCCTCTGAGGGTGGGTCTTTGTTTTCCCCGTGGGGTCACACGCCGCGACCCCGGTCCACCAGTGTCAAACGGCCGGCGCAGCCGGCCGGTCCTCCCGCTCCGTGCCCGCTCGCCGTCGCGCCCACCTCGCCCATGGCCGCTCCACCTAAGCCAACCGTAGCTGCCCGCAGCCACCACCCATCGTCTGAGGTCACCCACAGCATCGCGCTGCCACCTGATCTGAGACCATCGTCGCCTTAAAGACCCGCGTCGTCGTCGTCCGCTCGCCAGACCGGCCAAGACCACCAGAAACTCCCCAAAAACCCATGAAACTTTTCCAGAACGCTGCAGCCACCTCGGGACTTGGAAAATAAATCCGGAACAAGAATCAAAAATCTCAAAACATGTAATATGCATTTATGGGATTCGCTCAAAAATTCTATAGCAATTTGACACATTTAATTCAATTTGAAGAAGATTGCGGGAATTAAAACTATAAAACACGAGCCTACCTCTTGGGAGAAGCCCGACGCTTCGCGTACGATCCACCGGAAATTGCAACGCCTTAGAGAGGAGGAGAAGATTTAGGGGAGCTTGAGGAAGGTGGAGGTCTCCTTGGTTGATATCTCCTTCTACTAGAGAATGAACCAAGGGGGAGAGAGATAGGTTTAGGTTTAAATAAAGAAAAAAAATTAATTAAAAAATTAATTAATTTAAAACGTCCAAATTAACCCGCATCTAAAACCCTCAACAGGGTAGAGGTTAAGCCTCCCCTAGAGTAAAAACCACCTCCATAGCACAACGGCTGTCTCGGAATTTTAATCTGAGACTCCGTTCGGAAGTTATAAAACTTAACGCCCGAGGCCGCTAAATTATGAAAATGCCCCTGGCAGCATTTTTCACAGAAGGCATGTGCCTGTGAAAGTTACACCCCTCCAAGGGTAAATGACATGCTCCAAACTCAACGGTGACCTCGTATTTCCAATCTGAGATTCTGTTTAAGAGACACTTGCGTTTAATCATTAAATTAATAAATTAGTTATTTTATTTATCCGTTTACTGTTCTGTCAACGAGCGAGGGGCCCCAATGTCCCACGCCGACATGTTCTATGTCGTTCCTAGGGTAAATACTCCATTTCAGACACATCTGTACTCTCATATTTTGGATATAAATTACCGTTTAGGACTTATCACATTTATTTGGTGTGTCCAGTGTGAACACACTGAAAATTTAATTCCAGCCACACCGGGGCTCGGAATCACATGCCCTCTGAAGGCTCTGCTCTGGAATAACATCAAGAATATTCCAAAGTCTTTTGTAGAAAAAAACCAGGTTCTTACACATGGTGTGCTATCTTTGTAACTGTGAGATCCGACCATGTGAATGGTGTTTGGATGTAGTGGACGGTGCAAGGTTTTTGTATGGTTTTCCAAACAGTGTGATTAAATATTACATGGTTATAAATTAGATTCTTAAATTTTGGGTCTCATTCAGTATTCCCTATAAAACACTCATTTTCAACTCTGGTTAATCGAACTCTTTTTTCTATCCTCCAAATTTCTATGGAGACACTTCCCTTCAATCTAGGAGTGATCTGTTAGAAAATCATAGTGCATTGAAGGCCGGATTACTTGTTAAGTCTCCATTAATGTTAGTTTTTCTTGAATCTACTCCTCTCCACTTTCTTATATTCATATATCTATTCCATTGGGGATAAATATATGTTATTTTATTACAATCATGATGATATTTGGTGGTGTAGATTATATAAAATGATATATTTTGTGGGTTTTTGAATATTTATCTTTATTTTGTTAATGAATTTGTGTAGTTATTTGTTTTGGACAAATCTAATGAGGATGGTGGCTTCACTCTAGACTCGTATTATTAGAAATTAAAATCTTAGTGTCAAATTGTTTGAATTTATTGAAATTTATTGTGAAATTGTTTTGCATGTCATGGTAAAAACCCTCATTAGTGATGGATTGTGGATTATTAAAAATTGGTTATTGTGAAAAATAATTTTTTTATGGATTTTAAAATGATTATATTAAATTTTGGATTTTATTTGATTCATGAAATGGTGTTATAGTGTTATTTTCAATTAAATAAATGTTTTATTGAAATGGTTTTGGCATACACAGGTTGGTGTGAGTTCATGATTTCGATGTGAACCATAATAAGGGGAAGGTACTATTGGGGTACAAGTGAAAAGGGCTTGGATAAGGGGAATTTTACATTTGGGAACAATTATATTGACAACTTAGTGATGACATTTTTGATGGATGAGTGACCTATCATGGGTATGTAACTATCACTGAATCATTCGGGTGTGGGTGTGTGTGGGTGAATCATATAATGGGTATGTAAAAAACAGAACGTGAATTGGTTTAAATCCTTGTTTATTTTCATTCTTTGGAAATTTTTTTAAACCCATTTTGGGTTGGAATTTCATTGGCATTGATTAAAAATAATGAATAGTTTTTAAATGGTTTTATATAAATTGTTTTATATAATTTTTCTAACTTATTCTATAATATTGACATGAGTAGAAAAAGACATTTGGGTAAAACCTTCTGAGTTTCATTACCCACCCACTTAGTTGTAACATTGGATCTTTTCCAAATATTGTTTATCGAGAAACAGGTAAAGAAAAATTATCCCACTTCTTTAGTGGTTAATCATAATAATTTTTTGCTGAATCGTAGAGATGATACATAGATCATATTGGGAACTATGGAGTTATGTATTTGGAGTCATTGAGCTTTATGGTTTAGTCATCTTCATTGGTACTCTGATAATGGACATGGTGTAGTTTGGTACTATTTTGGTTTTTTATTACATGATTTGTATTACATTGTTATCGTGAATAATATAGGGGTTTTGGTTATGGTATGTTAGTTGAGGATGTTAAGGATTGAAAAGGTAAGATCATCCCCCAATTGTATTGAATCCCTTGGAATTTATTTTCAGCCTTTTCCATATAAGGGATTCCTCATAAGGCCTAATAGAAATTCTAACTCAACTCAAGATAATGAGTAGGGGGATTATGTTAAAAATGGTATCATTCTTGGTCGGTCCAAATCATTTGGGACATTTGGTATCAGTTTTCCTTTGGAATCAATTGTTTAGGACTTAGTGTTTGAAATTTATTCTGGTTTAGTCCTTACCGGGGATGGTTGAAAGGAGTAGGATTGTAAAAACATTAAATTTAGAGCATAAAAAGGTGTAGCTAACCTATTTATGATGAACCTCAATTTATTATGGAGTTGGGTACATAAGTATTTTTGAGACACGTATCAGACTGTTAAGTCATTATCATGGGTTTAGCCAGTGATAATAGCATGACATGCATTGTTAGAAGTGAATTCCTACTAAGAGTGAATATTTAATTATTCATAATGATTTACAATTTGGTTTAACTTTTTATTTTTTAAAATTATTTAATTTTTTTCCAATTGTGATATTTGGAAAACTAAATTATGGGGGTGTTTTGAAAAATGGTTTGATTTACAAAAGCAAGGTGGAATTTTAAAAAATTGATGCAAAATGGAAAGTATGGAATTTTGGTAAATACTTTTTGTTAATTTTTTGATATGGTATAAATTTATATTGTTAAGCCTTTAGTTTCTAGAGGTTGATACTTATGGAGTTTTTTGTTATAGAAAATGGAACTTGGTTGGCATTGTAGAAACCAACTAAAAGAGGAAGCTGGGATTTTGGTTCCACCTAAGACAGAGGTGAACCAACAGCTGGTTCAAAGTATTTTACAATCCTTTTAGGATGTGTATATGGGTAACTATAGGGATGAACCAAGAAAAATGGATCATTATGTTTAGTTATAAAAGCAGAATAATCCCATCTTTCGAGGTGATTCGGAACCAGAGAAAGCAGTTTTATGTATAAATATTATGAATAGAATATTCAATTACCATAGAACATTAGAAGAGATTAATTTAAAGTGTTAAATGTATATTATAGAATTTATTTCATTGAAATGGTGTGAATTAGAAGTTTAGGATAAATTAGATGAAGCTTTTTCATGAGAGAATTTGGAAGAACTATTTAACAAAAAACTATATCCTCACATGTTCAAAATTGCATGAATGAATGAGTTCTAATGATTGAAGTATGATAACCTATTAGTGATAGAGTATGTGGCTAAATTTTTGTATTTAGTCTTATTCTTACCTGATGTTTCTTCTAATGCGTCATTGAAGTCATGAATTTTTTAATTGAGGCTAAGGTAAGAGATTTTCTAAAATATTTATATTCTTTGTATAATAGATTATAGAGAAATGGTCAATAGAGTGAAGGTGATGGAAAGATACATATCAGGAAATGCAGGTGGAAGAATCACGTTGATACAGATATGGATAATTTAGGACTCTAATTCTTTAAACAAGAGGAAGAGGGACACATATTAAAAATACTAGAGTATGACCCAAAATCAGGAATCTAGATTAGTGAATATTCCTCCAAAAACAAAGTGTAATACTAGATATTATCAATGTGGTTCATTCAACCACATAGAGAGGGATTGTATGACACCACCTAGAATATTCCACAATTTCAACCAGATGGTGCATCTTCATAATTATTATTATAGTGCACCAAATTTTGGTGTTCATGAAAAATATCTTGTTTTAAAGATTTCATATGCTTTGACAGGAAGAGGACACTAGAATACCTCTCATCAGTAGAATTGAGATACCCATGGATATTTTAATAATACCATGACTCCTCATGAAGTGTAATCTTGATAGGGAAATAAAGAACAAAGTGCATCCAGAAACTAGTTATATACAGCTTAGAAAGTGATTGTGGATGGTCAATTTGGACTATCGATAGTGAGAGGTATGATTCTTTTACATTCTAAATTTATGAAAGATTTGTATTATATGGATGTATCCCATTAGTTTATTACTTATCATGCTCTTAATTTGTAGTGTTTTAATCTTAAAATGATTCCTTCTATTTTAAAACATAAAACTCTTCTAAGTCAATGAGAATGTTGAGCCTTTATATGTAGAGAATGTTCTATAACCATTGATGTAGATGAGTTGATGTGTGATTTCTATATGATTGATATGGATGTCTATAACATAATCCTTGGTATATACTATTTAACAAGTTTCAAGGATCATGTTGATTGTTATATAAGAAAGTATAGTTTTATGATAGATGATGGCATTGATAATATCTTTAGAGGAGACCAGAAAGCAATGGTAGGTGAAACAGGGTTGTTGGCACTAGCAGTTGGAATGATCTCGTACTAGTTGTCATCTATGACCATTTTCATCAACGGATGGGATTGAAAATAGTGTATTTCTAGTAGTTGTTGATTATTTTCGTTATGTGTTTTTGGAAAATTTCTCTTGGTTTCTACTCATAAGTTATGATGTGTTTACGATTGATCTCTTTATGAGAACCTATATCATTTCTCATTTGTCTTATCATATAGAACCAATAGAGTTAAGGGAATTCAATGTGTAGTTATATGATCTAGAATTTAAAGGTTTTATTCTCCCTAACACATCATCATGAGTAGAACATGCCTTGTTTGTTAAATAGGCAGATGGAACACTTCAGCTGTGTGTGGATTATTGTAATATTAACCAAGTTATGATAAAGAATCATTATCTTCTTCCATGCATTGATGATCTATTTTAAATATTGATGGGATCCCATTGGTTCTATAAAATTTACTTGTGATTATAATATTACCAATTTTAGGTTAAAAAGGAGGATATTCTAATGATAGCTTTCAAGAATAGATATGACTATTATGAGTACATGGATATGGAATTTATTCTTAAGAATTCACCAGTAGCCTTTAAGAAATTGATGAATCAGATATTTCAAAGGTATCTAACTTGATTTGTGGTGGTGTTTTTGGATGACATATTGGTTTAATCGATGAAAAGGGTTGAGCATGAGAAAAACATAGATATAACGTTTGAAATTGTGTGGGATCATCATCTATATACAAAATTATCAAAGATTTATTTTTATATACAAGAGGTATATTTCTTTGGAAATGTAATCTCTGAATTATGTGTTTATTTAGATATCGAAAGTATAGTGGTTGTTATCACTTGGAATCTTACAATTAATTTCTTCTATATATCAATTTACCTTAGTCTGGATGGTTATTATCAATGTTTTATTTAAGATTTGTCAAGATTATCATCACATAAGATAACATTGATAAGGAAAGATGTTCCATTTAAATGGAATTATGAATGTGATAAGTCTTTTCAAGATATTAATGTTATCCTTAGATGAGAAATGATCATGATTTCTATGGAATCTGGAAAAGGTTACGTGGTGTATTATGATGCTTCGAGATTAGGGTTGGGATGTGTTCTCATGAAGGAAGGTCATTTTGTTTCTTATAGATCATGGTAGTTATATATTAATGAGAAAAACTACCAAACACATGATTTGGAGTTACCTAACATAGTCCATTCTTTGAAAAATTAGCATCATTGCCTCTTTGGATATAAATTTATGTTTTTTATTGCTAATAAGATCTTCAAACACATTTTCTCAAAAAGGAATTTCAATCTGAGATAATGAAGGTGGATATATTATCACAAAATATTTGACATTAACTTGATGAGTACACTAAGAAAAATAAATTTAGTATAAGATTAATTTAGTAGAAGTTTATATGTTCATGTGGAAAAGTGTATTCAGATTAGTGGTAGATAATGTTGGTGATAGCTAAAATGAATTTTGATTGTGATGACTGAGGTAGTGTTGCTATTCTTTTATAGTTTTTTTGTTCTTGATTTGGTGGATATGGTGAAACTATCACATAACTCTAATTTATAATATGTTGCAATGAGGTCAAACATCATTGGTGGGGATACCATTAATGGATGGAAGCTAGATGGAAGTTCAGTTTTGTGGTTTATAAATTGGATGGTCATATATATGGCTTTTTAGAAACAAATTATTCATTATTACCACCTTTTGATATGGGATTTTCATCTGATAATACAAGAGATGTATTGGGAATTTAAAGTGCATTTTTGGAGGGTCAACATTAAAAGAAAGGAAGAAGAGTTTTTTTAGGTGCCTCACCCTTCAGCAGGTTATAGAAGAACATCAGTGACCAGAAGCTATGTTTCATTCTTTAAATATTCCTCTTTGTAAATAGGAGAAGATATCCATTTATTTTTCAATAGGTATCAAAATAATAGTTTAGAGTCATGATGAAATATGGGTGGTAGTGGATTACTTCATAAAGGAGGCCCATATCGTCTCTATTTTTGAATCTTATGAAATGGATGGATCTTCTAAATTCTATATCGGAGAAGTGGTAAAAAGGCATGGCATGCCAGTTTCGGTAGTATTGGACCAAGATATGAGGTTTACGTCTCATTTATATAAATCCTTATAGAAATACCTTAGGAATCAGTTTCACATGAATATTATTTATCATCCTCAGACATATAAGAAATCAGAAAGGATGGTATAAATTTTGTAAGACAAGATTCAGGCATGTGTAATGGATTTTGGCGGCTCATGAGATGAACATGTAACATAATTTCACTACTCATATAACAAATTTTATCATTCCTTAATACATATGGATCTTTTTCAAGAATTTTATGGGAATCCTTTTCTTTGTCCAAATTGTTTGGTGAAAACATGTGATACTTCATTGGTTGGGCTGATCCTTGTCCATAAAACAATGAAAAAGATTCAGTTAATCAGGAAACAATTGTAGAAGGATCAGAATAGTCAATAAATTATATTTGGGTCATCTTTGATGGATTTTGTTGTTCTTGGTGGGTGATCAAGTGTTATTGAGAATATCTCCAAGGCTTTTGCATAGTCATTTTGGAGGTACATAAAGTTGTCCCTTCAATACATAGGCCCTTTTAAGATATTTAAATGGGTTTCTAAGGTGGAATATGAGTTCACATTGCCACCATGGTTCAGTTCAGTCCATAATTTGTTTCATGTATCTCAGTCGAAAAAATTATCATTTTGATCCTGACCATGTGATTCAATAGTATCACATTGACCTAGAGTCATATTCTTTATTATTTCATGCTTCAGTTCATATTGTGGATAGGAAAGAGAAATTATTTCATTGGAAAATCATTTTTCTAGTGCGGGTTTTGTAGAAACAATATTACATTTAGGAAGAAAAAAAGGAACATGACAATGAAATAATTAAGAAATTGCGTAAACTCTTTCAACCCAATGGTATTTTTCTACTTTTGAGGGAAATAAAGACCAATGGTGGGGAGAATGTGACACCCCCATGTTTCGTGTAAGTAACCCTTTATATTTTTTAAATATGTAAAGTGTTTGGGTGAATTTTTGGACCTTTAGAGTGCATTTTAAATGTTTTTGTGGGACTTTCTAGAGGTTCATGGTTTTTTCATTGTAAATATAAATTTTGAAAATCCTTTAGGAAACCATGTAATGTGATACATAGGAGGCTGGGCAGGCGCATGATTATGTGGAAATTTTTACCAAACCATAAGGCATCCCATGAGTAACTCTACAATTTGTAAAATATGGAAAAACATGGTTGGCACATAGTTTATCTGACCATGTGAGTCAACTGTGTTAAGGGAGTTTTAGAGGCATTGGTTGGTGCACTATTTGCATAAAGTTAAAAATTGTATCTTTAAATTGTGGATCTCATTCAAGATTACCTCTAAAACACTCAGTTTTCCTCTTTATAAAACCTAACTCAGTTTTCTATCCTCACATAGACTATAGAAAATCTTTCCTTTAACATGAGAGTGATCTGTTGGAAAATCATTGTGCATTTAAGGACTAAATGCTTGGTAAGTCTATGTTGTTAGTGGTTTTCCTTAGATTTAGTATTCTTCCATATTATAGTTTCATATATCTAGTATTTTAGGGATAGATAAATGATATTTTATGCTAATCATGATGATATTTAGTTATGTTGATGATAGGGAATGATATCTATTTCTAGTTTTTGGAGATTCAAGCAACTTTTGTCTAATAATTCATTTCATTCACCGATTTGGCTATAGTTTTTTAGGTAGGTCGCTTCACTCACAACTCCAATTTTTATAACATTGAGTAATTGTTTCAAACTTTTTGAATTTGAAGAAATTTATTATGAAATTTATGTGAAAAGTATAATATAAACCCTATTTACTAATGGGTTGTGGATTTTTGAAAATTTGTTGATGTGAAAAGTTATTTGTTTATTGATTTTAAAATGATGATTTTAAAATGTTTATTTATTTTCATTCATAGAAATATTTTTATGGTGATTTTTTTAGTAAAATAATGTTTTTATTGAAATGGATTGAAATGGTTGTTTTGACATGGTTTTGGAATAAATGGGTTTTTGTGAGTTCATGCTTTTGATGTGACCCTGAATAAGGGGTGTGTCCCATTGGGGTATAAGGGACATGACCTTGGATAATGGGTCTGTGTCATTGGTACACAAGGCGATTGTCCAATTAGTGATGACTTGGTGGATTGATGAGAGACCACTAATGATTATGGAAGTGTCACTGAAGAATTCATGTGCTGGTGTCTGTCTATGAATCATTGAATGGGTATGCCAAAAAGGATTGTGAATTAGTTTAAATAATTTTTTTTCTATGTTTGGAAACAATTTTTGTTGGAAAACTATTTGGGGTTGTAATTTATTTTTCTTTGTTAAAAACTGAAGAAAGTTTTTTAATCTAGTTTATATATATTATTATTTATAATTTTGATAAATTTTTCTATCCTAGTGGAATGAGTTGAGAATTCATTTTGAGAAAACCTACTAAGTTTCATTACTCTCTTAATGATTTTGAACATTTATTATTTTTAGATATTGTTTATTGAGGAAAAGGTAAAGTAAATGTGTCTCACTTATTTATGGGTGCATCGTAATACATTGGGATGGATCAGGGAGATAGATCTTGGAGCATATTGGGACTTGTGGATTTGTGTCTTTAGAGACTGTGATCTTTGTGGTTTAGTCTTCCAGTTTGGTAGTTCGGTATTTTTGCCTTTTGGTATTACTTTAGTTGTATTTCATTTTTATCATGCATCATATTGTGGTTTTAGTTATGGTATGTGGGTTTTGGTTGTTTAGGTTTAAAAAGGTAAAATCTTCCCCCAATTATATTGAATCCCTTGTTATGTATTTCCAGTCCTTGGAATCTTAGAGATGTCTCCTAAGGTCTAGTAGCAATTCTGCTTCAACTCAATCTAATGAGGGGAAGTATGTTACAACTATTTTGGAAGATACTTTATATAATAATTTCCATTTTTATTTAATTAAATTTTGATGGTGGGTAACACTCATGAATTTATAATTTAAGTATCATTACACATTTATCATACTAGAGTAAAATCTAAAAAATGTGAAGAATAATAGTAGTTGATTAATCGGGGCACCCTAATCCAAAATTCAAGGGGAAATTCTTACCTCTTCTCTCACCATTAAAACCATAAAAAGTGAAACTAGATGCTATGATAGATTTAAAAGGGTTCATTATACCTTAGTCAATAGGGAAAGGGTAATTTATCCATCCCCCTAATCCATGAATGTTGTTCATGTCTATGATGGGATCAAATCTATAATAATATTATCCAATTATTACTTTGTATGAATTATGTAACTCATTACTTCTCCCAAAGTCATATTTAAATAAACTTATATGATATTCTCATAGTATCAAAATCTATTAATGATTCATCAAATAATATTAATATGAGTTATTACAAAGGTAAAAAATTCCTAAAATACAACTAATGTTGAATAATTCATCTAACATGACCTCATTAAATAAATTTTATGACCTAAAATGGAATAATACTCATAATCAAAAGAGTGTAATTATTTTTATGATGTGGAATGAATTACATTTTATAACATTTAATCCACATAAAAAATTACAATATTTATTCTTCACATGAAATTGGAATCAAATGTGAATAAACATGGTGAATATGTATTTTCGAAAAATATATTTTACAATGAGTTGGGAATAAATGTCAATTTCAATCTATATCAATTTATGAATTGTAGGATCAAAATAATGATGTAGATATCTCAATTACAAGAGGGGGGAGAATTGTAAGTTTAAAAAGTTTTTTTTAACCTTAAGGAAAACTACGTTTAACAACGTTAAACAAGGTAAAATCACAAGTCCTCTTTTAGTTCTACAAACTTACTAGGTTTCAGAAATATGGTTTCAGAAATGAAACTTAAGGAACATTTATAAGTAAAATATTATACCTTAAATCATATAGAATTATACTTATCAGAGTATAAAAAAGTACAAGAAAGTATAAGAAGGTTATACTTTCCTCCTTTATCAAAATATAGTGGAAATAAACTTGAAACAAAACAAGTAACAAGTATGAAATCTTTTAACCAAAAGAGAAGTGTATCTAACAACCTTGGATAAATGACCCTTGATTTATACTTTCAAGAAAGTTTGTCTTACCCACACTTGGGTTAATCCCTCGATAGGAATATCAGAATCTATCTTGATATCCCTTGCAAGACCATGAACATTAAGGTAGTCAGAACCTCTGTCTTCCTATCCACAGAAGTCCTCAAACTTTAAAGTAGTCGGTACCTCTGTCTTCCTATCCCCGGAATCCCTAGATTGATCACAAAAACAATCAGAGTCATACAAAAAAATCTGAACAAGATGTTCAGTACTCATAAGGCATAAGATTCTCTCTCTCTCTATATATCACTTCAGCAGCATACAAACTCTAGATTTTTCAACCATCCATTCTCAATATTGAGCTTTTTCAAATGAGCTTCTATTTATAGGAACTTCTCCAACAGTCAGCTCCCTCCTCTCACAGTCATATTTTTCATTGAATTTCGGAGGGACCTATACACATATCACTCAAACAAAAATTAGTTAGAAAAAAATTGTATGAAATCATTTTATAACTATAATAAGTGTAATAAAAATAAGTTTGCTTAACCAAATCTAATTTTCTAAGAATAAGGAAAAATAAAGTTTGGAGTCTAAAAAAATAAAAATTCAGAGACTATAACTCATGGATATTTGGATTTTTTTTCAAGGAATTAGGAACCTGGATTCTATAGATTTCAGAGTCTGAATTCCAATGAATTTAGAATCTAAATTCTAAATAATTTGGTGATTGAATTCTAAGGAATTCGGAGTCTGAATTATAAGGAATTTGATGTCTAAATTATGAGGAATTTGGAGTCTGAATTCTGAGGAATTTGGAGTCTAAATTCTGAGGAATTTAGACTCTGAATTTTGAGGAATTTGAAGTCTGAATTCTAAGTAATTCAGAGTCTGAATTCTGAGTAATTCGGATTGTGAATTCTGAGGAATTCGGAGTCTGAATTCGGAAGAATTCAGAGTCTAAATTCTGAGGAATTCAGAGTCTGAATTCTGAAGAATTCAGAGTCATAATTTAAGGGAATTTAGAACCGGAATTCAGAACCTAAAAACAGAATACTCTATATCTAATTATTTATATAATTCTGAGGTTTTAAATGTAAACCCAAATTTTTACACTTAGGAATAAAATGAGTTATAATTATAGGGACTATAAATAATGAAAAAATAGGTTAGGATAAAATTTCTTTCGAGAAGGAAAATTTCCTTATTAAGATAATTTTTATGGAAAACAATTTTCATTTAGATAAAGTGTTTGTGATTTTCAAAACGTAGAGGAATGGAAAAGTCATAAAAACCCTTATTAACTCAACAATATCCCCTTTTTTGGAAAGAACAAACATCCTTAACAAAAAAAAATATAAGGACTTAGAATTTTTTATGAACATGAAAATAAAAACTTATCTCCATTTACTTATGAATCATGGTGAATACGACTAACTCCTCTTTAGGTTTTGAAATCCATAAGGATCGTATTCTTGATTTATTGAATGATATTTTACATTTTATTGCATACGAAAATCTTCTTTGATAAGAACTTCCCCATAGATAGAATCCCATTTACTTAGGGAATTCTCTTCCTTTCGTATTATTCTTTTTATCATTCATTTCTCCCTCTTTGTGATTTTTAAAAAGGAATAAAGAGAATGGAAAAAAATGTGGTACTTGAAATTTTAGTACTATATAAAAAATATATGAGGGATAATAAAAATTTCATTAAAAATGAAACAATTTGTATAAGGAAGGAAAATACAACAAAAGATCAGATTGGGAAAAATTATCCTTCTTTCTCCTTCATCATTATCTTCTTTACAATGGTTTTTATCTTTTTAAGCTCCTTGTGATCTTCTTCCAGACATTTTAGCATCTAATCCTAATCTTCATTTTTCTTCTCTAAGGCTTTGATCTTTTCTTCCTAACCCTTATGAATTTCTACTTGATCTTTCAAAACTTCTTATTATTTATTGAGTTTTTCTTCAAACTCTATTCCGATACCCCTTTCCCTTTTCTAATTCATAACCATTGAATTTAGCTTCCCATTTAGGTCTTTCACTTACTGGTTCTAGGTTTTTTGTTAGAGACATAGATTTTCCTCAGAACATTTAGTGATATCATTTAACTTTCCATCCTCGGTGTCAAAAGCATCTTTCACACTATCCTGAAAATCATCAAGGATTATCATCTCTTTGATTTTTTTCCTTTACCACTTAGTGATTTCCTTTCATAATCTTTTGCGAGATTCATATCCAATGAATAAAGATTTGAAATCATCCACAAGCCTGACAAATTTATACATAAGCTTGGTAACTGAATTCACTTTTTGATTAAACGAGTGTTGAAGAAATGGGTACCTCGATTCTATACTCGAAAACAAGGGAATGGTATCGACTAACTTCTTCAAATATTGGACTACAAAGTCATTTCCAAGAGAAGACGATTTTGAATTATATTGTTTGCTTGGTGAGGATTATTTCTCTATCTCTACATATTTTATCTTCGATGAACTGCCAACACATTTCTTTTTCACTATGACTTTTCTTGGTGTATCAACCTACACCTGTCTTCTCTTATCAGTTTTTAGAATGATCTCTCATTATTTTGTCGATTCATTCTCACTATCTGAAAGTTGAACTATTTTATCTTCCTTAATATTTTTGTTCTTGGTACCTACCACAATATCCTCTGTTCGAACTAAATCATGATTACCAATATATTATTTATATGGTTTATTCACTTCTTTATGAATCTTTTCTTATTTTCCTGGGGTAGAAAGTTTTGAGGATTCAGCTTCATAAGTTCAGATTGAAAACTTTTTAGAGGGACTCTCCTTCTCATGATAATCATCCACTTATTTTATCATGTCATCTATATCATCACTTTTATATTCTTATTCTTCTTCTTCAAATTATTCTTACTGAACTATTTCTTCTTCTACTTTTGTTTCTGGAATTACGATCTTCTTTCCCAAAGTCACTGGGAGTGATTCTTGATAAAAACAAATTTGGTACATGAACTTGTTTAAAGGCTTTCTCAATAGCCTTGAGAAGGGATTGAACAATCTCAGTCTCTGACATCTTTATCCTCTGCTTATTTTCTTTTTCTTTCTTTTCAATATCCTCAGTTTCCTTAAACATTAAAGATTTTTCCTTATTAGGGTCCAAGCCAAAAATAGGCTCACCTTCCTTCCAATTCTTCTTAGATTATCTCCACTTGGAAACCACTTCATCAGGATAAGTCTTTTTCTTCTTTGACTTTGGTGGTGATGATTGATTTTCCTTAGAAGCAGAAGATTTTTCTTTATTTCTTGTTCTTTCACCTTCCGCTTCTTACCACCCTTCTTAGAAGTCTCATATACTTCTTGTTTCTTTGATAAGGATTCTATTTTAGCTTCAGATAAATCAAAAAAATATCTTGATTCACTATTGAATCCAACCTTTATTCTTCTGAGGGTTTCATCACTAAGAAACATGACCTTGAAATTACTTGGCTTAGAACTACAAGGAATTTTAAAAAATTCTAGACAAAGAATTATAATCTTGGAGAGAATAACCAGATACATGATAATTTGAGATTTCGTAGTATCATTCTTGATATTCATGATTGTAAGTAAAACATACTTCACCAAATTAATCTTTCTGAGATTCATCAGAAATTATAAAGCATAAATATCACTCTTCTTCAAGGTATCCTTGTCACCTTTTCTCAGAAATAGAAATCCTTAAACCCATAACTCAAGAATAGATTGGCGGCCTTACTATAGGAAAGAGAATAGGAATTTCCATAGATCTTAAATTAAAACTTGTCCCTTCCTCCTTAAATTAAAAATATTACAGATTCATAGAATTCTACCAACAACTCTGGATAAACCAGACCTTTTCCTTCGGTTTGGATACACATAACCTCTCTCAGCCATTCAACTTGATATTTTTTGAGATAGTAGAATCATACTTAGCAAAAAAAAATAAGATCTACTAACCTTTATATGTATGTCTTACATTTAGAGATTTCCACTACGGAAGACATTTTATTCTAAGTAGAAGATTCAACTAACATTCGTAATTAAGGAAAAACTGAAGAATCGGAATGGGCCTTAAGAAGGGGAGTAGGGTTTCATCATGCCAAAGCTTTGAAATTCAATGTGGGATAACCATCAGGGGGCTTCATATAGGCGTATGAGGCGAAAATTCATCTTTCCAAAGAGATCCAAAGGTGGAAACACTTTTGATCAGATCTGACGGTTGTGATGGTAATCGAAGAAGGAATTTGGTAGGTTCCGATCTTTTGAGGTTTTTTTAAGATAAAAATTCAGATTTAAGGAAAAGTGAGTCTGAAAAATTTTCTCAAACAAGGTGAAATTACCAACATGAAAAAAATGATTAAAAAATTTTAATAAAGGAAACAAACCTTTTGGATTTCTAGGGAAAAATTAAAAAGGAAAATTTTTATTGGTGAGCTTTAGATTTCAGAAAATTTTAACTATGAAAATTTTACTATGAAAAATTTTGACTACAAATTTTTTTGACTATGATAAATTTTTTACTATAAAAATTTTTTTGACTACGAATATTTTTTGACTACGATAAATTTTTAGCTACGAAAACAGTTTTGACAATGAAAAAAAATTTCACTACGAAAAATTTTTGACTACAAAAAATTTTGACTATGAAAAAATTTTTGACTGCAAAATTTTTTTTACTATGAATAATTTTTGGCGGCAAAAAGAATTTAGTTACAAATAAATTTTGACTGTTAAATATTTTTAGCTATGAAAAAAATTTGACTATGAAAAAAAATTTGGCTATGAAAAATTTTGACTAGCAAACAAATGTACTCCCCCTATGAAAAAAAGTTTCTTACTATAAAAATATAGGTTTCAAAAAAAATTAATATGGGATATTACCTTTCGGTTATCATTTTTAACTTTTTTTATGTATTCAAATCTATAGGAGCATAAATATTTTGTGAAAATATCAAAAAGTTGATTTTGTGTTCGGATAAATTGAAGAATGATGTATCCTTTTTTTGCCTGATCCCTAAGAAAGTGATGCCCAATATCTATGTGTTTTTCACAAGAGTGATGTGTAGGGTTTTTGCTTAGGGTAATGGCACTAGTGTTATCACACAATATCTTTGTTTTGGTAAAAATCATACCATATTCTGTGAGTGTGTGTTGCATCCACAACACTTGGGCACAACAACATCTAGCTGCTACATATTTAGCTTCAGTAGTGGAAAGTGCTACTAAGTGTTTCTTTTTGCATGACCAAGAAAGTAAATAATCTCCCAAGAAATGAAAACTTTCGGATTTACTTTTCTTATCCATTTTAAATCCACCAAAATCAGCATCTGAATGACATTTTAAAACAAAATCATTTTCATAAGTTTAAAAGAGTCCTAAATCCATGGTTCCCTTTAAATAGAGAAAAATTATTTTCAATTCCTTTAAATGATATTCCTTAAGATTGTATTGATATATTTCACATAAGCATACTAAAAACATTAAGTCTGGATGAATAGCTGTCAAGTATTGTAAAATTGTGATCATACCTCTAAATGATGTTTGATCTACTGGTTTCCTAGATTCATCAAGATCAAGTGAATTTGAGGTACCAATATGACTAATTATACTCAGTATTGTCATATCCATACTTTTTAAGAAGATCTTTAAGATAATTATGTTGATATATATAAGTTCCTTCTACTTTTTGAGAAATTTGAAAACCTAGGAAAAATGATAACTCACTCACCATACTCATTTCAAAATCATATTTCATTATATTTTCAAATGAATTTGTTAAAGATGTTGAGATGAACCAAATATAATGTCATCAAAATAAATTTTAACAATCAAAACATTTTTCTTATCTTTCCTTATAAAAAATAGTTGGAGCAGTATTTCCTTTAACAAAATTTTTTTGTAACAAAAAACTTGTAAATCTATCATACCAAACTCTTGGGGCTTGTTTAAGTCTATATAAAGCTTTGGTAAGTTTGAAAATATATTCATGATATTTTATGTATTCAAAACCAAGATTTTGTTCAACAAAAACTTCCTCTTGAACATACCCATTAAGGAAAGCACATTTAACATCAATTTGAATCAGTTTAAAGTTGAAGAATGCTATAAAGGCATGTAAAATACTGATAGATTCAATTATAGCTACTAGATTATAGGTTTATTCATAGTCTATTCCTTCTTGCTGATTATAGACTTTAGAAAATAATCTAGCCTTATTTCTTACAATGATTTCATTTTCATCACACTTATTTTTGAAGACCCATTTTACTCAAATAATAGAAGTTTTCTTAGGTATTTCAACCAAGGTCGAGACTTTATTCCATTAAAATTCATTTAGTTCATCTTGCGTTGATTTTATTCAATCATCACCTAAAGATTCATTAGTGATTTTTTGTTCTAATTGGGAAAGGAATGCTAGATATTCTATTTCATTTCTTAAGGAACTTCTAGTCCTTACAGGTTTATTTACATCATTATGATACTATCACTAGGATGATTCTTAAGAAACAACTGATTTAGGTTTTGTAAATCATTTTCATCAACATATGGTAGAAAATCCTTTGAGTTAAATGCTTCAGAAACATTTTCTTCAACATTTTCCTTATCTGAAAGATCTTCTATCAAGGGTTGATAATCAGTTTTTGAAAACACATCTGAAGATGTATGATGAGGTTCTTTAAAAACAAAAGGATCGGTTTCATCAAATTTAACATGTATTGTTTCTTCAATAGTACAAATATTTTATTAAAAACTATACAGTCCTTAGAAGTTGTGGAGTAGCCTAGGAAAATTACTTTATCAGATTTTGGTGTGAATTTATGTAAATTATCTATAGTATTCAGAATGAATACTTTACAGCCAAATATCTTAAAGTAGGAAATTATAGGTTTTCTAAAATTCCATAACTCATAAGGGGTTTTATTAAGAAAATTTCTAATTAAAACTCGATTTATAGTATAACAAGCATTACTTACAGCTTCACCTAAAAAATGTTTAGCTATTGAATATTCACTCAACATGGTTCTAGTTATCTCTTGAAGAATTCAATTTCTTATTTCAATAACACTATTCTGTTGAAGAGTTCTTGGTGCTGATAGGTTGTGATTAATTTATTTTTTACTACAAAAGGTTTCAAAATCAGAATTTTTAAATTCTCCTCCATGATCACTATGAATAGTTATCAATGGAAGGTTTTTCTCATTTTTAACTTGGGCTCTAAAAAATTTGAAATAAGAAAAAGCTTCAGATTTTTTGGCTAAAAATATACCCATGTGAATCTAGTGTAATCCTCAACTAAGACAAATACATAATATTTTCCTCGAATTCTTCCAGTTTGTGTTAAACCAAAGAGATCCATATGCACTAGCTATAATTCATTAGAGTTTGAGACTTCACCGATTGATTTAAAACTTGATTTATGTTGCATCCAATATTGACAAGTATTACAAACTTTTGAAGAATCAAATATAATCTTTGGTAGATCCTTAATAAGTATTTTCTAAGAGATTTTACACAGGTTCCTATGGTTAAAGTGTCTTAACCTTCTATGACATAACCTAGATTGATCTTCCATTGCTCTAAGACAAGGTATATCTTGGCTCCTAAGGTCTTTTATGTTTAGTGTGTATACATTCTCTTGCCTGTGGGTAGAAAGAATAAACTCTTCCTTAGAATTTTTTACTAAGCACTTATCATTCCTAAAGTTCACAAGGTAACCTTCATCGCATAGCTGTTTTATGCTAATGAGGTTGTTCTTAATACCCTTAACAAATAAAACATTTGAAATTAAATTTTTTTCCAAGAAGAATAATGTAACCTATACCAATAATTTCTCCCTAATCATTATCACCGAAGGTTATTTTTCCTCTTTTCATCTTGATAATATTTTCAATGAAGTTTTTATTAATAGTTATATGTTGAGAACATCCACTCTCCATGTACCATGTATTTCAATTGGTATTATATTTATTTTCCTTAAAATAAGAGTGTTAGAATTTCAGAATCCAAATTTTATTGGATCTTGAAATTTCAGAAAGCAATATTTTAGGAATCCACATTTTCTTAGAAAAAAAGATTTACGAAACACTAAAGACTGGGATTTATTTAAAGAACAATTTTTTTCCAATGTCCACCACACTGACATTTAGTACAAAATAGATCACTTTGAGGGAAAAATTATTTATTACTAAAAACTGGCTTAGAATGAGTATAACAAAATCCAGAACTATTCTTTAGAGGTCAAATTTGGGAATACATATTTTCAAAGATTTCTATACCAGAGGTAAAGTTTGATAAACACTTCCTCAAGGAAAATATTTTAGACTTTAGTTTAATAACCAAGTTTTTATCCTTAAAAACATTATTTTTAGAACTAAAGTTAGTCTCTAAAATATTTTTCTTAGAAATTCCATTTTTAAGATCATTAGAAAGTTTATCATTCTAAGAATTAACTTCCTCAATGTTTTATAGAAATACTTTCAAAATAATAAATTTTCTTATCAAGATCTTTTGAAATATATGGTACTTATTTAGTTAAAATAAAAATTCTAGAATTTTTCTTTATCAAGATTTTTCTTGAGTTTAGAATTCTCATTCTCAATAAGTTTAGCAAACCTAGACACTTCTTTATAAGTAAGTAATATATTATCTTCATGAGAAGAAGATTCTTCATCTAAAGACTTATAGTATTTATCATCAGTATAATTTTCATTCAAGGATACATTAGTGATAAATTTTTCATTTTGTACCTTGGCTATTAGACAATGATTTTCAATGCGTATTCTGGCTAGTAGACCAAGATTCATTTGACTAGAAGATTCATACTCTGAGGATTAATTAGAAGATTATCAACCACTAGCACTCTAGGTGTCATTAGCTTTAAAGAGTTTCTTAACATTAGACTTTTAGTATTTCTTTCTATTCCTTTCATAATTCTTTTCCTTTCTATCCTTTTTCTTAATCATAAGACAATCCAGCCTAATATTCCTAGCTCTTTTTCATTCATAACAAGTGACTTATATGTATTTCTTTTCTTTAATTTATTTCTTCTTATATCTGTACTAAAAGTATTTCTTTCCAACTATCTTGTTTATCCTTCGAGAAATATTAGCTAGTTCATTCTCAATATGTTCACTTTGACTAGATTTAGATAAAAAAGTTACATTATTTAACTTGGATCTTATAACCCTTTCAAGAGTTTTAGATTTAGTAGTAGTAAAGGCCACACTTCCATTACCATTTTTCTTCTTATTCATATCATCATCTCTTTTCATTCTTGTCTTATGTTGAAGAAGAGTTCCAAAAATCTCATCAAGATTAATGTGAGAAACTTTACTATTCTCATCGATAGATGTTCTCTTATATTCCCACTCATTAGGTATGATATCTATAATCTTTTCCAAAAGTGACTCATTATCTAGACCTTTCTCACCCATAGATTGTAGGATGTTAACAATATTCATAAACCTTTTCTGCACTTTGCAAACTGGCTCTCCATAAGGAAATAGAAATCCATGATATTCTTCTATAAGCCTATCTCTTCTAGTTTCTATAACTTTAGATGTACCAAAATGTGTAACCTCTAATTTCTTCCAGATACCGTTAGCAGCTTCACAAGAATAAATATGATTATATATATTCTTGGTCATGGAACACAACAACGTATTATGTATCTTGTATTTTAGTTGATATTATGAATTTTCTTGATTGGTAAAAGTTTTCACTTCCTTGTTAGGAATTTTGTAATCTCCAGTAAGCATAAAAAAAAATTTCACTCCAGTATTAATAACAAAAGTCTTCGCACAATCTCTCTAATATTCATAACCATTCCCATAAAATATGGCTGGTCTGGTAGGATTTAGATTGTAAATTGAACCAACATTCATCCCTACCATTCTAAGAAAATATCTTTCCACAAGAAACTTGTTAATAGTAAAAGTTTTTAAACAAAGATAAAAAATTCCTAAGCAAGGAAAAACTTAGAACAATGAAAACTTGAGAAAGAAAACTTATATATTAATATAAGTTTTCCAGAGGCCTCCTATGATACCAATTGTAGGATCTAAACAATGATTCAGATGCTCAATTACAATAGGGGTAGAATTGTAAGTTTAAAACTATTTTTAACCTTAAAGAAAACTATTTTTACCAAAGTTAAACAAGGTAAATTCACAAGCCCTCTTTTATTTCTACAAACATACTAGGTTTTGGAAATATAGTTCCAGAAATGAAACTTAAGAAAAGTTTTCAAGGAAAAAATTATACATTAAAGCATATAGAATCTTACTTATCATAGTATACAAAAGTACAAGAAAGTATAATAAGGTTATACTTTCCTCCTTTATCAAAATATAGCAGAAATAAACCTGAAAAAAACAAATAACAAATATGAAATCTTTTAACCCAAAGAGAAGGGTATCCAACAACCTTTGATAAAGGTCCCTTGATTTATACTTTCAAGAAATTCTATCTTACCCACGCCAGGTTAATACCTCGATAGGAATATCAGAATCTGCCTTTTTATCCCCGCAAGACCTCGAACATTAAAGTAGTCGGCACCTCTTTCTTCTTATCCATAGAAGTCCTTGAACTTTAAGGTAGTTGGTACCTCTATATTCCTATCTCTGGAAGCCCTCAATTGATCACAGCAATAATTAGAGTCACATAAAGCAATCTAAACAATATGTTTAGTACGCACAAGGAATGCGAGTTTCTCTCTCTAGAAATCACTTCAGCAGCCTGCAATCTCTATAATTGTTATCCATCCATTCTCAGTATTGAGATTGTTCAAATGAGCTCATATTTATAGGCACTTCTCCAATAGTCAACTGCCTCCTCCAATGGTCATATTTTTTCTAGAATTTCAGAGGGTCATGCACACATGTCACTCAAACATAGGTTAGTTAGAAACAGATTGTATGAAATCATTTTATAACTATAAAAAGTGTAAGAAAAATAAGGTTACTTAACGAAATTTAATTTTCGGAGTCTAAGTAAAAATATAATTCAGATTCTAACGGGTGATAAAAGTTATCTAAGTACTTATCCTTGAGAATTGAGAGGATGATTCCTGTAGATCTTGCGGTCAACCTGGCTTGGAGCGGTGAAAAACCGAACTTTAATGCTCTCTCCTTCGTGGATGTGGTGGTTGGGAGAATGACTAAGAATAAATGATCCCCAAAAAATGATGTTGTAGTTCCTGGGCCTTCGGTTGCTCCTATGTTTTTTTGACATCGTGGTCAGGTGGTGATTTATTTTTAAACCTATGAGGTAAACCTTCTTTCTGATGATCTCCATTTTGTTCTTGTTGGGAAATTCCTTATGCACAGACCCTCGTTGAAATTTTTATGATCATCCCTGGAAACCATAGGTTTTTTGGGATTTCAAGTCGGCCTTCTCAACTCATCAAACATTGTGTTTTGATTTTCCTCCGAGGATGATTACTATTGATTTTGGGCCAAGCAGTCATGGTATATTGAGATTTCCTACATGAAATTTCTCAAATGGACCCCTGATTTTGATCCAGTCACTAAATCCCCTATAGTGCCAATTTGGATTGGTTTTCTTGGGCTACCATTGCATCTGTTCAAGCACCAGGCTCTTTTCCCAATTTCCCAGCTCATTGGAAATCCCTTGAAATTTGATTCGGCAATGAAGACCCTCTCAGGGCCCTATGTTGTAAGAATTTGTGTGGAAGTTGATGTATCTATGGTTCTCCCCTCTCACATTTGGATACAAAATAAAGAATATGGATTCTCTCAAGAGGTTGTCTATGAGAGTATTCCAGAGTTTTTTACTCTCTACTCTATGCTTGGGCATATATCCAAAGTATGTGGCCAAAAAACTATTTGTCCTATAGTTAGGAGAGCCACATGGATTGTGAAGGGTAAAAAAAAGCTTGGTTTTGATGAGGAAAATGTTCTGGTTGGAACTTCTACCACTGGTGAAGAGCCAAAAAATAAAGGAAATAATGATGGTAAACACTCTGAGTGCAAGGAATTGACAAGCCCTATAGATGATGTTATGGTTGTCCCTAATAACAATTCTACCATCATTTTTATAGAGGAGATGCAGGACATGCATGACTCACATGATACAAGGGACAAGGAAAAAGAAGATATCTCCAATGATTCTTTTCAAGAGGAAGAAGACCCATCAGATATAATTGAGGAATACTATCTCAAAAGAAGTGCTAGGAAAGGGAAAAACTGATGGTGTATGCATATGGATTCATTAACCCAAACCCCAAGAAGACTAGGAAGCGTAGAGACTATTCTGATGTGGAAAGAACAGTAATAACAAGATCGCTTCATGCTTCTAAGAGAAATCCTGAGACTCCCAAACAGATGGAAAAATCAATTGCAATTCATAAAGAGGAGAAGTATGATAAAGAAACGGACCCTATATATAGATATACGTATCATATTCCTGATGATGATGATGTGAGGGACGAATTTTTTTCTTGGATGGAGGAGTAAGATGAAGTAATACATAAAAAATATCTCCATCGTTAGATTTTAGCTGAAACATACCTTGAAATCATAAAAAGAATGTACATAAGGATGGTTGATGAATATAAGAAGAATCCCAACTTCAAATTCAGATACATTTCATGGGTTTGATCTTTTATGTTTAAGTATATGCTTCATGATCTATGGATCTGCATTATTTTCATTTGTGGTCTCCTAGAATCTATTTAGATGGATTATTTTATTCATGGAACTTAATTATGAGATGGATCAAGCATTTAACCTGCTAGTTTTCATACTGAGGCTTATTGTTTAGGTGTGATGGGGGTTGCCTGGTTCCCTCTGTACTCTTCTATCTGTCATGCCTCGATGTAGTGTTGTTCTATTATTTTTGGATGGTGACACTAGTTTAGTTAGTAGTCAGTGGTTGTACTATCCTAATACTTCTTGTTCAAGTATTAGAGATACATGTTGTATCTTCCCTGGAATTATAGATACTCTATGTGCTGGATTTTTGAAGGATGTATGCCACTGTCTAGTTTTTTTTATATGTTTTTTAGAGCTTTAACAGCCTCATAGATGGACAAGGACATATTTCTCAACACTAATATACTAACTTATAAACAGAACTTTTCGATCTTCTTCTTTGGATGTTGGTAAGGACCTTTTGTGCACCTAATTGGTTGACCATTTTTGGTTGCGATGGAGTTTTCTATTTAAGCCTGTCCAGATGATATGGACTAGATTTTGATGGATTTTCTCTTCAATTGAAATTTGTAGACCTTGAATAATTTGATCTTGATCGGAGTTACTACTCTTTTAGCTAGACGTGATTCCATACTTGAGGACATGACGTCTCAAGCAGTTTGAACGAGGTTTGGTTTGAGCTTATTTGAATTAATATCATGTATCTCTTTAATTTCTTGTGTTAGTGTTGGTTTTGGTGTAATCTCGTTGCACCTAGAGCATGTACTATAATAATTTTGATTTAATAAACTTATTTGGGGCATGAATTGGGTGACCAATTCATGTCCCTATTTGTCTAAAAAAAGTTCAGAGTCTAAACAAATAAAAATTCAGAGACTGTAACTCATGGATATTCAAATTTTGTTTTCCAATGAGTTTGGAACCTGAATTATATAGATTTCAGAGTCTGAATTCCAATGAATTCAGAATCTGAATTCTATAGATTTTAGAGTCTGAATTCCAATGAATTCAGAATCTGAATTATATAGATTTCAGTGTTTGAATTCTAAGGAATTCAGAGTCGGAATTCTAAGGAATTCAAAGTCTGAATTTGGAGGAATTCGAAGTTTGGATTTTGAGGAATTCGGAGTCTGAATTCTGAGGAATTCGGAGTATGAATTTTTAGGAATTCAGATTTAGAATTTTTAGAAATTCGGAGTCCAAATTTTGAGGAATTTGGAGTCTAAAATTTTGAGGAATTTAGATTCGGAATTCTGAGTAATCTGAAGTCCAAATTCTAAGGAATTTGGAGTTTGAATTCTAAGGAATTCAGAGTCTGAATTCTGAGTAATTCGGAGTCTGAATTCTGAGGAATTCAGAGTCTCAATTTTAGGTAATTCGAAACCTGATTTTGGAACCTGAAAACAAAATATTATATATCTAAGTATTTATAGAATTATGAGGTTTTAAATGTGAAAGTGAATTTTTACACTTAGGAATAAAATGAGTTATGATTATAGAGACTATGAACAATGAAAACATAGTTTAGGATAAAATTACCTTGCAGAAGGAAAATTTTCCTTATTAAGATAATTCTTAGGGAAAACAATTTTCCTTAAGATAAAGTGTTTTTTATTTTCAAAACGTAGAGGAATAAAAAATTCATAAGGAAACATTATTGACTCAGCATGAATTATAATGTAAAAATTGTTCCCAACATAATAATACTAAATATTTTTTAATATCCAACAATGAGAAATGATCAAGGTATGGATATAACAAGAACCCATCCACCACTCAAATTAAATGAACCTATTTATCTTAAGGAAATGGTTTCACTATATGAAGTTTAGTTAGAAAATTTTAGGAATGATGATGTTGAGTTACTCAAATGAATCACACATGTACTATAAAACTCACATGTTTAAGTTTTTATGAATCCCCTTCTAATATTAATCACCATGAGGATATTACAGGACAATATTGTGAAAATTTGATCCAACCAATAATTCGGATATCAATAAAACTTGTTTACATTACTATGATGCAAAATGATTATAAATAGGTCCCTATACTAATAAAGAATATACTATTATTTTTTGTGATTATTCCTTCACTATATCATGCATGTTATAATCCAAAAAAATTACCAAATGAGAATATTAGGCAACACTAAATTTTCCCCCTCAAACATAGTTGTAGTTAATAATATTAGAAAATTTTATCACATCTAAGTAATATATTTCATCATGGATAATTCATTTGAATATCCAAAATATTTTCTTGTAGAAAGAGATGAATCCTTAACTCATATGGAAGGAAATTTCCCTTACTCCTCCACTTCCATGATATAAATGGACACTAGAGACAAGAAAACTTCTTTTCTCATATAACATGAAAATTTTTAACTATGATGGGAATAAATTTGGTGTAGGAGGCAGTGAAGTTCAATGATTCATGAAAAAAAATTGTACCCACATATTCTATGTGTAATAATGTAATTCCCCGAACCTAGTTACCTAGAGTCGGTGCATTATTTTAATACATTAGCATAATTACAAGGAATCAATTCCTGAAGGACCGATCAGTTTAGCAGTCTTAAAAAATAGATTACATATATGAACGTTAGATTACAATTTCTAAAATAAAACATGACATAAATAATCCTTTGAGAATGCCATTATTCTACTAGCTTAACCCTTCATATCAATCATAACACACTTCTTCGTATCATGGGAAAAATAAAACATAAGAAAGGGTGATCTTAGATGCTCAATAAGGATAACAATATAGAAGAAACTATCATAAATAAGCATAAATATTTAAGGAAATGTATAAGACTAAAAAAAATCCTTTTAAACATAAAATTCAAAATAATATAGAAAATATTAATCAAATAATGTGATTTACTTATTCACATGTATATTCTACAAGTCAAACAATCACATGTAATATCAATATCTAATTTTATAATGATTGAATTCATAATGTCGGACATCATAAGCATATAGTCAAGGCCTCGTGCCAAGGATAAAAATGAATATTTTTTCAAGGCCTTGTTCCAAGACACTAGTATGTCTCATGAGACCTATTGATGCATCGAGGAGCTATAGCGGGCTCCACCCATCACTTACTAAGTCCAGTGCATTCATTATATGAAAATTTTGAAACATAACATAAACATTCGTATTAAAACTAGCATATGAAATGTCAATACTTTAACCATAATCCATGAATGGTATAAAAATAGCACATCCACAGTCAAACATATCATAACTCATTAAATACAATATAGAATATTGTCTTATAATAAATCAACCTCAATCAATAATAATATTTAGTAAAGGATGTTGACATAGTTAAAAATTATCAATAAAAATCTTTGAGATAAATATCCATTTTTGTCAAATCATTTAAAAGTAACGCATTTATAATGGAAGTAATTTAAAAGAGATTTTTTGAATCAAAGTTTCCCATACCACTTTGAAACATTTGAAATGAATTAACATTTTAAAACAATCATGTTCATATGAATAAATACTTAAAATCATTTTTAAAACATGGAAATTAATTAAAAAAAGATTTAGAAAAGTAAATCATTAAAAAATTTAAAATGATGATATTGATAAAGAGTCCCTTCCAAAAAACCTTAAAATATTAATTTTGAAAACATTTTTATGAAACATGTACATGGATGATAAAAATTTCCCCATAAATACTTACACATATACAATCTCGGATAATAATGGGATTTAAGAATTAACCCTTACCTTGTACTTTCATTAGTCGAGGGTACATTTAACCTAATGTATAATGACCATAGTACGTTATTAAGTTATAAAAGAACTATATTAATATTTATGATATCATACCTGATTTATTTATGGCTTTATACTACCCATTTTAATAATAATTTCTATGTTAAAATAATATTTCGGGTAATAATCACTTTTTTTATTATACATGTTTTAGCTTGTTATTCTTGATCGTATAACTTATATCATGATTTAATTGATTCCAGAATATAAAAAATTATTTATGTTTCATATATATTTAGAATATAAGTATGTATAATAGATAGATATATGAAATGGAAAACACTATTTATGGAAACAGTGGGCCATACGTATGCATAAACGTCATTTCCATTTTCATATCATATTAAACGGAAGTAAGTGAATGAGATATATGTAAATACATACATAAATATATATATATATATATATCGATTAGAATAATTATATCATATATTAACTACTTATTAATAATATATATATTTATAATCATCGTTGAATGGTGAACGTGGAAATTAATCTCATCGTGTCGTGGAACATTAAGTTGTACGTACGCACGAGCGATGATATCATTATATTGATGGTTAAATAGTATGTAATTGGAAGTTATATTACATATAAATAATAATTAACATGTTATATTTATTATTTACATCAATTATACTCATTATTATACCCATCAAAATAGTGTAGTGTTGAATAACAAACTACACCACAACGTGGAGACGGTAAGTCGTACGTATAGACGTATGGTGACTTTGTCGTTCATAGGATGGATAGAATAATGAATATGGTTTTACCATATTTATAATAACATCATAGTATGTATAAGGCAATGGAGTTATTATTTTGGTATGGAAACAAAAAAGAAATAGGAAGTGGAAGAAGAAAAGAACTTTGAAAGAGGTGATGAAATTATTACCTCTTCTTCAGGTGCTTCCTTTTGATTTGATCAAAAGGGCTCCATATGTTGGATTTTTTATCAAATTATAGCCTCTAGGATAAATTGATGGTATTTTAGAGGATATTTGAGTATGGTTTGGTCAAGCCAAATGGCTTTGTAGGTGTGATTTTGAGAGAAGGGGAAGTACCCTTTTATAAGAGGGGTGAGGGTCACTTTAGGAAAAGCTTGAAATATTATTTTATTATAAAACAATTTTTGGTTTATAATGGATCCAAAAGAATTTATTTAGAGGATATGGTGGTTATAGGTCTAAAAACTCTCAACCAATTGGTTTTAGATAGGTTTAGGTCACCATATTAACATTATCTTTTAGATTTAAAGCTTTGTTAAATAGTTTAACTTTTACCATGTATTCTTGTATTACTATAATAAATGTTTAATAAACATACTATAAAAATACAAGAGAACCCCAAGTGGTTAATTATTGAAATATATAACCTTATATAAGTAATTTTTCTAAACCTTAGATTTTTAAGAAAATTATATCATTTAATAATATAGTATTTGTTTTAAAAACTCATTTATGTCAATTTTGGCACTATTTAGTATTTGGTTTTTCTGAAAGTCCAAAAAACATTATTACTTAGAAAAAATATATTAACTCAACTATAACATGTCATATTAACCTATAAAATTCTTTTAAGTCATCAAAAGTCTCAATTTATATTTATTTTGATATTTATAATACCAATTATTTTAATCCTTCATTAATAAGGTAATTACTGTATCATCATTGTTTCATAAATAAATTGAATTATTTATTGTATAAAATTTATAAATAAAATAAAATGGTGTAGGAAATTTTTTTATATTTCTAATTAATATTTATAGTTGAATTTATATTATGTATAACCCTATAATAAAAATGGTTTAGTTATTAAACTTTGAATTTAACACTTTTATCTCTTCTTTAAATAAAATAATAATAAATGTCCTAATCTAATCCAAGTGGACCAAAATGATCATATTTTATTACTAAGGTTTATTTTGGTCTAAATACACTGATCCAATAAAATTAGGACATTTTTTATGGTAATTATAATATCATTTTTACCTTTAATTACTCTATTTACTTTTAACTGTGGTAAATAAAATTCAAAAGTTATTATTCACCAAAAATTATTTTCATATTATTTAACCATATTTTACTTACTGATTTCAACTATGTATCTTTTATTTTTTAAATTAAATTCACAGAAGCGGTAAAATTATGTTTTATGCATATTTGCAAATGTTCCTAGAAGATAGGTAAAAGACGTTAAAAAATCAATAATGTTTTATACATATAATCTTATTATAAAATGACTCTAATGAATTAAATTTAACTAATATAGGTATTATGTATATATTTTGACATTAAAATATATTTAAATAAAAATAATAATTATTTAAATAAAATTCGGTTTTACACAATAACGTAGTGTTTTTCACTATTCTTCAAAAATAGAAAGTTGTCATAAAAATACAAAAAATTAACCCTAAGATAATTTTGATATTTTGAATCCAAATTTTTTTTCTATTTTACTAAATTCAAAACATATTAGTTGCATTAATTAATTTAAAATTAATTCTCGTTGTCAAAACTAGAAAGCGGATTTTTAAGAAATAAAAAATATCAAAAGATTGACATGTGTTTATGTAAAATTTAAATGAGAATTTACATCCAATGACCTAAATTATATTAAATGATAAAAATATAATCTAATTTTAGTTTAAAACCACTCAAATGTATAATTTAACACTATAAATTATTAATATTAAAAAATTTGTTTTCAATTAAAATTTAGTATTTTTCATTATTCATCAAAATATGAAAGTTACTAGAAAAGTACAAAAAAAATATCTAAACAAAATTTTTATGTCTTTCTTCTAGAGAAGAATTTAATTTCCTAAAATTGAACATATAAAAGTGTAAAATATGTGATTTAAAAAGGGTTCGTCATTAAAAGGCGGTAAAATTTCATTTTTTGAAAAATAATTCTTTTATCTGAAAAAAATGAATTTGTTCTTATATTATGTCTAAGAAGCACATAATATGGATTCAAAAGTTATATAGAGTATATTAAATTCAAAATTCAGTTAATATTATTCATAAATGCTTTTTGAACAGCTTTTTTGGTAAGTCGTGGTGCGCTCAAACTCGGTGTTTCATGTAATGCAAGATATTGAATTACTTTAAAGAGATAACATACTATGAAATCATGGGGTGTTACATTCTCCCATCCTTCAATAAATTGAGTCTTCTAAATTTAAAATTGTTCTTTGAAAATAAAAAGTTAAAAATATAAAATACCTTTGTGGAAAACCCGCATCAAAAATAGGGTTAATAAAATTTATTCTTAATTAGAGGGAAATAGAAATGAAAAAGTCACCACCAAATTAGGATTTTGAATAGAATAACATTTCTAGAAATTTGAGACACATAATTAGAGAAAAAACATAAATATTTATAGGGAGTTATTAAGGTCATCAATCATAAACAGGTGAACAATAAATAGAAAATTAAGATCTCAAATCCATAAATATATAATGACTTAAAATATTATTGGTTCATAGAATCATAAGGTATTAGCATAACACATTTTTGGTTTTAAGATCATTTTCCTAAATTTTAAGTATTAATTTCTTCATAGAATAAGAAAAAAAATTCTTTACAAGTAGAGTTCCATCATTTAACTAATTTCTACCAGAAGCTCATCTTTCACTCCCAAAAGATAATAGAACTCAAAAATATTCTATTTATCTTAATTGTACTGGGTTCCAAAAAAAATGAATTTATAATTCATCTGTCAGACCTTTTAAAAAACAACATTATACAGTCCCGGACATCTCGTAGGCCAATGGTAGGTGATGCACCCTTGTCACCCTTCGATGGAAGGTTTATGTCTCACGGCCTTGCCATACGTGACAGTTTATCGCCCGACCTCCAGGTTTTCCTTTTTATAATAATCCAAAAATATTCTTAAGAAATTATTTAACCTTAAAAATAGTACCCAATTTCAAACTTAATCCATTCCAACCTTTAGACTTATCCACAATACTTATGTCCAAAATCACACTCCAAAATTTATAAGTAAGGTCACATAATATACATGTGAATACCTTCATCGTGTATTCTCTTAAAATGTGGTAATAAAATGAATCACTAGAAAACCATATTTGAATAGTTATTTACTTTATTATTCTTTCTGTAAAACATATAATACTAGATATAATCCTTAAATCAAAAAATGTTGTAATCTACAACAATGATGGAATAAACGAACCATTAATTAATTCCCAAGTAGTCAATAATATACAATATAATTTATAAAAATCAATTATCTCTTATTCCAAAATCAATACCTTAGTATCAAAACCATATTAAAGTTTATATTTCCTTCAACCATGTATTTTCCAAAAAATTTAACTTTCTATTCAGTCACTTTTCTTTGTACCACACAATCTCAAATCCTTATTGAAATAGTACTGCAGTACATTCCTTATATACTCCATAATTATTATAACCAGTACATCATTGATACAACACTAAAATTTCGCATTATACATTTGAAAACTTTTTCATACCCTTAAAATCATGTACTTGTTGTCCTTTTTCTCCACAATTATAACAAACTCTCATTCCCTTCAAGAATTTACCAAGGTGATTCTTTCCAAAGTTATCACATATGGGAAAATCATTCTTTCCCTTCTTCCCTTTATCCATCTTTCTCTCTACCATCCTTTTCTTCTCTAGCTTCCCTTAAAATCTATAGGACTTAGATAATTCTTTACTTATCTTATCAACACATGATATTATTTAATCATATGATGAGAATACATGGGAGAATATTTTCCTTATAAATGTTGGCTTAAGACTATGAAAGATATGATCATTCTTACTCTTTGCATCATGTGTATTGTCGGAGGTCTCATTCCTTCTACTGGGCACCATTTCTAAACAATGGCATACACTAGGTTATTTTATGAATCTCAATGTATAATTCCAAACATGTAAAATACCTAATATAAATTGAACAATTTATGCATATAATCCATAATCATAAAAAATGATTTCTTTGAGGGGGTATTTACTCATAAATATTTCATAATGGTTTGTAAATAAAATATGAATTATCCTAAGTATATCCCCTGGGAGTGTCATAACAAAGAGTGTAGCAAGGCCCATTGTCATGTACCAGGATACCCCAGTTCAAGCCTGAAACTCATTGTCAAAGTTTTCACTCCAAGTTACATTTGTGCCAAATCCACCTCTACCTTCTCGTATCCATACAGGGATGTATTTATTGGAAAATTCAAAAAATATCTATATTACAAAAATTATAGGAAGTTATTCTATACTAATACTCAAATTATATCTTAGGGTAATGTTTCAAAATCAGAGTTTATATAAATATATTTCTAAGGTTGTTGCTACACTTACTCTGATACCAACTGTAATTCCCTGAACCCAGTTACCCAGAGTCAGTGCATTATTTTAATATATGGGCATGATTACAAGGAATAAAGTCCTAAAGGACTGATCAGTTTAGCAGTCTTATAAAATATATTACATATATGAATGTTATATTAAAATTTCTAAAATAAAATAATGACATACATAATCCATTGAGAATTCCATTATTTTCCTAGATTAACCTTTCATATCAATCATAACACACTTATTCATATCCTGGGAAAAATAAAACATAAGAATGGGGTGAGCTCAGATGCTCAGTAAAGATAACAATATAGCAGAGACTATCATAAATAAGCATAAACATTTAAGGCAATGTATACGACTAAAACAAAATCCTTTTAAACTTAATCTTCATCATAATATGGAAATGATTAATCAAATAATTCCATTTAATTTTTCACAGGGATATTATACTAGTCGAATAATCACATGTAATATCAATAACTAATTTCATAATGATGGAATGCATAATGTCGGACATCATAACCACACAGTCAAGGCCTCGTGCCAAGACTACAAATAAAGATTTCTTCAAGGCCTTGTGCCAGGAAACTAGTTTTTCTCATGAGACCTACTGATGTATCAAGGAGCTATAGCAGGCTCCACTCGTCACTTACTAATTCCAATATATTCCTCAAATGAAAATGTTGAAACATAACATAAATATTCCTGTAAAACTAGTATACGAAATGTAAATACTTTAACCAAAAACCATGAATGGTATAAAAATAGAACATCCACAATCAAACATATCATAACTCATTCAATACAATATGGATGATTGTATTATAATAATTCAACCTCAATCAATAATAATATCCATTAAAAGATATTGACATAGTTGAAAATGATCAGTAAAACTCTTTGAGAGAAATATCCCTTTTTTTCAAATTATTTAAAAGTTACGCATTTCTAATGGAATTCGTTTAATAGATATTTTATGAATCAAATTTTACCATAAAAATTTGAAACTTTTGAAAGGAATTAACATTTTAAAACAATCATTTCCGTATAAATAAATCCTTAAAATCATTTTTAAAACATGTACATTAATTAAAAACCTTTAGAAAAGTAAATAATTAAAATATTTAAAATGAAGATATTGATAAATATTACCTTCCAAAAAACCTTAAAAGATTTATTTTGAAAACATTTTTATAAAACATGGACATGGATGATAAGAATTTCCCATTAAATACTTACACATAAACAATCTCCGATAATAATGAGATTGAGAAAATTAACCCTTACTTTGTACTTTCCTTTGGTTGAGGGTACGTTTAACCTCCTATATAATGACCATAGTATGTTATTAAATTATAAAAGAACCATATTAATATTTATGATATCATATTTGATTCATTTATGGCTTTATACTACCCATTTTAATAATAATTTCTATGTTAAAATAACATTTCGGGTAATAATCGCTTTCTTTATTATACGTGTTTTAACTTGTTATTCTTGATCGTATAACATATATCAGGATTTAATTGATTCTAGAATATAAAACATTATTTATGTATCATATATATTCAGAAGATAATTATGTACAATAGATAGATATGTGAAATGGAAAACACCATTTATGGAAATGGTAGGTCGTACGTATGCATAAATGTTGTTTCCGTTTTCATATCATATTGAATGGAAGTAAGTGAATGTGATATATGTAAATAAATATAATATATATATATATATATATATATATATATATATATTCAGTATCATTATTATGTTATATATTACATACTTATTAATTATATATATATTTATAATCATCATTGAATTGTGAACGTAGAAATGAAACTCATTGCGTCGTGGAGACGGTAAGCTTTACATACGCACGAGCAATGATATTATTCCATTTATGGTGAAATAGTGTGTAATTGGATGGTATATTACATATAAAGAATAATTAAAATATTATATTTATTATTTAAATCAATTATACTCATTATTATACCCATCCAAATAATGAAGTGTTGAATAACAAACTACACCACGACGTGGAGATGGTAAGCCGTACGTACGCACGTATAGTGACTTTGTCATTCATAGGATGGATAGAATAATGAATATGGTTGTACCATATTTATAATAACATAACAGTATGTAGAAGGTATTGGATTTATTATTTTGTTATGGAAACAACAATGAAAGAGGAAGTGGAAGAAGAAAAGAACTTTGAAAGAGGTGATGAAATTATTACCTCTTCTTCAGGTGCTTCCATTTGATTTGATCAAAAAGGATCCTTAGGTTGGATTTATGATCAAAGTAAGGCCTCTAGGTTGAATTTAGAGTAGTTGGGAGGATATTTTAGTAGGCTTTGGCTGAGACAAATGGTTTTTCAGGTGTGATTTTGAGAGAAGGGGAAGTACCCATTTATAAGACAGGTGAGGGTTACTTTAAGAAAATCTTGAAATATTATTTTATTATAAAATAATTTTCCATTTATAATGGTTTCAAAAGGATTTATTTCAAGTATAAGGTAGGTTGGGTCAAAAATCACACAACCAATAGGTTTTAGACAGGTTTAGGTTACCATATTAGCCATGTCTTTTAGATTTAACTCTTAGTTAAATAGTTCAACTTTTACCATGTATTCTTGTACTATTATAATAAATGGTTAATAAACTTACTATAAAAACAAAACCAAACATCAAGTGGTTAATTATTAAAATATATGACCTTATATAAGTCCTTTGGTTGAAACTTATATTTTTAGGAATATTATATCATTTAATAATATAGTTTTTGTTTTAAAAACTCATTTATGTCAATTTTGACACTATTTAGTATTTGGTTTTTGTGAAAGTCATAAAAATTAATTACTTAGAAAAAAATAAATTAAATCAACTCTAACATGTCATATTAACCTATAAAATTCGTGTAATTCATCAAAAGTCTCGATTTACATTTATTTGGATTTTTATAATATCAATTATTTTAATCTTTCATTAATAAGGTAATTACTTTGTCATCATTGTGTCATAAATAAATTTAAATATTTAATTTATAAATATTATAAATAAAATACCAAGATCTAGGAAATATTTTTATCTTTATAATTAATATTTATTGTCAAATTTATCTTATGTATAACCCTATATTAAAAATGGTTTAGTTATTAAACTTTAAATTTAACACTTTTAACTCTTATTTAAATAAAATAATAATAAATGTCCTAATCTAATCCAAGTAGACCAAAAGGATAATATTTTATTCCTAAGGTTTATTTTGGTCTATATAAACTTATATAATAGATTTAGGACATGTGTTAGGGTAATTATAATATCATTTTTACATTTAATTACCCTATTTACTTTTAACTGTGGTAAATAAAATTCAATAGTTACTATTCACCAAAAAATATTTTCATCCTATTGAACCAAATTTTACTTAATGATTTCAACCTTATCTCTCAGATTTTTTAAATTCAATTCAAAGAAGTGGTAAAATTAAGTTTTATGCAAATTTGCAAATGTGTCTAGAATGTGGTTAAAAGACGTTAAAAAAATCATTAAAATTTTATACATATAATCTTATTATAAAATTACTCTAATGAATTACATTGAACTAATATAGTTATTATTTATACATTTTTAATTTACAATAAATTTAAATAAAAATAAAAAATATTTAAATAAAATTCGGTTTTAAACAATAACGTAGTGTTTTCACTATTCATCCAAAATTGAATGTTTTCAAAAAAATACTAAAAATCACTCTAAGATAATTTTGATATTCCCAATACAAATTTTTTTTTCTATTTTACTAAATTCAAAACATATGATTTGCATTAATTAATTTAAAATTAATTCCTGTAGTCAAAACCAGAAAATGGGTTTTTAAAAAGTAAAAACTTTCAAATGATTGACATGTGTTTACGTACAATTTAAATGTGAATTTACATCCAATGACCTAAATTATATTAAATGATAAAAATATAATCTTATTATACTTTAAAACCACTAAAATTCATAATTTAACACTATAATTTATTAAGATTAAAAAATTTGTTTTCAATTAAAATTTATTATTTTTCATTATTCATCAAAATATGAAAGTTATTAGAAAAGTACCAAAAATTTATCCAAACTAAATTTTTATGTCCTGCTTCTAAAAAAGAATTTAATTTCAGTAAATTGATTATATAAAAGTGTCAAATATTGGATTTAAAAAGGGTTCTCCCTTAAAAGGTGGTAAAATTTCATTTTTTGAAAAATACTTCTTTTATCTGAAAAAAATGATTTTGTTCTTATATTATGTCTAAGAAACACATAATATTGATTTTAAAGTTATATGGAGTATATAAAATTCAAAATGCAGTTAACATTATTCCTAACTTCTTTTTGAACAGCTAGTTTGGTAAGTTGTGGTGCGCTCGAACTCGGTGTTGCGTGTAGCGCAAGCTATTGAATTACTTTAAAGAGAAAACGTACTATGAAATCATAGAGTGTTACAAATAATATATATTATAAAAACATTATTTTTTTCTAAGATCTTTACTGGATGTTTATTTATCAATTGTTTTCCATGTTTAGGAGGCTATCCATTCATGGCATCTAAATTTACAAATAATTTTCAAATGAGAGGAATTTGATCATCATATTTGTTTATAATGGATTAACATATTCCTTGAACGTGATTATTTTATAATATAAATTAATAATGATCTATATAGATACTCTAATTTATGAAATATAATTATATTTTATCCAATTATAATATCATTGTTTATTTCGAGAGATCACTAAAGTAATGAAATGGTTGGATGATTAAGAGACCCAATATAAACATACATTAATAATACATTTATATCATGGTTTAATTATTACATACAAATGTAGTCTCACTTCCCAATGACCAAATGGATTATTTTCTTGTTGACTAGAAACATAAAAACACTTATTCATATTTTGTGAACAATTCTCCATATTCAAAATCCAACCTTTTAAATTCGATGAGACCTAATTCTATTGAAAAATATTGAAGGGAATATATAAAAATGGATGAGATAAAATGACCAGTAAGGTATAATATTACAACTTCCATAATGGTCAGATCATAAACATTTGGAAAAATATTAATAAGGAAATATAATAGATTTTAAAAAATAAAACATTTATTGTTAACCATAATCATGAATGATAGATATAACATATCAATAGAAAACACATTTACCATGGAAAGTGAAAACAATACATGAAGAATATAACATGGTACCTCTAGCATAGGAAATAATGTTTCATAATTAGATAAATATTTTCTCTTATCATTATAAACATAGCTACCCACTAACCCAATCACTCATAAATTGTTAATAGATATAAACTATATCACACTCAGACATTATGAACACATAAACTTGATGACCCATTCAGTGAAATTTTATATCTCATGAGATAAAATCATTTATCCAATGCATTGGAGGGAGATATAGGACCCACATGTCTTATAATAATTAAATTTGTGTTCCACGTAGAAAGAATAATCATATCATAAAAAACATAGAAATAAAATCAGTATCATGGCATTTATAAATAAAAAATGAATATATAGAAATAAAAAGGGTTTCATATAATATTCAAATATATATAATGATGTTTTTCATAAAGAAAACATTGAAATAGAATGATATTCTTAAAACATACAAATAACTTCATGAATTAAATCTCTTGATATCAAAAACATGATCACCAAAAATAATCACATAATAAAAAAAGAATATAAGGTGGTATATGAAATATAAATCCATTATAGTTATTTCAAAATTTAGGATAATTAAAACAAAATCATAATAATTAATTTTGAAAACATTTTATATTCATCGTCAAAAAATTCATGGTGATGAGTACCTTTAAGATAGAATTGTTTTTTTAAGAAAAATAAAAATAAAACATTTCATAGAAAATAATGTTTTTAAGAAACACATTTTCCCATAAAATAGAAGTTTACATCATGTAAAAAGGGAATTCATGGAAAAATAAAGTTCAAATAAGAAATTTTATAACTCAAAGATGGGTTTTGAGTTTCCATTGGGTTTACCTATGATTTAAATAGAACTAATTGTACCTCTTGTATCATAATTAAAAACATCATAATTACCTATTTTACAACTTTATTCATACACCTATCCTTTTATAATCTTATTTAGTAATAATTATTTTTATGTATTAGATTGCATTAATTTATTTTCAACATTTGTTACTAATAATCTTTACCTTTTTAACTAGGTTCATAAAAGTGGTGTTGGTATTCCCTTTTCACCAAAATTTAATCATTTAAATTTTATTAAAAGGTACTGGAATTGATTTATTTTAAATACATATAATGTTATAATACCATTAAATGGGATTTTTAGTCGCATTTGATGAAAAAAATGGTAATTAACTAGATTTGGGTTATTTACCAATAATGAAGGATTGCCTTATAATGATAATTAATTTTGTGTGTTGTCCTAAAACAACCATATTAATGAAATATATTACTTAAATATGTATCATACATACTCAACCAATATAAAATAAAACATACCATTTTAGGAAGTGATGGAAATTGTAACATGTTTATTGATGGAAGTGGTAGTCTGAAGAATACCATATTAGTATTTCCATTACTCAAATACTAAGAGGGTGAAGGTGGAAAATAATTGATGTTTTTAAAATCAAAAATAAATTATATAAATCATATTTATTCATCAACATTATCATTAATATTATTAATTAGGGGTGGTGATTAAATAATGGTTTTACCATTATTATAATAACACCAAAAAATGATGATTATGAATTTTTATTATTATATTATGCTTATGGTTAGTTCATAAATGAATGATTAATAAATAATTGGTAAAAAAGATGTGATACCTTTGTTGAGATAATGAAATTACACTTGATGAAGGCCTTATATTTGATGGATATAGGTGACTAGGTTAATTAGGGTCTATAAAATAATTCAAGTACGTGAGATTTTTATTAGGATTCAATGATATTTTCAAATGGTAGTGTATTATTGGAAGCGTGGAAGTGATCCCATTTTATATGTGACGATGATGGACTCTTTATAAGAAATGAATGTTAATTATGGAAAAAGAATGGAATTGAATGAGAGATATGTGATTTTGGTGAGGGGAGGTTGTTAAGACATGTGGGTAATACATTAAAACCTAATAATTGATTTCTATAAGTTCTAAAGACCTTGTTGAGATTTTAAAATTCAATCCACCATAGTTTATTCATTAAAAAATTATTACTCTAAACTAAATAATAATCAGGTCAATTATTTTGTTACTAAAAATATAAGTATAGAGTAATATCAAATTTATAAATTATGATTCCAAATTTGGTCTCAATTTAACCAAAATTATTTGAGTAATATAAGAAAATTTTATTTTAAATTTAAACCAAAAAACATATAAAAAATTAATTAAAATATTGTTTTTAAAACTTAATCATATGTATAATGATAATTTATCAGGATTATGGATTTTCATGATAGTAGTTAATTTACTATAAATATAAATAATAGTAATTTGGATTTAAAAATTATAAAAAACAAAATAGGACAATGAAAATATTTATTTAAATTAAATAAATGAAAATAGTTTTTACTTCCTACAAAAATGTTATTTATGTACTAGAATTTTATAAATATAATTTCTAAGTTCGAGTTAATATTATATATTTCATAATTATAAAATTAAAATATATATTTGATCAGAATAATTTTAGGGATTTTCTATATAATGATAATTTGATAAGATTCATCATTTTTTAAAAATTTATTTTTTCCATTATTCACAAAAAAATTCAGTTATTTTAGAAAAATTCCAAAAAAAACTTTTGAAAATATTGTTATTCATAATCCAGTATGATGTTTATTCTCTAAAATTAAATTTATAAAAGTGGTCAAATTAATTTTCATATAATATCACATAACATAATTTTAATAAAAATATATTTCTATTTATAAAATAATCTTTTTTATTCCCTTTTATTGAGTTTGTATAAAGTTGTTACTTTTGGTGATACTCACAAATTAGGGACTATAATGGTAAAAAAAATCTTCATTTTTTGTTAGTGTTTCATTCCAAAAAAGTGACCCATATTGTACGTAATTAATGAAATTTATTTACTAAAATCCTAGGTTCTTCTATTTTACCCCCTTAAAAGACATTCATCCTCAAAAAAAATTATAAGGAGTAAATCAAGTGGGGTTGAATTTCCATCATCAAAACCTTATGTTCCCACATAGCCTCCCCAATATTATTATTTTTTTCATATAAAATTGAAAAATGAGTGGTCTTGTTCCGTAGTGCCTTATCTCTTCGATCAAAGATCTTCACAGGTTTTTCTCCATATGATAGGTAATTTTTTGATTGCATAGAATATATGTTTAGTACATATGATATATATAGTTTGTTCTTCCTCAAAAATAATATTGGATGAAATCATTAAATTGGGATAGGTGAGGATATATAATTAATTGATAATATATGACTTTGATAATATCAAGGATATTAAAATGACTAATGTATCTTAGGTTATGCTTCCCTTCATTCCAAAATCCCAAGAATCATTTTCATAGAGATATTCAGTGAAATAAATTATAACTAACTTCATAATCTAGATCTCACCAATGACTATCTTCATAAATATTCTATTAAAAGTTTTGGATTTCATAAGCTACTGAAGGTTTTGGGCCTTCTCCCTCATTTAATGGAAAATGTCACAATATATTAGCTTTCTCTCCCAATATTCCTCATAACAAGTTGGATTTATACATCTCAGTCCCTATAGAGCCTCATATTGAGCCATCTAAATGGTATAATGGAAAAAAAATTATATGATAATTATACCCAGGAAAGGTGTTAATCCCACCTTCAATGGAAATCCATATAAAATGATCTAAACATATATTCAAGAGTTAAATTTTTTTTTCACACATCCTGTTTTTTCTAGGATGATATGTAGTTCTAATGATCATCTATATCTCAAAAACATTCTATATTAATCTCCATGACCTCAAGGTAAAAATTAGCACCCAATTAGATATAATGGATCATGGTACTATGGGAAGCCTTTCCACTTCCCATATATATATTATGGAGAGTTGGTAAGGGGAGAAATATAATTAATTGATGGAAATTAAATGTTGTGAATTTTTTAGGACAACAACTAAATCCCATATGTAATTATAACCATTATATTTATTAGTGAATCCTATGATAATATAAATGTTGATTTATTTTTAATTACATATATTAATTTTTAATGGTTTCATAATCTATTTTGGATTTTATAATTCTACCATAAATCTATGAATAATCATACATCAAGATATATACTACATGTTTTCCCTCTTCATGTTATCCCACCAAAATTTTTTCTTTAGATATCTATAAATATATATTACTCTATGATGGATAGATAAGTATGATATTTGTGTATCAACCAAATAATCCATATTTAATTTGGGTACAAGTGGTACACATATATAGGTTCCATACCTAATAACATTATATTTATCAAGGTCGATCTCTAGAACATTCATTACTAATTTATGTAATTCTACATCATCTTTATGGGCTTCGTTGATCTTCATGTTTATAGAAAATTTAGGAGTCACATTGGTATGATTGGATTTATATCCTTAAATTATTAATTCATGATTCATCCTTTTAAAATAAGTGATTATTTTCTCCTTTTCAATCCCCATATTTGATAGATTGTCATGGTCTTTTTTACTCAGAGCATCATTGACCTTGTTTTCCATTCCAAGTAATTAATATATCGATCAAACCTAATAATTGATTAAATATAATAATATCCTTGGAAACATGTTAAACTCATTATATGTGAAGATATATTTAATGAAATTGAGATATTTTTATGTAGAAAACTTCTCACCATAATTGTATTAACACTAAATTTTCAATTGAAATATCATGACTGCTAATTCCAAATCATGAGTCGAAAAATTATTCTTACATGTTTTTAATTAGAAGGAGGAAGAATAAATTACATTTTAATTTTTTGATAGGATGATTCTAGTTATTTTATTGATGAAAATCTTTAAATTAAAATTCATTCACTGCTACAAGGTAATGTAAGCATAGGTCTAGTGACCATCATTTCTAATATATCACTAAATCTTTCCTTACATTCATTCATGAAGAGTAACTTGAATCAATTATATGTTAATTTGGTTATTGAATTTTATTTACATGTGAACTTTCTCACTAATTATCAGTAATATCTATCTAACCCATGAATACTATGGATTTTTGTCATAGTTTTTTGTATGTTCTATTACTTAACATCCTTTTTTATGGATCTACACATGTACCCTCACTTGTGATCATATAACCTAACAACAATACTTTTTTTAACCAAAATTCACATTCATTAAAAACATTATTGAATAAATACTTCATTAGGGTCTTCAACATATCCCTTAATTGATATTTATACTTTTCCTTTATTTTTTATCATATAAGGATATCATCTATAAAGACTATGGGAAATTGGTTCAGGTAATCTCTAAAAAATATATTAATCATATCCATGAATATTTTATAGAAATTAGTATATTCAAATGAAATCAATCAAAACTCAGAATGTCCATACCATATTTAGAATGATATCTTTGTAATATAACCCTTTTCTTATTAGTTGATGATATCTATACCAAATATCAATCTTGAAATTAATTTAGATACTATGAGAGGATAAAATAGGTAATCAATATAGGGAAAAGGATACTGCATTTTTATTGTGATTTTTTGATTTTGGAAGAACTGATGAAAAGGAAAATTGATCCTTCATTATTTTTTATAATTACTGTGGGTGCACAGCATGGTGAATCACGAGAGCATATAATACCATTTTCAATATTCTCTTATAAATTATTCTTCAGTTACAATAATTCAATAAAGGAATTTATGTAGGGATTATTTGAGATAGTTAATGATCTATGGATGAGTTTTTTTGAGAAATCAACCTATAAATCATGGGGATGAATAGAAAATTCATCATGAAATACATCAGGATATTCAACATAATATTTATTTTTCTCAATGTTGATATCCTCCTTAATAATATGATATTTGAGACCGATTTTGGTGTGTATCAAAAAAAATATTTTAAAATTGTATTCCTAGGAAGTGGTGGATCATTCATTCATTAACACTTGATGATATGATGATTAGGGATATGAATAGAGATTTACCATTAATGATAATTGAAATAAGAATTATAGATATAAATCCTATCAATATATTAAATAATTTCAAACTAAACTATGGGGAGAAAAATAATATTTTTTATATGTACCTATCTATAAATATTATTTGCAGAATATTTGTATGTGTCAGTGTCATTTAAAATTCCAGGAGGTATTTTTAAATATAATATGGTTTTCAATGTTTTGAGATTGAGTCCATGTTCTATTAAATCCAATAATATATAGATGAATGTGAAGAACCATAATTGAATAAGACATTAACTTTTATAGATTAGAGAATGAGTGTAACTTTCACCAATTTTATATTACAGTCCACCTATATTATATTGATTTCATATACCATCTCTTTCTACCATGTTTTAGGAGGTCACAATTGCCTATTCCCTTTAATAACACTTGGAATATATAATTTATTTTCATAAGTCATATACTTTTGGAATTTGAAGCATTTAAGTGAAAGTAAAAAAAAAATTGTGTCCATATAATTCTTAATGGGGAAATTTAAACTCTTCTTATATCATTGTTAGTCACGATCTGAGTGTCCTACATTACAGAACAAGTAACACATTCCAAAACCACTTAAAAATTACATGGGTGTTTCCAAGCAAAAAATTTTCATGTGGTTTGTTTGATTTTCTTACCTGATGATATTTTTCATTAGGTATTTCATGATAACCCATCATTATTTTCTTATATCATGAATCACATTGTATTTATCTTTCATTTTTTTCCTCTAGTGCACACAGTACAACATCCTCATATCTTATAAACAATCTTATACCTAAAAACTTCTTAATACTATGTTTCAAGACACCCATGAATCAATCAATATTATTTTCATTTATATAGATAGACTCTATGGTTTAACTTGTGAGTCTTTCAATATTTTTCTTTATAATATACAATAGACTCATATAAAAATTATTTTATTTACATGAATGTTAATTTCATATTAGTGTGAAAAGACTGAGGGAAATATTTATTTAATAATATTCCAATTAAATCTTCCAAGATCATAAAACAAAATTCATTCACGGTTGAAGTACACCTAATAAGATTCCACCATTATTTTTCATCACCTTCTAAATGATAAATAGCCAAAATTACCTTCTCAAGTTTTGATCTCTTAAGGAAACAAATTATGTTTTCCATCCCATTAATTCGATTCTCAGTAATAAATGTGTTTGAAGTACCATTTATGGATGGAGGATGTTTACACATCAAAAATTTATTATTGAGTTTATCCCCTCTTGGTGAATTTTGGAGATCAAAATTATTCATGTTATTATCTGTAACAAAATATATTATATTTTAAATTTCCATGAGATTTAGAAATCCAGTTTCCATATAATTTGGAAAATTACCACATTGTCCATTGAATTCATCATTTTTCGGTTCATTTATGTTACATACATAATAATTATAGTAGAATTTTTATAGTCAGGATACTTAAATTAATAAACATATATAGTATAAAACTGTTATAATAAAAGAAATAACTCAAAAATTTTGGCTATATTCTTCCAAAAAACTCTATATGATTTAATCTAGGTTGCCCTTGATTATCTACATATAATATTTTCCCTATCCCCGCTAGTTAACATGATAATTAAATAAATAAAAATGGTTCATAAAGAAAATCTGAAATAATGCTAAGCATATTCCCTTAGATTGTGTCTCTGGGTGATTTGTATTGGGACTACTCATCATGCATCAGTGTGATAATCAATTCAAAGCTCAACCAACTGCTTCCTGGATGATCACCCCTAGGTGAATATGTTCCACAACTTCATCCAATTGACATATTATAGATAAGTATTTATTTTCTAGTAAATCCAAATAATTTATACTTTTTCAAAATATTAGTATGTTATCTTGAACATTTCCTTAGGGTTTTTGTTTATATTTTCTCATCGTAATCTTCAAATTAACAAAACCATGATCTCATTAAAACTTAATATACCCCTACTAAACATACATAAATAACATATTGATAAATTGGTTTAATTATTTTATCTAAATGTATCAAAAAAATGCATAAAATAAAAGGTTTTGTGCCTTTGAGAAAAATACATAAAAACACTTATTTAACAAATTATGTATAATTATTCATTATCTAAATCCAATCATATAAATTTCATGATTCATAATACTCTTCAATTCCTATGGAATAGAAAACATAAGAATTTTAGATCTCATATTCTCTGTTAGTATTAATGTAAAAAACTATATACTGGTTAGATAAAGCATGTGTAAAATCTTGAATAAGGGAAAATACTTGATTTTAAAAAACATAAAACTATAAGTTTTAACTATAAGCGTGAATATTATAAATAAAACCTCAAATGATAATAGTTTTACTACAGAATGGGAAAATAAATAATCTAATATATAACAAATGGAATGGAATATAGGAAGTAATGTGTCACAATTATAAACATATGACTTCTTATCTTTTTTAACGTGTCCACCTTCTAGTTCGTTCGATCATAAATTGTGAGTCGAGATTAATGCCATCAGGATCACCCTATTTGAACCTATATAATTACTAACCCATTATAATAAAAATTATATATCATGAGATATAAAATTCTACCCAATTATATGGAGGGAGATATCCATCCCACAAATCTCATAATATACACTTTTTTCAACTTAAAAACAAAAATCTTATCATAAAATTATCCATATAAATAATATGATCTTCATGAAATTTATAAATTACAAAATAAATAACCCATATAAATAAAATTGATTCCATATAAATATAAATGAATATAGTTAATTTTTTATAATTAACCTATTAAAATATATGGTGATTTATAAAACAACCAAAAATCTTAATTAATTAAATCATTAGTACTAAAAACATGATCATCCAAAATAATAAAATAATGAAAGAGTAATATTTGAAAAAAAAATAACATAGCTAAACAAGAGGAAAATGATTTTTGAAGATAGGGAAAACCAAACCATTGAAATAGCCTTTCAGGAATTTTTATATTCATCGTTGTAAAAGTCGTTGTTATGAGCCCATTTTCAAAAACACTAATTTTTTTAAGAGAAATAAAATTAAACCCAAGCTTGTAAATGGATTTTTTTGGAAAAAAAATCGCACATAATTAATAGATAAAATCATTTAAAGTGTATAGTCTTTTGAAAAAGTTGATTGAATGTGAAATTGTATGACTTAAATATGAATTTTAATGTACCATGAACCTTACCTTTAAACTCTATATCCCAGAATATGAATTAACCTCTAATATCTAAAGATAAATATTTAATATACATATATTTAAACATTATTAATATAAATTATAATTTATATTCTCCATTAATAACAATTATCTTATTATATTAGACTATTTTAATCTATTTTCATTATCTTGTGCTAAAAATCATTACCATATTAAACCTAGATAATAAAAATTATTTCAATCTTCCATTTTATCCCAAATATAACAAATCAATAAAAAAATTAACTATTATATTATTTATTTTTATATAAAACCTTCTCATTATAAAATAAAATATTGTTGGAGTTTTTTCATGTTTCATGAAAATGAAAACACTGATCAACTATTTTTGGGTTATTTACTTATATTTAAAAATTACCTTATAATAACAATTATTTTTTAATGTTGTCTAAAAAGAACTGTATTACTGATATATATATATATATAAAAATTATTTATATATTATATACATAGGAACTATAAAATAAAACTATTAATGAATGGATGTGAAGGAAAACAAAAGGCATTTATTTGTGGAGTTCATAGTCAACACAAGGCATGGTTAGTGTTTTCTTTACTAAACAAATTACAGGGGTTAAGCTGTATAATTATTTCCATTTATGAAACATAAATAAATTATATTATTCATATTTATCTATGAGAACTATCATTATTACTATACATCAGTGGTTGTGATGAAAATTAGATAGCATCTCTTTATGGAGGTGGTAATCCACATACATGCACTAACAGAAATTATATTTATTAATAGATATAAGGGAATAAAATTTATTTTACCATTGTTATAATAACATACCAACACACTAATTATGATTGTGTTATTATTATACTATGTTTATGGTATATTTATAAAATAATCAATAATAAATAATGTTATTAAAATATAATACCTACATTGAGAAATTATGCATCCTCTTGATGAAGACCGTAGATTTGAAATACTAAGGAAAATTTTTGTTGACTAGGGAAAATAAATAAATTAAAGGATATCAATAAGGGGAAATTTTTTATAGGATCATGAAATTTTCTAAATATGATTGAATTATTGAAATGGTGGAAGTAATCCCCTTTTATAAGTTAAGAAGATGGAATTTTTCCTGGAAAATAATGATATGTAAAGGCAATGAATAGAATGTAATGAATATCAGGCGAATTAGGTGAGGGAGGGTTAAAATGAGATGTGGGTAATAATTTAAAACATAAAAATTTATTTATAGATGGTCAAAAGTTAACGATAATTTTGGAAAATCTATGCCACCTTATATTATAAATTTAAACAGTTATTATTCTTAATTAAATATTAATCATGTCAATTATTTTATTTCAAAATATATGTGTATTCCCATATTAAAAAATTTCAATATCCAAATTGTAAATTTTTTATCCATTTAATAAAATTCGTTAGAAAATATAAGAAAATGTAATTTTAAATAAAGCACGCATAATACAGAAAAAAATAAATAAAAGTGTGTTTTTAAACATTAAAATTATTTATAATATAAATTTTTTATGCTTTCAAATATTTATTGTATTAATTACTTAATTATAAAACAAATAATTGGTATGTGTATTTAAATAATTTCCAAAACCAACAGTCTCAATGAAAAGATTGATTTGAATGAAATGAATGAAAATAGGTTTTAAATTGTAATAAAATCGTTCTTAATCACAAAAAAATTAATAATAGAATTTATAATTTCTATATAATATTTTATATTTAATAATTATACACATAAAATATATAATTTATCAACAAAATTTTATGACAATTTCATGTATTGAAAAATTGATTAGAGTCTATGTTTTAATAAAAACTTTATTTTTTACTATTCAACTCAAACATAAATGATGCTATAAATATTCCAAAAATTAACTTGATTATTATATTATAATGATAAATCCTAAAATGTGGTTCATTTTGTCCAACGATGTTTCTAAAAGTGATAAAATTGTTTTGGATATAAGTATACATAATGTTTCTAAGAATCAATTATTTCTAGGTATAAAATGACCATTGTTTTATTTTACAAATTTATATAGTTTTTAAAAATTTGATTATTTTTGTGATAACTACCAATTTAATGGTGATACTAGTAATATAGGTATGCATTTTTTTTAGTGTTGTGTGTTAGACGAGCTACTAACACAATACTGAATTAATGAAATATAAGTACTAAAATCATGGGTCCTTATAGAAGATTCTATTTTTTGTTTAGAATCAAAAAAATGTCAGATGCTGATTATATGAAATGAAAAATATGTTAGTAGAAAGCATAAAATTCATTGTCAAACTAAAAATGATGAAAACACTATCCTCTAATGCTACCAAATATAATCCAACTCATCCTCCTCACTAACAATAACTACGCTATCATCATGATGTATGAAGTAATATAATTGAAAAAACATTGAAAATACATGAAATAATGTATAATATTTTAATTGGGATAATTTATATAGGAATTTTATTTTCACCCAATAGAAAAACAATTGTACTTTTGTGGTGATTAATATGACATATGTGGTGATTTTTAATATCCATTATTATTACTTCTCCAAAAATCACATGTTTGGATAAAAACATTGAATGAATTAAATTAAAAAATTATTACTTATATTAATATAAAATGGGTGAGTAAAGCCTCATAATATCATGGTTTAAGATTCGTCAATCACTAATGCACCACATAATCAATAATGATAATTTCATGATGACCTCTATATAAATGCAATGAGATTTGATGATTATATGTTAAGAAAATTGGAAAACTACATATAATAAAATATTAGAGAATAAATAAATCCACAAAATATAACCCCAATTCCCCATAAAGTAACCATTGATATAGGTTTATCTTTATTTCCTTCCAATATTCAATGAATCAATTTTACATAGAAATTTTTTATATATAAGGGTTCCTTATGAGAACCCATATTAGTTCAAACCTTATGAAATTCAATTTTTTTCATTGAAATAACAGTATTTGATGTCTAGAAATCATCACTTTGAAGATAGAAACAATTTCACTAAATTTAATATTCAACCAAATAGGGGCCAAAAAGTATTATTTTTAATTTTGACGACCAATAATTTAGAATATACATACACTTCTCCTGGAGTAGGATGTAGAGAATATGGAATGTCATGTAATGGCTGGCCCCATTTTTTAGGAATTATTCAAGATGAAATCACATATTTTTCCAATATTTGAATACTAGAATTATAAAAAGATTGATTTTAATTACAATATGATATATAATCATCTATGATTTATTTAGATTTTATTATTATTGTATATTAGTTTTCATAGAGACAAAAAAATGTTCTTTCTTAGATTGTTTATAGACCATCTTATCTTATAAATAAAATAATATAGATAATTCCTAATTCTCTTTAAATGATGGGTTTCTATTTAATGAAATTATATCCCCTAATACAAATTCTATTTAATAGTAATTAACTAAGAATAAAACACCCCTACCTCAAAATTTCAACATGTTGAAGAATATCACTATCGCCCCTAGAAGGAATTCAATCACGAACCCATATTATCTCTCAAAAGTAATCATGTATTATGTATTTGAATATCATTTAGGACCAAAAAAACTGTTAAATATGGACTTATATTTGGGACATATCACAAAGAGATAGATTCCATTAAATGTAAGGTGGAAATTATTTTTATGAGGCATTACTTGGTGACTAAAATTCAAGAGAACATTCAATACATTTATACATCTAGAAAGCATGATGTGTGTGAATTCACTAAGCCATCATGGATAATGGATATGAAATCAACCATTACCTTTTATGGAATTGATTTGTGTGATTTCTCATAAAAATGAATCAAAATAAAGATTTTTTTAATTTAATTAATTATAATGATATATAATATATGGTCAATGACATAAGGAGGCCACTCAAAATCATTGAATTTTTTATTATCACTATTTTTTATAGAAGAAATAAAATAATGATATCAATAATAATATATAAAATGGTGGATTAATAAATAAATACATATAAAAATTAGAAAAATGTAGTATATATACAAGAATCATAAAGTTAATAAAATTAAAAAAGAATTATTTCAGTCACATTGATAAATATATTTTATAATTTTTATTGTATTGGTGAAATTATAAATAACATTTCTCAAGGAAAACACATCATAAAAATCAAGAAATAATCATCTGTACATTAATATTAAGGTATTTATCATATTAATAAACTATAAAGAGAAATGATTATGCATTTTCATCTTAATATACAATAATTTACATAAATTATTCAATACATAGACTTAAATAAAAAAATTACGGATAAAATATTTTTTATATTAAAAATATAATAATGATGATGATAACATAAGAATATTCAATCACTTTGCTCTCATACTAATGTATCTCAAAATATCAGTAGTTTATTTATAATAATTATGTAAAAAAATATCTAATAAAAATATATAGAATAATTAATTGGAAGTAAAAATATAATTTTATTTTCATAAATATATGGATCCATGTAGCATAACACACCATGGTTGAAGAAAAAAACACAAAACATCAATTCAATAACTCGTGAAAAATTAAAATTAAATAGAATAGTTTTGAACCCTAAACTAAATTCAGTGTGAAATCCTAAAATCAACATCATTTAGGACCCCCACCCCATTACAAATAAAGGGAATTTGTATTTTAAATATATAAAAATCTAGTTTGATTCGATATGAAATAGTGTGTCAATCATGGATCAAGTTATATGATCCTATAATATATTATCATGGTTCTATGTTTTCCCATAATTTCTATTTCATTTGAAACAGGCATTATCTAACATCACCATTCTTTAACTATCATTTCAATATCATTAATTTCTTCAAACATAAATTAATCACCACTATCAATAATTGATATGGAAATATTTTTAGTCTATAAGGATCAGATAATGTATTCTATAAGATGAATTGTTGAGTTGAAATTCAGTTATATATATCTCTCTTAAATATTCCCTATGACCCAATGTTTTTCTTAATACATAAGTTGATGAAATTATTTTTTATTAGGTTAATTATTCCAATAGAAAATAAAATAAATTTTAAATATTCAATTGATCACCATACTATAATCAGAATACATTAACATATCAAAAAATCATGACAAAACTGGAACCATTAGAGCATGCATAGACAACAATTAGAATAGTCTGCCACCATTATCCCTCTTCTAATAGCCCAATGACTGGTGACTATAATTGAGTAGGCATATCACAAACTTGGAATGTATTAGAATAATTTTCCTTCACAAACACACACAAGAATATCCATACATACTATTGTAATTCAGACATGTAAAGAACCAGAATAATAAACATGTGAATAATCTATAATTACCCATAATAGAGCACAACTGTATATAACCAATGTATAAAAGGAATTAATATGGGAATAACGACCATAAATTATGTCTAATATGAAAAATATTGTGATTATTAGTCTAGAAAAAAACCTCTAGTATGGCCAAAATACAACTTATAGTGTATCTGAGAAATATTACACACCACCCACATCATGCCCACCTAGAAATATATCGAACATCTTATAATCTACATAATACATGAAACATTTAGTAATATCCCATTTAAGGGATAGAATATACCTACCCATTAAGACATAGAAAAATAAGTATGTTATAACACATTAATAGAGAGATATTATGGAACTAAAATTAAATGGGTAAATAAGGGAGAACTATGATATATTCATTGAAGATATAAATTTACTCCAGTAATGTCCCAGACTACATAGCTAGGCAAATGGTCAAAATCCTACATGCCATGTCATATATATTTTCTATATAATTTTGATTCATTAGACCTATATAGATATTCTAAAATGGAATACACATCTATAAAAGACACCATAGAGGAGGGAATTAATATCTTAGAGAAGGTATCATGCCCTAACCACTGGGGGTATTTTTTCCCCACTAGAGTTCAAATCAAAGATTGAAGATCGCACACTAGGCCACATGAGGAAAACTACATCCACCTTTACATTCATGTATGAGGGGATCACATATCCATATGTTAGTAATTTAATACATGAAAAATTTTAGGGAAAATGAATAGATGATCTCAACCCCATGCCTAAATGGGTGGGGTGGGTGATAATCGATTATTTTTTAGATTGAACCTTAGGAAATGGATCGTGTTTCCATATTTGAAGTGATTTTAACCACATATGTTTTAGTTATGTATTAATTTTTTAATAAATACTATGTATTAGAGAATTCTCCACATGAAACACAACTACAAAAAATATAGACCATTTTAAGGTTTTGTAGAATTAGAATTTATAAACAGTGGTAGCTGAATAAGGAAATACACACACACTCACACACATATATATATATAACAAAATAAGAAAGAATCCACTTTAAATATTGACTCAACTAGTGCATGTAAGAAAATAATAAAATCATTCATTATAAAAGTCACTTATTTATAGTATATTACATTTTTATGGATAAAGCATCATTACTAGTTTAATTATAAATTTATAGGAAATCTGAAGAAGAATAAATAGTATACCAAAAAAATCATGAAAAACCCATTTTCCCTATATTTGATGGTTTAAAATCAAATCTATAAACATTTGGATTTTTTTGGGAAAATATTATCATATTGTTTGTATTTATCATGTAAATGTTATTATAGGATGAATTGTTGGAAATTTTCTTAAATAGTTTTTTTCAGTGAATAGTGTGAGATACATTTTTTTTAAATTTCATTTGTTTAGGGAAATTATTAATTTATAAAAATGATTTTTAAATTTATGAAACCGTTTTTTAGAAAAATATGAATTTTACTTATTATATTATAAATTTAAAAATATTTATTCTGGTTTCCAAAACTATATTTAATATATTAGAGCATAAAAAATAGTATTCTCATGAAAGTGTTATTAATATATTGTATACTTATTATTTTAAAATTAATAATCACTACATTTTTAAATTTAGTGAAATTAAATAGATATTAATCTTTGAATTAGTAGGCCAAAATTATATAATAATGACTTTTTAAAACATAAAAGATAAATTACATGTATAAAAACACATAACTATGTGAAAAGATAAAATGTTAAATGTAAATAATGTAAGAATAAATGACCATAAAAATGTTGAAAAAATATAAATATTTTTTGGGGGGCTTATCATGACATTATAACTTCACCTCTATTATATGTATAAAAACACATAACTATGTGAAAAGATAAAATGTTAAATGTAAAGAATATAAGAACAAATGACCATAAAAATGTTGAAAAAAATAGAAATATTTTTTTGGGGGCTTATCATGACATTATAACTTCACCTCTCTATTATTTCTCAATTATGGGGCCACTTTATATGATAGTGACATACCATTATTAAAGATTTATGTATATTTACATAAAACTCATATATTATTACTTATAAAATGGGTTATCTTCTCTAAATATCCACTAAAACCACAACCACCTATGTTCAACCCATAATTTTCCAAACCATCTCAAAAACACTCCAATTGACCTTATAGAGGTTCTTATCTTCTCTAAAGTACATCAAAAAAACATTATCCCTATTTTCATATTATATAATCTAATTTGTATAGTTATTGAATCTCCCTATTAGGACTCAACATCCAGGGTAAGGGAAATAGTAACTAAAATTTCTATCATTGAGATATGTAGTTTGTCTATAATTTTACCATATATTCAATGATCTCCAATTACATTTGATCCCAACTTTTATCTCCATGTTGTAAATGAGTTCTTAATCAAAATCACCATCCATCGTTGATTTTATCTTACCTAAAATTATAATATTTTTGACATATTCTCATCCTATAATGTGTTGTTTTCTCTTAAATATAAATTACTTTCAAGACACAATTTTCACATAACAATAATTCTCTACATTCTAGTTTTTATATCATTATTTTTATCTATTCATGTATTCTCTATACTTTTCTTTTAATGGTTTGATTTGATGCTCCCTTTTACAATTTAGTATTAATTTTCTAGTTTATCTCAAAAGGGGTCTAATTTTGATGATGTTATTATTTATAAATCACCATCATTATGTTCTTATTAAGTTCTATTTTTTTGGATTTTGTATTAATTAACAAAGATTATGTTCTTTATTTTTGTGACACCTTTTGAAATTTAATGTGAAACCCAATATTATTCATCAGTACAAATGATGTAATGATTTAATGTTTTATTATTGAACACATTTTCCTAGTTTATAAGTATGTGATTAGTGGGACCCATATAACCATTCAATTACTTTTGTAAAGCTATACATCATTTGATATAATGGTTAGATGAGTTAGGATTCTTGATCCAAAATGGGAAATAACTTTTGATTCATAATATGTTATGGGAACCATGTTCTATTACTGATATGTTATAGGAAACATGATGTGATTATTGATCCATTTAGGGAAATATGTTTTTATTCATAACACACTATGGGAAATAGGTTGTAATTATAGATGCACAATTTTTTGATTCTATGAATAAGTTTGTTCCACAGTCCTTTGATATGAAACTAGGATATACTCCCTAGATCATGATGTAAATATTATGTTATTATAGTATTTATTCAATGTTATATAGTTTAACATATTAGATTTTTTTTATCTTATCTTTTCATATGAACCATATTTTGGCTTCTTGTTATTTTAATAAGATATTTTTCTCATGATTATTTTTTCTCATATGCTTCTGATGTCTTCCTCAGAAACATGTTTATATGTTTATTTGTATCATACTGGGAATTTTATATCACATTTTTATTATGTTATGATTACTCAGTGCATGAGGATGAGTTTAACTTATGATATAATAATATGAATACCCACTATAATGAAATTATGGGGAAATTTTCATAAGTGTTATAAAATAAGTTTCTTATGTAGAAAATTTCCAAAGACACTAAATTGCTCAAATATTAGTATTTTGAGTATATTTAGTAATATATTGTTATAATTAGGGAAAATGAAATATTATATCATTTTTCCCTGGGTCACCTCAATTTGTTTTAGAGGAGAAGGTTTAGTTATTTTTAAGAGACTGTATTAGTAAACATTCGTGTTTGGGATAGGGATCCTTAGTAGAAAACACAAGAGAATATACATAGTATAAGATTATAGCCTAAATTATTTTATAAATTCTTGATTAAGTTTTATTCCTTGTAGTACATCCTTGTCTGTATATGATAAAGTGTGTGTGGATGTGTCACACATGTATGTAGGGTTAATCACCACTAAAAGTGTTAGTTGAGAATTTACTCGACCATCACTCTGTTGCATGTTAAGTTAGCCTAAGACTACAAACTTGACTAGACACTCCCAGGGGATATTAATTGGTTATTCATATGATATTTAATAATTTATATGATTTAATGATTTTCTAATCAATTTTATGGATTTTAATATCAAATTTTTAGAGGTGAATTCATTATCGAAGATATTCCAATTACATTGGAATATACTAATGTATTTTAAGATGAACCCACTAGTCATCCCCTGGACAATGTGGTTGAGTTCTCAATTAATCATATACCTGGATCTATGAATTTATCAATGAGTCTATATAGAATAGCTTCTATTAAACTAGATTAAATAATAATGAAGTTAAAGGATAATTTGGACAAGGTTTTTATCCACTCAAGTTCTTCAACATAGGGGCCACCAATCATCTTTTTTAAACTAATGTAATATAAATGTTTTTTACATTGACTATTGTGAGAATAATAAGATCAAAATTAATAATAAATATCCATTACCCTATTTAAATGACCTACTATATCAAAAATGAGTATCTATGTACTTCCTAGTTATGGAACTTCGATTATGATATCATTAGATATGGTTCCAGTGGGAGGATATTTCCAAAAAACAGCTTTCTGAATAGAATATGGAAGGAATGTATTTCTAGTGATTTTATTTAGTATGTATAATTATGCTTCTATATTCATAGATCTAATGAATATAATATTTATTTACTTCAATTATAAATTAATGGTTGTCATTAAAGATAATATCACTATATACATAAGGGTAATAGAAGATAATGTAGATCATTTTTAGATTTTCTTTAATACATTGAAAAATGAGTGCATATATGTCAGATTTCATAAGTTTGGATTTTGGATTCAGATATATTATTCATTGTTCATGTAATTATAATAAATGAAATAGTATAAGATCCATCAAAGATAGAAGTTACCAAATAATATCCTAGACCTCACATTATGCCTAATCCTTAGTTTTCTTAGGTTATCCAGGAATTGTTAATGCTTTGTGAAAAATTTATCATGGATATTAATTGTAATAACAATTATAAAATAGAATTTTTATTGTTCCTTTGGATAGAATCCGTTGAAGAAACTTTCAAGAAACTAAAAAATAGTTTGTTCACTACAACTGTGAATAGACATTATAATAGCAGGGATGTATTTTAATATACAATAATTTTTGAAGAAAATGTTATATTGAATCTTCATATAGAATGATAAGGTATTTTATTATGCCTCATTATAATTAATTTTCCATAATATGAAGTATCAAAAACTTGATTTAGAGCTATAAATAGTGATCTTTGCATTAATGTTTTTGAAATATTATTTACATAGTGAATAGTGTGATGTTTTTATTAATCAAAATAATTTTAAATATATATTCAAAAATCATATTGGTTTTTAATAACCAAGATGGTGGTATGAAATAATAAAATACTATGAATTCATAATACAATACCACCCCATGAAGGAAAATAACGTGGTTTATTTCCTGACAAGAAAAGATATGCTACCCTATCCATGTAGAGGATGGAAAAATGAATAGTATACTTGGATTCAAAAATTTTGAATCATATAGTAATAACTAAATTTAAGAAATCTTTTCTTTCCCAAAAAAAATTATACAACCATTAATTCACATAATGATAAAAGAAGACAATAAATATAATGTAGTTTCATAAAAAATAGTAGTGAATACTTTGGAGTTTAACTTTAATAAAGATGGATTTATTAGTTTTTTAATATTGATATATATCCCATTTATGATGGAATTGAAGATGTGTCTCCTGGTTTATGAACAAAGATCATAAATATCATTTTATCAAAGAAGTATATAGATGTATACAGGCATAAAGAAACATCTGGTGGGATAGAAAAAAGGGTAAAATTGAAGAATACTTATCTCCAATATTGGTATTCGGATAAGTTAAATTTGAGTGAAAAAATTTCATGGGTAGTTTTAAACCATTATAAATACTGTTATGGAAATGGGAAAACATCACCATGCATTTAATCAAAGGAATCCACAAAACATTTAAATGAAATAATGTAGTTTGGTTTTAGTGGATCACCATACGAAGTAAGAATATTTTATTTCCATAAAATAATATTTTTTTCCCTTGAGAAACACACCAAGATATAAATAATATAATTGATAAGTCTATATTTAGTTCCCTTGGATACTATATTCTATCAGTATCTAAGGTTTACAATGACATTCTAGTGTAGTCTCTAGAATGAATTTTAAATAGAGATAAATTTTAGAACATATTTTATTCCTCATATGGATGGTCAATCTGAATGGATCATTCAAACTTCCGAGCCTATATTGAGACTTTTTTATGGATTTCCATTGATTTTGGGATTAATAAATCCACATGATAGATTTATTATATAAAAATAGTTTTTATTATATCATTTATATTGAACCATATGAGGCTCTTTATTGGAAGAGAAGTTGGAATCCAATATTTGAGGATGAAGCTTGTTAGAGGAAGCTTATAAGTACTGGACATGTATAAAAAATGATAGAGAAGGTGAAATCCATTCAATGGAATGTGAAGGTGGAATAATAGTGATAGAATATTTGTGAAGATAATCATCGATGATATGTCGAGTTTATAGTTAGTGATGAGGTGCTTATTTAAATATCTCTGTGGAAGAGGGTTCTTAGTTTTTGGAAGAAATTTATGTTTACACAAAGATAAATCAGTCCCTCTAAGATACTTTAGAATTTTTGGGTCACAAACCATTACTTATAACTCCCTCCATTCATCTATCAATTTAATGATATTTTTCACGTATCTGTTAGAAGGAAGAAAAAACCAGAACCATCTTATTTACTACATCAGAATCCATACAATTAGAACATAAACATTTATATGAGGAAATAAATGTGAAAATATTGAATGAAAGAAGAAAGTTATGGAAACACAAAACAACCCATATTTTAAAATTTCTATAGAGAAATAATATGTTTTAGTTGGTACATTGTATATTGAGGATTTGATGATTGAATGTACCATCACATGATTTATTCAAATGTAATAAAAACTTTTGGGGAAAATTATTTCCAATGGGGGTACAATGAAATTAATCATATTTTAGTAAATTATTCCTCCTTAAATAAATATCATCTTTTATATATTAATCCACAAACAATGCTTAAATAAAATTATATACCATTGTAAGGTACACATAGAGTTGGGAGGTTTAAATATTGGTAATAAAATTATAAAATATATGTATATCAAGAAAAAAATTCACTTTAATTATATACTCAAATAGTGAATCTATTCATCTAATAAAATATTTCATTAAAAAATATTTTTTTAAGTATATTATATAACATCCAAAAATTCTAAAAGAATAAAATTTAATTCAATAGTGTATGTGGCAAAAAAAACTTTAACATATAAGAGAATATAACATCCTGTGTCTTTGAAATACAATTTTTTAGGATTAATATATTTTCATAGATAGATTACAATACACACAAAAAATATTTTCTTTCTTATCTTGTGTTACACGAAATATCGATTTTTACCGAACAAAAATATATTATTAATATTATTATTTAAAATTATAGATATTACCAAGATTTTTTAATGGTATAAATGAATATTATTAACTATCATATTAAATTAAATGATATAAACATGTTTATTAATTATATATTTATTAGTAATAATGTAAGTATCGTTTAAAACAAAAATAAATGTTCTTTGAAAACATTATTTTTTCTAAAAGACAGATTATTATCACTTTGAAAACATAATTTAAAATTAATTATTAACAATTTTAGTAATTTATATTAAAAATAAACATAATTTATAAAATAATAATAACTTAATTATCTTTGGTTTATTTTTAGGGTATTTCTGAAAAGTTTCAATTTTTTATGAGTAGTGAAAATACTGAAAATTATTTAAAAATGCATCATCGTTTAACTAATTTAAAATAAAAAAATTATATTTTAAATTGGTTTTAAATTAATATTAGAAAAAATTAATATTAGTTAATCTAATTTAGATCATTTTAATTGTTTTCATATTGAATTTTTTAATAAATAATTTATAATCATATGATCATTTTCACTTGAAGGACATGTATTGTCATCAACTCCATGGGATTAATTTTAAATTAAATTTTGAAAATTATATGAATTGAATTTCAAAAAATGGATTTCAAATTAGGAATCAGCATAATTTATAATTTATAATAATTTAAACATAATTTTTTACCAAAATTAATAGTGAATGTAGTAAAAATTAATTACCATGGATAAGGTAAAATTAAGTTTACCAGGGGTTAAACTAAAAATATATCGGTGAAAATGACCTATAACCTTAAAAAACTATTTTATTTCCATATTTTGACCATTCATCATTTATGTTTCGATAATGGTCTATTTTAGAACCTTATGATATATGGAAAAACATGGTAGCACTCATTTATTTTCAAAAATATCATATTCGTCATCTCCCCCACTTATAAAAGGTCACCCCCGATACTCTCTATCTCACACCTTCAAACCAATTATTTCAGAAAAGAACTACCTAAATAACATCCCAACATCTTCTCCCTCATCCTAGAAGTCATTGTTTGTGAAGGAATCCATCATTTGAAGGATTTAGTTCAAACTTAAGGAGGATACCTAAATAATATGTAATGTTCGTCAAAGAGCATCTTTATGTTACTTGTTTTACACCTCCTTAAATTTTTAATAAAACATACTAATTTTAAAACCTCCACATATTCCTTATAATGGGATTTTTTATAATAAGGTAATGACCTAAATCCATCTCCACTTCCATCAAATGGGTTACAGAATTTTTGTTCATGTGTTTGGAGGGCTACCTCCTTGTGAACCGATGTCGTTCATTTTTTCCATTTCCACATCTCAAGGATGGGTATGATGATATATCTAAAGAAAAAAATATTTTATTTATAAAAAAATTATACATATAGATCAAATTCATCATTTATATCTTTTTACCTTATATTTTCTAGGAGATACAATAATGTTGGTTGTGTGCACGGTGGACTACCACATCACGAAGCGATGTGATTCATCTTTCACTAACACTTCACATGGAAGGTTATAAAGATGAAGCTAATGATTATAAGTGATATACATTATATAATTATGATATTAATGAAATAATTATAATTATATAAATATAACATATATCATTTTATTTCATTCATTTTCACTCACGTAAAGATGAGATCATCGTTTGTGTACGTCTGGACTACCACATGAACGAAGTGATGTGACTCTATTTTCATCACAAAAAATCATGGATAATATATATAAGTAAATAATATGATAATAATAATATTATGATCATTTTGTAAAGTTAATATGTTACTTACCTCATTTCCATAATGATCGGTGAAAAATGGAAGTGTTACTCATGTGTACATATGACCCACAATCTTCATGACCATAACATACATCATTTCTAATAACCATCATTAATGATTAATTTTAAAATTAAAATTGATTTAAAATAAGATAATAAGTCCTTATTTTTATTCTTAAGAAAAAATAACTATATATTATTTGCAAGAACCAGATAATTCATGACGAAATATGCATGAGAAAATAAGGAAAGTAACACCCAAAACATCCAAAATATTGAATGATTATTAATGTATGGGTGTTAATATGTTATAAAAAATATCATATTTTATGTTATAAATATTAATATGGTTCTTTAATAAGTTAATAAAACTTTTAAAACAACTATACTGGGGTTTAAATCACCTTCAACCAAAAAGAGGTCTATAGTTATGGAATTCGTCTCAATTTAATTTCATTGAGGAAAATTGTAATTTTATGCACCTAATTTCATTTATGTGGTGTATATATTGTCTCATTTTCATTAAATATCATGAATAATTCATAATTCATTATATTTTATGTTTTAATTTGAACTATTTCATCTAATTGGATTTAATTTAAATGTTAGCATGTGGTAAATAATTGTGTAACTCAATTTCTTTTTGATGGGTTATATTTCTCCTTTGTTGTCTTTGATATTATAATATTATGTTTGTAATGAATCTTGACTATATTTTTTTTATTTCTATTTGTTTTATTTGTACTTACTTTTGATATACATAATAGATTCATTTCATAATTCTAACTTCAACATTATGGTCATTTGAAGGGTTATTTCACAATCTCATTCTAATTGAGATTGTTTATTATTTAATTTTAGTTGAAGGAAATTATTCAATATTTGCCTAATAAACCAATTTTATTTTCTTATCCTTTGGTTTTTCATGATATTTTCATATAATAGTACCATTTTTCACTAATTGGTACTTAAATGTTTTTATAAAATGTATTTAAGAAAATCCTACATCATTTCACATTTCTGTCGAAAATGTATTTTCTTCCAAAAAATTTTTTTATAAAAATTTTTTTTAAAAAGTTTTAAATCATTTAAAAATTATTTAACAAATGAATTTACATCCATTATTACCCTTTAAAATTTTATTTCAAATGAATCTTATTTCATTTTCAAAATATATCTTGTTCGGTTTTTTAAGAAATTGTTAAAGGAATCTTCCTGTCGTTTTATACACAAGTCGCATTCCTAAAAGTTTTACGGTGAAAAAGACATTTTATTTTTATTGTTATGAAATTTAATGAATTATTTGTTTTCATGACCATCATTTATTTTATGCTTCCTATTAATTTTTACAATGATCTTTTTGAAGAAATTTTATTTAAAAGTGATTTTCAAATAAGAGGATTTTCAAAATGATTTTCAAAATGAAAAGCGTATTTTCCACAAGAAAGTTTTTAAATATATTTTTATTAAATTTATTTTAATAAATGAAAAAACTATATTCATACTCAAATGGGTAAATATTTTATTGATACCATCTATAATCTTCCTCTGGATGGTTTATGATCATATTGAACAAGGAATGTATTGACATTTACTTTCATGGGTCTTTTCTATAGTCATTAACATCCCCTTGGATTATTATTATTTTTCTGATTATTGTTTATTAAATTTACACTAAATATTCATATTATTGTTCAGGGATATGTTTATTTTGTAAACCGTATATCAATTATACATATGGTGTTCTATAATGAATTTTATTTTTTAACTAGGAAAAAATTGATAAATCAATATTCTTTAGTCAATAAGGATAATTTATAAGGAACATTGTTTATGAATTAAATCGATTATTCAATATATAATGTAGATACCCAAAGCTTGACGTACATTTATATTACATTACTTTTGGGGAATACTTAGTACATAACAAAAACACACACACAAGGATCGTAATAGTTTAGTGTCTTTGGAAACTCGGAATATAATCTTCTAATCATGGTGAAAGATCTTCAAAATCTCCCATAAAGATCTTCCTTTTTTTTTACCTAAAACCTTTATTTATATCCTAGGGAAAATAAAACATAAAAGGGTGAGCTCAAATTCTCAGTAAGGGTAAACAAAAGAAATATCAATCACATCATTTTCATAAGAACATAACATTTTGGAAATCTTAACCTGCAAAAGAGAGTATAATTTCATAACATGGCATAAATCATAGTAGTGAAATGAAATCCCAATAATCATAACTTAAAACATGAAACTTTGTGGCATACACACATAATCATATAGAATCATATCTTATTAGTCAAGACTCATTGCCAAGACTATCTTAGTGGACAAAGTCCATTTCTGAACCGAGTCACACTCATTTCAGTCCTGTTTCACTGAACCGGTATAACCTACCATTCCAGCCATGTCTATCTCATGAGATATAAAATCTTTACCCAATGCATTGGAGGGAGATATAGGTCCCACCCATCTCATAATGATACCATTCTTATGTGTGCCACAAAATCTTAAAACATACATCATTGAATAACCCATGTAATAAAAATGGGAATCTTAAACATCGTGACATCATAAAACAATTCATATAAGATAAAGGAATTCATAAAAATATTTCCATCACAACATAATCAAATCAATGTAATAATAGGGATAAAAACAGAACCTTTATTATCTTATATGGAAAATAATTTTGATAAAACACTTGAACTTCATTCTTGAGGAAAATATCCTTTCTACTTCAAAAACACTTTTCCTTTCTTAAAATGTCGTACAATTATAAACTAAAAGAAGTTGATTAAAAATAAACATGAAAACTTGTAAAGGAAGCTTCTTTGAAATAATTTTTTAAAAATCCAGTCATGCCGTATAATTTAAAAAAACATTCTTCTCGTACTTTTGTCAGAAAAGTCAAAAAGTACCTCGTACGAAAAACGACAAAAGATTCCTTTCATATCTTTTACTAAAAACTCACCGAAGGGTAAAATTGGATTTAAATAATTGTATTTGGATGGAAATAATATTACATATTGAGGAAACATGGATTTGGATGATAAAATACACCCCAGTAAATTTCAAAGTATAAACAATCTCGGATAAAAATTGAGATTGCGAGATTTTCCCTTACCTTAGGTCCGACTTGCTTTGTAAGTGTCCGAACCTCCTGTATAATGATTTAAATAATATTATTGACTTATTACAGAATCATATTCATTGTTATGATATCATATATGGTTCACTTATGACTTTATATTACTCGTTCTTTTGTAAATTCCATGTTAAAGAGTGTTTTGGGTAAAATTGTTTCATTTATCGTCCGTGTTTTGACTTGTAATTATTCATATGATTACTTAGATAATGATTACTTAATTCCAGAATATAAAACATGATTTATATATATATATATATTCAGAATATACATATATATAATAAATCAGAAAATGGAAAGAAATACTCCGTTCATGGAGATGGTAGGCCGTACGTATGCATGAACGCTGTTTTCGTTTCCTTATTGAGTTGAACGGAATTAAGTAGATGACATTCATATATATACACATAAATCCAGTATCATTATTATGTCATATATTTCATGATTACTTATTATATATACTTTATAATCATTCATGAATGGTTTAAAGTGGAGAATGAATCTCATCGCGTCGTGGAGACGGTAGTCCGTACGTACACACGAGCGATGATATCGTTCTCATGATCGTGGGACTGTATTGGAGTGTATGTATACTATTTCAGAATCAATATCACTTTAAAATAATAATATATAGTTATTATTTACACCATTATACCCATCCAAGTAAGGTGGTGGTGGAAAATAGATTTCACCATGGCGTGGAGACTGTATTCCGTACGTACGCACGCGTGGTGATTTCGTTTTTCGTAGGATGGATAGATGGTGAAATAGGATTGTCATACTTATAATAACATATCAGTATATTAGTGATACTGATGTTATTACTTCATAATGAAACAACCTAAGAAGAAGAAGTGGAAGAAGAAATAAAGGTGAAAGAATCGGTAACGGAAATTACCTCTTCTTTGAAGCGCCTCTTTGAGACCTCCACGTAGGGAACTAAAATTGGTCTTTGAGGAAGACCAGAACCTCTAGGATGTTTCTAGGGAAGTGGAGAAGAGAATTTGGCAGGGTTTTTCCGAGTTGTAAGGCTCAAAGTTGTGTGAGGAAGAGAGGGAGGAGGTGCCCTTTTATAAGGGAGGAAAGGGGCACCTTTGGAATAACTAAAAATATTATTTTATTATAAAGTCAAGTTCGGTTTTAAATATCTCCAAATTAATTTATTTCGAGGCTAAGGTGGGGATGGGTCGAAATACTCTCATCCAATAGAATTTAGACAAGTTTAGGTTCCTATTTCAACCTTATCATTTAGATTTAACATTAAGATAAATAATTTTACTTTTACCGTGTCTTCTTGTGTTCTTACACTATAAGGTTAATAAACATACTATAAGAAGCCAAACGAACCCCAAGTTGTTTATTATTAATATATATAACCTTATCTAAGTTATTTGGTCGAACCTTATATTTTTAGGAATAAAATAACAATTAATAATATAATATTTGTTTTAAAAACTATTTTATGTCAATTTTGACACTATTTAGTAATTGATTTTTGTGAAAATCATAACAGAATGATAAGTTCAAACAAAGTTAATTAAATCAATACTAACATGTCATATTATCCTATAAAATTATTTTAATTCATAAAAAGTTTGAAATTATATTTATTTGGGTATTTATAACATCAATTATGTCAATATTTCATTAATAAGATATTACTGCATCATCGTTGTGTCATAAATAAAGTAAATTATTTAATGTCTAAAAATTAAAAATAAAATACCATTATGTAGGAAATCGTTTTAGATTTCTAATGAATATTTATAGTCGAATTTATCTTATCTATAACCCTATATTAAAAATGATTTATTAAATAAACTTTGATTTTAACTCTTTTAACTCTTCTTTGAATTAAATAATAATAAATGTCCTAATCTAATTAAAGTGGGCCTAAATGGTCATATTTTATTCCTAAGTTTGTTTTTGGTCGAATTACACTTATCCAATAGAATTAGGACATGTTTTAGGGTAATAATAATATCATTTTTACCCTTAATTACCCTATTTACTTTTAACCGTGGTAAATAAAAGTAAAAAGTTACTATTCACCAAAAATTATTTTCATCTCATTGAACCACATTTTACTTACTGACATCAACCGTGTCTCTCGAATTTTTGAAATTTCACTCACAGAAGCGGTAAAATTAAGTTTTATGAAAAATTCAGTTTTTTTTAACTACCACTTAGTGGTTTTACTATTCATCAAAAATTGAAAGTTTTCAGAAAAATACAAAAAATTAGGCCTAAGCTATATTTGATATTATGAACTCAAAAATGATTTCTATTTTACCAAATTCAAAACATATCAGTTTCATTAATTAATTTAAAAATTAATTTTCGTCGTCAAAACAAAAGGCGTGTTTTTAAGAGATAATAACTATCAAAAGATTGACACTTGTTTATAACTGGTTTAAATATCAAATTACATCCAATGACCAACATTGTATTAAATTGTAAAAATATATTCTAAATATACTTTAAAACCACTCAAATTAATAATTTATCACTATTAATTATTTCGATTGAAAAATTTGTTTTTAATTAAAATTTAGTAATTTTCACTATTCATCAAAATACGAAAGTTATCTGAAAATCACCAAAATTTCACCCTAAGCTAATTTCGATATTCCGAATCCAAAAAATGAAGTCCATTTTGAAAAATATAATTTACAAAATTTCAAAAAGTGGTTATTACTATTCATAACGTCTAGTTTTAATAATATTTTAATAGCATATCGTTGTTTAGTGAAACTTGGTGTTGCGTACAACACACGCTATCGTGGAAGGTCGCGATTGCGTGTAATTCAAGCCATGTCAGAGATATGTGTTGTGAAAGCTCCTTTTGGTGTAGCGTATAACACAAGACATTAATGAAAAGAATATTTTTCATAAAATATTGGGGTGTTACATTCTACCCCCCTTAAAATGAATTTCGCCCTCGAAATTCGTCGGGGTTATAAATGGTTTACTATTCGAAAGTTTCTTTAATAGAAACCCACATCGTAAAAAGGAATACCAAAACCAATCTTTAAAAACAAAAGTATGAAACGTAATGGTTACCCAAATAAACTAATCACTGGGTTTCCACATAGGTGAAAATATGGATATGGAAGAGAAATCTAACCATCATGTTCTGATGGAGAGTAGTAGAGAACATGGTTATGGAAAAGCCAGCAATCACAAAGCCATATATTTGTGACGATCTAAGGTACCATCTGATTCATCAGATATAAGAGCACTAGGACAACATTTTTTGGTTTTCAAGATCGTTTCCCTAAAGTTGATGAAATTGGAATTAGAAGAAATACTTTCGTGATTTCTATATAGTCTCACCATTGGTCGTTCTTTGGACAATTTCCACTTCATCTCTTAAAGAAATGAAGTTGAATTTGTCATTCGTGATGTGTTAGCATATCATATGATATAATAATGGGTCATTCCATCTGTCTCAAACAAAAGGTTAGAAAAGTTATCAAAAAATACATAAGTCCATCTATAGTGAGATTAATGATATATGGTTCCTAAAATGGACTTATACTTCATATATAATACTTCTTAATATAATAAAACTAGTTTATACTAAACAGGGACTTCCTGTAGGCCAGTGGTAGGAGATAAAGGCCAGTCGCACTTCAGTTGTGGGTTCAATTCCCACAGCCTTGTTCGACGCGATGGGTTGTCGCCCGTCCTGCAGGTTGTCCTTTTTCTAAAACTACATTACTATAACATCACATAAATAATATCAAAAAAAGTTCTATCCTTAAACAATACTAACTTATGGTTAACATAATCCATTCCAATCTTTAGGCTTATCTAAAATACTTCGGTCCAAGCTCATAGTATAAAGAAAACGATAACTTGAACTGTCGTCAACCAAGCATGTGAATACCATCATTTATCCGCCATATATCTTGTTGGTCACTCTCCAATCATGTGAATACCTTAATGATGTATTCTCTTGAAAAATAAATACCCATTAAACCTTAGTGAAAACATGAATGCTGTCAAATGTTAACTCTTTCCACATACCAAAATCCAAAAATTCTATATACTCAAACCATGATATAACCTTCTCCTTATATCAGTCATGAGCCCATGAATACTATCAAACATTTAATTTTCTCCTTATCCCTTCATTATGCGCATATCATCTACATTCCAAAAATATCTGAATAACCTTTCATGGATACTGGTAACATTAATCATACACTTTCAAAACTCAAGGAAAGACAACAGTGTAACAATCCTTAGATGTCTCTTTATTCCATAGTACCATGAGATTACTTATACAACATTACACATGATAAACATGTAATCATTCCACTACATTCTTAAACCATTGACCGAGCTTCAACAATTCTTTCATCTCACATATCATTTGTATTCTCTTCATCATCATCCACATAAATACTACCCATACGACCATACTGATTCTCTTCATGAGACTTTCCCTTAGGGCATTGGTTCGCATAATTCCCGTACATTCCACATTTAAAACATTTAACCATTGTTGATGTCGTAGCAATACCATTATCCTCATCCCTGGTGTTAACTGAACCTTTTCCTTTGCACTTTCTGGCTTTGTGTCCTTCTTTTCCACACCCAAAGCATCTTCCAGTTCCTTTGAAACATTCTCCTTGATGCCTCTTCCCACATGATTTACATATGGGAAATTGAACTTTCTTTCCTCTATGATCATCATGAAACTCCATCTTTCTCTTATTAGCCGAGTCAGGAAACTTGCCAAATTTTACATTATTGATCATATTATGAGATTGATGATTCGACATAATAATGATGTTTGGACTTCCAAATCCCATTTCATTTGGTTTCTCATGAAAAATATCATTCCATTGTCCATCATATCCTCCATTATCATGAATAATCTTGTTTCCAGCCATCTTCTAAAACCCAAAAAGAATAGTGTGAGAGGCAAAAATCATAATAAAGGGGAAGTAACTTCAATATCTAACATCTTAGGTTAAATTCTATGATCGTTACCATAGTTCTATGACTATATCCTATACGTATACTTACCCTTAGGGGCATCCCTAGACATACCTTAGAAATATCTCTAGGGATCTCACTAACGTTTTCGCATCCTAGTTTCCAAAGGTTGACTAAACCTTTCCTCTGATACCAACTGTAGAGACCCAAAGCTTGACGTACATGGATATTACATTACTTTTGAGGAATACTTAGTACATAACAAAAACACACACACAAGGATCATAATAGTTTAGTGTCTTTGGAAACTCGGAATATAATCTTCTAATCGTGGTGAAAGATCTTCAACATCTCCCATAAAGATCTTCCTTTTTTTTATACCTAAAACCTTTCTTTATATCCTGGGGAAAATAAAACATAAAAGGGTGAGCTCAAATGCTCAGTAAGGGTAAACAAAAGAAATATCAATCACATCATTTTCATAAGAACATAACATTTTGGAAATCTTAACCTGCAAAAGAGAGCATAATTTCATAACATGGGATAAATCATAGTAGTGAAATGAAATCCCAATAATCATAACTTAAAACATGAAACTTTGTGTCATACATACATAATCATATAGAATCATATCTTATTAGTCAAGACTCATTACCAAGACTATCTTAGTGGACAAAGTCCATTTCTGAACCGAGTCACCCTCGTTTCAGTCCTGTTTCACTGAACCGGTATAACCTACCATTCCAGCCATGTCTATCTCATGAGATATAAAATCTTTACCCAATGCATTGGAGGGAGATATAGGTCCCACCCATCTCATAATGATACCATTCTTATGTGTGCCACAAAATCTTAAAACATACATCATTGAATAACCCATGTAATAAAAATGGGAATCTTAAACATCGTGACATCATAAAATAATTCATATAAGATAAAGGAATTCAGAAAAATATTTCCATCACAACATAATCAAATCAATGTAATAATAGGGATAAAAACAGAACCCTTTATTATCTTAGATGCAAAATAATTTTGATAAAACACTTGAACTTCATTCTTGAGGAAAATATCCTTTCTACTTCAAAAACACTTTTCCTTTCTTAAAATGTCGTACAATTATAAACTAAAAGAAGTTGATTAAAAATAAACTTGAAAACTTGTAAAGGAAGCTTCTTTGAAATAATTTTTTAAAAATCCATTCATGTCGTATAATTTAAAAAAACATTCTTCTCGTACTTTTGTTGGAAAAGTCAAAAAGTACCTCGTACGAAAAACGACAAAAGATTCTTTTCATATCTTTTACTAAAAACTCACCTAAGGGTAAAATTGGATTTAAATAATTGTAGTTGGATGGAAATAATATTACATATTGAAGAAACATGGATTTGGATGATAAAATACACCCCAGTAAATTTCAAAGTATAAACAATCTCGGATAAAAATTGAGATTGCGAGATTTTCCCTTACCTTAGGTCCAACTTGCTTTGTAAGTGTCCGAACCTCCTGTATAATGATTTAAATAATGTTATTGACTTATTACAGAATCATATTCATTGTTATGATATCATATATGGTTCACTTATGACTTTATATTACCCGTTCTTTTGTAAATTCCATGTTAAAGAGCGTTTTGGGTAAAATTGTTTCATTTATCGTTCGTGTTTTGACTTGTAATTATTCATATGATTACTTAGATCATGATTACTTAATTCCATAATATAAAACATGATTTATATATATATATATTCAGAATATACATATATATAATAAATCAGAAATTGGAAAGAAATACACCGTTCATGGAGACGGTAGGTCGTACGTACGCATGAACGCTGTTTTCGTTTCCTTATTGAGTTGAACGAAATTAAGTAGATGACATTCATATATATACACATAAATCTAGTATCATTATTATGTCATATATTTCAGGATTACTTATTATATATACTTTATAATCATTCATGAATGGTTTAAAGTGGAGAATGAATCTCATCGCGTCGTGGAGACGGTAGTCCGTACGTACGCACGAGCGATGATATCGTTCTCATGATCGTGGGACTGTATTGGAGTGTATGTATACTATTTCAGAATCAATATAACTTTAACATAATAATATATAGTTATTATTTACACCATTATACCCATCCAAGTAAGGTGGTGGTGGAAAATAGATTTCACCACGGCGTGGAGACAGTATTCCGTATGTACGCACGCGCGGTGATTTCGTTTTCCGTAGGATGGATAGATGGTGAAATAGGATTGTCATACTTATAATAACATATCAGTATATTAGTGATACTGATTTTATTACTTCATAGTGAAACAACCTAAGAAGAAGAAGTGGAAGAAGAAATAAAGGTGAAAGAATCGGTAACGGAAATTACCTCTTCTTTGAAGCGCCTCTTTGAGACCTCCTCTTAGGGCACTAAAATTGGTCTTTGAGGAAGACCAGAACCTCTAGGATGTTGCTAGGGAAGTGGAGAAGAGAATTTGGCAGGGTTTGTCCGAGCTTGAAGGCTCAAAGTTGTGTGAGGAAGAGAGGGAGGAAGTGCCCTTTTATAAGGGAGGAAAGGGGCACCTTTGGAATAACTAAAAATATTATTTTATTATAAAGTCAAGTTCGGTTTTAAATAGCTCCAAATTGATTTATTTCAAGGCTAAGGTAGGGATGGATCTAAATCCTCTCATAAAATAGAATTTAGACAAGTTTAGGTTCCTATTTAAACCTTATCATTTAGATTTAACATTAAGTTAAATAATTTTACTTTTACCGTGTCTTCTTGTGTTCTTACACTATAAGGTTAATAAACTTACTATAAGAAGCCAAACGAACCACAAGTTGTTTATTATTAATATATATAACCATATCTAAGTCATTTGGCCGAAACTTAGATTTTTAGGAATAAAATAACAATTAATAATATAATATTTGTTTTAAAAACTATTTTATGTCAATTTTGACACTATTTAGTAATTGATTTTTGTGAAAATCATAACAGAATGATAAGTTCAAACAAAGTTAATTAAATCAATACTAACATGTCATATTATCATATAAAATTAGTGGAATTCATAAAAAGTCTCAAATTATATTTATTTGGGTATTTATAACATCAATTATGTCAATATTTCATTAATAAGATAATTACTGCAACATCGTTGTGTCATAAATAAATTAAATTATTTAATTTCTAAAAATTACAAATAAAATACCATTATGTAGGAAATCGTTTTAGCTTTATAATGAATATTTATAGTCGAATTTATCTTATGTATAACCCTATATTAAAAATGATTTATTAAATAAACTTTGATTTTAACTCTTTTAACTCTTCTTTGAATTAAATAATAATAAATGTCCTAATCTAATTCAAGTGGGCCTAAATGGTCATATTTTATTCCTAAGTTTGTTTTTGGTTGAATTACACTTATCGAATAGAATTAGGACATGTGTTAGGGTAATAATAATATCATTTTTACCCTTAATTACCCTATTTACTTTTAACCGTGGTAAATAAAAGTAAAAAGTTACTATTCACCAAAAATTATTTTCATCTCATTGAACCACATTTTACTTACTGACATCAACTGTGTCTCTCAAATTTTTGAAATTCCACTCACAGAAGCGGTAAAATTAAGTTTTATGAAAAATTCAGTTTTTTTTAACTACCACTTAGTGGTTTCACTATTCATCAAAAATTGAAAGTTTTCAGAAAAATACCAAAAATTAGGCCTAAGCTATATTTGATATTATGAACTCAAAAATGATTTCTATTTTACCAAATTCAAAACATATCAGTTTCATTAATTAATTTAAAAATTAATTCCCGTCGTCAAAACAAAAGGCGTGTTTTTAAGAGATAATAACTATCAAAAGATTGACACTTGTTTATAACTGGTTTAAATGTGAAATTACATCCAATGACCAACATTGTATTAAATTATAAAAATATATTCTAAATATACTTTAAAACCACTCAAATTAATAATTTATCACTATTAATTATTTCGACTGAAAAAGTTGTTTTTAATTAAAATTTATTAATTTTCACTATTCATCAAAATATGAAAGTTATCCGAAAATCACCAAAATTTCACCCTAAGCTAATTTTGATATTCTGAATCCAAAAAATGAAGTCCATTTTTAAAAATATAATTTACAAAATTTCAAAAAGTGGTTATTACTATTCATAATGTCTAGTTTTAATAATATTTTAATAGCATATCGTTGTTTAGCGAAACTTGGTGTTGCGTACAACACACGCTATCGTGGAAGGTCGCGATTGCGTGTAATTCAAGCCAGGTCAGAGATGTGTGTTGTGAAAGCTCCTTTTGGTGTAGCGTATAACACAAGACATTAATGAAAAGAATATGTTTCATAAAATCTCTGGGTGTTACATATAAGGAATGATTTCGACGAGTAAGTTGTGGGTGGGGACCTATTATAGATATCTACTCATTTCATTGGTATTCTCATGGGTCAAATCAGTTGGCTAGTGTTAGTTAAATAGGTTTTCACCCAGTATGTTTTAAACCGTATTGTGAAAGGCCTTGATGGTAAAGTTATCACATAACTGAGAAACATGGAATCAAATAACTAATCATCTCTACCATTCAGTATTTAGTTATTATTATCCAGAAGATTTTTACTATGACATTATCACCTGATTCATTTCATTATCAGTTTTTATTAAATGGAATGTGTTTTTAGTTATTTACCTTACCATATTGATTATGCCTTATCGTATTATTATATTAGTGTTATTGATTAAATGAAATGTATTTTCAATTATTTAAATTTTCATATTAATTATTATCTATGATAGTTTTTCATTGATATTATCTCTAGATGCACTTCATTCTCAATTTATTTAATATATGGTATGTGTGATTAGTTGTTACTGTGACATATTAATTATGATTATTGAGCCATGAATGATCCTGTAATACATATCATTTAATGGCCATTTGAGATCACCCTTATTTTGTTTCATTTACCCCTGATTCCACGATGTTTATTAGACATATATTGAAGAATAAGCTAGAGGGAATGATGATATTTTTAAAAAAAAAATAGGTTGTAATTTGTCTATTTAAATGTATTATAAGACTCATGTATGTATCCAATTTACCAATATTACTAAACTAATTGGTCCATTAGGATGTGATTCCTTATATCTTATTCAAATATAATAAAAAAAGCACTAGCTCTGGGCTAATGTGGTCATGGTTTCTACATTTGGAATCAAAGGAAGTTTAGTAGAAACTGCAGAAAATATATTTTTGAAAACATAGAACATAGAAAATAACCCTATGATAGACTTTGCGGATAATTATAGAATAACATCCTATGGTTTGGTAAGGTATATATTAAGTGGTTTTTGTTGGGAATACAACCCTCTTTGAATACTAAAAGTGGATGTGGTTCTAGAATAGATGTTCATAGGGGTAATTAATCAGAAAAGAGAGCATTGTTTGTGACTCAAGTTTTACCTGGTATATGAAAATGAGTCATACTACGCACTAGGTTTGACACTCCTATAGGATATGCTTAGGATAATTCACATTTTTTTACAAACCTTTATGAAGTATTTAAATAGATGATTAAAATGGTTGACCATATTTAAACCTAAGGTTTGATAGATTGAAAATTATGTGTCATGATTTAGGCATCCTATAAATGATTATATGGGTTCTCCCTTATGATTATTGATACTCACAATATAATTTTTTGTTTTAGCCAAAGGCAGCATCCTGAAAGAATCATGTTAACATTTTGAAGAGTCTAGGTTCAAATATATCACTGAGAGGGGAAGGGGTGAATCAGTGATGTACTCTTACAATTTATTCTTTTTAAACCAAACTCTATGACCGGTTAAGATCTCAATCTCTCGTTCTTTAGAGTATCACTTCTCCCGTATGCAAATAACTGAAAACACTAAAAAAGAGCATAAAGGTTTTTTACAAGGTTCACCCCCAATATGGGTGACTATTTCCTTGATGTGTTCAAGATAATCTGAGACACATAATTTCCACTATTAATAAGCAACGTGATTAAAAATATGGAAAATTTCCAAAATTGTCTGACAGACACACTCTCGTAATGCTTGCTCAAAACTGATTACTGTGGATTATCTCCTGACATGATCTTTAGACAGGAATCCCACCAGCATTCTTTATACTGACTCCCTCAAGTTGTGTTATCTCCCAAAAAGCACCTGTTATTTATATTGGCATCCAAAGAGTTCTTTAATGAATGCCTCTTCTAAACAGGTCTTCAACTACCATTGTCTTCTGATACAGTGATCTGTTGGACTTGTTCTATTTGAATTCCACACGGTATAATTTTTTGATTAATTGTAGGCTTTACTCACATTAATATTGATCACCTGTAAATGGACAGCTATCTCAGTTCAACACTACTCGGGTTATTCCTTCTTCTACTGATGACCCGGCCTTACTGAACACTAAAAACTCGGATACAGATAAACTTCACAAACACTAATAGTAAAACTGTCCTGGCATTAGTCTCAAAAACTGCACTCAAATCATGAAAATTATTTTTCATGTACTCTTCTCTTCCAACTTCATGAATGTATAAAATTCATCGTATAGTATTATCGACAAAAAATTTCCAATAATACAACTGTATAAAACATCACACTTTCATGCATGTATTATCTCACGTGCATTCATGTTTTTATTATCCACAAAAATTGAAATCCACTTCATTCCTCGCATGTGTATATGAGCATGATTTAATGCATGTAATTCTTATCATCTCATGAAAAGAAAATATATTATGTAACCTACTTTGTAGAATAATTTGTTCTATCTTGCTAAAATTCAATTTAGTATAAGTGAAGCTTTTACATACACCTTCTATGTGCACATTGTTCACTTAATATTTTTAATGCACGATTACATTTATGTGTTATTGGCCTCTTGAATTCACATAGACTTTGTGCTAGTATACTACCATCACAAAAACACACTATCCACACACATTGTTTCTCAATTCGTTATGCACACAAACCTGAACATGCACACTGTCCATATGTACCTTCTTCCACATGATCATAAGCACACACTTATGCATGCACAGTTTATACACGATATCTTCTTTTTAAGATATAGTTCACTTGTACACTATCAAGGCCTTCATGCGGGTGTTATACTAAAACTAACAAGGACTTAGCATAAGAATTGATTGGGTTCTTTGGTGATCATCACGCAAGCTAGAGAATCACTTATTTCTCACACAGCTAACTATTTTAAAAGTGACTACACATCCTTCTTAACACATTAAGTATTTCCACATTTCCTATTCAAACCTTGTGCACATAGTTCATACACTACACCAACTTCTCTGCATAAAATAATGAACCATTCACATAGATCGCACAAATCAAATATGTGAGAGACTTTCTTGCATGCAAGAAACGCTGTCTGTGTGAGAACTTTCCTCATGAAACATAGTGGATGTTTGCACTGGTTTGCGGTTAGTCAAAATATTCACATAAACTAGATAATCATGAGTTAGAATATTGATCTTCTTGAATGGTTTCTCAAAACACGTTCTTCACGAAGAAAAATGAGTGTGAAAAGCACAAATCAAGTGTTCGCAGTTATCTCCCTTTATTCACACAAGCAGAGTATGTGAGGAACTCATTTTCATGAATCAAAGACATCCATAGTGCTACAATTCTTTAGAAATGAGATTCTACTTAAACATTCAACACATACCATATGAACACTGCCTCTGGTATTTATAAGCAGTGATCATTTTCATAGAAACTTATAGAATCACAGACAAACAACCCACTCCATAAGAGATCAACATCTCAGATAATATCATAATTTTTACATACAACATTTTATTTCGATTAATTTCAAACGTTCAAGATGACAAATCGATGATTAAAATCTTTAGATCTATCTTTGATCGACATCACCGCATGGAGATCTCATGAACAAAGAGAACTCTCGAGTGCTAGAGAAAACAACGTTCATAGAAAAATCGATTCCCTATATGATTCATCAGCGTCTCACATAGAGATTTCGGTGAGCTACGATGTCTTAGATGAGATTGAAGGAGATCCTGGTGAACAGATGCTCTTAATAGCGTGATGGAGAAGACTATGAAGATGAAGATAGATTGGACGGCATGGACCATTAAATAATCGGATCAAATGATAATGGAGTTCGGTGAGACAATCAAACGACATGGATAATTCCAATGAGAAGATATAATGGTTTCAGTTTGTTTGATGACACAATAACGTGCAAAACACAATCCCCCGGCCACTCCTCTATACCAGTATGGTAATTACCCCCTTTATTTAAACAAAGAGAATTTTTATGCTTCCAAACTTTCTAAACAAGAAATACTAATCAAAGTTTCTCAAAAACTCTACATCCATGCTCCATTAAATAACATTTTCTTTTACATGATAGTTTACTTTTTAAATGTTGTAAACATTGTGTCAACTCAATTCAAATAATGACATGTTTTTTTAAACTACAAACCAGCTCCAAAATCGTCACAATTAAAACTCAATGAATTTTCATCTTATTAACAAATTAAAAACAATTTCAACTTTAACAAACAACTTGGATTCTTCAATCTCCCCCTTCGGATTTTTTATCAATACTCACTTTATTTAAAATTCAATGATATCTTCTCCCATTTATGGGCAATAAAACCAAAGATAGAGGTATAGGAAAGAATTGAAATCATCTCATTTTTCTCCTAAAAACATGATCATTTAATTTATATGATATTTCCATAATTACATTAAAGAGAGGAATAATCTCACATAGTTTTCTTAGCAAAGATCCTTTAGTTAATCAACTCTATGTCTACGTGGGCTAACACAGTGTAGAAAACAAGAGAGATATAACTAGGGATGTTTGAGTTGTCCATAAAATGCCATATATGTGAAATCATGCTCAGAATGTCTCAAATCTAGTTCAAGGGATTAAAAATAATTAGACTTATCAATGAAATGTCAAATCCTACACATACTTCAACAAACACATTAGAAAGTTTGAGTGAAAAAGGATAAAACTCCCCTTATGTTTCTACTTTTAATCAACCAAGAAATCCCCCTTAATTGATAAGATAATATAATTAAGAATAAGGGATAAAAGTGTGATTGACATACCATGACATTTATTTTTGAATCTCTCAAATGTTTTCATATTCATTCTCAACATTGCTCCCCCGTAAGGGATGAACACTTTTCTTTCATTTTATGAATATCAGTAGACTTGATAAAGAACAACCTCATCGTGTCATCCAGTAGTGAAAACCTCAAGTATCTCATTCAATTCACAACATTGTTAGTTCAAAACAGATAAAATAATAGGGAAAAATGAGGGACCTCTTGGTTTCTCAGAAATAACATTCAGACTAAGAGTTTCCTCTCAATCTAAGCCTTTCTTTTCTTCCAATCTCGGTATGGGATGATTTCTTAGAACTTTTCTTTTTGTTTTGAATCTCATTGATTTGACCATCATTCTTCTTCGCTTATTCTTCTTTGTATTGAATAAACAAATCAGATATCTTTTCTTTTCTTTGATCTCTATTTACTTTAGCAATCTTTAATAACTGTCCTGGAAGTGTTGTCATGAAAGCTTTAGCACAATGACCTTGTTGGTCACATCTTTTAAAAATTTCCTTCAGGAAATCAGGATTATTCTGAGTAGACAGACTTTGATTTATCAGTGAAAAACATCAGCATACTAGGATTGTTCCTTGTTCTCACAAAGCTGCTTCTTTTATTATCAGAGTTGCTTCCCCTTAATAAATTCAAATTTTGTGGGAGTGAAATATTATTCTGAGTTGTAGGCTTTGTGCCCAAATTTACCGCATCACCAGCAATAACCTCTGAAACAGTCTTTCATAATCCTGAATATTTTGTTGGTGATAAGCTCATTACTCTCTGGATACACTCCTACTATTATTTTTCCTCAATCTTGGAGAAAATTCATTTTCAAACTTACTTAATGCCTTGCTATCAACATCAGTCCATATTTTTCCAGTTTTTATGTCAGAACTTGTATCATTATATGAAACAAATTTAGTATCACTGATAAAATCAGAAATAATCTGTATCTTCTTCTTTGGACTGGTCTTCATAGTAGCTTTGAATGATTCTACTGGAACATCAATTGCTCTGTCAAAATCCTCTAGCATCTTTTTCAAGGTTTTTTTACTTTAAGACACCGAGACTCTCACACCCAATTCTTCTTCTTTTGCAGCCAGTTTTGTATTAAGATATTTCAACATTTTCTCATGTTATGCAATTATCACCTTGGATGTTTTAATCTCTTCAATAAGATCATTCTCCTTCTTGTTTTCATATCTTTTCTCTTTCTCCAGTAGTTTGATTCTTTTCTTGAGTAGATAGTTTTGATCAAGACAAGCTACAAGTTCAAATCACAACATATACTCATGATAGGTTTCTTCTTCTTTCTCGTTATTGCTTGAGGAATCAACGTGCCTCCTAACTTGTGCTTTAAAGGTATTATTATTTTTAGTTGAACTTTCATCTTCATATTTAGTCCATGCTAAAGAGTCTTCATCTACTCTCCTACTCATCAGATTTTTCTTGTACTTCCTATAAAGTTTTTTCTTCTTTCCATTGTCACCTTTTCTTTCTTTTTCAGATATTCTTTTAATGTAGTTTCATTCATCAACGTCACTCTCGAAATCATCAATATACTTCTTCAGACAATCAAATGAAAAATGTCAAATTTGACCACAATTAAAGCATTTTAAAGGAAGAGCACCTTTAAATTTCACTCTTCCTCTTCAGAGATTTTTTGAAATGAAAACAATGACTCTTATAATTTATATCACTGGCCTCATCCTCATCAGAATCTAAGAATGGTTCATCATTCTTTTCCTTCAGCTTGAGACTTTTCATTTCATTGAAAGTCATTTCATCCTTAGCTTTCCCTTTGAACATAAGAGCTTTTCTCATTTCAGAATTGAGAAGTGTATCATGTAATTCATGAAGAGATAAGTCTCTAACTTCATCCATGACAGAAATCTTTAAATCAAATCTGCCAGGAAAATTATGCATCAATTTTTTGACAATAGATGAATCTTCCAAAATATCTCCAAAACCCCTGATATGACATACAATCTCACACCCTTGTAAAGTAGTCATCAATTGTCCTATCATCAGTCATTTGAATATCTTCAAACTTAGCTCTCTAGATTTGATGTTTGGCTTCTTTAATATTCACATTCCCTTCATACATATTATTGAGTTTATCCCACATCTCCTTGGATGTTTTTAATCCCATCACTTTAGTGAACACTTTATCAGATAAGGATGACAAATTAGCATTTCTGGTTTTTCCATATACTTCAATATTTCTCATATCACCAAGTGTCATGGGAGCATCTACTCCTGCTAGTATAAAACCAACTGTTACAACAAAACTAACTTCAAAGCCTTGTGAAAGAATATATGAAAGCATTCAATTCTACCAAACATAATAGTTACTGTCATCGAAGAAAGTAACTCCTCTAATGTTGACTAAATTCAAATTCTTCATCAATAGATCTTCAATAAAGATTGGATCCAAACAGAGAGAACCTTGCTCTGATACCACTTGAAGAGTCCAGACATGAATATATCACTAACAGGGGGAGGAGGTAATCAATGATGTACTTTTACAATTTATTTTTTTTTAAATCAACCTATGTCACCGATTAAGATCTCAATCACTCGTTCTTTAGAGTCTCACTTCTCCCGTATGTAAACAGCTGAAAACGCTAAAAAAGCACACATGTTTTTTACAAGGTTCACTCCCAACATAGGTGACTACGTCCTTCCTGTTTTCGGGATAATCTGAGACACATAATTTCCACAATTAATAGGTAATGTGATTACAAATACAAACAATCTCCTGAAATGTCTAACAGAAAAACTCTCATAATACCTAATCACAACTGATTAATGTGGCCCATCTCCCATAATGATCTTTACACTGGCATCCCACCAGTGTTTTTTATACTAACTCTCACCAGTTGAGCTATCTCGCAAAAAGGTGATGTTATTTATACATGAATCCCACAAGTTCTTCAATGAATACCTCTTGTGAACAGGTCTTCAAATACCACTGTCTTCTGATGCAGTGATCTGTTGGGCTTCTTCTGTTTCAATTCCACATAAGATAATCTAATGATTAATTGTAGGCCTTGCTCACATTAATATTCATCACCTGTAAATGGTCAACTACCTCAATTCAACACTACTCAAGCTATTCATTCTTCTACTAAAGACTCGGCCTTACTGTACACTGAAAACTTAGATACCGAAAAACATCTGAAACACTGATAGTAAAATTGTCCTAACTTTAGTGTCTAAACACTACACTCATATCATGAAAAGTATTTTGCATGTACTCTACTCTTCCAACTTCATGCATGTATAAAATAAATCGCATGGTCTTCTCAACATAAAATGCCCAACAATAAAAACGTATAAAACTTCACACTTACATTCATGTATTATCTCATGTGCATTCATGTTCGTATTATGCACACATATTAAAATCCACTTCATTTCTCGCATGTGCATATGAGCATGCTTTAATGCATTTCATTCTTATCATCTCATGCAAACCAAATATATTGTGTAACCTTCTTTGTAGAATACTTTGGTCTTGTCTTGCAAAAATTCAATTTAGTGTAAGTGCAGATTTTATATACACCTATGCACACACTGTTAACCTAATATAATTAAAGAACGGGTACATTTATGTGTGCATGGCCTCTTGAATTCACACAGACTCTGTGCAAGTATACTGTTTCCACACAAACACACTATCCACACACATTTTATGCACACAAACCTGAACACGCACATTGTCTGTATGTACCTTCTTCCACATGTACATAAGCATGCACTTATGCATAAACAGTTTATACACAAGCTCCTCTTTGTAAGATACAGTGCACTTGTACACTGTCAAGGCCTTCACACGGGTGTTATACTAAAACTAACAATTTCTTAGTACAAGAATTATGTGGGTTATTTGGAGATCTTCGCGCAAGACACAGAGTGACTTATTCCTCTCATACAGCACTGTTTTAAAAGTGACTACACAGCTTCTTAAAACATTGAATATATACACATTCTCTGTTCAAACCTTGTGCACATACTGCATACACTACACAAGATTCTCCGCAAAAAATAATGAACCCCTCACGCAGATCGCGCAAATCAAATATTCGAGACTTTCTTGCGTGCAAGACACACTGACTGTGTGTGAACGTTCCTCGCGAAACACAGTGGACGTTTGCACAGGTTCGCGGTACATCAACACATTTGCGCAAACCAGAAAATCATGAGTAAGAATATCAAGCTTCTCAAATGGTATGAAAAGGTCTTCACGAAGCAAAATGAGTGTGCAAAGCATAGATCAAGTGTTTGGAGTTATCTCCCTTTCTTCACACAAGAAGAATATGCGCGGAACTCATCTCCGTGAATCAGAGAAATTTACAGTGCTATGATTCTACGGAAATGAGATTCTTCTTAAACATTCAACATATAGCATATGAACACTACCTTCTATATTTATACGCAACGATCATTGTCACAGAACCTTCTAAAATCGCGGACGAACAGCCCACTCCGCAAGAGATCACCGTCTCGGATAATCTCAAAATTTCTAGATACAACATTTCATTTTGATCGATTTCAAACCTTCAAGATGATGAATCGATGATTAGAAGCTTCAGATCTAGCTTCGATCGACGTCAGCGAATGGAGATCTCCATTGACGAACAGAACGCTCAGGTTCTAGAGAAAACAACAAGCAGATGAAAATTGATGCCCTAGATGATTCGTCGACGTCTCACATGGAGATTCTGGCGAGCTGCGATCTCTCAGATGAGTTGGATGGAGAACCCAGTGAATAGATGCTCTCAGTAGCGTGCCGGAGAAGACTATGCGGATGAAGATAGATTGGACGACCTGGATCATAAAACAATCGGATCGAACAGTCATGGAGTTCGGCAAGATAATCAAACGGCTTGGATAATTCTAATGAGAAGATCTGACGGTTCCGGTTTGTTTGATGCCACAGTAACACGCAAAACATAATCCCCCTACCGCTCCTCTGTACCTGTATGGTAATTGTCCCCCAGTTTTTAAACAAAGATGATTCCAAAATTTCTAAACATGAAATATTAATCCTTGATTCTAAAAAACTCTTCATCCATGCTTCATGAAATAAAATTATCTTTTGCATGACATTTTACTTTTTAAATGTTGTAAGCTTTGTGTCAACTCAATTCAAATAACGATACATGTTTTTTTAAACTACAAACCAACTCCACAATCGTCACCGTTAAAACTCATTGACTTTTCATCTTATTACCAATTTGACAACAATTTCAACTTCAACAAACAACTTAGATTCTTCATATTTAACATGAAAGACATGGTTGTGAAAATGAGAAACCAAATGCAATGTTTATAGGAGTGAAAGATATCATGTTTAGGCGTAATCAATTTCCTATAAACATGGTTAACAACACATACATTTACCAACTCCTTGTATCACTAAAGAAGAGAAGGATGCAAGTTTATATGAACACCAGTGGTGGAGATCATGAAGTAAAAATGGCTCGATTTCCATCATGTCATGTGTGTGGAAATAGCCAGATAGGAATGTTTCTCGAAGGATCTAGAAATTTATTTATGTGTGGAAAAGTCCGACATAAAGAAAAAAAATTATAGAGGAAAAATAAAGAGTATGATAGAAGAAAACATATATCATCCTAGGGATTCATTTATAATTTTTTGCCCCAAATGTGGAGAACTTGAGCATTACTCAAGTCAATGCCCACTTCTAAATGTTAACTTCTATACAAAGGATGAACATATATTAAAATAAATTGGAAGATGTATTTGTGTAGAAGTATTTTAACAATGGCATTTGGTTATATGGATTATGAAATAGTTGGGGATTGGGTTAAATTTAAGAAAAACATATGTCTCCATTAACTTTATAGTTATTGATACCATAATGGGTTATGAGTTTAATATTGAATTTATGTTGAAAGACATAAACTCCCCTTTTAATGTTTTATATACTGAGAGTCTACCATGATTAATGAAATTTCGGATAAATTTTTGGAAAGAATATGTTTTAGTGGAAAACTAATTTGACAAATAATTCCAATACATTTTATAGAAATTTGTTTCAAGGTATTGATAACCTTTAGGGTTAATATGACCATTAATAACATTGTAACAATAGTAAACTATTATTATCATACATTGAAAAAAAAATTGTATTGAATATCTTAGTAAAAGGTTTTTTAATGATTAATTTTATTTCAAGGATGACCATCACAGTTTTTGAACGTTATTGGATTTATATTTGAGAGCGTCCAGTCAAGATATTTATATCACTGAGAGGGGGAGGGGTGAATCAGTGTTACTTTTTCTTTTATGTTTCTTTATAATTGAAACAACCTCAAACTCCTATTAAAGATATCATTCCCTGCTAAACACAATTAAAACATAGATCCACATGGACACAAGTATTTACAATATTCACTATTCAATATGAATATCTACATCCTTAGTGTGGTTTGTAGAAAATCCAATACCACACAATCCATTATAAAACAATCTGTTGTGTGAAATACAATAAGTAGGATACACCCTTACACTCATGTATCACTTTGAAGACAATCTAATAGTGCATGTGCTCCCTCTTCTCACAAATTGGGTAAAACAATGTATGGGTAACAACACATGTTACATGTGATTTTTTCAACTCCCAAAAATGCACTCTTTGAGAAATAATTCATTAATTTCTTACCCAGAAGCTGGTAAGAACTTCAAGGAATTTGATATAGAATTTCAGTCTGATTACCCAGTCTGATTTTCCCAACACAATTCTCCCAGTCCGATTCTTCAAATACAATTTCCCTATACAATAGTTATGAATATGCTAGAATACGATCAAGAAAATCTTGAACCAATTCTTCCTTAGTCTGGAAATCCCAATACAGAAATCTTGATCTGATTGTCCAACCTGATATGATAACTAGCTAAATACGATGAAAAGAAGAATATTATAGTCAGTTGAATACAACAATCACTGAATATAATGACCAACTGAATAACATTGTGATCTTATCTCGTCACCTTTCATGCCAAACCATCAAAACTTCTGCAACAAAACACTATACAGATAAATTCTTTCACTCCCTAGAAATAAGGAGCTTCTTTCTCTTCATGTCTTAACAATACTTCAGTTTGAAAAAGTACACATTAGTTTTTTCCTTTTATAGGTGACCCATGAGTGGTTTTGGCAGGAATCCCCAAAACATTCTACTCAACCAAATTCACAAAAAACTCGATTTCCCTTGATTTCCGAGTGCATTCATTAATTTATTAACTCTTCTTGAATCTTATAGAATCATCTTTATACATCTTCTCTTCTTTAGATGTTCTTTTCCAAATTCTAGTCTGATTTCAATTCTCTATTCTGATTGCTGAATACGATTCCCCCCTTAATAGCATGCCCAATAATCTTCTTAAAACTCTTATCATACTCAAGTCTGATCTCAATTCTGATTATAATTTCTCTCTTTACAATTAGGAAAAATGTAAAACAATATATTCTTATTTATCTCTTCTCATAACACACTTAAAACACAGAAATTCTTTATTTTTTGTCTTGACCTGATTTTAACGGTAAACAAAGCAAATCAACCCATTTTAAATGGTTAAGTACATTTTTTATTAAACTCTGAAACTCCTCTTCATATTGGTAACTTCATTATTCTCTTTGAATTTATCAGTCCTAAAAAATTATTCCTCTGATTGTGACAACATACCGAGTCAGATCAACCGCTTCATTCTATTCAAAATATGATACCATTGAAAACATATTTCTCTTTTCCCATCAACTTCATTATTTGAAGATTTGTTTCTTTTGGATTTTGGTCTAACTAAAAACCACCACCTTCAGTTTTTTTTCACATTTTCCACAAACATTCTCACCCTTTATGAATCTGATGATCCCATTATGATGATCTGAAATATTCTTCTTCACCAAATATCTTGTTCTTCAAACAAATTCTTGTATCATGACTGACATTTATCACATTGAATATAGATTCAGCATCATCAGACGTATAATGGAAAGTATTGAAAATTCCCAAAACTCTAGAAACCATATTTCTTTCAAACTCAGCCGGAATATGATTGTCCTAATTCAAATGACCTGAATACGATAGAAATGAATACAATTAGCATGATTATGATTATTCTGAATACGATCTTCAACTTATTTTCTCTCTTAATCCAGATCCGTTTAATCTAAATATGCTATACATCAACTGTTTCAACCTTCATCCTCTGTTTCATCAAGCTTGAATCACAAGTTTTATAAATAACTTATGATTAATGATAACACCAACATCAACAAAGCATCGTCACATTTCAATCATAGTCATGCAGACACTGATTCTCCTCATTACGATCAAACCATTCATACCGGATCCAGAGTGAATCTGATGACAATTTACTTCCAGCAAGATACATTCTCAATACAAATAACTTTTCTTCCAACCAGCTTTTCTTGAATACGATAGACCATTTAAAGCATTGTGAGTCATATTCTTTCGAATAAAATTTTCAAAATGATTTTCACCGAATACAATGTGAGTTGATTTTCTTTTCTTCTCAAACTTTATTTCTTATTTCTAAAACCTTTATTGACAACAAAAGACAGTACCTAAAAATGACCACCTTCATCATCAGCTTAGTCCGAACAATTCCCCCCCTTGGATTTTTCTCTCAACCATGATTCATAAATCAATGAACTTTTTATCCTCAAGATATGGATTACATATAAACAATTCTAAGCCTATGTGAGCTAACTCATTATAGGAAACAAGAATTATTCACATCAAAACCATGCTACCAAAAAGATGTGATTATGAAAACTCCCTCAGCCTTTCTTCCCTTTATAATTTCATTCACAGCATCATCAAAATTCCTTGAATACAAAAAAAATTGTTTCCTAAAACCACTCTAACAAACAGTTATAATAGTTCACACACAGTACAATGGTGAAATCACAGTTTACCCACAACTCCCCCCTTTTTACAAGCATCCATGGATATGTTTATGAAACTTATCTCTCCATTAAAAACACTATCCAAAGATAAAATGTGAGATGAGATAGATACACATAACTCAACCTTCATGAGAAAGATTTTGGACAGCCATGTTCAACCTCAATTTAGAAAAGGATTCTTTTGATAATTTTTTTGTGAAAATATCAGTACCTTATTCCATTGTTGGACCATACTCCAACATGAATTCATTCTTCTCCACACGATCTTTGATAAAATGATATTTGATATCAATATGTTTTGAATGATAATGCTAAACTGGATTCTTAATTTCACTTTGATTATCACAACCCAAGAGGAAGGGTAATATCACATCAACAAGTAAATCTTCTAATTAACTTTTCATCCTCATAAATTGAGTAGTCGATTGAGTGGAAGAAAAATACTCAACATCAGACACACTGAGAGTTATTGAATTCTATTAATTTGAATTCCAACTAACATAATTCTTTCCCAAAAAGAATACTATACTAGATGTGGATCTTCTATAATCAATATTTCCTACCCAATCAACATCTGAATACCCATCCAAATCAGTAATTTCTAAGATGTCATACCTAATTCTGAATTTTTTTGTGCCTATGATGTATCTGAGAATTATTTTTCCAGAAAGTAAATGTGATTGTTTAGGAGATCTTTGAAATATGACACATAAATTAACAGTATAAACAGTGTTGGGTCTTGAGGCAGTCAAATACAAAAAACCAACAATCATCTTCTGAAATTATTTCTGATCAATTTATTTTCCTTCTCCATTTTTTTCAACATTTTCCAACTAAAATTGGTGTGGAAACGGGTTTTGAGTTTTCTATACCGAAACTCTTCAGAAGTTCCTTAGCATACTTTCCCTGTGAAAGAAAGATGTGTTTCTTCTTTTGCAAAATTTGTAACATGAGAATGTATTTCATTTCCCTCATCATGGACATATCAAATACCTTTTTTAATATCTTCATTAAATATTTCAAAACTTCTTTTATCATTCATAGTAAATATAATATCATCAACATAAACAATTATGATGAGTGAATACTCTTGTCTTTCTATGATATAAATATTTCTATCAAATCTTTATCTCCCAAAACTCATCTTCCTTATGAAATCATCCAATTTTGAATACCATGATCTTGGAGCTTTTTTAAGTCCATATAATGCCTTATTCAATCTACATACATAAATATCATCTTTCCTAACAACAAATCCACAAGGTTATTCAATATAAACTTCCTCATCAAAATTACCATTTAAGAATGCAGATTTAACATCCATTTGAAATATCTTGTAGCCACGTTGTGAAACAATAGAAAGAAAAGTTAATCTTGTTTCAAATATTGTAACTTGGGAAAAGGTTTCATCAAAATAAATATCATAAATTTGTGAATATTATTTTCTGGGTAATCTTTATTTGTTTCTTATCACTTTTCCATCTTCATTCATCTTGTTCTAAAAGACCCAATTTGTGCCAATAATGTTTTTTTATCACGTTTGGATATGAGTTCCCATATATCATTCTTTTCAATCCGATCCAGCTCTTCATTCACGACTTAAACCCATTCCAAATACTTTAAATCATCTTTTACATCATTTTGTGAAACATTTGAATACAAAGAGGTATGTGTAATAAAATTTGATGTTATTCTTGTTTGAACCTTCTAATGTTGATCCACAATTATATTCTAAGCTTAAACCTACTTTCTCATCTGAGGATGATTTTTTCCAGTATCTTCCTCATCACTGGAAATGGATGAGTCTGATTCTTCTTCTTGAGTAGGATTATAATTGTCTGTATCCTTACCAGAATTATTTTCTTTATCATTATCAACTTACTTATCATCCTGTGTATGTTTGTTTTCCTCATATCCTTCAATTAATTTTACATCAATAGAATAATAAATTATTCATATCTCTTTGTTGATATATCTAAATCATCTTTCTTCTAGAGCATAGCGAAGAAATATTACATCATCACCTTTCTGCTCAAACTTTCCAAAGTTTCCACATTTCTTATTTATAATACACGGACTCCCTAAAACACTTAAGTGTTTAAAACATAGAGTTTTTTCATAAAAAAATCATATGGAGTCATATATGAACCATGCCTATAGAAACATTAGTTTTGAATATAAAAAATAGTACTCGTGGTTTCCCCCCAATAGTAATGAGAAAGACTATGTTTAGGTAACATAGTTCTTCCCATGTTCACCAAACTTCTATTATTTATTTTAGAAACCCCATTTTGATGGTGAGTAAATAAGGAACTATAATCATCTTGAATTCCATGCTTCTCAAGATAAATGTAAAATTATTCACTTATGTATTCAAAACCATTGTCCGTTCTCAACTTCTTTACTGAATATTCACATTCCTTCTCAGCTTTCCTTCTAAAACTTTTAAACATTTTCAAAACATCTCATTTATGCTTCATATACATAACAAAAAAAATGTGAGTAAAATCATCAATGAAAGTGATGAATTACATATCTCCTTTTTTGATTGTTTTATCATTGGCCCATAGATATCGGAATGAATCAACTCCAAAGGTTGTTTTAAACAAATATTAACTTTCTTATGCACTATGTTGGCAATCTTTCCTTTCAGAAAAATAGTGCAACACTAATCTCTTCTTCATGGGAAATCAGGGATGTCTCAAACACTTTTTCTTTTAGATAACTTGATCATGATTCTTTGAACCATGTTTCCTAGTCTTTTATGCCACAATTGGTTCTCTTCCACAACACTCATGTAACAATAGTTTTGTATTTCACTAACCCGAAACAATTTTTTTTTAGCATGCTAGACTCTTGTAACAATTTTTCCACCATCTTCACTTTTCACAAAAAATCTATCTTTTCTAAAGATAACTTTGTTACCCTCATCAAAAAATTGGGAAACACTTAGAAAATTGTGTTTCATCCCATCAATATATAAAGCTTTCCTAGATTTCACCTTTTATTTTCCAATGATGGATGATCCAACACCTTTGATTATATGAGATTCATCATCCAAAAATTTCACTATTCCTTCATTAAAATCATGCATGTTCATAAAAAACTTAAAATCTCATGTCATATGAGAAGAACACTCCCTATTAATAATCCAAGGTTGTTCTCCTTTTGTAGCTTTTAGAGCGATCTTTACAAAAAGAGGGTTTTCTTCTTTCTTTTATTTCTCCACCTTTGGATTGTAAGAGTTAAGAATCTTTTGTTGAGCCGATAAAATAAACAAGACATCATTTTTAAATGTTTCTAGGTTGTTCACATCTTTTACAAAGAGTTTCCAATAGTTGGAATCTATTTTTAACTTTCACACCAACCATCTTAGGATTCTTTAGAACAACCTTTTCAGACTTATTTCTTTGGGGAGATTGAATACCCCTCAAATATTGACTTTCATAACCTATGGAATAATAGTAATGTTGTTGGATGAATCAACACATATTAGATGTGTGTCCAAATACACCACAAAACCAACAGTAGCTATAGAAATAGTATTTCCCTGTGAAACTTTCATACTAACCAGAATTAAAAATTTGTTTCTTAGAAACCTTATTGCCTTTAATTTTTGAGCCGCCAACCTTTCCATTATCAATCAAAGCCTTATTTTTCTTTTCATCTTTAATGAAATAAAAATTATATGAAACTTTTTTGTATATAGCTAAAACATTTTTGGACTCAGGGTATTTTCAAACTACTAAATTGCCAACTTTTGTTGGTCTTGGTAACATACATAACTTTCGCAACTTTCTACTTTTTAGAAACAATTCTATATTTCTTATCAACATTTAAAGGTAACTTTTATTGACCCTTCTTAGGTTTCTCAATACGATAACTTTCACCAACTTCAGAGATATAGTTTTTGAAATTTATGCCTTTATTTTTAGATTTAGAATGTTTTTATCGGACAAGTTCCATGTCTTCTTCTTTTGCATTCAGTATCACTTCTAAATACTCGTTACAGTTTATTTATTTCTAAAGAGACTTCTTCAAATAGTCAATTTAGTTTAACAACTTAATTTTTTCATTATAAAAACATTATTGACTAATTTTTGAGGAACATTCATCTTTCAACTTTTTGTTTTTCTTTTCAAGACATCTGATCATTCTAATAAATTCTTTTAACTCTTCTTACAAATGAAATTTATGTTGAGTTTATTATTATTTAAAACTAATACTTCTGAAATATTCATCATCCAATATTTTAATAATATTATTCTTCATACCATACTCAATAGATTTTTTTGATTCAGTATCAATACCTTCTTCTTCTTCTTCTTCATCTTTAGATAAGAAATTTATTCTCTGGAATTTTAAAAATTTTCTATATTTCCATGTGGAATATGATATTAAGTAATCTCATTATATATTCCATGATATTCATGGATTTTTTTATTTTTCATCACTATCATATTCATTATTTCTTTAATAGAAATTAGCCACAAAATTCCCAACGACTCCACATTCAAAAAAATTCAATAGAATTTTCCCTTTGTATTTCCATATACCTTAGAATCAAATTCACCATCTTCATATTTAATAAGATTCATCTTTTAAATTTCATTATTAGCATCCTTGAAAGACATTTCTCTATCAACTCTTTTCTAGACGTTCATAGCATTCTCCATTCTCATTTCATAACAAATGAGAGTGCTATGAAAATCATTGAGATATAATGTTTCAGGATCTATGTCTTCCAGTGAAGAAACATTTTCATTAAACTTATCGATAATGATTTCCAAAATCCTTTCAAAAACTATAGATTCATCCAACATTTCACCAAGACATATGATAGTGTTAACAATGTCATTTAACCTGGAAAAGAAGTCCCCAACAGATTCATATTCACCCATCTTCAAATCATCATAATTAAATCTCTTGATTAGTAATTTTTCCTTCTTCATTTTTTTAATTTACTTCATAAATACTTTTCAATTTGTCCTATAAAACTTTGTCTTTAGAAACACCTTTCACCCTTAGGAATTCACTTTCAGAAAGTGATGATAATAAATCATTATTGGGCCTTTCATCATTCTCACTATTCTTCTTATCAACATATGTAAGAGGAAATTTAAAATAAATAGGAGGAAACCCATTTATTTTAGCTTCAAGAACATCATATATAATATACATAATGTATGTAAACATTCTATATTTCCAGAAATTATAATTCTTTCTATTGAAAACTGAAACCCATTTACTATTCACGCATTTCAAAATCTTTATCAGCAAAGAATTAATGAATGGAACCTATGCTCTATTACCACTTGAGATACCATAGTGAGGATATTTGTATCTTTGAGAGGGGGAGGGGTGAATCAATGATACCTTTTCTTTTATGTTTCTTTAAAATTGAAATAACCTTTTCCTCCTATTAAATATTGCATTTCATACTGAAAAAAATTCAAAAAACATCAATAGGGACACAAGTATTTACATGGTTTACAATTCAATACAAATAGATAGGTCCTTGGTATGGCTTGGAGAAAATCCAATACCAAACAATCCAATAGAAATCAATCCTTTGCATGGAATATGACAAGTAGGATATACCATTACACTCATGTATCACTTTTAAGACAATCCAATACTGTGTGTGCTTATTTTTAGTAAAAATAAGGTAAAACAATGTTTGTGTAACAACACATGTTAACTATACTTCTTTTCAACATCCAAAAATGTATTCTTTGTGAAAAAAACTATTATTTCTTACCCAAAATATGGTATACACTTCAAGAAAATTGATATATAATTCCAATATGTTTTCCCAGTATCATTTTCCCAATATGATTCTCCCAGTTCGATTCTTCAAATCTGATTGCCCAATACGATAGGTATGAATCTTCCAGAATATGATCAAAAAAATATAGAACTCCTACTTCCTCATTCTGGAAATCCCAATAAGGAATTATCAATCCAATTATCTATCCTAATATGATGACTAGCCGAATATGAAGACAAGTAAACTATGATAGTCAGCTAAATACAATAATCACTAAATATAATGATTAGCTGAATAACATTGCAATCTTTTCTCTTATCTTTTCACATAAATATGTAGAAACAAATTTGACACAAAAAAATATAGAAAACTTCATTCTCTCCCTACAAATGAAGAGCTTCTCCATCTTCCTCTCTGAATAATACTTTAGTCAGATAAATCACACCAGGATTTTCTCATTTTCTAAGTGACACATGATTGGTTTTGGTGGGAACCCCCAAAACATTCTCCCTCAACCAAATTCACCAAAATCTAGATTTCCATTGAATTTCAGGTTCATTTATGACTTTTCAACTCTTCTCAAATCTTATATAATCTTTTTAGACTTCATCTCTTCTTGATACTTTCTTTTTCAAATTGAGGCTAATTTCAATTCTACTTTTTGATTGTGGAATATTATTCTCCCCTAAACAAAAAATCCAATAATCTGCTTCAAACTCTTGTAATACTCAAGTATGATTTCAAATTTGAATATATTTTTTCTCATTATAATGAGGGAAAATGTAAAACGATAGATTATTATGCATCTCTTATCTTAACCCACTTAAAACATAGAACTTCTTCTCCATTTCATCTCTTCACCCACTTTTAATTGTAAAGAAATCGATTCAAACCCTTTTAAATGGTTAACTACATTATTGATTAAAATCTGAAAATCCTATTCGTATTGCTCACTCAATTATTTTATTTGAATTAATCGATCCCAAACAATTATTCCTTTGATTACGATAACCTATAGAGTCTAATCAGCAACTTCTTTATTTTCTGAATATGATAATTCTGAGAACTTCTTTCTCTTTTCCCATCAACTTCATTCTCTGAAGATTTGTTTCTTTTGGATTTTGTCCTGACTAAAAACTAGCATCTATAGTTTTTCACATTTTCCAAAAACATTCTCAGCCTTTATGAACTTGATGAGCTCATTACGATGATCTGAAATATTTGACTTCACCAACTTTATTCTTATGAAAAATTATTCTTGTATCCTGAATTATTTCATGACTTTGAAAACATTTAAGATCATCTTAGACATCATCAGACTTATAATGGAATGTATTGAAACTTCCCAACACTCCAGTAACTGACCTTCTTTCCAACTCATCCTGTATATGATTATCCAAATTCAACTGACCTGAATACGATATACATGAATATGATTATCATGATTATGATTTTGTTTGGATATGATATCCAACATCTTTTGTCTCTTCATTTAGATCCGTTTAGTATGAATTTATTTTTTTTGTATCTCTTTCACTCTTCATACATTATTTCATCAGTAATGTATCACATGTTTTGATACTAACTTATGATTTATGAGAACTCCAAGATCATAAAAACATCTTCACATTTAAATTATAGTCATGAAGACTCTGATTCTACTCATTATGATCAAAACATTCATACTGGATCCATAGTGAATCCGATGATCATTTACTTCCAACAAGATACATTCTCAATACAGTCAACATTTATTCCAGCCATCTTTTCTTGAATATGATGGACCTTTTCAATCATTTTGAGTCATATTAATTTGAATACAATGGTAAAAATGATTTTCACCAAATACAATGTGAGGTGATTTTCCATTCTTATCAAACATCCTTTATTTTTTCAAAAACCTTTCTTGACAACAAAAGAAAATACCTAAAAATGATCACCTTCATCATCATATTATCCCTAATAATATTAATATAGTTTTATAAAAAGGACTACCTACATGGAGAGTGACATCCATTTATGTCTGGAAATTCCATGGGGAATGAACCTGTGATTGAAGGATGATAAGGTTTTAGTGCCTACCACTGGACTATGTCATGTCATGGTAAATATGTCAATGTTTTTAGTTAAACATTTTGATATATAATTATAAATAATAAACTTGTGGTGTTACTTTTTTGGTTTAGAAATTAATTTATTATATTGGATAAATGATTTTGACCATACTTTTTTAGGAAATTATTTAAAGATATATAGAAATACTTTTCACTATTTAATATATCTTATTATCCATTTAATGTATATTTTTGTGCTATAGGAATAAAAAATTATTTTGGGATATTTATTTCATAGAATAAGAGATGATTTGGAATTCCATTAAAGAAAAATAAAAGGATGAAATTGTTTTTATGAGATAGAATTGTATCAAGTAAGTATATATCCTCGTATTCTTAGACAGTAAAATAATTTCTCAACTTTTGGAAAATGATCATGGAACCAAAATTTTACCCTATTACATTATTTTTTGATGAATTAGATGGTATTTTTAATCATTAATGAATATTTTTTTTTGATACGATTAACATTCCTTTGATCTTTCACCTTTTTGTAATCAATGACCACTATAATTCTCTATAATTATTTATGATTTTCTTCAATGTCCACATCTTCAATTTCCACCAATGTTCTCCTATGTAGAAACCTAGTTATATGTTATTCTGTATGAAATTGGAATTTACTAATATCACTTATTGAGAGTGTAACACCCCAAGAATTTACAAATAGATTTATTATAGAATGAATGAATCACTAAGTCTCTACAAACACCACTTTTTTATAACCTAGCCATGTAAACATAAGTTTGTCACTTTTGTGATGTGAATTTCGAAAATCTGATATACACAGTTGCGATCAGTAAGTTATTTGGAGTTCAACAAGAAAAACTTAATTTATGGTGAATAGTAACCTAACCTTATGAATAGTAACATACCCTTATGAATAATTATATACCCTAACAAATAGTAACCTTACCTATGATATTCTATAAATAATATTCAAGTGTATGTACGATATACCTATGTTTTGGAATAAGTAAATAAGTGTTTTAAAACCGTTTTTAGAATAAATTATGATTTTAATTAAATATTAAATTAATCATATTTATGAAATTATTTTTGAAAAATGGACTTCATTTTTTTATTATACACATCAAAAAAATGGTTAGGGTGAATTTTTGGTATTTTTCTGAAATACTCAATTTTTTGATGAATAGTGAAATACGGTAATATACCATATATACAAATGATCAGTTAAATACACTATTTATGAAATCATATGTGATGTAATCCCACTTGGTTCAAACTCACATGAATTTATTACTATTATTGGTCATGAAATCATCACTATTGTTGGTCTTGAGGGAAATTAATAAACTAATGACTAAAAAGTTATGAAAACCCTCATCTCCTCCACTATAAACCCCCCTCACTCCCTATTCTCTTCACTCCTATAATCCTTGAAGCTCCTCAAAGTTATGCCCAAATACCCTTCATTAGTCACTACCCACATAGAAGAATCTCTTTTTCTTTCCAAAAGACCAAAATCCCTTCCCTTAAAGAGGTTCTCAAATATGTTATTTCAAGAGGTAAAACGCCTTTATTTTTTATTTAATTTCATTTCAATTTATCTTATTTTGATATACTCTCCTCACCTAATATATATAAATGGAAATTATAGATCAAATAAAATCTATATACTAGAATTATATCATTTTAATTGAAGAACCATCATCAATATCCTTACTCTCTCTTTTATTTTATAATCGAAATCAACGTCCATGAGGTTCCAATTTATGACCTTCGTGGACAACAAAGTTTTGTTCTTAAATTTATCCTTAATTACCGGTCATGAAACCATTTTGATGATTAAACCAAAAATTAATATATTTATTATAACCTAATTAATATCCAGGAACCAATATACGTGCATATTATTAAATTGTATGACCAGACTAGTTTCTAATAATCAAAATACCGCTAATATAATCTAAGTGAATGTCATAAATATTTCATCTAACGATTCATCATATTTTCATGTAACAAAATTATAGAAATTACCATTAACAATTATATATGTTCATAAATAATATATAATTTCAATTCTGGAGATTTACATCCATTCCACATGAACTTCATTACTTAAGAACATGTGAACCGATTATGAAAATAAAGAAAAATAACACTCTGTAACGACGAAACTCAATATACTAACTTATCAATAATGGAATAAATGAACTAAAAATAATTATGATAAACAAAATACATGTCTAATATGTTATTAAATAATTTATTAATAATCTTAATTTCATATTCCAAGACCTTATGTTCAAGATCGGAACACGTTCGGACTTAAGGTAAGGGGTTTCTTCGTCTCACTTCCATTTTTGTGAGATATTCTGTATTCACTACTATTAATTGTGTATAGTGTATGCATACTTCCCATTGATATTTAATATCACGATTCTATTTATTTTCATGATATTAATTTTTTCATTTAATTATTATTAATTTTGGGGAATATGATTCAATTGATTACAAAGTTACAAGTATTTTCTACCCGGACCTCCATTTTCATTTGGGTTTCTCTTATTCTCTACTCACCTCATTGATATTATTTTCTTATGTACTCATCATAAATTATATGTGAATGTTTTATATATGTGTACCAATCAGAATCCTACTTTCATTTATGGGGATTTAAATTTTTTAAAAGGATCTTTCAAATTTGTTCCTGAAATACAAGCTCAATTCAAGGAACTTATCGGATTCTTACCTAATTTGAAGTTCACCCTATAATATATTTTAAGCCATATTTATCATTAAAAAGTCACAAATTTTACTATGAAAAAGATATTTTGGTTCATTTATAGTTTTATGAATGCAATCATTCCATTTCTCTTTAAAATATCTTTAATTAATTTCTTAAAGAGAACTAACATGTTTTAATTCTAAAGCTTCTTTAAAAAAACTTTTTACACGATTTCACTTCAGTGGGACATCACTTGTGCATAAAATGTAATATCAATGTCCTTAAATTTTTTTCAAGGATATAAATGTTTAAAACTAGTTTTATGAAAAATTCAAATTATTTTCCAAAAGAACTTTTCTTTCCAAAGTAAAATTGATTTTTCTCATCTCACTTTAACTTTTATGAGATACATGCCTTGTTAACTACTTATTCCTTACATGTGGTGTATGTAATTACCTTTGGTATATCATATCAAGAGTCTAATTATTCTCATGATATTCCAAGGGATGATGATTTGAATATTTCAAGGTGGTATGGGACACTTTGGAATGTTTAAGGATTATTTCCTCAAGAAATTTTCAATGGTATTATTTAAATGTATCTTATCTATATCAACATCCTTGTTGAATATTGTACTTCATTGAGGTTTATCTATTATGATATCATATAAAATATTTAATTTAATGGTTTATGATTATTTTTATTGTGAATTTTCTGTCTTAAAACCATTCCACAATTTACTCAGAATGGTTAGTGTTTATGATTATTGTTCGGGGAAAGTTATTTACATTTCATATGTTAGTTTAAATATTAATATATATGTTATTTATGTTCATAACAATTCATATGAGGAATGAATTGGAATTATTAAGTGATGTGTGGGTCCCTCTATATCCCCTCGATTCATCGGTAGGTCTCATGAGAAAAACTACGGTCTTGGCATAAGGCCTTGAAAAAATGATTATTTATGGTCTTGGAACGAGGCCTTGACAGTATGGTTATGTTGTCCTGCATTATGCATTCCCTCATTATGAAAATAGTATTTATGGTTTATGTGGTTATTTTACTAGTATAATACCCATGATTATGTTATATTATGGCATTATTTACTCAACTCTTATTCCTGCCATAATGTGTTCAAGTTTATTATTTGTTAAAGGCATATGTTTTTAGTTATTCAACATGCCTAATGTTTATATATATTCCACTATATTCCTTACCCTTACTGAGAATTTGAGATCACCCCTTTCTTATGTTTAATTTTCCTAGGATATGAAGAAGTACATTATGAATGACTTTTAAGCATAATCTAGGAGGCATGGATGTTTCTAATGGAATAAATTAGTGTTGTTTTCCTTTCAAGATGTAATGTTAAACTTATATATGTATATTGTTTCCAAAATCTACTAAACTAATTTGTCTTTTAGGAAGCATATTCTTTATTTATATGGAAATGTAACAAAATAAGGCACTGACTCTGGGCAACTGGGGTCGGGTCCTTACAGAGAGGATGTTTGACCAACCCATCTCAGGATGTGGGATTTCACTAAAGGTATTTTCAAATATCAAACCATTGATTACTGGGATCAAGATTAAATTGTAAGGATATAATTTATTTAAGGCAGGTAAAATGTAACACCACATTATTCTAAAAAACAAAATTTTATTAAATAGAATATGTGACATGGAAAACCTTATTAATATGAGAATACAACACCCCAACAAATTATGATATAATTCTTTCAGAATAAATTTAATTTCTTTAATATCTTACGATTCTTACGCTAATGAGTTTCTAGGATAGATTGTGTTAAACATATGTAACATCATATTACTATTTCTAGGTATAACTAAACCACACTTTTTCAAATTCTTTCATTGGGGTTAATTTAATGGAGCTTCATGTAATTTTTTTAATGTTTTGGAAGTTCATTGGTCATGCATGATTGGTGCATGGTTTTCCCAAACTGTGCACCTTGCAAGTGAAAACCATGAAAGATGAGATATTTCAGGTTTTAATGGTTGGTACATGATTTGAAAAACCATGTTACCCCCAAAAATATACCATAAACCTAGGAAAAATGGGGTTCACATTTTGGGTGAGTGGTTTTCTTAACTATGTGGATCTTCCTAAGAAACCATGCGTATGAGATTTTTTAATCCAAAAATTAAATTTTAAAATATCAAAACCCTTTATTTAGGTTCCGATGAGCCGGTAGGACCATATAGAATTTTATTATTCATTGGATGCTCCCAAGATGTGATGTTATCCTCTCTACATCAACCTAGAATCAAATCAAAGATAGGAGAATGACGCTCAATCTCTTCTTGGTAAGACACTTATTCCCGCTATCTTTCTCTCACACCCTTATCTTTCCTCCCTATGGTTTTTTAGATCTTTGTTTTTTAGGAGGATATAATCCCCACTATTTTAGATCTTTGATCTTGGTTTTATTATCAGATCCTTATTTCCGACATTCTTTTTCAGAGTTTCCCAATTAGGGCTTTGTGTTTCGATATCCTGTGATCCCGAGGTAGGTGGTTCCATTATGATGGCCAATTTTAATTAACCCTAAATTTTTTGATTTAAATTTAACTATTTCATTTATATTAAATTTATTTATTTAAATTAAATTTCATTCAATTGGTTTATTTAAAACCCCCAATTCTAGTGAATTGCGGATTTGGATTTTAATTGGCATGAAATTAGGTAAAACACAAAATTCTAATGAATTGGGGTGTGTTTGTGAAATTAATTGAAAATTGTGAGATTAAAATTATTGAATTTAAAATTTTATTTTCATTTTATGAAATTTATCTCAATGCTTTATTTGAGAAAAAATATTTAGAATGGTATTTATAAAAATCTAATGGTTTTATCTTGGAAAAGGAATATTTTGATTAAAAACTCGTGTTTTTATTTTTAAATGGAAATTGGAATATTTTAAATGGTAGAATGGGATTAATTTTATTTTAAATCATTTAAAAATAAATTTACCATTATTGATTGTGTTAGATCACATGAAATACTATTTTTAGTGATTTATTTAGGACAACACACTATTGATTATTTACAACCCTAACAATACATATCTAGTATGTCATATCCCTGAAGGGATGGTAATGTTTTCCTCTATGACTATAGAATGAGGGACGCATGTACACATTCTTCTATGATAACTACTTGAGTGTAAGGGAGTATCATAGACTCAAATAATTGTACTTTTTGTAAAATCACCATGTTGCACGTTGTTTTTATTTGAAATATATTCAATTGTTTGTAAACTATTTTACACATGCCTAGTGAATTTATATAAGTTGTTTTATATAAAATATTTATTAATCTATTTGACTATTGTATTTAGAACATTTGAAAAGTAAATCATGATTTGTTTTAAATATTATTTGAACTTTAATGCCTATTTATTTAAAGTTGAATGCTTTACATGGTTAATTAAATGGTGAATCTTATTATGGAATCCTTAGTGAGACCCTACTATGATTTTTTTCTCACACCATATATGTGCCTTTGGGTTTTTGTAGATTATATTCTTATAGGTTCGAGAATGGGTTAGGCTCCACATAGAGGTGGTTGTGGTTATTGATCATTAGGATTTAAGAGTTGTTTCTATTGAGATATCAGTTGTTATTGTGACAACTGGGTCCCGGTGACAGCACAACCACCCCACCTTAACATGGCCGTTGGGTCCTGGCCCACCAGGTACCACCAATTGCCCCGCAGACACGTGGGGCCCACCCTAGGGTCCACCCACATGCACATGTCCTTTCCAGTGTGCTTTGTCCTCACTCACACACACCCTGAGAAACTTCCCAGGAGGTCACCCATCCTGATTACTACTCCTGGCCAAACACGCTTAACTGTGAAGTTCTAATAAGACAGGCTTTCGAAAAGGAAGGTGCACCTTGTTGACATGAGTCATATCAATTAGTCATTTAACCCTTTATTATTTGGGGATGTTACAATCACCCCCCTTTAGAGCACAACGCCCTCGTTGTGGGCCCTACATCTCAACCCAGGCAGTGCACCGCACTTAAGGCTGGGTTCCTCCTCTGATACCAAATGTGACAACTGGGTCCCGGTGACAGCACAACCACCCCACCTTAACATGACCGTCGAGTCCTGGCCCACCGAGTACCACCAGGTACCACCAGTTGCCCCGCAGACACGTGGGGCCCACCCCAGGGTCCACCCACATGCCTGAATGGGTCATCTGACTAATGATTGTCCCCACAGGCCAACACATGTCCTTTCCAGTGTGCTTTGTCCTCACTCACACACACCCTGGGAAACTTCCCAGGAGGTCACTCATCCTGATTACTACTCCTGGCCAAGCACGCTTAACTATGGAGTTCTAATCAGACAGGCTCCCGAAAAGGAAGGTGCACCTTGTTGACATGAGTCATATCAATTAGTCATTTAGCCCTTTATTATTTGGGGATGTTACACGACCAGCCACTCCGGTTTGTTTCTTTTTGTTTTTATTTATTATTGATTTAAGTGTTATTTCTTTCCCCTTTTTATTTAATTTTTTTTATTATTTATCTACTTATTCATTAAATTAATTGTTAATTAATTGATTATTTATTTATTTACTTATTTATTTATTCTTTTATGTATTTGTTAATTATTTAATTATTTATTTATTCATTTATTCATTTTAGTATTTGTTAATTAGTTATTTATTTATTTATTCATTTAATTAGATGTTAATTAATTAATTATTTATTTATTTACTTACTCATTCATTTATTTATATACCCATTTAATTGTTTGCTGACTTATTTAGTTATTCAGGAAATTATATATATATATATTTATTATCTATTTGTTTATTCATTTGGTTATTTATTTATTTACTTATTTATTCTTTTGATTATTTATTTATTCTTGTATTTATTATTTATCTATATATTTATTTATTTGCTTATTTGTTTATTAATTTATTTACTTATTTATTTTCCTCTTTATTCCATCTTGGTGTTTTTGTTTAATTAGAATTAAGCCTTTTTCTGTCGCGGGTTGGGTAACGTGTACTTTTTCACTGTTCAGCGTACGCAGTTAGTCCGCAGGGGTTCGTTCTACTTTCTGCTGGGTTTCCGTCGCGTCCGCTCCGTGTTCGAGGTAGGTCTCCCTTTGCACTCACCTTTAAATTTAGGATTTATTTATTCCTCGACTTTTTATTAAGTTTCAGTAAATTTAAAAGTATTATTAAGTAGTTATTTGTAGTGTGGTGATCTGCTGATGATTAAAGCTGTTTTAATTCTAGCGTTTCATTCAAAGCGTTTTCTTGGATTTAATTTTGTGCTTCCATGGTAGTGTTGCTAGATGGTTCTTCCTGAATAATGAAAGACATGTTGAATTGGGTTTTGAAATGTTTTGGCGTGTGTAAATTAGTAGATGTATTGTTAATGGAAAAGGTGTTTTTTTAGAACCTGGATTAGAGAAAATGACCGTATGACCCTTAAACTTGATTTTGGAAACCTAAAGTGTGGTTCTTGGTTGATGATAATTGTTTTCCTTTTTCGCGTGAACAAAAGTTTGGATTTCATTTGAGAAATGGTGTTCCTTCAAAAAAATGATTTAAGGCCCATTTGACTCTTGATAAAAGTGGGGTGCGTTTGGATATTGGAAAATGATTCTACTTGTGGAACCAGTGTGTTTCGGGTTTAATATGCTGATTTGAGATTCTTAAATAATGTTCTAAGTGTGTTTCTGGTTTTTAATGGTATGGTGTGTGTCATATCCCTTTGGAAATGTTTTAGTGTTAAATGTTCAAAATGTAAATGATATGACGGCCCGGTTGGCACTTTATTAAATGTGAAGTGATTATACATATATATCTATATATATAAGTACTTATGAGGGCATCTCTACAGGGGGACTTCCCTTCGAGGGTTGTCGTGTAGTGATGTCCGTGTAAGGGGTTGGCAAGTGCGGTGAGATGAGTCACGCGTGCGAGGGTCTCCCACTTACACAGTGTTACTAAAACCACCATGGGTTCTTGGGCGTCTTGTAGATTATCGAGTGATGGTTGCTTGCTAACCCTGATTAGACGGGTTAGTACTCCCTAGAGTTGTGGACAGGCCAGGAGGGATGTGCCACTGGTTGGATATTAGGGCGGCCAGTTGGTTATTGACTATGGAGTACCACGCCGGCAGGTAGTCTGAACCCGAGTACGTCCAGGGGTTTTCTAGGGATGTTTAGGATCGCCCATGGATATTGCTGATAACTTCTGGTTTATTTTTACTTGCACTTGGTCTTCCTTTCTTGTTTACCTTTACTTGCACTTGTTTCTCCCTGCTTTCTTACTTTCAGTCATCCTTCACAGCCTATACTGTTAGACTTTGGGAAAATGGTTTTCAAATGAAAACACTTTATTTTCTTTGTGTAAGATTTGAAAATGTAACACTTTGCTTTTTAGAATGAGTTTAAAACTAATGAAAGGGAACCAACTTTCGAAAAAGAATAAGGGAAATGTCTCGTGTTTTATTTTCAAGCAAAACATTATGAAAGCTTACTTTTATACACTGTAGTTCAAAACTGGAATTTGTAGATTCTTTATTTACTGGCTGTGCTTTGGGATTTTTTGTGGGGCTCACCTACTGAGTACTTTTGTGCTCACGCCTGTCTTTTACCATTTAAGTTGTAGGTTTCTTGTGTTCAAGTTTTCCTGGCTTGAGTCGCTCAGTGAGGGAGCGACGTTGGTTGTAGTTGGGTGGTGACCCGCGAGGTCACGTGGAGGTATGTCGTGGTGTAGTTTTGTTTATGTCTTTTGTGATCGTCTGTTTGTTTAGTTTATATTTGTTCTTTTGATCCTGTTTTTAGTTTGGGATGAAATCATTCCCAACGATTGAAATTTTTTATGCCCAGCACTTGTTTCCATCCCGGGGGGATTGGGAACGCCCCTCAGGACTTGCCGCGGACCGACTCGGGTGACTGGTTCAGGGTCGACCCGGGCTAGTTCGTGACAGTTATCATGTTTTATTTTGGTATTTGTGGATGAAATTTGTGTTTTAATGCCTTTTTGACTTATGTTATAGTTCTCCCTATGATTTGTTTCTTGTATTCATACTGACTTGTTTATCATTCTTCTATTTTGTTTGTGGAAAATTTATTCCCACATTCATATTGTTTGATTCCAGATGCTTGTCATAAATCCATGGGGATCGATAATTCCCTTAGGGATATGTAAGGGCCAGCTCATTTTCTTGGTTACCAGGGTATCAGGGTTGGTTTATGAAAGTTTTTTTATCAGAGGTGCAGGTTTTGAATCTTTCTGTGATGTCAGTATGATGTTATGTAATCTTGTCGGGACTTAAGAGGTGGTTGTGATTTAATTTTTGGATAGTTGTCACTACAATGAGCCCTAAGTCACCATGGGTGGATTTGGGAAATATGTCATAAGGACTATTTCTAGTCATTTCACTACTTTTGATATGGATAGGATGAAGTCCAAATCCTATGGATATATATGTTCAGATTGATTACCCTTGTTGCTCTATTTGAGTGTCAATATAATGTCTTCAATGTTGTTTACTGGTTTTGTGTAGCATAATGCCTAAAAGAAGATGTATGCATTGGATCCAGGAGGAAGCTTCTATTGAACCTCAATGAGTGATTACTCTTGTGGAACCGAGTATGGTTGAGGTAATTGTGCATGTTGTTTATGCTATGAGACATGCACCACCACTAGTTCCCATTTAGGCTCCAACTATGGAACCTTAAAGGAGTGTTTCCTATAATCATACTCAGGATCTTATTCGCCAAAATCCACCAGCATTCAAAGACTCTGATGACCCTCAAGAGGATGAATAATGGGTAAGTAATATAGAGCATTTGTTTGAGTTCTTACAGATTCTTGATGAAATCAAGGTGATTTTTATACATTCATGTTATAGGGATTGAGATGGAGATGGTGGGACATGATAGTGATGGTAAAAAAATGGGGGATTTTAATGAAAATAATTAAAGGAAATTTTCATAGATAAGTTCTATCCATAGTAAATAGTGTTGTCCATGGATATTGAGTTCATTCAACTCGAGTAGGCTGATAGGACCATGACAGAATATGAAAACTGTTTTTCTGAGATGGTGTAGGTAACACCAGATATTGTATTAAATGAGAAGATGAAGACTCAACAGTTTTATTTGTAATTTTTTTTGGATATTATTTCTCAGGTTTTTTTGTTAAAGATTCCTTCTTATGATGATGTTCTAGACATAGTGATGATGGTCAAAATGAACTCAGTTGGAAAGTTGGGGTTCTCGAGAGTTTTCTTTTCTTCTAGTGGAAGTATGAATTGCTCTAACGAGAATAAAAAGCATGATTAATATTGTGGTGGTTCTCAATAATATGGATTTTATAAAAATATTGTAGTTCCTGGTCGAGTCCCTTTTATTTTCTACCAGTGTGGAAATATAGGGAATTTTAAGAGGGTTTTCACTAAGTCCCTAATATATGTGGCTTATACAAACACTCTAGCCACTTTTTTATATTCTTCCATGTATTTTATACTCCTTGTAGTGGAACAGGATCATCAATTTCTATTAAAACAATTGTGTAATCTGATGCTTCAAGGCATAAAGGGTTCCATCCATAGGCATCGAGTATGAAGCTTCTTCACAAAATAGAAGTGTATCTAGAGGAAGAAGATATGAGCCCAGTGACGGTTAGAGGTTCCCTCACTATAACTTCGCCATTAATGACTGGTTTATTTGATACCAGTTTATCTTATTTGATTATTTCAACCTATATTTTCAATCTTCTTAATCGTCTTACGTTTCTTTTATCTAATGTGATGGATATTACTACACCACTTCTAAAGAAGAGAGAACAAAGTGTTTGTAGTATCATTTTTCCTATCTCTTTATTATATATTGAGAATGCATGGGATGTTTTAGTTCTTAACATGAAACCTTTTGATTCCATTTTCAACTGGATTGGATCGTTGGTAATAAATACTGATTGATTATTATCTTCTATGGGTCTCCTTCACCACACCCAATGGGGTATTCCATATAATTAAATGATAATGATACCTAAGTTTGAGGATATCTGGAACTTCTTATCCAGAGTTAGGGATAATAAGATCAGTGTTTTCTTTTTTCCTTGAGATACAATCACTAAGTAGTGATCTCCCTCAAATTTCATCGAGTTTCTTGATTTATTTCTTCTGAATTCTCTGGTTTCCACCGATAAGAGATGTAGAGTTTTCTATTGGTTTATTTCCTAGTACTCAACTAGTATCTATTCCCTCTTATGATACTTTCCTATCTAAAATGAAATAGTATAAAAATAATTTGCAATATCTTCAAGAAAAAGGACTTATATTCTTGAGTATGTCACCTTGGGTAGCACTGATTTTCTTTTATAAGAAATATTATGGTTTACTTATCCTTTGTTTAGATGACTGAAAACACAATAAATCTATTGTAAAGAATAAGTATCCAATTTCATGGATTGATGACCTGTTTGATCAATTGTAAGGGGAAAAGTGGTTCTCAAAGATTTAACTTTGTTATGGTTAACATCATTTGATGAAAAAAAGAATATGAATTTCATAAAAAAAAATTTAGAGCAGTTATGTCCATTATGAGTACCTTGTCATATGATTTGGTTTATCCAATGATCCTATAATATTTATGGATTTAACTAAAAGGATTTTCCATGAAAACATTGATACTTTTCTGGTAGTATTTTTGGATTCCATCCTTGTTTACTCTAGTTATGGGGAGGATCATGTAAATCACCTGAGATCAGTTATGGAATTATTGAAAAATAACTAACTATATTACAAGCTATCAAAATATGATTTATGGATTCAGAAAGTGATTTTATTGGGACATGTTGTGTCAAAACAAGGTACTTTAGTTGATCCTAAAATTTAAAGGATATTATGACGTGGTAACAAATGTGAAATGTTATCAAGATTCAGAGATTCTTGGGTTTAGCTGGATATTATCAGTGGTTGGTTAAGGAATTATGAATTTTGGATTATTCTATGAATGGTTTTTATCATAAGAGAGTAAATATTTATTGGGATGATACATTTTAAAGTTATTTTTTTAAGCTATAATGATTTTTGACAACTATGCTGGTGCTGACTCTTCCATGGGATATGTAAGTCTATGTGGTTTTAAGTGATGAATCAGGTTTAGGTTTAGGCTTTGTTATTATGCAAGGTGATAATGTCACTACTTATGGATCTCGTCTTCTTATGTCACATGAGATGAATTTCCCGAACCCTGACCATGAACATGTATTTGTAGTGCATGTTCTTAAGAGTTAGTGGGATTACCATTTCTAAGAAATTTTTACTATCTATTCTAACTACAAGATCTTGAGTTATATCTTCTCTAAAAAAAATTCTAATCCCCGCTAGGGGGTTTTGGTGGAATAATATAAATAATTCAACTTTTAAATTGCATATACCCTAGGGAAAGAGAATTGCATCATAGATGAATTGAGCATGAACATTCTACCCAGGCCTTGACATGATCATAGGAAGAGTAGAACATGATGAATATGTTTTAATTGTGGCATATTGGAGTTCGGGATTCAGGGGCCAAGGTTTCTTTGTCCATTGTTCAGTTGACCTATAATATTTTCAAGATGATCCTTTAGGAACATCATCCCGATGATGAATTTCATACCATTAAAGACTCCCTTTATAGTGGGGAGACCGTAAATGAATGTTCATTCTCCATTTGGGTCATTCTATGTTTTCAAAATCTCTTTTTTGTTCAGTTAGTTGTGAGGAACGTTTTGGTGGGGGATTTCCCAAATTATACGGGGATGTGTACCCAAAAACAAAAAATATGTTCTATGATATGTGAAAACAATTTTGGTGCCCAGGTATGAGACATGACATTGCTGATTTCTTTCTCTTATTGTTATATGTGCCAGCGAGTGATGGACAAGAACTAAAAACCTTAAATTTTGCTTCAACCACTTCCAATACCAACTTGGATATAGGAAGAGATCTTTATGGACTTTGAAGTTTGGTTGTATTGTATCTATAGAAATAAAAATGTGATATGAGTTTTGATCAAGAGTCTCACTAAATTGGCTCACATTATACCGATTCATGATACAACTGATGTTAAAGAGTTGGGAAATCTCTATGTGAAAGAGATTATTTGCTTTCATGGATTTCCATATGCTACAGTCTCTAATAAGGATCCTCTGTTCACTTCTCATTTGTGGATAGGCCTTTTGGAGACACTGGGATCTCAGGTCTATTTGAGCACATCATACCATCTGCAATCGGAAGGCTAGATAGAAAGAGGTATCCATATTCTTGAGGATATGCTCCGCATCTATGTTATTAAATTAGGTGGGGCTTGGGATGACTATCAGGGGTATGTCAAGATTACTTATAATAATAGTTAGGAGTCTATGATTGGAATGGATAATTTTGAGGCCTTGTATGGACAACCTTGTAAATATCTATTGTGTTGGTCAGAGATTGGTGAATGTTCCTTGGATAGACCGAGCTTGGTTTAAGAGATGTTATAAATGATATAGTTGTTTCATATAATAATTTTGATAGAATATATCCAGTATAATAATTATGTCGACCCCAATCATAGACTGTTGTAATTTTCTGCTGGTGATATGCTTTTCTTGAATGTTTCACCATGTTTGGGTCATCAATGTCTTGGAAGGTAAGGGAAACTTTCTCCTTATTTAGTGGGATATTTTTTGGCTTTTTAGAAGGCTAGGAAAGTGTATTATTGTTATCACTTACACCAAAGATTATGTCAATTTATAATGTGTTCTACTTATCACATCTATGAACGTATCTTTCAGATCCATCTCATGTTCTGAGCTAGAGTGATCTTGATGTTGAACTTGATTCATCTGCGACTGACCATCCAGTCATGATAGTTGATTCTAAAAACAAGGTGCTTTATAAGAGACTAATACCATTGTATTTAGAGCTATAACAGTGTGGTTTTGATTTACAAGAGATGTGGGCGAGGGAGGCACTGATGACAGAGAAGTGGCCTCATCTTTTTGACATGGAAGCTTCTTAATAGGATTTATGGGGACAGAAAGTTTATAAGGTGGGGAGGTTTTAACATCATGTTACTATTTTGAGGTATTATTAATATCATATTCTTAACATTATTTGGTTGGGTTTCATTTAAGGGATCTTCATGTATAATTTTTGGAAATTTGGGATGTTCTTCGGTTGTGCATGGTTGGCGCATGATTTACCTGTGCGAACTACTAGTGAAAAATTTTCAAAACGATAAATTGAGGGTTTGAATGGTTTGTGCATAGTTTGAAAAACCATGCGACCACCAAGGATAAACCACACACCTAAGAATAAAAGGGGGGGGATATGATTAAGGTGCATGATTTGTTTAACTATGTGGCTCTTCCCAGGAAACCTTGCGTACATGCTTTTTTAATCAAAATGTTAATTTTGAAAATCTCAAAATCGTTTTTTAGTTTCCCAAAGGGCCAATTTGTCCCTATAGATTTTTATTATTCCTTTGATACTTTCAAGAGGTGATTTTTTCCTCTCTACACCCCTATCGAAGAGAGTCTAATCTATGTGAATGGTGTTCCATCTCTTCTTGGTAAGATTTATCCTCTTGTTCTCTACCTCCAGCTCTCTCCTATTTCATCCCTATGGTTTTGTAGAACTCTTTTTTAGGATCTAGGCCCCAACTATTCTGGATCATGAATCTAGGTTTTATTCTCGAATCATAGTTTTCAACGTTCTTCATTGGAGTGTCTCATTTAAGTATTTTCCTTTTGAGATCTTGTGATCCTGAGGTATGTGGTTTCGTTATGATGGCCAATTTTGACTAACCCTAAATTGCATGATTTAAATTAATTTATTTAATTAAAATTAATTTTTTTAATATCAATTAATTCTATTTAAATTGTTTTATTGGATTTTTTTTTGTGATTTATGGATTTAGATTTTAATTAGAATTATATTGGAAAAAAACCCTAATTCCAATGAATTGGGTTGAGTTTGTGAAATTAATGGGAAATTGTGAGTTTTAATTTGTTGAATTTAAATTGAGAAAATTATTTAAAGAAATTTATTTAAATTTGTATTTGAAAAAATTGTCTTAAATCGGTTTCGAAGGAAATATAGGGGTTTTATCTGGAAAAAGGAAAGATTTGTTAAACAACCATATTTTGGCTTCTAAATGGAAATTAGAATATTTGAAAAGGGAGAATGGGATTAATTATATTTAAAACTATTTTAATAAAAATTTACCATCATTTATTGTATTAGAGCACATTAAAGCCCAAGTAATTAGTGTATTATTTGGGAAAACACTCTATTGACAATTTACAACACTCATAATACATATGAAATAGGTCACATCCCTAATGGGATGGTGATAGCTTTCCCTTTGACTAGTTTTTTATGGAAACATTTACAAATATTGTTGTGATAGCTTCTTGAGTGTGATGGAGTCCCATATATTGGAACTATCATACTTTTTTTAGATGACCATGTTTCTCTTTTTTTTTAATTTGAAATATATTCCACTGTTTGTAAACTATTTTACAAAATCTTGGTGAATTTAAATAAATTATTTTATATAAAAAATTTATTGATCTATTTTTTAATGTATTTTCATTGTCACAACCCGTCCCCCGAGGCCCATGCCGTGACTACCCCCAAGCCCGCCTTCCATAGGCTAGGGACTGACGACTAGCACAGAAAGGCATATTCCCTAAAACAGGAAGACATTTCCTTTAAACCTATACAAACTCACGGTCTGAGAACAAAAGAAGAAGCAAATGTGAAGTAAACTGCTGTAGTAAAAGAGTTCTAAAAGAAAAAATGGCTAGAATACAAGCCCAACTATAAGAGTAAAAGTACGAATGAAAGTACAGAACAACTGAAATAAAAAGGAAACCAGCTACTGGGTCATCCTATGAGGTTCCAACCTAAAGGGTAGGTACATATCACCTCCATTTCACTCCACATCCGCTCGTCTCCTCTGCATCACGTGACGCCGAATGGTCTACCTCTGAGCACCGTCCAGTCCTAGATCCCTCAGCCTCGATCAAAGCTGTACGCCGTCTGTACAAGACACAACAAGGTGCGGGTGAAGACTATGCAATGGTGATTATAACAATACACAATAGAGACCTCAAGACCCTGAAGGTCTCCTAGAGTTCCACAAAGAAAAACCATAGGGTAACACCATAAAGGTATGTTACCACATAGGTAAAGTACCACATAGCATAACCTCAATCACAAGTATAAGGTAAAGAAAGCTCACACTAGGATTTATTCTAGGGGTAGTAAAAAGTAACATCACCAGTCACAATGTCGAATGCCTTGGCTGCTGGAGAACTCCTCCTCTATCAAGTACAGTGGGCCTACCGGGTCACTCTGATCCGCTTCCCACTAACCTCGAACTATTGAGGTACTCCTCCCCATCAAGTACTGTGGGTCTACCGGGTCACACAGAGCCACCCACCCCCATCATGGTCTTCTAAGGTACTCCTCCCCATCGTGTACCACGACCACTCCCCGCCATGGCCTACCAGGTCACATAGAACCACACACCCCCATTATGATCTGTGAAGGTACTCCCCATCGTGTACAGCGGCCGTCGAGTTACTCCGAATTGAAAAGTCAACAGTCATTAGGTCTCAGACAGTCACAGGGTTCCGTACGTAGTGCACTTGGGAAAACCTCTCCCCAAGCCATCATTCGTATCTCAACCAGCACAAAGTCTCACAAAGAAGTATCCCGATGATCCTCCAAGTCATAAGGGTTCCAACGCAACAGACGACACATCAGTCGGACGCCTGGTCTGTGCGTTATTGGCAATTCAGATTCGAGGTCCCAGTTGGATTTGGGTGCGATCTAACCCAACCAAACTCCAAGATTCTACAAAACTCTATGGAGTAGGGGAAAATGAATTTTTCTCTCCAAGGATCCAAACTCCTCAGACGGTTCATCAAACAGGTGTCTGGTTCTCAAGATAAGGTCCTTTGAGTGTTATTAGGCCTGGTTGGGCCCGAGTCCGGTCTGAACCAGTCGGACTGACCCAGACCAAACCGGTCTGGGCTGGTATGATGTTCGGTTCGGCCCGCAAGGGCTTCCCAACCATAATAGGGTATCCCGCAAAGGGGGGCCTAGCTCGCGTGGGGCGGCGGCCTGATCCGAGGGCGGCGGCCCACTTTGAGGGAGGGAGCCTGATCCAAGGTTGGTAGCCAGGTCAGAGGTTGGCGGCCCAGCTTGAGGGAAACGACCCACTCTGAGGGTGGCAACCTGCTCTAAGGGAAGCGACCTGATGTGAGACTGGTGGCCGAATCCGAGGGCGGCGGCCCGGCCGAGGGCGGAGGCCCGGCTGAGGGCGGCAGCCCGACGTGAGGGAAACGGCTTGCTCCGAGGGCGGCGGCCCGGTCCGAGGGTGTCGTCCTGGTTCGGTCCGACACGTGGGGTGTAACCCCCCAGTCTCCTAAATTCCCAAACAGCCTGAAGGCTGTTCGGTTGGCGAGGTGGCAGCGCTATGTGGGCGCCGCTCGGTCACCACAGAACCCGCCAGAGGTGGGTTGAGCCTTCATCGTGGCATTATTCGTGGCTTTCATTCTCTGGTGGCATGGCAGTCACACTGCCTCCCTTCCCACGGTCGGCCGTCATGCCGTCCGCCTCCTCCATTCACCACGGTTGACTAGCCACGACCTTCCTCTTGCAGCGTGCGTCGATGTGCTCGCAGTCTTCCAAGGTGGCGCAAGGGTAGAAAGATAGAAGAGGGTTCGGGCCAAGTTCGTTAGGCTCACGCCCTCCACATTAGCTCAAATTATGGAGGATATTAAGGTGTTGAATAATCAATTGAATTAAACAACAAGATAAACCCTACAAATATTCCCCGCAACAATCCTCCCACAAAGATGAATGAATCGTGGGTCAACCCGTTAGTCGGTTGACCTGCGTTCTTCATATAATTTCAAGAATGGGGAAGAGGGAAATCAAAAATGCACAAACTAAATAACCCCACTACCTTGAAATGTTGGAGAGTTCTCACACTTGAGGGAGTCTCGTTGTTCATCATCCCCACAACAAGCTGTTGTCGCCACCGCTCGAATGTGAAACTCTGGTTCGGGGTTTCGGTGTCGCACACCACCTCTTTCTGGGGTCATCTCCGTACTCTAAGGTCTTGGCATTATGGAACACCAACAGAACTTCATTTCATGGAAAAGCTTTTCCAATACCCCTCCCCCAAGATCTATATTTATAGGAGAGGGAAAGAGTAAGTAACGACGTAAAGAGTTAATGGGGCTCATTAATTAGGAAGCTTCCTAATTTCCCCCAACGTCGTTGTTACTTAGATTTGAGGGTCAAGCCATTTATTGGCTTGACACATCACCGGTCCCACCTTACCACTTGTCTGTTAGAGGAAAATAATAAAAATAAAATAATAAAGTTATTTTATTTATTCTCTTAAAAAGTTCCAAAAAAACTAACTTTTTCTCTAGACCTACTATGGTCGAAGTAAAGCCTCCCTCGAGTGAATTCTGATGCTATGGATTCAATAGTGCCCTTAGATTTTTAATCCATGTAACAGTTCAAAAGTTAGAAAATTCCGCTCACGCGTTTACTGAACGTACTCGAAAAAAAGTTCAGAAATTCATTCTGGGCACATCGGGCCTCAGAATCATGCGCCGTCAATTTTTACAGACTCATAATAATTCCATATAATTAAAAAATTAATGGAAAATATAGTTCTTTAAATTCTCCCAACCTTAGGGATTCACCTCCCAGAAATCCACAACATAGACTAAGGAAAAAAAATGGGGTATTGAGTACGAATCTGACCCTCCCGCTCCCATTTTCTCTCCTGGAGGTTCCCATGCTGCCAGAGAATGCACACCAGAGGTATCGACCACCCATGAAGGACCCGCTCCTGTTGATCCTCAATCTCTATTGGAACCTCCGTAAACATCTCCCCATCGTCTAAGTCCAGCTCTCCGTGGTCGATGACATGATATGGGTCATGCACATATCTCCTCAGCTGGGATACGTGGAAGACGTCGTGCACCTTCTCCAACTGCGGTAGAAGTGCCAAGTAGTATTCCACCTCGCCTATCCTCCGAAGTATCAGAAATAGCCTGATAAACCTTGGTGATAACATGTCGCCTCATCCAAATATCTCAAGTCCCCATTGAGGAGAGACTCGCAAGAAAAGGTGGTCCCACCCTTGGAACTCCAAAGGTCTCTATATTCTGTCTTCATATGACTTCGGTTTGCTCTGTGTAGTCTTCATCCACTCCTGGATGATCTACACCTTCTCAGTTGTAGCGCGTACCAACTCTGGACCCATAAGCGCTGACTCCCCTGGGTCTGTCCAGCATAGAGGTGATTGGTTGGGTTGCCCGTATAGGGCCTTGAATGGTGCCATACTGATGGTGGAGCGATAACTGTTGTTGTATGTGAACTCTACCAAGGGAAAGTGATCCTCCCAACTTTGGCCAAAATCTAGGATGCATTCACGAAGCACTTCCTCAAGCGTGTGAATGGTCCACTCCGTCTAACCATCTATCTGAGGATTAAAGGCAGTTCTGAAACGCAGCTGAGTCCTGAACGCCTCCTATAATTCCTTGCACAACCGAGATGTAAAACGTGTGTCACTGTCAGAGACGATCGTCGATGTAACCCCATGAAGTTTCATGATCTCTTGTACGTAGAGGCGTCCCAAGCCCTCTACTGATCCCTGCTCTTAGATAGGTAGGAAGTGGGCCGACTTGGTGAGTCGGTCAACGATCACCCATATGGGATCATGTCCCCTGGACGTATGTGGAAGCCCTGTCACAAAGTCCATGGAGATCCCATCCCACTTCCACTCCGACACTTCTAGTGGCTGAGATAAGCTTGCTGGAACATGATGTTCGGCCTTTATGTGCTGACAAGTGAGGTATCATGAAACAAACTCTGCCAATTCCTTCTTCATCCCTGGACACCAGTGCTAATGCCAGAGGTCCTGGTACATCTTCTCCACACCAGGATGTACCACTAGAGGGGACATATAGAACTCCCTCAACACTTCCCCCCATAGCACCACTAGTACCATGGTACGTCCTACGAAGAGGATGACATTCTCCCCACCTTCAGAAAATCCATCAGGTGCCTACCTTGAGGATATCTGAGCACGTTGAGCCTCGCAGTCAGTGTCCCCAACATGCGCCTACATGAATCGCTAAAGGATTGGGGGTGTGACTGCCATAGACTAAAGTTATGCTACTCCATCTCTATCTATGAAGGATATCTACAATGCGGCTAGATGCTCTATCACCTCACTCAGCAACTACAGACCAGACCTCCTGCTGAGTGCATATGCTACCACGTTCCCCTTCCTAGGAGTATAGACTATCTCAAAGTCATAGTCCAGGAAGAACTCTAGCCATCGCTACTGTCTCAGGTTCAGGTTCATCTGAGAGAAGATATACCTGAGACTCTTGTGATCAGAGTAGACTGTAAAACATTTTCCTATCAAGAAATGCTACCACATCTTCAAGGAAAATACCACTGCTACTAACTCCAGGTCATGGGTAGCGTAGTTTTGATCGTGTTTCCTCATCTGAAGTGAACCATAAGTGAACACTGCTTTATCCTTCATTAGGACACATCCAATCCTGGTCCCTGATGCGTCACAGTATACTACATACCCAACGCCCTTTTCTAGAAGCCTCATGATGGGAGAACTTTTCATTCTCTGCCTCAGCTCCTGGAAACTCTATTGGAATTTCTCCATCCATAGGAAATTTTTCCCCTTCTTTGTCAAATTTTACAAGGGTGTTGCAACTCGGGAAAAGTTAGGCATGAATCTCCAGTAGTATCCAGTCAACCCCAAAAAAACTTTGCAGCTCTGTCACGCTTCTGGGTGGCTCCCAAGATAGTACAACCTCTATCTTTACTGGATCCACTGCAACTAAAGCCTCTGAGATAATGTGTCCCAGAAAGTGGACCTCTCGTATCCAGAACTGGCACTTAGAGAGTTTAACATAAAGTTAGTGCTCTCGGAGTGTATCCAAAACCATATGTAGATGATAGGCATGCTCCTCATCCATTACTGAGTAAATTAAGATGTCATTTATGAACACCACCATGAAGCGATCTAGGTATGGCTGAAAGATCATATTCATGAGTCCCATGAACACTATTGGGGATTTGGTCACACCGAAGGGCATAACCGAGAACACATGATGGCCATACCGACATATGGAGGCCATCTTCTACATATCCTCATCTTGTATCCTAAGCTGATGATAGCCTAATCAGAGGTCTATCTTTGAAAACCAATGAGCTCCCTTCAACTGATCAAAAAGATCATCAATCCTCAGGAGTGGATACTTGTTCTTAACGGTCACCTGGTTCAACCGCCGATAGTCCACATAGAGTCTCAAAATATCATCTTCCTTCTTGGCGAACAAAATTGGAGCTACCCATAGAGAAACACTAGGTCTTATGAACCCCTTTCCCTGAAAGTACTCTAACTGTACATGTAACTCACGAAGATCAGCATGATCCATCTGTAACGACCCGAATCCAGAGCCCATCCACTGGTGCCCCGTACCCGGTTCGCCACATGAACTCAAGCACGTTTCCCCAAATGCCAGAGGCTTCTGACTAGTAGCGAGGGCCTTGGTGAGTCGGTGGGGAAACTATTCCCTCATTTGGTAAGGTATAAAGCGGAAAAACAATAGTCAACAGCGGAAGCAGTAACAACATGCATAACAATATAAACCAAACAGTGGAAGTAATGAATATATATAGAAATGATGACAATGATGCAGTAGGTACAAGTATCTATGGAAAGCAGCAAACACAACAACGTGATGGAATACAACTGAAAACAAGTTCAAAATAAAAACAAAATAAACTCCTCGGAATCGCGAGCCTCGGCTCGGTCCCATGCTCTCCAGCTCTAGCGCAATCAAGATCCTGAAGTAGAAGGGCGCTTGCCCTTATCTATACCTGCAGCAACATAGTCTCCTGGGCCCAAAATCATGGCCCAAACAGGGTGTGAGATACAATCCCAGTAGGCAATCACCCAAATATTTGTGCCTAACAGTCAATGAATACAAGGTAAGTAATAAAACAAGAAGCAGTAAATAGGAAAGCACAAGCATCTACAATACATAGTTCTAAAAAAAACGTACACAAGTAAGCAACCAGCAACAAGAAGAAAATAGGTAACCCTCTGGGTAGCTCTCACAGCCTAAAACTCTATGGTTCAACCTATAAGTACCCACAAACCTCTAGGAGGCACACACAGTCTCACCCCTCTGGTTCAACTCTGAATTTAATAGACTCTCTGGGGAAGCACTCACCGTCAATTCCCGATATAGTCTCGTATCGTGCTAAAGGCTCTCTAGTGAAGAACTCAACGTCTATTCCCCCTGTGGCCTGTGTCGAGGAACTATAGACTCTCTAAGGAAGCACTCAATGTCAATTCCTCCTATGGTCTCATATCATAATTAAAAGACACTCTGGAGAAGCCCTTCCATCAATTCTCCCTTTGGTCTACTACTCTAGGTTCTCACAGTCCTGAGTGAAACTAAACATGCTCAGCGCGTGTGTACATCGTCCAAGTAAACCTCAAGAACTACTTGGCTATCAACAAAGTCTTAGCAACAAAACAAGGTAGTAGTCCACAATCCTACAACTAGGCATGGCAACTGGAAAAACGCCAAACACGCAGAGCAAGCATATCAAACAATCAAGGACAGTAAAGCTACCATAATCACAGGCAAAACATATACTCTAGCAATCAAGCAAAAGAGGCAATACAACAAGGGCAAAACAGGAACACGCAATACCCCATTCAAGGGTATTGGTGGAATTTGCACAAAATATTCATCAAATTTCTATGGAAAGGCACAAACCACCTACCTCAATCCTAGGTGATCGATATACGTGAACCATGATGACAGATTCCCCTTGGAACATCGTAGATCTGAGAAAACGCACAAAACGCTCAACCTACGATAACTTGGAAACCAGGAGGAATCAAGAAACAAGACTCAAGCAGAAGGGAGAACTCACTACTGTGATTCCAACATAATTAACCATGATCGAATCAGAGAACGGACGACGAGGTGGGAGCTCATCAATGATCTGGCCATACGGTCACTCTCGGGCGGACAAAAACTAGAGAAGAAGATGAAAATTTGGGTTAGGCGCGACCTCGGTCTGTTTAGTAAAAAAAAAGTACACGACGTGTAATTTTAGAGTACACGGCGTGTACTGGGTCCTTTCTGTACTCTGTCAAAATCGGTCTCCATGTCACCCCTACACACTGTATGTGTGGCCCGGGCATGGCCAACACACGACTTCGAGCCGGATCAGAGTACACGGTGTGTACTCAGAAAGTACATGGCGTGTACTTTGAAAATTTCTAGAAAAATCATTTTTCTTAAAAACTCCAGAAAAAAGGATAAACATACCTGAACAAAGATACGGGTTCTTAAAAACTTCCCCCCTTAGAGAAATTCATCCCCGAATTTCCCTAACGGTGCATAGAAGAAGAATCCCCAAATAGTTCCAGCCACTGTGATCGTACATTAGCCTCCCTCTCCCAGGTCTCATCCTGTACTCGCCCATGTTTCCATAGCACTCGTACCAGAGGAACAGACCGCCCACGGAGAACCTTCGTACTGTGATCGACAATCCAGATAGGATGCTCCTCGAATGATGCATTCGCTTCAATCTCGACTTCCTTGGGCTGAAAGGCGTGAGACAGGTCTGAAAAGTAATGTCGGAGCTGAGATACGTGGAAGACTTCATGCATGGCCCGATACCTCTGAGGTAGCTGCAACCGATAGGTGACCGGTCCCACTCTCTCCATGACCTCAAATTGTCCGACGTACCATGGTGAAAGCTTACCCTGTCTCCGAATCCTTATGTGTCCCAACCTCAGTGCGACACGCAGGAAAACCTGATCCCCAACCTCGAACTCCAGAGGTTGTCTCCGCTGATCAGCATAAGACTTCTGTCGAGACTGTGTCGTAGCCATCCTCTTTTGAATCAGCTCTATCTGTTTTGAGGTCTCCTAAATGAGACGAGGTCCCAGCAAGGCTGCCTCTCCTTCCTCCAACCAACATAAGGGTGATTGGCATGACCTACCGTACAAAGCCTCGTATGGTACCATCTGAATGGTCGCCTAGAAACTGTTGTTGTAGGCGAACTCTACCAGAGGGATATGATTCTCCCAAGAACCGCCAAAGTCTAGGATTCAAGCTCAGAGCATATCCTCAATCACCTGTATTGTGCGCTCGGACTGGCCATCAGTCTGGGGATGGTATGCTGTACTCAAAAGTACCTATGTACCCAAGGCCTTCTGAAGTCCCTTCCCGAACCGAGAGGTAAAGCGCACATCCCTGTATGAAACAATGGAGTGTGGAACTCCATGCATACGAACGATATCTCAGATGTAAAGTCTTCCCAGATCATCAACACTGAAGGTCTCCTTAATCGGTAAAAAGTGCGCAACCTTCGTAAGCCTATCGAAGACAACCAAAACAACATCGTTACCTCGAGGCGTCCTAGGCAACCCAGTCACAAAGTCCATCGTGACATCGTTCCACTTCCAGTCCGGAATGGGTAACTTCTGTAAAAGGCCTGCTGGTCGTTGATGCTCTGCCTTCACCTGCTGACAAGTAGAACATATCATGACGAAACCAGCAACATCCTTCTTCATACATGGCCACCAATACTGGCGATGAAGATCCCAATACATCTTGGTGACTCCAGGATAAACTGCCCAAACTGAGGAGTGAAAATCCCGCATCATCTCCTCGCGTATGTCTGCTGGCACCCATACACATCCCTGGAAACGCAAGATCTCATCCTTTCCCACTGCCCATCCGGGAAGAGGGTCCTCTCCTGACACACTCTCCCGTAGGACTAAGCTTTCAAAGTCTGATAGCTGCCTCATCCGTACTTGATAAAGAAGTGTAGAGGTAACAGCTACATAAGATAGGAATGTCTATCCCTATCTGTCGTGCACCTCCAGATGCATCTCAGAGAAAAGAGCCATCAACTGCCACTCACTACTGCCCTCCTGAACTACCTAAATCCAAGTTCTCCTACTCAACACATCTTCAACTGAGTTGCCTTTCCCTGGTGTATAGGCAAGCTCGAAATCAAAAGACTGAAGGTACTCGACCCACCTGCGCTATCTTAGGTTCAGATCCCGCTGAGTGAAAATATACTTGAGACTCTTGTGGTCAGTGAAGACCACAAAGTGCTCTCCTAGAAGATAGTGTCTCCAAAAACATAAGGTATGAAAAACATCTACCAACTCCAGATCATGCGTAGGGTATTTCCTCTCATGTGGCCTCAACTGCTGAGACCCGTATGCAATGAATCCATCCCCCTGCATAAGCACAAATCTCAGCCCAATACCTAAAGCATCACAGTAAACAGTGTAGTTCTTGCTTGGCTCTGGAAAGACTAGTATCGGTGCTGACATCAACCTACCTTTCAGCTCCTGAAAGGATGACTCACAAGAATCTAACCATAAGAACATCGCCCCTTCTTAGTCAGACCTATCAAAGGTGCTGCTAGATGAGAAAAGTCCTGAATGAAGCGTCTGTAGTATCCCTCCATCCCTAGGAAACTCTGTACCCCAAAGACGTTCTTCGGATGCTCCCAGGAAACTACAACTCTCACTTTCTCTGGGTCCACTGATACTCCTGCCTCTGAGATGACGTGACCTATGAAGTGAATCTAATCCATCCAGAAGTGGCACTTTTAGAGTTTAGCATAAATCTGATGCTCTCTCAGTGTACTCAGAACGATCTCAAGATGTGTGGCATGGTCGTGTCGAGTGTGAGAGTACACCAAGATATCATCCACGAAGACCATGACAAAGGAGTACAAGTAAGGATGGAACAGTCAGTTCATCAGTGCCATGAAAACTGCATGCACGTTCGTGAGACCGAACGGCATGACTGTATACTCGTATAGACCATACCTTCTCCTGAAGGATGTTAGAGGTATATCTGATGGTCTAACGCGTAACTGATGATAACCGAACCTCAAGTCGATATTTGAGAACACCCGGGCTCCTCAAAGCTGATCGAAAAGGTCGTCAATTCTCGGCAAAGGATATCGGTTCTTGACCGTCAACTGGTTCAGCTTCTGACAATCCACACAAAGCCTAAGGGTACCGTCTACCTTCTTTGCAAACAGGACAGGAGAACCCTAAGGAGAAGTACTGGGTCAGATGAAACCGTTAGCCTGTAGCTCCTCCAACTACTTCTTGAGCTCCTGCAACTTAGGTGTAGCCATCCTATAGGGAAGAATGGACATTGTTGCCACTCCTGGAATGAGCTCAATAGAGAATTCTACCTCATGCTCCAAAGGAAAACCTTAAAAGTCCTCTGGAAAGATGTCCCTGAAGCGATTCACCACTGGAGGAAAATCCAACTGTGGAGTCCCCTGATCATCCAGATAAAGACTAGAAATCTGGGCCGTCACCCCTCCTAGCCCAAGATGCTCGAGTCCTGCCCGACTCACCCAAACATCCCACTCGCCCTTAGGAAGAAAAGACTCGCCTTCTAGTGAAACAAAACTCACTTTGTGGTGATAGCAGTCGATGACTGCCTGAAAGGGAATCAAACAATCCATGCCAGGGATGACATCATAGCCTATCATCTCTAGGACATAGATATCCCATAATAAGCGATACCCTGCAACCTCGAGAGGGAACTCTCTACACTGGCATACACTATATGTCCTCATCCCCAAAGGTGTGTCTAGTTTCAACGAGTCGGCAGAAGAAAAGATGCAAAGTCCAAGGATCTCCACAACAGCAACGAAGATAAAGCTATGCATAGAACCAGTATCAAAAAGGGCTAAAGATAAAACTGAGGCTACTAAAATCATACCTCGAACTGTAAAAGGGCCGGGATCCTGCTTCTGATAGATCTTCTCCATGGTGAAAGACTGGCCTGCACCGCGACCCTGCACCCCTGGATGTCCACTATGAGCTGAACCTCCTTGCTGGTGCTGAGAAACTGGTGGCTGACCGCCACGACCTCGACCTCCACCTCGACCCAAATGGCCAAAAGAACTCCATTTCCCCGATTGGTGAGAAACTGGCAGTGCTTCTCCTGAACGAGGAGTCATGGAAGAACCCCGGTCACCAACTGCTGGTGAGAAAACTTGGCAGAAACGCAGAAGGTGACCCATCTTACCACAAGATCGGCACTCCACGGGGTCCCTCTGGCACTGCAGCCTCGTGTGCCCTGACTGACCACACTGGTAGCATGTCACCTGGCTTCCTGATGATGCATATCGATTCCTCGGATCACCGCGTGTAGGCTCTCTATGGCTCTTCTTGCTGTTATCTAGAGGAAGACTAGCTCTGGAAGCAGAACCTCTCTGGCTCATAGCTCTAGAGTCTCTCAGATTTCGCTCTGCAATCATTGCCTAGTTGACGATGAAAGTAATAGAAGTCAGCTGGAAGATGTTCATTTGTGAGCGGATCTCCCGCCTGAGACCATCCTCTAACTTCGTTTCTAAGAACACCCCACTCCCATTCCAGAGGTGCGTGAAGCACTGAATCTTGGTGAAACGAGTGGAATACTCCATAATAGAAAGAGTACCTTGCTTTAAGCTCATGAACTCCCGGGCTCGGTCGGCCCTTAGGGTCTCCAGGTAGAAGTAGTCATAGAACACGCGCTGGAACTCCTCCAAAAAGATACCCTGCTGCTGACCTGCCTGTGAGATCATGTCCTACCACCTCTTGGCGGATTCTCAGAGCATGTAGGTGGCGAGCTTGACCCGCCTCTCTGGTGGTGTCTCTAGATGCTCGAAGATAGTCAGCATGGCTTCCAGCCATGACTCTGTAGCCTGAGGTCTTCCTTCCCCCGAGAACGTGGGAGGTTGCTGCTGCTGAAAACCCGCGTCAAATATGCCATAGACATGGCAGGAGGCGGCGCTCCCTAGAATGCTTGCATCATCCTCATGAAACCTTCCCTGAACTACGCATCCACGCCTGCAATTGGCATAATAGCGGGTGCCAAGGCTGGCTCGACTGGAGGATCGACAGGAAGTCCCTGATCATCCTTGTCTGACGTCTGATCACTGCCTGATGATAGATGTATGACCGGAGGATGTCTCGGAGGCATAGCTATGAAATATCAAAAGCACGCCTTTGATTAGGAAAACAAGGAAAGAGAACACAAGAGTACAAAATGGAAGAAGGGGAAGAAAAACACACAAGTTTTCAAAACATGACTACACGACATGTATAAAAACTACACGACGTGTCTTCTAAAACCATTGAAATGGGCGCGTACTCTTTCCCTACAAGTCGTGTAACACCTCAACTACACGGCGTGTTGACCCCAACACATAGCGTGTACTTGAAACTATGCCCCTGCCCGAGTCTCTATACACGGCTCACCCACACGATCCAACTCAACCTGAGACTACACGACGTGTTCGAAACAAACATGGCGTGTACTAGACAAGGCTTCGACGGCCCGTGTTGTTAACCACACGGTCGTCTACACAGATGAACCTTACACAACATGCTCTGAACAAACACGGAGTGTATTGGCGAAGGTGATTCCATCCCGTGTTGTTCGTGACGCGTCCGAGTACCTGGACAAGACTACACGGCGTGTTCAGAGAAAACACAGCGTGTGGAAACGAAGGTAAAGCTGGCCCGTTTTGTTAGTGACACGGCTGGGTACCTGGACAGGACTACACGGCGTGTCCCCTATGGACACGACGTGTCCCCTATGGACACGGTGTGTTCTAACCGAGCTTCCCCGACCCGTGTTGTTAGTGACACGTCCAGGTACACAGCTCTGAACTTACACGGCATGTACCTACCATACACGGTGTGTTCCTAAAGTTACTTTCAAGACACCGTGTTCTGCCCACACGGTCAGTGACATGGCCTGAAAACTACACGGCATGTATCCAAAAGTACACGCCATGTATTCTGGGTTTTTCTGGGCAGTAGCTCAAAAACTGCTCAGACTTCCAGAACCACTAAAAACAAGGGAAAGAGGTGCCAAATTTCGATTCGTGAGGGCCCATACTCCCCGTTAATCAAAGCTCGGCATCTCCTGTAGTCACATACAAGTGAAATCAATATCTCTCTAACATAACAAAATGTATTCTATCAAGAATCTATCACAACAGCATGCATAATCTACACAAGGCCTATCACAACAGCATGAAATCGCTAATGCACCCTAGATGGCATGGAAAGAATGCATGGAATGTGATTTATAGAAGTGCCTACTTGATGCATGAGATGGCATACCCTCATCTCATCAGGTTGCGATAGAAATAGAACCGAAATATCAAAACAATAACCGCACAAGTCATGCGAATCACTCTAGGTGAAAACATATCAACCATAAAACTCAAAACCAGCAAACTGAAATTAATTAGGTAGTATGGCCTTTCCCTGTACACGGGTTAGCTACTTCCGAGCACAACTTAATACCAAGTACCGAATCTGTCCTATCCCTGGCTAAAGTCTCCAAATAGTAAAGCAAGATAAAAGAACCTGCCTCTGATACCACTTTGTAATGACCTGAATCCGGAGCCCCTCCACTGGTGCCCCGTACCCGGTTCGCCACATGACCTCAAGCGCGTTTCCCCAAACGCCAGAGGCTGCCGACTAGCAGCAAGGGCCTTGGTGAGTCGGTGTGGAAACTATGCCCTCATTTGGTAATGTATACAATGGAAAAACAACAGCCAACAGCGGAAGCAGTAACAACATGCATAACAATAGAAACCAAACAGCGGAAGCAATGAATATATATAGCAATGATGAAAATGATGCAGCAGGTACAAGTATCTATGGAAAGAAGAAAACAAAACAATGTGATGGAATACAACTGAAAACAAGTGCAAAAGAAAAATAAAATAAACGCCTCAGCATCGGGAGCCCCGGCTCGGTCCCATGCTCTCCAGCTCCAGCGAAATCAAGATCCTGAAGTAGAAGGGCGCTTGCCCATATCTATACCTACAACAACATAGTCTGCTTGGGCCCAAAAGCATGACCCAAATAGGGTGTGAGATACAATCTCAGTAGGCAATCACCCAAATATTTGTGCCTAACAGTCAATGAATACAAGGCATGTAATAAAACAAGAAGCAGTAAAAAGAAAAACACAAGCAGCTAAAATACATAGTTCTAACAAAAAATGTACACAAGTAAGCAACCAGCAACAAGAAGAAAACAGGTAACCCTCTAGGTAGATCTCACAGCCTAAACCCCTATGGTTCAACCTATAAGTACCAACAACCCTCTAAGAGGCACACACAGTCTCACCCCTCTGATTCAGCTCTGAATTTAATAGACTCTCTGGGGAAGCACTCACCATCAATTCCCCCTATAGTCTCGTATCGTGCTAAAGACTCTCTGGGGAAGAACTCAACATCTATTCCCCCTGTGGACCACATTGAGGAACTACAAACTCTCTGAGGAAGCACTCAACGTCAATTCCCACTGTGGTCTCGTATCGTAATTGAAAGACACTCTGGAGAAGCCCTTTCGTCAATTCTACCTTTGGTCTACTACTCCAGGTTCTCACAGTCCTGAGTGAAACTAAAAATGATTAGAGCGCATTTACATCATCCAAGTAAACCTCAAGAACTACTTGGCTATCAACTAAGGCTCAGTAGCAAAACAAGGTAGCAGTCCACAATCCTATAACTAGGCATGGCAACTGGAAAAACGCGAAACAGGAAGAGAAATCATAACAAAAAATCAAGGACATTAAAGCTACCATAATCACAGGGAAAACATCTACTCTAGAAATCAAGAAAAACAATCAATACAATAAGGGAAAAACAAGAACACGCAATACCCCGTTCAAGGGTATTGGTGGAATTTGCACAAAATATTCATCAACTTTCTACGGAAAGGAACAAACCACCTACCTCGATCCTAGGTGATCGATATACGTGAACCAAGATGATAGATTCCCCTTGAAACAACGTAGATCTGAGAAAACGCACAAAACTCTCAACCTATGATAACTTGGAAACCAGGAGGAATCAAGAAACAAGACTCAAGTAGAAGGGAGAAATCACCGCTGTGATTCCAACACAATCGATCATGCTCGAATCAGAGAACGGATGGCGAGGTGGGAGCTCGTCGAATATCCGGACATACGGTCTCTCTTGGGAAGACGAAAACTGGAGAAGAAGATGAAAATTGGGGTTAGGCGCGACCCCGGTCCGTTTAGTAAAAAAAGAAAGTACACGGCGTGTACTTTTAGAGTACACAGCGTGTACTGGGTCCTTTCCATACTCCGCCAAAATCGGCCTCCACGTCACCCCTACACATCGTGTGTGTGGCCCGGGCACGACCATCACACGGCTTCGAGCCAGATCAGAGTACACGGCGTGTACTCAGAAAGTACACGGTGTGTACTTTGAAAATTTCCAGAAAAATGATTTTTCTAAAAAACTCCAGAAAAAGGAAAAACATACCTGAATGAAGATCCGGGTTCTTACACCATCTGATATTCTGGTGTAGATATTGGTGTCATCTCGGGGTACATGTCGATGTAAAAGTTTACCTCTCTATGTGAAGGTTGTCCTGGAACATCATCAGGGAAGACATCGACATACTGGTCCACCACTACAGGATAGCTCGGACTCTCAACATCAACTACTCTGAGGGTAAGGCTATCCAACTTATGATTAATTGGCTGCACCCTCCTATAGGTACATCCATCCTATACTGCAAAGGTTCCCTTCTCATTGGTGAAGGAAAACCTGCTCCCGTCCGTGCGGACGCACTGCACTATGCGCCTAATACAGTCAATATGAGCATGGACTGTGGATAACCAGTCCATACCCAATATGATTTCGTAAGGTCTTGATGCTACTACTAGAAGATCCCATCCAAAGCTCTCTCCTCCTAGAGTAAGCTCACACTGCTGGCACCAGTGCGTAATAGTTGAATATGCTCTTGTAGGAGTCTCTAGCCATAAGGATCGAGCCAACAGCTCCACCAGAATCTCCAAGATCTTAATAAGGGTCGTGGTAATAAAAGAGTGACTGGTACCTGTGTCTATAAGTACTAAAAATAAGGTGGATTAGACATAGATCGTACCTTTAATCATCTTCGTAGCACCGTGGTTATAGGCCTCAGCTGCCTGGAGCTGAGCTCATCCATGTCCTCCTGCTCCCTATGGTCGGGGTGGACCACCTAGCGGTGGTGGCAGTAGAATCTCGAAACGTCTCCCACCGCCTGCTGAACGAACAGCTCCTCTTCCACATCCTCTACCCTGCAGACCTCCTTGCTCGAACCTCTGCCTCTTCCTCGGCGGTCCTTTGACCATCTTCTGGTCGTTGGTATGATGGGTTGGGCAGTTGCGAGCCATATGACCCTACCCTCCACACGAGTAACACCGTGTTCCCCTCACATTTCTCCCTCTGACTTGTGAGACTCGAACCTCTAACCCTACATCATGGGGTCATCCACCAAAAGGTTTACTCTTCTTGGACCTCTATGTCATCTGCCTATAACATGGAAGATCTCTACTAAAAGTGCTCGCTCAAGCACCCCAAACTGCATCAGAATGCTGAGGGATACCATTGATGCTCTGATCTACCATCAGAGACCCTTATCAATATTCTGTTCCCTAAAGAAAGGGTCTCATACCATGTTAGTGGAGTATCAGGAGAGATCAGTGAACCTCACTGAGTACTTGACCACTGTTATGTTTCCCTACTATAAGCGTAGTAGATTCTGTATACGCACATAGCGTAAATTTGCTGGGATGAACTTAGCCCTAAAAAGGCCCTCTAAGTCCACTCATATGAGGGTCAACTCATCGTGTATCTAGAGTATCAGGCTCCACCATCTCCCTGATGCTTCTTGAAAAAGGCTGGCTGCCAGGATCACCATAAAATCAGTAGGTGTCCCAACTAAGCGAAAAACTATGGCCACAACCTCCAGGCAGTCCTCAGCCACCTGTGGGTCCATCTCGCCTCCGAAAATCGAAGGCCTCTACTGCTAGAACTCGTGAAATTTTCTCATTTGGTGTGCATCCTGTACTGGTGGGGCTGGTGGTAGCATCTTCCCAACGGGAAGTGGTGCTGCTGGTACACCGCCCGAAGGTGCTAACACCATGAGAGGGCCCTGCACCGAGGCCTCAACGCTCGGTGGGCTATCATCGCGTACTCTCTCAGGAAACTTGGATGGAAGTCTTCATGGAGATATCCTAAAAAAAATAGGTGTTCCATGGTTAAAAGGTATACATGGTGAGCTGACTCAAGAAAAAACAAGAAAGACTTTTTAAAACACACACAATCAATGCTTTCGTGTGCTGAGTCAAAAATCAGAATTTAGGGTCCTGTTGTATGGATACGTCGGCCTCTTCACCAACAGACTCCTCAAACTAAAAACCACACTCAAAACACTTAACACTGTTACCACATAGAAAAGATCATAGTCCTAGTTCTTTGGTAGAACCGACTACTCTGATACCACTTTGTCACGACCCGTCCCCCGGGGCCTGTGCCGTGACTACCCCAAGCCCACCTTCTATAGGCCAGGGGAAGGATATTAGCACCAAAAGGCATATTTCCTAAAACAGGAAGAAATTTTCTTTAAACCTATACAAACTCACGGTCCGAGAACACAACAAGAAGCAAATGTGAAGTAAACTCATGTAGTAAAAGAGTGCTGAAAAAAAGGGGCTGGAATACATGCCCAACTGTAAGAGTACAAGTATGACTGAAAGTACAGTACAACTGAAAGAAAAATGAAAATAGCTACTGGGTCATCCTTTGAGGTTCCTACCTAAAGGGAAGGTAAAGATCACCTCCACTGCACTCCACGTCCGCTCGTCTCCTCTGCGTCGTGTCACACCGAATGGTCCACCTTCGAGTACCATCCAATCCTGGCTCCCTCAGCCTTGATCAAAGCTGTATGTCATTTGCACAAGACACAACAAGGTTAGGGAGAAGTCCGTGCATGGGTGAGTATAACGATACTTAGTAGGTACCCCATGACCCTGAAGGTCTCCTAGAATTCCACAAAGAAAAACCATAGGGTAACACCACGAAGGAAGGTTACCACACAGGTAAAGTACCACATATCATAACCTCGATCAAAAGTACAGGGTAAACACAACACACACAAAGATTTATTCTAGGGGTAGTAGCAAGTAACATCCCTAGTCACAACATCGATCACCTCAGCTGCTAGAGAACTCCTCCTCTATCGAGTACAATGGGCCTGCCGGGTCACTCAGAGCCGCTTCCCACTAACCTCGAACTGCTAAGGTACTCCTCCCTATCGTGTACTGTGGGTCTACTGGGTTACACAGATCCACCCACCCCTATCATGGTCTGCTAAGGTACTCCTCCCCATAACGTACTGTGGCCGCTCCCCACCGGGTCCCACCAGGTTACACAGAACCACCCACCCCCATTGTGGTCTGCGAAGGTACTCCTCCCTATTGTGTACCACGACCGTCGAGTCACTCAGAGTCAAAAAGTCAGCAGTCGTCATGTCTCAGCCATTCGTAGTGTTCTGAATGTAGTGCACTTTGGATAACCACTCCCCAAGACATCATTATTATATCAACCAGCACAAAGTCTCACAAATAAGTAACTTGATTATCTTCCAAGTCATAAGTGTTCCAATACAATAGAAGGCGCGTCAATCAGACATCCGGTCTGTGCGTTATTGGCATTTCAATGCCGAGGGCCCGGTTAGATTTGGGTGTGATCAAACCCAGACAAACTCCAAGTTTCTTAAAAACTATAATGGAGTATGTAAAAAAGGATTTTTTCTCTCCAGGGGTCGCAACACCACAGACGGTTCATCAAACGGGCGTCCGGTTCTCAAGATATGGTCCTTTGAGTGTTTCTGAGCCCGGTTGGACCCGAGTCCGGTCTGACCCGGTCAGACCGACATGGCCTAACCCTTCCTGGGATGGGATGATATTCGGTCCAGCTTGTAAGAGGGGCGGACCGAAAGGGAAGCCCGACCAGAATAGGGCAGCCCGCAAAGGGGCAGCCCGACCCGCGTGGGGCGGCGGCCTGCTAGGACAACAACCTACTGGGGCGGCAACCTGGTCTGAGGGTAGTGGCCTGGTCCGAGGGAGGTGGCCCGCTCTGAAGGCGGTGGCCCGGTTTGAGGGAGGCGGCCCAATCCGAGGTCGGCGGCCCAACTCGAGGACGACGAACTGGCTCGAGGGCGGAGGCCCGCTCTGAGGGTGGAAGCCCAGTGTGAGGGTGGTGGCCTGCTCCGAGGGCGGCGGCCCAGTCCGAGGGAGACGACCCAGTCTGAGGGCGGCGACCTACTCTAAGGGAGGAAACCCAGTTTGGTCCGACATTGGGGGTGTAACCCCTCGATCCCTTAGATTCCCGAACATCCCGAAGGCTGTTCGGTTGGCAAGGTGGCAACGTCACATAACCCTCCAGAGGCGGGTTCGACCTCCACCAGGGCTTTGGCTGTGACTTTTGTTCACCAGCAGTGCAACGGTCACACCGCCTCCATTCTCGTGGCCGGCCGTCATGCCAACTGCCTCCTCCATTCGCCGTGGCTAATGAGCCGCAACCTTTCTCTTGCAGTGTGCATCGACGTGCTCGTGGTCTTCCAAGGTGGCACAAGGATAGCAAGATAGAGGAGGGTTTGAGCCAAGTTCATTAGGCCCACACCCTCTGCATTATCTCAAATTATGTAGGATATTAAGGGGTTGAATAATCAATTTAATTAAACAACATGATATACCCCACAAATATTTCCCACAACAATACTCCCACAAAGACGAATGAATCGCAGGTCAACCCGTTAGTCGGTTGACCCGTGTTCTTCATATAACTTCAAGAAAGGGGAAGAGGGAATTAAAAAAATACGGAAATGAAATAACCCCCTACATTGAAATGTTGGAGAGTGATCGTGGTTGAGGGAGTCTCATTGTTCGCCATCCCTACAATAAGCTATCCTCGCCTCCACTCAAACGTCAAACTACGGTTTGGGGCATCAGTGTCGCACGTCAACTCTTGATGGGTTTGGCTCCATCCTCTAAGGGCTTGGAATTATGGCACGCCAAAAGAACATCGTTTCTTAGTGAAGCTTGTCCGATACCCCTCCCCCAAGATCTATATTTATAAGGGAGGGGGAGAGTAAGTAACAATACAGAGAGTTAATGGGGCTCATTAATTAGGAAGATTCCTAATTTCCCAAAACGTTGTTGTTACTTAAATTAGAGGGTCAGGCCATTTTTTGGATTGATAAGTCACCGGCCCCACCTTACCTCTTGTCTGTTGGAGGAATAGAATAAAAATAAAATAATAAGGTTATTTTATTTATTCTATTAAAAATTTCCAAAAACTAACTTTTTCGCTGGACCTACTGTGGTCGAAGTAAAGCCTCCCTTAAGCGAATCCTGATGCTGGAAATTCAATGGTACCCTCAGATTTTTAATTCGAGCAATGGTTCAAAAGTTAGAAAATTCCGCTCACGCGTAAACTGAACATACCCTAAAAAAAGTTCATAAATTAATTCTAGACACACCGAGCCTTATAATCACACGCCATTGATTTTCAAAGGCTCATAATAATTCTATATAATTAAAAAAAATTACATGGAAAATCCAGGTCTTTACATTCACAATTTGAAATGTAAAGAATGGTTTTTCTTAAAAATGATTTGAAATTCCATGAATATTTATTTAAAATTGAAATATTTACATGGTTAGTTAAATGTTGGCATATTTTTAATGTCTTGAACCTCTCCATTTCAATACATTGTAAAAATATTGGGTTTGAAGTGTTTTGGGAGGTCAAGGTGACTTTTTCAACACTTTGTAATGTTTTACAGTTTTTTAATGGTATGTCACGATGGTGAGTCAGGACAGTGAGTCACAATGGTGGTTCATGACAGAGTGTCGTAAGGGTGAGTCACAAAGTTTGGTCTCGACTATGGGTCATTATGGTGGGTCATGACAGTTGGTCGCACCGGTGTCTCGAACCACTAACTCAACTAATGATGATTCATTTTCCTTTTCCAATTTTCTCAATTTTCTAGTGTTTCCTTTTTGACGTAATTATTTGAGGTAAAGTGAGTTTATAACTATATTTAAGTGGTTTTTGATATGTTTCATGGGAAATAAACCATTTCATTAGTTTTCTAAAAGTCTTAGAGCCTTCTAAATGGTCAAACCACATGTTTTTGTTAAGATTCGACATTAATGGAAATTCAAAACCATTTCATATCCCATGTGTCTTGGATATAAACCTTATAAGATGGTAGCCTTTTCATTCCTTCTCCTTTCTCTTGGTACAAGGCATCTAGAACCTTTAATCACCAAGGAGTCATGAGTTGAACTACAGCCTTTGGACCAAGCTTTCCCCTTGGAGTTTTTCTGCTTCATCTGTGCTCCTTGTCTTGGTGAAATTAGGAAGTCTCGATCTCTTCATTTTCTAAGTAGTTTTCTCTTCATCTCTCTTAATTGTGTATCATTCAGGGTAGGTGTATAGATGTTTCCTTGTGAAAATATAGTTGAATCCAAATTAAATAAAGATAATTGGATCGGTTTAAGATTTATATACATGGGATAGTGAAAAGTGACATATCATCTACTTGTTATTTATTTTGGTTGTTATGGAAATTGTACGGGCTATAAGCCTCACTACTAGAAATAGGACCTTTACCAACGGTTTGGAAAAAAGCATTGGTATATATTATTTATATGGACCTATACCAACAATATTTGGACGTATACCAATGGTTTGTCCAAAACCATTGGTATATATAAAAAAATAAAAGAACCTATACCAACGGTTTTGAGAACCATTGGTCTAAGCACACACATTTTTTATGGAATATTCTTTCAAATAAAATTAAATAAATCAAAAGTTAAAATAATTATGAATATATATATATATATATGAAATTATTTGCACAAAAGTCATGTTTGGTTAGTGGTTAGGTTATTGGATTATAAATGGGAGGTGCTGGGTTCAAAACCAAGCCGTCTTTTTTGAATTACCTATACCAACGATTTTATGAAACCATTGTTATAGATTTTTCATAAGACCTACACCAACACCAAACCAGCCAACAGTCATCTAAACCATTGGAATAGTTAATACGAACTATTTGGAGACATATACCAACAGTTCCAAACCATTGGTATATGACATTTTTCTATTCGTGCCTGTTGAAAATTGTGGTCATTGGGGGTCCTTGGTTGTGCATATAATTTTTATAAATACATGTTTGTTTGGTTATTATTTAAAAAAATTCATGGAATCTATTAACCACATACACTTAGATAATAAATGGATTCCCTGGGTTCAAACTGTTTCTATGATAACCCATGAATTAACATGTGGAAATTGAGTAAGGAATGCATTGTTAAATCTGAATATAAATTTCATTGGTTCATGCAGTGGTGTGATGTGTTTGGTTTTGTTCTGACTTGTTCTGTAGTAGGTATTGGTCTTGGCTGTGTGATATAGGGTGGTTCATAAGGTGTAATGTAATCTCAGGTTGTGAGATTGATTGATTATGGAATATATGAGAAGTGTTGTATAGAAGGGTTGTGATTAGGTTGTGCAGTGATGTGTTACTGAGTGTGGATATGAGTTGGGAGGGACGACTTTGAAGAATGATGATGGAAGTGGTTGGTATGGGTGTTAAACAAAGATGAAATGTGTAGTGGTTTAATTTTCCATGGTTCTCCTTCTTTTGTGTGACTTTGTTGCGTGTCTTGTTTTGTGTTGTGTCTAGTGGTTACCTGGGGAGAGATTGAATGAATAAATGATTTTTTTAATAAAGAATTATAATTGGTTAAATTAGTTGGATGGGGGGAAAGATCTAACTTTGTGGCTGGTTTTATGGGTTTTCTTTTAGAGGTAGTAGAAAAGGCGGTATTGCAGGATGATGATTTTTTTTAAGAATCCATAGGATGGGAAGGATTGTTTTGTATTATATCTATATATAAATGTATTTTTCTTTGTGATTTTAATACGCACCCCACCCTAGTTGATAATTTCATGTTGAACACCCCCATCATCATGGGGGATGTTGTCTTTACAAAACATCCTGGTGGGAGGATGGGTGGCTGGCCACCCACTCATCCCTACTCCTTCATCCAAGCGGTGATAGCCCATGTTTCTCTATGTGTGTTTTGATATATGGGTCCAAGGTGTGTGCGGGTGAGTAGTCTTTCCCATGTGTCTTCAGGATGATATGTGTTGTGCTTCCAAGGTGTCTTTGGGATGAGGTGAGGTTGTGGCCCATGTGTTTGTGGGTGGGATGTGTTGTGGTAGTGGCCCATGTGTATTCCGGCGGGATGTGTTGGGGTAGTGGCCCATGTTTCTACGGGTAGGATATGTGTGGTTGTGGAATATGTATCTACATGTGGGATGTTTTGTGATTGTGAGACCTAGGTGTGTGTGGGAACGATGTGGTTTGATATGTTCGTAATATGTGGAAGTTCTAGTAAGTTTGCTGTTAGGGCATGAGAGCATCTAATTAGCGGAAAAGTACTGCAGGGTACCCTGTCATCAATGTTCCTTATATTATACTACTTGACTTTCATTATTTAGTGAGCATTCTTGAGTGAGGTTGGGGTGGTTAGTATACCTTATTAGGTGTGGTTTTGGATACGATGTTTTATCACAGGAGAATTAGTATGGTTCCTTCACATGTGAATGAGAGACCTAGGTTTTTTCTACTGAGTATACTTGTATTATCACCCTATGTATATAAAACTAATTTCAGGTTTCCAGGAGGACCACAAAGACCATTCTAGGCATTTCTAGCTCAGCCTTTTGGATAGTTGTTGTGTTTCTTCTTAACTTTACATTTAGTATTTACTTTTGAGTTTTATTTCATTTGTAATTTTTTTATTTTAAACATTCATGTGGGTTGGATTTTGGATTTCTTATATATATATATAAATTATTTGTTTTGGGGTGGAACATCTTATATTTAAGTCTTGTTTTTTAAAGGGAAATGCCACCCATTTTGTGAGATTGCATACCCTTGGTGTTGGTCTCCACCTTGTGTCTTATTGGAGGTGGGACTCAGGGGGTTAATTATCTCTCTTTCTCGATTTTTATCTTAAGAGGGGAATATTTTGAGGGAGGGATCATGACAATATTATTATGGAATCATGGGTGAGGCCCTACTGGGCTTTTATCTCACACCATACATGTGCCTTCACGTGTTTTTAAATTATCTTATTATATGTTCGAGTAAAGGAATGTCACCATGTGGAGTTTTTAGTAGCGATTGATTCTTGGGGTTGGATAGTTGTGTCCACTTGGACTTTTTTTGTTATCCAATTTTATTTCGGTACTTGTGGTTGAACTTTGGGTATGCATAACTGTTTTACTTCAAGTACAATTCTCCCTGTGGATTTTCTTTCATATCCACATTGATTTGTTTATATTTCTTATGTTATGTTTGTGAAAAATTCACTCCCACATTAATATTATTTGATTCAAGGTGAAAGTTTCCAACTAATAGGGATCATGAATTCACTTCAGGCTATGTCAGGACTAGCTTGGTTACCAGGTTACTAGGGTATCTAGTTTGGTTCATGACACACAAGACTGAGTTTTACTGAAAAACAATAAACAATTAATATTATTATTTAATATGTTAGTTATCTCTAATCCGTTTGAATGGATGGAATTTATATAAATAACTATATTATTAAAATATATATTTTACAAAAAAAATAATTATATATTATCTAGTAATAATATTAGTATCGTTTAAAAGAAAAATAATTTTTTTTAAAAGAAACTATATTTTTCTTAAAGAATGATTAGTGAGGCATTACACACATAAATATAAATTAATATTAACCAGTTTTATAAAATTTATATGAAAAAATAACCATAATTTTTTAAATTTTAATATTAAAATTATATTTGGGTGAATATTTGATATCTTTCTGAAAAGTTTTATTTGTTGATGAATAATGAATAATACATAAATTTAATTGAAAAATTCATTTTAGTGTAAATAATTGATAATGTTAAATTATATGTTAAATTGTTTAAAATGTAAAATTAGTTAAATTTTATGTAAAATAATCCAATTTAGGTTATTAAAATCATCTTCATATTGAATTTTTATATAAAAACAATGTAATATTTTGATAATTTTCACTTTAGAAACCCACATTCTCAACACGTCTTCCTGATTAATTATAAATTTAATTTTGTGACATAAATTAATTTATTTTGAAAAAATGGATTTGATACTTGGAATAAAAATAATTTATAATATCTAAAAATTTTAAATAATTTTTTACAAAAATGAAAATCCAATGGAGTAAAATATAATTCTCACAGTTATGAAAAAATGGGGTTTCCTTTAGTGGGGGGGGGGGGTAATCCAAAAATATAATGGTATAAATGACATATAAACTTGTCTAAAAAATATTTTATTTCCATATTTAGGGAATGAAACATATACAGTTATAAAATGATATATTTTGGTCCCTGTTAACATATAAAAAATACGGGATCACTAAATTATTTTAAAATATACAAAGTATATCATCTCCCCAACTGATAAAATTCCACCACTCTCCTCTCTAATTTTCACCTTCAATACACATTAATTATAAAACAAATTCCCAAATAACATTCCAAAATCCCTCCCATCATCATAGAAGCCTCAATTTAGGAATAAATCTAACCTTTGAAGGCTTTGTTGAAAACCTAAGGATGATACCAGAAGAAGAGGTAATGTTCTTCAACGAGCATCTTAATATTACTTATTTTTCAAAATATAATTTTTATTAAAACATATTGATATAAAAAATTAGTATATTACTTATATTTGGATGTTTTTAAAGTAATATAATTACCTTAAACCATCTCCACATCCATTAAATGGGTTATGAATTCATTGTTCGTGTGTATAGAGGACTATCACCTCACAAAAGAATGTCATTATTTTTTATATATCCACATATCAATGATGGATATGATGATGGATATAAATTAAATATATCATATTTATAAAATATTTATACCTCTAGAATCACTATAACATTTATATATTTTTACCATTCATTTCATAGGAGATATGATATTGGCGCTCGTGTGTAGGGAGGACTACCACCTCATGAAGTGATGCGATTCTTCCTTCATTAACTCTTCATATGGATAGTAATAAAGAAAAATTTTATGATTATATGTTATATAAATGGAAAAAGTATTATATTAATGAAATTATATTATTTTTTAACTATTTTACATATCATTTTATTCTTTTTTTCACTCATGTAAAGATGATAACATTCTTTCTGTACAGGTGAACTACCACCTTTTCGACCTGATGTGACTCTATTTTCATCACCACACCACACATATAAAATATATAAGTAAATAATGTAATATTTATTATATTATGATAAATATTTAAATTTAAATTATTACTTAACACCTTTACAAAATGATTAGTCATAAATGAAAATGTTACTCATTCATACGTATAACCTACCGTCTTCATGAGCGTAACATACATCATTTTTTATAACCATTTTTTATGATTGGTTTTTAAAAGTAACATTTGTGTAAAAATATTATAATTATATCGTGATTATTATTCTTCATATTATAGAACTATATAATATGTACAATAAATATAACTTTCATGAGGAAATATGAATGAGAAAAAATGGCTATTAACACCAAACAAAATGAAAATAGATGAAATATTACTAATGAACGGGATATACTATATTATAAATGGATAATATATGATATTATAAATATTAATATTATTTTTTAATATGTTAATATGTTGTTGAAAACCACTCTATATGATGTTAAATCATTTTTACCAAAATTAATCATAATGTAAGGGAATTCGTCTAAATTTTATTTCATTAATGAACATTGTAATGTTATAGACCTAATTATTTTTAAATAGTGTATATATTATTTTTTTGAAAAGTAATATCATGAAAAAATAATTATTAAGGGTATTTTATGATTTAATTTAAAAAATTTCATCAAATTATATTTTAATTATATGTTATCATGTTCTTAATAATTAAATAACTTAATTTTATTTAGTTGGGTAATATTACTCTTTCATTTTCATTGATATTATAATATTATGTTTGTAATTAATTTTAAAAATATATTCTTTTATTTCCAATTTTTGTATATATATTTATAGTAATTATACATAATCAATTCATTTACTAATTCTCACATCAACATTATGATCATTTGAAGGGTTTATTTCACAATTTCATTTTAATCTTAGTTGTTCATTATTGAATTTTAGTTGAACGAAATTATTTGATAATTGTATAATTAAACCATGTCATTTGATTCAAATATTTTTATTCATGATATGTTCAAGTTATATTAACATTTTTTACTCTTTGATAATTAATTGTTTTATAAAATATTATTAAGAAAATATGAATTCATTTCACTCTTCTGTGAGAAATATGTTTTCTTCCAAAACCATGTTTTCTAAAAATGTTTTCAATAATTTTAATACTTGTTTTAAAATGATCTAAAATAGTAACATTCAACCATTTTTAATCTTTAAAAAAAGATTCTAATAGAATCTTGTGCCATTTAAAAAAAATCCAATTTTGTTTTTACTGGAAGCGTTAAAGGATTCTTTTTGTCATTTTCTAAAGAAAAAAATTTAATAACCTTTTTACATTACAAAAGGAATGTTATTTTTAATTTTTTAGAATGACTATAATTTCCCACAGTTATAAAAATAATTTATTTGAAGATTACCCTGAATTTTTAATAGTATATTTTTGAAGAAAATATTTTTAAAAGTGATTTTCAAAGATAATTATTTTCAAAATATTTTTCAAAATGAGAAAGATACTTTCCTAATTTTTTTTAAATTTAATTTTATGATATTTATATTCATCAATGAAAAAAACACTCTATTCTTACTCTAATGTGTATATATTGTATTTATACTGCCCTTAATCTTTCCCTTGATGGTTTGTGGTCATTTGGAAAAGGAAAGTATTAACATTCACTTCATGATTTCATTTTTGTAGTCATTAACTTACCCATGGATTATTCACCTCCATGTAATAGTTTATCACTAAATTTCACCTAAATAACCATATTATTTATCATGGGTATGTTTATTTAATAACCCATATATCATTTATACATATGGTGTTCTATATTGAATTTGATTTGTTTATCTTGGAAAATATTGATTAATCACTATTCTTTACATAATAGAGATATTTTAAAATTAACCTCATCTATTAATTAAATATATAATTTAATATATGATGAATTATTTTCATTGGTAAGTTACAGGTGGGCCTGGTTATTGATAACCACTCGATGCATCGATAGTCTCATGGGATGAATCTGTCAGCTAGACATAATTAAATGGGTTTTCACCGAGTATGTCTTAAACTATCTTGTGAAAGGTCATGATAGAAAAGGTTTCATGTACCAAGGAAACATGGAATCATATAATCATATATTTTTTTCATTCAGTATTTAGTTATTACTATCTAGGATATTTTCACTATGACATTATCTCTGGATGCATTTCATTATCAGTTAATTGATTAAATATCATGTGTTTTCAGTTATTTATCTTTATATATTGATTATTCCTTATCTAATTAATATATTTTTGTTATTAATTAAATGGAATGTGTTTTTAGTTAATTTAATTTTCATATTAATTGTTATACATTATCTATTAACATTGATATTACCTTTAGATTATCTTCCTACGTAGTTTGTTGATTATATGGAATGTGTTTTCAGTTATTGCCTTTACATATAGTTTATGTTTATTGATTCTTGAATTCATATGATGTACTAAACCCTTATTGGTAATTTCAGGTCATAATTATTTTGATTCCTTTTCTAAGGATTCCATGAATTTTATTATGATAGCGATTCAAGAAAAATTTAGAGAGAAAAATGATATTTTCAAAAAAAAAATTGTGATTTTTATATTGGAATTTAATGTAAGAATCTTTTATGTATCTAGTTTACCAAGACTACTAATTGACTGGTCCTTCAGGATGTGATTCTTTATATCCTATGCCAAATTAATTAAAGAGGAACCAGATCTAGGCTACTAGGTTTGGGGATTATACATAAAATATTTTTGTATGAATAAGGGAATAAAATAGTTTAATTAATAAAATATATTAAACATGAAAGAGAATAGATGATATAACAAAGGCCAGTTTAATATAAAAATCATTTTCTAAATATATTATATTATATATATATATATATTAGAAATTTTGAAAGGTAATTGGGAAAAAATTACTCTATATTAAGATTTATCATTGTAATATATGTTTTCATCAACTTTTTATCTAAAAATTATATATATATGAATATTATAATATAATTTTTTTTTTAAAATTATTATGCATTTTTTGGAATTACAAGTTTATAAGAATTATTACAAAATTTAGGAAACCATTTTTATAAAAATATGTATCTTATGAGTTATATTAAAATTTTTAAATTATGGGTTTGGTTTTATAAACAAATATTTACTATTTTATAACTTATGTTATATTTTTATAAAGAAATGTTTTTGATATGACATATACTAATTATTTTTAAATGCACATTAAAAACTTTTATAAATTGAATTAAAATGTTTTTGTTATAAAATTTAGAATTATTAGGTTCATATTATATAATAATGAAAATTTAATTTTATTATTCATAAATTACTTGTTACATAGGTAAAAACCACTTACCCCAGTAATAACAAAAATGGTAAAAAAATAAGAGTAAATAAAATAAAACATGTTTTAATAATTATTATATATTTCTGGTTAATATATTTCTTATAACACCCTATGAATGTTTTGAATTTTCTTTAAAAAACTCAATTTCTTTCATATCTTACATTACACACAACATCAAGTTTTAGCAAATCGCGATATAATAATAATAATATATAATATTTACTATTATAATATATCAGTTAAATTTAGATGTATGAATTGGAATAATCAAATTAAAAAACATAAGTATAATTATTTAATAAAACTAATATATGTTTATAATTATATACATAATTTTTAATAAAGTCATTATATGCTTCAAAAATACTTTTTTTTTTCAAAAAATGAATTTTATTTATTTGTGTGAAGAATAATAAAATAATTTTTTATATATTTTTAAAATGTATTTTCAAAAAATTAATATCATTTTCCAAATTTATATTTAAAATTTAATTTTTTTTACTTTTCCAGAATTTTATGAATGATTAATTTTTCAATAAATAGTGAAAATAATGATTTTTATTAAAAATTACATTTTTATTGAAAGAAATTAAAAATATAAATCTTGTTTAAAAATGTTTTAAAAGTAAAATTAGTTCAAATATTTTATGAATAATCTAATTTAATTCATTGGATTAAAATTTATATTTAAATTTTAATTTAAAATATTCTATATTTGAAAATACATTCTCTTTGAAAAACAACTTTTTCATCATGTTTATTAGTTAAATTTTAAATTGAGATTTTCTATATCTATAAATAGAATTTTAGAAAATTTATTACATATTTGGGATAAGAATAATAAATAATATATAATATTTTCATCTTTTTTTCAAATTGAATAGTAAAAAAAGAAATAATTATTCATTGAGTTTAACATTAAAACCGGTGTATCAAAGGTTAAACTATAAATATAAGGGCTAAAATGACCTAAATACTATTCAAATTAATATTTTTTTCCCTATAGAAAATCATGTAAAATAAATGGTATGAGAATAAACCATTTTGGATCATTTTGGTGTAATGACCATGACCCTAGTATTCAGGATCTGATGTGTTACTTTATTACCATGACATAGATACAAGAAATCAAATACCTATGGACCATTCATTTTAAAAGTTTTGGGGAACCATATAAATACATGATACCAGTTTTACATTGGGAATGGAAAATAAAACAAAATACATAACAACATCAAATAGACTACATCCTTGAAACTTATCCAAAGTTATCTTCTTCATATCCTGGGGAAAGTTGAAAAAATAAGTAAGAGATAAAATTTTCAATATGGGTTATGTACATTAGAATCTATCATGAATCATGAAGATAACTAACCCCAAAAAGTCTTGATCTAGTGTATATTATCAATTACATTGTCCTGATTATAAATAATGAAATCCAAAAGGACCAAGTGTTTAGTATTCTTGGTAAACTAGATATATATATGAGCCTTGTTTTAAAAATTCATATAATAATTACTACATAATTTGTTTCTAAATAACTTCAAGGATAACCCAATTACATCTTGAGTATCATTTAATATCATTTTTAGTACACTTCATGGAATTCCATAGAAAAAGACATAAAATATGAGTGAGATCAAAAGCTTAGTATGGGTATAGTATAACTGAAGCAATAATGAATCAATGAGAATAAAAATTATGGCATGGTAAATAAATGAACACACATACCATGAAATCAAAAAACTAATAAATAAGTACATAAACAATATATAAAGGTAGTAAATGGAAACACATGCTATCCCAATGACCAGATAATGAAAAATAAATATGGAAAGGTAAGAAATAAAACCACATACCATTTAATCAATGAACTGAGAATGAAATGAATCCACAGATTTTTTCATGTGAAAATATCATGGATAATAACAATTATAATTAACATTTAATATCTGTAATGGAAATTATTAATTATTGGACGTCATGTATAAGGCACATGAGAACCTATACTGTCAAGATCTATCATATGGATAGTTTAAAACTACTGATAAAAAACAACTTAATTTGATTAATTTATTTGTCTCATTAGAACCTATCAATGCATCAAGGAGTTATATAAATTTCTGGATCCACCTGTCATTTTATTAAACAACCATTCATCATCTTGATTAATAAATTTAATTTATAAAAAATATTCCTTATCAAATATTTATATGGAATAAAGAATACATAATTATCAATATTTCCCTAAATAATAATATAATTATCAAATTATACACCGTATGTAAAATTTTGTATTGTTTAGAAAATAGAATTATCCATGATTAATGAAATAGATAATTTAGGGGAAATTCAATGTTTAATGATCATAATCGATTTAACATTTCAAGGGGACTGAAAAAACGAATCAAGGAAATGAATATAAAAACTATCCTTGCCAAATCAATCATAAACCATCTAGAGGAGGATTAAGTATGGTATCAATACCACATATCCCATGTGGAGTAAAATAAAGGGTTATTGTCATTGATGAATGTAAATATTATAAAATTATATTTCAAAAAAATTCCTAAGGAAAATATCCTTTTTCTTTGATTTTTTTAAAAAACTGTTTCATTAAATTTTAATTTTGAAAACATTATCTTTAAAAATTAAACTTTTAAGCTGTAAAAGGATGCTTCAAATAAATTAAAGAGGGTAAATCTGTAAATACCATAAAAGGTAAAAATAACATTCCTTTTTCATGGTAAAAGGTTAGAAAAACTCCTTGTTCGGAGAAAAATAAAGAGATTTTTTGAAAACATAGGTAAAAGAAGAAAAGGATAAAAACATATTTAATAAATAATGTTAATTTTTTTTTGAATAAATTTTTAGAAAACAATATTTTTAGAATAAAATCGATTCTATGAATAAAGAGAGAAATGAATTCATGTTTTCCTAAAAATATAATCTAAAACATTTTGTGTACTAAAGAGTGGAATAATGGTTATATTATTTGAAAAAGGTAATGAATAAACTGTAGAGAAGAAAATTAAATGGTTTATTATATAATTATAAAATAATTTATTTTCTTGAAAATTTAAGTGTAATTAATCTCAAACAAAGTGACATTGCAAGGTAAACCCTTGAAATGATTATAATGTTGGAGTGAGAATCAATCCATGGTTATATTATGTGTATCAACTATAAATCTACATATAGAAGAGTAAAAACCTCAATAGATAGTCAATGTCAAGACACACATGATCATATAATATTAATGAAAATGATAAATTAATATAACACAATGAAAATAAATTTTGTTATGAATTTGTTTTTCACTTGGTAACTTATAACTCAATTCCACTCTAATGAAATAATTTAAATTGAAACTAAAAATATTATGAAGAATGAATGAATCATGATATTATAAAAAAAGTGGAATTAAATACACCATATATAATTTTTTTTGTATAAAAAAATAAAGAGTTTTTTTCAAGAGAAAGGTAACAATTAGAAAAGTAAGTGAGATTGTAAAGATAATCATTAAAAATGTCCTTGAAGATGATAATCTTTAAATATTCCAAAGTGTCCCATACATCTTTGGAACATTTGAAACATATTATATTTAAAGTAAAAACATTAAATGAAACTTATAATATCATTAGAATAAATATTTTCATGATATAACATTTCAAATTGAATTATGTACACCATATAAAAGAAACTAGTTTCATAACAACAGATAAGTCTCAATGGAATGTAAATTGAGACAAAATCTATTACCTTGCATCTGAATTGTCTTGTGTGTCTTTATATTCCTAAATAATAAAATTATGTTAGTTATTTACTTTCATGATAAATTTTTTAATGTCTTTCATACCTTTTGTTTTACTTATTACTATCTTGTATACAACTATTTAAGAAATTATGTTTACATCAGTTATTTTGACCAAATTCGATTTTGGTGTCAAAAACAACATTGGTAGGTCAGTTATGGTAAAAGGGTTCATAATATAACTTCTCTAGAATAATAATAAAGAAATAATTATCATATTTATACATCAATTATAATTTTAAAAACAATCATTAAATATGGTTATGAAAAATTAATCAACGTTAAAATCATGGAGATGGTAAGTCATACATACACAAGAGTTACATTCCCATTTTTCAATGACCGTTATGGAAATAAGGTAAGTAACAACATATCATTATTTTATGATCATTATATACTAAATACCATGTTATTTAATCATATATACTTATATATAGAATTCTATGATGTAAAAGGAATCACATCATGTCGAGGAGGCAATATTCCACACATCCATGAACGACGTTATAACATTTTAAGTGTGTGAAAGGGTAATAAAGAAAATGTTATATATTATATTTTAAGAAAGTTAATTATGTCATTAATATCATATATATTTTTTATTTTTCACATATTATTAAATAATATCATCTTTTATTCATTCCACATATCATGTGAACGAATCAGATCACTTTTAGGGGGTGGTAATACCCACATCCACAAACAATGTTATCATATTTACACAAAAGGGAAAGTATAGGGGTATATATTATAAAATAATTAAAAATGGTTAAATACATAATAAATATAATAAATATCATATATAAATAGAGTGTCTATCATAATTTCCACTATGGGAGGCGTTAAAGGAATAATGGACAATCATCCTTTCGTGATGCGACAGTTCGCTGTACACATAAACAGTATATTCATTAACCATTAGATAGAAGTGTATATCAGTGTAAGTAAGAAACATAGAATAAAAAAATACTATTTTATTAAGGATACCTGTTTTTATATATAATCATTTAAGAAGAATATTTTATGGGTTGGAAATGGAAATAAAACTAAAGATCATAAGGAAATATGTTACCTCTTAATCGGGAAACTCCTTTTGGTTTGAACAAATGGGATTAATTGGATAGATTTATAGTGAAGGTAGGATTATAGGATGAGTTTAGGGATGTTTAGGATCTATTTTTCAGATATGTTTTGATAAAAAATTGTTTGATAGTTGTGATGAATAGGGATATGTGGTTTCCCTTTATAAGGGAGGAAAAGAACTTAATTGGTATTTTTGAAAAGAACATAGGTGTACCAAAGTTTTTACCTATAACATTCATAAAAAATAGAACCCATATAAATAAAGTAATTTTAATGGCCTATTTATTTCCAACCATTGTGTTTTGGACATGTTTATAGGTTATTTTGGCCCTTATGTTAAATGTTTAGTCATTTATTAAGCTTAATTTTTCCATAATAATTGTAATTTATTTTAATTACTTTCACCAATATTTTTAGTAAAAACTAATTTAACATTATTAGAAATTATAAATTATGATTAATCAAAATAATAATCCCATTTTAACTAATTCAAATCACATAATTTTCAGAAATTAATTTAAATTTGATCCCACAAATGGGATGACAAAGTAGGGTTTTAATATAAAAAATGTTCAAATGTTTGCTAGGTTATTATATAAAATTTAAAAGTTAAATTTATTTAAATGATATAAATTGGATTAATGGTAAAAAATATGATATAATTAATCTTTTAACAAAATTTTTAATATAAATTATCCTTCTAAATAAATCATATGAAAAAGTAGTTTTGAACTAAAATTCAGTATTTAATAGTATTCATAAAAATATTAAAGAATCAAAAAAATAAAAACGATTCACCCTAACCTAATTTATATGTTTCCATATAAAATATGAAGTTTTTTTTTGAAAAATATAATCAATAAAATATCCAAAAATTTAATTTAAAATAGCTTATCCATTTAAATGTAGTGAAAATGCCTTAATGAAAACATATGTTTTATGTGTACAATTGGATTTTCTCTTATCTTATGCTTATGTAATCTATTTGATGAACATAAAAAATATTTTATTTAATATATATATATATATATTAAATTAATATATCATTTAAAACCTGTAATTAATTTAACTTAGTTTAATAAAGTAGCTTTGTGAACATAAAAAAAATAATATTTTCTTTTATATTCAATCAGTTTTCATATTCAATTCTAAATAATTTAAAATTAATGGATACATATTATATTTTTTAAGCCATATATTTTCATAAGTTTGTGAATACTTTTCATAATGTCTTGTTTACGTCTTATTATATTAACTAATAATATTTTAATAATATATTATTGTTTGGTAAAACTCATACTTGCATGTAATGCATGCCATTGAAGAAACTCGTTGTTGTGTATGCCACTCACTAACTCAGTATCATGTGAATTTAAAGGCATAAAAAATATTGAATTTATTTAATATAGTAAATATATTATAAATAATTGTGATATTATATTCCTTTATGAAATTCTTGTCGCGTGTCACACACTCTATCAAATACAAGTTACTCTTTTAAAATTTTTAGGGAGTTACATTATCCCCACATTAAAAAATTGTTTCTTCACAATTTAAGCTCAATCATGGTGATATATTGTTTGATATTTCCAATGATAAAAATATCACTTAATGATAAGTGTTCTTAAAACATCCTCTATAAATGAGAGAATGAGAATTACAAAGGTCACATGGACTAACATGTAACTAGGTCTTTATATAGAAGAACATTAGTGGAAATTAGAGAAATGTACATTGAAGAAAAGAGTAACTATTTATAGGGATTCATTGAGGTCATTAATAAAAAAAAGTTATTTATCAAAAAAATTTTGATGTCCTCAAATCCATAAATATGTGATGATTTAAAAGGCCACCAATTGAACATAAACTAAGGTATTAAGACAACATTTTTGTTTGGAGATACTTTTCATAATGTTGAGGAATTATTTTTACATCCGGTGATTACATAATAGATAAATTTATATATACATAATTTCAACATTTATTTGTTCTTCGATCAATTTTACAATTCATTCAAAAATTAATTTTTATGCCTGAAGCAAAAAAATACATTTATAAAGGATCTTAAGGCCCATAAAAGAGTGAAAAGTCCAAATATTTGTCTCTAACTATTCTAAAAAACTAATATGGTAAGATCATTAATCTATAAACCTAAAAAGTAAAAATATTACCTTATTACTAGAATATATTCATCAAAATTTCCAACTAAAAAATGTTATATTAACCAGGAAATTTTATAGGTCAGTGGTTGGCGTCAAACCCTAATCATCTTTAAAGTATGAGTTTAAGTCCCACAGAATTTTCAGATTTGATGGGTTGTCACCAAGAATATAGGTTGTCCTTTTCTAAAACAATTTTACTATAATTCCCAAAAATAAATACTATGGACATCCGTGAAATAAGTTTAATAACCAAATATACTTTTTACAATGTTTTTTAATAAAACCCTAATATATAAATACTTTACCCACTTATTTTTACATAGATCATTCCATAGCATAGATTTTATCCATAATATTATTCAAAATATTTCTAAATCATAAAACCTTACCTTAAATATAAAACACATTAGGTTTAACTTAGGTTATTAATTTTAAAAATCCATCAGAGTGGTTTGTAATGAAAATGTGAATCTTCCTAAGAGTATCCCTTCTGCGTAGTAAGTCCAATTATTGTGTACCAAGTTACATCAAGTTAGGCTTGATGTACCTTGTCAGTATTATTACTACTAGGTACATTGGTTCCAAAACCACATCCACTCGTATTATCTATACATGGATATATTCCTAGACTGACCCACATAATATATACTCTATAAAATTTATAGTGTTTTATTCTTTATATATCCTCAAATTCTACCTTTGGGTTACGTTCTTTAATATATGTCTTCCTAAATCTAGTTCCATCAGTTTTTAATATACTTATTTTAATACCAAATATAGAGATCTGACCCCAAAAGGATTAGAGCCGGTATCTGCTATCAATTACATAGGCATAATTACAAGGAATCAAATCCTGAAGAACCAAGAGTTTTCTAGTCATGTTAAACAAAAAACATACATGAGTCTTATATTAAAAATTAAAATAATAATTACTATATAATTTTTTCTAAATAACTTTTAGGATTAATTATTCTATATACCATATCCTTGAATATCATTCATAGTCACCTCTTGGAATCTTGTGTAAAAAGAAACAAAATAGGGGTGAGCTCAAATTATATATAAGGGTAAAGTATAGAATAATGACTAATGAATCAATGAGAATAATAATTATGGTATAGTCAATAATTGAACACACATACCATGAAATGAATAAACTGGGAAGGATGTAAAAAAACAATTTGTAAAGGTAATAAATAGAAACACATGCCATCCCAATAACAAGATAAAGAAAAAAGAATATAGAATGGAAAGAATCCAAAACCCATTATATTTAATCATTGAACTGAAAATTAAATTCATCCATAGATTTTATCATGTGAAAATATCATGGATAATAAAAAGATACCTAAAATGTAATTTCTTTGAAGGAAATCCTTAATTGTTGGACTTCATATATTTGGAACATGAGGACTTATACTGTCAAGATCTATCCTCTAGACTGTTTAAAATAATGAATAGAAACCCATTTAATTTTCAACACTTTTTTTCTCATTATAACTTATTAATGTATCAAGAGTCTATATAAAATCTGAGCTCCACCCGTCACTTCATGTCCAAAACATTCTTTATATTGAATAATCAATTTAATTATTAAATAACATGCATTATCAAATATCTGTATGGAATAAAGAATACATAATTATCATTATTTCCCTAAATAATAAAATAACTATCAATATAAACATCATATTTAAAATGATATATGGTTTAGCGAATAGTAATATCCATGATAAATGAAATGGATAATTTAGGGGAAATTCAATGTTTAATGATCAAAAGAGATTGAATATTTCAAGGTGACTAGAAAATGTATCAAAGAAGTGAATATAAATATTATCCTTTCTAAATAAATCATAAACCATCCAGAGAATGATTAAGGATGGAATTAATACAACATATCCCAAGTGGATTAAAATAAAGTGGTTTTGTCATTGATGAATAGAAACATTATAAAACAATCTTTTAAAAATATTCTTGAGAAAAGTATACATTTTTTTGAAAAAGTTTTAGAAATTTTTTTTTATTGAAATTAAATTTTAAAATATTTTTCAATAAAAAAACCTTTTAAACTTTCAAATGAATCTTTGAATAAATTATGACGTTTAAATCCATACATTTCATATGAGGTAAAAATAACATTCTATTTTTTATGATAAAAGTTTATAAAATTCCTTATTCTAAAAGAGATATAGATATTATTTTGAAAACATTGGTAAAATAAAAAAAAGGGTAAAAATGTATATCCTAAATAATGATAAATTTTTTTAAATTTCTTTTTAGAAAACAGGGATTTTAAAAGAAAACAGGTTCTCTGACTAAATAGAGAAATGAAGTCATGTTTTCATAAAAATATTTTGTAAAACATTTTGAGTTCAAAAGAGTGAAAAAATAATACTATTACTTGAAAATGGTCATGAATAATCAGTGGAGAATAAAATTAAATGGTTTATTATAGAGTTATCAAATAATTTACTTTGATGTAAATTTAAGTTAAAAAAATTCTAAACAATGTGAGATTGTATTGTAAACCCTTTAAATGATTATAATGTTAGAGTGAAAATCCATCAATTAGTAGATTGTGTGTATTAACTATAAATACACATATTGAAGTGGAAATATATTAATAGATAGTAAATTTAATTATACAAATGATCATATAATACTAACAATAATAATGAAGTAATATAACCTAATGAAAATAATTTGGGTTATGAATTTTTTTTCCACTTGGTAACTTTTAATTCAAATCACATCAGATAAAATAATACAAATTGAAACTAAAAATATATGGATGAATGATTGAATCATGATATAATATGAAAACGTTTCAGTATGTGAACAATATATATAAAAGTAGGTGCACATAAATAAAGTGATTATTTCAAGATAAAGTTAACAATCACAAAAAGTAATGATATTAAAAAGGTAATCATTACAAATGTTCTTAAGTAGGATAATATTTAAACATTTAAAAGTGTCCCATACAACATTATTACTTTTGAATCATATTATCCCTAAAATAAAAAAATTAAATGACACTTATAATATCATTATAATAAATAGTTTTATGATATAACATTTCAAATGGATGTTTATACACCATATAAACGAAAATGAATGCATAATAAAAAATAAGCCTCAACGGAATATAAATTATGTTAAAATACATTACCTTATGTCTAATTTCTCTCATGTGTATTTATATTACTAAATAAAATAAATATATTAATTATTTACTTGTTTTATAAAATTTTTCATGTTTATCATAACTATTATTTCATATATTACCATATTTTATACAACTACTTAAACAATTATTTTTACGTCAGTTGTTTTGACCTTTTTATGTTTATGTGTCAAAAACAAATGTTTGGTAGGTCAAATAAAGGGACCATTATATAACATATAAATAATAATAATCATGACATAATTATAATATTTATACATCAGTTAATATTTTAAAAATAATAATTAAATATGGTTATGAAAAATGAATCAATGTTACAAACATGGAGACGGTAGGTCGTGCGTATGCACGAGTAACGTTTCCATTGTTCAATTATCATTATGGAAAGATGGTAAGTACCAACATATATTCCAAGAATAATAATTATATCATAAATTACATTTTATGTAATCATATATTCTTTTATATATATTTATTTTGATACCAAAGGAATCATATCATTTTGAGGAGGCGGTAGTCCACACATCCACGAACGACGTTATCACCTTTTAAGTGTGTGAAAGGGTAATAAGAAATTATATATATTATATTTCAAGGAATATAATTATTTGATTAATGTCATATAATTTTTTTATATGTAACATATTTTTAATTTAAATAATCCTTTATACAATCCATATATCATGTTAACAAATCACATCTTTTTTAGGGGGTGATAGTCCACACTTCCACAAACGATTTTATCCTATTTACACAAAATAGAAAGTATAAGAATATGTATTATAATATATTTATATAATATTAAATAAATAATAAATATATTAAATATCATACATATAAATTGATTGTCCATCATAATTTCCAATATGAGTGGCAGTAAAGGAAGAATGAATAATCATCATTTCATGAGGTGGTAGTGTGCCGTACACATATACATCATGTTCATTACCCATTAAATGGAAGTGTGTGTGAGTTTAGGTAGAAAACTTATCATAAAAACATCATAGTATATTTAAGATACTATTTTTGTAATATTATCATGTAATAATAAGAGTTTAGTGGGAACATATTGGAAATAAAATAAAAGATCTTAAGGAAAGAAGTTATCTCTTAATCGGGTAACTCCTTTCGGTTCGAACCAAAGAGATTCCTTGGATGGATTTATGAAAAAGGGGAGGCATCTAGGACGAGGTTAGGAATGTTTAAGATCTATTTAAGAAGATATTGGTCGAGCTACTATGGCTTGAGAGGTGTGAATAAGGGGGAGAGTTGGTTGTCTTTTATAAGGGAGGAAAAGGACTCATTAGGTATTTTTAAAATTAAGTTAGGTGTAACCACGTTTTTACATACCAAAAGTCATAAAAAACTAAGAAAAATCAATAATGAAAGGTTCATGGCCATATTATTTCCATAAAATGGGTGTTTTACATGTGTATAGGTCATCTAGGACCTTAAGTTAAGGTTTAGTCCTTTATTAAGCTTAATTTTTCCTTAATAATTTTATATAATCTAAATTACTTTCAATAATATATTTAGTAAAAAAATAAATTTACCTTATTAGAAATTATGAATTATTCAAATTAAAAATATGGAATCCAATTTTCTAAATTTCAATAATATAAGTAGTAGAAATTAATTTAAATTTAAACCCAAAGATGGAATGACAGAGCAGGTTATTAAAGTAAAAACATTCAAACATTTTCCAGGTTTTATATATAATTTCAATTTTAGATTGATTTAATGAGATAAATTGTATTATTGGATAAAAATATTATCTAATTATTATTTAAAACAAATTTAAAATATAATTTATCCTTATAAATAAATCAAATGAAAAATCATTTTGAACTAAAATACAATATTTTTCACTATTCATTAATAAAATGAAACTTCACATATAAATACCAAAAAATATCTATAACATAATTTCTATGTTTATATTTTAAATATTATTATTTTTACATATATAATCTATAAATTATTATAAAATTGAACTAAAAATAGGTTCTCCATTAAAAGGCAGTAAAAATGTCTTAATAAAAATAGAGGTTTTATGTTTAAAATTGGGATTGTTCTTATCTTATTCTTATAACATCCATTGGAAGAACATAAAAAATATTTTATTAAAAATATAATATATTTATATCACAATAATATCACTCTTTAATTGTAATTAATTTAATATATTAGGATAAAGAAGCTTTGTAAGCATAATAATAGTAATATTTTCTTTTATATTCAGTCAGTCTCCATATTTATTTCTAATAAACATGCTACTAAAGAGTTTATATTATTATTTTGTAATACATATATATATTAATAATTTATATAATAATATTTTTAATGGCTAGTTTATGTCTTATAATATTAAATAATAATATTTTAATAATATATTATCACTTCGCAAAACTATGTCTTGCATGTAATACAAGCCATTGAAAAAACTTATTATTTCATTTGTCGTTTGATGACTCAATATCATGTGAATTTAATGATATAAAATATATTTAATTTATTTAAATTATAAAATATATTTTTAAATACTTGTGATATTTTATTCCCTTATGCACTTGGTGTCGCATGTCATACACACTATCGAATACAAGTTACCCAATTAGAATTTTTGGGTTGTTACAAATAAAAAAATAATAATAATGGTTTCATGGTAAATAAATGAATATAAATTAAATTTAAATAAATTGACTAGCTAAATAGGTAATTCATAATAAAAATGTAAAGGTAAACAATTGAATACACATTCCATTAATTCAATCATTTTTAATGAAATAATATTGAAATAATATCATTTTAAAAACCCCAAGGATAATAATAATAATTTTATTCTAAATGATGAAAACAAATAATTATTTACCATCATGTTTCCTAGGAACAATATACATTTACTATCTAGATATATCCTCATGTTGGTTTAAAAAATACTAGGTAAAAACCTATCATATTTGGCCAACTGATTTATCTCATGACATTGTTGATGCATTGAGGTGATTTTACTAGACGATACCAATCTCGTATATTGAATTTATAATGAATTACACATATATTTAATAATATATTTAATTTATAAAAAAAAATTCTTTTTCAAATATCTGTATTTAGTAAGGGATACAAATTGATCAATATTCCACCAATTAATCAAATAACATTAAATGTAAACACTATATATAAATATTGCAGCCAATTTTAGAAATAATAATATTCAACACTAATGAATATGAATATTTAATATAAATATAATGTATAATGAAAAAAATTACAATAAAGTAATTGTTTTAAGAGAATGTTAATAATAACAAAAAGTGAGATTGAAGGAGAACTGTTACCATTTGGTAATTTTCAAGTCAAATCCCATTGGATGAAATAATTCAAATTAAAACATAAAATACCATGAAAAATAAAGTATTAAGGATATTATATATATAAGGTACATTATATACACAACATAAAAGTAAATTAGTGCATAATAATAAATAATTCTCAATGGAATGTAAACTGATACAAAATGTCTTACCTCACAATTCCTTTTGGTAGAACAATATGTAACCTTGTTTATGGTAGTTTTATGATTGTTATCAACCAATTAAAAACCCATATTAATATTTATTAAATCATATATGATCCTTTTATAACATATTATATTTTTTTTGTTAATAATCATTCATTATTCTCATTGTTTTTGGTGTAAATTGTCTTATTCTCTTATACATATTTTTTTATTAAAGATCTAGTTATTTCACATAATATATAATTTCATCATATAATGAATAATAATAATGAAATTATTATCATATATATACAATTTAATTTAACTTTTTAAAGAAATCATGAATGATGGTAATAAAAAATGACGTACGTTGCGATTTCATACGTACGCATCAGAAAGATTCCATTTTTAAAATATCATTATGGAAAGAAGGTAAGTAATGTTTTATATTTTTATAATGATATTAATATCATATATATTCCATTTTAAATACTTATATATATCATCCATCTGGCGTGGTGATGAAAGTAGAGTCACATCGCTTCGTGAAGGTTGTAGTCCACATAAACACAAACGATGGTATTTTCTTTATGTGTGTGAAAAAAGGAAAGAAAATGCTATATACTATATTTAAATAATGATAAATTTTTCATTAATATCATAATTGTTTCATTTATATAACATATAATCATTAACATTATCTTTACCATATTTTATGTGAAGCGTTAGTGAAATATGAATCGCATCGCTTCGTGAGGGGGTAGTCCACCGTACACATGAGGGGCGTTATCGTATATCCTACTGAATAGAAGTTAAAAAAAATATTATATACTGACTCCATAGGTATAAATATGATATAAATATCATATATATAAATTATATTTATCATCACACTTAACCATGAATATGGATATGGTAAAACAAACAATATCAATTTATGAGGCGGTAGTCTACCGTACACACAGACGATGATTTCATAACCCATTTTATGGAAGAATAAGTAGTTTTTGGTCAATAAATTATATTAAAATCATCATAGTATATGTAATATACTTAGTTAGTTTTATAATCAATGATTATTAAAAGGTTTTGGATATGGAGAAATAAGTAAAATGAAGACACTCATTGAAATACATTATCTCTTCTTCAGCTATCCACATTAGGTTTGTACAAAATAAATAAAATTTAGGTTTTTTTTTCTAAAATATGGAATTTATTAATAGGGGAGGTATTTTGGAAATTAATTTTGTTAGGTCTTATCCAATCCAATTTGGTTTAATGGTGTGATGAAGATAGGATAGTGGGTGGCCTTTTATATGTGGAAGAGATGACACACTCTGTATTTTTGAAAATAATTGAGTGCTCCCATATTTGTTATTTGGAACAAGGGTCCCAAATAAGTAATTAGAGAATATTATAGTTTTAATGGTTAAAATAATTCAATCAAATTTTTTTATAAGTTTATATGTTATTTTTACCCTTATCATTTTAGTTTAATCCCCTGGTAAACCCATTTTAACCTTAAATACACTAATTAATTTTTTACTATATTCACTATTCATTTTGGTTAAAAATTATGTTCACCCTATTAATAAATATAAATTATTTTTATTTAGAATATGGAATTCATTTTTAAATATTAAATTCTCAATATTTGAAAATTTTAATTTATAATTAATCCCATAGACATAATAAAAAGATTATTTTTAACGTGAAAATGACCAAAAGTTTAGAAAAGTTTTATGTCAAAATTCAATATTAAAATTAATTCAATGATCTATATTGGATTAATATATATATATATATATATAATTTAACTATTATAAATTTTATAAAAGTATAAAAGATAATTTAACTTTATAAATTATTAAAATGAAAAGGTAGTTTTCAATTAAAATTTAATATTTTTTACTATTCATCTAAAAATGTAACATTTCATAAAAATCACAAAACATTAATCTAAGTTAATTTTGATATTATTATATCAAAAATTAATATCATTTTTTCAAATTAATATTATAATTTTTTTTAAACTTATCGTAGAGACCCTAGTTTTCTAGATTTTTAAATTCAAGTAGAAATTTGAATTTTTGTTCTTGAGTGTTCATGAGGAATAAAATGGTTATTTTACCATATAACATGGTCTCATATAGTATTTTTGACCACTCCATTGGTCCTGGGATAGGGTTTTTACCCTATTAGAGGAGTTTAGTGTAATTACAAACAGTTTGAGTTTTGACCAAATTTTTAATATTTATATTATTTTAATATTAAATTAGTCAGGCAGTTTCAGGTGGATGTATCTTTTGAATGGAGTTTTGGATTGAGATTATTACCCTAGTGTTGTGTTCAGAATGGGGGTATTTTCTAGGTGAGATGTAAACTCACTTGGGTTCTCAGACTTGGGACAGGTGTTAAATTGGTAATTAATTAATTAAATTAATTGAATTAGTTCCCCCCCATTTGGTGTTCCCATGCATGACAGGAGAGGGTATGGGATTATCCCTCACATGAAAAGTCAAAATTGAAGGGGAAGGTGTATTCGATGCTGTAGAACTTCATCCTTATCATAGATCGGGACCAAATCGAGGTGCAACAGCTTCCAAGAGCAGATTTGGACCCAAAGATTTGGTGTTTACCCCATGAGGTTGGATGTTTTATATGTTTTATGCCCAAACCCCCCATATTTTTTAAGTTTTAATGCCTTATTATGGTTTATAGAGACCCAATGGGGGTCGACCTATGATTATTTTGAGAAAACGAGGGTTTTAGTGGAGTTTTAGGGATTTCCCCTTCGGAAATCCCAACAACACGACATGTGGTTCTATGAACAAATGCTGTGTATTCTTCTTGTTAAGGAAATAAGGACTTTGCATAAGTATAATCAGTGTACTCTCAGTACACTCCATGTTATGTTACATGGTCGTGGTTCTGATCGAGTGATAAAGAACATAGAAAGATGGTTTTTGGAAAGTACATGCCGTGTACTTCAGGTACACACCTTGTAGTTTTACACAGGTAGACCCTATATTGCCCCAGCCATGTAAAAGGTACATGTATTATAGGGGAGATTAGAGTAAACTACATGTACTATAAATTACACTACATGTACTATAAAGTACATGTCTGGTAATTTTTCTAGCTTAGAGATTTTGGGTATTATGTGCCCTAGATGTCATAATTGGGCATGGGAGTAGTCCACTCTAAGTGCTATTCTACTTAGATCACAATGGTGGGGTAATTTTGACATATAATGTTCATATAAAAGGTCTTTTAGATAAATTTTTTATATAAATTGTATTTCCTTGAGGTTTTGAATTAGAATCCTTTAGTGGTTTGAGTTTTGATCCTGGAGACCAGTGTGAGGGTTTCGAGCTTAGTGTTTGATCTTTCATGAGCGTACTATGGTGTTATTCACGAGTTTTCATGGATGAATAAAAAATATATGATTTGAGTAGTATCTATGGGATTATATAGTTTTCATTGTGAATCGAGACTAGTGACTTGATGTTAGAGCAGTTTAGGTTTAGATCATATGTTTCAGGATCAATGTGGATAGATCCTTCAAAGATAGGTTGCCACCAGTGGATTGTGGTTATGTAAGAGTTTTGTTTTGGTGCTGAGTTGAGTCTGAGGTAATCGTTATGATTACCTTGAAGGTAAGGTTTCTGTTTAGGTGATCATTGTATGTCATGTTTTACGTTTGAGAATGCTTGTGTGGAATGGGGTTGATTTTAGATGCCTTGGTGGTATGTAATTGATCAAGGATAGGTTGGATGCTATTGAGGACTACTTGGGGATGTTTCCCTTATTAGCGCTTAGCCCAAGATTTGGCGGTTAATAGGTTATATGGATGATTCCCTTTCTAGAGTTCTGTTCTGAGGATCCAATCAGGGATTCCTCAGCATGTGTGTGTACCCAAAGGGTTATGTGTGGGCCCGATTGATATGAAGACACTAAGTGAGAGTGTGTTCCTTGTAATTTGATTATGGAGTTCATTGGGACCATGGTTGATGTATGACCCGATGGGATTGAGATTTTGATGAGCGAGAAGGAGTTTTATCCATCACTTACTACTTAGTTGCTGAGTTTGAGATATGGATTAAGCCCATAGGGTGGTTTCATATAGTTGGGTTTCCATGTTTTGGAACCCGACTTACAAGTAGTGGTAGTGATGGATGAGAAAGTTGGAAATAATATCCACGGATATGGTTCCAGATATTCATAATTAATATTGTTGGAATGAGGATCTTTATCGATACCAGTAGATGGGTATCATTGAGTACTGGACTAAGGTTCCAGGCATATTGATTTATAAACTCAACTCAAGTATAGTGGATGTGACAACACATGTATGTGGTTTGGTGTTGGACCGAGGCTCCATGCTGGTGTAGTTTATATCTTGGTTTATGTTCTATAAAAATGATCCTGGAACTACTGATGAGATGTATTTAATGATTAGGGATGGTCTGACATGTCATTTCGAGTCCTGATTGGATTCATGGACTGAATCTCCATGTTTACCGACCCATGATTAATGGTTTTGGGAGATTGAACTTATGCTACACTCCCCAGCACACTATGCATTTTTGGGGTAGTACTGACACTCCTGAACCCAAGGGTATGGACATGGAGTTCCATATCATGGTTGGTATGGTCTAACATGTCATTTCTAGTCCCATTTGGATTCATGGATTGATGCTTTGTGTTTGCCGACTTGTGACATAGTGGTTGGGATGACCAGACATGGCATATCAGATCTCGATTAGACACTTAAACTGAGGCCCCTTCTGCATTGACCAGTGAAAATTATGAATTATGGTAAAGATTTTGTATTTATTCTCTAAACATGGTTGATTTGTTATATTTATGGTTATTGTGATGCAATGATGCTTCATGCACTATGGTTATGATACATGAGATAGATTTCAGATTGAAGGGATGGGATTGGCAGTACTCTTTTGTGGCAATGAGGATAGATGTGTCACGGTTCCAAGTATGAGATAATGATGGGTTATGAAATCATGGTTTGAGATGACATAGTGTAGTGTCCCTGGTGAAAGGACTATCATAACATGGGTTCCTAGTATTTTCAGGCTGGTTGTGGATGCCATGGTTATGGAGCTTGTATGTTATTCAGGATGCATGGTCCTTGAGTCCAGCTCAAAGATATTCCAGCATTGGCCAATGAAGGTTTGGTTGATCAAGGTCTTAGACCTAAATATATATTGTTTTTTTATTTATGTTTGGTTTTCCTATTGCATATCGGCTATGATATGCATATTATATGTGCATGAAGTTATGGATGAAACCTATAGGTTCACCATTGGGGGTGGCCTATTGAGATTTATTTCTCACCCCATATATGCGCACCTCGGTGTGTGTACAAACATTTTGTCTGTTTTCAAGTTGAGCACTGATACACGCTGGATACGACGGAGGCCTTGGATTGCACAGTTGAGCATGATTTTTCTATGGAGTCAACTGATCAGGCTATAGTATCTTAATAGAGTATTGGAGATTGGGTATGTTTTATGGCCCAAAGTTGGAAGTAAGTCCAGTTGTATTTAATTTTCTATTTTTATTTCCTATACATGGGATTGGCCTAGTGGGTGATTGTGGTTGTACGTATGACATGACTATTTGGGCCTTTACTATAGTTTCATTTTATTACCACATTTTTAGTTTTAGTTTATTTATTCTTATATTTTATTAGTTTTTTATATGTTTTTTTTACTTTTGGTTGTGCAATATGATATAGGGTTATAATATCCTCATAGTTTCACCTTTAGACCCCCGCTGATAGTCAACAGCCTCTGGTGTACTAGGAGACACGTTTAAGGTCCTTTGGTAAACAAAATCAGAGCACCGGTTTACTGGATACTAGGTCAGGATGTTACAAAGTGGTATCATAGGAGATGATTTCCCATTATTTAACTATTTGTGGTTTGGTATTTAGTATATATTGGAATGCTTCAGAGCTTGCGATGGATACCAAGTTGGTGCGTCATGAACACCTGTTTCAATGGAAAGTACATGTTACCATGGACTGATATTATTTATATTTATTTTTGATGTTACAATTGAATATTATTTTCTCCTCGAGCAATACACTTTTTGTATGTATTTGATGGTTTATTATGGATTTATGGTTCTTGTCCCATTAGAAAGAGGCCTATGAGTTGGTTTTGACTCTTAGCCAGCTAAGGCAAGATGTGTCTCATGCATCATGATAGGCATTCATGATTCCCATTTTATAGGGTTTCTAGTGTGTGATTATAAATATTTACTTTTGATGGTAGTTTCTATTGATCTATAGTGAAGTGCTCAATGGTGGCGATAATGGGTTAGTTTTGTGTGTTGTTGGTATAGTGACCCTAGTGGGTTAATATGGTATCAATGTAGGGTTGTGGAACCCTTTTAGATAGTTTTGGTTGAGGCTGGTAGTATGTATGGGTACTCTCAGGTTTATTATAGATTCTCAGAGAGGATGGATTCCCTAGTTTCAGGCTGTTGATTAGTATATAAAACCTTTATGGTATATGACCCTAGATTCATGAGTTTTTTCTAGTTGATGCCATGTGATGATTTGATGGGTACTTATGGATGCATCATGAGTATTTTACTTCTATGAGTTGTCTTAGACATGGGTGGTTGGACCTAGTGGCTTGATACGAGACTTGATCGGTAGGTCTAGGTGGAAGAGCCTATTGACCTTTTGATGTGACTCCAAACCTGAGAGTCGGATCCGTTTGACCTTGAGGGTGACCTGTGAGAGTAGTTGACCAATATAGGAGTTCCTCCAAGTGTGAGAGGCCTTATTATATAACTATGATGTTCTATAAGGGATGATGTTCTGATGGTATTCATTGATGACGTCTTGTTAAACTCATATTTTAGAGACGATCATGACCAATATCTGGATATCATCTTGAGTATTATAAGAGATAACCAACTTTATGCCATGCTCTAAAGATATTCCCTTGGGTTAGTAAGGGGCCTCCTGTGAGGTTTTAATCCTAGAGGGGAGTTTTTGAAACTATATGGGGATGCACCCCATCAACTTTTTGTGAGTGAGGTCCCTGTGATGGGTCAGATATCGATGAATACCATGGGTGTTGTTCTCAGATGCTGGGAATGGTCAATAATAGTTTTTTTGTTTTGTTACTCTGGTGGAAGAAAGGTGTCCATGTCTAGATCCAGGATTGCTCATTATTAGGTCATGGTTAGAGGAAAATGATGTTTGGTAATGAGGAAAATATAAGGATATTCCTATGGTGGGAAGTACCAAACCGGGTATGGTGGTGTCACCATAGTGTGGGAAGGGTCTAGGATGTAGTGAGGACTACATTGAGTGGTTTGGTGGACCGCTGATAATGTGTTTTGAAAGGAAAATTCCACGATTGGAAGCATTGTGGATCAGAATCGGTAGATGTGCATTGAGTTCTAAGGTGGGGAGCACCATGAGTTTGATGAAGAGTTTTAAATGGTGGTTTGGAATATCGAGATGGATGGATGCAGTTAATCACTGACCTAGTGGTTTGTTAATGGAATAATGTAGTGGCTTAACCATTGATGGGTTGTATGACCTCTCTTCAAGGTTATGCAGAGAAACTTGGTCGATATATTTGGGTAGAACACAACAAGTTCAGCATGTTTTGATGACCAATTTGGGCCAGGATGTGTGGTTGGAAGACTACTAAGGATTCTCAGGGATGAGAAGTTTTTTGTTGGGGAGGTTTTAGAGACATGAGTTTTCTATATTTCGAAATTAAAGGAGGAATTTTATTTTTTTCTCAGGCGCTCATGAGGGTTCAAATGGTAATTTTACCATAGCATATGGTTTGTGATAATTTTTATGACCACTCTGTTGGTCCCAAAATTGGGTTTTTACCCTAGGGAATGTGTTAGGTTAAATTATGAGCAATTGGAGTTTTGTGATAATATTTAATATTTAATTAATTTAATATTAAATTAGTCGGGAGATTTAGGGTATTTGTATCATTTGAATGGAGTGTCAGATTGAGATTCTAACTCCACGGTTGAGTTCAGAATGGAGGGTATTTCCTAGGTGATATGTAAACTCACTTCGGGTTCTGAGACTTCAGAAGAGTGTTAAATGGATAATTAATTAATTAAATCAATTAAAAGAGCTCCCCCATTTGGGATTTCCATGCATAGTAAGAGAGGGTAGGGGATTCTACCTCAAAATAAATGGCCGAATGGAAGAGGAAGGGGGAGGAGATGCTGCTGGACTTCATCCTTGGCATAAATCAGTACTGGATCGAGGAGCATCACCTTCTAGGATCAGATTTGGAACCAAAGCTACGGTGTTTAAACCACAAGGTAGGTAGTTTTTATGTTTTATTCCACAAACCATTCAGATTATCTATTTTTAATCTTTAGTGCCTTATTATGGCTGTTAGAGACCCCATGGGGGTCTATTTATGTTTATTTTGAAAAAAACAGGGGTTTCAGGGGAGTTTTAGTGATTTCCCATTCAGAAATCCCGACAAAATAACACGAGGTTCTTTGAACACACACCATGTATTATTCTTGTTCAGGGAGGAAATAATTTTCATAAGTACACTCTGGGTAGTCTGAGTACACATCATGTGGTGGTACATGGTCATGTGTCCATTCATGTGAAAAAGAGAACAAAATGATGGTTTTTAGGGAGTAGACATAGTGTACTTTGGGTACACACCATGTAGTTTTACACAAGAAAACCCCATGTTTCTTTGTCTATGTAAAATTAAATGGATTGGAGGTGATATTAGAGTACACTCTGTGTACTCTAATGTACATTCCATGTACTTTTTCTAGCTTAGAGATTTTGGGTGTTATGTGCCCTAGAATTCAGAATTGGGCACGTGAGTAGTCCATTTTGAGAGTTTTTTTCAGATAGATTGCAATGGTTGGGTCATTTTGAAATATATAGGTAATATAAAAAGTGTTTTAGACATATTTGGAATATAAATAGGATTTCCTTGTGGGTTTTATTTAGAATCCTTTAGTGGGTTGAGTTTTGAGTTGGGAGACCCGAGTGAGGGTTGAGTGCTCAATGTTTGATCTATAATTAGTATAATATGGTGTTTCTCATGAGGTTTCTTAGATGAATCCCAAAAGATAGGATTTTCGGATTATCTATGGGATGATCTGGTGGTCCTTGTGAAATTGGACTAGTGACTCGATGTTAGATCTGTTGTGGTTTAGATCCTATGTTTGAGGCTAAAGGTGGATGACACCTTCAGAGGTTGGTTGGCAAAATTGTATTGTGATTATGGAAGAGTGTCATTGTGGTGTTGAGTTGAGTATGAGTTACTCTTGATGATTCCCTTGGAGGTTAGGTTTCTGGTTAAGTGATCATTATATGTCGTGGTTGAAGGTTGAGAATATCTGTGTGGCATGTGTTGATTTTAGATGCCCTAGTGCCATGTCATTGGTCAAGGATCAGTTGGATACTATTAAGGATTTCTTGAGAATGCTTCCTTTGATATTGATTTTCCTAAGAGTTGGTATTTTCTAGGTTTTAGGGATTATTCCCTTGCTTGAGTTCTAGTTCTGGGTATCCAAGAAGAGATACCTCAGCCTATGTGTGGACGTAGAGGGTCATGTGTAGTCCTGATTGATAGGAAGTCATTGAGAATGTGTGTGTTCCTTATAGTTTGATTATGGGAGTTCATTGGGACCACAATTGATGTTTGATTCGATGGGATTCAGATGTTGATGAGAAATTTGTATGTTTATACATCCATTTCTACTTAGTTGTTGAGGCTGAGACATGGACTCAACCCACATAGAGGTTTGATATAGTTGGGATTCCATGTTTTGGAACCTAGCATAATAGTAGTGGCAGTGATGGATGTGAGAGTTGGAAAGATGATCCATGGGTATGGTTCCAGATATTCATAATTTAGATTGTTGGACTGAGGATCAGTATCAATACTAGTAAATGGTTATGGTTGAGTGCTAGACTGAGGTTCCATGCACATTGGTTTATTTGGTCAAGTATAGTGGATGTGACAAACCATGTATGTGGTTTGGTGATGGAATGAGGCTCTAGGAACATGTAGTTTATAGATTGGTTTAGGTTCAAGATTTATGGTCTATGAAATAATGATGATATGTATTGAGTGATTAGGGAATTTCAGACATTTCATTCTGAGTCCTGGTTGGATTCATGGACTGATGATTCACATTTTCTGACCTGTGATTAATGGTTTTTGGAGTTTGGACTGATGCTCCACTCCCCAATGCACCATGGGTTTTAGGGGAATAACTGACACACCGGAACCCAAGGGTATAGAAATGGAATTCTATATCAAGATTGGTATGGTTAGACATGTTATTTTGTGTCCCAGATAGATTCATGGACTGATACTCTATTTTTGAAAATTTGTGAACTTGTGGTTGGGATGGCCAGGCATGGTGTATCAGATCTCATTTGGACACTTGTACCAAGGCTCCTTGTGTGCCAACCAATGAACTTTGTGAATTATGGTTATGATATCAGATTGATTATATAGAAATGGTTGATTTGATATATGTATGGTTATTGTGATGGAATGATGCTTCATGCACTATGGTTACGATACATGAGATAAATGTCAGATTGAAGGTCTGGGATTGGTAGTACTCTTATGTGTCAATGTGGACATATGTGTCGAGGTTACAAGTATGAGATAATGCTGTTTTATGAGATCATGGTTTGGGATGACATAGATTAGTGTCCCAGGTGAAAGGATTCTCATAGGATGGGTTCCTAGTATTGTTAGGTTAGTTGTGGCTATCATGCGTATAGAGATCGTAAGTTGTTTGGGATGCATGGTCCTTTAGAAGAGCTCAGAGATATTACAGCACTAGCCTAAGAAGGTATGGTTGATCAAGGTCTTGGACCTATAAATCGATGATTTTTTTATTTATATTTTTTTTTCTTATATCATATCGGTTAGGCTATGCCTATTTCAGGATAATGCACTTATGGTAGCAATTTATAGGTTCACCATTGGGGGTATCCTACTAAGATTTATTTATCACCCCCTGTACGTGCACATAGGTGTGCATAAAAACTTTATATCTATTTTTTAGGTTGAAAATAGAAGAAATATGGATATTGAAGAGGCCACAGATTTCACGGTTAAGTGGGATTATTGTGTGGATTTGACTGATCAGATTGGAGTAGCTTAACATAGTATTAGAGACCGGGTATGTTTTATGGCCTGGAGTTGGTAGTAGGCCCAGTTGTATTTAATTTTATGTCTTTATTTCTTATACATGGGATTGGACTAGTGGGATATTGTGTTTGTATGTATGACATGGCTATTTAGGCCTTTACTTCAGTTTCATTTTATTACATCATGTTTAGTTTTAGTTTATTTATTCTTCTACTTTATTGATTGTGAATGTATTTGGTTAGTTTTTTCTGGTTGTTCACTCTAATATGGGAGTGTATAATCTATATAGTTTCACATTTATACCCCCATGGTTAGGTGGAAGCCTATAACGTATGAGGAGGCATGATAGAGGTCTTATGGTGAACTGTCTTGAAGCACCAATTTAGTGGCTTCTAGGTCGGTATATTACAATTAATTTTAAATTATGTGTGAAAAGACTAACTAAAGGGTGTTTTTTTAATCCTAGTGTGCATCACATGACATCAATGTAAATAAATTAATTCTAGAAGAAATATATTGTAATGTCTTGGAGTGTTACACTCATCCCTATGAAAAAAAATTCATCCTCAAAGTTTTTATGGATATTACCTTCTAAAAAAATAGGGTAGTTCTTCTTCACAATATCCTCTGACTCACACATTGCCTGATTTCTCTATAGTATATTCACCATACAAATCATCTAATTCCTCAATACCTTATATATAATATAAAGAATATGGATGGTTTATCCATAATAAGATAGATTAAGTCCCAATTATATTTTATAATATAAGAGAAAATGTGTTGGGTTTGGAAAATACTTCCATAATAATGATATGTGGAACACATCATGTACTTTTGAGGGATTTGGTCACTTTTAAAAATGATAAAAAAACTAAAATTATATTAAGGAATTTTAAGGGTCTAATGTATCTAGGGATTATTTCACCTTTCTTATCAAACCTTATAACACCCTTCTATGGATATACTTTTAGGAATATAAGATCCCCCACTTTAAATTCAAAATAATTCATCCAATTATAGACATAACACTTTTGTCTACTTTTATCTTCTTTAATTTGTGATGGAAGAGTCTTTAACTTTTTTGCAGTCTCACTAAATTTTTTTAGGCCTTTGAGTTTTCATTCACCAAATTCAACCTAACAATTTAGAGTATGAAATCTCATTCCATATAATGCATCATAAGTTTTGATCTAAATACATGAATTGAAACTAGTGTTATAGGAAAACTCTATGAAAGGTAAATACTTGTCCCACATAACATGAATGTCAGGTGTGGATGACATAATCATGTATTCTATTATATGAATATTCTTTTTAGATTACCTATCATATTGAGGATGGTAATAATTTCTCAAATTATTTTTAGTATCAAGAGCCTTCTAAAGGTCCTTCCTGAATTTCAATATAAAATGAGGATCATAATCCGAAAAAATTAATAGAGGTGATCCATGAAGTCTGAAAAATTCATTAATATTGATCTTTTCAAGGCACTCAAGTGGTAAATATTATCTTATAGGAAAGAAATGTGTATATTTGGTTAGGAAATCAACAATAACCCACATCACATCAGTATTTTTTGGAATTCTAAGGTAGTGTTGTGATAATGCCCATATAAATCTCCTCCCATTTACAAAAAGGAATAATAATAGGTTGCATGAATCCCTATGGATGTTTCCTCACATATTTCAATTGTTGACAAATAAAAAATTTCGAGACATAGTCAATAACTTCCCACTTCATGTTATACCACTAGAAATGTTCTCCAAAAACCCTATACATATTTGTACTACCATGTCATATAGAGAAATTTGATCCATGAAAATCATCCATCAATTAAATTTTTATATATTGTATAGAAAGAACCCATAATATCTTTCCAAATTTCAGAATACCATATCCACAAATGACTTTTTCTAATCTCCCATTATTCACACCTTTAATATTATTATAAATTTTATCATCATCAGATTGAGAATTCATTATCTTATCTAATAAATGTGGGTTTTACATAATTTGAAAAGGATTGATTATCACCCTTTCTTAGTAAATCCCAAATCCATATTTACTGGATCCATAAACATTGGATTTCATTAAATCCTCATTTTAGTTACAACACTATGATCATTCCTACTCAATTAACACACTATATTATCCACTTTCCATGTGTAGTACTGTATTGATAAATCATAGTATAGAAGCAGTTTAAGCCTGCCTATAAGTTATTTTTTATTAATTTTCCTGAAAAGAAAATAGAGAAAGAAAGTCCTCATGGAGGACAAAATAAATGGAGGCCAAGGGAATCCCCTTGCACCACACTGATGCACTCAAGGGAGAGAGAATATAGGCTTCCATAAATCATTCCTCCCACCGACCCAAACGGGCAAGCCTGTCAGCCGCAAAGTCTGAATCCCTCCAACTATGGTGAATAGTCCTCCCTTGATCAGTCTCTGCCTTGCATCTCTAGATGAGGTAGACCAGCTCCCATGGGATCCTACAGCTACCTTGAAGCGCCTTAACTATAACCTCAGAGTCGGACTCAACCATAGTGACCTAGAACCCTCTCCTTCTGCAAACCAGAATCCCAGAATGAAGGGCACGAACCTGCGCACCCAAAGAGCTACCTAGGCCATATAAGGCACTAAAGGCAATAAAAATAGATCCCCAATTGTCCCTAAGAAGTACGCCGCCTCTCATGTCCCCTTCCATATAGTAGTTTTCAATATTAAGTTTCAAGCCATGACTCGGCGGTTGCCACTTTACCCAGGATCCACTTCCCCTGCTCTGCATGCATGGGCGATTAATAAGGTTGCAAACCATAGCCGATGCTATCCCATCACCACTATCTCATATTGATCTATTTCTCTGAAAAGATGTATTTTGGTATTTTATAATACTTTTAAATCTCAAATCATTTAATATCGATATATATTCTCCATATCTTTAAGAAACAATGATAGTTTCTAACTCAAGATCATTGGTCGAATATTTCTGTTTGTGAGTCTTCAATTACATTGATTAATATGAAATAACTTTATCATTATTCAGTAAGAAATATACAAGTCTATTCTTTGATGCATTACAACATACCACAAACCCATAACTTTCCAATGGTATATTCAAAATGAAAGTATTTACCAATCTCTAATTTTGTTCATAAAAATATTTCACATTCCTTTTTAAAAATAAACACATCAATTTACATGTATGTTTGGAAAAAGAGTTATCCAATCTAGGAAAATTATGAATGAATTGCTGATATCATCCTTCCAAACTAATGAAACTGAGTACATTATATTGTTTTGTTAGTGTAGTCTATTATTTTACTACCTTTGTCTTTGCAAGATCAACTGATATTCCATCCTTGGGGAAAATATTTCTATAAAAAGAAACTTCTTAAGGAAAAAAATTACACTTAATAAATTATCCCATATAAATCTTTCCTTCTAAGAGTCTCATAAATGATCCACAAGTTATTCTCATCTTCCTTATAGATTTTAGAATTAAGAAAAATATCATCAATTAATACCACAAAAAAAATCAAAATATTCCTTGAATACACTATTCATTAAATATATAAAAACAAAGGGTGCATTAGTCATTCCAATTTTCATTACTGTAAACTCATAATGTACGCAACTCATTCAAAAAATATGTGTTCATAAAGTATTATTTATTTACATAAAATTGATGATACCCAAAAAAATTTAATTAATAAAAAAATATTGGGATCCTTGAAGTTGATCAAATAATCATCATTGAAAGGTATATGATACATGCTCCTCATAATAACATTGATCTCCCTATAATAATTTCTCACCATCACTGATCCATATTTCTTCATAATGAAGAGAACTGAGGATACCCATGGTAGAAAACTAGGGCGAATAGATAAATTATCACCCAAATCCTCTAGATGTTTTATAAAATCTAATAATTCAATAGTGGTCATTCTATAGGGATTCATTAACATTAGTCTTGAATTAGGGATTAAATATATGGAAAACTGAACTTTATTCTCTTGATGATGTCCATGTAATTCCTTAAGAAATACATCAATGAATATCTGTAAAATATATAAATCCTCAACATTAAGACAACCTTATTTATAAAAATAAAATGAATGATATTTTTCCCTAATAATATCATTCATCAGAGCTATTATTGGTGGATCTAGTGGACTCGTATGATGAATTATTCTCTATAAGGATAGGTAATTATACATATTCCTCACAAATTGAAACTTCATTCTTCTTATAATAAATGTTTGCCTTATATTTTGAAGGTAAGTACATAAAAATTCTTATATTGAATTCAAACATAGGTATGATAATAAGGTCGGCTAATATAGATTGTTTATGTGTCATAATTGGGATATCCTAACACATCCTTGTTGCAATGAGTCTTCCCTTATGAGTTTTGATTGAAAACACCCTTTTTAAATTAACATGGAAATGTATAATTTTCTTGGAAAACAAAGAAGATATAAAATAGTATGAGGATCCAGAATAAAATATTTCTTTATCTAAATTTGAATATTGTATTAAAGTACATCCCACCTCATCAATGGGTATTTTTATCTCAGTTTTAGTGATCACATAATCTTGTAATTCTCCCCATAGACTCTTCTGTGGTGGATTCCCATGATTCTTGTGGAATTTGTCTCTATAGTACCAATCTCTATATTTTTGAAACAATGAATAAAGGTGTTTTCCTTCTTCCCCTTACGTTATTTAACATGTTGAATCTTTTCTATAAACATATAAAAAACTCCCAATCCCTTTAAAATTTTTTCGAGGTGATTATATCCACAGTTAACACAAGGTGGAAATTACATCATTTTATTCTTCTTCGTTGATGAATTCCATTTTTCATTGTGTTTGGATTACCTATTATTTTATTGGTTTCCACTAAATATTTAGGATACTGATAATTCCTTCTCTATTTTTATGGAATAAAAAACTAATTCATCATATGATGAAAAAGTATGGGAATCCAGTGCCCATTAGAGATTTTCCTTAATCACTTAAAAGAAGTGTTCAATCTTGCACTCTGTGTTTATTATGTAATCCAATGAATACCTATATAACCTTGTAAAGGTATATTAATTCCCAGAAATACATTCTTCATCCTTTTGGTTTAATATATGAAACTATCTCTAAATTTTATTTTATTTATCACAATCAATGTATATGTCAGAAAATATCTCCCTAAAAGTATTCCATTTCATGAATTTTATTCCCTATTCTTTTCCAATATTATATACTAATAACCACCATTGATATACATTTTCCTTAAAACAATACACTAAAATTTTAGCATTTTCCTTTTAATTTCATCCCATTTCAATAATTATATTCATCAGAGATTTAATCCATTTCTCAACTAAAATTGTATTAGTAGTCCCATAAACGTTTGGGGGATTCAGTCTTATAACTAGTCCAATATATGGGAATCTAATTGTGGAACTAGTTTCTTTATCTAGTAATTCTTATTTTTCATAACTTGATTATGATTCCCTATAATAGCGATAAATTTCACTATTCCAGTACTATCTGTATTAGATTCCTCATTAGGGTAATATCTCAATTTACCTTGAGTATTAATACCCTTCTCCCTTGCATGATCTATTTATAAACAATGGTACATACTACATTAGCTCATAAAATTATGAAATTTAAATCATAATGTATAGTTCCAAATATGGTGTAATAGTTAACATAAACTAGATATTTATGCATTGTTAATCTGAGAATCACGAGATTTGGTTTCTTTGGGGATATATTTACATTCACGTCCTTTATAATGGTTTGTAAATAAAATGTTAAATATCCTAAAAATATCTATTATGACTCTCAATCTAGGTACATAGTAAGGCCCATAGTAATGTACTAGGTAATGCTCAAGTTTAGAACAACTTGTAATTTTCAGATTTATTACCTCTAGGCACCTCTATGCTAGAACAAAATCCACTTGTAGTATCCATACATGGATGTATTTCTAGGAAAATCCATATAACATATTTCTAAAAAAATCATTAGGATTCTCTTATATTATCTTCCTAAAATTATTTCATTGGGTTCTGTTTTTAAACTATATTTTCCTTAATATAGTTCTTATAGATTCTACTAGAAATCCACTGATACCAACTGTAATGACCCTGACCCTAGCACTCCAAAGCTGGTGTCTTATTTTATTACATTGGAATATATACAAGGAATAAAATTCTAAAGGTCCGATTAGTTTATAATTTTTGGGGATCATGATAAATACATGATACCCATTATACATTATAAAATGAAAATAAAACACAATACATTACATCGTTAAATAAACTTAATCATTTAAACTTATTTAATGATATCTTTTCATATCATGGGGAAAGGAAACAAAATATGGTTGAGATAACATTCTATCTAAGGGTTAAGTACATTAGATGCAATAATGAATCAATAATGAATAATCACAGTGGAATGGTAAATAAGTGAATAAAAATGGTATTTATATAACATGACTGCATGAATAGATAATGCATAATCAAAATTTAAGGATTAATAACAAAACCCACATGCCATTAAATCAATAATATAAGAATTAATTTCATCTAGAGATAATATAATTGGGAACATTCCACGTATAATAGTAATATATAAATTACAAATAAAGAAAATTTATAAATATTGTATATCGGTTTTCCCAGGGATATGGACCTTTACCGTTATAATCTATCCTCAAGAAAATTTACAACATACTAGCGGGAAAAAAATATGATTTGGACAACTAATTCATCTCATGATACTATAAACACATCGTGGAGCTTTTGTTAACCTGTCCCCAACCCATATATTTCATGTCCAAAGTAATCATTATATATCAATGAATCTATTTAATTCATAAAAAAATTACCTTATCAAATATCTTTATTGAGTAAAGGATATAGATATTTGAAAATTTCCCCAGTTAATCAAATGAATTTCAAAGTAAACACTATATGTAAAAATGGAATATAGTTTAGGAAATAATAATATCCATAAAAAATATTTTGAATATTTTATTTAAATTTAATTTCCAATGAAAAATTATTAGAAGAATGTTATTTTAAGAGAAAGTTAACCATTATAAAATAATGTTATATTGAAAAATAAATTTTACCATTTAGTAATTTTCATGTAAAATCTCCTAGGATGAAATAATTAAAAATGAAACTTAAAATACCATGAATAATAAAGTATTAATGATATTAAATTTCAAAGGGTAAGTGTACATTCCAAAAAAAAATTGGTTCATAATAACAAATAAGTCTCAATTGAATTTAAATTGAGATGAATTCCATTACCTCATGCTTACTATGGTTGAACATACTATAAAATCATTTATAGTTTCTTTAAACATTTTATTAACTATTTATAGTACCATATTAAAATTTATAATATCATATATTAACCTTTTATTACATCTTATTACCCATTCATTAGTAAAATTTCATTATTCTCATTGTTTCAGGTGTTAAATGTCTAATTCTCTTATGTGTTTTTTCATCAAATATCCAGTTCATAAAAATATTATAGAGTTTTATCATATCTAGATTAATAAAAATTACATTATTACCATATATATAAATAAATTTTACATTTAAAACCTATCATAAATGATGGAAATGAATAATTAAATATGTTATGATCATGGATATGGCAGACTGTATATACGTAAGAGAAACGCTTCCAATTTTCAATGATATTTATAGAAAGATGGTAAGTAGTTTTTTAACATTAAATAATGATCAAAATATAATATATACCATACTAAATAGTTATATATTTCATCTATGTATTGTTTTGATGAAAATAGAGTCATATCGCTTTGCGAAGGTTGTAGTCCACACGTATATGAACAATTTTATTATCATTATGTGAGTGAAAAGGAAAAAAATAAAATGATATGTATTATATTTACAGAATGAAAAATATTTAATTAATACCATAATTATTTAATTTATAATTAATATAATCATTAACATTATCTTTACCACATTCCATGTGAAGAGTTAGTGATATATGAATCACATCACTTCGTTAGGTGGTGGGTCGCCGTACACATGAGCAGCATTATCCAATCTCTTATAGATTGGAAAGTAAATATATATATATGATATAGTGAATAAATAGGTATAAATATCCTTTAAATATAATATATATACTTTAGATTCATCATTAAACCTATCCTTGAAATGTGAAAATGGAAAAAATAATGACATAGGTTCGCGAGGCGGTAGTCTACTGTACACATGAACGATTATTCTGTAAATAATTTGATGAAATTGGAGATAGTTTTAGGTCATTACCTTTTTATATGAACATTTTAATATATGGAATATAATGAGGTTATTATAACATCATGGTTTAATATAAATTTATGGAGGCAGTGAAATATGTAAAATAAATATTCTCACTGAAAAAACATTTATTCTTTTTCAGGTATTGTCCATAGGTTTTTTCTAAAGGATTTAAAAATTCACTTTCTAACCAAAAATGATTATAGGATGATAGGAGGGAAGTAGTGAAGTTATTTGGTTTGGTAGTTTCATATACAATGTGGTTTTATGGTGTGAAGAAGACTGGAGAGGGGGTAACCTTTTCTATTTGGGGGAGAGGACACACTTGGTATTTCTAAAAATAATTGAATGCTTCTAATTTATTAAATTATAAAAAGGGTCTAAAATTGATAATTATAGATCCATAGAGGTTTAATGGTATAAATAAATCCATAAATTTATCTTTGGAGATGTTTATATGCCATTTTTACCATTATTATTTTACTTTAAACCACCAGTAATGTTTTTTATCTTAACTACGGTAATTAATTTCTTATGAATTCACTATTAATTTTTTAAAAAAATTAGGTTAACGATATTAGATATTATAAACTATTATAATTCAAAATATTAAATCCATTTTTTAATATTTAATTCACATAATTTAAAAAATTTAATTTAAAATTATTAATGTAGACACGACGAGAAAGATAGTTTTAAGAAAGAAAATAGCCAAAAGTTAAAAAAAATTATATAAAAATTCAATATGAAAATTATTCAAATAAAATAAATTGAGTTTATTGATACATAATCCAACTCATTTTACTTTAAAAAATTAATATTTAATTTAAATTTATAAATTATTTAAACAAAATGCTAGTTTTAAATTAAAATTCAATATTTTCAATTATTGATCTAAAAATGAAACTTTTTTGAAAAATTAGAAAAATTAATCTAATTCTAATTATGTGATTATTAATTAAAATAAAGAGTTTATTTTTTGAAATAAATTTTCTAAAAGTGTTTAAAATTAATTCTGAATTAAGTGTGAAAATATTGACTAAATAATGTTTTGATTAAACCGGGTGTGCATTGAAAGCTATCGATGCAATTAAATTAATTATAAAATAAATATTTTATAATTTCATAGGGTTTTAAATTTGGAATGTTTAAAATATGTGTAATTTTTTTTTTCTTTTGAAAAATTCCAAGTGTGTCCTCTCCCCACTTATAAAGGTAAGCCCCTCTTCTCTCATCTTCATAATTACAAAAACATCTCATTCATCAAATATTTGGAAAAACCACTTCTATAATTCCATAACCAAATCCTAGAGGCCTTATTTTTATTATGAAATCCTCCAAAAAATTATTTAGTAATATAACTATAGAGTTTCTCTGAAGAAGTTGTAAAAGATTGAAAACCATGTTTTTGTATTATCTATTCTTACACCTCCTTTAAATCCTTTTCAAATATAATGATATAATAAAATAATTGTCTACCATATAATAATATATTATTATATTAATTAAATAACCAAAATATATCTCTCATTCAATTAAATGGTAAATAAAACCACTAATCATGTGTACGAAGGACTACTACTGCGCAAACCGATGTAATTCATTTTCCATAACCACATTTCATAGGAGGATAAAATGATGGATTTAAAATATATATATTTGATATTAATAAAATAATTATATTTAAAATATTAAAATGTCATATATATAGTTTTATATTTCATTTCATGGGAATATGATAACGTCACTCGTGTGTACAGAGTATTATCGCCTAACTAAGTGATGTGATTCATTTTTCACTTATACTTTACATGAAAGGTAATAATTACAACTTTATTGAAAATATGTGATATATATGTAAAAAATTACTCTATAAAGGAGATGTATTATTTAGTTTACTTTTGTTTCTTCCATTCATAATATGTAAATATCGATCACGCAAATGTATGGAATACAATCTACATGAACAGTGTAATTCATTTTCTATCTCTTTATATTTTGATATTATTCTAAAAATATATGTAATGAATATATATTATATTTATACCATGGATAAAATTATATATATATTATGTAACCATGACCAATGTTAATATACCAAAAATAACAAATCAAAACATATATGTAAAACAATGCAGTTATTTCCCAAAACATGATTTTAATAAGAAATTGTTTATAAAGGGTTAATAAAAGATCATAAGAAAATAATATATGGCATGATATATATATATATATATATAATATCAATTTTTGAATATATTTATATATTATAGATGTGTGTTGAACATGTACGAAGGAAGTTGAAATACATGATAAGGTATTTTCATCTCAATTTTATTTATGTGGGACAAATGCCTAATACAACACTTGATTATTTTTTACGGTGTATATACATTCCATGAATGTATTTTATGGCTATTCACATGAAAATAATGGGATACACATATCCACATAATTTTATTCCATTCATGGGTATTAAGATTCAAAATATACCGACGTGGTAACAAATTTATGGTACAATCTCTTTGTTTATTAGGATTACTTATGATTAATATTCCAATGATGAGATATTATGATATACCACTCAAGAAACACTTGAATATTATTCTCCAATGGTCATTTCATGAAAATAAATTTATTTTATTAATATTTTCTCCCTTTATATACTTAAGAGTCCAATATAATGGTCCCATGAAAAATAGAATTTGTTTCTCTCTTCATTTGAAGATCCTTTTTCTTCAATTTATTTTTTTTCTAAAAATATTTTAAAGAATATTTTTTATTATTATACAATGACTTTTAAATAATTTTTTACTAATTTTTAACATTTAAAAAATGGTTTAAAAGTGATATTTTTCTCATTTTTTAAATAATAACCTTTTTACTTTTTACCAAAAATATGAAAAGAATCATTATTTTAAAGTACACAACATGAACATTGGTTCCTATTATCATGAATTCTCAATAATTTAATTATTTCATAAAAGTTTTTCATCCTTATTTTTCAGTAAAATGATTTCGTTAATATTTGGGATGTTAATAGATTTTAATTAAGTGATTTAAAGTTAAAAAAGATATTTCCCTCAATAAATGTTTCATGTAATCTTTCAAATTTAATTTCCAAATAAGATGACATCCTTTTATGTTATCTATAATTTAATGAGAATATGATATAATGTTTCCATTTATATTTCTTCACTCGGGGGGGGGGTAATTATGAATTTTATGAAGATATGTTTATGAAACAAATTTTTTTTACATGGGTTATGCTATGATGAATTTTTTGTGAAACCCATTTCATTTGCATGGGATATTCTATGAAGAAATGCCTATGAAAAATGTTGCGTTTCAACAAGTAATTCTATGACGAAATGTTGTTGAAACCTAGTTCCATTAAATTTGTTATGATTTTTTGATATGATAAATGTTTTATGATCTTTTGGTACATATATTAATGGTTTTATTTATGTGAGGTGTGGTTCCGTTATAATGAAACAACAACAATCACATAATAATAAAGAATAGTTATAATGTTAAAACCAATTATTGATGGTTAAAAGTTAATCGATGATCGATACGACCTATATCTCCTTCAAATGAATTTAGTAAAGGTTGATATCCAATAATATAAACATGAATGGAATGGGTAGTCATCCTTGTTTAGAATGTGACATGGTGTAATATGATATTATTTGGAGTGATCCTTCACTACTATGATGGTTAAGGGAGTGAACCCATTAAAGTATAAGAGTTTGGGAAATGATATCTGACTACCAAATAAATTATATTATATTCTTATGTGTATTCCAAAAATCTATGTCTTATGAAAATTTTATTCTCTCACGGATCATGTTATTAGATTACATAATTATTTATTTCTTATGAATAACCTTGATTTATACCATGACCCATATTTATTATCTATGATATAAAAGGCATGGTTTTGAAATTTTATTCTCTTTTCATGTTACCATTATTCTATTATTATGTTGATATATCCCATGTTCACCCATACTAATCATCTGAGATCACCCTTTCTTATGTTCCTCTTTACAAATTTAATGAAGAAGGATATTATATATGATATGTCCAAGAAAGGAACTAGTTATGATGAACATAGTGGGAGATTATGCAGTTCACCTATGAACCTCTTGTTCATGTATACATGTTTCCAATGCCGCTAGATTTGAACAATTCATTCATGTATCAACATGTTGTGTAATAAGTATTCATCCAATAAGATTTGATATATATTTATGAAAATTATGGGATATTATAGTTGGTATTAGAGAAAGGGTTAGTTAACCATTATAAACAGGGATGAAAAAACTTCACTGAGAACCCTAGTGATAATACCATAGAAAAGTATAAGTATCGAAAAGATTCGAAGAATTTTTTATTATTATAGAGAGAGTATTTTTCATGAAATTGCATTCCTATATAGATAATAATGTCTATGTGTATGTAGAAAAATTATACATAGGGGTAATTTCTCTGAAAAGAGTGAATTGATCTAGACTCAATCGTCACCTAGTGCATGACAACGTGCCTTATTGTACACCTGGTTTGACCCTCCCATGTTATATGTTTTTGTAAATTCAAAAAATCTTTATGAACTATCATAAAGGCATTAAATAAAGACAATAAATGACCTTGTTTAAACATAAGGTGTCATAGAGGAAGGTTTCATGATTTATAAATCCTATGAATTATTGGTCACTTTTAAAAACATTGTTAATGGTTATGATAACCATATTTGTTTCACTAATTGATTGAATATAGATATATAAATTTGGGGTGGTGATAAGTATGCTAAAAAATTTATGTGTGTTATTTCATATTAGTTTTATAAATTCCATTATATCATGAAATGTAACATTCAATGTTAATAACTGATGATTATATTAGTAGTATAAACCCCTAATGTTTTGATGATTTCATCTCAAGTCTATATTTCTTCTCCTGTTGATTTTTGTGGTAATGTGCTTCATGAAATACTTATTATTATCCCTCTTATTAAATTTTATGTTATCTTAGGAATTTTTTGAATTTCTCTAAATAAATAAAATATTAATTTCTAATTAAGGTAAGTGACATTAGATATTAAAAAACTATCTCTTATCATATATAAGTGTGATGATAGATATAAAATTCCAATGAAAATAACACCCATTTTATGTGTCTTGATTCCCATTCAAAAGGTTTGATTATATAATATGTTTGAGAAGAAAATAAATGTCAATGATATTCCTATTCTATGGGATCTTATTGATGTTATTCAATAAGAGTGTCCTAATATTCCACTAAAACATGATGATGAGTTATCAATAGAACTCTTACTCGGTGAAACAAATATTTCAAAGACTCCCTATATAATTGACCTAATTAAGTTGTAATAATTATAGATTAAAATCCAAGAGAAACTTCACATGTGATTCATTAATCCATTTCTTTTAACATGTGGTGCAATTGTTCTATATGTTCATAAGAATTGTGGATCGTTGTTACGATACAAATGTTTCCATGAACCCACAAGATCAAAATGAAGATTAGGCATCTTATATCCCATATTGATGTCTAGTTCGTGAAACTACTTGAATCCCAATACATTTCCAAAGATGAACTTAATTTTTTATATCATAAATTGATGGTATATAATGGGAATACAACCATGAAAACATTCCATAAATGGTATATACACAATGAGTATATAGTGATTCCATATGGTTTTATTAATTCACCCTCTATCTCCATGGATTTAATGAATAGTGTATTTCAACATTACCTTGATTTTTTTGTAGTATAATTGATAGAAAATATTCTCATTTATTCAAAGAGTATGGAAGGGTATTAAAATTAATATATTATATTACTAAATACCATAAAAAATGGAAAACTATATGAAAAATTTACAATGTTTGAATTTTTGTTAGAAAAGGTTTTATTTTTTGGTTATATAATATTATGAGAGGGAATATCACTCGATCCTACAATGGTGGAGGCCATTGAGCATTGGAACAGAAAAAAGAGTGATTCAGATCTTTATTTTACTTATTATAGTTGGATATTATTGAGGGATTATGGTAAATTTCTCATAAATATGAAAAAATTCACCTAGTTAATATGAAAGGGATCCATGTTCTTTTACAAAGATGAATTTCAAGAAGATTTTATGGAATAGATGAAATGGTTAGTTTATGAACATGTTACAAAATTACACTATAATAGAGAATATTTTTTAATCTATAGTGATTCATAATAGAAGGTATTAGGGTGAATTCAGATATATAATGACATTGTTATGGATTATGCCTCATGAAAATTAATGTTTTAGGAGAAAAATTACCCAACTTAGGAATTTGTGTTAGTGTGGTATTTTTTTGAATTAATGACATGAATTCCTCATCTTTACATAGAAAAGTGTGATATATATACCAATAATTTTTTAATGTATATATTGTCATATATGGAGTTGAATTTGAGTAAGAGATGATGATTGAAGTTGATTAGTGATTATGACTACACAATAAATTGCCACCATGGGAAAGTGAACAAGCTGCCCAATGATTTGAATAAAAAGGATCACAATAGATTATCTATGATGAGGATCCTAAAATATCTAATATTTTATAGATTTTGAAATTATGGATCATGATATTTTGAAGGAATGGAATAAATATTTTTTCTCTCAAATATGTGTTCAACTATCTATCCAGGTTAGTATAAAAGAGGGTTAAAAGGATGATATAAAATTGTAAAAGAAGGTGAGAAATGTTTTGGAGTTTAACAATGATCATGATATAATGATATTTTTCAAGAACCATGTATGTGTTACATCCATAACAGATCTTAATAAAGAGTTGATATAGGGAGATCATATTTCTTCATTATAATTTAATCCTGTAAGACAAAATATGTATAGAGATTTGAAATTTTATTTCCTGTGGGATGATATGAAGAGATATATTACAAAGTTTGTATCATAGATCTTGGTATGTGTTAATGCTAAGGATGAGATAAAAATATCAAATTGCTCCTTACAACCATTACTCATACCATAATGTAAATGAGAAAACATCACTGTGGATTTTGTATTTGGAGTCATCAAAACATCTAAATGAGAGAATTATTTATGGGTTATAGCCAATAACCATAAAAATTAATCATACATCATCCTTAGGAAAGAATATTTATCTCAATATTATCTTTCTAGAATATACCTTAAGTATGTGGTAAGAATTCATTGTGTACAATATTTAATTGCATCTATTCTGTATCTAAGGCTTACTTGATATTTTGGTGACAACTTCAATAAGCTCTTGATATAGAGGTTAGATTCAGAACTTACTATCATCTTTTAATATATGGTAAGTATGAGAGAATAGTTATAACCATATTGGATATATTTAGATCTTGTTCTAGGGATTTATATGTTGGTTGGGACCATCCCCTTCATAGAGTTGACTTTTTATATAATTAAACATTTCATTCAAGAATTTAGATGTCCTCTTATGAAAAACTATATTGAATGAAGTATACAAATCTATCATATTAGTATAAAGTTATTAAAATTAAAATACTGGGATATAAGGCCCCAGCCTTAAACCTTACTTAATCTTGAGTTATTACAAGATTACACATTGATGATCTTTTCAGGTTTAGAGTTTTAGATAATTAGATCATAAAACATGCATTACATTCCACATTTAAACAAAGTGGTTACATAAAAGATAGTATTCATTTTTCCCATCAACAGAAACATATTTAAAATAAAACATGGATTCTTTATTGAAACTTCATTGACACTATCATCATATCATGTACCCTTCCCTTGACCTGTGAAAAACATTGCAAAAACTTGGGATGAGCATAAAAAGCTCAGTAAGTGATATAAAAATATGGAAAGGAAACATGAGTACATGTATACATAAGAATGAAATCATACTTTACCCATAAAACATAATCACTTTACATACCTCATAAAATCATGAATAAATCATAGAAATAATAATACAAAAAAGGTAACTTGAGGCATTCATAACATTCTTATGTAGGGAGTAACCCTCTTGGTTACGTTTGGAATACCCACCACAGTATATTCCCTAAATCTCTTCAGAGAAACCTTAACGTTTCACTCCTTCGCGTTACTCAATGCATTGGAGAGCTATATCGGGCTCACCCACCCTTAGTTTATCACGGAACCACCCGTATTCATAATCAAATCCCAAGAACCATAACATAATTATAGAACATAACCTAAGCACAAAAAATATAACATTCCCACATTGTAATAACAACATAACATTTTAAGATATTGAAATAATGAATCCATTCTAAAAACCATTTTCAAAACCATATAAAACATTTAATAAAGAGATTTTTGAATCAAAGTGTCCCATACCACCTTGAAGCTTTTAAAATATTAATATCCATATAAATAAATCCTTAAAACCATTTTGAAAACATGGATATTAATAAGAACAAATAATTAAAACATTTAAAGCGATATTTTGGTTAAAGGGGTTCTACCAAAATTAGAGACACTTGAACACAATAATTGAGGAATAACATTTAGTCAGAACTTTATAATATCATGATAATAAATGTATTCATGATATAATATTCCAAAGGACAGTATATACACCATATAAGAGTTAATTGGTGCATAACAACAATGAAGTCTAAATAGAAATGTCAAATGTGATGAATTCCCTTATAAAGAAGGTATCCTTAAATTAAGGATAATTAAATCTCAAAATTATGTGTGAAAAATATAAATACACCCAATATAAGTGGATATTAAGTGTAAAAAAATAAAAGGTCATTCACACATATTCAAAAGATGACATATTCAATAACTACATGTTGAACCCAAAGAAATCGAAATTGGGTTCAAAAAGTTCCCTTGGTAAAATTCGACAGCCTAACGACATCACTTCAAAATTCAGAAAATGAGTTGATGAGAGATAAAAAGGGTATCTCATCACTTGGAAATAAAATTTACATCAATAAGTATATAAAGGAACATATCCCAACATAATATTATGTGAATTAAAAGACATAACAAAAGAAGTCTTTTAAAAAGAGGAGGGTGAAATGTCCCCTTACCGAGTTGGGTAACTTTCAAAACGTACACCCCATGGACAAAGGGTCATACAATGAAGATGAGAATAACCATAAATGAAGTTATACTACACAAAGTGTATAATAATGGGCAGTACATACACCACTCAAACGAAATTGTGGCAAATGTAGCATAAATCTCACGGGAATAAAAGTGAGATGAAAAACCCCTTACGAAAACTCGGCAGCCTAACGGCGCCACTTAAAACTTACAAAATGGATTGATGAGAGGAAATAGGGTCTCTCATCATATTAACATAAAAATTAAAGTAATAGTAATATAAAAGAACATCCCAATCACAATAAATATGAGCATAAAAGGAATGACATAAAAGGGTGTACTTAAAAAGAAAGAGAGGAGTAGGATCCCTTACCTCAAGTCCAACTTGTCTTGTTCGTTTCTTTATATTCCTGAATAATAAACTTTGGTCAATTTATAATTGCTTAATTAACTCCTATAAAGATTATTATTCAGTTCATATCACATATTTTAATGTTATAATAATTGGTTAATAATATTAGTTCATATCATACGTTTTTGTCGATGTTTGGTACATAGTCAAAAATTGAATTTGTTGGAAAATAATTTTCCATGTAGTTATAGGTACATAATATCCAGAATAGTATTTATGTTTTAAATATCATATATATCCAGTATATTTTCATTTTATACCATTACATAGCATTTGGAGATAAATTAAAAGCACCGTTCATGGAGACGGTAGGCCGTACGTACGCATGAACGCTACTTTAATTTTTTTGTCATATTAATGGAATTAAAACAAATTTAGAGATGTATATATATATGTTATAATTCCAGAATGATATCAATAATTTAGATGTAATATATTACATATATATCCATTATATATATGTACTTATAATAGTACATAACATTTTGAGATAAGAAATGAAATGTACCGTTCATGGAGACGGTAAACTGTACGTACGCATGAACGCTACTTCCATTTATATTTAATATTTAATGGAATTAAAACATAATGATAAATAATAGTATTTTAATTCCAGTATGGTATAATATATAATATCATTAAATATATCCTTTATACGTACCACATATGGTATTAACGAATCAAATCACTTTGAGGGGGCGGTAGTCCGCACTTCCTTAAATGAAGATATCGCGTTTACCCATAATGGAAACCATAAAGGTATGCCATAAATTAAAAATACATAAGATTAAGTAAAACATAAACATATTATATATCATATATAAATATAGTGACATCTTAATGGCCACCTTTGAAGGTGTTAAAAGAATGTTGAACAATCATCGTTTCGGGAGGCAGAAATTCGCCATCCACGGAAACAGTATGTTCTTTAACCATTAGATGTAGGTGTGTGTAAGTGTAGCTCAAATAATTCTTATAACAACATTCTAGTATATTGATGATACTGTATTTGTTACAAAAGAAATTAATAAAAAGAGTTTAGGGGGTTGGAGAAGCAAAATAAAACAAAAGGACTCAAGTGAAGACATTACCTTTAAATCGGGTAACTTCCGTTGATTTGAGATCAAAGGCTTCCTTGGAAAGGATTATGCCCAAAGTGAGGCTTCAAAGAGTTAGAGAGGGATGTGGAGAGACAAAATGGGCAGGTTTTGGATGAGAAAAAGGCTTTGGGAGTGTGCGTAAAGTGGTATAGGTGGGGGCCTTTTATAAGAGGAGAGGAGGGGCACTCTTGGAATGCATGCAAATGTTACTTTATTTGAAAATGAGTTTCGGATTTAAAAGGTCCCACATTGATATAATTCATGGATAAGGTTATAAGGGTTTTAAAGCCACCCATACAATAGGTTTTTGACTTGTATAGGTCTTAGATTTTACATTATATTTCCATTTTATTTAAATCGTTAAATAATGAGGTCATCGCTGCATCATCATGATGTCATAAATAATTTAATTTATTTAATGTCTAAAAATTATGAAAAAACTACTATGATGTAGGAAATCTTTTTATCTTTCCAATTAATATTTATAGTCGAAAATATCATTTATTTAGACAAAATTAAAAATATTTTACTTAGGTGATACATTCTTTGTTACATTTAACATTCTTTAAAAATAAAAAGATAAAAAGTCACTTTCTCACAAAAGTGATTCCATGGGGCCCCCAAGTTTGGCACAAGGCATACCATGGTCGGACATGAGACAACCAGTAGCCTTAGGACACATGTTGTGGTCATTTTTTATTATTATGATATTATTTTATTATCTTTATCTACCCGATTACTCCTTAATCAAGATAATTAAAGATAATTACCGTCATTACTATTCATAAAGTCCAAAAACAAAAGAGTCTTAATTACATAATTTGGACCTTATGATTCCAAATATGTAATACATTTTACCAAATTCCAAACACATAAATTGAAATAATTAATTTAAAAAATAATTCCCGTTGTCAAAACAAATAGCGGGTTTTTTAGAAACAATATTTATGAAAAGTTTGGAACTTGTTTATGCCTAATTACAAAGTTAAATTAATACCAATGACCATAATTTAATTAAATGGTAAAAATATATTCTAATTACACTTTGAAACAAATTAAAAATATAATATAACCATATAATTAAATTATATGAAAAAGAAGTTTTGATGTAAAATGCAGTATTTTTCACTATTCATTGAAAAATGAACATTGTCAGAAAAATACAAAAAATTAACCCAAGGTAAATTTCAATGTCCCAATCATAAATAATATGTTTATATTAAAAAATGGAGCTTATAAAATTGTCAAAAAGTGGATTTAAAAGGGGTTCGCCATCAAAAGGCGGTTAATTGACATTTTAAAGAATATTAGAATGTTTACGCTTAAAATTGGATTCATTCGCATTTTTAATCCTCTAAAATTTATTGTAAAAAGTAAAAATATTTTACAAATATATATAATCATTTTGTAGTTAGTTCTGTTCATTCCCACCGTTACAACGGCTAGGCGTTAACTACTATTTAAAATAATATTATTTTATTATTAGAGTGCAACGTAAGATTTCAAAGAAACTTGTTGTTGCATATTGGGTATGCCATAGAGCATAGCATTCCCTTTAAAGTAATATTAATATTTTATTCACAAATATGGATAAATATGAAAATTTCATATTCTTTATTTACCTGGGGTGTTATATCTTTCCCCCTTTTGGGAATTGCATCCTCGCAATTTTAAAATTGAGCTTGGAAACATCCTTGAAAGTCCCACATCGGAACAAGAGTCGGTAAAACAATCACTTTAAAATAAAGGAAGATAAGTACAGAGGTCACCCGAGTTAACCCATACTAGGATTACATGTATGAAAATATGGACATGGAGGAGAAAACATAGGATCATGTTCTGATGGAGAGTGATAGAAAACATGTTTAGGAGAAAGTTAACCACAAGAAAATCACAAAATTGTGATGGGTTAAACGGTATTCGATTCCCTAGTAGGAAAAGTTAATAGACAACATTTTTGTTTTAAGTTACTTTTTATTGAGGAATTTATTCATAAGGAAACATAATCACTTATCATGTTGACTTTCAACTTTTATTAGATTCCTTACACAAACTCATATTTTCTCCAAAAGACGAGTATTTAGGAAGACTTGTTCACATTAAGAGTACTATAATCAACTTTTAGAGAATCACCTAATCCACAAAAGAGAACTATATACTTCTCATGTCTTTGGACTTTAACCAAAACCAAAACCAAAAAGGTTATTACAAGAGTAGATAATCCAGAAAAGGATAACCCTTTATAAAAATAAAATCAATTCTTAATCTCCAAAATTTGTCCAACAAAACCCAAAGTTCAAGGAGGACCATTCGATAAACAATTTGTCCATAAAAATCTTCAAAGTAAACCAAACTAAGATTGAAACCAAAATATTTGAAGGATTTGGTCACATAGTCTTCCAAGTTAAATCGTAACATTTATCTCAAAACAACATCAGTTGCTCTTAATGTCTCATATTGAAAAGTAATTAACCTAATCACATATCCTCCATGATAGGTTAATAAATTTCCATAGATAACCCAAAATCAACTTACTCTTAATTCATAAAATCATATAACTAAAAGGAATCAATAAAACTAACCAGGCACTTCACGTAGTCCAGTGGTAGGCGATAAATACCAGTTGCACTTTGGTTGTGGGTTCGATACCCACAGCTTTGTCCGACGCGACAGGTTGTCACATGGTCTGCGTGTTTTCCTTTTTACAAAACTATATAATTCTTAAAACATTCCCCAAAACGATATAAAATCTTCAAAAATGATCATAACATATTTTAACCTGAAGTTTATATCATGCCTTTTATTTTCCATCATAACATATAATAACCCATAATTACCTCAAAAGTAAGGATCATATAAACTCTAATGTTTACCTTTATAATTATTACCTAAACTTCCACATCGATTGGTCATCTCGTACATGATGCATTACAGATCATACCAAGGTTCAAGTGGTTGATCATGACTCCTTAATAGTTGGTTTAGAACAACCACGAGTTTCCTCGTTGAATCCCCCATTTTATTTAGTATCTTAATCAGAGAACCACCACAGTTTCCTTCAAACCTGTTGTCTCTTTGGTGCCTTCTAGATCCATCCATTCACTAAAAACAGAAATGTCAGTGAGAGTATATCAAAAAAACCATCATGTACTAATGAGGAAGGTAAACACTAAGATATACTTACTCATTCACTTTATCTAAAACTACGACTCTTTCTGAAATCCTAACCATTATGGTAATGTCACATATTCATAAAGAATACCCTAACCTCTAAAGTTATCTAAACCGACCTCTGATACCAACTATAAGGCCCCAACCTTAAACCTTACTTAATCTTGAGTTATTACAAGATTACACATTGAGGATCTTTTTAGGTTTAGAGTTTTAGATAATTAGATCATAAAACTTGCATTACATTCCACATTTAAACAAAGTGGTTACATAAAAGATAGTATTCATTTTTCCCATCAACGGAAACATATTTAAAATAAAACATGGATTCTTTCTTGACACTTCCTTGACACTATCATCATATCATGTACCCTTCCCTTGACCTGTGAAAAACATTTCAAAAACATGGGATGAGCATAAAAAGCTCAGTAAGGGATATAAAAATATGGAAAGGAAACATGAGTACATGTATACATAAGAATGAAATCATACTTTACACATAAAACATAAGCACTTTAACATACCTCATAAAATCACGAATAAATCAGAGAAATCATAATACATAAAAGGTAACTTGAGGCATTCATAACATTATTACGTAGGGAGTAACCCTCTTGGTTACATTTAGAATACCCACCACAGTATATTCCCTAAATCTCTTCGGAGAAACCTTAACGTTTCACTCCTTCGCGTTACCCAATGCATTGGAGAGCTATATCGGGCTCACCCGCCCTTAGTTTATCACAGAACCACCCGTATTCATAAACAATGCCCAAGAACCATAACATAATCATAGAACATAACCTAAGCACAAAAAAAATAACATTCCCACATTGTAATAACAATATAACATTTTAAGATATTGAAATAATGAATCCATTCAAAAAACCATTTTCAAAACCATATAAAACATTTAATAATGAGATTTTTGAATCAATGTGTCCCATACCACCTTGAAGCTTTTAAAATAATAATATCCATATAAATAAATCCTTAAAACCATTTTGAAAACATGGATATTAATAAGAACAAATAATTAAAACATTTAAAGTGATATTTTGGTTAAAGGGGTTCTAACAAAATTAGAGACACTTGAACACAATAATTGAGGAATAAAATTTAGTCAGAACTTTATAATATCATGATAATAAATGGATTCATGATATAATATTCCAAAGGACATTATATACACCATATAAGAGTGAATTGGTGCATAAAAACAATGAAGTCTCAATAGAAATGTCAAATGTGATGAATTCCCTTATAAAGAAGGTATCCTTAAATTAAGGATAATTTAATCTCAAAATTATGTGTGACAAATATAAATACACCCAATATAAGTGGATATTAAGTGTGAAACAATAAAAGGTCATTCACACATATTCAAAATATGACATATTCAATAACTACATGTTGAACCCAAAGAAATCGAAATTGGGTTAAAAAGTTCCCTTGGTAAAATTCGACAGCCTAACGGCATCACTTCAAAATTCAGAAAATGAGTTGATGAGAGATAAAAAGGTCATCTCATAACTTGGACATAAAATTTACATCAATAAGGATATAAAGGAACATATCCCAACATAATAGTATGTGAATTAAAATACATAACAAAAGAATTCTTTTAAAAAGAGGAGGGTGAAAGGTCCCCTTACCGAGTTGGGTAACTTTCGAAACGTACACCCCATGAAAGAAGGGTCATACAATGAAGATGAGAATACCAATAAATGAAATTATACTACACAAAGTGTATAATAATGGGAAGTACATACAACACTCAAAGGAAATTGTGGAAAATGTAGCATAAGTCTCACGAGAATAAAAGTGAGATGAAAAACCCCTTACGAAAACTCGGTAGCCTAACGACGCCACTTAAAACTTCCAAAATGGATTGATGAGAGGAAATAGGGTCTCTCATCATATGAAAATAAAAATTACAGTAAGAGTAATATAAAATAACATCCCAATCACAAGAAATATGAGCTTAAAAGGAATGACATAAAAGGGTGTACTTAAAAATAAAGAGAGGAGTAGGATCCCTTACCTCAAGTCCAACTTGTCTTGTTCGTTTCTTTATATTCCTGAATAATAAACTTTGGTCAATTAATAATTTCTTAAGGACCTCCTATAAAGATTATTATTCAGTTCATATCACATATTTTAATGTTATAATAATTGGTTAATAATATTAGTTCATATCAGACGTTTTTTGTCGATGTTTGGTACATGAGTCAAAAATTGAACTTGTTGGAAAATAATTTTCCATGTAGTTATAGGTACATAATATCCAGAATAGTATTTATGTTTTAAATATCATATATATCCATTATATGTTCATTTTATACCATTACATATCATTTGGAGATAAATTAAAAGCACCGTTCATGGAGACGGTAGGCCGTACGTACGCATGAACGCTACTTTCATTTTTTTGTCATATTAATGGAATTAAAACAAAATGAGATATATATATATATATATAAGTTATAATTACAGAATGATATCAATAATTTAGATTAAATATATTACATATATATCCATTATATATATGTACTTATAATAGTACATAACATTTTGAGATAAGAAATGAAATGTACCGTTCATGGAGACGGTAAGCCGTACGTACGCATGAACGCTACTTCCATTTCTATTTCATAATTAATGGAATTAAAACATAATGATAAATAATAGTATTTTAATTCCAGTATGGTATCATATATAATATAATTAAATATATCCTTTATACGTACCACATATGGTATTAACGAATCAAATCACTTTGAGGGGGCGGTAGTCCGCACTTCCTTAAATGAAGATATCGCGTTTACCCATAATGGAAACCATAACAGTATGCCATATATTAAAAATACAGAAGCTTAAGTAAAACATAAACATATTATATATCATATATAAATATAGTTACATCTTAATGTCCACCTTTGAAGGTGTTAAAATAATGTTGAACAATCATCGTTTCGGGAGGCAGAAATTCACCATCAACGGAAACAGTATGTTCTTTAACCATTAGATGTAGGTGTGTGTAAGTGTATCTCGAATACTTATTATAACAACATCCTAGTATATTTATGATACTTGAGTTGTTACAAAAGAAATGAATAAAAAGAGTTTAGGGGGTTGGAGAAGCAAAATAAAACAAAAGGACTCAAGTGAAGACATTACCTTTAAATCGGGTAACTTCCTTTGATTTGAGCTCAAAGGCTTCCTAGGAAAGGATTATGACCAAAGTGAGGCTTCAAGGAGTTATAGAGGGATGTGTAGAGACAAAATGGGAAGGGTTTGGCCGAGCCAAAGGCTTTGAGAGTGTGGGTAAAGAGGTATATGTGGGGGCCTTTTATAAGAGGAGAGGAGGGGCACTCTTGGAAAGTAAGCAAATGTTACTTTATTTGAAAATGAGTTTCGGATTTAAAAGGTCCCACATTGATATAATTAGTGGATAAGGTGATAAAGGTTCTAAATACACCCATACAATAGGTTTTGGACATGTGTAGGTCTTATATTTTACATTATCTTTCCATTTTATTTAAATCGTCAAATAATGAGGTCATCGCTGCATCATCATGATGTCATAAATAATTTAATTTATTTAATGTCTAAAAATTATAAAAAAACTACTATGATGTAGGAAATATTTTTATCTTTCCAATTAATATTTATAGTCGAAAATATCATTTATGTAGACAAAATTAAAAATATTTTACTTAGGTGATACATTTAACATTCTTTAAAAATAAAAAGATAAAAAGTCACTTTCTCACAAAAGTGATTCCATGGGGCCCCCAAGTTTGGCACAAGGCATACCATGGTCGGACATGAGACAACCCGTAGCCTTAGGACACATGTTGTGGTCATTTTTTATTATTATGATATTATTTTATTATCTTTATCTACCCGATTACTCCTTAATCAAGATAATTAAAGATAATTACCGTCATTACTATTCATAAAGTCCAAAAACAAAAGAGTCTTAATTACATAATTTGGACCTTCTGATTCCAAATATGTAATACATTTTACCAAATTCCAAACACATAAATTGAAATAATTAATTTAAAAAATAATTCCCGTTGTCAAAACAAATAGCGGGTTTTTTAGAAACAATATTTATGAAAATTTTGGCACTTGTTTATGCCTAATTCCAAAGTGAAATTAATACCAATGACCATAATTGAATTAAATGGTAAAAATATATTCTAATTACACTTTGAAACAAATTAAAAAGATAATATAACCATATAATTAAATTATATGAAAAATCAGTTTTGATGTAAAATGCAGTATTTTTCACTATTTATTGAAAAATGAACATTGTCAGAAAAATACAAAAAATTAACCCAAGGTAAATTTCAATGTCCCAATCATAAATAATATGTTTATCTAGAAAAGTAGAGCTTATAAAATTGTCAAAAATTGGATTTAAAAGGGGTTCTTCATCAAAAGGCGGTTAATTGACCTTTTAAAGAATATTAGAATGTTTACGCTTAAAATTGGATTCATTCGCATTTTTAATCCTCTAAAATTTATTGTAAAAAGTAAAAATATTTTACAAACATATATAATCAGTTTGTAGTTAGTTATGTTCATTCCCATCATTACAACGGCTAGGCATTAACTACTATTTAAAATAATATTATTTTATTATTAGAGTGCAACGTAAGATTTCAAAGAAACTTGTTGTTGCATATTGGGTACGCCATCGAGCATAGCATTCCCTTTAAAGTAATATTAATATTTTATTCACAAATATGGGTAAATATAAAAATGTCATATTCTTTATTTACCTGGGGTGTTACATGTGACCTTTTATAGAGGATTAAATGGTTGAGAATGTAATATACAATGAAAAACACATTTACTCTGCTTAGAGTTGACGTAAATGTTATTTTGAAAATCACCACTTTTATCTAGGTTTGAATTTAGTGAAAAAGTTTTTATATTAATTTTAATATTGAAGAAGTTTATGATATTGAGGAATAAAGGAAATTTTTTCCCTAGTTATATTGGTCAATTTTAGGTTCTTCACCAAGTAGGGACAATTTCTTATTAAATGGGACTTCTATAATACAACTATCATGTTAATGATGTGTTCCATGTATCTATCATGAGGTAGTATATACCTAGTCAATCACATGTACTAAAATCATAGATTATACCACTAGATCATGATATTCCCTATAATAAACAACATATGGTGACTTGGGATCATAGATATAATGTTCTACGATATAAGACTACCCTCCAGGTAGATGTTTCGTGGTGAAACTACCAATTTGAGGAAGCTATGTAGTAAATTGAGGATAATATGAAGAAGAAGTTTCCTAAATTATTTGTATTGGATTGGTGAATTTTGGGAGATAAATTCAATTTATGAGGGTTATAATTTTTCAAACAAATAATTTTATTATTATTTTTGAATAAATTTAATTTTTTTGATTGATTTAATTACTTGGAACACTGAGTTTTAATAAATAATGATATATTATTATTACTATTATATAAACATGAATATTATAACCTACCCATTAAATTATGAGGTATGAGTTGGAATAATAAAATATATAAAACTATGTATAAAATTATTAGATATGGAAATTATATTTATAATAAAACACTTATTGTTTTGTAAATTCTTTTCCTACTTAAAAAATAATCTTTCCCAAAATATGTTTTTATTCCATTTTATGAAAAAATAATAAAATTAAGTTTTTAAAATTTTCAAAAATTAATTTAAAAAATTTAAAATCATTTTTTGAATTGACATTTAAAAATTATATTAGGTTGAATTTTGCATAATTTTTAAAATAGATTATAGTTTTTTTGAATAGTGAAAGTAATGATTTTATTAAAAACTATCTTTTTAAAGAATTTAGAAAGATCCATATTTTATAAAAAAATTGGAAAGTAAAATTAGTTAAGTTACATTTTTATTAAAACAATTTATTCCATTTTAATCAAATTTATATTTAATATTGATATTAAAATATTTCATTCTTACGAAAACATTCTCTTCAGAAAACTACTATTTCTTTGTGTGTACATCTACAATATTAATTTAAAAAATTTCACATTTATTAATGTACTTTTTAAAAATGGATTCCATATTTTTTATAATACAAATTATTATTTTATAATAATATAATATTAATTATTGGTCAAAATTAGTGGAATAAAAATTAATTACTGATGATAAGGTTAACATGCGTTTAGTAGGGGTTAAACTGAAATGATAATGGTTACAATAACTGATTTTTTAATACACATAGGATTGAAATATTTTTTCCTTATCACATATATGGTTATATAATGAACCATTTTGGATCCTTTTTACATTTATAAAATGTGGGTCCAATTTTTTCTTTTTAAAAATTCTATGAGTGTCCTCTCCCACACTTATAAAAAGGAATCCCCTCTCCCATCATCTTTACACATCCCAAAACATTTATTTCATTGAATACTTTTCCAAATATCTTTTTTACTTCCCTCCCCACTTCCTATAATCCTTATTGTGCTTATAAAACCCTTATATAAAGGCATTAGTTATGAACCTAAAGTGATTCCCTTAAGAGGAGGTAAAAATAGTAAATTTGAGTTTTTGTTTTGTTTTTTCTTCCAACTCATTAAAATAATCTTGTTATATGATGATACAATAATATAATTATATAAAATATACCGAGATGTTATTATTTTAATTTAATATCTTATACCAATATCATCTTCCATCAAATGGGAAACATAACTATCGATCGTGTGTAATATGAACTACCATCTTGTGAACCAATGTAATTCATTTTCTATCACCGCCTATCATGGGTAGATATAATGATGTATTTAAATTATATATATGAATTAATAAAATTATTATACATATGGAATTATCATATCATACATACCTTATTATATTCCATTTATTGGGAATCTGATACTGTCACTCACGTTTACGATGGACTACCATCTTACAGATTGATGTGATTTGTTTATCACTTATTATTTACATGAATGTTTATAAGGAGATATTTAATTAAATATATATATATATATGAAATACAAATGACTTTATAAAATTGGTATATAATTTACCTTACTTTCATTCCTTCCATAATGAAAATGGAAACATCTTTCAGGTGTATGTATGACATATCATCTCCATGAATATTGTAATTAATTTTATGTCTCTAAATTTTATTGATTACACAAAATAAATATGTTATGAATAAATATGATATTAATATATTGGATAAAATTAGCACTATTTTTTAATCATGATTAATGAACATGGACTGAAAATAAAAAATCAAAACAGACATGAAATAAAAGAGGGATTACCCGAAACATGATTTTAAGAATGAATTTTTAATAACAGTGTAATAATAGTTCATAAGTAAATAATATTTTGTAGAAGATAAATATATACAGTTAATTATTATATTTATAATAAACCTCTATTTATTATAAAATAGGATTGAACATGTATTATGGAAGTTAAGACTTATGGTAATAGATTTTCATCTCACTATTATTTATGTGTGACACATTCCTTATAAAACACTTGTTTATTTTGTGTGGTGTACATACTACTAATGAATTTATTTTTTTATTATTAATTTAAAAATATGATATATATATATATCCATATAATTTTAGTTCTTTTATGGGTAATATTATTTAAAATATAACAATGTGGTAGCGACTTTATCTTGCAATCTATTTATTTATAATAATTTTTTTTGATTATGCTTCCAATGTTGAGATATTATGATCTAAATCTCATGAAAAACATGAATTTTATTTTATTATATACATTTCATGAAAATAAATTTTTCCTTTAATTTTCCCCACATTATAAACTTAAGAGTACAAAATAATATTTTTATGAAAAACATACTTTATTTCTCTCTTCGTTCAAAAATCATTTTTCTTCAATGTATATGATTTATAAAAAAATTTCAAAGAATATATTTCATATTATTAAATTATTTTTTAGAGATATTATTACACATGTTTGAATTTTTACAAATTTTTGTAAAATTAATATTCTAGTTGTATTACAAACAAGTCCATATTGGATTTTACTAGAAATGTGAAATGAATCTTCATTTTTACTTGTATGACATGCATTTTATTTTCCATAGTCATGAACACACTCTTATTATAATGTTACATTACATGTATTAAAGGTTAGTTTACATGAAAATATTTTTATACTTTAATTAAGTGATTTCAAAATTTAATAGAAATTTTTTCCCAATAAATGTTCTAATTGATCTTTAAGAATATTTTTCCTTGTAAGATGACATTATTTTTTGATACTTATGTATTATTATGGTTATGATATGATGTTACTATCCTTATTCTATATCTATATGGTTTATGTTTTTGATTATGATAAATATATGATTATGAAACTCATTTATTTTCCTTGGGTTATGTTATGATAAAATGTTTATGAAACCAATTTATTTTGAAAGCTTTATACTATGATGAAATATATATAAAACCTAGTCCATTTACATGGGTGATACTATTATGAAATTTTTATAAAAATTAGTTTCTATTCATGGATTATGATGTGTTTTTGGAATATATGTTTAATGATCTTATAGTACAAATGTTCTTGGTTTTCTTTATATGATGGGTGGTTATATTATAAAAATAAGGATAATAGTTATGTTACAATAAAAAATAGTGGTTATACTGAAAGAAAAAATAGATGGTTACATTATAACCATTAAATGGGTGGGACCTATATATCAACTCAATGAATTGGTTAAATACTGATATCTCTATAGATGAAGAAGAATGTAATAGGGATTGAATCTAGTTTAGTGATGGATTATGTCCACTATGATAGTCTTGGGAGTGAACCATGAATTCTAATATAGTCATTGGAGTGCACCCATTCCACTATTATAGTTTTGCATATAATTTTTGACTGCTATGGAAATGATTTTCTATGCTTATGTTTATTACACAAATCAATGCCTTAAACCAAAGTAATGCTATCAGGGTTAATGTTATTTTGTTACACTATTATTTATATCATATAAAATTCCATGATTTATTCCATGACTCATGTTTTGGATCTATAATATATAGGGAATGTTTTTTCCAATGATATTATATTGTTATCATATCATTATTATCACATAATATGTATATCTACCTTGTTTACAATTATATATAATCTCATCTTCCCATTCATATGTCAGTTTTCCATAGGTTATTAAGAAAGGTATTATGTTTGATAAGATTAAAAAACATTTTAGTTTTGAAGAACATAGAGGGAGATGATTTAGGAAACATATTAACCTATTATTTATGTATTCATTTTATCTGATGAAACTATACCTAAATGATTCTGGAATTGATAATGATGTTTTGTAATTAATATTCATCTATTTAGATGAGTAATCTATCAATAAAAAGTGTAGGTCACTACATATGCCAAACTTCTCACTCCTTCTGTCCATTATTTATCAATTTTAGAGACACATTCCCCTTGAGTGACTTACCATTATTAAATAATTATGGGTACTTATATAGATTCCATCCCTTTTCACTAATAAAAAGTGATCTAATATCCTCACATCCCCTCACAGAACATCCCCCTATGTTAACAAAAATCCTTATAAAACCCTATTCTAAAAATTCATATATAACTTAAAAATGACATAGTCATTTAAAATGGTAATCTTCAATGTCTTATACCCATTAACAAAGTATCTATTCTATGTAGTAATAATTTTAAAGAACTACATTGGGAATTATGATTTAAGGTAATGAAAATTGGTAACTCAAATCTCCTTCATTGGGTTATTATTTTTGATCTTAAATTACTCAATATATTCAATTATATCCTTTTACATATGATATACAATTTAAAATATCTGGGGATAATCAGTTCATAATTCAAATCCTCTTCCATGAATAATTTAATTTCTATAAAATTATAATATTTTTTCAATAATCCCCACCCAATTAAGTGTTTATTTTTATACAAAGTAAATTTCATTCAATAACATATTTTTACATTTTTATAATGTCCTCAATTTTATTTTAAAATAAAAATGTGTTTCAATCTATGTGTTTTTAATACACTACTTTCAAACATTATATTTTTAATTTCTTTTTCATAATGTTTCTTCTGTTTTACTCTTTGTATCATAAGGTATCTATTTTTCATGATGTTATATTTTATAAATCACCCTATAAACTATTTTATGATGTAACCGTTTTAGTTGTTTGATTTTGGTATCAATTGTTCTATATTATGTGTTCATTTATGTAATATAATTTTAAATATAATGTAAAACCCATTATTTTTTGTGGGTTTTAATGTTGTGATGATTATATGTTTTCTTGTGGTACACATTCTTATGGTTCACATTTATGTGATGGGTGGAATATATATATCCCATTAATACATAGGATAAATCTTTAAATCTCATAATATAGTATATAAATAAGTATTTATACTTGATATATAGTCAAAAATAGGTTTTGATGCTTGGTTTGTTATGAGAAACATGTTGCGATGTGCGATCCCTTATGGGAAATAGGTTGTGATGCCTGATTCACTGAGGGACGTATGTTCTAATTCTAGATACCCTATAAGAAATAAGTATTGATTCAAGATATAGAATGTTGTGTTTATATGATTATGTTTTATCCACACTGCTTTAATATGTTATTAATTTGTGATTCAGGGATCATGATTTAAGTTTAATGGTTTTTAGTCCTTATGCCTTGTTATATGTTATATCAAATGAGATTAATTGTTCTCCTATCATTATATATAAACTATTTTTATGGTTCTATGTTCTTTTAAAATTTATTTCATTCATACTTTTTTCTTATATGATTCTGATATCATCCAGTGTACCAAGTTGATATATTTATTTTTCCCTTACTGGGTATTTGTCTCACCCTTTCTAATATTTCAATTTATCCAACCACGAAGATATGTTTAACTTGTGAGATGTTTAGAATAATAACTAGTTTGGTTAAATTATGGGACATGTTTATAATAATTTTAAATTATGTTTCTTATTCATGTACTATCAAAATAAACAAAAACTATTGATGAATTTGATGTTTAGTTTATCATATAGTCGAATAATTAAATTATATAAAATATATTTAAAATGGAATGTTCATTTATAGTTTTGTCAGGGTTAGATATATTAACATATCTAGAGGTTTTGAGACTCAACCATTATGTCCCACATGGAAACAAAATACTAAATCATGATAAATGGTACTAAAAAATGAATAGGTTATATTTTATGTATCCATGGGGGTACATTGTTTATTTCCCCATATTAACAGTCTTTTCATTCACTATCACTCAACATTGTATATAAAATAACAACTACATGGTGTGTAAATTCCTTTAAATGGAATGCAGGTCATGTTTCAACACTCAGCACATGACCCACTTGTAAAACCATGAGGTTTTATGATATACATGTATAAATATGTATTTCAAATTATTTTAAATTCTTTGACAGATTGGGTTATATTCAACATATAATAGTAATGAACCATGATATAGGAATAATATAATTATTTGAAAATGAATTTTATAGACTATACATTAAATATGGATATATAAATATGAGTAAGCGCCCTTAAATTTTTAATAATATTGGATTTATATAAATAAAACATATTTTTTAAAAAGTAATTAATTTTTATTAATGTCTTTATATGTTTCAAAAATACTATTTCCCCAATTTTTTTTATTTCTTTTTGTTAAATAAGTATAAAAGTTAATTTAATTTTTTTATAGAATTTATTTAATAAAGTAAAATAATTTTTTTTAATGTTCCTTTAAAATGTATCTTTGAGTGAATTTTTGTGAATTTTATGAAAAGAATAATTTTATCGAATGATAAGAATAAATACTAATTTTTATTAAAAAACATCTTTTTTTTAAATTATTTACAAGATAAATTTTAATTTAAATTGGTTTTAAAATTAAATTTATTTTAATTATATATTTATTAATCCAATTTAAGTCATTGGAATCAATTTCATAATAAATTTTGATAATAAAAATTTCTATACTTTTGATAACATTCTCTTCAAAAAAACACATTTTCATCGCTCCTAAGAATTTAATTTTAAATTAGAATCTTCCACTTCTGTGAATTGAATTTTGAAAAATTGATTCCATATTTTTTTGAAACATAATTATCATTATATATTAATTTAAACTTTATGATTTTTCTAATTGAATATAAACAACAGTAAAAATTTGTAAATGCCTTTAAGGTTTAAACAGGTTTGTCAGATGGTTAAGCCAAAACAAAAAGGAATAAAATGACATAAAACATGTTAAGAACACATATAATTTCCATATTGTGACCTTATACAATCAAATTTTCTATATTTTTATATCTTTTTTGAAATTTCATAAACGTGGGAACACATTATTTTTTTCAAATATTCCATATGTGTTATCTCCCCCGCTTAAAAAAGGTTATCCCTTATTTTACCCTCTAAAAACTTAAAAAACCCCTTGTATATTAAAATAAAAAGGGAAAAAAATTTATTGTATACCTAATCATGACATATTTCTCCTATTTTAATCATAAATCCATCCAATTAAGGCTTTTGGGGAAAAAATAAGGTGGTTGTCCCAAGAAGAGTTATGGTTCGTTAACTGAGAATTTCTATATTATTTTTATTCCACCTCCATAAAATATTCATATATAATTATGATATAATAAATAATTATCTAAAATAAACTTATTTGTTATTATTTTATGTTTATGACATATATCAATATCCTCCACCCTCAAATGGGGAAAAACTGTTGGTCATGTCTATGGAGGTCTACCGCCTCATGAATCGATGTAATTCATTTTCCATCTCAAAATCTCATAGATTGATATAATTTTAGATTTAAATTATATATTTAATATTTATAAAATAATTATATTACATGAATTATAATATAAAATCTACATTATTACCTTCCATCCTGTTGGGATAAAACATTACTCATGTGTATGGCCGACTAACACCTCACGATAAGGGGTGATGTGTTTTTCATTTCTGTTTTAATAGGATTATAATAAGAATGGATTAAATTAATATATATAATATTTGAAACATAATTATTAATTTTTATTTATTATTTATTATCTACCTTATTATGTTTCATTCCACGTGGGATATAATTATGTCAATCATATATACGGTGGGCTACTACCCCATGAAGTGATGTTATTCGTTATCCACTAATTCTTTACAAGGAAATAAATAATGATAAAATTAATGAATAAATTTGATATATATTATGTCATCATTATTATGGTAGGTGTAATTTTTATTTACCTTTATTTTCTTCCATCCCTTGAAAAATGGAAGCAGCGTTCATGTATACATAGGGCATGCCGTCACCATGAACATTGCATTTCATCATTCAATATCAATAATTTATGAATCACATTAAATATGGATATAATTAAAATATATTATATATATATCATGGTTAAAATTATGGAGGTTATTTAACCATGAATAATTTTTAATTAACCTAATTTCCAAACAATAACAAACATGAAAAATGAAGCAATTATTACATGAAACATTGAATTTAACAAATAACCCTTAATAAAAAACAGAAAAAAAGTGTATAAGTAGATCATATATTTTACTATATATAAGTTTATATTCATAGAATATAATTATAATAAATTTAATTTTATTATACATGAGGATTGATCACTTTGTGGCATGAAAAACTCGAGGTAGGCAATTTTCTCCCAAATTGTCTTCTTTGGGACATATGTTATATCATGAACCTATATTATTTTATGAGATGTATATAATGACCCTTTCACTTATTATATAATGAAATTAATTTTTTTAATTATATTTAGTGTTTTATATTATTTTATTCTTTAATAGGTCTTATGATTCAAAAAATTGTGAAAATAGTAAGGGATTTCTCTCTCACTTTTATTTCAATGATACACATTCCATATTTAAAAATTTCATCTTTTGTGTGGATTATATAATTCTAATGAATATATTTAATGATTCAACATATGGAATTTTTGCAGATGTAAATATATATAATTTTTTTCATTCATGGGGTTGTGATTGTAATGATACCAATATGGTAAAGGTTTTATGTTACAATCTCATTATTTAACATGATTTTTTATGATTATGATTCCAATGATTAAATAATATTATCCATCTCTAAATAAATTCATAAATCCTTGTATAATATGTTTACTTATAGAAATTAAACTTTTCCTCTGATTTTCATCTCTTAACATATTACGAAGACCAAAAGCATGTTCTTAATAAAAATCATCTTTATTTCTCTCTTCGATCGAAAGCCTTTTTTTGTATCCATTTTTTATAAAAATCTATTAAATACAGTGTTTAATATTCTAAAATGATTTATTAAATACATTTTTATCCATGTTTAACATTTTTAAAAAATGTTTTGGTAGCAATATTCATTTTATTCTTCAAACAAAGCCTTTTGTATTTTATCAATATTGGAGACCAATATTTATTTTAAAAAGTATTAAATGAATATAATTTTCCACCTTCATGACTGATCAATGATTTAAATCATAACATATATGGTTTCTATTTAATTTTCAATTATTTTTTTTATTTTTTTTTTGTTTTTTTCAAAAGTGATTTGCAATGTGGAAGGGTTATTTTAATCAAGAAATGTTCCAAGTGATTTTTCAAAATAAATTTTCATCTAATAGGACATACATTTATGTTATTTTTATTTACATGGTATATGATAAAAATGTAGCATAATTATTTTTTTTTGTATGTTTTATAATTACTTTAAGATATGTTTACAAAATTCATTCCCTTTCCAATGGCTATGATATGATAAATTGATGAGATGATTATAAGACCCATAATTCAAAGATGGAATGTTTATGAGACCAATTTATTTTCATGGGTTATGATATGATGAAATTTTTATGATCTTTTGGAAAAAATATGTATTTTATTATTTTGTGTTAGTGGTTATGTTATAATAAAATAGGATTCTTACATTATAACAATTTATGGTTGTGAAATTATATTAATGGATTGGTGGGGCCTTTATCTCCCTCCAATTCATTGGGAAAATATTTATACCCCATTAGATTAAAATGGGAAACTTGATGATGGGATTGATCCACAATGGGTAGTAGGTCGATGGGATTATTAAACAATGGTAATTAGTTTATGAGGCCTAATCTAGTATATTTTATGGTCTTGTTAGTTAACCATGAAAAATTAAATGGATTCAATTCCTATGTTGGTTCCATACTATTATGATTGGAGCTTATGGTTCATGGATTCTGATTATTTCACAGTCTTAAGAGTCATTTATTTTGGAATGATATTTCTTTATTATTTGAGTCATGTTTATAATATTTATTAGGTTGGGTATGAAAATTTTATTTTATTTTAATGATATTACCCCACTATTATTATCTTATTCTTTCAAATAATCATTGAATGAAATCTCCCATGTTCAAACTTACTGTGCATCTGATATCACTCATTCTTATTTTTTCTTCTACAAGGATATGAATAAATGTTTTTATATAGGGTATATTTATTAAGAGTACTAAAGGGTAAAATCCATATATAAAGGTATTAGATATTTTATCAAATAAGAATATTATGTACATACTATCCGAACACACAACACCTTTACAGTTATCAAGCATGTATTTGTAAAATGTATTGAATATTTTTGTAAAACAAGGCATATTTATGTATGAAAAATAATGGGTCATTATAGTTGTTATCAAAGAAGTGTTTTATATTATCATTAGAAGCTGTGATGATAAAATGTTGTGAGAATCCTACTGATAAGCCTATATATAAGATACCATTCCAAATATTAAATAAGGAAGATGTTATGTGGTTTTCTAAGAAATACTTCACTATCTAGAGACTGCAAGGGTGCATGGTTTTGAAACATATTTATATAGTGTCCAAAACCCTAAAATATTTTTCAAATACATCCCAAGAATCATTCAAGTATACAGTGAGTATTCCCTTACCATGCACCTAGTTTGACACTCTTGGTGTATATTCACCAATTAATCAAAATTTTCAACACAATAAATTACGAAGTATTTGAATAAATGATAATCAAATATGACCAAGGATAAATGCAAGGTGTTATTGATAGAAATAATGGTGTCATGAATTAAACAATTTATAAATTATTTTTGATAACTATGTGTTTTCTCATCATGATTATAGTTTCTCACACTATTCATTATGGTTTTAGTAAATGGTCAGAACACAAAAGAAATTTTGTTTATTATTAATGAAATGTAAAATGAAATTATTTTAATCTATAGTTACCAACTATAATGGTATATGGAATGAAAAATATCTTTATTATGCTCCCAAAACATTCTCAATTTATGAATCATGATGAATTACTAATCAAAAAAAGAGGGAACGATGTTTAGTTTCGTACTTCATGAGTCAATGCCCACCATATTCTAGTTGGATCACTCATCCACTAGTCACTAAGAAATAGATAAAAATAAATGGAAAAATATTTCCCATTATCCTATTTTCAAAGCATGAAAATGTTATTTTGTATATCTATCATTTGAAAGGAGAAGAATATTCATGGTGACACCTTATTAATATTATTATTCAATAAGAGAAAATAAATCTGTTGAATGGAATGAGTTTAAGAGGGTATTTTTTAGAATGTAATTCCTTCGTATTATGTGAAAAAATATGGAGATGAAATTTCATGACCTTGAAAAAAATTATGGTGAATATATTGGAATCTATAAAGAGTATATTACAATATTTTCATGGTACAATTTTGGTCTAATCATTGTCCCTGAATAGATTTTTTTAATTTGTTGTGGAAAAATAACACGTCTTCGAAAGATGTTGGATATAAGACACTTTATAAGATAAAAATAAGTCATTTCACTTGAAATAAACTTAGAAATTTAAATTTTAGATTCTAGAATTTTCTAGGGTTTTTATATGAAAAGGAACATCAAGTCTCATAAAACTCAAATAAATCACATGGTAGAAAGAAATTTCAGAAACATACATGATAGAAATGTGTGATGAAGATCTCAGGTGAATACCTGAAAAAAAAGACTATGTAATACACATGGAAATATTATCCATAAAGAAAAAGAATATAGTAGTGACGAGAAGAGGAATGTAAATTAAATTAATGGAGGGAGAAGTCGATAGAATGAAACACCCACACTCTAAAAATTCATATGAAAAGTGTTGGAATTATTCAAATAAATTCCTGAATATAATGGGTAATAGTGATGATAAACTAAATCATTAACTAAATAAAAAGGAAAAAGGGAAATATTATTTAATATAAATAATTGAATTTAATCACAATAATTAGGGAACTCCACTGTGTGAAATTTCATTTTTGTTTTTTGAATGATTACAAAGAAAATATTATTTGGGATCCTTTTGTTAAATTTGATGTGATTATGAGGATTAATGATCTCTCTCTACATAGATTATGGAATAAGTAATTAACATTTTATATTATGAATCCACTTATAATCATCTACTAGTGTATGTATGAACCTTCATTTTAAATGGAAATGTTTATTTTCTATGATATAAACTTATATAAGGAGTAAAAGTTGAATTATATTTTGGATGCATAATTGTTTTTATTATTATTTTTTGAATTTTATTAGAGTTTATAAATGCTGGCAAAGAAATAATTATTATTACATTGGTCATTGAGGGATATAGGACCAATTCATTCCAATAATTAGGATTAAATTTTAGTCAGACATATTTTGAAGGAGCACTAAGGTGAACCATTTATGGAATTGCTTACATAGAATAATGGTTTTCATATTATAAATTATTTTAACAATTTTGGACATAAAAAATATTTATAGGATGGAGGAATATTTTTTGTATCATATAATGATTTTATTTCTTTTAGAATAGAAAAAAATATTATGAATATTCATTTCATGGTGAAAGAGATGAAGTGGAAATTTATTGAAGCACAAAAAAAGGATGAAATTGCTTATATGATATAAAGGAAATTTTATCCCTAGATAATTAGGTCCCTTTAAAATAATTAATTGTATTGTGAAAATATATTATCATTTATCACTTATATAAAATCTTTCTCAAGTTAATGGTGTGTTCAATGTATCTATCTTACAGAAGTACATATTAGATCCATCACATGTACTGAACTGAGAGTTCACGCCACTAAAGAATGATATTTATAATAAGGAACAAATAGTAGATATTATGGATCATAAATATAATGTTCTATGAATAATTCACACTCTACTCAATTTTTTATAGAAATCATAAAATCTAAGAAGCTATATGGGAACACAATGGTTTGACGTGGTATAAGTATCCTCAATTGTTTTTAGTAGAGTTACAAAAATTTGAGGGAGAATATTTTTAATAAGGTCAGAGAAAACCCAAAATATTTTATAATATATATATATATTTATATTTTATATAAATTTAATTTACTTAATAGGTTTTATTACACGCAACATTGAGTTTTAATGAACTATGATATAATATTAATATTTTTATCTAAACATGACCATTATAAAAAAGCCATAAAAAATTGTAGTGTAAATAAAAGTAAAAACCTTTTAAATACCATGTTTAATGGTTTTAGGAAAATAATAAACATTGATAAAAATGTACTTAATTTTTAGTAAAGTCTTTATATGTTTTTTAAAATACTAGTTTCTAAAAAAATGTGTTTATTTATTTTTCTATAAAAATAATAAAAGTTATTTTCTACCAATTTTATAATATCTATTTGAAAAGATAAAAATAATTTTTAAATATACATGTCAAAATTATCTTTGAGTGAATTTTTTAAAATTTATTAAAAAGATTAATTTTTTAATGAATAGTAAATATATAATGTTTTATTAAAAAATGTATTTTTGTTAAAAGACATAAAAAGATATTTTTTAATTTAATATGGTTTTAACATATAAATTATTTCAATTATATTTTTTTAAAATTATTTATTTGAATTGAATAAAATTCATATTGAATAATGATATTAAATCTTTTTGTACTTTTGAATTTTTTGGGAAAACTATTACATCATTGGGTTTGTGAATTTAAGGTTAAATTCAATTTTTCAACACATAATTAATTTACATTTAAAAATGGATTAATTATTTTTAATAATAATAATAACTCTTATATAATTTTTCCAACTTATTTTTTAATCAAAATGACGATTTAAATAAGTAAAAACTAAATACTGTGTTAAAGGATAAAATGAGTTTACTGGAGGATAAAATAAAAATATAAGGAGTAAAATTCAAATGAAAAATATAAATTTCCCATTTCATGGCCGTATTTAGACATTATATAATTTAATTTTTGTCAATGATTTATTTTGGTGCCTTTAGGAATGTTAAAAATGTGGGTACATTTTAATATTTTAAAAAATTCCATGTGCGTCCTTTCCACCACTTATAAAAGTCCACCCCATATCCACTTCTCTACACACTTAAAATAAATTTTGATCATAAAATACCATAAAAATATCATAATTAATTCCATCCCCATTACATAGAGTCTAGGTTTTGATCAGAAGGGAATCCTTTGAAGTATTTTAATGTTAACCTATGGTGGTTGTATGAGGAATTGGTATTTTTATTAGCCGATCATTTCATTTTATTTCATCCACTTCATTAAAATGTTCATAAATTATGATGATAATGTAACATAATTATATAAAATATAAATATATGTTATTATTTTTTATTCAATTCCTATATCCATCTCCCACTCTATCAAATGGGAAACAAAACCATCGATCATGTGTACAACAGACAACCGACTCCCGAAGAGACATAATATGTTTGAAATCACCTCTTCTAATAGATTAATATAAAAATTTATTTAATGTATACTTATGATATTTATTACATAAATTTACCTATTTAATTATAACATCACACATCCCGTCGTACCTCCCAACTTGTTGGAAAACTATAACATCGATCTTGTGTAGGGAGGCATACCTCCTCACATACCGATGTGATGTGTTTTTCATTTCCATTTTACATGGATGGTAATAATGAAATATTAAATTAATACATATTTAATTTTTTAACTAATTATACTTCTTGAATTACTATATTACATATAAATACTAACATTTCATTCTGTTGGGGGATAAGATAATGTCACTCGTGTGTATAGAGAGCTACTACTTCACAAAGAGATATTATTCATTTTCCACTATGAAATTTCATGGAATGAAATAAGAATAAAATTAATTATTTTATGATATATATTTTAAATCATAATTATTATGTAATTTTTAATTATTATTTACCATTAATTTGTTCCATTCCTTTGAAAAATGGAAGCATCCTTCTTGCATATATACGACCCACCGTCACCACGAAAGGTGTATTTTATCTTTCTATATATAAAAATAATGAATTCTTTAAATATGTTTTTAATAAAAATATATTATTTATATATCCTGATTAACATTATTTATGTGATATAACCATCAAACATTACAAGGACAAAAATTATCGAATGATAACATACATGAAAAATGATGTAATTATTAACAAAAATGGGTATTTTGACAAGGAATTACAAATAAATGAGTAATATAATTTTATATGCACATCCTATATGTAATGATATTTATTATTTGGGTCAATTAATAGATTGATAACTAATTTATATTTATAATATAGGCTGTTATTGTGATTTTTGAGTAAAGTGAACTCACGTTAATGGATTTTGTCTCAAATTTTATTGTTTCAGATATAAGTTGTGTTATGACCCAATATTATTTTATAAGGTGTATATATTTCCCATTTCACATTTCATATCTTTAAAATCTCAATTCTCATGATATTTAATGTTTTATTTTATGTTATTTTTTAATGGGGCTTATGATTTAAATAGTTTACCAAATTGGTAATAGAATTTCTTTTTCACTTTTATTTGATTGACACACACGTCATATACACCGCTTATTTATTTTTTGTGGTATATATACTACCCAAGAATATATTTTATGATTATTATTATGGAATTAATGGTGATTTTGTTTCTATATATATTTATTTATTACATGGGGATTTAAAATTTAAAAATACCAAAGTTGTAAGTGGTTAATTTTATAATATCATTATTTAATGATATTTTCTATGATTATGCATTAGATGAGGAAATATTATGATATATCTATTAAGAAACACATTAAATTTATTCTCATAAACATAATTATTGAATATAAATTTTTTATATTTATTTTCCTCAGCTAATAAATTAATGAAACCAAATGATTATTTTTAATAAAAAACATATTTATAAATCTCTTCGGTGGAAACCCCCCTTTTCTTCCATATCCATATTTTTTAAAAATGATTTAAATAATGATTATACTCATCTAAAAAAAATGAAATTTTTACCCATTTTTTATATTTTAATTTTTTTTAATGTAATCACCATTTTTTATAAACAATTACCTATTAGAATTTATAGAAATGTGAATGGAATCACTATTTTAACATGTATTACATGAATAATTTTTTTTTCAGTCTTGACAGATTAATGATTAAAATATTCCTTTATATGTTTCCAAGGTTATTTTCAAGGAAATTAATGACAAATGTTTTTAGTGATATTTTAGTTTTAAAATATATTTTCAATGTGGAAAGTGTATTTTCATTAAGAAACAATCTTAGAGATTTTTCGAAATCATTTCTATATGAGATGACATCCTTTGATCTTAAATAAACTTTACTATGAATATAATCCAACTATACCAACCTTCTTCTTTTTTCCTTATGGGATGTGATTATTAAGAAATTATTTATATGAAACATATTATTTTTCAATGGGTTGTTCTATAAGGAACTGATGAGATGATTTTAAGAACCATTTTATTTCTATGAAGCATGATATAATAGACTTTTTATGAGGCTCTTTTATTTTCATTGTTCATGTTATGATGAATTTTTTATTATATTTTGGAACAACCATGTATTTTTTTCATTATGTGAGGGTGGTCAGGTAATAATGAAGGACATTGGTGACATTATACCTAAGGATTGTAATAGAAACCCATGTTTCTCATAAAAATATATTATATCTTATTAAAATAATATTCAATACATTACACTAACACAATCCTGAGGGCCATAATAGTTTTGTGTCATTAGAGTCTAGGTACACAATCTTCATTTTTTTTGTAAATACCTCCAACATCACCCTAATGATCTTATCCATTAGTACTCATAACAATCACTCCATACTTAATTTTTTTTAAACCCCAGGGATAATAAACATAAGAAAGGGAATGCTAAGATGATCAATAAGGGTAAATAATTGATATACCTAAACATATCATCAGAATAAGGGTATAAGAACATAATCATAAAATTTTAAAATCATACCCAATATATCAATAGTCAACATCATGAGATGTTTTATAGATATTAACAGTTCATAAGACATGATTAAAATGGAATTTAAAGATCATAATCCTTCAGAACATAGCATTGGAATACAATATAGATATGTGGAAGACACATAATCATTGAAAACCATATGTGAAGGATACTCAAAAATGTATTCTTAACATTTAATGCTTGGGATAACTACCTGTATACCAGCTTCAGGATTAGGCTAACCACCAATGTACCTTATTTTAGGGCATGGGATATCGAGTCATGTACCATAATTTTCATCAATAGGATAATCATTCATGTACCCTCTATTCTCATATAACATTTATCATTACGTAATGAATTTTATAGAGATATAGGTATCACCCATTAAATAAAGAAAGTCAAACAAATATATTCCATAAAATCATAAAACATTTATCATATCAGAGCTAATGAAAAGAACTGGGTATCATAAACATTTCATCATATCTTTTGGGAAATAAACAGGTTTAATAATCATTCTTCCATAGTGTAACCAATGAAAAATAAATGGGTTCATAATTAATTTATTATTTCATTATCTTAAAACCCATGGAAAATAATGAGTTTTATAATCGTCTTGTCATCATAACAAAATCCAGCAAGAGAATGGATACGAATTGTTTCCATTGGTAATATCCCTAATAAATTACAATTAAAATCAAAGGATGTCATATTATAGGGAGATTGGTTTCGAAATATCACATGGATTATTTCTTTAGTAAATTATCATTTCCACTTGAAAAATGATTTTTTAAAACCTATAACATTTTCAAAATCCATTTTTTTGAAAATAATCTATAAAGATCATTTTGAAAAAATTATTTTGGAAAACATCATTTATAATTGAAAAAAAATTATTATTTTTAAATTACATTTATTTTAAAAATATAATTAAATATTTTTAATAGAACCATGAAATAATTGAGTGGTCATGATAGTGGGAAATAATGTTCATGTTGTTAACATTACAAGAAATATTCCTTCCACATTTTCTATAAAAAGAAAATAAGTATTATTTAGGAAAAAATAAAGATTACTATTAGAATATTTCATAAAATTCTAATCATTATTAAAAATTTATATAATAAATTATTATGATAAATTTTAAAAACAATTTTTAATACAATTTAAAAAAACATGGTTTTGAAATATAAATGGTTTTTGACCAAAGAGAGAAATAATGATTATTTTTCATAAATGATATTCTAAATTATTTTAAGTAAAAATGAATGGGAAAATGGAAATATTACAAGAAAATATCATTAATTACTAGAGTAGTGGAAATTTATAGTTTTTCTTCATAGATTCATCATAATATTTTATCATTGGAAATGTAATCATGAAAAATCTCGATTAATGATGAGACTATAACATTAAATATTTACCAATTCAGTAATATTACATAGTAAGGCCCATGAAGGAGAGATACTAATATGGATATGTAAATCGTAATAATTATCTGGTAATGAATCATAATATAGATTCATTGGGGGTATATTAACCACATAAAATAAATTGGTGGGTAATATGACCCGTGTCTCACAAAATTAAAAAAGAAAGGCAAAAATTCCATACCTCATTAGTTATATAATAAATTATAATCTCATGTAATTTTAAGATAAAATGAAACATTTAATATCATTAATAGGATTATATTCATGATATAAAATGTAAATAGGGTAGTATATTCACTACATGAAATAAATGAGTGGTGAATTTGTATATATATCCCCAAAATAATAGATAGACTAGAAACTGTTACCTTAAGTCTTGATATACTTCATACATGATGAAACCTAATGTATAGTAAATATAAGTTTATTATAAATACATTGAATAATTATTTATATCTTATAATATATGATTTACTTATGTCATTTTATTAACCATTTATTAAAAATTCCATGTTAAAGTCACATTTATGGTAATAAACAATTTTTTTTATATATTTTGATTTTTTATGTTTGGTCCTATTAAATTCATCATTGTACCATCATATTTAGAATACTAAAAATTAAATAATTGTACTATTTATTCTTAAATTATAATTTTATGATCAATCATGAATTTTTATTTTCTGAAACGAAGTACGTAATGTGCATGTAGACGATAGGTTGTACGTACACATGTGTAACATTTCCAATTTTCAATGATCAGTATGTAAAGGAGGTAAGTACTATTTTATATTTCTAGAATTTTCATAATTACATATATAAAATTTTATTTATTTATATATACTTATAAATATAATCAAGGTGGTGTGGGGATGAAAAATAGAGAGTCATACCATTATGTGAAGGCAATAGTACATTATAAGGACCCACCCTTAAACATTACATAATCTTGAATTAAATGATTAATTCACATTGAGGATATTTTCAAGTTTATAGTTTTAGAAAATTAGGTCATAACTATTACATTACATCTTAGAAATTACAAATTATACACTTCTACGGAGTTCCCATATTTTTTTACAAAATAAAAATTCTTAAAAAAAGAGTCATGTGTAGTTCCATGATTTAGACAACATGACTTTTCCTTGGTACCATCCTTGACCCTATTCCACTTTATATCCTACGAAAAACATTTCAAAAACTTCATATGAGTATAAAAAGCTCAATAAGGGATACAAAAAAGTAAAACTGTTATTTTTTTCAAAACAACAAGTAAACCATGAATACTTTATCATAAGTAACACTTTTCACCTTTATAAAGTAGTAAATACTATTTATTGATTAAAATATCATTTATTACCATTTTTTAACCAAAAGGTTACCATAAAACCCATATAAAGAACACATAACATATATATGTATCTTGGGACATAAAAATATTTAAATGGAATAACCATACGGTCGACTTCCACACATATCACTAAATAGAATAACCATACGATCAACTTCCATACCCAATGCATTGGAGGTTATTACGTAACCACCCATCTTGGTTTATCATGACACCACCCATCATTTGGTTTATCACGTAACCACCCTTCAAATGTTCAAGTACCATTATAAAATCATAACATGTAAATAAATATAAAATAAAGATAAAATTTCTACATTTCAATCACAATTTATCATTTAAATATATTGACATAACAAATCCATTATCAGAACTATTTTCAATACCAAAATAAATAAAAGTGTATATCATATTTATTTTCATTTTTAAAAAAATTATTGCTTTTTAAGGGATCCAAATATAAAATAATACTCGTTATAGTGGAAAGTTCGTTGTCACCACTTACGTTAAAAGAAACAGTCCTTTTTTTCATTTAGTGAAACGCTTCGTAGTAAAAGATACCCATCGAATTAAATGAAAAGTCAAAGGTGTTTATACAGAGTATGAAAGAAAGTATTTTATTAAAACAAAATATGCTTCAATGAAAGGATATTGATATGAAGTCCCTTACCTCGTGTCTGACTTGACTCGTTCATTCTTTAATCTCCTTTAATTTGGGTAAATCCCTTTTGTTTGAACCAAAAGGACTTCTTGAAGTGCCTTCTACCTAAGGTAAGGCATATAGGTGGATAAAAGGGATCTTGAGAGATTATTTGGGCAAGGTTTTAATGAGATAAGTGTCTTGTGAAGTGTAAATAATGGGTTACAGGTGAGGGCTTCTTATAAGGGGGAGGAGGGGCTCTTTAGGAAAGTGTGAAAATATTATTTTATTATATACTAATTTTCGGTTTCTAAAGGTCCAAAACTAATTAAAGATGAAGATAAGATGACTTATTGTCAAAATAAAATCATCCAATAATAATTTTACAGGTTTTGGATATTATTTTAATCTTTGTAATCTTATTCATTTAAATCATTTATTAATGAGGTAAACACTGTATCATTATTGTGTCTTAAATAATTTAATTTATAGGATGTCTAAAAATTATAAACAAATACCATAATGTAGTAAATATTTTTATATTTCCAAATAATATTGATAGTCAAAAAGATAACTTATATAACCCCATGTAAAAATTAATTTACTAAAAGATATCTGTTTATGTCATTTTTGTCTTTACTTTAAGTTAATTAAAATATAGTGTTATTATTACTCTTAAGTAGCTCCATTGGGTCCCAAAATAGACCCAAGGATGCCCATGGTCGGCCATGACTCATCCAATAAGGTTAGGACAATGTTTAATGACATTTTGTATTATTATGATATTCTTTTTTACTTTTAATTACCCTATTTACCTTTAACCGTGGTAAATAAAAGTCAAAAGTTACTATTCACCAATTTTTTTTCATCTTATTGAACCAAATTTTACTTACTAATAACAACCATTTATGTCATATTTTCTAAATTCAAATCACAGATGTGGTAAATTTTCATTTAATTGAAAAAGTCATCTTTTTAACTACTACTCAATGTTCTCACTATTCATCAAAAATTGATGTTTTTCAGAAAAATACAAATAAATACAACCTAAGCTATATGTGATATTAAAATTTAAAAATGATGTATAATTTACTAAATTCAAAACATAGAAGTTATATTAATTAATTTAAAATTAATTCCCATTTTCAAAACAAAAGGCATGTTTTTTAAGAAATATTAACAATCAAAAGATTGACACTTGTTTATGTCCAATTTCAAAATTAAATTAATTCCAATGACAAAAATTGGATTAAATGGTAAAAATATAATCTAATTAAACTTTAAAACCAATTAAAAAGATAATATAACCATATAAATAAATAAGATTAAAATGTAGTTTTGAATTAATATACAACATTATTCACTTTTCATTAAAAATTGAATTTTATTAGAAAAATACCAAAAATTTCCCCAAAGTGAATTTTTATATCCCGATTCTAAATAATAATTTTATTTTGTCAAATAGAACATATAAAAGTGACCAAAAATAGATTTAAAGAGGGTTTCCATTAAAAGGTGGTAAATCGATCTTTTAAAGAATATAAGAGTATTTATGCTTAAAATTGGATTCTTTATTATTTTAAGCTTCTAATTTTTTATTGGATAAATGTAAAAAAATTTAAGAAACATGTATAATCATATGTTAGTTAGTTCTATTCATTTCTTACAATACAACAGTTATGCGTTAACTACCATTTAAAATAATAATATTATATTATTATTGTTCAACGTAAGATTTCAAAGAAACTCGTTGTTGTGTATCGGGTAAGCCATCAAACATAGAAACCCCTTTAAGGTAAAATTAATATTTAATTAAAAAATATTAATAAATATGAAAATATCATATTTCTTTTTTTACCTGGGATGTTACATCCTTCCCCCCTTTTAGAAATTGCGACTTCACAATTTTATTCACTTATCAAATAAATGGGGGTATTTATCCCTCATAGCATTTTAACATTACCACATTACCTCTTCAACCATATGGTTTTATAAAAAACCTTTACCAGGTGAATTACCTTATTCCGCAACACTTGCTCTGCATGCTCAAGAATCTCGACTGGTTGTTCCTCATAAGAGAGATTCTCTTCCAACTGAACTACCTCTAGGCTAAAAATATGAGATGGATCTGGAATATACTTTCTCAACATTGAAGCATGAAAAAAATTGTGTACCTGGGATGAACATGAAGGTAAATCCACTCTGTATACAACTGATCTAAATTTCTCTAGGATTTCATAATGTCCAATGAACCTCAGACTCAGCTTTCCCTTCTTACCAAAACGCATTACACTTTTCATTGCAGAAACTTTGAGAAAGGCATGATCAATTACCTCAAAGGAAAGACCCTTCCTTTGGTTATCAGAATAACTTTTCTGCCTGCTCTGAGCTGTTCTCATGTGCTTCTGAATCAACTGTACATTTTCTGCCATCTCTTCTACCAATTCTGGTCCCATCAGATTCTTTTCACCTTCTTCATTCCAAAATCTAGAGTTCGACACCGCTTCCCATATAATGCCTCAAATGGATCCATTTTTATACTAGAATGAAAACTGTTATTATAAGAAAATTCAACCAAAGAAGTTTGTTGGTACCAACATCCCTATTAATCTTGTGAACAAGCACGTAGCATATCCTCAAAGGTATGAATTATTCGTTCTGTCTGCCCATGTGATTGTGGATGAAAAACTGTACTAAAATTTAATTCAGTACCTAATGAAATCTGAAGGACTTTCCAAAAGTTTGAAGTAAACCTGGGATCATGATCAGATACAATGGAGAGGGGAACACCAGGAAACCTGACTATCTATTTAATATACAACCGAGAAAGTTGATCTAGAGACAATGTATCTCGAATAGGAAGGAAATGAGAAGACTTAGTCAGTCAATCAACAAATAACCCAGATTGCATTATTACATCAAGATGTCTTTGGTAATCTTACAATGAAGTCCATGGATATATTTTCCCATTTTCACTCTCGCACTGGTAAAGACTAAAGCATCCCTTTCGGTGACTACAACTCTGCTTTAACCTACTGACAAGTCAAACACTTCAATGTAAAATCAGCAATATCTCTTTTCATTCTATCCCACTAGTAATACTCCCAAAGATCTCTATTCATCTTAGTACTACTAGGATAAACTGAAAATGGGGAACTATGAGATTCACATAACAACTCATTATTCAACTGTGAATCACAAGGCACACATAATATTTTCCAAAACCTCAAAACCCAACCATTATCAATGTTAAATTTAGGAAACTTACCCTTCTGAACCAACTCTACCTTTTTTTGTTACTCACTGTCTTCTTTCTATGATTGCTTAATTTTGTCTGATAGAGACGATTCCACTAACACCTAAAACAAAATTTAGGAATTTATTCCACCAAAAACTTCTATGCCAAAGTTCATAAAATCAAAAACTAAAGAATCTCATTCAAAACGCAGCATGGTTAATGAAGCATTACTTTTTTGACTCAATGCATTAGTACTTTATTTTATTTTCATTGATTTTAATGGATCATGTAATCATAATCCTTGATTAATTCCAACCACCTCCTCTATCTCATGTTCATATTATTGAATATATACTTCAAACATTTTTGGTCAGTATATATTTCAAATTTTACTCCATACAAACTATGCTTCCTAATTTTAAAGAAAAAACAAAAACATCTAATTCCAAATCATGTGTATGGTAATTTAACTCATGAGGTTTCAACTTACATGAAGCATAAGAAATTACCTGATCATTCTATATAAGGACACAACCAAGTCCTTTCAACTAAGAATAATTGTAGATAAATAAATCACCATTTCTGGAAGGTAGTGCCAAAACTAGAGCATTCACCAATCTTCTTTTCAATTCCTGAAAACAATTATCACATTCTTTTGTCCAGATAAACATAACACCTTTTCGAGTTAACTTAGTCATTAGGCTAGATAATTTTGAAAAATTCTCAACAAAACCTCCGATAATGACCTTACAAACCAAGAAAAATATGGATCTATGTTATATTTGTGGGTCTTGGCCATTCCTCAACAACTTTTGTTTTAGCAGGATCAATAGTTATGCCATTTTTTGAAACAATGTGACCAAGGAAAGACATTTTTTGTTACCAAAACTCACACAGGCGGAATTTCCCATACATTTTCTTTTCTTTTAAGGTTTTAAAGACAACCCTTAAATGAATTTCATGATCCTCTTTACTTTTATAATAAATCAAAATATCATCAACAAACACAACCACCATTTATAACCTAAGTTAACTGATCCATCACTGAAACAAACTATTCAGTTCCAATTCCGACCATCTCAGGATACTGATTTGGAAGTCCATTTCCCTCTGTATTCCTTCACTGCACAACTGTACTGTTTCCTCTATGAAAAACCATTCTGAACATAGAAATATCTTAGGTGAAGAAACATGGTAATCTGTAAATTCTATATCATATTAATCTTACCATAAATTAAGTTATGGACATTAATTTAACAATATTCTAAATCCTAAAGTTGTCTAAACTGACCTCTCATACCAACTATAAGGACCCGAACTTAAACATTACATAATCTTGAATTAAATGAATTATTCAAATTGAGGATATTTTTAGGATTAGAGTTGTATATAATTGGGTAATAACTATTACATTACATCTCAAAAATTACAATGTAGACACTTCTACTCAGTTCCTATCTTTTTCACAAAATAGAAATTCTTGAAAAAAAGTGTCATGTCTAGTTCCATGATTTAGACAGCATGAATTTTCTTTGATACCATCCTTGAACCTATTACACTTTATATCCTATGAAATTTTTTTCAAAAACTTGGTATGAGCATAAAAACCTCAGTAAAAATTGTTAGTTTTTTCAAAACAACAAGTAAACCATGAATACTTTATCATAAGTAATACTTTTCACCTTTACGAAGTAGTAAATAATCTTTACTGAATAAAAGATAATTTCTTACCCTTTTGTAACCAAAATATTACCATAGAACCCATATAAATAATATATAACATATAAAGGTAACTTGTGACATAAACATACTTAAATGGAATAACCATATAGTTGACTTCCACACATATCACTAAATGGAATAGCCATAAGGCCCCCTTCCACACCAAATGCATTGGAGGTTATAATGTAACCCCCATCCTGGTTTATCATGACAGCACCCATCATTTGGTTTATCATGTAACCACCTGTCAGATGTCCATGTACTATTATAAAATCATAACACATAAACAAATATAAAGGAAAGATAACATTTCCACATTTCAATCACAATATATCATTTAAATATATTGACATAACAAATCCATTATCAAAACCATTTTCAACAACAAAATACATAAAAGAGTATATCTTATTTATTTTCCATTTAAAAACATCACATCTTTCTAAGGAATCAAAAGATCAACTAATACTCACATCGGTGGAAAGGTCGTTGTCACCTCTTACATTAAAAGAAACATTCCTTTTTGTCATTTAGTAAAACGATTTATAAAAAAAGATTACCGTTGAATGAAATAAAAATTAAAAGGTGTTTATAAAACATATAAAATAAAGTCATGTATTAAAAAAAATATGCCTCAATTACATGATATTGAAACGAAGTCCCTTACCTCGTGTCCGGCTTGACCCATTCGTTCTTTAATCTCTTTAAATTCGGGTAACTCTCTTTAGTTTGAACCAAAAGGACTTCTTGAAGTTTCTTATACCAAAAGTAAGGATTATAGGTGGAAGAGATGAATCTTGAGAGCTTATTTGGGGTAGGGTTGGATGATCCAATGGTCTTGTGAAGTGTGAGTAATGAGTTATAGGTGAGAGCTTTTTATAAGGGGGAGGAGGAGCTCTTTAGGAAAGTGTGAAAATATTATTTTATTATATTCTTATTTTTGGTTTTTAAATGTAAAAAACTAATTAAAGTAGAATATAAGATGACTCATGGTTGAAATAAAATTATCCAATAATAATTTGACAGGTTTTGGATATTATTTTAATCTTTGTAATCTTATTTATTTAAATCATTTATTAATGAGGTAAACACTGCATCATTATTGTGTCATAAATAATTTAATTAATTTGATGTCTAAAAATTATAAAAAAATACAATAATGTAGGAAATCTATTTATATTTACAAATAATATTTATTGCAGAAATTAAAACTTATATATCCCAATGTAAAAATTAATTTACTAAAAGATATTTGTTTTTGTCATTTTTGTCTTTACTTTAAGTTAATTAAAATAGAGTGTCATTATCACTCTTAAGTGGCTCCATGGGATCCCAAAATAGACCCAAGGATTCCCATGGTCTTCCATGACTCATAAAATAAGGTTAGGACAAGTATAAAGGTAATTTTTTATTGTTATGATATTCTTTTTATATTGAATTACCCTATTTACCTTTAACCACGGTAAATAAAAGTCAAAAGTTACTATTCACCAAAAAATATTTTCATCATATTGAACCAAATTTTACTTAAAAATAACAACCATATATGTTGGGTTTTTAAAATTCAATTTACAGAAGTGGTAAAATTTTATTTAATTTAAAAAGCCACCTTTTTAACTATTACTCAGCGTTTTCACTATTCATAAAAAAATTGACATTTTTCAGAAAAATACCAAAAATTCAGTCTAAGATATATTTGATTTTCCAAATTCATATATGATGTCTATTTTACCAAATTAAAAACATAGAAGTTGGATTAATTAATTTAAAATTAATTCTCATTGTCAAAACAAAAGGTGTGTTTTTAAGATATATTAACTATCAAAAGATTGACACTTGTTTATGTCCAATTTCAAAATAAAATTAATTCCAATGACCAAAATTGGATTAAATGGTAAAAATATAATATACTTAGATTTTAAAACCAATTAAAAAGATAATATAACAATATAAATAATTTATATTAAAAGGCAGTTTTGAATTAAGATACAACATTTTTCACTTTTCATTAAAAATTGAGTTTTACCAGAATGATACCAAAGATTTACACAAAGTGAATTTTGATTTCCTGATTCTAAATAATAAATTCATTTGGTCAAATAAAACATATAAAAGTGACCAAAACTATATTTAAATAGGGTTCACCATTAAAAGGTGGTAAATCGACCTTATAAAGAATATTAGAGTATTTATGCTAAAAATCAGATTCTTTCTTATTTTAAACCTCTAATTTTTATTGGATAAATGTAAAAACATTTAACAAACATTTATAATCATATTTTAGTTAGTTCTATTCATTTTATCCAATACAACAGTTAGGTGTTAACTACCATTTAAAATAATAATATTATATTATTATTGTTCAACATAAGATTTCAAAGAAACTCGTTGTTGTGTATTGGATAATCCATCTAACATAGAAACCCCTTTAATGTAAAATTAATATTTAATTCAAAAATATTAATAAATATAAAAATGTCATATTTCTTTATTTACCTGGGATGTTACATTCGTGGTGTACACGAGCGACATTATCATATCCCCTATGAAATGAAATTTAAAAATGTATATACGATTTAATGAATAAAAATTATAAACAGGTTATAAATATCATATATATATATATATATGTATACTTTATATCCATCATGATAACCAACCATGAGAGGTGGTAATTGAAAAATAATGACAACAGGTTTCTTGGAGGTACTCTATGGTACACACGAATGATGATTTCCAAATACATTTGATAGAATTAGAGATGGTAGTAGGTAATAAAATTAACATAAAAACATATACATATATATAAAATAATAATGTTTTTATATCATAATGGGTTAAGATTAATTTAATGAGGTTTATAAAGAAATAAAAAAACAGACATTGAAGAACCATATGTGTTCTTTTGATAAATTCATTAGGTTTGGACCAAAATCCAACATAGGATTCATTTCAGACAAAAATAAGTCTTCTAAGATGAGAGGATGGAATATTTAAATATATTTGGGTTTTTATTTATATAAAAAAAGGTTTTGAATGTGTTAATAAGAGGATAAAGGGACTGGATTCTCTAAGTGATGTGGGTGCTACACATGTCATTTTTTTAAAAAGAAAACGGTGTAAGAAAATTTTTATTATGAAAAATAAATCTTCAATGGATTATAATTAATAATTAGACATGTTAGGGTGAAATTATAGCCATAAAATATATTTTAGAAATGTTTTTTTAATTTTAGCACTTATATTTTTAGATTAACCCCTCATAAACAATTCATTTTACCTTAACCGTTGTAATTAATTTTTACCTTTTTCTATTTTTTTTGTTAATTTTTTTTACCTTAGTATAGAATATAAATTCTCAAAATTTCCAATATTTTATTCTTTTTATAAAATTAAATTTATATAATTGGAAAAAATTAATTTAAAATAAATCCTAGAGATGCGATGAAAAGTGGGGTTTCAATGAGAAAATGTTGAAATGTTTACAAATTTTTTATGTCTAATATAAAATGAGAATTGATTAAAATGAAATAAATTGGTATTATATATATATAATTGAACTAAAATTACTTTAAAAACAATTTTAAATATAATTTATCTTAATAAATATTTTTTAAAAAAATATGGCAGTTTTTATTTAGAATTCTATATTTTTCACTATCTATCATAAAAGTTAATATTTTTTAAAAATTCTCAAAAAATTACCTATGATTATTTTAAAATTATGAACTCAAAAATTAATTTTATTTTTTCAAAAAAACTTCTATAGATACATAATTTTTTCTCATAAAAATCAATACTAATAATTTTTGAAAAAAAATATATTTTTTATGAATATATTCTCTTTACTAAAAATTTATTGATTATTTTCTTAAAATTTATTAATAAAAGTGTATTTAGTATCAATTTTATAAGTATGTTTCGTGAATAATTTATCACTATTAATACTCTCCTACATAATAGCTAGGTTATAATAATATTATTTTATGGTTCCCTAAAGCTCGGTGTCGCACGTCATGCCTAGTAATGAAGAAACTAATTGTTACATGTAACACAAGCTATATAAAATTGTAAATTAATTTGAATGAGAAAAAATATGTCATAAAATGCATGGATGTTAAATTTTACCCCCTCCCCCCCTTAATAAGAATTTATCCATTGAAATTCATCCCAGGCATTAAAGTTTTATCATTTGAAAATTCTTTCACAGAAACCCACATCATAGAAAGTGTTAGAAAAACATAATCATTAAAAGAAGAAAGGGTTATGATAAATTCATATGAAATAACACATACAAGGATTCAAAAGAGGATAACATGGATGTGAAGTTAATTCATGAACATAGAATTTAAAGAGAACCCCCAAATACTAATGGAGAGTGATAGATAATGTAGGAAGGGGAAAGTTAACGACCACAAATACATAAACCAAAGAGGTCCAAAAAAGGTCATGGATATCATAAAATAATGATAATAAGACAAATTTTTATTACTAGATTATTTTCCTAATATTTAAGAATTCCTTTTCCTTATATACTAAGAAAATATAAAAATATACTAAATTGATATCTTTTTATTTCACAGGAAGAATTTTTTCCATTGGTTTTTCATTGATCAATTTTCAAATCATCTCATAATATAGGATATGATTTTTTTAAGAAGTAAGTAAGATATATAAAAGAATGTTATGTCATTCCTTCTATCCTTATTAAAACTATTTAACACTGGGTATCTAATATGGATAAATTTTCTTATGGGGAAGTAATACAATAGTATCAATAATCTCATCCAATGTTCAAAATATGTCATTCCATAAATGGGTAACCTTTTATCCTTAAAAATATAAAATTTATAAATAGGGTCAAACAAATTATCAAAAATAAATTAAAAATTTTCCCCCATATATCATAAATTTTCTATTGATTTTCACATACCAAACAAGTAGATAAAATTTAGAATGTATTCTATTAAAACAAATTAATAACCTGAATTACTATAAAAACTTATTAAAATAATACAATATTCCTCATCATTTATATAAAAGAGAGATTATTAGATATATTATATAAATCAAAAAATGTTGGAACCCCATTAACGATAGCATACAAAACTTTTTCAATAAACCGTTAAGCTAATTAATACTATATAATTTACTTATTCATATCCAACACATCTTTATCCCAATAACATTATCTCAACATCCAGAATATATTTAAGGTTATCTTACCATATTCAAAATATCATATCTCTATTCAATCACCTTATATTCCATCAATATCATTTAATATATGTTTAAAAATCTTTAATGATAAAATTATATTAAGCAATCACTATATATTTCATTATTCATATAACATAATCTGTGAATTTCGATACATTAATACACCAATAATCCCACGTCCTTTTTAAACCATTAACTAGGCTTCATTATATTATTCCATAATACCTATTTCCATTCATATTTCATTTTTAGATTCTTGATCATCAACATAAAAACAATTTCTCATATAACCTTGCTTATTATATTCATGATATTTCCCCTTTTGATGTTTATTTTTCATAATTCACATACATAAACATTTAAAACATGCAAATATTGATGATACATTATAGGGACCATTATTCTCACCCATTGCATTAACTGATCAATTCATTTTACCTCATAAATTAAATTATATATTTTACCCTTTTTCACACTCAAAACATCTTCCCCTCCTTTTGAGAAATTATCTTGTGTTCTTCTTCCCAAATTATTCACATATATGAAATTTAATATTCTTTCCTCCAGGGTATCCAATACCATAACACTCATAAAACTATATGTTTCTCTTATTTGCTAAGTATGGAAGTTGGTTAGTGTGTAAATTGTTAATCATGACCTGTGATAACTAATTAGGCATAATCATAATATATTTCACTCTATAGATCATCCCATATGGCTTCTCATTAGTAGATATTCTATATTATTCAGTTTTTACCCAGTTTTTTTTGGTTCCTATCATTGTATGAAATCATAAATCATAGTGCGAGTGACTCAAATCATAATAGAGAACCAAATAATCATGAAAAATCACTTATAGTATATATGAATCATGGAATTTTATTTTTAATATATGATACCTAAGTTTTATACTTATTTATTCATAATTATTATCTATTTAAATCCATCATGATGGTCAGTAAAGAGTTCGGGAATTTCCAATGAATATCCACCAGGAGTGTCAAACTAGGTGTGTGGAAAGGCCTATTATCACACACCAAGTGACAATATACTCTAGCTTAAAGAATCATTTTCTGAGTTATTACCCCTTGGTGCCTCTCTTACAAATCTAAATAAACTTGTAATATCTAGATATGGATTAATTTTATAGGGAAACAATTTATCTATCCTTTATAAAAATTCCATGACATTTTCTTATACTTTGACTCAACTTTATCTTATACAAACAATAACACTATGGAATTATTTCAATTGTAGTCTAATTGATACCTATCAGGGAACTCCATAGGTGGATACACCTCTTAAGTAGAACACACTTCCACCCCCGATGGAAGTCGTTTTCTCATTAATCTCTTGGGAAGAGATACATTTTTATCCAAAAATCACATGTTAGAGTTCGAGAGGATCAAATTACTTTCTTTTCCTATGATACCAACTACAGTGACCCAGGATTATCATATAAGGATATTAAATATTTTTATAATAATAATCAATTTATTACATAAACACATCCTTGAGGACTATAATAGTTTACTTTCATTGGAGAATAGGTAAAAAATATTCTAATTTGGTGAAGGATCTCAAACATATACCATAAATATGTTACCCTTTATTACTCTTTACAAACATACCCTATATAAAAAATTTCTTGATAACCTATGGAAGGGAATAATAATAAAGGGTGAGATAAAATTCTCAATAAGGTTAAGCATGGGAAATATGTAAACATAATGTGATCATAAGTGTATGAGAACCCAAAAATAATTAATGAAAACTATACCCTGAATATCAAAGATCAAAATCCTAAGATGTGGCATAAATATTTGAACTTAATATGAACTTAGTCATATGAAAATTAAATGGAAATATCCATGAAAGTATAACATTGGTATAAGACATAGATATGTGGAATAAAAATAGTCATAGAAAACCTTATGTCATGAATACTAAACAATACATTCATAACATGTTATCTTGGGATAACCACTAGTGTACCTTCTTTAGGCTTGGGCTAACCACCAATGTATAGTATTTTTATGGAATGGGCTTACCAACTATGTATCCTTTTTTATAGGCATGGGATAACCACCTGTATACCCTCTAAGATCATAGAATATGTTTCATTATGAAATTAATTGGATGGATATATTGGTCCCACCTATCACATAATGAAAATAATAGATATGTGTGCAAGAAGATCCTAAAAAATTCATCACATGAGAAACCAAGAAAATAAATGGGTATAAAAAAAATTTCATCACAACCTATGAAAAATATATAGGATTCATAATCATTTCATCATAGCATAACTCATGGAAAATAAAATGGTTCGATAATCCATTCATCATTTCCTCATATCAAAACCTGTAGAAAATTAATGAGTTTAATAAACATCTTATCATCAAAACATAAACCATTTAGAAAAATATTAATAATGATTTCCTTAGATTATATCCCCAGTAATTTATAACTTAAATTAAATGATTTCATCTTACATGGATAAATATTTTGACAGATCACATGAAATATATCTAGATGAAAATTTTCTTTTCACATGAAATATAATTTTTAAAAACATAAAACATTTTCAAAATCATTTTATTTGAAATAATATTTATAGGTCATTTAAATTTTTTTTCTGAGGTAATATCAATTCCTCCTAAAAAAATTTAAAATCATTTTTTTAAAAATACTATTGAAAACATGAAGTTGAATCATGAACTCATTATTCGGTCATGATAGTGGGAAATACTATTCATGCCATGAACATTAAAATAATCATTCCTTCCAATTATTTGGTAAATGACAAACATGAATTGTTTAGAATGAAAAATTAATATTCCATTTATCTTTTTTAAATTTATTCAAGTGTAAATATTTTTTTATTAAATAATTGTTTATAATGATAAAAAACATTTTTTGAATCACTTTTAGGAAAAATAGTTTTTGAAGAAATACATTTTTTACTAAGTAGTAAAATTAAGATAATTTTATATAAAACAAATTATCAGTTATATAAAGTTCCCATGAGTGGAAAAATGGTACTATTACATTAAAATATCATGAATAACCATAATATATGAATATTAATGAGTTTCTTAATAGATGGATCAAAATATTTAATCATTCAAAATATAATCTTAATCGATCTTGATAAAAGATGAGATTGTAACGTAAAATAATTTCAAATTTGGTAAATTTCAAAATGTAATACCATTGAAATATAGTTCATAAATTGGATATGAAAATACAAATAATTATCATTAAAATCATTATAAAATATATTCATAGGATGTTTATGCACCACATAAAAGAAATAGGAGGTGAATATGGAATGTGTCTCATAGAAGTAAAATGTGAGATGAAAATTTCTTACCACTTCAGTAATATTTTGTATCATAAAGACTAATAAATCATTACATAAAATAATAAAATAAATTTTATGAATACAATTAAATTAATTATATATCACTTCAGGGTGGTATATATACAAATAAAAAGAATTGATTTGTGAATTTTCATATGTCTCACAGAAATAAAAGAGTGACTAGAAATCTCTTACCTTAATTATTAACTAATTCAAACAAATTAGAACCTCCTAAATAATAAATATAATTTTATCATAAATATATTATAGAATAAAAATAATAGATATCATACCATATATTTTTTACTTAATTATTTTTGTCACCTTTTTATTAATAATTCTATGTTAATGTCAAGAGTTAGGTAATAACTTCTTTGTTTTTCATATATGTTTTGATATGTTATTTAAAAACCCCATAAATTATTCATGGTTACATCATATCAAGAATAATAATAATGAACTAATTATTATAATTATACACCAATTATACTTTTGTGAAAAATCATGAAATATGATTTTGGGAAATGACTATGTTACATTCATGGAAACGGTAGGTCGTACAGACACATGATCAATGTTTCCATTTTTCAATGATAATTATGGAAAGGAGGTCAATAATATTTTATAATTACATAATTATAATAATATCATAAATAATTTAATATATCTTTAAATAAACTTATAATGTTCATCAGTTTGGTGTGGTGAAACAATGAGAGAGTCATATCACATTGTGAAAGCAGTTGTTCACCGTACAGACAAGCGACATAATCATATAACCAATGTAATGGATATTGAAATAGTTTATATATTATATAATGACTCCATTGTTATAATTATGTTATAAATATCATATAAATACTTTATATGCATAATCATAACCAACTGTGAGAGGGGGTAATAGAAATATAATGACATCAGTTTGTGAAACGGTTGTCCATTGTACACATGAATGATGATTTCATAAAACATTTTATGGAAATGTATATAGATGTATAAAGTTACCTTAACATAAAAAAATCAATGTATCTAGAAGGAAATGTGGATACTATGTGATCATGGATTAATACGAATTTATATTGGAGAAGGAAAAAATAAAATAAAAATGCTTGTTGAAGTGTGTTACCTATTCTTTGTTTAACCTCATTAAGTTTTCACAAACAAACTTACTAGTTTGGGTTTCTTCCCAAAATATGGATTCTAGGATAAAATTATGGAATTTGAAATGTGATTTGGGTAGTTAATGGTTGAAAAAATGGGTTTCATGGTTTCTGAAATATTAGAAAGGGGTGGCTTTTTATAAGTGATGTGTGTGGAATAATTGTCACATCCAGGTTTTGATTTTGGACTTAGGTTCAGTTCGGGTCAGGGTTTAGGGGAGCCTTTGTTTAAATTTTTTAATTTTTTATTAAAATACAATTGTTTAGCACCGAGTAGTACTGGGCACATGAGTAGGGAACAATTTGGAGATCGTGTAGCCTGCTCGGTATTTAAAATAAGTTAAAAAGTTAATAGAATAATAAAATAAAGTTAAAATGAGTGTTAAAATAAAATAAGAAAAATTAAAATCGAACAAAATGTATTGGAAATTTTTTCAATTGGATTATTATCAATATCTTTATTAATATTAAGAAATAATATTATCAAAATTGATATTATACTTATTAATATTAAAGATGAAATGAATAGAATTATTATCATTATTTTATAATTTATTATTATTATTATCATTATTATTATTATTTTCATTATGAGTGTTATTATTATATTATTAGTACTAATGTCATTCTGTCTATTAAAATTATGATTAGTGTTGTTATTATTATGGGTATTGTTATTATTATTATTATTACGAGGGTTATCAATTATTATTATTGTTATTTTAATTATTTTAACAATTATGAGTATTATAGGTTGTTTTATGATTTTCAATAAAAAGGAAAAAGGAAAAAAATGAAAAAATGTAATTTTAACCTAACCCCATAAGAAACACCCTCGTCTTCTCCAAATTAGCATACAAACCCCTTGATCGTCCTGATCTACGTGCCCCCACACCTTCGGCTAGTCAAAACTCCCTCTTGATGAACCTACAAACCTACGCGACCAGCTCCCTTTACCATTCCTGGCCAGCTCCTCCCTCCGTTGCTCTCTTAGGATGACCTCACCTATGGCCTTTTGTGAATCCCATCCTCAGTATCCTTCTTCCTCACCAGCGCCTCATGTTCTGGTGCTCACCGCACAACCGCACCTATCCCTAGCCAGCACAACCTCCTTTAGCGATGAAATCCCCCTTACGATACTCCATTTTCTTCCTCCCTTCTTGGTAGAGTGTTTGGTTGAAAAAACCCTAGGTGCAAGGATTGATTTTTATGGTTGATTCCTAAAACTTGATTTCCAATTTGGTTCTGTTAGGGTAGATTTAGCTTCATTTGGGTATTATTGAGGTGTGTTTGACATTTTGCACCAATTTCTTGGCGTTCTTCATCAGTTTTGGTAGGAATCCATTTTATAATGCACTTTAAATTATATTTGCACTGATTTCTTGATGTTTTCACCTCCTTTAATTGGTAAATTAGATTTTATTATTGTTAAACTAGTTGTATCATGTGAAATTTGTTGGTGTTTATAGGTATAACCATTATTCAGCTAAATATTTTTATTTCTTTGTTATTTTAATATGTTCCTTGATTAATATGTGTGGTGAAAATTTTGTTTTTTCGAAAATTTTCATATGTGTTTTGTTCTTTTAAGTACCATGTTCATATGTATTGGAGTTCTTTTTTTTGAAGAAAACCCTTGTTGTATAATTATTTAGTGTTTTATGCATTGTGAAACTGTTATATTAAATTTTATAGGGGCTACATATTTTGTTTTAGCATATTATGGGTGTGCGTTTGATCAAAAAGGGGGGGGGGGGGGGGGTTGAGTTTGGTTTTGTGTGTAAAGATGTGGAATACTTCTCAAAATTGTTTTATAAAAAAGTTAAATGGTGTATTAAATATTATGAATAGTGCGAATCATGTTTTGGAAATGTATTGAGGGGCACATGATTTTAAAAGTGGATTTTATCGTGTGGTGCATTTTTGTTAGATTGCGTATACTATGTGTTAGTCAAATTTCCCAATTGGAACTTTTAAGTAGTTAAAGGTTTTTAAAGATGTGTTTTGATTTTTATAAATGCATTGGTGATGTTCAAATTAGTGATGATAGTTTTTAAATGGATTTTTGCGCATTAATTGCGTGTCAATATTTCATTGTAAATGCGTTTTGGTTTTGAAGGGTAGTTTGGATTTCAAAATGGGGTTGTCTAGGGATATTTATAAAATTGATTGTTTTGAAAAAATTGTCTAAAGCCAGTTTTTCATTTTGAAATGGATATTGGAAAACCCTTCATGGGTTCAAATCCTTTTCTAGTTTTTGACATGTGTGATGGGAGGGTCCTCGGTATAGGAACTCCCTTTTGTAATGATTTTTTGATGGAAAGGGAGAACCCTTGAGGTGGCCAGGGTGGTGCCGGTTGGGTGATGTATATATAACATGTATATGACTTGTTTCTTGAATGGTATGGAACAACCCTTGTGAAATATACATTTTAACCTTGCATAACATAAAGGATTTATAAGAACATTTGTTTCACAAGTTTAGATTACGCACTGGCTTGTGGCTCATAATCGATGGATGTTTTGTTATTATTTCTATGTGATTGGTCCCTGCTACCAGGCTAGGCAGGGCAATGGTCCGATGTTAGCGCATTATGATTTCATCGAGTAGGTAATGAATCTTGGATATATTGTATGTTCTAGTCCTCCTTTGAGTTCCTACATATCCCCATGTTGCTCTGACACTTGTATCATTAGCAATTTCCATCATTGTGTAACTATACTCCCTTGTTCTTGGCTTTGAGTGTCCTTCTGGAAAATTGAGAAAGTGCAGTTTTGTTTAAATGATATCCAGAATGACTTTGTGAGAAAAAATATGTTTCCCTTTTTAATAAAAATGGATGTTTCTTATTTAGACCTTCTTTCTTTCTCTCACCCCTTTATGAACCCCACTTGACCTCTTTGAATGAGCATGATCTTAAAAATGTGAGGGCAATGGGTTGTTATTTGTTTATCTTGAAATGAAAAGTATTTAAAAACATATGTTTATAGTTTTATTTCAAAACCGATAATCAATGTTTCTTTATTTAAAGGATATGCATTAGGAATAGAATTAGTCAGGCCAACCTACTGAGTTTTAATACTCATGCCCATTGTTGTTTCTTGTTTTTAGTTTCTCCCACAGGTCCCAGATTTGGTTAGTATCTCCTTGTTTGACATTTGTTTTTGGTATCGAAGAGTGACCCATGGGGTTACGTAGAGTCTTGGTCGTGGTCAGGTTAATCGTGTGGTTGATCATTCTATCTTTTTCTTATCATCTATTTTTTTGGTTGTTCTATTAATTTCCACTTCTTAGTTTATTTTAATTTGGTGAAATCATTCCCATCGTCACTCTAATGATGACCTAGCACTTTTCGCTTGCCCAGGAGGATCGTGAACATCTCTCAGGCCTTTCTGCGGATCGTCTCGGGTGATCGGTTCTCGGTTGACTCAGGTTGGTTCGTGAAAAAATGGTATCAGAGCTAGGTTGGATCTTAACTGGACCTTGATTATTAGAGTTCCATCATTACTTGGGGATGTCAAGGTAGAATTAGTATGATTATAGAGGCTCTAGATGTATCAATGGGAAGGATTTCATGAACCCTTCCTCATTTTGAACCTCGAGTTACCAGGGGATGTACGAGTTTGTCAGTACCTTTTGGTTCTTATAGTTTGTTTGGTGTTGGAAATAAAAATGGAGTTTTGAAGTGGAAACTGTGAGATATAATGGCCTGGAAATCCATGTAGAGCTAGGTAAATTTCCCTTGAATACTCTTTGTGATGGTTGTGTGATTGGAATATGGCCACCAACCATATGGCCAAGTCACACGTCGAAACTAGTTTCCCTTTGTGAATCATTTTGGATTTTTGTTAATTCTGGAAAATGGTTTTGAAAAGTTTTGGTTTTGAATTTTGAAATGTTGAATTTGAGATGGAAATGATTTTTTTGATCAAATTCCATGTTTCCATGTTCTTAGTATCCTCCCCCATAAAGATTCAATGGATCCCCAAGGTGTAGCTTTGGGTGGGGTATATTTGGAAAACACTCCAGTTTATCAACCGATAGACTATTTTTTGTAATTAGGAAAGTTGAACCCTACTATATTTTATGGTTAAGAGGATTATATTAGTGCAAAGTAGTGGATGAGAAAGATTGAGAAAAAAATTCAGTTTTCTAGTGCTTCCTGATAAATTAAAGTTCAAATTTTATACCTTAATTCTTGAAGGAACAACCTGGAAATGGTGGAAGACTATGTCTCAATGAAAGTCTTAGAAAGATCTTACATGGGAGTTCTTCAAGTCATCGTTCATCCAAAAATATTTCTTACAGATAATGAAGGTGAGAAAGAGGATGGAGTTGTGTGGTATTCAATAGGGTGTCATATCAGTATTAGAATTATATCGAAATTTCTTGGACCTTGTTCCAATTGATCCATGGTATGTTGCAACTGATCCTGATAAAGCTTGAAATTTTGAATTTGCGCTCCAACCTGAACTACAGTCGAAGGTGGAAGCACACAACCTAAACACATTCTCCGATGTGGTGAGACAAACCTTTCATGCTGAAGCTGAGTTAGTAGGAGGACTTGGGATGATGAATCATTCTATGGTCTTTGTTAGTGGTGAAGAAGATGCCGATAAGAATAATGTGAAGAGGCATGATGCTGGTGGTGCTGGTAGGGGAATGAAAAGGCCGTCAGACCTCTGGTAAATGACTTCATAGACCAATTATATGATCTATAATCAGTATGGTATGTAGGGTCACCAGAATCAGACATCCCGAAGTGATCCAAGAACCTACCTCACCTGTAGATTCTTGGTTCACCTACAACAGTTCTATCGGGGTGTTTTGAAGAAGAATTGTGAATCCAACCCCAACTTTTCAAAGGTCACACTAGCCTGTTCACAGGAGTAGGGTGATGTGTGGGACCAGTTTTTGGTCCTCTTTTTGTAATGTTCTTTGGATTCAATAGTCATGTCTAGTGGAATTTTGTGGTGTTTCTTTTCCTTCGGTTGTAAGAATTTTTGTTATCGAACCCTTTTAACTCTTATTTCAATGGAAGTGTGTTTTGTCAAATTTTGATCTCTTCTTTTTTATGAGGGTTTATAATGATAGAATACAATTCAAGAGATGTTTCAAACATCATATCTCCAGCCATAAGTCAGGAAGTGAAGCTGGAACATAGTCAAGATAACCCCAGCGGTGAAAAAAGACCTTGGTTAAGAAAATCCTTAATGTGGCCTGATTTTGTTTCTTTTGAGGGTGTAGATTTTTGTTGTTGTCGACTATGGTTGTGATTCCCATTAGTTTTCCAGGTTCACTCTGTGTGGAAATTCTTCAATTTTAGTTAATTTCTTCAGTTCTTATGGTGGGGAGATCCATCATGTGTCTTGTTGAATTTAGTTTTGGGCTGTTTTTTATGGTGTGGAGTGTATTTGGGCCTCCCTGTGTCAAGAAACCAATTTCATTCTTGGTATGAGTTACATTTGAAAATATTTAAGGTATTCATGTTTTATGGCTGGATTTAGAGTTGTGAAATTTATCTTCCTTGTTCGTCCGATCAACTGGGGTCTTTATGATTTTTGGGGTGGGTGGTACTTAGCAGGGGGTCTATTTTGGTCTCCTGATTTCTTCATATTTTCCTTTATCTAATTAGTGGTGTTACTTTGATCTATTATTCTATCATTCTTTTGGAACCTAATTGAATTGTAATGGAGTATCAATTTCTATTTTGGGTTTTGGCTTTGTTATGCATTTCCGGTGGCAGAAAGCGTTATGGTGGGGAGATTGATCATACCCAGGTTTTGATTTTTGACTTGGATTCGGCTCGACTCGGGGTTTGGGGGATCCTTTGTTTAATTTTTTTAATTTTTATTAAAATATGAGTGTTTTGGACTTAGCATTAGCGGGCACATGGGAAGGGAATGATTTGGAGACCGTGCGACCTGCCTGATATCTAAAATAATTTAAAAATTTAAAAGAATAATAAAATGAAGTTAAAATGAGTGTTAAAATAAAATAATAAAAATTAAAATATAACTAAATGTATTGGTAATATTTTCAATTGGATTATTATCATTATCATTATTAATATTAAGAAATAATATTTTGAAAATTGTTATTATCATTATTATTATTAAAGATGAAATGAATAGAATTGTTATTATTATTATCATTAAGTTATAATTTAATAATAATAATATTATTATTGTTATAATTTCAGTGTTATTATTATATTATTAGTACTAATGTTATTATGTCTGTTAAAATTATTTTTAGTTTTGTTATTATTATGGGTGTTAATGTTATTATTATTATTATTATGAGGGTTATCAATTATTATTATTTTTGTTTTCATTAACTATTATGATTATTTTAGGTTGTTTTAAGGTTTTTAATAAAAATAAAAAAATAAAAAATGGAAAAAACCTAATTATAATGTAACCCCATGAGCACCCCACATCTTCTCTAAATCAGTGCATGACCCCCCTACTTGACCCGATATATGTGCCCCCTCACCTCCAGCTAGCTGGACCTATCTCTCAGCAAACCTCTAAGCCTGCATGACCTACTCCCCTTCCCTTTCCTTGCGGATGACACCCTCTATTTCTCTATTTGGAAGACCTAACTCACAACCTCTAGTGACTACAATCTCTACCCTCCTTCACCCTCAATGGTGTCTTCTGTTCCAGTGCGCACCGCATAACCACAACTCCCCCTAGCTGGCGCGACCTCCTCTAGTGGAGAACTTCCCCCTTTAGTACTCCATTTTCTTCTTCCCTTTTTTCTAGGGGTTTTGGTTGAAAAAACCCTAGGTTCTAGTTTGGATTTTTAGGGTCAACACCAAAAATATAAGGTTCAATTTGGTTAATCTAGGTTAGATTCAGCTTCTTACAGGTGCGATTGAGGTGCGTTTGATATTTCTCACCAATTTCCTAGAGTTCATCATAGGTTTGGGTAGGACCCCATTGCATGATTCCCTTTAAATTATATTTACATTGATTTCATGATCATTACACATCCTTTAATTGCTAAATTATTTTTTATTATTATTAAATTATTTGTATCTTGTGAAATTCGTTGGTGTTTCCAGGTATAACCATTATTCGGCTAAATATTTTTCTTGCTTAGTTTTTTTAATGTGTTCGTTGATTAGTATGTGTGGTGTGAATTTTCTCTTTTGGAAAAGTTTCATATGTGTTTGGTTCTTTTAAGTACCATGTTTATATGTATTGAAAATTGTTTTAGATGAAAATTATTGTTGTGTAACTATTTAGTGTTTTATGCATTACGATACTAGTTTATAAAATCTTACTGGGGTAGTGTATTTTATTTTAGCATGTTACAGGTGTGAATCTGATCAGGGGGGGGGGGGGTGAATTGGTTTTGTGCTTAAATCTATAGAATACTTCTCAAAATTGATTTATAAAATTTTTAAATGGTTTATTAAATAATATGAATGGTGGGAATCATGTTTTGGAAATGTGTTGAGGTGCGCATAATTTTAAAAGTGGATTGTAATGTTTGCTCTATTTTTTTAGGTTGCACATACTATGTGTTAGTCAAATTGAGTGGTTGGAAATTTTAAGTGACTAATGGTTTTAAAGATATGGTTTGGTTTTAATAAATGTATTGGTTATGTTGAAATTGGTGATGGGAGTTTTTAAATGTATTTTTGTGCATTATGTGCGTGTCGATATGTCATTGTAAATGTATTTTGGTTTTGAAGGGCAGTTTGGATTTCAAAATAGTGTTGTGTAGGGATATTTATGAAATGGATTGTTTAGTAAAAATGTTCTAATCCAATTTGGCATTTTGAAATGGATTTTGGAAAACCATTTTAGGTTTGGGATCCTTTTCTAATTGTTGATCTATGAGATGGGAGGGTCCTTAGTATGGGACCTCCCTTGTGCAATGAATGTTTTATGGAAAGGGACCTCACTTGAGGTATATGGGGTGGTGATGGTTGGGTGATGTGTACATAAAATGTATACGACTTTTTTCTTGAATGGTATGGAACACCCTCTTGTGAAATATACATGGGAACCTAGCATATCAAAGAGGATTTCTATGAACGTTTGCTGCACTAGTTTAGATTATGAACTGGATAGTGGCCCGTAGTAGGGGGATGTTTTGTTATTATTGTTATGGGATTAGGCCCCTCGACCAGCCCAAGTAGGGTGATGGTTAGGAGCTAGGGCGTTATGATGTCATTGAGTAGGGAATGCATTTAGGACAAGTCACTTGTATAGTATGTTCTGGTCCTCCTGTGATTTCCTAGGTGTTCCTGTGTTGCTCCAACACTTGTATCATTATCCTTTACCCTCCTTGTGTAACTGTACTCTCTTAATCTTGGATTTGGGTGTCCTTTTGAAAAATTGAGAAAGTTGAGTTTTGTTTTAAAGGTTTTAAGAGAGACTTTGTGAGAAAATAAATATTTTCCATTTTTCATAAAAGTGGAAGTTTCTTATTTTCCCCTTATTTTTTTATCTCACCCCTTTATGAACCCCACTTGAACTAATTAAATAAGAATTGTTTCAAAAATGTGAGGGCGGTGGGTTGTGATTTATTTTTCTTGAAATATAATGTATGAAAAAACCTATGTATATAGTTTTATTTAAACCTGAAATCCAATGATTCTTTATTTAAAGGTTATGCATTGGGAATAGAATTAGCCGGGCATACCTAATGAGTTTGAATACTCATGCCTATTGTGTTTTCTTATTTTTACTTTCTTTTGAAGGTTCCGACTTTGGATCAGATCACCTTGGGTGATGTTTTTTTTATCAGAGAGTGACCCATGGGGTTACGTGGATTCTTGGTCGTGGTTAGGTTAGTGGGGGTGTTTGATCATTCTCACTTTTTTTTGTCATCTATTTATTTTATGTCGTTCTATTTATTTCTTCTACTTATTTTTTTCATTGGCTGAAATCATTCTCATATTCACACTAATGATGCACTGGAACTTGTCACTAGTATGGGAGGATTGGGAATGCCTCTATGACCTTGCCATAGATCGGCTTGGGTAACCAGTTCATGGTTGACCGAGGTTGGTTTGTGACAACAATTATAAGTTTTTTAAAATATAAATGTATACCCACATATTATTCATGAAACAAGCCTCTAAAATATATTATTCCTGATAATTATAAATTCTATAGTCATAATATTTCCATCCTATTTTTTTAGACATATTTTTTGGTCATTTTATACCTTAACATTTCAGTTTAACACCCATTGAACCCATTTTTACCCGATACATGGTAATTGGTTTTTACTATTTTCACTATTCATTTTGGTTAATAATCATTTTGACCTTATTAGATAAAATAATTTATTATAATTCAAAATATTTAATAAAATTTTCCAAATTTAGTCTAAATAAGTGTAAAAGTTTAATTAAAAGTTAATATTATTGACGAGATAAGAATGTGCAGTTTCAATGAGAAACTGTTCAAATCAATAAAAAAATTGATATATAATTTAAATATAAAAACGACTAAAAAAATAACTTTTACTAATAATTAATTAATTTTACTAATATTACATTAAAAACAATTGAAAATATAATTTATATTTTTAAATAATTTTAATGAATGTGTAGTTTTCAATTAAAAATAAATATTTTTCAGAATTCATAAATACTTTAATATTTTCAAAAAGATCTAAAAAATTCATAGTCATATATTTTATAAATGATTATTTCAAATATGATGTTTATTTTGTAAAATAAAATTTTCAAAATTTCTATAATATTATCCCATAAATTTGTTTCATGAAAACATATTTTTGAGGAATATAATCACATTAGTAAAAATTGATTGATTATTTACTAAGAATTTAAAAATAATTTTTTTTGTATAACTTTTATATATTTTTTCATAAATTAGTTTATATTATTCATACCCATATATACAATTTTTAGTTTATTATAATAATATTTCATGGTTTTTTAAAGCTTGGTTTCACGTGTTATGAACTCTAATGAAGAAACATATTATTTCATGTAACAAAAACTATCTAAAAAATTTAGTTAATTCGATTGAAAAAAATATTTCATAAAATAATGGAATTTTACAGTGGTGGATGTGATATAAACAAGTTTAATAGTCAAATTATAACCAATTATGGGTGGGACCTATATCTGCCTCCAATGAATTAGTTAAAGTTTCATATTTCATGAGATAATATTTAGAAACAGGTCTATGGTCTTGGTCCAAAATGGTAAACATGATGAAGAACATGACCCAAAACAGGAAATCGACGATGAGGCATGATCCACTATGTTTGATGATCTTGTTAGTTAACCTTGATAAATGAAATGGTTTCAATACCTATTTTTGTGACCAAAATTTTATGACATGAGATTATGGTTCTTGAATTATAATGATTTAACTCTCTTAGGAATCATGTATTTTAGAAATATAATGAATTATTCCTTGAATCATGTTTATGATCTATAATAGGTTGGTTATGAACATTTTATTTTATGTTCTTGTTCTCATTCCCTTATTCATATGTTATGATTTAATATTATCATATAATGTTATCTCCCATGTTAACACTTTTTAAGCATCTGATCTCACCCTTCCCTATATTTCATTTCCTATGTTATAAAGAAAGGTTTTAAGTAGGGTATCACTACAAAAAGAACATGGTTTAGCGGCGGTTCACAAAACCGCCGCTAAACCTTTTTCAGTGAAGGTTTCGCGGCGGTTTTTAATAAACCGCCGCGAAACCCGAATTATTTTTCACAGACGCCGACCCTTTCCCCCTTCCCCTTCGTGATCCCTAACCCTCGCGACTCCGCACCCCCCGCGCTGCCGGCGACTCCCCACCCCCCACGCTGCCGGTGACTCCTCACCCCCGGGCTCTCCGGCGAAACCCGCACCCCTCGGCGCCCCCCTCGACCACCGGCGACCCCCTCGACCACCGGCGACCCCCGCGCCCCCCGCGCCCCCCGCACCCTCCGGCGACCCCATCACCCCCCACGCCCCCCGCGGCCTTCGGCGACCCCCGCACCTGATTTGTGAGGTAATATAATGACCTGATTTGTTTACATATTAGTGAATCGGGATGGGGAATTGATATCATGATTATATGGTTCCTAGTCGGGGGGAATTGATTTTTATTTATAGTTGTTGAATAATGGGGACTTGTATCTAAACACTAATACCACTAATTGAATGTAATCTTCTCTTTCCTGGGAATTTGCCTCTATGGAACTTTAGTGGAATCTAGTATTGTGGATCATGGAGTGCGCTAAGACTATACACATCCTTATCCTACTATACTAGTATAATATGGTGCTTGATATGTGGGGGTGTTTCTACCTACACGCCTAGTTGGATGACATTGTGAGATGTCCCTAGAACAATGGCCCCATCACTAATCGACAATTCATAATGATCAGAATTTAGTAAAAAATATAGATATATTTTTGTTTTATCGTAAAAAATAACCAAGATATACCACGGTATTATGGGATTATATATATATATATACATGGACAAATCTTGCGATTTAAAATCAATGTACTCAATCATATGTGATAAAATTACCAATTTTTTATGTAACCAATGTCTCAGTATACTGAGTGAAGAAGCATGATGTCCATTTCTGGATGAATGGAAATAATAGCTAGAACACAAACAGTTTGATCCCTAGAAAAAATGCAACAATCAAGACTAGTTGACCAAATTCTGTTAAATTCTAAATAAAACATTACCAGGTTAATAAATATTAACACCCTCTTTAGGTTCAACCACCTCGGATAACATTATATAACATCCCAACCCATTAGACCCCGGAGCTAGTGGATAACTGGTCCACCGCAACTCAAAGAACACCTATATAGGCATGAGGCTAGAAACATGAACCAAAAATAATAATTACTATTGTAATATTTTTACTAATATATCATTATGCACACACCAATCCATATCTATTTAAAATGGTAGAGTTATAATATGTGAAGACATTGACCATTGTAGTAAAATTAAGGTTTTTAATATTTTTTAGTTTGTAAAAAATATTATGGTAGTATAATTTAAAAATTAATGTAAATATATTCATTCCCAACATGAAATGTTTTCTAAAAATAATAGAAACTATATACCAAAAAATATAATCAATCATGAATCACAATATCCAAGTCTCATCCACTGTACACAATTAAAGTCACAAAATAATCTCTAAACACCACCAAATCTACCAAAGTTTTATCTGACCTTTTTATAATACATGAACATTTTGTACAATAACAATGAAAGGATGATTAGTCACATACCCATTATGACATCTAGAAAATTGAATTTGGATAAATAAAAGACATTATATAAGAATTCAGAACTACATAGAGAAATAATGAAATGGTACCCAATAATAAATTTATATATAAAATGATGAATCCCATAATAGAAAGACTGGGAATCTGTATCTATCCTACCAACCCAGGATGATGATTATTTTTATATCCTTAAAGATACATCGTTGATGACTAGTACCTCACTATTATATCCAAATAATTCATGAGGATGGATCCCACGTTTCCACTTCCCCACATGCTGATGGAGAGTAAACATAAAGGAAAGAGGACCCATTCTTGAGTGTGATTGTGGTGAATATATAGTACCTACACCCTAGTGTGATAGGGAGCACTCTCTCCAAGAAAAGGGGACCCATGCCCTTGGGTGATTTGAGTGTACTTATTCTCTATTTATATAATATGACTTGAAGTACCATTCTATATTGCACCAGGGTGTTGGTCCTATATCCATAAATATTGTATCCCCTTTCACACTAGGGTGTAGGTTCACAATAAACATTATGTAGAAATATATTATGGAATCCCTATAACCCTAGGAAGAGGGCCCTCCATCAAACATGATGGTTCTCCCCATGAACATGTTTTTTGGATCCACCATACACATTATGCCGAAACAAAGGAGGTAATACACTATTACACAATGTAGAGATTCCGCAATCCACGGTTGTTATGATCCATAAGATTATAGAAAATTGATGAGGTGTTGGTCCTCCTCAATAATTCCCTAAAAAAATTAGCATGATACTAGACATTAATGATATTTCATTAGAGAAGTTGTGAAACCATTATTTTGGACTGGTATTTGAGATAGATATAGCCTTTCTCTCCTTTTCGGTTTTCATTGAAGAACATATATCTTTATTGTTGGGTTAGTTTTTCGTCAATCTTTAGGCTCAGATGTCTAATATTAACATGTATTCTATTCCTCCTATATCGGGTTTGGATGCGGAAGGTTGGGTATATATGTGCTCAAACCTAATTGATTTATTCCCACACATGTCATGTATATATAGATAATGTACAAATTAGTTGTGTATTATGTTGGGAAAATGGATAATTGGGTTAATTTGACCTTACATGGTGGTCGGTGATTATAGATCAATAGTTGATCTCTCTATAATTCATTCGTTTCATATTATTGTCAGGATATGTAATATTTCCCTATTAGGTGTATAGTTTTTCCATTTGTTTTCATATTACCTATTGTACTATTTTTTATTCTCTAAAGTAAATAACATGATAGAATGTAAATATTTAGTTTATTTTCTCTTATTTTTATTATTATGAACATATTCATATATATGGTTGGGTGCATGCCTACATGTACATTATGAAGAGGCATACCATTATAATTATTCATTCTCGTCACTTATCTTTAAAAAATGGCCTATGGTGGAAAGAATTGGGTTTTGGTGGCCTAGTCTTCCACCGTGAGGAGGTCATTAATGCGTCAAGTCTCAAAAAACCATAATGGGAAATAAAAACACATGGGTCATCAAAATAATGAAATATCTAAAAAATTATTTCAGTTATGACAAATATACATGCCACCTTATCAACAACTACATGATTTAAATATTTCAAAATACCAATATATATTCCTATGATGTAGACATTGTTTTTGGGAGAGGCAGATAGATAGAGAAGGGAAAGGGGAATAAATTATATGGTTAGGAAGAAGTATATGTAACCAACACATAAAAAAGGAGATGCTAATTTCAAATAGGACATCATTTGATTATAAACTACTTGCATCAACATTGGATAAATTCCTCTACAACATCATTCATGGCCATGGTTGGGGTCAAACATGTAGTATTATTTTCATTATGTATGACTACATTTGATGTTACCTTTACATTGTTATTCATTTATTTTTGGATTTTTGGTTAGATTTTGGAGATTATTTACACTAGATCATTGTATAAATCATCTGATCTGATAATTATTTTTCTCAAAACTGATATGAGATGTCCCAACATTATTATCTCATGCTGTAACATGTCATTGTGTTAGAGGTACATCACCATTTATAATTTTTAAATAGTTTTAATTAAAATTAGATTAAGTTAAGTTAATTTGTTGATTGACTTGGTTCAACTTCATAGGTAATTTTTTTGGGATAAAGGTTGGAGTTCACCACAAACAATACATAAGTGGTTGGTTATTATATAGGTGTGATGAGGTGGGCTGGTGATTTTTAGGAAATTATTCCTTGTTGGTTTTAATTGAAATAAATTATAATTTTTATAATAAAATTATATAATTAACTATAAATTGTATATAATTATGTATTTGGTGTTATGACTTGAGATAGGTACTAAAGATATGATTTCAGATTTAAAAAATCATAGACAAGAGTTATAGGGTTGTTCTTAAAAAGTGAAAAAAATAGAATTGATGTGAGTAGTCCTTCTGCATTTCCCATGTGTTTATGAATTTGATGTATGTATGTGTTTTACATTCTCACCACTATAGTGATCAAACCCTTTTAAAAAATTAATTTTTTTTATTAAAATAAAATTCTTATAAATGAGATTAATAATGTTTCAATGTCTAAGACAACCCTTGAATAAAAAACTGGTTCTTTATATGTCGATGGTTGAAGACATGATTATAAATGTCTGACTTGTAATACTCAAACCTAGAGAGGTGACACTTCGATGAATAAAGTGAACATAGTGGCCCTCTTTGTAGTTGGTTGTGTATGAAACCATTGATAAACATCATTCCTCTTGGAGGATATCTAAGGTCAAGCCTAAACAATCACATAATGTCTAAAGTTTAAAATACATTATGATCAGTTTCGATCACACATCAATGGGGTGTTGTTTGAGGCAACATAAATGTGTGATCGATAGTGTTATGATAAGTGTGTAGCCCGATATTCTTATTGCTCCTCAATGAGGTGTTGACGCTGTCTCCTATGGACCAGACTTGTTCTGTTGGTCTGAAGTGGTAAATGTGATCAATGAATCATCTTTATTATATTATGCATACTTTATGATCAATGGTTCATCTTTATTATATTATGTTTCTGTAATCTTACACTATCGTATATTTTTGTGTAGGCACATTGTGATATACATGGATAAAAGTTGGATCACATTACCGAGGAACACACCTCAATATGTTAAGGGTTTGAATGAGTTTTTAGATTTTTCAATTTCTAATCGATCTGTTGAAGGGAGAATAAGATGTCAATGTCCTAAATGTAAATTTAGAACATGGTTGAAGAGAGATGAAGTTTATGAACATTTAATACTGAAGAAATTCCCTGATCAATATTTGTGTTGGATTTGGCATGGAGAATCAAACAATACAGAAAGATTGAGGACTGATGTTAATCCACAGAATGAGGTCCCAGGTTTGTCTCCAATGGAAAATGAAATGCAAAACCTCATAAATGATGCATTCGGCACTGCAAGAAACCACTATGAGCATCAAAACATATCAGAAAAACCAGAAGATGATGCTACAAATTGCAACGTGACAAGTGATGTTTTTGAGACTATAACACAAGCGGATCAAGATTTTAACATATCATTGGATCCTCCTCTTGATTCTGTGGAGCCAAATGTAAGGGAAAACCTCAGTGAGGAAAATGCGTTTCATGATTTAGTTGACGATGGAAATCAAGAGTTGTATAGTGGGTGTTTGAAATATTCAAAACATTCATTTCTGCTGAAGTTGTACCATATCAAATGTCTTTGTGGAATTACAAATAAGGCAATGTCTATGTTATTGGAATTGATTTGTGATGCATTTCCTGAAGCAAAAATCCCAGAATCGTTTTATGAGATGAAAAAAGTTGTAAACAAGCTTGGTCTGAATTATACAAAAATACATGCGTGTCCCAATGATTGTATGCTTTACTGGGGAGAGGATTCATGTAGACAGAATTGTAAGAAATGTTCTTCTTCTAGATGGCAGTCAAAGGGTAATGTTGGAAGTATGACTGAACATAATTTCACGGAGAAGAATAAATGGAACACACCTGCAAAAGTTTTGCGTTACTTTCCTTTGAAGCCTCGATTGCAAAGATTATTCATGTCATCAAAAACCGCCGAACACGTGAAGTGGCTTGCTGTAGATAATAACAATGATGGGTTAATGAGACATCCAAGAGATTCCCAATCGTGGAATACATTTGATTCATTACATCCAGATTTCTCAGATGATCCTAGGAATGTTCGATTGGGATTGGCTGCCGATGGATTGAACCCATTTGGGACTTTGAGTACGAGTTATAGCATTTGGCCAATTGTTTTGATCCCTTATAATCTGCCTCTATGGATGTGTATGCAACAAACATCTTTTATCATTTCGATGATTATTCCTGGAAAACAAATGCCTGGAAATGATATTGATGTATACCTGCAGACTTTGATTGAAGAATTGCAGGAGTTATGAAGCAATGGTGTTGAGACATTTGATGTTTCTTCTAAAACAATGTTCAAAATGCATGCTGCTTTAATGTGGACCATTAGTGACTTCACTGGGCTTGGGAATTTATCTGGTTGGAACACTTATATGGGTTTGGCTTGTCCCATTTGTAACTTTGATTTCGAGCCCAAACGGCTACCTCACAGTAGAAAATGGTGCTTCTTGTGCCATCGAAGATTTCTTGATACATCTCATAGATTTCGGCTGAACAAATCAAAATTTAATGGTTCCACTGATCGTAGACCACCTCCAAAGTTGTTAACTGGTTCTGAAATATTGACACAGCTTGAAAATGTTAAAACAGAATTTTGGAAGGTTCATCATTTGAATGATAGCGGAAAACTAGTGCGAAGTGCATCGTCAAGTGAAATCAGAACGCAACAATGGAAGAAAAAAAGTATATTCTTCAAACTTCCGTATTGGGAATTTAATTCTTTGCGCCACAATCTTGATGTGATGCATATTGAGAAGAATGTATGTGATAATTTGATTTTCACATTACTTAATGAGCATGGAAAGTTGAAGGATCATCTCAATGCTCGCAAATACTTACAAGTAATGAACATAAAACGTGATCTCTTGCCAGATGAGAATGAAAAGTATGCTCCGACCATTTTTTCAATGAAAAATAGGGATAAAGATACGTTCCTTCAAATTTTAATGAATGTGAAGGTATCTGATGGGTATTCGAGTAACATCTCGAGGTGTGTTGACTTGAAGAATCGTAAGTTATATGGATTGAAAAGTCATCATTCACATATTTTGTTACAACAGTTACTACCATTGGCATTGCGTACATTATTACATGAAAAAGTTACTGCTGTTGTACTCCAATTCTGCACATTTTTCAGGAAATTATGTGAGAAATATCTACATCCATTTCAGCTTGACAACCTACAAGAGAGGTTTGTATTGACCCTTTGTGCAATGGAGATGATCTTTCCTCCATCGTTTTTTACTGTCATGATGCATTTAACTGTGCATTTGGTTGACGAAGCTAAATTAGGAGGCCCCATTCATTATCAATGGATGTATCCAATTGAGAGGTATTTTATTTATATGTTTCCAGTTAAGTAAACAATTTTTGGCATTTAAATAAATGCATAATATTATTATTTTTTTTCACAGATATCTTGGGAATTTGAAAGCATACGTGAGAAATAAAGCTCAACCAGAAGGCTCTATTGCTGAAGGCTATTTGGCCGAGGAGTGTCTCACCTTTTGTTCCAGATATTTGGATGATATTGAGACAAGATTTAATCGAGTTGGGCGTGTTGACGACACATCAACTCATTCTCAAATGCATCAGAAATCAAAAATATTTCCTGCTATTGGCCGATCAGTTGGGAGGACCTCATACGCGACACTAAAAGAATTGGAATTATTACAGTCACATAGATATGTGCTGCTGAATAGTGAAATTTCAGATCCATTTATTGAAGAGTTGAGGATACAAACAAAGAGACAAATGAGAGGCCGAACGCGAAATGAAAAAGATATAACAAAAGCTGTGAATAAAGAGCTGGTAGAATGGTTTTCATGACGTGTAAGTTTATAAATATTGCAATAAATACGAATATTAGTTTGACACATACAATTTGCTAATCTATTAATTTTTTTTTTCAGATAATGAATACTGATACTCGAGCAGACTTGTCAGAAGATTTGAAGTTTCTTGCTAGAGGTCCTATAAAACAAGTTATAAAGTTCGGCGCTTATAATGTGAATGGTTTTAGATTTAGTACAGTCGATCGAGAAGTGGGTTTGAAAACACAGAATAGTGGTATATTTACATTTGCTGAAGTGGAATACTATGGAAAGCTGCATGATATTATTGAATTAAACTACCACGGGCATTTTTCTGTTGTTTTATTCAAACGTAAATGGGTCGATATTATCAGAGGTGTTAAAAGATATTCCTTGCAATTTACTTCTGTAAACTTCTCTCGCTTGATGGATGTTGGTGATCATGAACTGCATGATCCATATATCTTAGCATCGCAGGAAAATATGGTATATTATGTGAATGATGTTGTGGATGAAGGGTGGAGTGTAGTTACTCACGTAATACAAAGAGATTTGTATGATATGGGTGATGAAGTGGAAGATTTGACCTCTGTAATTGAATTTCATCAACAACAGGAAGCAGAATTATTTGTCCATCATGATATTGAAAATATTAGTCTAGCAAGGATGAATGAAGTGGATGAAGCAATGGAGCAGGAAACCGACATGATTGAAGGGGAAAATGATTGTATGTACAATTATTTATTCCTTCAGCAACCACTTGTTTCATTTCTGTAGTCATTCATTATCATTATTATATATATTTTGTTTGTTAGTACTGGGAATCTATTATCATTTTTAATTTTTTTTTCTGAATAATTTTTTTGAAATATATATTCTGAACTTAATTTTATTTGATTAAATGAGAGGAATGCCAAGGAAGAAGCAGTACGCCATTCCTTCTACTTCTGCGACAGATGACGATCCGTCTGTCCCCACGACATCTGAGGCAACAGCTGCCTACATCCCTGCATCATCTCCCCCTGCACCATCTCTGACACCATCAATGGATGCCTCATTAGAGGATGAGTCATCGCCTCCCCCTACAGGAGCCTCAGCAATGGGGCAGCGACACGCCCCTTCCAGTTCATCACGGACATTCTGGAGGGTCACGGTCATAGGTACAAATTTTAATCAAATAAATTTATTGCATTTTGTTTATAGTAATTTTTTGCTCATTGCAGATGAAAACAATGCAACCGTGGAAAAACACATAAAAATTTCTGATGTTTGGAACATGCATGACGAGAAGATAGTGGTGCCATTTGATTCTTATGGGGTCCCGACGGATGATGCCGCAGGTTTACTTGGTCAGATTATAGGTCATCTGGCAGCGGAGCCCATTTCCCTGCCTATTTCATATGATGATTGGAGGCATATGCCTCCAAACTGGAAAAATGAAGTTTATGATTCTTAGATAAAGGTAATTTTATTACTTTATGGTTTAATTTAATGTCATGTTACTAATATATTCAAAATGAATTTCTGTATACAGATGTTCTTCCACTTTACTGTTGCTGATGTGATAGCACGGAAGTGGACATTGAAAAATCTTGGAAAAAAATGGAAAGATTTCAAATGGAGGTTGTGGTGTGATGTCAACGATACTTCGTTGACCTTGCAGCAGATGTATGAGAAGCTACCCAGTGGGGTACCGAAAGAACAGTGGAAGGTTTTTGTTGATAGACATCGTGATGAGAAGCGGATGGTATTGAAATATATATTATTATATTATCCTCATTTTACATTTATACGTGTACATGAAGAGGAGATAGACATTGAATACAATACTGTTAAATTGAATTTTATTTATTTCAGGATCTCTCAAGACAGAATGCTTCAAACCGGGCAAAGCAGGTCATCTCGCACACTGCGGGTTCAAAAAGATTTTCAAGAAGCCGAATGTCATTGGTAATATTTTAATTAGTTTAAATATTTATAAGATAATATTATCTATTTAAAATATTTAATTGTTGATTTATCTTTGTTTAATGCAGTCACAGAGTTTAGGGCATGACGCATCCCGAACAGAACTGTGGCTGGATGTTCATAAAAAAACAGATGGAAGCTTTATTAATGAACCTGCCAGAGAAGTTGGGGTATGAAGTCAATTATTTATTATAATAACTTATTATCAGTTTTTACTGTGCTAATATATATTGATATTTGATTTATAGGTAAAAATTAAAGAAATATGGGATGCCAATCCTAGGAAATCCTACTCAGTCTCCCAGGATGACCCGGTTGGTAAAGTCCTTGGGAAGGAGCATCCTGGTAGAGTGCGCGGGATGAGTTTGAGACCTGTACCATCTGAGGTCTTTCGCATGCCATCAGGGATTTCGGCTACATCTACTCCTGCTTATAGTCATTTCATACCTAAAGATGCTTAGAGGGAGATGTCTTCTCTATGAAACACAATTCACCAGCAGGGGGATCAGATATCTGCTTTGCAGAAAGAGTTGCTTGAAATACATCAGTATATGAGCAGATATGCCCCCGGTGGTAGTGCATCGGGTAGTGGTGAGCAGGTAAATCACAAAATAATCAAAATCATTTAGTTTTCAAACTTTTATTGGTTTTAATTTTTATTATAAATATGCAACAATATTTAATTTTCAATATAATGTTCTTATAGGTGGCAGCAGGTGGTGGAGATGAAGGTGGAGAGGGTGACGATGCAGCATCAGATGATGAGTAGTAGTATTGTTGATGTGTTGAACAAGTATGATAACAGTTGGTTTGTATATGTAACATTTATGGCACATAGTTGCCACCAAACATTTCCATATATGTAACCCATATTAATACCATTTCTACTATATAGCAGCATTCAGGTAGCCCCATTGTGTAAGCTCGATTCATAAATGGATTGGGTGTTCTGAAACGCTGGTCGAGTTGGTTTCATCTTTTATGACAAATGTTATGGAGTTTGTGAGTGTGAATTAGATAAGTGTCACATGTGCGATTAAGGTGAATATAACCTAGTTATCTTATGAGTAGTTCGTCTATCTCTTCTTTTCATGACTAGGACACTCCTAATTTGGGGAACATCATGTCAGATATAGTAAAAATGTCCTTCTAGGTAGTAGAAGTGATGGAAGTGTCTTAGAGGTGATGGAAGTGTCTCCAATATTCTGATAATATTTATACTCTCTTAGTGTACTCTTGCTTAACAATGAGCATGTCCCCTATCTTTACGTCATCCTCAATGCACTAAGAGAGCATCAGTTATATGGTGGGTCGAAAATGTCTTCTGAGAAAGATTGCATGACTAGTTTCAGTTAGGCTGATTGGAATTTGACTGTTTCTTTATAGTAAGGTCCATATTATGGCCTCAGAAGTATTTAGGATTTCCCAATTAGAGGAAAAATTCCAATATTATCATTGGAAATCTTTGGATATTCTTTATAGGAAATTACAATGGTGGAGAATACTATGGTTCATAATTTTCTGTTAATGTTAAAACCTATGGTGGGGAGCACCATCGGTTGGATGCTTAAAGGGATGACGATGTGATCATTTATCTAGTTGAACGGGACTAGGTAAGAACCAAAAATATCAAGTTTGGGTGGTATGATAGGTGCACACAGTTTGTCTAAAACTGTGCGAACCTGTAGTAGAAAACCATGCGGCTGGAGTAGGTGAGAAGAAGTGCCCCACACGGGCTGCACACAGTTTTCCAAACTGTGTTCCTAGCTCACATGGTTAGTGACACTTAGACATTATTATCACACAATTCATTACACATTTGTCACATGGTTAGGGTAAACTATGTGGGGAAACCATGTGAGGTAGGATTCCTAAGTAGTGGGAGTCTCACGGTTGGTGTACGGTTTGGAAATTCATATAGCCAAACCATGTGAACTATTCTTAAGGGTGAAATTACCATTTTTCCATTAATAGGTTAAATGTTTTAACTCCCTTTATTTCCTCCTCCTTCTTCTCCAGCATTCACAGCTCCCTCCTCTATGGGTTTATCCACCTCCCTCCATTAGGATTTGATGGTTCTCCTTCATCCATCATCAGATTTTATCACCATCGATCCCTAATTTATCAAGGTACAATATCTTTTCCCCTATTTTCAGGGTGGATGTATGTTTCTTATATTTCTTCCCTTAGGGATTTTACTTATTTTATTTATTCATGTACTAATGTGTATCATGCTACCTTCTATATTTCTACTATTTTTTAGTTTTTTATCTTCATCTGGACATGAATTCATGGTTGTAAATTGTCATTGGCCTTTTATATTTAGTTTATATTATTCATCCAATGCTTTGTATTTCATTTATTGTTGATTTAATTATTTTATGTTGTTTCTCTATTTATTATACCGCTATCCTACACTACGAAGAAGGGGGTTGAGATCCCCATGAAACCTAGGTGATCTCTATATTCTGGTTTGATTTATTTTTCAGGGCAGTGGTGTAGTAGAACCAAATTTTTTTTTTCTAGTTCAGCATTTAGCGGCGGTTTTAACCACCGCTAATTCCATACTTGGTAGCATTTAGTGGTGGTTAAAACCGCCGCTAAATGCCTTGATGGGCAGCATTTAGCGGCAGTTTTAACCACCGCTAAATATATTACGTTTATATTTAGCGGCGGTTTTTACCTCCGCAAAATAGGCGCATCAAACGGCATAATTTTGCGGCGGTTAAAACTGACGTGAATAAAAAAGTGTGGCATACCCATAATACCGCCGCTAAATGGAGAGAAACCGCCAGGAAATGAGGCATCTACGACACATTTTTTAAACCACTGCGAAATAGAAAAAACCGCCGCTAAAAGATTTCCGACGCCAAGTTTAGCGGCGGTTTAAACCGCTGCTAAATGGGAAAAAACCGCCGCTAAGGGCTTCTTTTGTTGTAGTGTATGTTTAATAAGACTAAAAAGGGGAATATATATATGTGATAATTTTATGATCATTTATAAAATAATATAATTCTATTAATAACCTCTGATTAAACTAAAACATTATAATACTTAGGTGTGTATTTGTGAAATGTGTTGAATATTCATATATAGTATTTGTTAATTTTTTATGATAACATGGGTATTTATACCACTTCCTAGGTCATGTAACTCTAAGGTTATAGTATATATTAACCAATGGACCTAACATTTCTGGACACTTAGATTATTGGGTATGTTCTTTTATTACACATCAAGCTAGATGACAATGGTCACAAGATGTGTGTGACTATTCATAAGGGCCAAGTATATTTAAATACAATAAAAAACCTATCATTTCAAAAATGAGACACAACACATGTGCACTTATGAACTATATATATTATACTCAATTTTTCTCTAGACTCATTTCATCTTTAATGTTCCTCTAAAACTATAGTTGATTACATCAAGTATCACCACCAATCACATATGATTCTCAAATAACCATATCATACACAGATACATCTTTTTTTTAAATCTGTTTCTAGACACTAAACATTGGAATCATCTTCTCCCATTATTGGCCTTTTTTTCTCATATATTTACTCAACAAATTATATAACTTATTCTTCCATGAATTCTAGTCGTTACCAATGTACCTCCACCATTCACTAATCAAAAATTTCAAATCTAAAAAAATGATTTATATAACCATTGATAGATTATATAGTGAATTTTTCCATAAGGAATCATTGAATCACTAACCAAATTAGATTCCATTTAATAATTTGGGAGGAAAAGAGGGGGGAATCATTAATCCATAAATAATTACAAAAAACTTACAGTAATAATAAATTTAGTCATTATTGGAGGGAATATAATGATGAATTAATGATGAAAATTAAATCTCCAACGATAAATAAATTCAAAATTCCTAATTATAGGAATGGATAAATTTAATAGAAACATATAATGAATGGACATGGATTTAATTTATAGAGAATTGATCCATGTTCATAGTGAAATAATTAAATATGTAAAATAAAAATATAAAATTTATTACATGAGAAATCAATTGATCACTACTAAAAACTAATCATGAATCAATATTTTTAATGATATTGGAGATTTATAATGAATTTGTGATCAATCCTCAATTAAAAGATCAATAATATAAGTATATTTGATGGTTTGATCTCCCTAATTACTAGATTCCCACTCTCCCAATTCCCTTAGGTTGTGAGAAAAACCCAATAAAATCTAATAAGGTATATTGAAATAGAGTTTAATTTTATCACAATTGAATTATAGATAATTAAATTTTTTAATTTAGTTAATTCAATAAAATATTTATGTACTTGAATAATATCCTTGGACCTAATGAAAAATATAATTATGTGTCAAATAGTGTAAAAACTATCTTTTATATTCAATGGTAGTCTCAAATACCCCATATTTGAATCTAATCCATAAAAAAATAATTATTTATAATATTATGCACCCACTGGGTTAATATATTTAGAATATTTAATATATAATCATAATTTCTAAAAACAAATTATGAAACTATTCTAAAAACATGACTAGTATTGAAAATATTGGATTAATTATTTATATAGTCTAATCACAAAAAAACAGAGATGTTATTATCACCCCACCATCATGGATTTTCTTCTCTAAAATGAGGACCTCCTCAAATTGGAGAGGGTACATAGAACACATTTGGTTCTCCCAATCCCAAAACTCTCCTAATTATTCCCATTATACCATATAATTCACGAAAGATTAATATTTATACAATAAATAATTATCTATTTTCAATACTAAATCACCATTTAGTATTTTAAAATGGTGTTTAGGTCTTCAATGTCTTGTATTAATAGGTCAAAATCATTTAATATACCATTCAGGTATATCCTCAGTTGCTAAATGTGGAAGATATTATGAACATAGACCATCTATGTTGGAAATTATAGGTTATTTTAAACCTTAAAATCAAAGAAAGAATTTTAAATATAATTATAATCATTAAATATAGTTTTCGACCATATAAAAACATCTATAGATCAACTCAAGGGAAAAAATTCCAGAATTAATTTCCTCCATAATTGAACTCCAAATACTTTAGTAATCAGATAAAATTGGATATATGATGATATTGAGCTAAAATTATCTTATCCTAAATTATCTCTACATTCATCATCATAACTGACACCAACGCCATCCTTGGTTAAAGGATGGGGCCTAAGCCTCAATTTATTATTTGAAAGAAAAGACCTTTTTAGACTGGGTAGAGGGAGACCCATTACATAGCCCGAAATCCCAAGGCCAAGTGGCCTGAATACAAGGCTTGAAAGCCCATTTTTTGGCCCAACCCCATCCTTATAAATATGGATTCTTCCCACTCAGACAAGCACAATAGTGTCATAAATGTTCTATCCTAAATGGAATTTAAATATCAAATGAAAATAATGTAATGATATTTATAGTTGTATGAATTAAATTCTTAGGTTAGGTGATCCCCCCATATTGAAAATAAGTCCATCATAAAATACCATGACATGTCCTCTATAAATATAATACTCTACATAATATAGCCTTCTATCTAGAGATTGAACATCATTATCATACACAATTGAATCTCGATAGCCTCCAATTATTCTCTTTATAACCTTTAAATTGAATGATCATCATTTTTAATACAATTTATTACAATTAAGCCAGTTCTTGGATGATCTATTATAGGTAGAAGAATCCAATGATTTATATATAAATCTTCTCTCTGATAGTGAGGATGTGGGATGACTTAGTGGGTTGGTTCATAATTCTATAGATTGTATCATGTTTTATAACCATATGTGGTAGTCACATAATTAAAATCAATGATATAAAATTAAATTATAATTATAATATTTTAAGGGGTTTGTAAAAACCCACAGGAAGACTATAGTCAACCTTGACCAATTGATAGGTCTGACATTAAGATATGATCACTTTATTAATCTTATTGATTCCTATACTGTAAAGCTATAACCAAATGTTGGGGATCATATTTTATTATTTATGATTTAAAATTAGGGGATATTAATAGAATCATATCAACACCTCCTATAATAGAATTACTAGAACCATAGTCTATCTGAGGAAGAGGATTATGTTCTTCCTACTTTCAGAGAATTAAAAAAGAGAATGTCCTAGGAAATTATGGCTGGTTAATACCACATAATAAGATTCACTAAATTGTTCTTCCATTTCAATTTGTGTAAGGGTAAAGTTTATAAATCATGATAGAAGGTATAATTCTACTCCCTAAGAAACTAATTATTACTGATATGAGGAAATCTATTTTGATTACTCACTAGAAAATGGGAAATAAATATTATAGTTATGATATCTTCTACCAAATTACCATTCCTAAGAGTATATAATATCTCTTATTCATATTCCTATAGTAACTCTAGATAATAATATTTTATCATATCATGATATCTCAAAATGAACATGTACCTGATACTCTTATGGTAAAAATAAAATACAAACCAACTCAATAAGAAGGTAGTGTGAAGAGGTTTTTATGGAGAGGACTATAGATTCTATCTCTAAATCATGGGTCACATAGTTTTAGCTTAAAATATAAATTAAATAGATCCATTGGTAATGATGAACTCCCTCTACATCAAAAAACATGAAATATTGGATCCAAAACCATCACACAACACCACATAATCAACCAACACATCTGATAATTTCGGGGCTAGAACACTTTTCATCATATTATAAAACACAATAAGAACACTCTAGAACATTTCTGACAAAAAAATGGCCTCCACTTTCATATCAAGGTAATCAAGGGTAAAACAATATTTGATAAATATGTCCATAAACATTCATAAAAACCAGACTACACTTGGAATATTTTCACATCTATAATGTTATTGGGTAGATTTGAAGATAGAATTACCTTGATCTTTACTTATTTCAAATCTACTCACTCCTTTGAGATAACATTTCCCTGGATATGGGCCACTATAATCCAAAACTAATATTTTAATAGTTTATTATATATCTAATTCAATCATTGTACATCTAGGACCATCCCAAAATTCTAAACATTCTCATAATTTAATTCCATGTAAATGATAATTTCATTGATAAAGACTATTACAAACCAATCAATTAATGGTTGGACGATACATTTCATGATTCATATAAACACCTCTATGTTTTCTATTATTCCAAAGGTCATTCCTAATTACTAATAATTACCATAGATTCATAAGAATTTCATATTTGGAATGTACTCCTCACGATCCCATCCATCCATCCAAATATAAATTTTTATTGAGCCACTTTAAGGGAATGTGGGAAACCATAGTTCACAAAACAAGGACCACTACGTGCTTAAAGAGCTCAAAAAATTATTAAACACAAGGCGAAGATTATATGATTCAGACACTCTATATAATTCCTAGTGTAGAGTACTAACCAGGGTGTCTGGATCATCTCAGATAAGTTCTTTGAGGTGAAAAAAGTGTATAAAATAATGTGTAGTATATTAATGTGTCTAAGTCACAAAATTCCACCACTATTTGATTTTTCTATAAATAATGAAAGTTATAAGTTACCCTCTATAGTCATTAGGGGTCTAAGAAGAAAAAAAAATTCAACTCATAGAATCTACCCAATCCCCTATAACCATTGTTCAAAATAATATTACAAACTGTGAAAAATCGAATTATTTAACTTTTAAGAATTGTTAACCTAAATAAATCATAATCTTTTGTTTCTTTAATGATGAAATTCCTAATGTGATGGAAAAAATATCCCACTCTTGTCACATACCGAATCTGGTCACCACCAATACCGGCACCAAACACAGACCGTGATAAGGACTAAAGGGCGTTCCCTATCCCCACAGGCTGGAAAAAGTGCTCTGGTATCATTTATCTTGGTTTGGGAATGATTTACCCGAATATGTATACAAAAAACATCAAAAATATTTGATAAAATGAATTTGAAAAATTCATACAAACAAGGTTTATAAAAAAATCAAGAAATGAATATATAAGTTCAAATGAAATACAAAAGGTCCAAAGACACAATGAAACAATAACAAAACATCCCCATGGACTTCACATGACAAGGGGTCATCACCCCCAAGTTGTCTCTATAACTCCGCCCTAAGGATGGGGACTAACACCCTAAACCACCATCACCCTGAGCCTTTCCTTTACCTGAGTCAAACATAACCAAGTCTACTTACATCCAAGGGGTGTAAATAGGATGTGAGCCTAAGAAAAATAGGATACCACCCAATGATTCCAATGAGCATGCAATACAATGTGAAAAAGCAAGCAGTTTTAATATGCAAACAAAAGTAGTGATAAAATCCAAGAAATGCAACTTTCAATTGAAAATAGTTTTCAAGATAAAGGTTTCAAAATGTTCACACATTTAACTAGACATGTAATCTACTATAATGTACTTCCAAAAAACACCCCAATACATTGTAAAATACTACAAACACAATGAGCAACAAAATCAGGAACACCCCTAGGCACTAGATAGTCTCGGGCCCCGTGTACCTCATACCTCGGTGTGAAGTAACCATAGTAAGATCTATTATCGTGAACAAGCCACTAGTAGGGAACATACCCATAATCTATATGTCCCTAATAATTATACACATAGTTTAGTTAGAGTTTTCTTCATCCAAATGCTTTGTAAAATAGGGACAAAACCCATATGGTCCACTAGCTGTACTAGTACACATCTGCCCCACCTAGGTACCCAGGCTTCCACCTTTATGATCAAAACATTTAAGAATGATAAATATATCCATTTTCATATAAAAAACCACTAATGGTCACATAAAATAAGTACAGTATCTACACACATTTTATACTATTTAAAACATACAACAAAACACTTTGAGTTTCAATAAAACAACTTCTCTAAATCTTTCCTTGTTTTGCGCCCAAAACTATTTGAAAATACCACTTGAACACTATATTCATACTCATATTTATCAAAACAGAATCCAAAACACCCTAAAGATTTCTTTAAACTCATTACATGAGTTATAAAACAATCCCAATAATCATCTCATAGATTATTCATGTAAAACACTCAATTCAACCCCAAATTGGTACTCAAAAACTATTTTCTTAACAAACGTCACCCAAAACCAATTTCTCAGAAACAATAAAAGAATAATAAAATTTAAAACATTATTTTTATCCTTAATATAGTTCAATAAGGTCAACTAAATAATTAAAAGGCAACCCTTAATCAACCAATAAAATATTTATATGAAAAAAACACAAATTTCACATGAAATTGGCCATTAAAATTCACTTGCATTACAAACACCACTAAAAAAAATTTTTGCAGCAAAAAATAAATGGGTTAAACATGAAAATATAATAAGAACAATATATATGTCACAAGGATTGCATACAAAGTGTAATAACCTACCAAATTAGTAAAAACCTTGAATCCTTTGTGCGAAAATGAAATCGCACCACCGCCGCACCAAGAGGGACCGAGATCAATCCTAAAACCATAAGAAAAGACCCAAAAAACCCACTATTAAACCCTAGATTAGAAAAACTACCCTATTTACATTTGTTACATCAAGAAAATAAGAATAAACTTCATGTAAAGGGGAGATAAGGAGTAAGAATTGAAAGGGTTATGACGGAAAGAACTTACCTCCTCAAATCTGGACGATTTGAGAAACCCTAGGAAGTTCGTCCCTAAATAGAGATTCTTAAGATATCCAAATAGGGAGTAAAGAGGCTGACCGTGTGCCTGAGTGCAATGGGCTCGTGTGAGACTTGGAATCACTGAAAAATTCTAAATATTTAATAAGTTATTAAATAAATAAAATTCATTTTTAAAACTGGATATGGGCTTCCGGGCAGGCCCAATCCCTTAAATAAAAACCAAAATACACCATGTTTATATATTTCTAAAGGTTCCAAATTTTTTTTTGCTATCTATATGTTAGGTAAGGCCATTTAGGAATTGGAATGAGTGAAAAATATTAAAAAATGAAAAGTTACGAAAGAAACAAAAATTATTTTTAAATTTGGAATTGAGCTCACTGTTTGGCCCAATTCATGAAAACTCACCTATTCCTCCATAAAACCATGGGAAACCCCCAAAAAAAGCATTAATAGAAATTAAATTAAAAATACATTTAAAATATTTCATGTATGAGAAAATTATCCCCACCATGAAAACTTTCCATCCCAGAAAGTCAACATGAAGCTTGATCAGAAAACAGGAACGAATACTCTTCCTCAACCAATGACTTCCACTCCCATGTCTCATTTGTATCATTACCATGCTACCAATGAACTCAGATCAACAGAACGGACTTCCCTCGAATAAACTTCTCTTGGGAGTCCACTATTTTCACCGGCCACTCAACAACAGACATGTCAGGCTCCAGCTCCAGTTCTTCCCAAATCAGCACATGGGATGGATCCAGGTTGTATTTCATAAACTGGGAGACATGAAAGATATCATGGATATATGTCAACTGAGAAGGTAAATCCAACCTATATGCCACCTTCCCAATACGTTCGGTGATCTCAAAGGGCCCTACATACAGCGACATCAGCTTAACTTTCTTCTCCAATCGATGATGGTCCAGACGAGGGGCCACTTTCACGAATACCCTATCAACCACAGAAAACTATAGGTCTCAACGCCTTCGGTTAACAAATAATTTATGGAGACTCTGAGCTATCAATAAACACTGCCTGATCAACCTGACCTTCTCAGATGAATCCTGCACCAGACTTTTCCCCAATAGTGAGGTCTCACCTACCTCAGTCCAACACTGGGGGGACCGACAAGGGCGACCATAGAGTTCCTCAAAAAGAGCCATTATAATGGAGGATTGGTAAATGTTATTATAAGAAAACTCAACCAGCCCCAAATGGATGTCCCAAGAACCTTTAAAGTCTTAAACACATGCATAAAGCATGTCCTCCAAAATTTGATTCACTCTCTCTTTCTGACCATCTGTCTGAGGATGGTATGCTGTGCTTATCTTAATCTGAGACCCCAAGGCCTTCTGAAGGCCTTCCCAAAATCGAGAAGTGAAGTGGGGGTCTCTATCTAATATAACTACTGATGGTACTCCATGGAGTATCACCACTTCCTGAAGATACAAATGGCCAAACTCTTCCACTTTTTTTGTATCTTTTATTAGAATAAAGTGGGATGATTTGGTCAGATGATCAATCACCACCCAAATGAAATTCTTACACTGAGGTGTACGAGGTAAGCCAGCAATGAAGTCCATGGAGACCTCGTCCCACTTCCAGGTAGGAATGGGTAGTTGTTGGAGCAAACCAACGAGCCTTTGATGCTCTACTTTCACCAATTGGCATGTGTATCATCTCGACACAAAGTCCGCTATGTCCAGTATCATACCAGGACACCAAAACTGCCGACAAAAATCATAATACATCTTAGTGGCACTCGGATAGAAAAAACACTGAGACTAGTGTCTATCATGCATCACCACTTTCCATAGAGATAACGTCACTACTGAATGGACCTTGAAGCACAAGAATCCCTCGGGAGACGATGAACAATCAGAGGATGTCTCCCCACCATGAAGAAATTGCTTTGACCGCTGACAAATCTCATCACTGGGTTGTTCCCGCTGAATCAACTCCAATAGAGAAGGAGCCAACTGGATGATCTCCAAGAATTCCCCTCTATTTTGTTCCCGGGTGTCCACATGCATATGAGAAAAGAGCCCCATAAAAGTCCACTCATCACTGGACTTCTTCAAATCCTGCACTAGAAGTCTTCTGCTCAAAGTGTCGGCCACCACATTACCCTTTACTGGGGTATAAACAATGTCAAAGTCGTACCCCTGCAAGTACTCGATCTAGCAACACTGCCTCAAGTTGAGGTCCTTATATGAGAAAATATAGGATAAGATTTTGTGATCAGAGTTGACCAAAAACTTATCCCCAAATAGGTAGTGACACCAAGTCTTGAAAGCATGCATCACCTCTACCAACTCTAAGTCATGGGTTGGGTAATTCTTTTCATGTGGTCAGAGTGGGAGAGATCCATATGCCACCACGTGATCATCCTGCATAATCACGCACCCAAGACCCATAACTGAAGCGTCACAATAGACCACATACCCCTTATTAGACTTAGGAAAAATCAGAATGGGGGTGGTAGTCAACCTCCTATTCAGCTCCTCGAACGATTCCTGACATTCTAAACCCCATAAAAACTTCACCACTTTCCGGGTGAGTGCAGTCATAGGTGAAGCAAGCCTATAGAAATCCTGAATGAATCACCTATAATAACCATCCAGGCCAAGGAAACTCTTGATATCGAACACATTCTTCAACTGCTCCCATGACATAACCGTAATAATATTCTTGGGGTCTACTGAAACCCCCAGCTCAAAGATCACATGCCCTAAAAATCTCACTTCCCTAATCCAAAAAGTGCACTTTGACAATTTTTCATAGAGGTGATGATCCCACAATGTACCCAAAACGTTCCTCATATGATGTTCGTGTTCCTCCTCAGAGCCATTGTATACCAGAAGTCATCCACAAACACTACAACAAAGGAATTGAGATATTGATGAAACACCATGTTCATGAGTGCCATAAAGACCGCTGGAGAATTGGTCAATCCGAAGGGCATGACCAAATACTCAAAGTGGTCGTACCTGCTTTAGAAGGCTGTCTTTGGGATATCTAACTCTTTCACTCGGAGTTGATGATACCCCGAACAGAAGTCTATTTTTCAGAACCACTTCTCCCCATTCAACTGATTGAACAAATCATCTATTCTGGGCAAAGGTTATTTGTTTTTAATTGTTACCTTATTCAACTTCTGGTAGTCAATGTACAACTGGAGGGATCCGTCGGCCTTTTTCGCGAACAATATAAGAGCGGACCAAGGAGAGAAACTCGGGTGAATGAATGCTTTGAATTTTTACTCGTCTAGCTGTGTCTTTAATTCCATCAGCTCAGTGGGGGCTATGCGATAAGAGGGAAAAGATATCGGCTATGTTTCTGATGCTAGATCAATTGAAAACTCCACATCCTGATCTGGGGGAAAACTTGAGAAATCATCCGGGAATACCTCCAGAAACATATTCACTACAAGAGGTAGTGCACCTCTAGGGGAAATACCATAATCCTATAGCATGAGTGACGATAAATGGAAGTTATGACTTCCCAAATCTTGGAGTAGAGGTCCTGTGCGACCTGACCGAGGATCCCATTCTCCCCGAAAAACCTGATGACTCCCATCAGGTGTTGTGAAAGTAACTAGCCGCCTATAACAATAAATGTGTGCTTTGAAGTGGACTAGACAATCCATTCCAAGTATGAAATAAAAAATATCCATACCTAAGACCAATAGGTCCCACTCCATCTCGACCCCTGACACAGAAAGCGCACATGACGGACACCTGAGACCCTGCTCCTTCTTCTTTCCCAGCAGTGTCACCAACTCCATCGTGAAAGACATAAAATCAGTTGGAAAATTCACCATGTCCACAAAATGGGTAGAAATAAATGAAATAGAGGCGCCTGAATCAAAAAGAGCAGTATCTATAGAAGATGCAATCAGAATGGTACCTCGAACTGTTGACGGTCCCACCTCTGATCCTACTGGTGCCTGATCCCCTGCATGGAGATGTACAGTATCTACCTAAGGATGACTGCTAGTCTATAGATGTGCCCTGAAATGGCTCTGCCAAAAAGATTACCCAACCCTACCACCATGGCTGCCAAATCACGATCCACCAATCCTCGACAACTCGGACTATGCTGGCACTCCTCTTGAAGCCACTGACCCTACCCCACTCGGAAGTGGACGTGCCACACCGCAGAAATGCAGCAAATTCCCCATACCTCCACACTGGTAACAAGGCTTCAGAGGAAGTGTACATGATGGTTATATGTGCCTAGGATTCCCACACTGGTGGTACATAACCGATCTCTCATCAGAAGCCACAGACGAAAACTTCCTGGAAGAGTGGCTTGAACTTCCACCTCTTTTCTTCACATGATCCCACCACTTCCTTTTTTTCTCTGAGGAGTTGCCAATGCCCACTGCTGATACTGAACCAGAAAAACCATCCCTACCTTTCCTATCAATCTTCACCATGCACGCCCGATCAAGAACCTCAACATAGGTCCTCAGCTTACATAAAACACATGGGAGTATATCTCTAGTTGTAAGCCTTTCTCAAACCTCTGGGACTTCGCCTGCTCATTGGAGACGATTTCTGGAGCATACCGAACTAACTCAGTGAAACGGTTGACTTACTCCATCACAGATAGATTCCCCTGAACAAGGTTCATGAAATCTCTAGACCCAGCATAATCCAACACCTCAGGGAAGTACTGTTCATTGAAGAAAACCTTGAAATCTCCCCAGTGCATCTTCTCACTCTTCTAAGTCTGAAGCACTAACTCCCACCACTTGCGGCTAAAACCCTCTAATAGAAAGGAGGCACACTTCACCCTGATCACCTTAGGTGTTTCCAGGAACTCAAACATACACTCGATCTTCTCGAGCAATTCCTCTGCTTCCTGGGGTTTTGAGCTTCCTCGGAAGGTAGGAGGCTTGTTCTTCAGAAAATCCTGAGCTTTATCTTTTCTAGGACCCGTATCTTCTGCCCTAGAAGGAATAGGATCAGGATTTGGTCTCTGTACTAGAGCTTGGACAACCCGGACCACAGCCTCGACTAGCCTCTGATCAGTCAGATTGGGAGAACTCTCTCCAGCTTTTTCCCGTGGGCGTGTGGGAGCTTTCCAGGGAGCCATGTTGATACAAAATGCAACAGTCACAAAACAATAATAAATACCACAATTATGAAAATTTTAATCAAATACATCAATTATAAATAATGTAAACACATTCCAATAATAAAAGAAACAACTACTCCACATCTGCCTGATGTCCACGTGTGGTCTACAGCTCACATGTCTCACCTGGAAGTGAAGTCAATCCGTAAATTCCAACGTCCCCTGGTGACTCAAGGTTTTCCATGAGAAGTGTGGGACAAGAACCCTACTCACAACCAAAACCACGAGCCCTTATAGTCTAAGATCATGTCTATCCTGACTCATCCCAAAATAGAAATATAACCCAAAAACATTAACCCCCTCTGATACCATTTTGTCACGAACTGAATCTGGTAACCACCAATATCGGCACCAAACCCAGCCAGTGACAAGGCTCGAAGGGTGTTCCCTATCCCCACAAGCTGGTAAAATTTCCCGGGTATCATTTATCTTGGTTTGGGAATGATTTACCTGAATATGTATACATAAAACATCAAAAATATTTGATAAAATGAATTTGAAAAATTCATACCAACAAGGTTTATACAAAAATCCAGAACTGAATACATAAGTTAAAATACAATAAAAAAGGTCCAAAGACATAATTAAATAGCAAGAAAATTTCCCCATGGAATCCACATGACAAGGGGTCATCACCCCCAAGTCGTCTCTACAACTCCACCCCAAGGATGGAGACTAACACCCTGAACCACTATCACCCTTTGCCTTTCCTTTACCTGAGTCAAACATAACCAAGTCTACTCACACCCAAGGGGTGTAAGTAGGGTGTGAGACTAATCCCAATAGGATACTACCCAATTGTTCCAAAGATCATGAAATAAAATGTGAAAAAGCAAGCATTTTTAATACAGAAAGATAAGCAGTGATAAAATCCAAGAAATGCAACTTTCAATTGAAAATAGTTTTCAAGCTAAAGTTTTCAGAATGTTCACACATTTAAATAGACATGTTAGATACTATAAATTACTGAAAAAAACACACCAATAGATGGGAAAATACCACAAACACAATGTGCAACAATATCGGGAACACCCTTAGGCACTAGATAGTCTCAAGCCCCATGTACCTCATACCTTGGTGTGAAGTAACCATAGTACGATCCGTTCTCACACACAAGACACTAGTATGGAACATAACCATAACCTAGTTTTCCCTAATAATTACCCAAAGAGTTTAGTTATAGTTGTCGTTATCCAAATTCTAGGTTAAATAGGGACAAAACTCATCCTGTCTACTAGCTGTATTAGTACACATTCGCCCCACCTAGGTACCTGAGCTTTCCCCTTTGTGCTCAAAAAATTTAAGAATGATACAAATATCCATTTTCATATAAAACTCTACTAATTTTCACATACAATTATTACAGTATATACACACATTTTATATCGTTTAAAACACACAACAAATCACTTTGAGTTTCAATAAAACAACTTCTCCAAATCTTTCCTTGTTTTTCACCCAAAACTCTTTGAAAACCCCACTTGAACACCATATTTATACTAATATATATCAAAACAGAATCAAAAACACCCTGAAAATTTCTTTAAACTCATTACATGATTTATAAAACAATCCCAATAAGCATCGCATAGAATACCCATGTAAAACACTGAATTCAACACCAAATTGGTACTCAAAAACCATTTTCTTAACAAACGTCACCCAAAACCAATTTCGCAGCCACAACCAAAGAATAATAACATTTAAAACATTATTTTCATCCCTAATACTGTTAAATATTTTCAACTGAATAATTAAAAGGCATCCCTTAATCAACCAATAAAATATTTATATGAAAAAAACACAAATTTCACATGAAATTGGCCCTTAAAATTCACTTGGATTACAAACACCACTAAAACCAATTTTGTAGCACCAAATCAATGGATTAAACATGAAAAAAATAATTAACATAGTATCTATGTCACAAGGATTGCATACAAAGTGGAATCACCTACCAAATTAGTAAAAACATTGAATCCATTGTGTGAAAATCAAATCGCACCACCACCGCACCAAGAGGGACCGAGATCAATCCTAAAACCACAAGAAATGACCCAGAAAACCCTAGGTTAAACCCTAGGTTCGAAACCCTACCATTTAGAAATTTGTAAATTCAAGAAAATGAGAATAAACTTCATGGAATGGGGAGAAAAGGAGTAATAATTGAAAGAGTTATGATGGAAAGAACTTACCTCCTCAAATATGGCCGATTTGAGAATCCCTTGGAAGTTCGTCCCTGAATCGTGATTCCTAAGAGCTCCAAAGAGGGGGAAAAGAGTCTTGGCGCGCATAAGGGTGCAATGGGCTCGTGTGAGACTTGGAATTACCGAAATTTACTTAATATTGAATAAGTTATTAAATAAATAAAATTCATTTTTAAAACTGGATATGGGCTTCCGGGCAGGCCCAATCCCTTAATGAAAAACCAAAATACACCATTTTTATGGGATTATAAAGTTTCCACATTTTAATTTTAGTGTTAATATGTTAGAGGAGGACATTTAGGAATTAGAATGAGTGAAAAATATTAAAAAATGAAAATGTTATAAAAGAATCAAAATTTATTTTTAAATCTGGAAATGGGCTCACAGTTTGTCCCAATTCATGAAAACTCACCTATTCCTCCATAAAACCTTGGTAAACCCCCAAAACAAAGCATTAATGGAAATTAAATGAAAAATAACTTTAAAATATTTCATTTATGTGACAACTATATAGGTGGAAGGTCTAAAAAATACTCAATGAGTGGATATATAAGGAGGTGTCCTCAATGAGGAAACATATTACGAACATGCCCCTATACTATGACCAAATCACTAAACTGATGATTGTTGTAATCCCATTAAAAATTACACGATATTTTTCTTATATATAGTCATCCTAAAATAGTTAAAATTCACCACAGTGAAAAATATCATATCTGGGGTGCTGATTGAATAATTACATTGATCCCACAACACATTATTATAGGATTCATGTACCATTTTTGGCATGGAAGTTAGTTTCATTAGAAATTAAATAGTAATATGGGTAGTTATAGTCCTTCTTATTTGATTCATCAGCTTCGACACCATTATAGTGGTCCTTGGTTTAAAATACATGCTCGATAAACATTAACACTATTTCCCTAAATCCTTATATAATCCTGAAAAGTGCATTGTCTCCAAACCCAGGACTAGGAAAACAATTACTTTCATGTAACTATGAAATGAACTGGACCTCCATGGCCAAAAACGACATTATCAAGATATTTTGGTGACCCCAATAATTTTATTAATTGTCATATATCTATTGACTAGTACAATTTTGGTCTATGAAACTAATGGGGACCTTATAAAAATATACTAGTAAGCACAAAAATATATACATGCACATTAGCGTAATGAAGAATAGTGAATAATAGAAAAAAATCATGTACAACCTGTACAGTCAAATAAAAATCACAACAGTATTTAGCCAATGTAAATGAGAATAAAATATGGGCCAATTAATAGAAATATATGTCTAACCTTACAATCGTTGAGAACATTTTCACATTATGAAACTTCTTAATCAATTAAAGTCTTGATACCATTAGAATAGTGAATCACTATGGACCACCCACACTTGATCCACCACACTCTCTATCATGAAATTTTTGTTTTTAAATTTCATGACACATATTCGCATAGATGAGGTAAGGGTGATTATCTAAATACTTAGTAGAATACTATAAATAACTATGAAATAAATAAACAAAAGAGTTTCAAATCAATACAAAAAATAATAAGGAAAACAAACTAAAAAAATCTACGCCCTTTGATGAAATACATGTATCTTATATGGTCTCAAACCAAACAACCAATAAAAGGATCAATATCCTCCAAAAAAATCATGAGTATATACTATTGAAAAGTGGTACATCAAATCTATCAGTAGATTCTAGATGAAATGAAACACTCCATGGGATGCTAACTTATTTGAGAGTATTGGTATCTAACATAAAGTATCACATCTTGTTCATATGGGTGATACCTAATCCCATTAGAGTTTAACACATAAATATATGATTTTTCCCTAGGTCATAGAGGGATTCCTGATCCCATCAATAAAATCAAATATGTGGGGATCTCATGTATAGATGAATATATGCTGATAATTGATCCAAAATAGAGAAATTGAAGATATGATCACAACATCTTTACTAGATATGGGGGTCCCAATATGTATCAATGGATGAACCAAAATTCAGGTATCACACATTTTAAATTTAATGGTGGGATACCATACCTTATCTATATAGATCTAAGGATATAGTATATAATTTCATATTGAATCCAACTAATAATGGATGCTCAATGATCATAGACCAAATTAATAGGTTGTAAATTTCATAAAAGGGAGAACATGACATGTCAAAAAATGTCTATATCATTGATGTGAACTTCCACTCAACAAGATTGTAAAAAATAAACTTGGAAGGATATAGAACGGGTTTCAATTCATATGGTTATCATTTATTTACATTATTTTCCCCCAAAAAATTTAGTGTTGCATCCTTGATGTTATATAGTGCGTGACACAAGAAACATGGTCTGTTGGGTCACATGGAATTCTCAGTGTATACTCTTAGTTCTCTCCAAATGGCATAAATGGGTTAATAAACTTGTCGGATTGGACACACAACTTTGTGATATTTAAATATAGAAAAAATTTAATGTTATATAAATGAGATAAACCACATTTTTTGGTCGAAAAAATATTTTTTTAAAATGGGGTTCCTAAAAAAATTCACTTTGTAAATGTTTCTTTGAAACAATCACTAATTCATTATATTTCACCACAAATAATTCATGAAAATCTTCTAAGTAAATCATCTATATATCGACCACTATTAGAAATAATTTATACAAATATAAATTTCATATTCATCATGTCCCATTAATTTCAATTCATTTCATAAACCTTATAATGAAAAAATCATAGACCTTTTTACCAATAAATTTAATTTTTTTTTTCATCAGAGACCCCCCTCCATGACTTAATCCAAATGGATGAATCCTATACAAAAATCCACAAATAATGGTCGATCATGAAATGAATTGTTCAATTAGTATTGTTCAATTCATTATAAAATGGAATAATGGTGATGAATTAATAACTCCAAGTGGGGGATATCCCTGAATCTAGAAGGGTGAGTAATAAACGATGGTCATACTCAATATAGGCATAAATGACTATAATAAATCAATGAATTAAGGGAGAGAATAAATTTCAAATATAAATCAATTCAAAATCAATATTCAAAGAAAATGTGAATGTTATTATTTCCATGAAAGGTTCCATCATTGAACCAATTTAAGAAGTATTGATCTATATCCAAAGTGATATAATTAATAGTGTAAAACATAAAAATTCAAATGTCATATCTCTAAAAATAAATGATCACCATTTAATAAGAAGCATGATTTTACGTTTTCCTCAAAATGGGTGTGAATCGATTAAATTCTAATCAATCCTTCATTCATAGTCCATCCACTAATGTCTCTACCATATAAATCTTTCCCACTCTCCCACATTCCACTATCTTAATTCGCTTAGGATGTATAAATAACACTATAGGTTTATATAATATATTTTTAAATACATTTTAATTTGTTCATGGTTGAGTTATGTTATATTAAATTTTATTATTTATTCAATTTATTTTAATATTCTTATGACCATGGAACATCTTGTTTCTTGATGACAAAGACACTTAATTAATTCTTAGGATAAATACTTTATTTTTAATTCAATGATAGTCACTCTTACCCAATTTAATACTCCACCTGAGTTGAAATCCATTGTTTCTAAAATTATATGTTCATGTGTGTGTTAATATATTTAATATCTTTATCCTACCACCATTAGGGATATATAAGGCCCAAATAATTTCACAAACACTATTTCTAGATATAATAATAAAATTTATCATATTCAAAGGTACTAATGATAATGATTGGAACTGTTATACAATGACACTGTTACATTTTCAAATCACAGAACATTACATTTACATATTCCTAGAATTCTCATAACATAATTTTATTTGAAAATGGAATAAACCATTATGCACCATCTCATCTATGTGGTTACCTTTATGGTTAAAAATATTACATTATCTATTAATAGTGGGGAATTTTAATGATCATCATGATTATGGGGTTACATATATGTATCAAGACTACAAAATATCCCTATTAAGTTGATCAACATACCATTAATAATGGGATTCACAATGAATATTTTTTAAAGTTAGTGTGAGTAAATTTTCAAATTCCAAAACAACTTCTTGAATTCATCTTCTTACTTGTGTATTTTTACTTTATTCATAAAATTAATTCTTTTACTATATTCCACTTCTAAGAAATTTAAACTACAATCATTAAACATAATCCTTGAGAAAATCCACATTTTATAAAAAAATGCATTAAATTATAGGGCTTGTATTCCAGCCCACTATTTTCAGTTTATAGTTGTAATTGCGGTTGTACTTTACTCTCATAATTATACCTTATTTTATTGGTTTTTTTACTTTAGTTTTCCTTTTTGAGTGTGTAAAAATCTCGAAGGCAATGCCTTCTTTGTTTGGTAAAATCCTTCAAGTGCTAGTCACGAACTCCTGGCCTATAGAAGGAGGGCTTGGGGTAGTCACGTCCGGGCCCCATGGGACGGTTCGTGAAAACATTAATTATAAAATATAAATGGTTCAACATGATAGTGATAGATTATATAGGGTAAATAATTATTTTCTCTAAATTACATTTTAATGATACCTTCTTAAATAACCTTGGTAATATGTTATAGGAAACCTTGGTAATGAGCCTTGGTGATATTCTCATGAATGTGTCAATTATATTTCTGAGATACATTTCCATGTTATATTTCTAACAGTTATGTTTATTCTATATTGTTATGCCTCATGTTTTATTGATGATGATTATTCATGTACCATTTTCTTTGTTTATCCCTTACTAGGCTTTATGCTCACCCTTTTCTATTGATATATGTCCCCAGGAATTGACATGCAGTGATGGGACTTATGAAGAAATTACAAAGGGGACCTTAAAAAGGATTAAATTATGTCCATGTTTATGTTTTCCTTCGGTAATTAATTTATAATTACCTTGTTTACATGACATACGACATCAAAATATCCTTCAAATATATTAATGTAATAAACTGTTAAGGAATTATGCTAAAATTCATGTATTAAAAATGTGAGATTTCATGAATTGATTTTTCCCTACTGCAATGAAATATATTATAACATATCAATTTTATCATCCCTATATTATGTTAAAGAAATATAAATTTCAATGTTGTTATGGGATTACAAATATGCATTTAACAACATTATTATTTTGTATTCTATTGAATCTGGAAACTTATTCTCTAATAGAAAAGACATAGTTGATTACCCAAAATAAAAAATATAAGGTTTCCATTACATATCCTTATAGTTACACTGACATGTGGATATTTAACACTATTATATAGTTTTTTGGATAAGGGGTAACATTAACATATGAGGTTATTATAAAATTACATATTTGGATACTCATTTTTCTATCTTTTTATTCAATAAAAATGAATATAATATGTGTACATTGTGATATTCATAATTTGTGACACTCATCATTCGAAATAATCAACATACTATTATTGAAATTTTATTATATAAAATATAAAATATATAAATTATGACTCTCCAAGATAATTAATAATTTAATAATTATTAAAATAAAAAAATCCTGGATTATAGCCATTTATCCAATGATAAAAAAGTGCTCTATTATAATAAATCATTCAAAATTTTTTCCTTAAATATTAAATTCATAGTTACTAAATAAGTAAATGAGAAGAAAAAATATATAAAAATATATTCCGTATAATTACCATCCTCTATTTTAGAAATAGTGATGTTATTATTCCACCATCGAAGATAATGATGTCGAAAAAAGAAAAGATTTAAAAAAAGAAACTTGGGAGGGTTAGGATGTAGAACCAATTTTAAGACCATATGTCTGGATTAAAATTTATAGTCTTCTACTTGGGTACATACTTATATTATATTTTAGATAGATCATCACTTCATATTAATATATAGAATCATGATTCATACAATTAATTATATAAATATTTTACCAACATACATGTTGAAGTATGCATTTCTAATATCTACCCATTCAAACTTTTTTAGTCAGAATACATTGATACTTGTAATTTTAAATATATTAGGAAGTTGATGTTAGTAAAACATGAAATTAAATTACCTCTTATATTGGATAATATTCTACCCAATTAATCAATTTTGTAGTCTCAATAATTATTTTTCCACTAATAAATCATATCCAATAACATTAAAACTAAGGAGTCACATTGAATTTTTACCCATATAACTAGATCAAAAAATCTCCGCAATACTCTATGATAGAATAGAATATGTATATTTTTTTAACCATTATACATGGAGTATATTCATAATAGTATTTCATACAACCTTTTCTAATTGAATATGAGTTTTAATGATATTAGTTAAACATAGATATCACCCAATGAACTATTGTAAATGAACCACTAGATATAAACCTAGAGATTTTTCACTCTGAAATCAACTTATTTTATGTAGAGAAGAAAAGTGATACCTCACAACTACGAAGTGAGTGTGAATTGAACAATGATTATCAAACCATTATATACCCAAAAATATAATGTTTTAATGAATTTATTACATTTATTTATTTCAAAAATAATTTTTGAAATACCCCATATTTTCATTAGTTAATAGTAATTGTAACATTATTTGTAATTTTGGAATGAATTGTCCATCATTAAAAAATAGATAAAATTTATGGTTTTAATAATTTATTTAATAATTTTATATTTAAATCCATAGTTTTACTATTTATGAAGTGTTTTTTATTATTATATGGGATAATGGTATAAAATTCCATGAATATATAATATAATCACGTAGGATATTGAAGGGAAATGTCATATAATTTTTTTCCCAATGACATTAGATTATATACCATATAGAGTAATACCCTCTCCAACATCCATTTTTAGAATACCCTCAATTCTTATAACTGTTATATCATATTACCATGATGTAATATGATAATTCATCATATCACAAACATTCCCTCATGCTCAAACTTACAGATACACTTGCCTTTGACATACTATTTTGATTTATCATGAAATTACTACCCACATTAATATCATAATTCCCAAAACAAAATGTGTCCACATTACAAAATAACAATCATAATGATAAACTATATTTTTCATAAATATTTTTGAAATAGTTATTCAATATCATTTCCCAGTTATTCTGAATTTAGTTAAAATATAAAATTCTAGCTTCCATTATGTAATCATTTTATCTTCACATCATAACATAAAATGAAATCTACCCTTTGACATTGTATCATTCACACGCATAATATTGTATTCCCAAATTGACATATTCTCATGAGACACTATTTTACTACATTATGAATCCAATTCTACCGAAATGATGATTCCTACCTAATCACCTATGATGCACTCTTATGAGAGAGCGTGACTTAACAATCAATAAAAAAACTAAACTATTTATGCCTAATAACCAACATGAATAATATATGGTGATTATATAGGATCTTAATATCTATTATCTGACTTAATCATTTAAATATGTAGTGAGAAGGAAACATGGAATATATAAAATTAAATGAAATATTATGATCATGGGTGCTAAAATTGAAGATGCTCAAGACATTTAGGAGAATGAAAGGGTGACTTTATATAAATTATTGGGCATTATAATTATAAAAAAGGATCCCAATTCTGAGGATTAGTTTTAGGTTTCCCTGGAAGATAATAATATAGGTATTTTCACATGGTTTTCATTATATTAGTATAGTAATTATATTGTGTTCATCTTCGAATATTCAAATTTTACCAAGTCTCTTCAATATACTTAACAATGAAATATCAATCAATAAAAGTTTGTGAGAGGATATAATAAGAACCAAAAATGAGTTTAAAATTAATCATTTTAGTGTCTATTTAGTTTTCCAGTTGAAGTTTTTGTTTTAGACATAAGGTTTATCAATGACCAAGATGATGAGTTAGATAACATTAAATTATTCTCCTCCATATCCAATTTATATTCACAGAAGAAAATACTTATACAATCTAACTACACTAATTATTAATATAAGACAAAATCATTAAAATTGGTAGTGTGTGGATTAATAGTTTTTGTTTACATCAAAAAAATGGATTAAATCTCAATATATTCATTTCTCTCTCATTGATATTTTATATAGTAGTTAGAAAACTATATAGAGGGTTTACTATGTCATTCATATATATAATGATAAAAATGTTTAGGGGTGTTTGAAAAATATGATATGCACATTGAGATGAAATTAAGAACACAATATATTTGAGACTATTATAGAACATTTAGGTTTAATGTAAGAGTGGTATCCTTTTATCCCTACATTAATTAAATTGAATTTATATTATAGGTTTCATTTACTGCATATAATATTCTCTAACTAGAACCCATATATTTCATTTTTTCATAATATTTAAAATATTTGCAATTATGAATATTTAATTTTGAAGGGTAATTATTGAAATGAGGATTTATTTGAGACAATTATGAGAATTTTATCTTAATAACGTTCTATGTAGCTTATAAAATCATGATATAAATAAAACCCTTCAACAATTATTCATTGAGAAATAATTTTGACTGGTTTTTAAAGAGCCTTATCATACATAATCCATTCATTAAAAAAATTATAAATTAAATTATTCCCAATTATTTTATGTTTATTTTCCCCATATTTTTCTTCTATAATAGGGATAATCAATTTTTGTGTTGAACTTTATATATAATGTATCAAGATTTAAATTAATTGTTTTCAATTTGTGGATGGGTTGAAAAAAATATTAATGGATTCATATATTAAAAAATAGTTTCACATATACCATCCACACATCCTATAAGAAACTCGGGAACACTTTTAACCATGGTGGCATGAAAAACATCTAGTGTACACAAATGGATGCAATGAATAATTCAAATATTACATTGTTCATAAGAAAAATTGAAAACATAATCCCACATCTATCATTATAAGGAAGAATTTGTTTTGGATGTTGATAAATCTATATCGATTGATACATATAATCAAATGAAACAATTAAATAAATAATGAAGTGATATAAATTAATTTATTAAAATGATTTCCCCTATGAGAACCTCAATCCATGCATACATATAAAAAGTTTTAAAATATTTTTTTAGAAATTCTGCTATTTTTTATATAATAAATCATATATGAAATGAAAGAAACATGATAAATCATTCTCTACCACATATTTCTAAAATCATTTCAAATACACTCAATGATGTAAAAAATCTGATGGATAAATTAATCAACAGAGTTATCAGACTTAATTTAATATTAGATAAAAGTTTTTAGATTAATATATAACTATCATTCTTTCAAAATTTAAAATAATTATGAAACATTCATATACATATTAATTATAAAAATCTCGAATACATGACCATATAAGTTATGAAGAAAATGTAAAGGTTAATGATCAATCTATTAAACATGTATAAAATGCAGAATTTTATATAATAAGTCTCTATTATTTGTATGATATTTAATGAAAAGCTTCATAAAGGTAAATTAATAGGGAATCATGCTAATTAAATCAAAATGGTTTAGAGTAAACTTAAATAATTGGGAGCGACCTTTAATATGGGATCTAAGAATATAAAATTCTTTTATCACTTTTGGAATCTATAGTTATTATGGTAGTTTCTAAAGTAAATTAATGAATAAAATTTACCTAGTTATGGATGAAATTAGAGACTTTACAAAGAATAAGTAAATATAAAGGGATGATGTAACATGTTTTATCGGAACAACCTTTAGCATGAATGATAAGTGATGTAATTGATGAAGTGAATGACAATGTCTCATGTTATGGGATGGTAATGGCATGAATATACATGAAATATCAATAGGGTCTCAGACCCATATTTAATCATTTTCAGAATAAGTAGAAATTAATGAATCATTGGTGAGATTATAGGTTTAATTCAAAAATGTTCACCTATGAAATTACATTTGTAAACTCTATAGATGCGGATGAAATAAATTTGTTATTATTTTTTTCTTTCATATTGGAATAATAGATCACTAAATTTGGGGATTCAATTCTTAGAACATCTATATATGTGAACATATAAATTTATGACTCTAAAATATTTGGCATTCTACATAATACAGATGTTGAAACCATTGAGATAATTAGTAAAGGCAATGTAAAAATATATAAAAGGAGTTGATACATTGTGGAGTTGAATTTTATGCTTCATATACATAGGACATATAAAAAATTGTTGAAAAAGTTTATCATATTGTTTTTTATATGTGTTTTGACTACATATCATTGTAGAAAACACACAATATAATGTTATATTAAAATATATGTAAAGGAAAAATATTATAATTTACTAATACCATAGTCTTAAGGATATTAAATTGTGGCATGTTGGTTAATGAAACTTTGATTACAATTTAATAAATCTACTAAATCTATTTGGAATAAAGAAATTAGATCATGAGATAGAAAATATGTGACAAAGTTATAAGTAGGACAATTTATTCTAGATATCCCATGGTATTCTGGGAAAATGTGTCTAATTATGATAATGAAATTGTAAATATAATTTGACCCACACCCCTATTATAAGAGCATCTAGTTATACAACAGTCTAAAAGAATGGTTGTTTCTTCTTAGTGAATGTCATTAGTTTAATTTATAATTTTCATTATTATTTCTGGTAAAGATATATGATCTAAGTAATTACTTCATAATTATTATTCATGAATTTTGGAAAAAAATATGTCAGATTTATGATTTTTGATAATAAAATCTATGTGTTCATAAAATTAAAATATATTGTAATCAATAAGTTGATCGTATGGATGGGTTAGAACCTAGGAGATGATAAAAAAAAGAACCTCAAATCATCAAATCATTACTAGGTTAATCAACGTAAAATTATGTTATGTTTGATTAGTTTATGGGGAACTCATTTTCATAAAAAAATACGAGTCTAAAAGGTTTTTATACTGTACCTATGATTTATTTTAATTTAATTTAAAAGGATACACATACTTGAAATATCTATGGGTATTTAAGCTTTTAAATAGTTATGGAAGATGTGGTATTATAAGGAGAACTGTACATATATTCATGATTTTCTACTATATGTAAAATAATAATGCAATGGTATGGGTATTATTTTTATAATGAATATATGTTTTATAGTGGGGATTCCAAGGCCCAATTGAAAATGAATGACTTACAAAAGGAATATAGTGGTTTTTTGAAATTAATGAGGTGATAAAGTATTTATAAGATAAAAAACATGGGATCATTTAGATCTTATATTAGAAAATATAGGATCATATAAATAACAGTTCTACTAGTTATAAGAATAATATGATTAAAAGATCTGAAAAATGTAAAGGATTAAATAAATTTTATACCAAAATAAAATTCAATAATGTATTACAATGATTTATTTTCTCTTATTTCTAAGGATAAAATATTTATCTTATTTAATTTAATGGTTGGATAATAATTCTTATATCTTAAAAAATTATCTATGAAGATGGAATTACATCATGGATTTTTGTATGATTACATTTAAATGGGAAATAAAAATAATTTAAAACTATAAATTTGAGACTCATTTTTAAGCTAAAATGGCGTTTTAATGGATCAAAGAAAGCATCAAGATAATGTAACTGAAATATAAAAACCATTATCAAAGAAAATAATTTAATAGAGTATATTATAAATCTTTTATACTTCAAAAAATATGGTTTATTTTAAATTATTTATAATTAATATCTTATATTTCAATGAAAATATCATGATGGGTACGAATATGAAAAATATTTATGATCTATGTTATAATTTATCTATAAGATTATGGATAAATAATTTCATTATTTACAAATATTTTTGTTTTTTGGGGATTTTTACAGACTCAAATAATTAATCATTGATTTCATCTTAGTTTGCGTACCTCTAAAAGATTATGATGGGTTTTAGAATGTTAGGACCGAAGAATTTATCCACAATAATTGATGTCAATTTCAAACTTTGAAAAGGTAAATAACATATAATGGATGATTAATATATGTAAAGGGAAAATGTACCTTATAAATTGATGGATGGATATTTGATTTATCCAATGATTTATTAAATACATGTTTTTACAAATATAATTGTTTTTGTATTATATTAATATGAAATCATGGATTGTATAAATGATATTATGTAAGGTGTTTCTCTAGTATCTTAATGGTTTGGAACCATAACATATATATTTTAGAATAAATGATCCATTTCATTGGTGTGTTGAAACAAAAAATTTTGGAGATGTAAAAATTTGAAGAAGTAACACACGCATTTTGATTACATATGGGGAAAATTTCTAAAGATATTTATCAACACATCAAAATGTTTATTCCCTATATACCATATACATTTAATTTGTTATAATAATAGAATTGGAAATTGAGAAGATACAGTTCAAGGGGTTTTAGTGGGACATAGATAAAATTATTAGAATGGAACATTATTCGATTATCATTATGGATCAATTAATGATAAAAAGGATATTTCATCACACTCATAAAAAAATTATTTACAAAATATATGAATTTTTTTAGTATTTAATTATTGATTTATAGATTGAACAATTAATTATGGTATTATTTTACAATCACACTAATATTCATGGTGAGGTTGATTTTTGGGAGTCTATGATGTAGAGATACACCTTAGTGAGTCTAATGTGACCTATAAGAAATGTGTAGAGACTCACCAATTTTCATTATGTGAGTAATAAGGAGAAGAAAATCCTATGGGATCAATAGGAAATAGGAGTGAATTTAGGTGAGAAAATTCCCATATTAGAGATTATTAAGTATAATATTTGATATATGTGTCTTGATAATGGAATTATATATCCAAGAAGAATAGTTTAGGGATTATATAATCTAGATTTGGGTGGAATTATTTTACCAAAACCATGGAAGACTGGATGATGCTACCAAATATTAACTTGATACTAGAGTACGATATAGTGGAAAAGGATAATTGTCTTTGTAAGATGGAGGTATGAATGTTGAAATGAATTTTGTAGGAGTAACTCATATGAATAAGTAAAAATAACTAATCAATTTTTTAAAATGAATATTAAGAATAATCATATAGAAGTGTTAGAATATTATAGATGGATTGGATTATTAAATAGTAATTGGATGTTAAGGAGGCCCTATTACTGAGAAACTATTGAAGGCTTTGACCAGGTTGAGCATAATATATGAAAATTGATGGGTGGGGGGACTTTAAAAGAAATATAATGTTCAATAGAAATAAGGTCAATAGGTTAGAAATGTGTATAAATAAACAAGTTAGAAATTTTTACAATGCATTTTCAATATATATATATTTCATTAAATATTAATATTTTGGATTTATTGTTTCTATAATTGAAAAAAGAATATTGTATTTACCACACATTAATATTTCTTCATGTCTCTTAATGTTTTATTTATTTTTCAAATAGAAGTGTCTCCTTTGAATGATCTATCATATCAAGGATATTTAGTTAGAGACAATAGTTTATAGTTCCATCATTGAAATAGCGACATCACATGTTTACAATAACTGGATATCTCAACATTATAAGATATGATAGGATCAAGAATGGTGTTATTGAATTTCTAGGTTCTTTATAACTTCATTATAAACCATGATCTGTGTACACCCAATCCTTGTTCAAAGAAACATTTTTTTGAACAATTTCTTCAATTTACATTAGTTCCAAACTTCCCTTACTTAAGAAAAAGTAAATATAATGGCTTATTTATAGTGGTATAATCCCACAGGGTATTTGAGTTAATGAAGAAACCAATTTATATTCCAATTACTTTATTTTTTTAATTCAAGTTATGTTTTGATAAGAAATATTTTAAATGAATTGAAAGAATATATGTATTCCCTTGGGATATTGTGATCACCAAATGATACAAACTATTTGAACTAAAATTAACAAGATTAGGGGAAAATATCATTCCAATGATGTTTCTCTATATTAAAATAGAATAAATTTTTGGATCACAAGTAGTCATTAAATAACACCACACCTAATTCCTTGAGGATACATTTAAGAGACTATTAACACATATACCCCATATTGGTTCATTTCTAGCCTGTGATTTCATCTAAATACAAAACCCAAACCACCATAATTGGATTCTTTATCATATAAACTATTATGGGGCACATTCAACTAGATCACACAATTGGGCACTAATATATGCACATCATCAAACTAGATACACCTAAACTAATATATCCCATTATCAATTGTGTATGGAATACAATATCATCCATTAAGATACAAAGAATTATCTTATTACATGTCCATGATTAATATACACAACATATAATTGGGAATATTATTTTCAATGATTAACACCATGAAAAATATATGTTTTATAAATTATCTTGTATAAAATATATTTTCCGGGATAAAAAATCAATTTGACTATCCTGCCTTTCCCTTTTCTATGGAATCAAAATATAAATGACCAATTTATGTACCCCCATGATCTCCCTTATTTTAATTTATTATGTTTATTATTGGAATCATGAATAATATCTTAGAAAAATCACATGTCATTTGTCCATATTAGTGGGTTCCTACAGAGACATCTAATCAAGTATTTTATTTATAATAAAGACTTTTCACATTAAAGGATTATAAGAATATTTTCTAAGTAATCCCACTAAACTAACTGGACATGGTGAATTTACATAGAATGAATTTAAATAATGTTATATTAAAATCATTTAAATCATCTATCTTAGTCTAATAATTGATCCATTAACACTTATGGTCTACATATTATGAAAACGAAGAAACCTACCTTCACCTCACTAATCAATACAGACAAAACATAAAGGCAATCTCCCATATATTCCCCATGATAAAAATTTATTTAAACAATCTTCAAATAGTCAATTAAATAGAAACATAATGTTCATTGAATTAGTCCTTGTTATATAACATTTTTCTAAATGAAATAATAGTCATGAAGGTATAACCATTAAATGAACTATAGTTGTCATGGACGCATAAATTAAAAAGTACCTTTATTTACCCTTGATGCACACAAATAAAAGGGACATTATTAATCATGGATAAATTCAAATTAATGTAATATTCATTATAATTTTCACAAGACCAGAAGGAGTATTTCATGCCTCATTTTGTTAAAAAATCACAATTTTTTCTCCCAAATAATTTCCCCCCGATCATGGTTATAATATATTATATAAAACATATATTGTCTCATTGGACGATGATATATTCCAGAGCTTCCAACTATATGGATTTAAACCAATGATTATGTAAAAAATAAGGGGTATAAGTATAAAATCTAATATATATAGATGAAAAAATAATAATACATATAGATTTTTACATTGGAGAAAGGATGTAATTTATTCTACTAGTGATTTGGGTAAGTTGTATAGTTACTTAAAATTATTTCATGAATATTTTGTAAATAAATAAGAGTATACTTGATATAAAAAATAAAACCCTTTATGTTATGATCCATAAAATCATCATCATATTGCCGATGAAAAAAATATACGAGCCATTTGTTCATCCTAAGGATCTCCAACCTTTTACAAGTGGGTTCATTACTTAATAAATTGTGGAAAAAATGTTCCAAGAACAGATACAATGAGGTAAATCCTATATTCTCAATTGCATTCAAATTGTATAATACATTAAAATCATAATTTCAAATCTCTATAGAAACTACCATACCTAATTTAAAATAAGAAACAAATTATAGTTCAATATTTTTTCAATCAGCAGCCACGCCATATTGAATTTCTTCTCTTATCCTTTTTAATTCTCCATTTGATAACTAAATATCATCTACACAGTCTGTAAACATGGATGTCACATTAACACTAGAAGTATATATAATAATCTACGTTTCCACTATATCTAATTAAATATACATAAACACCCTCATCAGCTACTACTACACCATATATCTCATAACCATATATGATAATTTCCTTGTACGGAATGAAAAAACCCAAGTATTTCATTTATTTTGTGTTTTTGTTAGTTCAAAATTATATAATATATGATTTTATAAAAATTTCCTTTATATAATTTTGATAATCCTATATATTAAAATAATCATAAAAATGTTATAATCTATATAATCAATAATTTTTTTACCATAATGTCATGACATCCTTGCATGAAAACATGATCAATAGAATGCAACTATTCATAATGCATAGATTAATTATTCTAATGGGATTAATGGTTCATAGACCCATACACTATGATATTATGTCAATATATCCAAACACATCAAAAGAAACAATTAACTATTTCATTAAACACCATATACCCAACTCCTAATTTGGAATTAATATAAAGAGGGGTTTATGTGCACCACTTTTAAAAATAAAAAAACCTAGAACATTCAGATCAAATAAAACAATTCATCATTTTTGGTAAAAATTATCTTGGAGGAAGCTAATAATAATATATCTAAAATTAATAACAATTTACATCCTTTAATAAATTTATATATATATATTTTCAGTAAATTAATTTTTATTTAAAAATAAAAACTCTGTATTTATTTTTAATTAATATGTATTCTAGTTTTATAAGAAATGTTCCAAAACATATCACATTTGGAATCATAAATCAATATTTAAATGATATAACATACGAAATATGATTATATAATGTTCCCAGAGAATATATAGATAACTCCCTTTATTTTCCACAACTCATATATATATATGGATATTATCAAAAAATAGACACAATGTTATCTAAAAATGTTGGCAATTTTCCTTATTAATTAAAAAAACATATATGTTGTTCTAGTAACTTTAAAATCCCTTAGAAAACAAAGATATTGGACATATCGATATAGAAATTCAATTTTTTAAATATCAACTTCCTCAAGAATGTAAATATAATACCCTTGATGAACCCATGAAGATTGAGAATCCAATATGAAGTGATTTGAAAAAGGGATAGATGAGATAATTTCAAATGAATTGCAATAAATATATAATTAATAATTACATAATTGTTTGGATAAATCCAAAAAAATATTTCTAATGCTGTAATTTTGTAATAATTATGTTGGTTGGAGAATAATATGATTAATATAATTATTAAATATATTTCTTATTTGTAATGGTCATTTCATGTTATAATTTTTAATCGATTTATAAATGTTATAGAAGATAATTTGAGTTTTCTTACATGAAAATGAACAATTAGATTATTATTTATAAATAAGAACATCATGGTATCATAAAAATATTAATGTAGTTAATATGAGAAAATGGATATAGAATTAATCCATCATAAATGAATGTTTTCTTGGTCACGGTTTCATGCATGTCTTGTTAATTACAACCTAGACGAAACATTACTATGTGTATGTAAATTATTATTCCATGTTTTATAATTGAAATATTAATAAATGATATGGTTTTCATCTTATCCAATCGAATGGTGGATTTTATATTTCAGTTTTAGGAGTTATAGAAAATAAAATAAATATATTTAGGTAAGGAATAAAATCATATATTCCTATTAATAATAAAGAAAACACAAGTTTAATATAAGATCCTAGCCTTTACCAGGACCTTAAATTCATGTTTTTAGGTACATGACCATTTATATATGTATTTTAAGTATATATAATTACCAAGTTATGATTTAGGAGTTTCATAAGGGATTCATAATTTTTTTATCATTTAATAGAGGTGAATAGTTTGAGAATTGTTAATATAAACCATTCACCCCATCCAGGTAACCATTTATCTTGTGGAAGAAAGGACTCTAGCTCTGGATGGTTAATTCATGGTTTTTGAAAGACATGAATATGCATAGGAGAAATCAAGTGATAATGAGTAGAGGGGAAACGAACGATTGGATTAAAGTGTTTATAAGCATGTGTGCCAATCGTGTGATGGTTGGCATGTTTGTCCATGTACCCCAATAGTTCATTGTGCTATTTCAGATTTTAAAATCATTGATCTAATTTGAATTAATTCCCAATACCCATTTTAATTTTCAATGTTACAAAATATAGAATTCAATTTCCTTTTAAGGCTTCATAGATGATCCCCTTTGATTTGATAGAATGTTTTATGAGATTAAAAATACATTAGAGATCTACATTTTTTGATAAGTCACTTTTTTTCCATTCGGCCAAGATCTATTCATGTTATCTTTCCTGAATCATTATATCTGATGTACTATTGTTAGATCCATGTTTCATAATGGGAATTGCGATGTTTTATGGAAGGATGTATTAAAAAAAGGATATCCAAGACCATATCTTTAGGATTATTTTATGGATATGTTTTTTCACCAAAAAACCCAATGGTAGTTGTTCTATTTGAAAGCTAACACGTTATTGATAATTTTACTTAATTTTAGTTTTGGTGTTATGTTTTTAGGTTTTTAAATTGGTCTTATATTATAACATTAAATTTAATTCAAATGAATTTTTGAGACCATTCTCAAATCCGATTCGATCCATTTGAGATTGTAAGACTAGGAATAATGGAAACCCATGGGTCACACCAACTACCTTGAAATGATAATAATGGATTGAAAAGGTGGAATCATAGGGTTTATGAAATTAAACCAATTCTGATTTTTTATAATGTTAACTTCTTATAAATATTGTTTGTCTTAACCCTAAAAGGTTAACAAGTTATGAGATGATTCCTAGTAAATAGGTTAATTGGATAAGGGTCGAAAATATGTTATTTTTTATGATTTTAAATAAAATGGAATTCCATATTGATAATGGTTTAAAATGTTGTTATTAATGTTTAATATTAATATGAAAATGTGAACAATGTGATGTGGGCGATGGACTAATTCATCTCCTCTGTGGGTTTCCAGACTGATGCTACAGGCCCATGATGCATTCATGTGAAATGTTTCTGAAATAATTATACAAGTGTATGAATTTTTTTTTCTAGACTAATTATCTATGTACATTTGACAATGGTTTTTTTACTACTTCTCCAATTTCCAATGACTTTGGTGATAGAGTAACAATCTATGAATATATTATAATGATGCCGGACTGACACTCCCTGCATTTAGTATAGTGGTAACCTTACTGACTCTCCAAAGTACTAAAATTAAATTTGAATTAACTAAAATAATGAATGACCTTGAAATAATAAATTTTATAATACATAGATTTTTTTTTCAGACCCAATCATTGCATGAATTAGGTATGATTGGCTTGGGTTTTAACATGAACCCAAGGGCCACTATGGTTAAATATAGACTAATATATGTTAAACATGTTTTCTATTATCCTTTACATTCATTATTAATAACACATTATAAAATATTAAGACAAGATATTACTTTATATATCATTGGTGGAAGACTACAGATTTGTACTCACATTCTACTCAGGCCGCCAATTTGTACCCGAGAAGACTTCATGTTTCAAATAAATAATAGGGAAAATAACTATATTACAAGGCTAAGTTGGGATTCCGAATGAGTCATGTATGATGGAATTAGAAATGATTTTGGGACCCACAATAGAGTTCTCATTGTTTTCTTATTATGAGTTTTTAATTGACACTTCACACTTATATGGAATCATATGTATAATGAATAAGTTTATATCATTTACCATGTTATCAGATTATTCCTGTGATGCTTGGTATTTATTGTTTATTTTCTTATTATTTTGTATATTTTAAATAAATTTATACTAATGAATTGTTTTCCTAAGAGGGTATAGTCTTCCGATGTCACATATAAGACCATCACTTCTAGTCTATAAAAATTTCAATAAGAGGAGGCATGCTTTATCTCCCATAAAAAACTAGAATGGGGTACCACTATGTGGCACCAGGTTTAGGATGTTAAAAAGTGGAATCATATGGGATTTAGGTTTAGTCAGTTTATTATTTTGGAAATTTAGAATGGATACTAGGATGAGTTGGGTCTTGGTTATGAGGGGGGACCTAAGTTCCCTTGGTTGGATTGTTATTCTTGATTACTTGAATATTATTTCATATTTGGTGATGAACTTTTTTGTGATGTTATTTTTTAAGATATTTCTCTCATGGAACTATATGAAAAGAGAGTTGAGTATGTGTATATCATTCTGGGAACTCAATAATTTATGTGACATGAAACAAATTAGGCATACATGGAAAATGATGTTATGAGTTTTTTGTGGAAAATGAATATGAATTTCTATATTTGGTTAATTTAAAATATATGGTTCATAATAATGAAATTATAAAGGATAAAAGATATTGAAGGTTGTAATATAAATTTTTTAAACATGGTGTCTAATGATAGACTTATAAAAAATGAATTTATTTTTTCATGGTTTAGAAATTTAACAAGTTAGTGATGGTTCATGATAGTGAATGTGTCACCATTTTTACTATGGGGGTAGTGTATCTAGGATATTATGTTATAGAATTATATGAATATATCTCTTGAAAATATTTTAATGATGTTTTATGTTTCCATGGACATGTTTTTTGAATTTTAGATACATGTGTCCACAATAATACTTGTTAGTAGGAAGACCTTAGGAATTTTCTTGAAATGTGAATTCGATAGTGGGAGAAGATGTCTCAACAGATCTGATTGACGGGGAGGAAGATAAGTTTATTTAGAAAATCACACCCTTTATGTAGTTCATGGAAGGATAACTAGTGTGGGATGGAGACATATGTTTGATCTCTCAAGGGAGTTCTAGTTACAACACCCTCCCATGTTTACTGGAGAGGGTGGAACTATGGTAATAAAGTTATAGGTTTAGTCTATCATGAAAATCCTAGGTCATTTATAGAAAACTATATATTAAATGTCAAAATTATTGAACTACATGTTATGAGGACTAGTGATGTGTTGGTGGGATATGTATTCTCAAGAAGAGTCTTTGGAGGGAATGATATTGAAATAATTTTAGGAGATGTTAAAGGAACACTTTTACCTAGAGACACCTAGATAAGAGAGGGTAGAAGAGTTTATTTAGTTGACCTATGGAAGCATGTTAGTGATTGAATATGAAAACCTCTTCACTAACATACATTTATTTTTCCCATCATTGGTTGGAGATGAGGTAGCTGTGAAGATATACTTTTAGGAAGGAAATAAATGTGAGATTATGTCTTATGTTAATATTGTTTGATTGAATAGTTTTTACAACTTGGTGAACTAGGATATCATTTTTAGGGAACCGAATGATAGGTTCCCATAGAGGAAATGTGGTTTCAATTGGATGAACATGAGGTACATCTTTTGGGAGATAGAAGCACCGTTCTGAGAACACTTACTAGATAAGTGGAAAACAAATTATGTTGGGGGAAGAATTAATTAATTAGATCATTAATCATTTTTTTATCAGTGAGGTAGGTCAGTTCACATTCATATCATTTGTTATAGACCACCTGTGGAGTTCCAATCATGTGGTAGGACGGGAAACCAATAGTGGTTCAGTAGGAACCCCTGCTTGATGGGCAGTGATGGAGGTGTTCAACTGATCTAGAGTACTTTAATGGGGTATTATACACAGTACTAGTAAGGAAGTTGGAGTTCTACTGGCCAAGAAAGTTGGGGTAATAGACATGGTAAGATAAGACAAGTGAACCTATATCAGTAAAGTAGTGCAATACAGGGGACTCAGACTGGAACATAGGGATAGAGGGACATGTCAGTGCCAAGCAGTTTAACCTACACTTGTTGAAAGAAAGGCTATGACATCGATAATCAAAGGTAATACTATTTTATATTTTATTATTTCTAGTGAATGATTTGATAAAAGATCCCCACATTCATTTATATTTTTTATACTTATGAATGGGTTGAGTATGATGGTGTAGTTTGTGTAAGGGGGTATAACAATTAACACACTATTGGGAGTGCGGTTGAAGGAAATATATATATGAACATGATGTTCCCTTGAGTTTGGTGAGTATCATTTCCTTTGGTACCTTTAAATACCTGATATGTCAGTTTTCTACATGATCATGGGTATATATTGGTTGGTATTGTACTCAGACCATATCTATTATTACCATAGAAGATTTACCTTCATATCTATTGAGTTTGAATGATATGTTCATTGTGGGGAATGGGATATTTAGGTATTCTATGTGGGGATAGTTCATTAGAAAATTGGGGAGCTCATTTCCCTTACTACAATTATTATTTTTTGGATTAATTAGGTGTAAATAAGGATTTCTTTTCTCCCGTAGTGGATCGGTTTTAGGATGTGTTTCCCAAGGACCTTATAGGGATTCCGCCTGAGAGGGATTTTGTGTTGGAAATTGAGTTGATTCATGGAGATGAACTAGTTTCCAGTACTCTTTACCAAATTTTACCAAGGGAGCATCAGGAACATATGAATCATATGGGGTATTTGGTGAATAAAGAAATCATCCATCCAATTACATCACAATTGGGTTATTCAGTCATGTTTTTCTTAAAATCTAATCAAATTTTGTGCTTGTGCATCAATATCTGGAAGTTCAATAGGATAATAGTAAATAACAAGTATCACCATCCATTTAATGATGATATTTTTGACTAGATTATAGGTTATTTTTTGTCATGAAATATCTATTTGAGGTTATGCATTCTTTAGCAGAGAGCGGAACCTTCTAATATACCACAGACTACATTTAGGAGAAGTTATGACCTATATGAGTTCTTTGTAATGCCGTTTGGATTCAAAAATTCCACTAATATGTTTATGACATTAATGAACCAAATTTTCCACCCATACATAGATCATTTTTTTATTGTTCTAATAAATGATGACTTGGTGTACGCCTAGACTCATGACGATCATTCAAACCATCTTGAAATCATATCGAGTAAACTGAGGTAGAATAGGTTATATGCAAATATATAAAATTGTAAATTATATATTGATAAGGTATATTCATTGGTCTCATCATCTATATAAAATTATTCTAAGTGGGTATTGAGAATGTTCAGGAAGTTGACTCTTGGTAGAATCTGAAGAATGTTTGGGATATCTGATGCTTTTTCAGATTACCCAGATATTATCATAGATTCGTCAAAGATAATTTTCAATTTTCACCACCTATTACAAGATTATAAAATAGTGGTATCATGTTTGAAAGATATGGAGTATGATATAACTCTTTATAGGAGTTAAACAATTATTTTACCGCTGTACACCAATTTTGATCATACCTGATTTTGGAGAGAATTATTGAATTTTTTGTGATGCATTTGAGATTGGACTTGGGGAATTGTTGATGTAGATCAATAAAGTTTTTCTATATGGATAATTTTAGTGTAAGTGACATGAATGATATTACCCTAAAATTGATCTCAAGTTGTCTGTAGTGGTCCATTTCTTAAAGTATCAGTTCCATTACATTTTGGGTGATGCATTTATTGTGTATACTGACCATAAAAACCATATATACATATTTCCTCAATATGAATTGAATATCTTGTAGAAATGATGAGTTGAGTATATTCAACAATTTGATTTTGAGTTTTCCTATATACCAAGGAATGATAATAGTGTTGCTGATGCTTTAAACTGAAAGACACAAACATGGGCTCTCTAGGAGTTCAGTTTTGAGTGGAAAATAATGGACATGATGGACGAGATGCACAAGGATGTTGAGTAGGAGTGGAAATAGATCTAACTCGTTACCTTCTGTGTTGAGTTTACACTCCTGATCCTGATAAAGGAAAGTACATGGTGGAACTGAAAATTACCTTACCGGTAGAAGCCATTATTTTAGTACTGCTAGAGATTGAGACAATAGGGACTGAAAAAGTTACATTGAGACACTCAGATTTATTGGGAGTTTTGGCCATAAAGTGGATGACTTTGGTATTGATTTCAATTTTGAAAATAAAATTCTAAATTACCTAAAATAATGTTTTTATTTAAGAATTAAAAAATTTATTATTTGAATGTAAATTATTAAGAATGGAGGTTCAATGGGTTTTCTCTAGTGATAGATTTTATGTTTTTTCTTCTTTAAAAAAATTCATATAAAAAATTCAAGATACATTCGAAACAAGTGGTAAATCCCATCAATAATTTAAAATTTTAATCCTTACACAATTTCAAGTCTAATATCCAATTCAATTATGAGATAAATTACATGAAAATTCCATGAAATTGGATCATAGCAACACTAAAAACATGTCGTTCTTAAAGTTGGAGAAGATGATGAAAAAAATAATTCAACCAATAGAAATCATAAATTAATTAACATATTAAAATATTAAAGAACAAAAAATAACATCCAATTCATCCCCTTGATACTCCCATTGATCATCCCATAAGATATATATCCCTCTATTTATGTTATTCTCTCAATGGAAGCTGGAAGTAGACTCATGATGGCAGAATTGAAGAAGGAAAACAAAGAAATAACAAACACCCTGTCATTGTGTGAGGGATTTGACAATTTTTTGTTTGAATAAATTCACACCATGATATAATGATATTAATGTGTTAATTAAAAGATAATAAAAAAGGAATAATATTGTGAAGAATAACTTTTTATTATGAAAGTATGATAATTAAAAAAAATACACGAGAAAAAATAATGATGTGATTATAAAATGAAAGCATAAAATTATAATGGAATAAATAAATATTCAACCACTAGTTACTTCATTAAAAACCCATATATATAAATTTTTGGGACTTAGATTTGATCCCCATTAATAAATTCCGTCCAATTTAATTTGGATTGTGAAATGTGGGTGAGAAATTAAAGAAAATTTTACTTTTCAATGTTCACTAGACAATTCAGACTAGATTCATCCCTCCTTTTTAGAGTTCAAATATTTCATTTAATGTGGAAAATTATATTATGGTAATATAAGAGAAATATATTATTGCTTCATTCCTTTAACATATTTTAAAACTTATTTCCAATTGGATAATCCATTATGATTTTATGCTTAAAATAGTGGGATGATTTTATCAGACCTAAAATCCGGACCATAATTTAATCCTCAAATTAGGTAATAAGTATAACCTTGAAAACATTAGAATTATCTCTAGAAACAATTTAATTAAATTAAACCATAATTTTTTCTATATAAAATATAAATTTTTAGCTTCATTGGGCTTGAATTTTGGGCTCTAATTTGATTTGATGGGCCTAAGGCCCATTGTGCTTTGATATGTAATTTCTGCATCAATGCTCAAAAACATCTATCATACCTTGTGATTCATACACTTATCCTAAAAGAAAAAATATTACTCTCAATGTGATCGATACTATCTGAAAATATCAAATTCAAATATTACAAATAGTTATTCCCAAAATATTATGATTAATTTGTCCAAAATTGAACCACATTAAACATGAATTGTACAATGATGTGAAATGAGGTTCAAATCATAAAATTCAATAAAACTAGTGTTTATGGAAATTGAAACACACGAATATTAAAATATAAAAAACTAATATTAGCCTCCTTCAGTGGCTAATCACCCCACCAACATGATTTTTTATTTTCCTGAGAAAAAATAATCTAAAAAATATGAAGTTGAAATCCATTTTTCAACAACAATTTATCAATTATATTTTCACCAAAATACATCATGAAGAAAAATTAATCCTAGAAAAATTATTTAACACAATATAGGTTCATATGAATATACCAAATCCCAATCACATTCCTTTGTTCAAATTCATTGACACATTTCATTCAATTTCCACTAAGCATGATGATGTATTGTGCATCACAATAGATATGTGGCCCATTTTCTTGATCAAGGGGAAAACAGAATTTCTAGTTGGGGATCAAATTTTTCCATAATATGAGTATCAAAAAAATTTATCACTTTTTTTTAACCTCACTAGAGATGAAAACCTTACTCTAGGAAGAACAATTATGTAGTAATGATCCCTAAGTGTCGAATACCACACATTTTTCAATTATATGTTCTACAACAGAGATTTAAATCCCATCTATGGGCAAGAAAATTTTGGAGCCATAATCCCCAAGTGTTGAGTGCCACACATTTGGAAAAAACATTTCTCTATGTTGTCACTTTTTAATATTTTTTGGATATTGAAATTAAGATAAAAGTTTCACCAAACACTATGATATGACTAAATGGATCTAAAAAATAAAAATTACAACCAAAATCCAATCTATATGAATTTTAAAAATTTGATTATATGGATTAAAGGTTTAGTAGTGAAGAATCACACCAACCAACTATACTTTCCCAAATATATTCTCATGATCATAAAAATCCATCAAACGCATAATCAAGGAGTTTAAAATTATATAAAATTAATCTTAAGATTTTTAAATTTTTATTATCTGGTTTATGGATAAAAGTATTTTTCCTTAAAACAACAAAAATATTCATCAAAACACATATTTTAACTCTCGCCTATATTAAATGAAAATTCCCTCAGTATTGAAAGAGAATGGAAGAGATATATCACAAATGGGATGAAAGAGGTGTAGATGTGAGTTGAATTGAAATTATGAAAAAAACCTAGTTCAATATTGATGACCCATTAATAAGCAATTTATTACTTTGGATACATGTCACACGATTCTTGAAAATAATTGAAGTTAGGATTGAATTATGGAAGGAATTCATTGCATTTCCAAATAATAAAATGATTTAGCAGCTAAATCTCCCACATAAGAAACATTATATCACATTATAAACCCAAATGGAGTTCTCATATTAAAAAAAATAAGCACAAAATATAACAAAAAATGAAGAATCAACATTTCCTCTTAGAAGGTGCTTAGTTTAAATTCATTAGCTTGGCAAGGACCTCTCAATGTACCCAATGATCAATTTAATCATTTTAAGAATTATATTGTTCAATAATTTCACAAAAATGATATTTAGTCCCACATGGGGTTGGAAATAAGGTTTTAAAATCGATTCAAGAAAAATTCTATAGGTTCCGCTGAATGATTTAATCATGTGAATATTGAAATGGGTCCATCCAATTGCATTCCAAATTGAAAATAAGTCATCAAGGAGAATTTTCAATTTATTTTCATCACGAGAGGATGGAATGATGAAATAATTTTTTTGATTATCCCTTATGACAAAACACATCAAAGATGATATATGGAAATTTAATTTGGGCTCGGGTTGGATAAAAAATCCATACAAAGGTCAAGACATTTAATTGAACTCAGATTCATTATCAAAGTATCTCAACATAATTTGTTCCTTATGAATAGAAATTTCAATGGCCAAATTTTCTATATGAGTGTCAGCAATGGGAATGAACATGATGTTTTTGATTTACCCCAGGGTTCCATTCATAGGTGATCTTGAAAATTTTTGAACCAATATAAAAATGATTCAACCCATGTATAAAACTTTCCCTCACATGAATAATTAAAATCAATTTCATCAAAACATAGAATTCCTTCAAAAATTCCATTTAGTTCCACAGGTTGAAAATAGATATTCCCAGAAAAAATATCCTTATTTTCTAGATATTATCTCTTATATTCTAAAGCTATTTTATAGTGTTTTCTTATGATTCTGAATCCTTTTATGTTTTATGAATAAATTATTCTATTGTTCTATTTGATTTACAACTCTTTGAAATAATAATATATTTTATCTTTTTATGATAGGCATGTGTGTAATGAGATTATTCTATAAATTTTTACTAATGGAAAACTAGAGTGGGAATGGGTTATGTAATCATTTAAAATATTTTTATTTATAATATCAATGATGAATCTTCACAATTAATCTTATCATTTTGTTAAATAATTTTTCAAGAATTTGTTGGGGATCGGGCTATATATGTTTTTGGACATTAGGGACATCCATAGGATTTATATCTCAAACCATCTTAGAATGGGTTAGAAATTTATCCTTTAATCATTCTTCATCCCAATGAATTCATAGGATGTTAGGTATAGGGTAATCATTAAGGAGTTTATTAAATAATTCTCTTTTAAGAGGATTCCCAATATAGATTTTCAATTTTATTCTAGTCCAAGTATATGATGCATTAATTTTTATGATACTCCATTGGAGTAGATACAATTTAGGGTTTTATATTTTCATGGCATATGCAAAATGAAATGGAAAAATATTAGAGATATGAGGGTGATAAAAGAGAATTTTGGATGAGAAAATGATTCTAGTTAATATGATATCATACATAGGTTACTGGTAATAGAACCAAAATTTTGTGACACCCACATTTAACCTATAGGTATTATAGTTATTTGTAGTATAGGTAGAAATTAAATCCATATAGACTAAAAAAGTAACATTGAAACCCTTATATTTTTTTGGGGTTTTGGCTATGAAGTTAGTGACATTTGTATTGATTTCAATTGTGAATCTAAAATACTAAAGAAACTAATAGAATTTTTAATTAATAATGAGAAAAATAATGATTTTAACTAAATCAACTGATGAATATGATTATATCTTATGTTGTTACAAGGGAAATATTGGATGTATATATTTTCTTGGATAATCTAAAACCACTAATTCAAGATGCATCCCAATAATGAGGTAACTCCCTGAAATCATTCCACAATATAATCCATAGAAAACACCAATTCTAATAACCATTTCACATATATGATAACCTAAATGATAATTCCATTGAAAAAGATCATACAAGAACTAAAAATCTGTTGTCATTAAAGTAGGTGATGAATAAGAAAAATATTACTCAATGAATGGAAATCATAATAAAATGATCTGAGTTAAATATTATTAAAAAAATAAAATCACTTATAGCCCCATTCTTCTATATTAGATCAACCCATAATAGTTTTATCCCTCCATTTATGATATTCTGTCAATTGAAGTGGGAATTAGACTAATGAGGGAGGAATTAAACAAGTAAACGAAGAAATAATAAACACTCCACCATTGTTTGAGTAATTGCACAATTATTGGTGAGAATAAATTCACACCATGATTCAATGATATCAAAAAATTAAAGAAAATGAATAATTATTAAATAACAAGATTAAGAATACATTTTATTAATAAACTAAGGCCATCCAAGAAAATAATACCTGATAAAAAATAAAGATGCGATTAAAACTGAATTTGTACATTTACAATTGAAATAGTAAAACACCCCCCCCCCAAATTCCTTCACCACCACACCATAAATATGAAATTTTTGGTCCTAGGTTCGAGCCCTAAATAATAAATTTTATCCCATTAAATTAAAACTATAAAAGGTGTGAAAGAAATAAAAATAAATTAGGCTTTTCAATGTTAATCACAAAATTCAGACACGATTCATCCACATTTATGGTGTCCCAATATGACATTGAAGATGACCAAATTTTTTATGGATGTAAAATATAGTTATCTTCGACTAAGTTTCTTCTAATAAAATTAAAATTTTCATTTCAATTTGATCCTAAATTATTATTTTTAGATCAAAATGTTAAAATTATATTATGGGACATGAAATCTGGCCCATAATTTAATCCTCAATTGAGGCTCTTTATATCAAATTGAAAAAATAAAATTTAGATCTATCAATATTTTAATGAAATGATCTACATAATTTTCTCTATTAATAGTTAAAATTTCAGATTTTTTTTTGAATTTTGGGCTCCACTTTTATTTGATAGACCTATGGCCCATTATGCCTTGATAAAAAATTTATGCATCAATGGAAAATAATGCCTATATTTCATTGTGATTCATCCATTGATCCTAAAATAAAAAATATTTCACACAATGTGATCAATAATAAATTCAAAAAATATCTAATTCAAATAATCAAAGTAATTAATTCACGTGTTGATGCTTAATTGGGGCCAAATTGATCCCATTTAAATATGAATTTCACAATGATATAAAATAAGGTTCAAATAATAAAAGTTAGTAAAACTGGTGTTTATGTAAATAGAAACACGTGAATATTAAAAAATAAATTATGAATATTATCCTCATTCAGTGGAAAATAAAAAAGTATGAGGATCTTGAGTGTCTGTCATTGTGGGTCATTTTTGGAGGTTGAGATCCATATCAAAATTGCATTATAGGTGAGAATGATATCATCTATTCTTAGAATCATGTTATTGTACATACATGTATGTAGGGATAGATGATGTGTGAGTTTGACACATTTATTTGTGTGGTGTACCATAGTTTGAAAAACATTTATCATGATATTCATAGATGATTGTGTTGTTTAAGAAAGATAAATGAGATTGCATGTTTTGTGACACGATGCTACACCTGTTATCAACTGAATTTCAATAATCTGTTAACTTTCAGGATTCTATAACCTTTTCCCATTCCATAGTGGAAATGAGATGATGGTCTCATGGATGTTTTTTTTATTAATTTTATGGAACCTTTAATAAAATTACATGATATAGGTGATTCTGGACCAATTGTCAAAAGTGACCCATTTCTTTCCAATCCCGGGAACATTCAATATTGATAAATTAGGAAACATGTATATTCAAGAGATAGTGCATTTTGATGAGGTACCATAATGTATAGTTCCTTATTATGATCCAAAATTTAAATTTTTCCTCACTCATGTCTTGAAAAAATCACAAGGTAATCATGTGTTTTTCTTTACATCCTTTCATCCATAGGTAGAAATGCAATCAAAACTTAATATTCAGGTTCTAGATGACATGATGTAGGAATTCTTACTAGATTTTAGTGGGTCTTGGGAGACACACATTGCACTCTTTTAATTTTCCAATAACAATAGTTATTAGGATACTATTCAGATAGATCCATAGGTGTCACTATATGGTATCCATTTAAGATCACCTCTATGTTGGATAGTGAAGGGTGAGTTAGAGTTTTTGGGACCGACTCCCTTGGAGGAGATATCAAAAATTGTGAATTTGATTAGGAAACATATATAAATAGTTTAAAGTATAAGTAAGTATTATGGTGATTGATGATGTAGATCACTTGAGTTTTCAGTGGTTGGTTGTGTGTTCTTTCAGCATTCATAGAGATTGGGTCATTGTTATATTTTGAAGTAGGGTAATTTTCCAACTAGGGTTTCACAAAATTTTAATATTGTGGAGAGGATTATACCAGAGGTTTATATATTTTCTCTTACACATAGGCATAGTGTAATAAGAAATGAATTTTCATGTACCCCAAATTCATATGTATCACCCCAACCACTTTCATGTGATAGATATTGATGATTATTATCTGGAGGATGATGTGTCTAGTGAGGATAATCTAGTTCATGTTAAGGGGAATAATGATATTGTTTTGTGGGGAAATATTTTTTTGTTGGTCCATGTTTTGTGGAATAATTTCCACATAAAATATGGGAAATGAGAGGAGGAAATTGATATGAGGACCTAGTGGCTCAATCCAATCACCTCACATGTTTATTGATGATTGGGAGTATATCTCAAGAATGAGTTGTTATAAGGAAGGGATATTGTATGTTCCCAAACGTTATCAAGACCTTCTTTTCACCTTTTTAGGTTATTAACACTTTATTTATGTATATTAAGTATATATAATGATTGGGTTATGATTCATGAGGTTCATAAGGGTTTTCACATTCTTTGGATCCTTTTATAGAGGTGTATAGTTTAAACACTTTTAATATAAACTGTGCAACCCATCCACGAAACTGTGTGGCTTGTGGAAGGAAGGAATATAACTATTCATGGTTTAAATACGGGTTTTCTATGAATTTTTGAATCACTAGGGGAAAACATGGGATGCTTAATATCGTGGAAAATAATGGTTGGTTCAAAGATTCTATAACCATGTGAGCCATCTATGCAAGGAGTTTCCTTGGGACAATATATTTTTAATAGATTTCTCTAACCATGCACTCTAACCATGGAACATGAAATATTATATTCTAAAATCATGGATAAATTAATAATTACATCCATGGACCCATTTTAATTCCATAATCTTCATTAATCACATATTTCATTTCCTCTCAAGGCTTGAGAGGCGATCCCCTTTTATTCGAGAGAATGTTTTATGTGATTCAATGCCTATTGGAGAATGAGATTCATTAGAAAGTCTCCATTTTTGGATTTACTTTCTAAATATATTATTATTGTATTTCCCAAAACTATATATATAATACAGTGTGGATATAGCTATGTTAATTAATTGTAGTTGATATATTTTATGGTTGGATTTATTGATGGAAATAATATCCAATCCTATATCTTAAGGATAATAACATCATTCTTCATTTTCTTCCATGACCCAAAGGTAGATGGTCTATATTAATATTCCCATAGTAATTATAGTGATATTTTGTTGTATTCATTCCATTTTTCATTAATGATGATTATTTTTTTACAATTTAAATATAAATTGAATTCCATTGAATTTGAGGGACCCTACTCGGATCCCATTGGTTCCATTAGATATTATGTAACCAGGCATGATGAAAACCCATTGGGTGTGACAATTTCCATGAAATTTTAATTATAGTGAAATGGGATTATCATAAAAGGATAACGTATATTTTTACATGACTATTCGTTACAAAACTGTAACACACACATCAGGACTATAATAGTTTAGTTTATTTGGTTCCACGGAACACAATACTCTTAATTATTTAAATATTTTCAATGTCTCCCATAAAGATATTTTTATGTACTCTTCATATATATACCCTAATTAAAATAATTCACAATAACATGGGGAATTAAAAAATAAGAAAGGTTGAGATTATATGCTCATTAAGGGTAATCAATGTAGATACGTAAGAATAACATGACGATAAGTGTATCATAACAAGAGAAAATAATATTGAAATCCAAATCCCACCCATCAAAGATCATAATACTAAGGCATGGAATAAATATTTTTGCTTCATAAGATATGAATACTAAGTAAATAAAATAACCTATTACATGAGAGAACATCATTGGATTAATAAATATATTTTTGGCTTAAACATTTTCATAGAAAATCTTATGTTAAGGCTACCCACCAAGACATTAATAACATGTTAGACTTGGGATAAACACCCATGTACCTTCTTCGGTCTTAGGATAACCACCGATGTACCCTATCTTTAGGCCTTGGAAATCTACCCATGTATATTCCTTTTCATTCTTTGTATAACCCTTCATGTACCCTTCTTTTCAAGTTTGGGAAAACCACCAGTGTACCCTCATTTTTGGGAATGGGATAACCATATGTAATCCATATGATTCTATAATAATTTTATTAACACCCAATTCATTGGAGAGAGATATTGGTCCCACCCATAATGTAATGAAAATATTACATATGTTTGAGACAATATCATAAAACATTTATCATATCGTAGTCCATGAAATGAAAATGGATTCACAAACATTTATTCATATTATAACTAGTGTAAATGAGACAGGTTTCATAATAATTTCATCATTTCATCATTGTATATCCCATTAATAAATAATTCTTCTTGAAAAGAATTCTATCATGGTATAACTCATGGAAGAGAAACATGATTTATAAACATCATTTCATAATAAACCATTCAATGAAAGAATAATAATGTTATCCTTGGATCATAAATCATGTAAAGTATAGGTAACATCAACATATTCCATATTAGTTGGAAAATTATTTTGAAATATTATTTAATATTTTTTGAGGAAAATAATTTTTTCTCAAAAATAATTTTTTAAACATAAATCCTTTTTGGATATCTATTTCTTTGAAAATAACCTAGATATATTATAATGGATGATTTAAAAATAATTTAAAACATTTCATGTGGAAAATAATTTTTCTTTGAAAATTACTTTTTTAAAACATAAAATAATTTTGAGTGTCCACTTACTTGAAAATATCATTGAAATCTTATAAACTAAGATTTAAAATTCATTTATAATAATTCATGAGAAAAATATCCCTTATACTATGAAAAAAACATATTGATGAATAATATTATGGAAATTTGTTAATTTGAAAATAAACATGAAAATTTATGAAGTAATCATAAAATAAAGTAATAGTAATAATGATAGTAAGTTTATTTCATGACATATATGTTAAAAATATATTCCTTTCACATTTTCTCTAGAATCCATAAGAGAATTGTTTGGAAAACAAAATTAAGATTTCTTTAAAAAGAATTATGTAAAAAAACAAACATGGGTAAAAATAACTTTTTAAATTCATGGTAGAGTAATAAAATATTTTTGAAAACATTTTGGAAAACATGGGTTTGTAAGAAAACATATTTCTTACTGAAGAGGGAAATAATGTAATTTTTTGTTAAACAATTCATGACTACCAATTGGTGAAAATGGTATTATTAATTGAAAATATCACGAATAAATAGATTAGAAGGAAATTAATAAGTTTCTTAATGTATGGAACACAATATTTTATAACCGAATACGTAATCATAAATAATATCGGTAAATGTTGATATTGAAACAAAAAATCATTACCACTTTGGTAACATTGAATCATAATACCCACAAAGTAATAAAATCTAATGAAATACAGAATATTAAAAAAATAAGGATATTGATGATATAATATGTCGAAGGTGAAGTATATATACCTAAAAAATAATATAGGTGCGTAACATAACATATGTCTCAATGATGAAAAATTGAGGCAAAAATCCCTTACCGTTTTGGCGGCTTTAAAACTATAAACCATAAGAGATATATATCCCCTAATGGATATGTAAATACAAATGATTTTAAGAATAAGAATAATAAAATAAATTATTTGAAAGTATATAAACCAAATTAATGATAAAATTCTGAATATTAATGGAGTCTAACAGACAATAATAAGTGATATGGAAATCCCTTACCTTAAGCCTTGATTGTACACATTCAAACATCCTCTTCTTCAGGTATCCTCAAGAAATTTGCTTAAAAATCAATACTAGGTTGGATTTATTCCCTAGATAATGATTCTAGGACACGGTTAGGGGTAATGGTATGTGATTTGGGTCAGGAGTTTAGGAACCAAAAGGGTATTAAAGTGTTAATGAAAGAGGTTAATATGTGTTATTTTATAAGTGAAGTGAGTGGTACAGTAGTAATTATCTTAAAATAAAGAATTCCACCAACATTTTCTTTCATTTAAAAAAGGAAAAAATGGATTAATATTAATCAAATAATAAATAAAAGTTAATATAGATATAAAAATGGTTTTGGACATGTTTTGGGTCATTTATTTCCCTTATCATTTTACTTTAACCCAATGTAAATATATTTTTACCTTAATCGCGGTAAATACTTTTTACTGTTTTTACTTTTAATTATATAAAAAAATTATATTTATATTATTATAAAATATAAATTATGATCATTCAAATTATTTAGTCCATATTTATAAACTTAATTCACTGAATTAGAAAATAATATTTTATAATTTATCCCACAGACGCAATGAGAAAACAGGTTTTTAAAGAGAAAATGTTCAAAAGTTTAGAATGTTTTTATATCAAAAATTACTATGAAATTGACTAAAATTTCCTAGATAGTATTAATGTATGTTATTTGAAGTTAGGTTACATTAAAAATAATATAAAAAATTATTTAACATTATAAAAAATTTAAATGAAAAATGAATTTTTCAATTAAATTTCAGTGTTTTTCACTATTTATAAAAAATAAGGCTTTTCAGAAAAATCACAAATATTCAACCTAAGATAAACTTGAAGTTATGATTTAAAGAATTATGTTAATTTCATAACATTTATTTTGTAAATTTTAATTAAAAATAATTTTATTTTTATTCCAAAAAAGACAAATATGTTTTTTGAGAAAATTTTATGTTTGAAATAAATAAAGACTTTACCAAAAATTATGTATTTTATTATCAATAGTATCTCATTATATAAAACCAATATAATTAATATATTAGAAAGCTATTTATTACTATAAATATCTCAATGTTCAATGGATTGGTTCTAAAAGTCGTTCGTAAATAACTTTATTATTAATATGTCATGGTTTTTTTAAAACATAGTGTTTTGAGTAATGCAAGCTAACCCCGTGTCGTGTGTAGCACTAGCATAACATGGTTTTGTTTATAATGCAAAATATCAATGAAATTTAATTTATTATAAATAATAATAATTCAAGAAAACTCAGGGTGTTACATTCTACCCCCATAAAATGAATTTCTCCATCATCGTTTGACACTTTGGTAACAAAACAGAGGATACCCCTACCTTACTTCAGACTCAGGTTCCCAATTAGCTTCCCCAGGCTGGTGGTTTTACTAAAAAACATTAACCTGGTGAGTGGTCTTGTTTCATAGAACTTTCTCTATTTGATCCAGAATCTATATTTGTTATTCATCATAATAAATTTCATTATTTAGTGGTATTTCCCATGAGTTCCGTAAATTTGATAGATTAGGTATGTACTTACTTAGGAGTGATACATGAAACACATTTTGAACATGTTAAAGTTTTTGTGGTTGCTCAAAAATATATTCTTATATCTCGATAGTATCAATTATTTTTGTGGTTTTGATATATATATATATATATGGATTAGTTTTTACCTTCATTCTTCCATGGAGAAATTTATAGAATGACCATATTACTAGATTCAAATTGTAGTTCACATCAATGTTTATCAGTATAAAATTTATATCATATTTTTTTAGTTCATATATGTTGCTGAATGGATCCAACCTTTGATGTAATCTCATCATCTTTCTGCGGCCCCAATAACTTTCTTTACGTAACTTCATTATCGTATATTGGATTTTGACACTTTATTCAATAATGGGATTCATAAGAATCCTTATGAATCCTCATGTGATAATTCCCTTCAAAGACATGGTATTAAGCCCCTATTAAAATGATCAAACTTACATTCTCATCCTAGTTTTCAATGATTAAAAAATCCATTCCTATGGTACCAACAATATAAGCATAGAATTATCATACATAGATATCACATATTTCCAGATGAATATTCATTACAATACAGAAATACACTCATGAGTATCATAATAGTTAAGTGCCACTAGATTCTACAAATATAATCTTCTTAATTACTAAAATATCTTCAATGTTTTCCATAATGATCTTTTAATTATTTAGTCTTCATAGACATAACCTACATAAAAAATTCTTCACAAACTAGGGATAGAAAACATAATAAAGAGAGATATTAAATTCTCAATAAAGTTAAGTAAGGGATATACGTAACTGTAACCTGAAAATAGGGGTATGCGAATAATATCATAACAATTTAAAACCATACCCAGCATATCAAAGATCATAATCTTGAGTCATGTAAAAGGGTATTGATGATCATAAGACATGAATCATAAATAAATATAATATCATGATTCCTGAGGTCATATCATTGGAAATAGACATATATTTTTGGAATAAACATAAGAATAGAAAATATTATGTCCATGATACCCATCAATACATTTATAACATGTTAGGTTTTGGCTAACCACCCATGTACCTACTTAGGGATTGGGATAACCACCCATTTACCCTATTTTTTGGGACTTTTCTAACCACCTATATACCCTTCTTTTTAGGCTTGGGATAACCACTAATGTACCCTCTAATCCCACCAAACATTTATCATTACACATTTAATTAGAGGGAGATATATGTCCCACCTATCACATAATAAAAATCATAAACTTTTGTGCCACAATATCATAAAAGAGTTATCATATAATAAACTATAAAACATAAATGGGTTCCAAAAACAATTCAATATATCATAACCTATGTAAAAGAGACCTTTTTACAAAAAAAAATCATCATCTATCACAATATATCATATTAAAAAGATATTTGTTTCATAATAATTATATCACGGTATAACCCATGGAATAGAAACAGGTTTTATTGACATCTTTTAATAATAAACCGTTTAGAGAAGAAATAATAATTTTATCCTTGATCAATATCCCTAGTAAAAAATATATAACATACATGTATCGCATTTTGAAGGAAAATTATTTTAATATATAATTTAAATGATTTATTGAGGAAATTATCATTTATTTTAAATTCATTTATTTCAACCTAAATCCCTTTTCAATTCCATTTCATTGAAAATAACCTTGAATGATTATAATGGAATCTCTTAAAAACATTTAAAATATTTATTTTAAAAAATAATTATTATTTAAAAATAATTTTATTAAACATAAAAACTTTTTCAAAGTCCATTTATTTTATATTTAACTTTAAAAGTAAGTTTTTTGAAATACTTTAAGACATTTTTCAAGGGAAAATCATTTCTTCTTTGAAAAAAACTTTTTTTCAAATAAACAATTTTTAAAATAGTTCTATTTGAAAATAAAATAGTAAAACTATAAAGTATTATTAAAAGAAATTAATAAAAATGATGACATAATGTTTCAATCATATAGTACATGTTAAAAAATTTTCATTAACATTTTTGGTAAAATACAAATGATAATTGTTTAAAAAACTACATTAATATTCCAATCAAAAAAATTTAGTTTAATGTAAATAATGGGAAAAAATATCATTTCAAAATAATAGGAGTGTAATAAATATTTTTTTAAAACTTTTTTTGAAAATATAGTTTTAGAAAAATATGTATTTCAGAATGAAGATATAAATAATGTAGGATTTTCAAAAATAGTTTTCTCAATAATTTTAATTACTAATGAGAGGGAAATGGTACTATTACATGAAAATATCCTAAAAAAAGATATTAGAAGAAAATCCCTTTCTTGAGGGTGAATTATAATATATTATCATTAGAAACATAATCAAAAATAATATTGATAAACAATGATATTTTGATATAAAACCATTAACACTTTAGTAACTTTGAATAGTAAGACCCATGAATGAATAACATAAAACCAAAAGTATAATATGGGGAAAAGAAATGGATATATTATATATCAGGTAAAAGGGGTTTTATATAAACCTCATAAATAATTATAAGTAAATAACATTATAATTTTTCAAAGGAGTAATATTGAGATAAAAATCTTTTACCTCTTTTGTAACATTGAAACCATAAACCCACTGAATAATGGATACTCAAATGGATAAGTAAATCCAAAAAACCTTAAGGATATAAATCATAGAATACATAAATATAATGTTCTGAATATATATTATGTCTATAATAAAACATAAAGGGAGATTAATATCACATACCTTAAACCATTACTCCAGTCGTACATGTTCAAACATCCTCTTCTGCAGGTGTCCAACTTAAAATTATACCAAAATCTGTATTAGTTTGGATTTATTTTCACACTAAGGCTTCTAGTTTTAGGGGATGGAAGTGTGGATGTTATTTTTGAAAGTATTTTCTAACCCAAACGGTTGATAAGGTGTTATGAAGAGAGTATAAGTGGTGGTCATTTCTAAGTGAAGTGAGTGGAACACATATTATTATTTGAAATGAATGAATTAAACCAATGTATATTTCTTTTAAAAAAGATCCAAAATAATTTTTTCATGAACCTAAAAGGAATAAAGAAAAATATTTGTATCTAAGGGGAGTTTTAATACATTTGGGGAATTTTTGTTCCATAAATTTTTAATTTAAACCCTGACAACTAAATTTTTACCATAACCATGAAAATAGATTTTTAATTATTTTACTTTTTAATTTGGTAAAAAATTAAGTGAACATATTTTATAATATATATTTTTTGATTCAAAATATGTATTCAATTATACATAATTCCATTCATATAAGTGGAAAATTTAAATTTTCAATTCATCCCATAGATGTGGTGAGAAAATGGGGTGTTTTAGAGAAAATGATACAAATTTTACAATGTTTTTATATAAAAATTAAAAATAAAATTTACGCAAATGACATAAATTAGATTAATGGATGTATAATTAAAATTAATTTAATTTAAATATAATTTAAAATATAATTTAACTCTATAAATAAATTATACAAATAAGTCAGTTTTCAATTAAAATCCCATGTTTTCTATTATTCAAAATAAACGAATCATTTCAAAAAATATCAAGAATTCATATGTTGTTAATTTTTAATGTAAGAACCTAGGTTTTCAATTAGTTATATATCCTTTAATTTTTTTGGTCTAAATATTTACTTTGGACCTAATATGGATGCCTAATGAGTTAGTAAAGGTTCCAAGGGTGTTTAGGGCTTGTTCGTAGAACAAAACCCATATTTTTGGGGAAAACAGGCTTGGTGCATGGTTTAGATTAAATCATGAAGAAATTATGAACGATTTTGAAAATAGTATGATTTTTTTTTCTTTGAATAGATCCACCTCGCAAGGTTGGTGCACGAATGTGTGGCCTAACAATACAAATGCCCCCTTTTTTCCCAAGTAGACATGCATGGTTTGCACACAGTTTGATCAAACCCTATGGAGGCTATTTTTTCAGGTAGAAGTGTCTCATATGGTTTTTGAACAGTTTGGCAAACTATGTGAAAAAACTATGTGTAGGGTAAATTATGGGTAAAATGTCTAAAATTCCCTTAATGATCTATTTTACGGCCTCTTCCTCCCTAATCTGAGAACCAGTGGGATCACAACCTTTTCCTCTCATTTTGATGTTTTTTGAAGGCCAAAGCTTGGGATCCATAGATATCATTTGTCCGACATCCAATCAAGATTCTGTTCATCATGTTGGATGAGAAATAGTAAGTACTCGAGCTCACTTTATCTGTTATTATTCTCTTTTTCTTTTGACCTAGATATCACCATGTGATCATTTTCACCTTATCTTAGATATACTCTAATCTGAGCCAAATCAATGGCCAATACCAAAGGAGGAGATTCGTACAACTCCAAGGTGGGTGGTATATAACTCATCCTTAAAGTTCATTGATTTTGGAATATTAGTGTGGGGCCTACTTATTTCATCATAGTTTATTTCTCAAATTCACATGCCATGACTAAAATTATTAGAATTTTATGGTTATGCTATTTAAAAATACATGATTAGTTGTTTGCGGTTACACCCACAACTCAATCCACCCCATGCTAAATGTTATTCCATAATTGGGTTTTTAGTGTTTCACTGAGTTTGAGCCACCATTCGGGTGTTCAATTTATTGAACTTCCTAAAGGTGATCCCTCCTATAATAAATGGAATGTTATTATTGAGAATTTTACAATGGAATTTACATGTATGTTCACTACTTGACCCGTCTAATGTAAGTGATTCAAATTTATTATTAAATGTGATATGTGAAATGGAAAGTATACTATGTATATAACTTGGCCTTATTAAATGAGATTGAATAATTTTACATGTCCGTAGAACCCCTTTCCATATTGACTGAATGTAGCGGAGTGAACCTATATATTTGAATATGCCTTAAGGGTTAAATTAGACTTGATTAAATGGTAGAAATGATACTTGGACTATCCAAACTAATCGAAAACAAGACATGAACCTAATGAATTATTACATGATTATAATATCAAATAGAAATGGATTGAATCAAGCTCGTCTTGAATTCTGAGAGGAGAATACTTTGGGTTTCTGGAACCCTATTCTGATTCAAGGATGCAGTTTGATTAGGTTGATACCCACCTAGAATCTGATTCTTTTCTATTCCTTGGATTCCTGGTATACTACCGTAGGTTCCATTAAATTATTACATGATACCTAAGATACACTCCTTGGATCCATCATTGACTTGTAGGCACCATGGTGAAAGCCCATAGGGCTATGCCCTTTCTTAGCCCCATTTTACCTTGGTCGATCACCTTGGAATCTGTAAGAATCATATTCTGGAATGCCTTGGATTACGCTTCTTAGCTTACACTCCTACCCCTTAGTTAGACTCAGATACTACTGAGTTATCATTACATGGTATCTATAGTAACTTGGATATTACCCTGGAACTCCCTCACAATATATCTTGTCAGGTTTCCTTGTTATGTCTTGGAACCTTTACAACATATACTATCACGAGGTGATGTCAGTGCTGGATATTCCTCACATACCATATTAATATTAAATGATATTTACTAAATTAATGAATTGTTTACATGTTTGGACACCTGCCGAGGGCTGAAGAAAGTTCTTGGGTATTTATTTATATTTTACTATTTTCCGTACCTTATATATGTATGCTTGCAAACTTCAATATTCCATTACACGAGCCAGATGTTACATACACCGTTGGTGGTGGCCCATTGAGATTTATCTCACACCATCTTCTGGCACCATTTGGTACCCATAATAGATTACATGGTTATAGGTGTTGTAAAAGGGAAACATACAGCTTTAAACACTTGATTTTTTACTGTTTAGGAAGGATCTTGATAACAGAGGACGGAGTTGGATCTTGGGATGCTTGGAGTAGCCACTGTTTCATTTTACATTGTGACACATGTTATTCTTATTATATTATATCCATGTTTTCCTACTTTCTTAGTGACATGACATTACATAATCATTGTTCCAATTGATACAGGTATTATTATTCTCACTTATCTATTCAATCAGTTTGCTTCCACTATTTATTTATTTTTCTTCCTTTGTTTACTACTGTTTACATTCCTTACACTTTACTACACTCTTCAAATGGGGGCATAGTCTCCCCACAAACACACTGCAACGACCCAAAGTTTTATCAATGGAAATCCCTTCTTATAATCACGTCTTAATGTGTAATCACATTAGGACACATAATGAAATATAATGATACTAAATACAATGGGACCATTAACAATAATTTTTCCATATCTGTGTTTTGAATTTCAAAAGTCTTAGATACATAGTTTTTATCAGTAAGATGTTTGGAGTCCGATAGGGAAAACTTAATTTTTTTGTGAATAGTAGCCAACCCTTATGTATAGTAACCTACCCTTATGAATAGTAAAATGGCCCATATTAATATTAAATCCTCCAAAAGAATAGTAACCTCATCAATGATTGTATAAATAAAATTTAGGCATCTTATAAGTGAAAATATGAACATAGTAAAAGTATAGATATTTTTGTAAGTAATAAATAAATAATTATAATTAATTAATTTATAAAAATAATATTTTCTTAAAATGTGTTCATAAATTAATAATTATATGTCTTATAGTTTTAAGATAATTTTATAAGACCATATGTAATTTTTTAAAGCATTATGAAATCAGTTTTAATATTAACTTCTATATTTTCAAGTAAATTAGGATTTTAATTAAAAATTGAATTAAAATTTTTTATAAAATTATTTTTGGGAAATGGATTTCATTTCTATATTATTCACATTGAGAAATTTATAGGGTGAATTTTTGGTATTTTTATGAAATACTAGAATTTTGATGAATAATGAAATACCATAATTTACAAAATTAGAAAAATACATTAATTAAAGAGCCATGTATGATGTTATGCTGATGTAAGACCAATTTATTCGAAATCAAATGCACTTATTACAAGTATTGGTCATAAAATCATCACAATTACTTTTCTTGTAAAAAATTAAAAAATTAATGAATATAATATTGAGAAAACTCCTCTCCCCTCCACTATAAATACTACCTATCATACCCTCATTTTATAACACCTATAAATATTCAATACTTGTCGAAAATATTTCCAAAACTCTTCTCTAGCCTATCCCCCACGTCCAAGATCTTTTGGTATAATCAAAAGGCTAGTCCAAGGTGCCTTAAGGAGGATTCAAGTGGTAATTCATCTCTTTGTATTTTCCATTAATTTTCTTTTCAATTTCATGTTTTTTATAAATCTCTCCCCACCTATCATCATCCACATGGTAGGGTAACTCTAATATCATACATATACTTTAATTTTTTGATAATTATGGGATAATATATAATCCAAACCAAATATCCTCTTCTTTTTATTTTAGTAAGGAAAACGTTGTTCGTGAGGTCCTAATTTATCACTTTCAAGAACGACGTGATTTATTTTCCATTACCGCTTATAGATATGGTCATGAAACCATTTTTATGGTTGAAACATATTATGTTTTATGTATTATATCCTATTTAAGTTTTTTTAACCAACTTATGTACATATTACTAAATGATTATACAAAACAACTTTGTTGTGGTCGAAAAACCGCCCGAATTAACCCAAACAATCATCATTATATTATTTTTTAATGATTCATTATCATGGTATAAAAAAATTATTTATAATATCATTTAAATTTTTTTAATATCATAAATAACATATAATTACAATTTTGTATGTTTATCCATGTTTTAAATGAACTTCCATTTGCGAATACGAGTTAACCATCCATGAAAACTAAGAAAAAGAACACTTCCGAACAATTGATTTAAACTGTATAACTCATAAAAAGGCCCATAAAAGAACTTAATGAAACCATAATTAACCATATTCATGTATTTAAGGTTCATTAATTGTTAATTAATGAATATAATGTCATTATATAAGACATTAATGTGAATAAATCATTCAGATACAAGGTAAGGGGAAATTCTTGAACTCAACTTTTTTCTTAAAGTTTTACCTCTTTAACTCCATTTTTGGTATGGTAACTCCTTAAAAATAATTTTTTCGTCATTATATTACCTTTTATGGGATATAAATGTTTTCCACTAGAGATTATGTAAAAAAAATGTTTTTCAAAAATAAATCTTCTTTCAAAAACACATCTTTTACTTATCACTGAAGGTTGATGGTTCTTGTATCAAGTATGTCATTCCAAATTTCTTTTGGGAACCCAAAGTTTATGAAAGTGTTCTTATGATATTAAACACATTACTTTTCATGGGTTATTTATTTTAATTATTGGTATATTTTATATGTGGAATTCATGATAATTAAAACGTTATGATGTGACATGTGTGACCGAAATTATATAGTGCAATATGAATGTTATGATGTGACGAGTGCACACAAAACTAGACAGTGATCCAATGCATTGGTTAAAGTGGTGAATCTCATGAGTTAAAAGGGAAATGATGTTTGAACATGATTCTATCATTGTTCACAAATATGTGTGGTAGTTTTTAACTAAGACATGATGTTTTATTTTTATGCATTACCACATTTCAAGTCTTCTATTAATGATTCCTCTCATGTTCACGATCCTTTTCCTATGTTATGATTGTGCTCACCCATTGTTATATTTTTCATATCAATCCTCTTACTGGGCTTTAAGATCACCCCTTTTTGATGTATATCCTTAGGTTATTGTGTGTACTAAGGTGTTATCAAGGGATAATAAGAATATGGTGAAGACTTAATTAAATAAATGTTTACATTTTATGTGGTAAATGTTATATATGGTCCTAGTTTTCCCAAGAAACTAAACCTTTGGATAATTATTGTGTAATAATATTAACTTTTTTATCTTTATAATGATGTAATAGTAATGTAAAAAAAGTCTGGGTCACTATAATTGGTATCATAGGCAAGATTTCAATAATTTGGGAATTGGGATTAGTGAACCCTAGAGCAAACCTCTAGTATGATTCTAAGTACCAATATCCACACAAGAAGATTTTCTAAATAAAGTTATTCCATAAGATATGATTTTAGTATAAATTTTATAAATGAATAACTTATTTATTCAATAATTTTTGACTTATGTTTTGTTCTAACCTTTTCTATTTTATAAAATGTTGGGAACCAAGTGAAACCAGTCCAACAACCCATGTGAGGGAGAATGCAATGATTTCACAAACGACATACCCAATGCTTTGGGAGGTGTAGTTCAATACTTCATAGAGATGATTAACTATCTATAGTAGGTTACGAATAATAACCTAAATAATTATTAATATCATCCTTTACGAAAGTGGGAGAAACTAGCTATCTAGTGTTTTATGAAGCAATGACCAACGAAATTTAGTGGATTTTCCCAACCTCTAGTTGCGAAATAGTGGGTCAAATCCATTAAAAATATATTTTTTATTCTTCACTATTCTGATATATAGAAGGTGACATTTGTCGTTTATCATCTAGAGAGAGAGGACACTCAATGGTGGGCTTTGATTAAGAACACCAAGACAAGACACGAAATTGAAGAGATGGAATGGGAAGACATTAAGATCACATTTCTTAATAATTATTTCCCATGAAATATTCATACAAAGATGGAGATAGATCTAATATAGCTCATGAAAAAGGAAGGATAATCTTTCATGACCTATAAAGTGAATTTCACATGGCATTCAAGCTACTCTTCAGGTTTTTTATCAACACTGATAGAAAAATTGATAGATTATTTAGTGGATTAAAACCACACCTTCGAAAGGATCTTGCGATTCCAGACTTTGGGAGTTATGAAGAAGTTTTTTGGTGTTCCCTCAATGTGGATATGGAGTTCGGATAATATTCCCATGACTATGGTGATAGGAAATGAAAGATGGAAAGATGGAGGATCTAATGATAAAGGTGGGAAGAAAACTCAACGACCCACATGCAAAAAATGTGGGAAGTTGCATCTTGTAAACTACCTCAATGGGATAGTGAAATTATTCTAGTGTGTGAAAGAAGGCAACCATGCTCAAGTGTGTCCAAAAGACATGAGAATGAAGGATAATGTTGTGAAAGAATGAAGAGAACCACCCAGGGTCCAATGCTACAACTATAGTGAGTGTTGGTCGGAGTTGATACTCAAGAGGAGGGTGAATTGAGTTCCAATTAAAATTTCTGTTAAAAACTTTTAGGATTTAAATCCACCAAATTAAAATGGCCCAGACAATTATGGCAGAACAGATATAAGTGACTTATTGTTCAAGAGGTTTCTCAAAGGTTGATTACTCCTTTGTTGAATCAGAATGAGAACTAATTACACTTTTGAAACATGTTTACTAAACGAATCACATATACACACTAACCAGAACTAACTATCAGAGTGAATGTAAAAACAGATTTCTGTATTTTCTAATATAAGCACAGCGGATAAGTATAAAACAGAGTAAGTGAAATATGAACAAAAAAAATTAATCAAGAGCTTCAGTCTTAAGTAAAGACTTAGTCCTCTCCACTTGGTGATCACCTGCCACCAAGAAATTATATTAAACAGTGATACATAGCCTGTATCGGTCTTTACAATAGTTTTCACAAACTGTCCATGTTTTGCAACCTCTACCATAGTTATATGTGGGAAAAATAAACTGCCAAGCCACACTAGGATTCTTCCACAGTTATGCGTGGGAAACAAATGTAAAGAGAGTTTGGTATGGGGATTTTCAGTATCCCTTAGTTCAAGCACAACAGTAAGTGTGTGTAACACAGACACACATCTAACAAATGTAAAATACTTAAACACATTAGAGCTAGAGATATTTGAAAGAAGTTTAGAAAGCTCTATATATTGGCAGATCAGCTCTGAACTCGTTGAAATGAAGGAAATGAAGTTTTGGTCCTTCAATGCAAGTTGCCTCCAGAAAAGAGTGTCGCAACTTCCAGGTTCTGACTTCCATATGTAGAGATGATCAGCTTCTTGGGTTTAAATCTCTTTGTATCACACCACTACAGCTTGGTAAAGGTTCTTTCAATAGATCTTCGTGAAGCTCTATGTTCTTCATAATACATGATTTAGTGTTCTTCTTCTTTCTTGTATTTTTGGTACTATATGTGTCTCCCTTATGTATATTCAATATATTCTATATATTCTTTGATGTCTATATCTACTCATATATATATACACTTTTCCAGTTCAGTTTTTTCTCATTTGGTTTAGCAGGGGTGGACAATAGAAATGTTTCAACCACATGTGGTCTTCCTCGTACCTCGTACTCTCTCCTGATATGCCTGAAAATAACATTAAATAATTTTCGGTGCATTAATTTGTCAGACCTGACCGTTATGATAGTATAAAGAAAATTGGTAAAATAAATAATAGAATATCATTAGATTGTTAGCAGATGAATGTCAAACGATAGACTTCAACGGTAGTCTCTCCAACTGTGAACTTCATCGGTAGGCTATTCAACTGTGAGCTTCATCGGTAGGCTCTCTGTCTATGGGCTTTTAACGGTGGACTTTGTGTCAGTGGATGTCTTAAAACGATAGCTGTTACTCTATGTAATAGTAGCTCCTCATCAGTGGATTTCATCGGTAGGCCTGTAACATCAAACTATTACAACAATGACCTTTCCACCGGTAGGCTTATCTCAACAAGTAATTTCATTAAAAGTGGAATATGTACATCAGTAGAATTTGAACAACAGTCGACTATCTCTACAGTAGGAGTTGTCTAGTGGTAGCCTTCTACTAATGGTAGATATGTCCAACTGTAGACTTGAACAATGATTATCTCAACAGAAGACTTAAGGAAGAGTCTAACAGTGAACTACTAATAGAGACCTTTTCATAGCAGTGACCCTATGACGATGACTCTTTGTCTATGAGATTTGATAAGCAGATCAATGGTAGACTTGTGACAGTTAACTTGTACAGACAGTGACCTTTTAGATCTTCAATAGTAATCTTCTAGGATCAGTAACCTAGAGTAATAGTGATCTGTAACGATGACCTTTAATAGAAGGCTCTTACCAGTAGCCATTAACAGTGAACATATATTTAGATAAATGTAAACTGTAAGCTGATGCAAAAAAGTCATGAGACTAAGAATATAAATTGTTCAGGATAAACAATATAAATACAAATTAAAAGGGTTAGAAAATGGCTTAATATATCATGATCAATATTTAAACATGATTTGGGATTATCAAAACAGGTGAGTCTAACAATCTCCCCCTTTTTGATAATCACAAATTATACCTGTATGTATTAAATATAGATATCTCATATAATACAGTTACTAAACATAGATAAAAAATGTCTCAAGTATCAGAGATTAGTAAGAGTGTAAAACCAGAAAATATTGGTACGTGGTACTAGAGAGAAAAGAAGAAAAGATTCAACATAGGATTATATTAGAATATTAGCAAATTTCTCCCCAATCACAATATCAGTCTAAAATTAGCACAGTATTTCTCCCCCTTTGTGATTAGAAAAAAGAAACACAAATAGAGAGAATCGAGAAAGCTTGTATTAATGAAAGTATATTACATGACCAAAAAAGAATACATAGTCCCTATAAAAAGACATAAACAGACTCAATCCATATCATCCGTAGGCAAGTGGTCTTTCCCTTTGGAAGAAGAATATGGAGGATGAGCTAGTGGATTAGAAGGTTTAGGAACATCTGAAGGAATGACTAGAGGGGCATCAACAGAAGCTCCTGTGGGTCTGTAGTGAGTAGCTCACTGAGGTATCAGTGGAGTAAGGCTTCTGATGGCTTCAGTAGGAGAGATCGTGGAATAACTACTAGGTTGAGATGAAGGTATGGAATGAGGGATGATGACAGGGGTGCAGTCTACATGGAGAAAGGGTAGAAGAAGGTTTCTGAAGTCCATAATAATGCTTCATCCTCTTTCCATAGCAGATAAAAAATTATCTTTATTTTCCAAAAATTTATCCAAAGCAGGGGTCAATTCTCTCAGTTTGCTAACATTCTCCTTGAATTCCTGAGTCACTAGAGGTAGCTTCATATTCTCTATCAAAATATTTAAGTGGTTGGTCATTTTTTTCTTGATATAGATCATCTAAAAGTAAGAATATACCTTATTCTTAATGGCTTCTTGAGTAGCAGTAGCTACTCTCAAGTGTTCACGAACATAACTGTTGACTTCCCTAGTGGTAGATATTACCTGAGAATCAAAGGTTCCACTGGTACTGTCCTTAGAAAGTTCTTTCTGGATCACATTTCTGATCTGGTCAAAGTTCACAGAGGAGCTAGATGAGGGAAGGGGTTTGATCGAGAAAGCTAATGTCTCTTTGAAAGACTGAGTCAAATTACCGGTCACCTTCTGAACAAGTGCATCCTGACTGTTCAGATGTTCTTTGATTGATGTCTTAAAAGCCTCAAAAACTTCCACAATCTGCTTGACTACCTCTTTGATATATCGAATCTCAACATTCACTTGGTTTTGAGAACTGATCATGGAAGTCAATGAAGCAACCGATTGTCTCAGAGCCACCAAAGCTCTTGTCCAGCTTTTAATTTGAGTATGGAACAATTTAATCTCATTCAGCATTTCTTTCATTGGACTAGACACAACACATCCCAGAGATAGATCTAGGGATTGCTCCACATTCCTCATCTCTTCAATAAGGTTATTCTTCAAATCTGCCACTGATTCTCTCACTGACTTTTTCATTTCAACCTTTAAGGGATCAAGGTCCTCCTCGGTTGCCAAATTGTCAGCCACAACTACTAGAATACTTTCAGGTAGGATAACAGAACCCCTTTGAGGATGGTCTTCCTATTCAGAATCTACATAATTGAGTCCATGTACCATGTACCATGGATCTGATTACCAACCCTCTATTTCATGCAGCACAGAAACTGAACCAAGGGAAACATGTTGCTCCCCCTCACTTAGAGCTCTCTCATGAGAAATCTCCTATATCTGTTTTTCTCCAGGTAATTCCACAACCTCCTTTGAAACTCCAGCAGATTCAACAATAGTTTTCTCTGTTGGTTTACCAGTGGGGTGAATCGGTATCCTCATCCTCTTCAGAGGTGTCCTTGACAATATTCTGAGATGCTTCTTCTTATTTAGTGGTCTCAGTATCACTGTCCTTCAGAATAGTCTCTCTTCTTGGCAGTTATTTTGGAGGGCTAGCTGCTCCGAAAGCTACTGTCCTTACAGGACTGTTAGGTAAATCAGGATCACTCCTATCATCAATGGGGGTGTTCTCTCTTTCAGGGTCCACAACTCCTTCATCCTCCTCTTCATCATCTGAATAAGACGGTTCTGTCTCATCAGGCTTCATCCCTGGATCTCTCTTGTCTTTTGGCCCGAATGGGTGTGAAGTAGGGTCAAATTTTTCATATAACTTTCCTTCATCATTCACCCATGCCTTCTTCCAGGGATTCCAACTAATTTTCTTGAATTTGAAAATAAACTTGGAGATACAAACACTGTTCTTGGCCACTATCATCTCTTCTTGATTTCCAGACACACCCTTTACCTTTAGCATTACTGAAATTAGCTTAGCATGGAATATGGAATTGGACTTTGAGCTTGCCTTAGTCATATCCTCCAATTGTTCCATCAGTAACCTACATAGGTTAATCCTCTTTCCATGCTTCAGTAAGTACATCATGAATATGTCCTGGTACTTCAGCACTGCAAAATCTCCTCTCCTGGGACTAATCACATGCTGTATGAATTTGAACAAAAGCTTGCCTTCTCTATTCATCTTAGCTACAATGATCTTCCTTGATTTTCCATTTCCTATCAGTTCATCCAATGCTTTTTCATACTCAAAAACATCAATGTATGGAGGAGCTACTCTAGAGTAGTAATCATATACTCCTTCATGAGGAACTCTCAAAAAGGCAGTCCACTCAGCAGACGAGAAGCTGACTTCTTTTCCATTGACTCTGGATATTAGCCTATGCACATCATCTTCCTCTTCGAACTTCAGATATTCATAGAATTCTTTCACAAGATTCGGGTAGTACGATCCATTTTTGTTGGAAAAACATTTGGTCTATCCTTGGGAATCTATTGCTTCCAGCACTAATGACTTGCTCGACAACAACCATTCTTCACTTAACTCCTTCTCAGTAAAGATTTCTCTCTTGGTTAGATGTGGGTTGACAGGTCCCATCAGGGTATTACTGGTGCCACTCGATTCGGCTCGAGTTTTCTTTGGCCTTGGCGCATCTTCATTGACAGTCGGGGGACGCTTGGTTCCGGTCATGGAGATTGAAGGATGTTAGAGGGTTCAGATGAAGAGTTAGGGTTTATAGATTTCGAGAGAAAGGTTCGAGATTGAGTTAGGAATGTGGTTTGATATATGTTTATAGCCTTTAGTTTTATCATTTAGGGATTAAAACAAAATAGAAATAATTAATAGGAATAAAAATGGTTCAAGTTCCCGCAAAAATAAAGACAAACAGTGAGGTATCCAACAGTGAGATGTACCAGTGAGGTACACCAGTGAGGTACAACAGTGACGTGTAACAGTTAGGTTTATCAGTGAGGTCCAACTGTGAGGTCTAACAGTGAGGCCTAACTGTGAGGTCCAATGGTGAGTTCTAACAGTGAGGTCGAATAGTGAGGTCTGACTGTGAGGTCCAACAGCGAGTTCTAACAGTGAGGTCGAACAGTGAGGTCTAAAAGCGAGGTCTAACAGTGAGGTCTCCTATTCTAAATTTAATCATTCCTAACTCATGTTTGATGTAGTTTAACCTCTCAGAATTCAAAGGATTTGTGAATATATCCTCTAATTGATGATCAGTGCTAATGAATTAAAGAGTGATATCACCCTTTTGATAATGATCCCTCAAAAAGTGATGACTCACATCAATATGCTTTGTCCTAGAATGAGATACTGTATTTTTGGAAATGTTAATAGCACTTGTATTTTCACACTTTATAGAGACATGTTTGAATTGATATCCATAGTCCAGTAAAGTGTGTTTCATCCACAGAATTTGAGCACAACAACTACCAGCAGCTATGTACTCAGCTTCGATAGTGGATAATGCAACAACATTCTGCTTCTTACTACACCAAGATACAAGTGACTTGCCTAAAATGTGACATGTTCCAGAGGTGCTTTTTCTATCTAACTTGCAACCGAAAAAATCAGCATTAGAATAATTCAACAGATCAAATAATTTTCCTTTTGGATAAAATAATCCTAATTTGGGAGTATGTTTGAGATATTTAAAAATCCGTTTTTACTGCAGTTAAATGAGACTCTTTTCGATTGGCTTGAAAGAAAGCACACATGTATATACTATACATGATGTCAGGTCTGCTAGCTATAAGATAGAGTAGACTCCCTATCATACCTCTGTAGTTGGTTTGATCCACTGGTTCTCCAGCTTCATCAGTATCCAACTTATAAGTGGTACTCATAGGTGTGTCACTACCTTTACTACAATCCAAAGAAAAATGTTGTAAAATATCCTTAATATATTTAATTTGATTCAAAACAATGTCATTTTTATTTTGAAAGATATGAAATCCAAGGAAAAATTTGAATTCTCCCATTAAACTCATTTCAAATTCATTTTGCATAATTTTTTAAAAATCAACACATAATGAATTTTTTGAAGATCCAAAAATAATATCACCTACATAAATTTGTACTATCAAAACATCTTTATAAATCCATTTAATTCAAAGAGTAGGATCAGCTATCCCTTTGGTAAAATATTTTGAAATTAGAAAAGAGCTGAGCCTGTCATACCATGCTCTTGGAGCTTGTTTTAAGCCATATAAAGCTTTAGATAGTTTAAAAACATAATTCGAAAAATGGGGATTTGTAAAACCAGGAGGTTGTTCAACAAACACATCCTCAACTATATAACCATTTAGAAAAGCACTTTTAACATCCATTTGATAAAGTTTGAAATTCAGATGAGCTGCATAGGAAAATAGTATCCTAATAGCTTCTAGTCTCGCTACAGGTGAAAAGGTTTCCTCATAGTCTATTCTTTCCTCTTGACTATTTCCTTGTGCAACTAGCCTAGCTTTGTTTCTAACTATATTCCCAAACTCATCATCTTTGTTCCTAAACACCCATTTAGTGCCTATGGTCAAAGTGTCCTTAGGTCTTTCCACTAATTCCCAAACATTGTTTCTTTCGAACTAATTTAGTTCTTCTTACATATCCATTACACAAAATTCATTATTGATAGCATCATTAATATTTTTGGGTTCAAGCTATGAACAAAAAGCTTGATGTTCAACCTGGTTTCTTAGAGAAGCTCTAGTTTGTGTTCCTCTATTTAAATCACCTACTACATCATCTAGAGGATGATTCATGAGAGTCCTAATACCTCTAGGAATATTTGAACTAGATTCTACATTTTTGTCTGTTGGTTCAGAATCAGTAGGTGCAGATTCTGGAAAATTTTCAGAACTGGATACTTTTACAGGGGATTGATTATTCTTATCATTAATGTTCCAATTTGACAAATATTCCTCAAGATTTTCAAGAGAGGTTTTAGGCTCATGTGGATCAGTCTCATCAAATTTGACATGAACTGATTCTTCCACAAATTTGGTTTTCTTATTGAACACTCTATAGGCTTTACACGAGATAGAGTAAGCCAGGAAAATTCCTTCATCGCTTTTGGAAGAAAATTTGTCAAGATTATATTTAATATTAAGAATAAGGACTTTGAAACCAAAAACTCTAAAGTAATTAACCTTCGGATTCCTATTATTCCAAAGATCATAAGGGTTCCTTTTTAGAAAATGTCTAATTAAAACTCTATTGATAACATAACAAGCTGTATTTACAGCTTCAGCCCAAAAATAAACAGGTAAGTAATACTCATTAAGCATTTTTCTATCAATTTCTTGAAGGGTCCTATTTCTTCTTTATACAACTCCATTTTGTTGAGGTGTCATAGGTACTGAAAAGTTATGACTATAGCCATTGTGTGAGCAGTAAGATTCAAACTCATGATTCTCAAACTCATGACCATGATCACTTCTCAAGGTCTTAATTCTAAGTCCACTAAGGTTTTCTACAGACATGGAATATTTGACAAAATAGGAACAAGATTCACTTTTGTGAGCTAGAAAGTATACCAAAGTATACCTAGAAAATTCATCCACAAGAATATAAACATAGTTCTTCCCATTTAAACTTGAAACTATTGATTGTCCAAACAAATCCATGTGAACAAAATCAAGTGGTTGAGAAGTTGAAACTTCTTTATTTGGTTTGAAATAAACTTTGTGTTGTTTTCCCTTTTGATAGGGATTACACACTTTATAAATTCGGAATTATAATTTAGGTAAGTCTCTAACTAAACATTTATTAGATAGCTTCCTAAGTGAGTGTACATTACAGTGTCCTAATATTCTGTGCCACAACCAAGACTCTTTATGAAAAACATTTAAGCAGGAAACATTTTGTTTGGCTAAGGAATTTAAATCAACAACGTATACATTCTCATTTCTACATGTAGTGAAAACTAAATCATTTTTATGAATTAAAAACATTGCATGAATCATTTTCAAATTTAACATTAAATCCATCATCACATAACTGAGATATGCTAAGTAAATTATACTTTAATCCATCAACAAAAAGTACTTTAGAGATTAATATTGTATCAGGGTTACCAATCTGGCCTAAGCCGGTGATTTTTCCTTTTTCATTATCACCAAAGGTGACATGCCCACCATCAAATTTAATTAGACTCTTGAAGAAAGAATAGTATCCTGTCTTATGTCTTGAACATCCACTATCCAAGTACCATAGGGTATTACAAAAACTCTTTAAACAACTTCTCTACAAAACAAATTAAACATGGGGACATTTTGGTACCCAGATCTTCTTGGGTTTCGAAAGGTTAGACAGTAAGACTTTGGGAAACCATATTTTCTTAATAGGTTTTATAAAATAAAAAAACATATTTTGAGACATAAATACTTTGTTAGGTCCTTTAGAAAATTGTTTCTCAAAAGATGGTCCAGAATTAGGAGTGAACTGTCCAGATTTTGGAACAAAATTGGTTTTGCTAATTTGTCTCTGTCTAGGCTGAAATCCTAGACTTGCTGTATATTTAGGAGCAATATGTTTCCCTAGAAACTATGTCAAGGTATCCCTACTAGCAGTGAACTTATCAATATCCTTTCTTAATTGTTCATTAGATAATTTGAGTTGAGTGGTATCTTTAAACAGTTGAGCATTCTTTTATTTTTCTACACTTAGATCTGTTTTAACATTACTATTTAAGGCATGCTATTTATTCAAAGATTTATATTTATCTTTTAGTTCATTGCAGGTATCTTCCATCATATTGCAATATTCAAACAGTTCAGACTTAGACATATTTTCATCATTATCTGAATCACTGTTATTTCCATAATAATAATATTTTAGAGCAGGGGAAACAAGCACCTCAGATATGTTAGTCATGAAACACATGTTGTCATGATTCTTTTCAGAATTAGTAGCTTCTGATTCACTTGTGCTGTCTTCGGAAGCACTATAGGTTTCTTTCATGTATTTATTGAACTTATTGTCTTTATAATCATATTTCTTTTTGAATTTTAACTTCGGACAGTCAGCCTTGATGTGTTCTTTCCTCTTTCATTCATAGCAGACTATATCATCTTTCTTATCAGATTTCTTCCAATCCTTCTTCCACTTACCTTGATGATCATACTTACCCTTGTAGTTTGGTTTTCTGAAAAAATTCTTCTTCTTAGAGAACTTCTTAAATCTCCTAGATATTTGAGCCATTTCTTCATCACTGTCTGAATCTGAATCTTCACTGGTTGAACTTTAAGTAGGTACATATATTTTTTCCTTGTCTTTGATCTTTGAAGCAGTAGACTTGAATGCCAAAGATTTTCTCTTGGGTTCATCATCTTATTCTTTGTTCACCTTTAGTTCTTCATCATACATCATTAGTTTACAAATCAACTACTTAACAGGTATCTTGCTGATGTCACGTGACTCTCGGATAGACACAGAAGTGCCTCTCCATCTGTCTGGAAAACATCTCAATATTCTCATGATCTGCTCCTTCTCTAGAACAGCTTTTCCCAGTGAACTCATGGTGTTGAAAATCTCATTAAACATGAGGTACATGTCAGAAATGGGTTCATTAGGTCTCATATTAAAATTATCATATTTAATAGTATAAGTATTTAATCTCATTTCCTTAACGTTGGTTGTTCCTTCATGAGAAACGACCAAGGTGTCCCATATTTCATGAGCTGTTTTACATGTAGAAATTAGATTAAATTATTCATCTCCTAAAGAGAAGTAAAGGGAATTAATAGCTTTACAGTTATTGTTATAGTCAGACTTTGTAACATCATCCCAGGTAGATATATCAGTTTTGGGGATCTCATATTCTGATTCTATAGTAGACCAAATATCAAAACCAATACTTTCCAAATGAATTTTCATTATAATTTTCCATTGATCAAAATTCACACCATTAAAGAAAGGTGGCCTATTAGTAGCAGCACCTTCTAGTCTATTGTCCATACCATGATTTTAGAAAATATATTAAAGAGATAAAATTTAGAACTAATAGAAATTTATGATCTTGAAGATAAAACTAAAATCACAATTTAAAAAACAAAGGGTTTGAAAACTTTTTATAAATAACAATTTTCCCTCTGATACCAAATGTTGGTTGGAGTGGATACTCAAGAGGGGGGTGAATTGAGTTCCAATTAAAATTTCTATTAAAAACTTTTAGGATTGAAATCCCCAAAATTAAAATGGCCCAGTCAATTAAGGTAGTAGAGATATAAGTGACTTATTGTTCAACAGGTTTCTCAAAGGTTGATTACTCCTCAGTTGAATCAGTATGAGAACTAATTCCACTTTTGAAACAAGTTTACTAAACGAATCACATATACAAACTAACCAGAACTAACTATCAGAGAGAATGTAAAAAAAGATTTCTGTCTTTTCTAATATAAGAATAGCGGATAAGTATAAAAAAGAGTATGTGAAATATGAACACAACAAATTAATCAAGAGGTTCATTCTTAAGTCAAGACTTAGTCCTCCCCACTTGATGATCACCTGCAACCATGAAATTATATTAAAAAGTGATACACAGCCTGTATCGGGATTTACAAAATTTTTGACAAACTGTCCAGGTTTTGCAACCTCTACCACAGTTATACGAGGGAAAAATAAACTACCAATCCACACTAGGATTCTTCCCCAGTTATGCGTGGGAAACAAATGTAAAGAGAGTTTGTTATGGGGATTTTCAGTATCCCTTAGTTAAAGCACAAGAGTCAGTGTGTGTAACAAAGACACACTTCTCACAAATGTAAAATACTTAAATACAGTAGAGCTAGAGATATTTTAAAGAAGTTTAGAAAGCTCTATATGTTGGCAGATAAGATCTGGACTCGTTGAAATGAAGGAAATGATGTTTTGGTCCTTCTCTGCAAGTTGCCTCCAAAACAGAGTGTTGCAACTTCCTGGTTCTGACTTCCAGATGTAGAGATGATCAGCTTCTTGGGTTTAAATCTCTTTGTAGAACACCACTACAGCCTGAAAAGGGTCTTTAAATAGATCTTCATGAATCTCTCTTATCTTCAGAATACATGCTTGAGTGTTATTCTTCTTTCTTGTATTTTTGGTGTTGTATGTGTCTCTCTTATATATATTCAATATATTATATATCTTCTTTGATGTATATCTCTACTAATATATATATATACACTTTTCTAATTCAGCGTTTTCTCATTTGGTTTAGCAGGGGCCGACAATAGAAATGTTTCAACCTCATGTGGTCTTTATCGTACCTCGTACTGTCTCCTAATATGCCTGCAAATAACATTAAATAATGTCAGGTGCATTAATTTGTCTAGACATGACCGTTATGATAGTATAAAGAAAATTGGTAAAATAAATAATAGAATATCATTAGATTTGTATCATATGCATGTCACACGGTAGACTTCAACGGTAGTCTCTCCAACTGTGATCATCATCGGTAGGCTATTCAACTGTGAGCTTCATCGGCAGGCTCTCTGTCTGTAGGATTGTAATGGTGGAATTTGTGTCAGTGGATATCTTGTAAAGGTAGTTTTTACTCTATGTAACAGTAGATCCTCATCAGTGGACTTCATCGGTAGGTCTATAACATCAGAAAATTGCAATAGTGACCTTACCACTGGTAGAATTATCTCAACAGGTAATTTCATTAACATTAGAATATGTCCATCAGTAGACTTTTAACAACAGTCGACTATCTCGATAGTAGGAGTTGTCTAGCGGTAGCCTTCTACTAACAGTAGACATGTCCAGCTGTAGACTTGAACAATGATGCTCTCAACAGAAGACTTAAGTAAGAGTATAACAGTGAACTTCTAACAGAGACCTTGTCATAACAGTGACCCTGTGACTGTGACTCTTTGTCTATGAGCTTTGATAAGCAGATCAACGGCAGACTTGTGACAGTGACCTTGTAGTGACAGTGAACTTGTAGATCTTCAACAGTAACCTTCTAGGATCAGTAACCTAGAGTAACAGTGAGCTATAACGGTGAACTTTAACAGAAGTCTCTTACCAGTAGCCTTTAACAATGAACTTATATATAGATAAATGTAAACTGTAAGCTGATGCAACAAAGTCACGAGACTAAGAATATAAATTGTCTAGGATAAACAATATAAATACAGATTAAAAGGGTTAGAAAATGGCTTAATATATGATGATCAGTATTTAAACATGATTTGGTATTATCAAAACAGGTGATTCCAACAGTGAGCAAGGGAACTATGCATGCTAGTGCACTAAACCTAGAGTTCTCAAGGGTAATCAGAAACAACAACCACCAAATCCAAAGGAACAAGGGAAGAATTATTCCATCACTACTATAGAAGTGGAGCAAGATAATGAAGTCATACAAGTCACACTTCATATTCACTCAAGAATGGAAAAGGTCTTAGTTTATTATGGTTCTATGCATTCCTTTATATCTGGAAGGTTTTCTATAACTATATAATTGAAGCCCAAAAACCTTGAAGTATAGATATCTGTAAAAACACCAAGTGTTGAAATCATTACAACCTAAGTGTTTAATTGTTCTACTATTAGAGTATGTTGGAAAATTCTTCAAGTGAATCTCATAAAACTTCTCTTGGTGGAATTCAATGCTATAATGGTAATGGATTTGCTCTCATTATATAGAACACATATCAACTGTTGGGAAAATAAAATATCTTTTCATATTATGAACCATCTCGTGATCCTATAAAAATTCAAGAAAGATAATTAATATCCTTGAAAAAACCCTTTAAAGGTGTGGGTGTTGATACCCTATGAAGAATCATACCTCACACAAATGAATAAGTCAAAGGAAAGTACAAACCTTGTAGAAATACCTATCATGAGGGAATACGGTGATGTATTTCCTGAAGAGTTACCCAAACTTCCCCCAGATCATGAGGTGGAGTTCTCCATATAAATCATACCTGAATCAAATCCTATCTCAATGTGTCCCTATAGGATGGATCCTATCGAACTGGAGGAGCTAATGAAGAATCTACAAGATCATTTGGACAAAGGATTCATACACCCTAGTGCATCACCTTGGGGTGTGCCAGTGCTCATTGTGATAAAAAAGGATGGATCAATAAAGATTTGTATCGATTATCGGGAACTCAACAAGATCCCCATAAAGAAAATTTATCCTTTTCCAAATATTGATGACTTGTTCGATCAGTTAAGAAGAGATCAATACTTCTCCAAGGTGGATATTTATTTTGGATATCATCTGGTAAATTTGGAGAAGGGAGATATTAAGAAGACTTCCTTATGTACAAGGTATGGGAACTATGATTTTCTGGTGATGCTCTTAGGACTTACTAATTCCCCTACAATCTTTATGGAGTTGATGAATATAGTCTTTAGACCTTTCCCCGACAAATTTGTGGCAGTGTTTTTGATGATATTATCTTCTACTCTAAGAGTAAAGAGGAACATTAAGAACATCTAAGACTTGTGTTGGCGACATTGAGAAAGGATAAACTATACGCCAAGTTCACCAAGTGTGACTTTTGTATAAAGAAAGTCACATTCATGGGACATGTGATCACAAGTGAAGGAATTTATGTGGACCCTTAAAAAACAATGGTGATTGAGGAATGACCCATACCCTCTAGTGTCATAGAAATCCATAGTTTTCTTAGATTAGCTGGGTAATACCGATGTTTTGTGATAAATTTCACATGATTGTAAAACCCTCTAACTAAGAAAACAAGGAATGGGGTAAAGTATGTCTAGACAAAAGATTGTGAGGAAATATTCAAGGAGCTAAAGGGAAGGTTGATCACTGCACCTGTACTCACATTACCAAAGAGTAGAGAATGTTTTGTGATATACAGTGATGCTTCAATGAAAGTCTTGGGTTGTTTACTCATGAAAGATGATAATGTGATAGACTATTCCTCATGACTGTTGAAGATCCATGAGCAGAACCACCCAACACATGATCTAGAGTTGGTCGCCGTGATTTTTTCCTTGAAAATCTGGTGGCACAATATGCCAAAATTTGAATTTAGCGGCGGTTTAAACCACCGCCAAATTGTTCTATGACAGTATTGGGAAACCGCCACTAAATAGTGTGTTAGAAAATAATTAACGGCGGTTTAAACCGTCAATAAATCATTTTTAATTTTTTTTTAGTTTTTTTAAAATTTTAATTTTTTTAATTTTTTAATTTTTTATATTAGTAATTTATTATTATTTTTTCATAATTTATTTATTTATTTATTTTCATAATATATATATATATATATTATTTTATTTATTTATTATCACTACGCAATACCCATTTCCATGAAAAAGTCTATGTCCATGCATAAGTCCAGGTGCATACCCATACCATAAATATAAATTCTGCGTTGGGTGAGATTTGAACCCCTTACCTCTAGTTTATTATTCAAAGACATTACCACTCCAGTATGCTCTTCATGTGGTCAATAAATCGAATTTAATATACTTACACACACACACACATATATATATGACTAGGAAAAACAAGTAATACATAACAAATAGATATAAACTAAATAATTATTAATCAATAATTATTAAACAATAATTATGAATCAATAATGATTAATCAATAATCAATAATCAATAATTAACAATTAACAATTAATAATTAATAATATATAACATATAATATATAACATATAATATGTAACATATAATATATAAGACATAACATACAAAAAATAATATTTAATACCTAATATATAATACATAATACATAACACATAATATATAATACATAATATATAATATATAATAGATAATAGATAATAGATAATACATAATATATAATATATAATATATAATATATAATATATAATATAAAATATAAAATATAAATTAAATAATATATAAAATTTAATATATAATATATAATATATAATATATAATATATAATATATAATATATAATATATAATATATAATATATATAAGAAATGTATAAATAATAAAACAATTAAAAAATATTTTGATATTTGATAAATAAAGAATAAATTAATAATAAATTAAAAAATAATAGATAAATAAATAAATTAATAAATAATAATTAATAAATAATAAATAAAAATAAAAAATAAAAAATAAAAAATAAAAAATGAAAAATAGTAAATAAAAAAATAGTAAATAATAAATAATAAATAATAAATAATAAATAATTTATATTTAAAAATTTATAAATAATTAATAAACAATTAATTAAAAAATAAATAATAAATAAATAATATTGAATAAATAAATAAATACATAATAAAAAATTAATTATAAACTAATAATAAATTAATATTCAGTAAATTTAAAATAAAATAATAAATGATAAATAATAAATAATAATTAATAATTATTAATTAATAAAAAATAACATATAAATAAAAAATAAAAAAATAAAAAATAAAAAATAAAAAATAAAAAATAAAAAATAAAAAATAAATATATATATAAATAAATAAATAAATAGATAAATAAATAATAATTAATTAATAAACAATAAATAATAATAACTAATAATTAATAATTTAAAATTATAAAATTTGTAATTCTTAATTAATAATTAATATTTTAATTTTAATTTTTAATATGAAATATTAAATATTTAGTATGTGATAAATAAATAATAAATAAATAATATTTAATTAATAAATAATCAATAATCAATAAATAATAAATAAATAATAAATGAATAATAAACTAATAAAAATTAATATTAATTAAATTAAAAATAAATAATAAAGAAAAAAGAAAAAAGAAAAAAGAATAAAGCAAAAATAATAAAGAAAAAATAAATAAATAATGAATAATAAATAAATAAATACATAAACAAATAAATAGTTAAATAAATAATAAATAATAAATAATTAATAATAACTAATAACAAATAACTAATAATTTATAATTTATAATTAATAAATAATAATTATTTAATTAATAATTAATAAATAATAAATAAATAATTAATAATGAATAAATAAATAAAAAAAATAAATAAAAAATGAACAATAAAATAATAATAAATAATAAATAATAAATAAATAAATAAATTAAAAATAAATTAAAAATTAATGTGTACATAATAACCAAATAATAAAAAAAAAACAAAAAAACAAAAAAACAAAAATAAATAATTGTTAAATAAATAAATAAATAAATAAATAATAAATTAATTAATAAATATTAAATAAATGAATAAACAATTAATTAAATAGATCATAAAACGTTAAAAACCTCTGAAAACCCTAAAAATACTGAAATGACCACAATATATGACCTAAGAATCATTTTGCAGAACTATAACCAGTCAAATTGAAGATCGTGAAATGAGCTTCGATATGATATGTTGTACTATCCGAACAGACACATGGATCTAAAGTTATCACCATTTTAATTTTAAGAAATCAGTATCTGCAACTAAAACCTTGGTTTCAGAGGCCTTCTGGGCTATTCTTGTAGAAAAAGGGTTACAATACTCAAAGAGTTTCTACCAGACCTAAGCGGTGTAGAGATCGTCGCAGACTTCCATTTGATATGCGGTAGAGCCCAAACAGACACTCAAATTAAAAGTTATGGTCGTTTGAAGTTCGAGTTTGATTTTCGACTTTTGAATTTTGAATATATTTTTTCCTTTTATTATCACATGATTTAAATCTCACTTGGTTTTTTCTCATTTGATAAACTTCGATTTGACTAGTTCTGGAGATGAAATGGACTCTCAGATCAGAAGTTATGGTCATTTGATGCATAAGTATGTTCTTCTACTTATTAAAGATTTTCCTTTAGTTTAAAAATATTATTAACTAATAATTATAAATATTAATTAATTGACACATTATAAATATAAAAAATTATAAATAATAATCTAAATTTGATTGTAAATAAAAATACTAGAAAAATAAAAAATAAATAAAAAATAAATAATTTTTTTAAATTTTCATAAATTGTTTTTCTTAAAGTTTGCGGCGGTTTTCAAAAAAATGCCGCTATTTCGCAACAGTTTTTTAAAAACCTCTGTTAAAAATATGAATTTTTTTTAGAAAATATTTTTTAAAAATTTAAAAATATTTTTTTTTTTAAAAATTAGCGGCAGTTTTTTCGCAGCAGTTTTAAAAACTACTACTAAAAAACCGCCTCTAAAACACTGTTTTCTTATAGTGGCATTAAATTTACGGTGAGAAGAGTGACAAATAAGCCGATCACAAGATCCCAATGTATATATTCACACAAAATGATCTAAACATGCGTCAAAGGAGATTGTTAGAACTAATCAAGGACTACGACTGCTCTATTCACTACCACCTTGGAAAGGCGAACAAGGTAGTTGATGCTCTAAGAAGAAATGAATCTTATACTCTATCTGTGTTATAGATTTAGAAAGTCATTATATTCTAGGATATTCAAAGGATGGATTAGGAAATCATAAGGGAAGGGGATACATCCTACCCTGCCCAAATGATTTCGCAACCATCTATCCAAGAGAAGATTAAAGAGGCACAAAGGGGTGATCTGTAGTTACAAAAGATAATGAATGAAATAAAAGAAGGGAAGCTGCACCATTTATATATCGACGATGATTACGTGATTTGGTTTACAACATGGCTTTGTGTTCCTTCATAACTTCGGAAAAAGATGGAGCTATTGGACAAGGCACACAACTCAAAATTCTCTATCCATTCTGTTAGCAGCAAGATGTACCAAGATCTCTGAGAGCACTTTTGGAGGGATAACATGAATAAGAAGATTACGAAACATATCTCATGGTTCTTGGTGTATCATAAAGTTAAATCAGAATTAAAAATTTCCAAAGGGATGATAAAACCATTTCATATACCCATCTGGAAATAAGAGAATGTCACTATGGACTTTGTCACGGTTCTCCCAAAGACGTCGAAGGGAAATAATGCGATATGGGTTGTGGTTGATTAACTCACCAAGACTGATCAATTTATCACTATTCGGGGATATCTCTAACTTGAAAAACTTGCAATGCCATATGTGAAAGAAGTTGTGAGACTATATGGTGTTCTACTATCGATTGTCTCTAACAGTGATCCAAGGTTCACATCTAAATTCTTGATAATTCTTCAACATGTTTGGAGTACTGAATTAAATTTCAGCACGACCTATCACCCCCAAACTAATGAAGAATCTGAAAGAACTATCTAGACACTTTAAGACATGCTAAGAGCCTATTATTTAGAATTCAATGTGGGATGGGATCAAAATCTTCCATTGGTGGAGTTCTCATACAACATTAACTTCAACTCGAGTATTCAGATGGCTCCATATGGAGATCTGTATGGAAAGCAATGTATAACTCCCACTTGTTGAGATGAAGTTGGAGAAAGAAAGATATTTGGACCTGATCTTATACAAGAGATGAAAGATAAGGTTCAAGTCATCAAGAAATATACCAAAGATATTGAAATTCCGTAAAAGAGCTATGCTAACAACCATCGAAGGGACTTGGTGTGCGATGTTGGAGATAAATTCTTCCTTCAAATAAAACCATAGAAGAGTTTCATGGGTTTTGGACAGAAATAATGTTAAGCCAAAGGTAAATTGGCCCCTTTGAGATCCTTTACCATATAGGATCTATGGACTATTATCTTTCACTTCCACCAAATTAATATGTCTCAAGTTAATGATGTGTTTCTCATATCACCTCCGAGGAAGTACATACTAGATCCCTCACTTGTACTGAACTCAGAGGTGGTACAACTGGAAGATGATATCTCTTATGAGGAGTATCCAGTAAATATTCTGGACCAGAGAGATAAGGTTCTACAAAACAAGACAACCCACCATGTCAATGTGTTGTGGAGGAACTATATGTTTGAAGATGCAACTTGGGAATCGGAGGATGCATTGAAGGAGAAGTACCCAAACATGTTTGTGTAAAACAATATTTCTAGGGAAAAATTTCTTAAGGGGGGAAGAATGTGATGATCCAATGTTTTATAAATGGAAAACCCTTCTTATAATCATGACTTAAAGTATAATAACATTAGGAAACAAAATGACATATAATGATACTAAATTCTATGTGACAATTAAACATAATATTTCCACTTCTGTGTTTTGAATTTTGAAAATATGACATACACTATTGCGATCGGTAAGATGTTTGGAGTCTGACAGGACAAACTTAATTTTTGTTGAATCATAACCAACCCTTATGTATAGTAACCCCCCTTATGAATAGTAATGTAACACTTATAAATAATAAATCATCCAAACAATAGTAACCTTATCCATGATTGTATAAATAAAATTTAGACATCTTATAAGTGACAATATGACCATAGTAAAAGTGTTGGTAATTTTGTAAGTCATAAATAATTAATTATAAATAAATAATTAATTTAAAAGAAATTTTATTTTCCTAAAATGTTTTCATAAATTAAAAATTCATATGTTTTCTAGTATTTAGATAATTTTATAAGACCTTATGTAATTTTTGAAAGAATTATGAGATCAGTTTTACTTTTAAAATATGTATTTTAAATTAAATTATTATTTTAAATGAAAATGAAAATAATCATATTTATAAAATTATTTTTTAAAAATGGAGTTCATTTCTAAATTCTACACACCTAAAAATGGTTAGGGTGAATTTTTGGGATTTTTCTGAAATACTTAAAATTTTTATGAATACTGAAATGCTATAATTTACAAAATAAGAAAAATACATTAATTATAGAGTCATGTATGATGTTCTGATGATGTAAGGCCAATTGGTTCAAACTTACATTCACTTATTACTATTCTTGGTCATGTAATCATCACTATTACTTTTCTTTTGGAGAAATAATAAATTAATGAATATAATATTGAGAAAACCCCTCTCCCCTCCACTATAAATACCTCCCTTCACACTCTCATTTCTTCACACCTCTGAATATTCAATCACTGTATTAACATTATCCAAACATCTTCTCTAGCCCCTCCCCAACATCAAAGAGCTTCTGATCTCATCAAAAGACCAATCCATGGTTCCTTAATAAGGATTCAATAGGTAATTATCCCCTCTCTATCTTCCATTAATTTACATTCAATTTAATGTTCTTTTCTTAATCTCTCTCAACCTATTGATAGCATTGTCGAGCATGTCAAATTAGATGATTATTTTTAACTAGAATTTCTGCAGTATAGAAGCAACCCTAGGTCATCTCTTGAAGGAGCCTTATATCATTAATTACAAGATGAGGTTCTGATTAAGAAACTAAAAGCGGAACAGGGTTTTATAAAACTTGGGTTTTGTTGATTTAAGAACATAAATTGAAAGTATATTACTACTGAGAGAAACTGGTTGGATAAATCGTGATCAATCCAGGTAAGTGTCCCTTGATGCTCAATCAGTCATTGCTCTCAAGGGAAAGGGAAGGATCATTGATTCCTTGATTTTATACATACTAAAACTAGTAATGGCATGTGAGTTCTTACTAGGTTACCACCTATGATTTGATCGATCAAGGATATTGATTATCGGTAACCCCTCAAAATCAACAAACGTGAATCGATGTAAAAAAAGGAACTCCATCAAGGAATCATATCAACAACGTGATGAGATGACCAGATTTGTGTCAATGATAAAAATATTTTACAAGAAAATAACATGAATATTAATAGGTTCATGCTCTTGGACTTTATCAACTGACACAAACCATTTGCACACTCATGAAAGAGAGGGGGTGAGAAAAGAGGCAACCACACTCAAATCATCAAAAAATCGCGGTTATGCATGGAAGCATGTAGATTGTTGTTACATTGATTTGTATTTGATCATACTAGAATAAACACAAATTTAGAAGGTAGAAATAAAGAATAATTGACAACAAACCTTGAAATAAATTGCCTTATGAAGATTACAAGTGTGGAGCTTGGGATTACAATAAAGGACACTCCCCAAATTTATCACTAAGAGGTTTAAAGTAAATGAGGGAGAAGTGAAATAAAATGGGTGAAGAGAGCTTTCCAATTCCACTAACCTTCACCCCTAGTCGTGAAACGTTGATAATGAGGTGGAGGAGTATTTTTATGGGTAATTTACTTCCATATTTACACATAAAGTGGTCAAGTATCTAAAGAGCTAGGTGAGTATTTAAGGCATATTTTTTACTCCATCTTTATCTGGATGGTTAACAGAACAAAACGTGTGAAAATGAATTTAAATTCTGTGGAGAGTTGTGGCTTCGGGTTATCTATCCAAGGGAGGTAGAATCCTCCCAATTGAATCTCCAAGGCCCAAGTTATGGCCCAAATACAGAATGGTGTTCCAATCTGGACCGCCCAGAATTTCTTCACATTGTGGGCCTATTTTGGGCCTCCAAATGGACGAATTGGGCATTATGATATTCTAGAGAAATGTAGCCCATATTTTTTTAAAATCATAAACCCATTTTTATCACAATTTAAAGCACAATTTTCCATAATATAAATAATTTTCCACATGAATGATTGGGCTCTCGCGTAGTTTGGCCCATTTTTCTTGAATTCCATTACGAGGTCTCCAAATCACCTCCTCCTACAATGTAAACACCAAAACAAGTAAAATTTCCCTATAAAAAAATTATAAAAATTAATTAATTGATTCAAACCTAAAGTGAAATTCATTATTATATTTTTAATAGTCATTAAAAAACCAGTTTAAAACATTGGTGTACGGGTGGATTTGAATAGTTAATCGCAATGCGATCACACCCCACACTTAAACATTATCACTCCTGGGAAAATTCACACATAGAAAAAATGATGCATGTATATATTCCCAACATCATGAAGTTTTATCATTTGGGGATATTTAAATTCAATAAATTAATGTGATCAATGCACAAGCCAAACCAAGGAGTTCTTCCTTGTAAAAATGGAAAAAGATGTCTCCTAAATAATATCACAATGAAATTCAAAGTAATTCATGGTACCAAATTTTGAAAGAAATTAAAAAGTAAACCATGCCACTAACTCTCCGTGTGTGTGTGTGTGTGTGAAAACCATTCCATGCTATTCTTTCCACTTTCTATCCAATAAATATAGGTTATTTTAACAAGTTTTATCTTAAAAGATTTTTTCCACCGAACTTGACCTATATCCTTTTCAAGTCATATTTCAAGACCCACTCACTTAATCATTTATTAAAGTCAAACAATAATCTCCCAACCTAGATATCCCCATATTCTACACATTTCAACACTCCCCTCATTTGTTTTGTTTTTTTTTCACAAGTTACATTTGGAACAAATATCACACTTATCTTTCAAACCTTGTTTGATCTCCTCAAAAAACTAATTGTAATAGTTATAAAAAGATAAAATGTTGAGAAGGATTGGTTTTTGACCTGCCCAAGACACAATCAATTTTTTGAGGGCATGCAACAGTCAGATATCAGGTACACACACAGATATTAATCCAGTACAATAATGAAATAGATCAGATAAGGAACGAACATATGTAAATATCATTTTAAGATAAAAAATATTAACCTAACTTATATTTATCTTCTTGTAAGTATTAAATATTCACACATTGTGGTTTGGTGAAAAAATTATTTGAGATATTAGTGACACATGTTTCCCAAAAACTACTCACACAAGGGGAATTGACCATCTCAAAGGTTTCACATAGATAAAAACATTATATCATTAATATAAAACCAAGTCACTAAAAATAACTCCATGATGTTAAATTCATAAAAATATTTAGTCCATAATAGGGACAAGATTCATCAAATGTTAAAACAACATGGAATCAAAAAATTTAACATGCATTTCTAGTAAGTTCCATGATTTTGTGACCATAAGGTTGGGGGGGGGGGACGTAAAAATACCATAAAGAATACGAAAAAGAGAAGAAAGAAGAAAAACAATGAAAATACTAATGAACCAAGAAAGATGGGGAAAAGTGAAAATACAATAAATAAGGTGAAAAAATGAAGAAAGAAGAAAGATGGTGAAAATCCTAATTAACCCATAAATTTATCCACCCCCACATCTAGAATGTGTAGTGTCCTCACTATAATAATTGTGAATGTGAGAAGGAAGGATAAAACCTAGTGTGTTTCAATGGTATGTTGCTTTTAAAAGGTGGATTTCCTCCACCAGATTCTTTGGAAAGTTTTCGTAGAAGTGTTTAAGTCACTGCCCATTGATGGTAAGAATTCTTCCACTCTACTCATGCAAAATCTATATTGGACCAAAAGGGTAAACATTAGAAATAGTATAAGGACTGATCCATCGGGAAAGAAGCTTACATGGGTGGAGCTTTAGACTGGAATTGTACATGACACCATTCTCACAAATATAGAACTTATTCTTATGAATCTTGCTATCATGGATATCCTTTTTCTTCTGTTTATAGATCCAAGAGTTCTCATATGAATCACGTCAAATTTCTTCTAACTCTTGAATCTGCAGCTTCCTTTGCTCACATGCATCTGAAAGATTCATATTACATTGTTTAACAACCCAATATGCATGGTGTTTTATCTCTACTAGGAGGTGACAAGCCATTCCAAACACAATTTTCTATTGTGATATTTTTATTGGGGTGTTAAAAGTTGTATGGTATGCACAAAGTGCATCATCCAAGCGCCAACTCAAATCTTTCCTGTTGGGTTGTACCATTATTTCCATGATTATCTTAACTTCCTGATTTGATATTTCCACTTGTCCGTTAGTTTGGGGGTGATATTCAGTGGAGACTTTATGAACCACCCCATACTTATGAAGAAAATTTTTGATGTTGATATTGAAAAAATGGGAACCCTGATCACTAATAATGAATCTTGGTAAACCAAACAGACTAAAAATTTGGGACCTCACATAATCAACATCAACTCAAGAGTCATTGGTCCTACTTTCCTCTGATTCAACCCATTTAGACATGTATTACACAACTAAAAAGATGTACATGATCTTTAAAGAATTTGGGAAAGGCCCCATGAATTCAATGCCCCATGCATCAAAGGTTTCATAGAATAACATGGGTTATTGGGGCATTTCATTCCTCTTGGAGATATTTCTTGTTAATTGACAATGACAACATGACTTGAAAAATTGATGGGCATACCTATAAAATGTTGGCCAATAAAGTCTTGAGTCAAGGACCTTTCGAGCTGTTAGTTGTGAGCCAATGTGGCCCCCACAAGCCAAAGTGTGACAAAAGGTTAAAACATAGGTGAACTCATGGTCACTGACACACCAATGAACTACTTGGTCACCACAAATTCTGAAAAAATATGGTTCATCCCAAATGTACCACCAATAATCATGTTAAAGTATCTTGTATTGGGAAGTTATTAAATCAATTGGGACCTTAGATGTTTCTAGAAAATTCACAATGTCCGCATACCAGGGGTTAAGATCAACAACATCAAAAAGGTTATCATGAGGAAAGAATTCTCCAATGGGAAGGGATGAGTCCGCATGATGGTCCAGTGGTGGAGAAATCCTACTAATGTGGTCATATACAACATTTTATACTCCCCTCTTATATCTAATCTCAAGTTCAAACTCTTGGAGGAGGAGTATCCACCATATGAGGCGAGGCTTAGCTTTAGGATTCTTTAAGAGGAATCTAAGGGCAACATGGTCAGAAAACACAATCACTTTTTGACCCAAGAAGATATGAAAGAAATTTTACCAAGTCATACACAATAGAAAGGAGCTCTTTTCCAGTGGTTGTGTACTTTACCTGGGTAGGGTCAAGGGTACGTGAGGCATATACAATGACATGAGGAGCCTTCTCAACCCTTAGTGACAAAACTGCCCTAACTGCAATGTTAGAGCCATCACACATAAGATCGAAGGGGATATCCCACCTTGGTGGTTGGATTGTGGGAGGTGATGTTTGACTCATTTCTAGTGAATTTAATGCATCCTCATAATTTTTACCAAACACAATCTTAGAATATTTATGCAATAATCAGGACAATGGAAGTGCAATCTTACTAAAGTATTCAATGAATCGGTAGTAAAAACCAGCATGACCCAAGAAATATCGTACCTCACAAACACATTTTGGAAATGGAAGGGTTGAAATTAAATAAATTTTATATTTATCAACTTGAATTTTCTTATTTGAAATGACATTCCCATGAACTATCCCCCACTCAACCATAAAATGGAATTTCTCATAATTTAAAAAAAGAACTTTTTCAATGCAGCAGTGAAGGACAAAACCTAGGTGTTCCAAAAAATCATAAAAAGAAGAACCATATACCGTGAAATCATCCATAAATACTTCCATAAAACTCTCAAGGTACTCATAAAAAATACTCAACATACATTTCTGAAAAGTACTCGGAGCATTACATAGTCCGAATGGGATCCTTCTGTATGCAAATATGCCAAATGGAGAAGTAAATATTATCTTTTCTTTATCCTCAGGGGATATATGGATTTGGAAATAACCCAAATATACATCAAGGAAACAATAATGGGACTTACTAGCCAATCATTCTAACATTTGTTCAATGAAAGGTAGAGGATAGTAGTCTTTTTGTATGACTTGATTTAGTCGACAGTAGTCAATACATACTCACCAACTATTTTGCATGCGTGTTGGAACCAATTCATTCCTTTCATTTGACACAACTATTATTCCTATTTTTTAGGCACAATTTTCACTGGGCTAACCCATTTACTATCATATATAGGATAAATGATCCCCACAATAAGTAATTTAATAAATTCCAATGTTACTACTCTAAGGAGAGTGGGATTCAACCAGGGTTGAGATTGTCTTATGTGATTAGCCTATTCATACCAAATTATATAGTGTATACAAATATATGGTCTAATACTGGGAATTTTAGCCAATGTCTATCTTATTTACTTTTTACACTCTCTAAAAAGGTTGCGCTGTCTTGAATCCTATTGTGGAGACAGGTTATTAGAAATAATGATGGGAAATTGGTCAATACCCTCAAGAAATTCATATTTTAAATTAGAAGGAAGTTGTTTTTGTTCCAACATCAGTGGTTTCTAGATTGAGGGAGGGGATTTAGGGGGAGTGAGGTCCATTAAACTGTCTATATACTCATGTTTATTCTCTAAAGATAAATAATCTATTGAAATGACATTTTCAGAATCATTTCAGGTCATGGGTACCTTAGAATGAACACACTCGTCAAATTAGCACAAAATTTACACTTTTCAGAACCCACAAAACACTCAAAACATGAATAGAAACCCAAATAATCCATGGGTGAAGAAGAGGAAAATTAATTAAAGTATGATTGAGGATACAATTCTGTCTGTGTGAATCGTTTGAGAGAACTTCCATTGAATAGACATGAAGAGTGGATTTCTCTTCAACGGGGTGTTTCATAGCCTCAAGGATGTTAAAACTTACCCTTTTCTCCTCCGAAATCCATGGAAAACGTACCATTGTGAACACTGATGATCATTTATACTATTTTGAGTAATGGCCTCCCAAGTATGAGAGGAGAATGTCCTTGGCATCAGGTATCTTCTATCTCAAGAATTTAGAAATCAGCAGGGAATATGAGATTCTTCACTCTTATAAGTACATCCTCAATCACTCATGTTGGATGCGTAGTACATAGGTTTTCAAGTTGCACAACAATTCCTGTTGGTTGAAGCTCTCCAACATATAGAGAAGCCTAAACGGAGTGTGACATTACATTAATGGATGCACTTAAATCTAGCATAGCATCCGAAATGATGGTCTCCCCTATGGTACACATTATTGTGAATATGCCTGGATCCTTGCATTTGGTTGGAATTGCTGGTTGAATCAAGGAAGAGACATTCCTTCCCAAGTTGACTCTCTCATTCCCCTTCAGACTTTTTCTATGGGTGTAATGGTCTTTAAGAAGTTTTTCATATAAAGGGATTTGTTTAACTGCATCCAATAGTGGAATGTTAACACAATGTTTTTTAAATGTATCCATCATTTATTTATCAATCTCATTATAAAAATCCTTCTTAAATTTAGAGAGACTTTGGGGGAAAGGAAGAGGAATGTATTGTTCATTTGAATCATCAATGATAACTCGATTACCCTTTTTTTATTGTTTTTCATTACTTGAAATTTTTTAGGGTCGGGAAAGTGATTTTTCAAGAGGGGGACATACCTGTTGTGAAGAATCAGTAGAAGGAGAGACTTCTTTACCACTACGGAGTTTAAATTCACATACATTACCTTTTTTCCTTTGGATTGGAAATGGGTTGGGATGGAAGTTACCTAGAACCATGCATCTTAAGCTCACTGCTGGTGTTTTCTAATTTCCCCCCTTGAGTTCGTAGGTCTTGAATAACTGATTGTGAGATTTGTTGGAACTGGAGGTTTTGGGATGCCATTTTCTTCACCATTTCCTCGAGTATTGGTTCACATTTTGGAGGAGGAGGAGGATTATTTTGAGAAGTTGAAGGATAATAAGGTCACATACCTTGTCCTTTTTGATACCAATTCTTCTCGGGGTAGCTTGAGTTTCCTCCTTATCGGTACTGGGGTTGTGCTTTCCACTTGGGACATGGATTAGGCCTGAATTGTTCTTGCTTGAATGGAGGTTCTTGTTGGAATGGAAACCCTGGGAACAAGGCTGCACAAGACTCGAGGGAATCTTGATGTTTTGGGAATGGGTAAGAAAAATGAGTATTGTTAGAAAAAATACCATAATGTAATGGAATAGGAGGAGATTGTGAGTTACCTTATGCTTGAGATAATTTCCTTAGAATGGTATTAATCACATCAAGATTTTTATCTACCTTTTGTTCTAGAGATGAATGAATTACCTCATGAAGTCCTTGAGTTGGTGCAATAGATCATGTACCAAATTGTTGTGCATTTTGAGCCATGTTGGATATTATGTCACGAGCAGTGGAAGAAGTTTTATCAACCAAGGAACCACCATATATTGCATAAATCATTTCACAATCCACGAGTATAAGTCCCTCATAGATGTATTGGAGTAATAGTTGTTCACTAATCGGGTGGTGGGGTCATCTTGAGCAGAGTCGTTTGAATCTCTCATAGTATGCATGAAAGGTCTCTCCTTGTGATTGCATAATGCCACAAATTCCTTTCCTAATGGATGATGTTCGGGAGGCATGGAAGAACTTATCTAAAAATAGACTTTTCAGGTCATTCTATCCCCTAATTGTGGTAGGAAAATAGTATATCCAATCTTTGGCTACACCATCAAGGTAGAAAGGGAAGGCCCTAAACTTAATTAAGTCCTCAGAGACATTTTGGGGTTTTATTGTAGAGACCAATATGTGAAACTCATTAATGTGTTTATGAAGGTCCTCATAAGGAATACTATGTAATTTTGGAGGTAGGTGGATGAGTCCTTATGTAATCCCACCTTTTTTTATTACATAAATTTTCATTACATTTTACAAACAGAGGATCTTTAAAGTCTCATGTCTTAGAAATCAGGAACAAAATACTTGAAAACTACATAAAAAATCATTATAAAACAATTTTAAGGCTTCATAATAAGTTCATCCTAAGTAAAAATATTGCATCTCATAACCTAGAGACATACATCAATGGAAAGGTTGATCTTAAGGCCTAGTAAGGGTAAACAGGGGAAAAAATTTACTTGTGATATCAATAAGAACTTGATGATGAACATAAAGACATGATCAATAGAAGAAGAGGCATATCATAATAAAAATAAAATGAATAATAACTTGAATATATGGATACCACATTTAATTTATACATTCATGAACATATCACCAAGGTATATCCCCAAGGTGTCATAAAAAAATTACCAAGGTTATTCACTATGGTATCGTAAAACTTGTCATCTCTAGAGATTAAATTATTTACCCAATACAATGGAGTGCTTGAAGGACCCCGGGACACCCTGAGAGGGGAGGGGTGAATCAGGGTGGCAACTTTTTCTTCTTAAAGTTGTGGATCTTGTTCCCACGTTGGCAGGAACTTCTTAAACCTGTATGAAGGATATGATCAGCAATTAAACATTCACATGCAGAGAGATGACACACCACTTTTTACTTGGTTCACCACTAAGGGCTACGTCCAAGGAGCATACGCCGAAAGATTATCGGTCGTACCTAAATCCACTATGCTTCACTAGCTGCGGATACAAAAGTTCGGGTACAGACACTCTGTCCCAGGCTCACTGCCTTTACATAAGGTTTAGGGATAGCTCACTGCTTCCCTCGGGTCACTCCCGTTGGCTCCCCCTGGCTCACTGCCGTTGGTGAAGTCTCACTCAGTTTATAGACGTGAAGGTCTCTTCAATAAATTTGCATTGAAGTCTTTGCCTCTGCTCAGCACGAGACTCTGCTTGCATCGAAGTTCGGAAGAGATGCACTAGAACGCACAGAACCACTGAACTGGATAACCAAAACGTGCAGAAAAACCTTACTGAGAAATATGCGAAACATCAACCATTTGCGCGCAAAATCATCCTATTGCGTGCAACATTTTCTTTTGGCGCGGAAAAATATTTCGCGCAAAAATCCCCTTTTTCGCGCAACTCCAAATATTTCGCGCAAGCTCATTTACGCGATCCTTTTCGCGCATCAGACCTCGGATCTTCTCTAAGTCTTCCAACCCACCGAATGAAGGGGGTAACCTCATATTTATAGGCGACTGAGACCACTGCACGCAAAATCCCCTTCGGCGCGGAAAAATCTCTCATCTGGCGCGTAATCTTTCGCCCAGCTTATGTATTTCGCGCACAACCCTTATTTTCCGCGCAGCCCATGCCTTTGCCATCTTTCACCAAACTGATTCTGAAACAGCATTTGCGCGAAAAAACTATTTCGCGCAACCCGCTGTTTTCCGCGCCCAACTTAAGTATTTCGCGCACATCCCTGATTTTCCGCGCAGCCCATGCCTTTGCCATTTTTCACTTCTCTGATTTCGAAACACTGTTTGCGCGAAAAACTATTTCGCGCATCCCGCTGTTTTCCGCGCCTAACTTAAATTTTTCGCGCAAGCCTCTTAAATTTCGCGCACCACTTCCTTTTTCTGCGAAGCTCCTTTTGCAGACAATCCATGTCTTCATTTTCCGATTTTGAGGCCCAAAAATTTGGCAAACACTGGGAAACAGCGCCACCTTCAAAACTGTTGTCTGCTTGAACTGTATGATCACTTTGCTGGAACACATTCGGAACTTCCACTGAGGATTGACAACAAACACAAACCATACACCAAATCATGCTTTGAAGAACCTGGTTCCAACAATCTCCCCCTTTGGGTTTGTTGGCAATCAGAATAAATTCAATAGATCTCCAACCATGAGCAAGTCCAAAACGCAAGAATCAACTCAGCCAACACTCTAAGTCTACGTGAGCAATGCTCGGTGTAGAAAACAAGAGAGGAAGCTTGAATTGGGTATTAGTGTTTTGAAATTCTCCATGACGCCCGATGTTATCCTTATTAAACTTCTCATCACAATCTTACACTTCCATCACAGAAGAATTTCTTGCCGTAAATTTCTTGCCGTGAATTTCTTGCCTTGAATTCTCTTGCCGTGAATTTATTCCTTTCTCCCCCATTGACAATAAAACCAAAGACCGAAAAGTTTGTTCAACGTTCAGCTCAAGCCATACTCCCCCTGGATAGTATCTCCCCCATAAACCTGCATCACAGCCATAAGCAGATAAAAACAGTTAAAACAAACGGGGAGAGGGGTGTTCCGAAACCTCCTTATCCAGCAGGAGGTGGTTGAACACCTAGGTTCAACCGATGCTTTTCAAACACAGCTGCTGACAGTGGCTTTGTCAGGATATCAGCTACCTGCTTATCAGTTCCCACATGGTCCAGTCTAATCACCCCTTGTTCAACCTTTTCTTTGATGAAATGATACCGTATTTCAATATGTTTTGTACGAGAATGCTGAACCGGATTTTTTGTGAGATCAATTGCGCTTTTGTTATCACAGTAGATCACCATTGGCTGCTTTACCTCATCACCAATATCTGTTAATTGTTGCTTCATCCATAGCAGTTGAGTGCATGACTTTGTGGCAGATATATACTCAGCTTCAGCAGTACTAAGAGAAGTACTTTCTTGTTTCTTGCTCAACCAGCCAACACAATTATTTCCGATAAAGAATGCTCCACCACTGGTGGACTTTCTGTCCACAACATCGCCAGCCCAGTCAGCATCAGAAAATGCGGATAATTCACTATCCCTTCCTACAGCAAAGTATAATCCATACTTGTAAGTACCTTGAATATACCTCATGATTCTTTTCACTGCTGTCATGTGTTCATCTTTTGGATTACTCTGAAAGCGGGCAGAAAGACATGTGGCAAAGACAATATCTGGCCGTGTCGCTGTCAGGTACAATAGGCTCCCAATAATTCTCCTGTACAGAGTGGGATCTACAGATTTCCCATCCTCATGCTTCCCAAGTTTGGTTCCAACTGCAATCGGAGTTGACATTGGTTTGGAGTCTTGCATGTTAAACTTCTTCAGCAGCTCTCTTGCATACTTTTCCTGAGAGATAAAAGTGTAGTCTTTCCTCTGAGTCACCTGCAGTCCCAAGAAATATGTGAGCTCCCCAATCATTGACATTTCAAATTCTGATTTCATATGATTGGAAAATTCATCCACTGATTTCTGTTTGCTGCCACCAAATATAATGTCATCGACGTAAACAAGAACCATGAACTGATCTTTTGGAGAATTCTTCACATAGAGATTGTGATCAACTCCTCCTCTTTTGAATTCCAGCTTTTTGAGATACGAATCTAGTCTAGAATACCATGCCCTTGGTGCCTGTTTTAATCCATAAAGTGCTTTCTTTAGCTTGCAGACCTTTGATTCATCAGCACCAAGAAGAAAACCCACTGGTTGTTCAATGTAGACTTCTTCTTCGAGTACACCATTTAAGAATGCTGTCTTGACATCCATTTGATATACTTTATATCCTCTTTGGAGAGCCATGGAAAGGAATAGCCTGATTGACTCCAATCTAGCCACTAGAGCAAAGGTTTCTTCAACATCAACACCTTCAATCTGAGAATACCCTTTACATACCAGTCGAGCCTTGTTTCTGATAACATTGCCATGCTCATCAAACTTGTTCTTGAAAATCCATTTGGTGCCAATCACATTGTGACCTTTGGGTCTCTGGACCAAATCCCACGTCTGATTTTTGTCAATCTGATCTAACTCTTCATTCATGGCTTTCACCCAGGATTCATCCATTGCAGCTTCTTTAAATGAGGTTGGCTCTACAACTGATAGAAATGCATAAGGTGTGTTATGTCTCATCCTCCTTGTTTGAGTGGGTGCATTCATGTCCCCAATTATGTTGGATGGATCAATCTCAGCTCTTCGGTTTCTCCTGAGAGATTCAGTAGCATTCTTTTCAGCTATAGGTTCTTCTTCTGATTCTTCTTCTGAGTCAACATCATGATGTGACTGCTGAGAGTTTTGAACAACTTCCTCTATCTCTGTGTTTGTGTTTTCTTCACGTTCACTTTCTTCCTGATTGTCCATCACATCCGCATATGGCGTCCTTGAAGCATTTGTGGTTTTCTCTTCAATTATCTTAACATCACTACTTACCACAATCTTCCCCAAGCGTTTATTGAAACACTTGTAAGCTTTACTGTTCATTGGATACCCAAGAAAAATTCCTTCATCAGCATTGTCACCATACTTTCCTTGGTTTCCTTCTTTATTCCGGATGAAACATTTGCTTCCAAAAACCCGAAAGTATTTCAAGGAAGGCTTCCATCCATGCCATAATTCGTACGGTGTCTTCGTTTCTCCCATGTAGAGCCCTGTTCGATTCTGAATGTGAACTGCAGCTTCAACAGCCTCCTTCCAGTAATGGCGAGAGATACCACTCTCAATCAACATAGTCCTGGCCATATTGTTGACCTGTCGATTTCGACGCTCAACAACTCCATTTTGTTGTGGAGTTCTCACAGCAGCTACCTCATGCTGTATTCCATGTTTCTCTAGATAGTTTTCAAACTCAATGGATGTGTATTCCCCTCCATTGTCCGATCATAGGACTTTTATTGACCGTCCAGTGTCATTCTCGGCAATTCGGCGATAAGTTTTCATGCAATCAAGTACTTGTCGCTTCCTGTGAATCACCATTACACAAGCCATTCTACTATAATCATCAATGAAAAGGACGAAGTACCTCTCTCCATAGGTTCCAGCAACATTTATTGGGCCACATACATCAGTGTGAATGAGATCGAGAAGATGTGATGCCCTTTTCTTCTTTGGACGATACGAATTACAGACCAGCTTCCCACGAATACAGGCATCACAAGATTTTTCCCGTTCGCGTTTTAGAATGGGAATATCCATGACTATCTTCAGCTTAGATATCTTTTCCATGTCTTGTTGGTTAATGTGCCCCAGCCTTCGATGCCATAAATTGTTTTCTTCGTCAACAGACAAGTAACAAGAGTTCACTTTGCTGTCAACCTGATATAAGTTTCCATCTGTTCTACAACCTTTCATAAGAGAATTCCCTGTTTTTCCTTTTATAGTGCAGCCTTTTTGATTGAAGGTTACTATGAGCCCTGAGTCACAGAGTTGACTTACACTGAGGAGATTATGGCGTAGACCGTCCACATAAAGAACTTCAGTCTTTTTCAGCTCTCCGTTGGCGAGAGCAGTATTCCCACTGCCTTTAATCTTCAAAGCGCCATCGTTACCAAACCGTACTGTTCCATCAACCTTCTTTTCAATGTTCTTCAGAAGGTCAGCATTTCCTGTCGTATGGGAAGAACATCCACTATCAAGAATCCAGGTGCTGCTACTCTTTGTAGCTTTGAGGGCTACTTCCGCAAGATTGGATTTCTCGATTTTCTTCTTTTCTTTCCATGAGATATTGGATTGAGCATAAGAAACTGATGGCCTTTTAAAACATTCTTCCACATAATCTGAGTCTTCATACCCATAATCTTCTTCCAGAAGAGAAAAACTATTTGTGAGAACAACATCATCAGGAGGATGAACCCTGTCCCGTCTTTGGGTGTTGTATGAATTTCTCTTGTCATACCGCTGCCTGCAAAACATAGCTTTATGGCCAAAGTTAGAACAATTAAAACAGTAACCATAGAAGATATTTCTTCTATAAGATGGAGGATATGAAATCGGTCTCCTTTGTTGATTTCCCAGATCTTCTCCATTAAAGTAACTCCTTGCCTCTTCGCAATATGACATAGTATGGCCCAGATAGCCACAGAATTGACACTTCATGTGAGGGAATGCCTTCACACCTGAATTTCTCCTCATACCTTCATCCCTATGAGAGTAGTTGAACTGCCTATCATTTCTAAATGTTTGATGGTAATTGTCAGTTATCCTTCTAGTTTGGATTGAGGGTTCCTTTTTCAGCACTTCAGAAAATGTTTCAACATGTTCAACCTTCGTTTTGTCTTTCTTTTGAATTTCTTTATTTCCAGCAGTTGATGTCTCAGCTTCACATCCAATTCCACGCTTTCCCATGCAGGCGGGTCTTTGAACGCTCAAGATTTTTTCAACTCCATCAGAACCACATTTGGCTCTTGCCAATAATTCAGCATCTGAGAATCTTCTAGGTTGTATTTTCTTCCGTGATTCTTTTGAAAAAGATTCAGTCTCAAGTTTACTCCTAAGAGTAACAATTTCCTCCTCAAGACCCTCAGTAGTCTTGGACTTTTCTTCCAGTCTTGAGGTGAGGTCATTGATGACCTTTCCCTGCTCTTCAATTCTTATCTTAAGATCCAATACATCATCATTGCTTTCAATGATTTTAGACTGAACTTTCACAAACTCTTCCAGACGTTCAATTTCAGCTTCAAGTTCATCAACATATTCTGATGACTCTTTGACCATTTCCTTCCACTTATTACATTTCTTACATTTACTCTCAATCTTGGAGAAAGCATCCTTAATTTGAACCTTTGGATTATCAAGGGCAGTACTCTGATTATTTATGCCTTTATTGATTGAAGAATCTGATATTTCAGTGGTAGCCATCATGGAAGCATGTTTTTCAGTTTTAAATTCTGGTTCTTCTTCCTCACAGAATTCAATATCATCATCTTCTTCCTCACAGACAAAGCTCTTCCTCTGCATTTTCTTTCCAGATTTGAAATCACCCTTTTTTAAAAACCTTTTCCGAGGCTTTTCAATGTCTTCAGCTTCGCTCTCATCATTATCCAACTTTCTTTGGCACTGAGAGGCAATGTGCCCAACTCTTCCACAACGGAAACATGCAAGAGGTAACTTACCTCTAAATTTACCTTTACCCTTTTTCAGCTTCTTCGCGATGAGGGAAAGAATTTCTTTTTCTTCGTCATCATCACCACTACTGTCTTCTGAAATTTTCAGTTTGTCCATGGCTTTGAATGCCATTTCTTTGCTCACGCGAGTCGTGGCATCTTCAGGTTTGACTCTCATCTCATATGCCACTAAACTACTTAACAAATCATCCAGAGAAAGTTTGGATAGATCTCTTTCTTCGAGGGCTGACACCTTTGCATTGTACATGGGAGGAAGTCTTCTCAATATTTTCTTAACGATATCAATGTCTTTGATTTCTTCTCCAAGACCTCGAATTGCTCCCACTACTTCAGTAATTCGATTAAAAAATGAATCTGCATTTTCATTGGGATGCATCTTTAGGTCGTCAAACCTGTTATGTAAAACCTGAAGTTTTGCCTCCTTTACCTTGCTATCTTCTTCATAAATGTTTTCAAGTTTATCCCACATAGACTTTGCTGAAGTGCAACTCATCACCTTTAGATATATCTGATCATAAAGAGCTGCGGTGAGTGCATTTTGAGCTTTAGCATCTGCATCAAGAATTTTCTTGTCCGTGTCAGTCATAGCCAGTCCTGTTTGATCAGTGACTTGTATTCCTTGCACAATAGAAAACAAAACTTCCATTCCAAGAGATCTTAGATGAGATCGCATCCTATTCTTCCAGATCTGAAAATTATTTCCATCAAAGAGAGGGACTCCCCTCACATTGGCTGCATTCTCCATGGCGACAAAGGACAGATTCAAGACCAGCAACCTGGCTCTGATACCACTTGAAGGACCCCGGGACACCCTGAGAGAGGAGGGGTGAATCAGGGTGGCAACTTTTTCTTCTTAAAGTTGTGGATCTTGTTCCCACGTTGGCAGGAACTTCTTAAACCTGTATGAAGGATATGATCAGCAATTAAACATTCACATGCAGAGAGATGACACAACACTTTTTACTTGGTTCACCACTAAGGGCTACGTCCAAGGAGCATACGCCGACAGATTGTCGGTCGTACCTAAATCCACTATGCTTCACTAGCTGCGGATACAAAAGTTCGGGTACAGACACTCTGTCCCAGGCTCACTGCCTTTACATAAGGTTTAGGGATAGCTCACTGCTTCCCTCGGGTCACTCCCGTTGACTCCCCCTGGCTCACTGCCGTTGGTGAAGTCTCACTCAGTTTATAGACGTGAAGGTCTCTTCAATAAATTTGCATTGAAGTCTTTGCCTCTGCTCAGCACGAGACTCTGCTTGCATCGAAGTCCGGAAGAGATGCACTAGAACGCACAGAACCACTGAACTGGATAACCAAAACGTGCAGACAAACCTTACTGAGAAATATGCGAAACATCAACCATTTGCGCGCAAAATCATCCTATTGCGCGCAACATTTTCTTTTGGCGCGGAAAAATATTTCGCGCAAAAATCCCCTTTTTCGTGCAACTCCAAATATTTCGCGCAATCTCCTTTACGCGATCCTTTTCGCGCATCAGACCTCGGATCTTCTCTAAGTCTTCCAACCCACCGAATGAAGGGGGTCACCTCATATTTATAGGCGACTGAGACCACTGCGCGCAAAATCCCCTTCGGCACGGAAAAATCTCTCATCTGGCGCGTAATCTTTCGCCCAGCTTATGTATTTCGCGCACAACCCTTATTTTCCGCGCAGCCCATGCCTTTGCCATCTTTCACCAAACTGATTCTGAAACAGCATTTGCGCGAAAAAACTATTTCGCGCATCCCGCTGTTTTCCGCGCCCAACTTAAGTATTTCGCGCACATCCCTGATTTTCCGCGCAGCCCATGCCTTTTCCATTTTTCACTTCTCTGATTTCGAAACACTGTTTGCGCGAAAAACTATTTCGCGCATCCCGCTGTTTTCCGCGCCTAACTTAAATTTTTCGCGCAAGCCTCTTAAATTTCGCGCACCACTTCCTTTTTCCGCGAAGCTCCTTTTGCAGACAATCCATGTCTTCATTTTCCGATTTTGAGGCCCAAAAATTTGGCAAACACTGGGAAACAGCGCCACCTTCAAAACTGTTGTCTGCTTGAACTGTATGATCACTTTGCTGGAACACATTCGGAACTTCCACTGAGGATTGACAACAAACACAAACCATACACCAAATCATGCTTTGAAGAACCTGGTTCCAACAGTGCTATCAGGGAACACCCTTAATATTTAATTCCTTTCATATGATCCACATATATTACAATAAAAAATTTCATAAATAACCCAAAGAGAATAAAAGAAATGGGTTTCATTTCAAAACCGTGACATTTTAAAAGTGCTTAAAAATAAGATCATTATGTCATTTATAACCCATGGAAAGGGAGTGAGGGTTATATGTAAGTCAATTCCCAAATAAAATATATATATTTTTTGTATTTATGAACAAAAATATAAACAAAATAGGTCAGGGTATTCACATAAATAAAATAAGATATTTTTTGAGAAAAAGAGAGAGATTTTGGGATGAAAATTCTATAACATAACGACTAAGTAACATGGTTTTTGAAAAACTTAAAAAGAGGTTTGGACAAAGGTTTAACCACTTAGAAATAACTAAAAAAAATTATAAGGGTAGAATAGAATATAAATATGTACATTTTAGGGATATTTTAATGACATACCACATGAAAAGAAAACTTGAATGAAAAGAGAAGATGCAATTTCTTTTACGAAAAATTTGGCAGCCTAATGGTGTCGCTTAAAATTCAGAAAAATATATTTATGAGAGAAAAAAGGGTCTCTCATAAATTTAAAATTAAATGAACTATAATAGGTATATATGAGAACAAATCCCTACATAATAAAATGGAAACTATAAGACATAACATAAAGGAAGTCCTCACTTAAAAGAGGAGGGTGAAAGGTTCCCTTACCTTGAAGAGTGACTTCAAAAGCTTGATGGTTGGGACCTTTGTGGGATTGAGGGAACATTTAGAGGACTTCCTGAGAGGTAAAAAAGACCAGAGCTTCATTGAAAAGGATTTTTGAGTGAATGGAATGAGGGAATAGCTTGGTATTTATAGCAAAAGTGAGGGAATATTTAATTAATTTCCAAGGGACACCACTTTGGTGGTATTTTAAAAACCATGGGCTTGCCCATGGTATTTGATCATGATAATGGCTAATCGGGACACATCATGAAATATCTTACTATTCAAAAGTAGACCAGAATGATTACATCATTATTACATCATTAATGATGTCATTAATTACACCGAAACTCAATACTGTATTTTTACTATTTACCAAAAAACAAAACATTTTATAAAAAATTCATAAATTCACCCCAACATAATATCAATGTATTGATTTCAAAAATGAAATCCATTTTATGAAAATAATTTTCTAGATATTTTTAATTTTATTTTTAAATAAAATAATTATTTATTAAAAAAACTCTAAAACTATAACTTGTTTTGTAACACCTTGAAAAAGTAACCAAGGTCCCATAAAAATATTGTATAAGTGTAAGCCAATAAAGTAAAAATTTATGATTATATTTTATGAAAATAAATTTCCATTTTAAATTATTAAATTAATTATAAAATCATAAATAAAATATTTATGACATACAAAAATACTAGTACTTATTTTATGACCATTTTTTCTCTTTTAAGACTTGTAAATTATATTTATACATTCATGGGTGGAGTTTCTATTTTTTTGGACGTTTTACTATTCAGTACTATTCATTAATATTCAAAAGGATAATATTACTATTCATACTTTAATATTCACTAAAAATTAATTCGATCTTATTAGATGTAAAGAACCTGAATTTCCATGTTATTGTTTTAAATATATGGGAATTTTAAGGGTCTGTGAAAATTGACAGAGTGTGATTTCGAGGCCCGGAGTGCCTGGAATGAATTTTTGAACATTATTTTTGGTACGTTCAGTAAACGTGCGAGTGGGTTTTTCTATCCTTTGAACCGGTGCTCGGAAATGAAATCCGAGGGAACCGTTGAACTCATAGTGCTAGTTTTCGATTAAGGAGACTTTCACCTCAACGACAGTGGGTTGAGAGTGAAAGATTGTTTTTGGGTTTTTTGTGTGGAAATAATAAAATTAAATAATCTCATATTTTAATTTATTTTTTTGTAACCACCCACCATGTGGATGTTCAGGGATGAGGTCCACCAGAACTAAACCTCCTCTTCTTGATTTATTATGGTGGGGACCACCCGACCCCTTATTAATGGGGGGAGGGGAAAACCTCTCAAACCCCCTCATAAATGGGGGGGGGGGGGCTCTTCAACACCTCCACAATTTTTAATAATGCCAACACACATAATTTATTATGCCCAATCCTCCCCATTAATTAATTGAGCCAACAAATAAATTAATTAATTGTATTTTTGAAGTCTTTACAAAAAAATAATAGACGGATTAATCTATTATTTTGGTGGAATTTGGGGAGAGAAGTACTTAGGGAGAAAGCTCTGCAACAAAGAACATCCTCCACGAAGAATGCTGGCGAGGAGCGTCTTCGACTTCTTCCTCAGAAGCACCTTGCAGAGGCACCCAACGTGGGACATATTTGACGACCGACCTTCCATCCTCATCATCATCAACGAACCAACCCATGAGCTCGGGATTGGAGGTGTGTGGCAGACATGAAGAACGATGACAACTTCGTCTTCTTCCCCGCGACTCCATTGACGTATCATCCCGAGGTAGGGGATTTTTTGTGAATGATTTTTTATATACGCATGTTCTTCACTTCTAGAATAAGGAACGTGGATTAAAATTATAACTATTTGATCCTCATATGTTTCCTTTTGCAGGTTTTGTGATTAATAATTGTGGGAGGGTTTGTTGTGCTTCGTTCTTGCGAACCACTTCCTACCGCTCTAATGCGGAGAGTACGGGCCAAACAAACATGGCATGTACTCTCTGTAACACTTATGTTGATTTGTAAAGTTCTTCGAAATGAAGGAAGGAAATTAAGGTGATGATGGGGATGAAGAAAATGACACTGTCACCCATGGCCGTGAAACCCGAACCGCCCTCGTGATGTCCCGCACCACCACAAGCCGAACCAGCCCCGCGCCCCCTCGCAGCGCCCTGGCCGAACCACCGCTGTGGTCTCCTTCCTTATGAACGAGCCGCCCCGGGACGGGCCAAGCCGCCCAGGACGCACCGTCCACAAACCGAACTGGCCTCGGCCACCCCAGCATCCTGGCCGGGCCGCCCTGGACGTGCCATCCACCGGCTGAGCCACCCCAGGCGCTCCAGCCTCCCGGCCGAACCGACCGTAGTCACGCCACCCTCTGGCCGAACCGGCCCTAACCGTACCACCCTGGATCCCGGGCCGAGCCATCCCGAGCCACACCCCATGGCCCTCCTGACTAAATCGGCCTACGACCACCCCGCCTCTCTGGCCGAGCCGCCCTGGCAGCACCCTCCGTGCTGAGCCACCCACGCGGTGCCCTCCAGGTCGAACCACCCTCGTGCCGACTCATGGCCGGTTCACGCCCTCACAGCCGGTCCACGCCCTCGCATCCCTCCATGTCCTCTCGCGGCCTAATGAGATGGCCCCAGTGGGCTGGGCCGAATCCAATGGGCCGGGTCAAGTCGGGCCGGACACGAGCCCACTATAACCCATTTATTCTCCTTCGACCATATTTGTGGCACTAGACGTCTGTTTGACAAACCATCAATGACACTGGAAATATTGGAGTGTGAAAGTCCCTTTGAGTATACCCCCCTAGAATTTGGAGTATAGTTGAGTTACTGTCAGGTTGGATCATGCATGAATCCAACCGGGCCCCCAAGACTAAAAGGCTAATAACTCACAAACCGTGCGTCTGATTGACACACCATCTGTTATGTTGATATCCCTATGACCTAGCAGACCTTTGAGATACTTATTCACAGGACATCATGATAGTTGGAGTATCAACTAGTAGCTCATGGAGTGGATCCTCCTAGAGGCAAGCAAACATAGTGCGGAGACCTAGTAGCTGGCTGACACCTGATGACTACTGACCATTTGACTCAGAGTGACTCTACTATCCCAGTGGGGAGCACCTTGGTGTCGCAGAAGAGCCACAGTGGGGAGCGCCTTGGTGTCATGGTAGACCCACGGTACTTTATAGGTGGAGTACCTCCATAGGCTACGAGGTGGAGCATGCTTGGTGACTTGGCATACCCACGGTGGGGAGAGCCTCTGTGTGATGTGGTAGACCCATAGTATTCAACAGGAGGAGTACCTCAGCAGTCCAAGGTTAGTGGGAAGTGCAATTGGTATTGCGACATGCCCACTATACTCGATAGAGGAGGATTTCTCCAACAACCAAGGTTTCGATAAAGTGACTGGGGATGTTACTTGATACTACCCCTAGAATAAAATCCAGGTTGAGGTGAGTCAGTTTTTCTGTGTTTTCCTCATAATTGAGATTGATCACTTGATAACTTAGGTATATGTATGGGAATATACCTAAGTAGGGTTATCAGTTGATTTCATTCTTTTTGGTTTATCCTTGGTGTATTTTATGAGACCTAGAGGGTCTAAGGGTCCCTATTGAGTATCGTTATACTCACCCCTACACGGGCTATGCCTGTACTTCATTCTGTTGGACTCAGACGATGAACAGTGCTAGCGGAGGCTGAGAGTACCTGGACTGGACGGTGCCTAGAGGTGGACCATATGGCGTGTTGGTACCCAGAGGAGACGGATGGACGTGGAGTGCTGTGGAGGCGATCTGTACCTACCCTTTAGGTAGGAATCCCGGAGGACGGCCCAATAGCTACTTTTCATTATTTTTCTTTAGTTGTATTGTTTTCAGTTGTACTTGTACAATTAATATTGGGCTTGTATTCAGACCCCTTTTACTTTCATCAATCTTTTGGTTATACAGTTTTACTCGTGCTTGTATCTTGTTGTTTGTGTTTACAGGTTATAATTTCAATGGCTTACCAGTTTTAGGGAATTATGCCTTTGGTACTAGTCTCCATCCCATGGCCTATGGAAGGTGGTATTGGGGTAGTCATGACACAGGCCTCGAGGGACGGGTCATGAAAAATTGGTATCAGAGGAGTCAGTTCTACCACATAACTTAGGACTCTGATCATTTATGTGAAGCAATGGGGTTAAGTGTAGTGAGGGTGGTTTTCAGATCAGGGAGTCCAGTGTTAGTGCGACAGCCGACGTATCCATACACCAGGACCCCGACTACTAATTTGGAGCTCAGTAAATGAAAACACTATTTGTGTGTGTGTTTTTAAACTATTTATTTAAGTCTGCTCACCAGGTCATGTCACCAGGTATAACTTTTGATTGTTTCATATCTGATTATTTTCAGTATGCCCCCAAACAAACAGCTAGTTAGAGTTCCGAGAGTTGTATGCACTGATAGCCCACCGAGCGATGAGGCCTCGGTGCAGAGCCCTTTTCCAGTAGAGGCACCAGCGGAGGCACTAGTGGAACCACTCTCTGCTGGGCCACCGATGCCACCATACCCATCACCAGATAGTGCACGCCGCTTGAGCGTGTTTCATGAGTTCCAACACCAGAGGCCACCTATGTTCTGGGGAGAGATGGACCCATAGGCAGCTGAGGATTGGTTGGAGGCTATGGTGAGAGTTTTCCGACTAGTAGTGATACCAGCCGATCTCATGGTGATTCTTACTGCCATCCTTCTACAGGCAGCAAAAAATAGATGGTGGAGCTTGATGCTCTAAGTTCACAACGAGGTGAAGCTTCTCTGGGAAGACTTCGAGAGCCTATTTCGGGCCGAGTTTGTTCCAGTGACTCTTCACGCAGTGTGCATATAAGAGCTACTTCATCTGCATCAGGGAAACATGAATGTAGCTCATTACTCAGTGAGGTTCACAGACCTCTCATGTTACTCCACTGATATGGTGCAGGACGCATTCTTTAGGACCCGGACCTTTGAGCAGGGACTTAGGCGGGAGATTTGGGCTTCAGTGATCTCACTCAGCATCCCCACGCCAGAGGGGGTGTTAGATAGATCCCTCATAGTGGAGAGTTTTCTTGATGAGCGGTCTCCAGCAGCAAGATCCACCACCAGTTGACACGTAGTGGAGTCTTATACAGTTGGAAGAAGATAGATGTCGCAGAGGTCCAAGAGGACCATACCTACAGGTGGAAGACCACATGTTTCAGAGTCGGTTGTGTAGGGAACCCGAGGTGGAGACAGACATTCCAGGAGTAGGTAGTGTTACTCATGTGGTGGGCAGGGTCACATGGCTCATGACTGTCTGAACCACCATTCGTATGATCATTAGAAGGTCGAAGGACCGCCCAAGCAGAGACAAAGATTTAATCAAGGTGGTCAATAGGAAGCAGACAGACATGGCAGAGGAGCTGGTCGTGTAGCTCGCAGTGAGTGATGATTTGAGATGTTACCGCCACCACCACTAGAAGTTCCACCCCGACCACAAGGAGAAGGTGGACAAGGGAGATCTTAGATCTAGGAAGTTGAGGTCTATTACCATGACGTTCTAAAGATGATACGAAGTACAATTTGTGTCTACAAAACCATAGCTTTAGTACTTATTGAAACAGGTGCCAGTTATTCTTTTATTTCCAATTCCCTCGTTCAGAGCTCGAAGATTCTGATGGAGTTATTGGCTCAATACTTATGGCTAGAGACTCCTACGAGAGAAAATTCGATGATTACCCACTGGTTATGATAGTGTGAGCTTACTCTAGTAGGCGAGAGCTTCGGTTGGGATCTCTCAGTAGCGGCGTCGAGGCCTTATGACGTCATCATGGGTATGGACTGGTTATGCATAGTCCATGCTCATATTGATTATATTAGGCGCAAAGTATGGTGTGTCCGCATTGATGGGACCAGGTTTTCCTTCACTGGTGAGAAGGGAGCCTTTGCTGCACACGATGGACTTTCTCGGAGGAGAGTGTAGTCAATCACTCATCAGTCGCCTAGCCTTACCCTTGGAGCTGTTGATGTGGAGAGTCTGAGTTATCTTGTAGTGGTGGACCGGTACGAGAATGTTTTCCCTGATGATATCCCAGGTCTACCTCTTACCAGAGAGGTGGACTTTTACATTGACTTGTACCCCGGGATGGTACCGATATCTCCACCAGCATATCGGATGGCTCCCGCGGAGCTTCGTGAGCTGCTGGTACAGCTGGAGGATTTGCAGGGGAAGGGATCTATTCAGCCATGTGTTTCTCCTTGGGTAGCCCTAATTCTGTTCGCCACAAAGGCAGATGGAAGCTTGAGGCTTTGTGTTGACTATCAGTTTCTGAACAAGGTGACCGTGAAGAACAAGTACCCACTCTTGAGGATTGAAGACCTCTTTGATCATATAAAGGGAGCACAATGGTTCTAGAAGATAGACTTCAGATCAGGCTATCACTAGATCAGAGTTCGAGATGAGGATGTGCAGACGATGACTTTCAGATGTTGGTACGACCACTACAATTTCATGGTTATGCCTTTTGGCATAACCAATGCTCCAACAGTGTTCATGGGACTCATGAATAATATCTTTTATCCAAAGATTGATCACTTTTTCATAGTCATTATCGACGACATTATGATATACTCGACTACGGAGGAGGAGCATGCCTATCATTTGCGGGTAGTACTAGACACACTCAGAGAACACCATATTTATGGTAAGATCTTGAAGTTCCAATTATGGATCTAAGAGGTTAACTTTCTGGGACACGTCATCTCAGAGGCTGGAGTTACAGTGGATCTATTGAAGGTTGAGGCGGTACTTGCTTGGGAGCCACCCAAGAGTCTGATGGAAGTACAAAGTTTCCTGGGATTGGCTGGATACTACCATAGATTTATGCCAGATTTCTGTAGAGTTTCATCACCACAATCATCGTTGACAAAGAAGGGGAACCCTTTGTCTGTTCAGAGAGATTCCATCAGATATTTTAGGATCCAAGGCAGAGGATGACTAGTAACCCCATATTTAAGCTTCCAGAGGAAGGTGTAGAGTACGTAGTCTACTGCGACGCATTAGGGAACAGACTCAGATGTGTCCTGATATAGGAGTGAGTAGTGATCACATATGGTTATCGACAACTGAGACATCATGAGCAGAAATACACAACCCATGACCTGGATTTAGCAGAAGTGGTCTTTGCCTTGAAGACATGGCAACACTATCTAATGGGAGAGCATTTTACCGTGTACTCTGATCACAAGAGTCTCAGGTATATCTTCTCCCAGAATGACCGGAACCTGAGACAATGACATTGGATTGAGTTCCTCCAGTACTATTACTTCGAGATAGTCTATAATCCTGGGAAAGGGAACGTTATTGTAGATGCACTCTGTATGAGATCTGGTATACAAATGCTATGTGAGGCGACGAAGCTACTGGCCGCTTTGTATATATCCTTCGTGGAACGTGATGGAGTAGTTTTTCTTCAGTCACTTATAGTCAATCCCCCACTTCTTCAGCGTGTTAGGGAGACGCATCGTGGGGACGCTGACTGCGAGGCTCGATGTGCTCAGATATCCACAGGGAAGACACCTAATATATTTTATGAAGGTAGGGAGCACGTCATCCTCTTCATAGGATGTACTATGGTACCGGTGACACTTCAGGAGGAAGTGTTGAGGGAGTTCCACACATCCATTATAGAGGGACATCTAGGAGTGGAGAAGATGTACCAGGATCTCCGATGATAAAACTGGTGGCCAGGAATGAAGAAATCAGTTGCAGAGTTTGTTTCTCGGTGCCTCACTTTCCAGCAAGTGAAGGTGGAGCATCAGGTACCAGTAGGCTTAGTTCAGCCTTTAGAGGTCCCAAAGTGGAAGTGGGAAGGGATATATGTGGACTTCGTGATAGGACTTCCACGTATTTCCAGGGGACATGACTCAATTTGGGTGATCATTGACCGGATCACCATGTTATCCCACCTCCTACTGATCAGAGAACAGGGTTCAGTAGAGAGCTTGGGAAGCCCCTATGTGAAAAAGATTATGCGGCTACATGGAGTACCTTCGACGATTGTCTCCAATCGTGATACACGTTTTACTCCCCGACTATGGAAGGATTTGTAGGCGGATTTCGAGATGCATCTTCGTTTGAGCACCACCTTTCATCCCCAGATGGATGGTCAGACTGAGCAGACCATTTAGACCCTTGAAGACATGTTGCATGCTTGTGTCCTCAACTTCGGTTGCATTTGGGAGGATCACTTGCCTTTGGTAGAGTTTGCGTACAACAACAGCTATCACTCAACCATTGGGATATCACCTTTTGAGGTGTTATACGCATGACCTTGCGGATCACCCTTGTGTTGGACTAACCCAGGGGAGTCAGCACTAGTTGGACCAGAGATGGTACAGGCTACCACAGAGAAGGTGCATGTCATCTAGGAGTGGATGAAGATTGCACAAAGTAGGCAGAAGTCGTATGCCGATAGGAGACGAAGACCTCTAGAGTTCGAGGATTGTAGAGACCTGAAGCTTAACGTACAAGGAAATTACATTACTTTTGCAGAATACTTAGTACATTACAAAAACACACACACAAGGACCGTAATAGTTTAGTGTCTTTAGAAACTCGGAATATAATCTTCTAATCGTGGTGAAAGATCTTCAACATCTCCCATAATGATCTTCCTTTTTTTTCTTACCTAAAACCTTTCTTTATATCCCGGGGAAAAGAAAACATAAAAGGGTGAGCTCAAATGCCCAGTAAGGGTAAACAAAAGAAATATCAATCACATCATATTCATAAGAACATAACATTTTGGAAATCTTAACCTGCAAAAAAGATCATAATATCATAACATGGAATAAATCATAGTAGTGAAATGTAATCCCAATACTCATAACTTAAAACATGAAACTTTGTGTCATACACACATAATCATAGAGAATCATTTCTTATTAGTCAAGAATCATTTCCAAGACTATCTTAGTGGACACAGTCCATTTCTGAACCGAGTTCACTCCTCGTTTCAGTCCTGCATCACTGAACCGGTTTAATCGGCCATTCCAGCCATGTCTATCTCATGAGATATAAAATCTTTAGCCAATTCATTGGAGGGAGATATAGGTACCACCCATCACATAATGATACCATTCTTATGTGTTCCACAAAATCATAAACCATACATTATAGCATAACCCATGTAATAAAAATGGGAATCTTAAACATCGTGACATCATAAAACAATTCATATAAGATAAAGGAATTCATAAATATATTTCAATCACAAAATAATCAAATCAATATAAAAATAGGGATAGAAACATAACTTTATATTATCTTAGATGGAAAATAATTTTTATAGAACACTTGAACTCCATTATTGAAGAAAATATCATTTCTACTTCAATTTTTTTCCTTTCTTAACATGTCATACGATTTTAAACTAAAATAATTTGATTAAAAATAAACTTGAAAACTTGTAAAGGAATATTCTTGGAAATAATGTTTTAAAAATCCATTCATGCTGTATAAGTTAAAAAAACATTCTTCTCGTACTTTTGTTGAAAAAGTCAAAAAGTACCTCGTACGAAAAACGACAAAAGATTCCTTTCATATCTTTTACTAAAAACTCACCGAAGGGTAAAATTGGATTTAAAAAACTGTAGGTGGATGGAAATAATATTACATATTAAGGAAACATGGATTTTGAAGATAAAATACACCCCAGTAAATGCCAAAGTATAAACAATCTCGTATAAAAATGAGATTGTGATATTTCCCTTACCTTAGGTCCGATTTGCTTCGTAAGTGTCCGAACCTCCTGTATAATGATTTAAATAATGTCATTGACTTATTCCTGAATCATACTCATTGTTATTATATCATATATGGTTCACTTATGACTTTATTTCACCCGTTCTTTTGTAAATTCCATGTTAAAGAGCGTTTTGGGTAAAATCGTTTTATTTGTCGTCCGTGTTTTGACTTGTAATTATTCATATGGTTACTTAGATCATGATTAATTAAATCCAGAATGTAAAAAATTATTTATATATAATATATATTCATAATATACATATATATAATGGATCGATAAATGGAAAGAAATACACCGTTCATGGAGACGGTAGGCCGTACGTACGCATGAACGCTGTTTTCGTTTCCTTATTGAGTTGAATGGAATTAAGTAGATGAAATAAATATTTATACACATAAATAAATTATCATCATTATGTAATATATTTCATGATTACTTATTATATATACTTTATAATCATTAATGAATGGTTAACGTGGAGAATGAATCTCATCGCGTCGTGGAGACGGTAGTCCGTACGTACGCACAAGCGATGATATCGTTCTCATGATCATTGAATTGTATTGGAGTGTATATATACTATTTCATAATCAATATAACTTTACAATAGTCATATATAGTAATTATTTACACCATTATACCCATCCAAGTAAGGTGGTGGTGGAAAATAGATTACACCACGGCGTGGAGACGGTATTCTGTACATACGCACGCGCGGTGATTTCGTTTTCCGTAGGATGGATAGATGATGAAATATGGTTGTTTCATAATTATAATAACATATCAGTATATTAGTGATACTGATGTTATTACTTCATAATGAAACAACCTAAGAAGAAGAAGTGGAAGAAGAAATAAAGTTGAAAGAATCTGTAACGGACATTTACCTATTCTTTGAAGCGCCTCTTTGAGATCTCCTTTTAGGGCACTAAAATTGGTCTTTGAGGAAGACCAGAACCTCTAGGATGTTTCTAGGGAAGTGGCGAAGAGAATTTGGTAGGGTTTGGCCGAGCTTGAAGGCTCAATGTGGTGTGAGGAAGAGAGGGAGGAGGTGCCCTTTTATAAGGGAGGAGAGTGGCACCTTTGGAATAACTAAAAATATTATTTTATTATAAAGCCAACTTCGGTTTTAAATAGCTCTAAATTGATTTATTTTGAAGCTAAGGTTGGGATGGGTCGAAATAATCTCATCCAATAGAATTTAGACAAGTTTAGGTTCCTATTTTAACCTTATCATTTAGATTTAACATTAAGTTAAATAATTTTACTTTTACCGTTTCTTCTTGTCTTCTTATACTATAAGGTTAATAAACTTACTATAATCAGCCAAACGAACCCCAAGTTGTTTATTATTAATATATACAACCTTATCTAAGTCATTTGTCCGAGACTTATATTTTTAGGAATAAAATAACAATTAATAATGTAATATTTGTTTTAAAAACTATTTTATGTCAATTTTGACACTATTTAGTAATTGATTTTTATGAAAATCATAACAGAATGATTAGTTCTAAAAAAGTTAATTAAATCAATACTAACATTTCCTATTAACCTATAAAATGAGTTTAATTCATAAAAAGTCTCAAATTACATTTATTTTGGTATTTATAACATCAATTATGTCAATATTTCATTAATAAGATAATTATTGCATCATCTTTGTGTCATAAATAAATTAAACTATTTAATGTCTAAAAATTACAAATAAAATACCATTATGTAGGAAATCTTTATATATTTATAATGAATATTTATAGTTGAATTTATCTTATGTATAACCCTATATTAAAATTGATATACTTATTAAACTTTGATTTTAACTATTTTAACCCTTCTTTAAATAAATTAATAATAAATGTCCTAATCTAATACAAGTGGGCCTAAATGGTCATATTTTATTACTAAGGTTGTTTTTGGTCGAATTAAACTTATCCAATATAATTAGGACATATTTTAGGGTAATAATAATATCATTTTTACCCTTAATTACCCTATTTACTTTTAACCGTGGTAAAAAAAGTAAAAAGTTACTATTCACCAAAAATTATTTTCATATCATTGAACCACATTTTACCTACTGAAATCAACCGTGTCTCTCGGATTTTTGAAATTACACTCACAGAAGCGGTAAAATTAAGTTTTATGAAAAATTCATTTTTTTTAACTACCACTTAGTGGTTTCACTATTAATCAAAAAATAAAAGTTTCCAGAAAAATACCAAAAACTAGGCCTAAGCTATATTTGATATTATGAACTCAAAAATGATGTCTATTTTACCAAATTAAATACATATCAGTTGTATTAATTAATTTAAAAATTAATTCCTGTCGTCAAAACAAATAGCGTGTTCTTAAGAGATAATAACTACCAAAAGATTGACACATGTTTATGTCTGGTTTAAATGTGAAATTACATCCAATGACCAACATTGTATTAAATTTTAAAAATATATTCTAAATATACTTTAAAACCACTCAAATTAAAATTTTATCTCTATTAATTATTTCGATTAAAAAGGTTGTTTTTAATTAAAATTTAGTAATTTTCACTATTCATTAGAAAATGAAAGTTATCTGAAAAGTACCAAAATTTCACCCTAAGATAATTTCTATATTCAGAATCCAAAAATGAAGTCCATTTTGCAAAATAATATTTACAAAATTTCAAAAAGTTGTTATTACTATTTATAATGGCTAGTTTTAATAATATTTTAATAGCATATTGTTGTTTAGTGAAACTCGTTATTGCGTACTACACACGCTATCGATGAAGGTTGCGATTGCGTGTAATGCAAGGCAAGTCAAGGATGTGTGTTGTGCAAGATCATTTTGGTTTAGCGTACAACACAATACATTAATGAAATTAAAAAGATTATTTTTCATAAAATCTCGGGGTGTTACATTCTACCCCCCTTAAAATGAATTTTGCCCTTGAAATTCGTCGGGGTTATAAATGGATTAATACTCGAACGTTTCTTTAATAGAAACCCACATCGTAAAAAGGAATACCAAAAACAATCTTTAAAAACAAAAGTATGAAATGTAACGGTTACCCAAATAAACTAATCACTGGGTTTCCACATAGGTGAAAATATGGATATGGAAGAGAAATCTAACCATCATTTTCTGATAGAGAGTGGTAGAGAACATGGCTATGGAAACGCCAGCAATCACAAAGCCATAAATTTGTGACGATCTAAGGTACCATCTGATTCATCAGATATAAGAGCACTAGGACAACATTTTTGGTTTTCAAGATCATTTCCCTAAAGTTGATGAAATTGGAATTAGAAGAAATACTTTTGTGATTTTTTTATAGTCTCACTGTTCGTCGTTATTTGGAAAATTTCCACTTCATCTCTTATAGAAATGATGTTGAATTTTTCATTCATGATGTGTTAGCAGATCATGTGATATAATGATGGGTCCTTCCATCTGTCTCAAAAAAAAGGTTAGAAAAGTTATCAAAACATACATAAGTCCATCTATAGTGAGATTAATCATATATGGTTCCTAAAATGGACTTATACTTCATATATCATACTGATTAATATAATAAAACTAGTTTCAACTAAACAGGGACTTCCTGTAGGCCAGTGGTAGGTGATAAAGGCCAGTCGCACTTCGGTTGCGGGTTCGATTCCCACAGCCTTGTCCGACGCGATGGGTTGTCGCCCATCCTACAGGTTGTCCTTTTTCTAAAGCTATATTACTATAACATCCCAACAATAATATTGAAAAAAGTTCCATCTCAACTTATGTCCAACATAATCCATTCCAATCTTTAGGATTATCTAAAATACTTCAGTCCAAGATCATAGTATAAAGAAAATTATTACTTGAAATGTCACATAAAAATCACATGAATGCCATCATTTATCCCCCATATATCATAAGATATATATTTTTGGTCAAATTACAAACATGTGAATACCTTAATCATGTAATCTCTTGAAGAATGAATACCCATTGAACCTTAGTGAAAACATGAATGCAGTCAAAAGTTAACTCTTTCCACATGCCAAAATCCAAAAATTCTATATACTCAAACCATGATATAACCTTCTACTTATATCAGTCATGAGCTCATGAATACGGTCAAACATTTCATTTTCTCCTTATCCCTTCATTATGCGCATATCATCTTTTTTTCCAAAAATATCTTAATCACTTTCCATGGTTACCGGTACCATAAAATTATTGAAAACCACAATAGACCAAGAAATAAATATTCTAATATTCCACGATACTATATACAACATTATTTTGGAATCCTATTACATAAACACTTAATCATTCCACCACATCGTTGTCATATTCAACATCGCCAATAGAGATCGCATGTGACTTCCCTTTGTCCTTTGCCTTAAGTAGTTTCTCATGTCAATCATCACTAACCCTTGGATTAGGTCATTTATTAGCATAATTCCCATTTCCTTGCACTTGAAGAATTGAAGTGTTGGTGGTGAATTATCTGTAGTCTTTTCTTTATTCACATCATTAGAAACCCTTTTTCCATTACTTCGACACTCAGTTGCTCGATGACCTTCTTTTCCACACTTAAAACATTTTCTAGTCCCTTTAAGACAATATCCACCATGCTTCTTTCCACACTTTGAGCATAAGGAAACATTCATATTCTTTTCACCATTATTTTGAGATTTCTCCTTGAACTCCATCTTTTGTTTCGTGTCAAAACCATGAGATGGATATGTAACACCAAATTCCATTTCTACCTTGATAGCACAACACACAATTTCTTCATAGCTACTGAAGTCTCTTATAGCTAATGCCCTTCAAAGATTTGGTTTTAAGCCACTGAAGAATCGATCAACTTTACTTTCAGGTTGGATGATAAATCCAGTTGCATACCTTGAATGCCTTGTAAAATTCGCTTCGTATATACTAACAGATTCATCATCCTTTTTATTTAGTTCAAGTAACTCCTTCTCCATCTTTGTTCGAAGAATATGAGGGAAGTACTTATTGAAAAATAAGTTCTTGAACTCGTCCCATTCCATGGACTCAATTTCATCTCTTGGCCTCGTATTCTTGATAAGATTCCACCATTGATCAGCATCACCTTCCAAACGATACACTGCTAAGATGACTTTATCATATTCAGAATATTGAAGAACTGAAAATATCTTTTCATTAGAACTGATCCATTGTTCAACAACAAGTGGATCAGAAGACCCACTGAATGAAGGTGGACGTTGCCTCATGAAGGACTCAATAGAATATTGTTTTCTTCTCTACTCATTTGGAAGTCTAGAATGATTCATATCTTGTGTAAGTATAACAATAAGATTTTGCACTCCATCTCCCAAAACATTTGTCTGTTCAGGAGGACAATCATTGCATTGTCCATTACATTGATCAAAACGGTTCCTTCGGGTTCCAACCAATGTCTAAAACCCAAAAAGAATAGCATGAGAGGCAAAAATCACGCTAGGGAAAACAATATAATAAAGGGGGAGTACCTTCAATATCTAACATCTTGGGTTACCGTAATTCTAGTACTATAACCTATACTTATACTTAACCTTAGGGACATCCCTAGACATACAATATAAATATCTCTAGGGATCTCACTAAAGTTTTCGAATCCTAGTTTCCAAAGGTTGACTAAACCTTTCCTCTGATACCAACTGTAGAGACCTGAATCTTAACATACATGGAAATTACATTACATTTGCGGAATACATAGTATATTACAAAAACACACACACAAAGACCGTAATAGTTTAGTGTCTTTGGAAACTCAGAATATAATCTTCTAATCGTGGTGAAAGATCTTCAACATCTCCCATAATGATCTTCCGTTTTTTTCTTACCTAAAACCTTTTTTATACCCTGGGGAAAAGAAAACATAAAAGGGTGAGCTCAAATGCTCATTAAGGGTAAACAAAATAAATATCAATCACATCATATTCATAAGAACATAAAATTTTGGAAATCTTAACCTGCAAAAAAGATCATAATATCATAACATGGAATAAATCATATTAGTGAAATGTAATCCCAATAATCATAACTTAAAACATGAAACATTGTGGAATACACACATAATCATATAGAATCATTTCTTGTTAGTCAAGACTCATTTCCAAGACTATCTTAGTGGACAAAGTCCATTTCTGAACCAAGTTCACTCCTCGTTTCAGTCCTGCTTCACTGAACCAGTTTAACCTGCCGTTCCAGCCATATCTATCTCATGAGATATAAAATCTTTACCCAATGAATTGGAGGGAGATATAGGCCCCACCCATCTCATAATGATACCATTCTTATTTGTGACACAAAATCATAAACCATACATCATAGCATAACCCATGTAATAAAAATGGGAATCTTAAACATCGTGACATCATAAAACAATTCATAGATGATAAAGGAATTCATAAATATATTTCCATCACAACATAATAAAGTCAATATAATAATAGGGATAGAAACAGAACTTTATATTATCTTAGATGGAAAATAATTTTGATAAAACACTTGAACGCCATTCTTGAGGAAAATATCCTTTCTACTTCAATTTTTTTTCTTTTCTTAACATGTCATACGATTTTAAACTAAAAGAATTTGATTAAAAATAAACTTAAAAACTTGTAAAGGAAGATTCTTGGAAATAATGTTTTAAAAATCCATTCATGCCGTATAAGTTAAAAAAACATTCTTCACATACTTTTGTCGGAAAAGTCAAAAAGTACCTCGTATGAAAAATGATAAAAGATTCCTTTCATATCTTGTAATAAAAACTCACCGAAGGGTAAAATTGGATTTAAACAATTGTATGTGGATGGAAATAATATTACATATTGTGGAAACATGGATTTGGATGATAAAATACACCCCAGTAAATTCCAAAGTATAAACAATCTTGGATAAAAATGAGATTGTGATATTTCCCTTACCTTAGGTCTGATTTGCTTAGTATGTGTCCGAACCTCCTGTATAATGATTTAAATAATGTCATTGACTTATTCCAGAATCATAATCATTGTTATGATATCATATATGGTTCACTTATGACTTTATTTCACCTGTTCTTTTGTAAATTCCATGTTAAAGAGCGTTTTTTGGGTAAAATCGTTTTATTTGTCGTCCGTGTTTTGACTTGTAATTATTCATATGGTTACTTAGATCATGATTACTTAAATCCAGAATGTAAAACATTATTTATATATTATATCTATTCAGAATATACATATATATAATGGATCGATAAATGGAAAGAAATACACCGTTCATGGAGACGGTAGGACGTACGTACGCATGAACGCTGTTTTCGTTTACTTACTGAGTTGAATGGAATTAAGTAGATTAAATACATATATATACACATAAATAAAGTATCATTATTATGTAATATATTTCATGATTACTTATTATATATACTTTACAATCATTCATGAATGGTTAACGTGGAGAATGAATCTCATCGAGTCATGGAGACGGTAGTCGGTAAGTACGCATGAGCGATGATATCGTTCTCATGATCGTTTAATTATATTGGAGTGTATGTATACATTTCCAGAATCAATATCACTTTACAATAGTCATATATATTAATTATTTACACCATTATACCCATCCAAGTAAGGTGGTGGTGGAAAATATATTACACCACGGCGTGGAGACGGTATTCCGTACGTACACACGCGCAATGATTTCGTTTTCCGTAGGATGGATAGATGGTGAAATAGGGTTGTTTAATAATTATAATAACATATCAGTATATGAGTGATACTTATGTTATTACTTCATAATGAAAAAACATATGAAGAAGAAGTGGAAGAAGAAATAAAGTTGAAAGAATCGGTAACAGACATTTACCTCTTCTTTGAAGCGCCTCTTTGATATCTCCTTTTAGGGCGCTAAAATTGGTATTTGATGAAGAACAGAACCTCTAGGATGATTCTAGGGAAGTGGAGAAGAGAATTGTGCAGGGGTTGGCCGAGCTTGAAAGCTCAATGTGGTGTGAGGAAGAGAGGGAGGAGGTGCCCTTTTATAAGGGAGCAGAGGGGCACCTTTGGAATAAATAAAAATATTATTTTATTATAAAGCCAAATTCGGATTTCAATTGCTCCAAATTGATTTATTTTGAATCTAACGCGGGGATGGGACTAAATCCTCTCATCCAATAGAATTTAGACAAGTTTAGGTTCCTATTTTAACCTTATCATTTAGATTTAACATTAAGTTAAATAATTTTACTTTTACCGTGTCTTCTTGTGTTCTTATACTATAAGGTTAATAAAATTACTATAATCAGCCAAAAGAACCCCAAGTTGTTTATTATTAATATAAATAACGTTATCTAAGTCATGTTTCCGAACCATAGATTTTTAGGAATAAAAGAACAATTAATAATATAATATTTGTTTTAAAAACTATTTTATGTCAATTTTGACAATATTTAGTAATTGATTTTTGTGAAACTCATAACAGAATGATTAGTTCGAAAAAGGTTAATTAAATAAATACTAACATGTCATATTAACCTATAAAATTATTATAATTCATAAAAAGTCTCAAATTACATTTATTTTGGTATTTATAACATCAATTATGTCAATATTTCATTAATAAGATAATTACTGCATCATCTTTGTGTCATAAATAAATTAAATTATTTAATGTTTAAAAATTACAAATAAAATACCATTATGTAGGAAATATGTTTATCTTTCTAATGAATATTTACAGTCGAATTTATCCTATGTATAACCCTATATTAAAAATGATATACTTATTAAACTTTGATTTTAACTATTTTAACCCTTCTTTAAATAAATTAATAATAAATGTCCTAATCAAATCCAAGTGGGCCTAAATGGCCATATTTTATTCCTAAGGTTTTTTTTGTCGAATTACACTTATCCAATAGAATTATGACATGTGTTAGGGTAATAATAATATCATTGTTACCCTTAATTACCCTATTTACTTTTAACCGTTGTAAAAAAAGAAAAAAGTTACTATTCACCAAAAATTATTTTCATCTCATTGAACCACATTTTACTTACTGAAATCAACCGTGTCTCTCTTATTTTTGAAATTATACTCACAGAAGTGGTAAAATTAAGTTTTATGAAAAATTCATTTTTTTAACTACCACTTTGTGGTTTCACTATTCATCAAAAAATGAATGTTTCCAGAAAAATACAAAAAATTAGGCCTAAGCTATATTTGATATTATGAACTCAAAAATGATGTCTATTTTACCAAATTAAAAACATATCAGTTGTATTATTTAATTTAAAAATCAATTCCCGTCGTCAAAACAAATAGCGTGTTCTTAAGAGATAACAACTACCAAAAGATTGACACTTGTTTATGTCTGGTTTAAATGTGAAATTACATCCAATGACCAAAATTGTATTAAATTGTAAAACTATATTCTAAATATACTTTAAAACCACTCAATTCAAAATTTATCACTATTAATTATTTGGATTAAAAATTTTGTTTTTAATTAAAATTTAGTAATTTTCACTATTCATCAGAAAATGAAAGTTATCCGACAAGTACCAAAATTTCACCCTAAGCTAATTTCGATATTCCGAATCCGAAAATGAATTCCATTTTGAAAAATAAAATTTACAAAATTTCAAAAAGTGGTTATTACTATTCATAACGGCTAGTTTTAATAACATTTTAATAGCATATTGTTGTTTAGTGAAACTCGTTATTGCGTACTACACACGCTATCGAGGAAGGTCGCAATTGCGTGTAATGAAAGTAAAGTCAACGGTGCGTGTTGTGCAAGCTCCTTTTGTTGTAGCGTACAACACAAGACATTAATGAAATTAAAATGAAAATTTTTCATAAAATCTCGGGGTGTTACAAGGATGGTGACAACGTCTTTCTACGGGTCTCACATCAACGAGGTTTTCAGAGATTTGGACAAGGAGAAAAGTTATCTCCAAGGTTCATAGGACTTTTTTTGGTCCTCAGGAGAGTTGGTGAGGTGGCATACTGCTTAGCTCTTCCACCTCAGTTGCACTGGGTGCATGACGTCTTCCACGTATCCCAGCCGTGGAGATATGTGCACAACCCTTCTCACATCATCGACCATGTCGAGTTGGACGTCGATGATGGGGTGAATTTTACGGAGGTTCCAGTTGAGATTGTGGATTGACAGGAGTGTGTCCTTCGTGGATGGTCGATACCTCTGGTGTGCGTTCGCTGGAAGCACAGGAACCTCCAAGAGAGGACATGGGAGTGGGAGGGTTAGATGCATGTTCAGTACGCCCACTTGTTCCCTTAGTTTGATTTGTGGATTATGGGGACATAAATCCTATGGTAGAGAGAATGTAAAGACCTAGACTTTCTATGTAATTTTTTTAAATATATGGGAATTTTACGGGTCCCCAAAAATTGTCGGCGGGCGATTCCGAGGCCCGGAGTTACCATAATAAATTTCTGAACTTTATTACAGGTACGTTCGGTAAACGTGCAAGCAGGTTTTTCTAACGTTTGAACCGGTGCTCAGAAATGAAATCCGAGGGCACCGTTGAACTCACATCACTAGTTTTCGCTTAAGGATACATTCACCTTGATGATAGGGGGTTGAGAGAGAAATATAATTTTTGGGTTATTTGTGGAAATAATAAAATAAAATAATCTCATATTTTATTTTATTTTGTTCTAATCACCGACTATGTGGATGTTTAGTGGTGGGGTCCACCGAAAATAAACCTCCTCTTCTTGATTTATTGTGGTGGGGACCACCCGACCCCCTATTAATGGGAGGAGAGTCAAACCTTTCATCCCCCCTCAATAATGTGGGGGGAGCCTCTTCAACCCCTCTACAATTTTTAATTATGCCAATGCACATAATTTATTATGAAAAATCCTCCCCAATAATTAATTAAGCCAACACATCAATTAATTAATTGGATTTATGAATTCTTTCCAATAAAATAATAGATGGATTAATCTATTATTTTGGTGGAATTTGGGGAGAGAAGGACATAGTGAGAAAGCTCCCCAACAAATAACTTCCTCCACAAAGAACGTCGGTAAGGAGCATCTTTAACTTCTTCCTCATAAGCTTCTTGTGGAGGCAACTGACGTGGGACATCTTCGACGACCAGCCTTCCCTAGTCATCGTCGTCAACGAACAAACACACAAGCATGAGATTGGAGGTGTGTGGCAGATGCGACGAATGATGACAACTTCGTCTTCTTCCTCGCGACTCCGTTGACATATCATCCCGAAGTAGGGGATTTTTTGTGAATGATTTTTTATATACCCACATTCTTACCTTCTAGAACAAGGAACGCGGATCAACATTCTAACTAGTTGATCCGCATATAATTACTTTCGCGGGATTTGGGATTAATCATTGCGGGAGGGTTTGTTGTGCTTCATTCTTATGAACCACTTGCTACCACTCTAATGAAGAGAGTGTGGGACAAACTAACGTGGCCCATCCTCTCTGTAACCCTTGTGTTGATTTGCAGAGTTCTTTGAAACATAGGAAGGTGATGAAGGTAACAAAGACAACGACACCAACACACACAACGTCTGCAACCCGCGTTGCCCCTGTGACATCCCGCACTTCCGCTGGCCAAACCGGCCCCATGCCCCCTCATGGTGCCCTCGCCGAACCGGCCATGCCCCCTCATGGCGCCTCGGCCGAACCGGCCACGCCCCCTCATGGCGCCCTGGCTGAACTGGCTACGCCACCTCACAGTGCCCCGACCGAACCACCCCCGCGGTCTCCGTCCTTCCGACCGAGCATCCTCAGGCCATGCCGAGATATCCTGGTCGCATCGTCCACTGGTCGAATTGTCCTCGGCCACCCCGAATTCACGGCCGGGACACCATGGCCGCGCCATCCGCACGCCGAGCCTCCTTGGACACTCCAAACTCCCAGCCGAACCGGCCCCGGTCGTGCCACCCGCTGGCCGAACGAGCCCCAACCACGCTGCCCTATCTCCTGGGACAAGCCGCCCCGAGCCGCACCCCTGTGGCCCTCCCGGCCGAACTAGTCCCCGGTGACCCCAACCTCCGGGCCGAGCCGACCTCCGGGCCAAGCATCCCATGGGGAACCCTCAGGGCCGAACCACCCTCGCGCCAACTCATGGCCGGTCTGCGCCCTCAAGACCCACCATGACCCCTTGCAGCCGGCGGGTCTGGGCCCAACGGGCTGGGCCTGTTCGGTCCGACCGGGTCGGACCGGACCCGGGCCCACTATGACCCATTTACACTCTTTCGACCATATCTTTGGCACCAGACGTTCATTTGACAAACCGTCAGTGGTGCTAGAAATATTGGAGTGTGATGATCCCTTTGAGTATACCTCACTAGAGTTTGGGTTATAGTTGAGTTTCGACCAGGTTGGATCATGCACGAATCCTACCGGTCCCTGGGACTAAAAGGCTAATAACTCACAGACCGGACATCTGATTTCCACGCCGTCTATTATGTTGAGACCCCTATGACATGGAAGACCATTGAGATACTTCTTCATGGGAATTAATGATTTTTGTTGTATTGACCAGTAGCTCATGGAGCAGATCCTCTCGGATACGAGCTAGCGTAGTGAGGAGACCTAGTAGCTGGCTGAGACCCGACGACTACTGACCATTTGACTCGGAGTGATGCTACTAGCCTAGTGGGGTACACCTTGGTGTCGCGGAAGACCCACAATGGGGAACGCCTTGGTGTCACGGTAGACTCACAATACTCGACAGGAGGAGTACCTTAGTAGGCTATGAGGGGGATCGTGCTTGGTGATGTGGCAGACCCATTGTGGGGAGAGCCTATATGTGACGTAGTAGACCCACAATACTCGATAGGAGGAGTACCTCAGCAGTCCAAGGTTAGTGGGAAGCAAACTTGGTGTCATGGCATGCCCACTTTACTCGATAGAGGAGGAGATCTCGAGCATCTGAGGTTTCGATAATGTGATTGGGGATGTTACTTGATACTACCCCTAGAATAAAATCCTGGTTGATCTGAGTCAGTTTTTCTGTGTTTTCCTCATATTTGAGATGGATCACTTTATAACTTAGGTATATGTATGGGAATATACCTAAGTAGGGTTATCTGTTGATTTAATTCTTTTTGGTTTATCCATGGTGGATTTTGTGAGACCTAGAGGGTCTCGGGGTCCCTATTGAGTATCTTTATACTCACCCCTGCATTGGCTATGCCCGCACTTCATTGTGTTGGATGCAGACGACGGACATCGCTAGTGGAGGCTGAGAGTACCAGGACTGGACGGTGCCTGGAGGTGGACCATATAGAGTGTCAGTACCCATAGGAGACAGACAGACGTTGAGTGCTGAGGAGGCGATCTGTACCTACCCTTCAGGTAGGAATCTTAGAGGATGGACCAATAACTGCTTTTCTTTCTTTTTCTTCAGTTGTATTGTTTTCAGTTGTACTTGTACCCTTAATGTTAGGCTTGTATTCCAGCCCCTTTTACTTTCAGAAATCTTTTGGTTATACAGTTTTACTTGAGTTCGTATCTTGATGTGTGTTTTTACAGGTTATAAAGGCAATTCCTTTCCAGTTTTATGGAATTATGCCTTTGGTTCTAGTCGCCAGCCCCTGGCCTATGGAAGGCGGGCTTGGGGTAGTCACGACACGGACCCCAAGGGACAGGTCACGATATTAGACTCTAAATTTCTTTCTGGTCAAAACTGTAGAAGATTTTTTTAAATCAGTTCACATAAAAACTTATTTAATAATAAAATAGTTTTTACTATTCATAAAAAAATACCATTCATCAAATACTATTCATCATTTTGAAACTTCTTAGAATACTTCTAAAAATTCAGCCTAGGTTAATTTTGACATTTTGAATTAGAAAATTATGTTTATTTAACCATAACAATTCTATAAGTACGGGAAATTTAACTTTTAAAATATAAAAATCATTACTTATTAAAAATAATAACTGATAGAAAATGAATAGTGAAATTGCATAGTGAAATTTCTGACATAAAAATGTAAAACTATTTTATCATTTAAACTTTAAAAGGGGTGTTTAAATCATAGTATTTAATGAAAATAATCATTATTCCATATACCTTAATTTTTAATAATAATTATATCATTTTTTAAATCTACAGTTTGGGTCCGAAGTAATTCGATTTTCTTTTATTGTAAAACATAAGAAAAAGTTATGGGAAGAAAAGTGATCCATAAATAAAAGAAGTACATTTTTTTCGGGTTGTTACATTATTCCCACATTAAATAAATTGCATCCTAACAATTTTATCTTATTAGAAATTTATTACTATTAGGAAACTTATCATTATAAAGTAATTTCATTTCTTAAAGAATTATTATTCTTTAACAATAATTACATTTTCTATAAATCCTTCATAATGATTCATAAAAAGCATGTGATTAACCAAACTTATCCCCTGGTAGTGTCAAACCAAGAGTGCACCAAGGCCCTTTGTCGTGTATTAGGATACCTCGAGTCAAGACCGAAACTCCTTGTAATAGTTTTCACTCCTAGGTACATCTGTGCCAGAGCCACATACAATTGTTCATATCCAAACAAAGATTTATTTGTTTAGAAACAACTTACTCAATATTTCACCAAAATACCACGATGTTTTCCTATATTTAAAATTTTATGTAGGGTTATTTTCTATTTTTTCATAGCCCAATTTTTAAAAATAACAAAAGTATCATTTTATACCAACTATGGCATCCCGCCTTTTTTTATTACATAACTTTTCATTACATTTTACAAAACATAGGATCTTTAAAGTCTAGTGTCTTGGAAATCAGGAACAAAATACATGAAAACTACATAAATAATCTTTCTAAAAAACTTTTAAGGCTTAATAATAAGTTCGTCCAAAGTAAAATTACCACGCCTCATAACCAGGAGACATACATCAATGGAAAGGGTGAGCAGAAGGCCTAGTAAGGGTAAACAAGGGAATCAGTTTACTTGTGATATCAATAAGAACTTGATGAAGAACATAAAGACACCATCAACGGAAGAAGAGGCATATCATAATAAAAATAACATTAATTATAACTTTAATATGTTGCTACAAAATTTAATTTATACATTCATGAACATATCACCAAGGTATATCCCCAAGGTGTCATAAAATAAGTACCAAGGTTATTCACCAAGGGATCGTAAAATTTTTCATCTCTTGAGATTAAATTCATTACCCAATGCATTGGAGAAATATCAGGCAACAACCTTAATATGTATTTAATTTAATATGATCCACATATATAATAATAAAACACTTCATAAATAACCCGAATAGAATAAAAGAAATGTGTTTCATTTGAAAATCATGACATTTTAAAAGTTCTTAAAAATAAGATCATTATATCATTTACAACCCATGTAAAGGGAGTGAGGGTTATATTTATGTAAATTATAGAATAAAATATATCATTTTTTTTGTATTTATGAACACACTTATAACAAAATAGGTCTGGGTATTCACATTAATAAAACAAGATAATTTCTTGAGAAAAAGAGAGAGATTTTGAGACGAAAATTCTGCAGCATAACAGCTACGTAACATGGTTTTAGAAAACCTTAAAAAGAGGGGGGACAAGGGTCAACCACTCATAAATAACTCATAAAACCGTATAAGGATAAAATATAATAGAAATATGTTCATGTTATGGATATTTGAATGACATACCACATGAAAAGAAAACTTGAAAGAAAAGAGAAGATGCGATTTCTTTTACGAAAAAATCGGCAGCCTAATGGTGTCACTTAAAATTCAGAAAAATAAGTTGATGAGAGTGGAAAGGGTCTATAATTAATTGAACATGAAATGGAAATTAGTAGGTATATAAATGAAAAAAACCCACAAATAAAAAAATGGAAACTATAAGACATAACATAAAGGAAGTTACGACTTAAAAGACGAGGGTGAAAGGTTCCCTTAACTTAAAGTTTGACTTTGAAATCTAGAAGGTTTGGACCTTGGGGGAATTCAGGGAACTTTGAGAGGAAACCTTGGGAGGTAAAAGACTAGATCTTTTTTGAAGAGTATTTTTTAATGAAATGAATGAGGGAATGAATTTGTATTTATAGAAAACTGTGGGAATGTTAAATTAACTTCCAAGGGACACCTCATCGATGGTATTTGTAAAACCATGGGATTTATTATGGTATTTGTTCATGGTAATGGCCTCTAGAGAAAACTCATAACATATCTTACAATTCAAAAGTAGACCAGAATGATTACATCATTATTACATTATTAATGATGTCATTAATTACATTGAAACTCAAAACTGTATTTTTACTATTCACCGAAAAACAAAACATTTTATAAAAATCCCATAAATTCACCCTAACCTAAAATCGATGCTCTGAATTCAAAAATTAACTCGATTTTATGAAAATAATTTTTTAAATATTTTTAAATTAATTTTTAAATTAAATCAATATTTATTAAAAAAACTCTAAAACTATAACTTGTTTTGTAACACCTTGAAAAAGTAACCAAGGTCCCATGAAAATATCATATAACCATAAGACAATAAGCTAAATTTTTCAGATTATATTTTATAAAAATAAATTTCCATTTTAAATTATTAAATTAAATATAATATTATAAATAAAATATTTACGACATACAATAATACCAATGCTTATTTCATGACAATTTTTTCACTTTTAAGATGTTTAAATTATATTTATACATCCACGGGTGGAGTTTCTATTTTTTTGGATGATTTACTATTCATTACTACTCATAAGGGTAATATTACTATCCATACTTTACTATTAAATAAAAAATAATTTGATCTTATTAGACTCTAAAATTTTTACTGGCTACAACTGTAGAAGACCATTTTTTGAAAATCATTTCACATAAAAAGTTATTTAAAAATAAAATATGTTTTAATATTCATAAAAAATAGTATTTATCAAATACTATTCATCAAATTGAAACTTCTTAGAAAACTTATAAAACTTAATCCTAGGATAATTTTAACGTTAGGAAGTCAAAAATTATGTTTATTTAACCATAACAATTCTATAAGTTTGAGAAATTTATCTTTTTATATATAAAAATCCTTAGTTATTAAAAATAATATTGGATAGTAAATGAATAGTGAAACTACATAGTGAAATTTCTGATATAAAAAAGTAAAATTATTTTATCATTTTAATTTAAAAAGGTGTGTTTCAGTCATACTATTTAATGAAAATAATCATTATTCCATATACCTTAATTTGTTATAAAGATTATATAATTTTTGAAATCTATAGTTTGGGTCTGAAGTAATTCGATGTTCTTTTATTGTAAAACATAATAAGAAGTAATGAGGAGAAAAGAGTTCCATAAAAAAAAGAAGTACATTTTTTTCGAGTTGTTACAAGACTTATCTCAGCTAAAAGTTGGCTGCTTCCCCAGGATATTGGATGTGCGCAGGTTGGTACCCCACATCCGGGGTGGTTAATTCTTTTAAAGTTCGATTATTTGTAGCCATGCTTTCTTGGGTTTGATTGGGTTCAATTTTTGATTGGTTTATAACCAATTGAGATTAAAAAGTTGGTTCCTTAGTGTTACTTGATTGACCTTCTCTAGATGACTTGATTTTTGTGTGATGTGTCTTTTCAATTTCCGAGTCAAATTCATGCAATTTTTCTTTTTCTGATTAGGTTATGAAAATAAGTTGTTATGTTTTTTTTATGATAGAATATGGATTAAATACAATAAGAATGGTGAAAGGAGAATATAATGTTATAATACAAAATTATATAGAGATATGTAGAAGAAGAAGAAGAGAAGAGAGAGAGAGAGAGAAACTAAGAACACACAAAAACAACCAAAAATAGAAACAGAAAACCAAAACAAAAACAATGAAATGAGTGTAGGGTATTTAAAGAAGTAATAATTAAGTAGTAAAATAAATAAATAAAAGTAAATAATGAAAAAAATGATCTTGGATCCCTGGAAAAGGCGCCAAAATTTGATCGCATTGTCGAGCATGTCAAATTAGATGTTTATTTTTAAATAGAATTTCTGCAGTATAACAGCAACCGTAGGCCGTCTCTTGAAGGATCCTTATATCATTAATTACAAAATTTTGTTCTGATTAAGAAACTAAAATGTGAATTAGGTTTTATAAACATGTGTTTGGTTTCCTTAATAACAAAAATAGAAAGTATATTACTACTGAGAGAAACCGGTTGGAGAAATATTGATCAACCCAGGTAAGTGTCCCTTGATGCTCAATGCGTAATTTCACTCCATGGAAATGGAAGGATAATAGATTCCTTGATTTTATACATACTTAAGTCAGTAATGGTATGTGAGTTCTTACTAGGTTACCACCTTGTATTTGACCGATTAACGATATTGATTATCAGCAACCACTCAAAATCAACAAACATGTATCGATGTAAACAATGGAACTTAATCAAGGAATCACATCAACAAAGTGATGATATGAATAGATTTGTGTCAAAGATAAAAATATTATGCAATAAAAGAATATTAATATTAATTGGTTCAAGATCTTATATTTTATCAACCGACACAATCCATTTACACACTCATGAAAGGGAGGGATGAGAAAAGAGGCAACCACACTCAACTCAACACAAGATACGGGTTTTGCATAGAAGCATGTGAATTATTGTTCCTTTGATTTGTATTTGATCATACCAGAATAAACAAAAATTTAGAAGGTTTAAATGAAGAAAAAATGAAAATAACCTGGAAATCAATTACCTTATAAAGATTACATGTGTGGAGCTCGGGATTGCAACAAAGGACACTCCCCAAATTGATCACTAAGAGGTTTAGAAGTGGACGGGGGAGAAGAGAAATGAAATGGATTAAAAGAGCTCTCCAATTCGACTAACCTTCACCCCTGGTCGTTAATCATAGATAATGAGGGGAGGAGTGATTTTATGGGCAATTTACATCCATACTTCTACATAAAGTGGTATAGTATCTAAAGGTTTAGGGGACTATTAAAGGTATATTTTTTACTGCATATTTATCCAGATGGTTGACTGACATAAACACGTTAAAATGACATGAAATTAGGTGGAGAGTCGTGGATTCGAGATATATGTCCAAGGGAGGTGGAATCAGCCCAATTGGATCTCCGAGGCCCGAGATATGTCCCAAATACAGAAGGGTGGTCCAATATGGCCCACCCAAAATTTCGTCACATTTTTGGCCTATTTTGGGCCTCCAAATGGATGAATTGGGCATTATAATATTCTAGAGAAATGTATACCACATTGTTTTTCACTTAAAAAAATATTTTCAGACCAATTGTATGCACTTATTATCCACAATAAAAATAATTTTCCACATGCATGCTTGTGATCTCGTGCAGTTTCGCCCATTTTGCTTGAATTCCATCACGAGCTCTCCAAATCACCTCCTCCTAAAATGTAAATACCAAAACAAGTAAAATTTCCCTATTAAACAGTGATAATAATTAAATAATCCATTAAAACATAAATTATAATTTATTATTATATTTTTAATATTCATTACAAAACCAATTTAAAACAATAGTGTTAGGGTGGATTTGAATAGTGAATCGCTATGCGATCACCTATCCTCATCCATATTTTATTGTAACTATAGTATCTTACATATGTGGAAATATTATGATAATAATGGGATAATAAATCATCCAACCCCCTTCTTTTTATTTTAGAAAGGAAAACATTGTTCGTGAGGTGTTAATTTATCACTTTCTAGAACAACATTTTTTCCATTACCAATACCTCCTTCAAATCTGGTCAATTAACCATTTTTATGGTTGAACCAGATTATGTTATATTTATTATATCCTTTTTAACGTTTTGGAACTAACTTATGTACATATTGCTAAATTATTAAAGAAAACAATCTTTGTGGTAAAAAAGACGCCCGAATTAACCCAAACAATCGTCATTAAATTTTTATCTATGATTCATTATAATGGTATAAAAACCAATTATTTAAAAGATAATTTCATGTTATTTAAAATAAAAAATAACATATAATTACAATTCTATATGTTTATCTATGTTTTAAATGAACTTCCAATCGTGAATACAAGTGAACCGTTAATGAAAACTAAGAAAAAGAACACCTCTGAACAATGGATTTAAACTCTATAACTCAACCAAAAGACCATAAAATAACTTAATGAAATAATAATTAACCATATTCGTGTATAAAAGGTTATTTAATTGTTAATTGAGGAATATAATGACATTATATATGACATTAAAGTGGAGAAATCATTCGGATACAATGTAAGAGGAAATTCTCGAACCCAACATTATTTCTTCGGGTTCTCCCTCTTTAACTATATTTTTAGTATGGTAACTCCCTAAAATAATTTTTACATCATTATCTTACCTTTTTTAATATATACATGTTTTCCACTTGAGATTATGTCAAACAAAATTTTTTCCTAAAGAACTCTTCTTTCAAAAACACACCTTTTACTTCTCACTCAAGGTTGATCATTCTTGTATCAAGTATGTCATTCCCTATTTGTTTTGGGAACCCAAAGTTCATGAATGTATTCTTATTAGATGAAACACATTACTTTAAATTGGTAATTTAGGTTAATTTTTTGTATATTTTCTATGTGGCATGCATGATAATGAAAACATTATGATGTGACAGGTGCACCCAAGATTATATAGCATAATTTGAATGTTATGATGTGATGGGTGCGCCCAGAATTATACAATGCTCTAATGCATTGGGTAAAGTGATTAATCTCATGAGTTAAAAGGGGAATTATTTTTGAACATGATTCTAGATTTTTTCACAACTATGTGTAGTAGTTGACCACTAATACATGATGTTTCATTTTAATGCATTTCCACATTTCAAGTCTTCTATCAATGCTTCCTCTCATGTTCATGATCTTTTTCCTATGTTATGATTGTGATCACCCATTGTTATATTGTTTATATCTATCCAATTATTGGGATTTTAGGTCACCCCTTTTTTATGTATATCCACAAGTGATTATGTGTTGTATTTATTTTTAATGGTACAATAAGGATCTGGGAAAAATGGATTAAATAAATGATTAAATTTTATACAGTGAATGTTATGTATGGTCATAGTTTTACCAAGAAACTAAACCTTTATATCATCATTTTGTAATACTATTTTGTTTTTTAACTTTATAATGATGTAAAAATAATGTATGAAAAGGCTGGGTCACTATACACAGCACACGCCCTCGTTGCTAGTCAGTAGCCTCTGGCGTTTGGGGAGATACGCTTGAGTCCATGTGGCCCACCGGGCTCGGGGCACCCATTAAGTGGAATCCGGGACCAGGGTGTCACAAAGTGGTATCATAGGTGGTTTCTTTTCTTACTGTACTATTTTGAGACAATAGATTAGAGAATAATAACACTTAGGACTTGTTCATAAGCCGTGCTTGGGCATCAAAAACCCAAGTTCGGGGTAAAAACCGAGTTTCCTAAATTATAATTATTGATATGATTTTTCCTATTACAGTTGATATTATTTCACCATTAGGTAAAATACATGATGTGTGGTGTTGTTGATTATTATTATGTTTTATAATTTCTTTCATCCTTATCCCGATGATATGAGGAAAAGGAGAATTATTACATGAATTATTATAGGCACCTAGAGTTCACATGTCATGCATATTTCCATGACATATAGGTGTATTTCATTGCTTTGTAGGGACTGATATGATTGTGATTGTTGAGTGATGTTGTGATAGTATAATTTTACTTGTATTACTTTGGATTCGATTGATTGATTACCTATCTCAATTCATGAGGTGTGTGGGCCATCATTTGTTGGGATGAGTAATTTACTGAGTTGAGCAATTATACTATAAATAAATCGGTGTTGTTTCTATTGACATGTGTATGGGAACTGATTTATCCAAAATGGATATCCATTATAAAGTGAATTATGAAATCAAAAATGGATTGGTTGCACATCCTTATCCCACCTTTTAATGTGTATAAAAGGTAAAGGAGTGAAACTAGAAATTAACTACAAAATGACATGTAACTTATAATTGAGCCCTTACTGACACCTAGTCATCTGAGCGGGTAGTTTGGGTAGTATTCCTTGGGTAGTGTGTTTTATTACGTTCAGTTTCCACTAGTGGTCCGATATTATTCTCCAATGCGTGTTCTAATGAATGTGCTTGAAATTTTTAGACCAATGCCACCATGACTTCCTCGTATCGTTCTCCAGGATGGTGGTGGCAACCATGTCCAGACATAGTGGGACCTGTGCCACCATTCTTACCTCCAAGAGTGCCACTTGAGAAACTGCCAACTATACTTGATCTGGGCACTGATTCCCAAGTCTGTGATAGTTTCATACATCTAATGAAATCCATTCTTGGTGATCCCTAGGTTTCACCTACTATTGATGATCTGACCCGCGACTTACAACAATAACATCCTCCTACTTTTTTAAGAGATGGTGGTTCTCAGGTTACTGAGTCTTGAAAAGGGGCCATGCTGTCTATATTTGAGCATCTGAAAATTTCTTCAGAGTGGAGAGTCAAGATTTATACATACATGATTCATGATTCGGCCAAGAATTGGTGGTATGTGGTTACCAAGACCGGTCATCATTAGGGCATGTTATGGGTTAACTTCTAGCCTACCTTTTAGGATTAGTTCTTTCTCTGGAACTGAGATCTGAAAGAGCCATAAAGTCCATGCATCTCGATCATGGTTCTATGTCAGTTATGGATTATTCATCACATTTCATTGATTTATAGCGCTTTGCAACGCTACTAGCCAGTGATGAGATTTTGTGTGCTAGAAATTTTGATGATGGGCTCCAGTACGCCATACGAACTCATATGAATATCTTTCACCATAGTACCCTTTCATCAATAGTTGATTAAGACCTTATCACTAAACGTAACCTCAGGGATAGCTCAAGTACCAGGTTTAAATGATCAGTTCCATGTCAGGCCAATAGTTATTCCGGTGGCAGGAAACGCTACCTTGAGGTTTTTATTTAGGGTAGTGGTAGCCAAAGTTTATAGTTTGATAGCTCTATGGTGTGTCATTAGTGTGTAAGACTAGGGCATAAGAATAACCAATGTGATAGATACCTTATGGAGTCTCAATATTGCACCTATATGGGTAATCTTCAGTGTTTCTGCAGGACCTTTCCACTAGCTTCAAGTAGAAAAGGATCACCATCCGCTCCACCTACAAAAGTGATTTATTCTATGTCGCGTCAGGTGGGGAGTTGGAATAACACCGACTGGTCTGACCGCGGAGGAGGTCGTGGCCATGGTAGTCTTACCCCTAATCACCAGCAATGCCAGCAGAGTAATCCTCATTGAAGTAGCCCATCTATTGTATAGGGATGTGGATCTGGTCAGTTGTATTCTTTACAATTGATACATGAGTATCAGACTGCGAGACCATCTAAAAACACGAGGTACTATTCTAGTAGAATCCATTGTTCTCTCTGCTTTGTTTTATATAGGTTCTTGAAACTCTTTAATTTCTATATCTATTGTGGAAAGTCTCAAAATAGAGATAGAATATCACTATGGTGTAATGTCCCTTGACACACCATTGGGAATATAGACATAGGGCATACGTTGGTGTAGGGAATGTCCCATTAAGGTTGGAAGTTACCATTTCATGTGGAATCTCTTTGTTCTCGAGATGAAGGGATTCAATTTAATTATTGAGATGGACTGGTTAGCCCAATATCATGCCTTTGTAGACTGATATCACTGCAGGGTCTCTTTTATATCACCAGAAGGCAGCTGTTATCTTTTCAAAGGTGAGTGGGATGTCCAGGCTGGGAGAGCTGGACCAAAGCATCATGAGCTAGGTGAAGTAACTACCCATATTGCAAATCATTTCATGGAGGTTCAGAGTTTGCATCAAAATAATTTTCCTATAATAGTTTATCATATCATGTAAGTATTTCTTTATGACTTTTCTGGCTTAAAAACTATGATAAATATAGATTTTACAATAGAGCTTGTCCCAAGAGAAGCTTCAGTGTCCATTCCTCCATATAGGATAAAACCTACTAAGCTTTAGGAGATCAAGAGGCAGATAGATTACCTTGAAGGAAAATGATTTATATATCCAAGTACATCCTCTTTGGATTCATCTATGTTTTTTGATAAGATGGTGGATGTAATTCTTCATTTATGCATGGATTATAAAAAGTTGAACCAACTTATGGTTAATAATCGATATCAACTTCTTCGAATAGATGATCTCTTTGACCAGCTCTATGGAGAAAAGGTGTTATCTAAGACCAACCTGATATTAGGTTATCATCAGGTGAGAGTCCGTACATCGGACATACCTCATACATCTTACCATAATTGGTATGGTCTATACGAATATCTTGTTATGCCATTCAGTCATACAAACACCCCTACCATTTTCATGGATTTGATAAATAGGGTTTTCCACCCCTATTTTTACTCTTTGTGGACAACATCTTGGTGTATTCTCGCACTCATAATGACCATGCCAATCATCTTGAGATCATTATTCGTACACAAAGATAGAATCATATTTATGAAAATCTTGCTAAGTGCGACATCTGGATTGAAAAGGTCCAATTCATGGGTCATATTATTTCAGAATCATGAGTTCTTGTTGACCCTAAAATGATTAGTCCTGTAGTTTTTTGGGAGCAGCCCAAGAACATGTTTGATATCAGGTGTTTCTTAGGGATCACTGAATGTTATAGGCATTTCATACAGGACTTCTCATGTCTTGATTCAACTCTTACTAGATTTAGAAAGAAGGATGTTATGTTATTATGGTCAGAAGCATGCAAGAAAAACATTCAGGAACTTAAAGGGAGGCTTGTCTTGACACCGGTTTAGATTCTTCTAGAACCTGGAAAAGGTTATATAATCTTCTACAATTCATCAATAATTGGCCTAGGAGTAGTGTTGATGTAGTATGAAAAAGTTTTTGTGTACGGATATCAGTAGTTGAGGCCTCACGAGAGAAATTACCCAAATCATGACCTCGAGCTACCATCAGTTGTCCATGACTTACGTTGCTGGAGACATTATTTATTGGGTGAGCACTTTTTGGTGTGTATTAATCACAAGAGATTCAAGTATATATTTTCTTAGAATGACATGAACCTTAGAACACAAGGATGGGTCAAATATCCAAAATCCTTCGATTTGGAGCTTGCCTATACCCCTGGAAAGGGAAATGTGGCTACTGATTCATTGAGTTGGAAAACTCAAAAACATTCCCTATAAGAAGCCAGTGATTAATGGTAGTTAATAGCCCTATTTTCTGAACATCATATGAAGTTTCATCACAGTCACACACAATCTTAACTATCAGCCTGAATAGTTACCTCTTCCCTCCTTGATAAGGTTAAGAGTAAGAAATTTTCATATCCTGATGGTTTGGTTCTCCATGAGAATATATCAAAAGATAACCCACCTCTAGATTGGTCTGTGGGTAGAGACGATGTCTTGCATCTACGTGGACATATCTGGGTTCTTATAGATATGAGAGAGAAGTTGATGAATGAGTACCCATCTTCTAAGTTGGAAGTTCATCCAGAAATATCGAAGATGTATCGATATATGCGACGCAAGTATTGGTGGCTTGGAATGAAACATCATATTTCATGCTTCATCACTAGGTGTTCCACCTATCAGAAGGTGAAGGCGGAGCACCAGAGACCTATAGTCTTGTTACAACTGATTCTAGTCCCGGAATAGAAATGGGAAGATGTTGATAGGGATTTGATAGTTGGATTACCTAGTTCGTCGAGGGGAAGCGATGCTATGTGGGTTGTCATTGACTAACTAATGAAATCATCCCACTTCATTCTTATACGGGATACATTCTCAGTAGATGAGTTGGGAAGACTGTATAACTATGGGATCTTATGACTACATGGGGTTTCATGTACTATCATTTGAGATAGGGATAATTGTTTCACTTAATAGTTTTGACAAGATTTGATGAAAGATTTAAGGACTCAGGTTCTTCTAAGCACAACTTTTCAACCTCAGAACAGTGGACAATTGGAACAGACAATTCAGGTTCTAGAGGATATGCTTCGAGAATATGTCCTTGATTTCAGTGGTTCTTGAGAGAAGCATATACCTCTCATTGAGTTCACTTATGACAACATTTTTTAGGTAATGATACATATGTATCCTCTTTATGCCTTATATGAAAGGCCATGCTATTTACCATTATGATGGCTAGAGGCAGGTGAGGCAGCCCTATTAGGTCCTCATCTTGTTTAAGAGACTTTAGAATTGGTTCAGCTGATAATGAATTATATGACGACTGCTCAGTCTAGACAGAAATGTTATGTTTATCTCTATTAACTACCTCTTTAGTTCGAGGTTGGGGATCATTTATTTGTTCAGGTATTGAACCAGTTAGGGAATAGATTGTTAAGTAAGTAGGGAAATATGTTTCCTCGTTACATTGGGCCATTTGAGATTCTAAAGGGATTCGGGCTGGTGGCCTATCACTTGCTACTACCTTAAAGGTATCATGCCATGCATGACATATTTCATGTCTCACAGTGTCGCCAATATTATTCTGACCTGTATCATACCTTTGATCCTGAGGAAGTTGAGTTAGATGTCGATGCTAACTTTGAGGTATATCCAGTACGCATCATTGACCGAAGAACGAAGGCTCTTTGAGGAAAGTATGACTCTCTTGTATGTGAGCTATGGAAGCATGATAAAGTACATGATGCGACTTGGGAGATGGAAGATGACATATGTGCCCAAGGGCTAGGGTTATTCTTGTAGAGACCAGAAGATTAACGTACATGGACATTACATTACTTTTTAAGAATACTTAGTACATAACAAAAACACACACACAAGGACTGTAATAGTTTAGTGTCTTTGGAAACTCGGAATATAATATTCTAATCGGGGTGAAAGATCTTCAACATCTCCCATAATGATCTTCCCTTTTTTTTACCTAAAACCTTTATTTATATCCTGGGGAAAAGAAAACATAAAAGGGTGAGCTCAAATGCTCAGTAATGGTAAAAAAAGAAATATCAATCACATCATATTCATAAGAACATAACATTTTGGAAATCTTAACCTGTAAAAGAGATCATAATATCATAACATGGGATAAATCATAGTAGTGAAATGTAAACCCCAACAATCATAACTTAAAACGTGAAACTTTGTGGAATACACACATAATCATAGAGAATCATTTCTTATTAGTTAAGACTCATTCCCAAGACTATCTTAGTGGACAAAGTCCATTTCTGAACCGAGTTCACTCCTCGTTTCAGTCCTGTTTAACTGAACCGGTTTAACCTACCGTTCTAGGCATGTCTATCTCAGGAGATATAAAATATTTACCCAATGCATTGGAGGGAGATATAGGTCCCACCCATCTCATAATGATACCATTCTTATGTTTGCCACAAAATCAGAAACCATACATCATAGCATAACCCATGTAATAAAAATGAGAATCTTAAACATCATGACATCATAAAACAACTCATATAAGATAAAGGATTTCATAAAAATATTTCCATCACAACATAATCAAATCCAAGTATTAATAGGGATAGAAACTTAACCCTATATTATCTTATATGGAAAATAATTTTGATAATACTCTTGAACTCCATTCTTGAGGAAAATATCCTTTCTACTTCAAAAACACTTTTCCTTTCTTAACATGTCATAAAATTCTAAACTAAAAGAAGTTGATTAAAAATAAACTTGAAAACATGTAAAGGAAGATTCTTGGAAATAATGTTTTAAAAATATATTCATGCAGTATAAGTAAAAAAACATTCTTCTTGTCCTTTTGTCATAAAAGTCAAAAAATACCTCATACGAAAAACGACAAAAGATTCCTTTCATATCTTTTACTAAAAACTCACTGAAGGGTAAAATTGGATTTAAAAAATTGTAGGTGGATGGAAATAATATTAAATATTAAGGAAACATGGATGTGGATGATAAAATACACCCTAGTAAATACCAAAGTATAAAAAATCTCGGATAAAAACGAGATTGTGATATTTTCCCTTACCTTAGGTCCGATTTTCTTCGTAAGTGACAGAACCTCCTCTTCTTTGAAGCGCCTCTTTGAGTCCTCCTCTTAGGGAACTAAAATTGGTCTTTGAAGAAGACTAGGACCTCATGGATGATTCTAGGGAAGTGGAGAAGAGAATTTGTCAGGGGTTGGCTGAGCTTGAAGGCTCAAAGTGGTGTGTAGAAGAGAGGGAGGAGGTGCCCTTTTATAAGGGAGGAGAGGGGCACCTTTGGAATAACTAAAAATATTATTTTATTATAAAGCCAAATTCGGTTTTAAATAGCTCCAAATTGATTTATTTAGAAGATAAGGTGGGGATGGGTCGAAATCCTCTCATATAATAAAATTTAGACAAGTTTAGGTTCCTATTTTAACCTTATCATTTAGATTTAACATTAAGTTAAATAATTTTACTTTTACTCTGTCTTCTTGTGTTCTTATACTATAAGGTTAATAAACTTACTATAAGCATCCAAACAAACCCCAAGTTGTTTATTATTAATATATATGAACTTATCTAAGTCATTTTTCCAAACCTTAGATTTTTAGGAATAAAATAACAATTAATAATATAATATTTCTTTTAAAACTATTTTATGTCAATTTTGACACTATTTATTAATTGATTTTTGTGAAAATCAAAACAGAATGATTAGTTCGAACAAAGCTAATTAAATAAATAATAACATTTAATATTAACCTAGAAAATTAGTGTAATTCATAAAAAGTCTCAAATTACATTTATTTGGGTATTTATAACATCAATTATGTCAATATTTCATTAATAAGATAATTACAGCATCATCTTTGTGTCATAAATAAATTAAATTATTTAATGTCTAAAAATTACAAATAAAATACCATTATGTAGGAAATATTTTTAGATTTCTAATGAATATTTATAGTCGAATTTATCTTATGTATAACCCTAAATTAAAAATGATTTACTTATTAAACTTTGATTTTAACTATTTTAACCCTTCTTTAAATAAATTAATAATAAATGTCCTAATCTAATCCAAGTGGGCCTAAATGGTCATATTTTATTTCTAAGGTTGTTTTTGGTCAAATTACACTTATCCAATAGAATTAGGACATGTCTTAGGATAATAATAATATCATTTTACCCTTAATTACCCTATTTACTTTTAACCGTGGTAAAAAAAGTAAAAAGTTACTATTCACAAAAAATTATTTTCATCTCATTGAACCAAATTTTATTTACTGAAATCAACCGTGTCTCTCAGATTTTTGAAATTCCACTCACAGAAGTGGTAAAATTATGTTTTATGAAAAATTCTTTTTTTTAACTACCACTTAGTGGTTTCACTATTCATCATAAAATGAAAGTTTCCAGAAAAATACCAAAAATTATGCCTAAGATATATTTGATATTATGAACTGAAAAGTGATGTCTATTTTACCAAATTCAAAACATATCAGTTGCATTACTTAATTTAAAAATTAATTCCCGTCGTCAAAACAAATAGCGTGTTCTTAAGAGATAATAACTATCAAAAGATTGACACTTGTTTATGTCTGGTTTAAATGTGAAATTACATCCAATGACCAATATTGTATTAAATTGTAAAAATATATTCTATATATTCTTTTAAAACACTAAAATTAATAATTTATCACTATTAATTATTTTGATTAAAAAGGTTGTTTTTAATTAAAATTTAGTAATTTTCACTATTCATCAGAAAATGAAAGTTATCCGAAAAGTACCAAAATTTCACCCTAAGCTAATTTCGATATTCCGAATCCAAAAATGAATTCCATTTTGAAAAATAAAATTTACCATATTCAAAAAGCGGTTATTACTATTCATAACGACTAGTTTTAATAATATTTTAATAGCATATTGTTGTTTGGTGAAACTCATTATTGCGTACTACACACACTATCGAGGAAGGTCGCGATTACGTGTAATGCAAGACAATTCAAGGATGCGTGTTGTGCAAGCTCCTTTTGGTGTAGCGTACAACACAAGACATTAATGAAATTAAAAATAATATTTTTTCATAAAATCTCAGGGTGTTACATTCTACCCCCCTTAAAATGGATTTCGCCCTCAAAATTCGTCGGGGGTATAAATAGTTTACTACTCAAAAGTTTATTTAATATAAAAACACATCATAAAAAGGAATACCAAAACCAATCTTTAAAAACAAATGTATGAAATGTAACGGTTACCCAAATAAACTAATCACTGGGTTTCCACATAGGTGAAAATATGGATATGGAAGAGAAATCTAACCATCATATTCTGATGGAGAGTGGTAGATAACATGGCTATGGAAAAGACAATAATCAAAAAGCCATAAATTTGTGATGATCTAAGGTACCATCTGATTCTTCAGATATAAGAGCACTAGGACAACATTTTTGGTTTTCAAGATCATTTCCCTAAAGTTGATGAAATTGGAATTAGAAGAAATACTTTCGTGATTTTGGTATAGTCTCACCGTTGGTTGTTCTTTGGACAATTTCCACTTCATCTCTTAAAGAAATCAAGTTGAATTTGTCATTCATGATGTGTTAGCAGATCAAGTGATAGAATGATGGGTCATTCCATATGTCTCAAAACAAAGGTTAGAAAAGTTATCAAAACTTACATAAGTCCATATATAGTGAGATTAATCATATATGGTTCCTAAAATAGACTTATACTTCATATATAATACTGCTTAATATAATAAAACTAGTGTCTACTAAACAAGGACTTCCTGTAGGCCAGTGGTAGGCGCTAAAGGCCAGTTGCACTTCGGTTGTGGGTTCGATTCCCACAGTCTTGTCCGACGCAATGGGCTATCGCCCGTCTTTCAGGTTGTCCTTTTTCTAAAGCTATATTACTATAAAATACCATCAATAATATCTAAAAAAGTTCTATCCTAACTTATGTACAACATAATCCATTCCAATCTTTAGGCTTATCTAAAATACTTCAGTCCAAGCTCATAGTATAAAGAAAATGATTACTTGAAATGTCACATAACAATCACGTGAATTCCATCATTTATCCCCCATATATCATAAGATATATCTTGTTGGTCAAATTACAAACATGTGAATACCTTAATCATGTATTCTCTTGAATAATGAATACCCATTAATTGAACCATAGTGAAAACATAAATGCAATCAAAAGTTAACTCTTTCCACATACCAAAATCCAAAAATTCTATATACTCAAACTGTGATATAACCTTCTCCTTATAATAGTCATGATCTCATGAATACGGTCAAACATTTCATTTTCTCGTTTTCCTTTCATTATGCACATATCATTTTTTTTCCAAAAATATCTCAATCACATTCTATGGTTACCGGTACCATTGAAAACTACAATAGACCAATACATAAATATTCCAATATTCCACGATACTATATACAACATTATTTTGGAATCCCATTACATAAACACTTAATCATTCCACCACATCGTGGTCGTATTCAACATCGCCAATAGTGATCGCATGTGACTTCCCTTTGTCCTTTGCCTTAAGTGGATGTTCATATCGATCATCACTAACCCTTGGATTAGGGCATTTATTAGCATAATGCCCCATTTCCTTGCACTTGAAGCATTGAAGTGTTGGTGGTGCGTTCTCTACAATATTTTCTTTATTCACATCATTAGAAACCTTTTTTCCATTACTTCGACACTCAGCTGCTCGATGAACTTCTTTTCCACACTTAAAAAACATTTTATATTCCCTTTAAGACAATCTCCACCATGCTTCTTTCCACACTTTGAGCATAATGAAACATTCATCTTCTTTTCACCATTATTCTGAGATTTATCCTTGAACTCCATCTTTCGTTTCTTGTCAAAAATATGAGATGGATAAGTAACACCAACTTCCATTTCTACCTTGATAGGACAATGCACAATTTCTTCATAGCTACTGAAGTCTCTTATAGCTAATTCCTTTCGAAGATTTGGTTTTAAGCCACTGAAGAATCGATCAACTTTACTTTCAGGTTGGATGATAAATCCAGATGCATACTTTGCAATCCTTGTAAAATTTTCTTTGTATATACCAACAGATTCATCATCCTTTTGCTTTAGTTCAAGAAACTCCTTCTCCATCTTTGTTCGAAGAATACGAGGGAAGTACTTATTGAAAAATAAGTTCTTGAACTCGTCCCATTCCATGGACTCAATTTCATCTCCTGGCCTCGTATTCTTGATAAGATTCCACCATTGATCAACATCACCTTCCAAACGATACACTGCTAAGATGAATTTATCATGTTCAGAACATTGAAGAACTGAAAATATCTTTTTAGTAGTACTGATCCATTGTTCAGCAACAAGTGGACCAGAAGACCCACTGAAAGAAGGTGGACATTTCCTCATGAAGGACTCAATAGAATATTGTTCCCTTCTCTGCTCATTTGGAAGTCCAGAATGATTCATAGATTGTGTAAGTATAGAAATAAGATTTTTCACTCCATCTCCCATAACATTTGTTTATTCAGGAGGACAATCATTGCATTGTCCATTACATTGATCAACACGGTTCCTTCGGGTTCCAGCCATCGTCTAAAACCCAAAAATAATAGTGTGAGAGGTAAAAATCACACTAGGGAAAACAATATAATTAAGGGGGGGATAACTTCAATATCTAACATCTTAGGTTTAATTATAAGATGGTTAGCGCATTTATAGGACTATAATGTATACTTAACCTTAGGGACATCCCTAGACATACCTTAGAAATATCTCTAGGGATCTCACTAAAGTTCTCACAACCTAGTTTCCAAAGGTTGACTAAACCTTTCCTCTGATACCAACTGTGGAGACCTGAAGCTTAACGTACATGGAAATTACATTACTTTTGCGGAATACTTATTATATAACAAAAACACACACACAAGGACCATAATAGTTTAGTTTCTTTGGAAACTCAGAATATAATCTTCTAATCGGGGTAAAAGATCTTCAACATATCCCATAAAGATCTTCCCTTTTTTACCTAAAACCTTTCTTTATATCCTGGGGACAAGAAAACATAAAAGGGTGAGCTCAAATTCTCAGTAAGGGTAAACAAAAGAAATATCAATCACATCATATTCATAAGAACATAACATTTTGGAAATCTTAACCTGCAAAAGAGATCATAATATCATAACATGGGATAAATCATAGTAGTGAAATGTAAACCCCAATAATCATAACATAAAATGTAAAAATTTGTTGAATACCCACATAATCATAGAGAATCATTTCTTATTAGTCAACACTCATTTCCAAGACTATCGTAGTGGACAAAGTCCATTTCTGAACTGAGTTCACTCCTCGTTTCAGTCCTGTTTCACTGAACCGGTTTAACCTGCCGTTCCAGCCATGTCTATCTCATGAGATATAAAATCTTTACCCAATGAATTGGAGGGAGATATAGGTCCCACCCATCTCATAATGATACCATTCTTATGTGTTCCACAAAATCAGAAACCATACATCATAGCATAACCCATGTAATAAAAATGAGAATCTTAAACATCATGACATCAAAAAATAATTCATATAAGATAAAGGATTTCATAAAAATATTTCCATCACAAAATAATCAAATCCATGTAATAATAGGGATAGAAACAGAACCCTATATTATCTTAGATGGAAAATAATTTTGATTAAACTCTTGAACTCCATTTTTGAGGAAAATATTCTTTCTACTTCAAAAACACTTTTCCTTTCTTAACATGTCATAAAATTCTAAACTAAAAGAAGTTGATTAAAAATAAACTTGAAAACTTGCAAAGGAAGCTTCTTGGAAATAATGTTTTAAAAATCTATTCATGCCGTATAAGTTAAAAAAAACATTCTTCTCGTCCTTTTATCAGAAAAGTCAAAAAGTACCTCATACAAAAAACGACAAAAGATTCCTTTCATATCTTTTACTAAAAACTCACCGAAGGGTAAAATTGGATTTAAACAATTGTAGGTGGATGAAAATAATATTACATATTAAGGAAACATCGATGTGGATGATAATATACACCCTAGTAAATACCAAAGTATAAACAATCTCGGATAAAAATGAGATTGTGATATTTTCCCTTACCTTAGGTCTGATTTGCTTTGTAAGTGTCCGAACCTCCTCTTCTTTGAAGCGACTCTTTGAGTCCTCATTTTAGGGCACTAAAATTGGTCTTTGAAGAAGACCAAGACCTCTAGGATGTTTCTAGGGAAGTGTAGAAGAGAATTTGGCAGGGGTTGGCCGAGCTTGAAGGCTCAAAGTGGTGTGTGGAAGAGAGGGAGGAGGTTTCCTTTTATAAGGGAGGAGAGGGGCAGCTTGGGAATAACTAAAAATATTATTTTATTATAAATCCTAATTTGGTTTTAAATAGCTCAAAATTGATTTATTTCTAATATAAGGTGGGTATGGGTCAAAATACTCTCATCCAATAGAATTTTGACAAGTTTAGGTTCCTATTTTAACCTTATCATTTAGATTTACCATTAAGTTAAATAATTTTACTTTTCTGTGTCTTCTTGTGTTCTTATACTATAAGGTTAATAGACTTACTTTAAGCAGAAAGACGAACTCCAAGTTGTTTATTATTAATATATATAACCTTATCTAAGTTATTTGGCTTAACCTTAGATTTTTATGAATAAAATAACAATTAATAATATAATATTTGTTTTAAAACTATTTTATGTCAATTTTGAAACTATTTATTAATTGATTTTTGTGAAAATCATAACAGAATGATTGGTTCGAAAAACGTTAATTAAATCAATACTAACATGTCATATTAACCTAGAAAATTAGTTTAATTCATAAAAAGTCTCAAATTACATTTATTTGGGTATTTATAACATCAATTATGTCAGTATTTCATTAATAAGATAATTACTGCATCATTTTTGTGTCGTATATAAATTAAATTCTTTAATGTCTAAAAATTACAAATAAAATACCATTCTGTAGAAAATATTTTTATCTTTATAATGAATATTTATAGTCGAATTTATCTTATGTATAACCCTATATTAAAAATTATTTACTTATTAAACTTTGATTTTAACTATTTTAACCCTTCTTTAAATAAATTAATAATAAATGTCCTAATCTAATCCAAGTGGGCCTAAATGGTCATATTTTATTCCTAAGGTTGTTTTTGGTCAAATTAAATTTATCCAATAGAATTAGGACATGTGTTAGGGTAATAATAATATCATTTTTACCCTTAATTACCCTATTTACTTTTAACCGTGGTAAAAAAAAGTAAAAAGTTGCTATTCACAAAAAAATATTTTCATCTCATTGAACCAAATTTTAATTACTAACATCAACCGTGTCTCTCGGATTTTTGAAATTCCACTCACAGAAGCGGTAAAATTAATTTTTATGAAAAATTCATTTTTTAACTACCACTTAGTGGTTTCACTGTTCATCAAAAAAATGAAAGTTTCCCGAAAAATACCAAAAATTAGGCCTAAGCTATATTTGCTATTATGAACTGAAAAGTGATGTCTATTTTACCAAATTCAAAACATATTAGTTTCATTACTTAATTTAAAAATTAACTCCCGTCATCAAAACAAATAGCGTGTTCTTAAGAGATAATAACTATCAAAAGATTGACACTTGTTTATGTCTGGTTTAAATGTGAAATTACATCCAATGACCAACATTGTATTAAATTGTAAAAATATATTGTAAATACACATTAAAACCACTAAAATTAATAATTTATCACTATTAATTATTTCGATTATAAAGGTTTTTTTTAATTAAAATTTAGTAATTTTCACTATTCATCTGAAAATGAAAGTTATCCGAAATGTTCCAAAATTTCACCCTAAGCTAATTTCGATATTCCGAATGAAAAAATGAAGTCCATTTTTAAAAATAAAATTTACAAAATTTCAAAAAGCAGTTATTACTATTCATAACGGATAGTTTTAATAATATTTTAATAGCATATTGTTGTTTAGTGAAACTCATTATTACGTACTACACACGCTATCCAGGAAGGTCGCGATTTCATGTAATGCAAGTCAAGTCAAGGATGCGTGTTGTGCAAGCTCCTTTTGGTGTATCATACAACACAAGACATTAATGAAATTAAAAAGAATATTTTTCATAAAATCTCTGGGTGTTACAATTCTCACACAATTTTTCTTTACCCTTGGAAAGAGAACTCGGGGGGGCGGAGTTCTTTTAAGGGTGAAGACTGTAAGAACATGGTTTTCACATAGGTATGGATACTTTAATTTTCATTATAAAACTTTACTTTGGACCTAATATGGATGCCTAATGGGTTAGTTAATGTTCTGCGTGTGTTTAAGGATTTTTTGGAGCCCGTACCCGTATTGTTTTTGGGAAAATAGGCTTGGAGCAGGGTTTAGAGTAAACCGTGCCCGAATTACGCATGTCTTGGAAAACCATACAGATTGTGTTTTTTTGGACGGAGCCACATCACCTGGTTGGTTCATGGCTATGTGGCCTAACCGTGAGGAATCCCCCTTTTTTCCAAAGTACCAGTGCATGGATTGCACACAGTTTGATCAAAGTGTGGAGAGGATGTTTTTCGGGCCAATCCGTATCACAAAGTTTGGGCACAGTTTGAAAACCAATGTGGACAAACTATGTACATGCTAAATTCTGATTAGAATGTCAAAAATTCCCTTAATGATTGATTTTAACCCCTCTTCCTCCCTAATCCTAGAACCAATGGGATTAAGCCCTTTTCCTCTCATTTTGATGCTTTTTAAGGCCAAAGCTAGGGATCAAGAGATCTCCTTCATCTAACATCTGATTGATATTCTGTTCATCATGTTGGATGCATAATGGTAAGTACTCATGTAATCATTAAATGTTCTTCTTCTCTACTTCTGCCGATCTAGATATCTTTATGTGTTTGTTTTTCACCATTTCATAGATCTACTCCGATCCGGGACAAATAAAGGGCCAATACCGGGGGAGTAGAGTCATACAACCCTAAGGTGTGTGGTATATAACCCATCAATAATGTTTTTTTGATTTTAGAATATTTGTGTGGGACCCACCGATTTTATTGGAGGCCATTTCTCCAATTCACATGTCATGATTAAACTTGTTAGAATCGTATGGTTATACTCTTTCCAAATACATGATTAGTTAATAGTAGTTATGCCCAAAACTCTGTCGGCCCCATGTCGAAGGTTATGCCATAATTGGGTTTTTTGTGTTTCAGCACAATTGATCCACCGTTCAGGTGTTCTTTTTCTTGACCTTACTAATGGCGAGCCATTCTATAACAAATGGCTTGTTATTAATGAGAATTGTGTAATGGCATGTACATGTATTCTCACCACTTGACCCACCTAAGGTAAGTGATTCAAATTTATTGTTAAATGAGAAATGTGAAATGGAAAGTATACTAAGTATATAACATGGCCTTATTAAATGATATTGAATAAGGTTACAAGTCCATTGAACCCATTTATATATTTATGGAAGGTAGTGGAGTGAACCTCTATAATTGAATATGCCTTAACAGTTAATTAAGACATGATTAAATGGTTGATATGATAGTTGGACTATCTACAATAATGGAAGAAAAGGATTGATCCTAATGAATGATTACATGATTATAATATCAAATAGGAATGGACTGATTCGAGCTCGCCTTGGATTCTGAGAGGAGAATACTTTGGGTCTTGGGAACACCATTCTAATTCAAGGATGTGGTTTTCTTAGGTTGATACCCAACTAGACTCCAATTCTTGTCTATTATCCGGATGCCTGGTATACTATTGTAGGTCTCTTTACATTATTACATGATACTTCAGATACACTCCTTAGATCCAGCATTGAATAGTATGTTCCATAGTGAAATCCCACATGGCCCTATCCTTTCTTAGAGCTGTTTTACCGTAGTCGATCACCTTAGACTTGGTAGGCACCTTATTGTGGAATTCCTTGGATTATGATCCTTAGATTACACTTTTACCCCTTAGCTAGAATCACATAATACTAATTTAGCATTCTGTGAGATCTACATTACCTTGGTTATTACCCTTGAACTCACTCACCATATATCTTATAAAATTTCATTGTTATGTCTTGGAACCTTAACTAATTATACTATAACGAGGTGATGTCAGTGTTGGCTATGCCTCACATGACCTATTAACATTAAATGGAAATTAATCATTTAATGAATTTGTTACATATTCCGAAACAAGATGAGGACGGAAGCTGGTACTTGGGTATTTAGTTATATTGTATTGTTTTCCTTACATTATATATGCATGCCTGCACACTGCTATATTATATTATACGGTCTAGATGATAGAGACACCGTTGGTGGTGACCCACTTATATTTATCTCACACCCTCTACTGGTTCCGTTTGGTACCAAGAGTAGATTACATGTTTGCAGGTGTTGAAAAAGAGATTCATATGACCTCAAACACTTGATTTATTACTATTTAGGATGGATCTTGATATTAGAGGACTAAGCGGTATATCGGGATGCTTGGAGTAGCCTTTGTTTCCTTTTACTTTGTAGAACATGTTATGACTATTGTCTTGTATCCATGTTTTCCCGTTTTCCTAGTGACATGATATTACATCATCAGTATTCCAATTGATAATGTTATTATTTTTCTCTCTTATCAATTCAATCAGTTTTTCCCACTATTTATTTATATTACTTTCTATGTTTACTACTATTTATATTCCTTCCACTATTCTACACTCTGATAATGAGGGAATAGTCTCCCCACAGACACACCCTTGATCCTCTCTGCTAGTCAGCAGCCTCTGGCATTTGAGGAGATGTGCTTGAGGGCATGTGGCCCACCGGGCTTAGGGAACCTGTTAAGTGGAATCCAGGACTAGGACGTCACATATACATTATGATTTCAAAAATTAATTTTAATTTATGAAAATAATTTACTAAAAGTTTAGGAGAATTAATTTTTTTTAATGTTCACATAAATACATAAAATACATTTTTTAAAGAAAATTGTATATTTGAAGCATATAAGTACTTTACCTAAAATTATGTATTTTATTATTAATAATATTTGTTTATATAGAAAATATTTAATTATTATATTTATAAAGTATATATTACTATTTATATTTATAATTTATATAAATATGTTATAATAGTCATGTTTAAGTAACTATATTAATAATATATTGTGGGTTTGTTAAAAATTAATATTGTGTGTAATGAAAACTAAACAAGTTTCGCGTGTAGTGCAATCCAAGCATTGTTTTTCATATAACATAATCGATCAATTAAATTTAATTTATTAAAAAAACTAATTCAATAAAACTTTGTGTCGAACAATAATAAGGGAATTATACTGGGGAAAAATAGGTTCATTAAATAAAAGAAATTGGGAATGTGTTAGCATGTTAACTTTTCATAAATATTTATTACATTTACTTTGAGTGGTTATTGAGTTATGAAATGATTCATGGTAAATGGGTTTAATGGTTATGGGTAAATATTATGTCAAATACTTTTCTTTGATAAATGAAACGGTACGCCATGATGTGAATGGTTTATAAAATGATTATTAATATTGAACCATATTATGTTAATGTGAACAATGAGATTTGGGTTTTGGACCGATTATCCTCATGAATTGTTTTCTAGATAGATGCTATCAGGTCTTGATGCATGCATGTGAAATGGTGATGGGACGACTCTACAAATACATGATATATTGGTGCTCGATTAAATCTTTAATTATTTCTGATAATGATGTTTTACTAATACTCAATGTAGCTACTATTTTTGTGATAAGCTAATTCTCTATGAACCCGTGATAACGATGATTGAATGATGCTTCATGAATATATGATAGTGGTACCTAGAATGAATCTCCAAAGTACCTAAATGAAATTATAACTAATATAAATATTTAATTCCACTGAAAGAATAAATTTTAAAATCCATACGTTGTATGGTATATAATCTTGAATGGACTGAAGCATGTATGATTTGCTTGGGTGTCACTGTGAACCTGAGGGACAATATGGTAAACTAAATAATAGTATATGTGAATCCGTTAACCTTTTCATTTGTATTTTATTCTTTATAAAATTATATATAGTATTATAGATTGGATATTTCTTTAGAAACCGTTGGTGGTGTCCTATTTGGTTTTACTCACACCCTACTCAGGCCAACGATTGGTACTGTTGTAGACATCATGTTTGTAGGATATGATACATGAATGTGAACTATATTAGATTGATTAGTTGATATTTAGGATGTGGAATAGATTATTTAACCAAAAATGATGTCGGACACCATGTGTGAGTTTTCAGTGTAACATTATTTTGGCATTACATTGGACACTTGACACTTATATGGCATGACATATTTACTTGTTTGGTTTTGTCCATTTCCCCTATATTGGGATTATTTAGGTGATTCATAATCTTTATTGGAAATTGTTTGTTATTTTTTTTCTATATTTTATTTTGATTTACACATATTTATTTCTATTATAATGATGGAATAGTGTCCCCATACAAAATATTAGACTCTTACCACTAGTTTGTAGCCTTTAACTTATAGGGAGGAAAAATTGATGTCACATATGGAACAAGAATGTGCCATCAGTATATGGATCCAAGGATATGTTATGACATGTATACTAAAAATTATATTTTTTAGATGAGAATAATAATTTTTTTTTCAACCAACCCATTATTTTGAATAAAAAATATAAATTCATAGTAATTAAAATGTTCATAGAATTTTATGGAGGATCATTGATATCTCAATAATCCTTTGGGATATATCCTTGAAAATAGGAATCAAGATATGAATAAACCCCAATATAACATATTGAAGAAATTATTTTTTAAATTATTTTATTTGGATTATGATAATTTATAAAATAGTAAGACTTATAATGTTATATTCTATATATAATTATTTACTATTTTTGGATTCAAATATTGAGAATATCAATGATAAATACTTGATAATATAGTATATGGACATGAGAAATATAGATAAATAATAATTTACTATTTGAACATAAATTGGATAAATATATATATTTTTACCATAAAAAGTAATATTCTTAATTCATATTGATAATATGATATAAATATGGATAGAGGTTTAGTATCCATTAAAAAAATGGATTAGAAAGAAGAGAAAAATTTTGTGCGATCCATTTTAAAACTTTTATGACATTTGAATTATAAATATCTATCTAAACATATTGACATCATTGATTTTTTTTGTATTACTATAAGGTTAACATTAAAATAGAACTTTTGATATTGGAAGCAATGTTTTTTTGTTCATATTGTTTCTTCATGTGCTCCATATAATGAATTCATGTGGAAAAAATTATCAATCAAAGATAATGGTGTTTTAATATATATATATATGGTATTTCATATTACATATATTTATTTATTTATTTCATATGGAGGTTATTAATTTAGTCAAAAAAAATCTTATTCAAAAGGTAATTAGAAAATGATTTATTTTTTACAATGTTTATATGGTTTTATATCTTATATTATATTTCATATATATTCATTTAATAACTGAGAATGGTGTTTATATTCACAAATTGGGAATAAATAGATTTTTATTGAAAAGAAAATTACTTATCATTGTGGTCGAGTGAAAAATTAATTATTCCCATCCTTAACTGAAAAATAATTTATATGAATAATGTGTACTAATATAGTGATTGAAATTGCTTAAAAGATGATAAATTCCCTTATAGATGTATGAATGTAATGGGGTTTGAATTAAAACTGATCAAGGTGAAATTCATGATAATATAATGTTATAATAATAATTGATGTGTAGGTTAATCATTTGGTTGATTAAAAATGTTATCTTAATATAAAGATATGGGGATATTGTTTATGATTTCAAAGTGGATAGAAAATAAATAATAAATCTATAAAAAATAAATTAAAATATTTTAGTTAGTAAAGTTAAGTAATTTGATGAATTATCTATTCATTTTATGTAATGTCTTCATATATTATTGGATTTGTATTGGATAACCTTGAATAAAAATGGTAAATATTAAAATGATATAGGATTTAAGTCCTTACATGTGTTTATTCATGTTAAATTTAGATGCTCCATTGGGTAATGATCAAATGAAGAAGTTTATTACATAAAATTCCTAGAAGTTAAATATTTTATCTCTAATGACAGAGTGGGAGATAAAGGTATGTACAAATGAAAATTTCATTTTAATGGTTTCAATTTTCTCATTATTTGTTATCAATCATTCTATTTTATAGTAAAGCATGATGTATTTTTATATTTTTTTCAACATGAAAGGAAAACATGGGGAATAATGATGAAGTTTACATTATGTGGTGGAGATATGTCTAATGTTTTGTGAATGAAAAATTTACCAAAGATGATATATATTCACTCATAATAGGACCTGTTGAATTATGATGGGAATAACTAATAGGGAATAACTATAGAATAATAGTACTCATATTTATGAATTATTTATTCAACCACATATAATGTCAAGGTCATTTTTTATAATAAAAATTTTATATATTACCCATTATTCTATATATTTTATCATTTTTGTATTCAAATAATAGAAAAGGGGGAAATATTAACATGTTGTGGAAAAGTTATTACATCACCAATAGTGTGAGTAACACCAATTGAAACATCATACGACTATATAAAATATAAATATAATCGAATATGAATGTTCATAATTCCTCAATGTATAGTACTGAAGTAGATTCCAGGAAATAAATAGGTGTGATGTATTGATAATTTTAGCCATCGAATACATTATCTAGATAAGAATGTGAAATTTCATAATTATTTTCATTATTTTGAGAATTTTTTTGATAGGAATGATTTTACAAAACATGCTAAATTTTTCTCGAAATTGTAAAAGAGTAGTTTAAATGGAATGAAATATTAAACTCTATAAAATTATTAATTATTAAAGAGTTTATGATAGTTGTTTTGTTTTATTATAAACATATATAATGATGAAAATCTTTGGTAATATATATTAGATTCAAATAATATATTATTAATAATAAACATCACTTTAACTATATCAGATTCAGTATAATAGAGTTAAAAATATAAAGAATTATTAATATATTAATGTCAAAGATATTTTATGAACATAAATTGGTGATATGAGGAATGAATCAAATGATGTTATCATTTTTAATGAGTTGTGAGATAGTCTAATTAGTGTGTCTCACTGTTATGAAAATGGGAATAAATTCCCTGTTAAAATAATTTCTGTATAATTAAACAAATTATAGTTATAAAAAACATTATGAATGGATAAATATGTGTTTTATATATATTCTAAATTCTAATTAACCCAGTTACTATTTATATTAGTTAAATTGAAGAGAATAATTTTTAGAATTTATGAAATTTTTTTTTTCAAAAGGAAGTAGAAAAACAAATAAAATCAAATTTAAATAGAACTATACTAAAAACAATTAATAAGAAGGGAAAAACATATGACTTGTCTCATAAATGAATTATTCTTAATAAGAGGTAATTTATTATGGAGTTCAAAACCAATAAGAAAAATCAATTTAAAAAATAGGATGTGTGGTTTCTAATGAGAAATAATTAGGATAATATAGTTATTTATTTTATTACTATTGTTTTTGATATTAAATAAATTATATTTTTTCCTCTTATATAATAATCCAAAATATTCTCTAGGTTTAAGAATATTATATGGTGTATTAAAATCAATTTTGATGTCTTACAAAAAGGTTTAAGTCTATTAATAGATCCAAACAATTTAATAATGAATTTTATGAATCCATTGAGAAATAAATGACATGAAATGAATATAGAATTCAATTTAATCTCAAGAATAATAGAGTTTCAAAAATGGAAATTGGTGTTTTGTTGATGCTGTATACCTATATTTAAACAAACAAATATTTAATATACATTTATTTTAATGTTATTAATGTGAATTTTTATATCCTCAGTCGGTGATTACATTGAAAGTATTTATTCATTATTCATTATGAGATGGATTTTGGAAGAAAAAAATAATTTATAATTAAACTCTTTTAATCCTAGATCATATGATGAATGAAGGATACAATTTTTAAACCTTATAAAAGTGAAAATAAGAATCAATTTCTACGTTAGACATAATTTGGAAAAATATACATGTATAAAAATGTGATTCATAGGAGAAGATTTGATATATATGATTTTTATCTTTTTGAATCACGATTCATTTGAAACATCATTACTTGTTGATGATATGATTTATGAAACTTGTGTGTTTTATGATGAATAAAAGGTTATATATTTAACTAAAACATTAAATTTTAAATAATATATATTTCATTCTAAAACATAAAGTGATGTCAAATGTGTTAAGAAAGATAGAAATAAGTATACATTTGAAAATAACTTCATGAAAAACAAACCCTTTATGATGTATCATATGTTTTAAACCTTGACAAAACATATTAATTACAATCTCAATTGTTATCATTTCTATGCTGAGATAATTAATATTGACGAAGAAACAAACATATTTGTTTTATAATAGTTATATATGGAGTGATAATATAAATTAGGAAGAATAAAAAGTGGATGAATTCTATAATCCCTAAGATATGAATTTAATTAACAAATTCATGGTCTTTTAAAATATTCATAATGATATTGGAGAAGAATCATTGAAAATGATAATATTCTATATGAGCGTTGTTATCTTATTAAGGGCATCAACATTGATTAGAAATTTTCAATGATTTTAATTATTTAAGGGATTTAATTTTTTATGTGTTCAAAAAAAACAAATAAATCTGATAAACACATATAAAAACGATTTTAATGAATTATAATCATTAGGATGAGGTTTTCATTGAAAAAAGAACTCCATTTTCATAGACTATGAGGCTAATCAAGTTTCCATGATCAATAATGAATTATATAGGCTTATACAAGTACTCTAGCAATATTTGTGAAGTTAGAATCGAGTTTTATGTGAATGAATTTCCTTAAAGGGTAGTTGTAAAAATAATTTATATATCAAGAGAGATAAAAATATACACTCATTATGATTCATCGTTTTCTTATAATTTTTTTTAAAAAATATTGAAGGATTTTTAGACTTATATTATAGAAAAAAACATATCCTTAATTATGATGATTAGTAAAATTTCATTATATTTTTTGAGAAATAATTTTTTTTACATTCTCAAATCATATAATTATGCACATGTTATTAATAAAATTTAATAAATTATAGTGTATTTGGAGTTAACATATATCTTAGAATATATGACTATGTTTTATTTAGTTAAATATTGTATTATTTTGTATTAAAAGGAATTTTATTATCTTATCAAAAGATATGTTTACATGAAAATACCTATATTAAATATTTTTTTTATCATTACAATTTGTGAAATACTAAATATTAATCCAATGGTGAATTACTTAGTAGAATCAAAATGAATCAAGGATAATATCAATGAAACCCTCTATTATGGAATATGAAATTCTAGTAATCCATATTTATATAATTATTCTTATTTATATTTAGATTTGAATATTTACTCTATGATCAAATATCAAATCCCAGATTTACATTTTATAATAATGGATGATGTTTTGATAGAATTTATATTTATAAAAATTCAGTCAATCATACCATAATATATTTTAGGAAGATTATGGTGATGTAAGACATAGTTCCAAAGATGGTGAGGAAGAAACAACATGATTGCATAAGGGTGGACATATCATACCCATTGATTATCATGGGACATAATAAAACAACATCAATTTTATTAATGAATCTATCAAAAAATTCAATGTAAAGTAATTCTGATATAATTTACATTATCATCACGTATTAGCTGGATCATGGAGTTAAATCATTGGAATATTTTTCAATGAATGATAATATTTATGATCTAAAAAATTACCCTTCCGAAGGATGAAATTGGGATGGTTTGGTTAATATTGGGAGGTTTTATATCCCCAAGAATTATTTTATGTTTCTATTTTACCCCAATTTCAATCTATTTGATATTTATTCAAATAGAGAAAATCATATAGTAATATTTATGAAATTGATTGGGGAATTTAAATTACAAAATATATAAATAATAAATCGATATTTTATTTCATTCAAGTGGAAACTTATGGTTTTGGTATAAAATGTACAATGAATTCCATACATTTATTATATCATCATTTATACTAGAAATAATGTTAATATTGATAAGAACATTGGGATTTCAAAAATAAAATGATTTCATTTAAAAAGGAATTCAAATTTAAATTTAAAATTTTTAATAGTCAATATAGTATTTTCTTTATTTGTTTGAAAATTATATAATAAAAAGACCACTTTATCTAAGGGTGTGGCACTTAGATAGTTCTAAATTTGGGAAATTTTTATGACTAGATTATTAAGGTAATTAATTATATATTTTTTACATTGATTACATTTTTTATTTAGTTTCAAATAATCATACATGTATTAGATGTTAATTTTCGATTCATTAGATGCATTGGAAATAAAAAATACAAGGAAGGAATCAACATTAATGTGGTTTTAAAAATGAAAATTTCATCATCAATATATGAGGTTTTATATTGAATTAATCAAAGTAAAAATTCTATTATCAGGATAATAATTCTATGCAAGTTAGATGGTGACCATGATTAATTCACATTATGACCTTATGGGTTGTTATTACATAATTTTATTAAATTTAAGTGTCTATAATTGATAGGATTATGGTTAAAGATTATATAATTAATTTTCTTTGGATTCCCTATATATATTATAATTTCCTTAGATTCTTTTGGTGTTATATGAATTAATTTTAACCATTATTAATGAATTTATTAAAAATTAATTTATTGGTCTGATTTATTTGGTTATCAAGTTGAATAGGGTGATAATTAGAAGCTTTCCTATGGGTACATAGTTTTCCAAAACTGTAATAAGTCTTTATTAAACAGTGTATCAAATGGTAGAGGAACTCAGGGTGGAGCGAAGTTAAGGTGCATGGTTTATAAAAAAGTATGGACTCTCAATAAAAACAATGAAACACACTCTAGTGGAGATTAATAGGTTTGATCCATGGTTTCAAAAACCATTCAGGTTCCCATGAGAAGAAAAAATCCTAGCAATATTGGTACACAATTATACAAACCATTAAACCAAACCATGTTTAAATGATTTCATGATTTTAAAATATCACCGATCAATTTAATATTTCCTTTTTTAACATTTTGTCCTCTTAAATGTATCTTTCTTGATATATGAGATGAAATTTCCTTCCCCCCATTGATTTTTACTCCTTATAAGATCGATTCTGGTGGATCTATGTTGGTTGATTATCAGAAATTAAGTTGTATGATTTGAGAACCTTTGTTCACTATGTTTCATCTAGATCTATGCTACATTTCATGATAAAATTATTATAAACATAATTTCATGGAATGATATATGGTTTATAATTCCATATAATGCTGAATTCATGGAAGGTTTCTCAATAAGTGGTAGATAAAGAGTGTCGATAGAACCACTTGGGTAAATAACAATTATAGAATTTTGGAGAATATTAGGAGGTATGTTGGTGTAAAAAATAATATATAGACTAAAATTATTCTTGAATTCATTGCATAATGTTGATTGTTTTGAGTTATTATTAGTTATTGGTGTTCTTGGTGTGTGGTCTCATTCTAGTTAGATCACATGTGTTATTCTTGTATTCAAACTCCACTAGTTTTAGATTTTTTTTCAACAAGATCGAGGTAGGAAGTTCCTTGCATTTTGGTGCCCTTTTATACTCTGTTTATTTTATCCGAATATTACTTTAATATATCTTATTTGACCATTTTTCATATTGATCTCTTGTTTGTATATGTGTATCCTGTGAGGCGCATATATGATTATTGAATTTTTGATCATGCTAGTATATATTATTAGAATATATTTTATGTTTACCATAAATACATTAATATTGATACATATTCTCATAATGTTAAGATATTTTATATCTTTATATTATCTTCGGATTTTTTTATTACCATGATTTTGAGGTATTTATTTTCGTACATGATAAACGTTGACTATTGTGATATGCTTTTAACATAGAGGGGGAGTGAACATGACACAAGACAATGAAATAATTGGAAAAAATAGGGTTTGGGAATCATGGACCGAATACCATACAAAATTTAGTGGTAGTGGAGGCATGTTGACCTTATTATATATCCTAAGGAATAGAGAGGATATGATGACATTGAGGCATAAACTATATCTGAGATATGGTTTTATGGTCTTGAGGTTCGATTCATAATAGAGCTGAGATTTGACATCCTTTTGTCCCAATCCATCTAGATTCTATGATACTATTAGTAGATATGTCCCCTCACCCATTGTCTTACTATTTATCACTTTTGACATAAATTGTGATCATCCTTATAAAAATATCTGAGAAACATACGGTTTGGGATTATTGAGGATTGGTTTATATATGAACTGTTGTCGTATGATTGTTAATGCTTTCTTTCACATTTAATATTATCATAATAAACATTTTTTATACTTTTTTTACATATCTTAAGAATTATTTTGTGCTTCCCTAAGAGTTTATATCAACACCACCTTTCATGAGCATCTTAATATGTATTGAATATTCAAGGATATGGGTCCATTGAATTGAAATGGGTCTACAAGAAACAACTTATATGTGGACCATAGACCTTTTTCAGTATCGATATGGCCTCCAAAGTATTTCCAAAACACTTTCATTTTTTTATGTGCATAAAATTTTATTCTCTATTTGGATTGTAACATAGTGAATCTTGGGTTTTTTTACATGGGTGACATTTTCTATTATATTTTTTTACATTATCATTTTATATTAATATTTTTTAAATTTATTTGTATTTATGATGCATGTTTATGATTAACAAGGGAATATTAACCCCATAACACCTTATACCCTCATTGTTAGTCAGAATCCTCTTTCATATGGGCTTATGTGTGTGAAATTTTTTTGTTCCCCCACTTAAGTGTTGTTCTGGAAAACCTAGGCTTGGAATTAATAAATTTAATCTGATCCAATCTTTTGACTATTTTTTCTTGGTTATTCTTGGATTGTGAATAGAGGAGATAGGCTCTGGGGAACAAGAGAAGAGTATTTTTCATATTCTTAGCCATCACATGTATAATAGACCTCCGAGTTACCAGTGATAGAATTTTTATTACAGTTTTATTGAATTTTGGGGTGTTCATGCATCATGAGTTGGGGAATATTTTCTTATATCATATATATGACTTTTGTGTGAGTTATTCTAGTTTAATAATCAATTTTATTGATTTGATTTATCGATTCACGATAGACCTATATTCACTAATGAGCGGTATATCAGTTTTCACTATTATAATGATCTATCTATACTGCTATTAGTTAGTTGAACTTGATATAGTTGTTATGATATATACATATATATATAATTACAAAAAGCATACAAGTATAAAGATTATTCTATAGTTTGAATAGTTTTATTCCTTTTAGTTTTGGGTAACCTCCTAGGATATATTTCTTTATAAATCAACTATATGCACCTTGTAACTCATTATGTTGTTTTTGTAAGAATGTTTTCCTTGGAGATCAAAATGATCATTTAGATTTTAGAAAATGTCACCTCATAAACCCCTAAAAACTCCGACAAGGAATAATTTTATAGTTACACTATAATCAATACTAGATGATGCACCTAAAATAGTCCTTCACCACCTTTGGTATTTCAGGAATTACGGCCACTCCATATATATTCTTTCGTATTTTTTCTTTCAATTGTTGTGAAATAAAATGTTCTAAGATTGAATAATCTCCCAAATTACATATTATAATTTGAAGACATTTTAATGCTTTGAAGAATAACATGATTTCCAGGAATATATAGAAATCATCATGGGAATATTCAACTTGGTTAAGACACTTGAGGAATAAAAGGTAATCATTCAGATGGGTATGCTTTAAGAATATTTTAGTAGTTTTTGTAGTGTCATGGAATAAGCTAGAAGACGTGAGTGGATTTCATTAGATTCCTTAAAGAACCCTTTATTTAGGTAAATAGTTATCAATAAAATAAAGATAGGTCATTCCTAAAAATTCATAGAGCTCTAGTAGTTATCCATGATAGTATCTTCATACTCCACTCATTTCACTGAGTTACTTTATTTCTCCCCTCATGGTCAAAAATAAGATACCGAAGGAAAATAAGTTTCTGATTATTCTTTATCCAGATATCAATCGAAAGGTTATATTTTTGGACCTAAAAACAGACATGAGGATTCTATAAAATGAAATGATTATTGATAAGTGTATGACGGATAATAGAGTATCTTTTTTTATTCCATCGTTCAATACTCAGTTGAGTGGCACTCAAACTGTTATGGTGAGTATATCTTTTTGTATTTTAAGAGGAAGACTGAGGACAAAGAGCAGAGTATTAAGAAAAATATTGATAAAATTATGGATTTTTCATCAACCCTATGAGGATTTACAATATTCATTTACAGTGGTAAGGCGAAACATTATCTTAGTTCTTTCATAGTACTACCATGAATTTTATATGTGCATGGAAAATGGGGTATCTCTGGTAATTATTCTTTAAAGTTGTTATGTCAGGTTTCAACAGGGTGCAGGATAGACTCAAGTAACAAATAAGAGATCCGTTCAGGTTCCTCTATAGTAAGTTTAGACTCATTATATGATAGTGAATCATGTGAGTCATGAACCTCAAGGAAAGGGTTGTAGAGGTGAGGAAGGATGAGTTTATGCAACGGACCAGGATTCAACATACTATAGAAGGGGACCATCAACCATTCTAGGTATGATATAGACCACCCATTCCCTTTATTCCACCACTTTTTATGATGTTACATATCATTCATTTACATCTTCTCAATATTTTAGTAGTCTCAATGTATCAATTAAGAAAACTTTTTATATTATTTATATTAAAACACAATTTATAAAGAATGTAAATCAGTTATAGGGATTTTCATAGTCTCTTATTGTTTTTACTGGATGTGGGAATTTGTGTAATTTCATGATCCTTGAGAAAAATATATTGGATATGATACATGGACTGGACTAAAGTTCCAACTTTTAATCTCACATAAGTAGTTATCAAAGGTAGAAATACATTTTTTCACCTAAGGGAGATAAGTTTGTGATGACTAAAGAGTGGGATGTTAATTCCAGTAGAGTGGGATTTTTTTGATCCATATTGGATCCATCAAATACCTTGTATAATTAATAGTAATCCTATAAAAAACAAATGGATGGGCCTCTTCATTTTCACATATCTTCGATATCAATCAAGATTTAATATATATTAAATCACTAGTCTTCCTCGTCGTAAATAAGTATTGTTCAAGATATAGATCATTCCCAAAGAAAAATGTATTTAAATTCTTCCATATCTTATGGTGTGAGATTAGTTAAAAGAACATAGGATTTAGTTTGGTGATTTTTAGATGATGTATTTTATAAGATCGATTAGTTATCCATTAGGTTATACTATGTTGTATTCTAGGAAATAAGAATATAGTTATTAGATCTATGTGGACTATAAGAAACTAAATGTCGTGATGGTATAGAAGATGTATCCTTTATCTAATATTGAAGACCTATTTTATCAATTCTGTGGAGGTTAATGGTTCTGTATGAATGATCTTCATGTGAACTACATTAATTTGTGGGTCAGAGAGAATAAAATTATGAAGATGGAATTATGGAGAAGGCGTGGATTTTATGAGTACATCATCATGAACTTCTAGTTAGATAATTCCCTTGTATTTCATTTTTCCATCATAAAAAAATCATCATTGTAAACCATGAAACTTTTTTCATAGTGTTTAATGATGGAATCATTATTTTGTCCTTCACTTCTAAGTCACATTTTACACTCATTAATAATATGTTCAATATACACCAACTTCATTAGATATATTACATGATTTCAGATGGTTTCTTATGGATTTGAGAGGTATGTTTACTAGGTCATGTGATCTATGAGACATTAATTTCTATAGACTTGGAGATAGTGTATGTGTTAATGTCTTTAGATATCTGTTATAATTTTATTGACACAATATGTTTCCATGATTTGGATACATACTATAAATGGTTAATTAAGGAAATATATCATATATAGTTATCAATGATGGGGATTATAAAAAATTAGATAATGTTTGAATTGAATGTCCATTTCGAGGAGGCTATTATTAAGATGAAGAGTGGATTGATGAAAGTTCTATTTTGGATTCTATCGAATCCTTGTATCAAACACGCAGTAAACTTTGATTCAATAAGAGTTAAGCTAGGATATCTAATAATGAATATGGATTATGTATATTCTTATGGGTAACATTATTTTTAATTCCTTTAATTTAATAACATTATGCATGAAATGGATTTAGAAACTATGGTCAATGATGTAAATGTTTTTCAAATTATCTATAACATGAGATGTTTTTTATTGATACTAACCTCAAGTGACTCATATATATATTCAATTAGAAAGGTCTCAAATTGAGACAGAGGCATTTAGTAGAGTACTAGTCATCATTATATATCTTAATGACTTGTTTTCCAGAAAAAGATAATTTCATTTCAAATTACCTTTGATGAAAAATGACAGAGATATAAGAGCTTGGTTTCTATATATAATCGATGGAATAAAGTCTTATGAGTTTGATAAAAGATTGTATTAATGATTCATTTCATAAATGGGGATTCATGAAATGTGTTAATTTTTTCATGACATCATCATTAGGGTACTAGGTGAATACTATCCAGGAGTAAGATCCATAGTGTGATATGATATAATAAAAATAAAATATAATGACTATGTTCTAGTATTGACAGTGGAAAATGATGATTTGATTAGTATACATGATCAAATAGTACATCTTGAATCATTTAGAGGAAATGGAATGAAATATCCTTATTATTAAAAATTGTATGTTCATCTAGGTTCATCTATGATGTAATTTTCCTTCTTTTTTTATTTTTGGTGGGCTGGTATGAAGTGGGACATCACTGGTTTTGTTTCAAAATGTCTTAACTTCTAGAGGTGAAAATTTGAGAATTAACATCCTAATGGTTTTATTTATTAATATATGGTGCTTATGTGAATTAGGGACAATGGGATTCTGGAAATCATAATAGTGATACATAAAGCCTTATTGAATCGTGATGTGGTTTGGGTGATAGTTGATAGTCATATGAAACCTTTTCCTTTTTTTCTGATCTATGAGACTAACTTAGTAGATGATTTTGGAATGTTTTTTGTACATTATATTATAATCATTTAAGGATTACACTATATAATTGTATCTAATAGATATATGAAATCCACGTTATGGTTTTATTAAGGAATTCAGATGTCTTTTAGTTGTTTTCTAAAACTATGTACAATAAATCATCCATAGTTTGTTGGTTAATCATAAGGGATGATCTATATATTAGAGGTCATAGTGTAGGCATGCCTCATGTATTTTAGAAAATCTATGGATGTTCATATATAATTGGTTGAGTTTTCATACAATAATGGACTCAAGGATTATAATTATATGGAACATTTTTAAGCTATATATAGTTAACAGTGTCAGTCAACACTATATTGTAATGAGTATAGTTAAGAAGATATGGTTGGGATGATCATGGTACAAGCGACATACAAGAGAGTGAAAATTAATATTGAAAAGGTAAACAATTCTCAAATTAGTATAAAATCATAATATGACCAGATTATATAACAATTGGAGATTTTTATTAGTGACTTAGTTTTCATGTGGGTGGATCAATGGTTAGGGAATCAAAATTTGAGTAGGAAATGAAAGATATATCCATTTTAAACCATTAGGTATTGAAGAGAAATTTGGTATTGGGGTTTTTCATCAAGATTATCTTCCATGATAACAAGGTGTGAACAATTTTTTTCTTGTGTGAAATGTACCCTAATCTAGAACACTCCAACATGGACTAAATGGATATGTTATGAGAACTCAATCATGCCTCCACATATGTCAGAGGATTCTGGTTATTAATAGGGGTGAAACATGTATAGTGAGGAGACAATACCACCTATTATAGAGTACAATATTTCCAAAATATCAAATAACACATATTAGTGTGATGAAAACATAGAGGAAAAACCTATATCATACAACTAGGAAATTTAATAGAGAAACCAATAACCAATAATGATGAAAATTTTAATTAAAATATCACATGTATCTAAATGTTAAACTAAAAAAATATAATAAATAGAATCTTCTGAGCCAATCAAAAATAAAAAGACTCATATCCCTAATATAATGTCGGTCCAATCTCCAAACTCTATCCAATCCACCAAGTAAACCAAATCAGCTAAAAGGTTCCTTGACCTTGTTCAAAGCTGCATCCATCTGATCTACTCGGGTACCAAAAGGTTTCCTAAATAGGGTGTGGGTAAAACTCCATAGGTTGACAACACTATGCCTAAATATAACAATTCTAATAATAAATTAATGAAATAAATCACAAAAAATGTGTATTAATTTACCAATTAATACAATATATATATGAACCTACTTCAGTGCCATTCTAGAATGTCTCTCAGAATGAGGCATAACCATGCCAACCAAAGACCATATATCAAAGGAAAAGCACACTTATCTATTACAGGTCCACTATATATAAATTTTATAATTAGACTAGCAGAGTGGACTCACTATAACCATTACAGTATGGGAATACGAATATCATTCTCAATTTAATAATTAAAACACATGACTATTCCTAGCCTACTAAATATATGCATTATATCATGCTATTGGGAATAACCCATACAGTATGAGACCATGAATATCCTTCTCACTATAAGCATTATAGCATGAGACTAGTAATAGCCCTCTCAATATAAGCATTGTAGAATGATAACACAAGAACACATGTCATAATGGATATCAAAATATCACATCATAATCATTAATGATAAATTATAAAAATTACCATTTATATTTTAATTACACATTAATTTATATCTCAAATGATTGAAATTCATATAAATAAGAAATAACCTATTACCTAGAGATTCTAAATCAAGAAATTACACATGGTCTCATGTCATGCTGAACAGACATTAATATATTATTCAAATCATATTAATTAGGGTTTATCTCACAAAAGTGTAGACATAATATAAGTATCTTCAATAATTGAAACCAAAGGAGTCCAAAAAATATTATTTTAAATTATTTACCATTAATCTAATGACTAATTTAATGAGCGCGCACGTTATGTTGGCACAATCAAAGTATTTCACATACTGGACATTTATCAAACCATAGGGTTGAGGTTTAGAACCCCTACCTTTATCCGTTTATTTAGAAACACCAAAAAATGGTCAATGGCAATGGAGACAAAGGTGATGAAGATCAAAAAGGAAAAATATGTTATATATATATAAACTGAATTTCAATAAAAGTGGGAATGGGCCTGAAATTCATTTGAATTATTATTAGGTTTAGTTGAGGAAAGGCTACACCAAATAAATGAATGAATCATTTGTGCTTCAAACTTAAAACATCTAGTTATATGAAATACATGGAGCGTAACTCTTTCATGTCACGTTTTTCATCAATTTCATTATATTTCAAAAAAATATGGCATATGGTTACTATTTTTCCAAAAACCCTTTACATTATGTGAAATAGGGTCACTACATGTAACCCCACCACATCATGAGTCAATTCAATAACTATGTATGGTGTAAGGTACACATCATTTCAAATTTACAGTTCATGTACTTTTATAGTGAATAGCTTTCATCATAGCTTAAACATGAGGATCCAAACCACCTCCAAATCCCTCCAAACCATGGAAAATCCCTATAATAACGTTTAAACCATTTATTCCATGACTCCAATAATTTATATAAAAATAATTCCATGAACTTTATGTCATTTTCTACAAAAAATGTTCATCGTGTATGAGCAAGACTGATTGACCAAGAATTAAATAAATAAATTCAAATAGTGATATACCTAGAAAATCAATAAATCTTACAACCTCCATTCTCATTTAATATCTCCCCCGATCTTCTCAAAGAAAAATTGTGGTTTATTGGAAAACAAGTCTTCCACTATTATTGCATATCAAAATCCCTCTCCCATGTCTCATAATAAACATGGACATGTTTTGACTTCACTTGAACTAAAGGTATAGTTCTACCCTAGAGATACTTATCACTACATTACAGAATCCATATTAGATGCTCTTAAAAGAAATAATCCACATGAAGCTCTATTTTCATGATGTCCACCACATTGGAAGGTCTGGATAATATCATTAAAGTTATGAAATGATAAAAAAATTCATTCATGGAACTATAACATTGTGGAAGGTCTAATCAGCATTCGACTGGAATGACCCTATACAATATCTAAAATGGACCAAAAGAATGTGTGTTATCTTTCCCTATTTCCTTGTATGACATTTCCCTAACATATGTGTCACCCAAAGGAAAACATGATGAAAACCCACAATATTTCTAGGTAATCGCTAATGGTTAGAATATAATCTCTTCCTAATATGTTCATTCAACAACTACATCCAGATCAAAGGAACCTACTTTGAATTCTCCTACAAAAGACTAGGACCAACGAGAGCTTACTCACCTATATCCAAATATCAAAGTGGTTAAAAATATGGATTTACATCCAAATACTCAAAAATATCCATCTGGATATATGCAAGGAATATATTATTATATAAAATTTCATGGGTACTATATTATTCTCCCATGTACCAACAAAATCCAAAACACAGGCTCATAACCTATTCTCCAGAACCTAAATATATTTCTCATATTGACTGTCAGTATGACGATGATATGATTTTATCAATATAAACTATGATAATCGATCCCCTCGAAGGCCCCGTAAGAACCATGTTATAAAACTAGGATCTCTATCTAAAATGATACTCCTGAAAACACTGTAGAACTTAAATATCTAAAACACATAAATACTAGATAGATCATCAACTATGAAGGTCTCCCTATTAGGGAAAAAGTGGGACACCTTTGTTAGTTGATCTGTGATATCCCATTATACTTAAATATTATGGTTTTTCTTGGGTAATCATGTCATAAAATCCTTTGTGACATCATCCCATTTCCACTGAGTAATCAAAAGAGGATTTAATATCCCACTTTACCTATGATTCTCATCTTTTACATATTTATAGTTGAAAATATATCCATAGATTCTACAACATTCTCTTTCATTTATGGCGACAATTTCTATATGCACAGATCATGATACATTTTTTAAACCACTATGTACTTCCCATATAAAAGCATGAAACACACCCATCAACTCCCCTCACAAGCCTGTATAAACCCATACTTTTCCATGGAAAACAAGATAATTTACACTATTATGAGACTATCCAAATTGCGTATCCCAACCATATAAGTTATCTCTCAGGGTAAATCCCTCAGTATGAGATAACTTATTTATATTAATCTGATAAAAATCAGGGGAATAACTAATGTTAAAGTCATAGATTCTCATCCCTGAGAATCTGGAAAATCAAGATGCATGTCTGTAGAGAGTTCCACCATCTTCCACTCGCTGGAAGACTCATGCATTGACACTATATTCTTCTTGTGTTTAAAATCATCAAGAAAATTCTATCTATTTCCTTTTGTATAATTTAGCTCGATTTTGACATACATAAGATACTCAACCCACCCCTCTACCAATGTTTCATTTTATGCTGAGAAACGTTGTACCTGAGGCTCTTATGGTTCATTAATACCAAAAACTTGTCACCCAAAAGATATTGTCTGAAAAATAATAGGTAATGTACCACTGAAGCTATCTCTAGATCACCTGTAGTGTTATTTATCTCCTAAGGCATGATCTATAAGAAACCACTCAATACTCCTGCATCAGAATTGCTCTGTGTCTAACTATTAATGAATTATAGTACATAGGGTAAAAATTAATCAACACAATAAATATGGGGATACATTTTGATATTATCTTACCTTTTAGATCCTTATATTCTATCACATAAGAATCTGACCAAACAAACATCACTCTCTTCTTGTTCAACCCTCACAACAATTATTCTATATGTGATAAGTGTTAGGTAAAATGTTCATAATAACCTAAAAAACATATGAAACTCCAATACTTGATGAAAATAATTGGACTCTCCCAAGATACCATGAATGAAATTTTCTATAGGTCCACTAGCACTCCTTCCTCTAATATTACATGCCCCTTGAAGTTCACATTATCAATATAGAATCTATAATTGGTAAAATTGGTGTAATTATGATGATCTCTCAATGTAGTTAGGATGGTGGTTAGATAGTGGTCATGAGAATCTACTGACATGGAGTATGCTAATATGTATTTGAGAAAACCCCCCCAAAATTGTTCACAATTGGATGAAATATTTGATTCATCATGTCCATTAATATCTTAGTGCCTTAGTAAAACCAAATAGAATCACTATGAACTCATACAATCCATACCTACTCCCAAACTAAGTGTGAGGTATTTCTGATGGTCTCACCATCAATTGGTGGTATCCCGATCTCAAATCGATCCTAGAGATAATATTAACACCTGTTAGTAGGTTAGATAGATCATTTATTTACGAGAAAGGACACATATTCTTGATCATCATCTAGTTCAGTATTTGATAATCCATATATTAGTCCAAGGTTCCCTCATCCATCATAATGAAAAGTGTTTAATAACTCAATGAAGACATATTAGGACATATGAAACATTTATATTCAATATATTCCAACTGAACCCTAAACTATTGAAGCTATGTTGGTTCATTCAATAAGTTATAATTGAAATTGGAATTGCTCTCAACACCAATTCGATTATGAACTCGATCTACCACTCAAGTAGACATCAATAGAACATTTTAGGAAATACATCCAATATTTTTTAGACCACTTAAGAAAATAATCATACTACCTTCCACCATCAACAAAAAAAAGAACTACCTTTTAATTCATGTTTGAATCCAATTTCACAGATTTGGTCCCACATAACCTGCCTTAAGATCCCACTAACCACTATCAAAATAGCTACCTCCTTCTGGATAGTGGTGTCAAAAATCATATGGTAGTAGTCAATACACTATAGGTAGAGGAATAACAAATTCATTACATTAATTTAATTTAAACTTATCACTTCTAGCACAAATGATTCTTTAGGAAATGGTAACCAATAATCTCTAGAGAACATTCCTTGCAATGTTTCATATTCTATGTCGAAACACCCAACGATGTATCCGTGCTTAATGAAAAATCTAATATTTCTATAATTATATAGAACCGTTCAAAAAAATGGAATACAAAAAACAAACATGATGCTCCTGTTTAAAAAAAAGAATGCAATGGTCTATGATACCAAGATTATAATTATAATGGGAGATGGTCATGAATCCATAATAGTTAATGTTGTTTGTATAAGGTTCATCTTGCATTCCTCACTACCCTAGGATCCATTATGACTCCCCTAAGATATTCTTTCCTCCTAGTATTATCATTCCTACACTAGGGTACCACATCCCTTACCTCGACAGAGACACTGATAAAACTCAAGATACCTCTCTATTGAGGAGTAACTAAGTTATTCAAATACAATTCTAGATTTTTTTATCCTTTTCATAACACTAATTTTGTATTCCCCTAAAAAACCATTAAAGGTGGCCCATTCCTCTAAAATAATGAAAATACAATGCAGGGTATAGACACTGAGGCGAATTGTGGCCAAACATGCCACACTGAATGAACTGCAATGGAACGTGGCCCTGAGAAGGCTATGCACTACCCAGACAACTATGTCTACTTTTTTCCTTATGGAAAATAGTAATAACAGTACTTTTACCACTATAAGATGTGATCAAACTTCTCCCTTCTGAAGTTGTCTTTCCACTACTCGATGCCTCTCCCAGATTCCCCTCCATGATGATTTTTAGATTAATCACATCTAAAAAGATACTTGGATGAAAATTTTTCACCTTTGACCTGATCTCATAGAAAATTCCATCCAAAAAATTCCTCACCCTATATGTATCATCATAAGATAATGTTATTATATATGTATTTATGATAGGGAAATTTTCATCGTTGACCATCACTAACATACCCCCTATGTGTTAGATGCATGAAATTGTGAGATTTCTCATCCCGCAACATATATAGATAGAATTCACTCAATAAAATCACCTTTAATTCCTTCCAAAACAACATATCTAGCTTCTTGGTCAACTATATAATATCCCACCATTACTTCGACGGTCCACAAAGAATATACACAAAAATCAACATCCTTTTATCTAAGAGTGTGTCATGATTTGTTAGGATCATATGGTTTGAGTCCATCCAGAAGTTGGATGCCTCGGGGAATCCATCACTAGTGAACATAGGAGGATGTTGTAGCTAAAAATCTCTCATCAACTCATGTATTGGATTTATAGTGAGAACATTCTCCCTTTAATTGGATTGTAAGACACTTAAGAAGCTATCACGAAACTGAACATCTTAAGAGAAACTGGATTCTCTAGTTTAGCTTTGTTATCATCATGTATATTTCCACAATTCTGACTCTCAACTAAAATATGAAGATGAATAAGTTTCTCTATAAAAAAACTCTTAATAACACTTGATAAAAATATGACCGACCTAAACATATTACAACAATAGAGAACCACCTCTCTTGGTATCACTAAACAAAACCTATAAGTGTTTTAGCCTGAACTAACATTTTCTTTCATTCCATTTATCAAATATATAAGGTTTCTATTACCATAGTTCAAATAATAATTTTTTCATTATACGAAATTAATATCTACCTATCATAAAATATACTTACATATATATATATATATATATATCTATGTTCCTATCATGATGCATGAATGATCATCTTGATCCACACTAGGACACAAGTATAAATATAAAAAAATATTTACCTCATTAAATAGAAACACAAGACAACACATGAATCACTTAAGGTGAAATTATAACAAAAAAAGACAATAACATAAGAAAAAATCTCTTACCTTGGATATTGAACTTTCCCCCACAAATGGGTAAGCTACTACCGTGAAAAATCTCATTACCATGTCCCAACACATCATATTATCATTTTCAACTTTCCCAAATAATGATAAAATATAAAATAAATATATTATTCTTTAATACAACTGTATAACATCCCCTGATCGGGTACACCCTGAAATGGCCAAATGGGTTGGTTATAAGACCTCAAGCACTCCTCCACGTATTCTATAGGCTTCTGACTAGTAGTTGGGTTGTGATATATATAGTTGGAAGAGTATAACCCATGGAATAAAGTATAATATAATGGACATGTAGAATAATAAATATACGAGTAATGAAAAAGTAATTGAGAAAACATATACCATACAACTGGAAAAAATAATGGAGAAACCAATAACCAAAAATGAGTAATCATGTAATGACAAGAAAAGATGTATCTAAATGAAAAACCTAAAATAATACAATTAAGTGAATTGGATGACACAAAAAATAAAATGGACCTTGTCCTGAAACCCATTTTAGTCCCATATCCAAACACTATCCCATCTAGAAATAATTAGAATCCCCTAGAAGGTCCCTTGACCTTTTCTAATCCTGCATCCATATGATCTTTTTAGGTACTAAAACATGGCCCAAATAGGGTGTGAATACATATCATTAGGTTGACACCACCATATATATATATTTCTAGTTTTTAAAACAATTACATGTAATGGAGTGATAAATAAGTGTATTAATTAATCAATTAATACAATATATATATCAACATACATTATCACCATGACATAATGTCTCTCAGAATATATAAAATAAATGTGAACCAACAACCATATATCCATAAGAAATCACAAAAATATGGCTTGATCCACCTAAATAACAATTTTAGTATAGGAATAGGTATACCTAACTCCGTATAATAATTAAAAAATGGGACTAGAGAAATCCCTCTAGATATATATATTAAATAATGGGACTATGCATTTCCCTATCAATATAATCATTGAAGCATGGGATTGGGCATTGAACAATCAATATAAGCATTAAAGCATGGAAATGGGAACAACTTGGAAAATATAAACATTAATGCATGGGAATTGCCATAGCCTTATCAATATAAGAATTACAACATGATAACATTATAAGAAATAACAAAAAAGGATACCAAAATATCACATCATAACCCTCAATTATTAATTATGAAATTTACCATTTATCATTCAATTAAACATTAATTTATTTCTCAAATGATCAAGTGTAAAATAAATAAGAATGAATATATTACCTGGGGATTATATATCAAGAAACCACACTAGGTGTAAAGACCAGTAAATTTCAAGGATTTTTTTCTTAATTTTCTGTGGAATTTTACAAGAGCGCTGTTTCAGACGACACCTGATTCCGAGGCCCGGTGTTCCCGGAATCATTTTCCAAAGTTTTTCTTAGGTACGCTCAGTGAACGGACGAGCGAGTTTTTCTAACTTTTGAACTGGTGCTCGAAATCAAATTATGAGGGCACCGACAGAATCGCAGCACCGGTATTTGCTTAGAAACAGCTCTTCCGGAGTTGCGTTTGCTCGGGTGTGGTTTTTAATTTATGGGGTTAAGTTAAGAAATAAAATAAAGTGTGCGACAAATTTATTTTTATTTCACTTAAAGCCACTTTAAAGACACTTAATGCTTCTTAAGATGAGTTGATGCAGATAGGGTGAAATCCAAAATATCATACCCTTTTGGTAGGATATTTGTGAGGTGGGTCGCGCACGAGCCCCACCGTTTCTTTTCCACTAAGTAACGAACCCGCGAAAACCCCTATTAAATGAAAGTCAACTGGGGCGTTTCCTTAAACAATTAAACGCTCCTTTTAATTGGGCGGTTTTTTCGTTGAAATTAATTCTATGAATTAATGGGTCGTTACTTAGGTTGTTTTTCGTTTGTTGGCATATAATAAAATAAGACCAACACTTTTCTTCTTGAGTGTTGTTCATTGAGAGGATTTGACAGGAACCTTAAGTCATTCATCCTCCTTCGTGAAGAATGCGAAGAATGTGGAGAATGCCGGCCTCCAATGAAGGGTGACGAAGAATGCCGAGCCCTCGGAGATCGACGACGCGACGCCAAGTACCGCGACGCCGACGATTCTTCTCCCACGACGTTCCTTCATCCGCGACAAATCTTCGATCATCCATTGAGGTAAGAGATTGCAGACCTTTTAATTATTTGTGGTTTATAGCAACAACAAGGATTTAATTGTTATAATTAAATCCGTATGTTTTCTTTACCCCTCGGAGATCGTCGACGTGACACCCAGTACCGCGATGACGCGGCGCCCTTCCGCGACGCGACGATCCTCTTCTTTCACGAAGATCAATTCCGCGAAGAACGCTCGCTTGACGACTACAGCGAGGTAGGGATTCTATTTGAAAATAATATTTTATTCCCGTAGTTGTTCCCTTCTAAAACAAAGGGCCCGATATCAAAGTGAAATTTTAATTTATTAAAATTGTATCTTGTTATGTTTTCATGTGTTGATCATTATTTCCCGATTGTTATCACCTAACGTGGAGGGTGCGGGCCAAACAAACACGGCCCGACAACCCTCCACAGTTCTTCGTTGATGTGCGGAATGGCAGATGATGACAAATCGGGCCGCAAAGACGATTTGTTGATTCCGCAGTGAACAAAGGGACCCGGGAAGAGCTATGGCGCATACGGAAATGGAATTGGACCACCGGAGCAACTCCGGTGGCCTGCGGAATCCACCGCCGGATGGAGCCACCGCGGCGGAAGCTGCGGTGGCGGCGGCCAACCAGACCCACGACCGCGCGGGTCCGGCGACTCACATGATGCGGCAAAGCCACGTCCGCTGACCAAGCGCGGCCCCACGCGGGGCCGCGACACCTCATCCCGCGGGGGAAGCGCGCCCCGTCGGGCCGGGTCGCGCCCAACCAGGTCAGACCCGGACCCGGGTCGGGTCGACCCAGTTCGGGCCAACCCAGGGGGGGGGGGGGTCAGGCCGGGGAGGTCCGGGCCCAGACCCCCCTGTTTCCGGACCTTTCTGGTCTTTTGCTCATAACGTGAGATACGGGCCTCCGAACGACGCGCCGTCAGCGGCGACACGATCCTTGGATCGAGTCGGTCGGTTTGGTATATCACACTCAAGGTTTCGTAATACCTTGGGTTCGGCCGGGTTGGTTCGTACATGAAACCAATCGGGCCCTCGGAGCGGAAACACTCATATCTTGAGCTTCGGACGTCTGATTGACGTGCCGTCGACATTGTTGTATTCCTCTAAGTAAGAAGGATCTTTTGGCTTACTCCGCCCGAGGTTTGGATGTAGGTGGAGTATGGTCGGGTTGGTTTTTCCTTAAAAACCAACCGGGCCCCTAGGACGAAAATGCCAATAACTCTCAGACCGGGCGTTCGATTGATGCGCCGTCTGGGATGTTGAGTTCCTGTTGACGATACAGAACTTTTGGATACATCAACCCTAGAATATGTGTCAGTTGATGTATCAGCCTCTCGGCTCATGGAGCGGATCCTCCCGAACGAGATTACTATGTGCGGGAACCCTAGAGTTGGCTGCGACTGCTACTGTGACGACGACGACTGTGCAGAGATCCTCAGTGGATTCGACGACGACGACTACAACACTCAGAAATCCTTTGTGGGTCAGTGCTACCGATCCTGTGTGGGTCCGATCCTATGTGGGTCAACGCTTAGCGGTCCTGTGTAGGCTAGCGCCTACAGGTCCTGTGTGGGCCCGATCATGTGTGGGTCTTTGCGAGGGTTAGTTACCTATCGATCCTTTGTGGGTCAGATCCTTTGTGGGTCATTGCGGGGGTTAGTACCTATTGATCCTTTGTGGGTCCGACGACTTAGATGAATCAGTGATCATCTCTATCGTCATTTCAAGAAGTATACCTATGTGAGCTGAAACCCTGTTTTGCTTTCCTTTGTGGATTGTGTTGTGCTATCTGGTGTGGATTTACATTTTTCTTTCCTTTGTGGATTGTGTTGTGGTATCCTGTGTGGATTTAAGTTTTTCTTTCCTATGTGGACTGGGTTTTACTTGAGCTCGGATGTTGGAGCCGAGCGAGAGTTGATGACATAGGTATATGTATGGGAATATACCTAAGCCGTGTCAGATGTTACTTCATGATTGTATCTTTCCTTTTTGGATTATCCTTTGTGGATTCAGGGAGACCTTCGAGGGTATCGAGGTCCCTAATTAGTAGCTTATACTCACCCCTGCACGGGCTATGCCCGCACTACGTTGTGTTGGTTGCAAATGACAGACATCGCTAATTGTGGTGGAAGCTTGCTGAGTAGGACGGTACCTGGAGGTGGACCACTGGGCGGGGTGTACTCGGAGCGGACGGCCGGACCGAGGAGCTGTGGAGGATATCTGTACCCACCCTTCAGGTGGGGCTTCCAGAGGACGGCTCGACGCTGCGGCTTTTTCTTTCAGTTGCTATTTTTCCCCTTTCAGTTGTACTTTACAGTTGGGCTTGTATTTCTAGCCCCTTTACTTTTCCACACTTACTGTTGTACCAGCTAATACTAGTGTTTACTTTTCTTCTTGCTTACTCTGTGGTGCTTGTTTACTTTACAAAGGTAATGACTTCCCTTTTTACCGGGATTTACGCCTTGGTGCTAGTCGCCAGCCCCTGGCCTATGGAAGGCGGGCTTGGGGTAGTCACGTCACGAGCCCTGAGGACGGGTCGTGACACTAGGTATCATGTCATGATGAGAACAAATTAATCCATTATCCAAGTCATATTAATCAAGGGCTCTCTTACCCAAAGGGTGTCCATAATTTATGCCACATCAACATTTTAGTCTAAAGGAATTCAACCAATCTTCTATTACATATGATACAATTAATAAAGTTAATAATTTAGTTAGAGTGCATGATACATTGGAGTAATACAAATATTGAAAATAAATTACAATTATCAAAATAGATGGTTAATTTTTAGAACACAACATTTATCTGATCATTTAGAAACACCAACAATGGGTAATACCCACATAAACAAAGGTAGAAAAGATCAATGTGAAAATACAGGGATCATATGTGTAAATGTAATGACAAGAACGGGGGGAAGAGACCCAGAATCAATGGATATTCCACCAAGGTTGAGAGGAGTAAATGTTGCATCGAATGGATGAGAGAATCATACCCACTTACAACATAAAACCACTAAGCCCAATGAATACATAGCATCCGAACCATTCATGTTGTTTATTTATTAACATTCAAGATATGATCAAATCCCTATCACCTCAGGTTAATATGTTTCCCAATTTTAATTTACATTATGGGAATTAGGTTCATGATTTTTAACTACTTCACATCCTTCACCAGTTCATAGACTATGTCTGGTGGTGGTTACATGTCATTTAACATGTATAGGGTGTGTAATTTTTCAATTAACATTTCTCATCCTAGAATAATAAACGAGTTTGTAAACCACCTAAAAATATATTAAAACCATGTAAATAACTCATAATATCATTTAAAATTCGTATACCAAAACAATAATAATTCAAATAAACTTATAACCATGAACTTTAGGTCATTTCCCCCAACAACGGATCTTTGTATCTGAATAAGACATTACTAACAAGTCTAATGAAAAGAATAAATGAGGGGTGTACCCTGATAAAGATAGAATCATATAGTGTGTGTTATATCATGAGGTTAAAAACAAATCCTACATATGTGGTCAACTATGAGGATGTTGAGATGGATCCTAACATATCACATGTGGAATGGACAATGTGAATTTCATACTAGATACTTAAGGTGTTCTCGGGAACCATTATGACAATTTTTGGGATCCCATAGTAGCATTGATAGATCTAGTAGGAATCCAAGGATATGAAATCTTATATTTAGTCACAATTTAATAAGTTTTTCTAGAATAATTCATATATATTATTTTCAAGGATGATAAACATTTATAAGAGATATTGTAACAAAAAAAAATTTATGTACATTGTGACGTAATATAAAAAATTATTGTTGTTATTTTGAAATAATAATTGAGTAGCCTATGAGATGTGTTTTTTTATATTTTGTGTTTTTTATATACATTTTTATAGCTCTATAACTAAAACAGTGTTTTTGGAAACTATGCTAATTCTATAGGAAACCATGAGTCTTATGGAAGAGGAAATGTTGGAGTAATATGGTTATAGTGAATTGTTTATTAAAATATATAATGTCAAACTAAAAAAATTAAATTGTATTTAGTGGGAAAATGAAAAGTTGGAGCATTTTTTGGTAAACAATGTATCTAGACCTCTTAGGTTCCCAGGTGAGGAATAAATCCTCACACAGTTTTGTATGGTTTAAAAAATCATGCGATGAACCCCTATGTGTGTGATTTTATATTATGAAAATCCTCTTTAATAATTTATAATTACCTATACTAATATTTTTTCATCTTAAATTCATCTCTCTTGAACATTGAGATTCCACAACCTTCCCCCAATGATATCCCCTCTTTCTAAGATCAATTTTGGAAGATCCATGTCTGTTGGTGATCATGAATTAAGGTATGTGATCTAAACCCCTCTTTTATTATAGTTTATTATAGATATACCATTATTTCATTGATAACAATCATATATCAAACATTTCATGTCTTTATCTATGGAATATGATTCCATTTAATGATGAATTCTTGGATCTTGTCTAAAATGTTGGCTGGTCCAGTGTGTTGGTGGAACCTCCATTGATCAATCACAATTCTAGAATCATTGGTGGATCCTATGAGGCATGTTGGTGTAGAACCTAATTTTTTGACTTATCATATTTATGAATAACATTATAAAACTTTGATGTGTTTTATTTTGGATTTTTCTTGGTCTTTTGCGTATTTCATGTTTATTCTGGTAATATATTTTGTGTGATTTTGGTATCATCTCATGGTGGGTTTGAAAGGGTTTTTTCAAAAATATGTATGTAAGGTTTTAATTAAATTTGGGGTCCCAATATAATATTTTTGGATTACTATTTTTATTATGTTGAACTAGCATAGTTGACCATACGTGATGGTCATCACATGTTTGTGTTTTTGTAGCCAATGATACCCACATATGATTCTTGATTCATTGAGTATTATAGTGCATCTCATTAGACCATGTGTATTGTTGATAACATGAATTTTTATGTTTATAATTATGATTATGATAATATGATATGTTTTAATGTTATATGATATCTCATGTTATTTGTATTACCATGGTGTTGGAGGGTTTTATTTAGGAATTCTGAAAAAATTGACTGTTTTGATATAGTTAGGACAAATAGGGGGAGAGAACATGACTTGTGATGATGAAATTGTGGACTTGATAACAAGGTAGAATCATTATAACCATGAAGCTAGATGTGAGGCTATGGTAGTAGTATAATGAATTACATGTGAAAAAACCCACTTATTAGAAAGTATTTGATGTATTTGATGTATTATTTGTGACTAAAATTGGGAATGAATGTCTTTTGTCCTGTCCCACGTCAAAGTTAGGTTGTGATGGCCTTGTTTCCTGATCTGACTCAAGGCCTTGCGACTACTATATGACACATTCACCAGAATTTTTCAAATATCTTGATGATTTCTTACATACATTATGATTAACATTATCACACATAGTATAGAAAGGAATGGTTGAGGCACATGGTCTCTTTGTTACCACATGAATGCTCTCCATATGATTATTAGTCCCGTTATGAATATTTATATTTATCATGGTATAAAACTATTATGCATTGAAAAAATTTCATGGAAACATTGGTGGGGTTCAACTTGGTTTTATGACCAAGTCCGTACATGGGGATAATGACTCACATGTAGATTTTTGGTTAGGGATATGGGTAAGAAAAAGGTCATTGTAGTAGATATCTGAGCTTTGGAGAAATGAGTTGGTGGATGTTTAATGATGGAATCTAAAGAATATTTTTATATTATTAATTATTTATCTTCTTTCACATTTATTCTTTGGTTTTTACCTCTTTGGGTGCCTATGCTGTTTTTATTTTTATAATGTTTCACATTTTCTATTATAATTGGGTTACTTTAACTTCTTTCATGAGAGTCTAGTTCTAATATATTATTTATTTTGTTTTGTATGGATATAATTATCTAGGGAATCTTCCACACATTTAATAATAGAAAATCACCTTTATTTGGAAGCCTCTTTTATATGAAACTCTATACATGTTTTTGGTGGCATCTCCGCTTAAGTGTTTCTTCAAAAAAAAAACCAGGTTTGGATGTTACGTAGATGAATATAAACTTTGTCCTGAAAAAATTCCACGGTCAAAAGACAAACCACATGAAACTAGTATTATGATAAATATTCCCATATAAGTTATTAGTTATTATATAATAATGAAAATATTATAATTATCTATCAATTACTATGTTTGACTACCTATAAAAATATTCATGGAAATATAAATGGCCACAAAATCATTTGGATTAAGTCGGATATGTAATAAATTTTTTGATATAAACTTGCATAGTGGTATTAAATCATGGAAACTACCTATTAATTTATTGTGAATCTATTATTATATAATTTTTTATATAATTTATTTTTATATTAAATAATAAAGATATCCATTCAAACAATATTTAGAAAATTTATGTGAGATTTTATTAGGGATTTAAACGTGGAATGAATTTAAAGACTTTATAGTTCCTTGGGGACACTTTATCTTTTATATGGGTGATTGAGTAACGTCCAAACACATATTTGTATTTGTATTTTTTGCGATTTTAAATCTATATTATTTTTTTATTTACATCTATTATTGTTATAAATGATTAAAATATAGATAATATGTTTGAAAATATTTCCCAATAAGTATTATAAAAATTATAAAAATATCATGTCAAACAAGATATATTTGTTTTCTCATATAAATTATATCTCACTCTCTATATCAGAATAGTATCCATTTGTTCTTTTTGTTCATCCTAGATTTTTAGAAAATATAATAGTATAGAAATCATTATGATTTTTTTTCATCACACTAATTTTCCCCCACACAGTTTATCAAATTGTACATTCATGGGTTTCTTTAAACTTGACACATGATTAATCTCCAAAAACATTTTATCTATGTTCTACTAGTTAAAATAATTTTATATTTTAAATAATTTATATTTATTTTTTATCATTACAATTTATAATCATAAATTATTAAAAAAATCATTTAAAATTACTATAATACTATCGAATGGGAACATTTCATCAATAAAATTCACAGATAAAAATTTTAAGTAGTCTACAAATTTAATTATATAATCACTATTACTACCATCAAATATGAAGGTAAAAATAAGTCCTTCTTCTATATAGAAAAATGTAATAAAAGACTATATATCTCTTAATTGTGACAATTTTTAGAAATTCTATGGGAAAATAACTATATATTAATCCACCACAACTATATGTAATTATCTCACTATTATAAACATTTATTAATATACTATCCCATTAAAAAGAGATGATATTAAACATTAATATCTAATCTTTATATTTATCTATACACCATGAATATCTCTTTATCCTTTATTTGGTACCACACATTGAATAATATGAGTATAAGTTTTTATTTTTTTATCAAATTATTTAGTACGTCATAATTACAATGTTATGAATTTTGAAACAAATAAATATAATTCTCTTGAAATATCTTAATTTCCAATAATTTTCCAATATATTGGAAAAAATTAACCCATTGTCAATTATTTAATGTTGGAATTTATAAAGTATTATAGAATATCTCATCGACATTAATCATATGAAATATTTTTCAAGAAATCATATAGATATCAATGAATGTTTTTCTATTGTTTTGGAAAATAAATAAGTAATTCATCAAATAAATCATAATGGATCCTATCTAAAAGGAATCATATTTATCATTCCCATATCTAATAATATTTTAATAGACCAAATGATTCAAGGGTACTTCAATGGTTATATTATATAATATTTATGATAGATCCCTATAAAATAATAATCAGTGAAAAAGTATGATATAATCCTTAAAGATCCACCCATAATCTATAAACATTTTCTCATCCTATAATTTCATTCATACGAAAGAACCTCATTAAATAAAAGTTCAAATAACCCACTATCCCCCAATAAAAAAATAGAAAATTTGATGGTAACACATTGATATAAATTATTAAACAACTTGATAATTGGAATATTTTGATTATTGAATGAAAAGAGGAGTGGGGAAAATATGAACAATATAATGGTTATATACATCTGTGATTATTTAGAGAATTATAAAACATAATATCCATTAAATTCCACTGTAAATATCCACAAATTAAATAGATAATAATTCCTCCTCTTGAAATTGTTTTGTTGATAAATAATCCCTGAAAAAATTCCCCTAATGATCATTGTGAAATAACTATACTCCATGATGAAAATTTCATTTACAGACTCTATTACTTTATTTTATTCCCCTATAGTAAAGGATGATCCCAAATAGGTATAGTATATTCATAGTTTAACCCATTTAAATTATGGATAATAAAATGATCTTCGAGGATCATAGAGTTATGCTAGTAAAAAAGAAATGATAAAAATGATTCGAGAATTTTATTCACCATAATATGATTCCTATTCTAGAAAAATAAAGACCCCAATTCTCTGGACAATACAACATCCACACATTATTATTTATAGTCTTGAACGTTTTAGTTGATCTTTAGGCCCTAACTATATACATTACAACACACCCAATGGAATTATCCTCCCCTTAGAGTGGAAGAATGCAGTTTAGGGGTGGATTATCGCCAACTACTGATGAAATATATTATTACATAGTTTCTAAAAGGTAAATGTATACCTTGTAAAGCATGGTATATATTTGTTTATTATATCAATCTGATTTTATACTATAATTTTACAATTTGTTGTTATAGATAAACTATATCACCTAGGAACCAGTGATTACTATGAGTAGTTTATCTTGATAATTAGAAGACATGGTTGAATTTTTGAGAATAATCTTAAAAATATATTGATAGATGGAAAATAAGTTCACATCATCCCCATGAATCATATAATGTGAATTATGATCTTCCAATCCCACTACCATTTAAAAAAACTTCTTGGTTACATGTTCTATAAATGTAGTACCCAACAGATTCATTTTAAAATAAGAGTGATAATGTTATTATGTGAATCAATTTCCTTTTGTAAATATTTATTAATAATATCCTATAAATGGAATTTAATAATTCTGAGAATTGATTTTAAAATGATTCATTTTTCTAGGGTATCAACACAACTCACATGGAAATCATTTCAATGGTGAAGAGGTAGAATAAAAAAGAAAGATATTGAGTGATTATACATACATCTGGGTATGAAACCTATTAAATTTATTATTGAAAAGAAATTTGATCCAACTCTATTATAGAATCAATGTTTTTATGATAAGGTTTTATTTAAATCTCTTATTATGAAATAAAAATCAATATATGAATATGGTGTTACCATTCTTGTTAACTCTCTAAATATTGTTGTCAATACTCTCACTTAACTACATGTAATTACAATGAATGACAGAAATGGGGTCCGAGTGGATATTCAAAATATGAGAGCCCATGGTTTCCTATACAACATATTTAAATAGTGAGATAAAATATTTAATTCAAATAAAACATTTCTAAGGAGAATTTATGGAAATTTATTCCTAAATTTTTTTATCATTAGTGAAATCAAAGTCATATCAATTCTTTTAAGGATAATTCATCCATACTAATAAGGGATATCCAAGCTATAACATCTAGCCCAATGAAAAACCATATCATTAATACAATTTATTACATGATTTATTATATAAAGACACACATAATACAATTATTAAATATTATCAGTAGTACTATAATTTTTTAATTATATACGTATCAAATTAACCTGAAACATTGATATAATAAAATTATTTAATAATGACATATCATGCCTTTAAAATTCCATTTATATTCCAAAATTTCACAAGATAACCTGGGGACATATGTAAGAATGAGGTGGGATATAAATACATGTATGAGAATAATCAATTCATAAAATGATTAATGTAATACATGTAATCAAATATATATATCAAGGTTAAATAAATTTGGGAGAATAATCAACATTGTCATCAACACTTGACATAAGATGATAAGATTAAGGAAGCATATGAATGTTGAAACAACATAAAAAATGGAATCATAAGCATAAGTTAAGGATAAATGATGATAAATCCAAATAATGAATTTTTAGAATAACTTTACATGAACAATATATGGAATTTCATGAGATAAAAATATTACCCAATGCATTGGTGGGATATATAATTCCTAGCCCACTTGTCACCTTTGTATAATGTACATGCATTTTTGACCTAGAGATCATACAAAATAATAATTTTTTTGATATAATTTATTTTCATGATTAATGACTATGGGTAAAATACATTGATGTACCCACTAAAAGATGGATAGGTACATATAACTGAATACCATTGAGTGGAAATGTTGATTTGTTTTAAAAATAAAATGTTGGGCATGGATAATCGTGGGTTAATTTAAACAGTATAACAGGTATACCTAAATTAAAGGGTTTAATGGGGGAAACATGTTCTATATAATTACATTGTAATAATAATGATAGTAATAGGGATTTGTAAGAACACTTTGAAACATGAAAAAATGGAAATAAGAAAGGATTAATACAATGATGGAATATGAAAAAATTAGATTAATAAGATTATCACTTACCATGAGTGGTACTTCTAAAAAAATTTGAGGAGATTAAAAATTTATTTAAAACAAATTATGAGGGGTTATAGAGTAAGAGTTAGAGTAACTACATTATAAATAAGGATTAATGAAGACTAATGGGAGGTTGGGTGGGAATTTATAAAAAATTGGGTGTGAATGTTTTATTAATTTCTAAAATTATATTCTGGTCACTATGTAATAGTAAATAAAAACTAGAAAAATTAAAATGGACTCTACCTATTGAATCAGTCAAAGTGGAGTAGATTTCAATACATTATTAGTATAAAAAGAAAACTCTTTAAATTAATACTATTGATGATGTGGAAGTGAGTCATTATCATAAATATTCATTTTTAAAACCATACAGATATAATGATTATTTCAGAGTATTCATTTTACATTTGTAAAATAAGTCAAATAACATCAAGAAAGTTATTTTAAATGAAAATACCATTTATGATAATGGATTAATTTTATAATATTTATTACATCACTATTTAGAAATAATGAAGTCATAATAAGTAAATTATATTTATACAGAATTTAATTTTATGTAAAAAAGTCAACTAACATAGAAACTTTGAAAAAATTTACAATTGGATAATGTTAATTTTTTTTTACAAAAACAATATTTTCTTAACCAAAATCATTTCCAAAATATTATAATGTACACTATTAAATAAAAATAATTATTTACTCAAAAATACTAATTATTTGAATGATAATATCTCTTTGAACATACTACAAATAGTATTTAACCTCATTAAATTTAATTATAATTTATATTTCAATTAAGAATATTTATTAAGAATATTGGATAAAAAAAAGTTTCTTTAAAAAATCATGAATTTATCAAAATATTGGTTTTAATTAATGCTTAATATTTACTAATAAATACATTTTTTGGATTCATTATATCAAAATACTTTTTTATCCAAGTAATTATATTATAATATATATAAATTAAAAATTAAAGGGATAAATATAATCATTATTTTATTAAAAATATATATATAATATCATACTACTAGGTTATTAATACATAACTCATTACGAAACCATCGTACACCCTATGGGTAAGGATTGTGATGCTAGTAAATTCTTGGGGTGGTTTTGAGAACATGGTTTGGGTCATGGTCTCAATAAAAATGAACATCTCTACAAAAATAGTTCTATAATGTTTTAGTTTTTGAATTCCAACATGAGTTTGGAAAAGGGAAATTACTTGTGGTTCTATCTTACTTAGATTCTCTGATAAATGGGCTTCATAGGGTATTATTATACTTTTTGAGGCTATCACTTCTTCATTATATTTCAGTCAGACAATATCACAACCTTTAATATATAATAATATGAATTTTCAATAAAGAATGAATATTATATTAATTTTTAGGATTCTTAATGATTTTTAAGATCAATAGAAAAATATACTTGTAGTTTATAATATTCCAAACAAATAACATAGTGATTTTTTTCTATAAATACAATACTTAATAAAGAATTTAATCATTAAAATGGGAATTTTCTTTATAAAATTTTGGTTAATTACAATCATTACCCTTTTAGAAATTACACCATAAATTTTGTTTCTTATAGTAAATGAATGAGGGTTCTTGTGTTTCATCACCTCATCAAATTCTCAGTTATCCTTCTCAAACATAAATTTACACCACAATACATTGAACTACTAAGTGTTCTTTTCTCCTAGAACATTTTATCTCAGATTATATATCCTCAAAAACCACCCCTCTTATGAATAATCATTCTACAAATATACCACCTCAATGTTTAATAAATGTGAGGGGGTTGTTATGTACTTTATTCAAAAGGATACATGGAACACATCATGATCTTGAGATAGGTTTGATTGAAGTTATAGTCAATAAGATATAACTCTGATGTGATCAATAATCTCAAATGATCTGATATATATTTGACTATGCTTTAACTTCATCCAAAACATCATGATATTATTGAAATTTTTTAGGTCCACTAGGTTGAATACCCTAAGAGGGGGGGGGGGTGAATCAGGTTATGGCATATTAAAAATATCTCCCTTTTGGATCTTGTTTCATTATTAGAAAAAACTCAATTCTATCTTCCTCCCATAGAAATATATAACCATATATGAAATCACACACAGGACACAACAATTTTTACTTCGTTCACCCCCACTGTGATACATCCAAGGAGCATACAACATTGATGTGCCATTGTACCGAATTAATTAAGGTTCACAGCCAATAATGAGTACAATGTTTGGGATAGATATTAAATGCCCAGGCTCACTACCATTACAATGTCTTGGTTTTCTCATTGCATTCCCAAGGGTCGCTCCCTATCCCTCTTTCTCTGGCTCACTTCCAGTGGAAAGGTTCACCGTCTTCTTATTCCTTCACTAACTACTCCTAGAAAGGAATCCAATCAAATTTTATTGAATTATAGGTAAAACATAGTTTATTTACATGTAGGTTCCATCACTTGCATGAATTCCTGCATCCTTAACTATATGTTGATGCTCTATTGAAGTTCCTTTTCCACCCACAGATGAAGTCCACCTTCCTGAATTCTTATAGGTACTAGAAAATCCTTTCTCAAACTGATTTGAATCTTTCAAAAGATCCATTGTGAAAACCACAAACCACGTTATCCTCTACATACTGTGTACTAGGTATTTTATACAAACTTCATACTCCATGTACTTCTACCTCTTCTGCGAATCTCCTCTATCCGCAGACTGCCTCTTCTTTCACTATTGTATACCCCCTCGGCCTACCGGCTCTATGAACCTCCTTAGTGAACTAACCTCTATCCACAAACTGTTCTCTATTTTTAGACTGCCTTTGTGAACTGATATCACATACCTCTCTTTCTTTTGATGTGTACCACGTCCTTTATGAGTTACAGTTCTCCGCAAAAAACCTCTGTAGAATCTCTTCCGTACAAACCAATTCAACCATCACGAAGCACCCTTCGATCTTTTCCAAAATCCCAGATCAAGAAGATGTTTTATAATGAAATTGGATCTCTATAGTAAACAGTGGGATTAGAGATTCTTATATAAGGAAAGATACCTGCAAAATATTTTAAACAAAGATTTACCAAATCTTCAATCTTGCGTTCACCACATACTGATCCTTCTACTACCATGAACCATAAGCCACCCACAAACCATTTTTCTTATCTGGTCTATGCACTATCTTTATTCCTAAAAATATGATCACCTTCTCTAATTTAAAGCCATTTTTGTACCGCACCACCTTCCGTAGCGAACCATTTTTGGTTTCACTAACTGCTTTGGCATACCGTTTCCACCACTCCGCATACCATTCCTGGAACATGGCACGCGGTCAATGAATTGTGGTATGCGGTTTTCATACTTGGTAAATTTTATCCAATGTTCTTCATTCCATTCACTCCTATGAATAAATCATTCCTTTTCTAGCATCAAACTCTCGATTTTGAGACACAAAAATTTGGAAAATGCTGGAAAATGCTAGAAAATTGTGAGACCTTAAAAATCTATCTTAGAAAAACACTATCCATACTCATTCGCGATCATATGACATTATCGACAAACACAATAACACCAAAAACATTCTGAGTGGACACCTTGAGGGATTTGTCCCAACAATCTCTCCTTTGGGTTTGTTGACAAATATTCTCATAAAAATTCTTTGAATTTTGATTTCTAGTTAAATCTCCTTCCATATTCAACTATCATTTTCATCATGTGATTAAAATAGTGATCATGTATTTACTCACCACATACTCTAATCCCACATGATCCATGCTCGATGTGAGAAACAAGAGTATGATGAAAATTTCATCAAGGAATCACCTCATTTCTGACACCAATTACCGATACCATACTGATACCAATAAACTATTTGTATCACGAACCTCAGCTATCATGATATTTATTCTTTGATCTATCACTTCATGAATTGACAAATTTAATGTTTCCTCTATGTTATAGCTCCTCTAACCAGCTTCAGATCAGCTTCAACTCCCCGTATCTTGCTGCTCCACTTGATAAATTATCCTCTTGTATTTTATCCCCCTAAATAGTCACACTTTCTCCACCTTTGTCGAAAAACCTGAAGGGCACTTCAAGGTTGTTTACAATAGGGTAAATAACACATATCTGTACATTAGAGAAAAAACACATCATTCTGTGGGGATAGGGGGTCTCACATCCACACTTTTTTAAGTGCAGGAAGTTGACTGGACTCTTCAAGCCAGTCAATGCCTTTCAAATTCTTCTTTTGGGTAAGGCCTTCATAATAATTACTGTATCTTATAGTTCTATTGAAACATAATCTAACTTCACAATCCATTTCTCTACCTTCTACTTGATAAAATGGTATTTTATTCTAATGTTTTTCCTTGAGTGATTGACTGGATTTTTTCTTAGATTTATAGCACTTGAATTATCATAGTGGATTCCAATCGGAGATTTCACATTAATTTCAATATCTTCAAGTTACTACTTTATCCATAATAGATGTGTGCGAGCTTGAGGAGATGTAATGTATTCACCTTCTGTGGTGCTCAATGAAATGAAATATTGTTTCTTTCTTAACCAAGAAATACACAACCCTCCAAGATAAAAGGCACATTCTGATGTTGATTTTCTATCATCTACTGAACCAGCCAAATCAGCATTTATATATCCCAATAACTCCGAATGAGATTTTTCATTATACATTAAGCCAAAATCAACCGTTCCCTTGATATAAAAAACAATTTTTTTTACAAAAATCATGTGGCTCTCCTTAGGATTGATTTTAAACCTCAATTCTTGGCATGTGTAAAATACAATATCAGGCCTTGTCACTATAAGATACAACAAACTTTTAATGATTTTTCTATATTCTATGATGTTAATAAGATTGCCTTTATGATATTGTGACATTTTGAATTGGGTAGAAACTAGATTATTTATCTCTTTGGAATTATCCATTCCAAACCATATCGATATTTCCTTAGAATATTTATATTGTGAAATAAAAATTCCATTCCTTCCTTGCATCACTTGTAAGATAATGAAAAAAATGTCAGCTCACCAATCATCAACATTTCGAACTCACTTTTCATGAATTTAGAAAACTATATACATTATGATTTATCTGATCCACTCAAGATTATGTCACCGACATAAACCGACACCATCATCCTTTGACTATTTACATTGTTGAAATACAGATTGTAATCAACTACACCACGATGAAAACCAAGATTCTATAGAAATTAATCAATCATTGAATATCATGATCTTGGTTCTTGGTTCAAGCCATAAAATTCCTTCTTTAGCCTAAAAACCCTATTATCAACTTTATGGATGAGAAAACCATCTGGTTTCTCAATGTAAACTTGTTCTTCTAGAAATCCATTTAGAAATTATGACTTGAGATCCATTTAAAAATATTTAAACATTCATTTTACAACTATGGAAATGAATAATGTAATTATCCCTAGCCCTGCAATAGGTGAAAATATTTCATAAACATCAATACCCTCTATCTGGGAGTACCCTATGCACACAATTCGTTCTTTTTTCGAATCACAACACCATATTCATTAATTTTGTTTCAAAAGCACCATTTTGTCCCTATGAAAATTTTGCCTTCTAGTCTCTAAACAATTTCCCATGATTGATTCTTCTCAATTTGGTCAATCTCTTCATTCATTGCTTGAACCCAATTCTAATCTTCAGCAGCTTCATCAAAGCATTTAGGCTCCACTTCTGATATGAATGATTCTTGCTGTAGAGACATCATCCTTCTTGTCTGCACTAGTATTGTCTGATCACCAGTTATGTTCTACCTATCAATTTCAGCTCTTCTTTCCAGTCTATGGGAAGACACTAATTTTTTTCATCATCCGAGTATTCTTATAAATCAATATATAGAGCTGGAGAATCTCCTGACCTACTGATCTCTTTATCGCTGTCCTCCTGAGCCTGGTCATGTATTTACTAAAGATTATGTTCATTTTCTACTATAGTCACATCCTGAATTTTAACTATCTTTCATGACTTCTTATTGAAGAATTTATATGCTTTTCTTTTCTTTGAGTATCCAAGAAATATCCCTTCATCCCCACGAGATTCAAATTTATTATGTTTCTCTTTATTGATAATGAAACATTTACTTCCGAATATTCTAAAGTACTTTAATGATAGATTATTTCCATACCATAACTCGTATGGAGTCTTCTCTTATTTTGGACAAAGTAAAGATCTATTTTAAGTGTATATTTATATCATCCCTGATTCTTTCCAAAATTTCTCTGAAAGGTCTCTCAATGAGAATTTTTGTGGACATGTTGTTGAAAATATGATTTCTTCTCTCAACTACTCCATTATTCTATGGATTTATTATTGATCAAAATTAATGCTCTATCCCATGTTTTTCGAGATAATCCTCCACTTGGATATTTGTAAACTCTTTTCCTTTATTTTTTTTAATTGTTCATATTTTCTAACCTAGCATTTTTTCAAATTCCCGTTGACATCTGGTAATGCATCAAAACACTTCAAATTTTTGGGTGATTATTGAAACCCATGCCATTATGATATAGTCATCAATAAAGAGAACATAATATCCATCCCATCAATAGCCCTCAGCAAAATTGGCCCACACACATCAATATGAAAAACTGAAGCAATCTTATTGACTATTACTCCTTTTGCTTATATGTCTTTCGAATGATCTTCCCCTACTGGAAGGCATCACATGTATTATTATAATCACAAGATAATCTAGGGAGATTATGAGATGTATCATATTTGACAAAATCTTCCAAGGAACCTTGGATTATGTGGCCCAGACACTTATGCCATAACTTATTTTCTTCATCCTTGGATAGAAAGCACATAGCTACTTCTCCACTCACAAGTTAGAGATTCCCTTTCGTACACTTTCCTTGCAACAAAATAGTGCCCTACTTTTACTTTATGATACATAACTTCTGGGAAAAACATATGGCATACCTTGAGTCACACAATTAGCTGACACTATGAAATTTGTGATTAAGACCCTCAACAACCAAAATATATTCTTGTCTCATGTCTTTTCCTCCAAACTTAGATTTTTTATGAACAAATAATTTTCAATCCATAATCATTACCAAATAATATGATACCTTTTTATAAAACCTAATTCCAGTCACTATATCCTTATTTCCTATCATATGGTAAGTGCATCCACTGTCAATGATCCATATCCCAACGCGATCTGACGCCTTGAACACAATTTCTACAACCACTGCCTACTCTGCCCTTTTACTCTTTACCCATGTTTTTGACTTCATATCCGACATTGAATGATGATCATGATCTTTCTCAGTATATGAGGATCCATCTTCAACCTGGAGGGATGAAAATCAATTTTTAAATTTCATCTCTCTTGAAGATACATTTGGCTGTTTCTTATGAACAAATTCAGTCCACTTTGTCACACTACTCTATATTGTCGATGTGATATATCTTTCCATATTTACAAGTCCTTTACACCAAAAATAATGACCATTAAATTATTACTTGAAATTTTGAGCTCTATATGACCACCTATATTGGTCTTGTTCCCTTTGATACCTCTTTGCTATGGAACATACATTTTGAGAGTGTCTTATCTTACCACGACAATATAATAGTATGTGAGATAAATTACTATATAGAAATAATGCACCACTAGTTGTGCCTTGGGTTCTATGAATCTCTTTATTCTTCTTCATACTGAAATCAATCTTCAATCTTGGAGTGGGTGCTTGTGGTCTGACTTGAACCATAATTGTTTTCTATTTTGATGGACCACTCTGCTCAAATCTCATCTTCTCTATTACCTGTATGATATTCTTTCCTGATGTCAAACTGACAGTTAACAGTTTATCATGATCTTAAATTGTTCATCACAGACAGAATAATTATTCGTATATATTTTTGATACATTTGATTTGATCTTTTCCAGTTTTAGGCAATCTATCAATTTCTATATTATGTTCTTCAATTTTGAGTTTGTACTCAACCACCTTCTCTGAGATTTTTGTCATTGAAGACCTTAAATTTGAAATTTCTACATTCAGCTCAAAATTATCTTCTTCTTGCTGCAATATAATGAGTTTGGAATCGTGAACAACTTTGTTAGATTTCATTATTTTTGATCTAAAAATATATACCTCTTCCTAAGAATCTTCTAATTTATCCTGAAGAAAAACACTCATCCTTCAGTTTATACTTATTCATTTTCACTTTCTTCTCCTACTAATGAATTTCTGAAAACTGCCATCAAATCATCTATTTTATGATCCTTACAGTCCTCCAACTATTCTACCTTAGATTCTTCTGAACTTTCATCCTCTCTTAAAAAAGATTCTTCTTTTTTATGAACTTTCTCCTAGTACTTCTCCTCCCTTTCTAATTTGTTGCATACTACTTTTGGGGAATTTCATCATTTTCTTAATTTTCATCATCAAAATTCTTAGGACACTTTACTACAAAATTCCCAATCTTACTACATCGAAAGAATTCAAATGAAAGTTTACCTTTGAACTTTAGTTTTCCCATTTGTTTATTGGAGGAGAGAAATTACATGACATCATCCATATTTTCCTCCTCATGACTATCTTCAATAGAGTGATTCTTCATGGCCTTGAATTACAATTCTTAGAATTCCCCTTTTCTACTACATTGTTATTATCATTTATCATTTCATATTCTATAAGTGTACTATGTAGTTTATCTAGTGTCATCTCTTTATGGTCTTTGTCTTTCAACACTAAAACATTCAGATTGAACCGCGATAGAAGTTTCCTCATGATGAATTTCATAATATTTTATGTCTTAAATGACTTCTACAAGACCCCACATGTCTTCCACAATAAAATTTATCTTTACGAAGAATACATCAAGAGTATCATTGGGACTCATTCTAAGATCATCATTCTTGTTCCATAGAATTTTCAGATTTACTTCTCTGAGTTTTGTGTCTCCCTTATAAATGTCTCACAATTTTTCCCACATTGATTGTGATGTTTTACATGAAATAAAATTTATATAAATTTCATATGATAGGGATCCACCTAAAGCATTGACCCATTTAGAATCAACATCCGATTATATTCCTTCATCTTCTTATAGAGCACCACTATTAATGTCACCTGATATTCCATGCATAACTACTATAAAAAAATCCATCCCTACTGATCGAAAGTAGTGCGACATACGATTCTTCCATAGTTGAAAATTATTTCCTTTCATGATCATAATTACTTTATGATTGAACTCATCCATTTTTTTTATTGATAAGGATCCACTAACTTTCATCCTTTCTTTATGATACAAATTTTTAGGTCCACTAGGTTGAATACCTTGAGAGGGGGTGGGGGGGAATCAGGGTATGGAAGATTAAAACTTTATCCCTTTTGGATCTTGTTTCATTGTTAGACAAAACTAAATTCTCTCTTCCTCAAAAAAATAAATATATAACTAGATATGAAATCACGCATAGGACTGATCAATTATTACTAGGTTTACCCTCAGTAGCAAACATCCAAGGAGCATACAACGATGATGTCCCAATGTGACAAATTCACTAAGGCTCACAAACCCTAATGAGTACAAATTTCTGACTATATATTCTATGCCTAGACCTATAGCCTCTGAAATGTCTAGGGTCTCATCACAACATTCCCAAGGTTCACTCCCTATGCCTCTTTCTCTAGCTCACTACCTGTGGAAAGGGTCTATGTCGTCCTCTTCCTTCACTCACTACTCTTGGAAAAGAATCAACTCACAGTTTATTGACTTGTAGGTAAAAAAATGTTTATGGACATGTAGGTACCTTAACATACATGAATTACTATATCCTTAACTATAGGTAGATTCTCTATTGAAATTACATTTTTAACCACAGATGAAGTCCGCCTTATTGGGTTCTTCTAGGTACCAAAAAGTCCTTTCACGAACTAATTTGAAGCTTTCAAAAGCTTCCTTGTGAAAACTGCATACCACCTTCTCTTCTGTATACTATGCACCAGGTATGGTATGTGAATTTCCTACTCTGTGCACTACTGCCTCTTTCCCGAACCTCCTCAATCTGCAGACTACCCCTGCCTTCGCTGTTGCATACCACCACCACATGAATCTATGAACCTCCTAGGAAAACTACCATGTGACCGTGAACTGTTCTCTGTTCACAAACTGCCTTCAAAAACATATATCGCATACTAAACCTTCTTCTTCTGCGTACTATCTCCTTTTTGGTTGATAGTTCTTCACAAAAACTCTCGGCAGAATCTCTTCCGCACGAACCACTTCAGCCTTCGCAAACCACCCTTTGTGAACTTCCTTCGGTCTTTTTCGAAAACCTAGATCAATAATATGTTCTCTAATGATATTTGATCTCCACATTAATCAGTGGGATTTTCAATTCTTATATAGGCAAAGATACCCACAAAATACACTATTTTATGATTTACCAAATATTCAATCGAGCCTTCACCGTGTACCGATCCTTCTACCGCTGTGAACTGTAAGCCACCCACGAACCGTTTTTCCTATCTGGTCTACGTACTATCTTTGTTCCGATAGGGTTGATCCCCTCTGTCGATGTCAATCCATCAACAAACCACACCACCTTCCACCGCAAACCATTTTCGGTTTGGCGAACCGCTCTGGAATACCATTTCCTCTGCTCTACGTACCGTTCCTGAAACATGGTACGTGGTCCATGAATTGTGTTATGCGGTTCTCATCCTTTTCCAATTTTTCTTCAACGTTATTCATACTGTTCACTCCTATGAAGAAATCCTTCTTTTGCTGACATCAAACTCATGATTTTGAGACCCAAAAAGTTGTCAAAAACTGGGAAACAGTGCCACCTTAAAAACTTGTCTCTAGAAAACACCATCCATCCTCATTCCTGACCATCTGACATTGTCATGAAACACAATCACACCCAAAACATTATAAGGGGACACCTTGTGGGGGTTTTCCCAAAAAATGATATACTAAGTATCACTTATTCTCTGATCCCAAACTCTAGGTCTGATCAATCATTGTTTGTCCAGTTTTAATATTGAATTTGGGTAGATTTCATATGAAATTTAATATTTCAAACCCTCACCTTCATCTATTTGAGTATATTAGTTCCCATCATCATATTTAATCCTACTTACACCATGTAATACCTTGATATTTTATGATATATTTCTTTTTAAATTAATATAATCTCTTTGATGGCCTGCAATATACATAACCAAATATCTAAATAAAGCATTTTATAGTATAAAATTAAAACACAGTAGATAAATAGGTGGTATTAATTAGAATAACCGTATATTAAAAATATTTATTATGTTTTTTGGTAAAGATAATATATTTTTATTAAAGTTTTTATATTCTTCAAAAAACATTATTTTCCATAAAAGTATATTTATATCTTTTTATGAGAGGATAATATAATTTTTTTATAATTTTATAAAAAATATATTAAATAATGAATTTCAATTTCAAAATAAAAAATCAAATTATCTTCGAATTTGTTAGTCATATTTTTTTGAGAAGATTAATTTTTGATGAATAGTGAAAAACAAAGATTTTTATTAAAACATTGTCTTTGATATTAAAGAATATAAATTGTAAAATATAGTTTTAGAACAGTTTAAAAAGTAAAAGTAAATTAATTATATTATTATTAACCGAATTTAGGTCATAATAATATAATTTATGTTCAATTTTTAGATAATAACTATTTATTCTCAATGAATCTTTTTTTGGAAACCCGCTTTACGTTGCTCTTGGGGGGGGGTTGTTAAATTAAATTGTATCACTACTAAGAATTGATTTTTATAACATATATTTAATATTTTAAATATGAATAACTAATATTAGTTAATATGGTGAACATAATTTTTTATCAGAAAGAATAATAAAAAAAGTATAAATATGATACCATGTTTATGGTTAAAATAGGTTTACCAAGGGTAAATCTAAAAAGACATAATTTAAAATATAAGAAAACATTTATAAATTATATTTTAATATAACATTTAGACCATATATCCTATAATTTTCTGGAATTTTCCACTTTTATGACATTTTTTTAAATAATATGTTTTATTGTCCTCAAATATTTCAAATGTATCCTCTCCCCCCATATAAAAGGACACACTCTTATCTTCTCTACATACATTATGAGTCATTTGAATCATCCCCAAATAGACCAAATACCACACTTAAATATTTAAAATGATGTAGAGTCCTAATTTTAATTATAAAACTATCCTTAGATGTCATTAGTATAAAACTAAAGATTTTTCTTGAAGAAGATGTATTTTTATAAACCATGTATATTGTTTTATTTCTTCTTATAACACCATAAAATCATCATAAAAATTATGAAATAATAACAATGGTATCAACCATATACAATATTTTATTATTTTAATGTCATAATATATTTCCATCTCATGTACCATCAAATAGGAAATGGAAACATTAATTTTGTGTGTGGAGGACTACCCCCTCATTGAAAGATTTAATTATTTTTCCATCACAACCTCTCAGAACTGCATACAATATTATAGATAATGTATATGTATATTATATTTATGAAATAATTATTCTTATGTAATTATTATATCGTATTTAACTTCTTATATTCCAACCCTTTGGAAAATTATAATGTTGCTCCTGCGTATGTGTGGACTGCAACCTTTACAAATAGATGTGATTATTTTTTTATATTTGAAATTGATAGTAATAAGGGGATATTTAATATATATATATATATTATATTATATATAAATTATTATTCAAATGTGAATTATTATTTAACCTTTTTTCATTCCTTTACTTGGAAAATGTTAACAACATTCATGCATACATACACCCTACCATCTCCATGAATGCTGTAATTTATTTTTCTATAACCAAATATTATGGATTAAAATAAATACTTGTATAATGAATTAATATAAAATTTATATCATGATTATAATTCTATATAATATATAACCATGATCAATTTATAATAACCAAATCTACCAAAACCAAAAAATAAATGAAAAAACATTTATTACCCAGAACATTGACTCTCACAATTTTTTTTATTAAACAGGTGAGAAAATATTATAAGTAAATAATATATTTTATAATATATATATATAAATATGGTTCTAAATTTATTTATAACAAATCTATATCTATTACATAGGAGGTTTAGACACATATTAAGGATTTCAAATTTGAGGTAAATGTTGATTTCACAATCACTTCATTATTCGTAATTTCTTATGTTTAAATCTACACTGAGAGTATATATAATATTTATATCTTAAAACCAATTTATTTTATTATCTTTAGGTTATTTATAAAAAAATTATGTTTTACCTTCGTTTTTCAATCATTATTTACTTATGATAAAAAGTAAATTTTTATGGGAAATCAATCTTATATTTTATACTCAGTCCGGAATTATCCTCTTTCAAGTACATATTTTCCATAATATATAAAAAATGATGAATTAAAAAGTCTAAAATTATTTTTGAAATGATATTTCACCAATTATTTGTTTTTCAAAAGATGGATTAAATTGAATCATCTTAATTCTTCTGAATTGTGTAGATATTGACATTTTTTTACAAAATTGTGAATAGAATGTTTTGAACTTATAAGACATGAAAACAATATCCCAATTTTATGAGCACTCAGTGATTTGATGATTCCATTACATGATTATATGTGTCCTTTCAAATAAATGTTTTACTTAATATGTGTGAAATATTTGTAATTACAAATAAGTGATTACAAAGTAAAAGGGTATTTTTCTCAAAAACATTCCTAGTGATCATTTTAAAGTATTTTCATTAATTTAAACATCATTTATTGAATATTTTTCCTTCTCTATACTCTAAGGATACGATCCACATATTTATATTGATATTTTGTGATCATTTTTATTAGGTAAATTATTGATATTATCTCTATTATTTATTTGAATATGTTTTTTTAGGGAATTTTGATTAGGTTGTATGTTTTATTAATAAGAGGAATGTGTTGGGATTACTATGTGAATAGTGTGGAATGAAATTACTTAGATCCTTATTATGTCAGTACGTCTCATGAGATAAACATTATTGGTTATTTGGATAGTCCCTTACAAATATTTGTAATATGTGTTTTCATTATGCATCAATGTTATGTTTTAGATGTATAATATTATAATATACACCATTATCAAATTAGTTATTTATGTACATATGATTATTTAATTAGTTATGCTATTTATGGATAATTATCAAGATAGTCTGTTTAGTTATAAGGAATTATTTGAGTATCATTTACTCTTGGAATATTATTTATTCCATCTTATCTTCTACTGTACAAATACCCTTACTGAGAAATTTATCTCACCCCTTTATTATGTTACCTTCACCCAAAATTTCAGGAACTATTTTGCGATTGACATATTGGGATATAATAATTGGAATAATGGTTTTATCCAATGAAATATTATGTTTTATTTAATTTTTTTAAATTTAATTATAGAATTAGTTATATATATAGTTTCTTAATACTACTAAACTATTCGATCCTTTGGGATGAAATCAATTGTAGCAAGTACCAATGTAATTAAGAAACCAGGGAATCATGGGATACTATGGTAAATGTATTTATAATTGGTATTAGAGTATGTATAATAAAAACCCAAGGAACTATATTTATGAAAAGATATATTATTTATTATATCCCAATGAATGAAATTAAGGAAAATTTTAATTATAAGATAACACCCAAAAGTTTTGGAAAATAGTTATAATACTTTTTTCCTATAAATAAAAAATTCAATAGATACAACATGTGGATGTTGTTTTTTATAGAAACATCTAGCTGTAATAACCCCGAAAAGAGTTGGTTCAAGTGTATCTCATCCATCATTCTAGCTCACTAGGAGTGTACCCTTACTACCCACTATGTTTTAAACTCCGTTGGGATATTCTTAAGTTAATTTATGTTTTTTACAAACCATAATGAAGTAGTTAAAAATATTTTTATAATTTGAGATTATTCACAATAAAAAAATGTTTATGATTCTAAGATAATCTATGAATAAATTCACCAATTAATGATAAGTGTTGGTATATTTTCAAAATTTCAAAATTATTTTTCATATTGTTGTGATCTATTATGGTTTTATTCCATTATTTAAAAATAGAACTGAGAAAAATAAATTGAAAATGTAGTAATGAACATATTCTATTTAGGGATTTCTTTCATAGTAAATATAATGATGTTAGAGAATAACCTACATTTATAGATTAATAAATTATAACAATATTAGGGTTGATGTATCAGTTTTTGGACAATAACCTTGTATGCATAGAGCATCTAAATGATCCACAATGTGGTGTAACAAAATTATATAGAATCATGCCTTAGAAATATCCTTCATTAAATGAGAATATAAATCCAATTTTATCCAAGAATTTAATATATTCCTTAAAAAAGATATAAATACCTTTGATGTTATTGAAATAGAGACAATTTATTTGTAGTTTATCTTCTCTCAAGGGATATAGTTCAATGATGATCAATGATTAAAAACTTTAAGGATAATATGGAAATAGTGATCCTATAATAGAATTATTTTAATGAAAATTTTCTGAAAAATATATACCTCACATACAATTAGTTCATATGGAAGATAATTAATTATTACGAGACAAAATGAGGAGGTAGATGATTTTATGTATGAAGCTATATTTAAAATTATAACAAAGAATGTTTTAGTCTATGTACATAATACCAATATCAAGAATGAAAATTTCTTTGATGGGATTACTCCAATCCTCCAAAGGGGACCACTCTAAAAAATCTCATTATATGATGTTATAGTATTAGGTGCTATAAAGAGAGGGAAGTAATTCTACATGTATTATGCCATCAAAGAAATGGTATAGAAGAAGAAGAAGGATGATAAGATATATATTACGTGAAGAAAAAATGACATTTTTACAACATGTGATACATAAATAAAGAAACACCATGGTATACGAATAAATGGAATTTTTTTCTTTAATTGTAGTGGATAAGAGAATCATGATCATAAATTAAAGGGTAAGTGATATTCCATCAATGTATAGTTCATTAACTATATTCATATGTTGAAATATTTCAAGTAATTCCCTAAATTTCATGGTAATATACCACAAATGATTCCAAGGAGAGAAATCCAATAATTTGTAATTATTATAGCTAATATATTAGTTCCTAGAGAAATGGTTAAAGGTACACCAATCAACCACTTAAGTATTAAAAATGTTTTATTTTACTCTTGATCTACCCATAGTTTTTTCACTAAAGAATTTTATAAGGGAATAAGATCATCCCATCCATGATTAGATATTGAGTTGGTGATGAGGACTCTTAATAGTACGATGAATTCATATTGGGTCTATAACTCCTCTCTGATAGAATTATGTTTGATGGTTCTACTTGAATATATTTATATTTATTCTATAGTTAAATTTTATGTAATTTTTATAATATATTTGTGCTCTCAGTATGGATCCCATATCAATTTTTGAGTAAGTGAAGATTAAATTGACATTCTAAATAAACCTTTAATAGTTTATCAATGTCAAGATAAACTCAGATACCCAATGAAAATTTCTTCAATTGTATGGGATTTATACCTATTCATGAGGCATATTTATCTAAAATGGATTAGAAGAAACTCAAAATTTAAATATTTCATATTTTTCAAAAATATATTTATACATTTCTTATGGGCATGACTAGTGTTCCCCCAAATCGAGAAGTTGGATTTTCAATAGAAATCATACTTGGTGGTATGAGTATTTCAAAGAATCTATATAGAATGGATCTGTTTGAGTTATAGGAATTGAACAATTAAAATGAATTGAATATATATAATGGATTAATTTAGCCCAATGATTCTCCATGGGGTTAACATGTTCTTTTTTGTTATTATGAAAGATTGTTTGAGGTGTATTTTCATTGATTATTGATAATATAACATGATCATAATTTAAAACAAGTATCATCTACCTCATTGTAATGCCTTTTTTTGTAATTTTTTTGGGGATCTATATTCTTCCTAGACCAATCTTCAATGTGGATATCAAAAACCATAGATAATAAAGGAGTATACAAAAAGGTAAGACATACTTATAAGGTATGATCATTAGGAATTTATAGTAATTCCATTTGGACTTACCAATTCCCCTTCTATATTCATAGATTTAATAAATAATGTATTTAGAGATTACATTGATTTAATTTTTTTCAAAATCATAGAATACATTATTTCATATTCAAAGATCAAGAAATATTATGAATAAAATTTTAAAATTGTACTAAAGACCCTGAGGAAGGATAATTTTTATACTAAATTTAACAAGTGTGAAGTTTGTATTTAGAGTATTTCATTATTTCATCATATAATATATTGTGAGTTTATATCTATTGATTCATTAAAAACTAATGTTATTATAAATTTTCCTATAAAAACCACATTGATTGAGATATACAATTTTCTATTTTTTCTAGATATTATGGATATTTTGTGGAAAGCTTCTCATGAAGAAAAAATAAACCCATATTGTTGACATAAAAGGGATATGTGCTCCTTTGAATAAATGAATGTGAGGTATATTTCAAGAAAATAAAAAGAAGGTTATACAATACCCTTATTCTTATACTACCATATATTAGATAAGTGTCTATAATATATAGTGATGTAATGTAAAAGAGATAAGGATTCATCCTCATGAAAATTATTATGATTATAGCTTATGCATCATGATAATTGTTGTTTAATGAGAAAAATTACCCAAATCTTGATTTAGAGTAATCTATAGTAATATATGTATTAATGATATTGAACCATTGTATTTATAGATATAGGTGTGATATATATAATTATCATAAAATATTAAAATATAAATTCACATAAAATTAGATCAATATGTTTCACATAAGATGGTTGGATATGAAAAATGATTATAACATATCAATACATTACCATCATAGAATGGATAATATGGTCAAAGATTCTAAATGTTGAAATGATCATGATATCATATATATAACGAGGATCAAAAAAATATCTAATATTTATGGATTTAAATATGATTGATCTTGAAATATTAATTAAAGGGGAGAGATATAATCATTATAAAATGAGTGTTAAAACATCAATCCAAGTGGTGATCAAATAGGAATATTTAAAAGATATATAAATGTAGAAGAAGGTAATAAATATTATATAATTCTATATTATTTTTTATATAATGATAATGTTCAAGAAACATGTATGTTTTTTCTATTCATTACATTAACAATGATCTTATAGATGGAACCCATAGTTTGTCATTCTGTATTCATCATGTAATTATAGAGATGTATGGAAATACAAATGAGTATTTTTAGTGGGACAATATTAAGGGGTATATTATAGAGTTTGTATTTCATTTCAAGGAATGATTAAATGTTAATTCTATAAAACTAAAATTTTAGAATATTTCACAACCATTACCCATACCAGAATGGAAATGGAAAATCATTGTTGAGTCAATACGATTTCCTTATGAACATTCCATTCATTCATGTTTTGAAAATCATAGACACAATATTTTAAGGGAAATGCATTTTATCTTGATAAGGAATATTTTCCTTTCTTAAGGAAATTTTCCTTCCCCAAGGACAATTTATGCTTACCATGTTTTCATTGTTCATATTCTGAGTATAGAATTTGGTTTCGTATCTAAAACCTTGGAATATTATAAATACATAGATATAGAGCATTCTGTTTTCAGGATCCGAATTCAGGTTCCGAACTCTCTGAATTCAGACTCTGAACATTCTATGTTCAGACTCCAAACTCTATTAATTAAGTCTTTGAGCTTTCTAAGTTCAGACTCCGAACTCTTTGAATCCAAACTCTTAAATTTCTGAGTTCAGACTTTGAATTCCCTGAATTCAGACTCAGAAAATTCAGGGTTTAGACTCTGAATTATTATGAATTCAGATTCCGAATTTCCTTGAAATACTGACTCTGAAATTATATAGAATTCAGGTTCTGAAATCTTTAAGAAAATAGAATCCTAATATTGATGTATTATTGACACCGAATGGGTTTCGGTTAGATTCTGAACTTTTATTTTTTCCTTACACTCCGAAAAATGGTCTTGAGCAAACAACCATATTTTTTCTTACCTTGTTATTAAATGATGTTGTGCATTCTGTTACTGAATAACCATTGTTTTAGTGACATGTGTACAAGTCCCTCAGAAATTCAAGGAAAAATATGACCGTTGGATGAGGGAGCTGACCATTGAAGATGTGCCTACAAATAGGAGGTCATTTGAAAGAGCTCAAAACGTTGATCAATCTAGAGATTACAAGCTACTGAAGTGATTTCGATAGAGAGATACTTTCATGCTTTGTGTGTACCTAGCATCTTGTTCATAATTTCTTCATGCAACTCTGATTGTTGCTATGTACAATCGAGGGCTTCCAGGGATAGGAAGATAGAGGTTCCCACTACCTTAAAGTTCAGGGGCTTGCAGGGATAACAAGACAGTCCCTGATATTTGTATCGAGGGATTATCCTGGTGTGGGTAAGACATAATTTATTGAAATTATAAATTAGGGGACCTTTATCAAAGGTGGTTGGATACCCTTATCATAGGGTTAAAATATTTACTACTTGTTACATGTATTGTTTCAAGTTTTTTAATGCATTTTGGTTGTTAAGGAGAGTATAACTATCTTATACTTTCTTATACCTATATACTCTGATTTTTAATATTCTATATGCTTTAAGGTAAAATATTTATCTTTGTAAACTTTTCTTAAGTTTCATTTCCGGAACCATATTTCCAGAATCACGAATGTTTGTAGAACTAAGTGGTATTTTGAATTTTCCTTGTTTAACTTTGTTAAACATTATCATATTTAAAATTTCCAAAGGAATTTTTTAAAGTATAAGATTCAACCCTATTGTATATTGAGCATCTACACTCATTATTTAGATCCTACAATTGGTATCAAAGGGAGGTATTTGAAATACTTATATACACATATAAGTTTTCTTGCTCAAATTTTTCATTGTTCTATATTTTCCTTAGGATATTCCTATCCTTTTTTACAAACTTTTATTACTGAAAAGTTTGTGTGGAAAGATATTTTTCTTTGAGATGGAAGGAATTAATGTTGGTTCAATTGACAATATTAATCCTGATAGACCACTTATTTTTGATGTGAATGACTATGAATATCGGAGAGATCGTATGAAGACTTTTGTCATTAATACTAGAGTAGACAACATTGTTATGCTTACTAAAGATTACAAAATTATTGACAAGGAAGTCAGAACTTTTATTAACCAAGAAAAGCATGAATATCAACTGAATTATAAGGTACTTAATAATTTGTTGTGTTCCATGACCATGAATATATATAGCCAGATTTCTTCTTGTGAATCAGAAAATTGTATTTGGAAGAATCTTGATGTTATACATTTTGGTACTTCCAAAGTTATTGAAACTATAAGATATATGCTTAGAGATGAGTACCATTATTTTTTTCTTTTCTTATAGAGAACCTATATATAAGGTACAACATATATTTATGACTATTTTCAGCATCATACAATCCATGGGTGAAATAGGTTTGGATGATGAGGCACTTGTAGAAAAGATCATAGACATCATGCCTAATGAGTGGGAATCCAAGAGGAATGCTATATATGAGAATATGAAAGTCTCACAGATTACTCTTGATGAACTTTTTGTAACTCTTCTTCAACATGAGATTAGAATGAAGAGAGATGATGAAAATGTTAAGAAAAATAATGGAAATGGAATTGTTTCTTTTACAACTACTTCAAATGATATTAAATCCAAGGCTCCTGAGAGAGTTACAAGATCTAAGTCTAAGAAGGTTACAATTTTATCTAAATCAAGTGAAAGTGAACATTCTGAGAATGAACTAGCTAATCTTGCTCGAAGAATGAAAAAGATAGTTGGGAAGAAAGACTTTTAGTATAGATACATGAAGAGAGAAAGTAATGATACGAATGTCTATGAAGTTACTTGTTATGAATGCAAAAGAGAAAGACATATAAGGCTAGATTGTACTATGAATTAGAGAAAAGATAGAAAGGAAAAGCATTATAAGAGGAATAGAAATAAGTACTACAAAGATAAAGAAATGAATTTTTTGAAAGCTAATGACACTTGGAGTGATAGTGGTGGAGAATCTTGTGATGAATCGTTAGATTACAAATCTTCTGGGTAGAAGAATCTTGGTCTAATATCCAGACGACCTATTGAAAATCATTGTTTAATGGAAAAGGTACACAATGCTGAATCCATCACCAATGTATCCGTGAATGCTTATTATAGTGTCAGTAAATACTATGAATCCTCATATGAATAATCTTCTCTTGATGAAGATAATACTTTACCTACCTATGAATAAGTTTCTAGGTTTTCTTATGCTTCTTGAGAATGAAAATTCTAAAGTCAAGAAAATTATTGATAAAGAAAATTATAGAATTTATATTCTTACTAAAGAAATATCAGATCTTTCTAAATATCTTGATAAGAAAACCCTTGATTTTGAAATTACTTCAAAATACCTTGAGGAAGTTAATTCTGAGAAGGATAATCTTTCTAAGGATATAGAAAAATAAATTCTAAGAAAAATGTATTTGAGCCAACTATAGTACAAAAACTGATGTTTTTGACGATAAGAACTTAGTAATTAGACTAAAGTCAAAAATATTTTCCTTGAGGAAGTGTTTTACAAAATTTATATTAGGTAAGAAATTTTTTGAGAAAATGTATTCCCAAATTTGACCTATAAGGAATAATTTTGGTTTTGGTTATACAAGTTCGAAACAGATTTTTAGTAACAATTACTTTGTTCCTCCATGTGCTTCGTTCTTCACTACGTGTCAGTGTGGTGGGTATTGGGAACAAAATTTTTCCTTAAACAAAACTCAGTGTATAGGTTTTCATAAATATTATTTTTCAAAAAAATGTGGATTCCTAAAATTTTTCTTTCTGATGTTTCCAGATCCAAGAAAGTTTGGGTTCTGAAAGTCTAACTCTCTTATTTTTAGGAAAATAAAGAAAGTACCAATAGAAATACTTGGTACATGGATAGTGGATTTTTCCGACATATAACTAGTAATAAAAACTTCTTTGAAAATATTATCAAGATGAAAGGAGGAAAGGTAACTTTCGGAGATAATGTTAAGGGAGAAATTATTGGTATAGGTGACATTGTTCTTCTTGAAAAACATTGATTTCAAATGTTTTATTTGTTAAGGGTATTAAGCACAATCTCATTAGCATAATTAAATTATGTGATGAAGGTTACCTTGCGAATTTTAGGAATGAAAAGTGTCTTGTACAAAATTACAAGGAAGAGTTTATTCTTTCTACCCATAAGTAAGAAAATGTATACACAATAAACATAGAAGACCTTAGGAGCCAAGACCTACCTTGACTTACTGCAATGGAATATCATTCTTGGTTGTGGCATAGAAGGTTAGGAGACTATAACCTTAGGACCCTATGACAACTCTTTAAGAAAAAACTATTTAAGGATCTACCAGAGCTTAGATTTGATTCATCAAAAGTTTTTCATCCTTGTCAATATGTCAAGAAACATAAATCAATTTTTAAATCAGTTGGTGAAGTCTCAACCACTGATTCATTGTAGTTTGTGCATATGGATCTTTTTGGTCCAACACAAACTAGAAGCATTGGAGGGAAATATTATGTATTTTCCTTAGTTGATGGTTACACTAGATTTTCCTGGGTTTAATTTATAGAAAATAAATATGATGCCTTTTCCTATTTAAAAAGTTTTAGATCCCAAGTTAAAAATGAGAAAAACCTTCCTTTTATAACTATTCATTGTGATCATGGAGGTGAATTTCAAAATTCTTATTTTGAAACCTTTTGTAGTAGAAAATTCATTACTCATAACTTCTCATCACCCAGAACACATCAACAAAATGGTGTTGTTTAATGAAGAAATATAATTCTTCATGAGATAACAAGAACAATGTTTAGTGAATATTCTATATCCAAACATTTTTGGGATGAATCTGTAAGTACTACTTAATATACTATGAATCGTTTTTTGATTAGACCTTTTCTTAATAAAACACTTTATGAGTTATAGAATGGTAAAAAGCCTAAAATTTTCTACTTCAAGGTTTTTGGTTTCAAGGAATTTATTCTAAATACTAAAGATAATCTACACAAATTTTCAACAAAATCTAATGAAGGAATTTTCTTAGGCTACTCCACAACTTCTAATCCTTATAGAGTTTTCAATAGAAATACTTGTACTGTTGAAGAAACAGTACATTTAAAATTTGATGAAACTGATCCTTTTTTAAACAACCTCAACCTATATCTTTGGATGTGTTTTCCAAAACCGATTATCAACCTTTGTCATTATTCTCCGAGGCTTCAATTTGGGGAAGATTAACATGGAGGAATTCACAAAAGCTTGGGACAAAATGACACATCAGTATGAAGAGATCTTTAAGGGCTACCCTGACTCCCAGGTAAATTGTATTCCCTTGATATTGTTTAGGGAAATTGATTCTAATCGGCTCAAACTATTTTTCAAAAAATCTGTTATTTCTTTTGTTGTTTAATGCTGTGAGGGTTCTCACCATCCCCTTAAAAGTGTTTGGAAAATAAAAAAGTAACATTAATGATTATCAACCTCTATTAGAAGATCTTTCTAATAAGAAAATTGTTCAAGAAGGTATTTTTGATGCATTTACCCCATAAGAATTCCTACCCTATGTTGATGAACAGGTTTTACAAAACCCAAATCAGCTGTTTCTTAAGAATCATCCCAGTGATAGTATCATTGGTGATATAAATCAACCTGTAAGGACTCGAAGTTCCTTAAGAAATAAAGTTGAACATATAGCATTCCTTTCCCAATTAGAACCAAAAAGCACCGATGAAGATATATGTGATGATGATTGGATAAAAGCTATGCAAGATGAGATAAATTAATTCGAAAGGAATAAATTCTAGACTTAGTTGAAAGCCCTAAGGAAACTTCTGTTACTAGAGTAAAATGGGTCTTCAGAAATAAATGTGATGAAAATATAATCATAGTAAGAAATAAACCTAGATTGGTTTCTAAATTATATAATCAACAAGAAGGAATATACTATAAAGAAACATATGCTTCAGTAGCAAGACTTGAATCTATTCGTATTCTAATTGCCTTTGCAGCATTCATCAATTTAATTAATTTTCAAATGGATGTTAAATGTGCTTTCCTTAATGGTTTTGTTCAAGAGGAAGTTTTTGTTGAACAAACTCCTGGTTTTGAAGATACATAACATCCTGAACATGTTTACAAACTTACCCAAGATTTTTATGGACTTAATAAAGCCCCTCAAGCTTGATATGAATGACTTACATGATTTTTGATTCAAAATAATTACATTTAGGGAAATGATGATCCAACAATTTTTATAAAGAAAGATAAGAAAAATGTTTTGATTGTTCAAATTTATGTTGATGAAATTATATTTGGTTCAACTCAACAATATTTAACTGATTCCTTTATGGATCTAATTTAATTTGAGTTTGAAATGAGTATGATGGGGCAATTAACATTTTCCCTTCATTTTCAAATTTCTCAGAAACCATAAGGAATATATATATCCCAACATAAGTATATTAAAGATATTCCTAAAAAGTATGGATATGAAAACAATAAGAGTATAAGTAATCCCATTGGTACCTTAAATTCACTTGATCTTGATCAAGTAGGGAAACATGTAGATCAAACATCTTTTAGAGGTATGATAGGAAGTCTACTTTCCTTGACTGTTAGTCATCCAGACTTAATGTTTTCAGTATGCTTATGTGCAAGATATCAATCCAATCCTAAGTAATATCATTTAAAGGCAGTGAGATGAATCTTTCACTACTTAAAGGAACCATGGATCTAGGACTCTTTTACACTTCTAGAAATGATTTTGTTATAAAAAGTTTTTCAAATGCTGACTTTGGTGGACATATAATGGAAAGAAAAAGTACATCTGGAACTTGTAATTTCTTAAAATATTCATTTGTTTATTGTTCATGAAAAATGCAACACTCAGTAGCAGTTTACACTACTGAAGCTGAATATGTAGCAGCTAGAAGTTATTGTGCTCAAGTGTTGTGGATGCAACACACACTCACATACTATGGTATGAGTTTTACCAAAACACAAATTTTGTGTGATAATACTAGTTCCATTACCTTAAGTAAAAACCCTACAAATCACTCTCATGTAAAAAATATAGTTATTAAGCATCACTTTCTTAGGAATTACACACAAAAAAAGATATCAATCTTCAATTTATCGGTATGCAATATCAACTTGATGGTATTTTTACAAAATATTTACCATCCAATATATTGGAATACATTAAACAGAAGTGAAGAATGATAACCATAAGGTGATCTTCGATGTTAACTTCCTGTTGAAACCAATCTACTTACATTAATGAACTCCTTTTCATAGGGGGACTATATTTTCTTGTTAGGAACTCAATTTTTTTTTCATAATGAAAATTTTCGTAGTCTATTTTTTTGTAGTCATTTTTTTTTTCATTTTCTAAATTTTTGTAAAAACGATTTTATAAATTTTCATAAGGATGATTTTCTAAATTTTCGAAATGATGATTTTATAAATTTTCGCAATAAAGATTTTCAAAATTTTTGTAATGAAGATTTTCTAAATTTTCATAATGAAGATTTTCTAAATTTTTGTCACTGATATTTTCAAAATTCGTGTAATGAAGGTTTTGTAAAATTTTCATAATGAAGATTTTTGTAGTTCAATTTTTTTTTTCATAATGATTTTTTCTTTATTTTTTTGTGAAAAAAATTATCACAGTTAGAATTTTGATTATGTTTTTTAGTCAAAGTTTTCGTAATTACATTTTCGGAATCAAAAGTTTATCAAGAAGAATTTTCCTCATTATGAAAAATCTTCCTAGAAATACGAGAGGTATATTTCCTTTCTCAAATTTTCAAAATCATCTTTTACTTGTAGGTATTTTATTTTGTTTTTAAATTGTCATATTCCATTTTCCTTAAATTTGAATGTTTTTCTAAAAAACCTCAAAAGATCGGATTCTACCAAAATTTCCTCGCTGCTATCATCTCAACCGTCAGATCTTATTCAGAAGGGTTTTCAACCATTGGATTGAGTATGGAAGCTGAAATGTCACATCAAACACCTATATAAAAGACCCCCATTGGTTTTCCACCATTCAAACTCAAGCCTTCACGTGATGAAGCTCTGACCCTCCAACATAAGCCCATTTCAAACATCTCAAATCTTTCTTACTTCTGAATGTCTGCCGAAGTCTCCTCATAGAATGATATGTCAACTGTAAAACCAATATCTGAATGGAATATATACATAGAAAGGTTAGTTGATCCAAAGTTTTTCACAAAGTATAATTTTATTATCTTTATGAATATAAAACTGAATTGGTGGGAAAGTGTTTGCCTTTCAAAACCAAAGGCTCAGGATTTGGTATATCCAGATTTGTTAATATAATTCTATGTGTTTGGATTTTTCCTCAAGGTAGAAGGGAGGAGTAAGTTTTCTTTCAAGTCTTATGGAAAGACATATTAACTTTCTTACACCAAGGCTACAAGCTTTTTTGGTATTCCTTACGAAGGGGAAGCTGAGTTTTTTTCATAAGTTACCTGATGTTCAGAGAAGTTTTGATAAGGTGAAGGCCATGGCTTGCCTTGGTCTCTCAAAAGTAAAGACTCTTAAGATTCTTCACCTATCTACAAATTTTTGGATTCATGAATTTTGTGTACAATGATTCCTCATACCGAGAAATGGAGACAATGATACTTTGAAGAAAAGTGATATCTACATTCTAGATTTCTTGGTAAACCTAAGGAAGATAAACCCATTTAAGAATATCTTGGTTACGATTGAGAACTTAGAGAATGGAAATCTAAAGGCTCAGATTATTATTTATCCATCCATTATTTCAAAGATGATTGTTCGGTTTCTAGAATCCTTCAAAATTACTTGCATATATAAGTCGAGAAATTGCAAGGTTATGTTGTTAACTGATGACACTTTGAGAAGAATGAAATTTGGATTTTCAATAGAATTCAAAAAAATTTATGACTTTCTTGAAGAGGAAGTTGAAGCTATTTCAAAGAAACATGAGGTGGATGAGACTACTAAAAAGGGTGGAAGGAAGAGGAAATTGAAGGATGTGGAAGAGAAAGTTAAAACCCAAGTGAATAAGGAAACCAATCCGTACCACCGAAACCAAATTACCAAAAAGCCTATCTTGATGAGGTTGGGGATAAATGGAGAGAAGACAAGAAAAAATCAGAAATAAGGGGAGACTAAGTTTGGCTTCGACCCTACTAAAGAAAAATCTTTGAAATAAAAGGTAGACGAAGAGCTTGAGAAGCATGAGAAAGAAAAAAAGAAAGAGATGAAGTTGTCTGAGGCTGAGATAGTGAAATCCCTTATAAAGGCTTCTAAGAAAGAATCCGAGAATATTCCGGTACCATAATAATTATTTATAGTATCATTACTAGAGACTCCGGGAAAGAAGTTTGTAACTATAAAAAAAGTTCATGAAAAATTAGTGTAAGAAAAATAAGAAGAAGAAGGGAGTGGTGATACCGAAGATCAGATAAATAAAGTTGAGTATTTTCATGAGAAGGAAATACCTTCTAAGAAATTATCATTATGAACCTCTCATGCTGAATCATCAAAGCTTGCTACTCCTGGGAAGGATGAAGAGAAGGTTGAAGTGGAATTAGACAAACCATATGAATAATAAAGCATCAATAAAGATTTAATTCACCCATAGGATGCTGAGGTTGGAGACTAAAAGGAAGAATTTTATAAAGACAGAATTTTGCAGATATCAGATAGTGAACATGAATCTCCTGATCAAGAGAAATTCATTCCAAAGGTTGATTAGGGAAAACAGGTGGTACTTGATACATCTAGCAAGGCTGTGGTAAAGAAGAAAGATGTTGGTGGTTCATTGAATAGGAAATATTCTGAGCTAGAAAAAGTAACCTCACCAAGAAAAGTCTCAGATTGAGAATCATATTCTCTTGGACATGATTTTGGAGTCTAGTCCTTGACAAAGCTTTTTGGATCTATCCCTCTCTTTTAAAGAATAGAATCTAGATTCCAGATGCTTCAACACACCTTAAATCAGAAATCATATTCCGTACCTATGGATATGGATAAGTTTATCAAACATGAGGCCGATTTCATAACCTTTTTCACAAAATATGATGCCCACAAAAGATCTTCCAAGAAAATGACTAACTAGTCAAATAAAACTATAAATGACATGAGAATTATTGATGAATTCCAAGAATGTGTCAAGGACAAATTTGACACGTAATATTTGAAGATCAAGGATCTCACAAATAGGTTTGAGGAAAAGCTTACTCTGGAACAGAATTCTTGGATGCAAGAAGTGAATGATCTGAATGGGAAGTTATATTCAGTTTCTCATAGTTTTAAGAGGGAAAGAGATCTTATAATCGAACATGAGGAAAAATTTATAAGAAAGAAGAAGTTCTAAAGGGTCAGGAAGATTCTATTAAGGCTCCAAAAGAAAAAGTAAAAGCGTTAGAGAAGAAAATAGAAGATCAGGATAAGCTTCTCAAACGTGTAGACGAGGATCACAAAGAACTCAAGAAGCTCAAAACCATAGTGAAAAAGTTGATGTTGAAGGAGAAGGAAGGATAATATTTTTCAATTTCGATCTTTTGTTTTATTTCATCCTTGTATAATTTTTTTTCCAATCATAATGAATATTTTGGTTGCTCTTCTTTTGGTTATTTAGTATTAATATTTCAGGTACCATATTTTTTTCCATTTCCTTTAATCCTTTTTGAAAATCACAAAGGGGGAGAAAGGAATGTTAAAAAATAATACAAAGTAAAGGAAGAAATTTCCCTAAGTAAGTCAGAGTTCATCTAAGTGGGAGTTCTTATCTAAGAAGATTTTCATATTCAACAAAATGTTGTGTCTCAATCCAGAAATAATGAATATGATCCTTAGTGTTTCCAAAGCCTAAGGGAGAGTTAGTCATATTCACTATTGCCCATGTGTTAAGGGAGATATGTTTTATTTTCAAAGTCTAGAAAAATATTATCTAAGTAATTATATTCTTTTCTGTAAGGATGTTTTTTCTTTCCAAAAATGGGGAGATTATTGATTCAATTAGGTATCCGTATGAGTTTTCCATTCCTTTATGTTTAAAAAATTAAAAACACTCTATCTTAAAGAAAAAATTATTTTATTTTGATACGGAAATTTTTTCTTCCTTAACGAAATTTTTTGTTCCCCAGGAGAATTTTCTCCTTAACTAGTTTTTCTTTCATAAGTGAAATTTTCCTTCCCCACGGAAATTTTATCTTTAACATGTTTTCATTGTTCATATTATGAGTATAAAATTTGGTTTCGTATCTAAAACCTCTAAATATTACAAATACTTATATATAGAGCATTATATTTTAAGGATCTAAATTGAGGTTCCGAACTCTCTAAATTTAGACTCCGAATATTTAAGTTCAGACTCCAAAGTCTCTAAATTCAAACTCCCAAATTTCTTTGTTCAGACTCCAAACTCTATGAATTTAGACTCCAAACATTTTGAGTTCAGACTCTAGATTCCCTGAATTCAGACTTCAAACTTTCTGGGTTCAGAATTTGAATTCTTATGAATTCAGACTCTGAATTTCCTTGAAATTTAGTCGCCGAAATTCTATAGAATTCCGGTTCCAAATTCATTATGAAAACAGAATCCGAATATTCATGTGTTATAGACACTGAATGGGTTTTGGTTAGACTATGAACTATTATTTTTTCCTTACACTCTGAAAAATGGTCTTGAGAGAACAACCATATTTTTTCTTTAATTGTTATAGAACGATGTTGTGCATTATGTTACTAACTAACCGTTGTTTGAGTGACACGTGTATAGGTCCCTCTAAAATTCAAGGAAAAATATGACCATTGGAGGGGGGATCCGAACATTGAAGATGTGTATATAAATAGGAGCTCAATTTAAAGATCTCAAAATGTTGATCAATCTAGATAATACATGATGCTGAAGTGATTTCTAGAGAGAGAGACTTTCATGCTTTGTGTGTACTGAAAATCTTGTTCAGGATAGATTCGTGTGACTACAATTTTTGCTGTCTATAATCGAGGGCTTCCGGGGATAGGAAGATAGAGGTGCCGACTACCTTGAAGTTCGAGGGCTTTCGGGGAAAGAAAGAAAAACTCCAATATTCGTATCGAGGAATTATCCTATTGTGGGTAAGACAGAATGTCTTGAAAGTATAAATCAAGGGACCTTTATCCAAGGTTGTTGGATACCCTTCTCTTTGGGTTAACATATTCACTACTTGTTACTTGTATTGTTTAAAGTTTTCCGCTACATTTTGGTTGTTAATGAGAGTATAACTATCTTATAATTTCTTATACTTGAAAACACTAATATGTATGATTTTATACTCTTTAAGTTAGAATCGTTATCTTTGTAAACTTTTCTTAAGTTTCATTTACAGAACCATATTTCCAGAATCAAGCAATTTTGTAGAACTAAGAGGTCTTGTAAATTTACCTTGTTTAACTTTGTTAAACCTTATCATCTTTAAAAGTTACAAAGTAATTTTTTAAAGTATAAAATTCACCCCCACTTGTATATTGAGCATTTATATTCATTATTTCTATCCTACAATCATTTCTGTGGATTTTATCAACAGAACCACCCAAAATTTATAAATGATATGTTATTTGGTTAGTATTGAATAACATTAAAAAGTAAGTACAAATTATTACTATCATAAGATATTTCTATATTAAGAAAAAATATAAGATATACATTAGGAATGTGACATGTATTCATGTATTAACTCATTTATTTATATCTGAATGGTATTAAAGTCTTACCTCAATGTTTTATATAATTCTTATGTAGGAATATGATATTGACTTGATTTTTAGAATGATATATCATGAAAAATTCAATTTTATTATAATATAATCATTGAACCCTAGAGGATAGGTTGAGATCTTATTCTACCAATTTCAATGGTAGTTGGGATTCATACCTTCCCCTAGTTTCATTTTATACCAAATAGAGATCTTACTCACGATGTAAAATAGATCAAAGTGAAGTCATATTGGGAAATAATTTTAGAACTCCAATTTCCTATGATGAATATGGAGAAATAAATCTATTGAGACTCAAGCTAGATAAATAAATGTTCCATAAAGTCCAAACCATTCAATAACACATTAAGATATATCCAAGTCGATGAAAAATATATGTTCATAATAGTCAAATAAATATATATTAAAAATACGGGGTGAAAAAGTTTAGTTGATTTTATCTATAGAACAATCTTTGATATTTTATAAGATTTATAGATAATCCCTTGGAATATTATCCACATTGATATTTTTAATCAAGTAGGGATGATGTATTTTCATAGTGAACATATAGAAACCCTCTTCCAAGTTCCTAATGTGTTACATATATCTCTACTAAGTAAGTATGTATCAAACCATTACATGTATTTAAATTAAAGGTATTATTGATGGATCATGTTCTCTCCAATGATGAACAACCAGTAGAAATCATGGATGGTAGAGATTTTTTATATGGAATAAGGGAACTCACTAGGTTAAAGTTCTATAGTGGAATAAAAAAATATAAGGAATCTATAAGGGAAAATAATGATGTGATAAAACAATGATATCTCGATTTACATGAATCTAAGTGACATAATGTCAATGGTGAAATTCATGTCATGGGGGATAAAATGAAACACCTCAAAATTTTATGATATGTATATTCCTAAATAAGTTTAATCACTTCAAAATCATGTGATACACCCAAACCTATGTCTAAATGATCCATAATATGTTTCCCATTGTATTATATCCATTAAATTATTGGTATTAATTGCAATAACCACAATTTTAAAATATGTATATTTGTATTAGATAAATAAATAAATTTTTAATAAATTCTTTTTATTCTTCAAAAATGAATTTTCCCTTATTATAGTTTTTAATTACTTTTATTGTAAAATAATATATATTTTTTCAATATTAGAAAAATTAAATTTACAAAATGAAATAGATTTTATAAAAAAATTATAATTTTGTATAGAGTAAATTTTTGTGAAACTTATGAAAAGATTAATTTTTCGATGAATAAAAACAAATAAAGATTTTCATTAAAATATATTAATTCAGTTTAATGAATCTATGATGATCATTTGAATTAAAACTAGTTTTAAAATTATTAATATTTTAATTTATTATGATTAATACAATTTAGGATATTTTAATATTTTTTAGGTTCAATTTGGATATATAAACATTATGTACCTCGGGAAACAATTTTTTAGAATATATCTTTTCATCATGTTTACATGTTTATTGTTAAATTAAATATGACCACTTAAGTGAATTTAATTTGATTAAATTAATTAATTTTTTAGAATAATAATATTTAATATTAGGTAAGTAGTTAAACTAAATTTTTAGTCATCATGAATAGAATAAATAGAAAAAATAAGTTACCATGGTTAATATTAAAATAAATTTATTAGGGATTAAACTAAGTTAATAATGGTTAATATAACTTAATAAATTTAAAAATTCTATTAGTTGTAGATATTTTGACCATATATCATCTAATATTCTCTACAAGAAAATTAAATATCCATTTTTTTGTGAATAATATGTTAATATATTATGATCTTTTCAAAAATTTGATGTGTTTCCTTTGGCCAACTTATAAAAGGACACCCCATAACCTCTCCTCTCAACAGGTCATGATCATTTTGGTTTATAAAATAATTAAAAAAACCTTCCCCATATCCTCAAAATGAACTAGAGTCCCAGGTTTATCATAAAACTATACTAGTATGACATTAGGAATAAACCTTATGGGGTTACCTAAAAAGAGTGATAGTCCATAACCAGATGTTTTTTGTTTTGTTTTTTTTGGTAAATACTTAAAATATTCTTCAACTATGATGAAATAGTAAAATCAATATCATTAAAATATTGATATTATATTATATAAATGTACTAAACTATTTTTATCCCCGCTTCTAGGAAATGGGTAATGGAATTATTGATCATGTGTATAGAGAAATACTGCTTTACAATCATATAAAATTATTTTTTTATCATAGCCACTCATGGATGGATTTAATGACGGATTTAATTTAAAAATATTCTATATTTGACATTATTATACTTACTAATACTTAATATCACATATACTATCTTACCTTGTAATCTGTTGGAAAATTATTACGTCACTTATGCATATCTGTGGACACACACCTCTATGAATGGTGTAATTAAATTTTCTCTCTCTAACATTTCTGAATTAATATAAATTTATATATATAATTAATATATATATTATATTAATATCATGAAAAAATTTCTATAGATGATGTTAACATTTTCAATGAACAATTATCAATACCATCAAGAAAAAAATACATGAAAAATTAAGCAGTTATTTTCTTAAACAATGATATTAATAATGAATTTTTATTAAATAGGTGGAAAATTATTATAAGTAAATCATATATAATATGATATATATTATTATGGTTTTGATATATATATATATATATAATTAATCTATATATATTTTACAATAGGGTCAAAGACATATGAATAAAATCGAACCTGATGTAATGGTTTATTTCACAATCGCATCATTATTTTTTATTGTAAAAGTTAATTATTCTACAGGAGTATTATTTGATCCCTAAATCATAAACCAAATTTATTTTATTTTCCTATGTTATTTTCTAATATTTTTTTCTTCAATTTATCTTCCACTTTTTATGTAATCCTGATACCAAAATAATGTTCTACGGGTAACCATCCTTGTATTTTTTAACTCATTTTTGAATAATTTTATTACATGTCTACATTTATATTAACATTTATAAAATTAATATTATTATCATTATACAAAGATTTATTAAATATGTTTTTATCCATAATTTTTTTAGAAAAATGAATCAATACGAATCTTCTTATCATTTTCAAAATGAGGTATATTATAACCTTTTTTAAAAAGTGTGAGAGGAATATTTTACAACTTTTTTGATATAAATGATGTTTCCCATCAGATTAAACAATAATTTCATTCATTATTCATTAAATTTTTATAGGGTTTCGTTCAAATAAAATGCTCTCTTTAATATTTTTAAAATATCACAAAATATAAATAAGTGATTTCAAATTAAAAAAGGATATTTATTTAAATAAATATTCGAGTTATGTTTTTAAACTATTTTTGAAATAGCATGATTTTATAAAATAATAAAATTATGTTTGATATCATATACAATAGGAAACACTATGATTAGAGGAAAATATAACACCCCAAAACCTTATGATAATTTTTTTAGAAAATTAAATCTCTTAAAAATATTTAATTATAAAAAACACTATGTTTTCTTGAATTAAATATAAAGGACTGTTTACATTTTATTACACATATCCCTGATTTTATCATTTATTAAATTTAACATTGAGTTTATCTTGTGTTACACACGACACTCAGAGTGGCCATTTTTTCACCCAACACCGAGTTTAAACAAAATGAAAAATATTATTAAAATATTATTATATAATAACTAAAACCTATCCCTTATTTTTTTTGGGTTTTAACAGTATTATATTTATTTTTAAAATTATGTTTATCTTTTTTCTTGTAATAAAATAAGAATAATTTAGAAGAAAAAGAAATGTATTTTTGAAAACTATATTTTATTTGTAGAAGAAGGATTAGTCATGATCTACAAAAATAATTTAAAACTAATTATTACTATTTTTGAGTAAATGTATTTTTAAATAAAAATATAATTTTTGAACTAGTAATACTAAAAAAATTAGTGTTATATTTTGGAATTTTTCTGAAAAGATTCATTTTGTGATGAATAGTGAAAATATTGATTTTTTTTATAATAGCATTGTCATTTACATAATTTATAACATTAAAAAATATATTTATATTCATTTCAAAGAAAAATTAATTCAATTATGTATCCTTTAATTAAATTTAGGTTATTGGAGTCATTTTCATACAGATTTTTGATATAAAAAATATTTTATACTTTTCAGCAATTTCATATTAAAAACTCTCTTTCTCAAAATGCCTATGAGATTAATTCTAATTTAAATATTTCTGATTCTATGAATTTAATTTTAAAAAATAAACTCTATTTTTGGAATAAACATAATTTATAAATTCTAATATGTTCAATATTAATTTTGTGGAAAATGAACAGTGAATGCAGAAAGAATTAACTAATTATTTTTGGGTAAAACTTTGTTTACATAGGGGTTAAACAAAAAATTTAACTATAAACATAAATTATAAACATTCTTGAAATCATTATTTTGTATATATTTTAACTATTTCATGTCTTGTGTTTTAGTATTGTCTAATTTTTTTTACAATTCTAAAATGATAAAAATATGGGAGAACTAAATTAATTTCAAAAATACCAATTGTGGTCTCTCCCACACTTATAAAAACTAACCACATATCCTCCCTTCATCACACCTTCAAACTAAATTGGTTCAGTAACTCCTTGCCTAATTAAATTCCCAAATTCATTCCTCTAATCATAGAATCCTTAGTTTTGGAATAAATCCAACCTATGAAAACTTTTTGTTGAATCCTAAGAAGGATACCTGAAAATATGGTAATGCTCCCCAATGATCATATTTATTTAATTTCATTATACACATCATTAAATTATTATAAAACCATGATGATATAAAAAAATTTTTATATTAAATATATTATGAGGTTTTTATAAGGAGGTAATAACCTACAATAATCTCCTCATCCATTATATGGGTTATAAAATCATTGTTCGTTTGAATGGAAGACAACTTCCTTGTGAACTAAGGTTATTCGTTCTTCCATAACCACCTTTCATGGTTTTTAGGATGATGTATAATATATATATGTGTGTGTGTCTGTGTGTGTGAGACATTAATAACATATTTATACCTATTCATTCATTATATCACATATATATATATATATATATATTGTTACCTTCCAATCCATAGGAGAAATGATATTATTGCTCGTGTGTACAATGGGCTATAGTCAGTTAAAGCGACCTGATTCAACTTCCACTAATGCATCACATGGAAGGTGATAAATACATAGTTAATGATTATATCAAATATAATTGAAATAATTATTTTATTCATAACATATATATTTTTATTCAAATATAATATTTTATTTTCTTTCTTAACTATTCCCTCACTGAAAATCTAGAAATGCCGCTCATTGATATATGGTATCCTCGAAGTGGTGTGATTCTATTTTTTATGAACTCATAAACATAATGATATATGTAATTACATATAATTAAATATTACAGTATTTATTATATAATGATCACTATTTGATGATAAAATATTATTTACCTTCAATCTATATTGATCAAATTAAAATAGAAACATTACTCATATATACATATGACCTACCATCTCCATGCTCATAACGTTAGTTCATTTTTCATAACAATATTTCATGATTAATTTTAAAAGTTTTATTTATGTATAAATATTATAACTAATCAATTATAATTATTCTAGATATTTTAAAATAATGACCTATTTTACCATAGTCATCCTACCAAAATCGATTTTGGAAAATAATCTAAATATGGAAAAAGATCATACATAAACATAATTCATCATGTAATTATATAAAAAATATAATAAGTGAGCTAAAATTAATAATAAAAATTAAAAAGTTTCTAAATAGTGTAAATAATTAACATATTTTTATTATTCAGGAACACAAAAAAATATATTGTAATTCTAACTCAATGTAAATGACTTTATCTCATTTTCCATTCGCAAATAAATATTTTTATATTATACCATAATACTCATTTATGAGTTTTTTATACAACCCCTTTGACATGTTATATCAATAATATCAATATTATCAAATAATTTATAGTTATGTTGAATGTTATTCTTTCTTGGGGCATATGATCCAGTGATTTCCATAATGATATGGGACATTTCATTAAAAAAGGTACACTTTTTAATTTATCCTTCCAACTAATACTCTTCTATGTATATGATTATAAAATTATTTTATTAATGTTTTTATATAGAAATAAATGATTTAACAATGTACATTTTACATATCCCTTACTTAATTTTAATTGTTTTAAAAAATTATTTTTAACCTATTTGAACTGAAATGTTCAGACACAGGGAAGAATAAATGTTATATATTAAACAAACATTACAATAATGAATTTTAAGCTGCTATGGAAATTATTTGATATATGGATTACTTTTAAAGACATCATGTTGTCTTCCATAAAACCCCAATTTTTTTATTAGGTATTTTGGTATTGAAAATGGTATTTTAAAATCATGTGGTTTTTTTATCAAAATGTGTAGTTCATATGGGTTTAAAGGAGGTTTTCAAAGGGTATTATGGTGAAAGCGTTTTATTAATGACATAATACATGATTTTCATATGAAATGGGTGAGACTGATATGACATATATAAAGGGTTTATCATAATTATAGCTCACGGGTGGTCCAGATATATCTTACTGAAAGGGTTGATCCCTATTATAGCTCATAGAAAATGGGTTACCCTGATATATCTTATAATAATGTGTCAGCCTCATTATAGTTCTCTAATTCATTTTGTATTGATTATATTGGATATTTTCCATGTGGTTATTCAAATTAAAAGGGATTCAACTGTTTTTTATGAATATTATCATATGAGTCCCCTAAAGGGGTTTTAATTGATCTCTATGGGTATTATTGGTTTTTATTAAGAAAAACATGTGTCTACTTTTCATGTGAAATTTATTTGTTTCATATAATCAATGAAAATCAATGTAAAAGTTAAATTTCATATTAGTTTTACTACCCTTCACTGCACTAATGATTTTATATCTTTTTTTATGTCCCTTACATAACGTTTTGTGGTAATGCCACATTTAAAATATTTTTCATTATGTTTATGTACAGACAAACAGAAAGAAAAATTTAATTTGGATATCCTGGAGATTTTCCATTTGAAAAAATCATGCGATATTTTAAAAGAATTATATTATGGGAAAATGTATAATAAAAATACATTTTTATTTTTTATTTTATTATTTTTTAATGTATGATTTATGGTTAAATTATCTATTACTATAACCATAAAAGATCTTAAAAGTGAAAGAATGCCATTTTTTTCTAAAAATTATGATTTTGTAATTTTTAATTAAGGTTCGTTTTAGTTAGTATGAGCAGATGGTTTAGTCAACATTAGATGTTAGGATTGTTTTCATAACATACATTTGGAATATTTTACATTACCATTCATTTTAAATGATATAGAATTTTATGTTTACCATATTACTTCATTTAAAAAATGTCTATTCAGAATGAGTTTCTATAGAGTAAATTGTAATGTTGTAGAGGGAATGCACTGAGATAACATAACCTAAAAAATAAGCATCCCAATATGTTTGGAATTAGAAAGGAACTATTTTTTACCATGATGGACTAGCTAACACAAACATTAAATGGTGGTGGTATTCATTTTAGTGAATAACCTAATCTACCACGAAGGAACATGTCTATACGGGATCATTTCATGACAATACATCCACTATCATACATTAGATAATGTTAGCCCATGATGGAAGAAAGAGAGATCAATGTTATTTAAATGATATTTAATTTCTTGGGATGTTTATAACATTAATAGTTTACTGTATCCATTTATCGTTTTGATAGTGAAGTTGATCGATTGTGGTTATTTTTTAAGAATACTATGGAGAATAATTATACCGATTCATTTCGATGGGAAAAATTTAAGAATATTTTCTTTGAGATATATTCCTCTATGTTTTTTTAGATTTCAATGTAGAAAACATTCATGGAATCAATGAAAAATGAAAAATATTTGATGTCCACATATGAATAATTGTTTACATTGTTTTAAAATTACGATCCATGTTTTCTTTTGGGAAATTGATATTGAAATTAATAGATTTTACACCATATTAAAACAACCATGTAACAAACTTTGGATGTGTAAGAATTAAAAAGTTATGAGACAATTGATAATTTTCATGAGAAATTTTAGATGGAGTTATCCAAAAATTACATTCTATAAGATTAAAGGATTAATAAATGGTCAATGTGATAGTAAATATAGAATCAACCAACAATGAATCATTAAGGTAATCCATAAAAATGTTACAAGTATGGAAAAATAAATTTCTGTGAAATTTTGTCATGATATTGATGTTGTTAATATTGTGGTATGTTTCTCCATAAGGGTTATGAATGAAAAAAAAGATTCTTGTAAAATGTAAGAGTAAGATAACATATATCCAGTCAACTGTGAGATGTTTTATTTGAAACAAGTTGGGTGATTTTTCTGCTATTTTTCTGAAGATACATACTCACAGTGGAAGTCATCATGATTAGAGATAAAATGGGATGGAAAATAATTATATAATTCTACATTTAATGTTGGGACATCTAGTGAGGTCTTTAGAGCTCCTGGGAGATCCGTATTTTTTGAAAGTTGATCATAAGATCAATTTATTAGACACCACTACATTAATGTTTTATGTAGTGGAAGTAATTTGAGATATATTTTATCTTAGATTTTCATAGATAAAATAAGTATATATTTTAGTGGAAAATTTATTTAAAAAATAATTACTTTACATGATATATGAATAATTTTAAGGGTATTAATAATCATTAAGGTAAATATGATCATTATGTAACTTTTAATTATAGAAAAATAAGATTATTATACCTTGTGAAAAAATGCTTTACAAAAAAAATTGTAAAAAGGTTATTAAATGATTAATTATATTTCAAAGAAGTACATAATTTTTTTAGAATTACAGAAATTGATTCATCATTTTTTAGAAAAAGGACAACCCAAAATCGAGGTGAAAAACTGTCATATCAGACAATAATATAGGGATTGAACCCATGAATGAAGAACCATATGAATTTATATCCTACCACTTTACTATTTTATATCCTAGTTAATATGACATTTTTTAGTCAATCATTTTGAAAAATAAATATTAATGATGATCCAGTGTTGTTACTTTTGAGGTTTAGAGATTAATTTATTTTATTTCATGACATGTGATGCAAATTTTGTATTTTTAAATTTATTAGAAGTATATAGAATGATATGTCATTATTTAATGTATCATAGTATAAAAATTCATTTTTTGAGTAAATGTGGAATTTGAAATTGATCAATGAATATCCAAAGGATGAAATTGTGACTATGAAAAATAAATATATCAACTAAGTATATTTCCGTATATTCTTAGACTATAAAATAATTACTCCCATTAAAGAAAATTATCCTAAAACCAAATTTTATCATGTTACATTCATATCCAGTAAATTAGATTGTCTTTGATATCATCACAGTTTTATTGATTTAAGGACCTTAACATTCCATCAATCATTCATATTCTTATGAATAAAGAGAAAAGTAATTATCTATAATTATTTATGTTTTTATTCCTTTTCCAAATATAAACTTATCACTTATTTACTTCTATTTTAAAACATCATTATTTATTATTCCATATTAACTTTTAATTCACATTCTATTATATTAAGATAAAATTTTATCAACTTGTTTTGCGATGTGGGTTTTAAAAAGAAGTATTTTCAAATATAGATCCATTGATTATAAATATAATGTTAAAATTTTAAGGATGAAATTTATTTTAGGGAGGAGGATATAAATCATAGAGGATATAAAATAATAAAATCCTTTTTGATAACAAATGAGATATGTTACACGAATCTAAGAAGAAAATATAACACCATGATAATTTATAATATATTTATTTTTTAGTAAATTAAATATCCTAAATATATTACATTAATTGAAACACCAATATTATATTTCATTTTATGAAGATCAATGTTTAGATTGTGTTACACAAAACCTTGAGTTTTTCTTCCATTATATGCAACACTGATTTTATCTTATAATATAAGAAACACCCAGGTTGGATTACATTACTTGCATCATCATGTTAAAAAATAATCTGAAATGTTATTAAAATATTTTTATATAATTGTTATAACCTATAATTTAAATTGGAATCAATAAATAGTGTTAATTAAATTATGAAAAATATAGTTATTAACAAATTATTAATAAAATAATAACCATTTATAAAAAAAGAATGTTTTTTTGGAAAACTGTATTTATTTAAAGGAGGATTAGACAAGATTTGTGCACAAAATATAAAGATACTTTTTACAACATTTAGAAAATTTAAATGAAAAAATAAAATTATTTTTTGAAATCCTAATACCAAAATTATCATATGGTAATTATTTTTAATTTTTATGAAACGTCTAATTTTGTGATGAATAATGAAAAATACTGAATTTTAATTGAGAATGAATTTTATTTTTAATAAATAATTTTTATTAATTATATATTTAATTATATTTAATGTAACATTAGTTCAATTAAAAGTCAATTAATACAATTTAGTTAATTTTAATCATTTTCATATCAATATTTTAAATGAAAATAATGCAATGTTTTTAATATTGTCACATTCAAACCCATATTTCTCAGCAAGTCTGGGGAAATATTTTTTAATTAAAAATTACCACTTCATGAAATTTAATTTGGGAAAATGGATTATATATTAGTAATCATAATCATTTCTAATTTCTAATTGCTTCTAATTATGTTTTGATAAAATAAATTTTGAATGTAATGAAAATTAATTATTGCGGTTATGGTAATAATGTTCTTATTGGGGGGGGGGAACTAAAAACATAATGGTAAAAATGACCTATAGACATGTATAATAAAAATTTTATGACCATATTTATACCATGAAATTTGTATGGTTCTATAATGGTACATCTTGGATCCTTGTGACATATAAAGAACATGGGAGTACTAAATTCATTTATAAAATAATAAGTGCATCCTTTCCCCATCTTATAAAGGCCACCCCTATATTCCCTTATTGATACGTTAAAAAAAATTTATCAGAAAATAACATAAAAATTAAATTTCAATAATACCTCTTGTAATATGATATTTCTTATTTTGTATATAATTCCATCATATGAATGAATTTTGCAGAAACCAAAGTAGGATACCTAAAGAAGTGTTAAATTTTCTCGATGACTATCATTCTTTTATTTCATTTTATACCTCAATTTATTATTCTTAAATGATGATGATAAAATAATGTCATGACCCGCCCTCAGGGCCTGTGCTGTGACTACCCCAAGCTCGCCTCCCAAAGGCTAGGGGCTGGAAAATAGCACCAAGGCGTAATTCCCGATAAAAAGGGAAGGCATTGACTTTATGAAGTAAACAAACAAACATAGTAAGTAAGCAGAAGTAAACAATAAGTAAACAGAGTACAAGTAAGTTCGGAAAACAAATGGGCCAGAATACAAACCCAAACTGAAAGTAAAGTACAACTGAAAAAGGGAGTGCAACAACTGAAAATTAAATTCGCAACGTCGAGTCGTCCACTGGAAGTCCCACCTGAACAGTGGGTACAGATAGCCTCCACAGCTCCTCGGGTCCATCCGTCCGCTCTGTGTAAGTCCAGCCCAGTGGTCCACCTCCAGGTACCGACCTGCTCTGCAAGCCTCAACCACGATCAGCGCTGTCCGTCGTCTGAAACCAACACAACGTAGTGCGAGCGTAGCCCGTGCAGGGGTGAGTATACGCTACTCAATAGGGACCCCGAGACCCCCGAAGGTCTCCCTGAATCCAAAAAGGATAAACCACAAACAAAATATACAATCACGAAGTAATATCCAACACTACTTAGGTATATTCCCATACATATACCAAAGTAATTAGTCCAGTTTGACTCCAACATCCGAGCCCAAGTTTGATCACGTCCACACAAGATAGCACAACCAATCCACACAGGATAACACAACTCAAATCCAAAAGTCAATCATATCGAAGATAATGATTCAAAGTCAAGACTCAGCTCAAACCAGGATTTAATCATGATGTCGAAACCATAGCTGCTGGGGAAACTCTTCCTCTATTGAGTACAGTGAGCCTGCTTCTACAACCAAGCGCTTCCCATTAACCTTGGACTGTTGTAGTACTCCACATGTCGAGTAATGTGGGCCTGCTTCTACAACCAAGCGCTTCCCACCATGGTTCTGCCACTACAACCAAGCACTCCCCCTCATAGCCTCCAGAGGTACTCCTTCTGTTGAGTACCGTGGGTCTGCCGCTACAACCAAGCGCTCCTCCACCGTGGGTCTGCCGCTACAACCAAGTGCTCCCCCTTATAGCCTCTAGAGGTACTCCTTCTGTTTAGTACCACGGGTCTGCCGCTTTAACCATGCGCTCCCCCTCATAGCCTCGAGAGGTACTCCTTCTTTTGAGTACCACGAGTCTGCTGCTACAACCAAGCGCTCCTCCGCCGTGGCTCTGCTGCTACAACCAAGCGCTCCCCACTAGGCTCTCCGAAACACAACAAGTCGATCGATCACCAGTCGTCAAGTCTCACCCAGCTCTAGGGTTTCCATAAACAGCATGCTCATTCTGGGAGGGTCCACTCCACGAGCCAAGAGGTCGATACTCCAAGTATCACAAAGTTCCACGAAGAAGTTTCTCAAAGGACCGCCTCGTCATAGGGGTCTCAACGCAACAGACGGCGCGTCAATCGGATGCCCGGTCTGTGAGTTATTATCCTTTTCGTCCCAGGGGCCCGGTTGGTTTCGTGTGCGAACTAACCCGGCCGTATCTCAACTGTACCCTGAAATCTCATAGGTTATACTCATAGGGACCGTTTCTCAACGTGATCATCAATGCCGCTGACGGTTCATCAAACGGACGTCCGATCGGTAAGTTATCAGCTTTTTCGTTCCAGGGGCCCGGTTGGATTTCGGGTATAATCCAACCCATCCACTATCGAACTTCATCCAAAACACATGAGAAGTATTTCAAAAGTTCCGTCTCATCAAGAGGAATCCAACAAAGTCGACGACACGTCAATCGGACATCCGGAGCTCAAGTTATAACCGTTTCCGCTCCGAGGGCCCGGTTGGTTTTGTGTACGAACCAACCTAGACGAACCGAAAGTTCTCCTAAACCTTGAGTTAAATATACCGAAATGACTAACTCGATCCAATTATCACATCGCAACTGAAAATGCATCGATCGGAGGTTCGTAGCCCAAGATATGGGCAAAAGAACGAAAATAGTCCGAAAATGGGGGTTTCGGGCCCGGACCGACCCGACCTGAGACCCCTTGGGTCGGCCCGAACCAAGTCGACCCGACCAGGGTCCAGGCCCGACCCGGCGCGCTGGCACGGCCAGTGTGGCCAGATGGCTCGGCCGAAACGGCCGGGCGATTTGGGGGTGGGGGGGAGGCGTTGCCCCCCTGTTTAATGAAACGCGGCCCCCCACGTGGGGGACGCTCCTGCTTCCAGCCAGGGGTTTCGAACCCCTGGTTCTCCCCCTGACCGACCAGCCCACTCCGGCTGGCCGGCTACTGCACCATGGGACCGGCGCGGGCCGGTTCCCCTTCTCCGAAGCCGGTGGCCGGAAACCGGCCGCCGCGACCTTGGTCCGTCCAGCACGGCGTGACGGCGCCACGCCCCTCCGCCACGGCCCCGCTCCGGCCGAGGTGTTTTTGGGATTCTCAGGCGTGGCGCGACGGTGCTGTGACCTTGTTTGACTTCAACGGCGCGGCGCGGCGCGACGGCGCCGCGCGTCCTTGCCGCATGATCCTGCGCGGTGCGACGACACCACACCATCTCCGTTCCAAACCACAACAAGGTTAATCAACATAATCAAGGGAGGAGGGTCGGCCGTGTTTGTGCGGTCCGGCCCCCTCTTGTTAATTGATAGCAGACAGTACAATTGAAATGAGGAAAGACGACGGAAGAATTCACGAATAAAAACAATAAATCCCATACCTCGTCGTATTCGTTGAGCGAAGGTTCGTCGCGGAAGAAGGCGTCGCGGAAGGGGAGGGTCGTTGGCGTCACGGTACATGGAATCACGTCGTCGATATCCGAGGAAGGTGTCTCTCACCGTCGTCCGTCGTCGGAGGTCGGCGTTCTTCATCGGCGGCGGTGCGTTCTTCGTATTCTTCAGCGAAGAAGAACTTCAAGCCTTGAGAAAATTCTTCCAAGCCTCTCTCAACAAGCTCACAACCATAATAAAATAAGTGTTTCTCTTATTTTATTTCCCATGCCAAGAGTTTTGAAATTCAAAAACAAATCCATCAATTAATTTAATTAATTGAAATGTTTAAACCACCCTATTAAAAGAGGCGTTTCATAATAGATAAAAGTAAGGGTTGAATTTCATTTAAAGGGGGGTGCGGGTGCGTTACTTAATTAAAGGAGGGGGGTTGAAAAAAGTGGGGCTCGTGTGGTCCCCACCCCACAAATATCCCACCTAGTGGAGTTTGATTTAGTGGGTCCCACTCCAATCACTTACCTTAGGTTAAACAACTTTAAATAAAATAAAAATCAGCCGCACCATTTTTATTTTATTCCTTTACATAACCCAAAAATTTAATAACCAAACCCAAGAAAAACCAACTCCGGAAAATGTGTTTCTAAGCAATTACCGGAACTGCGATTCCATAGGTGCCCTCAGAATTCGATTCTGAGCATCGGTTTAAAAGTTAGGAAAACCCACTCGTTCGTTTACTGAACGTACCCGAGCCAAAATTTGGCAAATGATTCCAGGCACACCGGGCCTCAGAATCAGGTGCCGTCCGAAACTGAATTCTTGTAAAATCCAAAAGAAAATTAAGAAAAAATTTCCTTTAATTTTACGGGTCTTTACATTACTCCCACCTCAGGGCTTTACGTCCCCATAAAGCTATAACACAAACTAGGGAAACAAAAGTGGTACTGAGCACGCATCCGAGCCTTCTGCTCCCATGTGCTCTCCTGAAGGTTCTCGTACTGCCAGTGAATGTGCACCCAAGGAATTGACCGTATACGTAAGATCCACTCTTTTCAATCCTTGATCCCCACTGGAACCTCCGTGAATGTTTCCCCATCGTCAATGTCCAGCTCCACATGGTCGATGACATGCGCCGGGTCCTGCACATATCTCCTCAGTTGAGATGTGTGGAAGATGTCGTGCACCCAGTGCAACTGAGGTGGATTGGTCAAGCGGTAAACCACATTGCCTACCCTATTGAGGACCTAGAAGGGTTCAATGAAGTGCAGAGACAACTTGACACCCCATCCAAAACTCCATAACTCATGTCGAGGTGAGACCCGTAGGGAAACGTAGTCGCCATCCTTGAACTCTCGTGGTCTCCGCCTCCTGTCAGCACATGACTTTTGCCGGCTCCGAGCTATCCTCTTCCACTCTTGGATGACTTGGACCTTTTCTGGTCCTACAAGAGCTGCTGAGATTTCTTCTTTGCCGATAAGAGAAATCCGGCCTCATCCCCTGGATGAACCACATTCTTTTCCTAATACAGTCAATCCCGACATGGATGATACTAATCCATACCAAGGATGAAGTCGTAAGGCCTCGACGTTACTACCAAGAGATCCAACCGTTACTCTCGCCTCCAAGGGTTGAGTCACACTGTCGGCATCAGTGTGTGGTCACTGGGTCTCCTCTAGTAAGTATCTCAAAGTGAGGGTCAAGTCAACAGTTTTTAAATCGGAACCTCTTAGTAACAACATAAAGAGATGATAGTAAGGTAAACGCCACAAGAAAGGTGTCTTTTATTACTACAACTCAATGTACAAAGACACAAAGATTTTACAAACCAACATCAACCAAGCATGAAGAAACATGAACAAAAGTCTCCAGGTCTGGAGCTAGTCCCGCTCCTGTCCATCTTCTCCCGGAGCTCTATGATCGTAGGCCTCAGCTGCCAAAAGCTGAGCTCTCCCATGTCCACCTGTTCCTTGCGGTCGGGGTGGACCTCCTGGTGGTGGTGGTGGCAACACCTCGAAGCGTCGTCCACCTCCAGCTACATGGCTAGCTCCCCTGCCACGGTCTATTGCACCATGCGGTCCGCCTCGATCAAACCTCTGCCTCTGCCTGGGAGGTCCTTCGTTTATCTGCTGATCATCTGTATGGTGGTTCAGACAGTCACGAGCCATGTGACCAACCCCACCGCAGGAGTAACACTGTCCGCTCATGGTATGTCGTTCTCCTCCCCGGGTGCCTCGCACAAACGATCCTATGTCATGCGGTCGACCACCTGTAGGTCTAGTCCTTTTGGACCTCTGCGTCATCTGTCTACTGCCCGCTGCAGAAGACTCTGTCGCATGCCGGCTAGTGGTGGGTCCTGCTGCTGGAGACTGCTCAGCAAGGAAACTATCTACTAGGAGTGCTCGCTTCAACACCCCTGTCTGCGTTGGGATGATGTGAGAAACAACTGAAGCTATGATCTCTCGCCTGAGCCCCTGATCGAAGGTTTGGGCCCTGAAGAATGGGTCTCGTACCATGTCCGTGGAATAGTGTGAGAGATCAATGAACTTCGCTGAGTACTGGGCCACGGTCATGCTGCCCTGCCGCAGCTCTAGTATCTCTTGGATGCGCACCACACAGAGGGTGGATGGGATGAACTCCAAGCGGAAGATGCTCTCAATGTCTGTCCACAGGAGAGATGCCTCGTCGTGAACCTAGAGCATCAAGCTCCACCATCTGCCTGCTGTCGCGTGCAGGAGACTCACTGTTAGGATCACCATGAGGTCTGCTGGTGTCCCTACCAAACGGAATACTCGTACAACTGCCTCCAGCCAATCCTCAGCTGCCTGAGGGTCCGTCTCCCCACGGAACCTAGGTGGTCGCTGACGTTGAAACTCGTACAGCGCACTAAGGCGACGTGCACCATCAGCGGCTGGGGCTGGTAGCATCAGTGGCTCGGGGGGTAGAGGTACTGCCAGTGCCTCTGTTGTCAAAGGGCCCTGCACCGAGGCCTTGTCGCTCGGTGGGCTGTCGTCACGCACAACGCTCAGAACCCTAGCTGGCTGCCATCGTGGGGACATCCTGAAAAGAAACAGGTGTGCCAAGATCAAACAATATACCTGGTGATATGACACAAGTAATCACAAAGAAAACCTTTAAAACACACACACAATCAATGTTTTCATGCATTGAGTCAAAAATTGGAAATCAGGGTCCTGGTGTACGGATACGTCAGCCGCCGCACCAACACTGGACTCCCTAGACTGATTAACCACACTCAATACCCTTAACACTATTGATTCATATGGAAGAAAGATCAGAGTCCAGAGTTATTCGGTAGAACTGAACTCCTCTAATACCAATTTTTCACGACCCGCCCTCAGGGCCTGTGCCGTGACTACCCCAAGCCCGCCTCTCAAAGGCCAGGGGCTGGAGACTATCACCAAGGCGTAATTCCCGATAAAAAGGGAAGGCATTTCCTTTATGAAGTAAACAAACACACATAGTAAGTAAGCAGAAGTAAGAACTAAGTAAACAGAGTACAAGTAAGTGCGGAAAACTAACGGGCCAGAATACAAACCCAATCTGAAAGTAATGTACAACTGAAAAGGGGAGTACAACAACTGTAAAGTAAAGCGGAAACGTCAAGACGTCCACTGGAAGACCCACCTAAAGGGTGGGTACAGATAGCCTCCACAGCTCCTCGGGTCCAGCCGTCCGCTCCGTGTACGTCCCGCCCAGTGGTCCACCTCCAGGTACCGACTTGCTCCGCAAGCCTCAACCACGATCAGCGCTGTCCGTCGTCTGCAACCAACACAATGTAGTGCGGGTGTAGCCTTTGTAGGGGTGAGTATGCGCTACTCAGTAGGGACCCCGAGTCCCCCGATGGTCTCCCTAAATCCACAAAGGATAAACCACAAAGGAAAGATACAATCACGAAGTAACATCCAACACCAATTAGGTATATTCCCATACATATATCCAAGTCATTAGTCCAGTTCGGCTCCAACATCCGAGCCCAAGTTTGATTACGTCCACACAGGATAGAAAAACCAATCGACACAGGATAACACAACTCAAATCCACAAGTCAATCATATCGAATATAATGATTGAAGGTCAAGACTCAGCTCAAACCAGGATTTAATCATGATGTCGATACCAAAGCGGCTAGGGAAACTCTTCCTCTATCGAGTACAGTGAGCCTACCACTACAACCAAGCGCTTCCCATTAACCTTGGACTGCTGTAGTACTCCACCTATCGAGTACTGTGGGCCTGCTGCTACAACCAAGTGCTTCCCACCATGGGTCTGCCACTACAACCAAGAGCTCCCCCTCATAGCCTCCAGAGGTGCTTCTTCTGTTGAGTACCGTGGGTCTACTGTTACAACCAAGCGCTCCTCCTCCGTGGGTCTGCTGCTACAACCAAGCGCTCCCCCTTATAGCGTCCAGAGGTACTCCTTCTGTTGAGTACCACGGGTCTACCGCTACAACCAAGCACTTCTCCACCGTGGGTCTTCCGCTACCACCAAGCGCTCCCCCTCATAGCCTCCAGAGGTACTCCTTCTATTGAGTACCGCGGGTCTGCCACCAAAACCAAGCGCTCCTCCACCGTGGCTCTTCCGCTACAACCAAGCGATCCCCACTGTGCTATCCGAAACACACCGAGTTGATCGATCACCAGTCGTCAAGTCTCAGCCAGCTCTAGGGTTTCTGCACACAACATGCTCGTTCCGGGAGGGTCTACTCCACGAGCCAAGAGTTCGATACTCCAAGTATCACAATGTTCCACGAAGAAGTTTCTCAAAGGACCGCCTCATCATAGGGGTCTCAACGCAACAGACGACGCGTCAATCGGATGCCCGGTCTGTTAGTTATTATCATTTTCATCCCCGGGGCCCGGTTGGTTTCGTGTGCAAACCAACCCGGTCGTATCTCAAATGTACCCCGAAATCTCATAGGGTATACTCAAAGGGACCGTTTCTCAATGTGATCACCAACGTCGATAACGGTTTGTCAAACAGACGTCCGGTCGGTAAGTTATCATCTTTTCCGTTCCAGTGGCCCGGTTGGATTTCAGGTACAATTCAACCCGGACACTATCCAACTGCGTCCAAAACTCATGCGAAGTATGCCAAAAGTTCCTTCTCATAAATAGGAATCCAACAAAGTCTACGACATGTCAATCGGACGTCCGGAGCTCAAGTTATAAGTGTTTCTGCTCCAAGGGCCCGGTTGGTTTTGTGTACGAACCAAACCGGCCGAACACATATTTCTTAGAAACCTTGAGTGTAATATACCTAAAAGACCGTCTCGATCCAAGGATCACATCGCAAATGACAGTGCGTCGATCGAAGGTCTATAGCCCAATATATGGGCAAAAGAACGAAAATTGTCTGAAAATGGGGGTTTCGGGCCCGGACCGACCCGGCACGAGACCCCCTGGGTCAGTCTGAACCGGGTCGACCCGACCCGGGTCCGGGTCCGGCCCGCTTGGGCGCGGCCCGGCCTGGCGCACTGGCGCGGCCAGCGCGTCTAGGTGGCTCGGCCGAAACAGCCGAGCGGTTTGGGGGGAGGCGATGCCCCCCTGTTTAATGAAACGCAATCCCCCCCCCCCCACACGTGGGGGCCGCTCCTGCTTCCAGCCGGGGGTTTCGAACCCCCAGTTCTCCCCCTGACCGGTCGGCCGGCTGCTGCACCACGGGACCAACGCGGGCCGGTCCCCCTTCTCCGACGCCGGCGGCCGGAAACCGGCCGCCGCTCCCTGCTCCGCCGCGGCCCCGCTCCAGCCGCGGTGTTTTCGTGATTCTCTGGCGCGGCGCAATGGCGCCACGACCTTGTTTGACTTCAACGACGAGGCGTGACGGTGCCACACGTCATTGCTGCATGATCCCGTATGGTGCGACGACACCGCGCCATCTCCGTTCCAAACCACAACAAGGTTAATCAACATAATCAAGGGAGGAGGGTCGACCGTGTTTGTGCGGTCCGACCCCCTCCCGTTAATTGATAGAAAGCGGTCCAATTGAAATGAAGAATGATGACGGAAGAATTCACGAATAAAAACAATAAATCCCCTACCTCGTCGAATTCTTTGAGCGAAGGTTCATCACGGAAGAAGGTTTCACGGAAGGAGAGGGTCATTGGCATCACGGTAAATGACGTCGCGTCGTTGATCTCCAAGGAAGGCGTCTCTCACCATCGTCCGTCGTCGGAGGTCGGCGTTCATCATCGGCGGTGGTGTGTTCTTCGCTTTCTTCGGCGAAGAAGAAGAACTTCAATCCTTGAGCAAATTCTTCCAAGCCTCTCTCAACAAGCTCACAACCATAATAAAATAAGTGTTTGTCTTATTTTATTTCCCATGCCAAGCATTTTGAAATTCAAAAACGAATCTATCAATTAATTGAATTAATTGAAACGTTTAAACTGCCCTATTAAAAGAGGTGTTTCATAACAGATAAAAGCAAGGGTTGACTTTCATTTAATGGGGGATGCAGGTGCGTTACTTAACTAAAGGAGGGGGGTTGAAAAAATGGTGCTCGTGTGGGCCCCACCCCAAAAATATCCTACATAGTGGAGAAGGATATAGTGGGTCCCACTCCAATCACTTAGCTTAGGTTAAACAACTTTAAATAAAATAAAAATCGGCCGCACCATTTTTATTTTATTCCTTTACTTAACCCAAAAATTTAATAACCACACCCGAGCAAATGCAACTCCAGAAAAGGTGTTCCTAAGTAATTATCGGCGCTGCAATTCCATCGGTACCCCCAGAATTCGATTCCGAGCACCAGTTTAAAATTTAGGAAAACCCGCTTGTTCATTTACTGAATGTACCCAAGGAAAACTTCAGAAAATGATTCCGGGCACACCGGGCCTCGGAATCACGTGCTGTCAGAAACTGCATTCTTGAAAAATCCAAAAGAAAATTAAGAAAAAATTTCCCTTTAATTTTACTGGTCTTTACAAATAAACCTAGTATAATATATATATATTTTATTTTTATAGTATTTTAATGAACTAAATCCATCTCCACTTCCATAAAATTGGTTACAAAATCATCATTGTTGTGTACAACATTCTACCGCCTGACGAACTGATATCATAAGTTTTTCCACTACCACCTCTCACGGTTAAGTATGATGATGGACATGAAGAGTATTTATGATATTTATAATAAATTTATACATATAGAGTCATTATATATATATATATATTTACCTTCTATGTTTTAGGTGAAACAATAACTTCAATCATTTGTACTAAAGACGGCTTGCGAAACATTGTGATTGTTCTTTAACTAACAATTTAAATGGAAGGTGATAAAGATATTGATAATTATTTTATGTGATACAAAGGAAAAAATTATTATATTAATGAAATATTTAGCATCATGTATGTATAATATAAAATTTTCATTCTTACCTTTTCTCTCATAGAAGAAGTGATAACGTCTTTCATGGACATGCAGACTACCACCTCCTCGATGAGATGTGATTATTTTTTTCATCACCAACTAAAAAAAATGATATATATGAGGATATGTAATAAAAATATTATTGTATTTGTGATATAATTATATTTCACTAAAAATAAAATATTACTTATCTTTTTTCTGTAGTGATCATTGAAAAATGAAAACGCCATACATCCATACGTTTGACCTACATTCTCTATCATCTTAACATTAGTTCATTATTCATAACCATAATTCATGATTGATTTAAATATTAAAATTTACGAAAAAATATTATAATTATTTCATGATAATTATTCTATATATGTTTAAATGATAACATTTTAGACCATATTCAACCTACCAAAATCAATTTTGACACATAGCCAAATATGGTAAAAACATACAATGTAAACATAATTTGTAAAGTAATTATATAAAATAGTGTAAGAACTAAAATAAAAGAAATATAATACATGAAAATGATATCAAGAAATTAATTATTTAATATATGTTTATTGTTAAGGAATATGAAGACACATGTCATAAGTCAGACTAAAGGTAAGTGACTTTGTCTAAATTTTCATTCACTAAGGCATTTTTTGATATAAAAAACCTATACTCTTTTAAAAGGATAATATATTTCTCCTATGATACTTTATATAATTAATTTCACTATTATCATTTTATTTATTATTTTTTTAAAGTTATTATTTCATGGGGATTAATATTCAAATATTTCAATGTGATAAGGGATTTTCTTTTTAAAATTTCCCCTTTTAATGTTTTCCTTCCTAATATTCTAGTTGGAAGTATATAATTTTATAATGATATTATGAATGATTTTATATTAACATAAATGGATTTATAATCAAAATTTTATCTATCTTTTAAATTATTTCAATTCTATTCAAAAATGAATCTTTTTATATGTTTTATATAAACAATTTTATCAAATAAAAAAGGAATGTTCTATTCTTAATGTACACAATGACAATGAATTGTAAACAATTGTGAAAAGTATATTATTTATATATTCCTTTGAAATATTTCATTTTCATACAATAAAACCCCCTCTTTCACCTTTTTTGAGTATATCTATATTGAAAATGTGTTTTGAAAAATAAAAGGAAATTTTTATAATAAATTGTTTTTCAATTGAGTTTAAAAGTGTTTTCAAAAGGGTTTTTTGGTGAATGTGTTTTATTATTGATATGTTACTTTAGAATTATATAAAATGGGTGAGCTATATATATATTATATGAAGGTTGGATACAAATTATAGATCATTGTTTGGCTCAATATATATTACAAAAATAGTTGGTTCCCATTATAGCTCATGAAGAATAGGTGATCCTAATATAGATTATATGAAGTGCGAGATCCATTGTAGCTCTCCAATGCATTGGGTAAATATTATACTATAATTTTGTTATTTGGGTATTCCTATAAAAATAATTTTTACTTTTCTTATGAATATGATTATCTATGTCACCCGAAATGGTTTTTAATTTTTTTGTTATGTGTTTATAAGGCATTCTTTACGAAAAACTTATGTGTGTTTTTTATGTGAGGATTTAAAATTTCATAGGATCAATAAAAATTGAAGGTGATGATAAAAATATTATTATTACTAGTTTTCATTCGAATAATGGTTTAATTTATTCTTTTATGTGCCCTACTCGGATTTTAATGCTCATAAAACATTAAAAATGTTTTACACAGGGTTTAAATATAGCCAAGGGAAATGAAAAAGTAAAGATAGAAGTCATGATGATTTTCCATGAAGGTAAATAATAATTTATATTAAAAATATTATATTATGGGAAGGATGGATACTAATCAAAAGTATCAAATCTGTATTTTATGGATTTTTAATGTATTAGTTATAGACTAATTCTCTAAACCTAAAAAGATCCTCTAATTGAATGAAAGTAAATTATTGAAAAAAAACAAGATTATATATTTTTTAAGGTCAGGTAATTATAATATTATTCTATATAATCATCCATTTTTGAATATTTTGTGATGGATATAATCAACTGATACGAACCACGATATTTATCTGGATTTTTTATGGTCAGATATATTGGGGAAGCTATTGATATTCAATATGCCAGTTTCTTCAATATTAATAGTTATTGATTTTTAAGTAATATTGAAAAATTTGAATGATATATTCATATGAGGAATTAATTTTATTATTTATATGATGGGTGGGTATTAGAATTACAAATACTATATTATAATCGGTAAGCCTCAAGAGGAAAACTAGATAGGGTATTCATAGAAGGCCTTACTAATTATATAAGATGTCTAAGAATGAGGCCTCAATGTTTTGTTTCAGATGTCTTTAATTATGCATTAGATAATTATAAAATCAGTTATAGATGTACTTGTTATTATTTTATTAATTATATTATCCATGGATACATTTCAAGATCATGTATACACATACTCAATTATTTGAGTATAATTTTTCCTACAACATTATTCATTCATTTTTAGCTTTCGATGCACACATACCCTTACTGAGCATCTAATTTCACATCTTTATTATGTTTACTTTACATAGGTATCCGAGAAGTGTATTATGATTTATAAGATGGGATATTCTAAAGGAAAAAATAGTGTTGTAAAAAAAAACTATTTTGATTTTTATTTTTTCAAATATAATGTTAGATTCAAGTTTGTATATAGTTTTCCAAGACTACAAAAATATTAGATCCTATAGTATACAATCAATTGTTTCTAATAAAATTTTAATAGTTAAACCAAAAACTCTTGGATACTTTGTTAGGGGTCTTTATAATCTATTCATGTTAATGTTCATCACCTCTTCCAGTAAAGAAACTCATAATGTTCCATTTTAATTCTAGATTAAAAAATTTATTATATGAGAATACTACTAGGGGAATATTTTGATCCCAATATCCTTGGAATTATAAAGTACATGATCTCAGTAGTCCAATATTTTTTGAATGGTTACCTCAGTCTAACCATATCTCTTAGGGTGATAAGTAGTATTGAAACTCATCTCTATATCTAACCCTTGCTGAATGATTACCTAGAACCTCAACGAAAACCAAACTTATTGATAAAATACAATGGAAAGTGGAAGTCCATAGAGTATATCCACATTTATTATATATATATATATATAATTATAAACATGGGAGTTAGTCAATAGAGATTGTTTCTTTGAAATAAATGATATTAATTGACTTTTTATAGTGATTGACTACCACCCAAATGACATTATTTCTTTTATATGTTTTTAAAGGTTGGGGACATAGCCTTATTTTATTATTAATCCAAAGACCTTTTTTTATTGGGTAGAGGGAGACCCATTACAAAGATAGAATTCCCAAGGGAATGTGGCCTCAATACTGGGCTTCAAAGCCCATTTTTGGCCTAAAGGGTCCATAGGAGAAAAGCACTGCTATAATACTGGGGCTTCTACAGTACCTACTACAGGACCACGACCACTATAGTTCCTACTATAGTGCCTCCATCGCTATAGTGTCACTGCTTCTACAGTTCCTCCACTGCTATAATATTACTACAATACCCTACTATAGTGATCCTACCATACTTGAAAATTCATTCCTTCCCAAATTCGATCCCGGGTTCTTTATATGACAAGCAAGAGCCTATACCACTTGGGTGCATACACATTATCCCTTTATATGTCATATGATGTCATACAAAGTAATTCCATATAATAGTTTTCCAATTTAAATTATGGTATTTTGAATTGTTTCACCATAACTTTAGACATATTACATTCATCATTGAATTGTTTGAATACAAGTAATTAAGATACAAAATATGCACTTTCCATCTTCATGTTATCCCACTAAATGTTTTTCCTCACATCTCAATACATAATAGTGCTTCCTAGATGAATAGAGAAGAATAAGATATGAACATAATACGAAGCTTCCATCATTAGTTGTATTGTTATGTTTCACATATCTGGGTTCCAAATCTTATAAATCAATAATTGGAAATGTTATACTCTCTAATGTCCACTACCTTCCTTTCTAGATTCCATTGAATTTTATTTCTTTTTGAACCTCTCTTGAATCAATGGTTGATATTTATTTGGGGAATATTTGATAATGAACCTTTTATGATTACTATGAACATCGTTTTCATGTATATGAATATTGTATCTCATTCAATTATCATCATTCATATTGTTTCATGATCATTTTTCCTCAATGAAACTTCTATAATATTTTCTTTCCCTAGATGTTAAAAGATTATGTAATGACATAAAAATTGATCAATGAAAATTTTAATATTATAATTATTTCTATAGTATAAATAACATAAAATCATATAAGTAACCAATAAAAATATTTTTAAATAATGAATATATGAATTAAATGGTATTTCTAAAAATTAATGAACATATACTAATGGAATAGTAAATTGTCATTTGAAATAGTAATATGAATCTTATAAATGTTAAACCATATAAAAAATTATAATCCCACAAATAAATATATATATAAAAATTATTCATATTATAAATGAAAATATTATTTATTTATATCATTGAATAAGTAACTAAATGTTTTAAAAATATTAAATTAAGTATTGATATTTTGGTGAATCATAATTGTTTATTTATAATTTTATCATTATTATAACGATTAAAAATAGGATAGATTTTCAAAAAATAAATTCATGAATTGGTACATTATTAACTTATGATTATAATATAATTTTTTGAGACCTTAATTCCTTTCTCAATGTGTCATATAATTAGTTATAATTTTAAAATCTTTATTTTTCGAGTAAATGATGATTTTAATAAAAAATAAAATTCACTATATATAAGAAATTATTTTGGAAAAAGGGAGTCCATTTTATAATTCTACATATAAACAAAATTAATGGGGTGATTGTTTTCTTATATTTCTAAATTAATTTAATTTTTGTGGATAGCGAAATAATGTAATTTACAAAATAATCATAATTCATGAATTATTGATTCATGGAAGACATAAGAATGATGTAAGAACCATTATATTGAAATCACATGAACTAGTTACTTTATTTAGTTACAAGTATAAACACTATTTATTATCTTCATAAAAATAATAAAATAATTATTTGAATAAAAAAGTCACCGCTATCCTCCACTATAAATACCACCCCTCACCACCTCTTCACCTCACACCCATTTAGACTTGATTCTTGTAAAATTTATTCCCAATAATATCCCAAAACTATCCCTCTTATTCTATAATCCTTTTTTCTCCTAAAAAATATATATCCTTTTTCCCAAAGGAGGTTCTCAAGTATATGAACTTCAAGAGGTAAAACCTTATTCTGTTTTATTTAATTTCTTTTTAAGTTATTTTATTTTCTTGTATTATCCTCACCTACCCTATTCCAAGTTGAATGATAACTAAAATATCATTTATATACTGTAATTATTTCATTTTAATGAATGATCCTTCATTAAACTCACTCCTTTATCTCTTTTAATCTATATATGAAAACATCACCCATGATGTGTCAATTTACTAACATCGTGGATGATGTATTTTCATTTTCCATTACCACCTTCAAGGCTGGTAATAAAACCATTTTTATGAATAATTAAGATTCTAATATATGTATTATATACTATTTTATGTTCTATAAATAACATATATAAATAATTTTAATTAACAAAATGAATCTAGTTTGTGATGATTGAAAAAACAGAAAAATAATCCCAACGATTACCACTAATGTTTTATCTAATGATTATTACCTATAAAATATAAAAAATGATATAAATAAGAATTTAATATTATATAATTTCATTAATTACAGATAATTTCAATCCTGGTCAACTATTTCATTTTACAAGATCTTCCATACATGAATACAAGTGAACACCTCATGAAAACCCACAAAACGAACGCTCCAAAAAAATAAAATTGTTTCTTATAACTCATCAAAAGGCCATAAATGAACATAACTAAATTATAAAAAATAAAATCAATTTATAAAGTGTTGTTAATTAATTAATTATTGGATTCAATTTTATTATCCATGACATTGATTACAAGTGAAGAACCCTTTTGGACGTAAAGAAACATATTCTACCTAAACAACCATTTTTCCTTCAGGTAAATTTTTCTATTTATTTACTCCAGTGTAATACTTATTTATTTTTTTACATATTATAAATTATGTGTATTTGTTCCATACCCATGTACCCAAGTAATATAATCCTTATTTTATGGGGAAAAAAATTTTTCTAAAAAGTTTTCCTTCTCGAATATTCCTGAGAAACAATCCCGATTAAAGGGAACTTCTTGATTTCTTACCCATTTTCAACATTTACTCTATAATAAATTTTTAGGAACCATTATTTTTTATAAAATCGCATATTTTATCATGAAAAAATGTCATGGTTAAATTATGGTTTTATATAAAAAATTATTCCTTTCATATTTAAATGATCTTTAATATTTTTCTTAAACTACACTAAAATGTTTTATTTCTGATGTTTCCTAAACACTATATTTACATATTTTCTATATATTTTGACATAACATATAATGATATCTGGGTAGGTCCATAATTAATTTATAGGTATGATTTAAATCCATTATTTCATGATAAGAACTATGATATTCCGTTCTGTTATTTTTTTAACATGGTTATGATACCTAATTCTTTTCATGGGTAACTATAATGTTTTTGTTTGATTTCTTATGTATGATTATTCTTATGGAACAAAAATTAATGATCATGTTATGATGGGTGTTCCTAGAAAGTTATTTAACACATTTGGTAATTTTTAGTCCCATGAGACGTCATGTGCATTGGTATTCATGGTTAACATTGACTCATAATCTATGTGCAATAGTCTTGGTTGTTAGCCTTAACTCGGGCTCTATGTGCAAAGGTCATGGTGGTTAACATTGACTTGTTATCATTTATATACAATGGGCACTGAATCATTATTATTTCATGTTTTATATTGTTTCCACACCTCCAATGATACCATAATTACATATGTTATTCTTTTTTATGTATATTCATGCCTTTTATGTCGTCAAGTTATGCCTTATAACCCATGTGTTATGATTTATTCATATGATTGTTACCTTAAAAGTATTTTTATCTTATCCCATGGTTCTTTTATTATATAGGTTATCTTATGAATATATAAGGGTTCAAAGGATGTTAGGATCTCATTATAGAGTTTAAATTGAAGGTTATTTTTTGTCCCATGTTTTTGGTTTTATGTGCCTAATGATTCAAAGACACTACACAATACAATATTTGGTTGTAATTGATGGTTAACATCCTATAATAATATTAGTAAAAGGCTGGGTCTGTTATAGTTTGTATTAGGAAATGGTATAATTATTATTTTTATACTAGGACTAGATCACTTTAGTAAAACCCCTAAGGATAATTCTATCACCATGGTTAACCAAGACTGAAACCTAGAAAATCTGATGTTTCAATATAAATTTCCTTCATATATTTATCATTTTATATAAATCCATCCTTTTTATATTTTTATTATGTAATTATTGAATACATACTTAAATTTATTTTATTTTTTTCTAATTAATGGATAGAAATAATAGAAGTACACTCACCTATTTTCCCCTTAGTTTATAAATTGAAATTTTGAGGGTGAAATTTCATAATTGGGTAAGAATGTAATTAACCAACCTTTTATCCTCTAAAATTACCTTATTATAATTATTTCATATAGTATAAGTCACTTAAAATCACATAATCAACACAAAACAATCTTTATAAATATATAATGATTGAAATAAAGGTTATTTCAAGAAATAAATGAACATATACCAATGGAATAGTAACTTGAACTTTGAAATAGTAATATGAACCTTATGGATAGTAAACTAAAAAATAAAATAGTAAACTCAAAAATTAACGTATATTTAAAACATCTTCATATTATAATTGAAAATATTATATAATTACATCATAGTATAAGAAATTAGATGTTTTGAAAATGTTATATTAAGTATTGATATTAATTTAAAAAATTATTTTTTATATATCATTTTATAATTATTATAATGATTTAAAATAAAATTTATTTCCCTAAAATATATTAATGAAATATTTTTTTCTCATAATTATAAGATAAGTTTTTAGACCTTAATTAAATTATCAAAGTGTTATAAAATCAATTATAAATTTAAAATCTATACTTTTTGAGTAAAAGATGATTTTAATTAAAAATTAAAATTTTCATATTTATATAATTATATTCATAAAATATAGTCCATTTGTGAGTTATACAAGTCAAAAAATGGATAGGTTTAATTTAATGATTTTCCTAAAATAATTGATTTTTTGTGAATAGTGAAATACTTTAATTTATGATATAAGTTAAATAAATGAATTATTCAGTCATGGATGATGTATGGATGATGTATAAACAATTTTTTGAAACTCACATTAATTAGTTACTTTATTTATTGATAATAGTCAACACTATTTCTTGTATTGATAAAAATTATAAAATAATAATCACCCCTCTCATCTACTATTAATATCACCTCACACCACCTCTTCACATCACACCTATTAAGACTTGAATATTATCCAACTCATTCCAAATACCTTATAGAACCTCTAACCCCACATATATGAACCTTTGGTCTCAAAAAATGACCAATTCCTTTTCCCTAAGGAGGCTCTCAATAAGAATAAGTTCCAGAGGTAAAACCATATTCCGTTTTCATTAATTTATTTTAATGTTTATTTTTTTCTTGTATTGTCCTCATCTCCCCTTATACATGTGGTATTATAACTCCTATCACATTTTTAAACTATAATTATACCATGTTAATGTAAAATAAATCATAAAAATCCTTCATCTATCTCTTTTATTCTATAAATGAAAACATCGCACGTGATATGTCAAATTACCGACATAGTGAACGATGAATTTTTATTTTTTTACCGCCTTCAAGGATGGTAATAATTTTTTTGGGTATAACATATCATAATATATGTATTACAACCTATTTTATGTTATTTAACTAACATATATACATAATATTAAATAATAAAATGAAGACAATTTGTGATGATTGAAATCCACCAAAAGAATCAAAATGATTACCATTATAGTTTAATCTAATGATTAATCATTTTAACATAAAAAAATGATATAAGTAAACATTTCATATTCTGGAATTTAATTAATCACATATAATTTCTATTCTGGAAAGGTATTTCATTTTTACAAGATCTTTTATAGATGAATACTATGGAAATGATCTTGAACATAGAGGGAAAAAAGGCTCCCAATCCGTAAAATTGAATCTAATAACTCATAACAGGCCATAAATGAACTTATTAGAATCATACAAAATTAAATAAAAATTAGAAAAAATTATTAATTTATTAATTAAGTTATTTAATTTTATTATAAAGGATAATAACTAAATGTGAAGAATACTTTCAGAAATAAGGTAAGAGATTCTACATGAACTTCAATTTTTTCCTTCAGGTTACTATTTCTCTCTCTTTAATGAAATTTAATGCTTTATTATTTTTGTGAAATTATTCTAATATATATGTATATGTTTAATAACCATGTATCTATATCATACAATTATTATTTTAATAGATAAATACATTTTTTAAAAAGGTTCCCTTCTTAAATCACCTTAAAAAACAATCCCAATTTAAGGGAACATCCCAATTTATTACCCATTTTTTGCTGTACTCCATAATATATTTTAAGAAACCATTATTTTTTTAAAATAACTAATTTATTGGGTTTTATAATTTTACAACCATACACCATCATTCTCTATATGTCTTATAATAATTTTCCTCATGTATTGACTTAGCTGCATTACCATTAATTTATATGGTCGAAAAATCATATTTTAAATAATTTATATTGTTTGATGATATCCTTGAAATATTTTTATTCTATTAACATGGTAAAATTAATTGGAATAACACTTATTTTTATTACAATATAACTTATTATTGGAAAATATTCTATGTATAGTATGCCCGTCCATATTCATTATCGGGATGGGTTATGATCTTGTTTCCACATTGAGTGACATGGGGAAATGTATTGAAATTATGAATGATTATTTAACACTAACACACGTTAATTATGTATTTTTACCCTATAATATCCATCATAAATATATCCATGTTTTTATTTGTTAATATATTATTTAAGGAAGGGTAGGAATGGTATTGTAGACTCTTATGGTGAATGTTTTAGAAAAATACAATTAAGTTATGGGACTTGACATAATATAGCTTATCGATGGATGCATAGGTTTCCTAAGTCAAAGTGGTTTTAGAATTGGATTATAGATCTTCCCATAACATGATATTATTTATGTCCTTGAAAGTATGATGTTTTGAAAATACTCTTGATGATAATTAAATTGTCTTGGTAGATGGCCTTAAAGAAAGGATTTTTCTATCTGACCTTATGAAATCAACCAGAATGCAACTTGTATTAAGGATATAAATGTTATCCATTTTTATCATGGATATAAAATGATTTTATTTTCAATTTTTTTATGAATTCATATTATTTATTCATTACATATATATTTTTTATTCTATTTTTATTCCATAATTCCATTTGATATATTTTCCCTTATTGAGTGTTTAAGCTCGAACCTTCATATGCTTCAATTCTAAAAGTTTATAGAGAAAATTAGTACCTATAAAAAGTTTAAGAAGATAACATATGTTAAAATATTTAGTGGATATTTTTAACACTTGTCAAAAATTAATAATTTTCATTTATTATGGTATACTTTTTTGTTTGTTTCAAATAACATAGGATTTATAAATTTATGTTGTGTTCTATGTTTTTAAAATCACAAAACCTAAAAATATTCTTTATATGTAACAGATGAAAAAATAATTTATATTTTTTTAATTAAGGATAGTTATATTATATATTTTACTGAACGAATCAAATATTTCATGTAATGTATCCATTTATCAATACATGATCTATGAGTATGGGTATGGGGTTTCACAATAGCAGTAAGGAAATCCTAGAAGTAGACTATAGGGTAAAAGGTATGAACTCAAAGTCCATTCATTCGAAAGACCATTTGGATATGAATTATTCATGGAATATTGGCCAACTTTTAGAATATTCATCCACCTTAAATTCTACCATGAAACACCAGCTAGCCTATATAGGCATTCAGTTTATTAGTGACACCAATTAGTGTGAGGATAAGAAGGGAAGTATCATTACATTGAATCTGTTATACACCGTTTATAAAATAAAGTGCATAAATAAAATTTATTTCAAACCTAAACACCATTGATTCCCTCTGAAAGAAAATTTTGCGTTATTATCCATAATTATTGATGGATCAAAGCAACAATTGATTCATAATTTTTCCACAAATGAGTATATTATCAATTTGGTCAAGGATCATCCATTCCACCATTTTTATTATTATTTTAGAGTAGTGCATCATCATGTTTTTAATGGATGTAGTCTGTTTCTATGATTTATCTTGTTGATATTGATTGATAGTGGTTGGTATCGATATTAATTGGATTCACACTATTCTATATTTTTGTTCCTTCCCATTTTTCAAAAATATTTCATGTAGGCTAGATCCAAATTTTGTGGTTGGTTTTATACTTGATATAATTTTTTCTTATTTGACATCTCACATATTTATTATATATAATTTTATAGGTTAGTTCTATTTATTACACCTTATTATCAATCATATTCCAAACATACCGACAATTATTGCAAATCTGAAATGTTATAAAATGAAAATGAAGGATTTTTGATAAATGGTCTTAATATGAAAATGATTTATAAACAATGTTTTTATTTAAATATAAAAATATTTGTTTTAAAATCATTGGACATTGTATAGAGTATTGGTGGTGTCCTATTGTGTTTTTTTATCACAACTTTATTTTTCCATCGGGGTTTATTAAATTTTTTATGATATATGTAATGATATTTGTGACATATAGTCCTCTAAATTCCATTGAATTTTGTCTATAACCTTGTAATTTTGGTTGGAGGTGATGAATTTTTATAAGGAATTTTTTTTCATGTATGTATTTAATTTCTAGATGTTCTCTTTTTATATTTTCATTGTATGTCTCATGGTTGTTTTACCTTCCAGAAAAATTCGCAATATTTATCTATATATTTTTAGCTACTCATGATACATATATGGTTTTTTATTATATCTCTTCTTTATGGAGGGTCAACTTCGGAGACATGATTTTCTGACCCATGTTGGTTCATTAGAAAATGGTAAAATCAAAACTACATATTCAAAAGTGTTATGTAATATATTAGGAATTATTCATAGTTCATTGTAAATATGATCTAGTACCATAAAAATTTAGATAGTTGGCATGGAATGGTGTATCTCCAGTTCATGTTCATGTCTAAATCTGAGTTTCCATGGGTGGTTTGGTATTTTTATTGATTATTAAAATGGGTTTTGACATTATTAGATGAAATAAAATTACATTTTATTTAAGTAAAATTTTCATTCATAATGACTTGTACTTCTTTCATTTAATCCCTATATTCCTTAAATTAATGTTATATAAATTTTTTAATGTGGATTTTTAATGTTTATCATTTTATTTATGAATTTTATCTTCAACAAAATATATATTGTCTTTTATGTTTATTTTAAAATTACTCTAGGAATAGTTCGTCAAAATAAAAGGGTGTGTGTTACAAGATATGTCCCATAAGAAAGTCCTATAGTAGACACTTCTATGATGGTGGACATTATCATCATTATTTAGACAATAGGGATGGTTGGTGTTGGAAATTAGGGACCAGGTGTAGAAATTTTTTCATAATTATCTTAGTAGAATGCAAATTTTTTATTTGTCGAAAAATGACACTAGGATTCTATAAGAGAAGCTCGTACAGAGTAAGAGGATCTTTGACTTATTAAAAAATCTATATCACTCTTATGTGGGGTTTTTACCTTGAAATTATTTAGTGAATAAAAAGGATATTGTTTGACTTCATCATGCGTAAAATGTTACCAAAGTATCCGATAAGGACTTATATGAAGAAGATATTCAACCAAATTTTTTATCTTGAAACATTATGAGTTAAAAAAGCTAGGGAAGTTCTAACCTTCATGAAAGGTTATCATTCATTTATGAAATATTCTTCCCATTTCACTATGTTTGTTCACCTAGAACCCAATACTTTTACTAATTATTACATGAATTATAAAGGGTTAATGATGGGTTTGTGATATAATATTTAGTTAGTTATAATTCTATTACGACTAAAAAAATATTTTTATGTAGTTGATAATGGAGATATGGAAAAGAATGTAATAGATTAGGAAAAGTTATTTGTTGGATCTATGATTATTGTGGGAGGTATCTAGTTTGTGTCATTTGGATAGAAAATGAAACATAAGGGTAACTAGTTTATACATAGAAAAATTTCATGGGATTTTTAGGACAAAAGTACGTAGTTTTCTACCAGCGAGGATGGTCATTTCATACAATGAAAAACTATGTGTAATCTTCCAGTGTATGACTTCATTGTGGAAATTATGGATACCTTAATCATTTTTTACAAGAGGAATTCTCAAGGATGTAGAGATGGATCCATTGTGACCAACACATCACAATTTTATTATGATGTATAAAAGGGTGGTGTATCCCATTCTCATGCCATGTGGGATACTTTTTAATTGAATACATATCATGATGTACTTTATACCAGGTGTCTTTATGTAGTGAAAAATTCTAAAGAGGAATCTGACGAAGGGATATCTACTGGTAGAGGTGGAATGACTATTTCTACCTATATGATTCTATATTTCTTTTATACCGGTCCATGTTATTCTTTTATATTGTCGATGTTAATTGATATTTTTGTGTTATGTTTTATTTTTATGTCAATTTTTTATCTTTGTACTCTTTTTTGGAAAGTGGTTATAAAAAGTTTTCCCACATGTCGGGTGATGATTGCTGACTTCATATGGTTTGGGGAATTCATGGTTTTAGATATAAATATTTCTTGGTATTTGTAATTTTAATTTATTGGTTGATCATAATTAAGTAACTAGTCAAATTTTATCATCATGAAGTTCAATTTTGGTCTCCCTGTGGAGTCAGTCATGTTAGTTAGTGTGTTTGTGATTCCAGATTAGGGATAAAACGGAATATTTTTAATTATTTTACTATGATATCATGTCATTTTTTAGATATTTTTATTGATGTTTTTATTTGTCATATGTGAATCCTCCTTCAGAGACCGATGACTTTATACTCTAAGGTCTTTCTAGTTGTTTTAACCTAAATACTGCCTAAGATAGAGGTTGGGTTCACAATTAACCTACCCTATAGGATGATGCCTATTTATCAGCCGTCATATTTCATAGAAATCTATGAGTTAATAAAACTATAAATTTAAATATGAGGAGGTTGACGACATTGGATTAATTTATCCATGAATTATTTCTTGGGCTTCACTGTTTGTCATTTTGAATAAGGTAGAAAAAATATTTATACATTGTTTTTTTACTAATTTATTATTTAGGTGAATATTATGAAAATTGAAACCATTTAAATGATTGAAATTATTTTTTTCAAATATGAGGATCACTATGGTTCTCTAAAAGTTTTCTATGATTTGGGTAACACCAGTTGAGAGTATATGAAGTGGAAATAACCAAAAAAGAGTTTTGAAGATAGTATAGTTATTTTAAGTACATAGTTATACCATTCAGTTCTACTAATTCTCATGTGATATTTATATAGTGACAGAAAAATTCCTTAATCATTTCATGGGATATTTTGTTTCCATTTTTTTGGTTGGTATCTTGCTTTACATCACAGTAGAAGAGGAACCAAGGGACTAATTAAATAACATCTTGAGAATACTGAATGTAAATCACTTGTACGCGAAGCTTTCTAAATGTGAATTTTGAATCCTAAAATAGAAATATCAAGGAAATATCTTATATGAGGTGGAGGAGGATTAAAGTAGAACCAGATAATATTTGGTCAGTAATGAAATTGGAGTAATAGAGAAATGAGTTGAAAATTCATATTTTCTTGGGCTTAACTATTTTTTACATTTGGATTGTTCAAGAATTATCTAAGATATAAATTTAATTGAATGAGTCCACCCATAAGGTAATGAAGATTTATTTTAATGAAAAAATTCATGTTATTTTTGAGGAACATAAGGCGAGGTTGGAATAAGCTAACTATATAAATATTCTGGACTAGGGATCGATCTTTTATGTTTCATACCATTCCCTAGGAGTGAGATTAGAGTTTATTATATTACATGGGAAGTGGGAGGTGGAATATTCTCTCCCCATTTATTCCTCATTAATGAACTATCAAACCCACACATTTTAGTTGGATGTGGTGATGAGTTCTCTCAAATATTTTCATTAATATATATTTGGGTAACATTTTAATGTTTATTCACAGAATAAAATCCTAAAGAATGTCATTAAATTGAGGGATATGAATTTTTTATAGAGATTCCATATTATGTAAATTTTTTATTTTTATTAAATATATATTATACACTATTAATATTTAATTTTCTTTCTAATGTGTTTATAATTAAAATATCAACCCAATCCTTGAAATAATCAGTGTCATAGTGTAATTGGATTAGTTTGTCTAATGAGATTACATTTGGAGTGGATGTGAATGGAGGGTCTATGTTATTATATTTTTTGAAGTATAAATCATCATTTAATGATTATACTCACATAAAATTTGTAACATACATAGATTTGAAACACTTTAGTAGAATACATAATGGTGGATAGACCTTGGGGACATACTTGGTATCCTATTGGTGATTTTGGTTTTCGAGGAAGGTTTATCATTATTACATCTAAAGAAAAACTATTGATGGATATTGGAAATTGGACTAGTTAGTCCATACAACTGAGAACCAACAAGATGTATCATGCTTCGAGACCATGGTATTAGTGGCGAGGGGTGACGGTAAAAATTAGAGTTTGTGTCATGATTTCACAATTTTTAGAGAATTATGGTGGACCACCAGAGGCCTGCTAGGTTTTTTAAAGCATTAAACAATTAGGTATGGAATATGGATGATATATAGATTGAATTTGATGTCATTTTACCTTATATTATTATTTAATGGGATGAGAATTGGGTGTTTATTGATGGAATTCGGAAATCTTCTCATTATCTCCCTATTAGGAGATGAGGGTAGTGGAAGAGGTAAGGAACTTTTACATCTAAGATATTTGTGAAGATTCATGATTTTCCTTATAAAATCATTTATAATAGGAAACTTTTATTTATACCTAGGTTTTTTAATGTTTCCCAAGAGTTTATGTGTACTCATATAATGATAAATCTGACATACAATTCTCAGATGAACAAGAATATTATGTGATCCATTCATATTTGTGAGTATATTCTTTAGTCATGAATGATGGATTTTTATGATTTTTAGAAAATAATATTCCCTTAATAAAATATTTCTATAAAAATATTTATGACACACTGATTTAAATATTTACATTATATGAGTTTTATGTATTGTCATGTAATTCTCTATTTTGTTGGGAAGAGTTGGGAGTGAGGTCTATTGTCTGAACAAGACTTGTCCATGAGATTTTGAAAATGTTTATGTTGATCAATAATAAGTTATTGATGTCTCAAAGTCATCATAAATCATATGTGGACCAAAATTATCCCCAACAATAGTTTTATTTTAGTGAACATGTCATTTTCAGAGTTTATCTTTTGCAGGAACACCATTAGTTAGTTATGTAGAGAATTTTTTCACCAAGGTTTGTTGTCCATTTTGGGATTATTAACTATCTTGGAATGGAAAAACTATGTTTTAAATTGTATCTCACTTTAAATAGTTCTGTTATATATTTAATTTATCCCACCTAATGTGGTATCAACCAGACACTTCCCATGGAATTTATATGGAATATGTTGTTATTGAGCTTAATACCATAAAGGTTAAAAAACCAATTTAGATTATGGATTTCAAAGATAAGGTATTGTGTGAAAAAACACTACTTTGGTTTGTGTTATGTGTAAGTGAATAAATGATATCTATAATACATGGGAGCATGAATCATTGATGAGGTAGTGGTGGCATTATATAATTGTGGATTCAGAATCATGACCATGGTATGGGGGTAGAATGATTATATGGTGGCAAGGATTTTTAAACCATAAAACTAGGTTTTAGATATAACCCTTAAACTATATTGACCATTATATTTTATATCATTGTCTTATAGTTGATGTTATTGAATCCTAGAAGTTATTTTAAATATAAATCATTTTAGGGGCTAGTGAGGTTGGTTTTGTTCCTTTGTAAGTGCCCGACAGTTAGTCGAGGGATTTACCTTAGGGGATGACTTGGAAATTTAGTAGTAAAATTGGCGAGGGACACTAGATAACAGGTGTAAGGGTAATAGTATATAGTAACTACATGAAATCCACTAGCTCACCTATGGGACATCCATTTACCCATGAATTCTAGAAGTCACTACCGGCTAGTCGGTGGAGGCCAACGATAAGATGGTGATGCTGATTAAGCTGTTGATGGGAATGTAAGTATCATAACATCAATTATTTTAACATTATTTTGAAATATAAAACATCTCCCTTAAATATCATTCATCCCTAAACAAATTTGGGACCTTCTTTAGGTGAACATGGATTTCACAATCTTGCTTCTTCATTGATAAATGATCTAGTTGATGTCTTGTTACTCATCAAGTGAGTAAAATCTAAATTTGGTCAATTATCCTCCTTTATCTCCTTATTTGAGATCATTTTACCCGCATTTATTTGATTCATCTATTTTTTTGAAAGGGATAATTTCGAATCTAGGGCCCCTTCTTGATCATTCTAGCATCAACTCATCAGTGGGGGATTACATATCATGATATTGTTGATCTTTTTGAGGTATATGTCTCTATATATTGGTTCTATCCCCAATAAAAACTCAATACCATTGATTTTTTTTATTTTAGTAAATTTATTGATTTATTTATTCTTAGTATAAAAATGTGTTTTTATAAGGGGTTTAAATTAAAAATAGAATTTCTTTAAATTAATGTAATCAATGAAATGCCTCAAGGATTGACTTTACTCTAAAATTAAATTTATATAATAAAAAAGTGACGATTCAATATAAACATGTATTATAAATGTGATATTTATTTTTTAACTTGATTTAGAAAATATAACCTAGTGGGATCCTTTTCTTTATTCTGTTCAGATATATCAAATGCCTAGTGAGTGTGAAACTACTAGGGGTTATCATTGTGAGATCTATTGACTAAGGGAAGTATCGATATCAGTAGGATCCAAATTATTCTAATTTACTATTCCTTCACATGTTTGTGTATGTATTTTACATAGATATTCTCCTAAATTATTTTTTTAATGAATTTTTGTATTGTTACAAGATTTATTTCTCACATGTTTATTATTTAGCATTTTCATGGTTAAATCTATTTATTCCTTATTTTTTTCAACCATGTGCTCACCAATTTCCTGGGTATTAAAAATATGATTTTTTTATATATGAAGCAAAGGATGTTTGAAAAATGGGTTTCTTATGAAAATTATTAATAAACTAGTTTATGTAAATCTAGAGACATAAATTTCATATTGTTAGACTCTACATAGATTCTTACTAGTATCATATTGGGATTCTATGTGAATAATAGACTCTTTTCATTGGAAATTTTTGGATTATATTTTTAGGGAAAAGTAATGGGAATTGAATTATGTAGTCCCTCAACTTCCCTTGGATATTGTGGATATAACTGTGATTTTGAATGAAAGTGATGGTTGGTCACAAGGATCCAACTTATTATTATTTTCTGGATTTATATTATGGAATATCCTTGTTTGTATTATCGTTTTTGGTCACATGATATTATGCCTTTCTTTCATATGTACCCTACTAATATATCTCTTTTTATATGTTCTTAAGACATGCCTATGTTTTGTTTTTTCTTCTACCTTAAAGTGGGTTATCTTCAGTGAAATCCAATATTATCATGGGTTGGTTCATTACCCTAGGTCAAGAATCTAATTCCAATGGAATTCCATAACAAGGACTATTTCTTAGAGAGAATTACAGGTTAATGAAATAACCTATAGAAATGTTTCAACGAGTAGAGAAAGAAATATTGTTGAATTCTGAAATGGAGAGAGTGGTCATTATCTATGTAGAAGAGGATCTTTATTAGGTATTATTTAGGTTACCTTAATGGGTTTGAGGATATTCATGTCTTAATCAACAATAACTAGAACTATAAAAGACTTTATTTGATAAAATATACACATCCCAAAAATTCATCACCTCATCCAACTCCATGATCCTCAATTAGGAAGAATCATAATGTAAATTAGACACATTTCCACCAAAAAGTGGTGTATGATAGACATTTATAGAGGTAGTGGGAGTAAATAATTAATGTGAAATCACCACCAGGATAATAGTATGGAAAATACATACAATTCCACTGAGTAGACTAAAATAATATACCATCACTAAGGAAATGATTACAAAAGTAGATATTATAATTGATGTATCACCTATTATAGAACCCATATAAGGAATAACATTGTTCTGTGCCCTAACATATAGTATTGATGGATTTTTATCTATAGATGTTTGGAAAATGAGTACATGAAAAGTCATGTCAGTAATGTCATTTAATATCAATGCTGTTTGTTATAGAAAATCCCCAGTTTTTGTCTCTTTTTTTTATATGATGGTTTGGTGGCCCTGGTACCAAGATCATTGTTGAGGTCTTGGTCCACTCATGCATCTACTCTTACTATTGGCTTCAACCATTCTTCTCTGAGTCGGAGTTGCGTGGTCGATGACCTTTTATGTGGAGTCTCTCATGGTGGCCTCACCTCCATCTTTGGGTTCTGCTAGTTTTGACCTTCGGGAGTGTGACGATGATTCTTTGACGAATGGTTCTCATTGATTTTGAGGTGTTTTGTTATGAGGTTCTTCAGCCACATCATTGGATTATGGTGGGTGGCTCATGCCAATGATCTGGTGTAGTTGAGGAATGGTTCAGGTCAGGGCACGTGACATGAGGTGGCTCTTCATCCAAGGGGGCTATGATAGTTTTCTGTTTGAAATTTGAAATTTTTAATCTATTCTCAATAGGGGAAATCCTGGAAGTTGAGAATGATTTGAGTGGACAACTAATATGTGGAAATTTTCATAGTGGTGCTATTTTTGTTTGAATGTTTTACTTGTTATCATATTTTAATTTTTATTTTGTTTTGAATTATATTTTAATATCTACAATATCTGAATTTCTGTTAGGATTCCACTTATCCTAAATGTGGCTTTTGAAAATACCAAAAATCGATTTGTAGTGGAGTGTTATGGAACAATACTTGAAATTGATGATAATACCAACTTATTTGATTGAGAAGCATACCCTAAAATGACCAAGCATTTAATGGATTTTCCAACTGAGTTAGTTTTTGGGAAAAAATCATCATAATAATGGATTCTTTTATCATATGTGTATCAAAAACTAAAATTATCTATTGATAGGTAACTAATAATATATAAATCATATGTGGCTGGATTTAATTTTCTATAGATACTACACATTGGTCCTCACTGACCCTGTTAGTGGTTGTGATATAATAATCCTATAGGTACAAAGTAATATAAAATTTTATGAAAGGAGATACCTATACTAGTAATACGGGAGATATGAAAGGGGATAGTGGATGGTTATTCCATTTTACATCACGTACAAGAACCAAATATTTTTCTATCTTATAGGTTGATTCGTCCACACAATTGTTTCATCTAAATACATTTTTGGTGGACTTCATAACTGGTGCTTCATAGACGGAAATGGGTACCTTGAAGAGAAGAATCCACATGGTTACTAAGGATGAATCTCATCCCATGTGAACAACACGGGACAAGTGTAATATCATGAAATTAGATCACAATTTGAACATAGAATCCATTTATATTTCTCTAATAATGTTGATCTCAATGAAATAAGGGATTCGTAATAACATATGGTTTATAATTTTGATGGAGATTGGACATGTGAGGTTTCAAAATAAATCATAGATCATTAATTTTATAGGATAAGGGAGATCTAAAAAATATACATATAAAAGACTATATGTTTTTCCACACTTACACTTTGTTATCGTCCATAAGAAGAAACTATTATAGTCTATCCTCAAAACACTTATGATTCTTCAATGATAGTAGAATTAGTTTGATATGATGTAATGAAACACACAGAGAAGTAGGGATTCCAGTAATTGTATCTAACAAGAATGACCCATACATAGAATTAACTAATCTAGATATGGAGTTATTATTTGAGTATTTTAGGTATGTGGGGCCCTTATTAACATAAACTAGGGAATTTACCAACCCCCAATTATCATGTAATCTAATTGAAGAATATGGATAAGAGTAATCAGATGAACCAGATGAACCATCAAACATTAATCCTCTGAGAAAGATCCTAAGACTATGATGATGGTCGATAAGATCACTTTAGAAATACCAAATTTTTAGGAATATAAAGATTTATTTTATGGATTTCCTCAAATTTCATTCTTCATTCTCTTTTGAAAAATACATGACTGTATTCCTCTATCATTTTACAGACTAAATGTTCTTTCAAACTATATATCAATCAGATCGTGTGATATTCTAGACACTATATTGAAAAATAAATACATTTTTACTTGTTTTTATTCACTATAAATTTCAATAAATTCAATTATAGAATGATTTAATTTTTATATAAGGATAGAAAATAGACTTTTCTTATAAAATATTGCAAAACATGTGGTGGTTCCTAGGTTCTAGGACTTTACTTGGTACCTAATGCTAATATAATGAGTACATGGTGGAGTACATTTGATGAAGTGGAAACAGTTACATGACTGGGGAAGATCTAATATACCTCTATTAGCTTATGATTTATTAAAACATTTATAGTAGTATTTAGAGATCCATGAGAGAGAATTTAATAATTAACTGTGGTTCAAATTAATGGATTAACTACAATAAAAAAATCAATATCTCAATGTTATTATAATAACTGATTGTAATAATTGGATATCTATGATAATGATACGATGCTGAGAGAAAATGTGTGAATGGAAACACATAGATATATGGTGAATAATTAGTTATCCAATACTATTTATATAGCATATAATTATTGGTTAACTATGTTTTTTAGTCTAATTAGTTCATTAAAATTTTATTACCAATAAGAGCAGTATATAATTTGTCAAATGAATGTAAATAGTGATTATTAGAAGGAAAAATTATCACCAAAAAGTTAATCGGTTTTTACATCATATATCCTCATGTACTTATATTATTCGATTAATTTTTTCAACATTATTACTCTCCTTAGTCCTAGATAAAATATTTTAAAATGATTGTTTTTTATCATATAATTTTTCATTTTTTGTAAATAAATTCACTAGAATACAATATTCATCATTTTTATAATCATGGAATCACCACCGTATGTATGATAGAAAATTCATGAAATAGAATCCAATAGGATCTATGTTTGTGTATATGTCTCCTCCATCCACTGTTAATTATTTTTTATATGTGATGAAAAATACTCATTTTCAAAATAAAATACCTATTCCCATTTTTCTTCTAACTATCATATTTAAAACCCTATATTACTATTTTTATGTGTTCTAACCATGGAAAATTTTACAACATTTTCCAATTCAAAACATCTTAATCCCAATCACCATTCACACACTTTTTTTTGAATTTCCATAATTAAATATGGAATATATAATGCCAATTATGATTATCCATGTGACCTGCATCGATATATTTATATGATAATGTCATTAATAATGGTTTTTTCTCTTATATCGATGTGGTGGTCCTATAACACATTGATAATGAACGGAGAGTGAAGGAAATTTCACAGTTGAAATCATCATAAGATTTTTTGGATATTCAATACAGAACTTCTATAAGGATTTATAGAATATAAAATTATTTATTAGAACTTTTTTTCCACTGTATCCAATATAGCAATAACAATAGAGTCAATAATGCATTTGGTTTTAAAAAAAATTGAAAATTGAAATAGGCTTCATAAAATATGAATGATTGTACTTAATAAACATATCCTTTCATGTATCTAATGTGATAGTACTTAATGAAGAAAAAAAAGTATAGATTAATTTTTTATGAAATCACCTCACATATTACTATATATTAGGTTCCATAATATCTATTTATCATTGGGGAAAACTCATGCACCATTCCTTTAGAGTTCAGTTCTTGATGAACTTATCATGTCATTAATAATCATCAAAACTAACCAATAACGTGTTACACTTAAATTATCACAATTATTCATCAAATTATCCCCATTTGAATTTTGTAGAAACTTGAGAAAATAAATATTTCGTTGTAATAATTAAAAATCTATGCTTTAAATATCTAATTTGAATTACATTTTCATATGAAACAATTTTATCTCTACATTTTTATAATGATATCATTATATATTCTACACTATTATAAGGAAATGAGATATAATTCATGATAAAAAATAAAAAATAAAACATATAGTAATTTTGGTAGGGAATATACATCCAACTACAGTCTCATAAGATAGACAGAATACTTGGTTATATGTTTCATAAAATATCCCTGAAATTATCCACAGTGAATTTCTAATAAAATGAATAATCGCATCATTATACCTTATCCATGATGAATTTTTATTTAATATTAATAAAATACATAAATTAATATTTCCTTATAGTTTTGTTATCAAACTAAATAAATAATATATTTGATAAGGCAACCCTCATGTTCCATTTAATTTAATTCAGATACCTTTCATTAAGTTTTATTATATCGTCATATTTTATTAAAACATTAACAATTATTTATCAACTTATTATCGATATAATTATTTATTGGAATTCCCCAAAATAAATAAGTATTTATCACAAATTATACCATCTTTATGATGTATCTTATATTCCATGACATTTTTATGACTTATAAATATAGTTTCACCATTATTAATAGATTAAAACCACTAGTATTCATAATCATCATAACTTTTTTGAGAATATTATATACATAAAAAATGCTTCCCGTTTTCACAATATCTTCTCCATCTTCATCAATAAAATTATCCTCCAAAAAAAATTATGTATATGAATCATTTGTAATTTCCTACATAAGTACATCATTATTTTCAATATTCTCTAATTTATTTTTGTTTTAATAAAATTTACTCTTTCCAGTGGGTGTAGGTCACTAAAATACGCATACATCCAGATTATCATTAATTTTTGTTTTTTAATTTCATGAATATTTATATTAGAAATAATATTTAAAAAATACTTATTTTTAGGATTGAATTTATTCCAAAATATATTTAATAAGGTATACTGATTGAATTTAATTAGATAGAAAACCAACACATAATATATATGTTTTGTGTTATGTATTGTATCCTAATGTATTTCAATATGTTATTACATAATGACACAATTCCCCATATCTCCACCAAGATATAGTTCTTCCATTTGGAAACTAAATTTTGTTTGTTTCTCTATAGAGCACTATATTCATTCTATATTCCATACTTCTCAAGATATTTTATTCACTAATCAATCATTTATTTTGATTACTTATAAAAAAAGTGATTTCATGTCATGTACTTTTTGGTTTCAATCACACGTTTGAATATTTATTAATATTTTAGTATATTATAAATTACATAAGAATAATTCATAAGAGAAAACCCATCAATGATAACTACGAAATACCTATCCCTATTTATTATCCTCAAGCTTATTATAACATAATAAATTATTTAAAACCATTAATGATGATTAAAATTATTGGCATCTACAGATTTTTTTTTCAAAAATTATTCATTTGTTATATGTTTAAAATTTATTAATACGTTACTGAAATTCAATTTATATGTTAATCAAATTATTTTACAAGATTATCAAATACATGTTCATATTATTTTAATTTCATACTCACCTTAAGTAAAAGTAGATAACTGAAAAAAATTAGAGTATATTCATCCTAATAATTGGAGTTTTAAAAAACATCATCACATGTTATCTATAGAATCATCAGTATTGTTAACTATATAAATAAATTTATGATACAATCATCTAATAAAAATACCACGTCATTACTGTTTTCAAAAAGGAGATATTTTTTCCATTATAGATTGAAAATATCAAAGGAAAACATTGTTAATGTTAGGAAATGATTAAAAAATTTGTAATTTCCTAACCAATATTTACAAAATCAATCAACTCCCCAACCATGACGTTTCATAAAATTTAATAAATTCTTATTATCTGTAATTTCTAATGAGAAACCACTATCAAATATCAATGTAAAAAATACATTAGAGGTTTTTTATGATACCCCAACCATTAATTTATTTTTTTAGTTTCACATATTATTGATATATTTTATGTTATTAGTTTCATTTAATCCAAAATGTATCATTTTTCTGCAATTTTTTATTGTTTATATTTGTTTATCTCACATTTCACAAGATTACTAATGAAAATTCAACGACTTATTAAACTATAGATTCTCATTTGGATGATATATTTTCTGTATATTAACATAATCTAGTTAATAACCCATTGTACATGGCCTCTCTATGATTAGATGAGGGAAAATTCATACCATCACAAGTATTATTTTCATCTATAGAATCACTAGAACAAAAAAATTATGTCAAAGTAAAATATAAAACAATAGTAAAATGATTCAATAAAATAAAAAAAAGTATATTTGAAATTAAAATCCGATATATTTTTTAATCATCCCCTACTATTTTCCATGTCTTATTACATTTTCAATTACCAAATACATAGATACAATAGATTTCATATCTTATGCCACATTGATCTTGAAATTTTCATATACATCATTGAATTTATAAATTGCTTTTAATCATTCCTTAATGAACCAGTTAACTTATTACTTATTTAATATATACATTAATAACATATTATTCATAAAATATTGTCTAATGTGACAATTTATTAAACTATATATCATTTAACATTAGATACATTAAAAATTTCTTCACAAATTTTAATACTTTCATCAAATCAATTTAACAAATTTTATAATACTATTTTATTTTACTCAATAAATTATTTAGTATCATTAAATTTAAAATAAAAACCCAGTCAACATTATTTTTATTAAAAATATATTCCTTTTTAATTCGGAGAGTTTTATCTCTATAATGATTCATTTCATTGAGATCAGCCATTATAAATGTGAAATCCACATGCATATAAAAAATGTACTTTTTTAAAATTCCTTGATAGGTTTCCTATACCAATTATTCTAGGATTTTATCTATTATTTTCTCTATCACTATTCACCATTTATATTTATAACTCCAAATTATAAATCTACAATTGAAACTATATTTTTTATATCTCATTTTATCATTTTCCCAATTCTGTAACCCTAATTATTTTTCACATGAGTGGTATTTGAGATAATTTAATTATTCCATGAAATTTATTTTCCATCTATCGTTACAGACCTCATCTATGTTTAACATTATTTTTAACTATGTAGAATTATGTTTTAAAGGAATGTTTTTCAAGGATTTATTATTCATTGAATTATTATTGAATGATATTACTCTTTTGAAAAAACAAGACCTACTGTTTCAATTTAATATTGATCATTGTGATTGATCACCATCAATAAAATTTTAATTATAATTAGAGTACATAAAATAAGTGATTCAAATTTATTTTTCAATTAAGACTTTTAAATGATATATTACCTTAGTATATACCTTTTCATATATGAATTATTGAATAGAACCATCATATAGTCACAGAAAATCATTAATTCCTCCTCAATGTCAATTTAAACCACCTAATGAATCTTATGATCAACAAGTGTAGATTCATTAGAATCATAATAAGTTATATTCATCATTGGTGTTTAGTTTTCACATGATACGAGACCTATCCACATTGAATGAGAAAAAAATTGTTAATTTTATCAATGTACCACTAATTAATAATGAAATTTTTATTGAAATAATTCCTTAATTTTAAATTATATTGGGTCACTATCATCATTTTTATCAATAAGGTTGAATGTTCAACAATTTATATATAAATTCAAACCATGATAAACAAAATTTATATCCAAATTAATATCTACACAATTATATAATTCTATATAACATATATATCTAATTTTTTTTAAAAAATTTATAATCATTACTCATTCATATTACTTTATAGCCCATGGATATCATGAACTAACATATATATTCAATTTTGTTATTTTTATTCGATGAAACATGAAATTTGTTTCTCCATATGGTATGAAATTACCACATTGGATTCTATTCTATTTCATTCATCATGATTCATATAATGTGTATTATAGGTTTTTCAAATAAAGAAAATATTTAAATCACTATTAGTGATTCCATGATGTCCAATCAATGAGATAAAATATATATGATAGTCCTCCAAATGTAAAAGTGGAATATATTTATATCTAAAAAAGGATCCAATTTTTTATTGATTGATTAAATATATTAAATACCCCCATTAATTAATTATGTGAGTGATAAATGTAAACTCAGATCCATGAGAAAACATACCATCAATATCTTCAAGATGTCCTAGATTCAAAAAAAAAATTTCTCAATAGAGTATAAATAAATATGAGAGGGGGTGAATAAGTAATTGTTTAGAGAAAAAAATATAAATAAAAAATTTATTATCCTCATTTACTGATACAGTATTTTGATATTCAAGATTTGATAATGAGATATAGATAATAGTGTAAAATATATAAAACAATGTTGAATAAAAGGGTTTTTAACAATTTTTATCATGTTGTTAATACTCACTAAATAATTATTTAGAACATGTTAGACATGTTTCTATATAAATATCTATAATATCATGTAATAAAAAATGTATATGGTCATGAACTCTAATTATAATAAGTAATGATGATATAATATACCTTTTTTTATTTTTCTTCCCATAATAACTTGTGAATTAGAATTTTTAGTCATTTTAGTATCCTTATACATCTATTAAACCCTATATAAAAAAATATTTTAATGGCTGGGTAATTATCTCATCATATATTCTTATAATTTTTTAAAAATTAATTTAAGGAAAAAGGCTAAATTTTTGGATATGGAAAACAAAATTTGTAGCTTCTCAAAATGACGATATTCACATCGGTCAACCCCTATCTTTGTAGATATATCAAATCCACCAATTTCCCTACTAAGATTTAAAACTATTGATTATTCATTAAATCATGGATATTATAATTTATTCATTTTTTATCCTCATTATTATTTTTATAACCCACTATATTATTTTCATTTATATTAATCAATATAGTCACCATACATCTCTTTTAAAAAGTCTAGTCAACGTATCAAATTTTTTCATGTATATTGAAAAATGAATTCACTTCTCCTAAAATAGTAAAATCCTTACTAATTTTTATATTTCTCCATTTTTGTGTATTATATATCTATATTTTATTTATCTAGACGGAACCATATATTCTACACCTAATCCATATAATAGATTTCATGATTTTCTATTGTATTAAAATAGATTCATTCAATCCTCTTATTAGTTTTCATCTATTGATCCATATGATAATGCCTTAGGTATGATAATTTTTCATTTATTTATGTATTTTTTTGGGAAACAACTGAATAAAATGACCATAAAACCCATTTTTTCCAAAAAACTCTTCATAAATGATTTTGGTTCTTTAAAACACATATTTTATAGTAAACTATTGAAGAAAACATTCATTCAAATAGTTTATCACTCTATTGAATCTAATATAGCTCTGAGAGGACTCTAAATTATCTATTCATATGAATTCAATAAATAAAATTAAAAACACCTTCATAACTACAAAAAAATTCTTCCCTAAATAATTCAATACATACTTCATATGTAAATGAAATTCAAAAACTACCAAATATTATATATTTTTCATTTTGAGGGTATTACCACTCTAATTGTGTGTATAATTCCATACAGGTAATGTAATAGTTGATAAAAACTATCAATGCCCTATATGTTAATTTAAACTAGGGTTGACATCTATAATCTATATCCCTCATTAACATCACCCAATTATCATTGAAAATTAACTCTCCACCATGAAAACATTAAAACCATCTATACTATCTAATTCGGGGGATGTTTTATTAATATTTTAATGACCTAAAAATTTATGGATAAAATTAACTTTCTTTTAATTAAATTTCTTATGAATATAGAAAAAAATTCACTCCTTCTGTTTTATTATATCCAATTTTATTTAAATGAACATTAAGTAATCATACCATTTATAATATATCCCTTGAATAATGATCACATTACTAGTACAAATATGTGGTTTTAAAAAATTATTTTGGCATAGACAAAGGAAGTGACGGTCTCGACCAATAGGATCATATCCTATGAATCCCATTAATTAGCGATTCTGAGGGAGATAGAATATATGGGATTTTACTAGACCAATCCCAAGCCATGATTCAACAACTTAATCATGAGAGAAACTGTTTATATGAGAAGTTCAAGCTCAATGAGATCACATGCCAAACCATGTTCATCAAACGACTTCAAGAAAGCCCCACCATCGCACACATAAAACTTAAGGCATATGCTGGTGTAATAAATGGATAAGTATCACGACCCTTGTATTATGAATATTTTTTTAGTGTTGAATAATGAATATACTTTCATTATATTATTGTTACTTTGTAAATGATTTTGTAAAGAACAAATAATAGTTTTGGTTAATATTAAAATTCAATTAAATAATATATTTTGATGAATTAATGGATTTTTGAAATAAATAATATTTTAATAAAATATTATTATTAAATTACATTTTTTATATAAATGATCATATACTTTTTATGAAGTCAAATGTTATTTTTATTAAGGTTTAAAAAATGTTTTTGTCAAAAATCATCAATTTTCTATAAATCGAGGTTTATATTTTAAAAGTTAAAATTCAAATATTTAGAAAATGATTTCAATAAATTTAATATTAGTTTTGTAATCTGGACATTGAAATTATCCAATGGTGAATTTTTTATAATTTTATGAGACAGTTGAATTTTTGGAAAAAAATTAATATCGTATTAATATATAAAGTGTTTTATGACATCACAATGACCCAATAGATATGTAATAAAATAATATAAAATGAATATTAGGCTAAATATATGCTCTTACTTTAAAATAATTTAATTTTATGTTTATTTTATTTATTTTATAAATCCTTAGTTAATCCTCCAAAACATATAAAATATTTTAAGATTTTAAAATCATTTCCTTGAATGTGCGACTAGCATCCACATAAAAAATGGAAATATTTTTAATATATTAGTCTATTTACCATTATAAATAATTTATACAACTCCCCTTTCCCAGAAAACATGGGAAAACCATGAGTTGGTTTGTGATTTTGAATATTTTAGTGTGCAGTGTCCAAAATCAAAATAATAAAGAATTCCTCCACCTTTCAAATATAAACCCATAAAGGCACCCATTACTCTTCACTAAAGATATTTTAAGATTTTCCACCCTCTTACCCTACTCCCTAAAGTCTTCCCAAGGCACCCCAAGCTCCCAAGAAGCATATCCCATGCCACTAGAGTCACACATCTATGTATGGGTTCTCCATCTCTCATTTTTCTTCAAGCACCTCTTTTATGTCATGCCTTTTAATTTAAATTTTATTTATATGGGATATGTTACTATATAACTTATAACTATTCATTTGGTATATACATGATGATATCTTAATTTTACTCCCATTAAGTTCCCCTATGATCCTTTTATCCCACCCATTACCATGCCAAAATTCAGAAAGGGATTTCTCTGTCCTCATTTCCATTTAAACATTTCTGTTATATTATGAATATGAATTCCATTTTTCATGTTGGGATATTATGTTTAATGATTCCCTTATAATCTATCCCATGTATAAATTATGAGATACCCCTTTCTCTCTCATCAACCAAATTTATTAATTTCTATATGACGCCTTTATGCTGCTAAAATTACACCGTGATTTTCCATGTCAAAATCATCATGTAGTGAATACCATACCCATTCCTCTATCAAGGGTATTCACCTTTATGAAAACAAATATATAAAATGGTGACTTAAATGTATGAATTCTAAATTCCTTGACCTTGTAATAAATGTCAATGATGACCGAATCCATGTTATATAATCTATCTGGCACATTTAAGCAAGAGATTGAAATTATTATGAAGGGTGCCACTAGATAGTTCTCCAATTCATTGAGTAATGTTCGGTATCATGATACATTATGTTGGTATAGGGGTTTACCTGATTCTTTTATAGGAATTTTTCCACTATTTTGGGACAGTGGTTTACTTGATTCATTTATGTTAATTATGAAGTGTTTTAAGTTGTTTCCACATTTCTATGTTATTATAATCATTCTATATCAGGCCTTTATGTTCATATTTCTCTTATGATCCATTGATATGCCTATTTAACAACATGCATTGTATTATTCATGTTATTCCTTATTTACTCCCTTACTAGGTTTAAATATCACTATTTTTTAGGTATGTCCTCATTTTATCCAAAGCAATTCTTAGAATTAAATAATGTAACACCCCAAGCTTCTATGGTACGCTTCTCTTTGAATAATGCAATAGCGTGTGTTGTACGCAACATCGAGTTCTAACACACCACAACCAATCGAACTAGCCTTTATGAATAGTAATACCCAATTTTTGAAATTTATAAATTTTATTATTCAAAATGGACTTCATTTTTGGATTCAGAATATCGAAATTAGCCTTGGGTGAATTTTTGGTTTTTTTCGGAAAAACATCATTTTTTGATGAATAGTGAAACCACTAAGTGGTAGTTAAAAAACCGAATTTTTCATAAAACTTAATTTTTCCACTTCTGTGAGTGGAATTTTGAAAATCCTAGAGACATAGTTAATATCAAGGAGTAAAATGTGGTTCAATGAGATGAAAATAATTTTTGATGAATAATAACTTTTTACTTTTATTTACCACGGTTAAAAGTAAATAGGGTAATTAAGGGTAAACATGATATTAATATTACCCTAAAACACCTACTAATTCTATTGGACAAGTGTATATCGTCCAAAAATACCTTAGGAATAAAATATTATCATTTAGGTCTACTTGGATTAGATTAGGACCTTTATTATTATTTAATTCAAAGAAGAGTTAAAAGAGTTAAAATCAATGTTTATTTACAAAATCATTTTTAATATAGGGTTATACATAAGATAAATTCGATTGTAAATATTAATTAGAAATATAAAAAATTTTCTTACATAATGGTATTTTATTTATAATTTTTAGACATTAAATAATTTAATTTATTTATGACACAATCATGATGCAGTAATTACCATAATAGTGAAAAATTAAAATAATTGATATTATAAATACCCAAATAAATATAATTTGAGAATTTTTATAAATTAAACTAATTTATTAGGTTAAAATTACATATTATAATTTATTTAATTGACTTTTTTCGAAGTAATCATTCTGTTATTATTTTCACAAAAATCAATTTTCCAAATAGTGTCAAAATTGACATAAAAGAGTTTTTAAAACAAATATTATATTATTAATTTATATTCAATTCCTAAAAATAAAAAGATCATCCAAGAGACTTATATCATGATATTTGTATCATTAATGGACCACTTGGGGTTCTCTTGGAGTTATATAGTAAGTTTATTAACTATATAATATAAAAATACAAAGTGACATGGTAAGTGTCAAACTAATTAACTAAGAGTTAATACTAAAAGATAAGGTTAATATAATGACCCAAACCTGTCTAAATTCTATTGGTTGAGTGTTTTTAGACCCATACCCACCATAAAATTTAAATAATACACTTTGGAGCCATTAGAAACCAAATATGGATTTATTATAAAATAATATTTATAGCTTTTCCAAAGGTGCCACTCACCCCTCTTATAAAAGGGCACTTCCCCTTCTCATTAATTCACACCTTCAAAGCCTTTTGGTTCTGCCAAACCCTGCCCAAATACTCTCTCAAATTCTCTAAATACACCCTAGAGGCCTTAGTTTTATCATAATTCCAACCTAAGGATCCCTTTCGATCAAATCAAAAGGAAGAACCCAAAGAAGAGGTAATGTTTTCACCCCCCATTTTCAAATTCATCTCTTTTTCAACTTCTTCATTCGTTGTTATTTCCATTCTAAAAAAATGAATCCAGTATCTCCTATATAAATTAATATTATTATAAATATGGTACAACCATATTTAGTATTCTATCCATCCTTTGAGTGACATGTCACCATACGTGCGTACGTACAGCTTACCGACTCCACGTCGTGGTGTAATTGTTCTTCAATATATTATTATTTGGATGGGTATAATAATGATTTTTAATTCATGTAAATAATAAATATAACATGATAATGATTCCTTATATATGATATACCATCCAATTATATATTATTTTAATACCAAAAGAATGATATTGTCACTCGTGCGTACGTACGAACTACCATCTCCACGAACGCGATGAGATTCATTCTCCATCGTATCCAATCAAGTATAATTATCATTTGATGATTTAAAAATAATGTTTACGGACTTGATATCAATCTGGATATGAATAAGATACATCCTATCCATAACAAACATGACTTATGTAACAAAACATATAAAAGTAAATGAGTAAGTTAACACCCGAAATGACGATAATTCTAGGATATTATTAACAAAGAAATGTTAAAAGATCATATATGATATCATATTAATGTATATGATTCTTGTATAAATTAATAACAATTATTTCACCATTATACAGGAGGTTAACCTACCCTCATCCAAGGAAAAGTACAAGGTAAGTGTTTATTTCTCAAGCTCTTCATTATCCGAGGATGTTTATATGTAATAATCTACTGGGACTTCTTTATAATCCACATCCATGTTTCTTAAAAATGTATTTCAAAACATTTTTTTTACTATTTAATAGAATATGGGTTAATTCATTTATACCCTTGTTGACTTTTATAAGAGGTTTATAAAGGAATCATTTCGTCGTTTTCCAAACAAGGTCCTTTTTAACCTTTTCAACAGAATTAAGGTAAGAATGTTTTTTTAACTTATACGGTGTGTGCGGCTATTTTCTGCCATTATAAAATCGTCGAAGCTTGCCTTACAAGCTTATAAGAATATTTTATAAGAAAATGTTTTATTTTATAGATATATGACTCTTAAATTATTTCAAAATAGAAATAGATATTTCTGTAAAAGAGTTTTGATTTCTTCTATGTCAACATCCTTTGGTGGATTTTAAGATTATTTGAAGTTGATTTATTATGATAGAAAACTTCTATATTGTATTAAAGGTTTTGTGATATGTTTGACTGTGGATGTGTTATTTTTATACCATTCGTGGTTTATGGATGAAGTATTTATATTTCGTATGCTAGTTTTAATATGAATTTTTATGTTATGTTTAAACCTTTTCATATGGGAATGCATTGGACTTAATATGTGATGGGAGGAGCCCGCTATAGCTCCTTGATGAATCAGTTGGTCTCATGAGACAAACTTGTGTCTTGGAACAAGGCCTTGGAAAAATATTATTTGTAGTCTTGGAACGAGGCCATGGCTATGTGGTTATGATAGTCTGGAATTATTCATTCCATCATTATGAAAGTGGTTATTGATATTGCATGTGATTATTCAATTAGCAGAATATCCATGTGAATAAGTAAATGGCATTATTTCATTTTATTTTCTCCATAATATGTTGAAGTTCAAGTTTAAAATGCTTTTGTTTTAGTTATACATTGCCTTAAATGTTTATTCTTATTTATGAAATTTTCCGCTATATTGTTATCTTTACTGGGCTTTTGAGCTCACCCCTTTTCTATGTTTTATTTTTCCCAGGATGTGAAGAAGTAATTTATGAATGACCTACATGGATAGTATGAGGGGATAAGAGTGTGGACTATGGAGACTATATTGTTGTAGTTTTTATTTTATGATGTAATGTAAAACTTTATGAATATATCTAGTGTTTCCAAAGCTAATAAACTAATCGGTCTTTAAATATTTGATCTTTCTTGTGATCATGACAATGTTATGTAATAATGCACCGACTCTGGGTAACTGGGGTCGGGGCGTTACAGTTGGTATCAGAGGAAGATTAGTACAAACCTTGGAAGATAGATTTAGATAAACTCTGATTAGAGAACATATATTTAAGACGGACTTTGAGGATTAGTATAGAAGAACTTCCTAGAATTTTGGTATTGTAGAGATTTTGTAAGTTTTCCGAGCAATACATCCCTGTCTGGATACGAGCAGGTAGATGCGGATCTGGAACATATGTACCTAGGGGTAAAACCCAAAAACACTACTTTGAGCTAGACTCGAACAGGAACTGGTGCACGACAACGGTCCTTGCTACACTCCTAGTTACGACACTCCTAGGGGATATGCTTAAGATAACTCTCATTTTCTTTACAAATCATTATAAAGGGTTTATGAGTATATACTTACTCAAATAATTTTTTTATGATTATGGATTATATCCATAAATAGTTCAATTTATGTTAAGTGTTTTATAAGTATGGAATTATGTATTTTGATTCATAAACTGATCTAGTTTATTCCACTATTTCGAAATGGCGCCTAGTGGAAAAAATGGAAACCGTATCAATGCACGCACTCCATGTAGGGATTGCCCTCCTGCTCAAGATAATTATTGTGGAGCTGGTGATGCAACTGGTGCTGATCAACTAATCACCATACTGGGACAACTCACTCAGGTTATGAATATTAACCTTACCCGTATGGAGCACCCTGATCCGCAGTGTGGAGGATCAATGATAGATCGATTCATGAGTCAGCAACCACCAACATTCAATGGGAGTTCAAATCCCTTAGTAGCTGAGCAATGGATAAGTTTCCTAGAGAAAATATTTCAGGCTTCGGGAAGTAATGAAAGGGAAAAGGTTATCATGGTAGTTTACCACCTCACTGGAGATGCTGATCAATGGTGGTCATTGATTCAAAACAAAAAGGAAGATCATGAAGTATCAAATGTGAAATGTAGGGAGTTCAAAGATCTGTTTTTAGAAAAATACTTTCCTCGTGACCATCAAGCAGATATGGAAAGACAATTTCTGTGTCTGAGACAAAAGGAGGATGAGAATGTCACAAAGTATGAGGATAACTTTACAAGGTTAGCAAGGTATGCTAGAGATTATATACGTAACCCAAGAAGTAAGATTGATTGTATTTTTTGATGGGTTAAAACCATTTCTCAGTCGAGCATTAGTCTCACAATCCTTCTCGTCATACGAAGACATTGTCTCATGTGCTATCAAGACTGAAAAGGAATTCTCTATGTCTTATGACTTTAAAGTAAAGCAAGAGAAGAAGAGATCTGCTGATAAATCCGGGAATAGAAATAAGGGGAAGAAGGTAAAGTTTGAATATCCATCCTGTGGTAAATGTGGGAAGAAACACCCCGGTACTTTCTTGAAGGGAATGGGTGTCTATTACAAGTGTGGTGAAAAAGGCCACCAAGCTCGTGATTGCAAGGGGAAGAAGGAAGCTACCGATGTTCAGTGCTATAATTGCAGGGAGATGGGACATTATGCAAATTAATGTCCTAAGCATTAGGGGAACTTACCTCAGAAAAGGCTAAGGGATCAAGGCTAAGCTTATACTATCACTACTGCCGAGGTAGAAGCTCTGAAAGACGTGGTGGCAGGTAATTTAATGGTTTCCCCAAGTTTAGCAAATGCATTATTTGATTCTGGATCATCGCTGTAACATCCCAGGTAAATAAAGAATAAAGAATTTTCATATTTATTAATATTTACAGATTAAATATTAATTTTATTTTAAAGGGGTTTCTATGTTCGATAGCGTACCCGATACGCAACGATGAGTTTCTTTGAAACTTACGTAGAACACTAGTAATAAAATAATATTATTTTAAATGTTAGTTAACAAGTATCCGTTTTACTGGAGGGAAGGGATAGAAATAACTAAAATATGATTAGATATATTTTTAAACGTTTATACATTTACCTAATAAAAGATAAAGGCTTAAAATATGGAAAGAGTTCAATTTTAGGGCTTATATACTCTAATTTTCACCAAAGGTTCACTTATCACCTTTTAATGGTGAACCGTCATTAAATATAGTTTTGATCACTCTTCTACTTTATTTTGGACCAAATATAACTCTTCTTTAGAATCGGTACATCAAAATTTACTTTGTGTAAATTTTTGGTACCTTTCTGATAAAGTTCATTTTTTTATGAATAGTGTAAAATGTTGTATTTTAATTCAAAACCTATTTTTAATCTAAATTATTTATATGGTTAGATTATTATTTTAATTGGTTTTAAAGTGAAATTAGAAAAGATTTTTACTAGTTAATCCAATGGTGGTCATTGGAATCAATTTCACTTTGAAATTGGACTTAAACTGGTGTCAATCTTTTGATACTTATTGTTTCACAAAAACACGCTATTTGTCATGACAGCGGGAATTAATTATTAAATTAATTAATTTGACTTATATGTTTTGAATTTTTTAAAATGGACTTCATTTTTGAATTCGGAATATCAAATATAGCTTAGGGTGAATTTTTGGTAATTTTTTGAAAAACTTCAATTTTTGATGAATAGTGAAACCACTAAGTGGTAATCAAGCAAACTGATTTTTCAGTTAAATGAATGTTTACCACTAATGTGTATTGAATTTTGAAAATCCGACATACATGGTTGTCATTAAGAAGTAAAATGTGGTTTAATGAGATTAAAATAATTTTTTGGTGAATAGTAACTTTTTTTCATTAATCGCGATTAGAGGTAATTAGTGTAGTTTAAGGTAAAAATGGTATTATAAGAATGTAAAAACACCATGAAACTTGTCCTAAACCTATTGGGTGAGTCATGGCCGACCAAGACAAGCCATGGGCCAACTTGGGGACCCCATGGAGCCACTTTAGTTGGAAAATGACATTAATATATTTTTATTTAATGTTAAAGTGAAAATGACACTAACATAAATTGTTTTAATAACATAATTTTTGAGTGGGGTTATACAACTCCAAATATTGATTATAAATAGTCATTGGAAAGATAAAACGATTTCCTACATCATTGTATTTGTTTTATAATTTTTATACATTAAATAAATTAAATTATATATGACATAATAATGATGCAGCGATGACATCATTATTTGACGATTTAAATAAAATGGAAAGATAATGAAAAATCTAAAACCTACACATGTCCAAAACCAATTGGATGAGTGGATTTCGAACCCTTATCACCTTAGCCACTAATTATTTCAATGTGGGACCTTTTGAAACCGATTTTTTTTTCAAATAAAGTAATATTTCTTTACTTTCCAAAAGTGCCCCTCCTCTCCTCTTATAAAAGGCCCCCACCTCTACCTCATTTCACACACTTCTCAAGACTTTGGCTCGGCCAACCCCTGCCCAATTACTCTCTCCACATCCTTCTCCTCATCCTAGAGGATTCCCTTTGGGAAGAATCCTTTCAAAGGAAGCCTTTAGGCTCAAATCAAAAGGGAGTTACACTTTTAAAGGTAATTCATTCTCTCTTGTTCATTTGTTTTATTTTGCTTCTCCAACCCTCTAAACTCTTTTTATTTACTTCTTTTTTAACAAACTCAGTATCTTCAATATACTAGGATGTTGTTATAATATTTATTTGAGCTACACTCTCACACAACTACATCAAATGGTTAAATAACATACGGTTTCTGTGGATGGCGAAATTCTGCCTCCCGAAACGATGATTGTTCAATACTCATTTAACACCTTCAAGGGTGGCCATTATGATGTCACTATTTTTATACATGATATATAACATGTTTATGTTTTCTTTAAGCTTCTGTATTTTTCATTTTTGGCATACCTTTATGGTTTCCATTATGGGTAAACACGATATCTTCATTTAAGGAAGTGCAGACTACCGCACCCTAAAAGTGATGTGATTCGTTAATGCCATATGTGGGACGTGTAAAGGATGGATTTAAAGTTATTATATATGATGTTATACTGGAATTATTATATACCTCTATATCATTATTATTTCTTTCCATTAAAGTATGAGATAGAAATGAAAGTATCGTTCATGCGTACGTACAGCTTACCGTCTCCATGAACGGTGCATTTCATTTCTTATCCCCAAATGTAATGTACTATTAAAATTACATGTATATAATGTATATATATAATTAATGATATATCTAAATGATGAATATAATTCTGGAATTAAAATATACATACCTATCATTTAGTTTTAATTCCACTAATATGAAAAAGAAATGAAAGTAGCGTTCATGCGTACGTACGGCTTACCGTCTCCATGAACGGTGCATTTCATTTTGTACTTCTAAATGATTATGTAATATTATAAATACATGTATATGCTGGATATATATGATATATATGATATCCAAATCAGGAATTTCATTATGGATATAAAGAACTTTTGACCACATGAACAACATGTAATTGTAAGAAGTCAACTTTCGACTTAAGAACCAAATATTGACAAAACAAACATTATTAACTCAAATGGTTACATAATGTTTATAACATGGAAATAAGTGATATAAAAGGAATAATGAACTTTAAAAAGTTTCTTAATCAAGTATAAATTAACTCAAGTTTTTTATTCAGGACGTTAAAGAACGATCGAGTCAAGTCGGACCCAAGGTAAGGGACTTCGTCTCAATCTCCTTTCATTGAGGCATATTTCATTTTATACACAAATTTCTTTTATACGGTGTATAAACTCTTTTGACTTTTACTTTTATACAAAAGGAATCTTTTTCTACGAAGCGTTTTACTAAATGACAAAAAGGAATGTTTTTTTTAACGTACGCGGTGACAACGACCTTTTTCCGCCGCCGCGAGTATTATTTGATCTTTGGATTCCTCAAAAAGCCGTTATGTTTTTAAAATGAAATAAATACCGTATACTCTTTTATTTATTTTGGTATTGAAAATGGTTTTGATAAAGGATTCTATTATGTCAATATATTTATGATATATTGTGATTGAAATGTGGAAAATGTTATCTTTCCTTTATATTGGTTTTGTGTTTTATGATTTTATATTGGTTCTTGGACATTTTAACGGGTGGTTTCGTTATAAACCATATGACGGGTGGTGCCGTGAATACCAGGATGGGTGGTTACGTTATAACCTCCAATGCATTGGGTATGGAAGTCGGCCGTATGGCTATTCCATTAAGTATGTATGGAAATTGTCCGTATGGCTATTACATTAAGTGATATGTGTGGAAGTCAACCGTATGGTTATTCCACTTAAGTATGTTTATGTCCCAAGTTACCTTTATATATTCTATGTGTTCTTTATATGGGTTTTATGGTAATCCTTTGGTTACAAAAAGGTAAGTAATTATACTTTATTCAGTGAAGATTTTTTTTACTACTTCCTGAAGGTGAAGGTATTACTTTGATATAGTATACATGGTTTACTTGATGTTTGAAAAACTAACAGTTTTCATTCTTTGTGTATCCCTTACTGAGCTTTTTATGCTCACCCCAAGTTTTTTCGAAATGTTTTTCACAGGACTTAAAGTGGAATAAGGTCAAGGATGGGATCAAGGGAATTTCATGCTATCTAAAACATGGAATCTAGACATCTTTCTTTTTAAGAGTTTTTATTTTATGGAGACTTAGTAGAAGTGTCTACTTTGTAATCTTTTAAGATGTAATAGTTATGTTCTAATTCTCTAAAACTCTAAACCTGAAAAGATCCTCAATTGAATTATTCATTTAATTCAATATTAAGTAAGGTTTAAGGTTGGGGCCGTATAGTTGGTATTAAAGGACGGTTTAGACAACTTTATGAGTTAGAAAAGTGTTAAATTATAATATGATTGAAATGATATAGCATTTACGGATTACCATGTTTCTTCGCCTAAGATATTTCTGTGTTCAGAATGGTTTTCCGCAGAGGAAACAAAGCAGCTATGTTGGGATGACATCAGGAGAAAGATAACCTTTCAAATCAGCAACCTGAGATGGTCGGAATCGGAACTGAACAGTTTTTTGCAGTGATGGCACAGTTGACTCATGCTATAAATGGTGGTGGTATCCATGGACGAGATCAGCCAGATCAACCGCAGAGGAACATGTCAGTGGTGGAACATTTCATGAGGCAACATCCCCCATCATTCAGAGGATCATCTGACCCTGTTCAAGCTGAAGGGTGGATTAAAGCACTGGATAAGATTTTTGATGTCATGGGGTGTTCAGAACATCAAAAGGTTAGTCTTGCTGTTTACCGTTTTGAAGGTGAAGCTGATCAGTGGTGGTCGATGGTGAAAAATATAAGGGATAGTGATGAGATTGAGGATCTTCACTAGGATGAATTCAAAGGTATGTTTCTTGAGAAATATTTTCCTAAGGTGGTTCGTCTTAGGATGGAAAAACAGTTCCTAGAATTGAGGCAGGAGGATGATTCAGTGGCTGCTTATGAAGAAAAGTTCACTCGATTGGCAAGGTATGCTCCAAACTTCATACGAGATCTTGATAGTAAAATAAACCATTTTTACTCAGGGTTAAAGCCAAAGTATCGAAGGTCTTTAGCTTCTCGTGATTTCAAAATTTATGAAAAACTTGTTCGATGTGCGGAGAAGGTGGAAATGGAGTTTGCCAATGATCAGGTGTTCTATGACAAACAACAGAATAAGAGGTCTAGTTGGCAGGCAAAGGGGAAGAATTCATCAAAGAAGCAAGGAGGTAAGAAAACCAAATATCCATCCTGTGAGAAGTGTGGTAAAATGCATCCTGGAGAATGTTTATCCATGTCTGGTAAGTGCGTTCGGTGTGGTAAGTTTGGTCATATTGCTCGTAACTGTAAGGAAGATGAACAAGCAGGAAATGAAAAGCCAATGGTAAGATGTTTTATGTGTAATGAAATGGGTCATTATGCAAATGAGTGTCCAATGAAGAACTCAACTGGGGGAATGCAGCCAGACTACAAGAAGAAAGGGGTGGTGAAATCCTTTGCAACAACTTCAGCAGATGTTGGGCCATCGAATGAAGTGGTATCAGCTTCAGGGAGCTCAGTATTTTTCGAAGATTGACTTGAGGTTGGGGTACCATTAGTTGAAAGTAAAATAAGCAGACGTTCCGAAGACTGCGTTCCGTACTAGATATGGCCATTATGAATTTGTAGTTATGCCTTTTGGGTTAACCAATGCACCTGCTGTATTCATGGACCTTATGAATAAAATTTTCCATGAGTTCTTGGATAAGTTTGTGTTTGTGTTTTGAGGTTTGTGAAGAGGTTATGTGTGCCTTGTGATTCACAGTTGAAGAAGGAGTTGTTTTTTCATCCTGGCAGTACTAAGATGTACAGAGGTCAGCGGGAGTATTACTGGTGGGATGGAATGAAAAGAGACATTGCTGATTTTACTGTGAAGTGTTTGACATGTCAACAGGTTAAAGCAGAGTAGCAGTTACCGAAAGGGATGCTTCAGCCTTTACTAGTGCCAGAGTGGAAATGGGAAAACATATCAATGGACTTTGTTGTGGGATTACCAAGGACATCTCGAGGTAATAATGCAATCTGGTTTATTGTTGATCGCTTGACCAAATCTGCTCATTTCCTTTCTATACGATATACTTTCTATCTAGATCAACTTTCCCATTTGTATCTTAAAGAGATAGTCAGGTTACATGGAGTTCCTCTCTCCATTGTATCGGATCATGATCCCAAGTTTACTTCTAACTTTTGGAAATGCCTTCAGAAGTCGTTGGGTACTGAATTAAATTTTAGTACAGCTTTTCATCCTCAATCAGATGGGCAGTCAGAACGAACAATCCAGACATTGGAGGATATTCTACGAGATTGTTCTATGGATTATCTAGGAAGTTGGGACCAACAAATTTCTTTGGTTGAGTTTTCTTATAATAACAGTTTTCATTCCAGTATACAAATGGCACCATTTGAGGCATTATATGGGAAGCGGTTTAGAACTCCAGCATTTTGGAATGAAGTGGGTGAAAGGAAGCTGATGGGACCAGAATTGGTAGAAGAGATGGCAGAAAAAGTTCAGCTGATTCAGAAACACATGAGAACAGCTCAGAGCAGGCAAAAGAGTTATGCGGATAACCGGAGGAAGGATCTATCTTTCGAGGTAGGTGATCATGTTTTTCTCAAGGTTTCTCCTTGGAAAAGCGTGATGAGATTTGGTAAGAAAGGAAAGTTGAGTCCAAGGTTTGTTGGACCATACTAAATTCTGGAAAGATTTGGATCAGTTGCATACCGAGTGGCTTTACCTCCGAGTTTATCTCAGGTACACAATGTTTTTTATGTTTCGATGTTGAGAAAGTATATGCCAGATCCATCTCATGTTTTGAGCCCAGAGGTAGTTCAGCTGGAAGAGAACCTATCTTATGAGGAACAACCGGTCCAGATTCTTGACCACAGGGAGCAAGTGTTACGGAATAAGGTGATTCATCAGGTAAAGGTTTTGTGGAAAAACCATGTGATTGAAGAGGCAACGTGGGAATCTGAAAATGCTATGAGGGATAAATACCCCCACTTATTTTGATAAGTGAATAAAATTGCGAGGACGCAATTCCCAAAAGGGGGAAGGATGTAACATCCCAGGTAAATAAAGAATTAAGAATTTTCATATTTATTAATATTTACGAATTAAATATTAATTTTATTTTAAAGGGGTTTCTATGTTCGATAGCGTACCCGATACGCAACGATGAGTTTCTTTGAAACTTACGTAGCACACTAGTAATAAAATAATATTATTTTAAATGTTAGTTAACAAGTAGCCGTTGTCCTGGCAGGAATGGATATAAATAACTAAAATATGATTAGATATATTTTTAAACGTTTATACATTTACCCAATAAAAGATAAAGGCTTAAAATACGGAAAGAGTTCAATTTTAGGGCTTATATACTCTAATTTTCACTAAAGGTTCACTTATCAACTTTTAATGGTGAACCGTCATTAAATATAGTTTTGATCACTCTTATACTTTATTTTGGACCAAATATAACTCTTCTTTAGAATCGGGACATCAAAATTTACTTTGTGTAAATTTTTGGTACCTTTCTGATAAAGTTCATTTTTTTTATGAATAGTGTAAAATGTTGTATTTTAATTCAAAACCTCTTTTTAATCTAAATTATTTATATGATTAGATTAGTATTTTAATTGGTTTTAAAGTGAAATTAGAAAATATTTTTACCAGTTAATCCAATGGTGGTCATTGGAATCAATTTCACTTTGAAATTGGACTTAAACTGGTGTCAATCTTTTGATACTTATTGTTTCACAAAAACACGCTATTTGTCATGACATCGGGACTTAATTATTAAATTAATCAATTTGACTTATATGTTTTGAATTTTTTAAAATGGACTTCATTTTTGAATTCAGAATATCAAATATATCTTAGGGTGAATTTTTGGTAATTTTCTGAAAAACTTCAATTTTTGATGAATAGTGAAACCACTAAGTGGTAATCAAGAAAACTGATTTTTCAGTTAAATGAAAGTTTACCACTAATGTGTATTGAATTTTGAAAATCCTACATACATGGTTGTCATTAAGAAGTAAAATGTGGTTCAATGAGATTAAAATAATTTTTTGGTGAATAGTAACTTTTTTTCATTAATCGCGATTAGAGGTAATTAGTGTAGTTTAAGGTAAAAATGGTATTATAAGAATGTGAAAACACCATGAAACTTGTCCTACACCTATTGGGTGAGTCATGGACGACCAAGAAAAGCCATGGGCCAACTTGGGGACCCCATGGAGCCACTTTAGTTGGAAAATGACATTAATATATTTTTATTTAATGTTAAAGTGAAAATGACACTAACAGAAATTGTTTTACTAACAAAATTTTTGAGTGGGGTTATACAAGTCAAAATTTTGATTATAAATAGTCATTAGAAAGCTAAAAAGATTTCCTACATCATAGTATTTTGTTTTATAATTTTTAGACATTAAATAAATTAAATTATATATGACATAATAATGATGCAGTGATGACATCATTATTTGACGATTTAAATAAAATGGAAGGATAATGAAAAATCTAAAACCTACACATGTCCAAAACCAATTGGATGAGTGGATTTAGAACCCTTATCACCTTATCCACGAATTATTTCAATTTGGGACCTTTTGAAACCGAAAAACATTTTCAAATAAAGTAATATTTCTTTACTTTCCAAAAGTGCCCCTCCTCTCCTCTTATAAAAGGCCCCCACCTCTACCTCATTTCACACACTTCTCAAGCCTTTGGCTCGGCCAACCCCTGCCCAATTACTCTCTCCACATTCCTCTCCTCATCCTAGAGTATTCCCTTTGGGCAGAATCCTTTCAAAGGAAGCCTTTAGGCTCAAATCAAAAGGGAGTTACACTTTTAAAGGTAATTCATTCTCTCTTGTTCATTTGTTTTATTTTGCTTCTCCAACCCTCTAAACTCTTTTTATTTACTTCTTTTTTAACAAACTCAGTATCTTCAATATACTAGGATGTTGTTATAATATTTATTTGAGCTACACTCTCACACAACTACATAAAATGGTTAAAGAACATACAGTTTCCGTGGATGGCGAAATTCTGCCTCCCGAAACGATGATTGTTCAATACTCATTTAACACCTTCAAGGGTGGCCATTATGATGTCACTATTTTTATATATGATATATAATATGTTTATATTTTCTTTAAGCTTCTGTATTTTACATTTTTGGCACACCTTTATGGTTTCCATTATGGGTAAACACGATATCTTCATTTAAGGAAGTGCGGACTACCGCCCCCTAAAAGTGATGTGATTCGTTAATGCCATATGTGGGACGTGTAAAGGATGGATTTAAAGTTATTATATATGATGTTTTACTGGAATTATTATATACCTCTATATCATTATTATTTCTTTCCATTAAAGTATGAGATAGAAATGAAAGTAGCGTTCATGCGTACGTACGGCTTACCGTCTCCATGAACGGTGCATTTCATTTCTTATCCCCAAATGTAATGTACTATTAAAATTACATGTATATAATGTATATATATAATTAATGATATATCTAAATTATGAATATAATTCTGGAATTAAAATATACATACCTCTCATTTAGTTTTAATTCCACTAATATGACATGGAAATGAAAGTAGCGTTCATGCGTACGTACGGCTTACCGTCTCCATGAACGGTGCATTTCATTTCTTACCTATAAATGATTATGTAATATTATAAATACATGTATATGCTGGATATATATGATATATATGATATCCAAATCAGGAATTTCATTCTGGGTATAAAGAACTTTTGACCACATGAACAACATGTAATTGTATGAAGTCAACTTTCGACTTAAGAACCAAATATTGACAAAACAAACATTATTAACTCAAATGGTTACATAATGTTTATAACATGGAAATAAGTGATATAAAAGGAATAATGAACTTTAAAAAGTTTCTTAATCAAGTATAAATTAACTCAAATTTATTATTCAGGACGTTAAAGAACGATCGAGTCAAGTCGGACCCAAGGTAAGGGACTTCGTCTCAATCTCCTTTCATTGAGGCATATTTCGTTTTATACACAAATTTCTTTTATACGGTGTATAAACTCCTTTGACTTTTACTTTTATACAAAAGGAATCTTTTTCTACGAAGCGTTTTACTAAACGACAAAAAGGAATGTTTTTTTTAACGTACGCGGTGACAACGACCTTTTTCCGCCGCCGTGAGTATTATTTGATCTTTGGCTTCCTCAACAAGCCGTTATGTTTTTAAAATGAAATAAATACCATATACTCTTTTATGTATTTTGGTATTGAAAATGGTTTTGATAAAGGATTCTATTATGTCAATATATTTATGATATATTGTGATTGAAATGTGGAAATGTTATCTTTCCTTTATATTGGTTTTATGTTTTATGATTTTATATTGGTACTTGGACATTTTAACGGGTGGTTTCATTATAAACCATATGACGGGTGGTGCCGTGAATACCAGGACGGGTGGTTACGTTATAACCTCCAATGCATTGGGTATGGAAGTCGGCCGTATGGATATTCCATTAAGTATGTATGGAAATTGGCCGTATGGCTATTCCATTAAGTGATATGTGTGGAAGTCAACCGTATGGTTATTCCACTTAAGTATGTTTATCTCCCAAGTTACCTTTATATATTCTATGTGTTCTTTATATGGGTTTTATGGTAATCCTTTGGTTACAAAAAGGTAAGTAATGATACTTTATTCAGTGAAGATTTTTTTTACTGCTTCATGAAGGTGAAGGTATTACTTTGATATAGTATACATGGTTTACTTGATGTTTGAAAAACTAACAGTTTTCATTCTTTGTGTATCCCTTACTGAGCTTTTTATGGTCACCCCAAGTTTTTTCGAAATGTTTTTCACGGGACTTAAAGTGGAATAAGGTCAAGGATGGGATCAAGGGAATTTCATGCCATCTAAAACATGGAATCTAGACATATTTCTTTTTAAGAGTTTTTATTTTATGGAGACTTATTAGAAGTGTCTACTTTGTAATCTTTTAAGATGTAATAGTTATGTTCTAATTCTCTAAAACTCTAAACCTGAAAAGATCCTCAATGTGAATTATTCATTTAATTCAATATTAAGTAAGGTTTAAGGCTGGGGCCTTATAATCGCATTGTTTCATATCTTCCCAGTTTGCTAAGAAAATTAGATATTTCCAATTTAATTTAACAAGGGAGTTGTAAGTTAAAACTCCTAAGGGAAGTATCATTGCAATAAAGTTTTGTGAATCAGTCCCCATTAGAGCACATAAATGTTCTTTATCTGCTGATCTCATCGTCATACCTATGAATGAGTTTGATATAAACCTTGGTATGGACTGGCTTTCGGACCATGATGCAAATATTTATTGTAAGAAGAAGGAGGTTACGATTTTTAATGATGATGATAAGGAACACCTTATCTTTAGAGAAGAATCGTCACCACCTAATTCTTATCTAGAACCACCCCTAGTAGCTCAACTAAATTCAATTATTGGGGAGGAAGAGAATGAAATGACTGTGGTTGAGGAAGGGAATGTTCAAATAGAGGATGTAACTATTGTGAGAGAATATGTAGATGTGTTTCCGGAATATTTACCTGGACATCCTCCAGAACGAGAAGTTGAGTTTTCCATTGATTTAATTCCTGGATCAAGGCCTATATCAAAGACCCCTTATATAATGGCCACTATAGAATTAGTTGAACTAATGAAAAAACTAGAGGAATTGAGTAATAAGGGATTTATTATCCCTAGTGTTTCTCCATGGGGATCCCATGTTCTTTTTGTTAAAAAGAAATACAGATCTATGAGGTTATGTATCGACTATAGGGAGATCAATGCTATAACAATAAAGAAAAAGTATCCCCTACCTCGCATTGATGATTTATTTGAACAACTGCATGGAGCTAAATACTATTCAATGATTGAACTTCGATCTGGATACCATCAGTTTTGTGTGAAGAAGGAACACATTCTGAGGACATCATTTCGAACCAGGTACGAGCATTATGAGTTTACAGTAATGCCTTTTGGATTGACTAATTCACCCTCTGTATTCATGGATCTGATGAATAGAGTTTTCAAGGAATATCTCGATGAATTTGTGGTGGTATTTATTGATGATATCTTGGTATACTCCAAAATCTACGAAGATCATGAAAATCACTTGCGCATTATCCTGAAGACTCTAATAAGACATGAATTATTTGGGAAGTTTAGCATGTGTGAATTCTGGCTTCAGGAGATTTCATTTCGTGGCCATATTGTCTCTAAAGATGGAATCTCTGTTGATCTTTCTAAGACCAAGGTAATCCAAGAATGGCCATAACCTATGAGTATAACTGAGGTACACAATTTTATTGGTTTCACGGGTTATTATCGACGTTTCGTCCAGAATTTTTCCTGATTGGCTAACCCATTAATGAAGTTCACACGTAAAGGGGTTAAATTTGTTTGGACAAAAGAGTGTGAAGAATGTTTCGAAGAACTGAAGAGAATAATAGTCAATGTTCTTATATTGACTCTACCATCGGGGAATGATGGGTTCGTTATTTATAGTGATGCATCAAAGAAAGGACTTGGTTGTGTCCTTATGCAGAATGATTGGGTTTTTTCCTATGCATCATGATAGTTGAAAATTCATGAGCAAAACTATCCTCCTCGTGATCTTGAGTTAGAATCTGTGATCTTTTCTTTGAAGATATGGAGGCACTGCCTCTATGGTGAAAAATGTGAGATTTATACTGATCACAAGAGTTTGAAGTATATTTTCTCACAAAAAGAAATCAACATGAGGCCAATGAGATGGATTGAATTACTCAAGGATTATGATTGTATGACACGCTACCACCCGAGGAAAGCAAACAAGGTGGCAGATACTTTGAGCAGAAAATACCATGGAGTTTTGAACAATATGAGAATTGAAAGGTATCCAATTTTCATGGATCTAGTGAAGATGGACATGGGAATAACCAGGGAAGGTGAAACATCAATGGTTTTTCAAATGGTTGCCAAACCATTTTTACTAGAAAGGATTAAGAGTTCTCAGACCGATGATGAAGAATTTCAAAATAAGATTAAAGCTGTGAATGATGGGAGATTGAGAGAATTTGTGTATGAAGATAGAATTCTGAAATTCGGGAAGAGACTTTGTGTTCCTGATAGACCTGATCTAAAAAGGGAATTGCTGGATGATGCTCATAGTTCCAATTTCTCTATGCACCTTGGGAGCCCCAAAATGTATAGAGTCTTGAAGGAAAATTTTTGGGGGGAAAACATGAAGAGGGAGATTTCTGATTTTGTGTCAAGATGTATGGTTTTTCAACAAGTGAAAGATGGAAGGCAACAACCTGGAGGAGTCATGCAACCTCTTCCCATACCGGATCGAAAATGGGAAAATATTATGATGGGATTTGTCATGGGCCTACCAAAGACTCCTAGAAGGAACGATGCAATATGGGTTATTGTTGATCGTCTTACCAAGTTGGAACATTTTCTTGCTATAAGATAAGATCTACCACTGGAACGTCTAGCAAGAATATATATTAATGAAGTGGTGAGACTTCATGGAGTTCCCCTATCAATTTTTTCTGATCGTGATCCCCATTTTACTTCAAGATTTTGGAAAGGTCTTCAGAAAGCCTTGGATACTGAACTTCATTTGAGCACTGCCTACCACCCTCAAATAGATGGAAAATCAGAACAAACTATTCAAACCAAAGAAGACATGTTGAGATCTTGCTCACTTGGATTTCAGAGTATGTGTGATCAATATTTACCTCTGGTAGAATTTTCTTATAACAATAGCTTCCATTAGAGTATTCAGATGGCACCATATGAAGCGTTATACAGGAAGTGATGTCCCACACCAACCTGTTGGGATGACGTTGGTGAAAGAAAACTTGTAGGTCCAGAACTGTTGGAGGAAACAATGGAAAAGGTGAAGGTAATCCAAAATCAAATCAAAGCAGCTCAAAGTAGGCAGAAGAGCTATGCCGATAATCGAAGGAATGATTTGGAATTTGAAGTCGGTGGTCATGTTTTCCTGAAGGTATCTCCATGGAATGGAGTCATACGTTTTGGTAAGAAAGGTAAATTGAGTCCCAGGTACATCGGACCTTTCGAAATTCTAGAACGAATTGGGGCTGTACCTTACCGATTGGCAATCCCGCCAAGTCTCTCCAAAGTTCATGATGTGTTCCACGTATCTCTGTTGGGGAAATACATGCCTGACCCAATGCATGTACTCACCTATGAGGAATTAGAACTGGAACCCGATCTGTCTTATTGCGAAGATCCCGTCAAGATTCTTGATACGAGAGAACAAGTACTGAGAAACCGGACGACTCGTCTGGTAAAAATCTTATGGAGAAACCATAAGATGGAAGATGCAACGTGGGAACCTGAGGAACTTATGATGAAGAACCACCCGAGTCTATTCATGTGGTAGTATTCTAGAAATTTTGAGGATGAAATTATTTGAAAGAGGGGAGAATGTAACACCCCAAGCTTCTACGGTACGCTTCTCTTTGAATAATGCAGTAACGTGTGTTGTATGCAACATTGAGTTATAACACACCACAACCAATCAAACATCCTGTTATGAATAGTAATACCCACTTTTTGAAATTTATAAATTTTATTTTTCAAAATGGACTTAATTTATGGATTCTAAATATCGAAATTATCCTAGGGTGAATTTTTGATTTTTTTATGAAAAACTTCATTTTTTGATGAATAGTGAAACCACTAAGTGGTAGTTAAAAAACTGAATTTTTCATAAATCTTAATTTTACCGCTTCTGTGAGTGGAATTTCAAAAATACGAGAGACACGGTTAATATCAAGGAGTAAAATGTGGCTCAATTAGATGAAAATAATTTTTGATGAATAGTAACTTTTTACTTTTATTTACCATTGTTAAAAGTAAATAGGGTAATTAAGGGTAAAAATGATATTAATATTACCCTAACACATGTCCTAATTCTATTGGACAAGTGTATCTCGACCAAAAACAACCCTAGGAATAAAATATTATCATTTAGGTCCACTTGGATTAGATTAGGACATTTATTATTATTTAATTCAAAGAAGAGTTAAAAGAGTTAAAATCAAATTTTATCTACTAAATCATTTTTAATATAGGGTTATAAATAAGAAAAATTTGATTGTAAATATTAATTAGAAATATAAAAATATTTCCCACATAATGGTATTTTATTTATTATTTTTAGACATTAAATAATTTAATTTATTTATGACACAATGATGATGCAGTAATAACCATAATAGTGAAAAATTAAAATAATTGATATTATAAATACCAAAATAAATATAATTTGAGACTTTTTATAAATTAAAATACTTTTATAGGTTAATATTACATATTATGATTGATTTAATTGACTTTTTTTGAAGTAATCATTCTGTTATTATTTTCACAAAAATCAATTTTCCAAATAGTGTCAAAATTGACATAAAAGAGTTTTTAAAAAAAATATTATATTATTAATTGATATTAAATTACTACAAATATAAGGTTTGGCCAAGAGACTTATATCATGATATTTGTGTCATTAATGGTCCACTTGGGGGTCTCTTGGAGGTATATAGTAAGTTTATTCACTATATAATATAAAAATACAAAGTGACATGGTAAGTGTCAAACTAATTAACTAAGAGTTAAAACTAAATGATAAGGTTAATATAATGACCCAAAACTGTCTAAATTATATTGGTTGAGTGGATTTCGACCCATAACCACCTTAAACTTTAAATAATCCACTTTGGAGCTATTAGAAACCGAATATAAATTTATTATAAAATAATATTTATTGCTTTTCCAAAGGTGCCCCTCACCCCTCTTATAAAAGGGAACTTCCCCTTCTGATTAATTCACACCTTCAAAGCCTTATGGATCGGCCAACCCCTGCCAAAATACTCTCTAAACTTCCCTCAATACAACCTAGAGGCCTTAGTTTGATCATAAATCCTACCTAAAGATCCCTTTTGATCAAATCAAAAGGAAGAACCCGAAGAAGAGGTAATGTTTTCACCACCCTTTTTCAAATTCATTTCTTCTTCAACTTCTTCTTTCTTTGTTATTACAATTCTAAAATAATTAATCCAGTATCTCTTATATACTATACTATTATTATAAATATGGTACAACCATATTCAGTATTCTATCCATCCTTTGAATGACATGTCACCATACGTGCGTACGTACGGCTTACCGTCTCCACGTCGTGGTGTAATTGTTATTCAATATATTATTATTTGGATGGGTATAATAATGATTTTTAATTCATGTAAATAATAAATATAACATGATAATGATTATTTATATATGATATACCATCCAATTATATATTATTTTAATATCAAAATAATGATATTGTCGCTCATGCGTACGTACGGACTACCATCTCCACGAACGCGATGAGATTCATTCTCCATCATATCCATTCAAGTATAAGAATCATTTGATGATTTAAAAATAATGTTTAAGAACATGATATAATTCTGGATAAGAATATGATACAACCTATCCATAACAAACATGACTTATGTAACAAAACATATAAAAGAAAATGAGTAAGTTAACACCCAAAAAGACAATAATTCTAAGATATTATTAACAAAGCAATGTTAAAACATCATATATGATATCATATTAATCTATATGATTATTGTATAATTTAATAACAATTATTTCACCATTATACAGGAAGTTAACCTACCCTCAACCAAGGAAAAGTACAAGGTAAGGGTTTTTTTCGCAATATCTTCATTATTCGAGGTTGCTTATACGTAATAATCTACTATGACTTCTTTATCATCCACATCCATGCTTCTTACAAATGTATTTAAAAACACTTTTTTAATATTTACTAGAATATGTGTTGAGTCATTTATACCCTTGTTGACTTTTATAAGAGGTTTATAAAGGAATATTTCCATCATTTTCCAAACAAGGTCCTTTTTAACCTTTTCGACAGAATTAAGGTAAGAATGTTTTTTTAACTTATACGGTGGGTGCGGCTATTTTCTGCCATTATAAAATCATCGAAGCGTCCCTTACATGATTATAATAATATTTTCAAAGAAAATGTTTTATTTTATAGATATATGACTCTAAAATGATTTCAAAATAGAAAGAGATATTTCTCTAATAGAGTTTTGATTTCATCTTTGTCAAAATCCTTTGATGGATTTTAAGCTTATTTGAAGTTGATTTATTATGATACAAAACATCTATATTGTATTGAATGTTTTGTGATATCTTTGACTGTGGATGTGTTATTTTTATACCATTTATGGTTTATGGATGAAGTATTTACATTTCGTATGCTATTTTTAATACGAATGTTTATATTATGTTTAAACATTTTCATATGGGAATGCATTGGACTTAATATGTGACGGGTGGAGCCCGTTATAGCTCCTAGATGCATCTGTAAGTCTCATGAGACAAACTAGTGTCTTGGCACAAGGCCTTGGAAAAATCTTATTTGTAGTCTTGGCATGAGGCCTTGGCTATGTGGTTATGATAGTATGGCATTATGCATTCCATCATTATGAAAGTGGTTATTGATATTGCATGTGATTATTCGATTAGTAGAATATCCATGTGAATAAGTAAATGGAATTATTTCATTTTAATTTGTCCATAATATGTTGAAGTTCAAGTTTAATAGGCTTTTGTTTTAATTATATATTTCCTTAAATGTTAATTATTATTTATGAAAGTTTCCGCTATATTGTTATCCTTACTGGGCATTTAAGCTCACCCCTTTTCTTTGTTTTATTTTTCCCAGGATGTGAAGATGTAATTTATGAATGACCTGCAGGGATAGTATGAGGGGATAAGAGTGTGGAATATAGAGACTATATTGTTGTAGTTTTCATTTTATGATGTAATGTAAAACTTTATGAATATATCTTGGGTTTCCAAGGCTACTACACTAATCGGTCTTCTGAGATTTTATATTTCTTGTGATCATGCCAATGTTATGTAATAATGCACCGACTCTGGGTAACTGGGGTCGGGGTGTTACAATGAATTTTGTGGTCATATTAACGATGCTCTCAAAAAAGATTTGTATTTCCTGTGTTAAGTTTTTATGTAATGTTCCTAGGCCCCAGATAAACTATACCTCTCTATATTCTGATTCATATTATGTTTATATTTATGTAATAAATCATGTTTAAATATGAAATAAAGACCAATGTTATTATAGTTGGTATCAGAGGATATGTTTAGTTATTTTTTGGATTAGGATTAGAAAACACTAGGGAAAGACTTGGGGAGAAGACTAAGTATATGAAAAGAATCCATAATTTTTTTTGGGTATAGAGTAAGTGGTTTATCGAGAAAATATATCCCTATCTAGATATAAACAAGTAGAGGTGGATCTGGAATAGATGTATTAAATGGTACAACCCAAAAACACTAGTTTGAGCTAGACTCTAACAAGAACTAATGCATGAAAATTGGCCTTGCTGCAGTCCTGGTTTGACACTCTGGGGGGGGGTATGATTTGGTAAATTCATAATCTTAGTATGAACCATTATTAAGGGAACAAAAAAATCCCCAAAGAATATACATTAGGAATTAGATCATGGAAAACAAAAATCAAATTCTAGAAATTCATATGTTAATGAGATAAATGTAATTTATAAGTTTTCCCTTTATTTTCATTAGATTCCCCTTTATGTTTTTAATAGTTTAAAATATTCATCCTTGTGTCTATATTGGATAACATAGAACTAGAAAAAAATTAAATGATAGGGTTATCATACATGATTATACATATTCTATTATATCCCAAAATTTTAGTATAACAATCATAACACCACCACAAATCATGAAAGTGGAGATTTTGGTGAAAATGGAAAATGGGGAGATTATATAATCCCATGAATATTAATCCCCCTATCACAATTTTTGGATTTACCTTTCTATTGAACCTCATCATACGTCCCTTGGTGAAATTTGACGCAATTCTTTCCATGGATTAACTTTCCCTATATAAATAAAACATTAATTTCCATGAGCATAAAACCACTCTCTATATGGTGAATCGACCCCCTATTTAATTCATGTGCAAGAAAGATGAGTAATATTGTCTACAACTATCATCTCAAGAATGGAAAATAATTCCCAATAATCATGCATATATTTCTAAGATGATTGAGTCTAAGGAAAGAAAAATCAACAAATACATGCCTATTTTGAGGGAATTCAGTGATGTGTTTCCCTAGAAATTGCCTTATCTTACTCCTAGAAAAGATATTGAATTATTTATTGATCTTATACCTTGGGCATTTCCAATATCCAAGAATTCGTATATAATGTCTATTTTGGAGCTTGAGGTGATAAAGAAACAACTACTAGAGAATATAGATAATAGGTTTATACACCCAAGTGCTTTACCATGGGGTGCAATAGTCTTATTCATCAAGAAGTATGGGTAAATTTTCCTTTTCATTTATTAGCGTGAGATCAACAAAATCATGATAAAGAACATGTATCATTTGCAATGAATTGATGCCTTGTTCGATCAACTATGTGGAACATAATACTTCTTCAAGGTGGATCTGTGGTCATGATATTACCATCTAAGGGTGAGGAATGAGGATATCCCCAAGATTTCATTTCATAAAAGGTACGAGAACTATGAATTAATAGTAATTTCTTTCATAATCTCTAATGCTATAGAAAACATCATGGACTAGTAGAATAGAGTCATTATATATTACCTCTATAAATTTTTTGTAGTCTTTATAGATGATATTATAATATACAGAAAACCAAAGAGCAGCATGAAGAAAATATGAGCACTATTCTAGAGACCTTTCAAAAGGATAATATCTATGAAAATTATTGAAAGTTTGAGTTCTGGTTAAAGGAAGTCTAATTCTTAGGGAATATCGTCATATGAAATGGGATATCTATGCATCCTTCCAAAACAAAAGAAATTGAGGGATGACTGACAATGACATCTATGACAGATATTTATAGTTTCCATGGGTTATATTGATATTATCATTGATTTGTGAGAAATTTATAATGATTGTATCAACCTATAACAAATATAACATGGAAGGGATTCATGTTTTACTAGAATGAGGAATGTGAAGAAACCTTCATGGAGGTAAATAATAGGCTTATCACTACCTCTATTCTCATACTACCCACATGTGGGGAGGTTTTTGTAACATTCAGTTATGCATAGAAGATAGGCATGAGTTATGTGTCGATGAAGAATGAAAAATTCATTACATATGCCTCAAGGAAGTATAAAATTAATGAGCAAAACTATACCACACATTATCTGGAGTTGGTTGCATTGATATTTACATTGAAAATCTGGCGTCATTATCTCATTAGAGAGAAGTGTAAAATATAATGGATCAAAAAAGGCTCATATATATATTCACATAGAAAGAGATAAATATGAGCATATGAAGATGGTTAGAGATCACCAAGTATTATAAAAACTAAATCCATTACCACCATGGGAAAGCGAACAAGGTAGAAGATTCTCTATGTAGAAAAGACCCAACAATGCTATCATTGATGAGAATCAGAAAGGATCCAATGTTCTTATATTTGAAAAATATGGAAATTTGAATCATATATAAGGTAATGTCATAAATCCTTTGACAAATGATTACTCAACCATATCTTTTGGAAAGGTTAAAGGATGCTCAAAAAGATGATTGGATAATTCATATAAAAGTAAAAACTATGAAAATAGGGAAATCCTCATAGTTCAATGTTAATGAAGAAGGAATTGTGAGATTTGTGTCAAGACTATGTGTTCTTCAAAATCGATAGACAAAGAAATATCTTTTGGATAATTATCACAGTTCGAATTTCTTCATTTACCCATGAAACATGAAGATGTATCGAGATCTCTTAGAGAAATATTTGTGGGATGACACGAATAAAGAGATCAATAAATATACATCAATATTCCTACTATATTATAAAGTGAAGGTGGAGAAGAAGATTTATAATGTGATGATGCAACTATCTCCCATACCAATAAGAAAATGAAAAAACATCACCATGAAATTTTTCACCGAACATTTGAAGAAATCCAAAGGAAAAAAATGCTATCTGAGTTGTTTTGTATCATCTTACAAAGACCGCATGCTTCATTAAAATTTGAGAGGATTTCTCATTGGATCAACTAGAAAATTTAGACATTAGTGAAGTAGTAAGGCTTCATGGAGTACCACTATCGATTATGTCTAATCTAGATCAAGGATTCACCTCTATGTTTTGTAAGAGTATTCAATATGCCCCAAAAATTGAGTTGAACTTATTCACAACATATCTCCCTCAAACTGATGGTCAATCTAAAAAGACTATGCATACACTTGAGGACATGTTGAGAGCTTGATCAATGGACATATAAGGAAGATGTGACCAACATCTTCATTTGGCGGAGTTCTCTTATAACAACATTTCCATTAAAGAATACAAATCGATACTTATGAAGCCCATTATTGGAAGAGGTTAAGAACACCAACATTTTGGGATGAAGGTGGGGAACAACAACTCATAGGTCTGAAAATGGTTGAAGAAATGCTGGAGAAGGTTAATACCATCCAATAACACATTGAAGCTACCAGATTCGATAAAAGTGATATACATAAAATCAACAATGATACCTAGAGTTTAATGTTTCAGACATGGTATTCCTCCACATATCTCCATGGAAAATATTTATGAGATTTGGAAGGAAGAGAAAGATTAGTCAAAGGTACATTGTCAATTATGAGATCCTTGATCGCATTAGAGCATTGACCTATCAACTAGCACTCCCACTAAACCTATCTCAAGTACATGATGTTTTCCATGTATCAATTTTGAGGAAGTACATATATGGCCCATCACATGTACTCAATCCAGAGGTGGTACAATTGGATAATGAACTCTCCTATAAGGAGAAACCGGTAATGATCATAGATCATAGAAAAATGTTCTATGAAATAAGACAATTCCCCTCATAAAAGTGTTATGGGGAAACCAAATGTTTAAGGAAGTGACGTGGGAACCAGGGGAAGTGATGAGGAAGAGTTACCTCATATGTTCTAGTTTGGGAAAAGAAAATTTGAATGGTGAAATTTTTTAAGAGGGGAAGGTTGTAACAACCCAAAAATTTAGGAATAAAATTACCTCACTTTTAATTAAATGTCTTATGGATATAGAAAACACATGAACTTCTTTTGGTTTATTATATACAATTAGATTAAATAACCATTAATTGTTCTTACCGTTGATGATATACCAATTGAGTAGTGATCAAATGACTAGTATAAATATAGGATTTTAATAAATCGTTTTGGAATAGATAAAGGAAGTTATGGCCTTCACCAATAGGATCGTCCCATATGAAGCCCATTTATCAGTGCTTCTAAGGGAGATAGAATATCTGGAATTTTACTTATACCAAGATTAATTTGAGATCTAACAATGTAATCATCAGTTAAACCATTTATAGGAGATGTTCAAGCTCATCGAGAACATGACCAAACCCATGTTCACCGAAAAACCCCATGAAATCCCTACCATCTCACACCTTACTCATAAGACATATTCTGGTGTAATAAAAGGATATGTATCAAGTCCCTCTCATTATGATTATTATTTTTTTATAGAATAATTAATATACTTTCATTCTATTATTGTTACATTGTAAATGATTCTCTAAAGCACAAATAGTATTTTTGAATTATATTTGAATTAAATTAATGAATCTATTTTGATGAAATAATGGATTTTTGAAACAAATAATATTTTAATAAAATATTGTTATTAAATTAATTTTTTATATAAATGTTCATATAATTTTTATGAAGTCAAATGTAATTTTTATTAAGGTTTAAAAAATGTTTTTGTTAAAATACATCAATTTTCAATAAATGCCAAAATTCAATTTAAAATTGAAAATTAACATATTTATAAAATTATTTAGATAAAATTAATATTTTGTTTGGAATCTGTCAAAATTATCTGATGGCAATTTTTTCTTAATTTTTTGAGCCATTCAAATTTTTGGGTAAAAATTAATTACCATATAAATTTATAATGTGTCTTATGACATCATAATGAACCAAAAGTGATGTAATAAAATAATCTAAGAGGTTTATTTGTCCAAATATATGTTTTTCCTTTCTAATAAAATAATTTTTTGTTTATTTTATTTATTTTATAAATTCTCGTTGAATCCTCTAAAACTTATAAAATATTTGATGCCTTGAAAATAATTTACATGAAATTGTGACTCACCTCCAACTAAGAAATGGAATTTTTTTTACATCTTTGGAACATTCCATTATAAAATAATTTATCCCACTCCCCTTTCCTAGAAACCATTTTAAAAAAAAGGGATGGTTTGTGGTTTTGAATATTTTAGTGTGTAGTATCCAAAACAAAAATAATAAAGAATTCCCCCAGCATTCCTATATAAACCAACCCAAGAACCCATTCCACTTCACTCATGATATTTGAAGCTAGAACACCCTCTTCCCCATACTCCCTAGAGTTTTCTAAAGGAACCCCATGCTCCCAATAAGCTTCTCCTGAGCCTTTGGAGTCACACATCCATGTAAGAGATTTCCCTCTCCCCTTTTTCTTCAAGAACCTATTTTATGTCATGCCTTTTAATTTCCATTTAATTGATTTGGTATATGTAATTACATACCTCATTACTATCCATTTATGTATACATTATATTATATTCCTTTTACTCCCATTAATACCCCCTTTTACCCTTTAATCCCACCTGTTACCATGCCAAAATTCAATAAGGGATTTCTCTCTTCTCATTTCCATTCAAGAATTTATTTTATATTATGATTATAAATTAGATATAACATGATTGGATATTCTGTTACACTATCCCATTAATTTACATCCCATGTATAAATTACGATAGACCACTTTCATTATCATGAACCCAATTTATGAATTTCTATATGATGCCATTATGCTTCCAAAATTCCTCTTCGATTTTCCATGCCAAAATCATCATGAAGTGAATAAAATACCCATTACACTTCCAAGGGATCTCACATTTATGAAAATATACTTATATAATGGTTAATTACATGTATTAATTACACATTACTTTATTTTTGAATACATGATAATTTTGAATGAATCAATGTTATATGATCTATTGTGTCACACTTAAGCATGAGATTGAAATGATTATGAAGGGTGAACCCTGATTGTGGTCCAATGCATTGGGTAATATTTTTTATCATGATATTTCATGTTGGGATAGGTGTTTACCTAATTCCTTTATAGGACTTTTGTACACCATGTTCAGATAGGGGTTTACCTTATTCTTTTATTATAATGATGTAGTGCTTTAAGTTGTTTCCACATTTCCATGTTATGATAATCATGCTATAATGTTACAGTGGAAGGCTCCATCATGATCAAATGCTGTGGAGGGGCAGCTTCATGTTGTCATTTTTGTTTTACTCCTTTTTTCCTTCAGGTGTGATTTGTCCTATGTCCATGAAGTCTTATTGTGTTTCCCCCTTATTCCCTTAAAAGGAGGGTTTATCATATAATAAATTTTTTTGAAGGACTTCAGGCCGTTGGATAATCATGCTACAACATGCATATATGTTTATATTTCTCTTATGATTAATTCCTATACATATTGCCTAATGTGTATTGTATTATTCATGTTATTCTTTGTTTACTCCTTTACTAGAATTTATAGCTAAGTATTATTATGTATGTCCTCACGTTATCCCATGAAATGCTAGGTAAAAAAGAATTGTGTGGTAATATAAAATATGTTTTCAATAAATATGTGTATTTGATGTTTTAAGTAGTTATGTAATGTTCTTAATCCCTAAATACACAACACCTCTCAATCTTTTGAGTTTTATTAAGTTCATGTGTATGTAATAAATCATTTTTAAATGTGAAATAAAGAGAAGGGTTGTTATAAAGATCACATTTTGATCATTCATCCTCTATATTATAGAATGAAATTGTAATAAATGGTCTTATGGTATAAATACCTCTACAATTGTTGAATTTGAATTTATAGTTAGAATATTTGATTGAATCCATATTTAGTACCTTAATATACTTATTTTAGTTAGTGGTACCATATATATATATGTCATGTGTTTAATAATTGACTTATATAAAGGCTGTGATTTGTGACATATTTATTTTCTATCATACTATCATAGTATAATAGTTTTAGTTGAATGTGGTAATGTGAGGAAAAATGGTAAATGATTTTATAAAAAAATGATGTTTTCTACAATGAAAAATATGAAAATTATTATTCCAATATAAACTATGAAGTGATGTTTCATTTTTATGATTCAATTATTAGGTTCATTCACTTTTCTATTTGAATATTATATTATTTTTTCCAAAACATGTTTAACAATGAAAAGAAACTTTCATAAGTATTCCTAATGTAACATGAGATTCAAATATTTTTTTTGAAATTAAAAAATATTACCTGATATATTAAATTAAGGATCATGCTCATGATATATTATTAATATATAAAGGATTTATACACCACGTGTCATGAAAATATTCTTTTATAGAGATGTGTAACATGTTTTTATATTTCCAATTTCATTATTAAATTTTTATATCCTTGATTAGTACAATTAATACATACTAAGGTGCTACAAATAAAAATTTCAAAATTCTGTTTGAGTCTTTTGTACTAGATACACTAATAGATACACATATATACCTGACTTCTTCATCAATATTTTAATAAATATCATATACTAGAAAACTAAATATATGTATATGATTATAGATAAATATATAAATATACTTCCATCACATTAGAATATGATTTCCACTATAGGGAAGGGCGATTAAGGAAATATATATATATAATTCCACCATTTTATTGAAGTGCACTAGTTAGGAGGTTTTTTTATAGATATAAACATGCACAGAAAAATATATGAATAGTTTCATATACATACATGGTTATTGACAACCTATTATGGTGTAAATTTAATATCAAATGTATTCAAATGAGTGATCAAAGAATGTTTGCATGATTCCTACAAAAATTATTATCATATATTTAGAATACCATATTAACATATCATGTCCAATCCATAATTGAAATCTTCTTTTTGAATTGTTTTTATCCCTTAGGAATTATGATGTTCTAATTTATAGATTGTTTTATTATATATTAGTTGATGTTATGTTCTGAATATCACATAAAATGATGTACTAACTCATTATTAATATTCCATTAAAATCATTGTATAAATTTTACCAGACATCACAAATGGAATAGTGACATTGATTGGTGGATATACACATAATAGGTTGGTTTTGTCTTCGAAAATGATTTATAGAGTCAATGTAATGATTTTCAATAAGATAGAACAAAAGCCCCTCATTCGTGTCTACCTCAGAACTCAATTCAGGAACCTTCTATTTGAATCTCAATTCATTGTAGGCCTTTAGGATATAAAGTTCAACATCCTTCTTTTAAGTCTTTGTTTTCATCAACATTTTACAATCCATCATTCATAAAATCAACATGCCATGTAATCTATCAATGGGATGATTCAGAACATAGATGGTGATAATGTTACATTTTATTCTTCTAAATCTAAATATATCAATGTCGTTTTTTACTGGGGGGAAGGAAAATAACACCTAAATATGGATATTTCCTAGGTCACTACCAAAAACATTCTAGAAATAACCCAGAACATCTCACTCACATTTCTCGGTGATGTATATGTTCTACCCAACAACTAGATAAAAAATAAATGATCATATTTTCACATGTATTGATCAACTCTCATGATTTATGTCATGTAAAAATAACATAACAACGATTAAAAGGCCCCCTTATCGCATAAGAGTTGAAACTTTAGGTCAAAATTCCGTCACCATGTCATAAAAAATGTCAATAGAACCCTACTTCATTTGCTGAGTAAGAAGAAACTCTAATTTCACAAATAGATAATGTGATTATCCCCACATAAACTCATAGATTTCAGAATATATACCCCTATTATAAAATTTATGATTCCACATTGGAAATAATCCCTCATTAGGTGGGAAGGTGAGATATGGATTAAGTTTAATTGGAGTAGGAAGTTATCAGATCTTCTCCTCCCACATTTGAGGAAGGTATCTCCACTACTATTGATGAAATTATGTATATAAAACATAATACATAATAATCTCCTCTTCCAACAGTTATAATTATAGAATTTTCCCCAAATTAGATTGGTAAATAAACTTATTTTATGAAGAAGAACCGGGATGTGTTAAGATAGATTTATAATGAATTACAAGGTACTGATTCCAATATATCAACTTACAGCCAGGGGTTGCTGAATGACCACTATGGTTATATGATGGTATCCAGAAGAACACTTCCAACTCATCCGGCCAATGTTCAATATTAAGGTGAAAATCTCATTAGGGGAAACCCTATTTGAGTGGTATGGTACATGAAGTGGCCATCCAATAACATCTTAGTTAAGATAAAAAATTGGTATATTATATTGTTCATTTTCTAGGGGTCATAAATATAATTATTGAAAATATTTTTTCCTATCAAAAATCACATAACATTACATAAATGAAATAGATGGACACTAATCCCTCTCCTTCATGGGCTGATATTTAGGGTAAATTAAAATATGTATGGACCCTAATGATTATTATGAAAATTATATTTAGGAATCCCAAGTGATACATTATAATATGTTAATGCCCTGTGTTTTGAATAATGATGACTCTACATTCCAATGTGTAATTCATCCCATTTTGATACACATCATGGGAATGCCCCTTAATGACAAGTTAATTATTTATCCATGAAATTCCAATATCTCTTCATATTATCTATTCAATATTGATGCAATTTCTAACAAGATATGAAATTATAACATCAAAATCTATCACTTGAAATAAGATTATAGTATTACACCAAAAATGTTTTCTTTTTTATGGTATTCCATCACAACATGAATAATGGAAATAAGAATATGATGGTTATTCTAGATATTTCATCTCCTAAAAATTTCAATGATTTGATAGTGTTTGAGGGGCGTTTATCTTGAATATGGCACTCTATAGATAATATGGAAGGAAATTGTTTACTATTCACCAAAATAATTAATAAATGAGTCACTTATCAATAGAATGTTGAAATTATTGAATAATGTAATAATTTTCAACAAATATATTTTCATTTCACCAGTGTTAAATCATTTATCAATGTAAAGTCACAAATTTTGAATGTGACATATTTTAAGAGATTAGTGATGACATTCCTCGGCTTGTTGAATAAAACTGAAGTTGACAAAAACCTCAATTATCTTCGAAGAATAATGATCAATACTAAGACTTTATATTTAGACATTGTGAAGAAATTCTATACACTAATATTTTGAGTTTATATTAATGGAAAATACTATCCTGACCATGAGGTATATTTGGTCTCATGTGACAACCCACTAAAATAAATAATTATCTTCCATATGTTTACCAACCACTAAAAATTGTGGGAAGTTATATTGTAGTTGACTTAAAATAATTTCATTACAAATAAAGTTAAAAAGGCTAGGATCTAACATATTTCATTGTACAATAACCCTATAAAGGAAAGAACTATGTTAAATAAAAAAATTCTAGAAAAAAATATTTACTCCATTCATGTTGGCCCAAAATCATGAGAGATTTATTTTGACATTGCATACAAAATCTATATAGGAAAGATAAGGGATGGCCCCAATCATTGTACATTCTGTGTTTGTGACATTATTATCACTCCATCAAAGGTAGATATACCTTATTACTTCATATTTTTTAATGGATGAACCAATAATAAAGAAGAGTTCCAATTCAACATCAAAACTCTAGAGATGAAACTAAAAATGTTAATGGAGCACTTGGGTGTGAAATTCAATTTAGAGGTTATTGAACGTGGGTGACCTAGACCCAACTTTTATTGTACTTTGATTACCACTACATGTATGCTATTTGTTAAAATACATGTGTTTATCTTTCCATAATAGTGTAGATACTTCTTCATCCACTTTTTTATGGCAATTTCCTTAGATTACCAATCACATCAAAGGGTGATAGTAGATCCCAGTCTATAATGAGGACCCTGAGATTACATGACAGCAATATTAAAGTAACGTCCTATGGTCTATCTACATCATTATGAAAGGACAAAGATGATGTGTGACCATCAGGTACTGGGGTCTCATAAGCATTGAGACTTCTTCCCATGAATTTCGCACTTGCTGATCTCTAGTAGTTGAGATCATGAGGACAGACCCACAGAATAAGAACACCACAAGTTTTAGGTGTCACTGATCATTCCTATCTACGAACATGTGTAATGGTATTTAGACTTGAGATCATTGTCAATGTATTTCAATTAATTACATACATTTTATGCAAGGTGAAAACTAGGGCGACAAATTCATGGCGAGGTAGTTTGTATTAGTTACATCATTAATGGAATAACATTGATTGAATGATCAAGAAATTATTTGTCCTTACTGAGTTTAGGAAGAGATATCTCAGTCCTAGTTGATTAGGATGGTTGCACCATCATTAAATCCATTTCCATGGTAATGGAAGGTAAGACCATTTGAAAAAATCAACTAATAAAATAAAGAAAAATAAATAAAGATGACATTAGTTTTCATTCTGTATTATTGAGATATCAAAGATGAAGATATTATGTTACACCAACCATGTTCATAGAAAGTCAGTCATTTATTTGACTTTACCTTATCTCAATAGGGGCCTCGATGGGTTTCTAGACCCTACTCTAGGATGGTGGATATTATTCACTGCTTTTGAGGTAAGGGCCTAGAGGGTCACACACAATAGGGCCTTGAGAATCTGCCCTATTCTGGGAATAGGAATACAGAACTTGGTGGGTCCCACCAAAGGTTCCAAGCACTAACAAAGTTCTATGGATCACCAAAGAATAAATAAATTCATTAATTATTCAAGTTTAGAATACTTCGTTGAATTTATTTATAACATGTATTTACAAGTTATATAGTAAATAGAAGTAATAATATTATTCGAATGGATTTTATTATCCAAGGTTCATTTAATATTAGCAGGAGGTGTGAGTCGAGTTAAAGACTCAGATTTATCACGTAATATATTTATATATATTACAAGTAAGTGATAAATTTTAAATATTATATATGGCATAATTTTATTTGTCATAAATAATTATTTATAACACTTATATAGCAGAAATCTATTACATGGGGGCTGGGAATCCATACCTCGTGTTTTAAACACTCCCTATATAAGTGAGAGAGAGGCTCTCCCATATGAACTTTTCATGTGTTGGGATTGAGAGATTATATATCCTCCTGGTATCCAGAGAGAGGGTCTCTCAAAAGAAGGAATATCATCAAGTACATTCATCACAAATTGAAGGATCTTTCCTTGCGGTGATCGTTGTTGCACTGAAGTGAGCATTGAAGATCCGCACTAGCACCCTGATCTTGATGAACGGAGTGTGTGCAGATTCAGGAGGCATGTGTGGATGATCTAGAGGGGTTCGACGTCAGTGTCTTCAAGCAACGATCGCCGACATCATGCGGTGGACTTGCATGTGTCAAATCCAAAGTAGGTACATGTTTAGTTTATTTTGTGCTCTGATTAAACCTTGCGAGATCCTCGGACCAAACCGAGACAAGATCACCAGAGTTGAAGTGTTATTTCACCCCGGTGATGCTGAAAATTTTAAATTCCTGGCCCACCGGCTTCCACTGCACCGTCCCGGAACCCTACAGTGGTATTAGAGGGATCAAAATGTTTTTTCTATGTCAACAAAATTAAGATGCATTAAATTTAAGTGTGGGGTGTTAAAATGGTTCATTCGGATCCGACCACATGTCGTTTTATTTTCAAATGATCAAGCTATGATCATTTAAGAAATTTAATCGGATCGATGTCCTACTTTATTTTTTTGTTCATTTGATGTTAATCTCCATCATATTTGAGATAAAATTAAATGTAATATTTTTTTATTATAAAATATAATATAATATTCTATTATAAAATATTATCAACAAAAGGGGCGTGGAAAAATATTTTCCATAAATTTTAAAAAAGGGGAGGGGAGACCAAGACCCCATTTTGGTGTCTCCCTCCTTTTATTTTTTTTAAAAATGAGAGACTAAGACCCAATTTTAGGGACTTATACCTTTTATATAAAAAAACGGTGCATGTCGTGGCATTTGTCAAATGAAAAATAAAAAAATTGAAGACCCCTTTTGGGTCTCATCTTTCACGCGGCACACAAGGGGTGTGGCACCCCATTGTAAACCATAGCTGCTACCCCTCCGTGCCGGCCTCCCCTTCGTGCTGGACCGCTGCTTCCAGTCAGACCACCTCCCACTGAACCACCGCACCGCTCCCACCCGGCCTGGTCGCACCACCCCGAGCCCCGCCAGACTAGCCTGGTCGCGCTGCCCCGAGCCTCGCTAGACCGGCCTCGTCCCTCCACACCGATCCCCACCAGACTTCTCGGTCACGCCAACCCAAGCCCATGCCATACCGCCACGCCATACCACTCCCGAACCCTGGACACCCTCTCACCGAATGGTCCCGGCTGCCATGGACAAGGATGACGCCAGTCCAGGCCATGCCAGACCGGGCCACTACCTCACCGGCTCGCTGGAGCAGTGGGATTCCGGCCATGTGACTGGCCAGAATGCTCCCCGTCCTCCTCCCGCTCCGTTCGAACCTCACTGAAAGTTGCTACCACCGCGGGAGTCGCTGGACCGAGTGGTCACGCTGCGGTCACGCCGCGGTCACACCGCGATCAAGTTGCTGTAATGCTGTGATTTGGGCCTCCTCCAGGACGACACCCCTCGGCGGTTCGTAGCCCTATCAGACTCCTCCCCGTTTAGAGGTAACCCTACATGAAATTAATTTTAATTAATTTAGTTTTTTAATTTAAATTAATTAGAATTAATTTGGGGGTTTAAATTATTTTAATCTAAAATATTAATTTAATTTAAGATTCAAATTAAATTAATGATTTAATTTAAGATTCAAATTAAATTAATGATTTAATTTATTTCTTAGAATTAAAATTAAATTAAATAAATGGAACCGATAAATAAATTATTTGAGTTTAATAAAATTCATTTAATTTATTAGAATACCCTCGCACCATTTAAATTTATTGCAATTTAATTTTATTGCGCATATTTTACCCTGACTGGTCTTGAGAAAGCGACAGAACTGTGTATGTTTGGTGTTTATTTATTTATTTAATTATTTATTCAATTCCTGCGATGTTAGTAATAATTAATTTGATAAATGGCGGTCTATGAATTGTCTTTTTAATTTCAAATATGTATAAGGGCCTATGTGTCCATTGCCCAAGATTTATTTTGTACCCCCTAGACCCCCTCACTAATGTGTAAGAATGTTTGTAATTAATTGATTATCCGAGACACAGACCCCGCCATGCGAGTCGGTAAACCATACGGGAGCTAAGAACATTACACTGGTCTAGCTGCGACATGAATCAAGTCACGACTCATGTATGGATGCCCCTAGGTCAAGATAGATCCATTGTGGATCGATATTTATATAATTCTCAAGACCATTCAGATTGTATGATTTAATTTATGCAAAGTTTATTATTTTATGCATCTTCATTATTATTGAGTGATCACATATATTAGTAAACAAGACAAAATGAATAAAAGTGTGACGAATTATATTCTATTGCATGTTCAGTTGTGAGCACCACAACCCAGTTTGAACATAATAAATAGAAAAGGATTATATTCATCAGTAAATATAAAAAACCAACAAAGATATATTAATTCTAAAATCCTTCCATTTTTCACATCTAAACAAAACTGGTTGTTCGGGGTGCTCGTCATCCATAGTTGAGAGTGCCTTTTACAACTGGGGAATTTCCATGAGAGAAATGGGTTGACTTAACTAATGTGAGTAATAAAGGATTAGCCTTAGCTAACTTTCTATCACTTTAGAGGAAATATGTTGAGGGAATCATGTTTAGATTCCAAAAGCAAGGATATTACTCAACAACACAAGGAATCAAAAGAACCAGTGGTTGGCCAATCTAGTGCCTACCATGAAACCCTCTAAGTAGTGGCGTAGCCCTAGAATATAGACTATGAGGGAGGTTTCGAGAATCCTTTCCACTAGAATACTCAAGATAAAGAGTATACCAAATCTAATAGTCAGGGATACTAAGGTTCTCTAAAATAGTGGGAGACATTGAAATGATATAATAATTTAGTAATCATAAATATCAAACGGTAATCAAGAAAAAGTACTAACTGATAAATTTTTATCTAATGTATATTCAAAATGGAAATAACCAAAACCACAAGTACTTTATCACTACGATCGATCTTAGATTAAGAAAATATCCTGACTGGCAATAAATTCGAAGAGTGGTATAGGCGCTTGGGCATAGTACTACGCCAAGAAAGGATGTTATCTGTGCTGGAACTCCCAATTTCTGCTGAACCTTATCTGGGAGAATGTAAGGCGGAAAAAGATAAATGGAGAAAGCATGTAGATGATGCACCTAATGTATAATGCATCATGTTGTCATCCATGTCTAGACAATTGAAATAAATGCATGAGGATGAGGACACCTAGAAGATGCTTTCACATCTCCAAGAACTATATGAGGAGAGGGCCAGTCAAGAATGGTATGAGATATCAGGTGCTCTTTATAAGTGCAGAATTGCAGAAGGGCACCAAGCCAGCCCTCATGTACTCAAGATGATTGGGTATATTGAGATGCTTGAATTACTTGGTTTCAAACTAAACAAAGAACTCATAGGGGATCTCATTCTTTCCTCCTTGCCGTCAATCTTCTCGACTTTTATTGTCAATTATAATATGAATGATATGAAAAAGTCACTACCAGAGCTTTTGGATTTAGTTCTCCAAGATGATAAGGATATAAAAAATACCAATTAATCTGTCCTTATGGTGAACAAGAAAAACAAGGGAAAGGTAAAGGGATATAAGGCCAATTCCATGCCTAAGACACCAATGCATCATCTTACAAAGAAGCCAATGATTCAGAGGAAAAGTAATGAGCAGGAAGCTGTCTGCTTTGGATGTGGCAATAAAGGCCACTAGAAGAAGAATTGCAGAGCTGGGAAGAGGAAGCAAGATGATTCATTTACTTTAGGTATTATTTTTATTGAATGCAATCTATCTTTATCTATAAGTTGGGTATTGGATATGACATGTGGATCACACATTTTTATTCATATACAGAAACCAAGTAGGGTCAAAAAGATTTCAAAAGGACAAGTGGATCTCTAAGCTCCAAATGGTGCATGTCTGGCAGACTTGGTAGTGGAAAACTATCACATAACCTTGCCAACTTGTTTGGTTCAAGTTTTAAACAATTACCATTATGTACCTTATGTTACTAGAAACATTATCTCTGTGTCGAGTCTAGACACTATGGGGTTTTATTTCAAGTTTGGAAATAAATGTTGCCTATTTTTTAGGGACAACATATGTTATGGTATGGCACATATTAACAATGGTTTATATTTGCTGGAACTAGAAAAATAAGTAATGGAAATTGTAATAACCCAGACCCAAACAACCACCTGAGCCGTGCTAAACGGGTCCGATGCTACTAACTTAGGCGCACCTCACTGAATTCCAAAGGCTGCCAACCAGGAGTGAGGGTCTGATAGGAATAGTGGGGGACAATATACCCTCTCAGATGATAATAACAATGGTACTAGTTCAAGTATAACAATAAAGATGTAGTGGAATAAATGACTCATTAGACTCGAACTAGACCCGCAGAGCAGAAAGACATAAAATATTAATAAACAGCGAAAGTAATAATTATAAAAATAGAAGCAGAAATAAACACAACATCATGTTGATCACATGTAACTACTAATGAGAAACAAACATGCATCCAAAGCATGTCATACAAATCTGAATATAAAAAGGCGCTAATGTCTAACCAACTATAGCTACAACAAGTAAGCTTTCCAATACATAAAAGAAAAAAAAACAATGTAACTCCATCTAGATAAGACCTCAAAGTCCATACCATCTCCATGTAACAACTAACGCAGCCCAACTCCGGAAGCTGGCCTCTTTCATGAACATAAATCCATAAATTCTGCACGTCTCTCGAAGGGCCCGTGCAGGGTGTGAGACAAATCTCAGTAGGATACCACCCAATGGTGTGTACCTAATATAAGTGTCTAAGCAGGAATTCATTTATAAGAAATTCATTAAACATAACAATGCACAAATAAAAACAAACTCCACTGGTGCTCAGCAGCCACCATGGAATGTCACCTGCTTTGGCCAACGCCAGAATCTCTATCATGTAACAAGTCACCATATGCCTACAGACACCACGTGTCTCAAGTACTGATGTCCCGAAGTGATGCCCAAGAATAGTAATCCAACACCTTGTGCCTCTTGACACCTTGTGCCTCAAGTACCGTCGTCCTGAAGGCATCCCCTAGAATAACCCAGAGGAACAACGATGTCTGTCCTCAAATAAGTACCAAAGGGACATCTATGACTGCCCTTAAATAATGTAATCGGTGGGACAATGATTTCTACCCTCAAATAACGGCGAGCCTCTACCCCCAACCCAATAGCCTCAATTCTATCCCTTAAAGGCTCCTCACCTCCCACGTGGATTCTTATGGAAAGCACCCCCAACAAAAGTACCTAAACTACAGCTACGGGGGCCTCTACCCACATGAGTGGTCAAAACCACCTCATCATGGAGTATCTTTGTGTGCACAGTACTCAAAGTTCTGGGTAAGCGGTAATCACCAAAATAGTCTCTAATCCACCACACATCTGACACATCGTGTCCCTGTGACTATGCCACTAAAGTCTGATGTCCTCGCCATCCAAGTAACCCAGGCCATGCCCAACCTGACAGTCATACTACCTCAAGCCGATGCCCATGACGCCCAATCCCATGGTCAAAACCACCCAAAGTAACCCGGTCCAGGCCCAACCTGTGATCAACATTACACAAGAATATCCGGGTCATGACCAACACCACCCAAGGGGTCCAGCAGATGCAATTCAGCAGTTGAAGATATAACATATTAAAACTAAAACCATAAATAGAAAAAACATTCTAAACAGTTGAATTGCCCTATGCAAGGTGTTTTCCCATACCAACACTAAGGTCTTTAACGCCTCTAACAAACTTATATCAAGTTCAATAAACTAAACTCAACATTTTAAAACATTATAATTCAAATATAATCATTTTGGCAACCCCCGACTAAAATGCCTCGATGAGCAATGACCCCTCACCCAGCCCCACTCAAGTTAAACTGGTAACAGGGAATACCCAATGGTATCCCATAGGCCAATGAACAATATAATATGCAATATCAGATAAAAATGGATCCCACTCAAAATACCTGAAAACACGCTGAAGGCCGCATCACCCAAATGACCATGAAATCACAAAAAAATATATGCAACACCTACCTGAGACTCGTATGATGATAGTCCTCTGAGAATAGCATCCAATTAGGTCTAAAACGTGGTAGATCTACAAAAGAGTCCAAACCGCTCAAACCCCTATAACTCGTTCTAGAACAGAAATGAAACAAAACGGCTCAAGAGGAATCGATGCCTTACCAAGGGGGTTCCAACGCCTCCATCGGCGATCAAACCGGGTCTCGAAAGAATACATGGGAAAGGAAACAAAGTCCGGCTAGCTTGGTTCATGATACCCAGCGAAAGAAGTGAGTTCTGCCTCAAAACAAGGCTACTGCCCATTTTAATGCAAAAAACTACACGGCGTGTACTTTAGGACTAAATGACATGTATATCATTTAACTATTCATATGATGGCTAGAATTCTGCTGACTTACTTTCCAGAACCTTACGACATATGTACACGACATGCACCTAGGGGTATACGACATGTAATTTGATTCCTTTCTCTTCCTCACCAACATACCCACACGCCATGTATTTCTCTCATACACGTCCTGACTACACGACGTATCCAAGGAGGACACAGAATGTTCTTGGTCAAAGCAATTACCCCCAGCCAACATGCCTACATGCCATGTATGGACTCCACACTGTCACAGGTACACGACATGTCTGAAACTACATGCCATGTAGTATGAAATTTATACATGGTCATCCCACACCATGTACTTAGTGAGAACACGGCCAGTACTCTCATAACATATACACGGGCGTGTACGTAAAGTACATGACTTGTAATCAAGAAATTTCTAGAAACTGCCCATTTTATCCAGTTTCCTCGGAAACAAGTCAAAAATTCAAACTGGGTCGGGATTTTGAACTGTTCTAAAATCTTGGGTTCTTACAATCTCCCCACCTTAACATATCTTGTCCCTGATCTTTCAAAAGAAACCCGGAGATGGAACCAAACACACCACCCCAATCAAAGTAACCCGGAATTCCCCGGTCTCGAAGGTCCCGATGAAATTACTCAAGGGCTCCCCACCATATTAATCACCTAAATTGGTCTCAACATGACAAAACTCAAAACAAACAAGGGTTTACTAACCTGTTTATGGACACACAGTCCTTCTGTGACACAACATCACCCGTGCACCTCATTGGCACTCCTATGTCATTCATGACACCCAACATATCCCTCACCACATCAGTGTCCACCTTCACAAGGTCCTGGTGCCTAGAACCTCAAGTAACCTGCATCATCGACGTCTCGATGCCCATGAAACCTTAAGTAACCCACATCCTTGATTCCCCAAATTCTACGCATCCCATACATACATACATACATATATATATATATATATATCATGCACCTGATATGGTGCCAATCCCACTGACTAGCATCTAGTCAGTCCACATAGAGTCTGTGCACCACGTGCACTCAAAATAGACATCCCTCTACAGGTCATGCCAAAAAGGAAGCATGGGAATCATGGCCACACTGTGGTGTACCTCTAACCATCATCGGCTCACCAGCTTGCACCACCTCTTGCAGCACCACAACATGCACCTGGCATGACACACGACTGCCTGATGCCTGAACTTCAGGTGGTGCTGCTCTGGTCACCGACCACTGACCCCTCAGCTAGGTCCCACTATCTCTGTCACATCCTCCACGTGCTGCTAAACCTCAACTACCCTATCATGGTACCAAAGACTAACCAAGTCCATATCCCACCATCTATCCTGGTCCCTGTCTACCGGTTGTCTGAGAAGGATGCCTGCAGAACCTCTCCAAATGCCCGATCTGTCCACATGCCCGACACTCTTTTGGAGGCCTATCGCACTGAGTCCCAAAATGTCCTGTCTGTCCACACTGAAAACAAATCACCGAAGAACTACCAAGAGGTTTTATAGCCGATTCCTTGGGCTGACCTCCCTACTGTAACTCATCCCATCCTCACTTTCTACTATCTGAACCGTCAACTGAAGCCATTCCCCAGCTAACCTAGGGCCAATCCCTCTGATTTCCCTCTTCTAGGAGCACTTGATTCACCGCCTCTAAGAACGAACCTAGCCAGAAGATATTCAACTGAACCCGAATGGTGTGTCTTAATCCATCCAAAGCACCTCACCCTAGCCGCATCATCGCTTACCATACCTGGTGAAAAGCGAGATAACTTAGTGAAAGTAGTTGCGTAGTCCATGACGGACATGTCTCCCTACTGAAGACTCAAGAACTCCCATGATTTCTATGCTCTTAGTGTCTCTGGGTAAAAGTGCACCATGAACATATCCTCAAAGTCCTTCCATGCAGTCTCTCATGACTACGATCATGTTCCTACACATCCCACCAACGCTTCGCCGGTCCTCTCATCATGTATGTTGCTAGCTTGACCCTCTTCCCTGGAGGCATCTCGAGCTGCTCGAAGATCATATGCATACTCTCTATCCAGTTCTCAGCCACCTATGGACCATCCTCACCCGAAAAAAGCGGCGGGTGCTATGACTAAAACTCCCGTGTCAGGTATGCCATGGATGGCTCTGTACAGTGAGTGCCTCTATCGATCCCCTGCAAGACACGCACTATGATAGCTCGGATATGCTCGTTGAGCCATGGCCCGAACGATGCCATACCTGGCTGCTATCCTGCCTACACTGGATCATGAACCTGATCCTGTCCCTGAGCCTGTTCATGCAGCTCCTTCTCTGCTTGCACCAGATCCTCCACCTGCGGCACTGTACCATCCCCCGTATGACGCTCCATCTGAGTCACCCAAATAAGAATCCGCTGAATACCATAAATGGTAAGACATCCCATATATATATATATCTAATAATATATATTCAACACAGTTAATAAAAGCAGTAAAAGGCAGTGCATAACTACTACCCTTACTCTCCCCCACTGCAACCCATGCCCTACAGCATCCCAGCCTCAAGGCCTCCTTACCCACCCCTAGTAGGGCCAAGTATCAAAAGTACCTCAGGGCATTCCTGTCCTAACAACCAATGTTGCCTCAAACCGAAGACCGAGTCTCCCAATCCGGGTGATCAAAATCACCTCAGCTAAAGTACCTGCCTTCTCATACAAGAGCCAGACCCAAATATCCTTCCACATGCAATTCTACAAAAATATAAAGCATGGAATACACATTGCAACAACAAGAAATTCTATCAATAATTTCACCTATTCATAGTTCAGAGCACATACACAAGGAAATTGATTTTTATTCACATGGTATTATCACTTCACAAAGCATACGTGCTGTTGTGAAATTGAAATACCGTAAAATGTGTCAATGAAAAGACAAGAAAATAGGACTTTCCATACCGGGAAAAGGTCCAATTATCCTTTACCGCACCGAGTCAAGGGTTACATATCATATTCCTAACCTCACACACCATGTGAGAAATCGAGGTGGAAATCATATAAATTGTAATCTGAGCAAAAAAGAAAACTGAAATTCCCACCCATGGCAACTTGGTCCATCCCGCGTCCCTGGGGCTGCAGGCACCCAAGCACAAGCTAGAATCCCAGTTCCAGTAACAACCTATATCCAGTCTACCATATCCCCAATAGTAAAACCAGAAAAAATAAAGACAGAAGTCTAAATATTATTAGTAGCTAGTAAAACGCAGCTACTAAATCCCTATGAAGAACTCCTCTGATACCACTTTGTAACAATCCGGACCCAAACAGCCACTCGAACTGTGCTAAACGGGTCGGGTGCTACTACCTTAGGTGCACCTCCCCAAATGCCAAGGGCTTCCAACCGGCAGCGAGGGTCTAATAGGTATAGTGGGGAGGCTATACCCTCTCGAAGGATAATAATAATGGTACTGGTCCAAGTTTAACTGTAAAGATGCAGTGGAATAAATGACTTAGCAGACTTGAACCAGACCCGCAGAGCAGTACAATATCAATAAACATTGGAAGCAATAATTATAACAACAGCAATGGAAATAAACAAAACAGAATGCTAATCACATGTAACTACTACTGAGCAACAAACACGCATCCAAAGAAGTTCATACATATCTAAATATAAAAAGGCACCAATGGCTAACCAACTATAGCTAAAACAAGAAAGCATGATGATACAGAAAATAAAACAAAACAGAGTAACTCCAGCTAGGTAAGACCTCAAAGTCCATACCATCTCCATGCAACAACTAACGTAGCCCAGCTCCTGAAGCTGGCCTCTTTCCTGCACGTAAATTCATAAAGTCTGCACACGTCCCGAAGGGCATGTGCAGGGTGTGAGACAAATCTTAGTAGGATACCACCCAACGGTGTGTACCTAATATAAGTTTTTAAGAAGGCATGCATTTATAATAAAATTAGTAAACATAACAATGCGCAAATAAACAAAAACTCCACTGGTGCTCAGTAGCCACCATAGAGTGTCACCTGCTTCGTCCAATGCTGTAATCTCTGTCATGTAACTCGGAACCATGTTCCCACTAACACCGCGTGTCTCAAATACCGACGTTCTGAATGCACACACAAGAATAGTAACCCATCACCTTGTGTGTCCTGGAACCTGGTGCCTCAAGAATCGACGTCCCTAAGGCATGCCCAAGAATAACCCGGAGGAATAGCGATGCCTATCCTCAAATAAGTACTAGAGGGACATCGATGTCTGCCCTCAAATAACATAACCGGAGGGAGACCGATTTCTTCCCTCAAATAACAGTGAGCATATGCCCCCAACTCAATATCCTCAATGCTATCCCCTGAAGGCTCATCGCCTCCCACATGGATTACTACTTCAAGCACCCCCAACAAAAGTACCTAAACCGCATCTACGTGGGCCTCTACCCACACGAGTGGTCAAAAACACCTCATCACGGAGTATCTATGTGTGTACACTACTCAAAGTTCTAGGTGAGTGGTAAACACCAAAATATTACCTAAGCCACCACACATCTAACACCTCGTGTCCCTACGACCAAGACACTCAAGTCTGATGGCCTCGTCATCCGAGTAACATGGGCCATGCCCAACCTGACAGTCATACTGCCTCAAGTAGACATCCAAAAAACCCAATCCCATGGTCAAAACCACCCAAAGTAACCCGGGCCAAGCCCAACCTGTGATCAGCATCACTCAAGAATATCCGGGTCATTCCCAACACCACCCAAGGGGTCCAGTAGATGCAATTCAACAATTGCAGATATAATATATTTAAATAGAAAACATAAACAGACAAAACATTCTAAATAGTTGAATTTCCCTATGAAAGGTGATGTCCCATACCAACACTAAGGTCTTGAATGCGCCTAACAAACTTATATCAAGTTAAATAAAATAAAATAAATAATTTAAAACATTATAATTCAAATATAACCATTTCAGTATCCTGTCGACCAAAATGCCCTGATGAGCATCGAACCCTCACCCAACCCCGCTCAAGAAAAACAGGTAATAGGGCATACCCAAAGGTATCCCATAGGTCACTGAATAATGTAATATGCAATGTCAGATAATAATGGGTCCCTCTCAAAATACCTGAAAACACGCCGAAAGCCGTGTCACCCAAATGACCATGAAAACACAAAAAAGGAATCACTACCTACCCGAGACTCGTACGATAAAACTCCTCTAAGAACAACCTGTAATTTGGTCTAAAAAGTTGTAGATCTACAAAAGTGTCAAAATCACTCAAACCCGTATAACTCATTCTAGAACAGAAATAATACAAAACGGCTCAAGATGAATCAAGGCCTTACCGAGGGGGTTCCAACACATCTGTCGACAATTGAAACGGGTCTCAGACTAAGAACCAAGAGAGGAAACACGGTCCTGATGGCTTGGTTTGCACAACCCAGTGAAAGAAGTGAGTTCTACCTCAAAATAAGGCTACTGCCCGTTTTAACACAAAAAAAGAAATTAAAGGGTGTGTACTTTAGGACTACACGACGTGTATATCATTTAACTGTTCATATGATGACTAGAATTCTTCCAAATTACTTTCCAGAACCTTCCGACATGCGTACACGGTGTGTACCTTGGGGTATACATTTTGTACTTCATTTCCCTTATCTTCCTCGCCGACTTACCCAAACACCATGTATTTCTCTCATACATGAACTGACTACATGGCGTTTCCAAGGTAGAAACAACATGTACTTGGTCAAATCGATTCTCCCTAGACAACAGGCCTACACGCCATGTATGGCCTCTACATGGTCATGGGTACACAGCAAGTCTGAAACTACACGCCGTGTTGTATGAAATTTCTACACGGTCATCCCACGACATGTACTCAGTGAGGACATGGCCAGTTTTCGAATAACATATACATGGCGTGTACATAAAGTACACGAAGTGTAGTCTGGAAATTTTCAGAAACTACCCATTTTATCCAGTTTCCTCGAAAACAAGTAAAAAATTCAAACAGGGTAGGGATGTTTACCCTTTATAAAAACCCGAGTTCTTATAGAAGTCAATGACAAAAACAGCCAACATGACTCAAATATCACCCACCTATGGCACTCTAGGGTTGGTCATGTAAATGACAAGCGATTACGAAGATTACATCATGCAGGGTATCTGGACTCGGTATAGTTAGAACCCTTAGATGTATATCAAGATTTTTTACAAGGAAATATGACCAAAGAACATTTATCAAGAAAGGGAGAAATCGCCAATGCAGTGCTGGAATTAATACGTACTAATGTGTGTGGTCCATTTAGAGTAAAGGGGTGGTTTTCAATACTTCATTACTTTTACCGATGACTATAGTAGGTATGGATATTTCTGCTTAATGTTGTATAAGTTAGATTCCTTTCATTTCTTTAAGGAATACAAAAATGAAGTAGAAAAACAACTTGGTAAGAAGATAAAAGCAATTCATTCAGACCAAGGTAGAGAATATCTTAACCAATATTTCATTGATCACTTGAAGGAGTGTGGGATAATATCCCAACTCACTTCTCCTTATACAACACAATTGAATGGTGTTAGTGAAAGGAGGAATAAGACCTTGCTTGACATGGTCAGATCAATGATGAGTCATGCAACTCTTCTATTATCCTTTTGGGGATACGCCTTGCAGGCAGCAGCATATACCCTTAACTGAGTACCAACTAAAGCTGTAGATGGGATTCCATATTAGTTATGGTATGAAAAAAAACCCAACCTCACACACATGCATGGATGGGGGTGAGAGGCACTTGTCAATACTTTACCAAGTGAGAAATTAGAATTTAGAAGCACTAAGTGCATATTTATAGTTTATCCTAAGGAAACTAGAGGATACTACCTATATAAACCTCTAGATATAAAATTCATTGTTGCAAGATACGCTGCATTTCTAGAAAAGGGAACAAATTTACATTGGAAATAGTGGGAGAAATATTGAATTTGATTAAGTTAATGATCCATATGCACTAGAGTTGGTAGAGGAACAATCTTCATAAGAATAAGTGGAAGAAGAAGTTGTTCCGGAGACACAGATACTATGTAGGTCTACACGAGAGGTTAAAGAACGAGAGTGTTATGGTTTTTTTATCACTGAGTTAGGTGACACATTAGTCCATGAGGATGGTGAATCTCTAACCTACAAGGAACCAGTAGAAGGAAAAGAAGCTTCTAAATGGAAATAAGACATGAATTCTGAGATGGAGTCCATGTACCAAAATCACATTTGGATTTTGGTAGACCCTCCAGCTGATGTAATACCCATTGGATGAAAATGGGTATTCAAGAAAAAGCTGGACATGGATGGTGAGGTTAATACCTTTTAAAAAATACTGGTTGCAAAGGGTTTTAGGCAATGTCAAGAAATTGACTATGCTGAAACCTTCCCACCAGTAGTAATGCTTACATCCATCATAATATTGATTGCAGAAGCCTTTCATGATTATGGAATTTGTAAAATGTATGTCATAACTGATTTTCTAAATGGTAAGTTGGTTGGAGATGTCTATATGACTCGACCTGAAGGGTTTGTTAAGTCAAATAATTCCAATAAAGTATACAAGATACAACGATCCATTAATGGATTGAAGCTGGAATCAAGATCATGGATATTTTTTGATGAGGCCATAAGAGATTTTGGTTTTGTCAAAAATGAAAGCGAGTCTTGTGTCTATAAAAAGGTTGAAGTGAATGCCATTTTTTTCTTAGTATTATATGTTGATGACATATTAATTACAGGAAACGAGGTAAAAGTATTACAATTAGTTAAGTCTTGGTTAAATGAATGCTTCTCCATGAAAGACATAGGTGAAGCATCCTACATTCTAGGGATTAAGATCCATCAAGATATATCTCAAAGTCTTCTTGGGCTAAGTCTAAGTATATATATTGACAAGGTACTCAAAAGGTACAGTATGGAACAATCCAAGAGTGGATTGTTACCTGTGTCACATGGTGTAAATCTCTCCAAGAAAATGTGTCCACAAACACAGGAGGAGATTGACAGAATGAGTAGAGTCCCTTATGCTTCAGTAGTGGGTTGTATCATGTATTCCATGATATGTACTAGGATTGATATTGCCTTTGCTGTAAGCATGGTGGGTATATATCAAGGCAATCTTGGATATCTACAGTATAAATCTATTAAAACTATCCTAAAGTACTTTAGGCGTACTAAGGATATGTTCTTGGTGTATGGAGGAGATGAGGAACTAGTTGGGAGGGGATACACTGATGCTAATTTCTAGACAGATCATGATGATATGAAATTGCAGTCAGGATAAATCTTTTGCCTGAATGGTGGTGTAGTGAGATGGAGAAGTTTGAAGCAATATGTGGTTGCTGATTCTACAGCATAGTCCAAATATATTGCAGCTTCCAATGTAGCAAAGAAAGTAGTCTGGATACACAGCTTTATCTCAGACATTGGTATTGTATCTAGAAGTGCAGACCCTATTCTAGTATAATGTGATAATACCGCTGTAGTGCTGCTGGCCAAGGAACCCAGGTCTCACTAGAGGATAAATCATATTCTTTAGAAGTTTCATCTCTTGAGAAATTTTACTCAAAGAGGTGAAGTGATAGTCAGTAGAGTAGCTACACAGGACAACGTGACAAACCCCTCTGACTAAATCCATTTCTCTATAGAAGCATGATTCTCATGTGAGAGCTTGCATATTGAAACCTGTTAGAAGTTGACTCTAGTGCAAGTGGGAGTGCTGAAAGTGGGTTCCCTAGAACCAACTTTGATTGTAATTTTATTAAAACTACATGTATGTAGTTTTTTATAATTCATGTGTTTATCTTTCCATAATAGTATAGATACTTTTGCATCTACATTTTTTAGGAAATTTCCTTAGATTACCTGTTGCATCAAAGGGTTATAGTAGATCCCAGGCTATAATGAGAACCCTGAGATGCCATGACAGTAATCTTAAAGTAACGTCCTATGGTCCAGTTACATCATTATGAAAGGACATAGATTATGTGTCACCATTAGGTGATGGGGGCTCATAATCATTGAGACTTCTTCTCATGAAGTTCACACTTGATGATCTCTAGTAGCTATGATCATGATGACATATCCGCATAATAGGAACACCACATGTTTAAGGTGTCATTGGTCTTTCCTATATATGGACATGTGTAATGGTATTTAGACTTGAGATCATTGTCAATAGATGTCATTTAATTTAGTACATTTTATGCAAGGAGAAAACCATGGTGACAAAGTCGTGGAAAGGTAGTTTGTATCGGGTATGTCATTAATAGCATGGAATTGATTGAATGACCGAGAAAGGATTTATCGCTTCCGAGTTCGAGAAGAGATATCTCGGGCCTGGTTGATTAGGATGGTTTCACCTTCATTATATTTATGGCCATTTTAGTGGAAGGTAAGACCGTCTGAACAAATCAACAAATAAAATAAAGCAAAATAAAGAATTATGACACTATTGTGCATTCTGATTTATTGAGATATCGATGACGAAGAGATTATATTACATGGACCGTGTTCGTAGGAAGGAAGTTGTTACATTGACCTTACCTTATATCTATAGGGGCCTAGATGGGTTTCTATACCCCACTATAGGTCAGTGGATATTATTCACTACTATTTACGTAAGGGGCTACAGGGCCACACACAATAAAACCTAGAGAATCTGCCCTATTTTAGGAATAGGAATATAGAACATGGTGGCCCCTGCCAAAGGGTCTGAGCACTATCCAAGTTCTATGGATCACCAAATAATAAATAAATTCATTAATTATTCATGTTTAGAATAATTCATTGAATATATTTATAACATGTATTTACATGTTATATAGTAAATAAAATTATTAATATTATTTGAATGGATTTTAATATTCTAGGTTCGTTTAATATTAGCAGGAGGTGTGAGTCGAGTTAAAGACTCAAATTTATCACACAATATATTTATATATTACAAGTAAGTGCTAAATTATAAATATTATTTATGGAATAATTTTATTTGTCATAAATAATTATTTATAACACTTATATAGCAGACATCTATTACACGGGGGCCAGGAATCCATACAACCTATTTTAAACACTCCCTTTATAAGTGAGAGAGAGGCTCTACCATATGAACTATTCATGTGTTGGGATTGAGATCTTATCTCTCCTCCTGGAATATAGAGAGAGAGAGTCTCTGAAGCAAAGGAATAGTTTCATGTTCATTCACCATGGATTAAAGGATCTTTCCTTGCAGTGATCGTCTCTGCACTAATGTGAGTGTTGAAAATCCGCGCTAGTACCCGGATCATGACGAACAATGCGTGAGCAGATTTGAGAGGCATGTGTGGATGATCTAGAGGGATTCGACATCAGATTCTTTGAGAAATTATTCTCAGCGTCCTATAGCGGAATTGCACGTGTCATGTCCGAACTAGGTACATGTTCAGTTTATTTTGAGCTTTTCTTAAACCTTACGAGATCCTCAGACCAAACTGGGACAAGGTCACTGAAGTTGACAAAATTATGTCACTCCGATGATGCTGAAAATTTTAAATCCCTATCCCACCGGCTTCCACTGCGCTGTCCCGGAACCCTACAGAGGTGCTTCTAAAGAAGATCAATACTTATTATTCTATTGAAAATTAATATATGTTCCACATGACTAACTATTTTTGGGTTTTATGGAAGGCTTCCCTTCAGATCTAGTATTGACTCATGTCATCCCATCATAGAATTCCAATGTAGATGAATTTGAATATATTGCTAAAACATTAAATATCTGTACTACGATGATACAATAATCAGCATTGTTTCCAAAAAATTTAATCATCATTTTTTCATTACCATATAGAGGGGTTCAATGTGTTCAATTCTATCATGGAACCAGAGGTTCCCATAAATGGTTGTTTGTAGCCATATTGGACATCCTCTAAACTAGGGTCCTTCTATTAGAAGAAGGAAGAAAAGAAAAAATTTGATAATGGGGGGGGGGGGGGGGTCAATAACAAAAGTATAAAATATCCCGAAAGATAATAATATCTTCTTTAAATTGGGATTTTATAGAGTCCTACTTATATGAATTGGAAAAGAAGAGACTATTACTATTTTCAAAGAAGTACATACCAGTTCCTATGGTTCCCAATAGTTATGAATAAATTTATATTATTAAGTCAAAAGTATAGGGATTTTATAGACATAAATTAGGTAGGATTGAACAAATTTTAACAATATTTGTCTTTCCAATCAATGACATGCCAACATTATCCATCAGGAAATATAATTTTTTCACAATACTAAATATTCATGGATGTTTTCTATATGGAAGATTGATTTTGTGGGTATATACCACCATAATATATCTATTTATATCCGGTACATATTTAATACTACTTACTTCTATTCCAAATTGGTAGTGGTAATATTGAATATGGAAGTCAGGATAAATAGAATCATCAATTTCATGAATTCTATCATCATCACTAGATTTGTTGGCCCTCACAGAATAGTGATAGATAAAATAAAAAAATTTCCTCTATTATGAATTGATGAGGATGAACCAAAATAATAACATTGATTCTAAACATTCATCCTCCAATAATGAAGAATGGAATAGATAGATAGAGGATTTTAATAAAATTATATTAATCCTACTATAAAAAATGGTAGATAAAAATACATGTTGTGTCCAAAAAATGTTCAACATGATTTATGGGATTATCATAATATATCTCACACTTCCACAAATAAATTTTTTTATTCATTAGTGTATAGGATATAAGCAGTTGTTATCATCAAATTCTAATTTCCATCGCTCTACAATTTTGTATCTGATTAGCTATTTATTTATGATCAATAATAAAATTGACTAGATGAATTTAAATATATAGATCAGAAAAATATGTGTACATCATATCGTTAGAGGTACATTAAAATATAATTTCATGATCTATTATCAAGAATACTATACTTTATTCATTTCATCGAGGATGACTACTCAAGTCTCTTAGGATCCAAATGATACCTGGGTACAAACCTATAATTATTAAACCAAAATGGATATGTCTCTTTTTTATCCATTTGGTGCACTCAAATGGTGTATATCCAATGATTACCTTGGATGGAGATCATAGTAAACCCACCCCACATGTGATATTTCAAAATAAATAATTTTTTTTAATAATAAATGGTCCTTGTCCCCTGACCATAAACTGCATGACCATTTATATGTGATACAAGGCCTTAAAAAGAAATAATGTATGTCCCATTCACATGATGTAAAACTATGTGTTACTCAATATCACACCTTAGAGGGAATTAGACTCTTTAAATAATCTATCACCATAGTATTTTCACATTATTCACTTCCATATCAAAAAGGAAACCCTAAACTGTACTTGTCTCTCTCACCGAGCATGGATTATAAGGGGTTATGAATCTTGGTTGGGGCCTCCCCATATGGATGATATGGATCATGTCACCTTACAGTATAATAAACAAGACCTTAAAATATGTGTTTTTCATTTCAATTATGCTTCTTCAATAAGATACCTCATTCCCTTTTTTCAATTCAGGTTAGATGTCTTTCTTATTAGATGATGAAAAACTACATTGTTGGTTTCCCTTACATATATTGTAAAACTATGTATTTCTATAGACCATTACCTAGAGGAAAACCATTCATGGTTTTGGTATCTTAATGTAAATCTACCTTAGAATTTTTGTGGATTTATTTTCACTGTAATGAGATACATTGTGGTTACCAGATCCTATTTATTCATATTACTATAATAAGATTAAAATAGGAAATCCATACACAATAACATGATCATTATGCAGATCCATTACCATCAAATATACATGTGGAATTATTTTAACTCCAATGGGATATGTAGTGACACATGGATTAGTCATTATAGGTTTAACAAAAAAAGAATATTCCCTACCTCTCTTATATATGACTTTTATTCAGGATACAGATTCTAAAATGGATTTCCTTATTCAAAAACATGGTTTTGAGAAAAATACCTTCATTACATAAGAGTAAAACATTTTCATAGAACATTATAGTCATTTATGGTCAATCCAGATCAAAATTATCATGTATTACTCAGTAACATTACATACAGAAATCATAATCCATGTATCATGAAATTTATGTCCCTAAAAAATTTCTATTAGATAACATCGATATGAGAATCCGACTACAAATGAAAACGTTGTGTGGACTAATAAAATAATTCCAAACATAGATTTTCATAATATTACCCCAATCTGTCTTGTCATTTAGAAACTTGTAATTACTCAATATAATGCTTTCTTATCTCGATAAACACTGATAACATTATATCGAAAAGTTATTTTTCAACATGTCCCATATTCATTCCTTACACACTTTTACCTTATCACTTTCTCAGATCCAAGAACCCTGAGGACATATATGACAACTTACCCTTCTCATGACATGAAAATGTGAGATAATTCTTGGTCATATCAATAAATACATGACAATAAATTTTATAGAAAAATAATTTCCCTTGATTTTAATTTTTTTTGAAGAAATTGGAGAAGTAAATAATTTCCCTTGTTTCTCACATCAAACATGCCTCACATGGGGTTAGTGATATCATGAAATTATTCAATATTGTATGGTTCTATTACAAAATAACTAGAATCATCTATGAGTCCTTATTTCATGACATTAAAGTGAATGATTTGTCCAAGACAAAAGACTATAAATGGTTCACAATTATTTAATGATGTCTGTCCTTAATCTATATCCACCCACCTATCCAAGCACTATGACATTAAACTATGTTTACATATAAGTAATTTATTCTATACTTGAACACTGGATACCTATTAACATTAGGTTTTATATTCTCACTTTTCATATACAAATCATCACCAACCAATTTGTTTTTATTCTCTACTACTATAAAATTATGATATCTTACATCCCAGTGTGATGAGGTTAAACTATAGTGCACTTATATCCATCATTCATCTCCAATTAATTGTAAAAAAATGTGTATTCCCATTATCCCAAAAAATGATTCTATTCCATGCATGGTATTATATCAAGGGTTCCATCATTTATGAAACCATAATTTTAAAAATAACCCTTCCTTATAAAATATTCGAATATATGTTGGAAATTTTACATCCTTGGAAAATTTAGAGCTAAATGATTCCTTTTTTGAGAATATTTATTTCCTTTAAAAATCATAGTTTTCTCTTGGGAAAATCAGAACATCTTAAAAAACATTTTTCTATTAGTGAAAAGTGTCTATGAATCAGAAAGAAATATTTTTCTCTGATATTCATACTATGACTACCACGACTCTGTATAATATTCCCCTGATATGACCCATCGACTTGGGGGATATTTATCCCGAGAATAACATCCACTAATTTATATATTGTTAAATAAAATCATAATATATTTTTTTCCTAAATTTTTCACCGAACATTCCCTACGAAATCGATCCATATCAACTTTTCATATTTGAATTCATCAAGATCATGGCATACAACATCCCTTGTTAACATCCAAAATATGATGGAGAATTTTGGTTTGGATAATATTCTAAAAATGGAATAAAAAATATGGTGGTGTTCACCAAAAAAATCCATTAATATATATATTTTTGTATAATTTAGATAATCCTCTAATATCCTTTTTTTTAAAATTATCCATCAATCATGTGAGATTATAGATTTATAGTGATTATTCCAATCTTAAAAATTATACCCCATAGCCTATTGAAGGGGTGATAGGTCTATCATGCATGACCTAAAACTTCATTGAGTTTCATCCCCACATTTTTTGTTCATCCTCATGATTTAGATTGGTAAATGTAATGAATTTTATAATTACTACTTGTCACATGGTTGTCACTCCGATGAGATATATAGTGTTTCCCAAATCTCATATCTTGGCCTAGAATAAATCTAGTGAAAATATCCCTTTTAACTCCTATATTATTTTGATATATTTAAGAGAATACATAAGAGATAAATGGAAAATTTTGTATTCGAATCTTGATGGGATTATAAATACATGATCTTTGAAAAATCAAGCCTAAATGATTCCATAGAACTTTAAAAAAATATAATATTCATAAATCACTCTTATTTATTTTGAGAAACTCATATCCTCACAAGTTATGCATGTTTATCATAAATGTGACTCAAATAATCTAAAGTAAACTTCTTCTTTTACTAGGAATACGACACCTAACATGAATCTATATAATATTTATTAAATGATGCATGTAAATCAAAGATATCTTTATCCGATATATAAAACAAACTTGTATGTACAATTTAACAATATCATAATGGAATTGAGATTTTTAATATGGTATGTAGTCATTCCTTATTATCCTTCCCCATATCCCTTTATCATATTTATGATCCCCAATACAATGATTTAAAAATTAATCTTCTTTACCATCACATGATGTTTGAAGTATTATCACCCAATATGTCCTATTTGGGTCATTTCCACCAAATATAGGGTCCAAAAGCTATTATGACGAAAAACTTTTCCACCACCTGTGGATTTGGTTCCATGTGACATCTCCCCACCTATATTGATTTCACCATATATAACTTTATAATCACTGAAGTAATTAAAACTATAAAACGTGTTCATAATCACCCTAAACATATATCCCACCCCTAATGTATCAACGAGCTCAGAACATCATAGTTATTCTTTAAAAGAATGCTAGATCACGGAGAAGAACATTAAAGATCATGATTATTTGAATTCATGGTAAAAAAACATTATGATAATCCACTAGTTGGAGAATCTCATCAATATATTCATGGATTATAACATTATATCAATGAAATATTTGAGCTCCTGGATTTCTACCCAAGATTCATGAACTCTCTACTGAAATTCAGATGTCTATATAGACATAGATGCCTCAGAAATATGGTGGTTTTCTGCTGAATAAGAAATAACATCTTTCCCATTAGAAATAACCTAATCCATGGATTTAGGATGTTGTAGATGATCTCTCTTGGAACCATAAAATTCTAGCCATATATGTATTGTTTTAAGATATTTCTCATCCACTATTCATTAGGAATCTACTAGTTTATTAGAATTGTTATGTTATTCCTTGAATAATGTGCCTCAATTATCATTAGATTTATAAATAAAATCCTAATTGATGATAATCTTTCATAAATTGTTCTATGAATACAACTGATTAATGAATTCCTTCATAGTGTAATAAACATCACAGTAGTCAAACCCATTATACTTCTTTTTGGTGACCATGCTATGGGGTGATTATAGTTGAAAAGGAAGATATTCCATGGGGTTTTCAAATACTGCCATCCACTTACATTTATAACTAAATAAATGATAGATATGAAAGGAAATATGGGACTTTAATGTTTACTCATAAACCCTATCAATAGAAGACACATATATTGGAATTGAATTTCTCAAGAAATCATCTTACACCACTCACTCTAGAGTGACTTTAGCATGAAATGGAAACTCTTTTTGAACTTGAGAATTGGGTTTCTATTTTTTCATGTCCACTAAAAGAATATATTGAAAATTCATTGATATTCTATTCCAACACTATATAGGGTATAGAGACTTGTGAAAAATCTATCTACAATCACCTATAGATTGATCAGATGGTAGGCGCAAATTTCCTCAACCCCCCCCCCCCCATTGTAGGATCATAGGGTAGAGACCACTTAAAGGGGGACCTATTCCTCAGGACAAACATATTCTTCCAAAAAGGATTTATGTGGACCTACCACATCATGATTTTGGTACTTCATTCCCTCAATATAAAGAACATTAGAGAACTCATCTCCATGTTGTTAGATTTATTTGAAAATTTTCTCAATGGATAATGATGCATTAGTGAAGAGTTTTTAATAATATATATAACATAATAATATAAACTATTTAAAAATTAAAACTCTCTTCCACAAAACTCCACATTTTCATTTATATAATCCTCTAAAAATATATAAACATCATTTTTTTCGTGATAATTTCCTCTATTTCCCATGAAATTATATCATTAACTAACATATCAAGACTATCCTCACTAGTATGGAAATTTGAGACACCTTTTTTAGGACCCAATTCATAACCATAAACCCAAACCACCACTATATTGTTGGAATGAACTTTTTAGGTACCATTAAATTGGAATAACCATTTCTAACCTCATAAAATAGTCTTAGATCCCAAGAACCCTCTTTTTTCACAATAATGGGGATAATATAGGTTTTCTTGGGTCCCCTGATAAATATTTTAGGTATGAGATTTCATGGAGAGAAGATTTATAAATAGGTATATGACATCCTGTTATGCGTAATTGATATTTTTGGGATTCTCTTCCCCCTTTTCAATAACAGGTGTTTGGGGGTCATATCCCCTTACACTATCCCCATAAAAGGAATGAACTCTTAAATAGGAGTGTTTGTTTTATCTGTAGTACCATCCAAAATTAGTGAAGAGTCAATAAAAGATCATTTGAGGGAGGAAAGTGTAGTTGATCATTTACTTATTTGTATAGTCAGATGCATATTCTGGATAAGTGATGTAGTGAAAACATACTATGGAAAATTTTATTTCTAGCTATAAATTTTTCTCTCCACATGTGTTTCACTTCAAATAGTGGAAAACTCATGATCAACTTCACAAAAACATGTAACGTGGGAGGTATTTTACAATATTATTCACCAATTTATTCATTTATAAGTTGTTGGGATTTGGAGAACTCCTCCACCTCTAAGGAAATTTATTCCTTTGTTCCGATAAGAGTCCCAAAAATAGTATAGATTGGTGATAATAGATATGGAGACTCTTATCCTACAAATCAATGTTTCATATTTACATAGTAAGAATATTTTAAAAAAAAAATTTATAGGTGGAGTAGTGTGGAAGATTTGCATCATAGGGATCAACTAATCCATCTCTTTCACTAGTGGGTTGATCACCCATACCATCAGTGGTGCATGATTTTTCTATTTGTTCACCTTTGTCATGGAAGGGATCCAATTATAAAACGAAGATAATAAAATCTATATCTTCTAGATATATTTTCCCACCATAGTGGGACCAGTATTATAATTTATTTTTAAGGATGCTCAAAACTAATCATGGTATGAAAGATTAATGAATTATTGAATGAATGTATATAAATACATTAAATTTTAAGGTTTCTCTTTATATAATTGAGTCACTTCGACCAAACATAATATTTTTCTTCTCTACATAAATTTGAGTATGAAATGAAATACCATAATATCAGAAGAATTTTGTGCCTTTCTATTTCAGTAGGAGTCTAGTAAATTAGAGCTTGAGTCTCCTCAAAATTATAGTGATTTTATATCCTTAACTCAACTTCAATCGTTATAGATTTTATAATCTTGGATTACCATGTGGCCCCTCTTTGAGGTCATTTGGGTGATCAATGTGAATTCTTAAAATCACATACTAGGTGTTCCTTCTTACTATGATTTATTCATAAACAATTTGGGTTATTATAAACATGGGGTATGCTATTATATAGAATCCCATGAAGATATGAAGATACCTAGGAGTTTCCATAACAAGGATTCAACCCAATGGTGGTATCCATTAGAGTAATTTTGATTACTACCAAAGATAAGACCTGATCCAGGTGGACCCAGATCTTCCTAGACACCATAGAGTACATCAATATTATATAATATGTTGGTAAGGACTTAGTTGGTTATCATATTCACATGAATTGATGCACAAATATGTAGGTCATATTACCTTCATAAATAATTTCTATATCTATCAGTGTAGTGAACATGAAATATCTGAAGTCTGTCATATATAATATGAACTCACAATTTTAAAGGTCATTATTGATAATCATTTTAGTGGGAGGGTCCCCATATGGGAAGAGATAAAATTCTACCTATATTTTTAGAGTCTTTATAGGTACCCAATATTTCAAATTCAAAGGAAAAATGTCAAGAAACATCTTGTGTAATGGGTTGGAATTGGCACACGGGGATACCAAAATCCATTATAATTTCTTTAGAACATAAATTAACTACTATACACTAGAAAGTAAATTGAATAATACTAGAATTTAATGATACTATTCCATATTTAAATGTATAGAGATAACTGGTGGATCTTTTCTTTTTTCGGGTATGGTAAACCTACATGATTCCCTACTACTAACTAGGCTACCTTGAAAATGTCCCAGGTCTTATAAAAACATTAGAGTTATGAATTGAAAACAAATTTGCTTATAGGAAAATTTCAAGAAAAATGGAAAGTTGTGTATAATATAGGATGTTAGGCTAGACTATAAACCCCCATGTTTTATACTGGCCTTACTCCAACAAAGGATAATATTTTCCAAGGACAACCTATTTTTATATTTTAGGGAACCCCATTATACATTTATAGTTGGTTTCATATGCTTGAAGATTCAACAATATATTCAACTAGACTTTAGTTTGAACATTTCCCCTTGGGAGGGGTGTTTCTCTATGACTTTTAGGCCTATATTTAATCACCCATGAGCCAAAGAAATTTTTTTTCTCTATTTTGTCCAACTCAACTTCTAGTGGGATTAATTAAATATACATATCTCTAAGGATGGGAGTCCCATGATCTTGAAGACATTTAGTAAACTGATTCCTTCTTAAATTTTTCTCATTGTGATGTATTAGTCTATGAACTCGATTAGTTGAACAAGTTCAAGGCCATATCATGATTATTATTCACATATATATATATATATGTGAATCCTAGATATCTTCTTGATACCAAAATACTTAATTTAGAAATTAAAATAAACATAAGTTTTCTTTTCACCCAATAGGACCAAATTGAATCTGCATTGACTCCCCCTGTGGTGAAAATTTACCATCCTTCCTTCTAACATTTTTTTGGTTCGATAATAAAACAGTTCAAAATGAATGATTAATAGTGTGGTTTCAGTCAAGAGTACGAGGATTCAAATATGGGTCACTTATACATTGATGTATGAGACATATATAAGTTTTCATACCTGTATTGATATATGATCCCATGGAGGAAATGTAGGTAGTAGTACAGTTTCTAAATTAATTTAATGAGGATCATGAAATATAATTATTCAGCTTAGAAAGGAGAATATCTTTTATGTTTTCATGAAAACATAAAAATAATTCTTTCTTTGGATACTAAAAATGGACATTTTCAGATGATTCACACAATTTAGAATAATGGGTTCATAAAATAAATAATATACTTGAATGAAAAAATATAAAATATTATTTATTTGAGAAATGGATTGTTCATTAGTAATGGATCTCTCTTGTCCTATAATTGGAAATATATATATAAAAACATGAACATTTACTAAAATCTCATTTTTCACACAATATTAGAATCATGAATGTGATAAAAAGTATTTTTCATTATTTTATAATAAAGCTATGACACAAGGAGCATGTAATTATATAAATTACCTCACATAGAGAACCCTGTATAGAACATGTCGTGTAACTCACCATAGGTAGTACACCATGCATAGGTAACCTCACACTTGTCACCTTGTACAAACCACCTCATATAGGCCACCTCAAACAGACTATCTCATGTAGTCCACCTTGTATAGGCCACCTCACACATGTGACTCACTAAGGTCATTCCGTTAATTTCTTCACATAACCGAGTATGTGGACATAAATTCATGCATATCAATATCTGAATATACTCTTACAAAAAATTTTCACTATATAAATGCACGAACCAAGGTTTTATTAATCGAGTGATTGGAGTATCATAAATTTTATGGGGAGCACTTGAACAAGGATCAAATTTTTCGAAACAATCTCCTCTATTCTATCCATCATACATGATCTATCGGTATGATCAATATTTCATGATCCACTAGTGTGATCATCCTGGTGAGGTTCATCTGTGCGATCAACATGAAGGAATAATATTCATGATCAACTAGTACACTCCCCTCACACAAGAATAAAAAAATAATGTTATTCAAATTCCCATAAATTCACAAGAACATGGTGCCCACTAGAATTAGAAACAATAAAGGTGAGAAAAACCATGTAAAGAGTGAAAAGTGTCCCTTTTTGAACCTTTAATATATATATCAATGTTTCTCCCTACATACTGATCAAATAATCCTTGTTCAAATCAAAACCGATTCTGAGGGGGTCATTTTTCCACACATTTATTACTTATAAATTAAAATTCATCAAGTATGTAGAGACCTCCCATATGATACTAGAATGGTTGACCTTCCCACACATACACTTAATGCTACTTAGACTTGTATAAATCTTTAGTGTTGACTAATTTATTTAACTAAAAAATATTACCAAGGTCATAGATTTGCATTCAAATTGACCCACAAGGGTCTATATTTGGTAGTCTTGGAATAATTAGAGACAAATAAAATATATTCATTCCCAATTCTCATAAATCATTAGGTATCTTTCCAATCATACAAAATAAGAAGGAATTAGAAAAAGTGTAAATGAACTAAAGTGACCCCAACGTTCTAAAAGTCTATTTAAATATAAAAAGAAAAATTCCCCCTGGCTTCAAACACACTATAGTGAAGGAACCATCCCTCACTAAAATCTGGAGCACAATTCTTCCCAGAGCACTTGAGAAGAGCCTTGATCATGAGGAAAAAGCCTCATCCATGTTTTTACCCTGAGATATTATTTTCCCATGTAGTGACCTCCTAGTTCTCTGAATTATCACATCAATGAGACACCTCTATGTTCACACAAATTTCACATGGATGGGACAACAACCATTTTACCCAAGTGTTACATGGTAGATAAACTCACCATTTCATCGATGTGTGACTTGCATGAGACACCTATTAGTATATCCATGTTTCAATTATGGGAGACACTTTGAAATTATCCTATGTACTCCCTGGGTGATGAATCCTCAAATTTGATTTCCCTTTCAATTCAAAAATGATGGTGAAATCCATTATATAGTTGTTATCTCTTAGGGAAACCAAATCAAGAAATATTACTATACCCCCAGATTTATGGTTAGTACATGGCCACACTTTTCTGTCATCTTGATCATTCATTATTGTGGTAAAATAATTCTCACATTTAACCTCCCTAGTGAACATGGTACTCAAAAATTTCAAAGTCACGCATTCTCAATTTAATGTGGATCCAAACACTGGGGAAAGTGGAAGAGGTTCAGGAAGAGGGATTAATTTCATGCCTATTTATTGAAATGTGATTCGAATCATACAATATATGTGTATTATATAAATTTCTTTTCTCAAAGGTGGGGTTTTTAAAAAGTAAAGAATATTTTAATGGGAAAATCCTATCATTATTTTTGAATACCCTATTGTATCCTCTCCCTAATCCACCAGTGGATGTGGGGAAAATATCTTGAATGGGAATCCCTCTTGGGGAAAGACACTATAATTTCATGCATGACATCACATAACATCTATATTTCCACCCACTTCCTCTAATATAAATGGAAGAAAGTGTCAATCAGGATTTCAATTTAGTTGTAAGTCCCCTCCTAGGGTTGATCATGTGAAAACATTATCATCCACTCGCTCTTATTTCTCAAACTAAACATGACTAATATTGACATAGAGATCTGTAGTGATCATGTCACTAACATGGTCAATACATATATTGGGACTCCCCTATAGGTATAATCATAAACACATATAAACTAAGTGATATCTTATTTCTCTTGAAATGAGATACATTAAAGGACACCCTAAGGTTCAATACCATCACATTTAATTAACATTCATCCATTTGGAGATATATTATCAGTAACATTAAATAAAAATTTGAGGGAGATATTCCCTTTTGGTCCCATCATCTCATCCTCATATTTCCATATTCCCAGTGATTGTCACCATCAACATGTCATATTCCATTTAAGGTCAACATAATATTATCAAGAAACATTCTATATGATATCAACCAAAAAGGGATTCCTATTATTAAGTCCCACATTTTCCTTTTTATGAATATTTTACATATACATACTTAGTGCATGATAATAAACATCAAGGTTTGGTCTTTATCACATTCCCATAAAAGATATGAAATGTCCCCTAAAGTGGCACTAAACAATATGGGTTTTGATACCTTTTAGAAGGAAACAAAATAATCCCTTCCCAAAGTCCTAATTCAAATTTAAAAACTCCAAACACCTTGCTATATGGTAATAAATTCTAGATAGAAGAATTTTGACGCTTTTAATCATATTTCATTAATAAAATAATTTAAACTCAAATAAAAAGATGACAAAGAGAACCTTGGATACATACAGATTGATATTTCAATGGATAACCTCTGATATACACTGATGATTTCATTGATGGAGATCCTACGATACATACTATTGGTTAAAAGTTTGTTTATGCTTTAATGATTTGAGATATTAAGGGTGATAATCCATATATTAGGGTTTATATAGAATTCATGAATAAAACATAATTATATAAGAGAGACTAGGAGTAGTCACTAATTTTCCAACAAATGTGTGTGATGAGCCTACCTACCATCCTCTTAAACAATGTGTGACCAAAAAAATTAGTGGAATATTTCAAGATGATCAGTTGACATAAAAAACAGACCTATAATGTATGTTAGAACTGTTGTGTGATTGAGTTTCTATGAATACACTACATTTTAAAATGCATGAAATGGGGTGTCAAAAAATCAAAATTATATTATAGTAGAAGTTATCTTTATGATTTTTTCTATGTTTATATAAGAATTTCACATATGCATTTCTTCCATTTTAATTGAAAAATTAATTCATTTCATTCAATACTATGATGAATTGGTTTTTGGACCATTTTAACTTTATTTTCATTTTATATGCGTATGATATCCAAGTGTATTCCTAAAATTGGGATGATTTTAGATAGGAAAATATGATTTATCAAGGAATGTTATTAAAACATAGGATTTATACGTATCCATTATATGTCAATTATTTTTTATAGGGCTAAATTCAATTAACAAGTACTATCTCGTGAGTTAATTTATATAGATCTTAAGAATGATTTTGAGAAGTGATTTTGGAAGAACTAATGTTCTAATTATGAATTTGGTGTTTCCTAGGAATTATTAGATACTATCACCACTTGATCAATTTTTTATAGTAAATCCACCCCTATGTCTTCCACAATGAATAAATGAGTGAAATTTCTATGGATAGAAGAATTTTAGATTTCTTTTCCAAGGATTCCAAAGTGGAATATGATAACACCTATAGAGATCAATCAAACTCTACTTAATGGTTAAATTTATTTTGTAAACCTCTTCTATAAATTCTAGGAGTGTCTATATATAGGACCATCTAGTTGTGTCTTATTATTATATGATATTATGACCAAAATAGTGGAATTAAACATCTTATTATTAAGAGATGTTTATATAATTCCATCCCTGGAATTATTTTAGATACTAACAATTAGGGTAGAGATTACAAGTGGACAATGAAGACAATAGTGGCATGTATATATTTCGTTAAAGAGGTCTCAACATCTCAATGTATTTATAGTTTAAATGTGTACAATGTATGAATTGTTAGATTCTATAAACTACATATAAGGTTAATATTGTAAGTAAGTACCTTTATATCTTGTCTAATTATCAAAATGTTTAATAGGATATTGATTGTTGGATTATTATTTCAATGTATATGAAAATGATCTATTTTTCTTTAATGTATCAAATCAGATATAGTTCCATTCATTATAGTTCATATTATTAATTTTGAATATATTGAAGGATTCTCCAATATCATATGAGGATTATATTATTATTCAATAGAGCCTAAATTATTTGGATGCACTAGAAGGATAGTCTTATAATTTTAATCAATCTCCCTCAAGTCATAAGAAATTTGTGGCTTTTATGAATTTTAGATGTGTAAATAAAAGTTTATAAATCCACCCATTAGAATGTTAATGAAATATTTTTTATAAATTGTAATGATGATCATAGTTCTTTCTAGTACCTTATTATGAAGTGACTGATTTTTGGGTTTATGTATTGATGTATTATATAACAATGGTTCATCAATTAATATATATTACCAGCCCGTGATTTTATGAAAATTCTAATAAACAAATGTAAGTGGGATGATATCACAAAAAACATAATGAAAATATTACCATGTTCTTAAACTGGTTGGGATAGAGTGTAAATAATTTTAAATGTTATAACCAAATCTACACATTTTATATCTATTTGAGAAATAATATGTATTTGATGCATGGTGAAATGTTTCCGAAAAAGACTATAAAATATTTCATGGTCGCATATACCATTATGTCTAATCAAGATGCAAGGACCATATATAAATTATTGAAATGGTTCAAAAATAATCTTAAAATTTACGTATAAATGTTTAAAAATTATCTCCATTTTAATCATATTATTTATTAGATAAAAATTCATATTTTATATGATTCTCATTAGTATGCATGATTTTTTTTCCATGGCTCTAGGTTTGATCATTTACCACATATGGAGTCTTACTATTAAAAATAATTGCATGCACTTGTCCACATGTCTTTATTTGAGGAACAATATTATAGGAAAATTATTTATGTAATATAAGCAATTGATTTTTTTATTCATCATATATTTTTTCTAAAATAGTTAATTAGACCACTGAGAATGTGAATTTTAGCCAAAACTAGTTGATGATAACACATTATCATTGAATGTCCTATGTGGACCGTAGATATATTCTTGATGAATTTTTATATTTGTGTTCTTGTATTTAGCATCATATCCTAGAGATTGAGTCATTATAACCACTATGAAAATATGTAGTTAGAAACAAATTAAATATTATTCATTTAAAATATTATTGTTAATGATAGAAGTGTAGAGATCCTATAAGGAAGGGTATTACTTTTGATATTGGTTCCATTTTCAGTATTATGATGATACATTGGAATTTGAAAATATTTTTCAAATCCAGTGCATATACATATTTTTTTAATAATATTATAGATGCCTCTCAAGAAAGATAATTATGATGTTGGGGTTGTAATAAAAAAATGATATTAAATAGTTATCCAACCCTTATGATTTTATTAATTTAAATTTTATATACTTTATATTTTTCAAATAGGTAGAAAATTCATTATTTTTTAGAGAAGTGGAAGTAAAATGAGTCTTATATAGGTGTTGTGAAATAAAAATCTATATCATATAAATTTGATGGGTATTTTTTATATTCCTAATAGTTGAAGACTGAACTTGATCACGACTATGTGACTGATGAATTTTAAAAAATAACATGATGGTACTTTAGGTGGGTTTTGAATTGTGAAAAAATTATCTTTTTGCACAAAAAAATATCATCTTTTAAAATTACAATAATTATATTTCCCTTATTATAGTGGCTCATAGAATAATCTGAGTGAAATAAATTGGTTCTTCCCTATCCATTATCATTCAATGTAAGAGTCTTCATTTAGATTCACATCTATGTTATCGAAAGTGTATATAATTTTATATTCTATTATAAACCTCCATTTATTTTATTATATTTTATATTTATATTATTTTCATGAATCACACCAAATCATTATTTTTAATTAATGTAAAATAAATAACCACTAATATTCATTACTCTAATATATCATCGATTGGGGTCATAATCTATGTTCTTGTTGTGTTTGTTATTCTATACGAGTTTAATTTAGGTTTTCAAAAAAAGGGATTGAATAACACTTTATTATTTCATAAGCTTTATCAATTAGTTAATGGGGGCATATTTAACTTCATCGGGCCTCGTAATTTTTAATTTCACATGAATTTGTGGGTAATCTGTTATCATTCTTTAAAAAAGATATAATATTATAATATCAAAAGAATATGAGAAATTGAATAATACTAGGGAAAATATGTTCATGAAAATTATTTTTAATATTTTTTTAAACATAATCAAAAAATGGTCATTAAATCATAATATGACTAGTATTTAATCTTAGTATACCAAAATTATTATGATAATTTGTTTTAGTGGCATGTAAAATCAATTATATGTGTTCTTACAAGCTAAAATGGGTATTATTTTGTATTTAGGTATACCATGTATAAACTATGGTTAATCCATTTAATTTTGATTTGTAACATTGAAACTAAGATAATGAATCAAATCAAAGGCCTCATAATTTTTTTGGACAACTCATCTATTATCAAACCATTATTGATTAAGAATGTTTTTTTATTAAGATGAGTTACATTTTTTTGTTTGATAATGAATTGTTTCATATGGATATCTATGGTTTTTATATGTTTTAAAAATGATATCATTAAAACATTATCATACATCTTCTGACATAAGGTTTTTTTACTTGATGGATAACATGATAAATTTATATAAATGATAATATTAAGGGATATAAATTTTAAGATAAGATAATGTATATATGTATATGATTTTAAATATGTATTTATTTATATGTATGGATATATCTTGTTAGATCTTATGTTAGATTTTTAATTTTAATGATTGTATATATATAGCTCTTCCGTTGGAGGATTCATCTTCCTCCTTAGAAGGATTTTAATCAATATATAAATATAACTATATATATAGTGGTATACATTTATAAGCATATCATTTCTCCAAAATGGGTTTTTTATAAGAATAATTATATATTTTGTTTCAAATTTTGTTTCTTCATTACAAGATGGATTTTACAAATTTTTATGTATATTGGGTTTATTATTGTTAGTATTTTTATATTTTATTTAGAATATTGTGATTGGGTAATATATCAGTTAAAATTTTATAAAATATTCATATAATATATTTATTAACCTCACACACTGTGTTATTTCAAATTAAACGTGTATTTTTGAATGGCTGGCAGAAATTATGTGATAAATTCTAGGATAAATGATATTTTCACAACAAATAAAAATTATATCAGAGAGTGTTTTATTATTCATTTATATTCTATAGTGAATATCAATAAACCTCTCCAAAAAGACTGATAGAACGTGAGTATGAGTGGTTATAAGATAATATATATATATTTATGATGACTAGATAAATTAATTTTTATTAATGAATCCTAAATTGTTGATGGGAAATAACTTTTCATTTTCACGTATCATTCCACATATTAGACATTTAGTTTTCTTATGGTATATTTTATTAACATAATATATGTTGATGTTCTTATTTTTTATAGTTTAAAAATTATTATGAATTATCTGTTTTATTTTGGAATTATTACCCATGGTATTTCATTTCATATAATTTCATTATACTAGTATTTCTAAGAACCTCTAATGATCAGATACCTTTATAGTGAGTATGTGAATGTTTAAAATTTATATATTTACTTAAAGGTCATTTTCTAATATTATTGTTATTTTATTGGATTTTACCTAGAACTCTAAAAATGGAATATAACTTTCCATTACATAAAATTTATTTTCAGGTATTCACACTAGTATATATCAATCATGAGGTGAATTCATGTTCTTAGAATGAAATAGATTAGGTATGTTCACATATTTATTCCATGTAATTACAAACCACATATGTGAAAGTATGTAGAATTTGAGTGATGATTCCCAAACATGTATTTAGTCAAAGATATTTCCAAGATGACTTATCTTAGAATCTATTATTCATAAAAAACTACAATGAAAAAAACAATGTCAACAAACATTGAGTAATAATGAATCACAATGACAATAGAATGCTCAAACACATTAATTTTTTTCCATCACTAAATTGAATACATAATTGATATTATAATTTATATATATTCTTTATAAACCCTTATAGTCATGATATTTTTGAATTTTATCATCCATCACTATCATCAATATTTGTAATCCTTTTGATACATTAAATCTAATTCCAAGACAACAATAATGATATATAGAATGAATTAGAATATAAAAATCATATTGATTTTCAAAACTATTCAACCTTAATCTGTTATCATATATAGCATCATACTGATGAATGAATCTACTTTTTAAAATTTAATGACTACTTCGGCTCCCTAAACTCATATTCATTAGCTTTATTGTCATATGCTCAGATACGAATCACAATTATTCTCACTATCTATGAATATATAAGTGTATCATCTACATCAAACCATTTTTGGGAAATAGGAATTATAATACGTGATATATCTTTATTGAATAACGATTACTATCATAATACAAGTAATACATTATAATCAATAATCATCACAATATATATTCTAAACATTATTTTGGTAATATTATATTATTTTAATTTTGATATCAAAATTTCCCATTTAAGATTAAAAAATAATTAAAATAATATTCGATTTGTTCGATTTCATAAAATTAACATTCGAAAATTAAAAAATCATCAATTTCTAGAATATCCATTTTCAAAAATGAAATCCATTAATTTAAATCTAATATCATTTCATTAAATTACATACTTTTTCTATTATATTTATTTAACTACTAGATATTTCGACCCATCAGCAGTTTACATAATGAAACGTATAATACACTACAAGTTCATTACCAACCCTCCATTATCCAAATATATTAGTAACTCAATGTTTAGTAAAAATGGATATATTTATATTTTTAGGGATTCACATCAAATTTAAACAATCTTATTTGCATTTCTATCCACGAATCTCATCACATAACAACATGTAACAAAAAAAGATTTTAAAAGATTTTTTTTTCAAATGAATTTGATCTTTTAAACATTATGTTTTATAAAAAAACTGGATTTAACTTTTAGTACACACAACACTATATTTTTCTTATGTTACACATAATAACGAGTTTATATTACATTACACAAAACCAATATTAAAGGAAACATGATACACTATTAAACTATTATTATTTAATAATATATATATAACAAATATTTTGGAATGACATGTATTAATTGGATTAACTAAATTATGAAAATATTTTTTACACACACATTTATATATAATGAATTCTTGGGTGTCAAATTTAATAAAAATAAATATAAAAACCTATTCTAAAATAATGAAATTATTTTCTTAAAAACTATTAATATACACATAAACACAATTTTCCTCAAAAATTATTTGAATCACTTTAGGTGAAATATTTTAAATATATTTATATATTATTTGTTCAATTAAAAGTTTAATTTCTATATTATGTATTTTCTAGAGAAGAGATAAGTACCAATGAAATATTATGCTTAAAAATGAATTTTCTAATAATTTTTTTATCATATATGGAATAATTATTTTTAAATTATCTTTTTACACTTCTTGAAAATTTATTTAAAAGAATTAATTTTTTTTAAAAAATACTTTTAAAATTATCATAGGGTGAATTTTTGGGATTTTTTTGAAGAGTTTAATTTTTTTATGAATAGAGTAAAATACTGAACTGTAACTGAAAACAATCTTTTTATATAATTAATTAATAAAGAAAAATATATTTTAAATAAGAGTTAAACTTATGTTTATTCAATTATATATTTTGGACTTCCCATGTTTTAATCAAGTTTAAATGATCACAAATTGTTACTCTTGTTTAGTCTATCTCATATCATGTTTATATATTCTTGGTTTATTTATGCTTCTAATAAATTTTCTCACGATATTTATTCTTATAAATCATGACTGATTATTATAAACTACATTAATCTTTGGCCTATAGTGATTTATTTTATGAGTGACTAAGTCTAATTTATTCGGTGAATATTACTTCTTAAGTCTATATACAGATATTTAGTTATGTCTGAGAAACCATGAGTCTGCCACTAGTTTTGGTTTTCTGGAAAAGGTCCCAGACATCGTGACCAAACACCGTGACCAGACACCATGACCCAGACATCGTGACCAGACACCATGACCAGAAATCATGGCTAGCCACCATGACCATACACCGTGACCCGGACACCGTGAGCAGACACCGTAACCAGTTTTAGATCTCATGAAGTATGTAACACCAGTTCCTTGCTAAGACACCTTTCAATGTTTGGAAAAGGAATAGACATCGTGATCCTTACACCACATTTCTGATACCAATTCCTGATCTCAAAACAATTATTCCATTAGGACTATCTCAACACTCTAAGGCAAAGAAGAAGACACAGTTTTGTGGTGACACCATTTCGAAGTGACTATGTTTCTAGATATACTGTGACACTATTATTTAATATATTTTGTCATTTTTAATTTAATTGGTAATGGTCATATATGCGTATTTTAGATGCATTGACATAATTAATATTTATTTGATGACATGTCACCTAAAAGTAAGAGGTATGAGGTTACAGATACATGCTTCCTGTCGGCTCCAACACATGCACTCCACGAATAAAAATAGCATGGCCTTGAAACAAGATACAAGTATCAGTGCGTAGCAGAAGTGAAAACATTCATAAAAAGTGGACCAATACATGAAACAAGATACATATGAAAAATAGACGAATCATTCTTGATTAAAAAAGATGGAATACCCCAAATCCGAGCTAAACCATCTTCACAATACCAAATCCACGAAGAACACGATCTAGATCTAACTGGAAACGAGAGCACCAAACATTTGATACTCTGTTTCTCACAAGAGGACTTGATAATTGCATCTTCTTCATCCTAGAAGTTCAGAGCTTCATAGAATAAAAATCAGAGAACTTCTAACCATATCTTATCATCTTTTCTCTGTTGTGTTTTGTTTTTGGATTTCGAGCAGTGTGTGTGTGTGTATTAAATACACACATTTTATCCTACAATAAACTAAAGGATACAACACATCCTTCTTATAATATGTTTTTACACTTGTTTACACCCATAGATAATTTTGCAAGTGGTCCTTGTGTGACCTGATAGTTTCTACCCACGAAGAGCTATGGAAGAGGTCATGTGACTTGGACAGTCTTGTGCCCTATTGTTTACCCTGATCCAGGGTGTGGATCATGTTTATTAATATAAAATTCTTAGTGTAAGGTGATCACTATGTGGATTAGGTTAGGTCTCGGCTTGAGACTGAACCACTTGTTTTATCCACTATATTGTTTAATTTAGTATTTCTCTGTTTTAATATATAATTCCAAAATCAGTAGATTTACTTTGATAGTTATTCTTGGATAGAATTTATATTTTTATTTCCTTATTATAATAGATTAAGAAGTAATATAAAAAACTCATATTTAGATTACTGAGTATTAATCAATCTTATGATAGGTTATTTGAACAGTCAAACATTCACAACTGTATTACCGAGATTAAATAGGTTGTATTCAATTTTATTGGGGATCCTTTTTAAGAAAATTTTTAACATATTTTTTATAGACAACACAATTCACCCACCTCTTGAGTAACCTAATCCAACCAAAATTTGGTATCAAATATGTTTATTAAGATTATATTGTTTACACTATTAAACTGTGATTTTAGTTATACTTTAGAGATCTTAAAATTTCTATTAATTATAATTTTCTAGCTATTTAAAAGTATTTTTTTATTATGGATAATAGACTAGAAGGATCTGCAACAAACAGACCACCATTATTTAATGAAACTAATTTTTCCCAAAGTAATATTAAAATGAAAATGAATTTAGAAATTATGTCTTTTTAAATATGGTCTTCTATTATAGATGAGTATAAGATTCATACTACTGATAGAATTATTTGGGATGACCCAACCAAGATTGAATACAATAAAAATTTAAAAGCCATGAATTCTATATATTTATATTTAATAGATGAAGAATTTAATAGAATTTCGGCATGTAAAACTGCCCTATGAAATTTGGGATACTTTGTCTGTTTTACATGAAGGAACTTCTAGTGTGAAATAAATGAGACTTAATACTTAAACTATTAACTATGATATCTATAAACTGAAACCTGATGATCCTATTTCTGATGTATATCTCAGGTTCAACGAAATTGTCAACACAATGATTTCTCTTGGAAGAGAAGTTAGTACTAAAGAACAAATCATGAGGACTCTCAAATGCCTTCTGGATAGATGGAGAGGAACTTATATCTATATTAATGAGTCTTGTAACATCATCAAGTTACCTATAAAAGAACTCATTGGGAATCTAATGATATATGAAGAGGAGATGAAAGTCAAAAAATGAAGAGGAGGATGAACCCAAAAGAGAATCTGTTGAATTTAAAACCACCACCATTAAACACAAAGAAAATGTAAAATTGGAAGTCTATGTAGAATTTTCTTGCTGTGAACAATATTCACATGACAAAAATGAGGATATGGCTCAATTAGCTAGATGGTTTAAGAAATTTTACAAGAAGATGTTTTTTTTCCGAAATCCCAACATTAAAAGAAGATATGATCAAAAAGGAATTTGGGTGAAAGAGTGGAAAAAATGATAAGTCTGATGAATTATTATGCTATAAATGTAAGTGAAAGGGACATGTAAAGGATTACTGTCCCAAGATCAAGTTGAAAAAAAATATGAGGACAATGATTGAAAGAATAAAAAAGCAATAAAAGAAACTTGAAGTGATTTCGAGGATAGTTCAAGTGACTCAGATTATTCACATGATAAATAAACTAACAAATAAAATATGTGTTTCATGAAAAAAAAATCTGAGGTAAGCCTGACATATCTTGTACAAAATTTCTATTATTCTGGAGATGAAAGTGATTCTGAAAATATGTCTCAAAAAATGTTTTAGTATTACAATATTCTTGAAGAGACATGTAAATTAAAAAACAATAAATACAAGTCTTTAAAGAAACAATATGCTCTTACCTCAATTTTTCAATCTAAAATTACTATAGAAAGAGAGAAAAATGTTCAATTACTCAAAGAAACATTGAACTCAAGTTATGTAACGAGTAATTAAATAAGGTTCTTGAAAGTTTTATAAATTGTAAAGATACTTTGGTACCATTTCTAGGTAAACCGATTTCTCTAAAATATACTACTAGTATTGGCTATCGACTTGGTAAAAGAAATTTTGGAAAAACTAATTTTGATTCTAAATCTAGAATATACAAATTTACTCATAGTCCAAGAAAAAAATCCTTCTAGTTCAAATTATGATACACTCTCTACTGTTTCATGATTTTCTAGACAAAATAGAGTTTATTTTACAAGTACTTTACATAATTCTTATTGGAAACCTATGAGGCAGATGTGGGTTCCTAAAGCACTAGTTACTATTACTAGACAAAAACAAATATGTGTACAATGTCTGTTTTTATTTGTCTATTTTATTGGAAAAATGTATAAAGATCTCCTAAAAAATCTTATGGTACTTGGAAAATGGGTGTTTAAGACACATGACAGGAGACTATTCATAATTCAAGAACATAATAAAAATTTATGGTGGACATGATACATTTGGTGAAAATTCCAATGTGAAAATCATTGTCCTTTGACAAATCAGTAACTCTAACTCAGTTTTAATTTCCAATAAACATTTTGTTAATGGATTGAAATATAATATTCTTAGTATTTCACAACTATGTGATGATGGATTACATGTTAAATTTGATAATGATTCTTGCAATGTTTTTAATTCTAAAAATTAATTAGTGTTTTATGCATTGAGAAATTAAAATTTATACTCTGTTATCTTAGATTCATTAGTTTCTAAAAATGATTAATGTTTAAGTGTATTTCACAGAGATTCTTGGATTTGTAATAGGAGACTAGGACACAGTAACATTCACTCCCGTAGAAATGTAAGTAGAAAAAGTTTAATGAAAGACCTACAAAAACATGAGTTTCCAAATGATAAATTGTGTAATACTTGTCAAAAGGGAAGGCAATCCAAAATTTCTTTCAAACCAAAGAATAAAGTGTCAACTTCTCAACCTCGGAAACTAGTTCACATGGATTTGTTTGGACCATCTAGAGTTTCTTTTTTAAATGGTAAGCACTATGTTTATGCTCTTGTAGATTACTTCTCTTGTTATACTTGGAATTTCTTTTTGGATCACAAAAGTGAAGCCTGCTCTAATTTCACCAAATATGCTAAAATTTTAGAAAATATTAGTGGACTTAGAATTAAAACCACAAGAAGTGATAATGGCCGTGAGTTTGAAAATCAAGAGTTTGAATCATTTTGTTCAAAAAATGGTGATTGTCATAATTTCTCTACCCCTATAACACCTCTATAAAATTGATTTGTAGAACAAATAAATCAAACCTTCAAAGAGATTTCAATAACCATGCATAGTGAATACGAATTTCCTATTTATTTCTAGGCTGAAGCTATAAATACAACATTCTATATTATTAATAGAGTGCTGATTATACCTATTATTAAAATTTATCTATATGAATTGTGGAGGAACAGAAAACACAAAGAAAGTCACTTCAAAGTTTTTGGTTTCAAGGTTTATATACCTAATACTAAGGTAAATCATGACAAGTTTTTTTCCAAGAGTGATGAAAGAATATTTCTAGGATATTTAATCTCTAATAAAACCTATACAGTGTTTGACAAAAGAACTAAATGTGTGGAGGAATATGTCCATGTCAAGTTTGATGAGACAGGTCCACATGTGCCTGAGACCACTCTAGAGAACATGGATGATGATATGCCAAATCTAGAAATCAATGAAAAATTCTCTATCCATCCAGTAAAAGAATATGTGAAAACTTCTAGTTCTGGGAATTCTCCTGATTCATGTCAATATGATATCGAACCTACTGATGAACCTAAAATCACTAGTACCTCTTTTTAAGAGTTGTTAGAACCCTTAAGAACCATCCTTTAGATGTTGTGGTAGGAGATTTAGAAAAAGGAACTCAAACTAGAGCTTCTCTTAGAAAATAGGTTGAACATTATGTTTTCTTGTCACAACTTGAACCTAAAAACATTATTGATTCCATCAATGATGAATTTTGGGTGATGGATATATAAGAAGAAATTAATCATTTTGAATGAAACAACATTTGGAAACATGTTGACAGACCTAAAGACACATTTACCACAGGCACAATGTGGGTGTTTAGAAATAAGGTAGATGAAGCTGGTAACATAGTTAGAAATAATTCTAGATTGGTTGCACAAGGTTATAGTCAAGAATAAGTAATTGACTATGAGGAAACCTTTCCACAATTAGCTAGACTAGAAGCCATCCGAATCTTGCTTTCATATGCTTCTCATCTAAATTTAAAACTATATCAAATGGATAATAAGAGTGCATTATTAAATGGGTATATAGTTGAAGATGTCTTGTTTGAGAAACCCCAAGGTTTTACAAATCATTACTTTCTAAATATTGTTATTAAATTATCAAAAGCATTGTATGGTTTATATCAAGATCCAAGAGCTTGGTATGATAGATTAAGTATTTTTCTTATTTATGAAGGTTTTACAAATGGAGTAGATGATCCTACCCTATATAAAAAAATTTCAATGATGTTTTAGTAGTTCAAATTTATGTAGATGATATTATCTTTGGATATTCAAAAAATTATTTATGTGTTGAATTTTCTAAAATGATGCAAAACTAATTTGAAATGAGTCTAACGGGTGAACTAAAATTATTTCTTGGATTTAAAATCTTTAAAAATAATGACGGTATTATATTAAATCCATGAAAATATAGTAAATATATTCTAAAATGTTTTGGTTTGGATTACACTAAAAGTAGTGACACTCTAATGAGTACTACTTGTAAGTTGGAACTTTATGAATATGGAAAATATGTTGGTCAAACCACTTATAGAGGAATGATTGGAAGATTAATCTACTTAACTAATTACTAGGATAATATTATGTTTAGTGTATGTATTTGTTCTCATTTTCATGAAAACCATAAGGAATCTCATTTAAATTCTATTAAAAGGATTTTCAAATACCTCAAACATACAACAAATCTAGGACTATTCTATCCTAGAGGACAATTATTTGAGTTAGTTATCTATTCTGATGCTGATATCAGTGGCTGTATGTTAGATAGACAAAGAACATATAGAACATGTCACTTTTTTGGAATGACTCTTGTATCATGGTGTAGTAAGAGACAAAACATTGTTGCATTATTTACTGCCAAAGAAGAATAAATAGATGCTAGTAGTAGTTGTGAACACATTTTGTGGATGAAACACACATTACTTGATTGTGGATATCAATTCAGGAATATACCTATAAATTGTGGAAATATAAGTGATATTAACATCTATTTTTTTGTTTCACATTCTAGGTCAAAACATATTGATGTAAGACATCAATTTTTGAGAGACCATTATTAAAAAGGTGATATCACATTGGAATTCATTGGAACTCAATATCAACTTGAATATATATTCACCAAACCATTAAATTCTGAAAGAATAGATCACATCATACCTGAATTAGGAATAATAAATCTTATGTAGAAAATGTACTGATTTCAAAACATACTATTTCACAGTTTACAGTTTCATGAGTCTCTGTCTCACTCTCACAGTTCTGTATGTTACTATCTTAATGTTGATGTCTCACATTTATGGTGTCACATTTACAGTCTCTTAGTTACCATTTTGAATTTAATATTTCAAACAATACAGTTGCACCGTTTTGGAATCGCACAGTAGAGGCGACACTGTGAAAACCTATTATAGTCTCACTGTGAAAGTGTGTTTTGGCCTCACCATAATAACAATTTTTTATTTATATATTATAACCTGTATCACTATGATTGATTATTTTATTCTTTTTATTTCTCACACTTTTGAATTTTTGACACTTGATATCCTTAAATGTTAGAAAAGAAATAGGTTTCACTCTTTTCTTCACTCGAGTTATCTTCTCTCAAACCACAAGTCATCCGTCATCCCTTCAGTTCTCTCTCTATCACTCTCTCAAGCCTTCACTGAATGCCCAAAATGTAACTCTTATCTTCATCAACTACTGAGAATCATAAATCAAAGAAGAAAATGAATAGAGCATCAATGATAGCACCTGAAGGTCCTTTGAATCCAATTATTCTTAATAGAATAGTGGTACTAGAAAAGGAAATATTCTCTAAGTTGTTTCTATAATGTATGTCTTTAGTGTTGAAAGTACTGAAAGAGTAAGGATGGTGGTCAGGTTAACAAAAGAGAAAAGGTTGATTTACCCAAAGCTAGTTGCTCAATTCTATTAGTTCGTTCAATTTTATTTCAATACAGATGATGATTTTGTTGTATGAAGCCAGATCAATGGGAAATGTTGTACCATTTCTTCGAGGTTATGGGATTATTTCCTAGGGATACCTCAAGAAGGAAATTTTTAGGACTATCAAAGAGGTCCTCCTCCTCCTAGTGATATCTTGGTTTTTGAAGAAGTATTGGGAAGCTTAACTGGAAATAAAACAAAGAGAAGAGATATTACTGCTAAGATGGATGGTGAAACCAGATTGTTTTTTAAGTTTATTCATAATCTAATTAGTCTAAGAAAAGAAAATTTTCCTGCCCTCAAATATCATGATATATTTTTTTATACAACTTATCAAAAATGAACACAAATCTAACCTATGAAATTATTCTACACATCATATGTGTGAGTTGATTAAGGCAACCTCAAAGTCTATCTCATTATTCTACTCAAGGTTAATATCTTCTATACTATATGCTAAATGGTTGGTTGGACTAAATGAATAAGTCATTAAGGATTGTGAATTATTTATCTCAAAGGTTACAGTCAATACAATGAATTTTTTTTGGAATCCATGGAATAATTCTTGGGTTATGGATAATGAAAGGTTGTTTGAAAATTTTAATCTGGTTGATCATTCATCAAGACATAAGGACATCTCTAATCTTTGTTTGGAACTTGATGAAATTGTTGTCTATCTTATTGAAGATGAAGAAGAGGAGGTTGTTTCGGGAACAATGGAAACTATATTAGATAGGGAAGACAATGGACCTCTTCCTCAAGAAATATTTTAGAAGGAAGTACTAGTTCCTCAAAAAAAATATTTGGAAGAAGAACCTTCTTCTAGATAATAGTCTATTGTTATTTTAAGGGAAAAGGCTGTTCTAGAAGTGCATCTAGAATAAGAAATTTCTCTTAAGAATCTACTTTTGAGAAACACTTAGTGGAAAAAATGATCCTAATATTATCCTCTATGTGGAGGAAATAATAGAGCAAGCCTTTTAGTTGGGTTGAAAAGAAATGGGTGAGGCTATTGGGGTTGAAATCATGGAAACAGATCGATGAACTGAATCTATTTTTCCTATGAGAGATGCACTTGTTGAGGGAGAGAAACACCCTAGTCTAGAAAGTGTTGAAATTTATAACTCTATTGATCAAATCAATTTGGACACCTGGTAAATGTTCTCTAGATTTTTTTATGTGAATGATACACATGAATCCTCAGTTAAAATCATAAATATGACCACTATATTTTGATTGAAACCATTATCTACTCTTGAAGTAATCTCTGAAAAGGAACCCTAGACTGTCTCAACTCCTATTCCTGGAGCTTCATAAGAACCTCCTACTTTAGTGAGTCAAAATGATTTTAATGAATTTGGAGATACATTATTAACAGAAGTTGAAAATATGATGAACACCCAACCATCTCCTTTGACAAAAATGAGTGAAAGATATTCTACCATACTATTAAAAAATATTATATAAAAGATTCATCCAAAAGTGCTTCATGAAATTCAAGAGGTCAGAATTGAGAAGAAACAGCTGAGTGATGAAGTGAATTCTCTCAGACCTATGGAAAAAGATATGAAGAAAGTGTTGAAATCATGACTATATCCTACTTCTCATCTTGTTGAGGATGTTAGCGGTTAGATTCCATTGGAAGTTGGCTCTATGATTCAACTAAAAGTAACTTCCTTAGTAGATAAGGTGGTTGAGAGAAAGAAGAAGATAGTCCAAGAAATTCATAATCTTGTTATTGGTCTCAAAAAAATTGATTGCTGAATACAAGGGATTTCTACAGAATGTTCTAAATCATCTCAAGTCCCTCTCTACAGATATTGTAGCCTCTAATACCTATAGACAGTCATCTCAACCCTTTGACATTTATCTTCTCAAAACTATTATTAAGGTGGAACTTTAATTAGTTCTAAGTGTCTTTGACAAGGCGAGTCTTTCTACGGTTTTAAAAAATAGAAAAAGAGTCCTTGGTTTGGAAAAGATTCATTCAAAGATTTCGAATAATTCTCATGAAGAAATTACTAATAAGGTGGATTTCCACTTCAATAGGATTTTTTCTAAGCATGATTTGAAAAACCCTTTCATGTACCTTGTAGAGAATATGAAAATTCCTCCTATCAATCAAGCATTCAAAACTCAAGTTCAAAAGATATAAGATTTCACTTCTTTGTTGAAAAGGTTCATAGAGAACCACGATGAGTTTGAGAAAGTGATTTTATATGGTGGTGAGATTATTTCTGACTTCATCATGTTATTGAGGCCTTATCTTCATGTGTATAGCACTGCTATTGTGGAACCTACAGCTGGACCCTTATAGCCTGTGTTTCCTCCTTCCCCATAGACTACCTTTGCCTCAACTGCTATGTCTGTCTCTGAAGCTCTGAGTTAGATCTGACCTATTATCCTTGACCAACAATTACCTCAATCTTACACCAAACCTACCTTGGAACCCTCTATTTTTTAAGGAATCCATCTTCCTTCTCTGACAATTGGTTCCCTCCGTTCATTAACTTCTACCTATGAACCTCTAGCTCCTCATGATGCTGCTGCCATTGGAAAGTAGAAGACAACTAGTACAGAAGATAATTAAACACTATCTTTTGATAGGGATATTTTGTATTTTTGTTGTCTACTGATTATAATGACACATATTTCCCCATCTAATAAACTGTGAACATTTATTATCTATTCGCTTATTTAATTTTGTACTCTTTTTGATAATCCAAAAAGGGGGAGAGACAAGTACACTAAGAGAGAGACATCACACTAAGAATAGATATATCAGTCATATGATTTTTGATCTTGAAAAAGGGGGAGAGTGTTGAACTCCCCATGTTTTAATCATGTTTTTTGATGATAATTTTTTTAATCTTGTTTAATCTATCTCATATCATGTATAGATATGATTGGTTTTGTTTATTCTTCAAATAAATTTTCACAATATCTTGATTCCTATAAATCATGAATGATTATTGTAAACAATATTTAACAGTGGTCTATAGTGATTTATTTTTTTAATGATTAATTCTAATTCATTCGGTGAATATTACAGCTTAAATATATATATATATATATATATTTGGATAAGTATGAGAAACCTTGAGTTTTTCCACCACTTATGGTTTTTTGGAAAAGGAACCAGACACTGTGACCATACACTGTAGCCAGTTTCAGATCTCATGAATTCTGTGACACCAGTTCCTTGCTAAGACACCGTTCGATGTTTGGAAGAGGACCAGAAACCGTGATCCTAACACCAAATTTGTGCTACTGGTTCCTAATATCAATATAATTCTTCCATAATGACTGTATCACCACCCAATGGAAAAGAAGAAGATACCATTTTGTGGTGATACAGTTTTTAAGTGACATCGTGTCTAGATAGATGGTGACAACATTATTTAATCCATTTTTTTATTATCAATATAATTTATAATAGTCATATTTTAGTCTTTTAAATGAGCTGACCTAGTTAATATTTCTTTGTATACATGTCACCTAATAGTATGAGGTACGAGGTGTAGGATACATGCATCCTGTCATCTCCAATATATTCACTCTTAGAATAAAAATAAAATAGTGGCCCTAAAATAGGAGACGAGTAATAGTGTGTAGTAGAAGTGAGAGAATTCTTGAAAAGTGGACCAATACATGAAAAAAGATACATATGAAGAACTCAAAAAGCATTATCGAATCAAAAAGATGGAATACCATAGATCAGATCCAAATCATCTCTGCAATACCAACTTCATGAAGAACATGAGCTAGTTCTAACTAGAAACCAGAGCACCCGACGCGCGATACTCTGTTTCTCACAAGAGGACTCTATACATACATCTTATTCATCCTAGAAGTTCAGACTTTCATAGAATAACACTTAGAGCACTTCTGACCTTATCTCATCATCTTCTCTCTATTGTGTTTTGTTTTTATCTTTTAAGCAGTGTGTGTGTGTTTATGTATTAAATAAACACACTATCAGCTAAATTAAACTAAAGGATACAATATATCCTTCATCTAATATATTTTTACACTTGTTTACTCCCATGAATAACTGTGTAAGAGGTCCTTATGTGACCTGAGAGTTTTTACCCATAAAGAATTGTGGAAGAGGTCCTGTGACCTGGACATTCCTGTGCAATGTTGTTTACCCCGATCCAAGGCATGGATCAAGTTTATTAATATAAACAAAATAGTGGCAGGTGATAGCCAGGTGGAGTGTATAAGGTCTCAGCTTGAGATTTAACCTCTTGATTTATCTGCTCTTTTTTTAAATTTAATTTTTCTCTATTTTAATACATAATTCAGAAATCACTAGATTTACATTAATATTTAATATTGGATAGTTGCTATACTTGTTTTTACTTATTATAATATCTTCAAATGTAATATCAATAAATCATATTGATATTACTAAGAATTAATCAATCCTCTGAGAAGTGATTTGAACAATCAAGCTTTCATAACAGTATTACCTAGATTAATTGGGATGTATTCAATTTTATTGGGGAACCATTTTAAGAAAAACATTTAATAGAAATAGTTTATAGATACTCAATTAACCACCTCTTGAGTAATATAATCTGACCAAAAATATATAAAATAATCCAAGTTAGTTTATTTTAATAAAATTAATATTTAATTTTGATAAAAAAGTGTAAACTTTTAAAATTTTGCGCTTAAAAAAACTGATTTCACACCATATCAGTGGGATTAATTATAATTTAAAGTTTTCCATTTATTTTAATTGAATTTTAAAAATTTGATTCCATATTAAGAGTATTAATAATATATATAATCTAATATTTTCACCTTATTTTTTTATTAAAATTTATAGTACAAACTGTAAACATTATCTACTGTAGTTAAGGTAAAAATTGGTTTACTTGGGGTTAAAGTCTAATGATAATGGTTAAAATAACATATAGAATTTTATAATATAAATTATGTGTACATGTATCAACATTATTATGTATAATTTTATAATTATATATATTTTTGATAGTTTTGGATTGTTAAAAACATGGGTACACATTTCCTTTTCAAAACATTACAACTATGCCACTCCCATCACTTATAAAAGTACACCCTGTCACATATCTTCATCACCCATTCAAACCTATTTTAGATTTCCAAGAACACCCCTAATAAATTCTATCATATCATACTATATGATTTATTTTGGACTAAAAAACATTATAGAGAGCATTTTGGTGGAATCCTATGGATGATTCTCAAAGAAGATGTATTGTACATCACTGAGCGTTTTGGTTTTATTTTTTCCCCCACATCATAAAAATAATTTTTATAATAAAATTATATTAAAAAATAAGTATCATATAGATACATATATGTTTTTATGTAAATGTAATAACATAAAACCATCTTAACTACTTTCAAATTAATTAAAAAATCAAATTTTTTGTGTACAACACATTACCACCCCATGAACCAATGTTATTTGTTTTTCCATTAGAACATCCCACAGTTGAAAAAATGGTTTATTTATTATTTATATATGTAATTTATGATATTATTAAGATTTATGATTTATTGTTTAATACATACATTCATTATTACATTTTTTTAGAATATGATAAAATCACTCATGTGTACGGTGGACTATTCCTTGTGAAGCAATGAAATTCATTCACGTTTTATATGGATGGTGATAATTATGGGTTTAATGAAAATATGTGATATATATGACATAAAATTTATTCTATAATTATAATATATCATTTATCTTTCTTTTATGAAATCCAACTATAAAATGCAACTAGGTTTCACACATACGTATGCCCTACTATCACAATGAACAATGTCTCTCATTTTCTATCACTAAATTAATGTATTATAATAAATGAACATTGGTTGAATATAAATGATATTTATGAAATTTTTTACCTGATTAAAATTTTTAAATCATTTCAAATTTAATTGGATAAAATAAATAATAAATCAAGTCATATATGAAAATCAAATCGATTATTACATGAAATTTAACTTTAATAATGGATTGTTAATAAATGGGTAATAAAAGGTCATAAAAAATATTATATGTTTTGAAATATTTGAATAATGTTCTATAAAATATTTATAATAAACTTATATTTATTATGCCGGAGGTTTTGACGAGTACAATGGATGTCAAGACTTAAGATAAGGGATTTCTAGTCCCACTCTTATTTTTTGGACAAAAATGAAAATCCACCACTCATTTGAACTGTCTGGAATATATAATTACCATTTTAAATTATATATAATGAATATACTAAAATTAGTAACATTAAATGTTAAATTTTATGTTATTATTTATTGGGGATTACAATTCAGATGTTTTCAAATCAATAAGGGATTTCTAACATCTCTTTTATTTCTAGGAGACAATTGAAAATTAACAACTAGTTTCTTTTGTGTGGGGTATTTAATTCTAATTTTACATGTAATATAATTAATATAATATATTTAATTATAGTTAAATTTCCATTCTATTTAATGCTTTATTTAGTCTTATTATATATGAGTTATCAAATCAGAATGGTATTTTGAATCTCTCTTTTATATCTAAGAGATGTATACACATTCAACACTCATTTGTTTTTTTATGATATATATACTTCCCATTTTACATCCTGTATATGCCATCACCAATATTTCATGATATTTAATGGATATTTTTTTATGTATTTCAATTCAAAATATTACTAATTTGGCAAGGGATTTCTATCCCCCCTTTTACTTTTGTGTGACAGATTCCATATTTACCAGCTATTTATTTTATGTGGAGTATATAATTACAATGAATTTATTCAATGATTCTTATAAAAAATTATAGGGATTCAAATATCCACTAGAACATATATAATTCGTGGGTCTTACTCTTCAAATATATCAATGTGTTAATGACATTATGTTATAATCTAATCGATTAGTAGGGATGTTTATTATTTTGTTTTCGATGATTGAATATTAGGATCCATCTCTCAAGAAACTCATGAATTATATTATACTATGGTTATTCATTATAATTTCCTATAATTTTACCATTTTCACTTCTAGATAATTGAAATAATTGAGAATATTTTTCTAATAAAATTTGACATTATTTTTCTCAATAGGCAGGAAATGTGTTTTCTTCCTAAACGATGTTTTCTAAAAATGTTTTCTAAAATGATATATTATTCCCATATATAACATCTATATCTTTATGGATGTATAAAATTTTATAAATTTGGGTTTAAATAAATTATTTTTGTATGATTAAATGTTTCTTGGGAGTATGAGGGACCTCGAGGGTGATCTAGGGGTTTAGAATACTAAAGAAGGGAAAACCTATCCAACTTGTGCAAGGTGCATAGTTGGTGCATGATAGGTGAAACTTAAAGAAACCTATGCGAGGTGGGAGACCTAATTGTTCAATTTTGGATAGTGGCATATCTCACGGTTATCACATGGTTTGTAAACCATTGGGGTCTTATCATGTAATTTTGGGACCCAAATTACCATAGATAGTTCTTTGCACACAAGTTGCGCATGGTTTGGAAAACTGTATGGCCAAACCGTGCAACCTTGTAATAGTTTAAAAAAATAAAAATTGATAGTTTCCTATGTTAAATCATAACCTTATTTTTACTTCTTTTCTCATCTCTATTATCCTAGTATTGAACCAAAACCTATAAAGCTTCCATGGGATTAATCTCTGTTATTTCTAGGATTTTTGAAACGTCATTGGTTGTGGATTGAAGCTATGGGTAAGTATAATCCTATTCTTCCTTCTATTTTGTGGATTAGGGAATGTATCTTGGATGATATCCTTATAAAGTGATAAAACCATTTTTATTCCAAATTAATATAGTTTAAGGATTCAAGTAGTGTTTGAATTTCGATCTTAGGCTTCTATTATGTGTGTATTCATCAACAAATTTGAGGATTCTAGTATATAATTTTTATTCCATAGTTGTTGAGTTGATTTTTGTATGTTTGGTTGTGTCAGGGTAATATCTTGCCTTGTTCTTGGTGCCTTTATTGAGGTTTGGTATAATAGGTGATTAAACGATAAGTTCAACCCATCAAGATCTCCATGGGATGCATGGAGGGTGATTTAACCAATTTAGGGTGACCCATGTTGTGTGTCGGCATTCCCGAACCTATAAATTGGTAACATTATATATAGAGTTGACATTAAATAACATATATCCCATATTTAACATATTAATATGGTTAATTTATTTTAAAATTGGAATATTTATAATTGTTCATAGGGTTTGATAATGGTATAAGGGTTTTTTTTGGCACAAATTGAATGTGGGATAATTGGGCTAATTGAGATTGTTTCGAATGGTTTCTGAGTTTTGATGAAATTGATAAAAGGATAATTATATATGAAATCATAAACTCATTAAACTGAAAAATGGATTTGGAATTTAGAACATGTAAATGGGTTGCATAATGAAATTTACAAATATGTGGAATGGTTTAATACATAGGAATTATGGGGAATTCCAAACAAGTTAAATGTAATAAAGTAGTTGTTCTATGTGATATAAGAATTTTTCTTGAAACACATAAGTGGTAAAATGCTTGTGAAATGTTAAATGGGCCTAATAGACTAATTTATGGCAATTGGTGATTAATGTACAATGTATGGGAATTTTTGAATATACGTAATAGGTTAAGGAATGAGAATGGAAAATGGGATAAATGGCTATGTAATTTAAATGAGAAATGTGTTAATGGGTTATGGTATAGTATTTATTCACATGTTTATGGTTATGGAATGTGATTTATATTTTATTGGTTGTGTTTGGTTGAGATATTGTATGTGCATGGTGAATGGAATAATAACCATGTTCACATGGTGTTTCTGATACTTTCTCCGGGGTGCGAACATCCGTCTGTGGAGGACGTGCAACTGTTTCCCCACATTTCGGATTTCCAAAGGTAGGTGACATCCATTCCTTTTCCGGGGAAGTTTTCTACTTGATCAAAACGGGATGATGGTATGTCGGTTCTTCCTTCCGTGGATTCCTACTTGGAACTTTTTTCCTAGTATGTGTCTACTTATTGATTTAAGATATGGTTTGTGAAACTCTTCCTGGTGCCATATCATCATAGACACCAGTTAATTACACTGCTTCTGTCAGGACATTCCAAAGGGTCTGGTCAGTGAAGCCACCTTCGGTCAGAGGAGTTGTCATGTTGGACATCACTGGCGTGTATTGACGCTGGAACACTGGCGCATCTAGGTTTCTTCTACTTATTATAGGAATTTTCAATGGAGTGGAAGCCCGAGGCATCCTGCGTAGAATGTGAGGAATTATATGCCATAGGCATGTCTTTGAGTTTTCCTTAGCTTCCCTTGTTTAACACAGGGTATGCCTCAAGTTTAACGTCTAGAAAAGATGGATCAGAGTCATCATAACACCGACTAGAGCGGATCAGATGAGTGTAACCCCTAAAAGACACACTGTTGTAGGTGGGTTGACATGAGCTCACTGGTATGTGGTGGCCCAGGTAAGAATCAAGATAGATGATGTGGTGCTGAGTGAAATGGGTGGTTAATGGGATGGAACCATCGTGAGGACGATGGTAATGTTGGGATTGAGTCTCAGGGAGACTTCCTACATATCCCCATGTTAGGGAATCAAAGTCCATATAGTTCAATAGGGTGATGGGATGCCTAAGGAGGTGGTCTATGAGAATGGATGCATGGATGGGACCCAGAGGAAGTGGATCCTCTGGGTTAGGGAATGAACTTCCCATGACTCATAGGCTCGAGGGAAAGGTCAGGCGATGGGCTTGAATTGTGGTGTACACATAGAACAACCACCTGATGATATGTTTGGGGCTTACGCGTGGTTAGAAGCCGGAGTTGGTCTAACACCACTTGGACGGATCAAAGATGTGGGTCCCAGCGAATGGGATTACAACAACTTTCCACTGAGTAGGGGATGAAACAGATTACCGATGATTGAGGTCACAATGGCTTACCACTGATTGAGGGACACAATGGCTTCCCACTGACTAGGGGACATAATGGCTTACCGTTGTGTGGTTTTAACAGTTTAACTTTATACATGAAGAAGGTGAAATGGCGTGAAAAAGGACCTGGGGTCTAGATGGATGGCAAGGAAGAACTGACGTGAAAGAGGACATGGGGCCTAGATAGATGGTGTGCTTGAACCTTGTAGAGGATTCCAACGTACCTTTCCTTGGTAAGGATCAGAGACCACGTAGTATAGGTTTGGTTGTGGGGTTTACACTATAGGTTGCCTGGGGTATTGCTGAACTGACGTGAAGATGGTCGGAATAACCGGGTGTTGGGATTGAACCTCATAGAGGCTTCCTGTGTACCTCACCTTGGCTATGACCAAAGACCACGTAGTTCAGATGGGGAATTGGTGTACTGATGTGAATGTGGTCGGGACCAATGGTTGTTGGGATTGAACCTCATGGAGGCTACCTACGTAACTCTCCTTGGCAAGGATCAAAGTCCACATAGTTTAGGATGGGGGCATTGGTGCACTGACATGAAAGTGGTCACGGAAAATGGTTTTTGGGCTTGAACCTTAGGGAGTCTTCTTACGTACCTCACCTTGGAGAGGATCAAAGTCCATGTAGATTGAGATGATGGTGTGGGGCGTACACTCTAGGAAACCCATGAGAATGGATGTCATAGTTGATGCTTACTCTAATCCCATGTGAGTCATGCTTAGTGTGAGAAACAAGAGGAAGAAGAGACCTGAAAATTACACCCCAAAAGGTGCATCCATGGGAAGTGGAGTGGGGCTTACACAAGGTTAGCGGGCCAATGAGGAAACAGGGGCATACACTTGATTAGCCACCCAAGTGAAAGAGATTGGGATTTAATCCAGGGTGGAGGCTCAATGGTGACAATGCCCAGCAGGAGAGTGATTTGGTATCGAAGAAAGGAGGAGCAGGGATGCTACCTATTACAAGAAAATATAGGGGCTTACACAAAGATGGTTTCCCATTCCCCCATGGACAGACACTGAGGCGTGGTCACTGTTTACCATCACATGCTGAGGACGATGGTGCTTGGCAGTTTAACATCCTGCAGCTAGGATGAGGTGGGTTCGCTCCTCACCCCAAGGACATACATAACCGATACCTGCCTGCCCATGGGGGAAGGAAGGTATCGACAATGCCATTACTGGGGGGTGTCGTGGAGCGAACCATTGGGGGGGTGGGGGGGGGGCTCCACGTTACCTTGGCTATGCGAAGAATCAATAGCCGTTAGCGTGCCTATGAGAAGAAGCATGTGGCGAAGAAACACAACGGGAAGTATCATCCAAGGGACATTGAAATTTCTTTGTGCGAACATGAAGGGATTCACAAGAAAAGGAGATATAGAGAAAAATGCACCATCAGCAGAAGCCTTGTGAAGCTCTGATGCTCCATGAAGTGGAGGGAATCTGCAAAGGGATGTGCTTCGTGATGTTTAGTCACCTAGCATTGGGATAGGGAATAGGTGAATATGGGAGGAGCTTCTCAAAGTGGAGAGTAAATCATGAAGCAATGCCCTGCGAAGCAAGGGTGCCTCATGAGGCATGGTGTTGTGAAGTAATGTTCTTTGCGAATCACAACGACCCTTCCTTAGCATATGGGTTGCGTGTGTTTAGAGGGTCTTTCACAAAGCATAAATGCTTCGTGATGACCCGAGTCCCCAAGGTGATCTCCTTCCTTCACGAAGGCCCATGGGCTTCACGAAGGGCATCCCTTTCATAAGTGGGGTTCAATTTATTCAAGGGAGGAGCCATTTCGCAATGCAAAAATACCTCACAAAGCTCATGGTTTTCAGAGCAGAGAGTGCTTCACGATTCATGAGCTAGGAAGTTGAAAGGTAAGAGAGTCTGTCCCATGGGCTCAATGGGAACCTGATATTTATAGGCAAGAGGATCTGCAAGGCAGGGTTTGCCCAGTGCGAAGACGAAACTTGCATCGCGACAGGTCGTGAACGTCAAAGGGTTGACGAACCCATCCTGTCTCCCTACTTCGCGGCAGGTTGCCAACGTCAAAGTGGTTCATGGATCTGTCCCACATCCTTTCCTCACGGTGAGTCACGAACGTCAAAGGTGTTCGTGGAGCTATCTCGCCTCGTTACTTTGTGGTGGGTCGTGAACGTCCAAGGGGTTCGCGAATCCGTGTCGCCTCGTCGCTTTACGGTGGGTCGAAAATGTCGAAGGGATTCACAGATTCGTCCCACCTCATCACTTCGTGGATGGTTGTGAATGTCAAAGGGGTCCACGGAGCCGTCCCACCTCATTTCTTCACAGCGGGTCGCGGAGGAGATCTTTTGCACCGGCCGTAGGTCTTCGGGGACTTCACGATCTGTCTTCGCGAGGCAGTCCCTAATGCTTTTAGGATGTTCTGTTCTCCCCCAATTTTTGCGTCAACAAATTACCCCCCTCAGACTGGGTGCTAAGGAGAAAACGAGAATCCAAGTCGGAGTGTCCATCGCCAAAATTGCTTGGTTACCCGTGATGCGGCCTCATGAAGGAGGATCGTGAAGCGGAGCAGCGATGCACGGGCTGGGTGCGCCACGAAGTCCGCTGTGCTAGACATGCCATGAAGCACCCGGGGTCCTCACCTATAAATAGTGGGGATGACTTCTATTTTTTCCTTTATCTCCTCAGTGATTTCAACTTTTTTCGCTCTCGATTCGTGAAGCTCAATATAATCCGTGGTCGCTCTCTGCGAATCAGGCCTTTAGAATCGCAGTACAAAGAGAATCTTCAACATCGTGTTAGTGCGCTATGCGACTTGGGTTTGAGTGTCTGCACAAGGCACTGCGATTCCTTTGTCCGGATCGAGCCCCGTGAATGGTCTCTGCGATCGAGATTCGCAATCCAGTTTGAAAATTATCCGAATTTTAAGGACAAGATGACTCACCAAGAGGTTTTCAGGGGGGGGTCCTTGCGGACGCTACCTGAAGGGAAGAGATGGTGAATAAATTGTGTCTAGGGGAGTTGGTACGGAGCCACTTAGACCATGATTCATTGGTTCATCTATTTCCAGAAAGCCAAAGGGAATACCCATTGTGCAATAGGATGCCTTTATATGGCTTTGGACTAAGGGATGGCATCTTTATTCATGAAGCAAGTAGGGATAATCCATCCCACTAGTTCTGGAGCACACCGTGCGAGCGCCAGTGGTTCAGGGCGGCTAAAGACCACGCTCGGGAGAACATTACGCCCATTACCGCTGATTTTTTATACAATCATCTAAATGAAATTGATGAGAAATCATTTCATCCAGAGTCATTCCCTCCTTAATACCAAACAATCCTAAAGGCAGCACTGATGAACCCAAAGAAGGGATGGTCTGATGAGTGGGACCTATTCCATGGTGTCAACTTCACGGAAAATTGGGCATGGGCCTACTAGGTAAGCGCCTCGTGTGAAAAGTTCAGGGCAGACCTGAGGATAGTAGGTTTGTATGAGGTAGCCTAGACCTCCCAATTTCACATCTACCAGCTGAAGTAGCTGATGCCAGAGTTGTTGAGTCGTTGGTCATCGGAGACCAATACCTTCCAGCTACATCATTGGAAGGATGGAATTAGCTTATGGGATGTGCATCAGATCTCAGGGGTCCTAATACTAGGATCAATGTACGACAAATTCCTTCCTGCTATGGGAGCATGGGAGGATCCATAGCAATGACTCCACTTTCAATGGTGTTTATGAGACTAGTGCTGGGAGAGGACAAGGAAGCGGTGAGAGATGTCTGCATCAGACGGTGGTTCATGAAATTTTTGAAAATCCAAGAAAATAGACGGTTCCCAGTGAGGTCCTGGACTTTCCCAAAGGGGGATAAATGGGACAAGGAGCACTCATACTGGTGGTTAATGGAAGAAATCTAGTAGAAGATTTGGGACTTCAGTGTCAGCACCAAGCAACGACCGGTAGTCAAGATGGCAGAATTCATCACGGCTCTCATATACGGTAAGATCTTGCCAGTGAGGGAAACAAACGCAGGTGTGTGACCCAACATAGTCATCATGGCCTCTATGCTAGAGACCGGAGGGTGGTTGAATCTTAGAATCCTGATGGTCACCAAGATGTAAAAAATGATCTGGCACATTAGTTCGGGGAAGAGGCCAAAAATGATATATGGGCCATTCCACCTCCTGTACGGGTGGATAGCGGCACACATTAGGGGGGTTTATGAATACCCAAACCCTATTTCCACTTTGTTATCAGACATTCACCCATCCATCCTGAACAACACGGGGACCTTTTCGGCCAAGCTGACCGTACCATCCGTATTAAACTGAGTCTGGATGGTGGAAGAGTTCAACTTCTATCCATTCCCGCTGCCAATGGGGGCCTTCACAAATTATGGCCGCTGAATAGAAGAGAACCAGAACTATCTACAGTCCTTTAGTGGTGGAGTCCTAGTGGCGAGGGTGGACAGTGAGCTGCTCTGGGAGCCGTATTCTCTACATCGATTTTCCTGACAATTTCGGTGCATGCAGTGACTGACCCCGCTGGTCTATCTACGGGTGAGCCATAAATATAATCCAAGTATGATGAGGCAGATGTGGCTCATGTTCACTCATGAGTATGGAAAGATGAAAAATGAGATACCTCCACCCACGACCATCTTCGGGTTGGCGAAAGTGTACGCCAATACATGGGAGGCAGCCTACCTGGGGGAAATGGTAAAGAAACTGACCGTCCAGGCCGATAATGGTGCACCTCACCATCCTCAAGGATAGGGTCATAAAGAGGAAGGTACATCCCATGGTAACGGGGATTCCGTGGTAGAGAGTACTGCACCGATTAAGGGGGAGGATGTGGTAGTAGACCCGATGGCCCTAGAAGAGAAAAGTCACCCAAAAGGGAGGCCACCAAGGGGATTCCACGGGATATCCAATCATGCTCCATGGAACAAGCTGTGTCACATAGACATGCTAGGGGATTTTTTCTTCCCGGAGGCCTGGGATATCTGGGAAGTAGACAGATAGGTCCTTCACCCTCCCGAGATGTGGCAAAACCTTAACCGTCTCAGGATGGGCTTGCCAGGTATATGCCCTATCAGGTCCAGCTTTGCAGTGTCCCGGAAACAGGCAGAGAAATATCCAGTAGAGCTGGAGGACTTTGTTCATTCCAAGGGTGTCCCGTATCCAATGATAGACCACATCATGGTGCTACTAGATTGTATGGTCCCTCCACATTTTCGGCCTCTTAACAGAGAGAATGCTTCAATATTCCATAAGAATCAGATGAGTCCTCTTGGGGGGACAAGGATGGTAGAGGGATCCTGTTAGAGGAGGGTGAAGTTGGTGATTAAGGCTCAGATCTTGAAGAGTCTTCTGAGGAACTTGAGGTCAAATCCGCAATCCACTCCCCAGGATTCGTTTCCAGACTTCTTTGGACCCCCCGTTAATGTTTAAATTGTGTAGGAAATCCTAATTTACAGAACCCATTCTCATCCCTCAACGGATGCGGATGTGGGGCCCTCATGATCCACACATGTGGCTACATCAATTATTACGTCCGGCAGGGCCAGGATGCCCAAGGTTACCCCTATGGAGCTTTCAAGTATTCTAGTAATATACGGGGGAAACTCCTCGGGGTCCCAACGACGTCAACCCAAGAACGAGATCATTAATTTGATCTCTGTAAGTCTATTCTACCAAATTCATTGTCTTCACCCACTGACCATGTCAACTGAAGTCCAAGCCCTCTTTGGTGTACACAGTTCTTCAAATGGCATGGGCTACCTTGGCATGGTTGGTTAGGGCTTCTGGCAGCATCCTTCCCAGAGGAATATCAATGATCATGGAGGCAGATATCAAGACTGGCCAAATTGCGGTGCTCTCAATCTATGTAGGAACTGTTAGCAGGGCTGTACCTGAGATTATTGAGGTGGGATATGATGACGAGGATCGATCAGATAGCCCAGGTTCCTTCATGCCAGATCAAACACCAGACACTGACCCCACTGACAAGTTCCTGCAGGCATTCCTAGCATATGATTCAACCAACTATGCTGACTGGGGCGAAACAACCTCCGATGAAGAGGACATCAAAATAGTCTATCGTTGATCATGGAAGCATATTACGTGCTTTTTTAATAACACCCCAAGCACTATGGCTAGATGAGATGGACATAATTCACTTGCAACTATGCGAACTGTATGTTGGGGGAGTGGATGCCAGACGTCCCCACATGCTCGTATGAGATCTTATGGAGGAGAAGATTTAGGAGTATGACTATGGACTTGGTGCGGGCTTGCAGTGGAGGAATCTAGTGAACATCAAGAGGCTCCAGGAGGCTGAAAACGAGGTTCAATGACTTCAGGTCCAGGCGAATGAGCACTCATCCACCCTTACCGTGCAATTAGGGATGATATTTCAATTTAACGCCTAGCTAGAGGAGGCCGAAGAGGGGCTGAGGTGAGCCTACGAGGGGATGAACGTCATCCAGACTGACATAGAGCGAGCTCAAACTGTGGCGGATGAATTTAACACCAATCCTACTAAGGAGGAGCGAGAACAGAACTAGTGGTAGTAAATCATGGATGCCACAGGCTAGAGGGTGGCGGAGCTATAGCTTTCTTTCGACATAATTAAACCGTCCATGGGAGGAGTAGACCCTCGGGTGGTTTAAAGATCAGAAACTCTCTAAAATACATTCATTATTTGATTATTTGGATTCCATTGCATGTAAGAGTCCTGTTATTAGTGTTGGTTTTACACGCATCTATTATATTCATGAAACGCCCAGTGATCAATCCCTATGCTTACAGGGGTCGATCCCAATGTGAGAAACAAGGGATGGTCGCTATGTTATTACATCTGCACATAAAATTTCTGACCAAGTTTTGAGCATCTGAGGTTTGAACAACTAACCCAGATTTTCGGGAAGAGAAGGGGGGTACCTGACTGGAGAATGAAGCTTTCAGAACAGTCAAATTATTTTTTTATCAGTGTGCTCTTGTGCACGAATGGGGTAACGCCAGTGGGGCTGAAATGAATCCGAACAGGGGGGAATGGAAGGTGTGAATAACAATACCCAAGATCTGGAACACTATGGGGGTGGTGTGATAATGAAGGATAACCATTGACAACATTCAAAACACAGTATCCTTATTGCATTAGCCTGAAATTGAGATAACAAATGAGGTCCGATCATTGACCATGTTCGAAACATAGGGCCTGACTCAAAATGATACCCATTAGTCTTCCATAACATTGGCCCAGGATAGTAGGTGAGCCATTGGACGAGAATCCATATTGTTAGGGGGTTCTTTTAGACATGAAAGTGGACCAAGGTCCGAATAAAGGGAACACAAAGTGTGGAGAGTGGAGTGATGTGTTGTTCGACTAGATTCCAAAACTCTTCAAATTACACCACCATGGTGGAAAGGTATTAGGTGGATACCTTGGTTTGATTAGGAATCAAACATACTTACAAACATGACCTATCTAACAAGGAAACTGTCACCTCCCACCATTATCGTGGGTAATCCTGAATTTTTTTAGGGTAAAAATGAAATTTCATGGTCCCCCAAAAGATCATAGATCAAGGGACTAAAAAACGAGGGGGGAATGGGAATTAATATTCCTAGGGTTGGATCCGGAGATAGGATGCATGGGGGTTCCTACATATCCAATGAGAATGGGAATCAATCCAAACCTAGTTCTGAAAGCACAGTGGGGTTAGGGACCAATACTAGTAGGGAGAATCCTATCTGGAGAGGAAACTGATGCATCCCATGATTAACATAGAGCATCTCAAACTTGTTCAGGGTAGAAGCATAGTTTTGTGTCATGCATAGGGGACACATGGGCTCGGTCGGTTTAACGTCGTACGATAGGACATGAAGTAAAAGGGAATATCCCAGGAAGGGATTATGCGGTGTGGTAGCTATAAACCTGACATGAATGAGGACTTGGAGTCGAGATCACACCACGTATCTCTGGAAGAAACTCTTCAGGTCAAGGGATGAAAAGTGAAAATTAGGTTGGGACCAAAGAAAAGTATGCGGGCGTTCCTACATACCCCATGGGAATGGGAATGAAGCCATACGTTGTTTTGAGAGAGCAGATTAACATCATCCGGGATGAGGGAAGATATGCGTGACATGGCTGTGCCAGTACAATTCCTACCAGATCTACTAAGCCCACGTGATTTTTGCTCGATGTGGGACACAAGAAGTTGTGATGGGACATTCCTAGCACAGGGAGGCACAAGTTAGGGACAATGGGACACTAGCTAAATGATGTCCCACTGATGTTGATCTACCTATATAGAGCACCTAGATGTGCAGAGGAGTAAATTTGCGAATCATAATGCTCGAGATCTATTCCATAATGATGGTGGCATGAAAATATGGGGCGAATTTTGACCATGATCAAAACACAGTATCCATGTCACGTTAGCCTGGAATGGGGACAGATAAATGAGGGTCCACCGCTAACCATGATCGAAACATGGGACATGTCACAAATGTTGTCCATGATCTTTAGGGACATTTTCCCAAAACGGTAGGTGAGTCGAGGTGGAATGAGACCAGGCCGTGAATGGGGTCCCTTTGGATGTGGAAGAGGATGATTATCCATATAACAGGATCACAAATCATGGACATGGAATGAGGGGAATGTTCCCATGAAAATTCCTCACCTTAGGCTCTTTGTCAAAATGCATATGAATACGACTATAAGACGTAGAAAATAGAGGGAGTCGATTCCCTTCATAAGGACAAGGGTCCTGGGGTCGTGTGCTATCAACTTAAGGTCCTAGGGTGGACTACTAAGGGGGATTGATTTAATGGACTGTGCTCAGGGTGGAAAAATAGCCAAATGTGCCATGTAGTTCCCATAAGGAGATCTTAGTTTTGGGTCATAGAACTCAGACCACGCTGTGAAAGTATGTGGTAAGCACATGGTGCGGCTATTGAAAAACCCGACATGAATGAGAACCCATGAGGTACTCACCACACCACATTTTCCCAAATGAGTTCGAACGAAGGGGCAATAAATGAAGGGACATGATTTGTAGATTCTTGGGGCTGGGCCCGGAGACAAAAATGCCTGGGCATTCCTATGTATCCCATAAGGATGGGAATCAAGCCATACGTAGTTCTCGGAAATGTCATGCAGTTTAACATCTTGAGGAAAGGATGTAGAGTGATCATTTTTTGTGGTCATAGTGCTCGGACTATGGATGGTAGGAAACGCGGGACACATGTGGTGGTGTAATTATAAAACCCTACTTGAATGGGAACCTGGGGTTCCGACCACCATGTGTTTCTTGGGGAGGTTTTAGGTTGAGGGACCGCAAATGAAAGTTATGTTGGGCCCGAGGCAAAGTGCATGGGAATTTCTATGTACCACATGAGGATGAGGATCAAGCCACACATAGTTATTAATATGGAATGGTGGGATACCAGTTCTGGGAATAATAATTTTGTGTGGTTCCGTCCCATAAACAAAAAGAAGTGGTATTGGATTGATCTTGTTTTTCCTTTAGGATGAATGATTTTTTTGCATAGCAATGGAACTAGGATAAAAAGTCCAGGAATCTCCACAAAAATCAAGCCGTGTGTAGTCTTTGAAAAATGGTATGATGCACGACTGATACAAAACATGATCCCTACTTGAGTGAGGATATCATGGCACAATTCCATTTTTTTTCATGTTTCCAGGATGATAATGTAACAGTTTAGGGTCATGTGATGGGACCAGGTGACATAGTTTAACGTCATATGGAATGGACATACACTGGTGAGATGAGGTTCCATAGAAGATGTGCACGGCATGATAAAGCATACCCGACATGAATGAGGACGAGGTCCACACCATACTGTGTGTGATCTCGAGGAGGAAAACTCGGGACGAGGGGCTAGGAAAGATTATAGGATAGGGGGCAGGAGAAACTAGCTTCCAATTGAGCTGGCCCCAAAGACGATATGTCCAGGTGTTCTTACATATCCCATGAGGATGGAAATCAAGCCATACATAGTTCTTGAAGGTGACTTTTAATGTCATGCAGGACAACATACAGTTTAATGACATTTGGGATAGGAAGTAGGGGAATAACTCCTAGAAAGGGGTGTATGTGGTGAGGCCAATACAAACCTGTCATGAATGTGGACATAATCCTATACCATGCCATGCAGTCCCGTAAGAGTTAGAACCCTGAAGGCAGAACAGAAGAGATAAATTAGTGGAACTCGAGCTGGACCCAAAGACAAGATGTCTAGGCAATTCTACATATCCCATGGGAATGAGAATCAAGTTGTAATTATTTCTAAAAGAGATCTTAGTTTATGGTCATAATGCTCATACCATAGAAGAGAGAAATTTTTCCAAGTCAGTGCAGACCTCATCCCGATCCCTAAGCCCACGTGAGTCAAACTTGGTGTGGTAAACATGGGTGAAAGAGGATTGTTGCAATACCTAGAATGCACACCAAAGGAAAATCGGTGTTGAGCCCCAAATGATGCCTTTACATTGAATTTTGTCCTCCTAATGTGTAAATGTGCACTGAGGGATAGTTCCAGGAGTTTAAAAAAATTCTATTTGGACAAGATGAGGAGGAAAATGATGTGAATCGTGCAACTGATATTTTGGGATTATTGGGGTTGGCGTGACGATGGAGGATAACTTTTGACCGTGTTTGAAACACAACATCTATATCTCATTATCCTGAAATGGGGACAAACAAATGAGCGTCAACCACTGACCATATTTTCAATGTAGAAATTGTATCGATTTTTTTCCTGAAACCCTCAAGGACGTTGGCCCGTAATGGTAGGTGAGCCCTTAGGCTTAGAATCCATGCCATTTGGGGGTCCCTTTCAGGTGTGAATGATTATGGAAGCCCAAATGAAGGGGAACACGAATCTTGGAAGGTGGGTTTTGTCTAGGTAAAATCCGCACTCTAAATGATGAACCAGAGAACTCTTCGGCACATTGGTAAATCATAGAAGAGGGTCAAGGGGATCAACTTGAAAGTGGCCGATTGGATTTTTTTTATAGAAGTAGAGGATAGATAAATTATCTGGATAAAGAGGCACATGGAGTGGTTGTTACAAAGAAGACATGAATAAGTTCATAATTTCATACTATATACCCCTCTACCTGAGAAAGTGCAGGCCGAGGGGCCAAGGTGAAAGGGAGATTTCTAAGAGATGGGGCTAGACCAACAGAAGAAATATTATGTCATACCTACGTATCACATGAGGATGGGAATCAAGCCACACATAGTTCTAGAAGGAGGTAATGTGTAGTTAATCATCATGCAGTAAGGACGTGAATGGGTAACATACCCTATACAAAGGATGTGTATGGTGTGGTGAGTAACCCGACGTGAATGAGGAACAAATCCAACACCACATGGTACATCCTTAAGTGTGAATGTCGGTGGGGGGGCTGAGAAGGCCAGGAGGCCTGAGGCTGGGCCTAAGACAGAATGTCCCAGCCAGTTTGTAGTTTAACATCTAATAGTGGGGACAAAGGTAGGGGTAAGGTATCTCATCTAGGGATGTGTAATACACTATGAGCAACCCGATGTGAATAATCCTACACCACACTGTACAACCCTAAGTGAAAACTTGGGCCAGGGCCTAAAAAGGCCGAGTGGCCTAAGGCAGGGCCATGTAAAGAAAGTCCCAGCCAGTTTTTAGTTTAACTTCTTACAGTGAGGACGAAGGTGATCTTAGTTTAGGGTCATAGAACTTGGACCGTAGATTCCTAGTTTAATGTCATATGTGTGGGATAGAGAGGGTGAAGCATCGTGATTATGGAAGACCCCAAAGAGGAAACAAAGATAGAGGAAAAATGTTGACCAGGTTCGTAACATAGTATCCCCCTTGTGTGACCAGAATTTGGGGAAAAAAATTGAGCATCAACCATTGACCATATTTTCAACATGGGAATTATATCAACTTGTCGCCCACAATCATTGAGGGCGTTAGCCCGTAATGGTAGGAGAGCCCTTAGGCCAAGCATCAATGCCATTCGAGGGCCATTTGGATGTAGAGGGTGATAGAAACCCAAATGATGGGTCGTTCTGAGCATGTCAGGGACTATACTGATGAAATGGATGATAAATAAAGGATGTAATATTTCAGGGGGATATGTGTGGCATGGAGAAATATCCCGACGTGAATGAGGACATAATCCGCACCACACCACATACTCCTCTATCTGGGAGAATGTAGGCCAATGGGCCAAGATGAGGTTGGACTTGAAGACTAAACATCCAGGCAGTCCTATGTATCCCATAAGGATGGGAATCAATCCATATGTAGTTCTAGAGAAGAAAAATATAGGGGAAGGATACCCCAATGAGGGGGGTGTACGACACGTCCAGTAACCCGATGTGAATGAGGACACAATCCCATACCACACCGCAAAACCCCAGCTGAGAACTTGGGCCAGAGACCCGAGAAGGGTGGGGGACCTGAGATTGGGCATTCTGGCCAACTGTTGTCATATGACCTCTTATGCGGGTGTTCCCTTCTCATAGCTCCTAAGCCCATGTGAGAAATGCTCGGTGTGGGAAACAAGGAGTAATACTTGGCTCTACCCATTATATAAGGGTCAGATAGCTGGCATCCCCCGAGGGAGACCGCAGCTTGAAGGTGCAATGGGGAAGGATGAACTACTACACTCATTGTTTGGGACTTATGAGGGTGGCTATAATGACAAAGGATATCTTTTGACCAATTTCGAAACACAACACCCATATCATGTGACCTGGAATTTTAACAACATATGAGGATCGACCGTTGACGGTATTCGCAACGCGGGACTTGTATCAATTTGTTTTTCAAAATCCTCGCGGACTTTGGCCTAAAATGGTAGGAGGGGCCTTGGGGTGAGCATCCATGCAATTCAGGGGTTAATTCAGACATGAATGATGATTGAGTTCCATGTAAAGAGTGTGAGTGAAGCATAAGTGTGCCTATACATTTCAACATCAGGAGGGATGGTGAAAGAGGTGGATGTCTTTGGGGAATGGGATGCACGAAGGGACTATTATGAACTCAATGCGGATTAAGGCAAAAGCCTGCTCCACACCATATGCTTTGACATGAGGAAAGACAATGGAGTTTGGGCTGGGCCAATTGACAAAATGTCCGGGCTACATATCCCATGAGGATGGGAATCAAGTCGTACGTAGTTCTTGATGGCCATGCAGTTTAGTGTCGTGTGGTGAGGACATGGGAGGATAGAAGAATGGGGAGGGGGCACATGGTGCGACCGCCATAATCCTAACATGATTGGGGATAAAGAAGCCTACACTATACCATGAAAGGTCCCTCCAAGAGAACTACACCTAGGGGGATAGTTGAAGAGAATAGTCTAGGTGTTGGTCTCAGGGATGAGTTCCAAGCGTTCCTACGTATCCCATAAGGATGGGAATTGAGCCACACGTAGTTCTAAGGGTATAGTTTAACGTCTTGCAGGATTCCATACAGTTTAACGTCATGCATGACATTTTACAGTTTAATGTCATATAGGACTAGGTAGTTTAGGGTCATGCTAGACCTGGCTGTTTAGAGTCATGTAGGACTAGTGGGCTTAGGGAAAGTATTGCTTGAGAATATTGGCATTGCTGGGAGGAGCTGTACACTCACCATCCATGGTCACCAGTGAGTATGCACCATTAGGGTAAAACTTGTGAACAATAAAAGATCCTTCCCATTTGGGCTCCAGTATGGGTGGTTTCCTGCCAAGTTTCATTGGTGTCCTGAGGGCCAATACCAGATCCCCTTGTAGAAATGAGTGAAGGTGGATGTTATTGTTGAAGGATCTGGCCATCTTGTTCTAGTGTCTTTCCAGGTTGTGCAGGGCATGAATCCTATTCTCAAAAAGTGCTTCCAATTCAGTCAAATGAATTTCAGCTACCTTATCTGGCGCTTTCTGGTTATAGACCACTGTGCGTAATGAAGGCAACTGAATCTCAATAGGTAGGACGACCTTAGTTTCATACAACAGGGAATATGGGGTAACCTGGGTGGAATTAAGAGTCGTTGTCCGATAATCCCCGAGGGCATTGGGGAGCTTGTCCGGACAACTCTTCTTATTCGGACCAACCATTTTCTACCAAATTTTAGATAGGGTCTTGTTGAAATCCATGATTTTCCCATTTTCTTGAACATGATAGAAGGAGGTATGGTTAGAACGGATGTTGTACTTGGCGTAAAACTTCTTCAACTCAACTGCATGGATGTTGGTGCCATTATCAGTGAGGACAGAATGAGGGACTCCAAATCAGTAATGATATTGGACCTCATGAATTCAATGATAGAACGGACCTTGACCTCCTTGAGTGGAACTTCCTCGACCCACTTGGAAAAGAAATCCATAGCGGCCAGGACGAAACGAAATTGGAGAGCTGTTGCTGGCAGATATGGTCCCACTACATCCAGTCCCCTGACTACAAAGGGAAAAGAGTACGTGGTAGTGTGGAGAGGCTCTGGTGTTCGATGCACGTAGTTTGTATGAACATGGAACGAATGACATATCTTAGAAAAAATGATGAAATCATTGATCATGGAGGGACAAAAGTACCCCAGTCTCTAGATCTGGTGAGATAGCTTCAACTCGACCTGATGAGCCCCGCATGAACTAGCATGAACCTCCTACAAGACGTGAGAAATATCGACTCATTGGATGAAACAAAGGAGAACTCCATCAAACCAATTCTTGTAGAGGATCTTCTCAAAACTAGGACCACTCTAGAGGATAAACTGCAGCGCGCGTCCTCAGATTCTCTCGCGCTCGGCCCAATCATCCAAAAGGTAACCCTTTTGGAGATACTCGACAATGGGGGCTCTCCAGTCGGGATTCACATCAACCACTATATCTGAGGGACCTAGGGGTCCTGACATGGAGGCTTCACTGGTAATATAACTCACCTGCAGGCTGTCGTCATCACCTAGGCTAGCCTAGGTATCAGCTCGATCGTTCCGAGATCGAGGGGCATGAGTAACTTCAGGCCGAGATGGGAACTGGGCCATTAGCTGGAGAGTGCGCTCCAACAACGGTACAAGCTTTAGTTTTCTGATGACGTATTCACCGTTGATCTTCTTTATAACTAGTTCGGAATCCCCTTTCACATGAAAATGGGACATTTCAATCTCCTGGGATACCTCAAGGCCAGTGATAAGATCCGGATACTTTGCCTCATTATTGGTGCAACCTTCTAACAACAGGAATAAGTATGACAAAATGTCTTGTGTCGAGGTAATAAAGATGATACCCAAGCCTACCCTGTTGAACCTGGGGCCATTGAGCCTCTCGCCGGTGGGACTCCAGGAAGCACCATCGAAATGCATCTGCCAACACGGGATGGAATGATCTAATGAGAGGATTGCCTCATCAGGAAAATCATGATCCAAATATTGTTCAACTGGAGCCGGATAGGCAGAAAGGAAGTATGCCAATTATTTCCCCTTAATATCTTCTTGAGGGAAAAAAATGATATCGAACTGCTGAAGAATCACTGCCCACTGAGCTAGATGGCCTGTCAATATGGGGCGGTTTAGAATGTACTTCAGTGGGTCTACCGAAGACACCATCTATACTTCATGGTGCTGCAAGTAGTGTCATAATGTATGTACTGTGAATACTTGTGCAAGGAATCTCTTCTCGATGGGGGAGTATCTGGTCTTCGTATTGAGGAGTATGCGGCTGAGGCAGTAAAGGCTGTTCTCCATCCCCTAATTGTTTTTTTGGGTGAGAAGGGTTCCAAAATATTGTTCCATGGAAGTCACGTAATGGACCCGTTGTTTTTCAGAGATGGGTGGAATCATGATCAGAGGCTAGAGAAGATATTTCATGATTTCCATGAATGCGGCCTGGCACTCTTCGTACCATTTGTAAGTGATGCCTTTCTTCATGAGCTGAGAAACGGGATTACACTTTCCTGAAAGATTCTCAATGAATCAGAGTATGTAGGCCAAGTTTCATTGGAATCCCCGACGTTACCGAATGTTTCTCGTGGGAGGCATCTGGATGATGTCCTTGATCTTCTCAGGGTCAATCTCGATACCCCGGTATCTAACAACAATGCTGAGGAACTTCCCAAATGTGACCCTGAAGGAACATTTCAATGGGTTCATCTTTAGGTGGTAGGAACGGAGGAAGCCGAACACTTTATCAGGGTCCTTGAGATGGTCCTGGCGCTGGAAATATTTGACCACATGATTGTCCACATAGCATTCCACCAATGTCTTGAGGATTGGCTTCAATATACGATGCATGGACCGCTGGTAGGTGGCACCTGAATTATTTAAGCTGAAGGGAATGACCTGGTAACAAAACATAACTTGTGCTACCCTGGAGGCTGTGGAATCCTCGTCCTCAAGGGTCATTCAAATTTGTTTGTACTCGGAGTACCCATCCATGAAGGAGAGGGCTAGGAATCCAGCTGTAGCATCAATCAGAAACTCCGTCAGAGGATGGGGAAAATCGTCCTTCGAATAGTGACAGTGGAGATCCCGGAAGTCGATGTAGACTCAGATCTGTCTATTCTTATTCTTTACTAGCACACTGTTGGCTAGCCATTTGGGGTACTAGACCTCCTTGACATAATTGGCTCTGATGAGCTTATAAACTTCTGCCTCCACCATGGCACTGAGATAAGGGAGAATCTTCCTGGGAGGCTGTTTGAACCCATGATGATTTGCAGGGAGACTAAGGCGGTGGATGACTACCTGAGGATATAGTCCTTTCATCTTGTCATAGCTCCAAGAGAATATGTCATGATGTTGTTTCAGGATATCTAAACACCGCTACAGCTCATCGAGGGACATTGCATCACTAATCAACATGGGTCTCGGGTATACCTCGCTACCGAGTTTCACTTGTACCAGTTCATCGACCATGGTAGAAACTCCCTCTTCAAAGGCAGGGGGAGCATCCTCCAAATCCTCTTCTTTGACTGTAGAGGAGGGATCCCTAGTGGGTGGAGCCTCCTTTGGGTCGACAGATTTCAACAGGAGCCTAGTACCAGCCTGAGTAGCAGTAGTCACCGCATCGGGAGATTCCTGTACTACCAAAACCATAACAATGGAGGATGTCAAACCGATCCCATATGGTGTTCAGATCAAGGGGCCATGCTTTATAATATCAAAGAAATAATGGAACTTCGTCTTGATCCGGTCGATTCCAGTGCAATGAAATTGGAAAGTGTGACGTATCTCTATTGTCATGGGGAAGACATATTGATACCTTATGGGAGTAGGGGACTGAGGGATCGCGAAGGCTTGATTCATATAAAAATACAAAGTGATCTCCCTACGTCGCTTGGACCTATGAATATGCTTCTCCCTTGTAGAAGAGACAACAAAACATTTCCCCATATTGGGGGTCGTGGCCTCCAATCGATGGATTGGTAAGACATAGGTGTCATCCAGACCTGCGCAAGGGTTGGTTTCAACCACGGAATGTTCGAACTCAATGTCTTGAAGCTGCTTGTCCTTGCTCTTGTAATATTCGGCATCTAGGTAGCATGCTTCACAAGAGGTTAAAGGTGATACATTACCTTATAGCACGCCCACATGACCATTGAGGGAGTACTTGAGGCACCGGTGATATGATTTGGGAACCTCCGCATGTAGGTGGAGCCATGGTCTACCCATCAATGCATTATACGTGGTGTCTTGGGAGACAACCATAAACTAAGTATCGGTAACTAGGCCACCAAACTAGGTCTTCAAATGGATCTTGCCAACCGGGGTCTACTCTGTCCTTTCATAACATTGGATTTTTAGGTTAGAGGGATTCAATTCATCCTCGGACAACCCCAGTTTCCTCAATGTCTATGTTGGGAAATGGTTGATCCCAGAGCATGTGTCGACAAGGCATCAGTGAAATTCCACACCATTTAACTGACCGATGATATAAAATGGGAAAATGTGCCCATGTATATGAGAACCTTCATCTTCTCTGGAGAACGAGATGATGGCCTGGCATTCAACATTCTCGATTGCTTCCGCATGAAAGGCCTCTGTAGCTGCTACCTCCGTCTCGGATTGGAGGGGGCTTCATAAAGACTCAGCGAGGGACTCATTCATATCTACTAATAGGATAAGGGACTATAGGATGGAAAGCCTTATTGAGATGCTATAAAGATGATTGAGAACATCATACTTCTATGACAGGCATGAACTTCTACTGGCCGGAGGTCGCTCTATGATGGGCGGCATGGTGGCCCCTGCCGGCTGGGCCAGTTGCTAACTGGTGCTGGGAATATCCCTTTTCCCACTAGTTGATGCCTGTAGAGTGGATACAAGGTGAGGTTCGGGAAATTAAGAAAAACTTATAGCAGGCCGTGGCATGGTTGAGGTGGATCTTCCTGATCCAGTCGCACAAATGGTGGTGGAGGTGGTCCTGATGACACCGGATGACGAGGCTGTGCGTTCTGTGCTCTTCGCTGAGTCAACTGTCTGGACTGAGTGGCGTGTACAGCCTTACTGGAGGTTCCAATTGCTGTGCCTCAACATCTCATATATCCACGGCTCCGCCGATGCTAGCATCGGATGGAGAAGTTGGGGAGATCCTCTTAGTGCTCCCCTTCATCGGGAGTCATGTAGGGGTTTACCAACTGTACGATGTTAAATGAAGTTTACCCTTGAATTTCACTCGAAGTGTCATCCAATGCTGGGAAGATCCTGGGAGGAATCCCCATCACCGGGGGCATGAATTCACCAAGAGTACGAGACAACGATGTCATTGGAGGGGCGTGTTTCTTTCCCTTGCGCTGCCAGTGTTTGTTATTCTGGGAAGAGGCCCACTGAGATCACGATGCATAAGTGGTGGCTACAACTTTTAAAGGATTTGGATGATTTAGGCATGCACAGATGATACCATGGGAATGAGAAATAGTTTTGTGATCCATCCCGTCATCACAATTCTAGCAACCGTGGTTAGAAACCTGCTACCACTCGCCCTCGCTGCCGGTGCCGATGTCTGGCCTTACGATGACGCATGCCACTTGTGTTGGGGTGGGGCCCAACCTGACTATGTTGTTATCGACCTGGTCTTGAATCCAGTCTTTGAACACATAGCATTGGTTGAGAGTCTTCCCAAGGATCCGACGATAGGGCCTGTAGTTGGGTCGATCAGTGAGGTTTGACTCTTCTGGCCTTATTAACTTAGGAAAATGCACAATCCCCTTCTCCAAGGAACTTCATAAATATATGGTAACCTGATTCTCATTTAATGTTTCTATCTATCTTCTTTTTTCTGGAAAGGGTGGCCTTGGTGCTTGGCCCTGATGAGGGGATGGAGGAGTCTGTCGAGGTGGCAGAGCTTGATTGTCCCACCTTGGCGGCGGCTGCGCTTTGCGTGGGGACACCTACAATTCATAGGCGGACCCTGCTGGGCTGGAGGCTGCGCCTGTGGTGGCGGGCCTCTGCAAGGTTGTTGAGGCGGCTCCACTAGTAATAATTACAGGTGTCTGAGGGCCTATATTTGGGAAACTACGGTGGGCTCGGATCTGACAGCCCTTATCACGGGAATTGTGGGAGGCAACCGACATGCCCGACCGGCCTATGTAGGGCTTCTTCCAGGATCTGGGCCTTATTGAAGATGTCTTAGAATCCTCTAGGGTAGTTATGGGTGATCAGAGAGGGAACATGTTCTGTCTCGACGTTCCCTATGCACATCATCAATAATTGCTCCTGAGTCAGTGGCATGTCAAGGGAATACATGAGTACTTTCTTCGGGGTGATAAAGTTCGTGACACGCTCAACTGGCCTCTGTTTTCTCTTGAAGAGGTCTGTGATGCTAGTTTTCCATGTGGGGGAGCTGAACTAGTAGAGGAATTGCCTACAGAGGTCCTCCCAGATAGTCACTAATCCAATGGGGAGCTGGTTGTAACAAAAAAATGAAGCCCCCCCAATGTCTGCACCAAACATCAGATCTTGGCAGCCTCCTGCTACACTGGAGTCCCTAACATGGGCCCACACCTTGAGGTGAAGTGGGCCAGATGCTATGGCGGGTCCCTTGTCCCATTTAAGGGGGAAAAGGTGGGATTCCTTAATCCTGGATGTGCCGACATATCATCCATCCATGTCAGATATGGCTTGCCATCAGGTGGGAGTACCACTCGTTGTGTTTGCAATGCCTCAATGAAGGTAATGAGTTCCGCCATTGGATCATCTAGGCTGGGATCCCTGTCTTGATGGGGGTCCCTAACCACGAGTTCATTGGCGGGATCTTCAACATGGTAATGTGGTTCGACAGCTCGTGGAGCAGCTGGGGGAGCATCTTACGGGGCAGCTGGGGGGAACCTGAGTTGGATTCCATGGATTGCCACGCTATTCTAGAGGGGTTGGTGAGACAAACCGCACCCTCTTTCCAAAAGTTCTAGCCTCAACCCTTTCTATAGGGGCATGATGGTTAGGGTCACATGGAGGCAGCTCGCTGAGGGGAAGTTGTTCCTACCCCTGCTACCCTGGCCTAGGATTGTTATAGACTAGTCGTCGCTCTGCCACATGTTCAGCGAGGAAGTCATCGACCAACATCTTCAGTTAGTAATGTTTTGGAAAAAAACCACCTTTTCAAGGTCCTCCTCCAACTTCTTCACTGAGGCGGACGGGTCGGAGTGTTTGGCATCTCTGAGGTTCTATTTACCCTTTTCGTGATTTTGAATAAGGACCAATGCCTCAATGGGCATAGGGAGACCTAGAAAATTCCTCTACTGGAGAGTGACTCTTCCCGATGGATCTAGTAGTGGTGGAATGCCCTCGAGGGATATGTCCCCATCAAGAATCTTCATCTCGTCCTCCTCGTACAATATGCCTTCCATGTTGACCGTGACCCTTCCTGGGGGAATGTCCTCAATATCGCCTAGTGAGTCTGGCTACCGTCGGATAGGACTGTAGAAGAGGGCAACATATTTCCCCCATCCATAGATTTTCACATGGGGGGAAGCCTCCTTGATAATCTTATGGAGTTCCTTGAAACTCTGAACACATTACTGTTGGAGGGCCCTACGACGTCCTGGTGAATCAGGGCACTATGCCATAGAGAGTGCAGCCAAATCAACTAGATATCATTGCTCACTAATGTCTTCAAAATGTTCTTGAATCCTAGGATAAACTACTCGCTGATGATGAAGGTAGAAGTGTGTCGACTAGAAGGATTAGCGGAAACATTAGACTTCCTCTGTAGTGAGGGATTCCAGCAAAAAGAAATTTGGCGCTGCCACAAGCTAGAACACCTCAGGGATGTGGTCTGCTGTGAGGATATTTCATAAGCTTCTTGGCTTGTATTTAGGTTCTAGACCTTAATTTCCCATCTCATCAACTAGAGGCAGATGAGGAACTGGGGGCGGTACTAATACAGACCGCTGGGATGGCAGGATGACCAGTGAGGAATACGGAGAACGAGCTAACTGGCCACCAAATCTCGGGCTGTCCTTCAAAGAGTGTACCGACCTGGCCGCTATGTTGTGATAAGATGGGATAATGTCCATAGTTACTAGCATAGGGGGTCGGGATAATGGTGATATGTCGTGCTACTGCTCACCTGCCATTGGTCCCTAGAACAGTTTTCCGTGATCTCTAGTCGAGGTAGAGAGTGATTCTGATGATGATGGTGGTGATTGAACAACTGTAATTATTGGGGATTCCAAATTTTCATCCTCTTGGAGACACCTTTGGAGGGAGGCAGGAATCCAATTGACCATTCTTTTTGGGATATCTAGACTAATGCGCCTCGTTCCTATCCTAGCCCTTGACTCGGAGGAGAGAGGGGAGGGTTCCTACGCTGAGTCGTACTTTGCTTCGGAGTCTGAGATACGGACTGATCTATTCTTTGTTTGGACCTTTCCCGAGTCCTTATTATGGTGACGATGACCTGCCTTCCTTACCCTAGATTTCTCTTCTAGATATGGAATATTTCTAACACAAGGAGGTCCCTCAGTCATACTGGTGTTGGGGCGAAGATGGTTTCTGCCTGAGTAGGCCAGGGTGCATGGAGCACCAGGACAGATGTCGAAGGGGACGTGGGGAGGACCACCATGGTAGTTTTGGAGTGGGTATAACCTCTGATCGAGCCAAATAAATCACATGTGGGACCCCATGATTTTTCCCTATCATTACATCAATATAAGGAGGGGCCTTATACTGGTTGATCTGAACATGGGTAGGACCTCCATGCTGTAGGTTAATAAAGCGAGTCTCTCCTTCACTTCCTTGGTTTCTGAGGTGGGGAGGACCTTTTCCAGCAGCTATGAAGACATGTAGGGGGCCCCCATGTTAAAGAGTGTTCGGATGCGCAATGTCACTATACCTACAGTTTGTGGAAGGAGAAATGACTTCATATCTGGTGTAGTGGGTACGAGAGTGACTTCTGTGCTGAGCGTCACTACCACGGGTTGGACCCTCATTTGAACTGAAGGTTGCACGGGGCAGACCTCCATGCCAAGCTATGAAGTAGGTAAGATCCACGTTCTCCATGGTAGTGTTATGTGGAGGACCTCTGCAGTGGGTGTCGTTACCACAGGTTAGTCTACGATGGCCACTGCCAATGTCGGCGATGAAGAGAGTTTACCCAGCCTTCCCATGGAGAGGTTGGATCCCTGATCCAGGTCTGGTGTATGAATTTCCCTGTTCAGCATACACAGGGATTGGGTGATATGCGTCAGTGGTGTCTCAGGCCACAGTATCCGCTGATGTTGACACCCCTTGGAGGGCGTCCTCTTCGGCTTTCTCCCGACACTGGCGTCGGGTTAGATAGACTAGAATTGGTGATGTAGGTGCATGGATTACCTGCTTCTCGTCCAGTAAGACTGTGCGGAGATGTTGACACGACCGGGCGGGGGCCCTTGCTCGGAACCCCTGAAACATGACTCTAACTGAGCTGGCATGGACATTCCCTACCTCATCGATGTAGAGAAGGGAGTTGTCAAAGTGTTCTGAGGACAGGCTCCCGAAACAGTTATATATTGGGGTGGGGAGGAGTGGCTCCCTGTGCAGCCCTCAGGGGTCGTGTTAACAACAAGGCCCAGGAACCCTTAAATCCAGGTGGGCCATATCCAATGTTGGAATAATTCCCTCCTCATACCGGCATACGAGGTCATTTATCACCCTTCATTGGATGACCTCGGATGGGGAGATGGGGTGTGGGAACCCCATGGTTATGGTGGTAGAGGCTTTTGTGGAATAAAAGGAGCCACGTGGGACGGTCGCATTGTCACAGCCCCTGCCCCTCCATAAGTTGGCAGGCAGTGACCGAGTTCTTTGTGCATCAACATGGTTTTTGAAATCAGGAAGATTAACTCATCAGTGTAGAAAGAAAAAGGAAATCGACGACCAGTGTCACAATGCCATCCTTTCTTCCATGGTGGGTAAGATGGATCCATGCTGACAACATCACAGACTGAGACATCCAACATTCTACTGCCCCAACTTCTAGTGAGTTTCATGCTAGGCCCGCTATTTTCATGGTGGGACCCAGTGCCGGATAACTGGATCCGGTGACACACTAATCCATTGATGCCTCGAATGCTACTAATCTCTATTTTTAGGAGAATATATTCACGTCGGGTTCACCATTTATGTTTCCCATGCTTTCGCCAGGGCGCACGTGTCTGTCTATGGAGGACACACGGTTGTTGCCCCACATTCCAACTTTCCAAAGGCAACCAACACCCATTCCTTATCCAGGGAAGTTTTCTCCTTGATCGAAACGGGATGATGGGATGACCGTTCTTCCTTTTGTGGATTCCTCCTCGGAACTTGTCACCTAGTCCGTTTCTCCATTATATATTTAATAAGTTTTTCGTGAAACTCTTCATGTTTCCATATCTTCATGGACACCAGTTCATTACACTGCTTCCGTTGAGACATTCCAAAGTGTCTGGTTAGGGCAGAAACCTTTGCTCAGGGGAGTAGTCATTTTGGACATCACTGGCATGTCTTGACACTGGAACACTAGTGCGTCTTGGTTTTTCCCCTAATTATAGGGCATCTCGAGGGCACAGAAGCACGAGGAATCCCACATCGAATGTGAGGAATTATATGCCACAGGCGTTCCTATGAAGTTTTCCTCAGCTTCCCAAGTTTAACATAGGGTATGTCACAATTTTAACATCCATCAGGGATGAATCAGACTAATCAGAACACTGACTAGAGAAAATCAGATGAGTGTAACCCCTGGAGGACACACTGATGTAGGTGGGTTGACATGACCTCACCAGGATGTGGTGCCCGAGGTAATAATCAAGATGGATGATGGGGTGCTAAGTGAAATGGGTGGTGAAAGTGATGGAACCACCGTGTGGACAATGGTAATTTTGGGCTTGAGTCTGAGGGAGACTTCCAACATATCCCCATGGCAGGGCATTAAAATACGCGTAGTTACGGTGGGCGATGGGACGCCTAAGGAGGTGGTCCATGAGAATGGACGCATGGATGGGACCCATAGAATATGGAACCTCTGGGATAGGGAATGACCTTTACGAGACACATAGGCTCGAGGGAGAATTTAGGTAATGAGCATGAATAGGGGTGCACACATAGGACAACCACCAAATGATGTGTATGGGGCTTACATGTGGTTAGCAGCCCAAGTTGGTCTGACACCACTAGGACGGATCCAAGATGTGGGTCCCAGCAAATGGGATTACAACGACTTGCCGCTGAGTAGGGGACACAATGAATTACTGTTGATTGAGGTCACAATGGATTACCGCTGATTGAGGGACACAACGGCTTGCTGATGACTATGGGACACAACGTCTTACCACTGTGTGAGGTTTATAGTTTATCGTCATGAGGGATGAGGGTGAACCGATGTGAATATGGACCTGGGGTCCAGATGGATGGTGTGTGAAAACCGACATGAAAGAGGACTTGGCTCCCATATAGATGGTGGGATTGAATCTCGTGGAGGTTTATTACATACCATGCCTTGGTAAGGATTAGAGACCACATAGTCCAGGTATGGTTTTGGGGCTTACACTCTAGTCTGCCTGGGGTGTTGGTGAACCGATGTAAAGATGGTCGGAACAACCAGGTGTTGGGCATGAACCTCAGGGAGGCTTCCTACGTACGAAGCCTTGACAAGGATAAAAAACCTCATAGTTCATATGGGTTATTCATGCACCGATGTGAAAGTGGTCGGGACCAATGGTCGTTGGGCTTGAACATTAGAGAGGTTTCCTACGTTCCTCGCCTTAGTGAGGATCAATGTCCATGTAGTTCTGGATGGGGGCATTGGTGCACCGATGTGAAAGTGGTCAGGGCCAATGATTATTGGGGTTGAACTTCAGGGAGGATTCCTACATACCTTTCCATGGCATGGATCAAAGTAGTTTGAGATGATGGTGTGGGACTTACACTCTATGCGGCCCCTGAGAAAGGATGTAATGGTCGATGCTTACTCTAAGCTCATGTGAGTCATCCTTGGTGTGAGAAACAAGAGGCAGTAGATACTAGACAATCACGTCACGAAAGGTGTGTATGTGGGTAGTGGAGTAGGGGTTACACATGGTTAGTATACCAAAGAGGAAACAGGGGCTTACGCGTGATTAGCCACCCAAGTGATGGATATTGGGACTTACTCCAAGTTGGAGGCCCAAATGTGAAAAAGCCTAGTGGGAGAGGGATTTGGTACCAAAGAAAGGAGGAGGAGGGATGCTACCTCCTACAAGAAAATCTTGGGGCATATAGCAAGATGGTTTCCCTTTCACCCATAGACAGATGATGGGGCGTGGCCATAGTTTAACGTCATGCAATGAGGATGATAGTGCTTAGCAGTTTAACATCTTGCATCTGAAACGAGGTTAGTTTGTTCCCCACCCCTAGGATGTACATAATCGATACCCGCCCGCCCTTGGGGGAAGGAAGGCATTAAAAATACTGTGACTGGGGGGTGTTGTGGAGTGAACCACTGGGGGGGTCCATGTTAGTGTGGATATGCGAAGAAGCAATACCCATTAGAATGCCTATGCTAAGAAGTATGAGGCGAAGAAACCCAAATGGGCGGTATCATCCAAGGGAAATTGAAGTTGCTTCATGCAAACCTGAAGGGTTTCATGGGAAAAAACGTTTTAGAGAAAAAGGGTTCATCAACAGAATCCTTGTGAAGCTTTAGCTCTCCATAAAGTGGAGGGACTCCACAAAGGGATGTGCTTCTCGAAGGGAAATCTCCTAGGCTAGGGATAAAGCATATGTGCATATGGGAGGAGCTTCGCGATGTGGAGAGGAATTCTTGAAGTAATGCCTCACGAAGCAAGTGTGTATCACGAGGCATGGTGTTGAGATGCAAGGTGCTTTGCGAAGCAAAATGACCGTGCCTTATCATGTGGGTCATGTGTGTTCATAGGGTGTTTCACGAAGCATAAATGGTTCACGGCGACCCGAGTCTTTGTGGTCTTCATGAAGGGAATCCCTCATAGAAGTGGGGTTCAATTAATGCAAGGGGGGATCCATTTAGCGATGAAAAAATACCTCGTGTAGCTCATGGTACTCAGAGTAGAGAGTGCTTCATGATTTGAAAACTAGGAAATTGAAAGGTCATAGAGTCCATCCCCTTTGCTCGAGGGGAGCCTGGTATTTATAGGCAAGAGGCACTGTGAAGCAGGGTTCGCTCAGCGTGAATACAAAACTTTCTTTTCGGCGGGTCGCGAACATCAAAGGGGTTCGCGGAGCCATACTATCCCCTTTCTTCACAACGGTCGCGAACATTAAAGGGGTTCATAGAGCCGTACCATCTCGTTGCTTCGTGGCAGGTCGTGAAGGTCAAAGGGGTTCGCAATTTCATCCTGCCTCATTGCTTCGCGGCAGGTCACGAACGTCAAAGGTTTTCATGGAGTCGTCCCGCCTCATTGCTTCATGGTGGGTCGTGATCATAAAAGGGGATCACAGATCCATCCCACCTCATTGCTTCAGAGTGGGTCGCGAACGTCAAAGGGGTTCGTAGAGCCATCCCGCCTCATTGCTTCGCAGTGAGTCGCGAAGGATATATTTTGTTCTAGCTACAGGGATCCGGGGGATTTGTGATCCATCTTCGTGAGGCAGTCCCTAATGCTTTCCAGATATTCTGTTCGCCCCCTATTTTGGCGTCAACACATGGCTTTTTTGAGTGGAGTACTGACATGAATTTCTAAACCCATGGGTCAAGTAAAACTAAGGCACTAAAATCCACCCCGAAATGCACAGATAATGGAAGGGGAAGGAGTTATATTCCTATAATGGTTGCATTCTATGATACCTTCTGGATCAAGGTATCAAGGATAGTGTGTTTTATATGTGATGATGTGAATATCCCTAGTGAGAAAGGGAACATGATTTATTTCCTCTATGCATTGTGATTGATGAATATTCCTAACCAATTGATAATGTGATGAATGCGATTTATGTAATGAAGATTATATAAATATTAAATGTAAGAATAATGATATAAATGAATTAACCGAACCTTGTTAACTTACTGGATCCAAATTGTATTTATTTAATTTTTATTTACCCAGTACTTTCCTGTGCTAAATATTGATAGGATATTTTTTAAACATCGTTGGTGGTGGCCTATTGAGTAATACTCACACCTTTCTTGGGCCTCTATTGGTTACTCGAAAAGTCTTCATGCTTGAGTGTCATGATAAGGGAGAAGACCCCATAATTGGGAGTTGAGCCATGCATGGAATGTACATTAATGAGGTTATAGAAATGGAGTCAAAAAAATTTATGGGATTTTTATATTAATCTTTATTTTGGGGTTTGTTTATTTAGGATTGTTAGCGTCACATGACATGTTTTCTATTTTCTATGGTTGGTACCCAGTTTGGTAAATGATTGGATATTCATGGTTTTCAGTTAATACATGTTGTTTCAAATATTTTTTTATTTATCTTCTATGGGTTACACTGGTAAAGAGGCTATAGTCTCCCCACATGACTTATTAGACCCTCGATGTATGTCAGAAACCTCCAGTGTATGGGGAGGCATGCATGAGGTCATGTGGAGACTCGGATCGGGGAACCATTTCGTGGATTCTAGTCCAGGAATGATAAAAATTGGTATCATATCAGTTCTTTTCAAGGTATTTTATGTTTGGGATGGTTGAAATGAGGTTAGTATGTGTCAAGACTTGGTAATGAGCTCATGCTTGGAAGTATCTAACCCCTGTATGAGGAAAAACTCATGTCACCTAGGGTGAGAATTTTCATTCATAGTATGTGTTGTTATATTTGAACGATATTTTTCTATTTTTTGAAGTAGATGTTGGGATATGTGACTGTTTTATGATATTTTTCTCATGGACATAATGGAATGTGGTTTTTCACTCATTCATCTTTTTAGATAGATCAAGACATAGGTGGTGTGTATCATAGTAGGCACACCCAGGAATTGGTGTGTGGGATATGATAGGTGGTATGAATCTTACCTTCATGATAATTTAATGAAAAATGTTATATAATAAGAATGATGAAAATGGGTAAAATGGGAATGATTGTAAATAAACGGTTAAAAAATTATACTTAATGAATGTGAGTTTAAATGGTAGTTTTAACAAGTTGTTATAATGGGAAAGTTGACTTGAAGGAAAATATTAGTGGTATGAAAGTGTAAAATGGTTTAAAAAGAGTGGTTTTAATGAATGCAATGTATCAAAATTAGCTGGATTACACCATTATGACCACAAATCATAGTTGGAATGGATGAGGGTGGTATTAAGTATTTGATAACATTCATTGGTAGAGTATATGTGGAGTGGGTTGATATTTGAATGTTGTATATTTTCCTTTATGGCCTACCTGTGTTTTAATTTCATTGAAATATTTATTGATGAAAATATTTTTATGTATCTATCCAAATATAGAATGGATTCCTGAGATGTTGGGTAGATGGAGAGTTCAACAGTGTATACCTTGGGTATTAACAATGGTGGATTTAATTATTAAAGAATGTGTAATGTTGGAACATCGGTGAATACTGACATTGATTAGTTCATGTGTATTTTGTTATGGCCATTTGTTATAGCTGGCTTGGGCAGTAAGAGTTACCTAGGACAAGAAATTGGTTATATTTCGAGATACCATGAGAATTATCAATGTGTGGATTGAGAGGTGTACCTTGTTATGATTTATATGAGTCTATGACCTTGATGTTCTGAGGTTTTTCCTGGTAATGTGAATGTGGTAACCCCTATGAGGATTGATTGTGTTTTTTATACATTGGAATTAAGATTGAGTGTCTTAGTTGTGGTTTTGTTAGTGATGGGTGCGGTGACCCATGTGGATTTAGAACATTCGAGTTGTGTTTGGTCCCCAGAGTGGGTGTTTAGGCTCTTGATATTGATGTCTGTGGGAATATATGCTTAGTTTGAAACCTAGGGTGACTGTTTACCAGGGTCCATTGAAAGTAGTGTGTCTAAACAAGGTAAGGAGAGCCACCATGAGTCACAGATTGTGGGATGTTTGATGTATATGGACTATGGAGACTTCCTATTTAATCTTTACCCTTAACACTAGTTGGTATGTAGGTATTTTTTGATCCTCCAGAGAAACATGTGAGGGTTTCCATCAACATTTTCAGTACTCTTGAATTCATGAGGCACATATGGATTTTCTATTTTTGGATAGGGGTAGGTTGGCCCGACGAGATATGTGGGAAGTTCAATGGTCTTAGGAGACATGTCCAGAGATGTAATGATGAGTTAATGTATGAGGAAATGACAAGGTTGACCATGGTGGATGTTATCCAAGTGATTCATGTGGCTCAGAATATGAAGAATGGGTGATCTTCAGAGGTGTCATCGATGCATAATGAGGAATATTGATTTTTTAAAAGGTGTTTTAGTGCCTTATTTCTTTTGATAGGGCACCTGTATACTAGTAATTGGTTGTACAATCCGTTTTTAAGGGTTACATATCTTGGATATTTTACCGATATTCTTGGATGATGATTAATGGAGACCTCAATGTTGATTTGGGTGGAAAAGACGAGGGAGGTTAAAGCGTGGTTAACTAAATTTATTATGATGGTGATGCCCAGGGTGATGGTGGTCACATGGTTAGAATTTTTGTATTAATGGGTTGATTTTTCATTATTATGTTTAAGATATATAATGGATGATGGGGTTTCACATACCAAAAGGCTTGGTCAGGTGAGAAAACATGTGTTGGGCTTGGCTTTGGTGATGTTTTTCTTGTGTGATCTAGCATCAGTTTAAGTCTATAGTCAAAGGAACATGTAATAAATTTGGGAATCTATGGGGGTCCAGATGAGGTCATGTGATGGTTAGGAACATGTTTGTTTAGGATGGGAGAGCCATTGTATTAGTATACGAAACTATTGAACTCAGTGATACCAAAGTGTGAATAATGGATATGTGGGATACCACAATTTTGAAATGTGTGGAGGATCTCTATGTTACATTTGTTAACTTTTAGGGTTGTGCGGGAATATATTGAGTGATATGGTCATAGTAGTGTGAGGGAAAACATTGGTTTGTGACTACTTCGAAGAGTGTCATGAAGTGATGGTGAGTTGGTTAGCAACCCACATGAGTTGTTTTCGTCTGGTATCGGATGAGATGTTATGGGAAGAGAGGCCTTATACCATCGACATACCAAGGTGTCCCGATAGTGGGAGGTGACATCAGTTGTAGATAAGTTGTGGTGGTGTTCTTTGACAACATCTTAGAATAATTTTATCTGGTGATGATCATGCCTAAAATCTGGAAATAATCCCAAGAATACTGACATAAGCTATGTTTTTATAAGAGACATGACTGTATTTTGTTTAGAAGTAGGACATCTTGGAGTTCATGGTCATGGAGTAGTGTTTGCATAGAAATATGGTGGGGGTGAACATGATTGAATTTTTATGGGTGATGTTCTTGGGATGTACTTGGTGTCAATAAATTCCATGGGTTTCATTCATAAATTCCAAGAATGAGTATCAGGTGATGTTATTTTGCATAACCTATTAACGTATTGATGGCCAGGTCCATTTTTTGGGGTATAGATTATGACTAAAGAATGATCTATGGTGATTGAAATCACTTATGAAAAGTAATTCTAACAAAAATATGAATGTGGGGAGTGATAATTCAGTCATGGATGCATGGAGTATAATGTGGAGTTGATGTAGTGGCATGGGGATGACAATGGTAGAACCTTTGTGTGAAAAATGGTTCTCTCATAGAGTTAGTTTGAAAAACTATTTGGTGGTTGATTGATCCATTTTTTGTATTTTGGCTTAGTGTGGTTCTAAATGATATTTGAGTTTCTGCTGATATAGCGGTTGAAGTGCATATTAAGTCTTGTCAATGTTTTATAGAGTGAGATAGGTTGGGTTTTAATAGATCATTAGAGGTCAGGTATAAACCACATTAGGTGTGATTGGGTGGCTATGTAATGTCCTTATACATGATGGAATTATGTTACTATAAGGTAGAGGAATAGTAATGGTGAAGAAAAACTTCTCTTTGATGGGTCAGTCAAGGACAACTCGACTCGGCTTATAGCCAGGGATGGATGTGGAGAGTCCTAGACCACCTTCAATTGTTGTTTTTTTAGAAAAAAGTACATATAAAATTTTATAATTGTTTTGAGTAGGGACATAGCCATCTTCAGTCGGTGTTTGGATAGTAGGATTGATTTTTTTGTGAATTTCGATGGGTGTGGTAGAGTACAATGAGGGTTTGGAGAGTAGTGGATACCTTGATAGTGGAGTTTTATCAAATGTCAGGGAACAACCCCAGAAGGAATGCTGGATGATAGGGAAATGCCCCATGTATGTATATTTCTTAGAAAATAGGAAATGGGGAAACATTTCAACAGTAGAAGATGGATTCTCTGAAACATGCCATCCATGATGTTCCCACATGATATGGTAAAAAATGGATTTTGAGAGTTGTGACCCACTATCTGTTTGTTGTTTGCAGTGATAAGTGCTTGTCAGAAATGAAGTCATACTAGAAGAAGGTAAATTTATCTTTTGATTTTGAATGAATAAAGTAAGGATGACCTACTAGATGATTTAAATGGTGAGGATGAGAGTTGGTTCATTGTGAAGTCCTTATGGATGTTCAGATGTGGTGAGTGAGAATATGTTAGGTATGTTTTGGAAATTAAGATGAGGTTGTAGTGGTCTTTTAAATAGGGGATGTTCTAATCACAGGGAGATTATTTGGGTGATCTAAAGTGTATAGATGTGTCACCCCATTGGAACATGTTCTGTTGGTCATTTTACTAGTGTTTTGGTTTTAAGAGACTCTAGAAAGTGAAATTATAGTGTTCTGGCCTGCGCTATGAGTGCTGGATTGAACTTTGACCGGTTGAGTGACTTGAGAGATTTGGTTGTGTTTTGGATGTTCTTTTACAGAATGGGAATGTTTTATATCATGTTTTTCATTGATTTGAGTTTGGAAGTATTGTTTGGGAAACCATTTATTTATTCAGGTGGCACTATGTTTGCTACTATTGAATTATTATGAAAAAGGTAAAATAGAGCAAATTGATTTGGGTTATAGGTTGTGAGGATGATCAGATAAAAGGGATTATGATTTTCTCCTCCATGATGATATAATGTTTTGTGATATTTTTCCTTATATTTTTATTTAGGAAATTTTTTGTTCGATTCCTTATGTGGTTCTGGTGGGTGATGTAAGGGTTGAAGTTGATGCATCTTTTCAAGAGAATCTGGTTCATTTTGTGGATTGTAGTGAGATTTTATTTCTGGTGCAAGACCATTCCAACAATTAATGTTTTGTGGCGGTATGGAAATTTTCAATAGAAAATTTGATAATAAGAGATGGATATGTGGTCCTAGTTACCTGATCTCATTTTTTATAAGTTAAATTTTTCTGGAGAAGAGTGACATGAGGATGAGCTGTTATAAGGTGGGGGAGGTCATAGGATCCCGACCTTCATAGAGGTCAGTCCTTGTAAAATATTCTTTTGAATCCCTTATTTTGGGATGATGGAATGTTTCTCAAAAGCATGAGGAGCCTTTGGGGTGTTCTGAGGTTTGAAACATAAAAGAAAATAAAATTGGGCAAACCAATGGAAGGTTATTGGTTAGAACTTGATGGGAGAATGGTTATATAAATTATGCGAAGTGTGAGGAAAAATTGTGCAATTTAGGATAGTGTCTAATAACCTGGTTTTCACAAGGTTTGAAAATTATGTGGTTCTCCCACATAATATATTGAACAAAAGTCCCTTAGAGAGTGGCATGGTCATGGTTTTCTCATAGTTTGAATAACTGTGCGACCAAACTATGCCCCCAGTAAAAGTTGCAATAATTAAAAAATTACCACTATGATATTTTAAATAATCACACGATTTTTCCACCTTTTATCTTCCCTATGATCCCCGTGACAAACCAAAACCTCCCATAAATAAAAAGGATCAATCACTTTTTTTTCGATGTCATTTAGGACATCATTGGTTGTGGAGAAAAACTCTTGGTAAGTCCAATCCCCTCATTCTTTCTATTTTTCATATTAGGGCTTGTATGTTGGGAAATATCCTTTTGAATCATTGAATCCCCCTTTATTCCTGTGGAATCCAGATTGATCGATGAAGTTGTAATTGAATCCTGGCCTATTTCTTTGATTATGTGTGTGTTCATCATCATATTCATGTTAACTGGTCTACATGTTTTATCCCGTAGTCTTTGAGTTGATTTGTGCACTTTTGGTTATGTCATGCTTATCTCTTATTGTGTTCCTGATTCCTTTAGTGAGGGTTGGTATAATGTGTGTCTAAATGATAATTTCAACCCCTCATAATCCCCATGAGATGCATGGAGTATTATTTGAAACATTTAGGGCCACCCATGGGGTGTGATGATATTATCGGACATAGGCATTGGTATGGGTATGTTTTGTGTTGGCGTGCAATAATTTAGATCCCATATCAAACACGGTAATATTCTTAGTTGAGTTGAAAATGGAATATTTATATTTATGATTAGGATTTGATAATATCATAAGGGGTTGTTTGGAATGGATTTAATGTGGATTAATTTGGTTTATTTAGATTATGTAAAATGGTTTATGAGTTATGATGAAATTCTTAAAAGTATTAGTATATATAATATGATAAACATGATAAATTGGAAACAGATTGTGAATTGAGAACATGTAAATGGGTGCATAATGAAATTGATGAACATGTGGAATGGGTTAATAAATTAGAATAATGGGGTATACCGAATGGGTTGAATGTAATAAATTGTTTTTTCTATGTGATATAAAAATTCAGCATGAAACTTATATGTGCGTAAAAAATAGTGAAATGATAAATGTTCAAAATGGGATAATGTATGGTAATTGGTGAATTTTAACTAATGTGTGGGAATACTTGAATATTCATAGTGGGTTAAAAGACAAGAATAAGAATTGGGATAAATATATTTGTAATCTTAATTTGAAATTTTCAAATGCTTTAAAGAATAATATTAATTCCAATGTGGATGGTTATAGAATTTTATTGATATTGTATTTATTGAGTATGGTTGTGATATCTTATATGTATAGTGAATGGATAAATATGCATGTGTACACGGCTTGGTAGGTTGGGGTATTGACATGAGGTTCTATTCCCATAGGTCGAGTGAGAATGAGGCTCTAAAATCCACCCCAAAATTCACAGATTAGGGATGGGGACAAAGTTTGATTCCTCTAAGGGTTTCATTCGATGAGACCACATGGATTGAGTCTCCATGGTGAGTGTGTTGTATATGTGATGATGTGATTATCCCTATTGAGTTATAGGACATTATTTATTTCCACTATGCATTGAGATTGATGAACATGCCTAACCCATTAAATATGTGGTGAATGTAAATTCTGTAATGAATATGGTGTATGTGTTGAAATTTGGAATTGTGCTAGAAAAGACTTAAGTAAATATTTTTAACAAATGGAATAAAAATTTACATCATTTAATTTGTCATTACATAGAACATATATGCACTAAATATTGAATGGATATTTTGTAGACACCATTGGTGGTGGTCTACTGAGCTATACTCACACCCTACTTGGGCCACCATTGGGTACCTGATAAGACTTCATGCTTGAAATTTTAGATAAGGGATAAGGACTCATTCATGGGAGTTGTTTTAGGCCTCTGATGTACATGGATGAGGTTCTAGACATGGTGTACATACCCTTTTGGGGATTCCATTGTTTGTATTTATTTTGTGTTTTTTTCTCTTGGAACTGTTAGCATGAAATGATATATTTTCTTTTAGCTTTGGTTTGTATCCAGTTTGGGAGATTCTTGGTTATGATTTTGTTTTTCAGTTATTAAGTTTTTTACACTATTTCATTTATTTATCTATTAAGGATTACTTTTTTCAAGAGGGTATAGTCTCCCCCTAGGACTTATTATACACTAACAGCTAGTCAGAAACCTCTAGAATATAAGGAGGATCTCTTGAGGTCATGTGATGACTCGTCTCAGGGCGCTATTTAATGGATTTTTGGTTATGAATGTTACACCCAATTATTTATAAAATACATTATTATCCATTTTTTATTTTTTATTGATATTGTTTTTGAAAGGAACATTCATGTCATTTTCCAAAAATCTCCTAATTTTCATTTAAAGAAAATGTGAATGGAATATTTTTTCACAAATACAACATGAAAAAAACAACCCATCATCATGAACATTATTTTAAAAAAATATGACACTATATTTTTTAAATTTTATTTTAAAGGAAAAATATTTCTAAAAGTATACATGTTTTAAAATGTTTTTTTCATAATAATAATGGGTATTTTCCACAAAAATTTCATTGAATGATAAATAGAAATCATATTTCATCTAATACGTTCCCTATTGAGGTAATATATGCCTTATTTAGGATATTTTTAAAGGATTATATTATTATTCATTTTCTAAATGGTTTATTTCTATGATGACATGATTTTTTTGAAATCCATTTCTATTTGATGGGATATACAATGATGGAGTTATTATAAAACATACTTCTCTTCCATGGATAATGTTATAATGAATGGATGATATGACTATGAACCCAATATTTTTATAGGATATGATATGATAAAATGATTATAAATATTTTTAATTTCATGTTATATGATAATATGAATGTTTTGTGAACTTGTATTACATAAATGTATGAATTATGTGACATGGGAGACCAACATATCCCTCTAATAAATTAGTTAATTATAAATTTTCTAGGAGGAAAAAAGGGTACATGTGTGGTTTTCATGAGCCTACAAAGGAGGATACACAGGTGGTTATCACAAGCCCAAAAATAGTGTTCACTGGTGGTTATCCCAAGCATGAAGTATGTACATGGGTGGTTTACCCAAGACTAACATGTTATGAATGTCTTGGTAGGTTGCCTTGACACAATTTTTTCTATTCTTATGTGTATGCCACAACTCTATTAAAGCATCCCGTCTTTTTATAACATAACTTTCATTCCATTACACGGAACTGAGGATCTTTAAGGTTTAGTGTCTTGGAAACAAGGAACATAAAACATGAAAAAAAATTCTTTTTAAACACTTGAAAGGCTTCTCCTCATGTTCACCCTAGGCTCATTACTGCATCTCATAACCTGGGGACATACATCAAATGAAAGGGTGAGAAGAAGGCCCCGCAAGGGAAACACGTGAAACATTTTACATATGAACTTGAGATATATCAATAAAGTCATGAAAAGAACTTTAAGGCATGAAAATGAAATCATGAGGCATATCATAATAAAAATACAACTTTTTCATAACTTGAAGACGTGGCTACATCATTTCACATAGACAATCATGAACATATCACCAAGGTCCATCCCCAAGGTTTCATTTGAAAATTACCAAGGTTATTCACCAAGGTATCGTGAAAATTGTAATCTCTAGTGGTTACATCATTACCCAATGCATTGGAGCGCTATCAGGGCGCACCCTTAAATTTTCCTTTATTATCATGTGATACACATATATCATCATCAAATATTTCATAAATAACCCATATAGCATAAAATAAATGGGTTTAATTTCATAATCACAAAGTTTTAAAAACTGCTTTAAAGACATGATCTTTACGTCACTTTAAAACCCACAGAAAAGGAAGGTGGGTCTCATGTATGTAAATCCCAGAATTTAAAATAGAAAATTTTGGTATATATGTGAATACTCCTTTAGAAGAAAGATCTTTGAGTATTCACTTAATAATATAAAAGAACTTTAGAAAAAGAGAGATACATTTTGAGACGGAAATTCTGCAGCATAACGGCTATGTTATGAGGTTTTAGAAGACATTAAAAAGAGAGGGAAAATGGGTCAAACATTCATAAATGACCCATAAAACAATAGATGGACAGAATAAGAAGGATACATGATCATGTTAGTGGAATTTCAATGACATACCATTTGAAATGAAAAACATGGAAGGAAGAAAAAAATTAGATTTCTCTTATGAAAGTTCGACAGCCTAACGACGTTACTTAAACTTCAACAAAAATGATTGGAAAAGATCAAATAGGGTCTCTCATCATGTGAACATAAGAGTTCAGTATGATATATATAGTGATAATTCCCCAACATAATTAAAAAGGAACTTGAAAGACTTGACATGAAAGTAGAACTTCAAAACGAGAAGGGTGAAGAACCACTTAAAAATTCGGCAGCCTAACGACGCCACTTAAAACTTCAAAATACTGAATTGAAGAGATCAAATGGGGTATCTCATCATATGATCATAAAAGATCAGTATGATAAATTTAGAGATCATACCCCAACATAACAAAAAGGAACATGAAATACTTTACATGAAAATAGATCTTGAAAAAAATGAGAAGGGAGAAAGAATCTGTTACAAAAATTTCGGCAGCCTAACGGCGTCACTTAAAACTTCATAAAAAGAAATAATGAGAGTAATAGGGGATCTCTCATTATATGAACATGAAAATGGCAGTAATACGAGTATAAAATAATATCCTCTAACATAAGAACATGGAGCATAAAAGGAATGACATAAAAGAGATTACTTGAAATGAAAGAGAGAGGTCAGATCCCTTACCTTAAAACATAACTCTTAAAACTCAATGTTTGGGACCTTGAGGGCTTGGGGGAACCATGGGAGGACTCCTTGGGAGGTAATGAGGCCATAACTTCGTTGGGGGAGAGTGGGGAGTCGAATGTATGAGATTATGGCTTGGTATTTATAGGGGAAGTGAGGGGACAAGGCATTAATGGCAAAGGGACACCTCATTAGTGGTTTTGGAAAAACCATGGGCTTGCCCATGGTATTTTCCCATGGTATTTGCCACATGGGACACCTCATACCTTATCTCACTATTCATAATTCGAACATATTTATTACAAACTTAATACATCATTTAATGATGTCATTAAACACTAGTAACTTAACAACTGTATTTTCACTATTCATTGAAAATTCAACTTTCTCAGAATAATCCCAAAATTTCACCTTAACCAAATATCAATTCTCTGATTACAAATTATGAACTCCATTTTATAAAAATAATTTTCTAAATATTTTTAATTTAATTTTTAAATAAAAACACTATTCACCGAAAATTCATTTTTTCAGAAAAAACCCCAAAAATTACCATAGCATAATATCGGTGCTCTAAGTTCAAAAATTAAATCCGTTTTATAAAAATAATTATCTAAATATTTTTAATTAAATTGTTAATTAAAAAACACTATTCACCCGAAAAATCTAATACTTGAATAATAATTTATGAAACCGTTATTTAACCATTTTATTGAATCACATTACTTAATCAAGGTGCCTAGATTATATTAATACTTTATTTAAGTGAGATTACTAATCCATTTAGACCCATTACTAATCCTAATCATAAAATCACTATTCATTATTTACTATTCATCAAAAATCAAGTTGATCTTATTAGACTCTAAATTTCGTACTGAACATAATTGTAGAAGACCATTTTTCGAAAATCATTGCACATTTTTAATTATTTGAGGTTTACATAAACATATTTAAAATATCTTTTTTCTAAAATTCATCAAAAAATATGCATATTATATTTATCAGGTCATTTAAAAATTCATAAACTTCATCATAAGAAGAAATACCAATTTTTATTTAAAACAAAGGATTACACAAGGCAGTTATGGTCTCCTTACATAGCCCCTTATCACACCAGCATAGGACCTAAGTGTAAGGTGTGCTAAGGTGAGAGAATCTGAGGGAGGCTCGGCTAACATCGCACGAGTAGTAATTTCTATTAGTTTGAACTTCTCACAAAGGCGATTCCGTTCTAGCTTCACACGATGAAGTTCAGCTTGGGTTTGGTCCAGAGCAAATCCTAGTGGTGCTACCTCCTTCCCAAGTTCTGTTAGATGTGCTTCGATCGGTCCAAGACTACTGGGTGATGCCATCGAATCTTCTTTCTATAATAATTAACCAAGATTACTTGTATTTAGAGGCAATAAAAAAAACGTTTAGTTTCCAGCAGTCATATTGACCAATGGTCATATAACCGTCTAAACCCAACTGTCTCATTTTAATTATACTCATGTTATCAAATAAAACATTTTTGTTGCGTATAAAAAATAAAATAACACATGAAATTAGGAAACAAGATTTATTCAAAATTTTGGGTCGTTACAATCTTCCCCCCTTAAGAAATTGCGTCCTCGCAATTTTTAAAAATTGGGTTTTGAAATTTCATTGGAAGTCCCACATCGGAAAAGGATTCAGTAAAATTATTACCTTAAAAGAAATAAAGGGAAGTACAAAGGTCACCCGAGTTAACCCACACTAGGATTCCATGTAGGAAAACATGGACATGGAAGAAAAACAAAGGGTCAAGTTCTGGGGAAGAGTGATAGAGAACATGATTAGGAGAAAGTTAACCATAAGAAAATCCCAAACCTATGATGTGTGTAAACGGTCTTTGATTACCTAGTAGGAAACGTAAACCAACAAAGTTTTTGTTTTACGTTCCTTTTCATAATTTTGAGGAATTCATTTACAACATAAAACAAAAACATAAGAAAATATACCAATGTTCATGTAGAGTTTCATCCTTTAATAATTTTCTACCCAAAACTAATCTTTTCTCAAATTATGAGCATTCAAAACTACTTGGTCTCATCAAAACACAAGAATCATCTTCTAGAGAATCACATAATCCACAAAAGATTAACTATCTATTTCTTATATCTTTAAACATTATCCAAAAAACAGAAAGGGTAAGGTAAAACAACTCTTCAAAAAGAAAGAATCCCATAGGAATGGAAACTACTTTTAAATCATCAAAGTTCCATGGTATTACCCATAGTTCATCATTGACCATTCCATAAATAACGGTCATTAAGATTCCTCAAAATAAACCAAACTAATATTGAAACCCAAATACAAGAAGGATTTGATAACATAGTCTTCCTAAATAAACTTCATTGTTAATCTCCAAACAACATCAACCACTCATAACATCTTATAACAAAATTATCTAACCTAAACATATTTTACCCAAGATAGGTTAATCATTCATGTAAGTAACCTAAATTACTATAAGTCCACCTTAAATTCATCGATTCTTCAAAATATAAGTCAACCTTACTCCTCAATGAAAATACTGTAGTAATCTATTTACCTCTATCAAATATGGTTCCCAAAATAATGAACGTCTTCCAAAATAATAATCATCTTTTAATCCCCTAATCATCTCTGTCGTATTAATACGGTAATCGTAGCATTTCCTATCACATTTGTTGTTGGGACATGTTCTTCCATTTCCCGCCATTAACTAAGAATAGAAACTATAATTAGGGGCTTAAATACTTAGCCAATAATCATTAAAAGGAAACTATAAGCATAGAAGGATAAACTTATAGAAGGAAAGTATACCCTAACTTGTGATCCCCTAGGCTCTAATCTAGGTTATCCATGATCAGATCTTCTTATGTGAATCTTTATTTTGTTCCTTTAATAATGGTTCATACTAAGATTATGACTTTACCAAGCATATCCCCAGGGAGTGTCGTAACCAAGAGTGCAGCAAGGCCCGTTGTCGTGTACCAGTTCCCATTCGAGTCTAGCTCAAAGCGGTGTTTTCGGGTTTTACCCCTATATACATCTGTGCCAGAGCCACCTCTACCTGCTCATATCTAGACAGGGATGTATTTTCTTGGCAACCCATTACTCAATACTCACAAAAATACATGGAAGATTTCCTACATATAAACTTTTCTATAGGGTTCTTCCTAAAGTATTCATATCCTAATTTCCACAAATAACTAAACTATCCTTTGATACCAACTATAGCATCCCCTCTTTTTATAACATAACTTTCATTCCATTACACGAAACAAAGGATCTTTAAGGTTTAGTGTCTTGGAAACAAGGAACATAAAACATGAAACAAAAAAAACATTCTTCTTAAACACTTGAAAGGCTTCTCCTCATGTTCACCCTAGGCTCATTACTGCATCTCATAACCTAGGGACATACATCAAATGAAAGGGTGAGAAGAAGGCCCAGCAAGGGAAACAAGTGAAACATTTTACATATGAACTTGAGATACATCAATAAAGTCATGAAAAGAACTTTAAGGCATGAAAATGAAATCATGAGGCATATCATAATAAAAATAAAACTTTGTCATAACTTGAAGATGTGGCTACATCATTTAACATAGACAATCATGAACATATCACCAAGGTCCATCCCCAAGGTGTCATTTGATAATTACCAAGGTTATTCACCAAGGTATCGTGAAAATTTTAATCTCTAGTGGTTAAATCATTACCCAATGCATCGGAGTGTTATCAGGGCGCACCCTTAAATTTGACTTTATTATCATGTGAGCCACATATATAATCATCAAATATTTCATAAATAACCCATATAGCATAAAATAAATGGGTTTCATTTCATAATCACAACGTTTTAAAAACTGCTTTAAAGACATGATCTTTACGTCACTTTAAAACCCACAGAAAAGGAAGGTGGGTCTCATGTATGTAAATCCCAGAATTTAAAATATAACATTTTGGTATATATGTGAATACCCCTTTAGAATAAAGAGCTTTCAGTATTCACTTAATAATATAAAATAACTTTATAAAAAGAGAGAGACATTTTGAGACGGAAATTTTGCAGCATAACGGCTATGTTATGAGGTTTTAGAAGACATTAAAAAGAGAGGGAAAATGGGTCAAACAATCATAAATGACCCATAAAACATTATATGGACAGAATAAGAAGGATACATGATCATGGTAGTGAAATTTCAATGATATACCATTTCAAATGAAAAACATGGAAGGAAGACAAAAATTAGATTTCTCTTATGAAAGTTCGACAGCCTAACGGCGTTACTTAAACTTCAACAAAAATGATTTGAAAAGATCAAATAGGGTCTCTCATCATGTGAAAATAAGAGTTCAGTATGATAGATATAGAGATAATTCCCCAACATAATTAAAAAGGAACTTGAAAGACTTGACATGAAAGTAGAACTTCAAAACGAGAAGGGTGAAGAACCACTTAAAAATTCGGCAGCCTAACGGCGCCACTTAAAAATTCAAAATACTGAATTGAAGAGATAAAATGGGGTCTCTCATCATATGATCATAACAGATCAGTATGATAAATTTATAGATCATACCCCAACATAACAAAAAGTAACATGAAATACTTTACATGAAAATAGATCTTGAAAAAAATGAGAAGGGAGAAAGAATCTGTTACAAATATTTCGGCAGCCTAACGGCGTCACTTAAAACATCATAAAACGAAATAATGAGAGTAATAGGGGATCTCTCATTATATGAACATGAAAATGGCAGTAATATGAGTACAAAAGAATATCCTCCAACATAAGAACATGGAGCATAAAAGGAATGACATAAAAGAAATTACTTGAAATGAAAGAGAGAGGTCAGATCCCTTACCTTAAAACATAACTCTTAACACTCAATGTTTGGGACCTTGAGGGCTTGGGGGAACCATGAGAGGACTCCTTGGGAGGTAATGAGACCAGAACTTCGTTGGGGGAGAGTGGGGAGTCGAATGGATGAGAGGATGGCTTGGTATTTATAGGGAAAGTGAGGGGACAAGGCATTAATGGCAAAGGGACACCTCATTAGTGGTTTTGGAAAACCCATGGGCTTGCCCATGGTATTTGCCCATGGTATTTGCCACTTGGGACACCTCATACCTTATCTCACTATTCATAATTCGAACATATTTATTACAAACATAATACATCATTTAATGATGTCATTAAACACCCGTAACTTAAAAACTGTATTTTCACTATTCATCGAAAATTCAACTTTCTCAGAATAATCCCAAAATTTCACCTTAACCAAATATCAATGCTCTGATTACAAATATGAACTCCATTTTATAAAAACAATTTTCCAAATATTTTTAATTTAATTTTTAAATAAAAACGCTATTCACCGAAAATTCATTTTTTTCAGAAAAAACCCCAAAAATTACCATAGCATAATATCGGTGCTCTGAGTTCAAAAATGAAATCCGTTTTATAAAAATAATTATCTAAATATTTTTAATTAAATTGTTAATTGAAAAACACTATTCACATGAAAAAACTAATACTTGAATAATAATTTATGAAACCGTTATTTAACCATTTTATTGAATCACATTACTTAATCAAGGTGCCTAGATTATATTAATACTTTATTTAAGTGAGATTACTAATCCATTTGGACCCATTATTAATCCTAATCATAAAATCACTATTCATAATTTACTATTCATCAAAAATCAAGTTGATCTTATTAGACTCTAAATTTCGTACTGAACATAATTGTAGAAGACCATTTTTTGAAAATCATTACACATTTTTAATTATTTGAGGTTTACATAAACATTTTTAAAATATCTTTTTTCTAAAATTCATAAAAAAATATGCATATTATATTTATCAGGTCATTTAAAAATTCATAAACTTCATCATAAGAAGAAATACCAATTTTTATTTAAAACAAAGGATTACACTAGGCAGTTACAGTCTCCTTACATAGCCCCTTATCACACTAGCATAGGACCTAAGTGTAAGGTGTGCTAAGGTGAGAGAATCTGAGGGAGTCTCGGCTAACATCGCACGAGTAGTAATTTCTATTAGTTTGAACTTCTCGCAAAGGTGATTCCGTTCTAGCTTCACACGATGAAGTTCAGCTTGGGTTTTGTCCAGAGCAAAGCCCAGTGGTGTTACCTCCTTCTCAAGTTCTGTTAGATGGGCTTCGATCGGTCCAAGACTACTGGGTGACGCCATCGAATCTTCTTTCTATAATAATTAACCAAGATTACTTGTATTTAGAGGCAATAAACAAAACGTTTAGTTTCCAGCAGTCATATTGACCAATGGTCATATAACCGTCTAAACCCAACTGTCTCATTTTAATTATACTCATGTTATCAAATAAAACATTTTTGTTGAGTATAAAAAATAAAATTACACATGAAATTATGAAACAAGATTTATTCAAAATTTAGGGCCGTTACAATCTTCCCCCCTTAAGAAATTGCGTCCTTGCAATTTTTAAAAATTGGGTTTTGAAATTTCATTGGAAGTCCCACATCGGAAAAGGATTCAGTAAAATTATTACTTTAAAAGAAATAAAGGGAAGTACAAAGGTCACCCGAGTTAACCCACACTAGGATTCCATGTAGGAAAACATGGACATGGAAGAAAAACAAAGGGTCAAGTTCTGGGGAAGAGTGATAGAGAACATGATTAGGAGAAATTTAACCATAAGAAAATCCCAAACTTATGATGTGTGTAAACGGTCTTTGATTACCTAGTAGGAAACATAAACCAACAACGTTTTTGTTTTACGTTCCTTTTCATAATTTTGAGGAATTTGTTTACAACATAAAACAAAAACATAATAAAATATACCTATCTTCATGTAGAGTTTCATCCTTTAATAAGTTTCTACCCAAAACTAATCTTTTCTCCAACTATGAGCATTCAAAACTACTTGGTCTCATCAAAACACAAGAATCATCTTCTAGAGAATCACATAATCCACAAAATATTAACTATCTATTTCTTATATCTTTAAACATTATCCAAAAAACAGAAAGTATAAGGTAAAACAACTCTTCAAAAAGAAATAATCCCATAGGAATGGAAACTAATTTTAAATCTTCAAATTTCCATGGTATTACCCATAGTTCATCATTGACCATTCCATAAATAGCGGTCATTAAGATTCCTCAAAACAAACCAAACTAATATTGAAACCCAAATACAAGAAGGATTTGATAACATAGTCTTCCTAAATAAACTTCATTGTTAATCTCCAAACAACATCAACCACTCCTAACATCTTATAACAAAATTAGCTAACCTAAACATATTTTACCCAAGATAGGATAATCATTCATGTAAGTAACCTAAATTACTATAAGTCCTACTTAAATTCATCGATTCTTCAAAATATAAGTCAACCTTACTCCTCAATGAAAATACTGTAGTAATCTATTTACCTCGATAAAATATGGTTCCCAAAATAATTAACGTCTTCCAAAATAATTATCATCTTTTAATCCCCTAATCATCTCTGTCGTATTAATACGGTAATCGTAGCATTTCCTATCACATTTGTTGTTGGGACATGTTCTTCCATTTTCCGCCATTAACTAAGAATAGAAACTATAATTAGGGGCTTAAATACTTAGCCAATAATCATTAAAAGGAAACTATAAGCATAGAAGGATAAACTTATTGAAGGAAGGTATACCCTAACTTGTGATCCCCTAGGCTCCAATCTAGGTTATCCATGATCATATCTTCTTATGTGAATCTTTATTTTGTTCCTTTAATAATGGTTCATACTAAGATTATGACTTTACCAAGCATATCCCCCTGGAGTTTCGTAACCAAGAGTGCAGCAAGGCCCGTTGTCGTGTACCAGTTCCCGTTCGAGTCTAGCTCAAAGCGGTGTTTTCGGGTTTTACCCCTATGTACATCTGTGCCAGAGCCACCTCTACCTGCTCGTATCCAGACATGGATGTATTTTCTTGGCAACCCATTACTCAATACTCACAAAAATACCAGGAATATTTCCTATATATAAACTTTTTTATAGGGTTCTTCCTAAAGTTTTCATATCCTAATTTCCACAAATAACTAAACCATCCTTTGATACCAACTATAGCATCCCGTCTTTTTATCACATAACTGTCATTCCATTACACGAAACTAAGGATCTTTAAGGTTTAGTGTCTTGGAAACAAGGAACATAAAACATGAAACAAAAATAAACATTCTTCTTAAACAATTGAAAGGCTTCTCCTCATGTTCACCCTAGGCTCATTACTGCATCTCATAACCTGGGGACATACATCAAATGAAAGGGTGAGCAGAAGGCCCAACAAGGGAAACAAGTGAAACATTTTACATATGAACTCGAGATACATCAATAAAGTCATGAAAAGAACTTTAAGGCATGAAAATGAAATCATGAGGCATATCATAATAAAAATAAAACTTTTTCATAACTTGAAGATGTGGCTACATCATTTAACATAGACAATCATGAACATATCACTAAGGTCCATCCCCAAGGTGTCATTTGAAGATTACCAAGGTTATTCACCAAGGTATCGTGAAAATTGTAATCTCTAGTGGTTACATCATTACCCAATGCATTGGAGAACTATCAGGGCGCACACTTAAATGTTCCTTTATTATCATGTGAGCCACATATATAATCATCAAATATTTCATAAATAACCCATATAGCATAAAATAAATGGGTTTCATTTCATAATCACAACGTTTTAAAAACTGCTTTAAAGACATGATCTTTACGTCACTTTAAAACCCACAGAAAAGGAAGGTGGGTCTCATGTATGTAAATCCCAGAATTTAAAATAGAACATTTTGGTATATATGTGAATACCCCTTTAGAAGAAATATCTTTGAGTATTCAATTAATAATATAAAAGAACTTTAGCAAAAGAGAGAGACATTTTGAGACGGATATTCTGCAGCATAACGGCTATGTTATGAGGTTTTAGAAGACATTAAAAAGAGAGGGAAAATGGGTCAAACATTCATAAAAGACCCATAAAACAGTAGATGAAAAGAATAAGAAGGATATATGATCATGGTAGTGAAATTTCAATGACATAACATTTGAAATGAAAAACATGGAAGGAAGACAAAAATTAGATTTCTCTTATGAAAGTTCGACAGCCTAACGACGTTACTTAAACTTCAACAAAAATGATTTGAAAAGATCAAATAGGGTCTCTCATCATGTGAAAATAAGATTTCAGTATGATAGATATAGAGATAATTACCCAACATTATTAAAAAGGAACTTGAAAGACTTGACATGAAAGTAGAACTTCAAAACGAGAAGGGTGAAGAACCACTTAAAAATTCGGCAACCTAACGACGCCACTTAAAACTTCAAAATACTGAATTGAAGAGATCAAATGGGGTCTCTCAACATATGATCATAAAAGATCAGTATGATAAATTTAGAGATCATACCAAAACATAACAAAAAGGAACATGAAATACTTTATATGAAAATAGATCTTGAAAAAAATGAGAAGGGAGAAAGAATCTGTTACAAAACATTCGGCAGCCTAACGGCGTCACTTAAAACTTCATAAAACGAAATAATGAGAGTAAGAGGGGATCTCTCATTATATGAACATAAAAATGGCAGTAAGAGGAGTATAAAAGAATATCCTCCAACATAAGAACATGGAGCATAAAAGGAATGACATAATAGAGATTACTTGAAATGAAAGAGAGAGGTCAGATCCCTTACCTTAAAACATAACTCTTAAAACTCAAAGTTTGGGACCTTGAGGGCTTCGGGGCACCATGGGAGGACTCCTTGGGAGGGAATGAGACCAGAACTTCGTTGGGGGAGAGTGGGGAGTCGAATGGATGAGAGGATGGCTTGGTATTTATAGGGAAAGTGAGGGGACAAGGCATTAATGGCAAAGGGACACCTCATTAGTGGTTTTGGAAAAACCATGGGCTTGCCCATGGTATTTGCCCATGGTATTTGCCACTTGGGACACCTCATACCTTATCTCACTATTCATAATTCGAACATATTGATTACAAACTTAATAAATCATTTAATGATGTCATTAAACACCCGTAACTTAAAAACTGTATTTTCACTATTCATCGAAAATTCAACTTTCTCAGAATAATCCCAAAAATTCACCTTAACCAAATATCAATGCTCTGATTAAAAATATGAACTCCATTTTATAAAAATAATATTCTAAACATTTTTAATTTAATTTTTAAATAAAAACTCTATTCACCAAAAATTCATTTTTTTCAGAAAAAACCCCAAAAATTACCATAGCATAATATCGGTGCTCTGAGTTCAAAAATGAAATCCGTTTTATTAAAATAATTATCTAAATATTTGTAATTAAATTGTTTATTAAAAAACACTATTCACCTGAAAAAACTAATACTTGAATAATAATTTATGAAACCGTTATTTAACCATTTTATTGAATCACATTACTTAATCAAGGTGCCTAGATTATATTAATACTTTATTTAAGTGAGATTACTAATCCATTTGGACTCATTACTAATCCTTATCATAAAATCACTATTCATAATTTACTATTCATCAAAAATCAAGTTGATCTTATTAGACTCTAAATTTCGTACTGAACATAATTGTAGAAGACCATTTTTTGAAAATCATTACACATTTTTAATTATTTGAGGTTTACATAAACATATTTAAAATATCTTTTTTCTAAAATTCATCAAAAAATATGCATATTATATTTATCAGGTCATTTAAAAATTCATAAACTTCATCATAAGAAGAAATACCAATTTTTATTTAAAAAAAAGGATTACACAAGGCAGTTACGGTCTCCTTACATAGCCCCTTATCACACCAGCATAGGACCTAAGTGTAAGGTGTGCTAAGGTGAGAGAATCTGAGGGAGGCTCGGCTAACATCACACGAGCAGTAATTTCTATTAGTTTGAACTTCTCGCAAAGGCGATTCCGTTCTAGCTTCACACGATGAAGTTCGGCTTGGGTTTGGTCCAGAGCAAAGCCTAGTGGTGCTACCTCCTTCCCAAGTTCTGTTAGATGGGCTTCGATCGGTCCAAGACTACTAGGTGACGCCATCGAATCATCTTTCTATAATAATTAACCAAGATTACTTGTATTTAGAGGCAATAAACAAAACGTTTAGTTTCCAGTGGTCATATTGACCAATGGTCATATAACCGTCTAAACCCAACTGTCTCATTTTAATTATACTCATGTTATCAAATAAAACATTTTTGTTGAGTATAAAAATTAAAATAACACATTAAATTAGGAAACAAGATTTATTCAAAATTTCGGGACGTTACATCTATTTATTATGAGAAACTTATTCCCACATGGATCATTTTCATTGATTACCTTATGATTCATGTGTTATGAACATGAAATGTTTATTCCGTGTCTCAATATTATGATATTTGATATTCAAGGTATGATTTTTAAATTTCATTTTCATATTCTCATTCCCTTATGTTTATATTTTTCTTATGTATCCCCCTTGTTTACCATTACAGAGTATATAAGATCAACCATTAATGTGATTCCTTTCACCAGGTTATTAATATATGTTTTTTTATTTTATTTGTCTGTGAAGGGTGGTAAATATAAAGAACTTAGTGGGATATGGTGTAATTGACCTATGAACCAGTTTTTTTATGATTCCATGTTTTTAAAGGCATAATAATATTATTTTCCTCAAACACATGTTTGCGAGATGTAATGAATATTCCTCAAAAAATATTTAATTTCTATGTATGAAGAGATTCAGTCACTATAGTTGGTATCAAAGGAAAGGATTATTTAACCATTTTATACTATAATGAGAACCCCTTAGTGAGATCTCTAATGACATTTCTATATATAAGTATAAGGATTATACAAAGTATAGGAAAATGTAATGTAAATATGCTAATGAATAAAAATATTGGTTTCCTAGAAATTACATAACTTTACTAATAATATAAGTTGTTGTGGATTTGAAATAGAGGTACATAAGGGTAATAAATCTGAAAATGGAACATTGAGTTGAATTCAATTGTCACATGGTGAACTACAACAAGGCTTTCTTTACACCACTTTTGAAACACTTGAGTGATATGTTGTGGAAATTCCAAAACTTATTACGAACCATCATAGATGATTTAAATAGATTATTACTATAAATGACATTGGATAAACCCATGGTAACATAAATTATAAAGAATGTATCTTGATTTAGAAACCATATAACTGATATTTTCCTGACCATTTGTTTTTCTAACTTGACTAGTGATTCTCACATTGTGATTTTTGATTTTATTAAATGGAGGGAAACTGAAGGGATTGGGTTAACATGGAATGTGATAGAAAATTTAATGATTAGAATCCAAATGGTATGATGACTTGAGTAATGTTAAATTTGATTATTCCTAATCATTTACCTCAGATCATGATTTAAAATGTGCACCATAATAAACTCATGGAGTCACCAAAGTAGAGAAGGATATTGTTTATTTATATTTCATGTAGTATAGACAATGTAGAAAAGAATATTAATTTTTTATATATCAATATTTATGAGGAACCACTAATGGAAATATATCATAGGTTTGAGGTGATTTTTTGGCTGTAGAAAATAAGGAAACAAAGTAAATATATAAGGCCCCAGCCTTAAACCTTACTTAATATTGAAATAAATGAGTAATTCACATTGAGGATCTTTTCAGGTTTAGAGTTTTAGAGAATTAGGACATAACTATTACATCTCAAAATATTACAAAGTAGTCGCTTCTACTAAATATCCATAAAATAAAAACTCTTAAAAAGAAACATGTATAGTTCCATGTTTTAGGTAGCATGACTTTCCCTTGATCCCATCCTTGACCCTATTCCACGCTAAGTCCTGTGAAAAACATTTCAAAAACTTGGGATGAGCATAAGAAGCTCAGTAAGGGATACACAAAGAATGAAAACTGTTAGTTTTTCAAAACAACAAGAAAATAATGAATACATTATCAATGTAATACTTATCACCTTCATGAAGTAGTAAAAACTCTTCACTGAAAAAAAAATATCATTACTTACCTTTTTGTAACCAAAGGATTACCATAAAACCGATATAAAGAACACATAACATATATAAAGGTAACTTTGGACATAAACATACTTAAGTGGAATAACCATACGGTCGACTCCCACACATATCACTTAATGGAATAGCCATACGGCCAATTTCCATACATACTTAATGGAATAGCCATACGGCCGACTTCCATACCCAATGCATTGGAGGTTATAACGTAACCACCCATCCTGGTATTCACGGCACCACCCGTCATATGGTTTATAACGTAACCACCCGTTAAAATGTCCAAGTACCAATATAAAATCATAAAACATAAAACCAATATAAAGGAATGATAACATTTCCACATCACAATATATCATAATAGAATCCTTTATCAAAACCATTTTCAAAACCATTTAAAACATTTAATAAAGAGATTTTTGAATCAAAGTGTCCCATACCACCTTGAAGCTTAAAATTTTAAACCATTAATATCCATATCAATAAATCCTTAAAACCATTTTGAAAACATGGATATTAATAAGAACAAATAATTAAAACATTTAAAACGATATTTTGGTTAAAGGGGTTTTACCAAAATTAGAGACACTTGAATACAATAATTGAGGAGTAACATTTATTCAGAACTTTATAATATCATGAGAATAAATGGATTCATGATATAATTCTCCAATGGACAGTATATACACCATATAAGAGTGAATTGGTGCATAACAACAATGAACCCTCAATAGAAATGTCAAATGTGATGAAATCCCTTATAAAGAAGGTATCCTTAAATTAAGGACAAATCAATCTCAAAAATATGTGTGACAAATATAAATAAATCCAATATAAGTGGACATTAAGTGTAAAACAATAAAAGGTCATTCACACATATTCAATGGATGACACATTCAATGACTACACATTGAACCCAAAGAAATCGAAATTGGGTTAAAAAGTTCCCTTGACAGCCTAACGACATCACATCAAAATGAGTTGATGAGAGATAAAAAGTGTATCTCATCACTTGGACATAAAATTTACATCAATAAGGATATATGAGAACATATCCCAACATAACAATATGTAAATTAAAAGACCAAACAAAAGAAGTCTTTTAAAAAAGAGGAGGGTGAAAGGTTCCCTTACTGACTTGGGTATCTTTCAAAACATACACCCCATGAAAGAAGGACAATAGATCATTGATGTAAATACTCATAAACGAAATTATATTACACAAAGAGTAGAATAATGGGCAGTACATACACCACTCAAAGGAATTTGTGGCAAATGTAGCATAAATATCACGGGAATAAAAGTGAGATAAAAAATCCCTTACGAAAATTCGGCAGCCTAACGGCGCCACTCAAAACATCCAAAATGGATTGATGAGAGAGAATAGGGTCTCTCATCACATGAAAATAAAAATTACAGTTTGATTAATATAAATGAACATCCCAATAACAATAAAGATGAGCTTTAAAAGGAATGACATAAAAGAGTGTACTTAAAAAGAAAGAGAGGTGTAGGATCCCTTACCTCGGGTCCGACTTGACTCGATCATTCTTTAACGTCCTGAATAATAAACTTGAGTTAATTTATACTTCCTTAAGAACATTTTTCAAGTTAATTATTCTTTTTTATATCACTTATTACCAAGTCATAAACATTATGTCATCATTTAAGTTAATAATATTTTCTTTTCCGATATTTTGGTTCTTAAGTCGAAAGTGGACTTCTTACAATTACATGTTGTTCGTGTGGCCAAATGTTTATTATATCCAGAATTGTATTAATGATGTAGATATCATATATAATATCATAGTTACATCCTTTATACGTCCCACATATGGTATTTAACGAATCAAATCACTTTGAGGGGGCGGTAGTCCGCACTTCCTTAAATGAAGATATCGCGTTTACCCATAATGGAAACCATAAAGGTAATCCACAAATAAAAAAATAAAGAATATTAAGTAAAGAATAAACATATTATATATCATATATAATAATAGTTACATCATAATTTCCACCTTTGAAGGTGTTAGGTGAGTATTGAACAATCATCGTTTCGGGAGGCAGAATTTCGCCATCCACGGAAACCGTATGTTCTTTAACCATTTGTTGTAGTTGTGTGAGAGTTTAGCTCTAATAAATGTTATAACAACATCCTAGTATATTGAAGATACTGTTGTTGTTACAAAATAAGTAAATAAAAAGAGTTTAGGGGGTTGGAGAAGCAAAATAAAACAAATGAACATGAGAGAATGAATTACCTTTAAAAGTGTAACTTCTTTTGATTTGAGCCTAAAGGATTCCTTTGAAAGGATTCTGCCCAAAGGGAATCCTCTAGGATTAGGAGAGGTATGTGGAGAGAGTAAATGGGCAGGGTTTGGCCGAGCCAAAGGCTTGAGGAGTGTGTGAAATGTGGTAGAGGTGGGGGCCTTTTATAAGAGGAGAGGAGGGGCACTTTTGGAAAGTAAGAAATATTACTTTATTTGAAAATGTGTTTCGGTTTTAAAAGTTCCCACATTGATATAATTCGTGGATAAGGTGATAAGGTTTCGAAATCCACCCATCCAATTGGTTTTGGACATGTGTAGTTCATATATTTTACATTATCTTTCTATTTTATTTAAATCGTCAAATAATGATGTCATCGCTGTATCATTATTATGTCATAAATAATTTATTATATTTAATGTCTAAAAATTATAAAAAAATTACTATGATGTAGGAAATCTTTTTATCTTTCCAATGACTATTTATAATCAAAATTTTGACTTGTGTAACCCCACTTAAAAACTGTTTCAATAAAACGACTCATGTTTGTGTCATTTTTACTTTTACATTAAATAAAAAGTTATTTATGTCATTTCCCAACCAAAGTGGATACATGGGGTCCCCAAGTTGACCCATGGCTTGTCTTGGTCGGCCATGAAAAAACCAATGAGGGTAGGACATGTGTCAAGATCATCTCATTTTATTAAATCATTATTTTTACCTTAAACTACACTAATTACCACTAATCGCGATTAAAACTTAATAAGTTACTATTCACCAAAAAATTAATTTTATCCCATTGAACCACATTTTACTTCTTAATGACAACCATGTATGTCAGATTTTTGAAATTCAAAACATAAAGATGGCAAAATTTCATTTAAACGGAAAAATCAGTTTTTATAAGTACCACTTAGTAGTTTCACTATTCATCAAAAATTGAAGTTTTTCAGAAAAATCCCAAAAATTCACCATAAGCTATATTTGATATTCTGAATTCAAAAATGAAGCCTATTTTAAAAAATTCAAAACATATAAGTCACATTAATTAATTTAATAATTAATTCCCGCTGTCAAAGAAAATAGCGTGTTTTTATGAAACAATAAGTATCAAAAGATTGACACTAGTTTAAGTCTGATTTCAAAGTGAAATTAATTCCAACGTCCACTATTGGATTTAATGGTAAAAATATATTCTAATTTCACTTTAAAGACAATTCAAAGGATAATCTAGTCATATAAATAAATTATATTAAAAAGAGGTTTTGAATTAAAATACAACATTTTTCACTATTCATTAAAAAATGAACTTTATCAGAAAAATACCAAAAATTTACACAAAGTAAAATTTAATGTCCCGATTATAAAGAAGAGTTTTATTTGGTCAAAAAGAATGTATAAGATTGATCAAAACTATATTTAATGACAGTTCTCCATTAAAAGGCGATAAGTGAACCTTTAGTGAAAACTAAGGCATATACGCCTAAAATTGAATTCTTTCCGTATTTTTAAGCCTTTAGATTTTATTGGATAAATGTGAAAACATTAAAAAACATATATAATCATATTTTAGTTATTTCTATCCATTCCTGCCAATACAACAGCTACATGTTAACTACCATTTGAAATAATATTATTTTATTATTAGAGTGCAACGTAAGATTCCCAAGAAACTCGTTGTTGTGTGTTGGGTACGCCATCGAGCATAGCGTCCTCTTTAAAGTCATATTAATATTTTACACAAAAATATGGATAAATATGAAAATGTCATATTCTTTATTTACCCGGGGTGTTACATCCTTCCCCCCTTTTGGGAATTGCGTCCTCGCAATTTTAAAATTGCGCTTAGAAACATCCTTGAAAGTCCCATATCGGAACAAAAGTCGGTAAAACAAACAATTTAAAATAAAGAGAGATAAGTAAAAAGGTCACCCGAGTTAACCCATACTAGGATTCCAAGTATGAAAATATGGACATGGAGGAAAAAACAAAGGGTCATGTTCTGATGGAAAGTGATAGAAAACATGTTTAGGAGAAAGTTAACCACGATAAAATCACAAACTCGTGATGGGTTAAACGGTATTCTATTCCCCAGTAGGAAAAGTTAATAGACAAAATTTTTGTTTTAAGTTACTTTTTATTGAGGAATTTATTCATAAGGAAACATAATCACTTATCATATTGACTTTCAACTTTTATTAGATTCCTTACACAAACTCATATTTTCTCCAAAAGACGAGTATTTAGGAAGACTTGTTCACATTAAGAGTACTATAATCAACTTCTAGAGAATCACCTAATCCACAAAAGAGAACTATATACTTCCCATGTATTTAGACTTTAACCAAAACCAAAACCAAAAAGGCTAGTACAGGATCAGATAATTCAGAAAAGGATAACCCTTTATAAAAGGAAAATCTATTCTTAATCTCCAAAATTTGTCCAACAAAACCCAAAGTTCAACGAGGACCATTCTATAATCAATTTGTCCATAAAATTCTTCAAAGTAAACCAATATAAGATTGAAACCCAAATATTTTAAGGATTTAGTCGCATAGTCTTCCAAGATAAATCGTAACATTTATCTCCAAACAATATCAGTTGCTCCTAAAGTCTCGTTTTGAAAAGTAATTAACCTAATCACATATCCTCCATGATAGTTTAATCATTTTCATAAATAACCCAAAATCAACGTACTCTTAATTCATAAAATCATATAACTAAAAATAATTAGTCAAACTAACCAGGGACTTCACGTAGTCCAGTGGTAGGAGATAAATACAAGTCGCACTTTGGTTGTGGGTTCGATTCCCGCAGCTTTGTCCGATGCGACGGGTTGTCACACGGTCTATGTGTTGTCCTTTTTCCAAAACTATATAATTCTTAAAACATCCCCCAAAACGAGATAAAATCTTCAAAAATAAACATAACATATTTTAACCTCAAGTTTATCTCATTCCTTTAATTTTCCATCATATCATAGAGTAACCCATAATTACCTAAAAAGTAAGGATCATATAAACCCTAATGGTTACCTTAATAATTATTACCTGAATTTCCACATCGAGTTGGCCATCTCATACATGATGCATTAGAGAACTCACCAAGGTTGAAGTGGTTGATCATGAATCCTTGATAGTTGGTTTAGAACAACCATGATATTCCTCATTGAATCCCCCATCTCATCCAGTCTCTTAATCAGAGAACCACCATAGTTTCCTTCAAACCCATTGTCAATTTGGTGCCTGCTAGATCCAGCCATTTACTAAAACCAAAAAGGTCAGTGTGAGTATATCAACATAACCATCATGTACTAATGAGGAAGGTAAACACTAAGATACACTTACTCATTCACTTTATCTAAAACTAGGACTCTTTCTAAAATCCTAACCATTATGGTAATGTCACTTGTGCTTAGAGAATACCCTAACCTCTAAAGTTATCTAAAATGTCCTCTGATACCAACTATAAGGCCCCGACCTTAAACCTTACTTAATATTGAATTAAATGAGTAATTCACATTGAGGATCTTTTCAGGTTTAGAGTTTTAGAGAATTAGGACATAACTATTACATCTCAAAAGATTACAAAGTAGTCGCTTCTACTAAATATCCATAAAAAAAACTCTTAAAAAGAAACATGTATAGTTCCATGTTTTAGGTAGCATGACTTTCCCTTGATCCCATCCTTGACCCTATTCCACGCAAAGTCCTGTGAAAAACAATTCAAAAACTTGGGATGAGCATAAGAAGTTCTGTAAGGGATACACAAAGAATGAAAACTGTTAGTTTTTCAAAACAACAAGTAAACCATGAATACATTATCAATGTAATACTTATCACCTTCATGAAGTAGTAAAAACTCTTCACTGAAAAAAAATATCATTACTTACCTTTTTGTAACCAAAGGATTACCATAAAACCCATATAAAGAACACATAACATATATAAAGGTAACTTTGGACATAAACATACTTAAGTGGAATAACCATATGGTCGACTCCCACACATATCACTTAATGGAATAGACATACGGCCAATTTCCATACATACTTATTGGAATAGCCATACGGCCGACTTCAATACCCAATGCATTGGAGGTTATAACGTAACCAGCCGTCCTGGTATTCATGGCACCACCCGTCATATGGTTTATAACGTAACCACCTGTTAAAATGTCCAAGTACCAATATAAAATCATAAAACATAAAATAAATATAAAGGAATGATAACATTTCCACATCACAATATATCATAATAGAATCCTTTATCAAAACCATTTTCAAAACCATTTAAAACATTTAATAAAGAGATTTTTGAATCAAAGTGTCCCATACCACCTTGAAGCTTAAAATTTTAAACCATTAATATCCATATAAAAAAATCCTTAAAACCATTTTGAAAACATGGATATTAATAAGAACAAATAATTAAAACATTTAAAACGATATTTTGGTTAAAGGGGTTTTACCAAAATTAGAGACACTGGAATACAATAATTGAGGAGTAACATTTATTCAGAACTTTATAATATCATGAGAATAAATGGATTCATGATATAATTCTCCAAAGGACAGTATATACGCCATATAAGAGTGAATTGGTGCATAACAACAATGAACACTCAATAGAAATGTCAAATGTGATCAAATCCCTTATAAAGAAGGTATCCTTAAATTAAGGACAAATCAATCTCAAAAATATGTGTGACAAATATAAATACACCCAATATAAGTGGATATTAAGTGTAAAAAAATAAAAGGTCATTCACACATATTAAATGGATGACACATTCAATGACTACATGTTGAACCCAAAGAAATCGAAATTGGGTTAAAAAGTTCCCTTGACAGCCTAACGGCATCACATCAAAATGAGTTGATGAGAGATAAAAAGTGTATCTCATCACTTGGACATAAAATTTACATCAATAAGGATATATGAGAACATATCCAAACATAACAATATGTCAATTAAAAGACCAAACCAAATAAGTCTTTTAAAAAAGAGGAGGGTGAAAGGTTCCCTTACCGACTTGGGTATCTTTCAAAACATACACCCCATGAAAGAAGGACAATAGATCATTGATGTAAATACTCATAAACGAAATTATATTACACAAAGAGTAGAATAATGGACAGTACTTAGACCACTCAAAGGAATTTGTGGAAAATGTAGCATAAATCTCACGAGAATAAAAGTGAGATGAAAAATCCCTTACGAAAATTCGGCAGCCTAACGGCGCCACTCAAAACATCCAAAATGGATTGATGAGAGAGAATAGGGTCTCTCATCACATGAAAATAAAAATTACAGTATGATTAATATAAAATAACATCCCAATAACAATAAAGATGATCTTTAAAAGGAATGACATAAAAGAGTGTACTTAAAAAGAATGAGAGGTGTAGGATCCCTTACCTCGGGTCCGACTTGACTCGATCATTCTTTAACGTCCTGAATAATAAACTTGAGTTAATTTATACTTCCTTAAGAACCTTTTTCAAGTTCATTATTCATTTTTATATCACTTATTACCAAGTCATAAACATTATGTCATCATTTAAGTTAATAATATTTTCTTTGCCGATATTTTGGTTCTTAAGTCGAAAGTGGACTTCTTACAATTACATGTTGTTCGTGTGGCCAAATGTTCATTATATCCAAAATTGTATTAATGATTTAGATATCATATATAATATCATAGTTCCATCCTTTATACGTCCCACATATCGTATTTAACGAATCAAATCACTTTGAGGGGGCGGTAGTCCGCACTTCCTTAAATGAAGATATCGCGTTTACCCATAATGGAAACCATAAAGGTAATCCAAAAATAAAAAAATACAGAAGATTAAGTAAAGAATAAACATATTATATATAATATATAAAAATAGTGACATCATAATGGCCACCTTTGTAGGTGTTAGGTGAGTATTGAACAATCATCGTTTCGGGAGGCATAATTTCGCCATCCACGGAAAACGTATGTTCTTTAACCATTTGATGTAGTTGTGTGAGAGTGTAGCTCGAATAAATCTTATAACAACATACTAGTATATTGAAGATACTGTTTTTGTTACAAAAGAAGTAAATAAAAAGAGTTTAGGGGGTTGGAGAAGCAAAATAAAACAAATGAACATGAGAGAATGAATTACCTTTAAAAGTGTAACTTCTTTTGATTTGAGCCTAAAGGCTTCCTTTGAAAGGATTCTGCCCAAAGGGAATCCTCTAGGATGAGTAGAGGTATGTGGAGAGAGTAAATGGGCAGGGTTTGGCCGAGCCAAAGGCTTGAGGAGTGTGTGAAATGTGGTAGAGGTGGGGGCCTTTTATAAGAGGAGAGGAGGGGCACTTTTGGAAAGTAAGAAATATTACTTTATTTGAAAATGTGTTTCGGTTTTAAAAGTTCCCACATTGATAAAATTCGTGGATAAGGTGATAAGGTTTCGAAATCCACCCATCCAATTGGTTTTGGACGTGTGTAGTTCATAGATTTTACATTATCTTTCTATTTTATTTAAATCGTCAAATAATGATGTCATCGCTGCATCATTATTATATCATAAATAATTTATTTTATTTAATGTCTAAAAATTATAAAAAAATTACTATGATTTAGGAAATATTTTTAGCATTCCAATGACTATTTATAATCAAAATTTGTACTTGTGTAACCCCACTTAAAAACTTTTTCAATAAAACAACTCATGTTTGTGTCATTTTTACTTTTACATTAAATAAAAAGTTATTTATGTCATTTCCCAACCAAAGTGGATCCATGGGGTCCCCAAGTTGACCCATGGCTTGTCTTGGTCGGCCATGACACAACCAATGAGGGTAGGACATGTTTCAAGCTCATCTCATTTTATTAAAGCATTATTTTTACCTTAAACTACACTAATTACCACTAATCGCGATTAAAACTTAATAAGTTACTATTCACCAAAAAATTATTTTTATCCCATTGAACCACATTTTACTTCTTAATGACAACCATGTATGTCGGATTTTTGAAATTCAAAACATAAAGATCGCAAAATTTCATTTAAACGGAAAAATCAGTTTTTATAAGTACCACTTAGTAGTTTCACTATTCATCAAAAATTGAAGTTTTTCAGAAAAATCCCAAAAATTCACCATAAGCTATATTAGATATTCTGAATTCAAAAATGAAGCCTATTTTACAAAATTCAAAACATATAAGTCACATTAATTAATTTAATAATTAATTCCCGCTGTCAAAGCAAATAGCGTGTTTTTATGAAACAATAAGTATCAAAAGATTGACACTAGTTTAAGTCTGATTTCAAAGTGAAATTAATTCCAATGACCACTATTGGATTTAATGGTAAAAATATATTCTAATTTCACTTTAAAGCCAATTAAAAGGAAAATCTAATCATATAAATAAATTATATTAAAAAGAGGTTTTGATTTAAAATACAACATTTTTCACTATTCATTAAAAAATGAACTTTATCAGAAAAATACCAAAAATTTACACAAAGTAAAATTTAATGTCCCGATTCTAAATAAGAGTTTTATTTGGTCCAAAAGAATGTATAAGATTGATCAAAACTATATTTAATGACAGTTATCCATTAAAAGGCAATAAGTGAACCTTTAGTGAAAACTAGGGCATATACGCCTAAAATTGAATTCATTCCGTATTTTTAAGCCTTTAGCTTTTATTGGATAAGTGTAAAAACATTAAAAAACATTTATAATCATATTTTAGTTATTTCTATCCATTCCCGCCAATACAACGGCTACATGTTAACTACCATTTGAAATAATATTATTTTATTATTAGAGTGCAACGTAAGATTTCCAAGAAACTCGTTGTTGCGTGTTGGGTACGCCATCGAGAATAGCGTCCCCTTTAAATTCATATTAATATTTTACACAAAAATATGGATAAATATGAAAATGTCATATTCTTTATTTACCTGGGGTGTTACAAAATCATTAGAAAAAAATTCACAAATAGTTAACACAATGGTTCAGAATAATGATCTCCCTAAGGTACCATCAACTTTTGAATGTTTTAAATGCGTAAAGTATGGACATTAAGAAATTATATGTCCTAATAAGAAAGATTGTGAATATAATCATCATGGTTTTATGTGTAATGGTTTCATATTGATGATAAATAGTTTGTAAATGACATATTAATGGAAATATATATTAAGTAATAAAATGATGAAGTAAAATTCATGGATTATGTATGAGTTTTAATAATTAAAATTTTTATGTATTGGAATTAAATAATTAGAAAATATAATAGAGGGGTTTTAGTAGAATTATTTTATTCTGTATAAGCTAGATTATGTTGAATACTATTAATTAACTATATGATGTCAAGAAAATGTGATTCTAGACATGAATAAGAAATTTCATTGTTAATTAATACCTTATAACTAATTAATTATTTGATTAAAAATTGGTTTCATATATCATTATTGAGTTTAAATCATTTTTAGATTTAATGAATATATTAAATAATAATTGTTTTATATATGGACGGAGGAAGAATGTATGTTATCAATATGGTTTTATGGTAAATCATGATATTACCAAGTTTCAAGGGAGTAAATGATGAAGTCATTCACATATTTGGTATATGAAAATAAAGATCCACTTTACCATATATGCATGATTAATATTATGAATATTCTATGAAATTTGGTGACATTATTTTTAAATATTAATCATTTAAGGGTTATAATGTTAACCATTTGTGAAATTGTTTGTTTTCATCCATGGATGAGGTTTTAGTGACTAATATACTATTTCACTATATGATGATTTTACATGCTGGATAAAAAGTGTTAATCATTTATTAACTAGAGATAAAATGAGTGAAATTTAATTATTTTATAGATTTTATTTAGTTCATGAGACATGAAAACAAATTAATCTCATAGAGTTATAGATGAAGTGGAAATTTATCAAGACAAAAATAATGGATGAAATTGTTCTTATGATATAAAAATATATTATGTATGTATATTTTCATACATTCTTAGTAATATATAGAAAAGGTACTCCATAAAATTAGAAAAATGATCTTGGAATAAATTTTTTTCATGCCATCCTCCATTTTTTGATATAAATGACCTTTTTAAAGCCTTATTACTTTGTCTATTTGTGGTCTTTAACATTATTTATATCACCCAAATTATTTTTATCAATGTTCTCTATCACTCTCCATTAGTATTTGGTTCCCATTTTTCTTTTATAGGCCCATGTATTCACATACCACCCATGATATCTCATTTGGAAACATAGTATGAGTTATTCCTGATGAATACCACAAACCGCTTTCTCTCTTTAAAGAATATGTTTTATTATCCTTTTTTTATGATGAGGGTTTCTATGAAATAATACTCAAATGATAAACCTTTGATGAAAGTGAATAATTTTGATTGAAAATTAATTTTAAGGGGTGTAGAAAGTAGAAACCATATATTTTATGAAATATTTTTTCAAATGAATTTAATATTTTTAGTATGTTATGTTACATGAATTACTGGGTTTATCTTGAGTTACATGAAATAATATGTTTGTGTTGTCTCCCACAGAATACCGAGTTCATCTTGCATTACACGAAACACCAAGATTAAAAGAAATGCATCATACTATTAAAACCTCAATATTTAATATGATAGATATCAAATAGCTGTTTTAATGATGGGTATTAATATGACTAACTAAAATATGAAAATATATCATTTAAATAGGTATATATAATTAATTATTTTGTTAATAATTATTTAGAAATTTAAATAATATTTTTTGAAATTAAATGTAATCCTTTTATGAAAAAATAATTTTATGGACAAAAAATGTGTTTTAAATAAATAGATTCAAAATAATTACTTATTTTCAATTATTTTACTGAAATTTATATATTTTAAATTTAATCAATTACTTAAAATGAATCTATTATGTTTTATATGCAAGTGTTAAGAACAAATCCAATTTTATAATTAATAATATATTTTCTAGAAAACTAATATATCGCCTTAGCATAGTTATTTTGAAAATAATTTTTTCAAATGGAAAAAATGAGTTGATAAAAAAATTAATTATTGAATAAATTAATTATAAATTATGTTAGTTTATAATTTTTGAATTATTCAGAAAAGATTAATCTTTTTATAAATTTTGTAAAATAATGAATTTTAATTGAAAACAACCTTTTCATTTAATTCATTTATATAGATAAATTAAATTTTATATTTGTTTTAATGTAAATTTAGTTAAATTAAATATATAGTAATCAAATTTAGGTCATTTAATTCAATTTCATATATAATTTTTTATAAAAACATTGCGATCTTCTAAAAAGTTTCTCTTTAGAACCACACAATCATGCCGCATTTTCAAGATTAATTTAAAATTACATTTTAAAATTATGTGATTGAAATATGAGAAATATATTTTACATTTTTAATAATCACAAGTTGTATTGTCTAATAAGATCCACTTAATTTTTCGACAAAAATAAATAGAAAACCATATAATTATTATTTTTCACGGTTATGATGAAAATGGGTTTACTCGTAGTAAAACTAAAATGATACTGGTTTAAATGATGTTTAAGAACATATAAATTATTATTTATGGCTCTATTTATACTTTATAATTTCTATGGATCTAATTTTAGTTATTTTGTACCCATTATTCATGTGAAAAATGAGGGTACACTTTTTATTTTTAAAAGATTACACACTGTTCCACTCACATCACTTATAAAAGGCCACCAATTTTTATATCTTCCTAACACCATAAAACCATTTTGGATAACCCAATAGAATATAAATTCATATATTAAAATCCAAAATATCATCATATGTTCATTATTGTTTAACATAATAAATCCAATGAAGTTTTTTGGTGAAATCCTATGTTGGATACCAGAATAATATTTAATTTTCACCAATGATAAATAAATAATTATTTATTCATCCAACTTCAATTTGTATTATAACATGATGACATCAAAATATTAATATCTTATAGAGAATAATATATTTTTATGTTCATGTAATTGACTAAAACCATTTCCACTTCTATATAATTTTTTTTGAAGTCATAGTTCATGTGTACGATAGACCACAATCTCACAAACTAATGGAAATCATTTTTCCATTACCACCTTCCAGAGTTGCATATAATTTAGGATTTATTTTATAAATATGATATTTATAATATTATTATTTATATGGAATTATTATATAAAACATATATTCATTATTTACATTTTTTGGAATTTGATAATGTTACTCGTGTGTATAGAGGACTACTATCTCGTGAAATGATATGATTGGTTCACACTTTACACAGATGGTAACAATGATGGGTTTTATGAAAATATGTTTTATAAATGAAATTAAAATGATTCTGTAATGATATAATATATTTTACAATTATTTCTTTCAAGCCAATATGAAAATGGGAACAACATTCACACGTATATATGACCTATCATCTCTAGGATTAATTTATTTATTTTTCTATCAATAAATTTATGGATGACTCAAAATAAATATATAATGAATATATATGATATTTATATAAAATTTAATATTCCAGTGATTATGAAATCATTAACAAATTTATTGGACTAGAAAAATAACAAATTAAGACATATTCAAAAAAAGTGGTTATTACTAGAAAAGTAACATTATCATTGGATTATTAACAGATGGGTAAAAAAAGATTATATGAAAATAATATATATTAGGAAATTTTAAAATATTATTAATTAATATATTTTTAATAAATTGATATTTATAACATTGGTGGATCAAATGAGTAAGGATTATTTTAAGACATACAATATGGGATTTATAGTCTCACTTTTATTTCTGGGAGGCATATGCAATGTAACAACCCAAACACTTATAAATAAAATTTCTCATATTGATTCATTTAAATTTTTTTATGTAATATGGTTATATAATACACATTCCCTTCTTTGGTTTTATATTATAATATCAAATTTAAAGTATTAAAAATCATCACAACAATTGAAAATATAGTCATTGAAGAGTGATCGTATGATCAATATGAATATCATATTTAAAAAAAAATCCAATTAACACATATGAAGGATGTTATGGCACCAAATAGTAGGATACTACCCTATAAAGACAATTTAGAAGATCTTTCATTTGATATGGAATCATTTTTCTATTCTATAGACAACACCCGAGCTGATATATAACATCATAAGAATGAGGAAAGCCATTTACACGAGTTGTTCAAGCTCATCGAGATCACGACCCAATCTATGTTTTTTGAAGCACCCTATAAATGTACCACCATCACCCACCTTTTCCTTTGATAAATTTCTTGTGTATTAATAGAATATGTAACAAGACCATAAAAATATGAGTATTTACATTATTTTTTATATAACAATTAATATAATTTCATCCTTTCATTGTTACTTTATAAATGATTTTAATATTGATATAATAAAAACATAAATGTATTTTCACGTACTATTCAAATTCCATTAAGTAATTAATTTTCATAAGTTAATGTATTTTTTAAATTAAAAAATATTTTAATAACATATTGTTATCAAATAATTTTTTTCAAATATAAATCATCACATAATTTTTTTGAAGTAAAATCTAGTTTTAAAAAAGGTTCAAAAACCCTTTCTTAAAAAAATGCATCATTTCTTTATAAATGTTAATTATTATTTTTAAAAGTTAAAATAAAAATATTTAGAAAAATATTTTTGAAAAATGAATAATTTTATGTAATTATATCGTTAAAATAATCCAATAGATAATGTTTCATAATTTTACGAGACATTCAAATTTTTAGTTAAATATTAAATACTGTATAAATATACTTTGTGTATTGTGAAATCATAATAACACAAATGGGATGTAATAAATGCAATAAATGGTATCTACAACCAAATATACATTTTCACTTCAAGATAATGTGATCTAATTTTTATTTTATAATGTAACTAGGAATCTAAAAAAATGATTAATATAATTTAAGGTTTTCAAAATCATTTCATTAAGAGTTTGACTCACCTCCATAGATAAAAGGTAATTTTTTATGTTCGGACCTATGACTTATTAAATAATGATAAAAACATTCATATAGAGGAAACCATAATAAAAAACAATTGTAAGGTTTTTGTTTTTGGTTATTTTATTATATAGATTCCAAAAACTAGTTTTGAGAAAGGTCTAAGAAATATGCACTCGTTTCCTATCATAACCTCCCATGATCCCATTTAACTTCACTAAAAATTATTATAGAACATAATTTATCCACCCTAACTTATCTATAGTCTTCATATGGTTCTGAAAATTTCCTTGTAATCTTCTCCCAATCGTTTGGAGCCACTCACTCAAGTAGGGGATCCTCATATCCTATTCTAGATTAAAGATTCTTTATTAAAATGTGCTATATATTTCCAATTCCTATTAATGAGATATAACATTACATTTCCATATCTCATCATATTTTATTTCTATATGATGAGATTCACAATTAACACTCATACAAACATTCTATAACTTTTTATGTGAGGCCATTATAATTCCTAAATTTCTTCATGATCTTCCTTCCAAAAAAAATATGTAGTGAATACCATACCCATTTCACATCAAAGTTATTCAACATTAGATAATAATAATTATTTTAAATTGTACCTATGTTTATAAAATCAAAAGTCCTTGATTTTGAAATAAATTATTATTAATAATGATTCTTTATTGTATGATATATACATAAAACATAATCAAGGGAGTGAAATTAAATTGATGGGTACTCCCATAATTATATAATGCTCTAATAAATTGGGTAATGTTTTTTGTCATGAGACGTCACATTATGATCGGGAGTGAACGTAATTATTTATTTCCATATTTTATCATTATTTCTAGGCACTTATCCTTGACCTATGTTTATGATATAGTGTATTAAGTTGTTCACACATTTCCCATATTGCCTTTATGATTATCATGTTATATCATGACTCACTGATCAAGATTATTATTCTCACAAATTTATTTCAATTTATTACAATATATTAATTTCATCATGTTATTCCTTTTTTATTACCTTACTATTCATTATAGCTCACCACTTTTATATGTATATCCCTAGGTTATCCCATGTAGTTTTAGGTACCATCATGTTAAATAAGTTTTCAGTAATAATAATGTATTTCAGAATTTAAAATATTACATCATGTACCTAATTCCTAAAGTCACTATAATTATTAATATTTCATGTTGTATTAAGTGTAATTTTTTGTAATAAATTATTTATTGACATGTAATAAATATAATGGTTGTTATATGAAACTTCTCCACTAATTTATTTTATGTGGTGTATATGAATCCCTTTTGACATGTTATATTCTGAATCTCTTAAATTTAATGTTATTTAATGTTTTATTTGATGTCATTATTTATTAGTTATTACGATAAATTTTTTACAAATTTTGTAAGGATTTATAATATCTCTTTTAATTTTATGAGACAAATGTAATTTCACTACTTATTTCCTCTTTATGGTGTATATACTTACCATTTTACATGTTATTTCATGAATTTTTTTCTAGTTAATGATATTTAACGTTTCAATTTATTTTTTATTTATTGATCCTTATGATTAAAAATATACCAAAAATATAAGGTATTTCTAGACTCTATTTTATTTCTGAGAAACCTTTACAAAGTCACCACTTGTTTATTTTGTGTGGTTTATATACTTCCACATTGACATGTTGTGTCTGGAATATTCTTCATTTCATGATATGTAACATTTAATTAGATGTTGTTCCTTATTTTGTCTTTTGATTTAATATATTATTAACGCACTATGGGATTAAGATCTAACATTTTACATTTGTGAGACACATTCTATATCCACCACATATTTATTTTCTGTGGTGTAAATAATATCCACGATTTTATTTTATGGTTTTTATATAAAATAATGGGAATCTATATATCCACAATTGGGTCTCTCTTTAATGGGTTTTACGATATAAATAAACGAAAGTGGTAATGATTTTATATTATAAACCCCTTGTTTATTAAGATTGTTTTTATTATGTTTTTGATGTCAAAATCTTATTTCAAAACTCTTATGATACTAATGAATTTTATTATTTTAGGGTTAATAATGATATTTTAATGTAATAATACCATTTTTACACACTTTTGAGAATAAAATAATTTAGAAAAATATGATTTTTTTGAAAATACAACATTATTTATTTCCTCGAACAGAAAATCCATTTTCCTCAAAAAACATGTTCTATAAGAATGTTTTCAAAAATTAAAAATTATCCTCCAATGATTTTTAAAGGATATTTTTTCATGCCTTAATTTTATTGTTTGAAAATAATCTTTATAACATTCTACAAATAATTCTCATTTTTCTTTTCTCAAAAATGTGAATGGAATTTTTGTTTTATCATTTATAGAAGGAACAAAACTTTGAATCATTAGGAACATTAATTTTTTTTAAATATCCATTAATAAATTTTCTAGTTTATTTTCAAAAATATATTTTTTCAAAAGGTTTTATTTATTTTAATTTATAATTTCAAAGTAAAAAAGGATATTTTCGTCAAAATAATTTTTCAAATTATCATTAAAAACCACTTTACCTCCAAGATGACATCCTTTTCTTAACAATACATTAATAAGTATATGATCCAAGGATAAAATTATAATAAATTATATGAATTTATTATTTTCCTGAGGAAATGATGGCTATGAAACCTATTAGTATTCAATGGGTTGTACCATGATATAATCTTTCATAAAACTGCTTATTTTCTATATGATATGATATGATGTAATGATTAAATGATTATGAGGATTTTAAATTTTCCACAAGTTATGATATGATGAAATGTTTATGAAACCCACTACATTTCATGGGTAACGTTATGATAAATGGTTTATGATATTTTGACATATAGATATATGGAATATGTGATGGTGGGGACCTATATATCCCTCCAATAAAATGTGTTATGATAAATGATCTAGGAGGTCAAAGGATACACCGGTAGTTAACCCAATACTGAAAGGAGGGTACAAAGGTGGTTACACCAATCATTGAAAATAGGCTACACTTTTGGTAGCCTAAGACCAGATCAGGTACACTGGTGGTTATACCAAGCCTAACATTTTTTTAATCTCTTTGTGGGTAGCCTTGAAATACAATTTTATTTTCTTATGTGTATAACACAAATTTGTGTCTTATACCAATATTATTCAGTTATGATTTTTGTTAATTTTTTCGCTATTTATTCATGTCTTAAGAATAACCATTATTCATTCAATTAATCAAGATTATGAACTTTGATATTTATGGTATGTTTTTCAAATGTTATTCTTCTATATATTCTTTCATTAGCCATACTAAGCTTGTTAGATCACCCTTTATTAGGTATCCTTCCCGTAGGTTATGAAGATTTTTATTATCTATGATTTTATAAGAAGGGTTCTAGCTATGAATTACCTAATGAGAAATAATGTAGCTAACATCTGAATAAGTTGTTTACGTTGTCATGTTTCTAAATTCACTAAACGATTAAGATCCATATGCACGTGTTTATGTAATTTATTGAATATTAATTTAAAAATATATAATATGTATGTATTAAAATACTATGTTGTTGTAGAATCCATCTTTCAATTGATATCATTTAATAATATCCTTGAAATGGAATCCAAATATCGGTACTCAAATCATAATGTCGTATGACCAAAAACAAGATTCATTTATCTACAATGTCTTCAAATTTGTAAAATGTGATATTAAAATATCACCAATTGATTAAATTAAAATTTAAATAAATATAATTGAAATATTAGATATGTTACTAAAGCTGATTATATTAAATTATTGTAATAATCACATTTGATATATAATAAATTGTATAAACCAAATAAAGTAAAGCATCAAATAGTTTTACAAATTCAATTAAATAAATAAAATTGACAAATTTGAACAAACTATCTTCTCAATACATATATCTATCTTGGATTTACCAATCCATAATGATGAATTTTAAAACCATATATTTCAAAAAATAATTAACCATAATTTCATATACCAGTTTTTATAAATATAATTGTTATGAATATAAAATTAGAGTTATTTCCATAGTGACATTGGTAAATAATATTGTATAAACCATATTAAAAATTAAAAGGTTAAAAAAATTGATAAATAAAAAATGTTTTATCTAAAAATATTATTATATTAAATGTTTTCTTAATATACGATTATCTGAGACATAATTATTTCAATAAACAAATTTTCACATATTCATCACTAATATTAATTACAATTTTATTTTATAACCATAATTCAATAAAAATAATAATGATGAAGCTATATATTTTTTAAAAAACTAGTGGAAACTCCTTATATTCAGAAAAAGTAGTAGAGTATTCATGTTTCATCAAATACCGTTGAAAAGAAATTATTTATTAAGCCTTCACTCATATTTTCATAATAAAAATAAAAATAAAATAATTAAATACCATGAATGAAATGTATAGGAAATAAAAAATCAAAAAATCAAAATAAATTATTACTCATTCATATAAACACTAAAAGAATATACAAAAAATCTTATTTGAACTAATTATCAATCCTGACCCCTTACAAGTTAATTTCAACTCTATCCAATTTTTAAAAAATTATATCCTAAAATAATCATATTTTCGCAACAAAAACGTATAATAAATTAATTTAAATATTATATTAACTCAAAATACTATATAAAAACTTTACACCCCTTGAATTGTATCAATGGATATTATAAAGATGATAATTATAACATTATGTATTAATTCAATATATGATGATCCTTTCTTGTGAAGTCATCAATTACATTCAATGAAAAACTCCATAATTCACAATTTTTTATTTCCACGTCATGTTACTCATTATAATTTATTTTTTGATATTTATTTACATTAGTCGAAATATATTTTTATTATCTCATGACCTCATATTACTTCTATAATGAAAAAATGTCCATATGTTCACAAAAAAACATTTTATTTAACCAAACATGTCCAGGATATGTTTCAGTATTGATGAAAATGTGATGATAAAGGTACAAAAACCATTCCATAAAGGAATGGAATATGATAATTTAATAATAAAACATTTAAATTATTTGATTATGAGAAAATAACAATTGTCTATTTCTTCCCAATTTTTCCCCTAATTTTTTTTAAATAATATAATATCTAGTTTAAAAAAATATTCTATAAAATAAATTCCCAACGAATCATAAAAACTAATATAATTTTCATTATCCATTTTCCAAAAAAATCCATTATCAATAATATAGAATATGGAGGGAGAAAATAGAGAAGAATGATTCCTGATGATATATAAACTTTTATATATCCTTTATAATCCTCTATACATAGTCAATGATAATTTATTTTCATAAATAAATATTATCCCCAAAAATCCAAAAAAATTACCATGGTATTTTGATACTATAGTATTTCATTATTAATTTCACTAAATCATCTTCAATTTATCTCGAATCCATATTCAGTAGTGAAAACTATATTTCTCTAACATATTATTGATATTATAATTTAATGATAAATCCATGTTAAAGTAATATACATTGTTTTTTGATTATATCTGATATCTTCTAGTTCAGTCATAATTAAACATAATATTTATCATGTTGATCTTGATGAATTTAAAATCAAAACATTGAATTTAGTGAAATTATCCATGAGGTCAAATAATGAGTATCTTAGAATAATCTTTTTAAAAAAATACCTTGTATTTAGTTTATCTAACAAATAAAAAAATACTTCAAATGAAAACTCAAAAAACAAATTATCTATATAAATTAATAAAATTTAACATAAATGTTGTAATTTAATGGAAGATAGTATATTATTGGTTATTAGTTAGATTAAATGACTCATAACTTGAATTTTATTATTAAAATATTGATATAAAAAATAAAATAATTATTTCATTACATATTTAATTAAGATGGCTATCTAGACCCCCACCCTCCCAACCTAAGGTACAACCCCTTGGCTAACAATGAAGCAAATAAGATATATCCTCCCCTGAGTCTCATATCCAATAGGCCCCTCTATAGTGAATATCATTGACAGTACATGGAATGTCACATACATGGGAAGAATTACACTTTATAAAAGAATGTGTATGATTGGGAGATATGATATCAACCACCAAACAACTCTATAACAGAAATAAAAGTGGAATCCCACCAAATATCCACCAGTGGAATTAATTTCATACAAATAATATTAAATGAATCTAAATAATGTACTAAAATAAAATATTATAATGGAAACTCCGTATTTGTAATATCCAAGTATGAATTTTCCTTCTCGATCTCTAATTAACTCACAATAACCTAAAAATTATTTTAATATAAATATATATATTAGGGTGAGCATAACAAGTATACTCATTAGAATTATACCCAATCATGCTCAAGATAATTTGAGAATATAATTATAATAACCATGTAAAAAATAGAAAAATTAATAAGAACCTATTCATTACATTGTTCATGAAGTCACATACTCTTCATGACCAAATAGAAAACATACATATAATCATATAAGATGAATTATATTGGAAAAGGGCACCTATCCCTATATTCCCAAAAAATTTCATATATCACACCCCAATTTCATATCTTCTAGAACTATCATATTTCATGATTCCATTAAACAAAAACCATCAAAATACATTTCAAAGTGGGTATTCCATAGATATAAACACTTGAAAGAACCATCAAATCCTCATAATCCCATGAATACTACTATAAACCAGAATAATGTCATATCATGAATAATAAATAAGTAGACCTCATTTACTCCTCCTACCATGCTTGTAACCTACCATGATCCACCTTATCCTATCATAAACTATCAGTGATAGTACAATATAACTGCAAGACACTATATCCTTTGTCTAATAATCACACCTGTTAGATAGAGTGGGGAAGAGAGGGTTGGCAGCCAGCCATCCTCACCAGCCTAGATATTTTTTCATAACACATGGAACCAAATACATCTGGACATTGTTTTAAACACACAACATGGGTGTGGGGAATATAAAAATATCATGTAAAATACATTATATAATATCTATGCACAATCCCATCCAATCATTTAAATCAACAAAACCACCCAACTACCATAACCTCATAATTTCTTCAATTACCTGACAATATCAATGCTATAAATCTATCCAATCATCCAATACAAATTTCCCAAAACAATATACACCTAAACTTCACCATAACCATTTAACCTCGTTAAAAATAACCAATCACATTTTCATTTTACAAAATTAAATATTTAAATTAATCAAAATTATCCCATTTCCCATTCTATCATTCATTTATTTCCATCCAAAACCATTTAATCTTACCATTTTTTATATAATTAGATCATACTGTCATTTATGAATTCCATAAAAACGTGGAAATTATCATGTCATGGCACAACACCATCTACCAATTGTAACACACCGACCCAAGAATCCCAGAGCCAGGGCATTATTTTAATACATTAGCATGATCACAAGGGATCAAATCCTGAAAGATTGATCAGTTTAGTAGCCTTCAAAGTACCAGATACATTCATAACATTTACATTACATTATAAAATAAAAAAACAACAACATGGTATCCATTGACCACATTCATATCCCTTAGACTATCCCTTCAGGTCAGTCATAATATAATTCTTCGTATCCTAGGAAAAATAAAACATAGAAAGGGGTGATCTCAGATGCTCAGTAAGGATAACAATATAGAGAAAACTTTCATAAATTAGTATACACATTTAAGGAAATGTATAAGACTAAAACATAATCCTTTTAAATATATAATTCAGTATAATATAGAAAATATAAATCAAATATTTCCATTTACTTATTCACATGGATATTCTACTTGTTTAATAATCACATGCAATATCAATAGTCAATTTCATAATGATGGAATGCATAATTCCAGATTTCATAAATACATAATCAAGGCCTTGTTTCAAGACTAAAAATAATATTTTTTCAGGGCCTTGTTCCACTACACTAGTTTGTCTCATGAGTCCTACTGATGAATTGATGAGCTATAGTGGGATCCACCCATCACTTACTAAGTCCAATTCATTCCTTATATGAAATGTTGAAACATAACATAAACATTCGTATTAAAACTAGCATACTAAATGTAAATAGTTTAACCATAAACCATGAATGGTACAAAAATAACACATCCACAGTCAAAAATATCACAAAACCTTCAATACAATATTGAATATTTTTATTATAATGATTCAACTTCAAACAAGTGAAAAATCCATCAAAGGATGTTAAAATAGATGAAATAAAAACTATTTGAGAGGAATATCTTTTTTTAAATCATTTAAAAGTCAAATAATTTTAGGAAGGAATACATTTAAATACATTTTTGAATCAATGTGTCCTATAACACTTTGAATCTTTGAAAGGAATTAACATTTTAAAATAATTATGTCAATATAAATAAATCCTTAAAATCAATTTGAAAACATGGACATTAATAAAAATGATTTAGAAAAATATATATATAAAAAAGATCAAAAGATGATATAGTTAAATAGACTCTTCCATAAAACCATAAAATATTCCATTTGAAAAATGTTTTATGAAATATGGACATTGATGATAAATATGTCCGAGTAAATACTTACTCATAAAAAATCTCAGATAATAATGAGATTGGGGAATTAACCCTTACCTTGTACTTTTCCTTGGTAGAGGGTACATTAACATCCTATATAATATTTAAATAATTGTTATTAAATTATACTATAACCACATACATAAATATGATATCACATAATATCTTTTAATATTGCTTTATTAATAATATTTTAATAGTATCATCATTTTGGGTGTTAACAGACCCATTTTACTCTTTATGCTTGGTTTTGTAATCCATGTTTTTTATGGATAGGATGTATTTGATTCATATTGATAATGATATTAAGTTCTTAAAAATTATTTTTAATCCTAAAATGAAAATTATTCTTGAACAATTACGATGGGGAATGAATCTCATCGTGTTCGTGGAGACGGTAATCCGTTCGTACGCGTAAGCGACAATACCATTATATTGATGGTAAAATCATATGTAATTGGATGGTATATCATATATAAAAAATCATTAAAATGTTATATTTATTATTTAAATCAGTTATAATCATTATTATACCCATCCAAATAATGAAGTGTTTGAATATAAAACTTCACCATAATGTGGAGATAGTAATCCGTACGTACACACGTATGGTGACTTTGTCATTTATAGGATGGATAGAATAATGAATATGGTTGTACCATATTTATAATCACATCACATTATGTAGGAGGTATTGGAGTTATTATTTTGGTATGGAAATAAAAAAGAAAGAGGAAGTGGAAGATGAAAAGAACTTGAAAGAGGGTGGTGAAATTATTTCCTCTTCTTCGGGTGTTGTCCTTTTGATTTGATCAAAATGTCTCCTTAGGTTGGATATATGATCAAATTAAGGAATCAAGATTTGTGTGATGTAATTTGGGAGGATACTTGGTCAGGGTTTGTCTTATCCAAATGGATTTGGAGGTGTAATATGGAGAGAAGGGGAAGTTCCCTTTTATAAGAGGGGGTGAGGTCCACTTTATGAAAAGATTAAAATATTAATTTATTTTAGAATCATATTCGGTTTATGATGGATCCAAATGAATTTATTTCGATCCTTAGGTGGTTATTGGTCGAAATACCCTCAAAAAATAGGTTTTATACAATTTTAGGTTACTATTTTAACCTTATCATTAAGATTTAACACTTAGTTAAATATTTTAACTTTTACAGTGTCTTCTTGTATTCTTACAATATATGGTTAATAAGCTTAATCTAAACATCCATGAGAACCTAAAGTGATTAATTAATTACATATATAATATTTTTTAATCCCTTTTTCCAAACCATATATTTTTTGGAATATTATATCAACCTATAATATAATATTTGTTTTAAAAACTAATTTATGTCAATTTTGACACAATTTGGTATTCTGTTTTTGTGAAAGTAATAAAAACCTTGTAACTTCAAGAATAATTTATATACTCAACCCTAACATGTCTTATGAAACTATAAAATTAGTGTAAGTTTTCAAAAGTCTCAAATTATATTTATTTGGATATTTATAATATTAATTATTTTAATATTTCATTAAGATGGTAATTACTTCATCATCATTGTGTCATAAATAAATTTCATTATTTAATCTATAAAAATTATAAATAAAATACTATTATGTATGAAATATTCTTTTCTTTCTAATTAATATTTATAGTCTAATTTAACTTATGTATAACCCTATATTAAAAATGGTTTAGTTAATAAACATTGAATCTAATACTTTCAACTCTTCTTAAATAAAATAATAATAAATGTCTTAGTCAATTCCAAGTGGACCTAAAGGATCATATTTTAGTACAAAGGATGTTTATAGTCTAATTACACTTATCCAATAGAATTATGACATGTGTTAGGGTAATTATAATATCATTTTTAACTTTAATTACACTATTTACTTTTAACAGTGGTAAATTAAAGTCAAAAGTTACTATTAAAAAAAATTATTTTCATCTTATTGAATCACATTTTACATATTGACATCAAAAGTGTGTCTTGAATTTTTTAAATTCAACTCACAGAAGCGATAAAATTAGGTTTTATTCAAATTTGCTAACGTGCCTAGATGGTGGGTAAAAGACGTTAAGAAATTCAATAAAATTTTATACATCGAATTTTATTATAAAATACCTCCAATTAATTACATTGAAATAATATATGTATTATTTATCTATAATGACTTTATATAAATTTAAATAAATTAAATAATTATAAAAAGTTGATTTTAAACAAAAATACTGTGTTTTTCACAATTCATTAAAACAATTGAATGTTTTTAGAAAAATACCAAAAATTCACCCTAAGCTAAATTTGATATTTTAAATTGAAAAATGTTGTCTATTTTACACAATTCAAAACATATAATTTGAATTTAATAATTTAAAATTAATTCCCATTGTCAAAACCAAAAAGCATGTTTTTTAAAAAGAAAAAACTATCCAAAGATTGACATGTCTTTATGTAAAATTTAAATGTAAAATTACTTATAATGACCTATATTGTATTAAATGATAAAAATATAATCTAATTATACATCAAAAAAATTCAAATGTTTAATTTATCACTATAATTTTTTTTATTAAAAAAAGTTATTTTCAATTAAAAGTTAGCATCTTTCATTATTCATCAGAAAATGAATGTTATCGAAAAAAAAACAGAAATTAATCCAAACTAAGTTTTTCTATCCCACTTCTGAAAAAAAATTTTAATTTATCAAATTGAATATAAAAGAGTTCGATATTGTATTTAAAAAAAATTCACCATTAGTAGGCAGTAAAATTGCATTTTTGAAAAATACTTCCATTATCTAAAAAATTGAATTTGTTCTTATATTTGGTCTAAGAAATAGATAATATGGGTGTCAAAATTATATAAGATTCAAAATGTAGTTAATAATTTTCATAACCAATTTTTGAATGACTAGTTTGGTACGTTGTGGTGCGCTTGAACTCGGTGTTGCATGTAGCGCAAGCTATTGAATTACTTTTATGAGATAACGTACTATGAAATCTTGGGGTGTTACATTCTCCCCTCCTTAAAAAAATTTCATTCCCACAATTTCAAAATTTTCTTTGAAAATAAATCGTTAAAAATAGAAAAATACCATTGTGGAAATCCCATATCAGAGTTTGAGTTAATAAATTTTAGTCTTAATAAGAGGAAAATGGAAATGAAAAAGTCACCTCCAAATTATGATATTGATTAGAAGAACATTGGTGGAAATTTGAGACACATAATTAGAGGAAAAAATGTAAATATTTATAGGGAGTTATTGAGGTCATATTTCTCAAACAAGTGTAAAATTAAGGTCCTCAAATCCATATATATAAGATGATGTAAAAGATCATCGGTTCAACAAAACATAAGGTATAAGGATAACACATTTTTTGGTTTTAAGATCCCTTCCCTAAAGTTTAAGAATTAATTTATTCACAGGACAAGATAATATATATATATATATATATATATACTTGAAAAGTAGAGTTTAATCCTTCAACTAATTCATACCACAAACTCATCTTTAACTTTAAAAGATAATAGAATTCAAAAATATTATATTTTTCCTAATCATATTGAGTTTTAAAAAATGAATTTATAATTTTTCTATCAGACCATTTTAAAAAATAACTACATTATAAAAACTAGGAAATCATGTAGTCTAGTGGTAGGTGATGCTCCCTTGTCTCCCTTCAGTAGAGGGTTCATGTCTCGCGGCCTTGCCGGACGCGACTTGTTGTCACCTGACCTCCAGGTTGTCCTTTTTATGACAATCCAAAAATAATCTCAAGAAATGATTTAACCTTAACAATAGTATCCAATGTCAATCTTAATCCATTCCAATGTTTATACTTATCCAAAATAATTCTGTTCAAACTCACAGTCCAAAGTTTATAAGGAAGGTAACCACAATGAAGATCCTTTTTTCCAAGTAATAACATGTGAATACCTTCATCATGTATTCTTTTAAAACACTGTAACAACCTAAATTACCATAAAACATTATTAATTAAATTCATGCTACCTTATTCCATATGTAATACTAGATACACTCCTATCCAAAAATGTTGTAAACTACAACAATGATGGAATATACAAATCATTAATCAGTTTCAAAGTAATCCAGAATATCGAATATAATTTATCCAAATCAATCATATCTTATTCGAAAATCACAACTCAATATCAGAACCATATTATTGTTTATCATTCCATCAACCATATATTTTCCAAAAAAGTTAACCTGCTATTGTGTCACTTTTCTTGGTTCTACACAATCTCAAGTCCTTAATGAAATAGTACTGTAGTACAATCCTTATATATTAAATTCTTATAACATGTATATCATTAAAACAGTACTAAAATGAAAAAATACATTAATAAGAAAACAAGAACTCTAATCATTCCTCTTCATCTTTGGTATTATTATAACTTGATTATTATCCAATAACATCATTTGGGGTATACTATGATGATTTGGAAATTGATTCACATAGTTTACCAACTCCTTTCAGATGAAGCATTGTACATTTGAAACCTTTTTCATACCCTTGAAAACACGTACTTGGTGTCCCTTTTCTCTACACTTATAACAAACTCCCATTCCCATCAAGAATTTACCAAGGTGATTGTTTCCACAGTTATCACATATGGGAAAATCCTTCTTTTCCCTCTTCCCTTTATCCATCTTTATCTATTTCATCATTTTCATCTCTTGCTTCCCTTCAACGCCATAAGAATCAGAAAATTATTTACTTTTCTTATTAACACATGATATTATTTTTTCATATGATGAGAATACGTGGGAGACTATTTCCCTTTTAAATTTTGTCTTAATACCATGAATGATATGATCCTTCTTAATCTTTCGATCATTCATATTGCTGGAATTCTCATTGCTTCTACTAGGTTCCATTTCTAACCAATGGCATACAAAAAGTTAGTTTATGAATCACAATGCATAATTCAATACATGAAAAATACCTAACGTAAAATGAAAAGATAATGAATATAATCTATAATCATAAAATGTTTTCTTTGAGGAAGTATTTACTCCTAAATCCCTCATAATGGCTGGTAATTAAAATTTGAATTATTCAAAGAATATCCCCTAGGAGTGTCATAACCAAGAGTGCAACAAGGCCCGTTATCGTGTACCAAGATACCCTGAGTCAAGACCAAAACTCTTTGTCAGAGTTTTCACTCCTAGTTACATCTGTGCCAAATCATAATCTACCTTCTAGTATCCAGAGAGGGATTTATTTCATGGAAAATACACAAAATCTATACATTAACAAAATTCTAGGAAGTTCTTATATATGAATCCTCAATGTCTATATTAGGTTAATGTTCTCTAATCATAGTTTTTCTAAATATAGTTTCTAAGGTATGTAATTAACTTCCTCTAATACCAACTGTAACACCCCGACCCCAGAAGCCCAGAGTTGGTAAATTATTTTAATACATTTTCATGATCCCAAGGGATCAAATCCAGGAATATTGAACCATTTTGGAGCCTACTATAAACTAGATACATTCATAAGTTTTATATTACAATATAAAATAAAAAAACAACAACTACATTGTCTCCATTGACCACATTTATATCCCTTATTCTATCCCTACATGGCTGTCATAATATAATTTTTCACGTCCTCATAAAAATAAAACATAGAAATGGGTGAGCTTAGATGCTTAGTAAGGATAACAATATAGTGAAAAATTTCATAAATAAGCCTAAAAATTTAAGGCAATGTATACAAATAAAACATAATCCTACTAAACATAAACATCAGTATAATAAGGAAAATTTAAATCTAATAATTCCATTTACTTATTCACATGGATATTCTACTAGTCGAATAATCACATGAAATATCAATATTCAATTTCATAATTATGGAAATCATAATTCCAGACATCATAACCACATAGTCAAGTCCTTGTTCCAAGACTAAAAATAAGATTTTTTAAAGTTCTTATTCCAAGACACTAGTTTGTTTAAAGAGATATACCAATGCATTGAGGAGTTACAGCGGGCTCCACCCATCACATACTATGTCTAATGCATTACTCATTTGAAAGGTTGAAACATAACATAAACATTCATATTAAAACCAGCATACTAAATGTTAACACTTTTTCCATAAACCATGGAGGGTATAAATATAACACATCCACATTAAAACATATCACATAACTTTTAGTACAATATGGAAGATTTTTATCATAAGGATTCAACTTCAAACAAGTCTTAAATCCATCATTGGATGTTGACATAGATGAAATCAAAACTATTTGAGAGAAAAATATCTTTTTGCTTTTTTCTGAAATAATTTTAAATTAACACAATTTTAGGAAGGAAGAAATTTAAATTCATTTTTTAATTAAAGTGTCCCATACCACTTTGAATCTTTGAAAGGAATTAACATTTTAAAATAATTATATCCATATAAATAAATCATTAAAATCATTTTGAAAACATGGAAATTAATTTAATAGATTTAGAAAAAAAATATTAAAAACATTTAAAAAGATGATATAGTTAAATAAAACCTTCCACAAAACCATAAAATATTTCTTTTGAAAACATTTTTATGAAATATTGATATTGATGATAAATATGTCCCAGTAAATACTTACTCATAAAAAAAACTCGGATAATAATGTGATTGAAGAATTAACCCTTACCTTGTATCTTTACTTGGTCGAGGGTACGTTATCCACATGTATAATATTTAAATAATTTTTTTTAAATTATTAAATAACCACATACATAAATATGACATCATATATGATCTTCTAATATTTCTTTGTTAATAATATTTTAGTAGTATCATCATTTCAGGTGTTAACTGATCCATTTTCATTTATATACTTGGTTAAGTAAGACATGTTTTTTATGGATATGATGTATTTGATTCATATACATAATTATATTAAGTTCATAAACATTATTTTTAATCATAAAATGAAAATTATTCTTGAATGATTACGATGGGGAATGAATCTCATCGCGTTCGTGGAGACGATCATCCATACGTATGCACGAGTGACAATATCATTATATTGATAGTGAAATCATATGTAATTGGATGATATATCATATATAAAAAATCATTAACATGTTATATTTATTATTTAATCAGTTATACTCACTATTATACCCATAAAAATAATGATGTGTTTGAATAACAGACTACAACACGACGTGGAGACGGTAATCCGTACGTATGGAAGTATGGTGACTTTGTCATTTATAGGATTGATTCAATAAATAATATGGTTATACCATATTTATAATAACATAACAGTATATAGAAGGTACTTGAGTTATTATTTTGTTATGTAAACTACAAATAAAGAGGAAGTGGAAGAAGAAAAGAACTTGAAAGAGGGTGGTTAAATTATTACCTCTTCATCAGGTGTTTCCTTTTGATTTGATAAAAAATGCTCCTTAGGTTGGATTTATGATCAGATTAAAGACTCTAGGTTTATGTGAGGGAATTTGGGAGGATACTTGGTTAGGGTTTGGCCAAGCCAAATGGATTTTGAGGTGTGATTCTGAGAGAAGGGGAAGTTCCCTTTTCTAAGAGGGGTGAGGTTCACTTTAGGAAAATATTAAAATAGAAATTTATTATACAATAATATTAGGTTTATAATCGCTATAAATGAATTTATTTCTATAATTAGGTGTTTATGGGTCTAATTACTCTCAAAAAATAGGTTTTAGACAAATTTAGGTTACCATTTTAACCTTATCATTTAGTTTTAACTCTTAGTTAAATAATTTAACTTTTACCATGTCTTCATGTAGTCTTACGCTATATGGTTAATAAAATTACTCTAAACTTCTGAGGGAACCTCACGTGGTTCATTAATTAAATTTATAATATTATTTAATCCTTTTTTAAGAAACTTATATTTTTATGAATTTTATATCAACCAATAATATAGTATTTGTTTTAAAAACTAATTTAGGTGAATTTTGATACTATTTGGTATTTTGTTTTTGTAAAAGTCATAACAACCTTATCACTTCAAGAATAATTTATATAATCAACCATAACATGTCATAATAACCTATAAAATTAGCGGAATTCAACAAAAGTCTCAAATTATTTTTATTTGGATATTTATAATATCAATTATTTTAATATTTCATTAAGAAGGTAATTACTGCATCATCATTGTGTCAAAAATAAATTTAATTATTTAATCTATAAAAATTTATAAATAAAATAAAATTATGTAAGAAATAGTTTTATATTTCTAATGAATATTTATAGTCTAATTTATCTTATGTATAAACCTATATTAAAAATGGTTTAGTTTAGAAACATTGAATTTAACACTTTTAACTCTTCTTTAAATAAAATGATAATAAATGTCCAAATATAATCCAAGTGGACCTAAAGGATCATATTTTATTCCTAAGGTTGTTTTTGGTCTAATTACACTTATCCAATAGAATTAGGACATGTGTTAGGGTAATTTTAATATCATTTTTACCTTTAATTACCCTATTTACTTTTAACCATGGTAAATAAAAGTCAAAAGTTACTATTTACCAAAAAATATTTTCATCTTATTGAATCATAGTTTACTTACTGATGTCAATCGTTTATCACATATTTTTTATATTCAACTTATATAAGCGGTAAATTTATGTTTTATGCATATTTGCTAATGTGCTAAGAAGGTTGGTAAAAGACATCAAAAAATTCAATAAAATTTTATAAATCTAATTTTATTATAAAATTACTCAAATTAATTACATTTAACTAATATAGGAATTATTTATCTATATTGATTTTAAATACATTTAAATAAAATAAATAATTATAAAAATTCTATTTTAAACAAAAATAGAGTGTTTTTCTCTATTCATCAAAAAAATTGAATGTTTTTGGAAAAATACCAAAAATTCACCCTAAGATAATTTTGATATTCTGAATTCAAAAATGAATTATATTTTACCAAATTCAAAGCATAGAGGTTTCATTTATTAATTTAAAATGAATTCCCATTGTCAAAACAAAAAAAGTGGGTTTTTTAAAAAGTAAAAACTATCAAAAGATTGACATGTATTTATGTCAAATTTAAATGTAAAATTACTTATAATGCCTTAAATTTTATTAAATGATAAAAATATAATCTAATTATACATTAAAAGCATTCAAATGTATAATTCAATGCTATAAATTATTTTTATTAATAAAATTTGTTTTCGATTAAAATGTAGCATCTTTCACTATTCATCAAAAAATGAATGTTATCAGAGAAACACCAAAATTTATCCAAACTAAAGTTTTTATGTCCCAATTATAAATAAGAAATTTATTATTTCAAATTTAATATAAAAGTGTCAGATATTGAATTAAAAAAAATACACCATTAGTAGGTGGTAAAATTGCAATTTTGAAAAATACTTCCGTTATCTGAAATATTGAATTTGTTCTTATATTATGTCTAAGAAACACATAATATGGGTGTTGAAATTATATAAGATTCAAAATACAATTTTTACTATTCATAACCTCTTTTTTAATGGCTAGTTTAGTAAGTTGTTGTTCGCTCGAACTCGATATTGTGTGTAGCGCAAGCTATTAAATTACTTTAATGAGATAACATACTATGAAATCATGGGGTGTTACACCAATCCTGTGAATCAAACCCATAATTCTATGTCACCCATCATCACTAAAATACCAATCCACAAAAAACCACATCACACAATGTCTCTACAACCACATATGTTATCCTAGGAATAAAATCAAAATTTCTAGCCATCACACAAACCATTACATCAAATCAGATTGAAATGGAAAGTATAAAAAAATTACTTATTCACAGAAAACATGACCAATTACCAACTTTAAGGGATTTAACCTTTTCATATGTGGTGATATATGTATTTATATTCTGAAAAAAGGTAACATATTCATATAAATAAAACAAATATCATTAATAATGATACATAGAAAAAAAATAAAGAAATATCATAAAATTAGATAACACCCAAAAGGATATAGAATCATAGAAATGTAAAACATGTATTGAAAATAAATAGAGAAATAAAATCCTCTACCTTCATTCTCATTTCAAAGAGGAACAAACTCATAATGGAAGAACAAATGGACGAAACTCCACCAAACATGAATAGAAAACTGTCAGTGTATATCTATATAAAACCATTCACAACCATTATTATATATTAACTCAAAATAAGGGAGTTATCAATATTATGAATATGGAAAAAGTGGAAAAAAATATAAGGAAGGAGGATAAGATTATACCTTAAATCAAGGGCACTATATTGTCTACAATCCAAGAGGCTAAGGCACCAAATTGTGATGAATCATGTGTGATAATGGACACCAGAATCGGCCATTCTTGAAAGAGGAGAATAGTAATCAGGAAGAGGGTGGTTATGCCATATATTTATATAGATAACTTGAATGGACTTTCCACTATGTGGAGAAAGACCACAACACCATGGTATCCCTTATCCAAAATAGATACAAATATCCCATAGAAGACTCCACCTTTATAGAATGCTTTTGAAAACCAATTTTATAATAAACACAATCTCTTCAATGATTTAGTTACAGTTATGTTCTCTCCTCTGATTCCCACCATGACCTAACAAATTGGTATATCAGAAAATTATAGGTCATTTCCCCCTAACCCTGACTCGAACAATAGTGGCGTGATCTCTGTATTTCTATTTTACACATTTTCTCCCCCAAAATTTATCACATAATTTCAATCCCATTACTAGTTATTTATGTACTTCTTGTGATAAAAATTGATAGATCCCAAGCACCACAAAAAACACTACTATTTACCATTCCATTTCGATCATTATGGTGTATATGAAAACCACACTAAAATCCCCATAATAATCTATATGCACCCAAGGATAAAATGGACACCACTATAGAAACCATCATGGTGTATTCCCCCCACCCCATAATATCCAAAAAAACTCCCATGGACTCTAGAACACATCAAAAAACTTTATCAGAACAAAAAATACAAGAAAAAAATATTAATATATTATTCTTAGGAATATCATCCAGCATAAAAGAGACCTATTAAACGATATAATTACTCAATATTCAAAAAAAACTAGTAAATAATGATGAGGAATGGATCATTTTGAACCACAATCCCACAAAATACCTCTCAATGGTAACATTACAGCACAAACACAACCATAATATAAGAACGATCAGAAAATAGTAAATATGAAATTTTAAAAAACTATTCAAAAACAAATAATTAAACCACTCAAATAAAATAGTAAAAATAAAAAACAATAAACTAATTTGTATACAGAGAATGAATATGTTCTTCATGTTCTCCAATACTCTCCTTAAATCCATAATGCCTTCATATGAGATGAATAATATGGATTAAATTCCTATAAAACAATTTCTCTCAAATGTATTATACAAAAACTAGTCATTCCATGAACGTTGCATCATCCAAAACCTCCAACCCCCTCTAGTCAATGACCTATGTGTCATCATGAAGAAACATATAGAGCTATTAATCATATATGATCGTTTGGATCCATACCATCTATGAAGTAAACTCTATCTGATAAGCCACTTCAAAAAATACACCTCAACACCTTGAAAGGTGCACAATCCAAGGAGATAACCCACTTCCCCAACCAATCATCCACTTCCCATGATAAGGGGAATCCTTCTTACACATATGGTCAATATCCTCAAACTACTAGGACATATTCCTTTAATATGCATAATCCTTATGATGATTATTTATCGCCTCCCTCCACTAATGAATAATATAGATCTTATCTATCATATTATGAACCACGTCAGGATCGATAAAAGATGATTTGCAATCATTGGTCCAAAAAAGAAAGGATTTTAATGAACTCCCACAATTCTTCCAAAATAGATCTATTTCAATAGATGATTGGTAGTTTCTAGAATTATAAATCTAAAACAAGGTAAAATTATTAATCCCAACCCCACCAAAAATGATGACGAATGTTCTAATCTATATGGATGTATTTCTAAATAAGGAAAGAATTTCTAAAGCTTAACTATGTTCTAGATCCATGTTATATTCTTATATAATCTATTGATGTAAATAGAGGATCTCATTAAGAGATGATTGAACATGGAACTCTAGAAATATGTATATCCTCTTCCACAAACATCCTTTCCAAAAAACCAACTATTATAAACTACCTAATTTCATGGATGTTATCAAACTTTTTCAGATTATCCATATTTCCAAGAAAACATAAAACCCACCTTGATTCTAGGGTTACCATATGATGATGTCAATAAATATTTCCTGCGCCTTAATTTTTTTTTAAATATAAAGCACGACTCATAAAATACCTAGAACAACATATAAATCTTAGTATTTTTGACTATCCCTCTAGAGAATCTACATGGAAAAAATAATCTCACATCACTATAACAGCTAAGTCTACCAATTAGAACTTCTCCAATTTCTCAATTAATGGAGAGGGTAATTTAATCTATAAAAGGAAACATACACTTTCATAAACACATGAATCTATGTGAAAATATTCCAACACCCCCATAACTCTCCATGAATTTCCACACTATATTAAAAATATATTATAAAGGATTCCTTCTCAATGAGTCAACTCAGATAATCCTTATCCCTAAGGTTTATGTTATCTCAAAGTGTTAGTAATGGATAAATTCATCAAAATAATGTGATTGGTGATTACCATAATACATTATATGATGATGTATTTTCACCCATATATCAAGTAAACCACATCCACCACCAATTCTACATTATCATTGTAATAGTTACACTAATGGTGGAATAACTACTAGGACCCATAGGAGATAACCAAACACATCTACATCAAGATTTATCTAATACTAAAAAGGTATGTGTCACAAAGTACCTTAAATATCACTCCTCCCTTAGGAAATAAGATAACTAGGGTGTAGAATGACTTGCATTTCAAGTATTTTAAAGCATCTTTATGCTAATTAGCCCAAATAAAATCTAAGTCCATCTAGGTAAAAAATTTCAAAACACCCATTCAATTATTGAATTAAAACAAATTCCTCCATTAAGAAACCACAACATTAAGAAATCTATAAACCTCCACAACATTCATGTGGTCCGATCAAGAAATAACTACCACAACCATTGATGGATCAACTACTACTCCCTGTTGAGACACCATGTTTCCACTGAAATAAACCTACAATGTCTATAATATGTTTATAAACAATTCCCCATGGATTTGGTGGTGTTATAAAGACTATAATTATATCCTCAGATGCTCTATATGGTCCTCCTCAAACCATGAGTATATAAGTATTCAATGAATGAACTTTACTATGAGATGGTCTATGATTCCATGGAATATGGAGTTAATGAATCACATTAACAATATCATTATGTTGTAACATTGAATGAAATGAATAAAAACTCAATGTTCCCATTTCTATACTAGAATGTTGAATCCAGAGTATCTTCATACATTACAGTTAACAAAAGAGACCCAAACATCATATTAATCATTGAAATCTATCAAGATCCTCTAAACCAGTTAAAATATCATTAATCCTATAATGAGGACAAAAATTATTATTTTTTATCTAATTAAACCATTTTTAGTATATAAATAACCCCATACTACCATCTTCCTTCCAAAAAAAATAACAATGGGGAACCCCATATTGGAAAATTATGTTATATGAAACCCTTATTCATTATATCATCTAAATAAATTATCAACTATAAAAAAAAAGATGTTTTCATCAAATAAGGATCCATTAAAATAATATATACATCCATATCTGAAGGAATCATGAACCAGAAATCACATAAAGGGGTAATAAAATTAACTATATGGAAAACATCCAAAAAACCCAAATGACATTGGGAGACTCCTTCCTCTTATCACCCATGTATATTACCAATAATTATACCATCATGGATAGAAGGGGATTTACATAGATATCGCTCATCCAACAACCCCACTCGACGATATAGACTGTATGTTGACTATGAATTTGAGAAAATGAGACATTCCTCTGAAATAAATAAATCACTACTTACATGGAATATAAACCATAAATGATGATGGTGAAATTGTATGACATTATTTGTCCAAGAAAAAATCACCACATGATTGAAGATTCCTCATCACCATTCAACACTGCTAGCACACATAAATAATTTAATTCTATAATATAATAGGATTAGCCAAGACCATTATTAGAAGAAGCCTATCCATTTTCAATAATGGAGTGTGAGTCTTCTAAACCCAAAAAACAATACTTTATAGTAGACATTATGATAGTCATAACTCTAATTATCTCAGAAACCTATTATATTATCATCTCAAAATAATATATTTTTCTATGACCAACTATTATGAAAAAATTGTTTCAACCAGCTTCACACCCATGATCATATCAAGGTGTCTAAAGACAAGGAATATCTCAATTATCATCCCCTATATAACCCATCTCTTCTTAGTAGATCATAGGATAGAAACACTTACTGCTAGTATGACCTCAAAGGAAATTATTTCCAAGGATTATGTTTATCCTATTTACAACCATAAATAATATAACTAAGTACCAATTTTTCATCAAACTTTAGATGACCATGGATACCAAAGATAAATCATAGTAGTCTAGATCCTCCATTAATGTAATTGGAACGACTTTCCTAAGATGACTGGAATAGAGACTGTGGGGTCCAACTCCCCACTGGTCAAAACCATGAAACACATGTATCTATGATCAACAAAAACAAAAACCATTATCATTTAGAAAATCATCCCTATCACCTCTCATAAAATCACTCATTTGGAGTGTGTGAAATAGATCACCACTTACTTATTATATTCCTATATATATCATCAACATAAATGACATAACCACATAGATGATAGAATGGAGGATCTCTTCCATAAGAGTCCAAAAAATGAGAATACTAATCCGGAAATATATTTTTTGATAAGTAAACTAGGTGATTTAAAATTAAACCATGATCTCTCTCATTCATAATCACTAGGTGAAGATAAAATGGGTCTTTCCACCTTGAGTCCTTATTTTTCAATGATAAGAATTTTGTACATAACTTATTCTTCCAATCATCCCAAAAAATTGATACCTCCTTCTTCTCCATGTGATATGAAATATTACAAAAACCTAATATACCAATAATATGACTTAATACTATATGAATATTTTATTATAATAATTTGGAGATCAAAATAATAGTGATCTTGAGATCTTATAACTAGTGGGTTACCTTTTGATCAAGGACATTACATTCATACATCACCAAATCATTCCATTGAATGCAATAGAATTTCCACTGCCACTGCTCATACACCTCAATCATATTAACCCTTAAGAAATCAACCATGTAATTTTATTAAATCACAACATTCATATCCACATGAAGACTATATCTTGGAGATATTACTTAATTGCAAACAATAAATTATTAATTCTTCTAGTAAGTAATGTTATGTTTGATTAATTAAAATTATTTTAAATTCACGAGTTCAATGAATTCAGTAATAAGAGAAAATATAACGATTAACCTACAATTTTACATGTCTATTTCTTACATAAAACATAATTTAATCTAGAGGTGTTTTTATTCTTATGACCCTTTTTTCAGATCACGGGGGGCCTAAAAATCTCTAACCTAGATGGAATTCATTTCTCATGTCACATACTAGGTTGACTGACTTTATTTCCCTAGTAAACCCAGGTAATCATAAATATTCCTTTCCTTATTCTCAATAGAACACCTCATCCACAACTCTGATTCTACTCTACCATAACCCCCATTTAGAGGTACAATTTATGGAACAATAATGGATGAAGAGAGAAAATTAACTCCCAAGGATATCCTCATGTAGGCCCCATGTTGGAAAATAGAACTAAGGGCATTTTTAATGTGACATAGATGGGGGAAATTACCATATATAAGAGAATAATTTTTTAATATGATATTTTATATAAACCATAAAGAAATTCCATTACCGAAATTAATTGGAATACCAATGAGAATCTAATATTTAATGTTATATGACATCAATAAAAATAAATGTGTACAAATAAAATTCAAAAAGTCAGTCTTATGGGGGAAACTCATCACCACATAGCTCCATGCTATAATTTTCCATTTTGACCTTCAAATCCAATATGATATCATGAAAAAATTTATACATATTTATTAGGGTCATCAGAACATGTATACTCACTAGGATTAAGCCTAATGTCTCTCATGAAAATGAAAGAAGATCATACTACTGCCCTAGTGAATCGATAAATGAATAAGATGGAACATATTTTTCATCTATGTCCTAACCTAACCAAGAATGAATCACCAGATAATGAATCCATGCATAATAATATGAGAATATACATATTAAAAAAATGTTAACGCAAACTACATTCCATTGATTTTATGCTCCCACACCCAAACATCATATGTCCTACCACCTGTATCAATTCTATATTCATCATCCTTATACAATCACAATATTCCCCACACCAGGGAATCATAAAATCACAACCTATTCTAGAATTATAAAATCTTCATCATCCCTAACCACCACAATACAACAGAACAATATGGTATAATGAACATTAAGAAAATAAACTTCTCTCCCTCTTCCATCCATGTGTGACCCAGACATTAAATTACCTCATCCTCTCGCCAGCCATCACCTTCAGTGCACTATAATCATAGGAAACCACACCATATGCATAATAACCCACAATATAGAAGAAAGTAGAAAATTGCGTACAGATATAAATCCATCGAGATAAACTTATATGTTTTGGGAAAACACCAAGAACACAAACCCATTGGTTGTAAGCATTCACACGCAAATTAGGTTGTGTGATTTTAGAGAAAAAGGAACAAATATGTAATAGTTATATACAATCCAAAACCATGGGTTCACACAATAAAAAACACCCAACTAATTTAACAAAAAAAACACCATGATCGCATGCCAACATCACTACCATAACACTTTCTATCTTTCCTATCCAAATTTCTAGTAAAAGAACTAGATATCCATTTCATAGTTCCAACATAACCAAATTAATTGAAAACCATAGACATATTATTTTATGGTTATTAAATATTTATAATAATCATAAATAATATATTTTCTATTATAAAATTTATTATTTTTCATCCCCAAATACTTTAGTTTGATCCAAATTCATTTATTTATAACTTTACACCTTTCATGAAATCCATATCTACTGAGGAACTACCAATCCAAGGAACCATACCATCAACTATTCCAACATGTCAACCCCATGATTTTGTGTCACCAATAATCACCACACCCCCCACCACCACATAACCACAACACATATATTCACTACAGTCTCATAAGTTAATTGAATAAGATTCAATTATTACCAACTGTCATGAAATCCCTTACAATATACTATTTCCACAAGAAAAAATATATTGAAAAAAATTACTTATTCACCCCAAAAGAGTTCAATTGCCATCTTTTTGTGAGTTATAATTTTTATGAAACAATATTTTTATAATTATATTTAATAAAATGAAAAATTAATCACAATAGAAGAGAATTATCATAACCACCAATATCATTTTCTAAATCATGTAAAATAAATACCATAAAATATCGCAAAACATGTGTGATATCTACCTTTTCTTATAAATTAAATTACATATAAATAATTATCATCATTAGTACACCTATTTCCATCCAAGAAAAATGGAAAAAAATATTAAAATATAATATATAATATGAAAATAAATAGAAAATAAAAATCTCGTGCGTTGATCATTGCTTCAACGAGAGGCACAATCACAAAAGAACAAACAAGGGATAAAACTCCACCATGATCAAATGGAAACCCAATAGAACTTATTTTAAATTTTACAAAACCATCCAATATGTCAATTTAACTAAAAATAGTGGATTTATCCAAACAAATATTGATATAAATTAGTGGAACCAAAGAGAGATTTTGTATAATAATGTACCTATAATGAAGGGAAATAAATTAACTAAGATCCAAGATGATAGAACCCAAAAAAAATTAAAGAAGGGTAAAAGGAGGAGAATAATTCCATCCAATATTGAAGAATGGTGTTGGAAATAAAAAAAAAGTGAGTTCATGCCCCCATTTTAGAGATGAATATTGAAGTACCATGAAACATCATTGATTGTGACCACTATGTTTTAGTCTCCATTAGTTAAATTATAATGGAATCTCATATGGTCCTTTGAAACTTTATCATGTGTTTTTAAAAAAAAGATTTAACCATCACCATGACTCATCTATAATATAGTATAAGAGTTGTTCTCTCCTCCGACAGTCTCAACAACAACCTACTATGGTGTAGCACAAAAGGATTTTATGTTTTATCCTTAGTATAACCCTAACCATGATATGGTGAGATATATATTTTTTTTTTCTGAAAATGGTATCTTGCAATACACTAAATCCAATGACACACTTTTTACTCGGAATTTTGAAGATTAATGTGTTAAAAAATGAGTCATTCTAAGTTCCACATTAACTCTATGCCTAACCATAATGATTCACTTACCATGGAACATCATGAAACCATATATCCAGCTCTACATCCAACTCCTTAAAACCTAATGCTAATAAAGACAGAATCACAACTATCACCATAGTTTGGTTCCACCCTGAGTAAATATAAAACATACCTAGACTTCAGATCACCTCAAAATTCATTCTCGGAACCACCAATATTAAAACTAACATAAATGGATGGGTTTTAGAAATCCATTCCCTAACAATGGAATATAAATTTTTATTCCATAATCTATATAAAAATATATTATTTATAATTACCCTATATGTTTTTACTATGATACGTATATTATTTTTACTACTACTATATATTTTCATAAATTTATAATTTATATGTTGTTTGTTAGGTTCTAATAAATCCATATATATTAGGTGATCATGGTTAAATAAATACTATGGATATATTCTTTCCAAATAATAATTTCCTCAATTACCCAAAAAATAGAACCTTAATTTGAATAGATATTGGTGATATAAATAATTTATTTCTTGTCACATTAATGAATAAATAGAAGATAATATAACATGGGATACTTTTCCTTAATTCTCTCATAGGGTATGGGAATGTACTTTTTTTAATGTATATAATATAAAAAGCATTTATTTTCCATTTATTTTTTAATCAAAGTGCATGGGATTGACCTTGAGAATAAAAATATTTCCAGATAGTTTAAATGTTTCATTGATATGTTCTTTATACTAGATCCCTATTTTTTAATTTAGTTATTCAGTGAACATGAATAGTACCATCTATATACATCTAGTTATCATGATGTCAATTTTTAGATTTTCTACTTTATAAATGAACACCAACATTATGAATATTCATTAGTATAACGTGTTTTCATATTTAAAACAATAAATTAAATGAAATGATTAGAAATATCAAAATTTATTTCCTCCTTAGTCTAGGAATTATTATATTTATTTGTAGACAATAGGTCCAAAATATTAATGAATCTTAATTATTATATTTTGTATCCACAATTAATGGGAGTCAGTTTGTATGACCTTCACCTATATTTTCATTCTATGAATGAACATATTTTTATTATAACTATAAATGTTCATGATGAAAATATCATAATATATGAATTACGAATCGATCATGTAAATTAAAAATGTTATCATCAATTTGAAACTAGAAATAATATTTTTCTTAATAATCATACCAAATTTCAGTATAATTTTTTTCAAAAAAATTCATTTTTAATCTATCTTACATATCTTACAAGGATCCCCATGAATCATAATGGTATTTTAATTCATTTTTCCACAATATTAAAATTTGTATTCAAATAAAAATATCATAGGACTTTTATGTAAATATATCAAAATTTGAAATTTTAAATCATATGTTAGTGTAGTTTTTTATTAAGTATAATATAATAATTATTCATTATTCTTGAGTTATACCAAAAATATTAATAAATTTGAAAATATTTTTCAATCCATAAATATGATAGATCTTTGAATAATTTATCAAAAATTGAAAACCTTCATAGGCTATGATAAATAGTCAATAATATATATAAAATATCTTTATCCTTCGTAGTTTATAGTTATACTCCGATTGATTGTTTTATTTTTGTGGTAATTATACTTATATACTTTATCAAACTTATTTATTATTTTATAATTAAACATAATAAATTTTTATGAATTCGTAAATCTAAAACAATGTTTCTCAATTATTTTAACCATATGATGAAATAATTATCCATATCAACTCATCATCAAAGCCATCCATACATCCTAAAATAATTTTCAATGATATAGTCATATTTCCTATGTATTTTCTTAGTTATAAGAACACATTTGATCACATAAATTAATCACATACTATTTGAAACTTAATTATTATTTCACTATGAAAATTATTTATTTTAGTTCTAGTATCGTGGATTATTCATCAATAATGAATGATAAAGCTCCATCATATCATCAATAACTCAAAATTGAATTGTCATAATCAACAATTCTTGTTTATAATCTTCTAAAGTGGGAATAAATCTCAGAAAATGAATATAATTTCATAAATTAGTTGCTAATATAGTTTTTTTATTATGTTTAATAATATAAATATCTTCATTTATAGATATTTAATTTTATTCTTTCCGAATAACCCATGAACCCAGTAATATCCAAATACTTCACACTATTAATCAATTATTTTGTAATCATTAAATATTATTTTCTCATTTCACAACAAACACTATATGTTGATATAAAGATTCTACAAATGATATATAAATAATAAGAAACATTTGAATCATTTAGGTATATCATTATTATATGAACTAGAAAAATTCAACATATATAATAAAATCCCCTAAAAACTATTCATGTTCATCATTATTCATCGATGAATATATTTATAAGATGAGAACTATATCATATTAGCATTCATGAGCCTCAAAAATATATTTAATGCATCATATTTCTAATAATTTCTAAAAAATATTACTTTTTGAATATTTTAATTTCAAATTATTAAAAAATAAAACACTCTTCATCCCAATTTGTTTGTGACATCAATCATTCTCTATGGATTTTAATACAATTCATTGAGATTTTAGTATATATTTCCCATTAATTTAATACTCTATTTAATATCATTCTCCACATGAAAAATCTTATTCATATGAACCATGATATTATTTATAGGTAATATTATAATAGATGAAACAAATTTATATATCATTATACAATAATATAGGAAATATGGTTAAATTAAAAAATTATATATATATATATATATATATTCAATTTTATTATTGTTTATATTATTTGGATTGAATCTATATTTTTATACAATTAAATGAAATAATTTTAATACCATAGTTTAGAAAAAATTTTACTAAATATTATTAATCATGTAGACAATCCTAATAAAATAGGAACAAAATCATTTAAGGATAAAAATACAATCTCACTATGAATTATACTTCTTCCATATATTGTTTATTTTTTAAAAAAACTGAACACTATTGAAAAATGATGAATTTATAAATAATATATATATTCATATATATTAATGATCATCTAATTATATTTTCATACCACATAAAATGATTAAATTATTTTTTCTTGGTAAACAGATAGCATTTATAAAAAAATCATGTGTCAAGAATTGTTCCTAGAAAATTATGTATGGTTATACAAAAATCATTATTGTGGGTGATTGAGGGTGGTTTTAAAAATTTTTTATTATATTATTTCATTTTTATATAAAAAACACATAATGGTTCCTACATCAATGATAAGGAAAAAACCTTGTTTCTAAAGGCATGCATTCAATTTGGGTTCCAAACCCAATTACACATAGTGTCTAACACTGGTTGAGTGGAAGGTTGGATCTAATAATTACATCATTTTGGGAGGAATAATTTCCTACTATATTAATCTATTACTAACTTAGTTTATTTTCCCGAAATCAACCACATTCCTCGATATGGGACTATTTACCACGACGCCAATTACGTGATCAAGACCATATGTTGATGAGAACAAAAATGTGTGTCATGAGTTATCCAATATTATCTTGTTCCATTGTAATGATTTTGTTTTTAGAAATTATCAAGAACAATGGAATTCAATACCAACCTAAGTGGCGACTGATGTCTTTTTTTTGGATTGACCATGTATGAGTTTTTCCACATATCATGAGGGAAAAGGAATAAAACCCATGAAGTCCATTTAACATATATTAAAGTCATATGATAGGAATATACCTTTCAATTTAACTTCATATGGAAAGGATGTTAATATAGGGATCTAGGATTTAAGTGGTTTCTTATGGATCTTGATATCATAGGAACCAAAGTCTATGTTGTTCGTGTTATGACCTTATTCATCGTAAAAGATGTTACAATAGTGTCCTTCAGCAGGACTAATGTCTGTATGGTTGCCCTAAATTTTTTCATTATGAGTATGATCATTTGAGTGAATATGAGATGTAATCAGGGTTACATCATAATAAAGGTCCCACACTAGGGGAATCCTCATCATATTTTTATTGTAAATGTATTTGATTTTTAATCACACGTTATTCATGCTCAGTGTGAGAAGCAAGAGACATTCGAATATTAGACATATCACTGGAGATAAAAATGATATGGAACTTACAAATTAATTCTAACATCCAAAGTAAATGAATAATACGATATTTTCATACTTATTTAAAATTTTTAATTAAACCTCAATTTTATTTTAAAAGGGTTTCTATGTTTGATAGCGTACCCGATACGCAACAACGAGTTTCTTTGAAATCTTACATTGCACAATAATAATATAATATTATTATTTTAAATGGTAGTTATGTTCTAGCCATTTTATTGGTTGGAGTGAACAAAACTAACTAAAATATTAGTATACATGTTTGTTAAATGTACTTACATTTATTCAAAAAATGTTAGAGGCTTAAAATGTTAATGAATCTAATTTTAAGCATAGTTTAAATTAAAAGGCCGATTTATCGCCTTTTAATGGCGAACCATCCTTAAATATAGTTATGGTTACTTTAATATATTCTATATGACCAGATAAAATCCTTCTTTATAATGGGGACATAAAAATTTACATTGTGTAAATTGTTGGAATTTTTCCGATAAAGTTCATTTTTTAATGAATAGTGAAAATATTGTATTTTAATTCCAAAATGTGTTTTAATATAATTTATTTATATGGTTATATTATCTTTTTAATTGGTTTTAAAGTGTAATTAGAATATATTTTTACCATTTAATCCAATTTTGGTCATTGAAATTAATTTCACTTTGAAATTGGACATAAACAAGTGTCAATATTTTGATAGTTATTGTTTCTTTGTAACACGCTATTTGTTTTAACAACGGGAATTGATTTTAAAATTAAATAATGACACTTTTATTTTTTTAATTTTAAATAATAAACATTATTTTTGAATTTGGAATATCAAATATATATTAGGCTGAATTTTTGTTATTTTTATGAAAACATCAATTTTTAAGGAATAGTAAAACCACTTATTAGTAGTTAAAAAAACTGACTTTTTAATATAAATGAAATTTTACCACTTCTATGAATTGAATTTAGAAAATCCAACATACATGGTTGTTATCAAGAAGTAAAATGTGGTTAAATAAGATTAAAATAATTTTCATGAATAGTAACTTTTGACTTTTATTTACCTCGGTTAAAGGTAAATAAGGTAATTCAAGGTTAAAAGAATATATTAATAATTCAAAATTACCTTAACACTTGTCCACCCCTTATTGGTTGAGTCATGTACGACCATGAAAATATTTGGGTCGATTTTGGGACCCCATTGAGCCACTTGGGAGTTATAATGTCTATTTAGATTAATTAACTTAATGTAAAGGCAAAAATGACAAAAGAAAATATCTTTTAGTAAATTAATTTTTAGAAGGGGTTATATAAATTATATTTTCGAATATAAATATTCATTAGAAAGATTAAACTATTTCCTATATTTTGGTATTTTTTTATAATTTCTAGACAACAAATAAATTAAATTATTTATGACACAATATTGATGTAGTATTTACCTCATTAACAAATGATTTAAATAAATAAGATTATAATGATTAAAATATCATCCAAAACATGTCCAATTATGATTGGATGATTTTATTTCGAATATTAGTCATCTTGTATTATAAAATAATGAATTTTTGACCTTTTGAAACTGAAGATATGTTTATAATAAAATAATTTTTTCACACTTTCCTAAAGAGACCCTCCACTCCCTTATAAAAGGAGACCATTTATATCCAATTCCTCACACCAACAAGCCTTTTAGCTCGTCCAAACTCTGCCAAAATAATATCCTTACATCCCTCTAATCCTCCTCCTAGAAGCCTTACATTAGGCAGAAGTCACTTCAAGAAGTCCTTTGGCTCAAACCAAAGGTAGTTACCCAAATTAATGGTATCAATTTCTCTTAAATTGTTTTCATTTATTTTACTTATACAACCCCTAAACACTTTTTATTACTTTATTTTGTAACAACAACAGTATCCTAAATATACTAGTATTTTGTTATGAGAATTATTCGAACTACACTTACACACAACTCTATATAATGGAAGAAGAACATAATGTTTCTATGGATGGAAAACTAACGCCCCACGACACAATGATTATTCTATTATCTCCTACCACCTCTCATGGTGGCCATTATGATGGAACTGTATTTATATATGATATATATTATGTTTATGATTTCTTTGTGCCTCTTTATTTTCCATTTATAGCTTTCTTTTATGGTTTTAATTATGGGTAAACGCAATAATCTCATTAGAGGAAGTGTAGACTACCACCCCCTCAAAGTGATATGACTCGTTCATACCATATTTGGTACGTATAAAGGATATATTTAATGATATTATAAGGCCCCAGCCTTAAACCTTACTTAATCTTGAGTTATTACAAGATTACACATTGAGGATCTTTTCAGGTTTAGGGTTTTAGAGAATTAGATCATAAAACATGAATTACATTCCACATTTAAACAAAGTGGTTACATAAAAGATTGTATTCATTTTTCCCATAAACGGAAACATATTTAAAATAAAACATGGATTCTTTCTTAACATTTCCTTGACACTATCATCATATCATGTACCCTTCCCTTGACCTGTGAAAAACATTTCAAAAACATGGGATGAGCATAAAAATCTCAGTAAGGGATATAAAAATATGGAAAGGAAACATGAGTACATGTATACATAAGAATTAAATCATACTTTACCCATAAAACATAATCACTTTAACATACCTCATAAAATCATGAATAAATCAAAGAAATCATAAGACATAAAAGGTAACTTGAGGCAATAATAACATTCTTACGTAGGGAGTAACCCTCTTGGTTAAGTTTGGAATACCCACCACAGTATATTCCCTAAATCTCTTCAGAGAAACCTAAATTATTCACTCCTTCGCGTTACCCAATGCATTGGAGAGCTATATCGGGCTCACCCGCCCTTAGTTTACCACGGAACCAATCTTTTTCATAACAATGCCCAAGAACCATAACATAAACGTATCACATAAAACATGGATAAAGGAAACATAACATTTCCACATTTCAATCACAATATAACATTTTAGTATATTGAAATAATGAATCCATTCAAAAAGAAACCATTTCCAAAACCATTTAAAACATTTAATAAAGAGATTTTTGAATCAAAGTGTCCCATACCACCTTGAAGCTTTTAAAATTTTAAACCATTAATATCCATATAAATAAATCCTTAAAACCATTTTGAAAACATGGATATTAATAAGAATAAATAATTAAAACATTTAAAGTGATATTTTGGTTAAAGGGGTTCTACCAAAATTTGAGACACTTGAATACAATAATTGAGGAATAACATTTAGTCAGAACATTATAATATCATGAGAATAAATTTATTCATGATATAATATTCCAAAGTATTGTATATACACCATATAAGAGTGAATTGGTGCATAACAACAATGAAGACTCAATAGAAATGTCAAATGTGATGAATTCCCTTATAAAGAAGGTATCCTTAAATTAAGGATAATTCAATCTCAAAATTATGTGTGACAAATATAAATACACCCAATATAAGTGGATATTAAGTGTAAAAAAATAAAAGGTCATTCAAACATATTCAAAAGATGACATATTCAATAACTGCATGTTGAACCCAAAGAAATCGAAATTGGGTTAAAAAGTTCCCTTCGTAAAATTCGACAGCCTAATGACACATCACTTCAAAATTCAGAAAATGAGTTGATGAGAGATAAAAAGGGAATCTCATCACTTGGACATAAAATTTACATCAATAAGTATATAAAATAACATATCCCAACATAATAGTATGTGAATTAAAAGACATAACAAAAGAAGTCTTTTAAAAAGAGGAGGGTGAAAGGTCCCCTTACCAAGTTGGGTAACTTTCAAAACATACACCCCATGGAAGAAGGGTCATACAATGAAGATGTTAATACCCATAAATGAAATTATACTAAAAAAATTGTATAATAATGGGCAGTACATACACCACTTAAAGAAAATTGTGGAAAATGTAGCATAAATCTCACAGGAATAAAAGTGAGATGAAAAATCCCTCACGAAAACTCGGCAGCCTAACGGCGCCACTTAAAACATAAAAATTGATTGATGAGATGGAATAGGGTCTCTCATCATATGAACATAAAAATTAATGTAATAGTAATATAAGATAATATCCCAATAACAAGAAATATGAGCTTTAAAAGGAATTACATAAAAGAGTGTACTTAAAAAGAAAGAGAGGAGTAGGATCCCTTACCTCGGGTCCGACTTGACTCGATCGTTCTTTAATCTCCTGAATAATAAACATGAGTTAATTTATACTTCCTTAAGAACCTTTTTCAAGTTCATTATTCCTTTTATATCACTTATTACCATGTCATGAACACTATGTAATTATTTTAGTTAATAACGGTCATTTAAACAATCATTGGTACTTGAGTCAAAATATGCTCTTTATAATTACAAGTTGTTCATGTATATATTATATCCAGAGTTATAATCATGATGTATATATCATATATATCATATATATCCAGTAAATATTCATTTTATACTATTCCATATCATTTGGAGATAAAAAACGAAAAGCACCATTCATTGAGACGGTAGGCCGTACATACGAATGAACGCTACATTCATTTTTTTCTTTTTCATATTAATGGAATTAAAAATAAATGATATATATATATATATATATTATAATTCAAGTATAATATATATTTTATATAGGTCACATATGTTCATTAATTTCATTCTTTATACATTCCATGTATTGCATGTACGAGTCACATCACTTGTGGGGGCGGTAGTCCTCACTTCCTCATATGAAATTATCGCATTTACACAACATGAAAAGAATAATGTTATGGTTTAAATATAAAATAAAGAAGCATATATTAAAAATAAATACCATATATATCTTATATAAAATACAGTGACATCATAATGGCTACCTTTAAAGGTGTTAAAAGAATATTGAACAATCATCGTTTCGTGAGGCAGAAAATCGCCAACCACAGAAACAGAATGTTCTTTAACCATTAGACGAAGGTGTGTGTAAGTGTAGCTAGAATAAATCTTATGAAAACATCCTAGTATATTGAATATACTGGAGTTGTTACAAATTAAATCAATAAAAAGAGTTTAGGGGGTTGGAGAAGCAAAATAAAATAAAAGGACTCAAGTGAAGACATTACCTTAAAATCGGGTAACTCTCTTTGGTTTGAGCTCAAAGCCTTCCTTGGGAAGACTTCTGCCCAAAGTGAGGCATAAAGGAGTAATAGAGGTATGTGTAGAAAGAAAATGGTCAGGGTTTGGACGATCCAAAGGCTTTGGGTGTGTGGGTAAGGAGGTAGAGGTGGGGGCCTTTTATAAGAGGAGAGGAGGGGCACTCTTGGAATGTAAAGAAATGTTACTTTATTTGAAAATGATTTTCGGATTCAAATGGTCCCAAATTGATATAATTCGAGGGTAAGGTGATAAGGGTTCGAAATAAACCCATAAAATATGTTTTGGACATGTGTAGGTCATATATTTTACATTATCATTTCATTTTATTTAAATCCTTTATTAATGATGTAATCACTGCATCATCATGATGTCATAAATAATTTAATAAATTTATGTCTAAAAATTATAAAAAAAATATCATGATGTAGGAAATATTTTTATCTTTCTAATGAATAATTATAGTTCAAATGATCATTTATTTAGACAAAAATAAAAATATTTTACATAGATGATACATTCTTTGTGACATTTAACATTCATTAAAAATAAAAAGATAAAAAGTCACTTTCTCACAAAAGTGATTCCATGGGGACCCCAAGTTTGGCACAAGGAATCTTATGGTCTTCCATGAGACAAACAGTAGCCTTAGGACACATTTTGTGGTCATTTTTTATTACAATGATATTATCTTATTATTTTTAACTACCCGATTACTCATTAATCAAGATAATTAAAGATAATTACCGATGTTACTATTCATAATCTCCAAAAACAAAAGAGTCTTAATTTCATAATTTGGACCTTCTGATTCCAAATAGTTCATACATTTTACCAAATTCTAAGCACATAAATTGCAATAATTAATTTAAAAAAACTTCCCGTTGTCAAAACAAATAGCGGGTTTTTTTAGAAACAATATTTATGAAAAGTGTGACACTTTTTTATGCCTAATTACAAAGTGAAATTAATCCCAATGACCATCATTGAATTACATGGTAAAAATATATTCTAATTACACTTTAAAACATATTAAAAAGATAATATAACCATATAATTAAATTATATGAAAAAGCAGTTTTGATGTAAAATGCAGTATTTTTCACTATTCATTAAAAAATGAAAATTGTCAAAAAAATACCAAAAATTAACCCAAGGTAAATTTCAATGTCCCAATAATAAATAATATGTTTATTTTGAAAAATAGAGCTTATAAAATTGTCAAAAATTGGATTTAAAAGAGGTTCTCCATTAAAAGGCGATTAATCGGCCTTTTAACGAATATTGGAATGTTTACGCTTAAACTGGATTCACTTGCATTTTTAATCCCCTAACATTTATTGAAAAAAAATAAAAATATTTGACAAACATATATAATCATTTTGTAGTTAGTTCTGTTCATTCCCGCCATTAAAACGGCGAGGCGTTAACTACCATTTAAAACGATATTATTTTACTATTACAGTGAAACGTAAGATTTCAATGAAACTTGTTGTTGCATATTGGGTACGCCATTGAGAATAGCATTACCTTTAAAGTAATATTAATATTTTATTCACAAATATGGATAAATGTGAATATTTCATACTCTTTATTTACCTGGGGTGTTACATCCTTCCCCTCTTTTGGGCATTACATCCTCGCAATTTTAAAATTGGGCTTGAAAACTCCATTGAAAGTACCACATTGGAAAATGAGTAAATTAAACTATCACTTTAAATGAACGAAAGGGAATTACAAAGGTCACCTGAGTTAACCCATAATGGGATTCCGTGTATGAAAATATGGACATGGAGGAAAAAACAAAGGGTCATGTTCTGATGGAGAGTGATAATAAACATGTCTAGGAGAAAGTTAACCATAAGAAAATCACAAACTTGTGACGGGTTAAACAGTATTCGATTCTCCAGTAGGAAAAGTTAACAGATAACATTTTTGTTTTAAGTTAATTTTTATTGAGGAATTTATTTTTGAGCTTAACTAAATCATAATGAAACATACTTACTTGTCATGTATACTTTCAACTTTTACTAGATTCCTTAATCAAACTCATATTTTCTCCAAAAGATGAGTATTTAGGAAGACTTGTTCGCATTAAGAGTACTATAATCAACTTCATGAGAATCACCTAATCCACAAAATAGAACTACATACTTCCCATGTCTTTAGACTTTAACCAAAACCAAAACCAAAAAGGTTATTACAAGATCAGATAATCCAGAAAAGGAAAACCCTTTATAAAAAGAAAATCTATTCTTAATCTCCAAAATTTGTCCAACAAAACCCAAGGTTCAACGAGAACCATTCGATAAACAATTTTTCCATAAAATTATTCAAATTAAACAAAACTAAGATTGAAACCCAAATATTTGAAGGATTTAGTCATATAGTCTTCCAAGTTAAATCTTAACATTTATCTCCAAACAACATCAGTTGCTCCTAAAGTCTCGTATTGAAATGTAAATAACCTAATAACATTTCCTCTATGATAGGTTAATAAATTTCCATATATAACCCAAAATCAACATAATCATAATTTATAAAATCATCTAACTAATAGAAATAAGTAAAACTTACCAGGGACTTCACGTAGTCCAGTGGTAGGTGATAAATACTGGTCGCACTTTGGTTGTGGCTTCAATTCCTGCAGCTTTGTCCGACGCGACAGGTTGTCACATGGTCTGCGTGTTGTCCTTTTTATAAAACTCCAAAAATAACCCTAACATGTTTTAACCTCAAATTTATCTCATGCCTTTCACTTCCATCGTAACATATAGTAACCCATAATTACCTCAAAAGTAAGGATCATATAAACCCAAATGGTTCTTTATAACTATGTCCACAAAAGAACAGATAACTATTCCTTGAATAAAGTTTTCATATATTAAAATCAGGGTTACACATAATATAAAAAGTCTTCTAATGTTACCCCATCATCAAAAGAGACTTAATACTCTTAATAATTTCACCATTACTCTTGACGCCCTTATATGTTGACATGTTACTCATTAAACATTATTCATGATCCATTAACCATTATTTTCCAACTTATTCTGAAATAATTATTTCCTACAAACAAAATCATGGATCACATCCTAAGATTCCAAAATAGGAAAAAAATAGTCATGAAATAATCCATACCTTTGATTGGTCATTTTCAGTTTCTTCATCCTCAATCGGAATGGCATTAGGTATTGGTAAACGAACATTTGTACAATCTTGGTGATCCCATTCACGAAACTTCTTCATAGGACATGTGTTTGCATAATGACCATGCACACCACATTTAAAACATTCAATTGATCCCTCAGAGAGAGCTTCTTTCCCTTTCCTCGAGTCAACTGGATGCTTCCTTTTTCCATGGAAGGTTCTTGCTTTATGACCTTCATTTCCACATCTATAGCATATTTTTTTCCCTTTGAAACATTTTCCTAGGTGTTTCTTTCCACATTTTTGACACATAAGTTTTTGAACACACTTACCTTTATGATTATTACCTACAGTTCTGTAGGGATTTGTTTCTCGCATATATGATTCCTTAGAGAAATCACCAAGGTTTAGGTTTTCAATCATGACTCCAGATAGTTGGTTGAGGATAGTCACAAGAGTTCTCATTGCAGCCCCCATATCATTCAGTTTCTTGATCAAAAAAACTTTCATAATTTCCTTCACATCCACTGTTACTTTGGTTCCTGATAGATCCAACCATTTACTAAAACCAAAAAGGTCAGTGTGATTATATCAACAAAACCATCATGTACTAATGAGGAAGATAAACACTAAGATATACTTACTCATTCACTTTATCTAATACTAGGACACTTTATGAAATCCTAACCATTATGGTAATGTCACTTATGCTTAAAGAATTCCCTAACCTCTAAATTTATCTAAACCGACCTTTGATACCAACTATAAGGCCCCAGCCTTAAACCATACTTAATCATGAGTTATTACAATATTACACATTGAGGATCTTTTCAGGTTTAGAGTTTTATAGAATTAGATCATAAAACATTCATTACATTCCACATTTAAACAAAGTGGTTACATAAAAGATAGTATTCATTTTTCCCATCAACGGAAACATATTTAAAATAAAACATGGATTCTTTCTTGACACTTCCTTGACACTATCATCATATCATGTACCCTTCCCTTGACCTGTGAAAAACATTTCAAAAACTTGGGATGAGCATAAAAAGATCAGTAAGGGATATAAAAACATGGAATGAAAACATGAGTACATGTATACATAAGAATGAAATCGTACTTTACCCATAAAACATAAGCACTTTAACATACCTCATAAAATCATGAATAAATCATAGAAATTATAAGACATAAAAGGTAACTTGAGGCATTCATAACATTATTACGTAGGGAGTAACCCACTTGGTTACGTTTGGAATACCCACCACAGTATATTCCCAAAATCTCTTTGGAGAAACCTTAACGTTTCACTCCTTCGCGTTACCCAATGCATTGGAGAGCTATATCAGGATCACCCGCCCTTAGTTTATCATGGAACCACCCGTTTTCATAACAATTACCAAGAACCATAACATAAACGTATAACATAAAACATGCATAAAGGAAACATAACATTTCCACATTTCAATCACAATATAACATTTTAGTATATTCAAATAATGAATCCATTCAAAAAGAAACCATTTCCAAAACCATTTAAAACATTTAATAAAGAGATTTTTGAATCAAAGTGTCCCCTACCACCTTGAAGCTTTTAAAATTTTAAACCATTAATATCCATATAAATAAATCCTTAAAACCATTTTGAAAACATGGATATTAATAAGAACAAATAATTAAAACATTTAAAGTGATATTTTGGTTAAAGGGGTTCTACCAAAATTTGAGACACTTGAATACAATAATTGGGGAATAACATTTAGTCAGAACTTTATAATATCATGAGAATAAATGGATTCATGATATAATATTCCAAAGTACAGTATATACACCATAAAAGAGTTAATTGGTGCATAACAACAATGAAGTCTCAATAGAAATGTCAAATGTGATGAATTCACTTATAAAGAAGGTATCCTTAAATTAAGGATAATTCAATCTCAAAATTATGTGTGAAAAATATAAATACACCCAATATAAGTGGATATTAAGTGTAAAACAATAAAAGGTCATTCAAACATATTCAAAAGATGACATATTCAATAACTACATGTTGAACCCAAAGAAATCGAAATTGGGTTAAAAAGTCCCCTTGGTAAAATTTGACAGCCTAACGCATCACTTCAAAATTCAGAAAATGAGTTGATGAGAGATAAAAAGGGCATCTCATCACTTTTAAATAAAATTTAAATCAATAAGGATATAAAAGAACATATCCCAACATAATTGTATGTTATTTAAAAGACATAACAAAAGAAGTCTTTTCAAAAGAGGAGGGTGAAAGATCCCCTTACCGAGTTGGGTAACTTTCGAAACGTACACCCCATGGATGAAGGGTCATACAATGAAGATGTGAATACCCATAAATGAAATTATACTACACAATGTGTATAATAATGGGCAGTACATACACCACTCAAAGGAAATTGTGGCAAATGTAGCATAAATCTCACAGGAATAAAAGTGAGATGAAAAATCCCTTACAAAAACTCGGCAGCCTAACAGTGCCACTTAAAACATCAAAATGGATTAATGAGAGGTAATAGGGTCTCTCATCATATGAAAATAAAAATTAAAGTAAGGGTAATATAAGAGAATATCCCAATAACAAGAAATATGAGCTTTAAAAGGATTGACATAAAAGAGTGTACTTAAAAAGAAAGAGAGGAGTAGGATCCCTGACCTCGGGTCCAACTTGACTCGATCGTTCTTTAATCTCCTGAATAATAAACTTGAGTTAATTAAAACTTCCTTAAGAACCTTTTTCAAGTTAATTATTCCTTTTATATCAATTATTACCATGTCATGAACACTATGTAATTATTTTAGTTAATAACGGTCATGTTAATGATCATTGGTACTTGATTCAAAATATGCTCTTTATAATTACAAGTTGTTCATGTATCTATTATATCCAAAGTTATAATCATGATTTATATATCATATATATCATATATATCCAGTACATATTCATTTTATAATATTCCATATCATTTGGAGATAAAAAATGAAAAGCATCGTTCATGGAGACGGTAGGCCGTACGTACGCATGAACGCTACTTTCATTTTTTTCTTTTTCATATTAATGGAATTAAAAATAAATGATATATATATATATACATATATTATAATTACATTATAATATATATGTTATATAGGTCACATATGTTCATTAATTTCATTCTTTATACATTCCATGTATTGCATGTACGAGTCACATCACTTGAGGGTGCGGTAGTCCGCACTTCCTCATATGAAATTATCGCATTTACACAACATGAAAAGAATAATATTATGGGTTAAATTAAAATACTGCAGAATATAGTAAACATAAATACCATATATATCTTATATAAAATACAGTGACATCATAATGGCCACCATTAAAGGTGTTAAAAGAATATTGAACAATAATCGTTTCGTGAGGCAGAAAATCGCCAACCACAGAAACAGTATGTTCTTTAACCATTAGACGAAGGTGTGTGTAAGTGTAGCTCGAATACTTCTTATAAAAACATCCTTGTATATTTAATATACTGTATTTGTTACAAATTAAATGAATAAAAAGAGTTTAGGGGGTTGGAGAAGCAAAATAAAGCAAAAGGACTCAAGTGAAGACATTACCTTAAAATCGGGTAACTCCCTTTGGTTTGAGCTCAAAGGATTCCTTGGGAAGACTTCTGCACAAAGTGAGGCTTCAAGGAGTAAGATAGGGATGTGGAGAGACAAAATGGGCAGGGGTTGGCCGAGCCAAAGGCTTTGGGAGTGTGGGTAAGGAGGTAGAGTTGGGGGCCTTTTATAAGAGGAGAGGAGGGGCACTCTTGGAATGTAAAGAAATGTTACTTTATTTGAAAATGGTTTTCGGATTCAAAAGGTCCCAAATTAAAATAATTCTAGGGTAAGGTGATAAGGGTTATAAATCCACCCATACAATAGGTTTTGGACATGTTTAGGTCATATATTTCACATTATCATTTCATTTTATTTAAATCCTTTATTAATGAGGTAATCGCTGCATCATCATGATGTCATAAATAATTTAATAAATTTAATGTCTAAAAATTATAAAAAAAATATCATGATGTAGGAAATCGTTTTATCTTTCTAATTTATATTTATAGTCCAAATGATAATTTATGTAGAAAAATTTAAAAATATTTTACTTAGGTGATACATTCTTTGTCACATTTAACATTCTTTAAAAATAAAAAGATAAAAAGTCACTTTCTCACAAAAGTGATTCCATGGGGCCCCCAAGTTTGGCACAAGGCATCCCATGGTCGGCCATGAGACAACCAATAGCCTTAGGACACATTTTGTGGTCATTTTTTATTATTATGATATTATCTTATTATCTTTAACTACCCGATTACTCATTAATGAAGATAATTAAAGATAATTACCGACGTTACTATTCATAATGTCAAAAACAAAAGATTATTAATTGCATAATTTAGACCTTATGATTCCAAATATTTCATCCATTTTACCATATTCCAAACACATAAATTTCAATAATTAATTTAAAAAAACTTCCAGTCGTCAAAACAAATAGCGGGTTTTTTTAGAAACAATATTTATGAAACGTTTGGCACTTGTTTATGCCTAATTACAATGTGAAATTAATCCCAATGACCATAATTGAATTACATGGTAAAAATATATTCTAATTACACTTTAAAACAAATTAAAAAGATAATATAACCATATAATTAAATTATATGAAAAATCAGTTTTGATGTAAAATGCAATATTTTTCACTATTCATTGAAAAATGAACATTGTCAGAAAAATACTAAAAATTAACCCAAGGTAAATTTTAATATCCCAATCATAAATAATATGTTTATTTTGAAAAATAGATCTTATAAAATTTTCAAAAAGTGGATTTAAAAGTGGTTCGCCATTAAAAGGAGGTTAATCTACCTCTTAAAGAATATTGGAATGTTTACGCTTAAAAACTGGATTCATTTGCATTTTTAATCCCCGAAAATTTATTGAAAAAAAAATAAAAATATTTGACAAACATATATAATCATTTTGTAGTTAGTTCTGTTCATTTACTCCATTACAACGGTTAGGCGTTAACTACCATTTAAAATAATATCATTTTACTATTAGAGTGCAACGTAAGATTTCCAAGAAACTTGTTGTTGCATATTGGGTACGCCATTGAGCATAGCATTCCATTTAAAGAACTATTAATATTTTATTCACAAATATGGATAAATTTGAAAATGTCATACTCTTTATTTACCTGGGGTGTTACAGATATTTTATATGATACAATATTGGAATTATAATACTACTATGTATCATTATGTTTTAATTCCATTAAATGTGAAATAGAAATGGAAGTAGTGTTCATGCGTACGTACGGCTTGCCGTCTCCATGAACAGTGCATTTCATTTGTTACCTCTAAATGTTATCTACTATTATAAATACATGTATATGATGAATATATATGAAATATATGATATCTAAATCATGAATATAATTCTAGATATAATGAACCTTTGACAACATGAACAACATGTAATTATAAGAAGTCCATTTTTGACTCAAGTACCAAATATCAATAAAACAAACATTATTAACTTAAATGATTACATAATGTTTATAACAAGGTAATAAGTTATATAAATGGAATAATAAACTAAAAAAAGGTTCTTACGCACGTATAAATTATCTTTATTTTATTATTCAGGAGATTAAAGAACGATCGAGTCAATTCAGATACGAGGTAAGGGACCTCACCTCAATCTCCTTTCATTGAGGAATTTTTAGTTTTATACACATATTTATTTTATACGATGTATAAACTCCTTTGACATTTTATTTTATTCAAAGGGAATATTTTTACAGGAAGCATTTTACTAAACGTTAAAAAGGAATGTTTTTTATGTAAGCGATGACAACGACCTTTTCCCCGCCGAGAGTATTATTTGATCTTCGGATTCCTTAACAAGCCAGAATGTTTTTGAAAGGAAAAATAAATACCATATACTCTTTTTACGTATTTTGGTATTGAAAATTATTTTGAGAATGGATTTATTATTTCAATATATTGAAATGATATTTTATTATTGCAATGTGGAAATGTTATCTTTCCTTTATTCTTATGTAATGTGTTATGATCATGTTATGGTTCTTGGGGATTATTTACATATACAGGTGGTTCTTTGATAAACCTAGGGCGGGTAAGCCCAAGATAGCACTCCAATGCATTGGGTAACATGAGGAAGGTAAAAATGAATATTTCTCCTAAGAGATTTTAGGGAATATACTATGATGGGTATTCCAAAGTAACTCCCAATGTAGCTGTGATATCTACAATGTAAGTATGATATGGATGCCACAAGTTACCTTTATGATTTATGATTTCTATGCATCTTTCATAAATCTTATGATTTCATGAGGTAAGTAAAAGAGTTCATGTTTTGTTCGTATTTATGAATAAATATTTTCATTCTTTGTTTTATAACTCTTACTGTGCCTTTTATGCTCATCCCTTGTTTTGAAATTTATTCACATGACATAAAGATGAATAGGGTTAAATATGAGATCAAGGAAAATTCATGCTATCTAAAACATGAAACTAGACATTAATATTTATTTCAAGAGTTTATATTTTTTGAAAAAAATGGAAACTGTGCAGATTTTCCACCGTTTAATCTTTTTAGATGTAATAGTTATGTCCTAATTCACTAAAACCCTAAAACTAAAAAGATCCTTAATGTGAATTATTCGTTTAATTCAATATTATGTAATGTTTTAAGGCCGGGTCCTTATAGTTAGTATCAGAGGTCAGTTTATATAACTTTAGTAGTTAGGGTATTGTTAAATTAATATAAATAATGTAATTTCTGTTAATATTGAAATCATATAGCATTTCCAGATTACCATGTTGCTTCACCAAAGATATTTTTGTGTTCAGAATTGTTTTCCACAGAGGAAACAAGGAAGCTATATTGGGACGACATCAGGAGGAATACAGCCTTGTAAATCGAAAACCTGATATGGTCGAAATCATAACTGAACAATTTGTTGCAGTGATGGCACAATTGAATCAGGCTATAAATGGTGGTAGTATCCATGTACGAGATCAGCCAGTTCAACCACAGAGGAACATGTATGTAGTGGAGCATTTCATGAGGCAACATCACCCATCACTCAGTGGATCATCTGATCCGGTGCTAGAAGATGTGTGGATTAAAGCAATGGAAATGATTTTTGATGTCATGGGTTGTTCAGAACATCCAAAGGTTAGTCTCGCTGTTTACCATTTTGAAGGTGAAGCTAATCAGCGGTGGTCAATGGTGAAAAATATCAGGGATAGTGAGGAGTTTGATTCTCTTGATTGGAATGATTTCAAAGGTATGTTTCTTGAGAAATATTTTCCTAAGGTTATTCATCATAGGATGGGAAAATAATTCCGGGAATTTAGGCTGGAGGATGAATCAGTGGCTGCTTATGAAGAAAAATTCACTCGACTGGCGAGGTATGCTCCAAATTTCATACGAGATCATGATAGTAAAATAAACCATATTTACTCAGGATTAAAGCCAAAGTTTCTAAGGGATTTATCTTATCATGAGTTCAAAAGTTATGAAAAACTTGTTCATTGTTCAGAGAAGGTGGAAATAGAGTTTGCTGATGATTAGGTATTCTTTGAAAAACAACAGAATAAGAGGTTGAGGTGGCAGGAGAAAGGGAAACACTCTTCAAAAAAGTCTAATGGTAAGAAACTTAAATTTACAGTTTGTAAAAATTGTGGTAAAAATAATGCTGGGGAATGTCTTTTGGATTCTGGTATGTGCTACTGATGTGGTAAAATGGGACATAAGTCTCGTAATTGCACTGAAAAAGATCAGGGTAATGGTAGGACAAAATCTGATTTACAGTCAGTAAAATGTTTTAAGTGCAATAAAATCGGACATTATGAAAACGAGTGTTCAACAAAGAACTCAACTGAGGGAAAGTATCCAGACTATAAGCAGAAAGGGGTGGTGAAATACTTTGCAACTACTTCGGAAGATGTTGGGCCATCAAATGATGTTATATCAGGTACACAGTTTGTTTGTTCAGATTATGCCAATGTGTTGTGGGATTCAGTGTCTACACACTATTTCATTTCTAGGAAGTTTTATAGTAAATTGGTAATTCCATCTTAATATATGAATATAGAACATACGGTAAAAACACCTGGAGGAAATGTAGGGACAAAAAGAAAACATACGAACATTTCTGTACTTGTGTGCAGAAAGAATCTACCTACAAACCTTATTGTTTTACCTCTAGTAGAGTTTGATGTTATTTTGGGCATGGATTGAATTTCTGTTTATCATGGTAAGATTGACAGCATAGATAAAGAGTTTTCTTTTCAAAAATATTTTCAGTTTATATACAAAAATGAACCATTGCTTTTGATAACGTATCAGGAAGATAAGAAACTAGTAAAAAATAGAAATGAATGTTACCTTGCACATATTGTTGAAAACAAAGGAACTGTTTAGATTAATGATCTTCCAGTGGTAAATGAGTACATTTATGTTTTTCCTGACGAGTTGCCTGTTGTAATACCTTATCGAGAAATTGAATTTACTGTTGACTTAGTTCCTGATGCTATGCCAATTTCAAAACCCCCTTATAGAAAGGCTCAAATTGAACTTTTAGAGTTAAATAAGAAATTACATGAGTTATTAGATAAAGGTTTCATTCGACCTAGCACATAACCATGGGGTGCTCCTGTCTTGTTTGTTAAAAAGAAAGATTGTTCAATGATACATTTCATTGATTATATATCATTGAATAACAACACTGTTAAGAATAATTATCCTTTTCGTCATATCGATGATATGTTTGATCAGCTTCATGGAGCTCAGTATTTTTTGGAGATTGATTTGAGGTCAGGGTACCATCAGTTGAAAGTAATGGAAGCAAACATTTTGAAAACCTCATTTCGTACTAGATCTGGCCATAATGAATTTGTATTTATTCCTTTTGGTTTAACCAATGCACCTGCTGTATTCAAGGATCTTATGAACAGAATTTTCTATGAGTTCTTGGATAGGTTTATGGTTGTGTTCATTGATGATATTTTGGTTTATTCCAAAAGTAAATAGGAACATGAAATTTATTTAAGGGTTATATTTCAAACATTAAAAGAAAATAAACTTTATGGGAAATTTAGGAAGTGTGAGTTTTTGTTACAACAAATTTATTTCCTTGGCCACGTTGTTTTAAAAAATGGAATAACAATTGATCTTTCTAAAACAAAAGTTGTTGAAGAATGGCCAAGACCCGCAAATATAACTGAGATCAGTAGTTTTCATGGTTTGGCAGGTTATTACTGGAGGTTTGTTGAAAAGTTTTCACGGTTATCTATTCCCATGACTAAGTTAACTCGAAAAGCTGTTAAGTTCATCTGGACAAAATAATGTGATGACTGTTTTACGGAATTGAAAAGAATATTGGTGAATGCTCTAGCTTTGGCACTGCCATCTATAAAGATTGAGTTTGTTATCAACAGTGATGCTTCGTTGAAAGGAATTAGTTTTTTCATAATGCAGAATGATCAGGTAATTGCTTATGCTTCATGTCAGTTGAAACATCATGAGTAAAATTACCCGACACATGTTTTGGAATTAGCTGTTGTAGTTTTTTTCTTTAAAAATTTGGAGGCATAATTTTTATGGAGTGAAGTGTGAAAGATATACTGATCACAAAATTTTGATGTATATATTCACTCAAAAAGAATTTTACTTGAGACATAGGAGGTGGTTGTAATTAATCATGGATTGTGATTGCATGATCCATTACCATTTGAGAAAATAAAATAAAGTGGATGATGCTTTGAATCGAAAAAGTAATGTTTCATTACCCATACTACATGTGGAAAGAGGTCCTTTGGTTTTTGATTTGATGAATTATGGAATAGAAGTTGTTGGTGCAGGAAATTCTTCTATTTTGTATCCGGTGTCAGTGATATCATCTCTATCAGACAGAATAAAGCAAGAATAGAAAGAAGACAATGAGAATCATAAAAAGGTAGAGTTGGTTTAGAAGGGTTAGTTTCCTGAATTTAACATTGATAATTATTGTGTTTTGAGATTTAGAAAGAGGTTATGTGTATCTTGTGATTCACAGTTGAAGAATGAGTTGTTATGTGAAGCTCATAGTTCTCTGTTTTCAGTTCCTCCTGGCAGTACTAATATGTACATAGATCATTGTGAGTATTACTGGTGGGATGGAATGAAAAGAGATATTGCTGATTTTAGTGTGAAGTGTTTGACTTGTCACCAGGTTAAAGCAGAGCAGGAGTTACTGAAAGGGATTCTTCAGCCTCTACAGGTACCAGAGTGGAAATGGGAGAATATATCCATGGACTTTGTTGTGGGATTACCAAAGACATCTCAAGGTAATAATGAAATAAGGGTTATAATTTATCGATTGACTAAATATACTCATTTCCTTCCTATTCGAGATGCTTTGTCTCTAGATCAACTTTCTCGGTTACATGTTAAAGGGATTGTCTGGTTGCATTGAGTTACCCTATCCATTGTAACTTTTCGTGATCCATGTTTTACTTATAACTTTTGGAATGGCTTTTAGAAGTCATTGGGTACTTAATTGAATTTTAGTAAAAAGTTTCACCCTCAATCAGATAGGAAATTAGAATGAACAATTCATACATTGGTGGATATGCTATGTGCTTGATGGATTATCAGGGAAGTTGGGACCAACATATTTCTTTGGTTGAATTTTAATATAATAAAATTTTTCATTCTAGTCTACAGATGGCTTCATTTGAGGCATTAATGGAAAGTGCTATCGAACTCTAGCTTTTTGGGATGAAGTAGGTGAGAGGAAGCTGATGGGACCAGAATTGGTAAAGGAGATGGCAGAGAAAGTTCAGTTGATTCCGAATCACATGAGAACATCTCAGAGCAGATCGAAAAGTAATGCAGATAACCAGAGGAAGGATCTTTCTTTTGAGGTAGGTGATCATGTCTTTCTCAAAGTTTCTCCATGGAAAAGTGTGACGCATTTTGTTATGAAGGGAAAGTTGAGTCTGAGGATCATTGGACCTTATGATATTTTGAAAAAATTTGGATCAGTTGCGTATAGACTGGCTTTACCTCCATGTTTATCCCAGGTACACAATGTTTTTCATGTTTTGATGACGAGAAAGTATATACCAGATCCATCTCATGTTTTGAACCTAGAGGTAGTTTAGTTTTAAGAGAATCTCTCTTATGAAGAAAAAATAGTCTAGATTCTTGACCGTAGAGAGAAAGTGTTGCAGAATAAGGTAATTCACGATGTAAAGGTTTTGTGGAAAAACCATATGGTTGAAAAGGCATCGTGGTAAATTGAAAATGCTATGACGGATAAATACCCCCACTTATTTTGATAGGTGAATAAAAATTGTGAGGACCCAATTTCTAAAAGGGGGAAGGTTGTAACATCCCAAGAAAATAAAGAATAAAATATTTTCATACTTATTAGTATTTTTGAATTAAATATTAATTTTACCTTAAAAGGGTTGCTATGTTCGATAGCGTACCCGATACACAACAACTGGTTTCTATGAACTCTTACATTGCACAATAATAATATAATATTATTATTTTAAATGGTAGTTAACTCATAGCCGTTGTATTGGTGTGAATGAACAAAACTAACTAAAATATTATTATACATGTTTGTTAAATGTATTTACATTTATCTAATAAATGTTAGAGGCTTAAAATGTGAATGAATCTAATTTTAAGCATAATTTACATTAAAAGGTATATTTATCGCCTTTTAATGGAGACACCTCCTTAAATCTAGTTTTGGTTACTTTAATACATTCTATATGACCAGATAATATTCTTCCTTAGAATGGGGACATCAAAATTTACTTTGTGTAATTTTTTGGAATTATTCCGATAAAGTTCATTTTTTAGTGAATAATGAAAATATTATATTTTAATTCAAAACTGTGTTTTAATATAATTTTTTTATATGGTTTGATTATCTTTTTAATTAGTTGTAAAGTGTAATTAGAATATATTTTTACCATTTAATTCAATGTTGGTCATTGAAATTAATTTCACTTTGATATTGGACATAAAAAGGTGTCAATCTTTTGATAGTTATTGTTTCTTAAAAACACGCTATTTGTTTAAAAATGGGAATTAATTTTTAAATTAATTAATTACACATTTATGATTTGAATTTGAAAAAATAATCATATTTTTTTAATTTGTAATATCATATATAGCTTAGGCTGAATTTTTGGTATTTTCCTGAAAAACATCAAATTTTGTAGAATAGTGAAACCACTAAGTAGTAGTTAAAAAACATAATTTTTATTTAAATAACATTTTACCACTTTTGTAAATTGAATTTAAAAATATGACATAAATGGTTGTTATCAAGAAGTAAAATTTGGTTGAATAAGATGAAAATTATTTCTGGTGAATAGTAACTTTTGACTTTTATTTACCGCGGTTAAAGGTAAATATGGTAATTCAAGGTTAAAAGAATATTATAATAATTAAAAATTACCTTAACACTTTTTCAAACCCTATTGGTTGAGTCATTTACGAACATGGGTATCTTTGGGTCGATTTTGGGACCCCATTGAGCCACTTGGGAATGATAATGAAAATTTAGATTAATTAACTTAAAGTAAAGGCAAAAATGACAAAAGAAAATATCTTTTAGTAAATTAATTTTTAGAAGGGGTTATATAAATTATCTTTTCAACTATAAAAATTCATTATAAAGATAAAAATATTTCCTACATCATGGTAATTTTTTATAATTTTTAGACATCAAATAAGTTAAATTATTTATGACACAATAATGATGCAGTATTTACCTCATTAATAAATGATTTAAATAAATAAGACTATAATGATTAAAATATTATCCAAAACATGTCCAATTCTGATTGGTTGATTTTATTTTGAATATGAGTCCTCGTATCTTCGACTATAATGATTTCTGGACCTTTTGAAACTGAAGATATGTGTATAATAAAATAATGTTTTCATACTTTCCTAAAGAGCCCCTACTCTCTCTTATAAAAGGAGACCATTTCTATCCAATTCCTCAAACATCTAAAGCCTTTTGAGTCATCCAAAATCTGACCAATTAAGGTCCCTACATCCTTCTCCTTCTCCTACAAGCCTTACCATAGGCATAAGGCATTTGAAGAAGTCCTTTGGTTCAAACCAAAGGGAGTTACCCAAATTAAAGGTAATGATTTCTCTTAAATTGTTTTCTATTATTTTAGTTCTCCAACCCCTAAACTCATTTTATTCCTTTATTTTATAACAACAACAGTATACTCAATATACTAGGATTTTTTAGTGAGAAGGATTCGAACTACACTTACACACACCTCTATCTAATGGATGATGAACATAATGCTTCTGTGGATGGAAAACAAACTCCTCACGTGATGATGATTGTTCGATTATCTCCTACCGCCTCTCATGGTGGCCATTATGATTGAACTATATTTATATATGATATATATTATGCTTATGTTTTCTTTATGCTTCTGTAATTTCCATTTATAGAATGCCTTTATGGCTTCCATTATGAGTAAACGTGATAATCTCCTTAGAGGAAGTGCGGACTAACGCCCCCTCAAAGTGATATGACTTGTTCATACCATATGTGGTAAGTATAAAGGATATATTTAATGATATTATATTTGATACAATACAAGACTTATAATACTATTATGTATCATTATGTTTTAATTCCATTAAATGTGAAATATAAATGGAAGTAGTGTTCATGCGTACGTACGGCTTACCGTCTCCATGAACGGTGCATTTCAATTCTTACATCTAAATGTTATCTACTATTATAAATACATGTATATGCTGGATATATATGATATATATGATATCTAAATCATGAATATAATTCTGGATATAATGAACCTTTTACCACATGAACAACATGTAATTATAAGAAGTCCATTTTTGACTCAAGTACCAAATATCGACAAAATGAACATTATTAACTTAAATGATTACATAATGTTTATAACATGGTAATAAGTGATATAAAAGGAATAATAATCATGAAAAATGTTCTTAAGAAAGTAGAAATTAACTTTAGTTTATTTTTAATGATATTAAAGAATGATCGAGTCAAGTCAGACACAAGGTAAGGGACTTCGTCTCAATTTTCTTTCATTGAGGCATTTTTATATTTTATACAAGATTTTATTTTATACGATGTATAAACCCCTTTGACTTTTCATTTTATTCAAAGGGAATGTTTTTATACGAATCATTTTACTAAATGAAAAAAAGGAATGTTTTTATACGTAAGAGGTGACAACGACCTTTCCGCCGCCATGAGTATTATTTGATATTTGTCTTCCATAACAAGCAAAAATGTTTTTAAAAGGAAAAATAAATACCATATACTCCTTTTACGTATTTTGGTATTGAAAATTATTTTTAGAATGGATCAATTAGTTCAATATCTTGAAATTTTATTTTATTAATACAATGCGGAAATGTTATCTTTCATTTATGCTGAAGTTATGTGTTATGATCATGTTATGGTTCTTGGGAATTATTTACGTATACGGTGGTTCCATGATAAAAATAGGGCGGGAGCGTCTAAGATAGATCTCCAATGCATTGGGTAATGTGACTGAGGTAAATTTTAATGTTTCTCCTAATAGATTTTAGGGAATATAATTTGATGGGTATTCCAAAGTAACTCCCTATGTAGCTATGATAGCTAAAATGTAAGTATGATATAGTTGCCAAAAGATAACTTTATGATTTATGATATCTATACATATTTTATAAATATTATGATTTCATGAGGTAAGTAAAAGAGTTCATGTTTTTTATGTATTTATGAACAAATGTTTTCATTCTTTGTTTTATAACCCTTACTGAGCCTTTTATACTCATCCCATGTTTTGAAATGTTTTCACAGTACATAAAGATGAATAGGGTCAAGGATGGGATCAAGAAAAAGTCATGCTGTCTAAAACATGGAACTAGACGTGACCCTTTTTTTCAAGAGTTTATATTTTATGAAACAAATGGAAATGGTGTAGAATTTTATACCTTGTAATCTTTTGAGATGTAATAGTTATGTCCTAATTATCTAAAACTCTAAACCTGAAAGGATCCTCAATGTGAATTATTCATTTAATTCAACATTATGTAATGTTTTAAGGTCGGTTCCTTATATTAATGTCTCCTTTAGAGAGTTATGATTACTAGTCTCATAGATAAAATGTTATAAAGAATAGTCCATAGGAAGGAATCCTACATATCCTATTTATAATATAAATCAAATTTCTCATAGTTTAGTTCTTACATAATCTGCTGATGGGTTTGAAGTACTTGAAGGAATCATCAGGTATTACAATTAAAAGGATGCCCAAGTATTATCCGGCTTGACTTATTTTGTTGGAAGTTTATGGATGATATACTTATGGTTGAATTCAGTCCCATGAATTAAAAATAGATGCGATATGGAAGGAAATTCACTAGTGTTGATGCTTATTAGATCTCGGGCATTATGAAGTCCTCTTACATATACTGTTTTGATGGGAATCATATTTCTCATAGTTTATTTATTCCTAAAACACTGATGGGTTTCAATATTTTATTACACTTGAAGTTAATATTATTATCCATGAGGTTTAGTAATGATAAGGTATTATACTTTGATGGATACCCATGTTAGATATTCATTCTTTGTCCTATTACATATATAGAGAGATAATGATTATAAAAGGTCTATTGAATATGTTATGTATGGAATGAAGGGACTTCAATGAGTATAAAAAAAATAGAGACACATTCATGAGTGAACCTAAAATATTAATGATTCTACCCATCTAAATGGAGGTATTAGATTAAGAATTATGACTGGATGTTAAAATGGTGTATGCCCAAGTGTGTCTATTAGACAAGTTTTACATGTCCTAGGGTCTCCTCCTGACATGTCCATGGTGTCTACCAGACACATCATGTGTGTATTCCAAACATGTACTAATTTTCTTCTTATCAGGAATCAGTGAATTTTTGACATGTCTAGGGTTTCATCTTAAAAGGTTATTAGTGTCTAGAAAACATGTCCTGGTTGTCATCCTGACATGTATTGGGTGTCTATCTGACATGTCTTGTGTTTTATCCAAAAATTTCCTTTAATGTTTTCCTACATTAGAAGATATTTCCACGGGTGTTTTATTGACATGTCCCATGATCTTCACAAGATGAAATATGATATTTCCATGGTTATTTAAATAAAATAAGATGGCATGTCTAGAATTATTTGTATGATCTTATCTATAATGTCCATGCCCATTTTCATTATCATGGATGGAATGTACAATGTGATTTTCATTATCAATCCAGACATATACATATCCATTTAAATGATAAATATAATTTTTTGGATTTCATCACATGATGAAACTAGATTTTCTATGATTTCTTTACATAACCAAGATCACTAGTCCTAGGACTCTTCATGTGAACATGATTACATGTTCAAGATGTCTTCTCATTATCAAGATGACTTTTCCAGTGTTCCAATTTATGATCAAACATAGTTTTCTAGAATTTACTTCATATAATTGAAAAATACATTTACATGTTTATTTTGTGATGAAAGATCCCATGTTGCAGGTCATTCACATTCTATTGTTATGAGACTAATGATAATTCATGCAACTTTGGAATGGATTTCCATTAATTATTCTTCCTGGGAATCAATTTTTATTAAAAATGGGACTATATGGCCATGGTTTCCCATGAATGTTGAGGTTCTATGTCATGGATGACAACATGGACAAGGGTTTATCCATATATAAATATAGTCCCTCTGTGATAAAAAGTGTTCTTATAGATAACATGACATGACAAAGAAGCAGGACTCTTAGACTTATACATGCACTGCATAAAAAAGGCTCACATGAGAGCATCATCATATGTTCAAATCCTCATGAAAACACATAAATTCAAAAGAATCATCTAAGGGAATCTTACAGTAGCATCTCATGGTTAAATGGAGGATTTCTTCGATGTAATTAAACTTTTCTCCCACATTATACTACTATGTGATCCTTCTCTCTCAATTCCACTACTCTCATGTGTGTTTTTAGGGGAGAAAGGGGTGTAAATAAGATATAGTTGTATGAGGATGGTTCCACATTGAACGGTGAAGATTCCGAATACATCAACTTTAGGTGGTGTAAATATTTGTATGATCGACATCACATGATGCAAGATATAAATGAAATCACGTTTTCATATTATTGATCATGTGATTCATTATAGTCATTTATGACAGGGTTTATCACCCTTCACCTGATCCCATGATAGCTATAATTTAAATGAATCTTTTCTAAGAGAAGTTACATTATTTTAAAAGGAATTTTTGAATATGTCTTTATTACATCACATAATCAACACTATTTTCTCAAATTCTTTATAGTTATATTTTTTATGGATTCATATCGGTCTCGAAATGATTTTATTCCCTTGACCAGGCTTCACATGATCACATGATACATAGGTGGATAGTCACTTCAAAAAAGATGAGTGCTTGAAAAATATAAAGGGTCATGTAGAGAATACATCTTTGTAGTCATAGAGATGTCGTTTTACATCTGGATAATTCCATGATAGCAGGATCACTTCATGCGATCCATTTTTTAGTATTACATTATTGTGCTGGATACTCAAAGAATATGATGAAGGATTTATGTACTATATAGAACCCTCCTGAACTGATAACATATTTCTATTTTCATGAGATCTATGAGATTTGATTACTTATGTTCATGCTAATCATTACATTCATCATGTGATATTCTGAACCTCTCACTACAAATCATGATTTATGTATTAATGGACATATGAACTGGATTAGGTTTCATCGAAAAAAAGGAATTAATGTGAAATAAAGTTGCATTAATATCACTGATATATTGATCATGTATCCTTTATCTTGGTTTGATCATCGAAGAGTGGTCTAATGGAGGATGTGAAGTGATGGAATCAATGTTGGGTGTATCGAGCTCGAACTAGAAGTGTTAAATAGTGTGGAAGATGAGAGGGAGGTTAAATATTATACAATCACATTATCAAATGGACAAGATTATATAGATCATGGAGCTATCATTTGGTTTATATTTTTAATGGATGAATAGTTTTATGCCCATTTCACATACTATATTGAATTATTGAGGAGATATTGGGTGTTTAATAATATCCTATTTTTCAACCATTTGATGAGTCTACATTGGGGTTAGCACTCTCAAAACAATCACTCATGCTCTAACCATCCATTCAATGAAATTTTTTAGCCTTACTAGGCACCACTGGAACAAGACCTGGATGCTCAACATATGTGTTATTCTTTCCCACACCTTACTTCTCAACTTTCTAGCTGTACTGGCTCCTAGGATCTATTAGGGTGACTCCCACATGTGACCTGGTTTAGAAAGATGGCTAGATAGCATGTGTTACAATTTTTTTGTTTAAGGGAACTTCTAAATACATAGAATAATAGATCTATGAAAAAAATAACAAAATAAAGGCCAAGATGAGTACTGATATAAAATGAAGCCTAATACCAATGGTTTTTCTTTAATGATACCTTTTTTTATATTATTCATAAAATGAATAATAGTATTATAATTTTCAAGCTTCACAAATATCAAATCCCTAACTGAAATGTTCTTGGTACACAACTATTGGTCCTAAAAAATACCCATATATTTAGATTTATTAAGAATAAATATAATTTTATTCTTTGGTAAATGAAGATCAATTTATCATTTGTTTGAACATATTGTAGTATTTTTTAATAATCATTATGAATAGATTTTTCATGATTGTGTTGACTCAAGGATTTCATTTGAAATCAAGACGTCACTCATTTCGACGAGTAATTAACTAAACCCATGATAATGAGTATCCTTGTATTATAGAAAAGATATATGAAATTTTATAATGTTTTAATTCTATGATAGAAAATAGATTGGATGGAATGAAAATTATTGATGGATCTGAAGGAAGAAACATTTATGTTACTATATATCCCCTGGGGATGGGAATCATGGAAAATTTGGATTTGAGGTGGAAGACTCCTATGCAGATCAAGATCATGAATATGGTAAATATGTTCGTGGATGAATAACATTATGAAGACATATCTTATACAGATATTTCTATTATATCGGGAAGGATAATTCATCCCTTTTTGATAGAATTATGGGTAGAGAACAATGTTTTAGTGGGGTAATTTCATAGATCTAAATCCCATTACACAATTTCGGACATATCATATCATCCAATCTAAGAAGTTTAAGGCCCTACGAGATTGACATAAGCATGTATAGTTTTGATATATGATGGGACTAGGTTCCCGTAGATGGTTCCTATGAAATAAATATGTACTCTAATTGATTCCTCGGTCATTTGACCTATAAATCATAGATTTTTATAGAACAAAACAATGGGACCTAAATTTTTTGTATCTTTTTTATTTCATATTTCCATAAATTTTTCCAATCCCTTATATGAGGAATGCTTAATATAAATATACTTGTATTTTTTAGTATGTATTTATAGGATTCCAACCTGATTTTTTCCTTTTCCTTTTTGTATGTTCCCAATATTTCATAGATAACACAAACTACATCTCCAGTGATTAAAGACTCTTATTTTTTCTAGGGTTCCCATTGTATTGTTTCAATATGATGAGAATTATATCTCTTACAGTTGGTTGATTATGGTAATTAAAACTAGACCATTGCTTTGGTTTAGGGTTGTCTATATTGGAAAATCTATTTTTTTTAGTTTAGGGTCTTTTATCTTATACCATATACTACTAGATTTTAGGGTCTTTTATCTCAAAGAATATATTGTTTTAGTTTGTATTCATTTAGATCAGAAATTATATGACTATAGTTTAGGGTCCATTATCTCAAACAAATTATTTCTTTATATTATGAAATTTTATCTCATACCATGTGTTATTATAGGTTATGGTTATTTAAATCATACATTCTATTTCTGGTAGAGAAGGATGGGTATTAATTAATGGTTTCGTGACCCTACATCGTTGATGGGATTTGAAATAATGACTATCCATAAAGGGTTTTGAAACCCTAAATTCCTAATTTTTATTCTATGTAATTAATTCTTATGAAGGGTTATTGAAAACAATTGTCAATTAGGAATTATAGAGGTTGGATATCCATGACGGGTTGTGAAAGTCTGCATCTTTGCTGATATTTGGATTGATGCAATGTGAAATATGAGTGATATATTGTCCACTTTGATATTTAAATAATTCTATATATAAATAACATGTCCAATATATTAAACAGATGAGTATGGAATGAGGAAGACATGTTGGGGATGACCATAAACCACCTTAAGATGATGAGTTCATCATTAGTTTTATTGGGGATAAGGAGGATTAGAGGCCATTCACTATATGGATGAGAGGAATTTGCTTAATGGTTCTGAGTCCCTTATTCCTGAGACAATTGGACTTACATTCATGGTAATGTAGAAGGGTCCCCACTATATTCCATGTTCCATGTATGATTTTTGAAGAATCAAATTCTTAGATGACGAATATGGATATGAAGAAAATAACTATCTATGAAGGGGTTTGGAACCCAAGGGAAGATTAGTTTATTATTAAGAAGCTCGAACCCTAAAACATGTAGTTTCAAGTTGTAAAGTGTGGGTCATAAATGTTTTAAAATAGTGTATCAAATTATAGATTTGAGAAAGAGTACAATACACAATGACATAACCATTAGGGTGTTGAATCCACTTGAATCATCTAGTTATAAGGATTGAAAATAATGGTAAAAAATATCCAAGTTTACTAAAGGTGGAAATCATTTGGTATTGTTCAACCATTGATTCATCCAGAGGTTTATATTACACATAGTATTGAAAATAAATCCTAGTTTGAAGGGGGTACTGTCTTTTGTGACCAAACACCCTCTAGGAACAAGATCTTTGGAATTGTTTCACTCACTAGAGAATCCCAGTGGGGTTTATTTAGATGAATAAGTCCCTATATTCTTCTTTAGAAAGGGAAAAATGAGGAAAAATAAATAAAAACAATTGGGTTCTAGTATGAGGGTATCAACTCAAGGAATTGGAATTGTAATACTAGAATATAAATACATGAATGTGGCCTATGGAACACATAAAATTGAATAATGGTTTGAGTACACCGAAAATTTAGTTACCACATACTGAGCTTTTTATAGTGTAAAAGATATTTGGTGTATCAATTATAAACATTTTATGTACTCCAGGGTGTCTAGATAGAATATATTAACATTAAATAGGTCCACATTGTGGTGCCCATGATATTTATTTCTTGTTTATTTATACTCTAACATTCTTCTAAACTCTATATATGAAGATATGAGTGATCGAAGAATTGAAATTTTCCTAGATCACCAACATTAGCTTTTCATCATAAAATGTTTTATGCCTATATCACTAGAATATTAGTATCTTTTGATTTGGGCCAATAAAGGATAATGTTTAACATCATACACCACTGAACAAAGTTAATACAGTTTATGATCATTTTTCATCTAGACCACACATGAGGGGATTGTAACAAAAAATCCGAATTAGTATTACTAGAGTTAGGAGTACATCAATAGCCATTTTATTTGGGGTAAATATATCTTTTAAATCTTGGTTCAATGTTATTATGTCTTGATTAATGTTATTGAATAGTCATTCTATAGATAATCCTAAAGCACATTACTGTGATGAGCTCCACTATGATGATGTCAGGGTATACAAAGATCAAAAGGCCCTTTCTATAGGATTAAGTTCTCTATGGTTGATAGGTTTAAGGAGAATATATAGATCATTATCTTATATGTTAAAATATAGGTATATTTTATCCTTTTCAAGGTCTATGGAGGTTTTTGGGAAAGATGAGGTTCATAAGACGTGAAGTGTAATTTATGGATTGTGGATCTCATTAAGAATATTGGAACGCCCCAAACATTAGTTGTCCATATTCGGGATTTTAAAGTCCTTTGACAAGAAACTACTACAAATATTGCTTATAACAGCGCTAAAAACGGCCTTTAACAGCGCTAAAAAAGCAATGTTAATATCGGCGAAGATAAAGGGGGGTCCCCTTTATCAACGCTAAAAATAGCACTGATAAAGGTGGAATTTTATCAATGCTAAAAAAAGCACTGATAAAAGTGCCCCTTTATCAGTGCTAAGCAAGCGCTGATAAAGGTAGTATATATCAGCGCTATTTTCAGTGCTGATAAATGTATAATATATCAGCACTATTTTGAGCGATGGTAAAAACTACCTTTATCAGCGCTCAAAATAGCGCTGATATATTATCCATTTATCAACGCTTAACTAGAGCTGATAAAGGACAAAGATCTTATCCAAAACCAGAACCTACACAGAACCTGCCCAGCACCTGCACACATTACAACACCGGCACAGAGTCCAAACAAAACCTGCACACAACACACACAACACCCACACACAATGCACAGAAGAACAAAAATGATACATACATTTACTTGAAATCATGAATACAAAACAACACACTTCTATATACATTTCAAACAATGTTTAATTTGGTTACAATTAAATTTATACAAGAAACAGTTAAAAAAATGATCTTCCATCCTTTTTGCATCCATCCGCTCTAAATAATTGTTGTCCATAGCGGCGGTTTCCAAACAAAGCATTTGAAATGAGGAAAAAGATTTCACCTACATAACAAAAAAAAAATTATGTTAGTAACAGAATAATGAAATAATGAATGGGGTTGCTAAATGGAATTATACTAGTGAGGCACAACACATAAAATAACCAATTAACAAAATTGGTGCATGGTTAGGGCTAATCATCTATAATAATCAAATGCCCCAATTTTTAGTAGAACATGGGTTGTTTAATGATTCTAGGGGGAATAGATAAACCTACAGTTTGGTTCTAAGGTTATGATGGTCTCACATTGATGGTTAATGGTTTGTCAAATAATGTTATGAACTTGTGTAAGGTTTGAGTTTTTGGGGAAGTATCTCTATATGGTTGAATAATGGATTGTAAGCCACTCCATGAAACTATACAAATTAGAAGTGTGTGTATATTGATTCCCACATTGTTGGAAAATGATTTATTTTACCCTTAGGCCTGATAATTCACATAATTAATGAGTGGAATTAACAAATTTTCACTATCAACCATTAAAGCGGGTTACCCTCAGATATCCCTCATTCCACTCAACAAAATCCTTTACACGTACTCTCCTCCTTCTCCCTTCCCCTATGGGATATCTACCTTACTTTTGAGATAAATCAAATATTATTAATTACATTTAAAGAGTGGTGGAATATCATCAACCCTATTATCCTCTTCTATTGGATACCAATGGTGGGGCTTTTTCAATGACATTAAACCTTTGCTATATAACTATAGAAATGGTTTAATACCATGGCTATATGTCCCCCCATTCCATAAAAAAGATGCACCCCTGCCCCCTTCCCCAGCACACCCCCTACACACAGCCCACCCCCGAGCACACCCCCTACCCCTGCACACTCCCTGCCCCCTGAACACCCCATGCCCTCTTCCCCAGCACACCCATGCCCACTGCACTTCCCCCCTGCCCATTGCACACCACCTTCCCACCCCCTACGTATTTCAAAATAACCATGCACACCCCTACCCCTTCCCCTCCCCCAGAAAATCACCCCTACCCAACACACCCACAGTTTAATACCATGGCTATATGTCCCCCAATTCCATAAAAAAGAAGCACCCTTGCCCCCTTCCCCAGCACACCCACTACACACTGCCCACCCCCGAGCACTCCCCCTACCCCTGCACACTCCCTACCCCCTGAACACCCCCTGTCCCCTTCCCCAACACACCCTTTCCCACTGCACTTCCCCTACCCATTGCACCCCCTGCCCACCCCCTAAATATTTCAAAAGAACCCAGCACACCACTACCCCTTCCCCTACCACTTTTCCCCCTTCCCCCTCCCCCATAAAACCACCCTGCCCTCTCACCCTGTCCCCTGCACATCATAAAGAAAATACCTTTTATGGAAATTGTGCTCAATTTACATTATACACATCATATATATCAACACATTCTCGTGTACTTTCATTCAATGTAAATACACAAATATAGACTCTCTACATCTCATACGAAAACCCTATTTAAAATTCACAAACACATTAAATACATTTGAATACAACCATCACACAACTTTCTCATTTCTTCAAAAACATTTAAAGGACTTAAGCATGAAAATCCACATGAAATATAATAGCATTCATTTTAAAAATAACTTTCAAGTCTATACACACCCCAGATTCCTTTGATAACACATTTTTAACCACACACACATTTCATATAGTACACTTAGCAAGCAAATACAGCATAATAAAATCATAATATAATGTAAAAGCATGGAATCACCTACATAAAGCGTGGAATCTTCCGAAATTTGCTGGAAAACATAAAACCACACCTCCAAAATACCTTAATAAGGACTGATTAAACATTAATGTTGAATATATTAATGGAAACCCATGTTTAACTTGTGGTATTCCATGAGTTTAACATCCCACAAGGATAGAGGGTCATGATTTAATATCTTACAGAGATGTAAGACCTTGGTGGATCAAAACACTTATAAAGGTGGATCAGGTAGGTACATCTCTAAGAGGGAGCACCTGGAATGTTTACCTGATAGATGGATCAAAACGCCAAATGAGGTCTGACCCAAGTGTGGTGCATCCCACAAAGGTAAGGTTTCTCATTTTGAATAATTATTCGGATGCCACTATGGGAAATACAAGAGGGAAAACAAGCGAATGTGTACCCCAGTGAGGGGGTCACCATGGTTTACCATTGGTTGGGATTTAACCTCATGGAGGCTTCCTACATACCTTATTTAGAATATAAGGATCAAAACCCATATATTTAAAATAGGTATGATGTGGGTATTACCCATGTTTAGCTTCCCTTGACACTAGGAATACTCTTGGTTGGATGAGTATGGGTTTTGTGGGGCTTATGCATTGTCAGATTCCCAGGTTCTTCCAAGAGTAGCAATGGGATGAATGGGACACACGTTCTAAGATAGACCATGTGAATGGAGTGATCCTTGTAAAGAGGAATGAGGCACAAAAAACAAGTGGAGATGTCTGTAAAAATTATTTGTGGAGGCCATGGTGCTTATCAGACTCCCCATACCTTCCATAAACACCGCAAAAAATCACGAGGACCAGATTCTACATGATGGTGCACCACAGGGTTGATTATTTTGATGATGTACTGGTCGTTTGAGCTTGGATTCCATCTCAACCAGCCTTTCCCTTACTTGAATTATCCTGGGAAACATATTTTGGTCCCAAAAAATCCCTCAACGATACTGATTATATCATGCATCTACTAAGAAATAATTGTGCAAGTCAAACAACAACACATGTGCTCAAATACATGTTGAAACAAACGAGATATAGAAAATGGATTTTTTTGATCCTCGGTGGTTTAGTCATTTACCCCATATGCCCTACACACCATCATGCCTTACTTCAATATTGATTTGTTCAAAGATCAATAATATGAATCCAGGGATAGAAAAAATTTAGTAATAAATTAAGATTTCAATACATTAGTGCATTCTGAATTCACCAAATAAGGTTGGAGGATAATCAATGATCATATATAGATAACATAATTGGTAGGAATTCACCTTCATCTTATTTTTGTACAATCTTCCATCAGGTATGTTTCCCATTCATTTATAAACACATGTATATCATCTTCTGAATATGAGTTTTTGCGACAGTCATAGTAGTACTGAAAAAATATAAATACACAAAGGATTAATAAATATTTTAAATGATCTTGTAATTATTTTCAAAAATACCTCATCAAGGATGATAGTTTGTTGATGAAATACGATCGCTTTAATAAATTTACAAACAAAATAACCACAGTCCTTTCCGTTTGTTTGTTTTGGACACTGCAGAAACATCAACAACAATAAGTAATTTGTTTTGATATGTGTTTGGATAGTTCAATGTTATTATATATACCCGGATACTTTTCCAGTTGTAGATCTTGTAGGTGTGCTCATCCTTATGCCCTGGATTCATTCCATGCATTAGACGATATTGATGCACCGCCCTATCACCATAGAATTCTCAATAAAAGATAACATAAATTATATAACTAGATGTTTAGTTTTAAAATGTTGGATCTAGTGTATTAAAAATTAACAAACGCCATCATGTGTGGTTGGTTTGTTGGATATCCATGCGTTGAATCCAGTAAATAAATCTTTTGAGTATCCAAATTGACTACAATCAGTATCCAATGCTCCCTAAAAATACAAAAAGGTATAAGTAAAGAACGAAATGAAAATATAGTTGATATGATTAAATTGTAGAGTTTTACCCCTGCATCATTGGTATTAAAAAGAGACTGTCATCCGTAATTTTGTTTTCAAATGATTTGAGAAGGGATGACATTATTGTAGCCTCTTTAACAGAATCTATTTCGTCTTTTGAAGATGTGGTGTGAGGACTAACGAGTCCAATTTTTTGTTCATGGGGAAATCCCTTCAATTGTTTTTCATATATACTTCTGCGACAAATATAAAATGTATTTAGTCAAAATTATCAGAGTATATCAGCTTTTGTAAAATCAAATCATGAAAACATAACTCATGTATACATTTACAACTGAGGCGCCTAGCCATTCATACATGAGGAGTTCATTTACATTTTCAGCACTAATGAAATCTGATATCTCCTCTCCATACATATCTTTTTCGAAATAAACTATGTGAGTACTGTCATCTTTCAACTTTGTATCCACATGAGCCTGCAATGATATTAATTGTGGATATAGAACGAGCGGGGTGAAGGTGCTCTCAGTAGACCATTTCAATTAGTTGGTTGATCCTTGAGATAGTTTTGAGCTGATATTTCGTTTCACCCCACAGTATTTTTCATTCTGTAATAAAAGTCATTGGTTCAGACCTTTTTTCATTAAATGTTAAAGGTCCATCTTGAAAAATAAATTAGAAATGAATACCTTTTTGTCAACATGTTTTTTTACAAGAACTGTCAGCCATGCGATGAATGTTCCAACAACTTGTTCAACCGTATGAATGTCATCATCGTCATTTGGAACAGGTAGCTCAGCACTCGGCTCATTAGCTTCGTTAATTGAAACTCTAAGATGATCTTTTGGAAGCTGTCTATTGTGTAGCTTGTCGTTTTGTGTATTTAACACCGTAGCACTTGCTACAAGGTGGTAGGTGGGAGTTGATAAATATAAATCATAGTCATTTTGACCCTATGGAATATTAGTACAGGAAAGATATCAGTGTCTATGTAAATCAAATTTCTCAGAAACAATTATTAAAAAATTGATTACCTCATCTAAGTCAGGTTTTTTAGGGGAATGAATCACCTCAAAGTTGGTGGGGGGTGGGGCGATATCATCATGCACAGGTTTTTGTTGAGTTTTTTCTTCTCTTTGCCTCTCCCCCATCAATTTTTCTATCATCTCTTTCGGGTATTGTAATTCTTCTTGAAAAATAGATAATTGTTCTTGTAGCTTTTCCATTTTTACATTTTGATTCCCCACTTGTTTTTGTTTTTGAAAATATGTTCGTGGTGTCACCCCAAAACCCACACCTCTGACGCAACCATACTTTTATGGATGCTTCAAGGCTGCTGAAAGTATGTCTACATCTGGCGCGGTTGTTGTTGATTCTTGTGAATATTTCAAATAGAAAATATATAAAAATAAGTAGTTATTGTAATGTAATAGAAATTTAAAGCAACTCAAATTTATATTATGTCATACTTACACATTTTTCCCTCACTTTTTGTGTGTTTTCATCTATCATTGTCCCCTCTTTATTTACACGAGCCTCCTTCCATAGCACATGGCGTGGGATGAATATGGCTTTCGATTTCGATTCATCAATCTGTATATAAATAGAGAAACATGGTTATGGTGTTGTTTTATGTCACATACTTGTAGTAGGGTAGATTTAAAAGACGTACCAATTTTTTCTCAAGTTCAGTGTACCCCATCCTTGCTTTACGGTAAGGGTACGCTAGTTCTGTTGCGCATTTTTTATTTTCAGCACTCAGTAGCTGTTTCAAAAATAAAAAACTATCAATCATAGGGATGAATACAAGAAAACGTCAAACAACGTATTACCCCACACAATGTACCTGAAAAGTATACTCCCCATGACGGTTGCTAAACGCATCCCACGCTCCTTGGGATATCAAGTGTGCGTAAAGAGGTGGTGGGTGTGGCTTGATTTTCCCTTATGCATATTTAAGATGATATTTCATTAAAATTGTGAAAAAACATCTATGAATTCTTCCTGCAACTATTAATACATATTCCTATTGCGAGACATCTACTATAAATGCACTATGCAATGGATGATGAAGAGTAAGTCAATGTTTTGGTATTTTATTTTATTTTAATAAATTTAAAAAATGATATCATAATGTTACCAAAATATCTTCCCACATTAGTGTCTTCATCCCGGTGACAACATGGTGCCACGACTGTACATCAATCAGCAGGCATTTCCGAGTGATGATTCCAATGTAGCTACTAAAGATGGCTCTGTTGGGGTTAACATGTTGTCCTCACTTATTCCATCCCACCTAAAATTTGATGCCTTTTGCTTTTTCCTTAATTATTTTGGCCAACAGGGTCAAACTATGATGCTCTTGTTTTATTGCGCTTTCAGGTTTTCATTTCCTACCATTTCCTCAGATGTAGCATCAATATCTTCCCCCAGAGCGCTAGCATCGGCAATGGGACCAGCAGTAATAGGTTGAGAAACCTGTTGTACCTCAGCACTCAGACCAGCAACAACAGGTTGAGAAACCTGTTGTTGCTCTGCACTGGGACCACTAGTATCTGTTTGAGAAACCTATTGTTGCTCTGCAGTGGGACCACCAGCTACTGGTTGAGAGACCTTTTGTGCCTCGGGATTGGGCGCATCAGCAGGTGCATAATTCATTATCTAAAAAAGTGGTTTAATATTTAATTTAGATTACATAAAAACAGCAGTGAACAGATAATAACATAACGTAACACAATGTATCTTACAATAAACAAATAACCTGATTATTGTACTCTCTTTTTTTCATTAAAGGCTGAAGTGATTTGAATCCTCTATCGACTATGTAAATTCCTTCATTGTGGTCTCCTCTGACATAAAAAACGCCGTCTACATTTGGACCACTTTGAAATGATTGTGAAGTCCCTATAGAAGGGTCACCCTCCGTTGATCTTTCATCTGACCCTTCAGTTGTTTTGGTTGATAACAGAACAATTGACCAATTTTGGTTTGCAGGGTCTGGAACATAAAATACTTATACTGCTTGTGATTTCATTATAAATGGTTCGTCTTTCTCCCCTTCCTTACTGAAATAATCTTTCCCGAATCCTAATTCATCTATTTTAACATCACTCCTGTTATCAACACAGTTGCATTGAATAATCGGCACTTTGAATTTCATATAATCCAACTCCCATATTCATTTGATGATGCCAAAGTATGACATATTCACATAAATTGGATTTTTTTCCTTACCACCAAGAAACATGCATCGCCTCAGCCACAAGTATAACCCCTCTATTCTGCATGGTACTGTCTTCATCATGTTCATTAGTATAGAATGCATAACCATTAACAGCTTAATCATTTTAAGATAATACGTACACACTTTCTCCTCCATCCAGCCATCGAAGTCGTTTAGAAATTGAATCTGGATTTTCATCTAACTGCTAAAAAATATGGTCACGAAACCATCCTATAAAATGTCGATTATGTGTATCTGATATGCATTTTTCATCCCTAGAAGGATTCAAACGCCTAAGAATTTCTTTGTGGGTTTGAACATATGGGTCAACGTCGAAACTGTTATGCAAAATGTAAAGGTGGCCCTGCTCTTGATATGTAATATTGATTGTGAAAACCTATCTTCCAGAAATTCCTTCACCCTCAATCCACTCAGTGAGATGAGATTTTGGTAGTCCAACGATTTCCACACCAGACAGGTATTCAGTACAAAATTCAATAGCTTCCTCAACAATAAATTGCTCTGCAATACAACCCTCTGGCCGACATCGGTTTTTGATATACCCTTTCAAAATCTTCATATACCATTCAATGGGGTACATCCATCTATTATGTATAGGACCACATAGTCGAGTCTCTCTCACCAAATAAACCATCAAATGAACCATCATATCGAAAAATGTCGGCGGGAAGAACATTTCCAATTCACATAATATGACGAAAATTTCTCTTTCCATTGTTGGAAATTTCACCGGGTCTATAACATTGCTGCATATAGGTTTGAAGAAGAAACAGAGCTTCATTAATGTACGGTGGACATTCTTGGGAAAAATGCAACGTAAATATATAGGAATTAGATCTTGCATCAAAACATGGCAGTCATGTGATTTTAGACCCTTTAATTTTAAATCTCCCATTGACACGATGTTCTTGATATTTGATGAATACCCCTTTGGAACCTTTACGTCATTCAAGAAGTTGAAAAACTGTTATCTCTCATACCTGGAAAGAGTGTAAGCAACAAGAGGAAGAAATGTTCCTTTTTCACCCTTCACTGGTGCCAACTCTTCTCATATTCCCATCTCAACCATGTCCAATCTAGCCTTAATTCCATCCTTTGTTTCTGCTAGGTGCATTTAGAAATATGCCGATGACACTATCACTTACATTTTTTTCAACATGTATAACATCAAGAAAATGTATGACATACACACAAATCCAGTATGGTAATTCAAAAAAAAAACTGATCTCTTTTTCGAACCAGTTTTCATAAGGTTTTTAAAAAACAGTTTACTAAAAGTAGTGTCCAAATCATTCACTTTCTCAAACAATTGATCACCTGTTAGTGGAGACGGTGCTGTACATTCCTCTGAACATCCATCAAATGTGGTCATCCAAGATCGGTACTTATTTCGTCGGGGTAGAAATCTGTGATGTCCTAGAAACACAGTTTTCCATGAATGTTTCAACCTAATTGACTGTGTACCTTGTTCGCAAACGCGACACCCTTGAGTTCATTTAATGCTATATACTAAACAATTTCCATAAGCAGGAAAGTCATTTATTGTCCCATAAAACATGGCTTTCAAAGTGAACTGTTCATTTTTGTAAGCATCATACATCGCAACACCTGAACCCCACAATATTTTCAAATCCTCGATCAATGGGGCCAAATAAACATCATTATCATTACCCGGTTGTTTTGGTCCTGATATAAACATAGATAACATGATGTATTTTTGTTTCATGTATAACCACAGTGGTAAATTATATTTTACCAACATAAACGGCCATGTACTATGACTGCTCCTTTGAAAACCAAAAGGATTCACCCCATCTGTAGATAACGCCAGACGAAGGTTTCTCGGATCATTCCCAAATTCAGGATACTCATGATCAATTCTCTTCCACTGAGGAGAGTCTATAGGGTGACATAGTTTCCCATATTTAATTCTTGTATCTGCATGACATGTCAATTATCCTGCAGTCTCCTCACTTACATATAGGCGTCTAAACCTATGAATGATTGGAAAGTACCATACAACTTTCGTAGGACTATAATCATCTTTCTTGTATCAGGAAGCACTACACTTTGGGCATTATTTAGGTGATTTCTGGTCCTTGCAAAACAATATACAGTCATTTGGGCAATAATGTATTCTTTCAGAGATCATACCCATCGATCGTAAGATTCGTTTGGCATCATATGTTCAGCTTGGGAGTTCATTATCTTCTGGGAGCATGTCATTCAGGAGATCAGGCAGTTCCATAAAGCTGGCTTCACTCCACCCATTGCCTTCTTTAAAATTATACAGCTTCAATACGGATGACAATGCTATATATTTAGTGCAACCAGCATACAATGGCGTTTTTTCACAACTCTTTAACTTCTCAAACAATTTTGGGCAATCAAGAAGTTCATCTTCAACTGTCCTTGTCATTTCCCCAATAAGATCTTCATCATCGTTCACATCTGTAATCATACCCTCTATACGATCATCTTCACTGTTCACGCTTCTAATCATATCAGATGATCTAAAAAATGTCGTTTTCTCTGAGTCACTACCTACATTGTTTTTTCCCCGTGTTTATTCCAACATGTATAAATTTGATCTATTCCGTGATAGATCAGGTGTTCTTCTAACTCCTCTGGACTAATTTTTCCTGAATAACAACAGTGAAAACACAGACAAAGAATTTGAGAAGGGTCACATGCATGATCTTCTGCAAACTTGATAAACTCTTTCACACCATCTTCATACTCTTTTGTCAACTGATTGGCATTCATCCATTCTTTATTCATATTCATCGTCTTTATGGGTTCTCTCTCAAGAACTTTCCTAATATTATGTTTTAATTAATCAGGTAGCATTGTTTGGGTTTTATAAAAACAAATCATGGTACAAATGCCTTTAAACACATGTGAAATCCATATACATGGTGTCTCCAGTAGGGTGGACATCGTGTATGTATAAGATACCTGATTTAATCTGACATATATCAAATTTATTCTAAGTTAATCATACAAAGACTGAATGATGCCTTAGAAAATACATGACATGTGAACAAGAGTAAACCAATGCGTAATAGGAGAAAAAAGTAATAAATATGATGCTATCTCAATGTACTCAAGGTGATGATAAGATGTTGGTCAAGATAAACTATGGGTTGGTAGTACACTAATATTTAATTGAAAACAATACTAAAAACTGATCCAGAAAAGGATGAAATATCCTATTCATCAAGTCCCTTAATACAATCAATGCATTAGTTAAACCAAAAATCATCGCTAAAAAATTATACAGGCCATAACTACTCCTAAAAGCAGTCCATGGTAGGTCCATCGATGTCCAACACATCTAATGGCATCCTAATGTCAAATATATCTTGGAGAAGTTCATAGAACCTCATAGATGATCAATGTGACTATCAATGCATGGATGAGGATACATATTCATGACTCTCATCTGGTTCAATCTCCAATAGTCCAACAAAAGAATAAATACCAATAAACCATCTATTTTAGAGAACTATAAAACCCTATGGTAAAGTACTATTTCATATGAAACCATTATATTCTATATCATCAAATTGTACTTTGAAAAACTGAATCCCTTTTGGTGTTATTTTACAAATTGTGATAGAAACTAAATTTTCTCCCAAAACAAACTAGTTTATAAAGTTTATATCTTTATTAAGAAGTAAATTTTATACCTCATCAGTGAACAAATCCTAAAAATGTACTACCATTGGGGAAAAAGAATCCTACATCATTCTAGAAACCTCTACAATATGACTGACTATTTGAGCCATTACGGAATAGTAAATATATAATTATAACATGCTATTTAAAATGAAATGTGGAAACAGGAAATCATACAGACTCCTGATAAACCCATAATACAAAACAAATCACCTAGTATGTCTGTCACATATAAAAATAAATAAATTAGAAAAAAACATGCTACAAATCATAAAGGTACCATTAAATACTTACATTGCTCAACTTGTTTTGGAAATTGTTTATCTTCATCCATGCCTTGTACTTGCACCCATGAATTTGAAGGTGAGTATGTGTACATGATAGTTGACCTTCTTAGAGAAGATTTTCTGGAAGAGTATAAGAGACGTGAAGCAATGAAGATCATTAGAGTGTTGGAGAAAATGTGGTAGCTACAAATAATGTGGCAATCAGCTTGTGCAACGCGACCTAAGTTACAACTTGCAGGTATTGTACTTTATTTTTCTTCTGGAGGCTTTCAGTGTAAATTCATTTTGGAATGATCATTGCTATCCATTTTCTTTTAGGTTCTTTTGACAGCTGAGGGGAACGGGTGGGGTCTACAGACATTGGAGGATATGTCGAAGGGTGATTTTGTGTGTGAATATGTTGGAGAAATAGCCTCTTTGCCCTTAAAGATCCCTGAACCCAAAACACCATCGGGGTTCGAGGAGCTTGAAGGGAAAAGAGGCCATTTGGTTAGATGTTATATAATATGAAAGTGTTGCAAAAATATAGCATGTAATTTCCCATAATGTCACCTTTCGACATATCCTCCAATGTCTACAGACCCCACCCTTTCCCCTCGACTGTCAAAAAAACCTAAAAGACAATGAATAACAATGATCATTCCAAAATTCATTTACACTGAAACCCTCCAGAAAAAAATAAAGTACAATACCTGCAAGGTGTAACTTTGGTCGCGTTGCACGAGATGATTTCCACATTGTTTCTAGAAACCACATTTTCTCCAACACTCTAATGATCTTCATTGCTTAATGTCTCTTATACTCTTCCAGAAACTCTTCTCTAAGAAGGTCAACTATCGTGTACGCATACTCACCTTCAAATTCATGGGTGCAAGTACAAGGCACAGATGAAGATAAAAAATTTCTAAAACAAGTTGACCAACATGCATCATCCTCAACACTCATCACTAATTATGAATCACATCCCTAGACATAATCATAATCTCATTAAGACCACACTATCTATTATGGAAATCCTTACTAGAATTAGGCTCAAGATATGGTATCATTCATATCTCACATATATATTCACTATTTGGTCCTCCCACGCATAATATAAAAATAATATACCAAGGGAATACCATCCATGGAACTCACATCCCACCATGAGAGCACGAGGAGGAGGAGGATGAGGTGGCTGTGGTCGTGTTCGTGGCAGTGAGGGTGGAGGCAGCGGTGGTCAAGGCAGCGAGGGCGGAGGCAGCATAGGCAGTGGCGGTCGGGGTAGCGGGAGTGGGGACGGAGGCGGCGGCGGTGGCGGAGATGGAGGAGGAAGAGGAGGATGAGGAGGAGGAAGGAGGAGGAAGGAGGAGGACGAGGAGGACGAGGTGGAGGAGGTCAAGGTCGCCCAGTGAGGGGCCTGGTTCAGCTTCCGTGAGAGCATGACCGCATGCAAGCGAGGATGGCCTGTTAGGGTTATTAAATAAAAACCGACAGAACCTTTATCAGTGCTTGTTAAAATCACTGATAAAGGTATGTTTTATCAGTGCTAAAATAAAAGCAATGATAAAACATTCATTTATCAGCTCTTTTTTAGCGCTGATAAAGAGATACCTTTAGCAGCGCTTTTAGAGAGTGCTAATAAAGGCATACCCCTTTATCAGTGCTTTCTGTTTAGCGCTGATAAAGGGCAGAGCTTCCCTTGCCCTATTTTGTGGTAGTGAGACATGATTGGAATATACTCTTTGTAGTTTAACATTATTAAGAAAGGAAATTTTCAATGTAATTTTACATCATAAGATATGGATGTAGGGATCAACATGAAATTGTCAAAGATATCCTTTTATAAAATTTTCACTACTCAAGGGAATTCATATGTAAGAAGAAGTATTGGTCATTTAAAGGATTATTGTTTGATATCCATATTTTGGGTCTGTTCCTGTGCATATTTGTGTCATGTTCATACTATTCATACATGGAGGTGAATCATATATAGGTAAAGTAACTCTTTATGACTCGAATATAATTAAACAATGTTATATACAATTTGTTACTGCTGGGGTTCCCTGTAATTCTATGTGAATATGGTAAGGACATGGATCATTCCATTATCGTATATTTTATGTATATCCATACATGTATATATAACTAATATATAAGAGACAAGGAAATTTTTTTCTTTCCATAGGGACCCTTGACATCTTTCTCAGCTAATAGTTCCTCTACATTTATCCAAATCATAGATTCATAGATATAATGGATCACTCTAGTCAGTTTTAGGTATTTCAAGAAAGATTATACATCATGTAGTCTTGCATCATGTGAAATATACGTTTTCATGATGTTTAATGTATTAAATATTAGAAATTTTCATGTATATTATTGTCATTGATGTAGGATGTCTCAGCAAGTAGAGTAACTAACTTATAATAATTATAACTACAATGAACATGAATACTCATAAATGAAAGGATACAAGGATATGATAATATAATTTCTCATGGTAAATGGGTATGATTAAAATATATGTAAAATATATAATTTAAAAATCCTTCTGAACAGTTAGGTTTTGGAAGGTGTAAATCAAAACTGAAGAATATATGAGTTCAGTAGAGGTTGAAAATAGTGGGTTCAGATCAACCATTGAAATAGTAGAACCATAATATTACACACATTCAGGATAATAACTCATAAGATTACAGGGCCATCTTCCCCCAGACCAATAATCCTTCAGTCCCATTCCCTATATAATTTTTTCATTCAACATATAATACTAGCAATGTATCTATATAGTATTAAATCCCGATCACTAATTTTCTATTTGAAAAAACCCAGAGAAATGGATCCCAATTTCCATTGGGATACAAGATAAGGATGTTTACTCGGAAAAATTTTGGTCATATACTTATATATCAAAAATATTAAGTGGTTCATAAGGAACATAAAATTTAAGAATGATTCAAGAACCCTAAAGTCCTTGCCAGTTTGTATTGAACACATTTTGAGGAAATGAGTGAATTTTTTTTATTCTTTATTAAACAATCGTTATAGGGGATAATAATTTAAATGTAAAGTCCACATTTTGGGTAGTTTAATGTCGATTGAGTAGGATGTTTTCATATAGTTTAACACTATAAGACTAGGAAGTTTCATAAATGGGCATGAAATGGAGGATCTAGACATAACTACATATCTAAGAGTGTTGGAATCAATCTATACTTAGTTTTAATTTTATATAATACCCTATGTTTCTCTAAATAATCCATCTAGGAATCAGAATTATTATCCTTTTTATAATGCTTGGACACATGAATTATGGTTCGAGTGTCACTATGTATCTTATGGTAACAAGAATCATGCTATATGATGTCCGATAGAAATTATATTTAATTAATTGTGTTATGGCTAGATAATTGAATATGAAGAAAAAAACAATTAATAAAATCATGAACCCTCTTAGATTTGTGGAAAATTAAGGATATTTATTTAGGGAATGAAGTTAGAAATGGGTCATCCAAGATCAGGTTCAATTCAATAGGTTGTCATATCTTTATTGGGGATACATAGAAAAATGAATGGTTATAAGAATTCAATGATGTCATCATTATTTTAAAGGTGGTATGATGAACAATTGAGTGATATCAAGGGAATCCAAATAAAATTTAATAATTAAGTTACAGAGAGTGTAAATCATAACTGAGGAATATTTGACACAATTGGTGGTGCATGAAAGTTGGTAATGGTAAATAAATGATAATTTGGGAGACCCATATTCCATGTTATCATGAAAATATATCCTAGGACTAATGGGGTTTTCTCCAATGGTACCAAACATCCACTAGGAACAAACAACATGGAATTTTTCATTCACTAGGAAATCATAATGAGGTCCCATTGGATTAGGCAGTACTTCTTACCAATTTTATACAGGGGATAACTAGGATCAAGGGATCCCAAGGATAATGTGGTTCTAATAGAAGGATATCAATGTTAGTAATGGGTTAGTATTTACTCATATATTGAATATATGAATTTGGATCAAGGATAATGTAATAATCACAATGGGTTCCATCAACCTAATGGCTACACTAGCATATATTGAACACATTTTCATGGAAATGGGACAAGACATGAAATTAATGAATTCACAATCATCTTGGGGTGATGATATTATTATAAAGACCTCCTGTAATACAGTTTAACACCATGTTTCTAGGACCTCATTTCACAGTTTAACATCATATGACTAGGATGTTGTCATGTAGTTTGACCTCATAGAATTAGGACATAGTTCTGTGTCCAAGAAATGACCTGGTCACTTGTTCTAGAGTGGATTTATAGGTTCTCTGTGTAATCTTTATTCGATATCAACATGAGAAAAGGGGATAACTGTGGAATTTAATATACCACACTATAATTATTTATGGGGAATATGTAGAGTTTTTTCACAATGTATTATGGACTAGAACCTCTAAATTGATCTGACTCTAAATGAAGACTATGATTGGGAGTAGTGATAACTCATGGATGGGACTGAACTGTAGGAACTATAAATCATTATATATCCATGAATTGAATAAATAAATTATATTGTAGTTTTGAGATGGTTATATTTATAATGTCCCATACTTTACATACATTGTCATTACTTCAGAATTGAATCACACTTATTACAACATATAACAAAACTAGGAAATGACCGTATAGGTATAGAGTCTTTAGAGACTGTGAAACATAAACAATTGGTTCATAAAGCATCTACTTTGCCTCCCACTTATTTCATCATATCTAAAGTCCCTTTTTGGCATATCCTACTTAATTAACTTTTTCTTAACTTGGGGAAATAAAACATACAAAAGGGTGAGCTCAAATGCTCAGTAAGGGTAAACAAAAGAAATATCAATCACATCATATACATAAGAACATAACTTTTGGAAATCTTAACCTGCAAAAGAAATCATAATTTCATAACATGGGATAAATCATAGTAGTGAAATGTAATCCCAATAATCATAACTTAAAACATGATACTTTGTGGGATACACACATAATCATAGAGAATCATTTCTTATTAGTCAAGACTCATTTCCAAGACTATCTTAGTGGACAAAGTCCATTTCTGAACCGAGTTCACTCCTCATTTCAGTCCAGTTTCACTGAACCAGTTTAACCTGTTGTTCCAGCCATGTCTTTCTCATGAGATATAAAATCTTTACCCAATGAATTGGAGGGAGATATAGGTCCCATCCATCTCATAATGATACCATTATTATGTGTGCCAAAAAATCATAAACCATACATCATAGCATAACCCATGTAATAAAAATGGGAATCTTTAAAATTCATGACATCATAAAACAATTCATATAAGATAAAAGAATTCATTAAAATATTTCCATCACAACATAATAAAATCCATGATAGAAACAGAACCCTTTATTATCATAGATGAAAAATAATTTTGATAAAACACTTGAACTCCATTATTGAGGAAAATATCCTTTCTACTTCAAAAACATTTTTTCCTTTCTTAACATGCCATACAATTTTAAACTAAAGGAATTTGATTAAAAATAAACATGAAAACTTTTAAAGTAATATTCTTGGAATTTTTTTTAAAAAAATCCATTCATGCCGTATAAGTTAAACAAATATTCTTCTCGTACTTTTGTCAGAAAAGTCAAAAAGTACCTCGTATGAATAACGACAAAAGATTCCTTTAATATCTTTTACTAAAAACTCACCGAAAGGTAAAATTGAATTTAAGCAATTGTAGGTGGATGGAAATAATATTACATATTGAGGAAACATGGACTTGGATGATAAAATACACCATAGTAAATTCCGAAGTATAAACATTCTGGGATAAAAATGAGATTGTGATATTTCCCTTACCTTAGGTCCGATATGATTTGTACGTGTCCGAACCTCCTGTATAATTATTTAAATAATCTTATTGACTTATTCCAGAATCATAATTATTTTTATGATATTATATACGGTCATATTCTTAGCTTCTTTTTAGTAATATTTCATTACTACTTTTTATTCGGTTGTTTATTACTTTTTGTTCTTATGCTTGTCTTGTCAAATAAATTCTTATACTTATTTTTAGGTTATAGATACCTCATTTCCAGAATGGTATTAGTGTAATATATATTATATTTATTAACTCAATTCATTTATGTAATCATTATGCAATGAAAATCATGTAGAACAAGTCGCATCACATCGTGGAGACGGTATTCCGTACGTACGCACGAGCGATGATATCGTTCCCATGATCATGGAATTGTATTGGAGTGTATGTATACTATTTCAGAATCAATATCACTTTAAAATATTCATATATAGTCATTATTTACACCATTATACCCATCCAAGTAAGGTGGTGGTGGAAAATAGGTTACACCACGGCGTGGAGACGGTATTCCGTACATACGCACGCACGGTGATTTCGTTTTCCGTAGGATGGATAGATGGTGAAATAGGGTTGTTTCATACTTATAATAAAATATCAGTATATGAGTGATACTGATGTTATTACTTCATAATAAAACAACTAAAGAAGAAGAAGTGGAAGAAGAAATAAAGTTGAAAGAATTGGTAACGGACATTACCTCTTCTTAGAAACACCTCTTTGAGACCTCCTTTTAGGGCACTAAAATTGGTCTTTGAAGAAGACAAGGACCTCTAGGATGTCTCTAGGGAAGTGGAGAGGAGAAATTTCCAGGTTTTGGTCGACCTTGAAGGCTCAAAGTGGTGTGAGGAAGAGGGGGAGGAAGTGCCCTTTTATAAGGGAGGAGAGGGGCTCCTTTGGAAAAACTAAAAATATTATTTTATTATAAAGTCATGTTCGGTTTTAAATAGCTCCAAATTGATTTATTTAGAAGCTAAGGCGTGGATGGGTCAAAATCCTCTCATCCAATAGAATTTAGACAAGTTTATATTCCTATTTTAACCTTATAATTTAGATTTATCATTAAGTTAAATAATTTTACTTTTACCGTGTCTTCTTGTGTTTTTATACTATAAGGTTAATAAACTCACTATAACAAGCCAAAAGAACCCAATGTTATTTATTATTAATATATATACCTTTATCTAAGTAATTTGGCCGAACCTTAGATTTTTAGAAATAAAATAACAATTAATAATATATTTGTTTTTTAAAAAACTATTTTATGTCAATTTTGACACTATTTAGTAATTGATTTTTGTGAAAATCATAATAAAATGATTAGTTCAAAAAAAGTAACTTAAATGAATACTAAAATGTCATATTAACCTAGAAAATTATTGGAATTCATAAAAATTCTCAAATTATATTTATTTGTGTATTTATAACATCAATTATGTCAATATTTCATTAATAAGATAATTACTGCATCATTATTGTGTCATAAATAAATTAAATTATTTAAAGTCTAAAAATTAAAAATAAAATATCATTATGTAGGAAATATTCTTATATTTCTAAATATTATTTATAGTCGAATTTATCTTATTTATAACACTATATTAAAAATGATATACTTATTAAACTTTGATTTCAACTATTTTAACACTTCTTTAAATAAATTAATAATAAATGTCCTAATCTAATCCAAGTGGGCCTAAATGGTCATATTTTATTCCTAAGGTTGTTTTTGGTCGAATTAAACTTATCCAATAGAATTAGGACATGTGTTAGGGTAATAATAATTTCATTTTTACCCTTAATTACCCTATTTACTTTTAACCGTGGTAAATAAAAGTAAAAAGTTACTATTCACCAAAAAATTATTTTCATCTCATTAAACCACATTTTACTTACTGAAATCAACCGTGTCTCTCAGATTATTGAGATTCCACTCACAGAAGTGCTAAAATTATGTTTTATGAAAAATTCAGTTTTTTAACTACCACTTAATGGTTTCACTATTCATCAAAAATTGAAAGTTTTCAGAAAAATACCAAAATTTCACCCCAGGCTAATTTCGATATTCTAAATCCAAAAATGAAGTCCATTTTGAAAAATAAAATTTATAAAATTTCAAAAAGTGGTTAGTACTATTCATAACGGCTAGTTTAAATAATATGTTAATAGCATATCGTTGTTACGTGAAACTCAGTATTGCGTACGACACAAGCTATCGAGGAAGGTCGTGATTTCATGTAAAGCAAGACAAGAAAGTGTTGTGTGTAGAAAAATATTCCTTTGATGATTTATATAACATAAAAGTATCGGGTGTTACATTCTACCCCCCTTAAAATGAATTTCGCCCTCGAAATTTGTCACTTTGTAAAAAACAGATGAGGATACCTCTCCCTCATCCTATCCTCAAGCTCCCATGTAGCTTCTTCTAATTGGCGGTTCCTCCATAAAACTTTCACCAATCGAGTGGTCTTGTTTCATAGGACTTTTTCGCTACGATCCAGAATCTCTATCGGCTGTTCTTCATAAGAAAAATCTTGCTCCAGTTGTACAACTTCTGAGCTGAGTACATGTGAAGGATCAGGTATGTACTTTCTCAGGAGAGATACATGGAACACATCATGAACTTGAGAGAGATTCGGTGGAAGCACCAATCGGTAAGCTACCTTCCCAACACGATCCTGTATTTCGAAAGGACCGATATATCTAGGGCTCAACTTCCCCTTCTTTCCAAATCTCGTTACTCTCTTCCAAGGAGATATTATTAAGAACACTTTATCACACACTTCAAACTCTAAGTCTTTTCTTCAGTTGTCGGCATAACTTTTCTGTTGATTCTGAGATTCTCTTATGTGGTGTTGAATAGATCTGATCTTTTCTACCATCTTATCAACAAGATTAGGTCCTAATAGCTTTCTTTCCCCATCTTCATCCCAGCAAGTTGGAGTCTTGTATTTCCTTCCATAGAGAGCTTCATAAGGAGCCATCTGAATACTGGAGTGAAAGCTATTATTATAAGAAAATTCCACCAAAGGTAGGTGTTGATCCCAACCACCTTTGAAATCCATAGATCAAACTCTCAACATATCTTCTAGAGTTTGAATTGTTCTCTCAGACTGACCGTCTATCTGAGGATGATAATCAGTGCTGAAACTAAACTCTGTATCCAGAGTATGCTGAAGACTTCGCCAGAACATTGAGGAAAACCTCGGATCCCGATCAGATATAATAGAAAGTGGTACTCCATGCAATCTTACCACTTCTTTTACATATATCATGGCAAGCTGATCTAGAGAGAAATCCTCTCTAATAGCAATGAAGTGTGAAGACATTGTAAGATGATCAATTATGACCCAGATAGCATTATTGCCTTTGGATGTTTTAGGAAGTCCAGTGAAAAAGTCCATAGTGATGTTTTCCCATTTCCATTCTGGTATGGGTAATGGTTGTAACATCCCCTTAGACTTCTGTCTCTCAGCTTTAACTTGCTGACAAACCAAGCATCAAGAGACATATTCCGCAACATCTCATTTCATTCCATCCCACCATAAGTACTCTTTCAGGTCCCTATACGTCGTTGTGCTTGCAGGATGAATAGAGAATGATGAACTTTGAGCCTCATCCAGTAGCTCCTTCTTTAATTCGGGGATGGGAGGAACACAAACCCGATTCCTGAACTTTATTATCCCATCACAATCAAGGTTGAATTCAGGAACATTTCTCACCTTCTTTTGTAACTCTACATCTTCTTTCTGTGCCTCTTTAATCTTCACATGTATAGATGGTTTAACATTCATTTGAGAAATATACGATTTTTACCCTTTCAATATAATTCCAAGATCCATCCTTTGTAAATCCATAAATATTGGATCATTTGTGATCCTCATCATGGATAAACTGGCATGGTCTTGTCGACTTAGTTCATCTGCCTCCTTGTTTGCTTTCCCAGGGTGGTAATGGATTGAACAGTCGTAATCCTTAGTCAGCTCCAACCATTTTAGTTGGGGAATATTCAGCTCCTTTTGTGTGAAAATATACTTTAAACATTTATGATCAGTATAAATGTCACACCTTTATCCATAAAGATAATGCCTCCAAATCTTTAATGCAAATATTACCGCAGCTAACTCCAAATCATGAGTTGGGTAATTTTGCTCATGTATTTTCAATTGTCGTGAGGCATAAGCTATCACCATATCATTTTGCATGAGAACACATCCCAGTCCCTTCTTGGATGCATCACTGTAGATCACAAACCTTTCTCCACTACAAGGAAGTGTGAGTACAGGTGCACTGGATAACCTTCTTTTCAACTCCTTGAAATTCTCTTCACATTTGTCCATCCACATGAACTTAACTCGTTTTCGAGTCAACCTGGTGAGTGGATTAGATAATAGTGAAAAATATTTCACAAAAGGTCGATAATATCCAGCCAAACCAAGAAAACTTCGGATCTCAGTTACTGTTGTTGGTCTCGACCATCTTTCGATAACCTCTGTTTTTTCTGGATCCACAGATATCCCCTCTTTTGAGATTATGTGACCCAAAAATGAACCTTTTTGAAGCCAAAATTCACACTTGGTAAATTTGGCATAAAGCTTCTCTTTTCTCAGGGTATTCTATATAATTCTCAAGTGATCTTCATGATCTTCCTTTCTCTTTGAATAGACAAGAATATCGTCTATAAAGACTACCAAAAACTGATCAAGATAGTTTCTAAAGACTCTATTCATCAGATCCATGAAGATAGCATGGGCATTAGTAAGACCAAATGGCATCACTATAAATTCATAGTGTCCATACCTTGTACAGAAATATGTATTTGGTATATCCTCCCTTACGACGCTTAATTGATGATACCATGAACGAAGATCAATCTTGGAAAAGTATTGAGCTCCGCGTAGTTGGTCAAATAATTCATCAATGCGTGGGAGTGGATATTTGTTTTTGATAGTGATTTTGTAAAGTTCTCGATAATCAATGAAGAGTCTCATTGATCCATCTTTCTTCTTAACAAATAGAACAGGTGCTCCCCAAGGTGATTCACTAGGGCGTATGAATCCCTTATCAAGATTTTCTTGGAGTTGCTTCTTCAATTCTGGAAACTCAATTGGGTCCATTCTATAAGGTGTCTTTGAAATAGGCAAAGCACCTGGTACGAGTTCTATTGAAAACTCTACATCACGATTTGGTGGAAGACTTGAAAATTCCTCCGGAAAGACATCATCATACTCCCATAAAATGGGCATATTCTTAATCGTGTGTTTCTCACCAACCATTTGAGATAAATAACCTTCATTTAGTGGAATAAAGACCCATAAGATGGATGAAATTTCCACTGTAAGGTTATGTTCATCCTTGCATTGATAGACGATCATAGATTGATCTGGAATATGAAATGTGACTTCCCTTATTTGGAAATTGATATGAGCTCTATATAAAGAAAGCCAATCCATGCCATGAATCACATCAAATTCCACTATAGGAAGGATCACAAGATTTGCAGGAAGCACTTTCCCAAAAACTTTGATCAGAGAAGAATTATAAACTTTTGATGCGACTTTTGTGCCATTAGGGGTTGTCACAGCTAACTCATCATCTAATTGTTGAGGTAATACGGTGATATCCTTAGAAAATTCTTCAGAAATAAAGGAGTGGGTGGATCCAGAATCAAATAAAACATTTGATACTTTAGAGTGGATGGTAAGTGTACCTTTCACCACATCATTATCGTACTCCACATCGTTGATAGAAATTGCATGTGACTTTCCTTTGTTGTTCGCCTTAAGAGTTTGTTGACGTCGACCATCATCATCAACCCTTGGATTTGGGCATTGATTGGCATAATTCCCCATCTCCTTGCACTTGAAACATTGAAGTGTAGTAGGTTCATTCTGTGTATCCCCTCCTTTGTTTTCATCATTAGACATCCTCTTCCAATCATTGCGGCATTCAAATGCCCGATTACCTTCATTTCCACATTTGAAACATTTACTTGTCCCTTTAAGACAACTCCCTCCATGTTTCTTTCCACACTTTGAGCATAGGGGAAATCTCATCTTATTTTCAGTGTGCTCTTTAGATTTTCCTTTGAATTCAATTTTATTTTTCTTATCAAACCCATATGACTGATGGGTTACTCCAATATCCATCTCGACTTTGAGAGCACATCGAACGATTTCCTCGTAGCTATTGAAGTCCCTTATGGATAACGCCCTTTGAAGACTTGGTTTTAAGCCACTAAATAATCGATCGATCTTACTCTCAGGTTGGATAATAATACTAGAAGCTTACCTTGAAAGTCATGTAAAATTTTCTTCATAGGTACCAACAGATTCATCATCCTTTTGCTTTAGTTCAAGAAACTCTTTCTCCATCTTTGTTCGGAGAATACAAGGGAAGTACTTATTGGAAAATAAGTTCTGGAACTCGTCCCATTCCATGGAATCAATTTTATCTCTTTGCCTCGTATTCTTGATTAGATTATACCATTGATCAGCATCACCTTCCAAATGATACACTACTAAGATGACTTTATCATGCTCAGAACACTGAAGAACTGAAAATATTTTTTCAGTAGTACTAATCCATTGTTCGACAACTAATGGATCAGTAGACCCGCTGAATAAAGGTGGACGCTGTCTCATGAAGGATTCAACAGGATGTTGCTCCATCCTTTGCTCGTTTGGAAGTCCTGCATGACTCACAGCTTGAGAAAGTTGTGTGAGCATGGCTACAAGATTTTGCATTCCTGCTCCCATAACGTTTGGTTGCTCAGGGGGACAATCATTGCATTGCCCGTCGCATTCCGCATTAACGCAGCTCCTTTGGGTTCCAGCCATTGATTAAAACCAAGAAGAATAGTGTGAGAAACACTAATTATAATAGGAAAACAACATAATCAAGAATAAAATTTCACACTTAAGGTCTTATCCTAGGTTATTCATGGCCATTTCTAAAACACTATGATTATGTTCTATGCTTAGACTTATCCTTAGGGTTCTTACTAAGGCTTTCACATCCTAGTTACCAAAGGTTGACTATACCTTTCCTCTAATACCAACTATAACGACACATACTTTACATACATTGTTATTACTTCAGAATTGAATCACACTTATTACAACATATAACAAAACCAGGAAAGGACCGTATAGGTAAAGAGTCTTTAGAAACTAGGAAACATAAACAAGTTGTTCAAAAAGCATGTACTTTGCCTCCCACTTATTTCATCATATATAGAGTCCCTTTTTGGCATATCCTACTTAATAACCTTCTTCCTGACCTGGGGAAATAAAACATACAAAAGGGTGAGCTCAAATGCTCAGTAAGGGTAAACAAACGAAATATCAATCACATCATATACATAAGAACATAACTTTTAGAATTCTTAACCTACAAAAGAAATCATAATTTTATAACATGGGATAAATCATAGTAGTGAAATGTAATCCCAATAATCATAACATTAAACATGAATCTTTGTGGCATACACACATAATCATAGAGAATCATTTCTTATTAGTCAAGACTCATTTCCAAGACTATCTTAGTGGACAAAGTCCATTTCAGAACCGAGTTCACTCCTCGTTTCAGTCCTGTTTCACTGAACCGGTTTAACCTGTCTTTCCAGCCATGTCTATCTCATGAGATATAAAATCATTACCCAATGCATTGGAGGGAGATATAGGTCCCACCCATCTCATAATGATACTATTCTTATGTGTGCCACAAAATCATAAACCATACATCATGGCATAATCCATGTAATAAAAATGGGAATCATTAAACATCGTGACATCATAAAACAATTCATATAAGATAAAAGAATTCATAAAATTATTTCCATCACAACATAATCAAATCCATGATAGAAACAGAACCCTTTATTATCATAGATGGAAAATAATTTTGATAAAACACTTGAACTCCATTCTTGATGAAAATATCCTTTCTACTTCAAAAACATTTTTTCTTTTCATAACATGTCATACAATTTTAAACTAAAAGAAGTTGATTAAAAATAAACATGAAAACTTGTAAAGGAAGATTCTTGGAATTTTTTTTAAAAAATCCATTCATTCCGTATAAGTTAAAAAAACATTCTTCTCATACTTTTGTCGGAAAAGTAAAAAAGTACCTCGTACGAAAAACAAAAAAAGATTCCTTTCATATCTTTTACTAAAAACTCACAGAAATGTAAAATTGGATTTAAACAATTTTAGGTGGATGGAAATAAAATTACATATTGAGGAAACATGGATGTGGATGATAAAATACACCCCAGTAAATACTGAAGTATAAACAATCTCGGATAAAAATGAGATTGTGATATTTCCCTTACCTTAGGTCCGATATGCTTTGTACGTGTCCGAACCTCCTGTATAATGATTTAAATAATGTTATTGACTTATTCCAGAATCAAACTTATTTTTATGATATCATATATGGTCATATTCTTAGCTTCTTATTAGTAATATTTCATTACTACTTGTTATTCAGGTGTTTATTACTTTTTGTTCTTATGCGTGTCTTGTCGAATAAATTCTTATAATTATTTTTAGGTTATAGATACCTCATTTACAGAATGGTATTAGTGTAATATGTATCATATTTATTCACTCAATTCATTTATTTAATCATTATGCAATGAAAATCATGTAGAACGAGTCGCATGACATTGTGGAGATGGTATTCCGTACGTATGCACGAGCGATGATATCATTTCCATGATCGTGGAATTGTATTGGAGTGTATTTATACTATTTCAGAATCAATATAACTATAAAATAGTCATATATAGTCATTATTTACACCATTATACCCATCTAAGAAAGGTGGTGGTGGAAAATAGATTACACCACGGCGTGGAGACGGTATTCCGTACGTACGCAGGCGCGGTGATTTTTTTCCATAGGATGGATAGATGGTGAAATCGGATTTTTTTCATACATATAATAACATATCAGTATATGAGTGATACTGATGTTATTAGTTCATAATTAGATAACTAAAGAAGAAGAAGTGGAAGAAGAAATAAAGTTGAAAGAATTGGTAACGGACATTACCTCTTCTTTGAAAAGCCTCTTTGAGACCTCCTTTTAGGGCACTATAATTGGTCTTTGAAGAAGACCATGTCCTCTATGATTTCTATAGGGAAGTGGAGAGGATAAATTGGTAGGGGTTGGCCGAGCATGAAGGCTCAAAGTGGTGTGAGGAAGAGGGGGAAGAGGTGCCCTTTTATAAGGGAGGAGAGGGGCTCCATTGGAAAAACTAAAAATATTATTTTATTATAAAGTCAAGTTCGTTTTTAAATAGCTCTAAATTGATTTATTTCGAAGCTAAGGTGGGGATGGGTCGAAAGCCTCTCATCCAATATAATTTAGACAAGTTTAGGTTCCTATTTTAACCTTATCATTTAGATTTATCATTAAGTTAAATAATTTTACTTTTACCATGTCTTCTTGTGTTCTTATACTATTAGGTTAATAAACTCACTATAACAAGACAAAAGAACCCCAAGTTGTTTATTATTAATATATGTAACCTTATCTAAGTAATTAGGCCGAACCTTAGATTTTTAGGAATAAAATAACAATTAATAATATATTATTTGTTTTAAAATCTATTTTATGTCAATTTTGACACTATTTAGTAATTGATTTTTGTGAAAATTATAACAGAATTATTAGTTCTAAAAAAGTCAATTAAATCAATAATAACATGTCATATTAACCTAGAAAATTATTGGAATTCATAAAAAGTCTCAAGTTATATTTATTTGGGTATCTATAACATCAATTATGTCAATATTTCATTAATAAAATAATTACTACATCATCTTTGTGTCATAAATAAATTAAATTATTTAAAGTATAAAAATTACAAATAAAATATCATTATTTAGGAAATATTTTTATCTTTATAATTAATATTTATAGTCGAATTTATCTTATGTATTACCCAATATTAAAAATTATATACTTATAAAACTTTGATTTTAACTATTTTAACCCTTCATTAAATAAATTAATAATAAATGTCCTAATCTAATCCAAGTGGGCCTAAATGGTCATATTTTATTCCTAAGGTTGTTTTTGGTCGAATTACACTTATCCAATAGAATTAGGACATGTGTTAGGGTAATAATAATATCATTTTTACCCTTAATTACACTATTTACTTTTAACCGTGGTAAATAAAAGTAAAAAGTTACTATTCACAAAAAAATATTTTCATCTCATTGAACCAAATTTTACTTACTGACATCAACCGTGTGTTTCGGATTTTTGAGATTCCACTCACAGAAGCGGTAAAATTAATTTTTATTAAAAATTCAGTTTTTTAACTACCACTTAGTGGTTTCACTATTCATCAAAAATTGAAAGTTTTCAGAAAAATACCAAAATTTCACCCTAGGCTAATTTCGATATTCCAAATCCAAAAATGAAGTCCATTTTGAATAATAAAATTTATAAAATTTCAAAAAGTGGTTATTACTATTCATAACAGCTAGTTTTAATAATATTTTAATATCATATCGTTGTTTAGTGAAACTCGGTATTGCATACGGCGCAAGCTATCGAGGAAGGTCGTGATTTTGTGTAAAGCAAGACAAGAAAGTGTTGTGTGTAGAAAAAGATTCCTTTGATGATTTATATAACATAAAAGTCTCGGGTGTTACAATATTCATTAGTATGGTCCAAAAGAAGGGAGGGTTTCATTTTTTTGTATATTGTGTAGGTTACCAAGATTTGTGATCTATGTGTAACTACATATCATGTGTTTCTAGGAATCAAGACATAAATTGTTATAAAAAGGTAAAATTTCATGTGATGTCATGAAATATATAAAAATATGGGGGAATATTTTTATATTATATATTTATGTAATATTAGAGATATAGAAGTGATGATGTATCCTATGGTAATAATAATGAAGATAAACATAGTTCATCAAATGTAAAATTCAACATAAATATCTAACTTGTACATAAATAGCGTGAATTGTTTTAATTTATATTATGGTTGGATGAAGTATTTGTGATCAGGGAACTACTATGTATCCTATGGTAACTGGAATCATGCCACATGTAGTTAATCAATGGAAAACTCTATATATGGAACTGACGCACACATATGAAAGTTAGTGCATAATTTCCTATCTAAATTATCTATCTCATGTTTACTAAATCATTCATGATGTAAAATCCTCCAATATATTTAACATCATTGTATAATGAAGTCTTCCATATCTATTACTGTCTTACGGTGATGACGTATTCCATATTTTTTGAATTCATGTGTCATGGACATCATCCATAGATTTTAAAGTCATGAGGTAAGGAAAAGGTTACTATAATGTTTAAATTCTTCCCACCAGGACATGGGATGATTTAATTTTAATTGTAATTATTTTATAACACCAAAATCAATATTTTTAAAGTCCATTTGTAAGGATTCTGGTTGGATGATAGAAGATATGAAAATTATTTATTTATAAACCATTAATTGGTGGGGGACTAATGTTTTACCAATCCCTATTTGGGAATGAGTAATCTTCATTTGAATATAGTTTATGTATGAAGAATGGATCTTTCTATTTGGGTTCCAAATTTAGAGGCGTCTTTAATGGAATCATTGGACTATTGATGACCTATTCTAATTCTCCTTGATGGAGTGATAAAATTTTAACATTTTAATTGAAGGCTCACATAATTCGATCCAGTGATATCTCTAATGATTATGGTTTTCTAGGATTCTATATTCAAGGATACTTCCCGACCTAAGGATAGGTTAATGGAAAATTCTCCATATATCCCCCATTATTTGATACAAACAAATAACATATAATTTCCAAATAGTAACTAAAATGTTTTCATGATATAAAGGCAAATATTTGATAAGAATTCTTATTCGATTGTGATCCTGGTTCTCATCCAACATAGAGTGTGACCATGTCCATCTAATAATAGAGTTTATTTATGGATTTGGTGTAACCATCATATCCATGATAAGGGATTTTTGTATGATACAATCTATGATAATTCTTCTTTATATTCATGTAATTTTAAAGCATGAACTCTTCTAATAACAAATTTGGGATCTCTTAATTATATTTTTCAATGGTCTAGATCATGTGCGGGAGGATGTTTCTAGGTAACTAAATCCATATATCCTTTTCAAAATCTTCTTCCTCTATGATATATTCCTCCCCTAGGTCAAACAATAGAGGATTTTTCTATGGGCCTCCTATAGATGGAGGTGATGATTTTTTGATGATCATCAATTCCATGTAAAGGGTTAACCCTAGTGTGTTGAGCACCTCCATATAAGAGGTCAGTATTTATTTATCTTGGGTAGATATCTCCTTTGGGAGGTGGACCCCTATTGATATTTGGAGTAGAGTCTATACAATCTGTCTCTACAATACTATAAGGAGGACTATCACAGTAGTAACCTCCAGATTGTTTGGTTTCAAATTTGATTGAATCTTAACGTTTTGTCATTATTAATCAAAAACCTATAGTAATCTAGCACCAGGAAGACCAAGAAATGAGCATCATTTATCTTCCTTCCCAAAATATGTCATCTTTTTTTGGGATGTGCAGGGATATAATCCTACTACATGATGGTTTCTGGAATAAGCTGATAACATTTTTGTGCGATAAGGATATGAACCCACTACTATGAAGATTCTAGAGTATTCTTGTAGCATTTGTGTCATATATGTGAATATGAGCCTTCCTATATGTGGTTTCCTGAATACACCAGTTGGTCATTGATTAAGTGGAAGTATGATACTGATTCATATATTCATTTATCATTAGAATATACCTATGGACCTCTAGAATGGGATAATGTATATCAACCTCTTCGTATATATCATCTCAAGGATACTTGTATAGTCTTTTGTAGTGGGAGAAGATTTGTAATCCAAATACTATATTCTTTGGGAATATTTCTTATATCTTATTTGGTAGGGATGTGAGGTTTTCCTGGTGTAATTTTTATACTATTCTAAAAAACATTTATTAGAGTGGGGGTATGAGACTAGACTTGTGCCTTTGGAGTATTAAACTATATTTCTTTTAATGGAATGTGTGACTATCCAATGGCATGTGAAAAGTATCTTGGTGATCAAAAATGGAAATAAATTTATGATCATGGTCCTATGCCTCGTCCTTTAAAAATATATGCTAATAATCCTCCTGGATAAGATAAAGAATGATTGTTTTCCCAACTGTACATATTGATCCTGGTGACATGCCTTCCTAGCAATTGAGAATGTAATATATCCATTTCCTCGTATCATCCCCAGAATATACTACTCAAGCTCCTCTATCAATGTCAAAATGTATTGTTACTTCATAATGTTATGCATCAGATTGTATGGCACCACTCTCTCAGTTTCAAGGATATTTTGGTCGATGTATTTGTTTTAGGTGGGATGTATCCCACATCTATCCAACTTGTTCCATCTGAATATTTTAATGGGATTCATGAAAGGTGTCATGGATCATTATGTGCACCATTATTATTGACTAGATATGATATAAAACCTATTTTTAGATAGCATGAATATGATTTGACTTCCTCTAGTCTATAGCTCTCTACATTCTAAAAGGTTTTATTTATGCTAAGATCTAAGTGTTGAAGTAGGTGACTTATCGGGTAACACCCTCAATAGATGAAAAGGGGAGTTAGAGGTTTTGTGTTATATTCAATATTTTTATTTCACTATATATTAGTTGCATTCGTTGAAACTATAATATATAGATGTTGCTGAGGATGTATCATAGGGATTATGTTGTTTCATAGAATACCATTCCATGAATGAGACATGTTTTTTTAATTTTACATCATGCGGTAAGGAATTTTTCATACAGTTTAAAATCACGTGACAATGAAATTTTTGGGTAATTGAACTACAAGAAAATATAATTTTTTTGAATTTTAATTCCATGCAAGTAAAAAATTTTCATACAGTTAAACAGAATGTGACAACGATGTTGTTGTGATGTTTAATGTCATTCTTCTGGGATATTATCATGTAGATTAACATACATACATTATAAAATTATCATGATGACTAACATCATGTGGCTAGGAAATATTTTGAAACTTAACATCAAGTAGCTAGGATATATCATGAAGTTTAACATCATAAATCTAGGATGTATCATGGAATTTATTTTCATGAGCCTATGAAATTGTCATGCATGTTAGTATCACAAGATTATGATATATCATAGTGTTTATCTTTTTAGAAAAAAATTATTTTATTTAAATTTATACAACTGGGATATATCATGATGTTAAACATCATGCGACTATGATATATCATGATAACACCTTTTAGGATGGAGTCTTTTATGATGGACCATAGATTAATCTTATGTATAATGCTTATCTATTGGGATCATTTAATTATAACAAGACCATTATTACCTGTTTCTCTAAGTAATATTTAATGAAAAATACACTCTATATTGTTTTTAAAAATTTCATCAATAGGTGAAGTTATTTTCATGGCCTATCAACTCCACCTCATTCTTCTTCTTTATTATTATTTAGATTTCAATCAAATCAACCACCATTGAATAATCAATGTACATGGAGAGATTTTTCATCATGATGAAATATACCATGTTTTCGTTAGAATTGAGAGATAGACCAACATTACTAAAAGATTTGTGGCCTATGATATAATGTCGCATATCTGTTTCCTGTTTAGGGTGCTCACATGACTAAAGTATGAATTTATTTGTTGGTGGTTCTAACATACCCTCCACAATATTCTTATACAACCATTCCTTAAATATAATGAAACTCTCTATTCTATTACTAAGAAATTGGTTGTAGGGGAAGTAATATTTATGTCATATCAATCATTCATTACACAATATCATATCTATTGGGAGTCCTATAAAATCATTATACAAGGAATAGCCAATTTACATTGGGATATGGTTTTTCATTATGAAATATAACTTTACCTCCTTGTCATTGAGATATGGGTTACCATGATTCTAACCCCATGTTCTAGTTATGCCTCTACTATCATGGGATCGTAGTTGATTTTGGGGACTCAGATCTGGTGTCCTAGTATTTCCTGGTTTGGTTGTAGGTGTTGAAGTATTAGAGGCCTTGGATGATGCACACACATCCGACTGATTGGATGAATATGAATCTCTTAGATGCTTTGTGATAAATGATGAGGATTAATGTTTTCTAATGTACCCCTAGTTATGGGGTTTAGAAAATATAAATCCCTCTCTACATGTTGGTTGGGGTTATTGAGAAAATTAAAACATTCTTTCGACATGGCCCAGGGTGGGGTGGAACAATTTCTGGATTTAAAAAAAATGAGGGGATCTAGAATATGAGAATTCTATCATACCTATGGATTGTGGAATGTTCCTGTGTAGAGGTCCTTAATAAGAAGGTGTTGGTGTGTTATTGTTATGAAGGAATCCCTTGATCATTCCCAAAATTATTTCAAAGATATCCTCATTCTCTCATTGGATATGTGTGATCCATTCGTCCATAGAAATTTCCCTGCCATCCTTAAGAGTATGTCATGAAGAATTCATGAAGACTCCATATTATCTAGAAATGGTAGTGTGAGTGGAATATTACATGAGTGTCAACATAGACCCTGAATTCAAAATCCACTTTTCTACTAGTATCCATATTATCCATTTATATTACACTATGAAACTCTAACATGGTTGATAAATACCTCAACATATTCTTGAAAAATAAGAGTTTTCTAATCAATATTGGTTGATAAGTCCTCTTATTTTCCTGATATATTAGTATTTGAAACATAAGTGGGTTGGTTCAACAATTCAATGGAGTATCTTGTTTGACATGTTGATGCCTGATATGGTGTTTGGTGGGATGGTTCTTGTTGTACCATTTTGTGGGTCAAAACCCACTATATCGTTTAGTGGGTTAACACCCATTTTACCACATGGTTGGCGAAAACCTATATTGAAGATGATTCTATGGTTAAAAATAAGAAAAATTACCCCATTTCTTTGGGATACTATATTTTGAGGGATTTTATATCCACTTAGGCTAGTTGAGGTGATGTTAGAGGATTCTAGATAGAGATAAACTAGGATTGATTCTATGAAAAAAATTTGGAAACATGAATAAACCTTAGACATAGTAGAGATAAAAGGGATATAATCCAAATTTTAATTTACATTGTTTGGAAACCCCATCTGGAATCTGATTTTGGATGCGCCAACATGTATGGGTGGGTTGCCCAAAATATCATATGCATCTATCTATGTAATTGTTTTCAAATTTTATTGAAGATGTTTAGAACAGATAAGTTCCCTCTTAGGAATCTTTTAAGTATTTATGTTGAAATAATTATTATCCACATCCACAATAATGATATAGGTAAGGTATTTTTTCTTCTCTATATTGATAATATCCCAATGTGGTTTAATTTTGCACCAAGGGCCACATCCTCTTCTATATCGTTTCAAGAGAAAGATGGATTGTGGTGCTTCACACTCTAATGGAATTAATAATCTACATACAAATTAAATATTTAGTTGTAGATGTGGTATACGAGGACCAATAAGTTAACCAAATATAACTGTAGGTGTTAAATTATTAAAAACATATGTCGGGGTCCTAGTGATAAGGATTCTATGGTGGGGGATGCCCATGATTGGTGTGTCAACTGGTAGTTCAAAACAACATTAAGTGTTATACATGAACTACTAGATTATCTAGAAAACTCAAAATCTATTAGCACACTTAGCTATGTAATTTGGATTATAGAGAATCTTAGATGTACTATATCGGGAGTAATAAGCCGTATCACTATATAATTATTTATAAGATGACATAATTGAACTATTACTTTTAGATTTAGTGGATAAAGAAGTGTGTTTTTAAATTTTTTTAAAGGGGATAAATAGTTATAACATTTCACATTGGGTTCACTATTATGTTTCATAAAAATATTCCCTTATGATAATAAGAAAATATCTCCATTTATAGCCATGAAATGATTGGAACAGTTAAAGATATCACGTCAGGTTCACCATTTTGTTTTATGAAATACGTGGATGGTTATTACTGATTCTTGGTTGTGGTTCATTGATGATGTTAGGATAATTGTATATGTATACTTTAACATATTTTCACTAACATAATATCCCAATGGTTTCGATATCTTTGACCCTGAAGAACTCTTCTATCCAATGTAAGGCGTACAATTTGGGTTTTAAACATAATAATTCAAAGGAACACACATTGGTCAAGGGGATGGGATCTCAGGATCATGAAAACATTAATGGGGTATTATTTCATATTATAGGACTCTCTTATAGATATAATATATGCACATAAAATCTTTCCCAATACCTAATATGGGACTGGATACCAATGTTCCAATGAATTGATCAAGATTAGGTGTTGATAGGATAACAATATGTGTCCCAAGTTCTCCAACATTATCTTTTTCATTTATGATTCTTTTTAGCTTAAATCTATATTTGGGATCTCCAATGTTTTTTGTCTTGGGATTCAATTGGAGTAGTGGGTAGTGTATTGAACCTCTATGATGCACCCTATATATCCAATGATAATAGGAATTGAATCCCACATAGTTTGTTTTACATAGTGTAATGTCGTACGATAGGAAAATACCTTATAGTTTATTATCATGCATCAAGGATGTTAATATAAATCTTGATCATTGAGGAAGTTTCCTACATATCCCATTAATGTAGGAAACATATTCAATGTATTTCATCTTATATGCACTTAAATTATAGAAAATGTGACAATAAGGTCAATCATATTGAAATATAGATATAAGGATGCACTGAATTTTCTCATTGGGAGTATGAACGTTTGGGTAAAGATGAAATATAATCAGGATTACATCCCTATGAAGGTCCCACGATGAGGTAATTCACATCATTATATTCACACAATTTTCAGAGATCTCTAATCCTAAATGAGTCATTCCTGGTGGGAGAAACAAGAGATAGTAGAAGATTGAACACATCGCCTGAGATAAAATTTTCATTGGGCTTAAAAAAAATGTTTTCCTTAGAGTGGTACAATTACCTATGTTGTGGAGAATAATATTTTTATCTCATGAATTAGGAATATTTACAATGTATCTTTTTGATAACATGATTTAGATTTCTCATAGTTCAGTTTGTCCCTAACCTGTTGATGGGTTTAAGTTACTTAATGGGGTGGTCAACGATTACACTTTAAGGATTCATATGTATAAGCCCACTTATTATCCAATAATTGGTGGGGGAATTCTGTAACACATATTGGGTAATTAAGTCAAATGAGTTAATAATAATTGGTATATGGTGGGACTTTCATAAGGTTTGATGCCTATTTGAGATCTTGCCTTAATAAATCCTCTATTGTATCCATTTTATATAGAAATTAGAGTTTCCACAATTCACTTCTTCCCAACATTCCAATGGGGTTGGATATGTGATTACACTTGAAGGGAATATTATTTCCCATTACTTCCAGTAATATTTGGATCTTACAGAAAGGTAGATTCCCATGTTTCATATTCAATCTTTATCTTCAAATAGATAAATATAGATGATGACCAATAAAATTATATTTAATATATTTGGTATTACATGAGGTTGTGTCTTTGATCATGACACAAAAAGGGTTTCATGGGTTCTTAGTTCTAACCCATTAAAGAAACTCCCCTCATAATGGTGGGACTCAACCTAAGGTTCAAAGTTGGGAGTTTACATGGTGTATATCTATATGTGTCTTATAGAAAAGTTTTACTTGTCCTAGGGTGTCCATCTAATAGCTGTAGGGTGTCTTATTGACTTTTCTTTAGTGTCTTATCGACATTTCCTATTGGCCGGGATGACATGTCCTAGTTGTCCATCAGACATGTCTATAGTGTCAGCTTGACACGTTCTATGTTTCTATGTGATATGTCCTGATTATTTATCTAACATGTCTTTGGTGTCCATATAACATGTCTAGGGTGTGTTCCAAACATATCATGTGGTGTATTCATAACAAGGAATAAAAATATAAGGGTTTCTACCCGACATGTCCAATGTTATTCATATAATTGAAGATGAAAATTCCATGGTGTTCTTCATAATCAAAGGCGGCATGTCCAAGGTTCATCATATGGTCACATCAAAATTGCCTAGGGCCTTTTGTTTTATACAAGGTGACATATCCACAATGCATAATAGAACCAAAAATTACAATTCTATGGCCTTTACTATTATAAAATATGCATTTTTTGATACCTATAAAATATCAAATGTTCTTATCTTTGAATCCTTTATGTGACCATGATGACATTTCATGGTTGTCATCATATGGCCAATAAGAAATTTTCAGGATGTCTTGGAATGAAATAGGAGAAATTTATAGAATATAGTATCATGATGAAACTATAATTTCATGTATTTACTTAATATTTATGATGAAAACATGTCCATGGGTGTCACATAATAATGTCCGACATTTCATATGGTTGTGGAATGATCGTATCACGGGGCCACTGAGAATTATTGAGATTGTGTAATTATTTCACAATAATTAGTTTACATTAGAATGTATTTTCATGTACAAAAATGATTATATATATGTTCCAAAACATTCAAGTGTAGGTCTTATATTAAGGGATTCCCATATGATCGAGGGATATCACTATATTTCAGTGATGTGCTACCACATGATCATAAGTTATTTATATTAATATTTCGTGACAACAAATCACATGAACATATTTTAAACAAGAGTTTTATAATATACGATTCCAGGATAGAATATCATGATTTTAATATCATCAATAATTTGCATGAACTAAAATAAATCAGGTGAGGGAAACTCGCAAAGAGATCTCACAGTAACATGGTGGATTTTTCTAAAAGAGGATCACTCTTCATCTACACTATAATCCTTCATGTTTAATTATCCTCTATCACCCCATAATTATAAGGTGTTTTAGGTGGGTATTAGTTAAATATAGGCTCAACAAATCAAAGTATGGTATCTATTTTCAAAGAGAACGCACCACATTCACCGAATTGACATACTGAAAAGAAACTCGTAATCGACATCACATGATGCTGTGATAGATATGTGATCACATGGTCACATTTGTGAAAATATTATTCTTGGTATACATGCCTATATAGATTTATTAATGTTTGAATGAACATTTAAATCTATAAATGGAATAAAGATTTTTTTAAAGATATGATACTTACTTTTTTTTCATTAACTACCGATGATTTCATTACTCCCTCACCTGATAAACACCATCTTAATGCACAATTAAATGTTATTATTAGGATATATTCACATTAGGATCCACATTAATGAATTATCTTGGTCAGGCTTCATGTTATCACCTGATACTCAAGTGGATGGTCACTTCATGAAAGACCATGTGAATCGACATTATAAATGAACATGAATTGCATGATTAATTATATTCCTAAGGACATATTGCTTCATAGGGACAATAACAAGATGAAATTATTGATTTTCAAGATCCCTTAGTTTATCTTGATTTATCATGGATGTTAGATGATAAATATTATGAAGTATTTATGTAAATTATAGCACCATCATGCATTGATAGAATATGATGATTTTTATGAAATCTATGTGATGTCAGTAACAATTAACATGATCATCAATACTTTGATTGTGTCATCTACATAACATTCCATTGTGAGTTTATGCGAATCACATGGTTTTGTATCATGTGATGGCTATGGTTTCTTAAAAAACGCATACATGAATAATAATTTTGCATGACTAAATTTGGCACATTGATCAGTTATCCTCTATCATGGATTGGTCATCATAGAAAAATGTTGAGGATGAAATTGATCGATGGAGTCAATTTCAGGTGTCTCGAGATCAAAATAGTAGTGTTAAGAGTGTGGTGGATGATATGGTGGTTGAAGATGATTCATGAACATGATTGAACATCCATGATTAATTTTTTTATATAGATGGGCTTATATACATATTTTTAATGGATGAACATAGGTATAACCAGTTCCCGTCCCATAATAAATTTCCAGGGGGACTCCTGGTAGTAAATAATATTCAGTGTTCCATCTATCTATTGAGCCAATGGTGGGGTTGGAACCTGAAAAACAAGAAACCACAATGTTTCTAGTCAGAAAATTACAATGTGTGTCCCACCTAGGAACTACATGAATTTAACCTCAGCATAGGTTGTGAGTGAAATATATTCTCACACCATAGTGCTCGGATAGTAGATATTAATATCTATTCTTGTCCTGGAGATAAAAATACAATCCATGAATTCATTTTCATTAAAAATTCCATCCCAGTATCCATTAGAAGGAAATATCAGTAAAAATAATAATATTTAATGATCATGGTGCAAGATATTCACTCTATTAGGTACCTCATACAATAGGTATTCATATGTCATTCCATAAAAAAGTTTTCATACAACACATACCTATCAATGAAAGTCATCTGGTTGGATCTTCCACTATGATTATTCTCACAATAATATTTCATTCCACTAGAAAAACTATATCTCTATCTAAAAATTGGACCACCCAAAATCAATTTGACAAAATTCCCTAGGTTATTTTTAGTTACGAGGGACTGATTCACTATTTTTAAATAGTGACCATTTGGAAAAAATTCACCTATAATCAGATGAAATACACAAATGCATCCTTAAACTATCTCATAGGTTTCAACTCATCACTGTTCAGTGTCACTACAAAATAATAAATCTATGTAAAACAAGATGAATACTGACTCAAATACATTTCACACTATTTTAGGTTTATAAACACTATAGTGCAGTCGTATCTCAATTAATATAGAAATTATTTTTCCAATAAGACTATTTGGATGTCCACCATGTATATACCACAACATCGATCACTATGAGAGATAGCATCCCACCAACATTTAGTAGATTCATGAAGAATATGTTTCATTATAGTGTCCCTCCACTCTAAATGCTTCTCAAAATTATCAAAGATTAAAAGCATGTATTTTATCTATGATGTTATAGCTTCATGAATTCCATACTATGATGTGCAAGTATGAATATATGTTTTAAATTCATGGGTCAACTCTACCATAGTAAATTCATGTCTTGGAGCACTTGGTATAGAGTGCATGAATCACAGGAAGCTATCCTGAAACTATGAATCAGTGGCTAGTGGAAGAGGAATATGAAGTAACACTGATTCCACTACCAAATTTAATACTAGGGGGTCAGGGTACACCACCTCAATAAAATGGAATTAACAACTGTCATTACATAAAACTCAAGGGCTTCAGGGTATAATTTCTCTATAATTTCTAAATATTTTTGTCCAGGTTCCTCATGGGATACCTGAATAACCCAACATACATCAACCTAATCAAGATATATATGAACCATGGTAGGATGTACGCATATATTTTTCTAGTGAAACTTATGTAAATACACACACAAAAAGATATATATATATATATATATATATTTAAGTACATATTAATTCCGTAGGAATACTTATATTGATAACATAACGATGTCGCCAAAAATCACGTGTAAACATGAATTGAACAGAAGCATGTTCTATGTATTGGTGGATGAATCAATAATTATTACAAAAAAGGAATCATGTATTCTTAATAGAAATAATTCATAACACCCCCTTTGGAAATCCATAAAGGGTAACCCATGTATCTCTGTAGGAGCACTATAAGTATATACCACTGTAAGATCCCATCCAAGGTGATCCATAAGTGGAACCAATGTTTCACCTTGGTATGGTCTAAAATCAATAACATTTATTATTTTCCATGGTATACTACATAGGAAACCATGTATCTATCATGGATAAATTATATAAGGCATTTTCTTGGTGAGGCCATGAAATGTATTGTCTAAAATAAAAAACATATTTCTCATAACATTCTCAGATTCTATTTTCAATTATAATTTATAAATATCAACGATCCCAAATAAGGTTTCTGTTATGTCCACTAGGCTAGATACCCTGAGAGGGGGCTGATTCACGGTATGACAGATTAAAACAACTTCCCCTTCTGATCTTCTTTTTCTGTTAGACAAAACCATCTTCTCTCTCCTTCCCGATGCATAGTATGAGAAAACCTTAAAGCATGAACATGACAGAATTATTTTTACGGGGTTCAACCTCACTGGGCTACATCCAAGGTTCATACACCAACAGTGTGCCGATGTACCAATTCCACTATAAGCGCACTACTATTAACAAGTTCAAAGCGGACTTACTATCCATTCTGGTTTACAACCACTCACAATATGAAAGCTCATTGCTCTCTCATCTTAAGTGTGCTCAATGATTCTTTAGAAGATCCACTCAAAGTTTATAGAAGTGGAGGTCTATTCATTATCACTAATGAAATATGAATCATTAACTGTTGATAGATGCTCTGTTGATGTTCAACTTTCACCTGTAGATGAATCTCACTTTGCACTGGATGTACCAGGCAACCCCAATTTTTACACACAGCCCTTACGACACATTGCGCGTAATTTTCTACTTTTGCGTGAAATTCAATTTTCACGCAACACCCCATTTTCACGAAACACTCTTTTTTTATGTGCAACAAATTATTTTACGCACAATAAATTATTTTACGCGCAATAGCTTTTACGCGAATCCACTACAGTTCCTTGCGTGAAATTCTCTACTTTTGCGTGAAATTCACATTTCACACAACACTCTTCTTTTTGGGAAACTCACTTATGCACCCCAATTTCATGCGCCAGATCTTAGATAATCTCTATGTCTTGAGCTGTGTCGAATGTATGGTGGTCACTTCATTTTTATAGGCAAAATCGACTCCACGCGAAAAACCCTCCTTGAGCACATAATCCACATTGAGTGCAAAAAAAAAAATCTTCCACGCTACACCATTTTTGGAGAACTACTCCAAATTTTTTCGCACCTCATGACTTTGCCCATTTTTGAGCATCGGAACTCAAAACACCTCTTGCGTGAAAAAAACAAATCCTTTCTTTCTCGCACCCACTAATATTTCGTGCACCGCGAAAATATTTCCCGCACGCCGCTATTTTTCGTACCACACACAATTTTTCCTGATCCTCTTTACTTTTTCACACCACAACCTTTTACAAAAACATATCTCCCACATTTCTAATTTTCAGGCCCAAAATTTTTCAATACACTGGAAAATGGCGCCACCTTGTATCTGCTCTTTTTGTACCACCTCCAGATCGTCCATTCCTTTGTCGAGATTCTTAAATCAATAATAGATTTTTGAGAGTATTACTTGAACAAAAAAAACACTATGTAAACCCACTTTGTCAACAAGATCATACATCATGGTCTACTTTGGAAACAAATAAAACATGGAGGCCCACTTTGTCAATAGACACAATCACCTCATAAATGCTTCAATGATTCCTTGAGTGTTTTTTCCCAACAGTTTCTTCAGTCAGGACCCTTGTATCACCGCTGTGTTAGAGTAAGGTTATGGGTTTATAAATAACATATTCATACCACCTAAACACAACATAAAATTAATTTAATGAAAATTTCACACACCTGAATTCAACGTTTCAATTAATTCAAGGCATAAGATTAGGATTTATTATTTTCGACCTCCCTATTATTTTTTGTCCCTATCCCTGTTTTGGGATTAAATTTATTCCTAAATAAATATATAATGAGATGATGATGATTAATTTAAGACATAAGGATTTTAGGCCTTTAAGGAAGGAAAACCATTTGTATGTTATTGGGGGGTGGGGTAACCCTATGAAGTCAATAAATGGTTTTCTATGACTATATTAAAAATGGTTTATAATTTAGTAATATTTTTTAGATATTTAGTAATCTTCACTGAATATGTCCATATTATGACATAAAAATGCATATTAAATAAAACAAGATAATTAGTGAGATGAATAATACAACCTATATTTAGTTGGTAGGAAATAACCCATCCATTTATAGCCTTAGAAATGATATAGAATGGATGTAATCAGAGGAATAAATAAATTCTAGATGCACTTCCAATGTCAAAAATAAAGTATCAATTGGAGCCTGGATGATATAGTAAGCTCGAAAACCATGATAGGAGTGTAAGGGGATTCCATGTGAGGATGGATAATATTAAATAGAAGGGAGGTGGGATGAATAAATTGGTTCTACCAATTTAATAACACAACCATTATATTCACAATGTGAATAATTTTCACATCCTAAAATGATTGGGGTTTCAACCATAGGAAAAACCCTATCCACACTATCCATGGTTTTGTATAGGCGAATACACATCGTGAATTGAATTAATGATTTGTTTTTAATTCATGGAATGTAATGAAATATCTCCTTTTATAAATCATGGGGTTTTTCTAGATTAATTATCATAATGAATTTAATACACTTCATGAATTAAATTCATGTCCGAAATTTGTTAGAGGGGATGTATTGATTATGAAACCATGTTCTGGTCCCCATATACCCTTTTTTACAAATTAATTAACCAGTCTCAGGGCATGGTTATTGAGGCTAATGAAAAAAGAGTGAAACATAACATGGGTTCAACCATATTTAAAATAACATATAACTATATGAAAAGTCATAATGTTAAAAAAGTGACCATCTGAAGATAAATATAATAGCTATATAATTTAAAAGGGATAAACCATTAGATCATCATGAATAAAGGTTTTGTAATAAAATCATGTCCTTTGTAATAATTAATGGAATATGAGTGAAATATTAAATTATTATTTCTGAAAATATTTTTTCTCTCCAAAACAATTTAAAATTTGTATATTATGTTAATTATCACAATCTTGTTATGGTAGACAGGTTGTCCTCTATCTTTAAATATATTAATATCATACTTTATATAATTTTAAAAGAAAATCCAAATTAATCTTTTCCTAAAGATATTATAAAGATTGAATTAAAATACTTCTAAATAATCATGGATAACCTTAAAATTCCTTAATAAATAATTTGAATAAAAAAAATTAATTTTAATTGTTTTGGAAAGTAGTGAAATAGAATAAATGAACTTTCAAAAAAGGTTAAAACAAGCCATTTTTATTTTAAATGTTTAACTCAATGATTCAAGTACCAAAGTGTAGAAAATATGGAATAAAGTTATAGAAACTCCTCTGATATCCATAGGATAAAAAAATTAATGGGTCTAATTAATGAAAAATTTAAATGTTCTTTTAATTAATATAAATTAATTCTGAAACTAAAGTTACACTATAAAATTATTTCATTTCTATTTCGAACCATTTTTGTGTTTAATCCTAGAGAAAAAAAATTAATTCAATCATTATTCATAATGAATAATTATTTATTCATGTGAAATATATAAAAGGGGTAGTATATACCCCACATAATGTAAAATAGGGTAAAAACATGAAATATGTATTAATGTAGTGAAATTAAGATAAAATTACATTACCTCAAGATTCCCATCAGTTAACTATACATTATCCTCATGAATAATGTATTTAATCATGATATTAATTTATAAAAACACTATATTCGTATTTTTAATAAAAAATATTATTCTATTTTAACATTTCCATCCTTTTTTTAAATATTTTATTACTACTAATGATCAGTTTGTTAACGGATTTATTTTCTCATGAATGTTGTTTCATGGATGCTCTGGTTCATTTTTATAGAATTTATATACATAATATCAATAATTATATTATTATTATAAATATTAATTTAATTAATTATATACCTTTTTAAAATCAGTCATTAGGGTTTACATTGAAAATGAATCACATCGCTTCAAGGATTTGGTAATTCGTACACAAACAGGAGCAGCTTTATCATTTCCATAGTCAGTGAAATGTTATAAATGAAGATTATATATTAATATCACAGAAATTAATATCATTTCATATGTATCATATATATTCATGAAATTTATCATTATGACTCTTCATGGGAGTCAATTATGGAAAAAATTGCACCAGTTTGTGATGTAGTAGTTTTTCATACACATATGTGATGGTTCTTTTCCCATTTTTTGGAGAAAAAGATGGATAAATTTTAGTCAATAAATATAATAAAATCATAGTATATAGGATATTGTTTTTGTAATTATATTGGAATTATTATAAAACAATTGATGGTGTTAAAAGAAGAATTAAAAAAATGAAGATCTTGGTGAAGACAATTAACTTCACTTAGAATAACCTCATTTTGATATCTTATTAAGGACCACAAGGTTGGTATTTTACTAAGAACACCACCTCTAAAATTTTTATTAGGTTTTTTGGGGGATATTTTATAAGGTATTTATTGAGTTAAATGAATTAATATGTGTTAATAAGTGAGGGGAGGTGGTACATTTTTAAAATTGTGGAGTGGTGAAATTTTGGTAAATAAAAAAACTTTTCAAAATAGGAAGTCACTCTAAACAAAATTTACTAAAAATGACAAGTAATGGAATTATGGGAAGATAAGGTTGAGAAAAGTCTCCACCATTAATATGAAACATTTTTCAATCATGTTTTCCTCTTACTTTCTTGTTTATGTACTTTTACCATTTATGTTTTAAATGAGGTAAGTAATAAATTAACCTAGGAAATTAATACATTAATCATAAAATAAATTGATTCATATAGATAAATTTTAAAAAATTGTTATAAATAAAAAATAGAAACATTTCAAATTTATAATATGTTCATGTGTAAAATTAATTTCAACACTAGTGCAAGTAACGTGAAAAACCAAGGTTTAACCAAAACACTAGTATTTAAGTTTTTACAATTTTCATTATTTTTATTTTCAAAAAATTATTTTTCTTTATTAAATAATATTAGTTTCTTAAAATGGAAACCATTTTATAAAATTAATTTTAAAATATTTGAAGATGACAATTTCCTATTAGACACGCCTTCTTGAAGAAGAAATATGATATCATGAAATTTATTTTTGACGTAGATGATGATCATATATTAACTATATGACCATTAATCATCATAATATGGGTTTAAATTCATATAAATATATGTAATATATATATAATTGTTTTGAATAATTCATTATTAACAATTATTTAAATTAACGAAAATGTATATTCACTCTACCTTATTGTTTTTGACAAAACATATCTTTTTACAAAAACATCTTCTTATTTTTATATATATGAAATTTAAAGTCAATAAGATTTTAATTTTACAAGTTATCAAATTTTATTACATATTATAGGATTAATATTTAAGTACTACATTTTAATTTTTTCATTAAATAATATTTCTAATTGAAAAATTCAGAACTCATTTAAGTCCAATTTGAAAAAATATGTTCAAAAGAAATATATATCCAATCAAATAAGATATTTTTTACCATGAAATACTAATATTTGGATATATTTATAGATTTATTTGAATAATATTTTCAGTTTCTTTAACTGAATCTTGGGTGAAACATTATTCCCTCCAATAAAAATGTCAACCTTGAAATTTTCACCCATATTACATTCTAAAAAACGTGATAAGTTATTATTTATATAATTCTATGGTTACTTTATTTAATTAAACATTTTATGATTTCTCAAAATTAACTATACTATTCTAGTCATGTTATTCCTCATTAACTTATCTCAAGTGTAAATATCATGGATATGCACATCTCATTAAGACCGATTGGGTTCGAAGTCTATTTATTCAAATATGAGAACATTTGTTGGGTATGCCAAGTACTACTTTACTAATGATATTTATAACACATCATGTACAATGGATAGTTTTAGTGGAATTTACAATTGATAAGCCACATGTCCAATTATTCCAAAAATTACAAACTTTCAAATGTACATTTTTCTCTGTTTCCATTTCTTATCAGACCTTATAACACCCATCCATTGAGATAGATTTAAGAAAAAATGATCTCCCCCTTAAAATACCCAAAATGTTTCATTTTTTATCAGTGTAACTATTTTTTCTTGCTTTTTGATGACTTTATATGAGACTAAATAGTAATCACCCTTTTTCATTATATTTTAAACATGTTCTTGGAAAATATATATCCTTTCACCAACTTCATCCAAACAATATGAACTATGAAATCTATTGACATATAATAATTCAAAATACATCATCTAAAAAAATTAATGGTAACTATTTTTATTTGAAAGATCGACATAAGGTAAATACTAGTCCCACATACCATGGATGTGGTCTGACAATGACCTAAATATGGACTATAATGATAGAATATTCATTTAAGACTATCCATTAGTCTGTGGATGATAGGTTGTACTTAATCAAATACTTGTATCAATAGACATCTGAATAATTTTCTATAATTATGAGTTAAAATGAGGATCATGATCTGGAATAATTAAAATAAGTTCTTAAATATGTCTTAAAACATCATTAATTTAGAGACTAATGAGGTTATAAATAGTTAAATACTATTTTTTTTGAGAGGAGTGGTGTATAGTTGGTTAGATGGTCAACAATTATCCATATTGCATCATTATATCTAAGAGTCTTTGGTATTGTAGTGAATATTTCCATAGTAATGTCATCCCATTTTCCTATAGATATAGTAAGAGGTTTCATGACTCATCTTGGAGGGTGTATCTCTTCCCTCACTAATTGAAAACCTAGGAATATTGAAACATAAACATAATTTTTCCTCTTCATGTTATCCCACCAAAGATGTTCCCTTAAATCCCTATATCATGGTGTTGTTGGGATGTATACATAAATTCAGACAATGTGTGAAATACAATAGTTTTTTTAACTCAAGTATGTATGAATCACATAGTATCTTTGAAAAATTCATAACTCTATAATTATGTCAAAAAATCATCGAAATTATCTTAATTTTGGATATTACTTTTTGTCAAACAATTATAATTATCACATTGCTAACTTTTTATCATTTCCAATAAATTAGATTTTCATTAATTTTTCAGTGTACTTATTTATACCATTACGTAATAATTACCATACCCATAATTACTAGATAAACGAAAATTTGATCCCTATGAATCCTCATTTGGGACATAAGTCCATGATCTTTCTTAATAAATGCACATGATACCTTATTTACATTCCATAGTAGGCAGTGTATTGAGATTTTATATTCCATGAGCAGTTAAGGACATAAATGTTTCTTTATGTTGAAATAATTATGTGAGAATATGTATTTTAGGATCTTAAGTTCTTTTTATATCTCACATACTTTACAATAGTGATAATATCTCCATATCACCAATATAATGATTATAATTTTCATCTCAAGATCAATAGTTAAATAGTTATATATAGTGACTTTGATGTTATTTATCCATAGGCATCAACTATATCAATCTATATAGGGACACAACCTAGCCGCTTCTTCAATGAATCACTATATATAAAAATGTCTCAGTTCTTAATGGTAGAGTAAAAATAAAATCATATACTTATATAATCTTCAATTATTCGAACAATTAATCACATTCCATGTCGATATGAACATAACTACACAATGTTTCAGTTTGGTTTATGGTTTATCCAATCAAAATAAATATTAAATGAATTACTAATAGTAACCTACCAATCCATTGATAAAACATATCTCAATTACGTTAATTTGTGTGGGTCATTCTATGATATTCCATACATAGAGGAAATATGTTCATGAAAATAAACATCACTAAGCTAGAATTCACATTTTATAAATTTATCTTATCAATATTTTAATTAAATTGTATTAGTAATGATCATCAAGTTATTCTCATAGTCTTAATATATCATAGAATTAAGAAAATTTTCAATTAATACCAAAAAAACATATCATGATATTCATTGAATACACTAGTTTAAAAACCTAAAAAGCAAAAAATATATTAATCAATCCGTATGGAAATACTCTGAAATCATAATTTCTAAACATCGTTTTAAACAATTTCATCAAAATATCAATACTCTTTACTCTTAATTGATAACAATCATAGAGAAATTAGATATTTGAAAATTGTTGAGCATCCTAATTTGATCAAATAAGACAAAAATTCAAGGAATATGAATCTTTTTCATTATCATAAGAGGAATGATTTCCTTATAATAAATTAAAAACCGCTTAGATCCTTCATTTTTCTTGTTGAAAATAGAAGGCATCCCGAAGGTGAAACACTATAGAATATAAATACCTTATCCAATAAATATTATTATTTTTTCTTCAACTGCACTAATTCCTTAGTGTACATTTTATTGGGAGACATTGATGTAGGTATTGTATCGTGGATAGAATCACCTAAAACTCGACTTCATACTCTATTTTATGTCCTAGTAATTCTTCAATAAGTACATCTATTTAGTCTATAACAATATGCACATCCTAAATTTTGTGATTACATTTTCCATCTGTAGAGTGTGTTTTCTCTTCATCCCCATGAGTCTCAATCAGAAGTGATACTAGTTGAGGATATGTACATGAGTTAGATAATGAATTCATCTCTCTAAAGATGAGTAATTCCACATATTCATCCCAAATCATTGTTTCGTTCTCCATGCAATTATTTTTTCATCATATATTAAAACATAGTGTATAAAAAGTATTATATTTAATTTAAAAACTGGGTAATCTTTATTTATTTTAATTGGAACTACCATAAAAATCCTTTTTAAGTGATACTTTCACTAGGTGGTTTAATTAAAAAATATATCCATATGGTGTTAGGGAAATATCTAATTTTGATGATAATCATAGAACAAAAAAAAAGAGATCATTGATCTAGAACCAAATAAGAAATTAATGAAATTTTATACATTGGTTACTGTACCTACAAACACATCTTTTAGAACATCAACCTCAGCTGTTGTGATCACATAAGCATAGACATCTACCTTTTTATACTTCTATAGTAGATTCCCTAGACACATGATACATTGGATTGTATAATTCACCATATTATTAAATATTATTCAATTTATTACAATTGTATATTTATTTACAAAACATTCAGGATCTAAATGACTATTATGGACCCAATTTTAACAAATTCCAATGAACATCGTGCATCTTATAGTATGTTTATTTCCATAGTTCTCTCAAGATGTAAATGGATGTATTTTATTATTCTTTTTGATGTGTTCACTTTTTCATGGTTTTTAGTCATCCAGTTCATCAATTGGATCACCTCGAACAAATTGATCAATTAAATCAATGAAAATTGTAGTTTTATTTGTATGTATGAATGAACTAACCATATAATCATAAAATATTGATATTCTATGTAATTATATACGTGGTATTCCTAAAGGTCTAAAATTCACTTGATGGTTGCCTGACCCCAAATCAATAAGAGAGAAAACAGTCTCTCTTCATTGATAGTTGAAGAGATCTTGTATAAAAGGTACGGGATATTGGTTCTTGATTATAATCTGGTTCAATTAAAAGTAATAAACGAAAAACTAGAGGGTATAATCCACCTTCTTAAAAAAAGGACAGGTGAACCCCAAACAATGTACTAGGTTAAATAAAAACCATTGAATCCATATCATCTAACTACTTCCTGAGTATTTGGAGATCTGTAGGTACTATCCAATAAGTATTAAAGGGAAATAGTTCCTCTACTAACAATAGTATTATAGGTATGTCCACCTATTTCACATAATTTACCATACAAAAGTCAATAGGGAAAATATCCCAAAAATGTTCTAGCAAAATAGGGAATTTTACAAGCCACATTCCTAAATTTATCATAATGATTCTAGCCATATGGTCCACCACTCCTCCTATAAATTGTTTCTTGGGGTTCTGTAAACTCACCTAGACATCACATTCTCTCTATTGAACATTAATATTACCCTCAAGTGAATTAAATGAAACCCTAAGGTGATATAAATCAATATGGGAATCGTATGAAACAAACCATTCCATCCTAGTAATGAAATCATAGATGATCATGTTGAGGGAAAACAATTACATATGAATATAAATCTTCCCATAACCAGAGGGAAATCCCTACACTTGAATAATACCTAAAAATGTAGTTTTCCCCAAACTCTACTCCAATGTAATATGTTTCACTATATATATATGGACAGATCTATGGTCATGACATACAACCATGATTCCATGAGAAGATCCACTCTACTAGAACTAAAGGTCTCTATCTTGACTACCTCATCTAGGAACATATCCATAGAATTATTGACCTGTGGAACTCCATCTCCTTTCATGGATATGAGCTATGTATCATACATCAATATGAATTTTAATTATGGATCCCTTCTCACTAGGAACTAGAGAGAATGTTTGGAAACAATGATGACAATGACTGACCATATAGAAATATGAACACTCTATTGGGTCCCTCATTCAATTGGGATTATTATGGTCTACCCTAAAAAACTTATGACACACTACATAACAATTAGTGCACCTCATGTTGCTAGCACATCCGCTATGAGCAGACCTGAAGTGATGTTTCCTACCATTAAAAAATTGTCCCCCTTTCAAAAAAATTAACCAATGAATGATTTGTCATGGAATATGAAATTGATTATGATTTTAAGATTGATTAATAGTCTACTTCATACCTTAGGTAATCTCTCAATGTGTTTTTATTGGTTTTGAGTGTGTATTTTTAATAAAAATTACTAAAATAGGGGGTGGTTTTACAAGCAGTTTTTAAAAATAAAATAACATAATTAATGAGTTTAATAGTAGATAAATAAAAGTTGTCTTTTATAATAATGAGATAAGGAGATAATTTAAATTCCACTACAAAACATGTTGAGTTAATCATTCTGAAAAATAGATAGGGTTAATGAAATACATTGGCTGAGAGTTGTCGAGATCTCAAATTTCCTCTTGCCTCTTAAAACGATGCTCAAAGAACCTCCCATTGACACAACAATAATACATTCATGGTTTGGGTATAAAACATATAAAATAAATGATAACAATTAATAGTGAAATATTATATATGTTTGAGATAAATTGGACTCTTATCTTGCCCAATCGTAAAAATAAAAGATTCCCACTTGAAATATCAACCCAATCGGTGTTGAGATAAAAATGTGTTCCACTTAATTATAAGAAAATAAATGTATTTAGAAGAGAATTAAATCAAAGTTAAACATAAGTGAGTCATTTATCACACATATTAAAGAAAACCCGTATAATTTTATTTGTCAGAACTTCCTCCCAAGTTTGTGTATCTCCCTCGAAATGATCGTCCACCGTTTAGCTCGCCATCGAGAGGAAGAGGAGGCTCGGGTAGAACTCCTTCTTCATCCATGAACCCCTATGTGTATAGGGGCCTCCAGAACTTCTAGGATGACAAGAAGACACCTCTAGAACTAAAATATGGCATAGAATGGATCATGGTTCGAAATCCCCAAATGAGGTACGCATGGTGCTATTTTATAGAAAAAATGGGAAGTGGTTTTGGGCACATAGATTGTGTAAAACCGCTTGTCCCATTGTTTTTGGACTACATAAAGTCTTAAATCGCTTTTTACAAAACTAGAAAGTTGTTTCACCATGTCTTGGATATCTCCATCAAAGGTGTGGGTTTATTTGGGCACATATATCTCAAGATATGGACAACACAGAACACACAACACAAAACATTTGACTCTGTGTTGATTTGTTGACTTGGATAGATCACTTCGGTTGTGCCCTTCAATGGCCGAATGGGGCTAGGGTGTCTTAACACGAGTTTTAGGAAAATGATTTTTGGAACAACCCACAAAATATCAGGACATCTGGATGTACTATGATTTCATACTATACCCAACAACAGATATGTGTTCATAGAAACAATGCATTTTTTCCCATTTTCTTTCTAGATCATCTCCGAGGTATCAAAATCACCTCCTCCTCCAATGGAATCATAAAAAAGTACCATTTCCATTTTTAATTGTGATAAAAAAATAAATTATTGAAACATTAAATGAATTTTGTTATTATTTAAATAATTTTTCATATACAACAAGTTTAGTATAGTGGTGTAAGGGTGAAAATGAAATAGTGAATCGCGGAGATATCACACCCCACACATAACTATTTTCACTCCTAGGAAAAGTAACATTTATAGAAATTATGCATGTAGATATTAAAAACATCATGAAGAATTAACATTTGAAGAAATTTTAGTTCATTAAAGTAATGTGGTCAACGCACAAACAACACTAAGGAGTTCTTCCTAGTAAAAATGGAAAAAGATGTCTTCCAAATCACATCACATTGGAATTCAAAGAGATTAATGATTACAAATTGAGAAAGATATTCATAAGTCAAACATGCCACAAAATCTAAATGTGTGTGTGTGAAAACTATTACATGATATTCTTTCCACTTTCTATACAATAAATATAGGTTATTTTAACTATTTTCTTCTTAAATGATTTTTTTCCACTGAACCATCCCTACATCTTTTGGAATCATATTTCCAGACCCACTCACTTAAGAATCATGAGAAGTCAAACTATAAGATCCTATCATATATATCCCCACATGTTTCACATTTCATCACTCCCCTCATTTATTATTATTATTATTATTAGTATTTCAAAAGTTTTATTTCAAACAATTATCACACTCATGTCTTAACCATTTTTTGATCTCCTAATGACACTAATTATAATAGTTATAACAAGACCAAAGGTTGAGGAGGAGTGGTTTTTAACTTACCCCAGACACAACCCAAATTTGTTTTGATGTTTTTTGAGGGTTTACAACAGTCGGATATCAGGTATACACACATTGGTCAATCTAGTATAGTAATGGAACAGCTCGGATAAGGAAAAAATGTATGGAAATATCATTTTGGGATGAAAAATATTAGCCCAACAAATATTTAACTTCTATTAGGTACGAAATATTTACACTTCGTGGTTTGATTAAAAAATGTGTGGAGATATTAGTTACACAGTTTTATCAAAAACTACTCACTCAATGGGAATAAATCATCTCAAAGGTTTTAGAAAGATACACCAATTAACATCATTGCGAGAAAACCAATTCAGTAAAAATAACTCCTTGATGTTAAATTCAATCAAACATTCATTCCATAATAGAGACAAATTTTCATAAAATGTTAAATCAGTATGGAATAAAAAATTACAACATGAAGCTTTAGTAAGTTCCATGATTTTGTGACCATAAAGGGGTGGAGTAAAAATATCATAAAAAGGTGAAAAAGACAATAATGAAGAAAGAAGTTGAATATCCTAATGAACTGAACAAGATGGGGAAAAGTGAAATTAAGATATACAAGGAGAAAAATATAATAAATAAGAAATACGATGAAAATTACAATGAAATCAAAAAGACGGGGAAAAGTGAAAATACCATAAAGAAGTTGAAAAAGAGAAGAAAGAATAAAGATGATTAAAATCCTGATTAACTCAAAAAGATGAGGAAAAGGTAAAATACAATAAAGAAGGTGAAAAAGAGAAGAACGAAGAAATATATTGAAAATCCCAATGAACATAGGAATTTATCCACCCACGCACAACTAGAATGTGAACTGTGCTCACTATAACAAAGTAGAATTTGGGAGGGAAGGATAAAACCTAGGGGGTTTCATTGGTATGTTTCTTCATGAACATGGATTTCCTCCATCAGGAACTATAGAAGGGATTAAACAAAGGGCCTTATCAGTTTCCCATTGACAATGAAGGTTTTCTTAGTTTCTTCATTTTGAACCTGAACAACACCAAAGGGAGATACATTAGTAACCGTGTATGGTCCAAACCAATGGGAATGAAGCTTACATGGATGCAACTTCAGCCATTCATTTTAAAGGAGGATCTTATTCCCAATGTAGAGCTGATGATGAAGAATGAGAAGACTATAGGAATCCTTGGTTCAGTCTTTATAAATCCCGGAGTTCTCATATGCATGTTTGTGCATTTCCATTAGATCATGAATATGTAACTACCTATGAGAACCTGCACCCGATAGGTTAGAATTGCATTTATTAATGGCCTAGTATACCCGATGCTCAATTTTAACAGGGAGGTGATTTTTTTTCCAAAAACAATCTTATAAGGTTACATTCCTATTGGATTTTCAAAGGTAGTTTGATAATCCCATAATGAATCATTGAGTTTAAGACTCCAATCTTTTTTCTTGGGTTCAACCATTTTTTCAAGATTTTTTTAACTCTCTATTTGACACCTTATCTTGACCATTGGTCTGTGGGTGATATGCATTATACACTCAATAACTGACCCCATAGTGACACAAATGTGATTGCATTATTTAGTTGCAGAAATGTGATCCCTGGTCACTAATGAAGAACTTAGGTAATCCAAAACTACAAATGATCTGAGTTATCCAAAATTCTTGAATTGTTTTGTAATCATCTTTCCTTATGGATCATGCATCTACCCATATTGATACATAATCTACTTCTAGTAGAATGTACATGTTTCTAATGTAATTGAGAAATAGACCCATAAATCAATGCAAAAAACATAAAAATGTCATCAAAGATAAATAGTTATTGTGGAATTTCATTTCTTATAGAGACATTCACCATTCTTTGACAATGAGAAAACGAGTTAAAAATGTTTTGGGCATCATAAAATAGTGTTAGCGAAAAGATTATTGAATCAAGGACCTAGATAGAAGTATATTGGGAACCAAAGTGGATAAAAAAAAGTGTGACTGAATCTAAGGATTGATTGAAACATGTTATCGAGAACACAATGCCAAAGGACCTAATCACTACATGGGCGCTAGAGGTAGGGGTCATCCCAAATTTACCAACGAGACTTATGTTTTAGATGAATGACTTTTTTTATAAATTAGTATGAATGTAAGATGCTACCAAATAATTTACAATTTTAGAAAACCAAGGAATAAAACCTTTCACTCAGTACAACTTCTCATCAAGAAACATGTCATTAATGGAAATAAAGGGGGATGAGTCAATTTTTGAGGATGTGAGTATCCTACTTATATGGTCAACCCCCACATTCTATTCTCTTTTTTATCTCTAATTTCTAGATTTAATTTTTGAATGCGGAGAATATAGCAAATGAGATGTGATTTGGCTTCCGGTTTCTTAAAGAGAGACTGGAGGGATGCATGGTCCGTGAATACAATGACAATGGACCCTAAATTATATGACCAAAATTTATCCATGGAAAACCCTATAAAAATGGATTATTTCTTTGTTTTGGTGTAGTTTTTTTGGTCAGGGTAAAATGTAAGTGAGGCGTAGGCTTTGAAATGTGGAGCTTGGTTGACACATTATGACAAGACTACCCCAACTTCATTATTAGAGGCATCTCACATGAGCTAAAATGGTAAATATCACTGATGTGGATGGATTACCGGGGGTGATGTGAGACTCCAGTTTAACTTATTAAAATCTTCCTCACATTTATTATAAAAAAAAAATCCTTTTTTTGGAATAACTAGGAGAGGGGGGGGGGTGAAATCTTACTAAAGTCACGAATGAAATGATGGTAAAATCCAGCATGACGAAGGAATGACCACACATCCAGTACATTTTTGGGGAATGGTAGGGAAAAAGCAAAATATACTTTTGATTTATATACTTGGATACCATCCCCAGAAATTTCATGTTCCAAAACTATACCTTTTCGCACTATGAAATGGAATTTATCACAATTTAATACTTGATTGTTTTCAATGCCATGATGCAAGACCGAAAAAATACAACTTAAACATTCATCAAAAGAGGATCCATAAATAGTGAAACCATACATAAAAAAATCCATGTAATTATCTAGGTAATACGAAATAAATACTAACCACACATCACTGGAAAGTACTCAGAGCATTGCACAAACCAAATGGAATCCTTCTATAGGAAAATGTTCGAAAGGGGAAAGTGATGGTTGTATTGACATGATCCTTAGAGGCAATATGGACATGAAAGTATCCAGAATGTCCATCCAAAAAAAGTAATGGAAATTCTCCTATAGCCTCTATAGCATTTGTTCAATGAATTGTAATTAGAAATTTCCCTTCCCACTGTTTTGGTTTAGTCGGTGATAGTCTATCGAGACACACAACCAATTATGTATACAAGTTGGAACCAATTCATTGTTTTCATTTTTGATTACTGTATGGCCAGTTTTTTAGGAACTAATTGAATAGGACTGAACCATTGGATATCAGATATGGGGTAAATGATTCCAAAAATAATTTGTTTTGTGACTTCCTTTTTAACTATATCTAAGAGGTTCGGGTTCAGTTGATGTTGTGCCTGCCTCACTAGTTTAGCCTTATCATTTAAAAAAAATATGATGCATAAAAATTGATGCGCTAATACTAAGAATGTTTTCAAGTGTCCATACCAATTATTTTATATACTCCCTCAAAAGATCAAGAAGTTTCAATTCATCCTCAGGAGGGAGTGAACTAGAAGAATTTCAGGAAGCTAGTTCCCATTCTCCAGATATGAATATTTTAAATCTTTAGGAAGTTGTTTCCATTACAATTCCATTGGATTTTGGATTTATGGGAGTGTGAGTGAATGTGAGAGGTTGCTGATCTCATCTAACTGCTCATTGGCATCATCCTCAGATGAGGAAAGTGATTTTACAAGCGTAGAAGTATCATTGAAGGTTAGTGGATCCTCACTGTTCAAGAAATTATCAATTAATAAATATACACAAAACATTCCTAGAACACTACAATAATAAATACTTGATTCATTTCCTAATATTTCAATCAATGATGGACATCCTTAAAGGGGATAAGTGGAAATAAAATATGTTTATTCAGGGGAAGTGTGTACATGAATTGAATTAAAAGAGAGATAGGAGTGTTCTTTTGAGGGATTTTTCATGGAATCAAGGATGTTTTTTGTGGACAATGTCACCAGCACAATCCATATACAATGTATCATTTTATACATTAATTAAGGTTTTTGTAATGTTTAAAAAGGGTATCCCCAATATAATTAGGGATGTCCATTCATCATATCATCTTCCATTTTTAGAACATAAAAATAAGCATGAAAAATTAAAAATTTCACCCTCACACAAACATCCTATAACACACCATAATGGTGTGATATACTTAGATTTCCAAGATGAACAACTATTCTATGGGGCTTCAGTTCCTTGACCTACAATGTAGTATAAATGGAGTGAGGCATCACATTTATAGAAGCACCCAAATCAAGCATAGCATTGGAAAAGGAATAATCCCCTATGGTGCACAAAATCAAGAAGGTTTTAGTATCATTATGTTTGGTAGGCAGTGATGGTTTTAACAATATTGAGACATTCCTCCCCAATATTACCTTCTCATCACCTCTAATTCTCCTTCCGTTTGTACACATATCCTTTAGAAACATGGAGTATCTTGGTTTTTTTCACGACATCAATCAAAGGAATATTAACCTTCACTTTTTTGAGTGTTTCCAAAATTTCTTTTACATGTTCAGTTTACATTGGTTTCTGAGATTGGGTGGACCTTTGAGGAAATGGAAGAGGAATGGATGGGATATGTGAATCATCAATATACACACTCTTTCCTTTGTAAGGTCTTCCCTTAGGACAAGGATTCTCAACATTAAATTTGATTTCAACAGTTCAGATAGTGTTTTCCTCACCAGGGGATTACTCTATTTGATTGCCCAATTTGGTTTTAAGTTGTTTCCCACTCCAAAGGGTAATTGAACTAACATTTACTTTATCCCTAGGGTTATCAACTAGTTTAGAGGGCACTTTACCCGACCCATGACATTGGATTTCGCACACTGTAACGTCTCGACCCCAGTTACTCGGAGCCGGTGCATTATTTTAATATATTGGAATGATTAAAAGGAATCACGTCCCAAAGACCGATCAGTTTAGCTGTATTGGAAAATAGATTACATACATTAACATTACATTACAATTTCAAACATAAAACACAACATAGATTGTTCTTTTAGAGCACCAATATTCTCTTTAGTTTAAACTTTCATATCCATAACAATACCCATCTTGGAATCATGGTAAAATAAAACATAAGAAAGGGTTGAGCTCAAATTCTTAGTAAGAGTATGAAATATAGCGGAAGATAACATAAACATTTGGCATGGTGAATAATTTAAAACACATGCCTTTACAAATAATAAACATGTACACATTATGGTAGGAATATGAGCCAGTAAATAATGCCATAATAAAACTTAGTCATGGGTATTCTACTAGTCGAATAACCACATGAACCACAAATATTATTTTCATAATGAGGGAATGTATATTTCCATACATTCTGAAACATTTTTTCAAGGTCTCGGCCAAGACGTGAAAAAATGATTAATGAATTGGATGAAACCATATCACAAATCGGGAAAGGCCTTGGCCAATTCTCTATCTAATTGTCTCATGAGACCTACCGATGCATTGAGGAGATATATAATGTTTCAGCCATCACTTACTAAGTATAATACATTCCTCATATGAAAATGTTGAAACATAACATGATCATTTGTATTTAAAATAGCATAAGAAATGTCAATACTTTAACACTAAACCATGAATGGTATAAAAATAACACATCCATAGTCAAATATATCACAAAACCTTCAATACAATATGGAATATTTGTATCAAAATAAATCAACATCGATCAATAATAATATCTCGTAAGGGATGTTGAGATAGTTTAAAACAATCAGTAAAAATATTTTAGAGAAATATCCATTTTTCATGAATGCATTTAAAAGTCACACAATTTATAAAGGAAGTGATTTAAAAGAGAGTTATTAATAAAATATTCCCATACCACTTTGAAACTTTTTAAAAAAATTAAAATTTTAAAACATTCATGTCCATATAAATAAATCCTTAAAATCATTTTGAAAAGGAAATTAGTGAGAAAGGTTTAGAAGAATAAATATTTAAAACATTTAACATGATGTTTTAGTAAAAAATGTCCGTTAAAAATAATCTCTTTGAAAATTTTTATATGAAACATGGACATCGTAATAGATATGTCCTAGTAGATACTTATGTAAAAAAGCCTCAGATAATAAATAGATTGTGAAATTAACCCTTACCTTGCACATTGAGGGTATGTTTAACCTCCTGTATAATGACCATAGTATGTTATTAAATGATACTAGAACCAAATTAATATTTATTATATCATAAATGATTCATTTATGATTTTATACTACCCATCTAATAATTATTTCCATGTTAAATTTACATTTTGGGTAATAATTGCTTTCTTAGTCATACGTGTTTTAACATGTTATTTTTGATCGTATCATTTAGATAATGATTTTAATACTTACAGAATATAAAAAAAATTATTTATCATATATATATAATATAAATATGTATAATTGAAAGATATATGAAATGGAAAACACCGTTTATGGAGACGGTAGACCGTACGCATGCATAAACGTTGTTTCCGTTTTCTTATCATATTGTACGGAAGTATGTGAATAAAATATATGTACATATATATATATATATCCAGTAGAATTATTATTTCATATATTACATACTTATACATAATATATATTATTATAATCATCGTTGAGTGGTGAACGTGTGAATGAATCTTATCATGTCGTGGAGACAGTAATCTGTATGTACGAACGAGCGACAATATCATTATATTGATGGTGAAATATGATTTAATTGGATGATATATCATATATACAGAATAATTATCAAGTTTTATTTATTATTTATATCATTACTACTCATTATTATACCCATCCAAACAATGAAGTGTTTGAATAACAAACTACACCACAATGTGGAGATGGTAAGCCGTACATACACACGTATGGTGACATTGTCATTTATAGGATTGATAGAATAATGAATATGGTTGTAAAATATTTATAATAACATAATAGTATATATAAGTTATTGGATTTATTATTTTGGTATGGAAACGACAAAGAAAGAGGATGTGGAAGAAGAAAAGAACTTGAAAGAGGGTAGTGAAATTTTTACCTCTTCTTCGAGTGTTTCCTTTTGAGTTGATCAAAAGGGATTATTAGGTTGGATTTCTGATCAAATTTAGGCCTATATGTTGAATTGAGGGAATTGGGAGGATATTTGGGTAGGTTTTGGCTGAGCCAAAAGGCTTTGGAGGTGCAAAATTAAGAGAAGGGGAAGTGCCCTTTTATAAGAGAGGCGATGGTCACTTTATAAAAATTGTGAAATATTATTTTATAATAAAATCATATTCGGTTTCTAATGGATCCAAAATTAATTATTTCTATGATAAGGTGGATATGGGTCAAAAAACTCTAACCTAATAGGTTATATATAGGTTTAGGTCATTATATTAATCTTTTCTTTTAAATTTAACTCTTATTTACGTAGTTTGACATTTACCATGTCTCTTTGTATTTATATATTATATGGTTAATAAACATAATATAACAAGTCAAGTGAACCCCAAGTGGTTCATTATTAATATATATGACCTTATCTAAGTCCTTTGGCCGAAAAATATATTTTTAGAAATATTATATAAATTAATAATATTGTAATTGTTTTAACAACTCAATTATGTCAATTTTGACACTATTGAGTATTTGGTTTTTTTGAAAATAATAATAGCAAGATTTATTCGAAACAAATTCTTTTAAACAACCCTAAAATTTCATAGTAACCTAAAAAATTCATGTTAATTCATCATAAGTCTCAATTTACATTTATTTGGATATTTATAATATCAATTATTTTAATATTTCATTAATAAGGTATTTACTCCATCAACATCGTGTCAAATATAAATATAATTATTTAATGTTTTAAAATTATAAAGAAAACATTATTATGTAGAATTTTTTTATCTTTTTATTGAATATTTATAGTCGTATTTATCTAATGTATAACTCTATATTTAAAAATTTTTAGTTATGAAAACTTGAGTTTATCACTTTGAACTCCTCTTTAATTTAAATAATAATAAATGTCCTAATATAATCCAAGTGGACCAAAGGGGATCATATACGATTCCTATGTTTTTTTTGGTCGAATTACAATTATCTAATAGAATTAGGATATGTGTTACGGTAATTATAATAACATTTTTACCCTTTATTACCCTATTTCCTTTTAACCGTGGTAAATTAAAATAAAAAGTTATTTTTCACCAAAAATTATTTTAATCTTGTTGAACCACATTTTACATACTTATGTCAACCGTGTATCTCAAATTTTTGAAATTAAACTGACAGAAGCGGTAAAATTATGTTTTATATAAATTTGCAAGTGCTCCAAGATGGTGGGTAAAAGTCGGTAAAAAGTTCAATACAATTTTATATATCTAAACATATTATAAAATGAATCCGATGAATTAAATTATACATATATATGTATTATTTATCTATTTTGACCCAAAATAAATTAAAATAAAAAACTAATTATTTAAATAAAATGTCGGTTTTATACAACAACACAGAGTTTTTCACTATTAATCAAAAATTGTATGTTTTTAGGAAAATACCAAAAATTAAACCTAAGGTAATTTTAAAATTCCCATTTAAAAAATATCGTGTATTTTACAAAATTGAAAACATAGATGTTTCATTTATTAATTGAAAATTAATTCCCGTTGTCAATACCAAAAAATGAGTTTTTAAAAAGTTAAAACTATCAAAAGATTGCCATGGGTTTATGTCAAATTTAAATGTGAAATTACTTATAATGACCTAAAATATGTTAAATGATAATAATAAAATCTATTTATTCTTCAAAACCATTGAAATGCATAATTTAACACCATAAATATTTTCAATTAAAAAAGTTGTCTTCAATTAAAACATAGTTTTTGTCACTCTTGGTAAAAATATAAAATTTATCAGAAAAGTAACAAAAACTTATCCAAACTAAATTTTTATGTCCCACTTCTAAAAAGGAATTTAATTTCATTAAATTGAATATATAAAAGTGTCACATATTTGTTTTAAAAAGGGTTCTCCATTAAAAGGCATTTAAATTGATTTTTTTGAAAAATTCTTATTTTATTTGAAAAAATTAATTTGTTATTATATTATGTCTACGAAAAACATAATATGGATGTTAAAATTATATAGATTATATGAGATTCAAAATGTAGTTAATACTATTTATAACTTCTTTTTAAATGACTAGTTTGGTAAGTTTTGGTGCGCTCGAACTCGGTGTTGTATATAGCGCAAGCTATTAAATTACATTAATGAGATAAAATTCTATGAAATCTTTGGGAGAGAAACATACTATGAAATAATGGTGTCTTAAATTCTCTCCTCCTTTAATAAACTGTGTCATCGGAATTGGAAATTTTTCTTCAGAAATAAAATGTCTAATATAGAAAAATACCTTTGTGAAAAACCCACATCGAATGTTGGGTTAATAAAATTTAGTCTTAATAAGATAGAAAGGGAAATGAAAATTTCAGCACCAAATTATGATCAATATTAGGATAAAATTAGTGTAAATTAAGGAAAATTATTTAGAATAAAATGTAAATATTTATAGGGAGTGATTGAGGTCATCAATCATAATCAAGTGTAAAATTTAGGGCCCCAAATCCATCAATCTTTGTTGATTTAAAATATAGTTAGTTCAAAAAAACCTAAGGTAATAGGATAACCAATTTTTGGTTTTAGGATCCTTTCCATAAAGTTTATGAATTAATTTATTCTAAGAATAATAGGGGAAAAAATATACTTGACAAGTACTGTTTCATCCTTCAACTGATTCCTACCACAAAATCATCTTTCACTCCAAAAGATAATAGAATTCCAAAATATTATATTTATCCTAATCATATAGGGTTATAAAAATAAATAATTTATAATTAATTTGTTAGACTATTTAAAAAAACTACATTATAAAAACTAGGACATCATGTTGGCCAATGGTAGGTGATCCACCCTTGTCTCCCTTCGGTGATAGGTTCAAGTCTCACGGCCTTTCCGGATGCGACGAGTTATCGCCCGACCTCTCGGTTGTCCCTTTTATAACAGTACATAAAATAATATTAAGAAGTTTTTTACCCTTAAACAATAGTTTCCAATGTTTAACTTAATCCGTTACAACCTTTAGACTTATCTAAAATATTTCTGTCCAAACTCACACTCCAAAATTTATAAGTAAGGTAAACACAATGAATATCATTTTTTCCACATAATAACATGTGAATGCCTTCATCATGTATTCCTTTAAAACATGGTAACACTCTTAATTAACATAAAACCTTATTGATTACATTCACGCTTCCTTATTTCTTATAGAACACTGGATATACTCATTATATCCAAAAATGTTATAAACTCCAACAATGATGGAATATACAAACCATTAATCAGTTTCAAGGTAGTCAATAATCTCACATATAATTTATCCAAATTGATCATATATTATTCAAAAATCACTACCTTAGAATCATAATCATATTATGGTTTATCATTCCCTCAACCATATATTTTCCAAAAACTTTAACCTCCTATTGAGTCACTTTTCTTGTTTCCACACAATCTCAAGTCCTTAATGAAATAGCACTTCAGTACAATAATTATATACTATATAATTCTTATAACATGTTCTTAATTAATAAAATACTCAAATGACCCAATACTTTAATAACAATATAATAACTCTAATAATTCATCTTCATCTCTAGTAGAATCATTACATTATTATTATCTAATTGCAGCATCTAGGGTATACTCCGATGATTTGGATATTGATTTGCGTATTTTCCCAACTCCTTGTAGATGAAGAATTGTACAATTGAAACCTTTATCATACCCTTGAAGTCACGTACTTTGTGTCCTTTTTCTCCACACTTATAACAAACTCCCATTCCCTTCAAGCATTTATAAAGGTGATTCTTTCCACAGTTATAACATAAGGGGAAATATTTCTTTCCCATATTCCCTTAAACCATGTGTCTCTCTTCCATCCTTTCTTCTCTTGCTTCCCATCAATGCCGTAGGTCTTAGAGAATTATTTACTTATCATATTAACACATGATACTATTCATTCATGTGATGAGAATACGTGGGAGACTATTTCCCTTTTAAATGTTTTCTTAATATAATTAAAGATACGATCCTTCTTAATCTTTCGATCTCGTGTATTTCTGAAATTCTCACTCCTTACACTAGGATCCATTTCCATGAAATGGCATTCACTATTTTAGTTTATGACTCACAATGAAAAATTCCAAATTTGTAAAAGACCAAACGTAAATTGAAAAGATTATACATATAATCTATAATCATAAAATGTTTTCATTGAGGAAGTATTTACTCTTAATCTTTCATAATGGCATATAATGATAATGTGAATTATCCAATGCATATCTCTTGGGAGTTTCATAACCAAGAGTGCAACAAGGCCCGTTGTCATGTACCATGATACCCTAGGTCAAGCACGAAACTCCTTCCAGCAGTTTTCACCCATAGGTACATTTGTTCCAGATCCGCCTCTACTTACTCATATCTATAAACGGATGTATTTATTGGAAAATACACAAAATCTCTACATTAAAAAAATTATAGGAATTTGATCTATACTAATCCTCAATTTTATATCCCAGGGTAATGTTCTCTAATCAGAGTCTATCTAAATCTATTTCCAAATTTATTGCTAAACTTCCTCTGATACCAATTGTAACGCCTCGACCCCAGTTACCTAGAGCCGATGAATTATTTTAATACATTTTCATGATTACAAGGAATCTATTATTGAATAACTGATCAGTTTAGTAGTAATTTAAAATAGATTACATACGTTAGATTTACATAACAATTTCAAACATAAAACACAACACAAATAGTTCTTTGATAATTCCATTATACCCTTTAGCTGAACATTTCATATCAATAATAATACACTTCTTGGAATCCTAGGAAAATAAAACCTAATAAAGTGGTGAGATCAAATGCTCAGTATGATTAAGTAATATAATTAAAGATAACATAATCATTAGTCATTGTGAATAATTGGAAACACATACCTTTGCAAATAATAAACATGTATACTTTATGGAAGGATTATGTGATGAGTAAATAATGACATAATAAAATATAGTCATGTGAATTATACTAGTCAAATAACAATACAAACCATCAATATTATTTTCATAATGATGGAATGTGTAATGTAAGACATTCTAAAACACTTTGTCAAGGCATCAACCAAGATGTAAAAAATTATTAAGGCCGCATGGAAAACCATATATCAAATTGGGAAAGGCCTCATCCAATACCATGTCTAATTGTCTCATGAGACCTACCGATGCATCAAGGAGATATAACAGGCTCCAACCATCACTTACTAAGTCCAATACATTCCTCAAATAAAAAAGATGAAACATTACATAAACATTAGTTTTAAATATAGCATACAAAATTTCAATACTTTAACCTTAAATCATGAATGTTATAAAAATAAAACATCCACAGTCAAATATATCACAAAACATTCAATACAATATGGAAGATTTGTATCATAATAAATCAACAACAATCAAAAATAATATCCCATAAAGTATGTTGACATAGTTGAAAATGATCAGTAAATATCTTTTAAAGAAATACCCCTTGTTCATGAAATCATTTAAAAGTCACATAATTTATAAATGTAGTTATTTAAAATATAGTTTTGAATCAAAGTGTCCCAACCCACTTTGAAACTTTTTAAAGGAACTAACATTTTAAAGAATTCATGTCCTTATAAATAAATCCTTAAAACCATTTCGAAAACTTGGACATTAATGAGAAAGGTTTAGAAGAATAAATCATTATAAAATTTAAAATTATGTTTTTTTAAAAAATTCCCTTAAAAATAATCCCTTTGAAAATTATTTTAGGAAATATGGACATGGATAATAGATATTTTCCAGTAGATACTTACGTAAAAACGACCTCAAATAATAACGAGATTGTGAAATTAACCATCACCTTGCACTTTCCTTTGGTCGAGGGTATGTTTAACCTTTTGTATAGTGACCATAGTGTGTTATTAAATTATAACAGAACCATATTCATATTTATTATATCATACATGATTCATTTATGATTTTATACTACCCACATAATAAATTTTTTTATGTTCAATTAACATTTTGGGTAATAATCGCTTTCTTTATCGTACATGTTTTAACATGAATTCTTGATTGTATTATTTAGATCATGATTTAAATACTTAATGAATATAAAATAGGATTTATATATCATATATATATATATATAGAATATAAATATGTATAATAGATAGATATATGAAATGGAAAACACTGTTTATGGAGAGGGTAGGCCATACGTATGCATAATCATTGTTTTCATTTTCATATCGTATTGAACGGAAGTAATTGAATAAGATATATGTAAGTAAATACATATATATATATATATCCAGTAGTATTATTATTTCATATATTACATACTTATTAATAATATATATTTTTATAATCATCATTGAGTGGTGAACGTGGGAATGAATATTATCGGGTCATGGAGACGGTAATCCGTACATACACACGAGCAACAATATCATTATATTGATGGTGAAATAGTATGTAATTTAATGGTATATCATATATAAAAAATTATTAACATGTTATATTTATTATTTACAACATTTTTACTCATTATTATACCCATACAAATATTTAAGTGTTTGAATAACAAACTACACCATGGCGTTGAGACGGTAAGCCGTACGTACGCACGTATGGTGACTTTGTCATTTATAGGATGGATTGAATAAAGAATATGGTTGTACCATATTTATAATTAAATAAATATTTGTATATTTTACTTGATTATTTATTATGTTATGGAAATAACAATAAAAGATAACATGGAAGAAGAAAGGAACTTGAAAGAGGGTGGTGAAATTATTACCTCTACTTCGGGTGTTACCTTTTGAGTTGATAAAAAGGGCTCTTTAGGTTGTCTTTCAGATCAATGTAAGGCCTATAGGTTGAAGTGAGGGAAGTTGGGAGGATTTTTGGCCAGGGTTTGGCTGAGACAAAATGCTTTGGAGGTGTGAAATTAAGGGAAGCAGAAGTTCCCTTTTATAAGAAAGGAGAGGATCACTTTAGGAAAAGCTTGAAATATTATTTTATAATAAAATAATAATTGGTTTATAATGGATCCGAAATGAATTATTTATATGCTAAGGTGGGGATGGGTATATAAACTTTCAACCAATTGGTTTTATACAGGTTTAGGTCATCATATTAACCATATCTTTTAGATTTAACACTATTAAATAATTTAACATTAACCATGTCTCTTTGTATTTTTGTATTATAATGTTAATAAACTTACTATAACAAGAAAAGTGAAACCCAATTGTTTCATTAATAATATATATAATCTTATCTACATCCTTTGGAAGAACCTTCGATTTTTAGTAATATTATATCAATTAGTAATACAATATTGTTTTTATAAACTCAATTATTTTATTTTTGACATTATTTAGTATTTTCTTTTTGTGAAAATCATAACAGATTGATTACATTGAAAAAAAATCCATTTTATCAACCCTAACCTATCATAGTAACCTGTAAAATTAGTTTAATTCATCAGAAGTCTCAATTTACATTTATTTTCAAATTTATAATTTCAATTATTTTAATCTTTCACTAATAAGGTAATTACTGCATCATCATTGTGTCATAAATAAGTTTAATTATTTAATATCCAAAAATTAATAATAAAATATAATTATTTATGAAATAAATTTATATTTCTAATTAATAATTATTTTTGTATTTATCTTATGTATAACTCTATAATAAAAGTGTTTTAGTGATGAAAACTTTAGTTTAACACTTCCAAAACTTCTTTAAATTAAATAACAATAAATGTCCTAATCTGATCCAAGTGGAACAAAGGGGATCATATATTATTCCTAATTTTGTTTTTGGTTGAATTACACTTATCTAACAGAATTATGACATGTGTTAGGGTAATTATAATAACATTTTTACAATTAATTACCATATTTACTTTTAACTGTGGTAAAAAAAGTAAAATATTACTATTCACCAAAAAAAAATCATCTTATTAAACCACATTTTACTTATTCATTTTAATAGTTTCTCTCAGATATTTTAAAATTCAACCCACAAAAGCGGTAAAATTATTTTTTATTCAAATTTGCAAATGCTTCTAGAAGATGGGTTAAAGATGGTAAAAAGGTCAATAATATTTTATATATCTAATCTTATTATAAAATGACCCCATTAATTACATTGAACATATATAGGTATTATGTATCTATTTTGACCTAAAATAAATTAAATAAAACAAATAATTATTTAAATAAAAAGTCGGTTTTAAAATATAACACAATGTTTTTCACTATTCATCAAAAATTGAATGTTCTCAAAAAAATACCAAAATTCATCCTAAGATATATTTGATATTCTGAATTCAAAAAATGAAGTCCATTTTAACAAATTAAGAACATATATATTGAATTTATTAATTTTAAATTAATTCCTTTTGTCAAAACCAAAAAGAAGGGTTTTAAAAAGTAAAAACAATCAAAAGATTAACATGTGTTTATGTCAAATTTAAATGTGAAATTACATATAATGACATAAACTATGTTAAATGATAAAAAAACATAATTATACTTCAAAACCATTAAAATGAATAATTTAACAAAAAAAATTATTTTGATTGAAAAAGTTGTTTTCAATTAAAAAATAGTTTTTGTCACAATTTGTTTAAATATAAAAGTTATTATAAAAGTACCTAAACTTTATACAAATTAAATTTTTATGTCCCAATTTTAAAGAAGAATTTAATTTCACTAAATTAAATTTATAAAAGTGTCAAATATAGGTTTTAAAAAGGGTATGCCATTGAAAGGCGGTAAAATTACATTTTTTGAAAAATAATTTTTTTATCTAAAATAAATGAATTTGTTCTTATATAGTGTCTAATAAAAAAATAATATGGATGTTAAAATTATATAGAGTATATAAGATTAAAAATGAAGTTAGTACTATTTATAACCGCTTTTTGAACGACTAGTTTGGTATGTTGTGGTGCACTCGAACTCGGTGTTGCGTGTAACGCAAGATATTAACATACTTTAATGAGATTACGTACAATTAAATTGTGGGGTTTTACACACAAATAGTTATCTAGTTGTACTAATTGGGTTTTTAGGTCTTGTATAGATACTTTGTTGGTTTGTTGGAATTGGATATTGTTATCAACCATTGATTCATAATGTATTAAAGGATAGGCTCAGTTTTTGAAGGTGGTTGTTAGAAATGCCTTTAGGGTGGTTGAGGATTTCTGGGTGGTGGTGGTGGATGAATTATCTGACCATGTTAGTTAAATTATTTTTGAGGTTGATTTGAATACCCACCCTGTCGATATGCTTTGTTTTCTTTCCACTCAAGGTTGGATGGATAGTAAGGTACTTGGCTAAAGGGTTGGTTATATGGGCGAGCTAGAAATATTGCCTCACAACTCTCAGAAGTTTCTCTCAATTAAAAGCATTGGTCAGAATAGTGGGTATCAGAATAGAATATACCACAATTTATGGGAGAAGGAGATTAATATTTTCCTTGGGAAAGAGTGTGTTGTCGATGAAGGGTACATACATGCTGAAAATTCATGTCCACCTTCTTCTCGAATTCAGTACCTTATGGACACCTCGAATGGGTACATTGGACCTTGAACCGAATTGTTGAGTGTTCTTCACAATGTTATCAATTAACGTCCTTGTGAGGATTGGGGTTTTATCCACTAGTGTACCACCTGCAATAACATCAATCATGTTTTATTATTAGAGATTAAACCTTCATAAAAATATTGTATTAAAATATGGTCACCTATTTGGTGGTGTGTCCAACATGAACATGATATTTTAAATATTTACCAATATTCATGAAATGTTTCCCCTTTAGACTATCTTATCCCAAAAATTTATATCCTTATTGCTGCACTTTGAGAGGCTGGGAAGTATTTTTCCTGAAAAGGTTTTTCATGTCCGCCCAACCTCTGATGTGTGAATTAACATTGTGAGGACAATCCTTTTCCGTTTCGTCAAATGAAAAGGGAAATTATCTAAGTTTTACTTATTCCTCATCAAAATTTGCAGGTTTTAATGTTGAACACACTATATAATATTATTTTTATTTTTTTGTGGGTCTTCTCCTGCGAGTCCATTAAATCTAGGAAACAAGTGAATTAGACAGGATTATAATTCAAAATTGGGTGCCTCACCTTGTATTTGAATATATGTGGGTTGGATGAAAATATCTATTGAGGTTAATTATTTTATTGTTATTTTGTTTGTAGCCATTTTATACTAGTTTATTTCAGTTTTAATATTTGTTCTAGAAGAAGAATAAAGATGAATAAGCCGTACATTGGGTGGCGTGTCCTCCCTCAAAGTATTGCGTTGTGTGTCTCGGTGTCATTGACATAGGATCCTCTCTTGTTGAGGTAAAAAATGTAGTAAATCTCTAAGATTAAAACTTTTCATGAATGTAACCTATAAAATAAATAGGTCAGAACATAAAAGGATTTAAATTTTATAAGTGAAAACAAATAAATATTCCCAAAATATAAAAATATCTTATAAAAACACACAATAAAACCAATGTGCTCCCCCGCAACGGTGCCTAAATTTTAATTCATTTTCATGAAACGTCATTTTGACAATGATTTTAATATTGATTTATAGTCTAATAAAGATCCTATTTCATCTCCCAAAGAGCGCTCATAGGTGTGGAGTGTGTATTTTTAATAAAAATTACTAAAATAGGGGTGGTTTTAAAAATAGTTTCAAAAATGAAATGACTTATTTAAAGAGTTTAATAATTGATAAATAAAAGTATAGTTTTAGAATTTTGAGATAAGGATATCATTTTATGTCTACTAAAAATCTTGTTGAGTTCATAATTATGAAAAATACTCATTTTTAATGGAATCCTTTGGTTAAGGGTTGTCAAGATCTCAACTTTCCTCTTGCATCTTAAAACGATTCTCAAAGAACTACCCCTTGACACAAAAATCGTGGTTCCAATGTTTGAGTATCAAACATATGAAATAAAGGATACAAAATCATACTGAAATATTATTAATCTATGAGATAAATAAGAAACTTATCTAGTCCAATCGAAACAATACAATATTCCCACTTGAAATCTCAACCTAATCACTATTAAGATAAAAAGTGTTCTAGTTAATTATAAAAAAGGAAATGTTTTCAGAGGAGAACCACCTCAAAGTTAAACATAAGTGATATATTTATCATACAAATTTCATAAAACCAGTAGAAGTTCAAGTTCCAGAACTTGTTCCCACGTTTGTGTAGGTCCATCAAAATGATGTCCACCGTTAAGCGCGCCATCAAGAGGAGGAGGAGGCTCGGGTGGAACGTATTCTTCATCCTTGATCCCTCAATGAGGATAGGGGCCCCCAACAATTCTAGAATAATGAGGAAAATCCTATAAGACTCCAAAATGGTAGATCATAGATCCTGGTTTGAACTCCCCAAATGAGGTATCCATGGTGCTCTTTTATAAGTTAATGGGAAGGGGTTTTTGGCACACAGATTGTGTAAAACAACTTGTCCCATTGTTTTAGGACTCCATAAAGTTTTCAATATTTTCTAAAAAAACAAAAAATTATTTTCCACACTTCTTGTATATCTCCATTTAATTCTTTGATTCATTTGTTCACATACTGCTTGAGATATAGGCAACACACATCTCACAACCTTTGACTCCATGCAGATTCAATATCCTGGACATATCACTTTGGTTGCGCCCATTAGTAGGAGTTTTAGAAAATTAAATTTTGGACCATCAAATAAACTATAAACCCATTTGGATGTAGTGATTTTTCATACTATACCCAATAGTGGAAAATTTATTATGGAACCCATGCAGTTTTAGCCCATTTTCCTTCTAGATCAACTCTAGAGCCTCTAAATCACCTCCTCCTGTAATGGAATCATCAAAACAAGTAATAATTCCCTTTATAATAGTTAAAACCACACAATAAAGTATTAAAAAATGTAATAAAATTAATTATTTGATTTATAATTTTTAATATAAAATAAGTTTTTCATAGTTGTGTAAGGGTGAAAGTTAAAGAGCGAATCGCGGTGCGATCAACCACTTGAGTCAAAATTCTAGCTTCCCTCATGTTTTTTTTGTGATGAGGCCCAGATTATCTATCACAAAAATAGTGGTAAGATGAAATAAATTCAAATTTGATCGCATGGAATACACAAATCCATACTCAAACCATATTTTAGTCATTAAGTCATCACTGGTTAGTGTCAACACAAAATAGTAAAGCATAGTAAAAAAAGATAAATCTTCCTTCACTGACATAAAATATTTTTATAGATTCCAAAACTCTATAGTGTTGTCATATCTCTTCATTTTTGGAAATATGTAGCCATATATGATTATGTTGAAGTCCAAAAAGACTATACCCTAACATCAATCATCCTAAGAGATAAAATGCCACAAATGGTTTGTAGAGCCAAAAAGAATATTGGTGGTGATCATTACCCTCCACTGTGGAGGAATCTCCAAAATATCAATGACATAAAATAGGGCCTCTATCCATGATTCTTCATCCTAAGGACCTCCATAACGTTGAAAGGTTGTAGGATGATACAACTAAAATTCTCATGTCAAAACTACCATAATAGGTGTAGTTCATGAAGCACCCTGAACATACAACATGAAGCATACTAATTTATCATGAAAATAATCATCATTTCCCTATGGAGGGAGATTATGATGTGAATATAGTGGTAGTATAGGTGGTAGTAAGGGGGTTCCAAGTTCTAAAACATCTATATAATTTTCATCACCGCCGTCCTATAATAAAAATCTTGGTCATCAAAGTGAAATAAGATAATAATTTCCAAACTAGTCAGTTTTGGTTTCTTAATGGGATACCAGTCCAACACTACCTATTGTGCCCTAATAAATATATATATATTAACCATGGTCAAAAATTATTTTATTTGTATATAATTTTAACATATATATATATATATATATGTTTCTGTAAATTTATAATAATCTAGTATCCGTGCATGTATGGAGAACATAGCTAGACCATTTAAGAGTCAAGTGTAAACATGGGTTAAACCAAACCATGTTTTATGGTTGGGTGGATGCATCCATAAAAAAGGTTAATGTTTATGAAGTATTCTTAATAGAATGGGATTTTAATCCCATCAATGGTGATATATAAAGAGGAACCCATGTACCACTGTAGGAGAACGATAAGTATCCATCACTATAAGAGTCAATCCAAGGAGATACCTAAGTAGAAAAATATTATCACCCATAGAATGGTATAAATTAATAACACTCTCAGCCGTTTCATGGTTTACCAAATAAGAAATCATGGATTATTTATGTGTAATGAAAATAAGGCATCATTTTAGTGATCTTGATAAAGGTATTCAATTAATTAAACCATATTTTTATCCTGTAATAATGATATTAATTTAACAATTCTAATTTATAATGTTCAATGAGCTTATCTGTGGTTTCATTATGTCGAGGAGCTTTTATTTCCCTTTTCTTGGATTATGGGTATGGTTTTAGCTAGCCTGTAATAATACCACTTAAAAAAATAATTAAATTAATGTCAAAATCTTTTTAAAAACCTCAAATTGTGGTTTAAATTATTCCCTGACATAATGATCTTAGGAAATTAAGTAAGGAACACCCTTTGGGTGGATATTATTGTATTGATATCCCTAAAATTTCATTCCATAGGTTTTTAAAACTATAATAATCATGGTTTATAATTTAATTTATTTTATTAGATATTTAGGAAGTGCCACAAGAGATGTTTGGAATGTGGAATAACATACCATGTTAAATTAATAAATACATTTAGGTATAAAAGAATGAAATCATACATTATGTTATAATACACCCACCATCCATTTATAATGCTTGAAATGAGATAGAATTGATGAAATTATCATAATAAAAAACACACATCCATTATGATGAAAAATTTCATAATCATTTCTTAGATGATGAATTTACCTCAAAGAATATGTTAGGTGAGGGAGAAGATTCAATAGGAGGAAAAAAATATGTAGACAAAGGGATTTGAGAAGAAGAAAGGGTTTCTACACATTTAAAAAATCAACCAACAGAATCATTATGTGACTATTTTTAACATCATGAAATACTCGATGTTCTACACTGTATAGAAAAATCAATTCACATCACGCATGGTTCTGCACTGGCTAATACACATCATGAATTGGATTCATGGGGTTTATTTAATTAAAGAAATGTATTGAATTCATGTCATGAAAAACTCATGGGGTCTACCCAGCTCAATGCACAACAAGAATTGAATACAGGCCATGAATAAAATTTACATCATTAATTTCATTCATGGAGTGTATTGATTCAGTATCCCGAAACCAGCCCCCTGCTACACTTCTATAAAACATAGCTGTCTGTCCTTAGGGAATGGTTCTTGGGGATTATGAAAAAGAGATAATTAATAATGGTTCAACCAAATTCAAAATAATCTCTACCACTATGAAAATTGAGTACATTACATAAGTTACTAGTACAACATACAATTAACATCAAAAAAATTAATAAGGGATAAAAGAAAACCATCAATTTATCATAAATATATGTTCTGTAGTAAAATCATGTCCTTTGGAATAATAAATGGAATAAATGTGAAATATTAAAATAATATTTTATTGAAGTTTTTTATTTTTAAACACATAATTTTTTTATATTATTCTCATTAACATAAAATGGTTATGATGAGGGAGGGGGAATCCTTTATTTCCCTATACATTAATTGAAGACATATTTTATTTTTCTAAAGAAATTCGAAAACATCACTTCCATAAAAAAAATATAAATATTACTTTCAATCCATTTTAAAAAGTGTAGGATAATGTAAATTTTATTTAAAAGTCATTTCTGTATTAAAAACCAATTTTTAAAACAATTTTTAAAATATTGACGTGGAATAAAATTATAACCAATTAAAGGGTAAAAAATTCATTTTTATTTTAAATATTTATTTTATTGATTCAAGAACTAATGAATAATTTGAAATAAAATTTGGAAACTCTTTAAATATCTAGTGGATAAAAATTTTATTGGATCATATTAATGATAAATTATATGATTCATTTATTTAAAATATATGAAATCCCAAAATAATATAAGAATGTATAATAAAATCATACCTATTTAAAAACATTTAAATTGTTAACTTCTGATTGAATAATATATAATTGAAACATTAATCATATTGAATAATGTTTTATTTATTTTGAATATATAAAAGTGGTAGTATATGCACCACATAAATGAAAATATGTGCATATTATAAAATATTTCTCAATATATAGAAATTTAGATGAAATTCTTCTACCTAAAGATTCACAATTGTTGAAAAGGAAATATCCTCTAGTATACATGATTTAAGAATGTTATTAATTTATAAAAACACTATATTCAAATTTATAACATCATATATGATCCTATTTTTAAATTATACATCCTATTGCATTGTAATATTTCATTATTACCATGGTTAGAGTTGTTAACTATGTTATTTTCCCATCCATGTTATGACATGGATTGTCACGACCCGTCCTCAGGGCCCGTGCCGTGACTACCCCAAGCCCGCCTTCCATAGGCCAGGGGCTAGCGACTAGCACCAAGGCGTAAATCCCAACAGAAAGGGAAGGCTTTGCCTTTGAAAAGTAAACAAGCACCACAGAGAAAGCAAGCGGAAAAGTAAACACTAAGTAAAAACTGTACAAGCTGTGCTGAAAGAAAAAGGGGCCGAAAATACAAGCCCAACTATAAAGTACAACTGAAAGGAAAAACAACAACTGAAAAGGGAAAACTGTAGCGTCGAGCCATCCTCCAGAAGTCCCACCTGAAGGGTGGGTACAGATAGCCTCCACTGCTCCTCGGGTCCACCTAACAGCTCCGAGTACATCCCGCCCAGTGGTCCACCTCCAGGTACTGTCCTGCTCCGCACGCCTCCTCCACGATCAGCGCTGTCCGTCGTCTGCAACCAACACCACGAAGTGCGGGCATAGCCCGTTCAGGGGTGAGTATAAGCTACTCAGTAGGGACCCCGAGACCCCCGAAGGTCTCCCGAAATCCACAAAGTATAAGGCGCGAAGGAGAGATACAATCACGAAGTAACATCTGACACAGCTTAGGTATATGCCCATACATATACCTAAGTCATCAATTCCCCGATCGGCTCCAACATCCGAGCCCTAGCACAACCCAGTCCACACAGGAAAGAAAAACGCATACCCACGCAGGATAGAACAACACAATCCACAAAGGAGAGTAAACAGTAAATCCACACAGGATAGCTCAACACAATCCACAAAGGAGAGTAACACAAGATTCAGCTCACACAGGTATACTTCTTCGGATGACGATAAAGATGATCATTGAACCATCTAAGTCGTCGGACCCACGAAGGATCGATAGGTACTAACCTTGCAGTGACCCACACAGGATCGGGCCCACGCAGGACCTGTAGGAGTTGGCTCACACAGAACCGCTGAGAGATGACCCACACAGGATCAGACCCACACAAGATCGGGCCCACACAGGACCGGGCCCACGCAGGACCTGTAGGCGCTGGCTCACACAGAACCGCTGAGCGCTGACCCACGCAGGATCGGACCCACACAGGATCGGGCCCACACAGGACCGGGCCCACGCAGGACCTGAAGCACTGATCCACGTAGGATCGATGAGTGCAGGAGTCATCGCAGTCCGCTGAGGATCTCTGCACAGTCGTCGCCGCAGTCCACTGAGGATCTCTGCATGGTCGTCCTCGGAGTCCACGGAGGATCTCTGCATAGTCGTCGCCGCAGTCCACTGAGGATCTCTGCACGGTCGTCGCTGTTGAAGTAGCAGTCGCAACCAGCACTAGGGTTCCCGCACACAGCAAGCTCGTTCGGGTGGGTCCGCTCCACGAGCCGAGAGGCTGATACATCAACTGACACGAAGTCCGAAGTTGATGTATCCAAAAGTTCTGTATTGTCAACAGGAACTCAACGTCGCAGACGGCGCGTCAATCGGACGCCCGGTCTGAGAGATATTGGCAATTTCGTCCCAGGGGCCCGTTTGGTTTTTAAGGCGAAACCAACCCGACCGCACTCCACCTGCGTCCAAACCTCGGGCGGAGTATGCCAAAAGATCCGTCTCACTTAGAGGAATTCAACAAAGCTGACGGCACATCAATCGGACGTCCGTAGCTCAAGATATGAGCGTTTCCGCTCCGAGGGCCCGGTTGGTCTCGTGTACGAACCAACCCGGCTGGACTCAAAGTATTCCGAAACCTTGAGTGTGATATACCGAAATGACCGTCTCGATCCAAGGATCGTGTTTCCGCTGACGGAGGGTCGTTTGGAGGCACGAAGCTCAAGTTACGGGCCTTTGAACGAAAACGTCCGAAGAAGGGGTGTACGGGCCCGGGCCGACCCGGCCTGACCCCCCCTGGGTCGGCCCGAACCGGGTCGCCCCGACCCGGGTCCGACCTGGTTAGACCGGTCCGGCCTGACCAGGGCGCGGCCCGGCCGGTCAGACCGGCCTGGCTCAGCTCGGCCGAGCGGCCGAGCGCCAGGTGCCGCGGGCGTTGACCCGCGGCCTGAGGAAAGTCGCGGCCCGCGTGGGCCGCGCTGGCGAACCGCGGACGCGGCTGAGCCGCGTCCCGCCTGGACGAACCGGACCCGAGTGGCCGCGGGTCCGTCGGGTGCCGCCGCCTCCGGCCGCCGGCGCCACCGCGCCGGCGACCCGCGCCGCCGGCAACTTCCGCGGGCCATCTGCGTCGCTCCGGTGGCCCGTTTTCCTTCCTGTCTGCGCTGTTGCTCCTCTCGGGATCCGTTCTTTACTGCGGGATCGTCAAACGTCCGCTGCGGCACGTTCCATCGTCGACCGTAAAATTCGCACAAAACGAAGAACGGCGGAGGGTCATCGGGCCGTGTTCGTTTGGCTCGCACCCTCCGCGTTAGAGATAAACAACCGGGAGAAAATTATTCCACACAGGAAACAACAATTTTTAATAAGATTAAAAATTGTTCACAAAAACGGTTCTTTAATTTCTTTAAGAAACATAGACGGGAATTAATTTAAAAAGGGGTAATTCCCATAATGAAATCCCTATCTTGATGATCGTCGCGCGCGGGCGTTCGACGCGGATAAGATCGTCGCGGAAGAGAGGGATCGTCGCGTCGTCGCGGGGAGGCGTCACGTCGTCGCGGAATCCGGCGTTGAGTCGGCGATCTCAACGTACCAAGAACAACAGATTTAAATTATAATTAATTAAATCTATGTTTAAACCCAATGAAAAGAACCTTGAGCGGGAATCCGAAATCACTCACCTCAAATGGTCGGTGATCGGAGATCGGAGATCGGAGATCGGAAGAACGTCTCGGACGAAGGCGTAGTCGATTTCTGGGGTCGGCATTCTTCGCGTTCTTCGCGTTCTTCGCATTCTTCGCGTTCTTCGCGAGGGAGCTGAAGAAACAAGAATCCTCTAAAATCTTTTCAAAAGATTTTGGGTTGGTCTTATTTTATTAACATGCCAACACACAAAAACAGGTTAAGAAATGATTGAATTAATTCGTTGAATTAATTCAACGAAAGAAACAGGCCATTTAATTCACGAAAGAAACAGCCCATTTAATGGTCTGTTAAGAATTTAGAAAATGAGTCGGTTGACTTCATTAAGACGGGTTTTCACGGGTGCGTTTCTTAGCGGAAAGAAACGGAGGGGCTCGTGTGGGCCCCACCTCACAAATATCCTACCAAGGGGGTAGGATATTTCTGGATAGCATCCTATCCAGTTTGACTCAGTTCAAGCCACCTTTAAGTGGCTTCAAGTGGCTTCCAAGTGGCTTAAGTGAAATAAAATAAAGTTGTCGCAAAATTTTTTTATTTCTTAACTTTAAGCCCGAAAATTAAAAACCACACCCGAGAAAACGCAACTCCGGAAGAGGTGTTTCTAAGCGAATACCGGCACTGCGATTTCATCGGTGCCCTCAAAATTCGATTCCAGGCACCGGTTCAAAAGTTAGAAAAACCTGCTCGTCCGTTCACTGAACGTACCCGAGCCAAACTTCGGAAAATGATTCCGGGCACACCGGGCCTCGGAATCAGGTTCCGTCAGAAACTGCGCTCTTGTAAAATTCCAAAGAAAATTAAGAAAAAAATTTCCTTGATATTTAAGGGTCTTTACATTACTCCCACCTCCGGACTTTACGTCCTCGTAAAGATACATCAAAAACTAGGGGAACAAATGTGGGTACTGAGCACGCATCTGAGCCTCCCGCTCCCAAGTGCTCTCCTGGAGGTTCCTGTGCTGCCATCGGATGCGCACAAGAGGGATCAATCGCCCACGTAGGACCCGCTCCTGTCGATCCTCTATCTCCACTGGGACCTCCGTAAAAGTCGCCCCATCATCCACGTCTAGCTCCCCATAGTCGATGATGTGTGTCGGGTCGTGCACGTATCTCCTCAGCTGGGATACGTGGAAGACGTCGTGAACCCGGTGCAATTGAGGTGGCAGAGCCAGACGATAAGCCACCTCGCCAACCCTGCTGAGGACTTGGAAGGGTCTGATGAAGCGTGGAGACAACTTGCCGCCTCGGCCAAATCTCCTCAAACCACGTCGAGGTGAGACCCGCAAGAAGACGTGGTCGCCATCCTCGAACTCTAGTGGTCTCTGCCTCCTGTCAGCATATGACTTATGCCGGCTCTGTGCTGTTCTCATCCGCTCCTGGATGACCTGGACCTTCTCTGTCGTGGCCCGGACCATCTCTGGTCCCACAAGTGCTGACTCTCCAGGGTCTGTCCAGCACAAAGGAGATCTGCAAGGTCTGCCGTACAACGCCTCGTAGGGTGCCATCCCGATGGTGGAGTGGTAGCTATTGTTGTACGCAAACTCTACCAAGGGTAGGTGGTCCTCCCAGCTGCGACCAAAGTCAAGGACACATGCGCGGAGCATGTCCTCGAAAGTCTGAATGGTCCTCTCCGTCTGACCATCCGTCTGAGGGTGAAAGGCGGTGCTCAGACGTAGCCGCATCCCGAACGCCTCCTGCAACCCCTTCCAAAGCCGGGAAGTAAAACGATAATCCCGATCGGAGACGATAGTTGATGGAACACCGTGAAGTCGTAAAATTTCCTGAACGTAGAGACACCCCAAGCTCTCCACTGAGCCCTGCTCTCGGATGGGTAAGAAGTGTGCCGACTTGGTGAGTCGGTCAACAATCACCCAAATGGAATCGTGACCTCTGGAAGTGCGTGGAAGTCCAGTCACGAAGTCCATGGATATCCCGTCCCACTTCCACTCTGGGACCTCCAAGGGCTGTACCAAGCCTGCTGGTACCTGATGCTCTGCCTTCACATGCTGGCAGGTGAGGCACCGTGAAACGAACTCTGCCACAACCTTCTTCATGCCCGGCCACCAGTGTTGTCGTCTGAGATCCTGGTACATCTTCGCCACTCCAGGATGTACCGCCAAAGGAGAAGTGTGAAACTCTCTCAGCACCTCCTCTCGTAAGGCGACTGGTACCAAGGTACGTCCTCTGAAAAGGACATCGTGCTCTACTCCAAGGGAGAAACCATCAGGTGCCTGTCCCGAGGATATCTGTGCACGCTGTGTCCCACAGTCAACATCCCCATGCTGTGCCTCTCTAACCCGCTGAAGAAGTGGAGGAGAGACTGTGAGAGACTGAAGGAAGGCTGCTCCGTCTCTATCCACGAAGGATATCTGCAAAGCAGCTAGTTGCTCTGTCGCCTCCTCAAGTAGCTGGATGCCCGTCCTCCTGCTGAGGGCATCAGCCACCACGTTCCCCTTCCCAGGAGTATAGACTATCTCAAAGTCATAGTCCTGGAGGAACTCGAGCCATCACCGTTGTCTCAGGTTCATGTCCTTCTGAGAGAAGATGTACCCGAGACTCTGGTGGTCAGAAAAGACTGTTAAGTTCTCGCCCATCAGATAGTGTCGCCATGTCTTCAGGGCAAAGACCACTGCTGCCAACTCCAAGTCATGGGTGGCGTAGTTCTGCTCATGAGGCCTCAACTGACGTGATCCGTAGGCAATCACGGCCTGATCCTGCATCAAGACACACCCGAGTCCGGTCCCTGATGCATCGCAGTAGAATACGTATCCAACTCCCTCCTCAGGCAACCTCAAGATAGGTGCGCTGGTCAACCTCTGCCTCAGCTCCTGGAAGCTCTGCTGACATCTGTCTGACCACACGAAGGGTTTCCCCTTCTTCGTCAACGCTGAGAGTGGGGCCGCAACTCTGGAGAAGTCCGGCACAAATCTCCAATAGTATCCGGCTAGGCCCAAGAAACTCCACACCTCTGTCACGCTCTTGGGTGGCTCCCAAGCTAGCACTGCCTTGATCTTCGCGGGATCCACTGCAACTCCCGCCTCAGAAATGACGTGCCCCAAGAAGTGGACCTCACGTAACCAGAACTGACACTTCGAGAGCTTTCCATAAAGCTGGTTCTCTCGGAGTGTTTCTAGTACAACACGCAGGTGGTAGGCGTGCTCCTCCTCCGTCGTCGAGTACACCAAAATGTCATCGATGAAGACCACGACAAATCGATCGAGGCATGGCTGGAAGATCCTGTTCATGAGGCTCATGAACACTGCTGGAGCGTTGGTCACGCCGAAAGGCATAACCAAGAACTCATAGTGGCTATACCGACACCTGAAGGCCGTCTTCTGCACATCCTCATCTCAAACTCTAAGATGATGATAGCCTGACCTGAGGTCTATCTTCGAGAACCACCGTGCTCCCTTGAGCTGGTCGAAGAGGTCATCAATCCTGGGTAGCGGATACTTGTTCCTTACTGTCACCTGATTCAGGCGACGATAATCGACACACAGTCTCAAGCTCCCGTCCACCTTCTTGGCGAACAAAATCGGGGAAGCCCAGGGCGAAACACTAGGTCGGATGAACCCCTTGCCCTGCAAGTCCTCCAACTGTACCTGCAGCTCTCGAAGCTCAGCGGGGGCCATCCGATATGCTGGAGTGGATATCGGGGATGTCCCGGGGTACTGGTCAATATAAAAGTCTACCTCTCTGCGAGGAGGTAGTCCTGGAACGTCGTCGGGAAAGACGTCCGCGTACTGATCCACCACTGCAGGAAAACTGGGACTCCGCACGTCAACTGCTCCCAGGATGAGGCTAGCCAACTGATGAGTGATGGGCTGACCTCTCCTCTGCGTGAGTCCATCCTGTGCTGCTAAGGCTCCCTTCTCGCCGGTGAAGTTGAACCTGCTCCCGTCGGTGCGCACACATCGCACCTTGCGCCTAATGCAGTCAATCTGAGCATGGACCGTAGATAACCAATCCATGCCCAAGATGACGTCGTAAGGCCTCGACGCTGCTACAAGAAGATCCCAGCCGAAGATCTCGCCTCCTAGAGTAAGCTCACACTGCCGGCACCAGTGCGTAATCGTCGAGTCTGCTCCCGTAGGAGTCTCTAGCCGTAAGGATCGAGCCAACGGCTCTGTTGGAATCTCAGACCTCCGAACAAGGGCAGTGGCTATGAAAGAGTGACTCGCTCCTGTGTCTATCAGAACTGCAGCAAGGGTGTAATAGACACATATCGTACCTCGAATCATCTCTGGCGCACCGTGGTCTTAGGCCTCCGCTGCCTGGAGCTGAGCCTGTCTCTGCCCGCCAGCTCTCTGTGGTCGGGGCGGGCCTCCTGGTGGTGGTGGTGGCAGAGCCTCAAAGCGTCGCCCACCACCTGCTGCCCGGGCAGCTCCTCTGCCTCGTCTGCCTCCTCCCTGCAGACCGCCACGGTCGACCCTCTGCCTCTGCCTGGGTGGTCCATCCACCGTCTTCTGCCCCTCGGTACGACGGGTCGGGCAGTCACGAGCCATGTGGCCCTGCCCGCCGCACTCGTAGCACTGTCTGCCTCTCGGAAGGATGGCTCCGCGCTGTGTGCCTCGCACTGCCGAGCCAGTGTCCTGGGGTCGTCTGCCGGAAGGTGTGGTCCGCCTGGAACCCTGAGTCACTTGCCGGCTACCAGCAACCGAAGACTCCACTATCTGCCGCCCTACGGCAGGTCTCGCTATGGACTCAGCCAGGAAGCTCTCGATCAGGAGGGCTCGCTCCAGTACTCCTGCCTGGGTCGGGATGCTGAGGGAGATCAGCGATGCCCTGATCTCGTGTCTCAATCCCTGCTCGAAGGTCCGGGCCCGGAAGAAGGGGTCCCGTACCATGTCTGTCGAGTACCGAGAAAGGTCGGTGAACCTCGCCGCGTACTGAGCGACCGTCAAGCTGCCCTGCCGCAGCTGAAGAAGCTCCTGGATTCGCACCGCTCGGAGGTGGCCGGGACGAACTCTGAGCAGAAGAGGCTCTCAAATTCCGTCCAGATGAGGGTGGCCTCATCGTGTACCTGGAGCATCAGGCTCCACCAGCGTCCGGCTGCTGCGTGCAGTAGGCTCGCCGCGAGGATCACCATGAGGTCTGCTGGCGTCCTCACTAGCCTGAAAACTCGGACGACCGCCTCCAGCCAGTCCTCGGCTGCCTGGGGGTCCGACTCCCCACGGAACCTGGGTGGTCGCTGGCGCTGGAACTCGTGAAGAGCTCCAAGGCGTCGTACGTCGTCAGCTTCCAGTGCTGGAAGCATCGGGGGCTCGGCGGGTAAAGGTACCGCCGGTGCCTCTACTGTCAACGGGCCCTGTACCGAGGCCTCGTCGCTCGGCGGGACTGTCGTCGCGCCCTACTCTGGGAACCCAAGCTGGATGCTGTCATCGTGCCATCCTGAGAAGGAAACAAGTATGCCACGGTCAGAACAGTATACATGGTGAGCTGACATAAGTAATCACAAAGAAAACTTGAAACACACATGCAATCAATGTTTTCGTGCATTAAGTCGGAAATCAGAAGTCAGGGTCCTGGTGTATGGATACGTCGGCCGCCGCACCAACACTGGACTCCCTGGACTGATAAACACACTCAATACGCTAAACACTATTGCTTCAAATAGAAGAAAGAACAGAGTCTGTGGTAGAACCGACCACCTCTGATACCAATTTTTCACGACCCGTCCTCGGGGCCCGTGCCGTGACTACCCCAAGACACCCTTCCATAGGCCAGGGGCTGACGACTAGAACCAAGGCGTAAATCCCAACAGAAAGGGAAGGCTTTGCCTTTGAAAAGTAAACAAGCACCACAGAGAAAGAAAGCGGAAAAGTAAACACTAAGTAAAAACTGTACAAGCTGTGCTGAAAGAAAAAGGGGCCGGAAATACAAGCCCAACTGTAAAGTACAACTGAAAGGAAAAACAACAACTGAAAAGGGAAAACTGTAGCATCGAGCCATCCTCCGGAAGTCCCACCTGAAGGGTGGGTACAGATAGCCTCCACTGCTCCTCGGGTCCACCTAACCGCTCCGAGTACGTCCCGCCCAGTGGTCCACCTCCAGGTACTGTCCTGCTCCGCACGCCTCCTCCACGATCAGTGTTGTCCGTCGTCTGCAACCAACACCATGAAGTGCGGGCATAGCCCGTGCAGGGGTGAGTATAAGCTACTCAGTAGGGACCCCGAGACCCCCGAAGGTCTCCCGAAATCCACAAAGGATAAGACGCGAAGGAGAGATACAATCACGAAGTAACATCTGACACGGCTTAGGTATATGCCCATACATATACCTAAGTCATCAATTCCCCGATCGGCTCCAATCTCCGAACCCTAGCACAACCCAGTCCACACAGGAAAGCAAAACGCATACCCACGCGGGATAGAACAACACAATCCACAATGGAGAGTAAACAGTAAATCCACACAGGATAGCTCAACACAATCCACAAAGGAGAGTAACACAAGATTCAACTCACACAGGTATACTTTTTCGGATGACGATAAAGATGATCATTGAACCATCTAAGTCGTCGGACCCACAAAGGATCGATAGGTACTAACCTTGCAGTGACCCACACAGGATCGGGCCCACGCAGGACCTGTAGGAGTTGGCTCACACAGAACCGCTGAGAGATGACCCACACAGGATCAGACCCACACAGGATCGGGCCTACACAGGACCGGGCCCACGCAGGACCTGTAGGCGCTGGCTCACACAGAACCGCTGAGCGCTGACCCACACAGGATCAGACCCACACAGGATCGGGCCCACACAGGACTGGGCCCACGCAGGACCTGAAGCACTGATCCACGTAGGATCGCTGAGTGCAGGAGTCGTCGCAGTCCGCTGAGGATCTCTGCACAGTCGTCGCCGCAGTCCACTGAGGATCTCTGCACGGTCGTCGTCGGAGTCCACAGAGGATCTCTGCACAGTCGTCACCGCAGTCCACTGAGGATCTCTGCACGGTCGTCGCTGTCGAAGTAGCAGTCGCAGCCAGCACTAGGGTTCCCGCACACAGCAAGCTCGTTCGGGAGGGTCCGCTCCATGAGCCGAGAGGCTGATACATCAACTGACACGAAGTCCGAAGTTGATGTATCCAAAAGTTCCGTATCGTCAACAGGAACTCAACGTCGCAGACGGCGCGTCAATCGGACGCCCGGTCTGAGAGATATTGGCATTTTCGTCCCAAGGGCCCGGTTGGGTTTTAAGGCGAAACCAACCCGACCGCACTCCACCTGCGTCCAAACCTCGGGTGGAGTATGTCAAAAGATCCGACTCACTTAGAGGAATTCAACAAAGCTGACGGCACGTCAATCGGACGTCCGTAGCTCAAGATATGAGCGTTTCCGCTCCGAGGGCCCGGTTGGTCTCGTGTACGAACCAACCCGGACGGACTCAAAGTATTCTGAAACCTTGAGTGGGATATACCGAAACGACCGTCTCGATCCAAGGATCGCGTTGCCGCTGACGGCGGGCCGTTTGGAGGCACGAAGCTCAAGTTACGGGCGTTTGAACGAAAACATCCGAAGAAGGGGGGTACGGGCCCGGGCCGACCCGGGTCGACCCGACCCGGGTCCGACCTGGATGGACTGGTCCGGCCCGACCAGGGCGTGGCCCAGCCGGTCGGACCGGCCTGGCTCGGCTCGGCCGAGCGCCAGGTGCCGCGGGCATTGACCCGCGGCCTGAGGAAAGTCGCGGCCCGCGTGGGCCGCGCTGGCGAACCGCGGACGCGGCTGAGCCGCATCCCGCCTAGACGAACCGGACCCGCGCGGCAGCGGGTCCGTCGGCCGCCGCCGCCGCGGCTTCAGCCTCGGCGGGCTCGTCCGGCGGCGTGCCGGGGCGCCGCCGCCTCCCGCCGCCAGCGACCCGCGCCGCCTGCAACTTCCGCGGGCCGCCGACGTCGCTCCGGTGGCCCGTTTTCCTTCCCGTCTGCGCTGTTGCTCCTCCCGGGATCCGTTCCTTACTGCGGAATCGTCAAACGTCTGCTGCGGCACGTTCCATCATCGACCGTCAAATTCGCACAAAACGAATAATGGCGGAGGGTCGTCGGGCCGTGTTCGTTTGGCCCGCACCCTCTGCGTTAGAGATAAACAACCGGGAGAAAATAATTCCACACAGGAAACAACAATTTTTAATAAGATTAAAAATTGTTCACAAAAACGGTTCTTTAATTTCTTTAAGAAACATAGACGGGAATTAATTTAAAAAGGGGTAATTCCCATAATGAAATCCCTACCTTGATGATCGTCGCGCGCGGGCGTTCGTCGCGGATAAGATCGTCGCGGAAGAGAGGTATTGTCGCGTCGTCGCGGGTAGGCGTCGTGTCGTCGCGGAATCCGGCATTGAGTCGGCGAGCTCAACGTACCAAGAACAACAGATTTAAATTATAATTAATTAAATCTGTGTTTAAACCCAAAGAAAAGAACCTTGAGCGGGAATCTGAAATCACTCACCTCAAATGGTCGGTGATCGGAGATCGGAGATCGGAGATCGGAAGAACGTCTCGGACGAAGGCGTCGTCGATTTCCGGGGTCGGCGTTCTTCGCGTTCTTCGCGTTCTTCGCGATGAAGCTGAAGAAACAAGAATCCTCTCAAATCTTTTCAAAATATTTTGGGTTGGTCTTATTTTATTAACATGCCATCACATGAAAACAGGTTAAGAAACGATTGAATTAATTCGTTGAATTAATTCAACGAAAGAAACATGCCATTTAATTCACGAAAGAAACAGCCCATTTAATGGTCTGTTAAGAATTTAGAAAACACGTCGGTTGACTTCATTAAGACGGGTTTTCACGGGTGCGTTTCTTAGCGGAATGAAACGGCGGGGCTCGTGCGGGCCCCACCTCACAAATATCCTACCAAGGGGGTAGGATAATTCTGGATAGCATCCTATCCAGTTTAACTCAGTTCAAGCCTCCTTTAAGTGGCTTCAAGTGGCTTCCAAGTGGCTTAAGTGAAATAAAATAAAGTTGTCGCAAAATTATTTTATTTCTTAACTTTAAGCCCGAAAATTAAAAACCACACCTGAGCAAATGCAACTCCGGAAGAGGCGTTTCTAAGCGAATACCGGCACTGCGATTTCATCGGTGCCCTCAGAATTCGATTCCAGGATCCGGTTCAAAAGTTAGAAAAACCCGCTCGTCCGTTCACTGAACGTACCCGAGCCAAACTTCGGAAAATGATTCCGGGCACACCGGGCCTCGGAATCAGGTGCCGTCAGAAACTGCGCTCTTGTAAAATTCCAAAGAAAAGTAAGAAAACAATTTCCTTGAAATTTACGGGTCTTTACATTGATACTATAGATCATGTGAATAAGATATAGATACATAATCACAAAACTGATATTATTGTTATAAATATTACATTTATTAATGAGAAACCTTTTGAAAACCATTATTTAAATTTGGACATGGAAAATTAATCACATCACTTCTTGCATTCAGTAAGTCATACCTATGCATGAACAACATTATAATTTCATTGATGGGTGAATGGGTAAGTCAAGAGATGATATGTTAATATCACATAATTAATATCATTTCATATTTATCATATATATTCATTATTTTCATCATTGTTACTATCCATGTGATTCGATGATGGAAAAAAATTACATCGGTCTGTGATGCGGTAGTCTTATGTACACATGTGAGACAGATTTGTTTCCCATTTTATGCAGAAAGAGATGGATAAATATTATTAAATTGACATAGGAAAATCAGTGTATATGGGATATAATGTTTTAATTATATTTCATGTTTTAATAAATAATATAAGGTTGTAAAATAAGAAGTAAAAAAAGAAAGATCTTATTGTAGAATTTTTTTTTCTTAAAATAACCTTCGTTGGATATTTTATTAAAGATCATATGGTTGGAATTTTTGAAATAACAAGACATATACAATGTTGATAATGATTTTTAGGATATATTTGTGAAGGTTTTTATTAATAAAAATTTCATTGGAGGTGTGAATAAGTGAGGGGGTGTGGTGCATTTTTATAATTGAGGAGGGGAGACATTTCGGTATATATGAAAAACTATTCGAAATGGGAAGTCACTATGAAATCAATTTCCTAAAAAAATTATAAATAATGGAATGTGGGGATGATATAGATGAACCAAACCTCCAAAACTAATATGAAATTTCATTTAATCATGCATTACCTTTACTTTCGTCATTATATAATTTTATAATTTGTGTTTTCCCCATAGTAGCAAATATTTTATCCAAGGTAATTAATCCATTAATCATTAAAAGTTATCCATATAGATAATAATAAACTGGTTATTCTAAATATAAAATCCAATTTATCAAATTTATAAAATATATGTGTGGTAAAATAATTTTAACAAATTTTCCAGTAACATGAAAAACCCTTCTTTAACCTTAACTCTAGAAATAATTTTAATGTAGTATTTATTTTTCATTTTGAAAAAACTAAATTTGAATATATTTCCAAATATTAATAATGCAGGTTTCGAATATCGAACCAATTTTATGTATTCAGTTTTCATAAGTGAATAACTTTAATATAAATTTTAATAAAAAAATGCATAAAAATGTGTTTTTATAAAATTATAATTTAAAGATTATGATGTTATTGCATTAACTATATGACAATTAATAATAATTTTATGTGTTTAAATTCATAAATTTTTAAATAATTTATATAAAATAAATTTCACTCATTCATTATTAAAATTCAATTTAATTAATTAAAATTGAAAAACATTGTTCCTTTAAAACTGTGTTTTTTTGAAAAATCTAACTTTTTTACCACCATATGTTCTTATTATTTTATATAACAAATTAATAGTTAACAAAATTTTAATTATACATGTAATAAATTTTTATTATAAATAATATGAGGAATTGGTATATAATTTTTTTAATTATTCATTGAATTATATTTCTAATGAAAACATTCAGAACTCATTTTAGGATTACATGACTAAATTAGTTCAAATTAGATATATATCCTTTGAAACTAGATTTATTTTCATTGAAATAATAAAATGTACTTTGTATTATAGAATTGTTAGGAAAATATTTTCATTTACAGTAACATAATCTCAGGTGTATCATTATTCCCTCCTATAATAATCTATACATTGAAATTTTAATAGATATTACATTCTAATGAAATATAGGTTTCCCTTATTCATAACCTCTTCTAGTTCCCACATGTATTCCTCCATTTTAGTATTTATCCAAAGTACCTTTACCAGTCACATCATGAGATTCCATGATAAACTATCTCTAGTTTCATTAATCTAGATGGGCACATACAATAAATAAAAATGAACTTCTAATTGCATTTCATTAAATATGAGAACATGTGTTGGTTTTCACATGTACTTCTTTTGCAATGATATATTGAACATAACATGTAATTTAGAGAGGCTAAGTGGCATTTATAATTGGTTGAACACATCTTTAATTATTTCAATAAATAAAAAATAAAAGTTTTGATGTACGCGGGGCCTAGTTTCCCTTTTTTATAAAAACTTATTACACTCTTACATTAAGATAATTTTAAGAAAAGATGATATCCACTAAAAATACCAAAATTTTCATATAGTGAACAACATGACTTTTTTTTCTTCTTTGAGAAGATTTAATGTGTGTTTAATTAATCGTTATATATGTCTTTGTACATTTAAAATGTTATTAGACTATATGTATCCTTTAAATGACATAATTCCAACAACATGGAGTATGAAATATATTGACATATAATTATTCATAATATTCCATATCAATATGTGAATGGTAACAATTTTTATAGGATAATTTTACCAAAAATTAAATACCATTCTCACATAAGTTGGATGACATTTGAGAATGATCACAATATGTCCTATAATGTTGAATAGTCATTTGTGTATAACGATTATTTTTCGGATGGTGGGTTATACTAAATCAAATATCGGTATTAATATAATTTTGAATAATTTTCTAGAAAAACGATGTATAATGAGGATCTATATTAGGAAAACATCAATTAGGTTCTATAATAATTCTTATAAAATCATTTATTTAGAGCCTTGGTAGGTTATCGAAATCCAAATCCACTCTTACAGAATGGAATGTTGAAAATTTGGTGTGAGAGTAAAAAATTACCCATTTTTCATCATTCATTCTAGGATTCATATGTAATGTACTAAATATGTTTATAGTAATGTCCTCCAATCTAATAATAATAATATTAAGAGGTTTCATGAGTCATATAGGACGGTGTATATCATTCATCACCAAATTAAATACCAATCATCATGATACATAATTCGAAATTTCAATCTTAATGCTATTCCACGGATAATGATTCTAAAAATCCCAATACATCATCATTCTACTGGTGTTTATAGAAAAATTCAGGCTTTGTGGAAAATGTAATAGTTACCTTTTTATCTCAAGTACATATGAAACACATAGTTTCTCTCAAAATTTTGGAACTCCATAACCAAAAAAAGTCATCTAAATTCCCTTCCTTTAGGACATCAATTTTGTTCCAAATATTATCATCATCATATTGTGAATATTTTATCTTTTAAAAAAAATTTGATTTTCAATAATATTTTAACTATATATTTCCTTTATTCCATATTTTTTACAAAATCCAATTTTACTAGATCAATGAAAATATGATCCCTATTAATCCTAATTTTGTACATAACTCTATGACATTTCCAACAAAATTATTTTGACACCATATGTACCTTCCCTTAGTTGTAGTGTGTTGAGAAATTACCATCCTTGAGTAATTATATCCACCAACTTTTACTTATGTTGTGCTCATTATATGAAAATAAGTATTTTAGGATCTTATATTCTATGTATATCTCACATATTTTAAAATAGATATAATTTATATATATCTTCAATGCAATGATTTTGGTTCCAAACTCAAGATCATGGGATGAATATTTCTCTTAATGAGGCATTAAATTCCTTAATATAAACGAAACAACATTAACATTCTACATAAGTAAACAATCAAGTAACCTATTTGATGAATCACTATATATATAGAAAATTTCATTTCCAAATGGTAGATTCAAAATTAGCTAATTGACTAATATTTTTTCGAATCGTTGAAAAATTATTCACATTTCTTTTTCCATATAAACTTATTCACTTTATGTTTCATCATGGATTATGGGTTACCAAATGGAGAGAAATTATAAATCAATTTCAAATAGTAACCTATAAAACCAGTCAAAAAATAAATCAATTATGTTCGTTAATGTGGGTCATTCTCATAGATTCCATACATAGAGACCATATGCCCAATAAAATACTCATCATAAAAATTGAGCTCTAATTTTCTAAATTTATCATATATATATATATTCTTTTAATAATATCAGTAATTATAATCAAGTTATTAACATTTTACAAATATATTATAGAAAGAGAAAGTATAGAACCAATTTATAAAAAAAAATATAAATATATTCCATGAATACATTTTTCATTAGATATAAAAAAGGTAGGGTAAAATATTAATTAAATATATAAATACATCAATATTTTAATGTTTATTCCTCATTTAAAACACTATCTTTAGAATATCCTCAATCATTACTATCAATTGATGATACCCATAGAAAAATAAAATCTTTAAAAAAAGTTGGGATTCATGAATTTGATCAAATAGGTCATTAATTCATGGATGATAATTATTTTCTTTATCATAATAGAATTGATTTCCCTATAATCAATAAACTACCTCTTCGACCCATCATTTATCCTAAAAAAATAGAATGGTCTCCCTAACATGAAACACTAGGGTATATAAATCCCTTATCTCACAAATATTCTAGTTTTTTCTTAAAATACCATAATTCTATAGTGTCCATTATATTGGGAGTCATTTATATAGTTCTGGAATTAGTAATTAAATCAATGAAAAACAAGACTTCATTCCATAGTGTATGTCTAAGAATCATTTCATGAAATAAATCGATTTTATCTAGTACAATAGACAATTATTCAATTTAAATATTACATTATCTATCCATAGTGTTTGATTTCTATTCTTCCCTATGAATCACATTTTTGAGTGTTACTAGCGGGTGATAAATACATGAATTAGATAATGAATCATCCCTTCTAAATATAATGAATACCACATCTTCATCACAAATCATAATTTCCTTCTTCTAGATTCAATGTTTTTTGCATCATATTTTAATAGATATTATATAAAAAGTTTTATATCAAATTAAAACACAGGTATGGTAATAATATAAGTAAATATGAAATGTTTCTGTGACATTATTGGAACAAACTAACACATCATTGTTTAAGTGAGACTCACACAAGGACTTTTTACTAGAAATAATATTCTTATGGTGATAGGTAAATATCAAATATTCTTGACAAAATATAGAAGATATAACATATTTCACTGACATAGTATAAAAAAATAATTATATAGATTTTTTATTTTGATTGAGGATCCTACCAAAATATATATGGTAACATCAACATCAAATGTAGTGCTCATATAAGCATGTTATTCTCAAATTAATCACTTATAGTATATATTACCTAGACATTTGAGAAATTGGATTGAATAATTTTCCATTTCATTAAAATTTAAGCACTTTATAATTGTTGTATAATAATTTTTAATACACTAATGTTATAGATAACCCTTATCGACCCACTTTTATCAAATTACCATGACCCACATGCATTTTCTAGGATATTTATTTCCAAAATATTCACACGATCGAAAATGATTCATTTTATTTTTAATATTTTATGGGATCAAATTTTAATGTTTTTAAGTCATCTTATTATTCTCTTGATTCACCTTGAATATATAGGATATAGAAAATAAATTCTATGTTTTGATAACATATAAAAATATTTCAGCACATTATCAAAATATTTGGTAATCCAGTGATATTTGGAGAGTTGGGCTAATACCTTTAACTAAATAGTAAATAATTTATTATATATTAATTATGTAATCCATAACATACCTATGTAGTCTTGTAGTAGTATACTCATACTATGAATAACTTCCATATTCACTTTTATTTATTCTAAGGATTTTTTTCATTTTAGTTAACTACTACTAATGGAAATATTTATAAAAAAAATTTAATTAAAATACATTCTATAAATGTGTTATATTTTTGCTGACTCCCAATTATTCTATATAAAATAACACTACTGATCAATAATTATATTTACATAATATAATATAATTATAAAATTATTCATTTCATCGCATCATAGGGCCATATTTATGCTCTTAAAGGACTTATTTCATTTCTATACTACCACTAAAATAGATTTCCAACTAAATGACGAGGCTTATGTTACATTAGTAATTCCAATTTTGTTTAATAAAACAATAGAATAATTGGTTTCTCCATTTAGGTATTGTTATTAATTATAACATAAGTAAGTAGTCATATTATGGCCATGATCTGCTCAACTCCAACATGAGTTATGTGTGCCTACTACATAGGGCAATTTACACGTTATCGATGGGTATTGATAAAATTATATAGTTAATGTATAATTTTTATATAATGGAGTTTAATGAATTATTTCATAAAATTATAAATTTTCATCAAAATTTATAATTATAAGTTTGATGTTACATTGAGGATAAATTTAATATTTATTAATTTTTAAACTCAGAGACTTATAAAATGGTTTCTTTGGAGTTCAATTCTTTTCCTATCAATCATAGTGGTTTGTTATTGACATTTTAATTATAAAAAAATCATGTGGGAGTGTCAAAAAATGTGTTTAAGAAGGCATGTTTTTATGTATTAAATGATGATAATGTCACTCCCCAATGTTCCACCTATGAATGGCCCGAAGGCCTTCTTTTTTATTTTATTATGGACCATCCCCATTTTAAGGGTTTATGGGGAACCCATACATGACCTGTAGGCATAGGGAACAAGGCCTGAAAAACTCATAATACATGACCCGAAGGCCCAGAGGAATACCATGCCCAATACATGACCTGTAGGCCCAACCCACTTGAACTGCCCCTCCCCAACTCTCTACATCATTGATCACTTATCTCCTGACCATACATTGCTGATCGGCTAGCATTGCCCCATACGAAGCTGCACGGTGCCTGGTCCCGATGGCGGCTACCTTACCCTCTCATTATTCCAATCCGGTTAGCTTTGCATCTGGTGGCTGCTACTTCTGTTGCTCTGATCCTCTTCTGGGGATTGTTCTGTGTGAATTGGGCTACTCCATGGTCTATGTGACCCGAAGTCCCTGAGGCACGAAGGCCTTTGATGACCCGAAGGCCCTGGAGACTTGTAGGCACAAACCAGCAGCCCGAAATCCCAAATCAGGTGAATAGTTATGGCTGCTACGGTACCGAACAGTAACTGCTAAAGTAACTACTATAGTACCCAGACATTTGCCTCCGCCCGATTTTGAACCCGGGTCTCTTGGACGCCAAGCAGGAGCCCTTACCACTCGGGTACAGCCTCGTTGGCACTCCCCAATGTTCCCTATTTAGAGTTATTACCCATTGGTATAACTATGTTAGAACCAAGTTTATTTGTAGTGTCCTGGAAAAGATGTATTTCTATGAAAAAACATAATATCCTCTTTAAAAAATATATAATATTTTAACAAATAAATAGTGTTATCCTCATGTTTATTCACATAGCTCAGTTCCCTATTTTTTGTATTCCTAAATCTAGTTACCATGGTTTCTCCTAAAATTAATTTGATACTAATTTTAATAACCCCAAATATAATAATATGGATATAGTGGTTAATTAATTACATTGGTAGAGAAATAAGGGGTATTATCAGGAAGTACGGACCAATTTATTATTCGTAAAGATCCATATGCATTCACCATTCCAATTTTACATTTGAAATGAAATATAAAACACAATAAAACAAATGTTCACCATTAAACGAATTCATATTCATAAACTGGGTAAGGGAAAAATATGTGTGATCTCAAATTATATTAAAGGGTTATAGATATCATATTATATCATTATTAGATAAGGCATATTCAGTATGGGAAGGTAAATAATTGAAAATGGATCCCCTTTAATCAATAACTTGTAAAATAAATTCAATCAATGGATGATATCATTGAAATAATATCATGGATAGTAATAACTATATTTTCACTAAAATGTTATTATTATTTTTGGATTTCATTATTTTATACATAATTATATATATATATATATATATATATCATATAAAACATTCTGCAAAACAGATTAATTGATGTGTTGTTATAGACTAAAACCACATTTAATTTTTAATACTAATTCGTCACATGGGGCATGTTGATTCATTGAGGGGGAATATATTACCAATCCCAACCCATCTAATAATGTCCAATACATTCCACATTTATTGAATAATTAATTCAAAAAATATTCCTCATGAATAAATATATATATTGAGAAAAACATTCATATTTTTTATGATTTTTCAAATCAATCAAACAAAATTCATAGAAACAGTAAATGTAAAAATGGTATAAGGATTTGGATATAAAAATATATATGATTCAAATACATTTAAAATTAATATAAATTCAATGTGTAATGATTCTTGTTGGTAAAAATCCTTCAAGGTATCATTGAAGCATTTTTGAGGTGATTGTGTTTATTGACACATTGGACATTTGAGTGGTGAGTGTTGACAATGCAAAAAAATGACATACAAAGTTGTTGACAAAGAGGATTTCATGATAGAATGTCGAGTTCAAGAGCTGAGGTCAATGATCCATGTTTGATTCAAGAACGTCGAAAAAAGGAATGGATGGTCTGGAGTTGGTACAAAAGAACATATAGAAGGTGGCGCTGTTTTCCAGTGTTTGCCAAATTTTTGGGCCTGAAAATCGACATATGAAGAAAAGTGTTTATGGAAAAGGGGCTTGCACGCCAATTACTTGGTGTATAGGAAACTTGCACTCCATATGTTTTTCAAGATCAAAAGATCAAAATATGGCAAAGGAGACAGGTTCATGCAAGTTTGGGAGTTGGTCGTGCAAGTGTCTAGGAGGACAGAAGACTTACGCGTCGAGACTGGGTCGCGTAGGTGACGTGCGCACCGTCGCGCAGGGTGGTCAATTTGCCTATAAATACTGGACCACCCCGCTTCATTCTTCACTAGAGTTCATCACTTTGAAGATTCAGAGCTCTCATCGCGCATGTGTGGTGGTCACGTAGGTGGTGGTTTGTCGCGCAAGTGGGACTTGCATGCCAGTATTGGAAGTTGCGCGCCAGGTGTTAGTTTCGCGCCAATATTGGTTTGGGAATAAAGGTACGAGAGTCACACAAGTTTGGATTTGAGGAAGCTTGAGTCGCGCAAGTGTCTGAGGAGGAATTGTGCACCCGTTGTGACTTGCACGCCGATACTTGTGCGCCAAGATTGACTTGCGCGCCAAGTAAGGTTTATTTCCAGCAGTGATTTTCGGGCTGTGTGGAAGCTAGAAGTTTTCCCGATACCTTTGGTGAAAATAGATATTCATCTACAGTTTAAAGTTGTACTTCAACAGAGCATCTACATATAGAATAAGATGCATTCTTTCATTCAAATGAAGAGACCTACATGTTTATAGACTGTGAGTGGATCCTTTCCAGAGCAGTGAGCGAAGGAAGAGGAAGAAGGTGATCCTCTCCACCGGCAGTGAGGCAGAGACAGAGAAATAGGGAGTGACCCTGGGCAAAGCAGTGAGCTGACCCTAAAAATTGTAAAGAAAGTAATCCTGGGCATAGAAGTGATCTAGCCCGAACTTTTTATCCACATCTAGTAAATAATAGTGGAATTTGGTATGACTGACAACATGTCGGTGTATGCTCCTTGGACGTAGCCCAGTGAGGGTGAACCAAGTAAAAATCTCTTGGTCTGCCTATTTGTTTCTCTTCATTGCATTCAAATCATCATCATTAGATAAATAAGTAAATAAGTGATCATAGTTTACATACAAGAGAAAACAAAGTGACCCTTCTAATAAAGAGGTCAAGATCTAGTGGGGTAGGAAGAAATTTGAAAAAGAATATCCATACCCTGATTCACCCCCCCTCTTAGGGTATATAGGCCCCTATTGGTCCTAATAATTGGTATCAGAGGGAAGGTTTCTTTTATCAGATTTGTTTTCTCTGACTTGGTGTAGTCGATCTGTGTGTTTAAAGATGCAATTTTCTATTATCTCAATCTGCCATGGGAAAAGGAAAATCATCAAAGAAGAATCAAAAGTCAGGTAATTTCCCTCAGTGTGGAAGTGTTTTTAGAAGAAGTGTGATTCAACTAAAAGAATCAAACATATTACTGAAGGAAGGTCTGGATGAATCTGATAGAGAAAAGATTGATTCACTCATTCATGATGTTAGAATGAGTGAAGTACATGAGCATCAGAGTGATGCTGGAACAGAAGAAGAATTGAAGGAAGAATAGATATGCAAGCCGAGTTAGAGGCTGCTGTTGAGGAGATAGATGTTTGGAGATCAAAACAAAGAAATCTAACAAAGTTGTTCATGATGCCAAACTGTATATGCAATAGCAGGAAGAAGAGAAGTCTGAGTTGGTGGAAGAAATTGAGAAACTCAAGTTATCAACTAGAGAGAACTCATAATAGGTTAGTGAGTATAAGCTTAAGATTGAAGAACCGAAAAGGGTGATCGATGGCTTGAATAGAAAAGTGAAAAATCAAGTCAAGTGTATCGAAGAACCAGATATTTGAAGTGATGTTAAAAAACTGATGAAATTAAATCTAAGGATATTCGGATCCACGCTCTAGAAATTGATATCAACAAGATAAGAAGTTTTAATCAAAGGCTTATTGACGTAGCTACTGACCTAAAGGAGAGGAATGATTCTCGAGGTGAAGGACTACAAAAGATAGCTAAAATGAAAGGAAAACAACAGGGTGGTGATTATGAAGCGAATAAAAAGTCAAATGATGTTCAGAATCTGAAATCTAGAAATGATGATCTAGCAACACAGTTGTCTGAAGAAGTTCAGAAGAATCAAAGGATACAAAAAGAGAATGAATTTGTCACTGAATCTGTTTCTGAGGAAAAATAGAAAGTAATGAAGCAAGGTGACATGGTAGAAAAGCTCACACGGGAACTAGAAGATGAGTTGAGTAGAGGGAATAATCTCAGAAAATAACTGAATGCTCAACATGAATCATGAAATAAGAAGATTCAACAATTGGAGGAAGTAATAGAGAAATCCATGAATGAAATGAAGATATTATGGGACAAAGGAAACACTAAGTTGAAGGATGCACTGAACTTACTATTATATTGTCTTTCGGAAGGTGATGATAAAGTGAAAAGGAAGTATGAGATTTCTGAGGATAAAGAACAAGATATTTTCTCAGCTCAAAGGCCATATAGCTTGGGAAAATCTGGCATTGGATTCGATGAATCCCCTCCCGTGCATGATAGAATGCGAGCCATGAATAGTTCCAGGAGTGGAGAAAAACATATAGGTGTTGAAGATAGGCCTAAGAGGAAAGTTATAAAAAGTAGTGATGACATGTGCTTTTTCTGTGGGATTCATCGCAACACGTCAAGCTAATGTTCAGAGGCTCTAGAATACATCTCTGGCTGTGAAAACAGAAACATTACAAAATATGAGAATAAGAAGAAGTATCATGAGAAATCAGATAGAAGAGTCTCTTAGAGGAAAGCATCCATTAGATTCTATTACTGTGGAAGAATGGGACACACCATGAGTATGTGTCAGGAAGCTCAAGAGCCATGTGTCAGAAGAAGAACTAAATGTGTATCAGCATCTCAACATAGAAGTGACGAAATGAGGTATGCCTTTGATGGAAAATGTTTTATATGTTCAGATTATGGGAATTTGGAATGAAATTGAAGCAAGAAGACCACAAGAAGGTAAGGGGAACTCTAAAGGAGATTCTCAACTCCAATGATGCATAATGAGAAATTCTACACTGAGAGACAAAGTGGAAAAGAGAGGAATAGGATTAGAGCCTCAGAGGAATCACATGGAACTGAACGAAAGGTGTATCTTTCACCTCCTCTATCACACTCACAACCTCCCTCTAAGAAAGAACATGAACATATCTGGAAGAAAAAGGGAGGTAACACAATAGTTGTGAGTAAGGAGAATGTACGTTTAGTAGAGGACCCACCGCCAATGAAAAATAGGGTGGCGTCTCATAAAGATGATAAAATTCAGATAAATAAAGAATGCGTTGAAAAATTCACAAGTCATGTGCCACAAAGAGGACTGGAAGAAAAAGGAAAATCCCTGAAATGGTGGATGAAGCAAGGGAAGATGACAAGCAAAGAGATTCCTGCTCAGAGAAATAATCAAGGAAAATGGAATTTTGGAAGAACCCCTAAAAAGGAAATGTGTACTAGTGGGTCTATACCCCGAGTGATGAGAATGGTGGGGACAACAGAATCTACATATCGACAAAAGGATCAGCATGTGGGTAATGAATTCTTAGTCACATGGCCAGAGCAGTTGATGTTGGCCAGGCAGCTGGAGGAATCAAGAAAAGAGTGTGATTCACTCCAAGAAAGAATCAAAGGGTTGACCCATAAAGATCAACCAATACCCTCATGTTGAGGATTCAAGAAATTCCCATATCTCAATTTATATAAATGCAATTAACTAATGATTCATTTGTTTCATGTAATAGGGAGATACGATCCAAGGGGAAGTGGCATATAAAGATGCAAAGTGGAGAAGTGATGTGCCCTAGATTTTTAATTGGCTCAAATCAGGTATAACAGTTGAAGAAGAAAGGGAGCAACAGAGCACAATATGAAGTGATTGTGTTATTAACTTTATCTCTTGTTTCCTACATCGAGTTTAAACTCAGTAGGATTAGAGATTTTGTTAATGGATCAACTCTGAGTGAAATATGAGAAAAAATGATGCAGGAGGAAAAGAATAGTTATGGGTTTAAACTATTGGGCCAAACAACTGAAAGAGTTGCATAACACAGCGAGAGAATTCTATATCCTAATCAGATGCATGATCTCAGTATGATATGAAGGATGAATGTTTATGCTCATGAAGAATGATTGGTGGAAAAATAGCAAAACACAGGTTTTCATGATTATCTATTTTGTTCTAACGAAGTGGTATCAGCTGACTGCTTTCAGTATACCAAGAAGCTGCGAGAGAAAATCAAAGGTGTGTCAAAAAAATCTGAGAGAAGATGATCAAATAAATGACATCATTGAACAATGACACATAGAAAAGTAGCTGAATGAAATGAAGCCACTGAAATATGAGTCAGTGAACAATTTCTTGATGAAAGTGTTGAGGAAGAAAGAAACACAAGGGGAGAAGAAGTGGCTGATGCTGATTCAGAAGAAGACACTAATGATGAAAAAGAAAGTGTCAAGTATGTGTCTACAAGGAAGCCAAAGAGCTGAGCTGAAACTGATAGACAGAATACCATTGTTTAACAGGAAGCTCTAGTTCAGACTAGAATAATGAAGTCACTACACCAGAAATCATTCCTATCTCAGGTAGAGCCGAAATGCTTTTCTTATGCTGCCGAAGATGAAAACTGGGTTTAGGCTTTGAATGAAGAGCTTGACCAGATTGAGAAGAACCAGACCTGAGAGATTGTTTCGAGGACAATAGATAAGAATTTCATCAGAACTAAATGGGTATATCTCAACAAGATGAATGACGATGTCACAGAAATTCAGAACAAAGCATGATTGGTGTGAAAAGGATACTCCCAAATAGAGGGTTTTGACGTTGAAGAGACATTAGAACCAGTAGCAAGGCTGGAGACAATCAGATTATTCATAGCCATTGCAGTGAAACATAAGTTCAAAGTGTTCTAGATGGATGTCAAATCAACATTCTTGAATGGAATTATGGAGGAAGAAGTGTATGTCGAGCAGCCAGATGGTTTTCTCATTTTGGAGGATGAGAATAAGGTTTGTCAGCTGAAGAAGGCGTTATATGGGATAAAACAAGCACCGAAAGCATTGTACTCAAGGCTATATCAGTATTTGATGAAGCTTGGTATTTAGCGTGATGGATTTGATTACAATCTATATTTCAACAACAATAGTAATCAAAGGATGATGAGTCTGGTTTATGAAGATGACATAATATTTGGTGACACAAGGAAGGAATGGAACATTCATTTCTCAATCCAAATATGACAAGGAGATGTTAAGAAGTTTTGGCATGGAAAATTCCAAGGAGATGAAAACTCTGGTTGCTACCCAGATGAAATTATCATAAGATGAGGATGGAAAGGCAGTTAATACAACAGAATATAGGAAAATTATTGGATGTTTGTTGTACTTGACTACGACAAGGCTTGATATTGTTTTTTCCACATGAAAAGTAGCGAGATATTAAAGTAATCCCAAGGAAAGTCACATGATCGTAGTGAAAAGAATACTTCGCTATATGAAGGGAAAGGTGGAATTCAGCTTGAAATATAATGAAAAATCTCAAACAGAGTTATTGGGATGTACTGATGCATACTGGTCCGGTTCAACGGATGACAGAAAATCAACATCTGGAGGTGAATTCTATCTTGGTGGACTATGTATTTCTTGGTTAAGCAAGAAGCATGATTGTATTTCATTGAGCACTGCTGAATCTGAATATATTGCGGCCACTAATTCATGCACATAGATATTATGGATAAAACATCTGTTTGAAGATATGGGAGTTGAAGTGAAGTCTCTGATCGGAATCTAGTGTGATAACTAAAGTGCTATCAATCTTAGAAAAAATCCATTTCATCACTCAAGGAAAAAGCACACTGAAATCAAATATAATTTTATCAAGGAGAAAGTGGAGCAAGGGCTTGTAAAGTTGGAGTATGTGCCTACAGAGTTCCAAGTTGCAGATATTCTGACAAAGGCCTTACCCAAGGAAGCATCCTAAAGGCATCAACTGGCTCTGGGAGTTCAGTCGATTCCCCGCACTTAAAAGCGTGTGTATTTGAACCCCCCCCCTCCCCGAGGTATGATGTGTTTTTTCCTAATGTGATGATTTGTTCTCTACTCTGTTACAAACTACAAAGGAGTGCCCTTTGGGTTTGTTGACAAAGGGGGAGAAAATAGTGATTGTTCAAGGGGGAGACAATGTAGAGATTTGATAAATAATGAATGATATGAGGAGAAGCTGATAGGTGGATCAACAATATAGGGGGAGTTGAAGCAAATTGAACGTGCTGATCTAGAGCTTGGCTGGACAACACAGAAAATAGGGCTAAAGAGGTGTTGAAGCTGTGAGAAGAAAGGGGGAGCATATTAAATCTGATGATGCTAGAAGTGATCGATCAAAGAATAGATATCACGATAGCTGAGGATCGTGATAAAAGCAGAAGAGTGGTGTTGGAGAGCAGTAAATTTATTTCCAAACCAAACATTGGTCTTCCAACAAGTCCTTCAACAATTGGTATCAGTTTAGTAATAATTGGTATCATTTTCGTGTCAACAGTGGGAGTCAGAGATGAAGTGACTCATTGATGAACTTTTCATTTACTCTTGTTTCTCATGCTGAGCATTGCTCATGTGGGCATAGAGTATGTGTTGAGTAAATCCTTGATCGCTATCAGAATCACAATGAGGCGAATGGTGGCTGAAGAATCAACGAAGTATCTTTTTATGGAAGAGTTATCAACAAACCCAAAGGGGGATATTGTTGGGAAAAAATCCCTCAAGGTGTAATTGAAGCATTTTTGTGGTGATTGTGTTTGTTGACAAAGTGGAAATCTGAGTGTTGAGTGTTGAAAAAGTAAAACAATGACATAAAAATTTGTTTAAAAATAGGATTTAATGATGGAATGTCGAGTTCAAGAGCTGAGGTCAACAATCCATGTTTTATTCAAGAATGTCGACAAAAGGAATGGATGATCTGGAGGCGGTATAAAAGAACAGATACAAGGTGGCGCCATTTTCCAGTGTTTTCCAAATTGTTGGGCTTGAAAATTGACAAATAAAGAAAAGTGTTTTTGGAAAAGGGACTTGCACGCCGAGGACTTGGAGTATAGGAAACTTGCGTGCCGGATGTTTTTCAAGACCAGAAGATCAAAATATGGAAAAGGAGACAGGTTCGCGCATGTTTGGGAGTTGGTCGCGCAAGTTTCTAGGAGGACAGAAGACTTGCGTGCCGAGACTGGGTCACACAGGTGACTTGCGCGCCATCACGTAGGGTGGTCAATTTGCATATAAATACTAGACCAAACCTCTTCATTCTTTACCGAAGTTCAACACTTTGATGATTTAGAGCTCCCGTCGCGCATGTGTGGTGGTCGCGCAGGTGGTGGTGTGTCGTGCAAGTGGGATTTGCGTGCCAGTATTGGAAGTTGCGCGCCAGGTGTTAGTTGCGCACCAATATTGGTTTGGGCATAAAAGGAAGAGAGTCGCGCATGTTTGGAGCTGAGGAAGCGTGAGTCCCACAATTGTATGAGGAGGAATTGCACGCCTGTTGTGAATTCCGCTCCGATACTTGCACGCCAAGATTGACTTGCACGCCAAGTAAGGATTATTTCTAGCAGTGATTTTCGTGCTACGTGGAAGCTGGATGTTTTCCCGATACCTTCGGTGCAAAGAGATGTTCATCTACGGGTGAAAGTTTTACTTCAACAGAGCATCTACATACAGAAGAATATGAATTATTTCATTCAAATGAAGAGACCTACAGGTCTATAAACTATGAGTGTATCCTTTCCAGAGCAGTGAGAAAAGGAAGAGGATGAAGGCTATCCTCTCCACCGGCAGTGAGCCATAGAGAGAGAGAAAGAGGGAGTGACCCTTGGGAAAGTAGTCAGCTAACCCTAAACATTGTAAAGGAAGTGAGCCTGGGAATAGATGTGATATAGCCCTAACTTTGTATCCACATCTATTAAAGAATAGTGGAATTTGGTACGACCGACAACTTGTCGGCGTATGCTCCTTGGACGTAGCCTAGTAAGGGCGAACTAAGTAAAAATCTCTGTGTCTGCTTGTTTGTTTCTCTGCATTGCATTCAAATCATCATTATTAGATAAAGATGTAAAGAAGTGATCATATTTTTCACACAAGAGAATACAAAGTGACCCTTGTAATAAAGAGGTCAAGATCAAGTGGGGTAGGAAGAACTTTGAAAAATAATACCCATACCCTGATTCACCCCCCCTCTCAGGGTATATAGGCCCCTATTGATTCTAACAATTCTAATAAATTTAATGTTTTAAGAGAAAGATAATTACATTAATACGGATATGATATGACCATCTCTTCCTTGAGAATATAATTTTTATAATAAAATCATGTTCTTTGGAAAAATAAATTCAATTCAAGTAAAATTTTAAAAACATATAATGGAAAAGTGTTTTATTTTTAAATCTATTAGAACGTTTAGTATAAGATAAATATTATTAGATTTTTAGGGTGGAAGGGAAGTCTATTACCGACATATACATTAAAAAATAAATTAGAATTTTTTTAATGAAAGATGAAACATCTTATTATGAAAACATCACAATTATTCTATTGAAATAATTTTAAAATTTAATGTATAAAAATGTTCCTAACAAATCATTTGAGCAATTAAAAATATTTTTTTAAAAAGAATTTTGAAAATTATTGACATGGAATAGAAATCTAACTGATTAAATGATAAATAAAATCTCAGTTTTAAAAATTTGTTTTATTGTATATGATATCATAGAGATGAAAAGTTAGAATAAAATATGGAAAATACATATGTTATAATAGGATATTTAAATTAAAGGTTCTTTTGAAGGATACATTTTATAATTCTTTCAATGAAAATATTATCAATCCCAAAAAATGTTATAATGTAAAAATAATTATTTCCACTTTTATAACATTTATATTGGACCCCCTTAAGATAATAAATAATAATTTGAAACATTAATCATCATGAAAAAATTTATTCATGTTATATATATCCACAAGGCTGCATATAAACCATATAAAATTAAATAGGGTCATAATATAGAATATGACTCAATTGAGTGAAAATTTAGATGAAAATCCCATACATAGTGCTTCCCTTTAATTGAACGTGATTTACCCACATGTATAATTTATTTAGTCATGTAATTAATTTTTTACGAAATAATATTCTGGTGTATAATATCATATATGATCATCTTATAGTATCCAACCACCAATTCATTAATAATATTTCATTGTTATTATTTTTCGGTAGACAACTGCATCATTTTCTTATGCATGTTGTATAGTGGATATTCTAGTTTTGTATCATATTATATAGATAGATAATATTCATAATTATATTAATTTTATAAATATTTTTTTTTCATTATATGCCTTTTTTAAATTTAATCATAAAATTTAGACATAGAAAATTAATCACACTTCTTCATAGAGACGATAGTTCATATATACACACAAATTCCATTATAATTAATTAATAGTTGAATGGTAAAGGAATAGTATGATATATTAATTTTATAGAATTAATATAATGTAATATTTTTAATATATATTCATTATTTACATCATTATGACTATCAATGTTAGTTAGTGATGGGAAAAAAATTATATTGTTTTACAAGGCGGTAGATAGTAATACAAATGGGTGATGGGTTCATTTCACATTTGATAGAGAATAACATAGATTAATACTATTACATCAACATAATATCCATTCAGTATATGGTAAATTCTATTGTTAATGTGTTGGATGTTTTAATACAAAATTTATGGAGGTAAAGAAAGATGTAAAATAGTATGAACATTGTCAAGAAAATTAGATTCACATAGAAGAACAACCTTTGGATCTATTATTAAGGACTCTAGGTTTGGGGTTTTGGGATGATAAAAACCACTAGAATTTGGAAAGGAATTTTGAAAGAGATTTGGTAGAGTTTTGTTGTTCTAATTATCTTGATATCTATTAATATTTAAGGGGAGTAGTTCCCTTTTATAAATGGGGGGAGTGTAATTTTTTAAAACACACCAAACTATTAATAATTTGATGTCACTCTCCACAGAGTGAAAAAAAATTTATAAATAATAGAATATAATTTGTATAAAAAAATATAATCCTTCATAAAAAATGTTTTTTAAATAGGTAATTTTCTTTACCAATAAGGCCACTTACTTCTTCCATTTTATTTTTTACATTGGGAAATTATATTGTACAATTAGTAAATCTCCATTTAATCATAAAAATGATCCTTAATAAATAATATTTAACCAATAATTCAAAATATGAAATCAGTTTTATCATATAATAATACTAGGTGATTGGATAATTAATATTGATAGAAGTTAATGTTACACATGAAACCTCATTTTAAACAACACCATTGTAATTATTTTTTGACTATTTATACTATTATCTATGACCAAAATCATTTTTTACTAAATACCAAATATTAATTATTATGATTCAAAATAATAAATCCATTTTATGAAATTTAGTTAAAATTATTGGATGAATTCAATGTAAAATTATATCTATAATCATGATGAAAAATTTCTTTTTGACAAATTCATTTTTAATCATAGGATGATATTACATTAACTATATGAAAAATAGTACTTACAAAATAGATTTAAATTATTCTAATTATATATATTATATCTAAAATTTACATATCTAATTTGTACTTATTTATTATTTTAAATAATTAAAATGGGTAGATGTATGCTTCAAAAAAATAGTTGTCCTCAAAATTTCCATTTTTACCTCCAAATGTTCATATAATTATTTATATCTTATTAATAGTAAATATGTTTTTAATTGTTTATATTATAACACAATATTTCTAATAAAAGGTGGAATAATTAAATACTAAAATTTAAATTATTTATATATTCTTAATTTTATGTGAAAATATAAAAATTCATTCTATGATTTTTGGACCAAATTAGTTCAAAATCAATTTTTTCCAAAAAAATATTTAATTTAATTAAAATGAATAATATAAAATATATTAAAAATATTTATTTATTATTAATTTATTTTTGAATTATTATAGTTGGGGATTCTGTTTTACCATAGTTATTAATATTTTCCCACTGAATTAGTGGTTTATAATGGATCAACCGATCAAATAATTGTTATCTGTTTATATGAATTCCACAATATCTTGAAAACTATTAACAATCTGACATTGCTTTATCCATGGAAAGTAACACCATATTAATAAAAAAAATGTAATTTTACCAATAAAAAACTATATAGAGAAGTAATAAATAAGTAAAACTTATATATTTTCCCTAAGAAAAGTAAAAAACCTAACATATTATTGTTAGAGATGAAAATAAAATTAAATATAGACTAGAAAATATTATACTGAAAATACCAATTCCATTTTGAAATCACATATTTGAAAATAAAATTTTTTATAGAATACCATAGTTATTTTTTTTAAATTAACCATTAAATATTTAATGAAAATAATATCCATAGAATTAGAAAAGGTATGTGTTTCCATAAATGTTAAAATATAATTTCATTAAAAACAATGTTAAAAATGACAATATTTATTAAATTATAGGAATATTCCTTTTGAAGAATATTTATAGAAATTTAATCCTAAGTTAAAATATCTGTCATAAATGCTTTTAAAGAACATAAATATTCATCAAATATTTGAAATAAAATTTAAATATTAAAGAATAATATTTCTGATGGAATTTAACAAAATATCAGTTTGGTTTTATATATTTTTTTATGAAATTTTAGTTAGTAGGTTTATGAAAATTAAATAAAAACAAGTAATATAGGAAACTAATAATTGTTGAATAAAATAAATAATAATTTTTTTTGGATATACTACATAATTCTATCATAATAAATTTAAGCGTAAAAATCCAAGTAAAATGGTATTGTAACATTTAATATTATTTCTCTGGTAACATTAGAGTCATAATTCCCCTAATAATTTAAAATAAAACAAAAAATTAAATAACATAAATATATGTATATTAATTATAAAACATATAAATAGAGAATTAGATACACATCTTAAAATAATATAGGTTTATAAAATAAAATATATACCATAGAAGACAATTTTAGACGACAAAATAACACAACATTCGTACCATTATAATAAAACACCATTGGAGAAATTAATTTAATTTTTAAATTTAAATGACATTAATTAATATGTATTCATAATATAACATATGAATAGGGGTAGTATATAAAATAAAAAAAATATAGTTTCATAACATCAAACATTTTTCAATAAAATAATATTGAGATGAAGAACCCTTACCTTAAGACTGACGTGATTCATAACCTCTCCAACCTCATGTATAATAAATTTATATTTATAATTATAAATTTATATAACCATTATAAGAATTATTATGTCATATATGTTCAACTTATAACATGTAAACAACCATTTATTTAAAATTTATTATCAAAACCTTAATTTATGGATGATAATTGTTTCATTTTTAATGTACGATTCAATTTATTAGATATGGTTCTTTCAAATTGATCTTTGGAAAACAATCTCCAAAATATTAATCATTTCATAATTAATATATTTAATTATTATATAAATTTTTTTAACGATTCATATTATGTTGTGATAGAAAATTAATTACACCACTTCAAGGAGAAGATACACCACATATACGCGAGAGCGATGATTCCACTTTGATATAAATGGAATGAAATTAAGGTACCAAATAATTCACCTTTTTATAATGAATATATTATCTTAAGCATCATATATTTTCTTCAACTCAGACCTTATTACTATCTATGTAAATAGAAAATGAAATGGAATAACATATTACCATGAAGGTGCTAGTCCACATGTACACTTGAACGACATTATCTTCTTCCAACAGATGGATTGGTAAGAAGGTATATAAGATTTTATATTACATCAAGAATAATTAAATAATAAATATAATATATAAACATATAATAAATCATAACAAACATCCATAAATTATGGTGATGGAAAATAAATCATAAACACTTATAGAGGTAGTTGTCACAAGTATGCACAACCAGTAATTTAATTTATCAATTGATTGAAAGGAGGTGTGAACTGGGTATGAAATTATAATAATAACATAAATTTATATTTATTATACATCATTTATCATTATTTTTTGGATTAATTTTTTTAGAAGAAATTTAAGAAGAAATATATTTAAAATAGATTAGTTATTATTTATACCTCTTTAATGAGTGGCCTCCATTGGCATACACCAAAAGCCCTTATACAGTGGACTTATATGAAGAAAATATAATCTAATGTTAAAGTATAGAATACATTAATGTTTTGGGTTATTTACTATTACATTAGGATGAATAATAATTTTTGAATAATATAGGATTATTAATTCCCTTTTATAAGTGAAGGGAAGGATACATATGAAATTACATAACTGATTTCAAAAATATATGGCCACATTCATGTTACAATGGATTTAAATTGCAGTGAAATACATGGTATGATGATATAAGGGCTTAAAATCTTCATCCTATATTAATTATTTATATTATGTTTCATTATTTCACTTATCTATAATTTTAACACCTGGGTAAACCTGTATTAACCTTAAATGTGGAAAAAAATTAACTACTTTTATGATTATATATGGTCGGATGATAAGTTGATACTAACAAATTTTATTAATTCTAATTATTGAAAAATTTTAAATCATTTTAAAATATTAAATCTATAATTGTTTTATAAATACTCAACTTAATAAATTCCAAAAAAAATGAAAACCTTTTTTATGAAAAATGCCTTTTTAAGCACAAAATTGAATTCATTTTCATTTCTCACCTAGTTAAAATTATAAAATGAATAATAAACTATTTTTTTTGAATATATAATATAAAAATTATACTAAAAACAATCATGAATTGTTTTTTAGTTATTTAATTAAATAAAATCCATTGAGATTATAAAAATAGTTTCCACAAAAATGTGTTCTTAAGTACAAAAACAAAATATATTTCAGAAGGAAGTATAATTTTGATTATAATGTATTTAATTGTATTATTTATTAATAATGGAATATAATTTTAGTCTAATGTAGGATTCAAAACTTAATTTTACTTCTAACTTATTGATTGATTGAAAATAATTAAAATTTATACAAAAAATTGTTTTTATGTATTTTCTTTAAGTAAATAATTTTTATGAATAATAATAAAATTGACCCTAAACTATTATTCAAATTCATATTTCAAAAATTATATTCAAATAATAAAATAATATATTTTTTTAAAATATTCTTCCATCACACAAAACGTAATAATGATTATTTCTTAAAAAAATAGATTTTTGAAGCATACAATTACAATAAAAATGGGTAGAAATTTATAATGAATCAATTAAAAAATTTATAGTATATATACACATTATAAATATTAATCGTAATTTTTTTTAATTTTATTCATACTACTAAATGAATTATTTTTTTACTATAATAAAATTTTAATAATATTTATATTGTATATCACAGTTCACTTAAATCTCGTCGTTGCTTTTAATGTATGCTAGTGGGCATAAAATAAATTGATAATAATTTTTTGGGGACTTATAAATATGTTTTGTGATTAAAAAAATATTTAAATAAGAAAATATTTTCATGGTTAGATGCTTAAAACAAGTTCCATTAAAATTAAATATTTTATCTCATTCAATCATAACTGGTTTAAAATGTTTTATATTCATATTAACTATTTTGAATATCAAATATAGATTGAATATAAATTCAAGTTAAAAAATATTATTCCATATACCTCTAAATGCATTATATAACACATCCATATTAATTATGTGTAATTATAAGTGGTACACTATTAAAATATTCAATTTCAAATAAATAATGTCATGTTAAAAAAAATAATTCTTAAATGTTCCTTTAATAATAAGAAAAAATTATTACATTGACAAATAATATAATATGACCAATATATAATATTTGATTATGGTGGATTGGGTTACTATATTTTTTTAAAAAATAATATCACCCCACATCATGTTTATGTTTTATAAACGTTTCATTAATTTTTATAGACATGATATTTTTATTTCTCATACTAAATGGTCCAAAATTACAACATATATCCTTCACTATAAATATTATTATAATAGTCTAATATCATTTTAAAATTACAAGATACGTAATTATTAATAATGTAAATCTATTAGAGTAATGTAATATATTAATTACGTGAATTTAACTCAACTGGAAAAATAAAAAATGATTGAATTTTATTGGATTTTTTGTATTCAAATTCTTCTATACTACCAATTTGGATATCCACATAAATAATAAATTATCTTCTTACAAATTTAATAGGGTAAGAATATTTAGAATCTAAAACATTCCTCACTAATGAATATAATTATATGATTTTTAAAAAATATCGGTCATCTAGCTCGTTTGTACGATGATTCAAAACATTTATTTTTAGATCATCTTCAATTCAAGAGTCACCTAAAACGTAATATCATTAATAGATTCCGACATCAAGAATAAGTTATACTATTACCAATTATAATATTATATGTGATCTCAATGTAACATTATTGATTAATATCAATCCACTTACTATATAACAAATTTATATCCATTGAATATATATTATATAAAATCCTATTTTGATATTCATAGAAATTACTTTTTTCACAACGTAAATAATACCACATTGAGTTAAAAAATAAATACATTACTGTAGTATAATTATATATATTTTTATTTATTTTATAATGATTAAAATACTTTATATATCAATATGAATTAATGTTATTCTCTAAATTAATAAAATATAAAAATTTGATTTGATGCCCCAAAATAAACATAAAATTTAATTCCATAATGTAGTAAAAATAGAATTAGGTTAATTTTAAATCTATTAATCATGAAATAAAAGGATATATATTTATATATTATTTATGGATCTAAAAAAATTAATGACCCTACTTGTTATAACTAAAATTAGTTGATTGTTACATGAATATTCGAGGATAAACCCATCCAGAATACTCTTATAGACCCATGAATATATTAAATTGTGATTCATTATTATTAATATTATTTCATATTTTCTATTTTATTATCTTATAATATATTATTACAATGTTTATATATAATTTTAATATAATATTTTATAAATTTTTTAATGGAGTCAACTATAAATCTTACTGCCTAACTATTTCATCCTGAGAAATTGTGAAGACACTATTTGATATTCTTTATCTTTATGATATATCATTATTTAATCAATAATGTCATAATGATTGTGATTATAATATAAGGAAGTAATTATATTAATATCAAATTCATAGAAATCATAATAATATATAGTTTTTGATATGTACATATAATATTTCTACGGATTTTTTTGTAAAATTATAAAAAATAAGAGTTTATGTTATTTACCATCATATTATTATAACCCAATAAAATTTAGTTTTTTTAAACTACAATTCATATTAGAGTAGCAATAGAAATTTTAATTATTGAAAATAGTTATTATTATTTTTTCAAATAAGTAAAATCTTTTGAATCACTACATTCATATTATATATCTTTATCATGATTAGTAAACAAAATATATATTATCCAATATGAAATACTATGATGGAAAAATATGTAATAATATATATCATTAAACTAAAAAAAATTTTCTTCATAATAAACTAAGGAATCAATATATGTCATATAGGGACCCTTTCCTTTTACACATATTATTAAATGATTTTAATAATAATTAAACATTAAATTACATGCCAATAATCATAAATTCTAGTGTCTTTGCATGCTTAATTTTAAAAAATTCCAAACATGGAAATATAAAAAAACATGTATATCTAATAATTCATAATGTTCTCCTAAATTAAATTGGGATGCTATAACTGCATAGAATGAATTGGGAAATAAATAAACAAAAGGGATGTGCTAAAACAACGAGTAATAGTATAAACATGGGAATAATGCAGAGCACATGGGTTGAAAGGCATAACATGATGACATAAAGAGGCATGTAACATGAATAAAAATAAGGAGGCACAAAATTTAGATCATTTGGACATGTAATCATGCAATCATAGGAATGTTTAAACAACACACAACATGACATAAGAATAAGTTGACACTAATTTCTATGATCATTACACATGGCAGAAAAAGTCTCATAAAGGAATCAGATTCACTCCCTATCCCAAAATGACATCTCATGAGACTATACATTACCTAATTAATTGAAGTTCTATATAGATTCACCAATCATAACATGTTCTGGAATATGTGTTCCATATGAATAATAATACACATGAAATAAATATATGGGTTACCCATGGGAAAGAATGAGTAAAGAAATAATGTCATAAGGAAAAACAAATTAGAATATCGTTAATTTTTACCTGAAATAATGGATTTAAACCATACATGGAAATTAATAATGTAACATATTCATAGATCATGATAAGTGATTTCAAGATGAATCTAAAACATGTAAAAATAACATTTAAGAAACTTTATAATTAAACCATTTCAGTGAGGTTTATGGGAAATATTGTATATTCTTTAAAATGATAATATTATAATTGTCTATAGAAAACCCAAAATGTACCAAGAAATATTATCATGATAAAATGATTTATTTTAGAAAATCAATGATAACATATAAAATTAAATTGAGAACATGAAAATGTGTACAAAATCGGGAAGACCTATTTAATTAGGTTCTCATATTAGGAAGAATACACTTGGGAACCATTATAAAATATGTATTTATCCATAAAATAACAAGAAAATAATATGGATACATGATTATTTAAAATATAAATTTAATTTAGTAGAATTATATTAAAATAAAAAATATTTACATTAGGGTAAATAGAGAGAAAGCATAACCCAAAATGAAAATATTCATTCAGAAGGAATCCCTTAATTTTTTTAGAAAGTGTCATAAACTTGATATTATGTGAAGGATAATCAAATTAAATTGATTAATTAATTAATTTAGATCATTATATTCCTGATTTTTATTTATTATATTTTTATTATGTTTATTTATTACCATATTGATGAGTTATACGATACAATGATATTGTTCAAGAGTTCTTGTTTCCTTGGTTTTCATGAATCAATTTTCTGGTATACATATATAGAAAATCATTTCATATGAGAATGGTTGTCCAAAATTTAAGTTAAATGTTCGTAATTAAAATAAAATAGAAAAAATGGCTATATAATTTATTTGATTATATGATATGAGGATGAAGCATTCGATAAAACATTAATGATGTTGATTTGGATTAATTTGGATGTTTTTCAGTCATCACAATGAAGTTTTATTTTTATATTTAATATCGTGTATATATAATATTTATTAAATAGTAAATATGTTTTAATGTATAAATTATAATCTATTTTATCCATAATAATGGTTTTATGAGTAGTATTGAAGATGTTAATGGAAATTGAAAACACCGTCATCGTTGAATGTGATAAATTAACACATCACAAATGATGTTTAATTTTTACTTCAAAAGGAGAGGGGAACATAAATTTTGATTAATTTTTTCATTAAAATGATAAAATTATAGGATATATAAGGAACTATTTTTTCATGCAACTTGAATAATGGGAGGTGATGAAAGAATAATAAAATAAAACCAATTGAAAAAAAATTAACTGAAATTTAAAGATGGGTTTACGTCATTAATTTCTCCTCATTGAGAGCCTACATAGGAAAAGTGGTTTGGTATTTTTTTGAGACCAAGTGATCCAATATTTTAGGTGGGACTTGGGAAGAGGAGTAGGTAGAATTTTGACAAGCCTTAAAGCTTAAAACGTTTGAGGAGAGGGGCGGTGAGAAGTAGAATTTATAGGGGAGTAGAGGGGTCATTTATCATTATTTTATTCGTTATTTTATTCATTATTTTATTATTTTTCCTCTATACAATTAGTTTTTTATAATTATCACTAAATAAATTAAAATAATGAAAGATAGTTTTAGATTATGGGCTTAAATCATCCATACAACATATTTGAGTCAATAAGTCATGTATTTTTCTTTTGTCAAAAAATTATATTTTACTGTTCTCCAAATATTCAAGTATCCCAAATATTCACCCAAACAACTTATCAATGTGTAGAATTGAAAATTTATCTTTATTTTAATAAAATTAATTATATAATTATGAGAAATTTAATTGGTAATTAAAATCACCATTTACCTGAAAAAACTAATTTTAAAATTTAAACTCATTTGACCCCACTTTAATAACTAAATAAGGTCTCAAAAAATTGTCTTATAGTAATTAGGAAAAAATATTAATTTATGAATATATTTTAATGCAATAATTTTTCTTTTAAATCAATATAATTTTGATAAAATTAAAAATAAGAATTTATGTTTAATAAAAAAATCAATACTTAGATAATAATTTCCAAAAAAAATTATACATTTATACTATGGTATAATTATGTCATATATTCATTTATAATATTCCTAAATTTTTATTCTACTTTCATCTGTTAGTTTGTTGTTTTATTATTAGGTTCACTATCTATTTGATTCATACTAATATTCCAAAGGTCAAGTTAATATTCCATTGGTATAAGTTCCTTATCTTCTATAAATATATCATATTTCATTAATTATCCATTTATAAAGATTTAATTGTGTTCTCCATGTAATTTTATGTGATTTATACTATATGAAATTTTAATAATATGGGAATTTCCATTGATAGAATTTTGGGGTGTTACATTCTTTCCCTTTATGAAATTCCTCCCCAGAAATTTAGTTCCACATACTCTAGTGAAAAAATGAGGGTACTTCTCCTTCATTGCTTCCAGTAGTTGCCATATTTCCTTTTCATACCTATGGTAATGATGTATTACTTTGAGAAAGCTAGTAGTCTTGTTGCATATAAGAATATATCTACTATCCAATATCTTCATTGGATTATACACATAAGAGATATCATATTACAACTATACCAGCCTAGAATTTAGTATATGTGATGGATCAAGTATGTACATCATCAAGAGGGATACATGGAATACATCATGTACATAATACTTCATGGATGAATGTGGTAATCGATATACCATAGCACTAACACGATCATGAATCTAGAAAGGGTCAATGTACCAGGGACATAGATTTTATTTCTTCCTAAATCACAAAATCCACTTATGTTGAGAAATTTGGAGGAATAACATGTCTCTAACTATAAACTCCAGGCCATGTTTTCAATTGTTTTCATGGCTATTCTTTAGACATAGGGATTCCTTGATAAGCTACTGAATAGGTTTCACCTTTTCCACCATTAATTTAACCATTTCAGGTCCTAATAACTTACATTCACCAACCTTATCGCAACAAGATAGTTTTCTATATCATTACCTATAAAGGGCTTTATATAGAGTCAATTGGATAGTCATGTGGAAACTGTTGTTGTAAGAGAACTTAACTAGAGGTATATAATGGTCCCATCATCTCTTAACATCCATAGAACATGATCTCAACATTCCTTCTAATGTTTTAATAGTTTGGTTATGTTGGACATCCTTTTGAGGATGATAGTCCATACATATGTTTAGATCCATGTTTAGAGCATGTTAAAGACTTTCCCAAAACATGGAGGTTAACTTCAGATCTTGAATAAATAAAATTGATTGTTTTACACCATGAAGCCTTACAACTTTACTTCTGTATATCTGTGTAGATTAATCCAATATGTATTCTTATCAAATTAAGATAAAGTGATATGTCTCTATATGATGATCTACAACAACCCATATAGCATTGTTTCCTCTAGAAGTCTTTGGACGCCTAGGGAGAATGTCCATGGTGATTTTAACACTTCCACATTGGTATGGCTAATAGGTGAATCATCCCCTTAGAATTTTTCCTGTCATCCTTCAGTTTTTTTTCATATGAAACACTTTTATGTATATTTAGAAATCTTATTTTTTATAGTGTCCCACTAATAGTTTTAATAGTGATCTTGATTTATCTTGGTGCTCCCACGGGGAATAGAGAAGGTTGAGCTATGTGAATCATTAGAAATAACATTCATTATCTCTGAATTGGATGATAATGATTATTGGGACCAAAATATTATGACTTCATACTCATCAATATTTAACTCAGAGGATTTCCCATTTCTAATAATATACATACTTTTCTAAAAATACCCATCTTTCCGTTGAGCATAATTTTTTTTCACCACATGTGATGGTTGAGTAGAAATTTTAGAATGGATTGATTATTATCCTTCCTTAATGATTCCCATGTACTTACCTTTCAAATAAAATAATGTTGTATCCTTATAAATTCTTCTCATTGATAATTATACCTTATATTTAATACATAGAGCATTTTTTACCTTATTTTATTTATTAGGATTGTAGTGGATTGAGCAGTCATAATCCATGATGATCTTAGACCATCTTTGATGTTGAATATTACTTTCCTTATTTGTGAATATATATTTTAGGAACATATGATCAGTATATACCTCAAACTTCTCCCCATTGAGATAATTTCACCTTATTTTAAATGGAATTATCACAACTGCCAACTCTATATCCTACACAGGATAGTTTTTCTCATTAACATTCAACAACCCTGAGGCATAGTCTATCACATTATAAATTTTCAATAGTAAATTACCTAATAAATTCTTTGAATCATCATTGTATACCACAAATTATTACCCACATGTTGGTAGTGTGAGAATTGGTGAAGTGATTAACCACTTTTTAAACTCTTCGAATTAGTCTTCACATTCATCCATCCAACGGCCCGAAAGCCTTCAAATTTTTATTTTAAACATAACCCCCTTTTAAGGGATGAAGGGGGAAACCCGAACAGACATCAAGGACATAGGAAAATTACAACCCAAAGGTTAGGATATACAACCCAACCTGACAACATGAAGTTACCCCTCCCCAACATTTGAACATGAAAATACCTCCACCATCATATCGCTGTACAGTAAGCCATTATCCCGTGTAAAAGAAAATTCCCAATTCGATGGCTGAATCCATACCCTCTAAAAATCCAAATCCATAAAGCACTGCAAAGATGAAAGAAAAGCTCTGAAACCTCCTCAAGGATTTCACCATGACGTTGGGCATGGGTGCATCTCCATTCCAACAGACCTCAAAAGAACCATTGCAGACAAACCATCTTCAAAAGTGAAATGAGAAACACTATGAGAAATCAAAGCCATAAACTAGCCGACCCATATGGCACCTCCAACACCACACACAGCAACCCGAAGAGGACGAAAACCCCGAAAAGAAAATATGAATCTTCATCACCCAGGACTGGAAGACCCAACAACACCAAAATGGAGTGTCTCCGTGGAGGGGTTCTGATCTGATTAGAGACACCAGCTCCGCTTTGGGCATGAAGCCAGTCATATCCAGACTCCAGAAGAACCCTCACCAGATTCCAAACCGGTCGAACCATAGGAAGAAAAGGCACCAGCAAGGAAGAGATTCACCTATACCAGAAACACCACAAGAGCACCATCCATACCAAAACATTCAAACCATGAAGAAGAAATTCCACAACCTCAATATCCAAAACCCCATAGTCAAAAAAGGACTGAAACCTCCCCCATCCGAGCTGTGCTAAAGAAGAAGCCAAAAACCCTTCTAAAAAAGCAGATGAGCCGAGGCGCACCGGCTCCATCGCGGACCTCGCCAAATCCAAACCTTTACCAAGGCCGACGCCTGAGCTTAGAGTCACACCAGAACCGACGCCAAGCCGGACGAATCCGATGCCATGAAAATCACACCAGACCTTCAACGAACATAAATCGTGCCAGATCTGAAGAAAAAAAACTATGCACTGGACATCCAACTCTAGATCGAGGACTGTACTGGGATAGAGAAGCCATGTTCGGAGCGAAGGCAGGCCGTTGACACCGAAACGTGCTAGAGACAGCCAGATTCACACCTGGACATGCTAAAGCCGACGCCGAGCACCGCTAAGACCAAGATGAGATCGCCACCGAGCACATCTTAGATCAATAAGACGACGACATCGAACTCCAAGCCACACCGAAGGTGGGAGGAGGAAACGCCCGAGAGGAAACCCTAGAAGCACAGACGAAGAAGAAGACCCACCCTCCGAGGATTTTCTAAGAAGGACTTCCCCTCAACTATACTCAATCAGTCTTTACATTCACTGGTCCAAACAATCATCACTTCTTTCTGAGTCATCTTGGTTAATGGGATTGAAAATTGGGATATATTCTTCATAAATATTTGGTAATATTAATATAGAACAAGGAAACAATATTTCTATGATTTTTATGTTGTCTTAGGAAAATATTTTATTTCATTTGTCTTGAAAAGTTCGACATATATTCCCTTTATAATGATTACATTCCCCATGTATGACACTTCCTCCATCCAAAACTCACATTTATTTTAACTTTCATAATGTTTCTCCCTTCAAAATGTCTTCATCACAGTATTTAAATGCTCCTCATGTTCCTCATTGATCGTGGAGGGTATCGGAATATCATCGATAAGGACTACCACATATTTTTCAAGGTAATATCATAAGACTCTATTTATTATGTACATGCATATTTATAGAAAATTAGTGATTCTGAAAGAAATACAAATGAAATTATAGCACCCATACCTTTTTCAAAAGCCATTCTTGGAAATATCATTTTTCTTCACCTTTAATTGTTGATATCCTGATCGAAGGTCCACCATAGTGAAATAACTGGCCCCATGTAGCTATCCAAAAAATTCATCTATCTATGTAATGGGATTATTGTTATTTATCTTGATTTTAATGATATCATGATAATCAATGAAGAAGTTAATTGATCCATCCTTCTTCTTGAAAAAGATGACTAGTGCACACCAAGGTGGTGCATTGGTAATATAAAAACCTTATATAATTTATACAATTACTGCTCCATTAGTTCTTATAGATCAATGGTGTCTATTCTATAAGGTTTTATTGGTGTTGGTAGATATCAAATAATATGTTCAATTGGGAACTCAAAAAATCCATCAGGAGGAAGACCATCATGCTCTTCAGGGAACACATTAGTGTATTCCTTCTCAATGGGAATGTCTTAGAGAATGATTCTCACATTTTTTTCAATTACTTGAGCTAGATATTTTTTGTCACCAGGAAATAATATCCACAATTGAGATGAGGATTCTAATAGAGATTCATCCTTCTCAATACACATATACAAATGTTCACAATTCTTCGAGATGTTTATTGTGATCTCCATTTTAAGACCATTGATGTTGTATATCAATAAATATAGAAAATCTATTCTCAATATAGAATAAAAGTCCACTGGAGAAGTAAGATGAGATTTTATAGGAGGATAATTCTAAAAAAATTAACTAAGGTGGAGTTATATATTTTGGATGAAATAATTTTACCGTTTTTTATTCTCAAAGATAAATGAACCTCTATATTTTTAGGTGGTATTTTAATAGTTATACTAAACTTGCATGATATGAAAAAGTTAATATAAATAGAATCAAATAGCATGTTTTATATTCTTGAAGGAATAACTTGTGTACCTATCACCACATCATTTTTGGGGTTCACCTTAGTAGTAGTGATAACATATGTTCTTACCTAAAACCAAGGAGGTTGTTGTTATTGATTTCATCCAATAACACTTTTCTTCGGGAAATAAATTACATAATTCCCATGTTCTATGTAGTTGAAACACAACATTATATGTCGTGTTTTTATTTAAAACTTCCTTTCCTATTCCACATTTATGAGATTCATTATATCCCTTCAGTAGTTATTATCCAAATTCCCCTCTCATCAACATTTTTAGAATCCATTTGTTCTCTTTGAAGAAGTACTCAGGATGGTTCTTCTCACAATTCTCAAATTTGGGATGATGGTGATTATTTATAAAATTGTATATATCTATTTCTCCACCCATTTTAAATTTCATTTTCATCATTTTTTCAATGGCCCCACAAGACCACTGAGAGTCTCTGATCTCTATTTCAACCTTAATGGAATAATGGGAAATCTACTCTCAAATTTTGATGGCATATATCATCGATGCTTTTTATAGACCCACCTTTAGTTGGATTAAGAAGGGGTCCAACTTTTTTTAGTGGGAATGGAAATTTAAGATCTATATCTTGAAAGCATTGTAATATTTTTCTCATATTCCTCAATTGAATCTTCTTACTTTTTCTTTATTCTTAGGAACTCCCTTTCTATATTATGACTGAGGGTTCGGGGAAAATATTTATTGAAAAATATTTTCATGAAATATTCCTATTAAATGGATTCAATTTTCTACTTGGAAATTTTGTTCTTAATAAATTTCCACCACTGATCAGCTTCACTATCCAAAACATAGAATACCCTTACCACTTTCTCTACTTTTGAGCACTGGAGGATAGAGAATATCTTTTTAGTGGAGTTAATTCATTCTTATATGATGAATAGTTTAGAATATATACTTAAATGGGTGGCCTCTTATAGGAAGTATGCAATGGAAGAATTATATTTCATTACAGAATGAGTGCCTTCCACAAAATTAAATTAATTATTTAAAACTTGATCCATTTAGGAAGGTACTGTCATGATGTTTTCAACACCCATTCCCATCATATTAGGTATATCATTTGGGAAATCATCACATTACCTATTAAATTGATTACTGGAATGGGTTCTATGATTTCAAGACACTCCCAAAGAAAAATAAATTTCTATTAGGGGGTCTGGAATAATTAGATAATAATTATATAATAAAGAAAAATTGAACATTAAAGGACAAAATTGTAAATTATATTTATATCCAAAGTTATGATACTATACAATTCAATCTTGGATTTCGATGGGGATAGAATTATGCCAATTCTTATTATTAAATTTCTCCATTAATAATATTAAAATATAACTAAACCTTTCTCAAATATAAGCTATAGAAACCCTATCCTTTAAAAAATATTATTAAATTATTTAATTGTAATTAAACACCACATTAGTAGCCAAGTATCATAAATTGTACTTTCATTAGATGATTAGGTATAAATAACTGAAAAAATGGATATATAATAAAATATCTATATTTAATAATATATAAATATCTTTTAACCTCAATTTGATCCCCCACATATACATAAGACTACATAGGGAACACTTGAAGAAAAGAGACGATCTAAAAACCCTAGTAAGGGCATAAACATAAGAATAAAGAAAATTACATGGGTTAGAAGGCCGGACGTGATGACATAAAATGAATGGAACATGAATATTAATTATGAAACATAAAATTTATATCATGGTGGAATTTAATCCTAGAATAATTTTAAGGTGGAAAAAACACCCAACTCAACATAATCATGATTCATGGCTAATTTCCATGACCATTGCACATGGAGGACAAAGTCCCATACAAGAACCAGGTTCACTTTGTGTCCCAATATGACATCTCATCAGACAAAACATTACCCAAAGCATTAAAGTTATATCTAGGATCACATATCCTTAATGTTTCTTGAATATGTGATCAATATGAAGATTCATACATATGGTATAAACATAAGGGTTATCAATAGAAAGGAATGATCATCAAAATAATGTCGTAAGAAAAAAAAAATGGGAATATCATAATATTGTCTAAGAAATAATGGATTTAAATCAAACCTGGAAATTAATAATGGAATATAGGTAGATATCATGATAATAAACATAAAATTTATTATAATAATTAAAAATGTAATTTAATAAACATTTGAAGTAAAAAATTTTAGGGTAGTTTAAGGAAAATATAATATATTCTCTAAAATGAATAAGGGATAATTATTTCTAGAGAACCCAAAATAAAAAAAGATATATTTTCATGATAAAATCAATGATTTTATAAAAATAATGGTTTCTTAAAACAAATTACATAGGGAACATGAAAATGGGTATGAAATCGGGAAGTTCACATTAATCGGTTTTTATTATCAAGAATAACTAAGAAGGTAAACATTATTAAAAAATGTATATACCCAACAATAATAGATGAAATGACATGAATACTTGATTTTACAACATATTAAAAAATTTAAGCATAAAAATATTATAATAAGAAAGGCTTTCATTTGGGTAAATAGAGATAAAGAGTAATCCGAAGGAAAATATATTAGTTCGGAATGAATCCCTTGCCTTATGTCCACAAGTCTTCTGAACGTGATCCTAATGTCCTAGATAGTGAAATTAATTCAATTAATTATTTAATTATGAACATCCATTTCGTTTATTTTATTTATTATAGTCATATTGTGTACATTTATGGCCTTATTGGTTAATTATAAGATACAATTTTATCATTTAGAAGCATTTGTTTCCTTGGTTTTCATGATGGGTTTACTTGAACAAATGTATAGAAAATCATGTAAAATGAGAAAAGATTTATAGAATTGAAATTATATGTTATTAATAATCACACAGTATAAAAAATGGTTTTATAATTAATTTTAATATATTGGATGAGGATGAATCATTATAAAACACAATGATGATAATCATTTGGATTAATTTGGTGAGTTTTCGATCATCGCATATTTGTTTTGTTTCATTATTTAATATAATGTATATATACATGGTCCATATAATTAAATATTTTTTAAATTATTTATTACATTCAACTATAACCATAAAAATGGGTTTATTAGTAGTATCTATGGAGTAAATGGAAATTGAAATCTTGCCATCCTTGAATATGATAAATTAACACATCACATATGATGTTTTCCATTTTTAATAGAGTACGATTAGGGAAGAAAAATTATGTTGAATTATTAAATTTAGACGATTAAATTACAATATATATCTATATATATATGATACTGATGTTTTTATGCCACTTGGATAAGGGTAAGTGTGGATATAATAAAAAAATATCATAAATTGATAATAAATTAAAATAAAATGAAAGAGGGTTTTATCTCTTAAATTTCTAGCCCTGGAGAACATTATTAAGGAAAGGGGTTTTGGATTTGGATGATACCAAGTGATCATAGACGTTGTTTCAATACTTGGAAAGTGCATTAGGATTAATTTGGACAAGTCTCAATTCAATAATGGTGTGGGGAGAACGAGTAGTGATGGGTCGTATTTACAGGGGATGAGAGGCATGTTTTCTCAATATTTTATAAACTAGTTTATTTTTTTGCCTCAGGAATATGAATATTATTTTGAATTATAACTAAATAAATTGAAATAATTAATTATAGTTCAATATTACACGATTATATTATTCATGAATCATATATGATTTAATAAATCATTTATTATGCATTTATCATAAATTATCATATATCACTTTTCAAAAAAATTCATTTATCCCTAAAATTCACCCTAAAAATTATTATTTCTGTAGAATTAAATAATTAACACTATATTCTTAAAATAATTTTTATAAATATGATATATTTAATTTTGAATTAAAATTAGCATTTTTTAGAAAATACTAGCTATAAAAATATGTCTCATTTTATAACATATTTATGACTAATTAAGGTCTCGTGAAATTATATTATAATCATAAGACCAGAAAATATTAATTAATGAATATATTTTAAGATAATAAATTATATTCTAAATTAATAAATTAATTATAAAAATGAAAATAATTGTTTATTTTTTATAAAAATATCAACACATAAATAGTTAATTTCCAAAATACTTATTAACTTACATTATGTTATAATCATGTCATATTTTGATTTATAAGATGCCTAAATTTTTCTTATATATTTATTGGACAATTTACTTTTCTATTTGTCAGGTTACTATTTATACAGGTCATATTACTATTCTAATTCTCATGTTACTATTCCATTGTTATAGGTTCCTCAACTAATAGAAATACCTCTAATTTCATACATTATTCATTTATATTGTTTAAATTGTGGTCTATATGTGATTTATACTATATGGAATGATTATAAGAATGGATTTTCCTGTGATATTATTCTGGTTTGTTACATACACCACTAAATATTATATGATCAAAAAATAGAAAACACTAATTTTATTTGTAGATAATAATTAAAATATTTTTAAAAACCCAAATATATTCAAAAACTACTCTCAAAATATTCTTCAACCATTGTTTATATGGTAAACTCATTTCACCTCTATAATGTGGCGTTTGAAATGTGTCATAATACACTAAAAATATATTTTAATTAAATTATATATTTAAAAACTACGTATTCATACTTTCATATATAAAAGAATAAATTTCATAATGTGATTCAATACGAGACTATTTTGAATTCAACTAATCCCTAAAAAATAACGTATTTCCTTGTTATATTTATAATATTCCTAAATACCATGATACTAAATCATATAGCCCGACCAAAAATACTATGACATGCCTCATAGAATAATTACAAACCTCATAGTAGAGTTGTTGTCTCAAGAAGCCGATGGAGAAATTATATAGACAATCAGCAATCAATTATAATTTTTTTATTGAATGTGTAATGAAACGAAATTTAAATAAAAATAAATTCTTTTTTATAGAAGATAATAATCATGAATCTCAAATAAATAGGTTCATCCAACCAAAAAATGTGACATAATTCATTACCAACCTTTACTTCACATATCTATTAATGAAAAAAATTCTCATAGATAATTTATGAGTGTATATCTAAGTATATGGGGATTATTTTTTGGTACACCAATACCAGAAACAAATGGTATATCTGGTATAATGTTTATAAAAAAATCTAAAAATGAAAAAGGGTTCATTATGTTTTAATGGGGACACTATAGAAAACATGTTACTTAATTTTCCATGATTTATGCCATTCCCAAAACAAAACAATTATATTGACCACACCATCAATATATTTTAAAAATAATACCCTTTAATTTAGTTATTGAATTAAAATGACAATACCTATAAGCATTGTAATAGTTTAGATGCAGATTCATTCGGACGTACCTTCCAATAAAAAAGAAATTTTATCCCCACAAGTTTACTCCTCCCAATATGACACTATCATTTTCATCATTTAATGTTAGTCCTATTGGGTATATATTAATCTCATGAACATAAAACTTCATAAAAACATCAATAAAACTACTCAAGTAAACATTATAAGATGAAAATAAACATTTAATGAAAAAAACTACTCTATGTAAATATATCTCAAACTATTTCTAGTTAGTAAATATACATTTTTTATGTAATTTGATGATCATTAAATTTTTAAAAAGTACATATGATCCCTCATATTAATTATTTAATAAATCAAAATATTTTATATATCTAATACTGAATAATAGAAATAATTAGATTACTTAACTCAAAATTGTTTCTCTTATATTATAGATACTCTAGGATCTCCTAGAAAAATAGTAAACTATTACTGACTACGTCCCAAAAAAATCATTACATATGGTATCCATTTTCTATTAGTTTCTTGAATAAAATAATAATGCATTTCTACCTCATCAAACCATCACATATTTTCATGATAAATAAATAATTCCTCATAAATTTATATATTTTACTATTGAAATTTTAACATCATTATTATATTATCCTTTCTATCCCAAGGAGAACTCTTCAATTAATAATTTTCATTTTCTTTTTTAGCTAATCAACGATTTCCTCCTGAACAAAATAAATATTTGAATAAAAAAACTAGATGATTTATTTTATACAGTAGCTATATATAAGTAATTTATATTTATATTCTTCTAATGTTCTCCCAATAAGAAAAGTCATCTAAAATATTATACACACAATCTTCATTTCTAATTAATACATGATGTATTAACCCATATGATTTGGTTCCCCCTATATTCTATACACCAAAATAAAGTAATGTTCCTTTGGTGACCATTTTCCATTTCTAAAATGATGGGGTCATTTCATTTAATAACAATTTTATTCTACTCAAAAATTATGTTAAATAATACCCATGACCTACAAAACTAATGTTATCCTCACTAGTTCATACAAAAAATTAAATATAACCCATTTTAATAATAAGACCATTCGGTATGTGTATTAAATATAAATCATCCATGTTTTGATAAAAATAAACCATATATATATGGAATTTTTAATAGGACCATTTATAGAGGAAATCACTAAGGTATAATTCTCAAATCATTAATGATATTGGCCTTAACAATATAACATCAACAATTTGAATAATTTATAAAATTAATAAATTGTTGTTTTTAACCACTTCTACTAAACATTATGATAGAATAATAGAGGAAATATCATATATTAAAAAAATAGTTAAATTTCAATTTATAAATACACAATAAATTTAACAAAATTACTCTGGTTGACATGAACCATCACACAAGATGACCCTTCATAAGGGTGAGATCCAAATTTACCCATAAACATGTATCATGAGGAACATAAAAGATATTAAAAAACATATTATGACACCCAAGTAGACATATGTGAAACCTACAAGGAAATGGTAGGAAGGATAAACCCAAAGGAAATAGTAATCAAGAACACACTATCCATGTGACCAACTGTCACCTCTAACTAATTTCATTAAAAATACGACAAAAATCAATCAATATTATGATATAAATAATGTAATAAAATTAACTACGTCCTATAAAACAATTTTTATATATACAAAATTGAATATATAGGGTATCAAAAAAATACCTAGTGGGATACCACCATGAATCTATGCAATTCTTATCACCATAAATCTATTAATTATAGTTTAAAAATAAGGTAATATTATAAATCCATTCACATTAAAATAATTTTCCATAAATCAACATTTGTATTTATTTCAAACAATCCATAATCAAAGCATAATTAATATGCATATATACAACAGTGAAAAACATAGGTAATTAATCAACGAATCCATCTCTCTAGGAATATACATGTGTAAAAAAAACATTAAAAAGTAACATCATTTAATAACCCATAAACTTTTTGGGATCTTGAATATGGTAATATGTTCTAAGACACACAAAAGAACTCTTAATCAATCATACTATAAATCCTACTGATATCTAACCCTATTGAATTCTATTGAGGTCACTACCATTCTTCTAGAAGTGCCCCAAAAACTATGGATTTATTGTCTCCATAACCCGATTCCCCAGTAGTTTGAAATGTTATCTGTTTTTAAAATCATTTTAAAAACCATTTACAATATTTAAAAAATGAATTCATAAAAAAATCATTTCTTCTTTTATTCAAATTTTTTTAGAGTATTTTCCCTCCTTTAGTAATTTCGTTAAACATGTAATGTAAATAAACTAGTTTTAAAAAAAAATACATTTTAGAAAAATTAATTCCACTCAAGATAAAATCATATAAATGTGCTATTTCTTGAATTTAATTAAATATTTTCCATAAATAAAACCATATTAGTTTACAAGAACATAAAGAATTTCATGGGTTAGAAAAATTGTAGTGGGAAAACTACAACTCCTATAGGGGAAAACTTGTTGCCTTTGAAGCATGATATTGAAATCAAGGAGTTATGATTCTTACATGATTGTATCTATATGAAACACAATAAATTCATCATGAAATACTCCAGGATTGAAAAATAATTGCTGATGACAATGAAATAAGTGGAATAGATAACAAGGAGGGATCTAGCCAGTAGAGAGGAGGTAAGATGAAAATTAGAATGAAGATTAAGGATATTTACTATGAATTTTCAAGGACCTCTAATTAAAAAAATTATATTCCTATAGAGAATTATGGGTGAGATGGTTCATGACAATGAAGGATTAATAGGTAATTATTTGTCAAAAAACATGAAAATCATTATAATATTATAATTCAAAAGTGATTGGATCTCGACTCACTATTAGGTCACATTGTCTTAAACACTGTATTTAATCCTTATGTATGAAACTATACATGAAAAATCAGGTCACACAGTTTTTTTAGAGAATGATGCACGTTTTGAAAATCCATTATCTATAAACGATATCCCAAACAACTAAATGGTTTAGTTGTTGACTATCATTGTTTGATAGTTTGTTCTCATCTGAGTCCACTGCTCTAATTACTATTGGAAGGATTGAGTCAGAAACATCCCAAGAATCCTTTTTGTGATAAAATCCCTTTTTCATGTGTATAAAATATCAAAATATAATTTATAAAGATAATAAACCTAAAATATCAATCATATGGTCAAATCGTTATATGTAAAAATTTACATCAAGATTTTATGATATGAATATACAATAAATCTCCACAAAATTTATAGTTTCAAAATGTTCTGGGATCTTCTATCACAAATACCAAATACAATTAATGTTTATGATAGTTATTGTCTCAAGGGTGTGATTGTATGGAACCACATGCCACCAAATATCACAGCTTCTTCAAGAAACACTCCAATATTTTACATGATGAATCAAAGAAAATAGTGTAGCAAAAACATGTTCTATAATAATTAGAACTAGATCTCACATCAACATAATCATCAATTCGTAAAATACATATCTTATATTTATCATTCCCCTCAAATATAATGCCTTTATGGTTTATCTCTATCAATAAAGATGCAATATTAGATCATTTCATAAAAAAATTATAATAATAACATTCTATGCCCACGGATATCTAAATATCAAACACATTACTTGGTCACTCCCATGATATTACTAGAAAAATAATTTTACAATACTCTTAGATACCCATCTCTGAAAAAACATGGCCAAAAAATTTCAATGCGTCCATCTTAAATTCATATTTAGACATATTTATATGCATATTATATTTTTTCATGATGTTAAGTATGATATTAAAATGATCCATGTGTTCTTCATCTAATATGGAATATTCAAAAAATCAACCAAAAAATGATATCGAAAGATTTTATGAGTAAATTAATAAATCACATCATACATTCTATAAATATATCTAAATTTTTAGTAAGACCTAATGGAATAATGATGATATTGAAATTCCCACATTGAATACTAAATGATTTATTTGGGATATCCTCTTCTCCGAAACATAACTTATTATAAAATAATCTTTTTTCAATCATTTAAAACCATCATTATCCTCTAATATTATCAATGAGATCAATATTCTTATGAAATTAGAATTTATTCTAAATAGTCATATGATTAATCTATAGTCAAACAAATAATGGGGTTTCCGTCTTCCTTCTTTTCAAATAGAAAATGTGAAGCCTATTTTTAAAAAACTATATAAAATAAATCTATTATCCTCAATATCCAAAAGATGAACTTTATGTTCTTTTATCTTTATAGGTAACATACTATATTATGGGATAAAAATATTAATTGTAATAAGAAAAAGGCCAATAGAAAACTTGACCTCTATCTGGTGGGATCCTAGAAAAATCATATTAAATTTCCTCATTGTATACACCAATTCATTTGTTAATTATAATAATAAAATGTTTTTTAATCATGTCATACATATTATCTAACAAATGGAATGGGATCACTCTAGTATAAGGAACAAATGGACCCTCCTTCCCATAAAAAATGATCTCAGTCACTGTATAAGTCATGAGATACCCCATCTATGACAAAAAATAATGTTGATGATGAAAAAAATTTATTTCGGTATTCAAATTGTTCATCTAATCCATCATAATAATTAGTTAGTGGATATAATAATCATGAACCACAAAGTTCCACATGAAATCAATTTCGACAATCAACAATCGACACTCAGGTCATTTATAAACACGTTCTTTCGTCTTTCCCAGTAGAGTGGGGAGATTAAACATGAATGACATAAGATTGATGAATAATATAAGCACTTAAATAATGTTTGAAAATAAAAAATAATGTTATCCACTTGTATCAACTAAATCATAAAATGTAATAGATGAAATGAACCTTATATGTCTTGAAATTGTTTTCCCTAATTTTAATTCTTCTAGTGGATACTTAAATGTATAAATATATTTCTCCAAAAATATCCCTAAGCTTTATTAACTATATGATAATTAGTCATCGAAGGATAATGAGATTTACTTGACTTTGGTACATCAGAATGAACCTGAGAGATGTTGGAAAAAGTTGATCTATTTATACTATAAATTGATCATTTTAAGTCAATTTATTATATAAATAAAGATTATAAATTCATCCTTTAAGTCTATTTTCTTCTCTATTATGTTAGATATATGTATTCCATGATAATTCAAAAATTATATTATTCATTATTTATAGGTCGGTGGATTATCATTCATATTTATGTATTTTCTTAATCAAAAAGGGAACATCCTTCAACAATAGTCATTAATTGAGTATGATTTCCTGAATAATAACCCTAGAAAACTTCATGATAGAGGAATTGTTATGGAACACTAATACATTAATGGATCAGGGTATATTGGTGGTTTTATCAACCTATCATTGATGACCTTTATTACCACATATCAATTCGTTATGAATAGTGATGATTCAAGGTAAAATTAGTTAGAATAATGATCATGAGACTTATATATTATTAAATATCATATTTAATTTCTTTTACATTGAATGAATAATAATGGATTAAATATTGATTGATTGAAATCATTCTATCTTCTGGAATAAAAAATGACCCACAGTTTGTTCTTTGATTGTTGAACGTTTCAATGAATTTATATTTATTATATTGAAATAATTTATATTTCCTTATTCTAGTAGTCTCATATGTGACCCTACTCAATTGATCTAGGACCTAGGAATGTATAGTCCTATTTTTTGTTAATAAAAAAACAAATAAGTTTGGGAGAAAAATGTTTTTTACAAAATCAGGATTGAGTTACACCCCTAATATCCATGTCAACCATATATAAAAAATTGAAGGGTATCATATGAAACCACATTGTTTTTTTCTCCATAAAAACCTTCATTGATAAATATTCTTACACCTAATTGGATTAAAAGTAGGAATCTGAGACCATTATCATGATCTTCCTAGTTTCTTGACAGATTTTGATCAACTTTGGGAGATCTCGCCCATGAAACCTCCATTTTCCATTCCCTCAATACTTCAATTAATAGTGTTGGGTATGAAATAATCTGTATCTTACCCCAATCATGTTGGATACCAAGCTATACATCTTATATTATAGCCCACAGTTTTCCTCAATATAATTTTCAATTCCAACATAGTAAAAAAAACCCTTGACAAACCCATGATATGTTTGGAAAACCCAACCACACCTTGAGGGGCTTGGTGCACCAGTTGTAGAATTTTCAAAATTAACTGTGATCCATAAAATAATGGGAAGAATCCATCATATGTACTTCAATTCGAGAGGTCTACTTTACCAACCATGCCTACAAAGCAACCAGAGTGTATTAAAATCCGATAAAGGGTTGTCCATATATCCTTTTTGGAAACATAATAAAGATAAAACATCCCTATGTATTATAGTGATTCTTTAATGAAAGGAATTGATGTTTTTTGAAGACCATATCAGTCAATAGATTCCATATATGTGGAATTGATGCTGATAATGCTTTGTATAATAGGTTGACTACATATTCTCTACAACTAGAAGCATTGATAAATAAAAATAGATGTTAAAATTTGTTCTTCATGCATAGAGAAACTGAAGAGAAATTCTTCAAGTAATCACCATGTTTATAAATGTAACTACAGCCATGAAAAATGATCTGAACATATTCTACTTCCTCCATGTAGAGAATACAGTTTGGTGCATAGTGGAATCAATAATGTTTCATTTCATCCTATTTAGGAAACCAATTTTTCCTTATTTTACACAATAACCTGAACTGTGATGTCTTGATGCACAGTAATCTTAATTTAGATAGAAATCAAGGATTGAAAACATCCCACTAACACTGGAATATAAAAAATTCAGTGGAATTGAAGATACAAGTACGAATTTTCATGAAAATATTGATATATTTTTCTATAATGTTTTAGTTTTTCATTTCAATAGTAATCAAAGGAGAAATAATCATGCTATTCTTGGGAGTAATATGTAGGAATTAAAAAAATGGAGAGGTTATTCTTGTGGATAAGGACACCCATGATTTCATCTATAAGATTCTCAAGCCATGGGTTTCTCAAAACATTCATATTTGACTACACACTAACCATCCATTTTGATATGTCCATGATATCACTGAAAGTTTTCTATATATTAGTCCAGGAAAAAGAGGAATGATATTAGGAATAAGTCTTCATCAGCCTCATATAAAATCATCTATAAAAAAACCAGGAAAATATTGTTGACATGTCACTAGTGTTCAAGTGAATTTTGTCAGTATTGAGTCATTAAAGTTTTTGAGATCCTTGATCTTATGTCCCCCATATCAGGGGTCTTAATGAAATGCTTCTAGGATACATTGAATATTTCCCCTAAATTCACAAATCATGTCCAGATTATGTTTCTAATTTATCCTTGGTGCTCGATGATAACATTTCCTTTCCATATATAGAGTAAAAATGTAAACAAAATATGAGGTGATGATTGAATTTACCAAACAAATATCCAAGCTTATGACATAGATTTCCCTTTCCATTTTGATAACTAATTTCTATTATATTATTCATTTATAAGAATTGTTTGTGTACTCCATTGATTGTGATTGTTTGATATTGTGTGTGATGTCTTCATAAACATGTATGATATTTTATTATATGATAAAATTATTATGTATATCGATACAAGTATTTATGTTGATTCACATGACGCAATATGGTGTGACCAAATTTCTCATCATTCCATATTATTCTTGTTTATCATTATCTACCTTATTGTGTGTTATATTTCAAATGGAGTTTGTTTCATGGTATCTATGATTTAATGACTGTTTAGGTTTGTTTACCCACAGAGGTGGACCACACACCATAGGTGATGATATCATGAATGGGCCCATTTACTATTTGTAGAATGGATATCTTATAACCTAAATGGAACATGATGGAATTTGGATTCCAAGTGATATGATGGATCTTGATGCTTTATCAAAACCAAGTGGCATGATAGCCTGATGCTTTGGGTATACCTAGTAAATGATAACTAAATTATTTTTGGATAATTAGTGACATGTCACCATCCATGGTGGAAATGCATGATTGGTACAAATGTCCATATTTTATTCTTTTTAACAAGAAGTCGATGTTCAATTAAATGGGTGTTTGGGGAGGGTTTGTTATTACATAACTTATTCATATATGATTGCGTGTTTCAATGATTATTTATATGTTTATTATTTTTTTTCTGTAAACCTATTATAAATGTGAATATATGTTACATATTTATTACTGGTTTTACAAATGGACTTATTACTCAAACAATATATGGTCATTTTGATGTGTGTGGATAATTCATGTATAGGTATCCAATAAAACAGAAGGGACCCAAGAAAGAAGGTATAGATAATAAGCATGGATATAATATAATTAAAATGATATAATCTTGAGTATTAAAATTTATTTATTTATTTTCTATAATGTATACATTTATTTTGTATGTTCATTCAACTTTGGGATACCAATATATTTATTATATCACTCATATTTTATTTAGATAGATTCTTCTTGTTTACTCTCGTTATTTTATTTTATTAAATTATATATTTTTTTTGATAGGAAATGATTATTAGGATATAGTATCTATATTGTAAGTTGTAGAACCTCATACCTAGTCGGTAACCTCTTGCATATGGAGATGTATTTATGATCTCATCCAAAAATCTGGTTTTGAACTCAAATTTTTGTTAGGGAAATTACTAAATGATTTCAATGGATGTTTTACTAATTTTATTTAAAAAATAAAGGGAATTATTTTGAATGAGATAGTTATGATATAATAGGGTCATGGAGTTTATTGGTTCTTGGCCATCTCATGAGTAATATACATCTAATTTACAATTAAAAGTATTAATGTAATTATTTTATGTGGTTTTGGTGCGTTTATGAATCATACATAAACATATATTGTTCTATATATTATATATACATATTTTAATTCATTATAGTAGTTCATGAATTTAATTCCATGTGTTTTTCATTCTTTTAGTGATTGAATTTGTTAGTTTGACTATATAATACATTTGATTCCATATAGTTGTGATACATATATTGGAATTAATTTGTTGAACATGATAACATAGTTATTTTTATCATAAATATGTGACTATGACTCATGTATAGAGATAATACTATGGTTAATACTTGGAATTATACAAAATTATTTCTATATAAGATCCTAAAAAAAATAATTCCATTGACTGATTACGATAGGTCATAAAGACTTTAATTTTTCTAAATATTTATTTCAAATTTTAGATAATACCCCATTGAAGATGTATTATGGTACTACATGAAATGAGAGGATATAATGTTCACAAAATTGAGGATATTATATTTCTACTATTATCCAGGTAAGAGTATATAGATGAGCATGATCCCATGCTTTCTTAGTGGTTTAAAAAGCATTGACACATTAACCAAATTCATTTCACTTATTTCCTAGATTGGTTATAGATGTTCTAAACTAGTGGTGAATATGTGATAAACTTAAATTCAATAATTCTCTATCACTATGGGGAACCAGAGGCCTTTTGTATTCTATGGAATAGGTTGAATCATTTTGGTAATCTTTCACCCATAAAAGGCACTCATTTATTATTATTTTAATATCTTTGATTACATTATTCCAAAGGTTCCTATTTCATTATATTTTAATATGTCCTTGTAGTACATATGATATCAACAGTGTTTTCTTATAAGATAGTTTCCATCAATATGGAAATATTCATAACTTTTTTCCATCATTATTGATGTCCAAAGTTCCCATTATTCATCATTGGCTATAGAAAATAGTGGTATTTCATGACACTAGAGATGATGAGATTTTATGTGATTTTTTTTTCAGTACTAGTTTACCATATTATAAGATCACATTGATTTCTATCGATGATGGGTATTTTTTACATCACATAAGGGATTAAGGTATGTGGTGATTGGAGAATGAGAATTATGGGAAGGTAGAGTTGGTATAGAAATTAGTGTGCTCAAGATGAGTATGACACCAATTGTAGGCTTGGGTTTTCAATAGGATTTATGGTATCCCTAAATCCATTTCCTCTAGTCATGGTTCTTTATCAGGATATATTTATAAATTAAATCAAAAGACTCATGCTTAATAGATGATTTATCTTTAAGATAATTCTCATGTCAGCTGGGTAACATATTTGGATACACACATAAAATGAAAAACAATCAAAAATAAAGGATATAAAGGTGTAAATCAATGAAATTGGGTATTGGATAATATTAAGGAATGTTACTTCATTTTGGGGTGAAAATAAATTTTTCATATAACATGGAATATTGTCTTTTTATACTCTTTCCTGATTAATAAAAGTTGTATCAGGTGATGATGAATAAAAATAAACTTTTTCAAAGATCAATTATATTTTTATTCTATTACATGGATCCTATAGGTTCACTATTATTTATCCTTGATAGAGAAATCTCAAAACATGGGATAGATAAATTCTATCATGAAAAAAATTATGAGGACGGTATGGGATATATGAGTACATGGAGATTCCATTTTCCTGGAAAACTTCACTAGAACTGTCCATAGATCTCATGAAAAAGATCTTAGACACATATAAAGAAACAATTATATTGGATTCTATTGAAAAAATTCTCATACACTCACCAATACAAGAGAAGCATGAAAAATTTCATAGCATGTCCTGAAGTATGCATCATGATCATTTCCATTACAAAAATATATTGGACTGTTTTTCTTGGACTCAAGAGTAAATTATTTTAATGATTGTGGTGTGTAAGATAAGTATATCTATAGAACATAATAAAGAGTAGTAAGTCATGAATTATATATTCTTTAGGAACATTTTCTATGTTTGGAATAATCTTGGTTTAGATGGATACTAAAAATATTTTATCTGGGAATTTGTAGTCCATCCGCCCCCATAACAACATTGGTGATGAAGGGAGTTAGGTTCCAGTTGTTAGACCTCTATGAATAGTTATTTCATAAGATGAAGAGGAGGATGAATATAGATCCAATATTTATACTTTTCTATCTAAGGACTAGTAATTATATATACTGGGATGCATCATGAGTTCTCTTTTAAAAAATAATGATTCAGAAAAAGTATGTAGTAACTTATGTGTCACGTTTGTTATGAACCCATGGGAAGAACTATCATACTCAGAATTTAGAACCGGTAGTAGGGATTCCTCCTAATAAGTGTCGTAAATAATATATTTTCATTTAGTGGTTTGTTTTCAACACTAACCATATGGTCCTCCGCTATGTCTTCACACAGTGGTACAAGAATTTGATGTTGATTTTTTAGGGTTTATTATCTACATATAGTTAATTTTGAGTTTTCCAACTCACCATGTATGGGAAGAACAATTGATGATTATCCTAGCCGTATGAGTTGAATATATCATGATCTGGGTTAGTGAATATCTATGTAGTAGTGGGACCTAGAGATAATGTTATTCAATTAGAGGTTGGATGCTTCTTAAGACCATGAATGATTCCTTATGAACCTTTGGTGACCACATATTCTCTTGAATATTGGGTGATGACTAGTAAGTATTCTGACCTTGAGTGTGTTTTGATGTGGCAGGGCCTAGCAAAAGGTGACCCAATATGACACTGTTTGACATATGGTGATGATGTGATCATGGTACATGGTAATGTAGTAGTCCCTTCTTCTTTCAAGGTAGAGATAATGAGAGACATTTCTCTATCAATGTTGGTGGTAAATACTACAGTGAAATTGATGTATCCTGAATTTAGGTTATATTTCTAGTGGATGAGAATTATTAGGGGTATTCATTGTTTCTTTTATCGATGTCATACCTTCCATAATAGGGTGAAGGATGATAAATAGTGTTTTTGTGGACTCTTCCAAACATATAAAATTGTTTATTAAAGTGAGAGGTTGTCATGATGGATATGTTTACAAGGATACCTAGGTGCCTGATCATAAGTGATATTGTCTGGGTGAATAACGAATAGTTTAATAATGTGGATCATTTCATATAGATATGTGATAATCACATAGTAAAAGAGTATAGAAACCTATATATAAATGATATTATTTATATACATGGATTTACCATGAATATTAAATCTATTTTAGATGCACATTTATTATCATGGTTTGGAAGGGCATACACAAAGACATTGGAAATTAGTTGAGTTTGAGAATTGTGTACCATCCCTTTATTGATGGAAAATATGAATAGATGATTCATATTATTGTGGATATGATTACATATTTTCCCTAGAAGTTTTTGGACCTTTGGAATATGATAAGTCCTTGTTTGAGTTTCCTAAAACAATAGTTACCAGGAATCTATTCAGATAGATCCATATGAGGTTCTTTCTTAGAGATGATGTCATTCACTACACTTTTGGTGTGAGTTGAGTGAGGTAGTAGTTATGTTGATTAATATTATAAATGATCTCTCTAAGATTGTGAGGATTATACTTAGGAGTTTTATCATAGAACATGATTGTTATAAGTTGTATTCTAGTAATGAAAGAATACATTTGTAGTTTGTTGAAGGTTATTTGGTATTTCTAAGAGTAAATTATCAGTTAGTCCATCAACATTTGAGGAAATTGGGGAAACTCGAATTGTGTTCTATTAGTCCCTATTAGATCATTAAGCACTCCAGGGAAGTTGTAGGACAATTATATATTCCTTCTCAATATCGAGGTATTCATGATTTGATTCATGTATCACATATATAGATGGACATGCATGATGCTACACAAGTCATCAGCTGTGAGAATGTTGAGCTTGATCTTAATGAATCATAGTTGGGGCTTCTGGTATATATTTTAGTAAAAATAAACAAATTCATTCAAGGTTAGGAAATTACATTATTAGTGATTATATGACATCATATATGGATATAGGATTAGTATTAGGAGTGAGAGGTTGATATTCATTCCCAATGGCTTAATATATTTGATCAAAACCATTAAAGATACCTATAAGGGGGCACATCATTTTAATATATTCCATTAATTACATCAAGGAATATGGTACATGGAGGATACCTGACTCTGTTTTATTGTCATTATCATGAAACAATGTAGTGGTAGGATGAATTCATAACCAAAATGTATGTTAATTTCATGTATGTTTGGTTGATGTCTAGTGTGAGAATCCTATTCACAACTTGAATGGTGTTTTTAGCTTGTATAAAGGTAGTTTGTACAATAAATTTATGACGTGAATGAAATTAATGATGTTAATGGGGTTATTTTTTCCCTGGTTAATTCAACAATGAAAAATCACATCTTGAAAATGGGAATAACATCAAAAATTAATTTTATGCATGATAGTTTGTTGTGACATGTTTTTTGGTGGGACATAATATGAATGGAATTTACAATATGAAAGACCCATTAACATGATGAATATACATAGTTAAGTAGAATGCAAAACCAACACCACCTCTACCTCATTTGATCCCTACCTTTATATCACAATCTACAACCATATAAATAATATTTATCAATGTTTTTGGAACACTCTTCAAATGATACTAATACAAAACATCCCATGAATTATATATAGTTTTCATATAACAACCCTAAATTTTATTACAAAATTAAAAATGATTTATTATATAAACTCTTCACTTGATACAACATGGAAGATCAAGAGGTATAGTGTCTTTGGGTCTTAGGAACATTACATAACAACTTAAAACATAAAACACACAACATCTTCATTGAAAAATTCCATTACATAACCACGAAATTCACTCACACTTAGCATTGCATATGATAATATAAGGACATTAATAAGAAAAGGGTGAGCTATGAAGCCCAGTAACAGAGTAAAAAATGCATAACATGAAGAATATAATACATGTTTGGATGTAGTAATATCAATGGAGCATAAAAAAATATTTACATAAAGGCAATATATAGCATGATTATCATAACATGGAAATGTGGCAACAACACATCACATTGTATTAGCATGAGCTAAGGCTCATTGAACATGGAGAATGAGTAAACCCTAATTGCACTTGATGTATCATGATACTAATATTTATCCAATGCATTAGATAATTATCCGGGTGCACCCTTATTAATCATTTCATTTCACGGATAAGTGTTACACATGGATAATAAAACCTGGATTCATCATCATTTATTCCATGATAATGGAATGTGGGTTCCATACATGTAACTCTATAATCAATATGTAAATGTGCATAAAGTTTAATACCCTTTATAGAGAAATGAGCATTGTATTCACTGCACAATGACTTTGTCATGGAAAAACTAGGTGCAATTTCAAGAGCATAACGACGTGACATAAGAATTCATAAAAATGGATGATGAGAGATAAAGTGGTGTCTCATTATATGTACCTTAAATGGAAATTAAGGGGGAAATATAGATACATTTACCAACATACATAATGTAATTTGGATTTATAATTCAAAAATAATTGCATGAATGTAAACGAGGAGAGAGAAATTCTTTACAGAATTTCGGCACGGTATCAAGTGTACATGGGAGGGATTAATGAAAGAGAAATGGGTCTCTCATCATTAAAACATAAATAGGGAAGTACTTGGGATTTAATAAATCACATACCAACATTTATAATTGAAAATAAAAGAGTATAACAATATTAATAAACTTTGATAAAATGAGAAATGAAGGAATCCCTTACTTGGAAGTGCGACCCCAATGTCCTAGGAGAGGCTTGAGAGAGGATTCATGGGAGCATTAGGTGCCTTGGGAGGATTCTAGAGAGAGGATGGTAGAGTTTGAAATAACTCCAAAGGCTTTTAGTGAAGAGGAAGTAGGAGATGGGTGGGTATATATAAGAAAGAGAGGGAATTCATTATTATTTAGGTTTGGAACACAACATATTAAAATAATAAAAACCAAAATTCATATAATTATTTGTTCCAATGGTTTTTGGAAAAGGGGAGTAGAAAAAAATATTTTATAAGGCCAATGTTTTAAATTCATAAAATAATAGGGTTTCTTATATAGTGGTGAGTCACACTCTCAAGGAAATCAATTTAAAAAGCTGAAATGTTTTGTAAGTGTTGGAGGGTCCCCTAAGGATTTTTAAAATAAATCAAACAAATCGAAAATCATATTATTTTAATGGTAACACATATATTGGGAGAACATAATGTTTAGATTAGTTTATTACATCACTATTTGGTCATTATGATGTCATAAAACACATTATATATTTAAATAGTATTTAATTTTTACCCAAAAAATCATCCGCCTCAAAAAATAATGAAACATTAACCACCAGATAATTTCGATGTACTAATTCCAAAAATAATATAAATTTTATCCAAAAAATTTTCTAAATATGTGAATTTTAACTTTTAAAATAAAAACTAACATTTATCGAAAATTCATGTGTTTTGACCAAGACAACATTCAAACCATAATAAAAATTAAGATTGTATTCATAAATATTATATGATCATTTATATTTTAAAAAACATAATTTAATAGTAATAATATTTTATTAAAATATTATTTAATTCAAAAATCCATTAATTTATCAAAATAGATTTTTTTAGTTGAATATTATCTAAAAAAACTATTTGTGATTTGAAAACTACTTACAAATTAAGAATATAAAAATTAATGTATATTATTTATTGTATAAAAAAATTAAAATAATCATAGTGATAAGGTAATGTTACATAACCCCATATAAAACATGCATAAGACCGAAGGTTAAGGTGTGCGATGGTGACAAAATCTTTGGGTGGCTTGGATAACATTGCTCGGGAGGTAATCTCTATCAACTTCCTCTTCTCCCACTGGAAGTTCCATTCATGTTTAACAAGTTGAAGCTCAGACTGGGTTTGGTCATGAGGGAATACCAATGATTACACCTCCTTTCCGAGCACTGAAAAATGGGCATCATATGGGGAAAGCCTAATGGATGAGGCCATAGCTTCCTTTTTCTGAGTAAATTGGATTTGTTAAAGCCCTATATTTATTCTAATCATGTGATCGCTGTTCAACGATTATATTAGAAATGGTCACAATTCATAATGGTATTTTCAAAATCCTAAATTATAAAACCAAATAAGTTCATTTTTTATATAACCATTTCACACAATATGAACTTTAATTAGATCCAGAGGAATTATAATTGATAAATGTTTTGTTCGTTACAATCATCCCCCCTTAAGAAATTTCACCCTTGAAATTTCATTTTCCAACACTATAATAGACGCTGGTAGCTATGCTTCATTACTTCCTCTGATTCCAACATTTCTTTTCAAACTTTTGGTTTCACCACAACACCTTGACGATGGGCATTTTCTTATTTCATTGAATGTCTTCTATACGATCTACGATCTTCACGAGTTGCTCCTTGTAAGAAAGATCATCCTCTAACAGTACGAATTCTGAAGAGAGTACATGTGAAGGGTCTGATATGTACTTCTTTAAGAGGGATACATGAAAGGCATCTTGTAATTTGGCCATGGTGGGTGGATGTTCTAGTCGAAAGGCCACAACCGTGACACGATCAAGAGTATCGAAGGGGTCAATGTACCTAGGACTTAACTTCTCATTCTTTCCAAAACTCATGACCTCCTTCCATAGAGATATGAATTGAAACACCATATCTCCAAAATCAATGTTTAGGTCTCATTGATGTTTATCAAGATTACTCTTTTATTGACACTGAGCAGCTTTAGTTTGCAACTGGATGGAATTATCCTTCTTCACATTTTCTTGGACCATTTCCAGACCTATAAGTTTTTTATCCCCAACATTATCCAAACATTATGGTGTTCCTCACCTCTTCCCATACAAGGCGTCATACAGAGCCATTTGGATGCTTGATTAGAAACTGTTATTGTAAGAGAACTCATCGATAGTGAGGTGTTGATCCTATCATACTTTGAAGTCCATTGATCATGATCTCAACATGTCCTCATGTGTTTAGGTATTCTTCATATATTGACCATTTTTTTGAGGATTATAGACCGTTCTGAAGTTCATTTTACTATTCAGAGCATGTTGAAGACTATTCCCAAAATTTGAGGTGAATCTCAGATCACGATCGGGTACAATAGATAGTGGTACTACATTCATCCTTACCACTTAATTGACTTAAATACATGCATGTTGATCCAATGAGAAGTCCTCTCGAATCTCAATAAAGAGATTTTTCTTCATAAGATGATCCACAACGGCCCATATTGAATTATTTCATCTAGATGACATTGGAAGTCCAGTGACAAAGTACATGGTAATGTTGTCCCAATTCAATGTTTGTATGGATAGTGATTGCATCATCCCATTATAATTTTTACTCTTAGACTTCCCACGATGACATACCAAACACTTTGATGTATATTCAGCAATCTACATTTTTATATTGTCCTATAAAAATTTTTCTTGTAGATATCGATACATCTTTGTTCTCCCCAAGTGAATAGAGAAGGCTGAGCTATGTGAAACATTTATAAGCTCCTTCTTTATATTTGGATCGAATGGTACATATAATCATGACCCAAATCTCACAATTCCATCCTTGTCAACCACAAACTCTGAGGATTTCCCATTTCTGATAGCTTCCACCCTTTTTTGAATTTCCACATCCTTTCTTTGAGAATCATTTATTTTTTCCATGAGGTAGGGTTGAGAAATAATTTGAGAAAGAATTTATGATATTTCTCCCTTAATGATTCTCATGTCCATCCTCTAAAAATCTATGAATATTGGATCCTTTTCAATTCCCATCATTGATAAATATGCAAGATTATTTTTACTTAGAGCATCTTCCACCTTGTTTTCCTTACTAGGGTGATAGTGGATTGAGTAGTCATAGACATTGATCATCTATAACCATATTTGTTGGCGCATGTTCAACACTATCTGTGTAAATATATACTTGAGGCATTTGTGGTTCATATATAATCCACGCATCTCCCCAAAGAAATAATGTTTCCATATTTTTAATGCAAATATCTCTTCATCCAAATCCAGATCATGTGTTGGATAGTTTTAATCATGAAAATTCAACTTACTTTAAGCATAAACAACTACTTGGTCATTTTTCATCAACACACATCCCATGACCTTCTTCGAAGCAACACTGAATACCTCAAAAGAGTTCTCCACTTGCGGGTAAAGTGAGCACGAGCATAGAGATAATCCACCTTTTTGACTACTTGATGCTCTCTTTTCATTCATCACTCTAGGAAAACATTACTCCCTTATGAGTTAGCTTGATAAGAGGGTTGGAAAATCATGATAAATTTCTCACAAATCGGAAATAATATCCAGCTAACCCAAAAAAGCTATGGATACCTGTTACTGATGAAAGCCACGACCATCCCTAAATTGAATTTTTCTTGGAGGGATCCAAAGATATCCCATTTCATGTTATGATAAGACCTAAGAATGATACCCCCTTCAACTAGAACTTACACTTTCTATACTTTTCAAAGAGATTATCCTTTCTCAAGGTCTCTAGTAGAGTTCTTATATTCTCTTAGTTATTCTCCTTTGTTTCAGAGTATATTAGAATATAATTTATAAAGACCATCTCAAATTTTTCGAGGTAATCCCTGAAGACTATATTCATTATGTCCATGAAGCTTTATTGAGCATTAGTGAGTCTAAAAGGAATGAATATGAATTCATAGTTCCCGTACCGTGTACGAAAAGTAGACTTGGGGATATACTACTTGTTCACACTTACATGGTAATATCTCGACCACAAATCTACCTTGGAGTATTATTGTTCCCCAGGTAGTTGATTAAAAAACTCATCAATTCAGGGCAGAAGATAATTTTTACTTATCATGATTTTGTTAAGATCGCGGGATTCTATGCATTGGAACGTTAAACCATCCATCTTCTTCATTAAGAGGAATTGTGCACCCCATGGTGAAGCACTTGGGAATATAATCCCTTTATCCAGATTCTCCTATATTTGTTTCTTTAGTTCCTCAATCTCCTCAACAACCATTCTATATGGAGTCTTGGATATTGGAAATTCCCCAAGTTTAAGGTTAATTGAGAATTAAAAATCCCTTCTAGGTGGATTACTAGGAAATTCCTTAGGAAACACTTTAGGAAAATACCTCAAACTAGGAATTTCTTCAAAGTTGGTTTCCTCCTTAGACTCAATCATCTAAGACACATACACGTGTTCATAGGGCAGTAATATCCACTCTTGAGATGATTGTGATAAAGAAGTTTCATCTATCTCTTTTTAAATTTATAGAATCGTGATATGATTCTCCATATGGAGAGTGATTTTCCACTCACGGTAATTTATGTTGGATCTATATAAGGAAAGCCAATCCTTGATGATAATTGCATAAAATTCCACCAGTGGGAGTATTATGTGGGTTTTCAAGAAGTTCAATCCGCTAATTATGAAAAATGAGGATTTATATTCATTGGATGTAATGATTTCCCCATTTTAAATTTTCACCAACATCCTTAATTCTATGATTGCAGGTGGTGTTGGGATTTTTTTTCTAAACATTCATGATATAATAGAATACATAGAACTATGGTTGACAAACCTTCCTTTCACTTTTTTATTCTGGTTCAACTCTATCCAATATATAATTTGGGATGAGTATCTTAAATAGTTAAAAACATAATGTGGAATCCAAAGACATTAATGGGATAAATTATAAATTACATTTGTTTCCTTAACTTATGAATTTATAGGCTTCAATCTCTGTTATCCATGATCCAGTTTCTAACATATATTCTAAGGGCTATTTTTTTAATTCCCTTAATAATGGTTAATACTAATCTTGTGAATTTATAAAAGAATATCCCATGAGAGTGTCGTAACTGAGAGTGCATCAATGCCCATTGTCTTGTATGAGGATACCCCAGGTCATGCCCAAAACTCCTTGTCGGAGTTTTCACTCCTACGTACATGTGCAAGAGCCACCTCAACCTGCTCATATCTAGATATGAATGTATTTACTTGATAAACCACTTACTCAATACTCACAAAAATTTAGGGATGTTATTTTATACATAGTCCTGTATCTAAAGTTTTATTAGGTTTTTCTAATCCTAATCCCAAAAATAATTAATCTTATCCTCTAATACAAACTATAAAAACCCTGATTTTTATTACACACTTAAACATGATTTATTACATAAACTCTTCACCTGATATAACATATAATATCAAGAGTTATAGTGTATTTTGGTATTAGGAACATTACATAAAAACTTAAAAAATAAAACACAAAACATCTGTATTGAAAACATCCTTTACGTAACCACGACATTATATCGTACTTAGCATTGCATGGGATAACTGGAGGAAATGAAAAATGAATGGTTGACCTATAAAGACCAGTAAGGGAGTAAAAAAGGCATAAAATAAATAATACAATACATGTTAGGAAGTAGGCATATCAATGGAGCATAAAAGAAATATGAACATAAAGGCAAGATACAACATGATTATAATAACATGGGAATGTGGAAACAACACTTAACATGGTATTATTATGATCCAAGAATCATTACAGATGGAGCATGATTAAACCCTCATTTCACTTTAATTATCTTGAGTAAACCCTAATTTAACTTTACGGTTCATGATACTAGTCTTTACCCTATGCATTGGAGAGCTATCATAGCTCACCCTACTTAATCATTTCATTTCATTCATAAGTGTGCCACATGGATTATAAAACATGGATTCATCATCATTTATTTCGTGATAAAGGAATGCGGATTTAATACATGTAACTCTATAATAAATAAATAAATGTGCATAAAGGTGAATACCCTTGATAGATAAATGGGAATGGTATTGACTATATAATGACTTCGTCTTGGAAAAATGAGGTGCTACTTTGGCAACATAACGGTGTGATGTAAGAATTCCGAAAAATGGTTGATGAGAGAGAAAGGGGTGTCTCATCATACGTACATGAAATTTAAAGTAATGGGTCATATAGATACATGTAACAACATAAGTAATCTAATTTGGATTCATAATACAAATGAATTTCTTGAATGTAAATGAGGAGAGATAAATTTCTTAGAGAATTTTGGTGTGGATACTGGAGTACATGAGAGGAATTAATGAAAGAGAAATGGGTATCTCAACATTCAAAACTAAATAGGTAAGTATGGGGAAGGTGATAAATTATATCCCGACATTTATAATTTAATAAAAAATGGAATAATAATATTAAGAGAGATGGATAAAATGAGAAAGGAATGAATCCCTTACATAGAAGTGTGATCCCAAAGGGGTGGGAGAGGCTTGAGAGGGGCTTCTTGGAATCTTGGGGAACCTTGGGAGGATTCTAGAGAGAGTAGGGATGATGTTGTATAAAATTTAATGTCTTTCAGTGAAGAGGAAGTGATATCTTGGGAAAGTTAACATTGGAATGGAGAGGGAATTCTTTATTATTTAGGTTTGGGACACAACACATTAAACTAATCCAAAAAACAAACAAGGCCATGGGGTTTTCCCATGTTTTTTCTAAAGGGGAGTGGAAAAATATATTTTATAAGGCTAATGGCAGAACATCTTAAAATAATTGGGTTGATTTAGTGGATGTGAGTCACAATCTCAAGGAAATCAATTTAAAAATCTAAAATGTTTTATAAGTCTTAGAGGGTATACTAAGGCTTTGTAAAAAATACCAAAAAGACCTAAAATCATATAATTTTAATGGTAAATCATATATTGGCCGAAAATAATGTATATAAGTTTTTATTACATCACTATTGGGTCATTATGATGTCATAAAACACATTATATATTTAAACCACATTTAATATTTTCCAAAAAATTCGACTATCTCAGAAAATTATGAAAAATTAATAATTGGATAATTTAGACATCCTGATTCCAAAAATAATTTTAATTTTATCCAAAATATTTTCTAAATATATGAATTTTTACTTTTAAAATACAAACCGACATTTATCGAAAATTCATTGGTCTTGACAAAAATTGCTTTCAAACTTTAATAAAAATTACTATTGTATTTGTAAAAATTTTACAATCATTTATACTTAATAAAAAAAATTAATAATAAATTTTTATTAAAATATTATTTAATTCAAAAATCCATTAATTTATCAAAATAGATTCCTTAGTTGAATAATTACTAAAATACTATTTGTTCTTTAAAAACTATTTACAAAGTAACAATAATAAAATGAATGTATATTCTTTATTATATACAAAAATAAGGAACATAAATATAGTTCTATATTCTTCTAATAGAACCTGTTTTAACACACTCATAAGATCGAAGGGTAAGGTGTGTGATGGTGACAGAATCTTGGGTTTTCACGGATAAATCGCTTGGGTGTAATCTCTATCAACATCCACATCTCCTGTAGGCAGTTCCGTTCGAGCTTAACATGTTGAAGCTTGGCTTGGGCTTGGTCAATAAAGAATCCCAATGACGATGCATCCTTTTTGAGCTCTGAAAAATGGTCTTCGTACGAGGAAAGTCTACTAGATGAGGTCACCACATCCATTGTCTGAGTTAATTGGATTTGTTAAAGCTGTATATTTATACTAATCATGTGATCATTGTTCAACGACTATATTAGAAACGAAAAAATTGATTTGGGTATTTTAAAAATCCAAAATCATAAGACCGTATAAGATCATATGTTATATATACATTTCACATAATAAGACATTTAATTTGATCAAGAGGAATTTTCATTAATTAAATTTTGGGTCGTTACATTTCAAATTGTCCTTTTCCTTATATTCATGTACATTATTCTTGTTTTAATCTTTCTCCCATGTTAATTTCATTCCATGTTATGTATTTTTATCTATTTCATTATAATGTACTTATTTTTTAATCATTTTTGGAACCTTTTTCAAGGAATTATGTAGTTTCCGTTCAAAAGATGTGATCAGAGCTCTTAATTGTTATTTTGATCACATTATAAAATTTTTCTTCCATGTTGTAGGGGATTCATTGATTCTAATTTTTTTTTGAGAATTCATAAAGTTTTCATGAATTGTATATTCTGGACATGATGGAATTAACCAAAGTAAATATTAATCTTGATTTATGATAAAAGGAATAGTATATTGTTGTAGGGGTCACACTTTTTCATGCTATGATAACAATATACTTTTAGATTTTCTAGATTGTGTGTTATCTATAATTTATAATTAATATGAGGTTTGATATTCATATTTTTGTGTGTTATTTTGATGAAATTACTTATGGAATGTAATGTGGGAATATGTTTTAATATATTAAATGGTAATGTTTAATGAAACCATTGATTATAATTGTATTATAGAAATTAAATAACGATTAATGAATGTTTATAATTTTTTGGAATTTATTATGATAATATATATGTGTAATATACTTGAATATCTAATTATTATTATTTATATTACTAATGGGGAATAATGAATGAAATTTTTTCATCCATAATGTTTCATTAAAAATAAATGTATTCTATAGGGTGTTTTTAAATAATTTAAACATTGAAAATGATAAGGATTTATGTTACTATAAGTAACCAATGATATATGAATCAATTAATCCAATATGTCAACAAAACAATTTTTTGTCAAAAAATAATGTTTTGGGATGAGTGACCTCATTTTGATGTAGTGGGTAAATGCCTTGTTTTAATGTCCAATATTCTATGTAGTCTTCTTTTATTGTATTATATCTTTTGTGTGGATCTAGAGGTGACCTTTTCTTTTTAGTGTGATGTGATCCTAGGATGTATTTTTGTTCTGTTGTAGTGTGTTAGGAGGCATATTTGTGACACAATAATTGATGCATGTAGTGGAAATATGAAGAGTTATTTTCTTGATGGTGTTAGGGATGCCAGTAGTATTGAAGGAATTTATTGAATACGAGCTTTCTCATTGTTTTTATTATAAAATTGATGCTTTATTTTTAATGTTCTACTTAGGGGAAATATTTCAATGTTTCTTATTTATCTATATTAGTTTTCCCACTAATTGAAGAAACTAGTTTTTTATTGGTTGAGTTTCTTTTATGGTAGAATAATATGTTTCTCAGATTACCTAGAATCATCAAATGATAATGAGGAAATAATGTTTTAACCTATGTAGTTGGTACCTATAGAATTTAAAGGATGATAATAATGTGGAATTGTGAAATATAATGGATAATAATTAGAGGGAATAGACTTCATGGTGGTCTATGAATCAAGAAATGGGGTAATAATAATTAATGGATAAAAAATTATTTAATATAATGTTAAAAGTTAAAATATATGAATTGAATGAGTATATTTTTTCTTATATATTTATATAATTATAGGATATCTATTTCTTAGATATTACATTTGGGTGTCTGAGAGACAATACATATAGTTGGGCCTAAAACATTGTTTATAGACAATATTTTGTTGTGATATATTATATCATGTTTGTTTTATGATATCATAGGTGACCCAACTCATATCAATAGATAAAATATTCCCCAAATATCTCAGAGAGGGTGTATTCTTCAATATAAAGGTTTGAAAAAAATGGATTTTTGACTGCCGACTATTGACCAACTTTCTAATCCTGGTAGACTATTGTGATGGTATGAATAGTAGTTATCTTTCCCATGATTTTTTTGTACATTGATGTAATGTGTTATAAAATTATCACTCACATATATCTCAGAATATAATATCAAAATGGATATTATATGTTATTTTGTATGATCTATGATTTCATTATTTGGAATACTAGATTTATGTGTTATGATTTATTGATATAAAATAATCAATATAGAATACACAACATACCATCTATGACGTGTCTGAAAAACTACTCGATAACTATATGGATACGTTGATGGAATGATGTGATGATATGATTAATGAGATACATATTATGATACATATTACTAGTTCATTCATGTTGGATACACAAGAGAGACATTTTTTAGGAAATTTAGTCTTTGGAAAGAGTAGAAAACCATTTGGTATGCGGGAGTGGGGTACCGTTGTTTTTTAATATAATATATTATCTCTTTTGTAAATTAAATAGTGAAATATATCTCTTATGAGGATTAGAAATTGGTATACCAATTTAGGGGATGATCAAGATTAATTTGTAGTTCAATAGGATTTAGTATGGTTTATTTATCTTTTTCATGAGAGGCTCAAAGGGGGATCCAATTGATTACACCTATTATGCTCACACTATGTATATATAAATTTTATTTCATATCAATGTGAACTGAATAAATATTGGGATAGATATTTATAGTACGTGGATTATCATGAGTATTTGGGTTCATAGTCACTATAACATTCATATTTTTTTACATGTATATCCTTTTCATTTTTATTAGTTTTGTATGATATTTCATTAATGTAAATTGGATCATTAATTACGTTTATCATTAGTAGGTTTTATTGGGTTCTTATAGTATCTATAATTCCCCATGTTCTATTAGAGGATAATACCTCTCATTTGTATCCATGTTATAACCATGGTGATTATCTCCAACATATGGCCTGTTAGAGGTAGTCTTTGAGTGAAAATATCTCAATTTTAAGATTTTCAATCCAAAAGGGCAACCTTTGAGGGGAAGTGGATAATAAAAAGTTGTTTCAAAGGATTAGGATGAGAGATATGAGGGAGTTTGTGGTTAAGTAGCGGTGGGTAAAAAAGGTTTGGTTGGGAAACAGTATCAGTTATGTTTAGTAGGTAATGTAAACAAGTAATACTAGATAACACACGAGTGTTTAGGGCCCATATGATCTAACATATGAGCATTTATGTTATATAATCCTTCTATGTGAAGTCATATGGATTTCCAGGTGGAGACTAAGTAATGTATAATTCAACATTTCATTATGCCTATGTTTAAAATTTGTAAACAATTTAATTAAATAAATATAAAAATGAATTATTTATTTACTTTTTTATAAATATTAAATATTATAGGTTTATAGGTTCTTAACAATTTGTTTTTTTGTAGATATAGCTCAAGGATGAAGTGACAATTATGTTCAAAGAAATGATTCTCATTATTATATGCCTGTATATCATCTTATGGTAGAGGAAACAACTTATGATTCATTTTTGAGAATACATTGATAGTTTCACTAACCATGTATGAATATCTATGACAGATCCATTTAGGACTTATTTATTAAGGAATTTTTAGAGGAGTCTGGAAATAAATTTAGTTTAATCTTTTCATGGATGGAGAACTAGAATTTTTTTCGAATAGTGATGATGCTAAATTGATTACTAGGGAGTGTTGGATGTTATTCATTTTGGATTGAGAAGAGCTAGGGGTCTCATTAGACATGTTCAAAGACCATTATTTGGTAAAGTTTATTTCATCTATCATAAATGTGTCGCATCACCAAGAGATTATTACCCATAGATAGGTGTGTTCCATCATGTAGGATTTTAGGATCCAATAATGGAAAATTCTATATTATTAATATGAAACATTTATAGATGTGTATTCAAGGGAGATACATATTGAGGAGTCTTTCCACATAGTGATCTAGTACCGAGAAACTCCAATTATGATGTTGACATATCTAAAGGTGTTGTATAGAGTAGTGGTGGTTGAGATAACTCTGGATAAAACTATATCATCAAAAAACAAGAGTCTTATTGAATCTCCATGATTTAAAGAAGTGGTATAGGGTTCCATTTTTCCATGATAAAAAGATAATTCAGATAGTTGGGTGTATGTACCAACACTCATAATATTTTTTTTATAAGGGGATTGAAGCTATCAAAACATTTTCAAGGGACCATACATGTGTTTTCTAGGTGGAATCCGAGGTGATCAATGTCGAGAATACATGAAGATTCAATGAAGGTAGTGTAAGTGAGGAGTAATACTTTGTGATCAAATATTAAGGCAGTTTTAGTTGAAGAATTATCCAAAATATTTTCATTCATGGTATTTATTGAGGGGATATCAGTTGTGTAGTGGAAAATTTAGAGATATTCCTCATCCCCAGACAAAATATTGAATCCATAGAGGCCATGTTCATCAGGGTAGAGAGAGGTAATATATAGGTTCATTGTCACGAACCGCCTTCACCAAGAAGAGGGAAGGGACAACAGATTGACAGACCATTATTTCTTCAAGTTGAAGGAGATATAATGACCCCTGATACCCACCTTCAATAGGTCCCGGAGTGGAAACTATCACCAAGGGTATAAAATCACACACTAAATGGAAGGCATTACCCTTTTTCTTCTAATAGGATCAGGAGATAAGATAGTAAATCCCACAACACGAAAACTGAAAGTACAAGTACACCTGAAAGGAAACCATTCCCATATGCATGTTCAAAGGTAAAAGACACAAGCCACAAAACTCCAATGGTAAAAAGAAACCAAAAAATGAAATCAACAACTGCAACTGCCCCAAAGGTCTAGGCTAGTATGGTTCCGTACGATCCCCGATGTCCTCATGGAGACCTGAAAGCAGTTTTATATACGTAGGGTGAGCATACAAGTATACTCAGTAGGGAAAACCAAAGTCTCTCATGCCCAAGGGGAGAGGAATTCTAATGCCCTCTGAGAAAAGAAAAACCAAAGCACCTAGAAAGGAAAAAATAACCACCCAAGACTCACCAAGGCACACTCCCCAAATAACACATGTCAAGTAAATTATATTAATATAACATCTATATTTGGGTACCTCACGCCACATTCCAACTGGTTATTGAAGACATCCTATGCATCGAACCAATCCCGCCATTCTCACCGCAGTCCCACTGCAAGACCTGCACGCACACACTTGGTCCACAACAACCATCCCTCCCGTAGAAACCTGGTCCACAACAACCACATGTAACAATTCCCGCAAGCACCTGGGCCATAAAACTAAGGCCACACCCAAAGTCACCTGGGCCAGAAAGCTACCGTCACGCCCGAAGACACCTGGGCCTCATCCCGAAGACACTTGGGAAACAACCTTCCCACAAACACCTGGGCCAACAACCAAAACTACCCTACCAGAAAATTATTGGGCTAATAATGGAATTCAGTCCATCAAAGCCCGCCCAAAAAGTCTTGAGCTATTCAGGAAATGGATAAGAAGAGGAGCTAATAACCAGCCACTCGTATGAGTGTTGGAAAAAACACCCTCCCCCATGAAATGGGGGCGTTCGGCACTAAATTCTCAACTTGGGTGGGGCGCGAATAAGAAACACAAGAACTACAATTATATATATAGGCAACAAGAACTCAACCCAACCTAGGGATTCCAAAACCTAAGCAGAAACTCCCTCATTACTAAACATTCATGAAAGAACATTGCGTCACTCACAACCAAGCCATAACTCATTCCCAAAACCAATTCCCATTTAAACTGTTCCTGTTTTCATGTTCAAGTAACCCCGTTTAGGTGAATTCTACACTACTGGGCAATTAATAGGAAAACAATGCAAGACAGAGAAAGAAGACAGTCAAACAAAAACATAAACATTCACACTTGGTTCTCTTGTAAAGTTACAACATCAAAGGGATAAGTGAGATCCCTCAAAGTACTGGAACCAAAGAAAACCCCGAGACACCGCCCCATGAACGCAAAATCTTGGAGCCAACGGTTTCTCCACAACAGAGGATTCCACCCCAATTCTTGATATAAGAAGAGTAACCAGAAAGCCACAAATTCACAACCAGTGAAAGTATAACAACAGGGGATCCCATCCCCACCCATATCACCCAAGAAATTGGCCCGTGAAAGAAACAACCAAACCGCTACCACTAACACAAGGCAGGACCAAGCATGTATTTTCAGATTTAAATATTTAAAACACTCCATGGTTTCAATTCCACTGTGTTTCAACCAGGGTTATCACAGAAAAGGGCTGACCCTTGTTCTTTCAATTTATTTAACCGAGTATACATAATTAACCAATTCCATGTTACAGTTATTTAAACATCCAAGATTACCATGGTTCATTAGTTCAAATAGAAAGACCACCAACGACAATGATTTTCAGTTAGCATAGGCCCGTACAGTTCACAACACATAACAACATTAAGAGTACAACAGAACATCGATCACACCCACCTTTCATTCTTTAGAGGTGTGTTCATTATCTTTGTTAAGTTCAGTTTCATTAATTTCCATAGAGGCAAAAGCATGCCCACCCCGCATGATAAATAGAAAGGGGAGACGAAGGAGAAAATCCCTACATGATTGATCAAGGATTGAAGTTTTTCTCCATGCGCCAAGAACAGGGGATGCACAATTTGCAGGGGGGGGGGTCGGGAACTCCAAGGATGAGGAGACGACTCGAGCACAGGCGCACCAGGGAGAAAAATAGTATTTGGCCAAAGGGAAGAAGAGAAAGAAGAACTTATTCAACGATATATAGATAAAATCTCGTTGTTATGGGATATGGTGATTTTAAACGCCTTGAAAGTTATATTGTGGTTTCCCACGAGGTTTGGGATGTTACACTCGATGGTATTAAGTGGTTATTTAATATCCCCCATTGGGGACATTTCTTTGGATTTTTAGGTATTAATTATAGGCATTAATAAGGGTAAAATAATTAATTACTATGGGAGAGGAAAGGTCGGGAACTTGAAAATAATGAAGATGACACGATGCCACCTTCACAGTGTCACCCTCACGGTGCGATCATCACGGTGTCACCCTCATGGTACCACCGTCATGGTTCCACCGTGATCGGTGCCACCTTGACCTGTGCCCCCATCACAGTGACACTGTTTTGGTGGAGCCTCACTTTTGGCCAAGTAATGGGCCAGGAGGGTCTGGGCCATTAAATTTGATACCTCTCAAACTATTCTCGCCCTCAAGAATCAAAACAAACCCGAAGTGAAGAGAGGGCCCGAACAACCACCTTTAAAGATAACTCTCTGGAGTGAACCACATAGTTATCTAGAAACACCTCCCTCTCAAGAACCAAGGAACATACCAGGGTCAGACTGCCTAGTCATATGGGTTGGGGAGCTTCTTCCCCATGTCAAGATACTATCCGATTTGGGCGGCACTGACTCGCCCGAATGGCTATAATCACATTCGCCTTAATGCGTCTTGATTAGGGATCGAGTTTTCCCCACCCCATAGCCAGGAATTCTCTCACACATTCAGAGAAAAAGGAAAATCAAACATTCCACAGTTAACAAGGTGAAGCGTTCCATCCCAAACAAGTATAAACAGAAGAACATAAAACTCAAAGAAAATCTGGGTACTGGGTGCGCATATGTGCTTCCCATTCCCAGGTACTCTCCTCAATCCCACCATGCTCCCACACACTCGAAATAAAAGGATGGTTTGCCCACGAAGCGCCTTCTCTTCACAATCCTCGATCCTCACTGGTCTTTCCACAAAGGTCACATCGTCCTTGATATCTAGCTCTCCCCAGCTGAGGATGTGTGAATCATCGTGTAGATACTGACGGAGATATGACACATGGAAAACATCATGTATCCTCACAAGCGGCAGTGGTAATGCTAGCCAATAAGCCACTTCACCGACCCACCACAACACTTCGAAGGGTCCGATGAATCTGGGAGAAAGCTTACTGTCTCTACTGAACCTCCGTTGTCCACGCCGAGGGGAGACCTTCAAGTACACGTGGTATCCAACCTAAAACTCCAAGGGCCTCCTCCTGTTATCGGCATACATCTTCGGTCGGTCTTGGGTTTCCTTCATCCTTTCCCGTATAAGCCGAACCTTCTCTGTGGTTCTCTACACCACTTCCGGGCCATGAATGCTCGTTTCCCCAACTCATCCCAGCAGACTGGTGAGCGAAACGGCCTTCCATATAGGGATTCAAATGGAGCCATGCCAATGGTAGAGTGATAGCTATTATTGTAGGCAAACTGTACCAGAGGCAAGTGTCACACCCACGATCATCCTGAGTCCAGAACACATGCCCGCAGCATATCCTCCAAGGTCTGGATGGGGTACTTTGTATGTCCTTCTGTCTGTGGATGGAAGGCAGTTCTAAGGTGTAGCTGGGTGCCAAAAGCATGCTGAAATCCTCTCCAGGATCATGAGGTGAACTGTGTATCCCTATCCGAGACTATGGATTTCATAACTCCATGAAACCTCACCACCTCATCCACATACCTTCGTGCTAAGGCATCTACTGCACCTGACTCCTTGATCACCAGAAAGTGAGCTGACTTCGTCAACCGGTCCACCACTACCCATATAACATCTCAACCTCCTCGAGCCTTAGGTAGTCACGTGACGGAATCCATTGAGATTTCATCACACTTCCACTCGGAAACATCCATAGGCTACAAAAAACCTCCTAGAACGCGGTGTTCAGCCTTCACCTGCTGACATACCAAGCATTTGGCCGTGAACTCTGCCACCGCCCGCTTCACCCGGAGACACCAAACCTGACCACTCAAGCCCTGTTACATCTTGGAAACTCTTGGGTGCACTGATAGGGGTGAATTTTAGAACTCACTAAGGACTCCCTCATGCATCGCTTCTGGAACAAACAGTTTACCTCGGAAAAGCACCTGATTCTGACCAACATCCATCCACCCTTCCAGAGAATCCCCTTGGCTAACTTGGTCACACATCACCTCACTTTCTAAGTCTCCACATTGGGACTCCTCTACCTAATGCAACATAGATGATTTTACTATCATATTATGCATGAAACCTTTACCTCCTTCCATCCCTGCATCTAGGTGCAGGGCATCCAACTCCTCCATTGCCTTCTAAGAATCTGCCGACTCTTAGAACACATCCTTTTGTGATTTTATGCTCAAGGCTTCGGCCACCACATTCCCCTTTCATGAGGTGTATGGAACCTCAAAGTCGTAGTCCTGAAGGATCTCCATCCACCTCCATTTCCGTGAGATCAGGTCCCGCTAGGAGATGATATACTTCAAGATCTTGTGGTCCCTGAAGACTTCAATGTTCTCCCCGACGAGGTAATACCGCCACAACTTTAGTGAGAACACGAACATCGCACGCTCTAAGTCATGGGTGGCATAGTTACGCGCATGGGTACGTAACTACCTAGACCCATAGGAGATCACCCCTTGACACTGCATCAGCAAACATCCAACGCCCTGAAGCATCACAGAACACCTCATACGCCGACCATCTTCTGGAAACCTCAGTACTGGGGCACTTACCAAACGTTCCTTTTGATAATTGAAGGCCGCCTCGCACTGCCCATTCCACACGAAAGCCTGGTCCTTCTTGGTCAAGGCTTTAAAAGGTACCACAACTTGGGAGAAGTTGGGAACAAGCCTCCGGTAGTAACCTGCAAGCCCGAGAAAACTACGAACCTCTACCATGTTCTTAGGTGCCTCCCAAGAAACAACCGCCTTGACTTTCAATGGGTCCACTGTTATCCCTCTCTCTGACTCCATGTGCCCAAGGAAATGCACCCATCGCGTCCAGAACATTCACATGGACAACTTCCCATAGAGCTGGTGCAATCGGAGGACCTCTAAAAACGTCCTCAAGTGCTCAACATTATTCTCTTTTGATCTTGAGGAGATCAAGATGTCGTATAAAAAAAGACTATGAACCGGTCCAGGTACTCTATGAAGACGGAGTTCATGAGTCCCAATGAACAGATCTGGTGTGTTCGTAACACTGAACGACATTAATCCAAACTCGGAGTGCCCATATCTTCACCTGAAGGCAGTCTTCGAGATTTCACCCTCCTTCACCCGCACATGGTGATATCCAGACCACAGATTGATCTTTGAGAACCAACCCACTCCCCTCAGCTGGTCGAAGAGATCGTCTATCCTTGGGAGGGGGTAGCGATTCTTGATCATCACCTGATTCAGCCTCCTGTAGTCTATGCATAACATTAGACCACCATCCGCCTTCTTCACAAAGAACACAATATCACCCCACGATGGCGCACTTGGCCGAGTAAAACCCTTCTTCATTAGATCGTCAATATGGATCTGTAACTCCCGCAGCCTAGAAGGTGCCATCCGATAGGGAGCCATTGAAATTGGGCGGGCACCAGGTTGCAAGTCTATCCCGAACTCAACATCACGTCAAGGGGGATGATTTGCCACCTCCTCAAGAAAGACGTCCATAAACTCATTGAAAATTCATAGGACTTCCACCATTTATGAATATACTGACTCTAGTGATAGTTTATCCAAAATGGAAAGGAGGGGTTCCTCTCGCCCGCTGCTTCTCTGAAAATCCCGCTCACCAACGAAGGTTACACGTTGACTGCCCAAATCTGAAAACACAACTCTTCCACAGAAGAAGGAAATGAAAACACTCACAGAGAACAACCAGTAAATGCCTAGGATGACATCGAATGTCTGTATCTACCAAAATTGAAAATCCATGATAGACTGATGCGGCCCTATCATCAGTCTACACCCTCAGCAAACATAAGATACATCGGTCTGGCCTCCGACTGGAGTGATAAACACTAGAGGCGCTGAAAGTCTCTCGACGTCTAAACCCAAAGCATGGGCCAGACCGGTTGTAAAAAAGGAGTGTGATGCTCCAGTATCAAACAAGGCATAGGCAAGAGTACTAAACAAGATGATCGTACCTTGAACGACCTTTGGCCCTACAGGAACTGCTACCTCTGTGGCGTGAAACTGCCCACACCCAGCTCCTCTGCCTCTCTGCTATCGACCGCCTCCCCAACCACGCCCTGACTGTGGTCCCGGAGGAGTGCCCTAAGGTCGGCCTCCTCCTGAAATGTCTGCCATCAGAGGGACGGGAGCCTGCTTCCCCTGCAGCTATTGAAAGGGCCTAGCTGGAAACTGCTGTGGCTGAAGTGGGCGCTGAACCTACCCACCCCCGCGGTACTGCACTCGGTCCGGGAACTGATTCTGAAGATTTCCATGACTCCCACAGACGAAGAACCTCGGTCATGGGCCTAAATGTAAGGGGAGAAGACTGGGGGATCAGAACTGGAACTACTTAGGCCTGCTTCCTTCCAGTCGAAACCTAGAGGGTACTGATGCTGGGGGCTGCTGCTGACGGCTTTCCCCTTTGATGGGCCCAACTGGATCCCTTCTTGTGACACACCTCCAAGCGTGTGAATCCTCTCCACCACATCAGCCTTCTTCCGCACCTCCAGGTAAGACAGTAAGGAAAATGGAACAACAACACACTGAAGAGGAGGTCCGATTTCCTCCTCTAGACGTCTCGCTCGAGACTTCTCATCTGGAAAGCGGTCTGGAGCAAGGCAAAGGATATCCTTGGACTTGATCCCCAACTCCCTCACTGACATACTGCCCTGCTGAACGGAGAGTATCTCCTGCCTGTTCTCAACCTTCATCGTGGAAGAGAGGAATTCCACCCAGAACTCCTTCTCGAAGTCATCCCACGCAACCTCAGTCTCCATCCTCTCTCCAAGATAAAGCGTCCACCACTGACGCGCTGCTCCCCACATCTGTCAAATGGCCAGAGGCACCCAGTACTCCGTCAGAGCCAGAATCAAGCTGAATGCTATCACTAGCTACTCAATCCAGCTCTCTGTCTCCACGTTTGAAATGCTACCCTCGTACTTCCCGAGGGTTTGTCACAGAAATTCTCGAAGAGTCTTCTGCCATTAGTTATCCTCCTCCTCTCGGTCGATCCTCTGTCGATTGGACAAGTCAACCTCCTAGGCCTAGATCATCTGTACTACTTTTGGTCTCCTCCTAGGTTCCATAGCTGAAAGGTAAACAAGGAATGCCTAAGACCGAGTAGTGTAGAATACAGTTCTTAAATTTTCTTAGACTTATTCATTTATTTTGAACTCCCCAGACACCCATGAAACATAAAAAAACAAGTCATTATGATGAATGTACCTTTCTTAGGATCTCTACCTTGCAATTAGTGTGGCCTCACTTGGTCGTTCGATAGGTTCAGAGTCCTTGCATCGGATCACAGGGGTCCCTAAAATCCTGTTTCCTAGCTGGTCTTCTCTGACCTAATTCACACACCAAGGTCACACAACACTGCTGCCCTACCATCCCATGCAATATTCACTATACCTAACTATAGACCCCATCCTATCTCTCAACCCTCCTTTGATACCATTCTATCATGACCCGCCTTCACCATGATGAGGGAAGGGACAACATATTTCCAAACCCTTTATTCTTCAATTTGAAGGAGAGATAATGACCCCTGAGACCCGCCTTCGATAGGTCCCGGAGTGGAGACTAGCACCAAGGGTATAAAATCACACACTAAATGGATGGAATTACCCTTTTTAGTATAATAGGATCGGGAGATAATATAGGAAATCCCAAAACACCAAAACTGAATGTACAAGTCTGGTTGAATGTAAACCATTCCCATATGCATGTTCAAGGGTAAAAGATACAAGCCACAAAACTCCAAATGTAAAAAGATAACAAAAAAAGGAAATCAACAACTGCAACTACCCCAATGGTCCGAGCTAGTAGGGTCCCACAAAATCTCTGAAGTCCTCATGGAGACCTGAAAGCAGTTTTATATACATAGGGTGAGCATACAAGTATACTCAGTAGGGAAAACAAAAGTCTCTCGTGCACAAGTGGAGAGGCATTCTAATGCCCTGTGTGAAAAGAAAAACCAAAGAACCTAGCAAGGAAAAACTATCCACCCAAGCCTCACAAAGGAACCCTCCTCAAATAATGCAATTCAAGTAATGTATAGTAATAGCACATCGATATTTGGGTACCCCACTCCACTTTACCACTGGTTATTGAAAACATCCTACGCATCGAACCAATCCCCCCATTCTCACCGCAGTCCCACTGCCACACTCGCCCGCACACACCTGGGCCACAACAACCATCCCACCCACATACACCTGGGCCACAACAACCACACGTTACCATGCCCGGAAACACCTGGGCTAGAAAACTACTGCCACACCTGAAGTCACCTGGGCTAAAAAGCTACTGTTACGCCCGAAGACACCTGGGCCTCATCACGAACACACTTGGGAAATAGCCTTCCCGCAAACACCTGGGCCAACCCCCCCAACTACCCTGCCCTAAAATTCATGGGATAATAATGGATTTTAGGCCATCAACGCCTGCCCAAAGCATCTTGGAATATTCGGGAAAGGGATCATAAAAAGAGCCAATAAGCAGACACTCGTAAGAGTGTTGGGAAAACACACTCCCCCATGAAATGGGGGTGTTCGGCACTAAATGATCAACTTGGGTGGGGAGAGAATAAGAAACACAAGAAATAAAATTATATATATAGGTAACAAGCACTCAACCCAACCTAGGGCTTCCAAAACCTAAGAAGAAAGGCCCTCGTTACTAAACATTCATGAAAGAACAATATGGCAGTCACGGCCAAGCCACAACTCATTCCCAAAACCAATTCCTATTTAAACTGTTCCTATTTTCATGATCAAGTAACCCCATTTCGGTGAATTCTACACTAATGGGAAATTAACAAGCAAAAACCACAAGCCAGAGAAAAAAGACACTCAAACAGCAACTTAAACATTCACACCCGGTTCTCTTGTAATGTCAAAACAACATAGGGATAAGTGAGATCCATCAAAGTACTAGAACTAAAGAAAACCCAGGGACATAGCCCCATGTCTCCAAAATCGAAAAGCCAATGGTTTCTCAACAATAGAGAATTCCACCCCAATTCGTGATATAAGCAGAGTAACCACACAACCTCAAATTCACAACCATCGAAAGTATAAAAATAGGGGATCCCATCCCCACCCATATCACCCCAACTATCAACCCGTGAATGAAACAACCAAAACCTCTCCCACCAACACAAGGCAGGCCCATGCAGGTATATTTAGATTTAAAAGATTTAACATACTCCATGGTTTCAATTCCACTGTGCTTTAACCTGGGTTATCACAGAAAAGGGTTGATCCTGGTGCTTTCAATTTATTTAACCGATTATACATAATTAACAAATTCTATGTTATGGTTTTTTAAACATCCAGGAGCACTGAGGTTCATTAGTGCATAGGGAAATATCACCAACGACCATGGTTTTCAGTGAGCATAGGCTCGTACAATTCACAACACATAACAACATAAAGAGTACATCAGAACATCGATCACACTCCCCATTCATTCTTTAAAGGTCCGTTCATTATAACACCCATGATTTTATGAGAAATATTTTTTTATGTATAATGTTGTATAAAGGAATCATTCACATCAACAGTGTCTTGGCTTGTGTTACACGCAAGATCATCCTTCCTCTATAGCTTGTGTTGTACGGAATACCGAGTTCCACTAAACAATGATATGTTATTAAAATATTATATAAACTAGCCGTTATGAATAGTAATAACCAATTTTTGATTTTTTTTAAATTTAATTTTCCAAAATGGACTCGGAAAATCGAAGTTAGCCTAGGGTAATTTTTTTTTATTTTTCTGAAAACTTTCAATTTTTGATGAATAATGAAAACACTGTGTCACTATTTAAAAACAGATTTTTTTTTAAATAATAATTTTTTAAAAAATTAATTTTTGGTTAAAATAGATAAATAATACCTATATAAGTTCAATGTAATTCATTATAGTAATTTTATAATAATTTTAGATATATAAAAAATTTATTAAACTTTTCATCGTCTTTTACCCACCTCCTATGAGAATTTGAAAATTTACATAAAACTTAATTTTACCGCTTCAATGAGTGGAATTTAAAAAATACAAGAGACAATGTTAATATCAATGAGTAAAATGTGATTCAGTAAGATAAAAATAATTTTTGGTGAATAGTAACTTTTTACTTTTTTTTAACACGGGTAAAAGTAAATAGGGTAATTTAGGTTAAAAATGATATTATTATTACCCTAACACATGTAATAATTCTATTGTATAAGTTTAATTCGACCAAAACCAACATTAGGATTAAAATATGACCATTTAGGTCCACTTGTATTAGATTAGGACATTTCATCTTATTTTATTTAAAGAAGAGTTAAAATAGTTAAAATCAATGTTTAATAACTAAAATTTTTTTAATATAGGTTTATACAAAAGAAAAATTCGACTATAAATATTCATTAGAGAGATAAAAAGATTTCCTACATGTTGGTATTCTATTTGTAATTTTTTGAAATTATATAATTTAATTTATGACACAATGATGATGCAGTAATTACCTTATTAATGAAATATTATCATAATTGATATTATAAGTACCCAAATAAATGTAATTTGAGACTTTTTAGGAATTAAACTAATTTTATAGGTTAATATTACATGTTAGTATTGATTTAATTAACTTTTTTAGAACTAATCATGATGTTATGAGTTTCACATAAATCAATTATCAAATAGTGTCAAAATTGACATAAAATTGTTTTTAAAACAAATATTATATTATTAATTGATATTTTATTCTTAAAAATATAAGGTTCGACCAAATGACTTAGATAAGGATATATATATTAATAATGAACAACTTAGGGTTCGTTTGGCTTGTTATAGTATGTTTATTAACCATATAGTGTAAGAAAACAAGAAGACACGGTGAATGTAAAATTATTTAACATAAAGTTAAATCTAAAAGATAAGGTTAAAATAGTAACATAAACTTGTCTAAAATATATTGGATGAAATGAATTCGACCCATCCCAACCTTAGGTTCTAAATAAATGAATTTGGAGCTATTAATAACTGAATATGACTTTATTATAAAATAATATTTTATGTTCTTCCTAAGGTGCCCCTCTCCTCCCTTATAAAAGGGAACCGACTCCCTCTCCTCCTTACACCACATTGAGCCTTCACGCTTGGCCAAACCCTTCCAATTTACCTTCTACATTTCCCAAGAAACATCATAGAGGTCCTGGTCTTCTTCAAAGACAACCTTTAGTTCCCTAAGCGGAGGTTAAGAAGAGCCGCTTCAAAGAAGAGGTAATGTCCGTTATCGATTGTTTCAAATTTATTTATTCTTCTAATTCCTCTCCTTTAGTTGTTTCATCCCATTTTTATGTATGATATAACCTTGGTGGATGTGTCAATCCATTTATCTATTGGTGTATTTATTCGAGTGAAATTATCTCCATCCTCTAATCACTGGACCATTTTGTGTACCTTGGTTAGGGTTTGGGTCACGATAATACATTATAGGGATAATATGTAGTTATAGGGGTAAAACTGTAACAACCACATTTTTTTTTAAATATATGAGATAACTGAAGATAATAAATTAATAATTTCTCAATTTTTATTTCTCTATCATGGGTTATGAATAGAGGGGTTTATAGTTTATTATTTTCTAAGAACCAATATTGGATGTTTTAGAGAGGTAATGCCAATATGGTGGCAATAAAATAGCCACTAGATCACTGGTAGAACCCACTATCCATTCCATAGTGTTCTAATGTGTTCACTGGGTACAACAGACTACACCGGCCAGCGGGTATGGCTCCACTGGCCAGGTTGTGGAAAAGGAAAATTTCCTAGCATTCTTCTATGACCACTACTTCACTGTTGCACCCAATTTTAAGGAGAAAATATTTTTCCCTACATGACCTCTCCATGTTTTTATTCTTAAACAACCAAGTCAAAACCTTTTTGATCTATTCTGAATTTTATCCTTCTCCCCTTGAATCAAGGCCCTCTAATTCTTCTTTGATATCCTCCTAAAAAAATTTACTAATATGGTGATTCCTAAATGATGTGTTTTTCTCTTTATAAATGTCCAATAAGTCATCTTCATGGTGTGTAGAGAATGTATCTATGTTAGAGATGTGTCTTCCAAGATTTTCTATTGATTAATCCCAAATTTTATTAAATATTTGCGAATAATCTATTGTATTAATGTCATTTTAGGAAATAAATAATCTAACATATTCAATTTGAATTCATCAGGTATGTTTTCTTGATTGATCATCATAAACCTCTTATTTATCGGAAAATAATGTTGACACCATAATCATTAGATTAATCATTTTATATTTTCCATGACATCAAAATTTCTATGATGACCTCTCTTAACCAAAGTTTAATTACATAAAAATGATGAAATTTACAAGTATGAATATTTTAAATGATCATCACAATACATATATAAAATTGAAAATCTTATTGATTATATTTTTTATTAATGGAATAAAGATTTATTAGTGATTATTTTTAGGTATAGGTCCCTCTTTAAGAATCAAAATTTAATTGATAGCCTTTTCCTTAATCAATGATAGATTTAGTGAATTTATTTCCATTTCGTTAACTTATATAATATTTTATTCCATAATTATTATAATTATGTTATGTGATTCTATATTGATATTTGTATATTTTAATTTGGTTGAGTCGCATTATAAACCTCTATACTGAAAATTAGAACCACTGTTAGGCACCCTAGACATGTAATCTTCTTCCAATTAATTTATGTCATTGACTGATCAATGATTACATAATGTTAATTTGTGTACTTCATAAAAAACATTGAGTTAGGATAGTCCTTATCATTTTGAGATCCCATTTTCACTTTCTTCCATTATATGATTCATGTATAGTCATAGATTATTTCTCCATTGATGGTGATTGTTTGCAGGTTTCATCATTGATGTGATTCACAATAATTTAAATTATTTATATTAAAAATATCTAGAGTTTTTGATTACCATTATTTATATTGATTCACATGTTCTTATATGATGAAATATTATTTCTCCAGATTCTACAATATGATTGTTTATCTAGTTAATCCGACTTGTGTGTTATGATTCTATTGCAAGTTGTTTCTTAGTATAGATGATGGGTGGATCATCATGGTATGATTACCGAAAGAGTGAGAGAGTGTACAACATGAAATTATGATAATGATAGACCAATACTTGGGGTGGTAGAAGTAGAAACTTATTACCTAGATGGAACTTGATAACATTTGTAACACCCCAAGCTTCTACGGTACGCTTCTCTTTGAATAATGTGATAGCGTGTGATGTACGCAACACCGAGTTCTAACACACCATAACTAATCAAACTAGCCGTTTTGAATAGTAATACCTACTTTTTGAAATTATATATATTTTATATTTGAAAATGGACTTCATTTTTGGATTCGGAATATCGAATTTAGCCTAAGGTAAAATTTTGGTACATTTCGGATAACTTTCATATTTTGATGAATAGTGAAAATTACTAAGTTTTAATTAAAAACAAATTTTTTAATCAAAATAATTAATAGTGATAAATTATGAATTTGAGTGGTTTTAAAGTATATTTAGAATATATTTTTACCATTTAATATAATGTTGGTCATTGGACATAATTTTACAATTAAACCGAACATAAACGAGTGTCAATCTTTTGATAGTTATTATCTCTTAAAAACACGCTTTTTGTTTTGACAGCGGGAATTAATTTTAAATTAATTTCTGCCACTTCGGTGTTTTGAATTTAGGAAAATGGATTCCATATTTGGAATCAGGATGTTAAAATTGTGTAAATAGGTAACTTTTATTTTTAGACATTTTGTATAATTACTGCGGTAAATATTTTATTTACCATGGTTAAGGGTAAATCCGGTAAATAAGGGTTAAAAAAATAATATTATAATAATACTAAATTACCCTAAAACATGTCTTAACCCTATTGGTTGATACATGGTCGACCATGGGAATCTTTGGGTCTATTTTGGGACCCCATGGATCCACTTGTAAGTGATAATGACACTTTATTTTAATTAAGTTAAAATGAATACAAAAATGACACAAGCATATATCTTTTAGACAAACAATTGTTACATAGGGTTATATATGTTGGATTTTAGATTATAAATATTAATTAGAAAGCTAAAAAGATTTACTACATAATGATATTTTATTTATAATTTTTAGACATTAAATAAATTATTTTATTTATGACACAATAATGATGCAGTAATTACTATAATAGTGAAAAATTAAAATAATTGATATTATAAATACCCAAATAAATATAATATGAAACTTTTAATGAATTAAACTAATTTTCTAGGATAATATTATATATTAGGATTGATTTAATTGACTTTTTTCGAAGTAATAAATCTGTTATGAGTTTCACAAAAATCAACTATTGAATAGTGTCAAAATTGACATAAAAGAGTTCTTAAAACAAATATTATATTATTAATTGATATTAAATTCCTAAAAATCTAAGGTTCGGCCAAGAGACTTATATCATGATAGGTTCATCATTAATGTACCACTTGGGGGTCTCTTGGATGTATATAGTAAGTTTATTAACCATATTATATAAAAATACAAAGAGACATTGTAAAAGTGAAACTAATTAACTTAGAGTTAATACTTAAAGATAAGGTTAATATAAGTACCCAAACCTGTATAAATTCTATTGGTTGAGTGGTTTTCGACCTATACCCACCTTAAACTTTGAATAATATGATTTGGAGCCATTAGAAACCGAATATGAATTTATTATAAATTAATATTTCTAGCTTTTCCAAAGGTGCCCCTCACCCCTCTTATAAAAAGGAACTCCTCCTTCTCATTTCTTCACACCTTAAAAGCCTTTTGGTTCGGCCAAACTCTGCCCAAATACTCTCAAAACATCCCTCAATACAACCTAGAGGCCTTAGTTTGATCAGAAAGCCAACCTATGGAGCCCTTTTGATCAAATCAAAAGGAAGAACCCGAAGAAGAGGTAATGATTTCACCACCCTTCTCCAAGTTCATTTCTTCTTCCACTTCTTCTTCCTTTGTTCTTACCATTCTAAAATAATAACTCCAGTATCTCACATATACTGTGATGTTATTATAAATATGGTACAACCATATTCAGTATTCTATCCACCCTTTGAATAACATGTCACCATACGTGCGTACGTACGGACTACCGTCTCCACGTCGTGGTGTAATTGTTATTCAATATAATATTATTTGTATGGGTATAATAATGATGTGTAACTCATGTAAATAATAAAAATAGCATGTTAATGATTCTGTATATATGATATACCATCCATTTATATATTATTTTAATATCAAAAGAATGATATTGTCGCTCGTGCGTACGTACGGACTACCGTCTCCACGAACGCGATGAGATTCATTCTCCATCGTATCCATTCAAGTATAATTATCATTTGATGATTTAAAAATGATGTTTAAGGACTAGATATCATTCTGGATATGAATAATATACAACAACCATGGCTTTTGTAACAAAACATATAAAAGAAAATGAGTAAGGTAACTCCCGAAACGACGATAATTCTAAGATATTATTAACAAATCAATGTTAAAAGATCATATATGATATCATATTATTATATATGATTCTTGTATAATTTAATAACAACTATTTCACCATTATACAGGAGGTTAACCTACCCCAACCAAGGAAAAGTACAAGGTAAGGGTTTACTTTACAACCTCTTCATTATCCAAGGTTGTTTATACGTAATAATCTACTGAGATCTCTTTATCATCCACATCAATGTTTCTTAAAAATGCATTTCAAAACATTTTTACTATTTACTAGAATATGAGTTAAAGTCATTTATACCCTTTTTGACTTTTATAAGTGGTTTATAAAGGAATATTTCGGTCGTTTTCAATACAAGGTCCTTTTTAACCTTTTCGACAGAATTAAGGTAAGAATGTTTTTTTTAACTTATACGGCGGGTGCGGCTATTTTCCGCCGTTATAAAATCTTCAAAGCTTCCCTTACAAGCTTATAAGAATATTTTCAAAGAAAATGTTTTATTTTATATGGATCTTAAATGATTTCAAAATAAAAGGAGATATTTCTTTAAAAAGAATTTTGATTTCATCTATGTCAACATCCTTTGATGGATAATAAGATTATTTGAAGTTGATTTATTATGATACAAAACTTCTATATTGTTTTGAAGGTTTTGTGATATTTTTGACTGTGGATGTGCTATTTTTATAACATTCATAGTTTATGGTGAAAGTATTGACATTTCATATGCTAGTTTTAATATGAATGTTTATGTTATGTTTAAACCTTTTCATATGGGAATGCATTGGACTTAATATGTGACGGGTGGAGCCCGCTATAGCTCCTCGATGCATCGGTAGGTCTCATGAGACAAACTAGTGTCTTGGCATAAGGCTTTGAAAAAATATTATTTGTAGTCTTGGCACGAGGCCTTGGCTATGTGGTTATGATAGTCTGGCATTATGCATTCCAACATTATGAAAGTGGTTATTGATTTTTGCATGTGATTATTCGATTAGTAGAATATCCATGTGAATAAGTAAATGGCATTATTTCATTTTATTTATGCCATACCATGTTGAAAGATCATATTTAGAAGGCTTTTGTTTTATTTATACATTGCCTTAAATGTTTATTCTTATTTATGAAAGTTTCCGCTATATTGTTATCCTTACTGGGCATTTGAGCTCACCCCTTTTCTATGTTTTATTTTTCCCAGGATGTGAAGATGTAAGTTATGAATGACCTGCAAGGATTTTTATGAGGGGTTAATAGTGTGGATTGTGGAAACATTATGTTGTTGTAGTAGTTTTTCATTTTATGATGTAATGTAAAACTTATGAATATATCTAGTGTTTCCAAGGCTACTAAACCAATCGGTATTTTGAGATTTGATCTTTCTTGTGATCATGCCAATGTTATGTAATAATGCACCGACTCTGGGTAACTGGGGTCGGGGCATTACAGTTGGTATCAGAGGAAGTTTAGTACAAACCTTGGAAGCTAGATTTAGATAAACTCTGATTAGAGCACGTAGACCTAAGATGAACTTTGAGGATTAGTATAGAAGAACTTCCTAGAATTTTGGTATTGTAGAGATTTTGTGAGTTTTCCAAGCAATACATCCCTGTCTGGATACGAGCAGGTAGAGGCAGCTCTGGCACAGATGTACCTAGGGGTAAAACCCGAAAACACCGCTTTGAGCTAGACTCGAACGGGAACTGGTGCACGACAACGGGCCTTGCTGCACTCTTGGTTACAACACTCCCGGGGGATATGCTTAGGATAACTCTCATTTTCTTTACAAATCATTTTGAAGGGATTATGAGTATATACTTCCTCAAAGAAAACATTCTTATGATTACGGATTATATCCATAAATAGTTCAATTTATGTTAAGTGTTTTATAAGTATGGGATTATGTATTTTGATTCATAAATTGATCTAGTTTATGCCATTGTTTAGAAATGGCGCCTAGTGGAAGAAATGGAAACCGTATCAATGGACGCACTCCATGTAGGGATTGCCCTCCTGCTTAAGATAATTATAGTGGGGCTGGTGATGCAACTGGTGCTGATCAGCTAATCACCATACTGGGACAACTTACTCAGGTTATGAATAATAACCTTACCCGTATGGAGCACCCTGATCCGCAGCGTGGAGGATCAATGTTAGATCGATTCATGAGGCAACAACCACCAACGTTCAATGGGAATACAAATCCCTTAGTAGCTGAGCAATGGATATTTTCCCTAGAGACAATATTTCAGGCTTTGGGGAGCAGTGAAAGGGAAAAAGTTATCATGGCAGTTTACCGCCTCACTAGAGATGCTGATCAATGGTGGTCATTGAATCAAAATACTAAGGAAGATGATGAAGTATCAAATATGGAATAGAGGGAGTTCAAAGATCTGTTTTTAGAAAAATACTTCCCTCGCGACCATCGAGCAGATATGGAAAGGCAATTTCTGAGTCTGAGACAAAAGGAGGATGAGAATGTCACAAAGTATGAGGCTAACTTTACAAGGTTAGTGAGGTACGCTGGTGATTATATTCGTAACCCAAGAAGTAAGATTGATCATTTCTTTGATGGGTTAAAACCATTTCTCCGTCGAGCGTTAGTCTCACAATCCTTTTCATCGTACGAAGACATTGTCTCATGTGCTATCAAGACCGAAAAGGAATTCTCTAATTCTTATGACTTTAAAGCAAAGCAAGAGAAGAAGAGACCTGCTGATCAATCTGGGAATGGAAATAAGGGGAAGAAGGGAAAGGTTGAATATCCATCTTGTGGTAAATGCGGGAAGAAACATCCTGGTACTTGCTTGAAGGGAATGGGAGTCTGTTACAAGTGTGGTGAAAAAGGCCACCAAGCTCATGATTGCAAGGGGAAGAAGGAAGCTACCAACGTTCAGTGCTACAATTGCAGGGAGATGGGGCATTATACAAATGCATGTCCTAAGAGTCAGGAGAACTTACCTCAGAAAAGGCCAAGGGATCAAGGCCAGGCTTATGCTATCACTACTGATGAGGTAGAAGCTCTGAAAGACGTGGTGGCAGGTAATTTAATGGTTTCCTCATGTTTAGCAAATGCATTATTTGATTCTGGATCATCGCATTGTTTCATATCTTCCCAGTTTGCTAAGAAAATTAGATATTTCCAATTTGATTTAATAAGGGAGCTGTCAGTTAAAACTCCTAAGGGAAGTATCGTTGCAACAAAGTTTTGTGAATCAGTCCCCATTAGAGCACATAAATTTTCTTTATCTGCTGATCTCATCGTCATACCTATGATTGAGTTTGATATAATCCTCGGTATGGACTGGCTTTCAGATTATGATGCGAAGATTTATTGTAAGAAGAAAGAGGTTACGATTCTTGATGATAATGATAAGGAGCACCTTATTTTTAGAGCAGAATCGTCACCACCTAATTCTTATTTAGATCCACCCCCAGTAGCTCAACTTAATTCAATTATTGGGGAGGAAGAGAATGAAATAACTATCGGTGAGGAAAGGAATGTTCAAATAGAGGATGTACCTATTGTGAAAGAATTTGTAGATGTATTTCCAGAAGATTTACCTGGACATCCTCCAGAACGAGAAGTTGAGTTTTCTATTGATTTGATTCCTGGATCAAGGCCTATATCGAAGACCCCTTATAGAATGGCCACTGTAGAGTTAGTCGAACTAAAGAAACAACTAGAAGAAATGAGTAATAAGGGATTTATTCACCCTAGTGTTTCTCCATGGGGAGCCCCTGTTCTTTTTGTTAAAAAGAAAGATGGATCTATGAGGTTATGTATCGACTACAGGGAGATCAATGCTATAACGATAAAGAACAAGTATCCCCTACCTCGTATTGATGATTTATTTGACCAACTGCATGGAGCTCAATACTTTTCAATGATTGACCTTCGATCTGGATACCATCAGTTGTGTGTGAAGAAGGAAGACATTCCGAAAACAGCATTTCGAACCAGGTACGGGCATTACGAGTTTACTGTAATGCCGTTTGGATTGACTAATGCACCCTCTGTATTCATGGATCTAATGAATAGAGTTTTCAAGGAGTATCTCGATGAATTTGTGGTGGTATTTATTGATGATATCTTGGTATACTCCAAAACCTACGAAGATCATGAAAATCACTTGCGCATTATCTTGAAGACTCTGAGGAGGCATGAATTATATGGGAAGTTTAGCAAGTGTGAATTCTGGATTCAGGAGATTTCTTTTCTTGGCCATATTGTCTCTAAAGATGGAATCTCTGTTGATCCTTCTAAGACCAAGGCAATACAAGAATGGCCAGCACCTACGAGTATAACTGAGGTACATAGTTTTATTGGTTTGGCAGGTTATTATCGACGTTTCGTCCAGAATTTTGCCCGATTGGCTAACCCATTAACGAAGCTCACACGTAAAGGGGTTAAATTTGTTTGGACAAAAGAATGTGAAGAATGTTTTGAAGAACTGAAGAGAAGATTAGTCAATGCTCCTATATTGACTCTACCATCGGGGAATGATGGGTTCGTTATTTATAGTGATGCATCGAAGAAAGGACATGGTTGTGTCCTTATGCAGAATGATAGAGTTATTGCATATGCATCACGACAGTTGAAAATTCATGAACAAAACTATCCTACTCATGATCTCGAGTTAGCAGCAGTGATCTTTGCTTTGAAGATATGGAGGCACTACCTCTATGGTGAAAAATGTGAGATTTATACTGATCACAAGAGTTTGAAGTATATTTTCTCACAAAAAGAACTCAACATGTGGCAAAGGAGATGGCTTGAATTACTCAAGGATTATGATTGTACGATACACTACCACCCAGGGAAGGCAAACAAGGTGGCAGATGCTTTGAGTAGAAAAGACCATGGAGTTTTGAACAATATGAGAATTGAAAGGGATCCAATTTTCATGGATCTAGTGAAGATGGACATGGGAATAACCAGGGAAGGTGAAACATCAATGCTTTTTCAAATGGTTGCCAAACCATCTTTACTAGAAAGGATTAAGAGTTCTCAGACCGATGATGAAGAATTCCAAAAGAAGATTAAATCTGTGAATGATGGGAGATTGAGAGACTTTGTGTATGAAGATGGAATTTTGAAATTCGGGAAGAGACATTGTGTTCCCAATATACCCGATCTGAAAAGGGAATTGCTGGATGATGCTCATAGTTCCAATTTCTATATACACCCGGGGAGCACCAAAATGTATAGAGATTTGAAGGAACATTTTTGGTGGGACAACATGAAGAGGGATATTGCTGATTTTGTGTCAAGATGTATGGTTTGTCAACAAGTGAAAGCTGGAAGGCAACAGCCTGGAGGAGTCATGCAACCTCTTCCCATACCGGAGTGGAAATGGGACAATGTTACGATGGACTTTGTCATGGGGCTACCAAAGACTCCTAGAAGGAACGATGCAATATGGGTTATTGTTGATCGTCTTACCAAGACAGCACATTTTCTTGCTATAAGAGAAGATCTACCCCTGGAACGTCTAGCAAGACTATATATTAATGAAGTTGTGAGACTTCATGGAGTACCCCTATCGATTGTTTCTGATCGTGATCCCCGTTTTACTTCAAGATTCTGGAAAAGTCTTCAGAAATCCCTGGATACTGAACTTCATTTGAGCACTGCTTACCACCCTCAGACAGACGGACAATCAGAACGGACTATTCAAACCTTAGAAGACATGTTGAGATCTTGCTCACTTGACTTTCAGGGTATGTGAGATCAATATTTACCTTTGGTAGAATTTTCCTATAACAATAGCTTCCATTCGAGTATTCAGATGGCACCATATGAAGTGTTATACGGAAAGAGATGTCATACACCAACCTGTTGGGATGACGTTGGTGAAAGAAAACTTGTAGGCCCAGAACTGGTGGAGGAAACGGTGGAAAAGGTGAAAGTAATCCAAAATCACATCAAAGTAGCTCAAAGTAGGCAGAAGAGCTATGCCGATAATCGAAGGAAGGATTTGGAATTTCAAGTCGGTGATCATGTTTTTCAGAAGGTATCTCCGTGGAAGGGAGTCATACGTTTTGGTAAGAAAGGTAAATTGTGTCCCAGGTACATCGGACCTTTCGAAATTCTAGAAAGAATTGGGGTTGTAGCTTACCGATTGGCAATGCCGCCAAGTCTCTCCAAAGTTCACGATGTGTTCCACGTATCTCTATTGAGGAAATACATGCCTGATCTGACGCATGTACTCACCTATGAGGAATTAGAACTGGAACCCGATCTGTCTTATTGCGAAGAGCCCGTCAAGATTCTTGATACGAGAGAACAAGTGCTGAGAAACCGGACGACGCGTCTGGTAAAAGTTTTGTGGAGAAACCATAAGATGGAAGAGGCAACGTGGGAACCCGAGGAACTTATGATGAAGAACCACCCGAGTCTTTTTATGCAGTAATACCCTAGAAATTGCGAGGATGCAATTATTTGAAGGAGGGGAGAATGTAACACCCCAAGCTTCTACGCTACGCTTCTCTTTGAATAATGTGATAGCATGTGTTGTACGCAACACCGAGTTCTAACACACCATAATTAATCAAACTAGCCGTTATGAATAGTAATACCTACTTTTTGAAATTATATATATTTTATATTTGAAAATGGACTTAATTTTTGGATTCGGAATGTCTAATTTAGCCTAAGGTGAAATTTTGGTACATTTCGGATAACATTCATATTTTGAGGAATAGTGAAAATTACTAAGTTTTAATTAAAAACATCTTTTTTAATCAAAATAATTAATAGTGATAAATTATGAATTTGAGTGGTTTTAAAGTATATTTAGAATATATTTTTACCATTTAATATAATGTTGGTCATTGGACATAATTTTACAATTAAACCGAACATAAACGAGTGTCAATCTTTTGATAGTTATTATCTCTTAAAAACACGCTTTTTGTTTTGACAGCGGGAATTAATTTTAAATTAATTTCTGCCACTTCTGTGTTTTGAATTTAGTAAAATGGATTCCATATTTGGAATCAGGATGTTCAAATTGTGTAAATAGGTAACTTTTATTTTTAGACATTTTGAATAATTACTGCGGTAAATATTTTATTTACCATGGTTAAAGGTAAATCCGGTAAATAAGGGTTAAAAAAATAATATTATAATAATACTAAATTACCCTAAAACGTGTCTTAACACTATTGGTTGATACATGGTCGACCATGGGAATCTTTGGGTCTATTTTGGGACCCCATGGATCCACTTGTAAGTGATAATGACACTTTATTTTAATTAAGTTAAAATGAATACAAAAATGACACAAGCATATATCTTTTAGAAAAACAATTGTTACATAGGGTTATATATGTTGGATTTTAGATTATAAATATTAATTAGAAAGATAAAACGATTTCCTACATAATGATATTTTATTTATAATTTTTAGACATTAAATAATTTATTTTATTTATGACACAATAATGATGCAGTAATTACTATAATAGTGAAAAATTAAAATAATTGATATTATAAATACCCAAATAAATATAATATGAAACTTTTAATGAATTAAACTAATTTTATAGGATAATATGATATATTAGGATTGATTTAATTGACTTTGTTCTAAGTAATCAATCTGTTATGAGTTTCACAAAAATCAACTATTGAATAGTGTCAAAATTGACATAAAAGAGTTCTTAAAACAATTTTATATTATTAATTGATATTAAATTCCTAAAAATCTAATGTTCGGCCAAGAGACTTATATCATGATAGGTTCATCATTAATGTACCACTTGGGGGTCGCTTGGATGTATATAGTAAGTTTATTAACCATATTATATAAAAATACAAAGAGACATTGTAAAAGTGAAACTAATTAACTTAGAGTTAATACTTAAAGATAAGGTTAATATAAGTACCCAAACCTGTCTAAATTCTATTGGTTGAGTGGTTTTAGACCTATCCCCAACTTAACCTTTTAATAATTTGCTTTTGAGCCATTAGAAACCGAATATGAATTTATTATAAATTAATATTTCTAGCTTTTCCAAAGGTGCCCCTCACCCCTCTTATAAAAGGGAACTCCTCCTTCTCATTTCTTCACACCTTCAAAACCTTTTGGTTCGGCCAAACTCTGCCCAAATACTCTCCCAACATCCCTCACTACAACCTAGAGGCCTTAGTGTGATCAAAAAGCCAACCTAAGGAGCCCTTTTGATCAAATCAAAAGGAAGAACCCGAAGAAGAGGTAATGATTTCACCACCCTTCTCCAAGTTCATTTCTTCCTCCACTTCTTATTCCTTTGTTCTTACCATTCTAAAATAATAACTCCAGTATCTCACATATACTGTGATTTTATTATAAATATGGTACAACCATATTCAGTATTCTATCCACCCTTTGAATAACATGTCACCATACGTGCGTACGTACGGACTACCGTCTCCACGTCGTGGTGTAATTGTTATTCAATATAATATTATTTGGATGGGTATAATAATGAAGTGTAGCTCATGTAAATAATAAATATAACATGTTAATGATTCTGTATATATGATATACCATCCATTTATATATTATTTTAATATCAAAAGAATGATATTGTCGCTCGTGCGTACGTACGGACTACCGTCTCCACGAACGCGATGAGATTCATTCTCCATCGTATCCATTCAAGTATAATTATCATTTGATGATTTAAAAATGATGTTTAAGGACTAGATATCATTCTGGATTTGAATGAGATACAACAAACATGGATTATGTAACAAAATATATAAAATAAAATGAGTAAGTTAACTCCCGAAACGACGATAATTCTAAGATATTATTAACAAATCAATGTTAAAAGATCATATATGATATCATATTATTATATATGATTCTTGTATAATTTATTAAAAACTATTTCACCATTATACAGGAGGTTAACCTACCCTAACCAAGGAAAAGTACAAGGTAAGGGTTTACTTTACAACCTCTTCATTATCCAAGGTTGTTTATACGTAATAATCTACTGGGATCTCTTTATCATCCACATCCATGTTTCTTAAAAATGCATTTCAAAACATTTTTACTATTTACTAGAATATAAGTTAAAGTCATTTATACCCTTTTTGACTTTTATAAGTTCTTTATAAAGGAATCTTTCGATCGTTTTCAAAACAAGGTCCTTTTTAACCTTTTCGACAGAATTAAGGTAAGAATGTTTTTTTTAACTTATACGGCGGGTGCGGCTATTTTACGCCGTTATAAAATCTTCAAAGCTTCCCTTACAAGCTTATAAGAATATTTTCAAAGAAAATGTTTTATTTTATATGGATCTTAAATGATTTCAAAATAAAAGGAGATATTTCTTTAAAAAGAATTTTGATTTCATCTATGTCAACATCCTTTGATGGATTTTAAGATTATTTGAAGTTGATTTATTATGATACAAAACTTCTATATTGTTTTGAAGGTTTTGTGATATGTTTGACTGTGGATGTGCTATTTTTATACCATTCATAGTTTATGGTGAAAGTATTGACATTTCATATGCTAGTTTTAATATGAATGTTTATGTTATGTTTAAACCTTTTCATATGGGAATGCATTGGACTTAATATGTGACGGGTGGAGCCCGCTATAGCTCCTCGATGCATCGGTAGGTCTCATGAGACAAACTAGTGTCTTGGAACAAGGCCTTGACAAAATATTATTTGTAGTCTTGGCACGAGGCCTTGGCTATGTGGTTATGATAGTCTGGCATTATGCATTCCAACATTATGAAAGTGGTTATTGATTTTTGCATGTGATTATTCGATTAGTAGAATATCCATGTGAATAAGTAAATGGCATTATTTCATTTTATTTATGCCATACCATGTTGAAAGTTCATATTTAAAAGGCTTTTGTTTTAGTTATACATTGCCTTAAATGTTTATTCTTATTTATGGAACTTTCCGCTATATTTTTATCCTTACTGGGCATTTGAGCTCACCCCTTTTCTATGTTTTATTTTTCCCAGGATGTGAAGAAGTAAGTTATGAATGACCTGCAGGGATTTTTATGAGGGGTTAATAGTGTGGATTGTGGAAACATTATGTTGTTGTAGTAGTTTTTCATTTTATGATGTAATGTAAAACTTATGAATATATCTAGTGTTTCCAAGGCTACTAAACCAATCGGTATTTCGAGATTTGATCTTTCTTGTGATCATGCCAATGTTATGTAATAATTCACCGACTCTGGGTAACTGGGGTCGGGGCGTTACAACATTGATATTTTTAGTGACATGCTTGAAATCGATTCATTATGGATATCGAGTAGAATGATAAATCGATGAAAAATTTGGATGTAGATTAGTCTGATCACTTGAAACCTTGGGGATAACTAGTGAAATACCGCCATTGTTTAGGTTAATAAATGATTATTATTGAATAAGTTTGATTATTCTTTTTTAAATGAAGATAAATCATGTACAACAAGATATTTTTGGTGGCATAGTTGGAAAAGAAGTTATAAATGGGTGATCAAGGGTTTCAAAGCTTGATTACCTTTTAATTATTATAATGGAATACTCTAATTAAACATGTTCACATTTATTATGGACCAATTAGTGTTGTATTATATATTTTTAATACTCACACCAATGATGGTAATTTCTATGTATGTGTATAACTAATGTATATGGATCCATGGAATGAGAAATCAATCTATGACCAATCATTGAGATAGGGATAACGAAGATGGGGGCAGAACTATGATATAATATTGAGGATTAATATTATTTTAGTTACTTATTATCTTCCACACATTTACACTAGATTAGTTTCCCACTTTAGGAGACCTTCCTATTTAAGGTTTTATTAGTATTTCATTAAGATATCTTCCACATTATTACTCTAATTATTATATTTTATTTATTTATTATTTATGGAAGGATATTAACATGATGGTATAGTCTTCTCATTTATTCAATTAAACCCTCTTTACTAGTTAGTTACCTCATAATTATATATTGGTGTGCATTAAGTCACATGCCCTCCAGTTCAGACATGGTGGTTCATGATGGGTAATTATATCTACATCCTTGGGAAACACTTCCATAAAAACTGTAATTGTTACCTGATTATCAAAAAATATGTAAATTCTATGGCTTTCTTTATAGTTTTTGTTGGTATGAAAAATAATCCAACATTAATTAATTAATATATTATATTTATCTTGATTATTCCATTGAAACTAGTCCTCATTTAAATAGAGAAACATTACACTTCATTTTATGTCTAGATGATACACCATGGATACCTTATCCTACAATAGAAGATTCAGCTCAACCTGTTATTCTTGTTCAATCCTACTCAACCATTTGTTATTTTTCATCCACCTTAGAAAATATCATTAACAATATAGGAATCAATATGGATTAAAATCATCACTCTAATCCAACATGAACCATTAATATTTATGGTAGTTATAAAAAACCAGCACATGTTATATGTGAACCAACTAAGAGAAATAATCCTTATACTCCGTAAACAAATTATCCCATTTCTAAAATATTATAAATTCATAATTATTTTCCACTAACAACATTTTATGATATTTTTATGAATAGATTATTTAAAGAAGACCATGTAATATCTCTATATATCCTAAACTAAAGATAGATTCCAACCATTTTCATCCCACTCAATCATTAATATAAGTGGAATAAACCACATTAGAGTCCTTTTTATTGTTAAATAATTATAAGATACTATCAATCCAATTGAGAAACTCATTATATTCCACGGGTCCCTTTTCACCATATATGATATGTGGATTATTCTTATTAAATTCCATCCCATGATCCTCCATCAATCCATGGATTGAAAAACCATATTGAACGACTGATATGTTTGATATAAATACAAAAACAACATGTGTTATGTGTAATTTAATGGATATAAAAAGAAAGAGAATTTATTTTGATGTAATGTATACAGTTAGAATACATATAATGTGAAACAAAAAAATAATAACAAACCTGAGGAAAAAAATATAAGAACATTGTGTCTATGTGATCAACTGTCACAACTAAAAAATATCTCTTTGTAGGGGAGAAAAAATTTAGATGATCAATAAATACATTATTCCATTACTATTACCTATTTCTTAAAAAACTAGAACATTATACACCTAATAAAATATATATGGGGTGAGGAAAACAACAAAAAGGTTACCACCATGATTACATATAATGAATATAAACATGAATATATTTATTCCCGATTTAAACAAAACCATGTTTATGAAGTAATTAAAATTGATTATTTAAATAAAAGAACTTTTGGATTCCATTAAAACACACCATATTCAATTTATAAATAATATGAATGTATATATAAGTTATTAGAATACAATAGTAATGAATGAAATCACATGTAAAAGTATTAACATGTGAGAAACCAAATGTGGAACAATACCATTAGGTAATAAATCAACAATAAATTTGGATCTGTCCTATTATAATACATAATAGGAAATGTTATGTTATATTAAGTCATACACACCAAGATTCCTTCCAATATTTAATACTTCCACAGTTTTTGTATATCACAATTATACCCCCAGTGGTTCCACACCAACTATGGTGTTCAAATATCTATAACCCAATTTATCCAAGGTTACCAATGAGTATTATTTTCAAAAACATTTGAAAATTCATTCTCATAATTTTATTAATCATTATCTTAAAAAATAATCACCTCTACCAAGAAAAAATACATTTAATTGTAAAAATAAACTTTTGTGTATTTTATCAAACACATAATTTTAATAATTTATTTTTAACGAACTACCCAATTTAAAAACTTTAATAACACCCAAGATGAAAATATAATAAAAAAATTCTTATTTGATATCAAAGAAATCATTTTTATAAACATAGTTTATTAAATTGCAATTCATATGTAAATATTGGTTGAAAACATTTTTTATTACTATAATAAATGTTAATAAGAGTATAAGGATGTACTTAGGGATTTCTGGGACATCATTATATCTTATATCCCCGATTTTGTTGGAGAAATGGTTGAGGTACATCAGTATAAAATGGTTATTTTTGACCATTGATGTCAACTATTTGGGATCTTGAGGGTGCCATAAAATTTTTAAACATTGTACCCTAGAATTAATGGCCATGTTAAGTGGTGTAGGTCCATGAATGATCTAAAACACATGACTAGAACATAGTTTCATTAACCCAATGCTCCAAAATCTGAGAGACTTACACCTTAGGTTAGTGCTGGTTCTCTGTTGTTACATGGTATGGCCAACCATTTAGAAACAAAATTAAACCATTAATGTCAAGTGAAATGATGATTTATCACCTTCTTTATTTAATACATATCCCTATCATTCTATCTTTTTTCAAAAAGTATCAACCTCTTTCATAATGTAGTTTCCCTTTTCCTCCATCCTAGGATAATTCTCCCTCCTCTATCTGATGTTTGATTTATTTTCTGTTTATCATGTTTGATATACTTCTATATATGATTCAATAAACCTTTTACTTTTTTCTATTTATATCTCCATACCTAATTATAAATCCATATGAGTTAATATTCCTTATTTTCATTGTATTTTTCTATTTTTTGAGTTTTCCGTTTTATCTTGATTTAGGGGCCAAAAATGAATGAGGTGTTTTCTCCCACAAAAATTTTATTGTCCTAGTACTTTTCTATTATGGCCCTATTGTATTATATCATGTTTATTTATTCCATACTATGGAACTTACAAGCCTTTTCTTAAAAAATGTGTTACGTTAAATTGATTTTATATCCATGTTAGGAATTCCCCTATGTAGACTATTCATGGATGGATGATTTTACCATCAACCAATAAAACCCTTTCATATATTAATATAGAATTCCTTATATCCTAAAAACATCATATATAAAAAATACACATTCTAAGTGGTCTTGAATTAAATCCCAAATGTACTAACTAAATTTAATTAAAAGGATGTGAATGGTGGGACCATGCAATTTTACACATATTTACATTGTGGATTATTTCATTGAATAGATGAACTATAAAAACATTTAAAACCATCTCATAGCTTTTGATAAACCATGATGGAAAATAATATTTATACATGAGACTTGGGAATTGTTCTACCTATTATAAATGATGACCAGGAATGGAATCCCTTAATATATATGAACCTTAAGCATGTCATCCCATATTATAAAAGATCATTGGGTACAATGTCTGTTATTATACATTAACATTTGGCATGAAATTGATTTTTTAAGATATCCATGTGCATTAATTCACTTATTTTTCAGGATAATTAGAAATGTAATCGCTTATTACTTAATGATAGAGATGGGCATCATAGACCGCATTTAAAATATGTGACTCTTATGATAATGTATGGAATTTTTAGTTACACCCTAGGTCCAAGATAACATTACATACCTATATAAGTTTATATATTATTTTACAGATATAATATATGTATTAATACATATGTATATATATAGTGAAACTTATTCAGATATATTCCCACATTGGATGAAGTTAGTACAATCAGAAGGTGTCCTATATCAACTTAACCAAAATGGTTTATATGTAACATCCCAGAATGATAAATGGTTAAATGACAAAATAATATGACTCATATAAACAAGGTGAACCTTCCTTTTCAATATCCTAAGTGATTAGAGATCCATAGTGTTACATGCTTGGCCTGGATTAGTGATTAGGAATGGTGACCTTATGGGATGTTTCTCAGGGTGTGTGTGAGTGAGGACAATGCACACTAGAAAAGACATGTGTTGGTCTGTAGGGACTTTCATTAGACAGATGACCCGTTCAGGCTCATGGATAGGCCTCGTGGTGGGGACCACATATCTGTGGGGAAACTGGTGGTACATGGTGCGACAAGACCCAACATCCATGTTATGGTGGGGTGTCCATGCTGTCAACGAGCCCTAGTCATTACATTTTGTATTAGAGGAGGAACCCATTCTTAAGTGTGGTTCACTACCTAGGTTGAAATGTAGGGTCCACAACAAAGATGATGCGCTCTAAAAGGTGGTGAATATTCCACCATAGAATTCAAAAGGGTTAAATGAATAAATGAAATGACTCACATCAATAAGGTGGACCTTCCTTTTCTGAATCCTACCTAATTAGAACTCTATAGTTGAGCATTCTTGTCCTAGAGTAGTGATCAGGATTGGTGAACATCTGGGATATTTCTCAGGGTGTGTGTGAGTGGGGACAAAGCATACTATAATGTACATGTTTTGTCTTATGGGGACATTCATTAGTTAAATGCTCTGTTTGGTCACATGGGTAAGCCACCCGTTGGGGACCACATGTCTGTAAGGAAACTAGTGGTACCATGCGAGCTAGGACCCAACGACCATGTTAAGGCGGGGTGTCTATGCTGTCAGTGGGCCCTAGCTGGTACATTATATCATACACTATGAAATTTTATTTCTTATACCTAATCAGTAGTCATTTAATATACATGGTCTATATTATGTAGACAACGTTCATGGAGGGCAACAGATTATATCTCCCACCTATATTGGGCTACTGATTGGTTCTCCGACATACTTCAGGGATAATATTTTGGAAAATGGGAAGCTTCTGAATATGAATTCCTTCTTTAAATATAATCATGGATTATAGGAGTAGAGGAATAATCTTTTTCTCATAATGTGACTGGTGATATATTTTGGTTATTTTATAATTCTATATATCATGTTGTATATGCATGTTTTAATATTCAGAAGGCACATTGAGGATTTTATGTTTTACTAGTTGGTGTAAATTGGTAGCGTGAACATGTATAGAATGAGACTTGGGAGTGAGAGGCCAATATAACTTCTCAATGGAATAAATTATTCTCAAAGGATGTCATTCCCCCATGGCAAAGAAAACATGTGGATGATTTTTTTAGAGACTGGAGTTTGTGACATCTTCACTATTGTATGAGTTATGAATCATTTACATTTTTTAAGCACATATCATACTCTAATAAAAGTTATTAAGAGTTTAATTAAGTATTTAGGTGTGTTTGGGCCTTGTGAAAATCCCAGATCTATGTGTTTTTGGAGAAAAAGTTGAGGCTCACTCTTAGTGTATTGTTATTTCGTCCAATAATCCACAACCATGAGAGCTTGAGAGGGTATCACAAAGATTTTAGAACATAGAAAAATATGTACCATGGGTATTTGAAAGAGTGAAGAGGGGTTATATAGATAAAATGAATGATTATCACATTGTTTGTTTGACTATATAGATTACCATTTGTGGGGATGACACCTTAGGATAGTGGTAGTGCATGAGTGTTTCATCGTTTAGATAATCATTTTCCCAAATGATACCCTTTCAAAATGGAAAAAATGATGATTTCCTGCTACGTTATTCAGGACATAACCTATCTTTTTATCATAAAATTCACACAACAACATATTCCATCTGGTTGGAGCTTCCATTTTCCATTAACATTGTAATTGATGCCCCCCTCTTTCCAATGAATGATTCATTACTTTTTCATTACATTGGATAACCATTGATATGTTCTTTAATCCTATTGAATAATTTATCTGTTTTTCTATTTGTACAGAATACTAAATGAATTTGATCTAAAACAAAAATCTTTTAGTGATATTTTTATTTCAATTATTTATTCTGATCTATCCATGGTTAGAACCCAACACTAGATGAGCAGTTGTCTATCTCTATAAAGTAGGTGATTGGGAAATTTTCCATTAAGGACCAATTGCATTATATCATAATTCAAGATGTCATTTGCTAAACCATACATGAAATACCTTAAAAATATGAATACCATAAATTCATTTGTTATCCATGTTATTATAGAATACATACACACTTTTTCAGGTTGGATAATATCCCCTTTGACTAGTTCCACCTCTTACAGTATGCTTGTATAATGGACAATTAACTTATAAATGATTTTGTGACCAACCCACCATCAAAGTGGTGTTTTCTTGACTCATAAATGTAATGAAATAATTAAATAAAATGTATTTGAATGGTTTGTCCATGTCACATGATCCTTATTTACAATTAGGATTACACCCTTACAAAATGAAGTCTAAAATGGTCAAAACCGCCTCTTAGATTATGTAAAATCATGAAAATTAATCATTACTATAAATGATCCACATGAACAGAGTCCCATATTTTAAATGATCCTCATGCATGGTGTCCCTTATTATACAAGATCCCCAAGAAATGAATCCCATATTATACATGTCCATTGGGTATGGTGTCCCTTATTATCCATGATACTAGAGAATTTTAGCCCTTATGATACATGATCATCAGGCATGGAGTCCCATATTTTCAAGATACTCAGGAATATCATCAATTGTTACATAATGAGATATATGGTCATAGTGACCCTTATTTAAAATATTTAATCCTTATAATTATGGATGAATGCCTTGGTTACATTATTGTTCATGGATAATATTACAAATATATATAGTTATATATTCATGTACATATAATATGTATATATATATATATATTTATGTATATACGTGGATCAAATTATATTGAGATATTATACCTTTGATAAAAAAAAGTACAATTTTATGGGTGTGTTATAGGAACCAAAGATAAATTTTTAGAAACATAAATTAAAGCTTTATATTATTAATACATGCACACTAATTAATTTATATATAATGGTTATATTAATATAGATTTCATTGTTTGTGTCTTATTGAGTATATCTATCACCATGTTTAGTAAGATTATTGGTACTTTGGATGACATCATGGTTGAAGGTAAGGACAGGGGGAAGTGTCCAATAATGAACACCCAATTTTCTACGTTGTGATAGATTACGGTAGTAGATGACTATGATTTTTCTCAGGAAAATATTAGAAATAATGTTTGGTTATTTTGTTTTTTATGAATAGGATGTTTTATCTTCCTACTTCTCTATTCCTTTTCTTACAATTTTGTATTACATCAAGAAATGGTAGCCAGACCATGTTAACTGGGCAGAGGGGAGGCCTAGAGAACAAAGCCTCTTAGCCCATCTGAGGTAGGTCAGGTTGGACGCGGGTTGGTTCGGTGGACCCAGGGTTGGGTTAGTTCAGACCCGGACGCATCCGGCCCCTTTTCGCTAAATTCCTAATAACATTCAAATAGAGCTTCTGTTTGACATGACATCTCAAGAGTTGGGACTATTGGGAAGATAAAATCTTTTTGATATACTTCATGTGAGTTTTTTGGATGTTGATAGATAACATAATGGTTTGATGTGTTGGTCCTCCCAGTATAAGAACACTTGAGAGGGAATCAGTGTGTTTCATAATGTTGGGACTCCCCACATCCCGAGAGTGGGTATGTTTGATTTGGGTAGCTTCCTACAAGGGTGTTACTCGACATAGAATCAAGGGTGTGGGTTCAAAAAGATGTTTGTGAAGGAAGCTTAGTTAATACCCTATGGGAACAGGGAGCAGGTCCTCTAACCGTGGAGTTAGTACTCTCCTAGAGGACCAGGGAATAATTCCTCCATATTTAATGTACATAGAGTCAGAACTCACCAACATGGCAGGGTGAAGGTCCTCTATGATAGGATTTAGAACTCCCCTATTGTTCCAGGGCACGGGTCATCCACATGTGAAATGTCAGTGTAGGTACTCCTCTATTGTACCAGGGTGTGGGTTCTCCAGTCACTGAGTAGTTCTCCCTTACTGGGTATGGTGCTGGTTCTCAACTAACAAAGTTGTATTACCATATGAGATCAGGGTGTGGGTCCTTCATTACTCATAATCCCATACAAGAATAGTTTCCAAGTTATCACTTATGGAGTTGCACTCCCCTATCCTGAGTAGTGGAAGGTAGAGAGTCCTTCATTAGAGTTGGATATTCCTCTTCTGTCGGACATAGTTACGAGGAGATAGCTTATACACTTGATGAGAAAGTTACCAAGATAAGATAATTATCTCCCTCGATGGAATGAGGTGTGGGACATACCTTATGAGAACAAAAAATGTTTCATAGGATTCTTATGAGTAGGGTTCTCTCATCTGTGTACCGTGGTGATGGTGTGACTCTCCACCTGGGTTTCCTTATTATTGCATTGGGCGCGATACAACAATGACTAAACCACTGTTGTTGGGCACCTGATCTGGACCTATTATGATGTTATAAATGGATCACATTATCTCAGACATACCATTAGGAATGGTAGAGTTTTTCTCGATGGAGTGTACCACTCAGACAGGTTCCATCTCGGATGGATAAGCTCGTAGTGCATGGTTCTCTAATTTTTATATGTTTCCTTTCTAGCTTATGATGAAAATTCTGTGGCTGGATTTGAGGTTGGAACCTTATGATTCATAATTTTTCAAACGAGTATATCTAAATTTTCTTGGTATATATAGAGGAGTGTACCTATATTGAGTTGACTTTATATTCTTGGTGAGGATTCTTTTGTGGTCTTTTACCTTGTGGTTTTTGGGGCCCCATGATGAGTATTGATTTAATCGCCCATGCACGGGAATTTCCCACACATGTCATGTCTTGTGAAGATGTTCAAAAAATTGAAGGAGAATAGGGAGGTTTGGTAACAGGGGGTTCTCAGTGAGATTAGACAGACACGGCATTCTCCTACGGATTCAGGTAACTACAGTTCACCTACCCTTTAGGTAGGGTTCTTGGCGGACGAGATTTAGGGACATGGGATTTTACTTGTGTTTTGTCTTTCTTTTGGTGGAATTGTATACTATGTCTTTTTTTCACCCTATACTTTACTTTGTATTTCACTATAGTTTTGTTTTACTTAGTGTTCTCCATGCATTTCTTCCTTATCTTTTTTACATCCCAACACCATTGGTTTGGAGTTGGGTGAATATATGTAGGTACATAGGCTAATCCAAAAATTTGTTTTGGGATTTTCCTACTTATCACTAGTTTCCAGCCCCTGGCCTATGGGATGTGGGCTCAGGGTAGTAACGACATGGGCCTCGAGGGATGGGTCAAGATAGAGTGGTATCATAGGAGGTCGATTCCCCCTAGGACCACATTGTCGTGAGTATTGATTGTGTTACACAGCGACAATGTTAAGAAGTTTAGTGTTTGGATATTAGAACAGAGGTTCTAGTGTCAGTGCGATGACCGATGTATCCATTCACTGGGACTCTGATAACATGGTTTTTGACTCTATGCATTAGGACACTAGTCACCAAGAAATAAATGCTACCTGTATCTTATAAAAATGGGTTTTCCTTATCTTTCATGAGTCAACACTCCAAATATACTATTTTATCTATTTTTCATCTTGATCCATTACATAATTGCACAATAAATATATCCATAGAAGATTATATAGCATGATTATTATGATGATCTTCCACCTGATGAGGATTTAGTGCCATGCACTGACTTTGAGGCACTGCCTTTGGGTGGTCTACTGGTGTTACCACCAACCGAAGAGAATCATGTTTTACCAAAAGTTTGAGTTGAGGATGTGTGTTGGGTGAGTGTACTAAACGCTTCCATAGGAAGAAAACATTGAGTCATCAGGGTGATCCAAAAACCTTGAAAACAAATGACTGGATGGAGGCAATCACTCGAGTTTTCCTCTTAGCGAGGAATCCTCTTGATCAGATGGTAGTCCTAGCTGCGATCCTTCTTAAGGGATTAGAGGAACACTAGTAGACCTTGGTGATATAGTGTCATGATGAACCAATGATCACTTGGGAGAAGTTTGAACGACTCTTAGAAGAATAATTTTACTTAGGCATTCTTGTAGGAATATGTATCAAGGAGCATATATAGCTTCAACAGGGCATCATGATAGTGGATGATTTTTTTGAGAGGTTCACTGACTTTCCGCGATACTCCTAGTACATGGTGAGATACCAGTTTTCTAGTGCCAATACCTTCATGTAGGTCTTAAATCGAGAGATTCCAGCATTGGTGGTTCTACTGAATATTCCCACCAATGCGGGGGTTCTTGAGCGATCCATTGTGGTCAAGTGTTTTATGGCTGAGGAACATATAGACATGACCCACAATAGAGGTCTTGAGAAAAAGGCCTCTGAAGGGGCTAGAAGATGATAGGTGATGAGATCGTGGTAGAGGAGTTATACCCAGGTATGAAATAAGATGCGTGGGAATGTGGTACAAGATTCGTGCCAAGGAATGGATCAGCAATAGGAGAGGCAGTGTTTTCTTGCGATGGGTGAAGCCATCTCTGTAGATATTTTCTTACCCTTCATGTGACTGAGACTGAATAGGATTAAGAGATTCCATGGAAGATACATTTCTTGGAGAAAGGGGTTCCACAAGATGGTGGGAGAGGTAGAGGAGGTAGAATGGTTGTAGGTGGTCCACACCAGGCATAGGTAGTTGAAGGACGTGGGCGGGGACAACTGCATGCAGTCATGGATTATGACCTAGAGGCTCCTGGAGAGAATCACAGTACAACATGTTTCCTCTCCCTTTTACTATCTTATTAATGGATATAGGAGCTAGTCCTCCTACTTTTTTCAACAGGTTTTGTTGGATACCTAGAGGTTCCGATCAAACCATGGACTTGACCCTCATGCTTAGAAACTCCTGCTGGAGGAGACCTAATGAAAACACAGAAGCACTAATAGTGTGATCTAACTCTTGGAGTTAAGAGTTGCAGTTTAGATCTCTTAGATGTAGTTTTGAGGCCTTACGACATATTTCTTGGCATAGAATACTATCGTCATTTTCCGGGCTGAATATTTTATTCAAAAGGGTACGATGTATCCATATTAATAAAATGAGGAGTCCTTAGTCAGTTAAAGGAAAATCCTGGTAGCATTAGGTAGACTCTCACATAGGACATGGATAAAAAAAGGATACTTTGTGGATAATATTTTCCCTTGGTGCATGTTCGATGGTAGCACAATGATATTAAGAGGATCACATGGGAGAGGGAGGCTCAAATATATGCTTAGAAATCTATCCTTTTGATTGATTATCCATTATTTTGGCTTATTTGGACCTAAATCCCTAAATGGGGGAGTAATGTAATACCCCAAATTCCATGATAATTTTTTTTTGAAATTAAATGGGATTATATCAAGACCAGACGGTGATATGACATGTAATTATGAGGCCTAGAGTTCCCAGAATAATTCGTAAAAAAATTTAATGTTTCAAATAAAAGGAATGAGTGTTTTTACAGAAAATGTGGGAGAACTCATAAATGGGTCTCCAGATTAGAAATATGAGGGAACTGTTGGATTCAGGATGATAGGTTTACCATTAGAATGACTTAGGTTTAGTCGGTATGGGCCTCAAGTGAGAATGCCCAAAAATGGTAGAACCATAAATAAATTAATTAAATAAAATAATTTTATTATACAAATCCTTATAACTCATGAATGGATACTCATATTGAAAATCAGAGACCACTGTTGAGCTTATGCGGGTATGATTTCTTTAGGCATAGTCAAATATTAACTGATGCCAGTAAACATTGGAAAGTAGTTTTTGGTCGTAAATAAAATTATTGAATAAAGTAATTTTATTTTCAAATAATAATCACTCATAAATGGTTACATGGATTGGAAATCCAAGAGTACCATTGAGTTTGGGATGGTATGCTTCCATTAGGAGGATCTTAACTTTGGCTGGCATGGGACTGCTGTGAAAGTAGGTTTTTGGGACGTGACCTTAAATAAAATAATATAATAATGAATATTTTATTTTTGAAGTCCTTATAACCCTTAAATGGTATCATTTATTGGAAATCTAAGAGTACCATTGAGCTCATGAGGGTGTCCTTTTCTAAGGTGGACCCTACCATGATCGGTGTAGGTCGAGGGTAAAAGTTAATTTTTTAGAAATTTTAATATAGATTAAAATAAACATAAAGATGGTTATTTTATTTCCTCTTAACATTTTGTACTATGGAAATGATGCAACACAACAATAGGACAACTGGTTCTTCTTTCATAAATGAAGTAGCATGGTGATTTTGTTTCAAAATGAAACAGTAATGATGAAATGTGTAAACATGTTTTCCTCTTTTAATTAGGGACAAAGTCCATCATTGGAATTCATAACATGGGAGATTATTCTATATAGTTTCTATATGGAAAGGAAGAAGAAACTCTCTCACCACCGACATTGGATCAGAGGTTGGGATTTGATCAAGCAATGACGAATCGACGAACATCAGCAGAACAAGTATTGACATGGCGACACGACATCAATAAACTTCTGGAAATGATCCAATTCAAGGATGGGATTGTTATTTCAATTCCATCCTTTCCTCTTCTTTGAATTCCTAACACAAACAAGAATCAATCGATAAATAGATTGATTCACATATCACGTGTATTATAGAGGGATGGGTTTAACCTTGAGAATTTTATTGGGGATTGATGATCGTTTGATTGAATTCTACTTTTTTTCTTCATTTTCGTGATTATTGTAATGATCAGATTGAAGATAGAATGATCAAACAACTAAAGTTTGATCCTAAATTTTATTATTGTTATTTTCTCCCCTATGTTCATCACGTTCAATATAGGTTGGAGAACAGTCAATAATTACACAACCATTTCTTATCTCAACGATCTGATGTCTTTGATATGGAATGTACAAGACATGATGTAGGTGCGACAAAGACGATGACAGCTTGATCAAATCGTCTTTTGAGACACTGTCAAACAATTATTTTTCAATGAAAGGATTATTAAAGAGGTTTAAGTCTGGTGGAGATAAATAACATGACATGAGGGACATATAAGTTCTTGTATATCAAAGCACAGGCAAACAGAGACTATAGAGTGGCCCACAGAAAATTCCCCCCAGTGCGCCGTCAGAAACTGCGCCTACGTTGCATCCCATGCCGGAGGATTCCATGGATTCAGCCACAGTGAAGTGAACTAGACCGGCATCTCAAACCGTGCCCACGTGGAGGAATTGGCTGGCCAGCTTCTAGATGCGTGTGAAAAACGTGGTCCGCATGAGCGGACCGATAGGACGATGTGTTCGAAGTACTCACCATTGTGTTGGGTGATGTTGCACGTGGCTGAGCAACGTAATGGAGGAGACCGGGCCCCCGCATGATGCGGGTCAGATCAAGTGAACCTACACCATGCGGTGGCTCATAAGGCTGTGCAACTCGACATAGTGGGGTCGGGTCGACTAGGCAGGTCGGGTCAAACCCATTGGAGCTGGGTCAGATGTGGGTTAGATCTGCAGAACCCATGGTTGTGTCAGTTTGGACTCAGACCCAACTTGCCTCTATTTTCTAAAATGCCCATAACATTCAAATAGAGCATTCTCATGATGATCCATCTACGACGTTGGAACCCCTGTGAAGAGACAGTCCCCTTGATATACTCCATGTGAGTATTTTGGATGTTTATAGATAGCGTAATGGTTTTAGGAGTCTATCTACATAGTACAAGCACACTTGAGTTATAATCGGTGTGTTTCTTAATGTTGGGACTCCCCACATTGTGGAAGTTGGTTCATTTGCTTTAGGGTATATCCCTTTGTGGGTGTTACTCCCCTGAGGGACCAGGGTGCTGGTTCCTAGAGATGTTTATGATGGAAGAGTAGGAACAACCCTATGGGACCAGGGAGCTTTTATTTTATATGTGGAGTTAGTACACCCCTATAGGACTAGGGCACAGGTCCCCTATATCATACATACAACGATTTGGAACTCCCATACAAGGCAGGGTGTGGGTCCTCTATGATAGGAGTCAGTACTCCCCTATTATTCTCGGTCATGGGTACTCCACACATGAACTGATAGGGTCGGTACTCCCCAATCTTACCAGGGTGCAGGTCCTCTAGTCACTGAGTAGTAATCCACTACCAGGTATTGTGTGGGTCCTCAAATTACAAAGTCATACTCCCCTATGGTATTAGTGAGAGGGTCCTTCATGAGTTGTACTCCCATATGGGATCAGGGTGTAGGTCCTCATTTATGGAGTTTCACCCCCTATCCTGAGTAGAGGCGGGTATCGGGTCCTCCATTGGATATGGATTTACCTCGGCTGTCAGACACAGTTGCAAGGAGCGGGCTCTTCCACTCAATGAAAACATTAACTAGATTAGAGCAAGTTCTCCCTCAAAGGACTAAGGTTCATTCCACTCATTATAAGAGCAACATTGGTTTCACAAGATGATTTGATGCATGGCTCCATCATCTGTGTACAATAGTGAGGGAGGGCCTCTCCATATGGGTTTTGTTACCTCTGCGTTGGGCACAAGACAATGAAGACTAAACCTATGGTGTTGGGAACTAGAGCTAGACCTAGTAAGATGTTCCCAATGGAACACGTTCTCTCTGACATACTAATAGGTATGGTAGAGTTATTCTAGATGGAGTGTACCTCTCTGAAGTGTGCCACCTTGGATGGCTGAGTTCGTGGAGCGTGTTTCTCCTGGTATTATGTGTTTTTTTGAACCTAGGATATGAATATTGTTGTTGGCTAAGAGGTCAGAACTATATGACTCTTAGTGTTTGATACGAGTATATGTAGATGTTCTTGGTATATATAGGTGAATATACCTATGTTGAGTTTTCATTATATTCTTGGCAGTGCTTCTTTTTTGGACTTTTACCTTGTCGTTTTCGGGGTCCTCTATTAAGAATTATTTTACTCACACCTGCACGAGCTATTCATGCATGTGTCATGTCTTGTATAGATGTTCAATGCTTTAACTAAGTCTTGGGTGGTCATGGACTAGGTGGTTAAAAGTTAGATCATACATATGAGGAGTACTCCTATGTCTTCAACTAAATACCCTTCACATACCCTTTACGTAGGTTTCTCGGTATAAGAGCTTCATGGACATGGGGATTTACTTGTGTTCTGTATTTATTTTGGTTAGATTTTATACTAGCCTGATTTACCACCCTATACATTACTTTTTGGTTCACATTAGTTCTGTTTTACTTAGTGGTATAAATGCACAACTTCCTTGTCATTGTTACTTCCCATCACCTTTGGTTTGGAGTTGGGTGCGTGTGTGTAGGTTCTTAGGCTAATACCTCCCATTTGTGGGATTTTCCTACTCGGTGCAAGTCGCCAGCCCCCAACCTATGTTAAGAAGAATTAGGGTAGTGATGAGATGGGCCCCAAGGGATGAGTCATGACATTAGATGAAGAGTTTAGAAACGTAAATAATTAAAAAGAAAACACAATAAAAAGAAAGATGATTTTTACCTCTTGATCACTTCTCATTGAGATCCTCCTCAAATCCATTGGTTTGGAATATTTGGATAGACTTGTAGGTCTTGGATTTAGGGATGATCCTTAGAAATGGGATTTGGTATAATTTAGAATATTCTAAAATCTCAAGAGGAGTGATAGGAAAAGGGGGTGAGGGAGGAATTTATAGTGGAGGAGAGGAGGTGTTTTCCATTATTTTAATCATTAGTTTAATATTTTTACTCATGATTATGAATAGTCTTCATTATTATGACCAAAAATCATAATATGTGCATTTGAGTTTGAAATAATGGTTATTGAAATCATCCATGACTCACACATGATGAGGAAATTCATTTATTCACCATATTTAATAATGATCGAATTTCACTATTCACCAAAAATTCAAGTATTTTTGAAAAAGCTGAAAAATTTACCCCAAACATTATTCAAAATGTAGAGTTATAAAATGAAATCCATTTTATCAAAATAATTTTATGAATAATAGAAAAATAATTTTTAATTAAAATCATAATTTATTACATAAATAACTATTATAAAACTACAACTGATTTTATAAAACCTTGAAAAAATAATCAAGGTCTAATAAATTATTTGAAATAAATTCATTGGTGAGGTTACTATGAATTTTGATCAAATTACTATTCATAAGGGTAATATTACTATTCATAAGGGTAGGTTACTATTCAACAAAAAATATGTTTATCTTATCAAACTCTATATGACATACTGATCACAACTGTGTATGTCGATTTTTAGAAATTAAAATAATAGAAGAAGTAAAATCATATTTAACAGAAAATTTACAAATATCTCCTAAAAAAATTGTTTCCATGCATTTCAATTTATCTTTAAAACAATGGGTTGTTACATTCTCCCCACCTTATTGAAATTGCATCCATGAAATTTGATTTACTTACAAATCAAGTGAGGGAACCTTTCAATCATAGCATTTTTATATTCCCATGTCGCTTCATCAATCATGTGATTTGTCCAAAAAACAATTACCTGCTATATTAACTTATTCCTAAATTATTTTTCGCTTTGATCAAGATTCTAAAAAGTTTTCTCTTCAAATGAAAGGTTCTCTTCTAGATGAACTACTTCAATGTTCAAAACATGAGATTAATCTGGTATATACTTTCTCAACATCGAAACATGATAAAGATTGTGTACCAGAGATAAAATCGAAGGCAAAACTACTCGGTAGGCAACCAGTCCAACTTTCTCTAGTATTTCATAAGGTATAATAAAACATGGACTCAACATTACAATCATACCAAAAAGTATGAGAAATTTCCATGATGAAATTATAAGAAAAACATGATCACCTACCTCAAAATAAAGGTCTTTCCTCTAGTTATCTGCATACATGTTCTACCTTATCTGAGCATTCCTCCAGTGTTATTGGATCATATTCACTTTCTCATATACTTCCTCCACTAATTTTTGTCCCATTAACTACATTTCCCCATATTCATCGTAAAATGTTGGAGTCCCACACTGTTTCTCATATAATGCCTCAAAATATTCAATCTGTATACTAAAAAGAAATCTTTCATTATAAATAAAATTTAACTAAAGATATATGTTTTGATCAACTTCTCTATTAATCCATTTAATAAACTCGAATCACATCCTCCAATTTCTGAATCATCCAACCTGACATCCCATCTGATTGAGGATGAAAAGATGTACTAAAATATAATTCATTTCCCAATGAATTTTAAAGGAGTTTCCAGAAGATTGATGTGAATTTGGGATCACGATCAGATATAATGGAAAGAGGAACTCCATGTAACCTGACTATCTTTTTGAGGTACAGTTGATAAAGTGGATCCAAAGACATAATATCAAGAATAAGAAGGAAATGATACTATTTAGCTAGTCAATCAATAATAACCCATATTGAATTTTTACCTTGAGAAGTCTTTGGTAGTCCCACAATGAAGTCCATGGATATATTTTCAAATATCCACTTTAGAACTGGTAAATGACGAAGCATCCAATTTGGTAGTTTTCTCTATTCTATAACCTACTGACATGTCAAACATTTCATGGTGAAATATGTAATATCTCTTTTCATTCTATCCCACTAGTAATATTCTTGAAGGTCTTTGAACATCTTAGTACTTAAAAGAAAAAATAAAAATGGAGAACAATGAGCTTTAAATAATTTCTTTTCTTTTGATATAAAACACAAGGCACAAAAAATAATTTTAGAAATCACAAAACAGAACCCTTATTAATGTTAAATTATGGAAACTGACCCGTTTCAACTAATTATACATATTTCTGTAACTCCCAATATTCTTTCTGTGTTGGATTAATTATATAAAACAAAGTCTACTACAATTAAATGTTAAATAATCAGACTAATTTTATACACCAACAACTTCCATGACAAAATTCATCAAATCATTAATCAAATGGTATTATTCCAACTAGAACAAAATTAATGATGCATGATTTTTGCGACTCAAGGCATCTGCCACTTTGTTTTATTTTGAATGATGGAAATTGATCTTAAAATCATAATCTTTTATCAATTCCAGACATCTTATCTACCTCATGTTTAATTCATTTTGAGTGAAAACATACTTTAAATATTTGTGGTTAATATATATTTCACATTTGGATCTGTATAAATGATGTCACCAAATATGGAAAGAAAAAACCACATCTTCTAACTCCATATCATGAGTGGGATAATTTATCTCACCTTTTTTATGTTGTCTTAACACATAAGTAATTAACTTGATCATTCTATATCAGAAAGCAACCAAGACCCTCTATAAATAAACATTTTTTTATGAAAAAATCTCTATTTCCAGAAATTATGGTCAGAACTAGAGCATTCAAAAAAATTATTTTTAATTATTGAAAAAAAACAACACAATATTTTTTCCAAAATAATTTAACTTCTTTTCTAGTAAACATAGTCTATGGACTAGATAATCGTGCAATGTTTTCAATAAACATCCAATAATATCCTACCAATCCAAGAATACTTTAAATCTCAGTTATATTTGAGGGTCCTGGCTAGTCTTAAAAAAATCATTTTTGAAAGATCAATAGATATGCCATCTTTAGAAACAATGTCACAAAGCAAATACATTTTTTTAACTAAAATTCATATTTTATAAATGTTATATAAATTTTTTTCTTTTATGTTTTAAAAAACAACCTTTATATGTTTTTAATGCTTCTCTTTACTTCTAGAATATACTAGAATAATATTAATAAAAATAATCTAAAACATATCCAATAACTCATGAAATATTCTATTCATAAGATCCATGAATACAACATGTGCATTAGTTAACCTAAATAGAATAATGACATGTTCATAATGACCATATCTAGTTCGTAATGTTGTTTTTTGAATGTCATCATCCTTCACCTTCACTGGATGGTACCCAGATTGCAAGTCAATATTTGAAAAATATTGAGCACCCGGGAACTGATCAAACATGTTATAGATCTGAGGAAAATGATACTTTCACATAACAGTAATGTTATTCAATGCTCTATAATCAATGAAAATTCTCATGGATCCATATTTATTTTTAACAAATAAAGCAGGTTCTTTACTTAGTGAAGTACTAGGACAAATGAATCATGTTTCAAGAAACTCATAATACTGATTATTAAATTTAAGAAGTTCTATTTGACCAATTTAATAAGAAAGATTTGAAATTGGATTAGAATTCATAACTATGTCAATTATGAATTCAATAACCCGATTAGGTATAACACTTGTTAACTCATCAGTAAAAACATAAACCTATTCTTTTACCAATGGAACATCTTTAATCTAAATATTTCCATTATTTTCAACAATGTGAGATAGATAAATATAATTTCCATATTTCTATATTATCTCATCTTCGTAAAATATTGTCAATTTTATGGGTTTTTTTCTGGAATACAAATTAATAATAATTTTAAAGAACAAATTAGTTATCTCTAAAATCAATCTTAACATGATAAAAAGAAATCCAATCCATTCCCTGAATGACATAAAAATCCAATATGGGAAAAGTATGGTTATTAGGTAATGTCTTTCCACATATAACAATAGGATGATTCTTAAAATGCCTTTTTTTCTTTAGCATCTTCCCTTGAGTTTTAAACATAAGTTCTTATCTCATTTAATGGGGTGAAATTTCAAATTTACTAGAAATTTTATCCGAAATAAAGGAATGAGTAGGCCCTATATCAAACAAGACATTAGAAAAATATGACAAAATAAACAATGTACATGATACCACTTCTTTTAATGGTCTAAAATAATCTGACGTAATAAAAAAGGATCTCACAACACCATTTTCTTATAGTATGGCTTCTTTCCATCTCTTAGATCTTTTTTTGGGTATGAATTTTCATAATGACCCATCACACCACATTTGAAACACTTTATAGTTTATTATCAGAATTGATCTTAAGATCATTTTCATTAAATTTTTTGGCCATATTTCCAAACGTACCACCTCAAAAACACTTCCCAGTTTTGGTAATAAATTAATCACAATTATTTTTACAACAATTTTCATAAACTAGAAACTAGAATTTCTTTCCATCACATTTATTTGATTTATTCCTACCCATCACTTTCTATTTTGACCTCCTATTCTATTTGTTTTTGAAGTAAAATTCATCATTAGTGAACTCCATTTCAAATATCTCATCACATCATACAAGTTTTTCATAACTTTTGAACTCACTGGAACCAATGTCCCTTCAATATATAGGCTTCAATCCTGAGTAAAAGTTATTGAATTATCTATCAAGAAACATAATAATATTTTTTTGCATACCTTTCTAGTCGAGTGAAGTATGTTTCAAAAATGACAACTAAATCTTTCTCTTTTTTCCTCAATTCAAGGAATTTATTCTCCATCCTACATTGGACCACCTTAGGAAAATATTTTTTAAGGAAAATACTTTTAAATTCACCACACTCTAAGACTTAAATCACCTCTCTATCCCTGATATTCTTGACTATTGACCATCACTGATCAGCTTCATCTTCAAAATAGTAAATGGAAAGATAGACTTGTTATTATCCAAACAACTAATAACAGCGAATATCTCTTCAAATGTCTTTAATCCAACCTTCAACTCATACTGGATCATATGATCCACTAAAATAAGGAGGGATATTCTTAATAAAATCATCAACTATTATCATTATCTTTTGTGGTAGCTCTATTTTTTATCATTCATGGATTCCACGTCCATTAATTTTTTACATCAGATGATCCATTACTATCACGAACATCTCGGTTCCAATTCCCACAATTAAAGGTTTTGCATTTAGAAATATACCAGCCACTCGGTTCCATCTAACAACAGTTTACCTATTTCTTCTAGGGAAAATCATTCTGAATCAACATATCATATATGAATCAACATGGTAATGTTTAAAATTATACCATTTCAATATAAAAATAATGAAAAAATCATTTATGGTATCCTATTAACATCATATTAACTCTGAAATTTATATTAACCACACTTTGATACCAAATATAAGGACCCAACATTAAATATTACATAATCTCGCTATTTCAAATAGATTTCACTTATTCACATTCCAAAATCACTATTCATTTTATAGTTTTAGAATGTTAGGACATAACTCAAACAAATAAACCCACAACAATACAAAGTGGGTACTATTAAATCAATATCCATTTCTTCCAACACATAATTTTATTAACTCTAAACAACGACTAGATTTCTTTAAAAATATTAATAACATTTAAACAGAATTAATAATTTCTCTTACACATCCTTATAACATATAAAAAACATTAAGAAAAATGGTATAAATATAAAAATCTTAGTAAGGGATATAAAAATAATGAAAAAACCATTTGTCCTTGAATATATATTATCATATGAAATCATTTTCACAAAGACATACATCTCACCCATATATACTTACTTTGAGATACATGATGATTCCAAAAAACATTAAAGATAATATATAAAACCATAAGTGAATATTTTGGAATTACATACTTATATTGTAACCATCATGACAACCTTTTTATTTTTAACACTCATGGCTCCCTTACAATGTAACCATCACAACTACCCTATGGTGTAACCATTACAGTTACACATGGAGTATCCATATAACATACTTCTAACATACACACACAAAATTAATTAAAGGGAGATATATTTCCCAACCTAAATCATAAAAAATTACCACGAACCAGAAAATGCTCATAAAAATGAGTAATTGCAATTTTTTTTTTCAATTTCATAAAATAAAATTTTAAATGCAGGTTTTAAAGGAAAGTCCCTTAAAAATTAAATAATTAAAGTGAGAATTAATATAATGAGTGAATTATGTTTATGCACTATAAAATCCTATAATGAATCATAATATGATTGAAATTAACAAAAACAATAAACTCACTATCATATATTTAATGAAGTAAATGATTAACCCAAAGAATGGAAATTGGGTTATGAATTCCCTTATATATGGTTCTTCTTACTTCAAACATCATTAAACATTATTCATATTAGTTAAAAGTCTTATCAATATTTACTGAAAAATATTAATGTTTCTAACTCCTTATATGATCATTTTATATCATAATTTGACCTATTTGTTAATAATATTTTTCTATTTCCAATTTTTTGGGGGCCAACATCACATGATTTCCATGGTTGGTTCACAAGGGATTTTCATGTAAAATTGAATAGGAACACCATAAGTGAAATGAAATGGGGTTAATATGTTTCCAAAATATTAAATTATTCTTTAAATCTTGTTTTATATATTATTTGAGGATTAATAATTAGATAAATCATTAGTGATATTAAGTTACATCATTTTAGTGGCTCTTCGATAAGAATTATTTTTATCATATACCATTTATATTATGAATATAAGTTAATTACATCGCATAATAGAGGTCATATAATACATTTTAAAATCCGTTTCTACCATTAAAATGGTTTTATAACCATCTTCGATGTATTTAAATGAAATTTAAGACACAACCTCCACGTTGCTGATAAATTTACATAACAAAGATGGTGTTTTTATTTTTTGAATATGAAGATAATGAGGGGAATAATGATGATTAATTTTTCCATAAACATTATAAAAATCCTGAATACATATAATAGAGGATATTTAATTTCTCTTATATAAGGGATGGTAATGATAGTACAAGAAAAAATAGAATTAACAAGAAAAAGAAAAGAAAATGAATGATGATTTTTACCTTTTAATATCTTCTCCTTGAGATCCTCTTTATGAAATTTGTTTTTGGAGTTTTGGTGAGACCAAAAGGTCTATGACGTGGGTAAAGGCCTTAAGAATTGGATTGGACAGAATTTAGATAACTGTCAATTCCTAAGAGGTTTGAGAGAAAGAGGGGGGGGGGGTGAAGGTGGTATTTATAGTGGAGGAGAGGAGAGGTTTTTGATTATTTTAATCATTATTTTAATTTTTTTTTTCAATCCTATGAATAGTCTTTATTATTGTGAAAAAAAGTAGTAATAAGTGCATGTGATCTTGAAATAATTGCCATTTACATCATCCATGACTCAATCATGATGCAAAAATACATTTATTTATAATATTTCCAAATTATAGAATTTAAATATTTAAAAAAAATCATGTATTTAAAAATAATCCCTAAAATTAACTCTAACAACATTTCAACATGTTGAATTGAAACATGAAACCCAATTAATCAAAAAAAATCTATGTATGAGGAAATTAATTTTTAAATAAAATCATAGTTTATTAAAAAAATAAGAACTTAAAAACCACAACTACTTTTACAACACCTTGAAATATTAATATAGGTCTCATAAATTATTAGAAATAAACTCATTAATGAGGTTTCTATTCATTTTTTCATATTATTATTCAAAAGGATAACATTACTATTTAGAAGGGTAGGTTTTAATTCACCAAAAAAATTAATTTTACCATATGAGACTCCAAAAAACATACATATCACAACCGTGTATGTTTTTTTTTGAAATCCAAATAACAGAATTAGAAGAATTATATTTAACGACTAGTTTACACCTATCTCTTTAAACCAAAGTGTTTCTATGCATTTCAATTTATTTTTAAAACCTTGTGGTATTATGATCTTATAATAATGTTTATGTATAATCGTGTTCTCTTTAACTATTAATATTTTTAGAATTAACTCCCTCCAATATACATATATATAATAAGTTAATATTCTCATGTTTATATATGCAGCGATTATTGAACTCACAAAATAATGATATTTCATTTTTATAACTATAAAACGACATCAAAAAATTGTTAAATTGATCTTAATTTTAATTAATCTTGTTGATTCCTACCAGATCTATTTTCTTGAAGGTGAACCATGAAATAATGTGGTGTACTGTAAAATATAGATTTAATGTCTATAATGAAATCTATGAACAAGTTGACAGATGATGGTGGAATAATTTGAGAGTAATTAAGATTTTTGTTTTCTATATAAGATGTTGAATATTAATTGGAAATTGTTTTAACAAGACTTGAACTATTATATAATTTTATTAATAAGACTTTAAATGAGAATGATGAAATATATAATTCAAAGGTATTTAGGAATTCAAGAAAATTGTTGGACTATAGTATAGTGAATAATGTAAATTTGAATATTCAGAAAGATGATATTGTATCTTCATCATGTTAATCTATACAAAAAATTTTATAAATAAAAAATTGATTCAAATTGTATGGATCATGTAAAGGAATTTTTAGGTTCACAACGAGTTCATATATTTCACCCAGATGTAGGAAAATAAAAATGGAAAAACATCATAAGCTTCATTTCAAATCACTATATGGTTTTGTTTTGATAATTCGTAATTTTTTTCTTATACAACATATGTATACAATTATACTGTAATATATTTTTATGGATTTTTAAAAATTTAATATGTTTCATTGTCATATTTATATGACTTTTACTATACTATTGAAGGATTCCTCAATTATAATAATATTGGTTTCCAAAATTTAATGGTTCACTCTAGAGGAAATATAAACCCTATAAGGTTCCCAGAAATTTTGAAATAATATAGATGAGTTATTTTAATGGTTAAATGTGTTTTAAAGGAATAACTAATACCATTTTATTATATGTTAAAAATTTGAACAAACATCGAATTATTTAAATATATTTGTATTCTAGATAAAATATATTAGAGTACACATCATATTGAGGAAATGATAATCATAACATAATTTTATAAAAATTTGGATATAAAAAATATCATAATACACAAGACATGCCGCATTCCAATGAAGTATTATTCCACACACATGTGAATAATACTCTATATAAGATATGTTTTCTGGTGGGTTCTTAAAATTGGGGTGACCATGTAATCCCAAAATATCTTATGGAATTTATAAAATCATTCTATTACAAATATTTAAATATAAAGGATGAATTATTCAATAGAAATTATTTTTGAGTAATTTAAATTTAAATTGAAGACTTTAAAAGATTGGGAGCGTACATTCTTCCAAAAAATTAAACTTACAATGAAACAAATATAATATAAGTGTTGTTAATAAAGTTTTTATAGAATAAAATTTGATAATAATTATTCTATGGAGAATACTGGGAGGATACATCTGTATAATGATGTATAAGATGGAAAAAATTTCATTTAATTATGTGAATCATTAAGAATACAATGGGGAAAATTATTAGGAACTAATTTTTTATTAAAATGACTTATGATTATAATATTTTTATGAGAAAATATATAATAGGTTCAAGGTTATAACCACTCGAGTATATTGATCTTAATAATAAGTGGATAATTATGTGTCTTTGGGACAATTATAAAAATACTAGAGGTATATATCATACCATCAATATGGGATCATCAATAATAAATATTTTATGTTAATTTATGTTTAGCATCCTTAGTTTAATTGAGATAAAAATATTCACGTTTCATGATTGTATAAGGGATTGAAAAAAATAAATGAACCTTGATTCACCCCCCCACATTGTGTTTACAGCCTTTATATACTCCTATAATTTTTTTAATATAGTAGTTAAACAACTTATTTATTCTCTCTATAGAATGTCATGGATCAATACAACATATATAATAGTAGAGGAATTCATAAATTAGATGGAAATATTGTCCTTCTTCTAAAATATAAAGTGTCATACTATATTCTCTCTCTTGGTAATAAAGTAATTGATTCTATTAATTACGTATTCACTATACCAAATAAGACTTTAACAGGATCTTTGATTGATATGAAGAATATTGAAAGTTATAGACATACTAGAAGTGAGTAGTTATCCACTTTTTTACTTAATATAATGAAAATGGTTATGGTATGTAGAAAATTAAATTACATTTTATGATAATTTGTATAATTTTAGAAGGAAACATATCGAAGAATGATTTTATAGAAAAATTGAATAGAAATTTATTGTATATATTTAATTGATTGAATAGGAAATAGTGGACCCTCACCAGTTAAAATATGGGTGTGATTACCATTATTATATATATCGAAAATCAGAATGACATATATATTATAAAAAACTAATTTAGAATCCTCCAAACATGTTTCATGTTATTTTCTAACCACCTGATGTTTGACATCATGGTGAATTATCCATCTCTAAAAATTATTTTCCTCGTATAAATTATGAGAATATAATTGTGGGAGTACTCAAATTAAAGATAAAAAACGTATAAAAAAAATTCGTTTATATATTTAAAAATTAAATACTGAAGTTGATATTTTTTTCGAATGAATCTTAATATATGGTTTATTTTGATAAAAAAAAATTATTTGTGTCTAGATGACTAATCGATATAAGAATAATGTAAAAAGATCTCCTTATAATTAAATTGTTTTTATATGGAAATGATAATTTTTTTTTATCAAATTATCAATTGAGAATCATTGGTGACTGTGAAGATTATGAATCTATAAAAAAGGTTAGTAAGAAGAGATATTGTCAGATGAAATTCTAGTCATATGAGAAAAATAAACATTCATCAAAATTAGTATATGCAATTTTTTTTGTGTTGAAGAGTTTTTATCTAACAAATAAAAAACATAAAATAATGAGAAAGATCCAAGAGATACTTCTAAAAGTGTTCTGCTAGAACCGAAATATGAAAAATAAACATCATTTAGATATTTATCATTAATAAATATAGAGTAATAATTTGTAAAATTATTATAACCTATTTAATTTACTATGAGAATTTAAATAAATAATTGTATCGATTAAATTGGGAGGCTTGAAGGTAAATATAATTTTATAGAAATACATTTAGGTTAAAATATACCAAATGATGAGAATTATAATGTTTTAAAATGAATTACATGAATATAATTCTTTATTCAAGGAGAGGAAAATATAATTGAATACTTGATTTGAATAATTATCCTTGGGGATAAGGATGTTGAACAACTAAAGATGATAGAAGATGATGTTGAGGGTAAAAATGATTACATCATAATTGGGAAAGATACATATATTTAAGGAATGTATGAGTATACCAAAAAATAATTTTGATGAACAAACATTTATAAATAGAATTAAATTATTGAAAAAAATATTAATTGGAGTTAAACATAAAAAACTAATCATTCTAGACATATATAGTTAGAGTTATAAATAAAAATAAAATAAAAACCCAAATATATATTAAGTATCTTCTTGAATCTAGAAAGTACTGGATTAAAAAATCAAGGTAATACATGTCTATAGGTTTGACAAAATAGTTCCACAAAATTGAATCATGAGATAAAAAAACCAAAAGATAAAAACAAAAAAAACAAACAAAAAACAAACAAAAGATATCATTTATTCCAAAACAATAGGTTTCATGGATAGTGTTTCTATTATGTTATAATTATATACAAGGAATAAAATTACTTGAGTTATAATTATTTTCAATTTGAATGATATGAAAATGAATCTAGTGGAATAAAATATATTTTTTAATCTTATAATATCCATCAGAATTCTATGAATAATGTAAATGTGCTGAGACGATGAATAAATATTTTCCATGATGTTATCAAAAAGGGAACATTCTAAATGAAAAACTCAAATGTATTCAATGCTAACATTATCATTTCCAAAAAAATTGTTTAATTTATATCAAATACATGTTTCACTGCAATAAATATATATTTATCCTGTTTTATTTATAGATAGAATGGTTTAATTATGATGTAATATAGAGATTAGATATTATTTTCAAATTATGGGTTAATTAAATTATCATATAAATATTGAAATTTATAAAGGAGAAAATATATTATTCAAAAATATAATGTAACTAATGTTTTAAGAAGTAGGAATATTCAAGGTTGGTAAAATTTAGTATAGTCAATATAATAAATAGTTTCTAAATGGTAATAAATTTTATCTATTGAGTTTATCCAATTTCTTTTCTAGAAATAAATTAAATTTAATGAATATTGTTTTATTACTCAATTGACTTAACGATGGGATAATTATCAATAACATGTTTATAACTCAAGGTAATTAATTTCACATGGGGTATTCAAAAACAATATCATAGTTGAGTTTATATGAGGTAAATATTTTAGTTTATCTTTCTATTTGAAACAATTTCCAACATAATTTTATGATTTCTATAAGAGAAGTGGTCATGAGAGATACTTATATGATATTAGAATACATTTTTAATATTTGTATGAAAATATTGAATGAGAAAATGGTAAATAAAAATCACAATGATGGAAATAATAAAACATAAATACTTTAATAGAAGTTCTTTTGTTATGTTTTTGAAATTATGATAATGAATTCTAAATGAAGAGAATAATGAAACCCTACCTTCACTATTGAATTTATAATAATAACAACAATCTTATTAATCTCACAAATGTATCATGCTTTGGATAGATTACAAATATTATTATTATTATTATATGTAAAATATATATCTCTTTCAATTATGTATTTGAAATCTAAATGGTGTGGGGTCTGCCAAGAATCTATTTTCCTTATATAGATATAAAAAGTGTATTAGAAATGAATTTAACAAACCTCTTAATCATCAAATTAATTGGGTGGTTTAGAGGGAAATCATTAAATTTGTTGGTTTGGGTATATACATATCAAATAAATATGGAATTATCAGAAACAATAGTTTATTATCCATCACTATATTTGGAATAATTCAGAACAAGTTCCTCTAGAAAACAAACTCAAACATGACACCCATTAATTTTTTCATCCAAATGATATATAATTTTAAATATATATTTGGATTTATGTGTAATTGATTGATTATTAATAATTAAATAATTAGTGTAATATATTATGAATAATTATAATATGGAACATTTCATTAATACATTTAAATTTTAGGTTTATATGGAAATTATAATAAGAAATATTATTTTTTTGACTGTAACTCTTTATTTTTTTGGAAAACAACGAAAATAATTAACAATATAATGAAAAAATATGGTTTGGAAGATATAATTTATTGTAGACTAACTATAGGGGAAACTGAAAATCTAAATACTCATGTTGAAGATATACTTTATTACATTGATGATTATGTTGAGATTGTGATGGTAATGGAAAAACTTAATGGCTAAAGAATCATGCGAATGATGAAATTATACTATTGATATGAATCATAGAGTTTATAGAATAATTAGTATCATGGACTTTATATATAATATGTTTTAATCAATGTTAATCCTTGGATAATAAAATATTCATTTGAAAATAATTAAAGTATTGGAGATATGAATAATGAATTGATTGAAAGTTGGAATAAGGAATAAAATAAAAAAGGGGTGTAAAAAATCAATATTGTTAATTTTAAATAATATATTGTCTTATTAAAATCAAATTATTATAATTTATATATTTATACTCATTAAAATAATATTATATTATTATTTAAATCGAAAAATAAATAATTTGATTGTCAATAATATTTTTTACTAGTGTTATATAGATTTCATTTTTACCAAGGTTTCCAAATTATATATTTTTAATATGAAAAAATGAGTAACATCTTTATAGCATCAATTAAAATTTTTTGTTATTTCAAAATGTTGATTTTAGGGTGAATAGTTGAAAATAAAAATTCTTATGTACTTTATTTTATTCCATGTATTAAAATTTTCTAATTTTTTAATTAGTTTATAAATTATATTAGTTAATTTTGATTAGAAAAAATCCTATAAATTTCATTATAATAATCATTATATGTTGAGTTTATAAAAAACATTATTAAATATAAAATTAATTTTTATGGAAAAAGGTTTTCAGCGTGTTACATATTGTGATTATAAAATACATTTCCTCCACATATATAAAATTAATTATATTAAATTGAATCTATATTTGAAAAAAAAATTCACAAATGTTCCAGGGAGGTTTTTAAATATCTTTTTGAATTGTAATATTGGTAATAAAATTTACTATAGTGAGTGTTAAAATTTGATAAATGGGTTTAAACAAAAAAAATAATTGTTGAAAAGACAATAATCATTTGTAAATCCTATTTTAAGGTTATATGTCAGGATTATATTATCTATTTTTCATATATGAGTCATTTTAGGGAAATATTTATTGAGTAATATCGTAATATGTTTTAATTACCTAAAAAAACAATATGCGTCATTTCCCTTTCATATAAATTGGACCCCCAATCCACTTTTATTCACACATAATGAGAATATTATCTCAAAAAAACCCAAACCCCTTAATAACATCCTTAAAAATGATTATTATACCAATGTGAAATAAAAAATAAAATAAAAGAGGTTTAATGAAGAAAAGGTATAATTTTTATATAATATTTTCATTTTATTTTTTTCAACCTAATTAAAATATTATTATACTAGTATGAAATAATAAATTAAACATGTAACATAAAATTTATTTTTATTAAGATTATGGTATAACCATTTTCATAAAATTTATCATGTAAAATAATAAAAACATCTTTTATGAGTACAAGCAGACTACCCACTCACTATATGAGGTATTTAATTTTTCATGAAAAAAATTATTTTGGGTCAAAATGAGAGATCCTAGAGGAAAGATATTCTATATTTGGTATAATTTTTAATTTTATTAGAAAATAATTATTATAATAATTTCATTACCATTCAATGAAAAAATGAAAAAATTTATCATATGTATGTGCATCTACTGCCATATAGCCTGATGTATTTTATTATCCACCATCTTCAGACATTGATTTTATATATTGGGGGATTTAATGAAAAAAAATTATTTAGTATATAATAATTAATATTAATAGATTAAATAATACATACCTTATATCTGTCATGTTCATTTAAAATTTTATGTGTTACTCATGAATACATACAGATTAATACCTCTATGTTGTAACATAATTAATTTAACATAACCTAAAAACATAATTGGTTATTATGGTATCAATAATGAATAATTATGATAATAAAAATATTAATTATTTTCTTGGAAATGATTAAATATTGTTCTGTTTGAAAATTTTTTATCTATGAAACCCATTTCTAACAAATAAGATCAATATGATCAAAAAGTCTGTCATAGACTTGTTATATTAAGTAGTTAAGTATAAAAAGGATATATTTTAATTAAAAGTAATGGTAAAAATAAAAATATTTATTAACAATGTAAATAAATAAAATATTTTTTTATTTATGAAGATAGAAAATATATGTGATAAGTTACCTTTGATGTATGTGATACATTAACTTACAACAACATTTTAAAATTTTCCAATATTTATTATATAAATACTTCCTCTCTATATAAATAATATTTAATATAAATTTTTTAATGTATACATATTAACATAGATATAAAATTATATATATATATTTTTTAATATTTTAACATTCTTTCAATGGTTTTCAAAGAGAATAATTTTTTTGTAATATATATGGAATGTATTGACATTATTTATAATAAGAAAAATTGAATGTTTTGTTTTATCATATATAACATCAAAAACAAATCCATATATAAAAATTGTTATTTTATTTCTGGATTTATTAATAATATTCTTGGTTTTTTCAATGAAATCCCATCTTTCCTTTATTATTATGAGTCAATTATTTTTAATTTTTTTAAAATAAAGGGATATATCAATATTGAAAAATGAATTAATATGGGATTAAAATTATATTTTAATGATTCTCAGGACATAAATGAATTATATTTTGTGTTTTACTCATGTTATTTCTCTTATACATTGTATATCGTGATTGGTGATCGAGGTATAACTCTATAATACAATAGGTAATGACTATGTTATATATATAATTTTGTTTGAATTATTTGAGATAGTTATTTAATTTGAAAGGGTTCCATGAGGGTTATATGATGATGATATCTCAAGAAACCTATATGAATTTACTATTATTAATAATGGTTTTCATGTAAATATTTTGATTTCATAATATAAGATAATGACCTTTTATTTAACGGAATGATTATTCCATTTTAGGGTAAATATATATGTTTTATGGAAAATCTATTTCCTAGAATAAAATATACACATATAAAAACTAATGATATATATCTCTCTTTATTACTGCCTATAATGTGTTATATAAAATAAATAATTAGGAAGTTAATGTGATTTTAAATGTAATTAAATTATTATTTTTAGATTCATGATTATTATGATAAAGGTATACTATCTTATTTGAACATTGGGTCTTTAAACATACTATCCTATATAATTATTCATTTTTATATATCCCATACTGATAAAATATTTCTCAACCCATGTATTTAAATGTTATTCAATGGGTTTAAAGATGAGCATGAAAAATGATAATTCTTGTTGAAAACCAAAATTATTATTCATGAAAATAAAAAATCGTTTATTTTAAAATAATTGTTTTTTAGGAAAATTTATATTAATATGAAGTGTCCAAAATTATATATAATGGTTTCTACATAATAGTTATCTTCTAAATCTATAAAATTATAGTCCTATAATTATATTCATGAATTTAAAAAATAATTTCATTTTTAAAAAGAAATTATGTTTTGAATTAAGATCATGTCCTTATAATTGGTGTTAAGATGGGTTTAGATAATACCGAAGATTCAAATAATATATGTAATTTTTCTTATTATATTCTAATTTATCGTTATCATGATATTGAATTTTAATATTACCATATTGATTTATCTAAAATGTATCAATTTAAAATGGTTTCTCTTTTAGAAATATGAAATATGAAGTATTATGGATCAATGAAAAAAATATCTATCTAAATCAGAATACTGGAATGTTTGAAATTAGAATGGTGTGGTTTTCTGATCTAATTTCTCTGTTCCCAATGGAAATAAATGGGGGTGGGACCATTAAAAAGAGAAACCATTTTAACCATATAGGAATTTATCTGTTTTAAAACATTTTAGGAAATAGAACCCTCTGGAATTTAGTGGATTATATGAACCTATGTTAGATAAAGGACGAGTTAAATCATTATAGAATATATTTTATTTCATTGGATCTTTATTAAATCAAATGATAACCATTTTTATTACCATTTTTATAATGATATAAATCAATAATGGTGACTGGTTAAGAACATTGTATAAAGAGAAGATATTAATTACCTAATATGAGATTAATTTAATAGTATTGTACTTGATATGTTTTTCCATAATGTTTTATTACATATGATAGAAAATTAATTTTTGGAAATTTGGTTTAATAAGGAATATTCATTGGATTTTTATGAAACAAACTTCACATTATTGGAATGGTACGTAAAAAATTGTATCCATGATCTTGATATAAATATTAATCAATTTTACTCAAGATTTAATCCAACATATTGAGGTGAATTGGATTATCATGAATAGAACTATTATGATAAACCAATTCAATTTGCTTATAAGTTTGTAATAGTGTTTTTATATGATCATGTGTTCTATGAAAAAAAATGAAAAATATGATTAGGTGAATGGAAAATGGGAATCATCCATTGAGTTAAATAAAATATAAGAAACCAAATACTTAAATATTTATATATGTGTTATCTAAATAACCCCATTTATTGTTTTTTAAAATATGGTCTGTGATTACGATGTGGTATCTTTTGAAATGGGGATTTGGACTAAAAATAAAATCATCATAGTAATTAGCAAATTAAAATTAAAATTGTTTTAATAATAATAAAATGAATCATTATAAGATAATATTGTCAAATATAGGATTAAAGGACGGAATTCATCAATATTTGAAGAAGAAAATGGTGAAAAAAATAGATTGTAACTACTTCTTAAGATATTTTAGTATCCAATAATGTGGTTTTAGAATATTTATATGTTTATTCATAGTATACCAATTTCTTGTTGGATTGATTGTCTTTACATTCAATTTTTTCAAGAACATTACTAATAATTATTAAATTTAACATCTAGACATGATTTTTGAACATTTGGTTAAACCACAGGGGTGTATTTATATTAAAAAATTAAGTCATAATAATATTTATGTTTTTGTTTGTAGAAACGATTTCCAAAAAAATAGTGTCTTTACCCTTATAGAATTTTATGTTAATATACATACTGAGTTACAATTTTTTATCATGATATGATATCTAATAGATCTATAGAATTTATTTTTTGAAACAAGTTTCATTAAGTATATAATAATGTATTCATACTTCGATAACATATCATTAATCTACGAAATAAAAAAATTATACAATTGAAAATTTTCTTTCCTATATTGTTGAATAGATGGAGACTATTCAAATTGGTGATGTTTCTATTGAAATGAATATCTAGATGTATTTCTTAAATATTTTTTTGGTATTATATCATGACATTGAGTTTACTAATAACATAGTTCTAGATTACATGTTTGATCAGCTCCATACAGATATATATTTTTGGATGGTTTTTATCATGTACGAATACCATCAACTGAAGGTAAATGTTGAATACAATATAAAGGTGTAATTTTAAAATTTGTTTGAAATTATGATCTTCTATTTATTTACATTATGTAGAGAAATGATCTATTTATATTTTTGGACATTAAAAAATCTTTTAATTGGGTTTTCAGATAAATTTTATGCCCTTTTAGTATTTAATTCATTATATATTTTAATATTTAGATGTTCAAGTAAAAAATATGAGGGATATTTTAAAAAATAATAGAAATAATATGATATATTTAACATTTAGTAAATTTTACATTTGGTTTAAAGAGGCTTCATGTAAGGTATATATTAGAAATAATGAAGGAATAAAATTTGTATTGAGTAAAAAATATAACAGGTAATGCGTGGAAAAGACTTAAAAATGCCACATTTATTTTTAGTTCTTTTGGAATAACTTGTTAATACCAATGGGTTTTGTAAAATGTTCTTAGGTAAATATCCCAATATCTAGGATAAATAAAAAATGAATTCTATTAATATATATGAGAGAATGTGATGAATGATTTTAGAAAATGATAATAATGTTTTTTAAATATCCATTTTTATCCATTCTAACAAAAAATATAAAATTTTTATATATAATATTTATTTTATGAAGGGAATTAGGTGTGTTCTAATACAGAACAATAAGGTAACTATACAGGATTCACATTAATTGAAAGCTCATAATGTAAATTATCCTACACATGACAAAGAAATGAGACATGTATTATTTGATTTATCATTTTGGATACATTATTTAAATGGTTTTAATCACGAAATTTATGATGATAATAAATTTTTAATGTATATATTTACTCATAAAGGGTTGAACATGGGATAAATACGATGGATGGAACTTATTAATGATTATTACAACATGATTCATTACTACCGAGGAAATGAAAACCTAGTAGTGTATTATTTATAAAATTGCAATAATTTATAATTTACTATTATATGTTTATAATATGTTAATTTAGTAAATTATTTGATGAATGTTACTCTAAAAATTGTTCATATATATACAACCTTTATTTTGTTGTTGTCTGTGTAGTCGGTGTTTTTAAAAAACTTATACAACCTCATAAGGGAAGTGATGGTTTTAATGAGAGGGTATAATCAGTCTTGAATGGGTATATTTCCAATGTTTAATATTTATAAACAATGTTTTATGATATTTATAATAAGGTTTTATGTGCCAGGTGATTCTCAATTAAAGATAAAATTATTTAGTTATGATCATATTTCTTTATTTTCTATTCTTCTCAATAGTACTATCAAGTATATACACCATCAGTAACATTTCAATTTTTGTGGAATGAAATGTGATATTATATAATTTTATATGAAATTTTTGTCTTCTCAATGTGTTAAATATGAAAGAAATTATAGAAGGGGTGATTCATCCATTTCTAATGCCAAAATGAAAATGTTAAAATATATCTACAGATTTCATGGTGGAATTACCAATGAAAGCTCAATGCAATTTTGATTTTTTTTGATCGATTCTCTAAATTTTAACATTTCTATACAATGTATGAAACTATATTATTATATTAGCTTTTATAACTGTATATCAAAGATATTATAATGTTATTTGGAGTTCCTCTCTCCATTGTATCTAACCATGATCTTATGGTTAATTATCATCATTTAATGGCCTTTTGAACTTTTTGGGTACTTAATTAGACTTAATAATAAAATTATATCTTCAACATGTTGGACATTTAGGGAAAAATATTAGACAATTAGAAGACATTATTCAACAGTGTTTATTGGATTAACATGGAAATCAGGATTAATATATTTCAATAGTTTATTTTTATTATAACAATAGAATTAATTCTAAAATAAAGATGTAGCATGTTGGGGAAATTATTTGGAGAAAATTGTTGGAATTCAACTTTTTTAGATGATGTAAGCGAATAAGTGATTTTGGAACTTTGTTTTTAGAAAAAAGTTATTTATAGGATGTTGAAGACAAAACAACATATAAAGAAGTCATGGAAATATGATAAAATTTATGAAAATATCCATAGAAAATATTTATCATTTTAGGCTGGTAAACATCTTTTTCTTAAAGCATATTCCTAGAAAATTGTTATTTATTTTGGTTAAAGGAAGAGGAACACTAAATTTCAGTAGACCAAATAAAATCATGGTGAAATTAGTATCATTTACCTATATAGTGGACTTTCATATGAGTTTATCTGAGGTACATAATGTGTTTAAAGTCTCTTTATTAAGGAAATATGTACCATATTAATCTGTTGTTCTGAACCCTAAGGTAGTGTAGTCCGAAGGGCTTCATTAATATGAGAAACAACTAATTTTTATTATTTTCTTTATGGAGAATGTGTTATGGAATAAGGTAATTCATAAGGTTAAGGTTCTATCTAAAAACCAATTAATTGGTGAATCAATATGGGAATTATCAAATGATATGAAGGAAAAAATATCCACAATAATATATGTCATGATAAAAATTGAAAGGATGAAATTTTCAAGGGGGTTGGATAATTTAACAACCTTTTTAATGTTAACAGAAAATAAATTTCATTCCTAATTAATACTCATTAATAAAATTTTATAGGGTTATATATATTATAAGAATATTAATTTCATATTCTATCAAAATAAAACTAATTTTATATTTACTAAATTTTTAACATAATTGATACGACTTAATATAAATACATGATTTAGAAATTAAATAATTATTATTTTTAAAAATAAACATTGGTAATTATTTTTTTCAATTCCAAATTAGGTTATAATGAAAAATTTGATTTTCAGTGGATCATAAAAAATATCCATTTTTAAGAAAACTATCTTTTAACTTCAATTATTTTCATAGTATCTTTTTTTTATATTTGATTTTAAATTAAATTATTTATTTTTTTAAATAAATAATAAAATAAATATCTTTTAAATGAACATTAAAAATTAATTTGGAAAAAAATATAACAAAAAATTATTTTTTTAGGAAAAGTAATTTTTGTTACATTATGTGTTTTAATTTTAAAATTAATTTCAAAATATTATTTAAATTTATTTAGGTAAAATGGAATTACTATTTAGATACAGAATTTCACAATTTGTTAGAGGGCACATTCATTTTCATTAATTATGAATAGAAACATTGGTTAAAAAATTTAGTTACCATGATAAGATTTAAAATGGTTTTAAATGGTTAAAATCAGAAATATAATTATTAAAATTAACTAGAAAATGATAAAACCTATTGTATGGTAATATATAGAGAACATTATTTCACTTCATTGAATTTGTGTCATTTTGGAGAAATATTCATTGAGTAAGACACTACTATATTATAGTCTTTTGAAAAACACCCAACATGTTCTGTCCCACAACTAAAAAAGCTCAGAACCACTCTTCTATTATCCAGACATTAATAAAAACCTATATTAGTCAATACATACACAAATACATTTCTAAAATACAAAAAATATATCATCGTGGTCATGAATTAATCAAAATTCCATATTATCATGCATTTAGGTATAATTGAAATGATGTTTAAAAAAGAGGTATAATTCTTAGTCAAGAATTTTATTTTAATATCACTTTATAACTCAATTAAATATTCTAAAAAATTAGTGAATAATAAAATTAGTTTTCCTTATATTCATAAATTTTATTATGATTATTTTAGAACCTATTTTCATTAAATTCATATTAAAAAATAGAAACATTACTCTCCCATATATCTAGACTACTGCCTCATGCGATGATGCATTTCATTTTTCATCACATACTCATATAGTTGGTAAAAAATGGATAAATTTTAAAAAATAATAGATATATGAATGAAATTTAATTATTTGATGGTATATAAATATTTTTATTTTTTATTTACCATTCATTGAGAAATAATAAATTTTCTCATGTGTATATGTGAACAACCCCATAAAAAACTATTTTATTTTATTTTTCAGTTTTGTGTCACATGTATTATATATATATATTAAATGATTTAATTTTATATTTATGATATAACAATCATTATGAAAAAAATACTACATAAATTCTATTATTAATATTTAATGGAAAATGATAATGTTACTTATTCATACTCAACGATGTAATAGAATTCATTTTATAAAACCATCAAACATTTATGATTACAAAAAATCAATAATACCTCAAAATGTTTATTTATAAAATTATTAATATTTTTTAAATTATATAAACATTAACTATTTTACCACAGTGATGTTAACAAATCCATTTTTCAAATATGTGCAAAATGATTTCAAAATATCCAACATGAACACAATTGATTATGTAATTAATTATGGGATATATATTAGTTATATAAAAGGAATGATAAACATGAAATATGTTAATGATAATGTAATTAATTAAATTAATTTTATTTTTTATTAACATAAAGAATGTTGATAACAAATAAAACTCTAGGAAATGGGCACTTTAACCTAAAACATTGATTTAATTAATAAAAACTTTAATTTTATAAATCATTTTCATTAATTTCCATATAAATAAAAATATATTTTTAGAATATATTTACATAGATTTAAATAAATTAATATTTATGTGTTATAAATATTTTTACTACATTAGAACGTTTTTCAAAATTAATCTTTTGAAATATTTTTTACGAATTTTTTTTATTTTATTTACCGAAGGAAAAAAATGTTTATTATATTATAAATGATGTCATTGAATTTTCCTTCTTCAATAACCATTTGTTTTTGTTTTTTTTTTGAAAATCAGGATTTAATGTAAAGGAATATATCATTAACTGAAAATGTTTTATTTAATGTTCAGTAGTATATATTTATGTGTTTGGTGATGGAAATGAAATGTTTTATGATTTTTGGATTTTATATGGTCCTTGGAAATTTTTTATGATGAATGGTGTTCCTCCTATTTTGTTCTAAATCATTGGTTAATTATTATGTTATTCAGATATTTTTTTTGGAATTAATAGAGAACGATATTCCATTTGTAAGGGTTTTGGAAGGGTTATATAAATAAGATATCCCAATGAACCTATATGAAATTTATATTATTTTAAATTTGTTTTTATGGAAATATTTTATTTCCAAAAATTATGAAAATGAATTTTCATAATTTAATAGTTGATCCCTTAAAGGATAAAATGGTTTTTTCTATAGAAAATGTTTTTCTTCAGTAATCATGTTTTTAAAGAAATAGTCTTGATTATTTTTTTCCTTTATAAATTCGAAGGTGTTATTTTATGAATGTATGTATGATGTAAAGATGATTTCATGTATAATTGAATAACTATTTTAAGCTCAATTATTCTTATTTTAAAGGAAATATGTGTTATATTATCTCATTGTTTTTACCATGACTAATTAGTTTGTTTCAAAATTTTAATATAACATTTTATGATATTTTTTTTCTTATCCATGAGTTAATTTTTTTAAAGGGTATAGGTTTGTTTATGATTAATCATTACTTAAATTTAAAAAACATTAATATTTTTTCTTAGAATAAAATATAATTCATTTTGATGGAATTACATATAGAATAAAGGAATATTGAGTGGATGTTTTAAACATGTAATTTATGTGTTTGTTATAAAAGAGTTATGTCCTAATTTTTCAAAATCAAAAAAATTATAAGATCTTCAAGAATGTAAGAAATTGAATTATTATTTTAAAAAGAAATTATTTTTTGAAAAACGATCATGTTATTATTCATGGATATTATTTAATACATTTGTGTATGATGTTGTATTTATTATAAATACTTGTTTATTTTTGATAATTTATTAGTTTTTATTAGAATGAAGGCTTTGTGTTGATACATATATAAATTACTATCTAAAATTAGTTACATAATGTGAATACATAGAGTTATAAAGATATATTTAAGGACTATTGATAAAGTGATGAAGATCACACTGTATGTTAGGTAATCTATTTGATGGGTACAGTGATTCGTGATTCAATTATGAATTTTATTATATCATTTTCATGTTATTTTAAATATATTTCATAGTTTGAATATATTTTGTATATAATTTTATATATTTATTATAAATTCATTAGTTCATATATATAAATGAATTTAAAAAATTCATAGTCTCTACGAGAAATCATAATGATCATTTTTCACTTTATATGGTCGATCCTGCAATATAGTAAATTTTATTCAAGAAGAATTATTTAAAATTTAAAAAGAATGAACAACATAATGATAATATAATAACATCTTGTGGATCATACAATGTTTATCTGTTTCTCCAATGTTTTGCAAAAAAGTAAAGGAAAAGCAGGACATTATTCAGGTTGAATAAAGGTTGGGATCCTTTTTAATCCTTTAAATGGATATTTCTGTGAGTGATAATGATAATATAAAGGAAACATAAGTTCATCATATGAATAAATAACTTTTAATGTTCATTGAAAATGTTATATTTTTTTCAGTATATATCAATATAATTCCATAGTTAATATAGGATTTAATTCCAACATTGTATGGATAATTGTGGAGGGATGGAGAATACCATAATGTTCAAAAAAATTAAATATTGAAGATGTGGTTTAAAAATGTTATTGGAGTGTAAATTCAATAAATATGAATATTATATATTCCATTAATCAATGGATAAAATAGTTTTATTATTTAAATGTGACTAATTTTATTATCAAAGAGAATATTTTATACATTACAGAAATAATAATCATATAATGATGTAATGAATGTCTGATAAAAATGAATTCCAAACCATAAAAATACTACATGATGTAGTGATACATGATTCTAGGAACAAAAAGATGATATTTAAAAGAGTAAAAATATATTGGAATCATGAAGAGAAAAATATCTAGGAGGGTATACTTTAGAATTAAGAAAATATGGAAATAGAAAAAAGCTACTAATCATTGATCAGAAGGAATTCCAAATCACAAGGGATATTATATAATGCATTGATACCTAATTCATGAAACACAGGGTTGTTATAAAAAGAGATACACATTTTTTAAAATCTTGTTGATGCTAATATCATGTTATTTATGAATACCGTATGGAATTAACATCATTGTCTTTAGGATTATTAAAATAAATTATTTGGAATCCGTTGAATATTTTTCTTGTTAATAAACCCCCCGTCAATGTCTTATTATAATTTTTCCGATTCTACTATTGATTAATGTTTTATATGTTTATTATTAGGTTTCCAATTAATATATATCAATATGAAAATAATTTTATCTATCCAATATATATATATATATAAAAGATTTTATTGTGTACATTATTTTGTAATGAATTGTTTTATAAAATAAGTCTGTCATTATCATTTTTAGTATTCATGGATATTTGTTTCATGTTTTTATTAATTATATTCACTCATTAATAATTTTATTCAATAATTGGAATGGTTATTTAGTTATTTTATTACTAATATAAATATATTCGTATTAGTTTTAATGGTTAATTTGAAAAAATTAAATACGTTTTCTTTTTTAACTATGTTTTAATCTCTTACAAAGATGAATCTTAAATTATTTCACTGTTATCACACAATTTTATTGGAGATGGCATCATTGTGAAAATCATAATGAGATATCATGCGCACCAATTAACATAAATTTTTTGTGGTATCCCTGTATACACTAAATAATATTGTTTTCATAAATATTGGTTCACTCCAAGAATTATTAGTCATAGGACAATGATTTCCACATTAGAAAAGTATTGGAGACCTTAAAATTCCTATTTTGGTTCTTTTTTATTTATACCAATTCAATTTTTGTTATAAAATTTCCATTTCTAAGCGTCAATTTAATATTCATATGAATATATTTTTTTATGATTAATTCTTAATGAAAATTCCCTATAATAATTTTTTAACTTTTTGAACTATTTATAAATTTTAAATTTTAAAATTTTATTTTAGTGGAACCCTTTCTATTTGACATGTAATTTGGATTATTTATAATATATGAACTAGTAATTAATATTTATAATTATTATAATTAAGGTTATTTTTTGAAATTGAATAAAATGTAATTAATTTATATTTTATAGATTAAACACATCATTATAGTATCCATACGTAGTAATTCAGTGAAATATACAATTTTTAATAGTGGTTTTCTATAGAAATATATATCATATAGGTAACATATTATAAACCATATAAGAAAAAGGTTCTAATATATTAATTTTACCCTCGAATATTTGAGGTAGAAATAGTTTGCAGGTAGTCATTCTATAGGCTCCTTCATCATTGTAATAGTAAAAAAAATTAATACCCATATAGTTTAGAAAAAAATCATTTTTGACCATTATGTATGAGTGAGAAAAAAATTAACAAATACATAATATATAATGAAGTCCAATCTATAGAGATATGTATTACAATAATAAAATTACCAGTTATAAGCATGGATTTTGATGGAACTTAAGTTATTATATTGTAATTGTATTCATTTGAGTCCTTTATTTCAGAATGATATGTCTTGGAATGGGGTAAGGATTTCAAAATTTATTAATTTTGAAAATCTATAAAAAATTCCATTCTTGATATTGGTTAGTGGATTCATATACAAAATGAAATTTTTTGAAACTATTACTATTATGGAATTTAACTTTCTTTATGGTTTATTCTTTAGATATTCTCATATTTTTCAAGAGATATGGACTTCATAGATAATATAATGAAATATATTTTTAAGGAAAATATTATAATTACATGTTAGGATAAAAATATTTTATATTTATTCATTTAATATTAAAAATTAAATATTCAATTGTTATTTTTGGGATTTAATTTCCAAAAATATTGTTATACATCAAGCTACGTAAGTAAAATTCTATTTTTTAAATGTAAATCTATATTTTTTGTTTACCTAGTATTATTTTAAATATTATATTGTTTTTATGATAAGATAAAATTTGAGGGGTATCAAGTTAACATAAAATTATATGTTGTTAGTGATATATAATAAATAACATTAGATTTAAGAATAATTATATATACTAGAGAAAACAAAATATTTTCTATGATTTTTTACTCCAATTATTCTATTTTTATTCATATAAATAGGTTTATTATTATTTCTATCTTATTGTTTGAATTAATGTGTAAATATATATATTTTTAGTATATTCACTGAAAATATTTATTTGCATGTGTGAGGTTTGTGAGCCAAATACCCCTAAAGGTACACAAGATGCATGTAATATTTATAATTTATTCATTATTGGAATTTTTTTAATACATGGGAAACCTCTAATAATTTTCCATAAAATTTTGTAATTATCTCCAATAACTTCATAAATTTTCCATAAGAATAACTCTCGACAAAATAATTTCCCTATTAAAACAAATTTAAAGAGTACAATCTCTCTATGTTATTAACAAATTTCCAATTTAATTTATGATAATTCATTATTATTCCTCATATTTCGTTCCCAAAATCAATGTAAACCGATAATTTTCCAAATTTATATCATTATTTTGAGGGTTTTGAAATTGTGGTTTGTTTGGGATTCATAGGATTACATCACCATTATTTTTGATGAAAAAATCAATTGAATGAGTGCTTTTTCATTATTTATTATAGGCATCCAGATTTATTTTTTTATTATAATCTATGAATGAATGGTTATTTAAATATTCTTTCATTAATTTGAAAATAATGTTATGAACATAATTTAGTTATAGAGAATATTAAACTTATATATTAGTTGTTTCAAATTCCAGGGGAATATATATATGTCTAAATTATAACTAATCATTTTTAGATTAATTCCAAAAAAAATGTTGGAGAAAATGTTTATCTAGGTTTGTTGTGAATTTATAAGGACATATGTTCAAGGACTATTAACCAAGATTATTATCTGTTTATAATAGTTATTATATTTTTATAAGATTATATATTTAATGTGATGCTTGATGCATCATGACGGAAATGTTAAATCCCTAAATGTTTTTGTTTTATCACATTTAAATGGAATGGTTTCTGTACATGGTAAATTAATTATTTAATGTATCATTTTTATATGTTAAAAAGGTGATGTTAATTAATATTTATGGTAATTATGGATCATATTTATTATTGAATTTCATTAATATGAATATGGTGAGATTTAATTCATTTTTTTAGTATTATATTTTTTGAATCAATATATTATTTATTTGACACTATATCACATTAGTAGGTCTTTCTAGATCTAATGTTTGACCCATTAAAATTGTTTTATGTTAAATTATAAAAAACATTTCCTTATGGATTATTTATTATTCCATGTAATATATTTTAATATTTAACGGATTATTAACTCCCTTATGACCTTATAATTTGGTAGGTCAGGGATATAGAAAATGTTTTTTATTGTTTTTTGTTACAAAATATAATTATTGGGCATCTTAGCATATTTTATTTTGGATTGAGGTGTACCTTAGAAAAGTTTTTAGATATAGAGATATAAGATATTGGTGAAAGTCTATAAATATCTCTTTGGGATGTTCTATGAGCTTCTATGTGTTATAAGTAACTTGAACATTTATTTAATAATATGAACCCTAATTGATTTCTTGTGGAATTTTACCCCATGATGAAGTTGGGGCGGAAAACTGGATATAACACGAGCATGTTGTGTAGGATAAAAATAGTGTACCCATATAATGAAATTTAGATGAAGGGTAATTTTATATTAATACAATATTATATGGAGTCTAATGATAAAATTTATACATAAATAAATTTCATTGAGTTTTCTTTATGTTAGATACATAATTTATATAGGATATCAATGTATATATTACCTGTTTATTACAGTAATAGGTTTTAATTACTTATTATATTAATCATATCCTATTTTAATAAAATCGAATGATGTTCTTTGTAGTGTAATTTTTAAATAAAAAATATATTATAATGTTTCAATATATGGAAACTTGTTCTCACTATTCAAAATCTAATTTTCACACTAAGTAGATTAATGAAATAATATTCAATTTCAACACGATAGATAATAGTGGATGTAATATTTTGGATTATAAATTAATTATAAAATTAAAATGTAGTTTTAATAATGAAACCTATTTATTTAAAAATGTTTTAAGATATTTTAGGATGTTTTGATAATTTATTCTATGCATATACTTATTTCTTCTTAAATAAATGGTTATGCAAAAAATATTTCTATGATAGTTTATATAAAATTGTTGAAATATGATTTAATGTATGATTACCATATACTAACATTGACTAAAATTAATTGGAAGGATTAAAATGTTTTATTTATTTCGTATGTGGTGTTTTAAATTTTTTATTATTTTGAATACTTTTATACAAAAATTGTTATAGAATAGAGTTTTAGTCATAAATGTTCTCTAATTTGATAATATAATGGATTTAAATTATAATGTTATAAAATTTTTAGACGAAATGTTTTTTCAATTTTATTAATTTATCGGAATGTTGGGATTCTTATCTATTGTATTAACCCCATTGAGTGTAGTTTTCTATATATGTCTATTATTATTATTAATAGAGTACTACATTTTCTGAATATGACTAATGAGTGTGTCATTATTAATTATTATCTATCAAATCATGTGTGTTGGTTTGGTTTAAGATGTTTAAAAATGGAATATAGCCAACTTCATTTTAAAATAAAATAAACAATATTCATTAATAAAGATAAATGAAAATTATTCTTTATAATATTTCAAATGGGTTACATTAAATCGTCATGATCTATAATATTTTAAACCATAAATAATTAATTATTTAGATTGTGCGATATTTTATTAATGGTTATAAGAATATTATTTTCATTCAAAATGTACTCAATCAAGTGAGAGAATATTTGTTAATTAATATAAAATGTTTTTATGAATTAATTTTCTTTTAACGAATTATCTGTATTAGGGAAGTTGTTTTATATATAATATTTATTTCTATTTAAATTTTATTTCTACCTTTTATATAATTAGGTATTCAAAAAAATTTGATGATGAATTATATGATAAATAATTGTCATATGTTTTCATTATTTTAATGTGAAAAAATTGTTGGATTATATTCTCATTTGTTGTATTTTATTTCAAAGGAATGGTGGTTTTTTTATACACATCATTTTTATTTTATTTTTAATTGTCAGTATTATTTTACGTAAAAAATTATTTTAAATTTCTCTCGAGAAAATTGGTGTTCTAACTCTTTATAGTATTTTTCTATTTAAAGTTATTTTTTTTATTTTATTCAATATTAAAATATATTTTAACTCTATAAATATCATGATTAAAAATAAAAATAATTTTATAACATCTAAGGGATTTTTCAAGGATTACTATGAATAATAGAATATTCAAAATTTATTGTCCTTTTAGTTATATTGTAGAAATAAATAAATTGATTTGAACGGAAAAAGTGATACATTTTATAAGATAAATTAAACTATTAAGGTAAAGAATGTGAATATTTCAATCAATATACTATTTTTATAATTTATTTACACTTTTAGAAATTAATAACATTTTTTTCAAATGATAGATACATAATGATGTATTTCATAATGAAAAAATTAGATATATAAATTCATGTTTGGTCCTAAATATTAGGTATTATTGTTTGAATTATATAATTTTTTATTCGAAAAATTATAAATTAATTTTGAAAATTTCTATGTTTTTATTTATAATTCGATATTGACTTCTATAGAGCTACAATAGTTGAAATGAACCATTTGGATGGGATATTATTTTCCATTAATGTTTTTTTTCTAGTCTTCTAAATCTATAATTTCTTTCATTACAAATGTAGTTGATAGTTATAGATCATTGGTTGTATAAATATTATACTTGTAAATTGTTTCATTTATATAAAATATATTCATTTTCCTATATAGATATCATAATAGTTATTAATGCTCATAAGAGAATATGTTTGTTTTATTCATAAATATTTTCCTATAAATGTAATATATTGGATAATGTTTAGGATCAATTTATATAATATTTTAAATATAAAAACTCAGGGGATCTCGAGGGGATTTTTTATTTTAATTTTACGTAATTATTTTTATCCTAGGATCTAAATTAATTTATATATTAAAATAAATTATCCATTATATATAGAAGTTACATTTTAAAAAATATATTTGAATACATTATGTTTGGTAGATTTCTATTATTTAGAATTATTTTATAATGTATTGTAAACTTATTGTATTGGTATAATATGAAAATATAATAATTTATTTAAAAAAACATTAAAAATATTTGAATTATATAGAATTGGCTAAAAAAATTTGGACGATGTTCCTATAATGATAATAAATTAAAATAATTCAAGTGGGTGGTGTGAGATGTTTTATGATAATACTGTAAAATTTATTATTATTTTTCATTCATTATTTAGGATTTATATATTTATTTGGAGATATTGTTTTATAATGGTATTAAATTAATTTTTCTTTTTAATGATATAATTGTATAAAATGATTCACAAATTGATAAATTTATGGTTATTTTTTATTCCCCTAAACTACATATTTTTTTATTATATCTTGATGACCTGATTTAAAACAAGATTACAATCCATCAAATATTTAATATATTAGAATGAATGACATGAGACATGATTAATGGTTTTTAAGGAATTATTAGGTTAGAGTTACATTATATTCTATTAGGGCTGTCTTAGTGAAAAAATAAGTGGATTAATTTAAATATTATCTCAATTGTGATATTCTCTTTTATATTAGTAATACATTTTCTCAACTTTGAGGTAATTATTTAATGATTTGAGATTTGGGTTTTGAAAATTAATTTTAGTGGGAACTAAAATTTTTAATTGTTACAAATTAGTAATGAGAATCTTAATTTAATGAGAAATAAATGAGTATTTAATGATATTTACAGATTTATTCTATAAAATATGAAATCATTATTATTTAATACCATCTTAAAAAATTCAACCATTTTAGCCATTAATTATTATTATATTTATAATTAATTTATATAAATGTTTTGGATTTCAAAATTATTTATTTTTATATAGTGTTAATGAACTCCTATAATTGTAGTAACTTCCCCCGTAATATGAGAATATTTTTATCTACGGGCATAAGACATTTTTTCATGTATATTTTCTCATATGATAGAAATTTGATAGAACTTCCAATGAAGGAATTGAATATGGTTTTGGGAATTGTAAAAACCATAATTTATGTTTTAAATATTTAAAATGGATATTATTTGGCCATGCCAATCAATTTAATTTCTAGACTGATTCTAGGGTTGTTTTTTAGAAATATAGTAAAATAATGGGTATTCTGGATTTTGTTCATGGGATCCCTACTTTTGTATAATGCTTATTAAAAGTAATGAAATTTTAAAAAACTATTAATCATAATCTGGAAATTAACATGATAATTCTTCTTTACTTGAACCATATATTAAAAAACATCCCATAAGTAGATTAATATGTCTATTCCCTTGAAAATAATATCCTCAATCATATTCATCCCCAAATAAACTTTATATTAGACATATATCCATGAATGTGACTCTATTTTTCTTTCCATTCAATATTATCCCCTTATTTCTCTCACATACTGTCAGGTGGAGCCTCCGTGATTAGTATATTATTGCATTCATGTGAAATTATTGATACTATGTATTTTATTAGTCTAATTTATATATACTATGCTTTATTAAAATGTAATTAATAAATTTTATTTGAATCTAGATATATATATTGCAGGTTTCTCGATGATTTTCTATTATCATTATAAAATATTTATTTTATATTTATATTAATGTTTTTTAATTTGATACTATAGTTGAAGAATGATGATATTTGTTTTTATATTTTTCTTGTGTTTTCATGGGTTTCAATTTCAATATAGAACATATTTATAAAATATAAAAAAATACTATTTAATTTGATGTGTAAAATATGTTGGCTGAAATTTAAAGAACAGTTTTTCATGGATTTCAGTGTATATGTTTTCATCTATGGATAAAAATATATTTAATGAGTTTATAAAATTTATTTTATGTAAAAATAGATATATTTTATGTGTAATGTTTTAATCATGATAGATATCATTGGAAATAATCATTATTTTATGGATAATTACATTGAATTTGGGATGTTTGATTACATAATGGTCATATTTGTCATATATTGAATGATGAGAAATGAGGGTATTTTTTAAATTTTATTTGTTTAAATAGAACTCTAAATCATTTTAAACCATCATGGACAAATATTTTTGTTAACATGAGTGCCACCACAAGTCTATGAATTTGGACCCATAAAAAAATCCTTCTCCCTATCAGAACATGGTCTTCTGATAAGGGGGCACCAGTTGACCTAAATACACATGGTCTCTTACACAGGGCCCACCCAAATGCCCTAATGGTTCAATTTACAAATGAATATTTCTATAATCCTATACATGTTCTTTGAGTGTACTTCTTCCTCACTCAATCACACCTTGAGAAACTTTCCATAATGTCACCCATTCTGATGACTACTCTAGTATAATTAAACTTTACAATGGAGTTATAATCTTTTATGATCCCAAAAATAAAGGTGAACCCTTTTAATATGAGGAATATAATTTTTTTTATTTAACCCTTTATCATACATTGGTGTTACATCCACCCCTCTCCCAATTTAGAGTACACATTACTTGATGTGGACTCTATATCTCAACCCAGATAGTATCACCGCCCTTTAAGGCTTGGTTCACCATCTAATACTAATATATCAATTGGGCCTATCTGATAGCACAAACACCCCACGTTGACATGGTCATTAGGTCCTAGCCCTCATGTTGCCACTAGTAATCCTAAATTCATGCCATCCACTCCATGATTCTCACCGATAATCCTGAATAAGACATTAGACTAATTATTGTCCCTACATTCCAACACATGTTCTTGTAGTTTATTTTTCCTCACACGAACATTCGATGGGAAACATCCTATGTGGTCACCAATCCTAATCAGTAATGTATGTGAAGAAGTATTAACTTTGGAATTATAATCAGGTATGCTCTAAAAAAGAATAGTTTTTCATGATGATTTAAGTCATATCATTTAGTTGTTTATCCATTTTTCATTATGGTGTGTTATGATAACAAGTAACATTGTATTTTTTTGGAATCCCTCTTGATAATTTAACCTCATTTTCATGATGAGATACTAAATATGGTGGAGATTCATAATGAAACTCAAACTATTCAATTAAGAGCTACCTCTAGTTCAGAAGAGGATAATCATAGTGATCTAACTATATATGATTTTGGAAATATGTTTTTTTATATCATGATGATGGAAATAATATTTAACAAAATAATGTAACTCGGGGATCTTAGGTGCTCCTATTTATTAACCCCATGGTACCTAACCAAAAATATTTGTTTCTTTATTTATTTCATTAAATGTGTTTTAATATTTTATTATAGTTTATGTATACTATATTTCATTATTAATAAATTAAAAAATGAGATTGATTAAAATAATTATAAATATAATTTCTTTCTTATTATTAGTTTAATTTGTATAATTTACCATTACATTGAAGGGTAATGTTTTTGGAATATTGTGGAATCCAATAAGGTATGTGATTTTACCCCCGTATATAAAATCTTAAAATGTACACTACAATTTAATTATGTAATATAGGTAAGATAAATGACCCATTATGAGTAATCATGTTTAATTAACCACTTACGATATTTGTGATATTTATGATGCATGATGGGAAATTGTTTCCCACATATATAGGAAATATTTTTGATGTCAAGTGGTTATTTCTATTACATATGTAGCTACTAGAAGTAGAGACATCCTTTATATTGAGCATCATATATTCCCCATTTAATTATAAAATAATTTTGTTTATAAATGGAATAGTTTATGTTTATAATTTTTAATGTTATTTATGGTTCATGATTATGATAAAATTATGTGACAATTCAAATTTTAGTTTTATTATTTATTTTGTAAAAAAATATATTTTTATAATCGTTTTATTATGTATGTGATAGTCAAAAACATATAAGACATGAATTATTTATCATTGGTGTGAATAATTATAAATTTAATAATATTATTGAATTAAAAATTATTCCTTGTAGATTATTATAGATTTAAATTAACTATTTTCATGCATATTTTGATTTTGAAGGACCATTTTTCCCTGTATCATCTATATTCAAGTAGATGTATAGTGTAGATCATGTTGTTTAATTTCAAAATCCTTTATATTTTGGATGATAAAATGGATAATAAATTATTATAATATAATAATAACTTATTTTTTATATTTCCCATAATGAGAAGTGTCATTTATAGAGTAAGATACTAAATTTAATTGGGAGAATATGTTTGATAGAAACAATTATATTAATAATTAGAACCACATTGTTTTAAATCATATATGGAATCATTAGGAAAATATTATTTGAGTGGTATAATTTAAAAACTAAATATAAAAAAATCATCATAGAACCCACACTCCTAGATCCGATGAAATACTAACAAATAATATATTTCTAGCTTTAATACCAATAATTACGACAAACAAATTTTCCCATCAAAACCATATGACATAAAAAGGAAGACATGGTCACTTATATTATTGTAATCCTTATATGGTTATAGTTTTACAGAATTATAAACAAATAAAATATAAAAAATACCCATGTCATTAAATGAAATCCCCCCACTTAACCCTACTTTTTATATTTCACATTAATCCATCATCATAATCCATATGAATCCCATCAAAATTTAATTAAATAAACCTCATTCATTATAAATTGAGTAAAAGGAAACATAAGATCAATGATGTCATATTCTCTTTAAGGGAAAATATAAGTAATCAAATATAAATGGTATCAATGAGAATAATAATTGTATAAGGCTTTGTCGACATAATTATAGAACATTAGCATATCATAAAATTACTCATACCAATAAAGTCCAAGATCCTAAATCATTAAACATGGAATAATGATTTAAAAATTGAAATATTTATAATAATCAATAATTATAATCTATGTGATATCAGTCATGATAAATGTAATTCTTATAGTATCATCTAAATCATAGGTAAAACATGTTGGTATCATAGAATATCATCATCATATAAAACTTACAAAACACTTATTGACAATTAATACTAAAATAACCATAAAAATGAGTTCCAAAATAATTATCTAGAGAAAATAATCTTTACACAGTGAATTTAAGAGAAATAGTGGGGATTTAACGTCATAAACCAATGTTGGGTTCATCTATTTTTCAGGATTTATAGATTGGATTATCCATTAATATAAGCTATGTTAGGATCACCCATGAACTATAATGGGGAAGAAACCTCTTTATATAATTTTATTGAACTAAAACATTAATAAAACATAGGTCGTTATTTTTATCAGAAAACTAAAATAAAAAAAATCAAAAATCCTTTTATAAGATGATTAACCCATACACAAAAAATTGATTTTATTTCAATCCTATTTAAACAAAAATGACTCATGAAAAATAAATTTGTTCAGTAACAATATATTTGTAACAATACTAATCAATCTCATGAAATAATGAGGTTGAATTCAATAAGATATAAACCTATTGGATGATAATAAGTAACAATGGTTATTAATTTTTATGAATTTAAATACCATTAAAAAATAATTAAAATCAATCTTTTGCAAAATATTATTTTCATTTTGAAAAAACACTTCTTAAAAAATAATACATTTTTTAAATATTATTATTTTAAAATATCACTGAAAAAATATAAATATAGATTCAAAAATAAAAATAAAAATATCTTGAATAAATTTTCCTTATCACTTTAAAAATAATTTCGAAAAGAAAACATAATTTTTTTAGAAAACATGGTTTTGGATGAGAAAGGGTTTGAGGGAAAAATCACAGTTGATATTATAAATATAAGTTTTAATTCATGACAATATAAAGCGAGAAAAATTTGGTGAAGAAATTTATTCTTCGTAGTAAACTTGTGGATAATAATTTTCATGTGTTTAATTAGAGTTTGATCAAAATATTTCATCATTTGAATCATAATCATGAGCATCCCCGACAAATTCCCACATTGTATGATAAGAACAATACCACTTTGGTAAAATTGAATCATAATCCCTATGAAATAATAACTTTAAATGAAACATATAATATCATGAAAATTATTATAGTCATCATATAACATGTCAATGGTAGAGTATATACACCTAAAATATGATTATATGTATATATGTGTAAAAAACAAATTGGTTCAAAAAATATATTTCTTCTTTAGTAAAATATGAACTATAAACCCTATGAAATAAAAATCCAAAATATATATGTAATTAAAATTATATTCAGGAGAATAATCATAAAATACATTCAAGGTATGTATACACACCATTAAAATTAAATAGGTGGTAAATATGGAATGTATCTCAACAAAGTAAGTAATGAGATCAGAAAACCATTACTCATGCTTCCATTTGGTTGGTCAGAATTAGAACTCCAATACAATAGTTTTAAACATTTTATAAACTTAATAATGAACAATATAATGATTTACAATATCATATATGTATCTTTATAATATATAGTTACTCCTCCATTAGTAATCATTAATTATATTTATTGTTCCTGGTGATAGTAGTCGTCTTTCTTATTCATGGTTTGTAATTAATCATCCATTTGTTATGAATATTATATATTTTTATCATATCCATAATAAAAAAAAATTATTAAATTTATAGAACAATTATAATATCTAAAACAAATCATGAATTGTGATTATGAAAAATCAATTAATTTAAGGATCGTTAAGATGGTAGGCCTTACACAAACATGAGTAACATTTCAATTTTTCAATGATCATTACAGAATGAAGTTAAGTAATATTTTATTTTCCATGTGTTATAATAACTTAATAAATGACATATTTGTTTTTGTTATAAAAACATGTGCATTTCATGATCGCCGTGTTTTGAGGAAAAGGGATTTACAATAGTTTGTGATGACAATAGTCCACATGTATATAGACAATGTTATCATTTTTTTAGTGAGTGAATAGGTAATAAATAAAAGGATATATTATAACTACCAAATGATAAATTTATCATTAATATCATAAATATTTTATTTATATCACATATATTAATTATATTTACCCCTATTACATTCCATGTTACACATTATCCAAATTTGATTCACATCACTTCCCGAGGTGGTAGTCCACGTTACACAGGAGGGACTATATGGAAACCCATACGGAAAGAAATTTTAAATTATATATATGATTAATTGAATATATATATATATATATAAATATATTATAAATTTCATTTATTAAATCTAGATCTATCATCACACCCAAATGTGATTGGTGTAATGGAAAAAGGAACGATATATATTTTCTAAGAGGTAGTCTACCACACAAAAGAATAATGATTTTCTAACCAATTTTACAGAAGTGGAGAGTGTTTTATGAATTTAAATTATCTTAAAAACATAACTATATATTTATTATAGTAATGTTATTATAAAATCATGGCCAAATAAAAAATGAAGTAGTATGAGAAAGAATTAAAATATATAATTTTGTTGAATAACCTTACCTATTATTCTGGTATCCTCCATAGGTTTTTACTAAATAATAAATATGTTGGATTTATACAAAACCTATTGATTCAAATATTATATGAGGTAGTTTTTCAAGTGAATTTTTATGATATTAGATGATCCATGTGGCTTTAGAGGTGTGATTAAGTGAGGGGAGTGAGTTCCCTTTTATAGTTTAGGGGGAATGATTTTATTAATACCAAAAATTATTCACTATTGGGAGGGATATATTTCATCAATTGGATCCATGATTGATAATTAATGGCTTTGAGGGAAAATATGTTCATTAAAATCCTCTAGTACATAATAAATATTATTTTTTTAAAACTCCTTAACTTATAATTTTCATTGTTTTTAGTATCATTTGAATATTTTAACTAATATTCTTTCATAGGTAATATATACATTAAGAATAACATAAAGTAATCCTTATTAGTTAATTTCGTCAATGTGATTCAAACTATGAAATCTAGTTTATCAAAAAAATAACTTGTGTGTTGGAAATTAATGCTAACAGAAGTGCATGTAAAGTTACCATTTTAACATTAATTTTGATAATATAGTTTTCACGATTTAATGGTACATGATTTATATTAAACTACATTATAAAGTATTAATCTGATTAAAATTAAGTCTAATAAATGGAACGCTTCCCCAAAAATTAAAATATATAAGGGATTTGATACTATAAAATAGAGCATTCCTTTGGATGTCCTCAAAATGTATGGATTTTCAAATGAATTTATCAGACTAATCTATAATATTATCATATATTCATGTATATCTATTCTTATAATTATATCCCCCATAAGTCATTTCTAATTCACTGGATGTGTAAGATAATTTCACCTATGCTCAGGGAACATGCTTTCCATTACAAAGAACTACTTGAGAAGATTATTTAATGAGATCACTCGCATTTGAATAAATAATAAGAACAATGGTGTATTGAAAAAATATTAATATAATAACACTTATTATATGGTTGTAAAATTATCCTTTTTGGGATATCCTCGAAGAAAACTATCTATATGATTAAATCCTTTTTCACTCACTATGTGGTGGTGGCTAGTAAGACCATAATATGGAACAAATATTTCATCATTTTTTGAGATGGGATACCTATTAAAAAACAAATTAGGGGAACTAAGACTATTGGATTGATGAACGGATCCCTCCCCTTTAATTTTCTTGGTGTCACCTTGTTTTGAAGTATGGTATGTAGGTAGTATCTTGGGGATATAAGCTATATAATTATTAATTTGTTGGATATTTAGAAGTGTAAAGTTATGTATCAAGAATGTAAAATAATCCTTATTAAATTGGTTATCACCTTAAAACAGTTGTACTCATTCTCCTTTTATAGATGGATGATGAGTTATGTCTACTAGGTCCTCTGCCAAGAATGTAAAAGGGAAAGAAGTAAACTCAAAGAAGGGACAGAATAAGGCAGTGATCATGACATCTATGACTGAAAGAGAGTTATGTCTTAGGGAGAAATACCCAAACATGCTCAATCAATATGCTCCATCTGAGTGGGAGTCGGCGGATCCAGATGATTCAGAGGATGGAGATGTTGGAGATTTTGACACATTTTGACCGGCACTGTTGTTGGGGGTTTTTTCATATCATTTCATTTTCTTTGTACTTTGTACTGATTTTTATTTAATAGATTCTCATGGGACCAGGCATTCGGCCTGGGCCTGCATCTTTCTGGTATAGATGGATGATGAGTCTTTCCAGGGACATACAATTTATAATGAGGAACTTATTTTGGACACATTTAGTAAAACCAAGGAAGATGATAATTGTTTCCTAGAATATTTGAATTCAACCAATTTAAATGAGAATATTTAGCATAAAGGACCAAAATATATTTAGTTATGGACTTATTAATAAGTTTACATTGAATCTCTTAACCTATAACGATCCATATGGATTTATTATCATGCATGTACCAGATGAAAATGATAAATAGGTATCCCCACTATATCACTTCATATGTTTGGCACACACTCATTCTTTGTTCCAATGATATAATGTTGGACTCAAAATGGTTGGTTAGAATAAATTCCAATCTCAATTGTTTTGATTCCCCCAAGATAGATATCCCAATAAACACTAAAAATGTGCCTCCCTCAATTCTTGGTATGTCTATTTCTGATTTCATGAATCATCGTGCAAGTCTTGAAAATATTGTTTCTCCAAAAGATACCATGGATCGTGATATTTATTCATTCATTGGTGACGAAACGTTGATATGGTGGCCAAATAGAAACAATCAATTTATTATTAAGGTTTACTACTACCTGAATTTCAATTGTTCCATTTAATCAAATGCATGATTTCTTAAGGTGAAGGCACCATTTTTCCAACCTTCAAGTTTGGTGCACTATTAGAGAATATAAAGGAACTGAAATCCCACACATTTCTAGTTGAGGAAGGATGGGAATCATATTATCTTATCATCAAACACATGTTTATGGGATGAAGAATCTATCAGGAATCAATTCATGGATTTCACTTTTTCTCTATATATTTGTATTTATATTGGATGCTTATTTAATATTGATCTGGATGTGTACATACAAATATATTAACATATGGTGTGCATCTACATACCCTAAAAAAGAGATAATATTCAGAATCTATTGTAGGTGGCCTTTGTAGATATCTATAATTTAATCTAGGCATTTTGAAAAGAAATCTTGTTTGACATCCATTATTCCTTTATTGATGGTATTGTCCCATGTAATGACTCGATCCTCAAAGACTTGAGATGGTGAATTATTTTAATAAATTTGAAAGAATATAAGGATTAAAATCTCAAAGGGATGATCAGTTTAGTAGTCTTGGATGACCATATTACATTCATGAATCCCATAATACATTGGGAAATTAAATTAACACCTGATAGAACATAAAAAGAAATAAAATTTATCCTTGAAAGATTATTAATTGTTTTCTTCTACATATTCTACGGAACGGAAACATAGGAAATTGGTGAGAAAATATGATCATAAATTGTAAGTATTAAAATGGATGTTATCATAATAATAAACATTAGGCATGGCGAATAACTTAAAGTGCATTCCTTTAAAAATAAACCTGAACATAATATGACATAAATAAGAGATGTATAAATAATTAAAAAATAAAACACAATCAATGAAATTATAATAGTTAAATAAATACAGGAAATATCAATTAGTATCTTCATACTGAGGGAATTAAAAATGAAATACATCTAAACTATATCATCAAGGTATCATCCAAGAAAACTAAAAACGATGAAGGCATCATCCAAAACTATATCTGAAAATGGGAATGGTCTCAACCATGTCCATATATATTTTGTCTTATGACACCATGATATGCATTGGGGGGATATAGATGGCCCCACCCATTATATTATAAGTTAAATTCATTTCACAAATTACGAGGGGTATATATAAACATTATATACATGTGGAATGTAAATAACTTTCCCCAACCTGTAAACAAAATTACCAACCATTTGGAGTAATATGGTGAATGGAATTATAGATAGAAAATACATAGTTAAACTAATCATAAACCCTTCAAAAAAAAATATTTTAAAAACATCAATGAATTAAAATATTCCACAAAGTATGTTAACATCGATGGATATACTTTTTAAAGACACTATTGAAAAATTCCCGAGGAAATAATAATTAAACATTCCAAAGTGTCCTATAAAACTTTGAAAAATTAAAATCATAATCCCATAGAATATTATGAGAATAAGGAGTCTATTGATATTATCTATAAAAGGGCATTACATACACCACCTGAAAGTAATAATTGGTGAAGAAGTCATATATCTCATAAAAGTCAAGGTGAGACAAAAAAAATACTTTTTACTTTGGATTGAGAATTATTTTAGAAAACCATTCATATTTATCATAAAATTAGATTTTAATCATGTATATCCCATAAAATAATAGGTAAGGACATTGAAGTTATATTTTAGGCATACATTTTTTCCCACTAAAGTTAAATAATGAAAAAAATAGTTTTTTAAAAAAAATTAGAGATAAATCATTTTAGTGCGGTTTATGGAAAATATTAATGATATTTTAAAGTGGAAAATAATGATTGTTTTCATAAAACAAGAAATGAACTATTATGAGTTTTCATGATAAATTTTCTGATTTTATAGGAATAATTATGGATTTGAACATATTATATAGTTCACTTTAAATGGGTATGAATTTTGAATGTTCCCTTGAATCAGGATTGTTTATCTGAAAAAATTGAGAGGGGAACCATTTTAAACCATGTATATATCCACAAATGAAGGATGAAATGATCTATTTATATGTTTTTCGATCATATAAACCAAATTTATATAAAATATAAAAAATTATAGAGGCATTAAATTTGATTAACGAGAGTGAAAGAGTAACCCGAATGAAAAATGGGGGTTCTGGCAGAATCCCTAACGACTTTGAAATCAATTGATTTATAAGCCTAAAAATTAATAATCATAAAATTATAAATTTAACACCATTAAAAATAACTTTCTTAATGATCTGATACATCAATAGGAAGTATACATAAACCATACATGATAAATAGTTTTGAATAAGGAGTATCCCACCAAAATGGATGTTAGATGAGGAAACCCTTACTTTATGTCTGAATTTGATCTTCACGTGACCATGAGGTCTTAAAATATGAAATTATACTCATTAATAATTAATGTTAGAACCTATAATACATTTATATTTTGTATTATAATTTTATTATGTTCATTTATGGTGTTTTTGAAATGTTATCAGATTAAATATTGCTATTCCAGAGTGTTTGTTTCATTGATTTCATGATCAGTCCACTAGATTATAAGTAATTGATTTCATTGGGAAATCATATAATTTTCATAAATTGAACTTATATATTTTTAATTAACATACATAATTGTAAATGGTTATATAAATCATTTGTTTACATGGTGTTAAGATAAATCAATAGATATTTTATTTAGTGATAATCGTTTAGATTTTTAGAGTAGTTTTTCAATAACGATCGAACTAGTCTGTTCTATTATTTTATATCATCTATAAATGATGGTTCCAAAGTAATTAAATTATATATAATAAATATTTTATCATCTACTTCAATAATATATTTTTATCATGACTAGCCTTGAATTAGAAATTCAAGAACAATACATCATCATCCATGAATATTGTAAATTGGCACCTCCCAGAAGATGATTTCATTTATAAAAAATAAAAGAGGGAGAATAAACAGATTTATAATAGTTATTTAATTAATATGATATAATTGTGATATATAAATGATACTAGATTTATCATTATCAATTGGACTGTGGAGGTTTTGAGAGAATGAAAAAATTGAAATTAAATTAAATGAAAAAGGAAGAGGATTTACTTCTTGAAATAACCTCCTTGAGAACCTCCGTAATGGAAGGAGATTTGGTCCCTTGGAATGAACTAAGGATCTTGGAATTGGGTAGGGACTAGGGAAGGATATTTTTTGTAGAAATTTGAGAATATTAAAGGCATATAAGAGTGAATAGGAGAGATAATGGGGGTAGTTTTTATATTCGAAGAGAGGAGTAATTTTTGAATATCTTATTTATTATTTTATTATTTTTCTGAAGACAATAAATTGTGTTTGATTATTGTGTCTATAAATAGTATTAAGTGAATTTGAGTTCGAACTATGTGTGCTTACATGTAATGTACTGGAAATTCCATTTATTTTTTTGTAAAAATTAATAAGATTATTTTGAGACTAGGCACTCTGACGACACATGATTCCAAGGCCCAGTGAGCCTGGAATAAATCATTGAACTTTTATTTGATTTTTTAAAATAGTACACATCTTCCATTTTAGAAACATTTTAACGGGTTTTGGGATTAAAAATATAGAGGCATCATTGCACCCAGAATAGTGACTTTATCCATGGATGGACTGAACCCTGACTGGCGCAGGTCGAGGAAGAAAGTAAATTTTCGGGAATTTAAAGGAAAAATAAAATAAACATAAAACTGTTTTTTTATTTAAAAATGTTTTCCTCTTACACCTTGATAAGGAAATTATTTCATCTCATAACTAAAAATTTGTAATGATGCAGTGATGTAGTGTAATTGAAAAGCTAAAACATGTTATCTCCATTAAATGGTTTAATGTGGATGTGGGATTCAGAGGACAAGCTTGAAGGATATGGGAATATATCATTGGATAATGATGAAAAAATGATGAAAAAACTTATTTCCTCCCATATTATTCAAATGATCACTAACGACAGCGGCACACTCTTAATCAAGGATTGAAAAACTGATGGTGTAAAACTCCATTATTAATCGACGAATGATCAGATTTCCTGTAAGGGGATTTTTTCAGTGCGGTTACCATTCCACCTTTCTTCCATTGTAAATGATTAAAACATGTCAATTCAATCTCAAAATGATATGTGGATCTATCATCTTTAAATAAATGGGATTTTAGAATGTGGGGATTTAAGATAGGATAGTATCATGGTAATAATTTGAATGTATCACATTTATTTTGTAACACAACGAATAAAGGGAAAACAAGCAAGGATAGAATTTGTTGCCTTGGGTGTTCATGGTGATCTCACCCCCTTCTCGCATTAATCACTTATAAAACATCATGGTCAGGACAGATTCATTTTGGGAAATTTAGAGCATGGTTGGACACCGGATTGATGTCAAGATGGATTGGATCACATATGAGTGTAGGCGGAGATCCAAGGATCACTGTAGGACATGTGGATCAAAAAAAGGACCATCGAAGTGAGTTAGGTGGTGAAGGGGGCTCACAATATCCACCGTGAGTAGTGATCAGAAGATTTCGGTGGTTCAACAGATATGGCTAGATGATGCGGTCTACCCATAACAATATGGTGACCGGTGGCAATGGTCGTGGGTGGGACACATCGCCCACCATGTCCCGGGCGGAGAAGACATGCCATGTCTAGTGGGCTGAGTTGGTCAGGTGGCCCAGAACAGACCCAGACGGTCCAATCCAGGTTGACCCACCAGGTTGGGTTGACCCTGTGATTATTGTCAGACTCGGGTTGGGTCTGTAGACCAAGGTCAGGTCAGCGGGCCCGGGTCGTTTCGATCTGATTGGGTCAGACTAGACCCCATAGACCTCTTTTTACCTAAAGGCACATTACATCTAAAATGCATATTTTATTGATGAGAGGATTGTGGTGTGGGGAACCTCACAATGAGGTGGTCCTTTTAATATACTCTAAGTGGGATTTTCGGGAAGTTGAGATCCGATCGGTGGATTGAAGAGTATATTCTTCTGAAATCAACATGCTACGAGGGAGAGTCATATTACTCACTAGGACAGGAATACTATGATGAGCTGGTCTTGGTTCCCAATAGGCCTATGTGACAAGTGGGTCTTGGTTCCCTAGAAGGCCTAAGAGACAAGCTGGTCTAAGTTCCCCAACATGCCTAAGTGACAAGCGGGTCTAGGTTCCCTAGAAGACCTAAGGGACGAGTTGGTCTAGGTTCCCCAGTAGACCTAAGTGATTTATTGGAGATGATTTTCTTGACAGTACAAGGTGTTCAATGTTTACGACTAATGGTCTTGATTTTCATACTTTAAATATATACAAGAGTGAGATGACTCTACCAACTCTCTCTCTACAATACTTATTAGAGGATACACATCATGTACCTATTCATTAGTCAAATTTGCGAATACTATCATTTTTTGTATTACCATCCTATTTTGGAGTTATTAATGAGTATTGTTTTACTCTCCCCCGCTCAGGATATACCCACATGGTTCGTCTCTTGTGCAGATGATAGATTCTTTGACAGAGACCATGGTGATCCAAGACTAGATAGTTCCAAGTGATATTCAACATATGAGGCATAATTCTATAGATTCAAGAAGAACCCCCTTCACCTACCCTTTAGGTAGGATTTTCCATATACAGAATTCAAGAGAATTCACCTATATTTTGTTGGTCTATTATTCTGGCCCTTTTACTTTTAGTTTTGTAATATTTCTCTCAATGGCTATCTTAGTCGCATTCATGTTTACTTCTTTGAATTATGGGCTGTGGATGTGTGTGTGTGTAAATAATGGTACCCAGTGAAATACCAACCACTTTCATGATAATGACTTTGACACTAGTCAAATACACCTGGAATTTGGGAGGAGGGCATGGGGTTGTCACTACATGGGCCTCAGGGGACTTTTTGTGACATAGTTGTGTTATAGGATGTCAGTTATGCCTTAAGGACCAATGGTCAATGGATTTGTTTTGGGGAAAAAATGTTGAATGTTTCAAGTTAGAATTTCAGACTCAGGGAGTCCAATGTTAGTGTGGAGGCTTACTTTTCCTTACACCAGGACACTGAATTCTGATTTTTTGACACTATATATGAAAACACTAGTTGCATGCATCATATATGAATTGAGAGTCTTTTCATGTCTTTTTTGATTCATAGTCATCTCACTAGGTATTATATATTGAATGTGGTTCATTTTCGTCCATTTTAGGATGCCTCCAAGCACACAACCATCTTGGATTATGGTGCATGACCACATCAGAAATACACATAGTGATGAGGAATCAGTGTAGAGACCAGTATTAAAGATGGCCCCTCTAAGTGGGGCACCCGTGCTACCACTACCCACCGATCAGTAGTTCCATCCAGAATCACCAGTGGAGGAATCACAATGGATCAGTGTTGTACATGAGTTCTAGAAACAGAGACCTCTAAACATTAGGGGTGAGACAAACCCCCAGATAGCTATGGATTGGAAGGGGTTTATCAACCATATCTTCTGTCTTGTGAGGAAACCGCCCGACCATATGGTGATCTTATTAGCATGATTTCTTAGGGAACAACTGGGATCTGATGGAGGTTGAAGATTCATATTAATGGAAAGGGGACCCTAACATAGACTGATTTTAAGCACCTCTATAAAGAGAAAATCATTCTGGTGACTTTTCACTCATTATGGTTCACAGAGATACTGCACCTATATTTGGGTAGCATGACAGAAGAAGAGTATTCCGCAAGATTCATTAGGCTTTATTGCTGCTCTACACACATGGTGTGAAAACGTTTCTTCATGGATTGATATTTTGATTAGGGATTACACCAAGAGATCATGGAATCTGTGGTATCACATAGCATCCCTAACTTGGATGAGATGATGGAGAGACATATTCTTTTGGAGAGCTTCCTAATAGAGAGATCACCAATAGCAGGATCTACCAATAAAATCAGGTAGCAGAATATTCAACTTGTTAGTATATAGCATACACAGAGACCCAAGCAGGTTATTCCTTCCAAGGGACGACCCTAGGACATTGGGTTTGCAGTACAAGGATCATAGGGCTATGGGAGTCATCAGAGGAGAAGGACGTGCTACACATGTGGCGGTCAGAGACATATAGCTTGTGACTACCCGACACTCTATTTAGAAGATAAATAGATGGTCGCGGGACCCCTAAAAAGTGGCAAAGGGTAGAGTTGGGTGGTAGGTAGGGAGGTAGATGTGGTAGGGGAGTAGGCAGAGTGGTAGATGGTGGGAGGACGATTGCGGTACTACCACCACCACCCCCAGGTCATCCACCATGAGCTCTGGGAGCAGGTTGATAGGGGTGGGACCATTTTTGGCAATTGAGGCTTATGATCCAGATGCTCTAAAGATGATTAGAGGTACAATCTATGTCTTATAGACGATTTTTGGAGTTCTTATAGACACAGGTTCTAGTCACTCCTTTTTTTGCCACAGACCTTGTTCTAAGCTCATAGATTCTTGTAGAGTCATTGGTTTTATCCTTATATTTATAGACTCTTACGAGAGGGGATTCGATGAAAATGAATTAGTGCTAGCAGTGTGAGATTACTCTTATAGGTGAGAGCTTCGGATGAGATCTCATAGTAGTGTCTTCGAGGCCTGACAACATCATTCTAGGTATGGGCTGGTTATCCATTGTCCATGCGCAGATTGACTGTTTTAGGTGAAGAGTGTGGCGTGTCCATGGAGACAGAACCGGAATCTCCTTTACTGATTAAAAGAGAAATCTTGAAGTGTAGAAAAGAATTTATCAGAGGATAGTGTAGCCGATCACACACCATTTGGTTAGCCTTACACTAATTGTGGTGGATGAAAGTAGTCCTCAATTTCTTATAGTGGTGGAAAAGTACGAGGAAATATTTATTGAGATGGTTATGGGATTACCTATTTATAGGGAGGTTGACATACCCATTGATTTATACCCCTAGATGAAACTGATATCAACACGGTCATGACAGATGGATCCCATAAAGCTTCATAAGCTGATGTTACTACTCAAGGAACTATAGATAAAATGATTCTTAAGTCCTTGTATTTCACCTTGGGTTGCCCCAGTTCTATTTTCTGTGAAGGAAGATGTGAGCATGAGACTACCCATGGACTATTGGAGCCCAAATCAGGTGACTGTGGAGAAAAATACCCAATTCTATAAACTGATGACCCATTCAACCAACTGAAGTGTGAGAGGTGGTTCTTAAAGAAAGACCATAGGTCTTTCTAACATCAACATCATCTACGAGATGAGGATACACCAAATAAAGCCTTTAGATATTGGTATGGACACTATGAGTTCTTGTTAATGCCATTCGGTGTCACTAATAGACATTTAGGCTATAAACATGGTTTGGAACCATGTATATAATCCTAGAAATGGTGGTTATAGGTTATATCCATTGTTTAATGAACCGTTGCAGGAATTGGAGTGGCTATAGGGAAAAGCCTATAACCATGGTTTGAATCCATGGAAAAATTCCTATAGCCAGCATTTAAACCATGGATAAAGACTTATCACCATAGTTCAAACCATATCTAAATCCCTATATCCATAGTTTGAAACCATGGAAGAAGCGTAAGCAACATAGGGTTTATATCCATGGTTTGAAACCTCACCTATAGGGCTTTATCCACGGTTCAAACTGTGGCTATAGGCCTTTTCATTTTAATAAAAAAACACCCCACACTCACCCCTCCACACCCCCACTCCCCCTATAGTATCCCACTCCCCTGCAAGCCCCCCCACTCCCCCTATAGACCCCCTTCCCCTTACATAGCCCCCCTCCACTCCCCCCTCCACTCACCCCTCCCTGGATAGACCCCACCCCCTAGAAATACCCCACACCTCCATCCTTTAAAAACACTTATTTCATGGATAGTCCACCATTTCCAAGACATACCCCCTCGTTTTTATATAGACCCCCTCCATGGAAAGACCCCCTCCCAGGAGAGACAACACCACCTCCTTAGAAAGACCCCCCCTCACACAACCACACCCTGAACCCCCCCCCCCCCTCACAGACCACCATTTCACACATATAATCCCCCTGTATACCCCCTTGAGCAACCCTCCACACCCCTTTGCTCCTTCTTGGACATACCCCATACTTCCTAGAAATACCCCCTCCTTCTTGGATAGACCCCCTCCTTTTTGGATAGACCCCCTGCTTCATTGATATACCCTATACACTACACCCACAAGATAGACCCCACCCCTACCTAGGCAGACCCCCTGCGTACCCCCATTCACCCCCTTAACACCCCTCCCCTGCAAAACCCCTTGCACTCCCCTCCCCCTATAGACACCCTTGCAACCCCGCCCCCCTACAGACCCCCTTTAATCGTTACAGACCCCATCCCCCCCCCCCACCACACCCCCCTATAGACCCACCTTACACACCCCTCCCCCTCTAGACCCCCTCCCCCCTATAGACACCACTTTTACCCTTAACACCCCAATAAACCCCCTTTCACCCCTCCCTACACCCTACATACCCCACTTACACAACCTTCAAACCCCCTCCCCCACCCTTACAGAACCCCCTCCCCCAGCAGATCCCCACCCCCTCCACACCCTTAAAACCCCCATCCACTACCTGCACACCCCATTGCACACCACCATCCACCCCTCCTACACAACCACCATAAGAAAAACCCATTCCCCTTGGACACCCCCTCTTGGATAGCCCCCACCCCCTAGACATCCCCATACAACACCACACCCCCCCTTGCACCCCCCACCCCCCCAAAGGAAGACACAGATTCAGTGAAATAAACATGTAACATATTTTAGAGTTTAAGCACAAAAACTAAAAAAATAACACCCTAAAATAATGTATATAATGTCGTTATAATGAGTGGTAATCAGAATTAATGTTTCTATGGAAGTAAAAAATGAATTACTCCCCTACAATTCATTTATGTTTTTCTTCATAGTAGATGAACCATTCATAGTTCCTTTTCTAAATTTTACTCATTCTTATTTTTCACATTTAGTACCTAGAAAAAAATTATTAGATTAAATAATTTCAATTCAAGAAAAATAAAACCCTGTAACACTGATGAACACCCCCAACCTACACCCCCTCTCCCCTAGACAACCCCTTCCCCCGAACAACACCCCCACCACCACCCCCCGAACTCCCCACCACGCACAACCCCCACCCACACTTCACTGCCCCCCCCCAAAACTCCCAACACACCCATTCCCCCTATACAACCCCAACTGCATCCCCCCTGACCCTATAAAGACCCCCCTCTACACCCGAGTGCATCATCGTGTCTTCATACATTCTGAAACCATGTATTGGGACCATTAATTTCAAAAAAAAATATTCCAACTTTCAAAATGAAGTATTTTTGAAAGTCCTATTAGTTTTGATCAATTTATTTCATTGTAAAGAATTATATGTATAGTATCATTTATAAATAAGATATGGTATTTCATAAATTCCTTAAATATTTTACCTAAATAAAAAATTCTCTATGTTCATGTGTAGATTTTTTATAAAATATATCACCTTTTTATCAAAAAAGAACATAAAATATTTCACCTTAATCAATTACCGTTAATTTCACCATGAATATAGTGGTATGTAATAAATTTTTTTTTAAATAAGACTTATATCATTCGTTGAAATGAAAATTTAGAAGCATTCAAAATGATCAAAGAATTGAACATACAAAAAAATAGTATCCCTTATGCCTAAGATTCCAGGTCATATTCTATGGGAGGGAGTCAATAGATGGGATATGCTTTTCTAACCTATTGATGTTTATATAGAATGTGTCTAGATCAAAGGGAAAATAAATATAATTAAAGAGGATATATATTAGGAAAATTTCCAAAATTAAATAGGAGAACTAGGGTAGACGTAATCAGGTCTGAAAATGACCCTAGGAGCATATGTGATGCATGTAGGAGTGGAATGACATCATGAACTTCTATTTTTGTTGTCAACATTAAAATATCAAATATAATGAAAAGTGGTTGCCTTTTTTGGGATATGTGGTATGGAATTGCCAAGGATGTTGTTTCAAGAAGCATACAAAAAACAAAAAACACTGGAACTTATTTCAAACTCTGTAGTGACATATACAATATATACTAGGATTGCTACTAAATTACCATGCATGCATAAAGAATAGAAGAAATGAAGAGTATTTGGTTGGAATATATATGAGAAATCATCTAGATAATGTGGAATGAGAAAAAATTATTGAAAATTACTACTAAGGATGGGTTTGTTTTTTCATTTAAGGATAATGGAATGCGAGATTCATTTCAGTTACTTCATAAGGTACATAGTCATGGGCATGGATGGATCAAGATTATTATTGGGAAAGATAGTTCCGGACTCAGATGTCGCAGCTCTTGCATCATGTTTTGTTAGTGCAGTTAACTCTGAAGCAACCCTACCAAATTTCATTTAGATCATTAGGGAGAGTATTATTGTGGAAACAATTGGAGACATAGTTCCAAATACTGAACATTCAACTAGATACATGTTACATAATTTCCTTGTTTGTTAAATACATTAGAGGTAGAAGTATAACTACAATCATTTATTATTTTCATTTACAACTTGTTACGTGATACATAATTTCCATGTCTGCTTAATGAATAAAATTCATTGTAAATCTAATGGAGAAATTTAAATTCACCTGCATTGAAATATTAATGAAATAGTTTATTGTTATCATTTACAATTTCCATCAAAATAAATTTCCTTCCATGATGTAATACATGTTCCATAATCTAAGATAATATGAATTCCTAAAAAATCGAAAGTCTGTATTGTATTGTAAAACCATGTACGGGTGTCCAACATTTATAGAGTGAGAATTCTCCCCCAACATGCCCCTAACCCCTTCTTGTAGCTTCTCCCTCTCATCCCCCAGCTTCCACCCCCTATCCCCCTACAAACAGCCCACCCCCTCCCATGCCTGCCCTCGTCCCCTTGCTTGTAGCAACCCCCCTCCTGTAAAAACCCACCCCTAGCCCCTTGCCCGCAGCCCTCCCTCTTGAAACTGACCCCTGAATACCTACCCCCTCCCTAGCCCCTTTCCTACAGCCCTCCTACCTACAACATCGCTCCTTCACCCCCAATCCCTTCCTGCAATGAAACACCTAATCCCCTCCACTACCTTCCCCTCTCCATAGCCTCATTCCTATATCCCCCCTCCCCTAGCCTGACCCCAACCCCCTACCTACAACTGCCCCCATCCCCTGCCAGCCCCATCCCATACCTATGTTCCCTACCATCTTACCTGTAGCACCCCTCATTCAGCCCCACTACACCACCTATCTTTCCCCACCCCAATGCACCCCCACTCAACTATCCCAACCCCACTGCACCCCCACCCCTGCACCCACCCTCCCCCCTGCACTGTTCCTTCTCCCCCACTGCCCCCTTACCCCACCACTGCACCCTATCACCTATATTGTCCCCACCACACTGATATGAATAAAACCAATATAAAATTACTGATGGGTTCCTAAACAATGTAACATAAACTATAAAAAATTGTTTTCCTTAATTGATAAATAGAACTCCTCTTATTTTGTAATTTTTAGAAAATTAATTTTTTTGGTTATGTGTAAATGAACAGAACAAATTACTAAAATATGAAAAAATCAAATATAGACATTCACCAAAATATAAATTCTAAAAAAAATTCTGCAAGTAGTTCATCCATGCACAATAGGATTTGGGAGGAGGTAAGACATGTCTCGAGATCTACGTGAGAGTTGGAATCATGTAAAACCTAAATCTATGTGCAATCAGTCACTATCAATATTATTCTAACCCCACTTATATCAATTGACACACCATTTCCAATGTGCATCACATCATTGAAGATTTCAGATCAGTGATACTGAACACCACTACTCCTGAACTAGTATAACCTGAAACTCCATTTTCATTATTGAATCAAGAAATCCCCGAACCAATAATTGAAAAACCATCATTAAATTCAACATGATTATAACAACAAAAATGACCTTCAAAAATGATAACATCAACCAAGAATCCAAACAATGTTGATCCAAACACTCTAACTTAAAAAAAATAATAAAACCAAATTAATTCAATAATCTAAGAAGAACCAAAAGATAGGGACTTAAACTAAAAAAATAGATGTGACCTTATCCAAATCATATATATCATATAACTTATACTACAAGAATTGAGAAAACCAACCTAGTTTAAATAAAAGGTAATAAAATATACATGGCTCTGACTAAGTCAATGTAATCCAATCCAATAGATTCAATAAAATATGATCTTAATGTTATAGACCTAAACTTAACCAAATAGATTTTTCCTAATCCAAATTAAATGGAACTAAACTCACACTACTAGAATCGAGACAATGAAACTTAAAATGAAACAATTTAAATAAAAATGAAATGAAGTTACCTAAACTAAATATTCAAGCCAGCCAAAAAATTAAAAAAAACCAAATGTTATCCCATTATATTACATGATCCATAGAATCCAAATCCATTCAAGTTAAATGTATTTCATAATAAAAATTTTTAAATAAATAAAATAAAAATGGTTAAATGTATTCATTAAAAAATATATTTAAATTTTAAAATACTATGATTTCAACCCCACTCCCCCTAAATCACATGCCCCCTACAACCCCCACCCTGACTTCCCCCTACACCCCACTGCCCCACCCCCACTGGACCCCTTCCCTCATACTATACCTCATGACCCCCACTACAACCCCTACAACCCCCACCCCCACATCCCTCATGCAACCCCACTACCCCACACCCACTACACCCCTACCCCATACACCCATAACCCTCACTACAATCCCCACACCCTTACATCCCCATTCACCCTCCAGCACCCCCAACGTTCATTATTTTCAATTATGTTTTCTTGTTTAAAATTTTTCCTTCACCTGATTTTATCTAAAAAAATCACCCATTTGTTTTTGATCCATTGGTTGAGAGAACTCTTCTAGATAGAATTATAAATTTATGAATCATTTATAATTTTGATAGATTTTGTTACTATTTTATTAAAAATTATTAATCCTTGTATAATTATAGATTTTTACTAAATAGTGATAATATAGAAGAGAACATAGCTCAATAAAATTGAATGGTCAGATATTTGTTTTCAAAAAAAATTAACTATTATAATAACATATTGGAATTTCCCAGTAATCATGTAGACGTTGAGTAAAATCATCGTCTGATTCAAATGATTTCTATTTTTAATTGTTTGGTAGCTGAAGACCCACACAAGAACCTATAGTAATTAGGCTCCATGTGAATTACCTTAAAAATGAGAGAAATTTCATATGAGAAAATAAAATAGAAGGAATTACCATTCTATCTAGAGGTATCAATAAATTAATGGATACAATAAAAATAACTTGGAGAGGTCATAAACTAGAATGATCTATAGGGATCCATTCTTTAAAAGTTATTCTTTGATTCAAGGAGGAAATATTAATAAAATAAGATTCATGGCATAATAAAATCTAGTGGAGAATCTCTTTATAGGTATTAGGACAAGTTCTAGAAGTTTACTGCTAGTCATCCACATCAACCAAATATATATAATTATAATTTATTAAAATTATTATATTTAGGCCTTCTTAACAGTGATATAAACCTATTGGAATCATCATAAGTTGGACCTCTCATGAAAAAATTTTATTTGGGTCCAAGGATTCGATAGTTAAGGTATCCTAGAAATATCAAAGTATTCAGACATGGACCACTAATGAAACTGTCAATGAGGTAAAAAGTTTTAACTAACATTTAAACAAGTATATAATTAAAGAACTGACCTCTCTTATTAGATAATTAGTGCTATGAAAATTGAAAGAAGCACCAACCACACCCGCATTGGTCTCTCAATTGTGTATCTTCTTATGTTTTTTATAGACTTTTCCCATTAAATGTATAATACTGAAATATGTGACATTATGAAATGAAAAAAATTATAATAAATAACGAAAAAAGAAGGTTTCAAGGTGTATTAAATAGTATGATATGGATATGGAAAGAAATATCAATCCAAGTCACCATTTAAATGTATTTAATAATATTTTTATCATCCCCAACCCTTATAGTAGGTAAGTGAAAACTCTTATCCTTCAACAGGATACGAATCTCGAGGATAAATTCATGTTCTACCCATGAAGGACCTATAGAATTGATGGAGTACCGAGGTAACCAACAATATTCATTGAAATCCCATGGTTCTAAGATTAATGAGTTAAAAAACCAATATGGAAAAATCCTTATTAATTTAAATAAATTGATAAATCATGGATGGGGTAAACACTTATCTTAAGAAATTCATAACCCAAATTAATATTTCTGTACAAATTGATATGGATGTAACACCCTAAGATTTTTTGAGAAATTTTGGGTTTTATGTATTATGTTATACACAACACCAAATGGATCTTTCACTAAACACAATAGTGTCTTGTCTTGTGTTACACGCAAGAGAAACTTTCCTCAATAGCTTGTGTTGTACGGAATACTGAGTTTCACTAAACAACGATATGTTTTTAAAATATTATATAAACTTGCCGTTATGAATAGTAATACCTACATTTTTAAATTTTATAAATTTTATCTTTCTAAATGGACTTCATTTTTGGATTGAGAATATCGAAATTATCCTAGGTTGAATTTTTGGTATTTTTCTGAAAATTTAAATTTTTGATGAATAGTGAAAATACTGAGTTATTGGTTAAAACTGACTTTTTATTTAAATAATCATTTATTTTATTTAAATTTATTTTAGGTCAAAATACCTACATAATACCTATATAAGTTTAGTGTAATTCATTGGAGTCTTTTTATAATAATTTAAGATATATACAAATTTGATTGAACTTTTGACTGTCTTTTACCCACCTCCTAGGTGAATTTGGAAATTTACATAAAACATAATTTTACCACTTCTGTGAGTTGAATTTCAAAAATCTGAGAGATATGGTTAACATTAAGGAGTAAAGTGTGGTTCAATAAGATAAAAATAATTTTTGGTGAATAGTAACTTTTTACTTTTATTTACAATGGTTAAAAGTAAATACGGTAATTAAGGGTAAAAATGATATTATTATTACCCTAACACATGTCCTAATTCTATTGGATAAGTATAATTCTACCAAACAAACTTTATGAATAAAATATTACCCTTTAGGTCCACTTAGATTAGATTAGGAAATTTATTATTATTTTATTTAAAGATTAGTTAAAAGAGTTAAAATCAATGTTTAATAACTAAAATTTTCATTAATATAGGGTTATACATAATCTAAATTAGACTATAAATATTAATTATAAAGATAAAAATATTTCCTCCATAATTTTATTTTATTTATATTTTTTTGACTTTATATAATTTAATTTATTTATGACACAATGATGATGTAGTAATTACCTTATTAATGAAATATTAACATAATTGATATTATAAATACCCAAAAAATGTAATTTTAGACTTTTTATGAATAAAAATAATTTTATTGGTTAATATAACATATTAGGGTTTGTTAGATGAATTTTTTTGGATGTAATAATGCAGTTATAAATATAGAAAAAACAAAATACCAAATAGTGTCAAAATTGACATAAAAGTGTTTTTAAATCATATATTAAATAATTAATTGATATTCTATTCTTAAAAATCTAACATTAGGCCAAAAGACATATATAATAATATATATGACATTATTGAACCAATTTGGGTTCTATTGGAAGTTTATAGTAAGTTTATTAACCATATAGTGTAAGAATACAATAAGACATGGTAAAAGTTAAATTATTTAACTTAGAGTCAAATCTAAAAGATAAGGTTGAAATGATAACATAAACCTATCTAAAACCAACTGGTTGAGAGTATTTTGACCCACACCCACCCTATCATAGAAATAAGCTACTTTTGAGCCATTGTAAACTGAATATGAATTTATTATAAAATAATATGTTAAGATTTTCCTAAGGTTCCCCTCTCCTCCCTTATAAAAGGGAACCTCCTCCCTCTCCTACTCACACCACTTTGAGCCTTTAAGCTCGGCCAAACACTTCCAATTTACTTTCTCCACTTCTCTAGAAACATACTAGAGGTCTGGGTCTTCTTCAAAGACCAACATTAGTGTCCTAAGAGGTGGTAAAGAATAGTCGCATCAAAGAATAGGTAATATCCTTTACCGATCATTTCCAATTTATTTTTTCTTAAAATTATTCTTATTTATATGTTTCATCATATATTAATTACATCAGTATCACTCATATAATGATATTTCATTATAAATACAAAACAACCATATTTCACCTTCTATCCATCCTACGGAAAATGTAATCACCACACGTGCATACGTAGAGAATAGCGTCTCCATGCCATGGTGTAATCTTTTTTCCACCACCACCATACTTGGATGAGTATAATGGTGTAAAGAACAACTATATATAATTACTATAACATGATAATAATTCTATGACATTCCATCATCCACTCCAATACCATTCAATAATTATGGTAATGATATCATCGCTCGTGCGTACGTACGGCCTACCGTCTCCACAATGTGATGCGACTAGTTCAATATGATCTTCATTGAATAATGCATATATAAATGAATTGAATGAATAAATAAGATATTTATTATACTAATACCATTCTATAAATTATTTAGCTATAATATAAAAATATGAATAAGAATTTATTCGACAAAACACGCATAAGAACATAAAGCAATGAACACCCGAATAAGAAGTAGAAATGAAATATTACTCGTAAGAAGATAAGAATATGACCATATATGATATCATAACATTCAATATGATTCTGGAATAAGTCAATGAAATCATTTAAATCATTATACGGGAGGTTCGGGCATGTACAAATCATATCAGACCTCAGGTAAAGGAAAATCTTGCAATCTCATATTTATCCGAGATTGTTTGTACTTTAGAATTTACTGGTGAATATTTATCATCCACATACATGTTTCCTCAATATATAATATTATTTCTATCCTCCTACAATTGTTTAAATCCAATTTTACCTATTGGATAATTTTTAATAAATGATATGAATGAAATGTGTTTTCGTTTTTAGTACGAGAAACTTTTTGACTTTTTCCGGAAAAGTACGTGAAGAACGATTTTTAACTTATACGACATGAATGGATTTTTATAGATCATTATTTACATGAAACTTATTTTACAAGTTTTCAAGTTTATTTTTAATTAACTTATTTTAGTTTAGAATTTTATGACATGTTAAGAAAGGAAAAAATGTTTTATATTAGAAAGGATACTTTCCTCAAGAATAGAGTTCAAATGTTTTATCAAAATTATTTTACATCTAATATAATATATGGTTATGTTTCTATCACTATTATTAAAATGATTTGATTATGTTATGATGGAATTATTTTAATGAATTTATTTTATATTATATGGATTATTTTATGATGGAATGATGTTTAAGAATCCCATTTTTATTACATGGGTTATACATTGATGTATGATTTATGATTTTGTGGCACACATAATAATGGTATAATTATGAGATGGTTGGGTCCTATATCTACCTCCAATTAAATGGGTAAATATTTATATCTCATGAGATAGACATGGATGGAACTGTATTTTAATCTGGTTCAGTGATACAGGACTGGAACGAGGAGTGATATCGGTTCAGAAATGGCCTTTGTCCACTACGATAGTCTTAGAAATGAGTCTTGACTAAAAAGAAATGATTTTATAAGATTATGTTTGTATGCCACAAAGCTTTATGTTTTATGTTATTATTATTGGGATTACATTTCACTACTATGATTTATCCCATGTCATGATATTATGATCTCTTTTCAGGTTAAGATTTTCAAAATGTTATGTTCTTATGAATATGATATGATTGATATTTCCTTTGTTTACCATTATAGAGAATATTATATCACCCTTTTGTATGTTTTATTTTCCCCAGGTCAGGAAGAAGTGTATTAAGTAGGATATTCCAAAATGGACTCTAGATATTATGTAATTAACGGGAGACAATGTAGATGCTTTATAAAGAAGTTGTTTACGTTTTATAGTTTCTAAAGACACTATACCTATACAGTCCTATAATGATTTTTCTATATTTTGTAATAAGTATTCCTCAAATCTGAAGTAATAACAATGTATGTAAATTATGGGTCGTTATAGTTGGTATCAGAGGAAAGGAATAGCCAACCTTTGGAAATTAGGATGTGAAAGCCTTAGTAAGAACCCTAAGGATATGTCTAAGCATGAAACACAATATTAGTTTTTTAGAAATGGCTAGGAATAACCTTTGATAAGACCTTATGTGTGAAATTTTATTCTTTATTATGTGGTTTTCCTATTATGATTAGTGTTTCTCACACTATGCTTATTGGTTTTAGTCAATGGCTGGAACCCGAAGGAACCATGTTAATGCTGAATGCGATGGGCAATGCAATGATTGTCCCCCAGAGCATCCAAACGGTATGGGAGCTAGAATGAAAAATTTTGTAGCAATGCTTACACAAAATTCTCAAGGTACGAATCATGCATGACTTCTAAATGAGTAATGGAAGGAGAAAAATTCTTTTGAATCCTTCATGAGGCAGTGTCCACCCTCATTCAGCGGGTCTACTGATCGATTAGTGGCTGAACAATGGATCAGTACCACTGAAAAGATATTTTCAGTTCTTCAATTTTCTAAACTTGATATAGTCATCTTAGCAGTATATCATTTCGAAGGTGAAGCTGATCAACGGTGGAATCTTATCAAGAATATGAGGCAAATAGGTGATATTGAGTCCATGGAATGGGACGCGTTCAAGAACATATTTTTCAACAAGTACTTCCCTCGTATTCTACAAACAAATATGGAGAATGAGTTTCTTGAACTAAAGCAAAAGGATTAATAATCTGTTATTACCTACGAAGAAAATATTACAAGACTTCCAAGGTATGATTTCCGAATTATTATCCAAACTGAGTATAAGATCGATCGATTCTTTAGTGGATTAAAACCAATTCTTCTAAGGGATTTAGCCATAAGGGACTTCAATTACTACAAGGAAATTGTTCGACGTGCACTCAGGGTTGAGATGGATATTGTAGTTACCCATCAGTCAAAGGTGTTTGATAATAAGAGGAAAATGGAATTCACAGTGAAATATAAAGACCACACTGAAAAGAAGATGTGTTTTCTCTTATGCTCTAAGTGTGGAAAGAAACATGGAGGGAATTGTCTTAAAGGTACAAGTAAATGTTTCAAATGTGGAAAAGAAGGTAATCGGGCATTTGAATGCCGCAATTAGTGGAAAAAGAGGTCTAGTGATGCGGACAAAGAAAAGGCTAAACAAAATGAACATCCTACACTTCAATGTTACAAGTGTATGGAAATGGGGAATTAGGCTAATCAATTCCCAAATCCAAGGGTTTTTGATGATGATCGACGTCAACAAACTCTTAAGGCCAAAGACAAAGGAAAGTCACATGCAATTTCTATCGGCGATGTGGAGTATGATAAAGAAGTGGTGAAAGGTATACCTACCATCCACTATAAAGTAGGAAATGTTTTATTTTATCTTGGATCCACCCACTCATTTATTTATGAATAATTTTATAAGGGTATCACCACACTACCTAAAAAATTAGCTGTTCAGTTAGGTGTGACAATTACTAATGGCACAACGTTTGCATCAAAAGTTTATAATTCTTCTCCAATTTACCCTTGTGGGAAAGTGATTCCTGCAAATCTTGTGATCTTTCCTATAGTGGAATCTGATGTTATCTTTGGCAAGTATTGGCATCCCTTATATGGATCTCATATCGATTTCCATAGACGGGAAGTCACATATCTTATTCCTGATCAATCTATGATCATCTATCAATGCAAAAATTAATATAACCTTCCAGTGGAAATTTCTTCCATCTTATGGGTATTTATTCCAATAAATGAAGGTTATTTATCTCAAATTGTTGAAGAGAAACTCACGATTAAGAATATTCCAATTGTATGGGAGTTTGATGATGTCTTTCCATAAGAATTTCCAGGTCTTCAACAAAATCATGAAGTTGAGTTTTCAATAGAACTCATTCTAGGTGTTATGCCCATTTCAAAGACACCTTATAGAATGATGCCAATTGAGTTGAAAGAATTGAAGAAGCAACTCCAAGACAATATTGATAATGGATTCATACTCCCTAGTGCATCACCTTGGGGAGAACCTATTCTGTTTGTTAAGAAGAAAGATGGATCAATGAGACTCTGCATTGATTATCGAGAATGTAACAGGATAACTATCAAGAACAAATATCCTCTCCCACACATTGATGAATTATTTGACCAACTATGTAGAGCTCAATACTTTTCCAAATTTGATCTTCGTTTAGAGGATTATCAATTAAGGGTCCAAAGGGAGGATATACCAAAGACGACATTCCATACAAGGTATGGACACTATGAATTTATAGTGATGCCATTTGGTCTTACTAATTCCCCTGATTTCATCATGGAAATAATGAATAGAGGCTTTAGAGACTATCTTGATTAGTTTGTGGTAATCTTTATAGATGATATTCTTGTTTATTCAAAGAGAAAGGAAGTACATGAAGATCACTTAAGACTTGTATTATAGACCCTAATAAAGGAGACGTTTTATTCAAAATTTTCCAAGTGTGAATTTTGGCTTCAAAAAGATTCATTTTGGGGTCACATAATTTCAAAAGAGGGGATATATGTGGATCTAGAAAAAAAAAGGGTTATCAAAAGATGGTCGAGACCAACAATAGTAACTAATATCTGAATTTTTCGTGGTTTGGTATCAACTTTTTGTGAATTATTTTTCACGATTATCTAATCAACTCACCATGTTGACTCTAAAAAGAGTAAATTTCATTTGGACAGAGGAGTGTGAAGAGAATTTCAAAGAGTTAAAAAGAAGGTTATCTAGTGAACCTGTGCTCACACTGCCTTGAAGTGTAGAATGGTTTGTGATCTACAGTGATGCATCCAAGAAGGGATTGGGGTGTGTTCTCATGAAAAACGATATGGTGATAGTTTATGCCTCACAACAGTTGAAAATTCATGAGTAAATTACCCATTCCCTGATTTGGAGTTAGTTGCGGTAATCTTTGCATTAAAGATTTGGAGGCATTATCATTATAGTGAACGATGCAATATTTATTCTGATCATAAAAGATTAATTTATATTTTCACACAAAAGGAGCTGAATATGCGCCAAAGAAGATGGTTAGAGCTGATTAAGGATTACAACTGCTCAATTCATTACCACCCTGGGAAAGAAAACAAGGTGACAGATTCATTAAGTCGACAAGACCGTGATAGATTAACTATGATGAGGATCACAAAAGATCCAATATTTATGGATTTACAATGGCTGGATCGTGGTATTATAATGGAAGGGAAAAAATCATATCTTTCTCAAATGAATGTTCAACCATCTATACATGTGAAGATTAAAGAGGCATAGAAAGAAAATGAAGAGTTACAAAAGAAGGTGAGAAATGTTCCTGAATTCCACATTGATTGTGATGAAATAATAAGGATCAGTAATCGGGTTTGTTTTCCTCCTATCCCAGAATTAAAGAAGGAAATATTGGATAAAGCTCATAGTTTTTCATTCTCTATTCACCCTAGAAGCATGAATATGTATAGGGACCTGAAAGGGTACTTTTGGTGGGATGGCATGAAAAGAGATGTTTCTGAATATGTCTCTAGATTCTTGGTTTATTAGAAAGATAAATCCGAGAGACATAAGTCTAAGGGGATGTTACATCCATTACCCATACCGAAATGGAAATGGGAAAACATCACTATGGACATTTTCACTGGACTTCCTAAAACATCCAAAGGAAATAATGCTATATGGGTTACAGTTGATCATCTTACGAAGTCTAAACACTTTATTTCTATTAGAGAATATTTTTCTGTTGATCAACTTTCTAGGATATATGTAGAGGAAGTTGTAAGATTGCATGGAGTAACACATTTAATTATATCTGATCATGATCCGAGGATTCCCTCAATGTTCTGGAGAATTCTCCAGCATACTCTGGATACAAAGTTGAGTTTCTACACTGCTTATCATCATCAGACAAACGCCCAGTGTGAGAGGACAATTCGAACTCTAGAAGACATGTTGAGAGCTTGATCTATGGATTTAAAAGGTGGTTGGGATCTACACCTACCTTTGGTATACTTTTCTGATAATAATAGCTTTCAATCAAGTATTCAGATGGATTCTAATAAAACTCTCTATGGAAAGAAATATAGAACTCCAACTTGTTGGAATGAAGTTGGGAAAATAAAGCTATCAGGACCTGATCTTGTTGATGAGATGGTAGAAAAGGTCCGATCTATTCAACAACAAATAAGTGTAGCTCAGATTCGACAAAAAAGTTATGCCGATAACTGAATAAATGACCTTGAGTTTGAAGTGGGTGATAAAGTGTTCTTACGAATATCTCCGTAGAAGAGAGTAATGAGATTTGGAAAGAAGGGAAAGTTGAGCCCTAGGTATATTGGTCATTTTTAAATATTGGATTGTGTTGGGAAGGTATCTTACCAATTGGGGATTCCACCGAATCTCTCTCAAGTTCATGATGTGTTCCATGTATCTCTCCTAAGAAAGCACATACCTGATCCTTCACATGTATTAAGCTTAGAATTTGTACCGCTGAAGGAAGATCTTTCTTATGAGGAACATCCAATAGAGATTTTGGATCGTAGTGAAAAAGTTCTACAAAACAAGACCACTCGCTTGGTTAGTGTTTTATTGAGGAACCACCAATTAGAAGAATCTACATGGGAACTTGAGGATATGATGGGGGAGAGGTATCCTCATCTGTTTGTTACGAAGTGACGAATTTCGAGGGCGGAATTATTTTAATGGGGGCTAGAATGTAACACCAAGAGATTTTTTGAGAAATATTTTTTTATGTATTATGTTATATGAAAAACCAAATTAATCTTTAACTATACAAAATAATATCTTGGCTTGGGTTACACGCAAGAAAAACCTTCCTCTATAGATTGCGTTGTACTCAATACCGAGTTTCAATAAACAATGATATGTTATTAAAATATTATATAAACTAGCCGTTTTGAATAGTAATATACACTTTTTGAAATTTTATAAATTTTTTCATTCAATATAGACTTCAGTTTTGGATTCGGGATATGGAAATTAGCCTAGCGTGAATTTTAGATATTTTTCTGAAAACATTCAATTTTTGATGAAGAGTGAAAATAACGAGTTATTGGATAAAACTGACTTTTTATATAAATACTCATTTATTTTATTTAAATTTATTTTTGGTCAAAATACCTAAATAATACCTATATAAGTTCAATGTAATTCATTGGAGTCATTTTATAATAATTTTAGATATATAAAAACATGACTAAACTTTTGACCGTTTTTTACCCACCTTCTATGAGAATTTTCAAATTTACATAAAATGTAATTTAACCGCTTTTGTGAATTAAATTTCAAAAATCCAAGGGACATGGTTAATATCAAGGAGTAAAATGTGGTTCAATAAGATAAAAATAATTTTTGGGGAATAATAACTTTTTACTTTTATTTTCCATGGTTAAACGTAAAGTAGGGTAATTGAGGGTAAAAATGTTATTATTATTATCCCAACACATGTTCTTATTCTATAGGATAAGTATAATTCCACCAAAAAAACCTTACGAATAAAATATTACCCTCTAGGTCCACATGGATTAGATTTGGACATTTCTTATTATTTTATTTAAAAAAGAGTTAAAAGAGTTAAAATCAATGTTTAATAACTAAAACATTTTTAATATAGGGTAATACATAAGATAAATTAGACTATAAATATTAATTATATATATAATAATATTTCCTACATAATGTTATTTATTTAATTTTTTTTAATAATATATAATTTAATTTATTAATGACATAATGATGAAGCAGTAATTACCTTATTAATGAAATATTAACATAATTGATATTATAAATACAAAATAATTTTAATTTGAGACTTTTTATAAATTAAAATAATTTTTTATGTTAATATAACATAATAGGTTTGGTTAGTTAAATTTTTTTCGAAGTAATAATGCGATTATGAATTTAGAAAAAACAAAATACCAAATAGTGTCAAAACAGACATAAAAGAGTTTTTAGAAAAAATATTAAATTATTAATTGATATTATATTTCTAAAAATATAAGGATCAGAAAAAAGACATATATAATAATATATATGACATTAACGAACCAATTGGGGTTCTATTGGCAGTTTATAGTATGTTTATTATCCATATAGAGTAAGAATACAAGAAGACAAGGTAAAAGGTAAATTATTTAACTTATAGTAAAATCTAAATGATAAGGGTGAAATAGTAACCAAAACAAGTCTAAAAACAATTGGTTGAGAGGATTTCGAACCATCACCACCCTAGCCTTGAAATAGGTCACTTGGGATCCATTATAAACCGAATATTTATTTATTATAAAATAATATTTTATGTTTTTCCTAAGGTGCCCCTCTCCTCTCTTATAAAAGGGCACCTCCTCCTTCTCTTCCTCACACCACTTTGATCTTTCAAGCTCCTCCAAACCCTAACAATTTCCCTTATCCACTTCCCTAGAATCATACTAGATGTCTGGGTCTTCTTTAAATACCATCTTTAGTTCCCTAAGAGGAGGTTAAGAAGAGGGGCATCCAAGAACAGGTAGGATCCTTTACCGATCCTTTCCAATTTATTTCTTCTTATAATTATTATTATTTATATGTTTCATCATAAATTAATTACATAAGTATAAATAATATAATTATATTTTATTATAAATATGAAACAACCCTATTTCACCTTATATCCATCCTACAGAAAATGAAATCACTGCTCGTGCGTATGTATGTAATACCGTCTCCACGCCGTGGTGTAATCTATTTTCCACCACCACCTCACATGGAAGGGTATAATTGTGTAAAGAACAACTATATATGATTATTATAACATGATAATAATCTTGAGACATTCCATCATCTACTCCAATACCCTTCAATAATTATGGTAACGATATCATCGCTCGTGCATACGTATGACCTACTATCTCCATGATGTGATATGACTCATTCTACATGGTATTCATTGAATAATGATTATATAAATGAATTGGTGGAATAAATATGATATATATTATACTAATAACATTATTTACATGATATAGCTATAATATAAAAATGCGAATAAGAATTTATTCGACAAAGCACACATAAGAACATAAAGCAATGAACACCCGAATAAAAAGTAGTAATGAAATATTACTCATAAGAAGATAAGAATATGACCATATGTGATATCATAAAAATGAATATGATTCTAGGATAAGTCAATTAAATTATTTAAATCATTACATAGGATGTTCGGACACATACAAAGCATATCAGACCTAAGGTAATGGAGATTATCGCAATCTTATTTTTATCTGAGGTTGTTTATACCTCAGAATTTACTAGGGAATATTTATCATCCAAATCCATGTTTCCTAAATATGAAATATTATTTCTATAATCCTAGAATTTTGAAATCAAATTTTACCTATTGGTGAATTTTTAGTAAATGATATGAAAGGAATCTTTTGTCGTTTTCATTACGAGAGACTTTTTGACTTTTTCAGCAAAAGTACGAGAAGAATGTATTTTTAAATTATAAAGAATGAATGGATTTTTATAGAAGATTATTTTCCTGAAGATTCCTTTACACTTTTTCAAGTTATTTTTAATTAACTTATTTTATTTTAAAATTTTATGACATGTTAAGGAAGGAAAAAATGTTTTTGAAGTAGAAAGGATATTTTCCTCATGAATGGAGTTCAAATGATTTTTAATTTTTTTTCTATCTAAGATAATATAGTGTTCTATTTCTATCCCTATTATTATGTTGATTTGATTATGTGATGATGGAATTATTTTTATGAAGACCTTTTATATTATATGGATTATGTTGTGATGGCATGATGTTTAATAATCCCATTTTTATTACATGGGTTATGCTAGGATGTATGATTTATTATTTTGGGCACACATAAGAATGGTGTCATTATGAGATGGGTGGGACCTATATATACGTACAATGCATTGGGTAAATATTTATATCTCATGAGAGAGACATGAATGGAACAAAAAGTTAATCCGGTTCAGGGATAAAAGACTGGAACAAGGTGTGAACGAATCAGAAATGGACTTTGTCCATGATGATATTCTTGGAAATGAGTCTTGACTAATAATAAATTATTTTCTATGATTATTTGTGTATAACACAAAGTTTCATATTTTTTGTTATGATTATTGGGATTACATTTCACTATTATGATTTATCCCATGTCATGATATTATGATCTCATTTGCAGGTTAAGATTTTCAAAATGATATTTTCTTATGAATATGATATGATTGATATTTCCTTTGATTACCCTTACTGAGCATATGAGCTCAACCTTTTGTATGTTTTATTTTCCCCAGGTCAGGAATAAGTGTATTAAGTAGGATATTCCAAAAGGGACTCTAGATATGATAAAATAAATGGGAGATAATGTAGATGCTTTATGAAACAGTTGTTTATGTTTCCCAGTTTCTAATGACACTATACCTATACAGTCCTATAATGGTTTTTCTATATGTTGTAATAAGTATGCTTCAATTATGATGTAATAACATTGTATATAATGTACGGGTCGTCATAATGGAGGTATATGGTAGTGTGGATTTAACTATAGAAGAAAAACCTAAGACTAAACACCCAATGGGATATCAATAAGACCTGTTGGGGAGATAATCTTATATGCATATATCACGTCATGGTTTCATAACATAGATGTTCTATGTGATTCATCATCCTAATAATTTGAGAATTTTATTCTCATGGGGAAATGATTTTCTATAAAAAAATTGATTACCCAACATTCAATACAGTAAATCCTCCAAACATTACATCTAATCATCAACTTCAACAATATCATGGTTTGTCATATATCCGTACCTATGAATCATAGGTTTACTTTATCCAAAGTAATAATAATCAAGAAACACTATATATTTATGATATTATCTTTTAGAACTCACTACAGACCATTAATCCATCTTTGATGTATATTTTCATAAATTCTGATTTCCATCATTTGTATATTTAAACTCTATAAGACAACCAAACACAAGGAAAATCCAATAAAATATCAATGAAATCATACCCAATGCAATAGTTGACAAAAAAAATAATCCGTATGAAAGAAAATTTCTACAATTAAAAAGACAATAAATAAAAACAAATAAATATTACCCAATAAAAATTGAACATGATGTGGATCTGAATTCAATGAAATCCTTCTATGTGGTAGAAATTTGAGGGAATATGAAGAATTAGGAAAATACTTTTTCATATGAACAAAACTATGTATTATATAAAATGAGAGTTAATTAAAACCCTGACATCATAAATACAATAGATATTTGAGGAAATAGAATACATACCCTACCACAAGTTACCCGCAAGTTGTGAGTCATGGACCGCCCACCTGTGAGATTTTGAGGGCTGCTTGGAATGTGTGAATACTAAAAATAATTTTAAAATGGTCAGTTGAGGAGGAGGGTGGACTGAATGTGGAGTTAGAGGAACATAGGAAGAATAAGATCGTAGGGAATTTGGGTGGACGCATCAGAGCAGGAGGATCATTCTATGTTTCAGTGGCCACATTAACTTTAGATGATAGTTGAAGGTTGGGTGGCAGCATCGGGTGAGGAGGTTTGTCGACTTACAGAGAGGAGTGATCATAACCTGGGAAAATTAGAGGTGGAATCGTGATAAGTGTGGGGTTAGGGGAAAAGTGAAATGTGTATTTTATAACCCATGGTGGTATTGTAGGCTCCATCCATGATTTTTATAAACCATGGATATATAATTCTGTCTATAGTAAAAAATTCATGTAGTTCACGACCAATCCACTGGTAGGGTTCATGGGACTCTTGAATAGGATATTCTAGCCTTACCTTGACCAGTTCATCATGGCCTCCATTGATTACATCCTGGTGTACTTGGCATCCGATGAAGAGCGTGTGACACTCCTGAGGATGGGCATGGATACACTACATAACCAGCAGCTATATGGGAAGCTCTATAAGTTTCAATTATATATTTGGGATGTCCAATTTCTAGGACATGTCCTTTTGGAGAATGGAGTTGCAGCGGAAACGATGATGATAGAGGCTGCGCTTGGTTGGGAGCCACCTAGGAGAGTAACTGAGGTGTGGAGTTTCATGGGTTTGGCTAGATACTACTAGAGGTTCATGACCAGCATTTATGGGGTAGAAGAACCTGTACCAGCATTGACATAGAAGGGTAATCCTTTCGTGTGGATGGATAAGTTCCAACATAGTATCTATTAGTTGAGGTAATGAGTGAAAAGAACCCCTATATTGAGACTTCTAGAGGATGGTATTGGTGTATAGTGTTATACGATGCATCAGGGACCATACTGGGATGTGTCCTGATGCAGTAGTAGGGGGTGATTTCATATAGTTTGTGATAGTTCAGGTATCACGAGAAGAACTATGATACCCATGATCTTGAGCTGGCAGCAGTGGTCTTCACACTAAATATGTGGCCACACTACTTGATGGGTGAGTGGTTTTATATCAACACCAAACACAAAAGTATCCGGTAAATCTCCTCCCAGATGGACCTAAACCTGAATCAATGGTGGTGTCTAGAGTTCCTCTAAGACTATGACTTCAAGATAGTCTATACTCTTTGTAAACCAAACATGGCGATGACACGCTCAGTAGGAGAACTAGGTTCAAGATGCTGAGGGAGGCATCCGAGCAGTTAGCCATGATGTAGATATCCTTCATAGCTTTTTTTGGAGCATCTTACATTTAGTCGAAAGATGTCACTCCCCCACTCTTGCATCATGTTATAGAGGCATAGCTTGGGGATGTCGATTGCGAGGCCTGATGTGCTGAGGTATTCACAGATATGGCCTCTAATGTATATTCGATATGTGTGGAGCACGTGGTAATTTTCAGAGGGCACACCATTACACCCATTACATTTCAAGAAGAGGTTAGAGGGGAGTTCACAAACCTCCCCCTTGGTAGTGGATATAATATTGAAAAGACGTACGAGGATGTCTGATGCCTGTATTGGTGGTTGGGTATAAAGAAGGCAGTGACGAGGTTCATTTCTCGATACCTCACTTTTCCGCAAGTGAAGGTAGATCATCATGTTATGTCAATATTCCTTCATCCACTCGAGGTACTAGATTGGAAATGGTTTGGTATATAAATGTACTTTGTGATAGTTTTACCACACACTAACAAGGGACACGATACAATTTGTATGATCGTTGACCGACTCACCATGTCGGCCAACTTCCTACCCATTTGGGAGTTGGGTTACGTAGAGGGATAGGGATGCCTCTACATTCTAGAGTTAGTTAGGCTTGATGGGGTGCTTTCAACAATCGTTTCAGACTGTGATGCTCACTTCAGTTCCCCACTATATAAGGAATTGTAGGAGTCATTCGAGACTCGACTACATTGGGGCATGACATTTCACCCCCAGACATATATCTAGACGTTGAGGACTATCCATGTTTTGGAGGACATGCTTCATGCTTGCATCCTAAAAATTGGTCGCAATTGGGAGGACCATATACCACTACTGAAGGTCATGTAAAACAACAGATAACACTCCACCATTGGTATGGAAACGTTCTAGGCACTGTATGGTTGACCATGAAGATCAATGTTAGGTTGGAAAAACCCAGGGAAGTCATCACTCATGGGTCTAGAGTTGGTAAGGGACACCACTTAGAAGGTGTAGATTATCTAGGAGAGAATGAGGACTACAAAAATATGTTATCAATCTTATTATGATAGGAAATAGAGGACCTTAGAGTTTAAATAAGGAAACTGTGTGTTTCGTCGGGTCTCACATCGATGGGGATTGTATAAATTTGGCTGGGGAGGCATGTTGTCTCCAAGATTCATCATCCCTTTTAAGATTTATAGAAGAGTTAGTGAGGTTTCATGCCACCTATCGCTTCCACCATTGATGAATCATGTGGATAATATCTTCCCCATGTCATTGCAGAGAAGGTATTTACATAATCCATCACATGTCATCGACTGGTGAGAGTTTTACATCGGTGATGGGGAGATTTTGCGAAGTTCCTAGTAGAGGTTGAGGATCGATAAGAGTGGGTACTTTGTGGGTGGTATATTGATTTTGTGAAAGTTAGATGATGGAATTAGAATCTTCATGAGAGTACATCACAGTGGGAGGCTTTGATTTATGCTCAGTATCCCCATTTGTTTTTGTAGCCCTTGATTTGGATTTTGAGGATGAAAATCCCAAAGGTAGAGAGAATGTAATTTTTATAAATTCTTGGTAAATTTATAAAAAATATATTGGAATATTTTGAGAGTATGAAATCAAATTTCATGTGATTATAAGGCCTAGTGAGACCAGAATAAATGTTATAACTTTTTTTAATTTGTTTAGAATAGTTCCAATGTGATGTTTTCAAAACATCTAAATGGTTTCCCAGATTAAAAATATGGAGGGACCAATTATTATAGAACAAAGACTTTACCCAAGGATGGACCTAACCTTGACCGACATGGGTTCATGGAAAATGTTAATTTATAGCATTCGTATGAAAAAAACATAAAAGAGTTTACTTTATTCAAAAATATTATTTGCAACACAATGATGAGGCAACTACTTAATTTCATAATTGAAATAGCATAAAGACACTGCGACGCAGTGTAACTTAAACGTTGAAATGTGTTATATCAATTTAATGGATTAATATGGATGTGGGAATCAAAGGAAGATATTAGAGGATCTATGAATTCATCATGGTATAATGATGAAGACAATGTTGAACACACATCTTTCCTCCCTTCCTCTTCATAGGATCACCAATGATTGTGGAAGACTGTAGATATAGGTTTGATGAATGACATCATACATATCTATTCTTCATCGATGACAGATCCGATTCCAATGGGATTTCACTTCATTGGGGTTACCCTTCCCTTGTTCTTCCATTCTAAATGACAAGAATGGGTGTATTCACTAACAAATTTACCCACAGACCGATCATCCTTACAAGAATGTGATTTTGACGTGTGGGGACTTAAGAGGGGATTATATAATGGAAATTATTTTAATTTATAAACTTTATTTTATAACTCAAATAACAAATTCCAAATGAAAAAGGTAAACATTAGTTGCCTAGGGTGTTCATGTTAATCTCTCTCCCTCATCGCATTCATCACCGAAAGACTGTTGTAGGCTCATCATATTCATTCATGGATGTTTTTCACATGTCAATACACCTTGATCAATAGAAATATGACTTGGAATACACGACCATGGAGGTAGTGACCCGATGATCGATTTGGGATTTACAGAAATGAATATGGACCATCAGAGACTATTCAATGGCCTGTGGTGGCATACATTTGTAGCATCGTGTGGGAGGAGGCACGTCGTAGTTGTGAAGGTGGATAACAAAATCCACTAAGTGTGGTGATCAGAGGTGGATGACATGCAGACTACAGTGGTTCAAAAGATGCAGTTGGAGGCCACTATTCAGTTTGACACTAGTGGTGATCCGCAGTCCTGTTGGACCATTGTGGTGACTCGCAGCACCCACAACATCTCGGGTCGGGTTAGTTTGATGAGACCCATAACCAATTGGACACTTTTTACTAAAAATATCATAACTTATAATCTTTAAATATGATTGATTAGTAATTTAGGGTGTTGGGTCTTTCTTGATGAGGCAATCCCTTTGATATAATCTATGTGAGTATTTCATTGATGTTGATATACAACTAATGGATTGAGGAGTAGAATATCCCAGAATCAAGCATGCTACGAGAGGGAATCATATAGATAGATGTGATGATAATATTGTGACAAGTAGGTCTAGGTTCCCCAATAGGACTAAGTGTCGATCAAGTCTAGGTTCTATAGTAGGCCTAAGAGAAGATCAGGTCTAGGTTCCCCACTGAGCCTAATTGACGAGCTGGTCCAGGTTCCCCAACTGGCCTAATTGATGAGTGGGTCTTTGTGCCCCAGTAGGCATAAGTGAAGTGTAGGTCTAGGTTCCCCAGCAGTCCTACGTGACTCATCATGGTTGAGTATCTCGTTAGTACAATGTCTGAAGAGTTTATGACCGATAGTCTATATTTTCATACATTAGATTTATACCTGTGTGAGTTGACTCTAGTGAATATCTCTCTTCTATACTTCATAGAGGGTAAAATTTGTCTACCTATTTGGTAGTCTAGTTTGTGTATATGTTTCATTTTGGTATTACTAATGTGTTTTGGAGTCCTTACTGAGTATTGTGTTACTCACCCCTACACGAGGTCCTTCGTCATGGTTCATGTCTTCTGTAGACGACATATACTTTGACAAAAACATTGGTGGTCTAGAACAAGGTTGTTCTTAGTGAGATATAAAAGACGAGTAGTACTATTATGGCTTCAGGTGATACTCCATTCATCTATCCTTCAGCTAGGGATTACCATAGATGGATATTAAGAGCTTGTACTTGTCTTTTCATGGGCTTGTATTCTGGCCTCTTTACTTTCAGTTTTTTTTGTTACACTTAGTTGTTGTCTTAGTGGCCTAAAGGTTTAATTTTTAGCATTATGGGTTGGAGAAGTGTGTGTGTGTGAGTGTACCGGTACTCAGGAAAATGCCTCCCATTAGGGGGATATTGCCTTTGACACTAGTCACCCGCACTTGTCCTTTGGTAGGCGGGGTTTGGTTATTCACGACTGGGCACTAGGGGACGAGTTATGAGAATACATCATCCATGATTTAGGGAATAGTGTATTAATCTCAAAATTTATTTATACCATAAATTAAAAAATTTTACAATTCATGAAAAAATCAAGTATTTCAAAAAAATCACAATAATTTTCTAGAACCGTTTTTTCAACATGTAGAATTTATAAAATGTATTCCATTTAATAAATATATTATTCTAAATAATATAAAATCTAATGTTTTATTAAATTATTTATATAATTGAAATATACAAATTTGGAATTTAAAAATTATTTTTATAAAACATTCAAAAATTAACCGGGGTATTATAAAACTATCCTAAAATAATTGGACAAATAATTATTTCTTTATGAATAAATTTTATGAAAATGAGTTATATTTTAAATTAATTTAATAATTATAAAATTAAAATTGAATATTTATTGCTCATAAAAATACATTTACATAATTACTAGTTTTTAAAATATCTACTGTCATTTACAAGGTGCCTAAATTTTATTAGTAATTAAATGGGTGATTTTTCTATTCATACGGGTACATTACTATTCATAAGGGTCAAGTTAAATTTAATAAGGATAAATTACTACTCATATAGGTCAAGTTACTATTCACAAAAATTATGCTGATTATATCAGACTCTAAATATCTTACTGAATGTAACCGTTTAAGTATGATTTTCGAAATTCAAATCTAAAAAGAGAAAGAATTATGTTTATTGGCTAGGTTATAACAAAGTGTTTTTTCATAGGGACTCAGTCTTTCATTATTTAGATATTAAATATATTTATAAATTCTTGGGATATAATATTAATAGTGAACATATTTGTAACATAATATAGTATTTATCATAATAATTTAATAGTCAGTATATATTAATCTTAATTTATTTAACTAAAAATTTTGTTGATAAAAATGATTTAATAAAAATACATATATCAATATGAAAATATTATTTTACACAAAATAATATCGTAAAATAATATTTCATTTTATAATATTAATTTAAAATTATTAATGAAAGATTAATATTAGAAATATAAGTATTATTAATTAAAAATAGAATTTTATATTTTTATATTTCATGACAATAATTTATTAAAATTATAAAACAAATTACTCAGGTGATTCCTTATTCCCTCATCAACAGAATTGTGTCCTCATAATTTGAAATTTCACTTTGAAATTTAACGGTCGATAATGGAAAATTATCTTTTGGGAATCCCATAATAGAAACAGTGTTCATTAAATATTCTCTTAATAAAGGGGAATGTGGAATACATAGGTTACCAAAAAACCATGCATTCGTATAGGATAACATTAGTGCGAAGTGGAAATATTGACCAGGAAGAATAATATAACAATAATATTCTGATGGAAAGTGATCGTGAACATGTTCAGATAAATTTTTATTAACAAAAAACCGTAAACTTTGGATATAAAAATTTCATAGATATTATCAAGGATAATGATAATAAGAAAACATTTAAGAATCTTTTCCTAGATTTGATGAATTATTCAATTATATAAGAGTTTGAATATACATTTATATTTCATATGTAGAATATTATCCTTTGATTTCCGCTAAAATATATATTCATTATCACTTAGCAAAAACTACATCAAGTGGTGAAGTAATACATTAACCACTTAAAACTCATACAATGATAAAATTAAACCGTTCATAAATAATCAAAATTTCTAAAATATAATGAGAAGACACATTAGAAAGAAGATCACTGAATTTTCAAGACGAACTTATCATTATTCTTTAATCAACCCGATGAGGCTATAAATTTTTATAGTCCAAACTTGTGAATAACTTCATCATGTATCCTCTTGAAATATAGTAAGAACTCAAATTACCATAAAACCTTATTATAAACATGAATTATTCTATATTCCTTATATAAGAAACATGTTACTGGATATATTAATTATATCCAAATGTATGATAAACACCATCAATGATATCATATACCACTTGTTGATAAGTCAAAAATCAGTTTCAAGGAAGTCAGTACATATCAAAATAAATCATTTCTTCCTCATTATCTCATCATGAGAAATATATTTAGTGTTTTCTTTCCCTCAATCACATGTTTTAAAAAAGTGTATCTTTCCACTGAATATCATTTCATGGTAACATTCAACTTATGGTCCCAAATCCTTATTACAAAAGTACTTTAGTACAATCCTCATATATCTTATAATTCTTATAACCAGTACTGTGCTGATAAAATATTCCAATGACATTATTCTTGACTAGGAATATTAATCATTCCCCTTCATCTGTAGTAGTATTATAACATGATCGTTATCTAGTAACATCATTTGGGGATTATTAATTTGATCTTGGGAAATTGATTCACACAGTTTCCCATCTTTTTATTGTTGAATCATTATAGATTAGAAACCATTTTCTTACCCTATATATCACAAACTCAGTGGCCTATTTCTCCACACTTATAAAAAATTCTCATTCCCTTAAATAATTATCCAGGGGGATTCTTTACACAGTTATCACATATGGGAAATCCCTTATTCCACTTCATCCATTTTTCCATCATTTTCTCTATCATCCTCTACTTATCATTCTTCTTTACAAACCCATAATACATATAAAACCCATTATCCTTATTGGTATAACAAGATATTATCCCATCATATGATGATAAAATTTGAGAGACTCGTTTTTTTAGAAATACTATCTTGAACACATCTATGAAATAAAAATAATTAAAAATTGAATTATTTTCATTTATATGGTTCCCATTCCATCTTCTATGCTCTATTTCTATTCACTTTCATACACTAGATTAGATCATATCATTATGAAAAAATATAAAATCCAAATACTAGTGAAATAGATGACCTAAATTTAAAAATTTATGCATAGAAAATATAATAATCATAAAAAAGTTTTCTTTGTGATTTTATTCAATACTTAAACTGAAATTCTACCTTAGGGCCATGTTCTCCTATCTACGTTTTCTAAATCCAATTTCATAGGTTGCTACAAAACATCCATTGATACCAACTATAAGGCCTCGACCCAAGAAGTCTTTATATGGTGCGTTATTTTAAAAAAATGGCATGATTAAAAGGAATCAAATACAACAGTACTAATCGGTTTAGCTATCTTGGAAGACTATATTGCATTCAGGATTCCCATAATACATTGGTAAATGAAATAAAAATTACACAATATAAAGTGAAATAAACTGCATCATTAATAGCTTATTCCAAGTGTTTTTCTTCAAAACATGGGGAAATGAAACACAAGAAAGGGGTGATATCACATGCCCCGTAAAGGTAAGTAAAGAATGGAAGATATCATAAAAATTATCATTTGGAATGGTGAATAACTGAAATCAAATGCCATTAAAAATAAAAAAGAATATAATTTAAAGGAACAATAGTTGAATAAATAATTCCATAATAAAACATAATCAATGGTATTATACTAATCGAAGAACCACATGAACTTTAAATTACTAGATTAATAATGAGGTAATTAATAATTTGTTTTATATAAACCATACCATCATGTCCTTATATAGGGAAATGATGGCCAAAACCATATCTTAAAATGGGCAAGTCCTCAACAAAGTCCATATCTGTTTTTTTCATGATAACTACTGATGCATCGAGAGGCTATAGTGCCTCCCAAAGAGAACTTCCTAAGTGAAACTAATTCCTAAAATTAATGGGGATATACATAAACATCATATACATGACCAATGTAAATAACTTTACCCAACATTTAAACATAATTACTAACCATTTAGAGTAATATGGTGAATGGAAATCAAGACATCGCATCCAGAGTAAAACTAATAAGAAAATATTAAACCACACATTATAGATGATATCATAAGATATATACCTCAATGGAGTACAATATTCAACAAATGATGTTGAAATTGATAAAGAAACTTTTAAATGATTAAATTCAATTATTCTTAAGGAAATAATTCTTAAACATTACAACGTATCCCATACTAATTTGAAACATTCAAATCATAATACCTTAGAATATTAAGAGAATAAAGATAATATTGAAATTATATATCAAATTGTATTACATACACCACATGCAAGGAATAAGTGGTGAATAAGGTATATATCTCATAAAAGATAATGTGAGTAGAGAGAAATCCATTTTTTACTTTGGAAAGAAGAGTTATTTTGGAAAATAATTTATATTTATCATGAAATAAGATTGTTAACTTGTACAATGTAGAAAATAAAATTTAATGAAATTGAAATTATATTTTAGGAATAATGTTTGTCCCACTGATGTTAAATCTTGTTAATATTTTTTTAAAAGAAGCTTTATAAATAAAAAATCTTAGTTCAGATTAAAGAAATTATTAAAGATATTTTAAATATTAAAGGAATGTTTGTTTAAATAAAACTAGAAATGAACCATGATGGATTCTCATGATAAAATATTTTATTTGAGAATAATAATTATGGATTAAAATAGATTATATAGTGCACTCCAATATGGGTTAGAATTCTTGAATTTATCTTAAATAGAGCTTGTTTATATGAATGAATTGAGAATAGAACCATTTTAAATCATGTATAACGCCATAAAATAACAATGATATGATATTTATAAATGTTTTAGTAAAATATAAACTGAATTTATATGAAAAAATAAGTATTATATTCGACCAATGATAGTAAAATAGTAATCGAAATGAAGAATGGGGGTTCTGGTAGAATCCATTACCACTTTGTAATCAATTGAATTATATGACCCAAAATTAATAATCAAAAAATGATAGATTTAGAATTATTAAATTAAATATATTCATGATATTATACATCAATGGGACATATAAATACACCATACACAAGAAAAATTGGTGAATAACGAGTATCACACAAAAATGGATGTCATATGAGGAAACCCTAAACTTATGAATGAATGTGTTCGGCACATGACCATAAGGTCATGGAATATTAAATTATACTAATTACTAATTTGGTTTAGAACATATTATACATTTATATAGTATAGTATAATTTTATTAAGTTCTTTTACAGAATTTTTGAAAATATATAAAATTGAATTCCTTCATTCCGGAGTGTTCGTTTCCTAGATTTCACGATCAGTTCGCTTGATTATAAGTCATGGATTTCATGTGTAATGGATATAATTATATAGAATTTAACTAATATATTACTGGAGTACATACATTAGTGTAAGTGGTTATGTATATAATTTGGTTACATGCTATGAGGATGAATTAATAGATAATACATTTAGTTATAATTGTTTATATTTTTATTTTGGTTTTTCGATCACAACGAACTAGTTTTATTCTATAATTTAATATCAGGTATAAAATACCAGTGTATAATCATTAGATTAGATATAATACATATTTTTTAATCTTTTGTTACCATAAAAATAGCTTCATGGCCATAATTGAAGAAGAAAACGAAGAACGAAGTGTCGTCGTCCATGAAGATTGTAAATTGGCACCTCCTAGACGATGATTTCATTTATAAAAAATAAAGTTGAGAGAGTAAGGAGAATGGGAATGTTTATTTCATTAATATGATATAATTATAGTATATATATTATAATGGAATTATCATAATCAATTTAATAGAGGTGTTTAGAATATAATAAGAAAACAAGAAAAATTGAATTGAAATTAAATGAAAAAGGAAGAGAATTTACATCTTGAAATAACATTATAAAGAACCACTTTATGGGAAGGGGGATTGTTTATTTAGAAATACCAAGGTATTATGGACATGGGGAGGTAATATAGAGGGGTATTTTTGGGAAGAACATTGAGAATAATCACAGACTAGATGTTTAGAGAGAATAATGTGTGAGGGGTGGTTTTTATAGTTGAGGAGAGCAGTGATTTTTTAATATCCTAAGAATTATTATATTATTTTTCTCAAGACAAGAAATAGTGTTTGCTTCTTGTGACCAAAAATATTAATAAGTTTATTTTAGTTCAAACAAAGTGGTCTTACATCATGCATGACCCAATTATTAGTGTAATTATTCTATAATATATTTATACATTAACTTAATGAATTTTACTATTTAAAAAATCATGTATTTTAGAAGAATAAAAAAAATCAACATAACCATTTTGAAATTTTTAGAAGAAAAAAACACCATTTTATAAAAATAATTTTCTAAATAACAAAAAATTAATTTTCAAATGAAATCATTACTTAGTTGAAAAATACTAATTTTAAATATAAAACTAATTTTATAATACTTTTAAAAACTAAATGTGTCTCATTAAATTATCCTAAAATCATATGAAAATTAAATATTTATTTATGAATACATTTATTAAAAACGAATTAATTTTAATTTAATTTATGAATTATAAAATATTAATTAAATAAATTTTTCTCACAAAAATACCAACACTTAATTATTAATTTTAAAAATATTCATTCTCATTTACAGGGTGCCAATATTTAATTTATATATACATGGGGGAGGTTAGTATTCATAATGGTACACTACATTTCATAAGGGACAAGTTACTAATCATAAGTGTACATTACTATTCATATGGGGCAAGATACTGTTCAAAAAAATATATGATGATTCTATCAGACTCCAAATATCATACATAACGCAATCGTGTATGTCTTTTTTAAACTCAAATATCTGATGTAGAAAAATTATGTTTGTTGGCTTGGTCATAACAAAGTGTTGTTTCTTTGGGACTCAGTATTCCATACTACCTATATTAATTTCATTTTGAAATACTTGGGGTTTATTATTAATAGTGAACACATTCAAAACATAATTTAATATTTATCTAAATAATTATAATAGTCAATATATATTATCCATTATATATTTAATTAAATAATATATTGCTAAAAACATATTTTGTAATAAAAATAAATATATTCATATTAAAATATAATTTTAAACAAAATAGTACTGTAAAATAGAATTTTTTTGTAGAATATTAATTTAAAATTAATGTTGACAGCAATAAATTGAAAATATAATTATTAGTAATTAAACTATTTAATTTCTAATTACGATTTTTCATAAATTACTAATTTTGAAGTTATAAAAAAATTACTGGGGTGTTACATCTTGGTTATCCACAAAGACATACATGTTGTTGCTTATTTAAATATGGGTGAAATGGATAACAACCCAATAGACCTAAATGCTTAGAATGTTGTACATCGAAGTAAGAACAAGGAGATATAATATTTCAAAAAGTATTCGTAGGATTCTTCTTCTGTCTCGTGGCCTTAATGTCATTATTTATGGTGTATCCTCTGGCATGACGGGGCCCTCGGGTTATGGATGTGCATTCCACACCCACCATGGATTTACCAAAGGATTCTTCCACTATTTTAGTGGGTTGGGCATTGCATATAAAACTGAATTATAGGATATCATTTATTCTATCATTTTTATTTTCTATCAAAGGTGGATCTCATTATGGATTTCATTGGATTTTGAACTTATTAGTAATTCTTTGAAGTGAAGAACCGGGAATATCCCTTGGAGAATTCTCCCCATTGTGTTAGTTTTCACAATCAGGATAGTCATCTCATCATTATAGTCTCACATTTCTACATGGATGAAAATAAATTGTAAGATGATCTATCAAATTAATAAATCATTTAATCGAGACCAATGTTTTCCTTTAGGACTCCTGGGTACTGTGCCCTGATGGTGGATGTGAATATGCATGGATTATTTCACTTTGGCCCTTGTAAAACTCCTTGTAATGATCTAAATAGTAATTGTTATTTTAATTTGATAATTTTTGGGGTCGTCTAGTCTTTACTTTACATCTTCCAATTATATGGACATCCAATGGGAATTGGAAATAATGGAAGGTCATTTCGACCCATATATTATTATTTTAATCCTTAATAATCCCATTTTATCCTTAACCACGATAAATATATTTAATTATTTTCACTATTCAACTTGGTAATAATATTTAGTTGACCTTATTTTGTATATAAATTTTGATTATTAAAAATATGGAATCATTTTTTCTACATTAATTTTATATTGGTTCTAAAAACATAATTTAAAATAAATGTAATCGATATCATGATAAAGTTGATTATTAATTAGAAAAAGTTTAATAATATACATTGTTTTTATATAAAAAACCAATATAATATTTATTATAATGAAATATAATATATTTAATGGTAAAAAATAAATAAATTTAAAATAAAACCAATTAAAAATATAATCTATCACAATAAATTACTCAGACAAGAAGGTGATTTTAAATTAAAATTCGTTATTTTTAACAATTCGTTAAAAAATGTGACTTTTCAAAAAAAAATACAAAATAAATCACCCACATATAGTTTATTTGTTCTAAATTAAAAAATGATTTTTTATCTAATAAATTTTTTAAAATTGGTATTAATTAATATCAAAATTTCTGTGAAAAGAGTTATCAAATAAAATTTTAAAAAAATATTGTTCTTCAAAAAAAAATTTTTTTATTTTAATTTATTACAATTTTTTATAATATATAGAAACCCATTTTATTTATTTTTAACCATAGAATTCTAAACATTCAGTTAGTACTACTCATACCCAATAATTTTGTACGGTTATGTTTTTTTTCATGAATGTTTTATTTTGAGTTATTTATTCTTATAGATTATTAATACTTCATATGAAAAAAACTTTCATTAGAAAAACAAATTATTAAATGATTAAATTATTTACATAAGAAAAAATTCCCAATTAAACATCGGAATTTTTAGTAGATTTTTTTGTAGTCAGACTCCGAGTAGTGTGAGTTACTAAAGGCCGAAAATCCTCAGCAATGGTGAAATAAAAATATTAATTATATTACATTAGCTTGTTCAATTTATTCAAAAAAATGAATAACTCCATAATGGTTCATCGTATAAAAAATATGAAACAGATTTATATCCTAAACATGGTGTTAACCGTAGGAATGATATGTAATATGTAGGCATCAAATGTTTGGACATGTCGTTCATGTGTCAATGTTAATAAATAATATTTAATAAATTATTTTCTTAAAAATTATTTACTATATCCCAAAAGGTTCATCTATGGGAAATATAAGACTACATATGGATCTGTAATGAGAGGTTTATCCTAAATGGGGTATAACATTTTTAAGCATCGGGTGTTTGGACATCTCACTCGTAAAAATAACCCTTTTATTTTAAATAATTATTTTTCCATTTTTTTAAGTAAAAAGTCATTTATATCTTCCAAACATGTGGTGTATGAGAAATCCGAGACCACTGGTGTGTTTATCCAAGGTAGATTATAATTCTAATACACAATGGACTTATTATTAATTGAAGAAATTAAAATTGTTTCATTTAATAAAATAATTTAATTAATTAATTAATTAAGCATTTCACTGTTCAATAACCATCTCCCAATGAATTTTTCAAATTTTAATCAACTTAATCTTTTGAAAACTTCATTTGTAGATCCTTTTCCTCATAATAAATCACTGAAATTTTTATAGGGGTGAAATAAAGAACTCTACCATCAAAAAACTGATGAAACATAAATTAAATGAATTGTTTTAATTTACGATTTTTCTTCACATCAAACTGCTCTTGATGCCTTCTTTATATGACACTTTTCTTGAGTTTTGGGTTATATTGGGTCATGTTCATGTTATTATTATTGTTACTTACATAATCAAGGTTCTCCTTCTTTATTATGAAGTCCCAGTGCATGACCTTCCACCATACATGATTTCCATATATTACTCAACATGTTGCATACAACCATGTTAACCTTATTTTATATTTTTTAATTTGTTTTAGTATACCTATTTCCTCTCCCTTTACAAAAAATATTTAAAAAAACTAGATGGAAAAAAGGGAAAAGTAGTATTGTTTTGTAAATGGAAATTATTATTTTTTAAATAATAATTTCATGGATTTAATTTAAAGAAAAAATCAGGAAATGATTTGATAAAATAATATTTTAATAATTATCATTTTTTCATCTTTATATAATAGTATAAATTATAGTTATAATGAAATTATATAGAACTATTACATGATAATTATACATGACATTTTCATCGGATATTTATAATCATATAACGTGTTTTAGGGTGTTCGTCCATTATTCATTTCCTCTAAAACCAGACCGTACTGCACCTCAATTTATTGACATGTTGATTATCTTTATAATATGGTAGGTGGACTAATTTATAAATCACATAATCATGATTTGTTCTCATATGTTCCAGTTTATTGATTTCTAGATATATTTATCAATTAATAACTCTTATTGAATTAATTAATGTGGTAAATTAATTAATTTTTAATGTTGTGAGATTGTGGGATTTAGGTTATGTAGAATTAGATAATTAATTTTGAGGTGTAATTTTTTTCTTTGAGTTGTTTTTTTGAATGATAAATATGGAGAATTAAATAATAAATAAATTATTAATTTAAATGATTGGGAGATTGGGATAATTAAAAATTAACTTAATTATCATGTTGTTCATTTTTTTATAAAGAATAATAAATTGGTTAATTAATTATTGAATATTGATTTTTTTAGTGTTAATTGTTTATAGAATTAATTAATATGATATTTATGTTTTTAACTATTTATTCAATTAATTAATGGGAATGATTTATTAATTTATGAATTAATTAATGAATGTGATTTGGGGTGCTAGACATGGCATTCTACACTAATAATTTAAATAAATGAATAGGATTTTGGGTGTTAAACAAGAAATTCTTCACTAATGTGATTTTTAGTGCTAGAAATGGCGTTCTACTCTAATAATAATACTACCTATATTTTTGATATTTGGGGTGTTAGACATTGAATTATACACCAATGATATATAATTATAAATTGGAAATGGGGCATTAAACATGGAAATCTTCACTAATTGGTTTTTGAGTGTTAGGTATGGTGTGCTATACTAAGGATATATATTTATAAAAAATTGTGAATGGAATGTGTCACATAATTCAAACTTGATAATATATATGGTTAATAAAGATTAATTAAAAATTTTATTGCTCTTAAATTATCCATTTTAATTATTTTCTTTATGAATATTTAAAATCCTATTGTATACATGATTTGTTTTAGATGTCATTGGTGATGGCCAACTCAGTCATAATCACACCCTATATGGGCTTCCTGATGTGTACTCGAATAGACATTGTTGTTGTAGGGTATGTTAAGGGAAATGAACGTAGTTTATATTTCTGATTCGGGATGGAGCTTAGTTGAGGGAACCGAACATGGTTCATGACAAGCATGGGAGTTACTAGTATATTTTCATACATTTATTTTTTAGACACATGATACATATATAGAAATTTTATGTTTTCTTTATCATTTGTTATTATTTGTCATATCTTTTTTTTATTGTTACATTTTACTGTTATATATGCTACCATTATTTCAACTTTACATTTTCTGGTGTTTTACTCTGATATAAGAGGGTATAGTCTCCCACGACTGACTAACCAGACCCTCACTGCTAGTGGGAAGCCTCTAGAGTATGATGAGGCATGTCTGGGGTCATGTGGTGAACTGGCTCGGGGCACTGTTGCATGGAACCCAGGACAGGATGTTACAATGTGGAATCATATGAGTTTCTTTCTTCTTCCTTTATATTAATATTTTGGGAAAGGTATACAATAGACTATGAAGAGTTAGGTCTGGGTAATGTGCTCGTGCATGTGAGTTAAGTACCCACGTAATGGAAAAAACCATGCACTCAAGGTGGGATTGTTATAATTGTTTTTTGTTGTTACAGTTGAATATTATTTCAACATGGGTGATTCACTTATTTTGTGATATGATTATTATGTATGGAATTTGTTGAGTATTGACTCGTGGCCTTGAATGGAATGAGTGTTGAGTATGCATGCATTATTTGAGACACGCAGAAGAAAACAAGTGATGGTTAAGTGTTCAACTTAAACTACTTTCCTTGATTATAAAATTGAAATGGAAATAGTGCATAACGTGAAATTGAATAAAAATATTTTAAAATGATGAAATGGTGAAAATAATTTAGTATTGGGTAATTATTTTTACTTTGTTAAGTGTTCCCTAAGGGGCGTCTTTGGATTTGTAGAAATATTCTTCAATGGAGATTGTTGAGAGGACGACTGGGGTGAATGGGTAGGAATGGTACTCTAGAAGTTGAGACTGAGGAACATAAAGTTACAGTTGAGGAAGAATGGGAAAAATAACGATAGAACTTCACTCGCTTTATGTAGTTTCTTGAAATAGACCCAGGGCTGGTTGTGGAGACCATGTTTGATCTAATGAGGGAGTTTCAATTGTAGCACCCTCCGACATTTACTAGAGAAGGTGAACTAGAGGGAGTATAGTTTTTGGTTTAGTCAATCTTGACTATCCTTGAGCTCTTTGAGAATCCTATTGAGAAGGGATTTAATCTTTAACATGACATATTAGGTGGTCAAGAAAACCATTTATGGGAAATACAGACTTGGGATGGACAACCAGAATCTATGGAGTGGATGGATTTAAAGTAAATATTCTTTGATCACTTCTATCTAGAGATGATCAGGAAAGAGAAAGTAACTAAGTTCATGTGGATAACTTAGGGGAATATTTTTGTGATGATCAATGATGAATGATTTAAAAATATTCAAGGTTTCTTTTTTCATTTTCCACAGATTTATCTACCTAATTAAGATGATTCAAGATGAAAATAAATGTGAAATTAATTATTGGGTGAATATTTTCTAGGTGAAGAAGCTTATAGATGTTGTAAATTAGGGTCTCATTTATGAAGGGAACCCAAAGAAGGGTTCCAGTGGCTGGAAATTTATTCCTGTTGGACGGTCAGGTGGTGCGATTCATGAGAGTAGGAAGGTACGTTTTGTGAATGTAATTAAAAGAATTGATAAGCAGAGTAGATAGTTAGGGGATCAGTCACACAAGATGTTAACCTTGTGATTTTCTACTAGTGTGGTTGGGAAGAACACTTTTAGAAACATTTTACCTGACCTCCATTAGAGTTTTGAGCATTATAAATATGGGACACCATAGATGTTCTGCATGACCCTAAGGTTGTATGATATTGTGGAGGTGATAGACATAACCAGAGTGCGAGAAGAGAGTATTCTACCCAATACTGGCCTAATTGTCTGAATTCTACATTCCACGGTAGTAAAGGTTGTAGACGTTGTGTTTTTGGGAAAGATATCAAACATTAACAGAGCAATGCATCTTAGGAAAGTTAGATATCATCATTGTGAAGAGTTACTGGAAAATGACATGTGGATAAACATACACATGTGGATAAAGAGGCAGGACCATCAATATTAATAGTTACTATTCTAGTCTCTTCTACCTTAGCTAGTTCTTTATTTGATACCAATTCCTCTGATTCCATTATATCTACAAAACATGTTAATTTTTTGAGTCTGGGGGTGGATTTTGTGATCATGGTTATGAATACATCTACACCATTGGGAGTACTATATAGAGACATCCGTATGAGTAAGGGATGTTCCCTTGAGATCATGGAGTTCCATTTTCTATGGGATTTATATATTCTCTACACGACATGCTTCGACTTAATTTTGGGTATACGTTGTCTTGTCTCTTACCTAGCCCACATTGATTGGTACCACTGAAGGGTAAAATTTATGTCCCCTATGGGTGACCGTTACATTCACCATGGGGAGTGAGAAATCCAGGTAGGATGGGCAGGGCCAACTACATAGAAGTTGAGAGAGCTCAAAGCACATGTTTCTAGTCTATTACTAGTCGAAAAATGTGTCAGGAATAACTTCCTTCAACTAGTGGTGGAATTGTTTTAGGATTTATTTCTAGAAGACTTCTCAGTGCTACCACCTGAGAGAGATTTGGTATTTACTAATGAGCTCATGCCAAGGGTTGGAAAAGTATCTATTCCACCATACAAAATAATACTAAAAGAACATCGATAACTCAATGCTTAGCTTGAAGACTTGAAAGATAATGGATTTATCTGTTCATGTATGTCTACATGGGGATTACCTATGCTATTTTAAAATAGGTATGACATGGATTTAGGTTTTTGGGGAAATTATCAATGTATTAACAAGATGAATGTGATGAAATAATACTCTTCTGTGTATTTATGATCTATTATACTATTTGAAGGGTGCTTGTTTCTTCTTGATGGTTAACTTAAAATCAGGGTCTCATCATTTGAAAGTTCGGTCTTATGGTATACCAAAGATTGCTTTTAGTTGAAGGAATGGTATTTATGAGTTTTTCGTAATTCCATTTTGGTTTAAAAAATTCACCATCATTGTTTATGGATATGATGAATATGATATTTCATTTATACATGGATAAATTTTTGGTGTTTTTGTGGACACCATATTAGTGTACTCTAAGACTCTTGACGATCATACCCAACATCTTGAAATCATCATTGTTACTCAAAGAGAGCATTACTTATACACCAATCTATCTAAGTGTCATTTTTGGATTGACTAGGTAGACTTATTAGGAACATCATCTCTAAGGGAGGCAGGTCAGTGGACCCAGATAAGGTTCTGGAATTGGTTTCTTGGGAGTAGCCCAAGAATTTTTTGATATCCGAAGCTTTATGATATTATAGACGATTAATAAAATTCTTTCTCATTTGGAAGTGCCACTTTTGGGATTAACCAATATGGAAGTAATGTTTGAATGGTTGGAGTCTTGTGAGAATGTTTTTCAGGAGTTGAATAAGCTTTTTACATAGACACCAATTTTAGTTCCACCTAACTTAGGTAATGCTTAGAATGTGTATTGTGATGCTTCTAGGAAAGGACTCAGAGTAGGGTTGATGCACTAGGATAATGTTGTGGCATAGAGTACTCGGTAGATGAGTCCACATGAATGGAATTACCCTATGAATGACCTCACATTAGAGGAATTGGTATATTCAATGAAGTGGTGGAGACACTACCTCTTGGGATAAAGGGTTATAGCTTATACAGACCACAATAGATTTAGGTATATAATTTCAATGTGTGATTTGAATCATCAGCGGTGAAGATGAGTTGAGTATATGCAATCATTTTACATTGAACTATTATATACACCAGGGAAAGTAAACAATGTGGCTTCTTATTTATAGTGGAAAACTCATACCTAGATGGTTCAAGAATCTAGTATTGGGTGGATGTTGATGATGTTTATAGCTGAGATACAGATTGTGGTACATGAGAGACAGGAGTGGATGATACTTGTGTTTGTTACTGTGGAGTCTTCACATTTGACATGGATCATGGAAATTTAGTATGAGGACCTAGAGTGAATGGACTTGAGGGAAATATTTTTTAGAGGGGAGACACCTTCAGACTGGAAGATAGATGATGATGAGATCATCTAGGTGAATAATCAGGTTGTTGTTCTTAAAAGAATATGAGAGGATCCCATGTAGGAATTTTATCCCTCAATGATGGTAGTGCGTCTAGGTGTGACCAAAATGTATAATGACCTACGACGATAGTTTTGGTGTATGGGAATGAAAAATGAGATAGCAGGTTTTATGACACAATGTTACAACTGTTAGTAGGTGAAAGTAGTGTGTCAACGAACAATAGGTCTACTACAACAATTTACTATTCTAGAATGGAAGTTGGATGACATGACTTTGGAATTTTGGGTAGGTATTATGAAGAAAATTAGTAAGAATGATAATATTTGGGTCTTTAAGGAATTATTGTCAAAGGTATCACATTTCATGCCTATAAGGGGAACCTTTATAGTATAGTAGTTGGGTGACCTGTATGTACGAGAGATTGTTTGTTTTCATAGGGTTCTATGTACTATAGTTTCAGATTGGGATTCATGATATACATCACAATTCTTGAAGGTATTTAAAAATGAACTCGGTACACATGTTTTATTGAGCATGGATTTTCCCCCATAAATAGATGGTCAATTATAGTGTGCTATACAAGTTCTTGAGAATATGCTGAGGGCATGTGTTCTGGGCTTTAGTGCACTACAGGAGAAGCACCTAGTTTTAATGGTTTTTTCGTTGACAGTAGTTTTTTAGGAAACTATACAGGTAGAACCATATGAGGCTCTTTATAGGAGGACAAGTAGATCAGATCTATACTTGATGGAAGAATGTGAGACAGAATGTTTGGGACTAAGTCTCATGTAGGAGACGACAGAGCACATTCAGTTGATTGAGAAACATATGTATAACAATTAGAGTAGGAGGAAGTCATACACTAATATGCAGAGAATACCCCTAGATTTTATAAAAGGTGATTGTGTATTCTTTTTGGTGTCACCTAGGTTGTCTCACCAAAGGATATAAAGATAGGGGAATTTGGTTCCTAGGTTTGTTGTACATTTTTAGATCATGGAGAGAATCGAGTCGGTAGCAATAATTATGGAATCCTCTATAGAAATTTAGTTTTATCCCTGATGTTTTCCATGTTTGAAAATTACGACGGTATCACCCCAACCCTAATGATGTGATCAACATGGATGATGCCAGGCTTGAGATAGATGCATCTTTTGTGGAGCATCTGATATGTGTGTTGGATCACAATGAGATGGTGTTGCGGGGGTATAATGTACTGATAGTTCATGTATCATGGAAACATGTATGTGTGCAGGGAGAGACATGGGAATTGAAGGAAGATATGCATGTTTAGTGGAGATAATTTTTTGGATCAAAATCGTATAGAGTTTTGGGAGTGTGGCCCGAGGACGAGCTGTTATAAGGGGGGAGATTGAAAGATTCCTTTTTTCATGTAGGTTTTCTTTTGAGTTATTTCTTTTTATATATTACAAACACATTATGTGTAAAAAATGTTTTTGAGAAAAAATTAATAAATTTGTTTAGTATTTAAATAAGAAATAATACTCAGTTAAACCTTGGATTTTTCTAAATGGGTTGTTTTTTGATACAGTCTCTGAGTAGTGTGAGTTACAGAGGGCTGAAAAGATATGGAAAAAGAAAAATAATGATATTAATTATATTACAGAATCATGAAAAATTTATTAAAAAAATTTTAATAACACCAAAATGGATCATCATGTGAAAAATCTGATAACACTATTAGTTCTGAAATGTGGTGTCTACCCTAAGAAAGGTAAGACATAGATAGGATATAGATGTTTGGATTACTTTATTGTGAGTTAATGTTATTAAATAATAAATAATATATTTTTAATGTTAAAATATTTAAATATCTCCCAAAAAATGTGTTGTATGGAAAATACAAGATCACTGATGGGTCCCGAATGATGGGTCTACCCTAGATGGGGTATAAAATTTTTTATGCATTGGGTGTTTGGACGTATACCATTGAAAAATAAGACATTTTTATTTTAATTAATTATTTCTTCCAATTTTTTAAATGATAGATAATTAATATATCACATTCCCAAAATTATATGAGAAATACGAGACCACCAGTGGGTCCCGAGTGGGGGTTTACCCTATGAGGAGTATAATTCATATACAAAATAGATTTATTATTAAGGTCACAAATTAAAATTGTTTCATTTGATTGAATAATTAAATTAATTAATTACAAAATGGGATTGCTATTCAATCACATTATCATAATGTAGTTTTCCATTTTTTCTACTATAGCATTTGGAATCATAATTTTTTGATCTATTTTCACCGCAATAAATCTTAAAACGTCTCACATGGGTGAAATAAATCACTCTATCTAAATGAAACGGATGAAAGATACATCAAATGAGGTGTTTAATTTAAGGTTTTTATTGAAGTCAAAATATTCTAGATCCATTATTTAAATGACCATTTTGTTGACTTTTAGGTTAGATTGGGACAACTATTAATTATTATGGTTTCTTTTGGGTATGTGAGCTTCCTATTCTTCCTTGTAAAGACCCAGTGCATGACCTTCCCATGCGCCGGATTGCCCTGTGCCTCTCTACCTGGTGTAGACAACTAATTTTACCTTATTTTTATTTTATTAAATTTTTTATTTCTTTTATTATACCAATTTCTTATCACATTACCAAAATTTAATTAAAAAATGCATATGAAAAAATGTGAAAAGGATAATTGTTTTATAAATTACAATTATCCTTTTAAAATGAAAATTTCTTGGATTCTTTTAAATTAAAATATCAATGAATTATTTGATAAAATAATATTTTAAAACTTATTATTTTTTCATATTTTTATAATAATATGAAATATAATTATAACGATACATTATATAATTATTACATGATAATTATCTGTTTTATTATCATAAGATCATTATTAAAGGATAATGTGCAATTTTAGGGTGTTCATCCCTTCTTCGTTTCTTCTCAAACCAGACCACAACCGACCTCTATATTTTTACATGTTGAATATATTTCAAATAAAGTAAAGGGGTATATTTTATTAATCCTATATTCATGACTCATTCTCATATATGAAGGATGTGTTATTGGTAGATTTATTTAGCAATTTAGACCTCTTATTGAATTAATCAATGTGGTAAAATAATTAATTTTGAATGCTATGAAATTGTTGTATTTATTTTTTGTAGAAAATGATAATAAATTGTGAGGATTAGTTATGATTGTTGAGTTGTATTTTTAAATGAAAAATAAGGATAATTAACAAACAATTTAATTATAAATGTAATTGATCAAGAGATTGGGATAAATAAATATGATTTAATTATCATGTTGTTAATTTTTCATCAACAAAAATTAATTTTTTAATTAATTATGTAATTTAGACATATTTAAGGGTAAAATGATTGTATGATTAATTATTAAGAAATTGATGTTGTTAATTAGTTCTTTAATTAATTAACATCACCAATTAATTAATATATGAATCAAATAATGGATGGTATTTGAGGTCTTAAACATGGACTTCTACACAAATAATATAAATAAACAAACAATATTTGGGGTGTTAGAGAAGAAATTGTTCACCAATGGGATTTTGGGTTTTAGTCATGGTGTTCAACACCATTAATAGACCTATCAATATTGTTGAGGTTTTGGGTGTTAGAAATGGAATTATACACCAATGATAAATAATAATAAATTGGGTTTGGGGTCATAGAATCAATGTTATGTAATGATGGGTTTTTGAGTGTTATATATTGCATTATAAACTAAGAATTAAAATGTTTTGAAAATTGTGAATTGAATGTGTGACATAATTGAAACATGATAATCTATTTTGTTAATAAATATTAATTAATATTATGATAACTATTAAATTTTTCATTGTAATTATTTTCTTTATATAGTTGCATACAGTTATTATTGATTGAATTTATTTTAGACTCTCTGGGAGGTGTCCTACTGAGTCGTACTCACTCCCTATTTGAGATTCTTAATCGGTACCCGAATATACATTGTTGTTGCATGAAATGTTAAGGTAGAGGTCCCCAGTTTAGATTTCTGATTGGGAATAGAGCTTGGTTGAGGGAATCAAACATGGTTCATGACCCACTTGTGAGTCATTATCATCATTTCATCTAGTTTAATTTTTTAGCCACATGATACATATATAGACATTTAATGTTTGATCATCATTTGAGTATTTGTTTTCTATCATGGTTATTCTTATGACATTTGTACAATTATATATACTTCCACTAATGTAGATTTACATTTTCTGGTGTTTTACTCTTATAAAAGATGGTATAGTCTCTCCACGACTATGTAATCAGACCCTCATTTCTATTCAGCATCTTCTGGTATACAGAGAGGTATGCCTGAGGTTATACGGAAAACTGGATCGAGGCAGCATTTCATGGCACATGGGATGAGATGTTTCAAATTTAGCAGTTATATTATAAAGTTTATATATATCATAAGCCTTTTATGATTTTTATTTCATGTTTAATATGCTATAAAACATCCAAATCTTCTTGTTTCAGGTACACAGATCTATTTGAAGAGATTAAATTTGATTTAAACACAAATGAATCATAATATTTCAAGGTGTTATATTTCCATATAAACATATTTTTTCATGTCATTCACACTATAAAATATCGTTTTTTTGTTTTAACAATTCATTCTGTAACATCCTCCCTCCCCCTCTCTTTAATAAATTTATCCCTTGTGATTTGATCACTGTCTCAAAAATCGAAGCAGGGTCATTTGAAAATAATTTTTTTAAACCCAAATCATAAAAAGGGTTAATAAAACTTCATCTTAATAAGGGTGAATGTGATTAAAAATGGTCACATGGAATAATACATTACTAGGATTCCATTTCATAGAACATAAGTGGGAATGGATGAAAAGTGTAAATAATTAAACAGAGTGGTTGAGAACACTGATGATAATCAAGTGATTGATAAATGGAATGTTAATATCCAAAAAACCATAAATCATTAATTATTGATAAGAAAACTATTTCATTGGAATTTAATATACTGGGTTTACATTTTGGTTTTATGATCATATTTCTATATTTGATGAGTTCACATAAAATCTATGATAATATAATGAGTAAATATATTAACATAACAAGTATAGTATCCTCCATTAATACATTTTCATTATAATCTTATCTTTTTTACCAGACGATGTGTATTATAGAAGAATATTTTAATCCCAAAGAGCTCAAATTAAAATTTAACAAAAAACATATTCCCAAAATGTATTATGGTATAGTCCACTTTTATTTATAAACTATCCAAAACCAAAATTGATTTCACATGTCATGATAATTTTAAAAATAAAAATTCATACATTAATTTTGTAAATGTAATACAGAAAGTTCAATCTAAATCATTCAATTTGTAACTATACTAAAATTTTATTAACCATTTTCTAACTAAATTGGAAACCTGATGGTTAAAAGAATTTGATATTATACTCTTCTAAATTAAATCCATTGTTATTTCTAAAAAATATCCCAGATGTTTTTGAAATAAACTTATAAATTATGTTTAAAAATATAATACTAACTAGGACATCATGTTAGATAGTGTTAGGTGCTACACCATTGTCTTCTTTAGTTTTTCATTCAAGTGCTGCAATGTTTCTAGATATGAAGGGATTCCACCCAGGCATTGGGTTGTTATTTTTTTAAAACATGGAAAACTAATCCTCCCAAAAAAATTCCTTTTCATACTTGGGGTTACAAATAAGCAAACCCCATTAATTTTCTCCCAAAATTTCATTAATAAAATAAAAAGTTTTAATACATAAAACAATCAAATAATACATATATGAAATTAAAATATTAAGGAAATGTAATCTTATAGACCTATGATGGTATCTACAACTATTAGGATAAACATACCTAATAACATCATAATCACCAATATTATCTAAACTAGACTCTCCTAAAAACTATAATATCCTAAAACTTGTACTCATGGATCTGTTGTTAAATTCATAAGCATTAGATTTCTGATATTGATATGGATTGTTGGCCCCATATTTTTTCCCATCAAAACCATATAACATAATAATGAAAAATTGGTTAACATACATTCTCAATGAAATTAGATGTTTATAGATTTATAGAATAATAAAAAAAACATTTTCATAAACAATAAAAATGTTGTTAAATGTGTATTTCTTAAACATAAACCATATTTTCCTATTTAACGTTAAGTAATCATCATCATACATAAAAAATCCTTTAGTAAAATAAAATGTTCAACCTATTTCATTATAACATGGAAAAAATAAAACTTAATATTGGTGACATAAAATTCTCATCAAGGGTAAAAATAATAATAATAATTTTAATTACTTCATTGAGTATATGTTGAAAATAAGGTCATACTAGAATGATCATAGTTCATGATAAAATCATAAATATGTCATATCCATCAGACCTTCATCATCAGTAGTGAAAGATGGAAATGGAATTTTTAAAATTAAATTGAAATAAGAATCATAAATCTGGAACTATGTTATATCAAAATTGATTAATTGAAGCATTATAATATCATCGAAATCATTGATTAAACTTGTTAGTGTCAGGGAAAAAAATCACAGAACACTTACAAAACCCTTACCTAATTATTATAATTGGAATAACTATATAGGGGAATTTCAATATAATTACTAGGAGAACAAAATTCTTATCTAGAAATTAAGATATATATATTGTAACTCACCCTTAGTGAAAGAAATATATGGATCTTCCATTTTTTTGAGTCATAATGGGGCTTAAACATTCATTTAACCTATATCGATCTCTACAATGACAAATAATAGGGATAAACCCTAAAGATATTATATTAAGGTACCACAACATTGATAAAACACAGGGCTTCTATTTCATCATAAAAAATTTAAAAAATATCTTGATTAATTTTCTAACATATTTAACCAATGGAAAAGAAATGGGTTTTATTTAAAACTCCTCCAAACAAGTTTAACCCATGAAAATGGAACGAGTTCTATAGAAATATATTTTAAAATTTTTAATCAATGTATTATAATAATGTGGATGGAACCGACGATAAATATTAATAATAAAGTATAGTTAAGAATAATGGTTTTTTAAATTGATGAATTTAAATTCCATTAAAATATAATTAATTTAATACTTGATGAAAATAACTTTTTTATTTTTAAAAATAATTTTTTAAATAATAATATATTATGATAATAATTTTCTTTGAATATAACTTTGAAATCATATAAAGTAATCCTTATAAATCATCAAAACCATTTATTGAGGAAAAATTCATTTCTAATATTAAAACATTATAAAAAATTAATATATTTGAATTCAATTTATGAAAAAATATATTCGAAATAAAAATGGTTTTCAACTGAAAGGATGATTTTTCATAAAATAATTATTTTAAATATTTATTACATAAAGAGAGAAAATGAGGGGGGAAAACTGTATTCCCATTATATAATAGATGAAAAAATTTTGTTTTTATTTATATTTATATCATAATATTTCATCATTGGAATCATAATCATGGGAAATCTTGAGAAATGACAAGATTATATCATAACAACATTACCACTTCATTGAATTTGTATCATAATAATAATGAAATAATAAAATACAATGAAACATAGAATACAACTAAAAGGAAGATATTCATTATTTGACATTTAAATTTTTCAGTATATAAAAATCATACTAGAATTATAGTGAATATGTCTCAATGATGGAAATTAGAGGAAACAATGTCTTACCGCTTTGGTAACATTTGAACCATAAACCCTATAAAAGAAATATCATAAAATCGACAGTTAATTCAAAATAACTATCAATATAAACACAATTATATAAATTCATGGTATGTACAATCATGACATAAATAAAATTGGTGTTTAATATTGCATGTGTCTCATAGATGTATCAAGTGATATGGGAAATACCTTACATCACACTTCGTTATGGTTAATCATTTATAAACATAATATATAGTTGTTTTAAAAAAGACATTAACATATTAAAGAACCATATAAATATTTTAAATATCATATATAATCCTGTTATTAAATCTTATTAACCTGGCTTAAATAATAATTCATTATTTTTTTGTTTCTGGTGTTAAATTTCTTGTTTTCTAATTAGTAGTTTTCCATGTAATTTCCAGTTATTGTGAATTTTTAATTGTTTCGTCATAAAAAAATAATCATTAAATAATTATCATATTTATTTTTCAAATATACTTTTAATAAAATCGTGATTTATGGTTATGAATAATGAACTAACATTATGATCCTGGAGAGGGTAGGTCATATGTATGCTTGAGTCATGTTAAAAATTTTCAATAAATATTATGGAATGAAGCTAGATAATAATTTATATATTAATAATTATTTTTTTATCATTAATAAAATATTATTTTTTTATATAAACTTATATATATCATTCTTATTATGGGGTGAAGAAAAAGGTGTCTCATCCCTTGGTGAAGCCGATAGTCTGCACATACACATGGGACATAATCACTTGTTCAGTGAGTGAAAATGTAAGAAATACAATGCCATGTTATATTTAAATACTAATAAATATGTAATTATTATAATAAATGTGTAGTTATATCATATATATTAATTATATTTTACCTTATTACCTTTTGTGTAATGTGTTTTTGAGATACAAATCACATTGCTTCGCAAGGTGGTAGCCCACCATACAAATGGGTGACATTATAAAATCCTTTCATGAATTTAATGTAAAAAGGTATATATGATATAATTACTATATGGGAAAAATAATTTTGTAAATATCATTTATATACTTTATATGATTCATTATACCTAATTGTGAGAGGTGATAATGGAAAAATGAACGACATCGATTCCCGAAGCGGTAGTCGGTTGTTCGCATGAATGATGATTTCATAACCCATTTTACAGAAGTGTGAATGTGTTAAGGTGATTACATTATTATGAAAATATTATAGTATATATAATATAACAATATTTTTATATCATAATGGATAAATAAAAATTACTTTTGGTGGATAAAGAAATAAATTTGAGATGCTTAATGAAGAAATTTTTTTCTTCTTTGGGGACCATCCTTTGGATGGAAAAAAATAAGTACTAGGATAGTTTTGGAATAAAATAATATTTCTTATGTTAGAATATGTAAATTCTTAAGGTATTGAATAAATTATTTTTTGGGTAAAATTGTCTTTAGTTGTGTGGATAAGTGAGAGGATTGAGTTCCCATTTATAATTGAGGGGGAGTGTAAATTTTTTATTTAAAAATTTTATTCACTTTTGAGAGGTCAATCATACATTATTTGGATGAAATATTAATTATTAATATATTTTTGGGATGATATGGTCAATGTAGTCCTCATGAAAACAATTAAGCACATTTTTATACATATTGTTCATTTATTTCTATGTCTCCTTATTTTTACCATTTTCAGGTTTCCCTATGGTAGCTAGTTTTCTAAAATATTTAATTTATTCTATATGTATTCATTATTATGTGAGTTATTTTATAATTTGGAATCAATTATTTTATAAATATTTAAACCGATTTATCGAATTAAAATCCTTTTTTGGAAATTTATTTTAACACAATCACATTTAACATGAAATAACACTACCATATTTTTATCCCTCATAATATTGTTGTCACTATTTTAGGGGAAAATATTTATAATAATTGAAAATTATGTCCATTAATAGAATATATATGATATTTATTAATATTGAATATTATTTTTTAGTGTATATTAAATTTTAGTTTCTTGAATAATTTATTAAAATATAATTTAGCATAAAATAATATTAACATTAATATTAATATTATTCATTAAAATGGAAGATATAAATTCCATAAAATGATGGAATTCGAATATATTATGATTAAAATATTTCAAATTGATATCATTACCCAAAAAAATATTTACCATAATAAATCATTCAATTCACATTACTTTTAATATTTTTTAATTATTTTATTTTATTTTATTATTAAGAAATTAATTATTTGATTGGTGTTTTTAAGCATTTAAAGTACTTGTTTCATCTCATAAATTGAAAAATAAATTATAAAACTAAATAGCTATTTTTATTTTGAAATAATATTTAATACCGAAAAAATTGGTTTTTTGGACCTATCTGTCAGCTTTATAGTTTTTAAAAGTAGGAAGGGTTTGTTTTTTCATTAAAAGACATATTATATAGGTCCCATTCATGTAAATATTACCAAAAACTACTCCAATGTCGTAAGGGTCTAAATATTTTTAAATAATGGTGGTTGGAAACATTTTTTGTTTATTTTACCCTTATAATTTTAGTTTAACCCACAATAAACCCATTTTTACGTTAACCGTGGTAATTTTTATTAATGATTCCATTATAATCATTGGTAAAAAATAATTTAAAAATATAAAAAATTATAAATAATTATGATTCCAAATATTAAATCCATTTATATAAATTCGATTCATATAATAGTAAAATATTATATGAAAATAAATCTCACAAGCATGATGAGTAAGGAGATTTTTAATGATAAAAATTGCAAATATATAAAATGCTTTTATGTCATAATTAAATATTGGAATGATTAATATTAAATAAATTTGATTAATTTATATAAAATATCCCTAATATAGCATTCAAACTAATTCAAAATGTGATCTAACATTATACATTATTTTAATTATAAGGTTGTTTTCAATTAAAATTATGTATTTTTCACTATTGGACAAAAAATGAATAATTTTCGAAATATAAAAATTTACACCCTATGATTTTTTTAATACTGTTGAAAAATGAGGTATATCTTTTAAATAAATTATTTCTATTTTAGGTAAAAATTAATTATAAATTATGTGCTCATTTTTTGATTTAACTATCTTTTCGAAATATTATGTTTTCTCAAAAAAAAAATATTTTTCATTTAAACGATTATTATTTTATTTATAATCAATAGATATATACATTATTCTTGTAAAACCCATATAATCTTCATAATTTAGTATTTACTAATCATACAGACCTATTTAATTGTTAGGTTATAATAATTTATTATAACATAGGTTGTCTACAGTCACTGTTGGGTGATGAATATGATATCTAACAAAATATCATGATTTAGCATGTAAAAAAGATATATAAGAGAACAAATTTAATTAAATGGAAAAAATATCATATTGTTTCATGGTGTTATAATCTCATCCAATCTCAGTGTTATGAATCATTTAAAATAGCGAGTATAATTTTAGACTTTTCAAATATGAAGTTATTACAAAAAATATCAAGGTTTGGTGTACATTTTATAAATGATTGATATATATATAGTGTTTATTAATTAATATTATATATTTTCAGCTAATAAAACCTTTTTATAAGTTTTTTTACTGGTTAACTTATGTCATTACATAATATGGGAAACTGGTTATATATTTTTTTAACCAACACTTTCTGATTATAAAATTATAAGGCATAGAATGTTCCTCAAATATCTATAATACTATGATTTTTTTTGATTCATATAAAATTGATTAAAATTAATTGATAGATATAAATAATTATTCCTTAATTAAATACTCACTAAAATTTTAAAATACAAAAAAAAAATCAAATTTATTACTATGAATCAAGGGAAATAAATCAGTTTTAGTGGATTATTAACGATTAAAATATATAAATTTATTTTAAGGATGGTTTGAATTACTTATCTGAATGATCACTCATAAATATGAAATTCCTATAGTCAATTTCATTCAATCAAAATGTAATATTTTTTATTGTTATTTATGAATTTTTTGATCGAAATAAGAAGCAAGTTGATGGAAACATACCATATTGGATGAAAAAAACATTTTGACGAGAACTGGGAAGTCAATACTTTTTATCTTCTAAGGATATGCCTCAATTAAATGATTATTTATTAGATTTACCATTTTAGATTCGTCAAAAAAGTTTGGCTGGATTAAACCGAATGTCTGATTGTTTGGTTGGGATTTAATTTATTGTACATTCATTCAAGTATGGTTTTCAATTAACGTTAATCTATTATAGAGACTCTCAATGGTTCCCACACACTAACTATGTATATATAATCTTTCCGAAGGCAAGTGGTGAATTAGGATTTCAGACCCGATGGCACTTACGAACTCACATTGCGCTAGTGGATGGGAGGTCGGGATCATCATACCTATTTGGGGGGGGATGTTCATACTTTGGGACTCACCTATAGATTTAAGATATTTCAACTATATCTTACAAATCCTAATATATGACTGTTTACCCAAACAAAATGATCATATGATAAACCCTTTTGTATAAAAATGGGTGTCTTATTAGGGATTCATTTAATATATATATATATATATGTGTGTGTGTGTGTGTGTGTGTGTGTGTGAGGTTATTCTTGGATTTCATGTAGATGTGTTGCTGCTTGTATGTAGAATTTGTATAATAAGGCACTCGAGATTTTTTCATCTAGGGAGGCAGTTAATAATTTGAGGATGGGATTATTTCATTATGATGCATCCTATATATCTTGTTTCATAAAAAAAAGAAAATATCACATAGTTCATTAAAACTTTTTAGTTTTAAATTTATATCGAAAGGTAATATATTGGTGAATTTGACACTATATATTTGAGCTCAGACCATGAGTAGGATTCCTATGTATCTTATATAAATAAAGGATCATTGTTCTCATAGTTTAGTTTTAAAGGGGCTTACACTCTCTATTGACCCTTATATTTGGGGATATATCGTATTATACTGTAGATTGTGGCCTACACACTGAGGTTTCCATGCCTTGGTAGAGGTTTACAATGTGAGTTATATGATCATTTCAACTCCATAAATCCACTTGATCAATTCTAGAAATGAGAAACAAGGTATAGCATGAAATTTTTCTCACTTCTTAAATGTGAGGTAATTAAAAACATGGATATTCATTTGGATGATTAACAGGAAGATTGATCCTTAAAAAGGCATAATACCTATCCTTGTAGAGGAATGAATCACAGTTATCTTAGATTAGTTGACTCTTTTTATACTGATGGATGAGGTATAAAGATCATCCAAGGGGAATGATTGGGTCCCAATGGTAGAAATGTCTGATACATGGATGAAAAATGCACTGAAATGACTGTTTACTTGAGATCAACCCATAGAATGGAGTCCAACATATCCTCATTATTGAAGGAATTCGAGTTATCATTGTTCATTTGGATCTGGAATTACTCACAGAGGTATACCTATGAAAATTATATGACTGTTGTAACTCTATAAGCCCATGTGATCTATAAATGGTGTTAGAAACATGGGATAGTAAGAAATCAGTCTCACTGCATAGGGATGTGAGGATTACATGTTGGGATAAATCATTGTATGTTTATCATGGAAAACAAACCATGTGAGGGTATCTTATGTATACTGGTTATTGACTGAATCATATTTATCATAGTTCAATTAGATTGGAAAATACACAATGTGGTTTCCCTATGCTAGTGATAAGACTATTCCAACACCCTAAGTGCACATGATCTTTTCTCGGTTTGAGAAATAATGGAGTGTAAATAATCAGTCTCATGTTATATAGATGCGGTGATTATATGCTAGAACATCCCTTTGGATGTTTACCATGGAGATCAAGACATAAGAAAGAATCCTGCATATTCTGGTTATAATAGGAATTAGAGTCATCATAATTGAATTGGGATGCAGCTTATACAATAAGATTTCCCTTTGGATTTTTATCATAGAGCTCAATACATATGAAGGTTTCCCTTGTATCATGGGTATACAAAAAAAACTGTTATCTTAATTCAATTTGGTTGGTGTTTATATGCTGTTGTAGACCTATCATAGAGGTTGGATATGATAATCATGTCCTCGGACACCTGGTTCACCTGACTTAGTTGTCTTCCTAGCTCACGTGATTGTTTTCCATACATGACTTGATTTTCAACCAGAACTGTTGAATGGTGTTTGGACATTGTTATCTATGTTTTTAAAATTTTCAATGATAATAGCTTTATATTGAAGAATTTTTTAAAGGATATCCCATAATATTAAAGGAATGTCTGAAGACCATCACATGATCAAAAATTACTTGTCTGTAAGACATCGCAAGACCTTGATAATTTATCCTTCATATCATAATAGGATCTCAATAGACATGCTAATAGTGTGTCACATGATATAGATGAAATTAATTGTGGATGATTCATTATCTAGGTTGAAATGTTTAAATTACATCTTTAGATCATGTATGACATGTCTTGGTGTCCATCACACATGTTACGGTGCGATCACAGGACATGGAAGACATGCATTAAGGTTGTCATGAGGTCTACCTGATAATTTCGAAGGCATTTTTGAGACTTGTATAACACACACTGTGGTCTCCTTGAATTGTTGATGACTTGATGAGAGGGAATCAAAAAATATATACAGAAATCACGGAGGGCTTCATGAGACTCAGGAGGAAAGATAAAAGGGTGTTCTGTGACTAGGCTAAAGTGTTTGGAGGACATCAAATGATCGAAATGTATTTCAAGGGTTTGTTTCATGACATGGGTGACATTTTATAATGTTTTCTCATGATTTTAGAGAGACATATGGTGCTCATGGGGACTAACATATATGTCATTCACATAAGCCTCCCTTATTTTAGTCTTTAAAACTATTTTATTGCATATGCTCTTTAGATTTTTCAGTGATAACCTTTTTTGGTCCCATGTGATTTAGAAGATCTATAATGTTTCCATAGTATAATAAATAATATTTCCTTCTCATGATCACTCAGAGATCACACGATGTTCTTATTTATGCCGCATGATCTTCTAGGTGATTCCCAAGTTTTTAACTATTAGAATAATTTATGAAAACAAGACTAGAAGCTTCAATAATTTCACCATAAGGCCTAGGTGTGATAGTGGATGGTTCCAAATATATATTATATAATGCCCGAGTGTATAATATATACACCTCACCACCCTGAGTATCTAACATTTTTCATGGAGCATATTGTGTATGTCTAGGCTAGAGTTGGTGAATAGATTTAATGTCACGTGCTTCCCGAAATCCAACAATAGGAGTCCCATAATTTGTGAGGACTCCAAAATTAAATCAAAAAGTCAAAATTTATTGTCTTTTGTCCCAAAATGGGTACTATATTACCATGTTGACACGATAGGAAGATTTATTATTGGTTTCTGACATGTTTAGGGACATTCATGAGATCAATACACTTGTCAATAGGCATTCACGTGATCTGAGATTATTTTTTCCAGGATCTTCTGTGATTCAAAGGTGGCTTCCCATGGGACCTTCATGAGATCAATTTGGGTTGTCATGTCTGAACTTATGTTATAAATGGTGAACTACCCAGGAATAAAACATTTTTTTTCATAAGATCAGTTTTTATTCTCCTCACATCATTCTCATGTCATTTACATCTTATTTACATTTTTATTTCACAAAGGATGGAGATTTTTCAAGTTAGAATGAGTGTTTTCGATGAATATAAATATCCCTATTTGTGATGAATGGTGTATCCAAGTATGTATCCTGTGGTTATGTACTGAAATTTTTATAAGAAACCTTTTATTTGAATTTGGAGCGGGAAGGGGATGCACATGATAGATTATACATGTCTGAATCCTTTTATGTGATGAGGGTGACAAACCAACGAGTTCATTTACGAAAAGATTAAAATGTCACTATGGATTCCATGGTGTCTTTAAAACCACATGGTTAAGTCATGTGATGTTTTAAGATCGAATAATCCTCCCACCATTTAGATATTTAACACATTATTTTACATGGATTTATGGATTATTAATCAAGAATACACCAATTGACAAGTCATGTGATCTTGAAGAACTCCTATGGAAGTTGTCACATTATCAATGAATGTGTTATAATCCTTCTCTAATACATGAAGGGATTTTATAATGGGATGCATGAGATATTCTTGTAGGATATACATTTTTCATGACCATTCACATAACCTTATAAAGGTCATAAAATCATGTGTCATATTTCAGGTTATGGGATTCCTATGATTTGGACACCATTTCATTCCATTCATTTATTGAGGTCAATAATACCTATATTCAAGTATCTATTCCCTTATGGATTTTCCTTTCCTCATTTGGCATGTTTCAAAACCCCTTCCCCACCCTTGAGAGCAACATCTTTGGTGAACATGGATCTTTTCTGTGAAATATGAATACCCACATGAGGCTTTGCTGCTGTAAAAAATTAAACTCTTTGTACATAATTTTTCTTCTGAGTGAAATTTGGAATTACAAAGTCTTCCCAACAATTAGGGTAATGAAGTGAGGTTCATTTACCTAATACCAAACTCTCATAGATCTTGTGATCTATCTCCATCGTCTGACCCTTTCAGAAGCCCACCAATAAGAATAAGTTGCATGATCTATTTAGATGACTTGTTTATGGGAACTCATTCAGATGAACTGCATTAACCATAACTCAATGGAATTTACCATTAATGAATCTTTTAAAATTAGTTGATCATTGGCCATACAAATCAATATTTGTATTTAAAGTGTTTTACGGATCTCCATTCTCATCCACATGACCACTTGGAAATTATTTTAATTTTGTGACCATATCAAGGTCATGAGATGGTGAGCCTCATGACTAGTTGAATAGTAATGAGACATCTAGTAGGTTTTATTTAGTCCATGAGATCATCATGATCTAGGTGAATCACGTCTCCTTATTATGATCACAGATCCGTATAATGATTCATGATTTGCGCATTGGGTTCTAGAATTATGGATTTATTTTGATATGTTTTTTTTTCATTTTTCTAACATATCAAACATAATTTTCTTTAGTTGGGCTCTATAACTTATCATCCTTCATGTAATCTAACAACAAAAGAGGCTAAGGAATTGATGTCTTACTAGGATTATGTTGCTTAATGATCAGATGTTTCAATCCTTTATGTTGTTGGGACATTTCATATTAGTGTCGATTGGGTGAAACTATGGGGATATCCCTATTCTGATTGTTAGCCCCTTAGAGGGGTTTTTGTTACCAATGACACTCTCATTCCTTCACTACATTCATCATTCATATCCTCCACTTGGATTTGGAAAACCCATAGCTTCTTTTAGGGAAAACATACTCATGCCCGATATTTTTTTGGCTGAGGGAGAGTGCGAAAATATGCTTATTGGGACATTTATTCCCACAAAATTTTATGGGAACAATCATGAAACTGATTAAGATGATTATATGTACAATTTAATAATTCATAGATCTAATAATAGTCACAATTTTGTGTGGGATCCCAAATGTGATGTTGGGTCAGTGGGAAGATATGTAATGGGATATGAGTGGACCTATTAGGGGAAATACATTTCTTTTGAATATTCTTCATAGTTGAAGTAGATAATGATTTATGAGTTTGTATGCGTATAAAAAATATTTTCACATTGTAATAATTACCAGATGGAGAACCTATCCAATCGATGGATCATAGATACAAACACATTAGACATATTTTATACTAATGTGGGTATGATCATCTATGATGTTGAGTAGATATGGATTACACCCATATTGGGGTAGATGTATGACATGTTTTCACCCATGGGATATGTGGAATAATATAGAGAGGACCCATACCCTCATCTGAGAGAAGATTAGTTTCACTGAAAAGGCCCCTTGTAAGAGCCACATCCACGATATGAATCTCTTTTATGATGTTGGTGATTTATATTATCAATAAACCCCATTCTGATTCAGAGGAAAAGAATGAAAATTCATGTCTTTTGATGGACTCCCACATTATTGAGGGAGTATAATGTCCTATGATTAAAGAAGGAATATTTACCATCTGGGGATGGTAAGTTGTCTTCTATGTTGATTGAATTATTCATCTATCCGGTTTCATTTCAATACACCAGAGTGGGAACATATCTCTGACAATTAAAAACTATGGAGTTAGAAACTCTACTTTAATATTGAGACTTTCAGGGCATGAAGGATGAATTTCAGGTTATCCATCAATGTTTTATCCAAAACGTTTCACTTAAGGCTCTATATTTATAGGAGGGACTCCCCTCACATAATATAACGATTTTTTTATATATTATGGGGTTGGATGATGTCTCATCTAGGTTGATATAAATATCTAAAAATCTATATAATTCCACGTATTCCTTTAATGAAATATGAGTATGGTATCAATGGGGTGATACCCATTACACATAATGATTGGGAGGTCTGGGCCTATATGAGCGGTGAAGACATATTGTCCTCTATACTATACTGGACAATGTTGAATGGTAATATACATGACAATGGTGGGGTGATACTTGAGGATCTAACCTATATGATGTCACATTACATGTGCATCCTTTTAAATCACATTGAAAGGGATCTCCTTTTTGAATAATATGAATCCTTCTAGTTTAGAACATAGTTCTGGTGTGTCCAATTTATATTTCCTCCCAACATTCATGTTCTATATGAGGAACATCTAACAAAATCATGCATATTTTGGATGTTGTTTATCATGGTGGAGACTTGGGTCGAGATAAACCTTCCTCCTCATGATGTAGAAATTGGTTTATCAACAAATTAATGAAATGTTTGTATCCAATCATATCATAATTCTATATTATCAAAATTGGTAATTGAACATTCCCAATTAACATCGACTATTGATGAAAATCATGAGCCTATAATGTAACTATTTCAAGAGGACCAACAACCCTAGAAGAACCCCATAGAGAATTATTCAATTTATCATTATCAAAATTACCTTTAGAAGAGTCAACCAATGTTGAAAAAATGAGTGTGGTGAAAGAGAGTTATGTTCTATATGTGTTATTATTTATTTTCACATTTATATAGTGCTTGATTTGGAGAACCTGGAACATTGAGGGTAATCTCTAGGGAATATTACATAAGGTAGAACTACCATTGACGGTTTCACCCACATAATCACCCCTTTGGGAATCACATTCAATGACTGATAGAGGAGGATCATTCCTTCTTATAAGACCATGGCGTAATGTTGGAGATATTCAAGGGTTAAGTTATCTATTCAATTCAGGATCACTAAATATTTTTCTAGGAACACTGAAAATTTTCATCGATTAACATGGAAATAACACTGCATATGGAGCAGTAATGATGAACTAAATTCTCCATTAAAAGGGACGTGGTTCCATTGAATTGGTTCAGACATAATTCTTGTTTTTTATTGATACTGTGGGAGGATGTAGAAGACCATCCGGTCTTTTCATACCCCATATATTTTCATGCAGTATGGGTAATGGAGAGAAATTTTTTAGTGATTGGGGGATCCATGATAAGGGATCCCTATGTAAATTTTCCCAGATTAGTGTACAAATTTCTATTTATGGAGAAATGACCTCAGATTTAGAATCTTTTGGGGGAGAATTCCCTATAATGGAAGGATAATGGAGTTTCTCTATGTTTTCAGAGCAATCCCCCATGGAATCACTTATTAAGTGTGAAATTTCACATCTTTCTTGTAATGGATTAACCCAGTGCCACATTACAAAATGTAAAAAAATGTTTTGGCCCCATTCGATACTGCATAATGGAGAATTTGTCTCCGCCTAATGATGTAAGTGAGCATTTAAATTATTTAAAAGTCCCTTTAATATAGGGCATGACCTCTCATGAAATGAATATGAATGTGGTTCTGAATCAGTAGTTCACATTGACTATTATAGATATCACAACGATCTCACCATTTTATATGTCATTGGTGAACACACTTCTAGAGGACACTAATACATGTAGGTATTCTATTGCTGAGTTATACTTAATGGAGGCGAGTGTTGAAGATGATGAATACACCATAAAAAACTAGAGAGTTTTTTTTCTTTGTGTCATGTCTCCTAACATTATATTGTGTTTATACACCCCTAAAGGGTGTTGAGTGAACAACATATTTGGGAAAACCAGTATAAGATCCATGAAGATGCTCTTTGGGGTAGGTTTTTTCCTATTAACCTAAGGATGAGGTTTGGGAAACTAATGTCTCCATCGATACAACTGAAAATTCAATGTTTCTATAGTCTTTTATATTTGTTTTTTACATGATGATATCATATCCGTTATCCTATAAATTACAAACTCTTGTTCTCATTGATAATTTTCCTTCTCCCTGAAGCTCAGAGGATACAACCCATTATCTCTTTGAGACACCTCTAACTATGTTGACTAATGTAAAGACCATCTAACTTTCTTATTTATTAATTACTTTGAAAAAATTTCCACATATTACTGACATAGTACCATAAGATATTCCTATTATTAGGATGGGAATAGATCATGTCTTAGGGTCTATAACATTTTTTCAGTCAATACTATAATATATATATGGAGGGATATCTAAACATTAGTTTTAGAGACCCTATTGGAAGGGTAGAAGGACTGGTTAGGTTACATCCAATTTATTTTTTACACCATTGGTCATCTGGGTTTTGAATATACACCCCTTCATGCGAGGGTGAAGGAGGTGATTTTATTGAGAGGCTGGAAGAGGTCCCTTGAATTGAGTCTCGAAGTCACAAAGGATTCCTCTACACTAAAAACAAATATGGGATGACACCACAAAACGAAGCTTCCCAATGTGTACTGGAGGATGAAAGAAATCTAGATTTGGTCAGTGCCAGGAAGGTTATGATTGAATGCCTCCAACCCATATTGTGGTCAGTTCCATAAATTTGGGTATCTTTTCCCAAGGGATATGGAATATTTTTATTTTCTCGGGGCACTCAAATCATAAACTATCACTTATGGAATGTGTAATATCTTATAATGCTCTAAACACCCTAAAATATGTGTTTATACCTAGTGAAAATGTTCTCACCTCAATGAGATGTGAAAAATCCTTACTCCAACTTTTTTTGGTCTTTGGGGATCCAATGACAATTACCAGACATTTATTAGGGATATAAAGTAGGCCCTAAGAGAATTATGCCTTATTCTCTTATTCCCTAAATTTTTCCAAAACATTGGAGAAGAAGATGAAACCTTGGGGGACATGAATTTTTTTTCAGGCCACACATTCTAGTTTTTCAATCTAGTTTCTTGGTGTATTTATTTACCAGTTTATAGTCACATGGTTAATACCATCATAGGCGAGTGTTTATTTTTATTAAGATTTGACTAAAGTGCATGATATTTATGTTCATGACCCTAATTATAAGGACCCGACATTAAACCTTGATTAATATTGAATTAAATGAATAATTCACATTGAGGATTATTTCAGGTTTAGAGATTCAGAGAATTAGGCCATAAATATTATATCTCAAAAGATTTAAAAAGTAGACACTTCTACACAATTTCAATTTTTTTCAAAACATTAAATCTTGAATAAAAGAGTCATGTCTAGTTTCATGTTTAAGATAGCATGAATTTTCCTTGATTCCATCCATGACCCTATTCCACATTATTCCATGTGAGAAACATTTCAAAAACATGGGATGAGCATAAAAAGCTCAGTAAGGGATACACAATGATGAAAAACTATTAGTTTTTCAAAACAATAAGTAAACCATGAATACTTTAACATAAGTAATACTTTTAACCATTATGAAGTAGTAAATACTCTTCACTGAATAAAAGATCAATACATACCCTTTTATAACCAGAAGATTACCATAAAACCCATATAAATAACTCATAACATATAAAGGTAACTTGGGACATAAACATACATAAATGTAATAAACATACAATCGACTTTCATACATATCACTAAATGGAATACCCATAAGGCCGACTTCCATACCCAATGCATTGGAGGTTATAACGTAACCACCCATCCTGGTATTCACGGCACCACCTGTCATTTGGTTTATCACGTAACCACCCATCAAATGTCCAAGTACTAATATAAAATCATAACACATACAACAAATATAAATGAAAGAAAACATTTCCATATTTCAATCACTATATATCACTTAAATATATTGACATAACCAATCCATTATCAAAACCATATTCAATACCAAAATATATAAAAGAGTATATGGTATTTATTTTCTTATAAAAACATTACAGCTTGTTGAGTAAACCAAGGATCAAATAATACTCGCGGTGGCAGAAAATGAAGTTTTCACTGTGTACGTTAAAAGAAATAATCCTTTTTGTCATTTATTAAAACACTTTGTAGAAAAAGGATCCCTTTGAAAATTCAAGAGTGTTTATACAGCGTATAAAATAAAGTCGTGTATTAAAATAAAATATGCCTCAATGAAAAGAGATTGAGACGAATTCCCTTACCTCGTGTCCGACTTGACTCGATCATTATATAATCTTTTGAATAATAAACAAATGTTAATTTCTACTTGCTTAAGAACCTTTTACAAGTTTATTATTCCTTTTATATCACTTATTACCATGTTATAAACATTATTCAATAATTTAAGTTAATAACGTTCATTTTGTCGATATTTTGTACTTGAGTAAAAAAGGAACACCTAATATTTACAATTTGTCCATGTAGTCAAAGGTTAATTTAAAACAGATTGATATTCATGATTTGGATATCATATATATCATATATATCCAGAATATACATGTGTTTTATGATAGTACATAACATTTAGAGGTAAGAAATAAAAAGCAATGTTCATGGAGACGGTAAGTCGTATGTACGCATGAACGCTACTTTCATTTCTATTTCTCATTTCAATGGAAATAAAACATAATGATACATTTTTATATTATAATTACTGTATAATATCAAATATAACATCATTAACTAATCCTTTATACATCCCATATAAGGCATTAACAGATCACATCACTTTGAGGGGGCGGTAGTCCGCACTTCCTCAAATGAGATTATCGTATTTACCCACTATGGAAACAATAAATGTGTGATATAAATGGGAATTACAGAAGAATAAAGAAATCATAATCATAATATATATCACATATAAATTCAGTTCCATAATAATGGCCACCATGAGTGGTGGTAGGATTTAATTTAACAATCATCGTTTCATGAGGCCTTAGTTTCCCATCCATAGAAACATTATGTTCTTCACCCATTAGATGGATGTGTGTTTATGTGTAGTTAGAACCCTTATCATAACAACATCCTAGTATATTGAGGATTCTGGTGTTATACAAAATAAATGAATAAAAAGAGTTTAGGGGTTGTAGAAGTAAAATAAAAGAAAACAATTTAAGAGAAATTGTTACCTTTAATTTCGGTAACTCCCTTTGATTTGAACCAAAGGACTTCTTTAAGTGCATTCAACCTACGTAAAGGCTTCTAGGAGGAGGAGAGGGATGTTTGGAGCTTAAGTGGGTAGAGTTTGGACGAGCCAAATGTCTTGAGAGGTGTGAGGAATTGGTTAGAAGTGGTCCTTTTTTATAAGGGAGAGGAGGGGCTCTTTAGGAAAGTGTGAAAAAATTATTTCATTGTATAATTATATTAGGGTTCCAATTGTTCAAAAATCATTATAGTCGAAGAAAAGATTACTAATAGACTAAATAAAATAATCAAATCATAATTGGAAATGTTTTGGATAATAGTTTAATCATTATAATCTTATTTATTTAAATCATTTATTAATGAGGTAAATACTGCATCGTTATTGTGTCATAAATACTTTAATTTATTTGATGTCTAAAAATTATAAAAAAATACCATTATGTATGAAATATTTTTAGATTTACCATAAATGTTTATAGTCGAAAATATGACTTATATAACCCCTTCTAAAAATTAATTTACTAAAATATATTTTTCTTTAGTCATTTTTTCCTTTACTTTATATTAATTAATCTAAATTGTCATTATAACTCCTATATGACCCAATGGGGTCCCAAAATCGACTCAAAGATGCCCATGGTCGTAAATGACTAATCCTATAAGGTTTCTACATGTGTTAAGGTAATTTTGAATTATTATAATATTCTTTTAACCTTTAATTACTGTATTTACCTTTAACTGCGGTATATAAAAGTCAAAAGTTACTATTCCGCAAAAATTATTTTCATCTTAATGAACCACATTTTACTTCTTAATAACAACCATGTATGTCGGATTTTTGAAATTCATTTCACAGAAGTGGTAAAATTTCATTTAAATGAAAAAATATGTTTTTTAACTACCACTAAGTGGTTTCACTATTCATAAAAAATTGATGTTTTCAGAAAAAGACCAAAAATTCAGCCTAATATATATTTGATATTCCAAATTAAAAAATGATGTCTATTTTTCCAAATTCAATACATATTAGTGGCATTAATTAATTTTAAAATTATTTCCCGTTGTCAAAACAAATAGCGTGTTTTTAAGAAACAATAGCTATCAAAAGATTGATACTTGTTTTTGTCCAGTTTCAAAGTGAAATTAATTCCAATGACCAAAATTGGATTAAATGGTAAAAATATATTTTAATTTTACTTTAAAAACAAATAAAAAGGTAATCTAACCATATAAATAAATTTTATTAAAACATAGTTTAGAATTAAAATACAATATTTTCACTATTAATTAAAAAATGAACTTTATCAGAAAAATTCCAAAAATTTACACAAAGTATATTCTGATGTCCCCATTCTAAAGAAGGATTTTATTTGTTTATATAGAATTTAATAAAGTGACCAAAAATGTATTTAAGAAGGGTTCTCCATTAAAAGGAAATAAATCGGACTTTTAATGTAAATTATGGTTCAAATTAGATTCATTCATATTTTAAGCCTCTTACTTTTATTGGATAAATGTAAATACATTAAACAAAAATATATGTTCATAGTGTAGTAAGTTTATTTCACTCCCTCCAATACAAAGTCTAGGAGTTAACTACCAATAAAAATAATAAAATTATATTATTAGTGTGCCATGTTAGTTTTCAAAGAAACCTGTTGTTGTGTGTTAGGTATTCTATCGAACATAGAAACCCCTTTAATGTAAAATTAATATTTAATTAAAAAATAATAACAAATATAAAGATCACTTATTCTTTATTTACATGGGAAGTTACATCCTTCCCCTATTAGAAATTGCGTCCTCGCAATTTTTATTCACTTATCAAAATAAGTGGGGTTGTTTATCCCTCATAGCATTTTCAGATTCCCACATTGCCTCTTCAACCATATGGTTTTTTCCAAAAAACCATTACGTGGTGAATTAAATTATTCCGCAACACCTGCTCTCTACGGTCAAGAATCAAAACTGGTTGTTCTTCATAAGAGATATTCTCTTCCAACTGAACTACCTCTAGGCTCAAAACATTATATGGATCTGGCATATACTTTCTCAACATTGAAACATGAAAAACATTGTGTACCTGGGATAAACGTGGAGGTAAGGCCACTCTATATGTAACTGATTCAACTTTCTCTAGAATTTAATAAGGTCCAATAAACCTCAGACTCAACATTCCCTTCTTACCAAAACACATCACACTTTTCCATGGAAAAACATTGAGATAGACATGATCACCTACCTCAAAAGAAAGACCCTTCCTCCAGTTATCTGCATAACATTTTTGTCTGCTTTGAGCTGTTCTCTTGTGCTTCTAAATCAACCAAAAATTCCCTGCCATCTCTTCTACCAATTATTGCCCCATCAAATTCCTTTCACCTACATCAACCCATAATGCTGGAGTTCAACAAATCTTTCCATATAATTCCTCAAATGGAGCTATCTATATATTGGAACGAAAACTGTTATTATTGAAATATTCACCCAAAGAAAGATGTTGGTCCCAACTTCCTTAATAAATCATCGAGAAAGCACGTAACATATCATCCAGTGTCAGAATTGTTTATTCAGATTGCCCATCTGATTGAGGGTGAAAATCTATACTAAAATTTAATTCAATACACAAAATTTTTTTAAGGCATTTCCAAAAGTTAGAAGTAAACCTAGGATCACGATAATATACAATGGAGAGGGGAACTCAATGAAACCGGAATATCTCTTTAAGATACAAATGAGAAAGTTGATCAAGAGACAAATAATCTCTAATAGGAAGGAAATGAGAAGATTTTGTCAATCGATCAACTATAAACATGATTGAATTATTACGTCGAGATGTATTTGGTAATCCCACAACGAAGACCATGGATATATTTTTCCCATTTCCACTATGGCACCAGTAGAGGTAGAAGCATCCCTTTCGGTAATTTCCGCTCTGCTTTAACCTGCTGGCAAGTCAAACACTTCACAGTAAAATCAGCAATATCTCTTTTCATTCCATCCCACTAGTAATACTCACGAAGATCTTCGTACATCATAGTACTACCAGGATGAACTAAAAACCGGGAGCTATGAGCTTCACATAACAACTCATTCTTTAACAGGGAATCACAAGGCACACATAATATCTTCCCAAATCTGAAAACACAATCATTATCAATGTTAAAATCAGGAAACATACCCTTCTGAACCAACACAACCTTTTTCTACAACTCACTGTCTTCCTTCTGCGCTTTCTTAATTCTGTCTGATAGAGATGATCTCACTGACACCTGAAAAAAAAACAGAAGAATTTCCTACAACAACAACTTCTATGCCAAAGTTCACCAAATAAAAAACCAAAGGATCTCATTCCAAATGTAGAATGGTTAATGAATCATTACTTTTTAGACTCAAAGAATCAGAAACATTATTTTCTTTTCCCAGATGGTAATGGATCGTGCAATAATAATCCTTGATTAATTCCAACCATCTCCACTTTCTCAGGTTTAATTATATCCGAGTGAATATATACATCAAACTTTTTGGATCAGTATATATTTCACACTTCACTAAATAAAAATGATGCCTTCAAATTATTAAAGCAAAAAACAACAACAACTAATTCCAAATCATGAGTAGGGTAATTTAATTCATGTGGTTTCAACTGACGAGAAGCATAAGAAATTACCTGATCATTTTGAATTAGGACACAACTTAGTCCTTTCAATGAAGCATCACTGTAGATAAAAAACTCACCATTTCTAGAAGGTAGTGCCAAAACTGGAGCATTCACCAATATACTTTTCAATTACTAAAAAAAATCATCACATTCTTTGGTCCGGATGAAATTAAGACCTTTTCGAGTTAACTTAGTCATTGGACTAGATAACCGTGCAAAATTTTCAACAAACCTCCAGTAATAACCTACCAATCCTAGAAAAATACGGATCTCGGTTATATTTGTGGGTCTTGGCAATTCTTCAACAACTTTTGTTTTAGAAGGATTAGCAGTTATACCAATTTTTGATATAATGTGACAATGGAAAGAAAATTGTTATAGCCAAAACTCACACTTGCTGAATTTCCCAAAAAATTTCTTTTCTTTTCAGGTTTGCAAGAAAACCCTTAAATGAATTTCATGCTCTTATTTACGTTTAGAATAAACCAAAATATCATCAATGAACACAACCACAAACTTATCCATGAACTCACAAAAAATTATATTCATAAGATCAATGAATACAGTAGGTGAATTGGTTAAACCAAAAGGCATAACTACAAATTCCTAATGGCCATATCTAGTATGAAACACGGTCTTCGAAATGTTTGCTTCCTTTAAATTCAACTAATGGTAGCCCCACCTCAAATCAGTCTTCGAAAAATACAGAGCTCCCAGGAGCTGATAAGACAAATTATCGATATGAGGGAAAGGATACATGTTCTTAATAGTAATGTTATTCCATGCTCTATAATCAATGCAAAGTCTCATTGAACCATATTTCTTTTTAACAAACAAGGAAAAATCACCCCATGGTGATGTCCTAGGTCGAATTAAACCATTATCTAATAACTCATGCAATTGATTCTTTATCTCAAAAAGTTCAATTTTTAGCCATTCGATAAGGGGTTTTTGAAATTGGCTTAGCATCAGGAACTTTGTCAACAGTAAATTCAACTTCCCAATCAGGTATAATACATGAAAACTCATCAAGAAAAACATCAAGGTACTCATTTACCACTGGAACATCATTAATCTGAACAATTCATTTGTTTTCAACAATATGAACAAGGTAACATTCATTTTCATCTTTTACTAGTTTCTCAGCTTCCTGATATGTTATCAATATCAAGGGTTCATTTTTGTATACAAACTGATAATCATTCTGAAAAGAAACCTCTTGAGCTATACAGTCAATCATAGCATGATAAATAGAATTCCAATCCATGCCCAATATAAAATCAAACTCTACTAAGGTCAAAGAAACAAGGTTTTCATGTAGATTATTTTGGCACACAAGGATAAGAATGTTCTTATGTTTTCTTTTAGTCTCAACATTTCCACCATGTGTTTTTACCGTAATTTCTGTATTCATATAATGAGATGGAATTCTTTAATTTACTAGAAAACTTCTCAGAAACGAAAGAGTGTGTAGACCCTAAATCCAACATCACATTGGCATAATGTGAACAAACAAATATTGTACCTGATATAACTTCATTTGATGGCCCAACACATGCTGAAGTAGTTCCAAAAGATTTCACCACCCCATTATGCTTGTAGTATGGATGTTTTATTTCATTTGAGTTCTTTTTTGGACACTCATTTTCATAATGACCCATTTCATTACACTTAATTCATATTACTGATGGATTTTTATTGCTTTATTGATAATATTCCTTACAGTTACGAGCAATATGAACAGACTTACCACACCAGAAGCACTTTCCAGACTTTGATAAACATTCTCCCAAATTCTTTTTTTCACACATCTCACAAGATGGATATTTAATTTTCTTACCTCCATGTTTCATTGATTAATTATTCCCCTTTTATAACAAACTCGACCTATTATTCTGTTATTTGTCAAAGAACACTTGATCATCAGAAAACACCATTTCCACTTTCTCCGCACATCGAACAAGTTTTTCATAATTTTTGAACTCACGAGAGGCTAACGCTCTTCGATATCATTGATTCAGTCCTGAGTAAAATCTATTTATCTTACAATGTAAATCATGGATGAAATTTTGTGCATACCTTGCCAGTCGAGTGAACTATGCTTCATAAGAAACAACTGAGTCATTATCCTTCCTCAATTCTCATAATTGTTTTTCCATCCTATGACGAATCACCTTAGGAAAATATTTCTCAAGAAACATACCTTTCAATTCATCCTAATCAAGAGCATCAATATCCTCACTATACCTGATATTTTTCACCATAAACCACTACTGATCAGCTTCACCTTGAAAACGGTAAGCAATGAGACTAACCTTTTGATGCTCTGAACAACCCATGACATCAAAAATCCTCTCTAATGATTTAATCCACCCTTCAGCTAGCATAGGGTCAGATGATCCTCTGATTGATGGGGGGTGTTTCCTCATGAGATGCTCGACTACTAAAATGTTCCTATACGGTTTATTTGGCTGATCTCGTACATGGATACCACCACCATTTATAGCCTGAGTCAATGGTGCCATCATTGTAACAAACTGTTCAGTTCTGATTCCGAACATCTCAGGTTGCTGATTTGGAAGGTTGTCTTCCTCCTGATGTCATCCAAACATAGTTGCCTTGTTTCCTCTGTGGAAAACCATTTTGAACATAGGAATATCTTTGGTGAAGCAACATGGTAATCTGTAAATTCTATATGATATCAATATGAACATAAATTACATTATGGATATTAATTTTACAATACCCTAACTCCTAAAGTTATCTAAACCAACCTTTGATACCCACTATAAGGACCCAGCCTTAAACCATGCTTAATATTGAATTAAATGAATAAATCACATTGAGGATCTTTTCATGTTTAGAGTTTTAGTGAATTAGGGCATAACTATTACATCTCAAAAGATTTAAAAAGTAGACACTTCTACACAATTTCCATTTTTTTACAAAACATGAAATCCTAAAAAAAGAGTCATGTCTTGTTCCATGTTTAAGATATCATGAATTTTCGTTGATACCATCCCTGACCATATTCCAAATTATGTCCTGTGAAAAAGATTTAAAAAATTTGGGATCAGCATAAAAAGATCAGTAATGTATACACAAAGAAGGAAAACTGTTAGTTTTTCAAAACAACAAGTAAACCATGAATACTTTAACATAAGTAATACTTTTCACCTTTATGAAGTAGTAAATTATCTTCACTGAATAAAAGTTCATTACTTAACCCTTTGTAACAAAATTATTACCATAAAACCAATATAAAGAACACATAACATATAAAGGTAACTTGGGACATAAACTTACATAAATGGAATAACCATACGTTCGACTTCCACACATATCACTAAATGGAATAGCCATACGTCTAACTTCCATACCCAATGCATTGGAGGTTATAACATAACCACCTGACCTGGTATTCATGGCACCACCCTTCATTTGGTTTATCACGTAACCACTCATCAAATGTCCAAGTACCAATATATAATCATAACACATACAACAAATATAAAGGAAGGAACAAATTTCCGTATTTCTATAAAAATATCACTTAAATATATTGACATAACAAGTCCATTATCAAAACCATTTTCAATACCAAAATACATAAAAGAGTATATGGTATTTATTTTCTTTTAAAAACATTACGGATTGTTCAGGAATCCAAAGATCAAATAAAACTCACGATGGAATAAAAGGAAGTTGTCACCACGTAAGTTAAAAGAAAAAATCATTTTTTTCATTTAGTAAAACAATTTTTAGAAAAATATTCACTTCTAAAAGTCAAGGGTGTTTATAAAGTGTATAAAAGAATGTCGTGTATTAAAACAAAATATGCCTCAATGAAAGGTGATTGAGATGAAGTCCCTTACCTCGTGTCTGACATGACTCGATCATTCCTTAATCTGTTGAATAATATACTAAAGTTAATATCTACTTGCTTAAGAACATTTTTCAAGTTTATTATTCCTTTTATATCACTTATTACCATGTTATAAACATTATGAAATAATTTAAGTTAGTAACGTTCATTTCATCGATATTTGGTACTTGAGTAAAAAATGAACAAATTATAATTAAAGGTTTTCCATGTGGTCAAAATTTAATTATATCTAGAATTATATACATGACTTTTATATCATATATATCATATATATCCAGCATATATATGTTTTTTTATAATAGTACATAACATTTAGAGGTATGAAATGAAATGCACCGTTTATTGAGACAGTAAGACGTACGTACGCATGAACTCTAATTTCATTTATATTTGTTATTTTAATTGAAATAAAACATAATGATACATCTTTATATTATAATTATAGTATAATATCAAATATAATATCAATAAATCCATCCTTTATACATCCCACATAAGGCATTAACGGATCACATCACTTTGAGGGGGCGGTAGTCCGCACTTCCTCAAATGAGATTATCGTATTACCCACTATGGAAACCAAAAGGTTGTGATATAAATAAGAAGTATAGAAGCATAAAAAAATAATAAAAATAATATATATCATATATAAATACAGTTCCATCATAATGGCCACCATGAGAGGTGGTAAGATGTAATTGAACAATCATCGTTTCGTGAGGCCTTAGTTTTCCATCCATAGAAACATTATGTTTTTCACCCATTAGATGGATGTGTGTGTAAGTGTATTTCGAATACTTCTCATAAAAAAATCCTAGTATATTTATGATACTGGTGTTGTTACAAAAGATAGATTTAAAAAGAGTTTAGGGGTTGGAGAAGTAAAATAAAAGAAAACAATTCATGAGAAACTGTTACCTTTAATTTGGGTAACTCCCTTTGGTTTGATCCAAAGGACTTATTGAAGTTCCTTATACCTATGTTAATGTTTCTAGGAGGAGGATAGGGATTTTGGGAGCATAATTGGGAAGATTTTGGTCGAGCAAAATTGTTTGAGAGGTGTGAGGAATTGGTTAGGAGTGGTCTCTTTTTATAAGAGAGTGGAGGGGATCTTTAGGAATGTGTGAAAACATTATTTTATTATATAATTATAATCAGTTTATAATGGTCCAAAAATAATTATAGTCGAATATAAGATGACTACTATTTTAAAGAAAATCATCCAATCAGAATTGGGCATGTTTTGGAGAGTATTTTAATCATTATAATCTTATTTATTTAAATCATTTATTAATGAGGTAAATACTGTATCATTTTTGTGTCATAAATAATTTAATTTAATTTATGTATAAAAATTATAAAACAAATACAATTATGTAATAAGTATTTTTATATTTCCAATTAATATTTATAGTCTAAAATATGACTTATACAACCCCTTATAAAAATTAATTCACTAAAAAATATTAGCTTTTGTCATTTTTGACATTACTTTAAATTAAATAATCTAAATTGTCATTATCACTTACAAGTGGCTCAATGGGGTCCCAAAATATACCCAATGATTCCCATGGTCGTAAATGACTGATAAAATATGGTTTGGACATGTTTTATGGTAATTTTGAATTATTATAATATTCTTTTAACCTTGAATTTCCCTATTTACCTTTAATTGTCGTAAATAAAAGTCATAAATTACAATTCACCAAAAATTATTTTCATCTTAATGAACCAAATTTTACTTCTTGATAACAACCATGTATGTCGTATTTTTTAAATTCAATTCACATATGTGGTAAAATTTCCTTTAGATGAAAAAATTAGTTTTTTTAACTACCACAAAGTGGTTTCACTATTGATAAAAAATTGATGTTTTTCAGAAAAATACAAAAAATTCAGCCTAATCTATATTAGATATTCCAAATTCAGAAATGATTTATATTTTTACAAATTAAAAAAATTGAAATGGAATTAATTATTTTTAAATTTTTTTCCCATTATCAAAACAAATAGCATGTTTTTAAGAAACAATAACTATCAAAAGATTGATACTTTTTTATGTCAAATTTCAAAGTTAAATTAATTACAATGACCAAAATTGGATTAAATGGTGAAAATATATTTTAATTTTACATTAAGACCAACTAATGATATAATATAACCATATGAATAAATTAGATTAAAACATAGTTTAGAATTAAAATACAATATTTTCACTATTCATCAACAAATGAACTTTATTGGAAAAAATTCCAAAAAATTACACATAGTAAATTTTGATGTCCCCATTATAAAAAAGGATTTTATTAGGTTATATATAATGTATTAAAGTTACTAGAACTAGATTTAAAAAGGGTTCTCCATTGAAAGGCGATAAATCGTCCTTTTAATGTAAATTGTGCTTAAAATTAGATTCGTTCACAGTTTAAGCCTCTAACATTTATTAGAAAAATGTAAATACATTTAAAAAACATGTATAATCATATTGTAGTTATTTTCATTCATTCCTTCCAATACAATGGCTAGGAGTTAACTACCATTTAAAATAATAAAATTATATTATTAGTGTGCCACGTAGGTTTTCAAAGAAACCCACTATTGTGTATCTGGTACGCTATCAAACATAGAAACCCCTTTAAAGTAAATTTAATATTTAATTCAAAAATATTAATAAATATGAAAATATCTTATTCTTCACTTACTTGGGATGTTACACTAATGGACCTAATATATTGTAAATGTTATGGAAGATCCCAATTTGGATACACATGGAAAATATCCACCCAAATATACCTTTTATCAAAAGATGAAATTATTGTAAATTATGGCCTGAAGTTCTCAAGTCATGAGAACTGACATAGAACTTTCATATAGGGGATGTCTCAAAAAACCATCAAGTGTTGAGTTCTTCCACGATAATGGTATCCCCAAAATGATCATCAATCTTTTAATATATGGTAAATATGACTATAGTCTTTATGTATAAGACATTATGCATCGATTGCATGGTTATAAAGAGATGTCTCTTTTATTTTCCATGGTCCATGAATGGTTTGTAGATACCCATGGAACTCAATACATGAAGTGTTATATTTGGGCCATGGAGCTTTATGGATGATAGAAGCACCACAAAATTTAGTTAACTAGGGTCAGTATATTGTGTTCCATTGATATATGATAATAATTGATGATGGTTTGCACCATTTTATTTCATTTAATAGGGAGTATTTTATGTGATGTTTTTAGTCCATGCATCTAGGAAATTTTCCTTGAAGTTTAACTTCATACTATAAGGATGTGTGAACTGATGTGAAAATTATGAAAAATATATTACATGTATAAGAAAAACATACACATATTTGACTCATACATAGAAGAAATGTGCCTATATAAATCAATCCTTATGTAGTTTTTGGATCCTTTTTTCGGTTGGTAGTTTTAGTTGGACCCATGATTGAACGTCTAGGTATAACCTTATTTCATGTGACAGTAGAAATCCAGCCACAGGTTGTTCATGAATAGTAAAAGCGATATGAGGGTCTTACATATATATAATTGTGTTAATTGTTTTAATTGATTTTTGGAGATGGACCTAGGATTAGATATTTGGGTGTTATGTTGTAGCCTGTGATGATTGGAATTGGTACACAAATATTTATTGAATGAGAAACCATCTATGCAGTTTCAAAAAACACATATATGTTGAAATTGTTTCTATTTATTATTTTAGATGGATCCAAAAAAAGTACATCTGTGCATTATTATGTATCCAATTATGAGAGTAATGAAGCCACACATATTTTATGATAATCTGTGGAATTTAATATCATTTAGTAAGGATGCTGGATCCCTGATGTGAAAAGGTAGTATTGAGGCTAGTCCTTGTAATGTAAGTGTGTACATCACTACATATCCAATGATTATAGGAATCAAGTCGCATGTTGTTATTTGATAAAGGCTCGACATGAAAGTCTTACCAATACATAGGGGGGATTTTATGTTCATTTTTTTGTGACTACACCTGGTGATAGATATATGTTCTTTATTACATATCTATTGATGAAAAGAATAAAGTCACACATAGTTCTTGAAGGGATGTGTGGTCTTTGGAAATCACAAATAGTTGTGGTCCTATCAATAGATTTCCACATGAATTATATGTTTTATGTCATGAAAGTTACATCATCCGTCTTGTTTAATATTATATGGTGAGTACTTAAGAACATGATAACCATTTAATGTGATAATATGCCTTTTTTATGAGGGGAAGAACATATTGAAAATCCAAATACAATGTTAGCTAACCTTGATATTAAAAAATAGTAATTGAAAAGGATAGTCATGAAATATATTAAATTGAAGAAAAATATAGTGTTTTTTTGTTTCATGATGTGGTTGGACCAAGATATAAGATCCAAACATACCTATCTATCTCATTAGAATGAGAATAAATCCATAAATAATTCTATTAACCCATTCCATTTAATGTTGTTTGGAATGTAAATCTATTGCGTGGTTTAACATCTTTCATTCAAGACATGGGTGATGCGATGCGAAAGAAGAGTAATCCCACATTTGGGGCCAATAATAGTGTTTTGGGTGTTTCTACAAATTCTATGATGACATGAATAAAGACATATATAGATCATGGTATCATTTTAGTTTATTTTTATCTGACAAGGATGAGGGTCACCCGAAATGGAGGATGATGAATCATTAGTGGATCCATATATTTTAACGTCATATGGTGAAAATGTTTTCCATGTTTTTTAATATCATGAGACTCGGATGTGCTTCATAAAGTTTAACTATATGTGGTTATGATGTTCTTTGTATAGTTTTACATCATATGGTTTAGATGTGAGATGTTTTATAGTTTAATGTATTGTAGAACATTTTTTTAACATCATGAATCTAGGATGATAGATTCTATACATTTTAAAATCTTTATTACATAAAATCATTTTCCAGTTTAAGGTCATTATACCAAGACAAGATACACTTGGATGAAGTTATGTAATGTATTTCTAAAAGAATATCGAATTTATGGGGGTGTTACAAAGTCCACATTCATTTTAGACATTAATTATGCTCCATTTTGTTATACAGTATGTATGATATAAGGCAATTCACATTTGGGTTCTAGCACTAGAGATTTTTTTAATTCTATCATTGGGGTTATACTATCGAATACCTATAATCCATGAAGGAATATACATTGTTTGGAACCATTATTGAAGGGAAATGTTATTTAATTCTAATAGACATCATGGTTATGAAATGTACACATCCTATTCTCATCAATTAATTCTATATCATCCTTCCACTTTGATGATCGATTATTATCCAAGAGATGTACAAAAATAGCTATACAGAGTGAAATAATATAGAAGTATATGTGTATATCTTCCATGAACTTGTACACAAATGAATATGGTGTTTCGTTTGTATTAGTACATGTGGTGGTATAGTGGGGCCATTATTCCTAGAGAAGCTTATCCGACTGGGATATTTTGTATTTATATACCACCATATATAGTTAATTTCATATATTAATATTGAGTGACTCTACTATCAATTTTTCCTATTCATAATAATAGGATGAATGACATGACTTAATGTTTAATACTAGTTTAGTTTCATTCACTCAACATAATAGAAGTTGGTATTTCCTCTCATAAATATTATTTTTGGGAATCAGAACTTGGGGATGATAAGTTACTTTACAAAGATGAGGATATTATTCATGACAACATTCTTAAGGTGTGTTTCTTTATCCCATATGAATAATAAGTTGGTTGTAGTTTGGATATAAATGAACTTCATAGATATGGTTAGGAGATACAACACCAGAAATCCATTCCCATTATGGAAAATTGCTAGAAATATTTAACTCTACGTAGAAATTATATGGGATGATGTTAGACGTTTTAATGGATTTGGAATGGATGGAATTTCATGGTGAATTCCACACAATCCAATATTATTTTTTTCTAGTATTGAACTACCCTCTATAAATAGTGGGAGTTTCTAATTCTAGATTGAGTAGAATCACATGATCCTTTATGGGATTCTTCGTTGATGGGAGGAATATTTTTTTCTAGTATGAAATTAAATAGGATTCCAACAATCCCTCTCTTAGAGTGGTATTTTTTCTCATTTATAAAACTGAGTAGGGAAAATTTTACTGCTCGGTGCCGAATCAGTTCCCTTCCCACTTGATTTATTAAGAGAGAACAATTTTCATGATTATCAATCATTATATTCATACATCTATGGGTGGATACAAGTTCATCATGTTCTATGTCAGTGTTGAAAAAATTGATTTCATCAATATTACATATGATGATTGAAAAGACTATTATATGTTACATGATATGTATGATTTATTCCTCCTGATTAGTATTGTACAAGACTGAGGATGTATTAGAAAATCTGTTAGTGAGTGCATTCTATGATTGATGTGCATGATGCAACCTAGGATCAAAAGGGAAATCTTCCATCCATCCCATATCCTATCTTGTGAGAGGGACTATTTATTCCTTTTTATGGAATATTCTTAATTTATCTAATTTATGACAAGACGTGAATACACTTTTATATTTTTATAGGCGATCTACTACTATAGGGAATGTTCTAAGACATTGACGAGGGCATTGTATTATTACATTTGATTCATAAATAATTTATATAGTGAGAATGAGTAGGTAATAGTTTCTTCCTCTTGAGAAAAAGAGAAATACCTCCGAAAACCATATTGATTTTTTGGTTTTAAATTGTTAATCCAATAGGACATCATAAGTCTCTATCAAAGTACATCTCCCAGGTGTGGGGAGTGTCATGCGCCTGGAAAACTCCCTTAAATGGATGGTTGGTGTACAATATTATATATTCCAGGGTGGGATATTCAATGATGAATTTAACTAGGGATTTCCAGTTTAATTTCTTCTATGACTGAAACTAAATTTCATATTTTATAAAAATAACTTCCCATTGGGATAGGTTCCCATTCAATATGGTATGGAAATGTATTTAATCCAGATAATAAGTACAAAACACTAGTTGTACTACATTGTGCTACATGTAACGCCTCAAATATTTTACTATAATGATGACTGTGAGGTATTTCTTCTCTACATCGTAGTATCGAGTGGTAGTACTCAGCATGTCCTTATTTAGGTAGTAAATATTTTTATCACTCCTCGCATCATTCTTTTTTGTGAGGAGGTGGCCAAGGGATCATTCCCTGGAAGGCAGGTAAGATAGGATTGAATTTACTTACACCAGTGGAATAAGGACTGGTGGGTGCAGGATGTACTTATTTATACTCTCAAAGGGTTCATGGATGTCTGTATCCAATTTATTAGTGATTCCTTTCTTAATTATCATGGTGAATGGGAGTTATTTTCCAGCTAGTTTGGCTATGAAACACCGAATTTGAGAATGGTTACAATAGATCCCTATTAGTTCATTGAGATTCCTGGGGGTCAAATTGCTAAAATATCACTATTACAGTCAATTTCAACGTCGATGTTACTACATAATACCATAATAAGATGAAACATACCATATGTTACCCTGAAAGTACATCTCAATTTATTAATATTTTGAGTTTGTTATAAAAACATGTCAAATATTTTTTTATGATATGTGAAGTGATTTAATCACCTTAAGGATTTGAACAAAAGGTCATTGACATAAACTTTGGCTATTCTTCATAGAAAAGATTAAATATATGAATTATTTCATATTGTTAGGTCGTTCTAGTGATCTTTAAGATAATGGGAATGAGTTAATAGAAAAAATATCCCTTACCATTCTCTGAAGGTAGGGTATTCTTTATCAATGGGGCCATATTTAGATAATTAAACCCTTAATAAAATAACATGAAATAATGGTCTTTGAATCCATTATATTCATCTATAAAGAGAACTTTGGTCAAAAATTTGATATTGTATTTTAGACAATGTCCACCATGGTCTATAAAATAAATACAGATCCTAATTTTACCATTCTTTTTCATGGTAGTAACACTTTTGGGAAGCCATTATGGGTATTGAACTTCATGGAAATTTATGGATTTAATCATTTATTCAAAATCTACCTCAAAATTAGTAGCATTATATATTTTCATCTTCTTACATACCGTCGTGTTGCCTCAATGATCATCATGTAAGCTGAGATAGTGCGTAGACATATCTGCATATCATCCTGGAATTTTCTTTATAATTACAATAAATTAAATTTCAATGTTTCTTTATAAATGAAATTTATATCTTCGTTTACTCTATTAACATGGATTAACTATTCAGCGTAGGATATAAGTAATATAATGTTACTATTTTTACCTGGCTTATCTCATCAATGGGGTTGGATAATCCTTCCCTAAATGTACGAGGGCCATTTCATGGGTCATCCTCTTCTTCTACCACATCTGAGCCTTTGTAGAAATTTCAATATTAATTATTAATTATAAGGGAATATCATTCAGTCCCAAGGTGAGATAAGATATACGAAAGGAATTTATCATCCCCTTTATTTTAGAGTTGTTATAGATGAATATTTGTGGAAATTTTATTTTATGAGGTTGTTTGGTACATAAGGGGATTATACATCTAAGAGTACGCCTATTTACTCGACTATGTTTATAGGGATAACATAATCACTATAGAGCACACTCTACTAATTCATATTGGTGTTCCCCTATATGTTTTGGGATTCCACCTATATATCATCATCCACCATTGTTTTTTCCTTATTTTTTAGATACATTCCTCAACATGTGTAGATTTTTAGTTACCAATGGGGAAATTATCACCATGTAGTATATTGAAGTTCCCATTGATGGGGTATTTAAAAAACTAATGGAATGTTGAACATATCTCCACATGGATAGGGAGCCTGGGCCTTTTGAGCAAAGAAATGTATTTGGTTTCTTGCTGGATAACAATAATCTAAATATCATATGTGAGATCCCAAAACTAGGCACTTATCTTAATCTTCCCAAGATGTCTTTTCCCATTATTATCATACCCTTTAGTCGTCAAATTTTTCAGAGACAAATCCCATCACTATAATCAATACACTAGTAGGTTCACATTGGGTGAGGTTGATCATGAAATCATTTTAAATAAGAGCCCTTAAAATGTAGACACTATTGAGTCTACCAAAAACATATATGTTCCTGATGTATCCCTAGAAGAAATCTTCTTGATCTTGAACTATGAACAAGTTGGAAAAATGGAATTATAATGGAATGGTCTCTACTTGATAGAACTTCACTTTAGAACATTCTATCGTAAATTCTTGTGAGCTCTATTGTGCATCAAAGAGTTCCTCCTAGATTGTTTTGGAAGATGAAAAACCATGACTGATAACATGGAAAGGAAAACCACAAGTTATTTAATATTTTTTTTTAATTTTGTGACAGTGGATGGATCTTCCATAGGTGGGGTTTCTCATTATTATGTGGTTTAGTAGCTGAGTCATTTGAAGTGGATTGGCCCAGTGTTTTTGCAGATGAAGATAGATAATATTCTTCCAGTCAAATAGTTCTGGTTGGCATTCCCTATTTCCAAGTATGATCAGATATGTTCCCCTACTATGTGGTCATGCAAGAAAAATGAGATAAAAGAATATTCATATGGTTTTGAGACACCACCATGTCTCTCCTGGGCTTGATGAATCCTTTTTATAATGGTATATAATATATATTTTATCTCATTGTGATGTGACCAAAATATTGGTTATGTCCACGCCCATGATATCCCTTGTACTACATGTTCACATAAATATGAACTCACATTCCATTTTTTAGGTGTTTGGAACACATACACGGATGCATACTCAGAATTTGAGAAGGGTTCAGACAAGTGTAGCACATTAAAAAACCAAATATAAGTTATTTTTGAGATGATGGTTCTATTTAGTGAGTATTTTCTTATGATTTTGATATTTGAGGGAATACATTTTCATGTAATAACATTAAATGGAGTAGAATACGAGTCTTCCTCTTTTAACTCTTCCCATGTCTGACGACCACGTCAACCTCCGAGTGAAATGTATAATGTCACATCCCTTTGTGGAAGAACATTTTTTGGTCTACAAAACATATATTTGTGCGGGGAATTAGTGAGTTAAACACCTATTTGACTTATATAGTTTTTGAACATTTTTACATTCCTAGAGAAAACATTTTTCCCATCCATATATTTTTTATTGGGTGATTTTAATGCATGACACTTGATTTGGGGAGTTATCCAACATCACATATTTGAAATTTATAATGATTTAAATAATTTATTTGATGCTGATGAAATATGGAATGTTATGAAATATCCTTCTATAGAAAGTAAAGTAGTCAAGAAAATTTGTGATGTTAAACTCAATGAGTTTTAATGGATATAGAGTCTTGAGTATGTAATTGTCCACATAAATAAAAAAATAATTGGGGAATTGTTCTTTATTTAAAGAGTATTTTTATTCAAATGTTCCGCAAATACCATGTGACCCTAATCTATTTTGGCATATAGATGAGTGATATATTTTGGTTGTTTCAACACAAAAGGAGAAGTTGTGTAGTTTGAGACCATCATATGTGTTTGAATTGGAAATGCTACTAGTTTGGTGGTAAAAATGAAAATTAGTTTCTTTCAAATCCTTTTTACCTATTATAAGGTATTGAGTGGTGATTTTGATCAGTTATAAAAAATTGTGTATTCCAGACATTTTGAAATTTATGTAAAATAAAAGAACTCTTCTATACTTTATTAGTATTAGATTTTTCTGTAGCTCATCCATGATATTTATAGCATAGAGTTCTAATAAATTTTTTTTCTAGAGATAGAAACTGAGATAATATGGTAAAACCTTATATATGGAAATGAATTTAGACACCATCTAATTTTTTCATTACATTTACATCATAAACTCTATTTTTTTTGTTTTATTGAGATTGGGGCTGAACTGTTAAAGGAATTTCTAAAGAGGGTTTTCCCATCCTACAACTGATCAAACTAGAAGAAAATTGTACCAATTAACGGTTGGCCTAACTAGACCCTATATACATCATTTCAGCTTTGTGAATTCATATTTATATCAAGGCCCCCTCATCATACTAGATCATGATACAACGATAGTGAGATATTGTTAAGGGTCTCTTAAACCGTCAATGGTGCAAAAGGTTGAATTAATAAAATTGGGTGGGGGTAGAGTGGCATCCATCAATTGGTGTATGGATTATTCTTTGGATGAATAATGTGTTGTCTCCCTTACATTTATTTCATTATAGTAGCTAGGGTGTTGATTCTATTGAGCTATTCTTGAGTTACTTCTTTTAGAGATGCGTCTTGTCTATAGGGTACTACTGGGGAAAGATATGGTGGACCTATTTTCATATCCTATTAATTTTATATTCATGTGAAGACCGAATGATTTCCTTGGAAAGGGAAACACCACCACCATAATAAATGGATTTAATGATCAGTTTAGACATACTAATTTATGTAGAATATATCTTTATATGTGAAGAATATCAGAAACTCATATTAAACTCATACAACTAGATAAAATATTTGTAGATGTATAGGAAGAGGTAAATGTTCCTCATTCTAAAGATGAAATTGGGCGGTAATGTTGTCCCTATGTATATATTCATTTAATTTTTGGATATTTTGAATCTCATTCTCATATTGTGCAATTATTCCCTCTATGGATGAAACATTGACTCTCTAGGGAAGTGATGGGGTTGTAACCACCCATTTACCATTATCCCTGGAAGTGTTCCACCATAGAGGTGAAAAATGGATATTCATAGGCTCTAGGTTTTTGATCATCCTCTAGTTAAGGGTAAATTCATCCTTAGTGGGTGAATCTAGATCCTCCTCTTGAGGTAAGTTTATCATATTGTGTCCCTCTTTAAAATCAACATGGTCAATATTCTGTATTGTGTTGAAGGTGAGGACGTTCAAAAATATATATCAGAAAATAATAGTTGTCCCACATCATGCAAAACACATACATGATTTTTCACATCCTCTATTAGGGTAATTTCATAAAAACTTGTACATATTGTATCATTTTGGATTTCAAAATAGGTAGGGTATGATTTCCTTCACTATAATCTCTTCTCATCTCAACCTGTGAATAGTTTCCTTGCAAGTTCTTTCGGTGGTGTTTGTTGATCGAGGCTATAATAGTAGATGTTTTACTTGTTGTTAGAGGAACAAATGTGGTATATAATGTAGATTTCCTTCTTGGAACTTGATGAATAGAAATTCCCATTCTGGTGATGATGATGATTAAAATTACCCTAGTCCTATGAGGTTAGGATTATTCAGGGCCTCAATCGACGTTTATTGATAAATTTTATGAGGATTTTATGCTCCTAATCCATGATTTGTGGATTTAAGGGATGAAAATTGGGATAAAAAATCCCCATCCCAATAATACGGGATTGATCCTTAACCATAGCTAATATATTTTGGAACCTCTCCAGGGAAGACAAACATACTTATGGTTATTGAGATATAAATTTTCTAATCCAATTAGGATGGGGTTCATTTGTAGACGCTTACATCATATCCTAAATCCTATTGAGTAATTACGATACGTGGGACTGTGGTGGTGGTAGAAATTACCCTAACCTAGTGTGATGGGTTTATTCCTGGACAACTGCTGTGATAACTTCTACTATAACCTGTTTCATGTGGCATAGCTATGGTTGTTTAAGAGTTTGGTGCAAGGGTATCCCATGATTGGAGTTAGTTTCTACAGGAAGTTTCTGTGTTGATTTAAACTTTTTATTCTATGTATGAAATGAATTAATGTTGTTTTGAGGGGAAAATATCAAATATATGTTGGCTACACTCTTCATCCTCTAGTGATTTCATCAAACCATTAAAGATGTTGAATTCCATTTTAGTGTCCAACTACCTCGCACATTATGATGCCCCAAAATTTTCAAAGAATCTATTCCATTGAAGGATATAGTATCTGAGGAATTATTTTATTCTAGTGGAGTGGTGAGATGAAATGCTCCATAAATTCCACATCTTTGAATAAAGAAACATGATTGTGATTTTAAAATAATTTTATGTAGATTTTTGATTCAGTGGAAGAATGCATGTTGTATATTTGTGATGTGATATTACATATTTGTTTCTTGGTCCATGGAGAGAGAATCCAAGTCTAGTTAAAAATAGTGTATCATGATAGTGAACCATGGATCTTGGATAAGGGTGGGACTATACATTAGTAACTGATGAGTATCCTCCAGTGCATTGGCATAGATAAGGCATTAAATACTTCTATATCTCATCTGGGATCACATATCCAGATGTGGGCATGTGCTATGAAATGATGTGGAGTTTTTTTCTAGTTAACTCCCTCCATATCTAAATGGAAGCCTCCTACTCATTAGAATTACATGCCTCTATTTGGTTAGACAAAAGAAGGTTCTTCTTATGGTGAAATTCTGACTGGAGTGGTGTGTTGTTGCATGTTAATGGGGAACTATATACGGCTGACCCAAATGTCTCGAGCACCTCTCTTTATAAAGGAATCTAATTTTGGAACACTTTTTTATAAATATGACTTTGTTCAGGGGGAGGAATTATTTCTATATTGGAGATATCAATGTAGAGAGGATTACAATGGCCTATGTTCAGGGTAGTGTCCCTATGATCCGAATCCACACTACCATGAGGAGGTATATTACAGTAGTGATCAAAATCATATTTAATTAAAGAGTCAACAAACCAATGAGGAATTGATATTGTTTCTAGAAGAAACATAATGAAAATGTAATTGAGAATATTAGGAATACGATCCTTATTTTTCAACATTTCTAGAATATACCGACCGACCTTTTTGAACTATATATGGAAATGAGCCTATTGTATGACTATATTGAGACACTATTGATAACATTCTACTGCTACAAACAAATAAGCCCACTAATGAGAATCTACTCGTATATTCCTATGAGATTCATGATTATTGGCATGAATATGAATTTGATCAGAGTAATGTGCCACTCCCACATGGTGATCCATAGTCAGAAAGGGTATATGAGCCTAATCTTGTGCCATAGGAGTATGAGATTGATCATTTTCGACAAGAATATTATCCTTTCATGAGGCATGTTTCGTTCTCACATGGTGAGATCCAGTTTTAATGGGAACTTAATCCCTAACTAAATATACAATCCCAATTCGAATATTATAATGGAAATTTAGAATGGGATTTGGGATATTTTCTTCATCTAATATGGCCTCAGATGGATGATGATGTAGTCATTAATTTTCATATGTAGGAGTATGGTCATGGATTATGTGATCTACTAGAATACACTCTACAGAATCAATGATTGGAATAGAAGCTTATCCTAAGATATATACCTGCCTTACATGGTGATCCTCATCAATAATAGAGAAATATTCTAGATCATGGGTTTTTTTATATTCCAAATGAAGTATTTGATAATAATATGAGAATATCCTGAGGCATCATCCATTCTCACCTGGTGATCCATGGGAAAAAATAGATATGGGAATGTTCCATGGACATAGGAATATTTTGATGATGTTTTTTGATAGGAATATGCCCCTATCCCAAGGAATTGTCCCCTCTAACCTAGAGTTCCCAGATTGGAATAGGGATTTGAAGTCAATCTAGTGTCTCAACCTTTACCGGAATATGCTGATAATCCTCTCGAATCTGTGTAGGAATGTCTGCTTGCTTGGGGGGAAGCACATGTACACAATGATCAAGGTTATTTGTTTCCTTTTCTATAGGGATAAGAATATACACATGTTATTATATCTATACCAATGAAAAAATATGTGGGTTTAGTTATTCTTCAATATCTATGATTTTATTACACTTTAGGAAGTTGTTTGAAGGATCATAAGCCTACAAATTTTTAGTAACCACTATGTACTAGAAGATATCAATGATTTATGTGCGGATATATACAAACTTTTTAATCCTTAGTCAACTAAAATATTTCATTATGAATCATACATGGGGGGGGAGAATAACCCCTCCCACATCATTTCTCTAGGAATATTCCAACATCCTTGTTTTGAGTGAGTAGGGATATGAGCCCAATCTGTGGTAATTTAATGAATAATCTAGAAAACACCATCAGTGGGAGTGGGTAAATTATCTCAATCATGAATATCCATAGAATTACACACATTATGTGTCTTCCCTATTTATTGTGTGGGGTATTATTGGAAGTAGTTTGTCTTTTGATACCCACAATAGGTGATTAAAGGCGATAAATGGCAGGGAATAGGTGGCTGAGGTTAACAGGAGCCCTTCTCGGTGACCCTTAAACTGGAAGGGAGTCATAGTTGACTCCTTGTTCCACCTACATTAAATACTAAAGTTGGGGATTGTCTCACTGTAGTGATAATCTTATGATGAAGTTGTATTTGGATAAAATCACCACTAGAATTACTTCAACTTTAATTGGATGGAAAAGATGAGTTAGTTTTAGCTTTTTGAGATCCTCACGGGAATCCCCAGGGGTCTAGATCATATTATGTTGATGGTATTCCATGAAAATTTTATTTTTCACTAGTCCTTGAAGGTGTCACTTAGGTAAGATCATTCTGAGTCCTATGGGGGTTTCAACCATAATTTATTTTCATGAATGATTGTTGGATTATGGCATTATCATGGATAATATATTTTTTGTGAGAGTAGTATTTCATGTAAAGAATACATAAAATAAATATGTAATTGATCAATTCACAATCATAGGCATGATATGTTCTCAATGACATATACATGGGAAATATTATTTTACTTTTAATCCTAATCCATCCATTTTTATTGGTTGTACTATTTAATGCAAGGGTGGAATTATTTTTTGAAAACCACAACTATAGAGAATCATCCATTATATTATTTTTAGATTATCCATGTTTGTTAGCATATGGAAACAACATGGCTTAAAATTTGGTAAGTCAATCAATTTTTTATTTGAGGGATTTACATTAGGTTCATAATTTGTTTGATCAAAATATGATTCATGTTGATTGAGAATACACATGTGGTGAGAAAAAAATGGCTCAATGAGAAATTGGATGTCTATCCTTGTTTATTTCTAATGATATGACATAGTGAAATGATTTCATGTCTGGATTACTATTTTTTAGGAATGGTGTGGATGACAATATTGGATGGTTTTATTTTTTGGGGGTCAATGTCTATTATAATCATTCTTGTCCAGTTTTCCATTAATGACCATATTGTAATGAAACACCAAATGTATCCCGCATAAATAATTAAGTGAATACATATTTACCAAATGTTGGGGGTAACTTTGAGATTGAAATACAATGGAACATATGAACTCACATTGGTGGATAGGATTAGAGGCTGGTCTCATCACACTATTTTTCAGGGGAATTATTGTCATCTTTGGGAGACACATATATATTTAAGATATTTTCAAGATTCTCTTACTAATCCCAATATGGGGTAATTTATCCTAATAGAATTATAAATGGTTAAATAATTAAATATAAAAAATGGCTATCGTATTGGTGTATCTATAATTTTTTATATTATGTTCTTCATTCTTATCCCATAGAAGGTTAATGAATGTATGTGGATGTCATATATCATTGAACAATGGTGTTTGTTTTCATCCAAGGAGGTGGTCAATATTTCAGGGATGATATTGAGACATTATGATACATCCTATATATCATGATTTATAATAAGAATAAAAAACCACATAATTCATTAAATCCTTGTAGTTTTAATATCATAAATAAATGAAATATATGGGAGAACATGGAAACAATATATTATGTCTTAGACCACGGGTGTGTGTACTATGTATCCTAATTATATCAAGAATCATATTTATCATAGATTAGTTTGAATGGGGTATATATTTGTAGGAAAACCTTTTTTTGAGGTCATGTCATAATAGGCTAATAATTGGGCACTAAAAGCTATGTTTCCCTATCATGGTATAGGATTAGTATGTGAGTTATATGATCGTTGAAACTCTATTATCTCACATGTTCTATGTTTGGTGTGAGAAATAAAGGATAAAAATTAATAATTCCCACTTTTTAGAGGTTTGAGGCTTACATACTCATAGATCCCTTTGGTGGTTAAATATGTATTTCAGGCCTTTCGAAGGTGTATAATGTATCCTGGTTATGGGAAGAATCAGACATGCCATTGTTTATTTTACTCATAAATCTTCTACTATAACAGGCATAATGAGGTTTCGATAGGAATGAATGGCCTTAAATGTATAAAATGTTGGAGACATGGAGAAAAACTGAACAGAAATGACTTTTTATTTGAGATTTGTCCATATAATGGCTTAATACATATCCTGGTTATAGTAGGAATCAATGACATCATATTTCAGTGGGTTGGGGGTTACATGCTAAGGTTTCTCAATGACAATTATATGAATTTTAAAACACTCTATTCACATGTTACCAATAATAAATTTGAGGCAAAATGGATAACGAGAAATCATTCTCCTTACATATAGATGTGGTGATTATGGGATCATATATCCCTTTTGGTGTTTATCATAGTGATCTGGCCTTAGAATGAGGTAATATACATCTTAGTTATCAAATTAATCAGAGTTATCATTGTTTAATTTCATTGTTGATTAAACATTAATGATTCCCTATGAAAATGATATGACAATTACAGCTCCCTAAGACCACTGTAGATATGCTCACTACGGGAAAAAGAGTTGAAAGAAATTAGTATCACTACATATGGATTTGGGGAATATATGTAGGTACATAACTTTGGATGTTTGTCAGGGAGTATGGGCTGTAGTAAGACATCCAACATATCATGGAAATTAAAGTAATTAGAGTCATCATAATTCATTTGGGTCGGGGAATATATGAAAAGGTTACCCTTTTGATTTTTATCTTAAAGCTCAGTCCTTAGAAAGGCATCCTATATATACTATTTAAAGTAGTTATATAAGTTGTAGTAGATCAATTGGGTCTATGATTATGTGTTGATGTAGCCCAAAAATGGAGGTTAGACAAGATTATCATGTCTCATTTTTCCAACATCGCATGGCTAGGTTTTCTATCTGAACTGATTTATGCTTTTTATTACATTCCAAGATTTGCTTATTCACATTTAAATGGGTGTCTAGAAAAGTATTTCTATGTTTTAAACATTTCCATTTAAAATTACATGACCCGGTTGAAATTTCATAAGAACATTTCAAAATAAGAATTTAATGATTTAAGATCATCAAATTTCCTTGCTTGACTTGTTCATAGGACATTAGATGACCTAGTTGACTTTTCATGGAGGGAATCACATGATCCTAGATTACATGCATGTATAGTTTCACATGATACAACTGACATAACTAATGTTTTTCACCTAATCCATGTCGAAATATTTTGTGGACATACCATGATCTTATTTTAATTTTATATTAGGACATCACATTATCTATGTTGGAATTTCATTGTGCCGTCATGAAAAAAGGATGACATGATTAAAGGGTGTTGTGAGATAAAAATGTATGCCTAGAGGTATTTGGAAGACCCATATAAACCACACAGGTTTTTCCCCGTATCATAGGTGACATGTATAGAGGGCTTCACATGATCTGGATGGAAATACTAGATCTCATCACAAGACTTATTTGGTATGATTAGAGGGCATCATGTGAATTTCTTGATGCTTCCATAGGACATCTCATGATCCAAATAAAATGTGGATGGGAAATTTCATGACATGGGTTACATGTATTAATGTTGTATCATGATCAATATGATTCATGTGACGTTCCTAAGGACTAGAATATATGTTCATCACTTTAGTCTAATATCTTTTAGTCTTTATTCTAGTTTCATTGCACATGTTCTTATATTTGTTCAGGGATAACTTTTTTATTTCATGATTGATTCAAAATATCTATAAAAAGTCCTTTGAATAACCCTCTATAATTCCATAATGTGATCACATGAAGTTCTTATGCATGTTTTATATTCCTCAAGGTCATTTCCAAGATTTTTAAATAAAAAAAGACATTGTGATCATTAGATTGACCACTCTAAGATGACTGCTCTAATTCTTGGGTGCGTCAGTGTGTGGATCGAAATAAATACTTTTTCTTGATTTGATGGGTGATTTATAGGACTCACCACCACATTTATATGACTATTTTCATGGTGAATTTTAACATATTATATACTGGATACGGTTGAGGGATTCAGTGTCATGTTCTTTGTGGAGTCTTACTGTAGGTATCACATGGTTTTTAGTGACCAAAAGGTGATCCCATAAACATAAAATTTATTTTATTTCGACAAATCAAAGGGTTATATACTAGAAATGTGGGAATTCCAAGGGGATTTAATAATTTCATGATTACATGTATTTGTTTTTTCATGAGATTAGGATTCTTGTCGAAAGGATATCGTGTGATCTGAGATGTTGTATCCAGGATCTTCCATGAGAAAAATTTAGATTTTTAAGGGTGCTTTTTGAGATCAATATGTATTATCAAGGGGTCCTCATGGGATCATAAGGTGATCTCCCAATGCATATAACAAAATTAAAATACAATAAATATTTTAATACCATGAATGATACACCAGTCATTTACATTTTTATTTCTATGTTTATTTCCCAAAGGCCTTGGATATCTTCACATTCCACGTGTGTTATCATATGACAATAATTATGCCCATTTTTTAGGCATTGAGTGACGAATAAATGTTCTTGTAGCCTTTTTTAATATTTATCATAGAAAATCATTCTAATTGTATGTAGATCTATATGGGGATGTTTAAGGTCTCTATGACATGACAGAAAACCATCACATGAATATGGTGACATACTGGTTGGATCATTAGTGAAAAGGTATAAATATCACTAGGGATAATATGGATTATTATGAAAAACTTAGGAAATTCACGATAATTTTTATAATTTAAAGACTCTCCCATATTTTGAATTTTTTCTCTTTATTTGACTGTGATTTTTGGATAGTTTTTCAGGAGTTAACAACATGACATTTCATGTGATCTAGAGGAAATCATTTGGAAGCCTTCTCATGATTGTAGAATGACACAGACTTCCATCATAATAATATTAAGGACTTGTTAAATGGTTTCTATGAGATCTTCCAAGATGTCATGCTATGTACATGGCCGTTTTTATGACCTTCTAAAGGGAATTACATTATGTTTCCTATTATAGACTGTGTGACCCATTGGTCTTAGACAGTTTCTCGTTCCTCAATTTTGGGGGGAAAATACCCATATAGATGTATTTCTTCCCATGTGGATTAGTAGCTTCCCATTTTGTGGGTATCCATAAAGAAAAATAATATATTAGTTTTTTTAATTAATGTAAATATTAAAAGATAGAGATAATTTTAAACTACTATTGATAGTTATATATTTTCAATTACCATCCACTTCAAAAAAATTACATATAATTAGTTAAATGGTGTATAAAAGAATGATATGAAAATAAATCACATGAAATTACATAATTAATATGATTAATATTGAACAATGTCATTCAAGTAAATTAATGGAGATTCATTTTACTCATGATCCCTCAACCCATATATGACTATCCAATGATTTTGGATAAAAAATCACCCATGAAATAATTAGTCATATATAGATATGAGAGATTTAGTAAATAAAAAAACCTGTAAGAACATACTAAAAATATGAATGGTAAATTATTTATGAAGGCATGATCTAGAGTTTGATGCCTCTGTTATTAAAAACCACAAAATATTTGAGAAAAATTTACAATTTATTAACTCTCTTCTAATAAACGATCAAGGTAAAAAAATAATGCGGGATTAGATAATGATAATTAATATAATACTTATAATATCTATCTAATTTTATCTATTATTGTACATTATATAGAATTTTTGTGTGATCCATCTATGTCATTAATCAATATTTAAATCCTTTGAAAATCATTATTTGTTACTATGAGAATGTTGGCATGGAAATTATAAACTGTTTTGATAAAAAATATATCACAGTGTGTTATAAGATCTAATAATTATATGATTCATAAAAATAATATTCTCTTAAGTCATTTCATATCTCATGGAACAAAATGATTTTTACATATTATGATTAAATGTGGACAATTAGGGTGATTGTTTTTTAGAGATTCCATTATGGAATGAGAAAATTATTAATGGTAAAGCAACACTATGATGAATTCATCTAATGTTTTGAAACCTTCACTATTGTTCCCACATGAGTGATATTATCAAAAATTATGCCACTTCTTTAAACATTCGTTCACCAATAATAGTGATATGAATCAATCAATTACATAGTTTCAACCAATTTATTATATGTAGAAATTGATTTTTCTCACCTAGAAACAAAATAATATAGATTCATTAAAAATTTTATGAGATGTTTATGGTTTTTTTCATAGGAATTTATGTTTTAATCCAATGAAAAATAGTGAATAAATCTCAGGTAATAACATTAATATTTAATGAACATCCTTTTTTAAAATATTTCTACATCAAATTTACTTGTTATACATATGTAAGGTACAACTGTGTAAATATTTTGTATTTCATTATGTATTATTCATGGTACAATTATTAATTTTTTCAATTATATTCTTTTTAGAATGTATATTATATAAGAGATATTATTCCCCTTTTGATTCTATGATTTTAATTATAAAGTTTATGATCTTGGATTATCGGAAGAATATTTATGTTGTAAAAAATACATAATTTCATAGAATATTTTTTAAAATAATAAATTTCTATTATAAATCCATATAAATAAACATTCACCAAAAAGGATTTTTTTTTAATTTATCGATTAATTAGTGAAAAAATAATGAAAATTTATAAAACATTAGAAGGTATCACATTCCCCATTCCATGAATAATTTATTTGTCAATAAAAAAATATAAATTAAAATTAAAAAGTAATTTAAATATTTATCCAAGGAAAAATATCACCAATTTTTTCAATAATATAATAGATTTTTTGAAAAATATAACATTTCAACATACTTATTCTTTATAGGTAACCACTAATCATGCTCAAATAAATAATTTACACAATAATTCAACACCCAATAACATATTACCACACAATTATTCGTAAGTCATTGATATCCATATTGTGATCTACCGTTAAATTTTTTTTTACATAACATTATTGAAATATATAAAGTTAGAGTTGTTATTTTAATAAATTTCATTGAACTATATATGTTCTTACATAATATTCCAATCTCTATAATTTAAATTTTAATACATACACATAAATAAAAATTTCTAATGAATATTTTAATTACACTGAATCTTATGGTTGTATTTTCATGATGTACAAAATGATGATTACAGATTACTAAAAGGCCTAAATATTAATTCATTTCACCTGAAGTACTATAAAAATCATTGAAATCAACTACTCATTCTATCCATATATTGTAATCAACCACTAATAACATCATTCTCTCTTAATAATTAACTGTTTTATCTTTCACGAAAAATGTTGTAAATTTTCATCCTAAATTTCCCTTATATATTCTTTTAAATTTTCATTAGCAAGATTCCAATGGAATTTTTTTATTCCATATGAAATTAAAAAAATTATTTAATTAAATCTATGAGAAAATTTTTTATAAGGAGATCAATGGTTATATTGGATACTTCATGTGAATGACCATGATAGAATCTATTGCATCAATTTTTAATACAAAATAAAATATTAACCACCCAAAAATATTTAAAATAATCATGGAATAATGACCTAAAATTATAATAGAAAATTCTCATAAATCAATATCATCAGGAAGTCCATGATTGATTGGTAACCATCATAAAATATAGTGGAAATTCATTGAATTATACCCAATGATATTGGTATAATTGATATATTAGCATTGAATGTAGCTCTATATTATTGTATTAAATATATACTATATTAATGAAATAGATAATATAGTATTTTTTTATAAAGTTAAAACAATCATAAGTAAATGGAATCAATCAAATAAATATAGATTTAATGGTCTTCGTGACATTCCATGATTAATTTTAATTTTCTATTACTGATTCATATATTAACAATCACTTAGGACATATGATATTATATAAAAAATATCTACAATTTCATCTAATACCATTCATCAATGGGGTTTTTGAAAATAATAAAACCACACATCATATTAAATTTATATATCCATAAATGATTATAATCATATAACAATTAATATCATGGAAAACTCAGTTCAAAATACATTTCATATTTCCATAAAAATGAGTATATTGGTAACATTAAATGAATTCAACTTGAACTATTTTTTAATATATTATTTTATTAAAAATGTAATTTTAAGAATTGGTTTCCATATAAAAATTTATATTAATGATTTTAATTTATTAAAATAGATAATCTCTAGAATCAATCCCTACACAATACAAAATATAAATTGGTTACATCCCGGTTTGAAATCAAGGAAGGTTATTGGAATTAAAATATGTTAACTAAAATAAATATAAGAAATCCTCAAGAGTGTGTTGAGAAAACATAACACTAATTTATAAAAAATATCAAATTCGTTTTATTGGTTGAATTATTTGATTTTTTTACTTTTGATATAAGTAGTGTGTGTGCATAAATTTCAAAATATGAACATGAGATCATAGAATGTGTAATGAATATATCATAGTAACATAGTGATGCATATATGATGATCTTAATATTCCATGTATAATTAAAAATACAATGATATAAATATATATGAAACCCAAATAAAATAGGAATATATAAAAGGCTAAAAATAATAAGAGAAAATGATTGATCTTGTATAATAAAATATTTTTCAAGGGAGGAAATCACTATGAATCATTGGTAGATTAAACCAAATCTTACATGTACTGGAATTCATGTAGTTTTACTCCAATGGGTTCCTCAAATGACTCTATGTTTTTTCTGGGATTATTGAACCAATAATTTTTATAGCTAGATGTTTCTCACTGGAAAAGTAAATTGTGAAATGATATGTGGTTTCTCAGGTTGTTCAAGAAATATTCATAATTGGTAGGTCCTAAACCAAAGTAGTCGATAAATTATTCCACCAAATTGTAATGATTTATTGTGGTCTAAGACATATCCTTATTATGTTAAATTCTAATTTAATTAGTAAATTGTTTAATAGTGTATCTTATTGTGCTCACTACCAGATCACTGGGGGTAAATGCTACATGTTATCAATTACATCATAAGTCTCTATAATCATTTGGGGCATTGTTTATAGAGGTGATGTATCATTTAATGGAACATAAAGTTATGTATTAGTGACTTGGTTTTATTCCTTCCTATAGACCATATTTTTTATGTTCTCATTTGGCCTCCACATCTATTATCATATCAAGATGATTATAGGTGATATGTACCAATAGAAGAGTATTACCATAGTAAGTATGATTGATCAGGGGTGAACTAATATAAATGATCGAGGTTGATAATTGTTAAGGACCATTATTATATGTGTGAATTTCTATAGATATAATCTATTTAGATTAATATTAATGATAAGATATAATCAGATTATGAGAATTTACTGGCTCCAATAATTAATGGAATAGTAACCATAGAACATAGTAAAAGTATTATATAGAAAATAATAAATAGAATGATGTATTTAATATAATTAACCCACTACTATGGAAAAATGGAATGTAGTGATACCATTATGGATGTAGTGAATTTCTGTCCACATAGTATTTTATAGGCTAGCATTGAAGTATGGATAGTCAAGGAGCAGTTCTATGTTTCCTCCTCGAAGTTTTAAATATTCATACTCATTAACCCAATAAAATCATATCCTTTATTTCAACAAAAATAACACCATGTCTCTTAATAGACGACAAATATGGTGAAGTCTCATCATTGATGATATATTAATTTGAGAGGTAAAATTATTTATATTCATTACTATATGTGTTAAAAAATTAATGTTAATTGCACATTTGGATTTGAATAATTATTACTAATAAATGTGGGAAACAATACCAGATATATTTATGGATAGAGCACATATATAAATATTCTAGAAAAATGTAACATCATATTGGGTTTTAGAAAATATTGATTCCACTATTCCAATACATGTATATTTAATTTCCTATCGGATTTTATTCATTATGGTATTCTAAAATTAGGATCATTTATTTTATAGATTTTTTTACATATGTGATATTATTAATGGAAAATAATCAATGGTGTTCAATATTTTGATTTATACCATACAAGAAGTGTTCATACATTTGGTTCTGCAAAAAATCATGCAAAGAAAGTCCTATAAAAAAAATATATCCATTCTAGGTTAATAAAAAAAGTATCATTTATAATTCAAAATTATAATGTGTAATCTCTATTTTAGGAAGAAATATGAAAGAAAAATCATTGTATGGATCCAACCAGTCTTAATGAGTCTTCAAATAAATTGTTTTTCCTCAGTGTATCCATGACGAACATGAAAATATTTATATTCCCATTAATTTGAATGTCATTATTTGTATTCATTCAAGTCACATTAATATAATATATTCCAATCTTATATTAGTTTATAAGAACTATGAACGAAATGTAGTGATTTATTTTTGGATGGGTGGAATTGGTACTTTGAGATGAATAAGAAGAAAATTAGAAAATACATTTTGAGTTTATAGAAGGTTATAAGAATCAGTATTTGATATGATATGAGAGTATGTATGTTTATATGAAACATGATTTTTTAATTTTCAATTATGTTAAAGTGTATAAACATGATTATTAGTCTTCTAGGTATTTGACATCAGATTTTTTGTCAAATAGATTTTTCAATGATTAAATTATAGAGTGGAAATAAATATAAAGAATATGTAATGACTCAAACATTTTTCAATGAAAATTCATCGTGATCTAATTAGATGTATTATTATGAAAAATGGTTATATAAAGTTTGCGCTTTTTTGGTTTTATGTTTCTGGATTTTAAAATACTATAATGAATTGTGGCCATTTCTGATATAGCCATTGAAAAGTGATCACATGATTAGTATAAATAAAGGTCTTTAGCAAATCAAATTTACCCAGAAAAAGGAAGCGATGGCCTCATATAGTATACTTTCCCCGTACGAAGTCCATTTGTCAATGCAGAGAAATGAGGTGGCGTCATTGGGCATCACTCTTTACCAATCCCAAGTCGAGTTTGAATATGTTAAGCTCAAGTATAACCACCTACAGGAGAAGGGGAAGTTAATAGAGATTACCACTTGAGAGATGTTATCCAAGCCAACCCAAGAGATTGTCACCATTTCTCACCTTACCAATAGGTTTTATGCGGGTGTTTTAAAGAGTTATGTAACAAGACCATAGAACTCTGATTATGTGAATTATTTCTGTAAATAATAACAAATACAAATTCATTTTATTATTGTTACTTTTGTTATAGTTTTTAAAGCGCAAATCATAATTTAGTTAATATTCAACTAAGAAATATTTTTTGATGAATTATTGTATTTTTAAATTAAATAACCTTTAAATAAATTATTATTATTATTATTATTATTATTATTAAATTTATTTTCATTAAATTTAAATGATCATATAATTTTATAAATGCAAATGCAAATTTTTATTTTGGTTTGAAGGATGTCTTTGTGAAAACCCCAAAATTTTCAATAAATGTCAATTTTTATTTTAAATGTAAAAATTCACATATTTAGAAAAAAATTTTAGAAAAAATGAATACTATTTTTTGAATCATGATGTCAAAATTATCCAACGGTGATATTTTCATAATTTTATGAGACATTCTATATTTTGGGTAAAAATTAAATATCATTTATATATATGATGTGTTTTATGACATCATAATGACTCAATAGTTATGTAATAAAATAATATAAACATTATGTTTGGCTAAAATAAGTTTTTCCATTAAATAATATTATTTTAGTTTAGTTTTATTTATTTTACAATTCTTTAGTGGACCCTTCATGTATTATAATACATTTTAGCTTTTTAAATTGATTTACATGAGAGTGTGACTCATATCCACATAAGAAACCCTATTATTTTAAAAGATTCTGCCATTGGAATTATAAAATATTGTTTTCTAATACACTGTGGAAAAAACAATTTGAAAAAAACGTGGGATTTTTGGTTTTTATTAGTTTAATGTGAGATGTCTCAAACCAAAATAATAATGAATTCCTTCTCCTTTCCAATATAAACCCACCTAAGAACCCGCTTCCTCATTACTAAAATCCTTCAAAGTTTGAATTACATCTTCCCTCCGCTCTCTAAAATACTCCCAAGGCTCACCATGCTCCCATGAAGCCTCTCTTAAGCCCCACCCAAGCCTTTGGGATCATACTTCCAAGTAAGGGATTCTCAGTTTCCTTATTTATGTCCATGTTTACTTATACTGTTATGACATTTTAATTTCAATTATAAATGTTGTGGTATAATTTCACACCTCCGTCATAATTTCATCTTTATTTTTTAATATTGAGATATTCCATTTCTCTCTTATTAATTCCTCCCATATACACCCATTACCATGCCAAAATTCCTTAAGGAATTTCTCTCTCCTCATCTACATTCAAGCAATTATATTGTTTTATGTATCTAAATTCTATTACATTTTCTGGGAAATGTGTATCTATGACACCACTGTACATTCCATTTAATTTACATATGATTATACACCCATTTGTCTCTCATCAACCATTTTTATGAATTATTTTATGACACCATTATGCTGCCGAAATTTCTCCGCATTTTTTTAAGCCAAGATCATTGTGTAGTGAATACCATACCCATGTATCTATCAAGGGTATTCCCCTTTATGCACATATTCATATTGATGGTAATTTCATGTATTTATTCCAAAATCCATAGTCGTTTAATAACTTATTATGTTGATTGATTCCAATTTATATGATCCGTGTGGAACACTTTTGTATGAAATGAAATGTTTAAGAAGGGTGTGGCCTAATAGCGCTCCAATACATATGGTAAAGATTAGTACCATGATACCTCAAGTACAATAATGATTTATTCATTGTAATTCAAGTGCAGTGAGTATTTACTCATGGTAATTCTTGTGCAATGAGGATTTAATCTTGCTCCATGTGCAACGAGCCTTGGCTCATGCTAATTCCATGTTAAATGTTGTTGCCACATTTCCATGTTTTGATAATCATTATATATCAGGCCTTTATGTTTATGTTTCTATTGTGGTCCATTGATATGGATATTGACTAACATGTATTTTAACATTCTTAGTATGCTTTTTTTACTCCCTTACTGGGTTTTATATCTCACCCTTTTCTTAAGCATGTCCGGAGGTTATCACATTCAATGCTATGTTTGAGGGAATGTAGTTTTCATGTGAAGGATGATTTCAATAAGATGTATTGTTTCAGGTTTTTATTTTTTATGTAATGTTCCTAAGGCACAAAGACACTAGACCTCTCGATCTTCTATGTTGTATCAACTGAATGTTTTATAGAATATATTATATTACGTGTGTAATAAAGAGTAGGGTTGTCATAGTTGGCATCAAAGGATAGGTTTAGTTATTCTTGGGATTAAGATTAGAAAACCCCAGTGAATCCTTAAAGAAAAGAATATGTATAATAAAAATATTCCTATATTTTGGTGGGTATTTAGTAAGTGGTTTATCAAGAAAATTCATTCCTGTCTGGATACGAGTAGGTAGAGGTGACTCAGGAACATATGTACCAAGGGGTGAAAACCCTGACAAGGAGTTTTAGGCTTGTCCTTATGTATCCTGGTACATGACAATGGGCCTTGCTGCACTCTTGGATATGAAACCCTTGGGGGATATGCTTTGGTAAATTCACACACGTAGTATGAACTATTGTTAAGGAATTAAAAAAAATTCCCTTTTAATATATGCTATAAAGTGGATCATGGATAACATAGATTGAATCTTATAGATTCATAAGTTAAGGAAATAAAACTATTTTATAAGTAATCCATTTTTTTCTTTGGATTCCCCATTACATATTTAACTTTTATTGATACTCATCTCTAAGTATATATTGGATATAGTATAACTAGAATCAATATGTAAAAGGTAGGGTTGTCGACCATGGTTCTATGCATTCTTTTATATCCCAAAAATATTGTAGATCAATCCTAACACCATAATAAATCATGTTAGTAAAGATGTTGGAGAGTACAGAAATTGGGAAATCATTTCATCCCTTGAATATAACTCCTCCCCAGTCACAATATGTGGATTTAACTTTCCAGCAAACCATTACATACTCCCTCTAGTGGAATTTGATGCAATTATTTGAAAGAATTGGCTTTCCATATATATAACCAATACAAATTTCTGTGAGGGGATATCACTCTTCATGTGGTGAATCGACCCTCGATTCTATATAAGTGCATGGAGGAAGATGAATCTTCTTTACCACTATCATCTCAAGCATGGATAATACTTCCCTATGAACAAAAGTCCCTAGCTCAGTTGATTGATTCTAAAGAGGCAACCATCCTTCAAGACATGCCTATTGTGAGGGAATTTAATTATGTGTTCCTGAGGAATTTCATATTCTTCCTCCTAGAAGAGATGTTGAATTTTCAATTGACCTTATATATGGGGTGTTTCAAATAACCAATACTCCGTATAGAATGGTTTTTGTGGGGATTGAGGATCTAAAGAAAAATCTACATGAAAATTTGGATAAAGGGTTTATACACCCAGGTGCTTCACCATGGGGTGCAGCAGTCCATTTCCTCAAAAAGAATGATGGGTCAATGCTCGTTTGTATAGATTATCAAGATCGTAATAGAATCCTGATAAATAACAAATATCCTTTCAGATGAATTGATGACTTGTTTGATCAGCTATGTGGAGCACAATACTTCTCCATGGTAGATATTCAGTTAGGATATTATCAAGTATAAGTGAAGAAGGAATATACCCCAAGACTAATTTTCATTAAACGTACGAGCACTATGAATTCATAGAAATTCCTTTCAGACTCACTAATGATCCATCAATATTCATGTACATGATGAATAGTGTCTTTAGAGATTACCTCGACAAATTTATGTTAGTCTTCATATATGATATTCTAATATACTCTAAAATGAAGGGGGATCTTGAAGAGAATATAAGAACTGTACTAGAGACCTTATGAAAGGATAAGATCTATGAAAATTACAACATGTGTGTGTTTTGGTTGAAGGAGGTATCATTCTTGGTCTATATAATCACAAGAAATGGGATATCCATGGATCCCTACTAGATAACTACAATTTATGGATGGACAAGTCTAACATCCGTAATGGATATATGTAGCTTCTTGGGGTTAGCTTGATATTATCGTGGATTTGTGAGAAATTTCTCATGATTGTCAAACACTCTTACATAGATCACTAAGAAGGGATTAATGTTTTCTTGGAGTGATGAATTATGAGAGTGCTTCAAGGAGTTGAAAAGGAGACTTATCACTATTCTCGTGCTCACATTACCCAGAACTGGAGAACTTTTTGGGGTATTTAGTGATGCTTCGAAGGATGGCATGGGTTTTCTGTCGATGCAGAATGATAAAGTGATAGCCCACTCTTCAAGGCAGCTGAAACTCCATGATCAATAATATTGAATGCATGATCTGAATTTGGAGGCTGTGATATTTGCATTTAAAATGTGGAGGAATTAACTCTTTGGGGAGAAGTTTGGGATATATACTGATCACAAGGTTTTAAAATATATATTCACAAAAAAATAGCTTAATATGTACCAAAATAGATGGATTAATCTCATCAAGGATTATGAATTCTCAATCAACTACCATTTAGGTAAGGTAAACAATGTGGCATATAATCTAAGTAGAAAGGATCCTGCATCATTATCAATAATGAGAATTAAAAAGTATCCAATATTCTTAGATTTTATGTGGATGGAAATGGGAATCATTAAGGGAGGAACATAATCAATCCTTTTTCAGAGGATTTCTCAGCTGTTTCTCTTGGAGAAAACAATAATATGATTAATGAAAGGATTAGGAAATTCTAAAAAGGGTGGAAGCTATCAGAAATGATAAATCCTCAGAGTTTGTGGTTGAAAAGGATGGAATGGTGAGATTTTGGTAAACTTTATGTATACCATATGATCCATAGATAATGAAGCAGCTTCCGAATGATGCACATAGCTCATCCATCTCTATTGAACTGAGGAGCACAAACATGTATCAAGATATCCAAGAAAAATTTTTTCAGGACAATATGATGAAGGAGATCATTAAGTATACAGAAAAGTTCATGGTGTGTCAGTAAGTGAAGGTAGAGAGGCAGAAGTCTAAGGGGATGATGCAACCATTTCCCATACCAGCATAGAGATGGGAGAACATCACCCTGGACTTCGTCATCAGAATTTTGAAGAAATCCAAAGTCAACAATGAAATCTGGGTTGTTGTGGATCATCTTACAATGTCATCACACTTCATTGAAATTATAAAGGGTTAATATTTGGATCTACTGGCACAGATATACAATATAGATGTGGTTAGGATACATGGTGTACTAATATCAATTGTATAAGATCGAGATCCATGATTCAGCTCTATGTTTTGGAAGAGTCTTCAATATGCTCTGGATATATATCTGAACTTTAGTATGTCATATCATCCTCAAACTAATGTCCAATACGAGTGGACTATCGAAACACTTGAGGACATGTTGATATCATTCTCAGTGGACTTCAAAGGAGTATGGGATCAATATCTTATTCTGGTTGAGTTCTATTAGAATAATAGTTTCCACACAAGCATCTGAATGGAAACATATAAATACCTTTATTGGAAAAGGTGTTGAACACTGGGGTGTTGGGATGATGTTGGTGAGAATAAGCTTCTTGGACCTGCAATGGTTGAGGAAATATTGGAGAAGGTGAAAACCATTCAGTAGCATATTATGGAAGCCCAAAGTGGATAGAAGAGTTTTGCAGATAATCGTCAGTGAAACCTTGAGTTCAAATTTGGAGACATGGTATTTCTACATATATATTCTTGGAATATGGTCATGCGGTTTGAAAAGAAATGGAAGTTATGTCCTATGTACATCGGCCCTTTTGATATTCTTGATCGTGTTAGGGCTGTAGCCTATCGACTATCACTTCAACCTACCATGGACAAAGTACGTGATGTCTTTCATGTATCCCTCTTATGGATGTAAATTCCATCCCCTTCACATATACTCTCTTCAGAGGTAGTACAATTTGAGGATGATCTTTTTAGGAGGATAAACTAGTGAAGATATTATATCATAGAGAAAATGTTCTATGAAATAAGAAAATGTATGTCATCAAGGTGTTGTGGCACAACAAGTAGTTTGAAGAGGCAATGTGGGAATCAGCAGAAGTGATGAAGCAGCATTACATGCATCTGTTTTAGAGCGGGAAAAGGAATGTTCGAGGACAAAATTTCTTATGGGGGATTATTGTAACCACCAAAACGTTTATCAATGAAAATTTGTATTGATCTAATTTAATGTATTATTATGAGAAATTGTTATATAATTTATACACTTCCCTGGTTTAATGTTTTTGTATTTTAAAATACCATTATGAATTTTGACCGTTTCTAATATATACATTGAATAGTGATCACCAGATTAGTATAAATATAGGACTTTAACAAATCCAATTTATTCAGAAAAAGTAAGTGATGGCCTCATTTAGTAGACATTCCTCATACGAATCCCATATGTCAGTCATAGAAAGGAGGTCGTGACATTGGGATTTTCTCTTGACCGATCTCATGATGAGGTTGAATATGTTAAGCTCGAGCGGAACTGCCTACAAGATAAGTAGAAGTTGATAAAGCTACCACTCGAGCGATGTTATCTGAGCCACCCCAAGAGTCTTTCACCATCACACACTATACCCTAAGTTATTATTCAGGTTTTGAAGGGGATATGTAACAATAACTTAGCACTATGATTATGTTCATTTTTTTGGTATACAAAAATGAATATACATTCATTTTATTATTGTTACTTTGTAAATATTTTTTAATTCCCAAATAGTATTTTTAGTTAATATTCAACTAAGAAATATATTTTATAGAATTAATTGAATTTTTAATTAAATAATATTTTATTATTTTATTATTATTATTATTAAATTCTTTATTTTGAAATATAAATGATCGTATAATTTTATGAATCCAATTGTAATTTTTTATTAATGTTTGAAAGCTCTCTTTGTCAAAACCCATGAATTTTTAGTAAATGTAATTTTTTATTTTAAAAGTTAAAATTCACATATTTAGAAAATTATTTTGAAATAATGAATTCAATTTTTGGAATTATAATGTCAAAATTATCCAATGGTGAATTTTTCATAATTTTTCCAGACAACCAAATTTTTAGGTAAAAATAAAATACCTTTAAAATATATAATGTGTTTTATGACATTATAATGACCCAAAAGTTATGTATTAAAATACTCTAAACATTATTATCAGCCAATTAATGTTTTACAAATAAAATAATTTTATTTTAGTTTGGTTTTATTTATTTTACAATTCTTTAGTGGACCCTTCAAGACTTATTAAACATTTCAGCTTTTTAAATTGATTTCCTTGAGAGCATGACTCACATCAACATAAGAAACACTTTTATATTAATAAGTTAGGCCATTGGCCCTATAAAATTTTGTATTCCACTACCCTTTGGAAACATCAATGGGAAAAAGCCATGTGCTGGATTATGGTTTTGATTACTTTAATGTGAGATGTCCCAAACCTAATTAATAAAGAATTCCCTCTCCTTTACTATATAAATCCACCCAAGATCCCACTTCCTCCTCACTCAAAGCCTTTGGAGTCCGATGAAACAGATCCCTCCTCTCTCTATAATCCCCCAAGGTGCCCCAATCTCCCCTTATGCTTTTCTAAAGTCCCTCCCAATCCTTTGGTATCACACTTACAAGTAAGGGATCTTACATATCTTATTTATGTCCATTTTTCCTTATATTGTTATGTCGTTTAATGAATTACAAAGGTTAGGGTATGATTTAGTACCCCCCATACTACTATCTTCATATTTGAATAATAAGATATCCCCTTTCTCTCTCATTAATGCATCACATGTAAACCTGTTACCATGACGAAATTCCATAAGCAATTTATTTCTCCTCATTTACATTGAAGCAATTATATTGTATTATGTATATAAATTACATTACATTTGTTGGGAGATGTATATATATGATCTCCTTACCATCAATTTTATATACATATTATGAGACACCCATTTCTCTCTCATCAAGTATTTTTATGAATTCTTATGTCACACAATTATGCTTCGAAAATTATACCATGTTTTTAAGCCAAGATCACTGTGTTGTGAATACCATACCCATGTATCTATCAAGGGTATTCATATTTATTCACAAATACATATTAAATGGAAAATTAATGCATTTATACCACATTACTTAATCATGGAATAACTTATTATATTGATTGATTCCATGTTATACGATCCATGTGGAATACATATGCATGAAATGAAATGTTTAAGAAGGGTGAAAATTAATAGAACTCCAATACATTGGGTAAAGATTAATATCATGATACGTCAGGTAAAATAATGATTTAATCATGATAATTCAAGTGAAATTTGGATTTACTCATGCAAATTAAAGTCTAATGAGGGTTTACTCATGGTTTACGTGCAATGAGCCTAGGATCATGCTAATTCCATGTAATGTGTTGTTGCCCCATTTCCATGTTATGATAGTCATGCTATATCATGCCTTAATGTTTATGTTTCTATTGTGCTAAATTGATATTCCTATTAAATAACATGTATTATAATATTCATGTTATGCTTTGTTTACTCCATTACTGGGCTTTATAGCTCACCCTCTTCTTATGCATGTCCTCCAGTTATCCCATGAAATGCTAAGTATGAATGAATATAGTAGTCATGTAAATGTAGTTTTCAATAAGATTTTGCATTTTATGTTTTATGTTATCATGTGATGTTATTAATACCCAAAGATACTAGACCCCTCAATATTCTATGTTGTAGAAAGTGATGATTTTAAGTAATAAATTGTGTTATGTGTATAATAATGAGCATGTTTTTCATAGAATATATTTAAATGTGTGTTTGGGAGAATAATTTAAATGATATGTTAGTTTCAATAGTGATTTCTTAATTTCAGGAATGAAAAATGAAATGGAAGAATTGGATTGTCGGATAAGAGTGGAGAAGTGGATGAAATTACTCAATATAATATTAGGAAGGAATATAATTACTGTAAAATATTATGAAATACATATTGAATCAGTATGAGTTCTAGATATGATAATTTTAGAAGAGATTAATTCAAATGAACATTTTTTAATTAGTGTTTCAATGGAAATTATTTAAAAATATTATCCTGACACAATATTCTCTTCATGGAGTTAATATTAGTAATAATGTCTAATTTGTTTTCACTCAGAAGCATCATGTATCTCGAGTATTTGATCAAAGGGATGATACACTGAGTAACCACCCTCTAATATTTATCATATGTCATCAATCATGATATTTTCCTGATTCATTAGGCTTACAATATGAAACCTATAATTTCTATTGAAATACTCATATGATGAATAACTATACACTCCACTGTAGTCCTAGAATGAATTAATTTTAGATTATTGAATAATGTCTTATGGGTTTTAATTTTTAATGATTTTAAACGTAAAAATGATATAATTATCACTATTTCATTATGTTCAATAATTATTGAATATTATATGTTACATTGTTTTGTACCATGTTTCCTAACAACATAACATTTTTGGAATATTTTAGATGCTATATATCCTATTTCCTTCAATATTAATTACCATTATAATGATATTGTAATTTTTAGGGTTCGTGAAAGGATGTATCAAAGTGTATACTATAGTCCCCACTCAACTAAAACTCATATCACAGTCTATATATTTAATTACAAAAAGAAATTTAATTGAGGTTCCTTTTTATCTTTTTAATTATTTAATGCCAATATATAAACATTCAATTTATTGTTTATCCAGGATAAAGGGAGAGAATGTATCCACCGTGGATTTAATATATAAATACTTATTTTAAGTTACCATTCAAATGAAAAGATTTTGTATGATATCATTGGATCAATAATCCTCCACATGGACTGATATCGAGTATCATGGATAGTAAAAACCAAAAAGCTATAATATAAATGAAAAATTTGGACAAATAAAAAAACTACTCCATTTATCTTAGTGTATATGATTAGTGAACGATGAGATAGTCTTTCCACTTTATGATTATTTACTTATATATATTTTGATTCTCATTATCTAGCATTAAAATCTATTAAAATTTACAAATCTATTTAAACCTCTTCTTCCAAACCAAATATTGGTATATATTGACTATTTTTATAATCCAATATGAGAGTTCATATTTTTCCACCAAAAATGATTTGTAATTTAATATATGTGTCTAAATTGAGCCAAAATATTGGTGTACTAGTGTATCAATTCTTCCTTAAAATTAATCACAATACATATTAATAGAAACCCAAAATCTTTACATTACAACATGATTAATATTTTTTTATTCTGATAGATGAATAACACTACCTCCAAAATATATATTTTTTGAGAATGTGGGATAATGTCCCACCGAACTCAATATATTAAAAACAATATCCACAATAGAAACTAAAGAAATTTGTTCCTGATGCACCAAATCATGTATGAGGATTTAATAACATACAAAATAAACTATTTTCAAAGAAATTGATATCAAAATTAGCTATGGGATATTATTTTTCCTTAACATATAGACATCTAAACACATTATATAATCTCACTAATTTTAAATTTTTTTGGAATGTGGTACTGAAGGGTAACTTAAATTTAATATTCACAAAAAATATTTATACTTTAATAATTTTTTTTTGTATCATATCATAATTAGTTTGATCATTTCATGTTAGTGGAAATCAAACACCACATCATATTAATTATCTTTCTTATTTAGGAAGAGTGGGACAAAATACTCGTGTTTTTTAATAATATATACATGTTTTTACCAAGGATATGGTTTCTTATAGTAGGTGACAAATGACCAAATATAATAAAACATTACAAAGCATATTTATTTATTAATAACCAAATTAATTATTCTCTACACTAAAAATTTAATTTTTTCTATTGCAATATTATCTTGTATTGGATGAAAACATTTTGTTGTTGATTAATTGTGAGGTGTGGAAAATATTTCCCTATAAGAATGTTGTGGAAATATTAAAAATACAATTACTTTGAAAAAAATATGCACAATATAAATTCTTATTTGATAAATCATATTCAATGTTTGTACCGTCCATTGTTACCACTTTTTTTAGTTGAATACTTATAAATGATCACACACCAATATTTAAAATCACATTTCATAAATAAAAGATACGATAAATTCTCAATTTAAAATGATCAATATATTCAATTAGGGATTATCGATATTTTAATAAAATAAATAACTCATGGTGGGGTTATCAATGTATAAAATAACAATTATAGACCATAACATATGGTTTACAATTTTTGAAATTAGTAACTACAAGTAGACATACTATCTCAATAGGATTGTAGTGAATTTCGACACTATAGATATTTTCTCATGAACAATAAATAATATTAATGATATGGTAATCTTGTTATATCATAGTTGATCCAACAATGAAATCACATGTGTTCTCAATGATTTAAATGGGCATCCTTGTTCATGCGGATCAATATCTAGGTTTCCACAATGTTTAACATTTGTTTTCTATGGAAACATTAAATATTTATACAATACAAAATTGAAAAAAACATAATTGAAGAATATTCAAATAGTGGTGTATTAAAATCTCAAACATCATAAATAAATCTAAATAAACAGTTTCATAAAATACTCCATGTCCAAAGAAGCATCGAATTAATAAAACTATAATTGGATTATGTAATTAAAATATAACATTACCCTTGATTGATCATTATCCAGGAAGTCTTATGATATTCAATTACCAATTAAAATAAATTCAAGAACCATGATTTTAAAATATTAAAATTTTAGAGATGAAAATGTTTACATACAACACTTGATAAAAAATTTATATTTATATATGATTACCTCATAATATCATCCATAAGCTATATTTGTATTAAGTAAATGTTCAAATTTAATCGTTATAAATTTCATGAAATTTATGTTTCATGCACATTTAAATTGGAATTATTGTAGTACACAATGGAAATGAAATGTTTTGATATGTGTTGGATACATATGGTCGTGTAAAAGTTTTCTTTTTTCATATTTTTGAATATATAATTATAATATTGTAATTTAAATTTCCACTAAAAAATAAATTAAACTATTAGATAGATATATATTTATGTATTTTTTAACTAAATATTTTTATAAATTATTCTTTCCATAATTTTTTTTCTTCCATTAATCATCCCCCATTCCACATCCAATGAATACTGATTTTGGACGGATATCATCATCATCATTATTGATTATGGTCGTATGTCCAATTTTTGTAATGTCATTTAACAAAATCGACCATTCACTATATTATATTGAAATAAAAATTCATGTATTAAGGATTTTAATAACATCATTTTTTACTACATCCAATTTTGAGAGTGTAAACATACTCAATGGTTGCAAAAATGTTTAGCTTAACTCTTCCTACAATACATATTATATTGAAATGGTGTCCATAATTACTTTTTTATAGGAATTCTCTAAAAATATAATATTTTATCTTCTTTGCTACATGAATAAAATTTTCTACTTCATCCATTATAAAATACAAAATAATACTCACACATCTATTATCTTCTACACTTTAGAATGAGTTACACTGTGTACTCAATAGTGTCATTGGCTTAACCATTAGTGGATATAGAATTGAAGGGCCTTTTTTAACATATGAATCCCATGGTATATTCAGTAAAACAATTATAGTTTCACACACATATATATAAATTTCATAATAAATTTCATCTTAATGTATATAACTCCATCTTTGAGTTTGATCATATTTTTTCAATATTCGTTTCATAAACATGTGATTCAAGGAATCTCCTAAATTGATGAGATACAATGGTATTATATTTACACAATTTAATGCTTCAAAATACTTCTGAAATTGAAAGTGACTTTCTCATCACATTCATGGATAATCGACCTTTGATATTTCTCAGTGATTTTACAAATTCCAAGAAGGGACTCCCATGAATAATGCATATTCAAATGTAAATTAATTCTCATTGATACAATTATATATCAAACAAAGAATTTTATGCCCATGACTATAAAACATTAAATAAATTTTTAGAGATATTTCACTAAATAATTAGCAAGTCATAGTGGTACTCATTTTTATACAACCTCAATAAATATAAAATTTAAAGATAGATTTATGGAAATGATATTTTCATTTACTCCTAGATCAGATACTAGCATATAAAATATGCATGGATATATTATAAATGAGATAAATATATCCATATATCTTATCTCATGATATGGATCATTTATTGAACACCTATTGTCCAATCTAAATTAAATACAAAACCTTGATTCCCCCATAATTTAAACATAGATGGATTTTATATTTGGTAATTACTTTATGAATGAACCTGTAAAATGGATTTATTGAAATTGATTGTGAAATTAACATTTATAATGATTTATAGAAATACCATATAATTTAATTCAGATCAAACATTATCCATCATCTCCAAGAATGGTAGAGGGTGTACTGTGAGGTTCTATCTTTTTTCATTTATACTTATTTATTCATTGTGTGTCTTTTCTATTTTTTTTATTTTTACCCTTGATAATTTTATAATATTTTTTTTCTTATTTTTACCCTTTTTATTCATCATATTTTTTCCTATTATATTCTATGTCACATAAAAGAATAATTTCCCTGAATTAAAACACTCTTTATTATTATGGTCAATGCCAAATGTTAATGTATAATGTAATTCATCTGATAGAATTTGTATTAATATTTAATTATGAATTTACTAATTTTAAAATTTAGATTTCTGATTCACCTATATATTTTTATTTCTTATCATCTGTTAAGGATACTTCTAAATATAATATTAAATATTATTCGAGAGAGATTGTGTTTTCAATTGGGATATTTTATTTGACTACTAGTACTACTGAGGAAAAATAAATAATTGGTGATGAGGTGGAAAGGGGTATTATGTCCTACAGTTTTTACACAATTTTTTAAAAATGGATGACTACTATTTCTAATAATATTATTTAAATATTTTTGAATAAGAATAAAATTTCAATATGAGTTTTTTTACCTTATATGCGTTCATTTTTAACTAAATTATATTCATTTTTAGGGTTAACAATTCATCCAAAGTTAACCATATTTATTGGTAGGAATGAGGGAATACACACATCCTAGAATAATGATATTCGAATGTGAGTTGTTCTTATTGATATGATTTAGAAAGTGACATAATATTTTCAATGTTCTAGAGAATATTCATCAAGGATTTTACTTGAGGATATAATATATTATTATAATTAAATAATTGAATTCAAATTCATCGAATAATTATTCAAAATATAGGTTTTTTAGAAATTTTTTTATGTATTTGATATGTATCTCATAGAACATTTAATCTTTTCATTGGGATTATATCAGTAACTGTATATTCAATCATGTGTCAATCTATATAAAAATTATTATAATGAAATGATTTCAGATAAACCCAAACATGAATAACATTTTGTGATAAATTATTTTGATTCTACTTGATTCTATTAGACACCTCAAATTTGGTTTCCCCATTGATCACGAAAACATCATGTATATAACATAGAATGATCTATATTTAGGCTGGAGGATAATATTATTATATGAACTAATTCACCACGTCACCCTAGAGTCCAATATGTCCTCCCAGATATATTTCCAACTTTTCTACCTCCCTACCAAGTATATATTATTTAAAAACACTAAACATTATGTTATTTAATGTAACATCATGGATAAAAAAGGTACAGTAATTTTAATTTTTATTAGCATATTTTTGGGTTAGGAGGGAATATATTTGGTTTTTGAAATGTCCCTAAAATTCCGTATAATTTTTTTATATGGAATTATTTCAAGACCACAAAATCTAATGGCACGTAATTCCGAGGCTCAGAGTGCCCTGAACAATCCATTGGAAGTTGTTAAGATTGAAATAGTGTGTGCTTAGTTTTACAGAAAAAGTGGAAATAACTCTTAAACCAGTTTCCAGTTCAGATAATTGGGGGCACAGTTTCATTCAGAATGACAAGTTTACCGTAGGCGCGACTTATGTTTTGTCAATGTAGGCCACTGGTGAGAAATCACGAAAATGGAATAACCGTAAAAACATAATTAAATAAAATTATTTTATTTTTAAAATGATTATAAATCATGAATGGTGAATCAGATTTAAAATCTGAGACCAATGTTGAACTCGTGAGGGATCTCTTTCCTTAGGCAGGTCCTAACATTGGGCAGTGCGGGCAAACAATGGTTGTTAGTTTTTGGCTACCAATAAAATAATAATGTAACAATTATTATATTGTCAAATTCTATAACTCTTAAATGATAACTCAGATTGGAAATCCAAGAGTACTGTTGATCCCATGAGTGTGTGTTTCCCTTAGGTAGATCCTTACGTCGACCGACGTGGGTCGAGGATGACTATTAATAATTATTGAACGTTTATTATGGTACATTCAGTAAACACATAGGTGGCATTTTCCATCTTTTGAACCAGTGCTCAGATTAAAAATCTTAGGAAACCGTTGAATCCAATATGTTGGGATTCACTTGAGGGAGGATTAACTTTGGCCGTAGTTGGTTGGGTGAAAAGGTTAGTTTTTACAACGTTTAATGAAATAATAAAATAACATTGTAGTTGTAATTTTATTTATTTTTTCCTACTAACTATTGAGGGGCGGTGGAGGGGACCAGAGAGGTCATCATACCATTAAATATGGGATATTAAAATCTCAGTTACTCTTTGGTTGTGTAACCAACCACGCATATTTAAGGGGGCATAATAATTACATCAATTAATGTGGCACATTAATTACATCATTTAATTAATCTTATTAAATTCCTTATGTGTTACTCAAATTTCCCCCTCTTTTTTAAATAGAGGGAAGGGTGGGGTTTATATACATCTTCTTCAAATGGGGAAACTCTCATGAAGTTTTCTGGCTACATTAACTGATGGGGGACAGAGGGTTGGGTTGAAACTATCAGAGATCAACAAACACCGATGACTCCATCCAACATGGATGATCCTCCTATCGTAACCATGGAAACTCTAATGAATCTAGTGGTAGGTGGTTTATGTGGTTTGATGTTCCCTCTCTTATCGTTCTTAAAAACTATAATGAACGCAGACCAACCAAAAAATGGGTTGATTTGTGTCTCGTATAATCATGCTGGTGGTTGTTGCGGGGTCTTAAATTTGAGGATTACTCTTCCATTTGATTATTATTAATTTTCCTCATGTTTAAAATGATAAAGGAGGGTGTGTGCCGAAACCAACAAGGATAAGACCATCAGCTAAACTTGTCATTGGTGTGTTTTTCGTGGAAGAACAACAAACGTGGTGGAAAGGCATATTTGAGGACTGCAAAACAATGAAGACATCCCGAGAGGACCATAGGCACATCTGGAAGGTATAATGGACCACATGGGCTCACCCATTGGATCGCAGAAGAAACAAAAATTCGGAACCGGCACGGTGGTGTCGATGACCGGTGTTGGCATACAAGGTCGACAGCTAGCAACTGTTGGCAGTAGTGGATGATCGGTGCCTTGGTGGTCGGATGGGAGGCTGACTGTAGCTGGCTATAGAGGCAAAGGCAGCATGCCGACGTCTTATGTTGAATGGATGTGGCTTGAATCCATGGTGGTGGTGAGATAAAGAGGACCTGCTTCCTATGGGTTCACGGGAGACAAGGAGACTGCTCCTGGAACCCACCAAAATAAATCCGAACATCTCCTATTTTTCATTCGGGAGCCGGAGACAGCACGACCCTGGTACGGGTTGCACCAACGAGCCGGCCGAACCACCCCGCTGACAGGGCCAGGTCAGACCCAGACCATGTTAGGTCGACCTGAACCGGGTCAAACCGGACCCGAACTAGGTCATACTGGACCCGAACCCATCTCAGTCCCAAAAAACAATAAAAGGTACAAAACATGTAAATGAGATTTACTTTTTATGAACCATCTGTGGTTCCAGGATCGTTGGAGCAAGATAGTCCTTTTAAGATACTTCAAGAGTGTTTTGGAGAAAATGGAGTACAACTGGGTTGGTTCGACACATAATCCAATCGGGCCCTCAGTACTAAAATGCCAATAACTAATAGACCTAGTTTCTATTTGACACACCATAAGTGGTGTTGGGGCCCCTTTTGCAAAGCGTTCCCGTTGGCATATTTTGGACGGCCCGACCGAGTAGGGTTGGACCGAGATGCAATCACCAATGTTTCACTGAAATGGGTGTAACTAACAGAACGGGTATCCAATTGATGCACCGTCTATGGAATACGGACAAATGTGACAAGGAGTTACTTTGGATATAGTCTATGTGTGTTTTTACAAGGTTTGATGTGTGACCTGGGTTGGACCAGACTTGAATATAACCATGTCCTTTTTACAAATGTGCCCATATCTCATAGATCGGGCATCTGATCGATGCGTTGTATTTCATATTAGGACCCCTATGATGGGGTGATCCCTCAGGTATGATTTTTTTGGGATTTCATACTAGTGGAAATATGATTGATGGCCTAAGAATTGGTTCTCTCAGAATGAGTCATCCTACGTATGGGAATCTGGAGGCTGGTTGTGACCTGAAGAAAAAGAACGACCAATATGTGTCAGCATCAGAAACTCTAGATTGGGATGATCTAGTTGTATAACTAATCATCCCTACCTCTCTACCAATGACTAATATGGGTCAACACTAGTGAACAATACATGTCTGCACCAGCAACCAATACTGGTCAGCACCAGCGACCAATACATGTGGCCACAAACGACCAATACGAGTCATTACTAGAGACAAATATAGGTTAACACCAAGAGATCAATATGTGTCAGTAGATAGTGACCTATACGGGTTAGAAGTATTGTTGTAATGGATAGGATGATCTGGATTCAAGACAAATTATCCATATCCAAGTAACCTTGATGTTATACCGTTATAGTGAGCTGTCTCTTTATCTTTTTTCCTTCATGGTTTAAATCATGATTTTCATATTACCTTTTTGGTATTTCATGTGATGTTTCCATTTTTGGATTACTGAGAGACCTTGGGTTATCTCGGGGTACCCTACTGAGTTGTTATACACATCCCTACATGGGTATCACCTGAACCTTGTTGTGTCTAGTGCAGATGACGTACATCCGTGACTGAGACTTGGGGAGCTAGGACCTGATGCTGGATGGAGGTGCTAGTTATGGGTGACGTAGAGAGAAAGGAAGATGAGCTATACCTACCCTTTAGGTATGTTTCATGGTGGATGATCTCAAGAGATATTTTTACATATCAGTTGTGGTTATATCTTTTCATTTGGGCTATTGTTCTGGCCCCTTTACATTCAATACACTCTTTTACTATAGTAATATTATTTCGTTGTTGCATATTATTGCACTCTGGTATGTGTGTTTTTACAGGTTTAATAGAAATTCCTTCCCGTTTTTGGGATACACATTTCCAGTTCCAGTCATTAACCCCTAGCCTAGGGAAGGCGGGCTTAGGGTAGTCATGGCATGAGCCCCCGGGGGAGGGTCATGACAAAGTGGAATCAGAAGGCGGTCGGTTCTACCGAAGAACTAAGACACTGTTCTTTTTAATAGAGCAATAGTTTTAAGTGTTTTGAGTGTGGTTTTCAGTGCGAGTAGTCCAGTGATGGTGTGACGACAAGCTTATCCATACACCAGGACCCTGAATTCTGATTTCCAACTTGGTGCATGAAAACACTAATTGCGTGTGTTTTGATTTTTTTATTTTTATCTCTTTGAGTTTGAACACCGAGTATAACTTATTGAAGTTAGGTCCAATTTATTCTATTTCAAGATGCCTCTATGTAGGAATCCATCCAAGATTCCCAAGGGAGTACTCGATGATGGCCTACTGAGCGATGATGATTTGGTACATGGCCCTCTTACTATGGTATCACCATTTGGTGGTGCACTAGTAACACTAAAAACCATTAGGAAGAAAATACAATAATCCACACAAGTATACCATGCATGCTGACAGAGCACATTTCACGAGTTCTAGATACAGAGGCCTCTGAGGTTTTGAGGCAAGACAGATACCCGTCTGGTCCCAAGGCAAGCCTGACTTATAGGATACTAAGGACTGGTATGAGGTGGTGACAAAGTTTCCATCTAGAAATGGCACCATTAGATCGGATAGTGGTCATGGCAGTGAGCATTCTTCCTAGCTCAATAGGGTGATGACATGGTTTAGATTCCCCCTAACTTATGATGAGTTGACTTTTCTATGGTCAGAGCTTAAGAACCTTTCTAAGAGAATGGGTCAGTTTTCATAAAAAGATAATGGGTATGTGTTATTTAAAGATTCTAATGTTTATAAAGGACGACATATTGGTAGCTATGTATTTGTCGAGACATACCAACCATTCCAAGTACCCAATGAATACGATAAAAACAGTGCTTTAGGGCTTAGACCTATGAGTGAGATGAGTTTTGGGACATATGAGCCGACACTATTTTTTCGATGCATTCTCTCTTATGTTAGTATTCTAGAGAGTACATTTTTAGTTGAATGTTCAATGGTGAAGAAGATGCAGCCAGTGAATGATAGTAGTCATAAAGAATGAAATAGACACCTGTCGTAGTGACTTGGGTGTGTAAATTGTTTCCAGAAGTGGAAGTGATAGGGAAATATGAACTTGCAAGGAAACAGATGTGGAAGAAGAGATAATATAGCATCATGAGGTGTTATACATTTTAACATGTTTTAACCACAACAACAATGTAGTCCACACTGGGCTTAAGGGTGCTGGAGGATAGGGGAAGGGATTAGATACATGCAGTCAAGTAATCTGACCAAAGGGCTCCAGGAATGATTCAAGGTATAGTCTATGTCTAATAATGGATTACGTATTAATAGACATAAGTACTTACCATTCCTTCTTGTCAAGAATATATTTCAAGACCTAGGGTTTCTGGTAAGATTGTTGACTTGACCCTTACGTCTAGAGATTCCTATGTGAGGATACTCGATAATCACACTTATGGCGATAGTGTGATTTGACCCTTGTGGTGAGAGTTCAGGTCGGAACCACTTGGTGGAAGCGTCGAGGGCTAACGACATTAGTTTGGGTTTGGACTGTTAATCCATAGTTCACGCTTAGAATGAATGTTTAAAAAAAGAATTCTGTATTTCTAAATAGTTGGAATGGGGTTTTATATGGTCGGAGAAAAAGGATACCTAGGAAGCATGGGTTAAACTGATGAATAACATGGTGTAGCTGACCACTCTTGATTCGGCCAACCTTACCCTCGAGGCAACATGTGTTTTGAGTTTTCAGTTCCCAACTATAGTGATAGAGTGTCAGAACATCTTTCAAAATATGTTTCTATGATTACCTCTCTACAGTGAGAAGGACTTCTGCATGGAATTTTACTAAAGGAAGGAACCAACATATACAACTAAATATCAGATGGCTTTTGTATGCTCCGGGAGTTGAGAGTATTTCTAGGAGAATGGGTTACTATTTACTCTTATCATAGTATTTTCATGTATATACTCTTACAGAAGGACCTAAACTATATATAACATTGATGGCTAGAGTTCCTCCAAGAATATGACTTTGAGATAGTCTACACTCTAGGTAAGCGGAACGTGGTGGCATCTGCACTCTGTTGGAGGTATGGGATACATTTGGTGAGTGATGCGATGGAATAACTATCAATGTTGCAGATATTCTCTATTGTTAGTGATGGAGCAGCTTACCTCCTGTCTATGATAGTCACTACCCCACTTCTTTAGTGAGATCAGGAGGATCAACGTGGGGGCATGGAATGCGAGGCTCAATGTACTCATATATCCACATGACAGGAACCCTTTAACACCCCAACCTTCCACGGTATGCTTCTCTTTGAATAATACAATAGCTTTTGTTGTACGCATGTTCGAGTTCTAACACACACCACAACCGATCAAACTAGCCATTATGAATAGTAATACCAACTTTTTGAAATTTTATAAATTTTATCATTCAAAATGGATTTCATTTTTGGATTAGGAATATCAAAATTATCATCGGGTTAATTTTTTGTATTTTTCAGAAAACATTCAATTTTTGATGAATAGTGAAAAAACAGTGAGTTATAGTTTAAAACAGAATTTTTATTTAAATACTTATTTATTTTATTTAAATTTAATTAAGGTCAGAATAGATACATAATACCTATATAAGTTCAATGTAATTCATTAGAGTTAGTTTAGAATAAATTTAGATATATAAAAATTTTATGGAACTTTTCACCGTCTTTTACCCACCTCTTAAGAGAATTTGGAAATTCACATAAAACATAATTTTAAGGCTTATGTGAGTGGAATTTAAAAAATATTATAAACAAGGATAATATCATGGAGTAAAATTTGGTTCAATAAAATAAAAATAATTTTTTGGTGAATAGTAACTTTTTACTTTTATTTACCAGTGTTAAAATTAAATAGGGTAATTAAGGGTAAAAATGATATTAATATTACCCTAACACATGTCCTAATTTTATTGGAAAAGTGTATCTCAACCAAAAACAACCTTAGTAATAAAATATTATCATTAAGGTCCAGTTGGATTAGATAATGACATTTATTATTTTTTAATTCAAAGAAGAGATAAAAGAGATAAAATCAATTTTTAATAACTAAAACATTTTTAATATTGGATTATACAGAAGATAAATTTGATTATCAATATTAATGAGAAAGATAAATAAATTTCCTATATAATGGTATATTATTTTTTAATTTTTATACATTAAATAAGTAAATTTATTTATGACACAATGATGATACAATAATGACCTTTTTAGTGAAATATTAAAATAATATATATTATAAATAAAAAATATATATAATTTGAAACTTTTAATGAATTAAACTAATTTTATATATTAATATGACATGTTAGTATTGATTTAATTATGTCTGTTTGAAGAAATAATGCTGTTATAATTTTAACAAAAATCAAATACCAAACACTGTCAGAATTGACATAAAAGAGTTTTTAAAACAAATATTCTATTATTAATTGATATTCAATTCCTAAAAAAATATGGTTTGGCCAAAGGACTTATATCATGATAGGTATATCATTATTGGACCACTTTGGGTCGCTTTTATTTATATAGAATGTTTATTAACTATATAATATAAAAATACAAAGTGACATGGTAAATGTCAAACTAAATAACTAAGAGTTAAAACTAAAATATAAGGTTAATATAGTGAACCAAACCTATATAAAACCTACTGTTTGAGTTTATCTAGACCCATCCCTACCATAACCTTTAAATAATATACTTTTGAGCCATTCGAAACCGAATATGAAATTATTATAAAATAATATTTCTAACTTTTCAAAAGGTTCCCACACCCCTCTTATAAAAGGGCACTTCCCCTTCCCTCTAATTTACACCTTCAGTGCCTTTTGGATCGGCCAACCCCTACCCAAAAATCCTCCCAACGTACCTCACTTCAACCTAGAATATTTTGTTTTATTAGAAATCCAACCTAAAGATCCCTTTTGATCAAATCAAAAGGAAGAACCCAAAGAAGAGGTAATGATTTCACCACCCTCTTTCAAGTTCCTTTCTTCTTCAACATCATCTTTCCTTGTTATTTCCTTTTTAAAATAATAAATCCAGTATATTCAATATACTTTGATGTTATTAAAAATATGGAACAACCAAATTCATTATTCTATCCATCCCTTGAATAACATGTCACCATACGTGCGTATGTACGACCTACCGTCTCCACGTCGTGGTGTAATTGTTATTCAAAATATTATTATATATATGGGTATAATAATGATGTGTAATTAATGTAAATAATAAGTGTAACATGATAATGATTCATTATATATGATATAACATCCAATTATAAATGATTTTAATATCAAAATAATTATATTATAGCTCGTGCGTACGTACGGACTACCGTCTCCACGAACGTGATGAGATTCATTCCCCATCGTATCCATACAAGTCTAATTCTCATTTTATGATTACAAATAATTTTTAAGGACTTGATATAATTTTTTATATGAATAATAAACAAACTATCCATAACAAACACGACTTATGTAACAAAACATATAAAAGAAAACAAGTAAGTTAACACCCGAAAAGACGGTAATACTAAGATATTATTAACAATGAAATGTTAAAAGATCATATATGATATCATTTTAATGTATATGATTCTTGTATAATTAAATAAAAATTATTTCACCATTATACAAGAGGCTAACCTACCCTCGACCAACGAAAAAGTACAAAGTAAGGGTTTATTTCACAATCTCTTCATTATACGAGGTTGTTTATATGTAATTATCTAATGAGACCTCTTTATCATCCACATCCATATTTCTTAAAAATGTATTTCAAAACATTTTTACTATTTTACAGAATATGGGTTGAAGTCATTTATACCCTTCTTTGACTATTTATAATATGTTTATAAAGGAATCTTTCCATCGTTTTCCAAACAAGGTCCTTTTTTAACCTTTTTGATAGAATTAAGGTAAGAATGTCTTTTTTTAACTTTTACGGCGGGTACATTTATTTTCTGCTGTTATAAAATATTAGAAGCTTCCCTTAAAATATTATAATAAAATTCTCAAATTTAATGTTTTATTTTATAATTATGTGACTTTCAAATGATTTCAAAGAAAGAGATACTTCTCTCAAATAGTTTTGATTTCATCTATGTCAACATCCTTTGATGGATTTTAAGCTTAATAGAAGTTGATTTATTGTGATACAAAACTTCCATATTATATTAAAGGTTTTGTGATATGTTTGACTGTGGATGTGTTATTTGTATACCATTCATGGTTAATGGAGAAAGTATTGACATTTCGTATGCTAGTTTTAGTACGAATATTTATATTATGTTTAAACAAATTCATATGAGGAATGCATTGGACTTCGTAAGTGACGAGTGGAGCCCGCTATAGCTCCTTGATGCATCGGCAGGTCTCATGAGAAAAACTAGTGTCTTGGTATGAGGCCTTGACAAAATCTTATTTTTATTCTTGGCACGAGGCCTTGGCTACGTGGTTATGATAGTGTGGAATTATGCATTCCATCATTATAAAAGTGGTTATTGATATTATATGTGATTATTCGACTAGTATAATATCAATGTGAATAAATAAATTTCATTATTTCATTTGATTTATTCCATATTATGCTAAATATCAAGATTAAAATGCTTTTGTTTTAGTTATACATTGCCTAAAATGGTTATGATTATTTATGAATGTTTACACCATATTGTTTTTCTTACTAGGCATCTGACCTCACCCCTTTATAGGTTTTATTTTTCCCTGGATGTGAAGAAGTGTTTTATGAATGACCTGTAGGGATAATATGATGGGGTATGAGTGTGGAATATGGAGACTATGTTGTTGTAGTTTTCATTTTATGATGTAATGTAAACTTTATGAATGTATCTAGTGTTTCCAAGGCTACTAAAATAATCGGCCTTTCGAGACTTGATTTTTTGTGCTCATGCCAATGTTATATAATAATGCACCGAATTTGGGTAACTAGGGTCGGGGCGTTACAGTTGGTATCAGAGGATGTTTAGTACATACTTTTTAAACTAGATTTAGATAAACTCTGATTAGAGCACAAAACCCTAAGATAGACTTTGAGGATTAGTATAGAAGAACATCCTAGAATTTTGGTATTGAATAGATTTTGTGAGTTTTCCAAGAAATACAACCCAGTCTAGATACGAGAAGGTAGAGGTTGCTTTGGAACATATGTACCTAGGGGTAAAACCCAAAAACACCGCATTGATCTAGAATTGAATGATAACTGGTGCACGACAATGAGCCTTGATTTACTCTTGGTTATGAAACTCCTCGGGGATATTCTTAGGATAATTTACATTTTCATTACAAACTATTTTGATGTATTTGACCTTGGTTAATCCTAAGGTGTTTCAAATTGAGAATATGGTTTCATGATATTCTCTAAATGATTTTATGACTACTCTCACTCACACAATGATTTCTAGTTTTAGTCAATGGCTAGAGTCCAAGGAAGTCATAGTAACATTGAGAATGATGTAATAGGTAGGAATGGTGGTGGAAATGAGCAACAAAATGGAATGTTGATAGGCGTAAAAGATATCTTATTCATGCCAAATCAGTTTTCCAAAAATATGATCAATAACAAATATATTAACCATCTTCAGGACTCAACAAATAAGATAAAGGCGATGAATGATAAGATCTCCAGCAGTGGAGACCATGGAGAAAAGAATACTAAATTTCTATCATGCAAGAAATGTGGAAGGAGACAAGCAGGAAAGTGTCTCAACAAAATAAATAAATGTTTTACGTGTGGGAAATAAGGACATAAAGTGAAGAATTGCCGAGGAAAAATGAAAATTACTATGGAAGAAAATAAAAATGGTCCCAAGAATCCATTTACAGTCATTTGCAGTAAATGTAGGGGACCTGGACATTACCCGAGAGAATGCCCTATTCTATAGGATATTTTATTTGTAATAGATGAATCTATTTGGAAATAAATGGTTGGAGAAATGTTTTAAAGTATTAGTGCTCCTTGTTGATGGGATTAATTTCGAATAATTTTCTCTTGTATTTATAACACCACAGTTTTCCATGTGAGAATGATATTTGAGGAAGACTTATCTTTTCCCTTGTAGATATAGTTATAAATAACTATTATGTTTTATATGATCATTGGGTTAGAAGGAATTACAAGTTATTATATTTTGGGATGAAAATTAAATGTATGAGATAACATTTCTAGTTAAAATATAGTTATGGTTATTTTGAGGAATTTATCTCATTTTGGTAATGTTATAAAATATAGTTTCTGAAAAAGGACAACATGAAGACCGCGTGGCAACCCATCACGTCGAACAAAGCTGTGGGAATAGAACCCATAACCAAAGTGCGATTGGGATTTATCACCTACCACTGGACTACATGAAGTCCCTAGTTAGTGTGACTAATTATTTTTAGTTAAATGATTTTATTGATCAATAATAAGTTGATTTTGGTTCTTATGTCTTATCAAATTAATACCCTTAGTATAGGAAAATTATTTGGTGATTAATTGATAAATTTTATTTTGTAGGATGTTCACATTGTTGGGAACACTATATGCCCATGAAAAATATAATACTATGGGATTTTATTTGAGGAGTAATGGTGGATTTTTATCTACATTTTTATTTTGGATTTATAGTGATTTGTGTTATTTATGGAAATAATTAACCTAAAATAGAAAATATGTGATTAGGTTAATTAATTTTAGGTATGTGACTTTAAGAGTAGTTGATGTCATTTGGAGATACAATTTAACGTGGAAGACTACATAACCAAATTCTTCTAGGTTTTGGGTTTCAATATTAGTTTGGACTATATTGACGGATTTTAAGGACAATTGTTTATTGAATGGTATTAATTTATCATTGTGGTATTGTTGGTTTAATTTTAGATATTAATATTAGTGCTTCTCTCTCTAAAGGAATATCCTTTTTGGGGATCATCAGATCTTGTACTAACTGTTTTGGTTTTGATTAATCTCTAATGACAAGGTAAATATATAGTTTATCCTTTGTGGATCATGTGATTCTATAGAAGTTTATTCTATCTCTTCCAGTATGACCAAGTCTTCTTGAATAATCATCATTTAAGAAAAATGAGTTAGTGGTGGAAATTTATTAACCAATGAAACTTTACTTAAAAAATAAGAATATCGCTTTATTTTCTTAGTCAATATCATAAATGAATTCCTCATCTTTATGTAATGTAACTAAAATAAAATGTTGTCCATATACGTTTCCTACCGGGAAACTAATGACTACTTGTCTCATCACAATTTTGTGGCTTTCTTGTTGTTAAATTTCTCCTAATCATGTTTTCTATCCCTCTCCATAAGAACTTGACAATTATTTTATCTTCCATATCCATGTTTTCCTACATGGAATCCTAGTATTAGTTATCTTGGGTAACCATTATACTTCTCTTTCTTTCTTTTAAGGTCATAGTTTTATTGAATCATTTTTCTGATGTGAGACATTCCATTATATTCCCAAGCCCAATTTTAAAAATTTCGAGGACAAACTTATTTGATGGAGGGGATAATGTAATATCCTAAGCTTCCACGGTACGCTTCTCTTTGAATATTACAGTTGCGTGTGTTGTACGCAACTTCGAGTTCTAACACACACCACAACCGATCAAACTAGCCCTTATGAATAGTAATACAAACATTTCTAAATTTTATAAATTTTATCTTCCAAAATGGACTTCATTTTTGGATTCGGAATATCGAAATTAGCTTAGGGTGAATTATTGGTATTTTTCTAAAAACATTCAATTTTTGATGAATAGTAAAAAATAGTGAGTTATTGTTTAAAACCGAATTTTTTATTTAAATAATTATTTATTTTATTTAAATTTAATTAAGGTCAAAATAGATACATAATATCTATATAAGTTCAATATTATTTATTGGAGATAGTTTAGAATAATTTTAGATATATAATAATTTTATGGAACTTTTCACTGTCTTTTACCCACCTCTTAGAAGAATTTGGAAATTCAAATAAAACATAATTTTACCGCTTATGTGAGTGGAATTTAGAAAATTTGAGAGACAAGGTTATTATAAATGAGTAAAATGCAGTTCAAGAAGATAAAAATAATATTTGGTGAATAGTGACTTTTTACTTTTATTTACCAAGGTTAAAAGTAAATTGGATAATTAAGGTTAAAAATGATATTAAGATTACCCTAACTAATGTACTAATTCTATTGGACAAGTGTATCTCTATTGAAAACAACCTTAGGAATAATATATTATCATTTAGGTCCACATGCATTAGATTAGGACATTTATTATTATTTAATTCAAAGAAGAGTTGAAAAAGATAAAATAAAATTTAATAGCTGGAAAATTTTTAATATAAGATTATACATAAGATAAATATGATTATAAATATTAACTAGAAATATAAAAAAAATTCCTATATAATGGTATATTATTTATAATTTTTAGACATTAAATAAGTTAATTTATTTATGACACAATGATGATGCAATAATTACCATATTAGTGAAATATCAAAATAATTTATATTATAAATACCCAACTAAATATAATTTGAAACTTTTAATGAACTAAATGAGTTTTATAGCTTAATATGAAATGTTAGTATTGATTTAATTATGTTTTTTCAAAGTAATCATGCTGTTATGATTTTCAAAAAAATCAAATACCAAATGGTGTCAAAATTGACATACAGAGTTTAAAAAAAATTTCTATTATTAATTGATATTAAATTAATAAAAATATAAGGTTCGGCCAAAGGAAATATATCATGATAGGTGTATCATTAATGGAACACTTGGGGGTCTCTTGGATATATATAGTAAGTTTATTAACTATATAATATAAAAATGTAAACTCACATGGTAAATGTAAAACTAATTAATTAAGAGTTAAAACTAAAAGATAAGGTTACTATAGTGATAAAACCTATATAAAACCTATTGGTTGAGTGTTTTTAGACTCATACCCACTTTAAACTTTAAATAATCTACTTTGGATCTATTAGAAACTGAATATAAATTTATTATAAAATAATATTTCTAGATTTTCCAAAGGTGCCCCTGACCCCTCTTATAAAAGGGCACTTCCCCTTCCCTCTAATTGACACCTTCAAAGCCTTTTTTCTCGGCCAAACCCTACCCAAATATCCGCCCAACTTCTCTCAATTCAACCTAGAGGCCTTATTTTGATCATAAATCCTGCCAAAGGATCCATTTTGATCAAATCAAACGGAAGAACCCAAAGAAGAGGTAATGATTTCACCACCCTTTTTCATGTTCTGTTTTCTTCAACTTCTTCTTTCCTTGTTATTTATGTTATAAAATATTAAATCTAGTATCTTCTATATACTGTGATTTTATTATAAATATGGAACATCCAAGTTCATTATCCTATCCATCCATTGAATAACATGTCACCATACGTGCGTATGTACGACCACCGTCTCCACATCGTGGTGTAATTGTTGTTAAATATATTATTATTTAGATGGGTATAATAATGATATGTAATTCAAGTAAATAATAATTATAACATGATAATTATTCTGTATATATGATATACCATCCAATTATATATGTTTTTAATATCAAAAAAATGATATTATCGCTCGTGCGTAGATACATACTACCGTCTCCACAAACGCGATGATATTCATTCCCCATCGTATCCATACAAGTATAATTCTTATTTTATGATTAAAAATAATGTTTAAGGACTTTATATCATTCTGTATATGAATTAGATAGAACCTATCCATAACAAACATGACTTATGTAACAAAACATATAAATGAAAACAAGTAAGTTAACACCCGAAACGACTGTAATACTATGATATTATTAACAATGAAATGTTAAAAGATCATATATGATATCTTTTAAATATATATGATTCTTTTATAATTCAATAACAATTATTTCACGATTATATAGGAGGATAACCTACCCTTGACCAAGGAAAAAGTACAAAATAAGAGTTTATTTCACAATCTCTTCATTATCCGAGGTTGTTTATACGTAACTATCTACTGGGACCTCTTTATCATCCACATCAATGTTTCATAAAAATATAATTCAAAAAATTCATACTATTTTACAGAATATGGGTTAATTTCATTTATACCCTTGTTTTACATTTTATAAGAATTTTATAAAGGAATATTTCCATCGTTTTCCAAACAAGGTCCTTTTTTAACATTTCGACATAACTAAGGTAAGAATTTCTTTTTTCTAACTTATATAGAGGGTACGATTATTTTCCGCCGTTATAAAATCTTCAAAGCTTCCCTTATAATATTATAATAAAATTTTCAAAGTAACTGTTTTATTTTATAATTATGTGACTTTCAAATGATTTCAAGAATGAGATATTTCTCTAAAATAGTTTTGATTTCATCTATGTCAACATCCTTTTATTGATATTAATATTATTTGAAGTTTATTTATTGTGATACAAAACATCCATACTGTATTGACGGTTTTGTGATATGTTTGACAGTGGATGTGTTATTTTTATATCATTCATGGTTTATAGGGAAAGTATTTACATTTCATATGCTAGTTTTAATATGAATATTTATGATATGTTTAAACCTGTTCATATGAGGAATGCATTGGATTTAGTAAGTGATGGGTGGAGCCCTCTATAGCTCCTCGATGCATCGGTAGGTCTCATGAGACAAACTAATGTCTTTGCACGAGGCCTTGACAAAATCTTATTTGTAGTCTTGGCACGGGGCCTTGACTACATGGTTATGATAGTCTGGAATTATGCATTCCATCATTATGAAAGTTGTTATTGATATTTCCGGTGATTATTCTACTATTAGAATATCCATATGTATAAGTAAATGTCATTTTTTCATTTTATTTCTTCCATATTATGCGAAAGTTCAAGTTTAAAAGTATTTTATTTTAGTTATACATTACCTTAAATGTTTATGCTTATTTGTGAATGTTTCTGTTATATTGTTATCCTTACTGGGCATTTGAGCTCACCCCTTTCTAGGTTATATTTTTCCCCGGATGTGAAGAAGTATTTTATGAATGACCTACATGGATAGAATGAGGGGATATGAGTGTGTACTATGGAGGCTATGTTGTTGTAGTTTTCATTTTATGATGTAATATAAAATTTATGAATGTATCTAGTGTTTCAAAGGCTACAAAACTAATCAGTCTTTCAAGACCTGATCCTTTGTGATCATACCTATGTTATTTAATAATGCACCGACTTTGGGTAACTGGGGTCGGGGCGTTACAAACCCGATGGAAATTTTGAAGGTGGGGAGAAAAGTATACTTTTAGGGGATGTATAGTTGTAATAGTGGCACTATGAGAGGAGGTAATTAGGGAGTTCTACACATCCCCCTTGGAAGTACGTCCAGGCGTGATGAAGATGTATTAGGACCTCCAGCGTTAGTACTATTGGATGGGGATGAAGAAAGCTCTGGCAGAGTTTGTTTCAAGATGCCTCACTTTCCAGAAATAGATTTTTGAGAAAAATGTACCAGCATGCTTGATCGAACCCCTTGAGATACCATAGTGTAAGTGGGAAGGGATATCGATGGAGATCATGGCACAATCACCATGTACATCCGGAGGGCCCGATACCATCTAGGTGATCATTGACCGAATCACCATGTCGGCCCACATCATACCCATTAGAGAGTAGGGATTAGTAGAGGGATTGAGAAATCTCTACGTACAAGAGATTTTATGGCTTTATAGGGTGATATCGATGATCGTATCAAATTTAGACACCAGTTTTACATCCCACTAGCAGAAGGGATTGCATGAGGAATTTCAGACTCAGCTACAAATGATCACCACCTTTCACCCTTAAGCAGATAGTCAGACAAAGCGGACCATACAAACAATCGAGGACATTCTTCATTCTTGTGTCCATGATATTGGCTACACTTGGGAGGACCACATGCCCCTAGGGGAGTTCACATACAATAATAGTAATCACTCCACTATTAGCATGGCCCCATTTGAGGCTTTGTATGGATGAATATAAAGATCACCCATTTACTAGACAGACCAAGGGGAGTCAACACTCATGGGTCTAGAGCAGGGATAAGATACCACAAAAAAGGTATAGATTATCCAGGAGGGGATGAATATTGCACATAGATGGCATAAGTCTTATGCCTATAAGAGACGAAGACACTTTGAGTTTGAGGTGGGAGACCATGTCATCCTACGAGTCCCACCCCAATGAGGATTACAATGGTTTGGATGAGGCGACAAGCTATCTCTATGATTCATCATACCCTTCCAGATCTTCTACAGAGTAGGTGAGGTGGCGTACCGTCTAAAACTTTCCCCATTGATTCACCAAGTGCATAGTGTATTCCACATGTCACAGCTAAAGAGGTACATGCATGATCCATCACACGTTTTAAACTGGAGTAATCTGAATATAAACTATGGGGAGGAATTTATGGAGTTCCTTGTGGAGATAGAGGATTGATAGGATCAGGTCCTTCATGGATAGGTGATACCTGTAGTGCGAGTTTATTGGCTACATAAGAATTTCTAAGAGTGCACATGGTAGAGGAAGGCTTAGATTCATGCTCAGTACCCTCATTTGTTTTATTTTCCTTTGTCTTGGATTTCGGGGATGTAAATCCCTAAGGTGGGTATAATTTAATTTCCATGAAATACCATTTATTATTTTATATGTAATTATTTCAAGATAGTGAAATCTTACGGCACATAATTCTGAGGCCCGATGTGCCTGCAATGATCCATCTAAAAGATGTAAGCTTAAAATAGGTCGCATGAGTAATTTTCCTGAAAAAGTGAAATACCTCTTAAATGGGTATCTGGATCAGAAATATGTGGCCACCGTTGTATTTAGAATGGCGGCTTGACCCTAGGCGCGTCATAATTTTAGTTGATGCTAGCCTATAGTGAGAACACCCGAAAATAACATAACCGTAAATAAAATAATTAAATTATTTTATTTTATTTTTCAAATGCTTATAACTCACAAACAGTGACTCAGATTAAAAATATCAGACCACCGCTGACCTTTTGAGGGTATTATTTCCTTAGGCAGATCATAACATTGGCTATTGTGGGCCAACAGTGGAAGTTAGTTTTTGGCCAGAAATAAAATAATAAAATATTAATTATTTTATTGTCAAGTTCTATTACTCCAAAATTGTAACTCAGATTAGAAATATGATAGTACTGTTGGGCTCCAGATGGAATTTTTCCTTTAGGTGGAGTCTAACATCGACCAATGCGGGTCAACGGTGACTAATAATAATTATTGAACATTTTTTAGGTATGTTCAGTAATGGAATGGGTGGTGTTTTCTATCTTTTGAACCATTGTTCAGATTCAAAATCTGAGGGCACCGTAGAATCCACATTGCCAGGATTTTCTTAAGGGAGGATTAACATTGACCGTAGTTGGGCGGGTGAAAAAGATAGTTTTTACAACTTTTAAGAAAATAAAAAAATAACATTGGAATGGTTATTATTTTTTTATTTTTTCCTGCCTACTTTTGAGCGGTGGTGGTGGGGACCATAGTGGTGGTTAGACCTTTAAATATGGGATATTAAATGCCCAGTTACTATTTGGTTGTGTAACCACCCCTCTCGTCATTAATGGGGATAATTAATTACATCAATAAATGTGGAACATTAATTACATAAATTAATGTATCTCATTAAATTCCCAATGCATAAATCACATTTCCCCCTCTAATTAAATATAGATAAGGCTGGGGTTTTGGAACGACTTCATCAAGAGAGGAAACTCTAGAGGTGTTCTGCATTGAAATCCACCAACAGGGAATCGATGCTCAGGAAACACAAATCTGGGATCAATGAATGCTAAGGACTCCATCCAACATAAATTCTCCTCCTACAGTGATCACGACATCTCCAATGAATCTCGATGTATGGAGTTCAAGTACATTAGTGTTCCATCTCTTCCCGTTCATGAAAAATATAATGAACATGGAACAACTGACTAACAGGATGATCCACATCTCATCTAAACATCATGGTGGTTGTTGCGTGGTCTTAAATTCAGATATTACTTTTCCTTTTATTATAAATTTTCCTCGTGTTTAAAAATCTTACGCGGAGGGTGCATGATGAAAATAACAAGGCCTGAACCCTCTTCTAAACTTGTCCTTGGAGTGTTCTTGATTCCAGAACAATGAACGTAGAAGAATGGTGTATTTTAGTGCCATGAAACAATGGAGGCATCCCGAGAGGTCCGTAGTTGCATCTGGAAGAAAGAACAGACAACCCGGGCTCACCTAGTGGCCTGTAGAAGAAACATCCGCGCGACAACGGCGTGGCGGCACTGATGAGCAGTGCCAGTGGATGAGGGTGGTGGCTGGAAATCACAAGCCGAAGTGGAAGAATGGCACCTCTTGGTGCCACGGTGGTCAGACGGGCGGCCGACAATGGCTGGCCAAAGAGGCGGAGGAAGCATGCCACTTTGAAGGGTACCAGCATGATGCCAAGACGATGGTGAGCTGCAGAGGACCTGCTTCATGTTGGTCTATGTGTTCTAAGAAGACACCACCTAGAACCACTATTAATTAATCTGAGTAGCTCCTTTGAGCCATTAGGGAGTTGACGACTGTCCATCCCTGGTGCGGGTCGTGCCAGCGAGCAGTCCGGACCTCCAAACAGAATGTGTCAGGTCAGATCCAAGCTGGATTGGTTTGGCCTTGACCGGGTCGGGACGGGTTGGTCCGACCGAGTCGGGCCAGACCATGACCCCTCTCAGGACTATAAACGCTTAATGGCCCAAACATTGTGCAATGAACATCCATTTGATGAACTGTCTACGATGCTAGGATCCTTGGAGTGAGACGGTCCTTTTGAGATACTCCACAAAAGGTTTGGAAAAGTTGGAGTACAGACGGGTTGGATAGACTCTGAATCCAATCAGGCACTCGACACTAAATTTCAAATAACTAATAGACCGAGTGTCCATTTGACATGATTTTAGGGGAATTGGGATCCCTTTTAAAAAGCGGTCCCTTTGGAATATTCTGTTGGGTCTGAAAAAGCTGGGCTGAACCGAGATGCGATCACCCCCATTTCACTAAAAGGTGTGTAACTAATAGACCAAGCATCTGATCGATGCAACGTCTATGGAATATGGACCCTTGTGACAAGGAGGTTATTTTGAGATACTCTATGTTAGTTTTTATGGAGTTTTATGAGCGACCTAGTTTGGATCAGACTTGAATCCAACAAGGCCCCTTTTACAAATGTGCCAATATCTCACAGACCAGACGTCTGATCAATGCACCGTTTATCATGATGGGATCCCTAATATGATGTGGTCCCTTGGGAATTATTTTTTGCGGGAATTAGTACTTGATTAAACATGACTGATGGCTTGAGGAGCGTTTCTCTCGGAATCAGGCGTATATCATGCGAGAATCCAGTGGATGGCAATGACATGAAGAAGAAGAGAGACCAATACTGGTCAGAATTTGAAACTCTAGAGTGGAATGATCTAGTTGTAAAACTAATCATCCATAACTCTGTACCCTTGACCAATATGGTTCAGCACCAACAACCAATACAGGTCATCAATAGTGATAAATACTGGTCAACACCAACGACCAATACGAGTCAGCACCTAGTGACCAAAATGGGTCAGCAGACAGTGAGCAATACGGGTCATCAGTAGAGTTACAACAAATAGGATGATATGGATTTATGACTATTCATACTTATCCTAGTAACCTTGATGTTATACTGTTAGAGTGATCTGTCTATTTTTCTTTGTGCTTCATGATTTAGATCATTCTTGTGATATTACCTTTGTGGTATTTTTTGTGATTTTTTACTATTTTGATTACTGAGATAACTTTGGGTGTCTCAGGGTCCCCTTCTGAGTTTTTATACTCACCCCTTCACTGGAATCACCTTCACCTTGTTGTGTCTTGTGCAGATGAAGTGCAGCCTTGTCTAAGACTCATGGAGTTAGGACCTGACGCTGGACTGAGGTGACAATGACAGGTGATGTGGAGAGCTGATGAGATGAGCTATACCAACCCTTCAGGTAGGATTCCTAGTGGATGATATTAGGATCTATTTTTTATATCATTTGTAGTTTTATATTTGTAGTTAGGATGGTGTTCTGGCCCATTTACTTTCATTACACACTTTTACTATAGTAATTTTAATTCTTGGTGGTATATTTTTTCATTTTAGTTTTTGTGTTTGTACAGATTTAAAGGCAATTACTTCAAATTTTAAGGATACAACATTCCAGTACTAGTTTCCCAACCCTAGCCTATGTAAGGAGGGATTGTTTTAGTAACGACATAGGACACGGGGGATGGGTCGTGACAGTTTTGGATGTTTCTATAGAAAATCGATAGGATATTATCTAAATGATTATTTTTTTTTAAAAATTTGTATCGTAAGGTGTAAATGTTTCAATGGGAATATACCTTGAATTGGTGTATAGTACTAGACTATTGTATGTTGTAAAATAAGCATTCATGCCATAAACTCCATTTATGCCAATAAATCTTCTTTTACATCATTATATAATTGATTAGATAAAATTTATATCACAGAGAATTTTTTTAGTGTATATTAGAAATAGGATATTTAAAAAAAATGTGGTGTATAAAACCCAAATCCATTATCCTAGAAGGTTTATTTTTTATTTCATATCTATTGATTCACATCATCATTGCATCATCATTCTCTATTAACGATAGGGTTTATAGAGGTTCATTTATTTGTATCCACCCCATCCAAGTACCTCTGATTAATGTTCTATCTCCTTACTATATTTGTTTCATCTCTATCATGTGTAAGAAATCATATTTTTCTTTTCCATAAATCATAGAAATGTTGTGTCACTACATTTTGGAGTTTTCAATACTACGGTAATGTTTTGGGTTATTCTTATTGGTATGTAGTAAAAAATTCTTCTATGGGTAAATCCTTATTAGTTGTGATGTGATGTGTGTATTTTCATTGATGTATGTTTTTATCTATCCACTCCACTAGATAATTTTTTTCATATAAATAGATTCTTCTATGATAGAGTTACTTATAGTGCATCCTTTATTTTATTCACATTCCTTCCAATGTTAGATGACACCATTAGTGGTGTGTGAAACACATGTTTGAGGTAGTTTGTTATTTATCCAATGTATATTTGGTGAACTATATTGCTCATATTTTATTTATAAATGGATTTCCAAGATATGTTTGTGTGTGTATATTGAATTTGATAAAATATTGGGTATCTAATGGATTTGGTTAATGGAAAACAATTTATTTCAATAATATCAAATGGTGTGTAAAATGGGTTTTCCAATCATACATTTATGGAATGATGTGTTGTGAAAATTCGTGTGAAATATGGAACCCATTTGAAGTATTTATAATATAAATATCATGGGAAACATATGGTACTTAATATAGAGGCATAAAATGTATTGGTTGTTCAAATTATATTTTGGGGATCACTCAAGTGGTGTTCCTAGGATCTATAGGACTATTTTTTAGGTTCCTCTTTGAAATATTTAGGGAGTTCCGTCATGGGGGTTTTTAGTTCAATATATGACTATTTCCTAAAGAAACTATTGATATATAAAAAGAAATTATAGAAAATTTATTCTTCTATAAAACCTATTGTAATCCTTAGAATGATTATCAATGAACAAGGAATGTAATGTTTTTTCATGAAATACAGACTTTGGATTTTTTTAATGGATATTAATCAATGATTTTTTAACCTCACATTTTCAAGAACTATAGAGGAAAGAATGTATTTACCTTGATTTTGATACTAATAAATTTTATTTCATGGAATTTCATATTTTCATTTATTAATGTATAGAGTTGTGATTTCTAATGAAACATAGTATCGAACACATGTGTTGGGTCATACTGATCTTATTTATCTATGTGCCTACAGAACCCTTTGACAGTGTGTAGACCAAGTTATGTCTTTTTATGAAGGTAAAGTCAATTTTTAGAGTGTGGTGGAGTGGTTTATATAAATTGATATGGGTAGTCGGTGTTGAAATAGTGGGAATTATCCCACATACAACATAGATTAGCTAGTTTTTCTTTTTGTTAAACATTCATTAAGATGTATAACATAGAGTTTAGATTATTTTTTTCGAGTTGTATCACTTTTGTTTTATTCCTACAATTATAGAATATATCTTTTTTTATTCATTCACTAATTTTTTCTATTATATATATATGTTAAGAAATATTCTTCATGTTGGAAAAAATTATTCCCACTAGTTTTTGATGATGAACGGGTGCTAGTCTCCTTGCCGTGTGAATCATAAATTCCCATTGATTGTGTGAAGGATTAGTTAATGTTTTAATTTTTGGGGCTATCCCTAGTCAATTTATTACAATTGTTTTTTCAAAGCATCATAACACTTAGTCTTGGGATGTTTTTTTATGGGAGATAGGATTATCAAAACATGGAAGGTTTTTTATATTGAGTTCCTATGTAGTTCTAGTCATGATAATGATCTAGTAACATTGAGATATTGTGATGTGTTTCTACTGTGTTATGTTATTGAAATTAATCTTAGTTTTTTCTTAATGTATTATACTTTAAACTATGATTATCCTATTTTTATATCATTTTTTATGTATTTTGTGATATAAATCAGAGAAAACTTATATATCATTTACAGATGAATATAGTGGATTCCTCATTTAGGAATCTACCTCTATATCATAATTTAATATTGTTTATCATGGGAGATGTTCCATATATAAAAAAATGTACCAAAAGTACATAATAATGGGTTTGGGAATATATAAAAGAGTTACAGGAAAATTTAATTATTTTTGAGATTTCCAACGTGAAACACCACAATACATTAATTGTCCTAATGATCTATAAGAGGTAGAGGGCATGATTAAAAAGATTTACTAGATCAACGACTTCATGAATATTTTTGAAAATATAGAGGCAATTTTTGTAGTGTTCAGTCCTGAGGTTCCTAGTATACGATAATTGGATTCCATGGTACATGAAGACATGTATGTGTTTTTGTATTTAAATAGTTTCAAGAGCATATTATTTCATTTTTTTTTCTGGAATCTGGATGATGTAAAATTTTAGGAGTTCATCTCTTTGTAGAAGGGAGATAACACTTTGTGGTTTAGTTTGTAGAGAAAGATCATTTTGATCTTGAATTGGTAGAGAATGTTTTTAATGGTTTAAATTATATATATTGTTTTCAAATAGATTAAAAATTGTAGGTATTTTTCTGCATAATTATTCATATGTGGAGATGGTAGATATGGATATGATGATAGAGGTCAAAATGGATGTAATGTTTGGATTTATAGCCCCTTTTCCTCCATCATGTGGAATCTTCATTGGTGCACTGTGAGATAAGAGGAAGGTGAATGATAATCATAGGTGTAGTTGAAATTATTCATAGTAGTATGCATCCTCTGAACAACTAGTTATATCCCATAGTATTCCACTAACATTATATTGGATTATAAATGTCATGAATAGATGAATTTATTATTATGAACCAATAATTATATGAAATGGTACTAGCTCTTATGCAAATCTATAATGATTTTGTTTGGATATGTCCAAACATTTCTATAAATAGGGATTGTTTTACCTGATGTATATTCATTCATATCCGGAACATTTAAATTCTACAGGGATCCTACCATAGGGCTTAGTAGTGAAGAACAATAACATTATAGAAAATTTTCAAAAGGATATTGATGCTAGTCTAGATATAATCATAGGTACCATATTTGTGGAATCCTCTATATAAACTCCAATGTTTAATATATTTTCTTCAAAATCATTTATATCTGATAATGTTTCTGATATGTTGAAACATCTAATGGAACTCATTATAATTCTCATAGAATTGGAAAAAACTCTTAGGAAAAAGAATGAGTATGGGTTTCCATGTCATTATTGTTTTTGATTACTAACTTATGTGGGGTTAGTCAAAGATTTTGTTGTTCATGATTTGGATATATTTCAAATCACTATTGATATGGGTTGGGATTATTTTCATCATTTTATGGTGTTTTTTATCGTCACCAAGTCTTGTATAGTGCATATTATGGGGGATCTCAAGTGTCTAAAGGAGAGTAGGATTCGAGATCATTTCACGTAAGACCTTCCCACCTAGATCTCAAGACTTTGTTACATAATATTTTAGGTGATCATAAGGATAGTTATTTTAGTGATATTATACTTATAGATGTTTGGGATTTTGTAAATTTTTTTCATATGTCTTCTCTGATATTCCTCTATATAGGGAGGTTGAGTTTATGATCGATATATTGTTAGGTACACATCTAATCTTCATAATATCATATCGTATAAAACTAATAATGATTAGAGAGATCAATTTCAAGTTTTGTGATTGGATATGGAAATTTTCTTTCCACACTAGGGTTTCATCATGGGTTGAAAAAGTTCTATTATAAAGGAAGACTTATGGTTCACTTTTATTATGCATAGACTATCAAAATATGAATTCCGCGATGATTATGAATATGTTTCCTTTTCCCCATGTGGATTATTATGTTAACAGATAATGGTATAAAAAGTGTGATTTGGTGATCAATGTTCAATTCCATTATCAATATCTCATAGTTCATATGGTGACCCCAGCTTCCCATACATTTACATGAAATTTTTAGATGAATATTCATTTGGATACACAATCACACTTCTGAAGACCAAGTTAATTTAGATCCTTTGGAAACATGGAAAACAATCATTTTAATTTATGAAATATCCAAAATGTATCCCATTATGATATTACCAGTAATACTATTCATAGATATATCCTATTTAAAACCATTATTCATAACCTATGGAAATGAAACAAATTAATGGGTGACCCCAGATGCACAGTAAGGGTAAATAACGGGGATACATAACAAAAACATGAACAAAAGTGTTTAAGAACAAGAGAATATAAATTTAAAACCATAAACATAATATAAATGATCATAATCAAGATTTATGGAATAATTATTTGAAATATAAAATATATAAATCATAAGAAAATTAGATAACATGAGTCACAAGATAATATCATTTAAAAACTACAAATGTTTCTGGAATACACATTAGCATAGTAAATATTATATCTATGATTCCAACCAATACATTCATAAGTTGTTAGGATTCATAAAACCACTCAATTATATCATTTGACCTTGGTAAATCCACTCATGTACCCTATTTTTCAGGCTTGGGATAACCAACCATGTACCCTCTTTTTCAGGCTTATTCCGACCACTAGTGTATCATCTTTTCATACACTGGATAACCACTTGTGTACCCTCATTTATTACTTAGTATAGCCAACCATATACCATATGAGATAGTACAACATTTATCATTACCCAACGCATTGGAAGTAGATGTAGGGACTACCCTTTACATAATAATAATCATACACATTTGTTCCACAAGATCCTAAAAAATACATCATATTATAACATCCTTTTGATATATGTTTTGATTTTATTTTTTACCTATTAATTTGTTTATAATTTCTTCATATTAAGAATTTTAACATGATATAAATATAATATATATTCATTATATATGTTTTTAGAGTGATTAATAACAATTTTCATTCTAAAATGAAATACAAAATTCATGGAGATGTTAGGCCATATTTATGATTAAAAACTGTTTCCATTTTCTTGGTTAACCTAATTAATTAATTTTAAGTGATATATTTTTATTCTTGAATAATTTCTATGTCATATATAACAAATATTACCATTAAAACCGTCCTTATTATCTTATATGTAAAGCATGAATGAGACAAATCGTTTCACGTGTCGATAGTCTACCATACCCTTGAGAGGCTTTATCATATTCCCAAAAAATAGAAATAATGATGGAATGTGTGTTATAATAATTAAAAAATAATTATAATGTCATCAACATAATATATAATCAATAAATACTTCATTAAGATCAAATGTGAGAGGTGTTAATATAAAAATGAATGACAATACTTTGTGAGGAAATAAGCCATCTTACACAAGAACTATGATTTCAAAATCCATTTGACTGATGTGGAAATGGTTATAGGTCAAGAAAAAAAATTAGAAAATAATAGTATCTAATAGATACTTATTTTATCATATAATCATTGAATAATTATAAATGGATTTGGTTGAGGAAAAAATAAGTCAAAAACACACCTTGATGAATGTTACCACTTCTTCGGGTATCCTCTTTAGGTTTGAATAAAACAACAGACAATGTCATATTTATGTAATAAGTAAGGATTATATGTTCATAATATATATTTTTTAAATATATTTTGGTAGATATTTTTTTATCCAAAATTATTTGAAGTTGTGAGGGGGAGAAGATAATATTTCATCATATATAAATGAGGTGAGTGGGAAAGTTGTTATTATTTTAAAAGAAAGAATTCAAACAATATTTTCATGTCACAAGGCTAAAAAATGGGTAATTCTCGATCCTAGAAGGCATAAGCCTAAAATATGGAAATAATATTGGGTTTTTATGAGTTTTTTGTAATTTTTTACTCATTTTATTTTAGTTTAACCCCTATTAAATCCATTTAAACCATGATAAATAATATTAATTTTTTAAACATCTATTTAAGTTACAATTTATGTTGACCTCATTAGATAATATTAATTTTTTCTAATTATAAATACATATACAAATTATTAAAATTAATTTCACATAATTTTCAAAAAAATTAGCAATGTTTAATTTAATATCAATCCTACATATGTGATAATAAAGATGGGGTTTTAGAGAAAATGTTCAAATTAATACAATGTTTTATATATCAATATATAATATTAAATTGATTATAATGACATAAATTCCTTTAATTTATGTATAATATAACTAATTTATAATTAAAACTAATTAATAATATAACTTAAATATATAAATAATTTAATTAAAATGGCAGTTTTCTATTTAAATTTATTATTATTCACTATTAAACTTAATGATAAAAATTTTTAGATACACCAAAAATTTCACACCACTAAACATTTGACATTATGATCTGAAAGAATATTTATTTGAGCATATTAATTTTATAAAATGGAGAAAGAATCTTATTTTTTTATTGTTCATATAAATTCCTAGGAAACCATTTGTTTTGAAAAGTATATTATTGAAACACATAAATACTTTACTAAAAATGGCGTATATTATTTTTAATATGTTATATATATATAAAAAACATTATAATTAATGTATTTAGAATGTATTTATTACTATTTAAATTTCCTAGTTCAATGGCCAGATTAAAATAGGCATGTTTAAAGAACAACATTAATAATATATTGTTGTTTTTTTAAAACTTCGTTTGGGGTTTAACACATGATAACCAAATGTCTCATGTAGTGATTGATTAACTCAATGATGTGTGTAATGAAAAATATTAATGATATTTAATTTATTTAGAAATAATAATTCATAAAAACTCATGGTGTTACACTATATCCTATTAAAATGCATTTTTTCCTCAAAAGGATCCACTTTGGTACCAACAAATGAGGATAAATCTTTTTCATTTAATTATTAGGTTCCCCATGTAGTCTTTTGATGTCATTTTATTCTCCATAAAACACAAACTAGGTGAAATGTATTATTTTAAAGAACATTATATATTTGATCTAGAATCTATACTAGTTATTACTCAAAAAAAATAACATGTAGTAGTGGTAAAACCACTGAGTTCAGTACATGTTCTAGATCAGTTATATAATTCATTAAGAGTGATACATAAGACACATCATGAACGTGAGAGTGTTTTAGTGGCTATTAGAAAAGATAAGATAGTATCCTAATGTGATCAACTATTTTAATTGGACCTATATATCTGGTGATTAAACATTATTTCATTCATATATAGAGATATTTATTAAAATTCCTTATTATCAACATCAAATTATATATTGTGTTTATGATTATTAGTAAATAATTTCTGAAAACATTGTTATGTTCATTCATATAGTTGAATGACTCTAAAATTATTTTTTATCTCATTAGCTTGGTAATATCCCAATATATTTATTCCTACAATATCATTATAATATTTTGTAGTTTTAATCTTTTTCCTTACTGATATTGATATGGATCCATATGAATGTTCAACTAATTGTTATTATTATAATAAAACTAATCATTTGGAAGGAGATAATCTAAAATAACATTGAAATACATAATATCATATCAATGAGTATCCTTTAGTGTTTTAATTATTCACTAAAACTACCCATTTGTCTGGGGATGATATGAAATGGTGAAGAAAAATTATATATTATTAGCATTGTTAGGGATTAAAGATATTTTATGAAAATTCAATATTTTTATGAAATTAAATTTAATGTTGAACTCTACTCTAATTTACAACATCCTTTCTGTATATTATATAAATATTATCCAATGGGAAATATTCTCTAATAGTAATTAGGTATGATAAAATTTTATGGTGATCCACTATAACCAATTATTGTCTCATGGAAAAACATATGATAAACCATAATGTTTACCAGTACCATAAATCATACATCCATAGAGTGTAAATACATTCCTCCTCTAATTAGATGTTTACTATATATAAAACCAATGGTAAGAATTAAAAAACAATATTAATATATCAATAATATTGATAAAATCACATCATATAAACCACAAAATGGTTGTCAATGAATTTAAAATTATGATCTATCATAAAATAATAAGCACATGATGGTATCCATAACAATTATAAAAATATTACCTATAGTCATAAATGTTTATAAATGACAATTCACCCTTTTCACTATATAAAAGATCATATATTATACAAAAACAATTCAATTGGAAGCTTCGGTTCATCATCGTACCAAAAAAATATCAAATCTTATTTCGTTATTCCATAATTCATGTAGAGAGATATGATCATAGGAAAATTAACTAATGGATGACCAATAATATTTTCATAGGGAATATTTATACAAAATTAAAATATATTCTCCAAAATATAGAGGGAAGTATTAGTATTACCTCACTATAATGATTCTATTAAACTATAGTTTTTGAATTAGTTTTCCCTTTGTACCCATAATTAAAATGTTCTTTCCTTTTATCATCATTATTAACCATCATATTTAAGAACTTATAAGACTTCACAAACTCATTTCAATTGAAATACTATAGTTTGGGAGGTTCATTATATAGAGATTTATCATTACGTTCATCATTATTTAACTTCATCCATTCAATTCTGCATTCATCCCCTTAACGAGCTTCATTTCTACACTTTAATCACATAAGAGTCCCATTAGTAAAATTTCCTCCATTATTATTCCCATATATTGGGCATAAAAAATTCTCATCTTCTTCTATCTCTGAATCATTAATTTCACATTTAATTTAAATTTTATCTTCATATAAAAAAATTATATTCATTTGTTTCTCCAACCAATATCCAACATGATAACACCTCAAAAAACCTATTCACATTTACTAATTCCTCTTATTAATATCACTATTCAGAGACTTGGAATTATGCCACTGATTAAGTGATAAACCATTCAATCAGGTTGGATAGAAATTCCAGAAAAGTACCTTAGATGTCCAAAATAATTTCTCTTCTATGTGATAATAGATCCATTATACTTTTACATCATCCCTAGTGACAACTTCCCCAACATACTAATAAAGAATATTTGGAAAGTACATATTGAAAAAACATTCTTGTACTCATATTAATACATGGATTTAGTTTTATCCATTTCACTTGTTTTTTTGATAATGTTTATCCATTAGCGAATAAAACAACCAAATGGTACATATAAAAAATTCCTTCATCATGCTCCAAACACTAGAGGATGGAAAATATATTTTCTGGGGAATTGATCAATTTATCAAAACTAGGGTATCTGGTGATTCAATAAAATAATTTGTATATTTCCCCATTAATGACTCAATATAATTTTTTTGCCTAATCTCCACATTTTCATGTCTAGAATGATTTATATCATAAAATATATTTTGAGAAAATAAATAGGTTTTTGAAATCCCCTTCAAATATAGATTGGGTTTTTAGGTGGGGAAAGAAATACATAGTTCATCACACATAGAAATAACTTTTTTCCTTCAGGTTCCAACCATTAACTTAAAAAACAACATAGTTTTAGAAACACTAATCATAGTATAGGAGAATATAATAATAAAAAATCACAAAAGGGAGGTATGAATCATGTTTTTTTATTTTATGACACATTATGTTTATCTTATGTCATTAATAGTAATCATATAATTAAATCATTAATTTATTTTCATAAATAGTATGTGAATTTACAAATAATATCCACTTGGCATGTATACCAGGTCTATATTAATGTGTATTATCTTGCAATATGTGGTGATTTTGCCCAACACAATTCACAATTTTGAGGGTTATCAACCCAATGTACCACTGTGGTAGAGACACATCAACTTTTCGTATATATACTAGTATTTAATTTATTAGAAGCCACATTTTCTATCCTTTATAAAAATAACAATCATTTACATATACTTTGACTAATTATTAGACAAATCCGTAGAGACATCCTTAGAAATACCCACTGAAATTTTAATTGGGATTTCAATAAATTTTTCTTATCCTAGTTTCAAAATGTCAAATTATAATTTTCTCTAAAAAATTATAATGAGTTAGGCTTAACATACAATGCTATCACATATTTTTAGATGAATATTCATTAAATTACAAAAACACATGCGTGATGACTGTAATAGTTTAGTTCCATTGGAAATATAGAACACAATATTTCTGATTCCAGAAATATCATCAGTGTCACTAATAAATATCGTCCAATTATACAATATTCATAGACATAAAAAGCATAAAACTATTCATTATAACTTGGTGAATGGAAACATACCGATGTGACATACTATATATATAGTATTATTAAAAAATAATTGCACATAGGCATAACATGAACATAAGTGCATGAGAACAAAAAAGTAATATTTAAAAACCATACACCACATATCAAAGAGCATAACATTGAACCATGGAGTAAATATTGGTAGTTCATAATAAATTAACTGTAAGGAGATTATTTAACATGATTAATGATATCATATCATTGACATACTATATAAATTTTATCCTAACACCTAACAATAGAAAATATTTTAGACAATAAAAATTTCAAAAAATTCATAAAATATTAGGATTTATCTTACCACTCATGTACCTGGTTTAATCTTGGGCTAAACATCATTGTATACTATTCAGGTCTTATCCTAAACACTAATGCACCATTCATTTCAGGCTTGTTCTAACAACCCATGTACCCACATTTCTGATCTTGCAATAACCACTAATGAACCTTCATTTATAGGATTGGTCTAACTACCTACGTTTCCTCTAATATTGTTTATCATATATCATTAATCAATGTATTTGAGTGGGGGTAAACTGGTCACATGCATCACATAATTAGAATTATACATATGTGTGCCACAAGAACATGATACCTCCCTAATATAATCAACCATGACATTAAATTTCATCCATAAAAATTTAATCATAAAATAAAATTTATAAAATAATATTAATTAATAATAACTTCATTATATAATTATATAATACCTATGAAAATGGAGTGGGTTTCATAATAATTCTATTATTGTATAACACATTTTTGAGAAAAAAGTTTCAAAAACATCTTAACAAATTATACCACACATTGAAAGGTTAATAATAATATCATTTGTTTATGCCCCCATTATTGAATATGTAGCATAAATGGATTTCATATTAGATGTAAAATAATTTCCAATGACCATTTCAATCATTTCATGAGGAAAAATACTTTTTTAAATAAAATATTTATAATAGAAAACCATTTCCAAATACCTTTTATTTGAAAATTATATTTTAATATTATAAATAAAGTATAAAAATTATTTTCAAACCTTTGTTGAGGAAAATAATATTTGTATATAAAACCATTTCTAAATCAGAAATCCATTTCACTGTACATTTCATTTATAATAACCTTAATTTCTTATACATGTATCTTAAAAAATCCTCTCATGCATTTATTCCTGAAAAAATCCATTATGATTTAAAAATATTTATCCAAAACATAAAACTATATGAGATTTATTTAATTTGAAACTAAAATTTAATATATATAATTCAATATTGAAATAAAATAATTTTAATGATGACAATATGTTTCCTTCATAAAATACATGAAAAAACCAATATTTCTCTCAAATTTTCGATAAAATATAAATTACAATTTATGGACAAAGTCCTGGAAACTCATTTAAATGTATTTTTGTAAACATTATACAATGGAAAAAAATATATTTTAAAATTCATAAAATTGTGAGGAATTTTTTTTTGATTTTTTTAAAATAGGATTTTGGAAGAAAACGAATTTTCAACCAAAGATAGAAATAATTTAAGATTTATTAAGAACATTTTATCTTATGATATTCGCATCAATGGTTAGAAAAATGGCACTATTCCAAAAAATTATAACAAATAACTATAGTTTACGATAATTTATGATTTTCTTGAGAGATGGATCATTATATTTTATCGACAAAATCATTATCATAAACAATCCAGATAAAACCTTGTGATCGTATAATAAAATTCTTAAAACATTGGTAAAATTGAATCCTAATGACTATTAAAAAATAACATAAAATTAAAATTAGGATTTCATAAAAATAACAAGATTCATGATATAAAATATCAATGAGGTAGTATATACACTTAATATAAGAAGATAGGTTCATAACTGAATATGTTACTCAAAAGAAGAATAATGAGAAAAAAATCATAGCAATTTGAAAACATGGAAATCATAAACTCAATAAAGGATCCTAAATGGAAATGTAAATAAAAATAATATAATGTATAATTATTATAAAATATAGTCATGGTTAGTATAAAAATAACATAAATGAAACACATGGGGAATATGGTATATCTTTCACAAAAAATAAAACGTTAGAATGAAATCCTTTATCTTATTCCTTGAAATCCATCATACATGTTAAAATTAAAAAATAATAAATATAACTTATTATAAATACATTATTAAATATATATATATATATATATATATATCATTCCATAAATTATTTTCTTTTATACTTTTATTACCGTGTAATTGAAAATTCAATTTTAATGTATTATTTCAGTTAATAAAGAATTTATTTTTATGTAGATGATTTTTTTTGTTTTGGTCCACCAAAATTGATCATGATTCAGTAATATAAATAATTGTATCTATGGTATAAATATTATATTTATTTAGTATATATATATTTAGAGTATTCCTTAATATTGAGTGATAGAAAATGAAATACACAGTTCAGGGATAAGGTGGGTCATATGTATGCATGAAAACAGCATCCACATTCAATTTAGATTTATAGAAGGAATGGTAAATTATATATTAATATTATATAATCATTTTTATTTCATATATATAAAATATATTCATTTAATTTATCCATATTACTTTCCATGTAAAGCGTGAGTGAATCACATTGCTTCGTGAGGCGGTAGTCCCATGTACACACGAGTGATGTTATCAAATTCTAAAAAAAGGAATGAATGAATATATTTGTGATATAATAATTACATATGACTAATAATATCACATATAAATAATAATTTGACCCATATTTATTATTGTGATTGGTGGTAACATAAAAATTAATGAAAACTATTTGTGAGGTAGTAATCCTCTGTACAAAAGAACGAGGATTGTGTAACCTAATTGGTCAAAGTAGAGATTGTTTTATGTCAATAAATTAAACTAAAACTATCTTAGTACATGGGTCATACTTTTTTTATATCATAACTATATAATAATAAACAATGGAGGGGAAGAAACAAGTAAAACAGATCACGGAGGAACATTAACTATTCTTCGGGTAACACCATTACGATTGAACCAAAATCATTCCAAGGATGGATTTATATCCAAAATAATAATTATTTATTCAGATAATGTAATTTTTAATGTCTTGTTCTCAGTTATTAACTTAACCAAAAGGGTTTTAAGTTATGAGTAAAAGAGCTGAATGGGTGACCTTTTATATGTGATGTAAGTGGCACACTTGTAATTAATTGTAATGAATGAATTTGACCCATTTTATATATGTTCCACAACGACCAGAAATGGAATCTTCTAGATCCTATATATAATAAGGTAAATATATAGACATTGAATGGGTATTGTAAAAGTTTTGGTTCATTTTTACCTTTATTATTAAATTTTTACCCCATTGTAAAACTTATTTATATTAACTATTGTGAATAAATTAAAAAAATTATATTAATTTTCAAATTTGTTTAACATCCAGTGACTATTTATTGTCACAACCTAAACCAGATTTCATGACATGATATTATTGGGGTTTTGATCATGCTTCTTTGGGAGAAAGGTCCAAAAGGTTTTAAAATTATGTGATATGCATAGTTGTCGCACCGTTTTACCAAACCATGTTCCCACCTAATGTAATCCATGAAAACCAAAATAGTGGGAGTTTTCATAGTTGGGGAATTTTTGAAAAAACCATACTAAAACCTATTAGAATATGTTCGCTCCATTATAGGGGCACATGGTTAGGGTCCAAAGTCTGATAGAGTGTGTCTCCCTGCCTAGTAATCCATGAGAATAATGTTCTTTATTTATGAAAAGGTTTTGAAAAAAATATGAAACCCCAATTTCTTCCCCTACTCAATCCTAACTAATGATTGGATGAATTAGAAAGACTTTTTGTATTTCAATAACCTTTTCATGGATCCTCTAAACCCCCTTACATGCTGGATCAAATCGTGGAGAACATCTTTTGATTCCGCTCCATTAATAGATATTCTAATGTGACATCTTTCACACTATATTTCACATTAATCCATTAGGTTTAAAAGATAATCATGTTGTTGAAGGATCTAAATACATCCATTTGGATATGGTATCATTTTTTAATTTCTTGATCATTTTTTTCATTTTTCTTTATTGAAAATTCCATATATGGATGTTGTGATACCTTCTTCCTTGATAAAGGTAGGTAGATCCATTGGGATTTTCAATGTTATGATCTACTGATTCTATTAATTTAAATTACATTAAATTAATATAAATTAGGACAAAAGAAACTCATTTTGAATATGTAATGGAATTGATTTAGTGTGAATTTTTGGTGGAAACCATCAATTCCAATGGAATTTAAAATTGGTGAGTGATTTGGAATTGATGGAATTATTGAAATTTATTTTTAGAAAAATAGAATCAAATTATTTTATAGAAACCTGGTATGTATATTATTTTGAAAGGGAATGAATTTATTAAGTAACACATTGTTTGGTTTTCAAAGTGAAATTCGTTTATTGAAACAAGAAATGGATTGTATTATAAACTTATTAGAAATAATTTCAACATTACTATTTGATTGATTAAGAACAAATGAACATGGTTATTTAGTTGGTTATTTGTAACAGACATGATTGGATGGTAATTCCCTAGAAACATATTAACCCTTTAAAACTATAAAAAACATATTTTGAAAGTTCTTATACCTAGTGGGACATTGATGAGCCCTCTATGGATAGTGTCTAAATGATGTGTGTGCACATTACTATGGTCATCGATATGAGATGTGTGACTATACCACTGATTGAAACTATCATATAATAGGGTATATAACTAGGTTTATTGGTGTTATTACATTGATCAATATTCCCCTGATTTGGAAACAAATTTACTCGTGCCTACTAATTTATAAACACAATTTCATATAAAAGGATTAATTAAGATTTGTTTTGAATGGACTCCAACTTTTGAAATGAAAAAAATTATTTTTTGAAAACATGTAATTATAATTCTTAACTTTTTATTTATAATTTAAGGAATCATATGTGTAACTAATTATGGAATATTATAGAGAAGACTTTGTGAGACCCTACTAGGCTTTTACCTCACAAAATTTTTTTTCCTACGTGAATTTGAAGATTTCCTTCTTCTAGGATCGAGCTAAAGGAATAAGAAACATTATGTTTCCTGATATTATTGATAGTTTTGGATTTTTGGTACTATTTATATTGGGTCTTGGGGTTTTTATCTTGTTATTCTGTACATTGGTGATGTATTATTTGGTGTTTTTTATACAAATTTTCCTTTTGGTAATGTCCCAATATAGAGTTTTCTTTGAAAATTGTGATATATATATTTTTAATCCTATATTTATAGGGAAAACCCCTTCCTAGATTTATATTATATGATGATTGATACTTATCTCTAACCCATGGGGATTTGGAACATGCAATGGGCTATGTAAGGATCAACTTAGGTATCAGCGTACCAGGCTATTGAAGATCATTCCTTTAAAAAGTACGCTAACCATATTAGATAATATAAATTACGATGGTTCAAAATATAGAGCCGACTTTTCCAAATTATATTCACATATTTAATAAAATATAATTTAAAAAATAAACCCATAGATGTGATGAGAAATTGGTTTTTTTAAGAGACAATATTCAAATGTTTCCAATGTTTTTATATCAAAATCAATATAAAATATAATAAAATGTCCCAAATTTCATAAATGGATATACGATTGAAATATTTTTTTTATTTTAAAAATTTTAAATTATAAAATTTTGTTATCAATTTAAATGAATATGCCCCTTTCAATTAAAACTCATTATTTTCTATTATTCATCAAAAAATTAAATTTTTTAGAAAAATCCAAAAAATACAACTTAAGCTAATTTTAACATAATTATATCAGAAAAGTGTTTTTAATTTAAAAAATTTATTTTATAAAAGGTTTATAAATTAACTTTTATCATTGATCACAAAAAAGATTAAAAAAATTAGTTTTTGAGAAAATATTAGTTTTGAAACATATAAAGACATTATCAAAGATTATGTAATTTATCATAGACATGTTATTTTATTAAAATTAATTATTATTATAATTTTTAAAATGTATTTATTATTATTTTTATAGATAAATTCAACTGATAGGATATTCAGGTCATGTTTAATTTACATGATTAATAATGTCTCGTGGTTTTTCTAAATTTTAGTGTCGTCTATAACATAAACTAACCCAGTGTTGTGTGTAGAAAAAAAATTAACATTGTGTTGTGGGTGACATAATAAATCAATGAAATTTAATTTATTCTAAAATAAAAATTCATAAAAACTCGGTTTATTATATTTTGTGGTTATGATATATCATATAAAACTTTCAGGAGTTGTTATTTCCATTATCAATATCTTCTAATGCTATTGGTTCTGACTAAATATCCTTATTTTTTGTTGATAAAATTATAAATTTATTCTATTAGTATATTAATGAATATTTTTATTGTTTGTGGATGAGTTTTTCACTTATCTGAGGTCTGTGTGTGAGAACGAGCACCACCTAAATATATTTTTTGGATTTCCCGAAGAATAACTATCTTTATGGATTAATTTTAAAATGAAACTAATGTATCCAAGAAGTAACACCTATGTGGAACATGATTTCAAAACATGGATTATCAGTTCAACAAGAAAAGGTAAATGATTCCTTCAAAAGGAGGGATCCATATAACATATTTGAGTTTTGGATATTCTATGGCCTCTATAGATAATATCCATTGTTCGTTAAGGATATATTAAATTTAGCACCACCATTGACGTCCCTTACGAGAAAACAAGTGAAGTTCACATCAGATAATAAGTTGTGGTCCTATTATGAAATTTTCAAATAGCTAAATCATCATATATTATTATAGACTTAAATGAGCCTAATAAGGTGTATTATTATATAGTGATGCTCCGGTTGATGGTATGGGATGCATTCTTATACATGAAGATCATGTGGTAGCCTTATAATCTTTTCATCATTAGTCCCATTCAAATATTTATTTCACTCACTATTTATAATATAATGCATTTATTCATGTAAAAATGTTCTGGATATATCATTATGAATATAGACTCAAAGAAATTTCAAACCATTATACTATGTGTTATATCATTTTTCATATACAATTGAATATTAGATAGAGATTGTGGATGTAATAGCATTAGATATTTATTATTAAAATCAATTATACCAGAAAATGGGTAATATAATCACACACAAAAATCAACAATAATATAACATTATTTAATACCTCAAAATCGATGGATGCGTGGCACCTAATAATACTTATTACATAGTTACACTGGGGAGCTTATGATTATGTATTTATTATTTCATTAAAATTAATTCTGTCATCATCATTTCACAATTAGTTTATTATGAAGGTTTAGAAGTATGATGCTGAATCAAGGGGTATTCAAGAACCCTCTATTACGGGGAGACCATTTCTGGTTGGTCCCTTCCTTTAGAAGGTATTTTCTTCTTTTCGTATCTATTTTTCATCCTAGTATTTTTTAAAATAACATTTTTTACCATATATACTCTCCTAACATTTTTTAAAAAACTGTGAAAATTTATTGTGATAGGATATGGAATTTCTAGTGCCCATTTATGAAGAATGTAATTATCAAATAAGGGTCCCACTTTTACACCTTCAATTAAATAAAGATATTGAATCTAAAACCTTCTTGTCTACAAAAACCTCTTCTAGTGATATTTTGGAAATGGTATTAGATATATATTTCCATTTTTGTTGGATTACTCTGGAATCTAAGAAGAAATAATATTATCTAGGCCGTGATTGATTGGTTTATTAAATCATCTCATTTTAATCCAAGCAGGGTTAACAATTTGGTTGATGATCTAGGAAATTTGTATGTATTGTATCTTTACAGTATACATGCCATTACCTATGTCATTGTTTTAGATATGGATCTTAGTAATAACTCTCAATTACAGAAGATTCTTCATACCATTATGAGCACTCATGTTTGGTTGAGTAAACCATACCATCCCCAGACGGGTTGTCAAATAGAGATTACTATTTATGAACTAAAGAATAAACACTATTATTGTACCATGTATTTTAGTGCTACTTTGGATATCAATATGGGATAGGTTGAGTTTTCATATAACAAAAGTAATCAATAATCGATTATTATGGCTCCCATATAATAATTTTATGGATTCATACACATATAACTACTTTATTGGGATGAGGTGGGCGTGTCCTCTCTTGTGGTATTGAGTCTTTTTTAGGATAAATCTGTGAGGATTCACAATGTACATCATTATATTGTTTAAATGAAGATCCTGAGGAATTCACATAAATAACTTTGATTCAATCCTTTAGATTTTTTCCAAGTTGACTCTGTTTTTCTGATGTTTCATCTTCAGTTGGGTCATCATCGTCTTTGTGAGTGGGGGAAACTTCCCAATAAATATTTTTTGGAAATTTTAGATCATTATGTTACATGGGAGGGATGCATATCAGTTATATTTTCTAAATTATTTGATAGGTATCCGTGATGTTTTTTATACATCTAAACTCTGAAAGTACAATACTCATCCCTATATTGATCAATATTGGGAAGATATAAATTTAGAGTTAGTTGTTTTGTTTTAGATAACATTTTGAATATAGTTTATTAATATATTGAAGTCTTATGTGTTATTTTTATCAAATTGGTCAATGATTTATATAGAAACATACCATATTATCTTATGATGTGGGTGCCCAAATCATCAGTGAGGGTGAAACATATGACCTCTTTTTTAGAGAAACCTTCTCCCACCTAACTTATCAGGGATGGATTAACTTATGGTTTAAATATTGTAAAATAATCAATAAAAATAAATAATCTTTTTAATGTTTATTATTTTATTTTCATATTTATAGAGAATAATGTTTTTTTAGTGTTTGATTTAGGTATTTTATAGAAGACAATTTCAAATTATAAATGTGTATTTTATGTCCTAAATGTTTCATTTGGAACATGTTGTGAGATTTGTTATTGAATAAGAATATTTTAATACATAAAATCCTTTTTACACAATAAATTTCTTTTATTCCACAATAACCTCATTTTGAGCCTACAATAATTGTAAATGTTATATTTAAACTGAGACAATATTTTTTATAGACATATGTGTCATAACATATTTATACAATAAATGATGTGTTTATGATATAAATCCTTCTTCCCATAAGGTTTATGTCATGTTGCATGTATTATTTTTCATATTCTATTTCAAAAACATTTCTCAATCAGTCATAGTGTTCAAATAGACATTTTTGTCTGTGATTACTCTATCTAGGTAACTCCTATAAATGTTTTTCCTCCATGGATGTGTTGTCACATCATATTTTAAATAGTCCTTTAAACTTAATTATTACCATTGGTCATGGATTTGGTGTAGTGTTTCATTTTGGATTCTTCATCTATATGGTGAATATTTTTATCATGCTTTTTGATATGTTTTGTGATATACCTATAGGGGATGAACCATTATTGGTTATGGAGATCCCAGATTTTGTTATTTGAGGTATGTTAAGACATAACCCCCATGCTGGAAGTTATTTATTTTTTTAATACGACTATAAGATGAAAGAATCAATTCTATGGTCACTCTTGTAATCCTTTCATTCCATCCTATGTTTGTGGATCCCATCATGGGTGTGTGAAAACAAATATTGAGGTTGGTGGTTCCATCTAAAAACATTGTTGGAAGAACTATATTGGTCATGTTTTATTAATTTATAAATACATGTATTTTCATGTTTGGTCTGTGATCATAAATAGAATTCAATAAAATATTATTTTTCTTTAGATTTATATGAATGAAAATGATGTTTTTAAGTGTTTAAAGTGGTCTGTGAAATTGTCTTTCAATTCTTGTTTGGGTGGAATAAAATTTTTCTTAATTGTTTTTTAAATATATAAACATTTCAATAGATCTATGAAATGTAACACATCTTATGCTCTGGGTAGTTAGGGGGTAGAAGTATCTTTGGTGACAATGTCCACTATACTTTTGGTGTGCTCACTAATCAGGTGTTTCTACTATCCATATGCCAATTATTTTAGGGGCTTGATTGACATGGGGGGGGGGCTTTCATGTAGTGTTAATCTACACATTATTCCTATGTTACAAGGAATTGATTACACACTGGACTTTTATTTTGGTATTATTATTCTTCTAAATAAACTTTATGAGATCCCTGATGTAACCAATATTTTTTGTTATATTTTTTTATATTCATTATTTTCATTTTGTTATAGAAAATATGTTTAGAAATTATTAATACCTATCTTGTTTTAGATCTGTGAAGAAGGGAAATATTATCAATGATTATTATAATAATATGTTTTATTTTTTATCATGAGACTTTTTATTTCAAATGATATTATTTGTATTATTTTTAAAGAGACATGATATGGAACGCCTTTGTTGGAACCTACAGAGAATTTTTAGATGACACTGATTTTACTGTGTCTAGACCAGTTTATGTATATAATTGGTGGGAATTAAAAGGTGATATAATGAGGCATCTAGCATTCTATCATCTTTGTGTTGGTAGCTAGTGGTGAGATTCGTGGACATTTACCACATTTCACATGGAGTGTAAATATTCTATTTTTATTATTCTTATCATTAGACATGTAGCACAATGTTTGGATAAATTGGTATTTTTTTACATAATTTTTTTTATTTAAACTATGGAAGATATATTTATTGTAAGTCAATAACTACTTATTTTGGTTAAATATATGTATTCCACATTATCAAATTATTATTTTTTTAAATCCTTCCCTCTGGTTGTTCTTAATGCCTGGTTGATAGTGTCCAAACCATAGGTATAACGACCCATACTTTACATACATTGTTAATACTTAAAAATTGAAGCACAATTATTACAACATATGACAAAACCACAAAAGACCGTATAGGTATAGTGTCTTTAGAAACTGGGAAACATAAACAACTAGTTCATAAATCTTCTACAGTGTCTCCCATTTATTTCATCATATCTAGGGTCCCTTTTAGCATATTATACTTAATATCCATCTTCCTGACCTGGGGAAAAGAAAACATACAAAAAAGGGTGAGCTCAAATGCTCAGCAAGGGCAAATAAAGGAAATAAAAATCATATCATATCTTCTTAAAAATCATAACCTGCAAAAGAGATCATAATATCTTAACATGGAATAAATCATAGAAGTGAAAATGAGATCCCCGTAATCATAACATAAAACTTGAAACTTTGTGGCATGCACACATAATCATGGAAAATCATTTCTTGTTAGTCATGACTCATTGCCAAGACTATCTTAGCGGACAAAGTCCATTTCTGAACCGAGTTCACTCCTCGTTTCAGTCCTGTATCACTAAACCGAAATAACCTTCCGTTCTATCCATGTCTATCTCATTTGACAAAAATCTTTACCCAATGCATTGGAGGGAGAAATAGGTCCCACCCATCTTATAATCAGTCCTTTCTTATGTCTGCCACATAATCATAAATCATACATCATCGAATAACACATGTAACAAAAATGGAATTCTTGAAACATCATGACATCATAAAACAAATCATATAAGGTAAATGACTTCATAAAAATAATTTCCTCAAAAAATAATCAAATCAATGTAATAATAGGGATAAAAACAGAACCCTATATTATCTTATATGGAAAATAATTTTGATAAAACATTTGAACTCCATTCTTGAGGAAAATATCCTTTCTACTTCAAAAATACTTTTCCTTTCTTAACATGTCATACAATTTTAAACAAAAAGAAGTTGATTAAAAATAAACATGAAAACTTGTAAAGGAATCTTCTTGGAAATAATGTTTTAAAAATCCATTCTTGCTGTATAAGTTAAAAAAACATTCTTCGTACTTTTGTCGGAAAAGTCAAAAGGTACCTCGTACGAAAAACGACAAAAGATTCCTTTCATATCTTTTAAAAAAAACTTACGGAAGGGTATAATTGGATATAAACTATTGTAGAATGATGGAAATAATATTACACATTGAGGGAACATGGATGTGGATAATAAAATACACCCCAGTAATTACCAAAGTAAAAACAATCTCGGATAAAAGTGAGATTGTGATATTTCCCTTACCTTTGGTCCGATTTGCTTCGTAAGTGTCCGAACCTCCTGTATAATGATTTAAATAATTTCATTGACTTATTACAGAATCATATTCATTGTTATTATATCATATATGGTTCACTTATTACTTTATATTACCCGTTCTTTTGTAAATTCATTTTAAAGTTGTGTTTTGGGTAAAATCGTCTCATTTGTCATTCCTGTTTTAACTTGTAATTATTCATATGATTACTTAGATCATTATTACTTAATTATAGAATATAAAACATGATTTATATATAATATATATTCAGAATATACATATATATAATGGATCGATAAATGGAAAGAAATCCACTGTTCATGGAGATGGTAGGTCGTACGTACGCATGAACGCTGTTTTCGTTTCTTTATTGAATTGAGTGGAATTAAGTAGATGAAATACATATATATACACATAAATACAGTAGCTTTATAATGTCATATATTTCATTATTATTTCTTATATATACTTTATAATCATTCTTAAATGGATAACATGGAGAATGAATCTCATCGCGTCGTGGAGACGGTAGTCCGTACGTACGCACGAGCGATGATATCATTTCCATAATTATTGAATTGAATTGGAGTGGATGATACAATATATCATAATAATTATGACGTTATAATAACTATTTATTGTTATTCTTTACACCATAATACCCATCCATTTAAGGTGTTGGTGGAAAAACAGATTACACCACGGCGTGGAGATGGTATTCCGTACGTACGCACGCGCGGTGATTTCATTTTCCGTAGGATGGATAGATGGTGAATTAGGATTGTTTCATACTTATAATAACATCTCAGTATATTAGTGATACTGATGTTATTACTTCATAATGAAACAACCTAAGAAGAATAAGTGGAAGAAGAAATAAAGGTGAAGGAATTGGTAACGGAAATTACCTCTTCTTTGAAGCGCCTCTTTGAGACCTCCTCTTAGGGAACTAAAATTGGTCTTTGAGGAAGACCAGAACCTCTAGGATGTTTCTAGGGAAGTGGAGAAGAGATTTTGGCATGGGTTGGACGAGATTGAAGGCTCAATGTTGTGTTAGGAAGAGAGAGAGGAGGCGTCCTTTTATAAAGGAGGAGAGGGGCACCTTTGGAATAACTAAAAATATTATTTTATTATAAAGTCAATTTCGGTTTTAAATAGCCCCAAATTGATTTATTTCTAGGATAAGGTGGGTATGGGTCGAAATACTCTCATCCAATAGAATTTAGACAAGTTTAGGTTCCTATTTTAACCTTATCATTTAGATTTAGCATTAAGTTAAATAATTTTACTTTTACCGTGTCTTCTTGTGTTCTTATACTATAAGGTTAGTAAATTTACTATAAGCAGCCAAAAGAACCCCAAGTTGTTTATTATTAATATATATAACCTTATCTAAGTCACGTGGCCTAACCTTAGATTTTTAGGAATAAAATAACAATTAATAATATAATATTTGTTTTAAAAACTATTTTATGTCAATTTTGACACTATTTAGTAATTGATTTTTGTGAAAATCATAACAGAATGATAAATTCGAAAAAAGTTAATTAAATCAACAATAACATGTCACATTAGCCTAGAAAATTAGTGTAAGTCATAAAAAGTCTCAAATTATACTTATTTGAGTATTTATAACATCAATTATGCCAATATTTCATTAATAAGATAATTACTGCATCATCATTGTGTCATAAATAACTTAACTTATTTAATGTCTAAAAATTACAATTAAAATACCATTATGTATTAAATCTATTTATCTTTCTAATGAATATTTACAATCGAATTTATCTTATGTATATCCCTATATTAAAAATGTTTTAGTAAATAAACTTTGATTTTAACTATTTTAACTATTCATTAAATAAAATAATATTAAATGTCATAATCTAATCCAAGTGGACCTAAATGGTCATATTATATTCATATGGTAGTTTTTGGTCGAATTACACTTATCCAATAGAATTAGGACATGTTTTAGGGTAATAGTAATATCATATTTACCCTTAGTTACCATATTTACTATTAACCGCGGAAAAAAAGTAAAAAGTTACTATTCACCAAAAAAATTATTTTTATCTAATTGTACCACATTTTACTTACTGATATCAACTATGTCTGACGGATTTTCGAAATTTCATTCACAGAAGCGGTAAAATTATGTTTTATGCAAAATTCAGTTTTTAACCAACCACTTAGTGGTTTCACTATTCATCAAAAATTGAACGTTTTCAGAAAAATACCAAAATTTCACCCTAGGCTAATTTAGGTATTCAGAATCCAAAAATGAATTCCATTTTGAAAAATAAAATTCAAAAAATTTCAAAAAGTGGTTATTACTATTCATAACTGCTAGTTTTAATAATATTTTAATAGCATATCATTGTTTAGTGAAACTCGGTATTGCGTACGACGCAAGCTATCGAGGAAGGTCGCGATTTTGTGTAAAGAAAGCCAAGAATGTTTTGTGTAGAAAAAGATTCCTTTGATGATTTATATAACATAAAAGTCTCGGTTGTTACATTCTACCCCCCTTAAAATGAATTTCACCCTCGAAATTCGTCACTTTATAACAAACAGATGAGGATACCTCTCCCTCATCATATCCTCAAGCTCCCATGTAGCTTCTTCTAATTGGTGGTTCCTACATAAAACTTTCACCAATCGAGTGGTCTTTTTTCGTAGGACTGTTTCGCTACGATCCAGAAACTCTATCGGTTGTTCTTCATAAGAAAGATCTTACTCCAGCGGTACAACTTCTGAGCTGAGTACATGTGAAGGATCAAGTATGTACTTTCTCAGGAGAGATACATGGAACACATCGTGAACTTGAGAGAGATTCGGTGGAAGCACCAATCGGTAAGCTACCTTCCCAACACGATCCAGTATTTTGAAAGGACCGATATATCTAGGGCTCAACTTCCCCTTCTTTCCAAATCTCATAACCCTCTTCTAGGGAGATATTCGTAAGAACACTTTATCACCCACTTCAAACTCTAGGTGTTTTCTTCGGTTGTTGGCATAGCTTTTCTGTCGACTCTGAGCTGCTCTTATGTGTTGTTGAATAGATATGACTTTTTCTTCCATTTCATCAACGAGATCAGGTCCTAATAGCTTTCTTTCCCCAACTTCATCCCAGCAAGTTGGAGTCCTGTATTTCTTTCCATAGAGAGATTCATAAGGATCCATCTGAATACTGGAGTGAAAGCTATTTTTATAATAAAATTCCACCAAAGTTAGGTGTTGATCCCAACCTCCTTTGAAATCCATAGAGCAAGTTATCAACATATCTTCTAGAGTTTGAATTGTTCTCTCAGATTGACCGTCTGTCTGAGGATGATAAGTAGTGTTGAAACTCAACTCTGTATCCAGAGTATGCTGAAGACTTTTCCAGAACATCGAGGTAAATCTCGGATCCTGACCAGATATAATAGAAAGTGGTACTCCATGCAGTCTTACCACTTCTTTTACATATATCCTGGCAAGCTGATCCAGAGAGAAATCCTCTCTAATAGCAATAAAGTGTGCAGACTTTGTATGATGTTCAACTATGACCCAGATAGCATTATTGCCTTTGGATGTTTTAGGAAGTCCTGTGACAAAGTCGATAGTAATGTTTTCCCATTTCCATTCGGGTATGGGTAATGGTTGTAACATCCCCTTAGACTTCTGTCTCTCAGCTTTAACTTGTTGACAAACCAAGCATCGAGAGACATATTCAGCAACATCTCTTTTCATGCCATCCCACCAGAATTACTCTTTCAAGTCCCTATACATCTTCGTGCATCCAGGATGAATAGAGAATGAAGAACTATGAGCCTCATCCAGTTGCTCCTTCTTTAATTTGGGGATGGGAGGAACACAAACCCGATTCCTGAACTTTTTTATCCCATCACAATCAGGGTTGAACTCAGGAATATTTCCCACCTTCTTTTGTAACTCGACATCTTCTTTCTGTGCCTCTTTAATCTTCACATGTATAGATGGTTGAACATTCATTTGAGAAAGATAAGATCTTTCCCCTTCCATTATAATTCCAAGATCCATCCTTTGTAATTCCATAAATATTGGATCTTTTTTGATCCTCATCATGGATAAACTAGCATGGTCTTGTCGACTTAATTCATCTGCCACCTTGTTTGCTTTCCCAGGGTGGTAATGGATTCAGCAGTCGTAATCCTTAATCAGCTCCAACCATCTTCTTTGACGCATATTCAGATCCTTTTGTGTGAAAATATACTTTAAACTTTTATGATCAGTATCAATATCACACCTTTCACCATAAAGGTAATGCCTCCAAATCTTTAATGCAAAGATTACCACAGCTAACTCCAAATCATGTGTTGGGTAATTTTGCTCATGGATTTTCAACTGTCGTGAGGCACAAGCTATCACCATATCATTTTTCATAAGAAAACACCCTAATACCTTCTTGGATGCATCACTATAGATCACAAGCCTTTCTCCACTACAAGGCAGTGTGAGCACAGGTGCACTGGAAAACCTTCTTTTCAACTCCTTGAAATTTTCTTCACATTCTTCCATCCAGACAAACTTAACTCCTTTCCGAGTCAACTTGGTGAGTGGATTAGATAATCGTGAAATATCATTCACAAAACGTCGATAATATCCAGCCAAGCCAAGAAAACTTCGGATCTCAGTTACTATTGTTGGTCTCGACCATCTTTCGATAACCTCTGTTTTTGATGGATCCACAGATATCCCCTCTTTTTAGATTATGTTACCCTAAAATTCAACTTTTTGAAGCCAAAATTCACACTTGTTAAATTTGGAATTAATCTTATCCTTTCTCTGGGTCTTCAATATAATTCTCAAGTGATATTCATGTTCTTCCTTTCTCTTTGAATAGACAAGAATATCGTCTATAAAGACTACCACAAATTGATCAAGATAGTCTCTAAAGACTCTATTCATCAGATCCATGAAGATAGCATGGGAATTAGTATGACCAAATGGAATCACTATAAATTCATAGTGTCCATACCTTGTACGGAAAGACGTCTTTGGTATATCCTTCATTTTGACCCTTAATTGATGATACCCTGAACGAAGATCAATCTTGGAAAAGTATTGAGCTCCGAGTAGTTGGTCAAATAGGTCATCAATGCGCGGGAGAGGATATTTGTTCTTGATAGTGATCTTGTTATGTTCTCGATAATCAATGCAGAGTCTCATTGATCCATCTTTCTTCTTAACAAATAGAACAGGTGATCCCCAAGGTGACGCACTAGGGCGTATGAATCCCTTATCAAGATTCTCTTGGATTTTCTTCTTCAATTCCTGCAACTCAATTGGGGCCATTCTATAAGGTGTCTTTGAAATAGGAAAAGCACCCGGTACGAGTTCTATTGAAAACAAAACTTCACGATTTGGTGGAAGACCCGGTAATTCCTCTGGAAAGATATCATCAAACTCCCATACAATGGGCATATTCTTAATCGTGAGTTTCTCACCAACCATTTGAGATAAATGAACTTCATTTAGTAGAATCATTACCCATAAAATGGAAGAAATTTCCACTAGAAGGTTATGTTCATCCTTGCATTGATAGGCGATCATAGATTGATCTGGAATATGAAATGTGACTTCCCTTCTTTGGAAATTGATATGAGCTCCATATAAAGAAAGCCAATTCATGCCAAGAATCACATCAAATTCCACTATAGGAAAGATCACAAGATTTGCAGGAAGCACTTTCCCAAAAACTTCGATCGGAGAAGAATTATAACCTTTTGATGCGACTGTTGTGCCATTAGGTGTTGTCACAGCTAACTCAACATCTAATTGTTGAGGTAATACGGTGATACCCTTAGAAAATTCTTTATAAATAAAAGAGTGGGTGGATCCAGAATCAAATAAAACATTTTCTTCTTTAGAGTGGATGGTAAGTGTACCTTTCACCACATCGTTATCGTACTCCACATCGCTGTTAGAAATTTCTTGTGACTTTCATTTTTCTTTAGCCTTGAGAGTTTTTTGACATCGACCATCATCATCAACCCTTGGGTTAGGGAATTTATTGGCATAATGCCCCATCTCCTTGCACTTGAAACATTGAAGTGTAGTAGGTTCATTCTGTGTATCCCTTCCTTTGTTTGCATCATTAGACATCTTCTTCCCATCATCGCGGCATTCAAATGCCCAATGAACTTCCTTTCCACATTTGAAACATTTACTTGTCCCTTTAAGACAACTCCCTCCATGTTTCTTTCCACACTTTGAGCAGAAGGGAAAGCTCATCTTCTTTTCAGTGTGCTCTTTATATTTTCCTTTGAATTCCATTTTCCTCTTCTTATCAAACCCATATGACTGATGGGTTACTCCAATCTCCATCTCAACTTTGAGAGCACATAGAACAATTTCCTCGTAGCTATTGAAGTCCATTATGGCTAACGCCCTTCAAAGACTTGGTTTTAAGCCTCTAAATAATCGATCGATATTACTCTAAGGTTGGATAATAATACCAGAAGCGTACCTTGCAAGTCTTGAAAAAAATTCTTCATAGGTACCAACAGATTCATCATCCTTTTGCTTCAGTTCAAGAAACTCTTTCTCCATCTTTGTTCGGAGAATACGAGGGAAGTACTTATTGAAAAATAAGTTCTTGAACTCATCCCATTCCATGGACTCAATTTCATCCATTTTCCTTGTATTCTTAATAATATTCCACCATTGATCAACATCTCCTTCCAAACGATACAATGCTAGGACGACTTTATCATTTTCAGAACATTGAAGAACTGAAAATATCTTTTCAGTAGTACTAATCCATTGTTCAGCAACTAATGGATCAGTAGACCCGCTGAAAGAAGGTGGACTCTGCCTTATGAAGGATTCAATAGAATGTTGCTCCTTCCATTTCTCATTTGGAAGTCCTGAATGATTCATAGCTTGAGAAAGTTGTGTGAGAATGAATATAAGATTTTGCATTCCAGCTCCCATAACGTTTGGTTGCTCAGGGGGACAATCATTGCATTGCCCGTCGCATTCCGCATTAACACGGTTCCTTCGGGTTCCAGCCATTGACTAAAACCAAGAAGAATAGTGTGAGCAACACTAATTATAATAGGAAAACCACATACTCAAGAATAAAAGTTCACACTTAAGGTCTTATCATAGGTTATTCATGGCCATTTCTAAAACACTAATATTGTGTTCTATGCTTAGACTTATCCTTAGGGTTCTTACTAAGGCTTTCACATCCTATTTTCCAAAGGTTGACTATACCTTTCCTTTGATACCAACTATAACGACCCATACTTTACATACATTGTTAATACATCGAAATTGAAGCACACTTATTACAACATATGACAAAACCACAAATGACCGTATAGGTATAGTGTCTTTAGAAACTGGGAAACATAAACAACTGGTTCATAAATCTTCTACAGTGTCTCCCATTTATTTCATCATATCTAGGGTCCCTTTTAGCATATTCTACTTCATATCCATCTTCCTGACCTGGGGAAAAGATAACATACAAAAAAGGGTGAGCTAAAATGCTCAGCAAGGGTAAATAAAGGAAATAAAAATCATATCATATCTTCTTGAAAATCATAACCTGCAAAAGAGATCATAATATCTTAACATGGAATAAATCATAGAAGTGAAAATGAGATCCCCATAATCATAACATAAAACATGAAACTTTGTGGCATGCACACATAATCATGGAAAATCATTTCTTGTTAGTCATGACTCATTGCCAAGACTATCTTAGCGGACAAAGTCCATTTCTGAACCGAGTTCACTCCTCGTTTCAGTCCTGTATCACTGAACCGAAATAACCTTCCGTTCCAGCCATGTCTATCTCATGAGATATAAATCTTTACCCAATGCATTAGAGGGAGATATAGGTCCCACCCATCTTATAATGAGTCCTTTCTTATGTTTCCCACATAATCATAAATCATACATTATCGCATAACACATGTAACATAAATGGAATTCTTGAAACATCATGACATAATAAAACAAATCATATAAGGTAAATTAGTTCATAAAAATAATTTCCTCAAAACATAATCAAATCAATGTAATAATAGGGATAAAAACAGAACCCTATATTTTCGTAGATGGAAAATAATTTTGATAAAACATTTGAACTCCATTCTTGAGGAAAATATCCTTTCTACTTCAAAAATACCTTTCCTTTCTTAATATGTCATACAATTTTAAACTAAAAGAAGTTGATTAAAAATAAACTTGAAAACTTTTAAAATAATCTTCTTGGAAATAATGTTTTAAAAATCCATTCTTTCCGTATAAGTTAAAAAAAACATTCTTTGTACTTTTCTCGGAAAAGTCAAAATGTACCTCGTACGAAAAATGACAAAAGATTCCTTTCATATCTTTTACAAAAAACATATCGAAGGGTAAAATTGGATATAAACTATTGTAGAAGGATGTAAATAATATTACACATTGAGGGAACATGGATGTGGATAATAAAATACACCCCAGTAATTACCAAAGTAAAAACAATCTCGGAAAAAAGATAGATTGTGATATTTCCCTTACCATAGGTCTGATTTGCTTCGTAAGTGTCCGAACCTCCTGTATAATGATTTAAATAATGTCATTTACTTATTACAGAGTCATATTCATTGTTATTATATCATATATGGTTCACTTATGACTTTATATTACCCGTTCTTTTGTAAATTCATGTTAAAGTAGCGTTTTGGGTAAAATCGTCTCATTTGTCGTTCGTGTTTTAACTTGTAATTATTCATATGATTACTTAGATAATTATTACATAATTATAGAATATAAAACATGATTTATATATAATATATATTAATAATATACATATATATAATGGATCGATAAATGGAAAGAAATACACCATTCTTGGAGATGGTAGGCCGTACGTACGCAGGAACGCTGTTTTCGTTTCCTTATTGAATTGAGTGGAATTAAGTAGATGACATACATATATATACACATCAATCATGTAGCTTTATAATTTCATATATTTCATTATTATTTCTTATATATACTTTATAATCATTCTTAAATGGTTAACATGTAGAATGAATCTCATCGCGTCGTGGAGACGGTAGTTCGTACGTACGCACGAGCGATGATATCATTTCCATAATTATTGAATTGAATTGGAGTGGATGATACAATATATCAGAATAATTATGATGTTATAATAACTATGTATAGTTATTCTTTACACCATAATACCCATCCATGTAAGGTGTTGGTGGAAAAACAGATTACACCACGGCGTGGAGACGGAATTTCGTACGTACGCACACGCGGTGATTTCGTTTTCCGTAGGATGGATAGATGGTGAATTAGGATTGTTTCATACTTATAATAACATATCAGTATATGAGTGATACTGATGTTATTACTTCATAATGAAACAACCTAATAAGAAGAAGTGGAAGAAGAAATAAAGGTGAAAGAATTGGTAACGGAAATTACCTCTTCTTTGAAGAGCCTCTTTGAGACCTCCTCTTAGGGAACTAAAATTGGTCTTTGAGGAAGACCAGAACCTCTAGGATGTTTCTAGGGAAGTGGAGAAGATATTTTGGCAGGGGTTGGCCGATCTTGAAGGGTCAAAGTTGTGTGAGGAAGAGAGGGAGGAGGTGTCCTTTTATAAGGGAGGAGAGGGGCACCTTTGGAATAACGAAAAATATTATTTTATTATAAAGTCAAGTTCGGTTTTAAATAGCTCCAAATTGATTTATTTCGAGGCTAAGGTGGGGATGGGTCTAAATCCTTTCATCCAATAGAATTTAGACAAGTTTAGGTTCCTATTGTAACCTTATCATTTAGATTTAGCATTAAGCTAAATAATTTTACTTTTACTGTGTCTTCTTGTGTTCTTATACTATAAGGTTAATAAACTTTCTATAAGCAGCCAAACGAACCCCAAGTTGTTTATTATTAATATATATAACCTTATATAAGTCACTTGGCCGAACCTTAGATTTTTAGGAATAAAATAACAATTAATAATATAATATTTGTTCTAAAAACTATTTTATGTCAATTTTGATACTATTTAGTAATTGATTTTTTTGAAAATCATAACAGAATGATACGTTCGAAAAAAGTTAATTAAATCAACAATAACATGTCATATTAGCCTAGAAAATTAGTTTAAGGCATAAAAAGTATCAAATTATACTTATTTGAGTATTTATAACATTAATTATGTCATTATTTCATTAATAAGATAATTACTGCATCATCGTTGTGTCATAAATAAATTAAACTATTTAATGTCTAAAAATTACAAATAAAATACCATTATGTATTAAATATTTTTATATTTCTAATGAATATTTACAATCGAATTTATCTAATGTATAACCCTATATTAAAAATGTTTTAGTAAATAAACTTTGATTTTAACTATTTTAACTATTCATTAAATAAAATGATATTAAATGTCATAATCTAATCCAAGTGGACCTAAATGGTCATATTATATTCATAAGGTTGTTTTTGGTCGAATTACACTTATCCAATAGAATTAGGACATGTGTTAGGGTAATAGTAATATCATATTTACCCTTAGTTCCCCTATTTACTATTAACCGCGGTAAAAAAAAGTAAAAAGTTACTATTCACCAAAAAATTATTTTTATATTATTGAACCACATGTTACTTACTGATATCATCTGTGTCTGTCGGATTTTCAAAATTCCATTCACAGAAGAGGTAAAATTAAGTTTTATGCAAAATTTAGTTTTTAACCTACCACTTAGTGGTTTCACTATTCAATAAAAATTGAAAGTTTTCAGAAAAATACCAAAATTTCACCCTAGGCTAATTTCGGTATTCCGAATCCAAAAATGAATTCCATTTTGAAAAATAAAATTCACCAAATTTCAAAAAGTTATTATTACTATTCATAACGGCTAGTTTTAATAATATTTTAATATCATAACGTTGTTTAGTGAAACTCGGTATTGCGTACGACGCAAGCTATCGAGGAAGGTCGCGATTTCGTGTAAAGCAAGCCAAGAAAGTGTTGTGTAGAAAAAGATTCCTTTGATGATTTATATAACATAAAAGTCTCAGGTGTTACAATAGGGATTAAGATTTCTCGTTGGGTATGTGCTAGATCAAGTATGAGGTTTGTTTTTTGTGTGTGTTGGGTTGGTTTGATATATTTCAAGACACTCAATTGTGACTAAATATATAATGGTTTAGTGGAATAATCATTTCATACATAATTTTACAAACTTATTCTGTGAATATTCAATTAATCTCAAAACAATAAACAACCAAGAACAAAAATATATTATTAATTTTGCAGAATATATACATAAAAATATAATATAATGAACGATCTTCAAAATCTTGCAAAATTTTCTTCAGACATTAGATGCTTTCTAGACATTCCCCATTTAAAAACTTTCTACATAACCCATGGAAAGGAATAATAATATAGTGTGACTTAAGAACATCTCTATGGGTAAATATGGAATATATCATCCAATGATCATATGTAATCATAACATGCACATAACAGTATTAAAAAATGAGCTTATAATGTAAACATTACACCAAGTAATTCTCATATCACAGTCACAGAATAATTATTCTCTTGTTCATAAGACATGAGTCATAAATGAGTTAATGACTATGATCCCTGTGATCATATCATTATAATTATAACATTTACACAAATGAAACATAAAAAAATTCTAAAATTCATAACCATATAGGTTATATGTCAAGAATACTAGCTAATATATTCTTTACATGTTAGGAATAAGTTAAACACCATTTCAGTTTTTTGAGCTTGGAAAAACCACACATGTACCTTATTTTGGGCTGTGGAGAACCACATGTATATCGTTTATATCATAAAATATTTATCATTACCCAATGAGTTTTTTGTATAAATAATAAATAGAACCATCACCTAGTAATTACGAATTCATATTTATTCTAACATATGAAGAAAATAATTATCATTTCTTCATAGATTATCCCAAGGAAAGAAAATGTGGTTCCATTAAATTTTAGCATCATAAAAAATAAATATCCATTATAATAATGATAATTTTAACAATTAATAATATCCGGAATAAATCATAAGAATCATTAAAATAGTTTTTATAGATCAGAATAAGATTACAAGACCAATAAAACATTTCTCAAGGAAAATACTGTTTCTATTTTTAAATAAATTATTTAAAATAAAAATAATTTCATGAATAATATCCAACAATTAATTCCAATAAACAGGAAAACATTAAATTTATCCTTCAAAACAATTATTATCCATAATTATAGGAAATTTTCATCGTGTGGTATATATTAAAACATAAATATTGTGAACACCAAATGTTAAAAGTATGTCATTCACAAAATGATAAGAATAATTTTGGTCCATTTTAATAATGTTATGTAGGGATAGAATTAAATTTAATACATCATTAGAGAATAGAAACCACATTATTGATAACCTTTTATAAAACATGGATAATGAGGATAAAAAAATCCATCAAAAACATTGAAATAACATTTTTTCTTTGTTTATTTTTTCTATACTGTTTATTACATTGAGATATAAGAAAACCAATTCATTATATAATAAAAAATAAAAAATGAAGAATAAAATAAATTATATTTATTATATAAAAGATATATAACTTCCTCATCATAAATTTTATCATAAGTAATCCATGTATTAGTAATAATATATCATAAAACCAATACCTGAAACCTAAAATGATTTGTAAGCTCTAAAAATAAATTAAAATAAATTAAATTTATTATAAATAAATATGGGAAAATTATTCGTAAATAAAAATAATAATGGAATAATTATAACATATTATCTCATTTTATTTAATTATAATTAATTAACATCATCATTTTTGTTCTTACCTCTTTTTTAAGTGTGTCTCTATTCAAATATTATGGAACTTGATTCTTGATCATGGTTACAAATACTATTTAATGATAATCATGTAATTTACTCCCTATTAATATATAATATAACATATATTAACATTCCTTGATCATTTTTCTCAAAATTATTACAACATCACCCATGAATGATGTAAAACCGGCCGAATCAAACGAGTGTTATAAGGAGTAAATGAGTAAGAATATGCTAATCTATACTAATTATAAAAAAGGATCCGAATCTTATTTCTATCATGAGTATTATATATATTTTATTTATTCAACACTATATACATATATTAAATATAGATACTAATAGTGAAATATCTCACTTATGGATGTAGTGGTCCATAAATTTTCATAAAAGATACTTCTAGTTGATCAAGAGAATGTTAAAAAGATAGCTGATAATATTATTTTATAAAAATTTCATTATAATTTAATAAATTTATAATTTATCGCTTAAATCCATCATTATATGTTCCCATTAGATATGGAGATGGAAAATTAATCTCATCTCTATGTGGAGCTCGTATATTACTTATACACATGAGTTATATTACGATTTATCATTCAGCGTATAGGAGGTGGAAAATTCCAATCCCATTATATGATAAAATCTCTATATTTTTTTTGATACTACATTATTTATTTTAGGATGGTCAAAAAATATTTAGAAGAATTATCTTTTAAAATAAACATCAAAAGAGTTGGGTGAGATTGTTACCTCTCCTTTAATAGATCTCTTTTGTATTTCGTCTTAATCCTTCAAATGATTGTATTAAAGTATTACAAGAAACTATCATAAATTTTAAGAGATTATATGACTATTTTTTAGGAAATATAATGAATATCAAGATGGATCAATGTTTGTGAATAAAAGTGGGGAAGATGACCCCTCTTATAATTGAGGGGAGGTACACAAATTAAATTACATAAATGATTAAATAATATAATTTTATTTTATTCTAAATTTTGAACCAAATGGATAGTATGTTAAGCATCAAAAAATATAAAATTTTAATATATTCAAAAAATAATATTTTCAAATGTTTATATGGACGTTTACTTTTATATCTTAGTTTAACCATTGGAAAATACTTCAAACATTAACAATGGTAACAAATTTATTGTGTTCTTACTATTATTTTTGAAAAAAATTAATGTGCCTTCATTACCAAAATTAATTTTCATTATTTAAATTCTGAAAACATACTCTAAAAATTAATTTTATAATATTTTTATAAATTATAATTATTATAAATGTTGTAAATTCAATGAAAAATGATTTTTGATAATTTAATTTGTTGTAATGAAACTAAATTTAATTTCCTTCATGCATTGTAAATAATATTATATAAATTTAAACATGTTTTATATAAAAAATATCATGATATTTCATTATCATCAATATTTTTAATTATTTAGTTAATTTATTATCATAAAAATATTATTGTGCACATGAAAGTAGTTTTAGGAAAAACAACTATTTTAATCTTCAAATGATTTTATCATCACTAATAATGATTTAACAGTTAATTTTTGAATAATTTTTAATTGAAAAATATGTCTATTAATAAAAAATTTATTCTACATAAAATATAAATTTATTTTACCAGTAGTAATCAATACATTTGAATTAATAAAATATTTCAACATATAATTTATCATGTTGATAAACTTATTCATACCCTTAAATAAATTGAAAAGGTTATAACTATTATAATATATTGTGGATCATTTTGAATAAATATTGATTGTGAAACAAAACAAAATAAATAAAATTTATTATTGAGGAATGCATATAAAATATCATGTCGTAACATTGTACCCATTAAAATGAATTTATACTTCAGAATTATTTCACTTTGATACAGTCACATGAGGATACTTATACCTCCTCACATCCTTGAGTTCAAGTGTTGCTTCCTTGAATTCTATATTCCTCTATGTTAAATTCAATTAGATAGTATCTTTATTCTATATAACATTATATATATGATCCATAATTTAGAAATTTTTTCATTGGTATGATCTTTCCCCAATGGTACATCCTCTATGTTTAGAAAAATGGAAGGATCGGGTATGTAATTACTCAAAGGAGATATATGGAAAACAACATAATCATTAGACATGTTCGGTATAAGTTATATGAGTTCTTCCATTGTCCTTACCGCATCACATGTCTTTGTGGTGGCAATATATATAGTGCTCAATATTAAATTACTTTTGAAACTCTTAACATTCGTCCATGTAGATAATCATAGGAAGAACTTATCAATATTCTTGAATTATATATATATCACTAACGAATATAATTAGTAATTTTTTATCCATATTTAGATTCCATGATATTATGTTTAATTCCAATATCATTGTCTTTATTTTCTTTATTTATCTGATTTCCCAATATACATTCTTACTAATCTCAATTAAAACACAATGGAGTTATTCACCTTACTCCATAAATGGATTATTAAATATAAATCCAAATTATTTAGTGAAATAAATCTTCCATGATAAATTTAAATGGGTAAGGTATTGATCCAAACCATCCTTTAAATATAAATTAAAATATCTCAAAATATCATATTGGTATTCCATGGTCCCCAAAGTTTACCTATATTTCTAATGATGATATGTATTACATACAAAAAACATGGTATCATGTTTTTATTAAAGTATTCACTCGAATATTGAGGTAATCCTCATATATTAATCAAATAGAATAGGATGTGGTAATCCATGAAGCCTTACCACGTCCATGATGAAGATATCAAAATGATGGTAAAGAGGTAAATATTTTCTAATAAATATGAAATGTTCTAAATTCAAATGGTGATACAGAACAACACAAATAGAATTATTGCATTTATAATTCATGGGTGTTATTATAATGAGTTCCATGTGAATAGTTTCTCATATACAAAATTTTTATGTAATGGTTCTAACAACCCTATAGATATAATCCAATAAACCTTAACTTATTGGCATTCAATTCGATAAGATACCCACACAGTAATATATATCATCTGGTTTCCAGCTAAAAATAATTTTTTAGATCCCTATACTACTTCATAATTGATGGATGTATAGAGAATGATGAGATATGATCATCTTATAATAGATACATCTTATATCATATTAACTAGAAAAAAGTTGATCCTAATCCACTTAATTTAATCTAAACCATGAATGAACTAAAAAATATTAATGACATTCTTTTGCAACATTGTATGTTCCTTCTACATATATTTAATCATAATATAGATAGACCGATGACCAACCTTTGAAAAAAAAATAATTTTTATCCCCTAATGTAATTATTTTAGTGTACTTATTTTAAATTAACAATATTGGATATTATGTGATCCTCATCATATATATGTGTGTATGATCCTTTTGAATCAATATATCATCCACCTTTTTTTCTTTCTTAGACTTCTATTGCTATGATAAGTCATAAAAATTAGTCAAATACAACAATATTTTCCGAATCATATTTAACAATTTCTTTCTAAATTTAAACCTAAATATTTTATGATCATTAAATATATTACACACTTCACTGTATTGAAAAATTATATATATTTTTCTTGAAAAGGTACCTAAACTATCTTTAAATTTTGAGATGGGTAATTTTACACAAGAATAAAAAATAAATGTGAGACATAAGATATCACCATATATATTTTCATAATTACACAACCCAAACTATTCTTTAAGGGATTAAAATTAATCAAAACCCTAGCTCTACTATAGGTTAGTGTGAGAATAGGTGTACAAACCAACCTTTTTTTCAGTTCCTTGAAAATTAACTCACATTAACTAATGAAAAAATAATTGTTCTCTTATATGAGTTATCATAATAGAAATGTTTTAAAACCACGAATTTTTTTTAAAAAATAATTTTTAATATCTACTTAATACATGAAATCATTGAATCTTAGTCATAATAGTTTGTATTGGATAATTATCAAAAAAATATATCTTATAACAATCTGCTCATAGACACCCAATTTATATTTTATATATGTTAAAATAAAACATTCACTTTTAAAAGTTTATAGTTGTTAAATTATTCATACAATGTATCCTTTCAAAGGTTCATAATTAAAATCCCCTATTTATCTTCATAATTTTTCTATCTATTTTAGTATATAGTAATATAATCTATACACCCTATATAAAACATTTCATGTTAATCTATAAACACTATATTCATGATATATATATAGATGGTGGGGGAATTAGTAATAGAAAATCAATTAATTGTAAATCCATAGTTTCTATACATTGTATGGGTTATTTTCTCAGGTATATCATATATTCTATCATTTATCTTTCGACATCTCCATTAATTATCAATCATGGAAAAATATTTTATTCATTTAAAGCTGTCAAAAAAATCAATGATACAGGGTTGATGATACTTTTTCTTAATAGATATTTTTTATAATTTCTAATAATGAAATCCATGATGAATTTACCTCCAAAATGACTTTTTTTTATTTTCAATCTACTTTTACAATGGGATGTGGGAACCCACACAATAGAACCATCCCATTGATAACCAACAACCAAATTGGAAAAGTAGAATTCAAATTTCTATTTTTGAAATTGAATGAAAATCATGCGTGTTGATCGAGCCTCGAGCCCATCACAATCACTATGTAATAGCACGTCACCACCTCGAATGGGTCTCATAAAAGTACATCCATGAATCATTTCCTTCGGAGCTACATTAATGCATAACATAACGTGCACCTTTCAAGATTTAGATATCAATTTCCAAACACCGCCTCGGTCTGCTGAATATTTCGATCATCGTAGACATTGGGAACCTTGATCACCAATCTAAAGAAATCTTCCCTCACATCCTGCCCGAACATAGTGAACAACTTGAATAACAGCTAACATTGGCTCTTCCAGAGTGGAATAATTAGAAATCCGACGAAATAATAATGAAATGATGAAGAACCCACAAACCCTGAAGAACAACCACACTACCATAATCATCAAAAATCAATGCATAAAAAATAAAGAACCATCGCAAAAATAACCTGATGAAAGGGTGAAAACCACCGCAAGTCGTTCCTCCTAGAACACCCTACCTCCCCAAAAAACATCCCAAAACCTCTTCAAAAACGATCTCACTGACCTGACTTGGGATGTAGAAATTAACCTAGAACCCAAAGAAGTGTTTGGGTGGAGAGGGCCTCCAAATCGGGCCACGATAAAGTTAGTACTGGAAGACCCCCAGAAAACTAGGTTCATCAAACCTACACCACCGAAATAGAATAAAAATCCATTGAATATCCATCAAATGATGAGATTATATGTCATATTAAACAGAAAACATCCCACTAAATGGATCCACTTGAATCAAATAGTCAAAAGAAGAAATAGAACAGGAGTTAGGGGAAATTTCATATGAGGTGAAAGGAAGAAAATAAAGACTGTTTCAAGATCTGGCAACAAAGAGGGGAGGAATAAACATTGTGGAATGAGAGGAAGAATGAAGTGAAAATGAGGAAACCCAAGCTCTTCTGAAGGATATAGATCAAACTCAGAAGGGTGAAATAGGATTATAACGTAAGAAGTAAAAAATTGTTATTCTGGGAAGCAAGATGAAAGGTCCCTCCATTTCCATGGGAAAATAGGTTTTCCCTCTGTGTTTCACTTGGGTGAATTAATCACTTATCATTTTTGTCATGTAATTTCTTCTATAAATCATGGGATTCAATTGAGTTCGTTCGATTTGTAGTCTTTGAAATATTGGAACAACTATGTATGAGATATACTAAAAACTATGCATGTCCATTCAGGGGAATACATGAAAGGAATTTATGAAATATGTAAGAACATTCTTAAAGAATATTAATATATACAATGTATATTTTCGCAAAAAAATTAAAATTAACACCCATTATTATTTGGAATCAAACCCCATAAAACATATATTTAACGATAATTTCAATACATTATTTGATAAAAATCATAGGTTGATTCAGAATAGAAAATTTTATTTCTATATTCAACAATTTTATATAGAATAATTGTAGATATTGATAATAAATTAGAAAAATCATGATAAATTCCAAAAAATGATGAACAATAAAATTTAATATATAAAATTATTTTAATTATCCTGATGACACCCCAAAATGTATAGCGGAGGAAATGTATCTCATTATTGTTATGATCCAATTTAGTGATTGAAAATGAAAAGATCATTCCTTGGACTAAGAGTGTGATATTGTATAATGGAATTTATATAGATAATTACCATAAACCCTCAAATAAGTAAATGTATTTTAAATTGCGCCATATAATAAATTTTTTCCCACTCATTCTAACTCTTTATTTTTCCTAAAAAATGGATGGATTTTTAGCAACTTTTCAACACATTAAAAATCCTTCCCTTACATTGAAATATTTCACTATATTCTTATTAACACATTAATGATATCTCGGAAGCTAAATCATAATCCCATGTTCTGTTTATCACCAAAAATATCATGAATCATTATTTTGTATTAATTTTTTTTATTTAGAAAACTCAATATGGTTAAAGTTTTTAATAATAAATAGAGATATATTATTTAAAAAAGTCACAAGATATTAAATTACTAAAAATAAATAATTTTAGTCTCATGAATATGGTTGTTAAATTGGTAAAAAACATCATTATTAACATGATTTATAAAATATGTTGTCATTGACTATACCATAAGATCATATTTTGACCATAAATACATTATAATAAAAATGATTAATCATATAATTAGTAAACCTATTATGTAGGATGTCTAAATTATGACACCATTATTTTAATATATTGCACCTTATGGTTAAATTTGGTCATAAATGGTAATTATGTTTTCAAATCCTTCATAAAATTTCACAAAAAAAAATTAATTAACATAAGAATATCCATCAGGAGTGTCCAATTGAGTGGGAATTATTAGTCGCACATATCTTTCTTAGGTGATGGTCCTGTTAATAACAAATATTTGTAAATTAGTGTTGTTTCCCCTATGTATATATTTTCTACAATTGTATCCACCATTGATTATATAGAGAGCGATGTAATTTATTTGAAAATTCCACTCCTTTCATTACCATAACATTTAATTTTTTTCTTAAATAGTGAATTATTCATTAGGCTCTCACAAATGTTTTCTTATCCAAATGTCAAAAAATTAATAAAAAGAGATCTGATTCAAAATGAGGAAACCAAATAATTACATATATTAATATTAAATAATTTTAGTTAAATATTAAATAAATATCACAATAATACTAAACCCATAACCATAACATTTTAGTGTCATATGATATGACATACATAACTATATTATTTTATTAAATATATTCAATATATCCCACAATATTATTCTCCCAATATATGCTTATAAGGCTTACCCTACTTAAAATGATTTATCAATGCTTTGGTATAGGATACATAAGGGTGATCTCACATGATTAAAAATTTTATACATCAATGATATCATTGAATGTTTATATGCAATAATAACTTCAACATAAGGATGTGAGAATACGAGATTAACATTTAAATTCCACACCCAATAATTTATTGATCATAATCATGGAATAATTTTTTAGTTAATAATACATTATTTATATATGAATCATTGATCATGTTCCCTGAGATAAAATCATATAAAAAATAAAATTTTATAACGATTTCTGTAAAAATTATTTCATAATCACAATAATAGAACTCAAATGTAAGGGATTTCCATGAAGACAATTCTAACATGTTGGGCTTTGTCTAAGATACCGTGTAACAAATGCATGGTATGTATAACCACCCATATACCCAAATATAGTCTTTGGATAGCCAAAAAATGTACCATTTACACTCATAAACTATTAATAATCACCCAATTCACATGATGACCATAAAAACACACCTGATACATAATCAAAATCCAATCATTTAAATATATCATGTTCATGAAAATAGTTATCATACATTTATAGAATAACCCTTGCAAATTAAAGTATCTTTAATGAGTATTTTGAAAACATAATAAATAACCATCAAGAGAAATAATAATTATTGTAAAATTGGACCATATCCAAATTAAAGCATAAATAACATAAAAGGATGTTTTTTATTACTGGAATCTAAAAAGTCCATTTAAAAATTCTGTGAAGAAGATAAAAATTTATTATTGAAATGACATATTTAAAATAAATTTCATAATAATTTGAAAAAAATAACTTTTATAAAGAAAATTGAAAATTTTATTATAGTCAATGATGAATAAATTAATCATGACATCATTTGATGTTATTTGATTTTGATACATTAAAATAATTTTTTTACATAATTGTTGAAATGTACTTCAATTGTAAAAAATGATAATTTGAATTCATTTTAATTTGGTGAGAAAAATAATTTAATAAATCTTTAGTAAATAGTCAAAATATTCTACGAAATGTTTTCGAAAACTGGTATATGGACGTGAAGAATCCTATTTGAAAAGAGAAATAATGACATTTTTTCTTAAAATATGTTATTTTAATCAATAAAGTACATAAATAGTTAAAAATATTGGAAAACGGGTAATATAGAGAAATAAATATATAAGAATTAAATACAATGGAATTATGAGATATATATCATTAAATTTATTCTTTGATAATTTATGAATAAAGAATCAACATTGTAACATCCCCTGATATGGAACTCCCTCATGTGGCTTAATGTATTTGGTTACTGGACCTCAAGACCACTTCCCCACATTTCAAGGTCTTCTGAATTGTAGCAAGGTTGTAAATAATATAATGGGGCTACTATACCCAATGTATAGATATACACTACAACAGAAAAATACTATTAAATACTATATTAATGAAAATAAAAGAAACAATACAACATATAACATGAATTTAAATAAATAACCAATCATCCAAATAAAAGTTATTAGTTTAATGACTAAACTAATTTTTTTTTAATGTTAACCTAAATATAATACAAATAAAATTACATAGTGAAATAATAAACTCAAAAGTACATGGTCTTTGAAACCAAATTTTTTCTGTATCTAAAATAAAACTAATACAACATGACTGAATTAAATACATGGTCTATTTCCATTATCCCAATCAGAATTCACGCAATATGATCAGGTACCCAATGATGACCCGATCTGTGTAGGAGTAAAATTCGGTTGGTGAACACAGTTGTGTCTTGAATAATAACTATGCTAAATAATTCTATTCAACCCAAATATTAACCAGAGTATTAGTTAATCAATATAATATAATAAAACAAACTATCTACTTTAGAACCATTCTACAATATAACAGATCATGTAGCACATCCATACAAACCGTAACAAAAAACCTTGAATAATCACAAAATTGGGAAAGTTCTTCTATACAAGAGTTATAGAATAAATGGACCAAGCCTATTATATATGTACCGTTAAATAGTCTAGATAATCTCAATAATAATTACTGCATAAAGAGGAAAATATCTTTTATATGAAAAAAATCATAAATATTAAAATCCCTATAATAATTAAATCACAAGAAACTAATTCCTTGTATATATAAATTGCATCATAACCATCCGAAATGCTTTATATAACTGTTAAAACATAATGGGGACAAGCCCGATATATAATAGTCAATAAAATCACTTTTCATATTGGTAATAATATGATCACATAATATTTTTTCAAATTTCACAATGGTTAATTCTTCTAATTTCCATTTTTCTTTCAATTTACCATTCATTTATAAATTTATATCTTAATTCATCTCTATGATAACTTCACAAACATTTATTATCAAACTACTACCAGTTATTCAATAATCCAATATTATACTTTTCTAGTTGAATCTATCTCAATAAAAAACATTATAATTCAAGACGTTGAAACTTCACAATAAATCATTTTCCAATTCATTATTATTCTATTGTAGGGTCTCTTAACTAGTACTTGATAACTATGTATTGACACCGTTAAATGCAAAGGGATCCAAATAATAATAATAAAACATGATCTAGATTCACCCATGATTAAATTAATTAATTAAAAGTTATTTTGGTGTAATTATGATATTTCACATAAATACGTATTTTAACGAACCACTAGGTCTCAATTTAGGCTACTAATTATTATCTAGAAATCAACTTCACATTTTAATAGGTGACACCACAAAGAATGGATTTGATGATTATAATAAGGGAAACCTATATCACACAATTCCATGATCAAAAAAAAATAACTACATTCAATATATTTCTAGTCTAAATTAAAGAAATAATTGAATGTAGGGGAAAACCATAGAAAACAACATATCTGGGATCATACTCTTCATATATAGGTCCATAATGGGAGGAAAAACTTCAATTTTTCAAAGAATCTCTTAGTTCTTGAGATATGATTCTTGCATATAGATGATAAATATATTATATTCATAATATGGACATAAAAATACTAATCCCAATAAATACACGATTTTTAATCCACTCACATCTTATTGTTATCTTTTTAAAAGTTACAATGAATAGAAATATCATTTCAGGGAAAAACAACCCCTATTGAACTTTACTTAATGAGAAAAAATTTATTGATTTTTAATCAGATCATGTCCTACACCAATTCATGATGCCACCCTTGAAACATTTATGCATTGTGAACCAGTTTCATAGAATGTAGGAATTTGGAACCCCAAACATGTTCATGAAGTCTTCAATGATTGATTTACAAATCATTAAATATTTCCATGGTGTGTAACCCATTAATGATGTCTTATTGGAAATATTTTTACATCCTATAACATGTTAAAGGATGTTAATTTTCCAAAATACACTCCTTAAAATAGTTTATATGGAAATTCATAAACCCCTATTGAAGTAGTCCAAATTCATGAATAACACTCGTTATCCACTTAGTAATTTAACTAAATAGACTATATTAACTGACAAAACATAAATCTGTAAAAATTAGGTCATTATCCCCCCATAAATGCACTACATCATCAATGAAACTTGACTAAAATGTTTTAATGTTGAATAAAACCCCAAATAAATGAGGTTCAATATAAAAATAAAAGTAGGTATGTTCATTGAAATAAGAGGTACATTACAACCCCCCCCCCCCCAAAATATAAAAATTATCCTCAATATTCACTAATAATCACTATGGGGACTCAGTGAAAAAGTATCAAAACTATTCTCACCTATCAAATGTACCTCTCTTAATTCTCTACTAGAAATAAACTATGCTACCAGTGTGGTAAATATATTGTTCTACTATTTCTTTAGGGATAAATCTCACTAAATTTCACAATCCATATTGCATTCTACATAAATGTTGAATATACACCATGATCAATGTGATCAATCTCAACCACATGATATAGATCGGGATGATATCCCCAAAACTATAATTTTCTAAATGAATTGTACCTGAAACTGTGTCACTATAATATGGTTAAATAGGTTTCCACTGGAATAACTCATTATAATTTCTCAAACAGCATTAAAAACCTTGTAACTAAATACAACTTTTTATTGATATAGTTTTCTCAATCCTAGGTGACACCCAACATAAAACACAATGGCTAATATTAAACTAACAATGTTTTCACTGATAGTCCAAAAAATATTTATTTATACTCCATACAGTCAAAAACTACCTCCTAATCAATTAAACCATTTCAGATATATCCTTCAGGAGACAAGGTCCAATATGAGTTTGATCACCTGCCTCTATCCAACTAATAAGTTAACGACACAAAATTCTATTCCAATAACTAAATATTTACATTTGAATGGATGCATGTAAAATCCTATTAAAAGATAACTCCATGTGTTCCAAATAAAACTCATATGAACCCTTATATACAAAAAAAATCTTGTATAACATCCTCCTAAATATGAATACTTCATTCAGATTGGATGTTAGTCTGAAGATGATTGTCTGCACATAGAAGAACCTGAAATTTTTATCCCTTTTAATACCCTTCCAAAACAATGATGTGAAACATGTAGCTTTATTAGACACAATAATCATTCATACATGAGGAACCTCAACTCTCAGATGGATGTAAATAAAACCCATATAATCAATAGTTATTGTCTCATTGATAAAAAATAAGTTGAAATCCTTCAACAAGGAATCAATGATTTCCCATATTACATCATTACTATGAAATTTCCTCATTAATTCAGTAAAAAAATACACATTTAGATCATCCCATTTCAATTTTTTAATTGGTAGAGGTTGTAACAACCTAGCAGTACTCTAATGATTAGAACTCACCTGATGGTAGTTTTTTTATTTCTCAACAATTATCACTTCCTCATTCTTTATTCATTTAAAACATTACTATCTATGATGATCACAATACATCTTTAACTAGATATACCACCCACATAGAATAATGAAACTTTCTTATTAGATCACCAATAAACCCTGTAAGAACCCATATTTTTCCATAAAATAATAGAATTGATACTTCCATGATACCACCCAATTTGTGTCATACTAGTATATATGTTGTCTCTAAAAACTAAGTCATATAGATCAAGTAACTACAAAATCTTTATCGAGTAAATAATTATAGGTATAACTATATTGATCTATTAAAGATCTATGGGTCTAACTGATGTTGAAGTTAGAGATACTCATCCTTGGAACTCCTGAACATATAGATTTATTTCTTCTAGGAGTTTCATCGCTAACCACTAATCATAAGACTCCCGCAATACATATTTATAAAAATATTATATCAAGGTGCTGGCAATGAAATTTCTCTTTCATAGTGTATAATTTAGATAAATGTCAAAAGGCTGTATTTACTCGACCCACCTCTTCTGCCAAAGGATCGTATATTTCTAGGAAATGATATAACTAAATGTCATTTTTTATGACTACACCAAATACCACTCACCCAAATGATAGTGTATCTAGTATATAGTGTAATTTACTATCTTAGATTATTCTAGATCACATAAATGATAATTCCACTCATTCAGTATTACTTATTTGTATCCATATGAAACCACTAGATCCTCTTGCATCAGAACAACTCTGGGTCTAACTATGGATGAATATAAATACATAGTATATGCCTTACCAATCACCACTATATTGGGCCTCAGTGTTAAGGTAGTCCTAATTTTCCTTTCTTAAAAGATCTCTCCCAATAAACTAACCAAACAAATAGCATCCCATTCTTGGTGCACCTAGAAATTAATATTGCATGATGGTAGAAGTCCTAGATAAAATGCCAATATTAACCTACTTAACATAAAAATATATGAATTTCATAATAATTCTTGGTTTTATTCAAATCTATCATGGTCAAAACATTCCCTATATCAATTTACACTTCCTCCACTAAGATGACATGCACCAACAAGTGAAATTTATCATTATTGAAACTATATTTTTGGATCCTGGCATAAATACGATGCTCTGTTAAAATTTTCAATATGATGACTAGATTTATGGAAATGGTCACCTACTGAAAGAGGGTGGCTGATTATTTTTTTAAAAAATACAATACCTAGATAAAAAAAAAAAAAAGAAGAAGTAATGAGTAAAAAAAAAAAAAATAAAAAAAAAAAAAAAAAAGAAAAAAAAAAATATAAGAATATATAAAAACGAATAATGATCATGTTTTTCAAGGAAATGAATATTTCAGTGCATTTGACAATCGAAATGGAATTAATAATAACTTTTAATTCCATATTTTCACCAAATTACAGTTCATGGGATGTTTGATGGACTCAAAAAAATGGGTGGTAACCAGAAGACAAATCAATCAAGGAGAAGATATTAACACCTTAAATCTAATCGCAGAGGTAATTGATGTGTGGAATGGGACACCAGTTCATTAACATCAACTTGTTTAACCCCCAATAATATACACTCAAATTTAATGTTCAATAATACTTTTTGGTGAAAATAACTAGAGAACAATACAAAGTTGTTCTAGGCCCTACGATACCCTATGATTTTAGATCGTTCATGTAAACATTCAAATCTAAAAGATATGTTGGCTCTATCACATAAGGTGGAATAGAAACTTGTATTTATCTATAACCTAATAAATCATTTACTCAATCTCCAACTAAGGGAGAAATTTGCATAACTCAACATTAAAATCACCCAAAAATGGTCTACCAAAAGTGGAAAAGTTTCCTGATTCATTACACCATCATCTATATCCATATGTGATATATGTGTCCTCAGACAATAAAATCTATACTGAATTGGTCTTTCATAACTAGAATAATGTTCCCACCCAGCCTCGCAAAAAATAACTAACTCATTTTGGAGATAGAAAAGTAACTATCATCAAGTAATAGTTCATGTGATCTTGGTATGGATCTAGAAAATCCATATCAGGAATCAAATTGATACCATTCACGAATACAACATGATTAATATATAGTTCTTTCCCTATTCATTGTTAGCAAAATTAAATGATAAGGATTCCTTTATCAGGGTTAAAAATATTACTAATAAAGGGTACCTTTTATCAGTGCAAAAAAAATACATGATAAAAGGTACTATTTATTTCACTTGTTTTTAGAACTGATAAAATTTTTCCAATACCAACTCATTTTACGGGATGACAAAGGGTACCCATATAAGTGTTTTATTTTTAGTGATGACAAATGGTACACTTTATCAGCTCTTTTTAGTACTAATAAAGGTCATGATCCCATTTATGAGTTCCACATCAAAATGGTGCATGTATGACTCTTTCATTATATATGATTTAGTTGTACTTAAAGATCATATATCCATGGCGGGGATGGAGTCCCACATACACTCTTTAAAGACACTCATACACACATAGAAGACCATGTGGCCCTTTTCATACCCTTTTCTTCATGTGGTTTAGCCCACCACCATATGGCCCAGTCGACATACCTACCCCACCATCTTGGACTATACGTGACCTAAGAAACCTTATTTTTAGGTATAGAAATAAATTTTTAAAAAATACATTTATTTGAAATTTTATAAAATGGAATCAATTAGACCAGTACAATTAAAAATGAATCTTTTAAAAAAATATTAATTTATGTTAAATAAATATTTATTAATATATATAAATATACAAGTTATAAATATTAATAAATAGTAAATATATAAGACATATATATGAAATAAATAAATTAAAATTATTAATCAAAAAAATTAATAAACATTGCATTAAAAAATATTATAACCATTATGAATTAAAAAATTATTAATAAAGATAATATATATATATATAATATAAATAGTATATATTATATATAGATTTATAAATTGAATAAATTGAAATTATTATACAAGGAAACTTTAAAAATGAGTTTTTTAAAAATAATTAAACATTTTATTAATTAAATAAATGCTAACCAAAAAGGTTAAATTTAATATTTATCTATAAGTTATAAAGATAATAAATAATACATATTAAATAAATATATATATATAATGAATAAATTTTAAATTTTAAAATAAACATTAAAAATGAGTAAATTAAAAATTATTAATAAAATTATTAATGAATAAATTATGAACATAAATGAATAAATGAAATAAATATATATTTAAACAATAATTATAAATAATTATAATTAAAATATATTATATATAAATATTAAAAATAAATACAAAGTAATAATTAAAAAAATATTAATATCTTATTCATTTTTATGGGTTTTAATACATAATTTATAATTGATTATTATAATATTTTTAATATTGAAATATATTCATATATATATATATGTATAATATTTCCAAAAATATTATATATATAATATAAACTATTTATGATTACATTGTGTATGCCATATATATAGTGAAGAATGGTTTATAACTAAATATAAATAAGAAATATTGACTAATTATAAGAACTAAAAGACTTTTAATTGAATTATATTTTATTTTTCAAACTAACATATATCAACTATGTGTCTCATTTATTTTAGACATACATATATGTAATAAAATAATTTTTATATACAACACTTATTGAAAATTACAGTATTTATTTGGAAAATAACATTTATGGAAAATGTGGTGATCCTTCCAATAATGAAATAGGAAATCAACCAACACCATAATAAATAACTGAAACATTGAAATGAAGTTTATGTTTCTTAGAAATCTTAGCTCTATGTAACCTCTATTTGAGAGTAGTGACCATCCCGTGCGGATCATCCATGATAAAGTATTAAAAAATTTATGTCTTTTCCCAATTGTAGATAAACTCATCCACAATTTTCTTCCATTCATTGAAACCACATGTCATGATTTTATCCTATTTATAAATCCAATAAAATTGTTTATTATTAGTGTCCACTCTTATTATCCTCTCAACCATCCTATCAAAATGTACACGTGTACCCTTGAACTCAAATTCCTCCTCAATATCTTCTTTATTATAGTTAAGGATCAGCTCTCACTCATCACTCTCCACCATATAATATTTCTCATTAAAATTAATCTCTCTTTTTCTACCTGTTAAAAAATACTTGTTTCATTTTCCATCTCATTATTTCATTCAGTGTATCATTTTTCAATACTTTTAGGTAAATGAGTGTAGTCCTTATGTCATTTATACTTAAGTCCCTTAAACACGATGAAGCTACATGAATCCCTTCATGCTTTCCACTACCCTCTTTATCCTTGGGTTGTGTAGGACTCTTCCATGAACATCATCAAAACTACCCGATGAAAACAATGACTAAAATATCAACCTTAACATATATAAAAAACATGGATGAATAGAGTGGTTCTTCATGGATATTGTGTTTTGGATTCCTATTTCATCTTAAGTCTCACACCCCCGGTTCCTTCACAAAACCATAAACCTCCCGACCATAAAAACAGCTACCATTTATCATAGAACTATTCTGGGTATACCTCTCCATGATTGATGCATTAATGTAGCCCTCATCGCCTCCATTATATATAAGAACTATTTATTCTTCCTCACCTACCCAAAAGAACATCTTGTTGTCGTTTTCTCCATAATTACTATTTAATGTCATCCCATTGGTTTAGATGAGAGAAATATTTATTTTATCTTCATTCCATACTGTATCTACCCACTCAAAATAACATTTGAATTCATAAAAAATATAGACATTCATCTAATTCATGGTAGACAATCATGCATCTGGGATGGGAACATCCTTTTTGTTCAAACTCCAAACTCATAGGCACTCCCTTTATCAACCCTATTCCCTCACGAGCTATAGAACATAAAACCTATAAACAAGTACTTAAATCAACTAGAGCACACATTAGTGCCTATTATATTGGAAAAAAATAGATAACAATCCATTTCAACTACTTCCTGATCCATCCTCTGTTTTCTAGTGGGTGTCAATGCTCCATTGCCTACATCCATCCATAGAATGACCAATTTTCTTTCAAAAAAATTAGAATTTTATCTATGACTCAAATTTAACATTCTACTTGTATCAGAACACTTCTCCAACAACAATGGAAATATACCTGATTTTCATCATTTAAACATTGACATTAATACATATTTCAGGAGAAATGGGGTGATAAACGGATCTGGTTCTACACATAGAGATAATATAAGAGACAATAAGATTTATCTAACATTTAAACTATCAAATGATTTTGAAAAGCGAGTAGGAGTTCTAGAAGTATAACCCAAATCATTGTAAATGTATCTTTACTATGTTTATAAAATTACATATTTATAACTATAAATATATAAATATTATGTAAATAAAATATTTATATAATTATATATAAATAATTTTATATTTAAATAATTATAAAATTACAATAAATATATTTAAATAATGAAAATATTTACTATATTTATATATATATCTATCTATATTTTTATGTATATATATTTTTTAAATATATATTATATACATAAAGAAATATATATAATGATATAAATGTATATATAATTATATATTTATTGTAAATATTTTTAAATAATTTGTATATCTAATATATATGTCATTCTATATCTATTATATATATATATATATATATATATATTTATAAGAAAACATATAATGAAATATATATATATAATTATAAATATATTTTGTAATATATTTATAAATGTATATTTACTATTTTTATAATATTTTATATTTATAAATACAAATAAATAAATTTTCTTCAAAACTATTTATATAATTATAAATAATAGTTAACTAATTAATTATTTATAATTTTAAGATAAATATTTTAAAATAATTAATATAATTAATATATTTATCTTTATATTTATTTATACTCATATTTATTTTTTTAAATATATATATATATATTTATATATATGATTATATGAATAGATATACTGATATAAATGAATTTGTAATTATATAAAAATATTTATAAAAATATTTCACAAAATATTTGTTTATAATTATAATTATAAATAATTATCACAACATTATCAATGTTGATGTGTTAGCACTGATGAACATACCTCTTATCAGTTCATAGAAATTACTACTAGTAAATATGGCTTTTGTCATTACCAAATTAGCAATGATAGTGATAAATATTTATGAGTGATAAGAAGGATGATATAGTTCTTTTATCATTTCTGAATAACACCTATTTGTCTTAACTTTATTTGGAATCAATAATAAAATAATACCTCCTCAAATAAAAAAACCCTAACCTAACCTATTTTCATCACGCTGATCAATCTTCCACATAAGTCCAATGCCTTTATAGCTCTCCATTGAACATTACTCAAATGAATCATCCCTAAACTCTAAGGTTCAATTTATTATCATCCACTCTCATTACTATCCTTTTTAGTTTTAGAGGTGTGCGATTGTGCGACATTATTTTTTCCTAAAGATGTAGTGGTTTTGTGTTTAGTGTATCTTCTCCTATATTATAATATTAACCATATATGTTCTTATTTCTCCCCCATCACTACATAATTATATTTCTCATACCCTAGTTTGGTTAAGGACGAATATTTTTACTGAGTTAATATTTTAGGTATTTAGGTTCTATTTGGGGATATGTTTGATTATTAGATATTGTTTTTTATTTTTTGTTATTGGAATTTATTACAGAACTATTATCATTGATTCTGGAATTTGGTTTCAATTTAATTGGATTGTTATGGATGTACAATATTTTTATTATATATTGATTTTGTTTAGTAATTTAGGTTATTAATTATCAATAAAATTAATTATTTGATCCTTAATTCATAGTGTACTTTTGAGTTTTGTATTATAAATAATGTTATGGTTTGATTACATGGTATTTGTAATTGGTTTTATTTGGTTACTTGTGATCTATTTGGATGTGTGTGGCACATGTTTTTTAGGAGCTTTGGTGTATGGATTATAGTTATTGTTTTTTATAAAATCTACTAAATATTTCATATAAATTATAAGGGATGAGAAGTCATATGATGGGAAAAATATATGAGTTATTCCATGCTTTCTTATATTAGTAATACATTATGGTATTATTCATGTAATTTACATTGATATTTTATGGTTTCATTTGATTGTTCAGCTTTAGTGATGGGTAGTTCTTCATTTTTTTGATCAAGAGTTGGTATTGAGTATTCAGGGATGAATTATAATGTCTTTTTTGGAATGGGATTGAGTATTGTTTTGGGTTTGGGATATAATTGTATATATAAAAGAGAAATATATTTACTTTATAACTATATGTCGAACAAGGTATATGGTGGGATCCCATCAGTTGCCCACTCTCCCTGATAGATGAATGGTGGCTTGAGGGTGCTACTGGGTCCCTGATGGACCCAGAAAAGGTACCTGATGTCAAGAATGACAATCTATGTAGTGTTGTATTTATGGAAAATTTACACATTCCCCATTTTACCTTAATTTTATCCACTTTTATTCTAATATTTCCACATACTAAATAATCACATTCACGATATCTATTATATCTCCCATTCCACCCTCTTCTACCTAAATTATTAAAGGTGAATCCATTGGATATTTCCATTGTTTATCTAAATGTACTATACCCTACCATATTTCATTCATTTTCCCCTTTTTATCTCATTTTACATAACATAGTAAAATATTTATCACTAAATTCAATTGAAACATGGTGGAAATCATAGTAGATTTGGATAATTACTCAATTCACACTTCAAGAATGTTAGGGTTGGTTTATTACTCTATGTTCATCAAAATAATAATGAAATGTTATTAAAGAATGTATTACTCTATAGGTTCTTATAGTTAAGTATAAAGCTAATGGATTTTTTTCAAACATATTTTAGTGATTAGAGATACTATATTATTGGCGGAATTTATAGTTTAAACCACATTAATATTCAAAACAAAATTACCATCAATTGTTTGGTTTTTAGTTTGGTTATATTTTATTAAAGTGATTTTTTATTGGTTTTGAGGATTCTTATGATCATTTTGAAATTTAAAATATTTAAATTAATATTTTTAGGTGGTCTTAACTCACTATGTAATTCCTAGGATATTTGTATAACATTTTCTTCCACTATTTTGATTTTTTTTATAAAACCCATATTATATAATCATAAATTACAACTGATGGTATAAAAATATATTTTTATATAAAGGATTAAATGTATTAAATTGATCCATAGGATTTTATATATATGTAACAACTATTTCTTGATTATTGAGGGTGAATCTTTCATTAGTGATTAATTTTAGATATACCTTGAAAACCTATTTCATAATTTCGAACTATTTATCAATTTACTAGTATAGTACACCATATTGGATCATATAATAGAACCCCATACTCTTAATGTTTCACACACTTTCACATGAATTGTAATTTTATATAAATATAACCCTTGTGAATTTTTATAAGTAATTATATTTTATTGAAAAACTATACATAAGGGCTTCCACCTGAATTTTCACCTTGGTTTGTTTTCATATATAATTACTGGATTTAATTTATCCTCAACCAAATTATATATTTAGAGTAACTTATACCCACATGAACGTGAATAATATAAAATAGAAAATACAAAAAATGGACTATGGTAAAGTCTGTTTCAATGGTTATTTGGAAACTATTACTGATAGGTGATAATAACTGATTTAAAATAAAATACCAAAAAAATTATTATATATTCCCGAAAATCAAACTTAACAATTATATTTGTATATACGAGTTAAATTGTAGATTTTATAAAATACCTTATTATAAAAATGTAACCTCTTATGATATTCATTCTATTTTTTTTTCTCATTTTCATATTTAATTATTCTTGAAATGTTTTTATGAAAAAAAATTCACTCACTACTATCATTTCCCATCTAAAACATGTCCATTTAAATAAAAAAAATTATATATAGTTTCCAATATAATAATTTTTAGATTATATTTTATAAGTGAGACATTGAACCAAAATATACATTATAATTAATAAAAAAATATATTATAAACTTATATATAATTGTTGTGAATTTATGATTTACCATTTCATCATAAATAATACAACTGCAATTTCCATGTTTAGAAACCGGTTATGTTTATGTAAATAAAGAAAGGGAATATGTAATGAAATATATACTTCCTCACATATTTTTCATCTAGTTTTTAGTGGAAGTCAATTATAATACACCTTAGTGGTTCAATTGGTAAGAGACATGCATGATTGATATAATTAATGTCATACTATAAACATTGAATCTATTTTTATTTTTCCTTGTTTAGATATTTTTATTGTTAAATTCCACACATGTGTAATTGAGTTAAGAAATAAATCCATGTTATTAACATTTTCAATAAGATATTTTATAAATATTATTGAAATAATTAATATAAATCCATTTATATGTGATGTAAAGTGTATCCGGACTTTGTAAATGGTAATAAACAAAATAGGAACATTTATGCTGGAAGTGGATACCTAAAATTTTTAATATTTCAAAATTAAAGGAAGTAAGGATCAAGAATTGAATTAAACATATCAATAATCAAATATATCATATGATTTTACTTTATCACAACTTTATTTGGATCATTGAATTAATCATACATGAATTTTTTCTACTGATAGGCGATGATCACATGAACCTTCTGACTGTAATAAATATCATCTAATACTATCAATGAGAAAAAACTTATCCCACCACATACCAAGTGAAGAAATAAATTTATGTCATCTACACCAACATGTTGCAGTACAAACAATATAGGTTACTAAAGAAATCATAGAATTATAACCATTGTTTCATGGGTTTCTATGTGCTTTTGAAATTTTGTCCTTAGAACAAAGGCAATTTTCTTTTTCATGGAGTAATTGAATGATTTCATTATATGTTGTAACTACAAAAACTATCTAAGTTATATATATATATATATTGTGTGTGTAAGAAAATGGAGATTGTCCTTCTTGTTGTAGCAATAATTAAGAAACCCTTGTTGGGATCATACTAAAACTTCTACATTATACAGCTTTAGGAAACAAACTAATAAATGGTGCCGAATTCTTTCCGTACTCCAATATTTGAAAAATTTATATTCAAGGAGGAAAATTTAATCCTTATCAGCTTCATACAATGAATAGTAATTATTTTATTTTTTAACACTTGTCCTTTATCTACTCAATACATGTACATATGCTTCCTAAAATAATATAAACAGTATTCATCCCATACTAGATAATAGTGATCAATATGGATGAATTATGATGAAAAGACACACCACTAGAGGAGTAATTTTTGAAAAAATTCAATTATCCACATTTTATAAAGAATATTTAAATTATTTGAATTAATCATATGTTGTATTCCCTGTATTATAATTATCTACAAAATTATACTTTGATAATGAATATTTTATGGGTATTTATTTATTTTATGTAAAAAATGAATATTTAATGAACATAATAGGATTTGTAAGAATAAAAAATGCATTAAGGATAATCATACTACTAAATAGTATGATGAATGGGTAAAAAATTTAATAATTTAATCAACATATCATGAAAATGACCCTTCTCAATTCCATTGTTCATGTTTACATTTTTTTATTCAAGTAATATTAGTCCAAATGATTTAGAATAATAATTGATTTTCCCTGGAATATATCATAGCTATAATGTTGAAATAAATATGCAAGAAACCTAAATGTTCATTCAAAAGAGAATGATATTGACATTTGTGGATCATTTTATATAAATAACCATGTAAATGATAGTCTATATTGTTCAGTTTAAATGACAATGACAGTTGACGATGACTATCATGATTGTCAAAAACATTTTTAGAAGTTAAATAGCATTGTTAAGAGACTATTTAATACTAGTTTTACTATATAAAGAATTTTTTAGCAATATTGATGTTATATAATTTTAATTCTATTTGTGGATAAACAGACACCACATTTACATAACTATTTGGTATCTTGAATGATATTCTACCATAAGAACATGGACGTTCATTTCGAACATGTGATGCTAAATGAACGATATGTTCAATGGGAAAGATTTCTAAACAAATACATTATTATACAAATGATTAAATATTTTTTCTCAATAACTATGAATCACTTTTAAAATTTTTCTAAGAGTTGTGAGAATCAATACAATAAAAATAAACCAACTCTTATGAATATTTTATAGAACATTTCTATTATTACACAATTATTAATAATATAAGGATTTCATAAAATTGAGGGATAGTTAACATTTCATTCAGATTTAAAAATTTGACATGTGAAATTACATCTACCACAAGAATCTAATTACTAGAATAAATATAATTACATGTATCCAAAATATGTAAATGAGATTAGAAGATTATTATATGAATTATCTATAGAATGAATAAATTCTTTTGGTGTAAATATTTATATTATAAGACCTAGTCCATTAATTATGATAAATTATATATTCCTTCCATGGTTTCACATAACGAAAAAAATATATTTTTAAATATTTTTAAATATTCGTAAATTTTTTTTAATGAAATTGATTTCTTTTTTGTTATATTGATTTAATTATTGAGTTTGAAGTGGGATACAAGTTTTAAAATGTATGAAGCTCGTAGTAGTGAAATATTCACATTGTGTTACATGTTCTACAAGATAGTAAATGACTACCATACTTATGGAAATTTTTAAGCTATAAAATGAAATGAAAATTTTAAATACTGATTTGCGAATAATGAAAACACATAGTTTTATAGTGACATTCCATTATGAATGTCTATTTAGGACAGTAGATATTTTTACCAGGATGATATAAATATTGTTCCTATATGATATCATAAAATGGGAATAACAAAAAATATATAACAATGTATCTAATAATAGGTTATCAAATACTAAATAAAGTAAAATATTACATATATTATTTTTTAAACCATTTCATAAAAATAGTAATAAATCATGTTAGGAAAATAGAAAATTTTTATTCAAATAATATATTAGAATTTTGTATATATTAGAAATTTTATTAATGACATGCTTATAGAATTTTTTCGAGATAATGTTTTTAGAACATTACTAATCTCCTTGAAAAAATCATATGGAGTAAATAGTAGGTTTTACATGATTGAAATGGGGTTTGGGAAGATTTTCACCAGTTAAGGGTATAGGGTAGACATTTCTTCCTATGGGTTATTGCACTCAATCCAGGTACGAAATAAATTCAATTTTTCATTTTTTTTAATTGTGTAATAATTATATAGGGGTATTCATAAAGTATCATTAATATCATACCAATGACTAATTAGAGGTTATGAGGACTAAAATAACACAACTTTTATGTTATGTTTCATGATTTTATTCCCATTTCTTTATATTTCATTATTCTAAAAATATATGGCATAAAATATATATTTTTATTTCATTTAAAAGCCAGCATAAGTAAAGTTATAATCTTGAAGAAGTTTCTAATTATGAATATGGATTTTATAGTTATATTATATAAATTATAGATTTCCATCCCAAAATAATTATTTAATATAATGGTCTACCTAATGGTTCACTTAGTTAGAGATGATCTTCTATGTTGTTATGTGCATTATAAATGGATGTACCCCACTGAATAGAATGTGAAAAATGTTAAAGGGTTTTTGAAGAATCAAATTTATCTAGAAGGTTGTACTATAGAATGATACATTATTGAATAATCTATTGGATTTTGTTTCTATTTCCTATCATATGTTTATAGAACCTGTCTCCCAAGGCCTTATCATAGTAAAAACCTTATAGGATAAGGAATTTATGATATTTTGTTTTTAAAATTGCCATCAAAGGGACGAAGTAAGAAAAACATTACATTTTACATAATTTATAAGATATTTCACAATACATTTAATAACATAAAAACTATTATATATTTGAATGTATAATTGGATGAAAGATGGATATAAACGAAATATTAAAAAAATTATAAGTTGGTTTCGAGATCATATTTATAAAGTGTAATATGAAAATATAAATTTAATTGGTAAATGACATCCATGGCTATCCAGGTGACTAAATTAAAATTTTATATTTTAAACAAGTATTGTAAAAAATGGTTATATCCTATATTCCAAAGTACACTACAACCACAATACGATGCATAATAGTAGAGTTAGACATGTGGCTGAAGTGACTCACACATTTTCTTCAATTAATAGAAACCCAATTTATGTAAATTTTCCATTTTTAATATTATCATATCTATATATATATTATTTGGATTAGACATCTGGTTAAGGTAGTTTTTTTAATTAAATTTTTTTCCAACAATTGAAGTGTATGTAAATTTTATGAAATTGGATTTATGAACGATAATTTATTGTGGATGTGGAATATAATGAGCTATTCATAATGGAATCAAAAGTTTTGAAAGTATTTTATGTCTTAGATCCATGAAAACAGTAGTTGTTTGATTTTATTATTTTAAATTAGATCAACTGTATGGTCAGATGAAAATTTAATCGAGGAGAATAGTTTCATTGAGAGATAAAAATTAGACCATCGAGGTCCCAATTTAGAACATGTATTGTATGTTAAGGGAGAACCCACTGAGTGAGTTTGTATTCTCTATAGATGATTCATATTCAATCAATAATTAAAACAATGAATTATATTTTAATGAGTGGGTAAATGTTTTTTTAATCTATTATTTTTCCTATAATATTATGTGTTCTCTACATTGGTAAAATCATCGAAGTTAATTTTTGACTACACATGAAAAAGCTTTATTATCCAAATGATGATATTAACAATATCCAGAAAGGTCATGTGGTTGATTCTGAAACTATATAATTATTATTTAATCAACAACATGTTGATAAAAACAAGAATAATGCACCATCATAATTGTGAAAATAATTAACAATGTTAGATTCAATGGTATAAAATTTGATGTTCACTGAAATCAACATGACTAAACTTCTGACCCTAATATGTAAATGGTCATTAGTTATGTTGGATTCATAATGAGGATTAATGTGTAGAATGATATAGATTCATTGAACCATGTACATCCTATAATGTTAGAAACCCTTTCGTGAGATATTATGGTAATTTTATGATATTATTTCTATATTTTAAAAAAATTATATAATGAATTGTACAATTAATTTTCATTATTTCTTTAAATTTTATTCATTTTAGATTATTTCTATAATAAATATGTCTTAATAGAACCTCGAAATGAAAATAGAGGCTTTTTAACTCTTATAGCCATGTTTCATTTTTTGGGGAGTGGAGGGTAATTTAAATACCCACACGCAAGTTTCTTATGAACCAGTTATAAAGAAGGAAAAAAAATTATTTCATTAGTGTACACAATGTGAAATAATTTCTAGTGTATTGTTTTCAATAATATATTATTTAAATTTAGTTATTTTATTAAATTTTATTCTAAATTTTTAATTTATGAATTTAAAATGGTGTGATGAAAATAATCAAAATGCATCAAAACCAATGTACCTCTACCACCATGAAATGATTAGGAACCCTTAACCATGGAAGAAATTTGTTTTTATTTTAAATAAATAATACATTACTTAAGTGATAAGAAATCATAGATGTTACTTTTTTGTATGTATATTCATGAATCAAATTTTGAATCAAATACAATACCTTGTCACATGCTATTGAAGGGGGATCATATAAAAAATGAGGGTAAACAAATTGATGAAAACAAAAAAAGTATGAGAAAAATGTGTATGTATAAAATTACAATAATCTGTTATTATTTAGCTCAGTATTACATAAAAAATATATCTATGTTCATAAGTTCATATATGATTTACATATTTGAATTTTTTTTGATAATATTAGAATAATACTACTTGTAGTAGCAGCGGAGTGTCCAAAAAAATATGTTCATGTTATTAGATTATATTATTGTGAGTCTCCTAAAACAATTTTTTTTAATTCCAAACCAAAAGATGATACATGTAATATGATAATAGTATTTCAAGTGAATTTAGATGATTATTATTATATAATTGTTTGGTCATAATTGGAAGACTATTATATGCGAAAGGATCCAAGTGAAGATACATTGGATCAATGTTCAACACCTGAATAACCTTTAATTGCACAAAATCTCAAGATAGGCCTTGACCTCAATGACATAACTTACCCAAGGTATTTTTTTTTTCTATTACTCTCTCTCCTATATGTGATTTAATCAACATCTAGTATAATTATATTACTATAATTCTATAGGTAAAATCATATGTGATTTATATCTATCATCACCCACTGACCGCCTTGTTGCGAGTGGTGTGATGCTGAATATCCTAGGAGACAAAATAGATAAAAATGAAATCTTAAAGGATCACATGAAAATTGGATTGAATTTTCTACCAATAATATCATTTTTTTTCTTCTTCCATGTGATGGTAAAAAATTTTAAATGGTCAATCATGCTATTGGATATTTTAGAGCATGGTTATCTAATCCTATAAAGATACATGAGGGTTTTCCATAAATTGTTTTCCATTGGAATAAAAATAGATGAAAATTGGTCAGATGTGATGCAAGGAATTATTGAAGGATAAGAAGATAGTGAAATAGAATTTTTGGTCATGAAAATATAGTGTATAAACAATGAAATCTAAATGAACTTCATGTGGTACCTTCTACCCATCACTTCCATTGTTGCATATATTAGTAATACAACATCATGAAGAGACCACTTATAAAGATGTATATATTCCCTGCATTTTACATGATGAATAAATATTTTGAAATTTCATTACTAAAATTGTTTGTATCAAGTGTGTATTTGATAATCTCAGGTCTGAATGTCTTGGATTCCTAGTTACAAATACATACATATGGTATATTTTCATAATAATGATGTCTAAAAATTATATAATATGTTCATTATGGATAATAACATGTCATATTATCTATAAGAGTTTAACTTACTACTATATAATACAAAAGGTGTGTGATGAATGGATTGAATTCCTCAATCCTTATATTAGTTGTATTAAACAGTTTTCTATGTAGTAGGAAGAATTTTTTTTAAAAAAAAGATGCACTAATTGATGTGTTTGAGATGAAAATAAAATATTAAAAAAATTAATGCTTATAATGGAGGGGTAAAACTATGAAATCTCATCACATAATATATATATATATATATATATATTAATTTATTCATTACTTATTTTTTATTATGTATTGGATATTGGTAATAATAAAAATGTATTCCATGGATATATCTTTTTTGGATATAATTAATGGATTTACAACAAACCTACCCCACCTGATTTGTGTTGTGAATTTGCAATGAATTGAAATCATCATTTATTATATAAAAATGGAATTCTTTGTTTTATTTTTTGTTATAAAGAGAATATTATAATCATAGGGTGATCACAAAATATAGGCAAAATCATGGTAATAGGTTAGTCCATGAAAATAAGAAGCATATTTAATACATACAATAGTATAATATTGAGGTATATTTTTAAATGTTTAACTATAAAAATGTATTTAAGAAAAATTTTAATATTTTGGTTAATGCTTGTGTACTTTTTGATGAATGATACAGATAATTATTATTGATATAATATTTGGAAATATAGGAAAGGAAATTAATGTAAAAGAGATAGAGAGAGAGGAATTGCCTCTTGAATCCTCCTCTTGAGGTCCTCCTTATGGAACCCAGGCATGGTATTTTGATTAGACCAGAATTCTCTTGAATGTGGGGGAGGGGATATGGATGATTTTTGGGCATATTTTAGTCAAATCGTGAAGCTTTAGAGGTGTGAGGAAATGACGGTGTGAAGGGTGGTACTTATTATTTAGGGGAGAGTGTTTTTCTCAATATTATATTCATTAATTTATTATTTCTCCACAAGACAAGGAATAGTTAGTCTTCCATGACCAAGAATAGTAATAAATTAATGTGAGTTCGAAAAAATTGGGCCTACATCAGATGAAAATAATCCATGACTCTATAATTAGTGTATTTTTAGTGTTTTTTGTAAATTATATTTTTCACTGTTCATAAAAAAAATCATGTATTTCTGGAAAAAAACCCAAAAATTCACCCTGACCATTTTTTGACTTGTAGAGTCCAAAAATGACGTCCATTTATCAAAAATAAGTCTCTAAATATTATTAATTTATTTTTTTATTAAAATTATAACATAATTGAAATATTTCATTTTTAAAATTAAAACTAATTTTATAACGCTTTTAAAAATTACATATGGTTTTATAAAATTATGTTAAAATTAGAAGACATAGAATTTTTAATTTATGAACAAATTCTAAGAAAATACATATTCTTTTAAATTAAATAAATATAATTATGTATTTATGACTTATAAAAAATACCAATACTTTTACTATGGTAAAATTTTCACTTATTAGATGCCTAAATCATATTTAATAATTCATTGGTAATGTTTCTATTATTTTAGAAGATTTACTATTCAAACAGACCGTATTACTATTCATAAGGGTATATTACTATTCATCAAATATTATGTTTTCCCATCAGAATCCAATCATCTTACAGGTTGTAACAATGTATGTCAAAATTTAGAAATTCAAAACATAGAAGTGGAAAAATTATGATTAATGATCACGTTCTATTTTGTATCATGATATTTCATTGTGCATTATAATGTGATCATACTATAAGGCACAATTATAAGATGGTAATTCCATTTATAATACTTTGGGTCATAACATTCTTCCCTCTTATGAATTTTCTCCCTCAAAATTTCATTTTACACAAACAGGTGAGGGTACTTCACCTACATCGCCTCCTCTAGTTAACAAGATGCTTTATCAAACATATGTTTCATCCACAACACTTTTTAAAGGTGGGATTTTTTATTGCATGGACTCTTATCTATCCTTTCCGGAATCTTCACTGGAGGGTCCTCATAAGAGAGATTGTCTTCCAACTGTACCACCTCTTAGTTCAGTATATGTGAGGGATCGGGTATGTACTTCTTCATTAGTGATATGTGAAACACATCAAGAACATGATCCATATAATATGGAAGTGAAAGCTGATAGGCTAGAACTCATATGTAGTCAGGGATCTCAAAAGGACCAATGTACCTTGGACATAGCTTACCTTTCATTCCAAACCGCACGACTCTCTTCAATGGTGATATTCAAAGGAAGAATTTATCTCTAACATCAAACATCAAACCCCATTGATGGTTTTGAGAATATAACTTTTTCCATCTCTGAACATCTTTGATATGTTTCTAGATGACTTGCACCTTCTCTATGATCTCTCACACAAGATCAGGTCCAAGTAGCTTTATTTCTCCAACTTCATCCCAATAGGTTAAATTTATACATCGCTTTCCAAATATAGATTTATATGAAGAAATATGAATACTCGAGTGGAGGCCATTATTGTATGAGAAATCAACCAATGGGATATTCTAGTCCCATCTACCTTTTAATTGTAATGAGTAGGCTCTGAACATATATTCAAGCACCTGAATTTTACATTTAGATTTTCCCTCAGTTTGGGGGTGATAGACTGTGCTGAAATTTAATTTAGTAGTCAAAGAATGTTTAAGACTTCACCATAATTTAGATCTGATCCTTTTATCATGACCAGAGACAATAGAGAGTGTAACTCCCCGAAGTCTCAGCACATCCTTCACATAAATATTTACAAGTTTTGAAATTGGGAGATCTTCTCAAATTGAGATAAAATAGACTGTCTTGTTGATTCGGTCCACCACAGCCCATATCAAATTATTTCCCTTCAAAGAATTAGGGAGACCCCTGACAAAGTCCATAGTGACATTCTCCCATTTCCATATGGTTATCAAAAATGGTTTTATAATCCTTTTTAACTTTTGTATCAAGAATTTAACTTGTTGACATACCAAGAACCTTGAGATATATTCTGCAAAATCCTTATTCATGTTATTCTAGTAGAAGTGTTCTTTAAGATCCTAGTACATAATGGTTCTTCCAGGATGGATTGAAAATTATAGATATGTGCATTTTCTAAAAGATACTTCTTTATCCTGGGTGATTAAGGGACACAATGAGGAATTCTACACTAAATCACACCATCATTGTTGAAATTGAAGTCTTGCAACTTCAGTTCCATTATAGATTTCACCTTCATTTGTAACTCTAGATCATCCCTTTGGGCCACCTTAATCATATCTTTGATTGATGGTTTCATGATCATTTGGGAATGGTAGGATTTATCCCATGCCATTTTGATTTACAATTCCATCCTTTTCAAATAAAAAAAAGATAGGGTCTATCTCAATCCTCATCACAGATAGAGTATAAGGTTATTTTTTCTTAGAGTATCATCAACCTTGTTCACAATCCCAGGATGATAGTGAATATAGAAATAATAATCATGGATTAGCTATAACAATCTCCTTTGAGGCATGTTAATATACTTTTGTGTGAATATATACTTTACGCTCTTGTGGTCAGTGCATATGTCACACTTCTCCCTATAAAAGTAGAACCGCCATATTTTCATGGAAAACATCACTAACTCCAGCTCTAGATCATGCCTCGGGTAGTTTAGATCATCGATACTCAACTGTTGTGAGGATTTGGCGATCACATTATCATTTTTTATGAGTATTAAACCCAATCCTTTCTATGACGCATTTAAGTATATCAAAAAACATACTCCACTTATTGGTAGTGTGATTAAAGGTTCTAGGATTAGCCTTCTATGTAGACCCTTGAAATGCCCCTCAAATTATTCCATCCAGACATACTTTACCCTTTTTATTTGATAAATTAGTTTGTGGGCTTGAAAATTGTGAGAAATTTCTCACAAAACTCTAGTAGTAACCAACTAATATTAGAAAACTATCGATTTCTATGACACTTGAGGGCTTGGTCCCTTCCCCAATAGCCTTTGTTTTTTAACGGTCTAAGGAATTTCACTACCTTGTGATGAAATGTCCCAATAACATGACTTTTTTAATCCAATTGTTAATATTTCTGAACTTGGTGTACAAATTACCATTTCTCAATGTCACCAACACAAGTCTTAGATGTTATTAATGTTCATAATTTATCTTGGTCTATATGATAATATAATCAATAAACAACACCAAAAATTTGTTGAGGTAATGTCTAATGACTCTAATCATAAAATCCCAAAACATTATAGGGGTATTAGTAAGTCTGATGGCCATAACCCGGAACTCATAGTGTCCATACCTTGTACGGATGTCAGCCTTCTAAATATCATCTTTCTTTACATTTAGCTAATGATATGTAGAATGAATATCCACATTTGATATGTATTTTTATCCTCTTAACTGATTGAACAAGTTATCAATCATTGGAAGAGGATAATATTTCTTTATTATTATATTTTTGAGTTCTAGATAACCAATACACAACTGCATTGATCCATCCTTATTCTTCACAAAGAGCATTGGAACAACCCATGTTGATTCACTAGGGTGTATGGACCCTTTGTCCAAATACTCTTCCAGCTTCTTATTTAACTCCTCAAGTTTGATTTGTGACATCCTATAAGGACACATTGAGATTGGAGTAGCTCTGGTATGAGTTATAATAAGAATTTTACCACATGATCTAGTGGAATTCTAGGTAACTCTTCTGGAAATATGTCACCGTATTCCATCACTAAAGGCATTTCATCATTGTCAGAACTTTCTATTGACTCAGCCATTTGGGAGAGGTATGCTTATTCATAGGGTATCAACACCCACACCATGGTAAAATTTTTAAAAAGATATTCATGATATTCCTTTCATATGTAGAGGATCCTGCAATAGTTCAGAATATGAATTAATATTTATTTTTCCCGATAGTGGATATGTTTCCTATATAATGGGAGCCAATACATTACCATTATAGAGTCTAATTCCACCGAGGGAAGTATTATGAGATATTATCAATGAATTTTTCCACAAACGCCAATAATATTAGATTCAAACACATGGGTTGTAATGATTTCAGCCCTTGGTTTTTTACAAATATCTCAACATCATGGTTTTGGGGATTCTATTCTATAGGTATAACAAACATGCTATATATAAAGGAATGCATTGAACCAAAATTAAATTGTACTTATTCCATTATTTATTGAATCAGATGTGTACCTTGTTCGAAATAATTATCTTTCTCTTCTTCTGTAGTAGTGATAGATTAAGACTTCCCTTACATTTTTTGTATATGTGGATTCTAAAGCTGTTTACCCTTCAGAACTTGAGGTTTTCTGCACTGTCTTGAATAGTCCCATTGACCCCTACAGTTGTAGCATAGGATCATGGGTGGTTCTTCTACTCTCTTCTACTAAATTATACATACCTTTCATGTTATTTTGACACTCTTTTTTATAGTGGCATTATTTCCCACACTTGAATAATATCCTCATCCCTTGAAAAATTCCAATGATGCAATTTCCCATATATTGGCACGTGGGTCACTGAGTTTTCTTCCCACCTTTATCATTAGATCCTCCAAATTGAAACTCCATCATTCATTTCTTATCACAAGATCCATAAGACCATTATCCAAACTCCATCACCACTTTGAGAGCACATAAAACAACTTCTTCATCTCTCCCAATGTTACGAATTTCATGATCCTTTCAAATGTGTGGTTTAAATCTAGTAATGAGTCAATCAATGTTTTTATCATTGTAGATAAGAAAACCCAAAGCGTACTATTCAATACTTGTGAAATTTTCTTCGTAGGTCGTGATAGATTCTCAATTATTTTTTATTGAGATCTATGATTTTCCTCTCCATCTTTCTACAAAGAGTTCGTGAGAAATACTTATTAAGAAACATGATCTTAATGTCCTCCCATTCCATCCATTCAATTCCATATCATGGCATGGTGTCCTTAATCAATACACACCATTTATTTTCCTCTCCATTTAGATAATAAACATCTAATGTCAACTTCTCATTCTCATAACAGTGTAGCACAAACAAATAATTCTCCAAGGAGTTGACCCACTTTTCCACAACTAGTGGAGCGGAAAATCCAATAAACATCAGTGTACATTGCTGCATAATACACCTGATAGCCAATTACTTCCTCTTCGGTGAAGGAATAATTTATTCATTATTCTATTTATTGTTGATAAGCTGTGATATATGGGTATGAATTTCCATTAATCTTGGAACTCCACCTCCCAAGGAATTGGTAATGTCATTCGGGAAATTTTTTCATTGGCCCTCACATGGGTTGTTAGCCATATTTCTCCTAGTTCCCACCAATTTCTACCATATAATAGGTTAAAACAATACATAAGTCAAGATGTCATGAACAAATCATTCATTTGTATCATTTTCACTAAAATTATATTTTATGGGATCCCTAAGTAATGCTTATTGTGTGCATATTTGTACTTAATATCATTCTAGAGGTTTTCTCTACGGTTCACTAATCCAAATTCCTAAAATAACCAAACCTTGTCTTTGATAAAAACTACCACGATCCAGTATTTTCTTAAATTTATATTACATAATTATAATGATAAAAAACATAATATTATAACACCATGAAATCCCAGAGGTTTAGTATCTTGAGAAAACTAGGACCAAACATAACATTTAAAACATCAATCATAAACATTTATTTAATTCTTTCTTCTCAAGATTCCTATTAGATCTTGACCTCTTTTTAGTACATGTAGTCAGAATAGAATATACATAAAAAATGGGTGATTTGAAATCCCAGTAAGAAGATAAAATTGAACAATATAAAAATGGGTGATCACCATCACAACATAATAAAATGATCATGAACATTGGAGGAAGCTTTAATAAACGACTTGAAATGTTTCACCACCTAAAAATGAAACATCATGTATCAGTGGTAATCTACCACACATTGTTTTGAACAATTATAGCATTATGAAAATTCATCATTTCTATTTTACTCTTGTTATTCCTCACATTACCAAATTCCTTAGTGAACTATATAATTCCAGGTGCACCTGTCACATTCAAACATTCATATTGCGCAATATAATTCAATGTGCACCCATCACAACATAACATTTTAATTAATATTAATGCCACATAAATCATATATAAACATAAATATACAATGACAATGAATGGGTTTAATTTCATATGAATACATCCTTAAACTTTGGTTTCACAAAAGAAAGAATAAATGACATACTTGATACAAGAACCATAATCCTTGAGTGAGAAGTAAATGGTGTGTTTTTGAAAGAAGTGTTCTTTTGGAAAAAAAATGTTTAACATAAAATATACTAAAAACATGTATATCCAATAAAATATATAATAATTAGGAACATGTTTTCTTTATAGGGTAACCATACAAAAAAAGGACTGATAGTGGGAGAACCCGAATAAAGAATGTCGGGTTCGAGAATTTCTGCTTACCATGTATCCAAATGATTGATTTACATTAAATTACTATATAAACACATTATATTAATAAATTAACAATAAAAATAATATTTTTACAATAATATGGATCATTATGGTTTCATTATGTTGTTTAATGGGCTTTTTTTGTTTCATAGGTTTTAAATACATTGTTCAAGAATGCTCATTTTTATGGTTTTCTTGAATGGTTCCCATATATTCATAAATGGAAGTTCATGTAGAACATGGATAAACGTCATGAAATGGTATGAGATGTTATTAATGATATTAGAGGATTTTAAATGATCAAATAATTAATTATTTTATATACATTATGGATGAATAAATAATTAAAATTTAATGATGATCATTTGGGTTAATTCTGGCGGTTTTTTGACCACAACGAACTTGTTTTGTTTAATAACATTTTAATATATACATAAGTTAGTTAAAAAAAATTAAATACGACATAATAGATATAAAATAATATGTTTCAACCAAAAAAATGGTTTCAATACCTTGATCTGAAGGTGGTATATGAAATGATGTCATTCTTGATGGTGATAAATTAACACCTTACGAACAACATTTTCTTTTCTAAAATACAAAGAAGTGGAGAAGGGGGTTTTGTGATATATTATACCATTAGTATCAAATAATTCCAGTATGTATGATATAATAAAGTTACTATACCACGTATATGAGGACAGTTTTAGAGATATTAAAGAAATAATATGAAATTGAAAGGAAATTAAAAGAAGAGAGAGAGAGAGAGATAAATTGCCTCTTTAATCCTCTACTTTTAATCCTCTTTATAGAATATAGGATTTGTCTATTTATGAGAAAAGAATCTCTAGACATGGGGGAGGAGCATGGGATTTTTTGGGAAGATTTTTGAAAAGGCTTGAAGCTTGAGAGGGTCGAGGAAAAGAAGGTGTGAAGGGTGGTATTTATAGTGGAGCGGAGAAGGGGTTTCTAAATATAATATTCATTAATTTAGTATTTCCTAAAAAGTCAAGGAATAATGAGTGTTTCATGACCAATAATAGTAATAAATGCATGTGAGTTCGATAAATTGGACTTTTATCATCATGACATCATACATGACATTGTAATTAGTGTATTTATCTTATTTTGTAAATTATAATATTTCACTATTCCTAAAAAATTCATGTATTTTAGAAAAACCGAAAAAATTCACCCTATCACTTTATATAAGTCTATAATAAAAAAATTATTTTCATTTATAAAATATAATTTTCTAAATATGATTAATTTAGTTTTTATATAAATTAATAATTTAATTGAAAAATTCAGTTTTCAAAATTAAAATTGATTTTATAATGCTTTCAAAAATTACATAAGGTCTTATAAAATTATCTTAAATCCAGAATACATAGAATTGTTAATTTATGAACACATTTTAGGAAAATACATTTTCTTTTAAATTAATTAATTATTATTATTAAATTTTTTCTTACAAAAATACTATTAATTTTACTGTGGTCAAATTATCACTTAAAAGATACGTAAATTGTATTTAATCATTCATGGATACTGTTGATATTATATGGGATAATTTACTATTAATAAGTGTCATATTACTATTCATAAGGGTATGTTACTATTCATAAGGGTAGGTTACTATTCACAAAAAATTAAGATTGTAATATCAGACTCCAAACATCTTTTCAATCATAACCATGTATATCCGATTTTTGATATTCAAAACAAAGATGTGAAAAAATTATGTTTAATGATCACATAGTATCTAGTATGATGATATTTTATTATGATTTCTAAATTATTATACTATACGGAATAATTATAATAACTGAATTCCATTGATAAAACAATGGGTCTTACACGATATGCCTAAAACTACCACTCTAGCATTAAATAACCTCCACCCCCTCCATGATATTAATGTCAAATGGAATTCTAGATACCAGTATCTTGAGGGTAATAATGTACTTAGTAGATATTGTTATCAATCTAGACCCCATCCCACTACACTTCTTCAAAATTCCTCTATAAAACCTCTACAAGTCGCCCAACCTTCCAGAAGTATGACACATCAAAGTGGGGTATGAACATTGATGAATCTTGTGTCCAAAAATTCTAAACTTGTAGAACATCAATAAAACATAGTACTGTGATGAATACCCACTACCTATTATTCTCTTCCTATTATTCCCATGGTGAAAACTATCATAACAAAACATCTTTACAACTGATTAAATTCTCTTAATTTTACTAGCTAACATAACATGGAAACTACTCGGGGCCCCTCTCAAAATAACTTCCCTAATGAGTTTATACTTAATCATATTTGAAATGTTACTCAGGTATATGTTGTAATCTTTAGACATGGTCTCAAAAAGACCCCCATTCAAAAAAAATCTTACCATTGAGATATCACCAGTTACAAACAATGGGAAAGAAATATGAGTCAGTGAAATTTCTAGTATATTTTATCACATACATACCCTCCTATGTCAGGTGAATAAACTCATGCGCCTTCTTATCAATAAAAATTTCAGGATATGAGTGTGTCAAAACAGTACCTCAAATACCTTGTTGGATAATTCCACATTAATCCCTACATGATCTAGAATGTCCCACCAATTATGGATAGGTTCAAACATGAATTACAATGTAAGCTTACCACTTCTATATGTGGGTTTCATGAGGTTCTTGAAGATCCTATAAAATGAATCAGTCTACAACATCATAACCGGGAGGCTGTCTTCTATAGTGAATGTATGCATATGATTCAGATGAAACTCACTTGTTATCATCTACATTGAAGGAATAGAGTAAACCATATCCCATTCCATTGATTGCATTACCCTCATTATGATTTTATGAAGATGGAACACTATTTTATCCTCAAGATCTATAAGATGGTCTGGATCTTCCACATTAGGAGATTGTATATTTCTTCCCTACTAATTTTCAATTCAATTATGATAATGATGAATTTTAGCTACGTGACATTATAACTCCATAGAATATTTGATAATAACATAGTAAATGAAAACTAGTGACAAGAACATTGAACCAATAGATCATAGTCTCTCTAAATATGGAATGGAATGTAAAATTTCATGACATAACAGTTCATCCATTTCATTTATCGTATGTTACATATTTTGTATTTAACTGTTTGTATATGAAAATATTTCACATGAAATAAATATGTCCCTATCATTAACAATTCATTGCAGTATTTATCTATATGTATGTTTAATGATTAATACATAAATTTATCACCCACTATCGGGATATGTGTATATATCTGAATAAAATGTCACATCACAAATGATCTGAATCCAAGAATATGAAATAACAACCACCATAATAGTAAACATCTTAACAATAATCCAATCGATGACCGCTCAGATTTTTTCCCATACATGGGTACGATACTCCAATGAAATATCTAAGTACCATTTCCCAACACAACTATGTCTCCTTTATACCATTTTCAAATAGTAACATAATATAATTGTATATCATGATCTGTATAATTAAATATTTTTGTTTCCCTCAGTCCAGTACACTCTCACATGTCCAAATCAAGTTGGTTAATCGACCTCTAGCATGCATCCGTGTATGTCAGAAGCTGGGGATTTTTAGTGGGGGTGTAATGAATATAGTGGTGAGATAAAACCCAATGGTATAAAGATAAAATACCATAGAAATAATCACCAATAATATATATATGAGTAAAAAAATTATAAAAATAGAACAACATACAACTATATGATAATGTAAGAACCAATAAACCAAATAATAATTAATTTTGTAATTATAGGATGGAATGAATATATATATATATATATGAAGAAGTAAAAATTAAATAATAATCATACTCAATATACTCAAATGGGACACATCAAATAATCCATGTTGGTTCTGTATCCAAGATCCAAACCACCTGGAGAGAGACAATCAATTACCAGATCAGCTTCCCTTATACAAACTCTCATCTAGTAATATTATCAGGTATAAAATAAAGGCCCAAATAGGGTGTGAGTAAATCATGGTAGGTCAACACCAATGTTCCCATTCAAATCCAGCCAGACAAATAAGTGTATGAAACAAAGAAATGACTGAGTGTGTTAATTAATACATATAATATAATACAATACAGAACTTATTTATCATCCTTTATTAATATCTATCAGCATGTAGCACAAACATTACAAACAACACCAAAAAAATAAATAATAATCTCATAACCAAAGAAATTACTATGTATATTCATTATAGAAAAGTTAGGACAAGACCTATTTATATGTATGTAAACAAAATCATGTAATGATCTATAAGAATTAAAAATTAACCCATTAAACCCATTTATATAATAATTACAACAATATATGTCTAATCAATATATTTTGTATAGAATAATCGAGATTCCCTTTATATATTTATTACATCATATCCAATCTAACACCATTATATAAGTAGTAAATCATAACATTTCCAATATGATTATATAAGTATTAAAGTTTCAATGAAAAAACCTTATATATGAAATTAAGAATCTATAGCTTCACAATACATAATGGAAATAATACTTTCACATAACATATATCATTAGTCAGAATTGTTAATTTTTGAAATTTTACTTTTTCTCTCAACTACCCATACATTAATTATGTTATACCTTATTTAACAGACATTCCAACTACATACACATTTTATATCAAACAACAACCAGTAATTCTAAAATCTATTAATCTATTTTTCAAGTTGAATCTGAAAAATGAAAATTCATGGGATTTCAGGTCATGATAAAAACACTTTAAACCATTAGAAAATTACTTATTATTATAAGGTATGCTCACCTAATGGGTAGCTACAAACTAGGTCTAAACACCACTGAATACAACAGAAACTAAAAAGTAATCCAACACAAGATTTTTCATCACCCATTATTGAATAAATTAAAGAGATCATTAGTTCTATGTGATCACAATATTTCTCATACTGAAATAATTTAATATAAAATAGGGTTTGTTTTTAGACCACACTCTTTTGTGTGACGACAAACACATTTATTTCAATAGACAAGGACAATAAAAATAATGGAAAAGATTATAATGAGAATAAAATATATAAAAAATATAAAATATCAAAACCCAAATCAATATTTTTCATGAAAAATCACCACTGAATTGGAGAATAATTGGAAAATAGTTGAAGAAATAAACAAAATAACAAATTTGGAATCATACCCCTAAATGAGACATCTATAAGGTATGAATTCACTCCAAATCACCTGAAATTTATTATGTCTTGAGAGAGGATGGATACACATGGATAAGAAAAATATAATATGAATAGCTTGGTCATAAAACCATTAAAACTATGTAATAAAAAGCATATAATCACATAAAATAGCTCTTTTTAATTTTTTTCTACACTGAAATAATATTGAATTAGTTCATAATAACCTCCATCGAACATTACATGACATGAACATATTTAACGGTGAGAAATTATTTCATACAAGAATACAATTTAAGAATTATATATTGAATTAATTGATCATTATAAACTAGTTTCATGGAATGTATCATTTTCAAGACCTTAACATTTTTGTGATGTATTCCTGAAAAAAAATTCACACTGTGAACACATTTCTTTGTGTCTAACCAATTAACAACCTAAAACAATTCACAAAATCTTTCAATCAACAATTACTGGTCATGTAACATATTCATGATGATTAAATTTTCCACAGATAGCTCTAAACCCATTTTTGTTATGAAATCCCTAAACATATCTTATGACTACAAAATGCATGGATAACACTCGTATGATCCTTTGAGAATTTGTTAATCATATTTTGTTAATTAAAATAAACATACAACCTTAAAAATTAGTTCATTTTCTAAAAAAATTAGCTCCATCCTTAAAGTAACTCAAACTCCAGGGATAAATTTATTTGAAAATCCAAAATTCAATAGGTTTAAAAAAAACTCAATGTGGTACATAACATGAAGTATATGGGATATTACAATGTTAAAGAGTGATATTAGAAAAAAAACCATTGCCATAATTCTGAATTTCATTATAATTACTTTGAAATCATATATAATAGAATTTAGTTTTTTATAAATCCAAATGATGTCCATATATTTACTTTTAATAAAATAAATTTTTACTTATAAAAAATTATCACATGTCCATTACCATCATCCACTATCATCATTATTTCAGGTGTCAACCACTTCATCATTATGTATGATTTGGTTGGGAAGTTATTGTCATGTATTCATGATAATGGTTCAATCATAAAAAATTTAATCATATCATGTATACAATATTATTATTTTATTTCGAAACTAATTAAAATTTAATTGGACTTTATTGGATGACCATTATAACATTACTCATGTAGGTGATAAAACCGACCTAAAGAAGAGCAGGTTATTAAGACCTAATGAGTAATAACATGATATGGTAAAATCATTATATATCATTTCAAGAATATTATTAATTTCCTAATAATTATAAATAAAATTTATATATAATATTTTAACAAACCACAAATAGGGGACATTTAAAATTCAATATATTCCTCATAGAGATGGTAGTTTATGTATACAAATGAATAATACTTACTTTTGATAATAAAAATGGTAAATGAATTTAGATAACTTCTTATCATTTCAAAAATAATATTATATAATATATATAATATTTATTCATTAAATCCATCATTATATCCATCCATGATTGGTGGTGATGGAAAATTTATCACATTACTTTGTGGATATAGTATTCCATATGTACATACATGAAATAATTTAATATTTATAGATATTTAAGGTGGTAAAAATTGGTTTTTATATAATCATAATAAAAAATAATTAATTTGATTATACAGGAAAAATTAATTTTTTATGGATTAAATATATTTATATAAAATAGAAAAACAAATAATAATTGAAAGAGTAACATAAGATGATTAAATATTCTTCAAGATATCTTCTATGGAATTCAAAATTTTCCAACATAAGATGATCATAGTACATGAGAATTGATATAGTACATGGATAATGAATCATATATGGTTATTTGGTATTTTTTTCCATTATAGGTAGATCAATGTCTTCTAATAAAGATGGATATTAGGTTTTATTTTATAAGTTTTGGAGGGACACCCATGGAACTACATAATTGATTTAAATAACACTACATAAATTCCTTATGCAGGTTGAACCAAACTGAAAGGTTATTTATGCTAGGATAATAAAAGGATACTATATATTCATACGAAAATATTCAAACTTATATATATATTATATATTTTTCCTTTTCACTTCATTTAACCCCTACATATCCCCTTATAACCCTATCTATTGAATCAAATTTTCACAGTTTCTACAATTAATTAATAAATATATTTTTAGTTTCTACATTTCCAAATTTTTATATTTTGATACCGAAGATTTTATATTTTAGGTAAAATTGAATTTCATATATGTGGAATTAATTATAATCAATTTAAGTTCTAAAATAAAATGAAAATAATTTTATTGAAATTTTATTTTGAAATATAAAATTGAATTTACATTAATTCTATGAAATATAAAAACATGTAGATGAGTATTAAAATAAATTTTTGAATATCGAATCAACATATTTTAGTAGGATTACTAAAAAAATTTGTAATATTAAGAATGAAACAAATTACACATTTTTAAAAAATTTATAAAAATTACTCCTTTTTAACTTTATATGATTTATTATCGAATCATAATAATTAAATATACAATTTGTGAATAAAATTAAATTGAAAATATGAATTTTAATAATTAAATAATTAAATTAATAGATATATAATAATTTTTAAAAAAATTATCAATATTGTTGAATTAATAAAAAAAATTATATTAAACAATGAAAATAATTATATTCATACCCCTCGATCCTTTGAAAATATTGTATTGGTTATAATTTATTATAGTTCATTTATTCACACTTTGTTTTATAAATAATCATCTGAAAACATATAATTTATTTCAAATGAATACATAATAAATCCCCTGAGGGGTAAATAATATTTCTAAAAATGATTACCAATTGTTAATAAGGATCATCTCAATATAGTTTCTTAATATGTCATATATTATAGCTCATCTGATTTTGGTTAATATTAGCATAAATGTAGTTTTACTAAGTGGGAGGATATAAAATACTTTAGGGATCCCCATATATGGATAGTATACCATAATTTAATATGGTTTATAGATGGTCTATTTATATTGAATTATTTTGTGTTTTTCAATGGGTTTTTATCTTCTATGACAAATGGGATGTTCATTTCCTTCTGTATTGGATTGTAATCAATATACAAGGAATCATTTGAACATGTAATTATATTTCTGAAATTATATTTAATATTGATGACTCTATTGGATTGATAAATTCAGTTGGATACAAAATTCATTCAAAAATTATTAAAACAAAACAATGCATTCAATATTCAAATTATAAAAAATTTATAAAGTAGAAAACATCAAGGAAAAGAATGGATTTATCAATGATATTTTTTAGGTTCCCTATTATTCTATATAATGTAACAATGAAAATAATCATGTCAACCACCAACACTAATTAAAATATGCTACAAATTATTAAATCTTTGAATAAAATATACCAATATACCAATTACTAAGACATAAAAACATGTTAGTAATGGTTCATACCCCTGATTTTTATGAGTTATCCACTAGATCATAACATTCATTATTTAAAAATTATAGTGTTTCATGAATTAAAAATAGTTCAAATAATAATAAAATGAAAATATAATGTCAAAAAATATTTACTATGAAAAAATGAATAGATTAATTTTTAATTTTTGTTAAGAATTTATAGATATATCTTTTATCCATGAATATTTCAAATATAAAAAATTATTATTGTTAAAAATTAAATAATTCCTTATGGTCAGTTCAAGTGGTTCTACATAATAAATATACATATTTTGTTTAGTGAAATAAAATAACATAAGTTCACTATGTATAGTTTTTTATGTAAAGGAAAAGTCCAAAATAATATTAAAATTTTAACTTAATATCCACCACTGATCTCTTATATCAATATATATATATATATATATATATTATGTTTTATAATAAATTAGATAAAATTATGTGTCGTGAATATTTTAATTAAAATAGAGACAATTCAGTATAATTAAAAATTAAAATCATAAAATCATCGTTATAATCAACCTACCTCCCCCGTTAGGCATCAAGACACTCATGTAGTAGAGAAACTCACCAATTAAAAACATGATGTACATTATAAGTTAATGTTGAATGAAGCTAGAGAACATGATAAATTATACTAGAATAAAAATCTAATGGAATATTTAAAGGGGTATAATTTTTTATGTCTATAACAATAAATAATCAAAAAATTTATGTCACTTAAATTATTTAATGACTATTTACTTATGGTGGTTTAAGGTAATTCATCATTTCATTGATATAATAAAATATAAAAATAAATATATTATAATCGTCCAAATAGATTTATCATGTAGCCGAATATTGAATTATGCTGTTAATATTTTACTAACTTCTTAAAATTTAAAATATTATGAATATCATAGTTATAAATTACTATTATTTTATAATATATTTCTCATTAAATAAATTATAAGTGCTCAATATCTTCATTGACACTCAACACTAAGCATAATAAAAACCATGATATGTTATTTCATACAAATAACCAATATAATGTTTTTGTAAAAATTAAATATATGAATTGAGATGACCAGATGGCTCCCTCCGCGCTCGCTTTTCCTACTCTTCATGTTCTCTTACAAGTGAATGATGGATCATCGTCATCTTCGGTGACCGGAAGACCCTCTCCTCTGGCGGTGGTGAGAACATCATCTCCTCAGGCTGTAGGGGCCTAGACTTCCGAAGGGGTGCTACCATGAGCCTCCTTCATGGATATTCTTTGTAGTGCGTCGATATCGCCTGTTAGAGATGGGGAGACGCCTTATGTTCATCTAGTTGGACTTCCTGTCATTCATCCAATTCAGATGGATCCCAGGCCTCCCAGGCAAGAATACTATTGACCAATGGTGGATCTCTCAGAGCACGAAGTTTAGGAGGTATCATCCATCCAAGATCTTTCCCTGGTGGCCCACTTCGGCCGCAACAAAACCTACCAGGGTTTTTTCAGAAGCATTGTGGATTATTAGGGGATCCTCCACCCGACGGCTGTCTCAAAACATTCTAGGGTATCCTTATGTATTCATCTGGATTCCTGAGAGGATTTTGTGATGGCCTTGGCGAGGGATCATTGGCGGTGTGTCTCTTGGTGCTTTTCCCTTCCAAGGAGGTAATGGGATTCTCATTTCGGTCCCGAGTCTCCATTTGAAGTAGTCTGGTTATCTTTACCTGGTCTACCTCTTCCCTTTCACAACCCATCAATCCAAAAATATGTGGGAGATTCTCTAGGGTCTTTCCTTTGCTTGGATGAGAACACCATATGCCTTCAGTCAGTGGCCAACCCTTGTATTTGTGTGGAGATGAACCATTACGTTAAATGGACCTCCCTGGTCCTGCTGAAGTCAATCGATGGATTCCGCTGGTGGCAAAAGATATCCTTTTCCAAGATCCCCAAGTTCTGCGTTGCTTTTGGTATGTATGGGCATTTGGAGTTGCAGTTTTGGAGGAGGTGGGGGGGAAGCGGGTCCATCTCATTATGGGTCGGATGGTGTTCCTGGACATGACCCGACCTATTCGATGGGGAAGAAAGCTGACAATGTTACCGTTGGGTGTCTCGACCCTTCTAAATTTCGCCTCTGGCATGTATGATGTCAGTTTCGGAGAATCAGGGGGGTAGCCCTACCACATCCAGAAGCGTGCCGGCTCCTCCAGTGCCCCCTTACAGTCATGATCGCTTGGTCTCCGGTTGTGGTTGACAAACGACGGTCATTTGAAGGTGGTACCTCTCTGACGGATTTTCTCCCACTGTGGCTTGATCCAGGGGCCTTCATGCATGTTCCAATGCTGAGTCCAACCAAAGATCTGTCTCCTCCTCCTCATAATTTTCACATCTCCTCTCAGCTTTCCCTAGAGAATCTTGAATGATCCCTGGTAATCAGTCTGGTGCAGCTCGTGGATGGAATGACGATGTTGGTATGATGTTCTATTGGTGTGGATAAGGAGTTGATCGCTTATCGTCAGTCACCCCATAGGCTTCTTATGATCTCCATGGTGCAAGAGGAGATGACTCCATGTTCCTCGGGCGATCTGCCGCGTAGAAGGGGGTCCCTCTTGGAGGGCATTTAGGAGGGGTTCAAGAAGATCGTGCAGACCCCAGTTTAGGACAATAATGCTTCGGGGGCGTCAGGGCCAATCACCTAGTCCAAATCTATGGAAAAAGGTTTGTTTTTTTCCATGTATCTCTTGCTGTCACCAAGACTCAAGGTCCGGAAGGACCTTTGTAATGATTTCTATTATTATCTAGAATGCACAGGGTTTGGGGGCCTAATCCAAGCGTGATTTTATGGCTTCAGAGGCTAGACGAAACACTGCCTATATCGTGGTTACCCTCGAACCTAAGCAGTATCCGAGCATGGTATCTGGGTTGGCCAAGAAGATGGGATTCACCAATGCTTTTCACAGAGGCCCTGATAATTCACAAATTTGTGTGTGTTGGAATAATAACATCATAGTAGAGGTTTTAAGAATCCTGTCACAATGCGTTAATAGAAACTATCTTTCGGTGGACGTGAGGTCCTCTTCTCCTTTTTTATGCAAGCACCGTTTTGAATGGGAATACTGAACTATGGTGACATCTGGAAGAACTCCAAATGGGTACCACTCCATTGTTCATTGGTGTAGATTTCAACATAATATTACAACTTACAGAGAAGAAATGAGGATCCAACTTCAACCTTGGAATCATGAAAGATTTTAGAAGTTTCATGATGGCGATAGGGCATCGGGACTTGGGTTTCTCAGGCTCCTGGTTCACGTGGTGAAACAACTGGAAAGGGGAGAATCGCTTCTAGAGCCGTTTGTATAGATGACTGGTGAATGTTCAGGGATTGGATGCTTTCGCAAAGATGACAGTCACTTGTCTCACCCGAGTGCTCTCGGGTCATGCACCGCTTCACGTGCAAACCAGGAGCTTTCCAGCAGTTGACCATAGATTTTTCTACTCCAACACATGGAATCGTAATGATTCCTTCGGGATGATTCTAAAAGAGTCCTAGAAGCAGGAGGATGGTGGAAGGTCGTGGGGAGGGTTAGTGAATCAGTTCAAATGGATCAAACATGACATTCGAGACTGGCTAGCGAACCGACTTGATGAGCAGGGTGGTGTGATCACGCTACAGGCTGAGGTGGATAGGGTGGAGGATTCACTAAAAATTTCATGGGATGATAAAATTTTTGTGTCCCTCTTTGATAAGCAGGGTGCGCTTGCCGAAAAACATATAGATGTTGAGAGAATGTACAAGCAGTGATCACGGACCAAATGGATTAAAGAAGGAGACTTTAATAAAGCCTTCTTTCATGATTGCATGAAAGAAAAACAGAGTTTGAAGATCAATCTGAGCCTTGGAAACAGGATCTTCACATCAGACATAGACATCGCTGGTAAACTAGCCTTGGATCATTTTGAAGGTATCCTGTCGGGGGAGGCCTCGTCTCAGTTCATGCGGGATGCAACAGATGGGGAAATTTTCTTGAACAGGACTCCACGGCTTGTGAGGGAGGTGAACAACAGATTCCTCACCGATATTCCATCGGAGAGGGAGGTGAAAGAGGCGGTCACAAGCATGCATCCGGACAGTGCACCCAGGCCAGACAGCTTTCCGGCTTCCTTCTATGTGGCTGCATGGGATCTGGTTGGCCCACTGGTGGTTGAGGGAGTGCATGACTTCTTTAGAGGGGGTTCTCTAAATAGAGGTGTTTGTTCCTCAAGATTTTTCCTCATTCCGAAGATCAAGAACCTGACCCTTGTTATCCAATACCAGTCGATCTATCTTTGAAATGTCTCATACAAGATTCTTTCCATGGTTATATCCAGAATGCTCAACGGAATTATCCCAAAACTTTTATCCAAGGCGCAACATGGGTTCATTCAGGGGCGTAGTATTCAAGGGGTGATTGGAATTTCTAGTGATCTTGTGAACTACCTTTACTAGCGGATTGTGGGCTCAAATGTCATTTTTCAAGTATTCATGAATAAGGCTTATGAAAATGTATAATGGAGTTTTATTATTCGAGTTATGATGAAATTTGGGTTCCATGAGGAGTTTTGCGACCTGTATTTTCAGTGTTGTTCTTCACCATGGATTTCGATCTCTCTCATAGGGAAGTGCTTCAATTAATTCATATTGGTACAAGGGGGTTTTCCAAGGAGACCCACTATCTCCTTATCTCTTCATTTTGGCACAGGACACACTTTTGCAGAATCTGAATTACAGTTTGGAGGAGGGCAGGATGAATCCTTGTTGTGGAAAACGGGGTATGGAGAGCATTTCAAATCTTATGTCTACTGATGATGTTCTTATTTTCATGAATGGTAGGTGTAGGTATTTCTTACAATTCTTGTAGATTCGTGAATGTTACGATCGCCTTAGCAGACAATGTATCAACACCTTGAAGAGTGAAGATTACATCTCAAATAAATTCTCAGATATGAGATGTAGAGGTATCCAAGATTTTCTCTGTTTCCCGTAGAGGAAGATACCAATCCTGTATCTTGGCGTCCCAATTTTGTGTGGCCACATCAAGATGAAAAATTTTGATAGCATTTTGGACCGGCTTCTTGGAAGAATATACAGCTGGAATAATAAGTTGCTTTCGTTTGGAGTACGAGTCACACTGATCAATAGTGTTCTCACATCCATACCGATGCATAGTTTTTCCATTGTCAATCCTCTCAAAGCCATTTTGGAGAAAATGGAAAAAGCGATGAATGCATTTCTTTGGGATGCGATGAAAGTTGGGCGATGCCACTGGACTTCTTGGCAATGATTAGCGAAGTCAGTGGTCGAGGGTGGGGTTAGCTTTCGAGATATTAAGGAGACTATCACTGGAATGCAGGGCAGGCTAGCTTGGGAGGTTATCACTGGGAAATCGCTATGGGAATGTTTCTTCATGATGCGGTATGATCTCCAGTGGGGAGAGGGTGAGCGTCGCGGTATGTCCGCTCTAGCACGATGCATGGATTAGCACATTGAGGTGCTTCAGGGACACACACGACAGGTCATTGGAAAGGGTGACATTAATTTCTGGGATGCTGACTATACTAGGGATCGACTTTCCTTCCCAGGCTGCCCTATTCTGGATATCTCTTTCAGAGAAGCAACGATGCGGTATGAATTCATTCAGGCAATGATCAACCCTCAAAAAAGACACATCTTCGATAATATTGTCATGAGTGATGAGCCTGATATCTGATTCTTCATCAGAGCGAGTACATGAAGATTTAACATAAGGAATTAAATAGGAATTCTCCAGGAGGACGATACTTTGGTGGAGAAGGTTCCTACAATTTGGAGTTAGGAGATTCTAATGAAACATTACTTTCTAGTATAGTGGATCAGAAATAAAGCCATCCCATATGAAGAGAACATTCAGAAGAAGGTAATATATTTGGTATCCTGTAGATATTGTTTTGTGAGACCCAGCATGAAGTCGACGGTTCATCTATTCTTCCAGGGCCATTGGGATTCTTATTTGTGGTCTCTCGTCAGTCCACATCAAGTCAGGGATCATGCTTTTTTTCATGCAATGATTTCTGGGTGCATGGCTTCACGGAACTATGTTTTGTTCCTTGGAGTGAGCCGCTCGGACGATTATCTTGGCGACTATATGTTGGACCATTTGGGAAGCGTGTAATAGTGTGCAGCTGGGTGCTAGTCGATATCTTTTGTTCATGCAGATGCGTCTCAAATATAGAATAGCCGAGATGGCATCACTTATGAAGGGAGGGCAGGCTTCGGTATCCATTCCTAACATCACCAATCAGCCACATAATATGAGCAGAGGGAACGATCATTGGATTCGATGGAAGCCTCCTAGCGGTGGGATGAAACTGAACGTGGACGGTTCCTATATGGAAGGGGTCATGAGGGGCGGGGGTACTACGGGAATCATGGGGGTTGGTACATATTGGATTTAGTGCTTATTATGGTCTGGGGAACTAATTGGGAGCTGATGTGTGGGCCCACTTTTCTGGGCTGATGGTTTGTAGAAGAAGGGGTTTCTGGGTGGACGAGATCGAGTCTAATTATGAAGTCCTTGTAAAGGCCATACATGGATGGCATGCGGTCCCTTGGGATTTGAATTACCTCATTAGACGATGCAAAAGAGAGATACAATAGGGGTGCATTGTCCATCACAATTGGTGGGAAACTAATTTTGCAGAAGACTCTTTGGCTAGATTTGGTAGACAGGAGGAGGAGCTTTTGATTTATGATAGTTTATATTCTCTCCCCATTGACTGTAAAATCATTTTCCAAGGGGTTGCCTTGGGTCCCCATCACTTTCACCCTCTTTGAAGGGCTGGTATGGTGTTCCTTCATTTATTTTTCAATAAAAAATAACTTTCAGTAAACATAGATGACCATATTGTTAACTATATATATATCATGGTACATTTCAATATAATTGTTTTAATTATTAATTACTTAATAAGAACTCAATTTTGAATAATTCCATTTTATGCTTCCAAAATAAATTTTCTTTGAGTATGGGTTTTTATTCAACTTCATGAGAAAATTTTATACTGAATTTATTTAAATTTTAGAATGTGTAATTCATAATTTTTATATCATTTTTTATTTGATCATATCAATATTATCTTAGGGTGAAATTTCTGGATTTCTCTTAAAAGATTTGTTTTTTTAATGTTAAAAAATATCATTTTTTTGTAAAAATATAATTTATTTCAATTTAATTATAAAATTTATTTAATGATTTACGTCTTAAATTATGATATGCATCCATTATTTAAACTTAATATAATAAATTTCAAAATAAAAATATTCTAAACATGTTTTTTTTTCATTTATGTGCTTAAATAAGATTTTTTCTACAAAATTGTTTTTTATTGAGTTTTATGGATTCCTTTTGGAAGTAATTTTAGAAAATAAAGGTAAAAAAAGTTATATAATGGATATAATTTTATGATTAATCACTTTGAATTTATACTAGGCAGTATTATTAATATTTTTCTAATGGAGGTAAAATTTTTGAAAATAGTTAAAAATTCAATTTATTTGAAATGTGGTATCGTTCATGATATCTTCATGAAATAAATATTATTTTATAATTTATTAATCATATATAATGAATCATGTATGGAAATATAATAATAAGATAAATGAAAATAATTCAAAAAAAATTAATTTACAATTTATTTCATGATAAATATACAAAACATTTTCATTGCAGATGTAGTGCTTCCACAATCCTATAAAAGTCAAATATTTGATCTAGAAGAAAGTATTTGAGTAGAGATAAGTATTTTAATGACATGGTTAAAAACTAAAAAGTATTACTGAATTTTTTTATTGGGAGATAGAAATTATTTATTTTTAAAATATTTGAATTAAAAAAATACTTATGAAAATATTGAACACAATAAGATACCATAAAGTTACATATTAAACATGTTTTTGTGAAATATGTGGGATAAAAATTAATTAAAGAGTTATTTAAAAATTTTAATTATAAATTTTTTAGTCTATTTTAATTATGATAATTTAAATTAAATTTTTGGTATGGTATTATTAAATTAAATACATTCACAACACTAGAATAGATATTTTTTATTGAGAAGAATAAAAAAGGAAGTGATTATTAAAAAATATAAATGGGAATATTTTTATTGAATTATATTTTCATAAATACATTATAATATTTGGTAATAGATTATTGATAGTTAAATTTATTAGATTCAAATTACATTAACATAATAATGCTTCCAAAGTCAAATTTTATGAACAATTCATAACATGTCATTAATACTATTTCATGATAAATATATTTAATTAAATCATTTGAAAACATAGGAATCGTGAAGGGGGGAAATTTTGATTAAAAAGGTTATCAATATTATGATTTTCCCTTTATGAGACCATTTTTTACAGTATAAATAAAATAAAATCCCGTAAAATTGTTAAAGTTATTACAATTGTGAAGGATAAAATTAGTCCACTAAGGTCTTAGACTAAAATATATGGTCTATAATACTACATAAATACATCCATATCATTTATGATGAATTTATTTATATTAAATAGTTGATAATTTTTAAAGTATTTCTACTTGGTTCCAATTTTTCTTGATTATGACCATTATATTATTTTCAGAAAAAATAAATTTAGAGTCTCTTCACATTAATATCCATAGAAACATTTTATAAAGATGAAAGAGGTAATTTTGAATTATGAGATATTATTAGAAACATAAATTAGATATTTTATCACCATATATTTTTTAAAAATGGTGGTGATTGAAAAATTACATTAAATATTTACAAAACACCGACACAGTATATATTCAATTAATAGGAAAATCAGATAATATAATTAAAAAATATTAAATGTAAAAATATTATATATTATTTTATTAAAATAATTTTATTGTAAATTATTACCTATTTTGATAGTTTTATTTTTTAATATTATTATTCAATAAATAAATTTATGAATTTATCATAAATGTAAATGAATATTCATAAAAATGACGTTAATGATATTTTTTAATAAACTATGTTTTATTAAATTATTTATATTTTTTTAAAAAATTAGCTTCATAAAATTTAACGAGATATGATATGAAATACAATCCATGATCCATTAATGTTATAATTCACTTTTTATGGTTATATTCTTGACCCTTAAAGTGTATAAAACCTTCAATTTTTTTGTTAATTCTCTTAATGAATAACGAAGGATTAAATCTAATAGATGGTGGATCAAAATGAACATAAAAATTAAAAATATTATTTGATTAGATTATTTAAATGTATTTTCATCCTATATTTGAATTATTTAAATTTTTAGTCACTGTAATAATGTTAATATTTTATAGATATTTATTACTCTAAGTAATTCCAAGAGTTCCTCAACACTAACATTTAAAAGGAAACCCCATATCCTCTGTTCCTCATATATCTTGATCCATCTAGATTAGAAAATACCTAAAATATTATATTAATATATTCCATATATACATCCAATAACTTCTAGAATTTTAAAAATATCATTGATTCAAGGAATAAGGTTTAATCCATAAGAAGTTTCTAAAAAAAAAGGTAAAACACAAATTGATGGTTTTCAAATTTATTTATTATTTCTCCTCCAGTAAATAATTCATATAAATTATAAAATAATTAAATAATTATATTCAATCTTCTAAATTTTTATTATGATTATGGATCATCCATTATCCTCTTCATTTTAATCAAATACGAAAAAATGCATCCCTTTATGTGGAATTTAACCCCCACAAAGCAATGAGTTTTTTCATCACAACATCACATTTATGATTATAAATAAATAATTACAAAATATATATGAAATATATTATATAATTATGGGTTTATAATTTATAGATATTATTTTACTTTCATTTATTCCATCTATCAAAAAATGAAAACAACATTTATGAGTACTTATGGCCTACTATCTCCATGAATGGTGTAATTAATATTTATATATCTATATATTATGGATGAAATTAAATATATATATATATAATGATTATGTGTGATATTTATATCATTTTAAACATTATTTATGTTTTAGAACTGTGATCAATCTATATGGAACAGAAATACATAATTAAAACATCTATGAAAAAAATATAGTTTTCACCATGAGTTTGTGATTTTAATAATAAATTAAAAATAATTTTTTTATAATATTATAATTTTATATTTAATCACATGATTAGTATAAAAATAATTATGGGGTTTAATTTCAATAAATTTATCCTTATTATGTAGGAGGTTATATCACATTCAAAGACAGTATATTTTTAAGTAATAGATATTTGTCTCACTTTTAATTTTATTAGACACATACCATATTCAACACTTCATTATTTTTAATTCTCATATATTGAAAATAAAATCCATTTATAATCATTCCATTAAAATTATGTGGATATATTAATCTATATATGTTTATGTCTTTCATTATGTTGTTATTTGAAATTACTAAAGTGGTATGTGATTTATGTTATATTTATATTGTTTATTAGTATTATTTATAAAAAAGTTTCAAATGATGAAATTATATGTCCATGATCAGAATAATCTAGTGAATTTTCATCTCATATTGTTATTTATACAGATATGGTTTATTTTCATTTTCACCAATTAATGTATCTTTATACTAAAATAATGTTTATATGAAAACCTGATGTTATTTCACTATTCGGGAAAAAATTATTCTTCATCAGTATATATATTTCTAAAAAAAATCAATAATGTTTATAATATTATCCAAAAAAAATTAAATTCGAATTTTCCCACTATAGAGTATTCAAAAAATGGTTTTTTCTATTTATAAATAATCTTCCTTCTGACATGATATTGAAAATGTGAACTAATTTTTTTCAATGATTCAGGTATTAACATAATATCCTACCATCTTGGCCTCTCAATGAATTTATGATTTCAATACACATTTAACATGTTTTATTCAATTTAATTTTTCGATTAATATTTTAGAAAGTTAATGATTTTTTATTTAAATTGGTAAGGGTTATTATCCCCTTGAAACATTATAAGTAATCATTGAAATGAATTTTTCTTCTACGATATCATATTTTGATTCAACATAACCAGTTATGGGGATATGAACTAATGATTCAATCATTAGTCATTTGATAAATTGTTAATAATTAAGATAACAAGATAATTATGTAACCCATTCATTTTCCACAGCTTTTTCTGTGATGAAATTTTGGACTGATTAATAATATCATTTATTTCCATGGGCAATTATAAGATGAATGTTTTGTAATTATGTAAAACACATAAATATGGTATTAATTAAGTGATGGGTGGGACCAGAATAATATATCCCTGAAATTCATTGGATAAGATAAATAACTCATCAGATAATATGTTCTGGGATGGGGAGTGAACATATTTCAATAAGGTACTTTTTCTACTATTATTGTCTTGTGAGTGAATCCTCACTAAGGATACGATGCAATCAAGAGTGATCTCAATACACTATGATAGTCATATATGTAAGACATGACTAAGGAAATTATTTAATATGATTATGTGTATTCTGAAAACAAATGTCTTATGTTCATGTAATACCATCATAGGTCGTATTATTCAATTTATTTATTATTAATGTTATATGAAAACCCATTAATTATTCCTTTATTGAATATTGTGATCAATGATATGTTGGATTTAGTTTTCAAATATCAATTTCATGTTATCTAACCTTTTTCTCAGGGTATTCATAGATGATCATTGATGTCTTTTTTGGTTACTCATACAGAGCCTCTGATCCGACACCATATTTGGATTTCCTTCCACATGATCTGATTAATGAATCTATGTAAAATATGTCAATAAAGGATTCTAGATATAAATAGCTAAGGGAATGAATATTTAGATCCCTTATTGACTAGTTGTTAATTTATATTTTTTCCACTATCACTAAACCACAATTGTTAGGGAATGCAATGTAATGTAACATATTGAATATTTATCTATTATGATATATTTTTTTATATATTAGATGATTATAGTTAGAATTATTGAATAATTTATTAATATTTTGGAGGTTGTAATTAGTGAATTTTGGTAAAAAAATATCTTTATAAACCTTGGTATATGATACCAACTTATATAATTAGTAAGATAGTGATTATGTTGTTTTCCATGAAATATATTATTATCTATTTACTGAAAGTTGATATGGTTTTGGAATATATTCATATATGGGTAAAATACATAAAAATAGTTCATCTATTATATCTTGTTCATCATTCCTATTCTTGGAAAATGATCCCTTACTATGAACTAGGTTTGACAATTCCAGGTGATATACATAGGTTAATTTTTATTTTCACATGATATATAATGAAGAATTTGAATAAATAGTGACCATGGATATAATAGGATTTATTTATTGTGTCATGTATTGGGAAAATTTATCCTAATTTAGACATCCTACAAATGATTTTTATGGTGTTTTTCACTACTATTATTGTTTATCACACTATGATTTATCGTTCTTTTTAATGGTTGGAATGTGATTTCCTATGTCACCATGGGTTATAAAAATAACAGGAATTCTAAACATTTATATTATTATATTTGGTTAAATATAAATTTTTTCAATTTATCTTTTAATATGATTATAGTTAATTTTATGGACCACACTATTTGTCACATTATTAGATGTTTACATCAGGACACGAGTTTGGTGGAAATTTGTTTCATTTGATAATTCAAGAAATATTTTAAATTTTAAATATTAATTTATCCAAACTAGCCTATTTATCCCAAACCTTTAAATTGAGTATCATATTGGGATTATATCTCCACATTTTTGTCTATAATTTTGGGTTTTTTCTATCTGATGTATAACTTTGGGTCCAACGTTGGGGCCGACTTTGACATATTTTCTTACCTTTTTTATCTCGTTTTTCCTTATTTTAACTTTTTATTTATACCATGTTACCATGTAATTTATTTGTGTCTCCAAATGGATTCACCCTTTTTTGAATTCATTTGAGAGTGGTAGAATTAGTGTAGTGTGAGAGGGAGAAGGAGGCACTACCCAGGGTGATGCTGCAGATCTAGATCGGTTGTTGGTGGACGTTTCCTCTAGATCCAGGATAGATGCACTTCTATTTTGCACCTGAAGGTGAGTCCATTTTATGTTTTAATTTGGAAATTCTTATAGCATAGTGTAAAATATGTTTTAATTCAAATTTTGGATTTTTGGGTACCTCTTGGTGGTTCGTATATGGGTTTCAGTAAGAAATAATTTTTTGGGCGATTCAATGGATTTTTGTTCGGGCATACCCATGTACACAACATAGGATTTAGAGAATACAAATCATTTTTTATCTTTATTTAGGGAAGATTTTTTTCTATCATTATATTAAAATTCATATATGTACAAATTGTGTTGAAGTAATGGTCTATGTAACTATACATTTAGATGAGTACATAGAAAGACAAAATTTTGGGAAGTATCCATCATTTAATATAGGCACACACATTGTAGTGGGATACATATATTTCTCCATGTATTTTGGTAGACACCCTATTTGATAGGCACATGTTATTATTATGGTACAAAGTCATCACCCATGTCCACTCTTTCCATTTAGAAATACATGACCATGTGTAGCATTGTAATCACATATTGTGTGCTAAGAAGTATATACCATTTAATTTTTCAAATAGTGTTTTTAGTTGTTTTATGCATTGAATTTTATATTAGACTTGTGGTAGAATTTTTTTTGAATTTTCCCATTAATATTATCAATGTGATATTATTTTTTAATTTAGCGTCCATCTAGTTGATGATTCATATGAGAAATCTTTTGATGAAGGATTTCCTTGAGGATTAGTTTTATAATCCTACTGAGTGTTATAAGCTTAGTTATAATCCATTCTCGAGTGTTCCATGGGTACTTTTTTAGGTTACCATGAATTGATGATTGATTATGTAATTATTTTATATATCTATGGATATTTTGGATTATCTATGGGTGTCATGACTAGTTTCCTGAGGTATGAATATATGAGGTTTTTCTTCTGTGGTTGAGGAAAATAGTTTCTGAAGTTTATCAGATGGGTTTACACCATGGGATAATAGTTACATCTTGGTGATGTACAACTATTAATATGAGTATTATAGTCTTTTAAGGATTCCATTTTGGGATTGTTTTGTACCAATTGATTAGTGGTTTACATAATTGGTAGTTGAGGATGCTTGTGTGGCATGACGTGGATTGGGTGCCCTAGTGGGTGAGTTAATACAGATGGATGGTTTGTTTTAATTCAAATCCTAGACACATTTTTACTATGAACGAAATTTTTGAGGTATATTTTGTGCTGAGGATCTATTGTAGGGATCATATTTTGAGTTTATCATGATGGCTGTTGTGAAATATACTATTAGACGAATTTTTATTTTTTTCTACATTGGGTATGTTGTTGAATGATGATCTGTTGGGGTCTAATGAGTCCTTTTTAGAATATTTCTAATGTCTGTGTCCCATGATTTTGGATAAACTATAAGAACCCCTCATTTAGTTTTTTGGTTTTTTTCTATGGCCTTTGGATGATTTAAGGATCTATGGATAGACATTACATGAGATATTGGATGCAATAATGGATTCTATAGTATGCCGTCTCAATATGTTTCAAAACTAAGGATATATGAGCCTATTATTTTAGATTGGGTATGATGTGGTCAGTTTATATTCCATTTTTGTTGTCTAATAATTTGAGGAGATCGAGTTTTCTAAGGGATGACATGTGGTTTTTCATCTGTAAGTGGATCCAAGTTTATATTTTTTTTATGTGGATATTGGTATCAATAGGTTGATCATCTCACATTTTTCTATCCTTTGGACATGATATTTTTGTTAGTTTCTACTAACGACTATGTTTTATGGAGGATATCATTGGGTCTTTTTTGATTTGGGGTTTTCCATGTGTTTTTATCAAGCATTCTCTTCCATTGAATGGATTGGGATAGATGAGATATGTGATCTAATGGATAATATGGATAAAGGATCCCCTTTTATATTTATCAAGCACCCTGGATAGAGAATATTATACTGGAATGTTTTTGTGATTTTGAGTTTTTTTATAGAGGCTTCTGTAGTGAATATGTATGTTAAATGTTCATAATAACCATATATAGGTTTCTCAAATAGTTCAATAGTAGAGCCCAAGTTGTTCTGTGGAACTTATGAGACATGAAATATATTTGAAATTTTGAGGATAGGTTCAGTCGTTATTTTATATTGTTCAATTATTGTTAAAGAGCCCGGTAGATGTTATTATTCACGTGGAAACCTTTTCTTATGGGATGGGGTAACAAATTTATGTCAGTTTCTATCGGATGTCTAGGATATCCTGTAAAGATATGCAAGACACACAATAGTCATTTGGATGGGTGATAGTAATTATAAAAATCATTAGGCATAGGATATTTTGGGGGTAGCTTTACCTCTTGTGTCTTGATAATATTATTGGTCAGAAATTTTCATGTTTTTTTCACCAGTTATTTTTTTCCATTTTTAGTATTATAGTAGTAAATATTAGTTTCAATGGGTTTGGGTATATCAAATAGGAATAAACTAGTTCTTATAGAAAACTATAGGATCACTAATTGGGTGTCCTGCTAATATTTATTTATCACTATAAAATATTCACTTTAGTTTGCATACACCCCTAATGTATTTGTCAATTTTGGAGAATATTTTTTAGGATGCTGATAGTTGAGGCCTTGTGTTATATGATCATGTGGATCCACCGATATGAAATCTTGAGATCGGTCTTGTGAAGCGTGAGCATCATAGAGACTGGGTATATGGTTTGGCTATTTGTTTTTATAGAATGAATTATTTTTATTTTAGTTTGTTTATTTTGGTTATCTATCAAGCCGAGTGGGTGGCCAGTTATTTTTGTTTTGTATTTTTTTGTCTATATGTATATATGTTAGATTTCATTCATTATATCTTGTTGGTTCTTCTATTTGATATTATTTATTATGAATACATTTATTTTTATGCAAGTGTATTGTTTTTTTTATTTTACATTTCAATTGTACTCAGAACAGATGATATTTTCTTCAAACTATATGTTTTAGACCATTATGGCCTATTGGTAGCCTCTGACACTCGAGGATGTGTTCTTTATGACTTTTGGGGATCTATATCTTGTGATGTGTCATGTTAGATTTGGTGACTTAGTTTAACAAAATATCATATTATCTGGGTTTTAGGATTTGGGGAGATATTTGATAGATTTTTTATGAATGTTTTAAAAGTTTTAATGGATATAAAACGGGTTCTTTATGAACATATTTGATGATACAATGTCATTGTTTCCCATAAATGAAGCTGATGTTATTGTATTAAAATTTTATTATTGGTCATTTCAAGAAGAGTTATCTATATTGGTATGAAAATTTAATGATTTTTTTCTTTTTTGTATCTTGGACAATGATGAATAGGCTACTGTTCATTCATCATCTAGTAAAAGAGGATTAAAATGAAATATACCTATTTCTGGCAATTTTTTAATGTTAGAGGTTCATTTTTTAATGTGTTAATAACTTTTCATAATTTATTTTATCATTTTATTATTTTTTTCATCCATCTCGGTTGAAGAGAATGTGTATATTTTCATTCGATCTCAAGTCAAGTGGATATTTTGACAAGACTATTTCCAGTTATTATGATGCAGTTCCCCAGTTGAGGGACGCATAGAGAACAATGTGTGTTTGTAACAACGTCTAAGTTCCAATTCAGTATCTTAATGAATGAAAGGATTATTTATAGAGAATTATATTGGGGTCAATTTTACCTTTGTTACTTCTTCTACTAATATCCTTGGTTCCGGTTCCTTGTATGGTAGCTATTATTACAATGTTTTGTCTTACAGTCCTAGTGATGTGTCGTGTGTGCCTTTTTACAACAATGGATTGGGTGGGTAATAGTATTCATACACGGGGGGGGGGGGGGGGGGTTCATGTTTCTCCTCTTTAAGGATGATGTTAAGCATGATGTTTTTTGGTTTTTAATAATTTGATCATTAGAAGATCATTCTGTCTCATGAATGTATTATGATAACAGGTTCGGTCGGACCCCTGGTCGTGATCATTTTGGGGAATGGTAGGTTGTGAAGTGTGAACGAAGAATGGAACATGTGTCATAGGATTGAAACCCAAGTGGAGGGTGGTCACATGGCTAATCTCAACATTAAGGAGATGCCTTGAGGATGAAACATAATATTGAGGGTAATTTGTTCTATTGAAAATTATAATCCTTCGAAGCATGGTTTATGGATTTTTCGTTGTCAGTATAGTTGTATTTTATATAAGGCCCATGTGATTGTAGTTCTTGTTGCTCATTTGGGTAGGTGTATGTAAATATTTTCAGATGAGAGTTCAACATAGGTTATCGGAGCTTTTGAACATCAGTTTATGTATTTTTAGCACATAGGTTTTGAGAATGAAGTTATCCCTATGATGTGAGTTATTTGGATATGTGTGTCCATTACGTTGAGTGATTTTTATATCACAAGAAATATTATTTTTGATATGGGATGTAGAGATATGATTAGGATAATCCTAGATTGGGTAGCATGAGATCTATTAAGGATGAACGTCTCTCATGTTGGGATGGATTTATGGATGTTGTAGGATCATTCATTATATGGTCGAGATAGTGTCTACTTAGTCAAATAATGGGAGAGACGATGGATTTTTATTTACTAATGAGGAATCTTGGGGTGAGAATCTTTTGCGATGGTGATTTTTTGATGAACCACAAATATCACATGTTGTCAAAAGTAGAGTAAAATATACATGTTTTCCAAAAACTATTTCTTGTAAAAATGGTAACATATCTCCTAAGGTAAACTTGTATAATTTTTTAGAAAAATATATTAGAACAAAAAATATTTTCATAACCGTATGAATCTAGTTAAAGTCCAATCATTTATAATTTTCCCAAAATATTTAATATATAATTAGTGAAATAATAATATTTGTTTCTGGTTTTTGTCATATCATTTAAATGGGTCATCAAAATGATATATATTCCCAATGGTTGTTTCTGTAATGGGTTATTCCCCCCCCACAAAAATTTGTAAAATATTTTGAGCACTCGGGTCCATCCCAATCACCTTTTACTTTCTTTATCTTTATATTATTTCCACCATTTTTATCATTTTCATATTATTTATTGTCTTTCTTCTTATCATCATGAACATACCTCTATATGGTTACCATTTTAGTGTTTTTTTCAAGATAAAGACTAGTATATAATTGAGTAAGGGAGGATGAGACGCCTCCCAGGGATAAAACATAGAGGAATATTATTTTTCTACGTATTCCCCTCATGAATTCATTGTCGATGCAATTGATGTTTAAACCCAAACGTAGGTTCTTTTTTTATTTATATGAAAATTCACTATAACATAGTTATTTTATGTTTAAATACCAAGTGAGAGTAGTTTTGGATGCCATGGGGGTTTATTTGTGGTTTTGAAGTGGAAATCAGGGTTTTCTAGGGGAATCATTGGTTTTTGCATTCCATGAAACCCATTAAAAGAGAGTGCAGTTTAGAAAAAACAACTTGTGTTATTACTATTTAGGGGAGAATAGTTTTTATATGTAAACACCATGACCATTATATAAATAATATATTTTAATTTATGGATATGTACCTATCCCAGGGACCAAGTACATGGGTTTAAAGAGTTTATGAATGTACAAGTCGTGTATTGTGGCAACACACCATGTAGTGGGACATATCCATGTTGTCTTAAACATGGGAATACACCTCATGTGAGGGGTTCTTGGTTGGGTACTAGTACCCATGATGATCCCATTTTTTCTTTTACTATGTATAAATACATGGAATGGTGCATCTTTTAGGGTACACACTATTTACTAAGAAGTACACATAGTGTACTTATTTTAACTAGGAATTTATTGTTGTTCTATGTATTGGAGTCAGAAACAATATTATGATTAGTCAACTCAATGAAATTTTACATGTAGAATATTATGGTGTAATCCTTTCAATTTTTAATGGTTTTATAGATTGTATTTTGTATGCGTGAGAATTTTTAGAGGGATTTATCTGTGATTATGTTTTATAATCCTCCTTGGGGTTGTGAGCTTAGTGAAAATCCTAGAATTATTTTTCCCTAAATATTTTGTAATAGTTTCTAGGGATATATACTAGATGGATATATTGGGTTTTATCATGTCAGATATCTTGGATAATCATTAAATGTCAGAAATAATTAATCATAGTTTGATATGTGGAGATTTAGCTACTATGGTTGAGGGCCACAACAATTCAATAAATTGTAAGGGGTCGAAACTATGAGATAGAGGTAATGAGATGGTTGCTTTGATCTATTGAGACTAGTGCAAGGTAATTTATAGAATTACCCTTGGGGATGTTTTCTAATCATGTGATATGTTGATAATGTTGTCAGATGTTAAGGATTCTAATGCAATATGGTGTTTTTTGGGAGTCCCTATTAGTGAGTAGGTACACATGGTTGTGTAATTTTCTTGGAAGGATGGTTGAGATTTTCCATTGTGGTCATCTGCAAGAGATTTTTCTTTTACCATGGTGTCCTTGTAAGGTCAATATTTTTAAGTGGCCATGATGAAAATTATGAATTTCAAAGTTGAAATAATTAATCTTTTTGAATGCCCATTTGTGTTAGTTGTTGATTGTGGTTCATTTGGATGACACTAAGGTAAATTTTTTAATTTTCTATGCTACACATGCACTATTAATTTATGAGCTTGTAGAACCCAACGCATGTATATTTTCTCTTATTATTTATATTAGTCTCTTTTAGGAACCAATATATATAAATGTAGTTAGAATATTGTTGCATTAGAATATTATACTATAAGAAATAATTTATGATGTGCCCCCATGGATAGTGGGGGTCCTGAGTTTTGTTTTTTTCTAAAGGTGTAAAATTGATATAACATGGTGGGAGTTCTATTGAATGGGGAGATTAAGGGTTCTGAGAGAGAACAATTTATTTTTTGGATAATAGTGGATAAACCTTATATGTTTAGATGCTTGGAGGTTGGTTTGAGATGTGTTTCTTCCCAAATTCATTTTTCCATTGGATGTGATCTATGAGGTAGTATTTACATAGGACTTTGGTTTGAGGTTTGTTTTCTTAGGTCATTTTCTATTATGTTTTGGCCATATGTTTTGAACTTGTTCACTCTCCCATTGATGATATATGTTTTTATAGTATTAAAGAATAAAATCATGGTCTAGATGAGGGAATCAATTCAATATTGAGTGTGCACCCTAGATATAGGGTACATTATTCATGGATTCTATAGTTATCTCTATTTGGTTTATATAGTTTTTATTGTGTATATATCATTTCAATGTTGATGGAGCCCATATGTAAGTGTATCCGATAGGTCCATGGTGGGCCTTGTGTTATTGTGACAAAATAACGATACATGTACAATCTCTAACTTGTGGAGGGGAGTTTTTGTCACACATTTGGGTTATTCCTTTGTTTTCATAGTTATATATTTTTTTCTTCACTATGTGGATTCATATGGTTATATCATGTAATATATAATTCATGAAAATTTCATTTATACATAAAGGATCTATGATGTAAATTTTAATTCAGTTTTGGTTCTCATGTGGTTGTGTTAAGATGTATTCTATAAAGCCTCTATTGTGGGATAGAGTGGGGTTAGATTTAAAAAATGTGTTTTAATAGAACCCCTAGTTTTTCTTTTTATTATTAATATTTTCCACCATTTTTACACTATTGTTCTTATTTTCTAGATGTGATTCGTTTTGAATGTGCTAGGAATATCAGCTATGTGTTCATGTTTTATTATAGTTGATTATAGGTTTACAATCAGTGGGGCATACAATTATTTATTTCTCACCCCATGTACATTCACCTTAGTGTTCATGTAGACCTGATGGGAACATTAATGTGTTATAATTGTTTTTTCTAATAGACGGGTTAATGTAATAGTGTTTATTAATCAAAAGGGTCCACTTGTGTTGTGTCTAAATATCATGATGGGTAATCTCATTCATCGTGGAGACAAGGAATGTGGTTTTTCTAGGTGTTTATATTAGTTACTTATTTATTTTATTTTTAATTTTTTTATTTTGAATATGTGTTTAGCCATGTAGGGTAATGAGTGATGTAATTTTCTATTCATTGCATATGTATGACTTCATATTGTATTTAATTTATAATAGATTATTTTTCATTTTTTAATATTTTCATTATGAATACTCTAACATTTATACCAATGTATGAGTTTTGATATTTTGTGTTGTTATTAAACTCTAACTAGAGGGTATAATCAAGACACTGTATCATTTAGTCCATTTCGATTTTCGGAAGCCTCTTAGGTCCAGGAATTCACAAATAAGGCCTTGGGGTGAGACAGATCAGTTGAATTATCATGGTGAGTGGGGCAAGGTCATTACATGTAACTAATAGAAATTAAAATGACACTGAATCTGATAGAACATGTAATGATTTTTCTCCAATTCAACATAATGAAATTGGATATAGATGGTGAAAACTTGATATAATTTGCAACACCCCATTCCCAGTAGCCCAGAGGCGGTGAATTATTTTATTACATTGGCATGATCACAATGGATCAAATTCTGAATGATGGATTAGGTTAGTAGACTTGGAAGTTCTAGATACATTAATAATATTTAGATTAAACTATAAAATAAAACAACAACAACAAAATTTTCTCCATTGACCACATTCATATCCCTTATAATATCCCTTCTTGTCATTTATTATATACTTATTCACATCATGGGAAAAATAAAACATAGAAATGGGTGAGCTTATATGCTCAGTAAAGATAAAAATATACTGGAAACTTTCATAAATAATCATAAACATTTATGGTAATGTATAAGACTAAAACATATGCCTTTTAAAAAAATAATTCATCATAATATAGAAAATTTTAGTCAAATAATTCCATTAACATATTCACATAAATATTCTACTAGTCAAATAATCACATTCAATATCAATTTTCAATTTCATAATGATGGAATGAATAATTCCGAACATCATTACAACATAGTAAAGGACTCGTTCTAAGAATACAACTAAGATTTCGTCAAATCCTTGTTCCAAGACACAAGTTTCTCTCATTAGAACTACCGATGTTTCACAGAGCAATAGCGGGCTCCACTCGTTAATTACTAAGTCCAATGAATTCCTTATATGAAAAGGATTAAACATAACATAAACATTTACAATAAAACTAGAATAAGAAATGTAAATACTATATCCATAAACCATGAATGGTATAAAAATAACACATCAACAGTCAAACATATCATAAAACATTCAATAAAATATGGAAGATATGTATCATAATAAATCAACTTCAAAAAAGTATAAAATCCATCAAGGGATGTTGAAATAGATGAAAATTATTTATAATACTCTTCGAGAGAAATATCCCTTTTTCATGAAAACATATAAAAGTCACACAATTTATATTGGAAGACATTTAGAGGAATTTTTGAATCAATGTGACACATACAACTTTGAATCTTTTGAAAGGAATTTACATTTTAAAAACATTCATGTCCACATAAATAAATCCTTAGAAACTATTTTGAAAAGATACAAATTAATGAGAAAGATTTATGAGAATAAATATTTAAACCATTTAAAATGATTATCTAGTTAATGATTCCCTTACCTAAAAATTTACTGTATTCCTTTTGAAAATATTTTTTTGAAACATGGATGTGGATTATAAAGAGGTCACAGTATATACTCATGTATTAACAACCTCAGATAAGTAATGAAATTCTAGAATTAACACTTACATTGTACTTTTACTTAGTCAAGTGTATGTTAACCTTTTTTATAATAGTTAAATCATTGTTATTGAATTATACAAGAACCCCAGACATAAAAATGATATCATATATAATCTTATAATATTGATTTGTTAACAATATTGTAGTAGTATCATCATTTCATGTGTTAAGTGATCTGTTTTACATTATATTCCTGGTTAAGTAAGCCATGTGTTTTATGGATATGATGTATTTTATTCATATCCATAATTATATTAAGTTCATAAAAATTATTTTTAATCATAAAATGAAAATTTTTCTTTAATAATTACGATTTGGAATGAATCTCATCACGTTCGTGGAGATGGTAATCACTATGTACGCATGAGTGAAAATATCATTATATTGATGGTGAAATCCTATACAATTGGATGGTATATCATATATAAAGGATAATTAAAAAGTTATATTTATTATTTACATCAGTTATACTAATTATTTTACCAATCCAAATAATGAAGAGTTTGAATAAAAAACTACAACATGACATAGAGACGGTAAGCCATGCTTACGCACGTATGGTGACATTGTCATTTATAGGATTTATATAATAAGAAATATTGTTGTACCATATTTTTAATAAAATCAAAGTATGTAAGAGGTACTTGAGGTATTATTTTGGTATGTAAACAACAAAGAAAAGGATTTGGAAGAAGAAAATAACTTGAAAGAGGTTGGTGAAATAATTGCCTCTTCATCGGGTGTTTCCTTTGTAGTTGATCAAAATGGCTCCTTAGGATGGCTTTCAAATCAATGTAAGGACTCTAGGTTGATGTGAGGGAAGGTGGGAGGATATTTTGGTATAGTTTGGCTGATCCAAATGGCTTCAGAGATGTGATATTGAGAGAAGTGGAGGTGACCTTTTATAAGAGGTGTGAGGGTATCATTAGGAAATGATTAAAATATTATCTTATTATACAATCATATTAGGTTTATAATGGCTAAAATTTATTATATTTCGAGTCTAAGGTGTTTATAGGTCTAAATCCTATCAATAATTAGGTTTTAGAAAAGTTTAGGTTACCATTTGAACCTTATCGTTTATATATAACTTGTAGTTAAATAATTTAAATTTTACTGTGTCTTCTTGTACTCTTACACTATATGGATAACAAACATACTCTAAACTCAAAAGAGAACCTAAATGTGTTCATTAATGTCATATATAATATTATTTATTCCCTTTTTCCGAACATAAGATTTTATGGGATATTATATCAACCAATAATATAGTATTTATTTTAAAAACTAATTTATGTCAACTTTGACATTATTCGGTATTTTGTTTTTTGAAAGTCATAAAAACCTTATAACTTCGAAATTTTTTATCAAATCAACTCTAACATGTCATATTTATCTATAAAATTCGTGTATGGCATCAAAACATGTCGATTCTATTTATTTTAATATTGATAATATAATTTATTTTAATATTTCATATAGAAGATAATTAATGCTTAATCATTGTGTCATAAATAAATTTAATTATTTAATCTCTAAAAATTATAAATAAAATACCATTTTTTAGGAAATATATTTTATCTTTAAAATTAATATTTATATCCGAATTTATCTTATATATTACACTATATTAAAAAAGGTTTAGTTAATAAACATTGAATTAATCAGTTTTAACTCTTCATTAAATAAAATAATAATAAATGTACTAATATAATTAAATTGGATCTAAAAGATCATATTTTATTCTTAATTTTTTTTTCTAAATACACTTATCCAATATAAATAGGACACATTCTAGGGTAATTATAATATCATTTGTATCTTTAATTACCCTATGTACTTTTAACGGTGGTAAATAAAAGTAAAAAGTTATTATCCACAAAAAATTATTTTCAACTTATTGAATAAAATTTTACATAATTATTTCAACTGTGTCTCTTGGATGTTTAAATTCAACTCAAAAAAGTGGTAAAATTATGTTTTATACAAATTTTCTAACGTTCTTATAAGGTGGGTGAAAGGCGTTAAAAAATTCAATAAAATTTCAGACATATAATTTTATTATAAAATGACTCCAATTAATTAAATTGAATTAATATAGGTATTATTTATCATTTTTTTACTTTAAATAAATTTAAATAAGATAAATAATTATAAAAAGTCGATTTTAAACTGAAACAGAGTGTTTTTCACTATTCATTAAAAAATTGAATGTTTTCAGAAAAATCCCAAAAATTCAGCATATGCTAATTTTGATATTCTAAATCCAAAAATGGTTTCTATTTTACCAAATTTAAAACATATAAGTTTCATTTATTAATTTAAAATTTATTCCCTTTGTCAAAACCCAAAAGCGGGTTTTTAAAAAAGTAAAAATTATCAAATGATTGACATCTTTTTATGTCAAATTTAAATGTAAAATTTTGTACAATGACCTCAAATGTATTAAATGATTAAAATATAATCTAATTATACTACAAAGCCATTCAAATTTAAAATTTAACACTATAAATTATTTCGATTAAAAAAGTTGTTATCAATTAAAATTTAGTATGTTTCACTATTCATCAAAATTTGAAAGTTATAAGAAAAAAACCAAAAATTTATCCAAACCAAATTTTTCTATCCCACTTCTAAATAAGAAGTCTATTTTGTTAAATATAATATTAAAGTTTCAGTAGTTAAAAAAATTCATTATTAGTAGGCAGTAAAATTGCATTTATGAAAAATATTTCCATTATCTAAAAAATAGAATTTTACTTATATTATATATAATAAACACATAATATGGGTATTAAAATTATATAATATTCAAAATTTAGTTAATACTATCCATAAACACTTTTTAAACGGTTAGATTGGTAAGTTGTGGTGCGCTTGAACTCAGTGTTGCATGTAGCGCAAGCTATTTAATTACTTTAATGAGATAACGTACTATAAAATATTGGGGTGTTACATTCTCCCCTCTGTCAATAAATAGAATCCTTAAAATTTAAATTTTTCTTTAAGAATAAATTTTTAAAAATAGAAATATACATTTGTTGAAAATCCACATCAGAAATTGGGTTAATAAATTTTGGTCTTAATCAGAGTGAAAGGGAAATGAAAAAGTCTCCACCAAGTTATGATATCGATTGGGAGAACATTGGTTGTAATTAATGAAACATAATTCGAGGAAAAAAAATATTTATAGGGAGTGATTTTGGTCATCAATCAAAAACAAATGTAAAACTGAGGGCCTCGAAACCATCAATCTAAGACTATTTAAAATATAATCGGTTCAACAAAACATAAAGTATTAGGATAACACATTTTTGGTTTTAATATTCCTTACCTAATGTTTAAGAATTAATTTATTCATAAAAAAAGAAGAATATATATATATACAAGATAGGTAGAGTTTTATGCTTAAACAAATTCTTACCACAAACTCATCTTTTACATCAAAAGAGAATAGAATTCAAAAATATTCTATTTGTCCTAATCGTATATGGTTACAAAAAGAATGTATTTATTATTTATTTGTCATTACATTTTAAAAAAACTACATTATACAAACCAATACATCACATAGGAAAATGGTAGGTGATGCACCCAGGTTGCCCTTCGGTTGCAGGTTCATGTCTCGCGGCGTTTCCAAATGTGATGGGTTGTCGTCCGACCTCCAGGTTTCCCTTTTTACGATAATCAAAAAGTAATATCATGATGTTTTTTTACCTTAACAATAGTATCTAAGGTCAAACTTAATCAATTCCAACCTTTAGACATTCCCAAAATACTTCTGTCTAAACTTACAATAAAAAATTCATATGGAAGATAAACATAGTGATGATCCTTTTTTCCACCTAATAACATTTGAATACCATTATCATGTATTATTTTAAAACAATGTAACACCATGAATTACCATAAAACACTGTTGACTACATTCATTCTCTATTATTCCATATAAAATACTGGATATACTCCTTCTATCAAAAAATGTTGTAAACTCTAACTATGATGGATTATACAAATCGTTAATCAGTTTCAAAGTAGTCAAGAATATCGAATATAATTTATTGAAATAAATCATATCTTATTCCAAAATCCCTACATAAATATCAGAACCATAATAAATTTTATCTTTCCTTAAACCATATATTTTCCAAAAAAATTAACCTGCAATTGAGTCACTTTTATTGGTTCCACACAATCTCAAGTGCTTAATGATATAGTAATGATTTACAATCCTTTTATACTCTATAATTCTTATAACATTTACATAATTAATACAATACTAAAATGAAAAAATATATTAATAATAACATAATAAGTCAAATCTTTCCTCTACATCTTTTGTAGTATCCTAACGTGATTATTATCTAATAGCATCATTTGTGATATACTCTGATGATTTGGACATTGATTTGTGTAGTGTCCCAACTCTTTGCAAATGAAGCATTGTACATTTTAAATATTTTTCATACCCTTGTAATCATGTACTTGGTGTCCTTTTTCACCACACATATAAAAAACTCACATTCCCTTCAAGCATTTACCAAGGTGATTCTTTCAACAGTTATCACATATGGGGAAATCCTTCTTTCCCCTCTTCCCTTTATCCATCTTTCTCTCTTCCATACGTTTCTTCTATTTATTTCCTATAAATCCATAGGACTCAGAGAATTATTTACTTATCTTAGTGAAACATGATACTAGTTAACCACATTATGAGAATACGTGGGAGACTATTTCTATTTTAAATGCTGGATTAATACCAATAAATATATGATCCTTCTTAATCTTTCGATCATGTGTATTTCTGGAATTACAATTCATTCTACTAGGTGCCATTTTCAAACAATGGAATACATCATGTTAGTTCATGATTCAAAATTCATAATTAAAAATATGTCAAATACCTAACATAAATTGAAAAGATTATTCATATAATTAATAATCATAAAATTATTTTTTTGAGGAATTATTTACCCCAAATTACATTATAATGGTTTGAAATGAAAATGTGAATTATCCTATGAATACCCCCCAGGAGTTTCATAACCAAGAGTGAATCAATGCCCATTTTCGTGTACCCGGATACCTCATGTCAAGCTTGAAACTCCATGTCAGATTTTTCACTCCTAGGTACAATTGTGCATGAGTCACCTTTACCTACTGGTAACCAGACATGGATGTATTGATAGGAAAGTACACAAAATCACTACATTTCCAAAATTTTAGGAATTTCTTCTATACTAATCTTCACAATCTATCTTAGGGTAATGTTATCTAATTAAAGTTTTTCTAAATCCATTTTCCAAGGTAATACTAAATTTCCTCAGATACCAACGGTAATGACTTGACCCCAGAATCCCATAGTCGGTGCATTATTTTAATACATTTTCATGATTACAAGGGATAAAATCCCAAAAGATCGATTAGTATTGTAGTCTTGAATGTATGGGATATATAAATAAGTTTTACATTACATTATAAAATAAAAAGACAACAACAAAACTTTCTACAATGACCCCTTTCATATCCCCTAGACTATCCCTGTAGGTTAGTCATAATATACTTTTTCTCATCCTGGGAAAAATAATACATAGAAAGGTGTGATATCAGATGCTCAGCAAGGATAAAAAAATAGTGGAAATTTATATAAATAAGAATAAAGATTTAAGGAAACTTATAAAACTAAAACATAATCCTTTTAAACATAAAATTCAGAATAATATGGAAAATCTAAAACAAATAATGAAATTTACTTATACACGTGGGTACTCTACTAGTCAAATAATTAAATGAAATATCTATAGTCAATTTCATAATGATTGAATGAATAATTCCAGACTTCATAACCACATAGTAAAGGCCTTGTGCTAAAACTACAAATAAGATTTTTTCAAGGCCTTATTCCAATACACTAGTTTGTCTCATGAGACCTAATGATGCCTCAAGGAGCTATAGTAGGCTCCACGCATCACTTACTATGTCCAATGCATTCTTAAAATGAGATGGTTTAAACATAACATCAACATTCATACTAAAACTAGCATACGAAATGTCAATAAATTATCCATAAACCTTGAATGGTAAAAAATAACACATCCACGGTCAAACATATCAACAAACCTATAATACAATATGGAGGATTTTTATCATAATAAATCAACATCAAGAATGTTTAAAATAAATCAAGGGATGTTGAAATAGATGAAAATTATTTGTAAAACACATTGAGAGAAATATCCATTTTTCTTGAAAACATTTAAAAGTCAAACAATTTAGAATGGAAGTCATTTGGGGAAATATTTGAACCAATGTGTCCCATACCACTTTGAAACATTTGAAACGAATTAAAATTTTAAATACATTCATGTTCATATAAATAAATCCTTAAAAATCATTTTGAAAACATGGACATTAGTGAGACTAATTTAAAAGAATTAATATTTAAACCATTTAAAATGGTGATCTAGTTAAAGAGACCCATTCATAAAACAGTAAGATATTTCTTTTGAAAATATTTTTATGAAACACAAATGTGGATGATAAAGAGGTCCAAGTAGATACTCACGTATAAACAACTTCATATAAATAAAGAGATTATAGAATTAACCCATAACTTGCACTTTTCCTTTGTTGATGGTATGTTAATATTCTGTATAATATTCAAATAATTGTTATTAAATTGTATATGAACTATAGAAATTAATATGATATCATATATGATCTTCTAATATTGATTTGTTAATAATATTTTAGTAGTACAATCATTTCGGGTTTTAACAGATCTATTGTCCTTTATATGCTTAGTTACATAGGCCATGTTTGTTATGGATAATATGTATTTGATTCATATAGAGAATGATATTTAGTTTATAAAAATTATTTTTATTCATAAAAGGAAAATTATTATTGAATGATTATGATAGGGAATGAATCACATCGCGTTCATGGAGACATGAATTCGTTCGTACACACGGGTGATAATATCAATATATTGATGATGATATCATATATAATTTTATTGTATAACATATATAATGAATAAATAAAATATTATATTTATTATTTACATCAGTTATACTCATTATAATGCCCATCCAAATAATGAAGTGTTTGAATAACAAACTACACCACAACGTGGAGACGGTAAGCCGTACGTACGCACATATGGTGACATTGTCATTTATAGGAAAGATATAACAATGAATATGGTTGTAACATATTTATAATAACATAAAATTATATATTATGTAATTTAGTTATTATATTTATATGAAATCAATACTTAAAAAGAACATGGAAGAAGAAAAATACTTGAAAGAGGTTGGTGAAATTATTACCTCTTCTTCGGGTGTTTCCTTTTGAGTTGATCAAAAGGCCTCAGTTGGATGGATTTATGGTCAATTTAAGTACTCGAGGATGATGTGAGTGAAATTTTTTTGATATTGGGGTAGGCTTTGGAAGAGCGAAATGGATTTGGAGGTGTGATTTTGAGAGAAGGGGATGTGCCCTTTTATAATAGGTGTGAGGGACACTTTAGAAAAAGATTAAAATATTAATTTATTATACCATCATATTCTGTTTATAATGGATCCAAATGAATTTATTTCGATTATTAGGTGGTTATGGGTCTAAATAATCTCAACCATTTGGGTTTAGACAAGTTTAGGATAACATTTTAACCTTATCCTTTAGATTTAACTCTCAGTTAAATAGTTTACCTTTAACCGTGTGTTCTTGAATTCTTACACTATATGGTTAATATACATACTCTAAACATCCAAGAGAGTATCAAGTTGTTCATTAATGAAATATATAATATTATTTAAGACCTTTTTCTTAACATTATATTTTTATAAATATTATATCAAACAATAATATAGTATATGTTTTAAAAACTAATTTATGGCAATTTTGACACAATTTGGTATTTTTTTTGGAAAGTCATAAAAACCTTATCACTTCAAAAAAAATTTATCTAATCAAGCTCAACATGTATTATTAACCTAAAAAATTCGTCGATTTCATCAAAACTATTAAATTATAATTTTTATTATTTATAATATAAACTATTTTAATATTTCATTAAGAAGGTAATGACTGTGTCATCATTGTGTCATAAATAAATTTAATTATTTATTCTGTGAAAATTATAAATAAAATACCATTATGTAGGAAATATTTTTATCTTTATAATTAATATTTATAGTGTAATTTATATTATGTATAAAAATATATTAAAATTTGTTTAGTTAATAAACATTGAATTAAACACTTTTAACTCTTCTTTAAATTAAATAATAATAAATGTCCTAATCAAATCCAATCGGACCTAAATGATCATATTGTATTACTATGGTTTTTTTGGTTGTATTAAACATATCAAATAGAATTAAGTCATGTGTTAGGGTAATTATAATATTATTTTTACCTATAATTGCCCTATTTACATTTCACCGTGGTAAATAAAAGTCAAAAGTTACTATTCACCAAAAATTATTTTCATCTTATTGAATCACATTTTACTAACTTATTTCAAATGTGTCACTCATATTTTTGAAATAAAACTCATATAAGTGGTAAAATTATGTTTTATGAAAATTTGCTAATGTGCCTAGAATTTGAGTAAAAGACATTAAAATATTCAATAAATTTTATACATATAATTTTATTATAAAATGACTCCAATTAATTACATTGAACTAATACAGGTATTATTTATCTATTTTGACTTTAAATAAATGTAAATAACATAAATAATTATAAAAAGTCGATTTTAAACAAAAACAAAGTGTATTTCACTAATCCTAAAAAATATGAAATTCTTCAGAAAAATACAAAAAATTCACACTACACTAATTTTGATATTCAGAATTCAATAATGAAGCCTATTATTCCAAATTCAAAACATAGTAATTTCATTTATTAATTTAAAATTATTTCCCATTGTCAAAACCAAAAAGCAGGTTTTTAAAAATTAAAAACTATCAAAAGGTTGACATGTGTTTTTTTCAAATTTAAATGTTAAATTACTTGTAATGATTAAAATTGTATTAAATGATAAAAATATAATCTATTTATACATAAAAACCATTAAAATGTATAATCTTATAATATAAATTATTTTGATAAAAAAGTTATTGTCAATTAAAATTTAGTATCTTTCACTATTCCTCAAAATATGAATGTTACAGAAAAAGCACCAAAAATTTATCCAAACTAATATTTTATGCCCCAATTTTAAATAAGTTTTTTATTTTTTAAAATTTAATATGATAGTGTCAGATATTTAATTTAAAATAATTCACCATTAGTAGGCCGTAAAATGGCATTTTTGAAAAATACTCCCTTTATCCGGAAAATTGAACTTTTTCTTATATTATGTCAAAGAAACACATAATATGGGTTTTAATTTTATATAAGAATCAAAATGAAGTTAATACTATTCATAACCACTTTTTGAATAGCTAGTTTGGTATGTTGTGGTGTGCTCGAACTCAGTGTGGTGTGTAGCCCAAGCTATTGAATTACGTTAATGGGATAACGTACTATGAAATCATGGGTTGTTACATTATTCCATGTTATCTATCTTGAAATATGATTAAAATAAATATATGTGAGGTTCTTAACACATCAAAGAAAAGGAATATTGACCATCATGGTAGTTCAGTTAGAAATTATGATGGAGGTAACATATCTCAATTTCCTTCATGGCATTAATGGAGGAGGAAGAACATAGGATAATATCTAAATTTAATGGGAAAATTTTTTATATGTTAAAGTTAATTTAATAGATAAATGTATTTCTAAATAATTCTATGTAATATATATATGTAACATGGGAATTATTAGAGTCAAATCCATTATCTACGGGCTAACTCTTATAACAAGGAATGACCTAGAATATGAAAATCATTAAACTGAAATAATTAATATATAACTATATATTGGGATTCAATAATTTTGTTTTATGTTTTTTTAAATAAATGATATTATGGATATAAGTGTAATAAAATATCTAAGGATTTTTTATAAATACATTTTCATGATGTATTTAAAAAATATATTGAATTTCATTGAAAAAAATGAAAACTGATTTAGTTGTAAGGTTATATTTTTATTAGAAATCATTATTAAGATAAAAATAACCATAAACATGATAATTATGATCTTCAAATTGACTATTTATTTCATTAAATTGTTATTCAGGTTGTCAATGAGGATGTTTATATCAATTTTGGATTTATGTGATATATTAAATAGTTTGTGATTTTTTTATAAGAATGGTGAAAATTTTAATTTTCTGATTCATATATGATTTCATTTATGTTTAAATATGATTAATTTTTATGAATGTTTAACATCATAATGGTATTCATTTGGTTTTTATGTTATATTTTGAGTTATATCATGTATTTGTGGACAAATATTAATGATTATATTTGAAAAAAAACTAAAAAATCATTCAAATTTTTTGTTTTTGAATTTTTTTATAAATATATTGGAGTGTTATTAAGGATAATATTTTTAAATAGGGCAATATTTAAATCTGGTGTTATTATTTAAATTTTAAATATTATAACATTTTATTTAACCATATTTGATAACAAATGATAAAATTTTAGTATTTGTAAATGTTTAATTGATGAAGGTATTTCATGGGGATCTTATGATTCATTTAAGTATAATTTCAATAATTCATTCAAAAAAATAATCTTAAATAATTATTCTAGGGAGTTAGTGATGAATTTGAGTTGATAAATGTTAAACCACATGATATAATTGTGCCTATGAAATGGAATGAATTAAATTTTATATATTTTCACATATACTGAATCACTTTAGAAAAATAAGTCACAAAATTTTTGAAATCAAATTTGAAATTATATTTTATCCCTCTAAATTCATTTCATATAAATTTATGGTCATCTCACCACTCATTGAGTTATTGTTCTATGGTCTTTATCTTTCATTTTAACACATTCTTTATATCACTCTATTTTTCCATTGTGTTTTCTCCCCCCATGTACATATTTTTACATTCCCACAATTTAATACTTATCTTATAACCCAAAAATGATTAATTTTAGGTAAAAAATACATTTCCCACTTGGACTCTTCAAATAATGTTTTTTATCCCTTTGTATGATGTGTATTTTCTTGAATGATATTTCAATATTTTGAACCAGGATTTACCATGAGAAAATCAATGAATTTATAAAATATGAATCGAGGTATAAGGTAATACCATAATTTTTTCACATATATTTTCCCAATTAAATATATTTTATGTCTTCAAAGGATTTCTTGTCAGGAAACAACAGTAATAAAAAACTCTTCTCTATATCATTTTAAATATAAAAAATATATCATATCTGTTAAATTATAATACATGAATACGAAATAATGAATTATTATATATATTTATATTTATAATATTCTAACACAATTCAAATATATTGATTATTTCATAAGAAATATCAACTTATCTTTCAATAATGTCATTTCATTCATCAAATTTTTTTTATAAAAAATCACTTTATTCATTTTCGTAAAATATATTATAAATAATATACTATATTTTTTAATTATATTTCATTAATAGGATGTCATTTTTTAAATCATCATATCTAAATTATCTTACAGTAAAATCTTATGATTTTTGTAAAATGTTTCATTTTCTAGTGAATAATAAAAATTACTATTCATTCTAAAATTATTATTTATTTAAATTTAGTAACCTAATTATTAATATATTTTTATGATAAAATAATATAATTCATAATTAGAAATAAATTTACAAATTAATAAATTTATAATTAGATTGATAAATGATTTTGGTATAATTTTATATTATTTCCAAAAACACATTTTTTGAATAAAATCATTCATTTTTTAACATTTATATTTTGAGAATATTCATTTAGTTATAAAAATATAATTTTATGAAATTTAAATAATTTTTGGTTTCATTAATTATAATTTATCTGATTATTTATTTTTTATATTTTTTAAACGATTCAAAATGTTGGGAGAATAAAAAAATAGTTTTTATAAAATACAGTATCATTTATGATAGATCCAAGATGTAAATAAAATAAATAAAATAATTAAACATATATACAAAATAATATATGATAATATACTAAATATTTAATACACTAGTAATTAAAAACATATTAATTAGAATTTATATCTGTAGAAATATGTACATCATTTAATGTGTCGATATAATGGTTGCACTGCATTGGAAAAGTCAAAATTTTTGTCCCTGTGATAATATTTGAGAGGGGGAATTAAAATTTATAAATTTTTAATGAATTTTAATAATTATTTGAAATTTTTGTGATATATAAGAATTTTTTAATTATATAAAAACAAAACTAATCCAAATTCTTATTCAACTTTATCATAAGGGGTGAAAAATAAATATAACACAAAAAATTAATTTTCTTGAAATATATGTGAGTAAATATAAATTTTTAGTTAATTCTAAAAATTATTTTTAACAATATTAATTTATTTTTTTGTGGTAATGTATTTTCAATTAATATTTATTTTAAAATATCCTTATATTCTTAAACAACACTCGAATAATTTTTGTAAAAGATATACAAAAATAATGTAAATGATTTTGAAAAATATACTATGTAATATTTTTTGGACTAATTATTATATGAAATGAATTTACAATAAATAATAATTTATTATTGATGGTGAAATTTTTTAGATTTTAATTACATTTCTTTCATTCTATTTTCAAATTCAAAACAATTTAATAGTTCATAAAATTAAATTAATAGTATTTTTGGTTAAATATATATTTTTGAATCATTTAAAAATGATATAAATCTAAATAGAGGACCGTAACGATGAAAAAAATATCTAAAATATAATCCCTTTGACAATGATGGCTTACATTTTACTATATAGGTAAAATTATAACCCGTTAATGTTGAAAAAGTAATTAATGTAGTTAAGGAAAATGTAGGTTAACTATGGGATTAAATAAATAGATATTGTATAAAATAAAACTTCTAACAAACTAAATTTAGTTTTTTGAGGTTATTTCCACATTATAGAATAATATTTTTCCAATATATGTCCACATGGTTCTATTTTTCATTGATTATGACCTTTATTTTATTTTATGAAATGATGAAATGAAATATGTCACTCTCTGGACTCTAATATCTATAATAGTTTCATAAGAATAAAAATAAATCACTATTTATTATAAATGATTATTTAAAATATAAGTTAATTTTTTATCAAGTTAATTTATTTGGAACTTCTAGTGATTTCATAATTACCAAAAATTCATACACAATACAGATATTGTATTTATTAAATTAATTTTAAAAAATAATTAATAATAATAATAAATAATAAAAATATAAAAAGTAATACAATGTGTATTATTTATAGATTTTCAATATTATTTAGATAAATAAATCATATTATATTTGGGTAAAATTGTTATATTTTAATTCAATAACTATATTTTCATTAATTTCAATGTAAATGAATAGTTTCAAAATAGATATTAATGATATTTTTTAATAATATGTATTTCAATAAGTGATTAAAAAATATAAAAAATGATTTATTCAGAAAACATTAAGGGGATTTTATAACATAAAACCCATTGTACAATTAAGGGTCACTTTTCCTTTTATGGTAACTTTCTTGAACCATAATGTATAGAAAACTTTAATATTATTGTAATTATCAAAAAGATTAAAGCTGAGTTAAAATTTAGAGAAAATGGTTTAAAGTACATATATGAAATAAAATATTATAATTTATTAAATTATTTCAAATTACAATATCTTGTATTATAAATATATCAATTTCTTATCAATTTATATATATTAATGATTTATCTTAATTTGTTACCTTATGTAATTCCAAGACTTCTGATATCTACACATAAAAAAATGGATCCTCTTGTCCTATATTTCACTAAAATTTAGAGCATTATTTATCATCTGATCCCTATTGTAATAACTTCTTTTCTTATATTACAATATCATAGATATTATAGTGATTCCAAAATATCAACCCATCAATGATTACAGTGTCATCCAACAGAGCTCCCTCAACAAAGAGTTATAACTCTTAACTAAAAAATATCAATTTTATTTCTTATTCTAACTAACATAAATCAATGGTATCTATTATAAAATAATTAATTCTATATTTTTGATATACATAGTTATTAATATTTTTATGTAATAACTATTACCCACCTTATTTCCATTACATGGGAATGGAAATCATCGCTTATGCATATGTGTGGAATACCAAATCCATGAAGCGATGTGTTTCATTCCATCCCCACATCATGTTTATATTTATTATGATGTATATAAAAGATTATGTATTTTACATATTATATTATCATTGTTTTTAATGATATTCTATTGTTTAACTGTATTTCATTTTATCAAATGATAAATGATAATGGTGTTTAAGCATTCATACAACATACCATATGAATGATTAGTTTAATTCATCTTATGATCTCTAAAATTCATGTATTACTATATATTTAATGAAAATATATATATTTATATCATTTTTTGTAGATTATTGAAACATGATCAATATAATATGACATCAGCAATGTATCTAAATCTTCACTGAAAAATGAAAAAAATAACACCTTTAAAAAATTAATTTAAAAAATAATAATTAATAAAGTAGTTTTAAACACCATAAGTAGATTAAATGTGATATTAATAATATGTTAGTTATTAATTTCTATAAATGTAATAAATTTAAATTTATTATTGTTTGGGTTAGGGTTCTTTCAGTGCAAGTAGAACTTGAGGTAATGAATTTTCATGTATCATTTTTTATGTGAGGCATATCACATTTTGACAACATGTTCCTATTATGTGGTTTATTAAAATCACATGAATTTTATTTATGATTTTTTTCATGAAAAATATGGATATATACATATCAATACAATGTTGTATATTTATTGATTTTTTTATTTGAGTGTTTCCAATTTGGAAATGCATTTATGTTATGACCTCATTATTTATAGAGAATTTTTAGGATTATGTTTCCAATGATAAATTTTAGGACAATTATAACAAGACAACTAAAAAATTAATTCTACTTTATTTATTTTTGGATATTAAATTATATACAACACTTCTCTTATTTTTAGGTACTCAAGAGATATAAAGAATGTTTAAATGGAAACCTGACATAATTTTTATATTCAGTTCAAAATATATTTCAATTAAAAATCATTCTTTTATAAAAACATTTTGAATAATATTTTTAATATCATATAATGATTATTTAAATAATGTTTCATCTTTAATTACCTTATTTCAAATAAAAATCATATGTAATATTCAATATGTATTTCTAATGATGTTTTTTTGACCTTTTACAGAAAATTGGCAAGGAATGCATTTTTATCAAACATTGAATGACCAAAATTTAGCGAAACAATTTCCACTCAATGATATGAATATACCCATATACGTTGCAAATTGTAATTTAGAATTATTTTTTCCTTTAAAGTCAGGTAATTTTTAGATTTTAAATAATTTATATCAATGTGAGAATGTCATTTTCCCCCTGAAACATTTCAAGTTATCATTTAATCCCATTTTTCATTTATGATGACATATTTCAGCACTAAATAATCCTTGATATGTTTATTATCCAATGATACAATTCCTATTCATTCATTGGATGGTCAATGATTAGTATAGAAATATGTTTATGAAACTATGAAATTCGTTATGTTGTATACTATAATAAAATGTTAAAATGTTTATAAATTTTTTTTAATATCCACAGTTTTTTCTCTAATGAATGAATTATGATATTGCATAAAATAGATATATGACTATTATTAAGTGATAAATGAGACCAAATTTAGAAATCCATCCAATTAATTGGGTAAATTTTGATATCGAATGAGATAATAAGGGAAAAAACGGGATCGAACCCTATTTAATAAAGGGATTTTCCCACTACGACAATCTTTGTAATGAAAAATTACATTGATTATGATTGAATTTGGAGTTAACTTAATCAACATGTTAGTCTTATAAGGTAACCAAAAATTTGTAAATGATTTTATATGATTATTTATATTTTGAGAACATTTTTCTTATTCTAATATTATTCTCTTGTTGGTCATGTAATTTAATTGAATTATGATTCATGTCATTTGAACTACCTTGATATATGTATTGATATAATATTTTGAAATATTCTATAATGGTTATGGTTTAAAACTTTTGAGATCTTTTTATCATACACATTTCCCCATTCTATGAATAAAAGATAATTGATATCTCCATTTTTTCCCTCACTGATCATATGAGATCATTATATATTATGTTTTCCTTCCCCAAGATATTAAGAATTATTTTAGGAATCAAATTTCATTATAGTGTTATAATTTTGGAAAAGAACCTGGTAAAATATGTAGATAATTTATTTATATGTTGTTTATTCATCATATTTTCCAAAGACACTAAATCATTACTATGTGAGGAGTGATAATTATGTTATACATTGAATATTAATTTATTACGATATAATATTAATGTATAAAAATATTGGGCTACTACAATGGAGTGTCACCATAAATAAGAAATATTGGATATTTTTATTTAATTATATAATAGACATATATTATAGTTAATTTATAACTTATCATTGATTTATTATTATGTATTTTAATGTTTTAAACATTCATCATCTTGTGGATCAACATGTACTACTCTTTTAATGATCATAAAAAACTCTAAAAAGTATGATATTATTATTAAATAAATTATAGAAAAAATATCTTTCAGGGATCAAAATTAAGAGAATACATTCAGTTAATATTAAAAATACTTATTTTTTTTCACTTCTATGAGAAAATCATTTATGGCTCATGTTATTCACCATGGTTTTTAGATCACATTAGGAGGTTAGGGGATGAATAAGAGTGAACTAAAAATAATTTTTTCTTCAGTTTAATTGGAAAATTCCTTACCATGTTAAAATACCAATATAATGTGTTCAATTATATATAAAAAATAATGATAATTTATAAAAAAAAATATTAATACAAATGTATATATAAATAATATATATTTCAGAGAGAGTAGATAAGGTCATGGGAGAACATGTCCAAAAAGAGGTCATATACCAAATAATCAAACTTAAACTATATATTAATACAAGTCATTATTATTATCTTTTATATCATTGAAAGGTAATTAATTATTCTTATTTTTTATTAAATATATATATCATGAGGGATTACAAATATACCATCAAGACATTGGTTGACATTAAAAATACATTAATGAAAAATATGACTCATAAAATTGGGTTTCCCCATGTTTTATTCTTCTTCTATGATTGGTAATCAAGGGTAATAAATAAAGTTAACTAAATTAATTCGGGGATATTAATTAAAATCAGACTAATATCAACTGACTATATAATTTTCATATATACAATGAAGCATACACCAATTCATAGAAATTATATTTGTCTTGTAATGAAACATCCATATATTCTCATTGATACTTTTCTTCTAAAAAGTTGATTAATGTTTATCATATGAATTTTGAATTTATATTTCAAATATTTAAACATCATTTAACATCGAAAAACCTCAATTTCAATTCCATCCTTTTGATTAGTTATATGTTTATATTTATCCTTGACAATCAAATCTATAGTTTAAAAAAATTATTGTCAAATAATATCTGAAATATAAGTCATCAAATTTGGTTTAATGATCTAGATTCCCAAAGTAACTCTAAGAAGACATATTTAATTATTAATGTTATTATAATCTTCAATAGTTTTTAAAATATACTAGTTATACTTTTTAGATAATATTGGTGTAATTATATATCAAAAAAATTATTCATAATGATTACAAACATGAACAACACGCCATTTTGGGGTACAATACATTATTGTGTGTCTTTTATAGGACAATTTTTTATCCTATGAAATACATAACTAATGAAATTATTCGATATGATATTCATGGATTGATAAAAGATGCTTTGAGTGAATAATATTATACAATGATTTAAATTGTAGAAAAACATACCTTTTTCTTAGTAACTCATTCATTTAAAATATTCGTGCCATGATCTAACCTACAAGGTCACCTCTAGCGCCATATGTAATTCAATGATGACACCCAATGTACTCATACTACAGTTTAGGGGCTGGTGACAAGAACCAAGTACACATTCCATTCAAATGGGAGACCTTATACAAATGTTCTATTATTCACACACATACACTGTTCTATAAGTAACCGTGTAGAGATAAAAACATAATTGAAACATAAAGAGAGTACTCATTTCAATGGAAATCCTATAGGACAGACATAAAAGTGAAATAATGTGACACATATAAAAAATTTCAAAAAATAAACTCCCAACTGGAAAAGAGATTCCTTTGTGACAACAAATTAAAAAATGAAATATTGAAGAGATACTGTCAATCAATATCTTAGACTGACCATTGATCATAATTAGATACTCTAAGTCCCAATATACACATATATAAAATCTTAAACAATTTCATTGAGTATATACCTAACATCTTCTTAAGTCATGAAAAAACAGAGAAAATACAATACAGGGGTGAGTATTACCACACTCAAGTGGACACTGAAAACTCAAAATAGAAGAAATAGAATATAAGTTTCTTGTTGAATAATATGTGATGGAGTTAAAAATTCAAGAAATAGATGTTATCATACTAAAACATCTATTGAAAGTGAGTGAAATATAAATATTCATAAAAAAGAAGAATTATTATTCAACATAAAACACTGTATGTCCAATATCTGATTCTAATAACCATGCACAACATAAAAAAAATAATACTGTAGGGAATTCTCCAAGCTAATATGCTTTGTTGCAAAGGAAAAATATATATAGTGTAGGAAATGCTACCTTATATTTCTCGATGATGGGGATTAACACACCATTGATAGAGGTACTATGTCATTTGTAATATAGAGGAGTAGTTCTTATTCATATATTATGATAATGGGGGACCTACTCCCTAGTGAGACAAGGGAGTACCGACACTAAAGACACTTTGATGATGAATACATGAACATTTCCATATATGGATTGTATCTGAAAGAATAATCATACTAAAATAACCTCACAACATATATCTAATACTAAACCATGGGAAACAATCATGTTATATTTGGATGACTAGTCAAAATTGGATACTCTTTTGACCAAATGCAAGTCCTGAAGAATGAGGTGTGGAAGGTGGTAGGATTCAATATATATAAAAGAAAAATAAATTAGAAAAAATAAAATATAACACCACCTAGTTTCCTAGAAATATTCTTTCCTTAAAATATATCAATTAGAAATTTACCTCAACATAGTGTGAATATATAGGGATATGTCATGTCTGACTAGCTGAGGTCAAGGGAATGTTCTATCCGCAAATAAGATGACCAACCGGGAGGAATCACATGTTTTACGGGCCAATCCATTTCTTATACCTATAATGAGACACCCATTTCTCTCTCATAATCCATTTTTATGAATTCTTATGTCACGACGTTATGCTGAAGAAATTGCACCGCATTTTTTAAGCCTAGATAATTGTCTAGTGAATATCATACCCATGTATCTATCAAACTTATTCACCTTTATGAACATATACATATTGAATGGTAAATTCATGTCTTTGTTCCACAGTCATTAGTCTTGTAATAACTTATTATGTTGATTGATTCTATGTTTTATGATCAATACGGGACACTTAAGCATGAAATGAAATATTTAATAAAGGTGCAACCTATTATGGCTCCAATACATTGGTTAAAGATTAGTTCCATGTTATACCATGTTCAATAAGGATTTAATCATTCTAATTAAATTACAATGAGGATTTACTGATTCTAATCCTAGTGTAATAATGGTTTACTCATGCTCTATGTGCAATGATCCTTGGCTAATGCTAATTTCATGTTTAATATTGTTGCCACATTTCTATGTTATGATAATAATGATATATCTTGTCTTTATGTTTATATTTATCATGTGATCGCTTGATATGCCTATTGAGTAACATGTATTGTAATATTCTTTATATTCTTTGTTTACTCCCTTACTGGGCTTTATATCTTAACATTTTTTATGCATATCCTCATGTTATCCTATAAAATACTATGTACAAGGGAATGTAGTGGTCCTATAAAAGATTTTTTCAATAAGGTGTTGCGTTTTATGTTTTAATTTGTTATGTAATGTCCCAAAGGCACAAATACACTAGACCTCTTTATCTTCTATGTTGTATCAAGTGAATTTTTTTTGTAATAAATTATGTTATGTGTGTAATAAAGATCATGGTTGTCATAGTTGGAATCAAAGGATAGATTTAGCTATTTTTGGGATTAGGATTTGAAAACCATAATGAAGCCTTAGAGACAAGACTAGGTATAATAAAAACATCCCTATGTTTTTGTTGGTATTGAGTATGTGGTTTATCAAGAAAATGCATCCCTTTCTAGATACATGCAGGTAGAGGCGTCTCTGGAACTGATGTATCTATGGGTAAAAATGCCGACAAGGAGTTTCAAGCTTGACCTGGGGTATCCCATATATGACAACGGGCCTTACTGCCCTCTTGGTTACGAAACTGGAAGGGGATATTCTTTGGTAATTTCACAATCATAGTATGAACCATTGTTAAGGGAAATAAAAAAATTCCCTGATAATATATGTTAGAAAGAAGACCATGGATAACATAGATTGATTCCTACAAATTCCTAAGTTATCAAAATAAAACTAATTTATAAGTCATACTTTGTTCTCTTTGGATTCCTTGTTCTGTTTTTAATTATTAAAGATACTCATCCCTAAGTATATATTGGATAGAGTAGAACTTTATTAAAAAAGTAAATGGTAGTGTTGTCAATCATAGTACTATTCATACATTTATATACCGATATTTTAGTAGAAATATCCAAACACCACAAAAAATCGTGGAAGTAAAGATGTTGGTCAGTACGGAAAATGAGGAAATCATGGCATCCCATGAATACACATCATCTTTGGTCACAATATGTGGATTTCACTTTCCGATGAACCTCATCATACTCCCACTGGTGGAATTTGATTTAATTCATAGAATGGATTGGAATTCCTTATATAGAACCAATATAAATTTATGTGAGAGGGAAATCACACTCCATGTGGCGAATCGACCCCCGATCCAATATAATTGCAAGGAGGAAGATGAATCTTTTTTACCACTATCATCTCCAGCGTGGATATTATTTCCCTATGAACATGCGTATCTGGCTCAGTTGATTGAGTGTAAGGAGGAAAGCATCCATGAAGACATTCCTATTATGAGGTAATTCGATGATGTGTTCTCAAGGCATTTCCTAGTCTTCCTCCTATAAGAAATGTTGAATTCTCAATTGACCATATACCTGGGCTATTTCCAATATCCAAGACTCTATATAGAATGGTCGTTGTGGAGCTTGAGGATCTGAAGAAACAACTATAGAATAATTTGGATAAAGGGTTTATATGCCAATGTGCTTCACCATGGGGTGGACCAGTACTCTTAGTCAATATAAAGGATGGGTCCGCCCTCTTTTGAATTGATTATCACGATATTAACAAAATCATGATAAATAACAAGTATCCTCTACCCCGAATTGATGAATTTTTTCAATCAGCTATGGGGAGCCTGATAATTCTACATGGTGGATTTGCGGTCAAGATATTTTCATGTAAGGGTGAATAAGGAAGGTATCTCCAAGACCACTTTTTGTACAAGGTACATGCACTATGAATTCATAGTAATTCCATTCGGACTAACAAATGATCCAACATTATTCATGGACTTGATGAATAGAATCTTTATAGATTACCTCGAAAAATTGTGGTGGTTTTTGTATATGATATTATAATATACTCTGAAACCAAGGAGGAACATGAAGAGAATCAATGAACTATACTAGAGACCTCACGAAAGGAGAAGCTCTATGAAATTTACAGAATGTGTGATATCTGGTTGAAGGAGGTCTCATTATTGGGCCTTATCATAACAAGCAATGAGATATCCTTGGATCCCTCCAAGATAGCTACAATTGAGGGATGGAAAAGTCCATCATCGGTAATAGATAGTCATAAATTCTTGGGGATAGCTTGATATTATCATCGATTTGTGAGAAATTTCTCATGATTGTCAAACCCTTTTACCAAGCTAACTCAGAAGAGAGTAATGTTTTCTTGTAGTGAAGAATTAAAAGAGAGCTTTAAGGAGTTGAAAAGGATACTTTTCATTGCATCCGTCCTCACATTATGCACGAGTGGAGAACTTTTTTTTCATTTTGTGATGCTTTGAAGAAGAGACTGGTTTGTGTATTGATGCATAATGGTAAAGTTATAGCCTACTCTTCAAGTTAGATGAAAATCTATGTGCAAAAATATCTTATCCATGATCTAGAGTTTGAGGATGTTATCATTACATTGAAAATTGGGAGGCATTACCTCTTTGGGTAGAAGTGTGAGATATATACGGATCACAATATATTCAAATATATATTCACACAAAAAGTGATTAATATGGACCAACCAAGATGGATGGGACTCATCAAGGATTATGAATGCTCAATACAATACCATATCAGAAATGAAAATAAGTTGGGAGATTCTTTATATAGAAATGATCTTGAATCTTTAACAATAATGATAATTGAAAATGATCCAATCTTCATAGATTTCTATAGGATGGACATGGGAAATCATTAAGGGAGGAACATCATTAATCCTTTCTCAAATTATTTCTCAACCGTCCCTCATGGTGAAAATAAAGGATGCTCAATTAAAAAATATTGAAAATATGAAATGGGTGGAAGATTTCAGAAATGGGAAATCCTTGGAGTTCATGGTTGACAAAGATGGAATTGTGAGATTCAGTTCATGATTATCTATAAAATAAAATCCATATATAAAGAAGGATATTCTGAATGATGCACATAACCCAATCTCTTCTATTCACTTGGGGTGCACAAACTTGTAACAAGATATCCGAGAAAAAAATTTGGTGGGACAATATAAAAAGGGGATCACTGATTATACATCAATATTTCGGGTCTGTAAACAAGTGAAGGTAGAGAGGCATAAGTCAAAGGGGTTGAAGCAACCACTTCCCAAACCTGCATGGAAATGGGATAACATCACCATGTAATTTGTCACCGAACTTCCAAAGATATCTAAAAGAAACAATTTAATCTGGGTTGTTGTGGATCATCTTATAAGGTCTTCACACTTCATTGCAATTCAGATGGATTTCTTATTAGATCAACTATCACATATATAAATTACATATGTGGTAAGGCTGCATGGGGTAAAACTATCGATTGTATCCGATCGAGATCCAAGAATCACCTCTATGTTTCAGAAGAGTCTTCAATATGATTTAGACATATAGATGAACTTCATTATAAATTATCATCCTCAAACTGATTTCCAATCTTAGAAGACTATCGAAACACATGAGGACATGTTGAGAGTGTGCTCAATGGGCTTTAAAGGATGATGGTACCAAGATCTTCTTATTATTGAGTTCTCTTAAAATAATAGTTTCCACTCGAGCAACTGAATGGTACCATTCGAAGCCCAATATTTGGAAAAGGTGCTGAACACTAGTGTGTTGTGATGAAGCCGGTGAGCATATGCTTCTAGGACCTAAAATGGTAGAAGAAATGGTGGAGAAGGTTAAAACCATTCAGCAGCATATCAAGGAATCCAAAAGTTGATAGAAGATTTATGTAGATAACCATCGGCGAAAACTTTCGTTCAATGTTGGAGACTTGGTATTTCTATGCATATCTCCATGGTAGATGGTCATACGGTTTGAAAAGAAATGGATGTTATGTTATTGGTATATTGGCCCCTTCTTGATTTTTGATCATTTCGGGGCTGTGGCCTATCAACATTAACTTCCACCTACCATGGACAAAGTGCATGATGTCATTCATGTATCCCTCCTATGGAAGTACATACCATCCCCTTAACATGTACTCTTTTCATAGGTAGTACAATTAGAGGAGAGTCTTTTTTAAGATGAGAAACCTGTGATGATATTATATTGATGAGAAAAAGTAATAAAAAATAAGAAAATAGCTCTCTTAAGTAGTTAGGGTGCAACCATAGGTTTGAAGAGGATATATGGGAATCAGAGGAAGTGATGAAGTAGAGTTACCCCCTTCTTTTTCAGTGAGGGAAAAGGAAATTTTGAGGCAAAAAATTCTTAAGGTGGGATGATTGTAATGACCCAAACTATTATCAATAAAAATTAATCTTGATCTAATTAAATGTATTATTATGAAAAAAATTTATATAATGTATACACTTATTTGGATTTATGTTTTTTGGATTTCAAAATACCATTACGAATTGTGACCCTTTCTAATATAGCCATTGAACAGTGATCACATGATTTGTATAAATATAGGACTTTAACAAATTGAATTTTCTTAGAAAAATAAAGTGACTGGCTTATCCAGTAGACTTGCCCAGTACGATTCCCATTTGTCAGTCTCAAAAAGGAGGTGTTGTTATTCGGATTCTCTCTTGACCAATATCAAGATGATCATGAATATTTAATGCTCGAGTGAAACTGTATACAGGAGAAGTAGAAGTTGATAGAGATTTCCACTCCAACGATGTTATCCGAGCCACAACAAGAGTCTGTCACCATCGCACACCTTACTCTAAGGACTTATGATGGTGTTTTAAGGGGTTTTGTCCCAAGAACCTTGAAATATGATTATGTTGATTATTTTTTATATAATAATGAATATATATTCATTTTATTATTGTTACTTTATTAAAATATTTTAAAGCGCAAGTAGTATTTTTAGTTAATATTCTACTAAGAAATATGTTTTGATGATTTAATTGATTGTTGAATAAAATAATATTTTAATAAATTAGTATTATTATTATTAAATTACTTTTTATTAAATATAAATGAATGTATAATTTTATTAATGCACTTGGAATTTTTTCTTATGTTTTGAAAATTGTCAGTGTCAAAACCCATGAATTTTTAATAAATGTTGGTTTTTATTTTAAAAGTGAAAATTTCCATATTTAGAAAATTATTTATAAAAAATGAATTCTATTTTTGGAATCAAGATGTTGAAATTATACAATAGTTAATTTTTCATAATTTTTAGAGATAGTTGAAATTTTGGGTAAAAATTAAATACCGTTTAAATATATAATGTTTTTTTATAACATCATAAGGACACAATAGTTATGTATTAAAATATTGTAAACATTATGTTCGGTCAATATATGTTTTATCATTTAAATAATGTAATTTTATTTTGGTTTTATTTATTTTACAATGCTTTAGTGAACCCTTGAAGACATATAAAACATTTTAGCCTTTTAACTAGATTTCCTTGAGAGTGTAACTCACCTCCACATAAGAAACACTGATATTTTAAGAAGTTAGGCCATTGTCCTTATAAAATATCATATTACCCCACCCTTTGGTAAAAAATATAGGCAATACCATTTTCTGGATTATGGTTTTGATTAGTTTAATGTGTGGTGTCAAAAACCTATATAATAAATAATTCCTTCTCCTTTCCTATATAAACCCACCCAAGGTCACACTTCCTCCTCACTCAAAGCCTTTGGAGTTTGACTAACCTTAGTAAAAATTTTTCTATAATCCCTTAAGGTTCCCCAATATCCCATGAAGATTCTACCAAGCCCCACTGAAGCCTTTGGGATCACACTTTCATATAAGGGATTATCACTTTTCTTTTTTATGTCCATGTTTCTCTCATATTGTTATTCCCTTTTATTTTAAAATATAAATGTTAGGGTATGATTCAATACCTCCACCATACATCCATTTTCGTGTTCGAATAATTATAGATCATGTTTCTCTCTCATTAATGCCTCCCTTGTAAACCTATTACCATGATGAAATTCCGTAAGGAATTTCTCTCTCATCCATTACATTCAAGCAATTCTATTGTATTACGTATCTAAATACCATGAAATTTGTTTGAAAATTTATCTATATGACCACAATTACAGCCTTTTTCATGTAAATATTATGAGACACTCATTTCTCTCTCATCAACCATTTTTATGAATTCTTATGTCAGGCCATTATGCTGCCAAAATTGCACCACGTTTTTTTATCCAAGATCATTGTGTATTGAATACCATACCCATGTCTCTAAAAAGGGTATTCACATTTATTAACCTATACATATTAAATGTTAATTTCTTGTATTTATTACACATTCATTAATCATGGAATGACTTATTATGTCGATTGATTCCATATTATATGATCCATGTGGCACACTTGTGCATGAAATGAAATTTTTAAGAGGGGTGCACCCTAATAGCGCTCCAATGAATTAGGTCAAGATTAGTATCATGATACATCAAGTGAAATGAGAATTTACGCATGATTATTCAAGTGAAAAGATTATTTAATCATGTTAATTCATGTTCAATGAGGTTTTACTAGTTATTTATGTACAATGAGCCATGGCCCATGCTAATTCAATGTTACGTGTTGTTGTCACATTTCCATGTTATCATAGTCATGCTATATCATTCCTTTATGTTTATATTTACCATGCGCTCCATTGATATGCTTGTTGAATATCATTTAATGTAATTTTAATGTTATACTTTTTTACTATCTTATAGGGATTTATAGCTCACCATTTTTTAGGCATGTTCTCAGGTTATCTCATTAAATGCTATGTACGAGGGAATGTAGTGGTAATGTAATGTATGTTTTCAATAAGATGTGGAATTTTATGTTTTATGTTGTTATGTAATGTTCCTAACACCCAAAGACACTAGACCTATCGATTTTCTATGTAGTATAATGTTAAGGTTTTAAGTAATAAATTATGTTAAGTGTGTAATAAAGAGAATGGTTGTCATAGTATATATTTAAATGTGAGTTTGGTAATATAATTTATATGATAAGTTAGGTTCAGTAGTGATTTGGTAATTTTAGGATAGAAATATGAAATGGTGAAATGCTATTATTGGATAAGAGTGGATAAGGGGATTAAATAACTCAATAGAATATGAAGAAGTGTTTTAATTACTCTAAATGATTATTAAATGTTTATTAGATCACTATGAGTACTTGATATGACAATTGTAGAATAGATTAATTCAAATGACCATTGTTTAATAAGTGTTTCAAGAGAAATTATATAAAAATAATAATGTGTCACAATATGGTCTTCAAGGTTTTAATATGATTAATAATATCTAAATTGTTTTTACACAGAAGCATCATATATCTCGATTTGTTGATCAATGGGATGGTATATTGAGTGAACACCTTCTAATATTTATCATATGTCATAAATCATGATATTTTCCAGATTCATTAGGCTTACAATTAGAAAAATATAATTTTAGTAGAAATAATCATATGATGAATAACTATTCATTGCACTATAGTCCTAAAATGAATTAATTTTCAATTATTGAATAATGTCTCCTATGTTTTAATTTTTAATGATTTTAAACAAAAAAATGATTTAATTTTCACTCTTTTGTTATGTTCAATAATTATAGAAAAGAATATGTTGCATTTTATTTTATCATGTTTCCTAACAACATAACATTTTAGGAATATTTTAGATATTATGTAACCAATTTCCTTCTATATAAGTTCCCCTTATAATGATATTGTAATTTTTGGGTTCATGAAAGTAAGTATCATTGTGTGAAATATAGTCTCCACTAAACTGAAACTCTTATCACAATATATATATTTAATTACACAATGAAATTGAATCATCATGCCCTTTAAACTTGTTAATTATTTAATTTCATTATATAAACATTAAATTTATTTTTTATCCATGATAAGGTGAGAAAATATATCAATTGTGGACTTAATATATATATACCAATATTAATTTCCCATTCAAATGAAATTATTTTTTATAATCTCATTGGATCAATAAACCACCACATGGATTGATATCGATTATCAGGGATATACAAACCAAAAATATATGATATACATAGAACAAATTGAACAAATAAAAAAACATATTCCATTTATCTTGGTGTATATAATTATTGAATGATGAGATAGTCTGTAGACTTCATGATTTTTTACTTATTTATATTTTGATTCTCATTATCAAACTTTCAAATCTTTTATAACACTCACATCTATTGAAACATCTTCTTCCCATCCCAGTATTGGTATATATTGACTATCATTAGAATCCAATATGAGAGTTCATATTTTCCCATAAAAAATGGATTCTAATTTAATAGATGTGTCTAAATTGAGTTACAATAATTGGTGTACTAGTGTATCAATTCTTCCCTAAAATTCATCACTATACTTATTCATCAAATGCCAAAATATAGACATTACTACATGCTTAATAATTGTTTTTCTGATATATGGATAATATTACCTCCAATATATATATTTTTTGAGAATGTGGAATTAAGTCCTACTGATCTCCAAATATTAAAAACATTATCCACAAAAGAAACTATAATTTTATTTTTCCTGATACACCAAATCATGTATGATGAATTAAAAACATACAAAATACAGTAATTTTTAAAAAAAATTATATCACAATTGTCTATGGGATAGTATTTTCCCTTAAAATATATACATTTAGACACATTATATAAACTCACTAATTTTTAATTTTTTTTGTAATGTGATACTAAAGGGTCCCTTAAATTGATTATTTACAAAAAGAATAGTTATATTTCAATAATTTTTCCTTGTATCATATCCTTATTATTGTGATCATTTCTTGTTCAAGGAAATCAATCTCCACATCATAATAATTATATTTCATATTTTGGAAGAGTGGAAATAAATACTCAACTTTTTTATGCATATAAACATGTTTTTACTGAGGATATGGTTTATTATAGTAGGTGATAAATGACCAAATATAATAATTCATTACATGTTATATTTATTAATTAATAAAGAAATCAATTCTTCTCTACACAAAAAATGTATTTTTTTTCCTTGAAATATTATCTTGTATCAGCTGAAAACATTTTTCTGCTGTTGAATTATGAAGTGTGGATAATGTTTCCCTTTGATAAATTTGTTGAAATATTAAAAATACAATTAATTTGAAAAAACTATAAACAATATAAATTTTTATTTGAGAAATAATATTCAATATTTTGCCCCTCCTCTATTTACACATTTTGTAGTTGAATACTTTATAAATTATCACACACCAATTTTTACAATCACTATTCATCACTAAAAGATATGATAAATTCTCAATATAGAATGATCAATAAATTCAATTAGAGATTATCAGTATTTTAATTAAATTATTAACTCATGGTGAAGTTATCAATTTATAAAACAATAATTATTGACCAAAACATATGGTCTATGATATTTGTAATCTTTAACTACAAGTAGACATTTTATCTAAATGAGATTGTAGTGAATTTGGAAAATATAGATATTGTCTCATGAACAATAAACAATATTAATGATATGGTAATCTGGTTATACCGTAGTTAATCGAACATTGATATCACATGTGTTTCTCGTTGATTTAAATGGGAATCCTTGTTCATGAAGATCACAATCTAGGTTTTCACAAAGTTCAACGTTTGTTTTATATGGAAACATGAAATATTGATACAATACATAATTGAAAAAAATATAATTGAACAATATTAAAATACTGGTTTATTAAAATTCCTAACATCTTAAATAAATCTAAATAAATGGTTTCATAGAATTCTCGATGTCCAAAGAAGCATCAAATCCATAAAACTATAAAAGGATCAAGTAATTACTATATAACATTACACATTATTGGTCATTATAAATTAAGTGATATGATATTCAATTACCAAAGAAAATACATTCTAATACCATGATTTGAAAATATTAAAATTTTAGAACTGATATTTTTTCCTTGTGACAGTTGAGAAAAATTTTATATTTATGTTTTTTTACCTCAAAATATAATCAATAAAATATATTTTTATTATTTTAGTGATCAAATTTTATCATAAAATATTTCATGAAATTTATGTTTCATGCACCTTTCAATTGGAATTACTATATTATACAATGGAAATGAAATGTGTTGATATGTGGTGGTTACATATGGTCACGTAAAAGATTCCTTATCTTGAATTATTGAATCTAAAATTATAAATTTGTAATTGAAATTTCCACAAAAAAATAAATTAAACTATAAGATAGCTATATACTTATTTCTTTGTTTATTAAATATGATTATCAAATATTACTTCCATGATTTTTTTCTTCCATTAATCATCCCCCATTCAACATCCAATGGCTACTCATTTTGAAAGGATATCATCATCATCATTCTTGATTTGGGTTGTATGTCACATTTTTGGAATGTCATTTAATGGAATCTACCATTCAATATACTATATTTAGATGATAATTTTTGAATTAATGATTTTAATAACATCATTTTTTTACTAATTCCTATTTGTAATGTTTAATCCTAATCAATGGTTGTCTAAATGTTTAACTTCACTATTCCTGCAATACATATTATATTAAAATGGTGGGAGTAATTAATTTTTTATATGAATGCTCTAAAAATGCAATTTTTTATCTTCTTTGACAATTGAATAAAATTTTCTACTTCATATATTATAAAATAAAAAATAATAATCACAAGTATATTATCTTTTACACCCCAGAATGAGTTACACAATGTATTCAATAGTGTCACGAGCATAATCATTAGTTGATCTAGAATTGAAGGACCTTTTTTAATATATGAATCCCATGGTATATTCAGTACCCCAATTATAGTATCAAATATATATAAATTTCATAATAAATTTCATATTAAAGTATATGACATCAAATTTTTGTTTCATCATATTTTTTCTATATTCATTTTATAATCATGGGATTTAAGGAATTTCCAAAATGGAGGAGACACAATGGAATTATAATTTCACAATTTAATGCATCAAAATACTACTGAAATTGAATGTCAATTTCTAATCACATACATGGATAATCGGCCATTGATATTTAGTAATGATTTTATAAAATCCTAGAAGGGACTCCCATGAATAATTCATATTCAAATATAAATTCATTATCCTGGATTAAATTATAGTAAAAAAAATGAATTCTCTCGCCATGACTATAAAATAATAATGAATTTCTCAGAAATATTTCACTAAATAATCAGAAAGTCATAGCGGTACTCATTTTTATACAGTCTCATAAAAGATAAAATTTCAAAATAGATATATGGAAATGAAATAATAATTTTCTCCCTGATAAGATACAAGAATATAAAATATGCATAGAAATGTTATTAATGGGATACAAATCTTGATATACCTTATCTCACGATATAGTTCATTTATTGAACCACATTTGAATATCCTAAATTAATTGATAAAACTCCTTGATTTCCCCAAAATTTAATCATAGATAGCTTTATTATTTTCTAACTACATTAGGCATGAAACTATAAGATAGATTTATATAAATTTATGGTTATATGAAAATTTTTAAATATTTATAGACATTACATTTATTTTGATTTAGATCAATCATTACCCATCATCTCCGGGAATATTAGAGGGGGAATATGAGGTTCTGTCTTTTTCATTTCTCCTTATTAATTCATTGTGTGTCTTCCCTATTTTGTTTTATTTTTTCCATTATTAATTTTATAATATTTGGTTTACTAATTTTTATCACTTTTATTCATCAGATTTTGTCCTTTTACAATTTATGTCACATAAAATAATAATTTACCTGCATTCAAACATTCATGAGTATTTTGGACAATTCCATATGTTAATGTATAATTTAATTCATCTTATAGAATTTATGTTATTATTTAATTATTAATTTACTAATTATTAATTATGTATTTTTGATTCACAAGTATATTTTCATTTTTTATCATCTGTTCAGGTGACTTATAAATATATATTCAATATTATTCATGAGAGATTTTGTATTCAATTGGGATATTGTATTTAATTACTAGTACTACTAGGGAAAAATAAAAATGGATGATGAGGTGGAAAGTGGTATTATGTCTTACGGTTTTACACAATGTTGTAAAAGATGGAAGACCATTATTTCTTATAATATTAATTAAATGTTTTTGAACATGAATCACATAGTAATATGAGTTTTTTTACTTTATATTGCCTCATTTTTAACTAAATTACTTTCATTTTAGGGTTTACAATTCATCCAAACCTATCCATATTTCTTGGTTGTAATGAGGGAATACACATATCCTAGCAGATTGATACTCAAATGTGAGTCATTCTTGTTGATATGATTGAGTATGTGATATAATATTTTCAAAATTCTAGAGCATCTTTATCAAGGATTCTACTTGAGTATATAATCTAGTATTCTAATTAATCGAATAATTATTTAAAATATATATTGTTTGGAATTTTGTTTTATGAATTTGATAAGTATCTCCTAGAACATTTATACTTTTAAATGGGATGCTATCATTGACTGTATATTCAATCATGTGTCAATCTATATAAAAATTATTATAATGAAATGATTTCAGATATAACCAAACATAAATAACAATGTGTGATAACGTATTTTGATTCTTCATGATTATATTAGACACCTCAATTTTGGTTTCCCCATTGATCATGTAAATATCATGTATAGAACATAGAATGATCTATATATAGGATGGAGGATAATCTTATTATATGAACTAATTTGACACCTCACCCTAGTGTCAGATAGGTCCTACCAAATATATTCCCATCTTTTCTACTACCCTACCAAGTAGAGATGGTTTAAAAACAATAAATGTTCTGTTATTTAATGTAACATCATGGATAAAAAAGGAATAATAATTTTTATTTTTATTTTCCTATTTTTAGGTTAGGAGACAATATATCGGGTTTTTGTATTGTCCCAGAAATTCCGTATATTTTTTTATATAGAATTATTTCGAGACCGTGAAATCTAACAGTGTGTAATTCTTAGGCCAGGAGTGCCCGAGATGATTCATTGAAAGTGTTAAGCTTAAAATATCGTGGATGAGTAGTTTTACTAAAATAGTGGAATAACTCTTAAATGGGTTCCGAGATTAGAAATTTGTGGTCACCGTTTCATTCAGTATGGTAGGTTTACCCTAAGTGAAACTTATGTTTAGTCAATGCATGCCTCCAGTGAAAAAACCCAAAAATGGAATAACCATAAATAATATAATTAGATAAAATTATTTATATTTTCAAATGCTTATAAATCACGAAAGGAGAATCATATTTAAAATATGAGAACAACGTTGAACTCATGAGGGTATTCCTTCCTTAGGAAAATCCTATCTTTGGTCAGCGCGTGCCAAAATTGGAAGTTAGATTTTGGGCAATAATAAAATAATTATATATCAATTTTTTATGGTCAAATTCTATAACTCCTAAATGATAACTCGGATTTGACGTCCCAGAGTACCATTGAATTCAGGAGATCATTTTTCCCATAGGTAGAGCTTAATGATTATTGACGCTGGTCGAGGGCTACTTTTAATAATTAATGTACTTTTTAAAGTACATTCAGTAAACGTGCAGGTGGCATTTTCTATATTTTGAACCGGTGATCGGATTAAAAATCTAAGGGCACCATTGAATCCACAACGTCAGGATTCACATAAGGGAGGCTTAACATCATCAATAGTTGGTTGGGTGAAAAGCTAATTTTTACAACTTTTAATGAAATAATAAAATAAAATGGGAATGGTAATTTTAATTTTTTTCCCTAAAATATATTGAGAGACGGTGGAGGGGACCACAGAGGTAGTCATGCATTTAAATATGCAATATTAAATTCTCATTTACTCATTGGTTGTGTAACCACCCCTCTTATAATTAATGGGGAAAATTAATTACATCAATTAATGTGGAACATTAATTACATCAATTAATGAATCTTATTAAATTACTCATGCCTTATTCATCTTTCCCCCTCTTATTTAAATGGAGATCAGTGTGGGGTTTAGCCACAACTTCTTCAAATGAGGAAACTCTGGTAGAGTACTATGATGACATTCACTAATAGGGGACAGAGGCTTGGGAGGCAACAATCCAAGATCAACGAACACTGACGAATCCGTCCAAAATAGATGCTCCTCCTGTGGCGACACTGACAACTCCAATGAATCTCGAGGTAGGGGTTTTACATGCTTTGATGTTCTCTCTCTTCCCATTATTGAAAAATATAACCAATGCTAACCAACCGACTAATGGGTTGACTCGTGTCTCATCTAATCTCGTGGGAGGTATTGTGGGGTCTTAAATTTGGGAATTACTTTTCCTTTTGGGTATTATTAACTTTGATAGTGTTTAAAACGCTAATGCAGAGGACGAAGGCCGAAACCAACAAGGCTCAGAACCTCCTCTAAACTTGTAATTGGAGCATTATTCGTGGAAGAACAACTAATGTGGTGACAAGGGGTATTTGAGGGCCGTGAAATGAGAACGACATCCTGAGAGGACTGCAGGCACATCTGGAAGGAAGAACAGATCATCGGGTGTCACCTGGTGGACTGCGGAACAAACGGCAATGCGAAACAGGTGCGGCGGCACCGGTGTGGCGGCACCGATGAACGGTCCCAGTGGACAAGGGCGGCGACTAGAAATTATTTTCCGCAGTGGATGAGTGGCACCACATTGGTCGGATGGGAGGCCGACAATTGAAAGTTGCAGAGGAAAAGGCGGTGCACCGGTGCAAGTCACGATGATGGGATATGGCTTGAAGTTGTGGCGGTGGCGAGTTGTAGAGGACATGCTTCTTTTGGGTGATAAGGTAGTGCCACAGTCGATCCCTTTAATCAATCTAAACAGCTCCTTTTTACCATTCGAAAGTCGGTGACAACACGACCCCAGTGTCGGTCCCGCCAGCGAGCCGGCCGGACCGCCCGGCAGACCGGGTCGGTTCAGACCTAGATTGAGTCGGGTCAACCCAAACTAGGTCGGTCTAGGTCAGACCGGAACCGAACCCCTCTCAGGCCCAAATACACTTAAGGGGACAAAACATGCGAACCAGACATCCGTTTGTTGAACCATCTGCGGCGCCGGGATCCTTGGAGCGAGAAGATCCTTTTGAGATACTCTAAGAGTGTTTTGTAGAATGTTGGAGTATGGATCGGTTGGATCCACTCCGAATCTAACCGGGGCCATGGTATTAAAATTCCAGTAACTAACAGATCAAGTGTCTATTTGACACGCCTTTAGTGGAGTTGGGAAACCTTTTAGAGAGCGGTCTCGTTGGCATATTCTCGCAGGCCCAACCATGCTGGGCCAGACAGAGATGCAATCACACCTGTTTCATTGAAAGTGGTGTAACAAACATACCAGATGTCTGATCGACACGCCGTGTGTGGAATATATACACTAGTGACACAGAGTTACTTTGGATATACTCTATATTTGTTTTGACAAAGTTTTATGTGCGACTTGGGTTGGATTAGACATGAATCCATCTGGATCCTTTTTATAAAAGTGCCCATATCTGACAGATCGAGAGTCCGATCGACGAGCTGTCTGTCATTCTAGGAGCCCAATTACAGGGTATTCCATTGGGTATGATTTTCGCGGTACATCATACCAGTGGAAATATGACCGATGGCCGGAAAATTGGTTCTCTAAGAATCAGTCATTCTTCATGTGGGAATCTAGTGGCCGCTTGTGACATGATGAAGAAGAATGACCAATAAAAATCAGCATCAAAACAGCAAGAGTGGGGTAATATAGTTGTTAGAAAAATAACCCCTACCTCTTTACCAAGTACCAGTACAGGTCAGCACCAGTGACCAATACATGTCAGCATTAGTGACCGATACGGTTTATCACCAGTGACCAATCCAGGTTAGCACCTAGAGACCAATATGGGTCAATAGACTATGAACTATACGTGTTAGAACTAGTGTTACAATGGATAAGATGATTTGGATTTAAGACTAGTCATCTCTATCCCAGTAGCCTTGAAGTTATACTTATAGAGTGAGATGTCTCTTTTTCCTTATGATTCATGATTTAAATAATTCTTGTGATATTACATTTGTGGTATTTCTTGTGATGTTTTCCATTTTGAATTACTTAGAGAACATGGGGAGTCTCATTGTACACTGTTGAGTTGTAATACTCACCCCTACATGGGAATCACCTGCACCTTTTTGTGTCTTGTGCCGACGACGGGTATCCTTGACCGAGACTCGGGGAGCTTGGTCCTGATACGAGATGGAGGTGCCGGTGATGGGTGACGTGGAGAGATGTGGAGACGAGTGGTACCTAACCTTCTGCTTGGATTCCCGATGGATGATCATAGGAGCTATTTTTCTATATAAGTTGAAGTTGTATATTTTCATTTGGGATTGTATTCCAACCCCTTACATTCAATACTCACATTTAATGTAGTAATTTTATTTCATTATTACATATTGTTTCACTCTATTCTGTATGATTGTGCATGTTTAAAGGCAATGGATTTCTGTTTTTGGGACAGCACATTCCGGCTCCAGTCGTTAACCCCTAACCTATGGAAGGGGGGCTTGGGGTTGTCATGAAATGATCCCCAAGGGATGGGTTACGATAATTTTGTATCAGAGGGTGTTCAGTTCTACCAAAGAACTAGGACTCTGATATTTTTAATAGAGAAATGTTTTTAAGTGTTTTTAGTGTGGTTTTTACTTTGAGGAGTCCAGTTTTGGTGTGACAACCGACATATCCATACACCAGGACCCTGAAATCTGATTTCTGACTCAGTGCACGAAAACACAGTTCGCGTGTGTTTTGAAACTGTTGTTTTTATTTTGATCTCATTGAGTATGCTCATCATGTATAACTTTTTGAACATGGGTTATCTTTATTTTCTTTCAATTTTACTCTTTGTAGGTTTCTAGTCTGGATTCACAAGAGAGTACTCGATGATGGCCCATTGAGTGACGATACATCGTAGTAGGGATCTCTTACTATGGTAGCACCTTGGGGTGGTGCACCAGCAGCACCAACACCCGTTGGGAAAAAAATACCACCAACCCCACCAGTAGACCATGCATGATAACAGAGCTCATAGCACGAGTTCTAGATACAGAGGCCTCTAAGGTTTCGTGGTAGACGGATACACCTCAGGTCTCAAGGTGAGCCCGACTCATAGGCGGCTAAGGACTGGCATGAGGTGGTGACCAAGATTCCATCTAGCCAGGACACCATTATATCAGATGGTGGTCCTAGAAGTGAGCATTATATGTGGATTAGTAGGGCGATGATAGGGTTTAGATTAACCCTAACTTATGATGAGGTAAATATTCTATGGCCATAGCTTGAGAACCATTCTAAGAGAAGGGATATCTTTTCTTAAAAAAAAGGTTATGTGATCCCAAGAGCTTCTACAGCTTCGGCAGGATGACATGTCAGTAGATAAGTATTCATCAAGATATACCGACCATTCTAGGTACTCGATGAATACAATAAATATAGTGCTTCATGGATCAGTCCTCCAAGCGATATGAGTTTAGGGACATCCAAGCCAGCACTATTTTCATAGTGCATTCTTTATTATGCTAGGATGATATAGATTACATTTGTAGTTGAATGTTCATTAGTGGAGTAGATTCACCCATTTAATGATAGGAGTGGGAAACAAAGAAACTAATGCCAGTCATAGAGACATGGTTGTGTAAAATGTTTCCAAAAGAGGATGTGAGAGGGAAAGATGAATCTGCAACGCATCAGACATGCAAGAGGATTTAAGAGAGCAACATGAGTTGTTATAAATTTGAACATGTTACAACTTCCACCCCAATGTAATCCCCATCAGGCTTAAGGGAGATCAAGGATAGTAGAAGGGAGTAGTTGAATGCATGGATGTAATGTGACCAAAGGTTTACATGAATGATTTGAGGTACAATCTATGTCTAATACTAAATGCCTTATTAATAGTCATAGGTACTAATAATTCCATCATGTCATTAATATTATTCAATACCTAGACTTGAGCCTTACGTCTAGAGATACCTATGAGAGGAGACTCAATTATCATACTTATGGAAACAGTGTGATCTGACCTTTGAGGCGAGAGTTTTGGATGAAGCATCTTGGTGGAAGTGTCGAGGGCTTACGACATTAGTTTGGGTATAGACTATTCATCCACAGTTCAATCTTAGATTGAATGTTTAAGGGAAAAATATTTTTTATTTCTAATGCATTGGAATGGTATTTTCTATGGTATTCAAAAAAGGAAACCCAAAAATAATGGGTTAAAAAATGCATAAGGAGGTGTAACCGATCACTCTTGAGTCGGCCATCCTTTCCCTTATGGATGCACATGTTTTGAGTTTTTATTTTCCAACAGAAGTGGCAGAGTGTGGGAACATCCTTTCCAAAGTTGTTTCTAAGATTACCTCTCGGCAGTGAGACAGACTTCTCCATTGACTTTTTCCAATGGATGGCACCAATATATACAACTTCATATCAGATGGATTTTACGGAGCTCTAGGATTTGAGAGTATAGTTAGGATAATAGTTTCTTATTTACTCTGATAACAATATTCTTAGTTATATCTTCGCACAGAAGGACCTAAACCTGAGATGGCAGAAATGGATTTATTTCATCCAAGGCTATGAATTTGAGACAGTCTACACTCCAAGGAAAGGGAATTTGGTGGAAAACACACTCATCAGGAGGTCTCAGATACATTTTCTATGTGTGGTGACAAAAAAGTTATCTGCATCGCAGATATCCTATGTGAATAGTGATGGAGAAGCTTACCTTCTGTTTATGACTATCACTCCCCCACTTCATTAGTTAGTTCAGGAGGCTCCACGTGGGGACTTAGACTATGAGGCTCGACGTACTCAAAAATCCCAAGGACATGAACCCGATGGATATTCTAAATGTGGGGATCAAGCTATCATTTTTAAAAGATATATAGTTGTTCTAGTGGAAATACGAGTGGAGTTGATGGGGGAGTTCCATAAACCCCCTTGGTAGTATATCCAGGGGTGATGAAGATGTATCAGGACCTCCGATGTCAGTACTGGTGGCCAAATATGAAGAATGCTTTAGAGGAGTTTTTTTCTTGATCCCATACTTGGAAAAAAGTGAAGTCCAAGCACCAGGTACCAGTAGGCTTGACCAAACCCCTTGAAATACCAGAGTGGAAGTGGTAAGGGATATCGATGGACATAGTGACGGGGTCAACACATACATCCCGAGGGAACGATACGATATGGGTTATTATTGATCGACTCACCAAGTCAGCCCACATCCAACCCATTGGAGAGTATAGATCAGTTGAGGGATTGGGATGTATTTATGTCCAATAGATTTTACGGCTGTACTAGGTGTCATCAAAGATCATCTTGTATTGTGATATTTGCTTTATATCCCACTTGTGGAAGGGATTGCTGGAGGCATTCTAGACTCAGCTACGCTAGATCACCGCCTTTCACCCTAAGATAGATCATCAGAAGAAGTAGAACATATAAACACTCAAGGACATGCTTTGTTCTTTTATCCTCTATTTTGGATGTAGTTTGGAGGACAACCTACCTCCAGTGGAGTTCACATACAACAATAGTTATCCCTCCCCAATTAGCGAGGACCAATTTGAGGCTTTGTACTGGTGAACATGCAAATCACCCATTTTTTGGACAGACCATGGGGAGACAGTTCTCATGGCTGCAGAGTTTGTACAAGATACCATGGAAAGGTTGCAGATAATCCAAGAGAAAAGATGACTACACATAGTTGGCATATGTCTTATGCCGATATGAGATTAAGACCCTTGGAGTTTGAGGAGGGAGACAATGTCATCCTACGGGTCTCAACCCAACATGAACTACAATGTTTTGGTCGAGGAAGGAAGCTATCTTTATGGTTTATTGGACCCTTCCTGATATTTAGCTACGTAGGTGAGGTGGCGTACCATCTAGCTCTTCCCCACATTTGCACTAGGTTTATAATGTACTCCCCGTGTCGTATCTAAAGATGAGTGTGTATGATCCATCACATGTTATCTACTTCGGAGAGCTGGATATCGATGGTGGGGAAAAAGTTTGTGGATTTACTAGTGGAGATTGAGGATCTACAGGATCAGGTCCTTCATTGGAAGTCAATACCTCTAGTGCGAGTTCATTGGTAGAACAAGAATTTTTAGGAGATCCCATGGGAGCAGAAGGATCATATTCATGCTCAGTACCCTCATTTGTTTGATTTTCCATTGTTTGGGATTTCAGGGATGTAATGACCTAAGGTGAAGAGAATTTAATGTCCAATAAATTCTGTTTATTTTCAATGTTGAATTATTTCGAGATCGTGAAATTTTACGACACATAATTCCAAATCCCGAAATTCCCCCAATGATTTGTAGAAAAGTGGAAAGAATAAAATAGCTCTAGTGATTATTTTTCTTAAAAAAGTGAATAACTCTTAAATGGGTTCAGAAATGAGAAATATGTGGGATATATTGTCTTAAGGATGGCAGGTTTACCCTAGGCTCGACTTAAGTTTAGTCGACGCAAGCCTCTAGCGAGAAAACCCAAAAATAGAATAACCATAAATAAAATAATAAAATAAAATAATTTTATATATAAATTTTTTTAACTCATGAACGATGAATTGGATTAAAAATATGAGACCACCGATGAACTTGTGAGGTTATTCTTTCCTTAGGAAGATCCTAACATTGGCTGTCATGGGCCAACATTGGAAGTTAGTTTTTGGCGAGTAATAAAATAATTAAGTGAAAATTATTTTATTGTAAAATTATATAACTCCTAATCAGTAACATAGATTGAAAATCCGAGAGTACCGTTGAGCTCGCGAGGGTGTGATTCCCTTAGGAAGAGTCAAACCTTGACTGGTGCGGGTCGACATTGACTATTAATAATTATTGATCGTTTTTTAGGTATGTTCAGTAAATGCATGGGTGGTGTTTTATATCATTTAACTGGTGTTTGGAATAAAAATATGAGGGCATCGTTGAATCCACATTGCTGGGATTTTCTTATTGGAGGGTTAACTTCGACCGTAGTTGGGAGGGTGAAAAAGATAGTTTTTACAACTTTTACAGATATAATAAAATAACATGGTAATTGTTATTTTATTTCTTTTTTCCTACCACCTATTGAGCGATAGTGGCAGGGACCACATAGGTGCTCAATCCTTTAAATATGGGATATAAAATGTCCAGTTACTCTTTTGTAGTGTAACCACCCCTCACATAATTAAAGGGGAAAAATAATTAAATTAATTAATGTGGAACATAAATTATATCAATTAATGAATCTCATTAAATTCATCATGTGTTACTCTCCTTTCTGCATCCAATTTAATATAATATTAGGCTAGAGTTTTTTCATGATATCTTCAAGAGAGGAAACTCTATAGGAGGTTTGCAGCGACATCCAGTGATGGGGGATGGACACTCAGGTAGCAACGACAAGGGATCAATGAATGCCAATGACTCCATCGAACATGGACGCTCCTCCTACAGTTACTGGAAAAACTCTATAGAATCTCAAGGTAGGGAGTTTACGTTCTTTTATGTTATCTATCATTTCGTTCATGAAAAATATAATGAACGTGGGCCAACTGACTAACGGGTTGATCTAGGTCTCATCTAAACATGCAGGTGGGTTTTGCGGGGTCTTAAATTTGGGGATTACTCTTCCTTTTGATTGCCATTAATTTTCCTCTTGTTTAAAATGCTAATGCGGAGGGTGCATTCTGAAAAAAACAAGGCTCAGACACTCTTCTAATCTTTTCCTCGATGCGTTCTTCATGGCAGAAAAACAAATGCGGATGAAAGGTGTATTTGAGGCCATGAAATTATGGTGGTATCCCGAGAGGAACATAGGTGTATCTAGAAGGATGAACTTGCCATATGGGCTAACCCGGTGGATCTCGGAAACAACACTGGCGTGAAACCAGCATGGCGGTGCTGATGATCAGTGCTAGAGGACATGGGCGGTGGCTGGAAATCACCGAAAGAGGTAGAATAGGGGTGTCTCATGGTGCTGTGGTGGTCAGACAGTCGGTCTGCAAAGGCCGACTACAGAGGCGGAGGCGGCACGCCACTTTGAAGGGCCACCTCAAGAAATAGTGACGGTGGTGAGCTGTAGAGGACCCGCTTCCTTCGGGTCTACGGGAGACAAGGTGAAACCACATGGATCCACCCTTAATTTATCCGAATTGCTCCATTGATCCATTCGGGAGACAGCGGCAGCATGACCCCAGTGCGGGTCGTGACAACAAGCAGTCTGGACAGCTCGACAGACTGGGTCGGGCCGGACCCAGACCCCACTCCGGCCTAGAAACAGATAAAGGGAAAAAAATTGTGAACCAGGCGTCTATTTTACGAACCATCTACAGTTCCGGGATCCTTGTAGTGAGACGATTCTTTTGAGATAATCCATGAGTCTTTTGGAAAAGTTGGAGTACAGACGGGTTGGATCGACTCTGAATCCAACCACGCCATCAGCACTAAAATGCCAATAAATATTAGATCAGGTGTTTGTTTGGAATGTAATCAGTGGAATTGGGACCCCTTTTGAATGTTTGTTTCTTTGGAATATTCTTATGGGCCCGATAGAGCGGGGCCATACCGAGGTGCGACCAACCCCGTTTAACTGAAAGGGGTGTAACTAACAGACCAGGAATTTGATTAACACGTTGTCTATGTAATACAGACCATTATGATAAGGTGGTTATTTGGATATAATCTAAGTCAGTTTTGACTGAGTTTGATGTGAGACCTGGTTTGGATCAGACTTGAATCCAATCGGGCCCTTTTTACAAAAGTGCCCATATCTCACAGACCGGACATCCAATCAATGTGCCTTCTGTCAGGTTGGGACCCCTATGACATGGAGGTCCTCTGGGTATTTATTTTGTGTTAATTTGTACTATTTGAAAGATGAATTATGTCCTGAGGAGTGGTTATCTCAGAATTAGGCATGCTTTATGTGATAATCTAGTGTCTGGCTGCGACATGAAGAAGAAGAGTGACCAATACAGGTCAACATCATAAACCCCAGGGTGGGATGATCATGTTGTACAACTAATCATACCTACATTTGTACCAAAGACCAATATGGGTCATTATCGGAAACTTATATGGGTCAACACCAGCGACAAATACGGGTCAACATAAGCACCTAATATGAGTCAGCACCTAGCCACCAATACAAGTCAGCAGACAGTGACCTATACAAGTCACCAATAAGGTTACAACTGATTATATTATCTTTCTTTACAACTATTCATCCCTATACCAGAAACGTTGAAGTTATAAAGTTAGAGTGATATGTCATTTTTTCTTGGTGCATTATGATTTATATCGTGCTTGTTATATTACCTTTGTGGGTTTTCTTGTGAAGTTTTCATTTTTGGATTACTGATATAACTTCAGTGATCTCAGGGTCTCTTCTGAGTTGTTATACTCACCCCTTCATGGAATTCACCCATACATTGTTGTGTCTTGTGAAGACGACGAGAAACCTTCACTGAGAATCGGGGAGCTAGGACCTGACGCTGGACGGAGGTGGTAGTGACCGGTGATGTGGAGAGGTGATGTGTTGAGATATACGTACCCTTTAGGAAGGATTCTGGTTGGTTGATTTGTGGATCATTCTTGCAATATTAGTTGTAGTTGTATATTTTCAGTTAGGATTGTATTATAGCCCTTTTACTGTTAGTAAAAAAAATTACTATAGTAATTTTAATTTGTGGTTGCATCTTGTTGCATTCTAGTCTGTGTGTTTGTACTGATTTAAAGGCAATTCTTTCCCATATATGGGATACACATTTCTGGTACTGGTCGACAACCGTTGGCCTATGGAATGTTGGCTTGGGATAGACACGACACAGTCCCTAGGGGATGGGTCATGCTAGTTTAGGTAGTTTCTATAGAACATGGAAAGGATATTACCTACATGATTATTTTATGTTGAAAATTTGAATCTTAAGGTATAAATTTTTCACTGAGAAGATTCCATGAATTTGTTTGTAATACAAGACAATTTTATGTTGTAAAATAAATTTTCATGCCAAAAATTCTATTTATGCCAAAGGATCTTATTTTAAATCATTAGATAATTGATTGGAGTAAATTTATATCATGGAGAATTGTTTTTAGTCTATATTAGTAATGTCATATTTATACTAAAAATGTCGTGTCAAAAACATAAATCCTTCATCCTAGAAGGTTTATTTTTTCATTCAGGCCTATTGATTCACATCATCATTGCATAATCATTCTCCATTAACCATATGGTTTATTGAGGTTCATTTCTTTGTCTTCACCTCATCAAAGTACGTATGATTATTTTTCTATCTTTTTAGTGTTTTTTTCATCTCAATCTTTTGTGAAAAATAATATTTTTCATTTCCATAAGTCAGAGAAATATTGTGTAACTAAATTTTGTAGTTTTCCATATTATGGTAATGTTTTGGTTTATTCTTATTGGCATGTAGAGAAATATTCTTATATGGGTCAATCCTTATCAGTTGTGATGTGATTTGTGTGTTTTTTGTTCTATGTTTTGATCTATCCTCTCCACTAGATCATTTTTACAATATAAATAGATTCTGGTATGATTGATTTAGTTATAGTGCATCCTTTGTTATATTTTTATTCCTTCAAATTTTGGATGACACCATTATGGGTTTGTGAAACACATGTTTGAGGTAGTTTGTTCTGTATCGATCATATATTGGGTATACTATATTGATCATATATTATTTATAGATGTATTTCCATGATATGTTTAAGTGATTATATATCATTTGATAAGATATGGTGTATCCATTGGATTTGGTAAATGTAAAATGGTTTCTTTCTAATAATTTTAAATCGTTTCTTTAATTGTCTTTTTTAATCATGCTTTTGTTGAATGAAGTGTTGTTTAAATATCTTGTGAAATATGGAACCCTTTAGAAGTAATTATAATATTAATATCATGGGAAACATATGGGACTTAATATAGAGGCATAAAATGGAATGCGTTGCCCAAAAAAAAATTTCAAGGTTCACTCATGGGGTGTTCCTAGGCTCCATAAGACTATTTGTTTGTGTCCTCATTTAAATATTTAGGGAGTTCACTCATGGGTTTTTCAGTTCAAAATATGCCTATTTTTTAAGACATTATTGATATATAGTAAAACATTATAGAACAATTATTATTCTATAAAACATATTGTTATCCTATGAATGATTATCAATGAACAAGGTATGTAATTTATTTTCAGGAAATACATTCTTTTGATTTGATTTATGGATATTATTCAATGAATGTTTTTTATCATCACATTTTATAGAACTATGGAGGAATGAAATTATTTACCTTGATTTTGATAATAATAAATATTATTTCATGTAATTTCAAATTTTAATTTTTCTTTGAATACTGTTATGATTTTTAATGACACATAGTATGAAACACATGTGTTGGGTCATACTAATCTTATTTATCTATGTCCCTTAAAAACCCTTCGATAGTGTGTATACCAAGTTATGTCTTTTGATGAAGTTATATTCAATGTGTAGAGTGCGGTTGATAGGTTCTTATAAATTGATATGGGTAGTTGGTGGTGAAATAGTGGGAAATATCCCACATAAAACATAAATTAGCTTGTTTTCGTTTTTTATACATTATTTAAGATGCATAACATAGAGTTTACTAGAAACCCTCAGTCAGAGGCAAGCCTCTGACAATTTATTAATAAAAGAAATGGCATAATGTAGACACAACAAGTCCAAAACACCTACATATCATAGAAATCATACTCATCACAACCCCCTTTAGCAATCATGCCCTCTCCATTATCTGTCTCCCACTCTGAGCTTTCATATTGTTTAAGAACCATGGCATATTTCCTTCTATGATTCAGCTTCTCCAAGGAGAAAAATTCCTTTGAGGACTACAAAACCCAACTCTCCTTCCTAATTAAATATCGAGTAGACACAGGCTTCAGAAGATGAGAATAATCTTTCTTTGTTCTTCGTTTTGGAGGGGAAGTCCTAGCACCTTCATCCCCATGAACCTTTATCATTTCGCTTTTAAAACATAATTGTAGGAAGGCCGAACCTCACCACTATCCTTTTCCTTGTCATTATCTGAGATATCACCCCAAATTCCCACGATTTCCACCTGTTGAGAACCATCTTTCGATCCACAATTCTGTTGGACTGTATTGTCGACTTCAACTATAAGAAGGCATTGTGGCTGATCCATCACGGTCAGCACGCCTTCCCTGGTTACAACATCCATTGGATAAATCTCAATCTAAAAGTGGCCATCTTCCTGCCTCACCGCAATCTCATCGTCATGCAATTACTACTCATTCTCCAATTCAAGGAAACTATTGCCTGTAGAAATCATGATCTCCATTCCCCCGTTTCCATCATCCTATCGTTCTGGAACACAAACACCCCCATCCCCAGAGACTGGAGCAACCGTGTCCAAAATAGTATCAAACACAGGGTCATACTGCAAGGATTTGCAATCCATAACCTGTAATTTGATCTTTTGGCCAATCTGCCCTGCATTCTCAGCCCTAACTTTTATAGAGGTCACCACAATAGCAGCATCATGATTCACCCCCTGCAAAGAGACTCGAGCCGAGTTCTCCTCCACCACTGAGCAGCCAGTACCTCCCACCTGAAATCCCAGTATCTCCTCAGAAGAGCATACAGAGACGACAAAAACTCCATTCTCCATTGCCTCCTCCACAGCACCTTCATTAACCTTGTTCATAACCCTCTATTCACCAGCCATAGTAACCATATTCTCCTCAGAGGAAGGAGCCATCTACAAGTGACATTAACTCCTCTCGACAACAGACCGAGGCTCCACTTCAAGGTCACACTATAACCTGTCAAAGACCTGTAACACCGATGGATTCAAGGAAACCTGTACTACCTTAACACCACATGTATGTCCCAAAACATTATCAACCAAGCCACCCAATTCATTGCAGGAAGAGCCCAGCCGGCCTCCCTGCCCATCTGGACCATCATTTCTGAAACACCCATCAGATGCAGGAGGTGCAATCAAGACTCCATCCATACAACCATCATTCACAATCTCCAGAGCTGGTCTCACATCATTATGAACATCACCACCCTCTCAAAAATTTCCTTCTATCACATGAAATCTTCCAGTCATCCCTCCATTGAGGCAAACAACCACCAGATCCCCAAACCGTTTACATTTCACACTGAATTTAATTCACTATTCAAATACAACATCTTCCATCCATCGAAACTCCTTCTTATCAGAAATCCAAACTAAACACATCAGGGGATTCACAATTTCAACATCAACACATATTCACGGGCCGATTGGATGAGAAGCAGACCCAGTCTGTTGATCAAAACAAAGATAGCAGCATATCATATTACCAATTGTTCAAATAATCGAGGGATTTTGAAAGGAAAGAGGGAGACCAGTGAGGCGTACCGATGTCACGATCGAAGGAGGATCACACTGCATATGAAAATCAAAATTCCATTGGAAAAAATGAAAGGAGGAACCACCACACCTTCCTGGAGTCTTGGTCCAAGAAAAATTCACGTCCTCCTCCGATCCAAAATGAACCATTAAATGTCTCCTATCAAGTAGCCCAATGATCGCACGCTCACGAAGCACCCATTATTTAGAAACGACCTGAGCGAATGCTTCCACAAAGGGTCTTTGTGAATGAAATCGAGCAACCAAAGTGAGCTTTCACAAATCCACATCACTATTTATCTCTGTGGGAAGAAGAGAAAGCTGGGGAGCCTCTTAGAAGAGACCCGATACTTTCGAGGAGATGGAGATCTTCAGAAAAGGTGGAAATGTGCCATGGCGTGATGAAGATTCCTCGCCCCCAGGTAGAAATGAGAGCGAACCTCCCCCCTATGATAGGGAGGGGGAGAAACTCCCAGCAGCATAGTTCTAGGTTATCAGAGAGGGGAATCTCACAGCGAGGTCTCCATCAGGTTCTATCATAACATAGAGTTTAAATTATATTCTTTGAGTTGTATCACTTATGTTTCATTCCTCCAATTATAGAATATATCTTTCTTGTTATTAATTCACTATTTCTTTCTAATATATATTTATTCTATGAAATATTCATTATGTTGGGAAAAATTCTTCCCTATGGTTTTTGATGATTCCCAGGTGCTAGTCTCCATGCCGCGTTGATCAAGATTTCCCATCGATTATGTAGAGTATTAGTTCATGTTTCAATTTGTGAGGTTATCCCAGGTCAGTTTGTTATAAATGTTCTGTCAAAGTATGGAATCAATTAGTCTTGGAATTTTTTTTATGGGATATAGGATAATAAAAAATTTGGAGGTATTTTAAATGGAGTTCCTATGTTGTTCTATTCATGATAAGGCTACACTAACTATGTGATGTTATGACGTGTTTCTATTGTTTTGTCTTCTTGAAATTAATCTTAGTTTTTTCTTACTGTATTTTACTTTTAACTATGATTATCCTATTTTCATATCATTTTTTCTATTATTTTGTGATATACATCAATGATATCTTTTATGTCTTTATAAGAGAATTTAGTTAATTCCTCTTTTGTGAATCTACCTTTAGATCAAAATTTTATAGAGTTTGTCATGGGAGAAGTTATATAAATATAAAAAATGTACCAAAGTACATAATAATGGTTTTGGGAATATATAATAATTCTACAAGAAAAAATTATTTTTTTGAGATTTAATACGTGAAAATCCACAATACATTAATGGTCTTAATGATCTAAAGGCGGTAGAGGGCTGGATTAAAAATATTGGCCAGATATTCTATTTCAAGGATATTGTTGAAAATATAAAGGCAATGTGTGTAGTGTTCAGACATGAGGTTCCTATTAAGTGATAATGGGATTCCACGGTACATGTAGATAGGCATGTGTCATTGTATTTAAATGGTTTCTAGAACCTATTATTTCTATTTTTTTTATAGATTTTGGATGATTTAAGAGTTTTTAGTGTTCATCTATTTTTAGTATGGAGATAACTCTATGTGGTTCAATTTGTATAGCATGATCATTTTGATCTATATGTGGTTGAGAATGTTATTTAATGATTTAAATTATATGTATGGTTTTTAAATATATTTAAAATTGTTGATATTTTTGTGAATAATAATACATATGTGGAGATGGTAGATATGGATATGATTATAGAAATAGAAATGTAAGGAATGTTTGGATTTTTAGCCATGTGTCTTCTATCATATGGAATCTTCATTGGTTCACTTGGAGATATGAGTAAGTGGAATGATGACCATAGGTATAGTTGAGTTTATTCAATGTAGTATGCATCCTCTGAACAACTAGTTATTTCCCATAGTATTCCACTAACATTATCTTGGTTTATAAATGTCAAGAATAAAATAATTTATTATTATGAAGCTATGATGATATGAAATGGTGCTAGATCATATGCAAATCTATAATTATTTTTTAGGATATGTCCAATCATTTCTATAAATAGGGAATGTTTTCTGTAATGTAATTTCTTTCATAGCTTGAACGTTCAAATTCCACAGGGCTCCTACCATAGGCCTTAGTAGTGAAGAAAAGTAACATAATGGAGGATTTCCTGAAGGATATTGATGCTAGTGTAGATATAGTCATAGGTACCATATTTGTGGAATCCACTATATAAACTCAAATGTTTAATATAGTTTCCTCCAAATCAATTGTATTAGATAATATTTTTGATGTGTTGTAACATCCATTGAAACTCATTACATTTCTCATAGAATTAGAAAAAAATATTAGGAATAAGAATGAGTATGGGTTTCCATTTCCTTCTTGTGGTCGATTACTATCTAATGTGGAGTTAGTCCAGGTTTTCCTTGATCATAGTTTGGATATATTTCAAAAAACTACTGATATGGGTTGGATTTTTTTCATCATTTTTATGGTATTTTTTTTCATCACCATGTCTTGTGCAGTGCATCTGATTGGACATCTCATGTGTTTCAATGAGAGTGAGATTCGAGATCTTTTCTTGTAGGACCTTCCCACCACGACTTGAAGAGTTTGTTACATAATGTTTTAGTTGATCGTAAGGATATTTATTTTACTAATATTATACTTTTTGATTTTTGGGATTTTATAGAAATGTTATTATGACACTTTCCTAATATTTCTCTAGATAGGGAGGTTGAGTTTATGATCGATATGTTGTTGGGTATACATCTAATCTTGATATTATCATATTTTATGGATCTAATAAGGATGATATAGAACAATTTCTAGTTGTTTGATTGGATAAGGGAAATTTATTTTCACAGTAGGGTTTCATCATGGGTTGGAAAAGATCTATTAACAAGGAAGGATGATGGTTCACTTTTATTATATATAGACTATAAAAATATGAATTTTGTGACGATTATTAATATATATCCTTTTCTACGTTTAGATTATTTTGTTATCAGTTAATGGTATAAAAACTGTGTTATGATAACATATATTCAATTATGATATCATCATCTTAGAATTCATATGGTGACCCCATCTTCCCATACATTTATAAGAAATGTTTAGATGAATATTCAATACATTACATAATCATACTTCTAATGACCATATTAGTTTAGAGCCTTTTGGGACATGGAACACAATCTTCTTAATTTATCAAATATCCAAAATTTATACCATTATGATCTTCCCACTAATACTATTCAAAGATACACCCTATTTAAAACCATTATTCATAACCTAGGGAAATGAAACATATGAATGGGTGAGATCAGATGCTCAGTAAGGGTAAATAAGGGAGATACATAAGAAAAACATGAACATAAGTGTATAAGAACAAGAGAATATAAATATAGAAGCATACATTTAATATCAATGATAATAATCATTATTTATGGGATAGTTATTTGAATTTATAAGACAGAAATCCTAAGTAAATTAATGAACATGAGTCATGAGAGAATATCATTGACATACAATAAATGTTTCGGGAATACACATTAACATATAAAATATTATATCTAGGATTATAACTAATACATTCATAAGATATTAGTATTTTGAAAACCTCTCATGTATATCATTTGACCTTGGTAGATCCTCCCATTTAAACTATTCTTTAAGCATGGGATAACCAACCACGTACCCTCCTTTTCAGGCTTGTTCCGACCACTACCGTATCATCCTTTTCATACATGGGCTAACCACATGTGTGCCCTAATTTATTCCTTAGTATATCCAACCATATAACATCTGACATAATATACCATTTATCATTACCCAATGAATTGGAATGAGATATAGGGACCACCGTTCACATAACGAAAATCATACATATTTGTTCCTCATGGTCCTAAAAAATACATCATATTATAACATCTTTCATCATATATGTTTTGATTTACTTTTTTCCCAATTACACTGATTTTGATTTATCCATATTTAGAATTATAACCATGATATAAATATTATATATATTCATTATATATGTATTTAGAGTAATAAATAATAATTTTATATCTAAAATGAAATTCAAGAGTCATTGAGACGTTAGGCCATATGTATGCCTGAACATTATTTCCATTTCCTGGTAAGATATAATGAATTAATAATAAGTGATATATTTTAATTACAGAATAATTTTAATGTAATATAAATCAAATATGTTCTCTAAAACTATCTGTATTATCTTTTATGTAATGCCTTAATGAGACACATAGATTTACAGGTCGATAGTCCACCATACCCATGAGAGACTTTATCATATTCCCACAAAATGTAAATCATGATGGAATGAATAATATAATATTTCCAAAATAATTATAAAGTCATTAACTTAATATATAATCAATAAATACTTCATTTTGATAAATGTGAGAGGAGTTATTATAAAAATGAATGACAATGGTTTGTGAGGCAATAGTCTATCTTACACAAGAACTATAATTTCAAATTCCATTTGACTGAAGTGGAAATTGTTATAAATCAAGAATAAAACAAAAAAAAGAATATGTTAGATACATATTTTTTCATATAATATTTGTATAATAATAAATTGATGTCTTGGTGGAAAAAACAAAATAAAACTGCTCCTTGATGAATGTTACCTCTCTTTCGGATATCCTCCATAGGTTTTAATAAAAATACATACAATGTCAGATTTATATAATAGGTATGGATTATATATTGAGGATAGATATTTATTAAATATGATATGGTAGTTAATTTTTAACCAAAATGATTTGAGGGTGTGGGGGAGAGAAGATAATATTTCTTCATTTATAAATGAGGTGAGTGTGACAGTTGTAAATATTTAAAAAGAAAGAATTCAAACAATTTTTTTCATGTCACAAGGCTAAAAAATGGGTTATTCTCGATCATACAAGGTATAAGTCTGAAATATGGACATCAAATTTTTTTTACATGTTTTGGGTAATTGTTTACTCTTATTTTATTAGTTTAACCCCAATTAAATCCATTTGTACCATGATAAATAATTTCAATTTTTTTAATATCCATTTAGGTTACAATTTATGTAGACCCCATTAGATAATATAAATTTTTTCTAATTATTAATACATATACAATTTATTCAAATTCCATTCCCATTACTTGAAACAGAATTTTCAATATCTAGTTTAATATTAATTCTACATATGTGATAATAAAGATGGGGTTTTTAGAGAAAATGTTCAAATGCATACAATGTTTTTTTATCAATATTTAATATTAAATTGATTATAATGGCATATTTTTTTTAAATTTATTTATAATAGAACTAATTTATAATTAAAAAAATTAATAATATAATTTAAATATATAAATAATTTAATGGAAATGGTAGTTTTCAATTGAAATTTATTATTTTTTACTATTAATAAAAAAGATTAAAATTGTTAGAATACTCAAAAAAAATTCACCCTACTAAAATTTTGACATTATGATCTAAAATTATATTTATTTGATCATATTAATATAATAAAATGGGGTAAAAATTAATTTTTTTTATTATTCATCTAAATTCAAATGAATCCATTTTTTGTAAAAGTGTATTACTTAAACATATAAATACTTTACTAAAAATATTGTATATTATTTTCAATATTTTTTCTATTCATGAATACATTTTAATTAATGTATTGAAAATGTATTTATTACTATTTATATTTCCCAGTTCAATGGAAAGATTAAAATATGCATGTTTAAATATCTATATTAATAATATATTTTGGTTTTGTTAAAACTCAATGTCGGGTTTAACACATGCTAACAAAATGTCTCATGTAGTGATAAATTAGCTCAATAAAGTGTGTAATGAAAAATGATAAGGATATTTAATTTATTCATAAATAATATTTCATAAAAACTTATTGTTTTACATTATATCCCATTAAAATGTATTTTTCCCTCCAAATGCTTTACTTTGGAACCAAAAAAATAGGATACATCTTTTTCATTTCATCCTCATGTTCCCCATGTAGTTTCATCATGTCATTTTATTCACCATAAAACACTAAACGGGTGAATTTTATAATTTTAAATAACATTATCCATTCAATCAAGAATCTCTATTACTTATTCCTCATAAGAAATAACATGCAATAGTGGTAATACCACTGAGTTGAGTACATGTTTTAGATCAGGTATATAATTATTTAAGAGTGATGCATAAAATAAATCATGAACTTTAGAGTGTTTTAGTGGCTATTATAAAAGACAAGTTACTATCCTAATATGATCTAATATTTTAATTGGACCAATATATCTGGGGATTAAACTGCCTATCATTCATACATGGAGAAATTTATTGTAATTACATATTATCAACGTCAATTTATAGACTGTGTTGATGATTATTAGAAATGTTTTATGAAAACATTGTTATGTTCATTAATATAGTTAAATAACTCAATTATTATTTTTCATCTCATCATCTTGGTCATATCCCCATATATTTCTTCCTACGACATCATTACAATATGATGGAGTTTTAATATTTTTCCTTACTGTGATTCATATGGATCCATCTGAAAGTTAAACTAAAACTCATTATTACAAGAAAACTAAACATTAGGAAGGATATAATCTCAAGAAACTTTGAAAAACATAATACAAGATCATAGAATATCCTATAGTGTTTGAATTATTCCCTCAAAATATCCAGCTTTCTAGGGATGATATGAAATAGTGAAATAAAATTAAATACTATGAGCATTGTTAAGGATTAAATATCTTTTATGAAAACTCCATAGTTTTATAAAATTAAATTTAATGTTGAACTCTATTCTACTTTACAAAATTCTTAGTGTATATTTTATAAATTTTATCCAATGGGAAATCTTCTCTAATAATGATGATTTGTGCTAAAATTTTATGCGTATCCACTATAACAAATCATTATCTAAAGATAAATTATATGATAAACCATAAAGTTTACCAGTAAAATTAATCATATGTCCCCAGAGTGTAATTAAAATAATCCTCTAATAATAATTTCAATATATATAACACCAATGGGAAGAATTTTAATGAAAAAATATTAAAATATCCATAATGTTGATAAAGAACATCACATAAAACCCCAAAATGGGTGTCAATGAATTTAAAAATATGATCTATCATAAAATAAAAAACCCATAGTGGTATTTATAACACTTATGTTAATATTACCTAGAGTCATAAATGCTTAAAAAAGATAACTTACCCTTTTCACCGTATATAAGATCATATATTATACACAAATGATTCAATTGGAAGCCTGGGTTCAACGTTGTACCAACAAAATATCAAAACATATTTCATTATTCCATTATTCATGTGGTGATATATAATAACATGAAATTTAACTAATGTATAACCAATAAGATTTTCATTGGGAATAATTATACAAAATTAAACAATATTATACCAAATATTGAGGGGAATATTATTATTACCTCATTATAACGATTCTACAAAACTATAATTATTGAATTAGTTTTCCCTTTCTCCACAAAATTAAAATGTTCATTAAATTGATCATCATTATTAACCATTATATTTAGGAACATGTTAGATGACTTCCCAAACTATTTTCAATTGAAAAAATATATTTTGGGAGGTTCATTATGTTGAGATTTATCCTTATTTGCATCATTATTTAACTCCATCCATTCACTTATGCATTCATCCACTTGACGAGCTTCATTTCTACACATTAATCACTTAATAGTTCCATTAATAAAATTTCCTCCATGATTATTCTCACATATTGTGCAGAAATGAAAAATCATCTTCTTTTATATATGATTCATATATTTCACATTTAATTGATTTTTTATCGTCATATAAAATTAATGATATTTATATATTTCTCCAACCACTATCCACCATGATAGCACATCAAAAAACCTATTCAAATATACACATATTAAAAACTCCATTCATATACTTGGATTTATACCATTTGATAAGAGATCAACCGTGCAATCAGGTTGGAAACAAAATTCTATAAGAGTACCTTAGATGTCCTAAAAAACTTCCCTTGTATGTGATATTAGATTAATTATACTTTTACTTCATCTCAATGAACTAGTTCTCCAACATTATAAGAAAGAATATTTGGAAAGTCCATATTGAAAAAACATTCGTATAATCATATTATTACAAGGATTTAATTTCAACCATTTTACTTGTATTATTGATTATATTTAACCATTACTGAATACAACATCCAAATGGTAGACATAGAAAATGACTTTATCATTATCCAAACACATGAGGACGGAAAATATATTTTTAGTGGAACTGATCCATTTCTCAAATCTAGGGGACTTATAGATTAAATAAAAGAATGTGTATATTTCCCCAATAATGACTAAATATAATGTTGTTCCCTAATTTTATCATTTTGGTGTCTTGGATGATTTATAGAATGGGAAGTTTTTTTGAGAAAAGAAATAGGTTTTTGAAATCCCCTTCAAATAAATATTTGTTTATCAGTGGGGAAAGCAATACATATTTCATCACACATAGAACTAACATTGTTCCTTCTGGTTCCAACCATGGAATAAAAAATATTGTAGTTTTAGAAACACTAATCATATTAGAGGAATATATAATCATTAAAAAACCATTAAGTGTTGTTTGAATCATGTTTATTTTATTTTATAACACATTAGGAATATCTTATGTCATTCATAGTAATCATATAATTAAATCATTATTTTTGTTCATTATTATTATATGAATTTCCAAATAATACACATTGGTCATGTAAACTTCGTCTGTATTAATGTCCATTATCATGAAATAGGTGGTGGTTGTGCCCAAAACTATTCACAACTTTGAGGGTCACTAACCCTAGGTACCACTATAGTAGAAACACATCCACTATTCAAATATATACTCAGATTTAGTTTTCCAGCAGCCACATGTTATATCCATTATTAAAATTCCAGGACATTTAAATATACTTTGACTCATTATTAGACTAACCGTTAGATACATTCCTAGAAATAGACATTGAAATTTCAATTGGGATTTTTATAATTATTTGTTATCCTAGTTTCAAATGGAAAAATAATAATTTTCTCTAATACAAATTATAATGAGATATTCATAACATACAACAATATCACATCTTTTTAGATGAATATTTGTTAAATTACAAAAACACATGCATGATGACTATAATAGTTTGGTGCCATTAGAAATATAGAACACAATATTTCAGATTCTAGAAATATTCTCAGTGTCAACAATAAAGATCTTCCCATTATACACTCTTCATTGACATACAAAGCCTAAAACCATTAATCATTACATGGGGAATGGAAACATACTAATGTGTCATATTAGAAATATAGTATTATTAATAAATATAGATATATATTCATAACATGAGCATAAATGTATGAGAACAAAAAAATATATTTATAAACCATACACCACATATCAAAGATCATAAACATGATTCATGGAGTAACTATTTGTAGTTCATAATACTTGAATAGTAATGAAATTATATTACATGATTAATGAGATCATATCATTGGAATACTAAAAAAGACAATCCTAAGACATGAGAATAGAAAATATTTTAGACAAGAAACTATCCAAAACATTCATAATATGTTAGGATTTAGATGACCACTCATGTACCTACATCAATCCTGGGTAACCACTATTTTACACTATTCAACAGGCTTATCCTAAACACTAATGTACCCTTCATTTCGGTCTTGTTCTACCAAACCATGTTCCCACATTTTGTATCATGCGATAACCTCTAATGAACCATCATTTATAGAATTAGTCTAACTACCCAAGTATTCTCTAAGATTGTATAACATTTATCATTACACAATGTATTGTGGGGGGGGGGTAAATTTGTCTCATTACATAATTGAAATTATACTTATGTCTGTCACAATATCATGATACCTTCATAATATAATCACCCATGAAATTAAATAGCTTCCATAAAAATTAAATCATATAATAACATGTATAAAAAAGGAAGTATTGATAATAATTTAATTATATTAATATATAATACCAATGAAAATGAAGTGGGTTTTATAAGAATTTTATTATTTTATAATCTATTTTAGAGAAACTGGTTTCAAAAACATCTTATCATATTAAACCACACATTGAAATAATAAGAATAATATTATTGGTTTTTGTCCCCAGTATTGAATATTTAACACAAATGGATTTCATCAAATATGTAAAATTATTTTCAATGATCATTTCCATCATTTCTTGAGGAAAACAACAATTTTTTAAAATAACCATTTTAAAATAGAAACCCATTTTTAATGACCGTTTATTTGAAAATAACATTTATATATTAAAAAATAATCTTAAAAAATTATATTAAAACATTTCATAAGGAAAATATTATTCATAAATAAAACCATTTCTAAAACATAAATCATTTTCAATGAACATTTCATTTAAAATAACCTTGATTTTTTATAAATGTAGCTTTAAAAATCCTGTCAGGTGTTTATTCAGGAAAAAATGAATTATGCTTTGAAAGTATTTATCCCAAACATAACAATTGGAAAAATATATATTAATTTAAACTACCATTTAATATATAAAATCAAATCTTCAAATAAAATAATTGGAATGATGACATGATGTTTCTTTCATGGAATATATGCAAAATACTAAAATACCTCTCAAATTTTTGGTAAAATATAAATGGGAATTGTATGGAAAATTAGTTGGAAACTCATTACAAAGTATTTTTGTAAACATTAAAAAATGGTAAAATATCTATTTTAAAATTCATATGATTATTATGAAATTTTTTTGAATTGTTTTTTATAAATCATGGTTTTAGAAGAAAACAGTTTTTCGACTGAAGATAGAAATAATGTTAGATTTATTAAGAATATTTTCTCAATTGTTATTTGTATAAATGGTTAAAAAATTGGTACATTTATATAAAATTATAACAAATAACTATAGTTAAATAAAATTTATGAGGTTATTTAGAGATGGATCATTATATTTTATAAATCAAAACATTATCATAAAAAATCTCGATAAAACCCTGTGGTTGTATCATAAAATCCAACAGTTTGGTAAATTTGAATCATAATACCTATGAAAAAAATTATAAAATATTAAAATTAATATTTCATAAAAATAAGGAGATTCATGAAATAAAATTTCAAACCGGTAGTATATACCCTTTATATAAGATACTTGGTTCAGAACCAAAAATATTTCTCAAAGGAGGAAAAATGAGAAAAAAATATCATAGAAATTTGGAATCATTGAAATCATAAACTCAATTATGTATCCTAAATGGATATGAAAATATATATAATATCAAGGATAATTATTATAAATTCTAATCATGGTTTGAATAAAAATCACATAAATGAAACAAGGGGTGAATGTGGTATGTCTTTCACATAAAATAAAAAGTTAGAATGAAATCCTTTATCTTATTCCTTGAAATCCTTCATAAATGATAAAACTACCACATAATAAATATAATTTTATTATAAATATATGATATAATATATATATATATATATATTTCCATATATGATTTTCTTCTATCCTTTTATTACCATTTTATAAAGAATTCATTGTTAGTTTTTTGTTTTAGTTAATAAAAACTTTATTTTTTTGTAGATTTTTAGATTGTTTTTATGGTCTACCTACTTTGGACCTAATTTAGTAATATAATTAATTTAAACTATGATATAATTATCATATTTATTTAGTACATATTTATTTAGAGTATTCAGAATATTTAGTGATAGAAAATGAAATACACAATTCGAGGATAAAGTGGGTCGTATGTATGCTTGAACACTATATCCACACTATAATTAGATTTATAGAAGGTTAGGTAAATGATATATTACTATTATATAATCTTATTTATTTCATAGATATAACATATATTCATTAAATCTATCCCTACTACTTTCTATGTAAATTATGAATTAATCACATCGCTTCATGAGGCGGTAGTCCCATGTACACACGAGCGCTATTATCATATTATAATAAAAAAATACCGAATGAAGATATTTGTGATATAATAATTAAAAAAGAGTAAGTATATCATATATAAATAATAATTCCATAATTATTTCCCATTATGATTGCTGGATACATAAAAATGAATGAAAAAGAATTGTGAGGCAGTAATCTTCTATACATAAGAATGAGGATTCTGTTACCCAATTGGTCAAAGTGGAGATTGGTGTAATTCAATAATTTAATATAAAAATATCTTAGTATATGGTACTTGATGAGGTTATTATATCATCCTGGTATAATAATTAACAAAGGAGGGGAAGAAACAAGAAAAACATATCCTTGAGGAACATTTACTATTTTTTGGGTAACCCCATTAATATTGAACCAAAATAATTTCTAGGATGGATTTATATCAAAAATAATGATTATATAATGAGATATTGGAATTTCTAATGTTTTTGTGTCAGTTATTTCCTAATACAAAAGGGTTTGAAGGTCTGAGTACGAGAGCTGAATGGTAGACATTTTCTATGTGATGTAACTGGAACACTTGTAATTAATAGTAATGATTGAATTTCAGACTTTTTCTATACGTTCCATAATGATCAAAAATGTATAATTCTAGTTCTTAGAAAGAATAATGTAAATATATTGACAATAAATGGGTTTTTCAAAAGTTTTGGTACATTTTTTTACCCTTATCATTCAATTGTAACCCCCTTATAACACATTTTTACCTAAAAAAGTGTAAAAAATATATAAATATTTTATATTAATAATGGAATTTTTTTTACATTCTATTACTATTTTATATCACATATTATCCCTGATTTATGTCATGATATTATTGGGGTTTGCATCAGGATACTTTTGGAGAAAGGTTTAAAATGTTTTAAAATAATTGGATATGCATGGTTGTCGCACAGTTTTACCAAACCATTTCCCCACCCAATGTGATCCATGAAAACCCAAATAGTGGGGATTTCATATTTGGGGAATTTTTAGAAAAAACATGATAACAATATGTATAATATGTTCACTCTTTTAGAGGGGCACATGGTAAGGGTCCAATGTTAGATAGATTGCGTTTCCTAGCATAGTGAACCATGAGAACAATGTTCGTTATTTATGAAATGTTTTAAAAAATATGAAACCCCAATTACTTCAAATACTCAACATTAACTAGGGATTGGATGAATTTTAAGAACGTTATAGATTATAATAACCTTTTCTTGGATCCTCTAAACCCCCTTACATGGTGGATATAATATTGGAGGATTTCTTTTGACTCCTCTCCATTAATAGATCTTCTAATATTACATATCTCACACTATTTCACATTCATTCATTGGGTTTATTTCATAATCATGTTGTGGAAGGAACTAAAATACTTCTCTTTGGATATTGAATCATTTTTTAATTACATGATAATTTTTTCAACATTATTAATTTCAAATTCCATACGTGGATGTTGTGATACGTGATTCCTTGATAAATGTTGGTGGATCTATTTAGATTTTCCATGTTAAGATCCATTGATTTTCATAATGTAAATTACATTAAATTATTATTAATTAAGAAAAAATAACCAAATTTTGAATGTGGAATTGAATTTATTCAGTATGAATTTTGGGGGAAAACCTCCAATTCCAATGGAATTTAAAATTGGGGAGTGATTTGGAATTGATGGAATTTTTTATGTTTATTTTTATAGAAATTGAATACAATTATTTGAAAGAAACCCAGTATGGAAATTATCTTTAAAGGGATTGGATTTATTAGAAAACACATAGTTTGGATTTCAAATTGAAATTTAATTATTGAAATAGGACATAGATTGTATTTTAAACATTTTTGAAAACATTTCCACATTACTGTTAGATTGATTAAGAAAAAATGAACATGGTTATTTAGTCAATTATTTGTGACAAACATGATCATATGGGAATACCCTAACAACATATTAACCCTTTAAAACTCTAAAAAACATAGTTTGGAAGTTCTTATACCTAGTGGGATATTGATGATTCCTCGGTGGATAATGTCTAAGGGATGTGTGAGCACATTACTACAATCACCGATATGATATGTTTAAGTATACCAATCATTGGAAGTATCATATTATAGAGTATATAACTAGGTAACTTGTTTTTCTTACACTGATCAAAATTCACCTAATTAGAAAAAAACATTACTCATGCCTAATAGTTTATACACACAATTTCATAAAAGAGGGTTCAATAAGAATTTCTTTTAAAGGCTTCCATCTTTTGAAATGAAAATAAATATTATTATTTAAATATGTTATTATAATTCATAACTTTTTATTTTAAATTTGAATAATAATTTGAGTAATTCATTATGGCATATTAGATGTGAGGCTTTCAAAGACCCTCCTAGGATTTTAGCTCACACAAAAAGTTTTCCTACGTGAATTTGAATATTTACTTGTTCATTGATCAGGCTAAAGTAAAGTGAAACTTTATGTTTTTAGATTTTATTGATATTTTTGGATTTTGAGTACTATTTATGTTGGGTCTTGGGTTGTTTATCTTGTTATTCTGGTACATTGGTGATGTATTTTTTGGGTTTTTATTACAAATTTTTCTTTTGGAAGTGTCTCAATAGAGAGTTTTATGTGAGTATTATTATATGTATCTTTTTAACCAACTATTTATATAGAATACCCCTTCTTAGTTTTATATTAAATGATGCATGATACTTATCTCTAACACATATGGATTTGGAACACCCATTTGTCTATGTCAGTATAAACTTGTGTATAAACATACCAGGATATCTGTGCTCATTCATGAATTAATAAAGCGTACCTAATTAGATAATATAAATTAAGATGATTCAAAATATAGAGTTTAATTTTCCAATTTATAATCACAAATTTGAAAAAATAAAATTTAAAAAATAATTCCATGGATGTGATGAGATAGTTGATTTTTTAAGAGACAATATTCAAATGTTTTTAATGTTTTTATATCCAAATTAAATATTTTATATTTTAAAATGTCCTATATATGATAAATGGTTATATGATTGAACTATTTTTTTGTTGAAAAAAATTTAAAATATATTTTTCTTAATTAATTTATATGAAAATGAATCTCTCAATTAAAAATCAATATTTTTTTCTTTTATTAAGAAATATTATACTTTTTAGAAAAATCCAAAAAATACACCATAAGCTAATTTTGATATAATTATCTCAGAAAAGAATTTTTATTTTAAAAAATTGTTTTTTTAAAATTGTCATAAAATAATTTTTATTATTATTCACATAAATAAAAAAAATCAATTTTTGGGAAAATAATATTTTTGAATCATATAAAGACATTATCAATGATTGGGTAAATTATCACAGTTATGTTTTTATTATACAAAACCATTATTATTAACATTTTAAAAATGAATTTTCTATTATTTATATAGATATGATCAATATATGGGCTATAGAGGTCATGTTTAATTAACAATATTAATAACGTCTCACGGTTTTGCTAAATTTTAGGTTTGTTTGTAATACAAAAAAACATAGTTTTGTGTATAGCACACAATTAACTTTATGTTGTCTATAACATAATAAATCAATGAAATTTTATTATTCTAAAATAAAAATTCATAAAAACTCGGTGTATTATATTCCGTGGTAATGATATATCATAGAAAACATTCAGGGGTAGGTATGAACATTATAAATATCTTCTAAATCCATTTTGTTTGACTAAGTATCCTAATTATTTTAATAAAATAAAAATTTTATTCTATTAGTATATTGATTAATTTTTCGTATTGTTTGTGGAAGAGTTTTCCACTTTTTTGACATCTATGTGTGAGAATGAGAACCACCTAAATATAGTTTTTCATTTCTAGAAGAATAAAAAACTTTGTGGAATGATTTTAAAATGAAATTTATGGATCCCAGAAGTAACATTTGTGTGTAACATGACTTTAAAACATGGATTATTAGTTCATCATGAAAAGGTATATGATTCCTTATTATGGAGGGATCCATATAATGTATTTGAGTTTTGGATCTTCCATGGCCTCTATAGATACTTTCCATTTTTTGCCAATGGTATCTTAAATTCGGAACCACCATTGACATCCCTTATGAGAAAACAGGTAAAATTCACATTGGATGATAATTTTATTTCGTATTTTGATAATTTAATATAACTAAGACATAATTTATTATTATATACATAAATGAGCCTGATAAGGGTTAATTTAATATTGTGATTCTTCACGTGATGGTATGGGATGCATGCTTGTGCATGAAGATCATGTGGCTACCTCGACTATTTTCATCATTGTCCCTATTCGAATAATTATTTCACTCATTATTTATATTGTAATTAATTTATTCATGTAAAAAGATGTTGTGGAAATATCATTATGAAGATAGACTCAGAGCATTTTCAAATAATTATACTAGGTGTTATATCATTTTTCATATGGAATTCAATATCATATAATGGATTTGAATGTAATACCATTAAAAATTTATTTTTAACATAACATATACCATAAAAGGGTAATTTCATCACAAAAAAATCAACAATAATATACCATCATATACTAAGTTAGAATCGATGGATGAGTGGCACATGATAATACTCATTACATAGTTACACTGGGTCGCTTAGGATTATGTATTGGGTATTTCATTAAAATTACATATGTTATCATTATCACACCATTAGTTTATTATGAAGGGTTAGAAGTATGACGATGAATTAAGGGGTATTCAAGAACCCTCTATTATGGAAAGAACATTTCTAGTTGGTCCTATCTATTAGAATGTATTTTATTCTTTTCATATCTATTTTTAATCCAAGAATCTTTTAAAAGAATATTTTTTACCATAGATACTCATGTTACATTTTTCAAAAAACACTAAAAATGTATTGTGATGGGAAATGGAATTTCTAATGATCATTTATGAATAACGAAATTATAGATTATGTGTTCTATTAGTACACCTTCAATAAGATTATGATATAGAATCTAAAACCTTATTGTCTACAACAACCACTTCTGGTGATATTTTGGAAATGGGATAAGATACCAATTTACATTTTATTGGATTATTGTGGAATCCAATAAGAAATAATGTTTTCTAGGTGGTGATTTATTGGCTGATTAAATCATCTCATTTTAACCCAATAAAATATTCCAATGTGGTTGATGATCTAGGTAATTTTTATGTGTTGGATTTTTACAGTATACATGTCATTACCTATGTCATTTTTTATATGTAGACCCCAAGAATACCTTACATTTACCAAAAAGTATTCATTCCCTTATGAGCAGTCATGTATGGTTGAGTAAACCATACCATCCACATAAGGGTTGTCAAATTTATAATATTATTTATTTACTAGATAATATATACTATTGTTATTCCTTGTATTCCAGTGCTCCTTTGGATACCCATCTGGGATAGGTTGATTTTTCTTATAACAAAAGTAATCAATCCTCAATTATAATGGCTCCCACATAATAATTTTACTGTTTCCTATGCATATCACTATTTTATTATAAGGAGGTGGGTGAGGCCTGTGTTGTGGTATTCAGCCTCATTTAGGAGACATCAGTGAGGATTCATGATATACATAGTTATATTGTTGATATTATGACCCTAGGAAATCACTTTAATGTCATTGATTCAATACTTTTGATTTTTCCAATCATGACTCGGTTTTCTTGATGTTTCCTCATCAGTTGGATCATTGTCATCTTTGAAAATTGGGGCAGTTTCCTCACAAATATGTTTGGCGATTTTAGTTCATTATGTGACTTCGGAGGAATGCATATAAGTTATAATTTCTATCATATTTGATAGGTTTCCATTATGTTTTTTATACATCTTAACTCTGAAAGAACCATACTCATCCCTATCATGATCAATACCGGGAAGAGATAAATTTTGAGTTAGATGGTTTGTTTTACATAAAATTATGAATATAGTTGATTCATATGTATAAGTCTTATGTGGTATTTTTATCAAATTTGTCAAAGAGTTGTATAGAAACATACAAGATTATCAAATGACTTGGGAGCCCAAATCATTAGTTAGGGTGAAATAGATTTCCACGTTTTCAGAAAAACATTCTTCCACATAACTTATTCGGGATGTATGCTTAGATATTATAACATCATAAATAAAAATAAATACTCTTTTTATGTTTATTATTTTATTTTCAGGTATAGACATATTATTGTTTTTTAGGGTTTGAGTTAGATATTTTATACAAGACCAATTCAAAATATAAATGTTTATTTTATGGCCTAAATGTTTCATTGGAAATGTGTTGTGAAATTAGTAATTGAATATGAATATTTGAGTACATAAAATCATTTTTACACTATAAATTTATTTTATTCCAGAAGAACCTCATTTTGAACCTAAAATAATTGAAAATGTTAAATTTAATTTGAGATAATATTTTTTATGCACATATGTGTTATAGCTTATTTATAACATAAAAGATGAGTTTACACTATAAATCCTTCTTCCCAAAAGGTTGATGTCAAGTTTCAGGTATTATTTTTCTTATTCTATCTCAAAAACCAATCACAATCAGTCCTAGTGTTTATATACTCAATTTTGTTAGTGTTTACTCAATCAATGTACCTCCTATCAATGTTTTTCCTCCATGGATATTCTGTAACATTATCTTTTAAATAGTCCTTTAATCTTAATTATTACCTTTGGTCATGGCTTTGGTTTAGTGTTTCATTTTGGATTCTTCATCCATATGGTGAATTTTATTATAATTTTTTTCGATTTGTTGTGTGATATTCCTGTAAGGGATGATCCTTTGTTTGTTATGGTTATCCCATGTTTTTGTTATTTGAGTTATGTTATGTATTAAACCCAATGTTGGACGTTTTTTATTTTGTTAATATGATTCTATGATGATATAATCGATTCTAGGCGAACTCTTGTAATCCTTTCATTCCATCCAGTGTTGGTGGATCCCATCATGGGTGTATGAAACCAAATATTGAGGAAAGTGGTTCCATATATATCCTATGGTGGGAGAACTATATTGATAATGATTTATAATTTTATAAATACATGTATCTCCATGTTTTATTTGTGTTCATAAATAGAATTCAATAAAATATTATTTTTCTCTTAATTGTGGATGACAGAAAATTGGGTTTTTAAATCATAGAAAGTTGTTTGTGAAATGGTTTTTCAATTCTTGTTGGGGTGGAAAATAGTTTTGTGAATATTTTTGTGAACATTATAAAAATTTGAATAGATCTAATAAATGTAACTCATTTTATGACATAGGTAGTTAGGAGGTAGAATTATCTTTGGTGACATCGTCGACTATACTTTTGGGTTGTTCACTAATCATGTGTTCCTAACATCCCTAGGCAAATTATTTTTGGTGATCAATTGACATTAGGGGGAGATTTCATATATTGTTCATCTACACATTATCCCTATGTTATAAGTAATTGATTGCACACTAGACATTTATTTGGGTATTATTAGTCTTCAAACTAGACATGATGAGATTGTTGGAAAAATTAATATTATTTTTTATATTTTTCTTATATTCATTATTTTCATATTATTATAGAAAATAAGTTTAAAAATTATTTTAATCTATCTTGATTTAGATCTGTGGAAAAAAGGGAAATATTTTCAATGATTATTATAATATTTTTTTATTTCTTGTCATGAAACTTTTTATTTGAAATGATTATGTTTGTGTTATCTTTAAAGATACTTGATATAGAAGGCCCATGTAGGACCCATCTCATAATTTTTAGAACACACTGATCTGAATGTGTCTTGACCAGTTTATGTATTTTTTTGTTGGGAATCGAAAGGTGATGTAATGAATCATCCAAGATTCTATCAGATGTTTGTTGGTAGCTAGTGGTGAGATTCGAGGACATTTCCCACATTTCACATTTAGTATAAATATTATATTTTTATTATTCTTATCTCCAGACATGTACCACAGAGATTGGATATACTGGTTTTTTGTTACATTGAATTTATTTATTTGAACTATGGAATATATATTTGTTGTTATTCTATAACTTTTTATTTTTGTGAAATATATTTATTCCGCATTATCTTCATAATAATGGTTTAAATCCATCCCTCTTGTTGTTATTAATACTTGGTCGATAGTGTCCAATTTTTGGGGATTCATATATCCATTTGGGTATGTGGTAGATCAAGTGTGATGATAGTTTTTCAGTGTATGTTGGGTAGGTTTGATATATTTTATGACACTCCATTGTGACTAATTATATAATGGTTTGGTTGAATAATCATTTCATATATAATTTTACAATCCTTTTTGGTGAATATTCAATTACTCTCAAAACAATAAACAACCATGAAAAAAAATAGATTATTATATTTTTAGAATATATACATAAAAATATAATTATATAAATGATCATCAAAATCATAAAAAATGTTCTTCGCACATTAGAGGATACCTAAACATTCCCCACTTAAAAATTTTCTAAATAACATGGCGAAAGGAATCATAATACGGGGTGAACTTAGATCAATCCTATGGGTAAATAAAGAATATATCATCCAATGATCATATTTAATAATAACATGCATATAATGGTATAAAAAATGTTCTTAAAATCTAAATATTACACCAAGTAACTCACATATCATAATCACAGAATAATTCATCACTAGTTCATGAGACATGAGTCATAAATGGGTTAATTACCATGATCCATGTGATCATATCATTAAAATGAGAACATTTTCAAAAAAGAAACATAAATAAATTCTCAAATTCATAATCAAAGAGGTTATATGTCAAGACTACCATATAATATATTCATCACATTTTAGGCATATATTAAACACCATTTTAGTTTTTTTAGACTTGGGAAAACCACACGTGTACCTTATTTTGGGATGTGGATAATAGCATGTATACCCTTTGATCTCATAAAAGATTTATCATTACCCAATGAATTATGTGGAAATAATAGATAAAACGATCACATAGTCTTTCCCCATTCATATTTATTCCAAAATATCAAGAAAATAATTATAATTTCTTCATTGATTATCCCTAGGAAGGAGTATGTTATTCAATAAAATTTTGGCATCATTATAATTAACCATAAATTATAATAATTATCATTTTAACATTTAATTATATTCGAAATAAATTATAAGATTCATTAAAATATTTTTTATAGATCAATATAACAATACAAGACCAATAGATCATTTTTTGAGGAAATTTCCTTTTCTATTTTGAAATGAATTATTTAAAATAATAATAATTTCTGCAATATTATCCAAAAATTATTTCCAATAAACATGGAATCATAAAATTTGACTTTGAAAACAATTAGTATCCATAATGTAGGAAAATGTCACGGTGTGGTATACATTACAACATATATATTGTGAACACCATCGGTTAAAAGTATGTCATTCCAAAAAATGATAATAATATTTTTTTCCATTTGAATAATGTTATGTAGGGAGAGAATTAAATTTTATACAACATTAGAGAATAGTAAACACAATATTTATACCCTTTTATAAAACATGGATATCGAGGATAAAAAATTCTCTAAAAAACATATAAAAACATTAGTTTCTTAAATTATTTTCTATAATATTTATTACATTGATGGATAAAAAAACCGAAACATCTAATTATAAAAAATTAAAAATGAAGAATATTTTATTTTATATTTATTATATTTAATATATATCACTACATCATCATAAATTTTAGTATAAATACTCCTTGTATTAGTAATATTATAATATAAAACCCATACCTCAAACTTGAAATGCATTGTAAGGTCTCAAAACACTATTATAAAAAATTAAATTTATTGTAAATAAATTTTGGGAAAATATCCATACATAAAAAAAATCATGGAATAATTTTAACATCTTATCTCATTTTCTTTAATTATCTTTATTAACATCATTATTTCTGTGCTTAACTTTTTCTTTTTTATGTATTTCTCTATTCAAATATTATGGAACTTGAATCTTGATCATGGATACTAAACCAATTTAATGATAATCCCGTAATTTACTCCCTATTAATATATAATATCACATATATTAAAATTCCATGATCATTCATGTCAAAATTATTACAACATCACCCATGAATGATGTAAAACTGACCTAATCAAATTATTGTTATAATGAGAAATTAAGTAAGAATATGTTAATCTATAATAATCATATACAAGTTACTGAATCTCGTTTCCATCATGATTGTTATATATATTTTATATATTAAAAACTATATACATCAATAAAATATAGATACTGGGAGTGAAATATATAACTCATGGACGTAGTGGTATATAAATTTTCATAAATGATACTTCCAGTTGATTAAGAGAATGTTAAACTGATAGTTGATAATATTATTTTATTAACATTTCATTACAATATAATAAATTTCTTATTTATCAATCAAATCCATCATTATATTCTCCCATGAGATGTGGTGATGGAAAATTAATCACATCTCTCTGTGGAGGCCGTATATTACTTATACACATTAGTAATATAATGATTTATCTATCGGTGGATAGGAGGTGAAAAATTTCAATCCCATTATATAATAAAATATAAAATTATTTTTGATAATACATTATTTATTTTAGGATTGTCAAAAAAAATTTAGAATAATTCTCTTATGAAATAAACATCGAAAGGGTTGGGGGATATGGTTACCTCTCCTTTAAGTGGTCTCTTTTTTATTTCAACTTAATCCTTCAAAGATTATTTTACAGCTTTACAAGAAACTATCATACATTGTAAGATATTATATGACTATTTTTTTGGAAATACAATGAATACCATGTTGGATCAATGTTTGTGAATAAATGTGGGGAAGATGATCCCACCTATAAGTGAGTGGAGGGGCACAAATGAAATAACATAAATGAATTAAATAATATAATTTCATTTTATTGTTAACGTGCAACCAAATGGATAGTATGTTAATGATAAGATAATAAAAAATTTAAATATATTCAGAAAATAATATTTATCAATGTTTATCTCATGATTTTATTTTATATCTTAGACTAACCATTGATAAATCTTTCAAACATTAACCATGGTAACAAATTTTTAGTGTTCGTACTATTACTTCTGAAAAATTGAAATTTTCATCTTTACTAAATTAAATATTTATTCTTTAAATTATGAAAACCAAATCTAAAAATTTAATTTATAATATTGTTATCAATTATCATTATTATAAATCTTTTAAATTCAATGAAAATTGATTTTTGATAATTTAATTTTCTGGAATAAAACTAAATTTAATTTCTACGTATGCACTGTAAATACTATTTTATGAATTTTAACACATTTTATATAATATAAAATCTTTATATATCATAATAATAAATATTTTTAATTATTTATTTAATTTATTATCATAATAATATTATTGGGAACATTAAAACAGTTTTCTGAAAAATTACTATTTTTACCTTCAAGTTATTTTATCTTCACTAATAATGATTTAATAACTACTGTTTGATTAATTTTTAATTGGAAAATATTTCTATTAATAAAAAATTATTCTCTGTAGAATATGAATTTAATTTACTAGAAGTAATCAATACATTGGAATTAATAAAATATTTCTATATATAATATATATTGTTGTTAAACGTATTCATACCCTCAAATAGATTGACAAGGTTATAAATATTATCATATAATGTGGATCATTTAGATTAAAATTTTATTGTGAAAATAAAATAAATTTCCAAAAATTTATTTTAGGTAATTCATATAAAATATCAAGTTGTTACATTTTAGCCATTAAAATTTATTTATCCTTCAATCTTATTTCACTCTGATACAGTCACTTGAGGATACTTAGACCTCCTCACATTCTTGGGTTCGATTGATGATTCCTTGAATATTTGATTACTCTATATAAAATTCACCTAGATTGTATCTTTATTCTATTGAACATTATATATATGATCAATGAATTATTCCATTTTTTCATTGGAATGGTCTTGCTACAACGATATATCCTATGCGTTTAGAAAAAAAGATGGATCGAGTATGTAATTACTCAAAGGAGATATATTGAAATAATCATGATCATTAGAAATGATGGTATAAGTGCTATAAGATCTTATGTTGTCCTTACCCAATCGCATGTCTTGATGGTTTCATTATATCTAGTGCTCAGAATTCAATTATTTATGTAACACTTAATATTCTTTCATGTAGAAAATAATATGAACAACTAATCAATATCATTAAATTCTGTATTTCACTAATGATTATAACTAATACTCTTTTATCTACATTTAGATTCTAGGATATTATGTTTAACTACAATAACATTGTATTTATTTTCATCATTTATCTGATTTTCCAATATAATTTCTTACCAAAATTAATTCCAACAAAATAGAATTCTTCACCATACTCCTTAAATTCATTCTAAAATATAAATCCAAATTATTTTGTGAAATACATTATTCCTTGATAATTTTAAACGTGTAAGGTATTGATCCAAACATTCTTTTAAATATATATTATAAGATCTCAAAATACCATCTTGGTATTACTTGGACCCCAGAGATTAACCATATTTCAAATGATGATATGTATTACTTACATTGAACATGGTATCCTAATTTTGTTAATGTCTTCACAGAATATTGAGGTAATCCTATTATCTTAATCAAATATAATAGTATTTGGTAATCCATGAAACCATACAGCTTTCATGATGAAGATATCCGAAGGACGGTAAAGAGGTTAATCTTTTCTAATAAAAATGAAATGTTCAAGATTCACATGGTTATACACAACAAAACAAATAGAATTATTCAATTTAGAATTCATGGGTGTTATTATAATGAGATCCATGGGAATAGTTTCTAATTTACATAAATTTTTATGTAATGGTTCTAACATCCCTATAGATATAATCTAATCAACCTTAAATTCCTGGCATTTAATAAAACATAATACCCACACTGTAATATATATATTCTAGTTTCCACCTAAAATTAATTTTTTAGATCTCTATAAGACTTAAAAATTAAAGGATGCATAGAGAATGATGAGATATTATCATCTTATAATAGATCTATCATGTATCATATTAACCAGAACAAAATTCGAACCTAATCCACTTAATTTATTCTAAATTATGAACGAACTAAAAAATATTAATGACCTTCTTTTAGAAAATTGTATTCTCCTTAAACATATATTTAATCACAATATGGATTGATTGATGGCCACCCTTTTGAAAAAATTAATTTTTATCCCCTAATGTAATTACTTTAGTGTCCATATTTTATATTACCAATATTGGATATTATTTGATCCTTATCAGATATATGTGTGTATGATCCTTTCGAATAAATTTATCATTCACCTTTCTTTCATTTGTAGACTTCGAATGATATTAGAAGTCAAAAACATTAATCCAATACAACAATATTATCTGGATCATATTTAATAATTTATTTCTAAATTTAAACTTCAAAATTTTATGATCATTATATATAAAACACATTTCACTATGTAGAAAATTTATCTATATTAATTATTGAAAATGTACCTATAAAATCATTAAATTTTGAGATAGGTAATTTTACTCAAGAATAATAAATAATTGTGTGACATAAGATATCACCATATATTTTTTCATAAAAACACAACCCAAACTATTCTTTAATGGATCAATACAAATCAAAACCCACGCTCTACTATAGGTTAGTGTGAGAATAGGTGTACAAACCAACCTTCTTTTTAGTTCTATGAAAATTAACTCACATTCACTAGTGTAAATGAATTGTATTTTCAATTGAGTTATCCTATGAAGAATATTATAAAACCATGAATAAAAATTCAAAATTAATTTATAATAACTACCTAATCCAAGAAATCAATGATTCTTAGTCACAATGGTGTGTATTGTATAATTTTCAAAAACATACATATTATAAGGATCTGCTGATAAACACTTAATTTTTATTATACATCCCATAAAATGATATGTTCATTTGTAAAAGTTTATAGTTGTTAAATTGTTTATACAATGTATACATTCAAAGGTTCTTAATTAAAATCCCCAATTTATCTTCCTCATTTTCCTATCTCTTTTATATATAGTAATATAATATATATATCCTATATAAATCTCATCATGATAGTCTGTAAACACTATATTCATGATATATATATATATGGTGGAGGAATTAGTAATAGAAAATTAAGTAATGATAAATCCATAGTTTCTATACATTGTATAGATGAATTTCTCAGCTACATCATACATTCTAACATTTAGCTATTGACATCGGCAATGATTATCGAGAATGGAAAAAATATTTTATTCATTTATATCAGTTAAAAAAATCAACGATATAGGGTTGATGATACTTTTTTTTAATATATATTTTTTATAATATCTAATAATGAAATCCATGATGAATTTACCTCCAAAATGACTTTTTTCTTATTTTCAAACTACTTTTAAAAAGGAATGTGGTAACCCACACAATCAAACCATCCCATTAAAAACCAACACCCAAATTGGTAAAGAATAATTCAAATTTTAAAAGGTTAAATAAAATTTAATATTTCGAAACGGAATGACCATGGCACATGTTGATCGAGCCTCGAGCCCATCACACTCACAAAGAAACAACACGTCACCACCTCGAATGGATCTCCTAAAAACACTACCTGGAATCCATTACTTTTGATATGCATTAATGTTTAACATAACATGCACGTTTAATTATTCAGATATCAATTTTCAAATACCACCTCAGTTTTCTGAATATTCTAATCCACGCGCGAGTTAGGAACCTCAAGCCCCAAGCCAAATATATCGTCCCTCCCATCCTGTAAGAACATAGTGATTGACATGAACGCAAACCAACATAGGCTCTTCAAGAGTGGAAAAATCAGTATACCGATGAAATATTAGAGAAATTAATAAGAACCCACAAACCATAAAGAACAGTCACACCACCATCTTTATCAGAAATTGAAGCAGAAAAAATGAATAACTGTCACCAAATGAACTAGAAGAAAGGTTGAAAACCACTACAAGTCATGCCTCCTAGAACACCCAACCGACCCCAAAAACACATCCCATATCCTCATAAGAAAGAATATCACTCACCCGACCTGGGATATAGAAATAGACCACAAAGCTAGAGTAGAGTAAGGGCTTAGAGGGATTCCAAAGAGATCCACGATGAAGTCAGTACTGGAAACCCCCCAGAAAACAGATTTTTCGAACCTGCACAACTGAAATAGAATAATTATCCATTGAAAATACATCAAATGATGGTAGCATATGTTTTCCAAAATAAGAAAACATCCCAAAAAATAATACACCTTGAATCAGACAGTAAAAAAAAGAAATAGAACAGGAGAAATGGAAATTCAAAAGGAGGTGAAAGAAAGAAAACTGAGATTGTTGCTATATCCAGAAACAAAGTGGTGGGAAATCAAAATACTGGAAGGAGAAGAAGAATGATGTGAAAATTAGGAAAACCTTAGTCAAACGAAGGATAGAGATCAAACTGGGAAAGGTGAAATATGATCTAAAATTAGGATGTAGGAAATCATGATTTGGGGAAGCGAGATGAATGGTCCCTCCATAGCCGGTGGGAAAATAGGTTTTCCCTTGGGTGTTTCACTAGGGTGAACCAATTACTTATCATTTTTCTCATGTACGATGTTCATTAAATCATGGGATTCAATTAAGTCTGTACTATATGTAGTCTTTGAAGTATTTGAACAACCTTGTATGGGATCTACTAAAAACTATGCATTGCCACTTAGGGGAAGACTAGAAAATAATTTTGGAAATATGTAAACATTTTCTTAAAAAATATGAAGATATCTAATGTATATTTTGGGCACAAAAATTTTGAAAATAACACCCATTATTATTTTGAATCAAAACCCAAAAAATTTACATTAAATGTTAGTATTAATACATTATTTTATAAAAATCATATGTTGATTTAGGATATAAATTTTTTTCTATATTCACTTAATTTATTTATAATAAATTTAGATATTTATAATAAAATAAAAAAATCATGTGAAATTCCAAAAAATGATGAACAATAAAAGTTTCATATATAAAATTCTTATAATTGTCATGATGACACCACAAAATGTATAGTAGAGGAAAAGTGTCTCATTATTGTCAAGATCCAATTTAGTTATAGAAAATGAATAGACCATTCCTTAGAATATGTGTGTGATATTGTGTAAGGGATTTGACTTAGATTATTACCATAACCCCATATATAGGGAAAGGTAATATAAATGGTACCATATAATATTTTTTTCCCACTCAATCTTACTCTTTATTTTTCCTCTGAAATAGATTTCTTTTTTACCAACTTTTCAACACATAAAAAATGCTTCCATTCCATTGAAAATTTCCTTAGATTCTTATTCATACATTAATTATATCTTGGAAGTTAAATCATAATCCCCCCTGTTGTTTTTATCACTATAAATGTCATGAAACATTATTTTTCATTAATTTTTTGATTTAGAAAACTCAATCACGTTAAGGTTTTTAATAATAAATAGAGATATATGATTTGAAGAAAATAAAAAGATATTAAATTGCAACAAATAAATCATTTTAGACACATGAATATGGTTGTTAAATTGGTCAGCAATTCATTATTCACATGATTTATAAAATATGTTTCCATTGACTAAACCGTAATGTCATATTTCTAACGTCAATATATAATAATAATAAAAATGATTAATGGTATAATTAGTAAAACTCTTATGTAGGAAGTGTAAATTATGAAAAAATTATTTTAATATATAACTCCTTAAGGTTACCTTTGGTCATTCATGGTAATTATTAATTCAAATCCTCTATAAAATTTCACAAAAAAAATTGTATTAACATATGAATATCCATCAGTAGTGTCTGGTCGGGTGTTAATTGTTAATCAAACTCAACATGCACAGGTGATGATCATGTTAACATCCAATATTTATTATTTAGTGTTTCCCCCTACATATATATTTTCTACAATTGTATCAACAATTGATTATATTGAGTGGGATATACATTCTTGGAAAAGGCCAGTCTTTTCATTACTATAAAATAGGATCTTATCTTAAACAATGAAATATCCCTTAGGCGGTCACAAATGTTTTCTTATCCTGATGTCATAAAATTTCTAAAAATATATATTATTCTAAATAATAAAACCGAAACATTACATATATTCATATAATATAATTTTAGATGAATATTTAATAAATATCACAATAATACTAAACCCAAAACCAAAACATTTTAGTGTCATTTGAGATAACATACATAACCATATTATTTTATTAATGATATTCAACATATCCCGTGATATTATTCTCCCAATATACACTTATAAGACTTACCCTACTTAAAACCATTGATCATTAATTTGGTAAATGAAACATAAGAAAAGGTGATCTGACATGATTAATAAATTTAAACACTTATGATATCATTTACTGTTTATATGGAATTAAAGCATCATCATAAGGATGTGAGAATATATGATTAATATTAAAATTTCACATAAAATATTTTATTGATCCTTATAATGGAAGAAATTTTTTAGTTAATAATACATTATTTATAAATGAATCATTGATCATGATCCATGAAAAAAACATCATATTAAAAATAACATTTTCTTATGATTTATATAAAATGTATTTCATAATCACAATCATAAAACTCATATGTCAAGGAATTCCAGCAAGGCAATTATAACATGTTTTAATTTGTCTAAGAAACCATGTAACTCATTCATGGTATGGATAACCACCCTTGTTCCCTCTTATAGACTTGGGATAGCCCACAATGTACCATTTAATCTCATAAAAAATTAATAACCACCCAATTTACTGAAAGAACATAAAAATATTGTCATTACATAATCTAAATATAATCATTTAAATATATAATGTTCATGGAAATATTAATCATACCTTCACAAAATAACCCTTGGAAATGAAAGTATCCTTCATGATGATTTTGACAACAGAATCAATAACCATCAAGAGAAATAATAATGATTTTAAAATTTGATCATATCCAAAGTAATGCATAAAAACATAAAAAGGATGTTTTTTATTTCAACACTCTAAAAGATAATCTATGAATTCCTTGACGAAGATATGAATTTATTATTGAAATTTATTATTTAAATTAAAAAACATGAAAATTTGAATAAAAAATTACTTTTATACAGACCATGGAAAATTATATTATACTCCATGATGAATGAATTACTCATGACATCATGTGATGTTATTTATGTGCAACGCATTAAAATGAATATTTTTTCGAAATATATGTTAAAATGTACATCAAGATTAATGAAATGATAATTTTAATTCTTTTTATAGAAATTAAAATATGGTTAGAAAAAAAATTTAATCAATCATTAATAAATAGTGAAAAAATTCTATGAAATGTTTTAGAAAACAGGTATATGGACGTAAAGAATCCAAATTGAAGAGAGAAATAAATTAACTTTTTCATAAAATATGTTATTTAAATCATTAAATTACCTAAAGAGTGAAACAAATATGAAAAAAGGTAATAAAGAGAATTAAATATAGGAGAATTATATACCTTTAAATTACGAGAGATATATCATTTAATTTAATCATTGATAATTTATGAATAAAGAATCAACATTGTAACATCTCCTGATATGTAACACCCTCATGTGGTCCAATGAATATGGTTAATGGACATGAAGACCACTTCCCCATATTTCAAGGTGTTCTGGATTGCAGCAAGGGTGGAAAATAATATAATAGGGATACTATACCCTATGTATAGAGATACACTACAATAGAAAAATTCTATAAAATACTATATTAATGGAAATAGAAGAAACAATAATACATATAACTTGAATGTAAATAAATAACCAATAAAGAAAATAATAGTGATTGGTTTAATGACTAGTCTATATTTTTTAAAATGTTGGACTAAATGTAATACAAATAAAAGTACAAGATGAAAAAATAAACTCAAATGACCATGGTCCTTGAACCCACATTTATCTCCTCTTTACAATAAACAAATCCAACAAGACAGAATTAAATACATTGTCCATTTCTATTATCCCAACTAAAATCCATGAAATATGATTTGGTACCAAATAATGACCTGGTTAGGGTATGAGTAAAACTCGGTTGGTGAACATAGTTTTTTCAAGAAAAATAATAGTGCTAAATAATTCTATTTGACCAAGAGATTGACTGTAGTATTATTTGATCAATATAATATAAAAAAAACAAACTATCAAATTTGGGACCCTTCAATAATATCACTGTGCATGTAGCCCATCTATAAACACCATAACAAGAAATTTCATATTCACATAATTGGGAAACTTCTTCTATAAAAGAGTTATAGAATAACTGGACCAAGCCTATTATATATGTACTCTTACATAGTCAAGAGAATCCTAATAATAATTACTACATAAATAGGTAAATCCCGTTATATATGAAATGCTACATAACTAATAAAATCCCAATAATCATTAAAACATAAGTAGCCAATTCCTTGTATATATGAATTGCATCATCACCGTCTCAAATGATTTATATTAGTGTTACATCATAATCAAGACAATCCCTATATATAATAGTCAATAAAATCACTTGTCATAGTAGTAATAATACCATCACATAACATTATATCAAATTTCACAATGGTTAATTATTCCAATTACCATTTTTCATTCAATTTACAATTCATTTATTTAATTGTATCTTAATTCATTTCTATGCTCATTTCACATCCTTTTAATATCACACTACTATTAGTTATTCTATAATCTAATAATCTATTTTTCTAAGTGAACCTATCACAATAAAAAACATGATAATTCATGTCATTGAAACTTCACAATAAAGAATTATCCAATTCATTATTATTTTATTGTACTCTCTCATAACTAGTAGTTGAAAACTATGTCTCGACACCGTTAAATACAATGGGATCCAAAGAATAATAAAAAACATAATCTAGAATCACCAATTATTAATTTAATTTATTCACATGTTATGTTGGTGTTATTATACTATTTCATATACCTAATTATTTTAACGAACCATAAGGTTTAAATTTTGACTACCTACCATTATCTATAAATCAACGTAACATTTCAATAGGTTACACGACCAAGAATGATGTTAAGGATGATAAAAAAGAGAAACCTCGATCACACAATTCCATGATCAAAATAAAAAACAACCAATTTAAATATATTTCCACTATAAATCAAAGAACTAGTGGATGGTAGGGAAAACCCATTGAAAACAACTAATCTAAAATCATACTCATCATATAAAGGACCATAATTGGAGGAACCACTTTTATTTATCCTAGAGTCACATAGTTCTTGAGATAGTATTCATTCATGTAGATGATAAAAATATAACATTCCTAGTATGGTCATAAAAATATTAAGCCCAATAAATACACGATTTGTAATCCATTCACATCTTATTGTAATCATTTTACAAGTTACAATGAACCAAAATATCATTTCATGGAAAAATAACCCCTATCGAACTATAGATAATGATAAAAAATTTCATAATATTTAATTAGTTCATATCCTACACCAATTCATGATGCCTATTTTGAAACATTTATGCATTGTGAACCAGATTCCTGGAATTTATCCATTCTGAACACTGAATATGATCATGAAATCTTCTATGATACATTTGCTAATCGTGGAACATTTCCATGGTGCATAACCCTATAATGATGTCTTCTTGAAAATAGTTTCACATATGGTAACATGTTAACGGATGAAAAATTTCAAATATATAGCTTTTAAAATTATTTATATGAAAATTCCTAAAATACCATTGAAGCAATCAATACTCGTGAATATCACTCGCTATCCCCTTTGTAATTTTACTAATTAGACTATATTAATTGAAGAAAACATAAATCCCTAAAAATTATGTCATTATCTGTAACATCCCAGGTAAATAAAGAATAAATAATTTTCATATTTATTAATATTTACGAATTAAATATTAATTTTATTTTAATGGGGTTGCAATGTTCGATAGTGTACCCGATACGCAACGATGAGTTTCTTTGAAACTTACGTAGCACACTAGTAATAAAATAATATTATTTTAAATGTTAGTTAACAAGTAGCCGTTGTACTGGCGTGAATGGATATAAATAACTAAAATATGATTCGATATGTTTTTAAATGTTTATACATTTACCCAATAAAAGATAAAGGCTTAAAATATGGAAAGAGTTCAATTTTAGGGATTTATACCCTAATTTTCACTAAAGGTTCACTTATCACCTTTTAATGGTGAACCGTCATTAAATATAGTTTTGATCACTCTTATAATTTATTTTGGACCAAATATAACTCTTCTTTAGAATCGGGACATCAAAATTTACTTTGTGTAAATTTTTGGTACCTTTCTGATAAAGGTCATTTTTTTATGAATTGTGTAAAATGTTGTATTTTAATTCAAAACCTATTTTTAATCTAAATTATTTATATGATTAGATTATTATTTTAATTGGTTTTAAAGTGAAATTAGAAAATATTTTTACCAGTTAATCCAATGGTGGTCATTGGAATCAATTTCACTTTGAAATTGGACTTAAACTGGTGTCAATCTTTTGATACTTATTGTTTCACAAAAAAACGCTATTTGTCATGACAGCGGGAATTAATTATTAAATTAATTAATTTGAATTATATATTTTTAATTTTATAAAATGGACTTCATTTTTTAATTCGGAATATCAAATATAGCTTAGGGTGAATTTTTGGTAATTTTATGAAAAACATCAATTTTTTATGAATAGTGAAACCACTAAGTGGTAATCAAGCAAACTGATTTTTCAGTTAAATGAAAGTTTACCACTAATGAGCATTGAATTTTGAAAATCCGACATACATGGTTGTCATTAAGAAGTAAAATGTGGTTCAATGAGATTAAAATAATTTTTTGGTGAATAATAACTTTTTTTCATTAATCACGATTAGAGGTAATTAGTGTAGTTTAAGGTAAAAATGATATTATAAAAATGTGAAAACACCATGAAACTTGTCCTAAATCTATTGGGTGAGTCATGTCCGTCCAAGAAAATCCATGGGCCATCTTGGGGACCCAATGGAGCCACTTTAGTTGGAAAATGACATTAATATATTTTTATTTAATGTTAAAGTAAAAATGACACAAACATAATATGTTTTACAAAAACAATTTTTACACTGGGTTATAAAGATCATATTTTTGATTATAAATAGTCGTTGGAAAGCTACAAAGAATTACTACATCATAGTATTTTTTTTATAATTTTTAGACATTAAATAAATTAAATTATTTATGACATAATAATGATGCAGTGGTGACATCATTATTTGACGATTTAAATAAAATGGACTGATAATGAAAAATCTAAAACCTAAACATGTCAAAAACCAATTGGATGGGTGGATTTAGAACCCTTATCACCTTATCCACGAATTATATCAATTTGGGTCCTTTTAAAACCGAAACACATTTTCAAATAAAGTAATATTTCTTTACTTTCCAAAAGTCCCCCTCCTCTCCTCTTATAAAAGGCCCCCACCTCTACCTCATTTCACACACTTCTCAAGCCTTTGGCTCGGCCAAACCCTGCCCAATTACTCTCTCCACATCCCTCTCCTAATCCTAGAGGATTCCCGTTGGGAATAATCCTTTCAAAGGAAGCCTTTAGGCTCAAATCAAAAGGGAGTTACACTTTTAAAGGTAATTCATTCTCTCTTGTTCATTTGTTTTATTTTGCTTCTCCAACCCTCTAAACTCTTTTTATTTACTTCTTTTGTAACAACAACAGTATCTTAAATATACTAGGATGTTGTTATAATATTTATTTGAGATACACTATCACACAACTACATAAAATGGTTAAAGAACATACGGTTTCCGTGGATGGCGAAAGTCTGCCTCCCGAAACGATGATTGTTCAATACTCATTTAACACCTTCAAGGGTGGCCATTATGATGTCACTATTTTTATATATGATATATAATATGATTATGTTTTCTTTAAGCTTCTGTATTTTTCATTTTTGGCATACCTTTATGGTTTCCATTATGGGTAAACATGATATCTTCATTTAAGGAAGTGCGGACTACCGCCCCCTAAAAGTGATGTGATTCGTTAATGCCATATGTGGGACGTGTAAAGGATGGATTTAAAGTTATTATATATGATGTTATACTGGAATTATAATATACCTATATATCATTATTATTTATTTCCATTAAAGTATTATATAGAAATGAAAGTAGCGTTCATGCGTACGTACGGCTTACCGTCTCCATGAACGGTGCATTTCATTTCTTATCCCCAAATGTAATGTACTATTAAAATTACATGCATATAATGTATATATATAATTAATGATATATATAAATGATGAATATAATTCTGGAATTAAAATATACATACCTCTCATTTAGTTTTAATTCCACTAATATGACAAAGAAATGAAAGTAGCGTTCATGCGTACGTACGGCTTACCGTCTCCATGAACGGTGCATTTCATTTCTTACCTCTAAATGATTATGTAATATTATAAAAACATGTATATGCTGGATATATATGATACATATTATATCCAAATCGGGAATTTCATTCTGGATATATTGAACTTTTGACCACATGAACAACATGTAATTGTAAGAAGTCAACTTTCGACTTAAGAACCAAATATTGACAAAACAAACATTATTAACTTAAATGGTTACATAATGTTTATAACATGGCAAAAGTGATATAAAAAGAATAATGAACTTTAAAAAGGTTCATAATCAAGTATAAATTAACTCAAGTTTATTATTCAGGACGTTAAAGAACGATCGAGTCAAGTCGGACCCAAGGTAAGGGACTTCATCTCAATATCCTTTCATTGAGGCATATTTCGTTTTATACACAACTTTCTTTTATACGGTGTATAAACTCCTTTGACTTTTACTTTTATAAAAAAGGAATATTTTTCTATGAAGCGTTTTACTAAACGACAAAAAGGAATGTTTTTTTAACGTACGCGGTGACAACGACTTTTCCGCCGCCGCGAGTATTATTTGATCATTGGCTTTCTCAACAAGCTGTAATGTTTTTAAAATAAAATAAATACCATATACTCTTTTATGTATTTTGGTATTGAAAATGTTTTTGATAAAGGATTGTATTATGTCAATATATTTATGTTATATTATTATTGAAATGTGGAAATGTTATCATTCCTTTATATTGGTTTTATGTTTTATGATTTTATATTGGTACTTGGACATTTTAACGGGTGGTTACGTTATAAACCATATGACGGGTGGTGCCGTGAATACCAGGACGGGTGGTTACGTTATAACCTCCAATGCATTGGGTATGGAAGTCGGCCGTATGGATATTCCATTAAGTATGTATGGAAATTGGCCGTATGGCTATTCCATTAAGTGATATGTGTGGAAGTCAACCGTATGGTTATTCCACTTAAGTATGTTTATGTCCCATGTTACCTTTATATATTCTATGTGTTCTTTATATGGGTTTTATGGTAATTCCTTTGGTTACAAAAAGGTAAGTAATGATACTTTATTCAGTGAAGATTTTTTTACTACTTCATGAAGGTGAAGGTATTACTTTGATATAGTATACATGGTTTACTTGATGTCTGAAAAACTAACAGTTTTCATTCTTTTTGTATCCCTTACTGAGCTTTTTATGCTCACCCCAAGTTTTTCGAAATGTTTTTCACAGGACTTAAAGTGGAATAAGGTCAAGGATGGGATCAAGGGAATTTCATGCTATCTAAAACATGGAATCTAGACATTTTTCTTTTTAAGAGTTTTTATTTTATGGAGACTTAGTATAAGTTTCTACTTTGTAATCTTTTAAGATGTAATAGTTATGTTCTAATTCTCTAAAACTCTAAACCTGAAAAGATCCTCAATGTGAATTATTCATTTAATTCAATATTAAGTAAGGTTTAAGGCTGGGGCCTAATAGTTGGTATCAAAGGTCGGTTTAGACAACCTTAGGAGTTAGAAAAGTGTTAAATTATAATATGATTGAAATGATATAGCATTTACGGATTACCATGTTGCTTCGCCTAAGATATTTCTGTGTTCAGAATGGTTTTCCGCAGTGGAAACAAAGCAGCTATGTTGGGACGACATCAGGAGGAAGACAACCTTCCAAATCAGCAACCAGAGATGGTCGGAATCGGAACTGAACAGTTTGTTGCAGTGATGGCACAGTTGACTCAGGCTATAAATGGTGGTGGTATCCATGCACGAGATCAGCCAGATCATCCTCAGAGGAACATGTCAGTGGTGGAACATTTCATGAGGCAACATCCCCCATCATTCAGAGGATCATCTGACCCTGTGCAAGCTGAAGGGTGGATTAAAGCACTGGAGAAGATTTTTGATGTCATGGGGTGTTCAGAACATCAAAAGGTTAGTCTTGCTGTTTACCGTTTTGAAGGTGAAGCTGATCAGTGGTGGTCGATGGTGAAAAATATAAGGGATAGTGATGAGATTGAGGATCTTCACTGAGACGAATTCAACGGTATGTTTCTTGAGAAATATTTTCCTAAGGTGGTTCGTCTTAGGATGGAAAAACAGTTCCTAGAATTGAGGCAGGAGGATGATTCAGTGGCTGCTTATGAAGAAAAGTTCACTCGATTGGCAAGGTATGCTCCAAACTTCATACGAGATCTTGATAGTAAAATAATCAATTTTTACTCAGGGTTAAAGCCAAAGTATCGAAGGGCTTTAGCTTCTCGTGAGTTCAAAAGTTATGAAAAACTTGTTCGATGTGCGGAGAAGGTGGAAATGGAGTTTTCCGATGATCAGGTGTTCTATGACAAACAACAGAATAAGAGATCTAGTTGGCAGGAAAAGGGGAAGAATTTATCAAAGAAGCAAGGAGGTAAGAAAACCAAATATCCATCCTATGAGAAGTGTGGTAAAATGCATCCTGGAGAATGTTTATCCAAGTCTGGTAAGTGATTTCGGTGTGGTAAGTCTGGTCATATTGCTCGTAACTGTAAGAAAGATGATCAAGCAGGAAATGAAAAGCCAACAGTAAGATGTTTTAAGTGTAATGAAATGGGTAATTATGCAAACGAGTGTCCAACGAAGAACTCAACTGGGGGAATACAGCCAGACTACAAGCAGAAAGGGGTGTCGAAATCCTTTGCAACAACTTCAGCAGATGTTGGGCCATCGAATGAAGTTGTATCAGCTCCAGGGAGCTCAGTATTTTTCGAAGATTGACTTGAGGTCGGGGTACCATCAGTTGAAAGTAAAAGAAGCAGACGTTCTGAAGACTGCGTTCCGTACTAGATATGGCCATTATGAATTTGTAGTTATGCCTTTTGGGTTAACCAATGCACCTGCTTAATTCATGGACCTTATGAATAAAATTTTCCATGAGTTCTTGGATATGTTTGTGTTTGTGTTTTGAGGTTTGTGAAGAGGTTATGTGTGCCTTGTGATTCAAAATTGAAGAGATAGTTGTTATGTGAAGCTCATAGTTCTCCGTTTTCAGTTCATCCTGGCAGTACTAAGATGTACAGAGATATGCGGGAGTATTACTGGTGGGATGGAATGAAAAGAGACATTGCTGATTTTACTGTGAAGTGTTTAACATGTCAACAGGTTAAAGCAGAGAGGCAGTTACCGAAAGAGATGCTTCAGCCTTTACCAGTGCCAGAGTGGACATGGGAGAATATATCCATGGACTTTGTTGTTGGATTACCGAAGACATCTCGAGGTAATAATGCAATCTGGGTTATTGTTGATCGCTTGACCAAATCTGCTCATTTCCATTCTATGCGAGATACTTTATCTCTTGATCAACTTTCCCGTTTGTATCTTAAAGAGATAGTCAGGTTACATGGAGTTCCTCTCTCCATTTTATCGGACCGTGATCCCAGGTTCACATCTAACTTTTGGAAAGGCCTTCAGAAGTCGTTGGGTACTGAATTAAATTTTAGTACAGATTTTCATCCTCAATCAGATGGGCAGTCAGAACGAACAATTCAAACATTGGAGGATATGCTACGAGCTTGTTCTATGGATTATCAGGGAAGTTTGGACCAACATCTTTCTTTGGTTGAATTTTCTTATAATAACAGCTTTCATTCCAGTATACAGATGGCACAATTTGAGGCATTATATGGGAAGCGGTGTCGAACTCCAGCATTTTGGGATGAAGTGGGTGAAAGGAAGCTGATGGGACCAGAATTGGTAGAAGAGATGGCAGAAAAAGTTCAGCTGATTCAGAAACACATGAGAACAGCTCAAAGCAGGCAAAAGAGTTATGCGGATAACCGGAGGAAGGATCAATCTTTCGATGTAGGTGATCATGTTTTTCTCAAGGTTTCTCATTGGAAAAGTGTGATGAGATTTGGTATGAAAGGAAAGCTGAGACCAAGGTTTATTGGACCATATGAAATTCTGGAGAGAGTTGGATCATTTGCATACCAGGTGGCTTTACCTCCGAGTTTATGTCAGGTAAACAATGTTTTTCACGTTTCGATGTTGAGAAAGTATATGCCAGATCCATCTCATGTTTTGAGCCCAGAGGTAGTTCAGCTGGAAGAGAACCTATCTTATGAGGAACAACCGGTCCAGATTCTTGACCACGAGGAGCAAGTGTTACGGAATAAGGTGATTCATCAGGTAAAGGTTTTGTGGAAAACCCATGTGATTTAAGAGGCAACGTGGGAATCTGAAAATGCTATGAGGGATAAATACCCCCACTTATTTTGATAAGTGAATAAAATTGCGAGGACGCAATTCCCAAAAGGGGGGAAGGATGTAACATCCCAGGTAAATAAAGAATAAAGAATTTTCATATTTATTAATATTTACGAATTAAATATTAATTTTATTTTAAAGGGGTTGCTATGTTCGATAGCGTACCCGATACGCAACGATGAGTTTCTTTGAAACTTACGTAGCACACTAGTAATAAAATAATATTATTTTAAATGTTCGTTAACAAGTAGCTGTTGCACTAGAGGGAATGGATAGAAATAACTAAAATATGATTAGATATGTTTTTAAATGTTTATACATTTACCCAATAAAAGATAATGGCTTAAAATACGGAAAGAGTTCAATTTTAGGCATTTATACCCTAATTTTCACTAAAGGTTCACTTATCACCTTTTAATGGTGAACTTTCATTAAATATAGTTTTGATCACTCTTATACTTTATTTTGGACCAAATATAACTCCTCTTTAGAATCGGGACATCAAAATTTACTTTGTGTAAATTTTTGGTACCTTTCTGATAAAGTTCATTTTTTTATGATTAGTGTAAAATGTTGTATTTTAATTCAAAACCTCTTTTTAATATAAATTATTTTTATGATTAGATTATTATTTTAATTTGTTTTAAAGTGAAATTAGAAAATATTTTTACCAGTTAATCCAATGGTGGTCATTGGAATCAATTTCACTTTGAAATTGGACTTAAACTGGTGTCAATCTTTTGATATTTATTGTTTCACAAAAACACACTATTTGTCATGACAGCGGGAATTAATTATTAAATTAATTAATTTGACTTATATGTTTTGAATTTTGTAAAATTGACTTCATTTTTGAATTCGGAAAATCAAAAATAGCTTAGGGTGAATTTTTGGTAATTTTCTGAAAAACTTCAATTTTTGATGAATAGTGAAACCACTAAGTGGTAATCAAGCAAACTGATTTTTCAGTTAAATGAAAGTTTACCACTAATGTGCATTGAATTTTGAAAATCCGACATACATGGTTGTCATTAAGAAGTAAAATGTGGTTCAATTAGATTAAAATAATTTTTTGGCGAATAGTAACTTTTTTTCATTAATCGTGATTAGAGGTAATTAGTGTAGTTTAAGGGAAAAATGATATTATAAAAATGTGAAAACACCATGACACTTGTCCTACACCTATTGGGTGAGTCATGGACGACCAAGAAATGCCATGGGCCAACTTGGGGACCCCATGTAGCCACTTTAGTTGGAAAATGACATTAATATATTTTTATTTAATGTTAAAGTAAAAATGTCACAAACATAATATGTTTTACAAAAACAATTTTTACATGGGGTTATAAAGATCAGATTTTTGATTATAAATAGTCATTGGAAATCTAAAAAGATTTAATACGTCATAGTATTTTTTTTATAATTTTTAGACATTAAATAAATTAAATTATTTATGACATAATAATGATGCAGCGATGACATCATTATTTGACGATTTAAATAAAATGGAAAGATAATGAAAAATCTAAAACCTACACATGTCAAAAACCAATTGGATGGGTGGATTTCTAACCCTTATCACCTTATCCACGAATTATATCAATGTGGGTCCTTTTAAAACCGAAACACATTTTCAAATAAAGTAATATTTCTTTACTTTCCAAAAGTGCCCCTCCTCTCCTCTTATAAAAGGCCCCCACCTCTACCTCATTTCACACACTTCTCAAGGATTTGTCTCGGTCAACCCCTGCCCAATTACTCTCTTCACATCCCTCTCCTCATCCCAGAGGATTCCCTTTGGGCATAATCCTTTGAAAGGAAGCCTTTAGGCTCAAATCAAAATGGAGTTACACTTTTAAAGGTAATTCATTCTCTCTTGTTCATTTGTTTTATTTTGCTTCTCCAACCCTCTAAACTCTTTTTATTTACTTCTTTTGTAAAAACACCAGTATCTTCAATATACTAGGATGTGGTTATAAAATTTATTTGAGATACACTTTCACACAACTACATCAAATCGTTAAAGAACATACGGTTTCCGTGGATGGCGAAATTCTGCCTCCCGAAACGATGATTGTTCAATACTCATTTAACACCTTCATGGGTGTCCATTATGATGCCACTATTTTTATATATGATATATAATATGTTTATGTTTTCTTTAACCTTCTGTATTTTTCATTTTTGGCATACCTTTATGGTTTCCATTATGGGTAAACACGATATCTTCATTTAAGGAAGTGCGGACTACCGCCCCCTAAAAGTGATGTGATTCGTTAATGCCATAAGTGGGACGTGTAAAGGATGGATTTAAAGTTATTATATATGATGTTATACTGGAATTATAATATACCTCTATATCATTATTATTTATTTCCATTAAAGTATTAGATAGAAATGAAAGTAGCGTTCATGCGTACGTACGGCTTACCGTCTCCATGAACGGTGCATTTCATTTCTTATCCCCAAATGTAATGTACTATTAAAATTACATGTATATAATGTATATATATAATTAATGATATATCTAAATGATGAATATAATTCTGGAATTAAAATATACATACCTCTCATTTAGTTTTAATTCCACTAATATGACAAAGAAATGAAAGTAGCGTTCATGCGTACGTACGGCTTACCGTCTCCATGAACGGTGCATTTCATTTCTTACCTCTAAATGATTATGTAATATTATAAATACATGTATATTCTGGATATATATGATACATATTATATCCAAATCGGGTATTTCATTCTGGATATAAAGAACTTTTGACCACATGAACAACATGTAATTGTAAGAAGTCAACTTTCGACTTAAGAACCAAATATTGACAAAACAAACATTATTAACTTAAATGGTTACATAATGTTTATAACATGGCAATAAGTGATATAAAAAGAATAATTAACTTTAAAAAGGTTCTTAATAAAGTATAAATTAACTCAAGTTTATTTTTCAGGACGTTAAAGAACGATCGAGTCAAGTCGGACCCAAGGTAAGGGACTTCGTCTCAATCTCCTTTCATTGAGGCATATTTCGTTTTATACACAACATTCTTTTATACGGTGTATAAACTCCTTTGACTTTTACTTTTATACAAAAGGAATCTTTTTCTACAAAGCATTTTACTAAATGAGAAAAAGGAATGTTTTTTTTAACGTACGCGGTGACAACGACTTTTCCGCCGCCGCGAGTATTATTTGATCTTTGGCTTTCTCAACAAGCCGTAATGTTTTTAAAATAAAATAAATACCATATACTCTTTTATGTATTTTGGTATTGAAAATGGTTTTGATAAAGGATTCTATTATGTCAATATATTTATGTTATATTAGGATTGAAATGTGGAAATGTTATCATTCCTTTATATTGGTTTTATGTTTTATGATTTTATATTGGTACTTGGACATTTTAACAGGTGGTTACGTTATAAACCATATGACGGGTGGTGCCGTGAATACCAGGACGTGTGGTTACGTTATAACCTCCAATGCATTGGGTATGGAAGTCTGCCGTATGGCTATTCCATTAAGTATGTATGGAAATTGGCCGTATGGCTATTCCATTAAGTGATATGTGTGGAAGTCAACCGTATGGTTATTCCACTGATGTATGTTTATGTCCCAAGTTACCTTTATATATTCTATGTGTTCTTTATATGGGTTTTATGGTAATTCCTTTGGTTACAAAAAGGTATGTAATGATAATTTATTCAGTGAATATTTTTTTACTACTTCATGAAGGTGAAGGTATTACTTTGATATAGTATACATGGTTTTCTTGATGTCTGAAAAACTAACAGTTTTCATTCTTTTTGTATCCCTTACTGCGCTTTTTATTCTCACCCCAAGTTTTTTGAAATGTTTTTCACAGGACTTAAAGTGGAATAAGGTCAAGTATGGGATCAAGGGAATTTCATGCTATCTAAAACATGGAATCTAGACATTTTTCTTTTTAAGAGTTTTTATTTTATGGAGACATAGTAGAAGTGTCTACTTTGTAATCTTTTAAGATGTAATAGTTATGTTCTAATTCTCTAAAACTATAAACCTGAAAAGATCCTCAATGTGAATTATTCATTTAATTAAATATTAAGTAAGGTTTAAGGCTGGGGCCTTATATTATCCCCCCCCCAATGCACACTGTCACCAATTAATCTTGACTAAGAAGGATTAATTTTGAATAAAAACAAAAATGAATGTGGTTCAACAAAAAAAATAAAAAGAGATATTTACATGGGAATATGATGTACATTACAACCTCCTCAAAATATAAAAATTTATCCCAAATATTAACTAAGAATCACCATGGGGACTCATTCAAAAATATTAGTAACTATTCTCACATATCAAAATTCCCTCTCTTAATACTCCACTAGAACACAACTATGCTAACACTGTAGTAAAAATAGTGTTCTAGTGTTTCTTAAGAGATAAATCTCACAACATTCCACAATCCATATTTCAATCTACATAAAGGTTGAATTTACACCATGCTCAATGTTATCAATATCGACCCCCTGATATGGATCAGGAGGATATCTATGAAGCTATTACTTGATAATTACTTTGTACATAGAACTATATCACTATAGTAGGGTTAATTAGTTTTCCACTGAATAACACATTCCAATATCTCTAATTGAATAAAAAAACGTGTAACTAACTATCACTCTATTGATAAGGTTTTCCGTATCCTAGAAAAAACCTAATAGAAAACACGGTGGCCCATATTAAACTAACAATGTTCTCTAAGATAGTCAAAAAAAGAATTATTTGTACTCTATACAGTAAAAAATATCATACTAGTCAATGAAACCTTCTTATATATATCCTTTATGAGACAATTTCATATATGTGTTTGATCAGCATCCTCTAACCCACTAATAAAAGAATGACACAAAATTCTAGTCAAACAACAAAATAATTCCATTTGGATGGATGCTTGTAAGCACATATTATAAGAGAACTCCATGAGTTCCAAATTAACTCCCATGAACCCTCAATATCCAAAAATAAATCTTGTATCATATTCTCCTAAATTTTAATAGACTATTCAGATTGGCTGTAGTATGAGGATAATAGTCCACACTAATAAGAACATAAACATTTTTATCACTTTTAATAGCATTTAAAAATAATGATTTGAAACATGTATCTTTATGAGACACAATAGTCATTCAAACATCATGAATATCAACCATCAAATTCAGGTTAATAAAACCCATATAATCAATAGTGATTGTCTCATTGATTAGAAATATGTTGTAATCCTTCATCAATGAATCTATTATTTCCCATATGACATCATTATTGTGAAATTTCCTTGGTAATTATGTCAAAATAATTCACAAAAACATCATTACATTTCAATTTTATAATTGGTAGAGACTGTAACAACCTACCAGTACTCTAATGAATGAAATTCACCTACTAACAGTTGAATTATCTCTCAAAAATTCTCAATTCATACTTCATTATCACTTTCATCCATTACTATCTACGATGATCACAATACATCATTAACTAGATATACATCCCATCTAGATGAATGAAACTCTCTTATTAGCTCACTAGGTAACCTTGTAAGAACCTATATTTGGCCAAAAAAAGAAGAAAATTTATACTTCCATGAGACCACCCAATTGGCGTCACACTAGTATATAGGTTGTCTCTTAAAACTAAGACCTCCAGATCACATATCTGCACTATCATGATCTAGTAAATAATTATGATTACAACTATATAGATCTAGTAAAGATGTATGGGTATAACTGATGTCGAAGTTCGAGATACTCATCCTTGGGAATCCTGAACAACTACATTAATTTATGTTAAGAGTTTCAACACTAACCCCTAATGACAAGACTCCCACAATATATCCTTAAACATATTTCAGCTCAAGGTGATGGAAATAAAAATCCCCTTTCATAGTGTATAATTTAGATAAATATAAAAAGACTAAATTTATTCGACAAACCTCCTCTGCTGAAGTTTCACATATTTATAAGAAAATATAAAATTGAATATCATTTGTTCTAACTACACCAAAAACCTATAACACAAAATATTGTGTCTCTAGTATATCATGGAATGTACTACAATAGATTATTCTGGATCTCGTGTATGATAATTCCTCTCATTCGGTCTTAGTAATTTGTAGTCGTATGAAACCACTTGATCCTCATTCATCAAAACTACTCTGGGTCTATCTCTGGATGAATCAAAATACATGGAATATGCCTTACTAATCACCACTATACTGGGGATCTGTGATATGTCAGTCCTGATATTTCTTTCTTAAAAGATATCCCCCATGAAACCAACAAGAAAAACTTCATCCCATTCTTGGTGCGCCTTGAAATTCATGCTTCCAGATGGTAGAATCCCCACATAAAATGCCAATATTAACCTGGTAAATATAAAAATACATGAATCTAACATGAATTCTTGGTTTTCTCCAAAGATATAATGGTTGCAACATTCCCTATACCAATTTACACTTCATCCAACAAGATAACATGCAACAATAAGTGAATTTTATCATTCTTGAAACTATATTTTGGGATCCTGGTATAAATATGATGTTCAAGTAAATGCTCAAGATAATTCCAAGATGTTGGGGATGACCACCTACTGAAAGGGGGTTCCTTTACATTTTTTTGGAAAATTCCAACACAAAATATTATATAAATGAAATAATGATCATGTTCTTCAAGGAAATTATTATTTCAAGCGAGTTTTACAATCCCATTGGAATTAATAATATCTCATAATTCCATCCTTTCTCAAAATTAAAGTTCAAGGAATGTTCGATGGTCTCAATCAAAACAGATGGTAACCAGAAAATAAATCAGTCTTGGAGAAGATATTAACACCTATAAACAAATCGAAGAGGTATTTGATGTGTGGAAGGGGACACCAGTTCATGACCATCATCTTGTTTAATCTCCAATATTATACACTCAAATGAAATGTTCAATAATCTTTTTCGGTGAAAATATCTAGAGAAAAACATGGAGATGTGCTTGGCTATATGATACTCTATGATTTTATATCATTCAAGTAAACATTCAACTCTAAAATTTATGTTGGTTCCATCACGTAAGGTGGGATAGAAACATGAATTTCTCTATAAGAAAATAAATCATTAAATCAATCTTAAAATAAGGTATAGATCTATATAACTCAACATTAAAAACACCCCAAAAATGGTCTACCAATAGTGGACATGTTTCCTGCTTCATTACACCATCATCTATAAGCAGACATGATATATGCGGCATGAAACAATGAAATATGTAATGAATTGGTCTTACATAACCTATATAAAGATCCCACCCAGCCTTCTAAAAATTAATTACTCATTATAAAGATAGAAAAGTCACTATCATCAAGTAATAGTTCATGTGAGCCTGTTTTGGATCTAGAAAATCCATACTGATAATCAAATTGAAATCATTCACTAATATAAAACGATTAATATATAGTTATTGACTTTATCATTGTAAGAAAAATACACTGACAAGGATTCGTTTATCAGAGTTAAAAATAATACTGATAAAGAGTACGTTTTATCAGTGGAAAAACCCTGAAAAAAGGAACGCATATTTAACTTCTGTTTTAGAACTGTTAAAATATTTCCAATACAAACTCCTTTTTAGGGATGATAAAGGGTACCCTTATAAGTGATTTATTTTTAGTGATGACAAAGGGTACACTTTATCCACACGTTTTTTTGTACTAATAAAGGTATTGAACCCATTTATGAGTCCCATATCGAAATAGATCATGTACCACTCTTCCATTATATATGATTCAACTATATTTCGAGCTCATATGTCCACGATGAGGATGGAATCCCACATACACTCTTTAAATACACTCATACATGCATATAAGACCATGTGGCCCTTTCCATACCCTTTGCTTCATGCGGATTAAACCCCCACCATACGGTCCAGTCGGCCTACCTACCCCACCATCATAGACTATACATGACCTAAGACACCTTATTTTAATATATACCAATTTTTTTAAAATTATTTATTTAAAAATATATAAACTCGAATCAATTACACCAATACAAATTAAAAAAGAATATTTTTAAAAAATATTAATTTTTGTTAAATTTATATTTATTAAAAAATTATATATATATATATATATAAGAAATAAATATTAATAAATATTAAGTATATAAGATAGATATATGAAATGAACAAATTAAAATTATTAATCAAAAAAATTAAAAGTTGTTGCATCAAAAAGTATTATAACTATTATGAATTAAAAAATTATTAATAAATCTAACATATATATAAATATATTTAATATTTATAAGTACAATATATTAAATATAGATATATAAATTGAAAAAATTGAAATTACTATACATAGAAACATTAAAAATGAGTTTATTTTAAAAAAACATTTTATTAATTGAATAAATGTGAAGAAAAATGGATAAATTTAATATTCATATATATGTTATAATGATAATAAATAATAAATAATAAATATATATATATATAATGAATAAATTTTAATAATTTAACAAAAACATTAAAAATGAGTAAATTAAAAAATATTATAAAATTAATAATGAATAAATTATTATCATAAATGAATAAATTTAATATATATATATATATTTATACAATAATTATAAATACGTATAATTAAAATATATTAAATATAAATATTAAAAAGAAATACAATATAATAATTAAAAAAAATATTAAGATCTTTTTCATTTTTGTGGGTTTTAATACATTGTTTATAATGGATTGTTATAATATTTTTAATATAGACAAATATTCATATATATATATATATATGTATATATGTATAATATTTCTTAAAATATTATATATATAATAATAACTGTTTTTGATTACATTACGTTTGACATATATATAGTGATGAATGGTTTCTAACTAACTATTAATAAGAAATATTGACTAATTATAACAACTAAAGGACATTTAATTTAATTTAATTTAAATTTTCAAACTAGCATATATCAAATTTGTGTCACATTGATTTCCCACACATATATATGTAATGAAATAATTAATATATACAACACTTAATGAAAATTAATGTCTTTATTTAGAAAATAACATTAATGGAAAAATTGGTTATCCTTCCAATAATGAAATAGGAAATAATCCAACACCATAATAAATAAATGAATCATTGAAATGAAGTTTTTTTATTAGAAACCTTACCTATGTGTAGCCTCTATTTGAGAGTAATGAGCATACCATGTGGGTCATCCATGATAAGGTATTAAAAAATTTATGTCATCATGTCCCAGGTATGGATAAAATCTTCCACAGTAATCTTAAATTCATTGAATCCATGTGCCACGATTTTATCCAATTTATAATTCCAATCAAATTGTTCATTATTAATTTCCACTCAAATTAGCCTCTCAATCATCCTATCAAAATCGACATGTGTACCCTTGACCTGAAATTCCTCTACAATATTTTCATCATTATAGTTAATAATAAGCTCCCACTCATCACAATCCACCATATTATTTTTTTCTCAGCAAAAATAAACCTTATTTATCTCCCTATTCAAAAATCCTTATTTCATTTTCCATCTCTTTATTGCATTCAACAGATCATTTTTCAATATTTTTAGGTAAATGAGATTAGTCCTTATATCATTTATACTTAATTCCCTTAAACACAATGAACCTACATGAATCCCTTCATGCTTTCCACTGCCCTCTTTATCCATGGGCTATGAAGGCCACTTCCATGGACATCATCATAACTATCCATCGAAAACATTGACTGAAACATCATCCGTAAAATATATATATAAAACTAGATCAGTCGAGTGGTTCTTCTGTGATATTTTATTTTTGATTCCTATTTCATCTTAAGTCGCATCCCCTTGTTCTTTCACAAAACCATAAAACTACAGACCATCAGAAACAACTAACATTAATCATAGAACTATCATGGGTCTACCTCTCCATGATTGATGAATTAATGGAACCATCATCCCCTCCATTTTATATAATAACTATTTCTTCTTTCTCATCTACTACATGGAACACCTCATTGTCTTTTTCTCAATATTTATTGTATAATTCCTTCACATTGGTTTACATGAGAGATATATTTATTTTTTCCTAAATCTATACAATATCTACCCCCTCCAAATCACATTTGAATTTATAAATGTTTTTGACATTCATCTAATTCATGGGATACAGTTAGGCATCTGTGATGGGCTCAACTTTTGTTCTTCCAACTCCAAACTCATAAGCAGTCCCTTTATCAACCATATTCCCTCATGAGTTATATATCAAAAAACCTATGAAAAACTACTTCGATCAATTAGAGAACCCATTAGTGCCTATTATATTGGAATAAAAATTGACAACAAGGAATTTCAAATACTTCCTGATCCATTCTCTATTTTCTAGTGGGTGTCAATGTTCCCTTGTCTACAATAATCTATTGAATGACCAATTTTCCTTCACAAAGAGTTGAAATTGATCCATGACTCTAATAAAACATTCTACTTGAATGAAAACACTTCCCAACAATAAAGGAAATATACTTGACTGGCATCATTGAAACATTGACATCAATACATATTCGAGGATAAATTGGTTGACAAATGGATCTAGTAATACTGTCAGAGAAAATATAAGAGCCAATAAGATTCCCTAACATTTGTATAATTAAATGATTTTGAAAAGGGAGAAATATTTCTAGAAGTCTAACCCAAATCACTGTAAATGTATAATTTATATATTTAGAAAATTACTAATTAATAAATAGAAATACATAAATATTATTTAAAAAAATTTATATATAATTATAAATAAATAATTTTATATTTAAATAATTATAAAATTACAATAAATATATTTAAATAATCAAAATATTTACTATATTTATATTTATATCTATATTTATAAGTATATATATTTATTAAAAATATATTATATACTCAAGGAAATATATATAATGATATAAATGTATATATAATTATAAATATATTGTAAATATATTTATATAATTAGTATATCTACTATATTTGTATTTGTATTTCTATTTATTTAATATATATATATTTATATATATATATCTAGTAAAATAATATATATATATATATATATATATATTTCAATATTTTTATAAATTTACATTTACTATATTTATACGATTATATATTTATAAATATAAATAAATAAATTTTTCATAAAACTATTTATATAATTTAAAATAATATTTATATAATTAATTATTAATAATATTATAATAAATATTTTCAAATAATGAATACAATTAATATATTTATATTTACATTCATATTCAATTATTAAATAAATAAATAAATAAATATATATAAATATATATTATTATATGAATAGTTATACTGATATAAATTAATTTATAATTTTATAAAAATATTTCAAAATATATTTATTTAAAAATATAATTATAATTAATTATCACAACTTTATCAGTGCTGATGTGTTTGGAATGATGAATATACACCTTTTCAGTTCATAGACATTACTACTGATAAATATGTCTTTTATAATCGCTTCATTAGCATTGATAATGATAAATATTTATCAGTGCAAAGAAGTATGATAGAGTTCATTTATCATGGCTGAAAACCCCCTCTTTATCTTCAATTTTTTGGAATCACTACTTAAACCATACCTCATAAAAAACTCTTAACGTAACCTATTTTTATCATACTGATCAATCTCCCACATAAGTCCAATGCATTTGTATCTCTCCATCGACTTTTACTCAAATTAATCATCCCTCAACTCTATGGTTTGATTTATTCTTTTCCACTCTCATTTCTATCCTTTTTAGGTTCAGAGGTGTGTGATTGTGCGATATTATCCTGGAATGATGGTGTCATGGTTCCATGTTCAGTTTATCTTCTACTACTTAATTTTATTATCCATCTATGTTTTTATTTCTCCTCCATCAATACATAATTCGATTTATCATACGCTAGTTTTGTTCAGGTTCTCTATTATTAATGTCTCAATCTTTTGGGTGTTTAGGATCTATTTGTGTATATGTTTGATTGTTTGTTATTGTTTTGTATTTTTGTTATTGGAATTTATTGCAGTAATATAGTCATATATTCTGGAATTAGGTTTCATTTTAATGGGATAATTATGGATGTACAATATTTTTTGTATCTATTGATTTGGTTTAGTAATTTGGGTTTTGAATTAGGATAAAAATAAATGATTTTTTCCAAAATTCATTGTGTACTTCTGAGTTTTGTATTATAAATAATGTTACTGTATGATTACATGGGATTTGGGATTGGTTTGATTTGGTTAAATGTGATCTTTTTTATGTTTGTGACACATGTTTTTATGGGGCATCGTTGTATGGATTTTAATTATTGTTTTTTATTAAATCTAGTAAAAATAACTTAGATATTCTTAGGGATGATAAGTCATATGAATGGGAGAATCTAAAATCAATTCTATGTTTTCTTGTATTAGTAATTCATTAGGTTATTATTCATGTAATTTAGATTTATATTGTATGGTTTTATATGATTTTTCAGTTTTAGTGATGGGTAGTTTTTCATTTTTATTGATTAAGAGTTGGTATTGAGTATGTGAGGATTAATTCTAATGTACTTTTTAGAATGGGTTTGAGTATTGGTTTGGGTTTTGGATATAATGGTAAATATAAATGAGAAATATCTTTAGTTTACAACTATAGGTTGAACTATGTAAATGGTGGGAGCACATCAGGTGCCCACTAACCCTGATAGAGGCATGGAGGCATGAAGGGGCCATTTGGTCCATGATAGACCGAGAGATGGTACCTTATGTCATGAATGACAATCCTTGTAGTGTTGTATTTATGTAAAATTTACACATATTACAATTTTTACTCTACTTTTATCCACCTTCTTTCTAATATTTTCGTAGACTAAATAATCTCATTCATGTTATCTATTATATCTCACATTCCTCTCTCATTTAACCACATTATTAATGGTGAATCCATTGGATATTTCCATTCTATATATAATTTTTCTATCCACTCCCATATTTCATTCATTTATTCCACTTTTAATATCATTTTACATGACATAGTCCAATATTTGAGCCAAAATTCCATTGGAACATCGTGGAAATATCAGTAGATTAGAATTATTACTCGTTCCACACTTCCAAAAGGATTGGGATGGTTTATTACATTGTTTTCATCAAAATAATAAATAAATGTTATTAATGAATGTCTTACACTATAGGTTATTCTATTTATCGATTAATTAATAGGATTTTTTTCAAACATCTTTTAGATATTAGGGATACTATATTATTGTTGGATTTTATAGTTTAAACGACATTAATATTCAAAGTAAATTTTTTATCATCATCTATAGTGTTTTTATTTGGTTATTTTTTATGAAAGTGAATTTATATTGGTTTTGTGGATTCATATAATCATTTTGAAATATAAAATCTCTCAGTTAATATTGGTAGGTGGTATTAACTCACCATGTAATTCCTAAGAAAAGTGTATACCATTTTTTTCCAGTATTTGGAATTTTTTTATAAAAACCCATATTATATTATCATAAATATCATATGATGGTATAAAAATATAGTTTTATATAAAGGATTAAATTTATTCAATTGTTTCAGAGGATTTTATATATATTTCACCACTATCTCTTGATTATTTATGGTGATCCTTTCATTGATGATTCAATTTTAGCGATACCTTGCAAACCTATATCATAATTCCAAACTATTTATCGATGTACTAGTATAGTACCCCATATTAGATCTTGTAATAGAACACCATACTCATAAAGTGTCACACACATTTTCTTGAGCTTTAATTCGATATAGATAGAACCCTTCAGTATTTTTATATGTAATTATATTTTATTGAAAAACTATACATAAGGGATTCTAGAAGAATTATCACCTTGGTTAGATTTCATATAAAAATAGTGTACTGCTTTTAACCTCAATAATGTTATATATTTATAGTCACTTATACCCACTAGAATATGAATAAGATAAAATTAAAAAAACCAAAAATAGATTATGGAAAAGTGTGTTTCAACGGTTATTCATAAACTAGTATTGATAGGTGAGAATAACTTATTTAAAATAATGATCCAAGAAAAATTTAATATACGTTCCCAAACATCACACTTAACAACTATATTTTTATATTGAAGTTAAATTTTATATTTTTTTAAAACCTTATTAAAAAAATGTACACTCTTAGGATATTTATTATATTTTTTCATTTTAATATTTAATTATTCTTGAAATTTTTTTATGAAAAAATATTCACTCACTACTATCATTTCCCTTTCTAAAAATTATCCAATTAAACGAAATGTTGTTATATCTAGCTTCTATTATAAGATATTTTTTATATTATAGTTAATAAGTGATTCAATGAACCTAAAAATAAATTATAATTCACAAATATATATAGTATAAACTTATATGAAATTATTTTGAATTTATGTTTTACCATTTCATTCTAAAGAATACCACTAGAATATCCAAGTTTACAACCATGGTATGTTTATGTAAATCAAGAAAGAGATGATATATGGTGATATATAATTCCTCATATCTTGTTCTTCTAGTGTTTAATGGATTTCAATTATAATACACCATAATAGTTCAATTGGAAGGGGAAATTCTTGATTGAGATATTTAATGTCATACTATAACATTTTAATATCTTTTTTTGATTCCATGATTATTTTTTTATTGGTTAATTCAACACATGTTTAATTAATTTAATTAATAAATCCTTCTTATTAACATTCTTAATAAGATAATTTATTAATATAAATGAAATAATGAATAAAAATCCTTTTATATGTGATGTAAAGTGTATCCAAACATTGTAAATGGTAATAAATAAAAGAGGAACATTTATGCTTGATGTGGATACATAAAATTTGTAATATTTCAAAATTAATGGAAATAAAGGTAAATAATTGAATGAAACATATCACTACTCAAATATACCATATGATTTCAATTTATCACTACATTATTTGAATCATTGAATTAATCATAGATGATTTTTTCTACTGATAGGTGATACTCACATTAACCTTCTAACTCTAATAAATCTACACTAATACTGTCAATAAGAAAACACATATCCCACCACATACCAAGTGAAGAAATGGATATATATAATCTCCTTCAACATGTTGGAGTACCACCTATAAAGGTTACAAAAACTATCCTATAATTATAACCATTGTTTCATGGGTATATATGAGCTTTGGAAATTTAGTCCCTAGAACAAATGCAGTTTTACTTATAATAGTGTAATTGAAGGGTTTATTTGAATGTTGTAACTACAACAACTCTATCATTTATACATATATATATATATATTATGTGTGTAAGAAAATAGAGATAATCTTTCTCATGGTAGAAATAATTAAGAACCCCTTATTAGGATTACACTTCTACTTCTACATTATTCATCATTAGGAAACAAACTAATAAATGTTTCCCGATGCTTTTCTAACTCCCATCTCTGATAAAATTATATTCAAGGAGGAAATTTTAATCCTAATCATCTTCATCTAATGAATAGTAATTATTTTATTTTTTTGACACCCTTCCCCCATCTATTCTATACCTGTATAATTGATTCCTAAAATAATATAAACAGTATCGTCCCATACAGGCTACTGGTGATCATTATTGATGAATTATGATGAAAAACCCCACAAATAGTGGAGTAATGAATTTTTTAAATTCAATAATCCACATATTTTAAAGAATATTTAAATTATTTGAAATAATCAAAAGTTATTTTCCCATATTATAATTATCTATAACATTATACATTGATAATTAATATCTTAAAGGTATTAATTTATTTTATTTAAAAATGAATATATTATAAGCATCATAAGATTGATATGAATCAAAAATAAATGAAGTATAACTGTATGAAAAAATTATATGATGAATGGGTAAAAAAGTTCATAATTTTTCAACATAGCATGAAAATGACCCATCTTAATTTCTTTTTTTCATGGTTACATTATTTTATTCAAGGAATATTAGTCCAAATGATTTAGAATAATAATTGATTTTCCCTTGAATAGTCCAGAGATACAGTGTTGAACAAAATATGGGAAAAACTCTAAATGTGTAGAAAAATTAGGATGATATTGATATTTATGATCATTTTATATCAATTACCATGTAAATGATAGTGGATATTGTATAGTTTATATAATAAGGCTGTTGACGATGATGATCATGATTGTAAAATGAATTTTGAGAAGTTAAATAGCCATGATAAGAGAAAATTTAATACTAGTTATAATATATACACAATTGTTTTTGAAATATTGATGATATATAATTTGAATTCTGGTTGTGCATGAACAAACAATACATTTACATAACTATTTGGTATCTCAAAAGATATTCTACCATAAGAACCTGAACCTACATGTCGAACATGTGATGCTAAACACTTACAACTATCCATATTTTTTTTATTTTCTAACACTTTTAAAAGCTAAGTGTGAACCTTAAAACAGTTCCAACCATCCAAAACATCTAAAGATTCAAAACCACCACAACCCAGATATTTCAAAATCCAAAAGTCTCTCCATTTCAAGAAATCAACTACATCCATCAATGCCATCCAAGGCTCCAAAGAACCAAAAAATGTAAAACCATTTCAAAATTTAATATTCGAAACAAACTATCCATCATCATGACTCAGTCGGCGTCATCATGAGATGCCTGACACCATTGACCATAATCATGCCTCGGTCTCCGTCGCCAATAGAGAAAATCATCACCTTCATCAACGGAGACCCACCAGAAACCATCTTCACCGTCAAACCACATAATCCATCTTCATCGTAGAGAAGCCGACACCATTGCCGCTACATACGGACTGCGCCATCAGCAACTACGATCTGTCGTCAAACCTATTTGATTGAAATGGAACCACCAGAGAACAACATCGACACTGAGAATTCCACACAAGAACCAGATAGACTGACCACCTCCCCGACAAAAGAATGCGCCAGGAACTCTGACGGCCTCCGAATCCACATCCCAAAACCTTGGTGTCACCCTGCACCCGATCCATAGAACCACCCTAAATGAATTATATGTTCAATGGGAATGATTGAAAAACAAATACATTCTTATCCAAATAAATTATTATTGTTTCTAAATAACTATGAATCACTCATAAAATTCCTTATGTGTTGTGCCGATCAATATAATAAAAATAAACGAACACTTTTGAATATTTTATGCTACTTTTCTATCATTACACATTCTGAAGACTATAAGGATTTCATTAAATTGGGGGATAGATAACATTTCATTCATATTTAATTATAACACATGTGAAATGAAATCAACCATAAGAATCTAATTAGTGCAATAAATTTAATTAAAGGAATACAAAATATGTAAATGATATGAGAAGATTATTATATGCATTATCTACACATAGAATAAATCATTTTGGGGTAAATATTTTTATTTAGAGTACAAGTTCATTCATTATGAAAAATTATATATTCCTTTAAGGGTTTCACATAAAGAAAAAATAGATTATTAAGTATTTTCATATAGTTATAAAATAACTATCAATGAAATTGAAATCTATTTTGTAATATTGATTTAAGGTCAGAGTTTAATGTGGGATACAAGTGTAAAAATGTATGAATCTCATGGTTTTGAAATATTCATATTGAGTTTAATGTTTAAAAAGATAGTAAGTGAATACCCTGCTTATTGAAATTGTTTATGCTATAAAATTAAATGAATATTTTCATGTTTGAATTGTGAATAATGAACAAATATTGTTTTTTAGAGACATTACTTTATCGATGTCTATATAGGACATTATAAATTTTTACCATGATGATATAAATATTGATCCTAGATGATATCATTAAATTGGAATACCAAAAAAGTTATAACAATGTCATTAATAATAGGTGATCAACTATTTAATAAAGTAAAATATTTCATTTATTACTTTTTAAACCATTTTCGAAAGACAATATCAAATCATGTTAGAACAAGAGATTAATTTTATTGAAATAATTTATTGAAATTTTTTATATGTTAGAAATTTTATTAATTCCATGATTATAGAAATTTTTTGGGATATTGTATTTAAAACATTAATTATCTCCTTGATAAAATCATATGGAATAAATAATAGGTTGTACATGATTGAAATGGGGCTATGGAAGATTTCCCACCAGTGAGGGGTATATGGTAGACTTTACTTCCTATGGGTTCTTGAACTCTATCCTGGTAGGACAAAATTCCATTTTTCATTTTATTTAATTATGAAGATGTTATATAGGGGTATTCATATAATAACATGAATATCATACCAATGAATAATTAAATGTAACAAGGAATAAAATAACACAACCTTCATGTTATGGTAAACAATTTTATTCCGATTTCTTTATGTTTTATTCATTCAAAAAATATATGGCATACAATAATGAATTTATATCCATTTAAAGGCAAGCATAAGTAAAAATATAGTCTTGAAGATGTTTCCAATGATCAATTTGGATTTTATTATTTATTATATAAAATATAGATTACCATCCTACCATAATTTTTTAATATAATGGTCTATATAATGCTTCACTTAGATAGAGATGATCATGTATGTGGGTATGTCCATTATAAATGGATGTACCCCACTGAATAGAATGTGAAAAATATTAATGGGTTTTTGAAGAATCAAATTTATCTAGAAGGTTGTATTGAATAATGATATATTATTGAATAATCTATTGGATTGTGTATTTATTTCCTATCAGATGTTTATATAACTAGTCTCCCAAGGCCTTATAATAGTGAACACATTATAGGATAAAGAATTAATGTTATTTTTATTTTTAATATTACCATCAGAGAGAGGAATTAATAAAAAATTTACATTTACATAATAGCTAAGATATTGTTAAATATATTGGATAACATACCAAAACTATTATAGATTTGAATTATTAAGTGGATTAAGGATGGAAATAAAATAAAGATAAAAAAATATAATTTTCTTTTGAGATCATATTTATAAAGTGGTACATGAAAATAAAAATTCAATAGGTGAATGACATCAGTGGCTAGCCAGGAGACATGATTCCAATTTTATATATTAATCTAGTATTGTAGAAAATGGTTATATGTTATATTCAAAAGGTCACTATAACGACAATATGGTGCATAATAGTAGAGTTAGACATGTAGCATATGTGACTCACATATATGGCTCCATGTATAGATATCCAATAATGTAAATTTTAAATTTTTTATATTTTCAAATATATAAATTTGTTGGATTATACATCAGGTCATGTTTTTTTTCAAATAAAAATTATCCTACAATAGAAGTGTAGTGAAATTTTATGAAATTGGATTCATTAATGATTATTTAATGTGGATGGGGAAAATTATGAGTTTTTTATAATGGAATCACATTTTTTGAATGTATTTTATGTCTTATGTCTATAAAAAAATAGTTGGTTGCGTGTATTATATAAAATTACATCAAATATATAGTAACATGAAAATTTAATCGAGGAGAATATTTTCATTGAGAGATCAAAATTAGACCATCGTGGTCCCAATGTAGAACATGTCATGTATGTTAGGGGAGAACACAAAGAGGGAGTTTGTTTTCTTAAAATAAGATCCAAATCCCTTCATCAATTAAAACAATGTATGAGGTTTTAATGAGTTTGTTAGTGTTTTTTAATATATTATTTTTTCCCAGAATATTATGTGTTTTTTACATTGTGAACATAATTGAAGTTATATTTCTGACTACACATAAAAATAATTTTTTATCCAAATGATTATATTACCAATATTAGAAAATTTCATGTAGTTTATTCTGAAACTATATAATTATTTTTGAATCAACTCCATGTTGATTAAAAAACATGAATAATGTAGCATCATAATTATGAAAAAAATTATCAATGTAAGATTTAATGGTATAAAATTTGATGTCAGCTAGAATCAATATGACTAACCTACTGACCCTAACATGTAAATGTTCATCAGTTATGTTGGTTCATAATAAGGATGAATGTGTAGAATGATATAGATTCACGGAACCGTGTACACCCTTTATTTTTATAACCACTTTTGGATGATATTATGACAATTTTATGAGATTCATTCTATATTTTAAAAAAATTATATGATGAATTGTTGAATTAATTTCCATTATTCTTTTATATTTTATTCATTTAAAAATATTTCTATAAGAAATATGTCCTAATAGATCCTCAAAAAGAAAATAAAGGCTTTTGAACTCTTATTTTCATGTTTCATTTTAGGGGAGTTGAGGGTAATGTAAATACCCACACACAAGTTTCTTATGAAAATGTTACCAGGAAGGAAAAATGAATTGTTTCATTAGTGGACATAATGAGAAATAATTTCTGGTGTATTATTTTCAATAATATATAATTTAAATTTTTTTATTTTATTTAATTTTATTCTAAATTATTAATTTATGAATCTAAGATGGTGTGATTAAAATAAACAAAACGCATCAAAGCCAATGTACTTCTATCACCATGAAAGGATTAAGAACCCATAAATAAGGTGAAAATTTGTAAATATTTTAAATAATTAATACAAGGATTATGTGATAATAAATAATAAAAGGTAATTTTTTATATGTATATTGATGAATATATTTTTTAATCCAATACCATACCATGTCACGTGATATAAAAAGAGGATCATATAAATAATGATGGAAAAATAATTGATGAAAATAAAAAAAAAGTATGAGAAACATGTGTAAGTATACAATTATAGTAATATATTATTATTTATCACAGTATTACATACAAAATATATCTATGTTCAAAAGTTTATATATGATTTAAATATATTAATATTTTGAGACAGTATTTTAAGAAAAGTACTTTCAGTAGCATTAGAGTAGCCAGAAAAATATGTTCATGTAATAGTTGTAGATTATTGAGTTTCTCATAAAACAATTGTTTTTTAATTCCAAACCAAAAGATGATACATATAATATTATAATATTATTTCAAGTGAAATTATATCATTTTTATGATATCATTGTTTTTTCATATTTGGAATAATAATTTAAGAAAATGGATCAATGTGAACATGCAGTGGAACAAGGATCAACACATGAATAACCTTATGATTGCACTAGAATTCAAGATAGTCATTGACCTCAACCACATAACATACCCAAAGTATTTTTTTCTACTATTATTTATCTTATATGTGATTTAATCAACATACAGTAAATTTATATTACTATAATTCTATAGGGAAAATTTTTATGTGATTTATATCTATCAGCACCTGTTGATTTCCTTATTTGTGAGGGGTATGATGTTGAATATACTAGGATACATAATAGACAAAAATGAACTCTTAAAATATCACATGATAATTGGGATTGAATTATATCACAAGAATAGAATTTATTTTTCTTTTACTTGTGATGATATGATTATTAAAATTTTCAATGATTCTACTGAAACATTCAGAGCATGGTCATATAGTCGTATAAAGATATATGAGGTATGTCATTAAAAAATAATGTCCATTGGAAAAAAATAGATGAAAGAATGTCCAATGTGATGTATGGTATTATTGAAGGTTAAGAAGATGGTGAAACATAATTTTTGGTCATGAAAATCTTCTGGATCAACCATGAACTCTAGAGTAACTTCTGGATTACCTTCTACCCATCAATTCCATTATTGTATATATTATCATTATAATATCATGATGTGACCACTTATAAAAATGTATATATTCCCAAAATTTCACATGATGAATAAATATTTTGAATTTTCATCATAGAAATGGTTTGTATTGAGTGTTTATTTGATATTATCAAGTTTTAATGTCTTGGATTACAAGTTGAATATATATACATATGGTATATTTTCATAATAAATATGTCCAAAAATTATCTAATATATAAATTGTGGTTAGTAACTATTTCTATTTTCTATAAGAGTTTAATTTAATATTATATAATGAAAAAATTGTGTGATTAATGGATTGGATTCAATGATCCTTATATTAGTTGTATGAAAGGAATTTCTATGTATTAAGAAGAAATTGATTTTAAAAAATATGTACAGAATGATGAGTTTGAGAATAAAATTGAAGATTAAAAAAACTTTTTAATACTTATAATGGAGGGGTATAAGTATAAAATATAATCACATAATAAATATATATATATATATAAATATTAATTAATTCATTCCTTATTTTTTAGAATTATTGGATATTGATCGTAATCAAAATGTATACCATGTATATTTATTTTTTGGATATAATTAATGGATTTACAATAAAACTACCACACTTGATTTGTACTGTGAATTTGTAATGCATTAAAATAATCATTTTTATATAAAAATTGTATTTTTTTTGTTTTAGTTTGTGTTATAAGGAGAATCTTATAATCATATGGTGATCACGAAATATTGGGAAAATCAAGGTAATAGGTCAGTCCCTAAAATAAGATGCATAATTATTACGTAAAATAGTAGAATATTGAGGAATATTTTTAAATATTTATCTATAAAAATTTATTTCAAATCAATATAAATATTTTGGTTAATGTTTGTGTAGCTTTTGAAGCATGATGGAGATAATTATAATGGATATTATATTTATAAATTTTTGAAATGAAATTAAAGGAAGAGAGAGAGAGGAATTACCTCTAGAATCCTCCTCTTGAGATCCTCATTAAGAAACCCAAGCATGGTATTATGATTAGACCAAAATATCTGGAAAGAGGGGTAGGGTATATGGATTATTTTTGGGAATATTTTAGGCAATTCTTGAAGTTATAGTGGTTTGATGAAATGAGGGTGTGAAGATTGGTATTTATAGTGGAAGGGAGAGTGGTTTTCTCAATATTATAATCATTAATTTTTTATTTCTCCACTGGACAAGGAATTGTGAGTCTTCCATGACAAAGAATAGTAATAAATTAATGTGTGTTCAAAATAATTGTTCTTACATCAGCATAAAGTCATCCTTGACTCAATAATTAATTTATTTTAGCGTATTTTGTAAATTATACTATTTCACTATTCATAAAAATTTCATGTATTTCATAAAAAAACCCAAAAATTCACCCTATCAATTTTCTGACCTGTGGATTCCTAAAATGAATTAAATTTTTCATATATAATTTTATAAATATGATTAATTTAATTATTAATTAAAATCATAATTTAAATGATATATTTTGTTTTTAAAATTAAAAATGATTTTATAATGCTTTCAAAAATTACATAAGGTTTTATAAAATTATCTTAAAACAAGAAGACATATAATTTTTAATTTATGAAATAATTTTAAGAAAAGATATATTATTTTAAATTAATTAATTATAATTATTTATTAATGGCTTGCAAAAAATAACAATACATTTACTATGGTAAAAGTTTCACTTATAAGAGGCCTAAATTTTATTTAAAAATTCATTGGAATGGTTTCTATTATTTTGGATGATTTACTATTCCTAAAGACTATATTACTATTTACAAGGGTAGATTACTATTCATCCAAAGTTATGTTTTCCCATCAGACTCCAAACATCATACTAATGGCATGCATGTATGTAAAAATTTTGAAATTCAAAACATAGGAGTGGAAAAATTATGTTTAATGATCACATTGTATTTAATATCATGAAATTTCATTATGCTTAGTAAAGTGATTATACTATTAGACATAATTATAAGAAGATAATTCCATATATAAGAATTTGGGTCATTACAATCTTCACCATTTATGAATTTTCTACCACAGAATTTCATTTTACACAAACTGGTGAGGGTACCTCTTCTACATCGCCTCCTCCAGTTCCCAAGTTGCTTCATCAAAAATTTTGTTTGTCCAGAACACATTGAAATAGTTGGTTGTCTTGATGCATCAAACCATATATACCCTTTCTAGAATCTTCACTAGATGGTCCTCATATGATTGATCGTCTTCCAACTGTACCCTGTCTTAGTTCAGAACATGTGTGGGATCTGGTATGTACTTCCTCAGGAGTGATATGTGAAACACATCATGAACATGAGAATTATTCTGTAGAAGTGCATGCTGATTGGCCACAACTCATATGTGGTCAAGGATCTCAAAGTGGACAATGTACCTTAGTAATAGTTTACCATTCTTTCCAAACCTCATGACTCAATTCTATGGTGATATTCAAAGAAAGAATTTATATCTAACGTCGAACTTCAAGCCCCTTTGATGGTTTTCAACACAGCTTTTTTTCAGATTGTGATCTGCTTTTATGTGTTTCTAAATGACCTGCATCTTCTCTATTATATCTTACACCAGATCAGGTCCATGTTTCATTATTTATCCAACATCATCTCAATACGTTGATGTTCTACATCACTTTCCAGATAGAGATTCATATGGAGACAACTGAAAACTCGAGTGGAAGCTATTGTTGTATGAGAACTCAAAAAATGGTAGATGCCGGAACCATCCTCGTTTTAATTCAAAATAATAGGCTCCTAACAAATATTCTACCACCTGAATTGTCCTTTTTGAATTTCCATTAGTTTGGGGTGATAAGCTATGTTGAAATTTAATTCAGTACTCAAAGCATGTTGAAGAATTCAACGCAATATAGATGTGATCCTTTAATCATGATCCGAGATAATAGAGTGTGTAACACCATGAATTCTCACCACATCCTTCACTTATATCTTTTCAAGCTATGCAATTGAATGATCCTCTCAAATAGAGATAAAATGGATTGTCTTGGTGAGTCGGTCAACCACAACCCATATAAATTTTTTTCCCTTTGAAACCGTCGGGAGACCCATGACAATGTCTATCGTGACATTATCCCATTTCCACATGGGTATCATAAATGGTTTCATAATCCTTTTGGAAATTTATATATCTTCTTTAACTTGCTGACATATGAAGAACCTTGAGATATATTCCGCAAAATCCATCTTCATGTTATCCCAAAATAAGTGTTCTTGGAGATCCCAGTACATCATGGTTCTTCCAGGATGGATAAAAAAGTTGAGATATGTTCATTTTCCAATAGCGCCTTCTTTATCCTGGGTGATGATGACACACAAAGCCGCGTTCCAAACCGAATCAAAACATCATTGTTGAAATGAAACTCTGGAAACTTCACTTCCTTTACAGAATTCACCATCTTTTGTAACTCCAGATCATCTATTTGTGCCTCCTTAATTATCTCTTGGATTGATGTTTTCACAATCATTTGGGAAAGGTAGGATTTATCCCATGCCTTTATTATTTAACAATTCCATACTTTTCATATCCAAGAAGATAGGGTTGTTCTCAATCCACATCACAGATAGAGTAGCAAGTACTTTTCTTTTTAGAGAATCATCTACCTTGTTCACCTTCCCAAGATGATTGTTAATATATAAATCTTAATCCTTGATTAGCTATAACTATCATCGTTGTACGCAATTTGTTATCCTTTTTTTTGTGTATATATTCATTATGCTCTTGTGGACAGTGTATAAGTCACACTTCTTCCTCTAAAGGTAGTGCCACTAGATTTTCAAGGAAAAATCAACGACTCCATATCTATATCATTCCTCATGTAGTTCAACTGATGGATATTCAACTTTTCTAAGGCATAGGCTATAACATTATCATTTTTCATGAGTACGTAACCTAAGCCTTTATTTGAAGCATTAATGTATATAAAAAAAATTCTCCTCTTTTGGCAAGTGTGAGTAAAGGCTCTATGATTATACTTATATTTTTCTCCATGAAGCATCCCTCACATTATTACATCCAGACATACTTTACCCATTTTATTTGTTAAATTAGTTAGCGGGCTTGAAAATCATGATAAATTTGTCACAATCCTCTGGTAGTACCCAGCTAATCTAAAAAAACTATGTATTTTAGTGACACTTAAGAGCTTCAACCATTCTATAATCACTATTGTTTTATAATGGTCCAATGAATTTTCCATCCATGTGATCAAATGTCCCAAAAACATGACTTGCTTCATCCAATAGTCACAATTTCTAAACATGGTGTACAAATTATCCTTTCTCAATGTCACCAACACAAGTCTTAGATGTTATTCATGTTCGTCGTTTATCTTGGACTATATGATAATATCATGAATAAACAGTACCAAAATTTGTTGAGGTATTGTCAAATGACTCTTTTCATCAAATCCATTAACATCTTAGAGGTATTAGTAAGTCTGAAGGGAATCACCAGAAACTCAAAGTGTCCATACCTGGTACGGATGGAAGTCTTCTGAATATCTTCATTCTTCACCTTTAGATGATGATATCCAGAATCAAGATCCACCTTTGAGAAGTATTTATCTCCTCTTAACTAATCTAACAAGTCATCGATCCATGGAAGATGATACTAGTTCTTTATGGTTATATTGTTGACTTCCATATAATCGATACACATCCACATTGATCCATCCTTATTCTTTAAAAAATAAACTATCACACCCCAAGGTGATGCACTCGGGCGTATGAACCCTATGTCCAAATACTCTTGCATAGACTTATTTAACTCTTCCAATTTGATTGGATATATCCTATAGGGGCACATTTGGATTGGAGTAGCTCTTGGAATGAGTTATATAAATAAATCTACCTCATGATCTAGGGGAATCCCGAGAAACACTTCAAGAAATATTTCTATGTATTCCCTCATGATAGGAACTTCTGCATTGTCAATACATTCCTTTGACTCATCCATTTGGGTGAGGTATGCTTATTCATAGTTTATCAACACCCACACCACTGAAACGTTTTTCAAAAGATATTCATGATCATCCATTCATTTATAGAGGGTCCTAGGCAGGTTCAGAAAATGAATTGATATTTTTCTTTGTTAAATTTTATATGTGACCTATATAATGAGAGCCAATCAATTCCCATTATAGAGTCGAATTCCACCATGTGAAGTATTATGAGATTTTCTAGAATAATCTTCACACATACACCAAAAAGATAAGATTCAAAAACATGGGTTGCAATGATTTCACCCCTTAGTTTTTTTATAAATATCTCAACATTATGGTTTTGGGGATTCAATTCCATAGGTATACAAACATGCTAGATATAAAGGAATGTATTGGACCAAAATCAAATAATAATTTTTCCATTCTTGATTGAATCATAAGTGTACCTTGTTCGACATAATTTCCCTTGCTCCACTTCTGTAGTAGTGATGGAATAAGCCTTCACCTACATCATTTTTCATTAGTGGATGCTAATGCTAATTACCCTCGTGAACTCAAGGTGTAGTGCAATGTCTTGAATAGTTCCTTTGATCCCTACAATTGTAGCATTAGAGAAAGGGTGGTTCACTCCTTTCTTCCACTACATTATACTTCCTTTTCTTGTCTTTCTGACACTCTTTATCATGGTGGCATTATTTCCCCCACATGAAGAATATACCCATCCATTTTAGGAAATTCCAATGACGAAACTTCCTACATTTTTTGCATGTGGTTCGTTGAGTTTTCATCTCACCTTTATCATTAGATCCTTCAGATTGATACTCCATCTTTCATTTCATATCAACATATCCATGGGACCATTCTCCAAACTCTCTCTCCACTTTTGGAGAACATCAAACAACTTCTTCATATCTTTCAATGTTTTTAATTTAATGAGCCTTTCAGAGGTGTGGTTTTAATCCACTAAAGAGTCTATAAATTTTTATATCATTGTTGATAAGAAAACCCAAAGGGTACCATTCTAGACTTGGGAAATTTTATTCTTAGTTCTTGATAGATTCTCAATAAATTTTCATCAGATCTATGAATTATCTCTCCATCTTTCTACAAGGTGTTCATTGTAAATACTTATTATGAATTCTGATTTTATTGACTTCCCATTACATCTCTTCAATTTCATATCTTGGCTTGGTGTTCTTAATCAAAGCCCACCATTGATCTGCCTATCATCAAAATGATAAACATAGAGTGTCAACTTCTCATTCTCAGAATAGTGAAGCACAAAAAAATACTTCTCCATGGAGTTGAACAACTATTCTGCAACTACTTGATTAAAAGATACACTAAATTTTGGTGGCCATTTCCGCATAAAACACGCAATAGCCAATTTTCCCTCTCTTTGGTGAAGAAGGAATTTCCAAATTATTCAGGTTGTTGTTGATATCCTGATATAGTTGGGTATGAATTTCGATGATGTTTTAAACTCCATCTCCCAAATAATTGGTAATTTCATTTGGGTAATCATAGCCTTGGCCCTTGCACGGGTTGTTGGCATGATTTCTTCTGGTTCCCAGTATTTTCTACAATAGAAAAGGTTTGAACAAAACCTATCTCAACAAGTCATGAATAACTTATTCATTTTTTTGATTTACACTAAAATCACAACTAATGGGATCCCTATGTAAAGTATCTTGTCTTCATATTTGTACATAGTATCATTCTAGAGATTTTCACTAGGATTCACTAATCATAATTCCAAATTAACTAAACCTTGTCTCGGACAACTACTATAGTGATCCAGCCTTTTCTTAAATTATTATTACATCATTATAATGATAAAAAACATAATAGTATTACATCATGAGGATTCTGAGGTATATTGTCTTGTGAAAACTGGGACCAAACATAACATTTACAACATCAAGAATTAACATTTTTTTAATTCTTTCTTCTCTAGATTCTTATTAGATCTTGACCTCTCTTTAGTACATATAGTCAACTTAGGATATATATAAAAAAGGGGTGAGTTAAAATACTAGTATTAGGATAGAATTAAACAATATATCAATGGGTGAGAACAATCACAACATAGGAAAAGGATCCCGAACAATAGCGGAAGCATTAATAAAAGACTTTAAATTTTGCATCACCTAAAAATGAAACATCATGTATCAATGGTCATCTACCACACATAGTTTTGAACAATTGTAGCATTATGTTCATGAATCATTTCAATTTTACTCATGATATTTATCACATTACGAAATGCATTAGGGATCTTTATAATTCCAGGTCCACCAATCACATCCAAACATTCATATTATGCTATATATTTCCACGCACACCAATCACAACCCAACATTTTCATTAACATGAATGACACATAAAACATATATGAAAATAAATATCAAATTAAAATTAATGGGACTAATCTCATATGAGAACATTCATAAACATTAGTTTCAAAAATTAAAGAAGAAGTTACATACTTGATACATGAACCATCATCCTTGATTGAGATGTAAATGGTGTGTTTTTTGAAAGAATAGTTCATTGTGGAAATTTTTTGATTAACATAAAATCAAAAAGAAAAAATGTATATCCAATTAAATATATAATAATTATGAACTAATTATCTTTATGGGGTAACCATCCATAATATGGAGTGGTAGAGGTAGAACCCGAATAAAGAATGTTTGGTTCAAGAATTCCCCCTTACCTTGTATCCAAATGCTTTCCTCAATTTAAATTCCTATATAACCACATTATATTAATTAATTAATAATTTAAAAACATTTTTTACAATAATATGGTTCATTATTGCTTCATTATGATATTTTATGGGCTTTTGATGTGTCATAATGGTTAAATCCAATGTTAAGGAATGCCCATTTTTATGATTTTCTTGAACGGTTCCCTTGTATTCATAAATGAAAGTTCATGTTGAACGTGGATAAACATCCAGAACTAATATGAAATTTTATTAATGATATTACAAGAGTATAAATGATCTTATAATAAAATATTTTATATACCTTGTGTTTAACAATTAATTGAAATTTAATGTTGATCATTTGGGTGAATTCAGGAAGTTTTTCGACCAGAACTAACTTGTTTTGTATAATAATTTTTTAATATTCACATAATTTAGTTACAAAAAAATTAATAATATATAATAAATATAAAATAATATGGTTGAACCATAAAAATGTTTTTAATACCATATACTAAGGTGGTGAATAAAAATATGTCATTCTTGAAGATGATAAATTAACACCTCACGAACAACATTTTCTTTTCTAAAACATAAAAGAAGAGGAGAAGGGTGTCGTTTGATATATTATACCATTAGTAAAATTAAATTCCAGTATTTGTGTTAAAATAGAGTTATTATACCATGTATATGAGGATAGGTGAGGAGATATTAAGAAAAGAACTTGTAATTTAAAGGAAATTAAAGAGAGAGAGAGAGAGACTTATTACGTCCTAAATCATCCACTTGATATCTTCTTTAAGAAACATAGGATTTGTATATTGATGAGAATAGAAGCTCTAGACATGGGTGAGGGCCTTGGGATTTTGTTTGGGAAGATTTTAGAAAAGTCTTGAAGCATGAGAGGGGTGAGGAAATGAGGGTGTGAAGGGTGGTATTTACAGTGGAGGGGAGACGAGTTTTCTCAATATAATATTCATTAATTTAGTATTTCTCCACAAAGACAAGGAATAGTGAGTCTTCTATGACCAATAATAGTAATAAATTCATGTGAGTTTGATAAATTGGTCTTCCATCATCATAACATCAAACATGACTATATAATTAGTGTATTTATCTTATTTTGTATATTAATATAATTCACTATTCATAAAAGATTCATGTTTTTCAGAAAACCCCAAAAAATTCACCTTATCCATTTTAGACATTTAGAAATAAAAAATTAATTCCATTTTTCAAAAAGATTTTTCTAAATATCATTAAATAAATTTCTAATTAAAATCATAATTTAATTGAAAATTGTAGTTTTCAAAATTAAAACTGATTTTATAATGCTTTTAAAAATTACATTAGGTATTATAAAATTATCTTAAAACCACATGAAATAGAAATTTTATTTTATGAACACATACTAAGAAAATACATTTTTTTTAATTAATTAATTATAATTATTTATTTATGACTTACAAAAATACCAATACATTTACTATAGTCAAAATTATCACTTATAAGATACATAACTTTTATTTATTCATTCATGTGTAAGGTTGCTATAATATGGGATAATTTAAAATTAATAAGTGTCATATTACTATTCATAAGGGTACGTTACTATTCATATGGGTATGTTACTGTTCACGAAAAATTAAGATTGTCCTATTGGACTCCAAACAACATAGTGATCACAACCATGTATGTCAGATTTATGAAATTCAAAACATTGAAGGGGAAAAATTATGTTTAATGATCAAATAGTATTTAGTATCATGATATCTGATTGTGCTTCCTAATTTTATTATACTATAATGAATAATTATACAAATAGAATTCAATTGATAAAACATTGGGTCTTCCACCATATGCCTAGAACTACCACTCTTGTATTGGAGTACCTCAACCCCCTCCATGACATTAATGTTAAATGGAACTCTAGCTACCAATATCTCAACTGTATCGATGTACTAGGAGACATTGATTCTAATCCAGACCCCATCCCACTAAAATTCTTATACATTCGCCTATAAAACCTCTACATGTGGCCTAACCTTCCACAAACATGACACTCCAAAGTGGGGTATGAAGACAAAGACATATTTCATGCAAACATTCTATACTCGTAGAACTATTATAATACATAGTACTGAGATGAATAACCACTACCCATCATTCACTTCCTGTTATTTCCATGGTGAAAACTATCATAAAAAACTTATTTAAAAATTATTAAGTGATTATAATTTTCCCAGAATACATAACATGGAAACTTCTTGGGGCCTCTCTCAAAATCAATTCCCTAATGAGATCCAAATTCATCACATTTGAAATGTTACTCATGTTTATGTTGTAAACCATCAACCTGGTCTTAAAGAGACCCCCATTTAGAAATCATCATTCCATGGAGATCTCACTGGCTGCAAACAATGGGAAAAGCAGTATGATTTGGTGAACTTTCATGTATAGTCTATCACATACATGCCCTCCTATTTCAGGTGAACGTACTAATTATCCTTCTTATCCATAAAAATTGCAGGATATAAGTGGGTCAAAACAGAACCTGAAATTCTTTCTTGGATAATTCAACTTTCATCCCTACATGATATTGAATTTCCCACCAACTATTGGCAGGTTCAATTTTTTATTTCATAGGATGATTCCCACTTCTATATGTTGGTTTCATGATGTTCTTGAAAATCATATAGAATGAATCAGTCTACAACATCATAACCAAGAGGCCTATTTCTATAGTATATATATTCATACGATTCAGATGAATCTCTCTTATTATATTTGAAAATGAAGGAAAGGAGTAAACCATATACCATTCCATGGATTGCATGACCCTAATTGTCATTTTCCGAATCTGAAACCCTATTTTTTTCTCAAGATCTATAAGATGGTCTGGCCCATCCACATTAGGATAATGTTGATTTTTTCTACACTAATTTTCAATTAAATGATGATAATGATTAATTTTAGCTAAAAGACATCCTAACTCTATAGAATATTTGACAACAACATTGTCAACAGAAACTTGTGAAAACAACATAGAACCACTAGATCATAGTATCTCTTAATAGGGAATGAAAATTAAATTTTCATGACTTTACAGTTCATCAATTTCATTTATCATTTGTTACATATTTTTCATTTCGATGTTTGTATACGAAAATATATCACAATAAATAAATATGTCCCTATCATTAAAAATGAATTCCAATATTTATCTATATGTTTGAATAATGATTAATACATGTTATTATCACCCATTATCAGGATATGTATATATATATCAATAAAAAGTAACAACATAGATGATCTAAATAAATGATTCTGAAATGAAAACGACCATAACCGTAAACATCTAAACAATTATCCCATCAATGAACACTCATATCTTTCCCACTACATGGGTTAGATACTCCGATGAAAAATATCATTAAAATTTCCCAACACAACTATGTATTTTTTTCTACCATTCCAAAATACTAATGTAATATAAATATATATCTTGCTATGTCTGATTAAATATTTTTGTTTCCCTCTATCCAATACTCTCTTATGTTCTTAAATCATGTTGGTTACTCACCCTCTAGTTTTCCTCCCTATATGTTAGAGGTCGGTGATTTGTATTGGGGGTGTAATGAATATAGTGGTGGGACAATACCCAATGGTACAATGTTAAAATACCAATAAAATAAATACAAATAATATATATTTGAATAAAAAATAAAAAAAAGAGTGCAACATACAACTTTATGATAATGTAAGAACCAATAAACCAAATAATAGTGAATTTTGTAATTATAGGATGGAATGTATATAAATATAAATCTAAAGAAACAATAATAAAATAAAAGTCATATACAATAAACTCAGAAGGTACACATCAAAAAAATCTATGTTTTTCTGGTATCCAAGATCCATCCCATCTGAAGAGACACAATCAATTACAAGATCACCTTCCCTTATACAAACTCTCATCCAAGAATATTCTCGAGTATAAAATAGAGGCCTAAATATGGTGTGATTAAAACATGTTAGGCCAACACCAATTTTTACATTCTATACCAATATGACAAATAAGTGTATGAAACAAAGAAATAACCGAGTTTCTTAATTAATACATATAATAAAATAAAAGAAAAAACTTATTTATTATCCTTTGTGAATATTTATTAGCTTGTAGAAAAACCATTCCAAACAACAGAAAAAAAATATAGAATAATCACACAACCAGAAAAATTCCTATGTATATTCATTATACAAAAATCAATACAAGACCTTTTTATAATAATGTAAAAATAATCAGGAAATGACCTATAAGCATTAAAAAATATCCTATAAAAACCATTTATATAAGAATTACAACATTATAGGTAAAAGTCGTATATTCATTACAGAAAAATCAGGAAATGTCCTTTATATATGTATTAGATAATATCCAATATAATACCATTATATATGTAGTAAATAATAACATTTCCAAGATGATTATATAAGTATTTACGTTTCAATTAAAAGAACCTTATATAAAAAATATACATAAATAACATTAGAAAGATAAGTTGTTATGGAGTATGATATTCTACTCTATACCAATATTTGGATCAAATTAGCATAGAATAAACACAATATAGAAAAGGGGTGGGGGGGGTAAATTATATAAATCAAAAATTTATTAATGAAATTCTGTTTAAACAAAATCACAACACCTCTAATAAGAAAACTCCTTCTTAGTGAAATAAAATGTTCTTAAGTATAAATCTTATGAAACGTTTCTTACAAAGCGATTTTACCAAAATGAATATTGAATCTCTTGCATTCAGAGATACAAGTTAGAATGTTTATACAGAATAGAAAACTTCATCACATTTACAAAGCAGTGGAAATTTACTATCATATTTTAACCCAAAGAGAAGGGTAACAATCAAACATGGATAAAGGTCCATTGTTTTATACTTACAAATAGTCTTTCTTACCCAAACCTGTGTAAGCCCTCAGTCCTATGATCAGTATCTGTCTTTATATCATTGCAAGCCCTCGATTTGTAAGGAAAAATGAACCTCTAACTTCACAACCTGAAGTCTCATAATTTTAGGAAATCGCACTTTTGCAGGAAGAAATTCTACACAAAGCAGAGTTTTAACAAGCCGTTCAAACATTCTGCATGAAGACTGAGAGTTATTAAGATCATATCACTCTAGATCAATTCAGTGTAGATAGATGAACTCCAAAATTCTAACATGTAAACTGGTGAACTCATGAGGGTCTCATCATCTGAGGTCCAATTTTTAGCTTTCCAAATCTACCAGTCAGTTCAAATTCAACAGTTATATTTCTTTAAATATGAGAGGGACCTGGACACGTTGAAAAAATACAACGGTTATTTTATAATAGAAATAATGACAAAATTTTATATATCTAACCATGAATAAAAATATCTTACACTTTAAGTGTAAGGAATATAGAATCCGATAAAATTGAAATTATATGAAATAAATTATATGGATTAGAATTATAAGGAAATAAATATTTGAATAATATCTTCCAGTATTATAAATTGTTGAATTGAGTTTCAAAAAATCAGTATGTGTAAAGTATACGAAAAATAGTAATATGATTTTTGGTATGGCATAAAAACGACATAAGGATTTCGGTATTGGGATTTCTGGTATCAGAATGAAAAATCCGTCTTAAAGAACATCAATACTGATAAACAAGAAGTTAGAGTTTAAGAACATTCGAAAACCAAAATAATGGAAATCTATATACATGGAAAATATGATACCAGATTTCATTCTAGATGGAAATTGGTATCGTAGTGAAAACAGATAAAGGGAAACAGTGTCTTAAGGAATTCCAGTAATTTATAACCACGAACCCAATTTGAATCCTTAAGAACTTTTTCAATGTGGGAAAACATATATGTAAAAACCTAAATAAAAATATATTTATCTCAAATATCTAAAGAAATTTTGGTTATAAGGTAATTTATGTAAATATAAGGAAATATATTAAATGTAAGTAAATATATGGAAGTGTAAGGAAAATATATTTATGAAAATGGTGTTTGTGATTTCCAAAATAAAAGCTTAAGGAATAGAGAGGTATTATAAACTTAACAATCTCCCCCTTTTGGGAAAGCCCAATCCACATCGAAAAATTTGACAAAGCAATGAAATAAGTTCTTTGAGTTAGAAATACATAGCTCCTCCTTAAGTGTTTGACTTAGGGTAAATTATTCTTCCCTTATGTAAATGTTTTTAGAGTATAGAAACCTCCACCTCAGATTTATATTCTTCTATTTAGAGAGAATCCAAAATAGATGTAGAACTTTTTCCATTTAATGAATGTTTAGAAAATTTATTTTTCCGTATATTTTAACATTGTGATTTTTTCCTTTATAAATTTGTCTTCCTTTAACATCTCCCTTTGATATAATTCACCCCCTTTGTGATTTTCAAAATGGAATGGAGAGAGACTTATAAGGTTAGAAATAAATATACATGAGACAAAATATATAAAATACTTTCAAGGAATTTTCAAATTAAATAATATACAACAAAATTAGGCATGGGAAAAAATGTGTCAACCCTCTTTATTTTTCTCTAAAAGATGATTTTCCACCAAGTAATTAATCTTTTTCACCTCATTGTGTTCTTTTGAAGAATCTTTGTCAAGGAATCTTGCTCAGCTACCTTCTTCTCCAAATCCTTGATCATGAATTCTTGGGACCAATTCATATCTTCATGAACTTTGATCAATTACTCTAGTGAATCTGATTTCTTCATAATACCAAAAAATATTTTGTTTTGATAATTGACAACTTCAGTTACGATATTCATTTGATTGAGAAGTTTTTTTCCTTCATATTTCCTTGCTACTAACTCACATGAAAATTTCCTTGAGAAAGACATCTGGACATTGGTCAGCTCATTTGATACATGATTGAAAGCTTACTTTATCGATTCCATGATGTCCCTGAATTGTAGAGCTTTATCTGATATGGTTCCACTCTGACTCATCACGTTCTGACATAAATCATTATGAGATTTATAATCAATGAATAAATTATTATAATTGGATTCTCCTTTCACCACCATGTCCATCTGCATCGATGTTGAATCCCTCTTTTGGTTTAAGGTTTCTTGCATCATCTGGTATTGAGAATCTTTGTTAGCATGTTCTGGAATGGTAATTACTAATTTCTATAACAAATTTTTCACAATTTCATCACCCATAGATGATGAGTACTTATAGTTAGAATCCTTTTTATTGACCTTCGAAATAGATTATTCTATATTCTTATGATTTCAAGGAGAGTCGACATCCGAAGGGGAAACCATAATGGCATTCCCTTTATCAACATTCAGAACTGTAGAGGGTTTGGAACCCCAAGAGATTTCCTCATTTTCTATAGCCTTATCATCTCCGTATCCTTCCTAAATTGCTTCTTCTTTGTTCATTTATTCACTTTTGATGTGAATTTTTCCAGATTAATAGATTTCATCTTCATCTCCAGTTACATCAATCTCTTATTCTACCACTTCTACTTCCTCAAATTTGGTGTCAACTTCTTTTTCTTCTTCTTCCTCAGTAGAAACTCCCAGGTTACAACCTAATTATCAACTCTTCTAAAAATTCCAATTTCTTCTTCTTGAATTATCGCATCCTCTTCTTGTACTTCTAATTGCGGTTCTGGAATAGGTTCTGGTATCACTTCTGGTTTCTTACCCTTCTTATCTTCCTATGTGACATCCAGTACTAGTATCATCTCAGAGGATTTTTCTACTTCCTTCAGCAAGGATTGTATAAACTCTGTCTCTGTTATCATTCTTTTCTGCTTCTTCTCCTTAGCTACTTTTTCTAACAAAACAGCAGTTTGAATCTTCAAATCCTTTTACTCTACTTGAATCAACCAAAAGGTTGAATCCCCTTCCTTCCTAGATTCAGCTAACATCCTCCATACAGTTACGATATCATCAGAATAAGCCTTCAGTTTCCTTAAAATAGGTAAAGCTAAAGCCTGGCCTACTGAGATATGATCATCAGGAGAGACCTCTCTAACTTTTTCTTCTTATTAGCTCTTTTTAATGATTCTGATACTGACTTTTTCAGTGCCGACTTGGATGATTCTGGAATGGATATCCTCAATAACTACTTCTAATCTTCCGGCATCACGAGTTATTCAAATTTCATAGAGTCCAGATTGTAATAAAGTATCATTCTCTTCAGTGTATCATCACTTAGCAACAAATTCTTTGAAGGATTTAAAGAGGACTTGCAAGAAATTTTCATTTTAGCTAAGACCATTATAACGACCCATACATTACATAAATTTTTATTACATCAGAATTGAATTACACATATTACAACATATAACAAAACCATGGTAGGACCATATAGGTATAATGTCTTTAGAAACTAGGAAACATAAACAACTTGTTCATAAAGCATCTACATTGTGTCCTATTTATTTCATCATATCTAGAGTCCCTTTTGGCATATCCTACTTAGTAACCTTCTTCCTGACCTGGGGAAAGAAAACATACAAAAGGGTGAACTCAAATGATCAGTAAGGGTAAATAAAAAAAATATCATATTAATAAGAACATAGCATTTCGAAAATCATAAAATGAAAAAGAGATCATATTATCATAACATGGGATAAATCATAGTAGTGAAATGTAATCCCAATAATCGTAACATAAAACATGAAACTTTGTGGAATACACACATAATCATAGAGAATCATTTCCTAGTAGTCAAGACTCATTTCCAAAAATATCTTAGCAGACAAATTCCATTTCTGAACCGAGTTCACTCCTCATTTTAGTCCGGTATCATTGAACTGGATTAACCTGCCATTCCAGCCTTGTCTATCTCATGAGATATAAATATTTACTGATTGCATTGGAGGGTGATATAGGTCCCACCCATATCAGAATGATACCATTCTTATGTATACCACATGATCATAAATCCTACATCGTAGCATAACCCATGTAATAAAAATGGGATTCTTAAAAATCATGCCATAATAACATAATCCATAAAAGGACATCATAAAAATAATTCCACCATAAAATAATCAAATCAATTTAAAAATAGGGATAGAAATAGAACCCTATATTTTTATTTTAAGGAAAATAATTTTGATAAAACATTTAAACTCCATTCTTGAGGAAAATATCCTTTCAACTTAAAAGAAACATTTTTCCTTTCTTATCATGTCATAAAATTTTAAAAAATAACTTGATTAAAAATAAACTTGACAAATTTTAAATGAAGTTTCATGGAAATAATTTTCTATGAAATCATAAAAATCCATTCCAGCTGTATAAGTTAAAAAAACATTCTTCTCGTACTTTGGCTGAAAAAGTCATAAAGTATCTCGTACTTAAAATGAAAAAAGATTCCTATCATATCTTTTACTAAAAAACCACCAATATGTGAAATTGGATTTAAAAAATTGTAGGATGATATTAATAATATTACATATTGAGTAAAAATGGATGTGGATGATAAATATTCCACATTAAATACTGTATTATATGCAATATCTGATAAAAATTAATATTGTGAGATTTTCCCTTACCTTAGGTCTGATATGCTTCATACATATTTAAACCTCCTATATAATGAATTATATAATGTCGTTTAATTATTAAAGAATCATATTCATTGTTATGATATCATACATGTTCATATTTTTATCTTCTTATTAGTAATATTTTATTGCTACTTGTTATTCGGGTGTTCATTGCTTTATGTTCTTATGCATGTCTTGTCGAATAAATTCTTATTTTTCTTTTTAGGTTATAGATACCTAATTTCCAGAATGGTATTAGTATAATATATATCATATTTATTAATTCAGTTCATTTATATAATCATTATTCAATGAAGATCATGTAGAACGAGTCATATCACATCGTTGTGATGGTAGGCCGTACGTAAGCACGAGCGATGATATCGTTCCCATGATCGTGGAATTGTATTAAAGTGTATGTATACTAGTTCAGAATCAATATCTCTTTACAATAATCATATATATTTATTATTTACATCGTTATAACCTTCTATGTAAGGTGGCAGCGGAAAACAGATTACACCACGGCGTGGAGACGGTATTCCGTATGTACGCACGTGCGGTGATTTCATTTTCTGTAGGATGGATAGAAGGTGAAATAGGGTTGTTTCATATTTTAAATAATATATCAGTATATTAGTGGTACTGATGTTATTACATCATAATTCAACAACTAAATAAGAGGAAGTAGAAGAAGAAATAAATTTGAAACAATCGGTAACAGACATTTCCTCTTCTTTGAAGCACCTCTTCTTAACCTCCTCTTAGGGAACTAAATATGGTATTTGAAGAAGCCCAAGACCTCTAGGATGTTTCTAGGAAAGTGTAGAAGGAAACATTTCAGGGTTTGGACGATCATGAAGGCTCAATGTGGTGTGAGGAGGAGAGGGAGGAGGTGCCCTTTTATAATGGAGGAGAGGGGAACCTTAGGAAAAACATAAAATATTATTTTATAATAAAGTAATATTCGGGTTTTAATAGCTCCAAATTAATTAATTTAGATAATAAGGTAGGGATGGGTCGAAATCCTCTAATCCAATATATTTTAGACAAGTTTAGGTTAATATTTTAACCTTATCATTTAGATTTAACTTTAAGTTAAATAATTTTACTTTTACCGTGTCTTCCTTTTTTCTTACACTATATGGTTAATAGACTTACTATAATAAGCCAAATGAACCCCAAGTTGTTAATTATTAATATATATAACCTCATATATGTCATTTTACCTATCCATAGATTTTTAAGAATAAAATAACAATAAATAATATAATATTTCTTTTAAAAACTATTTTATGTCAATTTTGACACTATTTGGTAATTGATTTTTGTGAAAATCATAACAGTACTATTAGTTCAAATAAAGTTAATTAAATCAATAATAACATGTCATATTATCCTATAAAATTAGTGTAATTAATAAAAATTCTCAAATTACATTTATTTGGGTGTTTATAATATCAATTATGTTCATATTTCATTAATAAGGTAATTATAGAATAATCATTGTGTCATAAATTAAATTATTTAATGTCTAAAAATTATAAATAAAATACCATTATGTAGGAAATCATTTTATCTTTCTAAAGAATATTTATAGTCCAATTTATCTTATGTATAACCCTATATTAAAAATGTTTTAGTTTTTAAACATTGATTATAACTATTTTAACTCTTCTTTAAATAAAATAATAATAAATTTCCTAATCTAATCCAAGTAGACCTAAATGGTCATATTTTATTCCTAAGGTTGTTTTTGGTCAAATTAAATTATCCAATAGTATTAAGACACGTGGTAGGGTAATAATAATATCATTTTTACCCTTAATTACCCTATTTACTTTTATCCGTGGAAAAAAAGAAAAAATTTACTATTCACAAAAAAATATTTTTATCTTGTTGAACCACATTTTAATACATGATATTAACTGTGTATCTTGGATTTTCTAAATTCCACTCACAGAAGCGGTAAAATTATGTTTTATTTAAATTTTCACATTCTATTAGGAGGGGTGTAAACCACGGTGAAAAGTTCAATAAAATTGTTATATATCCAAAATTATTATAAAATTACTACATAGAATTAAATTGAACTTATATAGGTATTATATATCTATTTTTAACAGAAATTAATTTTAAAAAATGATTATTTAAATAAAAGTCAGTTTTTAAATAGTGACCCAGTGTTTTCACTATTCATCAAAAATTGAAAGTTTTAGAAAAATACAAAAAATACACCCTAGGATAATTTTGATATTGTGAATCCAAAAATTTATTTCATTTTGAAAGATAAAAATTATAAAATTCCAAAAATTGGGTGTTACTATTCATAACGACTAGTTTATATAATATTTTTATAACATAACGTTGTTTAGTGAAACTCGGTATTGCGTACCTCACAAGATATCGAGGAAGGTTTCTCTTGCATGTAACGCAAGCCAAAACAGTGTCGCAGTGAAAGATTACATTATATAACATTATACATAAAAACAAAATATTTCTCAGAAAATGTCAGGTGTTACATTCTACCCGCCTTAAAATGAATTTCTCCCTCAAAATTCGACACTTTGAAACAAACAGAAGAGGATACCTCTCCCTCATCATATCCTCAAGTTCCCATGTAGCTTCTACTAATTAGGGGTTCATCCATAAAACAATCAACAAGAATGTTGTCTTTTTACGTAGAACCTTTTTTTACGATCCAGAATCTCTATCGGTTGTTCATCATAAAAAAGATCTTGATCCAGCAGTAAAACTTCTGAGCTTAGTACGTGTGAAGGATTGGGTATGTACTTTCTCAAGAGAGACACATGTAACACATCGTGAACTTGAGAGAGATTCAATGGTAGTGCGAATGGGTATGTTACCTTCCCAACATGATCCAGTATTTTGAAAGAACTGATATACCTAGGGATTAGCTTCCCTTCTTTCTAAATCTCATTACTCTCTTCCAAGGAGATATTCTTAAGAACACTTTATCAAGAACTTCGAACTCTAGGTCTTTTCTTCAGTTATCAACATAACTTTTTTGTCAACTCTGAGCTGCTCTTATGTGTTTTTGAATAGATCTGACCTTTTCTGGCATCTCATCAACAAGATCAGTCCCTAATAGCTTTCTTTCTCCAACTTCATTCCAGCAAGTTGGAGTCCTGCTTTTCATTCCGTAGAGAGCTTTATAAGAATACATCTGAATACTGGAGTGAAAGCTGTTATTATAAGAAAATTCAACCAAAGGTAGGTGTTGATCCCAACCACCTTTGAAATCTATAGTGCAAGCTCTTAACATGTCTTCTAGAGTTTGAATTGTTATCTCAGACTAACCATCTGTCTGAGGATGATAAGCTGTTCTGAAACTCAACTCTGTATCTATAGTATGCTGAAGACTTCGCTAGAACTTCGAGGTAAACCTCAGATCTCGATCAGATATAATAGAGAGTGGTACTCCATGCAATCTTACCACTTCCTTCACATATATCCTGGAATAATGATCCAGAGAGAAATATTCTCTAATAGAAATGAAGTGTGGTGACTTCATAAGACGATCAGTTATAACCCAAATAGCATTATTGCCTTTGGATGTTTTAGGATTTCCAGTGAAAAAGTCCATAGTGATGTTTTCCCATTTTCATTTGGGTATGGGTAATGGTTGTAACATCCCCTTAGACATCTATCTCTCAACATTAAATTGCTGACAAACCAAGCATCGAGAGAAATATTCATCAACATCTCTTTTCATGCCATCCCACCAGATGTACTCTTTCAGGTCCCTATACATCTTCGTGCTTCCAAGATGAATAGAGAATGTAGAACTATGAGCCTCATCCAGCAGCTTCTTCTTTAATTCTAGGATGGGAGGAACACAAAACCAATTCATGAACCTTATTATCCCATCACAATCAAGGTTAGATTCAGGAACATTTCTCATCTTCTTTTGTAACTCTACATCTTTTTTTGTGCCTCTTTAATCATAACATGTATATATGGTTGAAGATTAATTTGAGAAAGATAATATTTTTCCCTTCCCATTATAATTCCAAGATCCATCTTTTGTAAATCCATAAATATTGGAGCTTTTGTGATCCTCATCATGGATAATCTGACATGGTCTTTTCGAATTAATGCATCTGCCACCTTGTTCGCTTTCCCAGGGTGATAATGAATTGAGAATTCATAGTCTTTAATCAACTCCAACCATATTCTTTGGCACATATTCCACTCCTGTTGTGTGAAAATATACATTAAACATTTATGATCAGCATAAATATCACACCATTCACCATAAATATAATGCCTCCATATTTTTAATGAAACGATTACTGCGGATAACTCCAAATGATGAGTTGGGTAATTTTAATCATGTATTTTAAAATTTTGTGAATAATAAGCAATCACCATAAAATTTTTCATTAGAACACACCTCGGTCCCTTCATGGATGCATCACGGTCAATCACAAACCTTTCTCCACTACAAGGCAGGGTGAGCACAGGTGCACTCGATAACCTTCTTTTCAACTCCTTTAAATTCTCCTCACACACCTCTATCCAAACGAACATATCTATTTTTCGAGTCAAACTGGTGAGTGGATTAGATAATCGTGAAAAATATTTCACAAAAAGTCGATAATATCCAGCCAAACCAATAAAACTTTGGATCTCAGTTACTGTTGTTGGTCTCGACTATCTTTCGATAACCTCTAATTTGGATGGATCCACAGATATCCCCTCTTTTGAGAATATGTGACCCAAAAATGAATCTTTTTAAAGACAAAATTCACAATTTGTAAATTTGGCATAAAGCTTCTCCTTTCTCAGTGTCTTCAATACAATTCTCAAGTGATCTTCATGTTCTTCCTTTCACTTTGAATAAACAAGAATATTGTCTATAAAGACTACCAAATACTGATCAAGATAGTTTCTAAAGACTATACTCATTAGTTCCATGAAGAGAGTAGGGGCATTAGTAAGACCAAATGGAATCACTATAAATTCATAGTGTCCATACATTGTAACGAAATATGTCTTTGGTATATCATACTTTTTGACCCTTAATTGATGATACCCAGAACGAAGATCATTATTGGATAAGTATTGAGCTCCACGTAGTTGGTCAAATAAGTCATCAATGCATGGGAGATGATATTTTTTCTTGATAGAGATCTTGTTAAGTTATCGATAATCAATGCGTAGTCACATTGATCCATATTTCTTCTTAACAAACAGAACAGGTGCTCCCCAAGGTGACACACTAGGGAATATGAATCCCTTATCTATATTCTATTGGAGTTGCTTCTTCAATTCCTGCAACTCAATTGGTTCCATTCTATATGGTGTCTTTAAAATGGGAATATCACCCAGTATGAGTTCAATTGAAAAATCAAATTCATGATTTGGTGGAAGACCTGGCAATTCCTCTGGAAATACATCATCAAACTCCCATACAATGGGCATATTCTTATTCGTGAGATTCTCAGCAACTATTTGAGATAAATAACTATAATTTAGTGGAATCAAGAGCCATAGGATGGAAGAAATTTCCACTAGAAGGTTATGTTCATCCTTGCATCGATAGACGATCATAGATTTATTTGGAATATGAAATGTTACTTCCCTTATTTGGAAATTGATATGATCTCCATATAAAGAAAGAAAATTCAAGCCAAGAATTACATCAAATTTAACTATAGGAAGGATCATAAGATTTGTAGGAATAACTTTCCCACAAACTTCAATCGGAGAAGAAATATAAACTTTTGATGTGACTGTTGTACCATTAGGTTTTGTCACAGCTAACTCAACATCTAATTGTTGATGTAATACGACGATAACCTAAGAAAATTCTTCAGAAATAAAATATTGGGTGGATCCAGAATCAAATAAATCATTTACTACATTAGAGTGGATGGTATGTGTACCTATCACCACTTCGTTATCATACTCCTCATCGCTGATAGAAATTGCATGTGACTTTCCTTTGTCTTTATCCTTAAGAGTTTGTTGATGTCGATCACCATCAACAAACCTTGTATTATGGAATTGATTATAATAATTCCCCATTTCCTTGCACTTGTAAAATTGATGTGTAAGAGGTTCACTCTGTGTATCCTTTTCTTTGTTCGCATCAGTAGACATCTTTTTCCCATCATTGCGGCATTAAAATGCACGATAACCTTCTTTTCAACATTTGAAACATTTACATGTCCCTTTAAGACAACTCCCTCCATGATTCTTTACACACATTGATCATAAGGGAAAACTAATCTTCTTTTTAGTGTGCTCTTTAGATTTTCCTTTGAATTCCACTTTCATCTTCTTATCAAACACATATGACTGGCGGGTTACTCCAATATCCATCTCAACCTTGAGAGCACGTCGAATGATTTACTCGTAGCTATTTAAGTACCTTATTGCTAATTCCCTTAGAAGACTTGGTATTAATCCACTAAAGAATTAGTCGATCTTACTCTCAGGTTGGATGATAATCCCATAAGTCTACCTTGAAAGTCTTGTAAAATTTTCTTCGTAGGTACCAACAGATTCATCATCCTTTTGCTTTAGTTCAAGAAACTCATTCTCCATCATTGTTCAAACAATACAAGGGAAGTAATTATTGAAAAATAAGTTCTTGAACTTGTCCCATTCCTTGGAATAAATTTATTTTCTTGTCCTCGTATTCTTGATAAGATTCCACCATTTTTTAGCTTCACCTTCCAAACGATAAACTGCTGAGATGACTTTATCATGTTCAGAACATTGAAGAACTGATAATATGTTTTCAGTGATACTGATCCATTTTTCTACCACTAATGGATCAGTATACCCACTGAATGAGGGTGGATGATGCCTCATGAAGGATTCAACAGAATTTTTCTCCTTCCATTTCTCATTTTGAAGTCCTGCATGATTCATAGCTTCAGAAATTTGTGTGATCATGGCTACAAGATTTTTCATTCTAGATCCCATAACATTTGGTTGCTTAGGGGGACAATCATTTCATTTCCCATCGCATTCAGCATTAACACGGTTCCTTTGGGTTCTAGACATTGACTAAAACCAATAAGCATAGTGTGATAAACATTAATCATAATAGTAAAACCACATAATCAAGAATGAAATTTCACTCTTTAGGTATTATCATAGTTTATTCATGGCCTTTTCTAAAACAATAAGATTTTTTTATGCTTAGACATATCATTAGGGTTCTTACAGAGGCTTTCACATCCTAGTTTCCAAAGTTTGACTATACCCTTCCTCTGATACCAAATATAATGACCCATACATTACATACATTATTTTTACTTCAGAATTGAAGAATAATTTTTACAACATATAACAAAACCATGGTAGGACCTTATAGGTATAGTGTCTTTAGAAACTGTGAAACATAAACAACTGGTTCATAAAGCATCTACATTGTCTCCTGTTTATTTCATCATATCTAGAGTCCCTTTTGGCATATCCTACTTAAAGACCTTCTTCCTGACCTGGGGAAAGAAAACATACAAACGGGTGAGCTCAAATGCTCAGTAAGGGTAAACAAATAAAATATCACATTCATAAGAACATATCATTTCGAAAATATTAACCTACAAAAGAGATCATAATATCATGACATGGGATAAATAATAGTAGGAAAATGTAATCCCAATAATCATATCTTAAAACAAGAAACTATGTGGAATGCACACATTATCATAGAGAATCATTTCATAGTAGTCAAGTCTCATTTCCAAGACTATCTTAGTGGACAAAGTCCATTTCTGAACTGAGTTCATCCTCATTTCAGTCCTGTATCACTGAAACAGATTAAACTTTTGTTCCAACCATGTCTATCTCATGAGATATTAATCATTACCAAATGAATTGGAGGGAGATATAGGTCCCACCCATCTCATAATGATACCATTATTATGTATTCTATAAGATCATAAATCATACATCATAGCATAACCCATGTAATAAAAATGGGATTCTTAAATGTCATTCCATCATAAATAATTCATAAAAGGACATCCAAAAAATAATTCCATCATAAAATAAAAAGATCAATTTAAAAATAGGGATAGAAACAAAACCCTATATTTTTCTTATATTGAAAATAATTTTGATAAAACACTTGAACTCCATTCTTGACGAAAATATCATTTCTACTTAAAAAACGTTTTCCCTTCATAACATGTCATAAAATTTTAAAAAAGAAGTTGATTAAAAACAAACTTAAAAACATTTAAATTAAGCTTCATGGAAATAATTTTCTATGAAATCATAAAAATCCATTCATGCGTATAAGTTAAAATAAATATTCTTCCCATACTTTGGAAGAAAAATTCAAAAAAGTATCTCGTACATAAAACAACAAATGATTCCTTTTATATCTTTTACTAAAAAACCACCAATATGTAATTTGGATTTAAAAAATTGTAGGAGGATAAATATAATATTACATATTGAGTAAACATGGATGTGGATGATAAATCATCCCTAGTAAATACAGAATTATAAACAATCTCGGATAAAAATTGATATTGCGAGATTTTCCCTTACCTTAGGTCCGATATGCATCGTATGTATCCGAACCCCATGTATAATGATTTAAATAATTTCATTGAATTATTACAGAATCATATTATCTGTTATGAAATCATACATGGTCATATTTTTATCTTCTTATTAGTAATATTTGATTGCTACTTGTTATTCAGTTATTCATTGCTTTATGTTCTTATGCATGTATTGTCGAATAAATTCTTATTCTTATTTTTAGGTTATAGATACCTCATTTACAGAATGGTATTAGTGTAAAATATATCATATTTATTCATTCAATCCATTTATATAATCATTATTTAACGAAGATCATGTAGAACGAGTCACATCACATCGTGGAGACGGTAGGCCGTACGTACGCACGAACGATGATATCGTTCCCATGATCATGTAATTTTATTGACGTGTATGTATACTATTTCCAAATCAATATCACTTTACAATAATCATATATAGTTATTATTTTCACCATTATAACCATCCAAGTAGTGTGGTGGTGGAAAACATAATACACCACGGTGTGGAGATGGTATTCCGTACGTACACACGCGCAGTGATTTCTTTTTCCTAGGATTGATAGAAGGTGAAATAGGTTTTTTCATATTTATAATAACATATAATTATATGAGTGATACTTATGTTATTACTTCATAATAAAACAACAAATGTAGAGGAAGTAGAAGAAGAAATAAATTTGAAACAATCGGTAACAGACATTACCTCTTCTTTGAAGCGCCTCTTCTTAACCTCCTCTTAGGGCACTAAAGATGGTATTTGAAGAATAACATACCTCTAGGATGTTTCTAGGGAAGTGGAGAAGAGAAATTTTCATGGGTTCGTTGAGCTTGTATTCTCAATGTGGTGTGAGGAGGAGGGGGAGGAGGTGCCCTTTTATAAAGGAGGAGAGGGGCACCTTAGTAAAAACATAAAATATTATTTTATAATAAAGTAATATTCAGTTTTTAATAGCACATAATTCATTTATTTCGAATATATGATGGGGATGGGTCGAAATACTCTCATATAATATATTTTAGACAAGTTTAGGTTACTATTTTAACCTTATAATTTAGATTTAACTTTAAGTTAAATAATTTTACTTTTACCGTGTCTTCTTGTTTTCTTACACTATATAGTTAATATATTTACTATAACAAGCCAAACGAACCCGATGTTGTTCACTATTAATATATATAACCTTATCTAAGTCATTTGGCTGAACCATAGATTTTTTAAAATAAAATATCAATTAATAATATAATATTTGTTTTAAAAACTATTTTATGTCAATTTTGACACTATTTGGTAATTGATTTTTGTGAAAATCATAACAGCATTATTAGTTCAAAAAAAATTTAATTAATTCAAAAATAACATGTCATATTATCCTATAAAATAATTTTTATGCATAAAAAGTCTCATATTACATTTATTTGGGTATTTATAATAAAAATTATGTTAATATTTCATTAATAAGGTAATTACTGCATCATCTTTGTGTCATAAATTAAATTATTTAATGCCTAAAAATTATAAATAAAATACCATTATTTATGAAATATTTTTATATTTCTAATTAATATTTATAGTTGAATTTATCTTATGTATAACCCTATATTAAAAATGTTTTAGTTATTAAACTTCGATTTTAACTATTTAGCTCTTCTTTAAATAAAATATTAATTAATGTCCTAATCCAATCCAAGTGGACCTAAATGGTTATATTTTATTCCTAAGGTTGTTTTTGGTCAAATTAAATTTATCCAATATAATTAGGACATGTGTTTGAGTGATAAAAATATCATTTTTACCCTTAATTACACTATTTACTTTTAACCATTGTAAAAAAAAACCAAAAAACAACTATTCACCAAAAAATATTTTTATCTTATTGAACCAAATTTTACCCCTTGATATTAACCATGTCTCTTATATTTTCGAAATTCCACTCACAGAAGCGGTAAAAATATGTTTTATGTAAATTTTCAAATTCTCCTATGATGTGGGTAAAAGACGGTGAAAAGTTCAATAAAATGTTTATATATCTAAACTTATAATAATATTACTCCTATGAATTAAATTGAACTTATAGAGGTATTATTTATCTATTTTTAACAAAAATTAATTTTATAAAATGAATATTTAAGTAAAAGACATTTTTTAAATAGTGACCCAGTGTTTTCACTATTCATCAAAAATTGAACGTTTTCAGAAAAATACATAAAATTCACCATAGGATAATTTTGATATTATGAATCCAAAAATGAAGTCCATTTTGAACGATAAATTTTATAATATTTCAAAAATTGGGTATTACTATTCATAATGGCTGGTTTATATAATATTTTAATACGATATCATTGTTTAGTAAAACTCGGTATTGTGTACAACTCAAGTTATCGAGGAAGGTTCCTCTTCCGTGTAATCAAATCCAAGACAGTGTTGTAGTGGAAGATTCATTAATATAACATTATACATAAAATAAAAATATTTCTCATAAAATCTCAGTTGTTACAACCATTACAACTATCCTAGAGATAGTGGTAGGGTACATGAAGATTTTGGGATTTGATGGTACCGACTTTCATAGCATCAATCATAAGAAAAATATACTTAACAAAATTAACCATATTGAGGATGCTGAGAAATTCTAACAAGAGAATGTAACATGACTTTATGGAATATTTAACCCATTTTATTGGAATTACGGACCCCTGCATCCATAAATCCACTAAGCTATGGTCCATTAATAATTGTGCAAGCTTCAGAGTCTTAACTCCCCTAATGTAGAGATAGTCTAATGCATGGTTCTTCCCCAAAGAACCTTCATTATAAATGATTTTGTAAGAACCTTTGAGGTCCTCTATTTTATAGAGAATATTCAGGATGTCAGCCGATTTTCGGCATGAAATAATGTATGATTTTTCATAAAACTTAAACGTGAAATACTAATTGTCGTCCTTCTCAATGAAATTAACAGAGTCAAAAAACTGTATGACTAGCTCCAGATATACAAGATCATGAATCATGTCCTTTTCTATACAAATACTCTCCCAATGATTACATTTGATAATACAAGTGATGATGGAATCATACCGATTGTAAAAGAATTAACATACAAGTCTCTCCCAAAATATCATCTTGTCTCTATTATCCTTGACTGCCATCTGGATGAAACTTCCTGACATTCAGATCTATAAGAAATCTCTGAAAAAATCTGAAATGACAAACTCTAAGGAAGCAGTACATCGACATGTTGTCTTAATGAACCGGTGGGGTTCTCATGAAGTGTGGTAGACCATATATAGACAAACTACGACCTTTAACCCCCCATAAAGAAATCAAATAACTAATATTTTTCCAATATGATCTAATGGTTCAATATGGTTGAAATGATATATCCATACCAAAATTTTGAGATTTTAGAAAAATAAAAGTCAAATTCTAAGGAAATATGAATCTGAATAAAAATTTCATAAAAGAAAGAAATACCAACAAATAGAAATGTTAGAAAATAACCAGGGAGGATTAAAATGTAACTTTAAGGAATATCTGAAGAAATTATCAATATAAAAGAAAAAATTTCATTGGTTTTGAAAAACTAGTCACCGAAAATTTGACACCAAGAATTTCATCTCTGGAAATATGGATGTTGAAAATTTCAATTCCTGGATTTTCAAAACAGAAACAAAAAATTTAAAAGAAAGAAAAAAATAACTTATAGTTGGTTTATCTTAAGGAAAAATTTCCTTAAGGTTAAATCTCCATAAAATTTAAAAACCAAATTTTTTTGGAACTTTAAAATTTGAGGCCTGTAGAGAAAACATATATAAGAAAAGTCTCAATTCCAAAACTAACTGATTTTGAAAAAAAATTACAATTTTCAAACATATGCACTCCCCCTGAATTTAGGAGTAATTTAATGTTAGGAGGTGGTTAAATAAGAAGTCTATATGAATTATTTTCTAACAAATATTATTCATATCATCTATTTAATGTATTAAAATCTATAGTGTGGTAATAGTTATGTAAATATATCAACATGTTGTTCTTGCATTCTGATTAATTGAAGAATTATATCTCTTTTTAGTGTGTGATCCCTAAGAAAGTGATACCTAATATCTATGTGCTAAGCATGGGAGTGATGTTTTGGGTCATAGTTTAATGTGTAGACATTCTCATGCCTATAGGAAGTTAGAATATATTCATCCTTGGAATTGTGAACTAATCACTTTTCATTCCAAAAGTTCACAAGTTAACCGTAATCACATAATTGACTTATGCTTATAAGTTCGTGCTTAAGAGAATTAACAAATAAAACACTATAAATTACAACTTCTCTGAGAAGAATGTTATTACCTATACTGACAATCTCTACATGTGAATTACCCCAAAGGATATTATTCCACATTTCGATTTGACAATATTATGGAAATAACTTTTTTTACCAGTCATATGACGAGAACATCCACTATCCATATACCAAATATTGTTGGTACATTCCTCGTTTTCCTGTAAAAACCAAAGTTAGATTTTTGGAATCCAAACATTTTCAGATCCTGGGTTAGATAATAAAATTTTAGGAAAACACATTTTCATTTAAAATAACCCTTGTGGAATCCAAGAGATTGAATTTTTTTAAGGAACATGTTTTCATCGAATGCCCTCCAATTTGACATTTTTTACAAATTGGTCATTGGATGGAATAAAATAGTTATTTTTGAAAATTGGTTTTCTCTGAGTATAACCTACTCCAGAAGTATTTCTGTCAGGTTTGAATTGGGAATACATCTTGTCAAAATTTTCTTTAACATAAGTAAAAGTTGGAAAGAAGTTTCTTAAGGGAAAATATGTCGGATTTTAGTCTTATGTAAAAATTTATTTCCTCATGAATTATTTCCATAGAGTTAGATTTTTCCTCAAAATCATTTATATTTGAAACATCATTATTTAGATCATTAGAAAGTTTTTCCTTTTCAGAATTTACATCCTTAAGTTCTTTAGATTGTTTTTCTAGGTGATCATCCTTATCATTGGGATCTCTAGTGAGATCTAAAATATCTTTTGTAAGAACAACTTCTCTAGTATTTTCCTTGTCTAGTCTCTTAAAAATTTTATAATTTTTTTCTTATCACAACTTAGAAAATCTATATACCTCTTAATATGAAGGAGTTTCTTCATTATTTGAAGATAAAATATCTTCATCATATGTAATATCTTCAGGATGATAATTATTATCAAGAGATAAATTATTTGAAGCCATGGAAGAAAATAACATGGATATAAAACAAGTATTTGGAAAAGAATTTGTAGCAATGAAATTGATAGTATTCTGTGCTAATGATTCATATTCAAAAGATTCACTTTTAGAAGAGTCTCCAGAACTAGAAATCCAAGTGTTGTTTTCTTGAAGACATTTTTTGTGCTTAGAACGATAGAAATTCTTCTTGTTTCTCTCTGAATTCCTTTCCTACTTATCCTTATTTTTCAAAAGAGGGCAATGAGGTTTGATATGACCCATTATTCTACATTCGAATCAAGTAAATCCCTTATAATTATTTTCTTTATAGTCTTTCTTCATATACATTTTTTGATTTCTCTTTTGAGCTACTATATTGTTCATTCTCCTAGCAATATTATCTAACTCATTCTCAATTTTTTCTATATCACTAGATTCTTTTTGAATAGTTACTTTCTTTGACTATGATCTAGTAACTCTTTTGGTAGTTTGTGAATTTGTATAGTTTGAAGTTGTGGGGAATTAAAAACTTCCAATTCCATTATTTTATTTAATATTAACTGCATCTCTCTTCATTCTAGTCTGGTGCTAAAGAATATTAAGAAAAATCTCATCTAAGGAAATCTAGGCGACTTTCCTGTTCTCATCAATTTCCATCCTCTTGGACTCCCTTTCATTAGTCAATATATCTATGATCTTTTCAACAAGTATTTCATAATAAAGAACTTTTCCCCCATGTTTTGTATGCTATTCATGGTCGTCATGATCCTTTGATGAACTTTGCTTATGGGTTCTCCATAAGGAAATTTAAATACATGATATTCATCTCTCAACATTGTTGTTCTTGTCTCTATAACGTTAGAAGTTCGAAAATGTGTAACTTCCAATTTCTTCCAAATACTATTTACAGCTTCTCCAGAAGATATTTGACTATAGATGTTCATAGTCTTGGAACATAGAACTATATTTATGACTCTGAAATTACTCTGATATCATTCTCTCTTCAGATTAGTAAATGTTTTCAATTCTTTATCAGGAATCTCATAATCTCTTGTCAGCATCTGGTAGTTGTCAACTACAGTATTAATAGCGAAATTCGTCATCCTATCTCTCCAGTACTCATAATCATTTCCGTAAAAAAATAAGAGGTCTGGTAGTATTGAAATTTTCCAATGAACCAATATTCATGGATCATGCCATAGGAAAAAATATAGCTTTCTTCAACAAAAATGCTTAGTATTAGAACTTAAAGAAAATACAAAGTTCTTAAATAAGACATTAGAAAAGTTATAAAATCTAAGAAAAATAAAAACTAGAGTATCTATATTAAAAAAATATGAATATGGACTTGTGAGATGAAAATTTTGATTCTGAATATATGAAGAGGAAGATGATTTCTCTTCTGAATCTAATCATGAGATTAATTTAGATTGGACCAACACAATGAAACAAATTGATAAATTGATTTAATGTATGTGGTAAAATCCTATAATACCAATTTATAGGTTGGTTTGTAGTATGATATTCAACTCTATACCAATATTAGGATCACAATAGCACTAAATATGCACAATATTCAAGAGGGGGAGAAATGTATACTTTAAAATTTTCACCATGAAATTTTTTATAAACAAATTTCACAGCACCTCTGATAAGAAAACTCCATCTCAAAGAAATATAAAGTTCTTAAGTAAATATCATAAGAAACTATTCATACCATGAGATTCTACCACAAGGTGTATATAATCTATTACAGTTAGAGATACATGTTATAATTTTTATAAAAGAAGAAGACTTCCTTACTTTTATAAACCAGTAGAAATTTACAATCATCTTTTAACCCAATGAGGAGGGTATCCAACAACCTTGGATAAATGTCCCTTGATTTATACTTACAATAATGTATGTCTTACCCAAACCTCGGTAAGCCTTCAATCCTAAGATCGATTCTGTATTTATATTCTCGCAAGCCCTTGATTTGTATGGAAATCAGTACCTCTGACTTCAGAACCCGAAGTCTCTGATTTATAGAAAATCGGACCTCTCCATGAAGAAATTCTGCACGAACCAATGTTTGAACAAGCCGTTCAGATTTTCTACATGAAGCTTGATAGTTTATAAGAGCCTCTCACTCTAGATCAATTCACATTTATAGAGGTGAACTCCAAAATTCTAATATGTGAACTGGTGAAATCATGCAGATCTCAACATATGAGGTCACATTTATATCATTCAAAATCTACTGGTCGGTTCCACTCCAACAGTCATATTTCCTTAATTCTCAGAGGGGCTGGGACACGTGGAAAACATACAATTGTTATTTTATAACAGAAATAATAACATCATTTTATATGAATAACCATGAATATAAATATCTTACACATTAAATGTTGGGAACATAGAATCTGATAAAATTGAAATGATATGGAAGAAATTATATGGTTCAGAATTCTAAGGAATAAAAGATTTGAATAATAAATTCTGGAATTATAAATTTTAGAATGGATTTTCATAAAATCAGTACGAGTAAAGTATAATGAATATTATAATAGGATTTTTGTTATGGAATAAAAATGGTAAAAGGATTTCGGTAATGGGATTTCTAGTATCGATATGAAAAATCTTTCTTATGGAACATCAGTACAGATAACCAAGAAGTCAGAGTTTAAGAAAATTAGATAACCAAAATACTGGAAATATAAGTATAAGGAAAATCTGATACCAGATTTCATTCTAGATAGAAATTGGTATCGTAGTGAAAACCGAGAACGGGAAACGTTGTCTTAAGGAATTCCGTTATGGTATAACCATGAACCAATTTTCAGAACTATAAGAATTCATCCAGTATGAAAAAACAGATATCTAAAAACCTTAATAAAAATATATTTAACTCAAAAGTCTATATATATTTATGTTATAAAGAAATTTTATGTAAATTTAAGGAAATATATTGAAGTGTAAGTAAATATATGGTAGTATAAGGAAAATATATTTATGAATATGGTGTTTATGTTTTTAAAAAATAAAGCTTAAGTAATAGAGATGTCTTATAGTCCTAACATAGATGTCATAAGGACAATAATACTTTCACATAACATATATCATAAGTCACAATAGTTAATTATTCATATTTTATTTTTTCTCTGAACTCCACATTCATTCATTAAGTTATACCTTATTTAATAGAAATTCCAACTCCACATAAATTTTGTATCAAATAACCACCAATAATTCTACAATGTATTAATCGATTTTTCTATTTGAATGTGAAAAATGAAAACACCTAGGATTTAAGGTCATGGTAACAACACTTTAAACCATTATAAAATTACTTATTATTATAGGGTATTCTCACCTAATGGGTATATACAAACTAGGTCTCAACACCATTGAATCCAAAGAAATCTAAAAAGTAATCCAAAACAAGATCTGTCATCTATCATTATTGAATATATTAATGAGATCATTAGTGCTGTGTAATCACAATATTTCGCATACTAAAACAATTAAATCGCCCATAGGGTTTGTCTTTAGACCAAACTCTTTTGTGTGATGACCGGCTCATTTATTTTAATAGATAACGACAATAAAAATAGTGGAAAAGATTATAATAAAAATAAAAAATATAAAAAATTCACAATATAAAAACCCAAAACAATATTTTTTAAGAAATTATACAAATGAATTGCAGAAAAAAAAATATAGGGTAAGAAATGAACAAAATAATAGATTGGGAATCATAGCCAGAATTAAGACATCTATAAAGAATGAATTCATCCCAAATCACCCGAAATTGTCTAGGTCTTCACAAAGGATTGATACACATGGATAAAAATAATATAATATGAACAATGAGGGCATAAAACCACTAATTATAAGAAATAAAAAGCTTATAATCCTATAACATAGTATTTTTTCAATTTTCTGTTACACTGAAAGCACATTTACATAGTTCATAATTACCGCTATCAAACATTACATGACATGAAACTAATTTATGGTATGAAGCTATTTCATGAATTGATCCAGTATACAAATTCTATATAGAAATAATTGATCATCATGGAATAGATTCATAACATGTATCCATTTCACACCCTTATCATGTCTGTGATGTATTACTGAAAAAATTAACACATCGTGAACAAATTTTATTATTTGTAACCAATTCACAACCTACATCAATTAACAACATTATTATGTCAACATTTACTTGTCATGTAACATATTCATGATGTTTAAGTTTTCCACAAATAGCTCTAAACCCAGTTTTGTTAGAAAATCCCTATACATATCATATGACATCAAAATGCTTGGAGAACACTTGTATAAACCATAGAAAATTATTTAATTATATTCCACTAAACATTTCCTCTATTCTTAGTGGAACTCAAAATCCATGGATAAATGTAGATGAAAACCCAAAATTCAATATATTTAAAAAAACTCAATGTGGTATATACCATGAAATATATGGGATCTTACAATGTTAAAGAGTTAGATTCCAACATAAAACCATTCTCTCAAGTCCGAATTTCATTATAATTATACTGAAATAGTGTATAATAGAATTAAGTTTTTATAAATCAAAACAATATCCATATAAATAATTATAATAGTATAAATTGTTTACATATAAAAATTATCACAAGTCCATTAACCATAATCCATTATCATCATCATTTTCGGTGTCAACCACTTCATCTTTATGTAAGATTTGGTTCAAATGTTATTGTCTTGTATTCCTGATCATGGATCAATCATAAAAAAATCTAATTATATCATGTATATAATATTATTATATTATACTGAAACTAATTAAAATTTAATCTTCCTTCATTATGTGACCATTTTAACATAACTCATGTTGGTGATAAAACTGATCTAAAGAAGAGAATGTTATAAAGTTCAAATGAGTAGTAACATGATAAGGTAAAATCATAATATATAATTTCAAGAATATTTTTAATTTCATAATATTTATAAATATAAATTATATATAATTTATTAACAAACCATAAATAGAAGACATTTAAAATTTAATATATTCCTCACGGATATGGTAGTTTATATGTACAAATGAATGATACTTACATTTTATAATAAAAAAGGGTAAACAAAAGTAGATAACATCTTATTATTGGGAAATAATTATTATATAATATTTATAATAATTATTCATTAAATACATCATTATATCCATCCATGATAGGTGGTGAAGAAAAAATTTTCACATTGCTTTTTGGATGTAGTATTCCATACATACGTACATGAGATAATTTAATTTTTATTGATATTTAATGTTGTAAAAATTAGTTGTTATATAATCATAATAAAAAATAATTATATCAATTATACAATATAAATTACATTTTATTGTATTAAATATATTTATATTAAAAAGAATAACAAATAATCATTGAAAGAGTTAAATAAGATGATTAACTCTTCTCCAAGACAACTTCTTGGGAATTCAAAATATCCCAACATAAGATGATCATAGCATATAAGAAAAGATAAATTACATAGAGAATTTATCATGTATGGTTATGTAGTATTTTTTTCCATGATAGGTGGATCAATGTTTGCTAATAAAGATGGATATTGGGATATCATTTATAATTGTAGGAGGGATACACATGGAACTACCAAATTGATTTAAATAATATCACATAAATTCTTTATGCAGGTTGAACCAAATTGAAAGGATACTTATGCTAGGATAAGAAAAGGCTGATATATATTCATTAAATAATATTCAAGCATATATAAATTAAATGTTCTTCATTCTCACATCATTTAACAACTACATACCCAGCTATAACCTTATCTCTGGAATCAAATTTTCATTGTTATACTATTCATTAATAAATAAAATGTTAGAGGCCACATTTCTAAATTTGCATATTTTGATACCGAATATTTTATTTTTTATGTAAAATTGAATTTTTATATGTAGAATATATTATCATCAGATTAACTTCTAAAATGAATTGATAACCATTTTATGGTAATTTTATTTTGAAAAATAAAATTGTTTTTACATTCATTCCTTGATATATAAAAACTAGTAAAAGAGTATTAAAATAAAATTTTAAATATAGAATATACATATATTAGTTGGATTATTAATCATAAATAAATAATTTATATTATTAAGAAAGAAAAAAATTTCACATTTTAAATCTTTTTATGAAAATAACTCTTTTTCACCTTCATATAATTAATTATCGAATCACAATAATTAAATAGAAAATGTATGAATACAGTTCATTAGAAAATAAGAATTTTATTAATTGAATTATTTCATTAAATTGTATATAATAATTTCTAAAAATATTATCATCATTATTGAAATATGGAAAATATTTATATTAAAGAATGATGATAATCATACTCATAACCCTCAATCCTTTGAAAATATTATATTGGCTATAATTTATTATAGATAATTTATTCACACTTTTTTTTATAAAAAATTCATCTGATGACATATAATTTATTTCAAATGAATATATAATAAATCCCATGGGGGTACATAATATTTCTAAAAATCATTATCAGTTGTAAATAAGGATCATCTCATTATAGTTTCTTAATATGTCAAATATTCTAGATCATCTGATTTGGGATAAGATTGGCATAAATGTAGTTTTACATAGTGGGAGGATATTTAATACTATAGGGATCCCCATATATAGATGGTATACAAAAATATAATATGGTTGAGGGATGATATATTTATTTTGAATTATTTTGTTTATATCAATGGTTTTTATCAATTATGACCAATGGGATGTTTATTTCCTTGTGTATTGGATTGTAATCAATATTCAAGGAATCAGTTCATAATATAGGTATATTGCTGAAATTATAGTTAATATTGATGACTTTATTGCGTAGATAAATTCAATTGGATACAAAAATCATTCAGAAATTATTAAAACAAAACTACCCATTCAATATTCAAATTATAAAAAATTTATAGAGTAAAAATTGTAATGAAAAAAAAAATGATTTATCAATGATTTTTTTCATGTTCCCTATTATTCTAAATAATGTAACAAAGTGCATCATCTTATCAACCAGCAGTATTAATTAAAATATTCTACCAATTGGTAAATTTATGAGTAAAATATATCAGTGTAAAAATTACTAAGACATAAAAAGTAATTAGTAATGGTTTATACCCCTTATTTTTACGAGTTATCCAAAAGAGCATAACATTCAAATAACTAATAACTATTGTGTTTCATGAATTAAAAATAGTTTTGAATAATTATAAAATGAAATGAAAATGTCAAAAAATAGTTACTATGAAAAAATGAATAGATCAATGTTTAATTTTTATTAAGAAATTATTGATATCTCTTTTATACATGCATATTTAAAATAAAAAAATTATTATTGTTAAAAATTAACTAATTATTTAAGGTCAGATCAAGTTATTCTATATAAAAATTATGGATATTTTTTTAGTTAAATACAATAACATAAGTTTATTTTGTATGGTTTTCTATGAATAGAAAAAGTCCAAAATTCTGGTGAATTTTTATGTTAATAATCACCATTGATTTCCTACATCAATATATATATTTTTTGATGTATTATAATAAATTAGATAAAATAAATTGTCATTAATATTTGTAATTAAATTAGAGAAAATTAAGTATAATTAATAAATAAAATTATAAAATCATCATTATACTCTAGATACCTCCCATATTAAGTATCTAGACACTCATTTAGGAGAGAAACTCACAAATTAAAAAGATAATGCACTTTATAATTTAGTGAGGAATGAAACTAGAGAACATGAAATAATATTCCTGAATAAAAATCTAATGGAATCTTTAACAGGGAATATTATTTTTTATATCTATAACAATAAATAATAATAAAACACATGTCACATTAATTATTTAAAGCTTTTTTAGTTATGTTGATTTAATGGAATTCATCAATCCATTGATATAATAAAATATAAAAATAAAAATAAAATAATCCAAATTGATTTATCACATAACAGAGGATTGAATTATGATGTTAATATTTTACCACCATCTTAAAATTTAAAATATTATAAATATCATGGTTATAAAAAACTGTTATTTTATAATATATTTCCCATTAAATAAATTATTAGTGCTTAATAGCTATATTGACACTCAACATTGAGCATAATACAAACCATGATATGTTATTTCTTATAAATATCAAATATAATTTTTTTGTAAAATAAATATATATAAATAAGGTTGACCATATTGTAAATTATAGATATCTTTGTACTTCCCAATATAATTATTTTAACTATTACTTAGTTTATAAGCTCCTAATTTTCTATAATTACATTTTATGCTTCTAAAATATATTTTCATTGAATGTGGGTTTTTGTTTTATTTCCTGAGAAAACTTTATATTGAATTTATTTCAATTTTAGAATGTATAATTTATTATTTGTATATGATTTTCTATTTGATCATATTTATATTATCTTAGGGTGAAATATTATGATTTCTCTTAAAAGATTTATTATTTTTGAATATTAAATAATATCATTTTTTAAAACAATAATTTATTTTAATTTTATTTGTCAATTTATGTAATGAATTAGATCATTAATTTTGAAATTTTTCCATTACTTATAAACAATATAATTAATATCATAATAAAAATATTTTAAACACGATTCTTTTATTTTCATTTTTGTGCTTCAGTATGCAATTTTCTACATAATTGTTTTTCTTTGGGTTTTATGAATTCAGTTTAAAAGTAATTTTCTCAATTAAATATACAATATTTTATAAAATGGATATAATTATAGGATTAATCAATTAGAATTTATACTAGGGAGTATTATTAATATTTCTCAAAAAGAGTTACAATTTTGGAAAGTAGTAAAAATATAGGTTATATGAAATATGGTATCTTTCATTATATATCCATGAAATAAACATGATATTAAAATTTATTAATCATATAGAATGAATAATGTATGATAACATAATAATTTGATAAATGAACATAATTCAAAAAAATTACATTTTATTTCATGATAAATATAGAAAACATTTTCATAGATGATATAGTGCTTCCACAATGCTATAAAAGTCAATTTTTTCGTTTAGAAGAAAGTATTTAATTAGAGATAAGTATTTTAATGACAAGGTAAAAAACTAAAAATCATTGTTGAATTTTTTTTATTGATAGATCAAAAAATTTTATTTGTTAAATATTTAAAATAAAAAAATCTTGATGAAAATTTTGCAAACAACAAGAAAACATAAAGTAACAGATTAAATTAGATTTCATGAAATAATTATTGTTAAAATTAATTAAAGAGTAAATTAAAAAAAAATAATTATAAAATTTTTATTCTATTTTAATATAGACATATTATATTTATTTTTTGGTATGGTAATATTAAATTAAATGAATTCACACACTAGAATAGAGCTTCTGCATGTAGAAGAATAATAAAGGAATTAGTTTTTGAAAAATATAAATGGTAATATTTTTGGATAAATTATGTTGTCCTAAAAACATTATAATATTTGATAATAGATTATTGATAGATAATTTTATTATATTCAAATTACATTAACATAATAATGCTTCCAAAGTAAAATTTTATGAACAATTCATAAAATGTCATTAATAGTATTTTATGATAATATATTTTATTAAATCATTTGATAACATAAAGAAACGTGAATGAGGAAAATTCGGATTAAAATTGATATAAATATCATGATTTTCAATTTATGAGACAAATTTTTAGAGTATAAATAAAATAGTATCCCTTAAAATTGTGAACCATATTATAATTGTGAAGGATAAAATCAGTCAACTAAGGACTTAGACAAAAAGATAAGGTCTATAATACCACATAAATATATCCACATAATTTTTGATGATGGGATTTATACGAAACAGTTGATTATTTTAAAAATATTTTTACATGGATCCATTTTCCTTGATTATGAGCATTATATTATTTTCAGAATAAATAAAATTTACAATCTCTTTAAATTAATATCTGTAGAAAAATTTTATAATGATAAAAGAGGTAATTTCAAATTATGAATGATTATTAGAAACATAAATTAATAAATTTTACCACTATATCATTTTTAAAATTGATGGTGATTGAAACATTACCTAAAATTCATACAAAACACAGACATAATATATATTCAATTAATATGAAATTGAAATAATAGAAATAAAAATTATTAAATGTAAAAAATTAATTTTTATAATATTTTAATAAAATAATTGTATAGATAATTACTACCTATTTGGATATTTTTATTTGTTATTATTTTAATTCCCTAAATAAATTTATGTATTTATTGTATATGTAAATGACTTTTCTTATAAATGATATAAATGATATTTTTTTAATAAACAATGTCTTATTAAATGATTTATATTTTTAAAAAATTTATCTTCATCCAATTTAATTATATATGGAATGAAATAAAATCTATGGTCCATTAATGTTTAAATTTTCCATTTATGGTTATATTTGTGACCGTAAAAGAGTATAAAACCCTTATTTTTTGGTAATTGTCCGAAGGAATAATGATGGATTAAATCTAATAGATGATGGATAAAAATGAACAAAGACATTCATAATATTATTTTATTAGTGTATCTTAATGTTTAATCAACCTATTTTTTAATTATTTAAATTTTTTGTCACTTTAATATGGTTAATATTTTGTTGATATTTATTACTCAATGTAATTCCAAGTGTTCCCCAACACTGACATTTAAAAAGGAAACTCCATCTCCTCTCTTCCTTAGTCATCTTGTTCTATCTAGATTATAAAATAACGACTATGATATATAAAAATATTCCTTATATGAATCCTATAACTTCTGGAGTTTTAAAAATATCATTCATTCAAGGAATAAGGTATAATCTATTAGAAGTTTCTCAACAAAGATGTGAAACAAAAAATGGAGTGTTTTCAATTTTATTTATTATTTTACCTCCAATAAATCATTGATATAAATTGTAAAATATTTAAATTCTTATATTAAATCTACTAAATTTTTATTATTATTATGGATCATCCATTATCCTCCTCGTTTTAATCAAATAGAACAAAGAATGCATCCTTTTATGGGGACATTAACCTCCACAATGCAATGAGTAATTTTTCATCAGAACATCAAATTTATAATTTTAAAGATAGAATTACAAAATATATATGAAATATATTATATAATTAAGGATTTATAATGTATAAATATTATTTTAATTTCATTTTTTCCGTCTATCATAAAATGAAAACTACATTTATGAGTACTTATGGCCTACCATCTCAATAACAAATGTAATTAATATTTCTATATCAACATATTATAGACGAAATTATATATATATATATATATAACGAATATGTGTGATCTTTATATCATTTTTAAAATTATTTACATTTTAAAACCATGAACATTCTACATGGAACATGTCGACATTACTAAAACATCCATGAAAAACAATATAGTTTCCACCAAGAATTTGTGAGTTTAATAATGAACTAATAATAAATTATTTTTCAAATGTTATATTTTAATAAAATACTAGTACTTTGCCCGTGTAATGCATAACACTATATAATAATTCTTATTTTTAACTATAGATTAATATTTATAAAACATAATAGTTTATAATAATATTGTATATATTTGAAAAGAAAATGACACACATAATGAGGAATAAAAGTTACATAAATTACGGAAGATAATTTAGATACTAGGTAGCCTTCTGTATAAAAATAACAAAGAAGGAAACAACAGTGAAATAGAATGAAAATTAATAAATAATATATTGAAATTATAAATTTATTCAATGAAACATTGTATGAAATTCTAATTTTCACAGGATTATTCCATTTTATTTTGAAATCATCCTTCTAGTAAATAGTATGGTTCTACATAATTTCAAAAAATGTAATGTCATTGTACTCAAAGCATTGAAATAATTTTTTTCATGTTACTGAAAATTCAATATTTTAGTTAAAACAAGAAATCAATATATTAGTTAATAGAATATATTTCATATGAAAAGTAATACAAATATATTTTCCACAAAGAGAAATAACATAAATGATGTATTATTTATATCAATTATGAAGAATTAATATAAATAGTGAACCATTCAAACTGAAACAACAATTGTTTGAATGTTAATTTTCAATGGAACACATGGAAACAAAAACGGATTGTTTAGACACATTTTTTATTTAGCAAAGATTTCGGTGAAAAATATTACAGTAATAGAATAAGGTAACAGTATATGGTGCCCCCTTTGGAATGAAATTAAATTCAATAAATCGTGGTAGTAAAAACCTTCCAAAATTAGGTTCTTGTGGATCTATAGTAGACATGTTTTGGTGGTTGCTGGTTGGTAGTAATCTGGTAACTACATATGTTTTTAGAAACAGGTTAAAAATGAGGTAATTTTTTTATAGAAATCATACATACAAAATAGCATAACTTTATGCCTCTACATTTCTTGAAAAGTCACATGACCATGAAAACAGAGATAGGGAAAATGATCCTAAAAATTAAACAAACCAAACAATTCAGCCATTGGAATCTTACCATAATTTTAATTTTCCTCATTTTGAACATAACCTGCTAAATCTAAAAGATAACTAAAGTTGTTCTAATTGTAGGAGCAGTAAGACACCAAGAAAAAAGATATAATACATAACTCTTGAAATGAGTAAAAATGAAGGCAATGACAAACCATCATAACCAAAAGTATCCTTCCATCTATTATATATCATCAGTTGCAATCCAGTGGACTCCTGCAATAGACCCAATTACAATATGAGGGTCACTGTAAAATACCAATCTTGTTTTGCTACATTCTAAAAAACCATTAATAAATCATAGAAAAAAAAATGAAAACACAATCAACAGTTGGGTAGAAAATTGAAAATAAATAATATTTTGAATGTATAATATGAAATATAAAATAGGAAGTTATTATGAACATGAAATATAAAATTGAAAATAAATAATATTTAGACCACTAAAACAGTGATTTCAAACATCAAAATTGTTAAGCAGGCCCTCCCCTCTACCCCTCCCCCACCCCCTGCCCAGCCACTCCCCTCCCCTAGCCAGCTTCTCCTCCCACCTTACCTAGCACCTCCCCCCTCCTCATCCACCATACCTAGCTCTTCCCCTCCCCCTGCCCAGCTTTTCCTCCCACCCCTTCCATGCACCTCCCCCTCCCACCTCCTTTTCCGCACTGTCGAGCCCCTTCCCCCACCAGGCCCTCCCCCTGCCTAGCCTCATCACCCCTACCCAGCCCCATCCACCACTAGCCCCCTCCCCCGACCCAGTTATTCCCCTATCATCCACTCCCCCCTTCACAGCCCCTCTCCTCCCCTCCCCCTAACCAGCATCAACCATAATCGATTCCACCATGCTATAGAGTACCCTGCAACCAAACATAAATAGTTAAAGCTTTGTGTCATACTTTTTTGTTAAAATTATTTCAAATATATGATCATCCAACTATAAAATATGAATTTAAAATTTATATGGATTTATATGAATTGAAGTCTTTAAGAAACTAAAACTGGTTCAAAAAATGTACATATTACATGATACATGTGATTGTCAAAAATCACAATATTCAACAGATTTCATGACATACATGTTAAATATGTTTGCAAAAAGAATTACATATTTTCTGAGAAAATGTTAAAAATAGTTGTCAGAAAATGATAAAAATGTTATGAGTGTACATCTTATAGATCTTAGAAATATTAAACGTGTTTTTAAAAAAAGTTATAGATTTCAGATAGCAAAACGCCATGGGAAATTCATTTGTAATCTTTAAAAATTACCAACTTACTCGAGAATGTTAAACATGTATGTCAAAAAAAACACTAATCATCAAAAATGTTAACCATTTTAGAAGATAGTAATGTTAAACATGTTTGAAAAAAAAATTTATAGATTACATATAAATGAAATCAAACTAATCAGAATATTACATGAAAAACTTGTTTATCATCAAATTTAAGTATTGTAGGTTCTTAAGTAGATATCACAAATTCTAAAATTGTACATAATACATGGTAAACAGGTTTGTCAAAAAATGGTTACCAGAGAAGGTGTTAGTTCAATATTTGTGGTTCATTATCAAGATAAAAAAGATATAAAAAATTGAAATATTTATAAAAATGCTAATATTTAAATGTAAAGACTCCTATAACTATAGATAATTACGAGATGGAAAGAATAGTTTGTTTGAAATACATAGAATACACTTTTTATATTGAATTAATACACATGTGTTTATGTTAATGGAATTAAATTAGTAGTCATTAAATATAACTATTGAATACATGAGCAGTGGACATATTCATGGTTTTAGTATCAAGTTGTGTGCCAATGCTTGATGTCCCTGGAGAAGACAGAATATTTTGATGCTCCAATACTGAATTGTTAAATTCGACATAACAGTAATAATAATTTCAATTGTTAATAAAACAAATTAAAGACCAAATAAATTTTACCTGGATATATTCGATGCCACTACTTATGAAGATTCATTTCTTTGATCTCCCTGTTCAATATTGAGGGAAAAAAATTTAATTTTTGTACTTTGTTTTCTAATATAAATAAAAAAATTTATACACTCCTACCTGAATGTCTTAAATGAATTCAGTAAATCTGCTAATGTAGTTGTCATTATTGTTGATGAAAATTACATTGTAGCTCTTTTGATCGAGATAAGAATTCAGATTCACTTAATTGAAAATGAGTTCAAGTTCATATAGTAAACCACATGCTGATGTGTTGATTCTCTCCAACAATAGTAAAATGATACACACTAAATTAAATTACCTTTAAACATCGATGTAGACTACTCATGAATTGAAAAATAATTAAACAAAAGTACTATAAATATAAATAGATGATATTATAGGCATACTAAAAAATAATAATTTTTAAATCTAGTATAATATTAATGAGATCCCAAAAAGCAAACAATACAACTAATATAAAATGAAGAAGAAACATAAAAGAATAAAAATTACAAAGATACATGGACCCCTAACTTGAATTGTATGAATTGTGACCAAAAAACAGAAATCTATAGTAGTTGTTTCAAGGAAGTTCATACTTTAGAAATATGAAATTTTGATTTCCAAGCATTACAAAATTCGTGAATTGCTCAACGAACGTCAATTTATTTTTTCAGAATGCAGTTCAATCAAACTGATACATATAATAGATATGTGAATTAATAAAAAGTATTTCTAGGTATGAATGTGATTTTACAAAAAAGGAAACAATACAACTAATTAAAAAGGAATAACAAACATAAAAGAATCAAAATTTCCAAGATACTTGGTATCCTAACATAAGTAGTATGCATTGTGACCAGAAAACGGAAATCTATAGCAGTTGTTTCAAGGATGTTGATACTTTAGTAACATGAATTTTTGATTTCGAGGCTTTAAATAATCCGTCAATTTCTCGATGGACATGATTATTTTCAGAATGTTGTTCAATCAAATTGTTGAATATAATATATATGAGCATTCATAAAAATTATTTCTAGGTATTAATGTGATTATACAAAAAAATCTATGGAAGGCAGTCCTCCATACACTAAGGTGATTGGGAAATAGCAAATCAATTGCAAATTGAAACATAAATATCATTTTCAAGACAACGAATATCATTTCGTAAACACATTTCAACTCATACTATGTTTCTTTTGATTGTAATCTTTATCTATAGCACACACACAATCCTAGCTAGAATCACGAATTGATATGACAAAACCCCTTTTTTTTCAATAGATACCTTACAGCTGCTCAAATTCAATTCAAGTATTCATTGCAACTCTTAAATGGATGTTCTATTCCGAGTTCTGTCACCCTGAATTAGAATTTGGATTTAGAGACATCAGCCCTGGCAAAGAATACCGATTAATCATCTAATAAAATCACCATAAAAAATCAAATATATTACGATATGATGATCTTTGACAGTGGTGTATACATTTGAAACCGGTTTATAAATATAAAGTTCACATAAATTTTTCTGTAATAAATGAATACAGAATGTATAAAGATACAAACACCAAATCTGTAGTGTAATATAATATGGTAGATGAAAGCATAATAAACCATGATGATAAAATATTTTAAATGTATGACTGATTACTGGTTTACGGAAACTAAAGTATTATGATCTATAAAGGATAATTAGAAAAATAGATTCCCTTTTTTTGTATTTGAAAAATAGATGTATTATTAGAATGTATGGAAAATTTTTCAGAAAAGGGAAAGGGTAACGATTATATGATATAAATAAAATTAATAGATAATACCTTCACGATGATGTTGCTCGTGTAGTAATTCATAGTAAAACATTGTAGTTTTATTTATGCATATTGAAACTATACATTATAAAGGATACTAAATGTAAAATATACCGAATTAATCAGATTGAAACTACATATATCATTATTATTTACTAATACAAATTAATGTTTAAGACAATGGGAAACTAAAATACTCTGGAAAAAACATGTTAAAACAACTTATAGTTAATCTGGAATATCAAATATAGTTTATACTATTAATTATAATGAAAATAATTAATTTAATAATAAAATAAATCACTTTTTAATATTACCTTGATATTTCATACAAGTAATAAAAAATGGAAATAATATGTTTCTAGTAATGACAGTGGAAAAATTGAATGGTGAATGGAATCAGTTACACATACCGACTATGCCATAAAATTTGATGCATTGAGGAATCTGTTACACATACCAACCCTGCAAGTCATGTCCAACTACAAATCGTGTCCAAATGTAAATCGTGTCCAACTGAAAATTAATTTTTTGAGTAAATCGTGTTTAATGATGATGGAAAGAAGGGTGAAAACATATAAGAAACCTAGAGAAAAAACCTGTTGCGGATTATGGATGAGGAGGTATTGTAGATGTGATTGAGGTGGTGTAGGTGAATGGAGATAGGTACACAATGACTGACATAGACGGAGATCAGGGAGTGACGGGGAGCAGATGAAGTCGGGGATTAGGTGGAGATGTGGATCAGGTAGAGATGCGAAGTAGATGGAGATGTAGAGAAGGAGGAGATGGGGAGAAATATGAGACATGAAGATGCCGAGCAGGAGGATACGGGGAGTAGGCAGAGATGGGGAGCAGGCAGAGACCGGGAACAGGCGGAGACAGGTTGGGTATGTAGTGAGGCTGCGAGAGAAGGTGGAGACTGGGAGAAGGTAGAGACTAGTTTCAAATGCATGGGAAGAGGATAATGTGGATATAGGGGAATAAGAGAAATTGGCTGCAAGAGAAGGGGGAGGAAGCTGCGGGAGAAAAAAGCAGCGGGACAGAGCGACAGTGGAACCCTAGGAAGGGAGAGTGATAGCGCGAGCGGGTGGTGAAATTTGGAGGAGGAGAATCCCGATCAAGAGTGGGTGATGGGTAGATAAAGGAATTAGAGAATAGGGAAATGGGGTGATGTGGAGGTATGAATGGGTGACATGTTAGCAGGAAAGAACCCTATTTTAGTATGGATAATAGATTACATAAATTGTGTATATATAGTAATCGGGTTTTAATTTCAATAAATTTATCCTTATTATATATGATATTATACCACATTCGATGAAAGTATATCATTAGGTAAGGGATATTGGTCTCACTTTTAATTTTATTAGAAACATACCATATTCACCAATTGATTATTTTTAAGCCTTATATAATAAAAATTAATTCCATTTATAATCATTACCATTAAAATTAGGTGGCTATATTAATCTATATATGTTTATATCTTTCATCATGTTGTTATTTAAAATTACTTAATTGTAATGGGAGTTATGTTATATTCGAGTTGTTTATTGAAATTATTTATAACAATGTTTCAAATGATGAAATTATATCTTCTATATCACAGTAATACAATGAATTTTTATCTCCTCTTATTATTTATATTGATTTTGTTTCGTTTCATTTTCAGCAATTAATGTATCATTTGATGAAAATAATATTTATATTAAAACCTGATGTTATTTCTCTATTCGGAAAAATATTCATCTTCATCAGTATCTATGTTTTTTTAAAAAAATCAATAATTTTTTTAATATTATTCAAATATTGTTAAAGTCAAATTTTCTAATAATAGATTTTTCAAAAAATGGTTTAATTTTTTTTGCCTTTTATAAATAATCTCCCATTGGACATGATACTGGAAATGTGAATTGAATCATTTCTACATATGTGGTATTAACATAATTTCATACTATCATGGACTCTCAATGCATTTATGATTTCATTACACATTTATAATGTCTTTTCAATGGATTTTTTTCATTAATATTTAGGAATAATAATGATTCAATTTTTGTTATTTAAATTTAAAAGGGGTATTATACCCCTAAAAAATTCTTTCTAATCATTGAAATTAATTTCACATTTATGATGGAATGTTTTTATGCAGAATAATATTTTATAGGGATATGTACTAATGATACCATCATTAGTCATTCTCTATATTGTTAATAATTATGATAAAATTATATTTATGTAACCCATTCATTTTGCACATATTTTTCTGTGATGAAATTTTGGACTGCTAAATAAAATAATTACCTTCCTTGGGTAATTATTAGATGAATGTTTTATAATTATGAGATCACATAAATATAATTTTAATTAAGTGATGGGGGGGACTAGAATAATATATCCCTCCAATTCATTGGATAAGATGGAAAACTCATCGGATAATAAGTACTGGGATGGGGAGTGAAAACAATTCAATGAGGTAATTTTTCCAATACAATAATCTTGGTAGTGAACCCTGAATAAGGATACGATGCAATCAAGAGTGAGCTCAATACACTATGAGAGTCCTCTACATGAGACTTGACTAAGGGAATTATTTAATATGATTATGTGTATTCTAAAGACTTATGTCATGTGCTCATGTTATACCCTCATGTATCATATTATTGAAATCATTTATTATTATTTTTTTCTGAAAATACATTAATTATTCCATGATTTAATATTTTGATCAATGATATGATGGATATGGTTTTCAAATATCATTTTCATGTTCTCATATACTTTTCTCAGGGTATTATTAAGTGATCATTGATATCTTTTTTGTTTACCCTTACAAGGAATTTGATTCCCCCGTTATTTTGATTTCCTTCCACATGATCTGAATAATGATTCTATATACGATATGTCAACGAAGGGTTCTATTTATGAATAAATATGTGAAATAATATTTAGATCATTAATGAAGTAGTTGTTAATTTATAATTTTTTGAAAGGTCAGTAAATGATAATGGTTATGGAATGTAGTGTAATTTTATGTATTGAATATTTATCTATTATGATATTTTTTTAAATATTATATCATTATAGTAAGAATTTGAGAAGAATTTATTTACTTTTTTGAGGTTTTCATTAGTGAATTTTGGTACACAAAATATCTGGATAAACCTTGGTATATGATAACAACTTATATAATTGGTAAGGTAGTGATTATGTTATTTTACATGAAATTTATCTATATCTATATACTGAATGCAAATATGGTTTTCTCATATATGAATCTACGGGTAAAAACCATTAAAATTGATCCATCGATTATATCATGTTCATCATTCCTATTCCTGAAAAATGACACCTTACTATGCACTAGGTTTGAAATTCCCAGGTGACATGCTTAGGTTGAATTATATTTTGAGTAGAGAAGTAATAAAGTATTTGAATAGATAATGACCATGGATATACTATGATTTTTGTAATGTGTCAGGGACTGAAAAAAATTTATCCTAATTTTGAAATCCTATAGATTATTTTTTTTATTTTGTGGTTTTTAAATATGATTATTGTTTATCACACAATGGTTTTTTTGATTTCAATGGATGCAATGTGATGACATAGGTCTCCCTGGGTTATAAAAATCACTGGAATTCTGAACATTTATATTGTTATATTTGATTCAATGAAATTTTTTCAATTTATCTTATAATATGTTCGTAGATAATTTTATGGACTACACTATTAGTCCCGTAATTAGATGTCTATAATAGGACACGAGTTTGGTGAAATATGTTTCATTTTATAATTAAAGATATATTTTAAATATTAAATATTAATTTATCCAAACATGCTTATTTTTCCAATATTTTGTATTGGGTATCAGATTGGGATTATATCTCCATATTTGTGTCTATAATTTTGGGTTCTTCTAATATGAGGTATAACATTGCATCTGATGTTGGGGCCGACTATGAAATATTTTCTTATATTTTTTTCTCGTTTTTCCTTATTTGAAAATTTCATTTATCCCATGTTACCTTGATTTTTTTTCCCCAAGGGATTCACCCTTTTTGGTCTTCATATGAGAGTGGAATAGTGAATATAGTGTGAGAGGGAAAAGGAGGCACCACCCATGGATATTCTGCAGATCTAGATCGGGTGTTGGTGGATGTGTCCTCTGGATCCCAAATAGATGCCCTTCCATTTTTCATCCAAAGGTCGGTCCAATTAATGTTTTAATCTGAAAATCACTATATCATAGTTTATATTATGTTTTAAATCAATTTTTGGATTTTTAGTTACCTCTTCGTGGCCCATCTATGGTTTTTGGAAGAAATATATGTTTTATGGGTGATTTAATAGTTTTTTGATCAGGCATACCCATGTACACAACATAGGATTAAGAGAATACAAGCCATTTTTTCTCTCTATTTGAGGAATATGTCTTTCTAGAATTATATAAAATGACATATATGTACAAATTGTGTAGTGATAATTGTCTATGTACATATAATTCTGGATGAGTACATGGGAGGAAAAATTTTGGGGAAGTACGCATCATTTAATATAGGCACACACAATTTTGTGGGATACATCCATGTCACCATGTAGTTCGGTAGACACCCTATGTGAAAGGAACCTGTTATTGTTATAGTACAAGGTAACACCCATGTCGGCTCTTCCTATTTAGAAATACATGACAATGTGTATCATTGAGATCACAAATTATGTGATAATAAGTACATGCCATTTAATTTTTCAAATAGTGTTTTTGTTGTTTTATTCCTGGAATTCAGTATTAGACTTGTGTTTGAATGTTTTTAAAATTTCCCATGAATAATATGAATGTGATATAATTTTTGAATTTATTGTCCATCTTGTTGACGATTCATATGAGAAAGAATTTGATGTAGGATTTCCTTGAGGGTTGGTTTTATAATCCAAATGAGGGTTTTGAGTTATGTTATCATCCTTGATCGAGTGTTCCATGTATACCTGTTTTATTTTCCCATGAATTGATCATTGATTATGTAATTATTTTATATCTCTATGGATATTTTGGATCATCTATGGGTGTCAAGACAGGTTTCTTAAGGTTAGAATATATGAGGTTTTTCTTCTAAGTTTGAGGAATATATTTTATGATGTTTACCGGATGGGTTTACACCACGGGATAACAGTTACATCTAGGTGATGTACAACTATTCAGATGACTATTAGGGTCTTTTTAGGATTCCATTTTGGGATCATTTTTTACCTAGTGATAAGATGTTTCTATAATCGGTAGTTGAGGATTCTTGTTTTGAATGAGGTGGTTTGGGTTCCCTAGTGGGTTTGTTAATACACATGGATGGGTTGTTTTCTTTTGAATCCTAGATATGGTTTTACAATGAATTAAATTTTTAGGTAAATTTTGTGATGAGTATCCATTGTAGGGCTCATATTTTGAGGTGATCATGATGAACATTGTGAAATATAAAATTATAGGTATTATTATTTATTTGTTCCACTATGGGTATGTTGAAAAAATTTATCTATTGGGGTCCACTAAGGTCTTTTTAAGATTTTTCTAATGTTTGTGTCCCTTGATTTTGTATAAAATATAGGAACCACTCTTGTTTTTCAATTTTTTCTTTGCTGTTTGGAATATTTCATGATCTATGGATAGATGTTTCATGAGATATTGGATGTAGTAATGGATTCCATAGTATGTTGTCTCCATATGATTCAAAACCAAGGACATATGAGCCTATGATTTTAGATTGGGTATGATTTGGTCAGTTTAAATCGCATTTTGGTTGTCTTATTATTTGAGTAGATCTAGTGTTCTAAGGGATGACATGTGGTTTTCAATCCATATGTGGATCCAAGATTATAATTATATTTTTTGGATAGCGGGATCAATATGTGGATCATATCACATTTGGCTATCCTTTTGATGTGATCTTTTAGTTATTTTCTACTTAGGACTATGTTTTGTGGAGAATAACATTGGTTTTTTTGGATTTACTAGTTTCCATGAGTTTTTATCAAGTTTTATCCTCTATTTAATGGGTAGGGAAGGAATGGATATGATATCTAATGGATAATATGGATAAAGGAACCCCTTTTTTATTTAGAATCCACCCTGGCTAGAGACCATTATTTTGGAATGTTGTTGTGATTTTGACTTGGTTTACAGAGGAATGTCTATTGAATCTGTTGGTTCTATGTACATAAAGACCATATATAGGTTTATCAGATAGTTTCATGGTAGAGCACAAGTTGTTCTTTGAAACTTATGAGACATGGAATATATCTGACTTTTTGAGGATATGTTCATTCACTATTTTATATTTTTCAATTATTGTTATAGAGCCTGGTAGATGTTATTATTCATGTGGAAATATATGGTTATTTTTTGGGGTAATACATTTATTTTAGTTTCTCAGTGATGCTTGGGATATCTTATGATGATATGGAAGACACACAAGTAGTCATGTGGATGGGTGATAAAAACTATAAAAATCATCATGCATGTGATATAGTGGGGGTAGCTTTACCTCGTCTGTCATGATAAAATTATTGGTAGATAATTTTCATGTTTTTCCACCCCTTATTTATTAATTTTCAGTTTTATACTAGTTATTAATAGTTTAAAAGGGTTTGGGTATATCACATATGAATACACTTGTTCTTACAGAAAATTATAGGATCACTAATTGGGTGGCCATCTAATATTTATTTATCACTACATATATTCACCTTTATGTGCATACATACCCTTTGTATTATTCCATTTTAGAGAATATTTATTATAATGCATGTGGTTGGGGCCTAGTGTTACATTATCAAGTGGATCCACCCACATGAATTCTTGAGATCGGGATTCTGAAGTGCGATCATCATAGAGACTGGGTATGTGGTTTGGATATGTTTTTTTAGAATGAATTATTTTTATTTTACATTGTTTATTTTGGTTATGTGTCAAGCAAAGTGGGTGGCCGATTTTTTTATGTTTTTTATTTTTTTGTCTCTAGGAATGTTTGCTATATTTCATTCATTATATCATGTTGATTCTTCTTTTTTATATTATGTATTATGAATACATTGATTTTTATGCAAGTGTATGATTTTTTTATTTTATATTTTAATTGTACTCAGAAAAGATGGTACTTTATTCACACTATATTTTTTTAGATCATTATGGCCTATTGGTAGCCTCTAGCATCTGAGGATGTGTGCTTGATGACTTTTGGAGAGCTAGATCTAGTGACATGTCAAGTTATCTTTGGTGGGTTGGTTAAAAAAAGTATCTGATCGGTTTTGTTTTAGGATTTGGGGAGACATTTCATTGATTTTTATGAATGTTTTAAAAAAATTATTTGATATCAAATTGGTGCTTTATGAAAAACATTGATGATATAATGTCAATGTTCCCAGAAGTGAGACTAATGTTATTGAATTAAAATTTCAAGATTGTGTGATTTCACCATGAGTGATCCATATTGGTATGAAAATTTAAAGATTTGTTTTTTGGTTTTTGTATCTTGGACAATGAAGAATATGTTAGTGTTCATTCATCATCTAGTAACATTCTATTAAAATGACATATACCTCTTTGTGGTGTTTTACAAATGTTATAGATTCATTATTGAATGTGTTTATAACTTATTATAATATATTTTATCATTTTATTACGTAGGTTCATTCATCTAGGTTGAATATATTGTATATATTTTCTTTCGATCACATGTCAGGTGGATATTTTAAAAATATTATTTCTAGTTATCATTATGCCATTCCCTAGTTGAGGTATCAATAGAGAACAATGTGTGTCGGTAACAAGGTCTATGTTCCATGTCATTGGATCATAGAAGGAAAGGAATATTGAGATAAAATTATATAGTGATCAATTTTACCTTAGGTAATGCTTATACTAATATCATAGGTTCATGTTTCTTGTATGGGAGCTATTATTACATTGTTTTGTCCTCCATTCCTAGTGATGTGTCTGGTGTTTCTGTTTTCACTAATATCTTGGGTGGGTTAGGATATTCCTCAATGGGGGGGGGGTTCATTTTTCTACCCTTCTAGGATGATTTTAGGAATGAGGTTTTTTGTTGTTTTATAATTATATCATTATGATATCATCCTATCTCATGAATGTCTTAAGATACTGGGTTAGGTCGGACACCTGGCCATGATCATTTTGGGGAACCTTATGTAGTGAAGTGTGAACGTAGATGGGAACACGTTTCATAGGATTGAAACCCATGTAGAGGGTGTTCACATAGCTGATATAAACCAAAAGAAGATCCCTTGATGTTGAAACTTAATGTAGCAGGTACATTGTTCTGTTGAAAATTACAATCCTTGGAAGCATGATCTATGGATTTTTCCTTGTCAGTATTGTTTAATTTTGTATAAGGCCCTTGTGATTGTAGTTCGTGTTTCTCATTTGGGAGAGGTGTATGAAAATAATTATGGTGGAGAGTTTATCATAGATTATTGGAGGATTTGATCAAAATTTTATGTTTTTTCTACCAAGAGGTTTTTAGATTCAAGTTATCCCTATGGTGTGATCTATTTGGATATGTGTATCCATTAATTTGATTGATGGACATATCACATGAAATATAATTTTCGATATTAGAAGTAGAGAAATTATTAGGATACTCTTATATTGGGTACCATGATAATAATAATGGATGAATGTATCTCAAGTTGGGATGGAGTTGTGGATGTTGTAAGATCATTGATTATATAGTGAGATAGTATCTACTTAGTCATTTCGTGTGAGAGATAATGGCTATTTATTTTCCAACGAGGCCTTTTGGGGTGACAATCTTTTGCGATGGGGAGTTTCTGATGAACCAAAACATCACATGTTGTCCAAAGTAGATTAAAATTGAACATGTTTTTCCAAAATTGTATCTCGACCAAATGGTAACATCTATAGTAAGCTAATCTTGTATAATATTTGTCAAAAATTGATTAGAACAAAAAATATTTTGGTTACCCGGAGTCACAAATCTTTATAAAGTACAATAATATATAATTTTGACAAAATATTAAATATTTAATTAATGATACGGTTTTATTTTTTTTTGTGTTTTTTGGTCGTTCCATTCAAATTGTTCATCAAAATGTTATATATTTTAAATGGTTGTTTCTATAATGGTGTTCTACCCAAAAAAAATTGTAACCTATTTCAGACACTATGCTCGATCCCAATCACATTTTATTTTGTTTATCTTTTTATTATTTTCTCTATTATCATCCTTTTTATATTATTACTTATCTTTCTTTCTATCATCATTAACATACCACCATCGAGATACCCTTTTGGTGTTTTTTCCAAGATAATGAGAGGTATATTATTTATTAAGGGGAGATGAGACACCTCCCATGGAGCCAATATAGAGAAATATAATTTGTTGAAATATTCCTCTCGTGAATCCATCGTCGATGAATATTAATTTTACACCCAAATGTAGGATCCTTTTTATTTAAGGTAAATTCACCATAACATAGTTATTTTATGTTTAAATACCATGTGAGATTTTTTGTGGATCCCATGGGGTTGATTTCTGGTTTTCCAGAAGATATCAGGTATTTCTATGGGAATTAATAGATGCTTCATTCCACAAAACCCTTTCGAAGGGCGTATAGTTCAGAAAAAACAACTTGTGTTATTACTATTTAGGGAAGATTAGTTTTTTGATATACAAACCATGAACATTATTTAAATAATATATAGTACTACATGGATATGTACCTATCCCAGTGACCTCATGCATGGGTCAAATGAGTTTTTGAATGTTCAAGTCGTGTTTTGTGGATTCACAACATGTAGCGGGACATTTCTATGTTGCCTTATATATAATAATACACCCCATTTAAAGGGTACATGGTTGTGTACTAGTACACATGATGACCCCATTATTTATTTTACTATGTATAAATACTTTTAATGGTGCATCATTGAGGGTACACACCATTTACAAAGATGTACACATAGTTTACTTCTTTCAACAAGGGGTTAATTGATGATATATGTACTAGAGTTAGAAACAGACTTATGAGTATTCTACCCAATAAAATTTTACATATAGAATATTATGGTGGAATCCTTTAAATTTTTAATTGTTTTTTAGATTGTGGTTTGGATGGGTGCGAATTTTTATTAGGATTTATCTATTATTAAGGTTCATAATCCTCTTAGGGGTTTTGAGCTCATTGAGAATCCTAGATTTATTTTTTCCTATATAATTTTTAATAGTATCTATGGATGTATCCTTTAAGGGAATCTTGATTTTTATCATGTCAGATATCTTGGTTAATAATTAATTTTCAGATATAATTAATCATGGTTAGAGATGTTGAGATATATCTACTATGGTTGAGGACCATGTCTATTGAGAAATTTTTAATGGGTTAAAACTACCAGATAGAGGTAATGAGATTCTATTATTGACCTATTGAGATTAGTGTGAAGTAATTTACAAAATTACCTTGTTGTATTTTATCTAATCAAGTGATATGTTATTGTTGTTATTAGATGTCAAGGATTCTGATGTAGTATGGTGTTTTTTGGGAGTCCCTATTGGTGAGTATGTACTCATGGTGGTGTATTTCTATTGGAAGGCAGGTTGAGATTTTCTAATGTGGTCATTTCCCTAATATTTTTTTACTATGGCATCCTTGTAAGTTCATTATTTTTAAGTGATCGTGATGAAAATTTTGAATTTCACTTTTCGAGTAATTGATATTTTTTATGCCCCTTTGGGTGAGTTGTTGATTGTGGTTCAGTTGGATGCCACTAATGTCAATTTTTGAATTTTCTATGCTAAGAATGACCTATTATTTTTTCTGAGCTTGAGTAACCTTCCACATGGATTCCTTCTCTTATTATGTCCATTGGTCTATTTTATGAACCAATAAATAAGAATGTATTGAGAGATTATTTGCATTAGTGGAGTCCCCAATTGGACATCATTTTGTATATTCCCCCTTGGATAATGGGGGGCTGAGTTTTGTTTTGAGCCTAAGGTGTAAAATTGTATAACATGGTAGGTGTTCTATTGGATGAAGAGATTAAGGGTTCTGAGAGGTAACTCATTATTTCTTTAATTCGTTAATAATAGTGGATCAACCTTGTATGTATAGCCTCTTGTATGGTTGGTTTGAGATATGGTTCTTCCCAAATTTGTTTGTCCATTGGATGTAATCCATTTTATAGTATTTACATAGGATTGTGGTTTGTGGGTAGTTTTATTGTGTTATTTTCTAATTATTTTTGGCCATATGTTTTGAACTTGTTCACTCCCCCATTGATGATATATGGTTTGATAAGATTAAAGAATATATTCATTTTCTAGATGAGGGTATCACTTCAATATTGAGTGTTCACCTTAGATAGTGTGTACATTTGTCATGGATTATATAGTTATATCTGTTTGGATTATATTTGTTTTATTATGTATCTATCATTTCAATGTGGATAGAGCCCATAGGTATGTGTATCTGATAGGTCCAGGGTGGACCATGAATTATTGTGACAAAATAACGAGACATGTAAAATCTCAAACTTGTGGAGGGATGTTTTTGTCACCAGTTTGGGTTATTCCTTGGTAGTCCAAGTTCGGTATATTTTTTTCACTATATCGATTCATATGGTTATATCATGGAATATAGAATTCCTGATAATTTTATTTTGACAACAAGGATCTACATTGTAGATTTGAATTCCATTTTTGTTATCATGTGGTCATGTTAAGACGCATTATATAAAACCTCATTTGTGGGATAGAGTGGGGTTAGATTTACTTTAGGTGTTATAATAGATCCCCTGTTTTTTTCTTTTTATCATTATTATTTTCACCATTTTTATACTATTTTTGTTATTTTCTAGTAGTGATTTGTTTCAAATGTGCGAGATATATCACCTACAAGTGTATGTTTTATTATACCTGATTATAGGTTAACAAACAGAAGCTGCCTAAAAATATGTATTTCACCCCCATGTACATTCAACGTAGTTTTCATGTAGACCTGATGCCTACTTTAATGTTTTAGAATAGTTTTTTTGATGGATGCGTACAAGGAATAATGCTTCTTAATCAAAAGTTTAAACTTGTGTAGTCTCTGAGTATCATGATGAAGAATCTCATTCAACATAGAGACCAGGAATGTGGTTTGGCTAGGTGTTTATATTAGTTCCTAATGTATTTTATTTTAGATTTTATTATTTTTAATATGTGGTTGGCCCTGTGTGGTAATGATTGTTGTATTTTTCCATTAATTGAGTATGTATGATATTTTATTGTATTTAATTTATAATAGATTATTTTTCTTTTTTTAATTTTTATTAGCAAAACCCTAATGTTTATCCTAATGTATGAGTTTTGATATTTTATATAATTATTTAACTCTAACCTGAGAATATAATCAAGCCATTGTATCTTTTAGGCCATTTCGATTGTTAGAAGCATCTTGGGTCCCTCAATTCACACATGAGGCCTTGTAGTAAGAACAATCAATTGAGTTATCATGTTGAATGGGGTATGGACATTACATGTAACTAAGAGAAATTAAAAAGACAATGAATTTGATAAAACATGAATGGATTTTCCTCCAATCCAACTTAATAAGATTGGATCTAGAAGGTGAAACCTTGAGATTATTTATAATGCCCCGACCCCAGAATCCCATAGTTAGTGCATAATTTTAATACATTGGCATGATCACAAGGGATAAAATCTTGATATATTGATCAGTTTAGTAGCCTTTTAAGTACTAGATATATTCATATGTTTTACATTACATTATAATATATGAAAAATAACTACAACAATTTCTCCATTTAACAAATTCATATCCCATAGACTATCCCTGCAGGTTAGTCTTAATATATTTCCTCGCAGCCATGGAAAAATAAAACATAGAAAGGGGTGATCTCAGATGATCGGTAAGGTTAAAAATATACCCTAAGCTTTTATAAATAAGAATTAACATTTAAGTCAATTTATAAGACTAAAACATAACCCTTTTAAAAAAAATCAACAAAATATCGAAAATAGAAATCAAATAATTCCATTTACTTATTCACATAGATATTCTACCAGTCCAACAATCACATTCATTATCAATAGTCAATTTCATAACGATGGAATGAATAATGCCAGAATTCATAAACACATAATCATGGCCTTGTGCCAAGACTACAAATAATATTTTGTCCGGGACTTATTCCAAGACACTAGTTTGTCTCATTAGACCTACTGATGCATCGAGTAGCTATAGCGGGCTCCACCCATCACTTACTAAGTCTAATTCATAACTCATATGAAAAGGTTTAAACATAACATAAACATTCGTATTAAAACTAGCATACGAAATTCTAATACATTATCCATAAACCATGAATGGTATAAAAATAACACATCCTCAGTCAAACATATCCCAAAACCATCTATATAATATGGAATATCTGTATCATAACAAATCAACTTAAAAAAAGTTTAAAATCCATCAAGGTATGTTGACCAAGATGAAAATGATTTATAAAAATTTTTGTGAGAAATTTCCATTTTTCATGAAAACATTTAAAAGTCGCTAATTTTGGAAAGGAAGAAATTTAAAAGCATTTTTGAATCAAAGTGTCTCACACAATTTTGAAACTTTTTAAAGGAATTAACATTTTGAAAACAATCATGTCTATATAAATTAATCTTTAAAACCATTTTGAAAACATAGACATTAATGAGAATGGTTTAGAAGAATAAATATTAAACAATTTAAAATGATGGTCTAGTGAATGCTTCACATCCGTAAAAAATTAAAATATTCCATTTGAAAACATTTTTATGGAACACGGATGTCGATGATAAAGAGGTCCCAGTAGATAGTCACATATAAACAACCTCAGATAAGCATAGAAATTTTGGAGTTAACACTTTCCTTGTACGTTTTCTTATTAGATGGTTTGTTAACCTCTTGTATAATATTTAAATCATTTTTATTAAATTATTCAAGAAGTACATACATATATATGATATCATATATGACCTTCTAATATTGATTTGTTATTAATATTTTAGTAGTATCATCGTTTCAGGTGTTCAATGATCTGTTAAACATTATATTCTTGGTCACATAAGCCATATTTTGTTATGGATAGGATGTATTTGATTCATATACATAATTATATTAACTTATAAAACATTATTTTTAATCAGAAAATGGTAATTATTCTGGAATGATTACGATGGGGAATGAATCTCATCGCGTTCATGGAGACGGTAATTCATTCATACGCACGAGCGACAATATAATTATATTGATGGTGATATTGTATGTAATTTTATGGTATATTATATATACAGAATGATTAACATGTTATATTTATTATTTAAATTAGTTATTCTTATTATTATACCCAATCTAAATAATGAAGTGTTTGAATAACAAACTACACAACAACATGGAGGCGATAAGCTGTACGTATGCACATATGGTGACTTTGTCATTTATAGAAGGGATCGAATTACGAATATGGATTTACCATATTTTTAATAACATCTCTATATGTAGGAGGTAATGGAGTTATTATTTTGGTATGTAAACAACAAATAAAAAGGATGTGGAAGAAGACAAAAACATGAAAGAGGGTGGTGAAATTATTACTTCTTCTTCTAGTGTTTTTTTTGAGATGATCAAAAGGGATCCTTAGGATGTCTTTCTGATAAAAGAAACATATCAAGACTGATGTGAGATAATATGGGAGGATATTTGGGTAGGTTTTGGCCGAGCCAAATGGCTTTGTAGGTGTGATTTTGAGAGAAGGGTAAGTTCTCTTTTATAAGAGGGGTGTTGGTCACTTTATGACAAGATTAAAATACTAATTAATTATACCATCATATTCGGTTGATAATGGCTCCAAATGAATTTATTTCAAGCCTCAAGTGGTTATGGGTCTAAATTCTCTCAACAAATAGGTTTTAGAAATGTTTAGGATACCATTTTAACCTTATCATTTAAAATTAACTCTTAGTTAAATAGTTTTACTTTTACCATGTCTTCTTATATTCTTACACTATATGGTTAATATACATAAAATAAACAACAAAGAGAACCTAAAGTGGTTCATTAATTCCCTACATAATATTAGTTAAGTCCTTTTTCCAAGCCTTATAATTTTAGGAATAATATATCATGAAAAAATATTATTTGTTTTAAAAACTAATTTATGTCAATTTTGACACTATTTGGTATTTTGTTTTTGTGAATGTCATAAATACGTTATCACTTCAAAAAAAAATCTAATGAACCCTAACATGTCATATTATACTATAAAAATTGTGTATGGCATCAAAAGTTTATATTCTATTTATTTTAATATTAATTATACAAACTATTTTAGTATTTCATTAAGAATATAATTATTGCATCATCATTGTGTCATAAATAAATTTAATTCATTAATATCTAAAAATTATAAATAAAATACCATTATTTTGGAAATTTTTATCTTTATAATTAATATTTATAATCTAATTTATCTTATATATAACCCTATATTAATAATGGTTTAATTAATAATAATTGAATTTAACACTTTTAACTCTTCTTTAAATAAAATAATAATAAATTCCCTAATCTAATCCAAGTGTACTAAAAGGATAATATTTTATTACAAGGTTGTTTTTGGTAGAATTAAACTTATCCAATAGAATTAAGACATGTGTTAGGGAAATTATAATTTCATTTTTACCATTAATTACACTAATTTCATTTAACAATGGTAAATAAATTTCATAAGTTACTATTCCACAAAAATTATATTCATCTTATTGAATCAAATTTTACATAAAAATTTCAACCCTATCCATCTGATTTTTGAAATTCAAATCACAGATTTGGTAAAATTATGTTTTATACAAATTTGCTAACGTACCTAGAAGGTGGGTAAAAGATGTAAATTTTTTTATAAATATAATTTTATTATAAAATGATTACCATTAATTAAATTTAATTAATATATGTATCATTTATATATTTTGACGTTAATTAACATTATATAAAATAAATAATTATAAAAAGATGATTTTAAACAAAAACGAATTGTTTTTCACTATTCATCAAAAAATTGAAAGTTTTTAGAAAAATACAAAAAACCCACCGTAAGATAATATTGATATTCTAAAATAAAAAATTAAGTCTATTTTACCAAAATCATAACATAGTAGTTGAATTTATTAATTTAAAATTAAATCCCATTGTCAAAACCAAAAAGCGGTTTTTAAAAATGTGAAAACTATCAAAAGATTGACATGTGTTTATGTCAAATTGAAATGTAAAATTACTTATAATGAACAATATTGTATTAAATGATAAAACTATAATATAATTATACTTCAATACTATCAGATTGTATAATTTATCATAATAAATTACTTTTATTAGAAAAGGTGTTTTCAATTAAATTTTTGCATCTTTCACTATTCATTAAAAATTGTAGTTTATCATAAAAACACCAAAATGTCATCCAAACTAAATTTTTCTATCAAAAATCTAAATTAGAAGTTTATTTTTCCTCTTTTAATATAAAAATTAAAGGTATTTCATTTAAAAAATATTCACCATTAGTTAGCGGTAAAATTGTATTTTTGAAAAATACTTCTTTTATCTGAAAAATTGAGTTTGTTCTTATATTATGTCTAAAAAACAAATAATATGGGTGTTAAAATTATATAAGATTAAAAAAGAAATTTAATAATATTCTTAACTGCATTTTTGATAGGGTAGTTTAGTGTGTAGTGGTGCACTCGAACTCGGTGATTCTTGTAGTGCAAGCTATTGAATTACTTTAATAAGATAATGCACTATGAAATAGTGGGGTGTTACATTTTCCCCTCCATAAATAAATTGCATCCCCGAAATTTGAAATTTTTCTTTGAAAATAAATGGTTATAAATTGAAAAATATCTTTGTTGAAAACCCACATCGGATATTGGGTTAATAAAATTAAGTCTTAATAAGAGGGAAAGGGAAATGAAAAAGTCACCATCAAATTATGATCTCGATTAGTAGAACATTGATGGAAATTAGAGACACATAATTGGAGGAAAATATTAATATTTATAGGGAGTGATTGAGGCCATCAATCATAAACATGTATAAAATTGAGGGCCTCAAAGCCATCAATCTAAGATGATGTAAAATATCATCGTTTCAACAAAACATAAGGTATTTGGATAACACATTTTTGGTTTTAGGATATCTTCTCTAATGTTTAAGAAATTATTTATTTATAGAACAAGGGAAATATATATATATACACATTAAATTTTGAGTTTCATTCTATAACTGATTCCTACCACAAACTAATCTTTCACTCTAAAAGGTAATAGAATAAAAAATATTCTATTTATCCTAATCGTATACGGTTCCAAAAAATGAATTTATAATTTATATATCAGACCATTTAAAAAACTACATTATAGAAACATAGAGATAACATAGGCCAGTGATAGCTGATGCACCCTAGTTGCCCTTCGTTGGCGGGTTCAAGTCTCACGGCGTTACCATACACAATGGGTTGTCACCCATCCTCCAGGTTATTATTTTTATGACAATCCAAAAAATAATCTCAAAAATTATTTAACCGTAACAATAGTTTCCAATGTCAAACATAATCGATTCCAAACTTTAGACTTATCCAAAATTTATCTATCTAAACTCACAATCCGAAATTTATAAGGAAGATAAACACAATAAAAAACATTTTTTCCACCAACTAACATGTGAATACATTCATCATTTATTCATTTAAACCACTATAACAACTTGAATTACCATAAAACCTTATTGATTAAATTCATTCTCTCTTATTTAATATATAATACTAGATATAATCCTTAAATCCAAAAAATGTTGTAAACTTCAACAATTATGAAATATACAAATCATTAATCTGTTTCAAAGTTGTCAATATTATCAAATATAATTTATACAAATGAATCATATCTTATTAAAAAATCACTCCCTCAATATTAGAACCATATTAAGGTCTATCTTTCCTTCAACCATATATTTTCCATAAAAATAACCTTTAATTGAGTAACTTTTCTTGGTTCCCCACAATCTCATGTCCTTAATGAAATAGTACTTTAGTACAAACATTATATACTGTATAATTATTATAACATGTACATCAATAATAAAATACTCTAATGAAATAATACTTTAATAAAATCAAAAGCACTCTTATCATTCCTCTTCATCTTCGGTAGTACCATGACATGATTATTATGCAATAACAACATTTTGGGTATACTCAGATGATTTGGACATTGATTCACATAGTTTCTCAACTCCTTGATGATGAATAATTAAACTTTTAAATCTTTTTTCTTACCCCTAAAATCATGTAATTGGTGTCCTCTTTCTCCACACATATAACAATCTCTCATTCCCATCAAGCATTTACCAATCTGATTCTTTCCAAAGTTATGATTGATGGGAAAATCCCTATTTCCCACTTCCCTTTATCTATTTTTATCTCTTCTACCGTTTTCATCTATTTCTTCCCTTCAAAGCCATAATACTCTGAGATTTCCTTACATATCTTATTAACACATGATACTATTTCTTCATATGATGATAAAAGTAGGCAGACTATTTCCCATTTAAATGTTGTCTTAATACCATGAAATAAATTATCATACTAAATCATTCGATGATGAGTATTGTTGGTATTTTCATTACTTTTACTAGGATCCATTTGTAAACAATGGAATAGACTAGGTTAATGTCTGAATATCAATTCATAATTCCAAACCTGTAAAATTCCTAACATTAATTAGAAAAGATTGTGTGTATAATATATAATCTTAAAATGTTTTTTTGGAATTATTTACTCCTATATCCACCACAATGGCTAGAAATAAAGATGTGAATTATTTTAAACATATCCCCCCCAGGAGTGTCCTAACCAAGAGTGCATCAAGGCCCGTTGTCGTGTACCAGGATACCCAGGGTCAATCCCAAAACACATTGTCAGAGTTTTCACTTCTAGGTACATTTGTGTCAGATCCACCTCTACCAGCTCATATCCATAAAGGGATGTATTTCGTGGAAAATAAAAAAAATATCTACATTACCAAAATTCTAGGTTATTCTTCTATACTAATCCTCAAATTCTATCTTAGGGAATTTTTATTTAATCATTGTTTGTTTTTAAAACGTGTTTCCAAGGTATGTACTAAACTTTCTCTGATACCAACAGTAACTCCTTGACCCCAAAAGCATAGAGTGAGTTCATTATTTTAATACATTGGCATGATAACAAGGGATAAAATCCCAAAATATCGATCATTTTAGTTTCCTTGGATGTAATAGGTACATTAATATGTTTTAAATTATGTTATAAAATAAAAAAACAACACCAAAATTGTCTCTATTGACCACATTTTATCCATTAGATAATACTACTAGGTTTTCCACAATATAATTCTTCATATAAATGTAAAAATAAAACATAGAAAGGGGTGAGGTCAGATAATCAGTATGGATAACAATATAGCAGAAACATTCATAAATAAGTAAAAACATTTAAGTAAATGTATAAGACTAAAACATAAGCCTCTTAAAATTAAAATTCAACATAATAAGGTAAATATAATTTAAATAATTACATTTACCTATTCACATGGAAATTCTACTAGTCAAATAATCACAAGAAATATCAATAGTCAATTTAATAATGATGGAATGCATAATTCCAGACTTCATTACCACATAGTAAAGGCCTTCTGCCATGACATCAAATAAAATTTTGTCAAGGCCTTATGCCAAGACACTAGTCTGTCTCAGGAGACCAACTGATGCATCGATGAGTTGTAGCATGCTCCACCCATCACTTTCTAATTCCAATACATTCCTTATATGAGAATCTTGAAACATTATATAAACATTTGTATTAAAACAATCTATGAAATGTCAATACATTATCCATAAACCATGAATGGTACAAAAATAACACATCCACAATCAAACATATCCCAAAACCTTCAATACATTATGGATGATTTTTTTCGTAATAAACCAACTTCAAACAAGTTTAAAATCCATCAAGGGATATTGAAATAGTTGAAAATGATTTTTAAAACTCTTTTAGATAAATATTCCTTTTTCATGAAAACGTTTAAATGTCACACAATTTAGAAAAGAAGACATTTAAAGACATTTTTTAATCAATGTGTCACATAACACATTGAAACTTTTGAAAGTAATTAACATTTTAAAAAATTTCATGTCCATATAAATTAATACATAAAAACCATTTTAAAGACAAGGACATTAATGGGAATGATATAGAAGAATAAAAATTTAAACCATTTAAAATGATGATCTAGTTAAAGTTTTCCGTCCATAATTAATTAAAATATTCCTTCTTAAGATATTTTTATAAAACACAGATGTGGATGATAAAGAGGTCCCACTAGATACTCAAGTATAAACAACCTCAGATAGGTAATGATATTATAGAATTAACCCTTACATTGTACTTTTCCTTAGTCAATGGTATGTTAAGCCTCCCATATAATAGTTAATTCATTGTAATTAAATTATACAAGAACCAAATAAATTAATATGATATCATATATGATCTTCTAATATTGATTTGTTAAAAATATTTTAGTAGTATCATCGTTTCGATTCTTAACTGATCTTTTTTCCTTTATATGCTTGGTCACATAAGACATATTTGTTATGGATAGGATGTATTTGATTCAGATAAAGAATAATATTTAGTTCATAAACATTATTTTAAATCATAAAATTAATATTATTCTTGAATAATTATGATGGGGAATGAATCTCATCACGTTCATGGAGATGGTAATCCGTACGTACGCACGAGCGACAATATCGTTATATTGATGGTGAAAGAGTATGTAATTGGATACTATATCATATATTCAGAATCATTATTATTTTATATTTATTATTTACATCAATTATCCTCATTATTATACCCATCCAAATAACGATGTGTTTGAATAACAAACTACACCACGACGTGGAGACGGTAATCCATACGTATACAAGTATGTTGAATTTTTCATTTATAAAATAGATAGAATAACAAATATAGTTATACAATATTTATAATAACATTAATGTATGTATGAGGTACTAGAGATATTATTTTGGTATGGAAACAACAAATAAAAATGAAGTGGAAGGTGAAAAGAACATGAAATAGGGTGGTGAAATTATTACCCCTTCTTCGGGTGTTTTCTTTTGAGTTGATCAAAAGACCTCTTTAGGTTGTCTTGATGATCAAATAAAGGACTGTAGGATTATATGAGGGATTTTGGATGGATATTTGGGTAGGGTTTTTCCAAGAGAAATGGCTTTGGAGGTGTGATTTTGAGAGAAGGGGAAGTGCCTTTTAATTAGGGGGATGAGGGTCACTTTAAGAAATGATTAAAATATTAAATTATTATACAATAATATTTTTTTATAATGGCTCAAAATGAATATATTTAGAACCTTAGGTGTTTATGGGTCTACATCCTCTTAACCAATAGGTTTTGGACATGTTTAGGTTACCATTTTAACCATATCTTTTAGATTTAACTATTAGTTAAATAGTTTATCTTTTACTATGTCTTCTTGTATTCTTACACTATATGGTTAATAAACATAATCTAAACATACAAGATATCCTATATTGGTTCATTAATGTCATATATGATATTATATAAGCTCTTTGGATGAAATATATATTTTTAGAAAGATTATATCAACCGATAATATAGTATTTGTTTTAAAAACTATTTTATGTCAATTTTGACACTATTTGGTATTTTGTTTGTGTGAAAGTCATAACTACCTTATCACTTTGAAAAAAAATTATATAATCAACCATAACATGTCATATTATCATATGAAATTTTTGGATGGCATCAATACTTTTAAATTATATTTATTTTAATATTTAAAATATAAACTATTTTAATATTTCATTAAGAATGTAATTATTGCATCATCATTGTGTCATAAAAAATATTTAATTATTTAATTTATAAAAATTATAAATAAAATAACATTATGTATGAAATATATTTATATATCTAATGAATATTTATAGTAAAATTTATCTTATGAATAACCCTATATTAAAAATTTTTTAGTTAATAAACATTTAATTTAACACATCTAACTCTTCTTTAAATAAAATAATAATGTACGTCCTAATCTAATAAAATTGGATCTAAAGGATCATATTTTATTCCTACGGTTTTTTTTGTCAAATTGAATTTATCCAATAGTATTATGACATTGTTTAGGGTAATTATAATATCATTTTGACCTTTTATTTCCCTATTTACTTTTAACCGTGGTAAATAAAAGTCAAAAGATAATATTCACGCAAAATTATTTTCATCATATTAAATCAAAATTTCCATACTGATGTCAACTGTGTCTCTTTAATTTTTGAAATTCAACTCACAGAAGTGGTAAAATTATGTTTTATGAATATTTTCTAATGTGCCTTGAAGGTGTGTAAAAGACATTAATGAATTCAATAAAATTTTATACATTTAATTTTATTATAAAATGAATCAAATTAATTAAATTGAACTAATATATGTATTATTTATATATTTTGACATTAAATAATTTTAAATTAAAAAAATATTATAAATAGTCATTTTTAAAGAAAAATGTAGTGTTTTTCACTATTCATAAAAAATCAAATGTCTTTAGAAAAATACCAAAAAATCAGAGTACTCAAATTTTTTTATTATGAATTCAAAAATGAAGTCTACTTTTCCAAATTCACAAAATATACATTTCATTTATAAATTTAAAATTAATTATCATTTTCAAAACCAAAACGTTTGTTTTTTAAAAAGTAAAAACTATCAAAAGATCGACATGTGTTTTGTCAAATATAAATGTAAAATTAATTATAATGGAATACATTGTATTAAATGACAATAATATACTCTAATTATAAATCAAAACCATTCAATTTTATAATTTAAAAATTTAAATTGTTTGGATTAAAATGTTATTTTCATTTTAAATTTTGAATCTTTCACAATTCATCAAAATATTGAAGTTATAAGAAAAAAACCCCAAACATATCAAAACTAAATTTTTATGTCCCACTTCTAAATAAGAAGATTATTTTGTCAAATTTATTATAAAATTTTCAGGTAATCAATTAAAAAAAATTCACCAATAGTATGTGGTAAATTTTCATTTTTGAAAAATACATCCTTTATCTGAAAAATTGAATTTGTTCTTATATTATGTCTTAGAAATACATAATATGGGTGTTAAAATTATATATGAATCAAAATTCAGTTATTAATATGAAATCATGGGGTGTTACATTATTCCTAGTGATTTATCATGAAATTTAATTAAAATAAATATATTCGAGGTTTCAAACACATCAATGAAAAGGAATAGGGGCTATCAAGGTAGTTCAGTTGTAATTTATAATGGATGAAACATATATCAATTTATTTCATGGCATGAATGTTGGAAGAAGAACATAGAATGATATCTAAATGTAATGGGAATAGTTTTTCTATGTTTATGTTATGTTAATAGATAAAATTATTTCCAATGAATTCGGCGTATTATATATAGGGAACTTGGGAATTATTAGAGTCAAATACATAATCTAGGGGATAAATCTTATAATGAATAATGACCTATAATATTCATATCCTTAAACTAAAATAATTAATGTGTTTAAATATTGGGATTCATTAATTATATTTTTAGTTTGTTAAATCAACGATATTATGGATATAAATGTAATAAAATATCTATGGATTTTAAATAAATACTTTTTCCTGATGTATTTAAAATATATATTTAATTTTGTTGAAAACAATTAAATATGATTTAGTAGTACGATTATATTTTTTGAGAAATCATTATTAAGTGAAAAATAACCCTAAACATGATCATGATGATCATGATATCTATTAGTTATTTTTATGAAACTATTCGTCAGGTTTTTATTGAGGATGTTTATATCAATTTTGGATATTTTGGATATATTCAATAGTTTGTAATTTTTTTTATAAGAATGGTGATAATTTTAATTTTTAGTTGCATATAAGATTTCATTTATGATTTACAGTGATTCATGTTTTTGAATTTTTTACATCATAATGGTATTCATGTGTTTGGTATGTTATATTGTGAGTTAAATCATGATTTTTGTGGACAAATATTAATGATTATATTTGAAAAAAAGAAACAAATCAATCAAAATTATGGTTTTTGATTTTTTTATTAATATTTTGGAGTATTATTAAGTTTAATATTATAAAATATATTATGATTAAAATCTGGTGTTATTATTTACATTTTAAATAATATTACATTTTATTTAATGATATTTGATAACAGAAGCCATAAAATTTAGTTTTTGTAAATGGTTAATTGATGAAGGTATGACTTGGGGAACTTATGATTCATTAAAAGATAATTATTTTACATCATTAAAAAATCATCTTTAATAAACATTTCATGGAGTTAGAGATGAAGTTGAATTGATAAATGTTAAACCCCATGATATAATTGTGCCTATGTAATTTGATGAATTCAATTATATATATTTTTTCTTATACTCTATAATTTTAGAAAACTAAATCACAATATTTTTTAAAAGGAATTTGAAGTAATATTTTGTCAATTTAAATTCATTTAATATGAATTTGTGGTCATTTAACTACTCATTGAATTATGGTTCTATGGTATTTATCTTTCATTTTAACGAATTATCTATATCACTCTATTAATTCATAGTGTTTTTTTGTCCTCCATGTCCATATTTATACATCCCCACAATTGTCTACATACCTTAGAACACAAATATGTTTAATTTTATGTAAAAAAATACATTTCCCACTTCGACTATTCAATGAGAGTTTTATTATCCCTTTGTATGATGTGGGTTTTCTTGAAAGTTATTTTTATATTTTGAACCATGATTTACCATGAGAAAAACTATATATTCCTAAAATATAAAAGGATATATCATGTATAACATGATATTTTAGCATATATTTTTCCAATTAAGTAAATTATATGTCTTCTAATGCTTTATTGACATGAAACAACAAGCATAAAATAAATTCTTCTCTATTACATAATAAATATGACAATTATAACATATATGTTATATTAATAGATATGAATACGAAATATTGAATTTTGATATATGTATATATTAATAATATTCTAACACAATTCAAATATATTTATCATTTCACAACAAATATGAACATATCTTTCAATAAATTCATTTTATTCTTCAATAAAAAAATAATTTTTATTCATTTTCATAAAATATATTATAATAAATATAATCCATATTTTTTATTTATATTTTTTAAATAGGATTTCATTTTTTAAATAATCATATTAAAAATATTATACAGTGAAATCTCGTGATTTTTCAAAAAAGTTATATTTTTTAATGAATAATTGAAATTACCATTCCTTCCAAATTTATTATTTATTTAAATTTAATTGCCTAATTATTAAAATATTATGATGATTAAATTTTATAATTCATCATTAGATATAAATTTTCAAATTAAATAATTTCTAATCATCTTGATAAATGATATTGGTATAATTTTATATCTTAAAAAAACATAATTTTTTTAAAATTAATTCATTTTTGAACATTTATATTTTGATTATATTCATTTAGTTATAGGAATTTAATATTTTAAAGGTTAAATAATTTTTGGATTCATTAATTCAAATTTAACCTATGATTTATTTTTCATATTTTTAAATGGTTCTAAATTTTTATAGAATAAAAAATAGTTTTTATAAAATACAATATCATTTATGATAGCTCCAAGATGTAAATAAAATATAAAAAATAATTATTCCTTTGTACATAATAATAACTTATAATATACTAAATATTTAATAAAACAATAATTAAAAATTATTAATTGAAATTTATTTTTGTAGAAATATGTATATCATTTTATGTGACAGCATAATTCTTTCACTACATTAAAAAATTCAATAATTTGGTCCTAAAGATACTATTTGTGAGGGGTGAATTACATTAAATAATTTTTTAAAAATTGTAAATTATTATTTAAATTTTTTTGGATATATATGAATTTTTTTTATTATTTAAAAATAGAACTAATACGCATTCCAGTTAAATTTTATCATAAGGGAATAAAATTAAATATAACATAATAAATTACCTTTCATGACATATATGTGAGTAAATATAAATTTATAGTTAATTCTAAAAATTAATTTGAACAATATAAATTTATTTTTTCTATGGTAATGTATTTTCATTTAATATTTATTGTTTAATTTCCATATATGCTTAAACAACGCTCGAATAATGATTGAAAGGATATAAAAAAATAATGGTAATTATTTAGAAAAATATGATAAGTAATATTTTTTGGATTAATTATTATATGAAATGAATTTACAGTAAATGATAATTTATAATTAATGGTGAAATTTGTTAGATTTAAATTCCATTTCATTCAAGATATTTTCAAATTCAAATAACTTGAATAGTTATAAAATAAAATTAATATTAGATTTGGATAAATATATTTTATTAAATCATTTAAAAATCATATAAATCTTAAAAAAGGACAATAATGATGATAAAATATCTAAAATAAAATCACTTTGTCAATAATGACTCAATTTTTACAATATAGGTAAAATTATAAACCAATAATAATGAAAGAGTCATTAATGCAATTAATGATAATATAGGATAAGTATGTGATTAAATAAATAGGTATTGTGTAAAATAAAACTTCTAACAGACTAAATGTTGTTTTAGGAGGTTATTTCAACATTATACAATAATATTTTTCTAATATATGTCCACATGGTTCAATTTTTAATTGATTATTACCTTTTTTTATTTTATGAAATGTTGAAATAACATATATCACTCTCTTGATTATAATATCTATAATATTTTCATAAGAATAGAAATAAATCATTTTCTATTATAAATGTTTATTTAAAATTTATTTTTATTTTTATCATGTTAATTTATTTGTAACTTCTAGTGATTTTATAATTACCTAAAATTCATACATAATACATATATTGTATTTATTCAATTAATTTAATAAAATAAAAATAATAAAAATATTAAAAGTAATACAATGTTTATTAATTATAAATTTTGATTATTTTTTAGATAAATAAATCATTTTATGTTTGGGAAAAAATTTAATATTTTAATTCTATAACTATCTTATTGTCTTTAATTTCAATGTAAATGAATAGTTTCAAAATTGATATTAATGATATTTTTTAATAATATGTATTTCATTAATTGATGAGAAAATAAAAAAAATTCTTTATTTAGAAAAATTTATTGTATTTTTATATCATAACAACCATTGTACATTTACGGGTCACTTATCCGTTTATGGTATCTTTCTTGAACCTTAATGTATAGAAAAAAATAATATTGATGTAATCATCCAAATTATTAATGACGCGTTAAAATTAAGAGACAAGGGTTTAAAATACATATATGAAATAAAAAATAAAAATTTATTTGATTATTTTAAATGATAAAATCATATATTATAAATATATCAATTTTTATCACTTGATTAATATTATTGATTTATATTAATTTATTAACTTCTCTAATTCTAAGACTTCCAATATCCTCACATATAAAAACGGTATCCTCTTGTCCTGTATTCCACAATAATTTGGAGCCTTATATCTCATCTGATCCCTATTGTTATACCTTCTTTTCTTCTATTAAAATATCATAGATAGACTGGTGATTCCAAATTAACAACCCATAAAAAATTACAATGTTATTCAATAGAGGCCCCTCAACAAAATGTTATAACTCTTAATAAAGAATTATCAATTTTATTTCGTGTTCTGCCTAAAATAAATAAATGTAATCTATTATAAAATTTTTAACTCTATATTTTTATTAAATATAATTATTAATATTTTTATCTAAAAAGTATTACCCACCTTACTTCCATCGCATGGGAATGGAAATCATCGCTTGTGCATATGTGTGGACTACCAAATCCATGAAGCAATGTGTTTCTTTACATCAACAAAGCATGTTGATATTTATTATGATGTATATAAATGATTATATATTATTCATATTATATAATAATGGTTTGTAATAGTATGTTATTATTTATCTTTTTTTCTTTATATCAAATGATAAATGATAATGGTGTTTAAGAATTCATAAGGCATACCATATGAATGATTAGTGTAATTCATTTTATTATCTCTAAAATTCATGCATTACTATATATTTAATGAAAATATAATATATCAATATAATTTTTTGTAGATGACTAAATCATGATCAATATAAACTGACAAAAAATATGTAACTAAAACTTCTCTAAAAATGAAACAAATAACACCTTTAAAAAAGATTTTATTAAATGAAAATTAATAAAGTGGTTTTAAATGTCTTCAGTTGATGAAATCTGATATTAATAAAATGTAAATTATTTTTAAAAAAAATATAATAAATTTAAATTTTTTATATTGGAGGTTATGGTGCTCTTAGTGAATGTTGAACTTGAGGTAATGGATTTTCATGTACCTTTTTCAATGTTAGGCATATTACATATTCGTAACATGTTTTTATTAATGGGTTTATTAAATTCCCAGGAATTCTATTTATGATTAATACCATGATAAAAAGAGTTACATACATATATATACATTTTTCTATATTTGCTGAGTTTTTGATTTGGGTTTTTCCAATGTGGAAATGGATTTTTATTATGACCTCATTATTTATGGAGAATTGTTATAATTATATATCCAATGATAAATTTTTTGAACCAATATATCAAAACTACTATGAAATTCATTCTATTTGATTAATTTTTGGATATTTAATTATATATAATACTTCTCCTCTTTTTAGGTACTCAAGAGATAAAAAGAATGTTTATAATGAAAGTGTACATTATTTCTATATTCACTTGAACAAAAAATTTCGATTAAATATCCTTATTTTATAAAAAAAAATTAAATATTGTTTTAAATATTATAAAATAACTATTTAAAGACATTTTTATTTTTTATTACCTTATTTCCAATATAAAACATATGTAATATTCATTATGTTTTTCAAACGATGTTCTTTTGAACTTTTATAAAAAAATTGGCATGGAATGCATTTTTATCAAAAATGGAATGACCAAAATTTAGTGATAAAATTACCACTCAATTATCTGAATATTCCCTTACATGTTGTAATTTTTATTTTAGAAAAAAAAATTTCCTTAATACTGGGTAATTTTTTGATTTTAAAAAAATTATATCAATTTTAAAAGGCCATTTTCCTCTAGAAACATTTTCAATGATCATTTAAAGTCATTTTTAATTTATGATGACAAATTTCAGTACTAATTAAGCCTTAATTGTTTTATTATCAAATTGTATAATTCAAAAAATTTCATTGGAATGTCTTTGATTAGTATAAAAATAAATTTATGAAACTATGAAATTCTGTCATGTACTACACTATAATAAAATTTCAAAATGATTATAAAAAATGTTTAATATGGAAAATTTGTTCTATGATGAATGATTTATTATGTTGCATAAAATTGATATTTGACAAATATTATGTGATAAATGGGACTAACATTTGAAATCCCTCTAATTAATTTGGTAAATATTTATATCTAATGAGATAAATATGTGACAAAATGGGATGAACCCTATTTATTAATGTGATTTTTCCACTATGATAGTCTTGGTCATGAAACATTACATTGATTATGATTGAATTGGGAGTGAACCTAATCAAAATTTTTGTCTTAGAATGGAAGCTCAACTTTGTAAATGATTTTCTATGATTATTTGTATTCCCAAAAAGTATTTATTAGGAAAATGTTATGATCTTGTGGGTCATTAACTTTAATTGAAATATGATTCATGTCATTTGAACTACCATGATATATGTATTGATTAAATATTTTGAACTTTTCTATAATTGGTATGGTTTAAAAATTTTGAGATCTTGTTATCACACACTTTTCCCCATTTTATTAATAATAGATAATTGATATCTACATTTTTCCCTCACTAGTATTATGAGCTCATAGTATGTTATGTTTCCCTTCACCAAGATATTAAGAATTATTTCCTGAATTAAATTTATAAATAGTTTGATACTTTTTGAAAACAATGTGGTAGAATATATAGATCATTTATTTATATGTCATTTATTCATCATATTTTCTAAAGACACTAAATCATTACTATATGAGAAGTGATTATAATTTTATTCATTAAATATTAATTTATTAGGATATAATATTACTGAATAAAAATATTGGGATACTATAATGGAGTGGAACCATAAATGAGTAATTTTGGATATTTTTATTTCACTATATAATAGAAATGTTGTATTGTTAATTGATAATTTTTTAATGATTTATTATTAAGTATTTTCATGTTTTAAACATTCATTATCTTTTGAATCAGCATGTATTACTCTTATAATTTGCATCAAAAACACTTAAAAGTATGATTTTATTATTAAATAAATTATAAAAAAAATATATTTTAGGAATCATCATTATGAGAAAACATTCAGTTAATATTAAAAATAATTATTCTTTTTCCCAATTCATTTATGAAATCATATATGGCTAATATTATACACCATGGTTTTTAAATCACCATAGGAGGTTAGGGGATGAATGGGGGTGAATTGAAAATAATTTTTGCCTTAAGCTTTATTGGATCACTCTTTACCATGTTAAACTTCATATAGAATATATCCCATTTTATACAAAACAATTATGAAAATTTATAGAAATAAATTAATATGAATGGATAGATAAATATTTTATAGTTCACACATCGTAGATAATGTCGACGGAGAACATGTCCAAAAAGAGTTGATATACAAAATAACCAAACATATACTATATATTAATACAAGTCATTATTATTATCTAACATATCATTAAATGGAAATTAATTATTCCTATTTTTTTTGAATATAAATGACATGAGGGATTAAAAATATATCATAAAGACTTTGGTTGATATTAAAAATACAATAAGGAGAAGTATGACTCATAAAATTAGTTTTCCGCATGTTTTATTCTTCTATTATAATTGGTAATCAAGGGTAGTAAATTTAGTTAACTAAACTAATTTAGAAATGGTAATTAATATCAGACTAATATCAACCAACTATTTAATTTAAATATATACAATGAAGGATACACCAATTCATAGAAATTAATATTTTTTTTTGGAATGAATGTTCCATATATTATATTTGAAATTTTTCTTCGAAAAAGTTAATTAATGTCTATCATATAAATTATGAATTTCTATTTCCAATATTTAAATATAATTTAACATCAAATAAACTCTATTTCATTTCCATCCTATTCATTATTTATATGTTCATATTTATCCTTAACAATCAAATCGATATTTTTTTATGGAAATAAAAACATCCCAACTAACATTAGAAATTTAAATCATCAATTTTTTATATTGATCTATATTCCCAATGTAATTCTAAGAAGTCACATTTAATTTATAAAGTTATTATATTCTTATGAAGTTTTTTAAAAAAACTTGTTATAGTGTTTGGAGAATGGTGGTGTAGTTATATATTAAAAAAAACTATTCATAATGATTAAAAACATGAACAACACATCATTTCATGGAATAGTACATTATAGTGTGTCTTTTATATAACAATTTGGTTATCATAAAAAACACATCACTACTGAAATTTTTCAATAAGATTTTCATGGATTGAGAAAAGTTTCTTTGGGTGAATTATTTTCTACAAATATTGATATTGTAGGAAAACATAACTTTTTCTTGGTAACTCTTTCATATAAAATATTCATGTCATGACCTAACCCACTATGTCCCCACTATGGCCATATGTAATTCAATAATGATACCCAATGTTCTCAAACTATAGTTTCGGTGCTGGTGATAAGAACCAAGTACACAGTTCATTGAAATGCGAGACCTTGTACAAATGTTCTAGTATAAACACACATGCAATGTTCTATAAGTAATAGTATAGAGATAAAAATAATTAAAATATATAGAGAGTATTCAGTTTGTTGGACATCATATAGGAAACAAAAAAATGTTAAATAATGTTACACATATGAATAATGTTGGAAAATAAACTCTAAACTAGAAAAGAGATTCCCTTGTGTTAATAATAGGAAAAGTAGAATATTGAAGAGATTATGGAAATCAATATATTAGACTGAACATTGATCAATGTTAGTGACTCCACACTCCAATCTACTCTTAAATAATATTTTATCCAATTTCATTGATTATATACCTAACATCTTCTTAAGTCATGACACAAGAGAGGAAATACAATGCAGGGGTGAGTATAACCACACTTAAGTGGACACCCAAAAATAAAAATGGAATAAATAGAATATGCATTTCTTGTTGGCTAATATGTCATGGATGAAAAATTTAAATCATTAGACATTCTCAGAATAAAACCTCTATTGAATGTTAGTGAAATATAAATATCCATAAAAAATAAGAATGATTATTCTACCTGAAACTCCGATTGTAAAATCTATGATGCTAATTACCATCCACAACATCAAAATAATTATATTGGAAGGAATTCTCCATGATAATATGCTCTCTAGAAAAGGGAAAATATATATAGTAGAGGAAAAACTTCCCTATCAAGCATGATTATGGGGAGTAACACTCCATTGATATAGGACCTATGTAATTTGTAATACTGAGGACTAGTGATTCTTCGTTTATTATGATCATGGGGGACATGCTCCCTAGTGATACAAGGGAGTGTCGACCCAAAACTCACTATGATGATGAATACATGAACATTTCTATCTATGTATTTATCTGAAAGAATAGTCTATTATAATACCCACACAACATATATCTGATACTAAAATATAGGCAACAATCGTGTCCTATTTAGATGACTACTCAAAATTGGATACTCTTAGGTCATAATGCGAGCCCTAAAGAATGGGCTACAAAAGGTGGAAGGTTTAAATAAATTTAAAATTAATATAAATTAGAAAAAATGGAATATAACACCACCTAAGGTCGTATGAATATTCTTACCTCGACCGAGATCAAATAGAAATTTACCTCAACATAGTGTTTACATATGGGGATATGTCATGTCCGACCAGCAGAGGTCTTGGGAATGTAATATCAAAAATAACTCAACCACCAAGGTGGAATCACATGTTTTATGGGCTAATCCAAAAGGTTTATGAAATTTAAAACTTTTTATAACCATATCCTTATTGAGAAGCTGAGATAAATGGTGTTTTTTCCTCTAGAATATTGGGTGTGCACTCAGGTTTTCTCATAGAAATTAAAGTCCATGTTATCACCTTCATGATCTAACCAAATCCACTAAATCTACCATAATGTTATTAATTTTAATTTCCTAGAAAAAACTAAAATTGTAGGTTAATTCATATGATCATCAATTCTAGCCTCATATAGTTGTATATTCAGATTTTATTCTATATATAAAACATTGTTTAATATCTCATTTTTATTCTTTTTCATAGTGTATAGAAATATTTTCTACCTTCAAAAAATCAACACCAATAAAACAAAAGTCTATTCATCCCAAGGTTTTTTTGTATATATTTTATGATTTCAAGGATTAAATCATAAATTATCATATCCAGAAATTTTGCAATAGGATCCCCATTGTCCACTGATAAATAATGTGTATAATGGTGATGTGAGTAAAAATCTAACTTGGTAAAATTTTTATGGATGATACGGTCTTAAAATAATGATAAAAAATATAGAAACCATATACAATTTAAATTATTCACACAAAATTGATAAAAAGTTTTATGAATGCTAATTGAATTATTGAGGTAAGATATGAATAATTATATAGGAATTATGAAGGTATTAATCCATGTACAATGACTAGAATCACGTGAGATGAAATAAGAAAATGGTGATCTATACAATGAAAATGAATTCATCATTAATGGATGAAAATATTTCTATTTTTGTCATTGAAAATACTATTTCATTCATCATATCATCATATCATTTTAATTGATTCATTCACCAAAGATCAATGGTATTGAGTTCCAAAAAGCCAATAGTGGATCTCATATTATTCCTTTATAATCTCCAAGGGTTATAAAACTATCCTAAGAGATTTACCATAGCCACAAACAAATTGAGATCATATTAAGTATTCATTAATAAATAAAATAAATATATTATTATTCAATTTAAATAATTCATCCACTAAATAAATCATTTAATGGAATATATGATGATGATTAAACTTATGTCACAACTATGGTAATCCCCACATTCTTGGAATAACCATTATTTCTTATTTTAAGTATGAGGTCCTACTAAAAAGAAAAAATATATTACAGTAAGGTGTTTGTTTACGATTTAATATATTAAATATTTATAATATTTTTTTTCAATGAACCACGACAACTATAACACATTTTCATCTCTAATAAAAATTCTAGAATTATAAAACAATAAATTCAATGTATTGAATCACAAAATGGATTTGTTATATTCTCCCCAACTAACATGGATTTTAAACTCAAAAATAGAAATATAAAAATAAATTTGATGTTATTGAGCCCATATTTATCTCTCACTATATTATGATCTACCCTAGAAATTCTCATTCTATTAATGGACATGAACCAATAGAATTTTTCATCCTCATAAGATCATCTCCAACTGTTCTTTGATCTTCAGTAGTAATACAAGATGGTTTCTCCATTCTCAATTTCCATCTCACAATAGTTGATAATTTTTAATGTATCGTGATTGTTTATCCTTACTTGTGTCACATGGAAGAAGTAATACACCCATTATTACTAAGGGGGTTAAGACTACTAGTATGTAACCTAACTAGCTCTTCATAATATCAAGAATATCCTAATGAACCTCATTGATAACTTGTTAACCTAATTAAATTACTACAACCCCCACCCTATGGAAAATTTCATGAAAACTAGGTCAACTTTCAGGAACTATCATTCAATAAATCATTAGTCTACAGAATATATTGGTTATATTTGCGATTAATTCATATACATGTATATAACATGAACTTTCTTTGTCATATGAAACACTAACTCTAGAACATCAATATTGGTATTTCCAATATGAGTCAAACACAAGGGTGTCTTATGGGATCTCCTATGAAGTGGATCAAATTGTATCTTTCTAATAATATTGTTATGTATGTCATTATTAGGGAACTCCACCAATGATAATTAATCCCCTATCTCTATCTATATACTTACATGTAGGCTCTCAACATATTTATAAAGGATGGATTGTCCACAAATTCGATCCCTCTTTCTATTGGTAAAAGGATGGGTTCATCTATAACATTGTCTTGAAACCCTCCTTGATACATTTTAAAATTAGTTGAATGCTATGAGATTCATAGTCAATTAAAATCATCCTAGGTACCCCATGGAATCTTACAATATTTTTGCTTCTGTAAATTATCTAAAAACATAATTGAAATTTTCTCCTAGATAGAAATACATTCAATGAATTGATATGTGATTCAATAATTAACCAAATAGCATTATTTCCTCTAACTTTAAATGAATTCCCCATAAACAAATATAATAATATTCCATCAAAAATTACTTTTGGGATCCCAATATATTGATCTAGTAGTAGTGGAATCTAATGATCATAGTTATCTTTCTAACATGAGAGCTATAATAAAATAAACATGACAACACTCCAACATATGTCAGAACAAGAAAACTTCCATTGGAGGTATTTTTGCAAAATTTTAACTATTGAATGTTTTAACAAGTGAGTGACATGATACTCAAAAAAAATATCTTCTCACAACAGGAGAGGAACTATTAATCATCCCCACAAAATGATATTATGCTCCCCAAGATCATAAAATCCCTTTGGCACATCTTCTAAAGATATCAAGTTGTGTAGATAATCATAGTCTGCATTGCCCAAAAAACCCTCTTCAACAAACTGATGAAGTAATGGTGTCACAAAAATCGATGGATGATATGATTTATATATATCTTCCAAATGGGTTTACTCAAATATGGAAAATATCTCTAATGGCTCATCCACCCATATAGAATCGGATTTCATACAAATATAATTTTTAACCATGTTTCCTTTCAATGTATTATATATGATCATTATATTTAATCCCTACAAGAACTCCAATCAACACTAATATCTTTTGTTAATATATCTATAGGAGAAGATATTCCTAAAACTCGATGGATATGAGTAAACAATGAACTATTAAATTAGAATCTAATTGAACTACATATTCATGGAGAAGTAAACAACACACAACTACATGTCATTGGTGATGTTTTTATTTTCATGTGGTATTGAATACCTTGAACCATAAGAAATCACCTCCTTCCTCTATATCATCATACAAAAATGGAAAGCTTTAAAGGTCCTTTAAAAAACAAACTAATCGAAACCCTCCTTTAGTAGTTTTAATACTAAAGCATTGATAAACCTTTTCATCAGTTCTATAATGTCTCCATAATAATTCTCATCCATGGAAAATGGATTCCCATTTCCAATTACATATGTTAAAGGTGATGAAATTCCGAAAAGGTCCACCATGATCTTCCAAAAGTACCTATTAAAATTAAATAAAAATAATATAGCTGATACATTATTATGTGGAATGCATGTAAAAACTAAATCTATATTTTTTGAATCAATTATTCCACCATGTTTAGAAATAACAATCCATACAAATATATCCACTATGATCGAAAACTCAAACATTGATAGATTATAATATAATCGTAGATCCTAGTGTATAATAGGACCATACTAAAATTCTCTATATAATCCCATTTAGACATCGAGAAAATGGCAATTTCATCGATAAAAATATCCACAATCTAGACCATGAAATATTACATGATCGTGTTCATAAGCACCATTAACATAATGTGGGAATTAATCTCAATAAAAGTAATTAGAGGGATCAAATAGTTCCTATCGGGACACTTTCATGGCATATTTAAATATCATTCTTATAAACCATAAAATAAGGGTTTCCATAATGTAGATTGACTTTGATAACAATCTCACAGGTTAAAATTAATCAAACAAGACATTGATCTTCATAATGGGATACATTTTCATAAATGTAAAATTAATCAGTAATACATAATCAATTAAAATAATCATTCTCTCATACAAATTTATCACAAAAAAATGGAGACGTCCTGGGGGAATGCATAGTCTGAAAAAAACCTTCTCTGGAATTTTTTTTGTAGCACTCTCAACTTATGATGCATGTTATGGGACATTATATATACAATAAAATGTATCTTTATATTGTCAGGGTTCCACTGAATGCATAATTAAAAATCTCACATTAGAGATAGTGATGAATTATTTTGGGGAAGGCGTCTATATTATCCTCTACTACCTATTGATCCAGATGGTTTATGATCAAAAAGATCTAATGGAAAACATTCCCATTGGTTTTTGATCAGTTTTAGTATCATTTACATGAATCTAAATCATTTTTTTAAATGGAAATTCCCTCCAAGGAATGTGAAACTCATACCATCAGCCATTTAAAACCAATATTTCCTAGAGTGATAGTAAATACGGGCATTCACTATGTATTACCAATCCATGCAAAGAATGATTTCATACTTTTTCATCGTAATGATCACGAGGAACCATGTGAAATTCTCTCAAACATGTTATATATGTCACTACTATAAGATGTGTGATATAGAAAAATCACTCCCCATTGGATCCTAGTGACCAATATGGTCAAAAAAATCCTGTACAAAAAATCAATAGTTCTAAATATATGTTATTGAACAAATGTAATGACTTAATCCTATGTTAACAAGTAAAGAAGACAAAAAATGAAATTACAATGATAGTACCTTAATTATTCTCATGTGTAGCACAATCATATAATTAAATTGCCCGAAATTGTCAATTCCCACTACTAAAAATCCCTTATTAATTACCTTGGAATCCTATTTGTGGTGATGGGAGTGGGTTATAGCATCATCCTTTTTCCTCAAGTCCTCCCATTGAGGTTTTATCTTCCCCACTATCATCATTTACTCATTTTGGGATACCCTATCCAAAAGTATGAGATCCTTGGTCATAATGTTGTATCTATCTTCGAGTATAATCTACTATATACCTCCAATATATTTCATTATAGATCAGTAATTCATCATGCATTTGACCTAACCTTTCACATCTATGTCATTATTGCCCTCTTGGAAGGCTGAACTTTCTGCATGAACCCTATGCCATAGATCCCCATGATTGTGTTTGGCCATGACTATACATCATACATTAGAACCCCTAAGACCGACACTTTCTAGTTTCTATAGATTACTCAACCCCACTATGTAAAATATTAGCATCAACAACCCAACAACCCACATCTAGATTTTTTTTCATTCACCAATTCTCACATAGGCACTCCATCATAAATGAGAATGCACAATGTTACTCCTCTATAAGAGGTGTCTCTATGGTGGCCCAGATAAAACATCTCTTATAAGAAGAATAAAACTCATATCATATAATACATTATAATTATCCTTAATTTGTACTAAAAACATACATATAACCCCGCTAAAGCCCACAAAGCTCTTAGATCCATATAGAGTTCATGCATTAAGGATAATACTCTTCGAGGAAAAAAACCGAATGGATATTCATGAGATCATCATCCAATAATGGGACTAATGGATCTACCCCCAAGGTTACCTATTTCACAATAAAGTGGGATATATGAATTCACAACCCTTTGATTAATTAGGATCCATAAAAGTTAAAATACATATCTATTTATGAAATCCATTGCACCAATTCCTTAGAAACTATCTCTCAAAAAAATTTAAGTGGTATCTTTCACTAGAACCCTATGACATGACAATAATATTATCTTCATATTCATAAATAACTAGACATATATGTTTATAGACATACAGCTTACTATTCCCTTGAACCACTTTAGGTGCGGCCACACACTTCTCATAATCTGGAATCATTTCATTATGATCTATAAGAGGTAACAATGAAAAATATATCCATCTAAAAATGCATGTTCACTAAAATAATCTTACTCGTGACCCTATATTGATATCCGAGATGTTTTTTTTCATAGATACATTAATAAAATTAATGATATATAGCATACTCAGATGACAATATCTTATGATATTTTTGAATTAGAAATTGGATTAAAGAATTCTCAATCATATATGATTCATGTACAAATTGTTTACCTGAAACTAGTATCGTAGTTTTTTTAGTTGATAGTTAGGTATTCAATTTCATAGTGTATGGATAGGAAGGATAATATACCATCACTAGGTTCTTTAACCAGTCAACTAATCTCAAGACACAGTAACACTATATCCTTGATTTTCAAAACCAAATCTTAAACTCCAAGAATTGACCATATTATAAACCACCTTGTTTGCAACCCTATCATGATCAGACCCACTATGGACTCCCCTAAAAAAATAATACGATAATAGTTACACTCAAATCCAGTATCCAGTAGGTTAGAATGGTATGATAATTTTATGATTAGGTGATTTCACCAAGATTGATCCATATTTGTATGAAAATGTGTAGTTTATTTCGGTTTTTGTCTCTTGAACCATGAATAATAGGTTAGTGTTCATTCATCATCTAGTAACATAGTATTAAAATGACATATATCTATTTGTGGAGTTTTACTAATGCTAGAGGTTCATTTTTTAAAATTGTTAATAACTTATCATAATGTCTTTTATCATTTTATAAATTTGTTTCATTCATCTTAGTTTAATTGAATGAATATATTTTCTTCAGATGACAGGTCAGGTGGATATTTTGAAAAGATTCTTTCACGTGATCATGATGTAGTTCCCCAGTTGAGAGACGCATAAATAAAAATGTGTGTTGGTAACAAGATATATGTTCCATGTCGACAGCTCACAGAAAGAAAGGATTCGTAATAGAGAATTAGATAGGGATAAATTTTACCTTAGATTGCGCTTCTACTAATATATTAGGTTCATGTTCTTTATATGGGATCTATTATTACCATGTTTTTTCTTCTAGTCCTAAAAATGTGTCTTGTGTGCCTTTTTTCACTAATGTCTTGGGTTGGTGAGGTTATCCATCCATGGGGTGTCCATCATGTACAGCCTCCACCAGGATGCGGTTGGGAGTGAGTATTATTTGTTTCTAATAATTTGATCATTCGGAGATCGTCCTGTCTCATGAAGGTCTTAAGATGGAGGGTTTGGTCGGACCCCAGGCAATGATCATTTTGGGGGAACATTAGGTAGTGAAGTGGGAACATTGATCGAAACATGTGTCTTAGGATTGAAACCAATGTGGAGGGTGGTCACATGGATAATGTCAACATGAGAGAGATTACATTATGTTGAAACTTAATTTTGCAATTACATTGTTCTGTTGGAAATTTCAATCCGTAGAAGCATGGTCTATGTATTTTTCCTTGTCAGTATTGTTTTATTTTGGAAAATTCAAAAGTTATTTTTGATTATGTTGCTCATTTGGGGGAGGTGTATATAATACATTTTGGTGCAGATTTCATCATCAGTTTTTAGAGGTTTTTAATATCATTTTATTTTTTTCATAGAGGTTTTGAGATTCTAGTTAGCGCTATGGTGTGAGCTTTTTGGAAATGTGTATCTATTAATTTGGGTGATGGATATATCATTGGAAATATAATTTTTGGTATTTGAAGTGGTGAAATGATTAGGATACTCATAGATTGGGTATCATATGATCAATCACGGATGAATGTCACTCTAGTTGGGAGGGAGTTATGGATGTTGTAAGATCATTCGTTAGATGGCCGAGATAGTGTCCACTTAGTCAAATCATTGGAGAGATAATGGATATTTATATTCCAATGATCCATCATGGGGTGAGAATCTTTTATGATGAGCAGTTTCTAATGATCCACAACATCACATGTTGTCAAAATTAGAGTAAAATGGAACATTTTTTTTTCCAAAATTGTCTCTAGAATAAAATGGTAACATCTTTCAAAAGCTAAACTTGTATATTTTTTTTGAAAATTATGTTAGAATGAAAAATATTTCGTCTACCCTAATTCATGAGTCTAGTTAAATTCCAATAATTTAGAATTTTCACAAAATATTTAATATTTACATAGTGAAATACTAATTTATTTTTGGGTGATTTTTTTCATATAATTTAAATGGGTCATAAAAATGATATAAATCCTCAATGGTTGTTTCTATAATGGGTGGTATCCCCCAATAATGTTGTATCCAATTTTAGGCACTGGGGTCGAGCCCAATCCCCTTTTATTTTCTTTATATTTTTATTAATTTCTCAATTTTCATCATTTTCATAATATCTCGCCTCATTCTCCTTATAATCGTGAACATACCGACATAGGGTTACCATTGTGGTGTTTTTTTCAAGAGAAAATGTGGGATGTATGTGAGTAAGTGAGGATGAGACAGCTCATAGGGATCCAATATAGAGAACATCATTTGTCAACCTATACTTCTTGTGAATCCATCGTTAAAGAAATTTAATTTTACAACCAATGGTTGGATAATTTTTTATTTAATGGAAAATTGACCATAACATAGTTATTTTTATTTAAAACCCTTGTGAGAGTATTTTGGATCCCATGGGTGTTGATTTGTGGTTTTGAAGTGGAAATTGGGGTTTTCTAGTGGATTCAAGGGTTTTTTCATTCCATGAAACCCATGAAAATGGAAGGTTGTTCAGAAAAAAATTGTGTTCTTACAATTTAGGGAAGATTGTTTTTTAGATGTACAAACAAGGAACATTATATAAATAATATATAGTATTACTTGGTCATATACTTATCCTTGTGACCAAGTACATGGGTCGATAGAGTTTTTAAATGTGCAAGTCGTTTATTAGGGATATACATGATGTAGTGGGACATAGACATGTTTCCATATGCATAGGAATACACCTCAAGTGAGGGGTAAATGGTTTTATACTAGTACACGAGATGACCCCATTATTGATTTGACTATGTATAATTTTTCGGAATAATGCATCATTGAGAGTACACACCATTCTTTAAGATGTACACAGAGTGTACCTTTTTTAACTAGGGGTTTTTTATGTTCTGTGTACTAGAGTCAAAAATTTAATTATGAGTTGTCCAATCAATGAAATTTTACATGTAGAGTATTATGGTGGATTACTCACAATTTTTAATGGTTGTCTAGCAAGTGGTTTGGATGGGTGAGAATTTTTAGGATGATTTTATCTATGATTGGTTTTAGAATCTTCCTAGGGGTTTTGAGCTTAGTGAAAAGTCTGGATATAGTTTTACCTATATATTTTTTAATTGTTTCTATGGATGAATCCTGGAAGGATATATCGAGATATATCATGAAGGATATCTTGAATAATAATTACATGTCGGGAATATTGAATCATGGTTAGTGATTTTGATATTTAACTCAAATGGTTGAGGGCTAGTGATATTGATGACATTGTAATGAGATGAAACTACATGAGAGAGAGTTAATGAGCTGGTGGCTTTGATCTATTGATATAAGTGTGAGTTAATTTTCAGAATTAAATTGTTTGGTGTTTTCTCACCAAGTGATATGTTGTCTTTTTGTCAAATATAAGGTATTCCAATGCATTATAGTGTTTTTGGGGAGACCCTTTGGGTGAGTAAGTAGTCAAGGTTGTGTATTTTTCCTATAAGGCAAGCATAGATTTTCCAGGGTGGTCATTTCCCTGATCTTTTTTTCTATGGTGCCCTTTTAACAACATTATTTTGAAGTGGACATGATAAAAATATTGAATTTCATTGTTGGAGTAATTTATCATTTTGGATTCTCCTTTGGGTGAGTTGTTTATTGATATTCATTTGGATTACACTAAGGTCAATTTGTGTATCAACTATGATGTGCATGACATATGCTTTTTGATGTGCTAGTGGAACCCGCCACATCGAGTTCATATCTTATTGTGTACATTGGTCTATTTTAGGAATTGATATAATGAAATGTATTGATATCATTGTTGCATTAGGATAGTCCCTAATAGGACATCTATTTATGATGTGACCCCATTGATAGTGGGGGGACAAAGTTTTTTTTCTAAGGTGTACCATTGAGAACACGTGGTGGGTGTTCTATTGGACTAGTAGATCAAGGGTTCTATGAGGGAACTCTTTTTTTTTTTGAATAATTGTTGATCAACATAGTATGTTTAGCATCTTGAATAGTTTTTTTTTGAGATGTGGTTCTTTCCACATTCAATTTTCCATTGGATGTGATCTATGAGGATATTTTTACTTAAGACTTTTGTTTCAGGGTTGTTTTCTTGGGTTATTTTCTATTTATTTTTGGCCATATGTTTTGAAATTGTTCACTCCCCCATTGATGATATATGGTGTGATATAATTAAAGAATATATTCAATGACTATATGGTGGAATAACTTCAATATTGAGTGTGCACCATCATTAGAGTGTACATTATTCGTGTATTTGGTAGTTCACTATGTTTGAATTATATAGGCATTATAGTGTATCTCTAATTTCAATATGGATATATCCCATAGGGAAGTGTATCTGATAAGTTCATGGAGGATCATGAGTTATTGTGAAAAAATAAAGAGACATGTAAATTCTCTGACTTGTAGAGGGGCATTTTTTCACCTTTTTGGGTTATTCCTATGAAGTCCTAGTTCTGCATATTTGTACATCACTATGTGGATTCATATTGTTACAGCCTTTAATATATAATTCATGATAATTTCTTTTAGACATCAAGGAACTCCTTTGTATATCATAATTAGGTTTTGGTTATCATGTAGTTGTGTTAATATGTATTCTATAAAACTTTTATTGTGGGATACAGTGGGGGAATATTAACATAAGGTGTTATAATAAAACCCCTAGTTTGTCTTTTTTGTCATTATTTTTCACCATTTTTTATACTATTATTGTTATTTACAGGCTTTGACTTGTTTCAAATGTGCATGGAATATCAACTATGTGTGTATGTTATATTATAGTTGATTTTAGGTTATCCATTGGCAGTTTCCTACAAATATTTATTTCTCACCCCATGTACATTCACATTAGTTTTTATGTAGACCTAATGTCTACTTTAATATTTTAGAATGGTTTTTCAGATGGATGGGTCCACGAAATAGTGTTTATTAATCAAAAGTAAACCCTTGTGTAGTGTCTAAGTATCAGGATGTTGAATCTCATTAATCACGAAGATCAGGTATGTGGTTTGTCTAGTTGATTACATTAGTTCATAATTTAATTTATTTTTAATTATTTTATTTTGAATTTGTGGTTGGTCCAGTTGGGTAATGAATGTTGTATTTTTCCATTCTTTGAGTATGTATGACATAAAATTGTATTTAATTTATAATATATATTTTTTATTTTTTATATTTTTATTATGAATACTCTAATGTTTAACCCATTGTAAGAGTATTGATATTTTATGTAGTTATTCAACTCTAACTAGAGGGTACAAACATATCATTGCATCTTTTAGTCCATTTTGATTGTCAGATGTCTCTAGGGTCAAGGAATTCACACATGAGGACTTTTTCTAAGCTAGATCAATTTAATTATCATTATTAATGGGGTAGGGTCATTACATGGAACTAAGAGAAATTAAAAAGACACTGAATTTGATATAACATGTAATGATTTTCCTCCAATTCAATATAATGAGATTCAATCTAGATGTTGAAACCTTGAGATTATTCCTAGTTATCTGTCATGAAATATGATTAAAATAATATATGTGAGGTTCCTAAAAAATAAAAGAACATGAAAATGGGCCATCACAGTAGTTCAGTTTGAAATTAGGATGAAGGAAACATATCTCAATTTCTTTCAGCGCATGAATATAGGAAGAAGATCATATGATAATATCTAAATACAATGGGAATATTTTTTCATTGTTAAATTCAAGTTAATAGAGAAATGTATTTACAAATAATTCAATGTATTATATATATGGAACTTGTGAATTATTAGAGTCAAATCCACAATGTAGGGGATAACTCCATTTCCATGGAATGGCCGATAATATGCCAATCATTAAACTGAAATAATTATTATGTCTATATATTGGGATTCAAAAATTATGTTGTAAGTGTGTTCAATCAATGATATTATGGATATAAGTGTAATAAAATATGTATTGATTGTTCATAAATATTTTCTCTTGATGTATTTAAAAAATATAATGAATCGCATTGAAAATAATGAAATCTGATTAAGTTGAAAGGATAAATTTTTTTCAGAGATCATTATTAAGAGAAAAATTACCCTAAGCATGTACATAATGATATTAAAATCAATTATTTATTTAACGGAACTGTTATTTAGGTTTTTATTGAAGAAGATTATATCAATATTGGATTTATGGAATATATTCAATAGTTCGTGATTTTATTATTAGAATGATAAAAATTTTAATTTTTAGTTTCATATATGATTTCATATATGGTTTACAGTGATTCAATTTTTTTTTTTAAATATTTAACATCATAAATGTTTCATTCATTTTAATGTTATATTATTAGTTAAATCATGTTTTTTGTAGACACATGGTAATGATTTTATTTGAAAAAGAAGTGAAATATCATTAAATGTTTGGGTTTTTAATTTTTATTGAAATATTTTTGGATTATTATTAAGGTTAATTTTTTTAAATAGAGTAAGGTTAAAATTTGGTTTTATTATTTATATTTTAAATATTATTCAATTACATTTATCAATATATGATAACATAAGATAAAAGTTTTAGTTTTTTACATGTTTAATTGATGAAGGGATGACTTGTGGATCATTTGATTCATTAAAAGATAATTTTTTTTACTTTATTCATAATAAATTCATCTTGAATAAACACTTGAGGGCATTAGTGATGATATGGAATTGATAAAAGTTAACCCACAAGATATAATTGTTCCTATGAAATTGAGTAAATTCAATTACATATATTTTTTCTTATACTATATAATTGTAGAATAATATATCACAAGTTTTTTTAAAAGGAATTTGAAATAATATTTTATCCCTTTAAATTCATTTCAAATGAATTGATGGTCATTTAAATACTCATTGAATCATTTTTCTATGGTCTTTATCTTTCATTTTAACACATTATCTATATCACTCTATTTTTCTTTTGTGTTTATCTTTTCCACCATTTTCATATTTTTTACATTCCTATAAGTTTCTACTTATCTTAGAACCCAAATATGTTTCATTTTAGGTAAAAATTATATTTACCACTTAGACTCTTTCAATGAGGTTTTATTATCCCTTTGTAAGATGTGGGTTTTCATGAAAGGTATTTTTGTATTTGGACAATGATTTACCATGAAAAAATATGAATTCAAAAAATATGAATATGGGTATAATTATATACAATGATATTTTAGAGTATATTTTTCAAATTAAATAAATAATATGTCTTCTAATGATTTAATTACATGAAACAAAAACCATAAAACAAAATCTTCTATATTATTTTTTAAACATGATATTTATAACATATCTATTAAATTATTAGATATGAATTATGATATATATATATATATATAATATTGTAACCCAATTCAAATATATTGATTATTTCATATCAAATATGAACTAATCTTTCAATAAAGTCATTTTATTCATAAAAAAATTCAGAGAAAATGATTATTATTCATTTTCATAAAATATATTTCAATTAGTATATACCATATTTTTTAATTATATTTTACTAATAGGATGTAATTTTTTAAATCATCATATATAAATTATATTATAGTGAAATCATGGGATTTTTCAAAAAAGTGGTATTTTTTAGTGCATAATATAAATTACCATTCATTCTAAAATTATTATTTATTTATATTTAGTAGCCTAATTATTCATATATTTTTATGATCAAACAAGATAATTCATCATTAGATATAAATATTATAATTAATTACTTTCTAATTATCTTGAAACATGGTTTTGGTATCATTTTATATTTTATCCAAAAATATAATTTTTTTTAAAAAAAATCATTCATTTTTTAACATTTATTTTTTAACTATATTCATTTAGTTATATATATGTAATTTGATGATGTTTCATTAATTTTTGGAATCATTAATTCAAATTCATCCTAAGATTTATTTTTCATATATTTCTAATGATTATAAAGGTTTGGAGAATAAACTATATTTTTTATAAAATACAGTTTCATTTATGATAGCTCCAAGATGTAAATAAAATATAAGACAATTATCATATATACAAAATAATATCTGATAATATACTAAATATTTAGTAGATTAATAATTAAAAATATAATAATTAGAATTTATTTCCTTAGAAATATGTACATAATTTTATGTGTCTACATAATGGATGTATTGCACTGCAAAAGTCAAAAAAATTCCTAAAGATAATATTTCAGATGGTTGAAGTATAGTATATAATTTTTAATGAATTTCAATTATTATTGAATTTTATTTATATATATATGAATTTTTTAATTATATAAAAATATAAATAATCAATATTCTTATCCAATTTTATCATAATAGAAGAAAAATCTATATAACATAATAAATTACATTTCATGGAATATATGTGAGTAAATATATATTTTTAGTTAATACTAAAAATTATTTGGAACATTATAATTTTATTTTATCAATGGTAATGTATTTTAAATTAATATTTGTTGTTTAATTACAATATACCCTTAAACAAAACTCGAATAATTCTTGTAAATGATATAAAAAATACATTTTACGATTTATAAAAACTTACTAATTAATATTTTTTGATTAATTTTTTATGAAATGAATTCACATTATATAATATTTTATTATTGATGGAGAAATTTTTTAGATTGTTATTTCATTTCATTCATTCTATTTTCACATTCAAATCACATGAATAGTTCATAAAATGAAATTAATAATATTATTGGTTAAATATATTTTATTAAATCATTATAAAAATCATATAAATCTAAATAGAGGACCATAATGATGAAAAAATATCTAAAATATAATCCTGTGGATAATGATGACTCCGATTTTACAATATTAGTAATATTATAAGCCATTAATATTGAAAATGTCATTAATGTAGTTATGGATAATACTCGTCAACTACTAGATAAAATAAATAGATATTTTATAAAATAAAACTTATAACAGACTGAATAATGATTTTGGAGGTTATTTCAAAACAATGTAGTAATATTTTTCCAATATAGGTCCAAATGGTTCCATTTTTCTTTAATTATGGCCTTTGTTTTATTTTATGAAATAAAGAAATAAAATATGTCAATATATTGACTTTAATATCAATATAAATTTTATAAGAATATAAATCAATCATTTTCAAATATAAATATTTTATAAAAATATAAGTAACTTTTTTATCAAGTTAATTTATTTGAAACTTTTTTTGTGATTTTATAATTACCTAAAATTAATACACAATGTAGATATTGTATTTATTCAATTAATATAAAAATTAAAAAAATTCTAAAAATATAAAATTAATACAATGTGGATTATTTATAGACATCAAAAATATTTTTTAAATAAATAAATCATTGTATATTTCGGTCAAAATTTTATTTTTTATTTCAATAACTATCTTTTTTTCATTAATTTCAAAGTAAATGAATAGTTTCAATATTGATATTTATTATATTTTATTGTATTCAGTATTTTATTAAGTGGTTAAAATATCAAAATAATCATTTATTCAAAAAAATATAATGGTATTTTATAACATACCAACAAATGTACATTTATGGGTCACATATCCTTTTATAGTAACAATATTGACCCTTAAAGTAGAGAAATCCTAAATTTTGTTGTAATTCTCCAAAGGATTCATGATGAGTTAATATTAAGAGATAAGAGTTTAAAATACATATAATAACTAATAAATAGTTATTTATTAGATTATTTTTATTTATAATAACCCTATATTATAAATATAACAATTTTTATCACTTGATTAATATTACTGATTTATATTAATCTATTACCATTTTAATTCCAAGAGTTCTCATATCCTCACATATTAAAAAGGTATCCTCTTGTTCAATATTCCACCATAATTTTGAGCCTTATATCTCCTCTGATTTCTATTGTAATACCTTATTTTATTCGTTTAGAATATCATATATACTCTAGTGATTCCAAAATATCAACCCATCAAAGAACACAATGTAATCCAACCAAGGTCTCTCAACAAAGAGGTATAACTCTTAACTAAAAAATATCAATTTTATTTCTTATTCTACGTACCATAAATCAATGGTATATATTATAAAATAATTAATTCTATATATTCATTATACATAGATAATATTATTTTTATGTAACATCCATTACCCACCTTATTTCTATCACATGGGAAATGAAATCATCTCTTGTGCATATGTGTGGACTACAAAATCTTTGAAGCTATTTTTTTCCATCAACACTAAATGTAGATATTTATTCTGATGTATATAATTAATATATTTTATACAAATTATATTATCATGGTTTTTAATATTATGTTATTTTTTTACTTTATTTCATTATATCAAATGATAAATGATAACGGTGATCAAGCATTCATAGGGCTAACCATATGAATGATCTGTTTAATTTATTTTATTATTTAAAAATTGATAAATTACAATATATATAATGATAATATAAAATATTTATGTCATATGTATTTTCATGGAGATGATGTGAAATTGATCAATGTAATATGACAAGAACTATGTTTCTGAAACCTCAAAGAAAAATGAAACAAATAACACCTTTAAAATTATTTTAATAAAAAATAATAAATAAAGTGGGTTTAAATGTCTAAAGTGGATGAAATTTTATATTAATAATATGTAAATTTTTATGGTTTATAAATATAATAAATTTAATTATATTATATATGAGAGTAGAGATCTTTCGGTCAAAGTGTAACTTGAGGTAATGGATTTTCATGTCACTTTTTTTATAAAACACATTCCCTGTTCACAAAAAGTTTCTATTATGTGGTTTGTGAAATTTCAGTGATATTAATTTATGATTAGTCTCATACAAAATATGGTTATATACATATCTATACAATGTTTTATATGTGATGAGTTTTTTATTATAGTATATCTAATGTGGAAATGGATTTATGTGGGGACTTCATTATTTATAGAGAATTTTTAGGATTTTGTTTCCAATGATGAAATTTTAGGACAAATTTATCAAGGATACTAATAAATTCATTCTATTTTACATATTTTTTTTATGTTAAATTATATACAATACTTCTTCTACTTCTATGTACTCAAGTGATATAAAGAATGATTTTATAGAAATTTGAATTTATTTCTATATATTTAGTTGACAATAGATTCCTCATAAATATCCTTATTTTATAAAAATAATCTAAAACTATTTATAATATTATCAAATGATTATTTAAAGCATTTTTTATTTTTATTTACCTTATTTCCAAAAAAAGTATACATAATATTACTTTTTTCTAATGATGTTATGTTGACCTTTTACAGAAAACTTGTAGCGAATTCACTTTTATCAATCATGGAATAACCCAAATTTAGCAACAAAATTACCACTCAATGATCTGAATGTTCTACTAAATATTTCAATTTTTTTAGAATAAATTTTTTCCTTTATTGTTGGGTAATTTTTAGTTTTTAAATAATTTATATCAATGTGAAAATGTTATTTTTCTCAGGAAGCATTTCATGTGATCATTTAAAGTCAATTTTTATGTTGACATATTTTGGTACAACATAATCCTGACTAGGTATATTATCCAATGATACAATTAAAATTATTTCATTTGATGGTCATTAATTCGTATAAAAATATTTTTATGAAACAATGAAATTTTTCATTTGTTACACAATAATAATATGTGAAAATGTTTATGAAACATGTTTAATATCCATGGTTTGTTCTATGATGAATGATTTATTATATTGAAGAATATATATAATGACTCTTATTATGTGATAAAAGGGACCAAAATTAGACATCCCTCCAATGAATTAGGAAAATATTTATATCTAATGAGATAATAAGGGGAAAACGTGACTGAACCCTTTTTAGTATGGAGATTTTCGCACTATGATAGTATTGGTCATGAAACACTACATTGATTATGATAGAATTGAGAGTGAATGTGATAAAAATGTTAGTCTCGGTAGGTATCCCCAACATTGTAAATCATTTACTAGGATTATTTATATTCCAAAAAAATATTTCTTATGCTAAAGTTATTATCTGGTGGGTCAATTAATTTAATTTCATTATGATTCGTGTCATTTAAAGTACGTTGATATGTGTATTGATTCGATATTTTGATATATATTATAATGGGTATGGTATAATAATTTTTAGATTATGTTATCATACCCTTTTCCTCATTTTATGTATAATAGATAATTTATATCTCCATTTTTTCCCTCTCTGATCATATGAGATCACATTATATTATATTTACCTACTCTAGGATAATAAGAATTATTTTATAAATTTAATTTCTATAAAGTGTAATACGTTTGGGAAACATAGTTGTAGAATAAGTAGATCATTTATTTATATGCCTTTTATTCATCATATTTTCCAAAGACACAAAATTATCACTGTCTGATTAGTGACCGTAATGTTATCCATTGAATATTAATTTATTAAGATATACTATTAATGTATCCTAATATTGGGCTACTATAATGGTGGGGCACCCAAACTGAGAAATATTGGATCTTATCATTTAATTATTTAATAGACATGTGGTATTGTTAATTGTTAACTTTTAAATTAATTATTATTATGTATTTTATTGTTTTATGAATTCATTATATTGTGGATCAATATGTATTACTATTGGAAAGTGAATCAGACTCTCTTAAAAGCATGATCTACCTATAAAATAAATTATTGAAAATAATATTTTTAATGGATGAAAATTATTAGAATATATTCAGTTAATATTACAAATACTTTTTTGTTTTCCTATTTCATTGAGAAAATTATATATGGCTAAGGTTATACCCCATGGTTGTTAGATCACTGTAGGAGGTTAGGGGATGGTTTAGGGTGAATTGAGAATAATTTTTTTCATTAGTATAATTGGAACATTCCTTACCATCTTAAAATTCATATAAAAAATATCCCATTACTCACAAAAAATAAAAAAAAAATTCATTAATAAATTAACATAAATGGATATATAAATCTAATATAGTTCACACATAATAGATAATATCCCAATAGAACATGTCAAAAAAGAGTTGATATACCAAAAAATCAAACATTAACTATATATTAATACTATTAAATGATATTATCTTACATATCATTATCAGGTTATAATCTATTCCAATTTTCTATTGAATATATAACATGAGGGATTGAATATATATCATCAAGACATTGGTTGATATTAAAAATACATTAATCAAAAGTATGACCCGTAAAATTGGTTTTCTCCATGTTTTATTCATCTTAAATAATTAGTAGTCAAGGATAATATATAAATTTGACAAACATAGCTCATGAATATTTATTAAAATAAACCTCAAATCAGCAGACTAATTAATTTATGTATATGCAATTAAGCACACACTAATTCACAGGAATTGTATTTGTTTTGGAATTAAAGTTCCTTATATTCTTTTTGATAGTTTTATTCAAAAAATATAGTTAATGTTTATCGTATGAATGTGTAATTTCTATTTCAAATATTTAAATATCATTTAACATAAAAAAATAGCTATTTCAATTCCATCCTTTTGATTAGTTATATGTTCATATTTTTCATTAACAATCAATTTGATAGTTTTTTTAAAGAAATAAAAACATCCCAACTAACAACATAAATATAAATCATCAAATTTGGTTGAATGATATAGATTACCAAAGTAATTATAAGAAGACATATTTAATTTTGATGGTTATTATATTAATCTATAGTTTTTGAAAAATACTTGTAAAATAGTTTGGAGAATACTGATGTAATGATATATTAAAAAAATTGTTCATAATGTTTACAAACATTAACTACACATCATTTCATAGTACAATACATTATAGTGTGTCTTTTATATCATAACATGGTTATCATAAATAGTATACAACTAATGGTATTTTTCAATAATATATTCATGGTGTGATGAAATTTTCTTCGAGTGAATGCGTTTCTATAAATATTGACAATGTAGAAAAACATAACTTTTTCTAGGTAACTCTTTCATATATAATATTCATGTCAGGACCTAACCCACTAGGTTACATATAGGGCCATATGTAATTCAATAATGACACCCAATGTCATCATAATATAGGTTAGGGTATATTTACAAGTACTAATTACACTTTCCACTAAAATGCGAGGGATTATACTAATGTTCTAGAATACACACCAATGCACCGTTCCATACGAAATAGTGTAGAGATAAAAAATTTTGAAACATATAGATTGTACCGAGTTAATTGAAAATACTATAAGAAACACATTAAAGTGAAATACTGTTACACATATGAATAATGGGAAAAAATAATCTCTAAACTAGAACAGAGTTCCCCTTGTGATAACAATTGTAAAAGTGGAATATTGAAGAGATTGTGGCTATCAATCTCATAGACCGACCATTGTTAACAATTAGTGATTTCATGTTCCACAATACTATTCAATAATAAGTTAAAAAATTTCATTTAGTATATACCAAACATAATCTTAATTCATGAAAAAAGAGAGAGAATACAATGTAGGGGTGAGTATAACCATACTCAAGTAGAGACCCAAAAATAAAAATGTAAGAAATAGTATATAACATCCTTGTTGACTAAGAAGTCATGGATGTCAAAATTCAATCAGTAGACATTATCATACTAAAACCTCTATTGAAAATGAGTGAAATATCAATCTCCATAAAAAAATATGACTGAATATTCTACGTGAAACACTGAAATTGCCTTCTCTGATGCTAATAACCACACACAAATTCAAAATAATAATACTGAAGGGAATTATCCATGCTAATATGATCTATATAAAAGGATTAATATTTATAGTGAAGGACACACTGCCTTATAGAATATGTTTTTTGGGATTAACAGTCCATTGATAGAGGGCCTATGTTATTTTTAATATAGAGGACAACTGATTCTTGCTATATTATGAGCATGGGTGACCTTCTCCCTAGTGAGACAGAGGAAAACCGACACTAAAATAACTATACGATTAATACATGTTCATTTCTTTCTATGGAGTGTATATGAAAACATAATCCTTCTAATATAACTTCACACCATATATCTGATAATAAAACATAGGAAACAATAATGTCCTATTTTGATGACTACTCAAAATTTTACACTATTATTCCAATATACGAGTTCAAATGTATGGGTTACAAAAGGTGGTAGGTTATGATAAATGTAAAAGTAATATAAATTATAAAAAATGAATATAACACAACCTAGGGTCTGATAAATATTCTTATCTTGAAAAATATCAATTAGAAAGTTTCCTCAACATAGTGTGTACATATAGGGACATGGCATGTCTGACCGGCTAAGGTCTAGGGAATGTTCTATCAACAAATAACTCGACCACATGGGTGGCATCACATGTTGTATCGGCCAATACAAATGGTTTATGATATTTAACAATTTTTAAAACCATATCCATTTTTTGAATCTGGGAAAAATTGTGTTCGTTTCTCCAGAATATCAGGTGTGTACTCAGGTTTTCTCATAGATATTGAAGTCCAGGTTATTGTCTTAATGATCTCACTGAATCCACTAAATCTACCATAATGTTATTAATTATAATTTCCTAGAAAAACTAAATTTGAAGGTTAATTCATACGATCATCGGTTCCTCGCCTTATATAGATGGAAATTGGGATTCCATTCTCTATATAAAGCATTGTTCAATATCTCATTTTCATTCTATATCATAGTATAATGAAATATTTTCTAGATTTTATAAATATACATTAATCCATATCAAATCTATTGATCCCAAGGTTTTTTCATATATCATTAATGATTTCTAGGATATTATCATACATTATCCATTCCTCAAATTTTGAAATATGGTTCCTATGGTCCAATGATAAATAATATGTAGAATGGAGATAGGAGTGGAAATATAAGTTGATATGATTTTTTATGGATGTTATGATCCCAATGAATGATAAAAAATGTGGATACCATATAAAATTTAATGTACTCTTACAAAAAAATTATAAACAGTTTCAAAAATGCTAATTGAATTACATGGTTAATCTACTAATAATAATATAAAAATTATCTATGTAATAAACCCATGGTCAATGACTAAAAGCACATGGGATGAAATAAGAAAATAATGATCCATACCATTAGAATGAATTATTCATTAATGAATGAAAAGTATTCTAGTTATGTCATTGAAAATACTATTTCATTCATTATTCATCGTATTATTTTAATAGATTCGTTCATCATAGATCAATGATACTGAGTTCCAAAACACCAATAGTGGATATCATATTCCTCTATAATTACCTAGGGTTATACAACTATCCATGAGACTTTCAATAGTCACAAATTATTTGAGATCATATATGGTATTTATTACTAAATAAAATAAATATATTATTATTTAATTTATCCAATTATTCCACAAATGACATAATTTAATGGAATACATGATGATGATTAAGCTTATGTAACCCCTATCGTAACCCCCACATTCTAGAAATAACCATTATTTCATATTTGGAATATGAGGTATTTCATAAAGGGGAAAATTTATTATTGTAATATTTTTTTATGTGTTAATATATTAATTATTTTTAATATATTAGTTTAAATGACCGATGAAAAATATAACACATTTTCATATCTAAGGAAAATTATAGAAATATATAATGTTAAATTAAAATTATTGATTCCTAAAAATGGACATTAAAGATTGTCGTCAACCACTATAGATTTTAACCTAAAAAATAAAAATGTAAACAAAAAATTGATGTTATTGAGCCAATATTCAGCTCCCACTGTATTATGATCTCTCCAAGACATTCCCATTCTATTAATGAAATCAAACCAATATAATTGATCATCCTCATAGGATCCTCTCCAACTGGTCTTTTATCATCACCAGTAATATAAGATGGTTTCCCCATTATCAATTTACATCTCATAATAGAAGAAAATTTGTAATGGACCATGAATGCACCTCCTTAGTTGTGAAACATGGAATAAGTAATAAACCCATTCTAACTACGGGGGTAAGGACTACTCATATGAAACCAACCCAACTCTTCATAAGATCAAGAATATCCGTATAGACCTCATTTATATCTTGTTAACCTGATTAAATTTCTTAACCCTCACTATATGGAAAATTTCATGAAAACCTTCTCAACATTCATGAACTATAATTCACTAAATCAGAAGTCTACAGAATAAATTGGTCATATTTGAGATGAATTCATACGCATGTATATCACCTTAACATTCTATGTTATCAAAAACACAATCTCTAGCACATCAAGATGTGTATTTTTTATCCGATTCCAACACAAGGGTGTCTTATGGGGTCTCTTATGTAGTGGGTCGAATTTTTTCTTTCCAATAATGTGGTTATTTTTGTCTTAATTGGAGAATAAAACCAATGATAAGTAATACACCTTGATCTATCCAAATACTTATGTGAAGGCTCTCAATATATCTTTTATTGTGTAGATGGTCTGCTAATTCTATACCTCTTTCAAAGGGTTGATAGAAAGGCTAATCTATAACATGGTCCTAAAACCATCATACAAACAATTCAAAAATAGTGACATGTCATGTGATTAATATTAAATTAAAATCATCTTAAGTCTCCCATGACGTCTTAAAATCATGTTTCATCCAAAAAATCACTATGCAGTTAATTGAACATTGCACTTATATAGAAATATGTGCCATGAATTGATAAGTGATTCAAAAATTAACGAAATAGCATTATTTCCCATATCTTTCAATGGATTCTTCATAATAAATTCTATTAATATTTCATCCCAAATCAATTATGGGATACCAATAGGTTGAGCTATTCTTGATGTCATCTAATGATTATCATTTACTTTCTAAAATGATAGCTATAAAAAAATAAACTTAACAACACTCCAACACATATCATCACAACAAAATATCCATTATAGGTATTTGTACATAATTAAAACTGTTGAATGTATTCACATGTGAGTGATAAGAATCTCAAAGAATATATCCTCACACAAACATGATTGGAACTACTAATCATCCTCAAAAATGATACTATACTCCCCACGATCAAAGAATCCCTTTGGTACATCTTCTAAAAATATCTAGTTATGTATAAAATAATAGTCGACACCTCCCAAATAAGACTCTCCAACATACTGATGAAGTGATGGTGTCTGGAAAATCGACGGAAGATATGCTGCATCTATCCTCACCAAAAGGGTTTTCTGAAATGAGGCCAACATCTCTATTGTCTCCTCTACCCATATAGAATGGGATTTCATACTTAGAAAATTTTCAACTATATTTCTTTTCAATGTATTATATACTATGATTATATTTATTCCCTATATGAAATCGAATAAACACTTATATCTTAGGTTAATAAATCTCTAGGTGAAGATATACCTATGACTCAAGTGATCTGAGTAAACAATGAATTGTTCAATTAGAATACGATTCATCTACATATTCATGTAGAAGTCAACAACTCACAACTCCTCATCATTGGTGATGTAATTATTCTCATAGGGTATTAAATACATTTAACCATAAGCAATCACCACTTTCCTCTATATCATCAACCATCCAAGAAAAGCTATCTAAGGCCTTTAAAACAAAATGTAATCAAACCTTCCTTTAGTAGTTTAAATACAAAAACATTGATAAACCTCTTCATCTTCTCTATTAAGTATCTATAATAATTATCATCCTACGAAAATGGATTCATGTTTCCTGTTACTTATGTTAATGGTGATGAAATTCTGGAATGGTATACCATGACACTCCAACAGAACCTAGTCAAATAAAATAAAAATAATGTAGATGATACATTATTAGGTGGATTTCATGTCACAAATACATCTATATTTTTTGAATCCATTATTCAAACATGTTTAGAGATATCATTCCCTAAAAATCAATCCTCTAAGATAGAAAACCGAAACATCAAGAGTTTAAAATATAATTAGATATCCCAGTGTATATGTAGGGCATACTAAAATGCTATATATGATCCCTCATGGACATATAGTAAACATTAATTTCATCGATAAAAATGATGAAAACTAGTCCAATAAATACTACATGATCATGTTCATAAGAAGCATTGACAAAAATTTGGAATTCATCTCAATGAAAGGAATTTGTATGAACAAGTAGTTCTTATAGATACACTAGCATCACATATTTTAATATCCTTCTTTTTAACCCGAAAATAATTGTATCCAGACTTTAGATTCATCTTTGTGAATAATCTCACATGTTATAATGCATCGTAGAGGAAAATGATCCTAAAAAATGGATACATTTTATTATATGTATTCTAAATCAGAACTATAAATTTAATTAAAATAATCACTCTCCCATATAAATTTATCACAAATAAAAAATGGATACTTTCAGGGGAACACATGGTCCGATTAAAACCTTATTTGGATTGTTTTCATTTAGCACTCACAACTTATGATGCTTATTATGGGTGATTAGATATTCTATAAAAGGTACCTTGTATTATTATGGTGACACTGAATGCATAATAGTGATGAATTTTTTTTTGGGGGAGGGAATGTATATTATCCTCTAATACCTATAGAGCCAGATGGTTTATGATCAAACAAATCTATGGGAAAACATTCCAACTGGTTATTGATATGTTTTAGTAACTTTATCATGCATTTGAATTATAATTTTAAATGGAATTTCCCTCCAAGGATTTTTAAACTCATACCATCATCCATTCAAAACCTACATTTATTATTTTGATAGTAAATATGGCCATTCATTACATATTACCAATACAAACATTTGATGGTATCATACATTTTCAACACACGGACCATGAGGCCCTATGTGAAATTCTCTCCAATGAGTTCCATATTTCACTACATTAAGATTTTTGATATATAAATATCATTCCCCATTGGAACCTAGTGACTAATATGGCTGAAAAAATATTTTACAAAAATAATTTGTTCTTACAATATGATATGTATATAATGAAATTACATGATCCAATGTTAACTATTAAAGAAGATAAAAATGATAAAACAAAGATTGTACCTCAATTAATCTCATGTGTAGCACAATCATATACTTCAATGGCCTCTAATTTTCCATGCCAACTACCATAATCCCTTTTTTTCCTTTCCTATAAATTTTAGTAGTGGTGATGAGAGTGTCTTGTAGCATTATCTTCCTACCGTAACTCCCCCCTTTGATAGTTTATCCACCCCACTATCATCAGTTCATCTATTGGGGTTACCATAACCAAAAGTTTGAGATCCATTATCACAATTTGGTCTCTATAATAGAGGTTAGTATACTATATACCCCCAATATATTGAATAAAAATTCATAAATTCATCATCCATTTGACCACACCTTTGACATCTATGTAATTATCACCCACCTCAAGGGATGGACATTCTACATGAACCCTATGAAATAGATCCACATGTTTGTGAATGGTCATGAGTATACACCATGCATATGTACACCAATGACTAACACTTTTTAGCTTCTATAGATGACTCAACACCACTTTGTACAATGTTACCTCCGAAAACCCAATATCCCACATCTAGAATTTTTTTCTTTCACCAAGGTTCACTCAGACACTCATTCAGATGTTTGAATTCATAATGTTACTACTCTATAAGAGATTTCTCTATGGTGGTCCTCATAAAACCTCTATTCTGGGAACTATACAACACATACCATATCTATAGAGTACAATAAATTATAATAATCATTAAAATGTACTAAAAACATACATATCAACCCGCTGAATGTCATGAAGCTCATTTATCCATTAAGATTTCACACATGAAGGATAGTACTCATCGAGAAAAAAAACTCAATAGATATTTATGAGATCATAAACCCATCATCTGATAAATTGATCTATCCCCACATGTTCCCTATTTCATTATAAATATGGCTACGTGAATGTGCAACCATTCTATTGATTAGGATCTATAGAAGTAAAAGAATATATCCATTTAGGCTATTAGTTACACCAATTCCTTAGAATCTATCTCTAAAAAATTCTAAGAAGTATCTTCCATTACAAATCACATGACATGCCAATAATATATTCTTCATCTTCATAACTTGCTAGAATTATCTATTTCTAGACATACAGCAGACTATACCCCGGAACCACTGAAGGTGCATCAATACACTTCTCATCATGTGGAATCACTACATTACGATCTACAAGAGGGAAAAAAACATGAATTTTCCCATGTTAAAATGAATGTTCACTCAAATAATCTTCTATGTGACAATATATTGATATCGTAGATGGTTGTTATCACATTTACATCCTGAAAATTAATGATATGTAGCACATTCAGATGACCGTATCTTGTGAGATTACTAAATTATAAGTTGAAAATCAAAATTCCCAATCATGTATGATTCAGGTACCATTTGTTTCCTTGAAACTAGTATCATAGTTTTCTAGAGTCAGTAATTAGGTATTCAATGTAATAGTGTATGGATACAAAGGATATTATACAAACAATAGGTTCTATTTCTATAAACCTCATCTCATGAAACTTCAACACTATTTCCTTAATTTTCTAGACCAAATCTCAAACACCAAACATTGACCACAGAATTAACCACATTTTTTACAACCCTATCATGACAATACCCAATATGGACTCCCCTTGGACAATAATGTGATAGTAGTTAGACTCTAACCCGACATCAAATAGGCCAAATAATGGAGATAAGAATCAAAGAGGATTAAAAAGGAAATGTGTGTCCCTAGGCTAATGTATATGTAAACACACACCCCTATTTTCATAAAAGTTTGATAAGATATAAAATAACTAAAACTACCATATAGTCATTAATACATGTAATATCTAATCGAAAACCCATCAATATAAAGCTAGGTAATACCGATCTATATAGGGTGGAAATATATTCAAATATTATTTTGAATTCCCCACCTAATAATAACTTGAAAAGGGGGATTACCAAAGAGATATCAGATAATAATATTTGAAACTGCCCAAAAAACATAGCTAACTCATCTATAAATAGATATGATCCATCGATACATTTTCTACCAAAGCCACCACCAATTTTCCTATAAAATGTATAAGAGGTGGTACATGTGAAAAAATAACCCATAGGGGTGAGTATAATCATACATAATAGGATGACCAAAATATGGAATGAAAGAACTATAATAAACCACTAAACTTATCCCATAAGTAAATGATGTCAATGAAACATAACATTAGAGATACTTATACTGAGCTCAAATAAAAAATAAATAAAATCACAATATTTAATGAAAATAAGAATAGGGGTTCTTGATACATGGCCAATGGAACTATCACTATTTCTAATCATAATTCACAACATCCAAAGATTTAGATTTGAGGTCCTACTCCATTCTTCAATGGTCCACATCTAAGGGATAACTATATCTAATGGAAGAACCAATCCCCGGTAGAGATTTTTGATGGGGGGGGGGGGGTAACACTCCATAGATATAGGAAACTGAGCCTCTATAATACAGTGGAGTAATAAACGATGAATAAATCCAATGAAGAAAGCCTAATCAATGCCTTCTATGTAGTGTCACTGTTTGTAGAAGACAACTCATATCAAGTCACATCGTATATTGGATTCCAAAATGTTAGTGATCACTACTTAATATGTGAGAAAATACACTAGATGAGATACTCATGGGACAAAATAAGATTGCATAAGAAGGAGTCGCATTAGGTATATTGTTTTGGGGAGAGTACAAAGCTTATACATTGAGGAATATTGTTTGGGAAACCACCAATGGACCTAGGTGCATTATTTCATGGAAACGGACGGGAAAGGCATGTTCCTCTGAATGGAATGTCCCTATGGGTACATGATTCATCAAATTACCCAAGGCTCTAGTCGTGCACTCACAGTACATAGATTAGAAACCTACGTAGCCTCACATAATGCATTGTCCAATCCACATTGTTAATGATATATCACATGATTCTAAAACATAGAATATTTTTATAATCTTAGATATAATTCATGTGTTCCACTAAAATAAAATTAGTTTATTCTCATTTTTTGAAAAAAATTGTGTAATGTCTCCTGGTATTCACATGCTTACTAAATTGTTAAAATATTCTTGTATGTTCAATAATTGACTAACCTGAATTACTTATAATCAAATGGTACTATGTATCCTCATTTATTTATATCTTTTGGTGGCTAGAAATAATGATTTCATTCTATTGGTTAAATTTCATTGCACCTCTTATCACTATTTGTGGTCCATGTATATAAAAAGGTCACATGTGTTACACACATATACATATATATATTAAAAAAAATTAGTATGAGGATCTGTTGGTCAATGTGGATACTCATGAGGGGGGTAAATTAAGATCCAATAAAAATTTATGTAAAAATTATTTCTCTTAAAATCCCCCAATTTAAAATCAAAGTTACACTATAGTGAATCTATACAGAGTGTAAATATTCAATCAGTTTCTCAAATATTGATTACTTCTCAGTTGACTTAATTTGATGATTAAATTAACTTTTGAAAGTAAATTACTAGTTTACAATAATTATAAACACTTGATAATTTAACTATCAAAGTATCTTTAAAATAGTTTGTTATTTCAAATTAATAACTAGCAGAATGTAAAACATATAAGTAAAACTTATAGTCATAAAATAAAATTAGAGAAAACATAACCAAGAGGTTCAGTATCAAGCCTATAATTAGTCTGCTCAAAAATTTATATAAATTCATCCTCACCCTTGATCGGGGTTATACAATAGTACACTGCCGTTCAGGTAGAAAGACCTCCACCATAGTTCTTCGTGGGAAAAACCAACAACAGCTCTTAGTTGTCACAGCTATCCAGGTCTTACTCGGCCTCTACCACCATCCAAAGTGGGAAAAAAGAGTTATGGAGTTTAGTGAGGATTTAAGAATCCTCCAGCATAATACAAAAGTCAGTATGTGTGTAGAATAAACAGGGTACACACACTACATGAAATGTAAATAAAAAGAATCACTAAGAGAAGTATGATTGAGTTTAGAAATGCTTTAGTGATTAGCAGTGCAACTATGGACTCATTTGGTTTATCAGAAAAGCATCTGAGTCCTTCTCTAGTTTTTCAAAAAAAACAGAGTGTCATTTTCCTCTTTGATTCTTGGTCCAGCTGAGCAGCCTGAGTGCATGAAATTTTTGTTGTAGTTATTCAATCAAGATGAATCTTGTGTTCTCCTCTAGAATAAGTTTCTTCGTGTATGTCCATGATTCTTGGAGTATGGATGTAGACTAGTGAATAATGCTCCACATTTGAATGTTTTTCATCTCTTGCCTCTTTCACACTTCATGTCTCTTCTTTGTTCTTTTCATGTCACATAAATCCATATATCTATTGTTCTCTTTCCATCCCTTTATAGCTTTCATCTTTGGAAGAAAATAATAATCGCTTTTTGCATGGGTACTAGGTACGATTCCCAGACTTGCAACAGAAATCATTAAATAACATTAACTGCATTAAAACCATCAAATGAAACCATTAGCTAAATAAATAAATAGTATGAAGATTATAGGGTTTTACTGGTTGGTCAAGCATTAGTATCCTTTTATTGGTAGACGTGAACGGTGGACTTTGGGTCGCAAAGCCTTCCATAGGTAGCTCTTCTGAACTTGCATCGATATCTCATATACCGGTGAATTTAGTTCCATCAGTATCTCTTATTATCAGTATCTCTTGTTATCGGTAGATTTTGATCCATCGGTAGTTGTCTCTCCATCTGTAGCTCTTTGCATTAGTACTCTATCAGTAACTACTTGTAGACATGTACATCGGTAGCTCCTATGTTCTATATCGGTAGACTGAATCTGTGAACTGGTTCTACCGGTAGACGTCTGCCTATCGGTAGCTTTGGACTTTTTGTCTGTCGGTAGCTCTGTACATATTGGTGACCTTAGTTTATCAGTGACTCTGTATATCAGTAGAATAAGTCTATCGGTAGACTGAGTACCAGTATCTTTAACTAAACTCAGACCAGTTACTTAAAACTTATCTGTTTTATACAAAACATATCTGAATGGTTTAGAATTACCTCAGATCATATATAAACATGGACAAATAATGATAAAACTATATCATAAATTATTTTAATATTATTACCATCATGAGCACATATTGAAATAATAAATACATAGAAAAATATTATATTGATATTATCAAAGTATATGAAAGCATAATTGGGATTATCAAAACAAGTGAGGGTAACAATCTCCCCATTTTTGATAATCACAACTTATGATATTATCATTTAAAAAAAATTGTATCAGAGGATATATAATTAAACTGAATTTTCTTAGAGAAAATAGTATTCTATAAAACATAATTTATCACAGATAGAATTAAATGTATCGAAGTTAAAAGAAAAATCCAAGATATCAGAGTTTAAATTTAGTAGTATCAAAGAAATAAATGAAATAATATCAGAGGATGATAGAAAAGGCACTGGTATCAGAAGATGAAATTTAGAGGTATCAAAGGGTCAAAGCATAATAGCTATTAGATAAAATGTCTCCCCATTCATTATTATCTCTCCCTCTGGGTGAATATGTCTTCCTCTTTTGATACTTAGAGATTATTTCTCCCCCTTTGTTAAATATTTCTCCCCCTTTGTGATAATCAAAAAGTGGGAAATTACAATGTGAAATGGAACAATAGGAATAGAAGAAAATAACTTGTATTAAATTTTACAAAAAGGTATAAAAAATAGAAAACAAAATACATAGGATACCTATCAAACAGTCCAGCCACTTGATCAATCCACATCCTCAATGTGAGATTTTCCCTTGGGATCAGAAGAGGATTTAGGTGGTGAGGATGCTAGTGAAGGATTAGGAATTCCTGAAAAGACCACAGGAGGTTGAGAAGATGACAATGTGCCAGGCCTGTATTGAGTAGTGCTTTGTGTGATCATAGGTGTGAGGATTCGAATGGCTTGGATAAGAGTCAGATGAATTAGAGAAGCAGTAAAGGCAGAGGCAGGCAAAGCCGGAGGGACAATCACTAGCATGGAAACAACATAAAAAAAGGAAGCAATAGATTTCTGTAATCCATAATGATTTCTCCTACTCCCTCCATAGAGGATATGAAGTCATCCTTGATCTCTATATACTTATCCAATGCTGGAGTAAATTCCCTTATCTTTCTAACTTTCTCTCTGAAGGCTTGATTGATATGAGGCAGTTTCATATTCTCAATCAGAATCTTGAAATGACTGGTCATTTGGGCCTTTATGTAAATTTTTGGAGAAATAGGTGTCCACCTTTTCTTTCAATTCTTTTTTAGAGGCAGAGGATTATCTCATGTAGTCTTGGACTATCTTCATAATTTCTCTGGCTGAATCTCTGGTATGGAGAAAAACTATGCTCAGTTCAGATGAGTCCATAGAGCCACTAGTTGAGGCAGAACCAAGCTCCTCTTTCATCATAGATTGAAACTGATTCAAATCCACCGAAGGTTTAGATTCAAGAGAACCAATAGAGAAAGATAAAGTATTTTTAAAGATTTTTTTCAATCCACTGATAAGATTTTGAACTTGGGAAACTTGGATTATAATATGATCTTTTATACATGTTTTGAAACCTTCAAATACTGAAACCATATGGCTTACAACACTCTTCACATAATCTAAGTCCTTATATGATTGGGATTTTGAGCTCATGTAAGCGTCTAAAGAAACAACAGATTATTATAGAGAATCAAGATCTGCTTCAAGCCTAGAAATTTGAGCCTGGAAGTATTTAACTTCTTCAACTATTTCTCCCATAAAGGATGATAAATTACAGGAAATAGATAGTCCAAATGATCTTTCCAACATAATAATTTATTCAGAAAAACTCTACATCATATCAGCAACTGAGGAACTAAAATATTCTTTCAGCTCATCCCTTAAGATATCCATATCAGCCTTGGTAACCAAATCAGCAGGTGCAACTGCTACAGATGCTCTTTCAGAGGCTAAACTGACAACATAGTCAGTTAGAACATATTGAATTGATGATACCATAGAAACATCCATTTTCAATACCTCTTCCACAAAAATTTCCTTAAGGTTTTTCTATAGCTTATCCAGGTCATGTATTCTGACCACATCTTCAGGAAATAATTCATATTCAACATCATAATCAATCATTGGTCTATTTACAGATGCTTCATTATCTGTATCAGGATAATCTAAACCACAGACTACAAAACCAGGGTCTTCTTCCCAATCATTAAAACCAACATCCACTTTAGACTTCCAAACATATTTTGATGCTCCCCCTCAATGGGTGAATCCTCAATTAGGATAACATAATTCTCATCATCATGCTCAGCAGCATTATCAGCAAGTCTTTCATCCTGAGGAGAATCTTCCACTATCATTTCCATCACTACAGCAGCAGGAGGGTCTTCTGGATTAGGCAAGGGTATGTCAACTGCATTTGCTTCCTCAGTACGTACTAAATATTGTCCCATCACTGGACTCAGCCTCAAATCAACTGACAGAGATGCTTCACTCTCATGAACATCTTCTTCATTGTATATAGCATCCACTTCAATGGCCTATGAAGAACCTTCTTCATTATTAGATTTATGTTGATCTAGATTTTCAGGAGCTGGGCTAGGAGGCAAGTCATGGTCTCCTCCTTCATCCGTAGAGGACTCTTCTTCTTCTGAATCATCATTTTATTCTATCTCCTCTTCATCAGGTCCCAGACCTGGATCCCTCACATCCTTTGGTCTTGAAGGATGATCCACAAGATTTAACTTTTCATACACCCTCTGGTCATCATTGACCCATTCTCCTCTCCATGGGTTCTAATTTATTTTCATGTCCTTACAAACTGTAGTTGTGATACAGAAATTATTCTTCACTACCACAGTATCATATTGAGACTCAGAAACCCCTTTTACCTCGATCATCATAGAGATCAACTTAGCAAAGAATAGATCATTTGTCATTGATTTCGGCCTTGTCATATCTTCCATATAGAGCATCAGAAATCTACACAAATTAACCTTTACACAATGTCTTAAGTGGGGCAGGAGATAGATATCCTGATATCTCAAATTGGAAAAGTCTCCTCTCCTCAGTATCAAGACATGTTGAACAAATTTGAACAGTAATCTGTTCTCTCCATCGATTTCTGCTGCAACTACTTGTCTTTGACTTCCATCACCAGTCACCTCTTCCAAAGCAGTCTCATTATCAAAAATATCACGGGTAGGTTTCATGGCTCTCGCGACATATCCAGATACTCCTTTATGTGGAACATTCAAGCACTCATCCCATTCAACAGATGAAAATGACATCTCCTTCCCATTCAAAAAAGAGGTTACTCGATTTTCATTTGCCGATTTCTCAAAGGTTACAAAATCATAAAACTATTTCTCTAATTTTGGAATGTAAGGACCCTTGTTGTTCGAAACAGCGCACACATCGGTGAGAATTTCCCATCGGTGAGGATTTCACATCAGTGAGAATTTCGCATCGGTGAGGATTGTATATCAGTGAGAATTTCACACCGTTGAGAATTTTACATCGCTAATAATTTCACATCATTGAGAACTTCACATCAGTGAGGTTAGCTACTAATCAAGGATAAACATACCAAAATCATGTCTAATGTAACTTAACCTATCTGAACTCAATGGTTTAGTGAAAATATCGGCTAATTGATGTTCAGTACCTATAAAATCAATAATTAAATCACCCTTTTGATAATGATCTATCAAGAAATGGTTCCTTACACTAATGTGTTTCGTCCTAGAGTGAGGCACAGGGTTGTTCGAGATATTTATTGCACTAGTTTTGTCACAGTTGATTGACACGTGCTTAAAGTCATATCCAGAGTCCAAAAGAGTGTGTTTCATCCACAAAATTTGTGCACAGAAACTACCAGCAGCTATGTACTCTGCTTCGGAAGTGGATAATGCTACATAATTCTACTTTTTACTACACCAAGATACTAAGGATTTTACCAATATGTGATATGTTTTTAAAGTGATTTTTCTATCCCACTTGAAACCAGAAAAATCAGCATCTGAAGAACTCATTACTCAAAGGGGTTTCCTTTTGGGTAAAACAAACCAAATTTTACAGTATGTTTAAGATACTTAAAAAGTCTTTTAACAGCATGTAAATGATATTATTTTTGATTAGATTGAAATATTTCACACATACACACAATAAACATAATATCTGGTCAACTAGCATTAAGGTAATGTTATCTTCCAATCATACCTCTGTAATTGGTTTGATACACTAGTTTCCCAGTTTCATCTGCATCCAATTTACAATCTGTACACATAAGAGTTTCACAATCATTAATACTATCCAATACAAACCGTTTTAAGAGATCCTTTTTATATTTACATTGATTCAGAATAATACCATTTTTATTTGGAAACACTTGAAATCCAAGAAAATATTTAAGTTCTCCCATTAAACTCATTTCAAACTCATTGTGCATAATTTTTGAAAAATCAGTACATAAAGAGCGTTTGGAATATCCAAATATAATATTATCAACATAGATTTGAACTATTAAAACATCTTTAGAAGTTATTTTAATAAAAAGAGTTGGATCAGCAATCTCTTTAGTAAATCTTTTTGAAATAAGAAAATTACTATGTCAATCATTCAAAGCTCTTGGAGCTTGTTTTAAACCATATAATTCTGTAGAAAGTTTAAAAACATGATTTGGAAAATTGGGATTAGTAAATATAGGTGGTTGTTCAAAAAAAAATATCTTCTACAATAAAACCATTTAGAAAATTACTTTTGACATTCATTTGATATAACTTGAAATTCCGATGAGCAGCATATGCATGTAAGATCCTAATGGATTCTAGTCTAGCTACAGGTGCAATGGTTTCCTCATAGTCTACATCTTCTTCTTGACTGTATCCTTGTGCAACTAATCTATCTTTGTTTCTAACTATGTTTACAGACTCATCAAATTTGTTTCTAAAAACCCATTTTGTGCCAATTGTTAAAGTGTCCTTAGGTTTGTCAACTAATTCCCAGACTTTGTTTCTTTCAAATTGATTTAACTCTTCTTGAATAGCCATTACCCAAAATTCATCATTGATAGAATCATTGATATTTTTAGGTTCTAGATTTGAATGAATGGATTGATGTTCAACCTGATTTGTTTGAGAAGCTCTAGTCTGTATCCCTCTATCATGATTACCAACAACAACATCCAAATGATTATTCTTTAGAATCCTTATTGATCTAGTAAAGCTAGGACTAGATATTTCAGGTTCATCTATAGGTTCGGTTTCTATAGCAAGAGATTCTAGAATATGTCCAAAAAAGGATGTTTTTACAGCAGGTTCTTTAGATTTATCATTAAGGTCCAGAACACTCAAATCTTCATCAAGATTTTCAGGAGATGTTTTAGGCTCATGTGTATCAGTTTCATCAAACTTGATGTGAATAGAGTCTTCCACACATTTGGTTCTCTTATTAAAGACTCTATAGGATTTTCTAGTTAAATAATAAAAAATAAAAATTCCTTCATCACTCTTAGAAGCAAACCTATCCAGATTATCCATTTTATTAAGAATAAAAACATTGCAGCCAAAGACTCTAAAGTAACTAACTTTAGTTTTCTATTATTCCACAGCTCATATGGGGTCTTCTTAAGAACTGGTCTAATTAAGACTCTATTAATGATATAACAAGCTGTATTCATAGCTTCATCCCAAAAGTAAATAGGCAGGTCATATTCATTAAGCATGGTTCTAGGTTTTTCTTGAAGGGTTATATTCCTTATTTATACTACACCATTCTACTGAGGTGTTCTAGGAGGATAAAAGAAGTGACTATAGCCATTTTTTGAGCAGTAAGATTCAAAATATTGATTTTCAGACTCATGGAAATGATCACTTCTCAGGGTTTTAATATTAAGTCCCCTAAGATTTTCTACAGATTTGGAGTATTTAACAAAGTAAGAAAAAGATTCGCTTTTGTGTGCTAAGAAGTATGCCCAAGTATATCTATAAAAGTATTCTACTAAAACATAGACATAGTGCATCCCATTTAAACTAGAAACTCTTGAAGGTCCAAACAAGTCCATGTGAACCAGCTCAAGAGGTTGAGAATTTGAAACTTTTTTCTTTGATTTAAAAGAAACATTATGTTGCTTTCCCTTTTGGCAGGGATTACAAACATTGTCATTTGGGAATTCATGTTTAGGAAGGTCTCTAACTATGTTCTTCCTAGTTAATTTTCTAAGTGAATAGATGTTGCAGTGTCCTAATATTCTATGACAAAGCCACAACTCTTTATAAAAAGAATTTAAAAAAGTATCATTTTTCTTAGCTAAAGATTTTAAATCAACAGCATAAACATTTTCATTCTTAAATTAGAAAATACTAACACATTTTCAGAATTAAAAACATTACAATAATCATTTTCAATTTTCACATTAAATCCATCATCACATAATTCAGAAATATATAATAGGTTATACTTAAGTCCATCAACAAATAAAACATTAGATATTAAAACAGAATTAGAGTTACCAGTTTGGCCTAGGCCGATGATCATTCCTTTAGAATTATCACCAAAGGTGAAATAGCCTCCATAAACCATTATTAAACTTTTGAAACATGAATAATCACCAGACATATGTCTTTAGAATCCACTGTCCAAGTACCATACCTTCTTGTGAGAACTCTTCAAACAGGTTTCCTACAAAACAGATTTAGATAGGAAATGATTTGGGTACCCAGATCTTCTTGGGTCCAAAATGTTTAGAAATCAAAGCTTTAGGTACCCATATTTGTCTTATGGTTCTCATATAATTTACAAAATTAAAGTATTTTTAAAGATAAACTTTATTTGACCTATAACCATATGAATAACTAGTTGAAGCATATGGATTTTCAGAACTAGAATAAGCAGAATTGTTTTCCAAACTTAGGACTAAATTGAGTTTTAGTGAACTGTCTCTGTCCCGGTTGGTATCCCAAACCAGTAGTGTATTTAGGTGCAACATGTTTACCAAAAATTTGAGTTAGTGTATCCTTTCAATTTGTAAACTTCTCTAATTCTTTTTTAAGGTGCTCATTTGTCATTTTCATTCTGTATTTTCCTTAAACTGTTGAGCATTTTTTCTTTTTCAATACTATGTTTGGTTTTAAAAGTAGTAGTGGGAGCATGCTATCTCTTTAATGATTTGTATTTGTATTTAAGTTCATTGATCATCTCTTCCAGCATATTACAGTATTCAAATAGGGTAGCTTTAGAAATATTTTCATCATTGTCTGAATCACTGTTATTTCCAGAATAATAATCATTTAGTACAGGGGAAACAGGTACCTCAGAGCTATTCGTTATAAAGTACATGTTGGCATTATTCTTCTCAGAATCAGATACTTCATATTCACCGGTTCTGTCTTTAGATGCACTTCAGGTAGCCTTCATAGCTTTCTTTTACTTCTTGTGCTTATAATCATATTTCTTTTTCACTTTTAATTTTGGACAATCAGACTTTATGTGTCCTTTCCTTTTACACTCATATCAAACTATTTCATTATCCTTGTCAGCTTTCTTCCAATCCTTTTTCCAGTGTCCCTGGTTGTTATACATTCCTTTGTAGTTATATTTCCCAATGAATTTCTTCTTCCTATAAAACTTCTTGAATATCCTGGCTATCTGAGCCATCTCAGCATCACTATCTGAATCAAAATCTTCACTGGTTTAACTCTCAATATGTATTTTCATTTTCTCCTTACCTTTACTCTTAGAAGAAGTAGACTTGAAAGCTATGAATTCTCTCTTAGGATCATCATATAACTCTTTATTCACCTTGGGTTCTTCCTCATACATCATTAATTTACTAATAATCTCTTTTAATGGAAGTGCTCCAATGTCACATGACTCTCTGATTGAGACAGAGGTGCATCTCCATCATTCTGGCAGACATCTCACTATCCTCATAATTTGTTCCTTAGCTGGAACAACTTTTCCATGTGAACTCAATGTATTGACTATATCATTAAACCTGAGATAAATACCAGAAATAGGTTCATCAACATTCATTTTAAAATTTTCATATTTAATAGTGTATGTATTCAATCAAATTTCTTTAACATTGGTCGTTCCTTCATGATAAACACCCAAAGTATCCCATATTTCAAAAGCAGTTTTGAAAGTAGAAATTATATTAAACACTTCATCTCTTAAAGCACTATACATGGCTTTCATAACTTTACAATTATTATTTTATGCAGTCTTTGGAGTTTCATCCCAAGTTATTCTTTCGGTTTTGGGAATTTTATGTTGAGATTCAATAGTAGTCCAAATATAAAACCCCATACTTTCCAAGGGTAATTTCATCTTAAGTTTCCACTGGGCATAGTTTGTCCCATTAAATATAGTTTTCCGGTTAGTAACAGCACCCTATAGTGTATTATCCATAGATAGATTTTATAGAATAGTTTTAAAGAGATAAAATTTCGAACTAACAGAAATTTAAGATCTTTAAAGATGAAACTAACATCACAGTTAAAAAACAGAGTATTTCAATAATCCTTTAACAAAAACAATCCTCTAATACCAAATGTTGGTTGGAGTGGATACTCAAGAGGGGGGTGAATTGAGTTCCAATAAAAATTTATGTTAAAATTATTTCTCTTAAAATCCCCCAATTTAAATAAAAGTTACACTGTAGTGAATCTATACAGAGTGTAAATGTTCAATCAGTTTCTCAAAGATTGATTAGGTCTCAGTTGACTTAATCTGAAGATTAAATTAACTTTTGAAACCAACGTACTGGTTTACAATAAGTATAAACACTTGCTAATTTAACTATCAAAGTAACTTTAAAATAGTTTTTCATTTCAAATTAATAAGCAGCGTAATGTAATATATATATATATATATATAATAGTTATAGACTTAAAATAAAATCACAGCAAAAAAACCAAGATGTTCAGTCTCAATCCGAGACATAGTCCTCTTAGAAATTTATATAAATTTATCCACACCCTGTATTGGGGCTAAAAAATAGTACACTACTTTTCTGGTACAAAGGCCTCTACCATAGTTCATTGTGGGAAAAAAACAACAGCTAACCGCTGTCACAACTGTCTATGCCTTACTCGACCTCTAACACCATCCACAGAGGGAAATAAAAGAGTTATGGAGTTTGAGGGAGGATTTATGAATTATCCAGCTTAGTACATGAGTCAGTATGTGTATTTAATAAAAATTGTACATACAATGCTCGAAATTTAAATAAAAAGAATCACTAGGAGAAGTATGATGTAGTTTAGAAATGTTTTAGTGATTAGAAGTGCCGCTCTGGACTCATTTGGTTTATCAAAAAATCTTCTGAGTCCTTCTCTAATTTTTCTCAGAAAACATAGTGTCGTTTTCTTCTTTGATTCTTGGTCCATCTTAATAGCCTAAGTGCATGAAATGTTCATTGTAGTTCTTTACTCAAGATGCAGCTTGTGTTATCCTCTAGAATATGTTTCTTCGTGTATGTCCAAGATTCATGGAGTATGGATGTAGACAAGTGAAAAATGATCCACATTTGAATGTTGTTCAGATCTTGTCTCTTTCACCCTTCGTGTGTCTTCTTAGTTCCTTTCGTGTCACATACATCCATATATCCATTGTTCTCTTTCCATACCGTTATAGTTTTCAACTTTGGCAAGAAAGAATAATTGCCTTTTGTATGGGTACTAGGTACGGTTCCCTGAAATGAAGAAGAAATCATTAAATAACATTAACTGCATTAAAACCATCAAATGTAACCATTAACTAAATAAATAAATATTATTAAGAGTATAGGGTTTGATTGGTTGGTCAATAATAAGTATCCTTTTATTGGTAGACGTGCACAGTGGACTTTGTGTCGCAAAACCTTCCATCGGTAGCTCTTTTCAACTTCCATCGGTAGCTCGTATACCGATGAATTTAGTTCCATTGGTATATCTTATTATCAGAAGCTCTTGTGATCGGTAGCTTTTAATCCATCGGTAGTTGTATCTCCATAGGTAGCTATTTTCATCAGTAGTCTATCAGTAACTACTGGTAGACATGCACATTGGTAGCTCGTCTGTTCTGTATCGGTAGACGTCTGTCTATCGGTAGCTCTGGGCTGTTTGTCTGTTGTTAGCTCTGTACATATTGGTTACCTTAGTGTATCGGTGACTCTGTCTATCGGTAGACTAATTCTATTGGTATACTGAGTACCTGTAGCTCTAGATAAACACAGATAGTGAATTAATACTTATCTGTTTTATACAAAACATATTCAAATGGGTTAGAATTACTTCAGAGCTTATATAAACATGGATAAACAAATATTAAACTATCTAAGGGATTATTTTAATATTATTATAATCATGATCACAGTTTGATAGAATTAATATATAGAAAAATAATATATTGAGATTATCAAAGTATATGAAAGCATAATTGGGATTATCAAAATAGGTGAGGTCAATAGGATCCATCATGGATCTATAATGATTACAGTTGTTTTAACACACATGAACTAGTGCAGTAATGTTGAACCATACACCAATGACCCAATGATGAAGAACTCCAAGAATATATGTTTGAGAGTCAAAATTTGAAGATAATATTATAAATGGAAAATGTTATCATGAAAATTGATCGTAAACACTATAACCACATGTTTGTTAATCTATGTGAAAATTAGAAAAAAATGATCGTTTTTTAATGATAGACAATTACGTTATTTTCTCTTCTAAATAATTAACTTCATGGGATTATTTAAATAACTAATACATTCTCTAGAATAACAAAAATGTGTTTAAATAAGCAAAATATAAATCACAAACATGAGTGTGGATAAATAATTCATAAATAACATGATATCGAGTGATTAAATTGAATATTTATCTATTTTCAATGGTCATCTAACATATATCCTTGATTCATTCATTATAGATCTATTATACTGAGTTCATCAATTCTAATGGCCTCTTTCCATCTCCTCCTCTAGAATATACAAGGGATAAGCGAAAAAACCTATAGATTTTCCATAGAACCTATTTATAAAGAGATTATTATGATTCAAAAAATAAATAAAATATTAATTATAAATTAATTTATTTTATGAATCCATAAATAAAAACCTTGAAATGAAATATTAATGAAAAATAAACATATTCCACCAAGGGTAAAACTTATGTTCAAGAGACAACCGTGGTTTTAGATTTTATATTGAATTATTAAATCAATAGGGGGTTTAATATTTCTAAAAGATTTATTTTTTATTTAATAAATTGGATTCATTTAATATATTATTTCTAGTGTCACATATCACATATAACATTCCAGTAACAATGAGGAAAAATCAATAAATACATAATTATTATTTAATGTAATAAATAATGGAAAAAAAGTTACTATAAGTCAGGGAATGTTGGAAGACACCAATAAATATGTAAATCATCTTCCAAGGTATGAGAAAGTATCATTCTAGAGGAATAATGGAATATATGTCAACAAATAATTTTATTTAAAGTAAAAAATGTTATTTTTCTAGAACATCGACTATATTATTTTTCTCACATATTTTGAAATTACGTGAAAAATTTATACAATATCTAAAATAATTATAGTCTTATTCCACCCAATAATAAAAATAAAAAAATATCCACACATATATAACAATTTAAAATTACAACCAATGAAAATTTAATTGTAATCAAATCCCTCCATCATGACCGATGGATGAAACATTCACCCCCATATGATTTCATGGTTAATCCTCAATTTCCCATTTAAAATAATTATCACTAAGAACCTATTATATAGGATATGCATGATTCCCATGAATTTATTAACACTTTTTATAATAATATAATTACGATTTCCTTTCTTGAAATTGATTTTTTCAAATTTTACCAGAATTAAAACAATAATCATTAATGATTTATTAATATTACATGCATAGATTATTGTTTTAGGAAACAAAATAATGTCTTAAAATCATAAATTGTGTCCATATATTCAAGATAAATCATTATTATATATCTAATAAATCATGGATTTTATCCATCCAATAACATCTTCCACCAGTAGATGATAAATTCATATAATTGTAAAATATTAACTAAATGATGAATTTTACACATTGTGGAAAGGGGATACCAAACCTAAATTTTTAATATATATATATATATATATATATATAATTTTAAACTGATATCATTTCAAATATGATGAAACTAACAGTTTAGTTAATATATCATTCTCTTGATATTTTTTGTAAGAATCTTTATTGTCATACTGTTTTTATCCAACACTACCATTATAATTTGATATTGAATCTCTATATTCATTGTGAGAGATAGAAAAATCCAAATATATTTTAATTAAATCAAACTCATGGTGGAAAATATAATTGATATTAGTTGATTAATTACACTGCCAACATCATACACAAGTTACTCCATCTATATCAATTTCATTTATTCTTTGAATCTATAATATATTCTTCCATTGTATTATAAAATAATAAATAATAATAAATTTTTATGTATATTGTTAATATTGTTTTGTATAATTATGAATGATATTCCACATGTGTATTTAAAATTCACTATATCTCTTGACTTTACCTAAACAAAAAAATAAAAAAATATAGATATTATCAAAGTGATAAAACCAAAAATTAATGAAATGAAACCTGAATAACCAATATTGTCACATTAAATGATATTATATGTTCCTAATTTGAAGAAATATATGACCATAATTCAAAAAATATATAAAATATTATAAATGGCTATGTTTCATTATGATGGACTAAAATTCAAACAAAAAATATTCTATAAAAAAGTGCCCTTCAACCAATACTATGCTTTCTCCTTCCACATTCATTTAAATTTCATTATTAGTTGAAACTAGTTTTCATTATTCCTTTTTTATTTTCATTAATATTTAGCATTTTTTTTAATTCAATGATATGTATCACCATGTTTTTTTTACATAACAAATTCCAAAATGGTTTTCAATACATTAATAATTAAAATTAAATAGATCTAAACATGTAAACATTGAAATCATATCCATGGAATTATATAGGATTATGTCAAATATAATATCACCACTATGCATAATATCTATAAAAAATTCCATATCTATGATATTTATATTGTAGTTGTGATCAAACCATATTCTCATGAACTGTATTGCTTTAATACATGTCTTCGGCTATCAATACCTAGAACAAGGTACTTTCACCAACCCATACAAATACCTTCTTAAACATGAATACCTCTGAATATCTATTACTAATAATAAATACTAATAATTTTTCATATAAAAAAATTATTTCAACCCATACATCATATATATTGTTTATACATAAATTATAAGGACTCCACATTAAACATTGCATAATCACGAGTTAAGTCAAGAATTCACATTGAGGATATTTATAGGTTTAGATTTTTAGAGAATTAGGCTATATATATTACATTACATTTCAAAAATTAAAAATTAGGCACTTCTACTCAGTATCAATTTTTTTTCATAAAATAAAAAATTCAAAAAAAACATGTCTAGTTCCGTGTTTAAGACATCATGACTTTTCTTCAATCACATCCTTGAACCTATTCTTTTTTTAAGTCCAATGAAAAAAATTTAAAAACATCGGAGGACCATAAAAATCATAGTAATGGTTATAAAATAAGGAAAAGAAACATTAACCTATCAATAAGTACAAATCAATGAAACCATACTTTTGAATCATAACATACATCAGGAAATCGTAAGATTTATGAATAACACATAAAAATTTTAAAATCATAAAGGTATCTTATATAATAATGAAAATACATACATTGTAGCTATCACAACTACATAGGGAGTTATGTTGGAATACCCATAATCGAATATTACATAAATCTCTTTGGAGAAATATTAACTTTAACCTCTGTCATGTTACCAAATGAATTGGAGAGCTATCTCGGGTTCACACACCCTAGGTTTATCATGAAACCACCCGTATACGTAAAAAATTTAAAATAAACCTATCATTTCATAACACATTACACAATCATAAAGTAAATATAACATTTCCATATTTTTATCACAATATATCATTTCAAGATATTGACCTATTCAATGTTTTATCTAACCATTTCCAAATCATATAAAACATCTAACAAAGAGATTTTTAAATAAATGTGTCACATACCACATGGATGATTTTATAGGCATTAACATTAAAAAAAGTAATGTTCATATAAATATATCCTTGAACCATTTTTAAAACATGTTCATTAACAGAAATGATTTAGAAGAATAAATCTTTAAAATATTTAAAATTAAAATTTAGATAAAGAGTTCCTAACCAAATTATTGACGCTTGAATACCAATAATTTAGGAATAACATTAATCAAAGAATATAATATAATTATTATAGACAGATTCATGATATAATTCGTCAATGGTCGGTATATACACCATATAAAAATGAAATGGTCTATTAAAATATATTATTTTTTATATAATGTAAATTTAGACAAAGTCCTTTGTAAAGACCATATCATTTGATTAAGGACAAATCAATGAAATAATTATATGTGAAAAATAAGAATACACCCAATATAAGTGAATATTATGTGTAAAACAATTAGTGTTCATTCACACATATTCGTTTAATGAAATAATCATGAAGTATAAGTTTAACCACAAGAATTGAAATTTGGTATAGAAGTTTTTTTACAAATATTTGACAGCCTAATCCCATCACATTAAAATTCAGAAAATGAGTTGATGAGAAATAAAGGGTATCTCATAACATGGACAAAAATATATATCAAGATGGATATATAAGAAAATATCCCAACACGAGAAGATGTAAATTAAAAGACATAGCTAAAAAGAAGTATTTTAGAATGATTAGGGTGGAAGGTTCCCTTTCCGATTTGGTAACCTACGAAACATACAACCAATGAAAGATAGATCATAAAATGAACATTTAAATACCCAAAATTAAATTTTATTACACAATGAATAACATATTAGGAATTATATACACCACACAAAATGAAATACTGGAAATTATAGCATGAATCTCATGGGAATAACAAGTGAGATGAAAACCCCTTACTATGTTGTAATCAATTGTTTAGTATGAACATAAGTTAATAAACACACAATGAATCATATAATACCAAGAATATAAAGATAATAAAGATAATATATATATATATATATATGTTAAGTAAACAATACACCACATGCAAGAAATAAGTGGCGAACATTGGAAATCTCACAGAATTAAAAGTGTGATAAGAAATCCCAAACCAGGTGTCTAACATAACATGTTCTTCATTTAATCTCCTGAATAATAAACTGAAGATATTTTTCACTTTCATAAGAAATTTGTTCATTTTTATTATATCTTTTATACTAATTAATAAAATTTTATAGACAAAATGCAATCATTTATGTTAATAATGGTCGTTTTGTCGATATTTGGAACTTCAGTCAAAAATGAAAATCTTATAATTACAAGTTGATCATGTGCTCAAAAGTCCATTATATCAAGAATTATATTAATGACGTAGATATCATATATAGAACATATATCCCGTATATGTATGTATAAAAAATATTACATAACATTTGGAGGTTCGAAATGAAATGCACCGTTTATGGTGATGGTAAGAAATACGTACGCATGAACACTACTTTCATTTCAATTTCATATTTAATGGAATGAAAACATAATGATATATAGGTATATTATAATTCCAATATAATATCATATGATATATATGTTACATGATTAAATTAACTCCTTCCTTTATACATTCTATGTATATCATGAACGAATCATATCACCTTGTGGGGCCGGTAGTTCGCATTTCCTCAAATGAAATTATTGTACATACACATATTGGAAAGCATAACGGTATTTTTGTGAATAAAAATTACATAAGAATAGAGAAAAATAAAAAATAATATATATCATATATAAATACAGTTCCATCATAATGGCCACCATGAGAGGTTGTAGGAGAATATTGAATAATCATCGTTTCGTTAGGCAGTAGTTCGCTATCCACAGATTCCGTATGTTCATAACCCATTAGACAGAGGTGTGTGTTAGTGTAGTTTGAATCATTATCATTAAAAAAACCTTGTATATTTATGATACTTATTTTTCTATAAAATATAGGAATAAAAAGAGTTTATGGATTTGAATAAGTAAAAAAAAACAAAAGAACTTAAGAGATGATGTTACCTTTAAATCAGGTATCCTCTTTTGGTTTGAACCAAAATGATTAAATGAATTGCCTATTAATTGGGAAAGGATTCTAGGTAGAGTAGAGGGATGTAGGGAGCTTATTTGGTCATAGTTTGGTTGAGTTAATGGTCTTGAGATGTGCGAGGAATGGGTTATAATTAAGGTGTTTTTATAAGGGGGAGGAGGGGCTATTTAGAAAAGTTTAAAAATATTATTTTATTATATAATTCCTTTCGGTTAATAAAGGTATAGAACTTATTTAGGTCAAATAAAATATGAATCATGTATGAAATAAAATAATCCAACAAGATTTGGCCATGTTTTGAATATTTTTTTAATCATTATAATTTTATTTATTTAAATCATTCATTAATGAGGTAAATACTGCATCATTATTGGGTCATAAATTATTTTATTCATTTCATGCCTAAAAATTATAAAAAAATATCATGATGTCAGAAATAATTTTATATTTCCATTGAATATTTATATTCTAAGAGATATCTTATATAACCCTATGTAAAAAATCATTTACTAAAAGATATTTGTTTATGTAATTTTTCCTATTACATTAAATTAATTAATACGAAGTGTTATTATCACTCCCAAGTGGCTTCTTGGGGTCACAAAATCAACAAAAGGATTCACATGGTCTGAAATTTATCATCCAATATGATTAAGACACATGTTAGGGTAATTTTATATTATTATAATAATATTTGTTTACCCTTTTTACGAGATTTACCCTTTATCAATGATAAATAAAATATTTAATGAAGTAAATATTCATAATGTCTAAAAATAAATGATACCAATTTAACCAATTTTAGATATCATGATTCCAAATATGGAATCCATTTTTCCTAATTGAAAACACAGAAGAGGTAGAAATTAATTTAAAATCAATTCACGCTATCAAAACAAAAAACATGTTTTTCAGATATGATAACTATCAAAAAAAATGAAACTTGTTTATGGGTACTTTAAAAGTTAAATTACACCCAATTACCAAATTTGGATTAAATGATACAAATATAATATAATTACAAAATAAAATAATTAAAAAGTTAATCTATACTTATAAATAAATTATATTAAAAATAAATTAATAATTAAAATACAGTAGTTTTTACTATTCATAAGAAATGAACATTATCAGAAAATTACAAAAATTTTATCCAAATTAAATTTTCACATCCTGATTGTAAAGAAGATGTTTTTTCATTCAAATAGAACATATATAAGTAACCAAAAGTAAATTTAAAGAAGGTTATCTATCAAGTGGATGTAAATCGTCATTTTAATTAATATTAGAGCAATTATGCTTAAAATCGGATTCATTCTTATTTTATGCCTCTAATATTTATTGGGTAAATGAAAAAACATACAAAAAACATGTATATTCATATTGTAGTTAGTTCTGTCCATTCCCTCCAATAAAATGGCTAGGCATTAACTGACATTTAAAATAATATTATTTTATTATTTTCAGTATGGCACAGCATTCTGTACAACATAATATTTCAAATAAACCCATTGTTGTGTATTAGGTACGCCATCAAGAATCAAATCCAAAATAAGGTAAAATTAATATTTAATTCACAAATTTTAATAAATACGAAAATGTTAAATTCATTATTTACCCGGGATGTTACATCCTTCCACCCTTTTGAGAATTTTGTCTTCATAATTGTAAATTTTGTCTTGGAAACATCATCGAAAGTCCCACATTTGAAAAGGAGTCAATAAAAATATCACATTAATATAATGAAAAATAAATAAAAAGGTCAACCGAGAAAGCCCATACTATAATTCCATGTTGGAAAACATGGATTTGGAAGAGAAACAAACCATCAAGGTTTGATGGGGAGTGGTAGAAAGCATGATTAAGTGAAAGATAACCACTAGAAAATAACAATATTGTGATGGGTTAAACATTCACTGATTCCCCAGAAGGAAATATTAACAGGGAATGTTTTCTTAAGTTACTTTTCATAATGATGAGGAATTTATTTATGTTCATGAATAAGAACATAAGGAAACATACTTACTTTTCATGTAAACATTCATCCTTTACTATATTTCTACCACAGACTTATATTTTCTCCAAAAAATGAGTATTCAAGATGAATTTTTCACATTTAAAGCTCTATTATCATCTTTAAGAGAATCACATAATACAAACAAGATGAACTATATTTGTTTTCATTTCATTAGACATTATCCAAAACCAAAATTGACAGTATAAGATAAGATAATCCCAAAAAAGGATATTCTTTTAAAAAAAGAAACAGTACTCTTAATCTCCTAAATTTTTCAAGAAATAACCAAAGTTTAACAAAGACCATTAAATAAATAGCTGTCTTTAAAATTCTTCAAAGTAATCCATACTAAGATTGAAACCCAAATATCAGTATGTTTTAATCACATAGTCGATCAATATATATCTTAAAATTTATCTCCAAATAACATCAGTTACTCTTAAATTCTAATACTGAAATATAATTATACTAATCACATATTCACTATGATAGGTAAATAATTTTCATAAATAAACCCAATATTCATATGTATACAATAAAAACATAGATTCTTCCAAAAGAATCAACCATTACGGTACAAATGACATTCCATAGTATTATATTTCCCTTAATCATATAGTATTCCCAAAAGAGAGAATGTCTTCCAAAATAACCCTTTTACTTAATCTGTAAATTATTTTTTATACTATGTATGTCCATTTGATAAAAAATAAGATCCCAAATAAACATATTCTTGATCCATAAAGTCATTTAACTTAAAATAATAAGTCATACTAACCAGGGATTTCACGTAGGATAGTGGTAGGTGATGTGCCCTTGTCGCCCTTCTGTTGTAAGATATATCCTGGTGGCCTTTCTAGGCACGACGGGTCGTCACCTATCTTATGTGTTGTCCTTTTTATAAAACTAAAAAATATACCTAACATGTTTTAACCTCATCATTTTTTTATACCTTTCATTTTCATCCCAATACAATAAGACTTCATCATCTTATATATTGTCATTTGTTTATATCAACATGATAAAATAAAACTATTCCCAATAGAAAGAACATCATACCTTGATCATGTTGTACATGTGGTTTCCTAATAATTGTTTTCACATAGGTAGAAAGTCTATGCATTGATGAAATGATTTAGAGATCTTTAAAAATAAATTACATCCTTCATCCAAATACAACTTGTACAACTTGGTTCATATGGGAGTTCACAAAAAACAGTTTAGGAAAATAATCATGTATGGAATATAATTTCAAAACTTCTAATAAAATATGGTTTTTATAAAAAAGTCGGAACAAATTTGAGTGAAAAAATTCAATCAATTGTTCTTTTAAAATAACATATGAATGTGATGAGAGACTATATTTTAAAATAAAATATAAATAGGTTGCGTAAGGATCTCATTCTTCAGTACCTTTTTCAAAATCCTAATATGTTTCAAAATATTTTTATAAGGTAAAAAAATTTAATATTCCTTGACAATATTTACCTTTCATGAAAATATGAGAATATTTTGAAAATAGGAATTGATTAAAAAGAAACCATGATCTACGAGGATATTGAGGTATAGTGGATGTTTTTCATATCTCAAAAAACTGCATTCAACTGAGTTGTATTCTAGAAAATGTTCCACAATCATCTGAACATGACATTGAAATATTTATTGCAAGAATGTAATCAGGAAGAGATTTGAATTTCGTTTGATATCCTCTTCCTTCCATTTGTAGCCGACATTCCGTTATTTTCAAAAGTCATAGAACAAGGATTTAACTGAAATAATAGACATATGGACTAACCATGTGTTTAATGAAAATTCTCAATCCCTAAAGTTGTCTAAACCAACCTCAGATACCAACTATAAAGACCCGACCTTAAACATTACATAATCTTGAGGTATGTCGGGAATTGACATTATAGATCTTTTGATGTTTAGGGATTTAGATAATTAGTCCATATCTATTACATTACATTTCAATAATTATAAACTAGAGACTTCTACTAAGTATCCATTTTTTGATAAAATAAAAAACTCAAAAAAATGTCAAGTTACATGTTTTATACATCATGACTTTTCCTTGATCCCAGCCTTGACACTATTCATAATTATGTCCTATGAAAAACATTTCAAAAAAATTGATGAGAATTAAAATATCAGAAAGGGTTATAATGTAAGGAAAGGAATCATTAACCCATATATAATTACAAATAAATGAAACCATAATTTTCAATCCAAACATACCTCATGAAATCTTAATATTTATGAATAGCACATAGAAATAATAAATCATATGGTAAATTATGGCATAGAAAACATACATACATTGTAGATATCATAGATACAAAGGGGGTTATGTTGGAATAACCATCACAATATATTCCCCAAATCTCTTAGTAGAATCATTAAAGATTACCTCCATCACATTTCCCAATGAATTAGAGAGATATCTTGGGCTCACCCACCCTAGGATTATCATAGAACTGCCAGTATATGTAAACAATTCCCAATAACGATAACATATTCACAAAATTTAAAACAATCATAAAATAAAGACAACATTTACACATTGCAATCCCAATATATCATTTCAAGATATTTTCATAATCAATGCTTTATCAAACCATTTTCCAAATCATATAAAACATATAATAAAGGTATTTTTGAATCAAAGTTTCCCATAACACATTGAATATTTTAAAGGAATTTACATTTTAAAAAATTAATGTTCATATAAATAAATCCTTAAAACAATTTTTAAAACATGTACATTAATGAAAAATATATAGAAGACTAAATCTTTAAAACATTTAAAAGGATATTTTAGATAAATAGTTTCTAGCCAAATGAGAGATACTTGAATAATAATAATTGAGGAATAAAATTAATAAAATCATATAATATCATGACAATAGAGATATTAGTGATATAATACAACAACTTATAGTATATACAATATATAAATGTGAATTGGTGTATAAAAATATATAATTTTCAATGGAATGTAAATTGAGACATAGTCCCTTGCAAAGATCATATCCTTAGATTATTGAAAAATCAATGACATAATTATTTGTCACAAATAAAAATAAACACAATATAATTTTATATTATGTGTCAAATAGTAAAAGATCATTCACACATATTCATAACATGACATAATATATATGTAGATTTTTAGCCCAAATAATTGAAATTGGGTAAAGAAGTTCCATTACAAAAATTCGAGAACCTAACTGTGTCACTTTAAAACACTATAAATGAGTTGAAGAGAATAAATGGTATCTCATAACATTAAAAGAATATTTTTAGAAAAAAGGATATAGAATAACATATCCCAACACAAGAAGATGTATATTAAAAGACATAACAAATAATAAGTCTTTTAAAATGACGAGGGTGAAAGGTTCCTTTACCGATTTGGTAACTTAGGAAACACACAACCCATGAAAGAAGGATCATACAATATAGATGTAAATACCAATAAATTAAATTATATTACACAATTAGTAAAATCATGGGTAGTACATAAACCACACAAATGAAAATAGTGAAAAATATACCATGAATCTCATGGGAATAAAAAGTGAGATGAAAACCCCTTACCACGTTGTAATCAATCAAGTCGTAAGAACAAAAGATAATAAAAACCAATATAATCACAAAATACCATGAATATACTGAGAATCGTGATAATATAAATATATAAAATTTCATTAAACAATACACCACATTCAAGAAATACATGGAAAACAATGGAAATCTCATGAAACTAAAAGTGAGATAAGAAATCCCATAGCAGATGTCCGACATGACCCTTTCTCTCTTTATTCAACAGAATAATAATCTACAGTGAATTTATACATCCTTAAGAAACTTTTTCAAGATTAGTATTCCTTTTATATCACTTATTACAATTTTATAATCATTATTCAATCATTTATGTTAATAATGGTGGTTTTGCCGATATTTGGTACTTGAGACAAAAAGGAACTTCATATAAATACATGTTGTTCTTGTGGTCAAAATTATATAATCTCCAGAATGATATTCAATATTATGTTATAATATATATCAAATATATCCATTATTCTTATGTATTTATAATATTACATAACATTTGGTGACAATAAGTGAAATGCATCATTCCTGGAGAAGGTAAGTTGCATGTACGCATTAACACAACTTCCATTTCTATTTAATATTTAATGGAATGAAAACATAATGATAAAAAGGTATATTATAATTCAATTATAACATCATATGATATATATGTTACTTTATATAATTAAATCCATCCTATATATGCTCCATGTATGTCATGAATGAATCATTTCCCCGTGAGGGGGCGGTTGTCCGCACTTCCTCAAATGAAATTATAGTATTAACACATATTGGAAAGCCTAATGGTATGTTTGTAAATTAAAATTACATAAGAATAGATAAAAAATAAACATAATATATATCATATATATATATATATAGTAACATCATAATGGCTACCATGATAGGTGGTAGGAAAATATTCAACAATCATTATTTCGTGAGGCGGTAGTTCATTGTCCACAGAAACAGTATGTTATTTACCCATTAGATGGAGGTGTGTGTAAGTGTATTTTTAATCCTTCTCAAAACAAAAACCTTCTATTTATAACATAATGGGTTTTTATAATATAAAAGAATAAAAATATTTTATGGGTTTGGAGAAGTAAAATAAAATAGTAGAACTTAAGAGAAGATGCTACCTTTAAATCAGGTATCTATATTAGGATTGAACGAAAATGTTTAATTAAATAGCCTTTTACCTATGGGAAGGATTATAAAAGGAGGAAAGAGATGTAGGGAGATTAATTGGGCAGAGGATGGAAGATCCAATGGGCTTGAAATGTGTGAGGAATGGGTTATAAGTGAGAGATTTTTATAATGGGGAGGAGGGGCTCTTTAAGAATGTTTAAAAATATTATTTTATTATATAATGATTTTCAGTTTATAAAAGTCTAAAACTTATTAAAGACGAAGATAATATGACTCATTCTAAAAATTAAATAATAAAATAATAATTGGACAGGTTTTGTATATTATTTAATCTTTATTATCTTATTTATTTAAATCTTTCATTAATGATGTTAATACTGCATCATTATTTTGTCATTAATAATTTTATTTATATGATGTCTAAAAATTATAATGAAAAAAATACAATGATATTTTAAAGCATATTATATTTCCAATGAACATTTATAGTTTAAGAGATAACCTATACAACCCTAAGTAAAATATGATTTACTAAAAGATATATGTTTTTCATTTTTGTTTTTATATTAAAATAATTAATATAAAGTGTCATTATCACTCCCACGTTGCACCATGGGGTCCCAAAAACTACCCATGGATGCATGTGGTTAGAAATGTATAAACAAATAGTATTAAGACAAATTTTAGGGTAATTTTATTTTATTATAATAATATTTTTTACCATTATTACATGATTTACCCTCTAACCATGGTAAATAAAATATTTAATGAAGTAAATATTCAAAATGTCTAAAAAAAGTTATATAATTACACAATTTGGACCTCCTGATTCCAAATATGGAAACCATTTTTCTAAATTCAAAAAACTAAATTAGAATAATATAATTTTAAATTAATTCCCACGATCAACATAAAAAGCATGTTTTTTAAAAATAACCACTATCTAAAAATTGATAGTTGTTCGTGTGCAATTTCAATGTGAAATTACTTACAATGACCAAAATTGGATTAACTGGTAAACACATAATATAAAACACTTTAAAACCAATTAAAAATATAATCTATCCTTATAAATCAATTATATTAAAAGGTAGTTATGAATTAAAATACAGTAGTTTTCACTATTCATAAAAATTGAACTTTATCAGAAAAATTCAAAAAAAAATTATATAAAGTAAATTTATATATCCTGATTCTAAAGAAGAATTTTATTGTGACAAATAGAACATATAAAAGTGACCAAAACGAGATTTAATGAGGGTTCTCTATCAAAAGGAAGTAAATCGACTTCTTAATAAATATTAGAGTATTTAGGCTTAAAATCATATTCTTTATTATTTTAAGCCTCTAAAATTTATTTCATAAATATAATAAAATTTAAAAAAATTTATATTAATGTTATAGTTAGTTTTGTACATTGCTAACAATACAACTTCTATAAATTAACTATTTATTAAAATAATATTATATTATTAATTTTCAGTATGACTCATCATTGTGTGCAACATTATATTTCAATGAAACCCATTATTGCGTATCAGTTACTCCATCGAACATAGCATCCACTTTAAATTATAATTAATATTTAATTCAAAAAATTTAATAAATATAAAAATGTTATATTATTTATTTACTTGGGATTTTATATAAATTTTATAATCTTTGACCATTTATTGTACATACTAATCATGAGGGTTCCAATAGATTCCATTTTTTTTGAAACTATAGTGAGTTTTTTTACTAACATTAACCCCAAAAACCTATTCTTTTCCTTTACATATGTTCTTTTCTTTATTCCATGACACACTATTATGAATATAAATATTTTTTTAATGATCAATTTTTTCAAATAAAATTATTATTTATAAGGAAATATAAATGTTCTAATTCATTTTTCTTATTTATAATGAGAACGACATCATTCATGACATTAACAAGTGATTTTAAATTACTAATTTGATAAATGTTTTTTAATTTTACCTATAGAAATAGATTAATTTGTGGTTATCAATCATTTCTTTTCAATGTGAGTAGTATGTACTCAATTTTACCTATGAAGTCGGTTAAACTAATTGATGATTCTTTTATATTTTGGATTATTTACATATTCCTCATTATCAGTGTAAATTTTTATTCAATGTTTCCTATTATAATTTTTATTGGATCATCACCAGTTTAAATTGTTCTTATTTTAGTCGCATATTTACTCACATCATCAACATTCTATTATTTTGTTTGTATATCAACCACTTATAAATTATATAATTTAATATTATATAGAATATAAAAATATATCTTATTATATATTTTCCTCTTTAGTACAAAAGTTTCATGATTATTACATGACATTATATTTAAAAACTATAAAATTTAGGATTTAAAATATTTTTTTGAGAACTTTAGGTAATCATTTATAGTTATTATTCATTAATGTGAAATTTTATTCAGGAATTAACTAATTTTATAATTTATCATGAATTAATAATTTTCCACTGAATACTATAATATTTTTAGAAGAGGTTTTCAGGACATGGCACATTTAATATTGAGTATTCCCCTCTCAATGAAGAAGACACTTTGGATTATATCAGTTTATATCCACTTGAATAGATTTATTCTATTATTAATGAGAGATAAAACATTTTATCTTCAATTTATTTATATATTATTTACCATGAAGTAACACATTCTATGAATGAACATATTAATTGAATCCTAACCACCATAAAATTATTTTAATATATGTTTCAAACGATTTTTTACATTTTATATTATGTATATATTTTTGCATTATCCAACTGTATATCGTTCATTTTTCTTCTAATTTCATTTTTATATTTTCTAGAAAATATGATACAGTCCATAAAAACACTAATATCCCACATGAACATGCCACAATATATACATTTTTATTCATCAAAATTATTAAATGAAATACATCTCACTCTATATTCCTTCCGGTCTGATTTATCCACAAAAATCAGTATTTATTTAATTTAGATCATTTTATTTACACGTCTACTTAAGAACATAATGGTTTATCACCATCATTATATAGGAAAATTTCTAAGAAATATTCCCACAATAGTGAATGAGTGTTAACTACAACCAATAAACATGATATATTCAACAACTTAAAATGTGACCAATGTAATATTTAATGATTTTTTGTATATATTTATCTATAAAAAAGTTGGTTTTACCGAAACAAAGATTTACATGAAACATAGAACTAAAAATTTCCTCAATATACTTTTGTCAAAAAGTTATTAAATATTACTCTTATAATATAGTTGTTAAATTATCATGTATAAATATAGGAATGATAATTATGAAATATACATAGAAACATGATGAAATTGAATCATAAAATTGTAAAATTATTAAGTTGGATCCTTATTATAATAATGGATATGAGAAAGAATTAATAAGTTTTATCCTAGGTGAATAAAACATTAAACATTAAAAGGTACATTTTTAGTCAAATATTATACGGAAGATGTTCAAACATATACGAATCCCTATAAGATCCATGTCAGTTGAGTGATGACTAGATTATTCCACTATTATTCATTTGACACATAGATATTTTGAGGAGGTATTTAGGTCTTTTTCATATATATGTTTTCATGATGAAATAATGTATTATTATATATATATATATATATATTAAATTATTTTTCATTTTTATTTTTAAAAATTTTAATTTCAAAATAATATGAAAAGGTATTATTTAATATTAATTTGTTGATGAATATTTAATGATTTTATTTATCAACTTTAAAAATTACTTTCAACAGTATACAATGTTTAAAATATTTAACATATTGAAAAAATATATTTTTCAATATGAATTGTATTTTTACCCAAAGAAACAAAATTTATCACTAATGAATATTTAATTTAATATAGTTTATTGGTAGTATACATAATATACGAAACTAAAAATAATTTATTGATTTTTACAAGGAACAATAAAAGAATAAAAAAAATTTATCCATAAAAATATATTTTATATAATTTTTTTCATGTTTTCTATTTTTAAATTTAAAATAATTTATCTAAATTAATAAATTTAATGATAGAGTCAAGATTTATTATTTTTAATGATTATATCCTTAATTAAGTAATATGGTTAATTTATTCACTTATATAGAATAAAATGAAATTCAAATTTAGTATTTGAAAATTATATTTTGATAAAAAAATAATAAAATTCCTAATAAAATATTTTATATAATAAAATTTCCAATTTGAAACAATTAATTTCGATTTTGATCATACTTGGTCGTGATATTCTTGTGGTTAATTACTGTAATTTTTCATAAAAAATATCCTTTTATGAATAGTATAAAATTTTCTTTTTATCTATTCATCCTTTTATTTAATTATTTGAATAATAATATTTAAAAATAATAATTTATCAAATTCAAAATTTATATAAATATTTATATGATCATTGAAGGTAAATTGGATTGTTTTTCAAAAAACTATTTCTTATGGCACAAATTCAATACATTTTGATTATTATGAAATCATTAATGATGAAATATTTTTGTTAAATTTATATATTGAATATATTAATATATTATTTTATATAAATATAATATAATATATAATGGTAAAGATGATATATCATCATCTTGTGCTTGAAACATTTATTTCATAAAAATATATTTTCAATATGATCCTGTATTTATTTTTAAGTAAAATTCTACCACTTTTATGAATTTAAATTTATAAAACTGAATAAATATTTAGAATAAACACCATTTATATTATTAAATATATTGATCATTATTTTTAAATTATAAATATTAAAAATATTAAATATAAATTACCCTAGTTAATGTTAAACCACGTCTGTTCGGTGTTAATGCAAATTATAGCCGATTGTTTACAAATAAAACTTATAGAAAAGAATTTTACTTCCATATTTATAATTTTTGAATCTATCCTTTGAATATATATTCAAATTAATTCAATTTTCTTAGTATTGAATTTTTAGTTTTATATTCATTTTGAAAATTTCTAAGTGGTTTCCAAGAATGTCCCCTCCACCACTTATAAAATGTCACCCATCTCCAATCTTTTTCACACCTACTGTTACATTTATTTCAAAAAAACCCTAAAAATATATCCCTATAAAATACATATCCATGTTCTAAGGGATTGTTACTTTGATAAAAACTTATATTATAGTCCTAAATAAATAAATCCTAAGGATGATTCCTTAAGAGATGGTAATTATCTGAAATGAGTTCTTTTTTTACTCTTCTTGTAGAACATTTCTATCGGCATCAACAATTGAAATAAAAAAAATTATAATATAATATAAAATGAGATGTTATTATTATTCCTAAATAATATTTATCGATATCGTTCCACATCAAATGGGAAAAAATGTAATCACTTGTGCACATGTGTGACCTACCATCTTTATGAAGCGAGTCGATTCATTTTCCAAGACCATAATTTTGAATTGATTCCAAAAATATATATTTAAATAGAAAATACAATATTTTTAAAATTATTGTAATTTATTATATGTATAATAAATATCCCATTCATACGAAGTAGAACACCACTATCAAAACATGCATGAGATAACTGAAAAATAAACACCTAAAACAATAATAATAATAAAGGATTATTAATGAATAAGTGAGAATTTGTTATAGGAGAAAAATATAAGATATAATAAATAAATATTTGTTTTTCTATAAAATAATATCATTTTTATAACCATTATATATATATATTTATTGAACATTCAACTAATTGGAAGCGTGAGGTGAGAGATTTCATCTCAATTTCACTTCAATTGAGAATAATTTATTCATAAAAACATATTAACTATTATGTGGTGTATATAATCCACCATTAATTTGTTTAAAAACAATATATATTTAGTGGAGATAAATAATGTTTAATTTATATTTTATTATTTCCAGGGGTTTAAATTATTATTCTACCAAATATGAAGGTACATTTTAAATAGATCAATTATTTTGGATTTCCCTTTTTCAATTGAAGAAATAATCTGATAAATACATAATAAATGACATTTTATTATTTTATAATATTGATATTTAATGGGTTTCTATATTTTATTAAAAACATTCCCATCCCAAGCACTTTAAAGAATAAAATATATGTTAATAAAAAAATTATTTTTTATGATAAATTATAAATACATTTAATCATGTCCATTTTAATAAAACTTTGATTAAAAATTTTATTTTATTTAATAGAATCACTTATTAAATAAATTTTATGATATTAGTGAATTATTAAAATAGATTGAAATGTGTGTTTCTAAGGATTTTTAAATGGAATTTTTGAGAAAAAGGTGGAGTGCCTTTTTATCATACACAAGGATAATAGACGTTACTACCACCACAATTATTTTTAAAAAATTAAATTATTTACAATTTATTCAATGGTTATAAAAATAAAACATTTTAATTAATGAATATTTTAATATTTGACGTATATAAAAATTATATTTTAAAAGGACATTATTTTACTACAATATGCTTGTATTCCCAAAAAAATAAAGGTCTCCTCACATCTCGTGATTAATTTTGTGATTGTTAACTTCCACATGAGAAAATCACATTCTTATGATAAATTTTCAATGGAAATTAGATTTCCCATAAATATTAGTTTTAGTAAGTAGATTATTATTTCCCAAACCATATTTATTTTAAAAAATAATTTTTATTGAATTTTATTTTATTAACTATGAAAGTATGGATAAATACATATTCAATATTCAATATGGATATTTCCTTAAATAGGATATTGTAATTAACAAAATAAATCATTTTATATACGAGTAATTCTTTATAAATTCACTAACTATTGGTTCCCAAAATTATATATCTCCAAGATTCGTTTTAATGTCTACTGTCAAAAATATGTTGTCAAAATTAATTTTTTTTGACAGTGATATAAACTAAAATGAAACAATATCTTGATGGTGTGTATATCATGATGTCTATGAATACAAAATTAAATATTAATAATTTTTAAAATAGATAAATTATTTATTGTTATTACTGAATATGTTTCATTTATATTAAATATGTATTATTTTTTCATGTTATTGATTAAATTATATATGTGTTATGTAATTTACCTTTTCATATTGATTATTCATTATGTAATCAGGATAATCATGTTATTGAATATATGGAATGTGGATATAGTTATCTATCTTACCATATTGATTATACCATATTTATTAATGATATATTTCATTGTACCTATCCCTGACAAAGCATTTGTGCTCATACTTATACTGTTTATATTCCCTAGGTTATAATGAAGTACTATTTGAATGAGTTCAAGGATGTTTAATGTGTTATACTATTACATTTTATATTTTATCAAAAATGATAAATGGTTATTACATATGATTTTTGAAATCCTAAAATAATAATCTATTTTTACCTTGATGATTTGAACCCCTATATACAATCCACTATAAAAAAATAGACATCGTAATTGGGTTTCATGATTCAGTGATATTATTGATGCTATCCAAGAATGTTTAGTAGAAATTGTTGAAACTTATTTTGGAAAATATTTATATTGGAACATTAAAATATTATATACGTTGAAGATATGTTAAGTTTTTTGAATAATAACCATACATATATTTAATATTCAGATTATGTGGTTTTCCTATAAATAATTCTATGCCTACATACTACAAATAGAAACAATTTTGTAATAGTTATAAAAAGGGGTGATAAATCCAAAAACGTGTAGTTTTTTTAACTAGATCATTACCTAGTACATAAACATATTATATACTAAACACCTGTTTTTAAAGTATATGGGGTTATGATCAATATAATTAACACTTTCATTAAAAACTTATATTATTTTTAAAAAAATAAATATATCCCCAAAGGATCCATGTTTCAGATTCTAAGATTAAATATATTTAAATTTTTTATTTATATTAATTGATACATTATGTTTGGAAATATTTATTATGATTGAATATTCATAATTTAGTGAGCTATTCTAGTACATTTAATTATTTACAAATGGTGATGGGATGAAAAAAAGGTTATGAATACTTATGGATAACGTAGTGATTTTCTTGAAGATCAATCCAAAATATTTGGTATTATAACTAAGAAGATCAATTAAATATTGGAGTAGCATAATTCGGTAATGAAAATTAACATTTCATGAATTGAAAAACTTTTATTCAAAATCATTATTCTCTTATATTTTTTCTCTTTATGAGACAAAAGCCCTAATCATTTAGTTTGAATTTTAATCTAGTTGTCAGTGAGAAATGTATTAACTCCATTGAAATTATATTAGTGGTATTAGGATAGGATGAAATGTAGATTGTTATACTATTAGTATTTTTTATCAAAGGAAATAATGTCCAATGGTGGACATTGAGAGAAAATAAAAATGAGAATGAATAAATTGAACTCATGGAATTGAGATATTTTAATACATTCCTCCTCGATGAATATATCCTTCATAAGAAATAATATTAAATTAATATAAAGATACATAGGTTACAATAAAAGTAATAATATTTTGTTGTGAAATATAAGGATACCATTATAATACCATCAAACTTGGATAAATATTACATACATATTGTGTAAGAAAATAATGAACATTTTGTTTATGGGATAATGTCAAGACTCCAACGGTCTCTGGTTCTATAACGTTTTCATCATATTAATAAGTAATTTTATATTCTATAAATAATATAGTTTTTTATAGATCCAATATTTCTAGTGGTGGTCAATAGAAAAAGGGTTGTTTTAAACTATATGATAAATATAACACATAAATAAAGAAGATGAAAATGAACCAATTTCTATAATATGAAAATTATGGGATGAAGCATCCTGTGAAATATTTGAGGGGATGCAATTTTTTTCAAGTGTAGTTGTAATAGTCATATAGATAATTAATTAAAGCGGATGAAAATATAAATGATATCCATTTCATATAATTTAATAAAATGTGGCATTATTATTACAAGTTTCATAAGCATTTGTGGAACATACTACAGTAGGGGATAATTGGAGAAGGGTAATATTATGTTATCACCACAACTAAGGTGGAATTTCCATCATATGTGGAGAAAGATAAATTATTTATTTCCCCATTTTGAGAAATGATTTATCTAAATTATTATATTCGTACTCCTTTATATCATCCATGCTCCCAAAAAGAAATTGTATTACACTACCATCATAAGAAGGGTGTTTTCAGTCAATAGTCTTAGTGAAAATCTCACTCTAATAAGGATATATCAAATTGTTTTAACTATAAAACTAAAACATTCTATATTCATAGAATAATCGATCATACATATGTTCAATTTTTATATTATCATTGTTATGGACTAGATTTTAAAATATCTCAAAAATAATAATTAGAAGTAGAATGAAATTTGGATTCGTAATTATGATGTAGAATTATGTGTCCTTAGAGTTGAGACATCATAATATGATTCATGTCTATATCCACCCCCAAAAATAATTCTTTGTTATATTATTAATAAAGAATAAAAAAAATCTATATCTGGAAATGGTAATATTAATATTGACTAAGTACATATTTTTTTGATAATAAATAAATGCCTTTCATGAAGAATTACATAGAGATCCTACAAAGCATGATTTTGAGTTTTCTATTGATTTAATACCTGGTTAATGTTATATATCATTAACTTGTTCTAAAATAGACACCGTATAATTTGTATAGTTGAAAAAAAACTAGAGGACCTTTATGATTAGGAATTTAAAGAACCTAGTCTTTCACCTTGGTGAGCCCAATTTATCTTCATTAAGAATAAAGATTTATCCATGAGGTAGTGAATTTATTATAAAGAAATCAATGATATTAAGATAAAGAATAAGTATTATCTACCACACATTGATGAACAATTAGATCAACATCAGGGAGATAATTTTTTTCAAAGCTTTATCCTTGTTCTTGGAATCATAAATTTCATGTAATGATGGAATAAATTCAAAATATATTTATTCCAATGAGCTATAGATATAAAAAATTTACTGAAATTTAATTTTTATTGACTGATGCTCCATAAATTTTTATAGATATAATGAATATTGTATTCATTGAATACAATAATAATTTCATAGAGGAAATTATTGATGGTATATTGGAATTTATATGAGTTATGATGACCGTAAGAATCACTTAATGATTATTATTGGGACTCTTACACGAATAGAATTATATGGTATATTTAATAAATAATATTTCTTCTATAAATATTTTTTCCTTGTGATATTATTTTGAAGAATGGGATTTCAATTGATCATATTAAGAAAAATATTGTCAAAGAATGACCAATATGAAACAAAATAATTAATGTATGTATTTTCATTGGATTGAATGTTTATTATTGACAATGTTTTTATAATTTATCTTATCAGAAAACCTATTAATGTAACTTACATGTAATGGTTTTATGTTTATATTCACAATGTAATGTGAATTTTTTTTTGAAGAATAGAATAAAATATTTTACAATTCTCTAGTTGTGACTATAACATATTGAAATGAGGGATTTATAATATATATTCATACATTGAATAAGGAAAATGGTTGTATTATTATAAAAAATTAAAGAATATTGCAAATGCATTAAGGTAGTTAAAGTCAAATGAACAGAAATGTCAATCCCATGATCTTGATTTTACACTATACATATTTTCTATGAAGATATTGATACATTATCATTAAAGTGAAATATTTGAGATATACATGGTTAATAAGATCCTAAAACATATTTTCTAAAAAATTGATATCATACGAGGAAAAGAAAATGGCATGAACTACACAAGGATTGTGACTTCTCAATACAATGTCCATAGGAAAAGTAGATAATGTAGATGCTTCATTGAATATGAATGATCCTAGATTTATTACCCAAATAGAGATTGTAGGGATCATATTTTCATGGATTTAGAAAAATAGATATGATAATTATTACGGATGGGGAGACATCACCCTCTTTTCAATTGATTTTGGAAAATATTTATTGGACAAGATAAAATCATACCTACCTAATGATGATAAATTTTAAATAAAGAAGTTACGAAAAATGATGTTAAGGATGTAGAAGTAATGTTTTTTTATGGAGTCATAAAATTCAGAATTAAAATATGTTTTTTATATAAACCTAAGCTAAATAGATAATTTTTAGATGTTTAGCATATATTGAATGTAATTATATAGCCCTATAGCATGAAGATGTATAGATATTTGAGGATTTTTTTGTGGGATAACATAAAGGGGAAAATTTCTAATTCTGAATCTAAATACTTGGTTTTCCAATAGTTTTAAACTATGATACAATATCTTATAGGTTTTATGAAATCTTTTTATATTCTTATGCTGAAGTGGGAAAAAATATTGTAGACATTTTCTAATGACATTCCGGAATAATTGAATGATTTATTCAATATGGGTAATTTTTTATCATCTAACTAAATCATCATATATGATAACTAGAATAGAATATTAACTAGTCAAGACTCTCCCAATGATCGATATTAAGTATTTTTTATGACATCATGGACCTCCTCGTTTAATTGGGTGATGATGTGGTTGATGTTTTATAACTTGATTATAGAAGTGTCTTTTAATGAATCTTGAAACTGAAACTCATTTGAGTAACGCATAACATCCTCAATGTAATGTATAGTTGAAATGATTTATTCAAAAATTGTAATACTTGTTGAGGTCGATATCTTATAAAATTTGTTGTATTGGAGAAAATTACTTACATGTGGTAGAGTTTTCATATAACAATTGTCTCCAATCTTGTATTCAAATGGAACCAAACAAATAATTATATTGAAAGAGATGAAATTATAAAACATATTATAATTATGTTATTGAATTCCAAATTGTTTGAAATTATCTAGTCTAGGATAAGAGGATAACTTTAATGGCTAATAAATATTATATTAAAGTAACCCAAGGTAGGAAAATTAGTTATGTTCATAATTGAAATAATGATTCATAATTTCAAGTGTTATATCCTATTTTCATAAATTTATCTCTATGGAAATGTGTTATAAGTTTTAGTTAGAAAGAAAAAAATGGTCCCCCATTCACTAAACCTTTTTAAAATTTTGTAATGAATTGGTTTTTTCGAATACTATTTGTAAATTACATTGAGCCATTTAATGGTAATTTATTTTCTATATATCAATATTATGGTTTTAAATTCCAGAACCAACACAAGTTTTCACATTATTATAAATAGAATTGGAATTCCATATATGTTTTTAGGAAGATCATATCCATATTCATGATACATGAGATAAATTATTTTGGAATAAAAATACGAAATTAGTAATTTAATATTCATGATATTAGAAGATGTTGTGGATGAACAAGTTTTTTCTCCCATTTCTACTGAAGAATATGAAAATAAAATCATGTTGTGATGTTTATGGATTACACTCAATGATGATAAATATACCTAGATTGATAAAGAGGAGCTATAATTTTTTGGTGGATTCAATGGTGGGAAGATTAATATAGTAGAGTACATATAGTCCTAGTAAAAGAAGGACTTACTATTCAAAGATGTTATAATGGATGAACTAGACACCCAGGTAAATATTATCTCTTGGAAATTATATAGGGATTCTATTCTGGGTATTCTTAGTATGTACTTTAATGACACTATTATTTAACTTTATGGTTGAACTCAGGTTTTTTTACTTTTCACCTAAAAGAGTTCGGGAAATAAAAATTTAATTTTAATCATTTATGAAATTATATGCGTGGGAAGAAACATTGGAAAAATGGGATGTCATGAATACGAATAAAGCCCATTTTCTTAAAGGAATTACCGATTAAAATTTTTTGGATGAAATTTTAATAGGAACAATTTAAAACAAAACCTGAGCTTCAAATATTTAATGTAGAATTTTATTTTGATAAAAAAAATTATACAATAAATATTTTAATATTTCATGGATCATTAAATGTAATTTTATTACAGAAATATCCATTTTTAACATACTCAATCAAAATAATCCTTGATGTAATCGGTGAATGTTTTTATAAAAAATAGAATCTAAAAATAATTGGAAATTTAGTATTTATCATTTCAAAATTTAATTTATAATAATATATTAACATAATTTTAATCAAAATTTTGTTAACAGTATATGTTATACAAATATTAATAAGAACATCTTAATGTAAAATAATCATTTTTCAGAAAATAGTTCATTTCATTCAAAAAAAATATTTTTGTTCAAAATGGAATAATTTTACCCATTTAAATAGAATAAAATAATTTTAAATTATTAATGATTTAAATGATTTTATTGTACTATATATATAAATATATAAATTGAATAAAATATAATTGTGATAAATAGTATTATAGTATATCATCCTATTACTATTTTCATGTATTCCAAAATATCTCTTTCTATCATTTGGATGGGTTTCGTTTGAGGGTTCATTGATTGAAAATTAAGAAATTTGGAATAGAATATGGGTTATTCATAGTTGGCATATGCATTACCCCAACCATGTGCACAAAGAGTAAAAACTATGAAAACCAAGATAGTGAGGGTTTTTACAATTATAATACAATTTGAAAAATTGTGTTCCCAAGCTAAATAAAATGTGAAACCCTACAATAGAGGGCACACACTTATGGGACAAATTTTTTTCTTATAATGGGGCCCCGCCAAGATAATTTTGTGTATGATATTTTATTAATATGAGAATTATTTTTTTAATCCCAAAACCATTCGTTTAATTTTTGAAACTTCATATTTGAACCTATTATGTTTTCTTCTTCATTGGAGGCTCCCAATAGATTATATTTTTCCTCTCCTCGTCCCTCCATATGTGAAATGAATCTAGGATAATGATGTTCGATCTCTATTAAGAATGTTTTCTCTTCCAATTATCTTTATACTTCTCTCTATACTCTCCACCCCATGGTTTTATAGATCTATATGTTGATGTAGTATTTAATCCCTATTTTCTATACCATGAATCTCATTTCTGTTCCCATATCCACATTTAGAATTTTTATTATTTTATTTTTCTGTTTAAGGTTTTTTGTTTTGAGATCCCATGATCTTGATTATGCTGATGCCGTTTATGGTGTCCAAATTGATTAACCCATTGTTTTTTTCATTCAAAATAAATTGTTTAATTCAAATTTAATTGATTTAAATTGGTTTATTAAAAGTCCAATTCTATTGAATTATGGATTCGAAATTGGATTTGGAATAAAGGTGAAAAAACCACCCATTTTTGTAATGTCTCGGAAATTCCGTACAAATTTTTTAATTATATGGAATTATTTTGAGACTGAAAAATATTACGGTGTGTGATTATGAGGCCTAGAGTGCCGATAATGATCCGTTGAAAAAGTGTTATGCTTAAAATAGTGTTTGTTAAATGTTTTCTTGAAAATTTTGAATGACTCATAAATGAGACCCCGAATCAGAAATCAGAGGGCACTGCAACATTGAGGATGGATGGGTTACCCTATGCGAAACTTAATTTTATTCAGCGCAAGACTCCAATGAGAAAACCAGAAAATAGAATAACTATAAAAAAATAATAAAATAAAAACATTTTTATTTTCAAATTCTTATAACTCACGAACGGTGACTCTGATTCTAAATAGAAGGTCGTCGCTAAGATCGTGAGGGTATTCTTTCTTTAGGTGGATACTAACATTGGTCAGAACATGTCAAATATGTAAGTTAGTTTTTGGCCATAAATAAAATAATTAAGAAACAATTATTTTTTTATTAAAATCCATAACATTTAAATGGTAACTCGGATTGAAAATCTAATAGTATCTTTGAGTAGGATGGGACGTTTTTCCTTTTGGTAGAGCCTGACCATGACAAGCACGAGTCAAGGGTGACTGTTAATAATTTTCTAAACTTTTTTTTTCAGGTACGTTTAGTAAATGCTCGAGTGGAATTTTATATCATTTGACTGATTGCTCAGAACAAATATCTGAGAGAACCTTTGAATCTACAATGTCGAGATTCACTTAATATAGGCTTCACATCGACCGCTATTTTTCGGGAGAAGAAGATATTTTTTGGACCTTTTTGAAGAATAATAAAATAATAAAATTATTGAGAATTTACCTTTTTTTCTCCAGTGGATGAGTCGAGTTGGATGGACTAATGCCATGTCAAGTCATTATGTGGATTGTCTCACTAATTTAATTACCGTACTATTTAGAATTAAATGAGTTTCATTAATTACTCATTTAATGAACCTCATTAATTTTTCATGCAGGAAACACTCTTTCTCCACTTCTATTTATATGGAGCTCGGGTAGTGGTGTTTGAACGACTATACCAAGTGACGAAGCTCTAGAAAAGTACCGTGATTCCAACCACATAGAGGATGAGACCAATTTTAGTGAGCGGTGGTGAATGCCACCAAATCACAATCTAATGACAAAGATGAAGTAGGTTCCATCAATATTCATTAGTGAATGTCACTTCCTGGAAGGGGGTTTATTTTGAAGTTGTCTTTGGTGAATTAAATACACTCCTGCTTGCTATCACATTAACATGGAAAGGCATGGGCCAAATGAACCAGTCTTGGACCCTCTCCTGCTTTTCTCATGCTCCATTCAGCAAGGAATGTTTCCTTAGATTGATGGAAATGTGAATTAGCAGGTCACACTATGACGACAGAAGTGCGGGAGAAAAATAGCCATAGACAACACTAAGAACGGACACCAGAGCACGTCCGGTGACTTGCTGAAGAATACATCGGTGCGCCATGTTGGTGGAGGCCAGTGGTGGCTGGAGGAGACCCGTGGAAACCAGCCATGGGAAGTGGAATGCAGCACATGACGACATGCCACAGTGGCCAAAGGTGGCCTGCCTGAGCCGACCGCGCGGGTCATGGGCGGCACCCGCATGATCCTTTAGTCGCTGCAACCGTGGCCAGCTTCCTGTGGAAGGAGGGTGCGACATGACCCACATCCCACCGCATTCGTGAAACCTGGTCATCCAAATGGCCAACCGTTAAATGTGGTGGGGTGCCCCCCCCCCCTTGGTTGGGAAAAACAGCCATGCAGCCACAGGGCTAGAAGAGAAGGTGTTATCCCTCCTGGAAGGGTGGTCCGGACAAAGGCCGACTGAGCAGGCCAGATCCCCACAGTGGGTCGTGTAGGTCCTGCTGCCCAAATGGCCAGACATGACTCACGGCCCAGTAGGCCAGCACTGGTGGGTCGAGCCCCACTCGGTGGGTCAGGCCAACCACAAGCCAGGTCTGCGATCAAAACTAGGATGACCCCCGACAGGTCGGACCCTGTGAACCAGGATAACCCTTAACGGACCGGACCTGGAAGGGGTTAGGTAGACCTTGGGACCCTTTTCATCGGGATGGTCATACCGATTCAGACCGGGCCCAGACCCAACCGGTCCACGAATAAAGAAACACATGTAACTGACAGAACAAGAGTCTGTTTGACACACCGTCAGTGGCATTGGCACACCGTTTAGGAAGCATTCTTTCGGGAATATTTCATCAGGTCTGTCCGAGCTAGGCCAAACTGAGGAGCGATCACCCCCGTTTAACAGAAAGGGATGTAACTAACAAACTGTGCGTCTGAATGACCAACCTTCTATGGAATGGGGATCCTTAAGACAAAGAGGTACTTTGGAGATACTATATTGGAATTTTGATGGATTTTGACAAGAATACTAGGTTGTATCTGACCTGAATCCAACTAGGCCATTTTTTACAAAAGTACCCATATCTCACATATCGGGCATCCAAACAACGTGCAGTCTGTCACCTTGCGACCCCTATGACAGGGTAGTTCCTTGGGTAGTCTCTTTTTGTGAAATCCTACCTATTGAAATATGACCGATGACATGAGGATCGATACTTCTAGAATCAGGTATGTTATGAACGGGAATCCAGGGGCTGGTTGTCACATTCATAGTGACCCTGTATAGATCAACATCATAGAGACCCTATGTGGGTTGACATCATACTGGCCTGAAATGGACCAGCCCTAGAGTCGCCCGTCGTGGATCATCTTCATATCGAACTAGTGTGGATCAACAACATAGCAATGTTGTGAGGATCATCATCCTAGTGACCCTCTGTGGATCACCATCATAGTGACCCTATGTTGATCAGCATCATAGTGACCCTGTATGGATCAACATCATAGCGACCCTCTATGGATCATCATCATAGCGACCCTGTGTGGATCTCCATCATAGCACCATGATGAGGACCATCTTTAAAGTAGTTCGTAATGGATAAACTACATAGCTACCCTGTGTGCATCAACATCTTATTTCCTATTTCATGGATTTGTTTACCGGGTGTGAGATGACTATATTTTTGTGCTTGTGATTGAGGTATTTCATTGTGGTTTATTATTTTTGGAACTATTGGAGACCTTAAGGGGTCTCGAGGTCCCTACTGAGTATTGTTATACTGACCCCATCACGGGCTGCACCCGCATCTAGTTGTTTCATGGAAAGTTGATGATTAGCATGGTTGATACTTGAGGGAGCGTAGACCCGGCGGTACAAAATGGAGACGGGCTAATGTGGAGTGATGTGGAGATGATATATACCTACCCTTCATTTAGGATCCTTAGTGGATGATCCCAGAGCTATTTTATCTTTTATGTTGTACTTGTACTATCCAGTTGGGATTATATTGTAACCCCTTTATTTTCCATACACTTTTTTACTACAGTAGTTTACTTCGTGGTTGCTTCTTGTTGTGTTCTTCATTTGTGTGTTTGTACAGGTTTAAAGAAAATACATTCTCGTTTTTGGGATATTTCATTTTTTATAGTCGTCAGCCCCTGGATAGAGGAGGGTGAGCATGGGGTAGTCACCACACGAGCCCTGGGGGATGGTTTGTGACAATTTCCATTTATTTTGTAGTTTTTTTGAATAGATGGAAATTTTTTATATTTAATTGAGGAGGTAAATTGTCATTTATAAATTGTGAAACTAATATGTGGAATGAATTTTAACGTTTCTTATGATGAAAACAAAATTAATATTTATTGTATAGAAACCCAAGAGTATTATCATGGAAAATGATTGATTTGATAAAAAGCATGTGTTTTGGGTTTTATATAGAAATTTTCATATTGAAATGTTAAATTGGTCGAATTCTATATTGTACAGTTTAGAAATAATTTTCACATTATTTAAGGCTGTTAGATTAAATGAAACTCTAGGTAGTTAGTGAGTTATTAGGATAACATTTTTTGATGCTTTACAACTTATACAAAACCTAGTGTAGTAGGTTATAACCACAATGGGATAGTGTTGACTCCTCTTTGACCTGTGTCTAAGGGATGTGTGTATATACATATTTATATGATTTACCATTGAGTGTGTGGAGAACTTGTAGCCAGGAACTATTATTCCTCTTGGGAGATGGCCATGTTTCTCGCTATCTATATTTTAAATATATTATATTTTTTTGTGACCTATTTTACACATTCAATATGAATTATAAATAATATTATTATATAAAAAATTAATTAATAAATATAATTAAAGTATTTACATCATTTTAAAAGAAAACAATGACTTCTTTTAAAAATATTTTAAAATACCGTTACTATTTATTTAAAATTCAAAGCACTATTTTTTAAATTAATCATAGCTTCATATTATAGAATAATTCTTTAATACCCTTTTGTGATTTTATCTCACACCATACTTATGAATTTTGGTGTTTTTAGTTTATCTATTTGATTGTTCGACTAAGGAAAAATAACCACTTAGTGGTTGTTTTAATTGTTGATCCTTAGGATTGGAGAGTTTTGTTTGTTGGGATGTGGGGAGTTTTCAGGTTTATTCATGTAATTTGGGGTTTCAAATTGTGTTTTATACGTGTTTGACTTATGGAACATTTCCCCCAATGGAATTTTTCTTTTCTTTATACTAACCATTTTATATTCCTTACGTTGTGTTTATTGATAAAAATTCCCAGATTCATATTTCATGATGATAGGTGATAGTCACTAACACATGGGGATTGAGAATACCCATTTGGATATGTTGGGGTAGGCTTGGTTATCATGAAACTTGGGTATCTAATCTACGTAGTGATATATAGTTGATATAGGATCATCATATTCATGAATTATTCCTTTTGTGAAAACTATATTAATAAAAAATTGCATTATTTTATTATATAGAATGATAACACTTGTACGGATTTAATTTGATATAATTGATTCCATATTTGGAATAAAAAAATTATATATTGTAACAAGTTTAACATATGTTATCATAATTAATAGTAAAAATAGTAAAATTAATTACCAAGATTTTGTTTAAAAAGGGTTAACATGAGGGGTTAAACCAAATGATTACTGTATATTTTCCAATTCAACTTTTCAATATATTATTATCATGAAATATTTCGAGTTTGTCTATAATCCTTAAAATATATGGTCATTTTTAAGAATGTTTCATGGTAGCAAATTTATCACATTGTATTCTCTTTATAAATTTCTATATTTATTCCAAAAAAGGTCCCCTCTTGAATTTATAAAGTAGAACCTCCTCCCACCACTTATTCACACCAATAATAAAATTTATATCAACTATTATATACTATAAGTATATATGTAAAAATATTGTCCACATTATATAGGTGTTTTTATTCCTAGAGTATCAATCCTACGGTCTTTAATAGGATATATAAATGAGGCTTCAATATGTGAAGGTAATCATCTTCTATCAGAACATCATTTTTAGACTTTATTTACCACCTTTAATCATGTATTTATAATTTCAGTAAAAAACTCTAGTTTCTCCCAAATATTGAGATCTTATTATATTGATGGCATAATATCGACCAATATTATTCTTCATCAAATGGGAATTAATGAACTCACTTAGTCGTACAGATGACACACCCTCTCCACAATGTGATGAAAATAATTTTCTACGTCCACCATTCATGAATGAATCTAAAAGTATATCAAATTAATTAATGATATATTTATAAAAATAATATCATCTTTGATATTATGGGTCTATATCCTATATACGTGAAGTCAAATAACCTTGAGGAAGCATGAATGATAATACAAGGAATGTAACAATAGAAATTATAATAATAATTAATGTTTGTTACTAATTGTTTGATAATATGTTTTAATAAGATCATGTATGATATTATAAATTTGAATATGGTTCTTGTATAAATTAATGACACTTTAAACCCAATATTTAGAAGGTTTGATCATATTAAGACAAATTGAATATGAGGTAATGGATTTCATCTTAACACTGATCCCATTGCGACAGATTTTTTAAAATGTACCTATTCACATTAATGTGACTTATAACCTACCATTTTATATTTAATATAAAAAACAATTTTTTAATTAGGTGTATTTTTCAACTATAATTTATTATTTCTTGTTGTTTTAATTAAAATGTTATAAAATAAGTGTGAAATTATATTAAATCATAATTATTAATGATTGTACCTATTTTAATTAAAGGAAGATTCAAATACATACTTCTTACAATCCATTAACTTATATTATCATTTGGATATTTAAGTTGTGTATATATTTCATTTCCTATTTTTTATTGTTACATGAATCAATTAAATAAGTGTTTAAATGTATGTCTAATTATATCCTGTTTTTATTTAAATATATTTCACCTCTAAGTCCATGTTTCTCTAAATTATATCTAAAAAGTATATTTACATTATAAAATGATTTATTCACAATATTTTATGTTATTCAAGAATTTTAAAATGTAATTCAAATTAATATTTCTATTTTTTTCTAAATAAATGTTTTTTACAAAAAATCATAATGAATTTTTGTTATTGTACATGATGACATCAAACATCACCGAATCTATAACCATTTTATGAAATTTAATTTCATATACATGTTCTCTTTGGTTTTATAATGAAACTAATTTCCGAGCACTTATTTTCAAATTTAGCCACCATTAATTTTATTTCCCCAATGGATTTTATTTTTTCACAAAAAAGTATTTATTTTTAATGAACTAATTTTTATATATCATTGGAAATTAAGTTTTTTTTTAAATGACACAAATTTTTGAATCATTGATATTATTATTTATTAATCAATATATAATTTTACATGAATCATTTAATTAAAAAATTATTTGATTATTTCTGGAAATAATAATAAATTCATTTTATTTACACAATATGAATTTTCATTGATATTAAATAAAAATCTTGAATGAAGTTGATAATGAAATATATGAAGAATGTTATGGAAATATAGTGGATAGTGGAACCGTTAATCACATATCCCCAAAATGAATCTATAAATGTCATGAGAATAATTATTTGGTCAAATTAATTAGTTATTTACCAATAGTTTTAAAAAAACATAGAACCTGTACTTGATGGTATATATATCATGATTCCTAAGATAATGATTTATAATATAAATAATTTTCATCATTGAAAATTAATTTTCTATTTTCCATGAGATTCCATCCGTTATATTATAAATGAATTAATTTTTTGATAATGTTATTGATTTAATGGATTTTGTGTTCTGTTATTTACCGCTCCCTATTGATTATCCATTCTATAATCATGATCGTCAATTTACTGATTAATTTTTTTTTGTTATTTTCCTTTCCTATTGATTTGAACTTATCTATTCACGATAGTCAAGTAATTGATTAAATGGAATATATTTTCAGTTATTTACATTTCCATATTTATTATAGTAAATTTATTCATGAAATATTGTTAATCAGCAAAACCATCACTATCAAATTAAAGACACTATTATTTCCATTCCACATGGTATGAAAAATATATATTTTAATGAGGCCGGTGATGCAAAATTTGTTCCACTATATTGTTTTATATTTTATGACCAATGTAAAATAGATATCATGTGTGTAACTGGTTCTAAAAACTACTAAATTGATCATTTCTTCAGGATTTGAACACTTATATCTATGATAATTTAATAAAGTATAAACTGACTTTGGGGTATTGATGTCCTAGTTTTTACACATATATATAAATTAAAAAGGGATTGATTAGTCTTCATAATAAATTCCAAATCATGTTAATGGTCGTAAAACAATGGGTAAAACCCTAAATTATCATACAATATTTTCATTAAATGATTGAATGGGTGCTTGACTATCCTCAAATCATTTTTTCCACATTAAATTTCAAATATTGATCTACATTTGAGGACAATTTATTTATTCTTATATGATTATTTTTTTATATAAAATATTTTAAATCTATTACTTATAAAAGCTCCCCTCCACCATCCAATAAATTTAACTCAAAATAAATTAATTCAACCATTTTAATGGACACAATTTCATTCCTCATAATCCCAAAGAAATTTTTGTAACTTTTTTACCCTGATTGTTTTAATATTCCATCATAACCAAGGCATTTTACCTATGTTGATGCATTTTCTAATTTTTATGTATAACTCCATATCAATATTTTTCATGATATTTTAATTAAATTCTTGAAAATAATTATGTATCTCTTTAATAACATTTAAATAATTTCATTATTCATTTATAGAAATGATATTATAATAAATTAACATAATAATAATACTCATCCCCTGATTGCATGGTGTTCTTGTTGAGTTTGGTTTAACCACCCATAGAAACAATTATATAAATTATTTTTATATTTGGTTATGGATGAAAAATTACTTGTATTACGAGGAAATAAAAATTAATTTTTTTTGTTTTTTGTTTCATTAAAATTAATATTAATAATTAACGCATAGTTAACATAACATCTTTTATTTTTCAAAATATACTGAAAATTTTAATTATTAATTTTATCGTTGAGAATCCTTATGGAAAATAAAAGGGAGTCAATCATGAACTATGTAAATATATATTGCATGTATGTTCTACCAATTTATTATATTATATTTTCTGAACTCACAAGCATCGTTAAATAACCAAAATCATGATTGTTAAATAAACAAGGAATGATAAAAAATAGTAACACAAGTAATCAATATAAAAAAATGTAAAACATTATTTCAAATTAATATCAATTATTTTTTTAAAAAGGTATTATATATGACGAATTATTTTAATTAAATTATCATTCATACAATAATTATTATAAATTAAATTAACTTATCGATGGGCAACAAAAAATTAATGGCGAGGGTTTTATTGACTAAATTTCAATTTAATTTAAATATATGTTATCACCCATGACTAAACTATTCTGTGGTATTTTTTCAAAATTTTTCATCTCAATATAGTAACCACCCCTTATAAATTCTTAACATTCATCACTAAGTCACTGGCTTCTTCCTTAATTTAATTCAATCTTTATAAAAAATTTATATTGATATAAATAATTCATAACCTTTTTAAAATAAATTTTTCATTCTCTATTATCTCTATTTTCCCCAAGAAAATTATTTTATTAGTATAAAATCATAATATATTTTATCTTATATTATTTTCATATATCAATTTATATATTTATGAAAGTGATATTTTATACAATTTTTTGATTTTATTTTTCTTTATAAAATCATCAAAATAATGACAATGAATTTATTTCTAAATTGGAATACATTTATCTACTTCTAAAAATGTAAATATATAAACATTATTTTAATAGTGTCCTATTATTAGAAAAATTATTTTAATGATGTTTTTATATTTCGTTTTTTACTTTATTGAAAAATATTTTTAGATTCTATTTGTAACTATGACCATTTTATGAAATGAAAAAAATGATTTATTTGTTTAATTCTATTTTGGTAGCCTCACTTTCTTAGAATGTTATATCATCTGATTTAAAATACAATATTAATATATAATTAATTTATTATATAATTTATTTGGGGTATTTAATTTCTGTTTCAAAACTCCAACTCATACATTCTTGGTATATAATACAATAAACAATTAAAAAGAAAAACATTTTATCTTTATGCGGTTTTCTTAATATTTTGTATTATTTATCTAATAAGAAATAAAAATATATTCATTAATATTAATTTTAAGGAGGGTCCATTATAAACATAAATTTCATAAATTTAAACAAATTATGTTTTGAGATAATGATGTTATCTCTAGGAATTATTTTGTTTTCATACAACTTTATGTGGTGACATTATTTTGGTAATTTCACAACATAATTCATAGAAATTGTAATATTATTTCAAAACATGATGCATGGGAATGATATGGTTTTCTCAAAAGTTTATGATTTCCTATATATATTATTGTTCTATATTTGTATGTCATTCCTCATTCATATTAAATGCTTCTTTGGTTTATGATTATAGTATGTTTTTTTTTGGTCAAAAGAGTATATATTAAATTATTATTTTATAGGAATGTGCTCTTATTACATTATATAGAATTTTTTTTGTTTATTATAATTATAAATTATGAACCTTTGATTCTATTAACAAATAATCCTACCATTATCATGCATTCTCAAAATATTACGATGTAACACATTATGACATATTGATATGTTCTCACTTACCATGATTTTTATCCCACCAATTAATTTTTATTCAAATTACATAGAATTATATGGATAATTATGTGTAGTATGAACTCTTATGTTTATGTTTTTTTCAATATATATTGAACAATATATTTTTAAATAATATATATAAAACACTAATATTTATAGATATTAATTGTAATATTATCTATAGGATTAAACTTTAAGTTATGGAAATGATGTAAAATATTTGTCAATTTATGTTGTTTCATCAACGTTTTATTCAAGTAGGGTTTCAGTTATGTTTGGATTAAATTAACATAATTATGGGACCCTAACTAAAACAAATCATATTTTGAACCAAATGTTCTTTATGAAGAAAAAAATATACCATAGTATAAGTTGATGGAGTCATTTGAGTGAGATATCTTGAGGTTTTATTCTTATATAGTTATTTACACAAATTGCCTTTTGATTAATTTTTTTAATGTCTCATGTTGATTTCTTTTTTTATATAAATAGTTTGAATCATGAGTAATCATATTAAAAATTCACATGAAGGGAAATATATCGCTTTCTCTATCAAAGAACCAATCTAGACCTGTTATAGAGTAAAAATACTCTTATTTACTCTCACTCAACATTGTCAAAACATGAATAAAAAAACACATGTTTAACTACCAAAAAATAAAGACATGTAAAAAATCTACAATGACCCCTTCATATGGAAATATCCTCCCCTGGTACTTTTTTCGTTAAATCCACTTATTATAGAATAGTGGATCAAAATAACATAAAATATATTTTTTAATCGAATACTTAGAGAATTAAAATTAAACATTAATTTTCTATAGTTTCTAAGGTGCAGGTATCCTATTTTAGAAAATAAATAATAATATAACAAACATGTTTTATGTTGAAGCTATAAAATGAGATAAGTATTTAAAAACATGAATGACATAAAATTTCACCAAAATATTTACAAATTTGTAATTTATTTACATAAGTTAAATAAAAATACAGATAAAAATATTAGTTTATGTTAAGAGAATAGTAATAGACTGCAATGAATTCCACCACATTTATTATTCATCTTACACTACTAAAAAATAGTACCTGGACACTACTAGAAATGGCCTTTATATACACTGGAAAATCGCTTTCTATTGGAGGGATATTAAATGCATTGGTATTTTATTAGCACTGCTAAAAGCACTGATACAGGGTTCCTTTATCACCTCTTATATAAGAATTGATAAAGGGGAATATGGTATTGAGATATTACACCACACTTCTACGCCAGTGCAGTGTGCTGTAATAGTATATCACACAACCAAAAACACAATGAAATCATAAAAATAAATTATGAATATAGAATTTTAATGAAATAAAAATTACACAAAAAATAATACAATAGTTACTCTATTATACACAATTCAATAATTGGATTAAATAATATCATATGTAAAAATTATAAAATAAATTAAAAAATAGTAGACTTCCATTTTCTTTTGATTGTAACCCTTGATAAAGAAAAAATATCACATTTATAGGAAAAAATTATTTTGTAATTTCTAATATACCTAAATAAATTAACAAAATTTGGGGATTTTAAACAAAACATCTAGTCATACAAGAATAATTGTGTATCAAATTAAGTAGAATTAGATTATCTCAAATCACAACATTTTTTGTTTTCCTTCAAGAATAATCTTTTCTAAAATTAAATAAATAATTATATGATAAATATTATAAGTAATGTTATAATGAAATATAAGGTATGTTGATAAAACAATCTCGGATCATTTTCTCAGTTTTGGCGATTTGATGCATGTTTTAAAAAAATGTCACTTATATGTTGAAAAGAAAAACATGGTGTCATACCAGTCACACGATGAATCATATTAATGTGAATAGGATTTATACAAATCTCTAATGACATATAGATCACTTTTCTAAGGTAACAAAACAATCCAAATGTGTTTTCTTGGTTTTGAGTATGTCAAATATATTTTTTAGTAAAATTTTATTATAAACTGGAAACCCACAATTTTACTTTTATTGGTCAAATCGGTTGTCAGATTGAAAAGATACCAATTCCTATGGGCAAAAATGACATATAAATCATTTTTATAAATTATAAATACAATCCATGCATGATTTATTAGTTTCCAATGAGTGACTCTTTTCTAACTAAAATATAGATTTAAAACTAATAACGGACACATTGAGTCATCTCAGACAAATAATGTATTATATTGAGGTGAGGATAATTAATACACATCCCAAATGACTTATAGTTAATTTTACTATAGATTCAAAACAATCCACATGTTTTTTCTAGTTTTGAGTAGTGGAGTTTTTCTTTTTATAGAAATGGATGACAATTATAAATAAAAATAATAATTTTGAGAAATATATGTCACAAATTGTCTTGGATTGAGTTGAGGCTAATTTATACATGTCCCAAATAGATTATAGGTCATCTTCATAAATTATCAAAAAAATCTGAATTTTTTTACTTGGTTTTTGAGAATGTCACTTTTATTTTTTATTAAAATGTAATTTCAAACAGGAACCATTAAATTTGAATCATTATAATGAAATTGGGTATCTATTTGATGTGAGACTAATTACAACCCATAAAATGTATAATGAATAAATTTATTAAATTACCAAGAAAATATGACTTTTTTTCTTGGTTTTAGTGAGTGAAATTTTGGGAACTAAATTGTCGATGATAAACTGATAATGGAAACATTGAGTTACACTAGTAACATTTTGTATGAATTTGAGGTGTGACTCATTCCAATATATCCAAAATTACATATTTTCAATTTTACATTGCTATCAAAACAATTTGAATGATTTTTTGTGGGTCTATATAGGTCATTTATCATTTTTAATAAAAATGATATCAATTTTATATAAAAAATGTACATGGAGTCATACTCTTAACATCATGTGTCAGATTGAGGTGTGACTAATAATGACTTGTTTATGGATTATTTTATTAAAGTATCAACATAATACAACTGTGTTTTCTATGTTCTGAGTAGTATAATTTTCATTTTTAGTAAATTAATGTAATTTTTAAATAGTGTGATGCACATGGATTCATATTGGACACACCATGCTTCAGTTTGTGGTGAAGATGATTCCTACACTAATAAATGAAACAACATTCATTTTATTAAAATATCAAAACTATATGAATGTTTTTTCTTGGTTATATGTAGTTATGTGGTCATTTTTAGTAAAATTGATGTCAATTTAACATAAAAAGACATACATGTAGTTATACCGGTCACACCATGCATCAGATAAAGGTGGGGCTAATTCTTACACATCAAAAAATCACTTATGGATAATTATCATATACTATCAAAAAAATCCAAATGTGTATTCCTATTTTTGTGTATGCCACATTTTTTATAGTAAAATTCCAATTTAATGGAGAAACACACACATTAACACCTATTGAACACATTATGTATCAGTTTGACATGAGATTGAATAATATTCATCACAAATTACTTATGAGTTGATATCCTAAATTATCATAAAAATATTAGAGAATTTTCATTTTCTCCAATGAGTGACATTTTTTTACTATATGTCTATTTTAAACAGATAATGGACACATAGCATTATAGTGGTGAAAAATTTCCTTTAATTATAAGTTAACTTATTCTGACATGTTCCATGTTACTTTTATGTCATTTACATAATATGTAAAAATAATAAAAATATGTGTTCTTGGTTATGTGAATCTCAGTTTTCATTTAAAAAAATTATCGACAATTTTAAATAAAAAGAATCACCTAGAGTAATACTGGTAACAACATGTATAGGATTGAGGTGCAGTTGATTCTTACTTGTCCCAATGTCGGAAAAAAGAATTAACTGCCAATGTAACCACGTTTCCATTGTCTTTATATGAAGAAATTCCGACAATGCATATTGAACCAATGTTATTATAGAAAACAACTTAGCGTTGTTCAATATTAGACATGTAGAGGGAGATCATGTTCTCATTATAGTATAAGAAGTCACCGCAATGTGAATATGAGTATCCTACACTTTTCTAGAATTTAATAATGAGAGAATATTTTTTAACATGAACATTGATTCAATATGTAGCATCAATAGTTGGAAGAATAACAATATTGAAAATTAAAATCATGGTTACATTGGATAAAAGAATCATTTTATCTATTTTTATTCTTAGTGTAGATAATTGAATGCTGAATGCGACTTTTGAAAATATCTGTTAATGAAAATAAATACTTTTTAGATAAAAATAATAAAGAAATTAACATTAAAATAGTATATGAAATGATGAAAAAATTATTAAACAAGTAGCATTAACTCGCATTTTAATCATTTTTGTATGCATTCTTGACACATTTCCATTTTATCATTATCTCAATTGTAGACTTTAATTCTAATCCCACGTTATCATGATAATCCTCAAACAAACCACCCCAACTCGATAAATAGAATCAACCTGTATAAGAAAGCTATTATTATCTTATTAATACCAAAAAAATATGTAAAACATATATATAAAATAGTCCATTGATTATATGGATAACTATTTTACTTTTAAAAATATTTTGTCCATAATAATAAGTCGTTGGTAAATAAAATAATAAAAAAAAACAAAAATAGATCTCTCCAAAAAAATCAATGAATGAGAGAGGATGATAAGGACCAAAAAGATACATTAGATTGAAGATTTATATATTTTGAGGGAAATTAATTATATCATGCTAGGTTATTTAAATATTCTATTTTAAAATATATTAATAAATAAATGTAAGATATATATTTTTGAGGTGAATTTTATAGATAATTATAATATGGGAAACTCAAAATTATATTTTAAAATGAATTTTAGTATGCTTCAATGAAAATGGGTAATTAAATCTAAGAAAATAACTGCTCAACTATGATAGGTTTTATCATCTGAATTCATCTATAGGTGAAACTTATGGACAACTGTTATCCTCGTCATCTATTCTTCCAAATAGTTATCATAACATATTCGATTTTGGAACTCATCCCCCTTATCTTTTAGGAATTTCCCTTTGTTTTTTGAAATACTCAATGTAGTAGTCATCCATATGATGACTGCTAGACAGAGATGTACAAGAAACAAAAAAGAGATGGGATATCAGTAGCAAGAAAAACATTTTAATAATGACTATTAAGGGAATTTGAATTGATGAGAAGAATGTTTTACTCTATTGTGTTCTCTAAAATGGGAAACACCTCTCATTTGAGAAAATTGCATGGATGATAATCATATATTACTAAGGGTTGAATCAAATGTAAATGTAATATAATATTCTTTTTTATATGGATTAATGTAAATCACGTATAGTGTTAATTAGGTTTGTGGTATAAGAAATTAATATATTTTTATGAAGTATTAATGGGTGGGTTATCATTAAAAACATGTCTATATTTTTATAAACATAGGAAATTCAAGCTAGGAAGAAATCTATTAATAAAATGTCACTGATGATTTGAACGTTTTAGTGAAACATTGAAGCAGAAAGACTCTACAAAAAATCTATTTTACCAAAACAAAGAAAAAATCATTTAGACATTGAGAAAAGGATGATAATTTGATTAAATATAAGCTTGTGGAGGTTCATCCAAAGAAGAAAAACATGACATGAGAAATTGTTCCCAAGTTGGAAGATTGAAATGTTATCAGAACCACGTTGGTGTTCCGTAATAAACTCATTGATTATGGAAACATTGATCAAAATAAATAATGGGAACTATGAAATGGGAACACCAAGAAAAAAAATATAAGTCCTTATATAAATAAAAAATAATCAAATTGAATAAAAAATTGAAAAAAATAACTAATCAAATATTATTACTAGAATTTGAATGAAATGTTATTTTTATAATAAAAACCCAGAGAATAAAAATTTTACAAATTAAAAGATATTCCCTATGAAAAAATAAATCATGTAAGAATAAATAATACATTAATATCTTTCATATATTATATTTCTAAAAAAACATCATATTTAAAATAAATCCATTAAATTAAAATAAATTTCCCTTATTATTAAAATGTCAACATAAAATTAAAATGTATAATCTTTCTTACTTGATTAAAAAATATGTCATTTTCTTCTAGGCATAAAAACTCAGTTGCTATCACGAATATTTGGGTCAAACATATTAAAACGATGAATGAATTATGAACAAAAATTATAAGAATGAGGAAGGCCCGGAGGAACCATTGAGTAAGAGTCCAATTTATAGCCTATTGATTAAAAATATTGGATAATGTTTAATTCATTCATTGAATATAAAGCTTTCTGAGAAATATTTTATTTGGTACACTAATATGAAATTTTATTTTTCATTGACATTTACAAAATAGAAATGAAAAAGAAGACAACATAGAGATCAAACTGGATACAGATATTGATTGCAATAGTAAATATTTTATGCTTTTTTAAACTAAACAATAGAGGATTATTCTAGAAACTCAGACCTCGTTCAAAATAATGGAGAATAATTTTTTTGGTAGTTTCATTATATGATAGTGTCAATGAGATTGTTGGGATACACGAATGTGGGATGAGAAAGTTTAGTGGATAACTGGGGGAAAGTAAAGATATTTAAAAACCTAGATTTTAGTTGATCCTTTCCTTCATTCCACATATGAGTCGCTTGAGCCTTGGAATAGTTGATGACTTGATGCTAACCTAGATCAGGGGTTGGATTTGACCACTAGGATTTCTAGCAAGAGATTTCTTCATTAGGGAGAATTAGATATTGTGAACTTTTTCATAATGGTTAGGGTTCTTAAAATAGATCGGGGCACTTCTATCAGCACTTCCTAAAAATGATGATAATAATAACTTTTATCTACACCGTTTTAATAAATTCAAATAAAAATTATCTTAATCAGTGTATTTTTTATTACGGAGAAGGATTTATTTCATCAGCACTTTTATATCCCAAATAAATCTCTATGTTTACTTGTGTTAAAAGTAACTGATAAATACTTATAATATTTTTAATAAAAAATTAATAAATTTTTTTCCGTAATAATTATTATATACAATTATAAAACTATAATAAACCTTTTTATAAATCAATAATTTTATAATTCATTGAATATATAATAATTTAATGATAATAATATAAATATAATTTTTTAAATAGTAATATTTTTATCATTATATATACTTATATACTTATATATATAGAATATACATTCATTTTGAAATTAAATTTATTATAAAATTATAAATATATATTTTAAATTATCTAAATAAATTTAAAAAGATATTATATATTTATTTATACTTACAAATGTATAAAATAGTAATCAAATGTGTATAAATATATTTATCTATAAATATATTATTACAAATGTATTTTTAACATTATTAGTGAATATTTAATCTTATGTGAATGCGTGGTAAAAATGAGTATGATTGATTAATTAAAAATGAGTACAATATTGAAAATTTGGTATGTTTAATTTATATAAATAATAAAAACTGATATATAATGAAATAAAGATGTTAACATATTGAAAATATTAATACAATGTAAATATATATAGTAAATAATATAAAATGATAAAATTCACAAAAAATATATTTGTGTGTGTGCGTATGTATATAAAGAAATTAAATATGTAAACATGAAATAAATAAAATATATTTTATATTTGTTAAATTGAAAAAATAAATGTACCTTCATCAATGTCCATTACTCGATGCAATTTTTCATTGTTTTTAATTCATATTGGTTTATAATTATAAACCATTATTCACTGAATATATAACACCTTAATTTAAAGAATAAATATATTTTATTATATAAATCATTATATATATATTCCTATATATATAATATATATTATTTATTAACATCATGAGTAATTAATTTTTTAACAAAATACTTAACATTTTTTTTTGAATTTACATATTTTTATTTTTTATAGTTTAAATTTTATTTTACATATTTATAGATATTAATGTATTCTATTTATAATTTATATATATATTATTGTAAATTTATTTATTTTTATGAATAATTATTTTATTAAATAAATTTTTAATATTTTCTAAAAAATCAGTTTATGTTTTATTAATTTTGTTATTTTATTTCACTCGGACTCTTACAAATGCTAAAGAAGTGCTGATAAAGGATTCCTTTGTTGGAGCTAAAAATAAATCATTGATAAAGGATGTCTATTTTCAATGCTAAAAATAATGTTCTATTAAAGGAGAAACTTTATCATTGCTAAAAAAATGCACTTACAAAGGTTTCGTTTTATTTGTGCTAAAACAACTGCACTAATAAATAACGGCTTTATTAGTGCAAGATAATGGCTCCATAATCCTCTGGCTCTCAGCTCTATCCCACTTGCTCACTCTAGTAGGTTTCCTTCTCGCCACTCTGCTTTTCCACAACCTTCATTCCTTTCTTCTACATGGTGCTTCTAGGGTTTTATCCCCCAGTTATCCCTCATGGATGGTCTGCTCAGGTTTTCTATTTGGTATGATCCATCCTTTTATCATTGGTGATGGCATAATGGTTCCTTCCCGGTTGCTTCTTCTACACTCGGAACTCACGATCATCCACTCCATTCTAGGTCGGATTGGGAGCATCAAATTCAATGAGTATTTGGGAAATACATTTTAGTGTTCTTGGATCTCTTAGAATCTCCTTATTCATCATATAGGGTTTCGATCCCACCCCCCTTCTCTCCATCTCTCTTTCATTTAAAAGTTTTCTTCTACTTCCTGTTTTATTTAGGGTGTCTTCCCCAGTTCTGATTCCATATATGTTTCCATTCTTGATGCGGTATTCAATACTTTTTGGGAATGCTTTCAGATGGGTTTTTTTCTATTGTTTTATGTAGCTGGTTGTTTGGTAGCTTTGAGATTGTTTGTGAGGGTTGCTCCTGTGTTGGATTTCTTTGGAATCGACAATTCCCGAAGGTTTCAGTCATCGTTTCATCCTTAAAATATCATCTTTTTTTCTTCTTTGGATCTAGGAGTCCTCTGTTCTCTCCAAGGTGGAGTTGTGTGAAGGTCTTCATGTTCTTTGGGATGTTCATATAAGCGGGAAACTTCGGCAGGTTGATTGTGATAATGATATGATCATCGAAGAAGAGGTTGGGTTTGACTCAGAAAAATTATGGTGGTGGTGGTCTTGTTCTAGCCGACGATGCAACATTACTATGATGGGTTTTTATGTATTTTTGGTAGACGCTAGAGATGCGGTCAGTAGTGTTATGAATATTAGGATGATGAAATTGTTGATCTGAATACGTGATGGGATTGATCCTGATGTGATTCCTGGGTGGCGATATGATGATGGTGATGTGTTCTTGTTCGTGGTCACCCCGTGGTATGGATCGATGTGGGTTACTGGTGGTTCAATGTTGATTTTGGTGGTATTTCAAAATTTTGGTTTTTAAATAAGAAAGATTTATCTTGCATTTTGAACAAGTTGGGTCGGTGTATGGATGTTATTCACGAACTATGGGTTTTCTATGGATCTTTTGTTTGGTTCCCACTTTTCTAAAAAATTGTATTTAAAAAATTTAAAATAATTATTGTGGCTAATTAGTGCCAGATAAAAAGTATTGATAAAATTAACTCTTTATCAGATCTTGCTTTAGAACTTCTAAAGGGTGCCTTTATCACCTATTTATTCTAGCACAGATAAAATACAACGTTGTTGATGGAATGTTTTATAGTAATTCTAAAATCATGATCCATCATTTCATTATTGACCATAGTTTATTTCTTCAAAAGGAATTTTCTATAATGGGTTTTGTCAGCTATGCTGAAATTGATCAATTTCAAATGTGGATGAAATAAAAACTATATAATTCCATTATTCAGATGTATTAGGTGATAATTAAATTAAAATATTGTTTCATTGAATCTCAAATAAAAAATATCATGTTCGTAATAATATTAATCAACTTATATATAACAAAAATGTTATAGAAAACGCCCCAAAAAATCATCAAGGGATTAATGAACTTTTTTACATGACGTAAAGAAAAAAATTAAACCCACAAGTAAAATGAAATATTAAGAGACCACAGAATAAAATAATGGATATTATTTTCCAAACTAATTCATCAACAACACATTAATAATTTAAATTTAAGGAGTTGTATAATTACAGAAATAAATTTCCCAATATAAGGGATAATTAGCGAAATAGTTGTTTGCTACATCTGATGATAAAGGAATAAGAAATATATTATGAAATCTCTACTATTTATGTGGACAATGATAATATATATTTAAAAGAATTATTTTTATCAATTTAAATTATATGAATATTTTTTATTCTTTTTTTTTCTCATTCCATCTTATAATCCAAAAAATTGATGTTTCACTACCTCAAACATCATATATTGAATTAAAAGTGAAATCCCAAGTCGTAAAATTATTGAATACATGTTATATATCATTAATCTAATAATTTTCTAGATCATTCATATTATTGATCTATTTCATCATCCCATAGTTGATTTTAATGTGAAATTATTTCTCATATGGCACTCCTTATATAGAGGACATTTCAATTATGGGGATAATAAAATATCATTTCATTTCCAAAATCATACTACTATAAAATTTCAATACAATGAATATTTTTTAATTAATTTTGTAATTAATTAAATAATATCCATCATTATATCCAATAAAAATGGATTCATGTATATAATGATTATGCAGTAACTCAGTAGTAGAGATATTCTAATTATATTGGATCACATGTCACAATTCGACCAAGGTCTACCTTGAAATGGTCACACGAGCCAGCCAATGACATCGTATAGGTATGATACCAAGCATCCTTGGGATTCAATAATAACCATGTTTTCATAGATTAACGGTGGGGATGATTTACCAAAATTTAAATAAAAAATCATTTTAAAATAAATAACAAAAAAGACCAATGTAAATGAAATAATAGAAGTAACATCCACATATATATTTGAAATGAAACCAAACCAAACCGAATGACCACATAATCTCCATGTGACCCTTATGGGTCATTCTATGTTCCCAAAACCTGAAATCATAGATGGTGATTGAGAACAATATGTAACCTACACCTCAAACTAAAAACAAGAATAAAATTATAGGTCTGAGTATTAAATCATATTTGGAATGGCCAAGTAATCTATTCTACGTTAATTATCTGTTGATACAATATTCATCTATATCTACATATAAATCCAATTTATATACATTGGTTTTCTTATATATTCCTTTTAAAAACATCATATTCAATTTTCATTATCATTTAAAAATAGTTTTTCCCAAAAGTGGGAGTCTTTATCATTTTGAATAAAGAGAGGTAGAGAAGGAAGAATGTTTTTATTTAATAATTGAATAATGTTTAAAACATTTTAAAAACATTATCTATGAAACATTTAAATATATATTATTCACTTTTAAAAAATAGATACACTATAACGCATGAAAATGGTAAATGAAAACAACATGAATGTAACGAAACTAGCTGAGGTAGCTAAATTATCTTCTAAAAATAAATAAATTCAACAGAAACACTGGAATACCAAGGATATCATGGGATAATCTAAGAATTACTATCATAGATCAATTTTATTAGCATCCTTGAAACATTAATATAAACCATATATTAATTTTTACCATACACAACCTATCTATGGGGAATAATAACAATGCATTTAAAATATATACTATGGTCCACTAACTAAAGAATATTTGAAAACCAGTGAAATTTGTTTTTCTAATATTATTCACTTGTTTTTCGAGTTTATCATTCCATTTTTATAGTGAGGGTTAACAAATAACCAAAATAAAATAAAAAAACTATATATATGAATAAATGAAACAGGTAACCCATAAATGAATCGACATCAAATCACCCCATGTGGAATACCCTTATTTTTTTAACCAACAATACACAAGGTAAATCTCGTGTTGATGACTAATTATTCCCTTTTGCAATCAATAATCCATGAGTCTCACCATAAGTAGTGTTTTCCAAAAATAAACTATTTAAAAATATTCCAATAGGGTTAAATTTGACCATTGAGTGTGAAAACATATATAAAATCTCAAAAAACAAAACATAGAATATTTATAAAATATTTGGAATGAACAAAAACTATTTATATACCGCAAACCACTTATAAATTCAAACCAAGCATATTATCAGACAGTTGATGTGCAAGGCCACATAAAATAATTACATACAAGTTAATTTCAATTTAAAGACACTCATTTTCATTAAAAATAAATTTTATGAACATCACATATTACAAATTTATATCAAATAATGTTTCTAATAACATAAAATCAATGTTTCGTAAATTTAATTTCAAATGAATATAGAAACCTATATCAAACTCATGATGCATCGACAATTGAAACCCATAACAACTCTATCGGGATATAGTAAGGCACAAACACCCAAGGATAACCATAGTTAAAAAAATCCTTAATTTAAACAAAAGGAGACATGAACACTAGACTCAATGGACTGTTGTAGAAAAGGTGACAAGGAGAAAATTAAGAAAGATGTAAGATAAATAATACAAGAATAGAATACATTTAAAAATAACACTAGAACATAAATAAATAAACTTATTATTTCCATATGAATAGGAGGGGAGGCATGAAGAATAAATATGAAACCACCTTTGAGATAAACAAGATAATGAATGAAAAAGTAGGGAGTTTGGGGTTAAATAGTTTTGTGGTTAAATAGCTGAAAGGATACTCAACACCAGTGGGCCATATTATTTCTCCATAACTGAGCACACAAACCTTACAATTGAGGATAGGTAACCCAAAACTCCAAATTTAAATATAAAACACCTAAAATGCAAGTGATAATCTGAATAATAATTTATAAGAAAAAATAATGGAGTAAAATAAAAACCATTATATAGTAGTGTATAGATGTATTTCATAATGAAGTGCAAGATATTTCCCATAAAATTATGGTAGAATTTTAATTTGATAATATTCAATGAACTACAGTAATATAAAAAATTAATTCAAGAATTTCCTTAAAAAAATTGAGTGAATTTAACATGCATCCTTTGGAATTAAATACAAGAATTATATATTCTTATTTTCATTATCATGGGGTGAAATTTTCATTTTTGTGTGTAGGATGGATTGATCAATGCATCATTTCATTACAATTCAGAGACATAATAATCTCAATATTTATATCAAGTATATTATACCTTGTATTTATGGTATGATTGGAATTAATAGTGGGGATTTGTATTTATCCATGTTTGATATATTATTTGGATTTCATCAATTAAAAGTTAACAATAAATAAGAACCCATTAAACCCTTAACAAATAAGGAAACTATTAATTAATATTAATTCCCTTATAATGATAAAATTGCCCACAAATGTTTAGGTATGTAATTAATATAGTCTTTATATCATTCCTTTGGATGTTTTTAGATGTATTTAATGAGTACACCCTCAAATATTGTGACACCATAGAATATCATGAAGATAATTTTAAATCATTTCTAAATTCCTTGTGAAAAGGGAAAGCATACACCATTTTTATTAATAATGGATTTTGTATTCAAATTTATTATTTTTTATGTTGTTTAATCACAATAGATGTTTTCGATATGGTACCAAAAAAATTAATTGTGATTGAATAATTAAAATACCATCCACAATGAATGATATTTATATATATATATTGATTTATTTAGATGTTATAGAAGAATTATGAGAAATTTCATAATGAATGAAAAATATTCTCAGTATGTTGATGGGAAATGATATAATATTCCACAAGATTAAATAATATTAAAAAAAATCGAGGATAAAAATTGGAAAAACAAATAAAGTTTGAGAAAATTATTAAATGTGGATAGGGGTTTTTCGTTTTAGAGATATATGTCAGAATGACTTGGTGGAATTAATTTATTCCAATGGAACCTCTAATATATTGGAAGAGGAGGTAAGATTTAACCCTATGGGATAACTCTTATAATCCCTTTGTTGGATAATATCACCAAGTTCATCCATAATTATAATTAAGGTATTACCCTCTTAATTCTTAGGATAAGTGAACAAACTAATTATAAAAACCAAATAACATCTATAAATGAAATAGTGATGTCTGTTACCTAATAATAGTATAATTTCAAATATAAAAATAATATATTAATACATTAATTTTTGTGTTGTATCTCTAGGTAATCCTAGTCCCAATCCATGAATCCCAGATAGCTTCTCCAATCAATGGTATATTGTCCTACTGGATGCTTTGAAAACTATTAAAGGGTGAAATTTTTTGGCGAACTCAACAAGATCCCCATTATAGGAAGTATTTTATTCATATTAAATGTGTTATTAGGGTAGAGGTTCAAAATAAATTCCATGAAATATAGGTTTTTGGATAAAATTATTTTGTATGTGGAGAAGAAATATATTCGTTCTAAAACATATATTATAGATATCATATTATATGTGAAGATAGGTAACCCAAATTTCTCAAACTTTTTATTAAATTTTGAATCTTATCATCCTTCAGCTATAATGATTAAATAGCCAAAAAAATATCACATATATAGATTTAATCAAACAAAAAAAATCCTTTCTCCCAACCTCCACAAATCATTCCATTTTCAATTCCATGCACCATGTATAATGAAATCATCAAATACATACTCTTTGTGTATATACGTTATCACATCCATGCATCTCACATACATAGGACATCACATTATAACAACAATTCAAACTAATTAGGAACATCATTTAATCTCTACACCTCATTTAACAACATAATCACACCCCTATATCCCATTTATCCTCGTTATCTAATTATTTGTACTGAACCCTTATCCATTTCATAGTAATATGAGGAAAATATATCAATTTTATTTCTAATCTATGAATAATTACTGACTTTTCATAGCACATATAGACCACCTAGATGGAATTAATAAATAGTTTTTTAGTACTAATATATATATAATCATTTAAAGGGATGAAAAATAATTACATTTCCAATAATAAATGTAGATTAAATAACTTGAACAGAATTATTGAACAATAATATGAGCACTATAACATGTAATCTATAAATAATTTATAAGAAGTTAAAAAGTCAATTCAACTTGTAGTTCCCTTTTTGTTGATGATCTAGTCAACTAGATCACATCCTACAATCATTTCATGGTAGGATCCTATTATAAAATCCCACTATATATGATCCAAATTTGAACCACTACCTGTAGTAGTTTAATCGAATATATATTTTCTAAGATTCCAGGTTCTAATCACATGAATTGTTTTTGGTTGTTTAGTGGATAATTCTTCTTGATTGATGAATAACTCCTCACGTTTTTCTGATATATTTAGAGAGGGGTAAGAGATAGAACATTATATATCATTATATATATCTTTTTGGATGGGGGAATATAAATATATATATTGAGTTAACATAGTAATTTCATAATGTGAAATATTTTAATATTTATCATAAAAGGATTTGTGTGGAAATATTTCACAGAATCAGTTTCAAATATTAGAATTATATAATGACACATTTTAGAAAAATAATAATTTTATTATTATAAATATATTGACATTCATATCACTTTATTAATATACAATTTAATATCTATTAATACATTTCCAATCAGATAACTAAGATTGATCATATTCCCCTCAATTAAATTTACATTCCCCTAAATGATGACTATTTAATATTAAAAATAAATACAACTTTATTAATTTTTTATAAATTTAACAAATATTATAGTCACCAATACCTAAAAATAAATATTTATTATTAATTAAACAACATATTATTATAAATAAAAAGTAATTAAATTATAAAAATCACCCAAACCAAAATTAATATTATGCATTATATCTTGTTAATATAAATCCATGCATTTAACTAATACTCTATTAATACAATGTGTGTGACCCTATAAGACTATTTAATTATATAATTAGATATAACAACCATTATTCCATGTTTAGTTTCTATAAACATTCCAAGGAACCTATAGAGATCAAAAATTAATTTCATAATGACATTCAGCCTCTTAAATGTTTTTACCATATAATAAAATTATTTTACCATGATTGTTTAAATAAATATGTTTTCATCATGGTTCTATGAAACATTTCCCTCCAAACACCATGTATTTATGATAAATTTATTTTTCCATAAATTGGATATAGATATCAACTTCTTTCAAGTGTATTAAAGGATTAAGTATATTCTTTTATTATCAACTAATGCAATTTCTTTTGTGACACACCCAATGTATCATATCTCACCATGATAAAATTTCGTTGTGCTTTTCATCAATATATTTTTGAAAGGAATTTATTTTATCCATTAATTTTAATATTTAACAATAAAAATCAATACATATGTCATCGAATAAAAATATTTAATGAATCATAAAAATCTAGATTTTCTAATGTTGGGACTATTATTACATCTTCTTGAATTGGATATTACGAAATTTTAACACCCGATGTTGGTGTTTTAATGTATTATGATCCTTGTACCCATAATAGATTATTTTATTTGTGTACTATGAAAAAATTACATCTATCCATATAAAAAAATATAGAATGTTATCTTATCATCTACTACTTCTCATCAATGTGGGGAAATTCTAGGAGCCTTTAATTCAACACATATTCACTAGACAAGATCACATAAATCATTCTTGTTTAGGAAACATAATTACGTGGTATGAAAATTATTTAATAATGATAAAATATAATCAAGTAGTAATGAATTTGATTCTTGGTAAAAAAATAGAATACAATCACACTTTCATAGGTCCAACTGATAATAAATCTAATCTAAATAGCTCTCAAATTATTCTCATGTCTATACTAAGTTAGATCCATCATATAAGGGCATTTCATGCCTTACTCCAAGGATAATAAACTCATTGTAACATTACCCCATTTATTAACATATATCAATAAATTACTCACCTAAATTATATAAATTTTTTCATTTGACGTGGCCTTGGATATTTTTAAATTACCCTTAGTTTACATTAGATACTTATGTATTGCCTTTACAATAGTCTAGTTATATTCATTGGTATTTTCTTGATATTATCCTTCCCTGCATTAATATATGTGCCATAAAATCTTGTACATAAAATATAATACATGATATATCATAAAAAATAACAGTATTTTATCATACAAATTCAATCTCATTGGTATTGTGTTTGAGGTCAAATATTCTAGGAATTTTGTATACCATGTGACGATAAAACCAATCCCCTCTTATGTTGTTTTAAAAAAACCACTTTAGTAAGTAGTTAATATGCGAATAGTTAAATTGTACAATTATCCTCTTTGGTTTATTCCATATGATCATGATCCCTATTATGTATACTCCATAACAAAATTAGTTTATTAATATAAACATTCTCAATCATACCCTGACCTCTTTTTGTGTTGTTATCTAATTTCCAATTAGTAAAATATCATAAAAATATGAAACAATGAAAAAAACTATACACCCAAAAAACAATTATAAAAACATATATCCCATTGATTAATAATGAAAAAAAATTATTTTATTTCCTAATGAAACTAAATATTCCATAACCTTGATGATTTTAAAAATCCACAGACATCTCTCTACAACTAACATACATTATGGAACTTCATAGAATCACAAACCCTTTTTGTTCTGTCATATACACATCCCTATAAAGGTTTATAATATATAATATAGTTTTGAAATAAATTTTCAAAATTTTATATTTATGGATATAAATAATATGATGGATATAAACATGGAAATTATAGAAAAAGATTCTAGATTGTCATTTCATTGAAATTTTCTAAACTATTTCTCCAGAAAATATGTTTTCATGTACCTAATTTTCCATCAATGAAAATTTTTCTATTACATACTCATTTTTAACCAAGGGATTTACATAAACTCTTGGATCAAATAGAACCCAAACATGGTATTGATAAACAAAATCCATCTTAGGATTCATGGCTTTGATCCATTATTTAGCTTCTGATCACTATATATTCTCATTGCAATAGTGAGGATAATTATTATTAAGAAATAACATTTTATGAAAGTCGGTGACTAGAAACTTATTTATCAATAGTTATAATAACTATATATTTATCCTATATAGTATTTTTTAAGAAAATATTATTCCACATGGACTTGAGGAATTACTTCCCACAATACCTCTCATGTATCTTGAGCATCAGCCACATCATAGTCAATCTTTCACCTACACTCCTCATTTAGGATCTCCAACCACTCAAGAATGATGGAATACATTGTGAATGCTAATTTCATGTCTCCATGGTTGTAAAGAAAATATCCACTTATTTATTTACGATACCATATAAAGATACACTTCAACCCTCATGGCACTGCATTATTACTTGAGATAGTTTTAAAAATTATCCCACAACCCCAAGAAAGGAATGTCAAAAAACTACTTTCATTACACTCCATAACATGAATGAAAATAAATTTTCTAATTAATTTTTTTTTCAGATTATATTATGCAATTTCTCATATATATCCCCAAATAACGTATTTAGTTTTTTTACACAAATCATCATTGACAATACCCTATCTAGTAGTGTATAGTTATTCCTTTCACAAGAATCGTTTAACTATGGTCTATATAGCGTGATAAATTGAGATTACATCTTACACTCCTATTGATGGTAGTTATGTCTAGGATATGATACTCAAAACATTTATCTGATCAATGTCTATTTATCTGATTAACAATATTATTTTCATTGTAATTCATGTACTATTTATACTTATCAAAGTATTCAGAGTTATAAATCATCTTGTTGATTTATAAATTATTAATTGTGTCATTGGTAAAAGTACCAATGTTTTAAAATACACCTTGATATTATTCAAGAATAAGTCTGAACACCTTATTGTTTACCAATTCTACATGATTTTTCCCTTTCACATTGGACACTATGTATATGTTTAGTAATATATACATATAAAAAGGTTCCATATTTAAATTTATTAAGTATAAAATGATTCTAATTAACCATCTTGATGGATATTGGTGAAATTATTCTCATTTACATGAACAATATTATAATTACACAACTAAGTGTTAAATGGGTCACAAATATTTTTTTTAGAAATTTACAATAATTTTTCCATATTTTAATACATAATGACTAATATTCAAAAATGAAGTATCATTACATATTCGGTCGTTGTAAAAACTGATTCTATAATTTCCAAAATAGAATATTAATCCATTTTATCTAAAAAGGAAATAGATATAATTCTCTTATAAATCTATAAATATAATAATAATTAATTAAGAAAAAAAATTATGATGGTAGAATATGATATGGTAGTATTTAATGACTAGAGTAGCCAACCTCACTCCTTTGGAAACCCATTAATCCAACACATCTATAAGAACCATATAAAATCTACATGGTTATTTTACATGGGTGAAAATTAATGAAAAATATATAATATTTAATACCCAACATGTAAATTTATAAATATTACATAAGATAGTGAACATATATAAAGAATCCACATGCTTTATTGGATGGCTGAAATTCTTCTTCCAATGGCACTTATTGCCCCATGAAAAACATACTGCAACATGTTCCTTACCTTCTCTGATGATATTCTTCTCTAGGGGACCAAGATGTTTTGGATCATTTTTTTACCCCCGTAACATGTTACACTTCTTCATAATTATTATAATGATGATGGTTTTCTATCACCCAATTGTTTTCATCAACATACTGAATAATAGTTAGATGTTTAAAATGTTTCATCTCGATATTTCTCATATTATATTTCACAATTAATCTAGGAAAGATTTTTTTTAGGATAGAATAATTTATTGGCACAAATCATAAAAGTTATTAAAACCAAAATTTCTAGATGTTCAATGTATCTAATCATCATGAATATATGTGGCCCTACTATTGATGAATCACTAATACTATATGTGAATAGTGTATTAGAGATCTCATATGGCTCTAATAAATCCTTATCATAATAAAGAACTAAAAATGATAAATATTCTATAAACATCCATATATTCATATTGATTTAAAATTAAATTGTTTATAAGGAATTCTATGCAAAATTTTACCACATATACATCCAAAAAATTATTAATATATTGATAGATATATATACCTTACTAGAATCATTGTAATGCAACTTGGAATGTGGGGTACACAAAACATATAACATCCATTCATGGTGTATTTTAACATGATATATACTATATAATTCTTAGAAATTCATGATATTCAAAAGTTTATCCTTTAAAGTATGGTTCACAATGATATTTAAAAAATGTACTTTTTTATATTTCTACAAAATTATGACCGTATGATGAGTAACTTTTTGATAAAAACATATTAATGAATTACGATTTAATTAAATTACATTACACACCTTATAATTTTCGAAAAATAGTATCCATTGACATTAGCTTTGGAATATCATGTTTCATAGACATTATTGTGGAAAAGAATCATATTACCCTTTTCATAACCAAGACTTGTCCCTAACGAGTTATTAGAAGGTTTATAACTGGGAATAACCTTATAATTACCGTAACCCACATTTCCTTGACCTTTTCAGTAGAGAAACAATTAAATATTTTGGAATTAATATTTTATTTATTGTTAATTTTATCCTTATGAAGAAAAAATCATTTTTTCTTATCACAAGCATCATAAATATTAAATGGATTTTACATAAATGATTAATAATGTATAATAAAACAATATTCAATAATATGGTTATATATTATTCCACCAATATTTATAGTTAGTTAATTTTTTATTTGATCATGTCTCATCAATGGAAATAAATAAATAATAATTATGATCTTAGAAATAAAATATAAGTTGAATAATCAGAGAAATTACTAATTATTAGTTTATATATTGTGCGATAAAAAACTATTAATATGAGGGGGAAAAAAATAATATATTCTTGGTACGGGTTTATGTATTACACCTTGGATCCAATATATCACATTAATTGGTTTTTTCTTGGCTCTTATAAATTGAAACCCTCTCATCTCTCCAGAGCTCTATCCTTACAGATGTGTTTCCTTACATGCATGTAAATGGATCATATAGATTGGGAAATGGGGGTTTACAAAAAAAACCATGGGTTCATATTCCATTTTATAATATATATTAGTTGATTGAAAACATGAAATACATTTTAATTTATACAAAATTAATTGAGTGAGGAGAATAAAAACATACGGCTGATATTATCTCACGATCAATTACACAATATGACATTTTCGTAAATATTTGATCCAATTATTAATTATTTCAATTAATTAAATCATTATGGTATAAGGTGTTATTATATTCCAATTAATTAAAATATATTTTTATTTCTATATGTTTTTCATTACATCACTCTAATACATAATTATAATCCCAATTAATTTCAGATGAAAATAATAATGTTATGACATGTACTTATTGGCAAAAACATATACTCATCAATATTTTTATATTGTGTATATTACTAATCTAACATATAAACAAATTAAATATATAATTATCAATATAATGACATAGTGTATAATATAAAATAACTAGCACATAGAACAATTGTAAATGGGAGGTGCATGGTTTCTCCAAATTGTGCGACAACCTATGAGAAATTGTGGGATTTGAAAATGGCTTAGGTATCTCTAAGGTAGTGGCTTTGACCCAGTAATCACACATTTATAGAGACCATGTGAGGTATACATGAGAGAGTCAACCTTAAGGATTTGTCTAATGGATGAGTATTATAGGGTCTTCCTAGTCATGCGACTAAATTGTGTGTAGGGTAAAAGTTATATCCTTAAAGAAAGTTTATAATGTTTTTTTCATTTAAGTGTCTTTTTTTACCGGCGATGTAGACGAAAAATGGTATTTTTCATCATAAATTGTCCATTAATGTTCTCCAATTAGTCTGGAGGAGATCTGAAGGGTTATATTAATGATTAGAAGCTGATTCTATGTAGTAATAGTTCAGACTTCATCATTCTTGACATTTTTCTTATATATACTTCATCGCTAATCTCATCTTCAAAGATATACAACCATTGTGGAAATTTATAAGGTTATTCATTAAAAATAAGTTTATATTTTTTATTTCATGTGATATGGGAATCGATATAAGGCTTATTTGCAAAGATTTAACCTGGTTTCATTTGAATTCTTCGTGAGTTTATCATTTTCTCCAAAACACTCAATGTACATTGCTTCACTCTTGACTCCTGTTACTATAATTAATAATCATAGTTTTGAAATGATTAAATTGGTTGAATTTTATTGTTAAATAATGGTTATAATTTTGATATAAATCTTCATCAGTGATGATTTATGGGTTTTCTGGAAATTGTGTAATTTTTTAGTATTTTTGTGCAAATGGATTTAGTTTCAAGAATTTTAAATAGGGATTTTGATATATGAATTTTTTGGATATTTAATGTTTTCTTTGGAGAAATTATTTCAATACATATATAGATATATTGAAATATTCTTGGCTTGGGGAATATTATAATAGTTGTTCTGTATACTTGGGTTGGTGTTCATGTTTCATTCATGAGGCCGGGTTGAAATATGAACTTATGCTCAGTGCCAAAGGTGTAATAGAACATCTAAAATAATTATCGTATTATGAAATGGTATATCTATTAGAGAGTACTCATGAGATAGAACTGCCAAAAAGAATCATTCAATTCTAGTGCTTGTATAGTTTTAAATTGAATGGTTAGGCCATGTGGAACTCATGAAATGGTTTTAAGCATTTGTTTGGTTTCATTCAGGAAAATGGATTCTCTTGGAAAAATGCATGCTATATAACTTTTTTATATTTTGTTATAACTAGTTATGGAGATAGTTTTATATAATATATTTTATAAAAATGTTGATAATTCTTATATAATAGTAGCGTGAGTAGGGAGGTCCTTGGGGAAAACCTACAGAGTTATAATACTAACCCATTCATTGGAACTTTGGTGATTTTAAAAATGTCATACACCTTGACAAGGGAAAATGTAATGTATCACATTCCTTAACAACGACTTCAAGATACTTGGGTTGTTTAGTGATGTTGTATCTTGGCCCATGTGGAGCATGGAGTCTTGTGGTCTTCTTGGAGAATTATTAGTTCTCTTATATTATTTAATCTTAGTGTAGTTTGGCTTCCAGTATAGTACAATTTGGATGATTTTGATATAAAATAAATGGTTGAGTTTTCATTTTTTGTATCATGTATTTTATAGTGTCTTGTTTTATTTGGTTGTGTTGAGTTATTATTTTTTTCTTAATTGGTAAATCATCCACCACATGTTTTGAAACCCATTGAAATTTATATCTAGACATTGTCATCTTGGGGATGTCTCTTAAGGCCAAGTAGCATCCTATTGCCTTATCAGTACAATTAGGAGAAGAATGGATGCTAAAAATGGTATCAGTTTGTTTGGTCCAAAACCATGTTTTAGATAAATGGTTTCTTGTTTTTCCATTACTCAAGGAACAAGAAGTCATCAATTTTCTTGTTTTCGTAGTTTAATTCATTCATGTCAATTCATTGGGATAGAATTTTAGAAAGTACTAGTATTATTGGAAATTGAAATTTAGAGCACAAAAATAAATTGTTATCCTTTTTATGTTGAACATCTAGTTTCCATCAACATGGGTACATTAGTGTTTCACGTACATGTATAAGATATTTCAATTTCGTTGTCGTGGTTTAATTTAATTAGATGAGCATGAAATGAAATAGAATGAATGAATTCCCAAAAGGATTGCATATTTCAGTTTCAGTAATAATATAATATTTGATGCACTGTGTTTATTTTTGTAAAAAATGTTTCATTTGTTATCAAATGAATTACTTTGAAATGATCACAGTTGGTGTATTTTGAAAATAGATTTATTTTCAAAAAATATTAGACAATTTCTCAAATATAGGTCATGGTGGAAAATGTTGATTTTTTCATACCATGTGGTGATATCTAATGTGATACAATATGAAATATGAATCCTTTAGTTTCTAGAGAGAGACTAATGAGTTTTTTGGTTTTTTATAAAATATAACTCCTTGGTATTTATAGATCCCAACCAAATGAAGACATAGAAACCGTGGTTTCACATTAAAAACATGTGAACTAAAAAATTATTTTTGAATCGTCTAAGAATTTTTGGACATGGAAACAGGGAACCAGTGGGATGAGATAAGATAAGTGGTTCATTCCATCCAGTTCTAGAAATATAATCCTCCCATCTATTGGGGTGATTCAAAACAAAAAAGGTAGAGGTGTGGCTGAACAGGATGAATTGTATATTCATTTTTCCATGAAACATCAAAAAAATTGATTTCCACAGAAGAAATGTATATTCTATAGTATCTATCATGATTGTGGTGGGATCAAGTAGTACAAGATAAATTGGATCATGGATTTTTTTGTAAGATTCTAAGGATTTTTTCAATAAACTATTCTATCCTCCCATATTAAAGATTCCAAGGATGACATAATTCTTCAACATGATGTAGTGAAATATCTCTCTCAACTATTATGCAACTAAATTCAAAAATTTGTTGTTCTTTACACTCGATTTTTCTACTAGTGAATCCTTTAAGGCATGCATCTCTGATTCAAAATTAAGGAAGGATATTCACTAGAAAATAGTTGTGCTCTATTTTACAGAATATAATGATATGGTGAATATAGCAATAGTGGTCTAATGAGACATCCCAGGATCCATGGGAGGAGTAAGTATATTGCTACCCATGAGAAAAGTTGGTATCTCTATTAAAGGAATCAAGAAGAAGAGGGAAACTGACATGCAATGGGAAATCAGGAAATAGAATCAGAAAGCTGGATTAGTGAATATTCCGCCAAGTTCCATGACAACATAATGATGTTTCTAATGTGGTTCCTTTGGCCATATAAAGCTACAGTGTGAAAAACCACCAATATAATTCTATAAATGACAAAATATGGGACATCTTAAGGACCAATGTCACAGTTCTCTGAGGACAGGTGCTTTGGACCCCTCTCATTTGTCAGAAGCATCATATTCATCGACAGGCCAAGGATTGAAGAATCAGTCTCCTCAAAAATGTAGTGCATGAAAATGTGACTCTTGGAATTCCATGACTCATTATCATCAGAAATCCTTGTAAGGCTATAAGGTGTATATTAATCAATGAAGGAATTATATGGGGCATAGATGATGATAGTAGATGATCAGGCTCAACCATCTATGGTGAGAGGTATAACTCTTTTAAATTATACACTTATTCAAGTGCTATTTTATAATGGTGCTTTCAATTTCTTGAATAATTCTTATGTTGTTAATTTACAAAGTTTAACAATTGAGATGATTCCTTCTATGATAAGAAACCAATATTTTTTTGGTCAAATAGAATATCAAGCCATTATTTGTAGAGAATGTTCTATTAATGTATATGGAATTGAGCTGAGATGAGACTTCTCGGTGTAGAAGATTGATGTATATGATGTAATCCTAGGTATGGATTGGTTGAAAAAATTCAAGTATCACAACAACTGTTATAACATAAAATTTATTTTCATGACTAAGGATGGAATCGAGACTCTCTTCAGAGTAGAAAGGGTTGGGAAGACCTGTGAAACAAGATTGTTAACAGCAGTACTGGGAACGATCATTTACCAATTGGAAATATTGAAATTGGCATCAATGGAAGAGATCGATGGTTATAGTTTTATAGAAGGCATGGAACAATTTAAATATTTTCCCCAATAACTTCTTAGGGTTACCACCTATAAGGGAATTGGATTTTATGATTTATCTCATTTCAGGGAAAAAGTCCAATTACCCTTTAGTCTTATAGGATATTACCAACAAAATTAGGGGAGTGCAAAGATTAGTAGGAAGATTCAGAAAGAAAAGGTTTTATTCAACTGAGAACTTATCTATGGGAAGTACTGATCTTTTTTTGAAGAAAGAAGAAAGAACTCTTCACCTATGCATGGGTTATCATAATATTAACCAAGTTACAATGAATAATTAGTATGCACTTCTACACATTGGATGCATGTTTGATCAATTAAGGGTGGCTCAGTGCTTCTCTAAAATTTACATGCGATTAGGATATCATTAATTTTGATTTTAAAAGGATCTTATTTCAAAAATAACATTCATATGTATATATATGTCCTTTATGAATATGTGGTAATTTCCTTTGGTCTTATGAATTCACTAGCAGAGTTTATGGTATTGAGGAATATAATATTTCAGAGATATATTGATTTTTTATAGTTGTGTTTGAGGATGGAATGTTCGTGTAGTCATGGAAAATGGCTTAGCACGAGCAACACATGGAGTCATTAATGGGGATTTTGAGAGATAATCCCATGTATTCCAAACAATCTATGTGTGTTTATTGGATACAAGATGTAAAAACTAGAACATTTATGAATAAAATTCTATATCTTTTGACATAATTAAATGTCTTACTGTAATAGAAAACACATGCACTTATTTTATTATATAAAATTGGATTTTAAAGGACAGTTATGTATATTTACCATTGATAATATAGTTTTTCAACAATTATCAAATTATTAGTATAAATAAAGGATTTTAAAAAATCTTTTAGACACAGAGAAAGGAAGTGATGGCCTCAAATAGCAGGATCATTCCATAAGAATCCCATTTTCAATGATTCTGAGGGAGATATCATATATGGTATTTTACCTAAACTAAGACCATGACAAGATCTAACAAATTAAGAATGAGAGAAACAGATAAATGAATAATATCATGTTCATCAAGATCGCGACCCAAATCACATTCACCGAATGACCCCATGAAAGCCCCACCATCGCACACCTTACACAAATCTAATATACTAGTGTAATCAAGACTCTATAAATAATATTATGTTATTTATTTTTTATATACGAGTGAATATATTTCTATTCTTATTATTGTTACTTTGTTAATAACTATTATTTCACTAGTAGTATTTTCGGTTAATATTCAAATTCAATTAAGAAATATATTTTGATGAATTAATGTATTTTTATTAAAATAAGAATATTTTTATAAAATTTCATAATTTATTAAAATTTATTTAATATAAATGATCATATAATTTTTATGAAGAGAAAATTAATTTTACTTATGGTTTGAAAAAAAAATTCCAAAAAATTAATTAATAGTAAATATAGATTCTCATTAGAAATTAATAAATTATGATATATAGAAAATTATATATATATATAATGAATATTACTTTTGGAATCCTGATGTTCAAATTATCCAACAGATAATTTTTCATAATTTTCTAAGACAATCATATTTTTAGGTAAAAATTAAATATCCTCTAAATATATAGTGTGTTTTATGACATCATAATGGAAAAATAATTATTTAATAAATACAATTAATGGTATTTGAAAACAATTATTTATTTCCCATTTAAAATAGTTTTATTTTAATTTATTTTATCTGTTTTATAATGACCTTGTGAATCCTCCACAACATATAATATATTTTAAATTTTTAAAATCATTTCCTTGAGAGTGTGACTCTGCTCCACATAAGTAAAGTAATTATAATAAATTTATTTGTCCATGGTCTTATAAAATAATTTAATACACTTCTATTTTCTAGAAACTATGGTATGTACACAAGAGAAGTTTTTTGGTTTGGAATATTTTTTTATTTAGTTCCCAATACCAAAGTAATAATGAAATCGAACTCTTTTCCTATATAAAATCACCCCAGCTCCCATTTATCTTCAGTAAAACACTATAAAGATCATCCTCCCTATTTTTTATACTCCAAGTATCCCTCAAAAGGCACCCCCATACTTCCATTAAGCCACTCCTATGTCATTGGAATCACCCATCAAAGTAAGTGATTTATCTCCATACCATTGAATTCAGGCACCTTATTTGAGATTTGATATTCTAATTTCAATTTCATGTTTTTAAAATAATTTGTAACCACTGAAATAGAGTTGAATTTAATTTATTTTCATGATTAATCAATTATTAACACTCATTTCGAACCTTAGATGAGCCATTACAAAGAGGAAATTCTCTTAGGGAAACCTCTCTTCACATTTCCATTCAAGAATTTTTTTAATTTTATACTTCTTAAATTCCATTTCTATAAATTGGGATATGATGTTACATGATACCCTTAATATAGATTTTATGTATTAAATTTAGGATCATCATTTATCTCCAATTAATACCCTCATGGATTCTTTAATCCCCCCTGTTACTATGATGAAATTCTGTAAGGGATCTTCCACAAGTCACCTTTAGCAAGAATCATTTTTATGTAATTTTTTTAATATTCTTTTTGACTGTTTCAGGATATGTTATTAAACAATCCTCTTACTTTCTATTTCATTTTTTTGTGATGGTATACCCCTTTATCCATCGTCAGCCCAATTTTTTAATTTCTATATGACATTATTATGCTGCTGAAAATGGACCATGATTTTCCATACCAAGACAATGGTAGAGTTAATAACACACCGATTTCTCTGTCAATAGTATTAAATTATATAAACAGAATCCTATTGATTGGGTATATACATGTATTTATTCCAAATTTCAAGATCATGGAATAAATTTATGATGATGAATGAAACCATGTAATACGATCAATGTAGAAAACAAGAGATTGATATTGAAATGTTTTTGAACGGTTCAACCTGATAGCAATCCAATAAATTATTTAATGTTTAGTACCATGATACGTTATGTTGGAATATCGGTTTACCTGATTCCTTTATTAGACATTCTTCCACCATGATGTCTTGGTAGTGTAGCTTTGAATTATGCTTATAATAGATTTTTTATGTTGTTTCAACATTTCTCATGTAATGATTGTCTTGCTAAATCATGCCTTATTATTTAGGTTATGTCATGCATTGTTCATATACATTGTCTAACATGTATTTTTATCCTCATGATATGCCATGATGACTCCCTTACTGGGATCTATATCTCATCCATTTAATATTTTTTTCTTTAGGTTATCTCGTTCATTGTTATGTATGAAGGAATGTTTTATTCATGTCAAATATGTTTTCAATAAAGATGTTATATTTCATGGTTTATGTTTTTATTTAAATCTCATAAAACCAAAATACACTGGACCACCGTATCATCAATGTATTATTAAGTGGAATTTTATGTAATAAATCATTTGTAAATGTAAAATAAAGATAAATGTTATTATAGTTGGCATCAAAGGATAGGTTATATTTTTGCGACTAGTACTATGAAACCCTAGTGAATGCCCCTAGGGATAAAAACTAAGTGTAAAAATTATATATATTTTGGTAAGTATATATATAAGTACCTTTCCTTAAAACATTACATAATATTGAATTAAACGAATAATTCACATTGAGGATCTTTTTAGGTTTACACTTTTAGAGAATTAGGACATAACTTTTACATCTCAAAAGATTACAAGGTAGACACTTCTACACAGTTTCCATTTTTTAATAAAATATAAACTCTATAAAAAAAGTGTCATGTCTACTTCCATGTTTTAGACAACATGACTTTTCCTTAATCCCATCCTTGACCCTATTTATCTTTATGTCCTCTGAAAACATTTCAAAACATGGGATGAGCAAAAAAATCTTAGTAGGGGTTATAAAACAAAAAATGAAAACATTTGTTCATAAATACACACAAAACATGAACTCTTTTACTTACCTAATAAAATCATATGACTTAAGAAAGATGCATAGAAATCATAAATCATAAAGGTAACTTGTGGAATCCATATCATACTTTCATTTTAGCTATCACATGTACATAGGGAGTTACATTGGAATACCCATCACAATATATTACCTAAAATATCTTATGAGAAACATTCACGTTTACCTCTATCACATTACCCAATGAATTGGTGAGAAATCTCAGGCTCACTCGCACTAGGTTTATCATGGAACCAGACATATACGTAAATAATTCCCAACAACCATAACATTTTCTTAACACATAACATAAGAATAAAAGAACGATAACATTTCCACATTGCAATAATAAAATATCATTTCAAGATATTGAAATAATAAATCCATTATCAAAATAATTTTCAATACCAACATATGTAAAAAAAGTATATGGTATTTATTTTTCCTCTTAAAAACATTCTAGGTTGTTAAGTAAGATAAAGATCAAATAATACTCTCGGTGGCGGAAAGGTCATTCTCACCGCTTATGTAAAAAAATTTCCTTTTTCTCATTTAGTAAAACGCTTCTTATAAAAATATTTCCTTTGAATAAAATGAAAAATCAATTGGATTTATACATCGTATAAAAAAAAGTTGTGTATAAAACTAGAAATGCCTCAATGAAAGGAGATTGAGACGATGTCCCTTACCTCGTGTCCGAAATGAATTGATCGTTCTTTAATCTCCTGAATAATAAACTAAATTTATATTCTACTTGATTAAGAACCCTTTTCATGTTTATTATTCCTTTTATATCACTTATTACCATGTTATAAATATTATGTAATCATTTAAGTTAATGATGTTTGTTTTGTCGATTATTGGTACATGAGTCAAATATGGACTTCTTATAATTACATGTTACTCATGTGGTCAAAGGATCATTATATCCAGAATTATATTCACTATTTAGGTATCATATATATCATATATATCCATCATATACATGTATTTATAATATTAGATAACATTTAGAGGTAAGAAATGAAATGCACCATTAATTGAGATGGTAAGCCGTACGCACGCATGAATGATACTTCCATTTCAATTTCTCATTTAATGGAATTAAAACATAATTATACATAGTAGTATTACAATTCCTTTTTTTTATCATACATAATATAATTAAATCTATCCATTATATGTACCACATATTGTATGAACGAGTCATATCATTTTGATGGGGCGGTAGTCCGCACTTCCTCTAATGAGATTATCCCGTTTTCCCATAATGGAAACCATAAAGCCATGATATTAATAAAAAATACAGAAGCATGAAGTAAATATAAAGATAATATATATAATATAAAAATACAGTTCCATCATAATGGCCACCATGAGAGGCGGTAGGAGATAATCGAACAATCATCCTTTCGTGAGGCGTTAGTTTTCCATCCACAGAAACATTGTGTTCTTCATCTATTTGATGGGTGTGTGTGTATGTATAGTTAGAATACCTCTCATAAAAACATTATAGAACATTGAAGATACCGGTTTTGTTTCCAAATAATGTAATAAGAAGATTTTAGGGGTTGAGGAAGTAAAATAAAAGAAATCAATTTAAGAGAAATTGTTACCTTTAATTTGGGTAACTACCTTTGGTTTGAACAAAAGAACTTCTTGAAGTGTCGTATGTCTAAGTTAAGGCTTCTAGGAGAAGGATAGGAATGTAGGGATATTAAATTGGCAGAGTTTTTACAAGACAAAAGGCTTGAGAGGTGTGTGTAATTGGATAGAAATTGTCTCCATATATAAGAGAGAGGAGGAGAACTTTAAGAAAGTGTGAAAATCATGTTTTATTATAAACATATAATCAAATTTAAAATGGATAAAAAATCATTATAGTCAAATATAAGATGAATCAAATTATAAATAAAATCATCCAATCATAATTGGACATTTTTGGATAATATTTTAATTGTTATAATCTTATTTATTTAAATCATTTATTAACGAGGTAAATACATCATCATTATTGTGTCATAAATAAATATATTTATTTGATGCTAAAAATTATAAAAAAATACCATGATGTAGGAAATTGTTTTATCTTCCTAATGTATATTTATAGTCGAAAAGATAATTTATATAAACCCTTATAAAAATTAATTTACTACAAGATATTTTCATTATTCATTTTTGCCTTTACTTTAAGTTAATTAATCTAAATTGTCATTATCACTCCCAAGAGGATCAATGGGGTCCAAAATTTGACCCAATGATGAAAATGGTCGTAAATGACTCCACTATTTACGGTTTGGATAAGTGTTATGATAATTGTGAATTATTATAATATTCTTTTAACCTTGAATTGCCCTATTTATCGTTAACGGCGGTAAATAAAAGTCAAACGTTACTATTCACCAAAAAATATTTTCATCTTTTTGAAACACATTTTATTTTGTGATAAAAACCATGTCTGTTGGATTTTCTAAATTAAATGTACAGAAGTGGTAAAATTTCATTTAAATGAAAAAGTTGGTTTTTAACTACTACTAAGTGGTTTCATTATTCATCAAAATTTGATGTTTTTCAGAAAAATACCAAAACATCGGACTAATCTATATATGATATTCAAAATTCAAAAATGATGTTTATTTTCAAAAATTCAAAACATAAAAGTGTCATTAATAAATTTTAAAATTAATTCTCATTGTTAATACAAATATCGTGTTTTTAAGAAACAATAACTATCAAAAGATTGACACTTGTTTATGTCAAATTTCAAAGTGAAATTAATTCCAATGACCAAAATTGGATTAAATGTTAAAAATATATTCTAATTACACTTTATAACCAATTAAAAAGTTAATATAACCATATAAATAGATTATATTAAAACACAGTTTTGATTTAAAATTCAATATTTTCACTATTCATTAAAAAATGAACTTTATCGGAAAAATTCCAAAAATTTACACAAAGTAAATTTTGACCTCCCCATTCAGAAGAAGGATTATATATAGTCATATAGAATGTATTAAGGTTACCAAAACTAGATTTAAGGAGGGTTCTCCATTAAAAGGCGATAAATCGGCCTTTTAATGTAAATTATGCTTAAAATTAGATTCATTCACATTTTAATCCCCTAAAATTTATTGGATAAATGTAAATACATTTAACAAACTTGTATTATCATATTGTAGTTAGTTTTTGTCATTAAAACCAATAAAAAAACTAAGAGTTAACTACCATTTAAAAAAAATATTATAATATTATTGTGCAATGTAAGATTTCAAAGAAACTCGTTGTTGCGTATCGTGTACGCTATTGAACATAGAACAAATTTTAAAGTAAAATTAATATTTAATTCAAAAAAATTAATAAGTATGAAAATATCTTATTCTTCATTTACTTGGAATGTTACATCTTTCCCCCCTTTTGGAAATTACGTCCTCAAAATTTTATTCACTTATCAAAAAAAGTGGGGGTATTTATCCCTCATAGAATTATAAGATTCCCACATTGCATCTTCAACCATATGGTTTTTACAAAAAACCAATACCTGGAGAATTACCTTATTCCACAACACTTGCTCTCTATGGCCAAGAATCTAGACTGTTTTTTCTCCAAAAGAGAGATTCTCTTCCAACTGATCTACCTCTAGGATCAAAACATGAGATGGATCTGGTATATACTTTCTCATGATAGAAACATGAAAAACATTGTGTGCCTGGGATGACATTGGAGGTAAAGACACATTGTACGCAACTGATCCAACTTTCTCCAAAATTTCATAAGGTCCAATGATCCTCGGACTCAACTTTCCCTTCTTACTAAAACACATCACAATTTTCCTTGGAGAAAAATTGAGAAACACATGATCACCTACCTCAAAAGAAAGATCTTTCCTTCGGTTATCCGCATAACCTTTATGTCTGCACTGAGCTGTTCACATGTGCTTCTAATTCAACGGAACATTCTCTTCCATCTCTTCTACCAATTCTTTTCCCATCAGCTTCTTCTCACCTACTTCATCCCAAAAACCTGGAGATTGACAACGCTTTCCATATAATGCTTCTAATTGATCCATCTGTATACAAGAATGAAAACTTTTATTATATGAAAATTCTACCAATGAATGTTGATGGTCCCAAATTCTCAGATTATCCATCGAGAAAGCACATAGCATATCCTTCAATTTTTGAATTGTTCATTTTGATTTCCCATCTGATTGAGGGTAAAAATCATTACTAAAATTTAATTCAATACCCAATGACTTCTGAAAGCGTTTCAAAATGTTAGAAGTAAACCTGGGATCATGATCAGATGCAATAGAGAGGGGATCTCCATGAAACCTGACTATCTCTTTAACATATATCCTAGAAAGTTAATCTAGATACAATGTATCTTGAATAGGAATGAAATGAGAAGATTTAGTCAATCGATCAACTATAACCCATAATGCATTATTACCTTGAGATGTATTTGGTAATCCCACAATGAATTACATGGATATATTTTCCCATTTCTACTCTGGCATCGGTAGAGGCTAAAGCATCCCTTTCGGTAACTACCACTATTCTTTAACCTGTTGACAAGTCAAACACTTTACAGTAAAATCAGAAATATCACTTTTCATTACATCCCACCAGTAATACTCACTGAGATCTTGTTACATCATAGTACTGCTAGGATGAACTAAAAATAGAGAACTATGACCTTCACATATCAACTCAATCTTCAACTATGATTAATAGGGTACACATAATCTCCTTCCAAATCACAAAACGCAATCATTATCAATGTTAAATTCAGGCAACTTACCCTTCTAAACCAACTATTCCTTTTTCGGCAACTCACTATATTCTTTCTGTGCTTGCTTTATTCTATCTGATAGAGATAATCTCACTTACATATGATACAAAAAAGAATAATTTCCTACACCAACAACTTCTGTGCCATAATTCATCAAAATCAAAAACCAAAGGATCTCATTCCAAAGGTAGTATGGTTATTGAAGAATTACTTTTTCGAATAATATCATCATCCAAATTATTTGATTTTTCCATATGGTAATGGATAGTGAAATCATAATCCTCTATTAATTCGAACCATCTCCTCTATATCTTGTTCAATTCATTTTGAGTGATTATATACTTCAATATTTTGTGATCAATATATGTTTCACACTTCACTCCATTCAAATGATGCCTCCAAAATTTTAAAGCAAAACCAACAGCAGATAATTTCAAATCAAGTGTAGGGTAATTTAATTCGGGAGGTTTCAACTAATGTGAAGCATAATGAATTACATGATCATTCTGAATTAGGACACAACCAAGTCCTTTCAATGAAGAATCATTGTAGATAAAAAACTCACCATTTCTGGATAGAAGTGCCAAAACTGGAGAATTCACCAATCTTCTTTTTAATTCTTGAAAACAATCAACACATTATTTTTTCCAGATGAACATAACATATTTTCACATTAACATAGTCAATGGACTAGATAACCATGAAAAATATTCAACAAACCTCCTGTAATAACCTAATAAACAAATAAAAACTAAGTATATCATTTATATTTGTTGGTCTTGGCCATTCTTCAACAAATTTTGTTTTAGCAGGATCAACAGTTATGCCATTTTTTAAAACAATGTGACCTAGGAAAGAAATTTTTTGTAACCAAAACTCACACATGCTGAATTTCACATAATTTTACTTTTGTTTTAATGTTTAAAAGAAAACCCATAAATGAATTCAATGTTCCTATTTACTTATAGAATAAACCAAAATATCATCAATGAACACAACCACAAACTTATGCCAGAACTCACGGAAAATTCTATTTCCATTAATTCAACATGTACATTGGTTAAACCAAGATGCATAACTACAAATTCTTAATGGAAATATCTAGTACAAAATGTGTTCTTCAGAATGTATGCGTACATTACTTTCAACTAATGGTACCCCGACCTCAAATCAATCTTTGAAAAATATGAATCTCCATGGAGCTGATCAAATAAATCATCGATATGAGGAAAAGTATACTTATTCTTTACAGTGATGTTTTTCAGTACTCTATAATCAATGAAAAGTCTCATTCAACCATCATTCTTTTTAACAAACAAGACAAAAGCACCCCATGGTGATGTGCTAGGTCGAATGAAACCATTATCTAATAACTCTTAAAATTACTTCTTTAACTCTAAAAGTTCAATTTGAGTCATTTGATAAGGGGGTTTTGAAATTGGTTTAGCATCAAGAACTAAGTCAACAATAAATTCAACTTCCCAATCAGGTATAATACTAGGAAAATCATCAAGAAAAACATCAACATACTCATTTACCAATGGAACATCATTAATCTGAACAGTTCATTTGTTTTTAACAATATGTGCAAGGTAACATTCGTTTCCATTTTTTACAAGTTTCTCAACATCCTGATATGTTATCAAAATAAAGGGTTCATTTTTGTATAAAAATTGAAAATCTTTCTGAAAAAAACCTTTTTAGCTCTATAACCAATATTATAATGATAAACAGAAGGCCAATCGATGCCCAGAAGAACATCAAACACTACTATAGTAAAAAAAATAAGGTTTGTAGGTAGATTCTTTCCGCACAAAAGTACATGAATGTTCTTATGTTTCATTTTTTGTCTCTATATTTCCTCCAGGTGTTTTTATCATATGTTTGTTATTCATATCTTGAGATGGAATTCCCAATTTACTAGAAAACTTCTCCAAAATAAAAGATTGTGTAGACCCTGAATCAAACAATTCATTGGCATAATCAGAACAAACAAACAATGTACCTGATACAACATCATTTAATGGCTCAACATCTACTGAAGTAGAGACAAAAGATTTCACCACCCCTTTCTACTTGTATTGTGGCTTCTTTCCCATAGTTGAGTTTTTTTTGGACACTAATTTGCATAATGATCCATTTCATTGCACTTAAAACATTTTACTAACTGTAAATCATATTTTTTCCTACAATTACCATGATCATTTTCAGTGAAATTATGAGCCTTATGTCCCATTTTAACACATCGGTAACACTTACAAGAATTACAAAGACATTCCCATCATGTTTTTTACCACAATTTTCACAAACATTAAACTAATGTTTCTTACCACCAGAATTTTTTGAAGATTTATTCCCTTTCACCTTCCACCTCAACCTCTTATTTTGTTGTTTGTCAAAGAATACCTGATCATCAGCAAACACCATATCCACCTTCTCCGGACAAAAAATAAATTTTTCATAAATTTTGAACTCACGAGAAGCTAAATCCCTTCAATACATTGCATTTAATCTTGAGTAAAAATGGTTGATTTTACAATCAAGATCTCATATGAAATTTGGAGCATACCTTGCCAGTCGAGTGAAATTTTCTTTATAAGAATCCACTAAGTCTTCCTCCTACCTCAATTCCAGGAATTGTTTTTCTATCCTAAGACGAACCACCTTAGGCAAGTATTTCTCAAGAAACATTCCTTTGAACTTATCCAAATCAAGAGCATCAATCTCCTCACTATCCCTGATATTTTTCCCATCGACCACCACTGATCACATTCACCCTCAAAACGGTAAACAGCGAGACTAACATTTTGATGATCTAAACAACCCATGATATAGAAAATCTTTTCCAGTGCATTAATCCACCCTTCTGCTAGCACCAGATCAGATGATCCCAAGAATTATGGGTGATGTTTCCTCATCAAATTCCCCACTACTGACATGTTCCTCTGTGGTTGATCTGGATGATCTCGTACATGGATACCACCACCATTTATATCCTGAGTCAATTGTGCCATCACTGCAAAAAACTGTTCTGTTACGATTCTGACCATCTTAGGTTACGGATTTGGAAGGTTTTCTTCCTCTTGATGTCCTCCCAACATAACTACCCTATTTCCTCTACGGAAAACCATTCTGATCAAAAAAAAATATCTTTGGCGATGAAACACAGTAATCTGGAAATGCTATATTATTTAAATATTAAAATAAATTACATTATGGATATTAATTTATCAAAACCCTAACTCATAAATTTATCTAAACTGACCTCTGATAGCAACTATAATGACCCGACCTTAAAACATTACATAATATTTAATTAAACTAATAATTCACATTGAGGATCTTTTCAGGTTTCTAATTTTAGAGAATTAAAACATAACTATTACATCTCATAATATTACTAGGTATACACTTCTACACAGTTTCCATTATTTTCATAAAATATAATCTACTGAAAAAAAGGGTCATGTCTCGTTCCATTTTTAGATAGCATGATTTTTCCTTGATCCCATCCTTGACCCTATTCATCTTTAAGTCCAATGAAAACATTTCAAAACTTGGGATGAGCATAGAAGGCTCAGTAAGGGTTACAAAACAATGAATGAAAACATTTGTTCATAAATACATAAAGAACTTAACTCTTTTACTTACCTCATAAAATTATAAGATTTATGAAAGATGTAGATAAATCATAAATCATAAAGTTAACTTGTGGCATACATATCACACTTAAATTGTAGCTATCATAGCTAAATAGAGAGTTACTTGGGAATACCCATCATAGTGTATTCCCTAAAATCTATGAGGAGAAACATTCATGTTTACCTCCATCATGCTACCCAATGTATTAAAGATCTATCTCAGGATCACCTGCCCTAGGTTTTTCACAGAAGCACCCGTATACGTAAATAATTCCCAAGAACCATAACATGATCATAAAACATTACATAAGCATAAAGGAAAGATAAATTTCCAAATTAAAATAATAAAATACTATTTCAAGATATTTAAATAATAAATCTATTCTCAAAATAATTTTCAATACCAAAATACGTAAAAAGAGTATATGGTATTTATTTTTCCTTTTAAAAACATTCTGTCTTGTTAAGGAAGGCAAAGATCAAATAATACTCATGGTGGTGGAAAGGTCGTTGTCATCTCTTACATAAAAAACATTCCTTTTTTTGTTAGTAAAATGCTTCATATAAAAAGATTAAATATGAATAAAATGAATAGTCAAAGTGGTTTATACATTGTATAAAATAAAGTCTTGTATAAAATTAAAATTCCTCAATGAAAGGAGATTGAGACGAAGTCCCTTACCTCGTGTCCGACTAGACTTGATCGTTCTTTAATATCTTGAATAATAAACTAATGATAATTTCTACTTGCTTAAGAACATTTTTTATGTTTATTTTTCCTTTTATATCACTTATTACCATGTTATAAACATTATGTAATCATTTAAGTTAATAATGATCATTTTGTCGATATTTGGTATTTGAGTCAAAAAATGGACTTCTATTAATTACATGTTGTTCATGTGGTCCAAGGTTCATTATATCTGGAATTATATTCCTGATTTAGATATCATATATATGATATATATCCAAAATATACATGTTTTTATAATAGTAGATAAAATTTTGATTAAAGAAATGAAATGCACCGTTCATGGAGACGGTAAGCCATACGTACGCATGAACGCTACTTCCATTTGTATTTCAAATTTAATGGAATTAAAACATAATGATACATTATATTATTATAATTCAAGTATTGTATCATATATAATATAATTAAATATGTCCTTTATACGTACCACATATGGTATGAACGAGCCATATCACATTGAGTGGGCGGTAGTCCGCACTTCCTCCAATGAGATTATCGAGTTTACCTCTTATAGAAATCATAAAGGCATTATATAAATGGAAAATAATTAACCATAAAGAAAACAGGAAAATATTATATATCATATATAAATATTGTGTCATCATAATGGCCACCATGAGAGGCGGTAAGAGATAATCCAACAGTCATCATTTTGTGAGGCGTTAGTTTTCCATCCACAGAAACATTATGTTCTTCATCCATTAGATGGAGGTGTGTGTAAGTGTAGTTCGAATAAATCTCATAAAAAAATTCTAGTATATTTAGGATACTGGTGTTGTTACAAATGAAAGTAAAAAAAGAGTTTAGGGTTTGAAGAATTGAAATAAATGAAAACAATTTAAGAGAAATCTTTACCTTTAATTTGGGTAACTCCCTTTGGATTGAACCCAATGAATTCTTGAAGTTCCTTCTTCCTAAGGTAAGGCTTCTAGGAGGATGAGAGGGATGTCTGGAGATTAGTTGGGCAGAGTTTGGATGAGTCAAATGGGTTGAGGTTTGTGAGGAATTGGATTGAAATGGTCTACTTTTATAAGGGAGAGGAGGGGCTCTTTAGGAAAGTGTGAAAACATTATTTTATTATAAAAATATATTCATTTTCAGAAAGCCCAAAAATGATTATAGTTTAAGATAAGATGGCTCATATTTTAAATAAAATCATAGAATCAGAATTGGACATGTTTAGGATAATATTATAATCATTATAATCTTATTTATTTAAATCGTTTATTAATGAGTTAAATACTGCATCATTATTGTGTTATAAATAATGTAATTTATTTGATGTCTAAAAATTATTAAAAAAATACCATGATGTAGGGAATATTTTTATATATCTAATTAATATTTATAGTCGAAATGATAATTTATATAACCCCTCCTAAAAATTAATTTACTAAATGATATTTTCTTTTGTCATTTTTCCCTTTACTTTATGTTAATTAATCCAAATTGTCATTATCAATCACATGTGGCTCAATGGGGTCCCAAAATCGACCCAAAGATTCCCGTGGTCATAAATGACTCATAAAATAGTTTTTGGACAAGTGTAAAGGTAATTTTGATTTATTATATTATTCTTTTAACCTTGAATTACCATATTTATCTTTAACCGCGGTAAATAAAAGTCAAAAGCTACTATTCATCAAAAATTATTTTCATTTTATTTAACCAAATTTTACTTTTTATAACAACCATGTATGTCGGATTTTGGAAATTCAATTCCCAGATGTGGTAAAATTTCATTTAAATGAAAAAGACAAATTTTTTAACGACTACTAAGTGGTATCACTATTCATGAAAAATTGATGTTTTTCAGAAAAAAACCAAAAAATCAGCCTAAGATATATTTGATGTTCCAAATTAAAAAATTATGTTTATTTTTTCTAATTAAAAACATAAATTTTTCATTAATTAATTATAAAATCAATTCTTGTTGTTAAAACAAATAGCGTGTTTTTATGAAACAATAACTATCAAAAGATTGACACTTGTTTATGTCCAATTTCAACATAAAATTAATTCCAATTACCAAAATTGGATTAAATTTTAAAAATATATCCTAATTAAACTATAAAACCAATTAATAATATAATCATTCCATATAAATAAATTAGATTAAAACATAGTTTTGAATTAAAATACAATATTTTCACTATTCATTAAATAATGAACTTTATTGGAAAAATTGTAAAACATTGCAAAAAATAAATTTTGAAGTCCCCATTAAAAATAATGATTTTATCTGGTCATATAGAATGTATTAAAGTAACCAAAACTATATTTAAGGAGGTTTCTCCATTAAAAGGAAATAAATTGGCCTTTTAATGTAAATTTTGCTTATAATTAGATTCGTTCACATTTTAAGCCTCTAACATTTATTGGATAAATTTAAAAAAATTTAAACGTGTATTTTAATATTGTAGTTAGTTTTTTTCATTCCCACCAATAAAATGCCTATGATTTAACTACCATTTAAAATAATAATATTATATTATTATTGTGCAACGTAGGATTTCAAAGAAACCTGTTGTTGCGTATCGAGTAAGCTATCGAACATAGAAAAACTTTTAAAGTAAAATAAATATTTAATTCAAAAATATTAATATGTATGAAAATATATTATTCTTCATTTACATGGGATGTTACAACATAATAAGTGATTTTTTATGAAAATACATCTATATCAGGGTACTGTAAGTGGACATGGTTCTAGCATAGATGTACTGAGGAGTAATAAATCTAATAAGGTCTTCTAGGCTTAACTCAGGGAAACCTGGTACACGACAAAGATCCATACTACAATCTTATTTTTACACTCTCAAGGGGTATTCATCCATAAATTCATATTCTCATTATGATTCATTATTATGGGAAAGGTAAACTCCCATAAAAATATATGTCAAGAGATATATCATTGATAACAAAGAATATAGCCTGGAAATTCATAGGTTAAGGAAATATATTTAATTTATAAGTTATCCATTTTATTTAATTGGATCCCCCTTTATGTTTTTAACTATTTAATATACGCAAATGTAATATTACTTTTATTCTATCCAATGGATTAAATTAGGAGGTTTCAAATAAAAAATAAATATAAAGGGAAATGTGAAGCCTGTCAAAATGAGATTCCCAGTCATATGGGAGCTCAAGTAAGATATATCATGATTATTCCAAACCATCTATAAAAAATAGAGAAAAAATATCTTATTATTTAATCGAATATGTAATCAAGGATAATAATGAATGCATCTCATAAAATTACATCTAATAAATGTTATAAGTAAAGAAGACCCAATTTCATTTTTGCAACATGTGCGTTTAGAGGCACAAAGGAGAATGTCAAAATTGGACTAGGAGATGATTTACGTGTTGAATGACATGAGATAATTTCCATGAGAAAATGGATAATGTTATTGATGGGAAATAAGTTCAATCTATGGAATCATATATAGTTATATGTCATAAATGTGGAGATGTCAGGCATTATCCAAGACAATGATCTATTGTAAGGGCTGAGAATCCTAATGAGCATCAACAATTTCCATGATCGAGGGATCACGAAATGTCCTTTTCAAAGATGGATAATTATGAATGAATTACATGTAACCACTAATTAAATTTAGTTTATGTCATAATTTATTTCAATTCCTGTCTTATTAGTATATCATCTTTGTTTTCTAAAAACATTGACTCACCACCAAAAATGATATTAAATCATTATGTAAAAATTATGTAATTATTGTATCAAATGTTGATGATTGTGGTAATTTTATTATTGAATATACTATAAGTCTTACTTTGGTGTAATTTGAGGAAAAGTGACAATGTCTTTACCTATCCCTCAAGGTAGTAGAATATTGATGAGAAAACCTGTCTCACACAAGATCTTGAGTAAGAAGTTAAGATCACTGATTAGAAAATATGGTGGCAATATCCCTTTGGGGATAAGTTTTAAATATATATGGATCAAAATATTATCAAATATATATTATCCCAAAAAGAGTTTAAAATGTGAGATCAATTATTGATAGAGATAATCATGGATTATGACTTCTCAATCACCTTCCATCGTCAAAAAGATAACAAGGTAACATATGCTCTAGGTATAAAAGACCCATCAATTGTATCATTAATGAAAAAAAGAAGGGTTTGTTCAATTCATACATAAAGAATATTTAAATGGGATTCATAAATAATGGAACATCATCAATCCTTTCAGAAATGATTTTTAAACCATATCTTTTGAATGTTTAAAGGATTATGAAAAAGAAGATGGGGAAATTCAGGAGGAAGTTAAAACTATAATGAAATGGAAACTCTTATATTTTAATTTTAATAATGAATTAATTATGATATTTGGATTAAGAATATGTGCTCCTTCAATAACTATGTTAAAGAAATAACTTTTTGGATGATTGACATATTTCAACATTCTCCATTCTCCTAGGAAACACAATGATGCATTGGGATCTCCAAGATCACTATTGATGGGATATGATGAGGATGGTTAAAACATAATATACATCAACGTTCATAGTATGTCAACAAGTGAATAATGAATGAATAAATTATAATGGGACAATGAAACCATTACCTATTCCTAAATGAAAATGGGAAAGAATCACCATGTACTTTTTCATTGAACTTTCTGTGACATCCAAGGGAAATAATTCAATCTCGGTTGTTGTGGACCATATAAAAAACTTCACAAATTATATAAATTCTTTAGGATTCCTCACTGGATCAACTATCACATATATTCATTAATTAATTGTTAAGGAAACAAAGTTTACTGAAATTTATTATATCTGATTGAGAACCAAGGTTCAACTCTATGTTCTGTAAAAGTCTCAAGAATGCTCTAAACCATGATCTTAATTTCATTACGGATTATCACCCTCATACTGATGTCCAATATTATTGAACAATCCAACACTTGATGAAATGTTTATAGATATCTCAATGGACATCAAAGGTGGATGGTTCCACATCTTCCTTTGGAGGAGTTCTGTTACAAAACTAGTTTCCTCTCCATAATACAAATGGATCATTATGATTCCCAATACATGAATAGTTGTAGAACACTGGCATGTTGGGATGTTGTTGGGGAAAAAAAGATTCTAGGTTTGGAAATGGTTGATGAAATGGTGGAAAATGTTAATACCATCCATTAGCACATAAAATGTACAAATATTCAATGAAAGAGTGATGAAAAAAATAATTTAGATGATATAGAGTTTCATTTTGTAGACATGGTTTTCCTCCACATATCTCCATGGAAAAGTTTTATGATATTTGGGAAGAGGGGAAAGATTAGTCCAAGATAAAGTTTTCCATTTCATGTCCCTGATCGCATCAGAGCCGTGGCCTATCAACTGGCACTCCCACAAAACCTATCTCAAGAACATAATGTATACCATATATCACTATTATGAAAGTATATACCAAACCCTTCACATGTATTGAATCTTGATGTGTTACAATTGGAGAATTAACATTACAATGATGAGCAGATGATGTAGATCATTGATCGTAAAGAAATCTTCTACGAAATAAGACAATTCCCCTCATAAAAGTATTGTGGAAAGACCACATGTTTAAGAAGAAATGTGGGAACCATTGGAGGTGATCAAGAATAGTTACCCTCAACTATTTTAATATGGGAAAAGGAAATTTCTAGTGAAAAATATCATAAGGGGGAAGGTTATAATTACCCAAACATTTATGAATAAAATTCACTTTATTTTGACTTACTGAAATATCTTATGGTTATAGGGAAAACATGATCTTAATTTTTTATATAAAATTGGATTTTAACTTAACACTATGTATCATCACTTTTTATAATATTTTTGTTGAAAAAATTTCACTTGACTAGTATAAATATAGGTAATTAACAAATCCTTTTGACACTGACAAATAAAGTGATGGAATTAACTAGTTGGATCATACTATATGAAGCCCATTTATCAGAGATTCCATGGGACATATCATTTTTAGTATTTTATCTAGGTCATCCCCAAGATGATATCCAACAAAATAAGCATAATATAAACCTTTTACAGGAGGATATCAAGCCCACAGATATTGTATCCCAAACCATGTTCACCAAATGGCCCAATGAATGTCCCTCTATCATGCACCTTAAACATAGATAATATTCTAGTGTAATAAATATATATGTATAAAAACATTATCAACATGATTATTTACATTATGTTTTATAAAAATAATTAATACATTACTCTTTCTATCAATTTTTAATTTTTAAATAATTTTTAAAATATAAGTGTATTTTTTTGTTAATTTTCAAATTCAATTATGATATCTATTTTGATAAATTAATGTATTTTTTTGAAATAAAGAATATTTTAATAAATTGTTTTTATTAAATAAATTTCAATAAATTTAAATTATCATTTAAATTTTCTGAAGTCAAATTTAATTTTTAATATGGTTTGAAAATTATTTTTGTGAAAACTCATCAATTTTCAATAAACGTAATTTTTATATTAAAAGTGAATACTCATATATTTATAAACTTATCTTGAAAAAATGAATAGTATTTTTTAACAAAGATGTATAAATTATCAAATGGTGAATCTTTCATAATATTCTGACAGAACCGTATTTTTGTATAATAATTAAATTTCGTAAAAGTATATGGTTTACTTCATGACATCATAATTTCACAAAAATGATTAAATAAATTTTAAAAATGGTATATTAAAAAAAATATGATTTTAATTTTATATAATTTAATTTTATTTAATTTATAAATCATTACTGAGTCCTACAAGATGTATAATATATTTTAACATTTTAAAATCACTTTTGTGAGAGTGTGACTCACCTCCATTTAAAGAAGGTAATTATTTTTATATGTTTATACCATATCCCAATAAAATAATTTAATATAATTCCCATTTATATAATCCATGGGGAAAACCATATTTTGATTTTTGGTTTTGAATATTTTATTATGTAGAGTCCAAAAAAATAGTAAGGAACCCCCCCCCCCCCCCGTTCCTAAATAATCCCATCCGTGCTCCCATTTTTCATCACTAAAAATTTATTAAGCTCATCATCCTTGTTAATCTACTCCCTGGAGTCCCCCTAAGGATCCCTAAATCTATTATGATGCCTCTCCTAATCCTTTTGTGTCACACATCCATGTCTGGGATTTATCTTCTCACCTTTCAATTTAAGAACCTTTTTTGAAATCAGTTCATTTAATATAAAGATCGTATATTTTCATTCATTTTTAATCATTACCGTACTATCAAATTTTATATTTCAGAGGTATCATGTATTACCTCTCAATTTGTCCATTACCGAAGTCATGACAATGTAAAAATTCTTTAAGGGATCACTCCCTTCCCATTTCCACTCAAGCACTCCTTTTATATTATCCTTCATAAATTCCATTTTGATATGTTGGGATGTGATTGTACATGACACCATTACTATCAATTTTAATTATAAATTATGTGATATTCATTTAACTTTAATTAATTCCCCCTATGATCCTTTAAGCCTGCCCGTTACTCTGCCAGAATTCTTTACATGATCTCCCACCCATCTCAATTATCCAACATCATTTTTATGTTATGTCTTATAAAATAATTTTTATTATGCTGGGATTTGTTATTAAACCTTACTCTTACTATCCAATTGATTTATATGTGATGATATACCCTTTCACTCTTATCAATCCATTTTATGAATTTCAATATGATACTGTCACGCTGCCGAAATTGCGCTATGGTTTCCCATGCCAAGATAATGGTGTCGGGAATTCCATACCCATTTCTATATTAAGGGTATTCACCTTTATAAACATAATATTATTTATTAGGTACATAAATATACTTATTACTTATTTCAAGATCATCTATTGATGTTATGATGTTGAATTAATCAATGTCATACGGTCTATGTGGCACAATTAATCGTGACATTGAAATGTTTTTAACGTGTACACCCTGATAGCACTTCAATGCATTGTGTAATTTTTTGTATCAAGATACATCATGTGGCGAAAGTGGTTTATATTATTACATTATGGGTATTTTTTCACCATTAATTCTTCGAGGTGCATATTTGACATTTTTTAATGATTCAATGTTTAAGTGGTTGCAACATTTTATACATTAAATTTTAATGCACAATCATGCCTTATTATTAATGTTCCTTTATGCCTTGTTGATATGACTTTTATAGAATGTATTATTAATCTCATGTTATTCAATTTTTACTACCTTACTAGGCTTTATAGCTCACCCATTTCTTGTGTATGTCATCTGGTTATCCCATGCAGTGTTGTGTATGATAGAATGTTTTGGTCACATTAGACATGTTTTTAATAATTATGTTATATTTCATATTTTATGTCGTTATGTAATGTTCGTAAAACCACAATACACTATAACTCTTAGTATTCTATGTTTTATTATGTGAAATTTTATGAGATAAATAATTCATAAATTTGAAATAATGATCATGGTTGTTTTATAAGAGGTATGGTTTCTTAGCCATGTAATTTCCAAAAAATTCATTTTAGTGTATCTAGTGAAGATAGACATTGTTACATCTTGTAAACCTCAAAAGAACATATTTTTGGTATAATAATTTCCTGGCCTCCCTTTATATTATCGATGTATAATTTTTGATTTCTCATGATATGCACATCTTATTCCATCCATTAAAAAATGAACGATATATATCAATGGATTGAGGTATGATATAACTATTTCCAATATCTAAAATTTTGTCTTATATCACCACCTATCTTGATATTTATAGAATAAAAAAAGAAGGTATGTGGGTTATTTTCTTGCCTTAGTATCTAGGTCGGGATGCGTTCTCATGCAAGAAGACCACATTTTTATTTATGGATCAAGTCCATTGAGAGTGCATGAGAAGAATTACCCAAGACACGATTTAGAGTGAGATGCAGTCATCCCTGGCATGATGAAATGGCATCAAAATCTATTTGGAAATAAATTTATGGCATTCATGAATCATAAGATCATGAAACATATATTATCACAAAATGAATCGATTCTAAGACAAACAAGATGGATGGTCTGTCTTCGTAAATTTGACCTTGAATTGATGTTTACATTGGAAAGGAAAATTCATTAGCGGATGGATTACCTCGGAAGTAAAAATGTCATTTTGGAAATGAATCCCTAGATGAGTGAAAGTTAATGTCAGTCCTATCCAACAATAAATTGCAATGTGAAAACCGAGGTGATGTTATAGTTTTATTTTCAGTTTTTGTGGTTCCAGAATTGGTTTTGATGGTAAAGGAGGAACAAACATCCGATGTAGAATGCATGGTTATGAGTTCAAAACTCCATGGTAGAGATACCATTGAGTGATATAAAATGTATGGGAGTTCCATGTTGTGGTTTATAAATCATATGGTTGACCTATGGAATGTTAGGAACAACTCCTTCATTCTATCTACCATTTGAGATAGTGTATTCATCCGGAAATATAAAAGATGTATATGGATTTAGAAAAATAGATATGGAGGAGAAGAAATAAATTGAAGGTGGATGAGTTTGTTTCAAAGTGCATAACATGTTATAAAGTTAACGTTTAAAACAATCATCCAATATGTATATTACATTCATTAACTATCCCCTAGTGGAATTGGGAGAAGATAGCTCTGGATTTTTTCATGAGTCTCCCAATGATGTTTTTTAAACATCATGTCATATTGGTGATAGTTGACTCTCTTACATTTTCAGTTCATTTATCCCTATTTCTGATTCTAATCCATTAGGTCATCTATCTAAAATCAATATTTGAGAAGTGTAAAATATACATCGATTAAAATTTATGGTAGTATCTGATTGAAAGGTGAGGTTCTAGTCGTGTTCCTTTGAATCCTTACAGAAAGCCACTGGAACTCATGGGATAATGTGTGTGGTGTATCATCCTCATTTGGATGGGCAATCTGAATGGATGATAAAAATGTTGGATGAAATGATACAAGATTGTGTAATGATTTTTGTTGGATCATGGTATGTGAAAGTTCAAATTGTGGTGTTCTCATAGTATAATAACTATCAATACTCAATACATATGGCTCTTTTTGAAGCATTTAATGGGAGTCCTTTTCATTCTCCACAATGTTGGGTGGAAACAAGGGAGACATCACTAGTTGGCCCACGAATTTTCTAATAAACAACAAATTATATAATATTGATTCGAAAAAGGTTAAAGATAGATCAATTTTTTTTGAAATTGTATGTAAATCATCATCGATGGGATTTTCCATTTGAATTTATTGATCAAGTGTTCTTTCAAATTTATGCACAGGTTGGACATCATCATTTTGGGAAGCAGGGAAATTTATATGCACAATACACATGTACTTTTGAGATAACAGAACATCTTAGAGATGTATCATATTGGATGTAAATTCCACCAAATTTCATTGATGTGCATAATGCATTACATGTATCACAGTTGAAAAAGAATCGACCTGATACTAACCATGTGATCACATGGGATCGTATTGACCTAGAGACAAATGATTCATTGCAACATATCTTGGTGAAAAAAGAAGATAAGTAATAGAAATACTTTTATGAAAAAATAATCAGTCTAGTTTGGGTTCTGTGGAAAATATTTCATGTTTTAGAAGTGAAATTGGAACACAAAATGAAAATGAAATTTCAATGGCTAAAACTCTTTGATGACACTATGGATTTTCAACTTCTTAACACGCAAAGACCAATGGCGGGGAGAATGGTGTCGACCCATTTTTTTGTTATGTAACCTTTTATTTATTATTTTATGTTTATTAAGTATATGATTCAATTTTGAAATATTTTTCACAAAATTAATTTTTTTTGTGGATAATGAGATGGTTTATGGGAGGAACATAGTTTTTTCAATTCATGCGACACTCTTAGAGAAACTGTGAGCTTTGAAAAGGGATTAGCTCTTTCTGAGGAAGTGGCTCCATCATGGTGGGAACACAGTTATAGAGACTTTTAAATGATACTATGTTATATTCAACCTTAATGTAGAGGATAATGCACCGTTAGGGCATGGTTTTCCTAATAGTGTGACTAAATCGTGTGTATGTTCAAAGTTAGATCCTAAAAAATGAATCTAATAATTTTTCCATCAAGTGTATAATTTTCCTATCCATGTGGAACTAAATTGGGGTTTCACATCACCAATGGCCTAGTAAGATTATTCTATAAATTCTAAGGAGATCCTTACACTTCTCTTGGTGTTTATAAGCCGATTCTTTATGGTAAGTTTTTTTTCTTCATTATTCTTGATATTTTTCATAGATCTACTTCTCCCCAGATCACGGATTCCTAGATCTCTGACCGTTGTGGGTAGATATAATGTTAAGTCTTCCAAATAAGTTAATATATGGTCATGGTTGGGATATGGTAAGATATGTATGATGGATTTGTGAATATTTAACCAGGTTTAATTTGAATTTATTTTTTGTTTATCATTTTCTCCAAAACTCTCGAGGTAGGAGGATTGACTCTCAACTCCTCTAAGTTGAATGGATTGTCTTTGTTTGAAATTGATTTAATTGATTTAATTTTTTTTTAAATCTTTGTGTAATGAATTCTATGAATCTTATTTAGTGATGATTTATGGTTTTTGGTTATTTTGAAGAATTTCGGTGAATTGACGTGAAAAGTGATTTAGTTTTGTGATTTTAAAATGGATATTTTTATATATACCTTTTATAGATTTTTTAAAGGTTTTTTGGAGAAATGGTTTGAAAAAAATGCTTGTTTTATTGAAATTTTTATTTCTTATGGAATAATAGAATTGATATTTGGGAATAACTCAGAGTGTGTTCAAATTTCATTAATCAGGCCTAGTTGAAATATAAAATTTTTCACAGTACCAAAGGTGTTATGAAACATGAGAAATAATTTCCTTGGGATTACATGGTAGATTGATGATATACCACTTATGCATATGGAATATTCATAAGGAAGCATGCATGGTTGGTGTTTTGATAATATGGAATGGAATGGTTATGCTAATTAGAACCCATGAAATGGTTTTATGGCGTTATATGGTTGTTTTCTTAAAAGTGGATTTTTCAGGAAAAGTGGTTTGTATATCAGTTGTATTTATCTATTTATAAAGTCTTTGTGAAATGTTTTTTAAAATAAAAATTATATAAATCATGCTAAATTTTTTATCCTAGTTTCATGATTTGGGAAGTCATTGGAGAAAACCTACTGAGTTTTAGTACTCACCCCGGATTTATAACTTTTATGATGTTAATGATTGCATATACTAGGACATGGGTAAATGTTATGTGTCAAATATCTTTTGAACTACATTATAGTACTTCTTCTATTTAGTGATGTGGTATTTTGGAGCTTTTAGAGCAAAAAGTTGTGTGGTCTTCTTGGAGATTTATTAGTTGTCTTTTTCTATTTACATTGATGTAAATTTTTCTTTTTATATAGTATAATTTGGATGATTTGGAAATAAAATAAAAGGTCATGTTTCCATTCATTTTATCATGTATCATATATTGGTGTGTTTTTTGTTTGTCTTGGATTTTTTGATTTGTTCAAAATGTGCAAATATTACCCCACATGTATTGAAACCCATCGATATTTATTACCTTCCTTGGGAGTCTTGGGGATGTTTCTTATGGTAACATAAAATCCTCCCACCATCTCAATATAAATTGGATAAGGATGGATGTTACAATAATATTCTCATAACATATGAAATTATAATTATTAAATATTATGAAATAAGATTGGATGGGTTTTTCATGATTAATGGTAATGAAATAGTTATATATGAACAAGAATCAACTTATTTTGGGGGGTATAGAAGCTGAAGTGGACATAAATATAATGATGGACTTTTTATAGGAATGTTAAAAAGGTGATTTAGTATTGGAAAATAAAAACAACCCCCTATGATCTTCTATTTTAGTAAAAAATAATTTTTAAAGAATCATTCAAAAAAATACTAAAACACGGATGCTTATGAATATGGGAATAATTCCAATAAAATAAGTGGAATAATAATAATAAGTTTTCTACTCTCAATAAGATAAATATTATGATCATAGAAAAGGATGATTTTTCATCAAAAATTAGTGATCCAAATTATGAGATACATTCAATGAATCATATGTGTTTTATGGGTAAATCCCAAATAATATGAAGAATTATTTTAAAATGATGGCATTGTTAGGAAAATTAATATATAATGGATTTTATAATTAAATATAGAAACTAATCTTGTTAAAATTTTTAATCATATAGTGGAAAATAATAAAACCAAGAACAAATATGATACGATCTCCATTATGAACAGTGTTGGGAAAAATACCTCATGGTTTCCTCTCGGTATGTTAAGGGAGTGATTGAGATTTTCTGATAAACCTAGATGATTTTGATTGAGTATCAACAGTTTTTTCTAAAGTCGGTGTTAATGTTGGTGTAGTTCCATAGTGCTTTACATATTTTCGGGCATCAAATTTGGGTGATGGTTTTTGGAAAAGGGATTTTTTCCATTTAGAAGTCAACATTACATGAACCGAAAATCATTCTTCTTGAAACACATAAGGTGGTATGTGGAATGGATAAGTGATCACAACAATGGAAGGATTTCAGCAAAGAGTTCTATTCAGATTGTGAAGAATAGTACATAGAGAATGTAGAAGGAATGGTGTGTAGAATAATGATGGTTCGTATGAAAGGTAGTAGTACGTGGAAGGATTTTCGCATGCATGATTTCTTGTCGTCCATAGAGATGAGGTGGTTTTATGGGAATTCCTAAAGGGAATTATTAGAGGAAATAAGATACTGATTTGGGCCACCGTGAAAGAATAAAGGCAGTACGTGGACTATGTAGGGAAATAATTCATTGAACATGGAGTACACATGAATGATTTGGGAAAACATCATATTAATGGATTATAATAATTTATTTTATTATATAAGGAGTGTGAATCCCATCCTTATATAGGGTGATTTTCATAAGAAAAAATATTTACTCCCAGAATTTAGGCAACTTTTAAATAGGTTTGAGAGAAGGAATCCATGAATGGTAGAGTAGTTCATGGAAGTGATTCCAATAAAGGTTTTTTATAAAGAAAAATATTTCAAAAAGCTAGAATGTGGTCTGGGGAAGAAGAAATCCATAAAAGAAGGAATTTTTTAGAAGTAGAAGTAGTATGAGAAAGCGGTACATGGAACTAGTACATAGTGGTGGTTTATGGATATAGTATGTGGTGGTGGTATGTGATGATGGATGTTGAGGCAGTTCGTGAAAGAGGTGGTCTAGGAAGAAAATGCACTACATAGTTTATAAGAAAATTAGGTTGTTCATAAATGGACATAAAAAGTCCGAGAAATTAATTTCCTCTAACGAATATTGCATTGAAATGTGGATTTCTTCTTTGGTTGAAAAATTCACTTCGACAGAGTATCTACATACAGTAGAGGATTTATTCATTACCTATTATAAGATGACCTAAACATCCATAAACAGTGTGTGTATCCCTTCTATGATATGTGTGAAAAATAAGGAGGATGAAGGTGATCTTTTCCATTGGTAGTGAGACAGAGAAAAAGACATAGGGAGTGACCCTTTGGATTATAGTGAGCATACCCTTAATATTTTAAAGGCATTGAGCATGGCCATAGAAGTGATCTATTCCGAACCTTGTAAATAATAGTGTTATTTAGTGGATTTGGTACATCATAACATTATTTTTGTATGGTCCTTGGACTTATCCTAGTTAGGGTGATCCAATTAAAATCACTATGCCCTATATAAGATTTAATTTATGCTGATATACTACTACAGAAGAAAGAGAGAAGTTTATTCTGTGTAATGATGAAAGACTATTTGATGGGGATGTAGTTTTAATATATCATAACCAGATTCATCCCCTATTATGGTATTTTGCCTATTGGACCTAACAAATAGTTAACATGTCAATAAATAAAACACCAAAATTAATTATATAATAGAAATAAGATTAATATTATTGATATAGAACAAAATATTAAATTGGTTAAAGAAAAATGAGGTGATAAATAAAATCATCATGGGGATGAATCAATACATTCGAAAGAAATTATACAAAAAGAATAAAACTAATAAAATTTGAGAGTGTAGGAAACAAAAATAAAAAAAATATTTGGAATATGGAATAATTTTATATTCAAGATCTATAATCACTTAACTAAATTTAATTAGAATAATATAAAAGAAGGATTCCATGAATATGTTATGTTTATGTCTGAAACTTCTAAAGATGATAAAAAAGGGTCCATAGAAGAAATCTAATTCATGGTGAAATGAAATCATCATAAAATTTTTATTTAAAATATTATATCCCAGAAATATCATACAAAATGATACTGAACCAGAATAATATGTGAAAAAATATCTTATAATGGAATAGTGGAAAATTAATCATGATGATTTCCTCCCAGGAAGACAAACACACAACATAGGAAATGGAAAGAACAAAAATAATTAGATAATAAATTATATTTTTATGGGAGATCAAGGATTATATAAAACTTTTATTAGTCTTGATTTTTTTGGACATAAACCACATTTATTCTTGAATAACATATCACTACAAAAAAATATGCATACATCAAGGGTAGGAATGCTAAAAATATATCATCCGTCTATAATAAAATTACTCCAATTAAAAATTTATATTAGCTAAAATATAAACAACATATTAATATTAATTATTCAATGATGTTTATGGATGACATGTTTAATAACGTCACAGTGTCGATATATAGAATGTTTTATAACCATGTGAGATTCCTCAAAATGTAAAAGAGATGATACGTTAGATAGTGAATAAAGCTATAATATCTAGTGAATTGTGTGAGGAAGTCAAAAAAATATAGAGTGGTCATACTAATATTGACATAGATATAACAAAGGTGGTGATTTTTGAAGAGATAATGAGGATAATAATTCATCTAAAAATCTGACATCAAAATTATAAAGATTGAATGGTTTGAAAAATTTTAGTTGGGAAAAAAAATCATTGCATGAAAATACTACCAACGAAAGAGATGAATGAGAAATCTCAATAATTAGTAAAGGGGAAATAATTAAAATATAATGTAAAAGTAAATCAAAAAATTTAATTTTTGAGAGGAAACTCTCATCCTAAGTTATAATTCTGAGGAATATATATTTTCCACCTTCTTCAATTATATATACTCTCCTATACAAACATGTATGTAATTGAAAGTGATGGAAATTTCCATTTTGGATGATTATATATGATTTAATGTTATGAAATATTGAATAAATTTTTCATAATTATGATCACACTAAAATTAAAAATATGAATATTTTTAGAAGACAATATTATAAAAATAGAGTTAATATTCAGCTAATAGAGGGGGGAAATATATTTCTGAACATTAATATTCTGATGTGTTTATTTAGATGTGTGTAGGAAATATATTGACAATATTATTTATATATTACCTAAAATAAATCAATTGTAATGTGTTTGAGAATGGTATCACATTATGGAATACTGATAGATGTGATACCTAGGTTACATCACTCTTTCTATATACACATGGTGAGATAATATTATGACATATTTAGTTTTTAAAACAATCATGATATTTTTTCATGACCACATAAATCCATCACATGAAGATATAAAATAGAAAACATATGATAAGATTAATGTAGATTAGTTAATTTCTTTTGTTTTGTGTGTAAATACCCCCATAAATTACTCATTTATAGAATAGATTAATCACAAATCCATGACATAGTTGATAGAGAGAAATTGGAGATGTAAACTTGTAAATATTCACAAGTGGGATCCATGAATTAGTGATGCAAATTACAAATAATTAATCTTAAAATGATAAATATTTGATTCCAAATTATAATGTATATATATTCATTATGTTATTCAATTGAGAAATTAGAATTTATCTTACATATATTGATACACAAATGTGATTTAGTTAGTGTGATTTCTTAATATACAACCCAAAATCGTTTTATGTCTTGCATAGAGGAAGAAAAGACACCACGTGAATTGATCTCATCGGGAAGATAAGATCTACATGCTACCTGATACATCTGAATAAGACAAAAGCATTTTGTGTGAATTGATAACATGAAGACCTTATATGATGGCATAGTTCTTATATGCAGTTGAATGAGCTACATGGAAAAATTGATGTTACATGAATTGTACATTCATGGATGAGTTCTTTGTATAACATACTATAAAACATGCATTCATGAACACATTATGTTACTGAAATACTGAAGAAGTATATTTCATTCATAAATACATAGGTAAACATTCAGGGTAAATATTTTCATGAATAACGGTTTCTATACATGAATTAAAAAGAATTAAGCACATGAAATTCATAGTGAATAAATAATTTTTATTGGTATATATATCTTGTTGAAGTGTATTTATGATGGAATTTATCCCTACAAATCTAGTGAATAGTGAGTCTAGGTATTCATCAAATATAAGGAATGATTATATGGGCATTTTTGAAATGATGTAATAGATCATACATAGGACACTATAAATATTTTAGCACTTCCAGTGAGATGTAATGGTATTTGAATGGTTATATGAGAGAAAGTATCATCTAGTAACGTTGTGGAGGAGGATAATTTGAATTTCTTTCAAAATATATCTGATGGTGAAATAGATCATTCTACAGTAATGGTATTTGAATGGTTATATGAGAGAAAGTATCATCTAGTAAATGTTAGTCTAGTTGATTATAATATAAAAATGAAATTGTGAATAAAAATTTACAAAATTTAATATTTAATCATATTCTATAACCCTCCACATAAAACTCAACTATTTGACCATTTTAATGTACATATCTACCAAATATATTCAATTCAATTCTTTATAGTTTCTCCTTAAACAAGGTATATAACATTAGAAGTAAAAATATTAATATTTGGATGAATCCTCTAAATTCTATAAATCTGGAATGCTATCACATAACATTAAAAGTAAATTTATAATCATATATATTTCCACTACATTATCTTGCACTAGTTTATTATATAGAGTATAATAATATACACTATTTTTAAATATAAAATTTAAAGAAAAGTGACTCTAACATCATATACATCACATCATGGTAATTTCCATCATGATATTACATTTATATTAGTATAGTATAATAAAAATAACTACATCACTATATATATTAATAGTGATAATATTTTTTTATGTCGGAATTTGTAATATTTGTTGAAATATTTTCAAATCCATGCACTAAGATAGAGTAGAAATCCCTGGATTGAAGAAAATTGTTGTGGTGATATTACTATTATTAATTATACATTATCCCACACTTGAATTTCTTTAGAAAATTAGTAATTACCCAGTATCAATGTCTTAGATTGGAAATACAACACAACGGTTGAATCTCAAATGTGTGGTTTACGCTAAGCGTGACAAATGGTTTGTCCTAATCGGGTACCCTATTGGATGCCACCATTGGTGGGGTGTAAAATAGTGGTTTTATTAGTTTTTTAAACTTAATTTAATTAAATTACTACAAACTTTTTTTTCTCAAACAGGAATAGGAGAGGGAGGAACTCCCTCTTGTGATGGAAGATCTATGGCCAAAACAAAGAGAGGAGTTGCCACCAATCCATTTTTTGATACCAGTCAACATCTCATTGAGGTGTACTTACTTTTGGGAATTGTTGTGGACCTATAGATTTGGAATTTCATCATAATATATGAGGATTTATGAGCATTATTTCCCAAAACCACTTTATGTTATTTTATAATGTTGTAGATTTCTTAGTTGACTGTTGGGGAAAACACTAGGGCCAATATATGGTGGATATAGAAAAATGTTTTGTTTTAGGTAGATCATAAGTGATTAATTTTTTGAATTTCAGATCAAACAATGTGTACTATATGATAACACATAATCTGTTCCCTCTGTTTTAGGATTCTGAATATTGGTGACTAAAGTCCATGTAATGGGGCTACAAGACATGTACTAAGCTCGTGTCTATTGGCAGAGGGACATGGTTGTATGTTAGTACATGAAAATATGACAAAGGTATGAGTTGAGTTACACATTTATGACCAATGAAAAGGGCTAGGACCTGAACAAGAGAAACCCACATTAAACTCTGGGTGCACAACATGTGTTGGTGCATGGCCAACTTGGCCTTGTGTGGGAATAGACACATCCAGATCATTTTATGAGGTCACAATCCATGTGACATGGGGTACAAGACATGTAACTCCATTTATACATGATGAGTGCAGAGATGGGACACAGATATTGTCCGGTTACAAGGGGCATTCAATTTTCAATGTGTAAAATCAATATATTTCCCTTGGAGAATTGAACCTCACGAATCTCTATTTTTATGACTCAGATCAAAACCAATGAGTAGACTATCATGAGTAATGTTCTCAATTGGATTTTATTGGGACTACAGTATTGGAATTAGATATACTAAATGAGAAAAAATTGTTAGTTGCTATTATTAGATATATATAGACCGTTATCATTTGGGAGAGTTACCTTCAACTATTTCTATGAGTGTTCGTTGGTATCTCAGAAAAATCATTAGATTGTGACCCCTCTATGGATTCCTTGATCTTATGAAAAGTGGTTGTGTTATCTTATTTTTTTATGAGTCAATCTCAATAGAGTATGAATTTCTCTTAGAGGCCCTGACCAATCTAAATTTCCATATATATTCCTATGTAGGTTTATTGTAATTGTTATGACTAATATTATCAAAGGTTTTGATCCACATTATAGTAGGTTAAATTTTATAGGGTTTGAAGTTCCCGTAGAATGGAATGGGAATTAACCCGTTGTATTTATATTTCTCTCTCCAATGTTTTGAATTTTTTTCCTTAGGTGGGTTTTGTGGAATTAAAATGTCCCACAATACATCGATATCAATCACCAATATATAATTGTTTCAGAGGATATAGTTTTTGTGTGATTTCCTTGTGTGTACAATGCTTTGATTCAGGTATGGAGTATCTCGAGTGAGCCTTAGGAATTGAACCCATTCCAATTTATGGTTTTCTTATCATTCTAATGACCTATTTGTCTGATCATGTGGGTTTCTTTGATGATTCCTCTAAGGTTTCCTCACAGAGATACCTGTTGAGTCTAATCTCTCAGATGTATTCATTCTTGGTTAGTGGGTTTGTTCCATTATCATCATGATTCCTGACTGATCTATAACTCAAAATTGAGTTCCATTAGGGATGGTAGGGCCCATGGTTTATGTTATCCTTAGTGTGTGTAGCATTTTGAACTTATAGAAGGGTTGTAAGAATATATTTAATTTTTATACAATGTGACTATAAATCTATTATGAGTATTTTGGGATATTCGAGGATTCCTTAATTTGTGTGGTTATTCTTATCAAATCTGGTGGTGATGAGATAAATAGTCATGTATTGTTGAGGTGTGGTCAATATTGAGTTTCTTATTTTCTCTTTATAGGGATTTTTCCAATGAATGTTTATTGATATAACTATTATAGCTAATATTATATATTTTATATATGGTTTTGGGGGTGTTATCAAGATATATTTGTACTCACAATAAGATGGGATTTACCCACACATGTCAGGCCTTGTGGAGATGATACATACCATAGTGGTGTCCTTGGAGGATGCAATGTAGGTGGATCATTGTTCTGTCCTATACTGATTTATTTTATTCCCCATTTTTATTTTGACTATATACAAATACTTTTTGAGAAGGTTCTATTTTTTTCTAATTTTTTTACCTTTCATTTTTTTCATTTTGTACACAGTACAAAACAACCATTATATTATATATATATATATATTTATTTATTTTTTCCATTATTATTTTTATTCTATCTTCACTATTTCAAATATATGGTTGTGTGTGTGTTTTCATACAGATACAATTGACTAATGTTACCCTTGTGTGTGATATTCCACCTTGATTATGGTCTCCCTTTCATGTCTAATGGTAAGTGTTCTTGGGAATGTTGCGGCTTGGCCTTCCACCTGCCATGCGGGCTAGAGATGGACATGTTTTTAAAGAGAGGTATCAATGAAGTTCAATACTAAAGAATATATTATGGTGTTTTCTTGTATTGATATTTTTTTCATTTTATTGTGATAGTTTTCAAGTGTCTCATGTTTGTCTTTAATTTGAGGGACTCTATTGTTGGAGCAGTGGTTGATGTATACATTCACTGGGACTATGATTACCTACTTGTTATCTTAGTACATTTAAGCATTGGTTGTAGGGGAAAATGTTATATGAATCAAATTAGATGTGTTTCTGGATTCCTTATTTTTTTATTAGGCTCCCATATATACTATTTACTATGGAACATTTTTTATTAATTGAGGATGTTTCCATTGTTTCATCCTTTAGAGTTCCTAGAAAATGGGTTGAGAGTTTAACCAAAGGACTGATTAGGACACCATGAAGCATCCTACTATATAGGTATTTTTTTTACCTATGTTGATTGATGGTATTACGCACACCACTTGACCATTGTGTAGACTCACCTCTAAGGCTTCAGGAGGATGAATACTATCAGATTAAACCATTGAAGGCACTTCTAGTACTATAAAATGATATGAATTACTAGGGAATGTATCTGGACCTTCCATTGTGGCGTTTGAGGAAAAAGTCACAATACCTTAACAATATAACATTGGCTATGTTGTTACCTGAAAATGTGTGATTTACCACTTATTTGGTGGGATAAAACCTAGTCCACAAAAATCCATAGAGATTCGAGACATCCATAGCTATAAAAAAATTTGATGTGTTTTCAAAGTCAAAGTGGATATCACCAAATCTTAAGAGTTTCACCAGGATAAGAAGTAGAAATTAAAGATTAATTTTTGTGGTCCAATAGAGAAATATAACGGTGCCATTAAATTTCAAAATCCCTCTTTTTAATGGTTTGAAAATAATTTCCATAGAAATAACCTAAGGGGGAAAGGAAATGATTTAGGTGAAGGAAAGGAACCTATGTAGTGATTTCTGATAAGATAAACCTTCTATTGTGATGGCAGAAATTAATTATCTGTACAAACCTCAATGCATTTTAAATTTATTTTAAATCATATAACTAGGGATCATTACAAACTAGGGCACTATGACTAGGGTTCTTAGAGATAAAAAATATCCTCTATGGTAGAATGGGAGAAATTATTCCATCCAAATGGATGATGTGGATCATGACTAGGAAGCATTGATAGATATGTTAGTTATTCATTCATGAACTGTAAATGTACCATTATACTCTGGTTTTATGCATTACTTCATATCATGAATGTTTAGTAGAAATATTTAAACCCCATAGAAAAACATGGAAGTAGAGTTATTAGTGAAAATGTATAATGGGGTAATTATTACATCACAAGTTTATAACTCCTTCCATGTAACAATTTGTATGATGAATGTTGCAATAAACCTTTTCATACTCTTTTTGGTGGAATTTAATTCATTTTATGGTATTCATTGGATTTTCCTATGTAAAGATAGCATAATTTTAGGCAAGAAGTAAATCACTGTCTATGTGGTAAATCAACTGCTGATTCTGTACAAGTTCAAGGTTGATGATGAATCTCCATGAGAACTAACATCTAAATCATGTATATAATTACCATATGAGAAAGCATATCTATATATAATGATCGAGTATATGGAATGAATCATCCATTAATACATGCTTCCTGTGATGGAAAATGTTGATGTATTTCCGAAGGAATTTTATAGTCTTCCTCCTAGATGATATGCCAAATATTCAATCGAGCCTATACTTGTGGTGTTACAATTATGCAAGACTATATATGGAATGGATGTTTTGGAGCATGAAGCTCTGAGGAAACAACTACAAGAGAATCTAGATAAAGGGTTCATACACACATGTGCTTCACAATAGTGTGCACAAGTCGTCTTCATCAGGAAGAAGGATATGACAATGCTCTTTTTCATTTATTATCATGAGCTAAGTATGATCTTTATAAAGAACAAGTATTCAATACCTTAGATTGGTGAATTGTTTGATTAACTAAATTGATCATACTACCTCTTAAAGGATCATCTGTACTTGATATATTACCAAATTAAGGTGAATAAGGATGATATTCTCATGAAGACTTTTTATATAATGTATGAGAACTATGAGTTCATAGTATTGCCTTTTAAAATCACTAATCCAACATTAATATTTATGAATATGATGAATACTGTGTTGATAAATTTCCTTGATAATTTTTTTTGTCCTTATTGATGACATTCTAATATACTCAAAAAGAATGGAGGAGCATGAGGATCATCGTATAATTGCGATAAAGACCTTTTGGAAATAGAAGCTCTTTGAAAAGTATAGAAAATTAGAATTTTTTTAAGGAAATATCATTATTGGGACATATCGTCACAAGAAATGGGATATCTGTGGACCACCCAAATACTGAAGTCATTAAAAATATCTTATGACAACATCTGTGATAAATATTTGTAGATTCTAGGGATTACCTGGGTAATATCATTGATTTGTGAGATATTTCATATGATATCTGACCCTCTTATCATAAAAACATGAAAGGGATTAAATTTTCATTGTAATAATGAATGAGAAGATAGATTCAAGTAGTTTAATGATAGGCTCAGCGCTGCCCTTGTGTTCTCACTAGTCACAATTGGATAACTATTTATAGTATTCAGTGGTGATTCATAAAAGGTATTGGGATGTATATTAATGAAGAAAGCAAATTTCATAGACTAAGATTCATGGAAGTTGAACAATCGTGAACAGAACTATCTAACACATGATCTGTAGTTAGATAAAGTAATATTCTCGTCGAAAATATGGAAGTAAAATCACTTTGGTGTGAATTATAAAATATATTTGGATTAAAAAAATCCTCAAATATATATTCACATATATAGAGAAGAATAGGTTCTAAATAAGGTGGTTAAGGATGATCATGGAATATGAATACTCAATCAACTACCATCCTAGGAAATAAAATAAGGTGGTAGATGTTCTACGTATAAAGGATCCAACAATTATATCATTAACGAGAATTGAGAGAGATATGATCTTCCTGAATTTGTAAAGGATAGAAATATGAATCATAAAGAAAGGAACATCATCAATCCATTCAAAAATTATTTCTCAACTATATGTTTTATTAAATGTGACAATTTCATTGGGAAACGATGTGGGAATTCAGATGAAAGTGTAATTTATAAGAAGAAGGAAATACATAAATATCAATTATAATAAATAACCAGTTACGTGGTTCAGGTAAACACTTTTTTTACAATCAAATACTTTGTTAAAGAGGTTTATTTTGGATGATGCACATAAATCAACCTTCTCCATCCACCTGGGAATCACCATGATTTGTCGTGATATCTTGGAATAATATTTGTTGGACAAATGAAGAAAAATATAGTGTAATATACATCACCATGTCATGTATATCAACAATTAAAGTATAAATTCAATAATCTTTTGGATTGGTGAAATCCATACCCATAAGTACCTGTAAATGGTAAAAAACACCACATAAATTTTTATAGGTCTTTTGAATACATCATGATAAAATAATGATATATGTGTTCTGGTGGGTAATAATATAATGATAAAACACTTACTTTTGATTCAAGAGTATTTATTAGAAGAAAATCATGAATAGATATACATCTGATAAGTAGTAGGGTTGAATGGAGTGCCACTAATAGTTGTATCCCATCTAGATATGAGATTCACCACCATGTTCTAGAAAATTCTACAAAATGATCTAAACACTAAGTTGATCATTAGTGTGGCTTATCACCTCCAAAAAAAAGGAATATTCCAAGAGGACTATCTAGTCACATTATGTTTTTTTGGGAGCATGCCCAATTGAACATAAAGGTAAATGAGACAAAAATATTCCTCTGGATGAGTTCACTTACAATAGGAGTATTCATTAGAGCAAAAAAATTTCTCCATATGAAGCTCTTTATGGGAAGAGGTGTAGAATACCTTAATAGTGAGATTACATTGGTGAATGAATTATACTTGGTCCTAAAATGGTCCATGAAATGGTGTATTTTTAGGAAAATTTTGCAGTACATCAACGATTCTCAAATTTAAAAGGAGATATATAATGAAAATCATGGTTGAGACCAATAGATTTATTTTTGAGACATGGTATTCCACACTATATCTCCAAGGAATAATGTGATGATAATATAAATAATATAAATCATAGTCCAAGATACATTATAACTTTGGAGATCCTTGATTAGATTATAGAGGTGGCCTAATGAGATGCACTCCAACCCAACCTATGTCAAATAAATAATCTATTTTATGTATCTATATCGAAAATGTACATAAATTTCCCATCACATGTACTCAATCCATAGGTGGTACCATTGAAGAACGAAAATTTCAATGAGGACCAACCTATAAAGATCCTAGATCATAGATACACAGTTTTATGAAATAAGAAAATACATCTAGTCAAAGTGTTGTGGAGAAACAACAAGTTTGAAGAAGAGAAATGCAAATCAGAGGAAGTGATGAAGTCGAGTTACCATATTCTTTTTTAGTCTGGGAAATGAAAATATTGAGGGTGAAATTTTTTAAGGGGGGATATTGTAATGACCCAAACTGTTATAAATAATATTCTTCATTTGATATAATTAAATGTATTATTATGTAATATTCTTATAGAAAATAGAATAATATATATTTTTCAAATTAAAATCGGACTTAAAATACTATTAGGTATCTTTAACATTGTTAATAATGATGTTGAATAATGATAACATGACTAGTATAAATATAAGGTCTTAACTTAACCAATTGACACCGACTATGGAAGTGACAACCACATCTAGTAGGATTGTACTGTATAAAGAATATTTATCAGAGTTTATAAGGGATATATCTTCTCTAGGATTTTACTTTCACCAAGACCAAGATGAGATCTAATAAAAGAATAATGAGTGAAACAATTTTTGGGATAAGTTGAGGTTCATCTAGATCATGACCCAAACCATTTATACTGAACCACCATGTGAAATTATCACCATCTTACAACATAATATTAAAGAATTTACATGTGTATTCAAGGTTGAAGAATCAAGATACAATAAATGTGGTGTGTATATTTTTTATCGAATAATGGATATATAAACCTTTAATTATTTTTACATTATAAACGTTTTATATTTTGATACAATAGAATATGAATAATATTTTTGAGTAAAATTCAAATTCAATTGATGAATTTATTTAGAGTAATTATGATATTTTTGTAATAAATTTTATTTTAAAAATATCTCATTATAAAATAATTGTTATTATATATTTTATCATGTAATATTCAACTATCATAATACACAATGTATATTGTGAAATTATCACCATCGTATAAATTCAATTTTTTTTGTTTATTTGATCTATTTTATAAAATATTTTTTAATCCACCCAGAACATTAACATATTTTATGGTTTTAATATCATTTCATTAATAGTATGACACACCTCCACAAAATAAAGGGTATTATTTTATTATATTCAACTCATTTCCTTAAAAATTAATGAAAACATCTCCCATTGGGGAAAAACCAATTGAAACTCATTATATGGTTTAAGGTTTTTGTTATTTTATTATATAGATTCCAAAATGAACAATTGAAAAATAATAATTAAATCCAAACTCATTGCCTATCCTTGGATGATGTTCGTACTCTACATTCCCCTCTCTCTAATCCTCCTAAGAATACCCCAAGATTTCAATATTGTCATTCCAATCATTTGGAGTCACACACTATTGTAATGGATCCTCACATTATCTTCTTTATTAAAAATTCATTATTATATTACGAATTCTATATAATAATACATATGATGGGATATGTATTTCCATACCCATATTTCTAATTATTTTATCTCCAAATTATTAGATACCACATCCACTCATAACAACCCATTTTATGAATTTTAATGTGTCCCTTTCATACTGCCAAAATCTCACAGCATTAATCCAAGCCAAAACAATTGTGTAGTGATTGCCATACTCATTTCATAATAATGGTGTTCACATTCATGCAATTATACTTCTTTTAATAGGGAATTAAATATTTGTATTACACACTCCTTCATTATGGAATAATATATGATGATTAATTAATCCATGTTGTATGAACAATGTGAAAAACATAAGCCAGAGAATGAAATGAATGTGATAGGTGTTTCTTGGATAGTTTTTCACTCCAGTGCATTTGGTAATGTTTAGGTTCACGATATGTCATATTATCATAGAGTCTATTCATGATTCATTTATGGGTCTTTTTATCTTATGATATCTTAGCTATTACCCTTGACCAATGATTTGGATGATTTGCTTCCATATGGTTCGCACTTCCCATGATATGATTATCATTCTATATCATGCCATATTATTCATGTTTAAGATTTTTTTAAAATTTATGCCCCACTAATTTGATAATTCTGTAACATGTATCAAGTTATTCATGTTATTCCATACTTATTTCGCTAATGTGATTTATATCTCATCATTTTCATATGTATTTGTCTAGGCTATCCCATGAAGTTTTAAAAGCCATGGAATTTTAGTAGCATATTAAGGAAGTATTCAATAATGTTGATGTATCCCGTGTTCAAGATTTAATGTTATGTACCTAAATCATTATGAAATTATAATTTATTTTATTCTAGTTATATTATGTATAATATTATTTAATAAATCATATATAGTTGCGAAATAAAGATTTGTTTTGTTATAATTTTCCTACCCATCATTTTGTAGGAAGTGGTACAACCATGAGACCAATAAGCCTGAGGATTTTGTTTTTGGATAGTGCTATGAAAAGTAGTAGGAATAGAATGGAATCTGGATAATAAATATGAGGTAGATGGAGCTCTTGTTTTTTTTCACAACAAACACATGTGTGTTGTATAGTAAAGGCTCAGAGAGCTATTGGATAAGGACATGGGTGGAAATTGTAATTGGAGGCTCTTAGCCTATAGGATCTATAAATGTTTCAATCTATGGTTTGTATCAGTTCTAATTTTACAATATAATTTTTATTAACTGATGTGAGGTATACATTTCTTAACACTTCATTCCCTTGGAGTATACAGGGTCAAATAGGGAATTTGTGGGACCCCATTATAGTGACATTTAATGCGTCTTCATACTCAAAATAATAATAGAAGCTTCCCCCATTAGTAAATGTTCGTGAAACGTGATAAAAAACAATAGGGGAATTTAATGGATGAAAAAAGAAGATAGTGTTGAGTTGTGGTGGATGAGTTCCATTGAATTATTTTATTAAGTAGGTTTTGGGTGTTAAGGTGTAGTATTAGATTCTAGTTTGAGTGAATAGTTTTGAAAATGTATGTTTAAGAATACATAAAATGAGAATTCTATCCAATAGGATCAAGTGTGGTTCGAGGCAGAAAATCAAAAAATACTTTTCCAATAGTAGTTGACCATGGTCATGAGCCATTGTTCCCTAGTTTTATCCCTTCTTTCAGGCCTTGTAACACAAATAGATCAATTCCATCATCATCTTCTAATATGAGGGCTTCCATGGGGTTTCATGAGCTGTGGATTAATTTGATGTTTTGAGAGGGCCTTTAAGACCTAAGATCTTTACAGAGTAAAAACATTGTTTTTCTGATGTGGTGGAATAGTGTCTGTGGATATGTGTGGTTGAAATTTTCTGGCCAAATTCACTGTTAAGATAGAGTATAAACACCGAAGAATATATATCTTCTTGATTTGACGGATAGAAGAAACAATGTTATTGATGTTTTTCTTCATGTGATTTTATCATTAGCTCTAGGTTCTGGTGGAGTTTTTCTGAAGATAGATTTCAAAATCCACTTTTGTTTCATTAGTTTTTTTGAAACAATTTTTTGCATTGAAAGCCTCTTATGTTTTATGAGAATAATGGAATGAATCCCCAACACTATTTTGGGAGCAGTTCTATATATTCATCCATGATTCATCATCATGAAAAGAATGGTGTTAGTGGACCCCTAAATTGGGATGTGGATGATCAACATTGAGAAACACCCATGGGAGTGGGTTTAGTAGAATCCACTTGGAATTATGTTCCTCATCCTCTATTGGAAAGCATGGTGATGCAACAATTAACTTCTTTTATATTAACACTTGAGTTTAAGTTCCATGATTTGTGGCTCTACTTGATATTTTATTCCATTCCATATTTTTATCACATATATCTAGAGTCACAACTAGATTTTTTCATATGCATGGACTTACATGTTTGGATATCCACATGAGATGTTCTTTTGGGAATTTTATAAGGAGGGGTGTATGTCTCGCTTTAGAGGTTTCACAATGACACCAGCCACATGGTGAAACTAGATATTGTATATGTTTCTTCTATTGATAGGTTACATAGGTAAGGGTTAGTATTACTATAATTCATTGGAATCATCATAGGTGACCATAAAATGAATAAAATTTTGGTTTAGGAGAACATGAATCAGTTTTCATGCTAGTATGGTGTCATCATTTATCCACAGATATTGAATCATTATTTGTGGTAGTAGAGTGGGTGTTAGTGTTTTTTTTATATTTTAGTTCATATAGGGGTGGATGAGGTTTTTAGGTAATGTTTATATCTATAAAGGTAAGTAAGGTGATGTACTAATATACCCCAAGAACATAGTTATATTGGGTTCTTCGTGTAATTCCTTCAATCATAGATGAAGTAATATGTTCACGACTCATTGTGTTATATTGGCCTATTTAATGTTGTATGGTAGGTGTTTCATATCCTTTTTAGGTACCCTATGGTTTTCGGGATCTACCCAAAGAGGACCCTTCATGTTCTTGTGGATTCCCTAAATGTGTGTTTGTGTTAATAACACAAACCCTCTAGAGGACATAATGGCATGAGAGAGCCATTTGAGAACTATGATATAGAACTTATTTCTAGTATTCTAAATTTTGAGGTGAAATTTCCAAATTTGGGAAGAGTATAATGAAAACATTCTTTATATGAAAAATTTGCGAATATTTTTGGGAATATTTTCAAAGTCATGTGCTAAGATGTCCTAGAAATTTGGCTCCTAGGTAGATTCTGTAGTGTGATAAAAAAATATTAATTATGTTTAATTATCTGATTGTTATTTTTGGGTATGTATGGATTAAATCCATACCAGAGTCTCGTTTTGTAATTTTGAGACCACGGTTGAGTCTAGATCATATGGTTTCCTCGAGCTGTGACATAATTATTATCAATATTAGGAACCTTTTGTAGGTGACCGTTGGATGTTTTTTTAAATAGAGATCATTTTAATTAAAATAAACCCCCCACACACTTTTGATAGCATGAATAGATATGGGTTGGATGATACACCTTTTACGATAGATGATGAGAGTCTGAATATGGGAGATGAGGCACTGATGATCCCCATTTTTACAATGATCACCATATTATTGAGGTGAAGAAGGTTCTGGACATCATTTTGGATATTATGGTTTAGAATTTTGACATGTTTTAAGAATATTTGATATCATTATTTTTTGATCTGCATTATGTTTTTATGGTTTCTTGATCCCTTTTACTAACATTTGTTACCCAAGGAATTTATATATGAATATGATTTGGAAAAATCTTGGGTTTATGGTGGCACATAGGGCTTTCAAATTCATATTTTTAATCAAACGGTTTATAGATTCTGGAGTGGACATTGTGTGTTCATCTCATTATGGGAAGATGAAATATTGGTACTACATGTTATGTACTATTTGTGCATTCCATATAGTGAGGCCGACTCTTGTGGTCGAGGGACCAAACTAGTCCCGTCGTGTTAAGGGACATTGTTGTTTGTCAGAAAATGTCCAAAAAAAACAAGCACTTGTTGGGATACATGCGAATATCTAAGAAAATAGTCTAGGGCCTTACCCTGAGCAACATGACATGTACTAATGTCACACATCATGTGTGTGAACACATAAATCCATGCCATATACAGTCAAGGACACACCCATAAATTCAGATTGGTTCACACACTATGTGACTTGGGGTACAAGCTATATACCTTCTTTTATACACACTGATAACTGATTGGGGCCCTAGATAGGGTATGTTTTTGAGAGACATGACTTTTAATATGGGTAGACACTGTGTATTACCTTTTTTGAAATCATCATTACATGTCTCTATTTTCATGACTCAGATGGTGTCTTGAGAGTATCCTATCATGACATTTTTCATATGTAGTACATGATTGTTTCCACCATCATAGAATTATATATGTGAACAGAGGATATAATGTCGGTCAACTATTTTATTTACATGTAGAGTAGTATGATTTGGGTAAGTTCCCATGGCCTATTCCTATGAGGGTTTAGTAGAATCATATACTCAATGTAGGGTTGTGACCCATATATAGCTTTCACAAACATTGGTAGTGTGCGTGGGATCCCTTATTATATAGTGAGTAACTATCATTCCCATAAATATATTAGATCATGTATCACTTCGAGTGGCCCAAACAACTCCCCATTTCCTTCATGCTATGTATATAGGGTTTTTGGAGTTTGTGTGACGAAAATTTAAACAAGCATTAATCCCCCATGAATGGGGAAAAAATATAGTAGGGTACGAAGTCCCCATTGGGGTTTAAGAAATGATCCCTTATATATGTATCAATCTATTTGGTGTTATGATGTATTATTTTCCCTTGGTGGGGTTTGTTAAATCGGTTTTATGGACACTATATTGGATTTGATCACCTGGTTAGTGATTTTCGATAACTTACTGTTATTGGGTGACAACAAATCTATGTAAAGTTAATTTAGTAGAGTATGGACCCCCCCCCCCCCAATGAGATCTAAGAATTTTTCCCTTATCAATGTTTGATGATATGATATTTTCAATTATATATTAGTCTGATGGGTTGTGAATCACAGACCTTCCCTGTTTGTTTTCTCTGTGCTTTGACAAGGTGATTGTGTTATCTGGGACATATGCCATTTGGGATGGTGGTCATGTACCATCATCATTGTGATACCTAATTGAGGTATATCACTCAGTTCTGTTCCATTAGGATGGGTGTTGAATGTGATATTTATTATCAATTTTGTGTGTTATCATTTGAACCTCATGTAGGTTTCTATGTCGAGATTTATAGTTTAGATTATGTGACCAGGAGTGTGTTATAAGTATTACTGGGATTTACTAGATGTCCTTCTTGAATAAATATCTGTGTTGCATACCAAGTTGTTATGACATGGATAGTAATGTATATTATGGAGTAGTCAAGATGGAGTTCATTGTTCTCTAATTCTACGGTTTCCTCTTCTTTATTTTGTTCATGCAATCATTTTTCCTTTTCATTTCACCAATTTTTGGGTTTTTGGGGTTCTTATTTGGTATTTTTATAATCACACATGGATGTGATTTTCCCACAGAAGTCGAGTCATGTGATGCTAGAATGTTCCTTTGCATAGTCTTGGAGGGCCAATATGAGGTCAGACATATTTCTCGGCACAAATGACAATGATGACTACCAATCATTTAATTGACTACATTCCCCTATTTATAATCATGTTAGAATGTATTTATATTTTTTCTGGGATTTTATTTTTACCTTTGTACACATTCTAGAACAATTGTACTCTTTTTGCGGGATATAGATGTATGCATGAAGTTTTGTATGAGTATATTTCTTATCTCTTCATGGTTTCATGGAGATGAATGTGTGTGTTTTCATACTTGTACCATATTTTATGGCCTCCCATGTGTGTGATATTCCTACTCATCATAGGTTATTATACCATTTCATAATAGTGGCGGGCATCAGGAAGTAGAATATTGGGATTCTGATTGTGAGGTGGCCCTTACTGGGTTGGGTTGTTATGCTATTATTCATAAAATTTATCATGACATAGTAATCGTGTTATATAGTGAATGTGGTTCTATAAAAAACAAGTAATTATTAGAACATACATATACCAAGATAAATCATTAATTTTAAATAGTTAATGAATGTACAGTCTCAACATTGATTCTCTTACTACACTAATCCAAAATGAAACTAGAAAAATCCATATAAACCCACATAAAAACAAAACTATAATATTTAAAATCATTATATATTTTATAAATTTTAAATTTATTCCAAATTATATCCCCATTCACATTGTGATAACCAGTGATTTTAGAATGTATTATTCATTTAATAAAATACTATGTTCAATTTCGTTCATCCCACATAACATCAAATTAAAATGACCCACAACATAATAGATGAATATTATTACTAATACTATTGTGATAAAAATACCACAAGTAAAAATACATACAAATTTATTAAAATGTATTAAATTTAGAGGATAAATACATTAAATGATTAAATTTTAAAAAGGATTTTTCTTCATATATATATATATATATATATTTATATTTAATTATATAACATTTTATACTAATAAATCACATCAATAATTTTAAATATATTAAAAATTACATATTGATATGATGTAAAGTTATAGACATCAAAAAATATTAAATTTCATGAAAATTTTTTTATCAATTTTTTTAATAATATCAATAAAAAATAAATACTCTAAAATTTAATTTGATAAAATGATATTTATTTTTTAATTGAGAAAGTTATAATAAACATTAAATTAATATCTAGGAATGTTCAAACTATATTTATTTGTAGTTGAATAGTGGTAAATAAATTTTTTACAAATACTGTTGCATTTTTGACATTATCATTATCTATGAATGGAAAAAAATTATAAAAAATAAAAAATATAATTATTATATTTAATGAGTAATATAATTTAATGATAACTATTATGTTAATTTTAGAAAACCCGGGTCATGTATTTTGATTCATAAGTTTCCTTTTTTTAATAAACAATTGATTACCATATTTTTATTTTCATTGTGATTTTAAAAGTTATATTACTATTAAATAAATTTTTTAATACATATAAATCATATTATTTATTAGTTAAGTTATTAATTATATATAATAGACATAAATGGTTATTTTTATTAACATTATACTCAAAAATATGTTTTCTCTAAAAATTATTTTTTATGCATTATGTAAAATAGTATTAAAAATAATTTCTTTTATATATAAAAATATTATATAACAAAAAGGATTCTATATCTAGGATCATTCGACACAAAATATGTAATAAAGACTAAGTTGTTTTTATGAAATAAATTTAAATTATTTTTGAAAAAATTAATTTCCATTGAATTAATAAAAAATAAAAAAATAAAAAATAAAAGTTTAATTGTATTAGTTTAAAAAAATTTTAAAAAAATTAATTAATGTGGTATTTTAGACAATATCCCACCACCCACTACATTATTTTCATCTTTGCGTATACATTACAGGTCCATAATTTTATTTCATAATGTTATAAAGTTATATATACAAAAATTCAATTCTCATTACCTAAAAAAGGATCTAACCTCTACCAAATTTATCAAACGAACGTAAATACATATCATGACCAAAATAATAACACAGTATCCCCTACACATTATCACTACAACAATGTATACTAATTCGTTCCAAAATCTCATGCATAGAGGCCTAAGGTGTTATGAAAGCTGTAACATCGAAAGGGTGAGGTAAACTTAAATAATGTGCTCTCTTAATTCATTATTCTCTAACCTAATGAAAAACATTTCATCCAATAAATAATTATTTAAACATATTACTAACATTATTAAATTCAATAATAATTAATTAAATAAAATTTTATATCTTTCTCAAATGTAATTTGTAAAATGATGATGTCCTCATGTGTATGAGTGAATAGATTTCTCTTGGAATAAAATGCAAAATTTTTATAACCACAATACATCAATTATTAAAGAAGGGTATTTAAAATGATTAATTAGTAAATTAATTTATTATAATTATGAATAAATTATAAAATATTACTGTTCATCATTAATATCTATATAAAATAAATTCATCACACATGAATACATGTGGACATCCTCTTCAACAAATTTTATTCATTTCATTTTGAAATGTGGTCTTTTTCATATATATAAAACTCCGTTAACATAAATTTAACCTTTTTATTAAAATATAAATTGTATCATTATGTTAATTTATTATTCTATTATGAAAAAATATTCTCATTCATATCCATATTCACCCATTGAATATAATTGTTTTTCTGTTTGGGTTGAATTGACCACCCATAAGAAAAATTATATATGTTTCTATCATGGGTAACCATAGAAATAAATTCAGGGTGATATTGAAAAAATATTATTATTTCTTATCTTATGATTGGAAATAGTAATTTCTAAATAATTATTCAAATAACACCTCTTGTTAATTAAAATTACTGAATCAAGCACATCACTAACTTTGTCATCAAAAATTGTAAAAAATATTATTATTAAATTAAATTAAAAATTTTCAAGTCATTATAAAAGAACTATTATATTTCCATTAAAATTATTAAAATTAATTTAATTTAATCATTAAATAGTAATTAACACCCCCATTATGAAACTAATATTAATCTAAAGATTACAAACTAATAAAAAATGACGATTAAACTAAAATATAACGTTTTTTGAAATAAATATTTATAAACGATGTTTATAAATGGTTATTTTTAAGAATAATATTTTGAAATATGTGATTAAGATACTCATTTTTTATAAACAATGATAAATAAAATCCCTGGAATTATATTATTTTTGTCAGGGTTTATTCACCTAAATTTTTTTTATTTAATAAGTAATGTTTATTCACCACATTTTTCTATTTTATAGTATATATGTTGTTTGTTTATTTTATTTAAGAAAATATTATATAAATTATATATGATACAAAAATATATATCATGGTATAAGATTCATTTCATTAAAATTTTAATGATAATGATGAAGTAAGGGGTTCGTTGTCTCAATTTTCAAATACATGAGACATGTTTGATATTTTACACCATCTTTTATTTTTTATATTATTTTGAAATATATATTACATTCTTGTATTAAAAATATTATCTATTCAATGGGATTTTATCATTCATTTCATTATAATCCTTAAAAATTCATTAAATTATTATATTTTTATACCCATAAGATAATTTGATATCTCAAATCTCTTTTATTGAGTTATAATACCACTTCATTGAATTATTTATTATATGATTGGTTTCATTCACACATTGTTTTTATTTCATAGTAAATTATCTTCCACTGTAGGAAAAATAAATTGTACAAACAATTCATATAATATTCAATATAGCAAACTCAAAATGTATTTCTTGTTTAGAATAATTTACACACCCTTTAATGACCAATTCTCCTCTATGTGAATATTTTTCACTACCCTCATATTTTAACCATTATAAAAAGAAAAAAATATGTTCTAACTAATGTGAAAATAATTTCACTCTTTTCCTCTATTAAATGAAACGTTTTTATTTGTTTTTATGATGTGGGTTTTAATATAGATATTAAAATACATTAAAATGGTTATCCTTCAATTAATAGAGTTTTTTTCTTCTAATAAAAATTTCCATGAATAACCATTAAATAATTTCAAGGCTCCCATATTTACTGTAATATATTAATGTAATGTTTTTAATGATATCACATATATTTTTCAAAAATACACAAAAATACTTCTAAAATAATTTAAAACCCCATTATTACTCTCTAAAAACTCATTTTCACACCTCTTTTATTTTAATTTCTATCTCAAAATGATTAATTTCAATGGATATTATTTGACATGAATTAACCTCTAAAACATCTAATACTATTTTTTTGGTTTAAAAAAATCAAACTCATTTCTTATTTTTTTCATTACTAATCATACACTATCTATAAAATAATTTATCATGAAATTAAATTCCTCGAAAAAAACTCATTATTTATTTTATTTGATCAATTGGTCTTCAATGAGGTGTAAAACATTGATTTATTGGAAAAATTGTTGAATGAATATGTATTTTTTATATATACAGTTTAAATTCTGTAAAACTCGTCATATTAATTAGTAGGTATATACCTAATAGAAAAATAAATATCTTTTTTATATCCATTTATTAAAATGGTGTTATAATTATTTGATTATATAAGTAATTATGTATGATATCACTTTATGATTCCATTTTAAAATTATTTGAAACCTATTTGTATCCACTGTTTCATTATTATATGATAAGTCGTTGATTTTATATTGAAGATATGTGTGTGGATGATTGGAAAGTGGGGTCATATACAACCCTACATTTATTAGGATATACATTTCTATTCATGAGATAATCATGTGAAAAGTTTAAATTTAGTCTATTATCAAAATGAAACATAATATAGTTTTTGGTCACCATATAAAACATGCACATTTTTTTTCTAAAAATGAATATTATATATTATTTTATTCAAAATTTAGTTATTTCCCTTTGAAATTATTTTTTCCAATAATAATTCTTGTTATATATTTGATGGGTATTTTTTCATTGCCATGTTATATTCATATGATTATAAACCTTGGATTATGATTACTATCTCATCATTCCACATAATATTTCCATTACATATGTTGGTTCAATTAATATTACATGTCCTTATAAGATTTGTTATGGTAATAGTAAATTATTCTTTGTTATTTGTTATAATATTTTTCTACCATGGTCATTTTTTCTCGTTTGTTTAGGATATAATCCATGATGAAATAGTGGTAATATTTCTCATACTGTGTTTCTGAGATAACTAATTTATTTTCATTCCTTTCCTCAGGTCACAAATATTAATATAACTAATTATGTGTCGATAAAAGTGTATTTTGTGGATTATTTATAATGAAATGTGTATTTATATTAGAGCATAGTATTTTTATCCAGCTTATATTCAAATATACAAATGTGTTATTTCAATTGATTAAGTGTTTATTTTATGATTTATGGTTTTTAATGTAAAATTGTTGAAAATGAATGATATGTATACATGAATAAATTTTATTTTCATTCTAAGATAGTTTTTAAGGGTTTTTTATCACAATACAAGATAATATGTGTCTAGGGTTACTCCAGTTTATTATGATCATGAATCAGGTTTTTCGTTATTTTTTAGTTATTTTCGGGGATTCTATCATGGTATATTTAGTTGAATACCAATTTTTAAGTTTATATATTATATAAAATCTGTAATTTTGTTAATAAAAACATATTGTGGTTACCTAGAAATTGATCTATATTTAATAAATGAATGTGAATGTCATAGAGGAAATGATTAACATAGTTGTTATGGAACTGAGATTTTTATTGAGTATGATGAGTGTGCCTATGAATTCCAACATTTCTAGACACTCTCTCATAATGTGAATTTATTAATTCATAGTTACTTTGAATACCATTATCAAGTATTTAAATAAAATTATATTTTGTAAAATATAACTACTTATGTTAGAAAAAAATGAGGATGGATAACCTGGAATACATTGAGAATGTGATAGGATATCCAATTATGTTATATTCTAATCAAAAGTACCATAGGTTTAAATAATTGTATCATTGGAGAGGAATTCATCGAATAGACTTTTCATATTAATATGATCATTTAATTTCTTTTGAATTTATATTATCATAAAATATTTAGTTTTAGTAGTTGGTTATTAATAGTGTCATGATAATTAATCTATGAGTGTTATGCCTCTTGAATATCCTATTAAAAAAATAAATATATTTTTTATAAATTAGTATGATGCGTGACAATTATAAATACATACATTTTAAAATTAAAATAATTAAACTACTAGTTTCTATGATTCCAAGGTTGAAATATTAGAAGAATATATATCATATATTTCAAACGGTCCCCATAAAATCATTCATTAGTGAATCATATTTAATATTGACTAGGAATAATTTATTTAAGTATGGATAATGAAACACACTTACTTTTTTATAATATATAATAACCTTAATTAGATATTATTTTGAATATATTCAATCACATGTATCATTAAACATATTTCTTTTCTAAATTATTAGATAAATATAATTAGGATTAATTTTAAAAAATAAAACATTTATAAAATAAAATTATACTACAAATATTAAATTTAATACACCTAGAGGAAATATAATTTAAATTTCTTTTTATAAATATGACCATTCTTTTAAAAAAATATTTTTAATATTTTTTCATTTTATCCTAATATATTATATTATAAAATTTTAAAAAATTACAATATTTAAATTGATATATAATAATTAAAAAAAACTATAAAATGTTATTTTTCTTGAAAATTAGTTATAAAAAATTGTATTATCATTTGAGAAAATCAATTTTATATTTTTAGAATATTTATATTATACAATTTACATCATTTATGAAATGACCATTTCAAAATTATAATTTCATGAACTTCTATGATTTCACTAATAAAATATATTTTTTAGGTGAATAATGAACAATATGGATTTTCATAATACTACTACGTTTTTTAATTTATCATGATCTAATAATAACTGTAATCATTTATAAAATATGCTTAATTATTTCTTTTTTATTACTATAATTCATTTATATATATACTATATTGAATTAATAATAGTATATTTAAAAAATAGAAAAATATGAAATCTTTTATTCTTGTAACAAAACTATTTATCAATGCTTTTCATTTAATTAAATTACAAAAAAGGTGTAATTATACATTGAAATCGTTTTAAATCTATATAACTATATTAGAATTTTAATATTATCCTTATTTTTTCCTGAGAATATAAATAATTGATAATTTTAACCTAATCATTATGTTTATGCATTAAAATAGAAGTGTTCCATATAATGGATTTTTATGTGTTTTGTGTGATTATAAAAAAATTATTTTTTTCCTAAATGGAAATTTTATTTAAAAAATGGATTTATTATATGAAATAAAAGATGAAATATTATATAATATGTCCCAATTTAGAAAATTAATTTAAATTACTTAGGGAAAATTTAATTACCATGGTAAAAACATGGTAAATGTGGAAGCCTACGAAGAATATACTTGAATACACATTTTAAAAATGTTTCAAAATGAATGGTTAAGGAAATATTTATCTTTATTCATCCCCCATTAGATAATATCCCACATTTTATCTACATTTCATTTAAATTTTTTTATTTTAATATTAAATCTTTATGTGTATAAACATGTCATTCACATTAACTCTAAAAGGATCTCACATTCATTGTATTTATCCACTTATTTACAAGCATTTAGAAGACCATAACTATTACCTATTATCCTCTCCAATATCTCCATATTTCCATGAACACCTAGACTTTTCAAAATACCATTCTAAATTACATTATATTGTTCCACAAGGGAGAACATAAATAGTGAGAGGTAACATTCTCAAATGAGAATTCAGAATTCAAACATTCTTTTACACCATAGAAATTATTCTATCCATAATAGAATGATAAAAGAAATGTAAATAATATTATTAAATGATAATCTAAAAAAGGAATTCCCAATTTATTCCTTATCACAATACAAGTAGTGAAATGAAGTCATGGTCTTGTGTAGGTACAGACCACCACATACCTGAATGGAATTCATTATTTTGTTTCACCTCCATACATGTATATTTAGAAAATTATATTAAATATATTAATATAAAATTTATATCATATTAATAAATTTTTTATTATAATCTATTATCATTGATCAGATCAATCTATGGAAAATGATTGTGTCCATCATAATGACTCATATTTTATTGTACCCATTAACACATTATTTATAATAATGGTGACACATAAATAAATTTAAAGGATCTGTTTGATTTTTAGTTTTATATAATTACTGTTACCCATATAAAAAAATAAAATTTCCATTTAGTAACCAATTTCACTATAAAATTAGGAATTTATAGAGACATACAGTCTTCGTTCAAGGATACTACCAGCCTAGAACACTGAAAATGTAATCATTTCTAGAAATTATTAGACCCTACAAAAAACATTTGAAAACATAGGTTCATCAAATAAATATTTATATGGAAAAAAATAAAAGAGTTTTTTTATTCTTTTTTCAATCATGAATAATAAAAAAGATATATTTTATTTTTACTTGAAAAATTTTAACATAAAATATATATTCACATTTCAGAAATAAAAACATAATATCATAGTAGTATTCATGAAATATTTCATTAGTCATAAAGGATGAACCACAATCATAAGTGTTTCATGTTAGCCTCTAAAATTATTTAATATCATTCCTTTGAAAATAATCCATTTATATTTATTTTAAAATATATCTGCATACACATTACTTAAAACATTACCTCATTTTCATTCACTTTTAAATCATATATTTCTATTATAAACCATTTAAATATTATCATGTGTGTACCTATGGACCTTATCATCACATTGAAACATACTGGAACCATTATAATTGAATCACCTAAATATTAATGTCACATATATATTTTGTGTAACCCATCACCAATATACTATGTCAATTTAACCAATGTATTGAACATTTATATCAAGATCACCTATCATCATAACCATTTTGGGATCACCCTCTATTAAAAAAATAATTTAAGAGAAAAATAATTAATAAAAAATATATATATTTAACATTAATCAGAATCCCCACTTGAATTTGAATTAATTCCCAAAAGAAGTAAAATATTATTTTATCTCATAATGATGATCAAATTATATTTTTTCTTTTAAAAATATTTTTGAAAAGCTAAAAACATAATGTATAATTAAAGGAAAATTTCATTTGTAAATAAAATAAGAAAATAATAGAGTAATATGGAAAACTTATAAAGATTCTGATGGTTGGAAAAATGGTCATCTAGAATTTTCTTGTTACATTCTATTAGCACATTAGTAGATGGAAATGAAAATGAAAATAAATTAGTAGGTAAATGATTAAATTATTACATTTTACTCCATTGAAAAAACATTAGCATTTAGTAAAAAAATAACTTATAATAATATTCTTTTACATACATAAGAACTATCTTGGAACATTTTTAAGAACATTCATATAAAATAGAATTATTAATAAGTAACACTTAAGAATGTAGTTTTAAAGAAAAATCCATGACCTGATGTCATGTCTTGCATCATTAATTTTATAAATCCAAAATAATAAAATTATATTATAATTATAAATAATAAGTTAACATTTTAGTATGAATTTCATTATTATTATTAATATTATTTTACCTTTTTCATGACTTATTTACTAAAAAATGGTAATTTTCACGATGGGATTTTGGGGTTGTTTAATTTATAAAATCAAAAAACATTATTTTATTGAAAAAGAACAAGGGGATACAACTAAATTAACTGTATAGTAAAATTAATTTTATAATTTTCATATATATACATTAAATTAACTTTAAAAACCATACATTTAATGTGACTTTGAAAAATGAACCACATTATTTCATATAGACTGTAGTTATTGTATAGGAGTCAACGAAAGTAACATTTTTTTAAAATTGTAAGTGGTATAAATTAGAAAATATTTCATATTTTTAGAAATATAAATAATAAATTTGTTTTATATTTTTCCATTGATTTCATCATTATGATGATCTGTGTTGTTTTATTTGAAAAAAATAATCAATACGCTTCATGGAGGTGGTATTATTCTTTAATGCACGAGAGACATTATCAAATTGAAACAGAATGAAATTTAAGGAAGGTATGCAATTATATATTATTTTATAAAAATAAGATTGATTTAATTACTTCATATAATAATTAATTGCATTATTATTATGATTAATTTGAAACGATGATGGAAAATGGTACGGGTTGCTTCGTGGAGGTGGTAATCCCCCAGAATGAAGAAGAATTGATTTCATTTACCATATGATGGAAAATAGTTTTTTAATCAACATAATAACAATTATGTAAATATAAGATAATTATATCATTATGTTATAGTTTATAGAATATATTGTAATGGTGTTGGATATGAAATAAACTAAAAATTGGTTTGTTGTGATATATACCACCGATGTAGATATATCTCTTTTTCATACACCATAATCAATATAGAATTAGTATTTTTATAATATCAACACATATTATATTTGTTAAGGGATATTTTATATATAATTGGTAATGTATTTTCTGAACCACATCTCTAAAAATGTGTGGGGGAATAGATGTGAGGAAGTGTCATTTTTATGTGAGGGGAGTGAAACACATGTCATTTTAATAAAAATTTAAATATTATTAATATGTTCGCCGTGGTCATGTGGTAGAAGAAAAATACAATTTACCAGATAATATGATAAGGTTTCTAATCCCATAATCCAATAATAATTATGATTTTATTTTTTTGGCCATATTATACAATTTTTGACTTAATTATCTCGATCTACACTTTACGGTGGTGAAATATTTATACAATTACTACTATTAAAAATGAACAAAAAATAAATTGACCTCATTTATAAATGTTAAAAACTCAATTAAAAACATGGGATCCATTTTGGTATATTCAATGATATGATATATTAGAAATTACTTTTAAAATAATATGTTAAATGAGAGTGAAAATTTATATTTATAAAATAGTGTTTTAAGCATAAAAATAAATTTATACTAAAATAAAATGTAATATTGAATATTATAGAAGTAATTTTGTAATTCATTATCAACTTATTAATTATTGAATTTAATAATACATTAAACAATTTATATTTATTTTACTTATTTGATTAAAAGCAATGAGAGTGTCGAAAAAAAAGATGTCACTATTCACTAAAAACTAAATCATTTCCACAAATATTGAAAAAATTAATTAGAAGATAATTAATACATGCATATTTCAATACTTGATTAAATTTTTTGAAATAATATTTCTAAAAATAGTGTACAATCATTTTAGTATTCCTGTACAAAATAATACAAAAACCATTTATGAGGAAAACATTCTTTGATGCATAAAATGACTTTGTTCTCATTCCAAGCTTAATAACAGTAATTTAATGAATTCTAATGTATTAATTTTAATGTATAGTAATTATATTTTTCTATATTAATTTAAAAATATATGTTAATACAATATATAAAAGTAAAAATACATTTCAAAGATAAAAACTATTTTATGAAAATACCTATTTTACCAAAAAAAATATTTTATCTTCCTCTCCATAAAATTAAAAATAATGGTATGATTATTTATTTATCTTATTAAATAAAAATAATCTGCTGACATTTAATAACGTTTTTATTGATAGTATTACTTTCCAAAAAACAATTTTTTTATAATGGTCATATGTAAATAATTATATTTTTTTAGTATTTCGCGATTTTTAAGCATGATATTACACATAACACGTTTATAAAATATGTCATTTAGGGAAATATATCATAAAACCAATGGTTGTAACATTATATTCCCACATATCAAATTTTATCAAATTAAATTTATCTCATATCTATTAAATAAGCTTTAAATGATTTATTAACATCAATTCCAATTTGTGGAAGATAAACATATTCTCATGAAAGGAATAACACTTTTAATGTTTAAAAAAAGATTCTAGAAAACTAGCATCATATGGAAAGATCAAAACTTAATTTTAGAAATCTTGATAGGTAAATATATTTTGAAACTATAGTAACAGATAATCCCTATACCAAATAAGGGTATAATTGGAGGGAAGTGAAAACATGGACATAGAAAGAACACTCATTTATGATATAATGCTATACACGTAGAGAAGACAAGTGCGACAACCCTTCACATTATTTAATATTTAGAAATGATTTATTAAATAAAATTTCAATTATTTAAACTCAGAAGATCAATAAAAATATGGTATTTCGATCATATGAACTCTACATAACAACTTAAATCAAATAAGACACATCTTTATTGAAAACGTCTTTTACTGGATCATAGCATTCCTCTGTACTTAGCATTGCATGGGATAACATAAGGATATACATAAGAAAAAGGAGAGATATAATGACCAATCACAGAATTAACATGGAATTAAATGAAGAATGAAATACATGTTTGTAAATAAGTATATCAATATATCACAAAAGAAACATAAACATAAAGGCATGAGATAGTGTGATATTCATAACATGGAAATGTATAAACAACATAAAATATGATATTTGCATGATCATGTCTTAATACCGGCGACATAAAAATATTAAACCCTCATTGAAAATAAATTATCATGAGTAAATCCTAATTTCACATGAATTGTAATGGGTAATCCCTTGTTTCACATTAAGTATCTTGATACTAAACATTACCCAATTCATATGAGCACTATTAGGGAACACCATTCATAATCATTTTATATTCATGTATAAGAGTTCCAAATAGATAATAAAATATGGATTCATTAATCATAAAAATTTATTCCATGAGAAATAAATTTAGAATACATACATGTATGTATATAATCAATAAGTACAGGGAAATGAATGTGAATATCCTTAATCGTGAAATGGTTACGATATTCATTATATGAGGATTTTGGCAAGGAGAATTTAGTTTTAATTTCGGCAGCATAACAACATCAAATGGAATTTTTAAAAATTTGATGATTAGAGAGAAATGAGTATTTCATCATTTGAACATGAAATGACATGTAAAGGTTAGTGGAACATAATATCCCAAAATATAAAATGGAATTTAGATGTATAATATAAAAAAAATTATTGAACTGAAATGAGAAGAGAAAATCTCTTACAGAACTCTAGAATGGTAATAAGTGTACATAGGAGGGATTAATGAAGGAGAAACGGGTCTCTCATCATTTAAAAATAACAATGTAAGTATTTTTGAGGTTTTAAAATTTTCATCATCATTATTAATTGTAACTAAAACGATGTAACAATAGAAGGAACCTAGAAAAAAATTTAGAATGGAATGATCCATTACAGAATTTCGGCATAGTAATGACTTACATAAGGGCCCAAATTGTAGAGGATTAATGATCCCACAGTTAAATAACAACAATTAGAGATTAATGTTATGATTAAAAATTAATAACAACACAATAAAATTAAATAAAAAGAACTGCTCTCAATGAAGGTGATTGAATTCAAAGGGGATGAAAGGAATCCATAACATGGATGTGTGAACCAAAAAGATTGGGAGAGGCATCATCGGGGCTTGAGGATCCTTTTTTGGACTCTCGGAGGTGTATTGAGGTTTTTTATGAGTATGATGAAGTTATAGTTAATATGAATGTGTGCTTGAGTGGGTGATTTTAGGAAAGGTGGGGGAATTCATTATTATTTTGGTTTTTGACAATACACACTAAACTATTCAAAACCAAAAACAATACCATGGTTTCTACACCTGATTTCATGAAAAACGAAGTGGAAAAAATTATTTAATATGTCCAAGGGCCAAATATATTAAAGTATTTCCCTTTCTTATGTGAAGGTGAGTCCTATTTTCAGGGAGATGATTTGAAAATTGTAAAATATTTTATATGTCTTGGTGGATTCACTAAGGATTTATAAAATAAATCAGGAAACCATAAAATTACATTGTTTTAAAGTAAAAAAAATATATTTGTAAAATAACCCTTTATAGTATTTTATTACATCAATATTGTGATATTATGATTCCATAAAACCCATTATATATTTATAGGGTATTAGATTTTTACCCAAAAATTTGACTGTCGCAAAAAATTATAAAAATATCACAGTTGGATAATTTCAATTCCCAAATTAAAAAAATAATATTCATTTTATATAAATAATTTTCCATATTGTGAATTTCCACTTATAATATAAAAACATGCATTTATTGAAAATTGATGGGGTTTGGAAAAAATTGTTTTCAAAATAAAATAAAAGTTATTATTGACTTCATAAATATTTTATGATCATTAAAATTTAATAAAATTATTTTAATGATAATAATTTCATAAAAGAATATTTGTTTGAAGACTATATTAATTCATAAAAATATATTCCAAAATTGAATTTGAATATTATTCAAAAGTATTCTTTGTGCTTTATAAAATAAGTTACATTGTAACAATAATATAATGAAACTATATTCACTATTCTATTAGAAAACAAATAATCATAATGTTAGGGTCTTGATATATATAAATTTCTTAAACCAACATACAACCTATGATTAGGTGTGTTATTGTTAAGATGTCTTGGGGTTGTTTTTTTAACATTGTTTGGGTCATGATCACGATGAGCTTGAAATTCTCCTGTAAACAGTTTCGCTCATGCTTAAGTTGTTGGATCTCAAACTATAGTTGGTCTAGGGAAAAGATCATAAATTCTATCTCCCTCAGAATAATTGATAAATAACCTTCATAGGGTACGATCCTATTGGTTGAGGCCATCACTTGGTTTTTTAATACTAAAGGATTTGTTAAAATCAAATATTTATACTACTCATGCGATCTCTTTTCAACGGTTATATTATCAATGGTAATGATACATCATTTTCATTTTAGACCAATTTTTTATAATAAAACAAATGGACTGAATGTGTTTTATATATCCATAAAAATATAATTAAAATAAAATTAATTTATTTCTTAAATTTTCAGGTCGTTACAAACTTCTCCCCTTAGGAAATTTTGTCCCAAAAATTTTATTTTACAATATAACTATAAAACATGTGTGATTAGTTCTACTATTTCTATCCACAAACTAGAAAAGAAATAATGTAATTAATAGTTACTAAAAATATAGAATTAAACATTAAACATAAATGAATAAACTTGTAAAAGAATAGTATATGCTAAAATGTGATTCCATAGGTTTCAATCTAGGTTATCCATGAGCTATTTCATAACATATATTCTTATGGGATTTAATTTCTTTGTTACCTTAATAGTGGTTTATTCTAATCTTATGAATTTTCCAAGGCTTATCCCATGATAATGTCCAACCCAGAATGTAGTAAGACTTAATTCTTTGACCCAATTCCCATTCGAGTCTAGCTCAAAGTGGTGTTTTCAGGTTTTACCTCTTTGATACATTTGTGACAAAGAAACGACAATTTTTTCCGTATAATAAATTTATGTATTTTCATGTTAAACCACATACTCTATACTAAATAAATAATTAGGGATATATTATAATACATAGTCTTATCCCTAAGGCTTTCTTTATATTTTTCAAATCCTAGTCCCATAAATAACAAAACTTCTCCTCTTATACCAACTATAATATCCCTTCTCTTTATTTCATATTTAGACATGTGTTAGTACCTAAAATTTCACTTAATTAAACATAGAATATTGATAGTAATATCTTCATTCGGGCTGAGGGACATTATGTAAAAACTAAAAACATGAAATAAATATCTTCATTGAAAATTTATTTTACCTGACCAGAACATAACTTCGTACATAGCATTTCATGGGATACGATGAAGACATACATAAGAAAATGGTGCAATATAAAGAATAGTGAGGGGGTTAGATATGGAATAACATGAGGAATAAAATAAATATTTGTAAATATTAATTTAAATTGAGCATAAAAGATACATGAACATAAAATCATGATATAGTGTGATATTCATAACATGGAAATGTGTAAACAAGTTAAAACATGATATTGGAAGGAGTCAATGCTCAGGGCACATGGACTATTAGGATTAATCCCTAATTTCAATTAAATTAGCCTTATTTAACGCTCATTGCACATATAATATCATGATACTAAGAATTACCCAATGAATTGGAGTATTCATAGGGTGAACTCTTCATAATTATTTCATTTTAATGTATTAGTGTGTCACAAAGATCAAACAATAGTGATTCTTCAAAAATCGTAATTTATTCCAAAAAATAATTAATGTGTAATACATAAATGTAATTAACTAATAAATATGTACATGACTATAATTTGAATACCAATGATAGATAAATGGGAATGGTATTAACTACGTGATGATTCTCGCATGGAAAATTGTGGTTCAATTTCAGTAGTATAACAACACAGAATAGAAATATTTAAAATGAGTTTATTATAGTGAAAGTGGTATCTCATAATTTATAAATTAAATGGAAAATAAGAGGTCCAAATGTTATAATATCCCAACATTTTAAATGGAATTTAGATTCATAATAAAAAAAATTCTTGAATGTAAATGATAAGAGTGAGATCTCATATGACATTTCCCCAAGGTAACTAGTGTACATGGGGTGTATTATTGAGATATAAAGCGTTATATAATCATTAATACAAAATAAGGTAACTATGGGGGAAATTTGAAATCATTACCCATAATATAAATTAAAAAAAAATCTAACAATATAAGGAATCTTGAAAGAAACTGTGAATAGATAAAACCCTTATAGAATTTCATCATAGAAACAGCATAGATAAGGGTCCAAATAAGGTAGGATAAATGATCTATAATTTAAATAACATATATAGGATATTATGATAATTACTAATTATGAATCTAAATAAACGAAATTTAAATTAATTGAACTACCCACATAGAAGGTGCCAGAATTCTAAGGGGATAAGAGGAATCCCTTGAATGTATGATCCCAATGTCTTGGGAGAGGCTTGTTGGGAGCATGGGATTATTTGTGAGGATGATAAAGAGTTTAGAGAAGAGTTTATATGATCTTTAAAGAGTTACTGTGAATAGTAGTGGGTTTTCGGTGGGTTTATATAGGAAATATGGGACAATTCATTATTATTTTGGTTTTGGTCACTACACACTAAAATATTCAGAACTAAAAACCATTACATGGTTTTTCCCATATTATCTCTAAAAGGGGAGTGGTAAACATTATTTAATATGGCTAAGGAACGAATATTTTAAAATATTTCACATTCATATGTGGAGGGGAGGCACAAATTCATTGAAATTACTTTAAAATAATAAAAAACATTTTATGCCTTGAAGGATTCCCTAAGGCTTTATAAAATAAATAAAATAAATCTAAAATTATATAATTTTTAAGGAAAAATATATATCATTATGAAGAAACATTTTATAATATTTTATTACGTCACTATTGGGTCATTATGATGTCATAAACCACATTATATATTTATACGGTAAATAGTTCTTACCCAAAAAATAGAATGTCCAGTAAAAAATTAAAAAATTTCCATTGGACCATTTCAATGTCTTCACTTAAAAAATAATTTTAATTTTATCAAAATAATATTCGAAATATGGAAATTTTTACTTTTAAAATAAAAACTGACATTTATTGAAAATTGACGGGGTTTGGAGAAAATATTTTTGAAACCTTAATATAAGTTACTTTTGACTTCATAATAATTATATGATCATGAATATTTAATAAATTTCATTTAATAATATTAATATTTTAAAATTTTTTTTTTCAAAAATATATTATTTCGTCAAAAATATATTTCATAATAGAATTCGAATATTAACCAAAAATACTATTTTTGCTTTAGAAAATAATTTGTCAAGTGACAATAATAGAATAAAATTATATTAATAAATCTGTACAAAATAATAATAATAATAATTCTAGGGTCATGATACATATCCCTTTATTACACTAACATATTCCTCAAGAGTAAAGTTTGCAATGATGGTGCTTTCTTGGGGTCATTCAATGAACATGGTTTAGGTCGGGATATCGATGAGCATGAACATCTCTTATAAATGATTTTTTGAATCCATTTGTTGTTGGTCCTCATCATGGAATTTTTCTTGGGAGAAGATGAGAAATTCTATCTCCCTTAGAATCAACGATAAATAGGTTTCATAGGGTACAATCCTACTGCTTGACGCCATCACATCCTTTGTATGTTCCAAAATGATTTGTTAAAACCCTATATTTATACTAGTCATGTGATCACTATTCAAAAATTATATTATCAACGGTAAGGATACATAACAATCATTTGAATAAAATTAGATATTATAAAAAAATGACTTCATGTGTTTTCTTTATCCAAAAGACAATTATTCAAAATCAGATGAATTTTATTGATAAATGTTTGGTTTATTAGAAAAAGAGACCATCAATTCATCAGAAATAATCATAAAAGGATATCATTTTTATTTTAATTTTTCAATCCTAGATTTTGGAGATTATATTACCATTAATATATTGAACAAAAAAAATATACTTAGATGAATTAACACAACTCATAAAGAATCCTTTGGTTATTTTTAAAAAATACTTATCTCTTAAATCACATCTCTTTCACCAAGTAATAAATATTAAAGGTGAGTTATTATTCAATAATTAAATTATATCAACCTCTAATGGATCAAAAAATCCCCAAAATTTTAAAAAGTTATTTCACTGTAATTTTAAAATTAACTGGAACCAAAAAGGTTTTCATAAGTTAATATAATAAGAAATATGAAGTAATATTACATCATATAAAATTCTATAATATAAAAACCCAAATTTAAAAAATAAAAATAAAATAAATAAGTAACATTCATTATGTTAGAAATTTTCCTATCCAAATTCAAAACACATAAATAAGAAATAATTGATCATATATTCATATGATATAAACAAAATATTAATCTCAAAATATCATTAATAACTCATTTTCTCATATCATATTTTCTCCAATTTTTACTAATATTCAAAACAAAAGAAGAATCATAATACAATCACATATTATTGCATATATTTACACAACCTTTTTAAATCAACCATTGTACAAACTTTTCCTATAGTTTTTTATTTTCTGTTATTGAACTTTCTTCCCAATATATTGAATTTCCACAAAAAGATAATTTTTTTGAATATCTCACCAATTATATTGTTAATCACATGGATACCAGTATGATATATTTTATATCACCTATAACACATAATTTTTTTTTGAAATATTGTTTTTGGGAATTAATGTACTCTTTTAGATATTTATTATTTCATACAACACTATTAACTGTTTTTTAAATTAATGAAATATTTTTTTTGTATTTTATGAAACACCATGTAAATTGTTCTCTAAATAAAATATATATTTTATAATTCAATATACACATAACTTACTTGGATTTAATTACATCCAACATTGAGTTACTTTAAAACATCAAATTATTATTGTAATTTTTTAAATGATATATTTATAACCAAGTGGTTAAACATAGAAACATAAATAGTAATAACCAGTTTGTAAAATTCTATTTATAATTTTTTCATATAAATAAAACATAATAACAAATTAGTATTTATTATTTGGTAAGCTTTTTATATGTTTAAAATAAAAGTTTCTTCAAGGAACTGATTTTTATGTCCATTCATGTATAATAATAAAATTAATTTTAGACACAATTTAAATTTTAATGTGATAAAATAAAAATAAATTATTAACTCGTAATGTCAAAATATTCTTGATGGGGAACTTTAGGTATATTTATTAAAAACATAATTTTTTAAATAAATAATGATAAATAATTAATTTTCATTAAAAACAATGTTTTCATAAAATTTACTTACATATTTAAATAATATATAATTTATGTTGTTATGTAAAAATAGATAAATTATACTTCTATTAAATCAATATATATTCATTGTAATTATTTTTATGTCTAAATTGATATAAAATCACAATGAATTCTTGAATATTCTAATTTTAAAAACCCTTTTTCTCGTCTTTTCTATAGGATTAGAGTTAAACATAATTTTATTTCTTATAAGAATTTAATTTCAAAATGAAGAAAATAAATTTTTTAATAGTTAATATATTTATTTTCTAATAATATCTACTTGATTTTTTCGAAAACAAATCATAGATGTGATTAATATTAATTAAAACTATTAAGGAAAAATTAATCATAACAAAATAACTATGCCAAAAAATTAAGGGCCAAAATGACATAAACAACTGCCCAAATCCATTTTCTTCCCATATTTCAACATTATTCCTTTATCGTTAGTATTTTATGAGTTATTAGGACTCTATTGAACAAAAAATGACATATTTCATAACTAATGCAATGAAAAAGAAAAAAACTTTTCATACGTTTAACATTTAAACAATAATGATATATTGCATAAAATAACATATTTTTTATGCATTTCATTTTGAAAGACAAATGAGTTTTTTTATCAAAAATATTTATACTTAATTATATATATGAATTAGTTACATAAAATTCATAACAAATGCTAATATAGGGATTGTGTTTTTAATTAATGAATAAAATAAATTATGCTATAAACCTTATAAGAAAAGTATATTTAATGAGTAATTGTATACGCTTAATTTTTTACCAAAACATATCATATTAATACGTTTTTAAATTAACCTATTTGAATTACAACAACTTTTGGATATTTTAAAATAAAATTAGATATATAAATTAAATCTATAAATTAATTTTATTTTATAATAAATTATATTTCATTTAATGATATAAAATTAATAAAAAAACCCTCTTCCATGTGTTATTTAAGTGTTAATTAATATATATTTTTTCTATTAATGTACCAAATTATCTTTTATAGTTATCATATAGACCCTTAAATAGTAAAAACAATAATATCATGGTTCTAGTTAAAGAATTGTATTTACGCATTACATGAGCTTGTTTTCAAAATTAATTTTAAATACATATAATATTTTTTTTCTATGTCAGAAATAATAATTATAATTAAGTTGGTATTTATTTTATAATATATAAAAAAATTAATTTATTCATAATTATTAAATATCATGGGATGGAAAATTATTTACCTATGTTTAAAAACAAAATGAAAAATGTTAAGAATCATAAAGACTAAAGAATAAGATTTTAAAACTTCACTTCTCTTTTTGTGGGGATGATTTTTTTTAGACTATAATTTCACAATAAACCATTATTTTTTTATTTTTTAAGCACATTATGTAAGTAATACCTCTCATTAGTGCTTACCTCTTAGTAATTTCAAGACTGCCACTTCTCTTATACTAATAAAAGGCATTCAAAAATACCCCTTTGTTTGAACTCTCATGACTATAAGGATCATACAGTATCTGATCAATGAAATTTACAAAATCAATTACATCAGCATATAATCCTCTAATTTGTAAAAACAATTTCACGGAATCCTTTGGTGAAAACTAAAAGGTGTTACCTAAAGAATAGGTAACATCATTCCTCATGCCCTTTTAATTTATTTTATTTCAAAACTACCTCATTTATTATAATAACATGAATAAATATTATATTAGACATACTAAATATACTAATATGATTTCATTATTATTGTTAGAAAGAAACTTATGCGCACATCCATCTAATGGATGACGATCACAATATTCATGTTTTCAAAGGACTGCTACCTCACGAAACGATGTTAATCATTTTTTCTTGACCAACTATAATGGGTGGGAATTATGATAGATACTATATTTTTATAAGATATATTTATTCTTCTATAATTTTTATATAACACAGACTTTCATTCATTCTATTTTTTTAAATATGAATTTTTTTTTAGGATGTGTGGACTATTGCCTCCTCCAAATAATGTGTTTCGTTCACACAATACATGGTGTGTAATAATAATTTGTGTAATAAAAATATTTATTATATATTAAATAATAATTATAAATTAATGATTATATATATATATATATATATATTCATTTAAATTGTTTCTTTCAATAAAAAAAAAATACGAGCATCATTGATGCGTACGTACAGCCTACCGACTCCATGATCAATGTATTCCATTGGATTTTTCAAAATTAAATATATTATTATAAATAAATATATTCTGAATATAAATTATATTTATATCATGGTTTATATTATTCAAATAATTTTGTATGTATGGGGAAAATGATAGCTAATTAAGAAGCATGCGAAAAAACAAACGAGATATTACTTGAAATGAAACCATAACATAGAATTATTAATAAGCGGGTAATATAATATCATAATCAAACCATATGTGGTTCTAGATATAACAATATGGTTTTTTAGAAGATTTATAATAATAATATATTTTATATACATTATGTTTTTTTAAGTAAAAAAAAAATTCATTACATAAGGTAAGTCGATTTCTAGTCTCACCTTTATTTTTGTGAAATTTATCCCTTAATCACCACTAATTTGAATTTTTGTTGTGTGTATAATACAAATAAATATAATATATTATTATTATCAATAAATATATGGGTATTTATATATCCATTTTCTAAAATCATTTTCATGGGGTGTATGTTTCAAAATTTACCCATTTTGTAAGGATATTTTTTCTTTATTTTCTTCTTTGAGACATAGGTTTGGAATTAAAAAAACCATATTATCATAAAATCATTTCAATAATGAATTTAAATATCATTTTCTAATATCATTTTCAAGGAAATGTAATTTTAATAATATTTTATTATTATAGAATAACCATTTATATGTTTTCAATTTGTTTTGAACAAAATTGTTTTCAACGTATTCCCAATCCTTCTTTCTAGGTTTTTAACATTAGTTTAAATCAAAGGGATTTTCAAAAGGTGTTATGTTTTCAAAATAATAGTTCAAAAAATAAAGTATATTTTTCTGAAGAAATTAATTACAATATATGATGACATCAATTGGTGTTACTCATACCTATCTGTGGAAATGGTCTAAAGGTCCCACTCATACTATTTCCGTGAAGGGATTCTATTTTTCTAGAATACTATTGATAAAACTATTTTTTCTTGCATGGGACACATGTTTATAAAACTTTTTGATTCTTCCTGATTTATATTCTATGAAATGTGATTCTTTTCACGGGTGGTTCATTTGATGAAATTATTATGAAACATATCTATTTTCTATAGTTTATGATACAATTACTTGTTTATGATACCCATTTCATTTAATGGGTTATGATATTTTTATTTTATATTTTGTGGTACATGTATGTATTATTTCATCTTAAGATGAGTGGGACCTATATCTCTCTACAATTCATTGGGTAAAGATTAATATATGATGAGATAATGATGGGAATGATGCTGACTGGATTGATCCACTATTGTAAGATGGGGAAACCTGATACTTTACAAGTAAAGGGTTGTATCTTGGGATGGTGTTGTGTATAATATAGTAGGTTTAGTCTCCAAGAATATGGAATATGGGAAAACATGATCCACTATAGAAATATTGTTAAACCCAATCAACTATGGAATGATGGGGAAACTAGATACCTTAATAGGAAAGTACTTATAATGAAAATTGTTGTGGGTTCTGCTTAGAATGCATAGTCCCCATGAAGTGACCTGATAAGTTTTAACAACAAATTTTGACATATATAGATTGATATTACATGTTCATGTGTTTTCTAAAATTCCATGCCTTACTCCTGACTTATGCCTTCATGGATTATTATGTATATTTCCATATGATTCATTCCTTATAAACTACTACCTGTTATTACATGATTTAATTTATGATATTTGAGGTGTGATATTATAATTTTATTCTCTTGTTTCCATACCCTTATGGTCATGTTGATGAATACATATCACATATTTTTATCCTTACTAAGCATCTGAACTCACCCCTTTTCATGTTTCCAACCCCAGGGTATGAAGATATGCATTAATTATGACATATGTAAGAAGGGTTCATGCTATGAATAAATTAGTGTGAGATAATCTGGGTGACTAATATAACGGAGTTTATGATTCCTTGATTCCAAAGGCACTATGTTGATTCAGTCATTATGAATTTATTGGTGTAATGTTTTATATATTCTGATGAAATTATTTAATGTATTTGTATATTAATACCAGGTTGTTATAGTTTGTATTATATCATGGTTTAGTTAATATATGGAAAATAGGATGAAAAAATAGTAGTGATATCCATAGGACTATTTTTGAAGATATGTCTATGGGTGTCTCTAATGATAAAATTATGTTTGAGGAAAAATATAGGAAAATGTCATAGATTTTTTATAATTTATAGAGAGAGTGATATATTTCCTCATCCATAAATATTAGAAAATTTTGAGTTATGTCATGAATTATAATTGAGCATATCTGCATGTTTAGGGTTTTAGTGAATTAGCCCCTTACTATTATATAACAACTTAAATATTAAAAATTAGACACTTATAATCAACATAAATATTTTTCACAAAATAGAAATCATTAAAATAAAACATGATTTATTTTTCTTGAAAAAAATCTTCAAAAAAAGCATCTTTACTTATTCCTTTTCTTAAAAATCCTTATACCAAGTTAAAAACATTTCAAAAACATGGAATGGGTACAAAATTAACTATAAAGGAATATAAAATAATGAAATAAAACCATTCCATGAATACATAAATACCCAGGAAATCATAATTTACAAACATAAATCATAAACCCATAATATAACACATGAAATCATAATATTCATTATAAACTCATAGAAATCATAAAATCAAAAAGGTAAGTTTTTTCATCTATGTCATAATTACCATTTAACATTCAAAGATACAAAGGGATTTACAATAATGGTTACATTTGTTATACCCATCACATTATATTCCCTATATATCATAGAATAAGTATTATCATTCAAATATGTGTCATTACCCAATTCATTGGAGAGCTATAATGGGATCACCCACCCTCATTTTATCACGTAACCACCTATATACATAAAAAATAACCAATAACCATAACATAATCATAATATATAAAATAAGCATAAATTAAAAAACTAACATTTCCACACTACAATTAAAACACATAATTTTAAGAAATTGATTTAATCAATCCATTCTCAACAACATTTTCAAAAACAAAATACATGAAAATGGAATGTGGTATTTAATTTTATTTTAAAAAACATTGTGTCTCATAGAGGAATCCAAATATAAAATATCGGTCATGATGCTGGAAATGAAATTATTTCCACGTATGTAAAAAAATAATTTTCTCTTTTAGTAAAACAATTAATATAAAACGACACCTTTTAAAAAAATTAAAGTAAATTAAAATCCAAAATGGGTTTATTATACACCATATAAAATAATATGTTGTATATTATCAAAATATGCCTCAATGAAAGGATCTTGAGATGATGTCACTTACCTTGACTACGCCTCACCATTAATAATCCTTTTATTACTAAAAAAATGATAATTTATACTTTATTTAGAAACTTTTTCGGGTTTATTATTCCATTGATATTACTTATTACAATGTCCTTTTAATTATATAAGTATATAAGTTCATATCGTACATTCAATCAATATTCGGTACTTGAGTAGAAAATAAGGAATTATTAACGTAAATCGTCCTTCTATTCAAAATTAAATTATCTATATAATAACATTCATGAAATTAAAATCTATTTTATACATCAATTTTAATTTTAAATCAACCCATTTAATTATGTTATGAAAAATGACCAATATTGTAATCATGGAGATGATAGGTTGTACGAACGCATGAGTAAGGCTTCCATTTTTCATTTATCATTATGAAAATAAAGTAATTATTATTATATATTTCCATAATGATAATAATATAATTAACCTAATAATTATGACTTAAACGTACTTATATATATCATAAATGTGATGTGCTGAATTAAAATATTTCACATCGCTCCGGGGAGGTGATAGATCACACGTACACATAAACGACATTATAATATTTTTGAAAGTAAATAAATAACAGAATTGATATATTACTCTAATATAATTACAAATATGTCATTACCATCATATAAAAACATAAAATCTATCATAATGACCAATCTTGAGAGATAGTTATTTAAAAAGAACTATTTCGATTTCGGGAGGTGATAGTCCAGACATACGCACGAATGATTAATTCATTTTCTATTTAATGGAAGTGGAGTTTGATTTAGGAAATTATATTAACCTGATAAAATGTCATTATATTGAGGATAGTTGAGTTATTATTTTAACTAGGAAGAAAATCTTTTAAATGAAGTGGAAAAGTAAATAATATATAATTAATAAAGGAAAACAAAACATCTCCTTCGACCGATAACCATTGAAGAGCACATTAACACCTTTAAAGAGAGTTTCATTACTAAAATAAGGCTTGAATAATGTTTATAGGTATTATATGAATGTTATTTGGAAGATATGGGACAATCTAAAGGGTTCTTGATTTTTGAGTATTAGAGAAGAGTGGGTACCTTTTTTTAGGAACTGGGTGGGACACCTATGAAAATTCGTAAAATATTAAATTAAAATAAATTGATTTTTAAATAAAAATAACTCAAAATTTAGATATTTATAATATAATATTAGTAAAATTATAAATCCAATAATCTAATAGTTTTTAGAAATGTATTTATTTTATTTTAAACATTATCTTTGTTGTTTACCCTTCATTTTTCTCTTTTAATTCTAAATTCATTAACACAATTATAAATATTTAGGGGCTATAAATTTTACTTATATATGGTAAATCCCCCATAATTGGACACATTATAAACATTATACATTATTATATCCACTTTTTAATTTTAAAATATTTTATAGGATTTTTAAATATTTTAATAAATTATTATTTTTTTATCAAATATCAATGATGTCAATTTTGACACTTCTATATTTATTAAATTGAAATAAAATCCATAAAGAGAAATAACATAGAAAAATGCGTTTAATATACATATAAAATGTTTTATTCACCTAGATATTATTTTTATGGCATCAAATATTTCAAATTATATTTATTTTAATGTTATTACTATCATTTATTGGACTCTTACATTATAATACCTATTATTGCATCATCATCATGTCATACTTAAATTTAATTAATTTTTCAAATGAATAATAAATTAATTACCATGATTTAGTTAATAATGTTTGATTTATAACTAATTTTTATATTCAAATATATAACATATATAACACCATATTAAAATAATTTAAGAAATAAAAGATGTGATTATGATATATGTATTTTTATATTAAATAAAATGTTATTAATGTCATAATCACTCCCACGTGGATTAAGATGGAAAAAAATACAGGCCAAGTATTTTATTGGTTAGACATAACTCATTAGAAAATATATTGACATGTTTTACCATTTTTTTCATGTTAATATAATATTATAATTTCCCAAATTTCCTAGATTTACCTGTAAACTGTTGTAAATAAAATGCTAAAGATAATATTCACAAAAAATAATTTCCATCCTATTAGACCAAATTTTTCATAAATATTAAAATAACTCTATATTTTTTCTGAAAATTCAATTCCCAGAATTTGAAAAATTAAATTTCAAATTAATATTTTGTTCGGATTGAGAAAATGAGTTTTACAAGTAAATCAGTCAAATGCTAATATAGCTTTTCTATTAAACTTTAATATGAAATTTTATCCAATGGACTAAATTAAATTAAATGATAAAAAACATATTATAATTAAACATTAAGACCCATTAAGTGGAAAATATAAACCTAATAAAAATTTAAACAAAAAAACATCTGAATGAAAATGATATATTTTTCACTATTCATTAAAAAATTAGTATTATCATAAAAATACCATAAATTCATAAAAAGTGAATCATTATGTCCCTATTACAAATAAGAAGTTTATTTTTTCAAATATAACATATAAAATAGTCAATGAAAATTTAAAAGAAAGGTTCTCCATCAAAAGACAGTAAAACTAATTTTTTAGAGAAGTAATTATTTTATCCATAAAATTGTATTTGTTCAAATATAATTTCTAGAGAATACATAAGATGAATTTTAAATATTATATTGAATTTAAATTTTATTAATATAATAAACAGGTGATTTCAATATTTTATAAATGCAATTATTCGTATTTAATATTTTTCATTAAACCACATCCTTTATATTTAATTAGTTTTTATTTACATTTCAAATTAATTTTAAAAGTACTAAATCATTATATTGACATGTATAAACCATATATTAATTATATATTTCATATCCTTCATTCCCACTATTTTAATTACTATATGATAACTAAAATTTAAATAAAAATAATAATATATTATTTTTTGGAATAACTCATTCTTTTGTGCACCATCAGATTTCATAGAAACCCATTGTTAACTGTGAGGTATTCAATCAGACATAGAATCCCCTTTCAAAGTATAATTACTGTACAATTAAATATATTAATAAATATTAATATTATTATTCTATAATTACCCAGGATGTTATATCCTTCCCCTTTTAGAAATTGCATCCTTGCAATTTTAAATTTATTCATGGTAATTTCATTCAAATACCTCATCAGAAAAAGATTCAATATAACATCCACATTAAAAACAAATAATGTGAAGTATAAAGGATACCAAATATAACACATTCCGAGATTCTATATAATAAATCATGGATATGGAAGAAGAACTAACCATCTTATTCGGATGAAGACTGATAGAAAACATGATCAGGAGAATGTTAAGAATCAGAAAACCACAAACATGTGATGGGTTGAATGGTAAGATATTTCATAGTTGTAAAATAAAATGAATAATTTTTTGGTGCTTAGATCATTTTCATCATGTTGTGGAATAATTTTACTAAAATCTAATGATCATAAGTTAATATAATAAATTGACATGTAGTGTTTCATCCATTAATCAAATTCAAATAAAAAATAATCTTTTGTCCCCAATGATGAGTATTTAATAGGAATTTTTCATTCCTCAAGCACTAGAATAAAAATTTATATAATCAAAAAATCCACAAAATTTTAACTATGTATTCATCATGTCTTCAAGCATTCACCAAAATTTAAAACTTAGTATACAAATTATATAATTTCCCAAATATAATAATCATTAAAAGAATAATTACTACTGATAATATCCAAAATTCAAAAGTAATACCCACAGTCCAAAATATACCAATCAACAAGTAAACATACTTAAAATACCACCAAAATACTGTAACTAATATTAAATCTAGAAAAAATAAGTATTTTATAACATTGTTTTCAAGGATAAATTTTAATAGTTATCTCCAAATAACATCGACCACTATTAATTTATTATTACAAAAAGTAATTAACTGAATCACATATTTACAAAGATAGGTTACTAATTTCAATAACTAACTAAAATTTACATAAGTCCACAATTAAATCATATATTCATCAAAAATAAATTTCAACCATTACTCTTAAAAACCCCACAGTATTCTATTTTCATTAGGCCTATTGGGTTTCCAAAATACTGAATATATTCAAAATTAACATTTATTATTTAATCCCTAAACCATTTTCCTTTAACAAAGATATTCATTTTATATAACATTTCTCCATAGAATAAATTTATTCTTATTCCATCAACTCATTAAACTAAAAATAAGATAACATAACAACCAGGGACTTCTCGTATGCTAGTGGTAGTAGATAAATGGTTTTGGTTCTTTGGTTGTGGGTCTGACATCCACATCCTTGTTTGAGGTGATAGGTTCCCAATCTTCTAATGGCTCATAATCTTCCCAAAAAATATATAATTTTATAAAAATCCCAAAATGATATAAAATTATTAAAAATAACCATATCATGTTTTACCATCAAAATTTTATGTATGCATTTTATTTACAAATGTAAAACATAATATCCATTAATTAACACAAAATCAAAGATCATATAAACCCTAATGGTTATCCATACTTCTGTAAATATTTCCAAACAAGAAAATATAATTCATTATCAAAGAACAATTTCACCTAACTGACATCTAGGTTATATGTACAAGAAAAAAATTCTTCCAATATTATCCGATCACCAAAAGAGAATTAATACTTTTAAACATTTTATCATCCATATAACTAACATCACTCTGACCTCCCATAACTGTATATATCTTAATTATTCATAATTAATCATGTTAAATTGAATTTAATTTATTCATATAATTCCTTAATACTTATTTCTTATAAACAAAAACATGAATCATGTCTCAAGATTCAGTAATGTAAGAACATGAGAAATGAAATAATACATTCATTTCATTGGTCTATTTTAATATCCTCATTTCAATTGGAATGTCATTAGTTATATATAAACACATATTTTTATGGTATTTATCCCATCCGCGAACCTTCTTCCTAACACATTAATTTTCATAATGATAATACATCCCATATTTACAATATTCAGTTGATAACTCAGAAAGAACATTTTTCTATTTCTCGGAGTCAACTGAATGCTTCCTTCTCCTTGGAAGGTTAAATCATTATGAAAATAATTACCACATAAGTAAAAAATTCTTTTCCAATTAAAACATATTCCTATGTTATTATGTCAACATCCTCGACACATATTGTTGAATCTAATTACATTTATGATTTGTACCTGAAATTTTATAGGGATTCATTTATATCAAATATGATAAATTAGAAAACACACCATGGTTCTAGTTTTAATCATGACTCCTTATTTTGGTTTAGAAAAACCACTAATGTTCCCATTATAGATCATATTTCATTTAGTTACATATTCATAGAACTATCACATTTTCCTTCACATCAATTGTTACTTTGGTGTCGTCTAGATCCATCCATTTAGTAAAAAAATTAATATAAAACGACACCTTTTAAAAAATTTAAAGTAATTTAAAATCCAAAATGGGTTTATTAAACACCGTATAAAATAATATGGTGTATATTATCAAAATATTCCTCAATGAAAGGATCTTGAGATGATGTCACTTACCTTGACTACGCCTCATCATTAACAATCCTTTTATTACTAAAAAAATGATAATTTATACTTTATTTAGAAACTTTTTCCGGTTTATTATTCCATTGATATTACTTATTACAATGTCCTTTTAATTATATAAGTATATAAGTTCATATCATACATTCAATCAATATTCGGTACTTGAGTAGAAAATAAAGAATTATTAACGTAAATCGTCCTTCTATTCAAAATTAAATTATCTATATTATAACATTCATGAAATTAAAATCTATTTTATACATCAATTTTAATTTTAAATCAACCCATTTAATTATGTTATGAAAAATGACCAATATTGTAATCATAGAGATGATAGGTTGTACGAACGCATGAGTAATGCTTCCATTTTTCATTTATCATTATGAAAATAAAGTAATTATTATTATATATTTCTATAATGATAATAATATAAATAACCTAATAATTATGACTTAAACGTACTTATATATATCATAAATGCTATGTGCTGAATTAAAATATTTCACATCGCTCCGGGGAGGTGATAGATCACATGTACACCTAAATGACATTATAATTTTTTTGAAAGTAAATAAATAACAGAATTGATATATTACTCTAATATAATTACAAATATGTCATTACCATCATATAAAAACATAAAATCTATCATAATGACCAGTCTTGAGAGATAGTTATTTAAAAAGAACTATTTCGATTTCTGGAGGTGATAGTCCAGACATACGCACGAATGATTAATTCATTTCCTATTTAATGGAAGTGGAGTTGGAGTTAGGAAATTATATTAACATAATAAAATGTCATTATATTGAGGATAGTTGAGTTATTATTTTAAATAGGAATAAAATCTTTTAAATGAAGTGGAAAAGTAAATAATATATAATTAATAAAGGAAAACAAAACATCTCCTTCGACCGATAACCATTGAAGAGCACATTAACACCTTTAAAGAGAGTTTCATTACTAAAATAAGGCTTGAATAATGTTTATAGGTATTATATGAATGTTATTTGGAAGATATGGGACAATCTAAAGGGTTCTTGATTTTTGATTATTAGAGAAGAGTGGGTACCTTTTTTTAGGAACTGGGTGGGACACTTATGAAAATTCGTAAAATATTAAATTAAAATAAATTGATTTTTAAATAAAAATAACTCAAAATTTAGATATTTATAATATAATATTAGTAAAATTATAAATCCAATAATCTAATAGTTTTTAGAAATGTATTTATTTTATTTTAAACATTATCTTTGTTGTTTACCCTTCATTTTTCTCTTTTAATTCTAAATTCATTAACACAATTATAAATATTTAGGGCCTATAAATTTTACTTATATATGGTAAATCCCCCATAATTGGAGACATTATAAACATTATACATTATTATATCCACTTTTTAATTTTAAAATATTTTATAGGATTTTTAAATATTTTAATAAATTATTATTTTTTTATCAAATATCAATGATGTCAATTTTGACACTTCTATATTTATTAAATTGAAATAAAATCCATAAAGAGAAATAACATAGAAAAATGCGTTTAATATACATATAAAAAGATTTATTCACCTAGATATTATTTTTATGGCGTCAAATATTTCAAATTATATTTATTTTAATGTTATTACTATCATTTATTTGACTCTTAATTTATAATACCTATTATTGCATCATCATCATGTCATACTTAAATTTAATTAATTTTTCAAATGAATAATAAATTAATTACCATGATTTAGTTAATAATTTTAGATTTATAACTAATTTTTATATTCAAATATATAACATATATAACACCATATTAAAATAATTTTAGAAATAAAAGATGTGATTATGATTTTTGTATTTTTATATTAAATAAAATGTTATTAATGTCATAATCACTCCCACATGGATTAAGATGGAAAAAAATACAGGCCAAGTATTTTCTTGGTTAGACATAACTCATTAGAAAATATATTGACATGTTTTACCATTTTTTCATGTTAATATAATATTATAATTTCCCAAATTTCCTAGATTTACCTGTAAACTGTTGTAAATAAAATGATAAAGATAATATTCAGAAAAACTAATTTCCATCCTATTAGACCAAATTTTTCATAAATATTAAAATAACTTGATATATTTTCTGAAAATTCAATTCCCAGAATTTGAAAAATTAAATTTCAAATTAATATTTTGTTCGGATTGAGAAAATGAGTTTTTCAAGTCAATCAGTCAAATGCTAATATAGATTTTCTATTAAATTTTAATATGAAATTTTATCCAATGGACTAAATTAAATTAAATGATAAAAAACATATTATAATTAAACATTAAGACCCATTAAGTGGAAAATATAACCCTAATAAAAATTTAAACCAAAAAACATCTGAATGAAAATGATATATTTTTCACTATTCATTAAAAAATTAGTATTATCATAAAAATACCATAAATTCATAAAAAGTGAATCATTATGTCCCTATTACAAATAAGAAGTTTATTTTTTCAAATATAACATATAAAATTTTGAATGAAAATTTAAAAGAAAGGATCTCCCTCAAAAGACAGTAAAACTAAATTTTTAGAAAAGTAATTATTTTATCCATAAAATTGTATTTGTTCAAATATAATTTCTAGAGAAGACATAAGATGAATTTTAAATATTATATTGAATTTAAATTTTATTAATATAATAAACAGGTGATTTGAATATTTTATAAATGCAATTATTCATATTTAATATTTTTCATTAAACCACATCCTTTATATTTAATTAGTTTTTATTTACATTTCAAATTAATTTTAAAAGTACTAAATCATTATATTAACATGTATAAACCATATATTAATTATATATTTAATATCCTTCATTCCCACTATTTTAATGACTATATGATAACTAAAATTTAAATAAAAATAATAATATATTATTTTTTGGAATAACTCATTCTTTTGTGCACCGTCAGATTTCATAGAAACCCATTGTTAACTGTGAGGTATTCTATCAGACATAGAATCCCCTTTCAAAGTATAATTACTGTACAATTAAATATATTAATAAATTTTAATATTATTATTCTATAATTACCCAGGATGTTATATCCTTCCCCCTTTTAGAAATTGCATCCTTGCAATTTTAAATTTATTCATGGTAATTTCATTAAAATACCTCATCAGAAAAAGATTCAATATAACATCCACATTAAAAATAAATAATGTGAAGTATAAAGGATACCAAATATAACACATACCGAGATTCTATATAATAAATCATGGATATGGAAGAAGAACTAACCATCTTATTCGGATGAAGACTGATAGAAAACATGATCAGGAGAATGTTAAGAATCAGAAAACCACAAACATGTGATGGGTTGAATGGTAAGATATTTCACAGTTGTAAAATAAAATGAATAATTATTTGGTGCTTAGATCATTTTCATCATGTTGTGGAATAATTTTACTAAAATATAATGATCATAAGGTAATATAATTAATTGACATGTAGTGTTTCATCCATTAATCAAATTCAAATAAAAAATAATCTTTTGTCCCCAATGATGAGTATTTAATAGGAATTTTTCATTCCTCAAGCACTAGAATCAAAATTTATATAATCAAAAAATCCACAAAATTTTAACTATGTATTCATCATGTCTTGAAGCATTCACCAAAATTTAAAACTTAGTATAAAAATTATATAATTTCCCAAATATAATAATCATTAAAAGAATAATTACAACTGATAATATCCAAAATTCAAAAGTAATACCCACATTCCAAAATATACCAATCAACAAGTAAACATACTTAAAATACAACCAAAATACTGTAACTAATATTAAATCTAGAAAAAATAAGTATTTGATAACATTGTTTTCAAGGATAAATTTTAATAGTTATCTCCAAATAACATCGACCACTATTAATTTATTATTCCAAAAAGTAATTAACTGAATCACATATTTACAAAGATAGGTTACTAATTTCAATAACTAACTAAAATCTACATAAGTCCACAATTAAATCATATATTCATCAAAAATAAATTTCAACCATTACTCTTAAAAACCCCACAGTATTCTATTTTCATTAGGCCTATTGGGTTTCCAAAATACTGAATATATTCAAAATTAACATTTATTATTTAATCCCTAAACCATTTTCCTTTAACAAAGATATTAATTTTATATAACATTTCTCCATAGAATAAATTTATTCTTATTCCATCAACTCATTAAACTAAAAATAAGATAACATAACAACCAGGGACATCTCGTATGCTAGTGGTAGTAGATAAATGGTTTTGGTACTTTGGTTGTGGGCCTGACATCCACATCCTTGTTTGAGGTGATAGGTTCCAAATCTTCTAATGGCTCATAATCTTCCCAAAAAATATATAATTTTATAAAAATCCCAAAATGATATAAAATTATTAAAAATAACCATATCATGTTTTTCCATCAAATTTTATGTATGCATTTTATTTAGAAATGTAAAACATAATATCTATTAATTAACACAAAATCAAAGATCATATAAACCCTAATGGTTATCCATACTTCTGTAAATATTTCCAAACAAGAAAATATAATTCATTATCAATGAATAATTTCACATAACTGACATCTAGGTTATATGTACAAGAAAAAAATTCTTCCAATATTATCTGATCACCAAAAGAGAATTAATACTTTTAAACATTTTATCATCCATATAACTAACATCACTCTGACCTCCCATAACTGTATATATCTTAATTATTCATAATTAATCATGTTAAATTGAATTTAATTTATTCATATAATTCCTTAATACTTATTTCTTATAAACAAAAACATGAATCATGTCTCAAGATTCAGTAATGTAAGAACATGAGAAATGAAATAATACATTCATTTCATTGGCCTATTTTAATATCCTCATTTCAATTGGAATGTCATTAGTTATATATAAACACATATTTTTATGGTATTTATCCCATCTGCGAACCTTCTTCCTAACACATTAATTTTCATAATGATAATACATCCCATATTTACAATATTCAGTTGATAACTCAGAAAGAACATTTTTCTATTTCTCGGAGTCAACTGAATGCTTCCTTCTCCTTGGAAGGTTAAATCATTATGAAAATAATTACCACATAAGTAACTAATTCTTTTCCAATTAAAACATATTCCTATGTGATGATTTCAACATCCTCAACACATATTGTTGAATCTAATTACATTTATGATTTGTACCTGAAATTTTATAGGGATTCATTTATATCAAATATGATAAATTAGAAAACACACCATGGTTCTAGTTTTAATCATGACTCCTTATTTTGGTTTAGAAAAACCACTAAAGTTCCCATTATAGATCATATTTCATTTAGTTACATATTCACAGAACTATCACATTTTCCTTCACATCAATTGTTACTTTCGTGTCGTCTAGATCCATCCATTTAGTAAAACAATTAATATAAAACGACACCATTTAAAAAATTTAAAGTAATTTAAAATCCAAAATGGGTTTATTATACACCGTATAAAATAATATGGTGTATATTATCAAAATATTCCTCAATGAAGGGATCTTGAGATGATGTCACTTACCTTGACTACGCCTCATCATTAACAATCCTTTTATTACTAAAAAATGATAATTTATACTTTATTTAGAAATTTTTCCTGTTTATTATTCCATTGATATTACTTATTACAATGTCCTTTTAATTATATAAGTATATAAGTTCATATCATACATTCAATCAATATTCGGTACTTGAGTAGAAAATAAAGAATTATTAACGTAAATCGTCCTTCTATTCAAAATTAAATTATCTATATAATAACATTCATGAAATTAAAATCTATTTTATACATCAATTTTAATTTTAAATCAACCCATTTAATTATGTTATGAAAAATGACCAATATTGTAATCATGGAGATGATAGGTTGTACGAACGCATGAGTAATGCTTCCATTTTTCATTTATCATTATGAAAATAAAGTAATTATTATTATATACTTCCATAATGATAATAATATAATTAACCTAATAATTATGACTTAAACGTACTTATATATATCATAAATGTGATGTTCTGAATTAAAATATTTCACATCGCTCCGGGGAGGTGATAGATCACACGTACACATAAACGAAATTATAATTTTTTTGAAAGTAAATAAATAACAGAATTGATATATTACTCTAATATAATTACAAACATGTCATTACCATCATATAAAAACATAAAATCTATCATAATGACCAGTCTTGAGAAATAGTTATTTAAAAAGAACTATTTCGATTTCTGGAGGTGATAGTCCAGACATACGCAAGAATGATTAATTCATTTCCTATTTAATGGAAGTGGAGTTGGATTTAGGAAATTATATTAACATAATAAAATTTCATTATATTGAGGATAGTTGAGTTATTATTTTAAATAGGAAGAAAATATTTTAAATGAAGTGGAAAAGTAAATAATATATAATTAATAAAGGAAAACAAAACATCTCCTTCGACCGATAACCATTGAAGAGCACATTAACACCTTTAAAGAGAGTTTCATTACTAAAATAAGGCTTGAATATTGTTTATAGGTATTATATGAATGTTATTTGGAAGATATGGGACAATCTAAAGGGTTCTTGATTTTTGAGTATTAGAGAAGAGTGGGTACCTTTTTTTAGGAACTGGGTGGGACACCTATGAAAATTCATAAAATATTAAATTAAAATAAATTGATTTTTAAATAAAAAAAACTCAAAATTTAGATATTTATAATATAATATTAGTAAAATTATAAATCCAATAATCTAATAGTTTTTAGAAATGTATTTATTTTATCTTAAACATTATCTTTTTTGTTTACCCTTCATTTTTCTCTTTTAATTCTAAATTCATTAACACAATTATAAATATTTAGGGGCTATAAATTTTACTTATATATGGTAAATCCCCCATAATTGGAAAAATTATAAACATTATACATTATTATATCCACTTTTTAATTTTAAAATATTTTATAGGATTTTTAAATATTTTAATAAATTATTATTTTTTTATCAATTATCAATGATGTCAATTTTGACACTTCTAAATTTATTAAATTGAAATAAAATCCATAAAGAGAAATAACATAGAAAAATGCGTTTAATATACATATAAAAAGTTTTATTCACCTAGATATTATTTTTATGGCATCAAATATTCCAAATTATATTTATTTTAATGTTATTACTATCATTTATTTGACTCTTACTTTATAATACCTATTATTGCATCATCATCATGTCTTACTTAAATTTAATTAATATTTCAAATGAATAATAAATTAATTACCATGATTTAGTTAATAATTTTAGATTTATAACTAATTTTTATATTCAAATATATAACATATATAACACCATATTAAAATAACTTTAGAAATAAAAGATGTGATTATGATATTTGTATTTTTATATTAAATAAAATGTTATTAATGTCATAATCACTCCCACGTGGATTAAGATGGAAAAAATACAGGCCATGTATTTTCTTGGTTAGACATAACTCATTAGAAAATATAATGACATGTTTTACCATTTTTTCATGTTAATATAATATTATAATTTCCCAAATTTCCTAGATTTACCTGTAAACTTTTGTAAATAAAATGCTAAAGATAACATTCACAAAAAATAATTTCCATCCTATTAGACAAAATTTTTCATAAATATTAAAATAACTCGATATATTTTCTGAAAATTCAATTCCCAGAATTTGAAAAATTAAATTTCAAATTAATATTTTGTTCGGATTGAGAAAATGAGTTTTTCAAGTAAATCGGTCAAATGCTAATATAGATTTTCTATTAAATTTTAATATAAAATTTTATCCAATGGACTAAATTAAATTAAATGATAAAAAACATATTATAATTAAACATTAAGACCCATTAAGTGGAAAATATAACCCTAATAAAAATTTAAACAAAAAAACATCTGAATAAAAATGATATATTTTTCACTATTCATTAAAAAATTAGTATTATCATAAAAATACCATAAATTCATAAAAAGTGAATCATTATGTCCCTATTACAAATAAGAAGTTTATTTTTTCAAATATAACATATAAAATATTCAATGAAAATCTAAAAGAAAGGTTCTCCATCAAGAGACAGTAAAACTAAATTTTTAGAAAAGTAATTATTTTATCCATAAAATTGTATTTGTTCAAATATAATTTCTAGAGAAGACATAAGATGAATTTTAAATATTATATTGAATTTAAATTTTATTAATATAATAAACAGGTGATTTGAATATTTTATAAATGCAATTATTCATATTTAATATTTTTCATTAAACAACATCCTTTATATTTAATTAGTTTTTATTTACATTTCAAATTAATTTTAAAACTACTAAATCATTATATTAACATGTATAAACCATATATTACTTATATATTTAATATCCTTCATTCCCACTATTTTAATGACTATATGATAACTAAAATTTAAATAAAAATAATAATATATTATTTTTTGGAATAACTCATTCTTTTGTTTACCGTCAGATTTCATAGAAACCCATTGTTAACTGTGAGGTATTCTATCAGACATAGAATCCCCTTTCAAAGTATAATTACTGTACAATTAAATATATTAATAAATATTAATATTATTATTCTATAATTACCCAGGATGTTATATCCTTCCCCCTTTTAGAAATTTCATCCTTGCAATTTTAAATTTATTCATGGTAATTTCATTCAAATCCCTCATCAGAAAAAGATTCAATATAACATCTACATTAAAAATAAATAATGTGAAGTATAAAGGATACCAAATATAACACATACCGAGATTCTATGTAATAAATCATGGATATGGAAGAAGAACTAACCCTCTTATTCGGATGAAGAGTGATAGAAAACATGATCAGGAGAATGTTAAGAATCAGAAAACCACAAACATGTGATGGGTTGAATGGTAAGAGATTTCATAGTTGTAAAATAAAATGAATAATTTTTTGGTGCTTAGATCATTTTCATCATGTTATGGAATAATTTTACTAAAATCTAATGATCATAAGGTAATATAATAAATTGACATGTATTGTTTCATCCATTAATCAAATTCAAATAAAAAATAATCTTTTGTCCCCAATGATTTGTATTTAATAGGAATTTTTCATTCCTCAAGCACTAGAATAAAAATTTATATAATCAAAAAATCCACAAAATTTTAACTATGTATTTATCATGTCTTGAAGCATTCACCAAAATTTAAAACTTTGTATAAAAATTATATAATTTCCCAAATATAATAATCATTAAAAGAATAATTACTACTTATAATATCCAAAATTCAAACGTAATACCCACAGTCCAAAATATACCAATCAACAAGTAAACATACTTAAAATACCACCAAAATACTGTAACTAATATTAAATCTAGAAAACATAAGTGTTTGATAACATTGTTTTCAAGGATAAATTTTAATAGTTATCTCCAAATAACATCGACCACTATTAATTTATTATTCCAAAAAGTAATTAACTGAATCACATATTTACAAAGATAGGTTACTAATTTCAATAACTAACCAAAATTTACATAAGTCCACAATTAAATCATATATTCATCAAAAATAAATTTCAAACATTACTCTTAAAAACCCCATAGTATTCTATTTTCAATAGGCCTATTGGGTTTCCAAAATACTGAATATATTCAAAATTAACATTAATTATTTAATCCCTAAACCATTTTCCTTTAACAAATATATTCATTTTATATAACATTTCTCCATAGAATAAATTTATTCTTATTCCATCAACTCATTAAACTAAATATATGATAACATAACAACCAGGGACTTCTCGTATGCTAGTGGTAGTAGATAAATGGTTTTGGTACTTTGGTTGTGGGTCTGAAATCCACATCCTTGTTTGAGGTGATAGGTTCCCAATCTTCTAATGGCTCATAATCTTCCCAAAAAATATATAATTTTATAAAAATCCCAAAATGATATAAAATTATTAAAAATAACCATATCAAGTTTTACCATCAAAATTTTATGTATGCATTTTATTTAGAAATGTAAAACATAATACCCATTAATTAACACAAAATCAAAGATCATATAAACCCTAATGGTTATCCATACTTCTGTAAATATTTACAAACAAGAAAATATAATTCTTTATCAAAGAACAATTTTACATAACTGACATCTAGGTTATATGTACAAGAAAAAAATTCTTCCAATATTATCTGATCACCAAAAGAGAATTAATAATTGTAAACATTTTATCATCCATATAACTAACATCACTCTGACCTCCCATAACTGTATATATCTTAATTATTCATAATTAATCATGTTAAATTGAATTTAATTTATTCATATAATTCCTTAATACTTATTTCTTATAAACAAAAACATGAATCATGTCTCAAGATTCAGTAATGTAAGAACATGAGAAATAAAATAATACATTCATTTCATTGGTCTATTTTAATATCCTCATTTCAATTGTAATGTCATTAGTTATATATAAACACATATTTTTATGGTATTTATCCCATCCGCGAACCTTCTTCCTAACACATTAATTTTCATAATGATAATACATCCCATATTTACAATATTCAGTTGATAACTCAGAAAGAACATTTTTCTATTTCTCGGAGTCAACTGAATGCTTCCTTCTCCTTGGAAGGTTAAATCATTATGAAAATAATTACCACATAAGTAACAAATTATTTTCCAATTAAAACATATTCCTATGTGATTATTTCAATATCCTCGACACATATTGTTGAATCTAATTACATTTATGATTTGTACCTGAAATTTTATAGGGATTCATTTATATCAAATATGATAAATTAGAAAACACCCCATGGTTCTAGTGTTAATCATGACTCCTTATTTTGGTTTAGAAAAACCACTAAAGTTCCCATTATAGATCATATTTCATTTAGTTACATATTCACAGAACTATCACATTTTCCTTCACATCAATTGTTACTTTGGTGTCGTCTAGATCCATCCATTTAATAAAACCAGAATGGGTAGTGTGATTATATGAAAAATAATAAGAATACACTACCTTATGAAGAATAATAGCACTACAATATAACTATTTATGATATCTCAAATTCATTAAATTTATATAAAATCATTATTAATATTTATATTATTCTACAATTTTAGTTACATATACATTGTAAATTATGCTCAAATTTCACCATAACCTCTATAGTTGTCTAAGCCATCCTCTCATACAAACTATACGGACCCTATAAAAAATATTACATAATTTTTAGTTATGTGGAGAATTTAAATTGATAATCATTTTAGGTTTATTATTTTAGATAATTAATCTATAACTAAAAAACAACAACTTAAATATGATAAAGTTGACACTTTTCCTCAGTATTTATTTTTTCAAAAAAATAGAACTTTTTAATATAAAACATGATTTATTTTTCTTGATAAAAATATTTATAACATCCATCTTGACTTCTTTGTTCTTTTTTACCATCATTATACCATGTAAAAAACATTTCAAAAACTATATATGAGCACAAAATGTATAGTAGGGGAATATAAGATAATGCAATATAACTTTATTCTATGAATATTTATAATCCCATAAAATCAGTCTTTTCACACACAATATATAATAAATTTAACATACATAATGAAATAATAAAATTCCTAAAAAACTCTAAGAAATAATATATTCATAAAGGTATCTTGTGGCATCCAAATCATACATACGTTGTAGATTTCACAGTTATATAGAGAGTAACCTTTAGAGTCACGTTTCGAATACCCATAACAATATAATTCCCAAATCACTTAGGATACCCCTTATTCTTTAACATTGTCTAATTAACCAATTAATTGGAGATATATTTTTGTCTCACACACCATTTTTTTCCCCAAAATCACTGGTATATATAATACATTCCCATGAATATTGACATCATCATAACACAAAAAACAAGAATGAAGGAAAAATAAAATTTCCACATTACAGTCGCAAGATAAAATTTCAATAATTTGATATATTTAATCTTATAATTAAACCATTTTCAAAAAAAATATTTATAAATGTAATATAGAATTTATTTTTAAAAAGAAATTAAGGCTCATAGAGTAATCCAAATATCAAATAATGGTCAGGGTGGTGGAAATGTAGTTGTCATTGTATATGTTAAAAAAACATTTCTTCTTTCTATTAGTAAAAATCATCAAATAAAAATCATCATTTTGAAAAAATTTCAATGAAATTTATTATCAATGGGTGTTTATCATATGCTATATAAGTAAAGGTAGTGTATCTATTGAAATATACCTTAATTAGAGGAGATTGAGACAAAATATATTACCTTCAGTATGACTCATCATGTACAATCCTTATATTCCTAAATAATAATCTTAGTTTAATTTCTACTTTGTTGGGATCCTTTTTCGAGATTTTATTCCTTTTATATTAATTATTACCATTTTATAAGAATTACATAATTATTTAAGATCATATCGGATAGTGACTCGATATTCGGTACATGAGTTGAAAATTAACTTGGATTGATGTCAATAGTCCAGGTGGTCATAAGTCCAAAATCTCCATAATAAAATGCATGATATAATAATAACATTTATACATAAATTTTAATTTTAAATCATACCATTTATTTATGGTATGAAAAATTAACCACATGAAAATCATAGAGATAGTAGGCTAAACATACGCATTAGTAACGTTTCCAAAATTCATTTATTGATATGGAAATAATCTAATTATTATTTAATATTTGATTAATGATTATATATAATTAACATATTAATATTTTTTTCAATAATCTAATATATATCATACAAGTGATGTCGTGAATAAAAATGATTCACACCACCTCATAGAGGTGATCGTTTGCACCTACGCATGAACGACATTGTCATTTTTATGTTCGTGGAAATTAAGAAAATAATTGATATATTATTCTCTTATAATGATAAATATTTCATGAAAAACTTGAAAAACAATAATTTAGTAATTATCACAAATTTAGAGATGGTTATGGAAAATAATGTTTATTGGTTCATGGAGGTGATATTTGACACGTACGCACAAATGATTAATACCATTCTTATTTAATAGAAGTGGACACTGATTTTGGGGATAATATTAACAAAATAAAATATTAGTATATTATGGATATATAATTTATTTTTTCAACATGGATTAAGTCAATTTTAAATATATTTATGAAGAAATAAAATAGTATTACTTAATAAAAACAATATCTCTTCATCAGTTGATCACCTATAAAAAACTCATTAACACCTCTAAGAAATGTTTTTAGACTAAAAAAGGGCATCAAGAATTTGAAAAGGGATTATAGAAATGGTTTTGGGTAGATCATATATAAACGCAAAGGTTCTTAAATTTTTATTATTAGTGAACATTTTCTACCTTTTATAGGATAGGGGAGGGGCACCCTTGCAAACCCTTAAAATATTAAATTCTTATAAATTCATTTTTAAATCCAAATTACTCCAACTTTTTTTATGTTGAAGATAGTATGAGGATACTTTTAAATCCAATCATCTAATAATTTTTATACATTTATTGGCTTTATTTTAATCGTTATCTTTTCAGTTCACCTATAATTTTTTTCTTTTAATTTTAATTGTCATTACCAAATTTTAAATATTATGCGGCTATAAATTTTACTTATATTTGGTAAATTTCTCATAATTTTAAACATAATGATGTTATAGACGATATTATACGCACTATTAAATTTTTATATATTTTTTAGTCCTTTTATATAATTTAATAAATTGTTACTTTCAAAAAGATCGATTAGGTCAATTGTAACTTGATTAATTTTATTTAATTTAAAAAAACGAGTGATAACAAAACAAAAAAAATTTAATAAAATTATAAAACGTCATAGTAACATATAAAATTGATTAATGGAATTAAATATTTTATATTATATTAAATTTAAAAATATTATTACCTTTTAATTGATTCTTCCATCAAAAAATAAGTTTTTAATCAACATTTTGTAATAAATAAATTTAATTATTTATTTAATAAAATTTTCAAAAAATATATTAATATAGGTATTATTTTTATATTTCTGATATCTATTTATATTAAATATTATCCCTTATACACCACAATATTAAAATTTGTTTTTGTTAAAAATGACAGTTTTATTATATTTTTATTTTTACATTAAATTCAATTTTATTAATGTCATAATCACTCCCAAGTGGATTAAAAAGGTTCAAATTTTGGTTAAAGTGCTATATTTTATGGCCATAGCTCTTAAAAATCATTATTTCATGTGTTAGAATAATTATATATTATTATAATATTATTTTATGCTTATTTAACTAATTTACCCTTTAACTGTGGTAAATAAAATACCAATGTTATTGTTCACAAAAAAAATTATTTTGGTGTTATTAGATAACATTTTTCTTACCTATTGCAACCATGTATATTAATTTTTTAAAATTCAATAAAAATAAGTGGAAAAATCAAAATTTAAATTTATCCTATTATCGGAATGAAAAAGTTAGTTTTTAAGTAAAATGTTAAGAAGTTTAAAAAAATATTCTTTACGATTTCAATATGAAATTGTTTCCAATGAAATAAGATATATTAAAGGATAAAAAATAAATATAATTATACTATAATTAAAAATATACATATAATAAATCTATAAAAATAAATTAGATTAGAAACCACCTTGGATTTAAATTGTTTTATTTTTCATTATTCATTAAAAATTTAATATTATCAGAAAGATACCATAATTTTATGAAAAGTAAATTTTGATGTCCATTTTCTAAATATGATTATTATTTTTCAAATTGAACATATAAATGTTAAAAAACTATATTTAAAATTTTATCTTCTTCAAAATTCAATGAAACTATATTTTTAGAAAATCACTCATTTAATCCTTAAAATTGTATTTTTTCTTTTATAATGTATAGAAAACACAATATATGAATTTTAAATGTTATATTGAACTAATATCTCTTTAATATATTATATAAAGAGTTATTTGATTATTTTAAAAAGTAATAATTATTTAAATTTAAATATTTTTTATAAAAACACATCCTTTATATTCAATTGGAATTTATATACATATGTAGTTAATTTTATAACCAAAGAATCATTATACAAACATGTGTAATCTCTATTTTTATAATTTCATAAATATCATTCATTCCAACCATTATATTTTCTATGGGATAAAATAAATAAATAATAATATTAATAATATAGTATTTTTCAGTATAACTCAGTCTTCTGTACAACAGAAAATTTTGAAGAAATCCAATGATGCATGTCAGGTACTCTATTTGAAATAGGTTCCCCTTTTATAGAAAAGTTGTAATATAATTCCAAAGTATTAATAAATATGAAAAATCCTTAATTTATATTTACCTTGTATGATACATCCTTCCCACCCATTGGACATTTCATCATCACAATTTTATATTTCGTCATGGTATCTTCATTGAAATCCCACTTCAAAAAAAAGAGTCAATAAACTATACACATTAAATGAATGAATGTGAAGTAAAAAAGGTCACCTGAGATATCACATAATATGATTCAATATCCGAGAACATGGATGTTAATGTAGAAATATCCACCATGTTTTGATGGAGGGTTATGGAAAACATGTCAATAAAAGGTTAATAATTAGAAAAACAAAAACTTGTGATTTGTTAAATGCTGATTGATTTCATAGAAGGACAATTTAATGGATAAGGTTTTGGTTCTCAGAACCCTTTTATCAATTATTTGAATTTCTTTTACTAACTAGACTAATATCATAAGGTAATATAATTACATGACAAGTAGTCTTTAATCCTTTAATAAAACTCCACCACAAAATCATATTTTTTTCAAATGATGATTATTTAGGAAATTGTTTTCATGCCTGAAACATAATAATCAACATCTAAGGAATAACATAATTTAAAAAAGAGTTACTTTTTATTTATCATGTCTTGAATAATTATACAAAACCTAAATGATAGGATAAAAATAATATAATTCCCCAAATATAATAAACATTAAAATAAGAATTACTACTTTTATAATCACAAATTCAAAAGTAATACCCAATGTCCAACATAAACCATTCAACAAATAACAATCCTTAAAATTCCTAAAAAATATCGAAACAATGATTAAATCCCAAAAAAAGAAGGATTTGATCATATAGTCTTCTAGGATAAATTTTAACATTAACTACAAACAAATATTAATGTCTCATACGGAAAACAAATTAACATAATCACATATTCCCCAAGATAGGTTAATCATTTCTATAAATAACCCAAATCATCGTAATTCCACGACTAAATCATAGAATCGTCCAAAATTATATTAAACTATTACTCCTTAAATAAAATCCCATGGAATTGTATTTTCATTAAGAATATAGGGTTTCCATAATAGTGAACATCTTCCAAAATAAAATTTATCACAGAATCCCCAATTCATTTTCATATAGCAATGATATCCATTTGATAAATCATATGTCAACATAAACAAAAAATTTGTATTCAATCAACTCGTTAAACTAATACTAAAATTAAATACTATCTATGGATTTTTGTAGGCCAGTGGTAGGTTATAAAGCCTTGTTATACATTTTTTTTGGGTTCTATTTCCATAGACTTGTCTGATATGATGGGTTTTCACACTTCCTATTTGTTTTCCTTTTACAGAAAAATTAATAATTTTATAAAAAAACAACAAACGATATTAAATTATAAAAAATAACCAAGAAATGTTTTATCATTAATGATTTTATCATACCATTCACTTTGAAACCGAAAATTTAATGATCCATAATTACCTCAAGATCAAAGATTATATAAACCCTATTGGTTATCCATAACTTTTATTTATTTCCACAAATGAAAATATAATTATTCGTCAAATAACATTTTCACAAAATAAACTTCAGGTTTATACGTACTAGAAATAGATTCTTCCTAAATAATCCCATCATTAAAATAACATTAAGACATTTAAATATTTCTTCATCCATATATCTAACATAACACCTGAATCCATATTATGTATACTTGTTAATAAATCAACATTTGACTTGTTCCCTTAACTATAATTTTCTATATTATTCCATAATACTTATTTACAATAAACAAAAACACAAATAATTTATTAAGATTAAATAATTTCAAAACATGGGACAATAAATAATACATAACTTTTATATGTAATTTTCAGATTCCTCATCTTCAATTAGAATGTAATTAGGTTTTTTAAAATTATACTTGTATGGTCTACTAGATCCTATTAAAAAACCTTCTTCATAGAAAAAATTTATTTTCATAATGACCATACTCCCCACATTTAAAAAATTCAACTGATAAATAAAAAAAACTTTTTTTCCTTTTTTGGAGTTTATCAAATGATTTCTTTTATATTTGAAGATTATTTTATTATGACCTTCATTACCACATCTATAACATTTTCATATCATCTAAAAGCCTTTTACTAGGTGTTTAATTTCACATCCTCATCCCATATATCATTGAATATACTTACCTTTAAAATTATTACATATACTTTAACCAAGATTCATTTCACTCATATTTTCGGAATTGGAAGACTCACTAAGGTTACAGTGGCTAATCATGACTCCTTGCGTTTGGTTTAGAATAACCACCAGAGTTCTCATTGAAACTGCAATTTCATTCAGTTTCTTATTCAAAGAACCACCATATTTTCCTTCCGATTGATTGTTACGTTGGTCCATATTGTATCAATCCATTTCCTAAATCCAAAAAGGTTAGTGTGAGTATATCAATAAAATTAGTATACACTATATAATGTGTAAGATAAAAACAAATCTCTAATTATTATTTTTGTCTACAAATCATTCAATTTATCTAAAATAACAATGAATCTATCGATTATTCTGACCATTGTGGTTATATTTTACATGTAACTTATGAATAAATATCACCACAATGACTAAAGTTGTCTAAACAATCCTCGGATACAAACAATACGGACCGAGACTTAATCATTAAATAATTGTCTATTAATTGAAAAGGTCATATTAATGATATTTTCAGGTTTGGTGTTATGGATAATTAGATCATAACTATTACATAACAAGTCAAATATTACAATGTAGACACTTTAACACAATATATATTTTTCTTAAAAAGAAGAACTCTTGAACCAAAAGCAGGATTTCTTTTCTTGATTAAAATATTCAAAAGATTCATCTTCACTTCTTACTTTATCTTACCCTTCCTTATAATGTTAAATAAAATTCAAAAACAATGGATGATCACAAATTAATAATTCAGGGAATATTAAATAAGGAATGAAATAATTATCCCATTAATACATATAATCCCATGAAATCATACTTATAACCCACAAAATATAAGCACTTTAAATTAACTCATTACATCATAAGATTCGTGAAAAACTCATCGAAATAAGAAAATCATAATGGTAACATGTGGAATCCATATTATATTTACATTCTATCTTTTATAGTGACATAAGGAGTAACCAACATGGTTACGTTTTGAGTACCCATCAGATTATATTCCCTAAATCTCTTATGAGAGAACTTATTGTTTAACTTGGTGTCATTAACAAAATTATTGGAGAGCTATCATACGCTCAACTACCCTTGGTTTATCATGGAACCACCCTTATACATAAACAATTCCCAATTAACATAACATAATAAAAACACATAAAACATGCATAAAGGATAAATAATATTTCCACATTGAAATCGCAAGATATCATTTCCATACATTGATATAATCAATACATTCTGAAAACACATTTTCAATACTAAAATAAATATAAATGGAATATGATATATATTTTTATTTTATAAACATTACGGCTCATAGAATAAGAAAAATATCAAATAATTATCATGGCAACAGAAATGTTATAGTCACCATGTATGTTATGACAAAAAAATTCAATTACTAAAATGATTCATATAAGAAAATTATTTTTGATACCATTTAAATTAAATTAAAAGTAAAAATGTGTTTATTATACACCATATAAATATTTGGTGTATATTATCAAAATATACCTCATCGATAGAATATTGAGATGAAGTCCCTTACCTTGAGTATGACTTGCCATGTGAAATCTTTATATTCCTGAATAACAATTTTATGATAACTTATAGTTGATTTGGAGCATTTTTTGAGTTCATTAATCCTTTAATATTACATACTACAAGGATATATGGAAAACATAATTATTTAAGTTCATATCATATGTTTAGTTGATATTTGGTACTAGTGTCGAAAATGAACTTGGATTGATGTCAATAATACGTATTTTAATAAGTATATGATTTCTAGAATGACATTTAGTACATAGTAAACACTTCTATAAATAAATTATACTTTAAAATAAAACGATTTATTTATGGTATGAAAAATTAACAACATTATTATCATGGAGATGGTAGTCTATACAAACGCATAAGTGACACTCTATTTTTCATTCATCGTTATAGAGATATGGTAATTATTATTTTAACATTTATTAAATTATAATGATATATGTAAAATAACAATAATAATTTAAATATAGTAATATATATCATACTAGTTACATGGTGAATAAAAACGATTCACATCGCTTCGTAGAGGTGATAGTTCACACAAACGCACGAACAATGTTATCACTTTTATGTCCTTTGAAAGTAAGAATAGGATTGATATATTGTTATATTATAATGATATATATGTCCTAAAAATAATTTAAAATCATTAATTACTTCATTATAACCAATCTTGAAAACTAGTTATTGAAAATGAATTATATCAGTTCTTGGAGGTGATAGATCACACGTACGCACAAACAATTAATTCCATTCCCATTTAATGGAATTAGAGATAGATGTAGGTGATGATATTAAAATAAAAAAATCCAATTATATTTTTGATAAGTGAGTTATTATTTGACCTCAGAAGAAGAATATTTGATGGAATTGGAAGAAGAAATCAAATATAATTACTTAAATAAAATGATACATCTTATTCAATTGATCACCATTGAAGAACACATTAATGAATCTAATGAGGGTGTTCTTACAAAAATAATGCCTCTAGAATGTTTGGAGGGATTATAAGGATGGGTTTGGGTAGCTATTTGAGGATGAAAATGTTTCATAAAGTGTGATTATTAGAGAATAGTGGGTACTTTTTTTATAGAACAGGGGAGGGACACCCGTGGAAACTGTTAAAATATTATATTAATATAAATTATCATTTTTAATCCAAATGACCCAAATTTAAAATACGTCAATTTTAAGATGATTATAGTTCTAAATACTCAAATACAATATTTTTTAGACATGTATTTATTTCAGTTTAATCCTTATATTTTTGGATTATCATTAAATTTTATCTTTGAATTTTAACTGTGGTAAAAACATTTTAAATATTACGAGGTTATAAATTATACTTATATGGGTTAAATTACCCATAATTGAAATAATTATAGTAATTTAGGCCTTTTAAAGCCATATTTTAATTTTAAAATATTTTTTTTCGAAATAATTTAATAAATTATTACTTATATAAAATATCAAAACATTCAATTTTGACACTATTCATTATATTGAATTGAAATAAATTTTAAAATGATATATAACTTCAATAGAAAAATTTTAATAGAGATATAACATGTCATAGTCACAAATAAAATTACTTAATGGTATCAAATAGTTGAAATTATATTTATTTTAATATTATTAATATCATTTATTTGATTCTTCCTTTTCATAATATCTTATTACGTCAATATTATGTCATAAATAAATTTAATTATTTATTTCCTAAAATTTATAAATAAATTACCATAATGTAGAAATTTTTTTACCTTTATAATTAATATTTATACATTATGGAAATAATTATGTAAGTCCATATAAAAATTATTTTAATAATAAACAACATGATCATGATATTTTATATTTACATTATATAAAATGTTATTAATGTCAAAATCATTCCCATGTGGCTTACAAGAGCCACAATTTCAGCTCAATTAATGTTTTGGTTATACCTAACACATTGAATTTGTTTTGGAGATATTTTATGGTAATTTTTATTATTATAACAATTTTTACCCTAATTTACCAAATTTAAATTTTAGAATGGTAAATTAAATAAGAAAGTTATTATTCTCCAAAAAAATATTTTGATCCTATTGGATGAAATTTTTCATACATATTACAACCATTTATTTATGTTTCTGAAAATTCAATTCATAGAAGTAGAAAATATTGCAACACCCCAACCCTTGTTACCTAAACTTAGTGCATTATTTCATAATATTGCAATGATAACAAGGGATCAAATCCTAAAAGACCGATCAATTTAGTATCATTTTATTTACTAGATACATACACATGTTTTACATTAAATTATGAAATGAAAAACAAGAACATTGTGTCTTTTTTTAAGACACTCATATCCCTTAGTTTATCCCTATAAGTCAGTGATAATACAGTTTTTTTATCCTAGAAAAAATAAATCATATAAATGGGTGAGAGCATATGCTCATTAAGGATAAAAATATATTGGAAATGTTCATAAATATGAACAACCATTTAAGTTAATTTATAAGTCTAAAACACAAGCCATTAAAAATTAAACTTCAGTATAATTTCAAAAATATAAATCAAATAATATCATTTACTTATTTACATAGATATTTTACAAGTCAAATAATCAAATTTAATATCATTAGATAATTTCATAATGATGGAATGCATAATGTAAGACATCATAACCACATAGTCATGGCCTTGTGCCATGAGTACAAATATAATTTTGTCAAGGACTTGTTCGAGGAAACTAGTTTGTCTCATTAGACCTACCTATGCCTCAAAGAGCTATAGCAGGCTCCACTCATCACATATGAATCCCAATGCATTCTCCATATAAAAAGGTTTAAGCAGAACATAAACATTCGTCTCAAAAATAACAAATGAAATGTAAATACGTTAACCATAAACCATGAATGGTATAAAAATAGCACATTCACAGTGAAACATATCACAACACATTCTATACAATATTTAAGATTATATCATAATAAATAAACTTCAAACTACTGTAAAATTCATCAAAGGATATTTACATAGATGAAATCATAACTATTTGAGAGAAATATCTCTTTCAATTTGAAATAAATTAAATGAAAAATAATTATAAAATAAAACATTTATTTTGAAAATATTTTTACAATCTTGTTAGATAATCTTAGAAGGTGTTATAACTGTGGAAAATAACTACACCCACCATATAAGATAAAAAACATTCTTATCTTAATTTTTTGAAATGGTCATAAAGTATATTCTTTGGAAAAAAATGTAAATATTCCTTTCAAAAAGTTTTATGAAAAATAAAAAATGGTATAAATTATTTTAACTCATATTCTATGAACTAGTAAAATTGTTTTTAAATACATTTTTTTTAAACATGGATGAGGAAAATAATGAATTTATAGTGGATTCTTACGTATATAAAACCAAGTAAAATAAAGTGATTGTAATCATAACCCTTACCTTGTACTTTTAATTTGTGGAGAGTAATTTAACCACCAATATAATAGTTAAATAAATGTTATTAAATTATAGAAGAACCACGTACATAAATATGACATCATATATTATATTCTAATATTTCTTTATTAATAATGTTCAGAAGCATCATTGTTTCAGGTGTTAACTGATTCATTTTCATTTTTATGTTTTGTTACGTAAGTCATTATTGTTATGGATATGATGTATTTGATTCATATCACGAATGATATTAAGCTTATAAAAATTATTTTTATTCATAAAATGAAATTATATTTTTAATGGTTACGATTGGGAATGAATCTGATTGCATTCATGGAGATGGTTATCCATAAAAAACGAGTGACAATATCATTCTATTAATGGTGAAATCATATGAAATTGGATGGTATATTATATAAAAGTAATAATTAACATGTTATATTTATTATTTAAATCAGTTATACTCATTATTATACCCATCCAAATAATGAAGTGTTGAATAATAAACTACACCATGACATAGAGTTGATAAGTCGTACATATGCATGTATGGTGGCATTCTCATTCATAGGATGGATAGAATAAATAATATGGTTGTACCATATTTATAATATTTCTCAGTATTTATATGGTACTTGAGATAATATTTTAGTATATAAACAAAAATTACGTTTAAGTGGGAGAAGAAAATAAATCTGAAAGAGGTGATGAAGTAATTACCTCTTCTTCGGGTTCTTCCTTTTGATTAGAATAAAAGGGCTTCATAGGTTGTATATATGATTAAAGAAAGGCCAATAGATTTAAGTTAGTGTTGTTGGGAAGATATTTTAACTGCTTTTGGTTGATCCAAATGTCTTTGGAGGTGTGATTTTAAGAGAAGGATAAGTACCCTTTTATAAGAGAGGTAAGGGCCACTTTTGGAAAAGCTTGAAAAATATTTTATTATAAAATCATTTTACGTTAATAATGGCTCAAAATAGATTTATTTTGAGTATATGGGGGGTATGGGTTGAAATCATCTCAAACAATAGGTTTTATACATGTTTAGGTCACCATATTAACCTTATCTATTAGATTTAACTCTTACTTAAATAGTTTATCTTTTACCATGTCTTCTTGTATTATTATAATACATGGTTAATAAAATTACTATAAAATTACAAGAGATCCTATAGTGGTTCATTAATTAAATAACTATAATTATATAAGTATAATGGTCTAACCCTAGATATATAGGACTATTATATAATTAAATAAAAAAGTTCTTGTTTTAAAAACTTGTTTATGTCAATTTTGACATTATTTTGTATTTTGTTTTTATAATAATTTCACAAAAACATGATGAAATAGAAAAAAATATTTAATAAACACTAAATTAGAATATTTACATATAAAACTCACGTAATTATTGAAAACTCTCAACATACATTTATTTTAATATTTATAACATCAATTATTTAAATCGTTCAATACTAAGGTAATTTCTGCACCATCATTGTCTAAAAAATACATTTTATTATCTAATGTCTAAAAATTAAAAATAAAATACCATGATATAGAAAATATTTTTAGATTTATATTAAATATTTATATTCTAATTAATCTTATCTATAACTAGATCAAAAATGTTTTAGTTATTACAATTTTTTTTAAAACTTTCAACTCTTCTTTAAATAAAATATAATAAATGGCTTAATCAAATACCAGTGGTTCAAAAAGAATATTATATTATTCAAAAGGGTTATTTTGTTCTAAATACACGCATATAATAGAATTATTACATGTGTTTGGGTAATTATAATATCATTTTTATCTTTAATTACACCTTTTACTTTTATCTGTGGTTAATAAAATCGATAGTTAATATTCACTAAAAGTAATTTTCATCCTATTGAAATAAACGGTACTTACTGATGTCAACCATGTCTCTCTTATTTTTTCAAATTCTATTAACATAAGCAGTAAAATTATATTTTATGAAAATTCGAAAATGTGCCTAGATTGTGGGTAAAACACGTTAAAAAAATGAATAATATTTTTTATATCTAATATTATTATAAAATGACTCAAATTAATAAAATTGGACAAATATAGGTATAATTTATCTTTTTGGGCTTTAATATAAATTTAAACAAAATTAAAAATTATTTAAATAATTATTCATTTTTTATTTACTACGAATTATTTTTAACTGTTTAATAAAAGTTGAACGTTTTCAGAAAAATACCAAAATTCACTGTAAGATAATTTTGATATTATGAATCAAAAAATGTATTATATTTTTTAAATTCTAATTTTTATGAGTGTCTAATATTAATTTTATTATTTTCCACAAAATGATATAAAAAGTTGTTCTTCTAAGGAAATAATATTTCTTAATATATTACTTTTTTAACAAAACATATAAATTTCATTATAAATAAGTTTTCATTATGTGAAATCATTGTAAACATAAATATAAATTTATTTTTTTACAATTCATTAAACAATATATAATTGATAAATTATTTTATATTTTAAATAATTATAATACTAATGTTTTTTTTCACAAGAACTCATTCTTGTGTATAACGCAATCCAAGTCAGTGTTGTGTACAGTATTATCTATTGACATACTTTAATGATATAAATTACTATGAAATATTAGGGTGTTACATTCTCCATTCCTTCAATAAATTTCATCCTCACAATTTGAAATTGGTCTTCTAATATAAAAGGTTACAAAAAATAAATTGGTTGAAACCCCACATTGGTAATAGGGTTAATGAAATTTATTCTTAATAATAAGGAAAGGGTAAGGGAAAATTCACCACCAAATTATGATTAATAATAGGAGAACATTGGTGGAAATTCAAAACAAATAATTAGAGAAAAAATGTAAATATTTATAGGGAGTGATTGAGGTCATCAATCAGAATCAAGTGAATAATAAATAGAATATTGAGGGCCTCAAAACCATGAATATATAATGACATGAAATAACTTTGGTTCATCAAAACATAAGGTATTAGGACAATACATTTTTGGTTTTCATATTCTTTCCCTAAAGTTTAAGATTTAATTTCAACACAGAATTAATAAAATACTAGACAAGTATAGTTTTATCCTTTAACTAATTTATACCAAAAAATATTATTTCACTCAAAAGGATAATAGAACTATAAAATATTATATTAATCCAAATTGTATAGGGTTTAAAAAATGAATTTATAATTCATCTATCAGATCATTTAAATAAACTACATTATAAAAACTATGGCATCACGTAGGAAAGTTGTAGGTGAGCACCCTTGTCTCCCTTTGGTTGTGGGCTCAAGTCTCGCGACCTTTCTGGACATGAAAGGTTTTGGCCTGACCTTTGGATGGTCTGTTTTATGAAAAATCCAAAAATAATCATAAAAAATGATTTACCTCTAAACCATAGTATCTTATGTCGAACATAATCTATTCAAATCTTTAAACTTATCCAAAATACTTGTGTCTAATCTCATAGTCCAAAAATTTATATGGAAGTTCCTCATAATATAATGAAGACCACTTTTTTCCACATAATAACTTGTGAGTACCTTCATCATATATCTCTTAAAACATGGTTACCGCTTAATTATCATAAAACCTTATTGATTACATTAATTCTCCATTACTCATTATAGAATACTATATATATTCCTTATATCCCAAAATTTTGAATACTACAACAATGATGGATAAAAAACCATTAATCGGTTACAAGGTAGTCATGAATATCCCATATAATTTATCTAAATCAAAAATACATTATTCAAAAATAATTACCTCAATATCACAACCATATTAATATTTATATTTCCTTCAACCATGTATTTTCCCAAAAGTTTAACTTTCTATTGAGTCACTTTTTTTAGTACCATATAATTCTAAATCCTCAATGAAATAGTATTGTAGTACAATATTTATTTATATCCATAATTAATATAACGAAAGCATCATTGATACAACACGGAAATGACATAATTTATTAATAAAAATATAAGAACACTAATTATTCCTCATTATCTGTGGCTGTATCAGAACTTGATTATTACCTAATAGCATCATTTTCCGTATACTCGGATGATGGCGACATTGATTTGCATAGTTTCCTAATTACTTACAGATGAAGTATTGAACATTTGAAACCTTTTTCTTACCCTTTCAATCATGTAATTAGTGTCCTTTTTCTCCACACTAATAAAATCTCACATTACCTTAGAGAAATTACCAAGTTTATTGTTTCCACAGTTATCACAGATGGGAAAATCCTTCTTTCCCATCTTCCATTTATCCATATTTCTCTCTTCCTCCCCTTTTATTCAATGGAATCCCTTAAAATCTATAAGATTCATAGATTTATTTTCTAATATTATTAACACATGATTCTATTTCTTAATATGATGAGAATATGTGGGAGACTATTTCCCTTCTAAATGTTGGATTAAGACCATAAAAGATATGATATTTCTTACTCTTTGGATCATGCGTATTGATGGACTTCTCATTCCTTCTTCTAGCCACCATTTCTAATCAATGGAATAGACTAGGTAATTTTATGAATCGAAATGAATAATTCAAAACTAGTAAAATACCTAACCAAAATTAAAAAATTTATGCATATAATACAGAATCATTAAAAAAATGATTGAGAAATTTGTTACTCATAAATCATTCATAGTCATTTGTAAAGAAAATGTGAATTATTCTAAGCATATTCATGAGAGTTTCATAACCAAGATTATAGCAAGGATCGTTGTCATGGACTAGTTCTCATTTGAGTCTAGCTCAAAGTAGTGTTTTCAGTTTTTAACCCTAGATACACTTGTTCTAGAGCTGCCTCTACCAACTAATATCCAGACAGGGATGTATTTCTTGAAAAAATCACAAAATCTAAACATTACCAAAATTATAAAAATTTGTTCGATACAAATCCTCAAATATTAACTTATGGTAATGTTTTCTAATAAGAGTTTTTTAAAATCTAGTTTCCTAGGTTTGAACTAAAAATTCCCGGATACCAACTATAATGATAAGACCCTTGTTACAAAGACTCGGTGCATTATTACATTACATTATAATGATCATAAGGGATCAAATCTCAAAAGAATGATCAATTTAGTAGACTTGGAAGTACTAGATACATACATAAGATTAACATTACATTATGAAATAAAAAACAACAACATTGTTTCTCTTTTGAACAAACTCATATTTATTTTCTTATCCTAGAAAGTCAGTTATAATATACTTCTTTGCATCATGGAAAAAATATAACATAGAAAGGGGTGTGTTCATATACTTAGTAAGGATAACAATATAGCAGAAAGATTCATAAATAAGAATAACCATTTAATACAATGTACAAGAATAAAATACAATACTTTTAAACATAACCATTAGTATATTATGGAAATTATAAATCAAATAATTCCATTTACTTATTTACATGGATATTATACTAGTCGAATAATCACACGTAGTATCAATAACTAATTTCATAACGATGGAATGCATAATGTCAGACATCATAACACCATAGTCAAGTCCTCATTCCAAGACTAAAAATAAAATTTTTTCAGGGGCTTGTACCAACACACAAGGTTGTCTCAGGAGACCTACCGACGTATCGAGGAACTATATCGGGCTCCATCCATCACTTACTAAGTACCATGAATTCTTCATATGAAAAGGTTGTAACATTATATTACCATTGGTATTAAAACTAGAATACAAAATGAAAATAATTTAACCATGAACCATGAATGGTATAAAAATAACACATCCATAGCCAAACATTTCACAAAACCATCAATACACGAGGGATGATTTTTTCATAATAAATCAACTTCAAACAAGTGTAAAATCTATCAAAGGATGTTGACATAGATGAAATGAAAATTATTTGAGAGAAATATCTCTTTATATTTTGAAATCATTTAAATGTAACATAATTATAAAATAAAACATTTATTTTGGAAATATTCATATATACTTATAAGGGAAGCTTCAAAGGTTTTATAACGATGGAAAATAGATGCACCTATCGTATAAGCATTAAAAACATTGTTACCCTAATTTTTCAAAAAGGTCATAAAGTACTTTGTTTGGAAAATGATGGAAATATTACATTAAATAGATTTTATAAAAATTCAAACATGGTTATATGTGAATTTAACACGTATTCTATGAAATAGTATTTTTTTTTTGAAATGCATTTTTATGAAACATAGATGAGGATAATAATGAATTCCCAGTAGACGCTTACATATACACAACCTTCGATAATTAAGAGGTTTTAAACTTGACCATTACCTTGTATTTTTCCTTAGTTGATGGTATATTAACATCTATAATAATTGTTAAATAATTGATATCAAATAATAAAAGAACCAAATACATAAATATGATATCATATATGATCTTCTAATATTTATTTGTTAATAATATTTCAGTAGTATCATTGTTTCAGGTGTTAACTGATTATTTTTACTATATATGTATTATTACGTAATTCATGTTTTTTATAGATAAGATGTATTTGATTCATATTAATAATTATATTAAGTTCATTAAAATTATTTTTAATCATAAAATGGAAATTATTCTTGAATGGTTACGATGGGAAATGAATCTCATCGTGTCCGTGGATACAGTAATCCATACGTACGCATGAGCGATAATATCATTCTACTGATGGTGAAATAATTTTTAATTGGATGTTATATTATATATATAGTATAATTAAAATTTTATATTTTTTATTTAAATCCATTATAATCATTGTGATACCGATCTAAATAATGATGTGTTTAATAACAAACTACACCACGATGTGGAGACGGTAAGTCGTACGTATGCACGTATGGTGACTTTGTCATTCATATGATAGACTGAATTATAAATATTGTTTTACCATATTTATATTAACATATCTATATTTAGATGGTACTAGATTTATTATTTTATTATGGAAACAACGAAGAAAGAGAATGTGGATGAAGAAAAGAACTTTGAAGGAGGTGATGAAGTAATTAGATCTTCTTCGGGTTCTTCCTTTTGATTTGAACAAAAGGGATCCAAAGGATGGATTTATATTAATATTAAGGACCCTATGATTAATAGAGGGTAGTTGGGAAGATATTCTACCAGGTTTTGGCTGAGTTAAATGGCATCAGATGTGTGATTTTGAGATAAGGGGATATTGCCTTTTATAAGAGAGGTGAGGGTCGCTTTAGGAAAATCTTGAAATATTATTTTATTATAAAATCATTTTCGTTTTATAATGGATCCAAATGGATTTATTTCTAGGAAAAGGTAGGGATTTGTCAAAATACTCTCAACTAATTGTTTTTATACATGTCTTGGTCACTATATTAACCTTATCTTTTATTTTTAACTTTTAGTTAAATATTTTAACTTTTACCTTGACTTGTTGTATTATTATAATAAATGTTTAATAAACACACTATAAAATTAAAAGAGAAACTCTAGTGGTTATTTAATGAGATATCTATAATTTTATAAGTCTTTTGGAAAAGCCTTAAATTTTTTTGGACTATTAAATACCTTAATAAAATAGTATTTGTTTTTAAAAGTCATTTATGCCAAATTTGACACTATTTTGTGTTTGTTTTTTTGTGAAAGTGCTAAAAACCTGACTACATAGAAAAAATTAATTTAATTAACCCCAACATTTAATATTTACCTATAAAAGTAATGGAATGTATCAAAAGTTTCAACGTACATTTATTGTAATATTTATATCATCAATTATTTTAAACTTTCATTAGTAAGGTAATTGCAGCATCATCATTGTGTCATAAAATAATTTAATTAATTAATGACTAAAAATTATAAATAAAATACCACGATGTAGGATATATTGTGTCCTCTCTAATGAATATTTTTTTAAATGGTTGGGGCGGAAACCTCGTTTATTATTAAAGAAAATAAAAGACCTATTTTACCCGGTAGAGGGATACCCATTACATAGCCCGATGGCCCAGTGGGTATTTATCCCAGTACATGGTCCATAGGCTCATTTTTTTGGCCGAAGGCCCATTTGTGAATTTTACTAGTATGGTACCCATGCTACTACAGTACGACACAATACCCGCCGCTACTACGGTACCATGCTGCGGCTATAGTCCCCTTCCGCCGCTATAGTGCATGTCGTTACTATAGTGCAACTACTACTAATGTACACTACAGTACTACTATAGTGCCTGCGCCCAATGGGTTTTAATCCCCCATTTTAAATGTAGAATTATTTTTTTCTAATGAATATTTATAGTTGAATTTATCTTATGTTTACCCTGATATTAAAAATGCAGTAGCTATTAAAATGAGAATTTAACACTTTAATCAATTCTTTAAATAAAATATAATAAATTTCTTAGTCTAATCCAAGTTGATAAAAAATGATATTATTTTATTCCTAAGGTTGATTTTGTTCAAAATATATTTATTCAATATAATTAGTACTTGTGTTTGGGTAATTATAACATCATTTCTACCTATAATTTCCCTGTTTTCTTTTAATTGTGGTAATGAAAATTCAATAGTAACAACTCAAGATTAATTATTTTCATCATATTGAACCACATTTTCCTTACTATTTTCAACCGTGTCTCTCAGAGTTTTGAAATTCAATTCACAGAAGTGGTAAAATTAAATTTTATGCAAATTTGCAAATGTGCCTAGAAGGTTGTTAAAAGATGTTTACAAAATCAATAAAATTATATATATATATATAATCTTATTATAAGATGACTCCATGGAATTACATTGGAATAATATAGGTATTATGTATCTATTTGGACTTTAATATAAATTAAAAAAAAGAAGTATTTAAATAAGTAGTCTGTTTATATCTATTATGTATTATTTTTCACTATTCATCAAAAATTGAATGTATTCATAAAAATACACAAAATTCACCCTAAGTTAATTTTGTTATTATGAATCCAAAAATACTGTCTATTTAACCAAATTCAATTTTTAGGATTTTCTAATATTAATTTTATTTTTGTTCACAAAAGGACAGAAAAGATATTTCTTTAAAAAAATTATTATTTTTAAATATATAACTACTTTAAATAAACAGATAAAATTTATCATAAATATGTTATTTTATGTTAATAAATTATAAATGACAATAAAATTTTATTAATATACTATTCATATCACAACATTTAATTGATAAATAAATATGTCGTTAATATAATTATAATACTAATGTGTAGATTTGTAAAAACTCAATCTTGCATATAAAACATGCCAAGATGGTGATTTGTACAGTATAAGCTATATAATTACTTTATAGATATAACTTACTATGATATTTTGGGGTGTTATAAAAATAATTTTTTAATTAATACCATTATCCGATATATAAAAATATTTTGTAAGTAAAACATTCAAAAATTGACATAGTTTTTCTACTCAATTTCATTATGAAATTGTTTTCACTGTTATAAATTATATTTTATAATAATAACATAATATAATTAAAAATTAATCCCAATAAAAATAATACTATTACTGTATAAATAAATTAGATGAAAAATCACATTGGAATTCAAATGTAGTGTTTTTCACTATTTATTAAAAATGAATTTTGTCATAAAAATATTAAAAATTCATCCAAAGTAAATTTTGATGTCCAAAATCCATTAAAGAAGATTATTTTTTATAAGATAAAATAATAAAGTGAAAAAATAATATATTTTAAAATGGTGTACATTCAAAATGTTATAAAAATGGATTTTTAGAAAAATGCTCCTTTTATCTGTAAAATTTTTTGTTTTCTTATACAATGTCCAAAAAACATGTAATATGAATTTTAAATATTATATTAATTAAATATTTCATTCATATAATAAATAAATAGTATTTTTATTTTTTTATGAATGTAATTATCCACCATTAAATTGTTTTTCATAAAAAATTTACATTTATATTCAGTTAGTAATTATTAAAATTTATAATTAATTCACTAACCAATGAATCATTATTTAAACATTTATAAACACTATTTTCATAATTTAGTTATTATCGTTCATTCCCTACATTCTAACGTATTTTTGATAACTACATCATAAAATAATAATATTAATAATATATTATTTTTTGGTATAAATCAACCTTGTGTGTGACGTAAGATTTCAGATAAAATCATTGTTATTTTTCGAGTATACTATCATAAGTATAATTCCATTTTAAATTAAAATTACTATCTAATTCATAAATATTAATAAATATGAAAATTTATTAATCAATAATTAAATGGGATATTATAATTGGTTCCCTGGAAATTGATACATGTCTATATACTACATGTGAGCATGGTTATTTAAAAAATGTAAATTTTATTTATAACTACGATAAGGTGTGTTGGGATTAACTTGAGCTTGACCAAGTACCAATCAATGGGACATATTTCACACCTTGTTTGACACACCTAGGGGATATGGAAAGATAATATACAAACATTGCATGAACCATCATCATGGATTTAAAAATAATTTTTATATGAATAACCTCAGATTGTCTTAAAGTGTCATTGATCATGTAAGGATTCATAATTTAGACATCATATAAGTAATTTTTTAGGATTAAGTGGTTGTATTCTAGGATAAATGTTTTCACTATGTTTTTCACAACCTGTCCCCCGAGGCCTGTTCCGTGACTACCCCAGTCCCGCCTTCCATAGGCAAGGGGATGATGACAAGAACCTAAAGGAAAATTCCCTAAAAATGGAAGGTGTTTCCTTTATAATCACTAAACGCACACAAACCAAGAACATAGCCAGATACATGCACAAAGTAAACTATATAGTAAATAGTGTGTGTACCGAAAATAAAGGGGCCATAATTGAAGCCCAACTAGAATGTACAAGAAAAACTAGAAAGTACAAGTAAAACCGAGTATAGATCTTTTGAAAACCTGCTAAGGATCCTACCTGAAGGGTAGGTACAACTCTCGAATGATCATCTCTACGGATAACCTCGTCAAAGGTCCACCTCTGATCAGTCTCTAGTCCAGGTACCCTTGTCATTTTTCAGCGCTGTCTGGCATCTGCACTAGACACAATAAGGTGTGGGCATTGGACGTGAAGGGGTTAGTATAACAATACTCAGTAAGGACCCCAAGTCCCCCGAAGGTCTCTAAAATTCACAAAGGATAGACCATAAAACATAGAAACAACAATCAACCCTACTTATGTATATGAAAATACATATACTTAAGTTATCAAAATATACCCACCTCACTCAAGAGGGAAAAACACCACACAGGTAATACCATAATGGTAGGAGTACCACGCAGGTACACCGTGCAGATATAAGACTCATCTAAGACAAGATAAACGTCATTGAGAGATAGGATTATGATCCTGACCCACGTAGGATCCCTATGAAAGTTGATAACCTGCCACATGATTCTCTAGGGATAATAAAAAATATCATCTGTAATAACAACATCAAACACCTCACCTTATAATGAACTCCTTCTCTAAAGAGTATAGTGGGCCTTACGCATCACAGAGTGGTTCTTTCCACTAACCTTGGACTGCTGATATACACCTCCTGTCGAGTACCATGGATCTGTCGCGTCACACAAAGGTGCCCCCTCATAGCCTGATGAGTTACTCTTCCTGTCGTGTTCCATTTTTTCTCCACATCACATAGAGGTACTCCCCACCATGGGTCTTTCGCTTCACATAGAGGCGCACCCCACTGGGCCTCTCGAGTCCCTACGAGTCAAAATAGTCAGTAATGGTCATTTCCCAACCGGTCACAAGATTTTTTAAATCGCGCACATGGGAGAACCACTCCCCAAGCCATTTTTCATACCTCAACTACCCCAAACCCCCCAAAAAGTTGTATCCCAAAGGTCCTACACGTCATAAGGGACCCAATGCAATAGAAGATTCCTCAATCAGACACCTGGTCTATAAGTTATTAGTATTTTCGCTTCGAGGGCCCAGTTGGATTTGGAGTCCAATCCAACCTGGTTATACTTCATCCTTTTCCAAAACTGAAATGAAGTATACCAAAAGGACTTCCTCGATCCAAGGATTCTGGAACCACTGACGGTTCATCAAACGGACACACGGATCATAAGTTATGGCCAAAAATGAAAAACTGCGTTCAGATTGGCCCAGGTCTGGTCCGACCCAGTCGGACCGACCCATCCCGATTCGGGTCCGGCTTGGTTGTCCTGGGCTGTGGTGGGCATGGCCTACGAAGGGGGTGACCCAACCCGGCCTGCGCTAAGCGCGCCCTGGTGGGGCAGTCTGCTCGAGCTGGTGTCGAAGGGTGAGCAGACACCCTTCCATTTAGAACTACAAAGGGGCTACGCCATTAAAAGCTGTCAAGTCACCACGGGACCAGAGCGGCTCCAGAAAAACCCCAATGACCAAATGGTGTTCTGGACGGTCCTCCTCCCATTGGCATGGTCTCTCACCACTGCACCATCGCGACCGGCACGACCGTCCACTCTTCATCCTCTACCACAGCCGAGAAAACACGTCCCATGCTCCACCGGTGACGCGGACATGCGCCCCCGCTCCACCATGCGGCCAGCCGGTTGTTGGCCTATACGATGCCCCATTGCGTCCGATGGGTCGTGGCCTCCTCATCAACCAGCGGTGCGGATGCACGCTTCCCTTCCATCCTCGTGGTCGGCCGGGTGCCGACAACCACCTTATTCTGTGAGACACTACAGCTTCATCTGAAGCCTGAAAAATTATACAATCACATATTCGTGATCCTTCCATTGAGTGCTCCATCTCCATATATAGTTCTCAACAATACCCCATGTTTCCAGTGTCAATAAATATTAGGTGTTGAAAAACTCACAAAGAATGGGCAAAGAATAAAAATAAAGAGGAGCAAGGTTTATGTGTGGGATGATGGCCATGTTCATTTAGAGATCATTGTCATGAATTTAGGACATGAAGAATCATTAATGTAAAATCAAACATAAATAAAACCCCTTCCTCATTCTCCCATATTAGAATTCGTGAGGAAGAAGGCATAGACAATGAAATGGTGATGTCGGCGTTCTTCCCTTCTGCAAGATGCTTCTGCTCCGATCTCGATGTCAGTTCCTCGTTCTTCATTGAGGGAAATTATTTGTTGGGTGTGGTTCGTAATTGGATAATGTCCCTTCCTACTCTCCAAATATCTCCTATTTTTCCAACGATTCTCCCGCGAGAGGTGTGGTGCCAATTTAATGAGTTAAGCATTAATTTCGGCACATTAAAGTTGGCACATTAAATTGGCCCAATAAATTGTCATAATAAATTTGAAAAATAAATTTTCAAAATAAATTGGTGCAATAAATTGAAATAATAATTTGGAAGGATCCCAAGGGTTTTTCCCACATTAAATAATTCTTCGAGTGTTCCCCACCACCAGAATTCTTATAGGAGGTTTCAAACAAAATAAACTAAATGTTGTTTTATTTTATTTTATTTCTACTCTCCCACTAAAAGATGAATAACCAAATTCTACACTCGATCTACTGCAGTCGAGGTGAAGTTCTCCATAAGCGAATATCGGTGCCGTGAGTTCAACGGTGTCCTTAGATTTCAATTCTGAGCACCAGTTCAAAAGTTGCAAAATGCTGCTTGCACATTTACTGAACGTACCCGAAAAATTGTTCAGAAAATTATTAACAGTCACCCTCAACCCACGCCGGTCGATAATAGGCTCTACCTAAGTGAAACACACCCAAACGAACACAACAGTACTATAAAGTTTCCAATATGAGTTATTGTTTAAAAGTTATGGATTTTATAATAAAATAATTGTCACTTAATTATTTTATTTATGGCCAAAACCTAACATTCACGGGTGTCCAGTGCCAGCCAATGTTAGTATCTTTCTAAAGAAGGCATACCCTCACAATTTCAACGAGTGTCTCAGATTTTTAATCCGAGTTACTATTTGGGTGTTACAAGGATTTGAAAAATAAAATATATTTATTTAATTATTTTATTTATGGTTATGCCATTTTCAGGTTTTTTCACAGGAGACCCACGACGGCTAAACGTAAGTCGCGACAACTATAAACTCACAATCCTAAGAACAACAGTTCCCTCAGATTTATGATTTGAGTAACCTTTTAATATTAATTCATCATTTTTCAGAAAACTGCTTATGCATGCTAAATGAACCTTAACAAAACATCGAAAGATAATTTTGGGCACTCTGGGCATCAGAATTGTGCACCGTCAGATTTTATAGTTTTGAAATAATTCCATACAATTATAAAAAATTATATATAATTTTTGGGATATTACATTTACCTCAACACAGGTCTTTGTGTACCCAAAATCCAAAACCAAGTAAAAACAACAAAAAAGTGGGTACTAAGACTCCTACTCCCAGGTTTCCTCTGAGAGGTTCTCGTACTGCCAGCGTACATGCACCAGAGGTTTCGACCACCCATAAAGGACTTGCTCCTATCGATTCTCAATCTCCCCAGGAACCTCCATAAATTTCACCCCATTATCGAAGTCCAGCTCGCTATGGTCAATGATTTGGGATGGGTCAAGCACGTATCTCCTCAGGTGGGATACGTGGAAGATGTTGTGCACCATCCCAACTATGGCGGATGAGATAAGTGGTATGCTACCTCACCTATCTTCTGAAGTATCAGAAAAGTACCGATAAACCTATGTAATAATTTGCCACATCGGCCAAATCTCCATAGTCCCTATCGAGGAGAGACTCACAAGAATACGTGGTCCCCCTCCTGGAACTACATGGGTCTCCATATATTGTCATCATAAGACTTCTTCCAACTCTGTACTTCTTCCAACTCTCTGCAGACTTCACTTGCTGATAATTGAGACATTGTGATACAAACTCTTCCACTGCTTCCTTTATCTCGGGCCATCAGTACAGACGTTGGAGGTCCTAGTGCATCTTCGCCACTCTAGGATATACTGCTAGAGGGGAAAATTTTTACTCCATCAAAACATCCTCATGCAGCAATACTGGATTCCTGGTACATCCATGGAAGAGGATGACGTGCTCCACAACTTCAAAAAATACATCAGTTGCCTGGCCTAAGGATATCTCAACACATCGAGCCTCATAGTTAGTGTCCCAAATCTGCCCCTCCCAGAGTCATTGATAGAGTAGGTGTGTGACTATTAAAGACTGAAGATAAGCTACTCCATCTCGATCCACGTAGGATATCTGTAATGCAGCTAGCTACTCTGTTCCTTCACTCAGCAACTATAGACCTGACCTCCTGCTGTGTGCATTTGCTACAATGTTACCCTTCCCATGAGTATATACTAACTCAATGTCATAGTCCTAGAACATCTCTAAAAATGGAAATTATATTTGGTTCAAGTACTTCTGAGAGATGATATACCTGAGACTCTTGAGATTAGAGCAGACTATAAAATGTATTCCTATCAAGTAGTGCCGCCACATCATTAGCGCAAAGACCACTGCTACTAAATCTTGGACATAGGTAGCATAGTTTTATTTTTCAGTCTATGTCTTAGCTCTTGAATGATCTGCTAACACTTATTCATCCACAGGAAAGGCTCCCCAATTTTCTTTAATGCTAAAAAGGGTTCCGCTACCCAGGAGAAGTCGGGTAAAAATCTCTTGTAGTACCTAGACAAAGCAGATGTCCCTCTCCCTTCGGAGAGGTAATCTATGAAACATCTTTTGAAAATATGTCCCCATGTTCTGCCACTCATGTTTGGAATTGAAAACTAAAAACTCTTACTTCTAAAAGGGTGAATTTGACCGACTCGAGAGTGATTGGCTGCACCCTCCAAAGCATGAGTTTATCTTGTGCTTCCTGGTTTCATTTTTCACATAATAAGGAATATCACATTCCAACATTGTTGGTAAAGCACAACCCTTTTTCCTAATACAGTCAATATGATTATGAACTATGGTTGTCCAGTCCAAACCCAAACTAGCATCGTAAGGCCTCGACACTGACACCAAGTGGTTCTAATTGAAACTCTCCCCTCATGGTTCAGATCACACCATCGACATAAGTGTGATTATCAAGTCTCCTCCCAAAGGTATCTCCAGACACGAGGGTCAAGTAAATGTCTTAACATGAAACCCTATGTCTTGGAATGATTCGTGGACGGAAGGAATTTCTGGTACCTATGTTTATAAATACAGTATCTATTAGTAGATACATACCGTTCAACGAATAATACCAAGAGCCCTTAGGTCGCACTCATTGACCATATGCAGCTACCCCCTTCCCATGTTATCTAGTGCCCTGATCCTGGTGGGGACCACAAATGGGGGTGGTTGTAACATGTAGAAATGTACACCACCTCATGCTGCTCTCCTAGATCTACTTCCACATTTTCATCCCTGCAGATTCATTTTTCCCTAACACTTCATCTTTCCAAAACATTTTTACACGCCCAAGTCTCTAAGACTGGTGGTAGTTTCCGGCTTTCCCATTACTAACATTCATTGGTTGTATCTACTCTGCCAAAAGACATTAAACCAAAAAAGTTTTATTTAGAACCCTATCATTGTTAGGAATGCATAGAGAAATAGTGCACACACTGATGTTCCTAAAGACACCGTTCTTGGAAGTATGAACCCTAAAGCACTTATCAAATTTTATTCATCGAGTACCAAAATTTGTCGGTACGCCTCGATGAATACTTAGCTACTGACATGTCATCCTACTGAAGTTGTAGAAACTCTAGAGAACTATCATCCACCTCCTCAAGCTAGTATTCACCCTCCTATGAGTCAACTCACATTGGAACCTAAGGGGAATCCGATGTTGAAACTCTCATAATTCACTAATCCTAAATGTGACCTCTACCAGCACCTCATGTTGTAACTGCTGACCAGGAATCTGTGATATAGCTTACACACTACCCGAAGGTAATATCTTGGGTAACGGTCTATGTATAAAATCCTCATCACTATGTGGACCATCAAAATGTTCACTCACATGAAATGACTAGAATCTAAGATCAACATATGCACTACTGGGGTATCAACTAGGTGGAAAACTCTTGCCACTCCCTCCAGCCAACCCTCAGCTACCTCGGAATCTGTTTCACCTCGATACAATGGAGGCCTTTGTCACTAGAACTCGTGAAATGCGCTCAGAAGGAGTGCACCCTCTACTACTGGGGCTGATGGCATCGACTTCCCAATGGGTAGTGATGTTGCTGGTACACCACCAGATGGTACAACTAACATAAGGGTGCCCAGCACTGAGACCACATTGCTCGGTGATCCATCATCGGGTACTCTCTCAGAAAACTGGAGTGGCGATCTAAGCGGTGGCATTCTGATAAGGAATAGGTGCACCATGGTCATTAAGTTATACATGTCGAGCTGACTCCAATGAATTCAAAAGGATAAATTTTTAAAAGAACACACAATCTATGTTTTTGTGCACTGAGTGAGAAATCAGAATTCAGGGCCTTGGTGTATGGATACATCGGCCGTCGCACCATCAAGGGATTACCCAAACTAAAAATCATATGCATAATACTTAACACTATTTCCACACAGGGAAGATTAGAGTCCTAGTTCTTCGGTAGAACTGAACTCCTCTAATACCACTTTTTCACGGCCCATCCCTCGAGGCATGATCCGTGACTACCCCAAGCCTACCTTCCATTGGCCTGGGGATAGAAAAAAATCCTCAAAAGGTGTATTCTCTAAAATGGGAAGGTGTTTCCTTTATAAACTGTAAACTCAAAAAATAAACCAAGCACATAGCTAGATACAAGCACAAATTAAACTATATAGTAAACATAGTGTGTACAGAATGTAAAGGGGCAAGAAGACATGCACGACTAGAATGTACATGAAAAAATAGAGAGTGATAGTAAAACCTAGTACAGATCCTACGAACACCCGATAAGGATCGTAATTTAAGGGTAGGTACATATCTCAAATGATCGTCTCTGCGGATCAACTCGTCAAAGGTCCACCTCAGAGCAATCTCTAGTCTAGGTACCCTCTTACTCATTTAGTGTTGTCTATCATCTGCAATAGACACAACAAGGTGGTGGCATAGCCAGTGTAAGAGTGAGTATAACAATACTCATTAGGACCCTGAGAGACGTAAAGGTCTTTCAAATCCACAAAGTATAAACCACAAAACATAGAAAGAAATTTCAATCCAACATAGGTATATTCCCATACATATAACTATGTTATCAAAATATACCCACCTCACACAGGAGGGAATAATAACAAACATGTAATACCATGAAGGTAGGAGTACAACACATGTATCACCAAGAAGACAAAGTACCACAAAATTATGCCTTGAAGATTTAAGACTCAGCTCAGACAAGTAATACAACTCTAAGAAACTGGATTATGATGATGACACACACAAGATCATTATGAAAGCGGATAGCCATCCACAGAATTATCTAGGGATAATAACAAGTAACATCCCTAGTCACAATGTTGAAGACCTTGGCTGCTGGGGAACTCCTCCTCTAATGATTACAGTGGGCCTTCTGTGTCATGCAAAGGAACTTCCCACTCACCTTGGACTACTGAGATTATCTTTCTATAATGTACCATGGGTCTTCTGCATCACAGAGAGGCGCACCCTAGTGGGTCTGTTGAGTCACTCCGAGTAGAAAAGACCAGCAGTCGTCAAGTCTAAACCAGTCCCATGGTTTAATATGTAGCATGCTTGGGAGAACCCATACCCAAAACATCGGTCATACCTCAACCACCTATAAGTCCCATAAATAATTATACAAAAGGTCTGTCCCATCATTGGGGACCCAACGGAATAGACGGCGCGTCAATCGGACGACCGGTCTGTATGTTATTAGCATTTCTAATCCAAGGGTCCGATTGGATTTGGGGTCTAATCTAACCCGGCCCTACATCAACATTATCAAAAAATCATGTGGAGTATACCAAAACAGGTGTCTCGATTAAAGGATTCTATCTCCACTGACGGTTCGTCAAACGAATGCTCGGATCACAGGTTATGGACAAAAAGGTGAAACTGGGTTCGGATGGGCCCGAGATTGGCCGGCCCCAGTTGAACCGACCCGACCTGGGCCGACCCGAACTGGTTCGGGTTTCTAGGCCAGATTTAGGTCTAGCCCGGTTGTCCTGGGCTATAGTGGGCACGTCCTGCTCGGCCGTGGTCCGGCCCGCGCTGGGCACGGTCTGCCCAAGGTGGCACCGAAGGGGGAGCACACCCCCTTTCATTCGGAACTGCAATGGTGCAGAAAATTTAGGTGTTGCCATGTCACCACAGGACCCCAGGAGGTCCAGCCGATTCACAACAACCGATCAGTGTTCGGGAATCTACGCCTCCCATAGGTGCGGTCATGCGCCACTACTCCACCATGGTCGGCACGGCCTGCCACTCTTCGGCTTCCACCACGGCCCAACGGTCATGGTCCCCTGCTCCACTGGCTGCACAGACGCCCGTTGCCGCTCCACCATGTAGGCAGCCAGTTGCTGGCCTCCACCCTGCCCCTACGCGACCAACAGGATGCGGCCTCCTCATCAACCGGTGGTGATGATTTTTGTTTCCTTTCCTTCCTCGCGCCCGACCGGGTGCCGGTCCCTGACTTCATCAGTAAGACACTGCGTCTTCGTTCCAATCCCAAAAAATTAAACGATTGGATATTCACGATCCCTGTAGTAGGGATTCGTGTCCATATGCCTCTCTCTAAGAAACACCATGTTTCCAACATCAATAAATATTAGGCATTGAAGAATGCAAGAAGAATGCATGAAGAATAAAAAGAAAATGGATCATGGTTTATGTATGGGACAATGGCCAAGAACATTTGGCCATCGTCTTCGTGATGATATGATTTGAAGAATCAATAATCTAAATTCAAATACAAATAAGACTCTTACCTCGTTCACTCATATGAAATTTCTTGAGGAGGAAGACAAAGTTGATAAGATGGTGATGTTGGCGTTTGTCGCTTCTGCAATACGCTTCTGATCTGGGCTCGGTGTCGGTTCCTCATTCTTCATTGGGGGTGGTTCTTCTTTGGATAATGTTCTTTTCAACTCTCCAATTCTCTCCTATTTTTCCAACAACTCTCCCACAAGAGGTGTGGTTCCAATTTAATGAGTTAAGTATTAATGATGGCACATCAATGTTGGCACATTAAATTGGCAGAAGAAACTTCCATAATAAATTGGCACAATAAATTGGCATAATAAATTGGCACAATAAATTGGCATAATAAATTGGAAGGATCCCAAATGTTTTCCCACATTAAAGAAGGGTTTTGGTGGTCCCCACCACTAGAATTCAAAAAGGAGGTTTCAAAAAAAATAAAATAAAAGTTGTTTTATATTATTTTATTTTTATTCTCCCACAAAAAGTCGAAATGCCATCTTTTACCCTCGAACTAGTGTGGTGGAGGTGAACATATCCTTAAAAGTATATTGGTGATGCGAGTTCAACGGTGTCCTCAGATTTCAATTCTGAGAACTGGTTCAAAAGTTACAAAATGCCGCACGCGCGTTTACTGGACATACTAGAAAATTATTTTTGTAAAATTATGAACAGTCACCCTCGACTCGTGCCATTAAAGGTTAGGATATGCCTAAGTCAGACACTCCCCAACAAACCCAAACGTACTCTCATATTTCCAATTCGAGTTACCGTATAAACATTATATATTTTACAATAAAATAATTGACACTTAATTATTTTATTTACGACCAAAAACTAACTTTCACTGGTGGCCCACATCGGCCAATGTTAGGATCAATAAAAAGAAAAAATACCCTCAAGAGTTCATCGATGGTCTCGAATGTTTAATTCGAGTTACCGATTGTGAGTGATATGCATTTGAAAAATAAAATAATTTTATTTAATTATTTTATTTACACTTATTCCTTTTTTAGGTTTTCTCATACGAGGCCCGCATTGAATAAACATAAGTCGCTCCTAGGGTATACCCATAACCCTTAGTGAAACGAAGCCCTCATATTTCTAATTCGAGTAACCGTTTATGATTTATTCCACTTTTTTAAGAAAACTGCTTACGCATAATAATTATACCTTAACAAAATGTTGATGGATCGTTCCGGGCTATTCGGGCCTCAGAATCGCACGCCATCAGATTTCACGGTCTCAAAATAATTCCATATAATTAAAAAATATTATACATAATTTTCGGGACATTATGTAACACCCTGACCCCAGTTTCCCAGAGTCGGTGCATTATTTTAATACATTGGCATGATTACAAGGAATCAATTCCCAAAGGACTGATCGGTTTAGCAGTCTTGGAAAATAGATTACATGCATGAATGTTAGATTACACTTCATAACATACAAAACCACATAAATAATCCTATATGAATGCCATTATTCCCTTGTCTTAACACTGTATATCAATCACAATATACTTCTTGGAATCCTTCTAAAAATAAAACATAGAAAGGGGTGAGCTCAAATACTCCGTAAGGGTAAGCCATACAACAGAAACATTCATAAATAAGCATTAACATTTAAGGCAATGTATAAATAAAAAAATTCTATTAAACATAAACTTCAACACAGAATGGAAAAAATAAAATGAAATAATACCATTTACTTATTTACATGGATATTCTACTAATCGAATAATCACATGCAATATCAATAACCACTTTCATAATGATTGAATGCATAATGCCTAAATATCATAACCACATAGCCAAGGCCTCGTGCCAAGACTACAAATAATATTTTTCCAAGGCCTTGTGCCAAGACCCTAGTTTGACTCATGAGACCTACCCATGCATCGAGGAGCTATAGAGGGCTCCACCCGTCACATATTATGTCCCATGCAATACTCATATGAACAGGTTTAAACATAACATAAACATTCGTATTAAAACTAGCATCCAAAATGTCAATACTTTCTCCATAAACCATGAATGGTACAAAAATAACACATCCACAGTCAAACAAATCACAAAAACATCAAAACAATATGGATGTTTTGTATCATAATAAATGTGGAGACTCGAAACATGACGTACATGGACATTACATTACTTTTTCGGAATACTTAGTACATAACAAAAACACACACACAAGGATCGTAATAGTTTAGTGTCTTTGGAAACTCGGAATATAATCTTCTAATCGTGGTAAAAGAACTTCAACATCTCCCATAAAGATCTTTCTTTTTTTACCTAAAACCATTCTTTATATCCTGGGGAAAAGAAAACATAAAAGGGTGATCTCAAATTCTCAGTAAGGGTAAACAAAAGAAATATCAATCACATCATATTCATAATAACATAACATTTTGGAAATCCTAACCTGCAAAAGAGAGCATAATTTCATAACATGGGATAAATCTTAGTAGTGAAATGAAATCCCAATAATCATAAATTAAAACATGAAACTTTGTGGCATACACACATAATCATAGAGAATCATATCTTATTAGTCAAGACTCATTGCCAAGACTATCTTAGTGAAAAAAGTCCATTTCTGAACCGAGTCACCCTCGTTTCAGTCCTGTTTCACTGAACCGGTATAACCTACCGTTCCAGCCATGTCTATCTCATGAGATATAAAATCTTTACCCAATTCATTGGAGGGAGATATGGGTCCCACCCATATCATAATGATACCATTCTTATGTGTGCCACATAATCATAAACCATACATCATTGCATAACCCATGTAATAAAATTGGGAATCTTAAACATCGTGACATCATAAAAAAATTCATATAAGATAAAAGAATTCATAAAAATATTTCCATCACAACATAATCAAATCAATATAATAATAGGGATAAAAACATAACCCTTTATTATCTTAGATGGAAAATAATTTTTATAAAACACTTGAACTTAATTCTTGAGGAAAATATCGTTTATGCTTCAAAAACACTTTTCCTTTCTTAAAATGTCGTACAATTATAAACTAAAATAAGTTGATTAAAAATAAACTTGAAAACTTGTAAAGGAAGCTTCTTGGAAATAATTTTTTAAAAATCCATTCATGCCTTATAAGTTAAAGAAACATTCTTCTCGTACTTTTGTCGGAAAAGTCGAAATGTACCTTGTACGAAAAACGAAAAAAGATTCCTTTCATATATTTGACTAAAATATCACTGAAAGAAAAATTTGATTTAAACAATTGTAGGTGGATGAAAATAATATTACATATTGAAAAAACATGGATGTGGATGATAAAATACACACCAGTAAATACCAAAGTATAAACAATCTCTGATAAAAATGAGATTGTGATATTTCCCTTACCTTATGTCTGATATGCTTTGTACGTAACCGAAACTCCCATATAATTATTTAAATAATGTCATTAACTTATTACAGAATCATATTCATTGTTATGATATTATATATGGTTCACTTATGACTTTATTTTACCAGTTCTTTTGTAAATTCCATGTTAAAGAAGCGTTTTGGGTAAAATCGTTTCATTTATCGTAGGTGTTTGGACTTGTTGTTCTTGACATTATTATTACTTATATCATGATTTACTACCATCCAGAATATAAAAAATGATTTATATATCATATATATTCAGTATATATATATATAATAGATAGATAAATGAAATGAAACACAACGTTCAGGGAGACGGTAGTCCGTACGTACGCATGAATGTTGTTTTCCTTTCCTTATTGTCTTAAATGGAAGTAAGTAGATGACATACATATATATATATACATATATCCAGTAGATTTAACATGTCATATATTTCATTATTATTCATTATATATACTTTATAATCATTCATGAATGGTTACTGTGGAGAATGAATCTCATCGTGTCGTGGAGACGGTAGTCCGTACGTACGCACGAGCGATGATATCGTTCTCATGATCGTGAACTTGTGTTGAAGTGTATGTATACTATTTCAGTATCAATATCACTTTATAATAATCATATATAGTTACTCATTACACCATTATACCCATCCAATTAAGGTGGTGGCGGAAAATATATTACACCACGGCGTGGAGACGGTATTCCGTACGTACATTCGCGTGGTGATTTCCTTTTTCCGTAGGATGGATAGATGGTGAAATAGGGTTGTTTCATACTTATAATAAAATATCAGTATATTATTGATACTGATGTTATTACTTAATATTGAAACAACCTAATAAGAAGAAGTGGAAGAAGAAATAATGTTGAAATAATCGGTAATAGACATTACCTCTTCTTTGAAGTGTTTCTTTGAGACCTACTTTTAGGGCACTAAAATGGGTATTTGAAGAAGACAAGAACCTCTAAGATGTTTATATGGAAGTGGAGAAGATAATTTTTCAGGGGTTTGCCGAGCTTGAAGGCTCAAAGTTGTGTGAGGAAGAGAGGGAGGAGGTTCCCTTTTATATGAGAGGAGAGGGGCTTCTTTGGGAAAACTAAAAATATTATTTTATTATAAAGTCAAGTTCGGTTTTAAATAGCTCCAAATTGATTTATTTCAAGGATAAGGAAGGTATGGGCCGCAATCCTCTCATAAAATATAATTTAGACAAGTTTAGGTTCCTATTTTAACCTTATCATTTAGATTTAACATTAAGTTAAATAATTTTACTTTTACCTTGTCTTCTTCTGTTCTTACACTATAAGGTTAATAAACATACTATAAGAAGCCAAAAGAACCCCAAGTTGTTTATAATTAATATATATAACATTATCAAAGTCATTTTGCCGAACCATATATTTTTTGGAATAAAATAACAATTAATAATATAATATTTGTTTTAAAAACTATTTTATATCAATTTTGACACTATTTAGTAATTGATTTTTGCGAAACTCATAACAGAATTTTAAGTTCTAAAAAAGTTACTTAAATCAATAATAACATGTCATATTAACCTATAAAATTAGTGGAATTCATAAAAAGTCCTAAATTATATTTATTTGGGTATTTATAACATCAATTATGCCAATATTTCATTAATAAGATAATTACTGCATCATCGTTGTGTCATAAATAAATTAAATTATTTAATGTCTAAAAATTTCAAATAAACAACCATTATGTAGGAAATATTTGTATCTTTCTAATTAATATTTATAGTTGAATTTATCTTATGTATAACCCCATATTAAAAATGTTTTAGTAAATAAACGTTGATTTAAACTCTTTTAACCCTTCTATAAATAAATTAATAATAAATGTCCTAATCTAATCCAAGTGGGCCTAAATGGTCATATTGTATTCCTATGTTTGTTTTTGGTCGAATTACACTTGTCCAATAGAATTAGGACATGTGTTAGGGTAATAATAATATCATTTGTACCCTTAATTACCCTATTTACTTTTAACCGTGGTAAAAAAAGTAAAAAGTTACTATTCACCAAAAAAAAATTTCTTCTCATTGACCCACATTTTACTTACTGACATCAACCGTGTCTCTCGGATTTTTGAAATTCCACTCAAAGAAGCGGTAATATTACGTTTTATGAACAATTCAGTTTCTTTAACTACCACTTAGTGGTTTCACTATTCATCAAAAATTGAATGTTTTTAGAAAAATACCAAAAATTAGGCCTAAGCTATATTTGATACTATGAACTCCAAAATGATGTCTATTTTACCAAAATCAAAACATATCAGTTGCATTAACTAATTTAAAAAATTAATTTCCGTCGTCAAAACAAATAGCGTGTTTTTAAGAGATAATAACCATCAAAAGATTGAAACTTGTTTATAACTGTTTTAAATGTGAAATTACATCCAATGACCATCATTGTATTAAATTGTAAAAATATATTCTAAATATACTTTAAAACCACTAAAATTAATAATTTATCACTATTAATTATTTCGATTGAAAAAGTTGTTTTTAATTAAAATTCAGTAATTTCCACTATTCATCAAAATATGAAAGTTATCCGAAAATTACCAAAATTTCACCCTAAGCTAATTTCGATATTCCGAATCCGAAAATGAAGTCCATTTTGAAAAATAAAATTTACAAAATTTCAAAAAGTGGTTATTACTATTCATAACGGCTAATTTTAATAATATTTTAATAGCATATCGTTGTTTAGTGAAACTCGGTATTGCCTACTACACACGCTATCAAGGAAGGTCGTGATTGCGTGTAATGAAAGGCAAGTCAAGGATGCGTGTTGTGCAAGCTCCTTTTGGTGTAGCATACAACACAAGACATTAATGAAATTAAAAAGAATATTTTTCGTAAAATCTCGGGGTGTTACATTCTACCCCCCTTAAAATGAATTTCTCCCTCGAAATTCGTCGGGGTTATAAATGGTTTACTATTCGAAAGTTTCTTTAATCGAAACCCAAATCATAAAAATGAATACCAAAACCAATATTTAAAAACAAAAGTATGAAACGTAAGGGTTACCCAAATAAACTAATCACTGGGTTTCCACATAGCTGAAAATATGGATTTGGAAGAGAAATCTAACCATCATGTTCTGATGGAAAGTGGTAGAGAACATGGCTATGGAAAAGCTAGCAATCACAAAGCCATAAATTTTTGATGATCAAAGGCACCATCTGATTCATCAGATATAAGAGCACTTAGACAACATTTTTGGTTTTCAAGATTATTTCCCTAAAGTTGATGAAATTGGAATTAGAAGAAATACTTTTGTGATTTTGGTATAGTCTCACCGGTTTTCGTTCTTTGGACAATTTCCACTTCATCTCTTAAAGAAATGAAGTTTAATTTGTCATTCGTGATGTGTTAGCAGATCATGTGATAGAATGATGGGTCATTCCATCTCTTTAAAACAAAAGGTTGGCAAAAGTTATAATTCCTTCTTATGGTTAATCGTATATGGTTCCAAAAATTAACTTATACTTCATATATCATACCTCTTAATAAAATAAAACTAGTTTCTAGTAACTAGGGACTTCCTGTAGGCCAGTGGTAGGCGATAAAGGCCAGTCGCACTTCGGTTGTGGGTTCGATTCCCACAACCTTGTCCGACGCGATGGGTTGTCGCCCGTCCTGCAGGTTGTCCTTTTTTCTAAAACAATATTACTATAACATCCCATCAATAAAATCGAAAAAACATCTATCCTTAAACAATACTAACTTATGTCCAACATAATCCATTCCAATCTTTAGGCTTATCCATAATACTGCAGTCCACTCTCATAACATAGTGAAAATGATTTCCAGAGATTTAATACCATCATTGATCCCCATATATCATAAGATATGTTTTGTTGGTCACATTCCAAACATTCAAAGTCCTTAATCATGTATTCTCTTGAATACCCTTTGAACCTTAGTGAAAACATGAATGTAGTTAAAAGTTAACACCTTCCACAAACCAAAATCCTCAAAATTTTATATACTCAAACCATGATATCACTTAGTCCTTATATCAATCATGAGCTCATGAATACTCTCAAATATTTCATTTTCTCGTTTTCCCTTCATTATGTGCATATCATTCTTTTTCCAAAAATATCTCAATCACTTTCCATGGTTACTGGTACCATAAAATTATTGAAAACCACAATAGACCAATACATAAATATTCCAATATTCCACAATACTATATACAACACTATTTTTGAATCCCATTACATAAACATGTAATCAATCCACCACATCGATTTCATATTCAACATCTCCAATAGTGATCGCATGTGACTTCCCTTATCCTTTGCCTTAATTGGTTGCTCATGTTGAGCATCACTGACCCTTGGATTAGGGCATTTATTAACATAATGCCCCGTTTCCTTGCACTTGAAGCATTGAAGTGTTGGTGGTGCGTTCTCTGCAGTCTTTGCTTTATTCACATCATTAGAAACCCTTTTTCCATTACTTCGACACTCAGCTATTTGATGACCTTCTTTTACACACATAAAACATTTTCTAGTCCCTTTAATACAATCTCCACCATGCTTCTTTCAACACTTTGAGCATAAGGAAACATTCATCTTCTTTTCACCATTATTCTGAGATTTCTCCTTGAACTCCATCTTTCGTTTCTTGTCAAAACCATGAGATGGATATGTAACACCAACTTCCATTTCTACCTTGATAGCACAACACACAATTTTTCATAGCTACTGAAGTCTCTTATAGATAATGCCCTTCAAAGACTTGGTTTTAAGCCACTGAAAAATCGATCAACTTTACTTTCAGGTTGGATGATAATGCCAGATGCATACCTTGAATATCTTGTAAAATTCGCTTTGTATATACCAACAGATTCATCATCCTTCTGCTTCAGCTCAAGAAACTCCTTTTCCATCTTTGTTTGAAGAAAACGAGGGAAGTACTTGCTGAAAAACAAGTTCTTGAACTCGTCCCATTCCATGGACTCAATTTCATCTCTTGGCCTCGTATTCTTGATAAGATTCCACCATTGATCAGCTTCACCTTCCAAACGATATACTTCTAAGATGACTTTATCATGTTCAGAACATTGAAGAACTGAAAATTTCTTTTCAGTGGTACTGATCCATTGTTTGAAAGAAGGTGGACATTGCCTCATGAAGGACTCAATAGAATATTGTTCCCTTCTCTACTCATTTGGAAGTCCAGAATGATTCATATCTTGTGTAAGTATAGCAATAAGATTTTGAACTCCATCTCCCATAAAATTTGTTTGTTCAGGAGGACAATCATTTCATTGTCCATTACATTGATCAACACGGTTCCTTCGGGCTCCAGCCATCGTCTAAATCCCAAAAAGAATACTGTGACAGGAAAAAATCATGATAGGGAAAAAAAACATAATAGAGGGGAAGTACCCTAAATATCTAACATCTTAGGATAAATTCTAAGATCTTTAGCACAATTCTAAGACTATAACCTATACGTATACTTAACCTTAGAGACATCCCTAGTCATACCTTAGAAATATCTCTAGGGATCTCACTAAAGTTCTTGCATCCTAGTTTCCAAAGGTTGACTAAACCATTCCTCTGATACCAACTGTAGAGACCCGAAACTTGACGTACATGGACATTACATTACTTTTTCGGAGTACTTAGTATATAACAAAAACACACACACAAGGATCGTAATAGTTTAGTGTCTTTGGAAACTCAGAATATAATCTTCTAATCGTGGTGAATGATCTTCAACATCTCCCATAAAGATCATCCTTTTTTTAACTAAAACCATTATTTATATCCTGTGGAAAAGAAAACATAAAAGGGTGAGGTAAAATTCTCAGTAAGGGAAAACAAATTAAATATCAATCACATCATATTCATAAGAACATAACATTTTGGAAATCTTATCCTAAAAAAGAGAGCACAATTTCATAACATGGGATAAATCTTAGTAGTGAAATGAAATCCCAATAATCATAACTTAAAACATGAAACTTTGTGGCATACACACATAATCATAGAGAATCATATCTTATTAGTCAAGACTCATTGCCAAGACTATCTTAGTGCACAATGTCCATTTCTGAACCGAGTCACCCTCGTTTCAATCCTGTTTCACTGAACCAGTATAACCTACCGTTCCAGCCATGTCTATCTCATGAGATATAAAATCTTTACCCAATGCATTTTAGGGAGATATAGGTCCCACCCATCTCATAATGATACCATTATTATGTGTGCCACATAATCATAAACCATACATCATTGCATAACCCATGTAATAAAAATGGGAATCTTAAACATCGTGACATCATAAAAAAATTCTTATAAGATAAAAGAATTAATAAAACTATTTCCATCACAACATAATCAAATCAATATAATAATAGGGATAAAAACAGAACCCTTTATTATCTTAGATGGAAAATAATTTTGATAAAACACTTGAACTTCATTCTTGAGGAAAATATCCTTTATGCTTCAAAAACACTTTTCCTTTCTTAAAATGTCGTAAAATTATAAACTAAAAGAAGTTGATTAAAAATAAACTTGATAAATTGTAAAGTATTCATCTTGGATATAATGTTTTAAAAATCCATTCATGCCGTATAAGTTAAAAAAACATTCTTCTCGTACTTTTGTCGGAAAAGTCAAAAAGTACCTTGTACGAAAAACGACAAAAGATTCCTTTCATATATTTTACTAAAATATCACCGAAGGGTAAATTTTGATTTAAAAAATTGTAGGTGGATGGAAATAATATTACATATTTATGAAACATGGATGTGGATGATAAAATACACCCCAGTAAATACCAAAGTATAAACAATCTCAGATAAAAATGAGGTTGTAATATTTCCCTTACGTTATGTCCGATATTTTTTGTACGTATCTGAACCTCCTGTATAATGATTTAAATAATGTCATTAACTTATTACAGAATCATATTCATTTTTATGATATCATATATGCTTCACTTATGACTTTATATTACCCGTTCTTTTGTAAATTCCATGTTAAAGAAGCATTTTGGGTAAAATCGTTTCAATTATCTTAGGTGTTTGGACTTGTTGTTCTTGAAATTATTATTACTTATATCATGATTTACATACATCAAGAATATAAAACATGATTTATATATAATATATATTCAGTATATATATATATATAATAGATAGATAAATGAAATGAAACACATCGTTCATGGAGATGGTAGTCTGTACATACGCATGAACGTTGTTTTCCTTTCCTTATTGTCTTAAATGGAAGTAAGTAGATGACATACATATATATATATATATATACATAAATCCAGTAGATTTAACATGTCATATATTTCATTATTATTCATTATATATACTTTATAATCATTTATGAATGGTTAATGTGGAGAATGAATCTCATCGCGTTGTGGAGACGGTAGTCCGTACGTACGCACGAGCGATGATATCGTTCTCATGATCGTGAACTTGTGTTTAAGTGTATTTATACTATTTCAGTATAAATATCACTTTATAATAATCATATATAGTTACTCATTACACCATTATACCCATCCAATTATGGTGGTGGCGGAAAATAGATTACACCACAGCGTGGAGAAGGTATTACGTACGTACGCATGCGCGGTGATTTCCTTTTTCCGTAGGATGGATAGATGGTGAAATAGGGTTGTTTCATACTTATAATAAAATATCAGTATATGATTGATACTGATGTTATTACTTAATAATGAAACAACCTAAGAAGTATAAGTGTAAGAAGAAATAAAGTTGAAAGAATCAGTAACGGACATTACCTCTTCTTTGAAGTGCTTCTTTGAGACCTCCTTTTAGGGAACTAAAATGGGTCTTTGAAGAAGACCAGAACCTCTAGGATGTTTCTAGGGAAGTGGAGAAGATAATTTGGCAGGGGTTGGCCGAGCTTGAAGGCTCAATGTTGTTTGAGGAAGAGAGGGAGGAGGTTCCCTTTTATAAGGGAGGATAGGGGCTTCTTTGGAAAAACAAAAAATATTATTTTATTATAAAGTCACGTTCGGTTTTAAATAGCTCCAAATTGATTTATTTCGAGGCTAAGGTGGGGAGGGGACTAAATAATCTCATCCAATAGAATTTAGAAAAGTTTAGGTTCCTATTTTAACCTTATCATTTAGATTTAACATTAAGTTAAATAATTTTACTTTTACCGTGTCTTCTTGTGTTCTTACACTATAAGGTTAATAAACTTACTATAAGAAGCCAAATGAACCCCAAGTTGTTTATTATTAATATATAAAACCTTATCTAAGTCATTTTGCCGAACCTTATATTTTTAGGAATAAAATAACCATTAATAATATAATATTTGTTTTAAAAACAATTTTATGTCAATTTTGACACTATTTAGTAATTGATTTTTGTGCAACTCATAGCAGAATGATAAGTTCTAAAAATGTTAATTAAATAAATAATAACATGTCATATTAACCAATAAAATTAGTGTAATTCATAAAAAGTCTCAAATTATATTTATTTGGGTATTTATAACATCAATTATGTCAATATTTCATTAATAAGATAATTACTGCATCATCGTTGTGTCATAAATAAATTAAATTATTTAATGTCCAAAAATTACAAATAAAATACCATTATGTAGGAAATCTTTTTATCTTTCTAATAAATATTTATAGTATAATTTAACTTATTTATAACCCCATATTTAAAATGTTTTAGTAAATAAACGTTCATTTTAACTCTTTTAACCCTTCTTTAAATAAATTAATAAAAAATGTCCTAATCTAATCCATGTGGGAATAAATGATCATATTTTATTACTAAGTATTTTTTTGGTCTAATTAAACTTGTCCAATAGAATTAGGACATGTGTTAGGGTAATAATAATATCATTTCTACCCTTAATTACCCTATTTACTTTTAACCGTGGTAAAAAAAAGTAAAAAGTTACTATTCCCCAAAAAATTATTTTCATCTCATTGAACCACATTTTACTTACTGAAATCAACCGTGTCTCTCGGATTTTTGAAATTCCACTCACAGAAGCGGTAAAATTACGTTTTATGAACAATTCGGTTTTTTTAACTACCACTTAGTGGTTTCACTATTAATCAAAAATTGAAAGTTTTCAGAAAAATACCAAAAATTAGGCCTAAGCTATATTTGATATTATGAACTCAAAAATGATGTCTATTTTACCAAATTCAAAACATATCAGTTGCATTGACTAGTTTAAAAAATTAATTCCCATCATCAAAACAAATAGCATGTTTTTAAGAGATAAAAACTATCAAAAGATTGAACCTTGTTTATAACTGGTTTAAACGTGAAATTACATCCAATGAACATCATTGTATGAAATTGTAAAAATATATTCTAAATATACTTTAAAACCACTAAAATTAATAAATTATCACTATTAATTATCTCGATTGAAAAAGTTGTTTTTAATTAAAATTTAGTAATTTCCACTATTCATCAAAATATCAATGTTATCCTAAAATTACCAAAATTTCACCCTAAGCTAATTTCGATATTCCGAATCTAAAAATGAAGTCCATTTTGAAAAATAAAATTTACAAAATTTCAAAAAGTGCTTATTAATATTCATAACGGCTAGTTTTAATAATATTTTAATAGCATATTGTTGTTTAGTGAAACTCGGTATTGTGTACTACACACGCTATCAAGGAAGGTCGCGATTGCGTGTAATGAAAGGCAAGTCATGGATTCATGTTGTGCAAGCACCTTTTGGTGTAGCGTACAACACAAGACATTAATGAAATTAAAAAGAATATTTTTCATAAAATCTCGGGGTGTTACAATAAATCAACATCAAATAAAAATAAAATCCATCCAAGGATGTTGACATAGATGAAATCAAAACTATTTGAGAGAAATATCTCTTTTTTTTTGAAATCATTTAAAAGTCACACATTTAATAAGGAAGTAATTTAAAAGATATTTTTTAATCAAAGTGTCCTATACCACTTCGAAACTTTTGAGAAAAATTTCATTTCAAAACATTCATGTCCATATAAATATATCCTTAAAATCATTTTGAAAACATGTACATTAATTAAAAATATTTAGAAATATAAATCATTAAAACATTTAAAATTCTGATTTTGATAAAGAGTACCTTTCATAAATTCTTAAAATATTCATTTTCAAATCATTTAAAAGTCACATAATTATAAAATAAAACATTTACTTTGAAAATATCCTTATAAGATTGTAAAGGATGATTTGAAAATTTTAGGACGGTAGAAAATAGCTGCACCTGCCGTATAAGTTAAAAAACATTCTTACCTTAATTCTATCGAAAAGGTTAAAAACGACCTTGTTTGGAAAACGACGGAATGATTCCTTTATAAGCTTCTTATAGAAATTAAAACAAGGATATAAATGACTATAACCCATATTCTGTAAAATAGTATGAATTTTTCGAAATGTACTTTCAAGAAACATTGATGTGGATGATAAAGAGGTTCTAGTAGACAATTACGTATAAACAACCTCGGATAATGAAGAGATTGTGAAATAACCGTTACCAAATTGGTATCTTACGAAACATACACCCCATGAAAGAGGTATCATACAATGAATATGTAAATACACATTAATTAAAGTGTATTACACAATGAATACAATTATAGGTAGTACATACACCACAAAAAAGGTAATAGTGGCAATATGTCATGAATCTCACAGGAATAAGGAGTGAGATGAAAACCCCTTACCTTGTACTTTTCCTTGGTTGGGGGTAGGTTAACCTCCTTTATAATGGTGAAATAATTGTATTTAAATTATACAAGAGTCATATACATTAATATGATATCATATATGATCTTTTAACATTGCTTTGTTAATAATATCTTAGTATTATCGTCGTTTCAGGTGTTAACTTACTCGTTTTCTTTTATATGTTTGGTTACGTAAGACGTGGTTGTCATGGATAGGTTGTATCTTATTCATATACAGAATTATATCAAGTCCTTAAAAATTATTTTTAAATCAAAAAATTATAATTATACTTGAATGGATACAATGGAGAATGAATCTCATCGCGTTCGTGGAGACTGCAGTCCGAACGTACGCACGAGCGACAATATCATTCTTTTTATATAAAAATATTATATAATTGGATGGTATATAATATATAAAAAATTATTATCATGTTATAAATATTATTTATATTAATTACACATCATTATTATACCCATCCAAATAATAATGTTTTGAATAACAATTACACCACGACGTGGAGACGGTAAGCCGTACGTACGCACGTATGGTGACATGTCATTCTAAGGTTGGATAAAATACTGAAATATGGTTGGACCATTTTTATAATAACATCAATGTACATATAATATACTGGTGATATTATTTTAGAATGGTAATAACAAGGAAAGAAGAAGTGGAAGAACAAAGGAACTTGAAAAAGGGTGATTAAATCATTACCTCTTCTTCAGGTTCTTCCTGTTGATTTGATCAAAAGGGCTCCTTAGGTTGGATTTATGACAAAAGTAAGGCCTCTATGATGAATTTAGGGAATTTGAGACTGTATTTGGGCAGGGTTTGGCCGAACCAAAAGGCTTTGAATGTGTGAATTATTGATAAGGGGGAGTTCCCTTTCAGAAGATGGGTGAGGGGAACCTTTGGAAAAGCTAGAAATATTATTTTATAATAAATACATATTCGGTTTATAATGGCTCAAAAGTGTATTATTTAAAGGTTAAGGTGGGGATGGGTCTAAAACACTCAACCAATAGAATTTAGACAGGTTTGGGTCACTATATTAACCTTATCTTTATGTATTAACTCTTAGTTAATTAGTTTCACTTTTACAATGTCTCTTTGTATTTTTATGTTATATGGTTAATAAACTTACTATATACATACAAGAGACCCCCAAGTGGTACATTAATTATAAAAATATCATGATATAAGTCTCTTGGACGAACCATATATTTTTAGGAATTTAATATCAATTAATAATATAAATTTTGTTTTAAAAACTCTTTTATGTCAATTTTGACACTATTCAATAATTGATTTTTTAAAACTCATAACAGAATGATTACTTCTAAAAAAGATAATTAAATCAATCCTAACATTACATATTAACCACGAAAATTATTTTTATTTATAAAATGTTTCAAATTAAATTTATTTCTGTATTTATAATATAAATTATTCTAATTTTTCACTATTATGGTAATTACTGTATCACCATTATGTCATAAATAAATTAAATTATTTAATGTATTAAAATTATAAATAAAATAAAATTATGTTGGAACTCGTTTTATCTTTCTAGTTAATATTTATAGTAGAAACTCCAACATATATAACCCTATTTAAAAAATTGTTTTTTCTAAAAGATATATGCTTGTGTCATTTTTGTATACATTTTAACTTAATTAAAATAAAGTGTCCCTATCACTTACAAGTGGCTCCATGGGGTCTGAAAATTGAGCCAAATATTCCCATGGTCGGACATGTATCATCCAATAAGGTTAGGACATGTTTTAGGGTAATTTTTTATTATTATAATATTATTTATGAACCCTTATTTACCGGATTTACCCTTTAACCGTGGTAAATAAAATATTTACCGAACTAATTATTCAAAATGTCTAAAAATAAAAGTTACTTATTTACACAATTTAAACATCTTGATTCCAAATATGGGATCCATTTTTCCAAATTCAAAACACAGAAGTGGCATAAATTAATTTAAAATTAATTCCTATTGTTAAAACAAAAATCGTGTTTTTAAGAGATAAGAACTATCAAAAAATTGACACTTGTTTTTGTCCGGTTTAATTGTGAAATTTTGTCCAATGACCAACATTGTATTAAATGGTAAAAATATATTCTAAATATACTTTAAGACCACTCAAATTCATAATTTATCACTACTACTTATTTTGATTAAAAAAGTTATTTTTAATTAAAATTTAGTAATTTTCACTATTCATCAAAATATAAAAGTTATCCGAAAAGTACCAAAATTTTACCCTAGGATAAATTAGATATTCCAAATCAAAAAATGAAGTCCATTTTGAGAGTTAAATTTATAAAATTTTAAAAATTAGGTATTACTATTCATTACGGCTAGTTTGATTGGTTGTAGTGTGTGTTAGAACTCGAAGTTGCGTACAACACACAATACTGTATTATTCAAAGAGAAGCGTACAGTGGAATCTTGGGGTGCTAAATTGTAAATTTTTTTATGTCCCCATTCTAAACAATAAATTTATTTATTCAAATTGAATATATAAAAGTTTAAAATATTGGATTTAAAAAGGGTTCACTATTAATGTTGGTAAAAGTGCATTTTTGAAAAATACATCTTTTGTCTGAAAAAAAGGAATTTGTTCTTACATTACGTCTAAGAAACTCATAATATGGATTCTGAAATTATAAGGATTATATAAGGTTCAAAATTTTGTTAATACTATTCATTACCTCTTTTGAACATCTTTTTTGATAAGTCATAGTGCCCTTGAACTCAGTGTTACGTGTTGCGCAAGTTATTGAATTGTTTTGAGGAAGTACATACTATGAAATATTGGGGTGTTACATTATTCCCTCCTTTAATAAATTGCATCCTCACAATTTTATATTCTTCTTCAAAATTAAATGTTGAAAATAGAAAATATCTTTGTGGGAAAACCCACATCGGAAATCTGGTTAATAAAATTTAGTCTTAATAAGGGGAAAAGAGAAATGAAAGGGTCACCACCAAATGATGATCTCGACTAGGAGAACATTGGTTGAAATTAGAGACATATAATTGTAGGATAAAAGTAAATATTTATAGGTGGTGATTGAGGATATCAATCTTAAACAAGTTTAAAATTGAGGTCCTTAAATTCAGTAATCTATGTGGATTTAAAATGCCATCGATTCAACAAAACATAAGGTATTAGGATAACACATTTTTGGTTTTAAGATCCCTTCAATAAAGTATAAGAATTAATTTCATCATAGAATAAGAGGAGACGAAAAATATATACTTGAAAAGTAGAGTTCCATCTATTAACTAATTTATACCACAAACTCATATTTCACTCTAAAAGATAATAGAACTTAAAAAAATATATTCTATTTGTCCTATTCGTTGGGGGTTAAAAAAAGAATTTATAATTCATCTACTAGACCTTCTTAAAATAAACTACATTATTTAATCTAGGACATCTCGTGAGACAGTGGTTGGTGATACACCCTTGTCGCCCTTCGGTTGTGGGTTCAAGTCTCGCAGCCTTGCCGGTCTCGACGGGTTGCCGCTTGACCTCCGGGTTGTCCTTTTATAGAAATCCAAAATTAATATCAAACTACAATTATCCAAAAACTCCTGTCCAAACTCACAGTCCCATATTTATAAGGAATATAAACATAATGTAGATCCTTTTTACCATGTAATAGAATATGAATACTTTCATCATCTATTCTTTTAAAACACTGAATCATACTGAATTATCATAATCCTTATTTATTACATTCATTCTCCCGTATTCCATATAGAATGGTGGATATACTTTATCCATCAAAAAATGTTGTAAACTCCAACAATTATGGAATATAAAAATCTTTAATTAGTTTCATGGAAGTCAAGAATATCCAATATAATTTACCAAAACCAACCATATCTTATTCAAAAATAAGTACTCAATTTTAGGACCATATTAAGGTTTATCTTTTCTTCAACCATGTAATTTCCAACAAATGTTACTTGCTGTAGAGTCACTTTTCTTTGTTCCATAAAATCTTAAATCCTCAATAAAATAGTACTGCAGTACAATCCTTATATACTCCATAATTACTATAACAAGTACAATGCTGATACAACAGTCAACATAAGAACTCTAATCATTCATATTCATCTATGAGAGTATCATAAGATGATTGTTATCAAATAGCATCATTTGCGGCATAGTCTGATGATAGGTTTGCGTAGTGTCCAAACTCCTTGCAAATGAAGCATTGTACATTTGAAACCATTTTCTTACCCTTGCAGTCACGTACTTGGAGCCTTTATTCATACACACATATAACAAACTCCCATTCCTTTCAGGAATATTCCAAGGTGTTTCTTCTTATAGTTATCACATATGTGGAAATTATTCTTTTCCCTCTTCCTTTTAACCATCTTTCTATCTTCCATCCTTTTCTTCTTTTGCTTCCCTTCAAAGCCATAGGACTCAGTAAACTCTTTATTTATCTTATCCACACATGATACAATTTCTTCATATGATGATAATACGTTGGAGACTATTTCCTATCTAAATGATGGCTTAATACCCTGAAAGATATGATCCTTCTTACTCTTTGGATCATATGTATTACTGGAGTTCACATTCCTTCTACTGGGCGCCATTTCTATACAATAGCATAAACTAGGTCAGTTTATAAATTACAATGAATAATTTCAAACATGTAAAATACCTAACTCAAATTGAACAGTTTATGGATATAATCCACAATCATAAAAATGTTTTCTTTGAGTAAGTATATACTCATGATCCCCTCGTAATGGTTTGTAAATAAAATGAGAATTATCCTAAGCATATCCCCCGGGAGTGTCGTAACCAAGAGTGAAGAAAGGCCCGTTGTCGTGTACCAGTTCCCATTCGAGTATAGCACAAAGCGGTGTTTTCGGGTTTTCCCCCTAGGTACATCTGTGCTAGAGCCGCCTCTACCTACTCGTATCCAGACAGGGATGTATTTCATGGAAAACTCACAAAATCTCTACAATACCAAAATTATAGGAAGTTCTTCTATCCTAATCCTCAAAGTCTATCTTAGGTCTATGTTCTCTAATAAGAGTTTATCTAAATCTAGTTTCCAAGGTTATTGCTAAAATTCCTCTGATACCAAATGTAACGCCCCGACCCCAGTTACCCTGAGTCGGTGCATTATTTTAATACATTGGCATGATTACAAGGAATCAAGTCCCAAAGGACCGATCAGTTTAGCAATCTTGGAAAATAGATTACATGCATGAATGTTACATTACACTTCATAACATTCAAAAAAACATAAATAATCTTTTATGAATGTCATTATTCCCTTGTCTTAACACTGTATATCAATCACAATATAATTCTTGGAATCCTTGGAAAAATAAAACATAGAAAGGGGTGAGCTCAAATGCTCCGTAAGAGTAAACAATACAGCGGAAAATTTCATAAATAAGCATAAACAGTTAAGGCAATTAATAACTAAAACAAAATCCTTTTAAACATAAGCTTCAACATAGTACGGAAAAAATAAAACGAAATAATTCCATTTACTTATTCACATGGATATTCTACTAATCGAATAATCACATGCAATATCAATAACAACATTCATAATGATGGAATGCATAATTCCAGACTATCATAACCACATAGCCAAGGCCTCGTGCCAAGACTACAAATAAGATTTTACCAAGGCCTTATGCCAAGATAGTAGTTTGTCTCATGAGACCTACCGATGCATCGAAAAGCTATAGCAGGCTCCACCCGTCACATATTAAGTCCAATGCATTCCTCATATGAACATGTTTAAACATAACATAAACATTCGTATTAAAACTAGCATACAAAATGTCAATACATTCTCCATAAACCATGAATGGTATAAAAATAACAGATCCATAGTCAAACACATCACAAAAACATCAAAACAATATGGATGTTTTGTATAATTATAAATCAACTTCAAATAAACTTAAAATCCATCAACGGATGTTGACATAGATGAAATCAAAACTATTTGAGAGAGATATCTCTTTTTTTAAATCATTTAAAAGTCACACATTTATTAAGGAAGTAATTTAAAAGAGATTTTTGAATCAAAGTTTCCCATACTACATCGAACCTTTTGAAAAAAAAATCATTTCAAAAAATTCATGTCCATATAAATAAATCCTGAAAATCATTTTGATAAGATGGACATTAATTAAAAATATGTATAAATATAAATCTTTAAAACATTTAAAATTCTTATTTTGATAAAGTGTACCTTTCAGAAATTCTTAAAATATTCATTTTGAAATCATTTAAAAGTCACAAAATTATAAAATAAAACATTTACTTTGAAAATATCTTTATAAGATTGTAAAGGAAGCATTAAAAATTTTATAACGGCAGAAAATACCCGCACCCGCCCTATAAGTTAAAAAAAACATTCTTACCATAATTCTGTCGAAAAGGTTAAAAAGGACCTTATTTGGAAAACGATGGAAAGATTCCTTTATAAACATCTTATAAAAAGTCAAACAAGTGTATAAATGACTTTAACCCATATTCTGTAAAATATTAAGAATAATTGGAAATACATGTTCAAGAAACATGGATGTGGATGATAAAGAGGTCCCAGTAGATAATTACAAATAAATAACCTCGGATAATGAAGAGATTGTGAAATAACCCTTACCAATTTGGTAACTTACGAAACATACACCCCATGAAAGAGGTATCATAAAATGAATATGTAAATAAACATAAATTATAGTGTATTATACAAAGAATACAATTATAGTCAGTACATACACCACACAAAAGGTAATAGTGGCAATATGTCATGAATCTCACGAGAATAAGGAGTTAGATGAAAACCCCTTACCTTGTACTTTTCCTTGGTTAGGGGTAGGTTAACCTCATGTATAATGGTGAAATAATTGTTATTAAATTATAAAAGATTCATATACATTAATATGATATCATAAATGATCTTTTAACATTGCTTTGTTAATAATATCTTACAGTAGTACATGAATGACCTTAAGAGGCCACCAAAAGCTGTCGCTAAAGGTATATAGCGGCCGCCTAGCGTCCACCAAACGACGACAACTTTTTCCCCATCGTTGTTGCTATCAGTGACCACCATTTGAAGGACATTGTAGGCAAGCCGGGGTAGGCTTTAGCGGCTGCCAAATGGCGGCCACTATAGGTCCCATCGAAAAACCTAAAGCTCCCGCCATTTGGCAGCCGCTAAAGGTTTCCATAGAGACACCTATAGCGGCCTCTATAAAATTTTAATTTTTTTAAACAAATTAAATTATAAATTAATATATACCCAAATAAATGTCGGCTTTCATCTTCCAAGCTCCGCATCCATCATCACATATAAATGCATAACAAAATTTAATAACAAAAATAGTACCGAATAAAACCTAGAAAACAAATTAACATATTTAACATCAAACTTACTGTAACAGATCTAAAGTATTTGATTTTAAAAATAATATCCATAATATTGATTAACATTTTAATGATTTAATATCATTAATTCTATTGTTCTAATTATATTTTTTTTCCTGTGACTTCAGGTCAATCCGATGTCGTCCGCTATGAGTTTGACTGTTAGACGCCCGTTTTGGCCGTTTATGACACCATAACGGCGTTCCCGGTCACCGCAGGCACACGGCACGTACGATTGACGTTCCATCTACTCGACCACATCACAATTTACTCACCCTTTGATGTCTTCTGATTTCAGGCCATTCAGGCTTTGTTCGGCCCATTTGGACCCCCCACGCGCGTTTATCAAGCGTGCGCAAAACTTAAAGAATGCATAATGAGATCTACGGCACAAACCGCACATCTGATTGATGTGACATCTCCGCATGCACGTTTCACATAATAATTGGATTGTTGTCCAGTGATTTCAGGTCAATCAGATGTCGTCCTCTATGAGTTTGACCGTTAGAAGCCCGTTTTGGCCGTTTATGACACCAGAACGGCATTCCCGGTCACCACGGGCACACATCACGTCCGATTGATGTGACGTATGCTCGAACACATCACAATTCACTCACCCTTTGATTTCATCTGATTTCAGGCCATTCAGACTTCGTTCGGACCATTTGGACCCCCCACACGCCTTTATCAAGCGTGCACAACTCTTAAAGAACGCATGATGAGCCCTACGATGCAGACCGCACGTCCGATTGACGTGCCGTCTACGGATACACATCACGAATAATAATTGGATTGTTTTCCTATGATTTAAAGTCAATCTGATGTCGTCCACTATGAGTTTGACTGTTAGAAGCCCGTTTTGGCCATTTATGCCACCAGAACGGTGTTCCCAGTCACCGCGGGCACACGACATGTCCGATTGATGTGTTTTCTACTCGACCACAATACAATTCACTCACCCATTGTTGTCGTCTAATTTTAGGCCATTTGGACTTCGTTCGGCCCGTTTGGACCCCCCCCCCCCCCCACGCGCGTTTATCAAGCGCGTGCAACACATAAAGAACACATAATGAGCCCTACGGTGCAGACCACCTGTCATATTGACATTCCATCTACGCGTACACGTCGCGAATAATAATTGGATTCTTTTCCTGTGACTTCAGGTCAATCCAATGTCGTCTGCTATGATTTCGACTATTAGATGCCCGTTTTGGCCATTTATGACACCAGAACGGCGTTCCCGGTCACCGCGAACAAACAGAACGTCCGATTGATGTGTCGTCTGCTCGACCACATCACAATTCACTAAACCTTTTATGTCACCTGATTTCAGTCCATTCGGACTATGTTCGTTTAGTTTGGACCCCCCCCCCCCCCCCCCCCCCGCGCGCGCATTTATCAAGGGCGTGCAACACTTAAAGAACACATAATGAGCCCTAAGGTGCAGAACACACGTCTGATTGACATGTAGTTTGCGCTTACACATCAAGAATACTAATTGGATTGTTGTCCTGTGATTTCAGGTCAATCGGATGTCATCCGCTATGAGTTTGGCCGTTAGAAGCCCGTTTTGGCCGTTTATGACACCAGAACGGCATTCCCAGTCACCGTGGGCGCACGGCATGTCCGATTGACATCCCGTCTTCTCAACCACATCACAATTCATTCACCCTTTGATTTCGTTTGATTTCAGGCCATTCAGACTTTGTTCGGCCCATTTGGACCCCCCCCCCCCATGCGCGTTTATCAAGTGCGCGCAACACTGAAAGAACACATAATGAGCCCTACGGTGCAGACCGCACGTCTGATGGATGTTCCCTCTACGCGTACACATCTAGAATAATAATTGGATTGATGTCCTGTGATTTTAGGTCAATCCGATGTCGTCCTCTATGAGTTTGACCGTTAGACGCCTGTTTTGACCATTTATGACACAAGAACGGCATTCCCGGTCACCACGGGCACACAACACGTCCAAATGATGTGTCGTCCACTTGACCACATCAGAATTCACTCACCCTTTGATGTCGTCTGATTTCAGGCCATTCGGACTTCGTTTGTCCCGTTTGGACCCCCCTTGTGCGCGTTTATCAAGCACACACAACACTTTAAGAAAGCATAATGATCCCTACGGCACAGACCGCACGTCCGATTGACGTTCTGTCTGTGCGTACATGTCTTGAATAAATATTGGATTGTTTTCCTGTGATTTCAGGTCAATCCGATGTCGTCCGCTATGATTTTGACCGTTAGAAGCCCGTTTTGTCCGTTTATGACACCAGAACGGCGTTCCTGGTCACCGCGGGCACACGGCACATCCGATTGACATGATGTCTGCTCGCCCACCTCACAATTCACTCACATTTTGATGTCGTCTGATTTCAGGCCATTCGGACTTCGTTCGGCCCGTTTGGACACCCCCATGCGTGTTTATCAAGCGCGCGCAACACTTAAAGAACGCATAATGAGCCCTATGGAACAGACCGCACATCCGATTGACGTACCGTCTACGCGTACACATCGCGAATAATAATTTTATTGTTTTCCTTATATTATAGGTCAATCTTATGTCGTCCGCTATGAGTTTGACCGTTAGAAGCCCGTTTTGGCCGTTTATGACACCAGAATGGCGTTCTAAGTAACCGCGGGCACACGGCACATCTGATTGACGTGTCGTCTGCTCGACCACATCAAAATTCTCTCACCCTTTGATGTCATCTGATTTCAGGCCATTCGGACTTCGTTCGGCCTGTTTGGACCCCCCCCCCCCCCCACGCGCCTCTATCAAGCGCACGCATCACTTAAAGAACGCATAATGAGCCCTACGACGCAGACCACAAGTCTGATTGACGTTCCGTCTGCGCGTACACGTCGCGAATAATAATTGGATTGTTTTCCTATGATTTCAGGTCAATTAGACGTTGGCCTCTATGATTTTGACCGTTAGAAGCTAGTTTTGGCCGTTTGTGACACCAGAACGGCATTCCTGGTCACCGCGGGCACACGACACGTCCGATTGACATTCCGTCTACTCGAGCACATCACAATTCACTCACCCATTTATGTCGTCTAATTTCTGGCCATTTGGACTTTTTTCGGCCCATTTGGACCCCCCCCCCCCCCCCCACGCGCATTTATCAAGCGCGTGCAACACTTAAAGAACGCATATGGAGCCCTACGGCGCAGACCGCATGTCCGATTGATGTGCCGTCTGCGCGTACACGTTCAGAATAATAATTGGTTTTTTGTACTATTATTTCAGGTCAATCTGATTTTTTCCGCTATGAGTTTGACCGTTAGACGCCCGTTTTGGCCGTTTATGACTCCAGAACGGCGTTCCCGGTCACCGCGGGCACACGGCACGTCCGATTGATGTGTCGTCTTCTCGACCACATCACAATTCACTCACCCTTTGATTTAGTATGATTTCAGGCCATTTGGACTTCGTTCGGCCCGTTTCCCCCCCCCCCCCCCCCCGCGCGTTTATCAAACGCGCGCAACAGTTAAAGAACGCATAATGAGCCCTACGGTGCAGACCGCACGTCCGATTGATGTTCCGTCTGTGCGTACACATTGAGAATAACAATTGGATTGTTTTCATGTGATTTCAGGTCAATCCTATGTCTTCCGCTATAAATTTGACCATTAGAAGCCCGTTTTGGCCGTTTATGACACCAGAACGGCGTTCCCGGTCACAACGGGCACACGACACGTCTGATTGATGTGACGGCTGCTCGACAACATGAAAATTTACTCACCCTTTGATGTCGTCTTATTTCAGGGTATTCGGACTTCATTCGCCCCGTTTGGACCCCCCCCCCCCCACGCGCGTTTATCAAGCGCGCGCAACACTTAAAGAACGCATAATGATCCCTACAGTGCAGACCGCATGTCCGATTGACATTCCCTCTATGCGTACACACCGCGAATAATAATTGGATTGTTGTCATGTGATTTCAGGTCAATCCGATGCCATCCTCTATGAGTTTTACCGTTAGATGTCTGTTTTGGTCATTTTTGACACCAGAACGGCGTTCCCTATCACTACGGGCACACGGCAGGTCCGATTGACATGCCTTAAACTCAACCACATCACAATTCACTCACCATTTGATTTTGTCTGATTTCAGGCCATTCGGACTTCGTTCGGCCCGTTTGGACCCCCCCCCCCCCTCGCGCGTTTATCAAGAGCGCGCAACACTTAAAGAACACATAATGAGCCCTACGACACAGAACACACGTCCGAATGATGTGTCGTCTATGCGTATGCATCTCCAATAATAATTTTATTGGTGTCCTGGGATTTTAGGTCAATCCGATGTCACCCGCAATGAGTTTCACCGTTAGAATCCCGTTTTGGCCGTTTGTGACAGCAGAACGGCGTTCCCGGTCACTGAGGGCACACGACACGTCCGATTGATGTGACGTCTGCTCGACCACATCAAAATTTTCTCACCAATTGATGTCTTTTGATTTCAAACCATTCAGACATTGTTCGGCCCGTTTGGACCCCCCCCCCCCCCCCCACGCGCGTTTAACAAGCACGCGCAACACTGAAAAAACTCATAATGAGCCCTACGGCGCAGACCGCACGTCCGATTGATGTGTCGTCTGCACATACACGTCTCGAATAATAATTGAATTGTTGTACTGTGATTTCAGGTCAATCCGATTTCGTCCGCTATGAGTTTGACCGTTAGCAACCCGTTTTGGCTGTTTTGACACCAGAACGGCATTCCCGGTCACCGCGGGCACATGGAACATCCGATTGACATTCCGTCTACTATACCACATCACAATTCACTCACCCTTTTATGTCATCTGATATCAGGACATTCGGACTTCGTTCGGCCCATTTGGACCCCCCACGCGCGTTTATTACGCACGCGCAACACTTAAAGAACGCATAATGAGCCCTACGGCACAGAATGCATGTCTGATGTATGTGCCGTCTACGCGTACACGTCGTGAATAATAATTATATTGTTTTTCTATGATTTCAGGTCAATCCGATGTCGTCCGATATGATTCTGACCGTTAGAAGCCCGTTTAGTCCGTTTGTGACACCAGAAAGGCGTTCCCGGTCACCGCGGGCACACAGCACGTCTGATTGACGTGCCGTCTACTCGACCACATCAAAAATCACTAACTCTTTGATGTACTATGATTTCAGGGCATTCGGACTTCGTTCGACCTGTTTGGATCCCCCCCCCCCCCCCGCGTGTGCAACACTTACAGAACGTATAATGAGCCCTACGGCGCAGACCGCACGTTTGATTGACGTTCCGTCTGCGCATACACATCTCGAATAATAATTGGATTGTTTTCCTGTGATTTCAGGTCAATCCTATGTAGTCCTCTATGAGTATGACCGTTAGAATCCCTTTTTGGCTGTTTATGACACCAAAACGGCGTTCCCGGTCACCGCGGGCACACGACATGTCCGATTGATGTGTTGTCTACTAGACCACATCACAATTCACTCACCCTTTGATTTAGTCTGATTTCAGGCCATTTATACTTCGTTCGGCCTGTTTGGACACCCCCCCCCCACGCACGTTTTTCAAGCGCGCACAACAGTTAAATAACGCATAATGAGCCCTATGGCGCAGACCACACGTCCGATTGACGTGTCGTCTGCGCGTACACGTCGAAAATAATAATTGTATTGTTTTCCGGTGATTTCAGGTCAATATGATGTCTTACACTATGAGATTGACCGTTAGAAGCCCGTTTTGGCCGTTTATGACACCAGAAAAGCGTTCCCGGTCACCGCGGGCACATGGCACGTCTGATTGACGTGTTGTCTACTCGACCACATCACAATTCACTGACCCTTTGATGTCATCTGATTTTAGGCCATTCGTACTTCATTCGGCCGTTTGGACCCCCCCCCCCCCCCCCGCGACTGTTTATCAAGCGCGCACAACACTTAAAGAACGCATAATGAGCCCTACGGCGCAGACCGCACGTCCGATTGACGTGCTGTCTACGCGTACAGGTTGCGAATAATAATTGGATTGTTTTCTTGTGATTTCAGGTCAATCCGATGTTTTCCGCTATGATTTTGACCATTATACACCCGTTTTGGCCATTTATGACCCCAGAACGGCGTTCCCGATCACCGCGGGCACATGGTACATCCGATTGACGTGCCGTCTGCGCGTACACGTCACAATTCACTCAACCTAAAAATATAAAAATATTGAATGAATTATTGGGATTCCCCCAAGAAACAACTGTCTGGAGTTTCTCTCCATCCACTGACACACCTTCCGATGAAATTATTTGACACAATAACTATACCTATATAATCAATACAAAACTTACATATATATAGCTTGGCGTATAGTTAATAAGTGTAATCTGTATGATGTCAAGATGTTGGGTATGATCCTCATCAGTCTTGGAGTGCACGAATATGTCATCCAAAAATACTAAAACAAACTAATCTGGGTAAAAAAAATAAAATTATATTCATCAAGGATATAAAAAATTCTAAAGAATTCATCAACACAAATGAAATTACTTCATGCATGGGGTTCATTCTCATCTGGATCACCAATATCACTGTGTTGTCCACCAGATGTATTCGGAGCCTAAAATATATATTAATATTATGTATCTTAAAAATATCAATAAAATTCAATCTGAGTATTGTTTGTTTTATTGTTTACCTATGGTGCCACTTGTTGCGTCGTCATTTTATTGATACGTGATGACATCTGTGACAACCTCTCCTCATACTCTACACGTAACTGCTGAAACTGTGAATCAAAATTGCACTACATATCCTGCATGGAAGCATCTATCGCAGCCTGTGTGCGCATCCCTTACTCTCTACATGCACCCATCACATCTTCTCTAACAATTGCACGTCGTGGGACACCACCACCATAAGTCAAAGAATAACCATGACCGTCACGCCACATAACACAATGAAATATTTCATCTCTACTAACAATAATATGACGTTGCTCCTCTGGAAACTCTGCTAACTGAGCGTCAAACTGAGCCTGTAGCATCTAATGAATCAATGAACAAATATGAATAATTTATATAAAATAAAAAATTCATTTATTAGTAATTAATTTTCTTACTATAACACCGGCAACATCGGGATCACCCACCATATGAGTCCTCATCCATATGGACATCCGATCGATTGGCTTGCCGTGTTGGCGTAACTATAAAAAAGGGGTTCACCATGTTATACTATAATATTTCTAAAATATGAATGAAATAGTGAATTCTAAACTTACATCATGACTGTGCAGTGACACATGTCGAGTGCCAAGTCTGGAAGGCGTGCCCTGCATCACCCGATTATGTGAATGACGAGCAGAGTCGGTCTACATTCAACGTATTTACTTAATAGAAATTTGAAAAAATAGTCATTTATAGATTAAAAGTAATAAATCTTACCATCGCTGCCTCACTCGACCAAAACACAACCAAATCCTTCCACTGCGCAGGAAGAATGCCCAGAGGGTCTCGCTGTAGAATGTCTGGCACACCATAAAATGGTGTCCAGTGATCTCTCTTCACCCTTGACTTGTAATCTTTCCATAATTTTTGGCATTTGGACATACAAACAGCCCGAAACTCATCTGGACATGATTTCAAATTATCTTGTAAAAAATATTGTCAGTAGATGGGACAATAATAATAACAATATCATGAAAAATTAAACATTGCATTTACCTGAACCTCCCTCCATAATCATTTCATTGTATCCTGAGGGAAATAACTCCAGTCACGAGTCATCAAAGGGAATCTCTGTGAGTATCGTATCATATGCCCAAACTGAAGACTCAATGTAGTATCACCATCTCCAACTGGATGAAATGTGTCGTCAAATAACACATCCAATCGGGCTCCACAGTTCCAGGATCGAACCCCTCTACCAGGACCCCTGCGTCTGCTAGAAGAAGCAGTAGATCCTAATAAACATAAATTCATAATTCCATTACAATATAAATTAATGATTAGAAACAGTTACAGAAATATAAATAGAAAATTACAATCAATTAATTTACAAAAATTAAAACATACATACCAACAACATCAAGTGAACCACTGTGACCACCCTGTGACATACCTATATTAAAAGAAATTATAGTTAAATCAAGCAATTTTTATACATATATAACTCATAAATATTTTTACAAATAATAACTAGGGATATAATTAAAATTTCCACTAATCATGCATGTCTATTGTATCTCCTTCAACTGTCTCTCTGGTCCATTGTATATATTCATCTCGTGCAGCTACATTTGTTTGGTCAAGTGTTTGATCAGGAAATGCGACACCTTTAGGTTCCTCTTGGTTAATCAGAAAAAACCCTCTTCTAGTCATTTTCACCACAACATTCCAATCAGAATCAATGCCGACAAAGTAAACTTGTTATGCCAAGGATGTCAGTATGAAGGGCTCATTGCTAACCCAACCATCTTTATATAGCATATTATTAAAGTTTACTAATGTAAATTGGAAGTTATCAAATTTCGTTCCACAAACTGGATCGACCCAATCACACCTCAACAATAAGTGTTTTAATCCATGATCATAAATAGCATCAATAACATCTCTCAACAATCCATAATAATAACCCGCACCAACAAAAGAAAAACCAACACCACTATTTTGTGTGGCTCGGTTCATGTCAACATCACTAATACGAAATCAGAATCTGATAGCATCTAAAGAATTGTAGCGACGAGCTGTAATAAATGGACCATCAACTAGTTGGTTGAGTTCTTCACTCACATTCTGGGTTAAATCACATAACTTTTGAATCTGCAAATTTCACATATATAGTTTAATGGATAAAGGAATGTGAAAATACAACTAAGTTTCACTATAATAATATTAAATCAATTATACGTACCTGAGTCTTGAACCACTCATGAAATGTGTTGAAATTATGTTTTTGGATTTGATACTCAATTGCACGGGGCCTTTCACGTTTCAACTCAACGATATGCATCCTAAATCACAACACAATATCAGGTAAGAAATAAAATAAATATAGAAACAAAATACACATCAACTATGAAACATACTGTATCAATGACATAACTGAGGGAGTGTTGAACAACACATATCGATGATCTTGAACCCACTCGTCGTTCCGCATATCAAATGTTATTCCTTCTCCAATTGGACCCTCGTCAGTCTGGGACAGTTTATCAATCTTTGTTTCAACCTTATCAATATATGAAGCACGTAAATTAGTACACTCATCCATTGAATATCCCTTGGCAATTGATGCTTCTGGACGAGCTTTGTTGCGCACATATAATTTCAATGTATTTATGTATCGCTCTATTGGATACATCCACCTGAATTGCACGGGACCGCCAGCAATGACTTCACCAGTTAAATGCACGGTCAAGTGAACCATGACATCAAAAAAAAGATGGCGGAAAGAGTTTTTCTAGGTTACATTGTGAAAGTACAATATTATTCTATAGCTTTTTCAAATCACACATGCGATAATTCCTAGAACACAGCTGTCTGAAAAAATTAGAAACTCCAATCAACAGCTCAACAACCTGGGAAGGTAAGCCATCCCGAATTTCTATAGGAATTAACTGTCGAAGCAGAATATGATTATCGTGACTTTTCAAACCTTGTAATGTCATGATATTCATATTCACGCGCTTCGAAATATTAGAGAAATAACCATCTGGAACCTTAACAGTCTTCAAAATTGATAGAAATGTTTTTTTCTCTTTTTTACTCATTGTGAACTATGCAGCAGGCATGTATGCCCGATTACCTTCACCCAACTGTAAATGTAGTGGTTTTCTCAATCCCATTTATTGAAAATCACGTCGAGCATTAGCATTATCCTTTGATTTCCCCTTGACGCCTAAAATGGTGCACAAAATATTATCACATACATTTTTTTTCAATGTGCATCACATCTAAATTATGCCTTAAAATATTCTATTTCTAATAAGGAAATTCAAAAAAAATAGTTTGTTTCTTCCAATTATGAATTCACTATATATTTTCAGCAGGAATAGAAAGAAATGCAGGAACCAATAAATCTTGAAAATCATACATTGTACGGAAGTTTTCATCATTAAGTTGTGGATAAATTTCAACCCCAGACAGTATTTGTGGTGATGGGTCAAACTCTCTCTTCCCATCAAACGATACAAGGTCTTTTCTGAACCTGTGAAATGGAGGAAGAAAGCATCTGTGACCAAGATATGCCCACTTTCTATAGTTCTTAAGCCATATAGATTTCTTACTCTTATTACAACAAAGGCAAGAAAATTATCCTATTGTACTCCAACCTGATAAGTTAGCATACGCTGGGAAATCATTAATTGTCCATAACAAAGCGGCCCGAAGTCTAAACATTTCATTTGCTGCCGAGTCAAATTCATTAAACCATCGGCCCAAAATTCTTACAGATCATCAATCAGAGGTTGCACATAAATATCGATTTTATCACCAGGTCCTCTCGGTCCATCAATTAGAATTGACAGTAACAAAAAAGGTTTCTTCATACATTCCCATGTGGGAATGTTGTATGGAACCAACACCACTGGAAATTTACTGTTTGTCGAACCAACCATGGACCTAAATGGGTTAAAACCATCTGCTGCCAAACCCAGTCGAATATTACGATCATCTCGGGAAAAGTCCGAGTGTCTTTGATCAAACTCTTTCCATGACAAAGAATCTTCCAGGTGAGTTAATTTATAAACCTCCTTCTTTATCTCTGAATTCCAAGTCATCAATATAGAAATTTTAGTGGACAAGAAGGATCACTTAATTCTCAGTTTTAGTGGGAAATAACGCATCTGTTTAGCGGCAACTTGTTTCCCTTGATTCAAGACTCTCCCAAGAAGAATCTGACTACCTTGATTAATCTCATTGGTCTTCCACCTGGATGTATAGAAAACAATATAATTATTAAATTTCACATTCTATTTTCTGAACAACATAAAATTAATGCGACATGTAGCAATTATATCATATGTAAAACCAAGATCATCGATTAACTTGCGATCTTGATAAAATAACTCCGGAATATTCGCTCCATGAGGGAGTAACTTATTCAATAATACCAACAACATGTCTAATGAGGTGTCTGACCACTGTTTCAAGGCCTTCAGGTGTAACAATTCAATGATGAATGACAATTTACTAAATTTAGTGCATCCAGGATATAATTTAGTATGCACATCATCAAGAATTTCAAAGAATTTCAATGCTTCTCCATCTGCAGAAGAACGAGGATTACTCAATCCAACATCATCCTTTACGACATTACTGTCTTCAGATTGAAACTGACGCATCATATCATTTAGCATTATTTTCATCGGATCAACTGTTCTCGAATCAGCATTTATATTAATATTATCTGAGCGATGACATAAAACAAAATCTTCTCCATGACGTGTCCATGTCTTATAGTTTTTGAAAAACCGATTCAAAATTTTTTTTCTCTAACACTATCACATATGAAGAGATATCTATTTTCACATTTTCTGCACGGACAACTAATCATATCGCTTGAAAATTTGTTGGTGAAATCCATAAATCTCTTAATCCCCTCATATTATTCAGCTGAAAATCTATCTTGCATATCAATCCAACTCTTATCCATATTTGTATTTAATAGAAATAAAAAGTGAAATATCTTATTTAAATTCTAAAAAAAACATATCATTAAAATTTAAAAATCAAATTTGGATAAAAAAACCTTACCTGTGGAGGACTCGACCATAGGTAACGGGGTCTGACTCGATTACAGATCCATGACAGCACAGTGAATTGATGACAGAGGTTCGATGGCCAGACTCAAAGGAGAGGAACCGTTGGACGAAGCGTGGAGGGTTCTACATGGCAGGGCAGAATGGACCAGAAGGGTCCAATAGAGCCAGGAGGACTTTCTAGAGGGATGCAATGGGGCCGAGAGGGGATGGCGGCGGTGGGGCTGTCCAAAGGTGCAGCGCGGGCAGGGGTGGGGGTTGTCGGGTCGCGGGGGTGTCGGGGTCACGGGGGCGCAGCGCGGAGGCAAGGCGGTGGGGGTCGTCGGGGTGCAGTGCGTGCAAGGGGTGTCGGGGTCATGGGGGCACAACGTAGAGGAAATATAGTGGGGTTTGCTGGGGTTTCCTATAGCGCAACACAGAGGCAAGGGGGTGGGGATTGCCGGGGGTCGGGGTCACCAGGGGTCGGGTCGCCGGGGGTTGTCGAGGTCGCCGGGAGGTCGGGGGTCGGGGTCGACGGGGGTCGGGGTCTCCGGAGGGGTTGGGGTCACCGGGGGTTGGGGAGGGGTCTCTGGGGGTCAGGGAGGGTCTCTGGGGGATGGGGAGGGTCGTCGGGGGTCGGGGAGGGGTCACCGGGGGTCGGCCTTAACGGGGGTCGGGGTCGCCGGGTAGAGGGGTCGGGGTCGTGGGGTCGGGGAAGGGGGGTAGCGGGGTCGGGGAGGGAAGGGAGGGGAAAATAGGGTATTTTTAGGAAGTAAAGTGAAGCAGCCACCAAATGGCGGTCCCTATAGGTGCCCCCCATCGAAAACCAGAAATTCTAGTAGTGTTAGTATTATTTTTGTTTCAGGTGTTAACATACTCATTTTTTTTATATGTTTTCTTACGTAAGCAGTGGTTGTCATGGATATGTTGTATCTTATTCATATCCAGAATGATATCATGTCTTTAAAAATTATTTTTAAATCATCAAATTATAATTATTTTTGAATGGATATGATGGAGAATGAATCTCATCGCGTTCGTGGAGACGGTACTCCATACATACGCACGAGCGACAATATCATTATTTTGATATTAAAATATTAAATAATTGGATGGTATATAATATATATAGAATAATTATCATGTTATATTTATTATTTACATGAATTACACATCATTATTATACCCATCCAAAAAATAATGTTTTGAATAACAATTACACAACGACGTGGAGACGGTAAGCCGTACGTACGCACGTTTGGTGAAATGTCATTGAATGTATTGATAGAATAGTGAAATATGGTTGTACCATGTTTATAATGACATAAAAGTATATATAATATACTGGAGTTATTATTTAAGAATGGTAATAACAATGAAAGAAGAAGAGGAAGAATAGAGGAACTTGAAAAATGGTGCTGAAATCATTACCTCTTCTTCGGGTTCTTCCTTTTGATTTGATCAAAAGGGATCCTTGGGATGGATTTCTGAATAAAGTAAGGCCTCTAGATTTAATTTAGGGAAGTTGATAGAGTATTTGGGTAGGGGTTTGCCAAACCAAAATTCTTTTAATGTGTGAATTATTGAGAAGGGGGAGTTCCCTTTTATAAGAGGGGTGAGGGGCACCTTTGGAAAAGCTAGAAATATTATTTTATAATAAATTTATATTCGGTTTTTAATGGCTCAAAAGTGGATTATTTAAATTTTAATGTGTGTATGGATCTAAAACCACTCAACCAATATAATTTAAACTAGTTTGGGCCACTATAATAACCTTATCATAAAGTATTAACTCTTAGTTAATTAGTTTCACTTTTAAAATGTCTCATTGTATTTTTATATTATATTGTTAATAAGAATACTATATAAAACCAAGAGACACACAAAATGTCCATTAAGGATAAAAATATCATGATATAAGTCTCTTGGACAAACCATAGATTTTTATGATTTTAATATCAATTAATAACATAATATTTGTTTTAAAAACTATTTTATGTCAATTTTAAAACTATTCAATAATAAATTTTTTTAAAACTCATAACAGAAAGATTAATTCGAAAAAAGATAATTAAATAAATCCTAACATTACATATTAACCTAGAAAATTATTGGTCTTTATAAAAAGTCTCAAAATAAATTTATTTGTGTATTTATAATTTCAATTATTCTAATTTTTCACTATTATGGTAATTACTGCATCACCATTGTGTCATATATGAATTAAATTATCTAATGTATAAAAATTAAAAATAAAATAACATTATGTATAAATCATTTTATCTTTCTAATTAATATTTATAGTCAAAATTAAAACATATATAACCCTATGTAAAAATTGTTTTTCTAAAATATATATGCTTGGGTCATTTTTGTATTCATTTTAACTTCATTAAAATAATGTTTCCCTATCACTTAAAAGTGGCTCCATGGGGTCCCAAAATCGACCCAAAGATGCCCATGGTCGGACATGTTTCAACCAATAAGGTTAGGACACTTTTACGGTACTTTTTTATTATTATAATATTATTTTTTAACGCTTATATACCAGATTTACCATTAAACCATGGTAAATAAAATATTTACCGAAATAATTATTCAAAATGTCTAAAAATAAAAGATACCTATTTACAGAATTTTAACATCCTGATTCCAAATATGGAATCCATTTTTACAAATTAAAAACACATAAGTGGCATAAATTAATTTAAAATTAATTCTCGTTGTTAAAACAAAAAGCGTGTTTTTAAAAGATAATAACTATCAAAAGATTGACACTTGTTTATGTCCGGTTTAATTGTAAAATTTTGTCCAATGACCAACATTGTATTAAATGGTTAAACTTATTCTAAATATACATTAAAAGCACTCAAATTCATAATTTATCACTACTACTTATTTTGATTAAAAAAGTTGTTTTTAATTAAAATTTAGTAATTTTCACTATTCATCAAAATATAAAAGTTATCCAAAAAGTACGAAAATTTCACCCTAGGCTAAATTAGATATTCCAAATCCAAAAATAAAGTCCATTTTGAGAGATAAAATTTATTAAATTATAAAAATTAGGTATTACTATTCATTATGGCTAGTTTGATTGGTTGTAGTGTGTGTTAGAACTCGAAGTTGCGTACAACATGCACTACTGTATTATTCAAAGAGAAGTGTACCGTGGAAGCTTGGGGTGTTACATTGTAAATTTTTTTATGTCCCCATTCTGTAGATTAAATTTATTTACTCAAATTGAATATATAAAAGTTTAAAATATTGGATTTATAGAGGGTTCACTTTTAAAGTTGGTAAAAGTGCATCTTTGAAAAATACTTCATTTATCTAAAAAAAGAAATTTGTTCTTACATTATGTCTAAGAAACTCATAATATGGATTCAAAAATTATAAGGATTATATAAGGTTCAAAATTTAGTTAATACTATTCATAACCTCTTTTGAACAGCTTGTTTGGTAAGTCATAGTGCGCTTGAACTCAGTGTTACGTGTTGTGCAAGTTATTGAATTGTTTCGAAGAAGTACATACTATGAAATCATGGGGTGTTACACATTAAAATGTTAATTATTATGTTAATTAATAGTTTTTACTATATGTAATTGGGCCAATAATGAATTTTTATAATATAGAAACTATGGGCATGATGAAAACTTATTTTCTATGTATAAATATCATAAAGGGGATCAGGAAAGTCCATGAGTATTGGTTATACTACTGTAGATAAAAAACACACCCACCTCTGAATGGTATGGGATTTTATTCATGTATTATTTACATTAAACGTATGAATATTGATTAGGGTCATGTTGATGAAACTTAAGAAATGATTCATATTTCATATTCCAGGAAAGGAGAATTAAGGGATAAGATTACAAATATTGAGTAATGGTCTAAGAATAATGTTATATAATTGATCAATAAATGTTTATTAATTCAATGATTATGTTATATGAATAAAAAATATATAATTATTATTATAAGTTTTTCATTATGATCATTAAAGGATATGTTGAAATGTTCTGGTGAGGTAGAAAGGAAATATTTTTATTAAGGATAGGTAACCCTTAATTTATTCATTCTGTTAAGATTATGATTTCATGTTAAAAATCTTTTGGATATGAATAAGTAAATTAGACAGTAATGATTACATAAAAATTGATAAATGATTTATTGAAAATGTATTATTCATTATTAGGGGTGATGTTTAAAACTTCTTGTTTTAAAGGAATATATCCAATAATCATTGGAATAAGGAAGCATGCATGATTTTTAAAAGGATATATAAGAATTAAAATTTATACCATGTTTTAAGAAAATACTTCATGTGAGTATTCACATGATTTTAATGTGATATCAAAGAGATTCTATGTAATATACTATTGATCAATGCTAAGATAATTTTGTGACCTTATTTATAATGTTTTGGATATTCCTATTTTGAATGGGTTATAAGGATAACTTTTTATGTAAATTTTATGTTAAACTTAAAATTATGTCTGTGAGATTAATGTATTATTTCGAAACATGAGGATTTATACATATTTAATATCTTGTGATAACATTTTGTTGTGAAAAAGAAATATGAACTGACATACCATTCAATTAATGGATCTCCTGATCTATTAGTTCTTAAGGAATATCATATTCCCCTTTATTCCCTGAGTAAAATATTATATGGGAATTGATCAAGGAAAACTAAAGGGTGAGGTAAATAATATAGAATTTAATAAAATCATGAATTTATATCATATTATGAATTTTCATCAACATAATAAAAAATGATATTGAAACCAAAAAAAAGTTCATAGTGCATTAATTTCTGATGAATTGAATGAACCCTTAAATCATCGTTGATTTTTGAACATATTATCAAAAAAAATCTCCTAGGTATGTAATATGTCACTCTCCATCATAAAATGATAGTTGTACTTCTATTCCGTGTCCATGTTTTTCACTTAAGATCTATGTCACATTTTGTGGAAACCTAGTTATATATTACATTTGTTAATTGATACATTTCCAACTTCCCCATTTAAATAATTTTTTAGTATTTATTTTTTTATGATATCAGTTTCTATGAAAGGATCATGAAAGTGTTAAACCATTTATAACCCATCCCAATTTAGATGGAAAATTACATTTTAAGGGTGGGTAGAATGTAACACCACAATATATTGTTATTTTTTTTTCAATTTACATTTTTATTTATGATATTTATCATTTCAAACAAAACTAAAAATATTTTTTATTTATTAATGAACAATGTTTTTATTGGGTAATACCCCACAAAAAGTTAATCACACCCTAAACATAACAAAAAATTTATCTTGTGTAATACAGAAAACTAATTTGGCTTTCATTATACACAATATGGACTTTCTATTGAACAACACTTTAGTATTACAATTATTTAAACGATATAGTTATAGCATAGCCTTTAAAATTGAATTATTAATATTAATAACAAATTATTAAATTCAATTTATTATTGTTTCATATAAATAAAACATATATATAATGAAATATATAATTGTTGTAAAGGACATTATATGTTTAAATATACAATTTTCTTAAAGAGACTTCTTTTAATATCCTTATGTGATCAATAATAAAATAAATTTCACACAATCGTATAAATTTAATTTTATAAAATAATCTTCATTTACTAATTTATAAATTTAGAATAATGTTTGGTTGAATTTTTGGGATTTTTATGAGAAACTTCATTTTTTGATTAAAAGTGAAAATTGCAAAATTTTAATTCAAAAATGTGTTTTTGTATAGTTTATTTAAATAGTTAAAGTATATTTTATGTTAGTTTTAAAGTTAAAATGGATATATTATACATATATTAATACAATGAAGTCATTTTAATAATTTTTATATTAAATTTTTGTATAAAAACTTAGCGAACATTCAAACATTGTCACTTTATATCTCTTCCCTCTCACTATGTTTGAAGGATTAACATTAAACTTGATTTTACTACCACAATGAATTGAATTTTGAAAAATAATAATAAAGGGTTTTAATTTATATGATAATTATAGTCTAATAAGATCAACATCATTTTTGATAAAAATGAAAAGTGAAAGTGGTTACAAAAGTTTATAGCGATTATCGTAAAGATAAGATTAAAAAGTGACTAAACCAAAAAAATAAGGGAAAAATTTCCTAAACAGTTGTCCAAAATAAAATTTCATCTCATATTTAGAATATTTCACTTCATGGTTCTAATTTTATTAGTTATTGGGATACTATTAAATTAAATTTCCATATTTCATAAGTTAAGGAAGTAGGAAAATGTGGAACTTTTCTTCCCTTTAACATTTATAAAACATTGAGATATGGAAAAAGCAACAAATTTTTGATTACACAAATCCCTTTGAAAGATAAATATGTTATTTTTATCATAATAAGTAATTGTTAATTTATATAGAATACTTAGATTTAATAAACACTTAAAAACACTAATGCATAGAGTATTTATTTAATAATTAAATAAAATACATGATGCTAAAAACAATAAATTTTAAGAAAATTTAATGATTTATTATTATAAATGATTTAGGAACTTGAATAGATATAGTTACACATAATTTATCTTAATATATCTTAATTAAAATAATAGTGTTTATTTTAAAATAATAAACAATGAAATGTCAAACTTGAAATTAACCAAATTTGACAATAAATTATATTTTATTAAATGATTTAAATTTAAAAAAAACCTTACCTTTTTACACGTGCTTTTTATCCATAAATAAATATAAAATATTTTCTTCTAATGAACCAAAGGATAATTTATTATTAACATGTTATTTCATTATTAGTGAAAAATTGTTAACATGGACCAAGTTAAAGTAGTGTTTTTGTGGGTTACATGTGATTTAAAAAAAATAAATTCCATCCTAAATATTATTTTTTAAAATTAGATAAATTATTTTTAATTTAGTTTGACTATATTTTCTAATAATTCAAAACATAATTTAGTCTTAATTGTTAAATTACATATTTTTTGAAAGTAGTTACGTAATGAAAAACCAAATGGAACAATATATATGAAACATAAATAATATGAAAATAAATTATAAAAATTATTTTTTTTTGTTTTGGATATTTTTTGGATGATAATTTCACATTAATCCATTTTTATTTATTATTCAAGGACATGAGGTATGGGAGACCTAACATTACTGCAATCCATTTGGTATTTACAAGAATATAACCCCTCCTCTTCTATAAAAATGCAATCATACATCCCCCTTATCCATACCAGTCGAACCACTTAGGATCGGCCAATCCCTATTTAATTAACTTCACAATATAACTCCATTTTACATTGATGCTTCCCTTTAGGGATAAATCCATCCTTGGAATCCTTGTTGTGCAGGCCGAAACGATTTACCAAAAAAGAGGTAACATCCTTTCTCAAGCTCCGTTACTTTATTTTCTTTTCCTAATACCTCAATTATTAATTTTTTCTAAGAATACATAATAGCCTCATTGTCCTAAGTATACATAGAAATTATATGATAGGGATTCTACCTATACTTACACATAATTCAATCTAATGGGTAACAAGCATATCATTCTGTTGTATGATAAACCACCTCCCCACAAAATGATGTTGTTCATTTTTCATTTGACAACTGTCATGTTTGAATATTTTGATCGAAAAAATATTTGAATATGATATATATCATGTATTTATGATTATGGAATTATTACACTGCACATTCCTTCATACTATCAATATCTTCTAAGTATGATAATTTCTTTTGGAGAAGTGTGGACTATCGCCACCTCAAAGCGATGTGATTCATTCACACCCTATGTGGAATGCCTTAAGGATGGGTTTTGTGAACTTAATAGATATATATTAAATTTTGATGACACATTACATACAATATATATATATATATATATATATGTGTGTGTGTGTGTGATTTAATTTCTTTCTATCAATATGATAAAAATGATTATAGTTTTCATGTATATGTAATTAATATTATCTCAATGAATGGTGTATTCGATTACATATTTAAATATTCTATAAATTATTAAAAATACATATATACTGAATATACCTGATATTTTTAACATTAATTACTTTATGGAAATGGTGATAAAAGTTTAAATAGAAATAATATAATAAATTATTACACACGCAAACAAAAAAGTAGGAATTTCATGAAGTGAAACCTTAGAATTGTTAATAGGATAGAAATATAATGAAATAATGGAACCATATATGGTGTTAGTTATGAAATTATTGTTCTATAAAATATATATAATAATCCTATATTTATTATATATTACTATTTTATGAGTACGGAGAGATTCAACACATAAGCTACAAGGATTTCACATCATGCATTAATTACTATGAGATTTATGCCTTATTCACCACTCATTTATTTTGTGTGGGGTATATACTACCCATGAATATATTATATGATTATTGTTAATAAATATATGTGTATTTATATAACCATTTGATGATCACTTTTTCTATGGGGTTTATGTTTAATAATTTACCAATTTTTAATATTAGTTTTTTAACAATTTTCCTTCTTTGAGACACATTCTATGATTTTTTTTAAAACCATATTCCCAAAAAAAATTTCAAAAACATATTCAAAGATAATATTTTAATATAATTTTCAAGGAAAACTTTTTAAAAATACATTTAGTCTTTTAAATAGAATCATTTATATTTTTTGAATGATTTTTTCAAAGAAATGGGTTTCAAATTGTTTTTACGATTTTTTATAGATTTTAATGGTTATTTGCAATTAAAAGGTTTTCAAAACGTTTGAAAATATTTTTTTAAAAAAATATTTATCCTAAATAATTTCCATTAAATTAGGTTTAAAATTTTTATCTATCTAAGATGACATCCATTTCAGTAACTCGTTCCTTCATAGGGTAATGATGAAATTGTCTAATTCATATTATTTATTTGAATGGTTATGTTCAAATTGATTGGTGTATAAGAAAATTGTATCTCTTTTAAGGGATACATGTTTCTAAATCATTTTTATTCTTCATGAGTTATAATTCTATGAAACTCTCTTATTTCAATGTTTTAACATTTTTACATATTTATTTTGAAACCTGTATCTTTTTCTAAAGATTTGGATTTGATTACATATTTATGATACCCAATACATTTCATTTATTTTGAGATTATTATTTATTATTATTTTTCAAATATATTGATGATTTAATTATGCGATGTGAGGTACCTAAATATCTTACAAATTCATTGGTTAAATCTTAGTATCTCATGAGATAATCTTGGTAATCATATAGAACATATTGGTATACTATACGAAAATGGGGAAACATGATCCCTTAGAATGAAATGACTGTGGCTCGGAAAGGTGGTGTGTCTTGCTCAGTAGGAGGATTCACCATGAAGATGATGATGGGTAAAACTGATCCACTATGGGAAGATGGGGAAACCCAATACACAATGCGATGATTGGGAATCCATATCCCTTACATTGAATGGAATATGAATGTGGATAGTGTTGAGTCCAACCAAGTTGATGTAGTCCCATTTATGATCCATTACATGTTTTATCAATTCTTCTCGACATATAGGGAATGATATTACATGTTCGTGTTCTTGGAACAATTCCATGTCTTACTATTATGTTATTCTTTCAATGATTATAATACGTTTTCCTTATGATCCATGTCTTATGAACTACAAACCGTTATTCCATTTTTCATGTTTATGATATACATGGTATGATCTTGTAATGTTACGATCACATTCTCATACTCTAATGCACGTGTTTATGCTTACATATCACACTTGTTTACCCTAACTCAGATAATTTTCACACCCCTTTTTACATTACCATCCCCATTGTATGAAGATATTTATTATGTATAATGTGTATAATAAAGGTTCTAGTTTGGAAGATCATGGTGGGATATATTGTAGCTCACTTATTTACAATTGTTTACAATTCCATGTTTCCAGACACAATAGACTAATATAGTCTTTTGGTATTTGAATGTGTAATTTTTTATGTGTTCAAAAAAATAATGTATTTTCCATGTAAATTAAGGATGGGTTCTTATATCCCCCAAAAGTAATTAATATAAGTTACGTGACAACAAGAATAATCTTATATATAAAAGTTACCAATTAATTTTATTTTATGTAGAAAAAATAAAAAATAATTCTTTCTTAAATAAAATTATAATTATAAAAAAATTTAATCATTGGGGAATAGTATACCCAAAATATATAGTAAAATTTAATAAATAACCTCCCAACACCTAAAAAACATTAAAATATTACTAACTTCATAAATATAATCAGAAATAAAGTTACTAGAACAAAAATATAATATCACTAAATCCTAATAGATGGAACCCTACACATAGACACTTTAATAATTCAACACTTTTGATTATCAGTTAACTAATATTTTCAAACTTATTTGTAAAGTCATCATTCATACAATAATTAATTTTAATAATTTCTTATGATTCTCCAATGTCAATGAATTCATGTTTCTAAAATTAAATATAAGATATTTATATATTAGAAATATAGATACCCAAAAATTTCAATCCTAATTTCAAAATTAGTTTACCCATGACCTATTAGGTCATGTCCATACATTTTTAGAATACATAAGAAATATTCATATTTATTATTATCCATTATCCATCAACAGTTATTACATATTTATGTAAATGTATTTTGTTATATTTTATATTTTTTTAAATAATCTTATCAGTTCAATATTTATCATTCTGACATACTAATGATTTTTTTTTTCAAATAATACATTTGGATATGGACTGACATAAGTTTTTGAAGTAAGGTGTTGTTTTTATAACACTATGAAACATTAGATAAATAGCAAGATATATAAGCTATTCGAAGGTAACCGTCATCCATTACCCTATAAATGGTTGGAAGTACTTTTTATGAATAATATTTTATAGAAATCATCATAAAAACACATATGGTATTTCCAAAATTGGTATAATGAGATTTCTATTCATTCAATGAAAAGTCAAATATATCCCATAGTCTATTTTGATATATAACTATCAAATAATATTGTTATTAATAAATTTTTTTCATGTTACATTGAATATTAGATGATTTTTTTAGAATATAATATTAATATTTTTGAATTATTTTTTCTTCTTAATCCTATAGAAGATAAATAAGTATTCTTTTCGATTTCATCCCATCGATATTGATGAATAAACTACACTTTTATGAAATATATTTTTTTTAAATGAATTATAATTACATTATGTAAATCCGGGTGAACAACTAAAATATTTTTATTCATCTATATTTTGAAGTTCATACTCTAAGACAACATTATTTTAGGTTAGGGTGAAATTTATTAACCATAGTATCAATCTAGGATTCTATAATTTTTTTATTTATATTCATTACCCTAACCCCTAAATAACCCAATATTTATGTAGTATATTATCTTCTAATGTTGTGAAATAAAAAAATTCCATAAAAACATTTTTTTAAATTATAAAAGATTATTACTTTTTAAACATTAATATTAATTTTTTATTAAAAGGGTTTCATTGTATAACATTAAAAATATATTTTATATTTATTTTTTTAGAGAATTACGAACAAAATTACATAAAAGGTTTATATTTCCACACATATTCATTTTTTTCCTAAAATAATCAAGTCATTTATAAATTCTAAATTTCATCGTTGATGGAAACTCTCATACCTCAAACACAAATTTTATTATAGTTTCTACTCAACTTTATTAAAAATGAAATAAAATCAATTAAAAATTTAAAATCATATAAAAAATCTCAATAATGTACATTAATGAAATTAAATTTATTTGTTTATTTTAATCATAAATAATCCATTTTAATGTTTTACTTTTTCATATTTAAGGGATGTCATAAATCATATATTTCATTTTTTATGAAAAAAATATATTTTATTAATATATTTCAAGAATAATTTTATATGTAGTCATAAAGGAAAAAATCTTAATAATAATTAATTCTTACAAATCATAGAAACACATGAATACCAACCCTTTTACAAAATTTCTTTCACCTATAATATAAAAAATTTTTACAAACATTCATTACAGACATAATCTCATTGTCTTACATATTTAAATCAAAATATTTCTTTTATAAAAAAATCAAAATAATCTAATGTATTTACCTTGGGTAAATATAAATATATTAACCCATAAAAAATCCTTCCCAAATTGACTACCTAATATAATAATTGCAATATTATATAGGAGTAACACTTCAATAGTAAACACTATAAAATTAACTATGAATTGGGAAAGTTGTATTTGGCTAACTTGTCATTGCAGCTATTTGGGGAGCACTAGTCCTTCCTATGTAATTTTAAACGAGTCATAGAATGAATAATATATCTATATATATCCAATATTAATCATAAAACCCATTTTATGTTCATTCATTCCCCAAATTGATAACAAAATATGTCATATAACAATGTTGAGAAAAAGTTTCTCCTTCTTTATGTATTTTCATAAAATAAGATTACATAAAATATTGAGAGAATGATATCACATTTTAATAACTTTTTATGAATATAAACGTTGATTTATTATTAATGAATCATATAAAAATTTTAAAAAATTATAATAATTATTGATTAAATTTTTTTATACTTCTGGAGAAAAGATTAAAAAAAGTAAATCCATAAAATATTTAATAGCTTTTTTATACAATTAAAAATAATGTAAAAAGTATTAAAATTTATATATATTAATTTTTTTAAACTGTAAAAATATATTCATATTTTTAGGAACATCAATATAGAGGATAAATATTTGAACAGAATACCTTAAAATCAGGTTTTACAAAAACAATCCCTTACTATAACTCTCATCTGGCCTCATACATTATATAACTCATAAAAAAATATAATATTAAATTTAAAAATTGAATAATAAAAAATAGAATATTAATATTAATTTATATTATAAATTATATCATTTTTCAAAATGAGTTATTTAGTTATGAAAATGATAATATTTACATTAGACGCTTGGATGTCATTCAGTTTATTAACATAAAAAAATATTAGTACATTAACCATGTTCAATGGGGGTGTGAATCAATACTCACTATAATTTAAATAATTTCACAATTGTTATATTTATACAACAAAAAAACTTTTATAACCATCCATGTATAGTGGTCATTAAACATGAAACCCATCATTTTAGGGAAACAGTAGTCCATAAGTTTGTGTCAATGATGTTTTCATTTTTGTAGTGTGTATAAAAAAAGAGTTAGTATTATTTAAATATTAATTAATAATATATATTTTATGAATTTCATATATATTTATTAATTCAATCCTTATTACAATATTTTTAATGTCTAGATGAAAAATGAATCACATCGCTATGTGGAAGTGGTATTCCATTCATATGCACATGAAACATTATCAATTTCTAATGGAGTGAAAGGGTATGATGTTATGAACTATATCATATTTATAGATTAATTATAATTTCATAAAAATATTATATATTTATGTTTTCCATCATTAAACCCATATTTGTTATGTGGTTATATAAAAAACACATAGCTCTTTTTGGGAGGTAGTCCATACATATGCACGAGATTCATTATCATTTATCATAGGATTAAAAAATTATAGAAAGGAGTTGTTACTTAAACATACCAAAAATAAATCATAATTAACATAATATTTTAAATAATTAATATTAATTATCACATATTTTGGGGTTGTTTAAGAAGAAATAATCATGAAATAGTTTGGTTATGACTTCTACGTCATCCTCTAACATTTACCATTATATTTCACCTTAATCCATCAAGGATTAGTCATTTTAGAATAATAATTCCTATAAAATTCATATAGGGATGATGTGGAAATATTTAGGCACATATTGGATGACCAATGATTCTAAAATGTTAGTGTAATTGAGGATAAGAGTTTTCCTTTTGTATGTGAATGGAGTGACAAAAATATAATTTTTATAAACTTTTGAATATCATAAATGTACTATTGATGGTCATGTGTCTCATGACCTATATAATTTATAAGATTATATAATATTAATTTTAAAAAAAATTTAATATGATTAAATATATTAATTTTTAAAAAATATTAATTAGTTAGATTTTTATTTTACATTATTTACCCTATATCATGTTGACAAATGTTTACAATCGTTACAAGTAATAATGATAAAAAAAAATTGGACTTGTTACTATATTAAAACACATAGATTGAAAATAAATAATACATAATTCATGAGTATTTATTTTCATTAAGTATGAATCACTTTTAATATATGTTTTTAAAACACTATATTGAAAATTTTAGGAATATTGTGATTTTTAGCCAAAAAATTAACTTGTTAGATATAAAATTTAAGGATAATTCCTATAGAATAAATTTAATAATGTATATTTAATTGAATTTAATGATAACTTTAAACCAAATATATCATATTAATCATTAAAATTATATGATTTAGTGAAATAAGTTAAAGTTTAATAAAAATAATAATTTGACATTATTTAGTCAAAAATAACTCTCCTAAAAAATCACAAAAAATGATTCCACGCAAAATATGAAATTTTGAATTCAAAATTTATGTATGATTTTGAATTATAATATCATTTTTTATAAATTATAAAAAATATTTATAGAAAAAATGATATCAACCAAATATTTTGAAATAAAATTGAAATTTTTTCTATTGTTAAAGGATAAATAGAATTTTTACTCATTAATTTACTAAAAAAATAATTGAATGATTGTTAAATAGTAAAATTTGGAATATAATCTAATATATTTTGGGAATAATTTAACAATAGTTATTAATTTGTTCAATTAATATAAAAATGAACTGCATAGATAATAACAGTTGTATAAAAATATAATTTTACATACAAGAGAAAATATATTCATTTCCATCCATAAAATAGTTATTTGAGGATTTATTATTCATTATAGTGTTGAAATAAATTCTATATACATATAATAATATTTTTCTTCAAATTCATATATGAAAAAAATGTTCTGTTAAAATGGTCATATATAAATAAAAAATATTTTTATTATAACATTGTTCATTTAAGATTGATGTTGTGAATAACAATGATATTGAAAATATTATTTAAATAAAATATATTAAAAAATATTTGGGTGTTACATTATTCATGATTAAATTTTTAAAACCTCTTTAATGAATATTATTTATTTTTTTCACTCTAAAATTTCTTATATATAACTCTATCATAAATTAGAGGTCACCCTTTAATAGCATCTAAAAAATATATTTAGACTTATTTGATAATGAAATAATTCCAAAATTTTCACACTCATGACCGAACTCGCTAATATATTATATCTTGTTCTTGTTTTCGTATGCTTATGCTGCTAAATGAATAATGCATGAAATTTCTATCGATGATAAGTAATGAAACATAATTAAAATGTTAATGGAAAATAATAATTAAATAATTATTTTTTCAGTGACAATGTTAATATGAAAACATTTATAATGATAAAACCACCCATTAGTTAATATTAAAAGACCCAACATGTCTCCATCTTTATTCATCCTAAATCATAACTAAAATTATTATTGAATGAAATTAGGAATCTATAATTCATTATAATAAATCACCTTTCATATCATTAATTGAATAATAATGATGATTATTTAATCATTATAAATGAATCGACACAATAATTTTGAATCTACCACTAATAAAAAATTCTTAATTAATAATCATCTAATTATGAAAATAATATAAAAATAAATAATTTATCTATAATAAAATATTATAAATTATGTTTATAAAATAATATGGGTTGTAATATAGTTAATAATTATAATATTATGATTGTCATTATTTTCATATAATATATTAAATTTCTTTTTAGAATTAAATTTTAAGGTAACATTTTTTAAATCATAATTTTTATTCATTCATAATTGTTGTTTATTCACCAATTTATAACATTTATTGGTGTATATATATACATATTTTTATTTTATCATAATTTCTTATTAGATATAATGGATTTAAAAACCGAACACATGCTCTATTGTTTGTGGCTTTTTGGTTTAATGAATAACAGTGATGAAAGGGATTATTTTTAACAATTTTCAAATCCATTGGACATGTTGGATATTTTTAGGCATGTTTGATTTTATATATTTTTTTAATTTCCCTATTTAGATCCAATATAATAAATATCTTATATTTTATTATAATTAAATTTAAATTTAATTATCTCTATATCATGATCATTTTTTTCTTAAGTAGTTAAATCTTTAAGGGATTTCGAAACCCCAAAACTCAATCATTGAGTTATAATATCTCTTCATGAGATCCATTCATATATTCTTTTTATAAAACCATAATATTTTATTTCATGGTACATTTATGTCTTATATGGGAAAATTTATTTTGAAGTCAATGATTTTACCTTCCGGAATTTAATTCAAAACAACATACAACTATTGGGAATAATTCGCATCCTCTTTGAAAATGATTTTCCCCATGTATATCATTCCCCCTTCTCACAAAATTTATACATTATATTTCAAAACACAATAATGTATTATAAAAAGTGACCACCAAATTCTACTTTAATTCATTTAGAAAGTATGTTTCATTAGTCCTTTTTGAGAGATTGGTTTTAAAAATTCTATTTTATATTATAAAAATACTTTTCTTATCATGAAAATATGATTTTATTCATGTCCTCATGTCAATGAATGTATCTTCATGAATTTTCAATGATTCACTGTATAGGGTATATTTTAAAATTTAATGATTTCTAAAATATTCAGATTACTATTTTGAAAAATAAAAATAGCATATTTTAATACATTATAAGAACTGTTTTTTTTTTCACAATCCAATCATTTATGATATATATTTTACATTAAAATTAATATCAAATGGATTTTGTTCATTTTAATTTATTTTTGGGAATTAAAATCTGAATTATCTTATTATATTTCATTGGAATTAATTTGTTGAAATCATTTACGACATTTTCCTTTCTAAATCATCCAATTTGTACAGAAAATTATTTTCCTTCCAATTACATTAATCTAATAACACTATATATTTTTATAATTTTATGGAAGGAATTTCACCAAGAATAATTAAGTAAATTATTATAAAAATTATTTAATGTATTATATATATAACATATATTATTAGAATACCATATACCTATTTATCTTTATTAAATGGTACTTATATAGAATGTTTATGAATATATTTTTATATATATCATTTTCCATGGGATTATCATGTTATGATTATTAATTATATTATTAATCATATCATTATGTGATTTCATTTAAAAATAATGTGAATCTAATTGTTTTCCCTAGGTTCTGTATGTTATTATGAATGATTAATTTCACAAGGAATGATTATGTATGTTTAATTAATTGATGTTGTTATATATTTCCTTAAAATAAATTATTTAATGATTTATATATAATGAAATAAAGATAATGATCATGGATATTGTTTTATTCTCATTTTAGAAGAATTTTAATTTTTTTTATAAAAAAACACGAGGGGTATATATTTTGTTTTATCACTACATAAAGTGTAGAAATTTCTTGTTTTAAAAATATATAATTTCCATGTACATATATTTTTTCAAAATGATTTTTTTAATCTTTGTTTTAAGTTCATGGAAATTTAAATTCCATATGCCTTTGATTATTCATTATGAACCATTTATATTATTTGATTGTTCGATACTTTTGAAATTGTATATTTTATTACATTTGACATTACATGTATTTATTTATGAAATATTTACAAATATTATTGTTCTAATTTATTTTAAATAAGTTATTTATATTAATATCATGTTTTATTATATTATTATCATTTAATCCTAGATGTAATGTAGATATGTTTTCACACCATCCTCATTTGAGACCACATATTTCTTATGGATCCATTCCTTGAGATATGAATATGAATATATCTGATGAGATTTCTTGATGGGAATATATTTTAACACATTGATGATACTTTTCTTCAGTATTAAAAAATATACACCACATGTTCCCTATCCTAAATGACATTACACCATCATTTTTTGGATATATGTGTTTATTTTGAAATGTAATCTATAACTAGTGAAATTAATGTAAAATAAATAAATATGGTTATATTGGGTGCACACAATGGGGATGTATTATAAATGTTTTTATTTTTAATATGTTTTAATTATATTTTGTGATGTGTTATATTCCATTCTATTGTTTTATTAGGAAAGTTGGCCAATGTGGTGGCCGAATAAGTCTACCAGCTAAATGATAGGAATCCAACATCTCACAGGTGGATTTGGATAATTCCACCAATGGATGAAGAAGATATAAATTGTTAAGTCCAAATGGGTCTTAGGCACTCTGAGAGGGGTGGGGTAATTAGGGTATGAATATTCATTTTAGACTTATTCCTACCCCGTTGGATCTTGAACTTTTCATTACAAGAATTACTTATTATGCACCATAATATCAATGTTTATCATATCCTTTCAAATTTTATCCTATTATAATTCAATTAATGTAAATGAATAAATGATGAACATGAACACAATCATTTATAAGTGGTGCACCCTCACTAGGATACATTAAAATATCATACAACTACAATGTGTTAATTATAACAAATTCATTAAGAATCATTTCCGATAATGATTTTCAGAAAAGTTAACTTATATTCCTTGGATCAATGCCTTTATAAGATTTTGGTTCTATGAACTACACTCCCAAGGGTCACTCCCTATGTATCTTTCTCGAGATTACTATTATTGGAAAGGATCATTCTCTTCCGATTTCTTTTATCACTTGTATTGGAAGGGATTCTCACATAGTTTATAGACCTGTATGACCCTTCAGTTTCATGAATGAACACGTCCTAAATTATAGGTAGATGATCTATTAATGTAATTTTTTCACATGTAGATGAAATCCAATTTCTTGTAAACATTTATTTTTCATAAATATCGTTTTCATACTATTTTTGAATATTCGTGAAATTACATGAGTCACATATATATTATCCTTCTTCCAAAATAAATTATGTTTTACCACGTAGTGCATGTGCTTCATGGACCACCTCAACATCTGGGGACTCATTATAGTCCATCTTCATTCTAAACATTGTTCACTATTTTATTTGTGGACTATAGTACCCCTAAAAAATCCCTTCCATGAACTCTCTCTCATGGACCACTTCTCCTTTCGTGGAATCCTCCTCGCGAATTTCTTCTCCTTTAGGGAATTCTACTTTGTGATGTTTTTCAGACATCATCGAAATCTATTTAGAGAAAATATTTTTTCTATTCAAAATAGATCTATATAATAAATGGATTATAAGTTATTATATAGTAAAATAGATCCAAAAAATATTCTAATAATTTTAACTCAATTTTTAAATAATGTACATCCTTGCCTAATAATTGTTCTCCATTAACGATCTATTTTTCCCTCCATGGTCCATGTAGCACTTTGATCCCATGTGACAACAAATCTCTTAGGAAACAAACCCATTTGAGGATTCTCAAATACATACATCCTTTTACAAAATATAATCCATCATTAAAACATATATACTACTATAAACAATATATTTCCTTTAAATCATTTCCCATACACGGTCCCCATTATGTGCTTCATGGTCCACATAGTGCTAACATCGAGAATTGTTTTTCTGATTTTCATTACATCTCTGCTTACCTTCTATGTGGTCCATGAACGGTGCTTTGTGGTTGGTGTACTCATACCTCATTTGTGGAAATAATTCCATTCCCAAAAAAACATATTCTTGTGAGGCCAAAAAATTTGGAAAACATTGGGAATATCCCACACAATAAAACCTGCTTCTAAAAAATCTACCAATCTCATTCACATTTATTTGGATTTGTCAAAAAACAAAAAGTCTCACTAAAAACAGAGTGGGGACACCTTGAAGGATTTTCCCATTATAAGGAAACCAATATGGATCCTAGGCCATATGCTTTCATAATGTAGCCTCTATCCAATCATCTAATCACTATTGGCCATCTGAGTGTTGTACTGAATTTCCATTGGTGTTATACCTCAATTTTCACATATAGTTTGTCATATAATTCCAAAAAAACTTCTCAGTATCTATCCATATATCCCATTTAAACATGGCCTCTTAAAAGGCTTCTATTTTTCACTCTTTTCAACCTTTATCACCACAAAATAATGTTTTTATCGCTAATTGTTATCTTTTCTTCTAATTGGTAGGTTCAACATATTTATCACTGTTCATACTTATTATCTTAGATTAGTTGTTGTTTTATAATATGTTCATCCAATATTTTGATCATGTGATTTTTACTTCTTTTTTCTCATATAATAGATATATATTTGGGTTTTGGAGATAAAATCATTTTTGATTGTTGTATAGACCACATGATCGGTAAGGTTTCTGATATCTTTTATTATTTATTGACCATGTGTTCTATGAAAATAATTTTTAATTTTTAATTGATATTTAGTTTCTAAAATTTCCTTATATTAATTTACAATTACTCCTAGTACATAGATATCATGTTCTCATTATGCGAAAAATGTGTTATGGTATGTGCTTTTGTAGGATATATTTGAATAATGAATTGCATGTGTTCATTATTTTAAAAACATGTTTTAAAAATTTTATTATCATCATCCATAATATATAAAATCTAAGTGTAATAGATTTTGATATAAAATGTGTTTCCCCATGAATAGTCATATATAAATAATGATTACTAGTCAATGATTTTATATTTATTATAACAGGAGTGATTTTATATTAATAAATTTGTGATAAAACTATTTTATTGAATTATGATAATACATTTGAAGTGATTTGTTATTAAAAAATGAAGAGACAAATGCTTATATAAGAATTATTTTTGTATCCAGACATGTCAATAATTTGTATGGAGAATCATGAATCACAATATATCTCTTTTCCTTTAATGCGTGGGATAGGGATATATTTTCATTATATTTTATAGGGGAATCACAAATCATGGAATTTCAATTCTCATTTGGTGGGAATAATGTAGAATGATTTACTATGTATAAGTATTGATTGATAACTTTACATGAAAAATATCTTGAACATTCCAATGTAATACTTATGGATTTTACATTTTTCTTTGATTCTGATATGTGGTTTTTTTGAGTGCTTTAACATATAAAAAATGATTTATTTTATGTTGTTTGAAAACTAATTATATGATATTAAATTAGGTTCACTTAAATTGGGTAATTTAAATGATTTTATTTTAAATAAAAAAATTATTTATCTTCAAATATTTTCTTTATGTTTTAGAATATCTAGACTTATCATAAAAAATATTATTTATAGGGCTAATTTTTGGATATTACATGGAATATTTTGTTCACACCTTGAATTTATCATCGACTATGACTAGACCTTGAGTTATTTGATTCATGTAATAAGAATATGATGTAGTGAGTGTGTCGGTTTAATGGATAGATAGGAACAATTGTTTTATGATATTCTTGGATGTTTCTTATGTATATCATGGAGTGAAGGTTCATAGTTTCTAATACATTGGGAAATGTTTTTGGATTTAGAATGTTGTTCAGGATTGTTTATAAGTTGATGTATCTATGAATCCTTTTGAATCTATTTATTGAATAATTTTTGTTCTTTTTATATTTCAATATTCAGGAATTTAATATTATTTTTTCTTCATTTATTATGGGAGTAAATTTTTCTAAATGGTTATTCTTGATGCTTATGTGCTTTTTACCGACCTATATAAAAATAAGAATACACTAGTGGGCTTATCATTTTCTGAGTTAGATACCTATATATAGTATAGATAATGGTTAGTTCTGTTATTTTTTATCAATCTGGATGTTATGATCAATGTGTTCTTGTATTGGAAGGTTTGGTTGATATGATATAGGAGTGTTGGGAATATAAGTGTAGTTTATTTTTGAGTAACCGTTTATTTGTAATCATGATGAGCAGTGATTCTCCATGGGATATTTGGATATCTATATCCTATATTCAGTTTTTATATAGAAAACACTATACAGTTATATTTTGTTCTGTAAAACTGAGTTAAATTCTTATCTAATAGCATTATTTCATTCTCTGATGTGTAGAATTAAGACTTCTATATGACTTTCTAGATCTCACCCTGAGTGTATTGTGAGAAATTCTATTCCTGATAATCATCCAGTATATCAAAAATTGTGAAGGATAAATAATTAGTTTCTCGTAAAGAGGAATTTTTTTCCATATAATCAAAATAACATGAGAGAGTTGTAATAAAGTGCTGGTGGAGATTGAGGTAGAGGTAAAGAGTTTCTCTATCAAAAATGTCTTTTTTTTTGGTTAAAAATGATCATATGGAAGTAGAGGAAAAAGTTTAAATGATTGAATATATATTGTACTTTCGCCTAATATAAGAATATATAAATGTGTATTTTGTTACCAGTTGGCATTATTGTCCTTGATAGAGGTGTTGGGGTGATATAAATATAGAAAATCAACAACAAGGTCTAGAGTTAAGGGATATCTAGACCAACAAATTTAATTTGTTCTACCTAAAATCATTAGATTTGGAAATTTAAATTACATGTCTCTCCATTAATATTGGTGATCACACGATGATTGAGTATACAGATCATTTTTATAATCTTATTTATTTTTTCTCGTTGGTTCATAACAAACAACAATTTGATGCATTAAAAATTCAAGATGGTCTTATGACCCGATTTCCCACCCAAGTATTCATGCAAAATCACACTTCTTAGGAATATTTGAGGGATATGTCTATCTTTTAATCATTTTACCTAGATTTAATTTCATGTATGAATATGTAAATCCTATGATTTATGATGAAAATATTTCTTTCTCTAGAAGAATAATGGAATAATACAAATATATTTATATAATAATATTACTAAAATAAAAATTATAAAAAAATTAAAAACTAATTATCATAATTTAATTTGTCATTTTAAATCACAATATGAACATCAAAATAGTATTATATGTTGATATTTTTATGGAATGAATGATTTTATAATGAATAGTAAAAAACTATTTTTTCGAAATAATATCATTAATTATCATTAAATATAGTTATTTAAAAGTCGAAATATATTTTTTATATAATGAAATATAATAAATATGATTTTAAGAAATTTCATTTCAATCATGAATTTAAATGATTTTGAATGAAGCCAATTTGTATCCTCATAATACATTTTTATAAAGATAAATTCTTATTGTGTTTTATGAAATTATATGAAAATTAATTTCTAGTACTTATAGAAATAGAATCATAAAAAATGATAAATTTTTTATAATTCAGATGTTCAAATTTCATAAATAACTATATTTTATTTTTATAAATTTTAAAAATTAACCATTGTTAATATTTTTCACCTTGATAAGGGTAAAATGAGAATAAAATGTATAAAATCATGAAATAATATTCAAAATCAACCCATAGCATCCATTAATTTCATTACATATAATATATTTGACCTTAACAATCCCAATGTATAATATATGAAATTTTAGGTCCATTTTCAATTAATAATTACCTTTATTTATTTTAAATTAATTGGAATTCCTAAATGTCAGTATTGTCAGTTTAAAATATAAATAAAAATTTACATCATTATAACAAGAGATTAATTTTGGTTATGTTTTTTATCTGAAATAAAAATATTTTTTCATATATATATATATATATATTTAAAACATAATTGATAAAATATTTTCCATTAATTCTTACTCAGCGATGACGCATCTCTTGTTAATGTAGTAGAAAAATCATACAAATAATATTGTGAACTCTATGAGTAATATATTTTTTGGTGAGTTATAGTTCCCCAAGAATTATATTGATTATTATAAAATTTTATGGATGTGTGAAAGGTTTTGATTCAAATTACACTTATATAATGAGGTTTTTAATTTCAAATTAATTTAATGGTATTAAAAATTAAATTAATGTTATTTTTCAAAATATTACATTTAAGAAAATTTTAAATAGAATAAATATATTTAAACTGTACATTAATAAAATAAAAGGTCTACAATTTTATCCCCTGACTATTTATCTTCAAATTATAATCCTATAAGATTAATTTTAACCCTTTAATATTGAATGTTTTTTTACAATGGGTAAGGTCAAATGGTTTTAAATAAGGATAGATGCAATTCATTGGGTTTTTATTCAATTTCTTTTTGACAAATTTAATTTTTTGATTGATTGAGTTATATGTGACACCATGTTAAGATTTCACTCCACACATCACCGTCATAGCTTATGTTACATGAGACATTGATCTTCAACATAATAATGAAATATTATTAATATAATTATATGAAATAAATGACTTTAAAATTTTATGTATAATTAATTTATATAAATAAATCATGTTCACCATCAAATACATAATCATTGGTAACTGTATTATATGTTTTAAAAGTAATATTTTAACAAAAAGAAATAATTTTTATACCTACACTCAGATATTTAATTTGATAAAACAAATTTAATTTTAGAATTAATAATTTCAAAATAATATTAAGGTAAATATTTTGGATTTTTAAAAACTATTTCATTTTTTATGAATATTGAAAAATAAAGAATTTTAACTCAAAACGAATTATATATTTTTATATAGTAAAATATAAATAAAATTTTTTTTAATGTGTATTTTGTTCAATTATTCATATATTAATTAAATATAAATTAGTGGAACTAGATTAATTTTTATAGGATATAAAAACATAGTAAACATTGGAACATTTTTACTTTAAAACCCATCTTACACAACACTTCTTTATGATTAATTTCAAATTAATTTTTTCCTCTTATAAAATTCATTTTGTTAAATTTATCATCTATTTGGAAATAAAATATTCTATAATTTATAATAAATATAACTAAATTTTTTCCTATGTTTTTAGTGAATGAAATTAAAATTATTTACAATCATTACAGAAAATAATATTACATAGTAGTTAAATATAGAATATATGATGTTAGAATGAGCAAAAACACACCCAAAACACATTAGATATAAATATTTATAAATTAACCCTTCTATTAGTGATATTTGTCTATAATTTTATCTAATTTTCAATGCAAAAATGTTTTTGTGAATCTCTATTTTTAATGAATTACAAGAGTGCAACTCACCTCCCCTATAAAAGGACACCCCCATCTCCCAAAACATAAAAAATAATTGATTCCGAAAATAAACACACAAATAAATTCTATAATTTATTCTTATCATCCAATAATTCATAAATTGGACTGAAATCCAACCATGTTATTCTATTGCTAAAATCTAAACGGAGATACCCATAGAATAGTCAATGTTCATCAACGAATGTATTTATTTTATTTATTTCTCAAACCCCATCATATGTTTTATATAATTATTATAAAATAACCTCCGTAGATTCAATATAATTAAAATGTTTTATTTTTAGGCTAAAACCTACAACCACGGACACATCCATCAAATTGGATATGAATTAATTGTCTTTGTATATGGTGGACTTCCACCTCGTGAACCGACAAGGTTCATTTTTCCATCACCACCACTAACTGTTGGAAGTAATGATGTAAATACTATTAAAATATATTATCTATGATATTAAGGATTTTTATATCCTTCTTAAATTATTTTGTAACCCTTATCTTCATGCATACCAACTTTTTTTATATGATAATTTCATTTGTGTGTACGGTGGACTACTTCCTCACAAAATAATGTGATTCATCCACGCTTTACATTGAATATATTATTGATGTTATTAATGAATATATGTGATATATATGATAAAAAATTATACAATAATTATTATATGGATATATATATATATATATATATATTAATATTAATTCTTTCAATACTACAAGAAAATGGAAGCAACATTCACCCATACGTACGACCTACCGTCTCCATTAATGGTACATTTTATTTCATCACACTATATTTTATGGATTATTCAAACTCCATATATTTGGAAATGTATTATATTTATATAATTTATATATATATATATATATATATATATATATTAATCATGATCATAGTAAAAGGACCGATAATAGCAAGTCAAGACATGTATGAAAAACAATGTGTTTTTTACCTAAAACATTACATTATCATGGAATTGTTAATAAGAGGATAATATAAAGTCAAAATAATATATTATATGGTATGATTTATATAAATATATAAAATTGATATAGGTATGATAAACATTAATTTATTATACAAGAGGTCTGAACAATTATGAGAAATGTAATGAATTAATGTATGTGAATATGGTCTCAATTTGACTTCTTTGTAACATATGTTATGATATGAACTTATATTAATTCACAAGAATTATATAAAGATACATTACATGTAATATAAATAATTTATGAATACTAATAATATTTTACGTTTCTTTATATGCTATTTCTTCAAGAGGATTATGAATCAACGTTACCAAAGTTGTTAAAAATTACAATCTTATCATTTGTTGAGATTGTTTATGATTAAGACTCCAATATTAAAATAGTATGATATAAATCTATATAATTATCATTAAATTTATTATTTTTTGTTATTATTTGTATATTTATGTATTAATTTTTATCCACTTTTGGTTAGATAATATAAATAAGACACATGATTTAGGAAAATCAGAATTATTTCCCTTTTCTTCCAGAAGACATTTTTCCTTAAAAAAGTGTTTTAAAATAGATTGTTATTTTTAATATATTATTATATTGTGATTTTTAATACATTTTTAAAATTTTATATTATTTTCAATTAATAATGTAATCTTTACATTATTTTCAAAAACAACAACCATTTTTCTCTTCCTTCAAATGCGAAATGAACGTTCGTTTAAATATGTATAACATGAATGAATATTTTCATGACATAATGACTAATCATTATTTCAAAACGTCTGTTATATGTTTTAAAATCTATTTCCAATGAGAATTTGTTTTCAAAATGTTTTATGTAGGAAGGATAATTTTCTCAAGAAATATTTTAACCTGTATTTCAAAATTATATTCCAATAAACATAAAATACATTTGTTTTACCTATTATTTAATAGGGACATGATTCAATATTATAATTCATATTATTCATCTATATTTTCATTATTCTAATATAATGGTTTTTTTAAGCCTAGTTCTCATCCATGGGTTATAGAAATAAAAAATCTTATGAAAACCTCTTGTTTTCATGGGTTATGAAATGATTAAAAGATTATAAAGCTGATCTATAATCCATAAGTTATGTTATGATAAAAATTTTATGATATATATTAAATTTTTTTTATGATATGAAATATTTTTATGATCATATGTCACACATATTTATGATTTTATTTTTTTATTGGTGGGACATGTATCTTCCACAAATGTATAGGGTAAAAAATTATATCTCAAGACAAAGAGAGCATATAAATGGGGAGTGATCATTCTTCAGTAAGATAGAGTTTGAATAATAAATCTGCCTGGTATAGTAATACATGTTTTTAATAGTTAGTGTACCTAGTTTTGTAAGGGAAATTTTATGATATGGATGTCCATTAATCGAGCATTTACTAATGTTGAAATGATTTTATACACTTATGTGTTTGTTATAAATTCCATGACTTATACTATTAGGTATAATGTTCTTTAATTTTTTAATGAATCATGCCTTATGAAAAACCAATATATATATGTCATGTCTTAGGTATATGATATTTTATGTGTAGGTTATAGTTTTTAAATTTTATTCTCATGTTATCAAACCCTTATCTTCATTTTAGTCTCACGTTTCTACCTTGTTTCCAATTAGTAGAGATCCATGATCACACTTTATTTTGTCTCCATTAAGCATGTTATAAAGATGAGTATTATTTAAAAGATTTAGAATGATGGTTCTATTAATGATGAATATTGTGGGATATGATGTAGGACACTTATGAACCGATATTTATGATTCAAACATTCCAAAGGAACTAAAACATTAGTGTTTTTGGGAGTTTATTTATGTACTGAAATAAATATTCTACAACTATGACGTAATTCCAATATTAGAAAAACTGGGGTCATTATAATTTTTATTTAAGAAATTTTTTAGTTATCCTTTGGAATCTAGTATGATAACTTCCAAATGAGACAAAAAAGTATATATCGTAGGATAATTCAAAAGATGATTGAATGTATAAGAAAATGTTATTGAAGTTTTCTAAAGGATAGAGTAAGGGGGTATATAAAAATACATACCTATATAAATAATACAAGTGTATTGAACCTATCATAGATATACCAAGGTGTAAAAACCTCGTAAACATCATATTGAACTAGACTCAATTGGGAACTAGTGTATGATAATGGGTATTGCTTAACTCCTGGTTTGACAAACCCAGGGGATACACTTTGTAAATTCACAAATTCATTACAAACCATCATGATCTATTAAAATAGGACATGACTATTGATGACCTAGCATAATACAATATTTTCATTTATTAAATATTGTGTCACAATTTAGACATCGTATAAGTTATTTTTTTTTATTTTGTAGTATCGTAATATGATTGTTGTTTCTTACATTATGATGTCGGGTTTCCATCAATTGATGGAACAAAAAGTTTCCATGTTAATGCTAAGTGTGCTAGAAATGGTAATGATTTTATGCCTATTAATCCACATGATTTTGAGTAGAAATAAAACATATAATTTCAACTCTAACAAAAAATTATCATGACACAAGTCATGATGGACATCCAACTGAACAATGGCGGGAAAAAAATATTGTTGAGTCCTTTATAACGTAAAATGCACCTTATTTTAGTGAATATTATGATAAACTAGTCAAATGAAAACTGGATTTGTAATTATAAAAATATATTTTATATTCTCTTATGTATGGAAGATGAAAATTTCATTTTAGATATCTAATCATTGTCTAGTCATGTAGATAAATGGTGGAATCTTGATAAGAATATATGGAATGATGATGAAATTGACTCTATGGAGTGGGAGTAGTTCATGAAAATATATTTCCACAACTAAATTTGTAGTATTCACTATATAAATATGAAGAATTAGTTTATTGAGTTATGGAAAAAGGATGATCAATATTCTGAGTCAAATGGGGAAACATTTACAAGGCACGTGAGGTAATATTATATTATTAACATAATATAGAATTTTATGGATGATTGATTATTCAATGTCTTCAAACAATATATCCAAATTGTTTTATCTATAATGATATTCAGTGGATATTAAGGGATTATTCTATGCGAAATCATGGTGTGATTGTAAATGGAATTCCATATCAATATCCTGGTTTTGACAAGAAAAGGATGATGGATTTAAATATAAAATCCAAGAACCCTAGAGTGAATAATTTTTTTAATGTCCTGACCTCAAAAATCCTATATATTATGTTTAATAGAATTAAATTATCATGATTATAAATAATATAATATTGAAGGACTAGAAGAGATTATACGTATTGGTAATATAGATATATTCACGCGTCTTATATTACAAATGAATAAACTAATTAAAACACACTTTTTTCTATTTTAATTTCAGGATAACATTACTACATCTACCATATCCAAAGAATATATTTCTTTTTATAGTTTATTGAATCATGGGGAAGGAAAAAAGATAAGGGTGAGCTCAAATTATCCATAAGTGTTACGTATAGAGAATAAATTAATGAATCAATAAGAACAATCAATTTGGTAATGTTATAACTGATGAAACATTCCATTTAATCAATAAAAATAATAGAAATTATATAAAAAATATGTAAAAGTAAATAAAAAATAACATATTACATAAAAATAACTACATAAAGAATAATCAATATGGAATGGAAAATAAATGAAACACATGGCATTGATTCATTGAACTGGGAAAGAAATGAATCTATAGATAATATCAAATAAAAAATCTCATGGATAATAATTAATGACTATTGAAAGATGGTAGTGATTAATTGTTTTATGACATGTTTCCTAGGTAAATGCTACCCTTACCATCATGAACATTAAAAAAATGGTTCATAATAATACTGTCAAGAGATTTCAAAAAATAGTTTAGAATGTGTATGGTTACAAACATAAAGGGATTATTTTCAGCTAAATCCGTCTCATGATAATACTTATGAATTGATGGGAATAATTTTAATTATCCACAACCCATGTCATACCAGTCAAAATCAATCCTTATATATCGAGTAATCAGTTTAATTAATGAAACATATTCCTTATGAAATATCTATATTTAGTAAAATTTATAGATTTTTTGTCATTTCCCAAGACATAAAATAAATATCAACGTAAAAACCAAATGTAAAAATGTAAACAAGGTTAGGAATTTATCATATCCATGAATCATTAAATGGATATTTGGGGTAAATATAATGTTCAATTATCATATAAAATTAAATATTTCATGGGGATTGCAAAAATGAATAATTGTAGTGATTTTGAACTCTATCTCTGTCTAGATAAATCATAAACCATATAGTGGATTAATAATGATGGTGTCAATACAAATTATACTCTATAGAGTAAGGAAAATATGTTTTTGTAATTAATTAATAGAAATACTTTAAAAATTTCTTTTGAAAATTTTTTTTGGAAAATAATCTTTTGATTTAATAAAACTTGAAATCCATTACATTAAAGATCAATTTTTTGAAAAATTATTTATAATTTTTCAACTTATACATGAAAAATAATATTCAATTAAATCACAGCGGGTAATCTCATAAAATTAATAAAATATAAAAATAACATTTTTTTCTAGTTAAAAATGTTTGAAAAGTGCCTTTTTGGAAATATACAACAACATTCATTTGAGCATAAAAACCCAAAATAATAAAAATTCATTAAATAAATAATTTTAGATAGGTTAAGAAAAAAAATTATTCAATTTTTTAAATATGGTTATTATAAGAAAACGGGTTTTCTTACAGTAGAGAGATATAAATTATGATTTTATGAAAAACAATTTTTAAAGAATAATCATTCCAAAAGATAGAAAAAATGTAAATATTACTGGGAAAGAGTCATAAATTACTAGATTAGATGAATATTAATATATTTATCAACCAATGATAAAATAATTTACTATAATTGAATTTAACATGTACACAATACCCAAGAAAATGAGATTTCGAAGTGAACCATTATGAAGACAATAATGCTGAAGTTAGAATAAATCAATCAATATATTATGTGTGTAAAATTAAAATCCATATAGGTTAGGCGGAATTAATAAAATATAATGTAATAAATTATTACATGCATAACATTTTATTATTAACAAAAAAAAAGTATGTAATATAACCTAATTAAAATGAATCTGGTTATGAAATTCATTACCACTTGGAAACTTTTAATTCAAAGCCCCTTAAAAGGAATATATTAAATTAAAATGAAAATAAAATCAGGATAAAATAATTTATTTTATAATACACCATAATGGTATGTAGATTCAACTCAAAAAGGATGTAAGTTGTCAATATTTCATTTCTCTCATAGACATAAAATATATTATAGGTATCCATTTTCTTCAATTTCCTTTTGGGTGAACATGTTTTTCCTCAGCTTTTATAGTTTTATGAATGAAAATAAATTATCACATAACTATACACATATTTATTATATCATATATTAACTTCATATAATATCTTATTACCCATTGGTAAATAATCAATCATTATTTTCACTATTTTGTGTATTAATTTCCCAGTTTCTAAGGTATATTTTAACATGTTCTTTTTGATCCTCTTAATTTGATCATGAATTAACAATCTTTAGTATTTAAAATATGATTTAAATTAAATATATATTTATTATATAATTATTTTGAGTAATACATAATATATAGAGATATGAAATGAAATGTACCGTTCATGGAGATGGTAGGCCGTATATACAAAAGAACGCTAATTACATTAGATTATAATGTTTTAAAGGAAATAAAATAAAATTATATATATTTCAATTATAACTGCATTAAAATATTTATGTCATATATGTCACATAATATTATTAAAACCATCTTTAATTTATTCCAGGTATAGTGTGAATGAATCACATCGCTTTGGGGAGGCGATAGTACACATGTCCACAAACGAAGTTATTATATTCCCAATAATGGGAAGCATTAAGGTATATGTTATTTAAAAATTCCATAATTATTAATACAAATTTTATATGATATATAAACGTTTTATACATCCCCATTCCCAGAATTGATAGGAGGTAATACAAAAAATTAAGGACCTCGCTTTTCGAGGCAGTAACTCGACATACATACAAATGATAAGTTTGTTACAAATATGATGGATGTGTGTGTTTTTGTATTTTTAACCCTTAATATAAAAACATAAAATTATATTTAATACACATAGGTACTTATGTAATCATTATATTAAAATAATTTAAGGGGTCAACAATTAAATGAAAAATAAGAAATCGATGAACAACTCTATAACTTACTTGTGTAACTCCTTTTGGTTTATACTGAATCAATTCCAAGATTTTCATTCATCACAAACTGAGGATCATGGTATAATGAGATGTGTGTTAGGAGGTTATTTGGGAATATTTTGGGTGATGTAAATATTTTCAAAGGATTCAATAAGTAGGGCGTGTGGATGACTTTTTATAATAGAGGATGATTTCCACTCTTGTAAATTTTGAATAGAGGATTACAACCATGTTTTATTTATCCATTGGCTTCGCTAATTTTAAATATAATATAAAAGATTTTATAGGGAATATATAGAAACATCTAATTGATTTTGGTAAATTTTCTATTTCCTTTTGTCCTATAAGATTAAGGTTAATATTCTGTTAATCTAGTTTTTCTCTTAATCAATGAAGTTATTTTTAATCATATTCACTATTATTTTTGGTGAAAAAATAATATGAACATATTGGACACTATAAATTACTATTATTATAATATGGATTAATTTTTTCAAAATTATAACTACCAAATGAGTAGAAATTAATTTAAAATTATCCTTGTATATGGGATGACAAAAGATGTTTGTAAAGTAAAAAAGTTCAAAAGATTAAAATGTTGTACTTTAAAATTTCAATTTGAAATTGATTCCAATGACCTAAATTGGATTAATATATGTATTATTAATATAATAATGATTCAAATCCAATTAATAAAATAAGTTTCCCCTATTAATAAATTGGACGAAAATGAAATTCTGAATTAAAATTTAGGGTTTTAACTATTCGTCAAAAAAAGAAAGGAGATAGAAATATACAATGAATTCAGACTAATGGAAATTTTATGATCCTATTTCAAAAATTAATATTATATATATATTTATAATATATAAAATTTCAAAAAAATGGATATAAAATAGTATCTCTATTAAAATAATATAAAATTTCATTTTTATAAATATATAATTTTTCTGCATAAATATATATTTATTATTAAATTGTGATTATAAAACCAATTGGATGAATATAAAAAAAAATATTTTATTTAAAATATAATATATATATTTCATTAATATGATTCCCTAATAGTAATTAATTTAATGTATAATGATAAAGATCATTTGTAATCATAAAAATATTTTCGTTATATTCAATTGGTTCTTATATTCATATTATATAAATTGATTACAAATGAATTTATTTTACTCTTGTATAAAAAATATATTTTCAGAAGTTATTTAATCATATTTATATCCTTTAATTTATCTTATAGATTATTTATTATTATATTAAATAATATTGGTATTATTTGGTATGACTCAGCCATTCATAGGATGAAATCTATCGAAGGTATTCATTATTGTGCGAAACAAAAGATAACACAATAAATAATGAATTAAAAGATAAAAAATATATTTATTTTATTTTAAAATATCTAATATAACATAAATTCATGTTATGTTATATTCCTTTCTCTGATTTTTTTTGTGTTTCATACAAGATATTGAATAAAAATTTACTCTTTTAATTATTTTTGGGGTGTTACATTGTCCACACAAAAAAAATTATCGCCTCAAAATGTAAACATGATCCTGAAAAAAAATTGGATGATATTTTAAAATTATTTTATTTATATCCCACGTCTTATGAATGGTTGTTAATTCATCCTCTTGAAATTAGATAATTTGAATTACCAGGGTCACATGAAATATCCTATTACTAGGTTTCTAAGTAGGAGAACATTTATTGTAAGTGAAAATATTGATGTATAGAAAATGGTAAATATTGATAGGGAGTGATTTTGGTCATAAATATAATAAATTTAATTATAATTGGATTTTTTATGTCCTAAAACCTATAAATATATGATTATTTAAAATAACACCAGTCTAACAAAAATTAATGTTCGAGGAAAAATGTTTTCAATCATTTTTCTAATGTTGGGAAATTATTTTACTTCGTATAAATATAAGGAAATATAATTACTTCATACTTTTAAATATCATATGAACCCTAAAATCTTTTGGTTTTGTTTTCGATCAAATTCTAATTCATCTCATACTACTTGAAATTGTAATGCTAGAATGAACCCCATTTTTAAGCGCTATAATTTAACATTAAAAAAATAAAAATACCTATAAAGCATGTCATTGTATTTATCATAAAATATTTTCCAAAAATAATATTTTTAATACATTAATCTCTTAATATAAAAAGTAACACTATTGGATCATTATTAATATTTACTCATCATGTTTTTAGCTAAATTTAATGAAATATTAATTAGGACATCATGTAGGCCATTTGTAGGCATGAAATGTCTATACAACTTCAGTGAGGGGTTTAAGCCCAACCCCTTGATTGGATTTCCTTTTTCTAAAACAATATTAATATAATATTAAAATAATTATGATGGGAAAGCATGAAAGTAGTTTATTAACTAAATGTAATATTATCTAATTTTTTTAAATACAACCAGAATACATGAACACTTCATCCATTTTATTTCATAATAGGTCCTTAATTGGTATACAGTTTTACATAGGTACATAATTTTCATTATCTATCAAACTCATTTACAATTGTTTTCAAATAAAATGTGTCTTTTACATATTATATACCCTGGGAGTTTCAAACCAATTATTCCATAAGTCCCTATGTCATGTACTTGGTCATGATTATGTCTGTACTGACACACCTTTTCTAATTTTTTAACCCTGGGTACATCTGTTCCAGATCAACGTCCACTTATAATATAAAAAAAGGATGTATTTTTCGTAAAACCACATAGTCACTATATAATAGAAAATTCATCATGTTCTTATATACTTATCCTAAAATTCTAATTTAGGGTTATTTTTTCTAATATATGTTTTCATCAATGTACTACCAATGATTGACACTAATCTTCCATTCATACCAACTATATTGACCCAACACCAGTACGATATATGATATTGTCTAATACCATTTCTTTATCCAGATTACAGGGAATAAAATCCTCAAGGACCAAATATTGTAGTACACTTGGTAAAGAAAATACCTAAATGAGCCTTTTATATCAAATGAATACACTAATTACATCAATTTTTTTCCAAAAATTCTTTCTCTGATATCTATATTCTATCAAAGATATAATTTCACATATTTCTTATTACACATCATGAAATCCAAGTGGAAAAAATAATGGTGATCTTAAAAGCCTAGTAATTTTCAATTATAGACGAATCAATAATGAATAAATGAGAATAGTAAATATGGAAAGGTAATAACTGAATAAACATGACATATAATAGATAAACTGATAAGGAAGTTCATAAACAATATTGAATTTATGTAACTAAGAAATAATTCCTTTCAAATAACTGGATAATGAATAATTAAAATGAAAAAACAAATAACCAAAAAACATTCCCTTTAATCAGTGAACATTGAATGAAATTCATCCATACATAATATCAATGAAAAATATAACAGATAATGAAATATGAATAATAAATGGTCGAAATTATTAATTTTTGGATTCCTTTTTTTCCAGGTAAAATGTACCTTTACATTAATGACCTATCAAATGGTGGTTCAACATACTAATATCAATACAATTCAATAAGAATTTTATAACCTACTTAGTTAAAAACTCAAAGGTTACATTCCAAACTAATTTTATATCATGAGACTACTGATGCATCGAGGGGATTTCTTTAAATGGTCCCCAAATAATGTTTTACCGGGCCAAATCATTCCTTATATATCGATTAATCTATATAATTAATTAACAATGTTCCTTATCAAAAATCCATATAGAATGAAAATATAGATTTATTAATATTTCCATAGATGTCAAGAAAATATCAAAGTAACCTATATATGTAAAATTATTATATGGTTTAGGTAAAAATCATTTCCATGATAAATTATACAAAAATTTGGGGGAAATTTAATGATCATCAATCACTAAAAATAAATTTTTTATGGGGAATACAAAAAATAAATAAAGAAAGTGAATGTAAATAATATACGTGGCCAAATAAATCATAATCTTTATAGAACTATAATAAGGATTTGGTGAATATATAATATCCCAATTTGTGTAAGGATAATGGGTTTTTTTATCATTGATGATTAATAATATAATAATAAGATCTTTTAAATTCATTCTTGGGAAAAATATAATTTTTATTTTGAATAACATTTTTAATTACATTCCATTGAAATTCACTTTTAAAACATTTTAATTAAAAATTTTCCTTTTGAACACGAAATGGATGATTTAATGAACTAATGGTGGGTAATCCACTACATGTCATATACAGTAAAAAGAACATTCCGTTAACAATGTTAAATGGTTCGAAAAGTGTCTAGTTTTCAAATAAAAAATAATATTCCTTTGAAAACATTTTTAAAAGGTATAAATGATAAAAATAAATTTTATAAATCATTTTGGAAAGGTTGAACCATTTTTTGGAAACATTTTCTATAATAGGGTTTTTAAAATAAATCACATTCTCCCACTAAATAGATAAAAGGAGTCTGGTTTTCATAAATAGATTATCTAAACCATTTTGAGTAAAAATGAGTTAAAAATGGTTCTATTAGTTGACAAATTTCATGAATATCTATATTGTAATGAAATAAAATTATTTATGAACCAATTATTCATTAATTTCTTATAATGACAATTCCAGTGTAAATAATCCTGAATACAATCTGATTGTTATATAAACCCTCATAAATACCATAATATTAAATTGAAATTCAATAAAATAATTAATCATGTGATTAAAATTAATATATACATAATAAATGATTAAATAAATCAATAGATAGTAAAAATTTATTACACACGTAATTTTAGAATATTAACGATAATGAGGAAGTTATATAACCCAATAAAAAGAATCCAAATTATAATATTCTCAACCACTTGATAAATTTTAAATAAAATAACCATATAAGAAGTAATTGAAATTTTAAATCAAAATAAAATCAATATAAAATAAATCAGGGTATATTATATCAAAATGTCTACAAGATACACCACAAAAATTATGTATGAATTTAATATGATATGTATCTCAATAATGGTAAATGTGATCTGAAAGCCTATAATCTTGAATTTATTATCAGATAAAAGTTATTTATCCTCAAATATAATGGTTATAATAAATATAATAACATATAAAAATCCATAATGTTATTAAATCATGTCATATTTTGAATTTTTATAATATCTTTTTACTACTTTGTCAGTAATCTTTCATTATTTTCACTCTTTCAGTTTTTAATTTCCTTGTTCGTCAGGTATGTTTTAAATTAAATTTTTTTGTTCTGATTAAATAGATCATAAGTTAATTATATCAAAAATTTAAATAATTATCTATATATTATACATATTCAGTATACTAATATATATATAAATCGATAATATTTGTAGATAGAGACCAAAATACACAGTTCATGTATATAGTAGGTCATACGAACACATGAACGCTACGTCCATTTGATTATCACATTTTAAAATAATGGAATTTAAATGATATATATGTATAAAAAAAATATATTATGATATAATTGTGAAATATTTTATAGAGTTTTTTTAAAACCATCTTTAATACACTCCATGTATATCATGAATGATTCATATTTCTTTGAGAATGTGGTAGTACACATATCAACAAATGAAGTTATCATATTCACATAAAATGAGGGGAATAAAGGTATGTGTTATGTCAAAATACAATAAATATTTTTAAAACATAAATATATTATATTAATATGTTGTATATCATTACTCCCATCAATTATAGGTGGTAAATGAAAAACAAACGATGTCATTTTCTGAAGAGGTAGTTCGCGGTACACAAAAACATTTTGTTTGTTTCCCTTTTTATATAAAATTGTGTAGACGTAGGTATAAATATTATCATAACAATATATTAGTATATGTTAGACACATATGAGATTATTTAACAATTATATAAAAATTAATGTAGTGGTGGATAAGTAAATGAAACAGAATAAATCATTGAAGAACGTTACCCCTTATTTGAATAATTCATTTTTTATACAAAAAGAAATAATTGTTTTTCATTATACCCAATGTGATGATAAAATGATTATTTGAGGGAATTTGGGAGATTATTTGGGTATATTTTGGATGAGATAAATGGAATGATATATGTTAATATGTTGGAGGCATTAGTTCTTTTTTCTCGTTAGAGGAGTGGCATTTTTTTAAATTCTTGTAATGGTAATTCCACCCATTTTCCCCTTGTCATTTGGATCCAATAATGGTTAAAATCTTATACAACGAATTTTAGGGTTGAAATATGAATATAAAATGGTTTTAGACACGTTTCAGAGTCATTTTGGGCATTATGATTATAGATTTGTCCTTTATTAAGCTTATTTTTACAATAATCAATGTAATTAATTTTTCTCCCATTCACTAATATATTTGGTAAAAAAATATTTAGATTATTATAAATTATAAATTATTCTGATTATAAATATGGAATCCATTTTTAGATATTCTAATAACCAATGTGTGAGAAATTAATTTAAAATTATTCCCGGAGACAGAACGACAAAGCTGGTTTTTGATGTAAAAATGTTCAAAAGAGTGAAATGTTTTTATATAAAATTTCTATATAAAATTGATTAAAATGGCCCAAATTGTGTTATATAATATATTATTTATCTAACATTTATTTTAAAATGAAAAAAAAATTTACTTTTGAATAAATTTGGGAAAAAAGAATCTTCGAATTATAATTCAGTAATATACACTGTTTGTCAAAAAATGAAACCGCGAAAAAAATAAAAAACAAATTCACTAATTATATAATTATTATGTTCAATTTTCATAAATTAATTTTAATTTGAATTATAAAATATATAATATTTCAAAAAATTAGATTTAAAAAAGGGTCACCATTAAAAGGCGGTAACATTTGTTCTGTAGAAAAAATAAAATTTTAAGTTTAAATATGGATTTATTTTTATCTTATGATTATAAAACCTATTGAATGAATATGAAAAATATTTTACTGAATATTTAAAATATATATTTAATTAATATCATTCAATAATAGTTATTAATATAATTTATTGTGATAAAACACATTTGTAATAAGAAAACAATTTCTTTTACATTCAGTTGGTTCTTATAATTATTTCTATTAAAATGATTGAAAATTAATTCATTTTTTATTTGTGTAAACCAAAATAATTTATAATTTATTTAATAATATTAATAACCTCCAACTTAATGGCTAGTTCATATCCTATTATATTAAATAATACTCAGAATATTCTTTAAAACATGGTCTTCTGTATAATGAAAGCTATCAAAGAAACTCTTTGTTGTGCTTAACGTATAATTACCTAGTATGCTATGAATTAATAGATACAAAATATATTGAATTTATTTTATAGAAATAAATATTCCATATAGTATTGAGAGTTTAAATTACTTTCTATGTATGTTTTTTGGGGTCATACATGCTTGTGAATAAAATGTTACACTTTAATGAATTTTCAGGGTGTTAGAATATGATCAATCATTTATTCTCCATTTGTTGGAAGAGGCATACTAGAAATTGACATAGTGTTATTAGTAAATTTTTTATGTGTATAAGGTAAGGTGATTGATAATTTTATTTCTTAATTGTTGGGAATAAGATATTTACCTATGCGAATATAGTGAAAACTTCATATAATACACCTCTAAAACAACAGTGATTCAAGTGTAATGTGATTGGGAGTTTTTTATCCAACTCTAAAATGCGAAGGTTAATAATGATGATCGATGTCAGAAACCTCTTTTGTTGTGGAATAATTGTATCACCCATGTGATAAATATTTCTGATGAGGTGTTCATTAATGATGGGTCTATAGGTGCATAGGCCATATAATCTAAGAACTTATAATGTCTTATTCGACACTAGATGTTCACATTAAATCAAATGTAATGAAAATTTAAGGTTATCATGATTCCACCCAAATGATTAGATATGGAATTAATTATAAAAACCCATAATGCTACTTTGATATAATATCAAGTCTTTGATTCATCTCTAGTTGACCTTGGTGGGAATGTGTTTCCTGAAAATCTTTTCATTATTCATCTGGTTGAATTTGATGTCATATTTGGAATGGATTGAATTTCTTCACATAAATCCCTCATAAATTATTGAGGATGGGAAGCGAAATTTCACATTCCAAACCAACATATGCTATTTTATCAATGTAATGATAAGTACATACTTAATAGAAAGATAACATCCATTTTATTGGTCTTAATTCTAATTTAGGATGGGTTTTATCTGATATAGTAAGGGAGTAACTCAATATCGATTATATGCATATTTTTTGGAATTTTATTGATTCTTTTATAGACCAGTTTCGTATAATTCCACAAAAACGTGAATTTGAGTTATCAATAGAACATATAGATCCTTCCAAACAAATTTTATTGGATCCCTATAAAATGTTTCTAAATTAGTTTCATGAATTGAATTAGAAACACCAAGTAAAAACTGATAAGAAATTAATTCAGGGATGTGTGCCACCTTAGAGTGCAGCTTTTATTTTCTTTAAAACAATGTTGTGCTCAAATTAAACTCTTTATTGATTATCAGAAGCCGAAAAAGGTCACAATTAATAACATTTACCAACATCCCAATATAGATGACTTTTTGATCAACAGTGTGGTTCACAAAAATTTTCACTGATTAACCATCATGTAGGATATCATTAATTTAGGATAAAAATGGGGATATAATGATGAAATCATTTCGTACAAGGAATATACACTATTAATATATATTGATTCATTTCGATCTAACTAATTCCCCTATTATATTTATGGATTTAATTAATAGTGTCTTTAGAGATTAACTTCATCATTTTTTGGTGCTCTTTAAAAAATATATTATTATTTATTGAAATAGAAAGGAAGATAATTAGGACCAATTTATAAATGTACTAATGACCCTAAAAATTAAACAATGTGATCAATTTACAATGTTTTAATATTGGACAGAAATGGTTTCATTTTTGGGTCACATAATCTCAAGAGAGGGTATATCAGTCGATCCATCAAATACAGAGGCCAATGAATTTTGGTACAAACAAACCATGGTGACTTAGATCTATAGATTTATTAGTTTTTATTGATATTATATAGTGTTTTTGGAAATTTATCTTGAATATATAATCTTGTATATATGTTATCTTGAAAGGGATCAATGATTCTCGATATAGATGAATGTGAGTTAAATTTCAAGGACCTAAAGATACGTTGATTAAGATCTCATGAGTATACATTACCCTATAGTGGAGAAGGTTTAAAAATCTACAGTGAAGCATACAATAAGGTTTTTTGTGTTTTTTATTTATAATAAAATGGTTATAGCCTATTTATCATGAATATTATTGATTCATGATTAAAATTTACCAACTCATGATTTTGAGTTTACTATGGTAAATTTTGAATTAATGATATATATGCATTATATTTACAGAGAAAAATGTTATATATATACTTATTATAAATTTCTGAAGTATACATTCACATAGAATGATTTTAATATTTTATAGAGAATATACTTAGCGCTGAAAATGTATTATGACCTATTAATACATTACCACACTAGAAATGAAAACATGGTGGATAATGCATTGATTTGAAATGACAATGCTAGGTTAACCATGATAATAATGAAAAATATGAAGTATTTATAGATTTATAGTATATGGATATAGAAATCATAAAGAATGTGAAAATATTTTTCATTATCAATTGAATGTTTAAACATCTATAGATGTGAAATTTGTAGTGGAATTAAAATAAAATGTATAGTTATAAAATAAGGTTAGAAATGTGAGGGGATGTTGGATCCATTACCTATACCATAATGAAAATGTGATAATATTACTATAGATTTTGTCACTCAACTACCCATGACATCTACAAAGCATATTGCTACATGGTTGGAATTCAATCACCTTACTAAGTCATCATAATTCATTACTATCAATGAATACATCATTTTTGGATAATATTTAATGGATATATGTTAATGATGGGGTAAGAATGCATGGAGTACCACATGTCTTTTTATCTGATCATCATATGAGCTTTATCTCAATGTTCTTGAGAAGTCATCAGCAAGAAAATGATATAAAATTTAGTGTTAACAATGCGTATCATCCTCAAATAGATGGTTAGTCTGAATGAACAATTAATACCATAGAGGAAATATTGAGATATTATCTTTGAATTCCATATGTGGTAGGGATTAACACCTTATCGTGGTTGAGTTATCCTAGAACTCTATTTTCTATCAAGGATTTATATGGATCCTTATGAATACATTAATATAATAAAATGTAGATCTACAAAGTACAGGTATTAGGCAGGATAAATAATTCTTTGGAAATAGATATAACTAAATAAATATATAAGAAGGTTAGACCAATTCTGTAGCATATCAACATAGCTCGATGTCAGTAGAAACGAAGTGATAATAATCGTTCACAACAACTAGAATTTCAAGTAGGTGAAAAGTTAAATATAATAATTTCTTTATTGAATAAAGATGTGATATTTTTGAAGGAATTTAATCTAATCCGTTTGCATATTTTTCCCTTTAATATTCTTAATTTTATCAATATAGTAACCTATCGGTTGATGTTTCCACCAGTCATATCTAATGTCTAAAATGTATTTCACGTATCTATCCGCTGAAATTATATACCAAAAGCTTCACATATAATGAATTAAGAACTCATACCATTGGTGAAATATTATTTATACTTGGAATTACTTATAGATATTCTGTAACATATAGAGAATGTTATAAAAAACTCAACCATGCACCCAAAAAATGTTTTTTTGGCGACACACAATTTATAGGATGATATGTCAAAACATTATCATATGATGAGAATAATTTATATTTTTTTTATCTATTGGAGTGATTCATTTCATGTGGTAAATTCATTTTATAGGACATATAATGTTACACCTGAGTTTTTATGATGTTATTTTCAATAAATTAAATTTAATTTACTCATTTTATTATACACAATACCATGTTAATCTTTCACTACATGCAACACCATATTAACATGTGTCCCATGTCACTATGAGTTATTAGAAATAATGAGATGTTATTAACATATTTATAATTAATCACTACAATTTAAATATTATTTATAGTTAATTTACGTAAATAAACATATATATGTTTAAATAAATAATTTTTGGTAATTTATTTATATGCTATAAAAGTGATATTTTATTCATAATTTATTTTTATGTGTTAATCTAGTCAATAAAAAAATGAAAAATTTGAAAATTTAATTTTATAAAATGAAAACAATTTATAAATTAATAATGTAAAAAAAATTACGGTTAATTGCTTAGATATTTATGAAATGTATCATCTTTTGATGATTGCTAAAAATTGCAAGATTTTAATTCCAAACAATCTCTTCATATTGGTGATATATATTGTTATATCATATTTCAAATTAGTTTAATCATACAATTATTCCAGATTTAAATATATTATTCTAAATTAATTCGTTGAAATTAGTTTCATATAGAAATTTTATGTATAAAATTTTATATTTTTGAACATTTTTTAAAATCATGCCTTCTGCAAATGTCTGTGAGATTAATATTAAATTAATTTTTTCCACTTATGAGGACTGAATGTTGAAAAAATTATTCAATATTTATAATAAATATATTTTATAATTTCTTATAATAAAAAAATAATTTGTTTTGAATGTTTTTAGTTTAAAAAATTTAAATTAATTATAGAGAATAAGGTAAAAACAAGATTACTAGTTTTCAATAATTGAAAACAAAGTGTAAAAATGAACCTAATCATGTCCACAAACTATTTTTTGGCCATATTAAGACCAAATTGCTCATATTTTTCAGATTTTACCATTATTTGATCCACTTTTCATCAATGATACCTGGATGGAAAATATTTTAAAAAATATTGCAAGTGTGCCACTCACGTCCCTTACAAAAGTACACCCCTATACACCTTTCTTCATTCCATAAAAAAGAAGATTGAAAATTCCGTTGGAAATTCAAATATACTCTTTCTTAATCCCATAATATAATCCTCAAAATGGATATAAATCCATCCAAGGAAGAATTATTTTGAAAACCAAAAGTATATACCAAAGGAAGAGGTAATGATAATCAAAGAATGATTTTATTTTATTTTTTCTTCAATCACCTTAATTTATTTTTATATCACGATTATATATAATATTAATAATAATAAATGTAATTTTATATTTTTATTTGATGGGTATTAACTATATCCACACATTATTTCGTCAATTGTGTTATAAATTATCATTTGTGTGTACGGCAGACTACCGCCTCTGAAACAAATGTCGATCATTTATCCATTAAAACCTATGAAGGATGAGAATAATGATGGAAATACTATTTATATATTATATTTATGGTTTATTTATTCTTATTTAATTATTATATAACACATACCATCATGATTTATAGTTTTTTCACATATTATAATGTTATTCATGTGTTTGGCGAACTATTGCCTTGCGAAACAATGTGATTTTTTCACTTTTTAAATGGAATGTATTATGAATTGATTTCACATACATATTTCATATATATTAAATTTAAATGATACTATAATTAAAATATTTATATATATATTTCATTTACATTTAATTAAGTCAATAAGATGAGAAAATGGAATTAACGATCACCCGTACATATGGCGCACCATCTCCTTGAATAATTCATTTCATTTCCCATCACAAAAATTTTATTGATTTTTATTATTACATATATACTAAATATATATCATAAATATATAATGTTTTATATTATATTTATTATGAGATCATTATATATGTTTGAGGACCAAAATAATAAGTCAAAACATATATGAAAAAATGACGGTTATTACCCAAAACATAACATTAACATGGAATAGTTATAAATATGGTAATAAAATTTTATAATACAATCATATACATCATTGTAAATATGAATATAGTTTTTTGATTTTTATATAATAAACATATATTTGTTATACAAAAGGTTTTAATGAGTGTGATGAAAGTTAAGACATAAGGTAAATGATTTTTTGGAAATTTTTTATTCATTGAGATGTAGATTATGTTATGCACCAAAATCTTTTAATTAGGTGTATATAAATCTATTTAAAATTTTATATCAAAAATTTAATCATCCAAATTATATTTTATGTTTTTTTATATGTTATTAATCCATTATTCTTATCAATTAACATTTCAAATGTTGTATAGATTTTATGTATAATCTCATTGTCTATTAGGATAGTTTATGATTATGACTCCAGCGTATAAATATCATAACCTAAAACTAAATAATTCACAATATATTTATTATAATCTGGTCATTAATTATATATTTATGAAATGTTAACTTTTCAACTAATTGGTTCATAAAATAAATAAGAAATGTTTTTTATGAAAATATGATTATATTTCTCTTTTTGGTCAGAATTCCATTTTCCTTTAAAACATGATTTATAAAAAGGTTTTATAAAAGGTTTTATTAACCTATTATTATTCTAAGATGAAATTTTTACAGAGGATTTATTTTTTTACAAAAAAATTAAAATATTGTTTCTTTTATTTTCCACGACAATTCCAATTTGCCTTTTACTAAAAATGTAAAAGGATCCTTCGTTTTAATTCGTACTACAGGAAAAAAATATTCATAATTCCTAACAAAACACTTATTTTATGATTCAATTATATGTTTCAAATTTATTTTCAAAGGATAATGGTTATCCAAAAAAATTATCTATAAAGGATATTTTTCTCAATAAATGTTTTCAATGGTCTTTCAAAATTATTTTCCTAATATGATTATATATATTGGTGTTAAATATTCTTTATTGGGGATATGATCTAAGATTATCATTCATATAATTTCTTTTAATGGTATATGTTTTCATGGCATGATGTTTATGAAACATGTTTCTATTCTATGGGTTATACCAAGGTAAAATGATTATGAATACCACTTTATTTCAGTGGAAATGCTTTGATTTAACATTAATGAAACTAGTCTCCTTTCAATAGGTTATGATATGGTAAAATGATTATTATTACTCTTTCATTTCATTGGTTATGATATGATTATTTTTTGTGATATTTGGGAACACATAAGTTTGACTTAATTATGTGATAGGATGGACCTACATCTACGAAAAATTATTTGGGTAATTATTTATATTTAATGAGATTTAAAAAAATTGAACATGGTTGAACTAATTTCAGTAATATCGGACTATAATGGTAATTGAACCATGTTCAGTAATATAGGGATGGAATGGGGAGTGAACTCTATTTATTAAAATAATTGGTCTACTATAATTTTTTTTGTATCATTCCATTACTAATATGAAAATTATTTTCTATACTTATGTTTATGACAAACATTCCATGCCGTATGCTCTCAAGGATCTTATTCATTGATTCCCTCAAGATTTATAACTTTTTCACTACAAATATTTATTCCATTAAATATTATTTTGATATTTGATATGTATGTAATGGTTTTAAAATTTTATTCCCAATTTACAATTCCATTATTTTAATGTTATGAATATTTAACTCTCTTTTTTTACCTTACCGATCATATGACATCCCCCTTTATTATGTTTTATTTACCCAATTTAGGATGTTTTTTATTATGTATGATACATTTAGTAAGGGTTATAATTTTTAATAACATAGTGGGATAGTGAGTATCTCACTTATCAAAAAATATTCTATATCCAAGATAACAATAGGATTAAACTATTATAAGTCTTGATTGTTTATTTCTGAAATCGAATAAATATTTCGCAATAATGATGTTATGTCAAAGTTTCAAAATCATTGCTCATTATAATTAATATAAAAATATATGGTTTAAAAGGATCTAAAACCTTTTATATAATAAATATTTTGGTTCCATCTAATGTTAAATTTATCATATTCTACTTTACATCATTTTACAGCCCTCTTTTCAAGAAAATTGACCTGCTAATATTTAATATCATTGAAAAATTACATGTGTGGCATTTACCATAATTATAAAAGAGATCTTCATCTTCTCACATCTTCACAACTCGTAAGCCATTTAGTTGGACAAAACCCTATAAAAATATCTACAATATCCTTAAATATCTTCGGGAGGTTATTATGATAAAAAATACAAACCATTGTATCCATTAAAATATATATAAAAAGGTTTTCTCTAAAAAATGCGTTCTTGTTAACTAATATCATTATTTTTAACTAATTTTTACCACTATCAATTCAATATAAACAATTAAAATGTAATAACTAATGTATAAAAAATATACAATTATATTTTTATATTTAAAGAATATAATTTACCCATATCTTACCCCAAAAAACAGAATGTGAAAGTATCTCCAATTCAAAAATGATGACTACACCCACTATAGAGCGCCACAATTCATTTTCCACAACCATATTTCATGGATAGTTATTATGATGGTTTAAATGTTTATATATATGATTTGTTAAATTTATATAATGAGTTAATTATAGTATCATATCTACCTTGATAAATCCTAATAAATTGGAATATGATAATGCCATTCATACATATGTGTGGACTACCACCTCCATGTAGTGATGATATCCTTTTTTTATTTATGAATTAAATCGATGGTAATAAGGATATCATCAATGAAAATATATTATATATGTGATAAAATAATGGCTCTAAAAATATAAATTATTATTTACAATTCATTCACTATGTCTTTTGACAAGTGATATTATCATTCATGAGTACGTATGACCTAACATCTACATGAATAATAGTACTATTTTCTATCTCTATATTTCAGGAATGATAAAAATCATATTTATAATTAGAAAATTAGTTATTTATATCATTATTAAAATGTAATAGAAAAGTTATCCATTATCAAGGTGCATATACTGAAACCACAAAACTGAATCAGAGATGATAAATGAAGTAGTTTTCACATAGAAACAATAATTTAAATAATGAATTAAAAAAATAGTTAATTATATTTCATACGTGGATAATATATCATATAATATGTATGTATAATGTTCTAATACATAATTATAATATATTTAAAATTTTTTATATAAGAGGAAATGATAACATGAAAATCAATTCAAACGTTATGAAGGGTTTTTTTCACTATGTATTAAAAAAGTTTTGGGAAAAGTGATTTCTTATAAATAACCATACAAGATTGAAAATTTTCATTTAATGTTATTCAAAATAATTATATAGACCTTAAAATTTTATTTCATAATTATTTAATTATTATTTTTTCATATGAATCCTACCATCGAGGATTTATTCCAATAATATTTAACCTATTGGTTGGTACACCCAAAAAACCCATTTAATCGTGAGACCTACTAATACATCAATCAGATATCATAACATGACCATAATTCAAAAAAAATTACAATGCATTCCCCTTATATATATTGATCAATTAAATTCATAAATGATTTTAATTTTTAATACACTTAATTATGGAATAAGGAATATAGAATAAAAATATTCTCCCAGTTAAACAAATAATTTTTTAATATAAATTACCATAAGGTAAATTTATTTATGGGTTAGGAAATGACCATATAGACACACCAAAATATTATGCATAATAAATATAAATTTAATTTCCAATTAATAAATAATTTTAATGGTTTCAAAATGAATATAATGAAAAAAAATGGATAAGATATTACCATCATTTCTTAAAAAATATCGTTTTTCAAATAAAATCATGTAATGCTGAAAAATAAAGAAAATATATGTGAAATATTTAAATAATAATTCATTAAATATTTTATTAGTAAAATAATTAACAATATATAGACTAATCTGTATTTATCCTAAAACATTAATGGCTTTAGGGACATCTATTAAAACCATATACAAAAAATGTGTTATATGTTTTGTTACGAATGTCAAAAAAACATTCAGAGAACATTATAATGATTTATATAAAACTATTAAAAAATCATGGACAACTAAAATGTCCATATAAAATCATTAGAGTATATATTATTATTTAATTTTTTTTAGAAAAATATGTATATTGAAGAAAAATATATCTGATTAAAAGATAAATGAAATCACATTTTCTTTAGAAATTTCATTTCTTTATTATTCTTCCAAATAGAGGGAAATTTGGGAAATAATAAAAAAATCATATATTACAAGGCGATAAGATAATATATGTATTTTATGATGGATGGATTAAAATATTTCATCAATGAAAATTAGATAAATATCAAAAATTATGTGGTCATAAAACATATCCTTACTGCTTTTATAACATTTTAATTATAACATTATGAATGAAAAATAAATAATTCAATCATTAATAATTATGAAAGAAAATTTATTCATTTAAAAAATATCATGGTGGATTTATATACACCACATAAAATTAAATAGGTTCATAATATCAAATATTATTAAAGGGAACTAAAATTGAGACAAAATACCTTATAATGATTATAATGTTGGTGTGGGAATTAATAAATGGAGTTACTATTTGAAATAAATGGTTATCCTAAAAAATGATGAAATAAAACATAATAAAATAAATTTAAATTAAAACATAATCATTATATAATATAATAAATGAATAAGTTATATAACCTAAATAATGAATATTGTGTCATGAAACTCTTACCACTTGGAAAAAATCAATTCAAATATCATAGGATGAAATAATTGACATTAAAACAAAAAATACATTGAATTAAGAAAGATGTAAGATATAACATGTGAAATGGAAAATATTGACACTATAAAGTAAACCAAGTTCATAACATTATATTATGCCTTAATGAAAGGAAATTGAGTTGAAATCAATAAATCTTCAGGTCCAAATGGACAAGTATGTTCCTAATAATCTTTAGTAAAAACAAATATTAATTATATATTTTCTTATGATCCTTATTTCATTCAATTATTTTTTATACTTTATATTTTATGATGTTATATTTATAATGTTAATAAATTAAGTTCATATTAGTTAGGATCATATATACAAAATTAACTCATTAGGTATACTATGGTAAAAGTGTTCATTATTTCATATTCTATTGAAAAATAAAAATGACAAAATTATTATTCTAATACATAGATTATAATTCTTATAAATTTAATAAATATGGTTATGAAAAATGTACTATGATTTAATCTTATAAACAATAGATTATATGTACTCTTGATTAAAATCTCCATTTTTCAATGATCATGATGGAATGATTGCATGTTTTTTTAAGATCTTGTCATTTTCCAAGAACATATCAATCTTATTTTGTATTTAATAATTTAATTAGATTGTGCATTCATAAAAAAAGTATACTGATTGAATAAACACAGTATTGGGTTTAATAGAAACATGAGAAAGACCAAAGGGAATCCACAAAGAGAGATTGGTTTGAGAAAATGAATTACTCTTTGTTGATGTATGATTGTTTGAATTAATTTAGTCTTGGTGTAAATGGGTTAAGGGTTTCATTGGTTATGGGTGAGTTTAGATTCATTAAAATATGTGTATGTTATTTAAAATCTAAAATTGGATTGAAAATATAATGAAGGAAATTTACATGCCATGTAAAGGGATTATATGTCGTGTAATTATTCCAGGGTTTTAATAAAATAAATTAGTGATATTGTGTTTTTTTGTACTTTATAAAAAAATTACATCACATGTAATGATATTTGATTCCATTTATATTTCTGAACTAATATTTTAATCATTTTGTGAGGATTAATTTCCATTTTTTTAGATTTGCAGAACCTCTTCTCCTAACCCTACAGCTTTCTCTATGCAATTTTGGGTTGCCACCATATATTTCAGATTTCTTGTTTATGTTAGAAATCTCATGTAATTATTTTTTTATGTTTATTTATATTCTTTGTTCATCTCTTATTGTTTCACTAAAGTAATTTGATGTATTGTGTTGTCGGTTTTGATCATAATCTATTTTGATCTTGGAATATCTTTTCAATTATCCACACCTTTTTTCCTCATGGGTGTTGGCTGCTGAATGAATTGTTGGATCATTAGTTAAATATAGGGTCTATAAATAAAAACCCTAAGTTTTTATTATTTCAATTTTTATTCAATATTATGATTTCTACATCATTGTGTGCAACCAAATTAAATAATTAAACATATGGAATTATTCCATGAAGTTTCTAGGGTTCAATTTGATTTTGAACTACCTTATGACTGCCCATGGTTGAGTTAAACATGATTTTACTTTAATTGGAATGTAGATTAATGTATTTTTAGCATGACATGTGTGGTTGGGTGATTAATTATTGTATAATACTTCAATTGTGTCTTATATCATATTGATTTAATTTTTAGTCTATTGCGAACTAATTTTCAAGTGAAATATGAATGAGGAATGGTAATTCACATAAATAACCATTGTGAATTTTAATGTGACATTTTGTTATCCATGCTATATGTAATGGCTTATGATCCATGCTGTAAAGTTTATCTATCGGGATCGGCCCTAGAAAATTCTCAATTATATGATGTAATGCTAATATTGGGTGGGATCGGTCATGTCTCATGATCTAATGCTTATAGAGAGTCATCTATTGCATGTCCCATGATGTTATTCTTATAGGGATTTCTCTTGGATGCTATAATTATTTTAGGTATTTAAACCAGATTATTGTGACAATACTATGGTAATATAGTTATGGATGGAATGGTCACAAGACCTACATAGAGATATTCCATCATAGAATCAAGGTAAATTGTCCTTCTATTTTATTAATTAGTAAATTTATTAATACACATGGTTATATTATTATTACATAGACTTATTATCTTTATGGTTTTTTTATAAATTATTATATCAACCATATTAGTCATAATCACACCCTTTCTAAGCCTCCATTTGGTACTTGGGTAGTTTTTGTGGATGTGGGATTGGACCAGGGAAATGGGTCATGCTATCGATTTCTTGATTGTGGATGGGATAAAGTTTGGAGGTTAGAATGAAATTGGGTTCTAGACAAGAAACTTTGAGTTTTTTTATGCTAGTTTTACTTGTAATATTTTATCCTGGAATATAGTTATATTCAATCATGTCATTACATTCATCCATTATTATTTATTAGATTTTCTAGTTGAATTTAATTATTGTTTTCTTCTATGTCCTTAATTTTTTTTATTTTTTTTATAATTTTTTTTACTATTATGACACTTCATACCAAGGGGTATAGACTCTCAACTATACATTTCAAAGCCCGTGTTCTTGTTAGTAGCCTCGGTTATACTGGGATGCATTCTTGAGGTATCATAACCAACCCTTTCTTGCCATGAGATAGAGTTCATCATTGTTTCTCATTACAATGTGGAATCAAAATAAAATGTTTTTGGTTTAATACATTACTATTTTGGAAACGTATAATAGAGATTAGGATCTATCAAGAACTATTACTGATCAAGGTCATGGGAGCAGCTAAACAATGTTTGGGGAGAAATATCAGTTCCCATGGATGGTAATGTTGTTAGGTGTTGTGATTATTGTAGTTGATGTTATTTCACCTCTTAATACTGACATGTTGTCTTTGTTTATTATTTTATGATGTAACTAATTCTTTAGATTTTTAATTTTGTACTTATATAGAATATTATGAGGATACATGAATCATAAATGTAACATTGGGATATATTGACATGTATTTTTCATGATAGGGGTATATCTATTATTTCATATGACATATACATGCTCATATAATGGTTCTATGAGATGTTTGTTTCACTAAATAAAGGAATTTATTTATTGTGACACACTAAATTAATTATAACCCATATCTAAAGAGACTAATAGTTGGTTGTTCTCTATTAAAACCAGATTTTAGGTTGCCCATTTAGCTGAACAGTTCTCTAAGGTGTGTTTTTATCTTGTAGAGAAAACACATCATTTTTATCTTTGAACCGAGTATTAGGATAATGGAAATAATAATCCTCGTAACACATCTAAACAGGAGATTCTTGTAATTCATGAGGATCAGATGGAAGTTCATCTTTGTGATATCTTTATAGCAGTCATGCAATCCTTGTAAAGGGATATATTTTGTACCTTTCCATCAATGTCTTGGTTAGGAAGATAGTTTTAGAGGTAGGGTTTTCCTTTGTTTACTGTAGAATTTGGACCCAAGAAATCCATGCTCTGGATTGAGTCTTTATATAAAATATTCAAACATCTCCAGCCACCCATGGATAGGAGCTAGAACTTCAAATCATATGTGGAATATTTTGGGGGAAGTTGGGTAGCCGGATAAACTATCTTGGAAGGAATTTGGGGAGACTTTACAAAGTGATTTTTATCCCAAGACCTCGAGATATGAAAAATCATGTGAGTTCATTCACCTGATGTGGGATGGTTTGTCATTGTTGGACTACGGTGGATGCTTTATTGACCTACAATGCTTTTCCCCATCTTTGTAAGCTGATGAGATCTCCAAGATGAGTTTCTATGATTTTCCTAATTAGATATTAGGTATCATGTCAACATTTTTTGTTTAATCGTCTTTGAAAATGTGATGGACCATACACTCATCACAGAATAAAACATGAGAGTGGCTCCAAACAGCATCCACGATGTTTCAGAAGTATCGGATGGGTGTTCTTATTTGAGTGTTAATAAAACAACATCATCATTGTTTCCTCTAATGATGTAATAGGAATAGTAGTCAAGTATGTGGATAACCATATAAATATCATGTATTTATCTAAATTTATTTTATGGAATGTTTTGATAAAAGTTCCCATAGTGTTCTTACCCCGCGCTAATGGGTTATATCTATTGTAGATTGGGTCATCTTATGAGGTTATGTGAAAATATTCTTCCACAAACCAGAGAAAATGGATTAGGACAGAAAAAAAATTTTGGGAGGGGCCTTTACTACCCCTTAGTAGGATGGTAGCAGGTGTTCCATAGGCTGTTCTGAATAAAGAAAGGGATGAGTTACGCATTACATGGGAAACAATACCATTAAAGGGATGTGTCTATGGGTAGTCAGACTAGAGCACGTGGAATAGGGTATCATAAGTTTAATTTTTTGAAGACTACTCCAAATAACATGGTTGTAGAACCTTGTTCCATTAGAGGTCTGATTCATGTAAAATATACCTTAGGTTTTGTTTTTTTATGTAGATGATTCTGATTCTTTTATGTATTCTCTTTTCTCAAATGTTTTGGGAGTATATGTGGAAATTTTATATGGTTTTTGAACCACTTACATACTCATTGGGAATTCTGTCAGAGAATATAAAAAAATTCATGGTTTTTTATATAGATATTAGTGGTACCACTTATTTTAGAAATCATTTGTGTATAAATTGACTGGATTTGAATTGATTCTTATTATGTATTGGTTATCTATATACTGGAATCTTATCGACTTTTATACAAGGATATTTAATTTAATATCTTAATAAAGAAGTATATTTTCTCAGCCACATGTGTGGGATCTTCAGGATGATCATACATGGCCAATTTAGTGTAGAATATATTGTGCCATATGTCATATCACTATTCTTTCTCTAGATAATGGTAGAATGTAGCATGATTATATTTTCATCGTTAGACCATTTTCAGTATGTTTTTTTAAAATGAGTTATATGGCCTACATACTACATAATAGATCGATTTCGTGGTTTAGTTAGTGCTGAGAGAAGAGATGGTTTATATCGTGCATTACAAAATGAAAATAGAAGAGCTTCAAGAGTAGAAAGTTAAATTTGTAGATCTATAATATAAAAGATACATATAGAATATTACATATATGTAGCGAGTTGTAGCTCTATTTTCTAAAAAGTATGATAGACCTTTTTTCTAATATGGGGATTTTCCGAGGTTGAACTAGATGTCAGTCATGAACTGGTATCATCTTCCATGAATTGATGTTATTTTCAATCCATTGATAGGTGAATAAATCTTATCTAATGTTTAATTGAGTTCAGTATATCATCCTTTGAGGGTGATACTATATTACATACCTCATAATTCTTATAAGAAAATCTATGACATGTATGAATTAGAAGTTATATCGTTTGGGTTGACAAATGCTTGTGTGGTATTCATATCCATAAAGAATAGTGTTCTTCGTCCATTTAAGGATTAGTTTCTGGTCATTTAAATCAATAATATCTTAGTTTACTTACATTCATTAGAAGATCATTCTCATGATATTGATAGCATTTAGAGTATATTGAAATAGCTTCATATTTACAACAATATAATGAAATACTGTTTCGAGATTAATGAAGTGCACTTTTTGGGTCGTGCAATCATTCATCCAGGAGTGTAAGTGGACATAGATAACCTTTCTGCCATTAAATCTTACGAACATTAAAAGAAAGTATTTAAAATTCAGATATATCTAGGTTTAATTGGTTAATACCGGTATTTTATTCATGTTTTCTCCAGTTTTGAAGCACAATTTTTTGGATGACCATGAAATGAGTGAATTTTATTTGGTATAATTCTTGAATATGATATTTTCTAGATTTTAATAGAAGGATTACATCAACAGATATACTCAATTTAGCAGTGTAGGGTAAATTATATAGCTTCTCTTAGGGTGCATTAGGAGTCCGGCTCACATAAATTCTAATGTAAGAGGATTTAGTGATTTCTTATGTCTCTGAGAAGCTTTGACCACATGAGAGTAATTACCCAAATCATGATCTATAGATATAGACATTGGTACATTCCCTATGATTTTGGAGACATTTTCACATATTTGAGTATCTTTTGGTATACACTAATAACTAGATCCTTAAGTATATTTTTTCTCATCAAGACATGGACCTATGGTATTGGAGGTGGGTCATGTACGTCTATTATGTTGACATAGTTTTAGATTATAAAACAGGCAAGGGAAACATCTTTTTTTATCCCCTTGAGCTAAAATATACATATGGAGGTAGTACAAGAGTCGTTTGGTGATTGGTGTAATTTTTACTCTTTTCATATGAGCATCTAGATGTTTAGGAATCGTAGGGATGAATAGATTTGTCATCATAATCTATTATAACCAGGATTTTGGAACAGCTTAATATTGAGTAGTTGTATTCTCATGATTTTTATATTCAAAGACACAAATTATATAGTAGAGAGGCTCCATCATGATGGTTTCTCATCTGTGATAATTCTCTTCATTTCTATGGCCAATTATGGGTTTCAAACGTTATGGAAAGATTAGATGATGAGAGATTTTTTCTCATCTACGTGGGATATACATATAGGTTTGAAAAAGAATAATCATGACCTCTATAGATAGTATAGGTGTTTCAGAATGAAGAATGATATTGAATTCTTCGATACTATATCATCACTTGTTAGGAGGTGTAATATGAGAATCACAAGATAGCTTCAATTTTTTTCCCCTTTACCCAATCATAAGTTGTAAATAGATTTCGTAATGAAGGATTTTGTGACTCTAATACACAATTATAACTATAAGAATAATGTTGTATGGGGTTTTTTGGATCAACTCACTATGGTAGCCCATATTATACATATTAGGGGAACCTTCACAATTGATGATATATGATATAATTAAATGGGTGATGTGGTTTGTCTGCTCGGTGTTCCAAGGAGTATTGTTTCAGACAGAGATCCTCATTACATATCTTGTTTTTGGATGGTTAATCTGAAATACCTAGGATCCGATGTTATTTTGTGAAAAATCTGTCATCCAAAGACTGATGCCCAATCTGGTCTGAAAATTTGGGTTTTAGAGGATATGTTACGAGCCTTTTTCCATTTTAATAGTTCATGGGAGGAATATGAGGAACACATTGAGTTTTTATATAATAATTTCATCCAGACAGCAATATAAATGGAATATTTTGTGGATTTATATGGATTTTCATGTATTTTGCATCTTTTTTTGCGAGAGGAAGGAGAGTCGGAACATGTTGTGCCTAGTCTCATGCAAGATACATCTTTGCATGTTCATTTGATCAAACAATGGTTGGTGACTACACTGAGCATGCATAAATAATATACTGAACATCTATTATGACCTATGTACTTTGAGTTTAGTCATTATTTTTTCGTTTTTTAGTCACATAGGTTTACGAGATTCCATATTAGTAAATAGAAAAAGCTCGCACCCATGTTTTTCAGGCTTTTTGAAATTGTGACATGAGTTAGTCCAGTGACATACCACTTTTCCCATCCACATAACTATATTTCAATGAATGATGTCTTCCTCATGTCACAACTACATATATATAAAACACAACCTTTCCATTTGATTGATTGTATAATGCAATCATCATTTTATTGATTCATCATTTGAGGAGAATCCAATACGTGTTTTGGATCATAGTGAAAAATAACATCAGGTTAGGACTATACCATTTGTTTAGGTGTAGTCACAGTATGGGAGTGCTTATGATGAGACTTATGAAACAGAATCTGGTACATTAACAACATGGTCAAACATGTTATCTAAGACATCAGAAAGATTCATGGAGCATCTCGGTGATGAGCTGTTATAATGTGGGGTGGTTGTAAGATCTTGAATTTTTTAGGTATGTCTTTATCGGAGTTTTTCATTAACATTTAATTGGTTATGTTTTCTTAATAAAATTATATCATTTGAAAAAACATAGTATTGGTTTATAAGTAATCTTTATAAGGATTGTACTGTATATTCAATGGAATATTTTTTGAATAAAATGAATTAATGTTTCATGATGTATGCCTATTCGAATTAATATATTCCAGGTATAAATGGGTTAAGTGTTTCATGGGTTTATGGTGATTTTAGAATCATTAAAATAGTCTTAGTTATTCTAAAAGAAAAAATAGTTAATTTCAATTATAGTATATTTAAAAGTCATATAATGTGATTAATCATCATGTAATTGTTCAAAATTTTTAATAAAATAAATATGCGGTGTTTATTCTTTTATAATATTTTATTAAAAATATTTACATGACTTGTATTGAAATTAAATTCATTAAAAATGCCTGACCTGCTATTTTAAATTTTATGTGAAGCTGAATTATCATTTTTCAGCTACGAATCATCTTCTATAAAACCTAGGACTTCCTCTAGAAAACTTATAGTTCCAAACATCACTTTTTAATGTCACGTTTGGGTGAAAAATCAATGCTAAGTATTTTTGTTTCGATTTATTCTTTTTATCCCTTCCTTTCCAATAATTAAGATGAAATAAGTTGACTGATTATGTTTTTGGTTTTGATCCTGATTAGTTTTCATTTCAAAACATCATTTAAATCATTCACACATTCTTCTTTGGGGGTTTTTTAATTTTAAGAATTGTTATAATTTATGTTAAAGCTATGGGGACTAAATCTTGACCCTGTAAATTGATCATTACCAATTTTGTTAAATATTTTTTTTCTCAATCATTGTGTGTTCTCATGTTACTTAAATAAACAAATGGAATTATTCAGTAATGTTACATGGGTTCATTTGTAATTTTAACTAACTTATGGCTACCCAGTGGGTGAGTGAACCATTATTGTAATCAAATTGGAAAACGACTTAAAGTATGTTTAGCAGAATATGTGATCTATGGTGATTTCTTATTATATAATCCTTCAATTGTGTAATATATCATATTGATATATTTTTTAATCAATTTGGAATTAAATTTAAAGTCTTATACAAATTATTTTTTGTAATTCACATTTTTAATCATTTGTAATTGTGAAGTTATTTTGTGATATCCATGTTGTATGATAGGTACTGAGAAGGCTCAGTGAAGTCTCATGTTTTAATGAATTTATAGATTGGTATATGCCTAGCACCTTACTGTAATTCTTAAAGGCAATTCTCTAGGATTGTGTAATGCATATAGGGATTTGAACCAGATAATTAATTCTCGGCTATTGTTATATAGTTTTTGCAGGCATGGTCATAAGTCATGCTCAAAGATATTCCAGCATAGAGATGAAGTAGGATATTTTTTTAATAATTTTTAAATTAATTAATAGATAAGGTTATTATTAAATTTCATAAAAATATTATCATACTTGTTCTTTATACATAATGATTTTGAACTACTAAGTTATAAACAAAACAAATTCAGGTCGTTGTTTAGTACTCAAGATGATATCTTGGATGAAGGTTTGGAAAAGGGAAAACGACCTTGTTGTGGATTTCATGAATGTGGATGGGATATAATTTGGATAGGGGATCGATGTGGGGTTTGAGACAAGGGACATTGTGTATTTTATTTGAGTAACCTATTCGTTACTTATAATGTATTACCATGACATTTAGTTACATTCCAGCATGCCAAATCATTATTCCTTTTATTATTTATTGGATTGTTCAGTTGGATTTTATTATTTTTTTCCTCAATGGATTTACATTGATTATTTCTATTTTATTATGATATCATTCAAATTATATGAAACACCAGACAATATTTTATTGTCTCCCACAATACATTTCACACTGTTGCTGCTAGTTGTAAGCCTCTATTATATGGGGAGGTTCACTTGATGACATTCAACCAACCCTTTCCAATCACGTGAGAGAGTTCCAGATTGGGGGATGTTACCAAGTGGTATCATAGGTTCATGTTTTATTTTCATCTAATTTATTATTTTATATAGCTAGAATGGAATATAGGATGTTTCGAGACATTAATAATGATCATTCCATGTGAGTATATGACCCTTGTATGGTGGAAAATATGAGTTCCCATGGAAGGTATTTATGTTGTGTAGTGTTCTGGTTATCGTTGATGTAATTTTCCATGATAAAATCACATGTTTTCTAGGCTTATTATTTTTTGAAGCCATTTTTTCTTGATATTTTACTCATTTACAAGTATGGTGTGAGATGAAAATTCAAGCATCATTATTGGAACATATGTATATATTGACATGCATTTGTCAATGCTGGGGAATATATATTTTTTCATGAGATAATACTTTCCTAAAAACTATGTTATGAGATATCTTTTTTACTAGATAACTGAAATGGGCTTATGTGTCATGATAAAATACTATTAATCCATTCCTAGAAAGTCTAAGAGTTACTAGTTCTTTATTATTGTGACATGTCGGGTTTCACATGTTGTTATCTAGTTCTCTAAGTTATGAATTGTTCTTGTACAACAAATTCCTCATCTTCATATTCAACTACAGATTTAGGAGAGAGGAAATCAGTACAATCCTACTATAGGTGACCCGAAAATTCTTGTAGTTCTTGTGGAGAAGATGGATGTTCATCTTCATGAAAACTTCCTGATTGTCATACAATCCCTGGAAAGGGAGACAGTTTGTAACCTTCCTTTGATGTCTTATCTAAAAATATAGTTTCAACTGAAAAATCCACCAATGATTACTAGGGATAGGGGACCCCAGGAATCCACATTCTTGATTGCATTTATCTAGATGATATTCAAACATCTTGAGATACATGATGATCAGAATATGATGATTGATGTGTATATGATTAGTAGACCTGGAAAGTGTGGATGTGATATTCTGTAGAAATCATAGATGTAGGATGAGCTATCTTGGAAGGACATCGAGATAAAGTTCCTAATTATTTTATATTTCAATACCTTTTGGGATAAAACAACTCATGATTTCATGCATATGACGCTGGAGGGGTTTTTAGGGTTATCATATTTTAATATTTTTCCCACCTAGATTGATTTACGCCATCTTTGGAAACTGGTGAGATCCCTAGGGAGAAGCATTTTTAGGATGTCTATAATTATGAGATCAGTTATTTGGTAAACATGTTCCATTTAAGAAAATTTGAAAACATTACGTACCAAAAACTCAATACAGATGGGAATCTAATAAATAATCAAATTTTTGGCTGTGATATTTCATGAGGGAGAGTTGGGAGTTCATATTTAAGTGGAAATAATAATTGTGATGGTAGGTTCTCCCAATGAAATAGTTGGACGATTTGTTAATATAGTGGAATAATATCTAAATATAGTGTTCTGTTATGGAACTATCAATGTGAAAATCTTGTCCAAAATAACAAACATTTCCCTTACCATGTTGTAGAGTGTCATGTGTATTGTATAATGGGACATATTCATATGTTATTAAGAGAACTATCCATAACAGACCATTGTAAGAGTGTTAAGATAGGAACTATAGTCAGGATGGGTCTCACCTACCCTTCAGCAAGCCGATAGCTCGAATTCCACAGGGCATTCAGGTCAAGGAATGGGATCAATTACCCCAGTTCATGAGAAATAATACAATTAAAGATATTTTTCTATTGGTAGATAGAATGGAGCCTAGTGTAGAAGGAAAAACTAGTTTCATTTTATCCACACCACTCAAACTAATGTGGATACATGATATTCTGTTTTTAGAGGTACGTTTCTTATGTCATTACCCTAGATTGTGTTTTTTTAGATACAACATGATCACATTATTTTCTATTTTATCTCTTTTAAAATAGTTTGGGCATGGATGTGGAAATCATATATTTTTTTCTAAACTAATGACACACATTTGGGTGTGTTGTCAGAGAATATCAAACATTTTAAGGAATGTTATCTAAATTATAGTGGTTTATGATTATTTTGGAAATCTTTCGTGCTGGAAATTACTAGCTTTGACATGATCATTGATATTGATTTTTTTCTATACTAGGATAATAAAAACTATTATAGGAGGAGAGTAACTTTCCAATATCTAGAATGAAGAAACTATTCTCACATGAGTGAGTGTGGTCTCTAGGCTAGTCGTGACCAATTCAATGTGGACTAGATTGTCTCATAGATCAGATTTCCATACATTCTATAGATAATGGTGGAATGTATTAGGATTATATTCCTTCAATGGTAGAATGTTTTAGGGTTTTCATTCATTCATTATATATTTAACTTCCAGAGAGAGATATCAATTTTTTGATTGAGTTAATCTTTGTAGGAGAGAAGGTTTATATCCCACCTTATATAATAACACTTTTAGAGCACCGAGATTTGAATGATTAGTTGGACTAAATAGAATATAAAGGCTACATATGGATAAGTAGATATAATTAGGGTTCTTTAGTTATCTTCATTAAAAATAAAAGTGGATATTTATTCTTCTGTATTTATTATCAGAAGATAATACAGATTAAGGTCATCAAATAGAATCCACTTCCACACATTGATGATATATTCAATTAGTAGAGTGGTGATAAGAACTTCACCAATATTGAAATGTGTTTAGTAAAACATCAGTTAATGGTGAGACAATTGAACATAGTTCAGAATACTTTTATGAGTATATATGTATTGAATGAATTCTTAGTGATGTTGTTTGGATTTAATAATTCATCATTTATATTCTGGGCCATAATTATTAGGATGTACCAACCCTTTCTATATTAGTTTGTGGTGGTTTACATTGAAAATGTATCTTTCTGGCATAACTGACCATTACATCCGTAGATGAATCTGCCTCCATATGACCCCATGAAAGTCTACCCATACGCCAAAGGTTTACAACTAGTAACAAGGGTGTAAGGATAATCAGTGGGGATACTATAACTATATATTTATAGTGCACAGTGGAAAACATATAGAAATAAAATGCAACATACATCAGTAGGAGAAGTATAATGAAATGAATAAAACAAAAGAAGGTAATTATAATATCAACTGAATATAGAAATATAGACAACACCAGTTTATACAATTCATGCATTCCATTGATGATACATAATTAAAAAGAAGTAAATTTTAGAACATGCATTTCATTTCAAAAAAAGAATGAATAAAATATAGGAAATCCAAATAGAAATCACCATTATCATCCTGATATCTTTCATAGATCTTTGATCCTAACTCCCAGCTATAGGTGAAAATAGTGCAAGAATAGATCCAGATCCCTAAAAACAAGACGATTATACTTGAGAACCAATGGTACCCGAGAGGGGTGTAAGCTATCATCTCAATAGATTGACACCCATGGAATCATGCCCAAACCAATATCTTAAATAAGTAAATAGGAAGTGTGAAGGTAACGACTAAAGAATTAAATATGAATAAAAAATTCCCCTTAAATTTAATCACTAATAGTGATACACAAATATCTCCTCAAGGCTCCCTACACAAGATAGTCATTCTACAACAACAAGGTATTTATATGTTATGCAGAAATAAATAACATGACCTTTCCAGTCATCCATATGTGTCATAACATCATGAACATTCCATATAAATACATTTCCCAATATACAATTTCCAAGCTATCTGTTCGATTATATCACATACCTCATGGGAATGTCGTTGAATGAAATGTAGAACAAGAAGTGTCAAATCCATTGAAACTATCTATGGAATCCATATAAGAAATATTGACCATAGAGGGCCAAATACAAGGAACACCTCCTGGGAATCCATGCTGACGCACATGGGAATCCCAGTGGGAACTAGTTCTAGTCACCATTTAGAGTCATAGAAGCATGTGTACTAACCTATCCTACACATGTCTAGGCATGACAGGTCCATAGAATAGTAAGGGAGGAGGTATCCCTTGGATTCAAGACCCAAGGGACATAATCAAACTCATGCATCCACTACCACCTTCATATCCATGGAGTGTATTCCATGGACTATATCAAACCATTCATTTATTTCGAACCATTTTTAAAATTAGCTTATATGAGTATATACACTCATATAAACCATTAAATTATAATCCATGAGTTTACCTACCCACTAATCCCAACTCAATACAATTCTTAACATAATAATATGGGTATACCAACCCATATAACCATAAAATTTCAATTAGTGAGTATACCCACCCCCTGCATCATCTATAACATGAGTATACCCACTCTTGATTCTATTTCAATTTAATCATGTCATATAGGTCTACCAACACATATACCACAATTTAATAATTAAATACATCACATGTAAACCCAATAGAATACCTTATCACAGAAAAAAATGTATTTAAATACATCCTAAGAGTTTACCCATTTGTTTACCCATTCCCCATTTAAGGAAAATAATGAGAAATCCAACCCATTATCCATCACATGCAACAAATTCATTATATTTGTTATTTTGAATTTAAAATTTCATTAATTCAAATTCACTCCCCCCAAAACCAAGGATCATACCCACCCATTTTTATAACTCACATTCATTCCTATCACATAGAATACCTACCCATTAAATCCCATTCTTGACCATTAAAACCATTTAACCATAGTGTGTCAACATGAAAAGTAGGAAATAAATCTCCTTGATAAGAAAATTGTAACCCTTTAAGTATATTACTTTAAAAATGAAATCAAAGAAAAAACCATATATCATAAATCCAAGAAAACATAATAGTTTAGTCACAACATTGCTTTTCTGGATGTTAGTGCTCCAGTAGTAGAGGGTTTTTATTATAAAAAATTGAATTTTTTCTCAAAAAAATAATTTTTTATTCCACATAAGCAATTCAATTCAAGATTTTAATTTAAAATAATCATGAATCACATTATAATAAACTAATTCCTTCATAATTTCAAATGGGTTAGGTTAGGGACCCTACCATAAAGAATGGTCCAGCACAAAGCTATCAATATTAGGATGTTTCCCGCTCACCTAAACAAATGTATATATATATCCTTAATATGATGTACATGTTCATTATTCTATAAGGGAATCCCCACATTGAAGATATATATATATTTGTATGTGGGAAAAATGTGTGTATACCCCCTAGAATTGATCCCAACATCCAAAAAAAATCCAATGCATCTCATAAACACTACTAAACTATAAATAGATGGTTTGAAACAAATAAGTAGGTTAAAAATATACCATAAAGAAAATCCCGAGGATCAAAATCACATGAACAACCTCTCCCTTGGTGGTGGTTTCAGTACCAGGGACAATTGGGGCCTAAAAGGCCCTTTACACGACCTAAAACCAAAACAAATATAGAAATCAGACCAAACCCAATCCTAGGGATTTTTCCGCACACCATAGGGTGATGGATATGATGAATATAATCTGAAAAAGGATCATTCTAACATATGGGGGAAATTTGGCTAGAATCTAAGATCGGAGGAGGTTCCTGGGAGGGAGGGTAGTGTATCGAAGGGGAGAGACCCCCTAGCCGGGGAGTCATGACATGGGGGAATTGAGGTGGAGTATTCAGTGTTTTATTTAATTTTCAACCTAATTAAAATATATTAAATTCATTAAATTATCTTTTCTGTGTGGTTTAACCCATAAAATATGAAAAATATTGCACCAAATGTGTAGAAACCATTATCTAAGAAAATAAAATTGGTCTATATCTCCCACATGTTTGGACTAACTGCTCACAGATGTTGAGAAAGCCACTATTACCACAAATGTAATTAACATGATTTCCTTCTATGGGTTGAATGGTTTGGAAGAACATTCACAAACTATGAACCCTCTGTTAATTCTCTAGTACATGCCTTTCCTGCTTAGGACCTCCTAAAACAAGTCAAGATTCCTGACAATGTCTGTTGGACCTTACCCTAGTGTAAAAACAACTTGTTTAAACACCCTAACATTGTGAGTTATGTTCTGAAGTTCCATTATAAAAATGAACGGCTGAGTAATTACCGAAAATTAAAATTCCCTAATAATTTAATTTGGTTTAAAAACCTAGGATCTTATAATCTACACACCGTAAAATAGTTCACCCATGAGAAGACTCATGGAACTATGAAAACAACACCCAACCCATAGACTTCATGTTCGATCATTATTATGATCATGCTGTATTTCCAAAACACTAACACACATTTATCCTTTCCACAATCCCAATGTGCATATGCCTTTAAAACCTGATCCAAATCTCATAATCCATCAAATAAATTGATGTAGCACTTAACCAAAACCACAAAACATGAGACACTATGTTTTTTTCATCTCTTTCTGCACTCGACCATGTCTGCATTCCCATAAGGGTATTATCATTTAACAATCTGCGTGAGCATTCCTTGAAAGATGTCGCCAACCCAAAAAACACAATATCCCTTAGATCAGCAACATTCTCTTCAAAATTCTTCTTTCACCGACAATAAAAAAAACCAAAAAAATAAGGTTAAATAAAGAAAACCATTCCCGGAAACCATTATTGAATATACCCAGCTTAGATAGCTGACACATCCCTAACAGAATGACAATGTATTCCTTATAATGCATTCATCAGGCAACATAAACACATACACCGGTGTCCTAATCCAACTTAAGATATCATTCCCAAGCCAAACCATTAATAGGATATTTTAAATTTATCATTCCTCGACATGAGTAAAATTCTAACTCAAAACTAGATCACTAAAGTCCATTACCCTTTTTAAGTACACCACAAGCCCATCTACAAGTCCGAGGTAATTTCCAAAAAACTATGAATCCTGCCAAAAACCGAGAAATAGATAAAAAACAACCCCATAGATTTTAAACATTATCATTGAGTACCATTGATGCCCTCCTAGTGCATCTAAGAAGACATTAAGGCAAGGAATATTCTCATCTCATTTAGAAAAGTGCACTATGATGAAACCAAAGATAACCAAGAAGTCATGTCGAACAACTAATGGTCAACTCTTTACAAAAACCATAGCTTCACTTGGAAACACATCATCAACCTGACCCTGATGCCCATACCACTCAAATCATTCACATACATTCAAGAATTGCCACTAAAACTCTTTCAAAACTAGTGGAGTTTCTAAAGTGTTTCACATACCTCTAACCTCATCGAAGTCGTGCATCCAAGGTAGCACCGATAGCCACACCAAAACCGATGTGTCGATACCAAACTTATGAGTGTCACTATCAACAAAAGAAAAGACCATCCACTCATAAGTTCACTATCTCAAAACACATTAAGCACACATGTGTCATTTCATGAACAACAATCACCATGTTAGTACCTTTGGAAAGAATTCTGAAATAAAACCTACTGGCATGTCAAAAAACTCGAGTTCTTAAAGTCTTCATGAGAAGTGGGATTAACATGCCCTAATGACCCTATCACAATACTGAAGAGTTAACCCAATTATATACTCAAGAGAACAAATAACATGTTTAAACCAAACTGAACCTGTTAATTACATCATTAAACACTTGAAGGTTACTGTGTATGTCCACACATAAAAGACCATGTTCACAAAATCCAATAAAAAAATCATCTCAATAAACATAACATGGATGAAAATATACTGATTCATCTATCACTAATGTTATGTGAGGTTCAAACAACATCTTAAACATCTTGCCATGACAGAGGCATGTCTAACCTGTTTAACCAATCATTCCTCATTCCTTATTCCCAAAAAACTGTCAATGCACAATGACCACTCTTCCAAAAATATTTGTCCATTAATAACCAAAATTCATATAAGGTTCAACGACACCCAAGTGGAACCAAAATCAAATCTCACAAAGGATGAAAATCATCCACCTGTAGGGGTACAACCAACCACAATATGGCCCCTTACAAAGCCTAATAAATGACCTTATCTCTTGGTCATGCAAGACATATTTTAGTAGGCTTAGAATTCATTTTTTCTTTTAAGATAATGGTAAAATAAAAATTCTGCAGATAACACTCACATTTCTTTCTATGGAATACCATTGGAATCATTTAAAACTACCCCTCTATGAAGGCTCAAACAAAGGGAACCACTTCAGGTGTCGATTTAAATCTATTTCATTAAATCACTTCAACATTAAATATTTGAAATAAATTTAAAAAATACACAAGAAATATTTCACAACAAGTCACTTGTTTTTAAACAATTCCCCATGGGAAAACAATCAAGTTGTACCAAACACACTTTTTAAAAGTTAAAATTGAATGAAATTCCATCATTAATAGGAAATTTAGCATATAAATTACATTTAACAGAAAGGAAAACTATGATGGTACCATTTATTCAACCTGGGTTCTCCAAAATGAAACACCATAATAGTTCATTTTATAAAGGGTACCCCAACTGACCTACATATGTCCAGGTTAGAATTTTGAAAGTTACCAATCCATTTCACAACAAAACTAAATAGTTTTACAATTATGAAAAGTCCCAAACACACCATGGTTAAAAAATTGTCCATTCACATGGGTGGTTATCACCTAATTGATAAGGAACCCAAACACATAACTGCTAGAATTTGGATCCCAAATCACATCCAATTCCAATTAAAATATTATCTTTAGCAGCCCCGTTCTCAATTGTACTAATACATTTGTTACCCTTTTCCTAGTTATAAGGTTCTCATGAACCTTATAACTAAATAGTCACCCATTGTTAATTCAACCAACCAATTTCCCAGACATGAAATCATTTAACATACCAAAATAGCATGATACAATAATAAAAAAGGATTGGAATATATCACATAGGCATGTACACCACAAGAAAGACATTCAAAATAAATAGGTGTTCCAGAGAAAATCAAAGGCATGTCATTCCACCCAAGGCACACATCCAAAATTAGTAGCCATTCCATTAATTAAACTAAACGACATGTTATACGAAAGGAATTAAAATTTATGAGTGCCTAATGCGATGAGTGAAATTTCCATTACATTCAATACAAGCTTATGGTAAATTTTTTAAAATTCGAAAAATCCATAAAACAAAGAAAAAACATTCACTCAAGGTGAAATCACATCAACTATAAAATCAATAGTATAGCAACAATTCCCACCCTAGACAATTTGTCATTTCGCATATGTGGGTTGATCAGTCCCAGACATGACTATGTTCAAAGAAGTGACACATTCATAGTCTCTTATATACCATACCAAATAGTAAGACAATGTAAAACAAACCTCTACTACCACTTTGTAACATCTCGGTCTGACTGACCACTAAACTGATAGGTGGACCTGTTAACATATGACCTTATGTGTGACTCCCTATACTCTTGTGGTATCTGACTACCAGTGAGGGTGTAAGGATTGTCTATGAGGAGACTATACCATCATATTTAGAGTTCAAATCAGTAGAAAAAAATTAATAACAAGCAAAACATATTTGTGGGAGCAGTATAAAGGAATAATTAAAACAATGGAGGAAAATTGTAATATTAACTTAATATTGAAATATATCCAATGACGATTAAAAAAAATCATGCATGCCAATGATGATACTTAATTATAAAGCAGTAAATAATATAAAATTCCATAATTTTCATTAAAATAATGAATATAGGATAGCAACGACCAAAGGCAATCACCATTCTCATCTATATTTCCATCTCAGTACATTGATAATCACTCCTATGTGAATGTGAAAATGGTATAAGCATAGACCCATACCTATGAAAGTAGGAAGAGTCTACTCGGGCACCATTGGTACCCATTAAGGGTGTGACATAACATATCTATAGGTTTTCACACAATTGGTCCTTCCCAAACCAATGTGAGCAATATGTAAACCTGTAGTGTGCAGGTAAACACTTCAGTAGTGAATATGAATAAAAATTTCCCATAGAATGTAACCACTAACAGTGATACTGAAATAGCACTTATCAACTCCCTACATATTTTATTCCATATCCTACAATAATGTAGTAATATGTTATGAAAAAATTAAATAACAAGGTCTTACCGTTCATCCAATCATGTCATACCATCTTGGACTCTCCGTATAACTAGATATAAAAATTTACATTATCCTAGACGTATATTAGTGTGTATCAAATACCTCACAGTTGTTCCATAAAAATAAATGTAGACCAAAAAATGACCAGATCCAAGGAACTCATCCAAGGAATCTATATAATAAATATGGACTAGAAGGGTCCAGATCCAAGGAACACTTCTGAGGAATCCACATAGAGTCCCATAGAAATCATATTGGAAACTTGTTCTAGGAAATAATTGGACTCCTAGGAGAATATGTACCAACATATCCTACATGAGTCCAAGAAATCTAGATCCACTGGGTAGTAAGGCCCGAGGCATCCCACAGAATTAAGACCCAAGGGGCATAATCAACATAAGGCATTCACTATAGCATTCCAGATAAATGGAGTGCAGTCAATGAAATCTATCAAACCATTCATTCATTTTTAACCATATGTCAAATAAAACCATATGATTATACCCACTCATATAAACCATTCTTTTATAATTTATAGGTTTAACCACCCACTCATCCCAATTCAATACCAGGATTAACATAAGTGTATGGGTATTCCAATCCAAATAACCATATAATTTCATTTGGTGAGTAAACCCACTCACTACATCTCCTATAACATTAGTATACCCCCTAATGTGTCAATTTACTATTAATCAGGTCACATGTGTATACCCACCCATATATCACCATTTCATAATTAGATATATCATAATTCAATCAAAGGGCATACCCTCTCACACTTAAAAATATGATATAAAAACTTCATACCAGTTTACCAACTCATTTATTCATTCCATATTTAAAGAATATAATGAAAATACCCCACATTATGCATCACTTTCATAAAAATGATTTAGATTTAGTATAATGAATTTACCATATCATTAATTATTACTAAAAACACATGCAACCATGTAGTATACCCACTTCTTGTTAGAATTCACATGCAATCCTATCACATGCATAACCACACATTTAATCCCACTCTAGACCAATAGAACCATTTAACCCATGTGTGTCAACATGAAAAAGAGGAAATACATCTCCTAGCTATGAAAAAATATTCATTTAGTTTAGAAAATATTCTTTTAACCAATAAATCATAGGAAAACCACATATCATCAAGATGAGAACACATAACAGTTTAATCACTGTGTTTTATAATGAAGGAAGCACACCACCAATGAAGGGGTTTTATTATTAAAACATGACTTTGTTCTCAAGAAAATAATATTTAATCTTTTTTACCAGTTCAATTAGGAATTTTGAATTCAATAAATCAATATAAACTTTACAGTCAACTAATATATTCTTAATATTATAAGTATAAGGTTGGGGAACCTACCTCAAAGGATTGGCAAGGCCAAATCATTCTATCTCAAGAAGATTCCATGTTTCCCACCCTCACATCCATATATATTTTATATATATACTTCTTTAATCCTATTTACAAGCTCCCCATTCTATGTGGGAACCCACATATAGAAGATATATATATATATATATTCATAAAAATAACAATGTGTTCACTCCCCTAGTGGTGATCACATCACCCTACAAAAAAACCCTCTACTCTCACAAACACCAATAAAAAATAAATAGAGGGTGAGAAAAAAATAATTGGGTTAAAACATTACCTTAAAGAAAAGACAATAGAACAAAATCACTCGAAGCACCTCACCTTCTGTAGCGGTTGTCGGATCGTGGACCATCAGGTCCTGATAAGCCCTCTCCCAATCGAAAACTGAAATAATCATGAAAACTAGATCAATCCAAACACTTGAGTTTGGCCACACATCATATAGTGACATATATACCAAATATAATCCATAAATATGGAGGTTAATGAAAGATATTTCTTATATTGAAGGATTTCGTGAAGAAATGGGAGAAATATGACAGAAACTAATCATCGAAGGAGGTCCCTTAGAGGGAGGGTAGTGCATCGAAGGTGAGAGTCCACTTTTATGGTGAATCATTAAATTGGGGAACATAAGGGTTTCTTGAGTGTTTAATTTTAATTTTATTCTACTTAAAAGTAATTGAATTCGTTAGACAAATATGTCTGCACAGTTTAACATGAACAATTTGGAAAACCATGCACCAACTATGTGGAACCATCTATCTATAAATCTCACCTCAAACAGTATTTAATACATATCAAGTCTATCCACACATAATCAGGGATACATTCTATCATCCAACATAATTTTGTCCCATAGTTATAAACTATAATACACACGGTATGGCATACAATGTGCCAACAGTGCGCCCTCTACAAAATTCTTAAAAATGTTCTTCTCCTAGTCCAACACTCGCAAAACACATTGGCATACCTAGTATGGTCTTTAGTACATTACCAAATTCTAAAAATTTCAATGTTATAAATCATAACATCCAAAATTATGATTCAAAATTGCGTTAAAAAATGACCCACTTAGTAATGACCTAATATTCAAATTCCCTCAAAATATTGTCTGTTTTAAAACAATGGGTTATGAAATTAAATATATTATTATAATTTCAGTTATCAAATGATCATAACAAAAAAATTTACACCATCTTGAATATATTTAGTGATAATTATATTTACACCATGTTAACCAAATGTCGTTTTTTGTATTAATGAAATGCACTTCTAGGGTCATGTCATCTTAGAGGAAGGAGGGACATTGTATATAGATAATGTCACCGCCATGATATCTTGGTAAAATCCCATGAATGTATTTAAAATTATGGGTTCTCTAGGTTTATCGTGTCCTTACCATTGTTATATCCATGTTTTTTTCCATTTAGCATCACCAATGTATCGGTTGACCAATAAAGGGTTGATGATTTTTTGGACTGATTCTTTTGAGATAGATTTTCAATAGAGGAATGGAAGGCTTTCCTCATCACCAACAATCAAATTACTTATTCTACGTGAATTATATACTATCTAATATGACACCATATAAGTAAAACTTAGTTCAACTATGATGCAGTAGGATCGATTGGTTTCTTATGAATCCATGATACTATGACCGCATGATAGGAACTAACCTACTCTTGGTATTGAGTTTGAGGTAGTGGAACATGAACTGATATGATGTAGACCCTATATAATGTCTGATTGGTTTTTGGTATACATGTATCAAATGATCCATAAGAAAATATTTTTCTCCGCACGACCAGAAGCTTGGGAAGAGTATGTGGGTCGATTATGTACAGTCATTTGACATTGAATTCTCTTATACTCTAGGAAATGCCAACATCATTGCTGACACCATCAAGTGAGTTATAAAGATATAGGAAGTACAAGAGTGTTGTGATGGGTGTTGGATGATGGACATTTTTTATGACATTCATCAAATATGTTCAATAATATCATGGATGAGTCGCTCATACATTGACATCTATTGTACTCATGCTTTTAGACAAGATGAAGACCGATCAGTTGTCTAATTGGGTGGGATAAGATCAATGAGAAAAATCATATGGTGGGAGATTCTATCAGGATGGTTTCTCATCTATGAAAGTTATCTTATTTTCAATCGTCGAGTATGTGTTCATACATGATTTCCTGAGTAACTAAGGAGGGAGTTTCATGCTTCTTGATGCACGGTGTAACATAGATTAACAATGATGTATCAATATCTTTGTAGATAGAACAAGTGGTCTAGAATGATGAAGTAGGTGAAATGATTCATTGATAGATACTTCACTTTTCATCAGGTGTCCCAAGAATCATAGGAAATTTGGGTTTTGTACCCTTTACCCATTCTTTAGTGGAAATGTGATGATTTCATGATGGAATTTATGACTTTGATACCCCTGATGACCCATATGAATGATGATGCATGGGTTTTTGGATCAAATTACTAAGTTATATTACTTATTACATATTAGGGGAATCATAAATGATGATTATTTGGGAAATTGTTACATGCATGAGGTGTTTGGGATGCATGGTGTTATGAGGAGTATCATTTAATTAAGTGATTCTTATTTTACAACATGTTTCCATAAATGTAATTATAAAACATTAAGATCTTTATTTGATTAAATAATAGATGATCATCCACCGTCTGATGTTTAATAAAACTAGACTATTCATGTTTAAGAGGATATATTACAAGCTTGTGATTTAGATTATGGTCATTCTTGGGATAAAAGTATGGAACTCATGGAAACATTATAAAATAACAGATTACTATAATCTATCCAAATGAAAATGTTTAAGGTGTTTTATGTAGATTCATGACATTATCATCTATGATGGATGGATGTATGTGTTTCAACACTTGTTGGGCCTAGTCTCATGCAGGAGATATCTGAACTAGTTCAGTTGATCAGACAATGGTTGGTAACCATGAAGAGAAGGATGAAATCATATGATGATCCTCAGAGACATTTTCATGGATTCAAGGTTGGTCATCTTGTTTTCCTTTGGTTTTAACCTAGGATAGGGAAATACTGTATCAATCAGTAGGGAAATCTAACACCCAGTTTTTTCTTACCATTCGAAATAATGGAAATGGTCTGTCTAGTGGTGTGCCATTTAAACCTTCCAAATCATTATAAGTCTATGAACACCCTATTCCACATGTCATAATAAGGTAGATATCATCCAGACCCTTCGCATGTGATTGATTTTTCAAACATAGATATTTGTGATGATGCACTATTTTAAGGAAATCAACTGCATTTTTTGGATTGTAATGACAAATAACATTGGGATAAGAATATACCTTTTGTTTGGGTGTAGTGGAAGAATGGTAATGTTCATGACGAGACATGGGAGGGGGAGTATAATATGATAAATCAATTGATGGATTAGTTCACCGAGACTTATTAGTGACTCTTTTAGAATCTTAAGGATAATCTATTTGAATTAGGGGAGTTTGTTAGAACATATCTTTTTTCATGTACGTCTCTCTATGAGTTTTTTTAATCATTTCATTATATTTTTTTGTAATAAAGTTTATTTATTTGAATAAGTATGGTCTGGAATTGTATAGATTCTTGAGAAAGATAATAGAGTTTCCACAAGGATATCATAATTTGAGAAAATAAATTAAAGTTCTAGGATATATTATTTTTTGTATTAATGGAGTCTGGGTATAAATGGTTTTAGTGTTTCCTGGGTTCTTGGTGAGTTGAAAATCATTAAATGATTTTCAGTTCGTTTAAAAAGGGAAAATGGGTTAGAAAATAAATTACATGACTTTTATACACCATGTAAAGGTATTACATGTTGTAAAAATTTTCTATGGTTTTAATTACTAAAGTCAGAGAATTTGTTTTTTTTTAATTATTTTATTAAAAATATTTAGATAGTGTGTAATGAAATTAAACACACTATAAATTCCTCACAAACATTTTTAAATTGGTTGTGCATCTTAATTTTCATTTCTCATATACCAATATTCTCCACTAAAACCTAGTGCTTTATCCATGTGATTTTTTAGTGAGAAAATCCTTTCAGTACATCCTATTTTTGCGATCTTTCCCTATTAAATAATTTTAGTTATTTTTATTCCTCTTCCCCCTTATTATCCAACCATAGTAGTGAAATATATTGACAAAAATCATTTTCATTTTTTGATCTAGATTAATTTGTTATCTAAAAAAATCATTTTAATCATCAACACCTTCTCCATCATGGGTGTTTTAAAATAGAGGAATTGTTGGATTATCGGTTAATGTTAGTTGTCTAAAACATAACCCGGTGGTTTGATAATTTACCATTTTATGAAATTTTTTGATTTTGATTTCAGCTCATGGTCTCAAATTATTAAAATAAAAAAAATTATTATTCCATAATTTCTCTTTAGTTAAATTTGTTTTTTATTGGATTATCATTTCCCATTGGGTGAACGAACAATAATTTTATTGAAAACAGAAAATAGCTTAATATATGTTTTGAATGACATGTTTCCTATGGTTATATCATGTTATACAGTCCCTAAATTGTTTCTTATTGTTTTTCACAATAATTTAAAATCAATTTTCAATTATATAACTGGTGTTATATGATAGAATAATTGTAATTATCATAAAATACAATCGATAATTGTGATATGATATTGTGATATCAGTATAGTATGACCTGGATTTTATTGCATGATATAATTATTATATATTGGACTCTCCCGTGGAAAATTCAATCTAATATTTTGTATTGTAAATAATTAGTGGTGTTCACCCAGTCCCATATTGTAATGGTTATAGAGAGAAGGATATGCCCAGTTCCATGTTGTAATGCATTTAAGGATTTATTTGAGATGCAGTAATCCTCATACGTATTTGAGCAAGCTTTTTGTGACTGTAACATGGTCATATGGTTATGGTTGTAATTTTATTAATACATGATTAGATATATTCTTTCCTGGAGCCAAAGAAGGTTCTATTTTATTTTATTAACTGTCAAATAGATTAATACACGTAGTTATCACATTAACAGATACAATTATTATCTTAATGGTTTTCTTAGACATGGTGGTGTTGACCAAATGAGTCATCCTCACATCCTATTCAGGATTCCATTTGGTACCCAATATGATTTCATGGATGCATGTTTGGATAAGAAAAAATGACCTAATTGTTGATTTCTAATTTGTGGATGGGATGGATTTTTGAATTGAGATCGATGTAGGGTTTGGGAATCGTGAAATTTAGACTTTTATTTTTTTCATTATAGTCAATACATTTATTTTTTATCATGAAATTTAGTAACATTCCAAGATGACATTACACTATTCCTTTATTGTTTCCCAGATTTTTATGTTGGCTTCTATTGTTGTCTTCCACTTTTTCATTACTTTAATTATTTATGTTTTATTATTATTTGTTTCAAAATATATGAAACATAATAATAGTGGGAATAATCTCCCAACTATACATTTGTCACCCATGATTCTAGTCGGAATACTCTATTATACATGAAAGCGCACTTGTGTCTCATAAAAAACCATTTACAGTCACATGAAAGAGTGCCAGATTAGGGGCTGTTATTGATTTTTACCTTTAAAATTTGATATTTATATTATAAATATAAAATTTCTACTTTATATAGACTTATATAGATCATTTGTGTGATGTGGGATAAAAAATAAATTACATCTATTTGTGGAGGTAGTGGTCCATATGTAGGTATGCACAACGATATATTTTTCAGTGAATGGAAATGTGAGAAAATATATGATATTTTTCATTTTTATAATGTTAAATATATCATATATATCATATATAGTAATTAAATTCACCTCTAGAAAAGAACTGTTTGAGGTGTTGATGGAAAATGATTTTTCATAAGTTTGTTTGGCATTAGTATGTTGTAAACATGAATGATGGTTTTGTTTCCCATTGGGTAGAAGATGATATGTATATAAACCATACCATTAGTATAATAAAATATAAATATAATGAATACTATTATGTATTATCTCACCTTTTTTAAAAAATATTTGAAGGGGGTGTAAGAAGAAAAAATTCAAAATGGTTAGTAATGAATGATACAACATCTTCAAACAACATCTTTTGTTTTACAGAAAAAACCAAATTTTGAGTGTTTGAAAATCAAAACAAGGCCTATAGCACGTTATAAGGTATTCAATAATGTAAATATATAAAATTTCATATGGTTAATGAGTATTTTTATGTTTTAATAAAATTAGAGAGAGTGTTCCTTTTTATAAGTGTGAGTTGGAGAACTTGTAGAATTTTATAAAATATAAATTAATATAAATACATATTCATATAAAAAGGCTCCAAACTAATATAATTAGAATATAGGATGATTATAGTCATAAGTAATTTCATTAAATAAAATTTCAACAGGCATATAATATGTTTTTACCCATATATCATTTGATTAACTCGGGTAAACCCTTTTTGAGAATTAAAACAATAATATTTTTTTTCTTTATGGGTTAATATTGTTAATAAAGGGAAATTGAGAATTAAATAGATAATAGATGATATTTTAAACAATATTAAATTTACATTACATATGATAATATTATTAAAAATTTGAAATCATTTAAAAAAAAAATTATTTATTATAATATAACTCTAATGTAATGTTTGAAACTATTCTTCTAATTTGGATTTAAATAAATCAATAAATAAGAGTAATTAGAATATATAAATTTAAAACATTGATAATATGATATATTTACATATATAAATCTTTGGAGAAAGTAACTAACTAATATTATTTAACTTTTATTATTTTCTAATTAATGTATATAATTTTTATTTTAATTAGGGAAATATTGTGTGGAAATTGTCTACGATTTTAATGTAATTATATAATAACTAAAAATATTAAATATATTTACAAACTAAAAAATATTTGTTTATTATAAAAACAATTCCTAATATTCATTAACAACATTATTTTTATTATATATGGACACTTAATAGATATTTAAAAGGAATAGAGTTAGATTTTCTCTTTTTCATTATATAAAATATTTTATTGCTAAATTTCAGGGATTTTATTCCAATTAAAAAATCATTATCAATAATAATTTACTATATTATTAAGTACACTTATCCAATAATATTTATGATGAGAAATAGTGTAATTGTAACTTATTTTTAACACAGTCTAACACAATTTACAATTTCACAATAATGACGTTTTATTACTAATTTGACTATTTTTTTGAACAAAAATTATGATAAAAATAATATATAATATTAAATATTCTGATTAAAATTATGAAACCTATTTTAACAAATAAATCATTATAAGAGGTAGAAATTCTTCGCAAAAGATTTCTGTAATGCGTCAGATAAAATATTTTCAAGATAAAAATATTCTTTTTAACTCTAAAAGTATTATTTTTTAAAATCATGTATAATATTAACTTACATGTAATTATTTATATTTATTATAACTATATAAGGGTTATAATTATATATAATCCCATTATAAATATTATGTGTCTTTTTAGTGAGATGAAATTAATGTTTTATAAAAATAAGTAGTTTTCTCGATTACTTGAAAAACAAAATATTTTCTGAAAAATCCAAAATGATCAACTTAAGTTAAATTTCACATGGGGATATAAATATGTATTTTATTTTTTACAATAAAATTTCATGAATTATTATGAATTATGTTTATTATTTTCTCAGAGAAAATAAATAAAATCATTTTGGAATAAATATAATTTTGAGAAAAAAAATAAATTACTAAATATCTATACATATTTAAACATATATTTTCATTATCTAAAGTATTTATAAATAATTTCATAAAAGTTGATATTCTAGTTCTTTTTTCAAATTTTAATGGCCCGATTATAACAGTAACAATTAAATACATTAATAGTGTTCCTAGGTTTGTTTATAATTGATATTTCATGTAACAAATGATATATAAGAAATAACATTTTTTAATGTGAAATATATTTTTATGGTGTTCCAATATCACCACATGGTTTCTTCTATATTGAATCTTCATTTATTTACTTTTAGTGGTTTGTTTGGAACATCTTTTGAAAACTAATTCGTTTATGATCAGGATTGTTATCGTGCACCACTTCTTCCATGGTAGATTCAACATAATATTTACTTCCTAATTTTTAAAACATGTTCCAAAATTATTGTATTTCTTTCATATTTTTCTTTCCCCCATCTGAGAGTGTCTTTTGAGGATTCAAATCTTGGTGTTTCATGCTCCCTTCATTGAGGTACATTTCATTCCCCTAAAAAATTGAACCTACTTTCCAGCTTAATGGGACATCGTCTATGATAGTCATTCTACTAGTATGTTAATATATTGGAGTGCCTCAAAATATATTCTTTAATATTCCAAAACATCCCACAATTTCAATACCATTTCATGTGATTTGGGTTAGAAAAAATTAAAAATCTACCATAAGAATCACTCTATATTTATTCTCTCATTTATTGATATTTTGGAACAATTAGATTTATTATCATATCCATTAGATTATTGTCTTCTAAAATTATTCTCATGATGTTACCAAATATTCAACAATAGATACACATTGGTTCTTATAACATTATTTGAACCACACCTTCAAATTAAACATATAATAATCATTTCCATCCATATTTTTAATATGTATTTTTAATTGTTCTTGAATAAATTCAGATATATTTAAAACTATTTAACATCTTACCTTTTGAGGTTTTCATCCTCTCATCACATTATCTTATCATCAGGGCATTTTTTTTAAAAATGTAGCCATATTTTTAAACTCTAATTAGACATCTCTAAAATCCCAATGTAATTCTTCATATTTTTTTCTGTGTAAATGATCAAATTAATTCAATTACCTTTTAATGAAAAATGTATATCAAAATTAGAATGAATTATCTATAAATATATAGATATTTTCTATCATCTTAAATACCATTTTGGTTGTGTTGAGATTGAAGGTCACTTGTTCTCTTATAAATAATCTTTTCGAAGGAAAAATATTTAATTATTAAATAATATGATTCATGCATTATTACCCATTTATATTAATTTACAATGATAGATAAATCATTAGAATCTAACATTTATGTCATTTCATTTTCTTCAACTATATCACATCTCTTTTTCAACTCCTAAGTATATTATTAAATTTCATATAATTTCTCCAAATTAGTGTTATAAAAAAATAATATTATTCCCATATTTTAAATGGATATAGAACAAAAATAATTGGACTAATTTTCCTTTTTATAATTCTTTTTAATTTTTTATATAAGGATGTTCTCACCCATCCTTCATAATTTGGAAAATATATCATTCAATTATATTTACATGACTACGAAAAAGCATACAAGGATTCAATTTGTTTTAAAGTATTCTTTTAGATCCTCTACTAATTAACAACTAATTGAGGCATCAATAAAAAAATATTCATTGGCCTATTTCAAAGATAACTATATGTTATCATAACAAAACAATTCTTTATTAAATCACTTCTCAAGGATCTCCATGTAAATCATTCAGGAAAATGGTGAAATTCTTATCATGTGTTTATAAATTATTCCAATCAAATAATGTAACCATAATTGTGGAATCTGTTTTCCTACAAAACATTAGATTAAGATAGGGTAAAAACTGTGAAAAATGAACATATCCCATTCACACTCTTAGATATAATCCCACATGGGTCTTAGAATTTGATTGCAGTAAGTGGGGGTGAACCCTGCTATACAGAGAGACTCGGAAATTAAAACTCTTAATCCTTAAAGTCTCACATCCTGTATAGGACCATGAGATATCATCTGTAACAACCACATTTTATGCTCTTGACATTAGATATTAGTATGATTAAAGACATAATTTACCCTTTATATGTTATTATTTGAAGTTTATTTTACATCTTATGGGTGAGTATACAAAAATAGAGACACTATAGTATTAGTTTGTTTGTCCCCACTAGGATTTATCCAAATAGATTTTTGGATATGTTCATATACACAAAATTAATTAGATGTTTTAGTATTATCACATTCCACTAATAATAACAACATTTATATGTTTTTTGTAAAATCACTATCATAAATTGATCACCACATTCACTTTTATCACTATTTTTGATGGATCCATAATATATTTATCATCCATTTTTACTAGTATAGTGTAGTATCTATGCACTAGTTATCAAAATTCATCTCCCTTCACCAACATCATCTATTGCATCATAAATTAATGATAGTGGATCTATTTTATTCCACTTTTCTTCACCTTCCATAACTATAAAGACACTAATATCATCCAACCTTCTCTATCTAGAGAATTTTTTTAATTATTGCACATTAGTGTATCCATAACAAAAAAGAGAAGGAGATGACCGCGAATAACGCAGACAACTATTCTTCCGAGGAAGCTTCCCGACGTCAACAAATCGACGTCTGCCATTCCTCTCCTTCCATCATCTTCGATCGACTATCAATGTAGGGGATTTGAGTTTTATTAATTTCCATTCTTCTCCATTCAATAATTTGGAATGTGAACTGCCAATTGAAAATGCCATAACGAGGAGGGATCAGACCACACGAACACGGTCCGAACCTCCATCTTTTTTGTTCTTGTTTGTTGATTATGGAGGTGGTGCAACGGCGGCCGGTGTCGGGCCGACCGTAAAGAAAACCAACCTCGAATAAAACTGGTGGCAGAAGGGCCGCCAGGTCCCCAAGAGGGAGAGGCACTGCAGTGCAATGCAGAAAGAGGGTCAAGCCATAGTAGTAGTGGTGATGTGTCGTCGTGCCACGAGGAGTGGGAGGCTGTGGCTAGGACGGGCCGAGGTGGGGAAAGCACGGTGCTACGACACCATGTGGGGAAAGCAGCATGTCGCTGCCTGGCTAGGACATTATGGAAGAGACGCGGCGCCGTCGCGCCATGTAGAGGGAAGGATAACCATGGTGTCGTCGCTCTACGGTGGAGGTGAAGTGGCAGCAGTTCGGGCCAGCCACCGTGGAGAAGGATCGGATACCCGCTCAGCCGGCCAGGTGGAGCGGGATCCTGATAGGTCCCCCGTGTGATGGACCGGCACCACCTAGCGCCGGTTGGAGCACCAAACGAATGGAAGAGCTATTCGGGATCCAGGGGTGCATGGCTACCCCTCATTCCGGCTTAGGTAGACACCACAACCTATTAGGACACCGATCCGTTGGGCCACCGGGCCAGGCCGCCCTCAGGTCGGTTCGGTGGGTCGCACCACCCTCAGGCCGGGAAGTCTGGCCGGGATGCCAATCCGGCCCGCACCCCCCTCAGGCCGGCTGACCTTGGGCCAGGCCGCCCACTCAGGTCGGTCCACCCACTTGGATCTAGCTGCCCTCAGATCGGGTCGGACCCGCGGACCAGGTCTGACTCCAGACCGGTCCCGGGTCTTGCACGGTCAGTCTGACTTGGTCGGACCAGACCTAAACCTCTTTTGGCCTATTATTTACCTTTTCATCCATATCTTGGGCTACGGGTGTCTGATCGATGAACCATCTGCAGGGACAAAAACCATAGAGCGTGAAGGTTCTATTGGAATACTCCACGTGAGGTTTGGACATAGTTGGAGTATGGTTAAGATGGTTTGAACCAAAAAATCAACCAAGCCCCTCGTAGAGAAATACCAATCACTCACAGACCGGACGTCCAAATGGTGCACTGTCTATTGCATTGACACCCCTATGACGAGGTAGAACATTGAGATATTTCTACTTGGGACTTCGTGATAGTTGAAGTATCGACTAGTAGCTTTTGGAACAAATCCTCCTGGAGATGAGCGTGCAGAGTACATAGACCTAGTAGCTGGCTGAGACTTGATGGTTGTAAACATTTCGACTCGGATGTTTCGACTAGCCCAGTGGGAAGCGCCTCTGTGTGACGTGACATGACCATAGTGGGGAGCACCTCTGTGTGACGCAGAAAACCCATGGTACTTGATAGGAGGAGTACCTCAGTGGACTGTGAGGTGGAGCGTCTCTGTGTGACGAGGCAGACCCATAGTGGGGAGCGCCTTTGTGTGTGTAACAGACCCATGGTACTCGAAAGGAGGAGCACCACAACAGTCCCGGATAGTGGGAAGGGCCTCTATGTGATGCGGAAGGCCCAGACTACTCTATATAGTATGAGTACACCAGCATTCGAGGTTTCTATAGTTTGACTCGGAGTGTTACATGTTACCACCCTAGAATTAAATCCTGGTTTTGGTCTGATTCAATGACTATCATGTTTTCCACGTGATCGAGATGGGTTACTAGATAACTTACGTATATGTATGGGCATATAACTATGTAATGTTTATATGTTTTATTCATACTTTTTGGTTATCCTTGTTGGATTTTTTGAGACCCTAATGGTCTCGAGGTCCCTAATAATTATCGTTATACTCACCCCTTCACATGAAATGCCCACACCCCATTTTGTTGTTTGTAGACAATAGAGAACTATGATCGTGGTAGAGAGTTGAATAACTTGGTGGTACCCAGAGGTGTAGCACGCGGCAAGATGTACATGGAGCAGACGAACAAACGAGGAGTGCTGAGGAGGCCATCAGTACCTACCCTTCAGGTAGGAACCCTAGAGGATGATCCAATAGATGCTTTAATTTACTTCAGTTGTACTAGATTTTCAGTTGTATTGTACTTTACTAATGGGCGTGTATTTTCGGCCCCTTTAATTTCAACACACTCTTTTGTATGTAGTTTTACATAGTCTTTTACTTCCAATTGTGTGCACTATTGTGTGTATAAAGGAAATGCCTTCCTAGTTAAGGATTTATGCTTTTGGTGATAGTCCCCTGCCTGTGGCCTATGGAAGGCGGGCTTGGGGTAGTCACGATACGGTCCCCGGGGGACCAGTCGTGACAAATTGGTAGCAGAGGAGTCAGTTCTACTGTATAACTAAGGTCTCTAGTCATTATTTTCTGTGATGAAATAGTGATGAGGGTACTGATTTTGGTTATCAGTTCAGGGTGTGTAGTGTTGGTGCGGCAGCCAACGTATCCATACACCAGGACCCTGAAATCTGATTTCTGAATTAGTGCACGAAAACATTGATTGTGTGTGAGTTTTCAATAGTTTTTCTTTAAGTAATATCAGCCAGGTCAGCTCACCAGGTATAGATCTTTTGACCATGACACATCTATTTCTTTTAGGATGCCTCCTTGCATTTTCCTGAGTGTAGTACGCTCTGGAAGCCCATCGAGAGATGCGGCATCGGTGCAGAGCCCTATGCCAGTGGAGGCACCAGCTGTACCACTTCCCATTGGGCCACAGATGCCACCAACCCCAGCAGAAGATGACGCACGCTGCTTGAGTGCGTTGCATGAGTTCCAGCGCCATAGGCCCCCCAGGATCTAGGGAGAGACGAACCCACAGGCAGCTAAGGATTTGGTGGAGGGTGTGGTGATATTTTTCAAGATATCATGGACACCATCAGACTACATGGTGATTCTTGATGCGTTTCTTCTTCAGGAAGTAGACAACAGATGGTGTATCCTACTGCTTCAGATCCATTATGAGGTGACACTACACTGGAAAAACGTCAAGAGACTGTTCCGGATAGAGTTTGTTCCAGCCACCCTTCGAGAGGTGCAGATTCCGGAGCTACTGCATCTATAACATAGTAGCATGAAAGTGGCGCAGTACTTAGTGAGGTTGACGGACCACTCTCACTACTCGACATATATGGTGTGAGACCCATTATTCAAAGCCCGGACCATTAATTTGGGGAACAGGTGAGAGATCTGGGCATCAACGATCTCCCTCATCTTCCAGATATAGAAGGGGGTGTTAGAGAGATCCCTACTAGTGGAGAGTTTCCTTGTTGAGTAGTCACCCGTAGTGATACCCACTACAAGTTGACATGATGTGGAGTCTTCTGCAGCTAGAAGTAGACAGATGAAAAAGAGGTCCAAGAGGACCAGACCCTTGGGTGGACGACCACAGGACTCGGGATAGGTTTTTCAGGTCACCTGAGATAGTGACTTACCTACTAGAAGTAAGTCGTGTTACTTATTTGATAGAAAGGGTCACATGGCTCATGACTGTCTGACCCGCCATTCAGATAATCAGTATAGATTTGAGGGACCTCCCAGGCAGAGGCAGAGGTTTGATTGAAGCAGTCCGCAGAGCACAGGTGGATGTGGAAGAGTAGCTGGTCGAGCAGTTGGTGGGGGACGATGTTTCAAGGTGTTTCCACCACCACCACTAGGAGGACCACCTAGACCGGAGGGAGAAGGTGGAAATGGGAGAGCTCAACTTCAGGATAGTGAGGCATACAAACATGTCGCTCCGGAGATGATTCGAGGTAGGATATGTGTTTACTACACCTTAGCTGCATTTCTTATAGACACTGGTTCAAGTCATTCTTTAATAGCCACTGTACTCGTTCAGTGCTCGAAGATTCCGATGGAGCCGTTGGATCTATTCATATGGCTATAGTCTCTTACAAGAGTATAATCGATGATTACACACTGGTGCCAGTAGTGTGAGCTTACTCTAGGAAGTGAGAGCATCAGCTGGGATCTCCTCGTAGCAACATCGAGGCCTTACGACATCATCTTGTGTATGGACATGTTATCTACAGTCCATGATTATATTGACAATATTAGGCGCAAAGTTCGGTGTGTCTGCATGTATGGGACCAGGTTCACCTTCACTGATAAGAAAGGATCTATTGCAGCATAGAACAGACTTACTTGGAGGAGGGTGCAGCCGATCAATCATCAGTTGGCCTGCCTTACCCTCAGAGTATTAGATGTGGAGAGTCCGAGCTATCCTGTAGTGGTGGAATAGTTTGTGGATGTTTACCCTGACGATGTTCTAGGATTACCTCCTCACATAGAGGTGGACTTCTATATTGACATATACCCCAGGATGGCACCGATATCCACTCTGGCATATCAGATGGCTACCACTGAGCATCGTGATCTACGAGTACAGCTAGAGGACTTGCTGGGGAAGGGATTCATCAGGCCAAGTGTTTCTCCCTAGGCAGCCCCGGTACTGTTCTCCAAGAAGTCGGATGGAATCTTGCGGCTTTGTGTTGACTACTGTTGCCTAAACTAGGTGATCGTGAAGAAAAAATACCCACACCTAAGAATTGACGACCTCTTTAATCTTCTCAAGGAAGCATGTGGGTTATTGAAGATAGAGATTAGATCAGGCTATCACCAACTCAATGTTCGAGATGAGGATGTGTAGAAGACAACTTTCAGGTGTCGGTACGGCCACTATGTGTTATTAGATATGGCCTTCAGCATAACCAACACTCTAGTAGTGTTCATGTATCTAATGAATACGATATTCCAGTCATAAATCGATTTCTTGGTCATGGTCTTCTTCGACGACAGTATGATCTAATTTACCACTGATGAAGAGAATTCCTACCAATTCCAGGTGGTACTGGACACACTCTGAGAGCACCAGTTTTATGGTATGCTCTCAACGTGCCATTTCTGGATTCGAGAGGTTCAGTTCCTAGTGCATGTCATCTCAGAGGATGGAGTTGCAGCAGTCTCAGCGAAGACTGAGGCGGTACATGCTTGGGAGCCACCCAGGATTGTGACGGAGGTACATAGTTTCTTGAGCTTGGCTCGGTACTACCATAGTTTTGTTACAGACTTCTCGATAGTTGCAACACCACTATTATCCATGACGAAGAATGGAAAAACCATTGTGTTATTGGAGTGATACCAACAGAGCTTTGTGAAGATGAGGCAGAGGCTGACTAGTTCCCCCATCCTGAGTCATCCAAAGGAGGGCATAGGGTACGTAGATTACTGTGATCCATCAGGGACTGGACTCGGGTGTGTCCTGATACAGGAGAGAGTTGTGATCGTATATGGTTCTCAGTAGCTGAGACAACTCGAGAAGAACTACGCTACACATGAACTGGAGTTAGAAGGAGTGGTCTTCACCTTGAAGATGTGGCGGCACTATCTGATTGGAGAGCATTTGATAGTCTACTCTGATCACAAGAGTCTCAGGTATATATTCTCCTAGAAGGACCTGATCCTGAGACAACGGCGTTGGCTTGAGTTCTTCCATGACTATGAATTCAAGATAGACTATACTCTTGGGAAGTGGAATGTTGTTACTGATGCACTCAGTAATTGATCTGGTATACAACTACTAGGAGAGGCGACAGAGGAGATGGATTCTTCGCAGCTATCCTTTGTGGATAGGGATGTATCAGCCTATCTACAGTCACATATAGTCACTCCTCCCCTACTTCGTCGAGTAGGTGAGGCACATCATGGGGACGCTAACTGCGAGACACGATGTTCTCAGATATCTGCAAGGTAGGCACCTGCTAAATTTTTTTAAAGTGGGGAGCATGTCATCCTTTTCAGAGGTCATAACATGGTACCAATTGAACATCAAGAGAAGGTTTTGAGAGATTTCCAAACATTCCCTCAAGAGTTACATCCAGGTGTGGCGATGATGTATCCTAACCTCAGACGACAACACTGGGGGATAGGTATGAAGAAGGCTGTAGAAGATTTTGTCTCATGATTCCTCACTTGTTAGTAAGTGAAGGCAGAGCACCGGGTAGCAGCATGCTTGGTTCAACCCTTAAAGGTCCTAGAGTGGATGTGGGATGGGATATCCATGGACTTCATGATGGGTCATCCATGTACATCCAAGAGTCCTGATTCAATTTGGGAGATTGTGGACCGACTCACCAAGTCGGCCCACTTCATACCGATACGATAGAAGGGATTAGTAGAGATATTGAGACGCCTCTATGTCCAGGAGATTATGTGTTTTCATGGAGTACCTTCTTCTATTGTCTCCAAATGTGATGCATGGTTTACCTCCCGTCTATGGAAGGGGATGAAGGTGGCTTTCAGGACAGAGCTTCGCATGAGCACTTCCTTCCATCCTCATATAGAAGGTCAGACTGAGCGGACAATCCAGACCCTTGAGGATATGCTCCGGGCTTGTGTCCTTAGCTTTGGATGCAGCTGGGAGGATCACTTACCTTCAATGGATATTTCCTATAACAACAGTTATCACTCCACCATCGGTGTGGCACCTTTTGAGTCCTTGCATGGTCGGCCTTGCAGATCACCACTGTGTTAGACATACCTAGGGAAGTTAGCACTAGTGGTACCAGAGATGGTACGAGATACCATAGAGAATGTGTAAATAATCCAGGAACAGATGAAGAATGCACAGAGCTGGAAGAAGTCATATGCTAACATGAGATGGGGACCACTAGAGTTCGAAGATGGTGACCACGTCTTCCTATGAGTCTCCCCCTGATTACGTCTATGAATATTTGGGTGAGGCTGCTAGTTGTATCTGTGATTCATCGGACCCTTCTAGGTCCTTATTAGAGTAGGAGAGGCGGCTTAACAATTAGATCATCCACATCAGTTTCACCGGTTGCATGACATCTTCCATGAATCTCAGGTGAGGAGATACGTGTAGGATCCTTCCGACATCATCGACCACAAAGATATGTACATCGATGACAGGGTGACTTTCACAGAGGTTCCAGTAGAGATTGAAGATCGACAGTATCAGGTCCTGCGTGGATGGTCGATACGTCTGGTTCGCGTATGTTGGCAGCATGGGAACCTGATGGAGAGCACATGGGAGCGGGAGGCTCTGATGCGTGTTCAGTGCCCCTATTTGTTTCATTAGTTCGAGTTGTAGTTTACGGGGACATAAAGACCTGAGGTGGGGAGAATGTAAAGTCCCAAAAATTTCGTGGAAATTTGTTTTCTTATATTCATTGGAATATTTTTTGAAGTGCGTGACAATTTACGGTGCTTGATTCCGAGGCCCGGGGTGCCCGAAATAAATTTCTGATGTTTTGTTCGAGTATGTTCAGAAAACGTGCGAGCGGTATTATATAAATTTTAAACCGGTGCTCAGAATTGAAATATGAGGGCACCGTTGAGCTCATAGGACCAGTATTCTCTTAAGAAGACTTTCACCATGACGGATGGTGGTCGAGATTGGAAGTTATATTTTGGGTTTTTTAATTAAATTGAATAAAAATAAAGTGTTAATTTTTTTTATTTGTGGTGGTTAAAAGCTCCAAGAGGAGGTTAGTATTGGGGGCCACCACACCATAACCTCCCATTAGAGGTTATGGAGGTGGGGCCCACCCGCACATAACCTCCCTAAGGGGGATATTCCATGGTGGGGACCACCTGTGGGTTGTAACCCCTTGGAACTCCCAATAATGTGGGGATCCTCTTCACCTTCCTCCACCATATATTTGAGACAATCCACTTCATTGATTTGGTTATGTTTCACCAATTAAATAGACTCTCCCATTTGAAATATTTTGAATTCTTGCCAAAAATTAAATAATAGACATTCCTATTATTTTATTTTGGGTGGAAACTTTCATTTGGGTGGGGCTTCGAGAGAGGAATTGGAAGAATTTTGAGGACTTCATCCTCTCAACGAAGAACGTGAATAACGCCTCTTCATCGTTCACCAAAGATCTCCCAACTCCTTCATTGATCTTCGACCGAGCCAAAAGGGAAGAAGTCAGCCGTGAAGAATGCTGATGAAGATTCTTCCTCAGACGATTACCGAAATCAATGAATTAACATCCGCCATTCCTCTCCTTCCACCGTCTTCGATCAAAAAGAGAGGTAGGGGATTTGAGTTGAATTCGTTTCCATTCATATCCTTTCAATATTTTGGAAAGTGGATTGTTGATTAATAACACCATGATGAGGAGGGATCGTACCTCATGAACACGGACCGACCCTCTCCATTTGTTGTTCTCATTTTTTGATGATGGAGGCGGTGAAACGGCGGCCGGCGTCGGGCCGACCACAAAGAAAACCACCCTCAAAGAAAACCGATGGTGCAAGGGCCGCAGGGTCGCCAAGAGGCCGCGGCACCGCTGTGCCACACAGAAGGTGGGCCACAGCTAGGCCAGGCCATGGCAAAGGTGGTTTGGCGCCGTCATGCCGCACAGGGAAAGCGGAGGTCCGTGGCGAGGTCAAGACATGATAGAAGAGGTGCGCTGCCTTGGCACCGCACAAAGGGCCGCAAAACTGTGACTCCATCGTGCCGCGGTGGAGGTGCAGTGGTGGCCGGATCGGGCAGCCATTGTGGAGATAGAGCGGCTGGCTGCTCTTCCAGCGGGGAGGATCGGGACCCTTTCAGGTCACTCATGTGCTTGACCGATGCCAACTAGCATCGGTTGGAGCACCACCCGAATGGAAGAGCCATTCGGGGGCCAGGGGGTTCACAGATACCCCCTAGTCACGAGTTAGGCGGAACCCGCGAGCCGCCAGGTCGTCAGGCCACCGGGCCATCAGGCCACCAGGCCACCAGGCTAGCCTACCCTTAGGCTCAGTAGTTGTGCCATGCCGCCCTCAAGAAGGGCTTCCGGTCTGGTCCGCCCTTAGGTTGGGCCACCCATCCGGGCCACACTGCCCTCAGAACGGGCTACCCTCGGGCCTGGCTGCCCTCGAGCTGGGACGCCCCCATGGGAAGGGATGCCCACTTGAGACGGGCCTCCCTCGTACCTGGTTGGAACCACGAACTGGGTCGGACTTCGGGCCGGAACCGGGTTTGTCTGGGTGAGCCCGACTGGGTTGAACGAGACCCGAACCAGCCTTGGCCATTTTTCACCTTTTCACCCATATCATGGTCTACGTGTGTCCGATCGACGAACCATGTATGGTGATGGAGATCATATAGAATGAAGGATCTATTGGTATAATCCACTTGAGGTTTGGAAATAGTTCAGGTACATTCGAGTTGGTTCGATCCTAAAAACCAACAAGGCTCCTTGATCGAAAATACGAATAACTCATAGACCCGACATCTGGATGACGCGTCGTCTATTGCGTTGAGACCCCTATGATAAGGTAGACCTTTGAGATACTTATAATTGGGACTTCATGACCGTGGATGTATAAAAAAACAACTCGTGGAGCATATCCTCTAGAGACGACCTTGTGGAGTACGAAGACCTCATAGCTGGTAGAGACTTGACGACTGCTGACCTATCGACTGAGAGTGTTTTGACTATCCTATTGGGAAGCGCCTCTGTGTGACACATCTTGCCCATAGTGGAGAGCACCTCTGTGAGACGCGGCAGAACCACGGTACTTGACAGGATGAGTACCTCAGCAGGCTACGAGGTGGAGTGCCTCTGTGTGACGTGGCATACCCACAGTGGGGATCACCTCTCTGTGACGCAGCAGACCCACAGTACTTGACATGAGGAGTACCATAGCAGTACAGGATAGTGGGAAGTGCCTCTGTGTGACGTGGCATGCCCACAATACTCTATAGGGGAGGAGTACACCAGCAGTCGAGGTTTCAACAGTTCGACTAGGAGTGTTACATGGTACCACCCTGGAATTAAATCTTTATTTTAAACTGAGTAAATGACTATCATGTTTTCCTCATGATTGAGATGGGTTTCTAGATAATTTAGGTATATGTTTGGGCATATACCTATGTAATGGTTATCTGTTGAATTCATACATTGTGGTTAGCCTTGTCGGATTTTGTGAGACCTTGAGGGTCTCAGGGTCCCTAATGTGTATTGTTATACTCACCCCTGCACAGCCTATGCCCGTACCTCATTGTGTTGGTTATAGACGACAGACACCACTGATCAGGGCAGAGAGTAGCCGAACTTGATCATACTCGGAGGTGGACCACTTGGCGAGACGTACATGAAGCAGACTGACAGATGAGGACTGTTGAGGAGGCCATTAGTACATAACCATTAGGTAGGAACCCCGAAGGATGATCCAGTAGTTTTTTTACATTACTTCAGTTGTATTAGTTTTTCAGTTGTATTGTACTTTACTATTGGGCTAGTAATTACATCCCCTTTACATTCCACACACTCATTCGTATACAGATTTACATAGTGTTTTACATCTATTTTCGTAATGTGTTGTGTGTATAAATGCAATTCCTTCCTTGTTATGGATTTACAACTTTGGTGCTAGTCGGCAGCCCCTGGCCTATGGATAGTGGGCTTGGGGTAGTCATGATACGGGCCCCAGGGGACAGTCCGTGACAGTTCATCACATCTATCGTATATCTAAACATTGATTCACTTAACTAATCACTAATTTAACAAAATTTACATCATGAATATTTCATAATCATGATTTCAACTACTCACTTTACCCATTTTCATTATAGGAGTCCACCAATCTTCCAAGAACCACATTATCACTTTGGATATCATTAGTCTTTTGTTGTAAAAAAATTATTTTCAAGTCATCCAACGTTATTCTTTTATATTCTAACACATAACATATAATAAACGTTGTACTTTTTTTAATAAAAAAATACCAAACATTAACAAGTTTAATTAAATACTTAGGTATTTATATTAAAGCCTTTATGATCTTACAGAAATCTTATGAAAGCTCCAAACATTTTTTTACAGATGTATAAACATGTATAGCTCACGTCAAAAACAATATATAAAATTTAGTTAAAAAAATAAACATTTATAATCTGTGGATAATTTTAATCCCCTATTTTTATATGTTTTAAATAAAAACCTTTTAAAAACACAAAACTGTCAATTTTTCATATAGTCACATCCATTGTGAAAGAGAATATTCTCAATAACACGTTATTGGATAACATTTGGTAATTGAGATAATTTCATATCCCTATGAAAAGAAGACAAGTCCACGAGATTTTGATATACCCGAGACACTCAATTCATTCTATTTAAATTTTATCCTTGTTATCTATAATAACACGGAACTTAGATTATAAGATCATTATATTGTTTATTCTAATCCATTTAAAAAAGTGTTTCATCACACTCCCCAATTTATGGTGTAATCTAGTGAAAAGTGGGAGAGATTCTAATAATATTTCATAAGTGATAGAGGATGTATAAAAATGATTTTTAACCCCATTCATGTAAATTGTTCCCTTGGCAACGCTTTACTGAAAATATATTCAATTTGATAATTTATTAAAATATTTTCAATCATATATTCTCTCAAAGTTTCCATATCCATGATTAAATGAAACTGAATGTAAATATTATTTGATCTATTGTGATTTTCTATTTTCATGGAATGATTAATTTCACTTTTTTTATCATTGAATTTTTTAACTAATTATGAAAATTCATCAAGTTTATTTTTTATCCATATCATTTAAATAGAAGCATTAGTAGAAGAAACATGTCATGATCAATTTATACTCAAGGTTACTATGATTTTGATCATTCTATTTTAGTAAACACATCATTCACCGAATATGAATGTTCCTCCAGAAATGGATTTTTTGTCATTGGAGCCACTGGCACAATTTTAGAGAGCCCGATACTTGAACTCCCATATCTGATGCTAATTACTTGTTCTATATTTTTAATATACTTAAATGTAATAGAAAAATATAAATTCCTTTACACATGCAAGTACATTTTTGTATTATATTTACCATTATTAGGTAAAACCATACATTATGTCGTAGTTTAATCGAAATAATCTACAAAAAATTATTACAATTTACCCATGCAAGAACCATAACTAAACCAAACACATTTGTAACTTCAAATTATACTATGAGAAAACATATTTAAGGTGAGCATAAAATAATCATTTATGGGGTGTCAAAAATAACTGTAACATCCGTTTATAATACTACAAAATAACTTTGGAATCATATTATCAAACATTAAACATTTTATATAATAAATCCCTCTAAAATTATTGCATGAGAGTTTTAAAAAATGTCATAGAATCACTGTTCAAAACCATTAAATAAATCATAAAACTATAAAGACCTAATTTTATTTCAAAATATAAGAACCTTTGAAATATATACATGGATTTATAATTAATGTATTAAAATGTTTTTTTGAAAATAATAACACTAAAAGAATTAAACATTGAATAGATTTCATTAAGAATTCCATAAGTCCACTAGAAGTATCACCTTTTGGAAAATTTTCCCTTGTGGTTTTTGGTTCACACCCCATTTATCATCATCAAATTGGATACTCATGTTCGATGTTTTATATATAATCATTTTTGGGTTTTCTTTTCACATTTTATTTCTAATAAATAATACAAATTGGAAGAACATAAATTACATTCAAGGGAAAATATATACATATTTCTTCATCTATATTAGACGATGGTTTAAAAATAACTCTATAAGGTTTAAAAGAATATATATTTTTTAATAATTTTTTACAATTATACATATTAAATGTAATGAAAAATTGGAATATGATTTTCATAGTAATACACACATTTGAAGGAAACTATTATAAAACATTTCATTAAAAAAAAATTAAAAATTATTTGATAATCACACAATGAACATCAATGGAAAAATCCTAGTATATGGTAATTACAACAATATGGAATGAATTTTGATTAAATGGGAGATAAATCCATATATTAAATGATAAGCATTAAAATAAATTTGTGAATTGTAAAACAATTTATTGAAATATAATATAATAACATTATATAATTTATCAATTTAAATTCAACCTTGATTAATGATAACAAAATATCCCTTTTAAATATACAAGCTCACTTTAAATGGTAATTTTTAAAATAGAATCGAAATTATATAAATAATACATACTTCTATGAAGGAGGGATCAGACATTTTTTATATAATTTTCATCAAATATAATCAAATTAAAAAAAAGAATAGACATCCTCATACAAATATAAAATATTGACATTATGTCTTCCTTACATTAAGGGTTTTTCAAAACTATGAAATATTTATTCTTTTAAAAAGTATAGATTAAAAAACCATTAATCTAAAGCTTGGAAATATATATTTTTAATATGTTAAGGGATTTTTTGAAAAAAAAATCACATGGATATGTAAAACAATTCTCTTAAATTATAGATTTGAAATTATAATTACCTTATAAAATATGGTTTCACAAATCCCTAGATAATATTTGATGAAAATAAAATCTAATAAATCAATCAAAAATACAATAACATATTAGTAAACCTTCATTGGAAGTATTTATAAATGAGGTCATATAAAAAACATAAGAGGCAGAACTTGGTAGGAGGGTTCCAAATGAATTAGACAAGGAATATCTATATGTATATGTAAATAAGTAAAAATATCTAGTGAAAATTATATTATGATATAAACAATAAAGTGTATCTAAAAATCAAATTATAAACACATATTATAAAGATTAATAAAAGCATGCATTCAATGATCTTCGAATAGTGGTGTTTTTAATCGTATCCTGAAGAGATGTAAAAGATTTATAATAAAAATTCCATTATTTTTTTAATACAGAAAAATATAAATTTATATATGCATACAAATTTTTTATAGATGATATAACATGACAAAACTGAAAATCTAATGTAACTTCCTTTCTACAAGAGTACAACCTATACTTATTTTCAATTATAAATACATATTTAGGATTATTTCAGACTCTCTATAAACACTTAGGAGGACAAGGCACTCCATTGATTATTATTATGTCTTAATACCTAAATGGTTTCTAACAGATCATTTTAGTAGTTTGAGGTTTACTAGTCTGTCCACAAGGGATAACGATAGTGGGCTTATATTGAACTCAGAAAACTCCATTTCATGTAGTTTGGTATTGGATGAAGTTCAAATCTAAATAAATATAAAATGATATTTGAGTGTATTAGGTATATCATGTTGAGGGATATGAAAGAAATGTAGTTTATTCGGGATATGATAATGATGACACATGAAAATTTATGATGACTGATATAATCTTAATAGAACAGCCATGGTTATATGCATAAAATTTAATTTCAGGAGAAAAAAATTGAATTACTCATCCCATATCAGTAGTTTAGATGGTTGAGAAGTTATATATTAATTAACTTCTATCATTTAACTTTTGATCTAAGGCACCAGATTCAACAACCAAACACAATTACAAATACTTACCTTGGTTAAAACCAACATGGATTCCCCCTTGCGTACCTCTGGGAACCCCACACAACAAGAAGGTTTAACGAGCCCCCATATATCTTGCTCAAGCAGAACCAGCTACATCGATATGTTGCTTCATGGGATATCTATCCCAATTGGGTTGATAATTCCCCCCATAAAAGAATATAATGTCCTTTCCCATATAGGTAGCGTGCATGGAAACATTTCTATATATATGTAAATTTCAAATGTACTGGATGATAAATATTAAAAAATTAATTATTTAATGTATCTTATAATATTCATATTGATATCAAATTATTATTTTACCACACATTAATTAAAAATAATAAATTTTTTTCAAAAGGTATATAAATATTCAAATTCAATATAGTGAGTTATTCAAAAGTAATAGAAAAATAATTTCACAATGTTTTATCAATATTAATGTAACACCCCAAGCTTATACAGTACGCTTCTCTTTGAATAATGCAGTAGCATGTGTTTTATGTAACATTGAGTACTAACACACACCAGAACTAGTGAAACTAGCCGTTGTATATAGTAATACCCGCTTTTTGAAATTTTATACATTTTATCATTCAAAAAGGAATTCATTTTTTTATTCAGAATATCTAAATTACAATAGGGTGAAATTTTGGTATCTTTCTTGAAAAGTTTCAATTTTTGATAAATAGTGAAAAACACTGAGTTATTGGTTAAAACTGACATTTTTTTAAATAATTATTTATTTTATTTAAATATATTTTAGGTCAGAATAGATACTTAATACCTATATAAGTTCAATTTAATTCATTGGAGTCAGTTTATAATAATTTTAGACATATAATTTTTTTTTGAACTTTTCACCGTCTTTTACCCCTCTAAGGAGAATTTGCAAATTCACATAAAACATAATTTTACCAAATCTGTGAGTGGAATTTATAAAATTAGAGAGACACAGTTAATATCTAGGAGTAAAATGCGGTTCAATAAGATGAAAATAATTTTTTTGAATAGTAACTTTTTTACTTTTATTTTCCACGGTTAAAATTAAATAGGGTAATTAAGGGTAAAATGATATTAATAGTACCTTAACACATGTATTAATTCTATTGGACAAGTGTATATCAACCAAAAAAAACCTTAGGAATAAAATATTATCATTTAGGTCCACTTGGATTAGATTAGGTCATTTATTATTATTTAACTCAAAGAAGAGTAAAAAGAGTTAAAATCAATGTTTCATAACTAAAAGATATTTAATATATGGTTATATATAAGATAAAATAGATTATAAATGTTCATTAGAAATATAAATATATTTCCTACATAATGGTATTTTATTCATAATTTTTAGACATAAATAATTTAATTTATTTATGACACAATAGTGATGCGGTAATTACATAATTAATGAAATATTAAGATAATTAATATTACAAATACAAAAATAAATATAATTTGACTCTTTTTATGAATTCCACTAATTTTCTTCGCTAATATGACATATTAGGATAGGTTATATAAATTATATTCTAAGTAATAATGCTATTATGAATTTATCAAAAACAAAATACCCAATAGTGTGAAAATTTACATAAAAAAGTTTTTAAAACAAATATTATATTATTAAATGATATTCTATTACTAAAATTATAAGGTTCATCCAAGGACTTATATAATGGTAGGTGTATTATTAATTGAACATAGTTGGGTCTCTTGGATGTATATAGTCAGTTTATTAACTATATAATATAAAAATAAAAAGTGACATGGTAAGTGTCAAACTAATTATCTAAGAGTTAAAACTAAAAGATAAGGTTAATATAATGACTCAAACCTATCTAAAATCTATTGGTTGAAAAGATTTAGACCCATACCCACCTTAGATTTTGAATATTCAACTATGGATCCATTAGAAACTGAATATGAATTTATTATAAAATAATACTTTATGTTTTTTCAAAAGAGCCCCTCATCCCCCTTATAAAAGGATACCACTTCTATCCAATTCATCACAGCATCAAAGCCTTTTTGGTCGGCCAAACCCTACCAAAATATTCTCTAAACTTCCCGAACTTCAACCTAGAGCCAATAGTTAGATCAGAAAGCCAACCTAAGGAGCTTTTTTTATCAAATCAAAAGGAATAACCCGAAGAAGAGGTAATGTTTTCTCCACCATCTTTCAAGTTCCTTTCTTCTTAAACTTCTTCTTTATTTGTTATTCTCATTATAAAATAATAATTCTACTATCTTATATATAAATTGATGTTATTATAAATATGGTACAACCATATTCAGTATTCTATCCATCCTTTGATTGACATGTCACCATACGTGCTTACGTACGTCTTACCGTCTCCACGTCGTGGTGTAATTGTTATTCAAACCATTGTTATTTGGATGGGTATAATAGTGATGTTTAATTCATGTAAATAATAAGTATAACATGATAATGATTCTGTATATATGATATACTAACCAATTATATATTATTTTAATATCAAAAGAGTGATATTCTCTCTCGTGCTTACGTACGGACTACAGTCTCCACGAACGCAATGAGATTCATTCCCCATCGTATCCATGCAACTATAATTATAATTTAATGATTAAAAATAATGTCTAAGTACTTTATATAATTATATATATTAGTAAGATACAACATATCCATAAAAAACAAGGCTTATGTAATAAAATATATAAAATAAAATGAGTAACTTAACACCCGAAACGATGATGATACTAAGATTTTATTAACAAATCAATGTTAAAAGATCATATATGATATCATATTAATGTATATGATTATTGTATAATTTATTATAATTATTTCACCATTATACAAGATTTTAACCTACCCTCAAACAAGGAAATGTACAAGGTAAGGGTTCATTTCACAATCTCTTCATTATCCGAGGTTGTTTATACACAATTATCTACTGGGACCTCTCTATCATCCACATCCATGTTTCTTAAAAATGTATTTCAAAACATTATTACTATTTTACATACAATGGTTTAAAGTTATTTATACCCTTTTTGACTTTTTATAAGATGTTTATAAAGGAATATTTCTATCCTTTCCAAACAAGGTCCTTTTAAACCTTTTCGACAGAATTAAGGTAAGAATGACTTTTTTAACTTATACGGAGGGTGAAGCTATTTTCCACTATTATAAAATCGTCGAAGCATCCCTTACAAGCTTATAAAAATATTTTCAATGTAAATTTTTTCGTTTATGATTATGTGACTTTTAAATGATTTAAAAAAAAGATATATTTCTCTAATTTTTTTTTTGATTTCATCTATTTCAACATCCTTTGATGGATTTTAAGCTTATTTGAAGTTGATTTATTATGATACAAAACATCCATGTTATATTGAAGGTTTGGTGATATGTTTGACTATGGATTTGTTATTTTCATACCATTCATGATTTATGGATAAAGTATTGACATTTTGTATTCTAGGATTAATACGAATGTTTATGTTATGTTTAAACCTGTTCATATGAGGAAAGCATTGGACTTAATAAGTGATGGGTGGAGACCTCTATAGCTCCTTGATGCATCAGTAGGTATCATGAGACAAACTAGTGTCTTGGCATGAGGCTTTGACAAAATCTTATTTTTAGTCTTTGCATTATGCCTTGGCTACGTAGTTATGATATTCTGGAATTATGCATTCCATCATTATGAAAGTGGTTATTGATATTGAATGTGGTTATTCAACTAGTAGAATATCCATGTGAATAAGTAAATGGTATTATTTCATTTTATCTTCACCATATAATGTTGAATTTTATGTTTAAAAGGCTATTGTTTTAGTTATACATTTCCTTAAATGTTTATGCTTATTTATGAATTTTTCTGCTATATTGTTATCCTTACTGGGCATTTTAGCTCACCCCTTTCAATGTTTTATTTTTACAAAGATGTGAAGAAGTATTTTATGAATGACCTGTAGGGATCGTATAAGGGGATATGCGTGTGGAGACAAGATGTTGTTGTAGTTTTCACTTTATGATGTAATGTAATCATTCCGAATGTATCTAGTTATTCCAAGGCTACTAAACTAATAGGTCCTTCGAGATTTTATCATTTTTATGATGATGCCAATGTTATGGAATAATTCACCAACTCTGCGTAACTGGGGCCGGGGTTTTGCATTTAGTATTAGAGTATGTTTAGTATAATCCTTGGAATCTAGATTTAGATATACACTTATTAGAGTACATAGACCTAAGATAGACTTTGAGGATTAGTATAGAAGAATTTCAACGAAATTTTGGTATTGTAGAGATTTTGTGAGTTTTACGAGCAATAAATCCTTGTCTGGTTACGAGCTGGTATAGGTGGCTCTAGCACAGATGTATCTAGGGGTAAAACCCGAAAAAAACTGCTTTGAGCTAGACTCGAACAGGAACTGGGGCACGATAACGGGCATTGCTACACTCTTGGTTACGACACTCCTGGGGGATATGCTTAAGATAATTCACATTTTCTATACAAATTATTATGAATGGTTTATGAGTATATACTTCCTCAAGGAAAACATTTTTATGATTATGGATTATATCCATAAATAGTTCAATTTATGTTAGGTGTTTTACAAGTTTGGAATTAGGTTTTTCGATTCATAAACTAATATTGTTTAAGACATTGTTTAGAAATTTCTCCTAGAGGAAGGAATGGAAACTGTATCAATGCACGCACTCCATGTAGGTATTTCCCTCCTGTTCAATATAATTATAGTGGAGCTGGTGATGAAACTGGTGCTGATCTGCTAATCACCATACTGGGACAACTCACTCAGGTTATGAACAATAACCTTACCCGTATGGAGCACCCTGATCCACGGCGTGGAGAATCAATTTTAGATCGCTTCATGAGGCAACAAACACCAACATTAAATTGGATTACAAATCCATTAGTAGCTGAAAAATGGATATGTTCCCTAGAGAAAATATTCCTTGCCTTGGGGAGTAGTGAAAGGGGAAAAGTTATCATGGAAGTTTACCGCCTCACTGGAGATGCTGATCAATAGTGGTCATTGATTAAAAACACGAAGGAAGATGATGAAGTACAAAATATGGAATGGAGGGAGTTCAAAGACCTTTTCTTAGAAAAATACTTTCCTCATGAACATCCAACTGATATGGAAAGGAAATTTCTGAGTCAGAAACAAAAGGAGGATGAGAATGTCGCATAGTATAAGGCTAACTTTACAAGGTTATCAATGCATGCATCAGATTATATACGCAACCCAAGAAGTAATATTAGTCATTTATTTGATGGGTTAAAACCATTTCTCCCTCGAGCATTAGTCTCAAAATCATTCTTGGCGTACGAAGATATTGTCTCATGTGCTATCAAGACAAAAAAGAAATTCTCTATGTCTTATGATTGTAAGGAAAAGAAAGAGAAGAAGATATATGCTAACCAATCTGGAAATGGAAATAAAGGGAATAAAGGAAAAGTTGAGTATCCATCCATTAGTAAATGTGGGCAGAAACACCCTGGTACTTGCTTAAAAGGAATGAGAGTCTGTTACAAGTGTGGTGAAAAAGGCCACCAAGCTCATGATTTCAAGGGAAAGAGAGTTTTGTCAACATGGAATGCTATAATTGTAGAGAGATGGGACATTATTCAAATTAATGTCCTATGAATCAGGGGAACTTACCTCAGAAAAGGCCAAGGGATCAAGTCCAAGCTTATTCTATCACTACTGCTGAGGTAGAAGCTCTGAAAGACGTGGTGGCAGGTAATTTAATGGTTTCCTCAAGTTTAGAAAATGCATTATTTGATTCTAGATCATCACATTGTTTCATGTATTCCCAGTTTTCTAAGAAAATTAGATATTTCAAATTTGATTTAACAAGGTAGTTTTCAGTTAAAACCCCTAAGAGTTGTATCATTGCTACAATATTCTGTGGATGTGTTCCCATTATAGCATATAAATGTTCTTTATCTGCTGATCACATCTTCATACCCATGACATAATTTGATATAATCCTCTGTATGGATTGGTTTTCTTACCATTATGTGAAAATTTATTGTAAGAAGAAGGACGTTATGATTTTTGATGATGATGATAAACAACACCTTATATTTAGAGATGAATCATCACCACCTGATTCTTATCTAGATCCACCTCCAATAGCTCAACTAAAAGAAATTATCAAGTAAGAAGAGAATGAAATAACTATGTCTGAGGAAAGGAATGTTCAAATATAGGATTTACCTATTGTAAGAGAATATGTTGATGTGTTTCCGGAAGATTTACCTGGACATCCTCCAGGACGATAAGTTGATTTTTCCATTGATTTAATTCCTGGATCAAGGCCTATATCTAAGACCCCTTATAGAATGGCCACTGTGGAATTAGTTGAAATAAAGAAACAACTAGAGGAATTGATTAAAAATGGAATTATTCGCCCTAGTGTTTCTACATGGGGATCCCATGTGCTTTTTGTTAAGAAGAAAGATGGATCTATGAGGTTATGTATCGACTAGAGGGAAATAAATGCTATAACAATAAAGAAAAAGTATCCCCAACCTCGCAGTGATGGTTAATTTGTCCAACTGCATGGAGCTCAATACATTTCAAAGATTGACCGTCGATCTGTATACCATCAGTTGTGTGTAAAGAAGGATGGCATTCCGAAGACAACATTTCGAACCAGGTATGGGCGTTACGAGTTTACAGAAATGTGTTTTGGGTTGACTAATGCACCCTCTGTATTCATGTACATAAATGAACAGAGTTTTCAATGAATATATCGATGATTTTGTGGTGGTATTTATTGATGATATGTTGGTCTACATTAAAACCTACGAAGATCAATAAAATCACTAGCGCATTATCCTAAAGAGTCTTAGAAGACATGAATTATATGGGAAGTTTAGCATGTGTGAATTCTGGCTTCAGGAGATTTCTTTTCTTAGACATATTGTCTGCAACGATGGAATCCATGTTGATCATTATAAGACAAAATAAATCCATGAATGGCCAGCACTAACGAGTATAACCGAGGTACGCAGTTTTATTGGTTTAGCAGGTTATTATCGACCTTTCGTCCAGAATTTTTCCCGATTGTCTAACCCATTAACGAAGCTCACATGTAAAGGGGTTAAATTTTTTTGGAAAAAAGAGTGTGAAGAATCTTTCAAAGAACTGAAGAAAATATTAGTCAATTCTCCTATATTGACTCTATCATCAGGGAATGACGTGTTCGTTATTTATAGTGATGCATCAAAGAAAGGACTTGGTTGTGTCCTCATGCATAATGATAGATTTATTGCCTATGTATCATGACTGCTGAAAATTCATAGGAGAAACTATCCTAATCATGATCTTGAGCTAGCTGTTGTATTTTTTAATTTGATGATATGGATACACTATCTCTGTGGTGAAAATTTTGAGGTTTATACAGATCATAAGAGTTTGATATATATTTCTCACAGAAAGAACTCAACATGAGGCAAAGGATATGGCTTGAACTACACAAGGATTATGATTGCATGATACACTACAATCCGGGGATGGAAAATAAGTTGGAAGATGCTTTGAGTATAAATGATCATGGAGTTTTGAACAAGATGTGAATTGAGAGGGATCCTATTTTCATGGATCTTGTAAATTTGGATATTGGAATTACCATGGAAGGTGACTCATCAATGATTTTTCAAATAGTTTCCAAACCATCTTTTCTAGAAAGGATAAAGAGTTCTTAAACTGATGATGAGGAGTTTGAAAAGAAGATTAATGCTGTGAATGATGGAAGATTGTATGACTTTGTGTATGAAGATGGAATTTTGAAATTTGGTAAGAGACGCTGTGTTCTCGATATACCTGATCTAAAAAGGGAATTTGGTGGACTATGCTCATAGTTCCAATTTCTCTATACACCCTGGGCGCACCAAAATTTATAGAGATTTGAAGGATCATTTTTGGTGGTACATAATGAATAGGGAGATTGCTGATTTTGTCTCATGATGTATGGTTTTTCAACAAGTGAAAGCTAGAAAGCAACAGCCTGGAGGAGTCCTGAAACCACTTCCCATACCTGAGTATAAATGGGATAATATTACAATGGACATTGTCATGGGACTACCAAAGACTCCTGGAAGGAACGATGCAATATGGGTCATTGTTGATCATCTTACCAAATCCGCAGATTTTCTTTCTATAAGAGATGATCTACCACTTGAACGTCTATCAAGGATATATGTTAATGATGTTGGGAGACTTCATGGAGTACTCCTCTCGATTGTTTCTAATCGTGGTCTCCATTTTACTTCAATATTATGGAATAGTCTTCAGAAGTACTTGGATATTGAACATCGTTTGTGCACAGCCTACCACCCTCAAATAGATGGACAATCAGAACAGACTATTCAAACCTTAGAAGACATATTGAGATCTTTCTCACTTGACTTTCAGGGTATGTGGGATCAATATTTACCTCTGGTGGAAATTTCCTATAACAATAGCTTCCATTCAATTATTCAGATGGAACCATATGAAGCATTATATGGAAAGAGATGTCTCACACCAACCTGTTGGGATGACGTTGGTGAAAGAAAACTTGTAGGCCCAGAACTGGTGGAGGAAACTATGGAAAAAGTTAAGGTAATCCAAAACCACATCAAAGAAGCTCAATATAGGGAGAAGAGCTTGGCAGATAACCGAAGGAAGGATTTAGAATTTTGGGTAGGTGATTAGGTTTTCATGAAGATATATCCATGGGAGGGTGTTATACGTTTCGGTAATAAAGGTAAATTGAGTCCCAGGTACATCGGACCTCTCGAAATTCTAGAACGAATTGGGGTTATAGCTTACCATTTGGCAATGCAGCCGAATCTCTCCAAATATCACGATGTGTTCCACGTATCACTGTTGAGAAAATACATGCCTGACCCAACACATTTACTCATTTGTGAGGAATTAGAACAGGAACCAGCTCTATCTAATTGTGAAGAGCCTGTCAGGATTCTTGATATGAGAGAACAAGTGCTGAGAAACAGGACGACTCGTCTGGTAAAAGTTCTATAGAGGAACCATAAAATGGAAGAGGCAACGTGGGAACCCAAGGAACTTATGATGAAGAATAACCGAAGTCGTATTATGCAGTAGTATCCTAGAAAATTATAGGGTGAAATTATTTGAAGGAGGGGAGAATGTAACACCCCAAGCTTCTACGGTACACTTCACATTGAATAATACAGTAGCGTGTGTTGTACACAACTTTGAGTTCTAACACACACCACAACCAATCAAACAAGCCGTTATAAATAGTAATGCCCACTTTATCAAATTTTATACAATTTACCTTTCAAAATGAACTTAATTTTTTGATAAAGAATATCAAAATTAGCATAGGGTGAAATTTTGATATCTTTCTGAAAACATTCAATTTTTTATGAATAGTGAAAAACACTGAGTTATTGGATAAAACCGACTTTTTATTTAAATAATAATTTTTTTTAAATTAATATTAGGTAAAAATAGATACTTAATACCTATATATGTTCAATGTAATTCATTGGAGTCAGTTTATAATAATTTTAAACATATAAAAATTTTATAAAACTTTTCAATGTCTTTTACCACTCTTCTATGAAAATTTGTAAATTCACTTAAAACATAATTTTACTGCCTATGTGATTGTAATTTCGAAAATCTAAGAGACACGATTAATATCAAGGTGTAAAATGTGGTTCAATAAGATGAAAATAATTTTTGGTGAATAGTAACTTTTAACTTTTATTTACCACAGTTTAAGGTAAATAGGGTAATTAAGGGTAAAAATGATATTAATATTTCCCTAAAACATGTCCTAATTATATTTTACAAGTGTATGTAAACCAAAAACAACCTTATGAATCAAATATTATCATTTAGGTCCACTTGGATTAGATTAGGACATTTATTATTATATAATTCAAAAAAAAAGTTAAAAGAGTTAAATTCAAAGTTTAATAACTAAAACATTTTTAATATAGGGTTATAGATAAGATAAATTAAATTATAAATATTAATTAGAAAGATAAAACGATTTCCTACATAATGGTATTTTATTTCTAATTTTTAGACGTTTAATAATTTAATTTATTTATGACACAATGATGATGTAGTAATTACCTAATTAATGAAATATTAAGATAAATGATATTATAAATACCCAAATAAATGTAATTTGAATCTTTTTATAAATTACACTACTTTTATAGGATAATATGACATATTAATATTGGTTATATTAATTTTTTTAAGTAATATTTTTTTTGAATTTATCAAAAACAAAATACCCAATAGTGTCAAAATTGACATAAAAGAGTTTTAAAAACAAATATTATATTATTATTTGATATTCTATTCTTAAAATTCTAAGGTTAGGCCAAAGGACTTATATGAGGGTAGGATTATTATTAATTGACCAATTTGGGGTCTCTTGGTTGTATATAGAAAGTTTATTAACTATATAATATAAAAATACAAAGTGACATGATAAGTGTCAAACTAATTAACTATCAGTTAAAACTAAAAGATAAGGTTAATATAATTACCCAAACCTATCTAAAATCTTTTTTTTGAAAGGATTTAGACCCATCCCCACCATATACATTTAATTATAAACTTTTGTGCCATTAGAAACCGAATATTAATTTATTATAAAATAATACATTAAGTTTTTTCTAAAGAGCCCCTAATCCCCTTATAAAAAGACACCACTTCTAACCAATTAATCACACCATAAAATCCTTTTGGGTCGGCCAAAACCTACCAAAATATTTTCTAATCCTCCCTCACTTCAACCTAGAGGCCTTAGTTTGATCAGAAATCCAACCTATGGAGCCCTTTTGATCAAATCAAAAGGAAGAACCCGAAGAAAAGGTAATGTTTTCACAACCCTCTTTCAATTTTCTTTCTTCTTCAACTACCTCTTTCTGTGTTATTACCATTCTAAAATAAAAACTTCAGTGTCTTCTATATAATGTGATTTTATTTTAAATATGGTACAACCATATTCAGTATTCTATCCATCCTTTGAATGACATGTCACCATACGTGTGTACGTACGGCTTACCGTCTTCATGTCGTGGAATAATTGTTATTAAAAACATTATTACTTAGATGGGTATAATAATGATGTTTAATTCATGTAAATAATAAATATAACAGGATAATTATTCTTTATATATGATATAATATCCAATTATATATTATTTTAATATCAAAAGTGTTATATTAATTCTCGTGCGTATGTACGGACAACCGTCTCCACGAACGTGATGAGATTCATTCCCCATTGTATCAATGCAATTATAATTATCATTTTATGATTAAAAATAATGTTTAAGGACTTGATATCATTGTTTATATTAATAATATACAACCTATCCATAACAAACATGTCTTATGTTATAAAACATATAAAAGAAAACGAGTAAGTTAACACCTGAAACGATGATAATACTAAGATATTATTAACAAATCAACGTTAAAAGATCATATATGATATCATGTTAATGTATATGATTATTTTATAATTTAATAACAATTATTTCACCATTAGACAGAATTTTATCCTACCTTAAACCAAGGAAAAGTACAAGGTAAGGGTTTATTTCACAATCTATTCATTATCCGAGTTTGTTTATACATAATTATCTACTAGGACCTCTTTTTCATCCTCATCCATGTTTCTTAAAATTTTATTTCAAAACCTTCTTAATATTTTACAGACCATGGGTAAAAGTCATTTATAACCTTGTTGATTTTTTAAAATAAGTTTATAAATGAATATTTCTTTCATTTTCCCGAACAAGTTTCTTTTTTAACCTCTTCGACAGAATTAAGGTAAGAATGTCTTTTTTAACTTATACGGTGTGTGTAGATATTTTCCACCATTATAAAATCGTCGAATCTTCCCTTAAAAGATTATAAGAATATTTTCAAAGTAAATGTTTTCTTTTATGATTATGTGACTTTTAAATGATTTAAAAAAAGTGATATTTATCTCAAATAGTTTTGATTTCATCTATGTCAAAATCCTTTGATAGATTTTAAGCTTATTTGAAGTTGATTTATTATGATAAAAAACGTCTATATTGTATTGAAGGATTTGTGATATGATTTACTCTGGATGTGTTATTTTCATACCATTCAAGTTTTATTGATAAAATATTGAAATTTCGTATGCTAGTTTTAATACGAATGTTTTTGTTATGTTTAAACCTGTTCATATGAGGAATGCATTGGACTTAATAAGTGACGGGGGAGCCCGCTATAACTCCTCGATGAATCTGTAGGTCTCTTGAGACAAAATAGGGTCTTGGCATGAGGCCTTGACAAAATCATTTTTGTAGTCTTGGCCCGAGGCCTTGGCTACGTAGTTAGGATAGTCTGACATTTTGCATTCCATCATTATGAAAGTGGTTATTGATATTGCATGTGGTTATTCGACTAGTATAATATCCATGTGAATAAGTAAATTGAATTATTTAATTTTATCTTTTCCATATTATGTTGATGTTAACGTTTAAAATGCTTTTGTTTTTGTTATACATTGCCTTAAATGTTTAAGCTTATTTATGAACGTTTCCTCTATATTGTTATCCGTACTGGGCATTTGAGCTCACACCTTTCAATGTTTTATTTTTCTCAAGATTTGAATAAGTATTTTATGAATGACCTGTAGGGATAGTATAAGTGGATATGATTTTGGAGACAAGATGTGGTTGTAGTTTTCACTTTATTATGTAATATAAACATTACAAATGTATCTAGCTATTCCAAGGCTACTAAACTAATCAATCTTTCAAGATTTGATCTTTCTTTTGATCATGCCAATGTTATGTAATAATGCACCGACTCTGGGTAACTGGGGTCGGGGTGTTACAATTAATTTACTTTTAGATAAATAACAATAACATTTAGTTTTTATATATGATTTAAATGTTTATTAAACAGATTAAAAAGGAATATTACTTATATCTAACCACATATGGACTCATTTTTTATTCAAAAAATTTAAAAAAATATTTATATTTTATTTTCTTCCAAATAATTCTTATATAGATTTTATGTACTACTATATTACTTCTAGTACTATTATTTATTAAAAAAATTTTAATATCTTTAAATTATTATATAATTTTACTTATATAATTTAAAACAACAAGTTTTAAAAGTAATATTAAATTCCCCATTAAAAAAAATATTATCATTTATTTCTCATAAATATAATTTATTAAATATTCTCAACATTTTTTAATATTTAATTTTCAAAATAAATATGTATAATTGAATCAAATATATTTAAATATTTATTGAAATTTTTTTAAACTTTTTTAATTCTAAAATTATATAAAATTTATTTCAGTTCATAAGGATTGAATAAAATGTTATTTAATGAAAAATACCGAAAAATTATGATATTATTATGATTTGATATTTATAAAAACAAAATATTTTTATTAGATAAATTAATTTAGTTTTATAAATATTAATTATAACAAAACATGACGTATTCCTTTTAATTTTTAATGATATTAATATAATTACATTACTTTTAAGAATAATACGCTTATATTCATGGTATATTAAAACCTATAACATTAAATGAGTTTCATCCTCACAATTATTTTAATGAATTTAATGAAATTCAAAATTCTCATTAGCATAATTAGGATAACTATGATTTTTAAAAATTTAATATTCTTAAGATTCACCTAGAATTTAATTACCTAAAACATCAAAAGAATGTCATTATATCTTATATTAAATTCATCCAAAAATATCTACATCTATAATGTTTTCTAAACGCAAATTTGATACCTAATTAGATATCATGAGATAAGTACTCCCAAATCCAGTGCAAAATAAACATGATATTTATTTATAAAAAGAATTACTAAAAAATATATAGTCATTAAAACATCCATGGATCATTTCATTTTATGTTTTCTAGGATTGTAAATAACCTTATAGTATATTATATTTTAATATAAATTATCTACAAATATATGTTTGACACCCTCTTGCTAGCTCCTTAACAAAAACCAAATACCTCTGGAACATCTAATGATCTTGTGAAAATTGTTTTAAAACACTATGAGAGAATAAATTTTTCAAGTAAGTGGTTTTATTCCTGGTGTGAAATGATTTTATAAATACTATAAATACATTATAAAGACATTTCATCATATATAAAATACATGATATAATATTTTTTTTTCAAAATACAACATTATGGTTTTCATAATACGGTTATAAGAGGTAATATTAAAAACACTAAAAAATACCTATAACTGAAAAATAAACTATAATTTTAAAATATAATAACCTTTCAATTATATAAATGAATTTATCCTAAATTTTTCTAAACCATTTATTGAAAATAATAACTTTTATTGAATGAAAAAATACTGGAAAACCCTTATAATATCCATGAATCCAGTTATTGTATATCCTTTTATGACAACACAACATTGTGTTTTTGGGTTCACTCCATATTCATCAACATCACATTAGATAAGAAATTTCAAAATTAATATAAAAATTTTTTTATGTTGTTTTTCTCATTTATTTTACCATAATAATCGTTCTTTTATCTATAAAATTTTTTTCAAGGGAAATTTATTGTCTATTACATTTTCATTATTAGTATATGATTTTAAAAAAACCCCATAAAGAATATATAGAATCAAAATATCAATATAAATGCATTCAATGATACATATAATTAAGGAAAAAATGTCGGATGATACTTATCATAGAAAAAAATAGATTCAATGTCAACATTTATAAAACACTTCTTTAAAAAATAAACTCAAACAATTGATTTTATTATCTTTCATGGAATTGAAATGAAATATTATAGTATATGGACGTTAATACAATCACGAGTGATATTTATTGAAATATGATAACATTTAATACATAAAATTATAAAAATTATAATTCATTTTAGATTTTTAAATAAATTTAATGAAATTAAGAAACATAAAATGATTTGAATGTCATTTGAAATTCACCCTTGAGTTATGAAAATAATATTTCCTTTTGAAATAGAATACACAATTTTTAAATGTTAATTTCTAAATGGGAATTTAAATTACATACTTAAATCATATATTTATTAATAAAAAAATATTATTAATTAAAATAATTTAAAAAAAACATTTAAACAAAACATCACCTTGAAAAATATAATTTGAAAATTAAAATTCTATTATAATAAGGGTTTTATAAAAAGATGAAATTGATATTACCTTACCAAAAATGTTTTTTGGAAAACCATATATTATAAGATTCAAATAAAATTTCTATTACATAAAAAAATAAATTATTTGAGAAAAATACATAGAGTTGTAATACAATATTCCAATGTAATCTAAGGTTGAAAATATAATTCCCATAAAATACTATTTTTTGATAAACCATTAGAATTTTTTATGAAAATAATAAACTAACATATGTTAGAAATGCAAATATAGCTTAGTAATTCTTCTCTTTTAGTTCTTTGAGATGAAGGTATGGTATAAAAAAGAATGAGGGAATATAGGAAGGGATTCAACAATGAGTGAGAAGATGTAGATATATATGGGTTAATTTATCTAGTTGATGTTTGAATATTATATAAATAATAACATTCCTATTTTTAATAAAATCATAGGTCATACCCATATTTTAATGATGTATAGAATCCTTCTTCAAAATCATTATGCTTCACGGAGATTGATCTGCTAAATTATAGAGAAATATGAGATTTACAATGGAAATCACACTAGTTTTATTTCTGTAGATATATATTCATATATATATATACATAATTTTTGAATTTTATATAACTCTATGAATTAAGAAATATAATCTAACACCCTTTCCAAAAGTGTGTTACTCACGTTTTAATTTGATTATGAATAAATATTTAGGTTTATTTTTTCCTCTATAGGCTTCATTGGGAAGGAAAGTCTCACTATTGAAGATTAAAATATCTGAAGATCTATGAACGATCATTCATAAATATTAAGTAGTTTGATATTTAAAAAACGTTCTCCTATGAATAATGAGAGAAGAGGTATATTGATCTTATCCACAAACATGTCATGTATTTTTGGAGAGTACGAGGTAGAAATCGTAGGAAAAGGAAATAGTGCAGATGTGGAATAGGCATAGGATGTATAGGAAGATTAGTAAATAGTAGGTAATTTGGGCTTCGAGGAAATTGAGGGCTGAAAATATTAGACGATCAATATGGTATTGATCAAACATCTTGGTTTATATGTGAATATATTTATGTAATGGAGATATTAACCCAAATTCTTCATCCCACATTGATAATTATATTATTTTAGGCATACGATATTAATTAAAAAAATTATATCAATTTTTTTACATAAAGAACCACATTCTGCACCCTAATATTCTTATAGACATGTGAATAAGGCATAATGTACTTTCTATCCCCCGTGGGTTCCTCCAGGCACACCACACACCATTTGAATGTTGTGCACCCACCTATATCTTCCTCTAGAGTGGTCACCCCGGCCACATTCTGGGTTCTTAGGCTGACCCTACAATTTAGGCCAAGAATTGTCCCCAAAACATAGTAGAAGGGCATATCCATTATAGATAGTAAGGTTATTTAATTTTTTATACAATTAACATTTATATTTATATAAGTATTAAAATAAAAATTTTCATTATATAATATAAGTTATACAATTATATTTATTGTGAAATTTATTGTTAACTACCCATTAATGTGGAGATTTTCTACAAGACTGTAAAGGATTGAAATTAAATAAATGTAAATTAATGATTTATTCAAAAGTAATAAAATATTAAATTGAAATTTAATAATCAAAATAAATATACATTTATATAATTAAAAATTACATTGTTTAATCATATAACTAGGGTTTATATGGTTTTTAAATATTTAAATTAATAATATTACATATATCTAACCACAAATTTAGTCATTAATCATTTCAAAATTAGAAAAACTAATTAAATTTTTGTTTTATTCACATTAATGATTACACTTATTTTATTTAGTACAATATTGATATAAATAATAATATATTTTAATAATATTTTAATATCCATAACATATTATATGAGTTTACTTATTATATATTAAAATAAATTTATTTAACAATAGAATAAAAAACTCAATTTCAAACAAAGTAAATAAAATTACTTTTCTAATGAATATAATTTTTTAAAGAGTTTCAAAAGGTATTATCTTGTACATTTAAAAATTATAACGTATAACAGAATAATATATTTTTCAATATTTATTGAAAATATATTTTCTCATGTTGAATCCAAAATTTTTTTAAAAAATAATTATGATTCCAATGAGAGAATAAAATAATACTTCTTGGAAAATTAATAAAAAACTATTAAATTATTATAATTTGAGATTAACAAAAAAAATATTTTGATTATATTAAATAATTATTTTTATATAACATGTTTATATATGAAAACATATCCATGTTTTTTATTTTAAAAATAATTTAATTTAATTTTTTTTAAATATTATTAAATTCCAATGATGCTACACAATAAGGTTCTGTGATTAACTGTATGTTAAACATCATAATATTTAATAAACCAAAGCATAATATGTTAATCTAAATCTATAATCATTTATCATTCATCATGTGTGATTCTATTTGAAAAATATGATATCTAGAACACAAGGTGAAAACATAAAAAATATTGATCAAAGATATAGTTAAATAAATTTAGCTTCTAATTAACACTACACTTGATTATTAATTTATCATATAGTTTTTAGAGATGGGTTTTTAACCGTTTCTAAAAAAGATTTATTTTAGTATCGATATGGAAAAATGGGAGATAAATATTTTTCATTTAAAAAACCCCACTTCTCTCCCTTAATACACCTACACCCACTGTGATCTGTTAACATTGATCTCCCTTTTCACTAAACCCTCCAAACCTAAAAAATCCCCCTTATTATCACCAGTACATTGCCTTTTCCCCATACCATATTATTGTTACCTAACCCCCATGTCACTACCACATTCCCTCTCATAGTCAATCACACTCTCCCCCACCCCCTCATCCTCCCAATATACCCCACGACCTCTTACTCATCCTTTAAGGCTCTATTATTTCAAATTAGGATCCTCTTATATCTGTAATAAGTGATTTCACATCATATATGATTGGTTCTAGGTAGGCGTTTCTAGGATTTCTGTTTATTTAGATTACTTTTCTGCCTATGATTTTAAAATTAGTTTATATATATATTAAGAAACATAATGAAGATAATGATATTATATATATATTTTGAAAAGTTTATTAATAAATTAATATTGATTTCTATATGGGTTTTTATGTCTTTCCCCCTATTGTGTATTTTATACTAATAAATAACTATATTTTTTCATACAATATATCTTTGGTGTGTTCTTTACAGAAGAAGAGTTTTTTATTATTGTTTGATATTATTTATGTGATTATTTGTATTTTAATGTATGTTTAAGAGGTTTATTTTCTTAGTTTTTTACTTATCTTGATCTATTCTATAGTGTTTACATATTACATCCTTTTGTCAAAGAGTTGTGATTTGATTATTAAGTGATTATTTTTTTGTTTGGTGTTGTACACATATATTCATGTGTATATATATATATATATTTGTATCTATTTAAATATTCTCATAAGAATGTGGGAATACGTGAATTTGGATATGTATATATATATATATATATATATTCATATGTGTATAATTTTAAAGGGAAGCCTGATGTTTAAATATTATGATTAAGGTTACTTTTCAAAATTAATTTTCAAATGGATTTTTAAAATAAATTATAACAGCCAAGTGGGTTTTTTTAAAGGGACATACAAATGATTTTATTTTTAACATGTTTACAAAACAATTTTATAGAAAGTGTAATTTTCAAGTCATTGAATCTTCTAAAAAAGAAACTGTTTCTCACGAATTTGTTTCTGTTTGATAGAGGAAACATATTGAAATGTTTTTTGGAAAGGAACTTGTTCATATACTACTTAATGAATTAATTTAGGTTACTTTTTATTCATGTCTTTTCTAAAATTTTAGAAACATATGGTTCTATATTAGGATGACCTATATATGAATAGGTCTTGAAATGACCCAAATGTTTATTAATGTAAATTTCACTTAGTCTAAATAAATGTATTAATACATAAAATTGTTATATTACAAACGAAATTCCTTAGTTATATGATTTTTGATTTCAAAATACTGTTAAAAATTGATATCGTTGCTAATATAGACATTGAACGGGTATCACATGATTAGTTTAAATACAGGACATTAACAAATCCCATTTACTCAACCAAATGAAGTGATGGCCTCATCATGTGTAATTGCTCCATACAAAGCCCATTTGATAGAGCTCTGAATGGAGGTGGCATCACTAGGATTCACTCTTGACCTAGCCAGTGTTGAGCATTAGCACGTTATGTTTTAATAGAATCGCCAAAAGTATAAGTGGATGTTAATATAGATTACCACTCGAGTGATGTTATCCAAGACACCCCAAGTGTTTGTCCCCATCACACACCTTACACTTCATTCTTATGCGGGTGTTATAAGGGGATACATAAAAATACCGTAGTACTATGATTTTGTGCATTATTTTTGTATAGAATTATGTATATACATAAATTATGTTATTGTTACTGTGTAAATATTTTTTAAAGAGAATATTCTAATTTTAGGTAATATTATATTAAGATATCTATTTAGATGAAATAATTGATTTTTTAACTAAAATATATATTAATCAAATATTATTTGTAAATTAATTTTTATAAAAAATAAATTATTTTATAATTTTTATGAATACAATTGTAATTTTTATTATGGTTTGAAGGATTTTCTTGTCCAAACCCATTAATTTTAGACAAATGTCAGTTTTTATTTTAAAAGTAAAAATTAAAATATTCAAAAATTTATTTATTTAAATGAATATTATTCTTGGAATCGGGATGTCAAAATTATCCCGATTACTTGAAAAAACCAAATATTTTTAGTGAGATGAAGTTATTGTTTTACAAAAATAAGTAGTTTTTTCGATTACTTGAAAAACAAAATATTTTCAGAAAAATCCAAAATGATCAACCAAAGTTAAATTTCACATGGTGATATAAATTTGACTTTTATTTTTTATAATAAAATTTCTTGAATTATTATGAATTAGGTATATTATTTTCTCAGAAAAAATAAATAAAATCATTTTGGAATAAATATAATTTTGACACACAAAAATACATTACTAAATATCTATACATATTTAAAAATATATTTTCATTGTCTAAAATATTTATACATAATTTTATAAAAGTGGATATTCCTGTTCTTTTTTCAAATTTTGATGGCATGATTATAATAGTAACATTTATATACATTAATAGTATTACTAGGTTTGTTTAAAATTGATGTTTCATGTAACAAATGATATATAAGAAATAACATTTTTTAATGAGAAATATATTATTAAAATATTATGGTGTTCCAATATCACCACATGGTTGCTTCTCTATTGAATCTTCATTTTTTACATTGAGTGGTTTGTTTGGAACATCTTTTGAAAACTAATTATTTTATGACCAGGATTGTTATCGTGCACTAATTCGTCCATGGTAGAGTCAACATCCTATTTACTTCCTACTTTTTAAAACATGTACCAAAATTATTTTATTTCTTTCATATGTTTCCCCCATCCGAGAGAGTCTTTTGAGGATTTAAATCTTGGTGTTTCATGCTCCCTTCATTGGGGTACATTCCATTCCCCTAAAACCTTAAAACTATTTTATAGCTTAATGAGACATATTCCAAGATAGTCATTCTACTAATATGTTAATATATTCGAGTGTTCAAAATATATTATTTAATCTTCCAAAAATTCCAACAATTTCAATACCATTTCATGTGATTTGGGTTAGAAAAAATTAAGAATCTACCAAAATAATCACTCTACATTTTTTCTCTGATTTATTGATATTTTGGAACTATTGGATTTCTTCTCATAACCATTGGATCACTATCTTCTAAATATCTTCTCATGATGTTCCCAAATATTCAACAATAGATACACATTTTTTCGTCAAACATTATTTGAAATACACCTTCAAATTAAACATATAATAATAATTTCCATCCTTCATTTTAATATGGTTGTTTAATTGTTCTTGAACAAATTAATATAGATTTAAAAATAATTAAAATCATACCTTTTGAGGTTTTTATCCTATCATCACATTATCTTATCATCAGGACATTTTTTTTAAAAAAAGGTAGCAATATTCTTATACTCTAATTAGACATCTCTAAAATCCCTATGTAATTCTTCAGATTTTATTCTGTGTAAATGAGAAAATTAATTCAATTCTCTTTTAATGAACAATTGATTTAAAAAATATTAAGAATTATCTGTAAAAATATTGATATTTTCTTTCATCTTAACTCCCATGTAGGTTGTGTTGATATTGAACGCCACTTGTTCTCTTATAAATAATTTTTTCAAAGGAAAAATATTCAATTATTAAATAATATGATTCATGTATGATTACCCAATTATATAAATTTTCATTGATAGATAAATCATTAGAATCTAAAATTTATTTTATTTCATCTTCATCAACTATATCAAATCTCTTTTTTAACTCCTAATTATACTATTAAATTTCATATAATTTATCCAAATTAGTGTTATAACAAAAAATAATATTATTCCCATATTTTACATCGGCGATAGAAAAAAAATAATTGGATTAATTTTTCTTTTTATAATTATTTTTAATTTTTTATATAAGGATGTTCTCACCCATCCTTCATAATTTGGAAAATATATCATTGAATTTTATTTACATGAATATGAAAAAGCATACAAGGATTCAATTTTTTTAAAGCATTCCTTTAGATCATCCATTAATTAACAACTAATAGAAGCATCAATACAAAATATTCATTGGCCTATTTCAAAGATATCTATATGTTATCATCACAAAAAAAATTCTTTCTTCAATCACTTGTCAAGGAACTCCATGTAAATCATTCATGAAAATGGTGAAATTGTTTTCCCGTGTTTATAAATTATTCTAATCAAATAATGTAACCATAATTGTGGAATCTATTTTCCTAAAGAACATTAGATTAAGATAGGGTAAAACCCATGAAAAATGAATATATCGCATTCATACTCTTTGATATATTCCCACATGGGTCTTACAATTTGATTGCAATTAGTGGGGTTGAACCCTGCTATACAGAGAGACTCAGAATTAATAATATCAATCCTTAAAGTCTCACATCTTGTGTAGGACCATGAAATATCATCTAAAACAACCACATTTTATGTTTTTGAAATTAGATATTAATATGATTAAATACATAATTGACCCTTTATATGATATTATTTGAAGTTCGTTTTACATCTTATTGGTGAGTATGCATAAATAGAAACACTATAGTATTAGTTTTTTTCCCCACTAGGATTTATGCAAATATCATGTATGGATATGTTCATATACACAAAATTAATTATATGTTTTAGTATTATCACAATCCACTAAGAATAACAACATTTAAATGTTTTGTGTCAAATCACTATCACAAATTGTTCACCACATTCAATTTTATCACTATTTTTGATGGATCCATAATATCTTTATCAGCCTTTTTTACTAGTCTAGTGTAATATCTATACACTATTTATCAAAATTCATCTCTATTCACCAACATCATCTATTGCATCATAAATTAATGATAGTGGATCTATATTATTCCACTTTTGTTCACCTTCCAAAACTATGAATACACTATTATCATCCAACCTTCTTCTATCTAGAGAAAATTTTTAATTATTTCACATTATTTTATCCATAACAAAAAAAATTGGCTATGTAATTAATAATTTAATATTCATCAGTTATCTATCCCCCACCATGAAAATTTTCATTATCCTCTAAGATTCAGATCATAAATGTAATACTAGGAACACTCCATCTATATTTTGAAATTGAGTCATATAAATAAATAATATTTTTATATCACATTACACCTAACAATTTTCCCCCTCTATAATATGAAAATAATGGGTCAATAATTGAAGAAATTATAGGGCCTTAATGGGTCATTGAAATTACCCATGAACTTCCTAAAACCCCCTCTAAAATATCCTCCAATACATTCAATATACCTATGTACTTAAAAGACTTACTATTTATACCTTTCTATATGATAAATTAAAAATTAGTTCACTAACAACAATGATACAAATTATGTTTGGTATTGGCATAAATGAAAGAATAAATACTAAGGAATATGATTAAGAAATTTTTTGAAAACATATAATGAAAAACCTATATTATTTCTTACTGAATTGAATCACCTAATATCCATAATGGTTTCACCAACCCTAATGAAAAATTCAATGGATTTTTTACTCTAAAATGCTATCTACTATGAGATTGGCCCTCTGACATCACATTGTTTTAGATTTCTACTCCACTAATTGAACACAAGAACATCCACAATGGGAATTGAAAAACCATTATGGGATTATTTGGACATCAAGATCAATAATGGATTCTTATATACCATAGTGAAAAATGTCTTGACCCTTTACCTTAACATGATATGAATTATGACATGCACAGTCACCCCTTCAATATTTTCATCTAACATGAATTACTCACTATGAATTTTATCTCTACTGATGTTTTCCTTCAACATTAGTCATTAAAAAAAGCTGTACTTGAATACAACAATAGGGACCAACCATAATGTGAAACCACCATTTTTTATCCTATTTTAACATGAACTCCACCAATGGTATGACCTTTCTTGGATTATCATTTCCACCATCACCATAGGAATTTCTATGGTCATGGTCTTCATAGTTTTTCAATTTTACACATAGTGAAATGTTACACATGGTTCATTTAAAGGCCCAGAATTTCCATGGAATTTTTTTTTCATAAATTCATGGGATTTTTTTTCCGAGTCCGTGAAAATTTACGGTGCTTCATTCCGAGTGCCGGTTTGCCTGGAATCAATTTTTGAAGTTTTGTTTGGGTATGTTCAGTAAATGTGCAAGTGGGATTTTATATCTTTTGAGCCAGTGATTGGAATTGAAATCTGAGGGCATATTTGTGCTTGCAGCGCCAGTATTCTCTTAAGAATACTTTCGTCTTGTTGACCATTGGTTGAGATTTAAAGTTTGATTTTGGGGTTTTTAATTAAATTGAATAAAAATAAAGTGTTAATTTTTTATATTTGTGGTGGTTAGAAGCTCCAAGAAGAGGGTAGTGGTGGTGTCCACCACACCATAACCTCTCAAGAGATGTTATGGAGGTGGGGCCCACCCATACATAACCTCCCTTGGGATGATATTCCATGGTGGGGAACAACCGGGGGTTGTAACCCCTTAAAACCCCCAATTAAGTGGAGAGCCTCTTCAACTTCCTCCACCAGTTATTTGAACCAACCCCCTTCATTTATTTGGTTATGTTTCACCAATTAATTAAACTCTATATTTCTAAATATTTTTAATTCTTGCCCAAAAATAAATATTAGACAAACCTATTATGTTATTTTGGATGGAAACTTTCATTTGTGTGGGACTTTGATAGAGGTCATGGATGAATTTGGAGAAATTCATCCTCTCAAGGAAGAACATGAAGAACACCTCTTCATCATTCACAGAAGATCTTCGAAATCCTTCATTGATCATCGACCGAGCCAAAAGAGAAGAAGATGACTGTGAAGAACGCTGACAACTCTTCTTCCTCAGAAGCATCCTGATGTCAACAAATCGGCGTCCTCCATTCCTATCCTTCTATCGTCTTCGATCGACTAGAAATGTAGAGGATTTTAGTTGAATTCGTTTTCATTCTTTGCCTTTCAATAATTTGGAATGTGAACTGCCAATTTAAAATTTCATAATGAGGAGGGCTCGGACGGCATGAACAGGGACTGACCCTCCAACTTTTTTATTATCATTTTCTGATTATGGAGGTGGTTCAACGGTGGCCGGCATCGTGCCGACCGAAAAGAAAACCAACCTTAAAGAAAACTGGAGGCAGAAGGGCCTCCAGGTCCCCAAGAGGGAGTGGCACCGTAGTGCAATGCGGAAGGAGGGTTGGGTCATGGTAGTGGTGGTGCGGTGCCATCATGCCACGCGGAGGAGCGGGAGGCTGTGGCCAGGCCAGGCCGCGGTGGGGAAGGTGCGACGCTATTGCGCCGTGTGGGGAAAGCAGCGCGCCGTGGCCTGGATGGGCCATGATAGAAGAGGCGAGGCGCCGTCGCGCAATGCAGAGGGAAGCAGTACTGTAGCGTCGTCGCTCCGTGGTGGAGGTGAAGTGGCGGCATGTTGGGCCGACTGCTGTGGAGCAGGATCCACTGCCCGCTCACCCGGCCAGGTGGAGCGGGACCCTGACGGGTCTCGCGTGTGCTGGACCGGCGCAACCTGGCGCCTGTTGGAGCACCACACGAATTGAAGAGCCGTTAGGGATCCAGGGGGCGCATGGATACCCCCTAACCCCGACACAGGTAGACACCACGAGTTGTTAGGACACCGGGCAGTTGGGCCACCAGGCCAGGCCGCCCTCAGGCCGGTGCAACGGGCCGCACCACCCATAGGCCGAGATGCTGGGCCGGGCCGCAAATTCGGCCCGCGCCCCCCTCAGGCATGGGCGACCTCGGGTCGGGCCACCCACTCATGTCAGGCCGCCCAATTGGATCGGCCCGCCCTCAGATTGGGTCAGACCCTCGGACCGGGTCTGACTCCAGTCCGGTCCCGGGTCTGGCCCGGTTAGTCTGACTGGGTCAGACTGGACCCGAACCCGCTTTGGCCTATTATTTACCTTTTCATCCATATCTTGGGCTACGAGTGTCTGATCGATGAACCTTCTGAAGCGAAAAAAATCATAAAGCGTGAGGGTTCTATTGGAATACTCCACTTGAGGTTTGGACATAGTTGGAGTACGGTCAAGATGGTTTGAACCTAAAAACCAACCGAGACCCTCATAGAGAAATACCAATCACTCATAGACCATACATCCAAATGAAACACAGTCTATTGCATTGAGACCCCTATTAGGAGGCAGAACATTGAGATAATTCTACTTCGGACTTCATGATAGTTGAAGTATCGCCCGGTAGCTTGTGGAACGAATCCTCCCGGAGATGAGCATGTGGAGTACACAGACCTAGTAGCTGGCTAAGACATGATGACTGATAACCTTTCGACTCGGAGTGTTTCGACTAGCCCAGGAGGAAGCGCCTCTGTGTTACATGATCAGAACATAGTGGGGAGCGCCTCTGCGTGACGCAGCAAACCCATGGTACTTGATAGGAGGAGTACCTTAGCATGTTGTGAGGTGGAGCATCTCTGTGTGACGAGGAAAACCCATAGTGGGGATCGCCATAGTGTGACGCAACAGACCCATGGTACTCGACAGGAGAAGTAACACAGCAGTCCCAGACAGTGGGAAGTGCCTTTGTGTGATGCGGCAGGCCAAGATTACTCTATATAGGAGGAGTACACTAGTAGTCGAGGTTTCGATAGTTTCACTGGGAGTGTTATATGTTACCACCGTATAATTAAATCCTTGCTTTGATCTGATTCATGACTATCGTTTTTTCCACTTTATTGAGATGGGTTACAAGATAACTTAGGTATATGAATGGGAATATTCCTAAGTAATATGTATATGTTTAATTCATACTTTGTGGTTATCCTTGTTGGATTTTTTGAGACCCTAATGGTCTCTATGTCCCTACTAAGTATCGTTATACTCACCCCTTCACATGCAATGCCCGCACCCCATTTGGTTGTTTGTAGACAACAGACAACACTGATTGTGGTAGAGAGTTGCAGAACATGGCGGTACGCAGAGGTGAACAACTCGACAAGACGTACACGGAGTGGACTAACAGGCGAGGAGTGTTGAGGAGGCCATCAGTACCTACCCTTAAGGTAGGAACCCAAGAGGATGATCCATTAGATTCTTTACATTACTTCAGTTGTACTAGCTTTTCGGTTGTATTGTACGTTAGTTTTGGGCTTGTATTTTCAGACCCATTACTTTCAACACACTCCTTTGTATATAGTTTTACATAGTTTTTTACTTCTTGTTGCATGCCTTATTGTGTGTATAATGGAAATTCCTTCCCAGTTAAGGATTTAAGACTTTGGTGATAGTCCCCACCCCCTGGCCTATCGAAGGCGGGCTTGGGGTAGTCACGATACGGTCCCCAGGGGACGAGTCATGGAAAATTGGTATCAGAGGAGTCAGTTCTACCGTATAACATAGGTCAGTGATCATTATTTTCTGTGATGAAAGAGTGTTCAGGGTACTTAGTGTGGTTATTAGCTCAGGGTGTCCAGTGTAGGTGCGGCAGCTGACGTATCCATACACCAGGACCCTGACTCTTGATTTCTGACTCAGTGCACGAAAACACTGATTGTGTGTGAGTTTTCATAAGTTTTTCCTTAAGTCATCTCAACCAGGTCAACTCATAAGGTATAGATCGGTTGACCATGTTGCATCTATTTCTTTTAGGATGCCTCCTTGCATTTTCCCAAGATTCGTACGATCTGACAGCCCACCGAGCGATGTGGAATCGGTGTAGGGCCCTATACCAGTGGAGGCACCAGTAGTACCACTTCCCATTGGGACACCGATGCCACCAGCCCCAGCAGAAGATTATGCACGCTGCTTGAGTGTGTTGCATGAGATCCAGTGCCATAGGCCCCCAGGTTCCAGGGAGAGACAGACCCACATGCGGAAGAGGATTTGTTGGATGGTGTGTTGAGAGTTTTCATGCTAGTAGGGACACCAGAAGACTACATGGTGATTCTTTATGTGATTCTTCTTCAGGAAATATCCAGTAGATGGTGGAGCCTGATGCTTCAGGTCCATTTGGAGGCGACACTACTCTGGACAGACATCAAGTGCCCGTTCGGGGTAGAGTTTGTTCCAGACACCCTTCTAGCGGTGCATATTTAGGAGCTACTGAATCTACAACATGGTAGCATGAAAGTGGCGCAGTAATTAGCGAGGTTCACCGACCTCTCGCACTACTCGACAGATATAGTGCGAGACCTATTCTTCAAACCCCAGACTAGTGAGAAGGGGCTCAGGTGAGCGATCAGGGCATCAATGATCTCCCTCAGCATCCCGAAATAGGAGGGGGTGTTAGAGAGATCCCTACTAGTGGGGAGTTTCCTTGTTGAGTAGTCACTAGCATTGAGACCTACTACTAGTCGACATGTAGTGGAGTCTTCTGCAGCTAGAAGTAGACAGATGACAAAGAGGTACAAGAGGACCAGACCCATGGGTGGACAACCAAAGGACTCCGGATATGTTTTTCAGGGCACCTATGACAGTGACTTACGTACTAGAAGTAGGTCGTGTTACTCATTTTGTAGGCAGGGTCACATGGCTCATGACTGTCTGACCCACCGTTCAGATAATCATCATATAGTTGAGGGACCACCCAGACAGAGGCAAAGGTTCGATTTAAGCGGTCCACGTGGCGTAGGTGGAAGTGGCCGAGGAGCTGGTCGAGCAGTTGGCGGGGGACGACGTTTCAAGGTGTTTCCACCACCACCACTAGGAGGACCACCTCGACCGCAGGGAAAAGGTATAAAGGGGAGAGCTCAGCTTCAGGAAACTGAGGCATATGAACATGTCACTCTTGAGATGATTCGAGGTAAGATATGTTTTTGCTACACATTAGCTGAAGTTTTTATAGACACTGGTTCTAGTCATTCATTCATAGCCACTGTCCTCGTTCAGAGCTCGGAGATTCTGATGGAGAAATTGGCTCGATTCATATCGCTATAGTCTCTTACAAGAGTATAATCGACGATTATGCACGGGTTCCAGTAGTGTGAGATTACTCTAGGAAGTGAGAGCTTTAGCTGGGATCTCCTCATAGCAACATCGAGGCCTTAAGACCTCATCCTGGGTGTGGACTGGTTATCTACAGTCCATGCTCATATTGACTATATTAGGTGCAAAGTTCGGTGTGTCAGTATTGATGGGACCAGGTTCACCTTCATCGACAAGAAAGGATCCATTGTAGCATAGAACAGACTTACTCGGAGGAGGGTGCAGCCGATCAATCATCAGTTGGCCTTCCTTACCCTCAGAGCAGTAGATGTGGAGAGTCCGAGCTATCCTGTAGTGGTGGACTAGTTTGTGGATGTTTACCCTGACGATGTTCTAGGATTACCTCCTCACAGAGAGGTGGACTTCTACATTGAAATGTACCCCAGGATGGCACCGATATCCACTATGGAATATCAGATGGATCTCGCTGAGCTTCATGATCTGCGGGTACAGCTAGAGGAGTTGCTGGGGAAATGATTCATCCGGCCCAGTGTTTCTCCCTGGGCAGCAACGATACTGTTCGCCAAGAAGGCGGATGGAATCTTGAGGATTTTTGTTGACTACAATTGCCTAAACTAGGTGACCGTAAAGAACAAGTACCCAATCCTGAGAATTGGCAACCTCTATGATCTTCTCAAGGGAGCACATGTGTTCTTCAAGATAGACCATAGATCAGGCTATCACCGACTCAGTGTTCGAGATGAGGATGTGCAGAAGACGACCTTTAGGTCTCAGTACGACCACAATGTGTTCTTGGTTATTCCCATCAGCATAACCAAAACTCCAGTAGTGTTCATGTGTCTTGTGAACAAGATATTCGAGTCATAACTTGATCGATTTTTCGTGGTCTTCTTCGACGACATTATGATCTACTTTACCACTTAGGAAGAGAATTCCTACCATTTCCATGTGGTACTAGACACACTCCGAGAGAACTAGTTTTATGGTAATCTCTCGAAGTGCCAGTTCTAGATTCGAGTTGTTCAGTTCATGTGCCTGTCATCTCGGAGGTTAGAGTTGCAGTAGTCCCAGCGAAGACTGAGGTGGTACATTCTTGGGAGAGACCCAGGAGTGTGACGGAGGTATAGAGTTTCTTGAGCATGGCTCGATACTACCATAGTTTTGTTCTAGACTTCTCCAGAGTTGCAGCACCACTATCATCCTTGAAAAAGAAGGGGCAACCCATTGTGTGGTTGAAGAGATGCCAACAGAGCAATCCGGAGTTAATGCAGAGGCTGACTAGTTCCCCCATCCTGAGGCATCCATAGGAGGGAATATGGTATGCAGTTTACTACGATCCATCAGGGATTGGACTCAGGTGTGTCCTAATGAGGGAGTGAGCAGTGATCGCATATGGTTCTTCGTAGCTGAGACAGCTTGAGAAGAACTATGCTACACATGAACTGGAGTTAGCAGGAGTGGTCTTCACCTTGAAGTTGTGGTGGGACTATATGATGGTAGAGCATTTCATAGTCTACTCTGATCACAAGACTCTCAGGTATATATTCTCATAGATGGACCTGAACCTCAGACAACAGCGTTGGCTTGAGTTCTTCCAGTACTATGAATTCAAGATAGAATATTCTCCTGGGAAGTGGAATGTTGTTGAAGATGCACTCAGTAGGAGATCTGGTATACAACTATTAGGATAGGCGACAAAGGAGATAGATTCATTGCAGCTATCCTTTGTGGATAGGGATGTATTGGCCTATATACAGTCACTTATAGTCACTCCTCCCCTACATCAGTGAGTCAGTGTGGAACATCGTGGGGACGCTGACTGTGATACACGGCGTGCTAAGATATCCATAGGGCAGGCACCTGATAAACTCTTTGAAAATAGGGATCATGTCATCCTCTTCAAAGGAAATAACTTGGTACCAATTTCACATCAATAGAAGGTGTTTAGAGATTTCCACACATCCCCTCAAGCGGTATATCTAGGAGTAGCGATGATGTATCCTAACCTCAGATGACAGCACTGGTGTCTAGGTATAAAGAAGGCTGTAGAAGATTTTGTCTCTTGATTCCTCACTTCTTAGTAAGTGAAGGCAGAGCACCGGGTAGCAACAGGCTTGGCTCAACCCTTAAAGGTCCCAGAGTGGATGTGGGATGGGATATCCATGGAATTCATGACGGGTCTTCCATGTACATCCAAGAGTCATGATTCGATTTTGGTGATTGTGGACCAACTCACCAAGTCGGCCCACTTCATACCGATCAGAGGGAAGGGCTTAGTAGAGAGATTGAGACGCCACTATGTGATGGAGATTGTGTGTTTATATGGAGTAACTTATTCTTTTGTCTCCAAACGTGACACATGTTTTACTTACCGGCTATTTAATGGGTTGTAGGTGGAATTCAGGACAGAGCCTCACATGAGCATCGCCTTCCATCCTCAGATAGAAGGTCGGACTGAGCGGACCATCCAGACCATCAAGGATATGCTCCTGGATTGTGTCCTTAGCTTTGGATGCAGTTGGGAGGATCACTTACCTTCAATGGAGTTTTCCTATAACAACAGTTATCACTCCACCATCGGTGTGGCACTTTTTTAGGCATTGCATGGATGACCTTGTAGATCGCCACTGTGCTAGACAGACCTAGGGGAGTTAGCACTAGTGGGACCAGAGATGGTACTGGCTACCACAAAGAAGGTGTAAATCATCCAGGAGTAGATGAATACTGCACAGAGCAGGTATAAGTCATATGATTACAAGAGATGGAGACCACTAGAGTTCGAAGATGGTGACGACGTCTTCCTACGGGTCTCACCCTGATTAAGTCTACTGAGATTTGGACGAGGCTGCTAGTTGTCTATGTGAATCATCGGACCCTTCCAGGTCCTTAGTAGAGTAGGCGAGGTGTCTTACATCTAAGATCATCCACCTCAGTTACATCGGTTTAATGACATATTCCACATATCTCAGGTGATGAGATACATGTACGATCTTTCCGACATCATCATCCATGGAGAGCTGGACATCGATGACATGGAAACATTCATAGAGGTTCCAGTAGAGATTGATGTTCGACAGTATCGGGTCCTGCATGGATGGTTGATACCTCTGGTTCACATATGATGGTATAATGGGAACCTCCAGGAGAGCACATGGGAGCGGGAGGCTCAGATGCGTGTTCATTAGCCCTATTTGTTCTATTAGTTCGAGTTTTAGTTTACGGGGACATAAAGCCATGAGGTGGGGAGAGTGTAAAGACCCAAAGATTCCATGGAAATTATTTTTTCTTAAATTCTTGGGAATTTATTTAGAAGTGCGTGAAAATTTACGGTGCTTGATTCCGAGGCCCGGTGTTCCCGAAATCAATTTCTGAAGTTTTGTTCTGGTACCTTCAGTAAACGTGGGAGCATCATTTTATAAATTTTGAACAACTGCTTGGAATTGAAATTTGAGGGCATCGTAGAGCTCATAGGACCAGTATTCTCTTAAGAAGACTTTCACCTTGATGACAGGTGGTCGAGATTGGAAGTTAGATTTTGGGTTTTTTAATTAAATTGAATAAAAATAAAGTGTTAATTTTATTTATTTGTGGTGGTTAAAAGCTCCAAGATGAGGTTAGTTGTGGGGTCCACCACACCATAACCTCCCATGAGAGTTTATGGAGGTGGGGCCCACCCACATATAAGCTCCCTATGGAGGATATTCCATGGTGGGGACCACCCGAGGGTTTTAACCCCTTGGAACTCCCAATAATGTGGAGATCCACTTCACCTTCCTCCACCATTTATTTGAGACAATCCACTTCATTGATTTGGTTAAGTTTCAAAAGTTAAATAGACTCCCCCTTTTGAAATATTCTGAATTCTTGCCAACAATTAAATAAGAGACAAACCTATAATTTTATGTTTAATGGAAACTTTCATTTGGGTGGGGCTTCAAGAGATGAATTTGAAGAATTTGGAGGACTCCATCCTCTCAACGAAGAACGTGAAGAACGCCTCTTCATCGTTCACCGAAGATCACCCAACTCCTTTATTGATCTTCGAACGAGCCAAAAGAGAAGAAGCTGACCATGAGGAATGCTGATGAATATTCTTCCTCGGACGCTTCCCGACATCAATGAATCAACATCCGCCATTACTCTCCTTCCACCGTCTTCGAACAACAAGAGAGGTAGCAGATTTGAGTTGAATTCATTTCCATTCATTTCCATTAAATATTATGGAATGTGAATTGCTGATTGATAATGCCATGAAGAGGAGGGATCATACCATATGAAAATGGCATGAACCTCTCCATTTGTTTTTCTCATTTGTTGATGATGGAGGCGGTGCAACGGCGGCCGACGTCAGGCCGACCGCAACGAAAACCACCCTTAAAGAAATCTGGTGGTGCAAGGGCAGCAGGGTTGCCAAGTGGCTGTGGCACCGCCGTGCCACGCAGAAGGAAGGACGTGGCTAGGTTGGGCCACGGTAGAGTTGGTGTGTCACCGTCACTCCGCACAGGGAAAGCGGCGGGCTGCGGAGAGTTTGAGCCACTGTAGAAGAGGCACGATGCCTTCTCGCCGCACAGAGGGCAGAAAAACTACAACACCATCGTGGCGCAGTGGAGGTGCAGTTGTGGCAGGTTGGGGAGGCCATTGTGCATCTGGAGCGGCTGGCTGCTCGGCCATCGGGGAGGAGCAGGACCCTTTCGGGTCCCTCGTGTGCTTGATCGGCGCCACCTGACATTGGTTGGAGCTCCACCCTAATGGAAGTGCCATTTGGGAGCCAGGGGGTTCTCGGATACCCCCTGGTCGCGGCTTAGGCAGACCCTGCGAGTCGCCAGGCCGTCAAGCCACCGGGCCATCAGACCACCGGGCCAGGCGGCCCCCAGGCCGGGTAGCTGGGCCGCACCGACCTTAGGAAGGGATTCCAGGCTGGGCCGCCCTTAGGTCAGGCTGCCCATCTGGGCCGCACTGCCCTCAGAATGGGCTTCCCTCGGGCCGGGCTACCCTCGGGATGGGACGCCCACTCGGGAAGGGTTTCCCACTCGATCTGGGCCGCCCTCAGACCGGGTCGAACCTGCGAATCGGGTCGGACATCTGGCCGGAACCGGGTTTGGCCGGGTCAGCCCAACTGGGTCGAACCAGACCCAGACCAGCTTTGGCCTATTTTTCACCATTTCGCCCATATCTTGGGCTATGTGTGTCTGATCGACGAACCATGTATGGAAATGGAAATCTTAGAGCATTACGGATCTATTGGTATATTCCACTTGAGTCTTGGAAATAGTTCAGGTACGTTTGGGTTGGTTCAAACCTAAAAACTAACAAGGCCCCTTGAAAGAAAATACCAATAACGCATAGACCCAACATCTGAATGACGCTTCATCTATTGTGTTGAGACCCCTATGATGAGGTAGACCATTGAGATACTTTTAGATGGGACTTCATGACCATTGATTTATCAAACAATAGATTGTAGAGCAGATCCTCCAGATATGACCTTGCGAAGTATAAAGACCTTGTAGCTGGCTGAGACCTGACGACTACTGACCTATCGACTCCAAGTGTTTCGACTATCCTAGTGGGAAGTGCCACTGTGTGACACTTCTTTCCCATAGTGGGGAGATCCTCTGTGAGACACGGAAGAACCACAGTACATGATAGGAGGAGTACCTCAGCAGGCTATGAGGGGGAGTTCCTCTATGTGATGTGGCATACCGAAAGTGGGGAGAGCCTATGTGTGATGTAGCATACCGACAGTACTCGAAAGGATGAGTACCATAACGGTACAAGATAGTGGGAAGTTCCCCTGTGTGATGTGGCAGGGGCACAATACTCTATAGAGGAGGAGTACACCCGCAGCCGAGGTTTCGACAGTTCAACTAGGAGTGTTACATGGTACCACCCTAGAATTAAATCTTGGTTTTAAGCTGAGTCATTGAATATCGTGTTTTCCTCATGATGGAGATGGGTTACTAGATAACTTAGGTATATGTATGGGAATATACCTAAGTAATGGTTATATATTGAATTCATACTTTGTGGTTATCCTTGTTGGATTTTTTGAAACCTTGAGAGTCTAGGGGTCCCTAATGTGTATTGTTATACTCACCCCTGCACAGCCTATGCCCGTACCTCATTGTGTTGGTTGTAGACGACAGACACCGCTGATCAGGGCAGAGAGTAGCAGAACGTGATCGTACCCAGAGGTGGACAACTTGGCGGATGTACACGGAGCAGACTGACAGATGAGGAGTGTTGAGGAGGCCATCAGTACCTAACCTTTAGGTAGGAACCCCGAAGGATGATCCAGTAGCTGCTTTACATTACTTCAGTTGTATTAGTTTTTCAGTTGTATTGTACTTTACTATTGGGATAGTATTTACAGCCCCTTTACTTTCAACGCACTCATTTGTATACAGTTTTACATAGTGTTTTACATCCATTTTCACACACTGTTGTGTGTATAAAGGAAATTCCTTCCTAGTGAAGGATTTACACCTTTGGTGCTAGTCGCCAGCCCCTGGCCTATGGATAGAGGGCTTGGGGTAGTCATGATACGGGCCCCAGGGGATGGGTCGTGATAGGTCATCACATCTATCGTATATCTAAACATTGATCCACTTAATTAATCACTAATTTAACAAAATTTACATCATGAATATTTCATAATCACAATTTCAACTAGTGACTTTACCCATTTTCATTATAGGAGTCCACCAATCTTCCAAGAACCACATTATCACTTTGGATATCATCAATCTATTGTTGTAAAAAAAATTATTTTCATGTCATCCAAAAATTATTCTTTTATATTCTAACACATAACATATAATAAACGTTGTACTTTTTTAATAACAAAATACCAATCATTAACAAGTCTGATTAAATACATAGATACTTATATTAAAGCATTTATCATCTTACAGAAATCTTATGAAAGCTCCAAACATTGTTTTACAGATGTATAAACATGTAATGCTCAAGTCAGAAACAATATAAAAAATTTAGTTAAAAAAATAAACATTTATAATCCTTGGATAATTTTAATCATCTATTTTTATATGTTTTAAATAAAACCCTTTGTAAAACTCAACACTGTCAATTTTTCATATAGTCACATCCATTGTGAAAGAGAATATTCTTAATAACACGTTATTGGATAACATAAGGTAATTGCGATAATTTCATATCCCTATGAAAAGAAGATAAGTGCACGTCATTTTGATATACCCGAGTAACTCAATTCATTCCCTTTGTATTTCCTCATTTTTATCATTAATAACACGAAACATAGATTATAAGGTCATTATATTGTTTATACTAATCATTTTAAAAAAGTGTTTCATCACACTCCCCAATTTACTGTGTAATCCAGTGAATAGTGGGAGAGATACTAATAATATTTCATAAGTGATAGAGGAAGGATAAACATGATTTTTACCTCATTCATGTAAATTGTTCTCTTGGCCACACTTTACTGAAAATATTATCAATTTGATAATTTATAAAAATATTTTCAATCATATGTTCTCTCAATGATACCATATCCGTGATTTAATGAAACTGAATGAAAATATGATTTGATCTATTGTGCTTTTCTATGTTCACGGAAAGATTAATATCACTTTTTTTATCATTGAAAATTTATAACTAATTATGAACATTCATCACGTTTATTTTTTATCCATATCATTTAAATAGAAGCATCAGTAGAAGAAATATGTCATGATTAATTTATACTCAAGGTTACTATGATTTTGATCATTCTATTATAGTAAACACATCTTTCACCCAATATGAATGTTCCTCTGGAAATCGATTTTTTTTCATTGGAGCCACTGGCCCAATTTTAGAGTGCCCGATACTTGAACTCCCATATATGATGCTAATTCCATGTTCTATATATTTTATATACTTAAATATAATAGAAAAATATAAATTAATTTACACATGAAAGTACATTTTTGTTTTATATTTACCACTATTAGGTAAAACCATACTTTATGTTGCAATTTAATCGAAATAATCTACAAAACAATTATAACAATTTACCCATGCAAGAACCATAACTAAACCAAACACATTTGTATCTTCTAAATATAGTATGAAAAAACAATTTTAAGGTGAACATAAATTATCATTTATGGGTTTTCAAGAATAACTGTAAAATCCTTTTATAATACTACAAAATCACATTGGAATCATTTTTTCCAACATTAAACATTTTATATTATATATCCCTCTAAAAATATTGCATTAGAGTTTTAAAAAATATCATAGAAGCACTATTCAAAACCATTAAATAAATCATAAAACTATAAACACCCAATTTTATTTCAAAATATAAGAACCTTTGAAATATATACAAGGATTTCTACTTAATGTATTAAAATGTTTTTTTTGAAAATAATAACACTAAAATAATGAAATATTGCATAAATTTCATTAAGAATTCCATAATGCCAATAGAAGTATCACCTTTAGGAAAATATTTCCTTGTGGTTTTTGGTTCACACCCCATTTATCATCATCAAATTGGATACTAATGTTTGATGTTTTATATATAAACATTTTTGTTTTTTCTTTTCTCATTTTATTTCCAATAAATAATCCAAATTAACAGAAAATTAATTATATTCATGAGAAAATATATTCATATTTCTTCATCTGTATTAGATGATGGTTTAAAAATAATTCCATAATGTTTAAAAGAATCTATATTTTTTAATAATTTATTACAATAATACATATTAAATGTAATGAAAAATTGTAATATGATTTTTATAGTAATACACACATTCGAAGGAAACAATTATAAAACATTTCATTAAAAAAATAAAAACTTATTTGATAATAACGCAAGGAACATCAATGAAAAAACCATAGTATATGGTAATTACTACAATAAGGAATGAATTATATTTTAATGGGAATGAAATCCATATATTAAATGATAAACATTAAAATAAATTTGTGAATTGTAAAACAATTTATTGAAAAATAATATAATAACCTTATATAATTTATCAATTTAAATTCACCCTTGATTAATGATAAAAAACTATCCCTTTTAAATATACAAGCTCAATTTAAATGGAAATTTTTTAAATAGAATCAAAATTATATAAATAATCCATACTTCTATGAAGGAGGGATCAAACATTTTTAATATAATTTTCATCAAATATAATCATATTTAAAAAAAATAATAGACATCCTCATACAAATATAAAATATTGATATTATGTCTTCCTTACATTAAGGGTTTTTCAAAAACATGAAATATTAATTCTTTTAAAAAGTAGAGATTAAAAAACTAATAATCAAAAGATTGAAAATATATATTTTTAATATATTAAGGGATTTTTTTAAAAAACACACATGGATACGTAAAAAAATTACCTTAAATTATAGATTTGAAATTATAATTCCCTTATAAAATATGGTTTCACAAAACCCTTGAAAATATTTGATGAAAATAAAACCTACTAAATCAATCATAAATACAAAAACATATTAGTAAACCATAATTTCAAGTATTTATAAATGAGGTCATATAAAAATCATAAGAGACAGAACCTGGTAAGGGGGTTCCAAATGAATTAGACAAGGAATATCTATATGTATATATAAATATGTTAAAATATCTAGTGAAAATTCTATTATGATATAAACGATAAAATGTATCTAAAAAATCAAATTATAAACACATATTATAATCATGAATAAAATCATGCATTCAATGCTCGTCGAATCGTGGTGTTTGTGATCGTAGCCTGAAAAGATGTATAAGATTTATAATAAAAATTCCATAATTTTTTTAATACAGAAAAATATAAATTTATATATGCATACATATTTTCTATAGATGACATAGCATGATAAAACTGAAAATCTAAAGTAACTTCCTTTCTGCAAGAGTACAACCTATACTTATTTTAAATTATAAATACATATTTTGGTTTATTTTAGACTCTCTATAAACACTTAGGAGGAAAAGGCACTCCATTTATTATTATTATGTCTTAATACCTAATTGGTTTCTAACAAATCATTGTAGTAGTTTGAGGTTTACTAGTCTGTCCACAAGGGATAACGATAGTGGGCTTATATTGAACTCGGAAAACTACATATCATGTAGTTTGGGATTGGATGAAGTTCAAATCTAAATAAAGAGAAAATGATATTTGAGTGTCTTAGGCTTAACATGTTTAGGGAGATTAATGGAAAGTAGTTTATTCAGTATATGATAATGATGACACATGAAAAGTTATGATGAATGATATAATCATAATAGAACAGCCATGGTTATATGCATAAAATTTAATGTTGGGAGAAAAAAATTGAATTCCCCATCCCATATCATTAGTTTAGATAGTTGAGAAGTTATATATTAATTAACTTCTATCATTTAACTTTTGATCTAAGGAACCAGATTCAACACCCAGACATAATTAAAAACACATACCTGGGGTGAAACAAACATGGATTCCACATTTCATACCTATGGGAACACTACAGAATAATAAGGTTTAAAGAGCCCCCATATATCTTGCTCAAGCACAACCAGCTACATCGATATGTTGCTTCATGGGATATCTATCCCAATTAGGTTTAGAATTCCCCCCCATAAAAGCATATAATCTCCTCTCCCATATAGGTAGCGTGCATGGGAACATTTATATATATATATGTAAATTTCAAATCTACATGATGATAAAAATGAAAAAATTAATTATTTAATGTGTCTTATACTATTCATATTGATATCAAATTATTATTTTACCACACATTAATTAAAAATAATGAATTTTTTTCAAAAGGAATATAATTATTCAAATCCAATATAGAGAGTTATTCAAAAGTAATAGAAAAAAATTTTCACAATGTTTTATCAATATTAATGTAACACCCCAAGCTTCTACGACACGCTTCTCTCTGAATAATACAGTAGCATGTGTAGTACGCAACATTGAGTTCTAACACACACCACAACCAATCAAACTAGCCGTTATAAATAGTAATACCCACTTTTTAAAATTTTATACAATTTAACATTAAAAAAGGACTTCGCTTTTGGATTTGGAATATCGAAATTATCCTAGGGTTAAATTTTGGTATCTTTAGGAAAAGTTGCAATTTTTGATGAATAGTGAAAACACTGAGTTATTGGTTAAAACCGAATTTTTATTTAAATAATTATTTATTTTATTTAAATATACTTTAGGTAAAAATAGATATGTAATACCTATAAATGTTCAATGTAATTCATTGGAGTCAGTTTAAAATAATTTTAGACATATAAAAATTTTATTAAACTTTTCAACGTCTTTTACCACTCTCCAAGGAGAATTTGCAAATTCACATTAAACATAATTTTGCCACTTTTGTGAGTGGAATTTAGAAAATTGGGTAGAAACAATTAATATCAAAGCGTAAAATGTGGTTCAATAATATGGAAATAATTTTTGGTGAATAATATTTTTACTTTTATTTACCACGGTTAAAAGTAATTAGGGTAATTAAGGTTACACATGATATTAATAGTACCTTAACACATGTATTAATTATATTGGAAAAGTGTACCTCAACCAAAAAAAATTATGAATAAAATATTATCATTTAGGTCCACTTTGATTAGATTAGGACATTTATTATTATTTAAATCAAAGAAGAGTAAAAAGAGATAAAATCAAAGTTTAATAACTAAAAGATTTTTAATATAGGGTTATATATAAGATATATTATATTATAAATATTCATTATAAATTTAAAAATATTTCTTACATAATAGTATTTTATTTATAAGTTTTAGACATAAATAATTTAATTTATTTATGACACAATGGTGATGAAGTAATTACCTAAATAATGAAATATTAACATAATTTATATTATAAATACCCAAATAAATATAATTTAAAACTTTTTATGAATTCCACTAATTTTATAGGATAATATGACATATTATGATTGGTTGAATGAATTGTATTCGAGGTAATAATGTTGTTATGAATTTATCGAAAACAAAATACCCAATATGGTCAAAATTGACCTAAAAAAGTTTTTAAAACAAATATTATATTATTAATTGATCTTATATTCCTAAAATTCAAAGGATCAGTCAAAGGACTTATATAATGGTAGGTGTATTATTATTGGACCACATGTTGGTCGATTGGATGTATACAGTGAGTTTATTAACTATATAATATAAAAATAAAAATTGACATGGTAAGTGTCAAAATAATTAACTAAGAGTTAAAACTAAAAGATAAGGTTAATATAATGAGCCAAACCTGTCTAAAATCTATTGGTTGAAAGTATTTAGACCCATCCCCACCCTAGATTATGAATATTCAACTTTGGATCTATTATAAACCGAATATAAATTTATTTTTAAATAATACTTTATGTTTTTTCTAAAGATCCCCCCATCCCCCTTATAAAAGGATACCACTTCTATCAAATTCATCACACCATCAAATCCTTTTTTCTCATTTAAACCCTGCCCAAATATTCTCTCAACTTCCCTCACTTCAACCTAGAGGCCTTAGTTTGATCAGAAAGCCAACATAAGGAGCCCTTTTTATCAAATCAAAAGGAAGAACCCGATGAAGAGGTAATGTTTTCACCACCCTCTTTCAAGTTATTTTCTTCTTCAACTTATTCATTATTTTTTATTCCAATTCTAAAATAATAATTCCAGTATCTTCTTTATAAACTGATGTTATTATAAATATGGAACAACCACATTCAGTATTCTATCCATCCTTTGAATGACATGTCACTATACGTGTGTACGTACGACTTACCGTCTCCACGTCGTGGTGTAATTGTTATTCAAAACATTATTATTTGGATGGGTATAATAATGATGTTTAATTATTTTAAAATATAAATATAACAAGATAATGAATTTGTATATATGATATACTATCCAATTATATATTATTCTAATATCAAAAGAGTGATATTGTCGCTCATTCTTACGTACGGACTACAGTCTCCACGAACGCGATGAGATTCATTCCCCCATCATATCCATGAAACAATAATTATCATTTAATGATTAAAAATAATATTTAAGTACTTTATATAATTCTAGATATGAATAAAATACAACCTATCCATAACAAACACATCATATGTAATAAAATATATAAAATAAAATGAGTAAGTTAACACCCAAAACAATAATAATACTAAGATATTATTAACAAATCAATGTTAAAAGATCATATATGATATCATATTAATGTATATGATTCTATTATAATTTAATAATAATTATTTCACCATTATACAAGAGTTTAACCTACCCTCAACCAAGTAAATGTATATGGTAAGGGTTTATTTTACAATCTCTTCATTATCCGAGGTTGTTTATACGCAATTATGTACTAGGACCTCTTTATCATCCAAATCCATGTTTCTTAAAAATGTATTTCAAAAAATTATTACTATTTTACATACCATGGTTTAAAGTCATTTATACCCTTTTTGAATTTTTATAAGATGTTTATAATGGAATCTTTCTGTCATTTTCCAAACAAGTTCCTTTTATACATTTTTGACAGAATTAAGTTAAAAATGTCTTTTTTAACTTATATGGAGGGTGCGGCTATTTTCCACCGTTATAAAATATTCAAAGAATCCCTTACAAGATTATAATAATATTTTCAATGTAAATTTTTTCTTTTATGATTATGTGACTTATAAATGATTTAAAAGAAAGAGATATTTCCCTCAAATGGTTTTTATTTCATCGATGTCAACATCTTTTGATGGATTTTATGCTTATTTGAAGTTGATTTATTATGATACAAAACATCCATATTTTATTGAAGGTTTTGTGATATTTTTGACTGTGGATGTGTTATTTTCATACCATTCATGATTAATGGATAAAGTATTGACATTTCCTATGCTCGGTTTAATATGAATGTTTATGTTATGTTTAAACGTGTTCATATGAGGAATGCATTGGACTTAATATGTGATGGGTGGATCCCTCTAGATCCTCAATGCATCAGTAGGAATCATGAGACATACTAGTGTGTTGGCATGAGGCCTTGAAAAAATCTTATTTGTAGTCTTTGTATGAGGCATTGGCTACGTAGTTACGATATTCTGGAATTAGGCATTCCATCATTATGAATGTGCTTATTGATATTGCATGTGGTTATTAGACTAGTAGAATATCCATGTGAATAAGTAAATGACATTATTTCTGTCACGACCCATCCTTGGGGCCCGTGCCGTGACTACCCCATGCCCGCCTTCTATAGGCCAGGGGCTGGCCACTAGCACCAAGGCGTAATTCCCGGTAAAAAGGGAAGGCATTGCCTTTGTAAAGTAATCAAACACCACAGAGAAATAATGAAGTAGAAGTAAACACTAAGTAAAACCTGGGTACAATAGTAAGTGCAGAAAAGTTAGTGGGCCAGAATAGAAACCCAAACATAAAGTAAAGTACAACTCGAAAGTTAAAACAACAACTAAAATTAAAGCCACAACGTCGAGCTTCCCACTAGAATTCCCACCTAAAGAGTGAGTACAGATAGCCTCCACAGCTCCTTGGGTCCAACCGTCCACTCCGAGTAAGTTCCGCCCAGTGGTCCACCTCCATGTACCGTCCTGCTCTACATGCCTCAACCACGATCAGTGTTGTCCGTCGTTTGCAACCAACACAATGTAGTGCGGGCATAGCCCATGCAGGGGTGAGTATAAGCTACTCAGTAGGGACCCCGAGACCCCCAATGGTCTCCAAAAATCCACAAAGTATAATCCACAAAGGAATGATACAATAACGAAGTAACATCCGACACTCCTTAGGTATATTCCCATAGATATACCTAAGTCACCAATTCCAGTTCGCTCCATCCTCCGAGCCCAAGCACAACCAATCCCATAGCGGAAATCACAACCCAATACACACACGAAAGCAAATCGTAATTCACACAGGATAGCACAACACAATCCACAAAGGAAAGCAAAACAAGATTCAGCTCACATAGGTATACATCTTCATATGACGATAGAGATGATCAGATATAGCCACTGATTCATCTAAGTCGTCGGACCCACAAAGGATCGATAGGTACTAACCCCCGAAGTGACCCACAAAGGATCTAACCCACACATGATCAATAGGTAACTAACCCCCGCAATCACCCACAAAGGATCTGAACCACACAGGATTGATAGGTAACTAACCCCCGCAATGACCCACACAAGATCAGACCCACACAGGCTCTGTAGGCGATGGCACACACAGAACCGCTGAGCGCTGACCCACACAGGATCGGACCCACACAAAATCTGTAGCACTGATCCACGTAGGATCGCTGAGTGATGTAATCGTCGCCGTCGAATCCACTGTGGATCTCTGTACAGTCGTCGACGTCGCAGTTGCAGCCAGCTCTAGGGTTCCCGCATACAACAAGCTCGTTCGGGAGGGTACGCTCCACGAGCCGAGAGGTTGATACATCAACTGACTGATATTCTAGAGTTGCTGTATCCAAAAGTTCCATATCGTCAACGGAAACTCGACGTCACAGACGGCGTGTCAATCAGACGCCCTGTCTGAGAGTTATTGGCTTTTTCATCTCAGGGGCACGGTTGGTTTTTGAGTCAAAACCAACCCGACCGTACTCCACCTGTGCCCAAACCTTGAGAGGAGTAAGCCAAAAGGTCCTTATCGGTTATAGTAATCCAACAAAGTTGACGACACGTCGATCGGACGTCCGGAGGTCATGTTTTAAGCGTTTCCGCTCGAGGGCCCGGTTGGTTTCGTGTACGAACCAACCTGGCGGAAACCAAGGTGCTCTGAAACCTTGAGTGCGATATACTGAAACGACCATCTTGATTCAAGGATCGCATCGCAACTATAGGTGTGTCGATCAGAGGCTTGTAGCTCAATTTTTAGTCAACGGACCAAAAAAGGTTCGGTAATAAGGAGTTTGGGGCCGGTCAAACCCAGCCCGATACCACCAGTGTCAGCCCGAACCGGGTCCGGGTCCGGCCCGCTTGGGCGCGGCCTGGCCCCGCTGGTGAGGCCTGGTCTGGCAGACCGGCCAGGCAGCCGGGCCGGCGCACGGCACGCTGGGCAAGTTCTCGGCGGAACGTCCGAGTCGTTTCGGGAGCGGGGGGTGCCACCCCCGCGTGCAGCAACCGCAGCCCCATTATGGGGTCGCTCCCTCTAGCACGACCGAGGGTTTTCAAGCCCCCAGTTCCTCCATGGTCCGGCCGGCCCGCTCTGGCCGGCCGGCTTCTTCCGCCACAGGACCGGCAAGCCCCGTCCCCTTGCTCCGATGCCGGCGGCCCGGTACTGGCCGCTGGTTTCCCTACATCACCGCGACATGGAACCGGCCGAGGCCTTGGTTCGTCCGGCGTGGCGCGCCAGTGCCGCGCCCTTCCTCCGTGGCCCCGCTCCGGCCGCGGTGCTTCTGAGGTCCTCTGGTGAGGCGTGACGGCGCCGCGTCCTTTTTTCATCTTCTACGGCGCGGCGTAATGGCGTCATGGATTTATTTCTTCCAACAACGCGGTGCGGCGGTGCGGCGGTGCCGCGCTTCTCTGCTCTCCCTTTTTACAATGTCCGCGTGGTGCTTCAGAACCACGTTGCCTTGCTCGCCGCAAGAAAAATCAATGACCAAAAAGGGGAGGAGTGTCGACCGTGTTCTTGTGGTCCGACCTCCTCCCGTTACGACGATAACAAGCGGTTCAAGGAAAGGAAGATAACGACGGAAGAATACACTAAAGAGAAACGCATAAAACCACTACCTCAATGCTGTCGTCGAACGACCGTTCATCGCGGAATTAACCATCGCGGAAGAAGAGGGTCGCCGCGGAAGTAGAGGATCACCGTGGAAGAAGAGTATCACCGTTGGTGTTATGTGATCTCCGAGGAAGGTGTCTCTTGTCGACGAAGTTTGGAGTTCTTCGTTGGCGGAAGAGCGTTCTTCGAGTTCTTCGCCGAAGAACGAAGAATCCTCTATGTTTTTTCTCCCAAAGCATTAACACAACACAACTCAACCAACTAAATAAAATAATTTCAACACTTATTTTATTATCGACCTAAGATTTTGAAATTCAAAAGATAATAAACGAACTATTTATTTGTTGAATTAATTGTAACGATTTAACTGCCCAATTTAATGGGGCTTTCTTAACTTGAAAAACGTAATGCTTGACTTTCATTAAAAGGGGGGTTGTGGGTGCGTTACATAGGAGGGATGAAACGGTGGGGCTCGTGCGGGCCCCACCTCACAAATATCCTACCAAGAGGGTAGGATGTTGTGGTTTCCACCTCATCCAGTTAACTTAGCTTAAGCGTCTTTAAGTGAAATAAAATAAAATTGTCGCACCCCTTTTTATTTTATTTCATAACTTAACCCCCAAAAAATTAAAAACCACACCCGAGAAAATGAAACTCCGGAAAAGGTGTTTCTGAGAAAATACTGGCGCTGCGATTCCATTGGTGCCCTCAGAATTCGATTCCGAGCACCAGTTCAAAAGTTAGAAAAACCCGCTCATTCGTTCACTGAACGTACCCGAGATAAACTTCAGAAAATGATTCCTGGCACACCGGGTCTCGGAATCAGGTGCCGTCAGAAACTGTGTTCTTGTCAAATTCCAAAAAAATAAGAAAAAAAATTCCCATGAATTTTACGGGCCTTTACATTACTCCCACCTTAGGACTTTACGTCCCCGTAATGATACATCAAAAACTAGTGAAAAAAAGTTGGTATTGAGAACGCATCTGAGCCTCCCGCTCCCAAGTGCTCTCCTGGAGGTTCCCGTGCTACCATCTGATGCGCACTAGATGAATCGACCGTCCACATAGGACCTGCTCCTGTCAATCCTCAATCTCCACCGGGACCTCCGCAAAAGTCACCCCATCATCAAAGTCCATCTCCCCATAGTCAATGATATTCGTCGGGTCGTGCACGTATCTCCTCAGCTGAGATACGTGGAAGATGTCGTGCACCTGGTGCAACTGAGGTGGTAGAGCCAGGCGATAAGCCACCTCACCAATCCTGCTGAGGACCTTGAAGGGTTCTATGATGCGCGAAGATAACTTGCCGCCTCGGCCAAATCTTCGTAATCCATGTCGAGGTGAGACCCGCAAGAAGGCGTGGTCGCCATCCTCGAACTCTAGTGGCTTCCGCCTCCTGTCAGCATATGACTTCTGCCGGCTCTGAGCTGTCCTCATCCGCTCCTGGATGACCTGGACCTTCTCTGTTGTGGCATGGACTATCTCTCGTCCCACAAGTGCTGAATCCCCAAGGTCTGTCCAACACAGCAGTGATCTGCAAGGTCGGTCATCGCACCAAACACTGGACTCCCTGGACTGATAACCACACCCAATACGCTTAACAGTATTGCTTCATTTAGAAAAAAGATCAGAGTCCAAAGTCTTGTGTTAGAACCGAACTCCTTTGATACCAATTTTTCACGACCCGTCCTCGAGGCCCGTGCCATGACTACCCAAGCCCGCCTTCCATAGGCCAGGGGCTGGTAACTAGCACCAAGGCGTAATTCCCGATAAAAGGAGAAGGCATTGCCTTTGTAAAGTAAACAAACAACACAGAGAAATCAAGCAGTATAAGTAAACACTAAGTAAAAAATTGTTACAACAGTATGTGCAAAAAAGTAAGTGGACCAGAATAGAAACCCAAACTGAAAGTATAGTAGAACTCGAAAGGGAAAATAGCAACTAAAATTAAATCCTCAACGTCGAACTGCCCACTAGATTTCCTACATAAAGGGTGAGTACAGATAGCCTCCACAGATCCTCGGGTCCAACCGTCCGCTCCGAGTACGTTCCGCCCAGTGGTCCACCTCTAGGTATCGTCCTGCTCCGCATGCCTCAACCACGATCAGCACTGTCCGTCTTCTGCAACCAACACAACGTAGTGCGGGCATATCCCATGCAGGGGTGAGAATAAGTTACTCAGTAGGGACCCCGAGACCCCCGAAGTTCTCCCAGAATCAACAAAGCATAATCCATAAAGGAAAGATACAATCACGAAGTAACATACGACACTTCTTAGCTATATGCCCATACATATATCTAAGTCACCAATTCCAGTTCGCTCCAACCTCCGAGACCAAGCACAACCCAGCCCACACAGGAAATCACAACCTAGTCCACAATGGAAATAAAATCTATTCCACATAGGATAGCACAACACAATCCACAAAGAAATGAAAAACAGGATTCAGCTCACACGGGTATACATCTTCATATGACGATAGAGATGATCAGATATAGCCACTGATTCATCTAAGTCGTCGGACCCACAAAGGATCGATAGGTACTAACCCTCGAAATGACCCACAATGGATCTGACCCACACAAGATCGATAGGTAACTAACCCTCACAATGACCCACAAAGGATCAGACCCACACAGGATCGATATGTAACTAACCCCCGCAATGACCCACACAGGATCAGACCCACACAGGATCTGTAGACGCTGGCCCACACAGGACTGCTGAGTGCTGACCCACACAGGATCGGACCCACACATGATCTGTAGCACTGATCCATGAAGGATTTCTGAGTGATGTAGTCGTCGCCATAGAATCCACTAAGGATCTCTGTACAGTCGTCGTCGTCGCAGTCGCAGCCAGCTCTAGGGTTCCCGCATACATCAAGCTCGCTCGGGAGGGTTCGCTCCACGAGCCGAGAGGCTGATACATCAACTGGAACATAGTCCAGAGTTGATGTATCCAAAAGTTCCATATCTTCAATGGAAACTCGACGTCACAGACGGCGCGTTAATCGGACGCTCGGTCTGAGAGTTATTGGCTTTTTCGTCCCAGGGGCCCGGTTGGTTTTTGAGTGAAAACCAACCCGACCGTACTCCACATATGCCCAAACCTCGATAGGAGTAAGCCAAAAGGTCCATCTCACATAGATGAATCCAAAAAATTCGAGGACACGTTGATCGGATGTCTGTAGCTTAGGTTATAAGCGTTTCCACTCCAAGGGCCGCGTTGGTTTCATGTACGAACCAACCCAGCCAAACCCAAGGTGCTCGGAAACCATCAGTGCGATATACTGGAACGACCGTCTCGATCCAAGGATCAAATCACAACTGACGGTGAGACGATCGGAGGCCCGTAACTCATGTTATGGGAAACATACAAGAAAAAGGTTTGGTAATAAGGGGTTCGGGCCCGGTCCGACCCGCCCCGATACCCCCAGGGTCGGCCCGAACCGGGCGACCCGAACCGTGTCCGGGTCCAGCCCACTTGGCTGCATCCCGGCCCGGTCTTGTGGACCGACAAGGCAGCCGGCCCGGTGCGCTGGCCAGGGGCTCGGCCGAACGACCGAGCCGTTTCGGGAGCAGGGGGCGCTGTCCCCACGTGCAGTAACTGCGACCCCATTATGATGTCGCTCCGTCCGGCGCGGCCGGGGGTTTTTGAACACCCAGTTCCTCCATGGTCCGGCCGGCCGGCCTCTGCCGCCACGGGACCGGCATGGTCGGTCCCCTTGCTCCGACGCCGGCGGCCCGATACAGGCCACCAGTTCCCCTACATCGCCACGGCCCGGAACCGGCCGTGGCCTTGGTTTGTCCGGCGTGGCGCGACGGCACCACGCCCTTCCGCCACGACCTCGCTCTGGTCGTGGTGCTTCTGAGGTCCTTCTGTGCGGCACGACGGCGCCGCGTCCTTTTTTCATCTTCTACGGCGTAGCGCGACGGCGCCGCGGATTTATTGCTTCCAATGGCGCGGTGTGGCGGCATCGCGCTTCTCCACTCTTCCTTTTTACAATGCCCGTGCGGTGCTTCGGTACCACGTTTCCTTGCTCGCTGCATTAAAATTCAACAACCAAAAAGGGGAGGAGTGTATGCCGTGTTAGTGCGGTCCGGCCTCCTCCCGTTATCACGATAACAGGCGGTTCAAGGAAGGGAAGATAACGACGGAATAAGACACAAATGAGAAACTCATAAAACCCCTACCTCAACGCTTTCATCGAACGAGCGTTCGTCGTGGAATTAACCATTGCGGAAGAAGAGGGTCGACGCGGAATAAGACGATCACCGCAGAAGAAGAGGATTGCAGTTGGTGTTAGGTGATCTCCGAGGAAGGCGTCTCTCGCCGACGGAGGATGGCGTTCTTCATTGGCGTTAGAGCGTTATTCGTGTTTTTCGCCGAAGAATGAAGAATCCTCTCTCTTTTTTCTCCCAAAGCATTAACACAACACAACCCAACCAACTAAATAAAATAAGTTCAACACTTATTTTATTTTCAACCTATGCTTTTGAAATTCAAAACATAAGAAATGAACAATTTATTCATTGAATTAATTGTAACGATTAAACTGCCCAATTTAATGGGTCATTTATTAACCAGAAAAACGTAAGGCATGACTTTCATTAAATGGGGGGTTGCAGGTGCGTTACTTAGGAAGGAAGAAATGGTGGGGCTCATGAGGGCCCCACCTCACAAATATCCTACCAAGTGGGTTTGATTTTGTGGGTTCCACCTCATCCTCTTAACTTAGCTTAAGCGACTTTAAGTGAAATAAAATAAAATTGTCGCACCCCTTTTTATTTTATTTCATAACTTAACCCCAAAAAAATTAAAAAACACACCTGAGAAAACACAACTCCGGAAAAAGTGTTTCTAAGGAAATACCGGTGATGTGATTCCATCGGTGCCCTCGGAATTCGATTCCGAGCACCGTTTCAAAAGGTTGAAAAACCCGCTCATTCGTTCACTGAACGTACCCGAGCTAAACTTCGGAAAATGATTCCTGGCACATCGGGCCTCAGAATCATGTGCCGCTAGAAACTGCGTTCTTGTAAAATTCCAAAGAAAATTAAGAAAAAAATTTCCTCGAATTTTATGGGCCTTTACAATTTCATTTTATCTTCTCTATATTATGTTGAAGTTCAAATTTAAAAGGCTATTGTTTTAGTTATACATTGCCTTAAATTTTTATGATTATTTATGAATGTTTTTTCTATATTGATATCCTTACAGGGAATTTGATCTCACCCCTTTCAATGTTTTATTTTTCCCAAGAGGTGATGAAGTATTTTATGAATGACATGTAGGGATATTATAAGGGGATCTGTGTGTGGAGACAATATGTTGTTGTAGTTTTCACTATATGATGTAATGTAATCTTTTAGAATGTATCTATTTATTCCAAGGCTACTAAACTAATCGGTCATTCGAGATTTTATCTTTCTTTTGATGATTCCAATGTTATGGAATAATGCACCGACTCTAGGTAACTGGGGCTGGGGTGTTACATTTTTGTATTAGAGTAGGTTTAGTACACTCTTTGGAAGCTAGATTTAGATATACTATGATTAGAGCACATAGACCTAAGATGGACTTTGAGGATTATTATAGAATAATTTCCTATAATTTCAGTATTGTAGATATTTTGTGAGTTTTATGAGAAATACATATATGTCTGGATATGAGCAGGTAGACGTGGATCTGGCACATATGTACCTATGGGTAAAACCCGAAAACACCGCTTTGAGCTAGACTCGAACGGGAACTGGTGCACGATAACAGGCCTTACTGTACTCTTTGTTACGAAACTAATGGGGGATATGCTTAGGATAATTCTCATTTTCTATTCAAATCATTATGAAGGTTTTATGAGTATATACTTCCTCAAAGAATTTTTTTTATCATTATAGATTATATCCATAAAGAGTTCAATTTATGTTAAGTGTTTTAAAAGATTGGAATTAGGTATTTTGATTCATAAACTAATATAGTTTAAGCCATTGTTTAGAAATGGAGCCCAGTAGAAGGAATGGAAACTGTATCAATGCACGCACTCCTAGTAGGAATTTCCCCCATGGTCAAGATAAGTATAGTGGAGCTGGTGATGAAATTGGTGCTGATCAGCTAATCACCATACTGGGACAACTCACTTCGGTTATGAACAATAACCTTACATGTATGGAGAACCCTGATCTACAGCGTGGAGGATCAATGTTAGATCGCTTCATGAGGCAGCAAACACCAAAATTCAATGGGAGTAAAAATCCATTCACTACTGGAAAACTAACTTTTACCAACGGTTTGGAATCGTTGGTATAGGCCTCCAAACCGTTGGTATAGTCTGTACCAATGGTTTGGAGAACCGTAGCCAAGTAAGCCGTTGGGATAGGTAATATGAAATCTATATCAACGGTAATGGAACCGTTGGTATATAAATTCCAAAAATAAAACACCCGGTGGGATTTGATCCCATGACGTCTAGTTTATAACTAGAAGAATTAACCACTAACCTAACATGACTTTTGTTTACATAATTCCATAAAAATATATATGTATTGTTCTAATTATTTTAAATTTTGATATATATAATGTTCTCCGTAGGATGATTCCAAAAAAAACACTAGACTTTTCCCAACGGTTCAGAAAACTGTTGGGAAAGGCCTAGACTATTCCCAATGGTTCTCAAAACGGTTGGGAAAAGTCTAGTGATTTTTTTGCAGAGTTTGGACAAAGGTTGAATTTTGGTGGCCCTTTGTCAAGGGTTTTGGAAAACCATTGGCAAAGGGCCTTCACAATTCAACCTTCCCCAATGGTTGGTATAGAAGCATTGGGAAAAATCATTTTTCCAGTAGTGATTAGTAGCTGAGAAATGCATAAGTTCCCTAGAGAAAATATTCCTTACATTGGGGAGTAGTGAAAGGGAAAAAGTTATCATGGCAGTTTACCGTCGCACTGGAGATGCTGATCAATGGTGGTCATTGATTCGAAACACGAAGGAAGATGATGAAGTACCAAATATGGAATGTAGGGAGTCCAAAGAGGTTTTCTTAGAAAAATACATTCCTCATGACCATCCAGCTAATATGGAAAGGAAATTTCTGAGTCTGAGACAAAAGGAGGATGAGAATGTTGCATAGTATAAGGCTAAATTTACAAGGTTAGCGAGGCATACAGCATATTATATACACAACCCAAGAATTAAGATTAATCGTTTCATTTATGGGTTAAAACCCTTTCTCCCTCGAGCATTAGTCTCACAATCATTCTTGTCGTATGAGGATATTGTCTCATGTGCTATCAAGACAAAAAAGTTATTCTCTAAGTCTTACAACTTTAAGGAAAAGCAAGAGAAGAATATATCTGCTGACCACTCTGGAAATGGAAATAAATGGAAGAAGGGAAAATTTGAATATCCATCCTGCAATAAATTTGGGAAGAAACACCCCGGTACTTACTTAAAAGGAAAGGGAGTCCGTTACAAGTGTGGTGAAAAAGGCCACCAAGATCATGATTGCAAGGGAAGGAGAGTTTTTGTCAATGTGGAATGATATAATTGTAGAGAGATGGGACATTATGGAAATTAATGTCCTAAGAATCAGGGGAACATACCTCAGAAAAGGCCAAGGGATCAAGTCCAAGCTTATACTATCACTACTGCTGAGGTAGAAGCTCTGAAAGACGTGGTGGTAGGTAATTTAACAGTTTCCTAAAGTTTAGAAAATGCTTTATTTGATTCTATATCATCAAAATTTTTCATATCTTCCCAATTTTCTATGAAAATAAGATATTTCCAATTTGATTTAACAGGGGAGTTTTCAGTTAAAACCCCTAAGAGAAGTATCATTTCTAGAATGTTCTGTGGATGCATTCCCATTATGGCATATAAATGTTCTTTATCTACTGATCTCATCATCATACCCATGACTTAATTTTATATAATCCTATGTATGGATTTGATTTCATACCATTATGTGAACATTTATTGTAAGAAGAAAGAGGTTATGAATTTTGATGATGATGACAAGGAACACCTTATATTTAGAGAAAAATCTTCACCACATGATTCTTATCTTGATCCACCCCTAGTAGCTGAACTAAAATTAATTATTGAGGAAGAATAGAATGAAATAACTATGGGTGAGGAAAGGAATGTTCAAATAGAGGATTTAGCTATTGTGAGGGAATATGTTGATGTGTTTCCAGAATATTTACTTGGACATCCTCCAGGATGAGAAGTTGAGTTTTCCATTGATTTAATTCCTAGATCAAGACCTATATTGAAGACCCCTTATAGAATGGCCACTGTGAAATTAGTCGAACTAAAGATACAACTAGAGGAATTGAGTAAAAATGAATTTATTCTCCCTAGTGTTTCTCCATGGGGATCCCCTGTCATGTTTGTTAAGAAGAAAGATGGATCTTTGAGGTTATGTATCGACTACAGGGAAATCAATGCTATAACAATAAATAAGAAGTATCCCCACCCTCGTATTGATGGTTTATTTGTCCAACTGCCTGGAGCTCAATACTTTTCAATGATTGACCGTTGATCTGGATACCATCAGTTGTGTGTAAAGAAGGATCGCATTCCGAAGTTATCATTTCGAAATAGGTTTGGGCGTTACAAGTTTACAGTAGTGCGTTTTGGGCTGACTAATGCACCCTCTGTATTCATGTACCTAATGAACAAAGTTTTCAATGAATATCTCATTGATTTTGTGGTGGTAATTATTGATGATATCTTGGTATACTACAAAAGCTACGAAGATCATGAAAATCACTTGCGCAATATCCTAAAGACTCTTAGAAGGCATGAATTATATGGGAAGTTTATCATATGTGAATTCTGGCTTTAGGAGATTTATTTTCTTGGAGATATTGTCTCCAAAGACGGAATCTTTGTTGATCATTCTAAGACAAGAGAAATCCCAGAAATTCCAGCCCTAATGAGTATAACCGTGGTATGCAGTTTTATTGGTTTAGCAGGTTATTGTCGACATTTCGTCCTGAATTTTCCCGATTCTCTAACCCATTAATGAAGCTCACACGTAAAGGGGTTTAATTTTTTTGGAAAAAATTGTGTGAATAATGTTTCGAAGAACTGAAGAAAAGATTATTCAATTATCCTATATTTACTCTACCATCAGGGAATGATGGGTTCATTATTTATAGTGATTAATCAGATAAAGGACTTCGTTGTGTCCTTATGCATAAGGATTGATTTATTTCCTATGTGTCACGACAGCTGAAAATTAACAAGCAAAACTATCCTACTCATGATCTTGTGTTAGCTACTATAATCCTTTCTTTGAAGATATGGAGACACTATCTCTATGGTGAAAGATGTGAGGTTTATACTGATCATAAGAGTATGTTGTATATTTCTCACAGAAAGAACACAACATGAGGTAAAGGATAAGGCTTGAACTACACACGAATTCTGATTCCATGATACACTACCATCTGAGGAAGGAAAATAAGTTGAAATATCCTTTGAGTAGAAAAGCTCATGGAGTTATGAACAAGATGAGAATTGAGAGGGATCCTATTTTCATGGATCTAGAAAATTTGGATATTGGAATTACCATGGAAGGTGAAACATCAATGATTTTTCAAATGGTTTCCAAACCATCTTTACTAGAAAGGATAATGAGTTCTAAAACCGATGATGAGGACTTTGAAAAGAATATTAAAGTTGTGAATGATGGAAGATTGAATGAATTTGTGTATGATGATCGAATTTTTAAATTTGGAAAGAGAGGTTGTGTTCCCGATATACCTGATCTAAAAAGGGAATTTGTTGGACGGTGATCATAGTTCCAATTTCTCTATACACCCTGGGAGAACCAAAATGTATAGATATTTGAAGGAAAATTTTTGGTGGGACATAATTAAGAGGGAGATTGCTAATTTTGTGTCATGATGTATGGTTTGCCAACAAGTGAAAGCTAGAAGGCAACATCCTGGAGGTGTCATGAAACCTCTTCTTATAACTGAGTAGAAATGGGATAATATCACAATGGACGTTGTCATGGGACTACCAAAGACTCCTAGAAGGAAATATGCAATATGAGTCATTGTTGATCATCTTACTAAATCAGCAGATTTTATTTCTATAAGAGATGATCTACCACTTGAACGTCTAGCAAGGCTATATATTAATGATGTTGGGAGACTTCATGGATTACTCCTCTCGATTAGATTAATTTATTGGGTCTAGAACCCAAATAATAATTAATTCCTTCTCCTTTCCTCTATAAACCAACTAAATCTACCCCTTCTCTTGACTAATAACATTTGGAGCTCAACAAAACTCTGAAATCCTCTCTTTGGAATTCTCCAAAGGTGCCCCAAGCTCCCAAGAAGCCTCTCCCAGACCTTTGGGATCACACTTCCATGTAAGGGATTTCTTCATTTTTTATTTTTTTCTACATTTAATTATGTTGTTATTCCATTTTTTTCAATAAACAATTTTCAAATATTATTTTACTCCTCCTCCATACATCCCTCATTATGTTTGGAGGATGAAAACCCCCTTTCTCTCTCATTAATCCCTCCCATGTACACCTGTTACAATGTAGTAATTCTGTAAGGCATTTCATTATCCTCATTTACATTCAATCAATTATTTTGTTTTATGAATCTAAATTATATTACTTATATTGGGACATGTATCTATATGACCCCAAAAAAATTCCATTTCATGTAAATATTATGAGACACCCCTTTATCTCCTATCAACCATTTTTGTGAATTCTTATGGCATGCAGTTATGCTATTCAAATTGCACCGCATTTCTCCACCCTAAAGTCATTGTGTAGTGAATACCATTTATCTATCAAGGTTATTAAATTTTTTTCACATTTACTTATTTATTATAGAGTATAATTATGAATTCAGTATTCTTTTATCATGGAATAAGTTAATTTGTTTAATGAATCCATTTTGTATGATCTATTTGTCTTAGTTAAGCCTGAAATTAAATGATAAAGATGGGTGAAACCATATAGCTCTCCAATGCATTGGGTAAAAATTAGTATCATGATACATTATGTGGAATGAGGTTTAACACATTCTAATTCAATTGCAATTAGGGTTAACTCACTTTCCACGTGCAATGAGCCTTGAACCATGCTAATATCATATTAAATGTTGTTGCAACATTTTCTTGTTAAGATAATCATTCTATATCATTTATTTATGTTTATGTATTTATTATACTGTATTGATATGCCTATTTTGTAACATTTATTGTATTCTTAATGCTATTATTTTTTACTCCCTTAATGTCTTTTATATCTCACCGTTTTTATGCATGTCTTCAATTTATACCATGCAATGCTAAGCACGGAAGAATGTGTGTGATAATGTGAAAGAACTATTCAATAAAAATGTGTATTTAATGTCTAAAGTTGTTATATAATGATACTAATCCACAAATACACTAGACCTCTAGATATTATATGCTTTGTCATGTGAATATTTTTTGTACTAAATTGTGTTTAAGTGTGAAATAAAGTTCATGGTTTTTATTGTTGGTATCAGAGGATAGGTTTTGATATTATTGGGATTAGGATTAGAAAAACCTAGGAAAATCATTAGAGATAAGACTAAGTATAATAAAAACATCCCTAAATTTTGGTGATTAATGAGTATGTGTTTTATCAATAATATACATCCATGTATGGATACGAGAAGTTAGAGGCAGATTTGGAACATATATATCTAGGAGTAAATTCTGAAAACACCACATTGAGCTAGAATAGAATAGGAACCGGTGGCCAACAACAAGCCTTGCTTCCCTCATGGTTACAAAATTATTGTGGGATATGATTTTGTAAATTTATAAGAATACTATGAACAATTATTAATGGAATAAAAAAATTCCCCTAAGAATATATAATGCGAAGTAGATAATAGATAACATTGATTGAATCCTATAAATTCATAAGTTAATGAAATAAAAATAATTTCTATGTCACCTGTTTTTTTATTTTGATTACCCTTTATGTGTTACCCATAACATTCCTTTTATACCATCCAATGGCCCGTAATATGAGGACATGCGATAACAACCAATGCCATGATCAATGTGATGACTGTTCTAATGAGATACCCAATCGATGGGAGCGGGAATCATGATCTATGTCATGATACTCTCTTTGTTAACTCATGTTTTGAATTGGAAACAGTGGAAAAAAGGACCATTCAACCCACCCCAGGAATGTACAAGTAGCAATCAAGAGAATCACGAGACAAATGAATCCTAATTTTAATGGATCATATGATCCGTCAATTGCCGAACAAAGGATTGACTCTATTGAAAAGATATTCCCCAACCTTCACTGTTATGAAAATGAGAAGGTTCTTCTATCTACTTATGATATGAAGGGTGAAACTGATCAATATTATAAACTAATAAAAAATACAAAGCATGAGGAGGAGATCAATGAATTGGAATAAAATTATTTCCATAAAATTGTTTTTTGATAAATATTTTTACCTCACCCAATAACTTATGATTTTAAGGGACTTCCATTACCTCAAGAAAAAAGATAATTAATCCATTGGAGAGTTTAAGGAAAACATCAATAGGATTTCAGGATATGCCTCCAGATATGTCGTTACCCCCGAATGAATGGTTGACCTCTTATTTGGTTGCGTAAAACATATCCTACAGAAATCCCTAACATATTATTGACTTTGAGAGCTATGAGGAAATTGTCTGATATTGCCTCACGGTCGAAATAGAGATCAGAAAATATCTGAGGCATCATGGGGATAAGAATAAAAAGGTGAACATTAATATTGGATGTTCAATGGATAGATCTAATGGTTCTACAAAAATAAAGCACCCCAATTGTTAATGGTGTGGAAATTATCGCCACAGAAATTGATTGAAGAGGACGAGGAAATGCTTTAGTTGTGGAAGAGAAGGGCACCTAGCCATTAACTACCATCACGAAAAACCTGTGAGTACAAAAGCGGAGAGGAACACTCTGTTTTACCCTCATTGCATTGTTCATTATTCAAATACAAAGAAGTAGGACACTTTGCAAACCAGTTCCCTATGGCAAGGTGTTTTTTAAGGTAACCGACAACCTCTAAGGCCTCATGGGAGAGAATTTTCCATCACTAATACCGTTGTGAATCCCAATAATGAAGTGGTGAAAGTTACACTAGTTATTCATTATAGAATAGTGAACTTACTTTTTTATTCTGGTTTTACACATTCTTTTATATCCCAAATGTTATGCAGAATAATCCAAACACTAGCACAAATCATGGAAGTAAGGATTTAGTAAGAACAGAAAATGGGGGAATCATTATATCCCCTGAATATAAATCCTACCCTATCATAATTTATTGATTGAACATCTCAAAAAACCTCTTTATACTACCTCTAGTGTAATTTGATGCAATTATTGGAATGGATTTTCTTTCCTTAAATAGATCCAACAAAAAGTGTTGCGAGAGGATTATCACTCTCCATATGGAGAATCAACCCCCAATTCTATACAAGTGCGTGGATGAGAATGAATCTTCATTAGAACCATCATATTATGAATGGATATTACTACCCTAGGATATTTTGTATCTTTATCATATGATTAATTCTAGTTGTGCAACTATCTTTGAGGACATGACTATTACGAGGGAATTTTCTAAATTGTTTCCCGAGGAATTGCATGGTCTTTTTCCTAAAAGAGATGTTGAATCCTTAATTAATCATATACCTAGGGGGTTTCAAATATCCATGACTCTGTATAGAGTAGCTATTATAGAGCTTTAGGATCAGAAGAAACAACTACAAGAGATTCAAGATAAAGGGTTTATATGGAAAAGTGCTTCACCATGGGGTGCACCAGCCCTCTTTGTCAAGAAAATGGATGGGTCAATGCGTTATTCCATTGATTATCATGAGCTAAAAATTGATAATGAACAAGTACCCTCTTCCCCAAATTGATGATTTTTTTATCATCCATATGGAGTGTAGTGCTTCCCTAAGGTGGATTTTCGGTTATGATATTACCATTTAAGGGTGAAGAATGAGGATATCACCAAGAATGGTTTTCATACAAGGTATGGCCGCTAGGAATTCATAGTAATGTTATTCGTACTCACTAATGCACCAGAAATCTTCATGGAATTAATGAATTGAGTCTTTAGATATTACCTCAACAAATTTGTGGTAGTCCTTTTAAACGATATTATAATATATTCTAAAACCAAGTAGGATCATGATGATTATCTAAGCATTCATACAAGATACATTTCTAAAGGAGAATCTCTATGAAAAGTACATAAAGTGTGAGTTCTAGTAGAAGGATGTCTCATTCTTGGGTCATATCATCACAAGTAATGAGATATCTTTGGATCCCTCCAAGACAACTGCAATTGAAATATGGAAGAGGAAATCATTGGTAAAAGATATCCATAGCTTCCTAAGTTAGTTGGATATTATCTCAAATTTGTGAAAAAAAATTCAATATTTTCTAACTCTATTACCAAACAATCTCGGAAGGGGGTAAAATTTTCTAGGATTTATGAATGAGAAGAGAGATTCAAGGAGATAAAAATGAGGCTTATCACTATGATCATGATCACATTACCCACAAGTGGAGAAAGTTTTGTGATATTCATTGATGCTTCGAAGAATGGAATTGGATGTGTGTTGATGAAAATTGAAAAATTCATTGCCTATTCTTGAAGGTAATTGAATGATCATGAGAAAAGCTATCCAACACATGATCGAGAGTTGGATTTAGTAATAATCCCTTTGAATGTTTGGAGATATAACCTCTTTTGTGATAAGTGAAAAATATATATGGACCACAAATAACTCAAGTATATATATTCACACAAAAAGACTTGAACATTCTCTGATGAATATGGTTACAGCTGATCAAAGACTCTGACTGCTCAATCCATTACCAACCTAGGAATTAGAACAAGGTGGAAGATGCTCTTTGTAGAAAGTAACCAATGATTCTATCATTGATGAGAATTTAAAAGGATCCAATTTTCATATATTTGATGAACATTGAAATGGAAATCATAAAGAAGGTAACATCATGAATCCATTCAAAAATTATTGCTCAACGATCTATTTTGGAATGTTTAATGGATTATCAAAAAGATGAAGTGGGAATTCAAAAGAAAGTGGAATCTATAAGAAAATTCAAATCCTTGGATTTCAATGTTAATGAAGGAAGAATTGTGAGATTTTTATCATGTCTATGTGTTCTATAAAATCTCGAGTTAATAAATGAACATTTAGATGATTCACAGAGTTTGAATTTTTCCATTCACACATGAAACAAAATGATGTATCGAGATCTCTGAGAGAAATTTTGGTAGGATAACATGAATAATGAGATTGGTGAGTTTACATGGAAGTGCCTTTTATGTCAGAAAGTGAAGGATAAGAGACAGAAGTATTAGGGGATGATGAAACCATTACCTATACCAGCATGGAAATGTGAGAACATTACCATGGAAATTGTCACAAGACATCTAAAGACATCCAAAGGAAATAATGATATCTGGGTTGTTGTGTATCATCATACAATGACTACACACATCATTGAAAATCAAGAGAATTTATTATTGGATCAACTGGTAAGGATATATTTCAAAGAATTGGTAAGGTTACATATAGTACAACAATCAATTGTTTCTGATCGAGATCTATGATTCACCCTTATGTTCATGAAGAGTCTTTAACATTCTCTGAATACTGACCTGAACTTCAGTATGAATTATCATCCCTAAACTGATGTCAAATCTGAGTGGAATATCCATGCACATGAGTAAATGTTCAGAACATGCTTAATGAAATTTATAGGAGGATGGGATCAACATCATCCTCTTATTTATTTCTATTATAATAGAAGTTTCCAATAACGAATCTAAATGGCTTTTTATAAAGCCCTGTATGGGAAGAGGTACAAAACACCTGAATGTTGGGATGATGTTGGGAGGTGAAAATTACTAGGTCAAGAAATGGATGAAGAAATGATGGAGGAGGTTAACACCATCCAACATCACATTAAATCTACTTAGAGTCGAAAAAAGAACAATGCTGATAATCATCGACGAGACATGGAGTTTGATGTTAGAGATATGGTATTCCTCAGCATATCACCGTGGATGAGTTATGAGACTTGGGACGAAGGTAAATCTTATAACAGAGTACATCGTCCCTTTTTAGATCATTAATCACATTGGACCAATGGAATATCGACTAGCACTCCCAATGAACATGTTATAAGTACATAATATATTCCATGTATCACTATTGAGGAAGTACATTACTAATCCATCACATGTACTCAATACAGATATCGTACAAATTGAGAATGAACTCTATTATAAAGGAAGTACTATTTGGATTTTAGATTGTATAGAATCATTTCTATGAAATATGACAATGACCCTCATCAAGGTGTTGTTGAGAAACAACACGTTTGAAGAGGCAACATAGGAATCATAGGAAGTGATAAAGCAGAGTTCCCCGCATCTGTTTTACTATTTGAAAATGAAATCTCAAGGGAAGAATTTCTAATGTGGGGAAGATTGTAATGACCGAAACATTTATTAATGATAATTTCTATTGATCTAATAAAATTTATAATTATGTAAAATTGTAATATAAAATATAAAATTCCATGGATTTATGTTTCTAGATTTTAAAATACTATTAATAATTTTAATCATTTCTAATATAGTCGACGAAAAGTGATCACATGATTTGTATAAATATAGGGCTCTAAAAAATACATTTTACTCAGAAAAAGGAAGTGATGGCCTTATCTAGTAGAATTTCTCTATATGAATCCCATTTTATGGAGCTCAGAAATATGGTTTCATCACTATGATTCACTCATGACCATGCCTAGTCTGATATTCAACACATTATGCCCGAATAGAATCACCTACGAGAGAAGTGGAAGTTAATAAAGATTACCACTTGGGCGATGTTATCTGAGCCACCCCAAGAGTCTGTCACCATGGCACACATTACCCTTCGATCTAAAGTGGGTGTTATAAGGGGTTTTGTTACAAGACCCTAGAATTATGATAATGTGCATTTTTTTGTATAGAATTATTGATATATATTCATTTTATTATTGTTACATTATAAATAGTTTTCAAAGAAAAAAAATACTTTTTTTGTTAATATTCAATTAATAAATATTTTTGGTTGAATTAACAGATTTTTGAATTAAATAATATTTTAATGATATATTATTACTAAATTAATTTATATTAAATAGAAATGATCATATAATTTTTCTGAATACAATTGTAATTTTTATAATGGTTTGAAAGTTGTTTTTGTCAAAACCCATGAATTTTCAATAAATTACTATTTTTATTTTAAAAGTAATATTTTACATATTTAAAATTTTTATTAGAAAAAATGTATATTATTTTGGGAATCATGAATTTAAAATTATCCAATGGTGATTTTTCATAATTTTCTAAGACAAGAAAATTTTTGGGTAAAAATTAAATAACGTTTAAATATATAATTTGTTTTTTGACATCATAATGACCCAATAGTGATATAAAAAAAATTTAAATGGAATGTTAGGACAAAATATGTTTTAACCTTAAAATAATGTGAATTTAGTATTGTTTTATTTCTTTTACACGGACTTAGCGGACAGTCCAAGACTTATAAATTATTTTAAGATTTTAAAATGATTTCCTTGAGAGTGTGACTCACCTCAACATAAGAAAGCCTAATATTATAAAAGTTTGGCCAATTTCCTTATAATATAATTATATTTGATCCCCTTTTTCAAAAAAACTTGGGAAAAAACCATGGGGTTGTTTCTGGTATTGATTAGTTTAAGGTGTCGTGTCCAAAACCCGAATAATAAATAATTCACTCTCTTTTCCAATATAAACCCACTCAATCTCATATTTCTCTTGACTCAAACCATTTGTATCTTGACAAAAATATTCCCTCCTCTCTCTATAATCCTCCAAAGGTTCTCCAATCTACCAAGAAATCTCCATCAAGTCTCTCCCAAGCCTTTGGGATTACACTTCCAGGTAAGGGATTTCTTCCTTTCTCATGTTTGTCCAAATTTCATTAGGTTTTTATAACATTGTGTTTTCAATTAAAAATGTTAGGGTATTATTTCTCACCCCATAGTATCCTCCATATTTTTTAAGTATGAGATACCATTTTCTCTCTCATTAATGACTCCCATGTACACCTATTTTCATTTCAAAATTCTGTAAGAGATTTCTCTCTTCTCATTTACATTCAAGAAATTATTTTGTTTTATTAATATAAATTCCATTTCTTATGTTGGGACATGTATCTATATGACCTATTAAATTTACATTTCTTTTACATATTATGGGACACACATTTCTATGACATTAATCATTTTTGTGAATTATTTTGTCTGGTCATTATGCTGTCGAAATTGCACCACGATTTTCAAAGCCAATGTCCTTGTGTAGTGAATACTACTTCTTTATAAATGGTTCTCACCATTATGAATATTTACTTGTTGTTAAAAGAGTTTCATGAATAAATTCCACATTCATTTATCATATAATAAATTATGACTTTTAATGAATCCATATTGTATTATATATGTGGCACAGTTATGCATGAAATGAAATGATTAAGAAGGGTGCACTCTGATTGTACTCCAATGCATTGGGTAAAGATTAGTATCATGATAAATCAATTAAAATGAAGATTTACTCATTCTATGTCATGTTTAATTTGGTTTTACACATGATCCATGTAAAATGAGCCTTGTATTATGCAAATATCATGTTACATGTTGCTCCACATTTACATGTTATGATTATCATGCTATATCCTAATAGCATGTTCATGTTACCTTATGATACATTGATATGAATATTTCCTAACATGTAATGTATTCTTCATGTTATTCCAATTTTACTCTTTTACTGGTCTTTATAGCTCACCCTTTTATGCATATCTTTAGGTAATCCCATGCAATGCTAAGTACGAAAGAATGTGTGCTTTCATGTAAAATAATATTTCAATGAAGATGTGTATTTCATGTTTTATGTTTGTATGTAATTTTAATAATCCCAAAAGGAACTAGAAATTTCAATCTTATACAGTGTATTAAGTGAATATTTTATGTAATAAATAATGTTTAATCATGAAATAAAGTGTTGGGTTGTTATAGGTACTCTACAACATGAAATTCTAGTAATGTATTATGTGAAACCCCTCTAGATATAGATATGTTAGAACTCTAAACCCACAAATAATGTAATATATAATTACTAGGTACAACTAGATATAGTGACCCTAGGGTGCTTCTCCAGTGATTCAATTTTAAAAACCATTGTTGTATGGTTTTTCTTTTTCTTGTATTTTATGTTATTATATACATGATTGATTATAATATTTTGATTTATCATTTCCAGTACATATATGGCACTTCAATTAATTACATTGAATTTTTTAACTTCCATTTTTATTTTTTCAAACATAGTATTATTTATGTAAATAATGGTTTATATGGGTGTGTTGAGATTCCTTGAAATATTTTTAAATATTAAAATAATTCATTATATAAAAATATTTTTCTTCAATGAAGGTGTATATTAAAAATATTTGTCTGATAAGAAGTTGTATTAAAATAAATCCCATGGATTATTATCAAAATGTTAACTCAAATTTTTTTTAAAGAATAAAATTTAAACTATTTTATACGTAGTGTTTTCACTATAAAAAATTTAGTACATAACATAGATTTTTTAAACTACTGATGTTTATCTTCCATGACCTCGTCATCTCCCTTACATCCCTTTCACACCCTATATCCATCCTCCCCTACCAGTACACATGTTTTCCACCCCTCTTTGTAAATTTATTAATATATTTGAAAAAAAAATAATTTTATTCCAAGAAATTAATTTTACATTTTCCATTAATTATCCATACATACAGAGAAGATATAATTTTGCATTGGATTATATAAATTAAAATTAAAATAAATGACACATGATGTAGTTCAATTAAATAATAAAACAAAATATCATATAATAAATTTTATATTATTTATTTTGAAAAAATAACGTTGGTTTTTTAAATTACTTAAAAATTATTAGGTGTTTTAATTTTATTTAAAAAAATGTAGGAACTTTGTTATATTTGTAAAAAATTTGTACAATATTACATTGAAAAAACCCTCAGTGTGCTAAGGGTTTTAACTAGTTTTATGATTTTTCAATTTTCAATTGATCTGTTGATGCACCAATAAGATTTACATTCCCAATATGTAAATGTAAATGTTTTTTGAATAGTAATTATATAAATAAACACTAGATATTTATGTAATTTACTACTCAGTATTTTGGATTCATTAGGATTGGAGAGTAAATAATTATAGAATGATAAATCACTAATACAAGTCAACAAAATGATCGACCAACTTCCTTGATAATAGAAAATTAAATAGAAAACATTATGAACAATGATTTTCACATTGCAATGAAACTAAATCAACATCAATACATATTATACCAAGATATTGAGGGTTATACAAATGAAAACATGAAAAATGAATTTTTTTTGGAATATATGTCATTCAATTCATGAACATAACATAACATTGGATCCACTTACTAGAATGTTTTTGAATAATATATGGTATAAATTCGATAAGAAAGGAAATTTCTTTCATGATATAGTTTTTGATGTAAATAATGTTATGTTTGTCGATTATAAAAAAATTAAAACATTATTTTGCAATAAAGATGTACCATATCAGATTATTATATAGAATTAAATGTAAGGTGATGTCTATAATATAGAATTTTGGCATAAAATATTTCATAAATCTAAAATCCACACATCATTTTTATGATATTATAAAACATGGAACCATGAATTGTTGTAATTAATAAAAAATACATGGTTTCCCCAATGATGCTTGTATTATTAGAGAGAGAATTCAACTAGACTATATTTCAAAAAAGTTCATATACTCTATGGAATGAAGTGGTTAATAATGGAATTCTAAATCAATATAATACTATGGATAAGAAGAAACATAACACACCAACCAATTTGTTTCATTAATTCCCTTTAATATATCAATTGAAAATATTATTCATCTCATAAACCAATTTCAAACAGATGAAGAAGAATTCTATAGATAATAAAAATGATCGGTTAATGATATATTCTATAGATTTAAAACCATGGAATAAATTTGATTCATTTTATCTATATTTATAATATGATCGTAGGAATGTGTTGTTGGGATTTTTTGCGGATGGATTCAACCCATTTTAATCATTACAAACATTTAGATAATTTTTAAGTTTGTTTCAATCTCTTATAATCTTCATTGGTGGAAGTGTATGAAAAAATAATCTTTTATAAATTTGATAATTATTACAAGAAAATAAGTCACTTGAATTGATATTGGGGTTCACTTGAAGCGTATAATTTAATAATTATATAAGTTTTGGAGAAATAGTGTTGAGAAATTTGATGCATCTTCTAGAAAAATGATCGAAATGAAAACAGTTCTAATGTAAACCATTAGTAACTTCCCTGTACTTGGGAACTCAAATGATTGGAACAGATAAAAAGGAATGTATATTCCTCATTGTATCATTGATTTTGACCTTGAACAACTACCTTATAGTAAACATTGGTGCTTCTTATTTCATCATTGATTTCTTCATGAATATCTTTGATTTCATATAAATAAGATAAAATTAAATGGTTGTATTGGTCAAAGGCCTCATACATAATTGTCTATAGGTTATGAAATATTATATCAACATGTAAATTATCAAATAAAAATCGAGAAGGTGAATGATTTTTTTGATTGTTTGATATGAGTATGAAATGTATCACAAAATGAAATTAGTGTACAATAATAGAAAATTGTATTCTTTAAAATTATTTATTGACATTATAATTAATTTCATCATAGTCATTATGATATAAATATTGCGAAGAATATTTGTGATAACTTGATATTCACATTAAATAATGAGATTTAAAAATCGAAGCACCGTCTTAGTGGTCAGATGGACCTGAAAATGATGAATATAAAGAATGATCTATGCCAATGTTTAAATGGAATGTATTCCTAAAAATATTTCCAATAAAAAATGTAGAAAAATAAATTCCGTATAATATTAAAAAAAATGTGAACATAGAGTATGGAAATTATAGGAACATATCGGGATGTTTCGACTAAAAACATCATAGGTAACATGGATTTAAATGTTCTGATTCATATATTTGTATAAAATAGTGAATACACATTCCATTTCGTTTATTGTAACATAAAAAAAATTACTATAGTTATAATGTAAATTTTCAGATTTTTTATACAACTCTCTAAGAAAAATATAAGAATAGTTGAGTTTAAATCCCATCAGTATAGCTTTCACAAACACATTGTTTAATTAATATGATCTATCCTTGACCATTTTTTTAACATCATGATTAATTTAACTATGGATTTGGGAAATAAAACTAAATTTCTGGATCATATAAATTATTTATCAATTTATCCAATTGAGATGTTATTTATTTATATATTTTTAACATTATGTGAACAATTATTGGGCAGTTATTAAATAAGAAATTGTTTTTTCTTTATTTTATTTCACATATACCTTGGTCATTTGAAAACATTTTTGAAAAATAAATCTAAACTAGATGGATCTATTTTTGAATACTTCTTAAAAAATGAGTTTATTAACTTTTTTTCTAGATAGCTGGATGAATTGAGAAAATATAAAAATGAGTTTTATTGGGGAAAACAAAGCGTGTCCTGGATGTTATATGTACGGAGCCTGGTGGATCATTTAATTTATATGTGGTCGAGGTAACATCAAATAGTAGTTTAGATGTTTGATTTTTTAATATTTACGGTGATTTGTAAATGAAATCATGATAGAATAGATAAGCACATCCTTCATACTTATTATTGAAATATCATTTTTTGGGTTTTCTTGATATAAGAATATGTTTCATTAATCTTTATTTTCATTTACTATTACAATAAAATCTTGAATTCATATTATTTATCATACGTTTTTAGTCACATATATAATATTTCTCTTTGTTTCCTTTGTACCATAGAAGTAGGTTTAACTTAAAAGTAGGTAGTTGAACCCTCCACTTATATATTTTTGAAGTTTTTTAACTTGATATTGTATCGGGTAGAGTTTTATTAATTCAAATTGGATGTTATCCTCAAATAATTCCATTTAATAATATCATTTATATAAAATAATTATTTCTCTGATTTCGAATACATGTAGATAGCATTATAATTCCTCAATTTTATATTATCATTTTCATTATAAATTATTATAAAACCTAATATACCTTATTAATGTTATGTGAAATAAAATATTCATTTTATGTTTTTTTTGATATCTACGTTTTATTGATATGTGTTTTTAGAATGATCATTACCATGTGTAATTGTTTTCATGAACTACATGAATATTGGTTAACATAAATAATATTTACCATTATTTTACATAATTTATAGGATATATATTTTTATATCAATTAACATACCTATTTTCCTCAATGTGATACCAATATAATAAATGTTTTTAAATTTGGGTTTTCATCATGTATTAGTGAATCATATAATTTGCCTCATTATTTTTTTAGTTGTATTATAATTCCACTCTTTATTATTATAGAATAAATTCATGAAGTATATTTATGTTATAAATGGATGATTTATAATTTTTTCCCTAGGGATTCAATTTTTGCACAATTTTTTGAATATAGTGATATATAGTGGCGCTTTAAACCACTGTTATAAATGGTAAAAAAAATAATCAGTGATTTAAATTTCAATTATATATGGTAAATATAACTTCTCAACGGTTTAAACCATCCAAAAGGCATTTCATGTTTTGAGTGGAACACCACATCAAAAAAAACAAAATATACAATGCTAAAAATCATTCAGTGACATATCCTTTGAACCATCTATAAATGAGTGAAACCTCCATGAGTTGGATATCAACTCCGACATTATTAGTAGTTTTTAAAAACCATCACAGAACAAATTTGAAGTGGTTTAAACCACCTGTTAACCAATTTTTTGTACTGTACATTTCATAATTGTCTCTAAATAATTTTTTTTCTAGATTCATATTTCTTGAACCATACATTATTCGAGATAATATTAGTACCATAAATTGAATATGCCATATCAAAAAAAATTTACTATCTCATTAGAATATATATCCTATAAAAGAAATTTATTAATTATTTTTTTCAAAATATATATCATGAGAATGAGATTCATCTAACCATGTATTTTTTTTAAAAAAACTATAATTTTCTTTGATAATCTCTTTCTTGAATGATCGTTATTACTGGAAGCAATTATATCATTAATTTAAAAAATGAAATTCATTGTTTATATACATAGATCCCTTACATAAATTTTTCAAAAAAGATTCATTTTGAAAATTTCAATATCTTCAACCAATAATATTTTTTATAGTACATTAATTTCGGGGAATTCATCAACCTATAAAAACCTTTCATTGGTTTATAAACCACTATTCAATACTCGTCTTGTATGAATCACTCTCGTTGTTAAATATAATCCTCTTATTCAACCACAACCATAATTAATTTTGATTTTACATCTATATAACAGACTATATAATTCTAATGAGTAACAAAAACCAAAAACATTATATTATATTCAACATGTGAAATTGGTGTAAAAGTTTGTGTAAAATCAAAACCTACCATTTATTAATATCCATTTCCAAATAACAATACTTTTTTTTCTTGAATATTTTTCATTTCATTGAACTTGTTATTTAATACCCATTTAATTATAATGAAACAATTTCCATCATGTCATGGAATATTTTCATTGGTTCAATTCCACTCAACATTATCTAATTTCTCATTTATGAATTTTAACCATTCCTTGGGCTCAAATTCAAAATACATTGACCGAGGTCTAATCCATGAGATTATATTACATAACACAACATCCTCAATTTATCTACCCCAAATTCAAAAGTAATAATAGTGTATTTTATCGATTATAAGACACAATACAATAAGAATAAAACATAATATCATACCATAATAAATTATAATAAATTTCATTAATAATAAATTTCATTTAAATGATAACTGATGATGTGTGTGACAACAGGATTATAGAAACAACGATACATTACTAAAATCATATTTTAACATGGAAATTAAAAAATTGAAATTAAATAAAAATTATTGAAAATTTATAATCAAATTATGAAAATTAGGATCAGTAATTGATAAAAAATAAAATTAGAATCATTTAAATATAAATTAAATGTTTTCTTATAAAATGTATTTTTATAAAAGACAGTTTAGTTAATCTTTGAACACCTAATTTGGAATTAATGTTTTCAACATTTGTAATATTTTCATGATAAAATGAACATATATTTTTTAAATTATAATTCCAATATTATGTTTGGGTTATTTTATTTATTTTTAAAAAATATTTCATTTTTTATAAAAATTGAAGATTCAAAATTTTAATTCGAAACAACCACTTCATTAAAATTATTTTTGAAGATAAAATATATTTTGAAATGTTATAAATGTAAATTTTTTCCCATTATATTTTAATTAGACCAATTTAGGTAATTGAAATTATTTTCTTATATAATTATTATATAAACACATTTTAAACATTTGAAAATTATCACTTTAAAAACTTCATTTTATGTTATGTTGAATAGATTAATGTTTAAATAAATTTTGACACATCAATGAATTGAAATTTTCAAAATGGATTCCTATTTTGAAATTAGAATAATTTTTATTATCTCATATGTTACGCTTTAATTTTGACCATATTGAATAGTTAAAATATTAAAAAATTAATTACTATAGTGATGGTAAAAGTGGATTTTACGGGGGTTAGACTATAAATATAAGGGTTTCAAATGACCCACAAACTCATCCAAAACAAATTTTATGGACATATTTACTACTTATATCTAATTGGTTCTAGTGTTTCCCATTTTTGAAAATTTTCTATATTTAGAAGCATGGTTGTATTTGACTATTTTATAAAATGAAACGTGTGCCCCTCACCCCACATATTAAATTCCACACCATTTATTATATACTTAACAACATAAAAACTTTTTATATGGTAAAATAAATACCTATATAACATCACAAAAAAATTACATAATTTATAGTTTTTTTATTTATAAAACCAACTTAGGATGGTTTTTGTGCAACCCTAAGGAGTTAACCCGATGAACTGATAAATTTCATCAATGAGTGTATTTTATTTTATACGATGCTCCACCACATTAAATTATAACTAATACCTGATTATAGAATAATATTATTATATTACCTAAAATTGTTTGTTTTATATCATTGAAATGACATAAAACCATCCCATCGTCCACAAATCTGGTTATGAAATCATCATTCATTTATATGACATACTACCACATCATAAATCAATGTTATTCGTTTTTACATTACCACCCTTAATTATTGGTTATGATGATAGATCTAAATTTTATATGTGATATCTATAAAATAATTAAAAATATTGAATAATTATATCATATAAAAATTATTACATACCATTATGTAGTTATATAATAAGGTCTCTACTTTGTATGGTGGACTACCACCATACAAGTAGATATAATTCATTTTTAACTAACTATTTACATATAAGGTTATAAGGATAATGTAACTTAATATTTGTGATCTAACATAAATTATTAATATATTAATGATATATTATAATTCTATGAATATAGTATATCATTTTCCATATAACACAGATATATAATAACATAGTTCGTGTACGTGTGGACTACTACCTTCCCGAAGTTATGTGATTCACATTTCATCACCAGACCACATGGATTAAATATAAAATTAAATTTAAATACTTTTATGATACGTATAATATTATTATCATTATTATAATATAATATATTACTATCCTCCATTCCATAATGATCATTGAATAATCGTACTGTTGTTCTCACGTAACCATAGTCTACCGTCTCTATGATTGTAACATAGAAATTTTTTGACAACCATATTTCATCATTAATTTTAAATTTATAATTTAAATTAATATATCATAATTATTCCATTTTTTTAATTCTAGATATTAAAAAATTATATATTTTCTTCATAAATTAGATCATTCGTGATGGAACACACTTGAGAAAATAAGTCTATTATCACTCAATAAAATAAAAATAATGAATGATGGAAAAATAATTATTGTTAAAATACTATAAAAGGATCATATATGATATTATAAATGTTAATATGGTTCTAGTAATAGTTAATATCATGTTTAAAACTACTTCAAATGATTTTAATTCAAATTCAGGGAAAAGGAATCATGAGGTAAGAAATTTCATCTCAATTTTCACACCATTGTAGTTTATTTCTTATTTAAAACAAATTCATGTTAATGTGGTGTATATAATTACCATTTTAAATTTAATATAATGATTAATTAATATATAATGGTTTTTTAATTTTTAGTTGGAAACAATTTATCCCAGGAGATTTTTATGAATAATACAAATTTGTAATTGATATTGTACAATCCCACTTTCTTTTCTGATTGTCAAATGTATCTTCAAACAATAACTTCTTAAGTAATCCTTTTTCATTTAAAATTCATTACCTTATAAATATCCATATAATTTAATTATGGATATGAATATTTCTTAAAAATCAATAATTATTAACTATGGTGATTACATATTTTTTTTGATTTACCAGCTAAATATTGATAAATCCATATCATTTACTAAATACAGACTCATGAGGATTAGAAAAATTGACTATGAATTAAATATATTATTTTATATATGAGTAATGACAAGGATATGAAATCCATATGTGGGTATTGGTTATATATATCCACTTGAATCATAGGTTATATCAGGGGATGAATTTGTTGGATATCCTAAATTAAAATGGTTTCTACACATCTTTTATAATCTTTAATGAGGATAGATCTTGATAGATTATTTATTGTATTCCTAGTAAGCATGACGTCAATTAATTAATAATTTAATTCATTAATAATTAAATAATTTTTGTCAATGAGTTTTTCTATATGTCATTGTATATGGATGAATTTCACTATCAATTTATTTATTAAATGGACCGTGTTTTCAATTATTTACATTTTCATATTTAGAAGAAATAATCCAGAAATGATATTCAGGTTATTGATGATATGTATTTTTTATTAATTTACTATTCTTTATTTATTATTGTAATAAAATTTTTTAAATGATGTATGAGTTTATTCATTTATGACTCTCTATTGATTATTTTCAATAATTAATGAAATGTTCCACAACACGTAACCATTAGTCAATATTTGAGTTCACCAATATTTTGTTCCCTTTCCTTGGAATCCATGAAGAAAACTATAAGGCCCCAGCCTTAAACATTACTTAATCATGAGTTATTACAAGATTACACATTGGGGATCTTTTCAGGTTTAGAGTTTTAGAAAATTAGATCATAAATCATGCATTAAATTCCACATTTAAACAAAGTGGTTACATAAAAGATAGTACTCATTTTTCCCATCAACGGAAACATATTTAAAATAAAACATGGATTCTTTCTTGAAACTTCCTTGACCCTATCATCACATCATGTACCTTTCCCTTGACCCGTGAAAAACATTTCAAAAACATGGGATGGGCATAAAAAGCTCAGTAAAGGATATAAAAGTACGAAATGAAAACATTATTCCATGTATAAAATCATACATTACTCATAAAACATAAGAATTTTAACATACCTCATCAAATCATGAATAAATTATAAAAATCACAAGACATAAAGGTAACTTGAGGCATTCATAACATTCTTACGTGGGGAGTAACCCTCAGGGTCACGTTTGGAATACCCATCACAGTATATTCCCAAAATCTCTTCAGAGAAACCTTAACGTTTAACCCCTTTGTGTTACCCAAAGCATTGGAGAGCTATATCGGTCTCACCTGGCCTTAGATTATCACGAAACCACCCGTCTTCATAACAATGCCCAAGAACCATAACATAATCGTATCACATAAAACACGCATAAAGGAAACATAACATTTCCAATTTTCAATCACAAGATATCAATACAACACGTTGATTTAAAAAAATTATGAAAACCATTTTCAATACCAAAATAAAATAAATGTAAAAAATGGTATTTATTTTTAATTTTTGTTTCAAAGGTTATGGCTTGTAGAGGAAGTCGAAGCTCAAATAATGGTCATGGCGGCGTAGAAGTCGTTGTCGCTGCATACGTACGACATAAAAAACCTTCCCTTTTATAGTTTAGTAAATTCTTCTTATAAAATACATTCCTTTTGAGTAAATGTAAAATTAAAATGGGTTATTACACCGTATAAAAGAAAGTTTTGTATAAAAGAAATATGCCTCAATGAAAGGAGATTGAGACGAAGACCGTTACCTCGGGTCTAACATGACACGATCATTCTATAACGTCCCAAATAATAATATTGACTTCATTTATACTTTATTAATAGTGTTTTTAAGTTCATTATTCCTTTTATATCACTTATTACCATTTTGTTAACACTATATAATTATTTAAGTAAATAATAGTCGTTTTGTCAATCATTGGTACATGAGTTAAAAATAAACTCTTTATAATTACATGTTGTTCATGTGGTAAAATATCCATTATATCCAGAATTATATTCATGATTTATATATCATATATGTCATATATATCCAGTAAATATATGAATTTACAAAATTACATAACATTTAGAGGTAAGAAATGAAATGTACCGTTCATGGAGACGGTAAGCCGTACGTACGCATGAACGCTACTTTCATTTCTATTTCATATTTTATGGAATGGAATCATAATTATATAAAGGTATATTATAATTTCAGTATAATATAATATATAATATCATTAATTCCATCCTTTATGCATCCCACATATGGCATTAACGAATCAAATTACTTTGAGGGGGTGGTAGTCTGCACTTCCTAAAATAAAGATATCGTGTATACCAATAATGGACGCCTTAAAGGTATGCCATAAATGAAAAATACAGAAGTTTAAAGAAAACATAAACATATTATATATCATTTATAAATATATTTACATCTTAATAGCCATATTTGAAGGTGTTATAAGAATATTGAACAATCATCGTTTCGTGAGGCAGAAATTCCCCATCCATAGAAACAATATGTTCTTTAAAAATTAGATGTAGGTGTGTGTAACTGTAACTCAAATAATTCTTATAACAACATCCTAGTACATTTAAAATACTGTTTTTGTTACAAAATAAATGAATAAAAAGTGTTTAGGGTGTTGGAGAAGCAAAATAAAAAAAAATAACATTAGAGAAGTCTTTACCTTTAAATCGGGTAACTCATCTTGGTTAGAACCAAAAGGGTTTCTTGAAGAGCATTATGCCTAAGGTAAGGCTTATAAGATGAAGAGAGGGATTTCTAGAGATAAAATGAGTATATCTTGGCCGAACCAATGTCTTGAGAAGTGTGGGTAAGGAGGTAGAGGTGGGGGCCTTTTATAATAGGAGAGGAGGGGCACTCTTGGAAAGGTATAAAATGTTACTTTATTTTCAAATGAGTTTCGGATTTTAAAGCTCCCACATTAATTTATTTCTAGGATAATCTAATAAGGTTTTGAAATATACTCATCCAATAGGTCTTTGACAAGTGTTTGTCTTAGATTTTACATTATATTAACATTTTTTTAAATCGTTCATTAATGAGGTAATCATTGCATCATCATGATGTCATTAGTAATTTAATTTATATAATGTCTAAAAAATATAAGAAAAATAATATGATGTATGAAATATTTTTATATTTAAAATAACTATTTATAGTCCAAAATATCATTTATATAGAAAAAATGAAAAATGTTTTACTCAGGTGATAAATTCTTTGTTATATTTAACTCACTTTAAAAATAAAAGGATAAAAAGTTATTGTCATACAAAAGTGATTCCATGGGGTCCCCAAGATTGGTACAAGGAATCCCATGTTCGGCCATGACACAACCAGTAGAATTAGGACACATGTTGGGGTCATTTGATATTATTATGATATTATTTTATTATAATTAACTACCTGATTACTAATTAATCAATAAAATTAAAGGTAATTACCGTAGTTACTATTCATAATGTCCAAAAACAAAAGAGTCTTGATTAAATAATTTGGACCTTGTGACTCTAAATATGTAATAAATTTTATCAAATTCCAAACACAGAAATTTCAATAATTAATTTAAAATTAATTCTCGTTGTCAAAACAAATAGCGGGTTTTTTTAGAAACAATCTCTATGAAACGTTTGGAACTTGTTTATGCCCAATTCCAAAGTGAAATTAATCGTAATGACCACCATTGGAATAAATGGTAAAAATATATTCTAATTAAACTTCAAACAAATTAAAAAGATAATCTAACCATATAATTAAATTAAATGATAAATCATTTTTGATGTAAAATGCAGTATTTTTCACTAATCATTAAAAAATGAACATTGTCAGAAAAATACCAAAAATTTATCCAAAGTAAATTTCAATGTCCCAGTCATAAATAATAGGTTCATTTTGACAAATAGAGATTATAAAATTGTTAAAAGTTTTATTTAAAAACGGTTTTTCATCAAAAGTCTGTAAAACAATCTTTTAAAAATATTAATGTATTCCATGCTTAAGATTGGATTTATTCTAGTTTTTAGCCTCTAAAACACTATATAATTCATAAATAGACATAGATACCTATATCTACTATTAAATACTTACTTGGGATGTTACATACTTCTCCCCATTAGAAAAATGCATCCCCGTAATTTATTTACTTGTCTTATAAGTGGGAGGATTTATCCCTCATTGCATTTTCAGATTCCCATGTTGCCTCTTCACTCATGTGGTTTTCCACAAAACCATTACATGATGAATCACCTTATTCCGCAACACTTTTTCCCTATGTTCAAGAATCTGGAGTGGTTGTTCCTCATAAGATAGATTCTATTCCAGCTGAACTACCTCTGGACTCAAACATGAGATGGATCTGGCATGTACTTTCTTAACATTGAAACATGAAAAACATTTTGTACCTGAGATAAACTCAGAGTTAAATCCACTCAGTATGCATCTAATCAAACTCTCTCCAGAATTTCATATGGTCCAATGAACTGTGGATTCAGCTTACGTTTCTTACCAAATTTCTTCACACTTTTCCAAGTTGAAACTTTGAGAAAAACATGATCACCTACCTCAAAAGAGAGATCCTGCATCCTGTTGTCCTCATAACTCTTCTAGCTACTCTCAGCTGTTCTCATGTGTTTCTGTATCAGCTGTACTTTTTTTTCCAAATCTTCTACCAATTATGGTTCCATCATCTTTCTTTCACCTACTTCATCCCAAAAAGTTGGAGTTCAACACCACTTCCCATATAATGCCTCAAATGGCGCCATCTGTGTACTGGAATGAAAACTGTTATTATAAGAAAACTCAACCAACGGAAGATGTTGGTCCCCAATTCCCTGATAATCCATTGAAAAAGCACATAGCATATCCTCCAATGTCATAATTTTTCGTTCTAACTTCCCATCTGATTGAAGATGAAAAGCTGTACTAAAATTGAATTCAGTACCCAACGACTTCTAAAAGCTTTTCCAAAAGTTAGAAGTGAACCTGGGATCACGGCCATATACAATTGAGAGAGGAACTCCATGTAACCTGACTATCTCTTTAAGATACAAATAGGAAAGTTGACCTAGGGAAAAAGTATCTCGTATAGCAAGGAAATGGGCACATTTAGTCAATCGATCAACTATAACCCATATTGCATCATTACCTCGATGTGTCTTCGGCAATCCCACAATGAAGTCAATGGATATATTCTCCCATTTCCACTCTGGCCCTCGTAAAGGCTGAAGAATCCCTTTTGGTAACTTCCTATCTGCTTTAACCTGTTGACAAGTCAAATACATCACAGTAAAATCAGCAATGTCTCTTTTCATTCCGTCCCACCAGCAATACTCTCGAAGATCTCAATACAAATTAGTACAGTCTGGATAAACTGAAAACAGAGAACTATGAGCTTCACATAACAACTCTTTCTTCAAATGTGAATCACACGACACACAAAATCTCTTCCCAAATCTCAAAACACAATCATTGTCAATGTTGAATTTAGGCAACTTACCCTTCTAAACCAGCTCTACCTTTTTCTGCAACACGTTATCCTGCTTCTGTGCCTTCTTAATTCTATCTAATAGAGAATATTTCACTGATACCTGAAACAAAACAGAAGAACATCCTACACTAAAAACTTCTATGCCAAAGTTCATCAAATCCTTAACCAAAGGATCACGTTTAAAATGCAACATTGTTAATGAAGCATTACATTTTTGACTCAAAGCATCAGCCACTTTATTTTCTTTTCCTGGATGGTAAGGAATGGTACAATCATAATCCTTGATTAATTCTAGCCATATCCTCTGTCTCATGTTCAATTATTTCTGAGTGAATATATAATTTAAACTTTTGTGATCGATTTATATTTCACACTTTACTCCATAAAAATGATGCCTCCAAATTTTTAAAGTGAAAACAACAATAGCTAATTCCAAATCATGTGTAGGGTAATTTACCTAATGTGTTTTCAAATGTCATGAAGCATAAGAAATTACCTGATCATTCTGCATTAGGACGCAACCAAGTCTTTTAAATGACTCATCACTATAGATAACAAACTCACCATTCCTGGAAGGTAGTGCCAAAACTGGAGCATTCACCAATCTTCTTTTCAATTCCTGAAAACAATCATCACATTATTTTGTCTAAATAATCTTAACACCCTTCTGAGTTAGATTAGTCATTGGACTATATAACCATGAAAAATTTCTATCAAACCTTCGGTAATAGCCTGCGAATCCAAGGAAGCTACGAATATCTGTTACATTTGTGGGTCTTGTCCATTCTTCAACAACCTTTGTTTTTGCAGTATCAACAGTTATCCCATCTTTAGAAACAATGTGACAAAGGAAAGAAATTTTTTGAAACCAAAACTCACACTTGCTTAATTTCCCATACAGTTTCTTTTCTTTTAAGGTTTGAAGAATAACCCTTAAATGTCTTTCATGATCCTCTTTACTTTTAGAAAACAGTAAAATATCATCAATGAAAACAACCACAAGCTTATCCAAGAACTCATGGAAAATTATATTCATAAGTTCAATGAATACAGCAGGTGCATTGGTTATCCCAAAAGGAATCACTAAAAATTCATAATGGCCATATCGTGTATGGAAAACGGTCTTCAGAATATCAGCATCCTTTACCTTCAACTGACGGTAACCCGATCTCAGGTCAATATTTGAAAAACCCTGAGCTCCCTGGAGCTGATCAAAAAAATCATCGATATGATGAAAAGGATATTTTTTCTTAACCGTGATGTTATTCAAGGATCTATAATCAATGAAAAGTCTCATTGAACCATATTTCTTTTTAACAAATAAAACAAGAGCACCCATTGGTGATGTGCTAGGTCGAATGATACCTTTATCTAATAAATCTTGCAATTGCTCCTTCAACTCTAAAAGTTCAATTTGAGCCATTCGATAAGGGGGTTTTGAAATTGGATCAGTATCAGGAACTTGGTCAATGGTAAATTCAACATCCCGATCTAGTATTATTCCAAGAAACTCATCATGAAAAAACATCACCATAATCATTTACCGCTAGCACATCATTAATCTGAACAGTTCCCTTATTTTCAACGATATGTGCAAGGTAACATTCATTTCCATCTTTTACAAGTTTCTCAGCCTCTTGATATGGTATCAACAGTAAGGGTTCATTCTTGTACATGAATTGAAATTCTTTCTGAAAAGAAACTTCTTTAGCTCTACAGTCAATCTTTGTATGGTAAAGAGAGATCCAATCCATACCCAGGATAACATCAAACTCTACTAGAGGTAAAACAATAAGGTTTAAAAGAAGGTTCTTTCCACAGATAAGGATTAGAATATTCTTATAAATTCTTTTTGCCTCAACATTCCCCCCTAGTGAATTTACCACAAGTTCAGGAGTCATTTCTTGAGATGGTATTCCCATTTTACTAGAAACGTTTTTAGAGATGAAAGAATGTGTAGACCCCAAATCAAACAACACACTGTCATAATCTAAAAAAACAAACAAAGTACCTAATACAACTTCATTTGATGGCTCGACATCTGCTGAAGTAGTTCCAAATGATTTCACCACCCCTTTCTGCTTGTAGTCTAACTTCTTCCAATCACTCGAGCTATTTTTCGGTCACTTTTTTGAATAGTGACCGATCTCAATGAACATAAAACATTTCACTAACTGTAAATAAAATTTGGTCTTACCATCATCCTGATCTTTTTCAGTGCAATAACAAGGCTTATGTCCCATCTTACCGCATCAGTAGCACTTTCCAGAATTCAGAAGACATTCCCCAGTATGCCTTTTACCACATTTATCTCAAAATAGAAACATAGTTTTCTTACCGTCAGTCCTTTTTGAAGAATTCTTTCCTTTCTCCAGCCACCTAGGTCTCTTCTTATGCTGGTTGTTATAGAACACTTGATCATCGGAAAACTTCATTTCCACCTTCTCAGCACATCAAACAATGTTTTCATAACTCTTGAACTCCCGAGAAGCTAAATCCATTCGATTTTTTGGATTTAATCCTGAGTAAAAATGATTGATTTTACTATCAAGGTCTCGGATAAAATGTTGATCATACCATTCCAATCGAGTAAACCTTTCTTCATAGGACACCACTGAATCTTCCTCTTTACTCAATTCTAGGAATAGTTTTTCTCTCCTATGTCAAACATCCTTAGGAAAATACTTCTCACGAAACATAACTTTGAATTCATCCCAGTCGAGAGAATCAATATAATCAGAATACTTGATATTTTTAACCATCGACCACCACTGATCTGCTTCACCCTCCAAACAGTAAATAGAAAGTATAACCTTTTGATTATCAGAACACCCCATGACATCGAAAATCTTTTCTAGTGCTTTAGTCCACCCTTCAGCTAGAACATGGTCAGATGATACTCTGAATGATGGGGGATGTTGCCTCATGAAATGTTGCACCACTAACATGTTCCTCTACAGTTGATCTGGCGGATCTCGTGCATGGATACCACCACCTTTTATCGCTTGAGTCAACTGCGCCATTACTGCAACAAACTATGCAGTTTCAATTGCAACCATCTCAGGATGCTGATTCGGAAGGTTATTTCCTTCTGTATGCCTTCCTAGAACTGCTTCTCTTTTTTCTATGAAAAAAACCATTCTAAAAAAACATGTCTTTGATGATGAAACATGGTAATCATTAAATTCTATATCATTTCAATTTTACCATAAAAAATATTTTTGGTTAAAAATTTAATAGAATTATAACTCCTAAAGTTATCTAAACCGACCTCTGATTCCAACTATAAGGCCCCATCCTTAAACATTACTTAATCTTGAGTTATTACAATATTACACATTGAGAATATTATCAGGTTTATAGTTTTAGAGAATTAGATCATAAATCATAAATTACATTCCACATTTAAACAAATTTTTCAATAAAAGATTGTACTCATTTTTTCCATCAACAGAAATATATTTAAAATAAAACCTGTATACTTTCTTGACACTTACGTGGCCCTATCATCACATAATGTACCTTTCCCTTGACCTGGGAAAAACATTTAAAAAACATGGGATGAACAGTCAAAGATCATCAAGGGATATAAAAGTACAAAATGAAAACATTAGTCCATGTTTGAAATCATACTTTACTCATAAAACATAAGCATTTTAGCATACCTCATCAAATCATGAATAAATCATAAAAATCAGAAGACATAAAGGTAACTTGACGCATTCATAACATTCCTACGTAGGCAGTAACCCTCATGGTTATGTTAGGAATACCCATCACAGTATATTCCCTAACTCTCTTCATAGAAACCTTAACATTTAACCCTTTCAGGTTACCCAATGCATTGGAGATCTATATCGGGCTCACCCGCCCTTAGTTTATCACGGAACCACCCATGTTCATAACAATGCCCAAGAACCATAACATAATCGTATCACATAAATCATGCATAAAGGAAATATAACATTTACACTTTTCAATCACAAGATATCAATAGAACACATTGATATAAAAAAATTAGGAAAAACATTTTCAATACCAAAATAAAAGAAAACAAAAACATGGTATTTTTTTATCATTTAAAAAAAGGTTATGGCTTGTAGAGGAAGTCGAAGCTCAAATAATGGTCACGGTGCCGGAGAAGTCATTGTCACCGCATACTTATGACAAAAAAAACATTCCCATTTGTTTTTAGTAAACGCTTCATATAAATAATATTCATTTTGAGTAAAATTAAAAGTAAAAGTTGTTTATACACCATATAAAATAATGATGTGTATAATGCAAAATCCTCCTCAATGAAAGGAGATTGAGACGAAGTCCCTTACCTCGGGTCCGACTTGACATGATCATTCTTTAACGTCCTAAATAATAAACCTGAGTTAATTTCTACTTGCTTAAGAACATTTTTCAAGTTCATTATTCCTTTTATATCACTTATTAGTATGTTATTAACACTTTGTAATTATTTAAGTTAATAATGGTCGTTTTGTCGATCATTGGTACTTGAGTCATAAATAAACTCTTTATAATTACAAGTTGTTCATGTGGTAAAATATCAATTATATCCAGAATTATATTCATGATTTAGATATCATATATTTCATATATATCCAGTATATACATTCATTTACAATATTACATAACATTTATAGGTAAGAAATGAAATGCACTGTTCATGGAGATAGTAAGTCGTACGTAAGCATGAACGCTACTTTCATTTCTATTTTGAATATTATGAAATGGAATCATAATGATATAAAGGAATATTATAATTCCACTATAATATCATATATAATATCATTAATTCTATCCTTTATATGTCCCACATATGGCATTAACGAATCATATCACTTTGAGGGGGCGGTAGTCTGCACTTCCTAAAATAAAGATATCGCGTATACCCATAATGGAAGCCATAAAGGTATGGCATAAAATAAAAAAAAAGCATAAAGAAAAACATAGACATATAATATATCATATATAAATATAGTGAAATCTTAATGGACACCTTTGAAGGTGTTATAAAAATATTGAACAATAATCGTTTCGTGAGGCAGAAATTCACCATCAATAGAAATAGTATGTTCTTTAACCATTATATGTAGGTGTGTGTAAGTGTAGCTCGAATAATTCTTATAACAACATCTTATTACATTGAACATACTGATTTTGTTACAAATGAAGTTAATAAAAAGATTTTAGGGGGTTAGAGAAGGAAAATAAAACAAAATAACATTAGAGAAGTCTTTACCTTTAAATCAGGTAACTCCTCTTGGTTAGAACCAAAAGGGTTTCTTGAAGAGATTTATCCCTAAGGTAAGGCTTATAGGATGAAGAGAGATATGTGGAGAGATAAAATGTTCATATCATGTCCGAGCCAATGGCTTGAGAAGGGTGGGGAAGGTTGTAGAGGTGGGGGCCTTTTATAAGAGTAGAGGATGGGCACTCCTGGAATGGCATAAAGTGTTACATTATTTTGAAATGTGTTTCAGATTTTAAAGGTCCCAAATTGATGTATGTCGAGGATAAGGTGATAAGGGTTATAAATATACTCATCAAATAGGTCTTTGAAAAAGTATAAGTCTTATATTTTACATTATCTTTTAATTTTATTTAAATCGTTAATTAATTAGGTAATCGTGACATCATCATGATGTCATAAATAATTTAATTTATTTAATGTCTAAAGCCTATAAATAAAACTACTATGATTTAGAAAATATTTTTATCTTTATAATGACTATTTATAGTCCAAATGATCATCTATGTAGAAAAAATTAAAAATATTTTACTCAGGTGATACATTCTTTGTTATATTTAACTTTCTTTAAAAATAAAAAGATAAAAAGTCATTATCATAAAAAAGTGATTCCATGGGGTCCCCATGTTTGGAACAAGGAATCCCATGGTCGGTCATGACACAACTAGTAGAATTAGGACACATGTTGAGGTGATCTTTTATTATTATGATATTGTTTTATTATCATTAACTACCCGATTACTAATTAATCAAGATAATTAAAGATAATTACCGTCATTACTATCCATAATGTCCAATAACAAAAGAGTATTGATTACATAATTTGGAACTTATGATTCCAAATATTTAATCCATTTTATAAAATTAAAAACACCTAAATTTCAATAATTAATTTAAAAATAATTCCTATTGTCAAAAAAATAGCGGGGTTTTTAGAAACAATATCTATGAATTGTTTGGAACTTGTTTATGCCCAATTATAAAGTGTAATTAATCCTAATGACCACCAATGGATAAAATGGTAAAAATATATTCTAATTACACTTTAAAACCAATTAAAAATATAATCTATCAATATAATTAAATTAGATGAAAAAGCAATTTTGATGTAAAATACATTATTTTTCACTTTTCGTTAAAAAAATTAACTTTGTCAGAAAAATACAAAATAATACAAAGTAAATTTAAATGTCACAATCATAAATAATAAGTTTATTTTGAAAAATAGAGCTTATAAAATTTTCAAAAGATTGATTTAAAAATGTTTTTCCATCAAAAGGAAGAAAAATAATATTTTAAAAATATTAGTGTATTCCATGCTTAATATTGGATTTATTCTCATTTTAAGCCTCTAAAACACTATCTAATTCATTAATGGACATAGATAACTATATATACTATTCATTACTTACTTGGGATGTTAAAAAAATAATGAATGATACGAAGGAATATTCTTGAGGGAATAATTAAAATCGTGAAATAATATATTTTTTTATTAGTTTTTTCAAATGTAATATGGGAATCATTTTTTTATGTAGTTTACCAAGACTGTTAAAATATTCAGTAATTTGAGGTGAGATTCCCTGTATCTTATATCCACGTATTAAAGTAGGGATTTACTCTGGGATAGAGGGTTAAATGTCACTATAGAAGGTATCATATGATGTTTAAAAGAAACATTAGTAACTCGGTTTAGGAATATATAGACATTGGATTATAACCCTGTAATAGATTTTTTGGATAAGAATTTATGAACATCCTAAAACTTTGATAAGTTTTAGATTATGTTTTTAACTTACTATAAATCCATTTAAAGATACTATATGTGGATTTGGTTCATGAACATAGGTACCTAGGGGTAAAATCTCCAATCAGGGCTCATAAGGACTGACCGAATCATCACTTAGTGTATAAAATGGGCTTACTATGCTCTTGTTTTGACACTTTTGGGCGATATATTTTGGTTATTTGACATTTTGTCTAAAATTAATTATTAACGATTAGAATAGATGTTGAAAATGAAGGACCAATGTTAACACTAATGATTATTATATTGAAAATAATGTGTCATAATTTATAAATCCAATAAATTAATATATGGTTTCCATAATAAAATTAACATTTCTCGTACTATAGTTTTTGATTTTAGTCAATGGATTGATCCTGAAATAGACATGTCACCAATGAATACAAATGAAAATGTTGGTAATATGAAGAACCAAATTTGATAATTACTATAGTGAATTATCAAAATATTTTCCCAAATCATTTTTCATGATATTTTATCAACAATAAATATATTAACCAACTTCCATAATCACCAATGAAGAGAAAGGCGAATTTCTCTAAGAGCTCATGTGATTGATACACTAAAATAATGAAGTATATATTTTTATCCTGTATAAAATATAGAAGGATAGAGTAAATAAATGGTCTCAATATAATGTTAAAATGATTTATGTGTGTAATTAAATGGGATAAACAAAATAATAGTCGAGGAAAAATGACGAGTATGATGGTATGAAATAAATCCAATCCTTAGGATCAATTAAAACATCTTTTTCTTAAATGTGGAGAACCATGGATTATCTGTGTCAATGAAATCTTTTAATGAATAACCCTTTGACAACGGAAGGAACTGTGTTAATATAAAATCAATAATGAATTTATGAATTATGACTCAATAATAAAATTGAATAAGTATTTTACTAATGGTATGTTTGTTCTATATAAAATGTAACATCATCGAATTGTGTATAATTTTCAAAGATATATTATATTAATAAATTTAAAATTTATATATACCTTCATGATATTATTAAATTATCTTTCATCATTTTTTTATTTCCTTAAAAACCCCATTATAGGTCTTATATAATGGTATTTTACCAAGATTAATTCCAATTTGGAGATATTTTTTGATAGTATATGTTTTAGTGGAAATGTTATTTGAGGAATAATTCCGTTAAATTTATTAAACATAAAATTATAGGTATTTACATCCTTTAAGGTTAATATTATCATTAATTACATCATAATAATAATAATCAAATAATGAAATTATACTTAGTGGGAAAACATAATAAATAAAATAATTGTGTTAAATAACAAAAGTAAAAAGGTTATATAATGATTACTTTTATTTATAAAATTTCCATTATATTTATTTATAAATATATTTGAATTATATGGATTTTTATTTAGAAAAAAAACCCAAATATTTGGTGACAACCTATCACTTCGGGCAATACTGTGGGCCATAAACCCTTGACATAAGGATGATATGGTATTTACACCTATCACTAGACAATCTGATGTCCTAGTTAAAAATTTTAAAAACATATATATATAAGGAAATAGTGTTTTTACTTCTGTTTTTATGAGAATAATATATTATAATGGATATCTTGTGATAATAGTTTTTGTTTTGGAATATATTTAGATATTGGCATAATGACATTTTACCCTTTATGGATCTTATGATCTCCTAAAAGTGATTTATAATTCTTCAAAAAAACCAAATAATATTATCATTTTCATTTCATTGAGTATGTATTGGATTTCAAATTGATCAATGATCAACTATGGGATCATATTCTCTTATTAAAAAGAAATGTATCATGTATGTATATATCCATATATTCATAGAGAGTAAATGTGTTATTAAACTATTGGAATAGATTAATGAAGAAACATTATATCCTAATAAAGTCATATATAAGAAACCAATGATCTTTTAAATATTAAAATATTTAGGATTTGGGTCCCATAACATTCCATTGAACATTCATCTTTTTTTACGATCAATGAATCCTATCATTCTCTATAATTATTTACCCTTTTATTATATTTTCATTCCTTCACCAGCAACCAATTATCTCATATATAGAAACATAGAAATGTGAATTTTTTATTACCCATTCCTTACTATTATGATTATGTTTTATTAACTATATAATTATGTGGGTATTTCAACAATGTTATTTTCAAATGTTAAACACATTATTATCGAATCCATGTATAAATTGTGAGGATGAGATTTATTTTAAGTAGATATAATGTAACATCCCAAAAATATAAAAGAATTATATTGTATTATATATAATTTATGACACAAAAAACCAATATTATAATATAATATAAAACAAAAATAAATTAAAATTTATTTTTCTTGGAATAAATTTTGATTTGCTTGATAACACATGATGCACACAACACTGGGATTAAATGACACACAATAATTTGTTCAAATATTATTTAAATATGAAAATTTTATCCCAGACATTATATAAGTGGTTATTAATAGTAATAACTAAATTATGAAAATTAATGTAATCTATTGATTATAAAAAAATATTTATTTAAAAGAAAAATATATAAATTATAGAAAATTAAATTTTTTAAAAATATTGGTCAGTAGTCCTTTATGAACATAATTTAAATTTAATTTTCACCACATTTATGAACATTATATTATAAAATCAACATCATTTTAGTTTTCATAATATTAAAATTATAATAGGTTGAATTTCTTTATATTTTTCTATATTATTTTATTTTTGGATGAATATTTTAATGTATTGATTTATAATTAAAAATAGTATTGTATTTTAAATTTTTTATAAAACAAATTCTATATGGAACTGGATTATAAGTATAATTAGAAAAATTTAATTTCAATTAATATCTTTTAGTAAATTGGTATCATTTTCATAATGAATTTTTATATAAGTACTTTGTAAACTATTGAACAATTTTTCATTAAAAATGTGCCTTATCATCAAGTCAGCATGATGAATTTTAAATTAATGTTAAATATTTTGTGAATGGAATTTGGAAAAAAGGATTGCATATTTTTTTCAAGATAATTTATGTTTTCTAATAGGTTCATCTTAATATTTTATCAAAATAAATAATTAAATTTTTTGAAGAATCATTACTGCAATTATGGTAAAAATAAATTTACCATGGGAGTAAAATAGAAATATAAGGGTAAAGAATGGAAAACTAAAACTTATAAAACATCCATTTTCTAGTCTTATTTTTATATATTCTCTTCTACTATTGATAATGGACTATTTCTAAGCCTTCTATCATGATAACAATATAGATGTAACTCAATATTTTCAAACATTACAAGTGTGCGACTCACCTCACATATAAAAGGACACCATGTCTCCTCTACTCTTACCACCAAAAACCCATTTTGTTTCAACCAATACCATCCAAATCACTAAACAACAAAAATTATATAATTCTATTAGGATTATTGTTATAAAAAATAAATCGTATGAAGGATTTTGCAGATATCAAAAGGAGTTTACCCAGGGAAGATATAAGGTTATGCCACAATATTTTTTATTTTATTTCTTCCTCCATATTCATAAATCAAAATTATACAATGTAGATATTATATCATCATGATATTACATATACTATGATTTTTTATGTTATGGAAAATACTTACAAACTATCCCTCTTCTAACAAATGGGTTATGAAATCATCATTGATGTGTATAGCACACTACTACCTCATAAACCAATGTCATTAATTAATCCATTGACACCATTAAATGTTGGGTATGGTAATGGATTAAAATTTTATATATGATATATATAACATATTGATATCTTTCATGTCATTATATCATATATTCATTTTTTACAATTCCTTATGTAGTGGAGAAGATAATTTCTCCCATGTGTATGATGGACTACCACCTCACAGAGTAATGGGATTCATTTTTTACTAATGACGGAGTCTTAATTATTTAATAATATACAATGATATTTTTTATGTTAATCCATATATATATTATATTTATCCTTGAATTGTCAAAATTTTGGATCAAAAATATTTATAATATTTCATACAAACTATTTAATAATAATTGATCCCATACTAGATTCTCCATATCCCTATATATTTATGATTATTTAAATAAATAATGTGAAATTTTAATTCATGGGTTACTCATTGACCATATTCAATTATTCAAACTGAATTCTCCAAATTTTAAGTTTCACATCATTTTATTTTATACTAATGTCAAATAAAATTTCATTATTATCCCATGTTTATTTATTTTATTATAGACCAATAACCATAGTATATAATTTTTGTAATAAAGAAATATTAATTTTATTATAATCCTAAACATAAACAAACATGTTCCCTTTTTCAAAATAATTTATTTGGGAATCCTTTTCCTTATATAAAAATTCAACTATAGAAGCATCCAAAAATCCCTAAAAAATTTATAGGAGATATGGTATAATCATATTGATCAATAAATTTTTTTTATTCATATTTTTTTATAAAATATTTATTAACTGAATTTATGTTATCCATCCACTATAACGAGATCCAATAGAGGGAACCTTCCCTGAGAAAACATATGATGCGCAAGAAATGTTCTTTCTCTAAGAGGGGGGTGGGTATTGAATCAGTGGTTTGATATTATAACTTTCATGAATAGTAAGAAAAGAAATATGAATTGTCAATGTACTCATACAGTAAGGTAATAAATCATATCTCACTTATATGGAGTAGTGTAAATTATAAGTAAATGTAAATTTTTTATGATGTTTAGTCCCAATGAGGGTACCTACTCCATTCAATTCTCAGGATGTTAGAGTCACTAAATATTACATTTTAATCAATTACCAATTATAATAGATTGAGATGGGATCTTAATATACCCAAAATAGAATCCCACATTTATGTATTTTTACATGATAAATATGATAGTTACCACTAGTCATGTAATATATCTCATCATCCAAGTTATTTGAACAAAAACATCATGTACCATAAAATTCAGCATCTAGAAGATAGATAGACGAAGCATTTATCATTTGGTTTTGAAACATCCAACTACCTAAAATATTTTTCTAATATCATAAAACCAAATTATATTTATATTAATTTCATATTATCCCTTGACAATAATTTTGACGTAAAATTGTCAACATGTTCAAAAATAACAACAACAACAATATTTCTCTCAAATAGTGTTTTATCATTACATAGACGAACATTATAATATAAATTTTTAGAACATGAATGCTCTAACATATAAATCATTCTTTATTGAATTATTTATTCAAAAGATATCAATCTCATATAAGGATATTATTGTTTGAATTTATCGAATCATCCTATTTAATTAATTTTATCATTCATTAAATATTCTATGAACTAATATTAAATCATGTACATTCTATCATGAATATAGTAATACTGGTCATCTTTTATAGTTTCATTACAATATTTGTCACATCGCAATATTAATATGATATAACAATACATATTTAAGTAAATTTTAATATGTACATTTTATTCATTAAATCATAATGTTCTTCATTTGATTAGTATCCAATAATATTTGTATATCCTTTAATACAAAAACTGTTTCTTATATGAACTACTATTTCATGTGGTCTTAATATATTACTCCTATACTACATTTAATCATTGTAATGAAAAAATATTATTGATAAATACATCCTATACACTTCTATTTCTCCATCATCTAGTGAACTCACATATTTTATTTCCTTTATTCATCTAGAGCATTGATATCAAACCATTTTTTAGTGAACCTAATATCGGAACAACATTACTTAAATCACTATTTGTATCTCTAAAATGTGATATTTATAACCATTATAGAATAGTGAAATCATATGATAAATAAACAATAAGTTCTCCCTTTAGAATACCAATAAAACATCAATAATCTATGATCTTTTTGTGATCTTTGAAAAGACCCCAAACTCAGTTCATCATATTTACAAACATGTACAATTCAACTAAAAACATTATTCTAATGATAATATACAAAAAATAAAACACTATAATAATCCTATGTGTACATTAATAGCATACCTAATTGATTGATATACTTCAAAACCATGAATTAAAGATAAAAATCATGGAACATGTCTTTTATTTTACAAATGTATAGTGTTTCAACAATTGAATTTATCTTTAGACTATATTTCTCATTTTTAGTTTTTATGAAATATGTTAGCATAGTGTAGGAGTCCATTTAATTATGTTTCATCTTAACAAATCCCTATATTACTAACAGTAATATTAAATTTCTAATTAAATTATCCCCCACATATCATTTGTAGGAATCCTTTTTAGTTTTTCACATTTTCTTAGGCAAGGGATGAATAATAAGGAATTACATTACAAAAAAAACACTATAATAATGGTGTTCATATGTTAATGTACCAGTATATAAAATTTATCATGGTGAAGGAGTTCTTCTCTAGGACTGATTACAGTTTTTCTTTGGATTTACATTCATTATTCTAAAATAAAATAATATTTGAATAAATTATCGAAATTAAAAATTATTATATAATAATTTATTTGCCTCTAAATATTTTATGCAATCACTATAGCACTCACCATCAGGTATGGATTTTCATATCACTAAGATATTCTAGTTGGAATGATATTTATTCACATTTATAAAACAAAAACATGTTCCTAGTTCACCAATACAAATGATTTATGTAGGATTTACGATTTAACTATACTAACACATAGATCCTTTGTTTGTTGATTGGTCTCCCCAATCCTAGATTCTTATGCTCTGATATACTCAATGAATTCCTCTATATTAGAACAGTTGTATCTTTATAAATCAACCCTAAATTCCAATTCATATGTGTTAACCTAATAAATTCCATATAAACCCATAATAATTGAAATAACCCAAATGAGGCCTATTTAAATATATGAAATTATTCTTGTACTCTAACTGAACTAATAGAAGTGGTTTTGAATTTATTATTTTCGCATCCTTGTCTTTAGTTACTAAATTTTTTATTTATACAATACATATCTTTTCTTGTATTTAACTCAGATTAGACCATAAACCATCTCCTCTCACTAGAATCATGATTGATTAAAAAATTTTACTCATTCGTAGGTGTTGGGTGGTATGGAATTATGTTACTCAAAATAATCCTTGTAAATTTAAACCTATATATATATTAAAATAGTTATAGATGACCCACATATCATTAAATTTCATTTAATAATAATTTATTACATAAATTTATTTAATAGATAATAAAATTATATTAATAAATCAAACACATACACTAGTTCTATATACTCATGATTCATCAAAACATGAATATGTACACATTTAGATACTATAAAACTCATTTTTATTTACTCTAATTAAGAATAATTTTTTTTATTTAAAAAATTTACAAACTTCATATAATGTTCAAAAAATCCATGAGAAATTATATGATTTTCAACCTATACATTTTTGGAATTATATTGTTAATGATATATACATATAATTCCACAAGATTTCAACCATTTTGTACAGGATTATATTCATTGATATAAATTAATTCTTTATCATGACCCCTCACTCCAATGATGTCCCTCCTGAGAAGGCAATGAATAATGGGAGATGAAGACCCCATGAGTCCCACCTCTAGTAAGTCCAGGGGTAGAATCATGAACAAAGGGTATGCAGATACCACAATATTGGAGGTGTTTCCCCTTATAAGAAAAAAATATTGGGATATAATATGTATCAACATCAATAAAACTCCAAGACATATATAAAAGTAATCCAAAATCCATCTGACATGAATGTCATGGTGGGATTCAATTTTACCCCTTTCCATCATTATATATGTATGTGGGTGGGAAACATTATTTACCCATGGAAACTATAAATAAATCTGTTTGGGAGGTTGGGATTCTTACCCCATTCTAGTAATGATCTATATATATATCTATTAATATATGGTGACCTGACCAGATATACCAGCCATGAGTTGATGTTTGTAGACCCATAGGTATCATTTAGGAACATCATCGGGAGGTTATTTAATTATTCTACACCACTTTAATTTCTTTCATATTTGTTATCACTAAATATACAAGCGAACCAAATAATATTACATGTAAAAATTGATGGTGTTGGCCTACTGATATTTATATCACACACTTCTCGGGACACCTTTGGTACCCCAGAAGAATATATGACTACATGTATGGATAAGGGAAAACAACCTACTATAGGTTGTTGATTCTTTTTCACAGATAGATCATCAATGTTGGGGATCAAGAATGACCTTTTGATGCTATAGAGTATCTCTAGTATTTTTTACATTTTTCACTTTTGTATGGTATGACTGTCGCCTTTTTCTTTATTTACTTTTGTACTAGCATTCCATGATTCTATATATGTATCAAGAACTGCCTATGTAGAATTTTCTATATTAATCAATAACTCAGTCTTCTCCTTTGTCTGTTTATTCTTCCGATATTTAATATAACTACTTATTTTATATTATTACCCTATTTTTTATTACTTGTGACATCCTTTCTTTACTTTAACATGGGGGTATAGTCTCTCTGTTTTTCACCATCACATCCCCACTCTTATTCAGAAACACCATACATATGTAGAAATGGTCCATGGGGCAAGTGGCCAACCCGGCATAGGGAATGGTTTAAGAGGAATCCAGGTCTTGGACTTCACAAATTATATGAAATTATATTTATTTTAATATTTTTAATATCATTTTATTGTTATTTGGATTAATTGGAAAATTATTTCATAATAATTGTATTTTCTCTTAAGATAATTTTATTAATGATAAGATGATGCATTTCCTAGAAACACAAGGATCATTTATTAAGATTTTTTTTTTCAAATTTACATAATTTTAAGAATGGGAAATTTACCTTGATCCTACTGCAGCAATGGAAAAAGATCACAAGGTAGCTGATCATACCATAAGAAAGTATCTCCATTGACACCGTTATTTTAATGACCATCATCCACCGCATTGGCCTCTCTATAGACATGTGTGATAATATATTCCATATAAGAGAGGGAATCTAGGCAATAGATCCAAATGATTGGTGAGATTCCAAGACAAATAAGTTAATCCCATTATGATGGTAGACACAATAATGGTAGAGTCAATTTCAAGACATATGTTGCTCCATCCTCGATTTTGAGACTAATCCACAGTAATGATAATTCCTATCATCACTACATCAATTGATGTGGAGAGACCACATGAACCCTTAAAGAATCCAAGGACCTCTCCCAATGGTTCCTAAAAACGTCACCATAAACAGAGGGTCCCGGGATGCCTTGTGAGGCACCATCAGAGTTGATCTTGATCCAACCATAAAATAGTTCGTGCCATAAGACTTCAAAACTACAATGAGAATGTCTAAAAGTATCTTTAACACCAACCCGTTCAATGAAATACATATCTTGCATTGAATTGAAACAATATATTTTAATCGAAGTGAATTTGTCTCGAATAGAAATAAGAATCAATGAATGTGCAATACTAAATTTGAAAGAATACCCTCCATGGATAATTTTATTCCAAGCATGCCAGATAATGTGGATCAGCTCTGCTGCATCAACATGAAAATGATCCATAAGCTATAGATATCACAACAGACTCCTCCATCCATGAATAAACCCTCATATGGAATCCATGTGAGGAAAAATAATTTCCAAAACATCCTTCTTCATTGATGAAGAAAAAAAAACTAATAAATAGGTGATCCAAATCCTTCATGTGTTGATGAAAAAGAACACAAACAGAACAAAATAAAATACCAAATGATTTAATATAACAATTAGTTGGTAGCTTCCCATGATCCACCCTTAGACAATAATGGATCGGGAGGGCCTAATGAATCTCATGTGCAAATATCCCGTCCACTGAGCATCAATGTTACAATTCGAAGAGTGCCTGTAAAACAATTTAGAAGACAGATTTCCTTGGACAACATGTTACCATACCAAAAAACCTGCAGGATTATAAAAATGATGACAATGTACATCTTCGATGATATGACTCAGGATACCCTCCATATTCTCAAGTTGGTATTTAATTGTAATATCCATATAAAATTTACCCAACACATCAACCAAGGATTCAACAAGGGGATGGAAAATCCAAATATCCTTCCAAAATGGGAGGAAAGAATTTCTAGAGACCAACCACCTGGAGTTGGAAATAATTGATGCATAAGTGGATTTAAAAGGAGGCCATAAAAGAGAATGAATATAACTAGAAATTCCATTCTTGAGACGATGAATGAACTTAGCTCTAAGGAAGTAAAGATCCTCAGAATCACCTTTGACAACTCTCCATATAATCATAGTTTTCAAGGAATTATGTTAGTATTCAATGATCTTAATTCCAAGGGCCTGTACGTCAAAGGGTTTGCAACAAGTGCTCCAGGAAACTGTTGCTAACATCCTCTCTAGAATTTTTCCACTCTAGATGAAATTATTAATAGAAACATTCATGATATTAATTATAGAAATGTAATATTTTTATACCATAACGGAGTAATCAAACTTGGAAATTATAATGGCCTTCACCAGACAAACACGATCAGCCATCGAAAAAGATTCAACTTTCCAAGTAGCAAGTTGTCTTTTGAACTTGCTAATGATATCTGAGATGTATAAGGATTTTGGTGTCTCAAAAAACATGGTAACCCCTAGATAAATAGTGGGGAAAACTACCTCCTGAATTCCCACAGTTTTGATAATTTCATTCACCTTATGGACAGAAAGATTCCTCCCAAAATAAACAAAGGACTTACTCCAACTGATCTCTTGATCAGAAACCGTAATGTAATGTGAAAGTGCTTGCTTGACATTGTTGATTTTTCTTATATACCCTTGAGTAAAAATTATGATTTCATCAGGATATAATAAATGAGTAGGATAAATATATCCTTTTCTATCACTAATGGATTTTAGATTCCCATTATCAGCCATAATGGAAATAAGTCTTCTAAGATAATCTTTAAATATCAAAAAAAGGATCGTAGAAAGTGGATCACCTTACTTTACACACATTAATAGAAAATGTACCCTTCATATGATCTGTTAATCAGAATATAGATGTGTGCAGACCAAAGAATGGTTTTATCCCAACCAATAAAGACATTTTCAAATCTAGACATATGGAGGATCTTACAAATGAATCCACAATCCGTAGTATCAAAATCCTTTTTGGCATCATGTTTGAGTGAAATATTGCATCATCTAATGTGTTTTTTTAGGAAGTTGACACATTCTAATGCTGTAATGAGACAATCCTGAATGGATATGCCATTAACAAAACCAAAGTAATTATTGAATACAAATATGGAATCAATTGAGGTCAACCTCATAGCCAAAATCATGCAAATTATTTTATATATGGTGTTGACTAAAGAAACTGGCCTCCAAATATAATGACCCATACTTTAAATACATTTTTATTACTTCAAATTGATGTATAATAATTATAACATATAACAAAACCATGTTAGGACCGTATAGGTATATTGTCTTTAGAAACAGGGAAACAAAAACAACTGGTTCATAAAGCATCTACGTTGTATCCCATTTATTTAATAATATCTAGAGTCCCTTTTGGCATATCCTACTTAATAACATTATTCCTGACCTGGAGAATGAAAACATACAAAAGTGCGATCTCAAATGCTTAGTAAGGGTAACCAATGGAAAAATCATATTCAAAAGAACATATCATTTCAAAAAACATAACCTGCAAAAGAGATCATAATATAATAACATAGGATAAATCATAGTAGTGAAATGTAATCCCAATAATCATAACATAAAACATGAAACTTTGTGGCATACACACATAATAATATAGAATCATTTTTTGGTAGTCAAGACTCATTTCCAAGACTATCTTAGCAGAAAATGTCCATTTCTGAACTGAGTTCACTCCTTGTCTGATTCCTGTATCACTGAACCAGATTAACCGACCGTTCAAGCCATGACTATCTCATGAGATATAAATATTTACCCAATGCATTAGAGGGAGATATAGGTCCCACCCATCTCATTATGATACCATTATTATGTGTTCCACAAGATAATAAATCAAACATCATAGCATAACCCATGTAATAAAAATGGGAATCCTAAACATCATTCCATCATAAAATAATCCATAAAAATACAGCATAAAAATAATTCCATCATAACATGATCAAATCTATGTAAAAATAGGGATATAAACAGAACAATATATTTTTATTATATGGAAAATAATTTTGATAAAACCCTTGAACACTATTATTGATGAAAATATCCTTTCTACATAAAAAACATTTTTCATTTCTTAACATGTCATAAAATTTTAAAAAATAAGTTGAATAAAAATAAACATGAAAACATATAAAATTAGATTTATGGAAATAATTCTATATGAAATAATAAAAATCCATTCATGTCGTATAAGTTAAAAAAACATTCTTCTCATACTTTGGCCGAAAAAGTCAAAAAGTATCTCATACTTAAAACGACAAAATATTTATTTCATATCTTTTACTAAATATCCAACAATAGGTAAAATTGTATTTAAACAATTTTATGAGGATATAAATAATATTACATATTGAGTAAACATGGATGTGGATGATACATATGCCCCAGTAAATACCAATGTATAACCAATCTCGGATAAAAATTGAGATTGTGAGATATTCCCTTACCTTAGGTCTGATATGCTTCGTACGTACTGAACTTCATGTATAATGATATAAATAATATCATTGAATTATTACAGAATCATATTCCTTGTTATGATATCATACATGGTCATATTTTTATCTTCTTATTAGTAATATTTTATTGTTACTTGTTATTCAGGTGTTTATTGCTTTATGTACTTATGCATGTCTTGTTGAATAAATTATTATAATTATTTTTAGGTTATAGATACATTATTTTCATAATGGTATTAGTGTAACATATATAATATTTATTCATTAAATTCATTTTTATAATCATTATTCAATAAAGATCATGTAGAACGAGCCGCATTACATCGTCGAGACGGTAGGTCGTACGTACGCACGAGCGATGATATCGTTCCCATTATCGTGGCATTGTATTGAACTGTATGTATACTATTTCAGAATCAATATCACTATAAAATAATCATATATAGTTATTATTTACACCATTATAACCATCCGAGTAAGGTGATGGTGGAAAACAGATTACACCACGGTGTAGAGATGGTATTCTGTAAGTACGCACGCGCGGTGATTTCGTTTTCCGTAGGATGGATAGAAGGTGAAATATATTTGTTTCATATTTATAATAACATATAAGTATACGAGTGATACTAATGTTATTACTTCATAATATATCAACTAAAGAAGTGGAAGTAGAGGAAGAAATAAATTTGAACCAATCGGTAACATACATTAGCTCTTCTTTGAAGCGCCTCTTCTTAACCTCCTCGTAGGGAACTAAAGATGGACTTTGAAGAAAACCAGGACATCTAGGATGTTTCTAGGGATGTGGATAAGAGAAATATGCAGGTTTTTTCTGAGCATGAAGGCTAAAAGTGGTGTGAAGAGTAGAGGGAGTAGGTTCACTTTTATAAGGGAGGAGATGGGCACCATAGGAGAAACTTAAAATATTATTTTATAATAAAGTAATATTCGGTTTTTAATAGCTCAAAAATAATTTATTTTGAATCTAAGGTGGGTATGGTTCTAAATCCTCTCATCCAATAGATTTTAGAAAACTTTAGGTTACTATTTTACCCTTATCATTTAGATTTAACTTTATGTTAAATAATTTTACTTTTACAGTGTCTTCTTGTTTCCTTACACTATATGGTTAATACACTTACTATAACTAGCCAAACGTACCCCAATTTGTTAATTATTATTATATATATCCTTATCTAAGTCATTTTTCCGAACCTTATATTTTTAGGAATAAAATAACAATTAATAATATAATATTTTTTTAAAAAACTATTTTATATCAATTTTAACACTATTTGGTAATTGATTTCTGTGAAAATCATAATAGCATCATTAGTTCGATAAAAGTTAATTAAATAAATACTAACATGTCATATTAACCTATAAAATTAGTGAAATTCATTAAAAGTCTCAAATTAAATTTATTTGGGTATTTATAATTTCAATTACGTTAATATTTCATTAATAATGTAATTACTGCATCATCATTGTGTCATAAATTAAATTATTTAATGTCTAAAAATTATAAATAAAAATAAATTATGTAAGAAATCTTTTTATCATTCTAATTAATATTTATAGTCAAATTTATCTTATGTATAACCCTATATTAAATTTTTTTAGTTATTAAACTTTGATTTTAACTATTTTAACTCTTATTTAAATAAAATAATAATAAATTTCCTAATCTAATCCAAGTGGAACTAAATGGTCATATATTATTCCTAAGGTTTTTTTGGTCGAATTAAACTTATCCAATAGAATTAGGACATGTGTTCGGGTAATAATAATATTATTTTTACCTTTAATTACCCTATTTACTGTTAACCGTGGTAAAATAAATTAGAAAGATACCATTCACCAAAAAATATTATCTTATTGAACAAAATTTTACTCCTTGATATTAACCGTGTCTCACAGATTTTTGAAATTCACTAACAGAACCGGTAAAAATTAGTTTTATGTAAATTTTCAAATTCTCCTAGGAGGTGGGTAAAAGACGGTGACAAGTTCAATAAAATTTTTATATATCTAAAATTATTATAAAATTACTCAAATTAATTACATTGAACTTATGTAGGTATTTTTTATCTATTTTGACCTAAAATTATTTTAAAAAAAATAATATTTTAGTAAAAGTCCATTTTTAAATAGTGACCCAGTGTTTTAACTATTCATCAAAAAATGAATGTTTTCATAAAAATACAAAAAATTCACCCTATGATAATTTCGATATTCTGAATCCAAAAATTAAGTCTAGTTTGAAAGATAAAATTTATAAAATTTCAAAAATTGGGTATTACTAAACATAACAGCTATTTTATATAATATTGTAATAACATATCGTTGTTTAGTGAAACTCGGTATTGCGTACAATGCAAGATATCAAGGAAGGTTTCTCTTGTATGTAATACAAGCCAATATAGTGTTGTAGTGAAATATTAATTTATATAACATTATACATAAAAACAAAATATTTCTCATAAAATCTCAGGGGTTCCATTTTCCCCCCTTTAAAATGAATATTTTCCTCGAAATTCGTCACTTTGAAAGAAACAGATGAGGATACCACTCCCACATAATATCCTCAAGATCCCATGTAGCTACTTCTAATTGGTGGTTACTCCATAAAACATTCACCATGCGAGTTTTCTTTTTCCGTAGAACTTTTTCACTACGATCCAGAATCTCTATTGGTTGTTCTTCATATGAAAGATCTTGCTCTAGAGGTACAACTTCTGAGCTTAGTACATGTGAAGGATAGATTATGTACTTTTTGAGGAGAGATACATGGAACACATCATGAACTTGGGAGAGATTTGGTGGAAGATCCAATTGGTAATCTACCTTCCCAACATGATCCAGTATTTCAAAAGGACCAATATACCTAGGGATTAGCTTTCCCTTCATTCCAAATCTCATTACTCTCTTCAAAGGAGATATTCATAGGAACACTTTATCACCCACTTCAAACTCTATGTATTTTGTTCGTTTATCAGAATAATTTTTTTTTCGACTCTGAGCTGCTCTTCTATTTTGTTGAATAGATCTGACATTTTCTGCCATCTCATCAACAAAATCATTCCCTAATAGCATTCTTTCCCCAAATTAATCCTAGCATGTTGGAGTCCTGCATTTACTTCCAAAGAGAGCTTAATAAGGATTCATCTGAATACTAGAGTTCAAGCTATTATTATATGCAAATTTCACCAATGGTAGGTGTTGATCCCAACCACCTTTGAAATCCATAGAAAAAGCTCTTAACATATCTTCTAGAGTTTGAATTGTTCTCTCATACTGACTGTCTATCTAAGGATGATAAGAAGTGCTAAAACTCGACTCTGTATCTAGAGTATGATGAAGGATTTTCCAAAACATCGAGGTAAACCGCGGATTCCTATCAGATATAATGGTAAGTGGTACTCCATGAAATCATACCTGTTCCTTCACATATATCCTAGAAAGATGATACAGTGAGAAATATTCTCTAATAGTAATGAAGTGTGCCGAATTTTTAAGACGATCAACTATTACCCAGATAGAAATATTGCCTTTGGATGTTTTGGGAAGTCTAGTGAAAAAGTCGGTAGTGAGGTTTTTCCATTTCCATTCGGGTATGGGTAATGGTTGTAACACCCCTTAGAATTCTATCTCTCAGGTTTAACTTTCTGACAAACCAAGAATTGTGAGACATATTCAGAAACATCTCTTTTCATGCCATCCCACTAGAAGTACTCTTTCAGGTCCCTATACATCTTCGTGCTTCCAAGATGAATAGAGAATGAAGAATTGTGTGCCTCATCCAGTAGCTCCATCTTTAATTCTGGGATTGGAGGAACACAAACCTGATTCCTAAACCTTATTTTCCCATCACAATCAAGGTTTAATTCAGGAACATTTCTCCCCTTCTTTTGTAACTCTGCATCTTCTTTTTGTGCCTCTTTAATCTTTTCATGTATAGATGGTTGAACATTCATTTGAGAAAGATAATATTTTTCTCCTTCAATTATAAGTCCAAGATCCATCCTTTGTTAATCCATAAATATTGGATCTTTTGTGATCCTCATCATGGATATGATGGCATGGTCTTGTCGACTTATTGCATCTACCACCTTGTTTGATTTCCCAGGGTGATAATGAATTGAGTAGTCGTAGTATTTAATCAACTCCAACCATCTTCTTTGGTGAATATTCAGCTCCATTTGTGTGAAAATATACTTTAAACATTTACGATCAGTATAAATATTACACATTTCACTATAAAGATAATGCCTCTATATTTTTAATGCAAAGAATACCTTGGGTAACTCCAAATCATGAGTTGGGTAATTTTTCTGATGGGTTTTCAACTGTTGTGAGGCATAAGCTTTCACGATATCATTTTTCATGAGAACACACCTAAGTACCTTCTTGGATGCATCATTGTAGATCACAATCCTTTCTCCACTACAAGCCAGTGTGAGCACATGTGCACGAGATAACCTTCTTTTCAACTCCTTGAAATTCTATTCACACTCCTCCGTCCACACGAAATTAACTCCTTTTCGAGTGAACATAATGTGTGGATTAGATAATCATGAAAAATATTTCACAAAACGTCGATAATGTCCAGCCAAAACAGGAAAACATCAGATATCAGTTACTGTTGTTGGTCTCGACCATCATTTGATAACCTCTTTTTTTGCTGGATCCATAGATATACCCTCTTTTCAGATTATGTGACCCAAAAATGAAACTTTTAAAAGCCAAAATTCACACTTAGAAAATTTGTCATAAATCTTCTCCTTTGTCAGGGTCTTCAATACAATTCTCAAGTGATCTTCATGTTCATCGTTTCACTTTAAATAGACAATAATATCGTCTATAAAGACTACCATAAAGTGATCAAGATAGTTTCTAAAGACTCTATTCATTAGATCCATGATGATAGCAGGGGAATTAGTAAGACCCAATGGCCTCACTATAAATTCATGGTGTCCATACCTTGTACAGAAAGCCATCTTTGGTATATCCTCCTTTTTAAACCTTAATTGATGATACCCTAAATGAAGGTCAATCTTGAAAAATTATTGAGCTCTATGTAGTTAGTCAAATAAGTCATCAATACGTGGGAGAGGATATTTGTTCTTGATAGTGATCTTGTTATGTTCTCGATAATCAATGCAGAGTCTCATTGATCCGTCTTTCTTCTTAACAAACAAAATAGGTGCTCCCCAAGGTGACACACTATGGTGTAGGAATCCCTTCTCAAGATTATCTTGGATTTGCTTCTTCAATTCATACAACTCTATTGGGGTCGTTCTATAAGGTGTCTTTGAAATGGGAATAACACCCGATATGAGTTCAATTGAAAACACAACTTCATGATTTAGTGGAAGATGTGGCAATTCCTCCGAAAAGACTTCACCAAACTTCCGTAAAATGGAAGTGTTCTTAATTGTGAGTTTCTCACCAACCATTTTAGAGAAATAACCTTCATTTAGTGGAATCAAGACCCATAAGATGGAAAAAAATTTCACTGGAAAGTTATGTTCATCCTTGCGTCAATAGAAGATCATAGATTGATCTGGAATATGAAATGTGACTTCCCTTCTTTGGAAATTGATATGAGCTCCATATAAAGAATGCCAATCCATTCCAAGAATCACATCAAATTCCACTATAGGAAGGGTCACAGGATTTATAGGAATCCCTTTCCCACAAACTTCAATCGGAGAAGAATTATAAACTTTTGATGCGACTGTTGTGCCACTACAGTTTGTCACAGCTAACTCAACATCTAATTGGTGAGGTAATACCGCAATACCTGTAGAAAATTCTTCAAAAATAAAAGAGTGGGTGGATCCAGAATCAAATAAAACATTTGCTACTTTAGAGTGGATGCTATGTGTACTTTTCACCACTTCATTATCAAACTCCACATCACTGATAGAAATTGCATGTGACTTTGTTTTGTCTTTAGCCTTAAGAGTTTGATGACATCGATCATCATCAACAACCCTTGGATTAGAGCATTGATTAGCATAATTACCCATTTCTGTGCACTTGTAACATTGATGTGTAGGAGGTGCACTCTGTGTAGACATTTCATTGTTCACATCACTAGACATATTCTTCCCATCATTGCGGCATTCAAATGCACTATGGCCTTATTTTCCACATTTGAAACATTAACTTGTCCCTTTAAAAAAACTCCCTCCATGTTTATTTCCATGTATTGAGCATAAGGGAAAACTCATCTTCTTTTTAGTGTGCTCTTTAGATTTTCCTTTGAATTCCATTTTCTTCTTCTTATCAAACACATATGAGTGATGGGTTACTCCAATATCCATATCAACCATGAGAGCACATTGAACTATTTACTCGTATCTATTGATGTCCCTTATGGATAACACCCTTCAATGACTTGGGTTTATGCCACTAAAGAATCAGTCGATCTTACTCTCAGGTTGGATAATAATCCTATAAGAGTTCCTTGCAAGTCTTGTAAAAAAAATTTCGTAGGTACCAACAGATTCATCATCGTATTTCTTTAGTTCAAGAAACAATTTCTCCATCTTTGTTTGACGAATACGAGGGAAGTACTTATTGAAAAATAAGTTATTGAACTCGTCCCATTCCATAGACTCAATTTCTTCTCTTGGCCTTATATTCTTGATAAGATTCCATCATTGATCAGATTCACCTTCCAAACGCTAAAATTCTAAGAGGACTTTATCATGTTCAGAATATTGAAGAACAAAAAATATCTTTTCAGTGGTACTGATCCATTTTTCTGCCACTAATGGATTAGTAAACCTGATGAATGAGGGTGGATGCTGCCTCAGGAAGGATTCAATAGAACGTTGCTCCTTCCTTTGCTCGTTTGGGAGTCCAACATGATTCATAGCTTGAGAAAGTTGGGTGAGCATGGCTACATGATTTTTCATTCCCACTCCCATAACGTTTGGTTTCTTAGGGGGACATTCATTGCATTGCCCGTCGCATTCATCATTAACATGGTTCCTTCGGGTTCCAGCCATTGACTAAAACCAATAAGCATAGTGTGAGAAATACTAATCATAATAGTAAAACCACATAATAAAGAATAAAATTCCATGATTTAGGTCATATCATAGGTTATTCGTGGCCATTTTTAAAACACTAAGATTTTTTCCTATGCTTAGATATATCCTTAGGGTTCTTACTAAGTAATTCACATCCTAGTTTCCAAAGGTTGACTATACCCTTCCTATGATAAAAACTATAATGACCCATACTTTACACACATTTTTATTACTTCAAAATTGAAGTATACATATTACAACATATAAAAAAACCATTGTAGGATTGTATAGGTATAGTGTCTTTAGAAAATGGGAAACATAAACAAATGGTTCATAAAGCATCTACATTGTATCCCGTTTATTTCATCATATCTAGAGTCCCCTTTGGTATATCCTACTTAAAAACCTTCTTCCTAACCTGGGGAAAGAAAACATACCAAAGGGTGAGAACAGATGCTCATTAAGGGTAAACAAAAGAAAATATCATATTCATAAGAACATAGCATTTTGAAAATCGTAACCAGCAAAAGAGATCATAATATCATAACATGGGATAAATCATAGTATTGAAATGTAATCACAGTAATCAAAACACAAAACATGAATCATTGTGAAATACACAGATAATCATAGAGAATAATTTCTTAGTAGTCAAGACTCATTGACAAAACTATATTAGCGGAAAAAGTCTATTTCTGAACTGACTTCACTCCTCATTACAGTCCTGTATCACTGAACCGGATTAACCTCCCATTCTAGCCATGTCTATCTCATGAGATATAAATCTTTACCTAATGAATTGGATGGAGATATAGGTCCCACCAATCTCATATTGTTACCATTCTTATGTGTGCTAGATTATTATAAATCATACATCCTAACATAACCCATGTAATAAAAATGGGATTCATAAACATCATGCCATCATAAAATAATCCATAAAATAACATCATAAAAATAATTCCATCAAAAAATAATAAAATCAATGTAAAAATAGGGATAGAAACAGAACCCTATACTTTTCTTCTATGGAAAATAATTTTGATAAAACACTTGAACTCCATTCTTGAGGAAAATATCCTTTCTACTTCAAAAAAACGTTTTCCCTTTCTTAACATGTCATACAATTTTATATAATAAGTTGATTAAAAATAAACATGAAAACTTGTAAAGGAAGATTCATGGAAATAATTTTTTATGAAATCATAAAAATCCATTCATGTCATATATGTTAAAAAAACATTCTTTTCGTACTTTTCCCGAAAAAGTAAAAAAGTATCTTGTACATAAAACGAAAAAAGATTTCTTTCATATATTTTACTAAAAACCCACCAATAGGTAAAATTGGATTTATAAAATTGTAGGTGGATATAAATAATATTACATATTGAGTAAACATGGATGTGGATGATAAATATGTCCCAGTAAATACCGATGTATAAACAATCTCGGGTAAAAATTGAGATTGCGAGATTTTCCCTTACCTTAGATCTGATATGCTTCGTACGTATCTGATCCTCCAGTATAATGATTTAAATAACGTCATTGACTTATTACAGAATCATATCCATTGTTATGATATCATACATGGTCATATTTTTATCTTCGTATTAGTAATATTTGATTATTACTTGTTATTCTGGTGTTCATTGCTTTATATTCTTAGGCATGTCTTGTTGAATAAATTCTTATTATTATTTTTAGTATATAGATACCTAATTTCCACATTGTTATTAGTGTAAAATACATCATATTTATTCATTCAATTCATCTATATAATCCTTATTCAACGAAGATCATGTAGAACGAGCCGCATCACATCGTGGAGACGGTAGGCCGTACGTATGCACGAGTAATGATATCATTCCCATAATCGTGGAATTGTATTGAAGTGTATGTATAAAATTTCATAATCCATATCAATTTACAAGAATAATATATAGTTATTCCTTACACCATTATAACCATCCATGTAAGGTGGTGGGGGAAAACAGATTACACCACGATGTGGAGATGGTATTGCGTACGTACGCATGCGCGGTGATTTCATTTTCCATAGGATGTATAGAAGGTGAAATAGGGTTGTTTCATATATATAATAATATATAATTATATGAGTTATACTGATGTTATTACTTCATAATGAAACAACTAAAGAAGCGGAAGTAGATGAAGAAATAAATTTGAAACAATCTGTAACAGACATTACCTCTTCTTTGTAGCGCCTCTTCTTAACCTCATCTTAGAGCACTAAAGATTGTCATTGAAGAAGACATGAACTCTAGGATGTTTCTACGGAAGTGGAGAAGAGAAATGTTCAGGGTTTTTCCCTTCTTTAAGTCTCAAAGTGGTGTGAGGAGGAGAGGGACGAGGGGCCCTTTTATAAAGGATTAGAGAGGCACGTTAGAAAAAATATAAAATATTATTTTATAATAAATTCATATTCGGTTTTTAATAGCTCCAAATTAATTTATTTTTAGAATAAGGTGGGGATGGGTCGAAATACTCTCATATAATAGATTTTAGACAAGTTTAGGTTACTATTTTAACCTTATTATTTAGATTTAACTTTAAGTTAAATAATTTTACTTTTCCCATGTCTTCTTGTTTTCTTACACTATATGGTTAATAAACATACTATAACAAGCCAAAAAAACCTCAAGTTGTTCATTATTAACATATATAACCTTATCTAAGTCATTTTTCCGATCCTTGGATTTTTATGAATAAAATAACAATTAATAATATAATATTTGTTTTAAAAACTACTTAATGTCAATTTTGGCACTATTTTGTAATTGATTTTTGTGAAAATCATAACAGCATGATTAGTTCGAAAAAAGTTAATTAAATCAATAATAAAATGTCATATTAACCTATAAATTTAGTTTAATTCATAAAAAGTCTCAAATTACATTTATTTGAGTATTTATAATATCAATTATGTAAATATTTCATTAATAAGGTAATTTATGCATCATCATTGTGTCATAAATTAAATTATTTAATGTCTAAAAATTTAAAATAAAATACCATTTTGTAGGAAATATTTTTATCATTATAATGAATATTTATAGTCGAATTTATCTTATTAATAACCTTGTAATAAAAATGATTTATTTATTAAACTTAGATTTTAACTATTTTAACTATTCTTTAAATTAAATAATAATAAACGTCCTAATCTAACCCAAGTGAACCTAAATGGATATATTTTATTCCTAAGGTTGTTTTTGGACGATTTAATCTTATCCAATAGAATTAGGAGATGTTTTAGGGTAATAATAATATCATTTTTACCCTTAATTACCATAATTACTTTTAACCGTGGTAAATAAAGTAAAAAGTTACTATTCACTAGAAATTATTTTTATCTTATTTAACCAAATTTTACTGCTTGATATTAACCGTGTCTCTTGGATTTTAGAAATTCCACTCACAGAAGTGGTAAAATTAAGTTTTATGTAAATTTTTAAATTTTCCTAGGAGGTGGGTAAAAGACGGTAAAAAGTTCAATAAAATTTTTATATATCTAAAATTATTATAAACATATTCAAATGAATTAAATTGAACTGATATAGGAATTATTTATCTATTTTTACCTAAAATTATTTAAAAAAATTATTATTTAAATAAATGTCAGTTTATAAATAGTGACCTAGTGTTTTCACTATTCATCAAAAATTGAAAGTTTTTAGAAAAATACAAAAAATTAACCTGAGGCTAATTTTGATATTCCAAATCCAAAACTAAAGTCCATTTTGAATGAAACAATTTATAAAATTTCAAAAATTGTTTATTACTATCCTAACGGCTAGTTTATATAATATTTTAATAACGTATCGTTGTTTATGGAAACTCAGTATTGCGAACAACGCAAGCTATCGAGGAAGGTTTCTCTTGCGTGTAACATAAGACACGACAGTTTTGTAGTGAAATATTCCATTATATAACATTATAATTAAAAAAACTTCATAAAATATTGGGTGTTTCAACAAGTTGGATCTCATTGGAATGTTCCACCTTTTGGATAAGAGAAATAAACTGAGAATTTAAGCCCTAACGAAGCAAAACACCGTAAAAGAAATGAGTGACTAACCTGCAAACATCAACATGGATAACATCCCAGAATGTCAGGAAGAAGAGATTACCAAAATCATCCGGACAGAGAGCACTGTCAGATTTGAGACTGAAGGTGGCGTCCTTGATTTCAAATTCCAAGGGAATAGAGGTAAGATATTGATTATCATCTTGGGAAACAAGTCAAGGAATAATAACATCCACATGATCTCAATGGGATTATGGGCCATTGAAGAGGTCATTAAAATAAGAGATCACATGATCAGAGAGATCTTTCATATTGTCAATGATTTGATCTCTATATTTTTACTAAAGGTAGAGTCCTAGAATCCATCTTGATTTTTTGAAGAGAATTAAAACAATGGAATTTATGTAACCATCGCCCTACCAACTATCCTTAAAGGAATCCCTTTGTAATGTATCATTAAGGTTCGTGAGACTATTCATCTTGGAGGAAATATCATTTTCCCCCCGAATACTATTAGTGAAGTCATTTATAGTATTCTTCTCCTATATTTGTTTTAGAGATCCCTTAAGGGAGGATATTTCAACTTCAATAATAATAAAATGATATTTGCTCAAAATTTTCAAGGCTCTTTTTAGTAGTGTGATCTTGATGACACGAGTAATATTTTCCTTCCTACATCCCATAGAGTTCCCAATATGCTGGGCAGTTAGCCTACATTCAGGATGAGTGATCGAAGCATTGTTGAACCTGAAGGGTAAAGGCAGCTTGAAATATTTTCCCACAAGATCAACCAATATAGGGTGATGATCAGAATTAGTTCTAGACAATGTTGAACCATATATGGATCCATAGGAATCGAAATAGGATTCATTGAAAAATTCAAGATCAATCCTTCTTACAAAATACTTATTCAAAAGTATCTTGTACCATGTATATTTTTTCCCAACCAAAATAACCTCAATCATCCCATTTTGATCAATACATGATTTGAACTCCCTAGAAGAAATAGACATATTAATAGCACCCAACTTCTCATCCAGAGTCATGATAGAGTTAAAATATTCAAGAATGAACCAAGTAATAATGGTAGGAGAATTAATAGAGCCAATGCCAAACCACAACCTTCTACGATCCTGGTAGTAGTTATGAGTATAAATCTAATAGAAAAGATGATGGGAACCGTGTTAAGTGAAAGCACACGTTACATGTTGATCAATATTATTATCCAAATAAATATCATATAAAGAGCAAGGCTCTAAAGATCAAAAAGCTGTTAACCTTAGAGACACACCTAATAGAATCAAAATAATGAAAAACCAAATGTTCCAGATCAGAAACATTGTTAGAAAAGACAATCTTATGTTCAGACAATCCTATAAGAAGTGTATTATGAATCTGAATTAATATAATTAGGGATATCATAGTTTCTCATTTGTAAATTCTCTGGCAGTTCCAAAAAAAGAATCTTCATTTGAACATGATACAGGGACTAGACACCCCTTTTTTGATTCCAACTTCTATTTGTTTTCCCGATTTAATAGGCCTTCCAACATTTCTTTTAGAACAAGAATCCCCTTTTAGAAGATTATTTATATCAGGGATATTGTAATCAGATATATTTTTGACACAAATTTCATTACCAGGATCTGTTGCACTGATTTTATCTCTATTACTGTCCTTTTGGTTTGTGCCAATACCAAAGTTTTCCAGTTCTGAAGTACAGTGATCTTTTTTTTGTGAGCCTTGATCGTGTCTTTTAGGTCAACAAACACTGTAATTTTATCCCCAGCTATATCATAATGATCTACTTCACTATTACTAGCGCCTCATGTTGGATCTAAACCAATATATGAATTCATCATCGACACAACAACAGTGGCTGCTCCACTATTGGCAATCAAAGTAGTTGAATCATAAGATTTTACCTCCATGTTATATTTTTAAATGGTTCTACTAAGATCTAAAACATCATCTATGATAATCCTTGCGGTAGAAAGCTGAGCATAATTGGTCACACAATCATTGAGTATGTGAAAATTTAAAATTTATAAACCATTGAAAACTACAAGTTTTGTGGTGAGAAGGGTGTCAAACCATAGAGAAAGACTTATGTTGTGATAGAAAAAATTAAAATTATAACAAAAAAGATAAAATAGAACACTAACAAAAACTGTACACAAGCAGTGAAACAAACACTAATAGTGGGTGTGAAAATGAAGGTGTTATGGTGAAATATATGTCTTGATCATAGAACAAACAATAATGATTATCTTAGGGTTCTCAGGCTGCTTTGACTAGATTAAAAAGTTATCTTCACCTCTGCATTATTAAATTCAATTACTCAGTGCATAAAAAATGGTGTTAATCCAGTGATTTTTAACTACTGTGGATTTACACAACTTGATTAACTTCCTTGAGTCTCGATCATTCAATCTTAAACCATGGAAAAATATACTTAAAATGGATAAGAGATGCATTGACCTTTTCCGATTCTCTGTACTTCAGTCAATTATCCACATTGAAATGATTCACTAACTCACCTGTCGGTCGTTAGGTAATGTGAAAGGTTACTCAAAATAAAAAGAAGATAAAACCAAGAAATGAAATCGCACTGAACAATCAAACTAACAAAACATTATGGATAGGTGGATGATTAGTTCTATACAGCCCAATTCCCATAATCTATTTTACTGCACATTAAAAGAGTAAAAAATAATAGATAATGGATTAAGAATCATCTCCCATGAGATATATCATCTCTCTAGAAATTTCATTGATTCTGAACTCTTGCTCAGTGTCTGTCTACCTCTGTTTCGATGGTGAGATGGATCGAGGGTTGATCAGATGGAAGAATGGATGTTTGCCTATGGAATAATGTTCTCGAATGATCCTCCTCCACATTCTCTAGATAGATCAATAAATCTACTGTTTCCTCCACATGATGAATACTAATCACCCGGTAATTGAAGACTCTAGAATCTCATCGGATGTGTTCCCTGACCCCCACGTGGAGCTTTCACTATACAGCTTCCTCTGCGCTTGTCACCTGAGTAGTTGACCTTAACTGAATGAAATGGTTCATGTGGCGAACCAACCTCTCTCTGCAAAAAACACACGTGCATCAAATAATTAAACTAATATATAAAAATAATTTATATTATAACACTACATAAAAATGCTTATTAATATATATATATATATATCACTACTAGAAATGTGGGCATTAGCGACCGCTTTTGGCGGTCGCAGTTGCACCGTCGCTATTAATCAATAGCGACCGCCAATGGCGGTCGCTAATACTCTCTTCGAAAATCGACAAAAATTTGGTGCCGATTGTACTGGGGCGCACGCGCGGCATGTTGGAGGTTACCCCGAGCTTGGGTCGACGGCCATGGAGGAACCACGGCGGCCGGAGGTGTGGGAGGCGACGGGGTGGCGGCGACGGGGGTGACCTGTGGTTGCAGGACCCCGAGCATGGTTTTCCGGTAGCATTGGTAGGGGCGACGGGAGTCGACGGGGTGGCGGCGACAGAGGTGACCTGTGGTGGCGGTGCGACGGCGGGAGGGGCGACCGCCGTTGCAGCAAGTAATCGAAGAAGATAGTGCGGGGGGCGGTAAAAATCCCGCCATTTCATTTCGGTTTTAGCGACCGCTTTTGGCGGTCGCTAATAGTATCAGTAGCGACCGCTAATGGCGGTCGCCCGCTACTATAGGCGCCGAAACTAAGAAATCTAGTAGTGTATACTTTATAATATCTAATATTATTATTATATTTATTTAATAACATATATTATTATGATATATAAAAGATTATATATCATTATTATTAAGTATATAATTATTTTTATATAGTATATCATATATATTTCATAATATATATATATATATTATATAATATAATAAAATATAATAATAATTATAAAAAAATGAAGAATAACGAAGAAGGGGAGGGGGTTTTGTTCAGGATCATCCCGTATAGGGAGAGAAGAAACTACGACAAGGGTGTGAAGGAAGCATCAGGTAAGATGAGGGTTCTGCAGATGTGGATAAGGTCTTTAGGAGGATAGAGGTGAGAAGGGGTTCGTGCGGCGATTTAGAAGGTGAGGACGGAGGTGGACAATAGGGAGGTCTTTGTGATGGCTCAGTTGAGTGGGATTGTAAGTGGCACGGTCTGGAGTATGGTCGGTGGCTCTCCACCGATATTGAGGGAGAAGTTCATGATTGACGTGTGGCTTTAGGTGGTTGCCTAGTTAGTAGAGGATGGTCGGGGCTTTGAAAATCTCGCTGGCAGAGGAAAGTGAAGTTGCGGTTCTAGGTTCAGAAGGACAGTGGCATGGTGTGGGTTTAGAAAGGGGGTGCATGGCTCGGGGCAGCGTGTGGTGAGATGAGCCAGTGAGGAGGGTTTGGCTTATAGTGGGAGGTGGTTCAAATCTGTAAATTCTAGGTGAATGAATTTTTGGGTTCAAATTTTTATTTTCACCACTGATTCGTTCTTGGAATTCTACGATTCCTTTTATCTGTTGATGGTTTTATCAAGAAAAAATTGGATTTTCTGTTGTTCAATGTTTTGATTTTTCTTGTCGTTGGTTTGTACAATGGTGTGTGTTATTTTGTTGGTGGTGAGACATGAATAGATGGTGAGATAGTGACGATGTGAAGTGGTGAGACAACAAAGAGCTGAAATGGTGGGTGTTGTTCATGGTGAGATAGTGAAGTTGTTGTGGTTGCTGGGAAAATGGTGAGAAGTGCCACCATGAAGAAGCCTTGGAGTTAGTGGCACATGCACCACGACGGTTCCTCACGGTCTCACCATGAGTGGAGGATACAGTGGGATAGTGGGTGTGGCGCCGTTTGTGAACCAGTGCCTCATGTCTCTTGCAAAACAAAAAGAACAGATTAAATAAATTAATAATTTAATAAAAATAAAAAATAGAATAATCAATTAAATTAAATAGAAAGGAAAATATTAAATTAATAAAACAAATTTACATAATAAAATTAATTATATTTTACTGAAAAGAATAAATATATCAGTTTTATAAATTATAAACTAATTAATTTAAAACAACCTAAATGTGTTTAAAGTAACTTGTGTAAATTAATTAACCAATTAGTTAATCAAAGAATTATGTAAATAAAAAATAAAGAATAAAGATGTTAATTTAATAAAATCGGTATGTTGAAATTAGTTAAAGAATTTAAAACCAGCTTGTGTTATTTATTTCCAATTTAAAGAATAAAAAATTAAATAATTTAATTAATGAAATAATAAACTAACTAGAATAAAACATTTGAAAAAATAATAAAATAAATATATAAAATTCAAATTCAAAATACTCTTTTAATTTAAGAATTATTTAAATAGATAATAATGAATACTAAAAACACATGATTTACACTACAATTGATTATTTTACACAGCAAATTTCAAAATCACATCAATAATAAATTATTTAATGAAAAAAACATTTTAAAATAAAAAAGTCATTTAAAAAATACAAAAAGGGCATAGAGAAGAGAATTAAAACACTAACATATTAAACTCACTGACACTTAAAACATTGTTTGTCCTTAAACAATTATATAACTTCAACATTAAAACAGAAATATTATTTGTGAGTTTCAACTCAAAAATTGCATTAGTAGACTTTAATAGCCAGAGGAACACTACCAAACAGTGGGTCAGGAATTTCAAGGGTTTTCAAAAATGATGTCCTGTGTAGCTTCAAAAACTCACTGGATGTCAAAAGGCTCAAAAATTTATACATTGTCAAGTATGCCATGCCTCTTATGTGAAATCATTAATTGTCATACTTCACCATCCTATTCAAGTTCTAAATCAAGGATTGTTGACATGTTAGATGAATTAGAACATAAAACTTAACTAAGGGAACCTTCCAATCTCAACTTCCTCCCGGTTCCAAAAATTAAACACGATTAATTTGATAACATTACTGATTCAACTCAAATGAAAATTAAAAAAGTCTATTTCTCCCTTCTTCATCTGGGTTCAAACTTCCCCTCACCTTAATGAGTTCATTTTTTACAAGGGCACTTTATTTTAATCATTCCTAGCCATATTCTATGTATAGAGTGATATACATATCACTTATGAAGATTAAAATATGCTTCATTTATTCACAAAAACGCACCTAGTGCACCTTGTCTCGGATACTCACCATGGGATCCCATTTACCCATTTTACTCCACTTACAATGGACTTAATAAAAATTTAAGTTGACTTCATAAACTGCATGAATATTATTATTTTTCAAAAAGTGTGAGTCTCGTAGGTTCTAGTGAGAACATAAAATTATCTTAATTCATGATCAACATTCCACAAAACCTATCATATCAACCTCTCATCATCAGTTCTGCAACAGATAGGTTCATAGAGAAATTGAACAATTACACTCAGCAATCATTCATGATAAACTGTTTCTGACTATGTTCCACACTCAACATCTAGAAAATAGCTATCCACTTAATTGAGTAGAAATAAAGTACCAATGAACCTCCATTGACCATGATGTGGTGAATGAATTTGAAAATTTTGAAATATATTTAACAATTTTTGTATAAAAATGACCATTTTTTAAACAAATTCATGTTTTAAAAGGTGTAATTCTACATGATACTAGAATGACCCCTCTCCCCTACACATAAAACCCAACATTTCCCCCAATGTTGAATTCTACATTGGAAGGACGTTTAAGTTCAAAAAATATGGACAATTCAGCTTAAAAAGGATATGGAGTGGTAGTAATGAGGTTCCAAAATTTTCATTGCCACACAAAAAGTGAAATAAAATAAAAAGACAAATATAAAAAAAGAGAACAACCCATCCCCACCCACCAACACCAGCAACAATCATAGTTATATACCTAAAAATTTCATTCTTTAAAGTCTTATAAGTTGAAATAATATTTTATCAATGTCATTCAAATAGTATCATGATTAACAGTAATGTGAAGCAGTATCATAATGAAATTGAAATTAGTGGGTGCAAGCATGTTCAATAAATCATCTCAAAATAATTTTTCAACTGAGTAGGTATTAGAAAGATTATACCCTTGAATAAAACATAGTCCAAGAATTTCAAAAATCAGTGGAAAGACCCCCACAATTAATTCACAATGGCATTAAATAAAAATGTGGAGATTTAAACAAATGGAAGTATGAAAACACTACTCCCCTGAATGTGTAGCTTCTTAAATCATTTTATTCCTCCATTTATTCTCCTTCTGCAGGAACTGTAGATGTACTGTTTGAATATCCACAAGATAAAATATTTTAATATAAGTGTTTAAGAATTTAAAATATATGAAAATTTTAACCCAGAGCATGCGTTTCGGAGTGTTATCAAGTGTTCTTAGACGATAGCCTCCATCCACCATGAATGTTCCAAATGAGACTACCACGAAAAAATGATTATCTTAGCTAACCAGGAACACCAGACCACTGGCATCATATGATTAGAAAATTCTTGCATTATTGTGCACCAAATAGATAGACAAATGAATAATCACATATCATTTATTCAAACCAATACATTTAAAATATAAAACAAGGTTAACCAATGGTTACCTCCCATGCAGTGCTAGGTTTAAAGTCCCTATCCAGACCATAATCCCCAAAATGATTCTAACCATTATCATTTAATGGGAAATAGTATTCAATGTTGTGATCATCACAATTGTCTAAGGAATCAAGATAAGGACTACTTTAGACATTTTCATCTTCAACACCAATCATAATTCTCCAAAATTCATCCAAATCACTAAGAGGATTCATGTTGCCCAACTCAACTGGGTATTTAAAAGTCAGATCATTAGCACTTAAAAAGATCAACAGTTCCCCATTAAAATCATTGACCTGATCAAGAATACTTCAAGATCATCCACCACATTTAGGTTTTTGGTCAAACCTAAAAACAGAAGAGGAAACATCGACAAAACCTTCATCAAGTCCCAAAAAGGCGTGAAACACGAACAACTCCAAAATCTCCCATAAGAAGTTATCAAATTATGATTTCAAAATGTTGTTCTCAATGTACACAAAGGACTAAAATGAATTGAATCATTCAATTTGATGTTTGAAAGCATCACTCATAACATCAAACTAGGCATATAATATGATATCAAGTAAATGCACTTGTTCATAAATAAAATAACCATGATTTTAGTAGCACACAACCTAGAGAATTATATAGCATCAGGAACTCATACACAGTCAACTCCACAATGGAAACATTCATAAACAGGTTGTGATAGTTCATGATAATGTACTGACTCAATCTATTGAATGGGTTCCAAAGAAGGAATTTTCTCATCAATAGGATTGTGTGGGGAACGAGCACCAGCCATGGAAAAAATTTCAGTGGGTTGGGGATCTATTATCTCTATGACCTCAAGTGGGAAATACTCATACTCATCTCTAACCTAATTTTTTATCATTGATTCGCATCCACATCTATCACATCACAACTAACCTCATTTCTGGGCCTTTCAAACAGAAAAATTTCCTCCACATCATATACAACATAAAGGGTGATTTTACCTTTGAAGACTTTATTTATGTCACCACCAGTGGCAAGGAAGGGTCTGTCTAAAATGATTATAACATTTTCATCTCATTTCATATCAAGGATTAAGATGTTAGTGGGAAGTGTGCGTTTTACAACACATACTAATAAGACATCCACTCTACCATAAGAGTGTGTGAGTGATCTATCAGCAAGATGAAGACAAACAGAAGTAGGTTGGATATCCCGAAGACCCAGATTTTTGAACAAATAGAAAGGCATAAGATTGATACTCGCACCTAAGTCGAATATAAAATTAAATTTCATACTTCCTCCTATTCGGCCTTGAATGATAAATCCATAAGGGCCCTTTAGTTTGGAAGAATATTTTTTAAGACAATTTTACTACACTCCGCATTGAGATCAATTTTATCCAACTTCTTCCAATAATTATTTTTCTTCAGAAATATTTTTTTGAATGAATCATATGAAGGGATTTTTTTCCAAGGCTTATATGAAAGGCATGTGGATGGTGATGCTTCAAATAAGTTTGAAAAATCTTAGGTAATCGGGTTCATCACATTGATTCACTCTTTTAGGGAAGGGAATGTGAGGGGAATTAATGTTTCAGAATAGGTAGGTTCTTCAACTTCTCCTAAGTCACCACTTTCTTCATTGCTTCCTGAAACAATTACCACTTCATATTCATTGGTTCCTAAGCATTCTCTGGTGTGGTTTGCACAATCTGTTCAGTTTAGAACTCGTTTTCAAGATTTCCTGAATTGAGATTTTCCATATGTTAATTTTTAATTTTATCTTGAACATTCTTTTCCTCTTTCCTAGGTTGTTCCTTAACTGGTTCCTTAAGATGAATCCCTGATCTGTTTATTACTACCATCACATTTTCTCTATGATTGGGAGTTGAAGTGCTGATCAGATTTTTATTTTCCATAATAGTTTAAATCGTATCCATTTGACACATTTTATGTTCTAAATTATGAATCTTATAATCTTTATACTTCGTAAATGAGATGATCTTAGTAAACACTTATTTCAGCATCCCCTTTAACTCCCCTTGAGAATTAGAAGTTTCACCCGAATATTAATTTTGGAAAATATTTTTGGGCTGTGGGTGGAAATTTGGGGTAGTGGAATGCTTGGTGACCCCTTTCGCACTCCATGATTTTTGGGATGACCGTGATATCCAGATTGGTTTGGATTTGAGAGTTGATCAAAGAAACCATGATTCATAGACCTCTAATCAACAAACTAATAACTCCCATCCCATGAAATAGGGAGATCAATGTTTGGACAATATCATTGAGTGTGTCCAAACATCCCACAGTGAAATCACTTATCCCTAAGGACCCTATAATCAATGAGAGCAGCTTTAGGATTTTTATCATGCCTATGGATGACACTTTTCCAAGTTCACTTGTAACACCCGAGACTTTTATGTTATCATCAAAGGAATCTTTTTCTACACAACACTTGCTTGGCTTGCTTTACACGCAATCGCGACCTTCCTCGATAGCTTGCGTCGTACGCAATACCGAGTTTCACTAAACAACAATATGCTATTAAAACTAGCCGTTATGAATAGTAATAACCACTTTTTGAAATTTTATAAATTTTATTTTTCAAAATGGACTTCATTTTTGGACTCAGAATATCGAAATTAGCCTAGGGTGAAATTTTGGTATTTTTCTGAAAACTTTCAAATTTTGATGAATAGTGAAACCACTAAGTGGTAGGTTAAAAACTGAATTTTGCATAAAACTTAATTTTACCGCTTCTGTGAATGGAATTTCAAAAATCCGAGAGACACGGTTAATATCAAGGACTAAAATGTGGTTCAATGAGATGAAAATAATTTTTTGGTGAATAGTAACTTTTTACTATTTTTACCGCGGTTAATAGAAAATAGGGTAACTAAGGGTAAATATGATATTAATATTACCCTAACACATGTCCTAATTCTATTGGACAAGTGTAATTCGACCAAAAACAAACTTAGGAATACAATATGACCATTTAGGCCCACTTGGATTAGATTAGGATATTTATTATTAATTTATTTAAAGAAGGGTTAAAATAGTTAAAATCAAAGTTTAATAAGTAAATCATTTTTAATATAGTGTTATACATAAGATAAATTCGATTGTAAATATTCATTAGAAAGATAAAAAGATTTCCTACATGATGGTATTTTATTTGTAATTTTTAGACATCAAATAATTTAATTTAATTATGACACAAAGATGATGCAGTAATTATCTTATTAATGAAATATTAAAAAAATTGATAATATAAATACCAAACTAAATGTAATTTGAGACTTTTTATGAATTCCACTAATTTTCTAGGTTACTATGATATATTAGTAATGATTTAATTAACTTGGTTCGAACATATAAATCTGTTATGACTTTCACAAAAATCATATATCAAATAGTGTCAAAATTGACACAAAATAGTTTTTAAATTAAATATTATATTATTAATTGTTATTTTATTCCTAAAAATCTATGGTTAGGCCAAATGACTTAGATAAGGATATATATATTAATAATAAACAATTTGGGGTTCGTTTGGCATGTTATAGTAAGTGTATTAACCATATAGTGAAAGAAAACAAAAAGACACGGTAAAAGTTAAATTAATTAACTTAGAGTTAAATCTAATTGATAAGGTTAAAATAATACCCTAAACTTGTCTAAATCCTATTGGTTGATAGGATTTCGACCCATCCCCACTTTAGCTTCGAAATAAGACCCTTTGGAACCATTATAAACCGATTTTGACTTTAATATAAAATAATATTTTGAGATATTCCTAAGGTGCCCCTCTCCTCCCTTATAAAAGGACACCTCCTCCCCCTCCTCCTCACACAAAATTGAGCACTCAAGCTCGGCCAACCCCTGCCATTTTCTCCTCTCCACTTCCCTAGAATAATCCTAGAGGTCCTGGTCTTCTCCAAAGACCAATCTTAGTTCCTTAAGTGGAGGATTCAAAGAGGCGTTCCAAAGAAGAGGTAATATCCATTACCGATCTTTTCAATTTCATTCTTCTTCAACTTCTTCTTCTTTAGTTGTTTCATGATAAAGTAATAACATCAGTATTACTTACAAACTGATATGTTATTATAAATATGAAACAACCCTAATTCACCTTCTATCCATCCTACGGAAAAAATGAAATCACCGCGCGTGCGTACGTACGGAATACCGTCTCCACGTCGTGGTGTAATCTATTTTCCACCATCACCTTACAAGGATGGGTATAATGGTGTAATGAGTAACTATATATGATTATTATTAAGTAATATTGATACTGAAATAATATATATATATACTCCAAAACAATTCCACGATCATAGGAACGATATCATCACTCGTGCGTACGTACGGAATACCGTCTCCACGATGTGATGCGACTCGTTCTACATGATCTTCATTTCATAATCATTATATAAATGAATTGAATGAATGAATATGGTATATACTACACTAATACCATTCTGGAAATGAATTATCTATAACCTAAAGATAAGAATAAGAATTTATTCGACAAAACACGCATAAGAACAAAAAGTTATAAAGACCCGAGTAACAAGTAACAATGAAATATTACTAACAAGAAGCTAATAATATGACCATATATGATATCATATAAATATGTATGATTCTGGAATAAGTCAATAACATTATTTAAACCATTATACAGGAGCTTCGGACACGTACAAAGCAAATTGGACCTAAGGTAAGGGAAATATCACAATCTCATTTTTATCCGAGATTGTTTATTCGTAAGTATTTACTATGGTGTATTTTATCATCCACATCCATGTTCCCTCAATATGTAATATTGTTTCCATCCACTTGAAATAGTTTAAATCCAATTTTACCCTTAGGTGAGTTTTTGGTAAAGAATATGAAAGGAATCTTTTGTCGTTTTTCCGTACGAGGTACTTTTTGACTTTTCCGACAAAAGTACGAAGAATGTTTTTTTTAACTTATACGGCATGAATGGATTTTTAAAACATTATTTCCAAGAAGCTTCCTTTACAAGTTTTCATGTTTATTTTTAATCAACTTCTTTTAGTTTATAATTGTATGACATGTTAAGAAAAGAAAAGTGTTTTTGAAAAGGAAAGGATATTTTCCTCAAGAATGGAGTTCAAGTGTTTTATCAAAATTATTTTCCATCTAAGATAATAAAGGGTTCTGTTTTTATCCCTTTAATTACATTGATTTGATTATGTTGTGAGGGAATTATTTTTATGAATTCATTTGCCTTATATGATTTTATGATGTCATGATGTTTCAAGAATCCCATTTTTGTTACATGTGTTATGCGATGATGTATGTTTTATGATTATGTGGCACACATAAGAAAGGATTCATTATAAGATGGGTGGGACCTATATCTCCCTCCAATGCATTGGGTAAAGATTTTATATCTCATGAGATAGGCATGGCTGGAACGGAAGGTTATTTCGGTTCAGTGATACAGGACTGAAACGAGGAGTGAACTCGGTTCAGAAAGGGACTTTGTCCACTAAGATAGTCTTGGCAATGAGTCATGACTAACAAGAAATGATTTTCCATGATTATGTGTGCATGCCAAAAAGTTTCAAGTTTTATGTTATGATTATGGGGATCTCATTTTCACTTCTATGATTTATTCCATGTTAAGATATTATGATCTCTTTTGCAGGTTTTGATCTTCATAAAGATATGATATGATTTTTATTTCCTTTATTTGCCCTTGCTGAGCATTTGAGCTCACCCTTTTATGTTTTCTTTTCCCCAGGTCAGGAAGATGGATATTAAGTAGAATATGCTAAAAGGGACCCTAGATATGATGAAATAAATGGGAGACACTGTAGAAGATTTATGAACCAGTTGTTTATGTTTCCCAGTTTCTAAAGACACTATACCTATTCGGTCCTTTGTGGTTTTGTCATATGTTGTAATAAGTGTGCTTCAATTTTTAAGTATTAACAATGTATGTAAAGTGTGGGTCGTTATAGTTGGTATCAGAGGAAAGGTATAGTCAACCTTTGGAAACTAGGATGTGAAAGCCTTAGTAAGAACCCTAAGAATAAGTCTAAGCATAGAACACAATTTTAGAAATGGCCTTGAATAACCTAGGATAAGACCTTAAGCATGAAAATTTTATTCTTGAATTATGTGGTTTCCTATTATAATTAGTGTTGCTCACACTATTCTTCTTGGTTTTAGTCAATGGCTGGAACCCGAAGGAACCGTGTTAATGTGGAATGCGATGGGCAATGCAATGATTGTCCCCCTGAGCAACCAAACGATATGGGAGCTGGAATGCAAAATCTTGTAGCCATGCTCACACAACTTTCTCAAGCTATGAATCATGCAGGATTTCCAAACGAGCAAAGGAGGGAGCAACATTCTGTTTAATCCTTCATGAGGCAGCGTCCACCATCTTTCAGCGGGTCTACTGATCCATTAGTTGCTGAACAATGGATTAGTACTACTGAAAAGATATTTTCAGTTCTTCAATGTTCTGAGCATGATAAAGTCATCCTAGCAGTGTATCGTTTGGAAGGAGATGCGGATCAATGGTGGAATCTTGTTAAGAATACGAGGCAAAGGGATGAAATTGAGTCTATGGAATGGGACGAGTTCAAGAACTTATTTTTCAATAAGTACTTCCCACGTATTCTCCGAACAAAGATGGAGAAAGAGTTCCTTGAACTGAAGCAAAGGGATGATGAATCTGTTAGTACCTATGAAGAAAATTTTACAAGACTTGCAAGGTACGCTTCTGGTATTATTATCCAACCTGAGAGTAAGATCGATCGATTCTTTAGTGGCTTAAAACCAAGTCTTCGAAGGGCGTTAGCCATAAGGGACTTCAATAGCTACGAGGAAATCGTTCGATGTGCTCTCAAAGTCGAGATGGAGATTGGAGTAACCCATCAGTCACATGGGTTTGATAAGAAGAGGAAGATGGAATTCAAAGGAAACTCTAAAGAGCACACGGAAAAGAAGATGAACTTTCCATTATGCTCAAAGTGTGGAAAGAAACATGGAGGGAGTTGTCTTAAAGGGACAAGTAAATGTTTTAAATGTGGAAAGGAAGGTCATCGGGCATTTGAATGCCGTGATAATGGGAAGAAGATGTCTAATGATGCAAACAAAGGAAGGGATACACAGAATGAACCTACTACACTTCAATGTTTCAAGTGCAAGGAGATGGGGCATTATGCCAATCAATGCCCAAATCCAAGGGTTGATGATGATGGTCGACGTCAACAAACTCTTAAGGCTAAAGACAAAGGAAAGTCACATGCAATTTCTATCAGCGAGGTGGAGTACGATAACGATGTGGTGAAAGGTACACTTACCACCCACTCTAAAGTAGCAAATGTTTTATTTGATTCTGGATCCACCCACTCTTTTATTTCTGAAAAATTTTCTAAGGGTATCACCGTATTACCTCAACAATTAGATGTTGAGTTAGCTGTGACAACACCTAATGGCACATCAATCGCATCAGAAGTTTATAATTCTTCTCCGATCGAAGTTTGTGGGAAAGTGCTTCCTGCAAATCTTGTGATCCTTACTTTAGTGGAATTTGATGTGATTCTTGGCATGGATTGGCTTTCTCTACATAGAGCTCATATCGATTGCCAAAGAAGGGAAGTCACATTTCATATTCCAGATCAATCTACGATCGTCTATCAATGCAAGGATGAACATAACCTTCCAGTGGAAATTTCTTCCATCTTATGGGTATTGATTCCACTAAATGAAGGTTATTTATCTCAAATAGTTGGTGAGAAACTCACGATTAAGAATATGCCCATTGTACGGGAGTTTGATGATGTCTTTCCGGAGGAATTACCGGGTCTTCCACCAAATCGTGAAGTTGAGTTTTCAATAGAACTCGTACCGGGTGCTTTGCCTATTTCAAAGACACCTTATAGAATGGCCCCAATTGAGTTGCAGGAATTGAAGAAGCAACTCCAAGAGAATCTTGATAAGGGATTCATACGCCCTAGTGCGTCACCTTGGGGAGCACCTGTTCTATTTGTTAAGAAGAAAGATGGATCAATGAGACTCTGCATTGATTATCGAGAACTTAACAAGATCACTATCAAGAACAAATATCCTCTCCCACGCATTGATGACTTATTTGACCAACTACGCGGAGCTCAATACTTTTCCAAGATTGATCTTCGTTCAGGGTATCATCAATTAAGGGTCAAAAGGGAGGATATACCAAAGACGGCTTTCCGTACAAGGTATGGACACTATGAATTTATAGTGATGCCATTTGGTCTTACTAATGCCCCTGCTATCTTCATGGATCTAATGAATAGAGTCTTTAGAGACTATCTTGATCAATTTGTGGTAGTCTTTATAGACGATATTCTTGTCTATTCAAAGAGCAAGGAAGAGCATGAAGATCACTTGAGAATTATATTGAAGACCCTGAGAAAGGAGAAGCTTTATGCCAAATTTACCAAGTGTGAATTTTGGCTTCAAAAAGTTGCATTTTTGGGTCATATAATCTCAAAAGAGGGGATATCTGTGGATCCAGCAAAAACAGAGGTTATCGAAAGATGGTCAAGACCAACAATAGTAACTGAGATCCGCAGTTTTCTTGGTTTGGCTGGATATTATCGACGTTTTGTAAAAGATTTTTCACGATTATCTAATCCACTCACCAAGTTGACTCGGAAAGGAGTTAAGTTTGTCAGGACAGAGGAATGTGAAGAGAATTTCAAGGAGTTGAAAAGAAGGTTATCCAGTGCACCTGTGCTCACAATGCCTTGTAGTGGAGAAAGGTTTGTGATCTACAGTGATGCATCCAAGAAGGGATTGGGGTGTGTTCTTATGCAAAATGATATGGTGATAGCTTATGCCTCACGACAGTTGAAAATCCATGAGCAAAATTACCCAACACATGATTTGGAGTTGGCTGCTGTAATCTTTGCATTAAAAGTTTGGAGGCATTACCTTTATGGTGAAAGGTGTGATATTTATACTGATCATAAAAGTTTAAAGTATATTTTCACACAAAAGGAGCTGAATATGCGCCAAAGAAGATGGTTGGAGCTGATTAAGGATTATGACTGCTCAATCCATTACCACCCTGGGAAAGCAAACAAGGTGGCAGATGCATTAAGTCGACAAGACCATGCTAGTTTATCCATGATGAGGATCACAAAAGATCCAATATTTATGGATTTACAAAGGATGGATCTTGGAATTATAATGGAAGGGGGAAAATCTTATCTTTCTCAAATGAATGTTCAACCATCTATACATGTGAAGATTAAAGAGGCACAGAAAGAAGATGTCGAGTTACAAAAGAAGGTGAGAAATGTTCCTGAATTCAACCTTGATTGTGATGGGATAATAAAGTTCAGGAATCGGGTTTGTGTTCCTCCCATCCCCGAATTAAAGAAAGAGCTGCTGGATGAGGCTCATAGTTCTTCATTCTCTATTCATCCTGGAAGCACGAAGATGTATAGGGACCTGAAAGAGTACTTCTGGTGGGATGGCATGAAAAGAGATGTTGCTGAATATGTCTCTCGATGCTTGGTTTGTCAACAAGTTAAAGCTGAGAGACAGAAGTCTAAGGGGATGTTACAACCATTACCCATACCCGAATGGAAATGGGAAAACATCACTATGGACTTTGTCACAGGACTTCCTAAAACATCCAAAGGCAATAATGCTATCTGGGTCATAGTTGATCGTCTTACAAAGTCTGCACACTTCATTGCTATTAGAGAGGATTTCTCTCTAGATCAGCTTGCCAGGATATATGTAAAGGAAGTGGTAAGATTGCATGGAGTACCACTTTCTATTATATCTGATCGAGATCCGAGATTTACCTCGAAGTTCTGGCGAAGTCTTCAGCATACTCTGGATACAGAGTTGAGTTTCAGCACTGCTTATCATCCCCAGACAGACGGTCAGTCTGAGAGAACAATTCAAACCCTAGAAGATATGTTGAGAGCTTGCTCTATGGATTTCAAAGGTGGTTGGGATCAACACCTACCTTTGGTGGAATTTTCTTATAATAATAGCTTTCACTCCAGTATTCAGATGGCTCCTTATGAAGCTCTCTATGGAAAGAAATGTAGGACTCCAACTTGCTGGGATGAAGTTGGGGAAAGAAAGCTATTAGGACCTGATCTCGTTGATGAAATGGCAGAAAAGGTTAGATCTATTCAACAACACATAAGAGCAGCTCAGAGTCGACAGAAAAGTTATGCCGACAACCGAAGAAAAGACCTAGAGTTTGAAGTGGGCGATAAAGTGTTCTTACGAATATCTCCCTGGAAGAGGGTTATGAGATTTGGAAAGAAGGGGAAGTTGAGCCCTAGATATATCGGTCCTTTTGAAATACTGGATCGTGTTGGGAAGGTAGCTTACCGATTGGCGCTTCCACCGAATCTCTCTCAAGTTCACGATGTGTTCCACGTATCTCTCCTGAGAAAGTACATACCAGATCCTTCACATGTACTCAGCTCAGAAGTTGTACCGCTGGAGCAAGATCTTTCTTATGAAGAACAGCCGATAGAAATTCTAGATCGTAGCGAAAAAGTCCTACGAAACAAGACCACTCGCTTGGTGAAAGTTTTATGGAGAAACCACCAACTTGAAGAAGCTACATGGGAGCTTGAGGATATGATGATGGAGAAGTATCCTCATTTGTTTGTTGCAAAGTGACGAATTTCGAGGGCGAAATTCTTTTTAAGGGGGGTAGAATGTAACACCCGAGACTTTTATGTTATCATCCAAGGAATCTTTTTCTACACAACACTTGCTTGGCTTGCTTTACACGCAATCGCGACCTTCCTCGATAGCTTGCGTCGTACGCAATACCGAGTTTCACTAAACAACAATATGCTATTAAAACTAGCCGTTATGAATAGTAATAACCACTTTTTGAAATTTTATAAATTTTATTTTTCAAAATGGACTTCATTTTTGGACTCAGAATATCGAAATTAGCCTAGGGTGAAATTTTGGTATTTTTCTGAAAACTTTCAAATTTTGATGAATAGTGAAACCACTAAGTGGTAGGTTAAAAACTGAATTTTGCATAAAACTTAATTTTACTGCTTCTGTGAATGGAATTTCAAAAATCCGAGAGACACGGTTAATATCAAGGACTAAAATGTGGTTCAATGAGATGAAAATAATTTTTTGGTGAATAGTAACTTTTTACTATTTTTGCCGCGGTTAATAGAAAATAGGGTAACTAAGGGTAAATATGATATTAATATTACCCTAACACATGTCCTAATTCTATTGGACAAGTGTAATTCGACCAAAAACAAACTTAGGAATAAAATATGACCATTTAGGCCCACTTGGATTAGATTAGGATATTTATTATTAATTTATTTAAAGAAGGGTTAAAATAGTTAAAATCAAAGTTTAATAAGTAAATCATTTTTAATATAGGGTTATACATAAGATAAATTCGATTGTAAATATTCATTAGAAAGATAAAAACATTTCCTACATGATGGTATTTTATTTGTAATTTTTAGACATCAAATAATTTAATTTAATTATGACACAAAGATGATGCAGTAATTATCTTATTAATGAAATATTAAAAAAATTGATAATATAAATACCAAACTAAATGTAATTTGAGACTTTTTATGAATTCCACTAATTTTCTAGGTTACTATGATATATTAGTAATTATTTAATTAACTTGGTTCGAACATATAAATCTGTTATGACTTTCACAAAAATCATATATCAAATAGTGTCAAAATTGACACAAAATAGTTTTTAAATTAAATATTATATTATTAATTGTTATTTTATTCCTAAAAATCTATGGTTAGGCCAAATGACTTAGATAAGGATATATATATTAATAATAAACAATTTGGGGTTCGTTTGGCATGTTATAGTAAGTGTATTAACCATATAGTGAAAGAAAACAAAAAGACACGGTAAAAGTTAAATTAATTAACTTAGAGTTAAATCTAATTGATAAGGTTAAAATAATACCCTAAACTTGTCTAAATCCTATTGGTTGATAGGATTTCGACCCATCCCCACTTTAGCTTCGAAATAAGACCCTTGGGAACCATTATAAACCGATTTTGACTTTAATATAAAATAATATTTTGAGATATTCCTAAGGTGCCCCTCTCCTCCCTTATAAAAGGACACCTCCTCCCCCTCCTCCTCACACAAAATTGAGCACTCAAGCTCGGCCAACCCCTGCCATTTTCTCCTCTCCACTTCCCTAGAATAATCCTAGAGGTCCTGGTCTTCTCCAAAGACCAATCTTAGTTCCTTAAGTGGAGGATTCAAAGAGGCGTTCCAAAGAAGAGGTAATATCCATTACCGATCTTTTCAATTTCATTCTTCTTCAACTTCTTCTTCTTTAGTTGTTTCATGATAAAGTAATAACATCAGTATTACTTACATACTGATATGTTATTATAAATATGAAACAACCCTAATTCACCTTCTATCCATCCTACGGAAAAAATGAAATCACCGCGCGTGCGTACGTACGGAATACCGTCTCCACGCCGTGGTGTAATCTATTTTCCACCATCACCTTACAAGGATGGGTATAATGGTGTAATGAGTAACTATATATGATTATTATTAAGTAATATTGATACTGAAATAATATATATATATATACTCCAAAACAATTCCACGATCATAGGAATGATATCATCACTCGTGCGTACGTACGGAATACCGTCTCCACGATGTGATGCGACTCGTTCTACATGATCTTCATTTCATAATGATTATATAAATGAATTGAATGAATGAATATGGTATATACTACACTAATACCATTCTGGAAATGAATTATCTATAACCTAAAGATAATAATAAGAATTTATTCGACAAAACACGCATAAGAACAAAAAGTTATAAAGACCCGAGTAACAAGTAACAATGAAATATTACTAACAAGAAGCTAATAATATGACCATATATGATATCATATAAATATGTATGATTCTGGAATAAGTCAATAACATTATTTAAACCATTATACAGGAGCTTCGGACACGTACAAAGCAAATTGGACCTAAGGTAAGGGAAATATCACAATCTCATTTTTATCCGAGATTGTTTATTCGTAAGTATTTACTGGGGTGTATTTTATCATCCACATCCATGTTCCCTCAATATGTAATATTGTTTCCATCCACTTGAAATATTTTAAATCCAATTTTACCCTTAGGTGAGTTTTTGGTAAAGAATATGAAAGGAATCTTTTGTCGTTTTTCCGTACGAGGTACTTTTTGACTTTTCCGACAAAAGTACGAAGAATGTTTTTTTTAACTTATACGGCATGAATGGATTTTTAAAACATTATTTCCAAGAAGCTTCCTTTACAAGTTTTCATGTTTATTTTTAATCAACTTCTTTTAGTTTATAATTGTATGACATGTTAAGAAAAGAAAAGTGTTTTTGAAAAGGAAAGGATATTTTCCTCAAGAATGGAGTTCAAGTGTTTTATCAAAATTATTTTCCATCTAAGATAATAAAGGGTTCTGTTTTTATCCCTTTAATTACATTGATTTGATTATGTTGTGAGGGAATTATTTTTATGAATTCATTTGCCTTATATGATTTTATGATGTCATGATGTTTCAAGAATCCCATTTTTGTTACATGTGTTATGCGATGATGTATGTTTTATGATTATGTGGCACACATAATAAAGGATTCATTATAATTTGGGTGGGACCTATATCTCCCTCCAATGCATTGGGTAAAGATTTTATATCTCATGAGATAGGCATGGCTGGAACGGAAGGTTATTTCGGTTCAGTGATACAGGACTGAAACGAGGAGTGAACTCGGTTCAGAAAGGGACTTTGTCCACTAAGATAGTCTTGGCAATGAGTCATGACAAACAAGAAATGATTTTCCATGATTATGTGTGCATGCCACAAAGTTTCAAGTTTTATGTTATGATTATGGGGATCTCATTTTCACTTCTATGATTTATTCCATGTTAAGATATTATGATCTCTTTTGCAGGTTTTGATCTTCATAAAGATATGATATGATTTTTATTTTCTTTATTTGCCCTTGCTGAGCATTTGAGCTCACCCTTTTATGTTTTCTTTTCCCCAGGTCAGGAAGATGGATATTAAGTAGAATATGCTAAAAGGGACCCTAGATATGATGAAATAAATGGGAGAAACTGTAGAAGATTTATGAACCAGTTGTTTATGTTTCCCAGTTTCTAAAGACACTATACCTATTCGGTCCTTTGTGGTTTTGTCATATGTTGTAATAAGTGTGCTTCAATTTTGAAGTATTAACAATGTATGTAAAGTATGGTTCGTTATATCACTTGTGTTGAGATTTATGGTACAATTTATCCAACAATTATTTTAGTTCATCAGCAGTGGAATCAGAGAAATCACCTCCACAAGATTGATCAAAAATGTTCTGACTGTAGGGGGTGATGGCATTATATAAGGTCTCCATGAGCAGATAGGGAGCTAAATAATGGTTCAGACTCAGTCTAAGAAGAAATTTGATCCTATCCCATGCTTCGTGAAAGATTTCTCCCTCATTCTTAACAAAGACAGTGATCTTATCGCTAACCTCAATGGTGGTGTTCATGGTATTGAATTTAGATACAAAGTCATTTGACACCTCTTCTCAGGATTCAAATATTTCCTCATATAAAATCATAAAAAAAAAAGTCCTAGCCCTCCACTTTAGACATAATGGAAACAACCTCAACCTCAACTCCTCCTCACTAAGATCTCGCAGAGGGAACTGCTGGACAGTACCATAAAAATCTCTGATACACTCTAAGGTGTCCTCTATTGGAAGACCATTAAATGATGGAAGTTGGGAAAGATGATATTATTTAATCTCATAGCTACTAGACCTAGGGGACATTTGGAAGTAGGATTTATTGTTTAACACAGTAGGAAATTGAAACTCCCTATGCTTTGGTCTCTTAAGGGAAAGAACTAAGGGTTGTGGATGATTTACATTTTGATATCTAGCAATGATATCCAAATTCTCCATTTCACGATCCTTTTTTTCTATGTGCATAATAGTGCTTGTTGATTTATTGAATAGGAGTTTCATGTTCTGGATTAGAAGATCTAGGTTGTATACAGTTTCAACAATAATCTTTTCATGATATTTTTTTTACATTTTTATATTTTGTATTATTTTTACATTTTTATATTTTGTATTATTTTTGTGTTCTATTTAATTTTTTTGGATTTTTAACATGATATCAAGTGCGATCCCCAGAAATGACACCAAAACTTGGTCATGCAGTTGTTGAGTATGCGCAAATTTAAAACTTCTAAACCCTACAAACTACATGTACTATGGTAAGAAGGGTGTTGAACCATAGAGAAGGACTTATGTTTTGCTAGACCAAATTAAAACGAAAAAAAAGATAAAATAGAACACATACAAATACTGTACGCAAAAAGTGAAACAAACATTGATAGTGGGTGTGAAAATGATAGTGGGTATGAAAATTAAGGTGATATGGTGAGATATATGGCTTGAACAGAGAACAAATAGTAATGATGATTTTAGGGTCCTCATGTGGAATTGAACTGATTGACAAAATATTCTACACATCTTCTTGGATAAATTAAATTACTCAGTGCATAAAAAATGATGATAATCAACATAGTTTTCACTATTGTGGATCTACAAATCTCGATTAACTTCTTTGAGTCTTGATCTTTCAATATCGACCCTTGTAAAAATCTTCATAAATTGGAGAAGAGATACATTGAGCTTTTCTGATTCTCAATACATTTCTCAATGATTCACGTTGAAATGGTTCACTACCACACCAATCAGTCATTAGGTAATATCCAAAGATACTCAAAATAAATAGAAGAGAGAAAAGAGCAATGAAATTGCATTGAAAAATCAAACTAACAAAACATGATGGATAGATGGATGATCTGTTCCCTATAGCCTGATTCCCCTAAAATATTTAACTACCCATTAAAACAACAAAAATGATAAAAACGTATAATGAAATAAGAAACATCACCCGCGAGATTGTTCCTATCTCTAGAAACTTCTTCGCTGCTAAACTCTTGCTCTGTGTCTGTCTACCTCTGTTTCAGTGATGAGATGGATCGTGGGTTGATCAGATGGAAGAATAGATGTTCGGATATGTAATGATGTTCTGGAATGATCTCCCACCACCGTCTCTGGATAGATCCATCAATATCCCATCTCTTCCCCAAGATAAATGCTAATCACCTGGTAATAGAATTCTATGGAATCTCATCTGAAGTGTTCTCCATCCTCCACGGGGATCTTTCCCTATTCTGCTTCCTCCACACTTGTCACCAGAGAAGTTTATCATAACTGAATGAAATGGTGTGTGCGGTGAGCCGCCCTCCCTCTGCAAAAAACGCACCTGTGTTAGATAATGAAACAGCTATATAAAAATACTTTATATTATATCGATACTTAAAAAAATTCTTATTAATATATATATATATAAACTTTATAATGTCTAATATTTTTATTTTATTTATTTAATGACATATATTATTTTGATATATGAAAGATTATATACTTTTATTATTAAAACAATAATTATTTTTATACAGTATATCATATATATTAAATAATATATATAAATATATATATATATTATATGATATAATAAAATAGAATATTTTTTTAAAAAAAATAAGTGAAATGATGATTGGGAGGGGGGTTTGTTTGGGTTCAGTATGCGTAGGGAGAGGAGAAACCATGGCAAGGGGGTGAAGGTGGCTTCATCTAAGATGAGGGTTCCATAACCATAGCTAAGGTCTTCAGGAGGATAGGGGAAATTAGGGGTTCGTGCGGTGATTTGGAAGGAAAGGATGGAGATGGACAACATGGAGGTCTCAATGAGGACTTATTTGAGTGGGATTTGGAGCGGCGATGACTAGAGTAAGGTCGGTGTCTCTCCACCGAGATTGAGGGAGAAGGTTGTGACATACGTGCAACTTCGGGTGGTTGGATGGTGAGGAGAGGATGGTCGGGGCTATTTACGACTCGCTGGTGGAGGAAATGGATGTTTTGGTTCTAGGTTCAGAAGGACGGGGACAAAGTGCAGGTTCAGAAAGGGGTTGTGCGGCATGGGGCGAGATGAGGGAAGATGAGCCGACGAGGAGGGTTCAGCTTTGAGAGGGTGGCAGTTCAAATCTGTAATTTCCAAGTGAAATAATTAGTGGGTTCAATTTTCTATTTGCACGACATATTTGTTCATGGAATTATGTGATTCTTTTGATTGGTTTATGGTTTTATCATGCAACAATTGGCTTCTGTGATGTTCAATGTATTAATTTTTCTTGTTGTTGGATGGTATTCTAGTGTGTTTTATTGTGTTGGTGGTGAGACGTGAATAGATGGTGAGACAATGACTAGGGGAATTGGTGAGACAGTGAAGAGATAAAATGGTGGGTGATGTTCACATTGAGATGGTGAAGTTGCTGCGGTGGCTGGGAAAACGGTGAGAAATGCCACCGAGAATAATCCTTTGAGGCGGTGGCACACTCACGATGATGGTTGCTCACAGTCTCACTGTGAGTGAGGGATACAGTGGGATAGTTGGTGTCACACCATTTGTGAAATGGTGCCTCTTGTCACTGAAAAAACAAAAATAACAGATTAAATAAATTAATAAATTTAAAAAACAAAAAATAGATTAATCAATTTATCAATTAAATATAATATAAGGGATAAAATTACATAAATAAAACAAAGTTACATAAAAAATTTAATTATGTTTTATTTAAATGAATAAATATATATGTATCATTAATTATATAAAAATTAATATAAAACAACATAAACGTGTTTAAAGTCACATTCTTAAATTAATTAACCAATTATTTAATCAATTAATTATGTAAATAATTAATTAAAGAATAAAGATGTTAATTAAATAAAATTGGTATGTTAAAATTAGTTAATGAATTAAAGACTAGCTTGTGTTATTTATTAAAAATTTAAAGAATAAATAATTAATTAATTTAATTAATGAATTAATTAACTAACTATAATGAAAATTTCGTAATAAAATTATAATAAATAAATAAAAGTCAAATTCGCATGACTCATTTAATTTAATAATTATTTTAAAAAGATAATAATGAATACTAAAGACACATGATTTAATCCTCAATTGATTATTTTACACAGCAAAGTACAAAATCACATCAAGTATCAATTATTTAATAAAAATTAACATATTAAAAAAAGTCAATAAATGTTTAAAAAGGGTATGGAGAAGAGCATTAAAACACTACAATATCGATAATCACCATGAGGACTGTAGGATAGAATTGAAATTTCAACGTGAATAGGCTCCATAGTGGGGGTTCCAAATTCTGTGTTGAGGGCCGCATCAATAGCAGTAGAGGTAGGGAAAATCAGTATCAAAGATGATACAATGCCAAGGATCTCCTCACCCTCTTGTAATGATAGTATCAGACTATTAATATCTTGTTCCATATTATACACTATGGTGATGTCATCTACTGCTTTTTTTCTTGTGAAAAACAAAATTATAAATCTCATTTGAAAAAGATAGACACATATTAAGCTCCTCGCTAAGATCAGTTCACCCTGTGCTATTAATCTCATGATACAACCAAACAAGATTTCTAGGCAAGTTACAGACCTGGTCATGTTCAATTTCAACAGCAATATATTCCTAGGATTTTTTCCGAGGGATCACAATATTGAAGGGGTCATAATTTTAAACCCATTCTTTTACCACAATAACCCTCTTATCCTTTTTCTTCAGATTCACTTCACTCCAATCCATACCATTGGGTGTCACATTCACCTTCTTCTATAGAATTTTTCAATTCACAGCCAAATGGCCTACTACATTTCAAACATCAATGAAATGGGGAAACCATTCATATTCTACCATTATCTCATAGCTGTTTTTATTAGAAAAGAATGTAATAAAATATGGTCTTTTGATTTCCACATTAACATAAACCAAAATTCTGGAAAAATACACAAGTTCACCATCCATGGTCTCTTGATCTATTCTAATAAGAGTTCCAATACAAGATTCAAGGTCATTGAGTATATTGGGATTCCAATACATCCAATTCAGACCATGGAGTCTGACCCAAATCTGAGAATTAGTTTCCTTCATATTTAATGGATTATAGTTAACATTCCATTCAGATATTCTAAGAGTATCATACTTGAAAATTAGATTTCTAATATCCCGAGCCCTATTGAATGAATCCTTTGATATCCAAATAATGTGAAAAAACCTCTACCTATAGGAATTAATCTCCAATTTCTGAGGCCCCAATAGAGAGAAATCTCATTCTTAACATCTACATAAAACTAGGGTTTGTATCCCTTTGAATAAAACACACAACCAAAGACAGGGAATTTTTAAGGTAAGTTATTTGATTCAAGCCCACTGGATCCGCAGTCACATCAAAAACCCCATTATCAAGCATACTAATATTAGATTATCTGTGCACACCATCATTACGTGAATCTGGAGAACTAGAAAGAACCACTGCCAAAAAAACACCCCTTTTCCACAGAGCAGAAGAATCACAAGACAATCCCTAAGTTCCAAATGAGTCTCGATCATCGTTGAAAGAAAATTCACTTTTAGGATTAAAAGAATCCATGAGTGAGGTCCAAGAAGAGTCTAATTCCATGAGATAAAACCATCTCAAGCACCAAGATCACCATTTATAGGGTTTTGAGAGTTAGTTATCAACCTATATGCTTCATTAATATAATTATTTTTTTCCTAAAAACTATCGACAAAAAACCATTATAAAGGGAAAAAATTTTATATTTCAAAGGAGTTTGTATATTTTAATTAATATTCCTTATAACCCCATATTAAAATAGGTATATTTATATAAAATATGAATAGTACATCTTTAACACTTTTTAAATAAAATATTATAAATGACATATTCTAATATAAGTTGCTTAAAAAGGATGCAATTTAAGAAATCAGGTCATTTTGGCCAAAATAAAAACATCCACTAAAATAATTACAAGTGTTAGGGTAATTTTATAATATTTATATTATTATTTTTACCCATAATAAAAGGATTTACCCTTAATCATATTTATTAAAATATTAATAAATTATACTATTCAAATGACATAAAATAAAATAAATATAAATAAATAATTGTTCCAATTTTCTTCAAATAAGGAATCCATTTTTAAAAAATCAAAGCACATACAGCTTAGTAATATATTTAAAATTAATCATGTTGTTGGAATGAATAAATTGGTTATTATGGTTTAAATATGAAAATGATTTGAATGTTTCCATACCTAAATTCAATATAATATTGACTCTAATGACCGACATTAGATTTAATGTTAAAAAATTAATCTATATTTACATTAAAACCACTTAATATTATTATTTATCACTATTAATAATTTTGATGTAAAATATGTTTTAAATTAAAGTATAGTATTTTCAATATTAATCCGAACATGAAACATAACAGAAAAATAGCCCAAATTTTAAACAATGTAAATTTTGATATCCCAAATTAAATGATTTGGGTTACTGTATCATATAATAATTATTATCATACTAGAAATTTTATTTAATTTAGGTTCTCTATTAAAATAAATTAAAATTACATTTTTTGAAAAATACTTATTTTATGAATAAATTTTGGATTGTTCTTATTTGAAGACTAAAAAATATATTTTATGAATGTAAAAAATATTTGATTTAATATATAACATATACATTACATTAATATCATTCTCTAATAGTAATATATTTATTTTTTTAAGGTAAAATGACATTGTGAGCATAGAAATATTTATTTATAAAAACATTTCATATATATTTTGTTAGTTACTATATTCATTTCTAATTATTTATTAACCAATGAATTAAACCATATTTTTTATAGTTTAATTAATACTATTCATAACCTTATAAATTATTTCTACATTATATCTTATTATATTAAATAAAAATATTTAAATAATATGTTGTAGTTTAGTAAAACTCGGCCTTATATTTAATGCATGAAAACCAATTATTATGTGTAGCGTACGCTTATCATGGTGTTTCGTAAAATGTAAGATATCAATGAAATTGAATTTGTTTAAGAAGTAAAATACAATAAAATATAGTCTTGTTACATTCTAACATCCCTCAAACAAATTCCTCATATTTTGAACTCAGGATCAAAAACTAGGTTTTTGACTTTTCACAATATCTTTGTAAAAATACTTCATTAGAAAAAGGATTAATGAGAACTCTATAATAAGATAATGAATGGGAAGCATGATTGTTACTAGTGATAACACATACTGTGGTTACATAATTAAAGCATAGAAATGTATGAGAAATATATCAATAATTTTCTAATGAAGATGAATATTGAACATTGCCAGAAGAATGTTAACAATCACAAGGCTATAAATCTGTGATGATCTAATAGAAAATTTGATTCATCAAAAAAAGTACTAGGATATCATTTTTTGTATCATTATATTTTTCATATATTATAATAATTCATTTTTTTCATAGACTATGAACATAAGGAATCATATATACTTGATAAGTAGAGTTTCATCCTTTAACAAATTTACACCAGAAACATATCTTTTTCACCAACTAATGAGTATTTAAGATGAATTTTTTTATTCATAAATAATTTGAAACATATTTTAGAGATTATGAAACCCACAAACTCATTACTATATATTACCTCTATATTTATAAGTTAACCAAAACTGTGATGGTTAGTATATGATAAAACTATTCCCCAAAAAGAATCTCCAAAATTCGACAGTATAAACCAAATTTCAACAGTGATAATTTTGTAAATGACTATCTGTTATCATTAATATTCTATATAAAGATTAAAACAAAAAAATGAGATGGATTTGATCATATAGTCTTCCTAATAAAATCAATTACTCTTAAATAAAATTTTATGTTGAAATCTCATAATATCCAAGGATTGATAACAATTTCTATAAATTACATGAATCATTACAATTCAACAATAAAATATTAATTGAATATAAAAAATAATTCAACCATCATTCCTCAATATTTTCTATTTACCTTAATACAATAGTATTACCAAAATAAGAAATTTCTATGTAATTAACATTACTCACTTAATCACTAAATCATTTAATAATCCCAATTTTATAATAGAACACCTTTATACATTAGATATTTTAAATTAAAAATTTAATACATATCCAGACATTACATAGGCTAGTTTATGGTACTGAATTCTTGTCACCACTCTATTGTGGAATCAAACCCTGCAACCTTTTAAGACATGATACGCTGTCACCTAGATTTCGAGTTTTGATACTTCTAGAATAATATTAATATAACTCCCAAAAAAAATTATTAATGACATAAATATAATAAGGTTATTAACTTTGTTTCTTTTTGAATGACTGTTTCTATATAACCACAATAAATAACCGTTTCCTCCATTTATTTCACATAGGTCCATATGTAGTATATATTTTTTCCTATATCAGAGTACATTGACTCAGGTATTGACCAGATTCCCTAAATCTATGGAAATGATCCAAAAATGGATTCTTATATGGAGATTAATTCCCCCCATTATACCCATCATTTTTCCTCAGAAATTATTTTATTCATGACCTTATTTCCCACATATAAATAATTCCTTTATTGCATGGATACACCTTCCTAGGATTCTTTATCCATATTTCTTGCATGATGGAAATTGAGACATATATTCTACCTGGTATCCACCACCGAAGATCTTCTCAATATCATTCATTCTCTTCTTTGGTGATTTCAAGAGTTGGGTAAGGTATATATTATCAATCATATCTCAGGAAAACTAATTATACATGAACATGATATCTTTAACTACTACCAATATTTTATTTGGTTTATCATGAACACCATCCTATCCATCATGTTCAATATTACCATTACTCATTTGGGTTCATTCCATTGACTTAAATGATAAAGCATAGTTTGAGTAATAAAAGTTATAGTGAGAACAACTTATAATCATTTATAGAATATCATGACACCTAATTTTCATTCTAAAACACTATAGGTTTAAACTCTGTCATTTATATTCATTAAATATTCAAATAATTTAAACTTTAATATAAGGAACATGTGAATAATCCTAAGAATATCCCAAAAGAGTGTCAAAACATGTGCCTAGAAAGGCCTATTTTCATGTAATAGGTTACGTTGAGTCAGGCCTGATGCACCTTGTTGAACCTATCACAAGGTTCATCTATTATTTAACTATGTACACCTATAGTATCCAAACAAGGATTTATTCCTAGGTAGACCTAAATAATCATTACCATATCGATATTCTATGTTGTTTTTTCATACATATCCTCGGATTCTATCTTAGTGATATGTTCCCTGATCAGTGTGTTTTTTAAATCAGGTTTCCATGGGTTAAACTAAACATGATTGGATATGAACTATAATTTTCCACACCTAGAATCATAGAGCCAGTGAATTTTATTATTATATTGGCATAGATATGAGAATAAAATCCAAAAGGTCTGATCAGTTTAGTATTTTTCAATATCAGATTACATAATAGAAACATACATTAATATTGAGACTATAAAATACAACATAGTCAACTCTTTCAAAACACTATCTTAACCCAACATATCATTAAAAAAATACTACTTGTAATCTTATGTAAAAATCAATCATATGAAAGGGGTGAGATCAGATCCTCAGAAAGGGTATTCATATAGTAGAAGCTATCATAAATAAGAATAAATGATTATGTTAATGTGATTCACCAAAACACATGACACTTAATCAATAACTTGTTCATAATATGGATGGGATGGAATTTGATTAAACAATTCCGTATAAAAAATCACATAATAATTAGGATTAACATTGAAAATTCTATTAGTTGAAAAATCAACTGTAATATAAATAATTAATCTCATAATGAGAGAATTCATAATGCCAAACATCATAAAAATTCAATCAAGGATTTAGCTATGAAACCATATATAAATGGGTAATTCATTAGCCAATACCAAAACTATATTGTCTCATTATCCCTACAGATGCATCAAGGGGCTATTGTGGGACCCAAACATCCCTTAATTATTCCATTTCATTCTTCATATGAATGGGGTGATTAAACATAATCAATATAATCATTAATATAAAAACCAGCATATGAAATGCAAATAATTAAACCATATACAATGAAAGGTAAAAAAATAGCACATAAATCATAAAACATTAAATGAAATATGGTACATCATATCAGAAGGGATGATACTCAATCAAAAATAAGATCTAACAGAGGATGTAGACCAAGATGAAAATAATATATTTAAATCATTAAAGATCTCATTTGAGCAATTAACATTTTTACTGTAAAGAAATATTTAAAATTCATTCAATTATACAATAAAATGTTCTGTTTGGAAAATAAACTTGTATTTTTGTAATGTGGTCATCAAAATGTTAATTTTTTATGATCGCAGAAAAAGTGTCTCAATATCTATAAGTTAAAAACACATTCTTTTCATTGAAAAAGAAATGAAGTACGTCATTTTGAAAATGAAAAATATATTCCTTGAAAACCAATTTTATAAAAATTAAAACATTTGTAAGATATTTTAAAATATTAATGTATGTTAGAAAAAATATTTTGTAAAACATTATTATGAAACATGGACATGGATGATAAATATTCTCTAGTAGACACTCACTTATAAACAATCTTGAATAATAATGATCTTGTGAAATAACCCTTACCTTGAAAATTACTCAAGATGAAATATATTTAACCTCATGTATAATGGTTCAAATAATGTTTTAAAATTATAGAATAAAAATAATGAAAATAATGATATTATATATGATCTTATTATATTGTTTTGTTAATAATATTTCATTATTATGCATGTTTTGGGTGTAAATTTCTTCATTTTATGATGCATGTTCTATTGTGTAAGTCTATTTTATTATAATTATGAAACATTGATTTCTAATCCAAAATGATAATAATTTCATTGATATTAATTTTACTCAACACATACATTTGAATAATCATTCTTGAATGGTTATAGTTGAAAATAAATTTCCTAACGTCGTAGAGATTGTAGGTCGTACATATGAATAAGCAAAGATTTCATTCCCATAGTGGTGAAAAGGGTAATTAATTGGATAATATGTTAGTTATAAATAAAAAATATCATATCGTAATTACTCTGTATATTGACTATTTCCATCTTTAAAACAAACCAAGTAAATTGTTGATGGAAAATAAATTCGATCACTGCATTTAGATGGTAATATATTTGTAATCGCAGTTGATAATTTAATTTTTCATATGATGGATAAAAGGTCAGATATAGATTCCCCATTATCATATTAACAAATCCAAATAAGGATAATAATACAGTCATTAATTTAGAATTTATAAAACACTTAAAGAGGAAGTATAAGAAAATATTCGTAAAGGAGTCGGTATGGATGATTTCTTATTCTTTAGTGATACTCCATTAAATCTCTTCTATAGAAAAATAGGGTTGGACTTTTGAGAATCAATGAAGCTCTATCATGTTTCTAGGATATTTTATAAAGGAAATGGTTAGGGTTTGGCTGATCTAGTAGTCTCATTGTGATGAAGTTATATTAGGGAGGGTATTCCTTTTTATAATTTAGGTGAGAGGTTATATTGGAATTTCAAACAATATTAATAACTAATAAATTGAATATCAACAAAATTACCACCAAAATGAAATTTATTAGATTATAGGAAGATATTATGATGTAATATTATAATCTAATTTATTTTATACAAGTTTTGTAGTTTTTTTTTAAATTTTATCATTTTGATTAATCCTTTATACCCTATTTAAATTTTAACTAATATCACAAGTTCATCAATATTAAAATTTTGTAATATTTATATATATGGTGTCAATAAAACCATAAATTAACAAATTATTACAGTTTCAACTGTACAATAAATATTTTTTATGATTGTTAAATAATTTTATAATTTTTAATTTTGATAAAATATTATTAGTGTCTACTTTGACAGTATTCATTATTTTAATTTTAAAAAATATCCTAAAAACATGATACCTACAAATATATCTATTAATGCATCCCTAAAATGACAAATCCATCCATAAAATTCTTTTTTGTCATTAATTATATCAAATTATATTTATTTTAATATTTTTAATATAATTTGTTTGATATATCGTTTAATTAGTTTATTATTACATCATTATTCTATATGCCATTATGTTTATTATTAATTTCATGAAAATTAGAGATAACTTTCCATGATAAAAAAATCACATTTTAAATGATTATTTATAGATGAATTTATTTTTTTATTACCTTATATTAAAATTGGTATTTTTAATAAAATATTAAAATTTCATTTTAAGTATTCCTAAAATGAAAGATAATAACAAACATATTGTCATACAAGCGTATTAAAAAGGGATATAATTTCTTCAAAGTGATCCTTTTGGTTGAAAAAATACCCCATGCAATGAAATTATGTAATGTTATTGTTTAATTTTATAGGGTTTAAAATATTAGTTTATTCCACAATTACCTGATCTACCTTTTCCCGTGGTAATTAAAATGTTACTAAATATGAATATTCTTATGAACAGAAATAACAGAAACATATTTACATAATTTTGACCCATTGATTCTGAATGTGGAATCCATTTATAAATATTTAAAACATTGAAGTTATATTAATTAATTTGAAATTAACCCCTTTGATGGTGTGATAAAACAGGTTATTAAATAATAGATATGAAAATTATTGAAACATTTTAACAAATAAATTCAATGATAAAATGATGAAAATTTCCAAAAATTTAATCTATTATAAAAAATAATCTATTTATTCTTTAAAATTGTTCAATATTCTAATTTATCACTTAAAATTATTTTGATAATAAAATTGTTTTTAATTTTTTTTTGTATTTTCCATTATTCAACAAAATATGAATCATACCCAAACAACATCACAACATTTACCAATGTAAATGTATTCATTAAAATAAGAAAATTATTTTATCATATAAATTTTTTAAATGTTTCAATATAATATTTAAAATCGTTTTTCACTTAAAAGTCTATAAAATAATCCTTTAAAAAGACTTATTTTATTCGTAAAATTTTGAATTGTCTTATTTTTTTCATATCTAAGTTATTTGATGAATATAAAAATATTTATTGAATATAAAAAATATAAATTTCATTTATATCATTATATAATAGTCATAAATTAAAATTTTTATGATTAAATGAAATTTTTAGTATAAAAATAGTTCTTTATAAGAATATTTCTTATATATTCAGTTGGTTACTATATTCATTTATAATTGATTTTTATCCAATTAATTAAATGATATTCCTTCATAAGTTAGTTAATAATATTCCTAACTTCCAACATAGCATCTAGGTTATATATTATTATATTAAATAAAAATATTTTTATAATATATTTTTGTTTAGGAAAATTCCCTCTTGCATGTAATGCAAGACAAAAAATTGTTGTGTGTAGTTTAACAATATCATGGTAGTGTGTAATACGTAATCTATTGATGAAATTGAATTTCATTAAGATGTTAAATACTATAAAATCTTGGGGTTTTACTTGTATTGGTTCACATATATTCGTAACCCTGATTGATCATAATGGTAACTAAGGTGATGCGTAAGGGGATATGTGAATAACGCAAGGGTCATTGGAACTTACAGAATGGTTATTTATCATTGTTGAATAAATTAATGATTTCCTTACTAAGAATAGTTTTCATGAGGAATAACACAAATCTCATAATATTGTGCTTGTCATTATATGTGTGGCCAAACAGGAAGAATGAAACTATGACATTTTTAGGATAATAATTTTTGAGACATTCAATTATCTTAAAAAATATATTTTCATGCTGATATTTTCAATATTTATAAAAGAAGTGTTTTCAATAAAATTGATATAGAAATAAGTTTACAAATATAGAATTAATTTTAAAATGAATATTGTGAATATGAAAAGAAGAAGAGTTCGTGGTGTTTCTATCATTCAAGATATAGAGAGTTTACTCATATGGAAGTATTATTCTAGGTGAACTTGGAACTATGATAAATAAATAAGAATATCTCAAAAATGATTATCATGGAAAAATATTATTTGTGAAATATGGAAATAAGATCACTTGTGATTATTTGGAATGATTATTTTAATATTAACAAACTATTAAAAGGGAAACAATTTTTTATTGTGAAGTGTTAGTCGAAATATAATGTCATCTATAATATAGGATGTTTACCTCTATAGTTAAATGGTATTGTATACATAAACAAAATGATGTTGTTTTTTAGGGGACATAAGTTCCTCTAAATGATATTTGGAGAAGAATGAGTGGTTGGGGTATATTTTCATATATATTTCTTTTATGACAAATAAAAAACAAAAAAGTATCCATATAAAAATATATCATTAAACATAAGAATAAGGGAGTGTATTTAGTAATTTTATTATTATTTATAAATTATTTTCTACTATTTTTGATTTGATTTTATCCAGCCATTTTGAAGAAATATGAAGAGAATATTTATTGGAGTTTATCTTGCATCAATTTGTAATGGAGGATGCAGTACATGTTTTGAATAAATAATACCATAGTGTTCATAAACTAGAATGGTTTAATCAATAAACGTTCTTATCCATGAAGAAAATATGATTATGAGTTAGGGAAGTGTAGGGAGTTCCCCTCTGATTTTCAGTATGACTTTCTGATATAATTCTAATTGAAATTGCCAGGAACCAAACCAGGGTTCCATCCAACTAGACACCTGACCCGGACCATGTCATGGCTCTATGGGAATTCCAAGTACCATAGGCTAGGAACTAGGGCCATGGAATTTAAAATACACGATTGTGAATGATTTCACCCATATATTTAATGATAAAAGACTAAAACAAAATATAAATCAACATATAAACGATAATCATAACAAAACGAGGTACAAAAATATTCAGATTCAACATTTTCAACCGTAACTGAAACCAAAAATCTGAAAATAAACATGAAACAAATAAACTAATACAAAAAAACCTATAAATAAGATGTTTCATCACACTCAGGACATCCCCACCATCACCTAAATGAATTGGAACTCTAGAAAAATATATCCACCATCACCACCATGATTTATCATGCCTTTACCTGGGTTGTACATTACAAAGTCTACATACAACTAAAGTTGTATCTATGGTGTGATCCAATCCTAGTATGATTCAACCCAAAATATATATTTCATGTTATAAAATTATAAGATAAATTAACATGGACATTTTAATAATAAAATTTGAAAATTTTCAAGTAAACCATTTGGGAATCCTTTTAAGGGAAACACTTTTAAGGAAACTTTTTCTCGAAAGAAACATGCAATGAACATAAAGATACAGAAGGTCCACAATATTCCAATGTCTAAACCCACATAAATAAATCATCATGTCAAATAATAGAGCACCGAGGTTAATCCCTTTTGGAAACTAGCACAAGTGGGACCCTAGAAACCTCATACATCTATGATAATCTCCTCCAACCAATACCAAAATCATTCCCATGAATGATCCACTATAGGTGAAGGAATACTAATGTCTAGTGGTATCCAAATAATAATTCAATAGTAATAGAATTCTTTTGTATGATCCACTAGAGGGGATCCCATCCCAAGGCATAGTGGTCTTTGATCATATAACATGTTTATTTAGTGTTGTAGTGTCATTCATTCTAGAAGAACCCGATCCATGGACCGGTTGGATCAATTAGAATACTAGTTCTAGTGCTCGCATCAAGATACCCAGGATTCCCTTTGTTCACCTATTTCATTTCCTATATCACATAAATCACATCATTCACATACAATTTAAAACCATCATGAACACACTAGGAAATCACAATTTATACAATTCACATTGATGCCACATATAAAGTTCTCACGGAAACCACCATTTTCAAAATTGAAACCACATTCACTTCACCCTCAAACTATAACCATTTAGATGTACATTTTTTTACAACATTCACAATTCTTATAACCCAATTGGAAATTTTACCATAAAATCACCCATGAAATCAAACCAGTTCAATGGGCCAAACCACATTCAAATTGGTATCCATACCAAATACATTTGAAATCAGTAATTTCTTTACTTTCCTAATTCATGGTACAAATTTATAAAATATAAAGAAGAATATTACATGAAATTAAAAAACCACGTGTTTTGGAAAACCAAAATTTGACATATCAACCACTTTTATTCCCTTTTAAAACACATTATTTACCATTCACGTAAGGAATATAACTCAATCAAGAATAACCACAATGAGGCACCCATGATACAAGACCAAATTGCTTTTGGATACCATATTTCTTCATATATTCATCTAAAAAACATTTCAAAACATATTTCACAACACAAAAAAACACATGACACAATTATGATTCCAATAAGTCATAACAAAATTATATCATAATGTGAAATCCTAGAACCATCTACATCATACATTGAAACATTGATAATCTAGTAAAAAAATCAACATCACCTCAATAAGACCCTATAATGAAATATAGAATAAAAACCATCACTATATCACACAACAACACATGATATACACCTTATTAGGTCAACCAAACCCTCGGTAGAGGAAAACCTAGGAATTATGGAATGGAAACCCTAGAAAAAGGGAGAATCCGAATGAAAAAATGACTCAATTGATGATTCCTTGAAGATCCAATGATAAAACCAACCAAAGATCTGGGATAAATACATCGAAGGAGTTATGGAGGGTTCTAACATGAATAAAAATCATGTAGGGTTAAAATTAGTGGTAAATTAGGGTTAAATAAAAGTAGGATAAAAGAGTATTTTTCCACATTTTAATGACTAGGATAGGTCACATGGTTATCCCACCTATCTTTACAAACCATGTAGAAACTAAATATCCCTCACTAACCAAGAGGGATGAAGTCACACAGTTTCCTGGGGGAGGGTTCATACTCAGTCACATAGTCGTGGGACCTAGATAATGCCACCTTCCATGGTGCACTATTTCTTTTATACTGGAAGATAGATTCCCTTTACTTTTTTCCACCTAATAGTTAACTGAAAACAGCATTTTTTCCCAAAAACTCACAAAGTATCCAAAGAATAAACATAATCCCAAAAATAACAATATAATACCAGAAAAAAATCATAGATGTGGAAATTCACACAATAATGAAAACATTATTTCCCTGGAATTGTCATCCCTAAGTCAGTACAACGAACAAAAATGGATAATACATCTCATGACTCATCCCCTACTCCCATGTCTCTTCCTAAACACTACCACAACATCAATGACCCTTGAATAATGGTATAGACTTACCAAAAATCACTTTCTTCTATGAATCTATTAACTTCACCAGTATTATGTCTTCCAAATATGATTTTCTACATCTTTTATCCATCCTTATATGGGTTGTATAATCAACTCAACATGACCTGAAACTCCCTCATTTTGTGATGTCCATCCCAAAACTGTGATCTAATGTGAGGGTCCCAATATGAATTGATTTACAATAGTATGAAATGAATCCTCACAACCTCATGAACATATAATCATCCAACTCATCCACTTTGGGTGAATCCTTTATTGGAATGATGTGATTTGATTTAGTCAGATGATCAATCACCACCAAAATATCAATCCATCCTCATGGTGTATGAGGTAATCCAAAAATTAATTCCTTTGATATTTATTCTTGATTCCATGTTTGAATGTGTACTGGATAAACCAAACTGAAGGGATATCGGTGCTATACTTTATCCTGATTACATGTGAAACATCATAATACATATTCAGCTACATCTCACCTCATACTAGGACACCATAACTGACAATGCTCATCATAAAACATCTTCATGGAACTAGGATAAATTTTCCACGAGACTGGTGGATACCCTTAATCACCAAATTCCACAATAAAGACAATAACATGAATCCACATCTAAATAAAAAATATCACGCAGGTGGAAATTAATATTCAAAATGACCCCCACCAGTTAATTACTTTATATCTTGTTGCCACATATTATCATTCGACATCACCTGTCGAATCAAATCTATAAGGGAATGTGCTAGATGATCATTGTGAAAGAACATACCTCTACTATACTAATCAGAATCGATATTCATCTAATAAAAATACCCATTAGATTCAACAAATTACTGTACTTATTGAATTTTTTCACTCACACTTTCATTCTCCAAGCATCAACCACAAAATTTAATTTTCCTAGGGTATATAAATTTTTTCAAAAGAACTCCTGAATTATGTCAATCCAACAATGAGGCCTCCAATTCAAATATATATTATATAAAATTTAGGATATTCTCTTAAGAACCTAATAATCATAAAAAATCTACCTAAAAAGATAATGATTCCACATCATTATGGAATGCACAAACACTACAAGTTCTAGGTCATGGGTTGGTTAATTACTTTTTATGTGGATGAAGTTGTCATGAAGAATACACAACCACATGATCACCGTTCATGAGCACACACCCGTGAACCATACCAGAGGAAACATTGTATAACACATTATCATTTCTAAACTCTGAAGAGATTAAAACTGGAGTTGTTTTCAACATCCACTTAAGCTCTTCAAAGGACGTTTAAAACACTAGGATCTATTCAAACATCGCCCTGCTCCACGTGAATGTTGTCATTGATGAAGCCAACTAAGAAAAATCGCATGCAGACCTCCTCTAAAACCCACTCTAGCCAAAAAAATATTCTTATTTAGAAAACATTATTATACCATTCCCATGACTTCCCTTCACTGATATTTTTAATGTCAAAGGAAACCCATTGTTTCATGATCACATGGCCTAGAAACATCACCACCCAGATCAATAAGTTTCACTAAGAAAACTTCACATAGATATTATGAACCCAAAGGGGTCCAAGAATTGCCATGAAGGGCCAATCGTGCTTCTCCATGGTCCCTAAATAGTCAACAATTTCATTAATGATTACCACAAAAAAGGAGATGATATACTGATGAAACAACATATTCACAAGATCCATAAAGACAGATTGATCATTATTCAACCCATAAGCAATACCAAATAATCCAAATGGTCATAAATAATTTGGTAGGTTTTTTTAGAACATCTATCTCTCTTATTTTTACATGGTGTATATCAGAACCCAGATTGATCTTAGTGAAACAAATTTCTCCCATAATATGATTGAATAGGTCATTGACGTTGGGAAAAGGTTCATATTATTTATCTTCTTATTATATACCTTCTAGTATTTATAAACAACTAGAGAGATCCATCCTCATTTTTCACCAATAAAAATGGGGTAACCAATGTTGAGATGCTCAGGTGAATGAATCTTTTGGATTCAAAATCATCCAGTTTTACCTTTAATTATCTCAACATAGTGGGGAACATATGGTACTGGGGAGGATATATTAGTTTGGTTCCCAGAATTAAATTAATTGTGAATTCCATATCCTGCTCTAGGGGAAACCTGATAAATTCTATGGAAATACCTATGTGAACTCATCCTCCATTTGATGTTATCTATATCCTAGACTATTATCATCATCCTGAAAAATGATCAATTTTCTCTAACAAATGATATTTCTAAATTCTAGAACTAGTGGTCCAACACATCTCAACCGAGGATCCCGTTCACTGTAGAAACCCAAGGGACACAAACAGTTACCAAAAAACATATCCCCAAATGATAGCAATAAACAGGTTCCCAAAAATCCATCATCCAATCCATACTGAGAATAACGTCAAAGACATACTTCTCCCAAAAATTGATATCACATTCTAGTTTGACCCGTGACATGGTATGTTCAAAATATCAAAACATGAAAACCTGCTCTTTCTTCTTACCAAGCGGGGTTACTATCCATCGCATAAAGCATAGTCTTAATTTCCAATTTCATCACATACACTAGACATGATGAAATTAATGAAATAGTTGCACTAGAATCAATTAAAAAAATAAAGAAGTTGTAATAATAATTGTAACATGAGACACCACAATTCATGCATCTAATTCAACTGGCGAGTAATCCTCTATTTGCTATTTCCTCATTTCCTCATGATCCTGAGAACAATCACTGAGCTCTTGATCTTCCCTAATCTTAATCTACCGAGATTATGATCCATTCATGCTTCCATAACCTCCCAAATGAAATACTTTTATCCTAGATGGTTCTTTCTAGCATGGAGTCCATATTGAAACCATAGATATTGCACCACTCTCATATATGTTAACTTCATTGAGAAAGAGATTCTTATTCCACATTATTCCATATCAATAAATGTTATTTAGTTGAGCTAAACACATAGATCACATGTTACCTTACTTCCCATAATGATGGAACACAACTACCCTAGAACCTAATTCTAAAAACGAAGATAGCGGCGATGGATAGCCTGAACTTCCACCCCCTTCTCTTTTTCTGGTCACACTTCATCTTCTTCTTAGATGAACTACCATTTTCCACTACAAACTCTTCTCCAGAAAAACATGACATTAATTTATGCTAAATTACCAAAATCATAAAATGATAAAAAAATCCCAACATATGTCTTAGTCATGAAAAAAAACATTGGATTAGATTTTTGGCTGCAACCTCATCTCTATCTTCTTGTCCTTCAACTGCATAATGGAAACAACCTCAGTTACGAACCAACATAACTATGCAAACTAGTTAGAAAATGACATCAAGATCTAGTATCCCAACTGAATCTTCAAAAACTCATGAGACATTGAAAAGGCCAAAATCATAGTGAAATAATACTCATTGAAGACAACAATAAAATATTTCTAATCTATCTTCTCGTGCTTCCCAACTTGAACAATTATGTCCCACCACTTTTGAATGGGACCTTACAACATGAAAAAATATCATTTCACTATAACTACATATTTATTATCATGATACAGAAAAATACTATCTATTTTATAGATCCACTCATCCTCTTCCTGGGGTTATGTGCTACCTTATAAAGAATAAAGCCTATTCTTTAGGAAATAATGTGTTTTATCCCATATAGGACTTATTTTGGATTTTGTAACATGACCTGGATGGGATATCTCTCTTTAACCTAATTCATATATTTCCCAAATTGATGATTATTCTATTCATTGATTGATTGGAAAGAGATTCCACTCTTTGGACACTTATTGTGGTTTTAAATGAATTCTATGAGGAGGAATATTCGTAAAACAAAAAACAACCACAAGGAAATACAATCAACACAACCATTAAGGAACCCTCTAAAAATTATCATCAATTACAAAAATTCCAAAACATATCACTAAATAAAATAAATAACCATATCCTTAATTATAAAATTCCAAACTACTATACCCACAACTACATTGTATGTATTGTCTACAACATGTACATATCAACTAGACGATATGTCAAACCAAATTTCCAACATCCCACACAGAGTAGATTTATGACATGGGTGTGTTGGATAGATAACCAAATCAAAACCAGAACCTTATGCTCTAATAATACTTTCTCTAGTCTATCCAAACAGTTCCCAAATAATCAAGTCCCAAATGGGATGATACATCCCCTGAAACCATTTTTAATGAAAAAAACTAGATTCCATTCCATCCCAACATCCGACCCGACTTGTGATAAGGCGCGTTGGGAGTTCCTGATCTCCATGGAATAGAAACTACAATCAGGGCAACGAAAATACACAACTGGGAATGATTTCAAACATGTATTAATCAATAAACAACCAACAAAAAACAAGACATCCTCACATAATTAGTAACTATAACTCAACAAGGTACAACAATTTATTATTCAACATTTACCAATATAACCAAAACAAAAACACTACAATGAAATTTAAAGACACCAAACTATCGTAAATGCCCCTATGAAATAATAGGTTTATCATACTCAATACACAATGACTAATGCCTACAACATGTGGAACAATAGAAACCAGATCCAGCATCTCCATAATGATACATAGTGACAATACCAAGGTCGTATTGAATAAAGAAAAGATACACCCAATGGTATATGTTGGGTGTGAGAAAAATCCTAGTAGTACGCCACCCAAAATTGTGATTTCATTCTATAACACTAAGAGATAAATTAACATGATCATTTTCAAAAAAAGATTTGAAATGTTTTCATGAAATCGTGTACATAAACCTTTTTCACCAAAACACTTTTAATGAAAACATTCTCTCAATAAAACATGTTTTTAACTTAAAAATACACAATTTCAACCATATAACAATGGCTCGAACAACATCGCATAAGTACCATGTCATAAAATAGAAAACCATAGAAAATTCTTATTTGTAACTAGTGTAGGTGGGACCATATGAACTTCATACATTGGTGGTAATATCCTCCAGCCAATACAAATACAGTTCTCGTGCATGATCCACTGAAGGGGAACACATCCAAGAACTAGTGGTATCAAAATCATAATTGAAAACCAATTTTTTTCTCATTAATGAGCCACTAGAGGGGGTCTCATTCCATGTTCTAGTGGTCGTTTCTCATACCAAAAGTTTAGTTAGTGTTGTAGTATCAATCATGATGGATGAAACTGGGACTAAGCCCTATCGAATCAACTATTATACAAGTTTTAGTTCTCCCTCCGGAATACCATGAATTCCATTTTTTCACAAATTTCATTTCACATGTCATATAAATAATAAATTTTACATACCCACATCAAACTTCATGAACACCCAAGGAAATCACCATTTTCAGAATTCACATTGATCCAACGATCATAGTTCACATTGAAACCACCATTTTCCATTAAAACCTAATATTATTTTAACAGACAGGCAAAAACCATATGGAAATATATTTCAAACTATGAACACATCAAATAAATCGTGTATGAAAGGTGTAAAAGAAAAGGGAACTCAAAATCCAACCAACTAAATGGGAAAAAAACCCATTTCTAATATTTATGCATAACAAATACATTTGAAATTATTCATTTCATAACTTTCACAACTCATGGAATACATTTATGAAATAAAAAATAACAATATTATATGAATAACCACATTTCATTTGGGGAAACAACCTTTAATGCATTTTAAAATTTTATTCCCATTGAAATCACATTTCTCACCTTTCACTCACTTCATAAAATTCATTCAAGGGGAACTACAAGGAATCACACATTAAATAGGAACATATTCCTTTAGAAAACCTACTTTTATCACATATACATCTCAAAATATTTTCAACATATATTTCAGACCACAGAAATAACCTCTAGAACACATTTATGAAACCATTAGTGTACCAAAATTGTCTAGTAATATAATAGCATAGAACCTCTTGCCTCGTGACTGGAAACTTCTAGAATCTAGGGGATGTCCACAATTACACCTCAAAAATAATCTATAATGGAATGATAAAAAAACAAACATCATTTCATCCAAAAATAGAAGACAGTCCCCTCATTACTTCAAACAAGCCATTAAAAAGGAAAACTCAAGGTGAGAATGTAATCCCTTGAATAAGTGATAAACCGAATAAAAAATTACTTACATGATGATTCCTTGATGATAGAAGGTAAAAAACCTAAAGTTTGAGCATCAATAGGTCCAAGGAGGTGTGGTATATTATCCATTCTTTGAAAATACATTTAGGTTCAGATTAGAGGTGATTTAAGCCTAATTCAGTGGAGGGTATAACAGTATTTTGTCACTATTTAATTACTTGGAAATATCATCAGGTTATCCCAATAAGTTTTTCAAACTATGCGGCAACTATGCATCCCACATTGTCCAAGAGTGTTGAGGCCACACGGTTTCCTGGGAGAGGCTTCATTCAATTACACCTTTCCATTTTACATAGACAGTGTCATTGTCTAAGTCACATAGTTTTCTTTAGAATTGTTTATGGTTTCCTTTAACCATGAACTAACAATGTGCCACATACTACGGAGCCCAAAAACTCCTTTTTTCTCCAAAAAAATCACACTGAACCCAAGGTTAAAAGTATGACCAAAAATTAAAAATGGAATAACTAAAAAATCACACAAATTCCATAAACAGCATGTTGATATTATCATCTAAAAACATGAAAACATTTTTGGTGAGTTCTCCCTCTAATTGAATATTAAGGTGAATCATGTAAAATATGGTGTTCTTATGTTCAATACCTTTTTCATATATGCATAATTTTTTTTTGGTAGATGATTTTGATAATATAATAGGTTAACTTTTTTTCATTACAACATTGGAACATGAGCCTAAATAAGAAAAAAATATAAAAAAATACAAATCAGTTTACACCATTATTCACAACTTATCTCAGGGTGTATTGGGTCCCAATAGCATGAATTTCATATTTTCTTTCAAATTATATTCCAAGAGGAAATTCAACATCAATGCCTCTAAAATTTAATTTATGGAAAATAGATAAATACTTATTTGTTAGTATCACTGCATCCAGACAAAACTCATTCTCCATTATTTTAATAACATATTATGTTTTTCATTACAATGTATGTCGTATTTCATGATCATTTATAGATATTATCTCAGGTTCATGATCATATATTTTATCTTTATTAAAAATCAATATCAAAGGCATATTTAATTCCTACAATTGGTGGATTCCCTACAATAAAAACTATTCTATGAAATTATACCAGTACATTCATCTGAAATAATTTCACTACTCAACATTTATACTCTTCATCTGATCCACATTGACCAAACAACTGTCATATAATAATTTAATTCTCATAAAATCAACCATAGGTTTCGATATTCTGCCTGATTTGGGGGAAATAATTAATTTTACTAACCTCAATGTCCATTTTCATCACAATTAGTCATACATGCTCTTGATATGGGTCAAAAAAAATCCTAAATTCTTAATTTCCAATCAAATAATGATTTATTTACCATATATTATAATGATTTTTTGGAAATCTATTAATGATAGACAATATGAACTGATTATCCACAAGATTTAATAGATAATGAATATTATTTTTAATTTTGTTCATGTTTTTTACATTCATCATTATTTAATAATCTTGTAGGACTAACAATAAGTTAGATATTGTGATCATTTTTTTCTATTTGACAACTTTGTTATACAACCTCATGCAAATTTTTTTTCCATTTTTTGAATCATTTAATTGATGTTCTATAATATTTTATATATGTACCCATCATTATCGTTAAAAATATCATAAACCATCTAACATTAGATATTCATATTTTCAATTTATAACCAATTATTATTTTAACATAAATTAAATATTATTATTTTTATTATGTTCCCCAATATATAATTTATTTAATTCATTAAAAATGAAAATTAATAATTGTTTCTACATTATAAATTGAAAAATATTAACAAAAATTAAATAAAATAACTTACTATTATTTCAACTATATTTATTTACAAGTGATATATAAATTTTGAAAAATAAAAATATGAAAAAATTATTTTTATATTTTATATTATATTTATGAAATTAGACACTATTTTTTAATTGAATAAATAAGTACATATATATATATATTAAATATGATTGATTGATAAACTTGTTAATTTTACATATAACACAATTTGAAAACAATTATTATCCAATAAGATTATTCCGAAACAAATAAAAAATACCACATAAAAGATAATTAATATTTTTTTTCAAAAAGACATATTGGAAATTATAATAAATACTAATAATAAAATAAAATACGACCTTGGTATAAGGATTCATATTCTGAGAGCATATTAGTGGCTATCAATAATGTGATTAGTCAACCCTAGAATGAAAAAATTAAAGTAAAAAATTTATTACACCATTTAAAAGTCATAAATTCACCCAGTATTGATATATTTCCCTTCAAAAAGAAATAAATAATTTTCTAGAACTTTTTTTTTGACAATAAAAAAATAATTTACTTATATATTATGTTTTTGAATATATTTTTAGAAATAAATATTAAAAATATAAAATTAATTGAATAAAAAAATTAACTAATATATATTAAATTTATATTTATTGATCAAGTGAATTTTATAAATTTTAAATTTTATAATTTATTATTATTATTCAATATTTACTCTTATATTTGTATCACATATTTTTACCTTAATAAAAAAGATAAATTTTTTAAATTAAATCATTATGTTATTTACTAATATTTAATTGAATTGTTGTGGATAAATATGTAAAAATAGTAAATACAATGTCATTAGAATACAATTCAACATATTAAGAATTGATAAAATAATAAATTAAAATAGAAAATAGAACATTAAATTCAACCTATGAGTATGGGTCAAAACTAAGATAGATTATCAGTAGTGATTTAGCGTAGTCTGTTGATATGTAGTGGGTTTAGTCAGATAATTAATGTTAAAATTAAACATAATAAATCATTATATAATTAGAAAAATTATTCTATATATTTTATCCTATAAAAACTATTTAATACTAATTAACTATTTTTATATATTTTTATTTCAATAATAGTGATTTTTATATTTCATTTTTTTAATTCATTAACTGTGAATATAAATTATTAATTTTTTATATAAATATATAAATTCAAATTAACACTAAAATCAAATATAATTACATATTATTATTTCAACTATTTTCTTCAAAAAAACATATATATATATATTTTTATATATATATTAAAAACTATCATTATTAAACTATAGTTTTTAATTAATTATTTTATAACTGTGTCATTTCTAATTATTATTTAATTAAAAAACTATGTAAAAATTAATAAATATATTTTTCAAATATTCTGTTATTGAATATCAATTAAAAAAATTATAACAAACATAACTTTTAAAATATTATATCAAAATTATTTAAAACGATAAAATTATATCTCAAAAGTTTTAAGAAATATTAGAAAAATATTTAAACTATAAAATGAAGGAAAAAATTAAAACTAAACCAAAACAATAATATCTTAAAAAATTAGCATACAATTTAAAAAATATAATAACCAAAGATAATTGCTTTTAAAAAAAATGTTTATATAAAATCAAACATAAAAACATTCCCCATAAAACACAATTTAAAAAACAACTCCAAAAAATTTAAAAATTATTAAACTATTTTAATATAATAGAACATACATAAAAAATTATAAGAAATAACCCAAAAAAATGTGTAATACAGCTGTCAATGGAAACACCTGACGTGATAAAGAAAATTATGAAATAAATAGTCCTGAGGACTCGAAAAAAATAGAAATAAATCTCATATGGATCTATCAAAAATTAAAAGTCATATAAATAGATATCAAAATTATAATAAAATTTATTAAATATAAAAAAAATAACCAAAAAATACCATTTGGGTTGCTCATGTAATCTCGCAAAAGTGGGACGTCAGTTGCGTAATAAAACTAAATAACGTCGAAGAGGGGACACCCTTCAAAAAACATCTTATAAGTGATCCTAGGGAATGATATTGTATTAGAGAGTTGATTGAATAATGGTTGTATCCCCGTGTAAGAGATGGTCACTTGCATAAGACCTCTAGCGAATCCTAGAATATCACACAAGATCGACATTTTTTTCTAGGGGAATAGGATCTGTCAATCACTTATATAAGATGGGGAGAATTCAAAAATATGGGGACACAACTAATGTGGACGATCAATTAATAATGAAAATTTATGAGATGATGTTTTAATAAGGGTATCACATAAAGGTTTTGTCTTTAAAAGTTATTACACTTGTCCCTGAAAGAACTCATAGATTTCGAATGAGTTTCCTCGTTATGGATTTTTCTTTTTTTTATCTTTATTAAATATTAAAAAAAGAGTATTTTGTGTGTTTTTTTTTAAAAAAATATTTGAAATCGTTGTATGTTAAAATTAATTTTAATTATTTATCCCAATGATAATAAAGTCCAAAATTCCATTACATTGGAAAAGGAATTTCGGTATTTAACACCAATATTAAATACACTCCATAGATAGTGTTAAAGCTACAAACATGTTATCATTAGACTAAAAATATTTAACACCTTTTTATTATATATATTTATATTTTTAATTAATTTCATATAGTTTTTTATTTATATTCAAAAATAAAAAAAAATATATAGTAGAACAAAAATTTTATTATTTCAAGTAGTACTTCAATTAATTTAATCCACAAATATTACTAAACCCCCCCCCCTTGGGATTCTTTTTATAATTTTGGTTTTTCTTTAAAATCCTTATAGATACACAATATGGGATTCATCATCTCATTATCCAATAATAATATAGAAATATATTATTAATAAAACATTATTACTAATTCTTTATTAATTAATAAGTTCGTAATGAATAATTAATTAATTGTTTATAAATTGTATTTAGTAATTACTACTAATTTAAATTAATATATAATTATTTAATTATAATTTATGTTAAAAAGTGAAAATAAATATAAATTATGTTATATTAACGTAATAAATATTAATAATTAGAAATTAATTAATATTATTTAGTCATAATTAGTAACTAATTAATAATTATAAACAATTAATATTTTTAATGATTATTATTTTTGTTAATTCCAAATAAAATTTGATTTCTAATTTAAGTGATCCATATGTTGGGTTTTCATTAAATTATTTGATTTAAATATTAGTAATAATGTTGGATACAAAAGATGTTAAATTAAAAAAAATCTAAAATATTTTAAAAAATATTTTTTTTCAAACAATAATATATATATATATATATATAATCAAAATAATGATTTAATAAAAGTTATTTTGGGATTTATTGAAATGATTTAATTATTTTAGATTAATTTATTGATGAAAAAAACTCTATTTCATGAATTCAAAGGGGATAGATTCAATAACCCCTTTGAGAACATTTTTTTTTAAATGAAACCTATACATATTTCAGTTACATTTCATCAATAAACACATCAAAAATAACACACTTAGTGAGTAATTTTTACCTATGTTATTTTAATTTTTTTAAATTAATACTAGTTGAAAAAAATTATAAATTTTTAGTTTTAATGGTGGTTGGGCCCCAACTGCCTTTTATTTTAGTGGAAAGGATGCATGGCCTCTACCACCATTCAATAAATATTAAAAAAATTCATTTTAAATAAACATGTTTTTATATTTAAAAATATGATTTTTATATATTATTATTTATATTTATTATGTTTATATTATTTTGTTCATAAATAGGTAATTAATTATTTAATGTAAAAAATTTAATATTTTAAACAATAAACATTGTGACATGTAAAATAAAATTTACATTTTATAATTATAATTCTATTTTTTTAAATTTTGTTTTATATGTTGATTCATTTTGTCAAATATCTCATAGATTGTAAATATATTTTATATGTGACATAATATCAAAATGAATATCATTAAACATTATAATTTTTGTTATTTCTGACATTGATATTATATAACCTAAAAAATATAATTATAATCTAAATGATATTTGATAGGCTTACTAAACATATGAAAAATAATTCAAAACTAGATGAATTTCTTAAATAAATTTGTGTAGAGTAATTTTAGTAGAAAAAATAAATTTTCAATACTATTTCAACTGTATTTATAACGATTTTTCATATTCCTTTCATTTTTAATTGTTTATAATTTTTAATAAATTCTTTTTATTAAAAGAAATTGATTCCTAGGATATGTTATATGTTTTATTTAGATTATTTATATTGTTTATATTTTAAAAGATTTTAAATCTGTGTACTTGAAATTGAATAATCATTCCTATGTTCCAAGTTGGAGAGTATTAAATATTATAAAATATAAACTCTAACTAAAATATAAATTAAATTTTAAATAGTGGAAAATCAGGTAAAAAGGAATGATATTTAAATTAATTTAACCATTTTAATAGATATGAAACATATTCATGAAAGAGTATAATCACTCTCTATGGTGAATTCCTATACCACATGGTGGTTTGAAAATGGGACACACATAACGAGATCACCGACCTCTGTGCTAGAGTATATTATCAAGACAATGAGAGGGATGATCGTTATGGAGAAGAACGTCAGCTATAGAAGGCACTGTATGTGTCTCGGAGGGATGAGGTGTCAAGTGGATGCAATTATGTGCATCTGATCCTTTTCCCACAAGGCACGTATAAGTACCATCCATCATCACACATTGGACTATATTTCCTATGAATGATCTAGTATTAATTATACAGGCATGTGAAAGGATCCCTGATAGAGGTTTGGAAGCTCTTCACATTCAGAAAACTATGTATATCTTTCCAATATATATGGATCTCGTGAATATTGATTTACATACATCAGTTAGCTGATGATGGACTACTGGTGGGTCAACCTATCCATGTGGAATAGGTGGCGCCTCACTTTAGGCACAACATGATCGACATAATTGTCATCATTTCTCTATAGCTTCTGTGGATATTGGAGGAGTTTCTTGAGTTGTAAGCTACACCCACTAGGTAGGAAAATTATCTCCTTGGGGTGGATGATAGAATATACTATCGTGAATGACATGGTAAGCAGGTATCATACCATGCACCGCTGCATAAATCGTTGTCGGGCTACAAGCCTCCTTCTGCATTGTGTCAACCATGTGTATAATATAATATATAATATTATGATTCAATGTTATTAAAAGTGAATTAAAAAATAGTACAATAAATAATATAATGGATATTAATTTTCTAACCATATCCTAATCCCCTCTTCCCTGTCGAGTAAGATATGGTATAGACTCCATATTATACAATGGCCCATACATGACCTTTTTTTATAGATTGAATTTTATCGTACATAAAAACTATATATAATGTGATTATAATATTCTTCAAAGGTCAAGATACACAAAAATTCATCATTTCCAGTCGATATCCTACATCCCTGTTGTGTTCACCAACTTGGACTCTTGTAATTGTCCCCGTGGGAATGGAATTCAATGAACACAACCAAACTGCCACATAAATCAATGAGCTTAGTACCAATCAATAATAATAAATTGAATGAGATGTAATACAACCATATAAAATTAAGTCTATTATTTATTTATATAGGAATCTAGTCCAATAAATCCCATTACAACATCCATGAAATCTAAAATGACATGCGCTATTTTTCAAAACAAATTATTACTGAAATCAAAAAATGAGGATATTATGAAATATTTTGGTCAATGAAATATTTTATATACATACGTATTTGGGTATGAGACTATCCAACAGGAGATGGTATGCACCTAAATAGTGTTTCATAGTGCCGATGAAGTGTTTTTCTTGACTCCACCTATGAAATAAGACATCAAAAATGATATATAATATGTAATTAAATTATATAAATCCTACTAGAATAAGAAACCAATTTAGATGAATGTTCATACCATCATCAAAAAAGAGTTTCACAATCCAATATATAGGTAGCTACTAACAAAAAAGAACATGAAAGAGTGGGGGGGATGTCCTCCAATTACCATATCTAATGAAAGATGTCACATCGCCCAATAACTGTGTGGTATGAGAATCATTTCATTCATAATTCTCTATAATTTTAATTAATGCAAGAAAATGAAACTCTGTATGTACCAGTATGACAAGAATCCTCCAGTAGCCCTATATACATCAAGTGAACATGAATACATGAGTGATTAGTGAATAGTTCCCCTCTAATTATCATTAAGATATAGTCATGGGAATGAAACTGACAGTCTACTCATTAGTGTTATTTGGTAATTTTGTAAAGTGAATCTAAAGACACAAAATATATATCGACCAACCGTCTTAAGAATCATGATTATCCAAAATTTTCATGCCACATAATCTTTGTGAAAGCTCATGCAATTTTTCATGGGTTGGTCTAATAACTGCATCTATTTGGATAAGAAGACAAACCAAGACTAAAACATCCTAAAGGGTTATTCTTATCTACCCCTCGAGTAGGTGGAATGTGTGTATCAATGGTCTACACCTCTATAAGAGGTTAGAATGTATGTGATGACCAAAAAATGTTAATATAAATACAAAAATTCCTTGGAATCAAACACAACATAGGTACAATACGATGTAAGTTGGAGTATAATGTGATGATGATGGTGTGATCAACACACCCTAATTGGTGGAACCTATTGACCCTTTAAAATGTCATGAGACTCATGTATATCCATCATATTGAGTAGTACAGTATCTCCCATCTATATGTCAAAAATATAAATATGACTTCAGAGTATAATAAAAATATAATGTTATGGTCAACTGAATCTTATGACGGGTATAATGTAATACATGTCTTGTTAATTCGAATTGTTTTATAGAGTTCTTTTACCATAAGAAAAGGGAATGTATCCATGTTTCTCAAAGAATTTTTCAAAAGTCGTTTTAGATATGTTTTTACTTAAGAAATGGTGTTTGTAAGATATTCTTATATATATATTATTTATTCTGTATATATAATTTAATTAGAAAATGTTTTTCTTTTAATTTATTTATGATTTCTCACGTGATGGAATATTTCATGGTTATTTTATTACATGATTTCCTTATTGGTTTTCTATAGAAACTTTGATAATTATTTCATGTCACGTTGAATGTTCTTTTCATATAACTTTTAATGGGAATATGATATGATGATAGTTATTTTATTGTAAAATTATTCAAAAGTTTTGGAAAATTCGGAAAAATTATGGATCTTATATTAAAACCATATAATTAACAATATAATAAAATTACATTGGAAAAAATAAATTATTGTGGATGATAGTGTGAACTCGGTCCAGTAATTTTAGGAGAATCGATTGCATTTATGATCGTCTGGATGACTTATGCTACATCTCAAACAATTACGTTGTTCTCCATGTGAGTCTATAATTTTTTTCATCCAACGGGACTTCGGTATCCCTTGTTGACACAACCTATTGATGTTATGTATCAATATGGGCAGGACTTCATGAATAAGAAAATATCAGAACTCCCTAATAGGATTCCATAGTGAAACATAATAGTTATCAATGGTGTCCAGCTAGTACACTGGATTTTCATTTTCTATCCATGATATGTTTATAGACAAACAAGTTTTGATGGTGTGTGAGAATGTATACAATGAATTTTGGTAGATTCCACATTTATATTGCCTAGATACATGTAATACCACCATTATTTCATCGAAGATACATGTGAGTTGGTCCAAACACTCTTGAATAAAAAAATTAGAGACTTCCTAGTGAAAAATGAAAACTCGATAACCAAAATTTTCTTCAATTTTCATTTAAATATTTTTTTAATCTTTGTTTTGTACCATATCCCTTGGTTAATCTCATATAAAGCTAGTTTTTTTATCAATTAAATACTTCACACAATGATAAAATGTATCACAGATTAGTGATGTTATAGGAATCTTGGAAATACCATTTAAGTCACCATTGATGCACTCCACGATGTTTGTCGTCATGTATTGATATATCTTCAACCAGTCATATGTTGATGCCCATTTTATTTTTGTAATTTTGCTCATATAATCAAACACATCATCATTAGCCATGAAGATCAATTTTAAACGGTGTTCAAACATTCGTTGATCCAACATATATTATAGAAAATGTGATATTATTTCATGGAAAATAATTTTATGTTTATGTTGAAGTGGTAAAAAATATAAAACATATTCCATACAGAGCTTTATGATTTCCATATTTATAGGTTTATTATGTAATGTTTTCACACATTGAAAGAAATGTGTCTTATGGAGTATCAATGATGGGATTTTGGGTGTCCTTATATATTAGGATCCACATTGATTACTTCATTGCTCCACTAGTGATGATCGGATATCAAATAGAAATTAATAATATAGTTGAAATTGTTCTGGATACATTCCAAAAACCAACTCCATGATTTGTAGTTTTCATGATCCATAATGGAAAATGAATGTGGAAGAGTTTAAAGGTGTCCATATTGGGTTTCAATAATCAATAACACTCCCTTATATTTTTGATATAGAAATGTTCCATCAATCTATATGATCTTTTTCCAGTAACCAAAAGGAGAAATACAAAAAAGGAATATCCAAAAAAACAATAAAATTTAACATGAAATAGATCATTCTAGTTAACCTGGGACACATGTTCAATATTATGATTATGGAACTTATATTAGTCATTGTGTCTTAGTATGGCTAAAAATTATGGAAAACCCCAATGAAAATCATCCCAATCACCATATACCTTTACAATTTCCTTCTTCATTGTTATCCATGCCTTATTATATAAAATATTATATTCCATATATTTTTTTATCCTCTATTTTACACGGGATTAAATAATATATTGGCATGTCCTAATCATCTTTATTTTTATAGGTGACTCAAAGAAATCCTCTAATGAGGTACGATATTTCATCAGGTTTGTATTAACACAAGTATGAGTTGCATCCATATTAGAAATTCTACACCCTTTAAATGAAATGTTTTTAATCACCCTCAAGAGAAATATATAAGAACATGCATATTTATCAGGCTATATAAAATCTTTTAATGATCATATTCCTCATCTAAAAATTTTCATTTCCTATATATATGAAATCATTTTAGAATATTATTAAATTCATATTTACTTGGAAAATACCCTGAAACATATAATGTTATTACAACATAACTAAAACTATATACTATAACTCTATGAAACTAGATTTTAGGTGAGAGAAAAATGTAGTAGAATTTAGGAAAACATGCCATTTATACCAACCAAGAATAAATGTGTGTAGGATAATTTATTGTGTGTTGATGATTCTATATAACTATTACATTTATAGAAACTTCCTCCCCATATTTTGTTGCTCCACCTTCAGCAGCACTACTATCTCATTCTATTCTATCATTAATAGAACTCTAACCGGAAGTCAGTTATATATGTATATATAGTTGATAATCTAGTATTTCCTCTTCCTCCTAAAAGGTAGGTGCCTCACTTTATTGGGATATATCTGCTTCAACAAATCTTGTATGTATACATATTTGTACAATTGGATGGTGTTCTCATTTAGTTGAAACCTCAAAATATTACACAATCATGGAACCTTATGATTGTTGTGGAAATTAATTTTTTTAGACACACTGACCATCAACAATTAATGGGAAATATTGATTCCATAGTGTCGTTGGAAATTGGAAATGTCTATAGATAATAGAATTTATCTCTTAATAATGTACTAGATTTTGTAAAGCATAAATTATATCTTGAATTTCACTTTGGGTTACCAAATCAGATGTCCTAACAATTGTTGTTGGGTTTGTACTAAAATAAGTTACTTGATCTATTTGAATAACATCCCCATATAATTAAAAATATGAAATCTTGATTCTCTATGTCAAAAAGAAATTTGATCAATATTTTGATAGATTAAATAATATTGGCAATGAGATTTTACCATATAATATTGATGAAAAAGAAAATTTATAATGTCTTTTTATGTCATAAAATATGATACTAATGTTTCATTATATAAATTCCTATTATAAAATAAGTCATGTAGTGTTTTGGAATCCAACATAAAGTGAAGAGAAAACATCAATTCAGTTTATTTACCCATGAAAAAATGAATATTATTATCATAAAAAGCGAAATGGAAAAGAATAAACACATTAAGTATTGCATGAATTATTTACAACATGATCTAATTACCTTATCATTTATTCCAAAAAAATATCGTATTGATGAGACGATCCTGACATCAGAAGGTATGTAAAATATAAAAAATTATCAATTGGTGGCATAATAACTACATCGAAATAGATCTAAATAATTTTTGAAATTTTAAAATCTTTTAGACTTTTAATGAAATCATCACCATATGAAGAGTTATGTCCTTAGAAGGTTGGAATTTTTTTAAATTAAATTTTGGTGTACATCTCTATGGAATATTTCAATAAGCAACCGCATAAATATATGATATATTTTCCTTCACTCCTGAATTTAGACTCATATCATTCAAAATATATTATAGTTAAAATTTTCATGGTATTTATTGTCTGTTGAAAAGTATTCACGTGTTGTTTAATAAATTTTTTCATATCCATTTCACATGATATTATCATAATTTTCATATTATCAAGGATAAATAAACTGATTTTATGTTTTTTCAACTATTTGACATTGGTTTCCAAAACACTCTGCAAATAATAATTAAAATTAGGGTTGACCATATTATCATTTTGATTATAAAATTTTCTAATTTGTCCGTATATCCTAAAATATGATACTAATGATTCATAGTACAATTTTTATCCATTAAAATGGTATTTGAGTAGTTTATAAATAAAATATGATTCATCCAAAGAATATCGATCAGGTGGGTCAATCCAGGTCACTAGAAAGGCCCATTTTCATGCACCAGTTCCTGATCGAGTCAAACTCAATACAGTGTTTTTGGGTTTTATCTTAGGTATATATGTTTTGGGTCCACATCTACATGTAATATCCAGACATGGATTTTATTTATTTTATATGAATGTAATCAATATGCTACCGAAATTTAAGAATGTTTTCTATATACTAAAAGATAAAAATAATGTTTTAGGTCCATTTTTGACATTCCTATATGATTGTTAAATGGATTATAAATATAATTTCATTCATTTAAAATAGATCCATCCACATTAAAAACCAGTCACACAATAAGGGATTAATCATCTGAATCATGGGAGTAAAAATTAATTTGTGCATTTAGGCCACATTATCGTTCAATTTTTATTTTTTCATCCGTTTCATATTTTATTTTAAATCAAAGTTATTCATTCATTAATCATTAATTAATAATTTCTTAGCCATTAGTTAATCATTGGTTAATAATTGTTTAATCATTGTTTAATTGTTTCCATAATAATTAGTTAATCATTTCTTAATAATTAATTTTCTCGAGAACCACCCCCATAGTTATATTACTTTTTCATTTTTCAATTTTAATTGGTGATAATGTGGTCCTTATAATAGATAAGACCAAATCTATATTGAACATAGCCTTTTACACATATTATGATATCATTTTACGCATAATTACACATCAAATACAATGAAAGAATAAAAAATTCTTTTTTATATGGAAGTCTAGGTACATAATTAGAAAACATAAAATAAGAACAAAACATATTATATTAATATTCATAATGAGATCTTTAATTACTTTTGAATTCGACATCTAAATAAGATATCTTTTGGAAAGAATAGACTAGAGGGTTAGATAAAAAAGATGAGTTAGTGAAAACAAGTTATGGATGTTAAAGACTGAATCAAATGTTATAACATAATAAAATAAAAGGAATGTATCATTAATATTAATATTTAGTAATAATATATAGAACATGGAATCATATGATCATTCAAATAATGAAATTTGGAAGCATTTAACATGACATAAAAATGAGTTAAGGATAACTACCAAATCCATGTCAAAAGGAGTACAAGGTCCCATAATGAATTTGGATTACTCCTTAATCACATACATAAACACTCATGAGACTAAAACATTTCAAAATACATTTATGAACTATTTGGGTGAAACAATCTTTACATGTACATGCAATTGGGCACCACATAAGGAAATAAAATAGAATGGATAAATTTAATGGTTTCCCATATAATGAAATGGTATTTATAAAAATATCACAAGTCAAATCAAAAGGGTATATTCTCACATTCTTATCATAGGGTGTGAAAAAATATATTTTTCATAATTAAGTAGTAATGATAACTAACATCATCACATTCGAGGAGAATCCGAAATATGTACCTAATTAATCTAATTCACATAAAATACTTATTTATTGTTTTATTTATTTATTATATGAAAACTAGTGGATTTGACAAAAAAAATAATTGGTATTATTAATACAAAAATATAGTTTTAGTATGTGATTAGAAAATAAATAATGAGGACTTTTTTGTTTGGATTATGGGTTAAATCATTATTCTTATTGGTGTTTGACATCAGTTTGATAACATAATTATGATATATAATTTATAAATTACAATTATATTATTTAGATGTCTTAAATTTTAAATTCATTTAGAAATATAAATTACACTTCATCTGGTAATCTTGGTTGATGAGTTTGAGTTTAATTTCATGGTGGGAAATCTGTATGCTCATTTACATCACTGATTCCCACAAAAATGAAATAAAACATATGATTTTAATTATATAATGAATGGAATGCACCACCCACCTCCCTTGGGGAATGAATTTTGCGATATCCTTATTTTTAAGGGTAATAGGTCATTGATAAATTGAAGAATACAAGAATAATATTAAAATAAATGTATAGAGATAAAAAAACAGAACATTTTATGAATAGTATGAGAAAACTAAACACACAAAATAACAAAATAAAAGATATAAAGAAGAAAAGAAGAATAAAATTAGAAGAAAAGTGAATACATATGGATGTGTATAAACTCTTAAAAAATTATGCATTAATTAATTGAAAGGAAACTAAAAAAATTATAGAAACAAGAATCTAATATAGAATAAAAATAAAAGAATGAAAAAATTGTGTTTTAAAATCCTTAGAATACGATGGAATGTCCCCCAACATTGGATAAACCCCTCTAAGTATGTAACAACGTAATTTATTTATAGGAAAATGATGCATAAGTCATATATTATTGAGACTATCCCACATACAAGGGGTCTATTTTATTCTTTTCCAGAAATCAGTCAATAATACAAAGTCTATTTTATTTGGAGAATGTTAGAAGATATCTGGTGTTTAAATTAATGGAACGTAGACCTGAGAAACCGAATCTATTCATATATGGAGGGATTTGGTAGCATGGTATGTAAAATTTGGTGGCGAGAAGTAGAATCTGAGTATCCACTTTCAACTATCATCTGAATTGTTCATATTATCCTTGAAATAGTCCTAATGAAGTTTAGCCAAGGTGCGTGATGTTATCAGAAGTGTCGGGGGGCCTTCATAGTGGCAAGTGTTTGAAATTGATCTTAAAATTGTTCTTCCATGTTTGTTCACAATTAGAAGCAGTGGTGGCTGATGAAATAACTTGGTGGATCTATGGTGAAATAGGTTGGGAATGGGATTCCTAGGGAAGAGAGGGGGTTTTTTAAATAAAGATTAGTAACTAAAAACCATGTCTCATGTCAAAATTCTACATAGTGGAGTTGAGAGTTTATAGAACAAGGCATGGGACAACCATTAAAATAACCTAATGAAGGGTTGGCCTGACACAAACACACTCACACACCCATATAGTCTAGGGCACACTAACTACCCCACATAGGCCTATGATCCCACTATGCTCCATCTTCAGCTTTCTGTCTCACACTCCAGATTGTGGGATATTACCATTCTATACCTAGCTAGTCAACCCCTTATGCTATACTTATGTCCTCATGGCTAGATTTCACAAACTATCCATCCTTATCCTAATTTCTTTTAAACATTTGAAACATATAGTAACATATTAAATATCTAATTAAAGTTCTAATAAAAATTATTATTTCAAATATAACATTAAAACCCACATTCTAAACTATTTTATATATTATGTTCTGATAACCCACATTATCCTAAAACATTTCATTTCATAGGATTACACATTGAAAAACTTTTAAGATCATTAAATTATGTATAAAAATATGCATGAAATCTAAGTTTTTCAAATTCATCAACACTTAAAACTATGCTTCTACATAAGCATAAAATATCAACATTCAAAATCATTATTCACCAATGTTAACATTATTAAAACCTAAATGTATTAAAATAAAAAAAATTAAAATTTAAAATCAAATTTTAAAAAATCCTCAAAAAATATATATTTAATTTCATGAATTTCAAATAAGAAATCATCTAAAGTGTTTTACATTTTTCCATAAATTTTTTTTGATCATCTATTCTCCATTATTAAATTTTCATGATTAATTGCCATTAAATATACCATATTATTATCTACCACACCATCGAAAATTTCCACTTATCATTCATACTACAATTAAATTAGATTTATTATCATATTTTGAGAACATGATCCTTATACATATGCATAAAAATGAACTTCATTAACAAATTTTTAATGACTATTTGAACATAAACTCATAAGGACATTTCATTAAGGGTAAAATTACTATGAGGATTAAGGTTGGTAAGAATTTATGATTGAAAATTAAGGTTAAAAGAGAAGGATTATCTTTTATATAATTGTGCATGATATCAAAAGTAAAATCTCAATAAAATTATACCCTTCAATGTAGTAACTCCCATTTCCCAAGTTCAAAGTGAGTTCATGATCAAAATAAACCATGATGAATTATTTTTTCCCCTACTTTAATTCTTCACTCTATTTATACATATGGGTTTTAATGAAATTTTTATCATTTTTTATATTTTGTGTGTTATTCATTGAATTATTCACATATCCACCACCTAACCATATACAATTAAAATCATATGTCCATCAGTGGTTATTTTTTATTCTTTTACACAACATAAAATATATTTTTTGTCTTTTTCAAGAAGCAAAAAAAATAAATTACATTGAATAAAGAAATAACCATTCTCAACATCCACACCTATCACCCCCACACAATTTTCTACAAAATAAGTTTCTTCCCATTTAACATGACATTCCAAACCTATACACAAAAATTATAAATTACACTAAAAAAATACTAAGATCGTGGTAGGAATAGATAAAAGTGGATTTAAATGTAGATTATTCCTAAAACGGTAACTCATGTTCTCATTAGGATAATTAAGGATTAATGTACTAGAGGTCACAAGTATAATGGATTTTCAAAATATGAAACAATCCTTTTAAGATGTTTTTTTATAGTATCAACTTTGAAAATTTTATATCAAAGTTATATATGATGGCATGCCCCAAGATCACTCAAGAAATAAGATGTAGATAAAATATGAAGTAAATGGTCTAGAAATTCTATCAAGACTATAAATATGATACTGGAAAGTCACATAATGAATGAATAATAAAAAAATCACATGGATTTTAAAATTGAACGAGTAGAATATGGTTGTGAAATATCATTTACATAAACCCAATAATTCTATTAAATTATTCATTTTCATTTTAATATATATACTTAACTTTAATACTTCAATTATCAATTTTAGTTATTCAATTTCATTTACATTTGTATCTAATGTGTGGCATCATATGAGTCCTATGAAAATCATGTTTCCATGATTCATTAAGATAATGATAAAATAGAATATGGGTTTGAAATTTTATTGTTTATTACTCAAAATAGGTTGTTGGAAAAAATTATGGTGGTTGAACATAAATAATGTAATGATGATGTACTTGTTATCATAAAGCTTCAATCCTGTAATTAAATTATTTGGTGGATTCCATGTTCAATCATGTTCCTACAAAATTCAATTAGTCAATTACGAATAAGGATCATGTCATTAATGATCCAAATGACATATGTATTAGGTATTTATGCTTAACTAATTCATATGAATGAGATTTAATGTAATATAAATCAAGTAAATGGATAAGTGTTCGTATGATCCCCCCAAGTGGGACCTAAAATATTACAGCCTCTAGAGGGTTGCACAAGATGTTATCTATAATGAGTTGGTTTTTATAGATTATTGGTATTTAACAAGCACATGGGGATCTTTTGAGTTTCTACTTTTTCCCATTTAGTTATGAGGGATGATCCATTGAAATAATATACCAAATCCACACCTTTTACAATTATGTACAACTTTCATTATGATGTTTGTGATGTATGAATCAACCCTTTCCTTTTTTCTTATATATGAAATATCATCATGATTTTATAGTGATGGTTCATTATGTATTTTAGGCATTGAACAATAAAAGGGAAAGTTAGAAGGTATTCTCAAATGATCAAAATTACAATTTAAATAAAAAATATTATTCCTCTCATAATGGGATGCCTACGTCTAGATTTATAGGGTACATCTAGCATGGTCTTTTTCATTGGATTCCTCATATACATGTTCATTGAAATCCGGGAGGTCGATGGGTTCCTTAGATGGTTCATGATTAGGTTCAATATATTGTTCTATGGAAATGAAATGATTTTCAAAATCTATCAATTCAATGTAGTGATAAATAATAGTCAATTTAGATAGAAAATTTGAATGAAATAGAGTTTCATAAAAGATCACCTCCCAATATTATTCCCTCTTCCATCTCTACATCAGTGGTGTGTTTATATTGTCTTCAGTTTTTAGTATAAGGAGGTACATTGTTGGGATCTTCCGTAGATTCTTAAAATTCCATAAAAAGTGTGGATTCCTCCACTTAAATGTATAGAAAAAAGTAAAGTGGTGTTGTATCTTCTACAATATAAGGAATGGGTAGATAATGATAAACCTCATACTTGTTCTAGTTGTTTTCTAGTCCTACTGTTCTCCCACATGTATCTCAACATCTATGTGCTCCTCCTCATTAATAAAATATTTTTCATTATGTTATTATTGCATCTGAATCCTAAAATGGTATATTTTTTTATGGTATTTGAGTTTGTTATCAATACCCTAGATAACTTTAGAAAAATTTGGAAACATCAGAGGCAGATCCTCTTTGGACTTCAGTATTCGATAATCAACATTGACTTGATCAATAATCTAAGCCAATTATTAAAATGATAGTTCAGTGTCATGAAAACTCATCATATTCATGGTCAAGTCTTTGAGTTCATCAAGACTTTACAGGAGATCCATTTCAGCATTTTGTATCACCTTTTTTGGATCTTTCACTCCAGAGTAATTGTTCCAAGTATTGAAAAATATAACTTTGAAGAAATCATGGTAAATGAATATTATTATTATTTCTTGAATAACAAATAATAATTAACTAAATTGTGAAAATATAATTATATAAGGAAAAAATCATTTTCTCCCTTACAACAAATCCAATATTGACATATGACTCACACAGGGAAAAATAGAATTTGGATCCTAATGTTGTACTCACACAGGGAAAAATAGAATTTAGATCACACCCTGCCCATGGCTTTGGTGGTGTGTAGAGCTATATTTTCTTCTAGTGAATGGAATGGAATGGCACTATAGTGAGGTGGCAAGGGTAGCGTCAGCTAGGATGGGTAGCTGGTGGTGACATGGTTGGAGTCTGTCCATTCCATCATTGAATTAGCTGTTGGTTTTGAGTCTTTCAGTAAAAATTTTCTTTTAGTGTTTTTAGCTATCGTTTCAGTTGTTTTGTTTCTGCTGTATTATTACAGTTATGGCATATATATTTCATAAATAATCTATTTTTCTTAATTTCTATATATATATATATATATATATATATGTTTTTTGGATGTTAATGCTGGGAAAAATCATTCCCTCAGTTTGGTCATGTGATGAATGGGTGGTGGTTCCAGCCATTGGGGATCATTAACTCCCATTGGGTATGTGTTGAATTGGGTTGGGTGATGGGTTTTAGGGAAACTCGGGTCAGTTCATTACATATTTTTTCTCTCATCATTATACATGAAAACAAATCAATGTTGAGAACCATATAACATTGGGTTTTCTTTAGGTATATATAATGTTGACTTGGAAGTGGGATGATATCTCTATGAACAATGTCGTTGGGTTTCCATATACATAGAAAAAAATAATGTGATAAGGGTTGTGACCGATACGCAGTCCAAATCAAAACCCTTTATACCTAATCATGGTGAACCGATGTTAAAGAGATATAAAATATCTATGGGATTTTTTTTATTTTCATGGATTTCCATATGATATAGTATTGGAAATGGATTTTTGGTCCACATATAGTTTTTTGAGAGGCCTTCATGAGGAACTGAGAAATTAGTTCTATTTGAGAATGGCATATCTTCGACAGTCGGTTGTATAGAAATGAAGAGTTATATAGATTCATGAGTGGATGTTCCATGACTTGGTTCCCAAATTTTATGTGTCTTATGATAACCATTAAGGGATAGTTGAGTTTTCTTTTGACAATAGTTACAAGACCACACTCAGAATGGAATATTTTGAGGGATTGTATGGTCAGCCATGAATATCCACATTTTGTTTGTCATAGATCGATAAATGTTCCTTAGTTTGACTAAGACTGGTTCAATAGACAAAAAAAGACATAGTTGTTTAGTTATATAATATTAATAGAACATAGCCCATATAAATATAATGCTAATGGTTACTGTAGAATGTCTGAATTATTAGTTAGTGAACATGTGTTCATGAATGTTTCACCTTAGTTGGGTCATCAGTTCTTTAGATACATGGGATACATGCACCACATTTTTTCGAATCCTTTTAGGGTTTTGTGTATGTGGGGAATGTTTATCATAATTTATAGCTTCCACTATAGCTCACATTGGTACATAACATCTTCCTTGTATCTCCCATATGATTTAAAAGTTACTCATAATCCAATAATTACAGTTGATTTTGAAACTAATGTACATAATGGGATAATGATAAGTTTACTTCCAGTGCAATGGTAGTACGTTTCCAATACTCATGATACATGGGAGAGGGAGGCACTTATGGGAGAGTAGTGTCCCCATCTTTTTAACATATACGAGTCTTAACAGACTTTCTTAGGACATACCGTTTCTATGGTCGTGAAATTATAACATCCTTTTACTATTTTTTGGTACACTTAAAACCCTATTGTTAACATGATGTGGTTTTGTTTAATTTAGGGGTTCTTTGGGTGATATTATGGAAAATATTAAGGACTTAGAGATGGGATTGGTTGGTGCATGCTCTTCCTAAACTATTCTCCATACTAGTGAAAACTATAAAAACCCATGAAGTGGGGTTTCCATGGTTACCATAGGGCTTCAAAAACTAATTTCCCAATAAGATAAATCCATGAAAACCCTTTATTATGGGAACACAACTAGAATCATGGGTTTTCAAATAGTGTGTCTATACCCAGGAGACTGTGCGTGGGGGTTTTTTTTAATCTAAAAATTCATTAAACATTCCTAAACCCTCATTATTAACCCTCAATCAACCCTAAATAACCCTATAATGTTATCCAAGGTTGAGAGGTCTCTATATTTCCAATTTTTTCTTATAAAAATAACATCCATGTTATATGAATGTTAGGTGATCATTTTTAGGTTCATTCCCAGTATGTTCTCTCTTCTATTTCTCTATATCACACTATCGTATTCCCCCAATTTGAGGTTTATTACATATCTATGTTGTTTAAGAATATAATAATCATTGATTTAGATCTTGGATCTATGTTTGGTTATCTAATCTCCTTTGCTGATGTTCTTTAATTTAGTATCACATTGCAGGTGTTGTGTTTCTTGATCCCATAGTCCCGAAGTATGTGGTTACATTTGTGATTGGCCAACAGATTTACCCTAAAATTTCATTATTTAAATTTAATTTCTTGTTTTAAATTTAATTAATTTAAATTGGTTTTTTAAAAACCCAATTCCATTTAATTAAGCCATTGAATACAATTTTTCATGAAATTTGTAAATACCGAATTACATTGAATTTGGGTGAGATGTGTATTTGATGAAAAATTGTGGAAATTGAAATTATGGATTTAAAATTGTGAAATTCATTTCTGAAATTGATTTTTGAAATTGAAATAAAATTTTATTTCATAAAAATTGTTTAAATTTTTTCATAGAAACTGAAATCTTTTATCGAGAAAAGGTTTGATTAATGTTTATGAACATACAATCCTAGTTATTTAGTGTGTTGTTAGGGACCAAAACCCATGTTTAGAAATATTCACAAAACTGATTGATTTTTAAAAACTCTCATATAAAAAAATAGGCAGATATTATCCGTAGTGGGATGATGGTTAGTCTTATTTGTCCAATGTCAGACTGACAAGGGTTAAAATTTCAATTTTCATTATATAAGTGTTTTTGGATCCAATAACCTATAATTATCTTAGATATTTTAAGATAAAATGTTTCTCTTTGTTAATGTTTTGGTATATAAAATATTTTAAACATGCCTTATAAATTAATATAAATTGTTTTACATAAAATGTTCATTGATCTATTTTTTATTTTTTTTGCATATTTTGAAATGAAAATCATTATTTTTATTTAAATATGATATTTAAATAACATGTCTCTTTATTTAAAAATCAAAATCTTTTTTAGTTATGTATTATTGGAATATTATATCTGAATTCTCAGTGAGACGAAACTGGGCGTTTTTCTCACACACTAACTACTTCTTTGATAATTTATTTGACATCCCACTTACATGTTTGATCAAGGGAATGACACCACTAAGATGTGGTAGTTTATTATTATCTTTGTTATTAGATATTTGTGTCTGTTGGGACATAAGTTTTTTACCTTATTTTCTTTTATTTTGTTGTTTTACATTGGGTTTCTAAACATGTTACACATCTTATATAGTTACCCCTATAAAGTTAATCATATATAAATATAGACATGTAAATATTTCTTCCATTACATTGTTGAAATTTCATTCCCACTTTCATATTTATTGATTTTAGGTGCTGGTCACTAACCTTTGATCATTTATATTTCCCTTCATGTTATGTTAGGACTGGCTTGGTTGTCAGGTTATTAGGGTATCTAGGATGGTTCATAATAGATTAAACATCAAAATATGATCAATATAAATTAGATAATTAATAAAATTTTATCAAAATGGGTAAAAATAATATATGAGACAAGTCAAACTCAAGGTGATTGATATTATAGCTAAAACCCAACTTTAAATAATTTTTTGATTATTTGTTTTTATCAATATATTCATTCTCTATCAAAATTTTTAAAACGAATTTTATTAATGAATTTATGTAGATATTAATTAATTATAATGTACAATTTATTAATTCATTCAACAGTTTGGAAAAGGAATTTTTTTAAATATATTATATGGAATGTTTGGAAAAATCGATAAATGTATTTTCAATTTTAACATATATGACATCCGTTGTTTTTTCCATCACTTCATCCAGTGTTTGATGATTGATATCCCTTATAAGATTTCATTATCTATTCAATGAAATCCCTTCCATCATTTTTATGGGTATTTTCAGGATGGATTTAATATTGGTTGGATATTTAAATATAGAAAAATGTATTTCTTATGGGTGTAACGAATAATTTTATGAGTAAGATGATGGAAAAAAATTCTTTCCTATTTCATTATTATTTTAATGTTATTTGGATCTTTTTATGGTGATGCTGATCTTGATATAGATCATGATGATGGGTTAATAGAATATATATCATGATGATGGTTGTGCCTGAAATAGGTCTCTAATATATTGGGTAATGATATGAAGTCAACCTATTAGATGTTTAATCTAAATGAATATTGAAATTTATCAGGTATGTCATTAATTTTTTAAATTTTAATTGAAGAGTTTTAAAAAATATTTCCCAAGATACATAAATTATTGATAAATTTTAAATATTTTTTTGTGTAAATATTATTATTTCACATAGTAATAAAATTATATTATGTTTAATGGAATGAATATGATAATTCATAATGGGTCAATGTATAAATTTCTGAAAAATATTCCTTTAGTTTTTAATAATTATTATTAAAACATGATGTGTTTTATTTTTCATTTACTATCTCTTATGATATTTTTTATGAAAGTTTTCACGTAGTGATGTTTACTTATTGGGTAAGAAAATGTTTTTTTATATAAGTTTATATTTCAAAGTGGGAGATTTTTTAATCATTATTACTGGAATTCGATGTTTAATTTTTTATTCTTATATGCCTCTTAATGATATTTTCATTGATGATACACAATTTTAAATTTTATTTAATATTGTTTTATAGATGAATAGGGACAAGGGTGAGGTCTAGATGAAAATTAACATGATATTCACTGAAATAAATCAAGTTATATCTTAAAAGTTGTGTAATGATGGAAATTGTAGCATGAGTGGATGAACCAAAATTATGATGTTATATTTATTAATATAACATTAATGATCTAATTAACTTAAATTATAATCTTAAAAGGACTTTTGGAATGAAAAAAAATGTATCATTTTTTAAAGATAAAGTTCTCGGATGCTTGGAGGTATGTTCTATATGGCTGGAATGATTAAAAACCAAAATATAATTTTAGTGGTTAGGATAATGCATGTGAATACTATTTATAGATTTTAATTTTTGGATATAATGATATGAATTTTTATTACTTCCATGTTTCTTTATCTAAAATATGTCTCTTTAGAATGGTTTTCTATAGAGGACATAGAGTAGAAAAAGCAAAATACAGCAAGATTGAGATATCATTCGAAACCAGCTACCTAGAATTGTTGGAAATGAAATTAACTATTTGATTCACTATAATTAATCATTTAACAGAATATATATATATTTTTGGAAGCCTTTCATGAGAGAAATTATATCTACCACAAAGAAATATTTCAATAGGGGTGTAATTTACATGAGAGAACACCCAAACATTCAGTGGATATTCATAACCATTAGTTACTGAGGGATGGTTTAAATCCTTGGGAAATATATTTTATGTCATTTGTTATTCATAGAATCAAATGTGACACCTTATATTTACCATTTTGATGGTGAAGCTGATATTTTCTATTCAATAGCTATGCATACTAGAGTCATAGAAGAGTCTGCGAGCATAGAATGGTATATTTTAAACAATGTTTTTCTTTTGTGCTATTTTAATAACGTAGTTCAACATATGTTAAAAAATAAATTAATGTAATTGAGTTATATTAGATAGATTCAATGGACAAATATGAGGTAAAATTCCCCCTCTCGGGAATGTATTAACCAAATAGTATCTAACATCTTGATAGAAATACTATTAATTTTTATCCAGGATTAAAGACATGATACTGAAGATATATAGAAAATAGTTAATAATAATCTAATTAGAAACATTTTAATTGATTCAATAAGGCGGAAATGGATTTTTATAATTTCTAGGTTATTTGAATAAAAAGTAGAAACAAATTTCATGGTTGGTGAAAATTTAGAAAAATTCATTTAACAAAACATAAAGTTTGAAAATTGAGTTTCCTACTTGTGATAGTTGTGGTAAAATATCCATGGGTAATTTATTTGGATATCCTGTAACTGATTTTAATGATTAAATTTGGGGAATATGAAATATTATTTGAATTAAATGATCCTTTCTAGAAGTATGAAAAAAAAATTAAAAACAAGTTGCAGGGTGTTCTAAATGTAATGAGCTAAGTAATTTAGTGCATTTATATCTATAGAATATTACCAATGATATGATGCAATAAGAATATAATAAAAAAGATTTAATCCTTTGAATAAAATTCAAATGATTTTGGCCAATTAAAGAATGTGGTAACACGTACCTGAATTTTTTATTAAGAATATGATAACATATTCATTTATTATGGGTAAAAATATTCTTCAGTATCTATGATATTCTATGTTAATATGTAAATTTCATCTCAAAAAATGAATTCAATAATTTTGGTAAACCACCTAGGTTAGTTTGTAGGCTTTCAGAATTTAGAAAGATCTTCTTGTTACCATTTTTTGATGGGGTTTCCCTCTAATCCTATCTATAATTACCATTTTGTAATTTGATGTTATTTTTGGCATAAATTGGATTTTAGTCTATCATGATAAGATAGTTTTTAGAAAAAGTGTAAAATGAGTTTAACTTTTCTTATACGAATGAATTACTACCTTTGATAACATATTTGAAAGCAGAGAAGTTATTAATATATTTAAATGAAAGTTATCTTTCTCATATTATGATAAAGAATTACCTATTCAAAATAATGTTGTGTTTTTTGTAAAATAATATCTCAACATTTTTTTGATGATTTTCCTTGTATTAAACGTGATCTATAAGATTAATTTACTCTTTAATTGTTTTTTAATTATAATATAATTTCAAAACACCCATACTGAATTCCTCAATTAGAGTATCTATTACTAAATATAAAGATACAAAAATATCATAATAATGTCTTAGTCAATCCATTACCATTACCAAGGTGTTATCAAATTTTAGTTTTTTAAAATTAAGATATTATCATGAGCATATGAATTAATTATATATTATTTAATAAAATCAATATTAATATGCAGTATTTTTCCCCATATCTATGATTTTTATTTGATCAGTTATAGGGTCTTTAATATTCATTATAGGATTATCAAATATATGGGTACCATTAGCTTAAGGTAATGGATTATGGTATCTATAAGATAATGTTTCATAATAGCTATGGAATTAATTATTTATTTGGATATTTTATTTGGGTTTATAAATTACTTAGATCTATTTATGGATCTTATGAATAAAGTGTTTCATAAATATTTGAATATATTTTTGAATATTTTATCAAAGTATATTTTTATTTATTTAAAAATATATGATGATAATAAAATAAATATAGATATTGTTATGGAAACACTTAAAGAAATAAGTTTTATTAGAAATTTAACAAATATGAATATTGGTTATAAAATATTTCATCACATGGACTTATCAAAAATAAATATAGAATAACGATTTATACCATTAAAACTAAAGTGGTCGATAAATGGATAACAACATAAATGATATTCAGATTCATATTTTTATTGGATTAATTTACCATTACTATTTTGTTGTGGAAAAGGATTCAGGTTTATCTTGTGAACTAACCATCATATCATGAAAATGTGATATATTCATCATGAAATTTTAATTTGAATAATGTTTCTAGGAATTCAAAAGAATAATAGTATATTATACAATTTTGGACATGTCAACCAGAAATACTTAATTTATTATCTACAAAAATGAAGTATTTAAGAGAATAAGATCAGTTCTAATGAAAAATAATCATTTAATTTGTAATGTTTCAATTCAATTCAATCCTTATGAGAAAATTATCAAACACATGACCTTGAACAGACAGATACAGTTGTTGAGTTATTAATTTATAAAAATATGCAATAATATTTAATGTGTGGTGTATATACAGATCATAAAATTTTAATGTATACATTCAATCCAAAAGAGATGAAAATTATACATAGGATGTGTCTAGAATTGAAAATGAATTATGGCTACACAATAGATTACTATCTTGTTATACAAAATATAGTTTTAATTGATTTGATTCAAAATGATAATAGAATATTAAATAACTAAAGTTTAGAAAATAAAAATTTGACAAATTATTTGATGAATTTTTAAATATAAAATTTAAAATAAGAAATATCTCTATTTTTTAGGTTTTAGTACAATCATATTACTCAATCGGTGTTCAGAAATATCCAATATAAGACCATAGGATATAGGAAAATATAGAATTTATCAAAAAGGTAGGATACCTCAATTTAATATTTGGTAAATATGGTTTGTTTATATTCAAAAACTATTATCTGTTTCTTATGAATCTCATTTTAGGAATGAATATTTGAGTGATGATCACGGTTCCACATTTTTAATTCATCTGAATAGTAGAAAAATATGTAGATAACTTCATAAACATTTCATGTTTGAAGGAATAATGAAATATATTACAATTTTAACAATGAAATGTTATACTTTTCAATAGTTTAATAATGAAGGAATATTAATTAATTTTATTATTTAGTAATTTATAGTACTCAAATGGAAATGGTAGAATATTGACATTGATATTATGGTGGTATTACCATTGGTATATTGAGGTAATAATGTGATTTCAGAAATTATAAATCGATTAAGTAAATATGATAACATTATTTCCTTTTGAGAACATATATAGTTGGTTAAAATTTCTTGGAATTATGTTAAATATATAATTATTTTATATAATGACCCTCTTTCTATGGAATATGATCATGGTCTTTGATTCACCTATATTTTATGGAATGCTCTTAAAACATTTTTTATCTAATAAAATATTAGTACAACCTTTCTTCCTCAATCTGATGGACTTTGATACTATGTATATTAGAAATTGGAGGATATGGTTAAATATTATTTAATGTATTATTATAACATTAACTATTAATATTTTACTTTATTGTGTTTTCATATAATCACACCATTGATAATTTTATAGAGATGAATGAATCTGTAGCAATAAATGGGGTAAATATGTTTCTGTCGATGTAGGTGATCATGTTATTCTTAATGTATCTTCATGGAAATGTGTTATGATAATTGATAAGAATGTAATGTTTTTTCTGCGATTCAATAGAGAATATTGGATCTATTTCATACTAAAATTCCATTACATTCATTTTATCTTAGGTGTATGACTTATTTTATAATTCATTTTTAGGAAAATATATGACAAATTCATCTCTTATTTTGAGACTAAATGTTTATTAGTTGGAAGAAAAAATATTATTATGTGGAATAAAAAACATAGATTCTTTACTATAGAGAGAAATGTTATGGAGTAAAGTGATTTATCAGGTTACAATTTTTTAGAAAACCCATATTACTTAAGGAAAAACATGATAATCATAAAATTATATTAAAGGAAAACATCCACAATTATTTATTTAAATAATAAAATTACAAAGTTACAATTTTAAAAGGTGGGGAATAATGTAAATTCTTAGGAGAAAATTAATTTTAAATAAATTATTCCTTACTAATATTAAATAATTAAATTTTATAGAGTTATTTTCATTATAATAATATTAGGTTATTATTCAGTGAAAAGGAAAAATCATTATTTCTTACAAAAATATCATTTAATGAATTATATAATTTTATTTATATGAATAATTATAAAATTATAGATTTTAAATATGGAGAAATTTAATTATTTTTTTAATAAAATTTTTCAAAATATATATAGGATATATTTTTTATAATTTTGTTTAATGGTCAATTTTGCATTGATCAGTGGAAAATAATGTTTTTAATTGAAATGGCTATTTTGATGAAAATATTTACACATTCTCATTCTATATTTAATTAGTTTTAAACATTAATTTTTTATCTTTGATTAAATTTAATTTAATAAATGGTATGGTAATACCCTTTATACTTGAATTTGGTATAGAAATGTTTTTATACGTTAACTGTATTTTTTCTGTAAAACAAATTTTCATCAATTTATTCACTGTAAATTTAAAATTATATTCTAAAACTTTTATGAGTATGATTTTAAACAATGGAATAAATATTTTTAACACTTATAGATTAAATTAATTAATATGTTTACATTATATTATAGTCATGATGAATCATAAAAACAATTAAAATATATTACCATTTCTAATGATAAAAATTGTTTACCAGGTGTTAAACTAAAAATATAAGGACTAAAATTACCTAAAATAATATCTAAATACTCTATTATAGAGATATTACCACCATATATAAGTTAATACTTTTAAATAGTCTATTTTTTATCCTTTTGAAAAGACTAATACATTAAAATATTATAATTGTCTCAAAAATTCCTTGTATGACCCCTCCTCTACATATAAATGGTCAATTTCTCTCTTCTCCAATTCAAAAATAAAGAGGCATTTGGTTTTTAAAATACAATAAAAAATACCATAATAATATCCCTATACATTTTTTGAGGCTATGGCCTGATTAGGAAACAAAACTAAAAAGGATTTAAGACGAAACCTAAAGTTGTTGTCTAAAGAAGATGTATAACATTTAATAAAATATTATAGTCATATTTATTCTTCTACCTCTAGAGTATTATTTTAACCTAATTTAATATATTAACACAAGTATATACCATATACCTATATGTCATTATATTAATGGTCTGACTTATATTCATCTCCTCTTACATTTAATGGTATGATAATTCATAATTCGTGTATCTGGCGAACTACATCCTCGTGAACTGATATAATTAATTTTCCATCACTACCTCTATCAACTAGTCATGATGATCAATTTAATATATATATATATATATATCAATGAATTAAAAAAAATTATTCTATAAGGATTTGATATATAAAATTTATTTAACATTCCAACTATTGAAAAATGCTATTGTTGATTGTGCGTACACGTGGATTGAGACCTTTAGGAAAGGATGTGATTCATTTTTGATCACTTCATCACTTGTATTGTATGTGTAATATTATTTAAATATATATAATTAAATTTATAATCTAGTAATTTTTATAGTAATTTTAAATAATACATACATTCTTTCACAAATGATTGATGAAAAATAGAAATGTTATTCTTGTATACATAGAACATATTGTATCCGTGAATGTAACATAATTCAACTTGTATAACCATATTTCTTGGGTAATTTTAAAAGTGAAATTAATTTATAAAATTTAAAATAATTTTGTAACTATTATTCTGGATGTGATGGAATAAATACATGTTTAACCAAATTCATCATACTGATATTGTAACACCCCAGGTAAATAAAGAATATGACATTTTTATATTTATCCATATTTGTGAATAAAATATTAATATGACTTTAAAGGGGACACTATGCTCGATGGCGTACCCAACACGCAACAACGAGTTTCTTGGGAATCTTACGTTGCACTCTAATAATAAAATAATATTATTTTAAATGGTAGTTAACATGTAGCCATTGTATTGGCAGGAATGGATAGAAATAACTAAAATATGATTATATATGTTTTTTTAATGTTTTTACATTTATCCAATAAAAGATAAAGGCATAAAATACAGAAATAATTCGATTTAAAGCGTATATGCCCTAGTTTTCACTAATGGTTCACTTATCGCCTTTTGATGGAGAACCGTCATTAAATATAGTTTTGTTCACTCTTATTCATCCTTTTGGACCAAATAAAACTCTTCTTAAGATTTGGGACATCAAAATTTACTTTGTGTATATTTTTGGTATCTTTCCGATAAAGTTCATTTTTTTAAATGAATAGTGTAAAATGTTGTATTTTAATTCAAAACCTCTTTTTAATATAATTTATTTATATGATTAGATTATCTTTTGAATTGGTTTTAAAGTGAAATTAGAATATATTTTTACCATTAAATCCAATAGTGGTCGTTGGAATTAATTTCACTTTGAAATCAGACTTAAACCAGTGTCAATCTTTTGATACTTATTGTTTCATAAAAACACGCTATTTGATCTAACAACGGGAATTAATTATTAAATTAATTAATGTGACATATATGTTTTTAATTTTGTAAAGTAGACTTCATTTTTGTATTCGGAATATCAAATATATCTTAGGGTGAATTTTTGGGATTTTTCTGAAAAACTTCAATTTTTGATGAATAGTGAAACCACTAAGTAGTACTTATAAAAACTGATTTTTCCGTTTAAATGAAATTTTTCCATATTTGTGTTTTGAATTTCAAAAATCCTAATTACATGGTTTTCATTAAGAAGTAAAATGTGGTTCAATGGGATAAAAATAATTTTTTGGTGAATAGTAACTTATTATGTTTTTAATCGCGATTAGAGGTAATTAGTGTAGTTTATGGTAAAAATTAAGTTTTAATTATATTAAATGAACTTTACACATGTCCTACCCTCATTGGATGTGTCATGGCCGACCAAGAAAACCCATGTGTAAACTTGGGGACCCCATGAAGCCACTTTGGTTGGAAAATGACATTAATATCTTTTTATTTAAAGATAAAGTAAAAATGAGACAAACATGAAATGTTTTTACTAAAACAATTTTTACATGGGGTTATACAAATAATATTTTGGACTATAAATATTGAATGGAACTATAAAAAGATTTCATACATCATAGTAATTTTTTTATAATTTTTGGACATTAAATAAATTTAATTATTTATGACATCATGATGATGCAGCGAAGACCTCATTATTTAACGATTTAAATAAAATGGAAAGATAATGTAATATCTAAGACCTAAACATGTCCGAAACCTATTGGATGAGTGGATTTCGAACCCTTATCACCTTATCCTTGAAATACATCAATGTGGGACCTTTAAAATCCGAAACTCTTTTGAAAATAAAGTAAAAGTTTGTAACTTTACAAGAGTGCCCCGCCTATCCTCTTATAAAAGGCCCCCAACCCTACCTCCTTAGCCACAATCCCAAAGCCTTTGTCTCGGCCAAACACTGGCCATTTTGTCTCTTCACTTTCCTCTCTTACTCCTTGAATCCTCAATTTGGGCAGAAGTCTTCCCAAGTAAGCCTTTGAGCTCAAACCAAAGGGAGTTACCTGATTTTAAGGTAATGTCTTCACTTGAGTACTTTTGTTTTATTTTGCTTCTCCAACCCCCTAAACTCTTTTTATTCATTTATTTTGTAACAAATCCAGTATAATCAATATACTAGGATGTTGGTAAAAGAAGTATTCTAGATACACTTTCACACACCAACATCTAATGGTTAAAGAACATACTGTTTCCATGGATGGCGAATTTTGGCCTCCCGAAACGATGCTTGTTCAACATTCTTTTAACACCTTCAATGGTGGCTGTTAATATGACACTATATTTATATATGATATATAATATGTTTATGATTTCCTTAAGCTTATGTATTTTTCATTTTGGGCATACCTTTATGGTTTCCATTATGGGTAAACGCGATATATTCATTTAAGGAAGTGCGGACTACCGCCCCCTCAAAGTGATTTGATTCGTTAATACCATATGTGGTATGTATAAAGGATATATTTAATGATATTATATATGATACCAAACTGGAATTAAAATACTATTATTTATCATTATGTTTTAACTCCATTAAATATGAAATAGAAATGGAAGTAGCGTTCATGCGTATGTACGGCTTACCGTCTCCATGAACGGTACATTTCATTTCTTATCTCAAAATGTTATGTAATATTATAAGTACATATATATAATGGATATATATGTAATATATTACATCAAAATTATGGATATCATTCTGGAATTATAACATATATATATCTCTCTCATTTTCTTTTAATTCCATTAATATGACAAAAAATGAAAGTAGCGTTCATGCGTACGTACGGACTACCATCTCCATGAACGGTGCTTTTCGTTTTTTATCTCCAAATGATATGGAATGGTATGAAATGAATATTTAATGGATATATATGATATTTTAATCATTAATACTATTCTAGAAATTATTTACTTATAACTACATGGGAAATCTTTTTTCAAACAATTCATTTTTGACTCATGTACCAAACATCGGCAAAAACGTCTGATATGAACTAAAATTATTAAACAATTATTATAAAATTATATTATGTGATATTAAATGAATAATAATCTCTAAATGAGGTACTTAGGAAATTATTAATTGACCAAAGTTTATTATTCAGGAATATAAAGAAACGAACACGACAATTTGGACTTGAGGTAAGGGATCCTACTCCACTCTTTCTTTTTAAGTACACTCTTTTATGTCATTCCTTCTAAATCTCATCTTTCTTGTTATTGGGATGTTATTTTATATTAATCTTACTGTAATTTTTGTGTTCATATGATGAGAGACCCTATTATCTCTCACCAATCCATTTTGGAAGTTTTGAGTGGCGCCGTTAGGCTGCCGAATTTTCATAAGAGATCTAACCTCTCTCTTTCTTTTTAAGTACTCTCCTTTATGTAACTTCTTTTAAGCTCAACATTGTTATGTTGGGGGATGTTCTTTTATATTCCTATTTCTATAAACTTTTAGTTAATATGATGAGATACCCTATTTGATCTCATCAATCCATTTTTGTAAGTATTATGTGGCACCGTTAGGCTGCCGAGTTTTCGTAAGGGATTTTTAATCTCACTTTTATTCCCATGAGATTTATGCTACATTTGCCACAATTTCCTTTGAGTGGTGTAATTACATCCCATTATTCTAATCTTTGTGGAATATAATTTTTTTATGAGTATTTTCATCAATGATTTATTGTCCTTGTTTCATGGGGTGTATGTTTTGAATGATACCCATGTCAGTAAGGGAACCTTTCACCCTCATTTTTTTAAATGACTTCTTTTGTTGGGTCTTTTAAATTACATATTTTTATATTGGGATATGTTCTCATATATCCTTATTGATGTAAATTTTATGTCCAAGTGATGAGATACAATTTTTATCTCTCATAAACTCATTTTGATGTGACGCCATTAGGCTGTCAAGGGAACTTCTTAACCCAATTTCGATTTCTTTGGGTTCAGGATGTAGTTATTGAATATGTCATCCTTTGAATATGTGTGAATGACCTTTGATTATTTTACACTTAATATCCACTTATATTTGGTGTATTCTTTTGTCACACATAATTATGTAATTGATTAATCCTTAAACCAAGGATACCATCTTTGTATGGGACTTCGTCTCAATCTCATTTCATTGAGGCATATTTTATTTTATACACAACATTATTTTATACGGTGTATAAAACCCTTTGACTTTTACGTTTATCCAAATGGAATATTTTTTATACGAAGCGTTTTACAAAACGACAAAAGGGAATGTTTTTGTCGTACGTATGCGGCGACAGCGACTTCTCTGCCGCTGTGACCGTCATTTGGGTTTTGGCTTCCTCTACAAGCCATACCTTCTTGTTAAAAGAAAAAATTAAATATCATGTTTTACTTTTCATTTATTATGTTATTGAAAATGGTTTTCATAATGTTTTTATATCAATATGATGTATTGATATCTTGTGATTGAAAGGTGGAAATGTTATGTTTCCTTTATGCATGTTTTATGTGAAACGATTATGTTGAGGTTCTTGGGCATTATTATGAATACGGGTGGTTCCGTGATAAAATTAGGGCGAGTGAGAACGATATAGCTCTCCAATGCATTAGGTAATGCGAAGGAGTGAAACGTTAAGGTTTCTCCGAAGAGATTTAGGGAATATACTGTGATGGGTATTCCAAACGTAACCAAGATGGTTACTCCCTACGTAAGAATGTTATGAATGCCTCAAATTACCTTTATGTCTTATGTTTTCTATGATTTATTCATAGTTTTATGAGGTATGTTAAAGTGTCTATGTTTTATGGGTAGAGTATGATTTCATTCATATGTATATATGAACTCATGTTTCCTTTCCATATTTTTTTATAACCCTTACTGAGCTTTTTATGCTCATCCCAAGTTTTTGAAATGTTTTTCACTGGTCAAGGGAGAGGTAAAAGATGTGATAATAGTGGCAAGGATGTGTCAAGAATGAATCCCTGTTTTATTTTAAATATGTTTCCGTTGATGGGAAGAATTAATACTGTCTTTTATGTAACCACTTTGTTTTAATGTGGAATGTAATGCAAGTTTCATGATCTAATTCTCTAAAACACTAAACCTGAAAGATCCTCAATGTGTAATCTTGTAATAACTCACGATTATGTAAGGTTTAAGTCTGGGGCCTTATAGTTGGTATCAAAGGTCATTTTAGATAACTTTAGAGGTTAGGGTATTCTTTAAGCATAAGTAAATTACAATAATGGTTAGGATTTCAGAAAGAGTCCTAGTTTTAGATAAAGTGAACGAGTAAGTGTATCTTAGTGTTTACTTTCCTCATTAGTACATGATGGTTTTGTTGATATACTCACACTGACATTTCTATTTTTAGTGAATTGATGGATATAGCAGGCACCAAAGAGACAATAGGTTTGGAGGAAATTGTGGTGGTTCTATGATTAAGATACTAGATAAAATGGGGGATTCAATGAGGAAACTCGTGGTTCTTCTAAACCAACTATAAAGGAGCCATGATCAACCACTTTAACCTTGGTATGATATTTAATGCATCATGTATGAGATGACCAATCCATGTGGAAGTTCAGGTAATAATTATAAAGGTAACCATTAGAGTTTATATGATTCTTACTTTTGAGGTAATTATGGGTTATTATATGATATGCTGGAAAATGAAAGGCATGAGATAAACATGAGGTTAAATATGTTATGATCATTTTTGATGATATTGTCTCTTTGGGGAATGATTTAAAAATTATATATTTTTGGAAAAAGGACAACACGCAGACCATGTGACAACCCGTCACGTCGGACAAAGCTGCGGGAATCGAACCCACAACCAAAGTGCGACTGGTATTTATCGCCTACCACTGGACTACGTGAAGTCCCTGGTTAGTTTGACTTATTATTTTTAGTTATATGATTTTATGAATTAAGAGTAAGTTGATTTTGGGTTATTTATGAAAATTATTAACCTATCATGGAGGACATGTGATTAGGTTAATTAATTTTCAATACGAGACATTAGGAGCAATTGATGTTGTTTGGAGATAAATGTTACGATTTAACTTGGAAGACTATGTGACTAAATCCTTCAAATATTTTGGTTTCAATCTTATATTGGTTTAATTTGAATAATTTATGGATAAATTGTTTATCGGATGGTCCTCGTTGAACTTTGGGTTTTGTTGGACAAATTTTGGAGATTAAGCATAGATTTTCTTTTTAAAGGGTTATCCTTTTCTGGATTATCTGACCATGTACTAACCTTTTTGGTTTTGGTTTTGGTTAAGGTATAAGGATATGGGATGTATATAGTTCTCTTTTGTGGATTAAGTGATTCTCTAGAGTTTATTATAGTACTCCTAATGCGAACAAGTCTCCCTAAATACTCATCTTTTGGAAAAAATATGAGTTTGAATAAGGAATCTAGTAAAAGTTGAAGGTCAACATGATAAGTGATTATGTTTCCTTATGAATGAAATCCTCAATATAAAGTAACTTAAAACAAATATTTTGTCTATTAACTTTTCCTACTGGGGAACCCAACACCGTTTAACCCGTCACAAGTTTGTGATTTTCTTATTGTTAACTTTCTCCTAAACATGTTTTCTATCACTCTCCATTAGAACATGACCCTATATATTCTACTCCATGTCCATGATTTCCTACACGGAATCCTAGTATGGGTTAAATCGGGTGACCTCTGTACTTATCTTCCATTATTTTAAAGTGATTTTTTTACCGACTCTTGTTCCGATGTGGGACTTTCAAGGATGTTTCCAAGATCAATTTTAAAAATTGCGGGGACGCAATTCCCAAAAGGGGGGAATGAGGTAACAACCAAGGTAAATAAATAATATGAAATTTTCATATTTATCCATATTTGTGAATAAAAAATTAATATGACATTAAAGGGGACACTATGCTCGATGGCGTACCCAACACGCAACAACGAGTTTCTTGGGAATGTTACGTTGCACTCTAAAAATAAAATAATATTATTTTAAATGGTAGTTAACATGTAGCCGTTGTATTGGCGGGAATGGATAGAAATAACTAAAATATGGTTATATATGTTTTTTAAGGTTTTTACAATTATCCAATAAAAGATAAAGGCATAAAATACAGAAATAATTCGATTTTAGGCGTATATGCCCTAGTTTTCACTAAAGGTTCACTTATCGCCTTTTGATGGAGAACCGTCATTAAATATTGTTTTTTCACTCTTATAAATCCTTTTGGACCAAATAAAACTCTTCTTAAGAATTGGTACATCAAAATTTACTTTGTGTAAATTTTTGGTATCTTTCCGATAAAGTTCATTTTTTTAAATGAATAGTGTAAAATGTTGTATTTTAATTCAAAACTTATTTTTAATATAATCTATTTATATGATTATATTATCTTTTGAATTGGTTTTACAGTGAAATTAGAATATATTTTTACCATTAAATCCGATATTGGTCGTTGAAATTAATTTCACTTTGAAATTAGACTTAAACCAGTGTCAATCTTTTGATACTTATTGTTTCATAAAAACACTCTATTTGATCTGACAGAGGGAATTAATTATTAAATTAATTAATGTGACTTATTTGTTTTCAATTTTTTAAAATAGATTTAATTTTTGAATTCGGAATATCAAATATAGCTTAGGGTGAATATTTGGGATTTTTCCGAAAAACTTCAATTTTTGATGAATAGTGAAACCACTAAGTGGTACTTATAAAAACTGATTTTTCTGTTTAAATGAAATTTTGCCATATTTGTGTTTTTAATTTCAAAAATCTGACATACATGGTTGTCATTAAGATGTAAAATGTGGTTCAATGGGATAAAAATAATTTTTTGGTGAATAGTAACTTATTATGTTTTTAATCGCGATTAGAGGTAATTAGTGTAGTTTAAGGTAAAAATAATGTTTTAATAATATGAAATGAACTTGAAACATGTTCTAACCTCATTGGATGTGTCATGGACGACCAAGAAAACCCATGGGTCAACTTGGGGACCCCATGAAGCCACTTTGGTTGGAAAATGACATTAATATCTTTTTATTTAAATTTAAAGTAAAAATGAGACAAACATGAAATGTTTTACTAAATTTTTTTTACATTCGGTTATACAAATCAGATTTTTTACTATAAAAATTCATTGGAAATATACGAATATTTCCTACATCATAGTATTTTTTTATAATTTTTGGACATTAAATAAATTAAATTATTTATGACATCATGATGATGCAGCGATGACCTCATTATATAACAATTTAAATAAAATAGAAAGATACTGTAATATCTAAGACCTACACATGTCCAAAACCAATTGGATGAGTGGAGTTCGAACCCTTATCACCTTATACTCGAAATACATCAATGTGGGACCTTTAAAATCCGATACTCTTTTGCAAATAAAGTAACATTTTGTAACTTTAAAAGATTGACCCTCCTCTCCTCTTATAAAAGGCCCCCACCCCTACCTCCTTACCCACATTCCCAAAGCCTTTAGCTCGCCCAAACTCTTCCCATTTTGTCTCTACACATTCCTATCTTACTCCTTGAAGCCTCACTTTGGGCATAAGTCTTCCCAAGTAAGCCTTTGAGCTCAAACCAAAGGGAGTTACCCGATTTTTAGGTAATGTCTTCACTTGAGTACTTTTGTTTTATTTTGCTTCTCCAACCCCCTAAACTATTTTTATTCATTTCTTTTGTAACAAACCCAGTATCATCAATATACTAGGATGTTGTTATAATAATTATTCGAGCTACACTTTCACACACCTACATGTAATGGTTAAAGAACATACTGTTTCCGTGGATGGCGAATTTCGGCCTCCCGAAACGATGATTGTTCAACATTCTTTTAACACATTAAAAGGTGGCCATTAAGATGACACTATATTTATATATGATATATAATATGTTTATGATTTCCTTAAGCTTATGTATTTTTCATTTTTGGCATACCTTTATGGTTTCCATTATTGGTAAACGTGATATCTTCATTTATGGAAGTGCGGACTACCGCCCCCTCAAAGTGATTTGATTCGTTAATACCATATGTGGTATGTATAATGGATATATTTAATGATATTATATATGATACTATACTGGAATTAAAATAATATTATGTATCATTACGTTTTAATTCCATTAAATATGAAATATAAATGGAAGTAGCGTTCATGCATACGTACGACTTACTGTCTCCATGAACGGTACATTTCATTTCTTATATCAAAATGTTATGTAATATTATAAGTACATATATACAAGGGATATATATGTAATATATTACATCAAAATTATGGATATAATTCTGGAATTATAACATATATATATCACTCTCATTTTGTTTGAATTCCATTAATATGACAAAAAATGAAAGTAGTGTTAATTCGTACGTATGGCCTACCGTCTCCATGAACGGTGCTTTTCGTTTTTTATCTCCAAATGATATGGAATAGTATGAAATGAATATTTACTGGGTATATATGATATTTTAATCATTAATACTATTCTCTAAATTATTTACTTATAACTACATGGGAAATCTTTTTTCAAACAAGTTCATTTTTGACTCATGTACCAAACATCGGCAAAAACGTCTAATATGAACTAACATTATTAAACAATTATTATAAAATTATAATATGTGATATTAACTGAATAATAATCTCTAAAGGAGGTACTTAGTCAATTATTAATTGACCAAAGTTTATTATTCAAGAATAGAAAGAAACGAACAAGACAAGTTGGACTTGAGGTAAGGGATCCTACTCCACTCTTTCTTTTTAAGTACACTCTTTTATGTCATTCCTTCTAAAGCTCATATTTATTGTTATTGGGATGTTCTTTTATATTAATATTACTGTAATTTTTTTGCTCATATTATGAGAGACCCTATTCTCTCTCATCAATCCATTTTGGAAGTTTTGAGTGGCGCTGTTAGGCTGCCGAATTTTCATAAGAGATCTAACCTCTCTCTTTCATTTAAAGTACTCTCCTTTATGTCACTTCTTTTAAGCTCCTATTTGTTATGTTGGGGGATGTTCTTTAATATTCCTCTTTCTATGAACTTTAACTTAATATTATGAGATACCCTATTTGATCTCATCAATCCATTTTTGTAAGTATTATGTGGCGTTGTTAGGCTGCCGAGCTTTCATAAGGGATTTTTCATCTCACTTTTATTCTCGTGAGATTTATGCTACATTTGCCACAATTTCCTTTGAGTGGTGTATGTACTGCCCATTATTCTACTCTTTGTGTAATATAATTTAGTTTATGAGTATTTACATCAATAATTTATTTTCCTTCTTTCATGGTTTGTATGTTTTGAAAGATACCCAAGTCGGTAATGGAACCATTCATCCTCCTTTTTTTAATTGACTTCTTTTGTTGGGTATTTTAATTTACATATTGTTATGTTGGGATATGTTCTCATATATCCTTATTGATGTAAATTTTATGTCCTTGTGATGAGATACACTTTTTATCTCTCATCAACTCATTTTGATGTGACGGCGTTCGACTATCAAGGGAACTTCTTAACCTAATTTCGATTTCTTTGGGTTCAACATTTAGTTATTGAATATGTCATCCTTTGAATATGTGTGAATGACCATTGATTATTTCACACTTAATATCCACTTATATTTGGTGTAATCATTTGTCACACATAATTATGTAATTGATTTATCCTTAAACCAAGGATACCGTCTTTGTATGGGACTTCGTCTCAATCTCCTTTCAATGAAGCATATTTTATTTTATACACAACGTTCTTTTATACGGTGTATAAACCCCTTTGATTTTTACGTTTAACCAAAAGGAATATTTTTTATATGAAGCGTTTTACAAAATGACAAAAGGAAATGTTTTTGTCGTACGTATGCGGCGACAATGACTTCTCCGCCGCCGTGGCCGTTATTTGGGTTTCAGCTTCCTCTACAAGCCATACCTTCTTTTTAAAAGAAAAAAATAAATATCATGTTTTACTTTTCTTTTATTTTGGTATTGAAAATGGTTTTCATAATGTTTTTATATCAATATGTTGTATTTAAATCTTGTGATTGAAAGGTGGAAATGTTATGTTTCCTTTATGCAAGTTTTATGTGATACGATTATGTTGAGGTTCTTGGGAATTATTATGAATACGGGTGGTTCCATGATAAAATAAGGGCGGGTGAGCCCGATATAGCTCTCCAATGCATTGGGTAATGCGAAGGAGTGAAAGGTTAAGGTTTCTCTGAAGAGATTTAGGGAATATACGGTGATGGGTATTCCAAACGTAACCAAGAGGGTTACTCCCTACGTAAGAATGTTATGAATGCCTCAAGATACCTTTATGTCTTATGTTTTCTATGATTTATTCATAGTTTGATGAGGTATGTTAAAGTGCCTATGTTTTATGGGTAGAGTTTTATTTCATTCTTATGCATATATGAACTCATGTTTCCTTTCCATATTTTTTTATAACCCTTACTGAGCTTTTTATGCTCATCCAAAGTTTTTGAAATGTTTTTCACAGGTCAAGGGAAAGGTACAAGATGTGATGATAGTGTCAAGGATGTGTCAAGAAAGAATCCATGTTTTATTTTAAATATGTTTTTGTTGATGGGAAGAATTAATAATTTCTTTTATGTAACCACTTAATTAAAATGAGGAATGTAATGCATGTTTCATGATCTAATTCTATAATACTCTAAACCTGAAAAGATCCTCAATGTGTAATCTTGTAATAACTCAATATTATGTAAGGTTTAAGGTTGGGGCCGTATAGATATCATTTTGAAATTACTAACCTTTGATCCTAAATACATCTAACACACTGATAACTGATTAAGTGATTATAAATTTCATTCAAATACATGATTTAAATTACGTATTTATAAGGGATTCAAACAATAATGTAATTAAGAATATTAAATAATGATAAAATGTTATTATACACATGATAAATAAAATATGTAACACTTCTGACACATGAAAAGAGTCAATTTATGTAAAACTTATTTTAAAATATTTTTAGGATTTAATTTTATAAGTATTTTTATTACATTTTTATACTCGTAAAATTATTTTAGTTATGTATTAAAATTCATATTAATGAATTATAATTTTCATTTTAAACCTTCATTAAGTGTTTTTATAATATAACATTTTTATATATTTTATACTTAATGATTTAAAAAAATTAGAGAGTAATGATTTATTTTAAAATATATGTGGTAGATATATTTTCACACCAACATTTCCATTATTTTACAATTGAATTACATTAATTAATTTTATGTTTCATTAAATGATAATACTTTGTTACATTTGGTCAAGGAATTTTGAAAATGAAATTATATAAAATATATATTTTGATATCCAAAAATGGTGTTCTTATGGGTATAAAAAAAATTATGAGTGTTATGATGGATATGAAAGAATTCATGTTTTGTGATTATGATATGGTTCTTGCTAATTTTTTATAATGATGGGAGAGCTCAATAGAAATCATGATTATGGGAGATCCAGATATAGATAATGATGATTGGAGAGCCTTATATAACTCTCCAAAGATTTGGGCAAATGAAGAAATGATTCCAAATGATGGTGTCTCCTAATAGATTAATGAATTTTTTGGGGAGGTGATTCCATTTGAAAGAGTTATCAAAATAGGGATATGAAAATAATGTTCCAAGAGAAAATAATTAATTTATCTATACATTATATAGATTTTTTGATAAATTATTAATATTTCACAAGGTACTCTATTGTGGTTATGTTTAATGGAAATATTACACTACAAATTGAGGGTAAAATTTATAACTATGTAAAAACAAATTCATGAGTTTTTCATGATTATAAATAAACCATTATGTAAAGTTCTTTTGATTAATATTTATTTTGAAGGTATTTATGAAATTATTTAGTTAGTGATTTCAATTTCTTGTTCTATAATTTATTTATTTATAGATGAATATTTTTTATGAAAGATGGGAAATTTTATAATATTTATTCATTGACAAAAGGGTTTCTTTATTTATTTTCATATTTCACAAAATAATCCTCCTCTGTGTGAATCTCGTGTATTTTAAATTTTTAAAATGTACATTAATGATGATTTAGGATGAGAATGTGGAAAAGAAGAAAATAGTGAATACATGTCTGGAATAGAAAACATAATTTGGCTTAAAAGTTTTGAATTGTGCAAAATATGGAATATGAGTAAAAGTTTTGGATTCATGATGTAATATTTATTTATATAAGGATTATTAACTAATTAACAAATATTTGAAACCAAAAATATCTCTGAAACCCCAAGATTCCATGGTATGCTTCCTAATGAATAATACAGTAGTGTGTGTTGTATGAAACTTCGAGTTCTAACACACACCACAACCAATCAAACTAGCCGTTATGAATAGTAATAACCACTTTTTGAAATTTTATAAATTTTATCATTAAAAATGGACTTCATTTTTGGATTCGGAATATCAAAATTAGCATTGGGTGAATTTTTGGTATTTTTCTGAAAACATTCGATTTTTGATGAATAGTGAAAAACAGTAAGTTATAGTTTAAACCCAAATTTTTTTATTTAAATAATTATTTATATTATTTAAATTTAATTAAGGTCAAAAGAGATAAATAATACCTATATAATTTCAATGTAATTCATTGGAGTTAGTTTAGAATAATTTTAGATATATAAAATGTTTATTGAACTTTTCACCAACTTTTACCCCTCTCATAGGTGAATTTGCAAATTCAAATAAAACATAATTTTACCGCTTCTATGAGTAGAATTTAGAAAATCCAAGAGACACAATTAATATGAAGGAGTAAAATTTTGTTCAATAAGATGAAAATAAATTTTTGGGAATAATAACTTTTTACTTTTCTTTACCACAGTTTAAATTTAATAGGGTAATCAAGGTTAAAAATGATATTAATATTACCCTAAAACATGTCATAATTCTATTAGACAAGTGTATCTAGACCAAAAACAAACTTACGAATAAAATATTATCATTTAGGTCCACTTGGATTAGATTAGGACATTTATTATTATTTAATTCAAAGAAGAGTTAAAAGAGTTAAAATCAATGTTTAATAACTAAAATTTTTTAATATTGGGTTATACATAAGATAAATTTGATTATAAGTATTCATTAGAAAGATGAAACGATTTCCTACATAATGGTATTTTATTTATAATTTTTAAACATTAAAAAATTTCATATATTTATTACACAATGGTGATGCTGTAATTACCTAATTAATGAAATATTAAGATAATTGATATTATAAATATCCAAATATATGTAATTTGAAACTTTTTATGAGTTAAACATATTTTATAGGCTAATATTACATATTAATATTGGTTATATGAATTTTTTTTGAAGTAATAATGCTGTTATGTATTTATCAAAAACAAAATACTCAATAGTGTCAAAATTGAAATAAAAGAGTTTTTATAACAAATATTATATTATTAATTGATATTAAATTCCTAAAAATCTAAGGATAGTTTAAAGGACTTATATCATAATTGGTGTATTATTAATGGACCACTTGGGGGGTCACATGAAGGTATGTAGTATGTTTATTAACTATATAATATAAAAATACAAAGTGACATGGTATGTGTCAAACTAATTAACTAAGAGTTAAAACTAAAAGACAAAGTTAATATAATTACCCAAAACTCTCTAACATCTATTGGTTGAAGGTATTTCGACCCATCCACACAGTAGAATTTTAATAATTTACTCTGGATCCATTAGAAACTGAATGTGTATTTATTATAAAATAATATTTTATGGTTTTCCTAAAGAGCCCCTCACCCCCTTATAAAAAGACACCACTTCTAACCAATTCTTTCACACAATCAAATACATTTGGCTCGGCAAAACCCTACCGAAATATTCTTTCAACTTCCCTCACTTCATCCTAGAGGCCTTATTTTGATCAGAAAGCCATCCTATGGAGCCCTTTTGATCAAATCAAAAGGTTGAACCCGAAGAAGAGGTAATGTTTCCACCACCATCATTCAAGTTCCTTTCATCATCAACTTCTTCTTTATTTGTTATTCCCATTCTATAATAATAACTACAGTATCTCCTATATACTGTGATGTTATTATAAATATGGTAAAACCATAATCAGTATTCTGTCCATCTTTTTAATGACATGCCACCATAGGTGCGTACGTACAGCTTACCGTCTCCACGTCGTGTTGGATTTGTTATTCAAAACATTATTATATGGATGGGTATAATAATGATGAGTAATTAATGTAAATAATAAATATAACATTATCATGATTATGTATATATGATATACTATCCAATTATATATTATTTTAATATCAAAAGAGTTATATTCTCGCTTGTGTGTACGTACGAACTACCGTATCCACGAACGTGATGAGATTCATTCCCCATCATATCCATGCAATTATAATTCTCATTTAATTATTAAAAATAATGTTTAAGGACTTGATATCATTCTGGATATGAATAAGATACAACCTATCCATAAAAAATAGGACTTATGTAAAAAATATATAAAAGAAAACGAGTTAGTTAACACCCGAAATGATGATAATACTAAGATATTATAAACAAATCAATGTTAAAAGATCATATATGATATCATATTAATGTATATGATTATTGTATAATTTAATGAAAATTATTTCACCATTATACAGGAGGTTAACCTAACCTAAACCAAGGAAAAGTATGTGGTAAGGGTTTATTTAACAATCTCTTCATTATCCGAGGTTGTTTATATGTAATTATCTTCTGGGAACTCTTTATCATCAACCTCCATGTTTCTTAATAACAGATCTCAAAACATTCTTACTATTTTACAGACCATGGGTCAAAGAAATTTATACCCTTTTTGACTTTTTATACGAATTTTATAAATGAATATTTCTGTCATTTTCCAAAGAAGTTCCTTTTTAACCTTTTCGGAAAAATTAAGGTAATAATGTCTTCTTTTAACTTATATGGAGGGTGCAATTATTTTCCACTGTTATAAAATCGTTGAATCTTCCCTTACAAGCTTATAATAACATATTAAAAGTAAATGTTTTCTTTTATGATTATGTGACTTTTAAATGATTTAAAAAAAGAGATATATCTTTCAAACAGTTTTCATTTCATATATGTCAACATCCTTTGATGGATTTTATGATTATTTGAAGTTGATTTATTATGATAGAAAAATTAAATATTGTATTGAAGGTTTTGTGATTGTTTGACTGTGGATGTGTTATTTTTATACCATTCATGGTTTGTGGATAATGTATTGACATTTCGTATACTAGTTTTAATACAAATGTTTATGTTATGTTTAAACCTTTTCATATGAGGAATGCATTGGACATAATAAGTGATGGGTAGAGCCTTCTATAGCTCCTAGATGAATCTGTAGGGATTATGAGACAAACTAGTGTCTTGGAATGAGGCATTGAAAAAATCTTATTTGTATTCTTGGCATGAGGCCTTGGCTACGTGGTTATGATTGTCTGGCATTAGTTATTCCTTCATTATGAAAGTGGTTATTTATATTGCATGTGATTATTCGACTAGTAGAATATCCATGTGAATATATAAATGTAATTATTTCATTTTATCTTTTCCATATTATGCCTAAGTTCATGTTTAAAAGCCTTTCATTTTAGTTATACATTTCCTTAAATGTTTATGCTTATTTATGAAAGTTTCTACTATATTGTTATCCTTACTGAGAATTTGAGCTCACCCCTTTCAATGTTTTATTTTTCCTAGGATGTGAAGAAGTATTTTATGAATGACTTACAGGGATAGTATAAGGGGATATGAGTGTGGAGACAAGATGATGTAGTAGTTTTCACTTTATGATGTAATGTAAACTTTATGAATGTATCTAGTTATTCCAAGGCTACTAAACTAATCGGTCTTTCGAGATTTGAGATTTCATGTGATCATGTCAATGTTATGTAATAATGCACTGAATCTGGGTAACTGGGGTCGGGGTGTTAAAATTGGTATTAGAGTAAGTTTAGTAAAAAATTTGGAAGCTAGATTTAGGTAAACTCTGATTAGATCACATAGTGCTAAGATTGAATTTGAGGATTAGTTTAGAAGAATTTCCATGAATTTTGGTATTTTAGAGATTTTGTGAGTTTTCCGATAAATACATCACTGCCTAGATACGATTAGGTAGAGGCAGCTCTTCAATAGATGTACCTAGGTGTAAAACCTGAAAACACTACTTTGAGCTAGACTCGAACGGGAACAGGTGCACGAGAACGGGACTTGCTGCACTCCTGGTTACGACAGTCCCAGGGGATATGCTTAGTATAATTCTCATTTTCTTTACAATCCATTATGAAGGGTTTATGAGTATATACTTCTTCAAAGAAGACATTTTTATGATTATTGATTATATACATAAATAGTTCAATTTATGTTAAGTGTTTTACAAGTATGGAATTATGTATTTTGATTCATAAAATGATCTAGTTTATGCCATTGTTTATAAATGGCGAGTAGTGGAAGGAATGGAAACTGTATCAATGCATGCACTCCATGTAGGGATTTCCCTCCTGCTCAAGATATTTATAGTGGAGCTGGTGATGCAACCGGTGTAGATCTGCTAATCACCATACTGGGATAACTCACTCAGGTTATGAACAATAACCTTACCTGTATGGAGCACCCTGATACACATCGTGGAGGATCAATGTTAGATCGCTTCATGAGGTATCAACCACCAACATTCAATGGGAGTAAAAATCCATTAGAAGCTGAGCAATGGATATGTTCCCTAGAGAAAATATTCCTTCCTTGGGGAGTAGTGAAAGGGAAAAAGTTATCATTGAAGTTTACCGCCTCACTGGACATACTGATCAATGGTGGTCATTGATTCAAAAAATGAAGGAAGATGATGAAGTATCAAATATGTAATGGAGGGAGTTCAAGTATCATTTCTTAGAAAAATACTTTCCTCGTGACCATCGAGCAGATATGGAAAGGAAATTTCTGAGTCTAAGATAGAAGGATGATGAGAATGTCGCACAATATGAGGCAAAATTTACAAGGTTAGTGTGGCATGCAGCAAATTATATACGTAACCCAGGAAGAATGATTCATCGTTTCTTTGATGGGTTAAAAACGTTTCTCCATCGATCATTAGTCTCACAATATTTCTCGTCATACGAAGATATTGTCTCATGTGCTATCAAGACAGAAAATGAATTCGCTAAGTCTTACGACTTTAAGGAAAATCAAGATAATAAGAGATCTGATGACCACTATAGAAATGGAAATAAAGGTAAGAAGGGAAAAGTTGAATATCCATATTGCAGTAAATATGGGAAGAAACACCCTAGTACTTTCTTAAAAGGGATGGGAGTTTGTTACAAGTGTGGTAAAAAAGGCCACTAAGAACATGATTGAAAATGAAAGAGAGTTTCTGTCAATGTGGAATTCTATAATTGTAGAGATATGGGACATTATGAAAATTAATTTCCTAAGAATTAGGGGAACATACCTAAAAAGGCCAAGGGATCAAGGCCATGCTTATGGTATCACTAATACTGAGGTAGATGATCCGAAAGATTTGGTGGCAGGTAATTTAATGGTTTCCTCAAGTTTAGAAAATGATTTATTTGATTCTGGATCATCGCATTGTTTCATATCTACCCAGTTTTCTAAGAAAATTAGATATTTCCAATTTGATATAACAAGGGAGTTGTATGTTAAAACCCTTTAGGGAAGTATCATTGCAAAAATGTTTGCTAAATCAGTCCACATTGGAGCACATAAATGTTATTTGTCCACTGATCTCATCATCATACCTACGATTGAGTTTGATATAATCCTCAGTAGGGATTGGATTACGGAGCATGATGTAATGATTTATTGTAAGAAGAAGGAGGTTACGATTTTTGATAATAATGATAAGGAACATGTTATCTTTAGAGAATAATCTTGACCACCTAATTCGAATCTAGATCCACCCCCGGTAGCTCAACTAAATTCAATTATTGGGGAAGAAGATAATAGAATAACAATATTTGAGGAAAGGAATGTTCAAATATAGGATATAACTATTTTTAGAGAATATATTGAAGTGTTTCCAGAAGATTTACCTGGACATCCTCGAGAACGAGAAGTTGAGTTTTCCATTGATTTAATTCCTGGTTCAAGGCCCATATCGAAGACCCCTTATAGAATGGCCACTGTGGAATTAGTTGAACTAAAGAAACAACTAGTGGAATTGAGTAATAAGAGACTTATTTTCCCTAGTGTTTCCCAATGGGGAGCCCCTATACTTTTTCTTAAGAAGAAAGATGGATCTATGAGGTTACGTATAGACTACAGGGAAAACAATGCTATAACAATAATGAACAAGTATCCCCTACCTCGTATTGATGATTTATTTGACCAACTGCTTGGATCTCAATACTTTTCAAAGATTGAACTTCGACCTGGATACCATCTATTGTGTGTAGGGAAGGAATGCATTCCGAAGATAGCATTTCAAAATAGGTATGGTCATTACGAGTTTAGAGTAATGACTTCTGGGCTGACTAATGCACCCTCTATATTAATGGGCCTAAAGAACATAGTTTTCAAGGAATATCTCTATGATTTTGTGGTGGTATTTATTTATAATATCTTAGTATACTCCAAAAGCTACGAATATCATGAAAATCACTATTGCATTATCCTGAATACTCTTAGAAGACATGAATTAAATGGTAGGTTTAGCATGTGTGAATTCTGTGTTCAGGAGATTTATTTTCTTGGCCATATTGTCTCCAAATATGTAATCTCTGTTGATCCTTCTATGACAAGAGCAATCCAAGAATGGCCATCACCAATGAGTATAACCGAGTTACACAGTTTTATTGGTTCAGCAGGTATTTATCGAAATTTCGTCCATAATATTTCTCGATTGGCTAACCCATTAACAAAGCTCACACATAAAGAGGTTAAATTTGTTTGGAAAAAAGAGTGTGACGAATGTTTTTAAGAACTGAAGAGAATATTAGTCAATGATCTTATATTGAATCTACCATCGGGGAATGATGGGTTCGTTATTTATAGTGATGCATCGAAGAATGTATATGGTTGTGTCCATATGCATAATGATAGATTTATTGCCTATGCGTCTCGACAGCTGAAAATTCACGAGAAAAACGATCCTAATCATGATCTTGAGTTAGCTGCTATAATATTTACTTTGAAGATATGGAGACACTATCTCTATGGTGTAAAATGTGAGATTTATAGTGATCACGAGAGATTGAAGTATATTTTCTCAAAAATAGAACTTAACATGAGGCAATGGAGACGTCTTGAATTACTCAAGGATTGTGATTGCACGATACACTACCACCCGGGGAAGGAAAATAAGGTGGTATATGTTTTAGTAGAAAATATCTTGGAGTTTTGAACTAGATGAGAATTGAGAGGGATCCTATTTTCATGGATCTATTAAAGTTGGATATGGGAATAACCATGGAAGATGAAACATCAATGATATTTCAAATGGTTTCCAAACCATCATTACTAGAAAGGATAAAGAGTTCTCAAACCGAAGATGAGGAGTTTAAAAAGAAGATTAAAGCATTGAATGATGGGAGATTGAATGATTTTTTGTATGAAGATGGAATTTTGAAATTTGGGAAGGGAATTTGTGTCCCTGATATACCTGATCTAAAAATGGAATTCTTGGATGATACTCATAGTCCAAATTTCTCTATACACCATAGGATAACCAAAATGTATAGATATTTGAATGAAAATTTTTGGAGGGAAAACCTGAAGAGGGAGATTGCTGATTTTGTGTCAAGATGTATGGTTTGTCAACAAGTGAAAGCTAGAAGGCAACAACCTAGATGAGTCATGAAACCTATTCCCATACCTGAGTGGAAATGGGATAATATCACAATGGACATTGTCATGGGAATTCCAATGACTCCTAGAAGGAACGATGAAATATGGTTCATTGTTGATCGTCTTACCAAATCATCACATTTTCTTTCTATAAGAGAAGATCTCCAACCTGAATGTATAGAAAGGATATATATATTAATGAAGTTGTGAGACTTCATGGAGTACCCCTATCGATTGTTTCTGATTGTGATACACATTTTACTTCAAGATTCTGGAAGATCCTTTAGATGGCCTTGGATACTGATCTTCATTTGAGCACTACCTACCACCCTCAAATAGATGGACAATCAGAACGGACTATTCAAACCTTACAAGACATGTTGAGATCTTGATCACATGACTTTCAGGGTATGTGGGATCAATATTTACCTCTGGTGGTATTTTCCTATAAAATAGCTTCCATTCAAGTATTTGTATGGCATCATATGAAGCGTTATATGGAAAGAGATGTCGCACACCAATCTGTTTGGATGATGTTGGTGAAAGAAAACTTTTCGGACCAGAAGTGGTAGAGGAAATGATGGAAAAGGCTAAGGTAATCCAAAACCACATAAAAGAAGCTCAAAGTAGGCAGAAGAGCTATGTCGATAACCGAAGGAATGATTTGGAATTTCAGGTAGGAGATCATGTTTTCATGAAGGTATCTCCATGGAAGGGAGTTATAGGTTTTGGTAAGAAGGGTAAATTGAGTACCAGGTACATCGGACCTTTCAAAATTCTAGAACCTATTGGGGTTGTATCATATCGTTTGGAAAAGCTCTTGAATCTCTCCAAAGTTCACGATGTGTTCCACGTATCATTATTGAGAAAATTCATGCATGACCCAACGCATGTACTCACTTACGAAGAATTAGAACTGGAACCCGATCTATCTTATTGCGAAGAGCCTGTCAGGATTCTTGATACGAGAGAACAAGTGCTGAGAAAGAGGATAACTCGTCTGGTAAAAGATCAATGGAGAAACCATAAGATGGAAGAGGAAACGTGGGAACCTGAGGAACATATGATGAAAAACCACCCGAGTCATTTCATGATGTAGTATTCTAGAAATTTTGAGGATGAAAGTATTTGAAGGATGGGAGAATGTAACACCCCAATCATCCACGGTATACTTCCCTTTGAATAATGTAGTAGTGTGTGTTGTGCGCAACATCGAGTTCTAACACACACCACAACCAATCAAACTAGCCGTATGAATAGTAATACCAGCTTTTAGAAATTATATAAATTTTATATTTTAAAATGGAATTCATTTTTTGGATTCAGAATATCGAAATTAGCTTAAGGTTGATTTTTGGTATTTTTCTGATAACATTCAATTTTTGATGAATAGTGAAAAAACACTGAGTTATAGTTTTAAACCGAATTTTCTTATTTAAATATTTTTTTATTTTATTTTAATTTAAATAAGGTCAAAATATATAAATAATACCTATATAAGTTCAATGTTATTCATTAATTTTAGTTTAGAATAAATTTAGATATATAAAAAGTTTATTTAACTATTCAACGTCTTTTACCCCTATATTAGGAGAATTTGAAAATTCACATAAAACATAATTTTACCGCTTCTGTGAGTGGAATTTATAAAATCCAAGATACACGGTTAATATAAAGGAGTAAAATTTGGTTCAATTAGATGAAAATAATATTTGGTGAATAGTAACATTTTACTTTTATTTACCACAGTTAAAGGTAAATATGGTAATTAAGGGTAAAAATGATATTAATATTACTCTAACACATGTCCTAATTCTGTAGGACAAGTGTATATCTACCAAAAACAACCTTAGGATTAAAATATTATCATTTATTTCCACATGTATTAGATTAGGAAATTTATTATTATTTAATTCAAAGAAGAGTTAAAAGAGTTAAAATCAATGTTTAATAACTAAAACATTTTTAATATAGGGTTATACATAAGATAAATTCGATTATAAATATTCCATAGAAAGATTCAATGATTTCATACATAATGGTGTTTTATTTATAATTTTTAGACATTATATAATTTAATTTAGATATCACACAATTGTGATGCAGTAATTACCTAATTAATGAAATAATAAGATAATTGATATTATAAATACCCAAATAAATGTAATTTGAAACTTTTTGTGACTTAAATTAATTTTATAGGATAACCTGAAATATTAAAATTGGATATATGAATTGTTTTTGAAGTAATAATGCTGTAATGAATTTATCAATAACAAAATACCCAATAGTGTCAAAATTTATATAAAAGTGTTTTTAAAACAAATATTATATTATTAATTGATATTAAAATCCTAAAAGTCTAAGGGTCGGCCAAAGGACTTATATTATGACAGGTATATTATTAATTGAACACTTGGGGGTATCATGGATGTATATAGTATGTTTATTAACTATATAATATAAAAATACAAAGTGACATGGTTAGTGTCAAACTAATTTACTAAGAGTTAAAACTAAAAGATATGGTTAATATAATGACCAAACCTATCTAAAATCTATTAGTTGAAAGGATTTTTACCCATACCCACCTTATACTTTAAATAATCGACATTGGATCCATTAGAAACCGAATAAGAATTTATTATAAAATAATACTTTAAGTTTTTCCTAAAGAGCCCCTCACACCCCTTATAAAAGGACACCACTTATAACCAATTGTTCACACCATCAATGCTTTTTGGCTCGGTCAACCCCTGCCCAAATATTCTCTAAACTTCCCTCACTTAAACCTAGAGTCCATAGTTTCATAAGAAAGCCAACCTAAGGATCCTTTTTTATCAAATCAAAAGGAAGAACCCGAAGAAGAAGTAATGTTTTCACCACCCTCTTTCAAGTTCTTTTCTTCTTCAACTTCTTCTTTATTTGTTATTACCATTCTAAAATAATAAATCTATTATCTCTTATGTACTGTGATGTTATGGTAAATATGGTACAACGTTATTCATAATTCTATCCATCCTTTGAATGACATTTCACCAAACGTGCCTACGTTCGGCTTATCGTCTCCACATCGTGGTGTAATTGTTATTCAAAACATTTATATTTGGATGGGTATAATAATGATTTATAATTCATTTAAAGAATAAATATAACATGATAATGATTCTGTATATATGATATACTATCCAATTATATAAAATTTTAATATCAAAAGAGTGATATTGTCACTCATTCATAAGTACGGACTACCGTCTCCACGAACGTGATGAGATTAATTCTACATAATATCCATGAAATTATAATTTTCATTTAATGAATAAAAATAATTTTTATGCAATTGATATCATTCTAGATATAAATAAGATACAACCTATCCATAAAAAACCCAGCATACATATTAAAATATATAAAATAAAACGAGTAAGATAACACCTGAAACGATGATAATACTATGATATTTTTAACAAATCAATCAAAAGATCATATAAGATATCATATTAATGTATATGGTTCTTGTATAATTTAATAAAAATTATTTCACCATTATAAAGGATTATAACCTACCCTCAACCAAGTAAAATTACAAGGTAAGGGATTATTTGACAATCTCTTCATTATCTGAAGTTGTTTATACGTATTTATCTACTGGGACCCCTTTATCATCCACATCCATGGTTCATTAAAATGTATTTAAAAACATTATTACAATTTTATAGACCATGGGTTAAAGTCATTTATACCCTTGTTTACTTTTTATAAGAAGTTTATAAAGGAATATTTCTATCGATTTCCAAACATTGTCCTTTTTAACCTTTTCGACAGAATTAAGGTAAGAATGCCTTCTTTAACTTATACGGCAGATGAAACTATTTTCCACCATTATAAAATAATCAAAGCTTCCCTTAAAATATTATAAGAATATTTTAAAAGTAAATGTGTTCTTTTATAATTATGTGACTTTTAAATGATTTCAAAAAAAGTGAAATTTCTCTCAAATTGTTTTGATTTCATCTATGTCAACATCCATTGATGGATTTTAATATTATTTGAAGTAGTTTTATTTTGATACTAGACTTCCATATTGTATTGAAGTTTTTGTTATATATTTGACTATATATGTGTTCTTTTCATACCATTCATGGTTTATGGATAAAGTATTGACATTTCGTATGCTTTTTTTAATACGAATGTTTATGTTATGTTTAAACCTGTTCATATGCGGAATGAATTGGACATAATAAGTGACGGGTGGTGCCCGCTATAGCTCTTCGATGCATCGGTATGTATCATGAGACAAACTACTGTCTTGGCATGAGTCATTGACAAAATCTTATTTTTATTCTTGGAACGAGGCATTGGCTACGTGGTTATGATAGTCTGGCATTATATATTGCTTCATTATGAAAGTGGTTATTTACATTGCATGTGATTATTCGACTAGTAGAATATCCATTTGAATAATGAAATGGAATTATTTCATTTTTTCTTTTCCATATTATGCTGATTTTCATGTTTAAAAGGCATTTTTTAGTTATAAATTGCCTTAATTGAGTATGCTTGTTAATGAAATTTTATGCTATATTGTTATCCTTTCTGGGTATTTGAGCTCACCCCTTTAAATTTTTTCTTTTTCCCAGGATGTGAAAAAGTATTTTATGAATGACCTGCAGGGATAGAATAAGGGGATATGAGTGTAGAGATAATATGTTATTGTAGTTTTCACTTTATTATGTAATGTAATATTTATAAATGTATTTAGTTATTCCAAGGCTACTAAACTAATTGGTTTTTCAAGATTTGATCTTTCTTGTGATCATGCCAATGTTATGTAATAATGCACCGACTCTGGGTAACTGGGGTCGGGGCATTACAATATCATAATGAATTATTAAAAATGAATTCCTATATAATGAATATATTTATAGATTTTTTCATGTTGGGTATATAAGACCTCGAGTTTTTGTGATTTTTAATCAATTTAATTTAAGCAATTGATATTTTTCATTTCACAAAACAATTAATATATCTTATGATATATTAAAAAAATGTTAGTATTTGTTTTTATTATAAACGTATTATTATTCCATTATAATCAACACCAATATAATAATTCTCTACAATCATCGCTGAGTTAGCAACTATTACAGGTAAGACTTTCTTTTAGCACCTTTTAATGGATCACTTATATTAAAACCAAATATTGACATTTTTATAATTTTTCTTTTCAAAAAAAATTATTATTGAATATGTAATTTAAATATTAGTTTATTTTTATTTTTATTTTTTATTTTCCTATGAAGTCTCACTTTGTGATGAATAGTGAAAAATGTTACAATTTAGTTAAAAACTCCATTTTCGTTTAATATTTAGTAATGTTAAAATATAATTTTAATTTGTTTCTAAAATAATAATAGAAAAACTATTTTCATATTAATACAATTTTTTCCATTTCAATCATTTTTACATTGAATTTAAATATATAAACTTATTGAATGTTTGAACATTTTTCCTTTAAATCCCTGATTTCATGCCATATATGCATGACTAGAAATAATTATAATATTTCCACTTCTATGATTTGAATTTGGAAAAAGAAAATATATAATTGAAATTATTATAATATTTACAATCTAATAATATAAACTTAGTGTTTTACATAAATATTAGTGGAAGTTATTAAGATAAATTGTTGCAATTAAAGTAGAATTAAAATTAATAAAGAGCAAAAACTTAATCTTATCATACCAAATGACATAGATACTTTTCGAAATTTCCTTTTATTCTAATATTTCACCATATCCCTTAGTAATTATAATTTTATGAGATACTTGGATACTAATACATTAATTTGACCTATATAAAATGTTTTGTTTGGAAAAAATACAAAAAATGAATCTTCATTCCATTTAAAATTTAAAAAGATTTAGCGTGTGTAAGAAGATACATTGATTTTGTTATAAAATATTATTTTTAATGCTTAATGGTTTTTCATGAAAATTTACCATTAATAATTATAGATGATATAATTAAATTAAATTCTTATAAAACACTTTCATGAGGGTTATTTAGTTCATAATTAAATAAAATAATTCATTCTAAACACTTAAAATGTAATTTAAATTTAATGAACTATTTTGGTATATTATTTTTTATATTAATATATCATTTTACATGTATTTTAACTTAATAAATTTTAATTCCAATAATTTTTATATTGTTTAAATTAAAATTAATAATATCAAAATTTACATTGATATTATTTTACAATAATTTATATTTTATTAAAATAACTAAAATATTTAGATGTCCTATATTCATCTAATTGATTTTTAAATCATAATAAATATGAAATTTTTTTAAATAATATAACAATTGGTGTTTTATAATTTTTCTTATTGACCTTTAAGTAGAAAAATATAATTATCAGGTTTCGGGTTAAAGCAATGTTTTTTCATGTTACTTGTGTTTGTTTTAAAAATTAATTTTAAACAAGGGAATAATAATATCATATATGTTATGATATATAATAATAATATTATCTTTTAGATTTATTATAAACTTATACTTATTATAAGGAATTTTTTGATGTGTATGAATAAAGTGATGTCTTACAGTAAGGGTTTCCCCGTTTTAATTTTTATATACATGAGATACATGACATGTTCAGCAATAAATTCTTTAGTGTGATATATATACATTCAATTAATGTATTATATTATTCATATAAAAAACTAATGGGTATTTACATATGAATTTTATGAACATTATTTCAAGGTGTTTATGGTTCAAAAGTTACCAAATCCATAATGTAATTTTTCCTCAATTTGTTTTCTTTGAGATACACGCAATGTTGTAAAGCTATGTTTTTCTATGGGGTGTATAAACAAAATTTTTGAGATGTAATATCACAAATTTAATTATTTAAATGATATTTTATGCTTCATGTAATTATATTCTTACATGGTTATTTTGGTTCAATTTTACCTATATATAAATAGTTTATGAGTACAATATCATTGTTTATCATGATTTTTTATGCTTATACATCCATTGATGAAATATTATGATCCATATCACAATAACACTCGTCAATTTTTTTCTTATATTTTTATCCATGATATATTCATGAATTAGTATAATTGTCCACTCTTTTCTTGTTAATTTGATGTGCAAAATGAATTTATGACAATCTGACTTTATTTCTCAATTCAGTCAGAAATCAGTGTTTTTTCATAACCATATTTTGTAATGATGTTTTGAAAATTGATTCATTATTAACATAATTTGTTATATTGGATATCATTATAGATGTTTTAACTTTTTTAAAAATGGGTTTAAAAGGAATCATCCTGAGATTTTCTAATCAGAGAAGTTTTCCAAATTTCTAAGATGAAAAATGAATGTTTGTGATATACAGACTTAACTAACTTCATGACAGTCATTTCGATGAATCTTTCTTCATATGATTATTTTTTTATTTTTATGCATAATATTTTCCTATTATTATGTAATTTTTTTATTTTAATATTCTGTTAAAAGAAAAAGTAATGAAAAATTGTTTTATGGTGAAAATGTGTTTGAAACAATTTTCAGAGCTTCCGTTATATGTTTTCTATTTGTAATTTTCAAAGAAAATTATTTTAATAATTTCAAGATTTCATTATATTTATTTGAATAAATTTACATGAAAAGGTATTCCATAATGGATTTTGAACATTCAATTTTTACAATTACAAGGTATTTTCAATGAAGAAGGTTTTCAATATATTTTCATACATCCTTTAAAATTTTCAAGGATATTTCATAAGAAAAATGTATTCAATATTTTTAATTGTTCAAAAATTAGTTTTCAAAGTGGAAAATATATTTTCCTCAAATAATGTTTTTATTGATATTTAAAATTCATATTTGTATGATATATTTTTTTATGAAATATATTTTTAATGAAATGTTATTTTCCTACAAAAATTCAACTTGTTATCATTAAAAACCCGTTTCAATCTAAGATGATAGACTATGATATAATTTATGATTTAATTTTCATGTGTTCTAAGATTAATGTTCTTATTATTTCATGAACGGTTTACATTTTTATGAAATAATGTCAAAGACAGCTGACACTCTTCAACATATTATATTCATTTTTACCCAAAATCTTTTCCTGGGCTATGATTTGTTTAATTGATAATGGGTCATATCTATTTCCATATGTACTTAGGTGATGTATAGTTTATGATACATATATCATTTTATGGGTTATGATATGATATTTTGGAAAAACTATCTCTTTTTAAGCGTCATGATTTGATGAATGTTTTGTTGTCTTGAGGGAAATTCTTGTATTATTTAATTATGCGATGGTTGGGACCTATATCTTCCTATAATTCATTGGGTAATGATAAATGTTTTATTATATCAATTGGTTAAATTGGTGGGCATCCCATGACCAATACAATAGGTAATTTTACACCTGAAACGATAGGGCTCAAGGAAAGGCATCCCAATCATAAAAAATTGTATACATGGTAGGGAATCCCAAGCCCTAAATAAGAGGGTTCATGGGAGGTAATCCTAATCCCAAAACAATATTTTATTTTAACACCGAATCTAGTGGTCACATAGGTGGTCATACCATATCGAAACAAGAGGGAACATGGGGTTGCAAACCATGCCCAAAACAATATGGTACACGAGAGGGAATCCCAATACCAACATAAGAAGTTACATGGGAGGGAACCCCAATCCCAAATAAGTTATACAGGTGATTCCATGAAACCTAACATGTATATATGGTATTGGTCGGTAGAAATGATATATGATATTTTTGTATATCTGAATACCATAATTCCACGTCCCATTAATTTATTTTTCTCTAATACATTATACTCTTTATTCCCTTATGATTTATGTATTATGAACTACCACTGTTTATTGCATGAGTATTGATTATTATCATTTATAAGATGGGTATGATATTATAATTTAATGATAATGTTCTCATACCCCTATGCATTTGTTATACATACATATCTCCCTTAGTAACTTTGTTGAGGATTTTATCTCACCCCGTTCTTATGCTTTTGTTGACTAGTTTATGAAGAAAGGTTATAACCCAGAGTACTATAGGGGATCATCATTAAGTTATATTTAAAATATCATTCATAAATTTAGAAGGTCATGTTTCTTTGTTTTAAAATTAACTACATTAATACAGTCTTCAACCATATAGTTTATAATTTTATGAATATTAATCTAAAATAGTGAAATATCCATGTATGTTTTGTGTCGGTTCCTATAGTTGGTATCAAAGGAAATGTTTAGTCGTAAATTTAAAACTAGGATGAATTAACATTAGTGAAATCCACATGGGAATTTATTATTTTATTTATAATGGTGTTTCTATGAAAAATATGATATTGTGAAGTATATAAATGATGGTGTCACACTTTTGGAATCCTATACAAATTTTTTTAGGATAATGTGGTTTTCTTCTATGATAAGTGTTTCTAAAACTATGATTTTGGGTATTATCCAATATTTATAACAAGAAAGAACATGGTTATCTTTTTTATGTTTCAATTTTGAAATTAATGGTAATTTTACAATATATGTCCCTTGTATAAATATCATGAAAATAATGAGAAAGGTGGCATAAGTAGTGGTTTTCTGCTGATGATGATGAATGGAAATATTAAATATGAATGATATGTGTTCTTCTAGTAGTTTTATGAAATTCATTATTACATTTTGTTTGGTAATTGATAATGCATTATTCACATTATATTTTTTAGGAAGGATATATTAATGAATAAAACAATGAAGCTTAGTTAATTGTTTAAGAAGGAAGTGTGATGATTAAAGTATTTATGTCTTAGAATTTAAATATTATGTTATAAGAATGATGAAATATATAATTAATATTTAAATAATATTTTTAATTAATGATTAAAAAGGATATGTCTAATGGTGTTTCATACTTCAAAAATAAGTTTTGTGGAAAAGTGATATATTTCTTAATGAAAGGCAACCCTTAATGTGTTCCTAGTAATTATTTATTTAGCATGTACGAAGAGATAATTGATATGGATTAATAATTTCAGATATTATGGATTACCATATTAACGATTAATGATTTATTTTAAAAACATTTATTGGTTAACATGGATTATATTTACAACTTCATGGATTCATAGAATATATCTCAGAATATTATGAATAAAAAAGAATGTTTTTCTTAAAATGGGTTTTAAGAGAATTATACATTGGACAGAAAATAAATTCACAATTATTTTAAAAGAATGATGTTACTAGGGTCTAAAATAAGAAAACATATTACAATCCTTATCATGAAAGAGGAGTAAATCAGTAGGGGATCATCAATAATGGTAATATCATGATTTACTCCCTTGTTAAAAAGGCCATCTGCAACCATGTTAGCTTCACGATATATAATTGATGATCAATTTAATTTTCAAAAGAGAGTGGTTGCAGTCCATATAATGTGTGGTGACCAGCCACACAAGATGTGTCACACCATTCCTAATAACTTGAATTATGGTAGTTGAGTCACTATCAATCCAGTGGTTGTTCCAAAAATATTTCTTATCAAAGGAAACAATATGTCTTATACTAATCATTTAATCCATTTAGTGATGATGAAATGCCACAATTCCCATAAAATCATCCAAGTATCTGACCAAGATGGTTCTTAAAGATGTAACCACAACATGCAGGTCATGGATTTCCTTTGGAGGCACCATCCACATAAACAAAAACCCATCTATAGAAAGGTGCATGCTAGAAAAATTCAAAAGTGAAGTGTGGTTGGAACAATTTTACAACAATTTTTATATGGTCACATAATTCTATAGTCATTCAATGTGATGTCGGAATGGCCCTTTTCGATTATAACATCTTTGTGTATAGAAATAAGGAACAAGATCCTACCAACATTATAGATAAAACGAGCAATTGTGGAAAATAAGAGAATTTCTATCCATAAAGATCTAATGATGAACTTCAATGAAAACATCAAGAAAAATGTTATTAATTTACTGGAAACTATCCATTTCATAACATTTATTTAGTTTAGATTTGACAGAGTCAAAATTCAATCATCTGTAGTAAAAAATGTCAAAAATATAGTTCCAAAGAGTAGAAGCAGTGGCACAAGAAAGAAAGAGAAGATTGGTATATTCATTGTGTTGATTATAGAGTATACCTTTAATAAAATGTTGAATACTATATTATTGAGGACGACCATCTGTGGAGATTTTTTTTTAGAAAAGCTCCAAATAAGAATGAATCATGAAGATTTTATAAATGGTTTTTTTAAAAAAACATTATCCAACCAAAATCACATTCAGAGTAACAAAAAAATATTCTAATTTTTTGGAATTAAGAATACCATTATGTGTAGGCTCCTAGATAAATAAATCAACCATATTAGACGTATGATAGTTTTCAAAGCAATTCATAATGGTGTCAGGGCGATGATCAATTTGGGAATTTATTATATATCTGATTGGAATATTGGAATTCTCCGATATTTGGCTAGGTGAAAACATGGAAATTAAGGGAGTTACAGTCCAGTTATCAAACCATATGTTCATAGAATTGCCTCTAGAGACCATCTACTTATAGTTGATCATAATAGAGTAGAATTTTTTTATGGATGGCCAGACAGGGGAATTAAGATAAATCAAATTTCCTTTCTTAGTATTTTCAAGAAACATACTTTTTAGAAAGTAAATGGAGTAATATTCAGTGTAGAGATGATTTCAAGTGAGTATTGATTGAAGAGCCTCATTAATTTACATAAGGAATTTTATACCAATAAAACATTTTTCAATTGGTTTTCAATACATCAACCATGCGACAATCATAGGTTTCCTTTCCACATAACTATCTATACAAATGAAAATTTTTATTGAGATATTTATTTTTTTAATTATACCAGCAAATCGTTTCAAGAATATCATATAATATAACATTTTTCAAACAATAGTATAATAGAAAAGGTAGATTCTTTCATTCCATAGAGAGGGAATTTCCTTTCCATAATGATAACAGGTTAAGAACATGATAAAAAATTGTAGCGAAATGTCAAGATTTGGGTCTGCAACAAAATATGGGACACCAAGTTAAGTAAATGGAACATATCCCTTTTTTATAGCTAGGCCACTTATAATATATCATTTCTTATTAGTGGTAATGACTTTACCAAATAAGGTAAAATATTTTTTCCTACTAATTAATTTTCTATGAACCTCTTCATACTGAGTGAGGAAACTTTTGATGTTTCAATTTTTTATCACCATGTAGAAAATAGATGATGTCATTAGCATATAGTAGGTGGGTAAGAGAATTCACATTCCTTGAGAAATTAATGGGATTGTATTTGTTTTGATCTATCAGACAAGTGAGTAAACAACTAAGAGAGTCATCCAAAATAGAGAAAATGTCGGAAGAAAGGGGGTCACCTTGACTAGCACCTTTATTGCATTTGAAATATCCTATAGGGGACCCATTAATCAGAATGGAAATTGATGCTAAGATAAAAAATGTTCTGATAACAATGATAAAGTTATCTTTAAAACCAAAAGGTTTAAGCACATTCATAATAAATCTCTAATCTGTGGTAGTAATATTATTTTTAATGTCATGTAAATTGGAAAAAATGCCTCCCTTATTAGCATTGTTTAAAGTGTTTATGAACTCTAATTCAATAAAAATGCATTTTCGAATTGATCATTACTTAATAATCAAAATTTTATTCAAAGATACTATTTTTTAGGTATATAAGAAAGACTATTATCAATTATTTCGTGATAATTTTATAAAGGGTGTTAATGAGCGCAATGGGCCTAAACATGTAAATCTAATTTTTTTAATAATTATAGGAATAGAAAATTATATTGTGTATTTAGTCCATTAAGGAGAACAACATTGGAGACGAAAGATTTAAAAATCTTTCAAACATCAAATTGTATAACATTGCAATAATGTTTAGAGAAACCGTTATTAACGCCATTAGGACTAGGAGCACTATTAGGATTTAAACTAAAGAAGGTGTCTTAAATTTCACGGTCAATAAGATTTTTAATAATAAAAGTGTTATCTTCATTATTAAAAACCATTTGTATGATCTCATGTAATAGGTCCTTGTTATTTTTAGGGCCATTAATGATAGATTCTACATAAAAGAAAATATGATTAGAAATATCTTCTGCATTGTGAAAAAGGTTGTCTCTGTGTATTAAAAAGTCTAGTGGCTTGGAATATTTTCTATATCATTTAATGGAATTATAGAACATAGTTTTTCTATCACCATAATTTTTTTTTACCTTATTGGATTGCTTCATCATGTTCTCATGAAAAGTGAGAAAAATGTTGAGGTTCACTGAAATAATAGTTTCATGACTCTGATCAATGTAAAAATGTTATATATTATTAGTGATTTTATGTTGATTTAGCTAATCCTCAAGTTGCATGATGTCATTGTTAATTTTTTGGCTTTTTAACTGAACCAACATTCGAGTATTTGTTTAAGTGATTATAATTTGATAGAACAATAAAATTCATCATTTTATTGTGTCATGGAATGATTTTTTTAATGATGTTAGTGCATTTAGTATTATGAAAACCAAGTAATATTTAATGTAAATATAAGAACAGGTTTCATAGTTGTTGTGAAGACATTGACCAATATAGGGTGACATGTAGAGTTTATTTTTTGAAGGGTGGTGCTGGAGATGGTGTCCCATTTTTCTAAAGCAGGAACATTCGTGAAGGCATTATCCAGTTTGGAGGTGACCACCCTCTTGTGTTGATATCTATACCATGTGTATTTAGAACCCATAAGATTTATTTGAGTAAGTTTTTCAGCCTCAATAGTGGTTTCAAATTTTATTGTGGTGGTTGGAGCATGAGTCGGTCCAATTTTCTCACTTGAATAGAGTATAGCAATGAAGTCCCCAATCACAAACCAAGGTGTGTTAGAAATAGAACCTAAAAAAGGTAAGGCAATACGCGATGGGAACCTAATTATTCTATCTATTTTGTGCATAGAAACAATAGTATAAAATAAGTGTGACATCAAATATAATGTCATAATTGAAGTCTTTCTCAGAGATGTAAAAAATGTTATCAATTGGAATGGAGGAGTGCAATAAAATCCAAAATGATTCAAAATTGGAAGAATTTTTTGTTGCACTAGTAAAAGAAAAATCATGTTTACCCAAATGGGAGAACTTGGATGAAAAATTAATTTTGGGTTTAGAAATATAAAACAACATTGAGTAGAAAATGATGAAATTTTATTTAAAACAGTAACACTGTTAGAGTTGGAAATACCCTGACAATTATAAAAGATGATATTAATTAAAACATAAATTTGGAGTTGGAAGTATCTTTTTTTTTGTTTCATGATTCCTTGTGCCTAGAATATCTTATGACCATTTTAGTACTGTTTGGGCCCATGGTCTATTCTTAGACACTTTTAGAAGTAGAATGGGGTGTTTGGGTTAACTACCATAATGTTGTCCTCGGAAGGATAATGATGGTGTTCATTCATAAGTAAATACATAGAGTTTTTATTAACAATAACAGTATGGTCAACATGTTGATGAGTATTCCGGTTCCCCGAGTCAGCAGGTATTACAATATCATCATGGATTTTTAAAATACATCATGAATGATAGATATAGTAGGGAGGGAGTACATGAAAAAGTTGCATTAGGGTTGCCTTGATTTATAGTACCAGAAGTATTGTCATGTGTCTTCCCAAAACCTGGGGATAGCTTTGGTGTGTCCACCAGGTTATGTTTCCCTTTAGTAGTCATATAGTTACACACATTTTTCTTGATTTCATCAATACCAGAGTTTCATTTGCATCTTCCTTATCCTGTAGACCAAAGGCAACCAGACCTATTGTGCATGATGAGTTTTTCTTCAGTGTACTCTCCAAAGTTGAGGATGTGAATGAATTCTATATAATTTCTACATCCACAGGATCATATTTCATGGTCTTTTCCATAGGAGACATCATGTCTAAACCAATTGGGAGGGTGTGAGTGGTCTGTGTAGAGTTATCGTTCTTCTTATCTTTAATGTCTTGTCCCCAACTAGATGCAAGACAAGATATTGTTTCTATAGCGACTTGTGAGTTGGTATTTTTTTATCCTCTACCCCTAGTGCAACCTGATTTTTTATACTAGGGGTGTCTGTTTCAGATCATTGTCTAGAACCGAGGGTGTGGGATCTTTCACAAGTTTATGTCTATTTGGATAATGCATAGGTTCATGTGCCAATGCATTAGACTGATGAGGAACACTATCAAAAATAGGGATGATAATATGAAGGCTTCCAAGAATTGTGAACCTTCTTATCCTTAGAGCATTCACTGCACTCATTTTGGAAGTCACTAGCCAAATTGGTAGTAGGGTAGGCAGTGTGTCCAGTATCCATAACTTCCTTTTTTCCATCATTGCATTCAGTGATCTTGTTGATTGATGCAACCTTGAATGCAGTTCCTTCCTTATCAACTTTAGGCAAGATAGAAATAAAATAACTTAGAGTAAGAGATAAAGTAGGAATTTATTATGGAACCACTAAAGGTTGTTATTGAGAAAATTTTAGGGAATTAAATCTTGTAATTATATATTCCTGTGAAGAATTGTCAATTCTATGAAAAGGATATTGTAAATATATCCAAATACAGTTATTTATGTTGAATTGATTGTACTAAAATACATTATAGATTATAGTTTTTAAGCCAGTAAAATTACATTGATCATTAAATTTCTAGGTATCAATAATCTTTAATAATTATAAACATTTATTTATTATATTATTCTATCTCCAAACATTACTCACTGCTAATGTTCTTCTTTGGGGAAACCTAGTTCGAAGTTACATTGGGTAACAATTATGATTCCAAGATTCCTATTTTAAGAAATTTAATGAATTGATTTTTAAGAATAATGTTTCTATGAAAGGAACATTAATGTACTAATCCTTTTATAACCTGGATTAATTTGGAGGGTGATATTCATTTGAACTAATGTAGAATATAACACCCCGAGATTTTGTAATTTTTTTTCAATTATGTTATACATTGGAATTTTTATATTTCTTTCCGCACATAATATTACATGTTTTATATGAAATAACCAATTTTTTTGTTTGTATGATATAAAAATTTATTATTTCATTACACACTACACCTAGAAAAGTGAGTACTATATACAACGTTGGGTTAGAATTCTTTATATGCAGGATTGATTTTTATAGACTTTTAGTGATCAGCTATTTAAAAACATAATATTGACAATTTTATAAATACTATATGTCAAAATCAACATTATTTATGAATATAGAATTTTAATATTTTATCAAGATAATTGTTTTTTTATTTTTCTGATATATTTTATTTTTAATGATTAGAAAAAAATAATACATTTTTTTAACAATACCTTTCTATTTAATGATTTAGTAATAACCAATTATATTTTAAATTGGGTAATAATTTTCAATTTATAAATTATAAATTTATTAATTAAATTTATTTCATTGTAATTATTTTTAAATTGAATTTAGATATAAAAACTTACTAATCTTTTAAACATTTTCACATTAAAACCCCACATTCTCAAAACATTTATTCATTAAATGATGAAATTATTTTTTGAAAAAAATATTTAGGGGAAGTAATTTAAAATAATAACAACTATTACGGTAAAATTATGATTAATAAGGGGCTCAAACATATACATACAAGAAAAAAAGGACATAAAAATTTTCTCATAATAAAATATCATCCAATATTTCTTCCATATCATATATAAATTTTATTTTTATGAGTTATTGAGATAATATTACATGATATTAAAATATATAATAATTTGAGTAAGGAAATAAGATAAAAAAGGAACATTCCTTACCTTTAACATTTATAACGATTTAGAGCATAGATAAATAAACATAGCTTCAATAAAAATCATTATATTTCATGTTATATTATTAATTTTTCATTTTTATTTAATATTAATTTTACTAATGATATAATTACAAAAAATTCTTATCAAAATCTAACACATGGGTTATTTTATTATTTTTTAAATCAAATAAATGATGCTAGGATCCGTAAAATTCAAGTAAAATTAATGAATGATTGAGATCCATGTTTTATAGATGAATATATCATATTAAAAATATACGAAATTAATATATATTAAATCCAATAATTTTTATATTTATGTATAAAAATTAAATAAATATTTAGAATATTGGAATTAATGTTTTTTTTCAATAAAGGATATTTTATGAAAATAATTAACTTTAAAAAATTATTATATTCTGAAACATGATTTGTAAATTTTAATAAATATAATATATGTTCTAATAATGGAACAATTATAATTTTTTAATTAACATATTTTCCATTAAAAATAAAAAACATTCACTACATGGTTCGGGTTAATGAAATGTATTCATGTGTTATATGAATTTGTTTTAAAATTAACATCAAACACACATTAATTTTTCTTTAAATTATAAATAATATTTATAATTAATTTTGTCTATATTTTAAAATAAATATCACATTTATATATTATTAATATTTAAATTACTTTAGATCAAAAATGTAACGACTTTTTAAAATCCAAAAAGATAAAATTGTGTAAACATTGATGTTTGGGATAAAAATTATTAAAATAAACATAATATTCTGTGCTGGGGGTTCACATAAAAAATTTATCTCCTTTATGAAATTACTTTTTATTTTTTATAGAAAAATAGTTAAGGGAGACCTCCCGATAGTGTTAACCTTGTGTTATTTACAAGATTCCCACTCCCCCTTTATAAAAAAATTCAATAGCCCCCTTCCGTACACCTCTCAATTGACTTTTTATCATCCAAAACCATTCCAAATAATCTCCAAAAATACCTCTTCTAATTTAATATTCATTAAATTGGGAAGAAATCCATCCATATAATCCCTTTGTTTAAAACCAAATGGAGTTACTCAAAAAAGAGGTAACATCTTTATACTAGTTTTTTTAATTTTCATTCTCCACCCCATTAAATATTTATATTCCATCATTAAATAATAAATAAATTATCCTAAATATTATTATATTTCATTCTATTTTGTTTACCTAAACCTATACACACTTCCATAAAATACGTAACAAACATACAGTTCCTGTGTAAGGATAACTACCGCCTCACAAAATGATTTTGTTTGTTTTTTTCATTACAACCAATCATGGATGGGAATTATGATGGAACCTATGTTTTTATATAATATATATAATATATATTATCTCATTATTATTTTGTAATTATTTTATAAAACATATTTATATTCATTCAATTGTTTGAAAAAATTATAACATCGTTTGTGGACTTGTGGACTACGACCTCCTCAATGTGATGGGATTCATTCACACATTACATGGATTGAATTAAGGTTGGTTTAGTAAAATTATATTATATATATGAAATAAAAATTATATTGAATGATATTATATATATATATATATATTTAATTTTACCTTTTTTATTTAATACAACAAAAAATGTAAGCATCATTCATGCATACAGAGGGTCTACTATCTCAATGAATGGTGTATTCCATTTCATATTCAAATATTTTATAGAATAATTTAAATACATATAAAAATAATATATATCATTTTTACATAATCTTTTTCATTAAATAAATATGTTAATCCTGATCCAAGTAAGATGATCAATAATAATAAACCAAAACTTATACGAAAAAGAAAGCGAATATCACCAGAACCGTGACATTAACATTGAGTTATTAGAAAATGGGTAATATAAGGCCAAAATAAAATCATATTTTATATTATATATTATAATGTGGTTTATTTTTAAAATTAATAATAATATATTACTTATTATATAGTCGGTTTGAATTTGTATAAATAAATTCATGACTTAAGGTAAAGGTTTTCTCATCTAACATTTTATATCTGTGAGATAAATCCTATGTTCACCACCCATTTCTTTTGTGTGTTGTATATACATGCCATTAATTTATTCTATTATAGGTGTAATAAAATTTATAGGTATTAATTGATCAATTTTATGACCTTTATTTCATTTGGTTTTTGGTTTAAAAGTTACCAAATTTGTAAAATAATATTGCCTCAATTTTCATTCTTTGAGATACACTCCATGATATGAACCTATATTTTTATTGGGGAGTATATAATTAAAATTTAATATTTATATAATTAATAAAATTCATATAATTCTTTTCTTATATCCATGTAATTTTATTTTTATATGGTTGTTTTCATTCAATATTATTAATGGGGAATAAATTTATTGCTATAATCACACCATTTACTGAGATTGTTTATGATTATGCTTAAAATTATGAAATAAATTGATACCACTTTCATGAAAACTAATTATTTTTATTCCCCTATTATTATGAATGATATATTTATTTATTACTACCATTTTACCACTCTTTCTGTCATAATATGATTAAGAATCAGTTTTTACCAAAATTTTACTTTAGCAGTCCTTTCAGTCAAAAACCTGAGTTATTTAAAAACCATATTTTCTAAATATGTATTAAAAAATTTCAATATTATCTTTTGATGTTTAAATTACATTTTTTCCTTGTTTTAACCTTTAATGTGATTTAAAATGTAATATTATTTTCATTTCCAAATTAGGGAACATTTTTAAACATTGTAATGTGAAAATGTCACATACATGACATATTTTAAAGGTATTTTTGTATTTAATTTACATTATTGTTTTTTTGGGGGTTTTCAATGCATTTTTGAAGGAAATGGTGGGTTTCCATAATTTGGGTCAACTCGAGAGCCCATTTCCAGTTTTGACAATAAATTTTGTTTGTTTAATAACTCCCTCGTTTTTAAACATTTTTAACTCATTCAACTTCCAAAATGACCTTAATTTAACTATTAAAACCACCAATGAATTTTGGCCCCCTTAAAAATTCATTTTCATCTTGGATTTGGGTGATCAAGTTAGGTATTGGGCCAACCCGAAAGCCCAATTCCAGTTTTAAAATTGTTTTGTAATTATTTCATAAAATATTCAATTTTTATTCTTTTTCGGTGATTCCACCTCTCACCTTCTCCCACTGTACCTGGCCGCACCCCCAGCTTCGTTTCCCCCTCTTTGGAGATCGCATCTGTCGCGAATTAGGGCCTAACTTCTCTGGTTTCTAAAAATGTCCAGTTTTCTCAAGTAAGTGACTATCCTTCTTGTTCTCTCCTTTTCCTTGAGATTTATCTTTTTTTTCTTGAATACCCAAATTTCCAGAAGCTAGGGCTTCGTGCTTAGGGTTTAATTTTGGGTTTCATGGTTCAATCCTCGGGTTTTAGGTTTGATATCACTTCCTTGTGGCGCGGTGGTCGTGCGGTTGAAGTTCCGCACTAGGATTTGCGGTTCTTGAATCTTTTGGTAGGTGATTCCATTGTGTGTGCAATTCTTTGGGAATTTTCTTGCTGTGTTGAGGGTGAATTAATGATTATTATATTTTAATGATTCTGTAAAAATTTGTTTTAGTTTCATTTACAATGCAAATGAATTTTATGTTACAATTTTTGTTGAAATTGAGGGTTTTTCATGCAAGTCTTTTATTGGTTCATTTTGGGATGAACTCTAATTACATAGTTGATTTTATTGAACTGTATTAGGAATTAAAATAATGTTTTAAATATTTATTCTTTTTGGTTGTGGCTGAAAAAGTTTGTTTAAATTGTGTTTGAGAAGCAAATGGGCATTAAGTTCCATGTTGGTGTGAAAATGGTGGTTTTTAAAATATATAATTTCTTGGTTCACATTGGGCTGCCCAATAACTGAATTTTTTGTTTTATTAAATTGTGTTGAACTGAAATTTTGTTTTGATGACTTACAAGTGTTCACATACTGTGAAAAGTGGATATTTTAAAGAGTTTAGGGTGCAAAACAATGTGATGTTTTGAGAGGTTGTTTTATTGAAGATCAAAATATTTTATTGACTGTTTCAAATGATATAAAATGTGTGTAGCTACTGTACTATTTGTTTGTGACCAGTAGAGATAATTTACATGAAAAAGTATGTGTGTTGTTTTCTGAAATTGTTTGAGCACAAAAGGGGGAATCCCGGGTACTTAGGTGGGCAGATATGTACTAGTACGGCTAGTGGACCGGATGGGTTGTGTCCCTGTTTCACTGAGCAAATGGATAACGACAACACTAACTGAACTATGTGGATGTTATTTGGGGACCACTAGGTTATGGGTTTGTTCCCTACTAGTGGCTCGTGCACGGGAAATGATTGTGACTTGGATACTTTACACCGAGGTACGAGGTACATAGGGCCCGAGACTACCAAGTTGCCTAGGGGTGTTCCCAATTTTTGTGCTCATTTGAATTGTAGTATTTACCCATGTTGTGGGATCTTTTGGCAGTACATTACAGTAGATCACATGTTTATTTAATTTGTTATCATTCTGAAATTCTTGGATTGAAAACTGTTCTCATTTGAAAGTTTTTTTTCTTGAAATTTTTAACATTGTTTCACCTTGTGTGTTAAAATTGCTAGTTTTGTTCCCATTGTATTGCATCCTCTTTGGAATCTTCTGGTGGTATCCTATTGGGCTTAGGCTCACACCCTACTTACACCCCTTGGGTGTAAGTAGGAATTCTTATGCTTGAATCATGAAAAGGGAAGGCTAAGGGTGATGGCGCTTCAGGGTGTTAGTCCCCATCGTTGGGGCAGAGTTGTGGAGAAGGCTTGCGGGTGATGACACCCCTGTTGCGTGAAGTGATTGGGGATGTCTTGATGTTGTCATTATTTGTATTTGGACCACTTGTAGTGTCTTTAAACATATGTATTCAGATCTGGTTTTGTTAAGAATGGTTTAGTATGGAAATTTCAGATTCTTATTATTGATTGTTTTGTTTGTTTTATGCTTTCATACTCGGGTAAATCGTTCCCAAATCATATTGTTTTATACCCGGGCACTTGTGCCAGCCCGTGGAGATAGGGAATGCCCTTCGGGTCTTGCCACGGGCCGGGTTTGGTGCCATTAATGGTGGCGACCAGATCCGGTTCGTGACAAAATGGTATCAGAGCAGGTTAATGTTTTTGGGTTATATTGTTATTTTGACATGAGTCGGGATAGACAGGAGCTAGGACTGTCGGGGCTCGGGGTATTGGTTGTGAGTAGGGTGCCTGGCCCGCACCTCTCATGGCAGACCTTGAGTCACCAGAGGATGTTGGAATTTACTGATTTACTTCACTTCCAGGTGAGACGTGTGGGCTGCAGACCACATGTGGACATCAGGCAGATGTGGAGTAGTTGTTTCTTTTATTACAAGAATGTGTTTAGTTTGCTTATATTTGATGTATTTGATTACAATTTTCAGAATTGTGGTATTGACCATTGTTTTGTGACTGTTGCATTTTGTAGCAACATGCCTCCCCGGAATGCTCCAACGCACCCACAGGAGGAAGCTGGAGAGAGTTCTCCCACGCCGATTGATCAGAGGCTAGTCGAAGCCGTGGTCCGGGCTGTCCAGGCTCTAGGATATGGACCATCTCCAGCTCCAGCTCCTGTTAGAGAGGATTATATTGGTCCTAGAAAGGACAAGGCCCATGAGTTCCTGATAAATAAGCCTCCAACCTTCCGAGGCATCTCAGAACCCCAGGAAGCAGAAGAATGGCTCGAGAAGATCGAGCGTATGTTTGAGTTCCTGGAAACACCCGAGGAGCTCAGGGTGAAGTGTTCCTCCTTCCTATTGGAGGGTCCCAGTCGTAAATGGTGGGAGTCAGTGCTTCAGGCTGGGAAGAATGATCAGATGCACTGGGGAGATTTCAAGGTTGTCTTCAATGAACAGTATTGCCCTGAGGTGTTGGCTTATGCTAGGTCTAGAGAGTTCATGGAACTTGTTCAGGGGAATCTATCTGTGATGGAGTATGCCAACCGTTTCGCTGAATTGGTTCGGTATACTCCAGAAATTGTCTCTAATGAACAAGCGAAGGCCCAGAGGTTTGGGAAAGGCTTGCGACCAGAGATATACTCCCAGGTGTTCTTGTTTAAGCTGAGGACCTATGCTGAGGTTGTTGATCGAGCGTGCATGGTGGAGATTGATAGGAAAGGCAGGGCTGGTTTCTATGGTTCAGTATCAGCAGTGGGAAGTGGTAGCTCCTCAGAGAAGAAAAGGAAGCGGGAGGATCATGTGAAGAAAGGAGGGGGCAGTTCAGGCCACTCTTCCAGGCAGTTTTCTTCTGCTGCTTCTGATGCAAGATCGGTCGTGTTCCACCAATGTGGGAGGCCTGGGCATATCCGACCAGCATGTCCACTTCCTCTGAAGCCTTGTATCCAGTGTGGAGGTATGGGGCATTTGCAACGTTTTTGTGGTGTGGCACGTCCACTTCCGAGTGGGGTTGGTTCAGTGGCTTCAAAAGGAGTGCCAGCACAGTCCGAGCCGTCGAGGACTGGGGGATCTCGATTTGGTGGTCGTGGTGGTAGGGCTGGATCATCTTCTGGGCAGAGCCAGTTCAGGGCACAACCACATACTAGCGGTCATCCTCAGGCAGATACTGGACATCTCCATGCAGTGGATCAGTCACCAGCAGGATCAGAGGCGGGACCGTCGACAGTTCGAGGTACCGTTCTGATCGCATCTTCTATAGCTACTGCTCTTTTTGATACTGGTGCCTCTGTTTCATTCATTTCTGGACATTTCGTGGACATTCTGAATTTTCCAACTGAGTTGATGTCTTTTGCGATGGAGTTGGTGACACCATTGGGAATGAAGAAGGAGCAGGGCCTGAGGTGCCCCTCATGTGCACTTTCTGTATCTGGGGTCGAGATGGAGTGGGACCTTATGGTCTTAGATATGGACCTTTTTGATGTCATACTCGGGATGGATTGGCTAGTTCACTTCCAGGCACACATCGACTGCTACAGAAGGCGTGTGAGTTTCACGGCACCTGATGGGAGTCGTCAGGTTTTTCATGGAGAACGGGATCCACGATCAAGTCGCGCAGGGCCTCCACTCCCAGAGTTGGGAAGTGTTATCTTCCAGTTATCTTCGATTGTGCTAGAGGATGGTCTTTCCCCTGAAGGTGCACTACCTCATGTAGTGAATGAGTTTCCTGAGGTATTCCCTGATGATTTTTCTGGTTTTCCCCCAGAGCAGGATGTGGAGTTTTCGATTGATCTGGCGCCGGGAACACAACCGATATCTCTTCCCTCCTATCGCATCGCCCCCACCGATTTGAGGGAATTAAAGATACAGCTGGACGACTTAGAATCCAAAGGATTCATTCGCCCGAGCGCCTCTCCTTGGGCCGCTCCTGTGTTGTTTTCAAAAAAGGCTGATGGATCCCTCCGGTTGTGCGTTGACTACCGGAAGCTGAATAAGGTAACAATTAAAAACAAATACCCTTTGCCCAGAATAGATGATTTGTTTGATCAGTTGAAGGGGGAAAAGTGGTTCTCAAAGATAGACCTGCGTTCAGGGTATCATCAACTCAGGGTGAAGGAGTCCGATATCCCCAAGACAGCCTTCCGAAGCAGGTATGGCCACTTTGAGTATTTGGTCATGCCCTTCGGATTGACCAATGCTCCAGCGGTATTTATGGCACTAATGAATAGGGTGTTCCATCAGTATCTCGATTCCTTTTTTGTGGTGTTCGTGGATGATATTCTGGTATACTCTAGCTCTGAGGAGGAACACGAACATCACTTGAGGATCGTTTTAGGTACATTACGGGATCACCACCTCTATGCAAAGTTGTCAAAGTGCACCTTCTGGATCAGAGAGGTGAGATTTCTAGGGCATGTGATCTCAGAGCACGGAGTTTCAGTGGACCCTGAGAAAATTAGTGCGGTTATGTCATGGGAGCAGCCGAAGAATGTGTTCGAGATCAGGAGTTTCCTCGGCCTGGCTGGTTACTACAGGCGATTCGTTCGGGATTTCTCTTGGCTTGCATCACCAATGACTGCGCTCACCCGGAAAGGGGTGAAGTTTGTATGGGGTCCAGAATGTCAAGCATCATTCGAGGAGCTGAAGAGACGGTTGACTACCGCCCCTGTGCTGATTTTACCTGAGGCCGGGAAGGGTTATGTGGTTTATTGTGATGCTTCAGGTATGGGTCTTGGGTGCGTGCTTATGCAGGATGATCACGTGGTGGCTTATGTCTCTCGCCAACTCCGACCACATGAAAAGAACTACCCTACCCATGACTTGGAGTTGGCAGCGGTGATGCCTGCTTTGAAGACATGGCGTCACTACCTCTTTGGCGAGAAGTTTGTGGTCTACTCTGATCACAAAAGCTTGGCTTATATCTTCTCGCAGAAGGACCTCAACTTGAGGCAACGCCGCTGGATCGAGTACTTGCAGGGGTTCGACTTTGACATTGTCTATACCCCAGGCAAGGGTAATGTGGTGGCCGACGCTTTGAGCAGAAGAGTTCCAGTGCAGGCTTTGAGGAAGTCTAGTGATGAGTGGACATTGATGGGGCTCTTTTCTCAAATGCATGTGGAGGCTAGGGAACACAGTGGAGGGGCATTCTTGGCGAGTTTCCAGTTGACTCCTTCTCTGTTGGAGTTGATTCAGCGGGAACATCCTAGTGATGAGATTTGTCAGCGATCTAGGCAGTTTCTTCATGGTGGGGAGACATCCTCTGATTGGTCGTTGTCTCCCGAGGGCATCTTGTGCTTCAAGGGCCGTTCAGTAGTACCGTTATCTCTACGGAAGGCAGTGATGCATGATAGCCACCAGTCTCAGTGGTCTGTCCATCCAGGTGCCACTAAGATGTATTATGATGTCCGTCGGCATTTTTGGTGGCCTGGTATGAGACGAGACATATCAGACTTTGTTTTGAGATGCTACACATGCCAGCAGGTGAAAGCAGAGCACCAAAGGCCCTCCGGTTTGCTCCAGCCATTACCCATTCCTACCTGGATGGGGGACAAGGTTGCCATGGACTTCATTGTTGGCTTACCTCGTACACCTCGGGGTAAGAATTCCATTTGGGTGGTGATTGATCGTCTGACCAAATCAGCCCACTTCATTCCGATCAGAGACACATCTAAAGTGGATGAGTTGGGCCATTTGTATCTTCAGGAGGTGGTGAGACTCCATGGTGTACCATCAGCTATTGTCTCGGATAGAGACCCCCGCTTTACTTCTCGATTTTGGGAAGGCCTTCAAAAGGCCTTGGGCTCTCAAATTAAGATGAGCACGTCGTACCACCCTCAGACGGATCGTCAGACAGAGCGGGCGAATCAGATTTTGGAGGACATACTTCGTGCATGTGTCTTGGACTTTGGAGGTTCTTGGGATAGCCATTTGGGATTGGTTGAGTTTGCTTATAATAATAGTTACCAATCCTCAATTCGAATGGACCCTTTTGAGGCGCTCTATGGTCGGCCATGTCGGTCCCCCCTATGTTGGGCTGAGGTAGGAGAGACTTCACTATTGGGGCCGAGCCTTGTGCAGGAGACTTCTGAGAAGGTCAAATTGATCAGGAAGCGCTTATTGACAGCTCAGAGTCGTCATAAATCTTATGCTGATCGGAGGCGTCGAGACCTAGAGTTTACTATGGGTGATAGGGTATTCTTAAAAGTGGCCCCTCGTCTGGGCCATCGTCGATTGGGGAAGCAAGGTAAGCTGATGCCACGGTATGTCGGTCCCTTTGAGATCACGGAGCGTATTGGTAAGGTGGCATACAGGTTGGCCTTACCTTCTCAGTTGACATCTATCCATGATGTCTTCCACGTCTCCCAGTTGAAGAAATACAATCCAGATCCATCCCATGTGTTGAGTTGGGAAGAACTAGAGATAGAGCCTGACTTGTCTATCGTTGAGAGGCCGGTGAAAATAGTGAACTCCCAGGAGAAGATACTTAGAGGAAAGTCTATTCCTTTAGTCCGGGTTTTATGGCAGCATGGGAATGATACACATGAGACTTGGGAGCGAAAGTCATGGGTCGAGGAAGAGTACCCATTCTTGTTTACCAATCAAGAATCATGTTGACTTTCCGGGGCGGAAAGTACTTCATGGTGGGGAGAATTGTCACATACATGACATATTTTAAAGGTATTTTTGTATTTAATTTACATTATTGTTTTTTGGGGGGTTTTCAATGCATTTTTGAAGGAAATGGTGGGTTTCCATAATTTGTGTCAACTCGAGAGCCCATTTCCAGTTTTGACAATAAATTTTGTTTGTTTAATAACTCCCTCGTTTTTCAACATTTTTAACTCATTCAACTTCCAAAATGACCTTAATTTTACTATTAAAACCACCAATGAATTTTGGCCCCCTTAAAAATTCATTTGCATCTTGGATTTGGGTGATCAAGTTAGGTATTGGGCCAACCCGAAAGCCCATTTCCAATTTTAAAATTGTTTTGTAATTATTTCATAAAATATTCAATTTTATTCTTTTTCGGTGATTCCACCTCTCACCTTCTCCCACTGTACCTGGCCGCACCCCCAGCTTCGTTTCCCCCTCTTTGGAGATCGCATCTGTCGCGAATTAGGTCCTAACTTCTCTGGTTTCTAAAAACGTCCAGTTTTCTCAAGTAAGTGACTATCCTTCTTGTTCTCTCCTTTTCCTTGAGATTTATCTTTTTTTTCTTGAATCCCCAAATTTCCAGAAGCTAGGGCTTCGTGCTTAGGGTTTCATTTTGGGTTTCATGGTTCAATCCTCTGGTTTTAGGTTTGATATCACTTCCTTGTGGCGCGATGGTCGTGCTGTTGAAGTTCCGCACTAGGATTTGCGGTTCTTGAATCTTTTGGTAGGTGATTCCATTGTGTGTGCAATTCTTTGGGAATTTTCTTGCTGTGTTGAGGGTGAATTAATGCTTATTGGATTTTAATGATTCTGTAAAAATTTGTTTTAGTTTCATTTACAATGCAAATGAATTTTATGTTACAATTTTTGTTGAAATTGAGGGTTTTTCATGCAAGTCTTTTATTGGTTCATTTTGGGATGAACTCTAATTACATAGTTGATTTTATTGAACTGTATTAGGAATTAAAATAATGTTTTAAATATTTATTCTTTTTGGTTGTGGCTGCAAAAGTTTGTTTAAATTGTGTTTGAGAAGCAAATGGGCATTAAGTTCCATGTTGGTGTGAAAATGGTGGTTTTTAAAATATATAATTTCTTGGTTCACATTGGGCTGCCCCATAACTGAATTTTTTGTTTTATTAAATTTTGTTGAACTGAAATTTTGTTTTGATGACTTACAAGTGTTCACATACTGTGAAAAGTGGATATTTTAAAGAGTTTTGGGTGCAAAACAATGTGATGTTTTGAGAGGTTGTTTTATTGAAGATCAAAATATTTTATTGACTGTTTCAAATGATATAAAATGTGTGTAGCTACTGTACTATTTGTTTGTGACCAGTAGAGATAATTTACATGAAAAAGTATGTGTGTTGTTTGCTGAAATTGTTTGAGCACAAAAGGGGGAATCCCAGGTACTTAGGTGGGCGGATATGTACTAGTACGGCTAGTGGACCGGATGGGTTGTGTCCCTGTTTCACTGAGAAAATGGATAACGACAACACTAACTGAACTATGTGGATGTTATTTGGGGACCACTAGGTTATGGGTTTGTTCCCTACTAGTGGCTCGTGCACGGGAAAGGATTGTGACTTGGATACTTTACACCGAGGTACGAGGTACATAGGGCCCGAGACTATCTAGTTGCCTAGGGGTGTTCCCAATTTTTGTGCTCATTAGAATTGTAGTATTTACCCTTGTTGTGGGATCTTTTGGCAGTACTTTACAGTAGCTCACATGTTTATTTAATTTGTTATCATTCTGAAATTCTTGGATTGAAAACTGTTCTCATTTGAAAGTTTCTTTTCTTGAAATTTTTAACATTGTTTCACCTTGTGTGTTAAAATTGCTAGTTTTGTTCCCATTGTATTGCATCCTATTTGGAATCTTCTGGTGGTATCCTATTGGGCTTAGGCTCACACCCTACTTACACCCCTTGGGTGTAAGTAGAACTTCTTATGCTTGACTCAGGAAAAGGGAAGGCTAAGGGTGATGGCGCTTCAGGGTGTTAGTCCCCATCGTTGGGGCAGAGTTGTGGAGAAGGCTTGCGGGTGATGACACCCCTGTTGCGTAAAGTGATTGGGGATGTCTTGATGTTGTAATTATTTGTATTTGGACCACTTGTAGTGTCTTTAAACATATGTATTCAGATCTGGTTTTGTTAAGAATGGTTTAGTATGGAAATTTCAGATTCTTATTATTGATTGTTTTATTTGTTTTATGCTTTCATACTCGGGTAAATTGTTCCCAAATCATATTGTTTTATACCCGAGCACTTGTTCCAGCCCGTGGGGATAGGGAATTCCCTTCGGGTCTTGCCACGGGCCGGGTTTGGTGCCATTAATGGTGGCGACCAGATCCGGTTCGTGACAGAAAAGGAATGTTTGGCATGTATGGTTTAACCAAAATCATGACCACCTTTTCCTTGATCCTTTGATTTAATGTTTCCATGTTTATTTTTAATGGAAATTTTTTCCTAATATTCTAGAAATTTTATTATATTAATGTGTTGTTAAAATAAAAATGTTTTCAAAAACATTTTATGTTTAAAAAGTGTTTTAAACGATTTTTAGATATGTATTTATATGTTTTTGTAAATAAATTTTCAATGAAAATGTTTTCAATGATTTAAATATTTCATTAAAAATTGTCAAATACATTTTCATAATATGTTTTTCCAAGAATTATTTCATGAATTATTTTTTATGTTTTGAAATTATTTTCCAATAATATGGGTTTTAAAATATTTTGAAGTTCACTTAACAAATTATCATGAAACTTTTAAAAGAAATATACATGAGATATGATATATGTCTTAAAACAATTATAAAAATGGAAAATATTTTTTACACAATAAATATTTTAATGGAAATTGGAAATCATTTTTTATAAGAAAAATATTTCAAAAATTGTTTATGAAATGTATTTTCAAAGAAAATACATTTTCCTTATAAAATGTTCCATGCCATCATTCAAAGTCATTCTCTACCTAGAATGATTTTATTTTATATTTTATCCTTTACTAGGGATATGGTCCACAAATATTATTCATAATAATTATTTAATGGTTGATGTTTTTATGGAATAATGTTTATGATACCTGTTTCTCTTCCATGTGTTGTATTGTTTTGAATCCTACTTCTTTTCATGGGATATACATTGATAAAATGATTATGAGACTTATCTCTTTCCAAATGTAATGATATCATGAACTATAATTGATATGAATTTCATTTAATTGGCTATGATATGATGTTTATGAAAACTCATCTTTTTTATGGGTCATGATATGATGAATGTTTAATTATCATATAGAACATGAATGTATGATTTAATTATATGATGGATGAGACCAATATCTCTATCCATTGTATTGTGTAATGTTAAATATTTTATGATATCAATAAGGTGTACAATAGGGAGTCCCAATCTAGAAATAATAGGAAATTTTATGCCCAAAAAACAGTGTAATGTGGAGGGAATCCCAATCCCAAAAAAAGAGTGAACATAGGATAGTGTCCCAAGATCAAAGGGGGGAAAAATAGAGTAAAACCCAAGCCTGAAATAAGAGGTCATTTTAAACATGAAATAAGGTAGTACAAAGAAGATAATCCCAAGCACGAAATAAGATGGTAACTATGAGTTCATCCAAATATAGAAACAAGATATTACACAAGATGAAATCCAAATCTCTAAACAAAGGGGTAAATATGAGGTATTAACAATCCCAATGTAAATGGAAATGTGATTATCCCAAGACTGACATGTTTTTTTGGTCATATTAGGGATCCCCGATATAGGAATTTCAATTTTTATGTTTATGACAAAATTACACATCTCATTTATTTTTTTATGCTCTCATGAATTATTCTATTGATTCTGTTGTGATTGGTGTATTATGAAAAATAAATATATATTTCATAACTCATCATTATGATCGTTGACATGATGTGCATGATATTTTAATGTTATGATCATGTTCACATACCCTTATTCAAATTTTATTCTTATATATATCCATTGGTTATTGTTAGTGAAAATTTGTGCTCAGGCATTTCTTGTGTTTTGTTTCCCATGTTATAAAGAAAGGTTTTCAATATGTGTCTTAAAGGGGGAGATTTTTAACATAGATTTTGATGATATTTAACTATATTAGAACACATTTTTCCATATTTTCAAAGTCAACAAAATGCAAGGTCCTCAGGCATTTATTTTTTTAGTGTCCTAATATATTTATATAAAGTTATGTAATATCATTGTATGATATGCCCAAGTCACTATATAGACCTTATTGATTATCTATAGTTTTGTATATTCTACTAGTTAATAAAAAATTATATTAATTTATCATAATGAAATCAAAATTTAGTATCCCTGTAATTATTATAAATCAAGTGAAAAAACATTATGTTAACATTTTTAGATTTTTTTAAAAGATAAATGATGATGCTGGTCTAAAATGGAAAACATCAGTAATTATTCATAAATTGGTGTTTTAGTGTAGATAGATGAATTTCAGGTAATGATTATAATTATGAAAATGTAATGGGGAGTTAATAATTAAAATAATTTTATAAAATATCAATGGGGTTATATGAATTAATCCAACCACAGATAGTGAAATCAATACATAGATTCCATCAAAACAACCTAAAATAATTATAAATAATTATTAGAGCCCTCTTATCCAACATTTATGACATAATTAATAGTTTTATCTTCGTAAATGAAGATGGTTATGTATGACTAAAACTACTTGTGTTCTAAACACTTGATACAATTATTACAATTCAACATTTGATTCCTCCCAAAACAGTGAATTTAACTGATATTATTGTCTTAGGCATTTCCTCTCCAACTCATTTTTCATTTCATTCATTCGTTGCTAATGGCGGGAAGGGAATGCAATACTGATTCTTTCTATGTATACCTAATGGAAAAGCTATCAAGGGAGTCTTAATAATTTCATAAAAGATATTATTTTCTAGTTTAAGACATTATAATATACTTAATTACTATTTATTAAAATTTTTCAGAATAATCATACCAATGTATTTTATGACAATTACCCACATAAAAGGTCAAATACCTATTAAATAAGAATTTATGAACATTGAATGGATAATGTATGAATTAAAACAACATAATATTTAAGGAAAAATATACCTCATTCTCATTGCATAAGGTTGTGTGTTAATTATCTATGGTTTAAAAACATAGGATGATAAGCTGGAACTCAACTTATTATAGCAATGAGTGAAGGGAACAACTATAATTTTTTACTAGATTGAAAGGAATACATATCTAAGAATAATATTCCTTACAAAAACCTATATTTTTTATGTAATAAAATTTCGATGATGAATAATTTTATTGTATAATCACAATTAAATTTGTTGATTGTTTATATTTTCACCATAAAATCAGATCATAACTAATGAGTTTTCATTAACAGTGGGTATTCATTAATTATAACAATATATGGTGAGGATATACTAGATTTTAAAACATTTGGGAGGAAATTAATTTATATTTTAGTTATTTACAATCTGTGAATGATATAAAAAATTATTCTAGAGTTTACTGTGTTCTTAGAGGATGTGAAGGTATGATTGAATTTCACAACTCATGTGAGAGATTAATGGGTTTTTTCTAGGGTTTAAGGACACCCATGAGAATTATGGTTACATAAAATTATCATGTTTTATATGAATTATTAAAGGAGTTATACTACGGTTTACAATCTCCACGTAGTATTTATGTTTGTATGGTATTTTCAAGTCATCTATGCTGCTTAAAATGGTAAAATTTGGTTTTATTGTACTCTAGAAAGAATTAAAGTTATTATGGATATTTTTTGTACTATAGAAGTAATTCTGTATTTTTCAGTGAGTTTTGAAGTGACATAGTAATAGAATAATGCTAATAAAAATTAATATTATGATCCTCTTTAAGGAAAAAACCATACATAGTTCATTGTCACAAGTTAGAGCGATGACAAATGTAATGTTGAAAAATTTATGGCTATTTCATATGATTATTATTTTCTATATTTTAAATACATGAAATAAGTATGTTTTGTCTTATAGTTTTAGTTAATTTTATTATGACTTATGGTTATTTTATTTTAATGTAATTCAATAACTAAATATAGTAGAAAACCGCCTAACACTTTTATGATTTCGTGATGTGGGTTTCTGTAACAATGATAGTTTCTTCCTATAAAAAATATAAGTATAGGCATGTAAATGCATTAAAGTTGAGAGAAATTTAGAGAAAACCGAATTTAAATTGTAAAATATAATTGAAATAATACTATGCTCATTGGTGTTGGGAACTAGAAGATGAAAAAATGGGCCTACATTATGAGAGGCTGAAATATTGTGGAGAGAATGGTGTATACTAGAAAGATAGTTATAGAAGTTCCACCGAGAGAGGTACATGATCAAAAGAGAATTAAATGGATCACGAGTTGAAACTGAGTAATGGTCTGGTGATTATACTATTTCTACATCCCTAGAATTAAAATTTATTTTATAATTTTATAAAGACGATCCTTTGTAATGAGGATTTACAAGACTCATTATGGCGATGAATCTTTATTATCAATAGGTGTGTATAATTTCTTATTCCTTGAGATGAAATATGAGGAAGACTAATTACATGGGGAAATTATATTCCTAGAAAATAATATCATTTATCATATGGGTAAAAAATAATGTTATCCTTTCACATAATTTCAATGTCACTCAAACATATAATGATTATGAAGGTTATACATGAGTTCATAGAGATAAGCCAATAGAGGTACAATTTCACTAATGGAAGGCATCGTGTTTGGAACAATTGAGATATATATGGTCTTGTATTGTCCTTGTTAAGGGTACATGGGTATGTAATATTTCATCATTTGGTGTACGATCATGGATAATACGATTAAAGTTTTTTTGCCCATGGATAAAATTCTTACATGGTATACATTTATGGATGCACACAATTTTAGTCATGTGACTGTGATTATAGACGGTATGGGATATATGATCACTCAATACCTTGATATTGAATAAAATCATTATAAAAAATTGAATTAACCCTCTTAGGTTTTTTATGGTAATTAAACCACATGGGTTGATATTTAATTTATAGGTAGTAGGTATTCTAGATATTTTTTCTACATTGGAAATTATAGATCATGAATGTTAGACTAGTTGGTGGACTATGAAAATAATGTAACTTTCCCCATGAGTTTATATCCAATTGGACATGTTACTAAACTATATTTTTTGCCACCTTTACATCCCCTCTAAATTTCCAGGTCATCGGATTGATTGATGAATTTAGTTTTTTAAAATAATTTATCGCCATAAATATATAATATTGTAGTGATGTGGAGACAAAACATGATGAATTGTGATCTTTGATTGTATGAACCAATTAATGGGGTTTTCTTTGATTAGGTGGGATAGATTATACAAATTTTTCACAATCTATCAAAAAATAGATCAAATTTTATTTTGTGTTCTTGATATTAGATAAGCTAATTATTTTTCTGTTATGAAATCCAGCTTCTACTAAAATTTGTTAAATTTAGAATGAAGAGGATTAAATCTTAAGGAAGAATAATGGACTTTATAGAGTTTCTTATTATGTTCTTTTAATTCGTAGCCACATTTACCATTACAATACTATAAATAGAATAGTATATTAGTTTATATGATTCATTGATGTGTTAATATGAATAGATAAAATTATTGTCATTTTCATAACCAAGGGCTTACATCGTTCCTATACCCAATATTTCATATATGAATTTACATTCTATTATACCATATGTATATTCTGAAACAATCCATAGAGGCTTATAATAACATAACATCATGTTCTGGTTACAAAAATTAAATAATTGTTTAAAATATCTATAATTTTTATAATTTTAAAATTTATTTTCCTTAACATTTGTAGAAAAAATGTACTTCTGTTCTTATTAGTATCTATAATCAATCTGTACAACCGATTAATTTGTTTTTATCAATTTCAATGATTTTGTAAACCATTTATAAATTCACGAATCATGACATAAATGTATTATTGAACCCCTTATAAAATATATTCAGTGATACCCATTACCATATAGGCTTGCAGTCTACTAATTTTGCCTATAATATGATAACATTATTCCGAATTTAGACTATCATCTATCACTGACATAGTTTATAATCTCACTGGGTAATAACCATGTGAATCTTTCAAATAATGTAAAAATAATTTAATAAAATAAGAAGGGATATATTTATATCTGGAATCATTTTTTACTTCCCATGGATGAATGGTAAACTGACCTACAACCCATGAGGACTCGAAAATGGATACCTCTTTAGAGAATATTCCAAGTGGAGAATCGAGCTCGCAATAAGAATTTCAGCTTGGCATAATATTATTCAATGATTGGAAATGTAATTTTTTGATTTAATAAATTTATGATAATTATATAATATGCATCAATTTTATTAAATAGAGTTAGGATGGATGGACTTTATATTTCATGTCTTATCAATGGAAGAAAATATTCTATATAAGTATATTAGTTGGATCCTGGAGATCATTGTGTTTAATATACTATAAATGGATACAGATGTTATGGTAATGTATATATAGAACATTGGTGGATCCCTAGTCCTTGGTGTAATATATAATTAATTTATCTTATCATCTATCATCTGGGATGATTTTTGGTAAATCATAATTTGGTTGATACATTATAGATGAAAACTAACTAAAAATTTTGAAAATAACTCTACATATTTTTATCACACCATTTAGTTAATGTATTGAAATATTCTATTAAAAAATGGACATACACATTAGGAATTTTTCTTCAATATATTCCATGCAAAAGATTCCACTAATAGGGATGGATTATGTTCTCTTATTCTAAAAGGTGGCCACTACACCAAATGGGTATATGAAATTTGACCCATGGTGGTCCTATTTTTACTACAATCTCGCATTACGTATTTCATTATTATCATGTGAATAATTATTATGAAATATTTTCATTATGGAATAAGATTATTTATCATTATGATGGTCATGTTATTCACTGAACGGTGTGAAATCATCATTTTCATGTCGGACGTATACCATATTTACAACATGTTGGGTCATAATTAAGGGATATATAGTACATATCACATTTGAACCCCAATTCTGTTTTCACAAGGTTGGATAGTAGATTGATTTAGTGGTTGTGATTTTTTTATATCATGATGAGGGAAAATTTTATATTTCACATAGATTATCTCAATTTTTTTCTTTTATGAATGGTTGTTATAAAATCAATCAATATTACTGAAAATATGATATATCAAATAGGATTCACATAAATTTCCCCAAAGACACCTTTTTAGGTTTTTATTGATGATTCTAGGGGCTCGGATGAGTAGTACACAAATATCATCTATCTTCACGATGTGGTCTTGGTTGTGAAACATAATGATTATATTATCTAAAAGGAAAATATTTGAAATTTATTTACAAGGATGTATATGTTCTTTTAATGAGTTTCCCAACTAAAATATCATGATTTCTTGTGATTAAAAAAATCCCTTATTGTGTGTCTATTTTTCCAAATTTAATAAAATGTGGATTAATATTATCAAAAGTATTTTTCAGACTACTTATCTGGTTTATACATATCCCATGGAATTTTGGTTGGATTATCTTAAATACCCATTATAAGTTGTTAATGGTTTTAGTTTTTTGTGTGTATTTAAAAATATATCTGTATTTTATCTCATTAAATTGAAAGCGGAACATTCAAGATTGTTTCATAAATTTTTACAATGACTGTATAATCCATTATGTGAGACAATCAGTTACATAGAGAAACAACTATGTTGATAATTTACTTACACGAAGGAAATTTCAATGTAAAATGGCTACATCCTGAAATTATCTATGTTAATATCCCTTACGTCGATGAACCACCTACATGAGAAACCAAATATAGAGTTCAAGAGTCTATATAAATTGTTTAGGTGGATTAATCATCTATGTGATTTACATTCATGGAGAAAATGGCTACATTGTTCAAAATATAAACATTATTATTTTTGATATGTTAGTTTCATAAATATGATTAAAAATATAAAATTAGGATTACATCCTACATGACTAAGACGAATATGTTGATAAATTAGTAATGATGACTACTCAAATAAATTGGCTATGTAAAATATGTATACATTGATCAATTTTTCTATGAGAATTTATATATGATGAATTAAGGTATGTGGTGAACTAGAATCAACTACATTGACCTCTAACATGATTTTTTTTAATTTTTTGTTTTATTATAGTTTAATTTAATAATTTTGATCATTTAAAAAATGTTGTATTGTAACATTACGGTAAAAATGAATATAAAAACATTCATGTGATGAGAGAATAAATAAGAAGAAGGATAATTTAATGGTCAGTATTATTACAACGTTATATACATGAATATTACCCGTTGAATATAATTTATAACCCTAATTTTTATATATATATGTTGTTTTATTAAAATATACTTCTTGAGATCCTATTCAAATCTGTAGGGAATAATAGAATATGAAAAATAATATAAGATCTTGCATTATTATTATAGAACATTATCAATGCTTAGTATAGGTTTCACAATTACTTATAAAGAAAAATATGATTCAACTATATAATTGTGCAATGAGGATAATAATTATACTTAAATTGAATAATTTTTTAGAGATATATTTTATTCCTATCATATCTCCATGATATTTCGTCTTTTTTATGAGTTGTTTCATAAAATTTTAACAACGTCTATAAAATATGGTTTTCTTACTTCTATCATACTGATGGTTATTAGAACAAAAATATTGATGGATTATACTTGTAATTCATGGTTAGAGTGGAATGTAATTCTCCTAATATTATACCCAGTGTCGACTAAATGGAATCTGTCATTTAGTCCCTAGGAACATGATTGGATATCCCTAGTAAAATGGTTGGTATAGTGAATATCACTAACCTCTTAGTGTTGGGTGTTGGTATAGTGGACTATGTGATTTTTATTCCCTGAAACATTATAAATATTATCAATCTAATATATTTTTCTTGTGATTTTATTTCCTTTTAATTCTTTTATAATTAAAATATCGTAGTTTTTCATATATATAAATAGGGTGGTTTTCTATCTGAATAAGTTTTTGAGAACTCAATTTACCCCCACATGAGTCTTAGTGAATCTAGTCTCTAATATATAATTGATATAAAATTATTAAATTTCCAGTTCTCAATATTAATATGTTAATTTATTAATATCATCTTTAAATGGATGTTATGAATGAATATAGAGAAGGTATTTCAATGGTAATAGCTCCCTAATTTAACGGTGAGAATTTTTATTTCTGTAAGGCATGAGTGATCATCAATCTAATGAAAAATGGAATAATGCTTTATCTTAATGTTCTCTAATCCTTATGTACTTCTATAGAAAAAACCAAAAACATGATATGATGATATTAAACACACTTATGATCTAAACTAAAAGGATATAAATTCTATAATATGTAGACATGGTTTAGATGATTTCAACCATGTTCCACAATTTGAAAGAACTCTTGAAATTTTTACTACGATATCAGTGGAATTTTAAGAACAAGGAAATGTGAGAAAAATCAAATTTAAAACAACCAATATTATGATTTATATGACTAGAATGATATAAGGAGAGACCATCAATATTCCTCCTGGAATACATACTATGTCTGGGAAAAATTTTACTTCATCAAGAAGACCCATTCTGAAACTAGATCATGATTTAAAAATATGCAGAATTATACCACCTATATACAGTATAATTTCATATTCTATTAAGAAATCTATAGAAATCAATAATTTAAATAATCATTTTGGAACTATTATGATATGTGAGGAAAATATGGAAGCTGATATCAAAGTGTATATATTGGTTGATAAGGATAATGCTTCTTCAAAAATTTCAACTTCAAAATATGAGAATAAATGAAATTAAATACAATTCATTGCTCATCTTATGAACATAGCTCATATAATTCTACCTTATTTAGTGATCTTGATCACATTACTGAAAATATCGAAATTTAATATAATAAGTGATGATGTTTCATAAAACCCTTCAATATGTACAAGAATTTTGATGGAAATTATAATGAATTATGATTATATGAGAAAATTAGTCTCATCCATATCAATCCATACTATTGTCATATTCATGATAATAAAAGGTCAATAAATAAGTATTTAGTGAAATATGTTTATAAGATGAACAATTTAAAATATATGAAATAAACAAGGTGTAATTTTCTATATTATAGTAATGATACATATTTAAACATAAATAGAAAATTTATAATCAAAAGAATAATATGTTCTTTAGGGAACACACTGATGAGGCACATTCTTATTAATCATATGATAATGAATCTAAGTCTGAAAATGAAAATTTTTCTTTTGACTACTTAAATGAATATTTTAACCTAATGGAAATAATGTTTGATAACATGATTAAAATAATCCCTCAAATAATCAATTTATGACATTTTAATAGAAAAATAGTCTTTAAGAAATAAATATTTATGGAAAAAGGATGCAATTTTTTTTATTTCCTATGATAAACTAGGTAACAATGATCAATGATTTAAAAAATAAGTAAATTAATTTAAATGAAATTACAGTGATATCAGAAAAGGTGAAAACTACATGATTAAAATAATTTTGAAAAATATTTTCTAAAAACAAATTATAACAGAGGTCCATGGTATAAAATAAAATATTTATTAAAATTATTTTATAAATATTTATATAAAAACTCTGTAAAGTTAAACTTTTTCACTATAGGAAATTTTTAACCTATTCTAGTAATTTTTCTTATAAATCCTATTTTATTTTGTGCAATAAAACATTTTTTCCGTTCAAAATAATTTTTCAAATGTTGTACATAATTTTTTGGACATCGTAAATTTATTTGGGTTACCAAATTAATTATTTATTGCATTTCTAAACCTAAGAAATTAAGGGTACCAAAAATTTTCCCTTTTTATTTTTATTTACAAATAAGGGGTCTAAGAGAATCAATGATAAATGGAATATGGATAGTGTATGTTTATGAAATTTGGGTGGAGATTATTCCAATATCAACTCCATATCATAAATTGATGGATGTTATGTCATTTTATGTTACAATTCTAATGGTAATATTATGGGATTTGGATCAGTTGGTATTCAAATATTAATCCTCATAAAAAAATATTTGTTATATAGAATGAGTGAAGAATAAAAAAATAATTATTTATCAAATTTGTGATAATTTTTTTTATCTATTTTTTTGACAATGGATTTTTAGTTTTCAACAATAAAATTCTTAAATTAATGTCACCTAAAATGTAGAATGTATATACTCTATATCTCATTTCATTGAGTAAAAATAGAATTAAATACATTAATTCTAATGAAAAACTAATCATGGATTTGGAATTATTTACTGGGACATAATAATGATTATTTTTTTAAAATTATTCAAGTGGAATTTATTTTCGAATTTACCTATACATAAATTGGACAAAAAAACATTTCTATCAATATCTAATTTCAAAGAAAAAGGATTAATCAATTAATCCAAATAAGTTATTTATACTTCTAAACACATATAACTTATTCATATATATTTTATGTTACATATTGAACTATATTTTTAATATAAAAATTGATTTTTTGGATAGTTGAAAACTTTTCTACATTTTCTTCTATTTTATTTTCATTGTATTATGATTGAATATAATTTTTTAATAAAATTTTTAATTCTAGTTCAAAAAATGAAGGATACAAAATGGTTTACTCGCTAATGATATTTAAATGGCTGATTTATCTTCTTAAGAGAAGTAATGGCTACATCAAGAACATTGTTTGGACTAGCAGCATTCCTCAAAAAATTCTTGTCACCATCCCTTGGTCTAATTTATTAATACAGTTAGTGAATGGTGGTATGGGCATTAATAATCTCAAGTCCATTAATTAGGCCCTCCAAGACAAACTCCTTTGAAATTTCATCAATCAAAATTATGACTCCTTTGAGTTCCTTCAAAAAAAATTCCTAGAAAAATTCAAAAAAGGAAAATTTTACCATATTAACTCCTCGATATGGCCCCCCAACAGAAACTCTTTTGCTAACATTATGAAAATATCTATATGGATGGTCAATATAAACACTTCCCTATACTTTTGTCTTGATAACTGGACTGGAACTCCCCACATTTCCATGTTTCCTCCTAACTCCCCTCCGGATAACATCAACTGCACTATTTGGGAGGAGATTCACTCTCCTATCCTTAGCATCCATGATTCTATTATACATGTTTATGATAACCACATCTTCTCTAACAAAAATTATTTAATCAATTGGTAACCAGATCATAATAACATTTTAGACACTAAATTTTTTTACAATCCTAATTCCACTAATCCTAATCCTTTTTTGGTTGGTTGAATCACATCGAAAAATCATAGAATAAACCATCTTGACTAATCCTTATCTAGAGTTATGATCACAATTTTATTCCTACTGAGGTTTTCCTTCAGTCTTTTGGAATCCAAGTCTACTCTAAATTTCAACTCTTACAACAAAATAGAGTGGATATTAACCACATATTCTTATATGTGCTAGAAAATCTACACTTTGGAATTATATTTCTAACATGTTTGACAGTAGATGGATTTTTTCTGACTACATTTACTCCCAACTAAAACATTTTTTGGATCTTGATTCCTCGTGGAAAATCAATAATCTCTTCCTTTATACTATTTTCGAGCTCTCAAACATTATCAGGTATGATATAAAAGATATTATTCATATTAAACAATCACCTAATCATAATGCAGGTCAGACACAAATTCTCATTCCTATTAGGGATACTGCCTCACTTCAAAAATCTCACTATGAAAATTCTATTAGGGACTTTATGATCCTCCGATATCTTTGAATTGAAGTCCTCTCTAAACAATCATGGAATTCCATTGATGTATTTTGGGAGGCCCCTATTCCTGGATGGATAAAGATCAATGTGGATGGGGTTTCCAAAGAAAATATCGGTACAACGGGCATTGGAGATATTTTTAGAGATTATCTAGGACATTGCAATGGCTATTTCTTTAGATTCTGTGGTAACTCTTCTACTCATGAAGAAAAAATGATGGATAGGATCCAGGCTATTGAAATTGTTTAAATCAATGGATAGAACTACATCTGGATTGAAAGTGGCTCAACCACCATAGTCTATGCTATTTGGAAAGGGGTGTCCCACATTTCATGGATCCTTACTTCTAGAGAGATGACTACCTAGATTTTCATCGAGAGATCAGATACATTTCCACTCATTCTTAACGTTAAGAGATCATGGTGGCTGATGGTTTTTCCATGTAATGAATCAACCAGAGCGTTATGTGAAATGATGATCTGCCGATTAATCATTTTTCTTTCTATGAAAGCGATTGTAATAAAGTCCCCTCTTTAATACTTTTTTAGTTCCTTGCTTATTTTTTAATAAATTGTGTCTTGTCCTTTTACCAAGGCATTACCTTTAAAAAAACTCCCCTTGGAAAATAATTTCAATACCCAGAGTTAAATTCATTTTAGTCAAAAAATTTAATCATGCATACTTTTAATACCGCCATGACACCTAATAATAATGGTTTTATTGAAAGGTTGAATAGTATATTGAAAAAAAAATCTAGAAAAATTCTATTGGAATATAAATTTATTACTCATTTTATGGAAGAAGAAATATATATTGATTATTATTTCATAAAAATAGTTCTCACTGTGCTTATTTGGAGGAAGTAACCATATGTGCAATGGAATAATAAAATAGAAATATTTTGATAATTAATATTGTTTTGATGAAAATTTAATATTCTAAAAAAAGAAATAATATTGGTAAATTTTATTCAAATGTTGAGGAAGGGTCTTTCTTGGATATTGAACTGTTTTCAATGCATATATAGTTTCAAAAAATGATCAATTAATGGTTAAAAATAAACTCATGCAAAATTTTAGGAAATTTATCCTTTCGATAAAAAAACAACTTCCATTTGATGATATATGACATTATTTGGGAAACAGGTGTCTAATAAGCTCTTTTACCATAAAAAGGATGATTATTTAGATCATTATTTTGTTGAAAAAAATATTGAAATTATGGATACTAAGGAACTATAAAGTGTGCTATCTAGATAGCCTGGATAATTAAAAAAACATTCTATATGAACTATTATATAATCTTTAGATGATGTAATTTAGATTATAATACGTGTAGGAAATATTAGATAATTTTCTATTGTTTTCCTGGCAAGAACGAATAACTATAGAAGATGACTTATATGATGAAATATGGGTTTTAGTTATGCAAGAAGAGTTGAACCAGTTTAACATAAAAGTGTTATGATAATTACATTATAGTCTCATTGATTATCTTATTCTTTAATCAAAATATTCTTTTTAATAAAAAACATAATCATGTTTTTATTACTACAAATATTGCTGGACTACAAGTTAAATGTTATAATCAATCGTAATATATAGAATATGAAGAAAATTTTTCACATTTATCAATATTAGAATCATGATGGATTCTTATGACCTATACATCACATATGAATTTAATATGATATCATATGGATGTAAAATATGATTTATTAAAAGGTTTTCTCATGGTTTCTGTTTATGTTGATCAACCATCAATTTTTAAATATACAAATTTTTCTAATTTAGTTATCAAACATACAAATTCTATATATGGAATTAAAAAATTATCTACAACATTTTATGAATATTAATATTCTTTCCCTTATTAATTTTTCTTTCACTATGAGTGGATTATCCCACTCTTTTTATGAAATCATTATCAATAACTATTTTTTTTAGAATTTTTTTTATAATGTAAATTTTGGTTCGACAAAATAAAATTTGGTAATGAATTTTTATAACACATGAAAAAATATTTTTAAATGAGTATAATGAGTGAGCTAGATTAATTTTTTATTGGTTTTTAAATTTATCAAAATTAATTTTGGAGAGTGTTAAATATATGAAAATAAATACAATTATTACGTAAAATATCTAGCCTAAAAATGGAAATGTACATACAACTCTTCTGTATTGTGTTCTAATTATAATATTTACATAGATGAAGATAGAAAAAAGTTAAAATAAATCTATATAAAAGACTAATTGGGTTTATAATATATTAATCTTCTCGTGTACCAGACTTTATGTTTACATTATGTTAATTTTATAGATTCCAATCCAATCCAAAGGAATATAATTTAAATTACTTGAAAATGATTTCATGGTATTTAAAAGGAATAATCTACGTTTTCTTACTTATGCTGAAAACATCTTCTTCTAATATGAATTCATAGTGAAATTATGAATTTATTGGTTCTAGAATAGAAGTGATGAGTAATTCAGGAACCTTCCCTTTTCTATGTAAATACCATGTATGAGGGTATTACATGGTACAATAATCTGTTTTAATATATACTACTGAAGAAACTTATATCATGATGGTAGTTTTTATTTACATGTATTGTGGATGAAACACATTGTTATAGACATCGGATTTAATTAAAATCAAGTTTCAAGAAGATTCTATGACATTATTTATATGAATATTTTAATGAATCTAACAAATAATTTTCAAATATAGCATATATACGTGAGGGATAATTTTGTGAGAGATCAAGATAAAAAAATATAACTCTTGAATTTATATATACTTGAATCAGTAAGAATAATTTTTACTATTCCCATTACTATTGAATGTTTTGATTATATTAATAAGTAATTGGGTTTTTTCCAATTTATATTACTATAGTTTTTATTATTTAATTTAATTTTAATATCTAAATTGTTTTAATAATGTTTTATTTCATTGGATTATGGAAAATAAAAAAAATCACTTTTTAATTTTATATATTTTATGTATTTTTTAATGAATAAATTACATTGTTTTAGTTTGTATTTATTTAATTATGTTTGTATTACCAATTATTGTACACAATTTTTTTTAAATTTCTAATGTGGAACAATTTTAGTAACCCTCAATCATTTCTCCCCTAACCTATGTCATTTATCTTATATGTTTAATCGTCACTCATTTGCCTCCCCATCTCTCTTGATTCCATCTCGAACTCCTACTAATCTATATGTCCTGAGTATGTCTATGTATGGAGATGATGGAAACTACCATTATTCTAAAAAATATAAGTTAGTTGGTGTACTATCTAGGATTCTTTCATGAAATGATGTCGATATGGGTTAGTTTAAGACAATAGAAGTTTTGGTGAAGAAATAATTTCATTTTCAGGGTTGGATGTTAAATTGTTATGAAATTAATTCAGGATTCTTGTTTGAGGAAGAAGTGAATGAGTTCATGAGGAATGTCGAGTTCTAGATTTGTAGAACATAGAATATTATCTCTATGATTATTGAAATGAATGTTGTGTTAGTTTCATATGTATAAATGGAGTAAATATTTTATTTTCTCTATTGAGGGGGGTGGTTCAACTTTTGTTAGACTATGGTTGATATGAGTTCAATAGGACCTACCTAGGTTTTCAATATCATTTTTTGACATCTACATTTTATATTATTTCTATAAATGATTTAGAATATGAGTTGATAGTTATTATTATGTTCATTCATATTGGGTTTTCCAAGATAGTCGTTGTAATGGGATGAAATTGTTTCAAGATATGTATCACTTATATATTTATTTGAAAAATTATGGGATAAATCTTGCAAGGTATATTATTAAGTTTATGATTCCATATTTTAAACTATAGAGTAATATTTAACATTTATCCCTAGAGTAGGAATATATCTATTGTACTACAGAAGAATTAGGTGGATCATAATGGGAGATAAGTAGTGAAATTGAAAAAAATATAATAATTTTTACTAAATAATTTGGATTAAATTTAGCTAATATTGGTACACTGATTAAAATTCAATAAAAACTATTACAATGAAGGGTTCATCATAGGGGGAGTCTCCCAAACCACCCCAAATAAGGATGAACCACTTGCTATGATGGGGCTTTCTAGGGATATGTAGGAGACAATTGATTCCATTCAAGAGACTCTATTTCTAGTACTTAGTCCTATTGTAGTAGATTTAAATCATAGTTGGGATGAATATTTTGTATAATTTGGGGAAGTTGTTCAATATGTTGATATATATATTGAGACATTTATTATATCTCATGAGAAAATGTTAGATGAAACTATTCAAGGTGGGCCAATGGAAGTGGACAGATCTGACCTTGAAGCTGGTGAAATTATTTCTAGATCAGCTACATGTATAGATATGACTATAGTCATCGTTATATAGACTACTATTTATTCTCATACATAACCACTTCAATCTCATCCTTTATTATTCATGATTATAAATATTCTGCATATAATAATTCTATAATTTTTCAAATTAAACCCTTTTTGTATTTTCTAATTACTGAATTTAACAATCTCATAAGTGATTATAATGAGATTAAGAAGGAATATATTACCTCCAATTATGAGATCAAATAACTCTTAGAGAATTCTACATCAAACTTATAATTTGGAACATTAGTTAGAATTATTAAAACACTTATAGATGTGATAAAAAATCATATATAACCCCTTATATGCAAAAAAAATTAAGTCTAAGATAAGTTAAAATGATATTGAGGAGTTGAAATACCAATTTCATGGGACTAAATATATCATATATACATTGTCAGGGTTGAATGATCTTCGAGTCATAATTTCATCATGAAGGGACATGATTCAAAAACTTATTATTATTATATTTTATATTTATTTGGATGTAACTGTTGATTTTTAAGTATATATTTTTTAAATAAAGGAACCATAACATACCCTAATAAGAATAATGGTAATATAGATTGATTTTAAGAAGATGTTTCAATCCTCTACATCAGTTTTCATAAAAAATTTAGTGGATCCAGAACATTATACATCATTTGATCCCATTTACTATGAATTGAAATGTTTTACTTCTTATATTCAATCTATTTGGTGTGATATGTTCACACTTATTCTAAGTAAATATCTCAAAAATGATATTCATTGTGACCTAATAGAAATTATATACTATTTGTGAAATATATTGGTTTTACTGGTGTATCATTTTATGACCATGTGAGGTATATTGATGAATATGTTTGTGGAAGGAAGAAAGTGATCTTGGATGCTTATTAAGATGTGGAAGGTATTATTTTTAATTCAATTAGTTTTGTTATTATAAATAATCAATGAATCATATACTTTCCAATGCTGGTTTGTGAGGATGTTCAAGGGTTTTACTCTTATTATTAATAATAGTGTTCTAGTTCCCCCACGTATCAAGGTATTCAAGCTATTTTATTTTATCCTTACGGTATATGGTTTTTTTATATATCCACTCATAAGTATAGTTTTTGTGAAACCAGTTTCTAAACATTCCCCTATTGTACCTTTATCAGTTACACATGATACTACTATTTCTACTCTTAGTGCTCAAGTGATTCAACACCTATCCAGTTCTATACAGGAGGTGGATTAAGTGTTGGTAGATAAAATTAAAAATATATAAATAAATATCAAATTTATTTATGGTTAATTGATTATTGTATGTGGTTTTTTTACCAAACTCTACATAAGCTCATTTCAGAGCATTTAGATTTATTTTCATGTTCTCACCCTCCTACAATGTTCAGTGACCCTTTATATTTTTTCTCTGGATAGATTAATCATTTAAATGAATTATAAACATTGACCACTCCATATTTTCCCAAATTCAAAGACGGCTATCTAATTCTTTTATGGAGTTAGAGAAGGAAACATTCATCATGATAATTGATATGTTTATTGATGCTTCATTTTATCAAAGAAGTAGAGTTACTCTTTTACTAACTCCCCTAGAAACCTTTTGAGGTACAAGAAAAAATTTGATTCTATCTATGATGAATCAATAAAAAATTGAATGACAAATATAAGGATGTTAATTAAATGTATTTTGGAAAATCTGTTGGAGAAACATCATTCTCAGTAAATCTGAATGGAGTTCTTATCACACATACTCAAGATCTGAAATGTTCATCTGTACGTGTCACTACAAACTGAGCTACAATAGTTATTTGCAATTATGTTTTCCCACCATTGATGGACCATTTTACCACCTCCCTCTCATCTCAATATTTCAAACTACCTCCAATAAGACCACATTTTCTTGTTTTTCCGTAATATGAAATATTATCGATAATTTTCTATATATTTAATTTTTTTTTGTTTGTGATTTAATAAATTTTTATAATAAAATATAATATTAATGATATCATCATTTACAAATTTCTTTTTTCTTTAGTTATAATTGTTCTAATTTAATATTTTTATATCATTGTCTCTTATTAACTTTTTTAATATTATGTTTTATGTTTTTATTTATTCCCTTTATGTGTTATATACTATTTAACAGAGTACCACTCCTCTAAAAATTATTATTTAGTTTCATCACAATGCATAAAAAATTAGTTACTTTAAATTCTAAATTAAATTTGTTTTTATCTCTATTCACTTTGTTTTTAATGAATTAAAATGTGGTATGTTTACCCAATTCTTAATAAAAAGGGGGAGAATTATCCTTTTTGGGTGAAGTTTACACTAGAGAATATTTCCTCCAAATGGATTTTAGTATCTAACTGTGTGGGTGAACAAATGAGAGACATACAATTTTAAATGAAATATATATTTTATTAAATTATTTAAAAATTTATGTAAAAACTTTTGAAAATTTATTGTATAATGTTTTATGGGTTTTGTGATGATCAAGAAGAGAGTTATTTTTTGACTTCTGACATTAATCAATCATATCCACTATAAAATAGTTTATTATGTTCTCAAATACCCTTCATATATTACTATTTTTTATATTTTTTATTATGTTCTTTAGGATTTATAATAATTTTAATTAATTGAATTTAAATCTTCTTGTCCATGTAACTTATAGAAATTTTGATTAGGTGTTGAAAATATATTATTTTAGGAATAAAAACGTTTACATAGATAAGGACAATGGTAAATTATCCACAGGAAGGAAAAAACTACATAAATCAACTACATCATGGAATCACTTACATGGAAATTTCCTATGTCCATTAACATACAACATGAGAAATAAAATATGTAGATTAAATGGCTATGTGAATTAGTTACGTGGAATATTTAGAAAACAGTTTTTGGATATGTGTTGAAAAAAACATTGTTCCAATTGAATATATAATTATCTCACATGTTATAGATTCATTTACTTGATTAATAATCCTCTTTAAGTAGGTTAAACTATGTTATTAAGAAGTAATTTTGGATAAATTATATATCATAGAAATTGATATGTAGATAAATTGAAAATGGGGAAAATGGATACGTGGATCAATTCATCAATATGAATTATAATATGTTGAATTAGCCAGTTTGGTGATTTGGAATCTGCTACATCAATCTGAACCCTTTTATTTATTATCATCGGTGTGCTTTCAATGTAAATAAATGTTATTGGGTATTCATTAAATGTTTTTTACCTTTTTTTAGTAAAAATGATTACATTTAGTTTTATCTATGGAGTGAATAAATAATTATAAGTATAAGTTAATAGATTATTTTATTTAAAAGGTATTTCCATTAAATAGATGTGTGAAATTTAAATTAGAACCCCATATATTATTGATATATTTTGTGAGACTAAAGGTTAACATGTTACATTATTATTATTATATATTTTGAATTATTTAATAAGAACAATAGGAGAATCTATTTCAAAATTATCTTATACTAGTCTCAATGATCTATTTCTATTTCCTTATTTTACATGAAAAATAATAGTAATAATCGAATCTATAGTTGTGAATATGAAAAAATTTCTTATGGATTATAAGTATATTTTAAATATTCCATTTATTCATATAATCTATATTTGAGATTTATTCTCTTTTGTCAGTTGTATATTACCACTATCAAGCTCATCTGTAAGCACTCAATTTATTCTTTCTCTTGAAGGTTCCTAGATGAATATCATTGATGTATTGTGTTTATAATGACTTTTTTGAGCTTGGAAGGAAGCTATTGATATTCATCCGTGTATCGAAGACATGAAATCAGTTGTTTTGTTCCTTGTATATGTAATTGAAGTCCTTATTAAAAATTATTGTATAGGAAAAATCACCATGCACTTGGAGTTGAGTGTTATTGTGGTGGGTTTGAGGATGCATATTCCTCGTGACAGTCTAAATCTATATTTTCTTCTCTCTTTTATTTTTCATTTAAATTTTATTTGATGATAATTTTATGAAATAATTAAAAGAAATGATATATTAAAAGAGTTTGGAAATCTAAATGAATGAACTTTCAATAACTCAATTACACCCTCTTGAGTCATAATGTAACTAGTATTTGATATATAGTATCTTCCCTTCTTATAAAATAATAACAAATATTTTTAGAGTTTCACTGATACACAGATAATTTTTACACCAAAAATTATATTGGAGAGGTTTTCCAATGAGTATGGAAAAGAGATATTGCATAGAGATACTAGTTATGAGTCCTATTGACTAAACATTAGGGGAGGAGAAACAATCTATTAAACACTTAGTACCATATGGGGAGTCTATATATGTTGGGATCAACTAAACCACCAAGGGTCATATTGATCAAGTGGATATTTATTAATGGGATACTTAGGCTATCATTCACACCATCCATGTTGGTTTGGTGGTGTTTCATTTGGGCATTATATTAAAAAAATCACGTTTAGTATATCTATTCCAAATATCATTATTGTTTTTCACTAATATTATTTTACTCTATGTTATTCGAATACATAGATTTTATTTTTTTATGGAAATAATATCAAACAATCTATTCAAGGTATTGAATGGGTTAGGTTAACAATATGATGTTATGAATGAAAATATTGTTAAGAGAATATGGTGTGTGAATAAAAACTACAATGTGACCCATGTGGAGATATTTTTGGAATGTAGAAATGATGAATATTTCCCCCACTATTTCTTTAGGGATGGGTATTGGATAATTTTACTATATATAACTCTACACCATCATGGAGAAATATATCATAATTAATGACTATAATACGGTCTATTTAGTTCATCTCATCTAGTAGCGGGGTAGAAAAATATGTGTTGATCTGATAACAGATGATAAAAAGTATTGTTCTATTAAAGGTATACTAGAAAAAAAATATTTTAGATAGTGATTAAATATAAATAATATATTATCTAAAACTATAATTAAAATCCATCACGAAATTTATTTCCAAAGTTATTAATATGATTAAAAATTTCAATCATTTCAATCGACACTAATATGTTGGTTAAGACCACTACATGAAAAATGAGGCTCTAAAATTAGTAAAATTATTATACAAAAACCTATTAATGCTTCCCTCTGAATTCTAGAAAAAATGAAATAGAAAATTAATAAATACTAAATGTAATAATTATTTTCATATTTTCATAATATTTTTTAAAAGATGATCTATGTTGGATACATTCACCCAGAAAAAAAAAATATTTGAGTGCTTCTTCCTACATAAATAGCTAGAGTTTTCCCTCTAGTGATGGTTTTTGGGCCCATATATCCTCTTATATATATGAGGAGGGAACATTTTTAGTATCATAATTGCACCTCAATCATAATTTCTCCCATTAAAATATATCGACTATAACATAGTTTTTTCCCTAATCTGTTCAACCAAAAAGGTTTCTTGGTTCAAAAATGTGATAAATACTTTTCCAATCATCCTCCAGGAGTTCAGAAAATCATCAAACCTCCTACCTACATCATGGGTGTCTATTGTTTATCAAAATTAATTTTTGGTGGAAATTTTAGACCAATTTATCAACTCTTATTGGGGTTTTTTAGATTGTGAATCTGTTTGAATTATGTATATTAATTTTTTATTAGTTTCTATATAGAATATGACCTCAACCTTGTCGATTCCAGTTGTAAGAACCTCATTAATAGATGTTATTTCTACCTTTTCATATGTTCCTTTATTTTCCATGTGATACTAGATCACCCAAAAATTGAAATATGGTTATTTTTCCTTATTACCCCTTCCATGATGCAAAATATAGTTGTTATTGAAATTATAGGATTTGTAGTTTTATTATTTAACCAATTTATATATTATTAGAATGGTAATGTGCATTCTCTTCCATCTATAAATTTATAGATATGTTTATTTTTCAAAGGAAATTATTGACTAAATATAAACTCACATTTTAAAAGAGTTATAATAATTTTATATGTTGATTTTGAATTTTGTGTGACGTTTGTTTTACTTGTTTTGATATTATCTAATTCCAAATTAAATATAATAGGGATACGAAGGATTTGATATATAAAGTTCCCAATATTCTTCTTGAGTATGGTAGTAAGGTTAAGTATAATTTTTTTAGATATTATTGTGTTGTATGTTCATTAAGGGAATAATAATATGGGTGGGGGTGTTATCTTATTATGAATAAATCCAAATATATTCCCACAAACGTGAAACCACATTTCCTAGAATCATGATTAGAAATATCTTCTTTTAGAGTTGAGTCTCAACCTCTATCTTTTCATCAATGTAAGAAATATTTTTATAAAATAAATTGAAAAGAGAGACTTCACTTTCTATCAGAACTATATGTCTTTTTAACTCTTATGGTAATCATTTGGACCATAATGATAGATTGTATATTAGGGAATTATCTCCAATCACTATGAAAGAATATATAAGGAGCATTAATCCTATAGTTCCCCCTTGTGCAAGAGACATCTTATGGAATCAAATAGCAGAACCATTTTACTCTATTAAAATAATATTTCATTAATAAAAATGATCTAGATAGATTGGATGTGGAATAAAAAAGGGTAGATTTTATGGAAATATATATAGAATAACCTTTATAATATTATAATTAATCAAATGGATAACATTATGATATCCCTAAATTTGTGGAAAAATAGAACAAATACCATTTTTTAGACTCAAAGAATGGGAAGAATGTTTTGGGTTCGAGGGAATATTCATTGATCAATGAAACAATAAATGTATAAAATAACATGAATATTCTAAACTCCCTAATCTCATGATTACTATACTAGTTGTATGGGAACTAATGGAAAAAACTATTTGGAATACAAGGGTCCATATTTAGTTGGACTGTGGTTGTGGGGATGAGTATTTTTCAACATATGATTATACTTTTATAAAGATAGTTCCTAAAATATTCTATAAATTATACGAAGTAAAGGTTTGAATTATTCCAACTGAAGGGAAGATATATCACAATACACCAAGAGAAGTATTCTATATAGAAAAGAATAATAAAGGGGATAATAATTTGTCAACTTAACTGATCTATTTTGGACATAAATACATAATAAATTTTAAATTGAATGGTACAAATGAGTTTTATAATTTATTACTAAAAATTAATTTTTTAATATTATGAACAGTCCAATCATATGAAGAATCATATAACTAGCTATGAAAACTGCCATATTTGAATGAAAATGAGAAGGGTGAAACAAAGAAGAAAGACGTTATGAGTGAATTGAAAACTAACTCATACATGCCACTACATTCTAATAAAGTGACGATATAAGGGGATTTATAATATATTATTATCCATAGGATTGAAATAGACTATATTTAAGGTAGATATATATCAAATTGGACAACAAAAAATAACATAGATCAACACCCCTGGTTGAATTTTGATTCATGAGTTTAGTGAAATAATGATTGAGTAAGATGTTTATATTCATAAAAGGGAAAATATGGCATACATTATTTATGATATTAAAAAATGTGAACAACTGAAGAATGAATTTTCAATATAATTGTGTTTATATAGGTTACATGGATAAAACTCTATATTTTATTACAATGTTGCTGTTAATCCATCTTTATCCTAACATAACATGTTTTATGTTCTCTGAATGGTATTTAATATTCAATTGAAATTCGTTTCTATAGAAATTAAAATATTTATAGTTGAAGGATGTGAAGAAAATAGTCCCTTAAAGTTGGATATCCCTTCCTTTATTTCCATTAAAATGCTAAATTGGCCATTCATATTTATTGACTTGTTTATCATAACTCCTTTTTAGACAATATTTTATTTTCTCAAGTGAGTGGTTGTATAAGAGATCATGTGGATTGGTAAGGATTAAAATGTTATCCATTTCATCTAATGATAAATTTTTTAACAACAGTAAAATTAATTATTGTGGCTCACAATATGTTTATTGAAAACTTCCTCAAAACTACCCAAATACCACTTGAACCTGATAAAATACGGGGTATAGAAATCATGATTCAAAAAAATTAAATGAATTATGGAGTATTGAGGGGTTAATTATCATAAAAGGTGTTTTTTTGATTTGATAATGTTAGGTAATATATGGTTCATTTTTCCATCACTATAAGATGACATTCATCTACCAAATAAAGGATAATAGTTTTATTTCCTTCTAGATATGTACATATTGATAGACATGAGTAGGTTGTATATGTGGAACTTAATCCAAAACTCTAAGCCATGTTTTATCATCATTGATATTAAATGGGATGTTATACTCTAGGTAATGTGATATTCGATGAGTATTAGAAGGATTAATATGGGGTGCATGTGTTGTAACCATAATCAAAGAACATCCCTTATTATTTTGAAAAAATATATTCTGAATGTAGTTCGTGTTATGATGTGGGTATTGTGGAAATAATGGTTTATTAAAGAGGGGTTTTGGTTACCAAATAATGTATTTTTTTGAATTATTTAGTTCATCATGATGTACATATATGGTAAAATAAAATTACTATATTTTTTTCCTAACCCCATATACTCATTGATCATGGGTCAAATATTTAGATGGTTTGATAAAAATATTGTGTGTGATGTCTCTCTTTCTTTGGTACATTAAAATTTTAATAATTCTTAAGAAATTTTTTTTCATAGTGTTAGATGGGATGATATTTAATATATTCATCCTTTTTTTATTATCTATATTAAATTATTTTTTTCTCTTCATGATAATTTTATGGACTATCAATTTTGGCCATGTAATGTATGTGTTATTATAATTTTTTTACATTCAAATATTTTGTGAGTCGTGTCATGGGGTCTTAAAAGATTAATAAAATGGTACATAGATATTAATTCAACATGGATTTGATAAAAAAATATGGTTCATATTTTAGGGTTTTATAGATCATATATTTATGTTTAAGGAGATTAAGGATAACTATATTTTACTAAAAGGATAGTACCTAGTTTTGGTCATAGAGAACAGAGTGTAATATAAAGTTTATTTCTTAAAATAATCCTAGATTACTCAACATGAATGGATATTTTTAAACATTATTGTTCAAACCAAATATAGGGGATACATTTATTTTTTTTGGCATATATTATACACAAATTTATTGATTTATAGTTTATAGTCACAATGTTGATTCTCTTGTTTCATGAATTATAGTTATAACGGTTAGTCTATTATGCGGGTGATAAAACCCAATATTGAATAGTTGTTGGTTTCATGAAAAAAATACGATTTGATAAGTGGAGTGGATTTTTTTGATAGGTCCAAGGATATATGATATGTGAATAAATACATATCCCAAGATAACAAGAATCAAGCCACATGTTATTATATGTTGTCTGTCAACCTGATGTATAATAAATAACACCCATTGTGATGACTGGAATAGAAATTGTGGTGGTTGGAATAATGATAAAATAATAGGTTTATTTGAATTGGTCCAATGACAAGAGATTAAGATATCACCACATGTTATGTTGTAATATAAATAAATCCACAATATGTTCTAGAAAATGTGAAACTATATCATTCTTTTAGACTATTGAATGAGAATTTATTTGAATTTTCATGGTCAAGAATCAATGAGGCATATATTAGGTAAAATAAATTATATGTTTGGGCCCATTATATGTGATTAATGTGTCATAATATTTATTTTCATAATAATAATAATGGAATATATAGAACAAAAAAGGATTCTATTGTCATTATTTTAGTGATCTTTGAAATTATAGTGGGAATAAATCATTTTCCCATCATGTTTTATAATATATTGGGATATTATATAGATGGAAAATTTATATAATTAATATTTTGATATTTTAGGTCATTATAGTTGGACCATGCATCGTTTTGTTTAATTTATTGTGATAATAACCTGATATTATTTTTTTAATTGTACTATGGTAAGGAATTTAGTGTCATACAGTTTATCGAAATTCAATGGGGATTAGATAGTGGACCCGAATTGGTATAATAAAATAATAGGGATTCTTGGGTGATATATGGATTGACATGAGGTATAATTCTATGACATTGCTCTATATATGATATCTAGGTGTCGGTGCATGCCATGTGGTACCATGAATAAAATTGTAGATAGTTATAGAATCACAGGAAATGATGTTGACCTAAGGATAGAATACTAATATAGATAAGAATTCCGTGTCACCAAAATAGTTTGGATAAAAAAGAGCTAGGGGAAATTGTTATGAGAGTCCTATATATAAGTATTTGTTATGAACATGTATAACATATGGTTTTAATAAGATAATTCCATATAAAAATTATTGGGTGTCACACTATTCATGTTCATGGGAAGAAGACCAATAAACATAATTTGAAATCATGTGAGATGGATTAAATATTATATCATGTATAGCATTGATTCATGGAATATTTACATTATTGTTTGTTCAGGTCATAGGGACTATTTGTTTTTTAATTTATAGTTATGTTATATGGGCCAATTACAATATAGTTTAATGTCATGTGTTAAGGATATAATAACAAACAATTTAATGTCATATCAATAGAATAATATATCTCATTGTTTACTTCAATGTGAAAATACATTTTACAATTAATTTTAGGGATATGTAGTAAAGGTTGTATACCTTAATGTATTTTTCATGTGGTAAGTACCAAATCATCATGAGATTCAGAAAACCCATTATGTAAATTATACATTATATTTTATGATAGATATTAAAGACTAAATAAAATATAGTTTAATATTTTTTTGACAATGTCAACTAAATAAATTATATATTTATATAAGGTTCTTCTTATGAAACATCACAACGGTTGGAGGTGTAATACATACTCTATATATTGTTATTGTGGAGTATACTCAGATGCAGTAGACCATTTTGTAGATTTTAATGCTTTTCAAATTTAGTGTCCATTCCGTATTTAAATAGTTTCTTAATGGATAGAACTAATTTTTCCAAAAAAAATGATTATTAGAGAACATTCTTATTCAATGCTTGAGAAACCAAATTCTGGTGGACCTTGAGATTATTTAATTATTATAAAAAATTTACATAAATGTCTTCCAATTCATATATCCCATCCGATAACATTTTTCTTTTATCTAGATAGTAAAAATAGTGAAAAATAAATCGTAATAGGACAAATTACATCTATTCTATATAACAAGAAGTTAATTTTTTTGGTAGGGGTTTATATAGTATTACTATAACCCCAAAATGATTTGAGTTGTTTTTCAATAAAAGAATTTTATCTTTATCCACCATTATATATATATATATAGATGATAATATTTAGATACATGTTAAATTTTTCTATAATTCCATTATAATTATAATGAAAATGTAATGGATGAATTGATCAGATATCAATTTTTGACTATGGATTTCTCAACTCATGCATATAAAAAATTGTTGAATTATTTATAAAGTTAATTGAAGGGACACTAAATCAACTTATTATGTTTGAATTAATCAAATCTACATTTTTGTTTATTTAATCTCCATATAGGTGAATTTATGTTACATGTTTAGAGAAGATATATATAACAGCAATAATAAACACGATGTTTTAAATTTTTTATCGTGGGTATTGTCAAATAAAAAAAATAATAAAATGTATAATGGTTATGAATGACTTGTATTATGAATAAAATACTAAGGAATAAGAATTAAATTATTATGGACTTGACATGGATGAAATTTCCTTTGAATAATATATTTTTATGCATAATTGAGGTCAAGGAGTAAATAATCCAATTAAATTAATGGGAGGGAATAGATCTAATTTCATGGGTTCTACACTAGCTATCATGTAAAAATATAACTAAATTTAGAGTTTATATTACTTTCATTAACCCTTGGAGGACCTCATGGAAACTATTACTTGGGATAATTCTCTTAAAATTTGTATTTTTCGAATGAATGATGTTCTTTTCTCGCAAATATATTTTAAAAATTATGGATTGGTCATGAAATTAAATTAAATTTTATTATAAATAAACTATCAAGGAAATATGTATAAATGTCAAATATTTTTATGGTGCAGAATGTTCAACCTCAAATAGGTTGAGGATAATGTCAACCACATCTATCATCTTCATATTAATAATGGGGGACAATACTCTGTGATGCATAACAATAATAATTATTTCTAAAAAATTATTGTTGGTAAGGGTGGTGACCAAATTAATTAGTGTGAATTCATGGGAATATCTCTGAGAAATATTATCTTTCATTTATCAAATTTCTGACCTTGTAATATTCATCTAAAATAAAATAATTTCTAAATATAAAAAAATATATATAGTTTTTGTTTAAATCAAGTCATATTATGTTTTATATGATTTTTCCCTCATATTTACACCCTGAATCACTATTCACAAATTCGAGATTCTAGAAAAATAAATATTATTTTAGAATATTATGGATTTGATCCCATATATTTGACATGACATGAAATATAAATTTAACCAAGATCATTCAGCTTTATATTTTTTCTATCCTAATCCATTTTGTTGATGTACTTCTTCAAACAGAGGATTATTTTTCCTAAGGTCACATATTTTATTATAATATTTCATTATAAATTTTATATAGGTGATGATCTCACATTTATTTTCTTGGTAATAATTGTTTTTTGTACATATTCTTATTTCTGTCACATCCCAAGGTGGACTATTCAAAAATCTTTTCATGTGGATTTTTCTTCTCTAGAGAAGGTATTTTATTTAGATTAAACATTATAACCCTATATGTTTGTCTTATACTATTATAATAAAGGAATTTTTTTTAAAAACAATATAATACTATATTTCTAAACATCAAGATACACTAATAAAACATTATGAGTGTTCTTCTCTGCATTAATGGTGTAGTATGAATGGATTTCCCAGATCATGAAATTATCTTTTTTTGAGTAAAAACGCTACAAATCTGTATAATTGATTTGGAATATATCCTCATGTTTTCTTTAACATCCACCATTTTTTTGGTTTTATCATAATTTTCAGCATCCACACATTCCCATAGTTATGTTTCATTCCTGTCCTATCTCAAGAATCAATGTTGGTAGACAATATAATTTTTGGGATATGGGATCCCTTGTTCAAAGGGGATTATTCCATTTTATTTTAGGACGATCTCATACCCTTCATTGAGTCATAACTCTCAATAATTTTTTTTGAAGTATATACTTTTTTCGTAATTTGGGATGATTCCACATGGGGTGATTCATGAGATTCTAATATCTCCTCTAGATCTAAACACTTTATATGGATGGTGTTATTTTCACCATCAAATGATCTCAAATTTTCTTCCAAATCCTCCATAATATGATTCACATTCTTTTAATGAGTGTTCATTTATTATTTTAATGAATTGTCCATATCCTTTAGGATGATAGATTTATCCTACACATAAGATCTTATTTAATCTATAGAGTCCTATTGAAAATTTTCAAATTCATGGAATGATTCTACATATATTATCGTTGTGAATTATTCATCAAGAAAAATTCATTGAAATTATTCATTTACATGATATTTTCATTCATTAAAATTATAATTTGTTTCATCCATTTCTGTTACATGTTTTGTGAGACTGTTGAATATCCAGAAAATTTTATCCAATGACTTATCTATATAATTATCCTATTCTTCCAACTATAATTTTCAATCAGCAAGACCCTTTATTACTAAAAATGACATTTTACATCTTTCCTTTGGGTGTTCTTCATATTCACATTGAATATAGAATTACTATAACTAAGTGGTCCACTAAAATCATGGATTGATGATTCTTTATCATAATAATCACACTAAAGAAAAATACTGCAACATATTAAATTTTTATTTCCATATATTGACAGTGTCATTGGATTTACTATAGGATTCATCTAATTCTTCTATTCACATATCTTCTTTCTATTCTTATGAGTATCTAAATAAATATCCAACTGAGGTAGCTGACTCATTTCTAGTAATCATCACATTAAAAAGACTCGCTTGTATCATTAGTGGGATCCTCTTACCTACCATACCATATATAGTTCCCCAAGATAGATTTACCAATAAGAGGGGAGAGGTGGTTTGTTTGTATGTATTCCTTTTCATTAGATTTCAACATCTTATTCTGGTTATTTTTCATGATCCACTAAAGAAAATAATTTAATACCACATTATGTGTAGTGGTAAAAAGAAAAATAGAGTCCATAATTACTTACAAGGTTTAAAACAAAGACCCACTCCATGCCATGTTGGTTATTCCCCCAAACAAGGATTCTATACTATAATACTATAAATGATTACAATGTATAAGGTAGAAACCGAATATACACCCTCTTAGTAGAACCTCCAGTACAAAATGGTTACACCCCATAACCATCTCTTACCCCCATCACTAATTGAGATACTTATCAATCTGTCTCCAACAAAGTGGATCTAACACCTGGATAAAACAAAAGACTTTAACTACACCTAGATCCAAGTGGGATACATATTCCTTTCATCGTCTTGGATCCACTATATGATGATCTATCAATCTTCCTCTATGATTTATATGTATCACAGTAGCTTGTATACTTGTTAATGCACCATTTAAATTATGGAATGGATTTCTCGCATATTTATGATCACATTTATATGATCGGTCGCCTTTGTTAAATTATGCTTATACTAATTATTCTTTCTTATAAGGTCTTAGAATCACTAAAATGCGTACAAGCAACTTACCAAAAATTATTAATATTTTAAAGTATGAATACAGATAAACAATCATAATACATGTCTTATTTATTTATAAAACCTCATTCACGTTTGATACAATACATAGTCATTTCAATTAATCCCCTATAATATATAATATTCCATTCTATGTTATTTTATTCTCCAAATAGTTATTCTTTTTGCGTCAACTGATTATCCCTTGTTTGCATGTAATCATATAACATAATATTCACTTACTTCCTAATGCATGTGCATCTAATTATTTTAAATTCATAAAGAACCTTACATCATATGAATTGGGTGTTCACAGTTTGTGTTACCTCACTAAATTCATGTTATTATGGGTAAAAATGAATGAAATTTTAGCCTAAACCTCATTTATTTCTTGTGAGTGTGCTTGCATGCTCTTCATATTTTTATAAAAGTAGCACACTTTCCACTTCTAAAGATTCATTTTCCCAAATAGTGTATATAAATATAGCACAACTCTACTGCATTAATGTTATTATTTTCAAAATATAGTGCGCGTTTCACTGTATATATCAGTATCGCAATGGGGTTCTCACAAACCCAAAGGGTTTTGTGGAACAATTTCCTCACAAAGAACCGTGAGTGTGATTTTCACAAGTCAGGTACTGAAGACATTCTTTTCCTTCTCGAAAATATAACATATATTTTAGGGATTCTAGATGTATATAATAGAGGATTGTGGTGGATCAATTTTCAAGAGCTCTCAGAATTCTGATCTATAGATAGAACCCTTGTTTTGATTCTTTTATTTTTTAGATGGATTCCATTACCTCTATCTCTAAAAATAATATAGAATTGGATTTTCAATAATATTGTTGTGTTACAGTATATCTTATATGACATGATGTTTTTGAGATTACTCCAAAAAATTAAAGAACAATTTAGTCTTATGTTACATAATTCGATATTAAAACATAATGTTCATGAAAAGTTAATGACATGGTCTTTATATTTTATGTTTTCAACTTATCCATCAGTCATAGATGCATGAATATCCAACTATAGCTATGATTTCATTAAAAATAACCTCATTTTTTAATTGTTTCAGGAATTAAATATAATTATTTCTTCCATGTATTTACTTTATCTAATATCCTTTCAAACTCAACCACAAAATGATTGTGGGATTCATAGGTTCATTCGATGGAGGTTTGATCATCAATTTCGAAATACCCTATCCATTATGAATCGCTGGAGGTAAGAGAATATAACATTGTATTGAAAAAATGTCTCAAATAATTAAATTGTACATTCTAGATTATATACATAATATTATAGGAGGAAGAACAATAATTCTTGATCGACCATACCACATCAGTTTCTCTTTATGTTTGGGCCATAGTTTGCAAATAAACTATTGTCGTGACCACTTCAAGCTTGAAGTGGGGGATCAACACCCACATGTGACCATTACACACCAATATATTTATCCTTGATGGATTATATCCAATCGTCATGAATTCCTATAGTAATTCACTATATGATCCTTATACATGAGACTTATCATACCATCTAGGAAGGATGTGTTCCCCCATATGCCACCCATGGGCATGTTCAGGAAGGATCTCATGGGTTTGATTGAAATCTATGTCCCATAGAGCATTGATCAACCCTATCCTAGGATAAATTGGTGTTTTAAAATAATTTTTTAATCTTTCTTCCATTATAAATAATAATTAAAAATATTTAAGTATAAACTTGTTATTGAAGACATTCAAAAATATAGTCCTAAAAAAACTCATTATAAAATCATTTTTTTCATAGGTTATCTTCATTTATTATTCCTCTTTTCATTAAAATAAATATTTTCATGCTCTTTGATATGTTTTAGGATATTTCATATCCTATACATATCTCATTGACATCTAAATATCATTCTAACAAAAAACACAATTCAAACATGAAATATTTAACATGCATGACATCCCAAGACATGATTTGAATCTATAAATTTTTTAAAGAACCTCCAAATCATCTAAACTATCTAAAAACATATTGAAACCTAATTAAAAAATACATCACTATGAAAAAATAATAATAATTTAATCTATTATAATATGATTATATTTTCTAATGATATTTAGATAATATGTCGAAAATGAATTTGGAAAGTTGAATACAGTCAAACATTTCATTATCCCATCCTCTAAAAACTAATAATCTTGAAAAAATAATAATATTATATAAATAATTTATAATAAAAAAACCAACCATATATAATTCATCATTATTAACTATAATATTCATGTCAAACAACAATTTGTCTAAAAAATATTCCTTTTTTATATTTTCAAAACCATTTACATTGTTTTTTATCAAACTATCACATGGATTATGTCCATGTTGTGTGATAATTTAAGGTAACTATAACATTACTAAATATTGAAAATATATTTCCATGATTTTTTTTGAATTTAAACAAAAAATTTATAGTAAAAGATAATCAATTTCATGAAATATTAAAAATATTAAATTCAAGAGAGTTAAAAAAATTCAGAATATCCTTTTATAAAATCATTATAATGATCAAAATATAATATAAATGAAAAAATGTCGTATTTTCAATTTTTGGTTCATTATGAATGAAATAGACCCATATAATGAAATTAAGTCATGTTTTTGAATTAATTTGCAGCCTTGTCATATTAGTTTTAACCTTAATAAAGACATTACACCTTTTTATGGTAAATAGTGATACTAGTAAAATTGTTAAAAACTAAGATCATTGTATAAATTAATAATAATTATTCTTATTCGAAATAATAAATACATTCTGTCAAATTAAATTCACATAAGTGGTGGTATTTATATTTAAATTAGACATCCAAAACACGATAACATGTGATTTTCCATAAAAATTCCACTAAAAGTGTAAAAATGTTTTCTTACATATTTTAAGTACGATTTTAATTAATCTAAAATTTATTATTTTATGTTTAACTAAAAGTAACAAATTAAATTTTAAAACTGATGTAAAATATAATGATACTATGTTGGTACTTGAAATGAAAAGACAATTTTCATTAAAATTCAGTATTATTAAATATTTATTGAAACATATAAATTTCATATTTAAATATCAAACATTAATCCTATGATAAACATTATAATAATAAATTTAAAAATTATATATTTTTATCATATAAAATTTATAAAAAATTAAATAATAATTATAATATTTTCTCTAAAATATCAATAATTGTTTTTGAAAAAAAATTATTTTCAAAGTATAAAATTTTTTAAATGAAAAATTGGGTCATTATTTCATTATTATTAAAAAAGAAATTTTTATATACATATATATAAATATATATTTCATATTATGGTTAATATTATTCATCGTAACTAGTTTAATAGCTATATTATAACTATATCATTTACATAATAATATTTCACGGTCTATTTCTTCTTGATGTTGAATATTGTATATATTTTCAAATAAAGTTTCATTTCTAGATTTGAGGATATAAAACTTTCCGATATTTATCATTTATAAAACATTAAATTTAAATTTATGTTTATTTAGTAAGATTATTATTATTTTTATTAATAATTGATTCTTTGTTTTGTTCCCAATTTTTTTTATAAAAAATTGAAGTCTTTATAAGGATAATAATAAAGCTAAAAACAACATCCAAAAGTTCTAAACTTACTACACATATAAGAAGGTAAATTAATTTTATTACATTTTGAACATACACATACATTATTTTAAATTTATCAATATACATATATATTCTGAAAATAACCTAATTAAAATTGATAGAAAAATGTTTTTGGATAATTATGTAGGGGTATGATTATATGAGTACACACATCAAAATATAATTACAATAAACCAGTTTATTATTCACTTTGGATAAAATTTATTCCTTGAATGAAATATCAAATTTTTATATAATTCATTAATAATGTTTGGATTTGCTTTGGGTTATAAAATTTATTTAATTTGAATAAAAATATCAAACATGGTTATGTATTTGAGTATTTATAAGTTACAAATTCAATAACATTATTTTAAATGTTAAATAAATTTGAGATCTACTCATACTAATTTATAAATTTTTCTCACTCATTCTAATGTCAAAAAATTATATTTTCATGTTTGTATGTTAAAAAATGTTTTTAAAAATAAACACATGGAAAATATGTGACTTACATCATAAAGCTAACTATCCACTTTTCTTCCAATTCCTATATTATTTCACAAAAAATATATGGATGATTGTTAATTGCATCTATTTTACTCTAGATTATCACAACACATTATTTAATAATTTATATATATATATATATAATTTCTATAAAATTTTAATTTAATAATATAGAGAGAGTTTGGTGTCTATATTCCTAATAAAAAATAGAATGGTGGAAGATTTTTATTTACCTTATATAGAACCATTTTTAACATTCATGGGTATTAAATAATTTTATATGAATATTCTGAAAATTACAAAAGAAAAAAGCTGAGGATCATTATAATTCAATCTCTTCTCAAACATGGTACAAAATTAGATTACATGGTGAAATATCTTCATTGATTCCCACAAATATCTTCCCACTTAAGTAATTCTACATGAAAACTATTATATTTAACATGGGGAATGATAATGTAATAAAGGGGATATATAAGATGATCAATAATGGTTAACAAGTCATATTTTTTGGCATAAACATAAGCATAATGATGTGAGAATGTGGTCATAAAACATGAAGATTGTACCTTAAATATCAAAGATCCTAAACAGGGATCATGAAATAAGTTATGAATATTCATAGTACATGAATGATATCGGAATCAAGATCATAATACAAGAAATCAAAACTTATGAATAAGAAATGGAATTTGTGTTAGAATCATAATTATATAAAATCTTTTTCTAATGATACCTACCAGTACATTATTATCTTTTTAGCCATGGGAAATTAAACCATGAACCATCATCGATCGTAGGATACCATCACATGTACTCTATTGTTTCTGGATTTGGATCCCCTTGTGTACCATCTTATTTTTTTCATGGTATTACCACCCATGTACCCTCTTCATTCTAGATTAATATGCCCTCATGTATGCCCTCTTCTTTAGGGATTAAGATTCCCCCTTGTTTCAGGCTGGGAATGACCTCCCAATGTACGTTGTTTATTTGATATTGGGATTCCATCATTTGTTCCCTCTTTTTTGTTATAATATTTTCTCTTGATTTTATCTTGGGATTCCATCCTATGTACCCTCCTGTTTTGGTTTTGAGATTCCATCCCATCCACTATCTTATTTCAGTCAAAATATAACCTCTTGTTTCACGCTGGGATTCCGTCATGTCTACCCTCTTGAGCTCATAAATTATTTATTATTACCCAATTAATTAGAGGGGTATATAGGTCTCACACTCAAAATAAGTAAATCATACATTATTGTGACAAAAGAAAAAAACATTAATAACATCATGATCCATAAAAAGATATGGGATACATAAACATCATATCATAACAAATGAAATTAAATGGTAATCATAATCAATTCAACATATCATCAAATATGGAAATAATATATGTCTCATAATAATTTATCACAGCATAAACCATGAATAGAAGTGGGTTTTAAAAGAATATAACTTCTCTAAGATAAATGATTGTCATTAACATTATTCAATCAGAATATAATCCATAAAAAATATCAATGGAATTATTAGATCATGTCCTCAATAAATCATATACTATATCAATGTATTCTATCTTATTTATAGAATTATTTCTGAAGGATCACATGGAACCTTTCCAAATGAAAATATCTATTCATTTAAGTACACAGTTTCAAAAATAGATCATATTTTAAATAATATTCATTAAAAATAATTTAAAAAAATATTATGTAAGATTTTAAATATTTGAAAACATTAATTGAGGAAAATATGCTTTCTTAGTTGAAAAAATATTCCTTAGAATTAAATCCTTTTTTGAAACCATTTTCAATGAAAATATCCTTTGAAACATTTTGAAAACTTTTTCCATGAAAAAATATAAAGGTATCCTGAAAATAAATACAAAATCATATTCCTTTGAATACACATAAATAATTCATAATGAATGATTAGAATCATTTTGAAAACCTTTTTCATTGAAAATACCACAAAAAACACAGAGATATCATAAATAAAATTTGAAACCCATTTTCCTTGAAAACCATTTTCAAATCGAAATAAAATCCAGAATATTGGGGAAATATTTTATTTAAAACTAAACTTCTTTACATAAAAAAATAATCTTTATGGAAATGGATTTCATGACCGTGGGTATGTTTGTACATGAAAAACATTCATTTAGTACCTTAAAAAATATAAAAAAATCTTGTGATCAAAAAATGAAAAGATGATTCAATTTAAAACCATTTTAAAAGTGGAAAACAGTGAGAAAAATTACCATTAAACATTCTATGATAATAATAAAATATTTTTGAATTCATTTTTTTATATTTTGATTTTGAAATATCGTAGATTTCTGAGTGAAGGGTTAAATAATGTCATATTTTAATCCAAAGACACATTAATTATATTAAGTATAAGAGAGTGGGAAAAGGGGACCATTTATTTATATATTACACTAAAAACAATAGGATAAGGAAACTATTGAGAGTTCTTGTGATAATTATTATGATATTTCATCAATTGAAGAATAATCATAAACAATCCCAATAATTATTTAGATTATAACCATAAACTCTTACCAATTATATTACATTATATCATAATTATTAAGTGATATTAAATTTAAATAAAGCTTATAATATCATGAAAATAAGTATATTCAAGATATAACATGTAAAAGGGAATTATAAATACCTAATATAAAAATATAGGTGCATAATATGGAATGTGTCTCAAAGAAGGAAAATTGTGACAAATCTACATTATTACATTTTTCAATTTCGTACCATAGACCCCAAGAAAGGGATAACATAAAATGGATATGTAAATACACATAATTAAAAGTAAAATCATTCTATAAAACATTTAGTGGTATTATATATGAGACAAAATTGAAACGAGTGATGAAAATGACCTTTATCTCAGATATATATATATATAAAGAGAGATGAGGAAACCCATACCTTAGGTCTTGACATTCTTTGTACCAATTGAAAAATCATGTATAATAAATATAAGTTTATTATAAATCATCCACAAAAACATATTATGAAATACAATACCATATATGGGTTTTATGACTCTATATCACCTGTTTACTAACAACTCCAGGTTAATGTTACATTTTGGGTGTTATCCTCTTTTTTCATATTGGTTTTGGTTTGTTATTATTGAACCTATTTACTATTTCAGGATTTAAATATTTCCAAAATGTATAAAATGATTTAAATATCATATATATTCAATATATATGTATATATAGTAGTGTATAAAATATAGTAATATGAAATGTAATACACCATTCATTGAAAGGGTAGGTCATACGTATACATGGATGTTGTTTTTGTTTTCTTGTCGTATTGAAATACATTATTTAAAAAATATATTTGTATATAAATATAATATAATTGAATTATTCTAATTATGTTATATATATTTTATAGATTTACTAAAAACAGTTCTAATACATTCCATGTAATGTATAAACGAATCACATCACTTAAAGGGGGTGGTGGTCCATACATCCACAAATGAAGTTATATTTTTTGACAAAAATTGGAGTGAATGTAGGTATGCTTTTAATAATAATTATTGGATTATAAATAAATAATACATATAATCTAAATCATATAAAAACATTTTTCAGTCATAAATCCAACCCATGAATGGTAGTAATGGAAGATCGGAAAAAAAAAATTACGAGGTGGTAGTCTGTTGTACACATGAATGGTGTGTTCGTTACCCATTAGATAGAAGTGTGTGTGAGTGTAGGAAGTGTAATTACATTAATATCATATAATTATATGATGAAAATTTATTTTATTATATAATCAATGAATAATAAGTGGTTTTTGGGACTATAATGAATCATGAAATAAAAAGAACTTATGGAAGGAAATTACCTCTTCTTTGGGTAACTCATCAGGGTTTTCACCAAAATGACTCACTGATTTGATTTATTACAAAATAGATGATTCCGAAACTAATTTGGGGAATTTGGCAGGGGATTTTGGAAAAAAGTTTCGATGAAAAATTTCTTTATAGGTTTGAATAAATAGGAGGGTGGGTGCCTTTTACAGTGGAGGAGGAGTTGTATAGTTGTTATTTTTCTAAATAGGAATTCCACCCAATTTATTACCAAATCATGTGTATCCAATAATAAAAAAATAATATATAATGAAGGATATTGTCAAAATATGGGCATAATATATCTTTTGGAAAAGTAAATATGTTATTGTGAGCCATTTGATTATGTTTTAGTCTTTTGTTAAGAATATTTTCATCTTAATCGCTGTAGTTAATTTAAACAACCTTCACTAATATTCATGGTAAAATAAAAATATGATCATATTATACGTTATAAATTATTATATTTCTAAACATGGAATTATTTTTCCATGTCATAATGACATAATTCACATAAATTAATTTTAAATTACTCCCTTGGATGGGATGACAAAGGGGGGATTTTATGTAAGAATGTAAAAAATTGGGAAATGTTTTTATATACAATTTAAATGTTAATTTGATTCCATTAAACCAAATTGGATTAATTTTTATAAATTTTATCTATTTATACCTTAAAAACAATTTTAAAAACAATTTTACTTTTTAAATGAATTATATGGAAACATATTTTTATTTAATATTCAAATTTTTTAATATTCATAAAAAATTGACACTTATAAAGAAATTACCAAAACTTTTTCTAATGTTAATTTTTATATTGTTACTGAAAAATTTATTTTTTTTCACAAATAAAAAATATATATGTGAGTAAAATCATATTCAAAATGGGTTCACCAATAAAAAGAAGTAAAATTACCTTTTAAAAATATACATTTATTTGTTTATAAGATTGGATTTCTTAATATATTATACCTATAAAATAACATTTATGAGTATAAAAAATCCATTGAATATATCATATATATATTTTATTAAAAAAGTTAATAAATTGTTTTTTTAAAACTCATCGATATATAATTGTGTTTATAAATTAAAAAATAATTTTCTTATAAAATAATTTTGTTAATTTAAAATAGTTAGTTCCTCAACATATACTAAATAATTACTAAAGGAATAAACATATATACTTGTGAAAAATATATTTTTAAATCTTAGTTATTCTGATTCGTAACATCAATTCTAATGGCTAGGTTGTAGCTTTAATAATATTTTAAAATTAATTTCAATAGTATACAATAGTTCAGTAAAATTCATCCTTGCATGTATCGCAAGCTATTGATGGAACATAGAATTGTGTGTAATAGAGTGAAACATAGTGTTACATGTACTAAATATTATTCTATTTGTTCTTTCTAGAAGAATCATAACATTTTGTTTCATATAATGCAAGGAAATTATTTTTTCTTTCACATAAAAACCCATATATATTGAATATTCTATGAAATTTATAATATTAAATTGACTCCAAAAAATCACTAAATCATTGGGTGTCAGATTATACCCTCATAAAATATATTTATCCCTCCAAATTATTCATGGTTTTCAATGGTTTATTACTTCAGGGTTACTTTATTAAAAAAAACACATTATAAAAATGAATATTAATACTTTCATTACAATGGAATGATGGAAACATAAAGGTTACCCACAGAAACAAATAACTATGTTTTGATATAGGAAAACATTGTTGGAATGTGAAAACCTGGAAATGGAAAAAAATATTAAATAATCATAGAGATTGATAAAGATAACTAATCGCAATAATGTGTTTGATGTAATGAAAGTTAATCATCACAAATCCACAATATGAAAATGAGTTAATGAGGTCATTGATATCATAAAAATGATCAAAACCCTTTTTAATAATGTTGTAGACTCATTATTTGAATATATTATAACATGATTTCAGTACAACCTCACCCTTTGTTATCCATTGATCAAATTCCACATCATATCTTATTCAATTAAGTGAAGGTTAATTTTTAATTATTTAAGCATTAAAATATATTGCGATCTGTAAATTGAATGATCAGCGATTCAACATGTCTTTATTTTTAACAAAAAATGGTTAGGACTTGTTATCCAATATGAATAAATATTCATATGGATAGATAATAATTATTCTCTAAAAACACATATATCATTTAATATAGATAATTCCATAAAATAATAACCATATAAACCTTCCAAAAGGTGTAAGTTAACTAATTTAGAAATAATTTCACTAAATATCTCTAAAAGTAATAACATTGATCACAAGTATATAATAAATTATCACATGGTTGTCGCATACCAAACTAGTTAATACCTTTATCTTGTATTTTATTGAAACATGGTAATAAATTTATTTACCATAAATTCTCATTGACAATTTGCATGTTTACTTATTTTTATTTTTATTTAATATATTAGTGAATCCAAAAATGTTGTAAACATCATCAATGATAGCATAAACAATTTATAAATTAAGACTTAATTAATACCAAAGTAATCAACATCGTATAATTTACTTATTCATATCCAATATGGATTTATCCATACGTCACTATCTTAACATAAGGATTATATTAATGGTTATATTTACCTTAATCATTTGTTTCACATAAACATAATCTTTCAATTAAATCAATTTAATAGTACATAAAAACCATTCAATATAGTATTATAAATCCTTTATTAAAAATCATAAAATGAACTATCCTTATATATTTCACAATTCATAATTCATGACCGCAAATACATAAACACTTTCATTATTCCACTTAATCCTCAAGTCGTTAACTAGTTCACATCAAACTATTACATAGTACTCTATTTCTTTCACCGTTCACATGTAGTCTCCTCTTCATCCGCAATATAACTATTACTCATACATACTTTTTTATTCCATTCACAAGCATTCCAATTGTTACATGTATTTTCATAATAATCATCATTACACACTCATAGCATTTAACATTCTATGTTGCCTTATGGATTCCAATATTCCCATCCATTTAATAAACCAAACCCTTAATTTTTTTCCTATCGTATTATATTATTTTTTTATTCTATTACACTATAAAACCATCTTATGGATCCTCTAATACATTCACATAGGTGAGTCTTTCCACATTCATGACATAAGGGAAACCCTATTTTATTTCCTCCATGGTATCTATTACGTGAACACTCAGTGAAATCCTTCTATCTCATCTTTTATGAGTCCTATAGTTGGTTTAAATGTTCATTTTTAATCATGTTCTATGAAAACTAACTAGAATGGAAATAATATCATTCACTATAGTAACCATACCATTTGACTTGTCATTATAAAAGTGTTTGGGACATTCAATGTTAACCTATTTTCTTTGAGTTCCCTCCGTTGAATTAAACTACAACACATATTGTTGGAAACACTTATAAAAGATTAAAACCAGATAATCCAGAGAAATCACTTATAAGATGTCTAAATTATGAAACATTCATTTTAATCTAAGACACCATATGCTTATTGTTAGATGCATCGTAGGAAATATCCTAATAAATATCCCTAAGGATCTCACTTATGTTTTCACATCCCCATTTCCAAAGGTTCACTAGAACAATCTATTCATACCATATATAGAAACCTAGGCTTAAAATTAATCTATATTACGTAATATTAGATTAATATTAATAACATTAGAAAACTACATTCCAGACTACCAAAATAGGTTAGTGTATTTGAAAAAAATCAGTCAGAATCTTCTAATATGGTGAAATATCTTTAATACTTCCCCAAACAATATTCCCCATTTGTAATTATATATAAAAACATTCTTAATATCCTGGATAAAGGAAACAAATAATGGGGTGAGCTTCGATGATCAGTAAGGGTAATCAAGGGAGATATATAAGAATAATCCTGATCATAAGGGTATGAAAACATGAAAAAACATTGTAAGATCATACCCAACATATAAAATATCACAAACATGACTCTTAGTGTAAATATTGAATGTTAAAAATTCATATTTCATAATGTCATCGATATAATAATCCAAAAAATCATAACACTGTAATAATACATGAAATTTATGGTGGAAACATAAGCATATAAAATCATATATCAGCGCTTCCTACTAATTCATTCATAAATTTTTAGACATGGAATAGTTTCATATGTACTTGATTCAGTCTTATGATGCCATCATGTGTACTATCATGTTTATATCTTGGAAATTCCTATCATGTACACTTTTATTTCGGGCTTGGGATGTAATCCCATATACCCTCTTCTTTCAGTCATAAAATGCAATCTTCTTTTGGGACTGGTATGCCCTATGGTGTACCCTATTGTTTCAGCCATGGGATTCCCAACCATGTACCCTGTTGATTCGAGATTATGATTACCTATTGTTTAGGTCTTGGGATTACCTCCTTTGTACACTCATATTCTATATTTTGATGACCTCCTATGTACCCCCTTGAACTCAAGAATTTTTTATCTTTACCCAATGCATTAGAGGGAGATATAGTTCACAACCATCACATAATGAAATTCACAATTCATGTTCCCCTAGATAACAACACATTCATGATATCATGGATCATAAAAATTGATGGTTTCTTAAACACCATAGCATAACACCTAAAATGAAAATGGTATCATAAAAATACCACCATATCATTACCTATAGAAAATAGACAGGGCTCATCAAAATTTCATCAAATCATAAGCTTTAAAAATACATGGATTTGAAATGAAAATAATCTATCTATGAGAAACATGTGTCTCAAATAACTCTCTATCAAAACATAAACCATTTCAAGAAAAGAAACTAATGTAAATTTTACATCATGTAACAAATAAAGCTAAAAATTTATCCAAGGCTTCCATCTCAAGTGGAGAATTAATTTGATATATTACATGGATAATTTCATAATGAAAAAAAATATTCTATAAAATTCAATTTTTAAAACATATAGATATAGTGGGAATCTTTTTCATAAAAAATCACATTGAAAACATATAATCTAGGAATATAAATATTTTAAAACGTTTATTAAGATAAATATATATTCTTATTTGATAAAAAGGAATTTTTGAAACATATGACCTTTTTAAAACCATTTTATTTTAAAATAACCATGATTCATTTCAAAATACATTCTATAGAAATATTTAAATGATTATTCAAAACATTTTTAATACCATATCCATTTAAAAACTCCTTGAAAATTCTATTTAATGATAAAAATAATTTAAAAAAATTATTTGAAAACACATTGAATCCTTCTAAATAAATCTCGAAATAATTGTGAAAAAACGTTATAAACCTCATTAAAATATATAAATTTCATGAATTTTAGTAAAAACATGTCTTCAGATATATTTTTCTTAAATTAAAAAGGAATCTGTAAAGAAATAATGGTCATGATAGTGGGTGTGTTTGTACCTGATGAACATTACATTTTTCACATTAATTTTTTTATAAAACTCCCTTGATTGGAAAAAATAAACATGTTTTATTTTAATAAAAAATTATAAGAATGAAAAACATGGAAAAAATAACATAGATATCATCAGATAAAATTAAAACGTTTTTGAATACATTTTTATAAAAAGTTGTCTTAAAAGAACATTGATTTATAAGAGAAATGAAAAATAATGTCATATTTTAAATCATGAATAATAATTAACACAGGTAATAAAGTGGAATAATGAAACCATTATGTTTTATATAATACGAATGACTACAGGTTAACAATGAATTTATCTCATATATATTAAATTTGGGATGAGAAAACCCATACCTTAATTCATGACTTTTATTGTAAAAATTTAGACATCATATATAACAAATTTTAATTTTATTAAAATCTACCTTAAGAAAATATTATTATATATAATAACATATATTGATTTATTAGTACTCTATATCTATCTTTTATTAAAAAATACATGTTAATGTTACCTTTTAGGTAATATCTTCTTTGTTTTCTGTAAATGTTTTTTCTTAATCTTATTGATCATATTACAAAGAACATTATTTAATTATTTCAAGAATTTAAAACATGATATATATATATATATATATAATATATTATGTATATATGAATTTATATTAATATATAAATGATATGAATATGAAATGGAAGACACTATTTATTGAGACAGTAGGCCATACATACACATGAATTCTGTTTCCATTATCTTATCATATTGAAGGAAATAAATTAAATGATATATATATATATATATATGACATTGTTGAATTAGTATTATTATGTCATATATATAATAAAATATCATTAAAACCATCATTAATACATTTCATTAATTTGTGAATGAATCACATCGGTTTGAGGAGGTGGTAGTCCACACGTCCAAAAATGATGTTGTCGTTTTTACATTAAATTGAAAGAATGAAGGTATGTTTTATAAAATAATTATAAAATAATAAATTTAGACTAAATACCATATATAAAGTAAATATAGATCATATTTTATAATTTCCACCCATGAATGGTGGTAAAGGAAAAAAAGACGACATTGTTTCGTTAGGTGGTAGTCTACCTTACACATGAACGGTATGTTCGTTACCAATTAGATGGATGTCTGTGTAAGTTTATGTAAAAAAAATAGATAAAATTCATATACATATATTTAGGATACTAATGTTATTATAAAATCATGTAATAAGGATACATTAGTGTTGGATAATGAAACTAAAATAGAATATCTTGTGGATGGGTGTTGCATGTTCTTTGGGTAACACCTCTTGATTTTTACCAAAGGGATTCTTCAATAGGATTTATGAAAATGAGAGGACTATTGTATGATGATAGGTTTTGGAGAGGATATTTTATATGATTATTTCTGATTCAAAGTGATTTATTGGGATGAATATGTTGGAAGGTGGGTGCGTTCTAATAGTGAAGGTGATGTTTCATTTATGTAACTTTTTTAAAAGTTCATTCTACCCACAATTATCTCTTTTCATGGGGATATAATAATTGTATAAATTACATACAATGGATGATAGGGTATATATATGAATATATAATGGAATTTTATAGGTTAATAGGTTTTTTTCAATCATTAGGTTTATGCTTTATTCATTTGATAAGTTATGGTTTTTCATAAACTCTATAGTTAATTTTAACCACCTTCACAAATATGGTTGATCAAAAACTATGTTGAAATTATTATTAATTATTAATTATTATGACTGAAAATAGGTAATCATTTATATCAAAATTGTAATCACATAATTAATGGACATAAATTAATATTTAATCTTTCAAAAAAGAAGGACAAAGTTGGTTTTTAAAGTAATAATTTTCAAAAAAATTAAATGTATTTATATCCTATATCAATGTGAAGTGGCTTGCAATGACATAACCTGTATTAATCAATGTAACATTTATATGAATCTAATTTGAAATAATTTGTAAATATTTTAACTATATAAAAAAATTAAAAGAATAAGGAGTATCAAATTAAAATTCAATGTTGTTCATTATTCATCAAAAAATTAATCTTATAAGAAAAAACCATAAATTATCCAAAATTATATTTTGATATTCTAATTTTAAAAATGAATATTATTTTTTCAAAAAAAAATTATAATATTTTGAAAAAACCTATTCAAATTTTCATCTATATTAAAAGGATGTAATAATACATTCTAGAAAAATATATCTTTTTAATTCATAAAAGATGAATAATTTTTACCTAATATATATCAAATATTTTAAATGAATGTCAAACCAATTATTTAATATATAATTTATTTGTTACTAAAAGCATTATTCACTTTTTTTTATTTATTGATAAAATATTATTTTCATACAAACAAATATAGTTATATTAAAAAAGTAATTTCTTTGCATTAAAATAGATCATTCATTTAAATATACTAATTTATGAGAAAAATATTAATAATATATATATTTAAATAATATTTTTACAATTTAGATAATAATATCAACAATTTATATTATTACATCAAGGTAGTAGATTTAAAAATGAATCGATAATAATAATAATAGTACATTATAGTCTATTAAAACATAGAATTCTGTGTAAGAAAAGCTATCAAGGGAATATGGAATTGTCTCTAACACAATCAAAACATATTTTTACATGTAGTATTATTCAATATAAGTGTTTCATTCTGTAAAATATTATCTTGTTGTTGTGTATAATACAGGAAAATTTTATTTCATTCATATAACAAAATATATATTCATTACTCCGTGAAATCAAAAATATTAAAGTAATTTAAGAAAAAACATTTCATAAAATATCAGGTGTTACATATCTCATATAAATATAGCGGGTCCATGTATAAATAACAAACATATTGATAAATTTTATAATTTATTAAATAATAATATTTTTTATTAAATTCATTCTAGTTTTGATAGAATAAGTATAAATGTCAGGTTAATATTAATAAGGAATGATTTTTTATGTTTTGTTTTATAAAAATAACACAAACATTTATCAATTCATTAAATAAATTAAATTTTTTTAATGTTGGGTTAATACATAATGATAATAATAGTTTCAATGTGGGGGTATTTCATTAGTGAAATGTTATACTAAATATTCCAATAATCATTATTTTTTTGTATAATCTAATTAAAAATCCAATAATTTTTTTTTCAGATTCATTCATTTAGGATTTTATAAAATATTTCTTACAAAAAACAACATTATATATTAGTTTTGGTGATTTTTAATTTTATTGATTGATTATTTTTGGACACTATATTTTATAGATCAATATCATTAACTTTATTTTGTATAATATGTTTTTAAATTTAATTAAGATTAATGTATCCTAGGTATTCAATAATTGTGAAAAACAATTGTTTCATTATATTTCAAGAAAAAAACATATGAACAGAAATGGTAATAACATATTTTAATTTTCCCTGTCACACCCTAATCATGATAAATGAATAGTTTACAATATGTTTCTAATCATAAGGGTGAATCAATCATAGAAAAGATATATGACATAAAATATTAGGGTTTTAGATTAATGATGTTTCATTTTCTACCAACATCATAAATGATTATAAATATAGTTCATGTGTTATGGACAACTATATTGAAATCCATAGAATATTGTATGGATGGATTCACAAGTATATTTTTTTGAGATTCAAAGGGGTGAAATATTTTTACAGAATAATGAAATTATTCCAATGTTTTATATTTAACTACAATGTTTTATTCATTATTGGTAAATATAACATCCCAACATAATGATTCCCACATGTTCATGATATTCTACCATAACCCCCACCAATGGTTCATGTGATACCAATGACATAGGAAAAAAATCATTTCACTATATTTATTATTGAAGATTCAATATTTCATATGCTAAAATGGTTCAACCCTCCTTTATTATTCATGATTATTTCAGATTAAAAGAAAACATATTAGATTATGTGGATGATTTTCAAAATAAGTATAATATATTGGTGGTGGATGAAAATGCACTCTACTTAGGTTGGATGAAATCTTTCGTCCAAGGAGAAAAAGTTAATCATTTTACACAACTACCAAACTAAATTAGGTAAATATATAATATGAATTACACATCGAGGAATATTATAGGCAGAATAAGGAGTTTTATATTATGGGGTAGGTGTGAAAATATATTCTCAATATGTATGGAAAATTCATCAAGAATTATTATTCTTCTGTATGGTCGTCATTAATTCCCCACACCACATGACAGTCATCTATGAATAAATACTAAGGTTACACTTATTAATAATTTAAGGATATGTAAAATAAATTATTATCTTAATACCTGTTAGCATAAAGTTAGTGTGTTAGACTCCATATCCAATTGAGATAATATTTCTAAGAGATAAATGATACAGATGTAGCACATCCACAGTTAGGTAGAGTAACGAAATAATTATATAGGATTTTAAAATATCCATTTTCATATATTATTAATTATGATATATTATGTATTTATTTCTCTCATAATGATCTAAATGATTTAATGTTGGAATTTATTTTCATTGAAATTGATAATTCTAAACTATATTAAATATTAATATTTAATTTTATATCATAATAACAATTCCTGACATACAATTACTATGTACATTCTGAATGTTTATGATTGATAGATAAAGTGTTGAAAAATAAATAAATAATTCATAATTTAACCAATATACATAGTGTTTATAATATAAATGTGAGTAAAATTTGAGAGTAATGTTTTTGTTGATGCAATCATTGTAGATCATTACGTATGATGAAAAGGGTGGTGTAGAGGACATATACCCTACAAACCTGTAAATTACATATACAACTATTTAGGTTTGAAAATTTGAAAGATCATTAAACATGATTAGGAAATATAATCAACAAAATATCATTTAAGGTATGAACTAATTTATTCTATTTTTAGACTATATTCAAATATATAAAGTACATTCTTCTTTGTTAAGATGTATTTTGATTGGTATAAAAAGGAAAATATAAGTAGATAATGATACTTACATACTATATGTTCATGAAAAATTTTAGATTTATTCTAGGTATGGTTTCATTCCATTTAAACTAAAAGTTTTATAAAATTAATGCGTAATAAATCACCCTTGTTATCAAATATAATTTATATAATATCTATTCATCTTATTTATATATCTGAAATAAATTATAGAACCTATTTTTTCTATATTATGTAATAATTAAACTAATAAGAACATGAGCCTCAGACTAGATGGTGGGGTATCTACAAGTGCAACCATGAGACCTATGTTCGAAACGAGTTGGAGGCATAATTTTGGAAATGTAGCAGTATTATGCGGTTAATGTAGCATGTACTATAGAAGCTATTATTTGGTCTATTATCATCCGAAACTAATCACCTTGGGCCATCGGTTTGGGCTCCGAGTCCTTAAGACTTTCGGCCACCCATGACTTTGGGTTATTAAGGCCTTAGGGCCACCATTAATACATTCAATCCAGCTCAACAAGCTTTAGAGCAGCCTAATATGTAGATGATGAGACATATTCTACAGGGACACAGCTTCATATGATGATTCAAGGGCATGGTTCATTAACCAAAGCATGACTAAATGTATTTGGAAGAATGAGAGGATATAGAATTTTCATTGGTACTGGGCCAAGGAATCTAAGCACATGATAGCTAGCCCAAAATGTATGAAAAGGTGGAGAGCAGATCAAGATGTTGATGCTGGGGAGGGGTAGTTTCAAGTAGTCATAGTATGTATGACTTATTTAAGACCTACATGACTATTAGTTTCCCTAAAACATATGAGAAATGTAATATCTATTACTACGATTCTTTTATGGGATCCCCCTTATCATGTTAAATAGGTTTATCAAAAATCAATAAAAGAGAAGGCCTTTAGGCCATTTATGAATCTATGAAAACTATTAATTTATACTAAAATATGTGGTTAAATTGTGTTACTGATCATTTTTGTTTTAAAAATAAATGATTCTACCAAAGGTCAAACATAATCTTGGTAGTTTTGCAATTCCAATTAACAGTAAACCTTATAAACAATGAAAATATTTGTTTTCATTTAGGTATTACATTGAGCATATTATTACACATAACATTTAAAACTGTTGTATTAATGTATATAAAACATTAAACGTTTTACCATAAATTAATGGATTTAATGTAAATATATTTATAGTCTAAAATCAAGTTTTATGTTTAAATACTGTTAATAAGAACGACATAATAATTGATTATATAATTTTCAATATTTATGAATAAAAAACTCCTCTTTTATAGACAAAACAAATTTCTTTAACATAATGGAACATTATAGATATTAAAATTTAACAATTTTATTTGATATATATTAATCGGAATTGGAAATTCAATATTCATAGAGTAATCAAAATCATTGATAAAGATGATAATATTTTTAGTGAGGAATGTGAAAAAATAAATGTTGTATCTATCATTTATAAAATGGTAAAAGTATATTCAATATGGGATAAATAATATGAATAAATTAATTAAATATAGTAAAAAATAGGGTTGATCAAGAATATAGAGGATGTTTAGATTTTTTGTTAAAAATGTGTCGAAAGCGAGGTAAGAAGTTTTGTTAGTCTTTCAATTAACAATTTTTCATGGGAATAACAAAATATTGATGGACTAATCCTCAAGAAGTATAAAAATTACTACCAAAATTGAGAGTTAATTTTATTTTATAGGAATATAGAATACTTATTTATGTGTATCAATCTCAACATCGAATATTTATTATTTCATACTGAGTAAATTATTTACACTCTTTTATTATATGATATAGTGAATTTATATGTAGATTAAAGAAAATTCAGGAAATAATTTATAACAGATAACATAGTTTTTTTCATTACTAAGAGAAAATTTTTATTTCATTCATTTGGAATTATTTTGTTATATAATTCAATCACACTTAACCTTTTGATCATAAATGGGGTTGAAATTTTTCATTCACTTATATTTTCAAATTTTATGAGAAATTATATGATTGAATATAGGTCAAAGATCATAAAATAGAAAATTATAGAACATTAATTGAAAAGAATGTGTTTCATTAAATTCATTAATGATAAAGTCCATTTTTTTATTTTTATAATTCAATATTTACTAGAATTAAATTTCCGTCCACAAGATAAATATTTTATTGTAATTTTATTCAATTATACAATGATTATCTTATGTACAACTACAAACCTTGATTGAAAAAAATTAATAGTATTTAATGAAACTTTTTATTGTTGGATATGTGAAGACATGCATTGGAGTATTAATTTGATGAAATATTAATTGATAAGATTTATTTCTTTTTGAAATTGATATTTATCAATCACATTATACATTAACTCTCTAAAATTTATTTCAACATATTTTTTTTGATATATGCAATTCTTCAATGATTTCAATTACTATTCATATGATTATTAAAAACTATTATGATAAATAGGTTATAATTTTAATTTTATACATATATGGTTGGACAACTATACTTCTACATAATTCATTATTTTTTTAATGGTATAGAAATTAAGTGACATTATGAAGACTAATGACATTATGGATTTTAATTCCCTATTACATTGAGAAAACCATGAAATTTAACATACTTTATTCCATTAAAACAAAGTGAATCTTTTTTGGATAAACAAATTATAACTACACTATTACCTTTAATTTAAAATGATGTTATTTATCATGAGTACATATGAAATAATTGTATATTAAGGGATATATTTTGAGTGTATGGAAATACGAGACCTTCATAGAAGTGGTCATTATTTTTTTAGATAAACATATTTTCAATGTAATGAAGGGGTGGACCCTGAGTTGTTTTTTTACAGTGAATCATAGGATAATCATTTATATCTACAATAACATAACCATGTTTGGTATAATTAGGATATGAAAAAATGAGTGTATGGTTAAAAGAATCAAAATAAAATAGTTAAGAGTTCAACTATATTTTAAATCATACTATTATATACCATTTTAGAATATTATTAATGGGATAATAATTCATTTCATTTCAAACAATAATTCCGACAAATAATTTTGTTTGAATGAAAAAATTCAACCATAATTTATATCTCAGTACCAAATGGTGCGAAATCGTGGAGTGTTCAGACCTTGTGATTTTTTTGATGTTTGGGTATCGTATAATTGTATATTCATATAATTTAAATATGGATTCATTAATTAACCTTTTAATTTTTGAGGAACTTAAATCAAGATCCTATGGTATAGGATTGATCTCTCTTAAACTAGAAATTGTAAGGTTTTATGAGTGGAATTTCATAATTATTCATTTTTAATATAATTATTCTTGTTACTATTTATGGGTTAGAATATGTGATTTGAATTAAAACATATGTAATTATGAATTACTATATGTTATTTCATATTATAATATTATACCATTCAATATGGATAATGAAAATGTTATTTTTTTTGTGACGTTATTAAATTGTTTTAGATGCTGATTATGATAGTTTTATGTTGAAAAATAAGGTTATACATTCAACTCTAATTGATTAGATAACTGTTAGGATTGAATCAGAGAAGGTCCCCACATTTTTCTATGGATATGAAATAATTATGAAATTAATTAATGATATTAGAAAAACAAATATTTTTTATAAATTATTTTGGGGAGGAAATGGATAAACTGACTATTGAAAGGGTAATGTTGATGATACTTGTGGGTAAAATAGTGAGATTTGTATGGATTTTGTTTTATAAACTATTATTGTCCAAAACAACTAACATGAGGAGTATAATTGTTTCATCCTAGGTAAATAAAGAATATAAAATTTTCATATTTATTAAAATTTGTGAATTAAATATTAATTTTACTTTAAATGGGATTTTATGTTCGATGGCATACCAAACACGCAACCACAAGTTTCATTGAAGTCTTATGTTTCACACAATGCTGAGTCATACAGAAAAATAATAATATAATATTATTTTAAATGATAGATAACACCTACCCATTGTATTGGCGGGAATGGACAGAACTGACTACAATATAAATATACATGTTTGTTAAATGTTTTTACATTTTTCCCAATAAATTTTAGAGTCTTAAAATAAGAAATAATCTAATTTTAATAATAAATACATTAATATTCATTAAAAAGTCAATTTACAACCTTTTGATAGTGAACCCTATTTAAATAAAGTCATTGTCACATTTATATGATCTATTTATCAAAATAATATTTTCATTAGAATTCGGATATCAAAATTTACATTGGATAAAATTTTGTTTTTTTATGATAATGATCATTTTTTAAATAGAGAAAAATAATGTATTTTAATTCAAAACTGCCGTTTAATATAATTTATTTATATTGTCATATTGTCTTCATACATGTTTTTAAAGAATATTCAGAATTTATTTTTGTCATTTAATCCAATTTTGGTCATTGGTAGTAACTTCACTTTGAAATAGGACATAAATAAATGTCAATATTTTGATAATTATTATATCATTAAAACATGGTTTTTGTTTTGACAGCGAGAATAAATTTTAAATTATTTTCTTAAAATTATGTGTTTTGAATTTTCAGAAATGGATTCAGTAATTTTAATTATGAGATCCATATTTTAAAATTTGATAACTTTTATTTTTAAACATTATGAATATTTACATGAGTAAAAATTATATTAACCATGGTTAAAGGGTAAATCTGCTAAGTAAGGGTAAAAAAATATTATTATATTAATATTAAATTGCACTAACATGTTTCCTAATCCTATTAGATGAATCTTTAAAACCATGGTTATCCATGGGGAGATTTTAGGACCCCATGGAGCCACATAAGAGTGATAATGACACTTTATATTAATTAATTTAAAGTAAAGACAAAAATGACTTATACATATATCATTTAGTAAATCAATTATTACATGGGGTTATATAAGTTATAAATTCAAATATAAATAATATTTTTTAATATAAAATTATTTCCTACAACTTTGTTATTTTTTTATAATTTTTTGATTTCATATAAATAAATTATTTATGACACAATAATGATTCATTGTTTACCACATTAATTAATAAATTAAAAAAATAAGATTATAAATATTAAAAAAATATCCAAAACCTTTACAATTTTTATTGGCTGATTTTATTTAAAACATTAGTATTCTTTTATTCAACAATAATAATTTTTGGACCTTTAGTAATCGAAAATAATTACATAATAAACTAATATTTTTAAACAGTCCTAAAGAGACTCTCCTCCCCCTTAATCAATATCCCACTTCTAACACATTACTCACAATTCTCATGAACATTTTCTCAACGAATATATTCCCAATTAAGCTCCCAACATCCCTCTAATCATCCTAGAAGCCTTGTATTTGGAATAATTCAATTCATTTAAACCTTTTGGGTCAAACAAATGGGAGATACCCGATTTAAAGGTAACATCTTCTTTTATGTTCTTTTGTTTTATTTTCCCTCTCAATCCCATAAACTATTTTTATTCCTTTATTATATTAAAATACCAGTATCCTAAATATAATATGTTGTTTTTATGAGAAATATTCTATGTAAAATTACACCCACCTCCATCTAAGTGTTAAGGAACATGCTGTTTATGTGGACAGAAAACTACTGCCTCACAAAATGATGATTGTTCCATTATCTCCTACTCCCTCTCATAGTGGCCATTAAAATGGAAAAGTATTTATATTTGATATATATTATATATAAATTGTTTCTATGCTTCAGTATTTTAAATTTATATAATACCCTTATGGTTTCTGCTGTGGGTAAATATGATAATTTCATTTGAGGAAGTGTGGACTACCGCCCCCTCAATGTGACATGACTCGTTCATGCAATATGTGGAATGTATAAATGATGGAGTTAATGAAATTATATATTATATTATACTGTAATTATAATATAACTATGTATACTTATGTTTCTATTCTATTAAATGTGAAATAGAAATGAAAGTAGTGTTCATGCGTACGTATGACTTACCATCTCCATGAACAGTGAATTTCATTTGTTATCTCCAAATGTATTTTTATATTATAAATACAAAAATATACTAGAAATATTTGATATATTTTATATCTAAATAATTAATATAATTCAGTAGGTAATGTAATTTTGACCACACGGACAATTTAAAAATATGAAAAGTTCATTTTTAACTCAAGTTCAGAACATCAGCAAAATGTCCGATATGAAATCCAATAATAAACTAATTGTTATAGCATGGTAATAATTGATAAAAAATAAATAATGAACATTAAAAAGGGTATAAATCAAGTATAAAATAACATTATATTATTATTCATGATATTAATGAGAGATCGAGTCATGTCAGACACGAGGTAAGGGGTTTCTTATCTCACATTTAATTCTTTTATATTTCCATTGTTCGCCACTTATTTCTACCATGTGGTGTATTGTTTACTTACATTTGGTATATATTATAATTATTATATTTATATTAATGGTATTGTATAATTAATTTTTTGGCTATTAACTTTTGATCATATGACTCGATTGATTACAACATGGTAAGGGGTTTTCATCACATTTTTTTTATTCTTGTGAGATTCAAGCTATATTTTCCACAATTTCTTTTCGTTTGGTGTATGTACTGCTCATGACTGTATTCTTTGAATAATACAGTTTAATTTATGGGTATATAAATCATCATTTTATGATCCTTCTTTAATGGTTTCTATGTTTCGTAAGTTACCAAAATGTTAAGGGAACCTTTCACCCTCCTCTTTTTAATAGATTTTTTGGGTATTTTCGAATGTTGGGATATGTACTTCTATATCCTTATTGGTGTAATTATTATCTCAAAGATATGAGATAACCTTTTCTCTATCATAAATGCATTTTCTAAATTTTAATGTGATGCTGATAGGCTGTCGAATTTCAATAAAGAAACTTTTTAACCAAATTTCAATTCATTGGGTTAAACTTCTACTTGTTGATTATGATGTGATATGAATATATGTGGAGGAAATTTGATTGTTTTATAGTGTGTATCAAATTTTATTGAGTGTATTTATTTTTTTGACACATAATTATATAATTGATTTATCTTTAATCTAAATATACTGTCTTTATAATGGATTTTGTCTGAATTTACATTCCATAATGAATTCATTGTCGTTATGCACCAATTCACTGTTATATGGTCAATATAATGTCATTTGGAATATTATATAATGATTCCATTTATTTTCATGATATTATAATGTTCTGATTAAACTCTATTCCTAAATTATTTCTATTCAAACATCACTCATTTTGTTAAAAACACTTTAACAAAAACAGCGGTTAAAATGTTTTAGAGATTTCTTATAATAAATATTTCTCTTTAATTTCCATGTTTTAAAAATGGTTTTTATGATTTATTTATTTGGACATTAATTTTTTCAAATGATGATTCATTTAAAATATTCACTGTTTTATTTGACACTTAGATTAAAAAGTTCTTTTATTAAATGTTTTTGAAAATGGTTTGATAAAGAATTGATTATGTCAATATATTGAAATGATATATTGTGATTACAATGTGGACATGTAATCTTTCCTTTATGCTTGTTTAATATGTTGTGAATATTTTGTGGTTATTTTTCATTTCTTACATATATTGTTGGTTCCATGATATACCTAGGGTGGTGAGCCTGATATAGCTCACCAATGCATTGGGAAACGTGAAAGAGGTAAACGTTAATGGTTCACCTTAGTGATTTAAGGAATATACTCTGGTGGATATTCCAAACGTAACTCCATATGTTTCTATGAAATCTACATTGTATGTATGTTATGTATTCCATAATTTACGTTTATAATTTAAGATGTCTGTGTTTTATTTATTAATCTTATGATTTCATAAGTTATGTAATGATTGGAATGTATGGTTAAATTTTTTTTATTTATTGATGGGATAATGTTTTCATTTTTTATTTTATAACCCTTTCTATACTTTCAATTCCCATACTATGTTTTTGAATTTTTTTCCACAGGACATAATGATGAATAGGGTCATGGATGGGATCATGGAAACATCATGTTGTATAAAACATTACTCTAGAAATTTTTATTTTCAAGATGATATGTAATATTAATTTCCAAATTCTCAAAAACACTAAACATGAAAAGATCCCCAATGTCAATTATTAATTTAATTCAATATTATGTATTGTTTTAAAGTTGGGTCATTATAGTTTGTATCAATGTTCAGTTTAGACAACTTGAGGGATTATGAGTTTTTGTTAAATACATGGTTAGTCCTTGTGTCTATTGTTTCAGTTAAATCATTGTTTTATAATATTTTCATATCATAGAATATGAGTTACAAATGGAAGGTGGATGATCTCAAATGACATTCCTATCTCTTCCTGATGACAGACATGTAATAATTATTGAAAAGTTATGTTCAGCTGATTGTGAAACATTTTCTAGCATATAACTCACTTGCAAGCATTTTTTTGCTATATCAAACACCTCCACTATACCTCGATATCATAGTGGATCATGGGTTTTATTTAATCAAATCCTATTTTCTCAATATACTCATATTTTCAATAAAGGTAAATTTTATCAAGGCAATTTCAAATATTTTACCTTGTCACAATATTTTGAAGGATATTAAGATTTGGAAGTAGGTTCTGAATAAGGATACCCTTACACATCCAATTTATATTTTATTTTACAATATAGTCTCTCAGAACATACTTATGGTATTTTAGAAAGACTATTTATTGAATGTTTTAACTGAAACTCGGTCCGACTATTTTATAAAAATCAGGTTTTATCAGATGTTTTGAAATTATATGCCATACATGATTCTTTTCTGAAACTATTTTTCTACGAACACCCATATTGCCGAAGTTTTATAATGTGTATTCGGATGTTTGAAGAAAATTATATTGATGGATCAATAAATTATTTTAGAAATGCAGGGACCTTCTACCTACGTGAACAAGATGATGATGAAACCATGTGGAATCCATGATCAAGGTATGATGTTCTTTCTGTTGGGAATGGTTTTATTTTATCATATGGAGGTGGAAAAATGAGAATATATATGATGTTGAAGTTATAATGTATTAGGGTGAAAATTAAAGGTATAATAAACCTTTTTAGGTTCAAACATGTGAGGGATATTTCTGATTTTTATAAAAAGGACAACCCGTAAGATGGCTGATGACCCGTCGCGTTTGGTAATGCCACTAGAATCGAACCCACAACCAAGGGGAGATAAGGGTGAATCACCTTCCACTTTCCTACATGATGTCCCTTGTTATTATTACTTATTATTTTAAGTTAAATGATTTTATGGATCAATAATAAGTTTAGATGGGATCTTACATTCTATCAAATGGACATCCTTAGTGTAGGAAAATGATTTGGTCATTAATTAATAATGGATATTTCGGAAGAATATATGTATTTATTGTTGAAATAAAGTGATTTGGGTTAATAATGGAAATGATTAATCTATCATAGAGAATATGTGTTTAGGTTAATTACACTTCAGTATGATACTTTAAGAGTAATCGATGTTTTTGGAGATAAATGTTAAGATTAACTATGAAAGACTATATGATTAAATCATTATTAGTTTTGGGTTTCAACATTACTTTGGATTATTTTGGGAAATTTTAAGTACAATTGTATATTTAATGGTCTTTCATGAACTTTTGGTTATTTTTGTTTAATTTTGGTGATTAAGTGTAGTATTTATTTTTATAAAGGTGTGTCCTTTTAGAGATTATATATTCTTGTACTATCCATTTTTGGATTTGGTTGATGTCTAAAGATAGGGGAAATATATAGTTCATCTTTTTTAGATTATATGATACTCTATATGTTTATTTCAGCACTTCAAGTGTGACCATGTCACCTTGAGTACTTACCGTTTGGAGAAACACAGAGTTTGTGGTAGAATTTTATTAACGAATGACACTCTACAAGACAAGAATGTATATTTACATTCGATCATAGATTAGTTATTAATAAAATTAATCAACAATATTAAATATATCTTGAAGAAGTTTTTTATAAGCTCTCTTTTAGCATCATAATTTTACCAAACCACAAATTTATGGTATTTTGGGGGTTAACATTACGTGATCAAGTTCACTATCACTCTCTATTAATCAATGAGAGGTAGTTTCTCTTCCATATCCATGTTTTCATGGAATTATAGTATCTATAGTCTCAGGTGACATTTGTACTTCTCTTCCTTTATTTTAAAGTTATATTTTTATTGACTCTTTTTATGATGTGGGACATTCAATGATGTTTCTAATCCCAATTATAAAATTACAAGGACACAATTCCCAAAATAAGAGAAAGGATGTAACACCCTAGGTAAATAATGATTATAACATTTTCATATTTACTAAAATTAGTGAATTAAATAATAATTTTACATTAAAAGGGATACTATGTTCAATGTAATACCCAATACGCAACGATGGGTTCATTTGAAATCCGATGTTGCAGAAAATGTTGAGTCCCACTAATTAATAATAATATAATATTACTTTAAATGGTAGTTATAGCCTAGTCATTGTATTGGAGGTATGGAAAAGAACTTAATAAAATATGAATATACATGTTTGTTGAATACTTTTACATTTATCCAATAAATATTAGAGGCATAAAATTAGAAACAAATTGTGATTTTAAGCATAAATACTCTAATATTAATTAGAAGGTTGATTTACCGCTTTTGATGGAGAAACTTCATTAAATATTTCTTTGGTAACTTTTATATGTTATATTTTATAAAATAATATTCCACTTTAGAATCATGATATCAAAATTTACTTTGGATAAAATATTAGTACTTTTCTGATAACGTAAATTTTAGAGGAATACTGAAAAATATTGTATTTTAATTAAAAACAACATTTTAATCTATTTTATTAATATGGATAGATTAAAATTATAAATTATTTTAAAGTATAATTAGATTATACATTTTCCATTTAATCCAATTTTGGTCATTGGGAGTAACTTTACTTTGAAATTAGACCTAAATAAGTGTCCAGCTTTTGATAGTTATTATTTCTTAAAAACACGCTCTTTGGTTTGACAAACATAATTAATTTTAAATTAATTTCTGCCACATATATGTTTTGAATTTGAAAAAATGGATTATATATTTGGAATCAGGTGGTTCAAATTGTGTAAGTTGATATCTTTTATCTTTAGACAGTACGAATATTTACTTAATTTTTTTTATTTACCTTGGTTTAAGGGTAAATTTGGTAAATAAGGGTAAAAAAAATATTATTATAATAATATTAAATTATCCTAACATGTGTCCTAAAACTATTGGATGATATATTTCTGATCATGGGCATCCTTGGGTCGATTTTGGGACCCCATGAAGCCACATGAGGGTGATAATGATACTTTATATTAATTAATTTAATGTAAGACAAAAATGACTTAAACATGTATCTTTTAGTAAATAAATTTTTTAATGGGGTTATATAATTTATATCATTGACTGTAAATACTAATTTTAAGGATAAAACAATTTAATTCATCATGATATATTTTTTATATTTTTTAGATATCAAATAAATAAAATTATTTATGACACAAAAATGAGGGAGTGTTTACCTCATTAATGAATGATTTAAATAAATATGATTATAAATATTAAAACAATATCCAAAACCTATATAATTCTTATTAGATGACTTTATTTAGAACATGATTCATCTTATCTTTGACTTTCATACTTTTTTGACCTTTAGAAACAAAAAATAATTATATTATAATATAATATTTTTAAACATTCATAAAGATCCCCTCCTCCCATTATAAAAAGCTCTTTCTTTTAACCCATTCCTCACACATATCAAGCAGCTTGGATTGACCAAAATCTACCCAATTAATCTGTCTATATCTATCTCCTCCTCTTAGTTTACTTCTCATAGGAAGAAGACAGTTCAATTGAATTGTTTGTTTCAAACCAAAGGGAGATACCTGATTTGAAGGTAACATCTTTTCTTAAGTTCTTTTGATTTATTTTACTTCTCCAACCCCCTAAAATCTTTTTATTACATTATTTTATAACAAAACTATTATTCTAAATATATTATGTTTTTATGTAATATATTCAATCTAAACGTACACACACATCCATCTAATGGTTATAGAACATATTGTTTCTTTGGACATCGAACTAATGCATCACAAAACAATGATTGTTCAATTACATCCAAAATCCTCTCATGGGGGACATTAAGATGGAACTGTATTTATATGTTAAAGATATTTTATTTATAGTGTTTCTATTCTTCTGTATTCTTCATTTATAGAATACATTTATGGTTTCCATAGTGGGTTAGTACGATAATTTCATTTGAGGAAGTACGGACTACCACCCACTCAAAGTGATATGACACGTTAATACCAGACGTGGAACATATAAAGGATTTAGTTAATGAAACAATATATGACATTATACTAGAATTATAATATTACTATCTATCATTATGTTTTTCTTTCATTAAATATAAAATAGAAATGAAAGTAGCATTCATGCGTATGTTCGACTTACCGTCTCCATGAACGGTGAAATTCATTTCTTATCTTCAAATATTATATAATATTATAAATACATATATATAATAGATATATATTATATATATAATATAAAAATCATGAATATCATTTTGGAGAAAATTTAATTTTGACCACATGGATAATTTATAATTATAACATGTTCAATTTTAACTCATGTTCAGAACGTCGACAAAATGTCCGATATGAACTAAACTAATTAACTAATTTTTATATAAAGGTAATAATTAATATAAAAGGAATAATAAAATTTAAAAGGGTTCTTATGAATGTTGAAAATATCTTTATCTTATTATTTAGGAGATTAATTAAATATCAAGTCAATTCGGAGACGAGGTAAGGGGTTTCTAATCTCACTTTTAATTTCGTGATATTTCCATTGTTCTCCACTTATTTCTTTCATGTTGTGTATTTTTTACTTCCATTTTATATATATTATCTTCATTCTTTTTATATTCATTGTATTTAGTTATTCCTTTGGTGGGTATTATCTTTTGGTCAAACAACTTGATTGATTACAATGTGGTAAGGGGTTTTCAACTCATTTTTTATTCTCGTGAGATTCATGTTATATTTGAGACTATTTCATATTGTGTGGTGTATGTACTTCCCATGATTTTATTATATGTATAATATAATATAATTTATGGGTATTTACATATTCATTTTATGATCTTTCATTCTTGGGGTGTATGTTTCTAATGTTACCAAATCGTTAAGGGAACCATTCATCCTCTTATTTTTAAAAGACTTCTTTTTGTTATGTCTTTTATTTTAAATCATATAATATTGTGATATGTTATTCAATATCATTATTGTTTAAATTTTTTTTCCATGTGATGATATACCATTTTCTCTCTCATCAACTACTTTTCATAATTTTAATGTGATGTCGTTAGGCTATCAAATTTTGGTAAGGGAACTTTTTAACCCCATTTCAATTCATTGCGTTAAACTTCTAGTTATTGATTATGTCATGCTATGAATATGTGTGAATGTCCTCTGATAGTCTTACCCGGAATATCCAATCATATTGAGTGTATTTATATTTTTCACTAATAATTATATAATTTATTTATTCTTAATGTGAGGAAAACATCTCTATAAGAGATTTCATCTCAATTTATATTTCATTGAGACTTCATTGTTGTTATGCACCATTTCTATCTGATATGGTTTAGATAGTGTCCATTGGAATATTATATCATGAATCCATTTATTCTAATGATATTATAATGTTATTATTATATTTTATTCCTCAATTATTATTATTCAAGTATCTTTCATTTTGTTAAAAAGTCATTAAAAAAATAGCAGTTAAAATGTTTTAAAGATTTATTCTTATAAATATTTTTCATTATTGTCCACGTTCACAAAATGGTTGTTAGGATTTATTTTTATGGAAATTAATGTTTTCAAATGATGATTCATTTAAATTTTTCAATGTGGTATGTAACACATTGATTAAAAAATATCATTCTTAAATGGTTTTATAGGCATTTATTATGTTAATATATTGAAATGATATATTGAGATTGCAATATAGAGATGTTATCTTTACTTTTTAATTTTTTATGTGTTATGAATATGTTATGGTTATTGTTAATTGTTTAAATATATGGGTGGTTCTGTGATAAACCTCGGGTGGGTTTGCCCGAGACAGCTCTCTAATGCATTAGGTAATGTGACAGAGGTAGATGTTGATATTTCTCTTAAGTGATTTAGGGAATATTCTATGATGGGTATTCCTAACACAACTCCCTACATAGATGTGGAATCTACAATGTAACTATGTTATGAATAATATAAGATACCTTTAGGATTTATGATTTCTGTGTGTTATTCATAAATCTTATGATTCCATAAGGTATGTTATGATTGAAAAGTATTGTTTCATTTTTTTTGTATTTATTGATGGAATAATGTTGTCATTCATTATTTTATAACCCTTACTGAGCTTTTTATACTCATTCCATGTCTTTGAAATGTTTTCCTTATGACATAAAGATGGGTAGGGTTAAGTATGGGATCATGGAAAAATCATGATGTCATAAAAATGAATCATGGCATGTTTCTTTTTAAGAGTTTTTATGTGATGAAAAAAATGGATATTGAGTAGTAGTTTCTAGATTTAATTTTAAAGTTAATATGTAGTAGTTATATCTTAATTCTTTAAAACTCTAATATTGAAAAGTTCCTCAATTTCAATTATTCATTTAATTCATGATTATGTAATGTTTTAAGACCATGTCCTTATAATAATAGTATTATCAAGAATGGACATTGGGAACATGAAATTTTTAAATAAGGTAAGAGTAAAGGAAGGATTATTGGTTCCACTATTGGATAGTGAATAATTTATGTTTAGGAGTAGAGTCAAGGATAATCTTTAGAGATAAATCCTATGTTTTTTTCATGTTTAAAAGTATTTAAAGCTTCAAAATTAATTTTTTTAGAGGGATAAAGTTTGGATCATCCTGATATTAGCTCTATAAAAATGATCTAATTAATCAAAATTATGTGATTTAACTACATATAAAGGAGTTATAGAATATTTTTAAAACTATATGTTGATAAAATGATAAATATATGAGTGATTATTTAATTATGAACTTATGTGATTCTATCAAACAATATTACAATTATAATCAACTATAAAGAACTAAAGGTATATGTAATTTGGTTGATATGGATTTCTTTATTGATGGTAGTGGTCAAACAATAAAAATAGCTATATAATACCTTGAATAATATAGGTTTATACATTTAAGGGAATGATGGGAAGAGATGATAAAGATAAGTTTATACCATCCATGTAATGTAAATTTAAACATGGAAGGAATTATTCTAACATCCAAATTAAAATTTCAACAATTTCAAAAATCATTTATAAATAGCCTTAGTATATAAGGGGAAATATGTTTAAATTATTTTAAGATGATGCATACCAGAGTGAAAGGGATGATGAATAATTTAATTATTTTCATTAGTATGATATTAATTTTTATTTTATGATGATAACATGTTGGATACTACTGTTGGATTTTGAAATTGTGTCTTAGAGGAAGATTTGGCGGTCCTCTAGTAATTCGTCAATGTAGACTGTTAAGATATTTTTTACTTAATTATGATTGGTTTTTATACATATTGGATTAGATGACATGAAATATTTTTAAAAATATGATTCTATACACTATATTTATCTTTTTATTATCCTTATACATATATTCTATACATTAATAAAATTGTTAGAGGTTGGTTTTTTTATGTCATGACCCCCTCCCCACAAAGTGTACCCCTCCTGGGCCGGCAATGTGAAAAGGGAGATAATGACCCCCGAGTCCCGCCTCCAGTAGGCCCCGGGTTGGCGACTAGCACCGAGGGTATAATAACATACAAGTGGGAGGCATTACCCTCTAAGAGAACACATGCAGAAGAGAGAGATAGAATAGACTCCAACCAACTCCAACTCATAACTGAAATATAAAAGAAACCCAATTACATATATGAAATTTCATGAAAAAGTACTACAACTGAAAGGGAAAACTAAAAGTACCGAAAATAAAGAAAAACGGCAGTGACAACGAGCCCGAACTGCTCCTCCTCTAACCACAAGCTAGTAGTAACCCGCTCGATCTCCAAGTCTCTCCAAGTGACCTGAAAAAAAAATTATATGTACATAGGGTGAGTATAACAGTATAATCAGTAGGATCCTCCCCAAGCATCTCGTGCAAAGGTAAAGAAAGCATGCTAAAGCCCAGTGAACAACAAGTGAAACTAACTCGTCACCTAAACAGGTATACTATGTTCCCAACCTCACCATGGCTACTCTCACCAAGTAACGCATACAAGAATATAGCATATAGTAAAGAATATCAAGTGTACCCCGCTAATACTTCCCCACTGGTTTTCCGCTTTTCCCCAACGACATACGTCCTGTGCATCTCTCTCCAAAGGCTTTCCCACAGACACCTGGGCTAAGCTCCACAATCTGCACCTCGTGCACCACATAGGCTTGCCCGCAGACACCTAGGCGAAGAACCACGCCGTCCTCACAACCAAAGGTAACCAGTTAGTTTCCGGGAGCCACCACAGCTCGCATAACGTGTATCATACGTCGGGTATAATACCTCAATCCATTACAGCCCATACTCCGAGTAATGATCCTCAAGCCATCATAGCCTATACACGTTACACCTATAGTAGTCTGTATGATACTATATCCAGAATATATGTGTGTGAATAACCACAAGCCATTACATCCCTCTACACACATATATGGGGCAACTAACCGTTGTGCCTCATGGCACAAGTATCTACCAAGAGAAGAGAGAGGAGCCAAAGGGGGTATTTAGCCATTCAACCTCCCATCAGAATGTTGGGGAAAACACCCCCCAGGGATCAGAATCCCCGGGGTGTCAGTTTCCCTTACCGACAGGGTGGAGTAGCGTATAGAAACACAAAAAGTACATAATATATATGTAACTCACATCCACACTATTGGCATTACCTAGTCCTAGATACAACTGCAGATAATGTCTCTCAGACTCCAGGCTGCTACTTCTAAGACTAGGTATCCTATAAGCACACAAACATTTGAAGAGATTTATTAGATTACTCCGTTCTCATTTTATCAGTTCCACTGTACATTAATTAATTATTTAAACATTAATTAAGAATGAATAATTCCACATTAAACTGAATTGGCATCACATTCAAAAACAACTGCTGCTTTTTAGGATTCACATCACCATTAAATTCCAGCATCTCCATCCCCGTGGATTTTCACCATTTAATCAAACATTAATTACAGAATTACTTTTCCACATTCCCAGGCATTCTAGAAAAACATTCTATGATTCTAAACACAAAGGAGGCTCAACACGGTGAGTAGATATACTACCCTTCGAGTCTTTGCCGCCTATATAAAGAGCATATACCCATTCTCCCTCGAGAGGCTAAACACGGGAAGCACGTGGCATACCCCACGCGTCTTTGCCTCCTTCGGAATAAGGGTAGCATGACCATCTGCCTTGAGCAGTGGGGAAAAGAAAAGTAGATTAACATTCAAGAAAACTGCAAGCAACCAGCAACCACATTCATCCCATTCCATCACCCCTGGTGTCCTCCCTAACACCCACATGCATAAACTGATGCATCTTGCCACTCTAGGCGTCATCTGCAGCCATATTCACAAGGCCTCCATGCCTCCACATATCACAACAACCATCCAGGATCACATCACAGCACAAGCAGCTAGAAAACAAACATCACATCATGGGCTCTTGACCGTTTAACAAACAAGAGGGTAACTCAGAACCCTTTAAAAATTACCACGTAATATGTTCTCTAATCCATATTGAATTGGCAGATTTGGTATTCATAGGTTCCAATCACAGATACCTAATCAGCAAGCTATCCCAATTAAATAACCATGCTTACTTCCCTAATTTGATTATCCTGAAATTAGAACAACTACAATAACGGCAATAACCAGATTAATTTACAAGCCTCTTTATCTTTAGCAAATTAATTAACAATTAATTCCGGATTTACGTTCATTATCAATTTCTATCATGAACGAACAACAAATCAAAGAAAACATATATATCAATATATCTAGGAAAACATGATGCAAACCATTATCACGGTATAAAGCAACAACATGCGATCAACCTATTCGTTTAATCTGTTTCAAGTATTTAATTAGGTCAATTTCATTGTGATCCAAAAGGATAAATAATGCTAATTCTACGATTGCACATAAACAATTAGAGAATCCATGAATCCCCTACCTCAAATAGTTCCTCACGTTCTTTATAAACACAACAGGTCACGATCCCCCCCTTGCGACAACTGCATCCACCGGAGGATGCCACGATACGACAGTACCAACCAAACCCAATAAAAACCCATTAGAATCTTGGAAATTACATGGTATAATTATGGAAAAGAGGATAAGAGAAGATGAACCCCAAAATAACGATGATACAACATACCTTATATCGAAGATTGATCGACACGGCTCAGTTGCATCCAAAACATAGCAAAACCAATCCTAGGAGTAAAGATTGATTGTGCAACTACTATGTAAAGGATTGAAAGGTTATAGTGCCTCCTAGTTGAGAACAATGGGAAATAACAAGGGAGAATGATATCTCGTCCCTTTTTAAGATTTAATGGGGCGACGGTTTAAGATCTGGTTCATTCTCCATTAAAAACAGATCGCATTAACCCATGCGATTTGACCAAGTAAAACATTCCAAGCCTTAGGAATAATTAATATAGGATTTATGGAATTTTAAATGGCCTTAAGAGCCCTTAACAGAAGGCTTTAAATGTATTTTACGTCAAAGGAAACGTCAAAAGGGGCAAAACTGTAGGAGTCTGGAAACACTGTTCACCCACTGTTACTGTACATGAAACCGATCTGTGAAACTGATCTGTGAAACCGATCTGTGAAACCGATCTATGAAACAGATCTGTCACACCGATCTGTGAAACCGATCTATCAGACCGATCTGTGAAACCGATCTGTCACACCGATCTGTGAAACTGATCTGTCACACCGATCTGTGAAACCGATCTGTCAGACCGATCTTTGAAACCGATCTGTCAGACCGATCTGTGAAACCGATCTGTCGCACCGATCTGTGAAACCGATCTATCACACCGATCTGTGAAAATGATCTGGCACACCGATCTGTGAAACCGATCTGTCAGACCGATCTGTGAAACCGATCTGTCAGACCGATCTGTAAAACCGATCTATCACACTGATCTTTGAAACCGATCTGTCAGACTGATCTGTGAAACTGATCTGTCACACCGATCTGTGAAATCGATCTGTATGACCGATCTGTGAAACCGATCTGTCACACCGATCTGTGAAACTGATCTTTCAGACCGATCTGTGAAACTGATCTGTCACACAAATCTGTGAAATTGATCTGTCACACCGATCTGTGAAACTGATCTGTGAGACCGATCGGTGAGACCGATCTGTTACTGTTCATAAAACCGGAAACACTGTTCAAAGAACTGGAAAATTGGCAAAGTGTTGGGGATAAGTCCCCTTGACCTCCCGGAACACCTCCAACACCAACATTTCACAAAGTAATGGACCGGAGAGGTCTGAGCCATTACATTAGATACCTCTCAAAACATTCTCGTCCTCGAGAATTAAAAACCAACCCATAAGAAAAGAGGGGTCCGAACAACCACCCCATAACATACCTCATAGGGGAAAACCACCATGAGTTGTTCGAAAGCTGTAAGAAAACTACGACATCCGAGAACAAACAATCCATACCCAAACAATTCATTCATAAAATCACATCAAAGGTACATAACTAAAACATGAAATGTCTAAACATAAAGTAAACATCATTACATGAAAGGAGTTAAACATTGAACAACTTTGGGTACTGAGCACGTATCTATGACTCACGCTCCCAGGTACTCTCCTCCATGCCACCGTGTCGCCACAAGACACGAACTAAGGGGATAGAACGCCCATGCAACACCTTCTCCTTGTGGTCTTGGATCTCCATAGGTCGCTCCTAGAAGGTTTCATCCTCATCAATATCGATCTCCCCCCAATCGATAACATGAGATTCATCATGAAGATAACAATGGAGCTACGATACATGGAAAAAATCATGTATCCGACTCATGTGAGGGGGAAGTGCTACTCGATATGCCACTGCTCCATCACGAGCTAACACCTCGAAAGGCCCAACAAATCGGGGAGAAAGCTTACTCCCACGACCAAACCTTCGCTGACCACGATAGGGAGTCTCCTTTAGAAACACATGATCCCCAACATTAAACTCTAACGGTCTCCTTCTTTGATCCGCATATGATTTCTGACGATCCTGTGCTATCTTCATCCTCTCACGAATCACCTGTACCATCTCTGTTGTATTCTGCACTAGTTCTTGTCTGAGAATTGCTGACTCTCTGATCCCATTCCAGCACAACGGAGAACAGCAAGGCCGGCCATAAAGGGCTTCAAATGGCGCCATTCTGATGGTAGAGTAAAAACTATTATTGTATGCGAACTCTACCCAGGGTAAGTGCTTGACCCATGAACCTCCAAAATCAAGAACACAAGAGCGCAGCATGTCTTCAAGTGTCTGGATGGTTCGCTCTGTCTGACCGTCCATTTGAGGATGAAAAGCAGTGCTAAGGCACAGTTTAGAGCCAAAAGCATGTTGGAGACCTCTCAACACCCTGGAGGTAAAATGAGGGTCTCGATCAGAAATGATCGTCCTAGGTACTCCATGAAGTCTCACCACCTCCTCTAGGTACTGCCTCGACAAAACCTCCACTGAGCTCGACTCCTTGATTACTATAAAGTGGGCCAATTTAGTTAAACGATCCACTACCACCCATATAGCATCATTTCCTCCCGGAGCTCGAGGTAAACCTGTAACAAAGTCCATTGAGATGTCCTCCCACTTCCACTGAGGAATCTCTATGTGTTGGATAAGACCACCAGGAACACGGTGTTCGACCTTCACCTTCTGGAAGACTAAACATCGAGACACACATTCTGCAACTGTACGCTTCAGCCCAGGCCACCAAAACTGACTCCTCAAGGATCGGTACATCTTCGTCACACCAGGATATACCACTAAGGGTGAACTATGGAACTCTCGGAGAACCGTCTCGTGCATCGCCAAGGGAACAAAAAGCCTACCATGATACAACACTCGGTGTTGTTCATCCTCCGAACAACCATCAGGGGCCTCCCCACAAACAACTCTGTCTCTCCAAACTTCCACCTCTAGATCACCCAACTGAGACTCTTCCACCTTTTGCATCAGAGATGACTGCACCGTCATCTGGAAAAGACAACCTCTACCTCCAACCTATTCCATATCAAGCTGCAAAGCTCCTAGCTCTTCCATCACTCTCCAGGAATCACCAAATTCACGCACAACATCATTACGTGACTTTCGGCTTAGTGCATCAGCTACAACGTTCCCTTTTCCAGGTGTATACGATATTTCAAAGTTGTATTCCTGCAAGAACTCCATCCACCGATGCTGCCTCAAGTTCAAGTCACATTGGGAGAAAACATACCTCAAACTCTTATGATCGGTGAAAACCACAGAGTGCTCACCAATGAGGTAATGTCTCCACGACTTCAGAGAAAACACCACGACTGCCAACTCAAGATCATGGGTGGCGTAGTTGCATTCATGTGGATGCAACTTCCAAGACCCATAAGAAACAACTGACCTCTGCTGCATGAGAACACAGCCTAGCCCCAGATGTGAAGCATCACAGAAAACATCAAACTGGACTCCCTCCGCTGGAAGACAAATGACTGGAGCACTTACTAACTTCTCCTTTAGATATTCGAAAATTGCCTGACACTGATCAGTCCATATGAATTCTTGATCCTTCTTGGTCAAAGAAGTCAGAGGAGTCACAACTCGGGAGAAATTGGCTACAAAACTCCTATAATAGCCTGCGAGACCAAGGAAACTTTGCACCTCTGACACAGTCTTGGGGGCTGCCCAAGACACTACTGCTTCTATCTTCGATGGATCCACATCTACTCCCTGTTGGGACACAACATGCCCTAAGAAACGAACTTCTTGAGACCAGAACTCACACTTGGACAACTTCCCAAATAACTGATGTTGGCGAAGAACTCCCAAAATGGCTCGTAGATGCTCTGCATGCTCTTCTTCAGATGTGGAGTACACAAGGATGTCATTGATGAAAACCACAACAAACTTGTCCAGGAATTCACGGAACACAGCATTCATCAACCCCATGAAAACAACTGGGGAATTCTTCATGCCGAATGGCATTACAACAAACTCATAATTCCCATGACGACAACGGAAAGCAGTCTTCGGGATATCCTCATCCTTTACACGCATCTGATGATATCATGACCGCAAGTCGATCTTTGAGAACCAACTTTCACCCTTCAGTTGATCGAATAGGTCATCAATCCGTGGAATAGGATAGGGATTCTTTATTGTCACTTTGTTTAATCGATGATAATCGATGCACAACCGCAAACTGTCGTCGGTCTTTTTCACGAACAAGACTGGTGCACCCCACGGTGACACACTTGGCCGAACAAAACCACACTGCAATAGACCATCGAGCTGTATACGTAGCTCTCGTAACTCAGAAGGGGCAATCCTATATGGAGACATAGAGATAGGAGACACTCCCGGCTGTAGCTCGATCTCAAACTCGATCTCTCGTCGAGGGGGTAAGGATACAACCTCTTCTGGAAAGACGTAAGGGTAATCCTCTACGACCCCTGGAAACGCCAACTGTTGAACCTCTGAAGAACTCAGCATCATCCCAGCCATCATGGATGATAAGGATGAAACTTGTCTATGACTCATCCGAGGATCTCCCTCACCAACAAACACTACTTACTCTCCATCTTCATCAATGAAAATGACCTTCTTCCTGTAGAAATCCACAATAGCCAGCACCGAATACAACCAATCCATGCTGAGGATGTCATCATATGGTTGTATTCGTAAACATAGGAAATCTCCCCAAGAGTGGTGTTGTCCCAACACTAGCTCACAATCTCTACATACTTCAAACAAGCTAACTCGACATCCAACTGGCATAGTCAACGCCAAGGGCACTGGAAGCCTCTCTACCTCAAGTCCCAAAGCGTGGACAAGGGTAGGGGATATAAAGGAGTGTGTCGCTCCTGAATCAAACAAGGCATACACCAAGGTAGAAACCAAGCAAAGGGTGACTCGGACGACGTCTGGCTCGCCTGGAGCTGCCAACGCTAGAGCATGAAGCTGACCACGACCACCTCCACGGACTCTCTGACCCTGATGACGACCACCACCATGGCCGCGCTCTGCTCTCTGAGGACGGGGAGCATCATGGGGCTGTCCCCTGCCTTCTCCATCTACCCTCTGGTGATCTAAAGCTGGTGCAACCTGCTGCTGCTGCCTCGGCTAGAACTAACTCAACGGAGGAACCTGGAGTGGAGCGCCTGGTGCACGATGACTGCTCTGAAACGTCGGGCACTCCCGCTGCTGATGACCATGACCACCACAAGAAAACAAGCGCCTGATCCCTTGGCATAGGCCTAAGAGTTGCTGCCTCCAATGAAACGAGATGGGAAGGGCTGGGACCTACCCCCAGGTGAACGGAAACTCTTCGGTCCTGAAAACCAGGAACCCCAGACCACAACTCTACTTTGTGATGAATCATGATGATTCCCCTCTCGTGACGATCCAGTCCTGGTAAAATTCCTATCAACAACCTCTTCCCTCGCCAGCACCTCAAGATATGTCTTCAGCATAATTGGGGTGACCTGGCGCTGGATCTCTGGACGCAAAGCCTCCTCGAAATGCCTCGCCCTGGCCTCATCATCTGGTAACAGGTCTGAAGCATATCGTAGAAGGTTCCTGAAATGGATTCCAAACTCTCAAACACTAGAGATACCCTGTCGAAGGGTGATTTGCTCCTGGCGACTGGACTCCTTCACAGTCGCTGAACGAAACTCGACTCTAAACCTGTCTCGAAACTCCTCCCATGAGATTGCTGACTCCTCACGATCACCAAGGAACAATAACCACCACTGCCTCGCTGCTCCCCAAAGCATCTTCGCAACCAAGGACACCCAGTGTTCTTTCTGAGCACGAATCGAACTAAAGCCTATCTCGATCTCCTCCAACAAGTCTTCTGTGACTGCATCTGAAACGGAGCCCTCGTACTTCTGTAGACTCTGGCACTGAAACTCTCAGAGTGTCTTCCTCCAAGTGTCATCTTCGTCCACCTCTACTCGGCGATGATCTGCTGGAACAGCCTGCTGGGCACCTTCTGCGCAAACCTGACGAGGACGTCGACCTCGATCCATACCTATAAAATAACAACCGTTAGAGCTCCTAAGCCTGGAATATGGAAGACTCAACATTAATTAATTAATTATTTTGTTTTAATAATTTTTGGTTACATATCCCAAGGTCTACCCATTCAAACACAGGCGCAATGAATAATGATGCATGTTCCTTTCCTAGGTCTCTACCCTGCAACCAGTATCACTTTGTTTAGTAGTCATCGTAAACATGAAGGTCCGTGCAACAGATCATAGGGGGCCCTGGACGCCTCTACCGGTCTCCAGTGTTTACCCCACTTGCTAAACATGAATGACACTGTTGCCCTACCATCCCATGCATCCTCACCTGTGCCTAACTCCAAACTCCATCTTATCCCTCAACCAGACCTCTGATACCACTCTGTCACGACCCCCTCCCCACAAAGTGTACCCCTCCTGGGCCGGCAATGTGAAAAGGGAGATAATGACCCCCAAGTCCCGCCTCCAGTAGGCCCTAGGTTGGCGACTAGCACCGAGGGTATAATAACATACAAATGGGAGGCATTACCCTCTAAGAGAACACATACAGAAGAGAGAGATAGAATAGACCTCAACCAACTCCAACTCATAACTGAAATATAAAAGAAACCCAAGTACATATATGAAATGTCATGAAAAAGTACAACAACTGAAAGGGAAAACTAAAAGTACCCAAAAGATAGAAAAACGGCAACGACCACGAGCCCGAACAGCTCCTCCTCTAACCACAAGCTAGTAGTAACCCGCTTGTTCTCCAACTTGCTCCAAGTGACCGGAAAAATAGTTTATATGTACATAGGGTGTGTATAACAGTATACTCAGTAGGATCCTCTCCAAGCCTCTCGTGCAAAGGTAAAGAAAGCATGCTAAAGCCCAGTGAACAACAAGTGAAACTAACTCGTCACCTAAATAGGTATACTATGTTCCCAACCTCACCATGGCTACTCTCACCAAGTAACGCATACAAGAATATAACATATAGTAAAGAATATCAATGGTACCCCGCTACTACTTCCCCACTGGTTTGCCACTTTGCGCCAACGACATACGTCCTGTGCATCTCTCTCCAAAGGATTGCCCGTAGACATCTGGGCTAATCTCCACAATCTGCACTTCGTGCACCACATAGGATTGCCCGTAGACACCTGGGCGAAGCACCACGCCGTCCTCACAACCAAAGGTAACCAGGTAGTTTCCGGGAGCCACCACAGCTCGCATAACGTGTATCATACGTCGGGTATAATACCTCAAGACATTACAGCCCATACTCCGAGTAAGGATCCTCAAGCCATCATAGCCTATACATGTTACACATATAGTAGTCTGTAGGATACAATATTCAGAATATATGTGTGTGAATAACCACAAGCCATTACATCCCTCTACACACATATATGGGGTAACTAACCGCTGTGCCTCATGGCACAAGTATCTACCAAGAGAAGAGAGTGGAGCCAAAGGGGGTAGTCCGCTATTCAACCTCCCATCAGAATGTTGGGGAAAACACCCCCCTGGGCTCAGAATCCCTAGGGTGTCAGTTTCCCTTACCGACAGGGTCAAGTAGCATATAGAAACACAAAAAGTACAGAATATATAAGTAACTCACATCCACACTATGGGCATTACCTAGTCTTAGATACAACTGCAGCTAACATCTCTCAGACTCCAGGCTGCTACTTCTAAGACTAGGTATTCTATAAGCACACAAACATTTGAAGATATTTATTAGATTACTCCGTTCTCATTTTATCAGTTCCACTGTACATTAATTAATTCTTTAATCATTAATTAAGAATGAAAAATTCCACATTAAACTGAATTGGAATCACATTCAAAAAAAACTGCTCCTTTTTAAGATTCACATCACCTTTAAATTCCAGCATCTCCACCCCCGTGGATTTTCACCATTTAATCAAACATTCATTACAGAATTACTTTTCCACATTCCCAGGCATTCTAGAAAAACATCATATGCTTCTAAACACAAAGGAGGCTCAACACGGTGAGTAGATATACTACCCGTCGAGTCTTTTCCGCCTATAGAAAGAGCATATACCCATTCTCCCTCGAGAGGCTAAACACGGAAATCACATGGCATACCCCGCGCGTCTTTGCCTACTTCGGAAGAAGGGTAGCAAGACCAGCTGCCTTGAGCATTGGGGAAAAGAAATGTAGATTAACATTCAAGAAAACCGCAAGCAACTAGCAACCACATCCATCCCATTCCATCACCCCTGATGTCCTCACCGACACCCACATGCATAAACTGATGCATCTCGCCACTCTAGGCATCATTTACTGCCATAACAACAAGGCCTCCATGCCTCCACATATCAGAACAACCATCCAGGCTCATATCACAGCACAAGCAGCAGGAAAAAAACATCACATCATGGGCTATTGACCCTTTAACAAACAAGAGGGTAACTCAGAACCCTTTTAGAAATTCCCACATAATATGTTCTCTAATCCATATTGAATTGGCAGATTTGTTATTCGTAGGTTCCAATCACGGATACCTAATCAGCAAGCTATCCCAATTAAATAACCATGCTTACTTCCCTAATTTGATTATCCTCAAATTAGAAAAACTACAACAACGACAATAACCAGATTACTTTACATGCCTCTTTATCATTAGCCAATTAATTAACAATTGATTCCGAGTCTACGTTCATTATCAATTTCTATCATGAACGAACAACAAATCAAAGAAAACATAGATATCACTATATCTAGGAAAACATGAGGCAAACCGTTATCACGGTATAAAGAAACAACATGAGATCAACCAATTCTTTTAATCTGGTTCAAGTATTTAATTAGGTCAATTTCCTTGTGATCCAAAGGGATAAATCATGCTAATTCTACGATTGCACATATACAATTAGAGAAGCCATGAATCCCCTACCTCAAACAGTTCCTCACGTTCTTTATCCACACAACCGGTCACGATCCTCCCCTCGCGACAACTGCATCCACCGGAGGATGCCACGGTACGACAGTACCAACCAAATTCAAGAAAAACACATTAGAATCATGGAAATTAAATGGAAAAATTATGGAAAAGAGGATAGGAGAAGATGAACCCCAAAAGAACGATGATACAACATACCTTATATCAAAGATTGATCGACACAGCTCAGTTGCATCCAAAACAGAGCAGAACCAATCCTAGGAGTAAAGATTTATTGTGCAACTCCAACGGAAAGGATTGAAAGGTTCTTGTTCCTACTAGTTGAGAACAAAGGTAAAGAAAAAGGGAGAATGATATCTCGTCCCTTTTTAAGATTTAATGGGGCGACGGTTTAAGATCCGGTTAATTCTCCATTAAAAACAGATCACATTAACCCACGCGGTTTGACCAAGTAAAACATTCCAAGCCTTAGGAATAATAAATATAGGATTTATGGCATTTTAAACATCCTTAAGAGCCCTTAAAATAAGGCTTTAAATGTATTTTACGTCAAAGGAAATGTCAAAAGGGGCAAAACTATAGGAGTCTGGAAACACTGTTCACCCACTATTACTATACATGAAACCGATCTGTGAAACCGATCTGTGAAACCGATCTGTGAAACTGATCTCTGAAACCGATCTGTGAAACCGATCTGTCACACCGATCTGTGAAACCGATCTGTCAGACCGATCTGTGAAACCGATCTGTCACACCGATCTGTGAAACTGATCTGTCACACCGATCTCTGAAACCGATCTGTCAGACCGATCTGTGAAACCGATCTGTCAGACCGATCTGTGAAACCGATCTCTCGCACCGATCTGTGAAACCGATCTGTCACACTGATCTGTGAAACTGATCTGTCACACCAATCTGTGAAACCGATCTGTCAGACCGATCTGTGAAACCGATCTGTCAGACCGATCTGTGAAACCGATCTGTCACACCGATCTGTGAAACCGATCTGTCAGACTGATCTGTGAAACCGATCTGTCACACCTATCTGTAAAACCGATCTGTCAGAACGATCTGTGAAACCGATCTGTCACACCGATCTGTGAAACTGATCTGTCAGACCGATCTGTGAAACCGATCTGTCACACCGATCTGTGAAACTGATCTATCACAGCGATCTGTGAAACTGATCTGTGAGACCAATCTGTCAGACCGATCGGTGAGACCGATCTGTTACTGTTCATAAAACTGGAAACACTATTCACAGAACTGGAAAATTGGCAACGTGTTGGGGATAAGTCCCCTTGACCTCCTGGAACACCTCCAACACCAACATTTCACAAAGTAATGGACCGGAGAGGTCTGGGCCATTACATTTTAGGATTCCTAGTTATTTTACATTATGAAATGTGGGGAAGATCTTATTTCATTATTCAATTTTTGAAGAAGAATATTATAAAAATGAAAAATGTGACAAATTATAACTGATTATGGAGAAACATTGTATAATATAGATTAAATTATAGGTTCATAGATTCCCTCAAATAATTTAAGGAATTATGAATGTTTCATTCATTGTTTTATGATTTTATTTATAATATAATTATATATATATATATTAAATGAAAAATATTTATTATTGTAAAAAACTTAATGGAGAATGGGTGAGGTATTATCCCTAAATTTATATTTAGAATCATAAATTATACTTAATAAAAAATCCTCATCTTTGAGAATTTTAAAATTTCACATTTTTCACACACAAACCCTTAACATTAGAAATTTTTTTTCAAAATAACTCATGATTTAAATTTTTTATATGAATGTATATATTTATATTCATTAAGAACCTATTTACTATATTCATTTACACGAGGAAAGATCATAATTCCAAATAAACGATATCTTACTAACGAGAGGGAAATTTTTTTTTTACGTATACCATATGTGTGAATTTAAATTACTGGTATGTAGAATGATATGAAGAGTATGTATGAAATGGTAATTTAATTTAATCAGAAAAGTCAAATACTTGAGGCATTGAATCACTAATTATATGAGTTAAGAAATCATGTGATGCTTGAAGGTACATTCCTTATTGATAAATTTTTTATTTATGTGATAATAATAATTAAATATTATATTTGAATAACAGTCATTTTTATAGTTTGTAGATTTTTTCATGTATGTAAAAATGTGTTTATGTATGGTGTTTTTATAGGTGCATAATATCATGGAATTAAATATTTATTATCAAGATAATTAAATAAAATTTAAAATTGTTATTAGTCTAATTATTATGATTATATTATATATTATGTTATATTATTCATGTAACATTATTTTACTATTAACACACTTCTTTTATTGTTTTTCTTGTTCTTTTATCTTGATAATAAATTTTTTTTAATTTTTTATTTTTGAAAGAATCATAATAACCCAATATGGAATTTAAGAAAAAATAACATGGTTTGTTATAGTAATGAATAATTATGAATAATAAAGAAACTATGCATTAGGATGATTGTACCCTAATGGAATAAATTTTACAATTTTTTTAGATATATATACATAAAATTACATCATGATTTATTTTTCATTGTAGAAAATAAAATATGTTGTTTAAAATGGTGGAAAAACCTCAACAAGCATGAATTGTTCATGTTAAAATTATAATCATGAATAAAAACATGTTGTGGTTTATACTTGATGTTCTCTTTAAATTACTAAGGAAATGTGAATTTAGTAATGAAAACAATATGATAAGATTAGTTTATTAATTATAAATATAAAACACTCAAAAAAAAAATAAATTTTTATTAAATAGTAATATTTGTATAAAAAATTTAAACCATGAAAATAATTTCTCAAGATTCAGATCAAAACTATTTTAAACAGTTTGAAAACAATTTAGCTTTTAAAAATATTTTACTCACACAAAAAAAAATTATACCACAGTTAAATGAAAACTACATGAGTATTTTGCTGAGAGAATAATAATAATTAATATATAGTAAAAATAATAATTTTAACACACTTTGGATTATAAAACATGAGCAATTTTTAAAGATAAGCCTTAATCCTTTTAAATTTAATTTTTTTTTTGATTCACATGAGGTCATGGTTAATTCATATTTTAATCTTGGAATATTTATATTTTATTCATAAATGATTTTTGAGAAATGGTAGTTGAAAATTCGATATTAGAGATGAAAATCAAGGTGAATTGTGAGTGTTCAATATTATTATTAATAGTATCTTAACAAAAAAATAGGGATCATTGAGGATTCTCATGGAATTATTTATGAATTAAGAATGGTTAGCCTATACATTAAACATTACAAGGAGACTGTGCAAGTTTCTAGTTAGTATTCCTTGGTTGTTTTATGGCTTGAAATTTTTTTTTGCAAACCACGTGGCTCATCACTAGTAAATGGCGGCACATTTTTTAAATTGATGGTGGACACATGTAGTTGGGGCATAAATTATTTAACTATGTACGCAAACCATTATCCATTACCTAAAGTATTAAAAAGTTGTAAATTTACTCTTTTCCCGTGATCATGTTTATGTCTAATCACCCAATACTATTATTATGACTCATGTTAATAATATCCCAATGCTCTGGAGGCATATCCCCTTGTATTCTTTATGGAATTATTTATTTCTTTAAAGATATATTCAAGGTATTTTTGTTTTTTGATCTTCTCCCCTCTCCTTTTATTTGATACTCTCTTTATCTCATGTACTCATCTATTATTGAAGACTTGAATTGATATCATTATTTGATATATGGGGTTTTATAGTGGTTTTATTATGTTTCTTACAAATATGGGCTTATGATAGAATGGTCTACTTATTTTCAATCATTTTTCCCAAATGGAATTAGTTTTCCTCTATTATTTAGGTATTTATATTAATGCAAATGTTTTATGTCATGAATTAGTTGATGTTCTTGTGAATTTATTTGATGTGATTTACATAAAATTTGGATTTGTTATCTTGTTTTCTTTTCTTCGTGAAATATATGTTTTTGAATGGGGTTTTCTTCTAAAAACATTTATTCTCATAATTTTTTTAATGAAAATATATTAAGGAACATTAGGCTCTAAAATTGATTTTCAATCATGGATTTGGTCATTCACATATGTGAAAATGTAATAAAAATTTTAATAATGGTTTTATATTTTTTCATTGCATAGCACATTAGAAAAATTTGGTGTATTGGGAAATGGTCATTGTAAATTTAATGTTAAAGCCCACTATAGGATTGATATTGATAAAATGTGACACGCCTTGACATCACTTGGATATATGTGATTATTGGATTTTCATTTTATTTATATGTTTGAATAGGAAAATATTGTTATATTTAATTGATTAATAGTTTTACACATTATGTTATATTTATTGGTTGGTTCCTCCCATATTTAACTTATGGATTATACATGGTTGGGGTTTCTTATATTTTTATTCTTTATATCATGTACTTTTCATATCCCTTAATTGGGTAAATCAAAAAATTATTTTATGAAAAGGAAAAGGCTATTTTATATATTATTATAATATGATTTATAATGTTGATTTATTTAATCTTTAGAGAACTTGTTCTTGGTACTATAATTTTTTTAGATTTATTGATGAAATTTTATTGGTATTTTTTATCACATCATACATTATCCATTATAAATTAATATATGTTGTTTTGTAGGACTCTAGTAATGGGATGGGCCTCAAGTAGTAGAATGGATTCATTTTGTTCTAATCTCTTTCTTGGATAGAATTATTAGTGGTGACATATGATCACCTAGAGAATTATATTAGTATAATCTTAGTAACATTTTGCTTTAGACATTTTTCCTCAATGTTTTATGTAGAGAGTATTTTCTAATTATTCTTCATTTTATTATATTTGTTTGACATGTTTCATCTATAAATTGAGAGTTATTGTTTTATCTCTTTTACATCTCACTTTGTGAAACACCAACTTAGGTTACTTGTCATGTTGAACTAGGTCTGTTCATTAAAAACTTTTATCACAGGAATTACCCAACTATATGTTTTTCTGAAACCACTATGATTTTAATCAATGAATATATGAAAAGGGAATAATTATCATCAAATTTCAATTATTATGTTTAGGAATGTTCCAAGGAATCTCACTTATGTGTCTAATCTAGATTGAAAATGGGAGCATATGGATTTTTACCAAGATTTAGACATTTTATTTGAGTTTATATAGAAGATCTATATTTTAGAGTTGTTTTAAATTTTCCATTTACCTTTTATGATTCTGTATTTCATTTATAAAATACAAGGTCTCATATAATTATTATTTCATAAAGTCATTAATATGATTTTATAATGAAGGTTTAGGATTTAATAATTTTAATATATGGTTATTAGTTATTGTATTATTTTTTTATACAATTAATCCTATATTATATCTTGAAAAACATACTGGGGAAACATTGATACAAGTAACAATGAAAATTTCTCTAATGGAACCCTTTTTTTGTGTATGTTATAATCAACTCAATTCATATTCTAGGTTATGTGGGTATTGGAAACTATGTACGAACAATAGATAATGACTCAGAATTTAATAAGAAGAATCTACTAATTATCAATTGTGATTGAGGTCCATATAGAATTGTGTAATAGATTGGTCGGATTGAGAGGATTTATAACTTCATGACGCTTCCAATGGTCCCCACAATGGAGTTTTCCACATGCCTTCTTGAGTTACCCATATTCACATGGATATAATCCATCAAAAAATCTATGATATATAATAATATTACCTGAACACCAATCAATAATTTATTCAACTTATTGATTAATCATGAAATATTATGAGTGGTAGATAATGATAATTTGTGTCCTTACAGAAGGGGGAGCATACTGCTTTAGATTATTCATATCATTTCATTATGTTGGTACACATAACATCATGGCTTGTTAAAAATGATTACATTAAACCTTATAGGTTTGAGATGGGTCCATAGGATTATATTTGGTTGATAAGTATTCTTTTTCCCCTTATGAACTATGTGGATTTTTTTGACTATGTGGTTATGGTTGAATAAAATATATGTGAGAAATAGTGTTTTGGTGGGGCATCATTTGCTATAATTTTTAGACATGGTGTGTCTTATATCAAGAAAAGGAATGAAAAGGGCACTCAGTTTTCATTAGGATTGGTTTTTTAGGATTTTTAGGATATTATATTGTTATTTTATATTATTTTGTAAGAAAGATTCATACAAATTAGGACTTTATAGAGGATCCTTGAACTTTTCATCTTTCTGGATATGTTTTTCATATAAAAACAATTCCCAAGGATTTTTGAAAGTTATAACCTTGGAATCAACTCTCACTATTATATCATAGGATCATTATAATTATTCCATGGGTAGTGGGTTTTATTCTCATACCAAGGGGATTCCCATAATTATATGAAATCTCAAGGTGAAGATGATACTGGATTTTTTTCCAAATGGAGTATAGGATAGAGGAATCTAGGGTATGGCTTGATACTGGTAGAGGTATAGTATTTATTTCATCTACTATGGCACTAGAATTATATAAAAAATAGGAACTTATTATTTTATATCATCATATTTTGTTGTAATTTTAGGATTTTATTTGAATATTATTTAACTCTTGTTAGATATTTCCAAAAAAAAATTAAATATAAATAAAAAAGTATTCATATGTCCCATGAGTTGGGTGATGATATCTAACATTGATGTGGTGTGGTAATTCATTGTCAATGAACATGAAATCTATGATATGAATATTATAAGGAATTGGATGTTCATTGTTATGGGAAATATCAACTGTTATCATCATAGGGTTCAGTTTATATCACCTGATCGAGAAAATCATTTGTTTTATGGTGAACAGGGTTATAGATCTGTGAGGAAGATCCTATTTATCCTTCTGTTGTAGTTTTCTCATGGTGGTGAAAGGATATGTTACTAATTTTTTTTGACTCTCTCTGGATAAATCCACATTCTAATGTGGTAATTGTGCACCCTGAGGATTTTTTGATGATTTATTTGGGATACCAATATAAAGATCGGTTTATTTTACTTGTATCATACTCCCTCACATGATTCCCATTTATATTCCATTATATCGCATGGAACAAAATCAGTGGATGGAAAATAAAGTATAAAATATGGACTTTTTGACTAATGTATATATATTTCATTGAATTTCATCATGTTCTTCACCTTCCATCATTCTAAGACGACATATATGTGCCTCATGTATATCATTGGAAATTAAAAGGCAATATTATTTTAATTTAGAATAGATATCTCTTTCCATGAATTGATGATCTATTTGATCATCTCATAGGGGGGTCAATGGTTTTCTAAAATTGACAAAAATCAAGTCACCAACATTTGAGATTTTGAGAAGATAATTTTTTTAGTTAGACATCAGGAAGTGGTATTACCATTTTATGTTTTTTTATGTCGGTCTATCTCACATACACTCCTGTAGTATTTATGGTATTGATGAAGTTAATCTTTCATCAGTTCAGGGACTCCCTCATCCTTGTGTTCATAAATGATATTTTGTGTACTCTATGTAAGAGGAGGAACAAATAGGTCATTTTGATATAATTCATAGATATGTCAAAGAACATTACATATTCTGTATGATTCTTAAGTATAAATTATGTATCCAAGTTGCAATCATTATAAAGAAAAATTTAACGAATACCAGAATATTAGATGGTTGCGAAATGATACATAAGTTAATGTCCATGTATTATCGTAGAAATGTTTCACAAATCTAAATCTTATTGGGATTGGAAATATATTAAAACATATTTATTCAAGACATTTTATATCATCAATCCACTTTGATTACATTAACTAATATTGTTTTTATGTTTTAATAGAATAAAAAAATTTAGATAGAATTTATTTACCTAATGGAAATGTCATATTTACCTATATTTTCAATTCTCCTGTAACCAAGTTCATGTTAAATTAATTTTTTCAATGCTTCAGGTATATGATTGATGTATTCATGAATGAAATGAATAGTTGTGGTATCTTATGGATCCAAATATCTAATAGCTCTTGAAAATACCTACCCTAACCATGATCTTGAGTATGAATTTGTTGTGAATGAACTCAAAACATTGATTTAGTGTCTCTTTAGGTAGTTATTTATGGCATATTCTGATCAGAATAACCTAATGTATATATTCATTAAGAAGGATATGGACATGAAACAAAGATGTTAAATTGATTATCTAAAGACTTTTTATTATTATATTGATAATATTCCCTTGAAATGGAATTTTTTCAAGTATATTTTGAATATTAAATTACCAACCCATGTGTAAACGTAATGTGTGGAAGAATGGTTCCTGATTAGTCTATTTGTTCAGATATTCTTAGGAGTTAAAGTGACTAATGCCTAGTTTTTCTTGGATTCAATTATTGTTGAATCATAATTTTATTATTTTATTTGATAAATATATATATAAGTCCATGATTTTTATATATTTAGTAAAATCTTAAATGGTGGGGAGATAACAGTTTAATTATCTCATTCCATCATTCTCTGTATTTTTTCAATATAGGTAGGTTGTTACAAGATATATAATTCCTGAATTGATGATCAATGTAAATTAGTATTTTTTTTATACACCATGGGACATCCAAGGTTTACCATTATATAAGATATCAAAATTTGTGGTCAAGGATGAGGTAGCTACTCATAGACTTTGATTCACGGTGAAATACAATTTATAAAATTAAGTCAAAACACCAAAGACCTATTAGTTTTTTGGGGCTATTTCTTATTATAGTATTTTAGTGGGTTGACATATCTATGATATTAATCATTGGTTTACCCCAAAATAATTCGTTGAAGGATTCAAATTATGTGGTCATTTATTTTCATATAAAATGAGTTAATTTATTCCCTATCAATGAGAGGATGAAGATAGATCACATGACAACTAGTATATTTGATACGTTTTGACACATCAGGGTGTTCCTTATATGATTAATTTTTATCGAGACCCATGGATCAAATCCAGGTTTTTGGAAGGGCTTGTAAGAGGCAATGGGATCATAGTTGGAATTAATCATAACATATCTTACATAAATGGTTGGATATACTGAGAGAGTAATTTAGGTTTTCTAGCATATTATTCAGGCATGTATGCTTTATTTTTGATGTTCTTGGAAGTATAATCTTCAATTGGTTTAATTTCCCTACAAAGATATCTATCAGGTATTGATTTATATACATCCCTTCGAGGCATTGTATGAGCAACCATGTAGAAACCCCTTGTGTTATCAATGTCAGGAGAGTGATCCATGGTTGGATTGATCATAGTTAAATAGATTATGTAAAAGGTGTGGCTGAAAGAAAATATATTTTTCATGAGATTGAGTCAACATATATCCAATATCTACTATTTTCACTAGATACTAGAGTTCTATATTGGGTATTTATTGAATTTTCACCATGATTTTTATATTTTTTATTTTGTAATTAATTTATGTTTTAAACAATTTTTGTTATCCCCTTTGAATGAATTGAATGAAATAGAATTTTGACATATCAGTTATACTTTTTATCACATTTGAAATAAATGTATGATGTGTTGGATATTTACTAGATGATGAGGTATTAGCTAGCCCATTAAAATGTAATTGAATGCGATGATATTTATATTTTTCAAAACACCACAATGATTGAACAAAAAATTCAAATTATTGAACTCTATTATAAGGAATTATGTTGTAAAAAAATCCATATAGTCCACGTATATTGGTTGTGTGAAAGGGATAAAAATCATATATTGGTGTGGTAATTGCTGATGAGGTAGTAGTGCCCATATCTTTTTATGAGTTCGAATATTTATCACTTTAAGGGGAATAATGATTTCATGGTAGAGATAATTATAATTCCCTTTGGGTCACAAGTGTTTCATAGTTATATATTATATTATGTATTTATTAATTGTTGAAGTTCATTGGATGTGGGTTTGGAATCATGGATTTTTAGATAATACATACTAGACACACTAGTATGGATAATTTTTATTAATAACCAAGTGTAATTATGCCGCATGGATCTCCGACAGTCTAGTGGTATTTTTCACAGTTGGATCATGGTTAGTCAAACCATACGGCAAGCTATAGAGACTATGTGGGTGTTTGGGTATCTTTCTAGAGTTGTTGCATAGATTGAGAATGGTTTCAGAATACCATGTGGTCCATCTCAAAGAAATAATTCTCTTTATTTTTTAAGCGACAGAGGCCATGTATCATTTGTGCAGAGTTTGTCTAACTCTATTTTCTAACCATTAACCATAATCATATCCTCTTCAAATTTGGAAATATCATCTTCTACTTAGATCATTTTTAGTCTCATCACCAAATAATATTATTTTTTCTTGAACTAAAAATTCCCCACTGATATATAGTATCATCTCTATGGGTTCATAAAAGAAATCAATATTTGTTGTAGATCCATTCAGGGTATATTTTTTTTAACTGGTTTTAACCAAATTCTTAGATCTTCTATTTATCGTCTAAAAATTTGTATAATTGAAATGTAAATGTGAGTTTTTTCTACATATAAGGGATTTGATTGAGGTTTAATTGAGTTTGTTTTGAATCCATGCTTGTGAAGACTTGATCATTGCATTTCCAATCAATATTCACAATAGAGATGAGTTTCCCTCTATTCTAGAGGTAGGTATCCTCATATTGATGTTATAACTTATTAATTACATGATGTTATTGTAAATTATTTTTTTATTTTCTATGAAACATATTGATTTCATATCAAGTTTTATTTTTTCATGAAATAATTATTTTTAAAAGGTAATTTCTAAAAAATAATTTATGCACACTATGTGTTTAATGATATAACGTAATGGCATTTTATAGTTCATAAATTTGGTTTGAAGCCTATAATTAGTAATAATTTACTATGTTTTTTTTTAAATTGTGATCATGGTTTTTATATGGTATTGGAAATTATACCGCATAAGGAACATTCGATAAATCGATAAATGCACTATGTCATGTTAGATAGTGTCACTAATAAAGGTTAGATTCTAAATGACTATAAAAACTCAATATCAGTTAGATATTGGAAATTCTTCTATTAGTGAATTATTTATATGTCCAAGTGCATATTTCCATATTCTAGATCTCCAATAATGATCTCTACATGATAACTGATGTAAAAAATGAGAATAGAGTATTAGATTACTCAAAATTTAGTATAATATATTGTAATAAAATTAAAATATCATAAAACATGAATGACACAAATGTAAATAATAACATAGAAGAAGAGAAATAATGAAAATGAAATCGAGAAATTCATATTAAACTATAAATGTTAGAGTTTGATCATACTACATATAAATAGTTAGTAAAAATTTCAGCATTATTTTTTAGTATTGAAACATTTTAATTCGAGACTCAACCAACAATAGAAATAATTTCATGGTATATTTATTTATTAAATGTTTTTTAAAAAAAGATTGTAAAAAAATGTTTAGAAGACATTAATGATTGATCAAATGTGATATGGAAAAGTCACCATGTATCATTATATCAAAATGCGATTTTAACTTTTTTGGAAGATTCATGTGTGATGAATTTTAATAACAATAATAGTGTATTGATTAATAATATTTATTTTTAAAATTAATTATTATTCTAAATTTACATTATTGATGGAAATGAGGTAAAATATTAAGAGTTTAAGTGTGATCAGAGGGTATGTAGAAGACCAAGGTATGACTTCAAAAAATCCATAGACACCGACATGTTATGATATAAAATTTTTTATTATATGGAAATTTTTTTAATATATTGATTCATTTTCGACCCTATTAACCACCATGGTGTAAAATCATCATTTTTTTATGGATCGATCCATGGTTTCCATATTTAAAGCAGATTTTTATGGTTTTTGAATCTATTAAATAATTTATGCTTGATAAAAATATTGGGAGATATTAGGCACATTTACATCAAAATTTAATACAAAATTATTATGTATATGAATAAATATTAAATTAGTTAATATATTGGAAGATACAAGAGAGATATATAAAGAATTATTTTTTCAATAAAATGAGGCAATATCATTGAAAATTTTTATAAAAAATAATAACACATCTATATTAAGAAGAAGAAACTATAAATAATGATTATATGAAATTGAATTATATATTACAAAATTTATTATGATTCTAGTTTCACTCATCCATGTCAAACAAGAATTAATTGACTGGTTATGTGAAATCACTAATGTGTGAAAATTCTAATGTTATGTTTTATAATTAAGTCTTAAAATGAACAAATTAATTTGTTTTTAATTGTAATTTTATTTGGGTTTATTAATTTAAATATTTTGAAACAACCTATATTATTTTATATCATTACCATGGATTATTTTTTCTATAACCTTTATTCAATTTATTTACACAAATATTTTGTTCTTCCATGACCATGGAATGAGATTCTGTATGGAATGTTTAAATGTTGTTTTAAAATCCTTAATTTATAAACGATTCAATAAAATTTATCTCATGAAAAGTATAATTTTTTAATTATACATTAATTAGTAGAAAACATGTTTAGTTGGATTTAATTTTAAAACATTAACAAAAATTCATGAAAAATACGAGAGTATTAATTATAAAATGTCATCAAATATATAAAATCATTATCAAATGTTATTAGTTAATGTTAGTAAATAAGAATAAAATTAATTTCAATTTATTCATAGTTCATTTTAAATTGCATATTGAAGTTAAAATTTAAGGCTCTATTTTCTCCTTGGGATTGATAGTAGAATAGCCACATTATTTTCTTTTGATGTTAAGGAATAGAAATAGATAATAATTATTATAAATATATTACTACCATTAAGAATAAATGACACATCACGAGGGTCAAAGTGGAGAAAACCTATTAAATATTATTTAATCACTCTTTACCTATATATCTTATGATATTTTTAGATTAATTTGTCATGTATCCATGTATCGTAAGTTCTATACCATGCAATGGTGTTAGTGTTTTTTCGCTAGTAAGAAAATTCATTATATAATTTTTATTATCAATCCCCATGTATTTAGTTTTATTTTTTCCAGATTTATCTATCTATCAGGAAATACATTATGTTTAAATATCAAGTTTTGAAGGCCTATAAAAAATACATCATTTAATTTTGTTTTTCCAAGGGAATCGCTAATATAGTAAATCAAGGGGAAACAACATCCACATATAATCATGAATATTATGTGCCATTGGAAATTCCGATATGTTATTATATGCAATGTTCCTTTGATTTGAGATTATTTATAATTTATATCATGACCTTCATGATTATATACATAAATAAAACCTTGAATTATATATTGTTATGGAATTGTCCTACATTATGTGAATAATAACTTATGTGAAATTAATAAATGATAAAGTAAGTATTTTTAACTTCATAGTTATGAAATAGTATATCATAATCGATTTTATTGAAATGATAGTTCAAGACAAATATTTATGAATATAGTGGTCTCCTAAATGATCATCATGATTGATTAAATAAAAATTGTGCAAGCATTTAGAGAGGATAAAAAATTTATATGTCTTGTAGATGATACATTGAATTGAAAATGGATAAAGTTACACTATTAGTGTTTATAGAAAGGTATTATTCCTACAAATTGTTTCATTTTTTTCCGATCACATGATGTGTTGATAATTTTTTCTCTTTGTATTTTAATTTAATTTCTCCAATTAATAATGAGGCATTTAGTGTTGCACCCAATGTTTATATAAGAACTCATAAAATTCATTTGAATTTTATTATCAATAATAGAATCTCTCTCAATTATAGGATTGATATAAATTAATGTTTCATAGATAGAATTTATTTTTATTATATTTATTCTTTGGGAATTATGTGGGTTGGATTTTTGTTAGACATGTTTATATTCATAATATAATTCATTTAAAAAATTAAAAAATTAATTTATTATGTGATATATATAATCCTATAAATTGTACATGTCCATGTAATTAAATAAATATAATAATTATTACATCCAATTTAATAAAATTTAGCACATAAAAATATTTTTTATATGTATTAAAAAAATAAAAAAATATTAATTGACACTAGTGTATATTATTTAACTTTTTAATAACATTTTTAATTATTAAATAATAATTCACTAATCGTTGATGTTATTTTGTTTGATTTATATTAAATATAATGAGAAGAAAATATTTTTAGATTCAAAATTCTAAATCCATATATATTCAGGCCATTTATATAGTATAATTTGGTATGATCCCAATATCCCATAGTAGGTTATTGTCCCAAAATTAAGATATCTCACTCCTTTCATCCATTATTCTATAGATTAAATCATAGAAATTATTCTATCTAACCAAAAATTAAATATTTTTATTTCATAATCTTGTTTTGTAATTAGGAGAAACCAAAAAAATGTTTTGGGTATCAAAGACATCATATGATATATAATGTAAAATTGGGATTTGAGAAAAAAGTAATAATTATGGAATGGTTTACCATATAAAGACTCCATTAAATTGATTTTCCCTTTATTTTTAGATTTTCATTGATGATATCCTTGAAACAGAAGTCCACCTTAACCTAGGTGTTCATGTGTTCATCCATGCTTGATTTCAATTCATTGATGCAACTTATCAAACTCTGATTATGTTTATTTATCTAACTAGCCATTTCATGAGTCATATCAACCTGTAGTGGTATTTCAATCAATTTAGGGAATAACCCTTTGATATAATAATCATGATAGACTCATATAACATAAATTGTTTAGAGAAAATGATAATCTTTTGGCCTCTTGAACTATCAACTGCTATCATATCTTCACCCTTTGGAACTCTACCATTTGAGTACATCTTAGGGTTTATGGTGAATTCTCTATCAGGACTAGTTTCCATCATTTAATTTTTTTAAACCCATCATTAATAAATGGACCATGTAATGTTTTTATGGTCTACAATCATATAAATATATAAGTTACCTTATGAAAACAACTTTTTTATAACTAATAGGTTAATTAAATATTGGATTATAGTCAATGTTTGTAAAATATGAATCGATGGGAGAAGAGATCTCATTCATGATTGTGGGTATCCTTTATTCCTTTTTATATGTTCATATTATCCATTAAATTTACGTGTAAAAAATATTTTTGATATCATCATATACTCGAGAATGTTGTGCCTTGATATGAATGATTTAAAAGATAAAACGATTCATGGTTTTAAGGATGAAAGAATGGGGTGAAAATAATGATGATGATGATGAAATGTGGTTATGGTTATGAAAATAATACTGAAATGTGATGCTAGTTATGATGATGGTAGAGGAATGGGGTGTATTTTATGTTCATGGTGGTGGAAAAGGGTTCTGATTATGATGATAGTGAATGAACTAAGTACTAGTTATGATGTTTTTGGGGGCGTATTTTGAATGTGATAATATCTATAGGGGTGTGGTACAATAGTGTGTTAATGATGAGTTCAATGAATGACTATCTCATTAGTGCTTATATATTGAATGATGAATACATAATTGAAAATGACTGATTATTATTTACTTGACTAGTTTTTAACTACAAAACATAGTTTTATGAAATACATGTCAAGTGCATCATTTAGGTGGTATATTATGATATGTCCTAGAGTCCAAGGATATTTATGAAAAGTAAAATTAATTAAAGAAATAATTGGATTGGTTTTCAATGACATCTTATTATGATGAAAGACTTGGGAATACAAAAAATGTATTAATATTGTTATCGACACTTATATTAGAAGATTAAAATATTAATATTAGAAAAAATACTATCCTTAATGAATGGATAATGAATGTATTAATATTTAACACAATACTTGTATTATTATTTGATATCTAGTTCTTATTGGTACCATATGTGTGTCTAAAGAGACGATATATGATGTAGGCCTAAAAAAGGTAGTTTACCTTATTAAGGTTGTTAGCAATTCTTATTATATATATATATATTTATTTATTTTATATTCACCCTACCCATGACCGAACATATATTAAAACTATAAGTTTTGGTGTTGTTTCCCTCAATTTGTTGGTTAATAATGATTTGAATGGAGGGATACCCCTCTCCCTTACTCTCTCTTCGGTTATACTGTGAAATGCATGTATACACAAGGGTGATTTATCATACATGTGTTCAATTATATATGAAGGATTGAGGTTATTAGGAAAGATGTCTCCTGGTAAAAGTGTTTGAATTGTTATTACATGTGTGTTATTAATGAATTATGATTGATTGTGGTATGGTACAAAACAAAATATCTATGGAATATTTTGTTAATAAACCTTATTACTATATGGAGGATGTAGACATAATAATTTGTTTCCAAGGATTCACGGTATGATATGGTTTCCGGGATTTTTTGGATATTATTATAAATGGATGACATGATGGCTGGAGACATGCATAAAAGTTTAATGAGAGATGAAAATTTGTGAGGAAGTTATTTCAGGTTAACCAATAATATATATTATAAATATTTTGGTTATACTCATGTGTGTTACATGGGGAGTGGGGAATGGTGAGAATGATAAAATATTATTATACCCATTAAAGTGAATAGTTAGTTCTGTTTTTTTACCCAAAGAGCCTTTATTTATAATTTTACTTTTTTAATGAGATGATTCTATGAAGACCGTACTCAGTATACAGGTTATGTTAACCCTTATAATATATAAAATATTTTTTAGTTCATAAGGTGTTGGTTGGTGATTTATCCTGAAATATCTTGTTCAAGGATGTCATTAAAATCTACTATAGCTTTATGGTCGTAGTTGAGGATTTTTTAATGTTTCTCATTTTAGTTGTATCTGGTTATATATGAAAACACAAAAAATTATGTATAAGTATTTAATTTTTTTTAGGATATTTATATTTTTATTTTTTGTTCTTATCTTATCTCTTAATTATCATGTCATAATATGTATAGTTCATCCCATGTGAGTGATTAAATACCATTGACGGTAGCCTCCCACATATTGACCTTTAGATAGGGGATTCAATGTCATTATCTATCCTTCACCATTTCAAGTAAAGGATAGTTACCATTCCAAGGGAATGCAGTTCATTTATAAGTGGATTCAATAAATATTGACGGGATATAAAATAAATATTGTAGTTAGGAACTAGTGAGTTGATATGGGTTTGTAGGTAAACAATATTATTTAGACATAGTATATGATGTAAAAAATGAATACTTGTTTGGAATCAAGATTCTATATTCTCATATGATTGAATTAAAAGAAACGTTATGTTTACTGTACATTCTAAAAGAAGTCATGGTACATGAGATGTAGAGACCTAGGAAAGGGTCAAGCCTTATGCAAGCATAAACCTACACATTATGAATGTAGCCATTAATAAATTTGTGAAAATTAAACTAATTAAATAACATATAATAAATCGATATCAGAATTTAGCAGACCCTATCAATTTTAATTTTATATGAAAGGATCTTGGTTGATATCCCCATATAAATTGTGTTATAGGAAATCAGTACATATTGGATGTCTATGATGAAAGTTCTCTGAGGATACTCTAAGAATTTTACATACATGTTTATAAAAGAATGAAAACTATATTTAATATCATGGGATAAAGTTTTGTTTCAAGAGGTATATGAAGAGTTCTTGTTGATAATTCTCTATTTAAAGAATACAGTTTTTTTTCTAAGAAGATTCATCAAAGGAAAACATAATAATAGTGGTTCTTTTTCAAAAAATATTTTCAGGAGGGGGGGTTTTATATAAGAGTTTGCAAGATTTGTTTTCAATACAAGTTACATTCTTCATTATGAAAGGTTTTCACTTATAGAGGTGTTTTTCCCTCCATCATGAGATTTATATGTTCTGATGTAGATATGTGTGGTGAACTTTGAATTTTAGGGTTGTACCTAAAATCTGTAGATTGTTTTTAACTATGTGATTTATTGGGATCATCATTATTCATATATTTTTGTCTTCATGGAATGATAATAATAAACCCATCTTCTTCTCTAAATTTAAACCCACTTAATAATTTTCAAATCCATGATTGTTTATACCACTATAAACATGCATTTCTATCTCACACATAATTTCCATTAGTGTTAGAAGGAAAAAACACATTCCTCGGGATTTCCATTAAGTTTGATATATGGTCTAGGGAATTATTTTATCTTACCTTGTACATATTGGTATTTAACTCTCTCTTCATTGTTATCAATATGATTTTATGGTCTAGGTGTTTTCAATCCACATATGTATCCCATAATATTTTCTCAGTCCCCTCTTGGATGAGATTTGGTTTAACATAAGAGGTTATTTTATTCATTTTATTTTTTTAATCAATAAAATCTCTACTTTTCCTCAGTGATATGATCCATTGTTTTGGGAATGTGAATACTGTATGTTTTATCGTTAATTATTTTTTATAAATAGATTAATCTTTCTCTATGATGTGAATTAAAATATTCTATATTTTTTATCATTATTGTATCATTATTTATCATGTGGTTATGGTGTTGTGTTCTCACATTCTCTCAAGGTATTTCTATAATACTATGAATGTGTGTTATAGCCTTAATTATATGAATAGAGTAATATATTCACTAGTAAAACCCCAATAATTTCAAATAAATTTAATATATAATGTAATGGAAGTGACCTTGAGTCTCATCGAAACAACACTTTGATATTATAATTATTTAAATAAGATAGTTATATCATAACTGTTAAACATTGTAATATAAAAAGTAAAAACTACTATTAAATTTTATTTGTAATGATTTCAAATAAATGAAACATGATTATATTAAAATTTATAATTTTCTGTAAAAAATATCTATTTTGATTTTGGAAGGTCAAAATTAATTTTGGGTGAATTTTTATTATTTTTTGAGAAGTATAATTTCTTGAAGAATCATGACAAATACTACATTATAGTTAAAAACAATGTTTTATTTTAAATAATTATTTTAAATGACTCTTAATGTGACAATATTTCAATTATATATATATATATATATTAATTCAATGTAGATCATTGGAAACATATGTATATTTAAAATTAGATATAAAAACATGTTTAAATTTTGAATGTACTTTTTACCCACCTTCTTTGCCACACTTGCTGGATTATAATTAAACATAAATCTTCAATTTTATTTGAATTGAATTTTGAAAAAGGGACAAACACAATTTCAATTAATAATATATTTATAATCTGATGGGATCAACATGATTTTTAGGTTAATAGTAACTTGACTCTGGAATAGTATTGTACCGTAATAAATAATAATGATACCATTATGAATAGTAATATGAGCCTTATTAATAGTAACCTCACCCATGAATGTATAAATAAAATTTTCCACTTTATTGAGGCAATATAATATTTTAAAATTAATAATTAAGTATTGGTATTTTGAGAGTAATATATTTTTAATTGAAATTTTATAATTAATTTATTTATTTAAAACAAAAATATTTTTCATAAGATATTTTTAAAAAATTAGCAAGTTTTTGTTCTCTAATTTTATTATAATATAATGAGACATTAGGTAATTTTTATGTTGTCATAAAATCTTTTTTAGTTTTAAAAATATATACTTTTCCAGTAAATGATATGATTAAACCAAAAATAAAATTTTCCTATTTAGTAAGTTATTTTGATAAAATGGTTACAATTATTTACTTATACATGTAAAAAAAATTTATGGTGATTTTTTGGGATTTTACTAAAATACATGAATTTATTTGGAATAATAAAATATGATAATTTACGATAAATTCTAAATACATGATTTGTTGAGTCATAGGTGATGTGTGAATGATGAAAGCAGAAATGGTTTGAAATCAAATTCAGTTATTTATATTTTTTGTCAAATGAAAAAAAATTGTGGCTTTTATAGAAAAAAAAATAATGATGAATATAATAATGAAACACCCCTCTCTTCTACTATAAGTACCACCCCTCAATTCCTCTTCTCCTCGCTCCTATAATCCTTGATTCGTGTAAAAGTTATTCCAAAATACTCTTTCATAGTCCCTCTGCATGTCTGGGATCAATTGGCCTTTCCAAAATACCAAATCACATTCCCTTAATGAGGATCTCAAGGAGGAGTATTCAATAAGTAAAATCCTCTTCCAATTTCATTTATTTTCTTCCCAATTCCTTTCATTCTCATCATCTATTGTATCCAAATAAGAATGATAACTCTAGTATCATTAATTAAATGGAATTATATCAAGTTTTTATATGATCCATCATCATTCTTCATAATATATATATATATATATATCATTTATTATAAAATGAAATCATCACCCAATAGGTGGTGATTTAAAACCATCATAGACGAAGGATTTTCATTCTTCAAATTCCCCATCAATGATGGTAAAAAAATATTTTGTTCATTCAAAAACTAATATATGTAATATAACCTATATAATGTTCTATAACCAGTTTATATTCATAATATTAATTCATATGAAAAAAAAATTTGTAATATTCAAAATAATGCCAAAATAATCCAAAATAATATCACTAATGTTTTCTCTAATGACTCATCCTCATTCTATATAACGAAATGTAAAATGGATAGATTTAATATTATTTATGATAATTAATATCATATAAATTCAATTCCATGGAATTATATCCATTCCACATGTTCTTCCACACTCATACACATGTATGTTGATCATAAAAACGAAGGAAATGATTTCTTCCGAGCGATAAATTTTTATCATATAACTCATAAAAGGGCCATGAATGAATATAAATAAATTATAATAAATTAAATACATGTATAGGTGGTTATGAATGAAATAAATAATTGATTTTATTTTATTTTCCATGAAATTATGATCAAGTCATAACACATTCATATATCAGGTGAGGAATTTTTTAACTCACTTTTTTCCATAAGATATTCCATATTCCACCCTACTTTAATTGGGTGGTATGTGTATACATCCCATTATTGTTTAATATAATGAATTAATTTAATTTATATGTTATTAAATATTTTATTTAATCATTTATTATTTTAGGGAATATGATTCGACTGATTAAAAGTGGTGAGGGATTCTACCTAAACCCTCGTTTTTCATTCAAGATATTGTTTCTCTATCATTATTATAATGTATTACAATTGTTTTGTATATCTCTTATAAATTCCATGTATATGTTAAAAAATCATATTTACATATCATATAATACTTATTTTAATGGGATATATATGTTTTTAAAGGGTTCCCTTCTCAATTAATTTTGATAAACATGCCCAATTCAGGGGAAGTTCTCAATTTCATAACCATTTTTGAAAGTCCTTGAAAATATATATTAAGGAACCATTATTTTTATAAAATAAATAATTTTATCATGAATAAATATCTTGTTTGATTTCATATATTATTAAGAAAAAAAAAATTAGGTATTAAAATCTCTTTAATAATTTTCATAAACCATACAAAAATGTTTTATTTCAAAAAGATCTTAAAAACACATTTACATAATTTCACATCAGTGGGACATCACTTTTCCTTTAATCATAATTTAAATTTAATTACCTTTTCTTTTTTGGGATATAAATGTTTACTATATTATATAACTAAAAATACTAATAAATTTCAAAAAGAACTCCTCTTTCTAAATTAAAAAGGGTTTTTCTCATCTTACATTTACTTTCATCATATATATTCATTAGACACCACTTATTCCTTGAATTTAGTGTATATACTTCCATTTGATACATCAAATAATGAGTTTTATTATTCTTATGATATAATATGGTTTATGAAATAATATTTTCAAAGTGTTTTGGGACATAATGGAATATATAAATATTATGTTATTAACTTATTTCTCAATGATTTTATTAGAGTATTTTCAAATATATTTAAGATTAAAATATTTCAATGTGGAATGGGACACTTTAAATTAAAAATATATTTTTATTAGACATATGAGTAGTGAAATGGACATAGTCTATGATGGTTTGAGGACCAGTTAATGATGGCCCCATGGGTTAGGGACAGGTTAATAAAAGCCCAGTTGGTTGGGTACAAATTAATGAATGTACCTCGATGCATCAATAATCATCATGGGGAATTTTTTTGGGGGTTTACCCATTTATGTATTTTATTTGAACAAGTCCTTTATTGTATGGTTATGATTCCCATAATTTTGAATTCCCTCATTATGAAACTAGTATTTTATAGTGCATGTGATTATTCGACTAGTAGAATTTCCATACTTGTATTTTAATATAGAATTATTTTTTTCATATTTATTCATTCCATATTAAGATCAAGATTATGTTTTAGTAACATGTTTTCTTTGATTATTGATCATGTCTTATAATTTATTATTTTTAAATTTTCTTACCCTTACAGAGTATATGATCTCACCCCTTTATTATGGTTCCTTTCCCGAGTTTATAAAGAAGAAAACATTGAATATGATTTCAAGGATGAATTTCAATTATTTTAATATTATATAATGTTTTATTTACTTTTCTAAATGTATTATGTGTATCAATAATGTTATCTTCTATTCCAAGACTAAAAGAATGATTGGACCTTTAAGATTTGATTCCTTGTAATCATTCCAATGTAATAAAACAATGCACTACCTCTGAGCATCTATAATTATGTTTCTATAGTTGGTATTAAAAGAAATTTGTTGTCAAACATGAAATCTATATTTAGAAATAATATATTAGAGAACATAACCATAGAATTTAATTTAAGTATTTATATAGAAGAACATCATAGAATTTTGGAAAGGTAGGGATTATATGGGTCTTCATAGAAGTACATTCTTTCTGGATAATACAATTGGACATGCTTCTAGCATAGACGGACCTAAGGCTAAAAACTATGGCAAGGTGTCCTAGGCATGACTCGGGGTAACCAGGAAGATGTCATTGGTCCTTACTATGCACCTATTTTTACCCTCCCAGGTGAAATTTTATTATAATTCACATTCTTTTTTATAAACCATAATGGAGGAGTTAAAAGTTAACATATCCCCAAATAAAACATGTTTATGTTTATGATATTATCTACACATTTATTTTTAAATTTTTGTTATGTATTTATCTAGTTTGGGGATTATACATTACGTTTCATAATATTGTGATCTAATGTATTCCATTATTCTTAAAAGGCACCAAGAAGGAGTAATGATAACCATATTAATACACATAATCAAAAGAGTAATAATGATAATTTCTTAGATGAATTTAAAATACTATTAAAAGGGATCAGGTCTCTCAAATGTTTTCATCAGATGATGATAGAGTATATTATTCTAAAAATATGTTGAAATATATTTCTAATTCCTATACATTCGGAAGAATGAATGAGAAGAAGAGAAAAATTTAAAAAAAGGTAGATAAAAAATAATAATTTGATAGTGTATTTAACCACATGTGATCATTGTGGAATGAAACGTCATTGTATATTATTTAAATGAATCAATGATTCCTACAATTGTGGAGAGAAATTACACTATGCTTGTGATTTATAGTGTAAGAAAAAGGATTCTAATGAGCAATGTTACAACTGTAAAGAGATTGGACACTACACAAATCAATATTTCATGAATCCGTGGAATATCCCCTAAAAGAAGATAATGTTTAATGGACAAGAGTATACTACTATCTTATTTTATAAGTAATGATTTATGTGTGCATTTTTGGTTTATAGAATTATGAAAATTTATTATTTTATCAATGAGGAACTATTTATAATAATTATGGAATATATTAGGATTTTTATGTAGTATTATTTATTTCGGGAATGGAGGTTTTATGTTAAATAGTTCCAAGAAAAAGGATTTGGTATCAAGTTAAGCATTAGTAATCACATGGTTAAGGGAATGGTAAACTATAAAAATTTTTTAGTGACATGATAATAATGTTGGATGGAGAGATTATTGATATGGATAATATAAATTAGATAGTAAAAAATACCATTAGAATGATTCTAAAGTGTTGGATTATAATGATTTAGAATGTATAACCACATATGAAATGGTATATGTAGATTATTATATAATGTTTTAGAGGATAACATGTTACATATCAACATGACACAACCTATAATAATACAATAACTATATATAGTTCATGGTGAAATAAGAGTATATGATTGTGTTTATGAAATAAAATCCTATATTTAGGCTCTTATGGATTGGAATAATTCCACAACCCCAATAATAGTGTCTTACACCAATATTTTGTCCAATTATCAATTTTTAATGATATAAATGAAATTTTTCCTAATTGTAGCATATGGTTTTGGGGCAATCTACATTTATCTAAACATGTTATTTGTCACATACCATCATAACATCATAGTTTGATAATTCATTCATGTCTATGTGTTTACCTTCCACTAATATTATTGGATTCCGAATACTTATATTTTGGTACATTCTCATTTCCACATTACCTGTTTTTAAGAGGAATTTTCATACACCCATTTTCTGATGTGGGTTTTCAATTAAATAATTTTTAAAAAACCGTCACTATTTTTTAAAGTGCATTATCCAATTGTGGGGATACAATTTATTGAAGGAGGGGATAATGTAAAACTATAATAATTCTAAACAAATTAAATATAGCTTTATATAAATGAAACACTTAGTCTATGAGAATCAATAATTTTCTATTATAAATATTTAAACAGTATAGTTATAACCTTTCCAATAAACATTGTATCATGAATAGTAATAACTATTATTAATTTTTTTATATTTTATTCAAATAAATGAAACATTTTTTTATAATAAAACATATATTATTTGGTAAAATAATCATCTTTTTTGAATTTTGAATGTCATAATTAACGTATGATGATATTATAGCATGTCTCTGGGAAGTTTCCTTTTTTGATTAGTAGAGAAAAATAATGAATTGTGGTAAAAAAACATTGTTTTAATTTAAATAATTATTATTGTTGGCGTTTAGTGTCACAATATATCAAATATACATATATTATTCCAATTTTAGATCATTAGAATTATTTTTATATTTAAAATTGTATATATAATCCTATTGATCATATAAAAATTCTTTTTCCCCATCTTTATTCCACAATTCCGAGATTATAATTAAACAATATTATTCCATTTTTTGTGAATTTAGTTTTCAAAATATCCATACACTATTGCGATCAGAAAGATATTTAGAATCTGATAAGATCAACTTAATTTTTTTTGAATAGAACATGATGCTTTGGAATAGTAATATACCCTTATTAATAATCATGTTACCCATATTAATAGTAATGTGACCCTTATGTATAGTATCTTCACCCATGAATGTATAAATAAAATTTATGTACATTATAATTGAAATATTATATTCTAAACATTAGTAATTAGGTGTTGGTATTTTTTGAGTAATAAATATTTAATTACATTTTTATATTTAATAAATTTATTTAAAATAAATTAAATTTTCATAAAATATGTTTCCTTAGTCAATATTTTCTACCTTATTATTTTAGGGTAATTTAATAATACATTAGTTAAATTTCAAGGTGTTGAATAATAAATTTTAATTTTAAAAAAGAATATTTTTCGAGTAAATGGGGAATTTAATTAAAAATAATTTATCATATTTAGAAATTATATGTTGATAAAATGTAGTCCATTATTGAATTTTAAATTTAAAAAATGGTTATTTTGAATTTTTTGGATTTCTCTAAAATAAATACTTTTTTTGTGATCAAATTTGATAATTTAAAAACAAAGCTAAATACATGATTTATTGGAACATAAGTGTTGTGTTCAAGATTCAATACCCCTTGGTTATAAATCACATGAAATTATTACTATTTTTATCACAACAAGAAACCCAATTTCATGTCTTGAGATAAATAATAAAATAATGAATATGATATTCAGAAATCCCCCCTCCCCACCACTATAAAAACTACACCACACTCCATTTTGTCCCCACTTCTCTAATCCTTGATGCTTGTAATAGATCGTCCCAAATACTCATCCTTGGTCACTAACCACCTCCTGAAGATTTTGGTATTTCCAAAATACTAAAACCCTTACCCATTATGTGGTTCTCAAGGAGAAGTATTCATTATGTAGAACCCTCTTCATTTTTCTTTTAGTTTCTATTAATGTTATTTATTTATCCTCGCCTCCTCTATCCAAATAAGCTTGAAAAATAAAGTATCATCTATATAATATAATGATATCATATCAATGGATGATCCATCATCAATATCTTTACTTTTAATCTCTCTCTCTTTTATTTTTAAAATAAAATCATCATATGAGAGGTGTCGATTTACCACATTTGTGGACGATGGATTTTTATTCTTCAATGTGTCCATAAAATATGTTAATGAAACATTTTTCATTGTAAAAACAGACTATAAAATATTTAATATAACCTATATAATTTTCAATTTCAAGTATATATATGTAATATTTTGTAATATGACAAAACTAATTCGTAATAATCGAAATAACCCCGTAATAATGTAAATTATTATCAATAATGTTTTAACTATTGATTCATACTCATACCATATAAAATACTATTGAACCATTTAATATTTTGTATTTTAATTAATACTTATAATTTTAGTTCTGTATAAATATATCAATACCCCATTAACTTTCATATTCATATACAAGTATGTTGATCATGAAAGCCAAGGAAACGTACGCTCCCTGGTGAAAAATTTGTATCTTATAACTCATCAAAAATACTCTAAATGAACATAATAAAATTATATAAAATAAATTACATATATATAAGGTCCTTCATTGAATAATTAATTGAAATAATTTGATTACCATGTACATTATGACATAGTCAGAACACATTTAGACATAAGGAAAGGGTTTTCTAAAATCACTTTCATTTCCATGATATGAGACTAATTTCCAATATTTCATGGCTATGGTGTGTGAATACTTCCCATTGATGTTTCATATCTTGAATGAATACATTTTTAGGGAAATAAATGTATCATTTTATTGGTATAAATTAGGGGGCATATGATTCAATTGATTATAATTGTTCAAAGGTTCTACCTAAACCCTCATATTTTCAATTGGGTTACTCTTTCCCTATCATTACTAAAAACAATTCTTCATTATTTTTTTATAATTATTATAAATTATAATTATATTCTATGAATTATTATTTACATATCATTACAACATTCATTAATTTGGATATACATGTTTTAAAAAGGTTCCATTCTCAAATCTCCCCGATAATGAATCCCGATTGAAAGAAACATCACAATTTCATACACATTATCATGTTCACTCCAAAATCACTTTTAATCCACTATTATTTTTATAAAATAGATCATTTTTTCTTAAAAATATATCTTGTTTCATTTTATGTTTTATTTAAATAAACATGCCTTTCTAATTTAAATGTGATTTAATATTTTCCTTAAACATAACTAAATTGTTTTATTTCTATAGGTTCCTAAAAAATATTTTATATGATTTCACATCATTGGGAAATAATTTTTTTATAAAAAATAATTTTGATTTATTTACCTTTTCTTTTCTAGGTTATACATGTTTATAATATAAATTTATTACTAATACATCTGATTTTCCAAAATAACTATTCATTCTAATGTAATAGGAATTTTTTGACCAAATTTTACGTTTGTAAAATATAATCCTTGTACAACACATATTCCATTCATGATGTCTATGTACTAATATTTGATATATCTAATATTGAGTCTACTTATTATTATTATATTATATGGATTATGAATTAAATGTTTCAATGTGGTGTGGGACACATTGGACTATTTAAAGAATTCATTCCTAAAGAATTTAGAAATGATTTTATTATAGTATTTTAATCTGTGGTTATGATTGAAATATTTAACAGTGTTATGGGACACATTGATTAAATAAAATAATTTTATTAGATATATGAGTAATTCATTAGACATTGTAATTTAAGGGTTGGGGATCGGTAAACGAATGACCAATGGGTTGGGGACAAGTTATAGAAAGCCATACGGGTTGGGGACATTTTAATGAAATCCCCTTGATTCATCATGTGTCCTCATGGGAAAAAATAAGTTGGGTATTAATCCAATTATATATGGTCTAAAATATTTATCTGAAAATGAATCTTTTATATATTTTAACTTTTTTCCACTCCAAATAAAAATTAATTAAGTGAATGATATAATAATTTCATCTACTATATGATGTTTTAAGTAAATTTTTTTAGTAAATGTGAGGTTATTGTTCTCGTATTGTGTTTGCCTCTATAGTGTTGGTTTTTTTGTAATATCTGTTTAAATGAAATGCAATTATTTTTGGGTTATTTGGATATAAATGTGTCTTTTCTTTTTACTATATTACATTAACTGGTATCTATAATCACATATACATTTTCAATATCCTATGTTGTTTAATTCTTTATTATGATTAGATTAATTATATAATATCCAATTGATATATGAGAATAATTATATAACTTAATGCATTGTTTTATTAAATTATATGTTCCTACATAAGAGGTGTCCCCCCCTAGGATATTGTTATATGACTATTTTAATGATCACACATTGTTCTATGATTTGTTACACTATTTTCTTGTTCTGTTCTAATTATACCGAGATCCCTAAGATGTATCTTTCCAGATAGTGGATTTATTCCCCATACCTTTTCAAATACATTGATATATTTTTGATTCCATATGGTAATAGTTTTTTTGAGATGTATATAATATAATGGTTGGAAATGTTATTCACCCTTACATTTTACTTATTTTGTGTTGTTAGATTAGAAGAGTTTTCCATGATGTAATAAGTTCATTTAATATATTTTTTAAAATAATGAATGTAATTTTAATATTTTAATAATTTATTGGGAAATAAATTTTTTCCATAAACAACTGAGTTTTTATAATAATTTAAATATTTTTAGAAGTTTTTTTAGATTTATAATGTTTTAAATTACAACTTCAAAAATTATTTATATATTGGTTTAATTTTAAATCATTGATTTCAAATAAAATATTTACCCTTACATGTGATTTTTGATGTTTTGTATTGGTTGTGAAGTTTTTTTAATGGATTCATAATTGTAAATATATTGTTTTTATTGTTAATGTTGATGTTAGATCATTTTCATAATTATCTGAAACTGTTTATAATTGATTTGTAAAGGTAGATCCTAAGTTCGGTAATGGTGAAATTGAAATTATTAGAGTCATATAGATGTAACTTGTGAATCCTTATTCTTGCATAAGGGTGTGTCAATCTATGGTTACCTACATAATGGTATGATTTTTATTCCATAAGGATTGTCTAGGATTAGGTTAAAGTATTTTTTCAGTTAAGTTTATCTTATTGAAACTGAGGATCACAAAAATTTGGTTTGACTGTTTTCTTATATGTATCCCTATATTTATAAGGTCTCTGTAAGCTTTATAGTATCCCGACCAATTTTCCACTCAAATAGTTCATCACGTTTGTTGTCTATTGGTCTTTATGCATCCTTCATCATGTGATGAAGGTTGTTGAATAGAAATGTGGGGTCTAGTTATATAATATTGGGGAGAATAAACCCTCTTGGTATTATGATAACAATGATCTATTTATACAACCCTGTGAAGAAAAATATAACTCAATGGATGATAAATAACAAAAATATTAGAATGAAAAAGCCAAAATTATAATTCAATTTATATATAATAAGAAACTGACATCAGGGTCATCCATGGTGGATCATATTAATAAATTCATATAAATTTTGAAATATCTAGAAATAAATCTTTATCTCGATTCAAGAACCTCCAAGTTCCTTCCGTATCCATCTAATAAAAAGATTATACCTCAGTCACTATGGTTCAGGTCCTTAGCCTTGTCTCATAAGTGATATTTGAAAGATAGCATCTAATGAAGTAATGAGGGGATCACATAGGGTTCTAGAATAAACTTAGTAGACAAATACCCACATTTTATTTTATTACATCCATTATTATGAAGGAGGATTGAAATATATATAATATCAAAATTGAAACCAATTTAAAAATAAACTAACTCCATAAGTGCTTAAAAGGAACAAGTGACAATTTACCTGCTTCGACTAACACCTTCAGAACACTAAATAAGTTCCAAAATATATATATATATATATCATTAAATACATGTCCTTAAATATCTATTTATAGTGGTGAGAACCCATGGATTAGTTCTCAATGGCCCCCCCTAGTGAAATTCATACTAGGTGACCCCTTATGTTACAAATAAGTATATAACTAGAACCATGTTGAATAGACCAGTTACCTAAAATACTAATGTCACAACCAATCAATAATTCCAAAATCCCTTGATTAACTACTCATAAAGTCACTATCTTATCAACTGAACAATGTCCCAAGGCATGGTGATACCTATCCTAGAATGAATAAATCATGTTTAGACCATCATTTCAAGTCCCAAGAAATGGTTATATCCATTCTCACACAATCTTGTTTTAGTTACCTCAAATGAAATAGAAATACTCATCGCCCAAAATATTCTCTCGAAACCATCGCCTGATGGTCTATCACCTGATGGTCCATTGACTGATGGTCCATCGCATGATGGTCAATCAACTGATATGTTTTTTAGACCACATTTGTGTATGAGTTGTATTTGATTTCAAATATTATTAGAATTTGTCATTTTTTATCAATATTTATAAGTAGATCAAATTTTAATGGAGGTTTGTTGAAGTAAGGATTCTTGAATAATTATTATGGAATCATTGAATTGGATTTCATTCTTGAGAAATTATAAATGATTCTAAATAAAAAAATTGGCTAAATGATCATTAATTAAAAGGACATGTACCAAATGTGACACATCATTTAAAATATTGAAGTTGTTTGAATAACCATCATCATTTGGATGAAGAGAGATTATTGATGTTATTCGGAATTAATACTGTAAAATAAATTGAGTATTTAAAGAAGGATATGGAATACATTATTGTTTCAAGAGAACTATTAATGATCTTACTTGAAGAGACAATCATTATTTCATGATGGATTATGTGTATTCATATATATTTGATGGAGATAATGAACAAAATTATTTATTAAATGTGTACAAAAGAATTCAATGATTAAATTAATAATAATTAAGGATTAACATGTCATTATAAGGTGGCCATGCATTTTATACTGAAAATTATTTTTAGGTGGTTTACCTAAAATATTGGGTATCCAACAAAGCCAAACAGCTATCCTCAAACAATGGAAAATGCAAGACACTATGTTGAAAACGCCTAAATGAGGCTATCCAAGCTATCCCATCAACTTCATGCAGGGATGTTTGTAAGCTTGTAATAGTGGATAGGAAATTCCAAGCATAGTTTGGGCCAAGGATCTATATAGGTGTAAGCACAGAGTGCCCCCAAATAAATGTTACAGGGTTGAATCAGGAAGGTAGAGGATAATTATGATCATCCACCATGTAGTTCAAGATTTATAAATCACAGAGAAAACTGTAGTGATAGTATTTGGGGTGAGTTTTTATAATATATGGACCAATCATGGTTGCTTCTATAATATCATACTCTGATATTTTAATCAATCTTGTATGATATTTAATTTCCTATGCATCACCCAGAACCATCTTCTTTTTCCCCCTCTACTCGAATACACCATTATCCCATCATAGAAGAAGTCGGAATCAGTATGGAAGCTCTGTGGCCATCAAAAGGGAATATCTTGTTTGAACCATTATCATGCATGAAACTAATGTATTTCATGAATGCGAGGAATTCGAAGTAAACAGATTGGTCAAAGGAAAATTTCTTTTCTAGGTCCAATTCATTCATTATATTACTCTGGATGATTTGAGCTTGGATTTAAATGAATATTTCATGTGATGTTGAACACATTTAGGTGAAAATTATACTATATAATAAAGTGAAATATAGAAATTTTTTATCATATATTATACCCGTGTTTAATGAGAGAAAAATCTAATAATATTGATCATTCAAAGCCTCAATAACAATGAATATCATATAAAATTTGTATTTAGTGATTAAAATAATTATAGGTTGAGAAACCTCACCTCTAAAAGGAGATCCAGTGAGCCATAGGATTTGTAAGTCATGCATGAACTTTTTAGGGATTCTATTCTCTGAAGCAATAGATCACAATTGATTCTCTATAATACGTGATGGAAAAACAGATCTAGAAGCCTTCATGGTCTCACAAGGAATAGGAGTCCCACGATCCATCTAGTTGTTTAGAATAATGTTTTCACCCTTTGTGATAATGTGAAACATGCATCTCTTTCTATAGGATGAACATAAATCCATTTGGATTTGTGAAGAGAGAACTATAAACCATTAGATTTCACAAAGAGAAAGAAATAACATGCATCGCTTATGTGAAGAAGAATAAAATGAACATGCATCTAGTTTAAGAAAATCATTGATGTTCATTTTGATGTATATTTGGGGGACACATAGGTAAATACATTCCACCTTGTAGGAAGAGAAATAAACAAAAACACTGAAAACATCTTGTTTGTGTGATCTGGTTGATTCATTGAAGCTGTGCATACCTAAATTGTAATTCATAAGAGGAAAGGAAGTATTACATATGAAAATACATGTACCCATTTGGGATTATGTAAAATAAGGTGGATTTATAAAATGTGTATGGGTTTCATGAATACATAAAAAATTATATACATGAACCCTTTCATGCACATTGATACGCAATAGGCTATATATAATGAACCAATGTAGTGTGTGCATATTTTTCAAGAAGATGTTAAATAAAATGGGGTGCTCATACCAACAATACATGCTTGATTTTATTAAAACTTTTATATATTAAAGGAGTAAAAGTATACTATAATGATTCCTAGTTGAGATGACCCTCATTTTTTGAATAATCATAACGGTTCATGTGATTCTATACAAGAAGAAGATGTTTTAGTGAAGTTGGGTTTTTTACTAAAGAATAAGAGAGAAGAATAAATATTCTTTCCCACTTTTTTGTAAGTAAACATGTGAAGAAGGATAAACAATATAATAAAATAACCAAACATATTCAAGAATAAGAAGCATGGTTTCAGATCAAGTATACATATCCAAAAAATGGATGCAAGTTGATCTTGATCATCCCTAGTTCTGGTATGTAGAGTTGTATCACCCCCCTCTAAAGTGAAGGTACTCAAACTGGATAAAGGAATATTTTATAATAAATCCATTATATTTAGATATTATATTATAGTGGAGGATATGGGTACTAGCAATTCCCATAAATAAAAAATACTATCTTCTCTAGTTGAGTAGTTAAGCTTCAAAAATATCATTTGAATTTTTTTACAACATTATTATTATTTCATGCAACAATGATAAAAAAACATGAAAATCAAGATCATAATAGTTCTTAGTATTATATGGATAAAAAGATGAAATTTGTTTTAATAGGGCCCTATCACTGAATCACCCCCCCCCCCCTCAGTATTAGGCATATCCCAAACTGGTCATTTCAATTACTATCAGAGGCAGTTTCCCCTCAATTGGACTCACTACAATATAGTTTATTCTATTTATTTTATGATTTGTAATGCATTACTGAATTAATAATAAAGATTAATTTAGGTGAATAATCATATATCTTTGAGACAAATTCTATAATTACCAAGCCTATGAAAAATAGGAAAATGAAAGAAAAATGTAATATATAGAAGAAGTTCATCCTGTTCAACGAAGAGGAGATATATGTTTCTCCATGATATGGAAAAAATGAAGATATATCAGGATTGGAATGTAATAAGCAGGTTTCTCATGTCCCCATCAATAATATTAATAAACATCATACCTCATGTGAGTAGAAGATATGTGTTTTCTATTTTTAAATATGTTATCAAGATGAAAATTCTTGCCCAATTGGTGATTATCAATCCATAACTGCTCATGTAAAATCAGTTGATAGATTAAGAGAGGTTCTACATGATATTCTCGAATAAACACTCTACCTTATTTGTGTATTTTTCAATATATACCTTAAAATATCAATCAATTGGAAGGATACATTGATTTCATTGAGAATATCTTCCAATAAATAATTATATAGTACTTAAAACCCCCCAAAAAAGTTGTATTCATTGATGAAACAAATGGGAAACATGAAATAATTATTTTTAAAATAGATTATATAATTTGAGAAAAGGACATAGTAAGAAAGGATTCATGATGAAAATACCCATTCACTTGATTAATAGTTGAAGAAGAACATTGATCTGAAGATTTTACAATTAGAATAAATATCCTAGAAAATCAAAGAAAATGTCTCTTTGATTAAGAATAAATTTAAAATTCATGAATATGTATTCGAAATAATTAAGAAGGATTGTGAAGTGAAAATTATCATGGTTTATGATATAAAAACATCTGCAATATGAAATTTATAGGTTTGAATGTTCTGTTGGCCAATCCTAAGAAAAAACAGACTCAGACTTTACAAAAGAATTTAATAGTTGCTGGTAGTACACAATGATCACCAGAGTATTATAAGGCTTTAAATACTTACACCATGTGGTTTAAAAATTATGGCGTCATATTATTATCTATCTCAAGAATCTGGGAAAAAACATGTATCTTCAATACCAACTTTTAATAACGTTTCTAAATTGATTTTCATAGATAGTATATGTTTCAAAATAAATTTTGAACAATAATGGATGAAAAAATAGGATAATAAACCTACCACCAAGACTAGGGTTGATAGGAAAGGATTTTGGGATTTTGGTTCTCTACAAAGACCACAAAAATTAATAAATAATATACCAAAACAATATTCAGTATACATGAGGTGAAAAATGTTTTTTGGTCAATGGTGGTGCTCCAAAAAATATGGAAATTCTACATTGGATTATTGGAACAATCCTTTAAATGTAAAATCACAGAGAAACTATTTTTCTAGTGTCATCAAGAAAGTGATGAAGAAGAAAAATCCATAGACCTAGATGAATATTTGGTTTGAAAATATATATTAATGACTTGATAACATCTATGATGAATGAAATGTAAGTGGTTACAAGGTTAGTGAATGCTCATATTGACATACATCCAACGCTAACAAGAATAAAAGACAATAAATATTAGCTAACAATGATGAAGACAACATAAGAAATTAGGGTAAATTTTTAACACACATTCCTCTTAGAATATTCCAGGAATGAAAAATAATAAGAACCAATTTGAAACATCAAATCTTGTTGAAACAATACCCAATGAAAAATTGGTTATCTGGAAAGAATATTTTTATAGAATGATGAAAATTTAAAATGCCGATGTCAAGGTTAGTGAAAAAATAGAAATTATGAATCCATATGAAAATATGTTTATGAGGTGAAACCAGTATTCTAAAACTTTAAGAAATTCCATTTCATTTACTCCAACACAAGAATAATACCATAAGAAGAAAATAGTTTCACTACTAAAAACTAGTTCTTTAAAATCTATTGATGAAATAAGGCTTGCACAGAAAGAAATGGACATAGTAATAACATCCACACTGCCAAAATTTTAAATGAATATCAGATGTTTAATGGTTAAGAGTGGAGGAAATAGAGTATCTTGGCTGAGAAAATCATCTCAACCATTCTATTTCGATTTATTGGTCAAGGAGGATCCACCATATTCCCTTAAATAATTTAATTTTTTTTTGTGATTATAATACATGTAAATTAGGGTGAATAATTTAATCAAGGATAAAAACTATGAAATATTTATGGGAAGTGTTCCTCATGAGGATGATACAATAGGCTATTCTACCAGAATCAGGATTTCATTTCATATCAAATTCAATTATTCATAATATTTAGTGATGATCATGTCATTGGAAAAGGTATGTCTGTCATAATCTCTCCCCCATGGATAATAAAAATTAAAGAAAAATTATAAGGGGGGGGAATTGAATTATTAAATGACATAAAAGGAATGGAATTGCTATGTGGTCACTTATCATGACTATTTTACTTAGTTTTTTTTGATCTATTTTTAATTTTATAGATGATGTTTTTGGTGGATTATTTTTTTAAAAATTTCATATCACATTCAATATCATCACCCTAGTATTAATTTCAAAACCCCTTGAAGATAAGTACATGAGTTATCATCTCATGTGGTATCATGACCTTTTGTCACGGACAACTTTGTTATCTTGATCAAATCTTCTTGTTTTCCACATCATGCATAGCTCTTGTATACATATATTTAAATGATAGATGAAATGTTTCGTAAGTATAGACTGATACCCTTCTTCCATGAACTTTTTATTTTTTTAAAACAATGTTAAGAAAAAGTGAAATGAATGTGGAAATGTATTATGGAGTTAAAAGATTCACATATTCGCATTGAAACATTCATTTGAGAGAGAACATTGAGTATTTCCAAAAAAATACAATGGGGGAGATTTTTGCTACCAATTTTCTGTATGAGTTTTACATATTTTCAAATTTTGTTTGAAGTTGTCAATGTTGATAAATATGAAGATGTAGATCCAATGATAATAGAGTTTGTTTGAAGTAATGATTCCAATAGAATTGGAATGTGATCATAGAAATGGATTTCACCCTTATGAAATTCTCCAAGTTATTAAATAAAATGATTGGTGAACTGATCATTAGTTCAAAGAACATGTTTCAAAGTTGACACATTTTTTAAAACATTTATGGTTTTTAACGAACGATAATGGTTTTTTAATATATATTATTGATTTTGAATATAATTAATACTCCAAAATTAATTGAGTATTTGAAGAATGTTTTTAATTACATCACTATTGGATATGAACCATGCAAGATATTACATGAAGAGACATGCATTATTACAAGATCTATTATGAAGATATTTGATTATTTGAGGGTGATCATGAAAAAAATTAAATATTAATCTAATTTTCATAATTGAATTATAATCCTAATTAAATTAGAATTCATGATTAGATTGGAATTATGAGGTGGTCATGAATTTTATATTAAAAAATATTTTTAATAGGTTTACCTAATAAAATTTCCAGCCACCAAATCCAACCCACTATCCTTGACCAACGTTATATGTAAGAAAATAAGTCGAATGCAACCATGGGAGTCCAGCCAAGCCTATCCATCAGCTGCATACAAGGCCATGTGTAAGCCTATAAGAGTGCATGATAGAGCTCGTGCATAGTTTGGTTTATGGTCCAATGGAGTGTTTGGTGCAGAGTGCACCTGCAGAACTGGTATAGGGGGTATTATTAGGGGAGAGGATAATTCTTATCATAATTTCATAGAACATGATTTATTAAGCATGGAGAAATCATGATACTATTTAATGTGGAATGAGTTTTTTAACAACTATGGAAATTATTTCCTCTCATGTAGTCTAGATCCTCGATCTTTTAATGGGAGTTGTATTATTTCCATGGTCTTTATATCACACAGTTCCATCATCTTACTCCCACCATCATTCAATTCCACTGATTTCACACTATAGAAGAAGGTTGAATCCCCATTGTGGATCTATGGCCATCAAAATAGAATCTACGAATCAATTTTAGTTCATGAATGTAACTAAAATACTGCATTATTTTGAGGGATGTGATGAACTCAGATTGGATGAAGAAAAATGAACATTCTAATGAAATTTCATTCATCTTATATTCATGGATGATTTAATTCTAAATATAAATGAATGGTTCTTATGATCATGATTTCATGCACATTATGATTCTGCAACATAATAAAAGTAAATACTCCCTATTTTTTGGAATATATATTATATATATTTGAAGAGTTTGAATCAAAATATCTCACGAATATTAATCCTCAATTACATTGAATTTCTTATGGAATTTTGCTTCAGTGATTCAAAGATGAAGATGTAGAGAACCCAAACCTATAATAGGATATCCACCGTTCCAATGGAGTTGTTATATGCTCTTTATCTTTTGATGGATTTTTTTCACAAAAACAATAGCAACAATGAGGCTCTATAACATTAAAATGAGAAACTGAGCTGTGATCCTTCAAGTTCTTGTATATTAAAGGATTCCAATAAGCAATCTAGTCATGCGAACAAGATTCACATCTTCTGTGTAAAAAATAACTCTACATCCGTTGCATGAGGAAGAACAACTATCTACTCAACTTTGTGAATAGAAAACGAAAAACTATTCAGTTTCATGTGAGAAGAAGAAAAATGAAAACATGTGAACGGTTTAACAATTCCCATGGATTGTTTTATAGAAAATATATGGTGGTCCCATAGTTTAATACATTCTACCTTACCGAAAGAGATAGAAATTTGAGCCCCAAAAACATATAGTTCATGTAATTTGGTTGATAAATCGGAGATGTGTATATATACACTCTAACTCAAGAAGAAGAAAGGAATGAGTACATGGGAAAATATATGTGCCCATTTGAGTTTAAGAACAAGAAGTAGGAAGTGGATATTGTTTTTTGGTTTCATGATGGTATAACACAACACATTTTAGTAATCTTTCATTCACATGCATATGCAAAATCATATAATGAAAAATCCAAGGTAGTGGGTGCATATGTGGGAATAAGAATACGTGAATGAAAAATATGAGTTCATCCATAAACTACATGTGTGATTTCATGAATACATTTATAGAAGAAACAACAATAAGGTGATTCCGATGATGCCTTTGTGAGATTACCCTTATTGATTGAATAATGTCAGTGGTTCTTATGATAATGTTCAAGAAGATGAATAATTTCTATTTCGGACATTTTTCACTAAGTAATAAGAGAAGAGAAGAATAATGTTGCTTGCCTGATACTTTTAATGTATCCATGGTAAGAAGACTTAAGAATATAAAACCATATACAAGGTTATTTAAGATTTATAATACTATCTTCAGTTGTAGTATAAAGAACTGGAAAAGAGATTCATGGTCATCACCAATTCAATGAAGTATAATTATTTCATTCCCCCCTCCAAAGTGTAGGGACTCATACTAGATAATAATTTTTTTCTAGCCATCGCAATGTAATTTTTTACTATATTATAGTTTACAGTTTTTTTACTAGTCAAACCCATACATTGAAAGGACTAGCTACTCTCATTGATTAGTTAACCTTGTAAAAATATCATGTTCTTTTTATTTAAATATTTCAAATTATTTCATGTGATAATGAAATAAAAATAATATAATGAAGATCCCAATAGTAATAAAAGGTGAAGGTATAAGAAGTGGTTTAAAAAGGGCCCCGACATTGATTCACCCCTCTCAATGTTAGGTAAAACCCAAAATGTCCCTTTCACATGTGGATATCTATGGTGATCACCTCAAATATAACCAAAACATAACACCATTACCTATGATACAATATATATAGATGCCCTGCCCCCAACATGTTTCCAACACCATATCATATTACTCTTATCTTTGTATACAAGACACCAACTGCACATCATCCATCAACGGTGGGTAGAAATCCCCAAACAATAGTTAATCCCAGTAATCTAGCACATCATTCCCTAGTGAACATGTCTCAATGTCCTGATGGTCAACATCATCACAAATAACATGATCCATGCCCCCATCCTGATGACGTCAATTCCTCTTGTCCACATGACCAAGTCCCCTTAACCACATGATAATCATCAAACCATATAATTGAGCCATAACCTCTTGTAGAAGACCATTTTCCCCAAATCCAGTTGATCCATATCTCCTCAATCATGGTCCCATTCCCAAACCATTGCCATTGAATCAATGTAACCACATAGCCACCCTACCAAGCATAGTTATTCTCAATCCCATGCATGTCATTGAGAATATGCAATGGACTATGGAATTTCTAATAGTATCCAAAAATAGAATTAAATAAATTTAATTGAATAATTATTTATTGTGGGTCTCACTCGGTCACACACCACAAGTGTGATTTTAAATGCACACATAAATACTATAAAATTAAGTTAAAATCAAGTAACCTCCCACATTAACTCATAAGTAATCAATAATCTGGTATGAACCTCAAACTGAATATGACACAATATAAATCATAGATGTAGTTAGACACCATGAAAATAGAGAGAAATATCTAACATGGATTTAACACAAAATATGGAGATATGAAATAAGAAATGAAGAATGAGGATTTAACGTAGTACTGTCATGATTCCAAAAAGACATATGGATTGAGAATTAGTTGTCAGATGATGATGTTATTATAAATACAATGGGATAGAAAATATGGTAGATCCCTCTATGTGTTGTTTCATAAATGAATGAGGAAGGATGATAAAATAATAAAATTAACTGAGGTTAAAATCATAAGTTTTCAGGTTTTATTGTCCCTTGCGGTTTGGTCTCATGGTTTGGATAACCATGTGATAAACCTCTGTTTTCCACTACCCATGAAACAACCACATGTACCTTAGGAAAAAGTTATCCAAAACTCGTTCATAATATTAAAATAAACTCATTTAAAAATTTATATGGTGTCCTATAGGCATTCACCCCCACCCACATGGTTCTAATAAATTTTTCTTGTGATGAAGTGGATCATATAGTTTCTCCTGGGAGGCCGCATGAATTTATTACGCATTGTGCCTCTATTTTTTCCTTCCCCGAAATGGGTATTCAGGGTTTGACAGACATAAAACACAACTGAAACCCTAAGGAACTACGTGGGACATAAAACACATTTAAATAGCATACATGGATTAATGAAATATTCAAAATTAGAATCTGATGATTAATTGAAGAGATGGTCTGACCAACATACTTGAATTATTACAAAGGATTAGAAATTAAAACCTTATCAAAAACTCAAGATGTTATAATATCCCCCTCCCAAACATAGCTACTCACTGAGAAATAAATACTAACCCAAAAAAGTTACTATACATACCCATATCATAAAAATAACCCCATTCTACCTTGGAAATGTATCATTTCTCAATTACACTTTCTATCATTCCCCACATTAAGAATTACCTACCACTTCACATGTTAAACCAAAAATAGATATTATGATGTTCCCACTGATCTTCCTCGTACAAAGAAGTCCTCCCACAATGCATAATTATTCCATACACTCATAATGTGCTCAAATATTGATTGTATCACAAATGAAACCAACCAAATCATGAATCCCATCAAAATATAATAAGTACTTATTCCATACACGAGACTGATCAAAAACTGTATATCATTATTCCCATAAATCAAGCATCTCAACAAATGATCCCAAATAATCATGCATCATATATATACACATATATGTATATCCATCATATTACTAATGCCAAATCACCTCATACATATCATGCATCTCATCGATGATAATGATAAATCATAGGGCCTACACACATCATATATATATATATATCATGCATCATAATTGGTGGCAACATAATAACCATTATATGGTAATTCAAAAAAAAACAATAACTGTGTAACTCAAGAACAAAAAATGTCTAGGAAAAAATGGGTCCATTCATGTAATCATTTTATACATATAACCATTATCATCTCCCAAGCATGCTCTTCCCCAATCAGCTAAACAGTGTGCAGCTTGTATGAACCACAAATACCCAAATTCTGAACTCCTTGTAGAGCTGCACCAACTAAAATCCACGGACCACAATTTTAGGTTTATATATATTTGTGAAAACTTTAGGATGTATCAGAATCATATCAACAATATCTTGGTAAAATTATAGGTCCTACGTCAGATCATGATTTTTTTCATGGTCCTATGCTCTAATCTATCTAAGATAGCTTTATATAGAACCTATCTAAATACACCATATGTCCACATGGATGGAACTCCTTTGGAGACCAAACACCGTAATTTTGGAAATTTTCTTCATTCCCAAAATTTAATCATACATAGAATGACCAACTCTTTGGTGGTTTTCTGGAATCTCTAGCCAGACTATTCTATTGAGACTCCAAACGGTCACTCATTTAGCTACATAAACAACCAAAACTAAGTAAACTAACATTGTGATGCATATAAAATAAGGATAGTGTTTAATTTTTCCATTCACTATCAGCGCATGGTTGACCACCATTTAGAAATAGGTCATTTTGAGGATGTTTACCTAAACCTTGATGGTATTCCATAATCCATCCTCAAAACTCCAAACCTAGGTAATATTTCCCCCCACAATTTTGGATTATAATTGATTGATGTTTGTGAAATTATCCATATAATCCATAACACGACTTTGACATTGATGGATATTCATGAACTCAATGTCTTGGTCCTCCCTCCACATCTCAGCAATGAAGTACTCGAAGAATCAGGTCTCAAAATACTACTTAGCCAGACCCTCATATATTCACACCTAAACCTGAACATCCCACCATAACTTTTCTGATCCTCAAACTATGTATATAGACATAATCACTCTCTATACCAAAGGTGTATCAAGTTGTTATATGATAGTATAGAGTAACTCAATTCATATCTCTATGGACTAAGATCCACCCACACACAGAAACAATGTTGGGTACTATTACTGGATATCATGAGAAATATATTCCATCCATGGATCAACTCTATAATATCCATAGTCGATCCCCTATCTGACATGAACAAAGATATCTCATAGATTCACAACTATCAATGGTATAATGTATTCCCTCTTTTATGATTCTTCAGCCTTTTCTGTGGCCAATACATGTAGCTCATGATCATCTTATCCCTTAGAGGCCTTATTCTGACACATAAGGGCCTCACCTGGGGCATGCTCACTCGACACCATATCAACGACATCCTGACCCTCCACCAAAATTCGTCTAGTTATAATCAAGATAAAAACCAATACCATGGTCAAACATAATTAATAGTCATTTATATATATATATATCATACGTAAGGGAATTAAAAACATGTATCCTATATCTGCACCCTTACACTCTCACCCCAGAAATATGTCACCAGACATCTAGAATTATTATAACACCCACTGTTTTTAAGACTTTATTTTTTTATATTAAATTAAACTAATTTTTTTATCTATTAAACACATGAACATGTTTATGTAGTATTATATAGAAGACAAACTTAGACATTCTCTACATGCCTCACTTATTTAACTTGTGTTACAAGAAACACTAACTATTATCAAAACTATGATATATTATTAATTTATATGAACACAATTATCATAACCTAAGCATTAATCATAGATATACGAATTGTAACAAATAATCATGAAATATTATGTATTACGGTATTACATAAAAAATCTTATTAATAATAAAATACATAATATTCCTGATATCTTTACATGTTTTAAAGAATGTCATTATCTGTAAAACAAATAAGTCATTTTTTTCGAATTATAAAATTACATTTTTAAAACTTTTAGAAATTTAATATGATAAAATAAAAATATTTTACAAAACTAGGGTTTCAAAATACTATTTCGGCGAATTTTTGAGATTTTTCAAAAAATTATATTTTTTATAAAGAAAAATAATAATAAAATTTAATTGAATACTGCATTTTCATTTCATTTATTCATAAATATAAATTATATATTGATTTTTGTAAAATAAAATATGTTAATTATAAATTACATTAAAACAATTTAGTTTTTAATAAATTTTTTTATTAAGTATGGATAAAAACATTTCCAACAATTGAACATTTTCTCATTAAAAACCCTACTTTCTCATCTGGTCGGTTGGATTAATTTTAAATTAATTTTTCCAAATTTTATTAATTTAATACAAAAATCGATTCTCTATATAGAATCACAATAATTTGTTATTTATAATAATATTTACGTCATTTTGACTGAAATTTATAGTGAATACAGTAAACAAATATTAATGTTGTTAAGGTAAATATGGGTTTACTGTGGTTTAAAAGGGAATAATAAGAGTTAAAATGTCCTAAAATATAATATTCACTTAATTATATGAGTTTATTTCAATATTTTGAATCTCTATCTCTGAAATAATGAAATTTCATTCCATTTTCTTTTGAATATGACCTATATAATAAGATAAGTAATTAAAAAGACAATATGATACTTTAATAATTTTAATTTATATAAATATTTTGGATATTGAAAAAAATATATCATTAGTTATAAATATTATATTGAATGACATTTTTTTCAATCATGATAATTTATTATAATTGTTTGAGTAAAATTAACTTCATTGATTTCATATGAAGCGCCAACACATTAGTTATTTATATAATGACTAACTGAAATAAATTATACCATATATATTAAAATCTATGTAATTTGAATGATTTCTTTTCATCCATTCTTTTATAAATGAATATATCATGTTACAAATAATTTGCCTTCGAATTTTAAGATTCCCTCATTTTTGGATAATTTAGTAATTTAAATTAAATGTATAATATCATAATTGACATTAATGTTATTTTGTAATAAATGATATTTCATGAAATGATTTCAAATTACTAGAAATTCAATATTTATAAAAGTTATTTTAATTTTTTCATAGGTATTAAATATTTATCATTAATGGGTAAATTTTCAATTTATAATGATTATATTTAAATCTATAAAATAAAAAACTATGTTTCCCAATTAAGGTTAGATATGTATTTTTACACGTTACATTTTATTGTATTAATGTAAATTTCCAACACATATCAAATTTCTATTTTATAAATTTTTATATTATGTTAAATCAATTTTTTCTAAAATATATAATAAATCTCAATATAATTTAATCATAATGGATAATTTACCTAGTTTAGGAAACTTGTTACCTTAGTGAAAAACCAAAATTTTGAAAATATGGATATTGTGATGATATGGAAATAAATGTTTAAAAATTTATTTATTTTTTTAATTGAGGTTTCGCTTGAAAATGAAATCCTTAAAAGCATTTATTAAAAAATTTAGTGCCACTTGAGGTATTATTTATTTCCAAATAATGAATACTTTTTGAATAAATACAAGATTTCCACTCCTCCACAACTATTAAAGAGAAATAACTCTCCCCTCTTCGTCAAAAATATCTTGCCATTTGGATTGACAAATATCATAGAAATAACCTCATAAATTCCATCCTCTCATCCATGTAGACTTAGTTTTTACATAAATCCCACCAATCAATGCATTAGTGAAGACCTAAGGAGGATAACTGAATAAGAAGTGATGTTCATTGATGAATGTTTTCATTTTATTTATTTCTCCACCAATATCAGCTATTATTCAACAATTATTATATAATAACATCAGTATCTACCATATAATGATATTTTTTAATGTTATGGTCAAGTAAAAAAACGCCACATACATCCATCAAATGGGTTACAAAATCATTTTTCATGTGTTTGGTGGAGTACTGCCTCACGAAGTGATGTGATTCATTCATGCTTTACATTTAATGAATTAAAGATGAATTTAATGGAAATATTTTATTAAAATAAATTAATAATTCTTCTATAATTATAATATATATATATATATATCATTTACTTCACATTAATTCAATATGAAGAGAGAATGGAAAAATCGTCCAGCAGTACAAACAACTTATCATCTTAATGAACGGTGAATTTAATTCACATCCTAGAACTTTTATTAGATTTAAATAATACATACATTATTAATTTATATGATACATAAATTATTGATTATATTTTGGATATAATGAAATTTTTATCTAATTAAGAGGATAAAGAGAAAAGATCAACACATATACAAAAAAACAATTTCATTAAAACATAATACATGAATTTAACATGAAATAAAAAATGAATAGATAATATAATCCAATAAGAAATTAATATATTGTATGAAATTTATGATTATGGTTATTTAACATATTCTTAATAAACTTATGTTTATTACATACAATTGTTTACAAGTATGATGAAATTGAAGACATAATGAAGCATATTTTAACCCACTTTTTTCATTTGTGTGACAGATGCTATACTCACCGCAACTTTCTTGTATGTAGTGAATATAATTCACATCAGTATATTTTATTATTTTTAAACTAACATTTATTAGAGGTTAAATATCTGTATTATTATATCTATTTCATTGGGATTATGGTTCAAAAGTTACCAAAACCATATTAGATTTCTTTCATAATTTTACATTTTTTTCAGATGTTATAATAAGAACCAATATACTTTCACAAGATGTATATACATCTATTTTGATAAGATACATTATAAATTTATTAATACTAATGATAATTTAAATTTTAGTTTATTTTATTCATTCATGGGTCTCATGATTCAATGTTTCAATAGTTGTAATGATTTTATGTTACAATCACATCACTTATTTGGATTATTTACGATTATTTATCAAATGCTTCAATATCATGATATACCACAAAATATTTATCAGGTATTTTATACCCTTATGGTTTTTTATGATATATCCATGTAAAGTTAGCATTTTTTCACTCTCTTAAACCGATGATAATTATAGGAAATATTTATGAAAATGAAACCATGTTTCAAATTTTACTCAAAAATATTTTTTATTCCAAATCAATGTTTTCTAAAACAAATTTCATAATTTTTTTTAAAAATTTATTTTAATATCACATTCATGGATATATATTTTTAAAAAAAATTTTAAAATGATTCTCAAGTATTCCTTTACTTGTTTTCAAATGTTATTCTCAATGAAATTTATTCCAAAACAATCAAATTTTAAGGAGTTTTTTAAATTCTTTTCAAATATTCTGTTATATACCTTCAAGGATAACTTGATTTGAAATATTTGAATGGATGTTTTTTTGTTTAATTTTCATTTAAATCATAATGAATATTTTCCTCAAGAATTTTTTTTAATTAATCCTTAAAAATTTACTTTCCATCATTGATTTCATTTGATGATTATACTTATCTCTTACTGGGGAAACGATACAATGTAACAATTGTTATTTTCTCTATAAATGGTTTATATGAAGGATGAATACTAATTTATCTGGACAATTATCAAACATGGGTTATGAAACAATATAATTATTTTGAAACCCACTTATTTTCATGGGTTATATTATGATAAAATGATTATAAAACATATATCATTCCATAATTTATGATATCTTGATATGTATATGTTACCATATTATTTCATATGTAATGATATGATAATTTTTTATGACCATGTGGTAAACATATGCTTTAATTCATTATATTATGGTTAAAACCATTATCTCCTCAAATTCATTGGATAAGAATATATATCTACTCATAAAAATATATAAAACAAGGTGAAGGTCTTGATCCACTATCGTAATAAGTTGTTTCTTAATCCAATATGTGAAAAACCTATCTACAGATCCACTATGTGAATTAGGTTCAACTTGATCTATTATGTTGATTCACTAAGTAGTTATCTAAAAAAATACATCATTTTTTCAATTTTTATATGGAACAAAACATTTATTAAATGTGTTAATGGTTTATGGTTGATTTTTGATAGTATTTCAACCCAATAGGAATTGTTTTTAAAAAATTATAATTTTTCATTCCATGACTCGTGTTTAAGATCTATGATAGGTAGGGTAAGAACATTGTATTTTATGTTCATGACCATAAAACCATATGTTTATGTAATTATTTCGTATAATCATTGATTAATATCTATTATGTTTACCCTTGAGATCATGTGATCTCACACATTCATATTTTTCCTTTCCTAGTGTAATGAAGAAAGGTTTTTAATATGGGTAGTTTATGAATAGTAATATATTGAAGATACATCTGGGAATAAATTAACATCATTATCCAGACTAGAATATTGTGTTCCAAATTCTCAAAGGAACTAAACTGTTACTATGACAACCCAACCAACCATGATCAGGGTAGAGACTCCCCAAGACCGCCTCCAATATTCCAAGGGCCAGCATCTAGTACTAATTTTGAATATCATAGAAATGGGAGGACATTGACTATAGTACTTGTATCCATGTAATAAAAAACATATATACACAATAGAACATCTTAAATATAAAATGATAAATAAATCAATGCATACCTATATCATAAAACCCATTGATTAAAGATGTATAAAAAGAGAAAAATGAAAAGTTTATTCACACTAAGAACAGAAAAAGCATCCAACCTAATGAGATGGATATGTCAATTATCAAATAAAACTACCAGAAACCCCCAACCAATCATCGAAAAATACCTGATTTGATCTAACACACTATACTCTGCCATATCTGGTTCCTCCTAGGACACCATTCATATTCCATTATTCTACATAAGACAGAACATGTATTCTAAAATCCCATCGAGGGGCGAGAATGAAAATAAAGTAGGAACCCCCAATACCCAAAATAAATGGTATAAACGGAAAGGAAATAGCTTACTTTATCTAGAAAATGAGAACCATAATGAGGTAAGAAATCCATATAAAACCTATCATATGTTATACGTGACTAGATAACTCATCCCAAAATGGGTGTCAACTAGTACATGTGAAAACCCTACAAAGAAACCCAAAATCAAACCCATATATACTCAACTCATACTCTATGTCGCATGTGGTATTGAAATCATAGCCATCTACAAGTTTCTACTTGATTCCCATTAGTAACATTAATGTAGGATAACACACCCCAAAATATCTAAATTGCCAGATGGATCTTATCTGAGGGATATGATCCATCAGGTAAAAATCATTCATACCTGATGAATTAACTATGATATGACACTCCATCAGGCATCGCTAAGTCTATGACACATTCCTGACAACACAGGTGGCACACATATGATAGAACATGCTCACCAGATCTCTCTATAAAGACATCCACACTGAAACATTGTGGTTCTTAATACTCATATAAGGATCTCAACCATCCAAAATGGGGTAAACTATTAAAACTCATGCATCCATGATAGTATCATCACTTTTATTGGGGATCACTCATAGAACCAGTAGGTGAAAACACACACCCAATATGGTAAATCAGTGATACCTCAAAAAGGGGATTGCACTCAGTACTATTGTGGTACACCACAAACTCAATATAAAATCCCAAATATCATACTATTTATATATGGTATCATCATCTGTGTAGTTTTGGTCATGAATATTCTGAAAACCCCACCTCGTAAAACTTGTGATTTAGTTGATCATAATCCCAATGATACTAAAAAATCTTCTTTTAATTTCTGGTGAGTAGGGGATCATATACCAAAAGATTCCCCAAAACCTACTGATATTTACCATATATAATATATTATATAACCGATTCTACATATAATCGTACTAGAATATCCTACTATTTATTATAACACTAACCATGTAGTGTGGTTCTATGATGGTACTAGGACCCTAATGTAGATAATTCAATAAAATAGAGTTTCACATTCTGGACTCCTCAGAGGGATGATGTATCTCTATAAAATATCACCAAATTTAGGGGATAATAATAATATGTTGGGGATGTAATTCCACAGAGAACCATCATAGATATAAGATAGGAGACTCACTCAAAAACATTGGGTTCAAAAATTTCTAGCTTATGTGACAGACAACCTCACCACACATCATATATTAATTAAACAAAATATAGAAACTATCATGTTCTACGTAAAATCCTACTCAGGATAGGCTTCTCGCATTCCTGAATCCCATCACCAAAGATAGAGATATGCCTGGAGGATGTCTCTAAGAAATCTAAATGTTGTGAATTGTGGTTCACACAACATGTAAACCTGTCAGATCTCTTAGTAATGTACTCTTTTGAATGGAATGGATTTTCATGTTGTATTACACAATGTATATATAGTTTACACAAGGTGTGTATCCTTGCATGGGCTCTCAATTGTGTCTTTCACTACATGAATCGGCCCGTTGTGTCTCCACATTGGGCATGTAACCCTAGTACATGTCCTGTATCGACTACCCAACCACTCGTTCATGTCTCTTTATCATTCATATGTCTATCACCCCATGTCTATGTGTTTTGTTTGTACTTTCAGAATAGCATGTACATATACATGTCCATCCTATCCAGGTCCCTTAGCCACACAACATAGTCCCATTATAGAGTATGTCACTATGTTACCAAGAAATTATTTTCCAAAAGTCCATCTTCACCAAACAGGATAATGAAATGAAATTTTAACTACCAAACATGATGTGAGATTGGAAAGAATTGGAATTACTTACATGATGCCTGAATCACCATTTTTTCCATCAAACCCTACAGATAAACTCCCATGAGGTCCCTAGAAAATGTATATGGGATATAAAAACATAAAAAATCATAAAAAATGGATTTGTAACTAAAAATAAAATTCACATACATTGTGTAAAAACCATGTATCATCATGTTCAGATACATTCTCTAAATCCAATCCACAATGATCCAGTTATAATCATACCCATGATCGAATATCGACAGTTCCTTATCCCCTTAGTTTTTCTTCAGTAAGTACGTCTCCCTAATGTTTATTGTTTCACCCCTACTATTTTATATTCACATAATGTTGGAAAAGTGAATATAGATTTAATATTATTAAATCAAAATCTGTCATTTAACACCCTACCAACATGTACCCTGGACCCAGCACCGGACACTAAAAAAATTATTTATTTCCAAGGGTAATCACCACATATTTAACCCAACCTAGTCCTTAGATTTCCAATCCAATACAACTGGTGGGATTTTTTTGATATTTACAGTGATACTATGTTAATTTCATAACTTTTTTAATATTTCTATTTTCACCATGTTGATGCACTTCAAGAATTGAAATATCATTCAGACTCAATGTCATCATTGAAAATATTAATAGAAATAATGTATTATAAAGAAAAACCTATGTCCCCACATCCACCCAACTATACATCTTTTCTACCCAATAGGAGAAGGCCATAGAAGAAGTGGAAACACAGAGATCTCCCCTAGGATCCAACAACAGCGAGCTGTATAAGGTTTTTTGGGTTTCCTACATGCACAAACTAATGGGAACCAAAAGGGAAAAAATACCAAAATTTTATCTCATAAAAGGATGAAAATGTGAATCCATGAACGAGCATGTCTCCATATCTATGATAGGTGGATAGTTACAGGCTCATTTTCTATCTAATTTATTAGAGTCTAGTGGTACACCATCTTGCTAACATTACACCAATATTGATGAACACCAGCTATTCTTATCCACCCCTAGATGAGCTTTCCAACACCTTCATAATTGCTTTGAATAAAAAAAATATCTATGTATGTGAGGGAAAAACTGAGCAACACAGGATATCCATGTGTACAATGTTGATCATACCACCCCCCCTCCAATTACTCTAACCCGTAACACCACCATAAACACAGAAGTTGAAGGAACTCATCTTCCACACCTTTTCCCTAACTTAATTGGGAGACTCTAACTCACCATAATAGTTTTACTTGTGAAAAAATAAAAACATATTGATGGGAAATAATCTATATTCATCATGTATTTTATTCTATGACAAACAATACAATCATATGGTTCTACTGAGGCCTGGGGTCTCCCTGTGAAAAACTAGAGTTAGAATTTCCAAGAAAAGGGTACCTCACAACAATGCCAAAAAACAATACATCAAATATTAGAAAGGACTCAGAGTATACATATAATAATCCACGGAACCTCTTGGTAATAGGACTCTTTTTATACACATGTACTTGTCCCTTTCCCTAGCCTCTTAATCCTTGAACAAACCACCTGATGGTGGGGGAGGCAACATCTCGAACAATCTACCACATCCTCTACCTATTCCTTCTATTCTTAAATGTCTTCCATAATGAGGAACACCATTAAAATGACAATTCCTCTTTTAGGGGTTTCTATCAACCAACTCCCTATTAATAGCAAGATGGGTTAGACAATATCGATAACGATATCCCCATCCATTATAATTTTAGAACCGCCTCTCCTGAGGATGACCAAAACCAGCCTGGAAACCATAATCCATAGACCCCCCATCTTGTTTGTAGAGACCCAAACATGACTTACATAGACATTACTTTACCTTTTCAGAATATATAATACGTTAGGAAAACAGATTCCCAATGACATTATTAGTTTATTGTCTTTGGAAACATTGAACATAATCTTCTAATCATGGTGAAACATCTTCAGCATCTCCCATAAAGATCTTCCACTCTGGGTTTCTTTCCCAAAACCTTTCATTATATCCCGGGGAAAAGAAAACATAAAAATGGTGAGCTAAAATTATCATTAAGGGTAAATATGGAGAACATAAAACAATCCCTAAACATTTGAATATAAGAACATGAACATAAAACATCAAAATCACATGTAATGACATAAATCATGGAAGTGCATAAGGCATAGATCAAAAAGGAACATTAACCATGATAAAATAGAATGGGAATAAAGACATGTAATTGTGGAAACCATTATGAACATGTTGTTATTTTCATAGTAGAAAAGGCATTGCTGCCAAGACCATCATAATGGACAATGTCCCTTACTGAATCGAGTTCACTCCTCATTCCATCCCTGTATCCCTGAACCGGATTAACTTACCATTCCATCCATGTCTATCTCATTAGATATAAATATTTACCCAATTCATTAAAGGGGGATATAGGTCTCACCCATCTCATACTGAAATCATTATTACGTGTGCCACAAAAACGATCATAAATCATTCATCATAACCCATAGAATTAAATTGGTTTCATAAACATCATCCCATAATAACATACCGCATATAAAACAAATGGATACATTTCATCATAATAAAAATCAAACCATGAAATTAATAGAGACATTATTCTTGAAACATAATAATGTCACCTTAGATGAGAAATAGTTTTGAATAAACATTGGAAATTAATTCTTGAGGAAAATATCCTTTCTTTTTCAAAACCATTTTCTTTGCTTAAAATGTCGTGCGATCTTAAGTGAATTTTTTTGTTGAAAATAGTCATGAGATCTTGTAGAGTAAGAATCATGAAAATAAGGCGTTATAAAACCATAAAAATCCATTCATGCTATATAAGATAAAAAAACATTCTCCTAGTACTTTTAACGGAAAAGTCAAAAATTACCATGTATGGTAGACAAAAGTAATACTCCTTTCGTAACACAAAGTAAAAGTCAAAGGGGGGTAAACAAGACATTAAACATAAATGGGACAATATTATACACTTTATGAAAAACATTTTTATGAACATGGATGAAAAATATAACCCCGGTAAACATTTACGCATAATATTTTTTATATCATATATGATTCACTTATCAATTTATATTACACATTCCATTGTAAATTCCATGTTAAACCGGAGTTTTGGGTAAAATCGGTTCATTTATCGTACATGTTTCGAATTTTTGTTCTTGATATTTTTACTTATATCATGATTTACTTAATTGCAGAAAGTAAAACATGATTTATATAGAATATATATTCATAATTTAAATAAATATTATATATTGATAAATGGAAATAAAATACATCTTTCTTGGAGATGGTAGGTCATATGTATGCATGAACGCTGTTTTTGTTTCCTTATTGAATTGATTGAAATTAAGTAAAATAAACATACATGTACATAAATCCAGTGTCATTATTATGAAATATATTTCATGATTATTTATTATATATACTTTATAATCCTACTTGAATGGTTAATCATGGAAAATGAATCTCATCGTGTTCGTGGAGACGGTAGTCCATACGTACGCACGAGCAACAATATCATTTCATTTCTATTAAAATAATATATAATTGGATGGTATATCATATATAAAAAATCATAATAATGTTATATTTTTTATTTATATCATTTATACACATTATTATACACATCCAAATGATTAAATGTTTAAATAACTAACTACACCACAACGTGGAGAGGGTAAGCCGTACGTACGCACGTGTGGTGACATTTTCATTCATAGGATGGAAAAAATAACTAATATGGTTGTATAATTTTTATGATAACATCACAGTTGTAGAGACTCCAAAAATTGACGTACATGGACATTTCATTAATTTTGTATAATATATAATAAATTACAAAAAAACACACCAAAGGACCGTAATAGTTTAGTGTCTTTGGAAAATTTCGAACATAATCTTCTAATCTCGGTGACAGATCTTCAACATCACCCATAAAGATCTTCTCCTTTATTTTTCTTACGTAAAACCTTTCTTTATATCATGGGGAAAAGAATACATAAAAAGGGTGAGCTCAAATGCTCAGAAAGGGTAAACATAAAGAACATAAAACAATCCATAAACATTTGAATGCAAAAACTTGAACATAAAATCTAAACATTAAAATCTAGAGCAAAGACATAAATCATGGAAGTACTCAAGGAATATATCATAATGGAACATCAATCATGATAAAATAGAATGGAAATAAAACATGTATTTGTGTCACACCATTATGAACATGATATGATTTCTATAGTAGCCATGGAATTGCTGCCAAGACCATCTTAGTGGACAAAGTCCCTCTCTGAATCGAGTTCACTCCTTGTTCCATTCCTGTAACATTGAACAAGATTAACTTACTATTCCTGTTATTTCAATATTATGAGATATAAATCATTACCCAATGCATTGGAGGGAGATATAGGTCCCACCCATCTCATAATGAAATCATTCTTACGTGTTCCACAACATGAACATAAATCATTCATCATTACCCAAAGAATAAAACGGGTTTCATAAACATCCTTCCTTCATAACCTAATCCATATAAAAAATGGATATAATTTCATCATAAGAAAATTGAAACTATGTAAATCATAGAGAAATTATACTTGAAACATATACATATGAAATAATTCCATCTTATATGGAAAATGGTTTTGATAAAACACTTGAAATGAATTCTTGAGGAAAATTTCCTTTCTTCTTCAAAATAATTTTCTTTTACCAAAATTTCATGAAATTTTAAAAGAAAAGGATTTTTTTGATAATAGTCCAGAAATCATGTAGAGTAAGCTTCTAGAAAATAAGGCGTTATGAAACAGTAAAATTCCTTTCATGCCGTATATGTTAAAAAACATTCTTCTAGTACTTTTGCCGGAAAAGTCAAAAAGTACCTCGTATGGTGAAAAAAAAAGATTCCTTACACACCATGTAGTAAAATTAAAAAATGGTTAAAAAGGAAATTAAACATACATGAAACCATATTTAGAAAATAGGGACATGGATGATAAATATAACCCCAGAAAATACTTACGAATAAACGATCATGGATAAAAACGAGATTGGAAAATTTATCCCTTTCCTTATGTCTGATATGCTTTGTATGTATCTGAACCTCCTGTATAATGATTTAAATAATGTCATTTACTTATTACAGAATCATATTCATTGTTATGATATCATATATGGTTCACTTATGACTTTATATTACCCGTTCTTTTGTAAATTAATGTTAAAGTAGTGTTTTGGGTAAAATCGTTTCATTTATCATACGTTTTTTGACTTGTTGTTATTGATATTATTACCTATATCCTGATATAATTTATTCCAGAATGTAAAAAATGAGTTATATATACAATATATTCAGTATGTAAATATATATGATAGATCGATAAATGGAATGAAATACCGCGTTCATGGAGACGGTAGGCCGTACATACACATGAACGCTGTTTTCGTTTCCTTATTTAATTGAATGGAATTATGTAAATGAAACATATATATACATAAATCCAGTAGAATTATTATATATTATATATCATTATATATTCATTATATATTCATTATAATCATTCTTGAATGGTTAATATGGAAAATGAATCTAATGGCGCCGTAGAGACAGTAATCTGTACGTATGCACGAGCGATGATATCGTTCCAATAATTATTTAATGGAATTGTAGTGTATGATATAATATATTAATCAGAATTAAGTTATAATAACCATATATAGTTATTATTTTCACCTTTATTCCCATCCTAGTAAGGTGGTGGTGGAAAATAGATTACACCATGGCGTGGAGACGGTATTCCGTACATACGCATGCGCGGTGATTTCATTTTCCGTAGGATGGATAGAAAGTGAAATAGGGTTGTTTCATATTTTAAATAACATATCAGTATATTTTTTATACTTATGTTATTTCTTCATAATGAAAAAACTAAATAATAGGATGTAGAATAAGAAATAAATTTGAAAGAATCAGTTACATATATTACCTCTTCTTTGAGACTCCTCTTTGAAACCTCCTCTTAGGGCACTAATGTTTGTCTTTGAAGAAGACCGGGACCTCTAAAATATTACTATGGGAGTTGAGAAGAGTAATGGTCAGGGTTTGGCCGATCATGAAGGCTCAATGTTGGGTAAAGAGGAGAGGGAGGAGGTGCCCTTTTATAAGGGAGGAGAGGGGCACCTTTGGAATGTGTGAAAATATTATTTTATTATAAACATATATTCGGATTAAAAAGGACCAATAATCATTAAAGATGAATATATGATTAATAATGGTCGGAATAAAATAATCCAATCATAATTGGACATGTTTTGGATAATATTTTAATCATTATAATCATATTTATTTAAATCATTTTTAATTAAGTAAATACTGCATCATTATTTTGTCATAAGTAATTTAATTTATTTCATGTCTAAAAATTATAAAAAATGTACCATCATGTAGTAAATATTTTTATCTTTCAAATGAATATTTATAGTAGAAAATATAATTTATATAACCCCTTATAAAAATTAATTACTAAAAGATTTTTGTTAATGAGAATTTTGTCTTTACATTAAATTAATTAAACCAAATTGTCATTATCACTACCAAGTGGCACAATGTGGTTCTGAAATCAACACAAGGATGCCAATGGTCGGTAAATACTCATCCAATAATGTTAGGACAAGTGTTACGTTAATTTTGAATTATTATAATATTGTTTTAACCTTGAATTACCTTATTTACCTTTAACCGCGGTAAATAAAAGTCAAAAGATACTATTCACTAAAAATTATTTTCATCTAATTGAACCAAATATTAATTCTTGATAACAACCATGTATGAAGGATTTTTTAAATTCAATTCACATAAGTGGTAAAATTTCATTTAAATGAAAGAGAGGTTTTTTTAACTACCACTAAGTAGTTTCACTATTCATCAAAAATTGATGTCTTTTAGAAAAATACCAAAAATTAAGCTTAATCTATATTTGATTATCTGAATTAAAAAATGATGTCTATATTTCCAAATTAAAAACATATAAGTGGAATTAATTAATTTTAAAAGTAATTCCCCTTATCAAAACTAATAGCATGTTTTTAGGAAACAATAACTATCAAAAGATTGATACTTGTTTATGTCCAATTTCAATGTAAATTTATTTCCAATGACCAACATTGGATTAAATGGTAAATATATATTATAATTAAACTTTAAAACCAATTAGTAAGATAATCTAACCATATAAATTATTGCGATGAAAAATGTTTTTTTTAATTAAAATATAGCGTGTTTTTACTATTCATTAAAATATGAAAGTTGTCAGAATAATATGAAAATTTTATCCAAATTAAAATCTTATATCCTGATTCCAATGAAGTATTTTTTTTGTCAAATTTAACTTATATTCATGTTAAAAACTAAATTTAATGTGGGTGCGCCATCAAAAGGCGACAAAACTGTATTTTTTTTTAAATACATATTTTCCCAGAAAAATTTATTTTTTTCTCCTAAAATGGTGTTGAAAATGTGTAATATGAATAATAATGTTATAAAATTAAATATTTAGTTAATAATATTCATAACTTCTAGTCCATAAAAATATTATAACAATATATCTTTGTTTAGTGAAACCCAGTATTGCATACTACACACGCTATCGAGAAAGGTCGTGATTGTATGTAATGCAAGGCAAGTCAGGGTTGCTTGTTTTGCATGACTCCATTGTTGTATTGTATAATAGAATCCAACCATATTTTTTTTATACATTGAATATATATATATTTATACATATATATATATATATACAGACACTCAATGTTGAGTAGAATGACTACTATCAAACGAACTTGAAATTGTGTGTAACCCAATCCAAGAATAGTGTTGCGTATAATGCAAGATAATACGGTGTTGCATATAGAACAAGATAATATTGGTGTAACATACTCCACAATACATCAATTAAATTAAAAAGAATAATTCTCATAAAATCTCTGGTTGTTACATTCTACCCCCCTTAAAATGAATTTCTCCCTTGAAATTCGTCGGGGTTATAAATGGTTTACTACATGAATGTTTATTTCATAGAAAAACACATCATAATATGGAATACTAAAACTTAATTTTAAAAAAGTAATGTTAGAATCATAACGGTCACCCAAAGTAGCTCAGCACTGGGTTTCCACATAGGACAACATAGGTCAAAATATGGATATAGAAGAGAAATCTAACTGTCAAGTTATGATGGAGTGTGGTAGAAAACATGGATATGAAAAATCCATCAATCACAAAGCCAAAATTTGTGATGATCTAAGGTACCATCTGATTCATCACATTTAAGTGCAGTATGACCAAATTTTGGGTTTTCAATATCATTTTTCTAATGCTGAAGATTTTTTTTGAATTTAAATTATTACTTACTTGATTTTGGTACATTCTCACTGTTGTTCATGCCTTGAACAATTTCCACTTCATCTCTTAAATAAATGAATTTGAATTTGTCTTCTGTGAATTTTTATCGGATAATTTTATAGAATAATAGGTCATTCCATATGTCTCAAACATAAATTTCGCAATAATTATATACATAATTCCATATACGATGAGATTAATTGTATATGGCTCCAAAAATTAACTTATACATCATATATCATACCACATAATAATATAATACTAATTTCCACTGAACAGGGACTTCCTGTAGGCCCTTGGTAGGCGATAAAGGCTTGTCACACTTCAGTTGTGGGTTCGATTCCCACATCCTCGTCCAACGTGATTGGTTGTCGCCCATTCTATAGGTTGTCCCTTTTCATAAACTACACTATTATTACATTCTGTCAATAATATCAATAAATATTTCTAGCCTTCAACAATAATAAATTATTTTCAACCTAATCCATTCCAATCATTAGGCTTTTCCAAAATACTTCTTTCCAAACTCATAGTATAAAGAGAACGATTACTAAAAATATCATATAACAAGCACATGAATACCATCATTTATCCCTCATATATCACAAGATATATATTGTTGGTGGAATTCCAAAAATGTGAATACCATAATCTTGTATTCTCTGGAAAAATGAATACCCATAGATCCTTAGTGAAATCATGAATGCTATCAAAAGTTAACTTTTCCACATAGCAAAATCCAAAAATTCAATATACTCAAACCATGATACAACATTGTCCTTATTTTAGTCATGAGATCATGAATACTGTCAAACATTTCATTTTCTCTTTATCCCTTCATTATGCGCATATCATATTCTTTCGAAAAATATCCCAATCACTTTTCATGGTTACCGGTACCATAAAATTATTGAAAACCACAATAGACCAATACATAAATATTACAATATTACACGATACTATATACAACATTATTTTGGAATCCAATTATATAAAAACATAATCATTCCACCACATTGTTTTCATTTTAAACATTGGAAAATGTAATCACATGTGACTTCCCTTTGTCCTTTGCTTTAAGTGGTTCCTCATGTCGATCATCATCAACCCTTGTATTAGGGCATTGATTAGCGTAATGCCCCATTTCCTTGCACTTGAAGCATTGCAGATTCAGTGAAGCATTCCCTATAGTCTTTTCTCTATTCACATCATTAGGTACCTTTTCCCCATTACTTTGACACTCAACTGCTCGATGACTTTATTTTCTAGACATTAAACATTTTCTAGTACCTTTTTGGCAATCTCCACAATGCTTCTTTCCATACTTTGAGCATAAAGAAACATTCATCTTCTTTTCACCATTATTCTGAGATTTCTCCTTGAACTCCATCTTTCGTTTCTTGTCAAAACCATGAGTTGGATATGTACCACAATCTTCCATTTCTTCCTTGATATCACAACACACAATTTCATCATATATACTGAAGTCTCTTATAGCCAATTCCCTTCTAAGACATGGTTTTATGCCACAGAAGAATCGATAAACATTACTTTCAGGTTCGATGATAAGGCCAGATGCATACCTTTCAAGCCTTGTAAAATTTTCTTCATATATACCAACAGATTCAGCATCCTTTTTCTTAAGCTCTAGGAACTCCTTTTCCAACTTTGATCAAAAAATACGAGGGAAGTACTTATTTAAAAATATGTTCTTGAACTCAAACCATTCCATAGAGTCAATTTCACCTTGGGGCCTTGTATTCTTAATTAGAGTTTACCACTGGTATGCTTCACCATCGAAACGGTAAACAGCCAAAATGACTATTTCATGTTCCGAACATCGATGTATGGAAAATATCTTTTCAATGGTACTGATCCATTGTTCAGGAACAAGTGGATCAAAAGACCCACTGATAGAAGGTGGATGTTTCCTCATGAAGGAATCAATAGAATATTGTTCCCTTCTCTGGTCATTCGGATGTCCAGAATGATTCATAGCTTCTGTAAGTAATTCAATAAGATTTGGCACTCCATATACCATAACATTGGTTTGTTTGGAAAGAAAAAAATTTCATTGCCCATTACATTGATCAACATGGTTCCTTTGGGTTCCAGCCATCATCTGAATCCCAAAAAGAATAGTGTAAGAGGAAAAAATCATGATAGGAAAACAACATAATAAAGGGGGAGTACCTTAAATATATAACATATTAGGTTTAATTCTAATATAATTAATGTAATTCTCAGACTATAACCTATACATATACTTAACCATAGATACATCCCTAGATATACCTTAGAAATATCTCTAGGGGTCCCACGAAAGTTTTCACATCCTAGTTTCCAAAGGTTAACCAAACATTTCCTCTGATACCACCTGTAGAGACACCAAACATGATGTACATGGACATTAAATTTATTTTAAGGATTAATTAATACATAACAAAAATAGACTCTAAAAGACTGTAATAGTTTAGTTTCTTTGGAAACATGGATCATAATCTTCTAATCTTGGTGAAAAAACTTAAACATCACCCATTAAAATATTCCCCTTTTTTCTTACCTAAAACCTTTCTTTAAATCCTGGGGAAAAGAAAACATAAAAAGTTTGAGCTTAAATGCTCAGTAAGGGTAAACATAAAGAACATAAAACAATCCATAAACATTTTAATGCAAAAACATGAACATAAAATATAAACATCAAAATCTTGAGCAAAGTCATAAATCATGGAAGTACGTATGGAATATATCATAATGGAACATCAATAATGAAAAAATAGAATGGTAAGAAAACATGTAATTTTGGAAAACCATTATGCACATGATATGATTTCCATAGTAGCTAAGGAAGTTTTTACAAGACCATCTTAGTGGACAAAGTCCCTTTCTGAATCAAGTTCACTCCTCATTCCATTCATGTAACATTGAATGAGAATAACTTACTATTTCATCCATGTCTATCTCATGAGATATAAATCTCTACCCAACTCATTGGAGTGAGATATAGGTCCCACCCATCTCATAATGAAATCATTCTTACGTGTGCCATAACATGAACATAAATCATTCATCATTACGCAATCAATAAAACGGGTTTCATAAACTTCATTAGAACATAACTTAATACATATAAATAAATGGATATCATTTCATCATAAGAAAATTGAAACCATGTAAATAATAGAGACATTATACTTGAAACATATACATATGAAATAATTCAATCTTATATGGAAAATGGTTTTGATGAAACTCTTGAAATGAATTTTTGAGGAAAATATCCTTTCTTCTTCAAAATCATTTTCTTTTTACAAAATTCCTTAAAATTTTAAAAGAAAAGGATTTTGTCGAAAATAGTCATGAAATCATATAGAGTTAGCTTAATGAAAAAAATGTGTTATGAAACTGTAAAAATCCATTCATTCGGTATAAGTTAAAAAACATTATTCTCATACTTTTTCCGAAAAAGTCAAAAAGTACCTCGTATGGTGAAAAAAATATTCCTTACACACCATGTAGTAAAAGATAAAAATGGAAAAAAATGAATTTAAACATAAATGAAACCATTTTTAGAAAACAGGGACATGGATGATAAATATAACCCTAGTAAGTACATACGGATAAACGATCTCGGATAAAAACGAGATTGGAAAAGTTATCCCTTACCTTATGACCGATATGTTGTGTATGTATCCAAACCTCATGTATAATCATTTAAATAATGTCATTGAATAATTATAGAATCATATTCATTGTTATGATATCATATATGGTTCACTTATGGCTTTATATTACCCGTTATTTTGTAAATTCATGATAAAGTAGTGTTTTGGGTAAAATTGTTTCATTTATCGTATGTGTTTCGACTTGTTGTATTGATATTATTACTTATATCTGGGTTTACATAATTCCAGAATGTAAAACATGAGTTATATATATTATATATTTAGCATATAAATATATATGACAGATCAATAAATGTAATGAAATAGAGATTTCATTGAGATAGTAGGTCGTATGTACGCATGAACGCTGTTTTCGTTTCCTTATTTAATTGAATGAAATTAAGTAAATGAAACATATAGGTACATAAATCCAGTAGAATTTTTATGTAATATATATCATTATTATTAATTATATATACTTTTTAATCATTCTTGAATGGTGAACATGGAGAATAAATCTCATCGTGTCGTGGAGATGGTAATCCGTACGTATGCACGAGCGATGATATCATTCCCATAATTATTGAATGGAATTGTATTGGATGATATAATATCTATTAAATACTATGATGTTATAATAACCATATATAGTTATTATTTTTACCTTTATACCCATCCAAGTATGGTGGTGGTGGAAAACAGATTACACTGCGGCGTGGAGACCGTATTCCTTACGTACGCATGCGCGGTGATTTCGTTTTTTGTAGGATGGATAGAGGGTAAAATATGGCTGTTTCATATTTCTAATAACATAAAATTATATGAGTGATATGGATGTTATTTCTTCATAATGAAACAACTAAAGAATAATAAGTAGTAGAAGAAATAAATTTGAAATAATCGGTAACAGATATTACTTATTCTTCGACACGCCTCTTTGAAACCTCCTCTTAGGGCACTAATGAGGGTTTTTGAAGAAGACCAGGACATCTATAATTTTACTAGGGGAGTTGAGAAGAGTAATGGGCAGGGTTTGGCCAAGCTTCATGGCTCAAAGTTGTGTAAAAAGGAGAGGGAGGAGGTGCCCTTTTATAAGGGAGGAGAGGGGCACCTTTGGTAAGTGTGAAAATATTATTTTATTATAAACTTATAATCGGTTTCAAAAGGAACCAAACTAATTAAATATGAATATAAGATGACTCATGGTCGAAATAAAATCATAAAATCAGAATTTGACATTTTTTGGAGAATATATTAATCATTATAATCATTTTTATTTAAATCATTTTTAATGAGGTAAATACTGCATCATTATTGTGTCATAAATAATTTAATTTATTTCATATCTAAAAATTATAAAAAAAATCATATATGAAATATTTATATCTTTACCATTAATATTTTTAGTCTAAAATATAATTTATATAACCCCTTATAAAAATTAATTACTAAAAGGTTTTTGTTAATGTCAATTTTGTCTTTATATTTAATTAATTAATCCAAATTGTCATTATCACTACCAAGTGAATCAATGGGGTTCCAAAATAGACCCAGGGATTCCCATGGTCGGACACTACTCATCCAATATGGTTAGGAAAAGTGTCAAGGTAATTTTGATTTATTATAATATTTTTTAAAATTTGAATTACCCTATTTACCTTTAACCACAGTAAATAAAAGTCAAAAGTTACTATTCACCAAAAATTATTTTCATCTTATTGAACCACATTTTAATTTTTGATAAAAACCTTGTATGTTGGATTTTTGAAATTCAATTCTTAGAATTGGTAAATTTTCATTTAAATTAAAGAGTCAGTGTTTTAACTACCACTAAGTGGTTTCACTATTCATCAAAAATTGATTTTTTTCAGAAAAATATCAAAAATTCAGCCTAAGCTATATTTGATATTCCAAATTCATAAATGATGTATAATTTTCCAAATTCAAAACATAGAAGTGGAATTATTTAATTTTAAAAGTAATTCACGTTATCAAAACAAACACCTTGTTTTTAAGATACCATAACTATCAAAAGATTGACACTTGCTTATATCTAATTTCAAAGTGAAATAAATTTCAATGACCAAAATTAGATTAAATGGTAAAAATATATTCTAATTACGCTTTAAAACCAATTAAAAAGATAATCTTTCCACATAAATTATTGTAATGAAAAAAGTTGTTTTTAATTAAATTATAGCGTGTTTTTACTTTTCATTAAAATATGAAAGTTTTCAGAATAATATGAAACATTTATCCAAATTAAATTTTTATATCCTGATTCCATGGAATAATTTTATTTTGTTAAATTGAACTTATAAACATGTTAAAAACTAAATTTAATGTGGGTGCGCCATTAAAAGGCGGAAAAACTGTATTTTTTCAAAATACTTATTTTACCAGAAAATTATATTTTGTTATTATAAAATGTTTTATAAAATGTGTAAGATGGATAATAATGTTTTAAAATTCCAAACGTAGTTAATAATATTCATAAAGGCCAGTCCATAATAATATTATTCCAATATATCGTTGTTTAGTGAAACCCGTTATTGCGTAAATCACACGCTATCGAGAAAGGTCGTGATTGCGTGTAATGCAAGCCATGTCTGGGTTGCGTGTTGTATAAGACTATTTTGTGGTTTTTTATAACGGAATCCAACCATATTTCATTTATAAATTGAATATATATACATATATATACACTCAATGTTGCGTAGAATGACTACTATCAAACGAACATGAAATTGTGTGTAACATAATCCAAGAATAGTGTTTTGTATACTGCAAGCTAATACGGTGTTGCGTATAGCGCAAGATATTCTTGGTGAAGAGTACAACACAAGACATCAATGAAATTAAAAAGAATAATCCCATAAAATCTCGGGTTTTTACAGCAGTATATATAAGATACTTGAGTTATTATTTTAGAATGGATGCAACAAAGAAGAAGGAAGTGGAAGACGAAAGGGACATGAAATAGGTGGTGTGATATTTACCTCTTCTTCGGTTTCTTCCTTTTGATTTGGTCAAAATAGCTCCTTAGGATGGCTTTCTAACTGAAGGATGGCCTCTGGGATGAAGGCATGACTGTTGAGAGGGTTTTTGGGCAGGGGTTGGCTGAGCCAAATGGCTTAGGAGGAGTGAATTAGAGAGAAGGGTGAGTGCCCTTTTATAAGAGGGGTGAGGGGTACCATAATAAATACTGAAAATATTATTTTATAATAAATTCATATTCAGTTAATAATGGCTACACAATGACTTACATCGAGGCTAGGGTGGGTGTGGGTCACAATCCTCTCATCCAATAGGTTTTAGACATATATTGGTTACCATTTTAACTTTATCATTTAGATTTAACTCTAAGTTAATTAATTTTACTTTTATCATGGATTCTTGTATTCTTACACTATATGGTTAATAAACTTACTATAAACTGCCAATAGAACCCCAATTGGTTCATTAATGTCAAATATATTATTATATAAGTATTTTGGGCTAACCTTATATTTTAAGGAATAGAATATCAATTAATACTATAATATTTATATTAAAAACTCTTTAATGTCAATTTTGACACTATTTGGTATTTTTTATCTCTACATTATTAACAGCATTATTACATCGAAAATAATTCATCGAACCAACCTCAATATGTTATTTAACTTATAAAATTAGTGTAATTCATAAAAATTTAAAATTACATTTATTAGGGTATTTATAGTATCAATTATGTTAATGTTTCATTAATAAGGTAATTACTGCATCATCATTGAGTCATAAATAAATTAAATTATTTAATTTATATTAAAAATAAATAAAATAAAATCATGTAGGAAATATTATTACTTTTTTTTAAAATATTTATAGTCTAATTTATCTTATGTATAACCCTATATTAAATATGTTTTAGTTATTAAACATTGATTTTAACTATTTTAACTGTTCATTAAATAAAATAATAATAAATGTCCTAATCAAATCCAAGTTGAACTAAAGGGTAATATTTTATTCCTAAGGTTTTTTTGGTGGAATTACACTTATCCAATAGAATTAGGACATGTGTTAGGGTAATATTAGTATCATTTTTACCCTCAATTACCCTATTTAATTTTAACCGTGGTAAATAAAAGTAAAAAGTTACTATCCCCCAAAAATTATTTTAATATTCTTGAACCAAATTTTACTCCTTGATATTAACCGTTTCTCTCGTATTTTTGAAATTCCACTCACAGAAGCGGTAAAATTATCATTCATGTAAATTTACAAATTCTCCTAGGAGGTGGGTAATAGACGGTGAAAAGTTCAATAAATTTTTCTATATATCTAAAATTTTTATAAAATTACTCTAATGAATTACATTGAACATATATATGTATTATGTATAAATTTTGAAATAAAATAAATTTATATAAAACAAATAATTATTTAAATAAAAATTCGGTTTTATACTATAACTTAGTGTTTTTCACTATTCATCAAAAATAGAATATTTTCAGAAAAATACCAAAAATTCACCCTTGGCTAATTTCGATATTCTGAATCCAAAAATGAAGTACATTTTGAAAAATAAAATTTATAAAATTTCAAATATTTGGTATTACTATTCATAACGGCTAGTTTATATAATATTTTACTAACATATATTTGTTTAGTGAAACTCGGTATTGCGTACAACGCAAGATATCGAGAAAGATTTCTCTTGCATGTAACAGAAGAGAAAAATATTTTTTCATATACTACATGTTAATACAGTTTTGTGTATAACGCAAGATAATCTTGGTGTAGCATACAACACAAGACATCAGTGAAATTAAAAATAACATTTCTCAAAAAATATCATGGTGTTACACTCTACCCCCCTTAAAATGAATTTCGCCCTAGATATTATTTGGGGTTATAAATGGTTTACTACTTTAATGATTAATTCATAGAACCCACATCGTAAATAAAAATACTAAAACTTTATTTTATAAACTAATGTATGAAATGTAACGGTTATCCAAAACTAACTCATCACTGGGTTTCCACATAGAAGAACATAGGTGAAAATATAGATATGGAAGAGAAATCTAACCATAATGTTATAATGGAGAGTGGTGGAGAACATGGATATGAAAAATCCAACAATCACAAAGCCATAAATTTGTGATGATCTAAGGTACCATCTAGGACAACGTTTTTTTGGTTTTCAATATCATTTCCATAAAGATGAAAAAATGGAATTAGAAGAAATACTTAATTGATTTTGGTACAATCTCACCGTTGGTAATTCCTTGAACAATTTCCACTTTATCTCTTAATGAAATGATTTTGAATTTGTTATTTATGAAGTGTTAGTAGATCATTCAATATAATGATAGGTCATTCCATCTGCCTCAAAAATATAGTTAGCAAAAGTTATATACATAAGTCCATCTATGGTGAGATTAATCGTATATGGTTCAAAAAATGGACTTTTACTTCATCTATCATCCTGGGTAATAAAATAAAACAACTTTCTACTAAACAGGGACTTCATTTAGGCCAGTGGTAGGTGATAAAGGCATGTCGTAGTTCAGTTGTGGGTTCGATTCCCGCAACCTTGTCTGACGCAATGGGTTGTCACCTGTCCTGCAGGTTGTCCTTTTTCTAAAACTACACTATTATAACATTACAGAAATAATATCGAAAAAAGTTCTAGCCATAAACAATACTATCTGATGTATGACATAATCCTTTCTAATCATTAGACTTATCCAAAATAACTCTGTCCAATCTCATACTATAATGAAAATGATTACTGGAAAGGTCACATAACAAGCACATGAATACCATCATTTATCCCCTATATGTCATAAGATATATATTGTTGATCACATTCCTAACACGTGAATACCTTAATCATGTATTCTCTTGAAACATAAATTACCATAGATCCTTTGTGAAAACATGAATTCTATCAAAAGTTAACTCTTTACACCTACCAAAATCCAAAAGTTTCTATATACCCAAACCATGATATTTCATTGTCCTTATATCAATCATGAGATCATTAATACTATCAAATATCTCATTATCTCTTTATCCCTTCATTATGCGTATATCATATACTTTCCAAAAAATATCTGAATAACCTTTCATGGTAACTAGTACCATTCAACAAATATTTTCAAATACATTAGGAAAATCATTAGTGTAACAATCCTTAAATGTTTCTTTATTCCATAGTACCATTACATATACAACATAACTCTTGATAAACATAAATCATCCCATTACCTTTTTAAACATTGACTGAGCTTCATAAATTCTTTCCTCTCACATATCATTTTCAGTCTCTTCATCATCATCAATATAAATACTACCAATACAAACATTATGATTCATTTCAGGAGACATTCCCTTAGGGAATTGGATTTCATAATTCCCGTACATTCCACATTTCAAACATTTAACCATTTTTTATGTCTTAAAAATATCATTATCCTTGTCCACAATGTTAACTAAACCTTTTCAATTGCAATTACTAGATTTGTGTCCTTCTTTTTCACACGCAAATAATCATTGAGTTATTTTGACTTACATGAGAAAAATTGAACATTCTTTCCTCTATGATAATCATGAAACTCCATCATTCTATTATTAGGTGATTCCTGAATCTTACCAATGTTTAGATTATTGATCATATTATGATATTTTTTGTTAGGCATAATAATATTGTTTCTCCTTCTAAATACCATTTCATTTGGTAGCTCGTGTAGAATAACATTCCATTGTCCATCATATTCTCCATTAACATGAATCTTCCTGTTTCCAACCCTTTTCTAAAACTCAAAAATAATAGCGTGAGAGGAAAAAATCATGCTAGGAAAACAATATAATAAAGGGGGTGTACCATAAATATCTATTATATTTGGTTTAATTATATAATCATTACCATAATTCTAGGACTATAACCTATACTTATACATAACCATAGGGACATCCCTAGACATACATTAGAAATATCTCTAGGGATATCACTAAAGTTTTCATATCCTAGTTTCAAAAAAAATGTATAAACTTTTGCTCTGATACCAGCTGTAGAGACCCAATCTTGACTCACATAGACATTACATTACATTTGTGGAATACTTAAGACATTACAAAAACTAACTCCAAATGACTGTATTAGATTAGTGTGTTTGGAAACTCAGAACTTAATCGTCTAATCATGTTGAAAGATCTTAAACATCTCCCATAAAGATATTCCCCTTTGGGTTTTTTTACCGAAAACCATTCTTTATATCCTGGCGAAAAGAAAACATAAAAAGGGAAATCTAAAATGCTCATTAAGGGTAAACATGGAGAACATAAAACAATCCCTTAACATTTGAACATAAGAACATGAACATAAAACATCAAAATCACAAGTATGGACATAAACCATGGATGTGCATAAGGCATAAATCAAAAAGGAACATTAACAATGATAAAATAGCATGGGAATAAAACATGTAATTGTGGAAACCATTAAGAACATGTTTTGATTTCCATAGTATCCAAGGTGTTGCTGCCAAGACCATCATAGTGGACCAAGTCCCTTACTGAATCGAATTCACTCCTCATTCCAGTCCTGTATCACTGAACATGATTAACATACTACTACAGCCATGTCTATCTCATGAGATATAAATCTTTACCCAATTAATTGGAGGGATATATAGGTCCCACCCATATCATATTGAAATCATTCTTACGTGTGCCACAAAACAATCATAAATCATTCATCATAACTAATTGAATAAAATGGGTTTCATTAAAATCATCCCATCATGACATAATCCATATAAAACAAATTGATACATTTCCTCATATGAAAAATAAAACCATTCAAATAATAGATTCATTATACTTGAAATATAATAATGTCACCTTAGATGGGAAATAGTTTTGAATAAACACTTGAAATGAATTCCTGAGGAAAATATCATTTCTACGTAAAAATCATTTTATTTGCTCAAAATGCCGTGTGATTTTAAATGAAAATAATTATTTTGAAAATATTCAAGAAATCTTATAGAGTAATATTGATGAAAATAATATGTTCTAAAAATGTTAAAATATGTTCATTCCGTATAAGTTAAAATAACATTCTCCACGCAATTTTAACAGAAAATTCAAAAAGTACCACGTATGGTAAACAAAAGAAATATTATTTCAATAACACAAAGTAAAAGTCATATAAGGGTAAAAATGACTTTAAAAATACGTGGAATATTATTAAACACGTTATTAAAAACATTTTTATGGACACAGATGGAAAATATAACCCCGGTAAATACTTATGTATAAGTAATCTCGAATAAAAATGAGATTTCTAAAATTATACCATTACATATGTGCAATTTCATCTGTATGTGTCTGAGACTACTTTATTTTCCATTGAAACATATTATTAACATGTAACATAACCATAATAATATTTATGATATCATATATGATTCACTTATGACTTTATATTACACTTTCTTTTGTAAATTCCTTGTTAAAGTAGAGTTTTGGGTAAAATCATTTCATTTATCATACGTGTTTGGACTTGTTGTTCATTATATTATTAATTATATCATGATTTACATAATTATAGAATTTAAAACATGATTTATATATAATATATATTCAGAATATAAATTTATATGATATATTTATAAATGAATGGAAATGCACCGTTCATGTAGAAGATGGGTCATACGTACACATGAACGTTGTTTTCATTTCCTTATTGAATTTTAATTGAATTATTTAAATGATACATATATGTACATAAATAAAGAATAATTATTATGTAATATCCTTCATTATTATTTATTATTTTTACTTTATAATCATACTTTAATGGTTAATCATGGAAAATTAATCTCATCGCGTTTGTGGATACGGTAGTCCGTACGTACGCACGAGAAAAAATATCATTCTTTTAATATAAAAACCACATATAATTGGATGGTATATCTTACATACAGAATCATAATAATGTTATATTTATTATTTATATAATTTATACTCATTATTATACCCATCCAAATGATGAAATGTTTGAATAACAAACTACACCACGACGTGGAGACGATAAGTTGTACGTACGCACGTGTGGTGACTTTTTATTTCATAGGATTGATAAAATAACTAATATGGTAGTAAAATTTTTATAATAAAATCACATTATATTGAAGAAACTTGAGTTATTATTTTATAATTGAAACAAAAAAGAAGGAGTAAGTGGAAGAATAAAGGAACATGAAATAGGTGGTGATATTTTTACCTCTTCTTCGGGTACTTTTATTTGATTGGATCAAAAGGGATCCATAGGATGGCTTTGTGACTAAATTAATGCCTCTAGGATTAAGGTATGATATTTTAGAGGGTATTTGGGTGGGTATTGGCCGATCCAAATGGCTTAGGAGGTGTGAATTAGAGAGAAGGGTGAGTGCCCTTTTATAAGAGGGGTGAGAGGCATCTTATGAAAAACATAAAATATTATTTTATAATAAATTCGTATTCAGTTTATAATGGCTCCAATGTGACTTATTTAAAGTCTATAGTGGGTATGGGTCTATAGTATCTCAACCAATAGGTTTTATATAGGTTTAAGTTAACATTTTAACCTTATCATGTAGAGTTAACTCTATGTTAAATAATTTAACTTTTACCATGTCTTCTTGTATTCTTACACTATATGGTTAATAAACATACTAAAAACTACCCGTGGAAACCCAATTGGATCATTAATGTCATATATATTATTATATATGTCTTTTGGATGAACCTTATATTTTTATGAATAGAATATCAATTAATAATATAATATTTGTTTTAAAACTCTTTTATGTCAATTTTGACAGTATTTGGCATTTTGTTTTCTCTAAATTCATAACATAATTATTACTTCGAAATAAATCATTCTAAACAAACCCAATATGTTATATTAACCTATAAAATTATTTTAATTCAAAAGAAGGCTCAAATTACATTTATTTGGGTATTTATAGTATCAATTATGTTAATATTTCATTAATAAGGTAATTAATGTATCATCATTGTGTCATAAATAAATTAAATTATTTAATGTATAAAAAATATAAATAAAATAAAATTATGTAGGAAATACTTTTATAATTATAATTATTATTTATAGTCGAAGTTATCTTATGTATAACCCTATATTATAAAATGTTTAGTTATTGAACTTTTATTTTAACTATTTTAACTCTTCTTTAAATAATATAATAATAAATGTCCTAATCAATTCAAGGTGACCTAAAGGGTAATATTTTATTCCTAAGGTTTTTTTGGTCTAATTAAACTTATCCAATAGAATTACTACATGTGTTAGGGTAATAATAATATCATTTTTACCCTTAATTACCTAATTTACTTTTAACAGTGGTAAATAAAAGAAAAAAGTTACTATTCACCAAAAATTACTTTTATCTTATTGGACCACATTTTACTCCTTGATATTAACAATTTTTATCAGATTTTTAAAATTCCACTCATAGATGTGGTAAAATTATGCTTTATGTAAATTTGCAAATTCTCCTAGGAGGTGGGTAAAAGACGGTGAAAAGTTCAAATTTTTTTATATATCTAAAATTATTATAAATTGAATCTAATGAATTACATTGAACTCATATAGGTATTATTTATGAACTTTGGCCAAAAATAAATTTAAATAATATAAATAATTATTTAAATAAAAATTCGGTTTTAAACTATATGTTAGTGTTTTTCACTATTCATCAAAAATTGAATGCTTTCAGAAAAATACCAAAAATTCACCCTTGGCATATTTTGATATTCCGAATCAAAAAATGAAGTACATTTTGAAAGATAAAATTTATAAAATTTCAAAAAGTGGGTATTACTATTCATAATGTCTAGTTTATATAATATTTTAATAACGTGTCGTTGTTTAGTTAAACTCAGTATTGCATACAATGCAATCTTTCGAGGAAGGTTTCTCTTTCTTGTAACACAAGCCAAGAATAGTGTTCCATATACTATAAGATAATAAAGTGTGGTGTATAGCACAAGATAATCATGGTGTATCGTACAACAAAAGACATCAAAAAATTAAAAATAATATTTCTCATAAAATCTCAGGGGGTTACATTGGGACTTCGTCCACAATAATATATCCCACATATATCCCTGATCCTACCATCATCTAATTGATGACAACTACTCGTATCATGTGTACATTGAACTATGATTCAGATTCTTCTCAGAAAGAAGTATCTTCACCAAGAATTCCCTCTCAAGCACTCAAACATATCCGTGACTGCACAATGATACCACTAATTCCATGATTTCCTAATGAAATATCTGGTCTAAGGTCTTTTCTCAGATAAATGGATCTAAAAAATATTGATTGTATCACTATAGTTCAATGAATGTATCATAATACTCTAAGATGGTCATTTAATCCTAATAAACCTAAATAATCTCATGGATGCATAAATATCTAAATGTAGATGAATAATAATATTCCATGAAGATCTACTAAAACTCTTCCCTCTTGAGAATTTCTTACTCTTGGGTCTATGTTATTAGAATATACCATTTACTAGATGAACCCATCCGAAGGATCATCGCAAGTATAACAATTTGATGAAGTGGTGTCCTGACAAGGAAGACGATAAGTGTGACTGCCTCATGCCAGTCATCAACTTCACGGGGTTCTAGATCACTGTGATTCTTCACAGGTTGATACCTATATAACTTGTGAAACTCACTCATCCTACATGCATCGTCAACATGAAATACTAGGAAAACCTCCAACTCAATAGGTAGTGTCTCATCTAGAGGATGTTCCATAGGTACTACCCTCAGACTAGTTCCATACACTAAATCATTATCTTGGGGTGAATCATCATAACAATAGTCTATGGGATAGTTTTCATCCCCAATTACACATAAAAAACAAATTATAGGCCCTATCATATGGTACATGTGCATATGCACAAAAAAATTTCCCTGAAGCATTTGGAGAGATAATATAAACGGAAAATAATGAATGCATACATCTATCTCGCAACCAGAGTACATTAGATGTACTAAAATCATAAAAGGACATAATACAAGACCACTAAAAAATAAACAAACATCCATCCAAATAAGACAGTGGGGACAAAAATAAAATCTAACTGTCAAAAATCCCCATTAAGAATCACTAAAAAACACCTCTATCAGTCATGCTCACTATTCTCCACTTGATCTAGGTCCTAGCGGGAAACTGTTGAAATGCCTTCAATATACACAACACATAGCATGTGAAAGAAATTTTCTAGAAGGGGTGAGTATAAAAATACATAGTAGGCCTCATGAAAAAAATAGAAAAAGGAGAAACTAAATTGAAATAGTGTTTTCGATCCATCATGGGGGAATCCAAATGATATAGAAACTCTATCATAATGGAATACTCACCTATAAAAAACATATCATCTCATCCCAAAATGGGTGTCAACCAATACAAGTGAAAACACTGCATGAAATAATAGAATTAATCCTAAATACACTCATCTCAAATCCCAAGTCTCATAAGGTAGAGACCTCGTAGCCAGCTATAGGATTCCACTTGAGATGCAATAGAAACACTTACCCATGATTACACACACCACAATTTTCGATATCCCATATAACACTATATTGAGAGATAAATTATATCTACTACAACTATTTTATCCCTAATGAAACATTTTATAGATAACACTCCTTAGTGAATCACTTTTAAGATGGAACATCACAGACATCCCAGGTGGAATACATCAAATAGAACATGTTCATGAAAATTATCAATGAAAAAATTCACCCTGGAACCCAGTGGATGTCGATACTCATATAGGGAATCTCATTCATACAAGATGTGGGATGATAATAACCCTATTGGATCCATGAGAGGTCACATCATTCAGAAAATAGATATTTCATAGAACCTCTTGTAGAATCTATGAACACATTCTGGAACCGTAAAGAACAAATCATCGTGGATTGGGGAGGACTCCTAGGACTATTGGGGGACATCACGACCAAAATATGATAACTCAAAGATCTTGTAGAAAGGAAAATCACATCCAATACCACTGGGGCAACAAAAACACAACTGAAAACCCAAATATTGAATCACTCAGATTTGGGATCACTGTCCATTTAGTGTTATTCATGAAAATTCTATAAAAACCAACCTTGTATAACTCACATTATTGGGATTAAAACTCATTATAATACCACAAACACTACATAGATTATTTTCTATGAAGTGGAATATACACCCAAATATTACATAATCCATTTTCAAACATTACTCTATGATGGAGTTAAAATAAATGAAAGAACCAACAACCCTACTATGTTTTCCTACTAGATAAGAGATTTCCACTCATGTAGTGTTTCTCTAAAAGTTACGACAGATCCAGTATATGGAAAATGATATGATAAAGGATATCATCCCAGCCCCCCCCCCCCGAAGTGAATCTGCAACACTATATAAGATTATTCTGTTGAGGGGATGACAATCCTGTTTTGAGGATGTAATGTCACGTTGTTACCTAATAGAGATAAACCAAGGGTCCAACTCAAATGTTTCTGGTTCAAACATCGACAACTGAAGAGACCCATGACAACTCTTACCATAGAATCAGAATGGACAAAATCATGTCCTACATCATGTTCTTTTATGAAAATTTCTCAGGATAAGATACTTATAATACTAAATCTGATCCCTAAAGAATGAGATGCATTATGAGGAAGTCTACATGATAATCATGGTCTATAATGTGGTTGTCGTGGTGTGGGAAACCTCATTAACACCTGGTTAGGCCTTTTTCTACTGGACTTTTTCTACCACAAGTTATTACACTTTATGTGCATTGGGTGCACAATATGTCTCTCCTCACCCAGGACCTTGGACATGTATTTCACCACAGAAATCAAACATTTTTGTCTCCGCACACATTTTGTACCTTTGATAAATGTTGTGTATCGAATACCTAGCCACATGTTTGTGCCTAAATCTTGTGGTCATGTATAAAACCTAGTATCTCTATCTCTGGACATTTAAATTCAAATTGAAAAGTTGTTTCTCATCATAAGCTAGGGTAGATAAATTGGGCATAGAATCATAGACCAATAAATATCATGTCAATCGTGTACACAATGTGTATTCTCCAAAATTCCATCATCCCAAAGTGGTAATAAAAAATTGCATGTAACCAAACACTACACATAATGTGATCAATAATTTCAATAGTAAATCCATGGGAGGTTCCTAGATCACCCCAATTTTCTAAAAATCATACATATTGACCCTTATGTGGTCCCTTATAGTCTTACAGGGGATTTAATATAATAACAAATTTCATCAGAATGGGGATCCAGTCATAAAAATCAAATATCCTACTTCATGTTGAAATTAATATGCTTTAGGGTCATATAAACCTTTCTAAAAAATCTTACAATGATCCAGTGAAGATCATATCAATGATCAGAGATCAGTGGTACCTTCTCCTCATAGAATCACCTCATCTCATCTGTCACACTAGGGGGAGGCTTCCCCCTCTCTTATTCATGGTATGCACATGAGGGGGAGTGATGTTTATTTTATTTTATTTAATCAATATCCATCATTTTACATCCTTCCAAAAAAACACTACTGACCCAGTCTCATACATTAATAATAGTTATATCGTTCCAAGGGTACACACCTCATTTTAAACATTTTTTAAAACACATATTTCTAATATGAAAATCTATATGGGAGTTATTCCACACATCCAACTAAATTGTGCATGAATGATAAAATATATTTAAATTTTTTAATATCTCCATTCCAATTCTCTATGGGTCTATTAATTTCTTTCAGACTCAGTGGATAGCTTCCTATATATTATTATAATTAATCCAATGTATTATAGGGAAACATATAAGTCACTACAATTATTGTCCTCATGATGTTTTTGGGTAATGTAATGAATATTCCCTAATGTGTATATAATTTTCATGTATCAGAATCATGGATCTCTTTTGATAGTATGAAATTAATGTTTTAGATATAGATTTAAAACATGGATGAGAAAGAATTAGTGAGATCCTAAGGGATATTTATAAGGATATTTCAAGGGATGTCTCTAAGGATAATCATAAGGATGATTTAACATATATAAAAAAATTACATGAATATTGGAAAATAATAATTCTAGTTGTTGTCAAGAAATTATATCCATGTCAATATACTACAAGTGGATGTGGCTATAAAATAGATTTATTAATGGGTAAAACCCACAAAATCACTGTAATTTGCTTGATTCGACAAAGATCTTGTACACAACTATAAGCCATGTTACACACCAGGTATGAAACACCTTGAGGATATTCTTTATAAATTCAGAAAGAAATTTTTGACTATTAGAACATACTAAAATAGATGATAAATATGAATAGCCAAGGGTAAACCTAATGTATCATAGATTAAATAAGGTTTCAATATTTAAAGATCATATATGTGATGTTTCATGATTACACGATTAAATATTATGATTTTTGTTCCTCATAGTATGTTTTTACTTTTAGTAAATTGATAAGACCCCAAGAATCTATGTTAATGATGAATGCATTAGACAATGCAATGATTGTACTCCATAGTAACCGAATGATATGGGAGTAGGAATGCAAAATATTTTTATATTCTAAGAAAACACTATCAGGATATGAATCAGATTGAAATTCAAATAATGTATAGAAGTAAATAGTGTTCCATTGAGACCATCATGGGGAAATTAAACCATATTTTAGTTGTTTTAATTGTCCACTAATTGCTGAGAAATGGTTTATTACCACTAAAAAGATATTTACCATTATGTAATGTTTGGAGAATGAAAATTAAATTTTTTCTATTTATCATTTTGAAGGTTAAGTGTATTATATTTGGGCATTATTTAGATCAAGATGGAACAAGAAGAAGGATTGGGAAGAGTTTAAGTGGATAATTTTTTATTATGTACTTCCCTTTGTATTCTACAAAAAGGATGCTGAAGTATTTTTTTGATATTTAAAAAATTAAAATGAATCTATTAGTACATATGAAGCTATTTATTATTTAATTTCAATGTAAACTTATGGTTTAATCAATACTCATAAAATGAAAATCATTAAAAAATTTGGTGGCACGAAACCGTTTCTTCAAAATCAATGGTAATAATACACAATATTATATATGAATAATTCATTCATGTTTAGATGCAGGTGTAAATGAAAATAAGAAATTTCCATTATTAATCTGGTTTATAAATTAAAGTAATATAGAGTCAAGTGAAAACATAAATTATGGAAAAAAATTAGCGGCGTATGTATTCTATAAATGTGGGAAGAATAATTAATGGAATTTCATGAATGGAAATAGGAATTGATTTAAATGTGGAAATATTAGTCACAATGATCATGAAATTTGAAATATGATTAATGGTATTGTTAATGAAATGGAGGAGAAGATGAAGGCAACTAAATTAATAACCACACTCTATTGTTTTGTGTGAAAGTATATTAGGCATTATGAAAGTTAATTACCAAATCTATAGGATTGTGTGGATGATAAGACACAAAATCCTATAAATACTATTGACACAGAGAAAAAATAAAAAATCATAATATATTTTGTTAATCATGATTATAAGGACACAATTATCCATCATGGTTGGGTATTTCAAGTTTGTTTTTTATGAATGAGCCCTATCAAATATTTTTTCATATTTTAGTTACATTTCATGTGATTATATCCCTATACACTTATTCTTTTAAAAAATCACAATTTTTATTCTATCGATAAAAGTATGAACTCATTATCAAATAAAAAATGTACATGTATAAGATAAGACTCTATTTTTGTAATAAAGAGAGATTATATTCATGATGAATATGTGTCTAAATGTATGAATAACATAGGGGTTATAGAAACCATCATGGATTTATAAGTATGAGGATGATATTATGTATAAATTTTATGAAACTCATTTTTTAGGTTTTATGTGGTGGGAGTTTATCATGATTATGGATATTTTATGTGACATTTATGGAAATGAATCCCTTTTGTATTATATTTTTTGAAGTAATTATTTAATTAGGAATGAATTTAAAACATTTTGATATAAGAATAATGGATACTCGAAGATATTGGAATTTGGATTTTAAGGTAGTTGTGATATACATCTTCCTAATGTTGAGATTTATTACAAAAGTATTCTTCACTTTAGCATCTAATGGATCAGTATGAATCCCTTCATGGATGGGAGTGTCGAACTATAATTTATTTGAATGAAGTTGATGAAATAATGCTATTGGGACCATATAAATAAGATTAGATAGATGAGAAATTTATATCTATAATAAAACACATATGTATAGATAAAATTGGATTGAAATTCCATTTTGATAATCATTATCATGATCTTAAATTTTAAGTTGGTGAGATAGTATTTTTATTAATTTCACTATAGAATAAATAAAGGAAAACTAATACGTAGGTAAATCAATCACCTTAAAATAAATTATAATATCGGGAAAATAGATTGCTTCTTTGTAACATCCCAGGTAAATAAATAATATGAAATTTTCATATTTATTAATATTAGTGAATAAAATTATAATATTACTTTAAAGGTAATGCTATGTTCGATGGTGTACCCAATACGCATCAATAAGTTTTTTTGAAATCATACTTTGCACACTAATAATATAATAATATTATTTTAAATGGTAGTTAATGTCTAGCTATTGTAATTGTGGGAATGAAAATAACTAACAACAAAATTATTATATGTGTTTCCTAAATATTTTAACACTTACCCAATATATTATAGAGGCTTAAAAAGAGAATGAATCCAATTTTAAGCATAAATATTCTAATATTCTTTAAAAAGTCGATTAATAGCCTTGTGATGGAGAACCCGATTTAAATATACATTTTTTAAATTTTATATGCTATAATTGATAAAATAAAATCCTTATAGAGAATTGGGACATAAAAAATGTTCTTAGTGTAATTTTTTTTTAATTTTCCGATAAAGTTCATTATTTAATGAATTGTGAAAATGATTAATTTTAATTCAAAACCTCATTTTAATATAATTTATTTCTATGGTCGGATTATTTTTTTAATTGGTTTTATAGTGTATTTGAAATATATTTTTATCATTTAATCCAATGGTGGTCATTGAATTAATATTACTTTGAAATCGGACATAAATAAGTGTCAATCTTTTGATATATTTTGTTTCTTAAAAACACGCTATTTGTTTTGACAGCGATAATTAATTATAAAATTAATTAATTCAACTTCTATTTTTTGAATTCGGTAAAATAGAAATCATTTTTTTATTTGGAATATCAAATTTACTTTGGATAAATTTTTGGTATTTTTCTGACAAATGTTAATGAATAGTGAAAAATATTGCATTATACTTCAAAACTTCTTTTTCAAATAATTTAATTATATAGTTATATTTTCCTTTTGATTGGTTTTAAAGTTTAATTGAATTATATTTTTATCACATAATAAAAACATTTCATTGGAAGTAATTTTACTTTTCTATTTTATGTAAAAACAAGTAAATATTTTGTTAAATTTTACTTCATAAAAACTCGTCTTTGGTTGTGAGAGTGGGAATTATTTTTTTAATAAACTAATACAATTTATGTTTTTAAATTTGGTAAAATTGATTCCATATTTGTAGTCATAAGGTCCAAATTATGTAATTGAGACTCTTTTCTTTTTACACATTATGAATAGTAACAATGGTAATTATCTTCAATTATCGTGATTAGTTGGTAATCGGGTAGTTAAGGGTAACAAAATAATATCATAATAATATAAAATTACCCCAAGATGTTTCCAAATTCTCTTTTATGAATCATGGATGAACATGTGAAGCTTTGTACCAATATTTAGGGCCCATGGAGTCAAATGGGTGTGAAAGTGACATTTATGACATTATTTTTAAAATGAAGAGAAATATAACAATGGTTTGTATATCCTAAGTAAAAAAACTATTAATTTTGTTTAAATAATTGATATCTTAGACTATAAATAGTCATTGAAACGATAAAATTATTTCCTACATCATGGTATTTTTTTATAATTTTTAGACATTAAATAAATAAATTTATTTATGACACCATGATGATGCAGTGATTACCTCATTAATGAATGATTTAAATAAAATGAAAATATAAGGAACAATATAAGACATACACTTGTCTAAAACATATTTTATGGTTTTATATATAACCCTTATCACATTATACTCTTAATATATTATTTTTTGACCTTTTAAATCCAAAAATCATTTTATAATAAAGTAATATTTCATGAAATTCCAAAAGTGACCATCCTCCCTCTTATAAAAGGCCCCCAACTCTACCCCCTTACCCACACATATAAAGCCCTTGTCTCATACAAACTCTTCTAATATTATCTTTGAAAATACCTCCCTTACTCCTAGAATCCTCACTTTTGGCCTAAGTCATTCCAAGGAAGCTTTTGGCTCAAATCAAAAAGAGTTACCCGATTTAGAGGTAATGTCTTTTCTCGAGTTTCTTTTTTTATTTTCCTTCTTCCCTCACCACTATCTTCTTATTAATTGATCACATAATAACATCGGTATACTAAATATACTAGTATGTTTTTATTATAAGTATTATAGCTACACTTAGACACACCTCTCTCTAATGGTTAAAGAACATATTGTTTCTGTGGGTGTTGAATTACTTCCTCACAAAACGATGATTGTTCAATCATCTTTTAACACATTTAATGGTGGCCATTATGATTGAAATATATTTATATATTATATATATTATATTTATCTCCTCTCTATGATTATTTATTTTATATTTAAAACATATTTTTATACGTTCCATGTTGTGAAAATGTGATAATTTCATCTGAGGAAGTGTGGACTACATCCCCCTCAAGTGATGTGACTTTTTCATACCAAGCATGGAATTTATAAAGAATGTAATTAATGAACTTATGTTACCTATATAACATATATATTATACTGGAATTTTAATATATCTATGTATCATTTAGTTATAAAGTCCATTTTTATGACAAAAATCGAAAGTAGCGTTCATGCGTATTTACGGCCAACCGTCTCCATGAACGGTACATTTCATCATTTATGTCCAAATATTTTGGAATATAATTAAATAAATATATACTGGATATATAATATATTTAAATCATGAACACCATTCCTGAGAATATGTACTTATAACTACATGGACAATTCTTTTCAAACAAGTTCATTGTTGACTCATGTATCGAACATTCAGAAAACGTATGATATTAACTCACATAATTAAATAATTATTATAATATGATAATATGTGATATTAATTGAATAATAAAAATTAAATTAATTTCTTAATCAATTATAAATTGACCAATGTTTGTTATTCAAGAATATATAGAAACGGACAAGACAAGTCGGACTTGAGGTATGTGGCTTTCTTATCTCAATTTTAATTCCGTGAGATTTCCATTTTCCGCCAATTATTTATTTCATGTGGTGTATTGTGTACTTTAATTTGATATATATTATAATGATTCTATATATATTCATGGTATTAAGTGAATCATTTGGTTCTTATTATATTTTGGTCATATGACTTGATTTATTACAACGAGCTATGGGGTTTTTATCTCACAATTTATTCTCATGAGATTCATGTTGTACTTGTCACTATCTCCGTTGAGTGGTATATGTACTTCCAATTATTCTACTCTTTGTGTAATATAATTTCAGTAATGGGTATTTACATCAACATTTTATAGTCTATCTTTCATGGGGTTTACGTTTCGAAAGTTACCCAAATCGGTAAGGGAACCTTTCACCCTCCCCTTTTTATAAGACTTCTTTTTGTTATATATTTTAATTCACATCTTCTTTTGTAGGGATATGTTCTTCTATATACTTAATGATGTATATTTTATGTCCTAGTGATGAGATACAATTTTCTATATCAACTACTCATTTTCTAAATTTTAAAGTGACGCCGTTAGGCTGTAGATTTTTTTAGGGAACTTCTTAACCCAATTTCAATTATTTGGGTTAAACTTGTAATTCTTGAATATGTAATCCTATTAATATGGGTGAATTACCTCTGATTTATTAACACTTAATATCCAATTATATTTGTGTACTCTTATTTTTCACACATAATTATGTAATAGATTTATCCTGTAACGCCCCGACCCCAGTTACCCAAAGTCGGTGCATTATTACATAACATTGGCATGATCACAAGAAAGATCAAATCTCGAAAGACCTATTGGTTTAGTAGCCTTGGAAACACTAGATATATTCATAAGTTTTACATTACATCATAAAATGAAAAAATACTACAACAACATAATGTTTCCACAATCTACACTATTAACCCCTCATAAAAATCCCGGAAGGTCATTCATAACTGACTTCTTCACATCCTGGGAAAAATAAAACATAGAAGAGGGGTGAGCTCAAATGCCCAGTAAGGATAACAATATAGCGGAATCTTTCATAAATAAGAATAAAAATTTAAGGCAATGTATAACTAAAACAAAATCCTTTTAAATATGAACTTTCAACATGGTATGGCATAAATAAAATGAAATAATTCCATTTACTTATTCACATTGATATTCTACTAATCGAATAATCACATGAAAAAATCAATAACCACTTTCATAATGTTGGAATGCATAATGCCAGACTATCATAACCACATAGCCAAGGCCTCGTGCCAAGACTACAAATAAGATTTTGTCAAGGCCTTGTGCGAAGACACTAGTTTGTCTCATGAGACCTACCGATGCATCGAGGAGCTATAGCGGGCTCCACCCGTCACATATTAAGTCCAATGCATTCCCATATGAAAAGGTTTAAACATAACATAAACATTCATATTAAAACTAGCATATGAAATGTCAATACATTCACCATAAACTATGAATGGTATAAAAATAGCACATCCACAGTCAAACATATCACAAAACCTTCAAAACAATATAGAAGTTTTGTATCATAATAAATCAACTTCAAATAATATTAAAATCCATCAAAGGATGTTGACATAGATGAAATAAAAATTCTTTTTAAAGAAATATCTCCTTTTATTTTGAAATCATTTAAGATCCATATAAAATAAAACATTTTCCTTGAAAATATTTTTATAATCTTGTAAGGGAATCTTTGAAGATTTTATAACGGCGGAAAATAGCCGCACCCACCGTATAAGTTAAAAAAAACATTCTTACCTTAATTCTGTCGAAAAGGTTAAAAAGGACCTTGTTTTGAAAACGACCGAAAGATTCCTTTATAAACCACTTATAAAAGTCAAAAAGGGTATAAATGACTTTAAATCATATTCTAGTAAATAGTAAAAATGTTTTGAAATTCATTTTTAAGAAACATGGATGTGGATGATAAAGAGATCCCAGTAGATTATTACGTATAAACAACCTTGGATAATGAAGAGGTTGTAAAGTAAACCCTTACCTTGTACTTTTCCTTGGTTGGGGTAGGTTAACCTCCTGTATAATGGTGAAATAGTTGTTATTAAATAATACAAGAATCATATATAATAATATGATATCATATATGATCTTTTAACATTGATTTCTTAATAATATCTTAGAATTATCGTCATTTCGGGAGTTAACTTACTCATTTTCTTTTATATGTTTTGTTACATAATCCGTGGTTGTTGTATCTTATTCATATCCAGAATGATATCTAGTCCTTAAAAATCATTTTTAAATCATCAAATGATAATTATACTTGAATGGATACGATGGAGAATGAATCTCATCGCGTTCGTGGAGACGGTAGTCTGTACGTACGCACGAGCGACAATATCATTCTTTTGATATTAAAATAATATATAAATGGATGGTATATCATATATACAGAATCATTAACATGTTATATTTATTATTTACATGAGTTACACATCATTATTATACCCATCCAAATAATATTATATTGAATAACAATTACACCAAGACGTGGAGACGGTAGTCCGTACGTACGCACGTATGGTGACATGTTATTCAAAGGGTGGATAGAATACTGAATATGGTTGTAACATATTTATAATAACATCACAGTATATGTGAGATACTGGAGTTATTATTTTAGAATGGTAAGAACAAAGGAAGAAGAAGTGGAAGAAGAAATGAACTTGGAGAAGGGTGGTGAAATCATTACCTCTTCTTCGGGTTCTTCCTTTTGATTTGATCAAAAGGGCTCCTTATGTTGTCTTTCTGATCAATCTAAGGCCTCTAGGTTGTATTGAGGGATGTTGGGAGAGTATTTGGGCAGAGTTTGGCCGAACCAAAAGGCTTTTAAGGTGTGAAGAAATGAGAAGGAGGAGTTCCCTTTTATAAGAGGGGTGAGGGGCACCTTTGGAAAAGCTAGAAATATTAATTTATAATAAATTCATATTCGGTTTCTAATGGCTCCAAAGCATATTATTCAAAGGTTAAGGTGGGGATAGGTCGAAAACCACTCAACCAATAGAATTTAGACAGGTTTGGGTACTTATATTAACCTTATCTGTAAGTATTAACTCTAAGTTAATTAGTTTCACTTTTACAATGTCTCTTTGTATTTTTATATAATATGGTTAATAAACTTACAATATACATCCAAGCGACCCCCAAGTGGTACATTAATGATGAACCTATCATGATATAAGTCTCTTTGCCGAACCTTAGATTTTTTAGGAATTTAATATCAATTAATAATATAATATTTGTTTTAAGAACTCTTTTATGTCAATTTTGACACTATTCAATAGTTGATTTTTGTGAAACTCATAACAGATTGATTACTTCAAACAAAGTCAATTAAATCAATCCTAATATATCATATTATCCTAGAAAATTAGTTTAATTCATTAAAAGTTTCATATTTTATTTATTTGGGTATTTATAATATCAATTATTTTAATTTTTCACTATTATAGTAATTACTGCATCATTATTGTGTCATAAATAAAATAAATTATTTAATGTCTAAAAATTATAAATAAAATATAATTATGTAGGAAATCGTTTTATATTTCTAATGAATATTTATAATCTAAAATCCAACATATATAACCCTATGTAACAATTGTTTTTCTAAAAGATATATGCTTGTGTCATTTTTGTATTCATTTTAACTTAATTAAAATAAAGTGTCATTATCACTTACAAGTGGATCCATGGGGTCCCCAAATAGACCCAAAGATTCCCATGGTCGACCATGTATCAACCCATAGGGTTAAGACACGTTTTAGGGTAATTTGGTATTATTATAATATTATTTTTTTAACCCTTATTTACCGGATTTACCCTTAACCATGGTAAATAAAATATTTACCGCAGTAATTATTCAAAATGTCTAAAAATAAAAGTTAGCTATTTAAACAATTTGAACATCCTGATTCCAAATATGGAATCCATTTTCCTAAATTCAAAACACATAAGTGGCAGAAATTAATTTAAAATTAATTCCCGCTGTCAAAACAAAAAGCGTGTTTTTAAGAGATAATAACTATCAAAAGATTGACACTCGTTTATGTTCGGTTTAATTGTAAAATTATGTCCAATGAACAACATTATATTAAATGGTAAAATATATTCTAAATATACTTTAAAACCACTCAAATTCATAATTTATCACTATTAATTATTTTGATTAAAAAAGTTGTTTTTAATTAAAACTTAGTAATTTTCACTATTCATCAAAATATGAAAGTTATCCAAAATGTACCAAAATTTCACCTTAGGCTAAATTCGATATTCCGAATCAAAAAATGAATTCCATTTTCAAATATAAAATATATATAATTTCAAAATGTAGGTATTACTATTCATAACGGCTAGTTTGATTAGTTATGGTGTGTTAGAACTCGGTGTTGCGTACAACACACGCTATCACATTATTCAAAGAGAAGCGTACCGTAGAAGCTTGGGGTGTTACATTCTCCCCTCCTTCAAATAATTGCGTCCTCGCAATTTCTAGGGTATTACTGCATAAAAATACTCGGGTGGTTCTTCATCATAAGTTCCTCGGGTTCCCACGTTGCCTCTTCCATCTTATGGTTTCTCCACAAAACATTTACCAGACGCGTCGTCCAGTTTCTCAGCACTTGTTCTCTCGTATCAAGAATCTTGACGGGCTCTTCGCAATAAGACAGATCGGGTTCCAGTTCTAATTCCTCATAGGTGAGTACATGCGTCGGATCAGGCATGTATTTCCTCAATAGAGATACGTGGAACACATCGTGAACTTTGGAGAGACTTGGCGGCATTGCCAATCGGTAAGCTACAACCCCAATTCGTTCTAGAATTTTGAAAGGTCCGATGTACCTGGGACTCAATTTACCTTTCTTACCAAAACGTATGACTCCCTTCCACGAAGATACCTTCAGAAAAACATGATCACCGACTTGAAATTCCAAATCCTTCCTTCGATTATCGGCATAGCTCTTCTGCCTACTTTGAGCTGCTCTAATGTGATTTTGGATTACTTTCACCTTTTCCACCGTTTCCTCCACCAGTTCTGGGCCTACAAGTTTTCTTTCACCAACGTCATCCCAACAGGTTGGTGTACGACATCTCTTTTCGTATAACGCTTCATATGGTGCCATCTGAATACTCGAATGGAAGCTATTGTTATAGGAAAATTCTACCAAAGGTAAATATTGATCCCACATACCCTGAAAGTCAAGTGAGCAAGATCTCAACATGTCTTCTAAGGTTTGAATAGTCCGTTCTGATTGTCCGTCTATCTGAGGGTGGTAAGCAGTGCTCAAATGAAGTTCAGTATCCAGGGATTTCTGAAGACTTTTCTAGAATCTTGAAGTAAAACGGGGATCACGATCAGAAACAATCGATAGGGGTACTCCATGAAGTATCACAACTTCATTAATATATAGTCTTGCTAGACATTCCAGGGGTAGATCTTCTCTTATAGCAAGAAAATGTGCTGTCTTGGTAAGACGATCAACAATAACCCATATTGCATCGTTTCTTCTAGGAGTCTTTGGTAGCCCCATGACAAAGTCCATCGTAACATTGTCCCATTTCCACTCCGGTATGGGAAGAGGTTGCATGACTCCTCCAGGCTGTAGCCTTCCAGCTTTCACTTGTTGACAAACCATACATCTTGAAACAAAATCAGCAATCTCCCTCTTCATGTTGTCCCACCAAAAATGTTCCTTCAAATCTCTATACATTTTGGTGCTCTCGGGGTGTATAGAGAAATTGGAACTATGAGCATCATCCAGAAATTCCCTTTTTAGATCAGGTATATTGGGAACACAAAGTCTCTTCCAGAATTTCAAAATTCTATCTTCATACACAAAGTCTCTCAATCTCCCATCATTCACAGCTTTAATCTTCTTTTGGAATTCTTCATCATCGGTCTGAGAACTCTTAATCCTTTCTAGTAAAGATGGTTTGGCAACCATTTGAAAAAGCATTGATGTTTCACCTTCCCTGGTTATTCCCATGTCCATCTTCACTAGATCCATGAAAATTGGATCCCTTTCAATTCTCATATTGTTCAAAACTCCATGGTCTTTTCTACTCAAAGCATCTGCCACCTTGTTTGCCTTCCCTGGGTGGTAGTGTATCGTACAATCATAATCCTTTAGTAATTCAAGCCATCTCCTTTGCCTCATGTTGAGTTCTTTTTGTGATAAAATATACTTCAAACTCTTGTGATCAGTATAAATCTCACATTTTTCACCATAGAGGTAGTGCCTCCATATCTTCAAAGCAAAGATCACTGCTGCTAACTTGAGATCATGAGTAGGATAGTTTTGTTCATGAATTTTCAACTGTCGTGATTCATAGGCAATAACTCTATCATTCTGCATAAGGACACAGCCAAGTCCTTTCTTCGATGCATCACTATAAATAACGAACCCATCATTCCCCGATGGTAGAGTCAATATAGGAGAATTGACTAATCTTCTATTCAGTTCTTCGAAACATTCTTCACACTCTTTTGTCCAAACAAATTTAACCCCTTTACGTGTGAGCTTCGTTAATGGGTTAGCCAATCGGGCAAAATTATGGACCAAACGTCGATAATAACCTGCCAAACCAATAAAACTACGTACCTCAGTTATACTCGTAGGTGCTGGCCATTCTTGTATTGCCATGGTCTTAGAAGGATCAACAGAGATTCCATCTTTAGAGACAATATGGCCAAGAAAAGAAATCTCCTGAAGCCAGAATTCACACTTGCTAAACTTCCCATATAATTCATGCCTCTTCAGAGTCTTCAAGATAATGCGCAAGTGATTTTCTTGATCTTCGTAGGTTTTGGAGTATACCAATATATCATCAATAAATACCACCACAAATTCATCGAGATACTCTTTGAAAACTCTATTCATTAGATCCATGAATACAGAGGGTGCGTTAGTCAATCCAAACGGCATTATAGTAAACTCGTAATGCCCGTACCTGGTTCGAAATGCTGTTTTCGGAATGTCTTCCTTCTTCACACACAACTGATGGTATCCAGATTGAAGTTCAATCTTTGAAAAGTATTGAGCTCCATGCAGTTGGTCAAATAAATCATCAATACGAGGTAGGGGATACTTGTTCCTTATCGTTATAGCATTGATCTCCCTGTAGTCGATACATAACCTCATAGATCCATCTTTCTTTTTAACAAAAAGAACAGGGGCTCCCCATGGAGAAACACTAGGGAGAATAAATCCCTTATTACTCAATTCTTCTAGTTGTTTCTTTAGTTCGACTAACTCTACAGTGGCCATTCTATAAGGGGTCTTCGATATAGGCCTTGATCCAGGAATCAAATCAATAGAAAACTCAACTTCTCGTTCTGGAGGATGTCCAGGTAAATCTTCCGGAAATACATCTACAAATTCTTTCACAACAGGTACATCCTCTATTTGAACATTCCTTTCCTCACCGACAGTTATTTCATTCTCTTCCTCCATAATAATTGAATTAACTTGAGCTATTGGGGGTGGATCTAAATAAGAATTAGGTGGTGACGATTCTGCTCTAAAAATAAGGTGCTCCTTATCATTATCATCAAGAATCGTAACCTCTTTCTTCTTACAATAAATCTTCGCATCATAGTCTGAATGCCAGTCCATACCTAGGATTATATCAAACTCAATCATAGGTATGACGATGAAATCAGCAGATAATGAAAATTTATGTGCTCTAATGGGGACTGATTCACAAAACTTTGTTGCAACGATACTTCCCTTAGGAGTTTTAACTGACAACTCCCTTATTAAATCAAATTGGAAATATCTAATTTTCATAGCAAACTGGGAAGATATGAAACAATGCGATGATCCAGAATCAAATAATGCATTTGCTAAACTTGAGGAAACCATTAAATTACCTGCCACCACGTCTTTCGGAGCTTCTACCTCAGCAGTAGTGATAGCATAAGCCTGGCCTTGATCCCTTGGCCTTTTCTGAGGTAAGTTCTCCTGACGCTTAGGACATGCATTTGCATAATGCCCCATCTCCCTGCAATTGTAGCACTGAACGTTGGTAGCTTCCTTCTTCCCCTTGCAATCATGAGCTTTGTGGCCTTTTTCACCACACTTGTAACAGACTCCCATTCCCTTCAAGCAAGTACCAGGATGTTTCTTCCCGCATTTACCACAAGATGGATATTCAACCTTTCCCTTCTTCCCCTTATTTCCATTCCCAGATTGATCAACAGGTCTCTTCTTCTCTTTCTTTGCTTTAAAGTCATAAGACTTAGAGAATTCCTTTTCGGTCTTGATAGAACATAAGACAATGTCTTCGTACGATGAAAAGGATTGTGAGACTAACGCTCGACGGAGAAATGGTTTTAACCCATCAAAGAAACGATCAATCTTACTTCTTGGGTTATGAATATAATCACCAGCGTACGTCGCTAACCTTGTAAAGTTAGCCTCATACTTTGTGACATTCTCATCCTCCTTTTGTCTCAGACTCAGAAATTGCCTTTCCATATCTGCTCGATGGTCGCGAGGGAAGTATTTTTCTAAAAACAGCTCTTTGAACTCCCTCCATTCCATATTTGATACTTCATCATCTTCCTTTGTATTTTGAATCAATGACCACCATTGATCAGCATCTCTAGTGAGGCGGTAAACTGCCATAATAACTTTTTCCCTTTCACTGCTCCCCAAATCCTGAAATATTTTCTCTAGGGAAAATATCCATTGCTCAGCTACTAAGGGATTTGTATTCCCATTGAACATTGGTGGTTTTTGCCTCATGAATCGATCTAACATTGATCCTCCTTGCTGAGGATCAGGGTGCTCCATACGGGTAAGGTTATTATTCATAACCTGAGTAAGTTGTCCCAGTATGGTGATTAGCTGATCAGCACCAGTTGCATCACCAACCCCACTATAATTATCTTGAGCAGGAGGGAAATCCCTACATGGAGTGCGTGCATTGATACGGTTTCCATTTCTTCCACTAGGTGCCATTTATAAACAATGGCATAAACTAGATCAGTTTATTAATCAAAATACATAATCCCATACTTATAAAACACTTAACATAAATTGAACTATTTATGGATATAATCCATAATCGTAAGAATGTTTTCTTGGAGGAAGTATATACTCATAATCCCTTCAAAATGATTTGTAAAGAAAATGAGAGTTATCCTAAGCATATCCCCCGGGAGTGTCGTAACCAAGAGTGCAGTAAGGCCCGTTGTCGTGCACCAGTTCCCGTTCAAGTCTAGCTCAAAGCGGTGTTTTCGGGTTTTACCCCTAGGTACATCTGTGCCAGAGCCGCCTCTACCTGCTCGTATCTAGACAGAGATGTATTTCTTGGAAGACTCACAAAATCTCTACAATACCAAAATTCTAGGAAGTTATTCTATACTAATCCTCAAAGTTCATCTTAGGTCTACGTGCTCTAATCAGAGTTTATCTAAATCTAGCTTCCAAGGTTTGTACTAAACTTCCTCTGATACCAACTGTAACGCCCCGACCCCAGTTACCCAGAGTCGGTGCATTATTACATAACATTGGCATGATCACAAGAAAGATCAAATCTCGAAAGACCGATTGGATTAATAGCCTTGGAAACACTAGATATATTCATAAGTTTTAAATTACATCATAAAATGAAAAACTACTACAACAACATAATGTTTCCACAATCCACACTATTAACCCCTCATAAAAATCCATGCAGGTCATTCATAACTTACTTCTTCACATCCTGGGAAAAATAAAACATAGAAAAGGGGTGAGCTCAAATGCCCAGTAAGGATAACAATATAGAGGAAACTTTCATAAATAAGAATAAACATTTAAGGCAATGTATAGATAAAACAAAAGCCTTTTAAATATGAACTTTCAACATGGTATGGCATAAATAAAATGAAATAATTCCATTTACTTATTCACATGGATATTCTACTAATCTAATAATCACATGCAAAAATCAATAACCACTTTCATAATGTTGGAATGCATAATGCCAGACTATCATAACCACATAGCCAAGGCCTCGTGCCAATACTACAAATAAGATTTTATCAAGGCCTTGTGCCAGGACACTAGTTTGTCTCATGAGACCTACCGATGCATCGAGGAGCTATAGCGGGCTCCACCCGTCACATATTAAGTCCAATGCATTCCCATATGAAAAGGTTTAAACATAACATAAACATTTATATTAAAACTAGCATATGAAATGTCAATACTTTCACCATAAACTATGAATGGTATAAAAATAGCACATCCACAGTCAAACATATCACAAAACCTTCAAAACAATATAGAAGTTTTGTATCATAATAAATCAACTTCAAATAATCTTAAAATCAATCAAAGGATGTTGACATAGATGAAATCAAAATTCTTTTTAAATAAATATCTCCTTTTATTTTGAAATCATTTAAGATCCATATAAAATAAAACATTTTCTTTTAAAATATTCTTATAAGCTTGTAAGGGAAGCTTTGATGATTTTATAACGGCGGAAAATAGCCGCACCCGCCGTATATGTTAAAAAAACATTCTTACCTTAATTCTGTCGAAAAGGTTAAAAAGGACCTTGTTTTGAAAACGACCGAAAGATGCCTTTATAAACCACTTATAAAAGTCAAAAAGGGTATAAATGACTTTAACTCATATTCTAGTAAATAGTAAAAATGTTTTGAAATGCATTTTTAAGAAACATGGATGTGGATGATAAAGAGATCCCAGTAGATTATTACGTATAAACAACCTTGGATAATGAAGAGGTTGTAAAGTAAACCCTTACCTTGTACTTTTCCTTATTTGGGGTAGGTTAACCTCCTGTATAATGGTGAAATAGTTGTTATTAAATTATACAAGAATCATATATAATAATATGATATCATGTATGATATTTTAACATTGATTTGTTAATAATATCTTAGAATTATCGTCGTTTCGGGAGTTAACTTACTCATTTGCTTTTATAAGTTTTGTTACATAATCCATGGTTGTTGTATCTTATTCATATCCAGAATTATATCTAGTCCTTAAAAATCATTTTTAAATCATCAAATGATAATTATACTTGAATGGATACGATGGAGAATGAATCTCATCACGTTCGTGGAGACGGTAGTCCGTAAGTACGCATGAGCGACAATATCATTCTTTTGATATTAAAATAATATATAAATAGATGTTATATCATATATACAGAATCATTAACATGTTATATTTATTATTTACATGAGTTACACATCATTATTATACCCATCCAAATAATATTATATTGAATAACAATTACACCACGACGTGGAGACGGTAGTCCGTACGTACGCACGTATGGTGACATGTTATTCAAAGGGTGGATAGAATAATTAATATGGTTGTACCATATTTATAATAACATCACAGTATATGTGAGATACTGGAGTTATTATTTTATAATGGTAAGAACAAAGGAAGAAGAAGTGGAAGAAGAAATGAACTTGGAGAAGGGTGGTGAAATCATTACCTCTTCTTCGGGTTCTTCCTTTTGATTTGATCAAAAGGGCTCCTTAGGTTGGCTTTCTGATCCAAATAAGGCCTCTAGGTTGTAGTGAGGGATGGTGGGAGAGTATTTGGACAGATTTTGGCCGAACCAAAAGGCTTTTAAGGTGTGAAGAAATGAGAAGGAGGAGTGCCCTTTTATAAGAGGGGTGAGGGGCACCTTTCGAAAAGCTAGAAATATTAATTTATAATAAATTCATATTCGGTTTCTAATGGCTCCAAAGCATATTATTCAAAGTTTAAGGTGGGGATAGGTCTAAAACCACTCAACCAATAGAATTTAGACAGGTTTGGGTACTTATATTAACCTTATCTTTAAGTATTAACTCTAAGTTAATTAGTTTCACTTTTACAATGTCTCTTTGTATTTTTATATAATATGGTTAATAAACATACTATATACATCCAAGAGACCCCCAAGTGGTACATTAATGATGAACCTATCATGATATAAGTCTCTTGGCAGAACCTTATATTTTTAGGAATTTAATATCAATTAATAATATAATATTTGTTTTAAGAACTCTTTTATGTCAATTTTGACACTATTCAATAGTTGATTTTTGTGAAACTCATAACAGATTGATTACTTCGAAAAAAGTCAATTACATCAATCCTATTATATCATATTATCCTATAAAATTAGTTTAATTCATTAAAAGGTTCATATTATATTTATTTGGGTATTTATAATATCAATTATTTTAGTTTTTCACTATTATAGTAATTACTGCATCATTATTGTGTCATAAATAAATTAAATTATTTAATGTCTAAAAATTATAAATAAAATATAATTATGTAGGAAATTATTTTATCTTTCTAATTAATAATTATAATCTAAAATCCAACATATATAACCCTATGTAACAATTGTTTTTCTAAAAGATATATTCTTGTGTCATTTTTGTATTCATTTTAACTTAATTAAAATAAAGTGTCATTATCACTTACAAGTGGATCCATGGGGTCCCAAAATAGACCCAAAGATTCCCATGGTCGACAATGTATCAACCAATAGGGTTAAGACACGTTTTAGGGTAATTTAGTATTATTATAATATTATTTTTTAACCCTTATTTACCGGATTTACCCTTAACCATGGTAAATAAAATATTTACCGCAGTAATTATTCAAAATGTCTAAAAATAAAAGTTACCTATTTACACAATTTGAAAATCCTGATTCCCAATATGGAATCCATTTTCCTAAATTCAAAACACAGAAGTGGCAGAAATTAATTTAAAATTAATTCCCGCTGTCAAAACAAAAAGCGTGTTTTTAAGAGATAATAACTATCAAAAGATTGACACTCGTTTATGTTCGGTTTAATTGTAAAATTATGTCCAATGACCAAAATTATATTAAATGGTAAAAATATATTCTAAATATACTTTAAAACCACTCAAATTCATAATTTATCTCTATTAATTATTTTCATTAAAAAAGTTATTTTTAATTAAAACTTAGTAATTTTCACTATTCATCAAAATATGAAAGTTATCCGAAATGTACCAAAATTTCACCTTAGGCTAAATTCGATATTCCGAATCCAAAAATGAAGTCCATTTTCAAATATAAAATATATATAATTTCAAAAAGTAGGTATTACCATTCATAATAGCTAGTTTGATTAGTTATGGTGTGTTAGAACTCGGTGTTGCGTACAACACACGCTATCACATTATTCAAAGAGAAGCGTACCGTAGAAGCTTGGGGTGTTACATATCCTTAATCAAAGGATATCTTCTTTATAAGGGATTTCATCTCAATTTACTTTCCATTGAGACTTCATTGTTGATATGCACCAATTCCCCTTGATATGGTGTATATACTTTCCTTTGGAACAGTATATCATTAATAGCTATATTCACATGATATTATAACGTGTTTGTTAAATGTTATTCCTCAATTATTTTTATTGAAGCATCTCCTATTTTTATGAAATCGTTAACTAAATTATCATCTTAATGATTTAATCTTCTAAATCATTCTTATTAATTTCCATGTTTCAAAATAGTTTAAACGATTTATTTAAATGGACATTAATGTTTTAAAATATTATTTCCTTTAAAATATTAAAAGTGGTATGGGACACATTGATTCAAAAGTCTCTTTTTTAAATGTTTTAAATGGATTTGAAAATGGTTTGATAAAGAATTGATTATGTCAATATTTTGAAATGATATATTATGATTGCAATGTGGAAATTTTACCTTTCATTTATGATTGTTTTATGTGTTATGAAAATGTTATTTTAATTGGTCATTGTTACGTATATGGGTGGTTCCATGATAAACCAAGTGTAGGTGAGCCCGAGATAGCTCTACAATGAATTGGTTAACATGAAGGACTTAAACGCTACGGTTTCTCTGAAGAGATGTAGGGAATATACTGTGATGGGTATTCCATATGTAACCATGAGGGTTACTCCCTACGTAAGAATGTTATGAATACCTCCAGTTACGTTTATGTATTATGATTTCTCTTATTTATTCCTAAATATTATGATTTCATGAGGTATGTGTATGTGATTATGTTTTATGAGTAATGTATGATTTCATTGATTCTTATATATACATGGACTAATGTTTTCTTTCCGTATTTTTATATCCCTTACTGAGTTTTTTATGCTCATCCCATGTTATTGAAATGTTTTCCAGATTACATAAAGTGGAATAGGGTCAGGGATGGGATCAAAGAAATGTCATGCTGTCTAAAACATGGAACTATCCATGACACTTTTGTTCAACAGTTTTTATTTTGTGAAAAAATGAAAACTGATTAGATGTGTATACTTTGTAATCATTGAGGTGTAATAGTTATGTCATAATTCACTAAAACTATAAACCTAAAAATATCATCAATGTGAATTATTAATTGAATTCAAGATTGTGTAATGTTTTAAGGTCTGGGCCTTATAGTTGGTATCAAAGGTCGGTTTAGATAAATTTAGAGGTTAGGTTTTCCTTTAAGCATAAATGTCATTACCCTAATTGTTAGGACTTCAGAATGAGTCATAGTTTTTTAGATTAAGTGAATGTGTTTAAGATAACATGAATAATTATATCTTAGTATTATACTATTATTTTACTGATATTCACACACTGACCTTTTTGGATTTAGTAAATGGTCGGATCTAGCAGGGACCAAGGTAATAGTGGATGTGAAGAAAACTATGATGGTTTACTGAATGAGAAATTGAATGATATGGGAGCTGCAATGACAACTCTGGTGTTTCTTCACAACCATCTATCTAGAGTCATGATTTACCACCAGAACCATAGTGACTTTTATAAGGAATCATATATGTGAGAAACAAATCCCTACAAATGTTCAGGTAATAATCATAATGGTATGTGTGTTCAAAAACCTATGTGTAAATGATGTGGAAATAAACACCTAGAAAAATGTTTCAAATCGACAAAAAGATGCTATAGATGTGGAAATGAAGGTCATAGAGAAAGAACCATCCATGGAAAAAAGAAGCATCTAGTTGACTCTAAGAAAGGGATGGATGTCCTTTCTGAGGGACCAATTGAATGTTTTAAATGTGGTGTGTATTGTCATTATTCCAACACATGTCCTTCGAAGAAGTTTCAGGAATGGGATCTCTAGGATTGTACACATATTTTTTCCAATACCTAACACCATTCAGATTGAGGATGATGAAACTGACAATGACCAGTTAAAGGTATGGATTATCTCTTAACATATGTTTTCCTATTATTGAAATCGAAGGATATGATTTATTATTTTATTTGTAGGAGAGAGGTATTTCAGAATAATATAGAAAGGAATGGTTAATGGAACATTAAGAATGATGAATGAGTAAGAAGTCAACATATAAGTGATTCAAGAGTTATGGTAGATATTAGGATTGTGAAATTCTCAAAAGTATTAAGGCTATTTTATGATGGGATTACATTAGAATACTTTTTGTAGTATGTGTAACCCTATTGATTGATATAAGAAAATTTTATTCAAGGAATAATTATCATTTATTTTGTGGGTATAGTTATAAAGAACAATTTGTGCTAATATGATCCTATAATTTGAGGCAATTACTGGTTAATAGATTTTGGGATGCAAAACGAAAGATATTAGATAACCTTAGTGGTTAAAATATGTTATGGTTATTTTTTATGAATTTATCTCTTCTTGGGAATGTTATAAAATTATGTAGTTTTTGAAAAGGGACAACACACAAACCGTTTGACAACTCGTCAAGTAGGACGAAGTTGCGGGAATCGAACCCACAACCAACGTGTGACTGGTATTTATCGCCTACCACTAGACTATGTAATGTCCCTGGTTAGTATGACAAATTCTTTAAAGTTCGATGATCTTATGAATCCGGAATAAGTTTATTTTGGGTTATCTATGGAAATTATTAACCTATAATATAGAACATGTGATTAGGTTAATTAGTTTCCGATATGATACTTTAAGAGTAACTGATGTTATTTGGAGATAAATGTTAAGATTGACCTTGGATGATTATGTGATTAAATCTTTCAGATATTTGGGTTTCAATCATAGTTTGGATTACATTGAAGAATTTTGTGGATAACTATTTATTTAATGGTATTTCTTGAACATTGGGTTCTTTTTGGTGAATTTTGGAGATTAAGAGTAGTATTTGTTTTATAAATGATTACCCTTTTGGGGATTATCTGATATTTTACTAACAATTTTGGTTTTGGTTAAGGTCTAAAGACATGGGAAATATATAGTTCATATTTTTCGGATTAGTTGATTCTCAATAAGTTGATTAGAGCACTCTTAATGTGAACAAGTAATCCTAAATACTCATCCTTTACAATAAATATGAGTTTATGTAAGAAATATTGTAAGAGATAAAAGTCTACATGACAAGTAAGTATGTTTCTTTATGATTTATTTAAGCACATAAATAAATTTATCAATGAAAATTAACATAAAACAGAAATGTTGTCTGTTAACTTCTCCTACTAGGGAATCTAATACCGTTTAACCCTTCACATGTTTGTGATTATCTGGTGGTTAACTTTCTCTTAGACATATATTCAATCACTCTCCATAAAAAAATGACCCTTTTTTCTCTTCTGTATCCATGTTTTCATGGAATACTAGTATCTATTATATTGGGTGACCATTTTACCTTTCTTTCATTCTTTTAATGTGATAGTTTAATTTAATACTTTTCGTATATAGGGCTTTAAATGAGGTTTCTGAGCCCAATTTTAAAATTTCTGAGACGGAATTCCCAAAAGTGGGGAAGGATGTAACATCCCAAGTAAATAAATAATATGATATTTTCATATTTATTAATATTTTTGAATAAAATGATAGTATTACTTTAAAAGAAATTTTATGTTTGATGGCGTACCCAATATGCAACAATGAGTTTCTTTGATATCATAAGTTTCAAACTAATATTATAATATTATTTTTTTAAATGGAAGTTAACACCTAACCGTTGTAATGGCAGGAGTGAACATAACTAACTACAAAATGATTATATATGTTAGTTAAATATTTTAACAATTACCCAATAAATGATATAGGATTAAAATATTAATGAATCCAATTTTAAGCATAAATATTATAATATTCTTTAAATGGTCGATTAACAAAATTTTGATAGAGAACCATTTTTAAATCTACTTTTGGTAAATTTTATATGTTATATTTGACAAAATAAAATCAATCTTTATAATTGCGACATCAAAATGTACATTGTGATTTTTTTTTATTTTCTAATAAAGTTCATTTTAATGAATAGTGAAAATGCTCTATTTTAATTCTAAACCTCCTTTTAATCAAATTTATTTATATGGTTAAAATATTGTTTTAATTGGGTTTAAATTTTAGTTAAAATATATTTTTACCATTTAATCCAATTGTGGTCATTAGAATTAATTTCACATTGAAATTGGACATAAAAAGTGTCAATCGTTTGATATATATTGTTTCTTAAAAACACGATGTTTTGTTATGACAATGAAAATTAAATATAATATTAATTAATTCAACTTATATGTTTTGAATTTGTTAAAATGCACATAATTTTTGAATTTGAAATATCAAATTTACTTTGGATAAATTTTTTGTATTTTTCAGACAAATGTTCATGAACAATGAAAAATACTGCATTTTACTTCAAAAATCCTGTTTCATATAAATTATTTATATAGTTATATTGTCTTTTGATTGGTTTTACAGTGTAATTGAATTATATTTGTATCACTTAATAAAATTTTATTCATTGGAAGTATTTTCACTTTTCAATTGCATGTAAAAACAAGTCAAACTTTTGATAAATTTTACTTCTTATAAACACATCTTTGGTTGTGACAACGGAAATTATATTTTAAATTAATTACTGAAATTTCTATGTCTAGAATTTGGTAAAATGGATTCCATATTCGGAATCATATGGTCCAATTTTTTTAATTAAGACTCCTTTGTTTTTTGGACATTCTTAATAGTAATGACGGTAATTATCTTTATTTATCGTGATTAATTAGTATTCGAGTAGTTAAGGGTAATCTAATAATATCATAATAATATAAAAGGACCCCAACATGTGTCCAAATCATCTTTTTGAGTCATTTATGACCATGGGATGCTTTTTATCATACATTAGGTCCCATTGAGTCACATGGTTGTGATAGTGACATTTATGACATTATTTTTATAAATAAGAGAAATATAACAAACGTTTGTATATCCTAAGTAAATGAATTATAATTTTGTTCTGATAAATTATCTCTTAATCTATAAATATTCATTGGATATAAAAAAATATTTCCTACATCATGGTATTTTTTTTATTTTTAGACCTTAAATAAATAAATTTATTATTAACACCATGATGATGTAGTGATTGCCTCATTAATGAACCATTTAAATAATATGAAAATATAAGGTAAAAAGACTTACTCTTTTATAAAAACCTATTGTATGGGTGGATTTATAACCCTTATCACATTATCGTCGAAATATATCATTGTGGGACCTTTAAAATCCAAAAAAAAATTTATAATAAAATAACATTTCAAGACTTTTCAAAAGTGACCTTCCTCACTTTAATAAAAGGCCCCCACCTCTACCCCCTTACCCACACATATCAATCCCTTAGCTCTTCCAAAATCTAATCATATTATCTCTCCACATACCTCTATTACACCTATAATCCTCAATTTGGGCATAAGCCTTTCCAAGGAAGCCTTTGGGTGAAATCAAAAAGATTTACCCAATTTAGAGGTAATGTCATCTCTCGAGTTTCAATATTTTATATTCCTTCATAACTCACCACTATATTGATATTATTTGATCCCGTAATGAAATCATTTTTGTCAATATACAAGTATGTAATTATGATAAGGATTCTACCTACACTTAAACACACCTCCGTCTAATGGTTAAAGAACATACTGTTTATGTGGGTGGTGAAATACAGCCTCACGAAATGATGATTGGTCAATATTATTTTAACACCATTCATGGTGGACATTATAATGGAAATATATTAATATATGATATATATTATATTTATTCCCTCTCTATTAATTTATATTTTATATTTAAAACATATCATTATTCTTTACAGGTTGTGCAAATGCGATAATTTCATCTGATGAAGTGTGGACTACCACACCTCAAGTGATGTCAATCGTTCATGCCAAACATGGAATTTATAAATAATTTAATTAAGGAACTTATGTTACCTATATAACATATATATTATACTGTAATTATAATATATCTATGTCTCATTTAGTTTTAAAGTCCATTGATATGACAAAAAATGAATGTAGCGTTTATGCGTACGTACGACCTACCATCTCCATGAACAGTACATTTCATTTCTTATCTCCAAACATTTTGGAATATTATTAAATTAATATATAAAGAATATATATGATATTTAAATCATTAACACCATTCCTTGGATTATATACTTATAACTAAATGGACAATTCATTTCAAACAAGTTCACTTTTGACTCATGTACTGAACATTGTCAAAATGTATGATATGAACTCACATAATTAACTAATTATTATAACATGATAATATGTAATATGAATTGAATATTAAAAATTAAAGGAATTCATTAAAAATTATAAATTGACCAAGTTTTATTATTCATGAAAATAAATAAACGAACAAGACATGTCGGACTTGAGGTAAGGGGATTTCTTATCTCACATTTAATTTCTTGATATTTTCATTGTTCGCCAATTTTTTATTGCATGTGGTGTATTGTGTACTTCCATTTGATATATATTATAATGTTTCTATTTTTATTAATGGTACTAGGTTATTAATTTGGATCATATTATCTTTTGTTCATATGACTCGATTTATTACAACGAGGTAAGGGGTTTTATCTCACTATTTAACCCCATGAGATTCATGATATATTTTCACTTTACCCTTTGAGTGCTATATTTACTGTCCATTATTCTACTCTTTGAGTAATATAATTTCAGTCATAGGTTTTTAAATCAACATTGTATAGTCCTTCTTTCATGGGGTGTACATTTTGAATGTTACCCAAATCAGTACGGGAACCTTTCACCCTCATCTTTTTAATAGACTTTTTTGTTATGTATTTTGAATCACATCTTCTTATGTTGGGATTTGTTCTTATATATCATTATTGATGTATATTTTATTTACAAGTGATGAGATAAAAGTTTCTCGCTCATAAAATCATTTTATGAATTTTAAAGTGACGTCGTTAGGCTGTCGGATATTTGAGGGAACTTCTTAACCCAATTTCAATTATTTGGGTTAAAATTGTACTTTGTGAATATGTCATCCTAAGAATATGTGTGAATTTCCTATGATTGTTTCACAATTAATATCCAATTATATTGGGTGTACTCTTATTTTTCACACATAATTATGTAATTGATTTATCCTAAATCAAACGGAAGCGTCTTTATTAGGGATTTCGTCCCAATTTATATTCCATTGAGACTTAATTGTTTATATGCGCCAATTCACTTTGATATGGTGTATATACATTCATTTTTCATATTATATCATGAATAAATTTATTCTCATGATATTATAATGTTTTGATTTAATTATATTCATCAATTATTTGTATAGAATCATCTCCTATTTGTTAAGGACTCCTTAACTAAATTATCATCTTAATGATTTAATTTTATAAATAATTGTTATTAATGTCCATGCATGATAATGGTTTTAAGGGTTTATTTATATGGACATTACTATTTTAAAATATTAATTCCATTAAATCATCAAAGTGGTATGGGACAATTTTATTCAAAAATATCTTTATTAAATTTTTTAAATTGTTTTCAAAATGGTTTTATAAAGCATTGATTATGACAATATATTGAAATGACATATAGTTATTGCAATGTGGAAATGTTATATTTAATTTATTGTTGTTTTATTTGTTATTGATTTGTTATGGTTATTAGGCATTATTATGTAAATGGTTGGTTCCGTGATAAACCTAGGGCGGGTGATCCTGAGATAGCTCTCCAATGCATTGGGTAACGCGAAGGAGTTAAACGTTAAGGTTTCTCTGATGTAATTTAGGGAATATACTATGATGGTTATTCCAAACATAACCATGAGGGTTACTCCCTACGTAAGAATGTTATGAATGCCTCAAGTTACCTTTATGTCTCATGACATCTATGAGTTATTCATAAATCTTATGATTTCATGAGGTATGTTAAAGTGCATATGTTTTATGATTAAAGTATGATTTCATTGATTCTTATGTATACATGGACTAATGTTTTATTTTTTTATTTTTATATACCTTATTGAGTATTTAATGCTCATCCCATGTTTTTGAAATATTTTTCATAGGATATAATGTGGAATAGGGTCAAGGATGGGATCAAGGAAATGTCATGCTATCTAAAACAAGGAACTATACATGACTATTTTGTTCAAGATTTTTTATTTTGTGAAAAAATGGAAACTGATTAGATGTGTATACTTTTGTAATCATTGAGGTGTAATAGTTATGTCCAAATTATCTAAAACTCTAAACCTGAAAATATCCTCAATGTGAATTATTCATTTAATTCATGATTATGTAATGTTTTATTGTCGGGGCCTTATATGCTTCCACTATGAATCTCTAAGGATCATGATGTGTTCCATGTATCACTCCTAAGGATGTACAGTGATGATCCATCACATATACTGAACTAAAAACTAATAAAATTGAAGAATTATTTTCTTGTTAGGAATAAAGGATATAGACTATGGATCATACAGATAATGTTCTCAAAAATAAGAAAACACCCATAGTCATTGGTCCTTTTCTGGAAGTACTAATAATTTTCAAAATATATGTGGAGTCTTTTGGATATTATGAGGAAAAGTTTCCCTCAATTTACAATATTTGGGTACTGAATTTTTTTGGGTGAAATTATTATTTTGAGAGGCAGAATGTTGCACCCTGATTTTTTATAAAATAATTTTCATGATTAAATTAAATTTAACTAATGACATGAATTACATGGAATACCAATTTTAACTTGATTATTTTAAACACCATGTAATTCTTTTTCTACACGAAACAATATTTATATTTTGTTACATGCAACACTGACTTTTAACAAAAACTTCATATATTATTAATTTATAAAAATAAGATTGTTATAATTGTGAGAGTAAACATAATTATATAAATGGTAGTAAATACTTTGAAAGTATTAAGTATATTGGTTTTATATAATGAAACCGTATTAATAATTAAATATATAATATTTGGTAATGAATTAATATGTTTCAAAAAAAAATATTTTCTAAAAAATGTCATTAAGAATTCTGTAAACAATAATAAAAAATATTTTATAAAATTTTATAAAATTATTTTTATTAAATAAGAAAAATTAATCACCATGTAATATTTATCTTAGGGTGACATTTTTTTCTGAGAAGTTTTATTTTTTGAAAAATAGTGAAAAATAATGAATTTTAATATAAAACTATCCTTTAATTTAATTTATTTAAAAAGATTAATTATATTTCGATATATATTCATTGTAGAATTTATTTATTTTAATTTCTTTGAACCTATTTTTTGAATCTAGAGTCTATTTCATATTAAGTTTGATATAAATTTTTTTAATCTTTGGTTGTTTTTCTCTATATAAAATGCTTGATAATCATTTCACTGGGATTAATGTTAAATTAATTGTTTCAAGTAATTTAAATATAGTTGAAAAACTATATTTAATATTTAAAATCAGAATAATTTATAATTTATAATAACCTCAACATAATTTTTGAACAAAATAAATAGAAAATTCAGTAGATATTAATAATTGTGGTTATGTTATAAATGTGTTTCCTAGATAGTTAAACATGAATGATTATGTTTAAAATAAATAAAATATTATATTTATTTTTTTGTGATCTATTTTCTTACTTTGAAACGATATTTTCTAAATTATGGAAATTTATTCTCACTTTCCTTTCAATGTGACCAATATAATATTTTATGTATAGAAAAAGGAAAAAATGACACTTCTCTTACTTTTCTTTTATATAAAGCGCTGGGATAGGGAAAAAATATTGGTTAAATATAAATATTATTTTGAAATATATTTGAGTTGTTTCAATCATGGTTTTCATTTTATTTTTCCTTTATAAATTAATTACATTAATTGTTTCATTAACACCAACAATGTAATTATTTATTTAAGAATAAAAAAATCAATGATTCAAAAAATATAAATATGACTTAAATTTATTAAATTATCATATTCCATTATTTTTTATATTATAATATTATATTAAAAACATTCAACCTTAATTTTTTTAATTCCACAGACCTATATATATATTTTAATTGAAATTAAATATAAAATGTCAAAATCTACATTAATTATATTTTATAATAAATGAAATTTTATTGAAAGAATTAAAATTTTAAAAAATAAAATATTACAACAATGGATTTTTAAATATTAATAAATATTATACATGTTCAATTCATGAAAAAATTATTCTATTTTAATCAATAAAATTACCCCTAAATAGTAAAAACTTTGTTGGTCTAGTTAATGTTAAGCCAATGTTTTTCACATTATATGCACTTGTGTGAAGGTTAATATCCATAAAATAAAATATTTATCATTTATAGATTAGATATAATTATATAATAATTTTTTACCTATTATTTAAAAAGTATTAGTATAGTTTATTCCTAGTTTATAAATTTATAGTGGTTGGAAAATGAATTTATCTAGTGAAAAATAAAAAAAGTTAAAAATATGCATACTTAGAAGTTAAGGAATGAAATGTTTAAATCATGTGATTAATTGTGTGGTGGAGGTTTGGATCTACCATACTGTCCCTCAAAACTTTAAATTATTCTATTTTTATCCACATGAAGTAATATTAACCACCCTATATAGAATATTGTGAGTATTTTCCAAAATTCCTCCCACCCGGAACAATAAAAGCCACTCACCCTTTGGAATTATTCACACACATAAATCTATTTGTATTGACCAATATCTGAAAAAATCACTTCCTAAATACCATACTCTCATCATAGGATATTTATTTGGTACATATCACCAACCAATTAAGTCTTTAGTGATAACGTAATGAGGATACCTAAAGAAGAGGTAATGCTCGTCAAGGAGTGTTTTCTTTCCAAACGTTCCTCTACCGCCCTTAGATTATTATTATTCCATTATTTTATAATAAAAATTGTGACTTCAATATATGGATATTTTAAATTTTATGGGAAAAAACTAAAAATACATACACTTTAATCAAATGGGTTATAAAAGAATCATATGTGTGTATGGTGGAATACCGAATTATGAACCAATGCCGTTATTTTTTTCCATTACCACCAATCAAGGATATTCATAACAATATATTTATATTTTATATATGATCATATGATATTTATGATATTATTATGCTTCTAAAATTATTATAACACAAAAAAATTCATGTTTTTTGTTTTGTGGTAATGTGATAATCTCACTTGTGTGTACATAGACAACCACCTCGTGATGTGATGTGACTCATTGATATATTAAATAAAATATATTACATATTATTTTAGTAAAATTATGTGATATATATGAAATATTATTTACACAAGAAATAAATTATATATATATATATATCTTTTAATTTCCATTCATTCAGTATGACAGAAAGATGGAAATATCATTACTATGTATGTACGACCTACAATATCCTTGAATAGTGTATTTCATTTCCTATCAAAAATATTTTTGGATTAAAAAATATATATAATGAATTTAAATCAAATTAATATCATGTTCTAAATTCTATATATAATGAACCCATGATCTCTGAAATATGACCAAGAATAAGAAGTCAAAAATATATACAAAAAACAAAATAGTTATTACATTAAACATGTCTTTAGAATTGAATTGTTAATAAAAAGATAATAAAAGGACATAATAAAATAATATTTGGTATGATATATATGATTATGGTTATATCAAAAATATATAGTAAAATTTTATTTATTTTGAATAATTATGAACATGTACAAATGAATTCTAGACCTAAGGTAATTGATTTCTATCTCACTTTTTAATTTTATGAGACACAAGCTATATTGATTACGTATTTCTTTTATGAGATGCATATAACGACCTTGAATTTATTTTATTATTTTTATAATTAATATTATTTGTAGTTTTATATCCTTTTTGGGATATCTCTTTTATCAGAATTATAATTCAAAAAGTTACAAAATTGGTATGATATTTTTTTCTATTAATATTTCTTCTTTGAGACAAATGATATGTCAGGAACCGATAGTATTTAACAAGGAATTATATATATCCCATTTGAAATTTAATATAATGAAATTATTTATCTTTATGATGTTTTATTATAAGGTCATGACCCTAAACGTTACTTAATCATTACTTTTAGAAAAGAAATTACATTATTACACATTGAGAATATTTTTGGGTTTGGTGTTTTAAATAACTAGTATATCTTGCATTCATAACATTCCACATTCATACAAAGATTATAATACTAAATAAATATCCATTTATTCTAGAATATAAATCAATAAAACATAAAACATGATTTATTTGACAATAAATAATGTCAAATATCACGACTCCCTTATTTCTCTTACCCATCCTTATATCCTGCGGAAATCATTTTAAAAACATAGTATGAGTATGAAACTCAATAATGGATATAAATAAAGAAATTTTTAGTCATGTGATAACATATAATAAAATATAACCCATAATAATAAAAACTGATATATAGAGAAACATCACGTCGTTTCCTTGGGAGATATTTATTATATCACTCTTACAATCACCCTTATATATGGATTAACCAATTTGTAAAATTTATCCTCTGAAATAAGAAATGCATTGGAGTGCTATAATGAGGCTCACCCATCATAGCTTGAGTAATAATGGGCTGAACCGAAAATATATTGAGCTATAATGTGCTCAAACCAACATATTTGAGCTATAATGGGATCAAAACCTCATAAATAATGTACAAGAATATATCCTAGTAATAAATAATCTTGAAATCAAGAGAAAGAACTCGTTCAATATATATATATATATACAAAATCCTTTATAAATTTATTAAAGAGACTTTTAAAAGGATTTTAAAAGAAAACTCAATTAAAAATATAATCAGAGTGAGAATTAATAGAATGGAATGGAAATGTGTATAAATTAAAAATACAAATAATATAACATAATATAATCACAAATTCTTCACCTCAATAATCTTAACAAAACATAATGGATAAAGTAGAAGGTTAACCCAATTATTGGATATTGGGTTAAGAATTCTGTTACCTTGGGTTATTCATACATCAAATTTTGCTGAAACCACTTGTATAATGGTAAAAAGTGTATTATTAATATATTAATTTTAACACCCCAAGTTTCCACAATAAGCTTCTCTTTGAATAGTACAGTAGTGTGTGTTGTACGCAACTTCGAGTTCTAACACACACCACAACCAATCAAACTAGCTGTTATGAATAGTAATACCCACTTTTTAAAATTTTATACATCTTATCTTTCAAATTGGACTTCATTTATGGATTCTAAATATCGAAATTAGCTAATGGTGAATTTTTGGTATTTTTCTGAAAACATTCAATTTTTTGAAGAATAGTGAAAAAACACTGAGTTATAGTTTAAAACCGAATTTTATTCAATTAATTATTTATTTTATATAAATTTAATTATTATCAAAATCGATACATAATACATATATATGTTCAATGTAAATCAATATAGTTAGTTTAGAATTATTTTAGATATATAAAAATTTCTACGAAATTTTCACCGTCTTTTACCCATCTCCTATGAGATTTTGAAAATTCATAAAAAACATAATATTACCTCTTCTGTGATTGGAATTTAGAAAATCCGTGAGACAAGTTTAATATCATGGAGTAAAATCTGGTTCAATAAGAATAAAATATTTTTTCGTGAATAGTAACTTTGTAATTTTATTAACCACAGTTAAAAGTAAATAGGGTAATTAAGGGTAAAAATGATGTTAATATTACCCTAACACATGTCCTAATTATATTGGACATGTTTATCTCAACCATAACAAACCGTAGGAATAAAATATTATCTTTTAGTTCCACTTGGATTAGATTATGACATTTATTATTATTTAATTCAAAGAAGAGTTAAAAGAGTTAAAAACCAATTTTAATTACTAAAAACAACTTTAATATAGGGTTATACAAAAGATAAATTCAGTTGTAAATATTCATTAGAAATATAATGATATTTAATACATAATTTATTTTATTTATAATTTTTAGACATTAAATAATTTAATTTATTTATGAAACAATGGTGAAGCATTAATTACTTAATTAATGAAATATTAAAATAATTGATATTATAAATATCCATATTAATGTAATTTTAGGCTTTTTAGGAATTTCACTAATTTTATAGGTTAATATGACATGTTAGTATTGATTTCATTATTTTTTTTCGAAGTAATAATGATGATATGATTTTCAAAAAAATAAAATACCAAATAGTGTAAAAATTGACAAAAAGAGTTTTTTTTAAAAATATTATCTTATTAATTGATATTCTATTCCTAAAAATATATGGTTCGGCCAAAGGACCTATATAATTATAGTTGTATCATTAACGAGACACTTGGGGGTATCTTGGAGGTATATAGAAAGTTTATTAACTATATAATATAAAAATACAAAGAGACATGGTAAATGGACAACTATTTAACAAAGAGTTAAATATAAATGATAAGTTTATTTTAGTGACCCAAACCTGTATAAAATCTATTAGATGAAAGGATTTCGACCCATACCCACCTTAAAATTTAAATAATCCACTTTTTAGGCATTTAAAACCGAATATGAATTTGTTATAAAATAATATTTCTAGCTTTTCCTAAGATGCCCCTCACCCCTCTTATAAAAGGGCATCCACCCTCCCCCCATCTCTCAAATTCATACCTTCAAAGCCTTTTGGCTCGGCCAAACCCTGCCCAAATATTCTCTAAACTGCCCTCACTTCAACTTAGAGGCCTTCCTTTAGTCATAAAAACAACCAAAGGAGACCTTTTGATCAAATCGAAAAAAAGAACCCGAAGAAGAGGTAATGTTTTCTCCACCCTCTTTCAAGTTCCTTTCTTCTTAAACTTATTCATTCTTTGTTTTTTACATTGTAAAATAATAAATCCAGAGTATTCTTATATAATTTTAAGTTATAATAAATATGGTATAACCATATTCATTATTCTATCCATCCTTTGAATTACATCTCACCATACATGCGTACGTACGGTTTTCCATCTCCACATCATTGTGTAATTGTTATTCAATACATTATTATTTGAATGGGTATAGTAATGATGTGAAATTCATGTAAATAATAAATATAAAATGATAATGATTATTTATATATGATATAAAATCCAATTATATTTTATTTTAATATCAAATGAATGATATTGTTGCTCGTGTGTGCGTACGGACTACCGTCTCCTTGAACGCGATGAGAATCATTCAACATCGTATCCATTCAAGTATAATTATCATTTGATGATTAAAAATAATGTTAAATGACTTGATATCATTCTAAATATGAAGAAGATACAACCTATCCATAAAAAACACATCTTATGTAACAAAACATATAAAAGAAAACGAGTAAGTTAACACCCAAAATGATGATAATACTTTGATATTATTAACAAATCAATGTTAAAAGATCATATATGATATCATATTAACGTATATGATTCTTTTATAATTTAATAACAATTATTTCACTATTATACAGTAGGTTAACCTACCCTCAACCAAGGAAAAGTACAAGGTAAGGGTCTATTTCACAATCTCTTCATTATCTGAGGTTGTCTATACGTAATTATCTACTAGAACCTCTTGATCATCCACATCCATGTTTCTTAAAAATATATTTCAAAACATTCTTACTATTTTACATAATATGGGTTAATGTCATTTATACACTTGTTTGAATTTTTATAAAAATTTTATAAAGTAATCTTTCTGTCATTTTCCTAACAAGGTCCTTGTAACCTTTTCGAAAAAATTTAGATATGAATGTATTTTTTTAACTTATATGAATGGTGCGGATATTTTCTAAAGTTATAAACTTGTCGATGCTTCCCTTAAAATATTTTAAGGATATTTTCAAGACAAATGAATTATTTTATAATTTTGTGACTTTTAAATGATTTAAAAATTACAGATATTTCTCTCAAATAGTTTTGATCTCATCTATGTCAACATATTTTGATGGATTTAAAGATTATTTGAAGATGATTTATTATGATACAAAACATCCATATTGTATTGAAGGTTTTGTGATATGTTTGATTGTGGATGTTTTATTTTTATACAATTCATGGTTTATGGAGAAAGTGTTGACATTTATTATGATATTTTTAATACGAATATTTATGTTCTGTTTAAAACAATTCATATGAGGAATGCATTGGACTAAATATCTGATGGGTGGAGCCCTCTATAGCTTCTCGATGCATCGGTAGGTCTCATGAGACAAATTAGTGTCTTGGAACAAGGCCTTGGAAAATCTTTTTTGAGGTCTTGGAACAAGGTATTGATTATGTGGTTATGATAATCTCATATTATGAATTCCATCATTATGAAAGTGGTTATTGATACTTCATGTGATTATTTTACTAGTAGAATTTCTATTTGAATATGTAAATGGCATTATTTCATTTTATTTCTATCTTATTATGATGAAGTTCAAGTTTAAAAGGCTTTTTTGAGTTATACATTTCCTTAAATGTTTATGCTTATTTATTATGTTTTCTCAAAAATTTTATCCTTAATGGGCATTTGAGCTCACCCCTTTCAATGTTTTATTTTTCCCAGTAAGTGAAGAAGTATTTTATGAATGACCTGCATGGATAGTATAAGGGGATATGAGTGTTGAGATAATATTTTGTTGTATTTTTCACTTTATGATGTAATTTAAACTTTATGAATGATTCTAGTGATTCCAAGGATACTAAACTAATCGGCCTTTCGAGACATGATCTTTTGTGATCATGCCAATGTTAAGTAATAATGCACCGACTCTGGGTAACTGGGGTTGCGGCGTTACAGGTGGTATCATAGTAATTTTTGTACAAACCATGGAAGATATATTTAGATAAACTCTGATTATAGCACATAGCCCTAAGATAGACTTTGAGGATTAGTATAGAAGAACTTCCTAGAATCTTGGTATTGTAGAGATTTTCATAGTTTTCCAAGCTATACATCCCTGTCTTGATATGAGTAGGTATAGGCTACTCTGGCACATATGTACCTAGGCATAAAACCTGAAAACACTGCTTTGAGCTAGACTCGAATGGGAACTGGTGCACGACAACGGGCCTTGCTGCACTATTGGTAACGATACTCCCAGGGGATATTCTTAGGATAATTCGCATTTTATTTACAAACCATTATGAAGGGTTTATGAGTATATAATTCCTCAAAGAAAACATTTTTATGATTGTGGATTATATCCAAAAATAGTTAAATTTTTGTTAAGTGTTTTATATGTATGGAATTATGTATTTTGATTCATAAACTGATCTAGATTATGCTATTTTTTAAAAATGGCACCTAATGGAATGAATGGAAACTGTATCAATGAATGCACTCCATGTAGGGATTTCCCTCCTTCTCAAGATAATTATAGTGGAGCTGGTGATGCAATTGGTGCTGATCAGCTGTAACGTCCCGGTTCTAGGTGCCACTCAACGGGTGCCCCGAACCTGGTTCGCCACGTGACCTCAAGCGCGTTTCCCCAAATGTCAGAGCCAGCCGAATAGAAGCGAGGGCCCATGTCTGATAGGGGGGAAACTATGCCCTCATTTGTCAATGTACATCGTAGTGGAATACAAATAAAACATACAACGAACAGCGGAAGAAGTAAATCATAAAAAACTGAAATAAACAACAGCAGTGGATATAACCAACAGTAGATAAATAATTATGATACATGTCTCTAGTTCTATGAAAATAACCAGAATATGTTTTACATCAATACAGTACACCCAAAAGTAGAGTACAACAAAACAAAGCAAATCAACTGGCAGCGGCGTCACGAGCCTAGGCTCGGTCTCATGCCCTCATACTCCACAACAACAGTCAAGTACCTGTATAGGGACTCTTGCCCCTATTCAGACCTGCAGAAACGTAATCTGTTTGGGCAAAAAATCTTGACCGAAATAGGGTGTCAGAGATATATCTCGGTAGGCACCCCCCCCAATGGCTCATGCACAACTGCGTGTAAGCGTGCAACAATAGTGTGTAGTAGTAAAATTCAATACAGTAAGCAATACTCAAAAGTAACTAATTACCAGTTATATTTCCATTTTATTATCGATTTAATTCTTTTAATTTAAAATACCACCACCGTGAATATTCTAAATAACCAGCTAATGTCCTCGGACATGTAAACACCTACCCTCAGGTAAAGAGTATCCAATACAAGAATCTTCCCTCAGGCATAACAGAGTTTTCCCTCAGGTGTAGGTAGTGTCACCCACAGGCACAAAGTCAACTGCACACAGGCATGGAAGAAGTTGCCCTCAGGCTGAAATTACTACTACCCATAGGCTAAATAGTGCAGTTCCCATAGGGTATTCATAAGAACACCCTCAGGAAAAATAGGTAATTGGGCCATGCCCAACATGTCAAAATATAGTAAACAAACAATTCCTCTCAAGGAAATTCTACAATTACTACATTAAAGTCATACCCTCGGGTGCCTTGGCCAAACGGCTAAACAGTGGAACACACCAAAGGGGTGGTTCTGGATCCAAGAAACGATCCTAACCATCATTTTATTTTCACAATTTTAATCACCTATGCAATTCTAGGCATTATATATAGCAACGGCCTCAGCCACATGACACCCCAACATGGGTTCGTGGCACAAAAACGCACAAAACACACGGCAGTTGGAAAACTAAACACCATGCCAACTACCTTATACGCCAATGAATGATATACCTGAACACCGACTCCAGAAACAACCAAGAACAGCGTAGATCTGACGAAGAAAAAAACCCATTAAAACATAAATAACTTTCCCTCGGTAAATAATTTGTAAGAACAGCTTACAGAGAAGAAAGGGCTTACCCGCATGGTTCCAACGAGATCGTCTGAGGCAGAATCGGAATCCAAACAAACACTCGGCGGATATTCAAAGGCTCGGCATCCTCTATTGGCTCCAAAACGGCTCAAATTCCTCCTCTTCCAAATTAGGAGGCTACTGCCTATTTTAAGCTGAAAAAAAGTACTCTGCGTGTACTTCCAAGTACACGGTGTGTACTCCTTTTATTTAACTGTTCCTTTGGCGGCTTTCTGCCAGCGCGGCACTGTTCACATGCCGACATGAGTACACGAAATGTACTTCTGAGTACATGACGTGTACTGCCACCCAGCTGGAGGCTGCTCCATCGACTTACTTTTTGGCCTGGAAACATACTACACGACATGTAAAGGACAACTATATGGCATCTAGTCGGTTCCTACACCCTTTGTCGCCGACATGGCTACATGACCCATGTACTCATCCCAACACGGGAAGAAGTACACAGTGTGTGGAAAAGGACACGATGTGTAGTACCAAAATTTAGGATTATTACCTATTTTTCCATATTTTATTAAAAACACTAAAGGAAAAGTGAAAAGAAGAAGCATGTACCCCAAAGAGAAGAACTGAGTTCTTACAACCCCCCCCCCCCCCCCTTATAAAAATTTTCCCCGAATTTCCCTTCCAAGGATGTAGAAGATATAGTCGTGAACAACTCCGGCCACTGAGCACGTACGTCGGCCTCCCGCTCCCAGGTCTCTTCCTGCACTCAGCCATGCTGCCATAGCACCCGTATGAGAGGAACATTCCGGCCTCGGAGAACCTTCGTGCTCCTATCAACGATACGAATCGGATGCTCCTCAAAGGATGCATCTTCCTCCAGCTCAACCTCCTCGTGCTAAAAGATGTGAGACGGGTCTGAAGGATAGCGACGCAACTGAGATACGTGGAAGACGTCGTACATGGATCGGTACCACTACGGTAACCACAACCGATAAGCAACTACACCAACACTCTCCAGAAAATCAAACGGCCCCACATACTGTGGTGAATGTTTACCCTGTCTCCTGATCCGCTTGTGTCCCATCCTCGGCGAAACATGCAAGAAAAATTGATCCCTGACAACGAACTCCAAAGGTCATCTGCGGAAATCAACATAAGATTTCTGATGAGACTGTGCGGTAGCCATCCGTTTCTAAATCAACTGGACCTGCTCAGATGTCTCCTGCACGAGCTGTGGCCCTAATAATGCTGCCTCACCTGCCTCTATCTAGCACAAAGGTGATCGACATGGCATACCATATAAATCCTCGTAAGCTTCCATTTCAATAGTCCCCTGGAAGCTATTGTTATAGGAAAACTCGACTAAGGGTATATGCTTCTCCCATGTGCCCCAAAGACTAGGACGCATGCATGAAGCATGTCATCTAGCACCTGTATTGTACACTCTGACTGGCCATCAGTCAGAGGGAGGTAAGATGTGCTCAAAAGCACCTGTGTACCCAGTGCCCTATGAAAAATCTGCCATAAACGAGACATGAAGCGGGCGTCCCTATCAGAAATAATAGAACGAGGGACCCCATGAAGACGTACAATATTTTGGATATATATCCTTCCAATCTCATGAACAAAAAACGTCTCCTTGATCGACAAAAAGTGAGCTACCTTCGTGAGTCTGTCCGCAACAACACACACGACATCATTACCTCTAGGTGACCTCGGCAACCCTTCCACAAAATCCATCACGACATCATCCCAATTCCATTCCGGAATGGGTAACTGCTGTAACAGCCCACCTGGTATCTGATGCTCCGCCTTTACATGATGAAAGGTGGAACGCCTTGTAACAAAACCAGCTACATCTCTCTTCATACCTGGCCACCAGTACTGACGTCTCAAGTCACGGTACATCTTGGTAACCCCGAGATGAACTAAACAAGATTAAGCATGAAACTCCCGCATCATCTCCTCATGCATATCCCCTGGAACTCATACTCGTCCATGGAAATGCAATACCTCATCATCGCATATCGTCCAACCATGAGGAGGGTCCTCACTTTCCACCGACTCCCATAGAACTAGGCCTTCTGAATTAGATAGATGTCTCATCCTCACTCTATCCAGGAGGGTAGAAGTCACAGCTAAAGAGGAAAGTTAAGTCTTCCCCTGACTATCATGCACCTCCAGATGCCTCTCATAGAACAAATCCCTGAGCTGCCACTCGCCACTGGCCTCTTGCACTACTTATATCTGAGTCTTCCTACTCAGTGCATCAGTTACTACATTACCATTACCAGGTGTATAGGCAAGCTCAAAATTGAAGGACTGTAGGTACTCGACCCACCTTCACTGCCTCAGATTCATTTCATGCTGTGTAAATATATACTTGAGGCTTTTGTGGTCGGTGAAAACCACCAAATTCTCCTCCAATAGATAATGTCTCCAACAGCGCAACACATGAACAGCTGCTGTCAACTCAAGATCATGTGTCGGGTAATTCCTTTCATGTGGCCTCAACTGCTAAGACTCGTATGCCACAACTCGGTCACCATGCATCAACACTGCTCCCAACCCAATACCTGATGAATCACAGTAAACGGTATATCTCTTCCCCGGATCTGGGAGTATTTGGATCGGTGCTGATGTCAACCTTTCCTTCAGGTCCTGAAAATCTTCCTCGCAAGATTCCGACCAAACAAGCTTCACACCCTTCTTAGTCAAACCTATCAACAGTGTTGCTAAGCCGGAGAAGTCCTGTATGAAACTTCTGTAGTAACCATCCATCCCTAGGAAACTCCGTATCTCAAACACGTTCTTAGGCTTCTCCAAGGAAACTACCGCTCTATCCTTCTCTGGGTCTACTTAAACTCCTGCCTCATAGATGATATTTCCCAGGAAGTTACTCTGGTCAATCCAAAAGTGGCACTTTGAGAGATTAGCATATAGATGATTCTCCCTTAGTGTACTCAATACGATCACAAGATGGATGGCATGGTCTTGTCGAGTGTGAGAGTACACCAAGATGTCATCCACAAATACTACCACAAAAGAATCATGATACGGATGGAACACACGATTAATCAGAGCCATGAAATCCGCTGGCGCGTTCATGAGTCTGAATGGCATAACCGTATACTCATATAGACCATTCCTACTCCTGAATTGCGTGAGTGGTATATCATATGGTCTCACGCATAGTTGATGATATCCTGATCTCAAGTCAATCTTCGAGAACACTCGTGCTCCACGAATCTGATCAAAAATATCATCAATCCATGGTATGGGATATCGGTTCTTAACTGTCAACTAGTTAATCTTATGATAATTCATGAAAAGTATGAGGGTACAGTACACTTTCTTCGCAAAAAGGACCGGCGAACCCCAAGGAGAAGTACTAGGTCTGATAAAGCCCTTTTCTTACAACTCCTCCAACTTCTTCTTGAGCTCCTGAAACTCTGGTGTATCCATCCTATATGGAGGAATGGACACAGTTGCTCCTCCTGGCACAAGCTCAATGGAGAAATCCACCTCTCTCTCCAGAGGTAGATCTGAAAAGGCATCTCGGAAGACATCCCTAAAACGATCAACAACATGAGGGAAATCCGCCTAACAAATCCCCTGGTCATCCAGATATATGCTCGCAATCTGGGATGTGACTCCACCTCACCCACGATGCTCTGGTCTATCTCGACTCACCTGAACATCCCATTCACCCTTGTATAGATACTCTCCACCCCCTGGTGACGTGAAACGCACCCTGCGACGATAGCATTCTACAAAGGCCCAAAAGGGAACCAACTAGTCCATCCCGAGAATGACGTCATAGCTCGTCATCTCCATGACATAGAGGTCCCAAGCGAAGTAAAACCCACCAACCTCAAGGTGGATCTCCATGCACTAACGCACAACAGTTTTCCTAGTCCCTAAAGGAGTGTCTAGCGTCATGATATCAGAAGAAGTAGAAACACAAAGCCCAAGGATCTCCACAATGGGTATAGATATGAAACTATGTGTAGCACCTATATCGAAAAGTATTGATGATATGAAAAAGGATACTAGAATAGTACCTCTGACTATAGAAGGTCCGAGATCCTGCTCATGATGGGTCTATTGCACCGCATATGTCTGCCCAGAGCCGCAGCACTGCGACATAGCCTGGCTACCCTAAGCTATCCCACCCTGATGCCTCTGAGATCATGGTGTCTAGCTACCACAACCATGACCACCATCTCTGGCTGCACGCCCTGATGTATTTCAGTTCCCAGACTGGTAAGAAGCCACTGGTCCTACTCCCTCACATGGAGTCTACACAGAATACCTCTCACTATCCACTGGTAGAAATTCCCTACAAAAGTGCTTCAGATGACCCATCCTACCGCAAGATCAACACTCCACTGGGTCTCGTGGACACTGTGGCCTCTTGTGCCCATCTCCACCACACTGGTAGCACATTACATGGCCACCTGAAGCATTATTCTCAATGGTACTGCCACCCTGAGAGAAGTTCTCTTGTCTCTTCCTCTTTCCAACTAAGATAGTACCAGTAACTGGGGTTGAACCTCCATGTCCCATACCACTAGATTATCGAAGGTTCCTCTCTATGATCAATTCCCGGTTCAAAATATCATGTACATTAGGCACCTGAAGTCATTCACCAGCGCTCAGATTTCATACCGAAGACCATCCTCAAAATGTCTATCTCTCAACGTCTCATCACCCACCAACACAGGTGCAAAGCGCAGAAGCTCCGTAAAATGAGAAGAATAGTCCATCACTGACATAGCTCCCTATAATAGATTCATGAAATCTTTAGATCTATCTTCCCTCAGCATCTCGAGAAAGAAGAAGTTATAGAAGACTGCATGAAAATCCTCCCATGCCATGTCCCTTTGATGCTCTGACTGGGTGGTAACATCCCACCACCTCTTGGTATAATAACACAGCGTGTAAGTCGCAAGATTGACCCTCCGCCCTGGAGGAATATCATAATGCTCGAAAATAGTCTGCAACGACCCCAGCCAAGACTCCGCAGCCTGTGGTCCACCATCCCCTGAAAACGTAGGCGGATGATGCTGCTGGAAGATACATGTAAGCTTAGACATAAATGTGGTAGCTGGTGGTGCTCCCTTAAAGGTCTGCAGGAACTGAATAAAACATTCATGGAACTGCGCCTATGTGCCTGTGTTCGGAATAATAGCTGGTGCCGCATCTAGCTCTGCTGGAGGATCAATTGGTATCCCATGGCCCACCATCTCCGAAGTATTCTCATTTCCGCTCTCCTAAAAAACAACACGCGGTCGTCTAGGCAGCATGACACTACAAGGTCAAAAACACCTCTTAGATTCAATATTATTAAGGTTGAACTGAAGAAACCACAAAGGGAACAAGAAGAAGAAGTTATTTAAAAATTTATAATACAAGACTACACATCGTCTATACTGACTACACGACGTGTACTTGACTTCCCTTCCCTTGCCGGGGTCCTTCTGCACGGCTAAGCCAGACGGCTCCCGTTTGAACAAAACTACACGGTGTGTATATTATCTACACAATTTGTATGTTGTTATTCTCCGACTGCCCGTGTCATCTATGACACGGCCGACCACTCGGCTTGACACTATACGACGTGTTACACCTGCACATGGCTTGACAACAACCCAGTTTCCTTATCACACAACTAAGTCCACACGGTCAGTCCTCGGACAAGACTACACGGCATGTCCCCAAAGGTACATGGCGTGGTCAAGGAGCAGTGATATCGACCCGTGTTGTTAGTTACAAGACCGAGTCCCCAGGTGACACTACATGGCGTGTTCATAATTGACACGGCGTGTTCTATAAAGGAGTTCACTGACCCGTGTTAATAGTTACACGGCCAGACTTTGGGTCAAAAACTACACGACGTGTACATCATGTACACGACATGTTTTACCCAAGCACTTCCCTATCCCATGTCGTCACCCACACGGTTTGTGACACGGGAAGAGACTACACGGCGTGTACTTAAAATTTTCATTTGTCTTCCTGAATAGAAGAACATACAAGACGTGTGTAAAAATACTACACGGCGTGTATACATGGTTTCCAGACTGTATGCCTTAGAAACTTCCCCGAAAACCAGAAAATACTTAAAAAGCAATACTTAATGTCAAATTCCAACCCGTGAGGGCCCATACTCCCCACAAATTAATGTTTGATATCTTATCTATGTTATAACTAATTAATAGTCAATGATCCACAAAATTTAGGTCAATGGGGGCCCATACTCCCCAAAAACCAAAGTTTGGCGTCCATTCTATAAACAGACTTACACAAAATACCCTATTAAATAGCAGGTATTTATTAAGTAGCTATCACAACTGCATGCTTTTATAGCACAACTACTATCACAACAACATGAAATTTCTAATGCACCTACATGGCATGGAACAATGCATGGAATGTGATTTCTATCATGTTCCTAAATGATTCATGAGATGGCATACCCTCATCTCATCATGTTGCAACTAAATAGAACCCATAGATAAAGTATAAACAGCTCAATACAAGTGCATCACCAAATGGTGAAATCATATGAACTGAAAAATTTGTAAAATAAAACAATTTCAAAATACGAGGTAGAATGGATTTTCCCTGTACATGGGTTAGCTACACCCGGGCACAAACTTATTAACAACTACCGTTCATCCTATCCCTGACTACGGCTCAAAATCGTACGTCACAGAAAATAACCCCTCTGATACCACTTTGTAACATCCTGGTTACGGGTGCCACTCAACGGGTGCCCCGAACCCAGTTCTCCATGTGACATCAAGCAAATTTCCCCAAATGCCAAAGGTTGCCGACTAGTAGCGAGGCCCTAGGTCTGATAGTGGGGAATCTATGCCCTCATTTGTCAAAGTGCAGCGCAACGGAATACAAATAAAACATACAACGAACCGAAAAAGCAGTAAATCATACATAACTAAAATAAAAAACAGTATTGGATCTAACCAACAGTAGATAAATAATGATGCTACATGTCTCATGTTCTATGAAAATAGCCAAAACATGTTATACATCAATAGAGTACACCCAAAAGCAGAGTACATCAAAACAACGAAAAACAGCTAGCAGCGGCATCGTGAGCCTAGGCTCGGTCCCATGCCCTCCTACTCCACAGCAACAGTCAAGTACCTATATAAGGAATCATTCCCTTATCCACACCTGCAGAAACATAATTAGTTTGGGCAAAAAAGTAGGACACAAATAGGGTGTGAGAAATATATCTCAGTTGGAACCCACCAAAGGACCGTGCCCAAATGCGTGTAAGCATGTAACAATAGTGTACAACAGTAAAATGCAATAAAGTAGGAAATACTCAAAAGTAACTAATTACCAGTTATATTACCATTTTATTATCCATTGAATTCATTTAATTTAAAATATCACCAGATTGAATATTCTAAATAACCATCTAATGTCCTCAGACATGTAAACCCCTTCCCTCAGGTAAAGAGTATCCAACACAAGAATCATCCCTCAGCCACAACAGAGTTTTCCATCAGGCGTAGGTATTTTCACCTACAGGAACATAGTCAGCTGCCCACAGGCATGGATGAAGTTTCCCTCAGGCTAAAATAACTACTGCCCACAAGCTAAATAGTGCAGTGCCCACAGGCTAATCATAACAACGCCCTCAGGCTAAATAAGTAATCTGGCCATGCCCAACATGTCAAAATTCACTAAACAAGCAATTCCTCTCAATGCAATTCTAAAATTACTACATTAAAGGTATAGCGTAGGGTACCCTGGCCAATTGGATAAATAGTGGAACACACCCCTGAGGTGGTTCCGGATCCAAGAAACAATCCCAACCAGCATTTTATTATCACAATTTAATCACCTATGCAATTCTTAGCATAAAATATAGCATTGGCCTCAGCCACACGACACCCCAACATGGGTTCGTGGCACAAAAAAACACCAAACACATGGCAGTTGGAAAACTAAACACCAAGCCACCTACCTTATACACCAACGAAAGATAAACCCGAACATCGACTCTAGAAACGTCCAAGAACGGTGTAGATCTGACGAAGAACAAAACCCATTCAAACATAAATAACTTTCCCTCAGGAATGAATTGGTAAGAATGACATAAGGGGAAGATAGGGCTTACCCGCACGGTTCCAACAAGATTGTCCGAATTGGAATCGGATTCCAGACGAACACTCGGAGGATCTTCAAAGGCTCAGCCTTCTCCATTGGCTCCAAAATGGCTTAAATGCCTCCTCTGCCAAATGAGGAGGTTACTACACGTTTTATGCTGAAAAAAAAGTACACTACATGTACTTTCAAGTGAAAAACGTGTACTACTTTCATTTAATTGTTCCTCTGGAGGATTTCCACCAGCGCGACACTATCCGCTTGCCGACATGAGTACACGACATGTACTCCTGAGTACATGACGTGTACTGCCTCCCAGCTGGCGGCTACTCCACCACATTACTTTTTGGCCTTCCGAATGACTACACGGCGTTTAAAGGACCACTACATGACGTGTAGTCGGTTCTTACACCGTCTGTCACCGACATGGCTACATGCCCCGTGTACTAATCCCAACACGGCCAGAAGTACACGACGTGTGGAACGGTACATGGCGTGTAGTTCCTAAATTTATGATTTTTTCCAATTTTTAAATATTTTATTAAAAACAATAAAGGAAAAGAGAATAGAAGAATATTGTACCTCAAAGAGAAGAACAGGGTTCTTACATCAGCTAATCACCATACTGGGACAACTCAGTCAGGTTATGAATAATAACTTTACCCGTATGGAGCACCCCGATCAGCAATGTGGAGGATCAATGTTAGATCGCTTCATGAGGAAACAACCAGCAACATTCAATGGGAGTAAAAATCCACTAGTATCTCAGAAATTCATAAATTCTTTAGAGAAAATATTTCATGCCTTGGGGAGTAGTGAAAAGGAGAATGTTACCATGGAAGTTTACCGCATCACTGGATATGCTGACCAATGGTGGTCATTGATTCAAAACACATAAGAAGATGATGAAGTATCAAATATGGAATTGAGAGAGTTAAAAGATCTTTTCTTAGAAAAATAATTTTCTCGTGACCATCGAGCAGATATGGAAAGGAAATTTCTGAGTCTGAGACAGAAGGAGGATGAGAATGTCGCGATGTATGAGGATAACATTACAAGGTTATAGAGGAATGCAGCAGATTAAATACGTAACCCGAGGAGAAATATTTATCATTTATTTGATGGGTTAAAACCATTTCTTCATCGAGCATTAGTTTCAAAATCCTTCTCGTCATATAGAGATATTGTATAATGTGCCATCAAGACAGAAAATGAATTCTCTAAGCCTTATGACTTTAAAGAAAAGCAATAGAAGAAAAGGATGGAAGAGAAAAAGATGGATAATGGGAAGAAGGAAATAGTTGAATATCCATCCTGCAGTAAATGTGGGAAGAAACACCCTGGTACTTGCATGAAGGGAATGAGTTTTTTTACAAATGTGGTGAGAAAGGCCACCAAGATCGTGATTACAAAGGGAAGAAAGAAGCTACCAATGTTCAGTGTTACAATTCTAGAGAGATGGGACATTATAAAAATGAATGTCCTAAGCATCAGGGAAACTTACCTCAGAAGAGGCCATGGTATCAAGGCCAAGCTTATGAAATCAGTAATACTGAGGTAGAATCTCTAAAAGATGTGGTGGAAGGTAACTTAATGGTTTCCTCATGTTTATAAAATGCATTATTTGATTCTGGATCATCGCATTGTTTCATATATTCCAAGTTTGCTAAGAAAATTAGATATTTCCAATTTTATTTAACAAGGGATTTTCTAGTTAAAACTCTTAAGGGAAGTATCATTGTTACAATGTTCTGTGTATCCATTACCATTACGGCATATAAATGTTCTTTATCTGCTAATCTCATCGTCATACCCATGACATAATTTGATATAATCCTCGGTATGGATTGGATTTCAGAACATGATGATAAAATATATTGTATGTAAAAGCAGGTTACGATTTTTGATGATGATGATAAGGAACACCTTATCTTTAGAGCAGAATCTTCACCACCTGATTCTTATCTAGATCCACCACCAATAGCTCAACTAAATTCAATTAATGTGGAGGAAGAGACTGAAATAACTGTGGGTGAGGAAAGGAATGTTCAAATAGTGGATGTACCTATTGTGAAAGAATATGTTGATGTTTTTAATAGGATTTACTGGGACATCCTCTAGAACGAGAAATTGAGTTTTCCATTGATTTAATTCCTGGATCAAGACCCATATCGAAGAACCCTTATAGAATGACCACTGTTGAATTAGTGTAAATAAAGAAAAAACTAGAGGAAATGAGTAACAACGGATTTATTCTCCCTTGGGTTTCTCCATGGGGAGCCCCTATCCTTTTTGTTAAGAAGAAAGATGGATCTATGAGGTTATGTATCGACTATAGAGAGATCAATTCTATAACAATAATGAACAAGTATCCCCTACCTCACATTGATGATTTATTTGACCAACTACATGGAGCTCAATAATTTTCAAAGATTGATCTTTGATCTGGATACCATTAGTTGTGTGTAAAGAAGGATTACATTCCAAAAGCAGTATTTCGAACCAGGTATGGACATTACGAGTTTACAGTAATGCCTTTTTTGATGACTAATTCACCATCTATTTTTTAATGGATCTAATGAATAGTGTATTCATAGAATGGACTGATGAATTTTTAGTGTTATTTATTGATGATATCTTGGTATACTCTAAAATCTAGGATGATCAAGAAAATCACTTGCGCATTATATTAATGACTCTGAGAAGACATGAATTATATGGGATGTTTAGCATGTGTGAAATCTAGATTCGGGAGATTTCTTTTCATGGCCATATTGTCTCCAAAGATGGAATATTTGTTGATCCTTCTAAGACCAAGGCAATCCATGACTGGCCGTCACCGATGATTATAACTGAGATACACAGTTTTATTGGTTTAGCAGGTTATTATCGACATTTCATCCATAATTTTTCTCAGCTGGATAACCCATTAGATAATGTAACACGTAAATGGGTTAAATTTGATTCAAAAAAAGAGTGTGAAGAATGTTTTGACGAGCTGAAGATAAGATTATTCAATTCCCATATATTGACTCTACCATCAAGGAATGATGGGTTAGTTATTTATAGTGATGCATAGAAGAAAATACATGGTTGTGTCCTTATGCAGAATGATAGAGTTATTGCTTATGCATCACGTCAGCTGAAAATTCACGAGAAAAACTATTCTACTCATGATCTTGAGTTAGAAAGTGTGATTTTTTTTTGAATATTTGGAGACACTATCTCTAAGTTGAGAAATGTGAGATTTATATAGATCACAAGAGTTTTAAGTAAATTTTATCACAGAAATAACTCAACATTAGGTAAAGAATATGGCTTGAACTACTCAAGGATTATGATTGCACGATACACTACCACCGGGGGAAGGAAAATAATGTGGTAGATTCTTTGATTAGAAAGGATCATGGAATTTTGAACAAGATGAGAATTGAACGGGATCCTATTTTCATGGATCTAGTAAAGATGGATATGGGAATCACCATGGAAGGAGAAACATCAATACATTTTCAAATGATTGCAAAAACATCTTTACAAGAAAGGATAAAGAGTTCTTAGACCGATGATGAATATTTTCAAAAGAAGATTAAAGCTATGAATGATTGGAGATTGAGTGACTTTGTATATGAGGATTGAATTTTGATATTTGGGAATAGACTTTGTGTTCCTGATATACCCGATCATAAAAGGGAATTGTTGGATGATGGTCATAGTTAAAAAAAATTTTATACTCCCACAGAGCACCAATATGTATAGATATTTGAAGGAAAAATTTTTATGGGACAAAATGAAGGGGGAGATTGCTGATTTTGTGTCAAGATGTATAGTTTTTCAACAAGTGAATGCTGGAAGGAAACATCCTAGAGGATTCATGCAACCTTTTCTTATACCTGAGTGGAAATGGGATAATATCACGATGGACTTTTTCAGTGGACTTCAAAAGACTCCTAGAAAGAACGATGCAATATGGGTCTTTGTTGATCGTCTTACCATATCAGCACATTTTCTTACTAAAAGGTAAGATTTACCACTTGAATGTCGATAAATCCTATATATTAATAATGTTGTGAGACTTCATGGAGTACCCCTATCGATTGTTTCTGATCATGATCCATGTTTTACTTCAAGATTCTAGAAGAGTCTTCAAAAGGCCTTGGATATCGAACATTGTTTGAGCACTGCCTACCACCCTCAAACAGATGGACCATCATAACGGACTATTCAAACCTTAGAAGACCTATTGAGATCCTGCTCACTAGACTTTCAGGGTATGTGGCATCAATATTTACCTCTGGTATAATTTTCCTATAACAATAGCTTCAATTCGAGTATTCAAATGGACCCATATGAAGCGTTATCTGTAAAGAGATGTCGAAAAACAACCTATTAGGATGATATTGGTGAAAGAAAACTTGTAGGCGCAGAACTGTTGGAGGAAACGATAGAGAATGTGAAGGTAATCCAAAACATCATTAAAGCAGCTCAATGTAGGCATTAGAGCTATGGTGACAACCGAAGGAATGGTTTGGAATTTCAGGTATGAGATCATGTTTTATTGAAGGTATCTACATGGAATGTAGTTATAAATTTCGGAAAGAATGTAAAATTGAGTCCAAGGTACATCGGACTATTCAAAATTCTAGAACAAATTTGGATTGTAGCTTACCGTTTGGCAATGCCGCCAAGTCTCTCCAAAGTACACGATGTGTTCCACTTATCACTGTTGAGAAAATACATGACTGACCCAATGCATGTACTCACTTACGAAGAATTAGACCTGGACCTGATCTGTCTAATTGTGAAGAGCCTGTCAGGATTCTTGATACAAGAGATCAAGTACTGAGAAACTGGACAACTAGCCTGGTAAAATTTCTATGGAGAAACCATAAAATGAAAGAGGAAACATCAGAACCCTAGGAACTTATGATGAAGAATCAGCCGAGTATTTTCATGCGGTAGTATTCTAGAAATTTCGAGGATGAAATTATTTGAAGGAGGTGAGAATTTAACACCCCAAGCTTCCACAATACGCTTCTTTTAGAATAATACAGTAGTGTGTGTTGTACGCAACTTCGAGTTCTAACACACACCACAACCAATCAAACTAGCCGTTATGAATAGTAATACCAAGTTTATGAAATTTTATAAATTTTATCATTTATAAGGAACTTCATTTTTGGATTTGGAATATCAAAATTATCTTAGGGTGAATATTTGGAATTTTTCTGAAAACATTCAAATTTTTATGAATAGTTAAAAAACACTGAGTTATAGTTTAAAACCGAATTTTTATTTAAATAATTACTTATTTTATTTAAATTTAATTAAGGTCAATATAGATACATAATACCTATATAAGTTCAATTTAATTCATTGGAGTTAGTTTATAATAATTTTACATATATAAAAATTTCCTAGAACATTTCACCGTCTTTTACCCATCTCTAAGGAGAATTTGCAAATTCATATATGAAATAATTTTTCCACTTCACTGAGTGGAATTTTGAAAATCCAAGAGACACGGTTAATATAAAGGAGTAAAATGTGGTTCAATAAGATAAAAATAATTTTTTGGTGAATAGTAACTTTTTAATTTTATTTAACACAATAAATAGTAAATAGGGTAATTAAGGGTAAAAATGATATTAATATTACCCTAACACATGTCATAATTCTATTGGATAAGTTTATCTCAACCAAAAACAACCTTAGGAATAAAATATTGTCATTTTAGGTCCACTTGGATTAGATTAGGACTTTTATTATTTTTTAATCAAAGAAGAGTTAAAATATTTAAATTCAATTTTTAATTACTAAACCATTTCTAATATAGGGTTATACATAAGATAAATTCGATTGTAAATATTAATTAGAAATATAAAAATATTTCCTATATAGTGGTATTTTATTTATAATTTTTAAATATTAAAATATTTAATTTATTTATGACACAATGGGGATGCAGTAATTACCTAATTAATGAAATATTAAAATAATTCATATCATAAATATCCAAATAAATGTAATTTGAGACTTTTTAGAAATTAAACTGATTTTATAGGTTAATATGACATGTTAGTATTGATTTAATTATGTTTTTTAGAATTAATCATGCTATTATGAGTTTCAAAAAAATCAATACCAAATAGTGTCAAAATTGACATAAAAGAGTTTTTTTAATATTATATTTTTAATTGATGTTCTATTCCTAAATATCTATGATTCGGCCAAATGACATATATAATGATATTTTTATCCTTAATGGACCACTTGGGGGCATATTTAAGATATATAGTAATTTTATTAACTATATTATATAAAAATACAAAGATACATGGTAAATGTCAAACTATTTAACAAAGAGTTAAATATAAATGATAAGGACAGTTTATTGACTCAAACCTGTCTAAACATTATTGGTTGAAATACTTTCGACCCATACCCACCTTTACTTTTAAATAATCCACTCTTGAGCCATTATAAACTAAATATGAATTTATTACAAATTAATATTTTGATCTTTTCCTAAGGTTCCCCTCACCCGTCTTATAAAAGGGCACTCCCACTTCTCTTTAATATATACCATCAAAGCCTTTTGGCTCGGCCAAACCCTAGACAAATATTCTCTCAACTTCCCTTACATAAATCTAGAGGCCTTCCTTTTGTCAGAAAGCCAACCTAAGGATCCCTTTTGATCAAATAAAATGGAATAACCTGAAGAAGAGGTAATGTTTTCACCACCCTCTTTCATGTTGCTTTCTTCTTCACCTTCTTATTTATTTCTTGTTTCCATTCCAAATTAATAACTCTAGTATATTCTATATACTCTGATGTTATTATAAATATTGCAACACAATATTTATTATTCTATCCATCCATTGAATGACATGTCACCATATGTGCGTACGTAAGGCCTACCGTCTCCACGTCGTGGTGTAATTGTTATTGAATACATTATTATTTGAATGGGTATAATAATGATGTTTAATTCATGTAAATAATAAATATAACATGATAATAATTATTTATATATTATATAACATCCAACTATATATTATTTTAATATCAAAATAATGATATTTTTTCTCACGCATACGTACAGACTACCGTCTCCACGAACGCGATGAGAATCATTCCCCATCGTATCCATTCAAGTCTAATTTTCATTTGATTATTAACAATAATTTTCAAGGACTTGATATCCTTCTAGATATGAATATGATACAACCTATCCATAACAAACATGACTTCTGTAACAAAACATATAAAATAAAATGAGTAAGTTAACACCCGAAACGATGATAATACTAAGATATTATTAACAAATGTTAAAAGATAATATAGGAAATCATATTAATGTATATGATTCTTTTAAAATTTAATAGCAATTATTTCACCATTATACAAGAATTCTAACCTACCGTCAACGAAAGAAAAGTACATGCTAAGGGTTTATTTCACAATCTCTTCATTATCCGAGGTTGTTTATACGTAATTATCTACTGGGACCTCTTTATCATCCACATCCATGTTTCTTAAAAATGTATTTCAAAACATTCTTACTTTTTTACATAATATGGGTTTAAGTCATTTATACTCTTGTTTGACATTTTATAAGATGTTTATAAAGGAATCTTTCCATCGTTTTCCAAACAAAGTCCTTTTTAACCTTTTCCACAAAACTAAGTTAACAATGTCTTTTTTTTAACTTATAAAATGGTTGTGGATATTTTTTACCATTATAAACTCGTCGAAACATCCCATACAATCTTATAAGTATATTTTCAAATTAAATGTTTTATTCTATAATTATGTGACTTTTAAAAGATTTAAAAAAAGAGAGATATTTCTCTCAAATAGTATTAATTTCATCTATGTCCACATCCTTTGATGGATTTTAAGATTATTTGACGTTGATTTATTATGATACAAATCATCCATATTGTATTTAAGGTTTTGTGATATAATTGACTATGGGTGTGTTATTTTTATACCATTCATGGTTTATGGAGAAAGTATTGACATTTTGTATGCTAGTTTTAATACAAATGTTTATGTTATGTTTAAACCTGTTCATATGAGGAATGCATTCGACTTAATATGTGATGGGTGGAGCCTGCTATAGATCCTCTATGAATCAGTGGGTCTCATGAGACAAACTAGTGTCTTTGAGCAAGGCCTTGGAAAAATATTTTTTTTAGTCTTGGCACAAGGCCTTGACTATGTGGTTATGATAGTCTGGCATTATGCATTCCATCATTATGAAAGTGGTTATTGATATTGCATGTGATTATTCGACTAGTTGAATATCCATATGAATAAGTAAATGGAATTTTTTCATTTTAATTCTTCCATATTATGATGAAGTTCAAGTTTAAAAGGCTTTTGTTTTAGTTATACATTTCCTTAAATGTTTATTCTTATTTATGATGATTCCGATATATTCTAATCCTTACTGGTAATTTGAGCTCACCCCTTTTTATGTTTTATTTTTCCCAGGATGTGAAGAAGTATTTTATGAATGACCTATAGGGATAGTATAAGGTGATATGAGTTTGGATAAAATATATTGTTTTAGTTTTCACTTTATTATGTAATGTAAACTTTATGGATATATCTAGTGATTCCAAGGCTTCTAAACTAATCGGTCTTTTGAGACTTGATATTTTGTGATAATTCCAATGTTATGTAATAATGCACCGACTGTGGGTAGCTGGGGTCAGGGAATTACATTAATGAAAAAAATTCATATTTATAACACCTTATAAGATCATTTTACTACATCATTTGACACATTTATTAGTAATATTTAGTTGATTACATTGTTTCGGGTGTGTTCTTTACATGGTTTCAATGGTCAGTTCATGATAGATATTCATATCAATTGGAAGTGAAACTACAAAATTAGATTGGAATTGTTTTTAAATTTACATGAACTATAAATTATACATTTTATCATTTTTATTTCTGACATGTGGATTATTCATATGTTAAAACATTATTGATTTTTGTTTAGGTCATATTTGTGATGTTTCGGTCGTAATGAACCCATTTGTTATATAATTTAATAAAATGTGTAAAAATGATTCAAGATCATTATATAAGATATAATACTTAATTTATAATATTTTTTAACAGTATAAATGTATTCATGACCAGTATTGAAGGAAGTAAATGTAATTGGAACCACATCATCCACAATGTTGGTAAATCGACACCACAAGACAGTATTTTAGTATTTCATGAATAAGTGAGAGAGGAGAAGAATTATAATGGGGAATGTTCCATAAAAATGATGAAATCCAAATTATTTAAGATAATATATCATTATTTAATCTTCGATAATCATATATTATGAATGAATTATGAAAACAAAGGATCTCGAATTTAAAAAATATTTGAGAAATCCCTTATGAAAATTTAGAAGCCAAACAACTATTCGATATGGTTTTAGTATAAAATTAAAATATAGGGTATTGGGGTCAACTATACATAAATGAATCATAATACAATATATATATATATATATAATGGAAATAAAATAGTGGTATGGAAACTTGAGTTTTTTACAACATAAAAGAGAACATGAATAGAAAATGAAAGAAGTTTTGAATTCTCTTACCTTATAGAGTAACTTATAAGACATGATGGTTGGGGCCTTGGGGGATTGGGGACACCATAAAATGGATACTAGGAAATTAAAAAGGCCAGATATTCATTGAAGAGGAATTTTGAAGGAATGGAATTAAGGAATGGGATGGTATTTATAACAAAATGAGGGAATATTTTATTAATTTCTATGTGACACCTCATTAGTGGTATTTGCAAAACCATGGGCTTGGCCATGGTATCTTCCCATGGTATTAGCCACATGGAACACATCATATATCATTTTACTCTACACAAGTAGACCATAATTAAAACATCACTAATGATGTCATTAAATTTTCTAAAAATTGAAAACTGTCTCTTTACTGTTCACCAAAAATTCAACTCTTTCAGAAAAATCCCAAAAACTCACCCGAACCAATTATCAATCTGTAGAATTGAAAAATGAACTCCATTTAGGGAGAATAATTTTATAAATTATATAAGTTTTTAAATAAAATCATAATTCATTCAAAAATAAAAATTCTTAATCTCTAACTCTTTTTTTTAACACCTTTAAAAATAAATCAAAATCACATTATCTTATAAACATAAGAAAATAAAAAGAATAATACAATTTAATATTCATTAGGATCATATTACTATTCATATTACCATTCATATGTGTAGGTTACTATTCAATAAAAATCATTTTTCATTCATTAGACTCCAAATAACATACTTATCACAACTTTAGATAACCATTTTTTGAAATTCAAAACCTAGATGGTGAAAAATTGTGTTTAAAGGATAGTTATAAATATCTAACTAAAATAATGTTTCATGCATATAAATTTATTTTTTAAAACTTTTTTTTGTTACAATAACCCCAAATTCTAAAAATTACTTCTTAGATCTTTTATTTACACATTAAAATAGTGAGGGTACCATTCCTTCATATCATTTTTAGAGTCCCCTGTTGCTCATTAAGGCATATAGTTTCTATAAAAAACCATTACCATGTGGATTCCCATATTCCAAAATACTAGTTTCATTCGATCAAGAATATAAACTTGTTTCTCTTCATAATAAGGTTTCTCTTCCACCTGAACTACTTATGGGCTGAAGACATGAGTTGAATCTGGCACATACTTTCTAAACATTGAAATATGAAAAAGAAAAATTGTGTACCTAAGATAAACTCAGAGGTAATGTACTCGTTATGTAACAAGTCCATCATTCCCAAGAATCTCAAAAGGACCGATGATCTGAGGACATATAATTCCTTTATTAAAAAACACATCACACTTTTACAAGGGGAGACTTAAAGAAAAACATGGTCACCTACCTCAGAAGATAAGTCTTTCCTTTTCTTATCTGCACAACTTTTCCGCCTTCATTGAGATGTCCTCATGTGCTGCTAGACATATTCACTTTATCAGCCACTTCCATTACTAACTCTGGTCTCATCAACATCCTTTCCTGGACATTATCCCAAAAAAATGGAGTTTGAAAGTGCTTCCCATACAATTTATTAAAAGGTTCCATCTGTATATTGAAATGAAAAATATTATTACGAGGAAAATCAACTAAATAAATAATATATTCCCAACATCCCTAGTAGTCAATTGTACTAACTCGAATCAAATCCTCAAAAATCTAATTCCTTCCTTCTAAATTCCTATATGATTGAGGATGATAATATTTATTAATGTTTAACATGGTTCCCAATGATTTATGGAGGCCCTTAAAAAGTTAGAAGTGAACCTGGTATCCCAATTAGATGCAATGGAAAGAGAAAATCCATGTAAAATAAAAATATCTTCATGGTATAGTTGAGAAAAATGATCCATCAAAATTGTATATTGAATAGAATGAAAATGCGGATATCATGTAAATCAATAAATAAAAACACAAATTGCATTGTTACCTCGAGATGTATTAGGTATCCCCACCACGAAGTCCATGGATATATTCTCACATTTCCACTCTGGCACTGGAAAAGGCTGAAGTATATCCTTCAGTAACTACCACTCTAAAATAACCTATTGACATGTCAATCATTTCATAGTAAATTTTTCAATATCTCTTTCCATTACGTCCCACCAATAATACATTCAAATATCTCGGTACATATATATACTTTTATGATGAATTGAAAATGGGGAATTATGAGCTTCATAGAACAAATATTTTTTCAACTGGAAATCAAAAGGCACACACATCCTTTTTTCAAAAAATAAAACACTATCTTTATCAAATTTATATTCTAGAAACTTACCCATTTTAACCAATTCAATTTTTTTATGTACCTCATAGTCTTCCTTATACACATGATTAATTCTATATTATAATGATGACTACTCTAAAACCTGTAACAAAACAGATGTATTTTATTCACCAACAACATCTTAGCAAATATTCATCAAATTATTAATTAAGAGATCATGTTCAAAATATAACATGGTTAATGATGCATGATGTTTTCGAATAAAAAAATCCATTACTTTGTTCTATTTTCTTGTATGGTAATGGATTGTGAAATAATAATCCTTTATCAGTTCAATACATTTTCAGTACATCATATTTGATTTATTCTGATTGAATACATATTCTCTTGACATTTATGGTCATTATATATTTGAAATTTGTCTCCATATAAATGGTGCCTCTAAATTTTCAATTCAAAAAACCAAAACTGCCAATTCTATTTCATATGTGAGATTATTTAACTCATGGGATATTATTTTTCTTGAAGCATAAGCAATTACCCGATCATTATTCATCATAACACCACCAATTCCCTTCAAAAAAACATCAATGTAGATGAAAAACTCAACATTTCAGGAAGTTAATTACAAAATTTTTGCAGTCACCATTCACTTATTCAGTTCTTGGAATCTAACACCACATTATTCTGTCCCAACAAATATAACCCCTTTTTGTGTTAGCTTAGTTAGAGGGATAGATAACCATGAAATTTTTTAAACAAAACTTAAGTAATAACATGATAATCCAAGAAAAATTTGAATCTCTGTAACATTTTTATGTCTTGAACATTCATCGACCACATTTTTTCAGGATAAAATTTTATTCCATCTTTATTTACAATGTTCCCAAGAAAATAAATATGTTGCAACCAGAAATAACACTTTCTGAATTTTCTATTCAGTTTCTATTATTTAATGTTTTAAAAACAACACTTAGATGTTTTTCAGGCTCCTCTTTACATCTAGAATATATCGGAATGTCATCAATAAACACAACCACAAAAATAACCAAGAACTCATGAAATATTTGATTCATAAGATATATAAATACATAAAGTGCATTAGTTAACAAAAATTTCTGAAAGAAAAATTCATAATGACCATATATTGTACGTAACACAGTCATCGGGATGTGTTGATCCATTACTTTCAAATGATGGTACCCCGACCTCATGTCAACATTTGAAAAATACTCTACTCCCTAGGGCTAATCAGATAAATAAATGATATGAATAAAATGATACATTTTTAATAGTAATGTTATTAAAGGCTCCATAATAAGTGAAAAGTCTCATTAAACCATATTTTTTCTTAATAAACTAGACAATAGAACACCATGGTGATGTGCTAGGTTGGTTGAAACATTTATCTAAAAATTCATGAAACTACTTTTTTTATTCCAAATGATGAATTTGATCAGTTAAATATGGAGTTTTAGAAATTGGATTAGAATTAGGAACTTAGTCAATAGTATACTCAACCTCTCAATTAGGAATAAAACTTGGAAAACATTATGAAAAACATCCATGTATTGCTTTACTAGTAATAAATCATTAATCAGAATAGTTCCCCTATGTTAAAAAATATAAACAATATAACATTCATTTCTATCCATTAAAATTTTATTAACATAACAATATGTTATCAGTGGTATGGGTTCATTCATGTATAGAAACTGAATCTATTTAGGAAAAACAACTTCTATTTCATTGCAATCAATCATAGAATGATAAAAAGTATATTAGTCCATGACTAGAATAACATCAAACTTTACTAGAGGAAAACAACATGGTTTTCACGTAAAATCTTTCCACAGAAAATGATAGGTAGATTCTTATAATTATTTTCACACCATTTCTTGTAGGGGTTTTCACCAGGATATCTGGTTTCATATCATGAAGTTGAATTCCAAATTTTTCAGAAACCTTCCATGTAATGGTGGAATGAGTAGACCAAGAATCACACAAACAAATTTAGAAATATGTACAAACAAGAATTGTACCCCATACAACATCATTTTACATCTCAAAATCTACTGAAGTGGTTTCAAATTATTTTATCAAACCCTTCTACTTCCAATATTGTTGATTCCTTAAATGAGTGACTAGCATCGAACCAACATTAGTAAAATTATCCAATGCTTTACCATTAAATAATCTCATCATTGGCTTCTCATAAATTTTCATATAATATTCATTAAACTCACAAGACATGTTTCCAAAAATTCCACATCGATAGAATTTCCTAGAATCTACAAGAACTTCACTAGGAATCCTTTAACCACAATTTTCACAAGAACAAAAATTGATTTTATTACTTCCAGATTTCAATGAAGAATTCTCACACAAATCATACCCACATGACCTCTTCTTATTTTTGTAATCATGAGGAAAAAATGGGTCAATAAATCTCCATATACAATGTTTTATCATATGAACATGTTTTTAATTTCTTTTAAACTATCATGAAGACAAATCTATTCACAATTTTTTTTCAAACAAGAGTAAAATCTATTAATATTACTATCAAAATCTAGAGTAAAATCCAATATATAGCTAGCCAGTTATGTAAAATATGGATTCATATGATACAATAGAATCATCATCCATTCTCTTCAGTTTTATGAATTACTTCTCCAATCTGAGTTTGATAGTTTCTGGAAAATATTTTTCCAGAAAAAGACCCTTTAAATCATCCCATCCTGAACTGTCATGATTATCTATATCTCTCGAATTCTTAACTAGGGACCACTATTAATCATATTAACCTTTCAAATGATAAAAAGTTATTATTAAATTTTTACATTCTGAACATCTCATGACATCAAATATCTTCTTTAGAGCATTGTTCCTTCCATCAACTATCACTTGATCGGTGGATCCACAGAATGCTGGAGGATGTTGCCTCATAAAATTATTACCAAAAGACATGATTCTTCATGGTTGATCATGTTACGTAATACAATAGATTAAAACCATATTTATTTCTTTATTCAATTTATCTGTTGTTGTCACTAACTGCTCTATTCCTTTTTCCACCATTCTAGGATGCAAATTTGGATAGACATCATCCATTTAGTGCCTTCCTACTTCTATTTCCAGGTTTCTTCTATGAAAAACCATTATGAGTAGACTTATCATAGATGATTAAACATTTTAATCCTTAAATGATATAACATTTAAAAATACCATAGAGTAAAAAACATTTATTCTATTCTTTTATCGACATCCTAACCCCTAATGTTTTCTAAACCATACATTGATACAAACTATAAGGATGTGACCTTAAGACATTAATTAATTCTTACATTTAGATGAGAACATAAATTATTAAAAATTGAAGATATTTTTCAGTTTTGAGTTTTAAATAATTATGATATCTTAAAAACATAACAAACCACAATCATACAATTAGGATACTACTAAAAACAATATCAAATTGTTTTCAAAATATAAAACAATAAAACATGAAACATGATTTCTTTGACAAGACTCCATGTCAAACATCATGAATCCCTTCTTTCCCATTCTCATCCTTATATTCTAAGGAATACATTTTAAAACATTGGGATGAGTATAAAGTCAATAAGGGATATAATTAATGAAATTGTTAGTAAAGTGATAACATAAAAACCCATAAAACCCATAATAATAAAAACTCATACAGGTAGAAACATCACGTAGTTGACTTTGTACATATTTAACATATCACTCTTAAAATAATCTTTACATATGTATTAATAACTTGGTCAAATTACACCTCCAAATTACCCAATGTACTGTAGAGCTATAATGGGGCTCAACCGTCATATCTTGAGCTATAATGGGCTCAACCCAACATTTATTGATCTATACTTGGCTCAACCCAACATATCATGAACAATAATGGGATCAACCAATCATATATAATGTCCAATGAACGTATCATGGTAATAATTTATCTTCATATATTGATAAATCACTCGTTCCATATACATATAAAAATATAATCCCATCAGAATTTATTACAGAGGCTTTTAAAAGGATTTTAAAAGGAAAGTCCCTAAAAATATAATCATAGTGAAAATTAATAACATTTATTGGAAATTTTTATAAAATTTAATTAAAAATAATACAACATAATATAAAAAAAATCATCCCAATAATAATCTTAATACAACATGATGGATAAAGTAGATGTTTATCCCAAAGATTGAAAATTGGGTTAAAATTTACCTTACATCAGGTTCTTCATAATTCAAAAGTGTATAAACTAAATGTATAATTGTTTAAATAGTGTTATTATTATAATAATGAAACATATTAATATTTATAACACCTTATAACATAATATTACATCATCATTCGACACATTTATTTGTAATATTATGTTGTTTACATTGTTTCGGGTGTGTTCTTTATATAGATTCCATGATCAGTTCACGATGTATATTCTTACCAATTGGATGTGAAAATACACTATATGAATGGATTGCTATTTACATATTTAAAGAACCATTAATTATACCATTTATCATTTGAATTATAACATAAGTATGGTTCATAAGTTAAAACATTATTGAATTTTTTCAGGTCATTATTGTGATTCTTCGATCATAGTGAAGTCGTTTTATTTTATAAATTAATCTCATACGTAAAAAAAGATTAAAGAACCTTATATTAGATATAATACAAAAAATATAATTTGGATCAACCATAAATATGATTTCATGATCTGTATTGATTTATGTAAAAGATATTGGAATCACATCATCCATGATGTATGTAAATTGACACATCAAGGATGGTGCTTTAATTATTCTTTAATCATATGTAGAGAAGAGGAAGTATAATGGTGAATCATCCATAAAAATGACTAAATATAGAATACTTAAGATACTGGATCATTAATTCATCTTGGATAAGGGTATATGAGGAACAAATTATGAAAATAAAGGAACTCGAATTAAAATAATAGTTGAGAAATCCCTTAAAAAAATTCGACATCCAAACATCTATGCAACATGGTTTTAGAAAACATTAAAAACACAGGGGTCCCAGTTAACCAATCCATAAATGAATTATAATATAGTATAGATACTTAATAGAAATAAAATCATGTTATGTAAACTTGATTGTTTTACCACATAAAATAGATCATGAATGGAGAAAGAAAGAAGATGTGAATTCTATTACCTTGTAGAGTAACTCCTAAGACATGATGGTTCGGAACAATGGGGATTGGGGACACCATGGGATGAATAATAAGAAGGTAAAATGGAAATATATTCATTTAGGAGAAATTTGTAATAAATGAAATGAAAGAATGGATTGGTATTTATAGCAATGGTGAGTGAATATTTTATCAATTTTCCAGTGACACCTCATTAGTGGTATTAGAAACAACATGGTCTTGAACATGGTATTTTCCTGTTGTATTATCCACTTTGGACACCTCATATCTTATATTACAGTTCATATGTCTACCATAATTATTATATCATTATTGCTTCACTAATGATGTCATGAATCTTACTAAAAAATCAAAACTAACTATTTAATATTCACTAAAAATTCAATAGTTTTAGAAAAATAAAAAAAATACACCCAATCCATTTTTCGTTGTGTATAATTAAAAAATGAACTCCATTTATGGAAAATAATTTCATAAAACTATATTAATTTTATTTTTAAATAAAATCATAATTTTATTCAAAAATAACATTTTTTATTCTATAACACATTTTGTAACACCTGGAAAAATCAATCAGCATCTCATTATCTTATTACCTTAAGAAAATAAAATAATAATACATTTTATTATTCCTTAGAGTCATATTACTATTCATATTACCATTCATAAGTGAATGTTACTATACACAAAAAAATAATGTTTTTTTCATTAGAATCCAAATAACTTACCGATCACAACTGTAGATGAATAATTTTTTGAAATTCCAAAAATAGATGTTGCAAAATATATTTAAACACTGGATATAAATATCTACTTAATACAAAGATTCTTTCATTTCAGTTTTTTTGAAAACATTGGGGTTTTACATTATCCCCACATTTTAGAAATTGCATCCTACCAATTTTATTTTATCATTAAACATGTGAGGGTACCTTTCAATTGTATAATTTTTATATTCCCATGTTGCTTCTTCATCCATATGTTTCCACCTCAAAACCATTACATGGAGGATTACCTTATTCAGAAATACTTGTTTCCTTTGATCAAGAATATGAACTGGTTTCTCTTCATAAGAAAGGTTCTCTTCCAATTGAACTACATATTGGATCAAGAGTTAAGTTGAATCTAGAACACACTTTCACTACATTGAAATAAGGAAAACATTGTATACCTATGTTAAACATGGAGGTAATGTTACTCGGTAAGTAACTGGCCCATATTTCTACAGGATCTCAAAAGGACTGATGATTTGATTACATAGATATCCTTTATACCAAAATGCATTACACTTTTCCATGGAGATATTTTAAGGAAAATATGGTGACCTACCTCAGAAGAGAAGTATTTCCTTCTATTATCTATATAACTTTTATGCCTTCTTTGAGATGGACTGATATGATGCTAGATCATCTTCACTTTTTCAGCCACTTCCGTTACTAACCATGGTCCAATAAAATTCCTTTCCCCAACATCATTTCAAAAGATAGAGTTTGACACCGCTTCACATATAATGCATAAATAAGTGCCATCTATATATTGGAATGAAAATTATTATAATAAGAAAACTCAACTAAATAATGATTATAATCCCAACATCCCCGATAGTCCATTGTACTTTCACGATGCATATCTTCAAAAGTATGAGTCATTCCTTATGACTTCCCATCTGATTGAAAATGAAAATCTTTACTAATGTTCAATACGGTTACCAATGACTTATAATGGCCCTTTCAAATTATTGAAGTGAAACTGGGATCCCGATTAGATATAATTGAAAGAGGAACTCCATGTGACCTAAAAATCTTTTCAAGGTACAATCAAGAACGTTGATCCAATGACATTGTACCTTAAATAGAAATAAAATGTTTATATATTGTCAATCGATCAATAATATCCCATATTGTATTGTTACATGGATATTTAATAGATATTCCCACCCTGTAGTCCATTGATATATTATCCAATTTTTACTCTGGCATTGGTAAAGGATGAAGTATCTCCTTTGACAATTGCCAATCTACATTAAACTATTAACATGTCACACATTTCACATTATATTCTGCAATATCCATTTTCATTACATCCCACTAGTAATACTCCCAAAGGTCTTTGTTCATCCTTGTACTTCTAGGATGAATTGTAAATGGAGAACTATAAGCTTAACACAACAAGTATTTCATCCACTGATTATCACAAGGGACCCCATCCTTTTTCAAAATCATAAAAAGCTATCTTTATCAAAGTTAAATTCTAGAAACATAGCATTTTTAACCTATTATACATTTTTATATAGCTCATGTTCTTCCGTCTACACTTGATTAATTCGGTCTGATAATGATGAATGCACTGGAACCTGAAACAAAACATATGTATGTTCTTCACCAACAACTTCGATGCCAAAATTACTCAAATCATTAATAAAGGGATCATGTTCTATATGTAACATAGTTAATGATGCATGATATTATTGAATTAAAGAATCTAGCACATTGTTTAGTTTACCTGTCTTGTAATTGATTGTGAAATCATAATAATTTATCAGTTAAATCAATCTTTTCAACCTCATGTTTAATATCATCTGAGTGAATATATACTTAAGACTTTTATGGTCACTATATATTTGAAATTTGGATCCATATAAATAGTTCCACGAGATTTTCAAAGAAAAAACCACAGATGCCAAATTCAAATCATTTAAGGGATAACTTAACTCATTAGTTTTTAGTTGTATTGAAGCATAAGAAATTACCTAATCATTATGCATCATAACGCTACCAAGTCCCTTCAATGAAGCGTCAATTTTGATGAAAAACTAACCATTTCAGGATGTCAAGGAAAAAATTAGAGCATTTCCCAATCTCTATTTCTGTTTCTGAAAACAAACATCACATCATTTTTTCCAAAAAAATTTAACCCATTTTCGTGTTAGCGTAGTTGGAGGGATAGATAACTGTGAATAGATCTTAACAAACCATCAGTAATAACATAATAATCCATGAAAATAAGAATCACTGTAACAATTGTAGGTTGTTTCCATTCATAAAACACTTTGATTTTGGTAGGATCCACTATTATTCCGTCCCTATTTATAATAATCCCATGAAAAGAAATAGTTTGCATATAGAAATCATGGTAGATGAATTTCTCATTCAGTTTATTTTATTTTCATATTTTTAAAACAACCCACAGATTATTTTTATGATCCTCTATACATCTAGAATATACCAAATAATGTCATCAATAAACACAACCATAAACTTATCCAAGAACTCATGAAATATTCAATTCATAAGATTTATAAATATATAATGTGCATTATATAACCCAAAATTCTTAACTAAAAATTACTAATGACTATATCTTGAATATAATGCATACTTTTATGATGTCTTCATCCATTACATTCAACTGATAGTACCCCGACCTCAGGCCAACCTTTGAAAAACACTCAACTCCTTGGAGTTGATCAAATAAATAATTGATATGAATAAAATGATTTTTTTAACATTAATTTTATTCAAGGAAAATTAATCAATGAAAAGTCTCATTGAACCATCTTTTTTAATTAAAATTAAGATTAGAGCACGCCATGGTGAAGTTCTAGGTCGGATGAAACCATTATCTTAAAAATCCTACAACTACTTTTTTTAATTCCAGAAGATGAATTTGGTCCATTCGATTAGGGCACTTAGAAATTGGCTTAGACTAATGAACTAAGTCAATAGTATACTCAACCTATCTATTAAAAATAACACTAGTAAAAACATCTATATATTCATTTAGCACTATTACATCATTAATCAGGATAGTTCCCTTATCATAAAAAATATGAGCAATATAAATTTCATTTCCATCCTTTTATTTGTTTATTATATTTTTTATATGTTATGAATCATATGAGTTAATTCTTGTATAAAAACTGGAACTCTTTTTGAAAAACAATTTCTTTTTCTCTACAATCTATCATAGCATGATAAAAAGAAATCCAGTCCATAACTAGGATAACATCAATCTATTCTAGAGAAAAACAACATGGTTTCTAGGTGAACACTTTCCATAGACAAGGATATGAATATTCTTATTATCTCTTTTTTCCCAAAATATTTTCTCCATGAATTTTTACTACGAGATCTCGTTTTATTTCATTAAGTCGAATTCACAATTTTAAATAAAATTTATCAGATATGAATGAATGTGTAAACCCGGAATCAAACAACACATTTGCGAAATCTGTAAAAACAGAAATTGTACATGAATTTCATCATTTTATTTCTCAACATATTCTGAAGTGGATTCAAAAGATTCGACCAAACTCTTATTCATGTAATCATGTCCATTCCCTACTTGAGTGACTAGTTTCAGACCAACATTAAAAAATGACTGAATTCCTTATATTTAAATCATCTCACCATTGGTTTAATCATTATTTAAGGATCATATTCCCTATACGCACAAGAAATGGTTAATAACATTCCATATTGGTTTCATTTCATAGAATTTACAAGAAATTCACTAGGATTCCATTTACAACACTTTTCTCTATAAAGAAAATTTATTTTATTACATCAGTATTTCTTTGATGAATTTTTACCCAAATCCAGCCAACTTATCCTCTTATTATTCTTGACATCATGAGGAATATACATGTTATAAAACTCCATCTCCAATTTTTTAGAACAATGAAAAAGTTTTCCATAGATTTTAAACACTTGTGAACCCAAAGCTCATCGCAATATTTTTTCAAACAAGTGTAAAATCTTTTAATTTTCCTATTATAATCTAGTGTATGATCCAGTACATACCTGGATATTCAGGTAAAATTTGGCTTCCAAAGCTACCACAAAATAATCATCTTTCTTCATCAGTTCTATGAATTGTTTCTCCATTATGAGTCGAACTGTTCTGAGAATTTGTTTTTTCCAAAAAAATACTCTTAAAATCATCCCCTTCTAGACTGTTAGGATCATCTATTTCTCTCATATTCTTAACAGAGACCACAATTTATTTTATTCACCTCCAAAAAGATAAATTGATAGTATTAAATTTTAATTCTATGAAAATTCCATGACATCAAAAATCTTTTATAGAGCATTAATCCATTATTTAGCTATCACTGGATCTAGTGAACCACTGAATGCTGGAAGATATTACCTCAAAAAATGCTCCACAAAAGACATGATTATTCTTGGTTGATAATGTTATTCACTATAATGGATACCACCGAATTTATTTCCTAATTCAATTGATCCATTTTTGTCGCAAAATACTCAGTTCTGATTGCCACCATTCTGGGATGCAAATTCGGGCAGACATTAGCCTTTTGGTGCATTCCTACTTGAGTTTCCTTGTTTCTTCTGCATAAAACCCTAATGAATAAACATAACACAAATGAATAAAATGGTAATTCATAAATTATATAACATTTAAATGTACAGTAGAGTAAAAATCATTTATTGTGTTTTTTAACAACATCCAAACCCCTATAGTTATCTAAACCATCCTTTGATACCAAATATAAGGACTCGACCTTAACAAATTACATAATCTTGAAATTTAGTTGATAACATACATTTTTACTCATTGAGGATTATTTTGGTTTTATAGTTTTAATTTATTAAAAAATATTACATATATAACAAACCACATTCATAAAATGATTATGCTGCTAAAACAATATTGATTTTTTTCAAAATATTAAACATTAAAACATAAAATATTATTTATTTAAAAACACTTCATTTCAAACATCATGACTCCCTTATTTCTCTTACCTATCCTTATATCCTTTATAATACCTTTTAAAACATTGGGATGAGTATAAAACTCAGTAAGGGATATAATGAAGGAAATCGTTAGTCAAGTGATAACAAAAAACCCCATAAAATCCATAATCATAAAAACTCCTATGTATAGAAATATCATGTTGTTTTCTTGGTACATATTTACCATATCACACTTATAATCACCATTACATTTGTATTAATCATTTTTTCAAATTCCACTTCTAGAGTACTCAATGAAATGGAGAGCTATAATGGGGCTCAACCATCATAACATGAGCTATAATGGGCTCAAACCAACATTTATTGAGTTATAATGGGATAAAACCAACATATTTGGAGCTATAATGGGATCAACCCAACCTAAGTATTGTCCAAGGACATATCAATTTAATAAATTTTCTTGAAATATGATGACATCACTCATTCCATATACATATAAAAAAGAAATCCTATAGAAATTTATTATAGATACTTTTAAAAGGATTTTAAAAGGAAAGTCCCTTAAAATATAATCAGACTGAAAATTAATTGAATGGAATGAACATGTGTCTACACTGTATATAAGCATATTACAAAATAATATAAACAAAAAATAATCAGACTAATAATCTTAATAAAATATTATGGATATAGAATAAGGATAACCCAAAGATCGCGAATTGGGTTAAAAAACCTTACTTCGGGTTCTTCTTACTTAAAAATTTCATATAATAACTATATAATGTTTAAAATAGGGTTATAAATATGGTAATTGAACATATTGATATTTATAACACCTTATATGATCATTTTATAACATCATTCGACACATTTATAATAATATTATGTTGTTTTCATTGTTTCGGGTCTGTTCTTTACATGGTTTCCATGATCAGTTCAAGATGGATATTCTTGTCGATTGGAAGTGAAAATCCAATATTCTAATAGAATTTTATTTAGATAATTTAAGAACCATTAATTATACCATTTATGAATTATTTTTACACGAGGATGATTCATATGTTAAAACATAATGGATATTTGTTTAGGTGATTTTGGTGATTCTTCAATCGTAATGAACTCATTTTGTTTTATTAATTAATAACATGTGTAAAAAAGATTCTAGAACCTTTAATAATATATAATATATAAATTATAATCTAGTTCATCCATAAAAATGGTTTCATGACCAACCTCGAATAATTTAAAATAAATTTGAATCAAAACATACATGCTGTCGGTAAATTGACACATCAAGGGCAGTGTTTTAATTTCTTAAATAAGTGGGAGAGTAAAAGAAAAATAATGGTGAATATTCAAATAAATGATGAAATCCATATTATTTAATATAATGGATAATTAATTCCTCTAGTATAAGTGGATATGAGGATAGAATTAAGATAATAAAAGAACACAAAATAAAATAATAGTGGAGAAATCCATTACAAAAATTCGGCAGCCTCATTACTATGAAACATTATTATAGAAAACATTAAAAACATAACGTACAATAGTAACCTGCACATAAATTAATAAAAATAATGTATATTGATATAATTAAAATAATAACATGGTATAGAAATATGTGATTTTTACCACATGAAAGATAACATGAATAAAAACAAAAAGAAGTTGTGAATACTCTTACCTTGTAGAGTAACTCCAAATATGTGAACTTTGGGACCTTGAGGGATTAGAGACACCTTGGGAGGACTTATAGAAAGTTAAGAATACAATATATTCATTAATGAAGAATTTCAAATGAATTAAATGATCTAATGGGGTGATATTATTTTGCAAAAGTGTGGGAATATTTTATTAATTTCCAAGGGAAACCTCATTAGTTATATTTAAGAAACCATGGGCTTCCCATGGTATTTTTCCATTGTATTAGAAACTTGGGACAAATAATATCTTATTTTTCTTTACAGTATTCTACCAGAATTATTATATCATTATTACATCACTAATGATGTCATGAAACTTTATGAAAACTCAAAAACTATATCTTTCTTATTTACCAATGATTCAACTATTTCAGAAAAATCCCAAAAATAAACCCAAACCATTTTTCGATGTCTATAATTTAAAAAATGAATTCCATATTTTGGAAATATTTTTTTAAAATTTTATTAATTTATTTTTTTAAAAAAAATCATAATTTATTCAAAAATAACAATTTTCAATATATAACTTAACTTTAAACACCTTGAATATTCAATCAACATATCATTATCTTATAAAATTATGAAGATAAAGTAATAATACAGTTTTGTATTCATTATGGTCATATTACTATTCATATTACTATTCATAATGGTTTGTTACTATTAACTATAAAATCATGTTGGTTTTATTAGATTCCAAATAACCTATCGATCACAACTTTTGATGATTGTTTTCGAAATTAAAAACATAAAAGCTACCAATTTAATTTTTAATAAAAGTTATAAATATCTACTTTAAACAATGTTTTACGAATTTCAATTAATTTTTTTAAAAACCATGGTGTGTTACACTTTTGATTCATTTTTTGGTATTCCTTCATTGTTTTTATGATACAATGTAAGAAATTGCTAAATGATTTTATGTTACAATCTTATCAGTTATAAGGATTGTTTGTGAGTAATTATAAAAAAATTAAATACCATGATATAACTCACATGAATTCTAATGAATTCTATTTTTATATAGATATTAATTATATATCAATATAATGATACAAATTTCTCACTCAATGGTACTTAATATAATAAATAAAAAATATACAATCCGACCTTATTCATCTCTTCGGAGAGAAATATATTATTATTCTAAATTTTATTTTTCTAAATATACTTTCATTTATGTTTATAAATGATAATTTAATATAATATTAATGATTTTCTAAAAAATGGATTAATTTTTTTAAAGTTGTTTAAATGAATTTCAAAAAATGCATTAAAAGATTCAAATGGTTCTTTTCAAAAACCAGGATTAAGAACATGTTTTATTTTAAAATTTGTTTTAATTGATTTTAAATCGTCCTTTATAAGTTTTAAATTAAATTTTAGAGGAAAAATTTCTTCAAATTTATTTCTATTCCAAAAATAGTTTTTCAAATTATAAAGTATATTTTCCTTAAGATGTGATTTTAATGATTATTTCAAAATTATATTCCATCTAATATTTCATCCATTGGTGTTACCTATTCATTACTGGGGATATGATCCATTGTTAAAATTTATATTCTTTCCCTAAATGGTTTGTGTTTATGATGACACATTATTTAAGAAACCCATTTCTCTACCAAGTGTTAAACAATTATAAAATTCATATGAATCAGAAATCTTTTAAATTAGATTAAAATAAAGAAATAATCTTAAATATTTTCTCTTTTTTTAAATGATATGATATGATGAAAAGATAATGACACACATTTCATTTCAGGGTTTATGATATGATCAATGTCTGTGATCTTGTTGCACAAATATCTATGATTTCATTATATGATTGGTGGGACCTATATTTGTTCATAATTTATTTCCTCAAGAATACTCTGTAAATATTATTGATTTGGATTCTCACAAATACCCTTTTTTTAAATAAGTTGATTTAAGTATTTTTCATGAATATATATTTCATGACTATATGTTTCTTATTAATGGAATAAAAATTTATGGGGCATGTTCTTGATACATTTTTAATACCCTATATTCTATGAGTGATCGTATGGATCGACATCCCTACACTGAATAATAAATTTATAGATCCACACCACTATACATGAATTAATTTATGGAAAAATAATCCAACGTTGAAGATTGGAATAATTATTCATTCCTAATGAAATGAAGATGATCCCTATGCAACGAAAAAGAACCCTATGCTATGTAGTTGAACACTACTTCTATCAATTCAAAGATACAAATTTAATTCCATGATTTTATCCATGATTTTTGCAATTGTTATAAGAGAAATATAGATTGACTGAAATCCATTTTATGATAGATTCAAATTCTTATTATAATCGATTCAAAGAACCTTATTCAATAAAATAGATCATTACTTTTTATAAGGAATGTTATGACCCTTATAAATTATTTTGAATTTGATAATTATTAGTCTATAAGGATACATTATTATATTTTCTCAACTAAAACAAACATATATATATGATACGAATATTTTTTAATCCAAATGATAAATATCATATATGACTACAATATTTATTTTGTGAATCTATATTGAACTATTTCAGTCATCGTTTAACTCTATATTTTCTAAGAGAGTTTATACTTTGAATATCTATATTTCATCCCCTTACTTCTATGAAACTATTGCTACTTGTTGGATACTATGTAATTAAAGGCTATTTTCAACTTGGATCACTTAAGAGAAATTCTTATGTGAAGACATTCAACATAGAAAGATAGTATCCAAATTCCTTAAATTATTTATACTTCTAAATAGAGTAACATCAAACAAATAATTCTTATCGGATTTATTAGAGTATCATATGCTTGAACACTTTTGTGGTGGAGTATCAGCTTCTTCGACTAAAATCCTGATAAATGGTTCCTTTTCAAATAACCATAAAGATATATTTAATTTTATTTTAAATGTTTCAACTCTTTGTACTCAAATGTGGAATTTAATTTCTTGTGAAAAGATTACCTCTCTAGTAAAAATAACATTTCTCACAAATATAACGTCTGTAGAGTTGACTTGGGGATCACTATGACACGAACCACTATAAAAATTGCTGATTTCTTGAGATTTTATCAAATGCTCAAATTTATTATCAAAAAGAACACTGCAAATCATAAAAAATCACAATGTGATTTAAAATCTAAAATCTCCTAGTAGTATAGAAATGAAACAATTCACTCCCTATTATGTTTCATTGCATTATTCAAACAAAAAAAGGGTATTAGAGGTGTGCATTTTGATAATGAATATAAATCTCTTGAAATATTTATAAAATATGATCTATAGAAAGAATATGTAAATGGTTGATATGAATGAAGGAATGTTTTTCATTCGAGATCCATATTTTAACGGTAAAATCTAGGGATTCTAGAAATAAATAATGGTAATCTATACGAATAATCTTGGATTCAATGATTATTCAATAATCATTACTCATAATGTGATTCCTGAGAAACTAGAAATATGTTATGTCCGAATAGAATTTCAATATGATATCAACTTAAAAGAAATGAATTCCATAATTTACGGATAAGGACATGTTTAATTCAATGAAGTATTACAATTTCCTACTACATTTGAAATGTAGAAAACAATCAGTGTTTCATATAGTGGAGTTGATAATATCATTATAATTTGGTATGCTACTACGAAACTAATGTTTGAATACATTAGAATTATTGTTGTTGAGAGCATCCCAGAAATGAATAAACTATGTATTGAAATTTTCAACAATATTAATCCCTTTGGAGACCCAATTTCCCAATCATATCATGTTCTAAAAGACCATAGAGTACTTACCTCCAAATAGAATGGAATATTTTCACCTATTTCACAATTGTCACCTATAAAAAATTTGACTATAAAAAAATTAAATGGAATATTATCTGTGATTGAAGAAGAAATTAATTCTAAAGTTGGGGATCAAAATATTGTAAAAAAGGGAAAATAATACCCTTAAGGTCACATCTCATTGGAATGAAAAAAGTTCAAAATATAACATCAAAAATGAAAAAAAAAATATTCCTTATACATTAAAATGCAACTGGCTCAGCTATCAATAATGTGTATAAAATTCTACATGATGAAAACTATATTTAAAAAATATTTTAGTATTGATTAAAAGGAACCATGATATGTATGATTTCAAAAATGAAAAACAATGGGTACCATCATAGCTGATTAATCCTAATTGAAAGATGAATAAAAATGGATAGAAAAGAAATATAAGAGGAAATCTGATTTTGAGAAACAAGAAAACTGATCTATGAAATCTTCTTGGAGCACATCTGAAGACACTACCAGCACCTCCAAATCAGATACAAACAAATGTCACCAAATAAAAAATAAAATAAGTTATTTATGGATAAGGTATTATACAAGTTAAATATTATTATTCATATATTTTTGCCTTAGATATATGCTCAAATAATTAATTTGATTATTATTTTACAATGAAAGAAGTGAAATATGATTCATTATTAAATAATGCCATGTCATGAATGTATATTTATAATGATCATTTAAATGAGAAACAATTAAAATTAAAACAACATCTAGAATGAAAATAAAATTTTTATATCACTACATCAAGCAGTAATAATCATGAAAATAAAATAGAGGAATTATACGATGGTGTGGAATATAATAAAATGGATGCTATAATTTTAAATAGAAAATTTACCTGCTTCTATTGTGGAATAAAATGTCATTACACAAAAAACTGTTATTAAAGAAATCCTAAAATTTTATGTCTTAAAATGTATTTTTATTTGAAAATCATTTTCTAGAAGAATTTAAAATAAATTTAGTAAAAATAAGAATGATGCGGGTTCTCATATCATTTCTAACTGACACAACTAGACCCAAGAAAAAATCGGTATCAAATAAACATTGGTTTAAATATTTTTTCAGGATAAAATCCAAAAGAAAAAAAATTATATATGGTATATAGATAATTTTTTCTAAAGGAACATTAATATAGACTCTTCTAATTTCATTCACTATCATAAATTGATGGAGGTCTAGTCACATTTGGTGATAATATGAAATAAAAATATTTTTGGAGTAGAACTGTTAGAGATCAAAATAAAATCTCAATAAAAAGATGTACAATATGTAAAAGGGATAAAGAACTACCAGGTAATTATTTCTCAACATTATGATAAGGGATTTTATGTTTATTTTTCCAAAAAAATCCAGTTCATTTTTCAATGATAAACTACTTAAATTTATAGCACCTAAAACTAAGAATATTTATAGATTGTATTTTAATTCCTTGTTTAAACCGAAACTGGTTGATTAACTTATAAGAAAAATGACTCATGGATTTGGAAATGTAGGCTTGTACATTTTAATATATTTTATTTATATTAATTATCTACGAAACAGTTAGTTTCTTATTTTTTTCTTATGTTTGAGAATTATATATTCTATGATCCATTTAAAAGGGAAAAATCATCTTTTTTTGAAAAATTTAAAACACTATACAACTAAACCACTACAACTTAACCACATAGATAGGTTTGGAACGTCAATGATATAATTTTTGTATGTAAAATTTAATGTTTATGTTTTATTTAATGATTTATCATTATTTACATGGGTTTATATTCAAAAACTAAAAAGTGAGTTATTCATTATTTTTGATTCTTTTTGCACATGTTTTCAAAACGATATAAATGTAATAATAATTTGATTTGAGATTTTATCGTGGTTGAGAATTTGAGATTCAAGAATTTAACTCTTTTGTCTCAAAACTAGGTATTAAACACACCTTATCTACACCAAGAACACCTCAATGGAATGGAATTTATGATAGGAGAAATAGAAGTATTCCAGAAATAGAAATTAATATATTGAATTAATACAGCTTTCCTATATATATTTAGATAAAAACTATAATCAAATCTTTTTATATTATGTATAGTGTTATTATTAGATCAATTATTTAAAATAAACCCTATAAACATTTGAATAATATAAAAAAATAAATTAAATTACATTAATATATTTTTATTTAAGGTGTATATCTTGTATAATAAATATAACCTTATAAAATTCACTTCAATTGTGGATAAAGGTATAGTTATCTGATTTTACACTACTTTTAATGATTATAAATTTTTTGTAAAAATTAAATGATAGTTTAAGAATATATTAATGTGATGTTTAATGATACTAAGCCTTTCATTAAAGAAAAAGATCAATCATAAGATAAAACTGAGTCTTTTGTGAACATGATACTTGATACCACTATAACTAATTTTGAAAATAACATAAATTAAATTATATATAGTAAAAATGAACATGAGATTGAATTACCTATTTTTTTTACCTATATAGTCTAGAACATTAAATGACCATCCATTAGAAATAGTTATAGGTAACCTAGACATAGGAATTATAAATATAATAATCATGGGAAACATAGATGAATTATTTTCCCTTCTACTTTAGTTAGAACGTAATTTTATTAAAGAAACTACAAAATATTAGATGTTGATTGTATCAATGTACAAATTTCTAAACAAATTCATCAGAATCAACTTCTATGAATTAGTAGATAGATCATCCTATTTTCCTGTGATTGGAACCATGTGGGTCATTAAAAATAGACAGAATGATCAATTGATACAAACTAGGAATAAATAAATATTAGTATATATATCATATAATTGAGAAAATGGAATAGATTATGATGAAACCTCTATTACTATAGCAAGATTAAAATCCCTTAAAATATTTTTTCCCAATTAAATTCATTTGAATTTTAAATTATATTAGATGGATGTTAAATATTTTTTTAATGTACATTTAATAGAGGTAGTTTATGTTTAACTACCACTAGGTTTTGAAACTTCTCATAAACCAATTTATATTTCTAAAAATACTAAATAACCTTATGGATTTAAATAATCACCTAGAGCATGGCCTGAATGATTAATCCCCTTCGGTTGGAAAATGTATTTTTATTGGGATTAGTAGATCCAACACTTTATAAGAAATTTGATGGCTCTATTTTCTTATTATTAAAAATTTATGATGATGTTTTTATTTTAAGTTCAAAAAAGAAAAAATATTTTTATTTATTTTTTAACTCTTATGAAAAATATTTATTAAATGAGTATTATGGGAGAACAAAATTTGTATTTATGATTTTATGTTAATGAAAATATTATGAAAAAGTTATAAATCAATGTAAATATATTATTGATTTTTAAAAAGTGGTTGCTCTAGAAAATAGTAAGAGTTATATAATGAACATGTATATCAAAATAACATATGATTTGTATGATGCTGGAAAATGAGATGACAACAAGTTATATAGAAGTATGATTGGTATATTATTGTATATTATAGATAAAATATAGATATTATGTATTTTGTATTTCTATGTTCTAGATTTTAGTCAAATGAAAAATAATCCTATCTTATGGTTATTAAATGAATTTTCAATATTTAAATTGAAGTATTTTTCAATTTCTATATTAACCCAAAATATGTGACTTTAATTTAATTTATATTCCAATACAGCATTTCGAGGATGTATATTAAATGGTAAAATCACTTCTCTAACCTATCCTTTTTTCGAGAAATATTTAGTATCATGGTCGAATAAAAAATAAAATCTATTTTCCCAATCAATAACTGATGCGTAATATATATCATCTTGAATTTTTTGTATGGAGGTATTGTATATTAAACACACTCAACTGTAATTTGGACTAAATTTTAATAATATTCATATTTTATGTGATAATACTAGTATAACACATCATTTAAAAATACTATAAGTCACTGTATGACTATGAATATTGAGATAAGATTTCATTTTCTGTGATATCATGTTCTAAAAAAGGACATATCATTATAATTAATAAATACCCACTATCAATTAGATGAAATTTTATCAAACCACATCCATTGCATGTTTTTTTATTATGGTGGTTTTGGGATATTTATTTATAAAATAATTAATATTAATTTAATATATATATATATATATATTATTTCTATTTTTTTTTTTTTTTTATTAATTGTTCTTTTTTACATAAAATATTTTTGCTGTAATTTTCCCTGTAAAAATTGGGGCATTTCAAAATTAATATATTTAATGATTACCCCACACAATCTGCAAGAAAATAGAATGTTTTACCAAACCATCATACTTCCCCTATTATCATTCATACTATTTATCAATTCCTTGGATTAACGAGTGTCTCTCATTATATTTTTTTGGAAACCCTAATATTTGAACTGGAAATCCTCACACATACTATAATGGAAACTATAGACATAGTTGATGAAGTTGGACCGAGTAAGCCTACATACTAGAATGTGGCGAGTCAAACCGTTCTTCAATGTATTGTTATAGATTTCACATTGTTAAATAATTTTTTTGATGAATAGTTCTATTTTATTTCAATTATTGGAGATTATTTTTGGAGATTGAAATATGCATTTGTGTTTGAAATTGATGTGAAATTGTTTTATAGAAATTCATCTATCAGTTTCGGGGATGATAAAGACAATATTATCTATAATATGAACCACAATAAATTTAATAATTCTTTATTGAAAATATCATAGAATTTGTTGGTCCCCATGGGGGGGAATCCCATTTCTATCTATAAAATATAGAAGATGGAAAATATAAGTTAGTGGATATAATGTCATATCTTTTTGGTAAAACCAATGACAAGAATATGCTGACAAATTAAAATCATGATTATTAAAATTTATTAATAGTGTTTATTCAGTTGTCGATAGTGCATGGAAATTTGGATTTTGAAAAAGTTATATAACTTGGAAAGTATATTATATTTCTATTTTTGAATAATATTGAGAGGAATTCCAGTCAATATATATAGAGATACATTCACCATTTATTTCAAAAAGAACATAAAATGGACTTCTATACCCATGGAATTATTATTTCTATCTTTATACATAGATTGGAAAAATTATAGGACATATAATTAGGTAATATAATCCATAACAGAAATATTTTCAATGTTGGAACAACAATAAAATTTGGATATTTTTTGAGCAATTCATGCGGTGTTCTCTTACCCAATGGAAAATAAAACAAGAAAGGGTGATTAATACTACTATAGAGGTGCAATGATTTTTCTCACCTATTGGTTTTGTTAAACCTGAGCCTAAGGAATAATTTGAATTGGGAATTTAAATGGCTGTAATATCATAGAGGGGAATAATTTCAGTTAACATTTCTACAACAGTGTATGAGTCTGAACTAGAGAAAGAAGAAAAAATTAGAATGAGGCTCATGTGGAAGAACAGCTTTGGTATGATGTACATATTTCTTGAAGATACACCTCTATTAATCTATCTCATGTTGTTTATAATTGTAATAATGCATTGGTTTCAAAATTAATGGAATGGATAGATGGGTTTTCGAATAGTGTTTCCAAGGAATATCCAATATGAGAGTTAGTGAGAGATGGATAACATCATGGAGCCCCTTCTAATAAGACTAATATCTCATTGAATAAGAATTTTAAATCCATGTACCATATATAAAAAAAATTATTGGGAAAAAACATTTCCCTGATATAATAATTAAGAGATGAGAAGAAGAATATGGTACACCTCATAAGTTCAGATATTCCTCATGTTCAGTTTGAGGAACTTTAGACTCAATTCAGAGATATTAAAGAAACTACTATTTCAGTGAGTGATATTGTAGATTTTATCATAATCATATTTGTGGATTTACGAGCATTAATATAATATTATATCCTGATATATTAGTTTGATGTACTAAATCAATTTTTTATGAGAGAATTTTAGTATCTCAGAGAATGTTATCAAGCATCATTTTCTACTCAACAAACTTATCAAGATCAATTTAGATGATTTGAGGAAAACAAATCACGTTTTATCTAATTAAATTAAATGTTTCACACTATACTATTTTACATTAGTCCTCCAAATGTTATTTAGGATAATCAAAGAGGTATGATTTATCAACTAACCTCCAATGATTCTTAGTTCCGACCAGTTCTTCATCAAGTGACCGATCAATTTTTTAAATTAATTTAGAATGAAGATTTGGTTAATGATTTAATAAAGGTAATTTTGGTTGACTAATTGAGGTTAGTTCAAGACATAATTAATATTATTTAGTAATGGAAAAAAGTAATCAACAATCCTTTTTTGAGATTTTTGGTTATGTTAGATGATATACATATTCCTGTCCTATCAACTCAACATCCTACTGCACCCTCTCCCAATAAAGATTCAAATACATACCACTAATCTAACAGAATCCATCCTTTTTAAATAATTTCTTAATTAGATGATGGAATGTAATATTATTAAAACACACATTTTCTATTCCAAGATGGAGATTTAATTCATCTTTTTTATCCAAGATTTCTACAATTGTCTTGATTGAAATAAATATCAATTGCAATCATTTTTTATAAAAAATATAGATTCTCATTATAATAAATTCAAAAAAAACCTATTCAACGGAGTAGATCATTCATATTTTTAAAGAATGTTATGAATCTTTTAAGAAAATTTAAATTTGAATATCAACGGTCTGTGAGGTGTCTTTCTTAGATCATATCAACTGAAATAAAAATATATATATAACCAAAATATTTTCACTATCAACAAGATACATATTTTATATTAATACATTAATATTTTTGGGAATATCTATAGAAATTATTCAAAGATCATGCAACTATATTATTATATAAGAGATATTATACTTTGATTCTCAACATTTCAACCATGTACTACTGTAAAACAACTTTTAAGTGTTTAATACTATATAATTGAAGATCATATGCAACCGAGATCACATAAGAGTGATTATTTCATGAAAATACACAATTCATCCTTTTGTATCTTTTTATAATTACGACCTAAAAATATCCATTTCCAATGTACTGGGTAATGATTTATATCTAAAGAGATAAAAATATGAAACTTTTCTATGTGATTAATCAATTTTGGGAAATAGGTGTGTCCCGATCTAATTTGGGAAATAAGTGTTCCCTGATCCAATATGGGAAAGAGGTGCTTCTTGATCAACTATGTTGGTGGTAATCATAGTTATCCTTGACCCATAAAGTGATTTTTTCTATATTTATGATGGTTCACTACTTTTATGACATGAGATTATGGGTCATGATTCATTTATGATTTTTTTCACTGTTATGGGGAATGTCATAAAATGTGATTAGATTTTATGAAATGGCTCATGTTTATGATCTATGAAAGGTTTGGAAAAAACATTTATAGTTATGTTCATGATCACAGACTCTTATTCTTATATCATGCATTCATATTATCATATATTGATATATATTTTTACCCTTAATAATCATTTGAACTCACCCTTTCTTATGTCTACATTCTAATGGTTTTTCAGAATTGTTTTCTTTATGGTATGTCAATGAAGAGTACACAATGGAATGACATTTTTGGGAAATTATGAAGGCCCTCTAGTAGATTAGAATATTGTGGACCTGGATTCCAAAAGAACCAACCTATTATAGTCCTCATTCATGTGTTTATGTAATGTAATGAATACTCATCATAAATTATATAATATCCTTGTATGAGAATCATGGGTCTCTATACTCATAAAACCTTACCTACCCATGTCAGGGTTTGGTATCATGTGTAATATTTCCTCAAATCCACTTTCCTACACAAAACAGAGTTATAAATAACATATCATCTATCCTCATTTCACCTTTCTATCCCATAATAGTGTGAGGAATTATATATAATGTATATCAATTTGAGGTAGTTGATTAGAAATCTACCTAAGTGGATATACATAATAAAAATTTAGATCCATTATGAAACATTTAAAAACATAACCCTTTTATCATCCCTACCAACTCATATCTAAGTTAGGCCCATATATACTATATAAACATAGTGCCACACTTGAGTAAAATTTCAAACCCCATACCTAGGATTTCTGAGTTTAATTCCACCAAAGAGACCACATTGGAAAAAACTTTATAGGTTCTATGTGGACAAGTAAAATATCCCTACCCCTCTTAGCGCAATCCCGGTTCACAATGATGATCATAAAATGTCACATATCATATGATCCTATGTGCCTATTAGGATGCTTAGACTGTCATATATTTCCATAGTTGAATATGTATTAAATGAAAAATAATATATAAATAACATTACCAATTTATCCAATTGAAATTTTGGTCAAATCAACTATAAAAGAACATAGGATAACATCAGTTTCCGACCCCTGGAAACTTGGTCTGTCCACAATGCATAGGGATATAGGTACGTAGACAAGAGTTATTTAGCCTGTTCAAACTATATCCTTGAATTCTTCCTACAATTTCCCAAATATTAATATTATAAAGAAAAATAAAATTCTTTTCATATCATTTTTATTTTCTTGACCCAATTCCCACTCAAACAGTGCTTCAGGGCGATTTTCCACTAGCCGATTGGTGTGCCTCCCCATATTCCAAAGGCTTTCAACTAGTAGTAGGAGTATGATTAAGTGATCATGGAGAGACTATACCCTCTTGTGATTATAATTATAGTGGTAGAAGTATAACAAAATGGATGAGGTCTATAACATAGGGATAGAAAAATAACACATAAACATTAATAAAAAATCCCAATTGCAAAATATAGTTTGTATATAATAATCAAAAGACAATAGGACCTCCCATTTCAGACTAATAGTTACATACATCTAAAGAATTTCAATGATAATTTGGATGCTCCATCTTGATTTATGAAACACCAAAGTCACTTTCCATCCATATCATGAAATAGGTAGACCTCAATCACTAAGGTCCAACTCATGTTCCTAGTTCTATACCAAATCTCAGATACATAAATCCAACATGCCTACCAGGGGAACCTATATTGTTTGAGAATTAACTCAAAATGACACCAATAATATGTGCCTTTCTTATATCCATAATTTTATAGGTGTATTCAAGTATTAATTAAATATAAATTCAAAATGATTAAAAATAAACTCAGTACACATGTGCTCAACAACAACAAGTTGTCATCTTCCATCATTGGAAAACATAGGTAAATATATGAATACATAGCCCTAAATTCATATATGGCATAAAAAATGTTTCCATATATATGACTTTATTGGATAGAACCCATGTCTCAATGCCTAAGGTATCCACTAAAAAATTCATACCAGGTTAGCCCTTAGGATCACCTATAAATATATCATTGGCACCCTGTTACATCAACCACTCAACTTGATTTTTAATGAAATTCCCATTTAATAAGTCCCTGTTCCCTTAAAACTTTACTCAGAATTTCCCTATCATCTAAAAACCCCAACTTCTAGAGGAATCATGATACTCATAATCCATGAAATAAAATATTTTTTTCTCAAAAACCAATGTTTTGAGGCATATTGATATCTGTTTTCCCATAATATTTTTCAATCATGATCATGTTCAGTTGAGATCCTCAACCCAATCTGATGGTCTCAAAACCAACTCTCGATATTCCATTACCATACATTTGTAACTCTATGTTGTGAACATGAAACATAACTGATGGCCAACAACATCCCCAAAGATGAAATATCTACCAAGGCCTCCACCCACAATTAGTGGTAAACACCACCTAAATCGTGTCTTCTCTTTGTACACATGGATCCAATGATATGTTAGCCAACAAGAGTGATCGAAAATTTCAAAAGACTAAATATGAATCATTTTTTGGAACGTTGTTCGCACAATACCATGTCACTTTTTCTTGATGTTCATCACAATATAAAAACACAAGGAAGATGATCTCATCTTGATAACCACATTACCTCAATTATTGGTGAGGCTATCATCTTAACCCAGTGATCATCATTACCCCATATAACTCAGGCCAAACCCTCATCCTAATGACCATTTTCACTCCAATCATGATGATAAATATCACCTCATTAATTAGGGTATTATTGTCACATTTCCAATGAACTAATTAAATCCTATAAAATTTTAAATTCATTAAAACACAAAACTAGCCACCCATACCCTGATGGTAACAATACCCATAAAATTAATGGTGAATATAAAATATACTATGACATTACAAACTATATCCTATAATATCATTCAATTAAAATAATATACTTTAATAAATTGATGAAGGTATCACTCGATCACAGACCTCTAGAATATTTATGATTGAAAACATAACCCATTTAAATTAAAGAGAATGATAAAAACCACCTACCTTATACTCTATGGACCTATTTCTCTTAATATCAATTTATAAATTGAGCTAAAATAAAAGAAAAAGGATCCAAATCCATACCGATACACTTCCAATGACACTGATAGATTTTTAATCGAAGATCAAATGATAACTTTAGAAAAAAATACTTAAGGAAAAACAAATGAGAGATCACCTATTATGATGTGTGTGAAATCAAGGATGATGGAGGGGAAATTAAAAATATGAGGGTGGTGTAATATGGTAATTTTTTACATTTTAATGAACCACATGGTTTAGCTGTACTATTTGGATAACTGTGAACCAACCATGTTGTGCCTATTTCCCAAGTCTAAACTGCACACGAATTCGACTCGCAATTCTATAAATAGAAAGTAGATTATTCATATTCCCCTTATTAAAAACTATATCATTCTCACAAGGTAATCCTCTACCACGCACACTATTTTAAAAACCATGTAATGTGAAGATGTGGGCCATATTGTTTCTCATGGGAGGAAACAATGTTTGAAAACATTGTGCACCTATGACCATGATTTCCAACGAACATAGTATCCAGGGTCTAAAAAACATAAAAGTCATTTGAATCCCCTACAAGATTTAGTATCCTTAATACTCATATAAAATTAAGTCCATGGTTCAATAAAACTATCAGAATTAGGTTTCGATGATCATGTGAAGAATTGGTCCAACCACCAATCCAAAAAATTACAAAGGATGAGGAATTGCTACCTCCTAAAAAACCCGAGACTAAAAAGGGTGGTTTCATTGTTGTGTGAATGATTTTGTGTGTTTCTTATTCTTATTTACTATTAATGTAGTTAACTATTCTAATGAAAGGGTAACTACATAAAAATTAATCTCACATAAGGATGGACATGTTTTCAATATTTTTATGTAAGGGGTTTATGTCATGTAGGGTATGATCGTGTTACACTTACATTTAAATTATGTGTAATCAATAAATAGTTTTATGGATTAAATTAAAAATTATCCAACCATTTTTATTTGAGAAAAATTCAAATAAATAAATTTATTTAATTTTGAAATAATTTGTTTTTGAATATCTTATGTGTTTAAAAAATAAATATTTTCCCTTTTTTAAATTATTAAGTCTAATAATGGATCGTGGGATATTAAATAGAAATTTTTTAAATACAAATTAATCATGAATTACATATCCATGTGGAACTTGTATAATTTCGTTTTAATATAAATGATTTTACTTTATTTTTTTCTTCATTTCATTTGAGTTTGGGTGACCCAAACCTCACCAGTAAAGATCTTCAACTATTTATAAATTCATATGTTGATCTAATGTGAGTTCTAAACCTATTCACACCATTTTATACCCATTTTTTTGGTTAATTGGGAATTGTTTTTCCTCTCCATAAAGGGAGTTGTTACTTCTCCATATTTTAACGTGAACGTTTTATAGGTTTATACCTAAGTTGTATATGTTTTAATCTGTGAGATTATCCATGACAATATAAAAATACTGTTAAATCCCATAAAGTATTAATATCTTTATATATCAGGGAATATAATTTCTACACCTATAATATGAAACATCAATCATAATGATATGGGTATAATTGAATCTTAGAAAATAATTAATCTTTTTTTTTTGTTTTTCTAATGTTATATTTCTAAGATTATTCAGATGATGGTTTATCCTATCAATATTTATAGTTTAGAAATTAATGAATATTAAATAGAGGATTATTTATGATGTATTATATAATGAATATTCTATATCTATCAATGTATCATGATGAGGAAAATGTTTTCACATAAATGGATTATTATTATCCCTTTATTATTTTTAATAAAGTAAGTTTTATGGATGAAGTATGTTAATTTTTATATAAATAAAGTGTAATTATTATACTAATTGATAATAATTAACATTAAAAATAATTGTATGATGTTTAATGTTAAAATAATATCTTCCATTAATATTTCATGAATTAATATAATAGGTTATTTTTTTCCAGAACTATTATTAATATTTTTCAAGTATTTTCATAAAATGAAAAATATAATATACAAGGATTATAGTCTACCAATTGTTGTTTACTAATTTATTAAACATGGAAGAAATTTTTTTTAATTTATGGAATGGTATCACTGGTTGTAGCTTTTTTTAATATGGTTTATTGATTTTCTATAATTGATATAAAAACAATTTTTCATGTCGTGGATAAGATAATTGTAATTAGAGTGTGGAAATCACATGTTGAAATGTATAAATTTTTTTTTCATTATAAACTCAAAAATAGAATATAATTATTTATCATATATTATAGGTAACAAAATTTAATAATAATAAATTTCATTATAATAAAAACCAATTAATTAATTTAATTTTTTTATAACAATTATAATTTTATTGGAAATTATTTATTAGATAGAAAATTATATAGTCCTATATCATAAGGGAAATTATTTTTGAACAAAATCAAAGTGATAAAATTATATAAAGGGGATAAAATTATGTGTTACTATACATCTTATAAATTTTATATGTGAATTTAATTATCATTATTGATATTATAAATATATAATTAGGATTATAAATTGTTAAAGATCAATTATATTTTATCGTGGGAATTTAATTACTGGTTGGGTCATTACAACCCAATGTATTTTATAATGATATTTATATTCACCTAATATTGTGTTGTTTACTTGCATATTGTTATTAATATTATTGACTAGAATGGTTAAACGATTGGAATATTAAAAATATATAAATAGGATAATTATTTTTAATATAATTAATGGTAAATTTATATAATAATTTCATATCTTCTTGTAATTTAATAAAAATAGAATTAATTTTTGAACAATATTATTTGTATTGTTTAATTTGAAATATTATTTTTTATATGGAAAAACCTATGAATAATAAAGTGATAAAAAAGGAGAAACTAATTTTTTTTGATAAATATTAGTTTCTTGGTGCTGAGAGAACCCATACATAATTTCTTGAGGAATGAATTCCTTGAATCTATGACTTTAGTTGTTATTAAAATTATTTGTGAAAAAATAAATTATATATATATATGTGGTATCAAGAATATAGATAATAAATGTGAAGGATTGATAACAGAATATGATTTTTAGTGTTGATGATGATTGAATGGTGTGTAGGTTATGATGATTATAATGTAATGGGGTTTTTTTTATAATGATGATGATTGAATGAGTTGTTGGTTATAATGATGAAAATAGAATAGCGTGATAGTTATGATGATAGTTTTTGAATATAGTGATAATTATAACAATGATAATTATAAGGGGTTGAAGGTGAAATATTATGTGAAATGGTGTGAGTCACCAGGGTGGTGGATAGGAAATTAGATGAAGGATTGAATTTTTATACCTATATCATGATTTCTGATTACTTGATAACCAATAGAATATTATTACATATATAACCAGTTTAAATTATTTAACAATGATTGATTTAATATACTATGTGTTCATATTGTAATTGGTATCTTAGTTTGAGTCCTAGAGTACATGGGGTTTTATGAAATTATTAATGAATTATGCAATGAAAGGGGTTAGTTCATGGTGGTTACTCTATAGGATTACATACATGAATATAAATGAAAATTATTAATAGATATTATAGAACATAGATTAGAATATTTTATTGTTAATTTTGAAAATGAAAATCGAATAATATTAATTAACAGGTAGTGAAATAATTAATATCAAACTCAATTATTGTATGCTTGTTTGATAACTATTTCCTTGAAGTGGTCACTACACATCGTGAGAGATGAGATGGTACCTGCATTTGAGTCTAAGACTAGGTAGTGTCCATTAATTTGTTTTCATGATATACTACTTTTATAAAAAATTTCTTTTATATATACCCAATTGATATTTAATTGGAATCAAACAACCATTTGTTGTGGGGGAATCAACCGAAACATCAGGGTTTGTGAGGATACAAATGGTTGACTACATACAATCTCACACTATTTATTTAAATGTAGTTTAACATAAAGGTATTTAAAAGGATGATTTCCCATACAACTATAACAAAACATTAATGGATTGAGTTTATTGTGAATAAATGTGTCTTGAATGTAGTATCTGAAGGATTATTTAAAAAAATTATTTATGGGCTATGATGGATTGAGGTATTTTATGTATTATATGGACTATGGTGGATTCCATAAATAATATTTGTTACCCTTTTGAGGATAATCGCGTGAAAATGTAACGTATGTGGTGTATGTTATGCTATGGTTTACAAGGTGTGTTCCAAAAGGATTATTTATGGAAGAGTTGATGGCTCTAGATGTGCAATGTTAGCATGTGAGAAAATAAAATTAACGGTGAAGTGGTTGTGGGGTAATCATTTCTATATATATTATTTCAATAATTTTTTTATTCTTTTCAATATTATATTATGAGTGAGAAATAGATAACATTGGAAAATGTTGGTATTCAAATTTAGTTGATGAGTTTGTTCCATTTGATTACACACTTGGATTTAGAATTATTTTTAAAAAAAATCTTGAAAGGTTTAAAGGTGGATATGACTAAGTATACATGTTATACTCACCTTATGTATATAAAGCCGGTCTTTTCATGGCACTAGGGGTTGGTTGGTTATTTGTCCGGATAATACTTGTTCGAGGGTATTTTCAGTAGCTAATGAGGAGTCATGGCACTATAGAAGATTTATTTTATTATTATATTTCTATTATTTAAGTTATATCCATATATGATTGAATTCAAATCATATATTGGAATTATTTAAATATTTATTATAAACTTGAGATATTTTTTATAATCTTTTCTCTTACTTATCAAACCATTATTAATCTAATTCTTCTAGTGTGTTTGACTATATAACCTTGGTTTTAGTCCGAAAACCATGGACTATTAGATGTAGTCATCAGGAATTATTATCTCACATTCTCAATTTTTAGCCAAGTAGGGGTACCTTTTAAAGGAGGGGGTCCTAACGAAATAGAATTCATTGTGTATTCTTCATGTGTGGGTGGAAGGACCTTCTACAAGGGTTGAAACTGAAATTTTTCTGTAAATATTTTAACATAATATTTATAAAGTTCTTTTGTAACTTTTCAAGAATACCCCAAATAGAAAAAAATAGTTTACTATGGGATAAGGTCGAAGATCACTCAACCATTCATTTTCAAAAAAAATTGAATCATTTTTTGGTCCTTTACTCTTTGAATATTCACTTCGACTACTTTCCGTTTTAACACTGAATCTAATATTTAGCCAGGGAATTTTATTTTTATGATAGAAAATAAAATAAAAGTTTTATATTTATTTAGGGATACTTTTTCCAATCATGAAATCAATATTAATAAATAAAATAGTTTTCTTTAATAAATTGAAATTTTAATTTTATAGTATGTAATGCATATAATCCCATTATTTGAAAAGGTGTATTTTTATAATCTAAATTTATATGCAGGGTAATGTTATCAATTCATATGATTTCATTTATATAAATTGGTTTTTTATATTTAAACTAGAAATTAAATATATTTAAATTCAATATAAAACATAATTTTAGAAAAAAAGTTAATTAAAATAAAGTAGTAAAAACACATTCTCTTATAGTAAATTATATCATAGGTTGTTAAATGTAGTATATAAAAATTGAAAATAGTATTTTGACACAAATATTTTTACATATTAATACATCATTGATTGTGAAGTTTTGTTTTGTCCTTTAATGTTACACTTATTTATATAGTTACAAATGAGTTGTTTATTTGTAAAAACTATGCTGTTCTATATTAATAAAAAATACATTATTTTAAAAAAAATCCCAAAATAACACCATAGGATAATTTTAATAATTTTAATTAAAAAATATTTTTTATTTCTTCAGAATCAAGTTCTAAAATTTATGAATTTATAATTTAAATGAAAATTTAAATTACAATGAAAATTGAGTTTATTTAAAACTAATGATCTTAGACATTAAGGGTTCATTATATTTTTTATATAAAAATTATATATATATATAAATTTAATATATTAGTTCATAAATATTATTACTATATATTATCATAGAAATATTTTAAAATTAGTTTATTTAATTTACTACCACTTTCAATAGTTATTTAAGAATGAAGAATAAATTTTTTTATTTATTTACCATCTAAGTATAAGAACGTGTAATTTATTACTATATTATTCTTAATTAAGATGTTTTATTCATCATATAACTTCATAATAAATTTCGTATAACAAATCACTGATCATTTTTTTCAGTGTTTCATTTGGAGTAAGATATTATTTCAATTATAATATTAATTAAATAATACTATGAAATCTAATTATGTTACATTCCCAAATAAAATAAATTACATACTCATAATCTTAATTATAAATAAGTAAAGGCTAATGTAATGGGATCCCTTAGAAGAAAAATATATGTCTTATTCTGAGATAAAAACCTCTCTGTTCTCTGTAATATAAGGAAACTATTTTTCTTTAAATATTATTTTTATGTGTTCTACATGACATAACATTCACATAGTCATTTTCAATGTCCTATTTCCTACAAAATAATACAATAAGAAAATAATCATAATGAAATGACATATTATATTAAAATATCATATTATCATGAATGCTTAATAATATTATGTCTTATCCAATGACACCATTATTTCAACCTATAATAATTTTAGAAATATTTTTTCACACCTGGTTCATCCTATAACTCTTTTTGTTAAAACTATATTACATCATATATTTTTTCTATTATACCCATTAACATTATTCCCTAATATAAAAAATACTTCAAAATAGATTAGAAATAGAATGTGATTGACCAAATCATATCCCCTAGGAATGTAAAACTAGTTTTGAAGTTATGCCTCAATTCCATTAAGTGGGTGGCGATTCAGTTAATAACCAATTTGTCACATAGAGGAATTGTATCCCAGTTATATGAATTCTAGAAGATGATTCCCATTTTATTATATATACATGCATGTTATTTCCATGAAAACTACACAATAAAAACATTAAAAAAAATTCATGATGTTATCCAATACATAGACATATCTATTAGACATATCCATATGTATTTAACTAATGTTACATAATCCTAATCCCTGAATAAACTAATCTCTCCTGTGATACCAACTAATGAAACATGGGAATAATAAACACAGTTTAATAATTATATTACATGAATAATCATTCTATCTTCCAAATATACACAAAAACAGAAGAACTGAAGGTTTGAGGTCTTATAAAACTAGACACATAGAAACTTATTTAAAAACAATAATCAATATTTAATCATAATTTCTTAACTGTAACCCCATTATAAAAATATCACATGTAATACCCATATTCATATCCAAGGGAATATAATCAAAATAAATGGATGTGATCAATTGATCAATAAAGGGGATATAATATATTAAAAATAATGAACATAATTGATAAAAAAATAAGTATATGTGTATGATAGTATATTCATGATCTATGATCAAAAATCTTTGAAAAGATTCCCAGAAATAACTTTAATCATAATATATGAGAAAATATAACATAAGTTCATGTAAAAGGATATAAATATGGCAAAAACATAATTATAAGAATTGTAAAATTATGTATATTACATCACAAAATAATTTTTTACTCAATCAATATTCACGCATTAGTTTACATTGGTGGAACATAATTTACTAACCTATCATATCTAATGATCTCAAGTGATATAAAGTATTACCATATGCATTGGAGGGTTATATATGTCCAACCCATAAATTATTTAAAATATTACTTATTTATGACATAATATATTAATCATTACAAAATAAGGGAGATAAAGCAGGTTTCATTCATCACACAATAAATAATCCATCTAAAGAGAAATAAGGTATTTAGAATATCTATATTGTATTACCCAAATTGACCAAAATAATGTAAACAGTTGATACCAACATCTTAATAACAAAAAAATAGTATCTTATCAAATCATTTAGTGGGTGATTCCAAATTAAAAATCTCCATAGATGAATCTTATATATATAAATTATAAATAGATTTTAAATTATAAACTAGTTTATAGGAAAAAGTTTTATCATTTGTGAAAATGATGAGGCTATGAATACTATAAGATGTCATTTTTAGAGTGATTTAAATAGGGGAAAATTTGTTTTTTAGAAAAAAAATAATAATTTGAAAATAATAATAATAATTAATTCTTGATAATTTATAATGTCCTCAAAATATATGTGAATCCTGTGTAGAACATTTTTTGGATAGCCAAATATTCAAGAAAGGATCCTTGAAAGGGAAAAAATGTTTTTATAATGGTGAATTTTATACATTTTTAAAACATTTTCATTAATAAATATTATTTTAAAATTAATAATTAAAAATATAATAAAATAATAATTGAAATATTTCGTAGTCGCATAATTTTGAAAACGAAACATATATAATTATAACCTCCATGAAACAACACTTCCAGAATCATGTTCTTAAAAAAATATCTATAATTTTGGATTTTATACCAAAACATGTGACCCAATTTTAACCATTCAAAATATACAGTATCAAATGGAAAATATTGGATCACAAAAATAACTAATTAAATTTTAGGTTTAGAGTTCTAAAAAATTATTATAAACACTTACATAGTAATATCCATGTATTCAAATGATTATTTTTACCAAAATAACCATCTTTTCATATTAAAAATTATACATTCGACATATACCATAAAATAATTCTAAAAATAATCCTTCATTTACATAATTCATTTAAAATTAATCTTTATATCCCAGAGAAAAAGAATCATAAGATGGGTAAACTCATATTTTCTGTAATAGAAAACATAAAAAATATCAATTGAATGAAATCAATTAGTATAATAGGATCATAATGATAATATGATATAATCATAGTGAATGATAATAAAATATAATATAAAATAATTGTAAATAACTAGATCATCAATCTTGAAAAATGGAATACAATTTTAAAAAAAGACTAAATTCATATGAATCAAAAATTATATGACTATTTATGTTGGTATTGATCATGGTAATCTTTAAAAACACATTATAATCATAATGATAAAAAATATATCTTAGTGCATCATCTTTATAAATGAAATAAAAAATAACTACACCCTTATAAATCTATAGGATAAACCTTACTATTTTACTCTCTCATTCTTCTCTTATATAACAATGAACATTACTAAATTCATTGGATATCAATATCTAGATCACATTTTATATAACCAATTTCATTCTATACTCTTTGTAAAATTTGTATTGGTGTCACCCATTCAAATAAGTTATTTCAAGAGTACGCATTCATATATGATCTATTAGGATCACCAATCCTCATCTATTATTTCCATGTATAGTTCATGAGTGAGAAAGCTAAAATCATTCAATTTATTGATTACCATGACTGAAAATAAAAATCAATTCATTATTTGATTAACATGTGAAAATGAAATGGGTTTCCGGAAACAATATTTAAAAACATCATTATATGATCGCTAGAGAAATAAGATGGATGGTATCTTCAACCGATATCTAAAATGAAGAAAATTTAAAATAAATGGATGTTATCATAGTTTAATATATTATGCATAAAAATATTATTAAAAATATTCTTGATGAAAATACCATTTCCATATTTAAAAATACATTTTAAAAAAACATTCCAGGTTATTAATTAAAAATATTCGTTGAAATGATACTTGGAAACATGTAAATGATGATTCAATGCATTGGGTAGTCATGACAGCATGAAATTCAATTCATATTTTACATATTAAAATATGAATTTTTTTCAACCATTTAGTAAAAAGTACATTGTTCAAAAACTTATTTTTAAATTTATTTTAAAACTTTTCACAAAAAGACAAAAATGGGTGAAAATAAAATATAGTTATAAATTTTATAAAAAATTCAAAAATATATATAAAACATTGATATGGAAGTAAATAATTTTCAAAATGAAAAAAGAAAATTAGTTTATCTTTTTTTAAATTCTTTTGGAAAAAATGTTTTAGTAACAATGAAGTAAAAAATGAAGCTAAAACATCCAAATTAATGAAATATATAGATGGTCATGAAAATTCACTAAGTTTATCAAATAAGGATTATATTTGTTTCGTTGAAAATTCACCACTAAATAAAATCAATTATAAAGCGAATGAAACATTGATACCATATCACGTTTTTAACTTTTGTATCATAACCCTCAATAAGGAATAAAATAAAATGAAACATTAAATACCAAGAAAATAGTGATTTTCAAAAAAAATATTTAAATGGGGTATTATATACCCCTCCTAAAAGAATATATCTTCAGAACATAATCATATTTCCCAATGAAACATAATTTTAGATGAATAACCCTTCTAATGATCACATAATGGAATCAAGAATTATTAAATGGAGTGATTATGTGAAACAAATGTAAACAAATAATAAAGAATAATATTTAATAAAATAAAATAGAGATAAATTCAAACATATTAATATAATAATTAGGTCAATGAAGAAGTATTTTAACCCAAAAAAGATGTTGATTAAGAAACCATATATGACTTGGTCATTTTTAGGTAAAATACCCTTAGAAAAAATAATTTTTATATTTGTAAGGATATCAGAGAAACTATAACCCCTAATCTGGAAAAGAGAAAGAAAGGATCTGTTAGACATACATGGAGCTTCGAGCCACATCTTTTAATTCTCTAAACACCATAGAAATGTGGGATATAGATCCATTAGAGCTATTTAGGTCAATAATTTTCACTAGGGAAGAGATGGGAAGAATGAGAGAAAGAAATGGGTAGAACATAAAAATCATGAAATTGAAAAACTATAATTTCTCCAACTTTTAATGGGATATAAGATTTAAATCACGATTTTCCAAACCATGCACAAACCATGTGAACATTTATTTAATGAATAATATCGGATTGAAACCAAAATATAAAACAAAACATACCACCATACTTCTAGGATCTTAAAATCCATCCACCTTAAAATAGCTCTTCCTTGAGCTTCTCTTCACGAGCATCACTAAGATTCCATGGTAAAATGATCAGGTAATTGAGTTTGTAAATCTGATGCCCTTTCCCATGATTCTTTATGAATATTACCCTTATACCATAAAAATTTAATGAGTGGAACACCATTTCCCCTCAATACATTCTTATTATTGTACATGATACGAGTTGGATGCTCCTCAAAAGATGCAACATTCTCAATATCTACATCCTCCACATTAATCAATGGGATGGATCATGGTGATACATCCAAAGAGGTGAATGATGAAAAACTTCATGTATTCTACTATACCGTTATTGAAGTTCCAATCGATAATCCATTGACTTTATCCTCTCTACAATATCAAATGACCCATCATTCCTAGGTTCCAACATTCCTTGATTTTGGGTTTTATGGTGACCCAACATTTTTGACACCCTAAGAAACATACTATTATCCCCACTAACCAAAAAGGACTAGAAATCCGATCTATATACAAAGTATGCCTACTGTTAGTAATTTCCATGAATTTATGAATCAATTGATCCTTTTCTAACACCTCTTGCATGAGACTTATCCCCAAAAAAATCTATTTCTCCAACCTCACAGCCACATAAGAAAGATATAAATGGCCTCCCATAGGGTTTCTTAAAAGGTTCTATCTAAATAATAGCTTGAAAAATATTGATGAAGGTAAACTAAACAAAAGGAATTGTTTTTCCCATAAACATCCGATATTTAATACACAAGACCTTTACATGTCTTCTAGAACATTCATCATATGATCTAACTTCCCATCCATATATATGTAGAATTTTTTACTCAAAAACACTGGCGTACCAATCTCCTTATATAATCAGTTCTAGAAGCATGATGCGAATTATTTATCATGATATGAAACTATAGTTTTGGTACACCATGCAACGACACTGCCTCCAGTGCATATAACTCACCCAAATGTCCCACATTTAATGTCTCTTTAATATGAAAGAAACGAGGAACAATAGAAATATGATCAATGAATACTCAGATTTCATTATTATATTGAGGAATCCTCTGATCACCAACTACGAAGTACACCATTATGTCATCTCATTTCCAATTTGGAAAGGTAAATGGTTTTAAAAAACCACCTGGGTGCTGATGCATCGCCTTCACCTACTGAGAGTTAAGGCTTCACACCACAAATATTGCAATCCCTTTCTTCATTCCCAGCCACCAGTACTTCCATTGAAGTTCAAGATATATCATTGTCAAAATAGGATTCATATCCTACCTCGATGAATCAAACTCATGCAACAAATATACAAGATTACATGCCACAAAACCCACATGAACATGAAAAAACATTTTGATCATCCCAAATATTCCAATTAGAAGGTGACTTCCCACCTATAATATATTATCTCATTTCCCAACACTCTTCATCCTCAAGAAGTCTCTCCTGGATGTAGGTAAAAATCTTGAACTCAAAAACAATGAATTTAAGGGTCATCTTCCCCTTCCCATTCCATACATCTAGATGGATTTCATAAAAAAAGTATATTATTCTCTACTTAAAGTTGGATTCTTGAACCTCTTGATTTTTATTCTTCCTACATAAGGAATCCACAACACTTTTCCCTTTTACTAGTGTATAAACCGACTCTATGTCAATGGAATTCTTGTATTCCATCCATGTTTACTGCAAAATATTCAAATCACAATGATAGAACATGTAGATAAGACTTTAATGATTATCAAACACCATAAAATACTCTCCAATAAATTAATGCCTCCATCACATTGATGTATACAACACCACGACCATCTCAAGGCCACGAGTGGGGTAATTTCATTTAGGATTCCTTAGCTTATAGGACCCATATTCCACAGCCAGATCCTCTTGCATCAACACATCTCTAAGAACTACACCAAACACATTGGAAAACACAATATATCCTTTATTATACTCTGCTAGCATCATAATAAGTGTGGCAGTCAATTGATTCATTATCATTGAAAATAATTCCCACATGCCATATATAATTCAAACCTGACTCGCTACAAAATTAAATGTGAATGTGGAATTGAATGTTAGGAAAATTTTCTAATGAGCCTCTAGTAATACCTTTCCAATTCCATAAAAAAATTGAACATCCTAAACACTCTTGGGTTCTTCCCAAGATACCACTACATGCACTTTCTCTCGTTCCACTTGCACAACATCTTATGAGATAATATGCCCCATAAATGTACCATACATATCTAGAAATGGAAATTTTATAGTTTTTAATATATCCTAGGCTCTTTTTATGTACTCAGGATAATTTTTAGATGTTTCACATGATTTTCATGATACTTTGGGTACATCAATATTTTCTCCACAAATTCAATAATGACCTGATCCAAATAAGGCTGAATGATTCGATTAATTAGATACATGAACACTAATGAAACATTGGTGAAACATAATGGCCTCACCTGAATGTCATTAAATCCATACCTACTTTTAAAATTAGACCATGGTATATCATTATTACACACCCCAACCAATGACACCCATACCTCATAATAATCATAGAAAACATTGAATCACCATCTAGATAGTCAAACAAGTCATCAATTTGAAGAATAAAGAATCAGTTCTTAACCATAATTTGATTCAACTTCTTATAATCGATATAAAGACTCAAATATCTATCATCATTATTTGTTAACAACATTGGATATCCCCAAGGTGATGTTCTAGGATGAAGGAATAATTTTTTTCCACTCCTCTAACTAATCCTTAAGCCCCTTGTGTTTTTTTTTCAACATTCTATTTGATGAAATCAAAACTGGATCTTCCGCTAGTAGAAAATAAATTGTCAACATGTCTTCTCCCTTGGGCAGTAGCACATAAATTTCATTAAGAAACACATACTTGTATTGATACATAGTGAGAGGAATGTCCGGATTCCCTATCCCTCTATCATGAATCACATGATAAGAAATATGGCATCCTGCCTTTTTATAACATAACTATTCATTACATTTTACAAAATAGAGGATCTTTAAGGTTTAGTCTCTTGGAAACCAGGAAATTAATACATGAAGACATAAAACATTATTCTTAAAGAATAATTCTCCAAGAATTATTATATTTCCAAAACAATATTTCTCCAATAATTAAAAAGATAAAAAATATCATTTCCCATATGTATAATGTTTATAAAAAAAATGGGGGACATTTTTTAATTATTCGAGAGTACTTTTGTAGTAATAGTAATGGAATTTGATGAAATACTAAAGAATATATTTATATTGATATATAGTTTTGAATATGTTATCATAGTGATAAATTTATAAAAATTTTATCTTATCATGAAAAATTGTATTTATCATGGCCTTAGGATATTCAAATATGTTACTAGTATTGAAAAAACGAAAATAAATTTTTCTTCATCACTTCCACTAAAAGTTTCAACTTTTTTGGATGAAGGTTTTCACATAAAGGTTGGGATTCATAGAATAGTTATTATGGATTTATGAAAAATTCTAAATCCTCTCTGTTCATTTCCTATGAAGGATACTTTGTTCAAAATTAAGACATAATTACATGAAACATTATGAATATTGAATTAGGATATCAAATTAACAACAATAATTACTACCCCAAATTTGATCTTATTATCTAAAATCATTAATGGAGGAAGTGATTTTATAGTTAGATATATTGTTGGACAACATAATGAGAAGGAAATCCTATTATTAATTAAAATACTTATTAATTTAATAGATCAAAAATAAATTATGAAATATGTGAGAGAGATATGATTCCAATTGTATATTTCAAGTATAAATTTAAAATATACATCATTCAAATCATGGTGACAATTTTAAAAATTACTTGTCATTGAATTTGTTTCTAAAGAATAAATAATTTAATAGGTAACTGGATATGTATTACTACTAGAAAATTATTGATATTAAATCTTGAAGTTAAAGGTATGTGATTATTTTTTTTCATACTATCAACATAGTTTGGAGGATTTATATTAATTTAAGGCTCACCAAATTAACGCAGTGTTTTTTGATGATCAATTATTTAACTTGAAAACAAGAAGAGTTACATGGTATTTTTAATTTTCCAATTTATTAACTATTAATATAAATCAATATGTTATAACCTAAAAATATTTTATATGGTTGTGAAATATTTGGTTATTGAATAACCATTCTTTAATAATCAAGGGGATTGTGGAATAATTAATATTTTTTTGAAAGGAATTAATTATATCATATACAAAAAATTTACACTAAAATTTATAGGACATGGTAGATATATTAGTGTTTCTATAAATTTATTTTAGAGAGGTTTCTAATAGAACATTATTTTCAAAGAGGTTGGACAGTTTATAAAGAATTGAAAAAATTATCAGCGAATTATAAATTTGAGAAGAGGACAATAAATGCCTCGAACTATCAAAATTCATAAACCCATTTCTAGCATCTCGTAGTAATTGTTAAATTCAAGTGGTAGTTGAATATATTAAAAATTACTTAGGGAAATTTCATTAACATAAATCATGTAATAAACTATAGACAAACTCATCCAAAAACATTTATTCTATAGATTTGGAGATCCAACAGAAATAATCACTAATAATTTAATTCATTTCTTGGAAATTTAGTTTAGTGTTCTAATATATAAGTACGGATACATTTCCATTACTTGAATATTCCATCATCCAATAACTAGTGGACTTGATGAAATATCAAATAATGAGTTAACGATAATTTTATAAAAAACTATGTGTACCCAATGAAAATTTTATAAATACTATCCTAAATATGGAAATTGGGAATACATAACCACTTCTAAATTTTAATTGGAATATCACCCCACATATTTTTATTTGGAGAATAATTATATCTATAATTTTAAGATTGAGAATATTATGTTTTGGTTTGTAAAGGATGCCAATCAAAATTACATAAGTTCTATAGAGAATATATTGTTTTATTTGATCTAACTAGAGTAAATCATAATAATATCATATTAAAACCAAATAACATTAAATATAAAAAGAAAAAAATTACCCTTTAGAAATTGATCTGGAATAAGAAATTTACTAATAGAAAATTAATCAATTTATACAATTAAAAATTGTTTTTATTCCTAGTATATATGAAATTAAGGTGATGTTAAAACAATAATGGTTTATATTTATTACAAAATATATCTATGAAAATAAATATAGATGATGGATTACCTATACCTATGAATAAAAATAGACATATCCTATACTTTTAGTTTGACATGGTGGTGCATCTCTAGAAATTTGGTTTAATGATTGAAGCGACAATTATTCTAGGATAATAAAAAATGCTCTATGTGGATTCATCCAAATATATTATTTCTATATTTAAATATAATATTTTTAATAAAGTTTAATTAATCATGTGGAAATTGATAATTTTAATTTAAAAAATATGTTAGAGAAATATGAAAACATGACGATCAGGTGAAAATGGCCATACCCCACAAGAGTGAAAACATGGAAGGGTAGAATTCTATATTCAATATCTTTTACTAAAACCTAAGAATTTCATCATTAAAAAACATCCCTAAATCAACACGTAATATAATAGAAACGCTCAGCCAGAGGCAAGCCTCTGAGCATTTATTAATAAAAGAAAAACAAAGCAGTTACATGAGGTCCAGAACAACTACATAACACCGAAGTCATACTCGTCACCACCCCCTTTGGAGATTAAGTCCTCTGCTTTATCTGTCTCCCACTCCGAGATTTCATAGTGCTTAAGAACCTTGGAATATTTCCTTCTAAGATTCAACTTCTCCAAAGCGAGAAATTCATTTGGAGACTGCCTAGCCCAACTGTCCCTCCCAGCAGAAGATCTAGTGGACATTGGCCTTGAAAGATAAGAATAGTCCTTCTTCACTCTTCTCCGTGGTGGGGCGGTCTTAGCATTGTCATCCTCTTTCTCTTTCATCCTTGCTCCCTGAACAACATTACTGTAAGAAGGTCGGACCACCCCACTAACCTCTTCCATGTCACTCTCTGAGATATCCCCCCATGCTCCGAGTATTTTCACAGCATGAAAGCCAGCTTCCAGACCACAATCCTTATTTCCCGGACTGTTGGCAGATATTGAAAAAACTTGTGGCTGATCCACCACGTCCATCACACCTCCCCTATTTTCAACTTCCAGGGAATCAACCGTAGTCTTCAAAATTCCAGTTTCCTGCCCAACATCAGATTCCTTCAATAGCTCCTCATTTTCCAATTCCGTAAAATTGTTACCAGTGGAGATCATTATCTCCACTCCCCCATGATCCCCAACCGGCCTTTCTAGAGTGCAAGCCTCTAAAGCCCTCGAAACATGGGCATTCGGTCCCAAAATAGAGCCAAACACCAACTCTGGCTGCACTGAGTTGCAAGCCACCTCTTGAAAATGGGTCCCCTGCAAAGCACCTGGTTCCTGCTGCTCCTCCACCACAACAAGACCACTATTCCCCTCCTAAATGTCCGGAGAATCCACATAATTGCATTTATTTACCTCGGTAGCACCCTTCTCCAAAACCTCCTCAACACTTGCAGAACAACGCAAAGCCCTCTCCTGTAGATGACAAGAACTCCCCTCCGTAGTAGGTCGAGGCTCCACTGCAAGAGCATGTCTCAACCTGTCAAACACTTGCAACACCGTTGGGTTCAAGGTTGTCTGAAGTTCCTTCACACCACATGCCAGTTTTGGTGCAGCGTCAACCAGGAAATCCTCCCTGCAATGGGCATCCCTCTAGCCCCCCTGTCCAGAACCACCTTCGGCCCTGAAGCACCTCTCAGGTGCAACATCGGCACTCATGACAACATCTTCACATTCATGCCTCACTACCTCTTGAGCCGGCTGCAACACACTACAGACAGCACATCCTTCTTCACAAAGCCCTTTCATCACCCGCGGTCCACCACTCCTCCCTCCATTACGGCAAACAAATTCCGTATGCCCAAACCTCTGGCAGTGTACACAGAACTTCATCCATGACTCAAAAACAACCTCCTGCCTCCAGCAAAACTCTTACTCATCAGTAATCCACACACAGCGCACTGGAGGCCTCGTAACATCATCTTTGACACAAATCCTCGGGCAAATTGGATGAGACACAGATTCAGTTCGTTGATCAGAACAAAGAAATCGGCCAACCATGTTACCAATTGCACATAGAATTGAGGGATTTTGAAAAGAAAGTGGAAGGCCAGGGAGGCTTACCCATGTCGCGATCAAGGAAGGGTCGCGTTGCATATGAAACTCAAAGCTCCAATGGAAGAAATAAAAGAAAGAAGCACCACACCTTCTTAAATAAAATGACCAGGCAACTATCATGTCCTCCTCCGAGCTAAATCGAACCATGAGATGCCGCATATTAAGCAAACCGATGACCACATTCTCACGAAACACCCAAGATTTGGAGACGAACTGCGCAAACTCCTCCACCAAGGGCCTTTGGGGACGAAAGCGGGCCACCAAAGTAAACATACATAGATCTGAAGCGCTATTAACCTCCGATGTAAGAAGAGATAACTGAGGCGCCTCCCGGAATTGACTTGGCACTTTAGGTGCAATTGAAATCCTAGGGAAAGGCATTGAGGGGATAACCTCCTCCCTTGCAGGCAGCAACCGGTGCGAAACTCCCCCCTCCAATAGGGAGGGGGGAGTAGATCTCGGCAGCATGGAGCTAGGGCATCATGAAGGCGAAGCTCTCGACGGCGGCATCTCCCACTATACATCTCAACCCGTAATATATTATAGAGTAGAAATAATGTGTCTCAAAGAGTGGTTTTTTTTATGTTTTGTTTGAGTAACACAAGGAAATGATATACATAAGTACTCTAAGATATGAATCACTTAAGAATGTAGATTCACAATCCTATAAGCATGGTTAGTGAATTTAAATTGTAAATATTTTAAGGAGGGTCATATTCTCACATATAAAAATGTGAATTTGGAATGTATATTTTTCATAAATTTTAAATTTATGAAAATATAAAATTAGAGAGACAAATTAAATAAAAATTTAATAAGTCCATAGAACTATAATTAAATGAATAGATGGTAACCAACAAAAATTATTCTATAATAATTATTAATTGATTATTTGTGTTAAAAAACTAGTTCATAAATTATAGTATAAAGGAAAAATATGTTTACTAAACCTAAAAACATGCTTGGGATATTAAAATTAGACATAGTTAATTCCTAATACTAGGATTGTCTTGATTTTAATTAGTAATGCTTACTGAATAAGTACACTCAACATATAATGTTTAAAAAACCAAAAAACAATGTTTATGTATAATTTTAGTTAGAGATTCAAAATTTGGGGAATATTATACCCAGTTATAGAATGGAAACTATCTTATATGGTTTATATTTCAGTTTTATTATATAATAGTGAATAATAATTTTAGACATGGAGTACATTATGGGGAAAAATTAGATGTTCTTGTATGGTAGAATATATATTCAACTAGTTTTATTCTATATTGGCCATAATGAAATATGAAATGAGTTTGAGTGGATTTAGAATCTATTTATATAAAATTGAGAGTATTTTCTTGAGGAAAGGAAATCTCTCATGTGTATATTAATGTGATTTTTCAAAATATATCAATATTTTTTTAAATTTTACTCATTTTGTGTTAGTTTATTTTATTTTTAATAGTTTTACTAGAAACTATTACAATTTTTAAATTTATAAATAAGAATCTAATTGGATCATGTTTTCCTAGATTTTCCTTTATTAATAATTTAAATTGATAATGTATTCATTAAGTATTTATTCAAAGAAATTTCAATGTGACTTTTTACAAGGAAGTTGGGTTATAGAAGAAAAAATTGACATTGTGGAAGACTAAATAGAATATTTATTGGGCTGCGTACAATTTTTATAGAGTATATGAATTTTTTAGGATTGATGTTGCATATATTAGAACTCTTAAGACAGTGTTGGTGACACAATTATCTGTGTTCCAAACTTTATGGCTTCATTAAAAGGATAACATATTACATTTCATCCCATAAGTGTATCCCCAATCCAATAACACCTTTTATTTAATTTAGAGAATATATAACATCCCCAATATAGACTTCTGTTCATAAATTTTAGAGGAAATATTAGAAAGTATTCATGAATCAAACCCAAGGAATAGAATAAGAATCAATGAAATTTGGGAGATACACATGAATCTATCATCCATACATGATATTCATTGTAGCTGAATTAATTTCATTACAATAAATATTACCATAACCCTACAAATATGATAAAATTGTTGTGACAATTTATCATTAATTCTATTTAATTATTTTCATTGAATTTGAAAATTTAAAAAATTAGGTATTTTCACTACTACCAATGCTTAATTGACATTCCATATGAAATGGCCAAGAATATGTCATTTTAAATCAACCACCGATATAGTGTCTATGTGGAAATATAATGTGATCCTCCAACACTAGATAAGTTGACCCTCTAAGATAATAAATGGTTAGAATTAACCACATTATACCTCCTCTTAATTATAATATGGGGTCTAAAAAAATAATATGATGGTGAAAATATATAATTAGTGTTTTACCTACAAAAATTATTAGTTAAACTAGTTTGATATGAGGAATTGTTAGAAGAGTTCATGTGGACTAAAGTAATCCATATATATTCTTTTCTCACAAAATAATTAAATTCATAAACAATTTTTTTAAATAAGGACAGATATAATGGAAGGTCAAGTTAGTTATTTCGGGAAAGTGTGATTAATCATAATAGATTTTAATGTTTTTTTCTTCCAATGTGAAGTAACCTAATAATATTTTTTAAATTTTGGATTTTTTGTAGATATTTAAACTATTAAAAGTGGTAGAATATACCCATTTAGAATGGGACCAGAACATAAATGATTATATTTTTTAAGAATTTAGAAACCAGGTCCTTAGAGAGAAGATAAACCACCAAAATAATCACTGAGTTGATGTTTCTTTCTCAATTTGGTTTTTTATTATGAGGAAATTTTGTTGAACACATAGTGGTGGTTAAGTGAGGTTATTATTTAGATTATAGTATGTCCCTAAGTGAATCAACCTCCTATTATAATTCAATTTTTTATTCATGAAATTTTATCTTGATAACCATTTGTTTAATTTTACATGTTTGGATGATGGAGAAATAGTGGAAGGCGACCCAATAAACTGATGTGTGAGTTTATATCAGTAATAGCGAAAAGTATATGAAGTGGTTTATAAAATGTTAAATTAAAGACTACTAAGTGAACATTATTGGTATAGATATCATGGGTAACCTAATGAGGAATTGTGGTTGTTCTATGGGGTAAGTGTTTATACCAATAAAAAACATGAAGGATTTAGTCAGGGATATTCTGCGTGGATGATGAATTTAATTGTATAAAGTAAGAAATAATTAAATCGCTACTAATATCCTCACTGCATCCTTAATTATTTTTTTAACCAACATCACTACTCTGGTGTATATATTTATTAGATATATTAATTCTAAATCATAGTTACCATATTTCTTTATTTTCAATACATGATACAAACTCCCAAAACAACATCATATATTTTCTTATAAAAAATATAATAGTGTTGTTAAATAATCTTTCTACCATTGAATAAATTACCATTATAATTACCCATTAATTTGTTTCTTGACCTTGTTCATTATTAATAATAATTTATTATTTCACATTTTAGATATAAAATAATCTATCATATAGCCCTTTTATAGATGAAAGAATTCAACCAATTATATATTTTCTATAAATGAAAATATTTAATAAAAAATATATAACCTCCATAAATTAAATATTTAAACAAAAAAATATCTTCCAAAATAACATGATGACAATAATAATTCTAAAGTAAATTAAAAATAATAAATTTTTTATCACTTTATTAACATTTTATATACAAAATAATTAATTGGGTAACATTTATCTCTATAAATTATTTAATTAAATAATTATTTAGTAAATAATTTAATAAACGCAAAATTATTTTAGTTAATCATTATTCTTATTTTCTTACCAATGTCACATTGTATAATATAATTTATGTAATATGGACAATGACATGATCAAAACATTATTATGATATCATCTATGTGGTAAAAAAATAAATTTTACCCTTAATGATCAGATAATCTCAACATTATAAAAAACTATTAAACTCCATTGGTACATTTTCTTATGAATATTCATAATTATTGTGTTATTGTTAATTGACCTCATCTAATCATATTTATAATTTCCCTATTAAGTGATATAATACCACCATAAAAATACAAAGTCACATAAATTATTTTTTTTATTGATATTTCTGGAACATATGTTTCCTTATATACTAATAACTGTCCATATACTTATTGAGTCGATAAGGTTTCCTTAGGACTTTACCATTTCTCTTGTTTTGAAAATCAAAAGCACATTATCTTAAGGAAAAATTATCTTTATTTTATATTTTAACCCTATAAGAAAAAATTTCTTTTCCCACGGAAATTTATCCTCATCATGCATTCCTTGTTCAAATCAATATTTTTCTAAGTGTAAAAATCGGTTTGTAACCAAAATCCTCAGAATCATATAATAAATAGATATGAGATATTATGTTTAATGCTCTGAATTCTGGATACGAACTCTCATGAATTTCCACTCTGAATAATGGAAACAAACTATCCTGAAGTTAAACTAAAAATTCAGGATACGAACTCTCATTAAGTTCAAATTTGATTTATGGAAACGAACATTCATGAAGCTCGACATCGAATTCAGAATACGAACGTCTGTAATGTTCAACCATGAATTATGATTACAAATTCTAATTACGAATTTTGATGATGAATTCTGAATATGAATTCTCATTACGAATTCTGATGATGAATTCTGATTACGAATTCCCATTACCAATTCTGATGATGAATTCTGATTAGGAATTGTCATTACGAATTCTGATGATAAATTCTGATTACGAATTATCATTATGAATTCTGATGATGAATTCTCATTACGAATTCTCATTATGAATTCTGATGGAGAATTCTTATTACAAAGTTTCATTATGGACTCTAATTGTGAATTTTGATTACGAATTATGGATACGAACTTGTGTGATGTCTGAATTTTTCTGATAATCAGAATCCGAATATCTTAGTACTACATACTCTGAATTTATTTTTACGTGGACTTAGAACCATCATTTACCTTCATTCCAAATAAGTGTATTGGTTAGGATTACATTCATTTTGTTATAAAACGATGTCATGATTTCAGTTATCAACTAAACGTTGTTTGAGTGAAACGTGTACAGGTCCCTCCAAAATTCAAGGATTAATATGACCGTTGGAGGAGGGAGTCAAACATTAAAGCCTTTCCTATAAATATGAGCCGATTTGAAAAGGAAAAAAAGTTGATCTTTGAAAATGGTGCCTACATATTGTTGAAGTGATTTATATAGAGATAAGCTCTTATAAAATCTCAGGCTTCATGAAGAAATATTGACCAACTTGTTCAAGCTTTTCTTTGTACAAACTTGCTTTGTGCAGATGTTCTATTTCCTTACAATCAGAGACTTCGGTTTGTGAAGTCAGAGATGCTGATTTCCTTACAAATCGAGGTATTTCGGGGATAACAAGATAGATACTGATCATCACATTTAGGTCTTACCTGGGATTGGGTATGATAGACTATCTTGAAAGTATAAATCAAGGGTCCTCTTATCTAGGGTTGTTGGATAACCACTTCTTTGGGTTAAAAGAGTTTTTTATTTTTACTTGTAGTTTTACTAATTTTTTTCCGCTATATTTGTATTGTTGAAGAGGGTATAACTTCCTTATACATCCTCATACTTGTACTATGTTATAGTTAGATTCTATATGCTTTACGGTGGAATCTCATTTGTTGTAAACTTTTGTTAAGTTCCATTTCCGAAATTACTTTTCCGGAATCACGAAATTTATTATATCTTAAAGGTCTTGTGAATTTTGGTTACACAAAATTTACATAATGAATTTTTAAAAGTATAAAATTCACCCCATCTTTTATTGGTATCTCATTTTACAAATTCGATCCTACATTAGGTATTATAGAGTAATCATACTCATACATACCATCCTAACAATACTGATTTTTATTTATGAAGATAATTCAAATATTCAATATCAACATAAACATATAATTTTTGATATTTTTTGAATTAAATAAAAAATAATCTATTTAATCACAAAAATATCACAATACAAATTTGATATAATTCAAATATTTCATAATATATGAAGAACGAGGTGTGTATAATAAAATCATTAAAAATAACTACAGGGTAATATTTTTTTAGATGTACGTTACAAATAAGTTAACCGAAAAAAATGTATGTCAATATTAATAAAATATATTATATCCAATCATAGTCAAAAATAATATTCATCTTCATCAAGATATTATATACCCATTGGTTTATATAATATATGTTACATATCTATAAAGAAACATTGTAATAAACGAAAAAAATACTTTTTTCTGAATAAAAAATAAATTTTAGATATTCAATTCACAATTCAATACATAAATTATTCTTTCCAAATAGATTATTTATATTCCAAAAATTCCCTACTAATATAAAATCGAAAGATATGTTTTTTTATAAAATTTCATATGGGTTTAACTTTCTTTTGAAACCTATTTAATTATGTATTTCTTTAGAACACTCAAACATAATATATCATTTGAAATTGAGGCATTATATTTTTACCATTACATTTATATATGCTTCATGTTTTATAAATAAAATATTGTTACAATGAATAGAAATAATACACATAAATATTATTTTTTTATTGTTTTTATAATATAATTACGTCTTCTGGGAATCGATTTTTTTTGTAAAATTAATAATTCCAATTTATAATCAGTTCAAAATTTTCATGTTAGTGACTGAATATAAATATAAAAATTAAAAATATTATTACTATATAACATGTTATAATTTAAACCCTTACTCTCTTATGTGTGGATAAAAAAATAAAAATAATTTGTCACTTCATTTAATACATTTCCTATTTTGATTTATTCATATAGTATATATATTTTTATTTAATGAAATATTAATAATTTATTATGGATACATAGGTTTTGTATAAAATACACTAAATTCTTTAATGATATTAATTTATATATCATCATTAATATTTTAATATCTATAAATAGTTACAATGAAAACTCAAAAAAAATATCATTTTACCATGATTTTCATAGGCAATTTGATAAAACAATTTTATTCTTTATTCTTTTTTAACAATATTGGCCATTATATAATTCATGGAAGATTTTTTTAAATTTTGGAGTTGTTTAAAGTTTGTCTGCAAAAACACTTATTAGATATTCCAATTTATAATTATGATTTCATAGGATTTAATTATTTAATTTCAAAAAATATAATAATAGAACTAATAAATATTATTACTTAATATTTATAGAATATTAAATGTTTTAGTAGATTTTTTGATTAATGAATTGTTCTATGGGGCTCATCAACTAAGCCATAGAGATCATTTATGATTTAAAAATTTCATGTTTTGAAAAACTAAGAGCCATTATCTTCTGAGATGGAAAACACCACTAAAATAATGGTGAAATTGATAGATTAACAGTACATTAATTAGGATTCAATCTTATTTTAGTTATAATGAAGTCATGTCGAAAAAGAAATTTGTATTTTAATTAATGAAACTAGAATTTTGGAGGTTTCATAATGATTTCAGTATATTCAATTGAGAATATTCATTTAAATGGTAATTAAAATTCAATTTTAACTATAAAAAGTGAAGATTATAATATATGGAGTTCAAATAAAAAAAATTATGTTGTTGGAGTCAAGATAGAATTATTGAGGGTGAGATGCATATTGTGAAATAATGATAAACCTTATATTGTGATATTAAAAAGTGAATACATTTTTAGTGTTTAAAATTATAATGGGGACATGGTATCTTCTAAGAAATATTGGTAATTATAATTTGTAATTGAAGGCATCAAACATGAATATGGTAAAATTCAAATTTTCATTTTAAAATAATTTAATTTCCAAAATTTGTATTTAATGTTTTTGATATTTTCTTCACTTTTCATGATATATACATTCTTTATGATGGATTATGAAATTTGAATTAATTTCATGTCAGTCCTGAGTTGGTAGTATCTCATGGGATAGTAAATTGTTTTTATTATATTTTCTATTTATTTTTAGTTGTTTAAATTTAAATATTGATGATTTTTATTGATTTAGTATCATATTATGATTTAAGTTTATATTATTGTTTAGTAATTATTTGAGAAAATTAATTTACAAGGGATACCTGTTGTGTATGATGAATATTTTATTAATGTGAGTGACATTTTAAATTAATTTTCATTAAAGATTGTAATTTAATACATATTATTTTAGGTGGTTTCTTTTAGACATAATTAATTTAGATGGTAATGATACTTTTTATTGAAACTAATATAATTAAATAAGATTATTTAAATATATCATAGACAATCAATTTTGATATTTCAAAAAGTAAATTAATTCAGTGACTTGAAAGTAACTATTATTTGTGTTAAAAAACTAGTTCATAAATTATAGTATAAAGGAAAAATATGTTTACTAAACCTAAAAACATGCTTGGGATATTAAAATTAGACATAGTTAATGCCTAATACTAGGATTGTCTTGATTTTAATTAGTAATGCTTACTGAATAAGTACACTGAACATATAATGTTCAAAAAACCAAAAAACAATGTTTATGTATAATTTTAGTGAGAGATTCAAAATTTGGGGAATATTATACCCAGTTATAGAATGGAAACTATCTTATATGGTTTATATTTCAGTTTTATTATATAATAGTGAATAATAATTTTAGACATGGAGTACATTATGGGGAAAAATTAGATGTTCTTGTATGGAAGAATATATATTCAACTAGTTTTATTCTATATTTTCCATAATGAAATATGAAATGAGTTTGAGTGGATTTAGAATCTATTTATATAAAATTGAGAGTATTATCTTGAGGAAAGGAAATCTCTCATGTGTATATTAATGTGATTTTTCAAAATATATCAATATTTTTTCTAAATTTTACTCATTTTGTGTTAGTTTATTTTATTTTTAATAGTTTTACTAGAAACTATTACAATTTTTAAATTTATAAATAAGAATCTAATTGGATCATGTTTTCCTAGATTTTCCTTTATTAATAATTTAAATTGATAATGTATTCATTAAGTATTTATTCAAAGAAATTTTAATGTGACTTTTTACAAGGAAGTTGGGTTATAGAAGAAAAAATTGACATTGTGGAAGACTAAATAGAATATTTATTGGGCTGCGTACAATTTTTATAGAGTATATTAATTTTTTTGGATTGATGTTGCATATATTAGAACTCTTAAGACAGTGTTGGTGACACAATTATCTGTGTTCCAAACTTTATGGCTTCATTGGAAGGATAACATATTACATTTCAGCCCATAAGTGTATCCCCAATCCAATAACACCTTCTATTTAATTTATAGAATATATAACATCCCCAATATAGACTTCTGTTTATAAATTTTAGAGGAAATATTAGAAAGTATTCATGAATCAAACCCAAGGAATAGAATAAGAATCAATGAAATTTGGGAGATACACATGAATCTATCATCCAGACATGATATTCATTGTAGCTGAATTAATTTCATTACAATAAATATTACCATAACCCTACAAATATGATAAAATTGTTGTGACAATTTATCATTAATTCTATTTAATTATTTTCTTTGAATTTGAAAATTTAAAAAATTAGGTATTTTCACTACTACCAATGCTTAATTGACATTCCATATGAAATGGCCAAGAATATGTCATTTTAAATCAACCACCTATATAGTGTCTATGTGGAAATATAATGTGATTCTCCAACACTAGATAAGTTGACCCTCTAAGATACTAAATGGTTAGAATTCACCACATTATACCTCCTCTTAATTATAATATGGGGTCTAAAAAAATAATATGATGGTGAAAATATATAATTAGTGTTTTACCTACAAAAATTATTAGTTAAACGAGTTTGATGTGAGGAATTGTTAGAAGAGTTCATGTGGACTGAAGTAATCCATATAAATTCTTTTCTCACAAAATAATTAAATTCATAAACAATTTTTATAAATAAGGACAGATATAATGGAAGGTCAAGTTAGTTATTTAGGGAAAGTGTGATTAATCATAATAGATTTTAATGTTTTTTTCTTCCAATGTGATGTAACCTAATAATATTTTTTTAATTTTGGATTTTTTGTAGATATTTAAACTATTAAAAGTGGAAGAATATACCCATTTAGAATGGGACCAGAACATAAATGATTATATTTTTTAGGAATTTAGAAACCAAGTCCTTTGAGAGAAGATAAACCACCAAAATAATCACTGAGTTGATGTTTCTTTCTCAATTTGGTTTTAATTATGAGGAAATTTTGTTGAACACATTGTGGTGGTTAAGTGAGGTTATTATTTAGATTATAGTATGTCCCTAAGTGAATCAACCTCATATTATAATTCTTTTTTTTATTCATGAAATTTTATCTTGATAACCATTTCTTTAATTTGACATGTTTGGATGATGGAGAAATAGTGGAAGGCGACCCAATAAACTGATGTGTGAGTTTATATCACTAATAGCGAAAAGTATATGAAGTGGTTTATAAAATGTTAAATTAAAGACTACTAAGTGAACATTATTGGTATAGATATCATGGGTAACCTAATGAGGAATTGTGGTTATTCTATGGGGTATGTGTTTATACCAATAAAAACATGAAGGATTTAGTCAGGGATATTGTGCATGGATGATGAATTTAATTGTATAAAGTAAGAAATAATTAAATCGCTACTAATATCCTCACTGCATCCTTAATTATTTTTTTAACCAACATCACTACTCTGGTGTATATATTTATTAGATATATTAATTCTAAATCATAGTTACCATATTTCTTTATTTTCAATACATGATACAAACTCCCAAAACAATATCATATATTTTCTTATAAAAAATATAATAGTGTTGTTAAATAATCTTTCTACCATTGAATAAATTACCATTGTAATTACCCATTAACGTGTTTCTTGACCTTGTTCATTATTAATAATAATTTATTATTTCACATTTTAGATATAAAATAATCTATCATATAGCCCTTTTATAGATGAAATAATTCAACAAATTATATATTTTCTATAAATGAAAATATTTAATAAAAAATATATAACCTCCATAAATTAAATATTTAAACAAAAAAATATCTTCCAAAATAACATGATAACAATAATAATTCTAAAGTAAATTAAAAATATTAAATTTTTTATCACTTTATTAACATTTTATATACAAATAATTAATTGGGTAACATTTATCTCTATAAATTATTTAATTAAATAATTATTTAGTAAATAATTTAATAAACGCAAAATTATTTTAGTTAATCATTATTCTTATTTTCTTACCAATGTCACATTATATGATATAATTTATGTAATATGGACAATGACATGATCAAAACATTATCATGATATTATCTATGTGGTAAAAAAATAAATTTTACCCTTAATGATCAGATAATCTCAACATTATAAAAAACTATTAAACTCCATTGGTACATATTCTTATGAATATTCATAATTATTGTGTGATTGTTAATTGACCTCATCTAATCATATTTATAATTTCCCTATTAAGTGAAATAATACCACCATAAAAATACAAAGTCACATAAATTATTTATTTTATTGATATTTCTGGAAAGTATGTTTCCTTATATACTAATAACTGTCCATATACTTATTGAGTCGATGAGGTTTCCTTAGGACTTTTCCATTTCTCTTGTTTTGAAAATCAAAAGCACCTTATCTTAAGGAAAAATTATCTTTATTTTATATTTTAACCCTATAAGAAATAATTTCATTTCCCACGGAAATTTATCCTCATCATGCTTTCCTTGTTCAAATCAATATTTTTCTAAGTGTAAAAATCGGTTTGTAACCAAAATACTCAGAATCATATAATACATAGATATGAGATATTATGTTTAATGCTCTGAATTCTGGATACGAACTCTCATGAATTTCCACTCTGAATAATGGAAACAAACTATCATGATGTTAAACTACAAATTCAGGATGCGAACTCTCATTAAGTTCAAATTTGATTTATGGAAACGAACATTCATGAAGCTCGACATCGAATTCAGAATACGAACGTCTGTAATGTTCAACCATGAATTATGATTACAAATTCTAATTACGAATTTTGATGATGAATTCTGAATATGAATTCTCATTACGAATTCTGATGATGAATTCTGATTACGAATTCCCATTACCAATTCTGATGATGAATTCTGATTAGGAATTGTCATTACGAATTCTGATGATAAATTCTGATTACGAATTATCATTATGAATTCTGATGATGAATTCTCATTACGAATTCTCATTATGAATTCTGATGGAGAATTCTTATTACAAAGTTTCATTATGGACTCTAATTGTGAATTTTGATTACGAATTATGGATACGAACTTGTGTGATGTCTGAATTTTTCTGATAATCTGAATCCGAATATCTTAGTACTACAGACTCTGAATTTATTTTTACTTGGACTTAGAACCATCATTTACCTTCATTCCAAATAAGTGTATTGGTTAGGATTACATTCATTTTGTTATAAAACGATGTCATGATTTCAGTTATCAACTAAACGTTGTTTGAGTGACACGTGTACAGGTCCCTCCAAAATTCAAGGATTAATATGACCGTTGGAGGAGAGAGTCAAACGTTAAAGCCTTTCCTATAAATATGAGCCGATTTGAAAAGGAAAAAAAGTTGATCTTTGAAAATGGTGCCTACATATTGTTGAAGTGATTTCTAGAGAGATAAGCTCTTATAAAATCTCAGGATTCATGCAGAAAGAATGAACAACTTGTTCAATCTTTTCCTTGTACAAACTTGCTTCGTGCAGATGTTCGATTTCCTTAAAATCAGAGACTTCGGTTTGTGAAGTCAGAGATGCTGATTTCCTTACAAATCGAGGTATTTTGGGGATAACAAGATAGATACTGATCATCAAATTTAGGTCTTACCTGGGATTGGGTATGATAGACTATCTTGAAAGTATAAATCAAGGGTCCTCTTATCTAGGGTTGTTGGATAACCACTTCTTTGGGTTAAAAGAGTTTTTTATTTTTACTTGTAGTTTTACTAATTTTTTTTCCGCTATATTTGTATTCTTGAAGAGGGTATAACTTCTTTATACATCCTCATACTGGTACTATGTTATAGTTAGATTCTATATGCTTTACGGTGGAATCTCATTTGTTGTAAACTTTTGTTAAGTTTCATTTCCGAAATTACTTTTCCGGAATCACGAAAGTTATTATATCTTAGAGGTCTTGTGAATTTTGGTTACACAAAATTTCCATAATGAATTTTTAAAAGTATAAAATTCACCCCATCTTTTATTGGTATCTCATTTTACAAATTCGATCCTACATTAGGTATTATAGAGTAATCATACTCATACATACCATCCTAACAATACTGATTTTTATATATGAAGATAATTTAAATATTCAATATCAACATAAACATATAATTTTTGATATTTTTTGAATTAAATAAAAAATAATCTATTTAATCACAAAAATTTCACAATACAAATTTGATATAATTCAAATATTTCATAATATATGAAGAACGAGGTGTGTATAATAAAATCATTAAAAATAAATACAGGGTAATATTTTTTTAGATGTACATTACAAATAAGTTAATCGAAAAAATGTATATAAATATTAATAAAATATTTTATATCCAATCATAGTCAAAAATAATATTCATCTTCATCAAGATATTATATACCCATTGGTTTATATAATATATGTTACATATCTATAAAGAAACATTGTAATAAACGAAAAAATACTTTTTTCTAAATAAAAAATAAATTTTAGATATTCAATTCATAGTTCAATACATAAATTATTCTTTCCAAATAGATTATTTATATTCGAAAAATTCCCTACTAATATAAAATCGAAAGATATGTTTTTTTATAAAATTTCATATGGGTTTAACTTTCTTTTGAAACCTATTTAATTATGTGTTTCTTTAGAAACACTCAAACATAATATATCATTTGAAATTGAGGCATTATATTTTTACCATTACATATATATATGCTTCATTTTTTATAAATAAAATATTGTTACAATGAATAGAAATAATACACATAAATATTCTTTTTTTATTGTTTTTATAATATAATTACGTCTTATGGGAATCGATTTTTTTTGTAAAATTAATAATTCCAATTTATAATTAGTTCAAAATTTTCATGTTAGTGACTGAATATAAATATAAAAATTAAAAATTTTATAACTATATAACTTGTTATAATTTAAACCCTTACTCTCTTATGTGTGGATAAAAAAATAAAAATAATTTGTCACTTCATTTAATACATTTCCTATTTTGATTTATTCATATAGTATATATATTTTTATTTAATGAAATCTTAATAATTTATTATGGATACATAGGTTTTGTATAAAATACACTAAATTCTTTAATGATATTAATTTATATATCATCATTAATATTTTAATATCTATAAATAGTTACAATGAAAACTCAAAAAAAAATATCATTTTACCATGATTTTCATAGGCAATTTGATAAAACAATTTTATTCATTCTTCTTTTTTAACAATATTGGAAATTATATAATTCATGGAAGATTTTTTTAAATTTTGGAGTTGTTTAAAGTTTGTCTGCAAAAACACTTATTAGATATTCCAATTTATAATTATGATTTCATAGGATTTAATTATTTAATTTCAATAAATATAATAATAGAACTAATAAATATTATTCCTTAATATTTATAGAATATTAAATGTTTTAGTAGATTTTTTGATTAATGAATTGTTCTATGGGGCTCATCAACTAAGCCATAGAGATCATTTATGATTTATAAATTTCATGTTTTGAAAAACTAAGAGCCATTATCTTCATAGATGGAAAACACCACTAAAATAATGGTGAAATTGATAGATTAACAGTACATTAATTAGGATTCAATCTTATTTTAGTTATAATGAAGTCATGTCGAAAAAGAAATTTGTATTTTAATTAATGAAACTAGAATTTTGGAGGTTTCATAATTATTTCAGTATATTCAAATGAGAATATTCATTTAAATTGTAATTAAAATTCAATTTTAACTATAAAACAAGAAGATTATAATATATGGAGTTCAAATAAAAAAAATCATGTTGGTGGAGTCAAGATAGAATTATTGAGGGTGAGATGCATATTGTGAAATAATGATAAACCTTATATTGTGATATTAAAAAGTGAATACATTTTTAGTGTTTAAAATTATGATGGGGACATGGTATCTTCTAAGACATATTGGTAATTATAATTTGTAATTGAAGGCATCAAACATGAATATGGTAAAATTAAAATTTTCATTTTAAAATAATTTAATTTCCAAAATTTGTATTTAATGTTTTTTATATTTTGTTCAATTTTCAGGATATATACATTCTTTATGATGGATTATGAAATTTGAATTAATTTATTGTCAGTCCTGAGTTGGTAGTATCTCAAGGGATAGTAAATTGTTTTTATTATATTTTCTATTTATTTTTAGTTGTTCAAATTTAAATATTGATGATTTTTATTGATTTAGTATCATATTATGATTTAAGTTTATATTATTGTTTAGTAATTATTTGAGAAAATTAATTTACAAGGGATACCTGTTGTGTATGATGAATATTTTATTAATGTGAGTGACATTTTAAATTAATTTTCATTAAAGATTGTAATTTAATACATATTATTTTAGGTGGTTTCTTTTAGACATAATTAATTAGATGGTAATGATAATTTTTATTGAAACTAATGTAATTAAATAAGATTATTTAAAAATATCATAGATAATCAATTTTGATATTTCAAAAAGTAAATTAATTCAGTGATTTGAAAGTAACTATTATTTGTGTTAAAAAACTAGTTCATAAATTATAGTATAAAGGAAAAATATGTTTACTAAACCTAAAAACATGCTTGGGATATTAAAATTAGACATAGTTAATGCCTAATACTAGGATTGTCTTGATTTTAATTAGTAATGCTTACTGAATAAGTACACTCAACATATAATGTTTAAAAAACCAAAAAACAATGTTTATGTATAATTTTAGTGAGAGATTCAAAATTTGGGGAATATTATACCCAGTTATAGAATGGAAACTATCTTATATGGTTTATATTTCAGTTTTATTATATAATAGTGAATAATAATTTAGGACATGGAGTACATTATGGGGAAAAATTAGATGTTCTTGTATGGTAGAATATATATTCAACTAGTTTTATTCTATATTGGCCATAATGAAATATTAAATGAGTTTGAGTGGATTTAGAATCTATTTATATAAAATTGAGAGTATTTTCTTGAGGAAAGAAAATCTCTCATGTGTATATTAATGTGATTTTTCAAAATATATCAATATTTTTTTTAAATTTTACTCATTTTGTGTTAGTATATTTTATTTTTAATATTTTTACTAGAAACTATTACAATTTGTAAATTTATAAATAAGAATCTAATTGGATCATGTTTTCCTAGATTTTCCTTTATTAATAATTTAAATTGATAATGTATTCATTAAGTATTTATTCAAAGAAATTTTAATGTGACTTTTTACAAGGAAGTTGGGTTATAGAAGAAAAAATTGACATTGTGGAAGACTAAATAGAATATTTATTGGGCTGCGTACAATTTTTATAGAGTATATGAATTTTTTAGGATTAATGTTGCATATATTAGAACTCTTAAGACAGTGTTGGTGACACAATTATCTGTGTTCCAAACTTTATGGCTTCATTGAAAGGATAACATATTACATTTCAGCCCATAAGTGTATCCCCAATCCAATAACACCTTTTATTTAATTTAGAGAATATATAACATCCCCAATATAGACTTCTGTTCATAAATTTTAGAGGAAATATTAGAAAGTATTCATGAATCAAACCCAAGGAATAGAATAAGAATCAATGAAATTTGGGAGATACACATGAATCTATCATCCAGACATGATATTCATTGTAGCTGAATTAATTTCATTACAATAAATATTACCATAACCCTACAAATATGATAAAATTGTTGTGACAATTTATCATTAATTCTATTTAATTATTTTCATTGAATTTGAAAATTTAAAAAATTAGGTATTTTCACTACTACTAATGCTTATTTGACATTCCATATGAAATGGCCAAGAATATGTCATTTTAAATCAGCCACCTATATAGTGTCTATGTGGAAATATAATGCGATCCTCCAACACTAGATAAGTTGACCCTCTAAGATAATAAATGGTTATAATTCACCACATTATACCTCCTCTTAATTATAATATGGGGTCTAAAAAAATAATATGATGGTGAAAATATATAATTAGTGTTTTACCTACAAAAATTATTAGTTAAACTAGTATGATGTGAGGAATTGTTAGAAGAGTTCATGTGGACTGAAGTAATCCATATAAATTCTTTTCTCACAAAATAATTAAATTCATAAACAATTTTTATAAATAAGGACAGATATAATGGAAGGTCAAGTTAGTTATTTAGGGAAAGTGTGATTAATCATAATAGATTTTAATATTTTTTTCTTCCAATGTGATGTAACCTAATAATATTTTTTTAATTTTGGATTTTTTGTAGATATTTAAACTATTAAAAGTGGTAGAATATACCCATTTAGAATGGGACCAGAACATAAATGATTATATTTTTTAAGAATTTAGAATCCAGGTCCTTTGAGAGAAGATAAACCACCAAAATAATCACTGAGTTGATGTTTCTTTCTCAATTTGGTTTTTTATTATGAGGAAATTTTGTTGAACACATAGTGGTGGTTAAGTGAGGTTATTATTTAGATTATAGTATGTCCCTAAGTGAATCAACCTCCTATTATAATTCTATTTTTTATTCATGAAATTTTATCTTGATAACCATTTGTTTAATTTGACATGTTTGGATGATGGAGAAATAGTGGAAGGCGACCCAATAAACTGATGTGTGAGTTTATATCACTAATAGCGAAAAGTATATGAAGTGGTTTATAAAATGTTAAATTAAAGACTACTAAGTGAACATTATTGGTATAGATATCATGGGTAACCTAATGGGGAATTTTGGTTGTTCTATGGGGTAAGTGTTTATACCAATAAAATACATTAAGGATTTAGTCAGGGATATTGTGCATGGATGATGAATTTAATTGTATAAAGTAAGAAATAATTAAATCGCTACTAATATCCTCACTGCATCCTTAATTATTTTTTAACCAACATCACTACTCTGGTGTATATATTTATTAGATATATTATTTCTAAATCATAGTTACCATATTTCTTTATTTTCAATACATGATACAATCTCCCAAAACAACATCATATATTTTCTTATAATAAATATTATAGTGTTGTTAAATAATCTTTCTACCATTGAATAAATTACCATTTTAATTACCCATTAATGTGTTTCTTGACCTTGTTCATTATTAATAATAATTTATTATTTCACATTTTAGATATAAAATAATCTATCATATATCCCTTTTATAGATGAAAGAATTCAACCAATTATATATTTTCTATAAATGAAAATATTAAATAAAAAATATATAACCTCCATAAATTAAATATCTAAACAAACAATTATCTTCCAAAATAACATGATGACAATAATAATTCTAAAGTAAAGTAAAAATATTAAATTTTTTATCACTTTATTAACATTTTATATACAAATAATTAATTGGGTAACATTTATCTCTATAAATTATTTAATTAAATAATTATTTAGTAAATAATTTAATAGACGCAAAATTATTTAAGTTAATAATTATTCATATTTTCTTACCAATGTCACATTGTATGATATAATTTATGTAATATGGACAATGACATGATCAAAACATTATTATGATATCATCTATGTGGTAAAAAAATAAATTTTACCCTTAATGATCAGATAATCTCAACATTATAATAAACTATTAAACTCCATTGGTACATATTCTTATGAATATTCATAATTATTGTGTGATTGTTAATTGACCTCATCTAATCATATTTATAATTTCCCTATTAAGTGAAATAATACCACCATAAAAATAAAAAGTCACATAAATTATTTTTTTTATTGATATTTTTGGAACGTATGTTTCCTTATATACTAATAACTGTCCATATACTTATTGAGTCGATAAGGTTTCCTTAAGACTTTACCATTTCTCTTGTTTTGAAAATCAAAAGCACCTTATCTTACGGAAAAATTAACTTTATTTTATATTTTAACCCTATAAGAAAAAATTTCTTTTCCCATGGAAATTTATCCACATCATGCTTTCCTTGTTCAAATCGATATTTTTCTAAGTGTAAAAATCGGTTTGTAACCCAAATCCTCAGAATCATATAATACATAGATATGAGATATTATGTTTAATGCTCTGAATTCTGGATACGAACTCTCATGAAGTTCCACTCTGAATAATGGAAACAAACTATCATGAAGTTAAACTACAAATTCAGGATACGAACTCTCATTAAGTTCAAATTTGAATTCTGGAAACGAACATTCATGAAGCTCGACATCGAATTCAGAATACGAACGTCTGTAATGTTCAACCATGAATTATGATTACAAATTCTAATTACGAATTCTAATGATGAATTCTGAATATGAATTCTCATTACGAATTCTGATGATGAATTCTGATTACAAATTCCCATTACAAATTCTAATGATGAATTCTGATTAGGAATTCTCATTACGAATTCTGATGATAAATTCTGATTACGAATTATCATTACGAATTCTGATGATGAATTCTTATTACGAATTCTCATTATAAATTCTGATGGAGAATTCTTATTTCAAAGTTTCATTATGAACTCTAATTGTGAATTATGATTACGAATTATGGATACGAACTTGTGTGATGTCTGAATTTTTCTGATAATCAGAATCTGAATATCTTAGTACTACAGACTCTGAATTTATTTTTACTTGGACTTAGAACCATCATTTACCTTCATTCCAAATAAGTGTATTGGTTAGGATTACATTCATTTTGTTATAAAACGATCTCATGATTTCAGTTATCAACTAAACGTTGTTTGAGTGACACGTGTACAGGTCCCTCCAAAATTCAAGGATTAATATGACTGTTGGTGGAGAGAGTCAAACGTTAAAGCCTTGCCTATAAATATGAGCCGATTTGAAAAGGAAAAAAAAGTTGATCTTTGAAAATGGTTCCTACATATTGTTGAAGTGATTTCTAGAGAGATAAGCTCTTATAAAATCTCAGTCTTCATGCAGAAAGATTGAACAACTTGTTCAATATTTTCTTTGTACAAACTTTCTTCGTGCAGATGTTCGATTTCCTTAAAATCAGAGACTTCGGTTTGTGAAGTCAGAGATGCTGATTTCCTTACAAATCGAGGTATTTCGGGGATAACAAGATAGATACTGATCATCAAATTTAGGTCTTACCTGGGATTGGGTATGATAGATTATCTTGAAAGTATGAATCAAGGGTCCTCTTATCTAGGGTTGTTGGATAACCACTTCTTTGGGTTAAAAGAGTTTTTTATTTTTACTTGTAGTTTTACTAATTTGTTTTTCCGCTATATTTTTTTTGTTGAAGAGGGTATAACTTCCTTATAAATCTTCATACTTGTACTATGTTATAGTTAGATTCTATATGCTTTACGGTGGAATGTCATTTGTTGTAAACTTTTGTTAAGTTTCATTTCCGAAATTACTTTTCTGGAATCACGAAAGTTATTATATATTAGAGGTCTTGTGAATTTTGGTTACACAAAATTTCCCTAATGAATTTTTAAAAGTATACAATTCACCCCATCTTTTATTGGTATCTCATTTTACAAATTAGATCCTACATTAGGTATTATAGAGTAATCATACTCATACATACCATCCTAACAATACTGATTTTTATTTATGAAGATAATTTAAATATTCAATATCAACATAAACATATAATTTTTTATATTTTTTGAATTAAATAAAAAATAATCTATTTAATCACAAGAATTTCACAATACAAATTTGATATAATTAAAATATTTCATAATATATGAAGAACGAGGTGTGTATAATAAAATCATTAAAAATAAATACAGGGTAATATTTTTTTAGATGTACATTACAAATAAGTTAATCGAAAAAAATGTATATCAATATTAATAAAATATTTTATATCCAATCATAGTCAAAAATAATATTCATCTTCATCAAGATATTATATACCCATTGGTTTATATAATATATTTTACTTATCTATAAAGAAACATTGTAATAAACGAAAAAAATACTTTTTTCTCAATAAAAAATAAATTTTAGATATTCAATTCACAATTCAATACATAAATTATTCTTTCCAAATAGATTATTTATATTCCAAAAATTCCCTACTAATATAAAATCGAAAGATATGTTTTTTTATAAAATTTCATATGGGTTTAACTTTCTTTTGAAACCTATTTAATTATGTGTTTCTTTAGAAACACTCAAACATAATATATCATTTGAAATTGAGGCATTATATTTTTACCATTACATATATATATGCTTCATGTTTTATAAATAAAATATTGTTACAATGAATAGAAATAATACACATAAATATTCTTTTTTTATTGTTTTTATAATATAATTACGTCTTCTGGGAATCAATTTTTTTTGTAAAATTAATAATTCCAATTTATAATCTGTTCAAAATTTTCATGTTAGTGAATGAATATAATTATAAAAATTAAAAATATTATAACTATATAACTTGTTATAATTTAAACCCTTACTCTCTTATGGGTGGATAAAAAAATAAAAATAATTTGTCACTTCATTTAATACATTTCCTATTTTGATTTATTCATATAGTATATATATTTTTATTTAATGAAATATTAATAATTTATTATGGATACATAGGTTTTGTATAAAATACACTAATTTATTTAATGATATTAATTTATATATCATCATTAATATTTTAATATCTATAAATAGTTACAATGAAAACTCAAAAAAAATCATTTTGCCATGATTTTCATAGGCAATTTGATAAAACAATTTTATTCTTTCTTCTTTTTTAACAATATTGGCAATTATATAATTCATGGAAGATTTTTTTAAATTTTGGAGTTGTTTAAAGATTGTCTGCAAAAACACTTATTAGATATTCCAATTTATAATTATGATTTCATAGGATTTAACTATTTAATTTCAAAAAATATAATAATAGAACTAATAAATATTATTCCTCAATATTTATAGAATATTAAATGTTTTAGTAGTTTTTTTGATTAATGAATTGTTCTATGGGGCTCATCAACTAAACCATAGAGATCATTTATGATTTAAAAATTTCATGTTTTGAAAAACTAAGAGCCATTATATGCAGAGATGGGAAACACCACTAAAATAATGGTGAAATTGATAGATTAACAGTACATTAATTAGGATTCAATCTTATTTTAGTTATAATGAAGTCACGTCGAAAAAGAAATTTGTATTTTAATTAATGAAACTAGAATTTTGGAGGTTTCATAATGATTTCAGTATATTCAAATGACTATATTCATTTAAATGGTAATTAAAATTCAATTTTGACTATAAAACTTGAAGATTATAATATATGGAGTTCAAATAAAAAAAATTATGTTGGTGGAGTCAAGATAGAATTATTGAGGGTGAGATGCATATTGTGAAATAATGATAAACCTTATATTGTGATATTAAAAAGTGATTACATTTTTAGTGTTTAAAATTATGATGGGGACATGGTATCTTCTAAGACATATTGGTAATTATAATTTGTAATTTAAGGCATCAAACATGAATATGGTAAAATTCAAATTTTCATTTTAAAATAATTTAATTTCCAAAATTTGTATTTAATGTTTTTGATATTTTCTTAAATTTTCATGATATATACATTCTTTATGATGGATTATGAAATTTTAATTAATTTCTTGTCAGTCCTGAGTTGGTAGTATCTCAAGGGATAGTAAATTGTTTTTATTATATTTTCTATTTATTTTTAGTGGTTTAAATTTAAATATTGATGATTTTTATTGATTTAGTATCATATTATGATTTAAGTTTATATTATTGTTTAGTAATTATTTGAGAAAATTAATTTACAAGGGATACCTATTGTGTATTATGAATATTTTATTAATGTGAGTGACATTTTAAATTAATTTTCATTAAAGATTGTAATTTAATACATATTATTTTAGGTGGTTTCTTTTAGAAATAATTAATTTAGATGGTAATGATACTTTTTATTGAAACTAATATAATTAAATAAGACTATTTAAAAATATCATAGATAATCAATTTTGATATTTCAAAAAGTAAATTAATTCAGTGATTTGAAAGTAACTATTATTTGAAATTTATTTAAATATCTTATATCTATATAATTTGTAATCATTATACTTGAGTTGTGTTATACTTTAAATAGTTATTATATTTATAAAAATTTATGATTCAATAATAATGAATTTCAATTTACTGGGGTGTGTGGTTGATTAGTGTTATTAGTGGTTCAACCATATATTAATAATTTCTTTAATGTTTTAGTTGTAATAAAATGATACTGAGAAAAATATAATTTCCAAAAAATCTAATTCATCCTTGGAAACTGATGATCCCCTTGGATGGGAAACATTTTTACTTCTATTATAATGAATGGATTAATTTTTTCATTTTTTTGATAGTACGTGTAACATGCGATAAAAATAGTATATTTATGATTATATTGGTATATTGATTCAATTCAATTAATTTATTTTAGATCTTTTATTTTTATTCATATTTTACTACATGGTTGCTCTAGCTTTTTCTTGTGTAGGGTTACAATGCTTAAGCCAAACCCCTCTCACTCAATCAAGGATCAGTAACACTTATAGGCCCTCACAGTTCAACACTACGATCAAGTGTTAATTTTGAAAATTAATTTATTTTAAATTATATTAAAAGGCATCCAATGTTAAATGGGAATGATATTAGATAAAATAATGATAATGTCTCCAGAATTTAGTGTGAGATGATAATTTTAAAATATGTAATTACATCGATCGATAGAGATTAAAATAACATCACGAAATAAATAATCAAAAAAATTATGTGTATCCAACAATTTTATAGATTATAATTTTATAATTATAATTTCTTAAATGGTGGAAAATACCATAGAATATTTTAAATATTTTAGATATTTTCAATACAATTAAGAATATATAGTGGTTAATGATGATACAAGGATTAATTTATTATTTTATCTCTAATAGATAAGGAAGATGAATGGATGAATGGATATCACTATATTTTAATCAACACATGAAATAAAATTGTAATGAAATTTCATGAGTCTTATTTCCCACCATTAAAAATTGTTAATCTCTAAAATGACTTTCAACATTTTACCTAATATGATGAAGAATCAACTTTTTATGAATATGAATTATTTATAGGTATTTTTATTATGTTATCTCATCATGATTTAAACAATTAGGTAAAATATGTATTATTTTATTTCAGTTAGAAATATATTTCTGATATGATTTATTATTAACTTGATAAAAGATAGATTTTGAAAAAAATACCATAAATAATGAACAATAAATATTCAATGAGTTGTTGAGTAATTTATTTTGGTAGTGTGTATAATGAGGGTAATAACATAGGACAATATACATTAGTGATTGAAAAATAAGGTGATTATCACCTGCTGAGTGTTCCCTGAAATCTAAGGGCCAGTAACTAGACATGCATGTCTATATTATACACTGGGAAGTTATTTCACAACAATATTAAAATTGAAATTTTTATAATAGAATATCCTATAGAATAATCAAAAGATACCATTTTCAGATGTATATATGAAAAATAAGATGAAGTCCATACCATAATTAAAAAAATATCATTTTAAATTAATTAAATATCAAATATAATATAATTAGAAGATTGAATAATCAAAAATGTTATCAAACATACAAATCCACGTACATGTTAAAATTATCAATTCCATAGACTATAAAATGAAATTTTCCACATATCTCCTATCTATCATTATGTTACCCTCCAATAAATTATGGTCACTTAACACTTGAACCCATTCAATAATCCATATAGTCATCAGGTCATCCAAATTATTCTTATATTCCATTCATAAATCATATACACAAATTGAAATATAATATCTAACAATGAGTTTATGGTGGATGTGTACATAAATATACAATACATAACCATTAATGGGTCTCAACTCCACATTTTTGATATAGGTGTATGCATGAACACGTTTTTCATTTAAATACATATAAATAAACAAAATTACTTTTACTTATGAACAAAATTAAGGAAAATAAATTCTTTATTTTTATTAGCTATAAAAAATAACAGTCTATACTATAATGTTCAATACCTTAGTTACTTCCTTAGAACATATCCTATAATAGAATACATAACGATGGATCCAACCTCTATATATGAAAGTGTGCAAAATAATAAATATATATATAATTATCTGTGACTATGTGTATAAACATTCTGGTTGACACCACTCTTCTGATATTCCTACTACATGGTAGTTGGTCCAATGGACTTCTATTGACAAAAAGTGTAATGGGTTAGATAATTTCAAGGGATTGTATATCATCTACTCGATTTCACTTATTTTCCATTAACAAAATACCTATTTAAGATATAGAATACATAATACACCAATCCATAGAATCATACACACATACAATGAATATAATAATATTCAAAAAGTTTCTAAAGTGGAACTATTTTATTTTAAAATAATTAATTTTATAACCCTACCAATATTCTTCTCAAGTATATATATTCATGTATGGTCAAACAGCCATATTGTATACATAATTTAAAAAGGAACATGTCATGTTTATAGGGTTTACTACTCTTAAAGATAATTTTCAGAAATACAACATGGATAAAAATAATATAAATAAATATCTTAAAATATATTATAACAGATGAATAATAATTAAAAAACTATGATATATATATGTCAGACATAATATAGAAAAATAATTGTAACAAGAAAAATAAATACAAAAAAGACACTAAAAATATATTTTACATAACTTGTCATTATTATTGACAAATCAAGTGTATTAATAGGTATATAACTAGCCATACCCAATTAATTCTTGTAATAATGAAATTAAAGTAAGAATGGTTTCATAAATCTAGATTCATAGAATTGAATGGAAAGTGAATATTTTTTTCCTAAATATCTTTCAAAATTTTAAAACCAATTTAAGATATGCTGGTTACTTGACAAATGATGTGATTCATGGACATTATTTAACTATTTATCCCACAGTAAGTAAATTTTTTTATCTATTATACATTAAATAAAAAGGAAATATCATATTTATGAGAGAGTATAAAATATATTTATAAATAAGAACATTTTAAGGAATGTTAGGTCTGGAAGATATAGTTTCATGATGAAAAAATATATTCCATTGTTTTAATGTAAAAATATATCAATATTCAATAATTTATGAAAAAATGGTTAACATTTATGAAATTTGATTTTTATTTTGGAAAATATTAATCCAAAAAAATTAAGAACTAAATCATTTCATCCCATATAATCAACTTGGTAATTTTCTCATCATCGGTCTAATAAAATAACATGGGATAATATTTTATCTTTTGATTATAATTCATTAAAAATGAAGTTCATTAAATAGATTTCTATTTAAATAAAATGATTATATCTTAAGTGATATAATCCATAACAAATACACTATCTTTTAATTAAATATTCATAAACCATTTAAATCAAACAATGGTAAAATACACATTATAGATATGTTAATCCTAAAATAATTATATTAAACTTACATCCATGCTATATTTAATTCATACAGTGATATATAAATAAATAAAGAAAATTATTTTAATCATTTCTATATTTATTTATATGACTCAAATAATATATTATATGAAAAAAAAATTATTAAAAATTAAATTTAAAAGAGATTTTGCGTCAGTTTTTTTCTAGGGAAAATGAATGGAAACAATCTCATTGTTCCATCTGAAATCAAATTTTGAATCCCAAAAAAAATTATCCTAATAGTAAAAAACAATATATTCCTAGATTAAAAAGATAATTTTAAACATTTTTATAAATTTGGAAAACCAGTGTAATGTATGTTACAATATAGCCTAAACATCCAAGGAGGGGATCAAACCACCTACTATTTCCATAAAAGGGACTAAAAATAAAATAACTTCACATTTGATTACTAATGGAAATAAATATATATGAAATTAACAATAGGATAAATTTATATAAATAATGAAATCTCATAAATCAATAATATTAATCTAGGAATACATAACCCTTATGAAATCCCTGTTATATAACTCCTAAAATAATCCTAAAATAATATAATGGTTAATCATGTAATGACACATTCTAAAAAAACATAATGTCCATCCTAAACTACCAATATAACTAACAGATGTAACAGCTCAATTATCATCTATTATAATAGTGACGAGTAATGTTATAAGGATATTCTATGATATCTTCTTAATAAAAAATTGATAATCCATCATTGATTCAGAGGATATTGGGCTTATTATAACAGAATTTACCACATTATATGTATCTAAATCAAAAAAGAAATTATAATAAAATAGTGGATAAGTTGAGAAGAGGTGAATAGGGGAGGATTATAATAAATTTTGGAATAAATATATTCCTTGGATAATTATTAAATAGTGAATTATAGGTTGGTAATTATAATGAATCAAAGGATATTTATTAGGATCCCTCTTATAATGAAGGATAGTTTATCCAAAATAAACCTCTATTGGTGGACAAAAATTCCAATGGAAATAACAATTTTCCATTATTTTTAGTCAAATTAGACCTGGTTCTATCATGTACATTTCATGTGTTTACAAAATACTTAGAAGCCCTACCATAAACAATCCCCCACTATTAGGCCCCAATGAGTAACTATAACCACCTAGTGGGTTCTATGTGTCATTTTTAGTATTAATCATTATGTGAAAAAACATCAGTCCTTACATAATCCCTCGAACTTATACAAAACTAGAAAATTTACATGAAAACACATACTATTTCATTGTTTGATTTTATTTTTCAATATTGAATTCTAAAATGAAATATGGCCTCTCCATCCCAATTAAAAAACATAAACCACATACTATTTCAATCCACTAGATTACTAATAAAAACTATATATTATCTTTATTTAATTCACCATGGTCAGAGGTTATCAAAAATATTCAATCTAAGAATTTTCATTCACTATCTAATGGAGAACACGATGTTAAGAAAATAAGTGGAAATAAATTTATAAAACATTTTAAGAATTATTATATATTCACAATAATAGATCACCAAATTATTTACTATATTTTATTTAATAACCAATGTATATATGACCACACATACGACAATATTTTATTGATAGGAGGAATGATAAATAAATGTGTTAAGAATATCTTCATGTATAGGAAATTTCAACCATTTTTTAAAAATTATATTAAAGAATAATTTAGAATAGTGAATTAAAACCATGGAATAAGAAAAAAATTGATATGACCCATGAAATATATATCAATGTCAACTATTTTTTCCCCATGTAAAAAAGTTAATGACTAATTATTCCGAAATACCATTTCTCATGATATCTTGTTGTTTAGATAATATAACTATAACCCAACCAATTTACATAATACTTTATATAAGATCATACCTATTTTGAAATTGTTTTCACATAATATAAAAAAAATATAAATCTATTGTTTAAATTGAAAACATTTTCTTGAATCATTAATATTTATAAAAAAATCGCAAATATTTAGTTTTAGAATATCATGGATCACATGGTATATATTTTTCATAGTAATTATAAGAGATGATGTTATAACTCCCAATATACTAACAAAGAGGATCTGTGACACTTGATGGGTGCTTATAAAAGGATGTAGTTTAGTGACTAACACCAATCGAATAAAATGATGAGAGGTATTTCCCTCAATATATGAAATTCAGGATGTAAGAAAAGATGATTACCATATATCAAATCTACATTATATTAAATAAACAAATATCCCATGAAAATAAAATCCCATAATTCATGAAATTATTAATATGTACACTCTAAAATAATTTACCAAAAGTCTTCTAGGAATCAATACCAATAACGACTCTCTACTCTAAGCTAAACCAATCTAGCGCACTCACAAAAGCCATATTTATTATATGAAAATATGGTGGTCCTGTCATGTATACATAGTATGATCCTAATTAGGATCACTCATGAAAATACTATAAGAGAGTATTGATTATCCAATTATCATGTAGTAAAATCAATAAGATCTTACAAGGTAAAAAACATTTTAACAACCTCACCCATAGCTCACTCAACAAGTATCATAGACAATGTCATAAAATAAGACAATAGAAATATAATAATAGGAACCATGTAACCAATTACACTCAAGTTCTCTACTATTAGACCTCAACATCGAATATCGGATTCTACAATTCCTTATATGTCAGCACACACATCATAAATGGAAATCGAATCTCTATACCCATTCCAACCATAAGTACCGCACATGAAAACTGCATCAAAACTATACCCTTTGCGTAATATGTCTTTAGTAGTGGGGTTTCAATAACATGTATGAAGTAATCCCAATTAACTGCTCTTTCCATGAATAAACACCACTAAATAACATCACCATTATTAATCTACACAAACAATTCAATGTACTAATAATGATGGAAGATCTAAGAAGTTGGGATAACTAATCATCTTCCCATAATAAACTAGATTCTTGGGAAATAACCCAGAAACCAATAGCTTTGGTCATTAAAAATATTATACATCTCAGGTGGGGTTCATTTTTAAATCATTAGAAAATACAATCTTATATTTGAACACATATAACCATATGATTAATTAAATCTTGGAAACAATATAACAAAAAAATTCATTACTATAACTCAAAAAATTTCCACTAACATCTATTACAACACCCCATCTATTAAAAAAATAAAAAATCAACAATCCAGACCTATCCATTCCAAAAAAACAACCCCAAAACATGACACATTTTACCATTCATTCATTAGTTAATACAATTTTGGGTATATGATTTTCCCACCACATAAATTTAAATATTTCAACCATTTTTCATAATTAATGATAACCACTCCACGTCCAACTATAACAATACAATATAAACATATCACTTTTTTCAATCATGTATATATTTTAAACATTTTTCCATGAAATATAATTTCACAATCCCAGGAACAAAAGGTTAATTGTTTTTCATGACTAGCTAAATATGAAACTTATTTCATAACACATGTGAATATACCAATAAAATTGATACTAAAAATCCTCCCTAATTCACTATTAATTTTTTATAATAGTATTTATAAAATAACTAATAGAAACATAAAATATGGTTGGGAATAACATCATAGAAAAGGAAAACATATCAGCATGTCATCAGTGCTGTGATAAAAAATGATAACTTTAGCCTGAAGTGAAAAAACATTTACCAAAAGATATATCCATGTTTCTTCACTAACTAAAATGTAATAAGAAACATATGATATAGACAATGATTGTGGATTCATAATATAGTAAACATTAACCATGGGAATAAAGCATTGGAATATGGAATGATTGTTAACATGACCTTGAGACATAACATTAGAGAGAACATTGGCATATACTTAATGAAATGGTATCAAAATATTGTGAATGAATATATAAATTAAACTCTTGTATCATGTGGGCATGTCCAACATACCCCCCCCCCCTTTAATTTGAGTTAATTGTAAAAGTGGATCACCTTTAATTTGTGAGAATATCAATAAATCCTCACACTACATTATTTATTGACATATATAACCATAACCAATGAATTTAAGGGGATATAAGAACCAAATTATAATCATTCATATAGATGTGTTCCATAAGATATCAGTGATTTAATCTATCATTACTATTCATGGTAATGAAATGGGTTTCATAATATTTTGGAACAGTTTTGTATAACATGATATCAAAATTCAATTGATTGGCCCAAGAAATTTAATTATAAGAAAATGATAAATTTTTCAATGAATTTAAATGGTGATTCATAAAACAAACCCCTATAATATTTATATAATTAAAATGGTAAAGGGAATAAAAACAATGATATTTTTTAAAGAAAACATATATTTACAATTTTAATAAAGGTGAATCTACTTAAAAAAAACTCATTATCAAGAAGGTAAAATTAAATAACATTTCATAAAATAATTAAAAAGAAATCTAAATTTTGGTTCTATGAAATGAAATAAAGATTCTATATAATATATGTGGATTTGAGTATAAAAATATGAAATTAAAGTCAAGAATAATTTTAAATGTTTTAAAATACCATTATTGAAACTGAAATCACAATAATACTGATTAATCATTCATTTAGAAATTGGTAAGGATAAATTTAAATAATTTCAAAAAAGCATATTTTTACAATAAAATTAGATTGTATAATTTTTTATGGAATAATAAATGTGGTTATGGATGATAAGTGATCATTTTGGGATAATGATAATTATTATTAACATTATAAAACATTAGGAGTAATGAAATCAATAAATTTAATTCCATAGCAAGGTCAAATAAATGGAATTAAAATTTAAACATATAATAAATGAGAACTATATAGTAAAAAATAATTGTGAAAAATGAATCCTTATACCCCTATAGAATTAGTTTAGTTATGAAAACACCATACCATAGACCTCATTTTTCTGAATGTTCAATATAGTCATGTATAATAAAATAAACATATTTATATGTTTTATTATTGTATTATTCATACCTATAAAAATTATTAAATATTTTTTTAATAATTTATGATTAATATATTATTTAGTAGTACTTTTTATTGACAATTGGTTATTATTTATTTTTATTATTGGTTTAAAGCTTGATTTTTAATATCACTATTGATTCTTCATTATATATTAAAATTTAATAATTTAATGATAATTATAGTCTCTATAATAGATGTTTTATAATGATTTATAATGTTCTAATATCTTTTCATACGTAATTTTTTTTAATTTTTTAGGATGACGATGTTGGTGGCAAGATTATTATGGAAATTTTATTGAATAAAAAGGATTTAAAATAATAATAAAATTAAAAAATGTATAAAATTAATATAAACATATACCATATGATATTTCCAAATTATGTTTTCAAATAACACCATTATTTATGATTCAATAGTCATCAATGATAGAAAAGTATAAAATTGTTCAAGTAGGGGGATAAATCGAACCAAACAAGGATAAGTTTTATTATAAGGGTGAACATTGTTCCCAATGTGATTATTTTGGAATAATATCATTATTATGATGTCATAATTTTATTTAATATATATTATAGTATTTTAATCATTTATGAAAATATTTTTACAATTACTGAAATATGTTATAAACAATAAATCACTTTTGGGGAGGTGGTTGTCCGTGTGTACGCACAACTAACACATTCATTTACATGGAACATGATAGATGTAGGAATTTTCCTATTTTAGGAATATTAATAATTGTATAAGTATCATATTTATTAATTACATAACCTTTCATAAATCCTTATATTTCTGTTTTGAAATGTTATTCATGTCGCTTATTGAGGCATATGTCCACACAAAATAGAGGATATATTTTAATTCTTTTGAGGGTTATAAAAATTATATAAAATCATTATTAAACTACTATAATAACATTTATAGTATTATATGTACTATTTTTATAACTATTTCAATGATATATTAGGGGTTATGTGTTAAAATAATAAAACAAATATGACAGCTCAATTAAGAATAGTATATCTTTCTTTGGTTGTTCTCTTTTAGGTAAAACGTTTAGCATATATAGAGTCTTCATTTGAAATGAAAATGAATTATAAAATGTTTTTAGTGAGATGAGTAGACACTAGGGTCTTAAGGGTTGATAAATGTTGGTGAAGTGATTCACTTATATAAGATAACAAAATGAATTTTTTGTAAATACCAATTATTCATCAATTATAGAATCTCTGTATTCAAGAGTAAATGGATCCTATGTGAGAAATGATTTTTTTGGGTGATATGTATTTTTTAACTACTACCCCATTCATTTCAGAAAAATTGTTTTGAAGGTGGTTCATTTATTTTAAAACCATATTTTTAATGGATCATGGTGAGATGCTCATGGTTTGTTAGAGAAGAGGTTGGAAGACTTGGTGCTATGTTACTGATGATATTGAAGGATATTAGTTGGTGACATGATGATGGTAGGTTAAGTGATCAATGTTTGGTGTCTTAGATAGTTCACTACTTGATTCTCCACATAGATACTCTTGTATTTTTCAGTTTTAGAAAAAGGTGATGGATATTGGTCAGCTGTTACGGGGTGTGTGATATAGGTTGTCTTGAGGGAAGTGTTTTAAATTTGAATTTCGAAATGTAAATATCTTTTTTTGTCTTGGTTTTTCGGATTTATAGTCCGAAAAATTTTATCTTGTTTGTTTTTTGGTTTTTATAGCGGGCGGACATTGTTGGAGTTAGCTCGGTATTTTTCAATATACACTAAAATCTTCATTTAAATAAAATAAAAATGGATTGTGGTATAAGGTAAATATTAATACCAAATATTTTATGTTTTAATCATAAATTTAATATCCATACAATCTAATTAAATTTATATATGATTTGAAATTTGTTGGTTTAAGTGGATACTCAAGAGGAGGGGAGAATTGAGTTCCTATATAAAATTTCTGCTAAAATATTAGGATAATGATCCCCCGATATTAAAGCAATCCAGTTAATTAAGGCAGTAGATATATATATGTTATGTTGGTCAACAAGTGTCTCAAATTGTGATTAGTCCTAAGTAGAATCAGTGTAAAACACTTCTTCTACCTTTGAAACAAGTTTACTAAATTAAACACCTACACACACTAACAAGAACAAACTATCAAAGTATGTATAAAAATAATTTTCTATTTTTAAAATAATGAGCAGTGAATATAATAAAATAATTTATAACAAATAATAGTACACATAAAAGATAAAAAATTGGTTCAGTCTCAATATGAGACATAATCCTCTTCACATGGTGATCACCAGCCACTTAGCAATTTCTATTGAAAATAATCATGATACACATCATGTATCGGGCATTACAATAGTTTGCACAAACTATCCAGGGTTCACACCCTCTACCATAGTTCTTCGTGGGGAAAAAATACATACCACACATGATCTCTTCCACAGTTATATCAGGGAAACACGGAGTAAGTGAAGTATGATGTGAGTATTTTCAGTATACTTTGTTTAAAAAAAAGGGAAAGTGTGTGTAACGCAAACACACACTTCTTAGAAGTGTAAAATAAAAGAACACATTAGAGAAAATAGTTTAATATTGAGTTTATAAGGATATATGTGTTTGTATATTATATCTTGACTCCTTGGAGTAAAGAAATTGTAGTTCGTGTCTTTTTCTTAATGTTGTCCTCGGAACAGACTATCGCAACTCCAGGTTTTAGGTGTTCTGCTTCGTTATTGTATATAGAGTTGAAGAAGTATATAAGATTTAAAATTGATCACCCAAATGATCTTAGAGATTCTTCGAAGATCACAGTGTGAATGCTAGATGTTTATTCATTGATCTCATGCATAATTTGTTTCTTGTATATTTTTTCTTCTTCACACATGTACGCATACTCACCACTACTCTCTTATTCTTCCATAGTTTTCTCTTTTATATTTGAGGTCCGACAATGGGAATGAGTAAATAATGTGCGGCCTTCCTTCTACCTCGTACATTCCCCAGTTAAGGTCTCTTGATATGTCTACAATCAGCATTGATTAATGTCAGAATAATTAAAGATACCAAATATGATCATTATAATAATTTTAATAATTTGAAAAAGTATGGATGGGTAGGCATCGGTAGAATGGTAAAGGTAGCCTTCACAATAATAGGCTTTAACAGTGGGTGTATGTCGGTAGCCTTCATCGGTGACATTCTCAATGGTAACCTTTAGCGATGGCCTTGCATCGATTACATTGCATAGTCGACCTTTCTTTAGTGACCTTGCCTTGGTGACCTTGCATCAGTGACCATTGCATCAGTGACCTATGAATCAGTGTCCTTGTATCAGGGACCTTGTATCGGTGTCCTTTGCATCGATGACGTTGCATCGATGACCTTGCATCAGTGACCTTGCATCAGTGACCTTGCATCGGTGACCATTGTATCAGTGACCTTTGAATCAGTGACCTTGCATCGGTGACCTTGTTTCGGTGACGTTTTCATTAGTGACCTCACATCGGTGACCTTACATCAGTGACCTTGCATCGGTAACCTTAGCATAGGTGACATTGCTTCAGTGACCTTTGAATCGGTGGCCTTGCATCGGGGACCCTGCAACATTGACCTTTCCTCATTGACCTTGCATCGGTGATCTTGCATCGGTGAACATGCATTCTTAGAGAAAATTTTCACTATAAGCTCAAACAAGAGAGCAGTGAGATTAAAAGTACATGGATGTTACTTTCATACCAACACTAATTTCACATAAATGATTATCCTACAATAGAAACAAAATTATCACATAAATTAATCATGATTTGGGATTACCAAAACATCATTTGGGATTATCCAAACATGATTTGGGATTTTCAAAACAGGTGAGTCCAGCAATCTCCCCCATTTGGATAATCACAAATTATGTCAGTATTTTGGAATTCGGCATAAGCACATTTTCTAAATACTATTAGAGGTTTGTATAAGTAAAATTGGACAATAGTTATTATAGATATTATATATAATAAATTATTATAGTTATCTAAAAACATACACCCCTTTTAGGTAAGCAATAACTTCTCCCCCTTTGTGATTAACAAAAAGGCAAGAAGACCAAAGAGATGTCAAAAGAGGATTTTATTTGCTCGGAAGCAAGAGTAAAGTATTAAAAAGTTAACAAATGATCCCTATCAAATAAGACGTACCAAATTCAATCCACATCAGATATGTACAAGGGAGATTTTTCATTGGAAGATGAGGAGTTTGGTTTTGAAGGGAGAGGGATAGGTCGAGGGATAACAGTCAGCAGGGTTGGGGGAGCTACAACAGAAGAATCAGTACACCTGTAGGGAGGAGATCTCTGAAGAATGGTGTGGGTTAAGCATCTTATTGCCTATGTAAGAGTCATCAAGGGAGTAGCACTGGTAGATCCTGAGGTAGTATAGTAAGAAGGTAAACCTAGAGGAATAATGATAGGAGTGAAATCCACATGGTGGAAGGGAAAAATGATTTATGAAATCCATGATTATTATTACTCCTCTCTCTATAGCCAAGACATAATTATTCATCATAAATAACCCTATGGAAGCAGTAAACTCTTTAAGCCTACATACCTAATCCTTAAAGGCTGGAGTGATAGGTGGAATCCTCATGTTTTCCAATATAATCTTAAAGAGACCCTCCAAATGATATTTAGTATAAACCCTTTTATAGTAGAAATCAAATTTCTCTTCGATGGACTTTTGATCTTGAGAAGCATCCCTTATATAATTTACCACAAGTTAATGAATTTATCTGGTAGTAGAAATGACCTGAGTCATAGACTGAGGGTAAGAGGTACTTTCACTAGATAAATTATCCACTTCTTCTCTGAAAATTGACATGAAAGATTCTAGATCAACTGACGGAGAAGCTAAAGATGAAGCAGATGCATATAGAGGTGTCATATTGAAAGCCACTGTCTCCTTAAAGGACTTGGTCAAACCACTGATCAACTTCTTCACATCATTACCATGTCCACTCACATGTGTCTACATGTTCTTTTTAAAGTCCTCAAACACAGTGACCATTTGTTGTACCACACTTTTAACATATCTAAGATCTCTATCCACTTGAACTCTTGAAGCCATATACGATTCTAAACTGGAAATAGACTAGTTCATATATTCCATATACTCTGCCAATGCTTTGACCCGATTCTGATATTCCTTGACTTCATGCAGCATGGCTGAGTGAGAGATAGAAACAACTCTTTCCACCACATATTCTAAAATTCGTTGATTTTGAGCTATTGTTCTCTCTATATCAATATTTTTCACTTCAAAGTGCCTCTTTTGATCCTACTTTAATGAATCAAAATCCTCATTCTTTACATAGTCTCGAGGAAAAAATAACTACACGATGTACATTAGTAGTCTCTGTAACTGAAAGAATAGGATGACTTCTGATTGGTTCTTCATCATTAGAATCTCTATAGTATATTCCCAAAACCACAAATCTAGGGTCTTTTAACCAGTATTCTATCCAATGATCAAGAGAAACTGAACCTGTGTAAATAGGTTCCTCACCCTCACTTCGAGAATTCTTATGAATAACCACATCAATCTATACCATACCTCCTTGAGCAACTTCATAATTAGGATGGTCTACTATCACTTCTTTTACAGAATCTTCAACTATAGCCAATGAAATTCCACCTTCAACCAAATCAAAAACCTCTTCATCTACACATTCTAACATTAATGTACGTCCAATCAGAGGACTGGGACTTAGTCATTCCTATTTAACTGCATCAGTAGTTGTCTCAAATTATTCATAACTAGATTTAGTGTCTTTATCCACATCTAAGGTCTCTTTAATGTCTTTTAAGATATTTTATGCCCTTAATTCTTTACTGGTTTCTTCATCATAATTATCCCTTAGGAAAGTCTCCATTTTAGGTAGACTTTTTGGTGGGCTAGGATTACCAAAATATACAATATTATCATGAAGATTTGAGGGAAGGTAAGGATCACAAATGTTATATACAAAATAATCCACTATTTCTTTCACAACAACAACCTCTTCCTCTTCACCAGAATAAACAAGATCCACTTCATTACGCTTTAGAATAGGGCCTCTCTTATCCTTAGGCCTATTATTATGGGTAATATGGTTTAATTACTCATAAAGAAAAAATTCATCATGCACTCATATTCTATTCCAAGGGTTCCAGTTTATCTTCATCAACTTCAAAATCATATAAGTAATTCAGAATTTGTCCCTTAATACTGCTATTTAATCTATGTTTCTAGAAAATCCTTCCACCTTAAACATCATGGATACCCATATTGGATGAATCAATTCAATGGAATTGGAACTATGCCTTGTTATTACCTCTATTTGAATCATCATCAGCCTACCCAGTTTTATCTTCGGTCCATGCATCAACAGATACATGAGAAATAAATAATGACATTTGTAGGTAGCAAAATCCCCTCTTCTAGGACTCAAGACTTGGTAAATAGATTTAAACAACAACCTGACTTCTCTTTTAATTTTAGAATCAATGAATTTTCTAGGCATCTCATTTCCTATCACATTATCTAGAGCTTCTTAATAACAAAATAACTCACTATTGGGAGTCCCTACTCTTTAGTAGTAGTCAAAAATCCATTCATGTTGTACTCTCAAACACTCAACACATTCAAGAGAGTAAAATCACATACATACTACATTTACCTTTGAATACATTATGTTCTCAATGTCAATATGCTCAAACATTAGAGACTCGTAGAGCTCCTTCACCAGTTTTGGGTAATAGGGTCCATTTTTGTTTTCAAATCACTCAACCCAACCTTGAGTTTCAAGTGCCTTCCGCACTAAAGACCAGCTTGACATCTTCCATTCTAATTTCAGCTCCTTCTCAAACATGATTTCCCTCTTCGATAAATGAGGGATGATTAGCTTTTCCACTACTAGAATTCTACTACTCAAATAATCTTGAGGTCTTTTTGGATTTGGCGCATCTCCTACATCCTTGAACAATGATCGCTTCAACCATGCCATTTTAATTTTGAGAGGTTTGTGCGTTTCGGCAGGGGGTGAGGTTCTTAGGATAGAGAGTAAGTGGTTAGAGAGAGAGTATTTGTGGATCAAAATTTTGTGTTTTCTTTAATTTTATAATTGAGGTATATAATGCAAATAATGTAAAATAAATATGGAATACAAAAAACATTTCAGATTTCGGTATAGAAAACACTAAATCTCAGGAATATCAACTATCAGTAAGGAAATAATGGTGAGTTCTATGAGTGAGGTTATAACAGTGTGGTCTATCGGTGACTGTATATCAGTGAGGTTATATCAGTGAGGTTTCAAATGGTGAGGTCCAATTGTGAGGTTTCTAATGGTGTGGGTTTTGACAGTGAGGTCCAGTGGTGAGGTTTCAAATAGTGATGTTTCTAACTGTGAGTTCTAACGGTGAGGTCGAACAGTGAGGTGCAATGGTGAGGTTTCTAATGGTGAGGTTTCTAATTGTGAGGTCCAAAAGTGAGGCTTCAAATGGTGCAGTTTTTAACGGTGAGGTACAACGGCGAGGTCCAATGGTGAGGTTTTTAACATGGAGGTTTCTAATGGTGAGGTCCAATGGTGTGGTTTCTAACGGTGATGTCCAACGGTGAGGTTTCTAACAGTGAGGTCCAATGTTAACAGTTTATTACACCCAACTACTGTTTGATGTAATTAAGCCTCTCATTATTCGAAGGCTTTGTGAATATATCATGCAATTGATGTTCAGTGCCAATTAATTCATGAGTGATATCTCCTCTTTGATAATGATCTCTCAAGAAGTGATGTCTCACATCAATGTTCTTTGTCCTAGCATGAGATATTGGATATTTAGATATATTGATATCACTTATACTATCACACCTTATAGAGAAATGTTTTAATTGATATCCATAGTCAAGTAAAGTGTGTTTCATCCATAGAATTTGAGCATAATAACTACCAGTAGCTATATATTCATCTTAGACAATTGATAATGATACATAATTATATTTCATACCACACCATGATACTAGAGACTTACCTAATATGTGACATGTTATAGAGGTTCTCTTTATACTTACATTGCAACCATCAAAGTCAGCATCCCAATAACATATCAAATAAAATTATTCTCCTCTTAGATAAAACAGTCCTAATTTTGTAGTATATTTGAGATATCTAAAAATATTTTAACAACAGTTAAATGAGACTATTTGGGATTGGATTGAAAATGAGAACACATGCATACAATGAACATAATATCAAGTCTTCTAGCCATAATATAGATAATACTCCCAATCATACATGTGTAATTTGTTTGATCCACCGGTTTACCAGTTTTATCAGCATCCAACTTACAAGTGGTACTCATAGGAGTATAACTACCTTTATTGATGTCCAAACGAAAACCATTCAAAATATCGTTATTATATTTACTTTGATTTAAAAAAATATGATTTTTATTTATAAAAATTTTAATACAAAGGAAAAATTTATGTTCTCTCATTAAACACATTTCAAATTTATCTTGCATCATTTTTTTAAAACTAGTATATAATGAATTTTTAGAAGATCTGTAAATTATTTCATCTATATAAATTAGTACTCTTAAAACAACTTTGGAAATCATTTTAATAAAAATAATAGGATCAAATATTCCTTTAGTAAGACCATTTGAAATAAGAAAGTAACTAAATCTGTCAAACCAAGATCATGGAGCTTATTTTAGGCCATATAGAGATTTAGAGAGTTTAAAAACATGATTTGAAAAATGGGGATTTATAAAACCTGGGTGTTGTTCGAAAAATAAATCTTAAACTATGTAGCCATTTTTTGATGAACATATGATTTCCATTTGATAATGTTTGAAATTTAGATTAGCTACATAAGCAAGTAGTATCCAAATGGCTTCTAGTCTAGATACAGGTGAAACGGTTTCCTCATTGTATATTCCTTACTATTGAATATATCCATGTTCAACTATTCTAGCCCTATTTCTAACAATGTTTCCAGATTGATCAACATTATTTCTTAACACCCATTTAGTGCCTATGGTCAATTTGTATTTATGTCGTTATACTAATTCCAAAACATTGTTTATTTCAAACTGATTTAATTCTTCTGGTGTATCTATCACCCAAAAATCATTATTGAATGCACCATCAAAATTTTTATGTTCATGCTGTGATTTAAAATCTTGATATTCAATATGGTTTCTCAGAGAATCTATAGTTTCTATTCCTATATATGATCATCTACTACATCTAAAAAATTATTATTTAGAGTTCTAAATACTCTAGAAAAAGTTGTACTAGACTCTTCAGGGGTTTCTATAGGTTCTGATTCATTATTCCCAAATATTTGAAAATTTCCAGAAGAGGTTGTTTTCACTAAGGGTTCACTGTCTTTATCAGGAAGGTCCAAAATTGTCATATCTTCCTCAAGTTGTTCAACAGGTTTTTTGGGTTCATGTGGGTCAGTGTCATCAAATTTGACATGAACTAATTCTTCCACACATTTGGTTCTCTTATTGAATACACAATAAGCTTTACTAATGATTGAGTAACAAAGGAAAAATCAATTATTACTCTTGGACGAAAACTTCTCAAGGTTATCCTTAGTGTTAAGGATAAAGAAATTGCAACCAAAAACTCTAAAGTCATTCACATTAGGCTTCCTATCATTCCAGAGCCCGTAAGGGGTTCTCTTAAGAACAAGTCTAATTAAGACTCTATGGATAATGTAACAAGGTGTGTTAATAGATTCATCCCAAAAATAGATTGGATGATTATACTCCTTAAGCACAGTCCATGCAATTTCTTGAATTTTCCAATTTCTTCTTTCAAAAACTTTATTTTATTGAGGTGTTTTTGGAATAGAGAAATTATGATTATAACCATTATGTGAGAAAAAAGATTTAAATTCGGGATTTTCAAACACAAGACCACAATCACTTCTCAAGATCTTAATTCTAAGTCCCCTATTATTTTCTACAGACTTGGATTATTTAATGAAGTAATAACATGATTCACTTTTTTGAGCTAGAGAGTATAACCAAGTATATCTTGAAAAGTCATCTCTGAGAACATAAACATAGTGCCTCCATTTTTATATGTGAAACTCTATAAGGTCCAAACAAATCCATGTGAACCAACTCAATCAGTTGAGAATTATAAAATACTTTATTTGATTTGAAGTAATAATTTTTTTGTTTTCCCTTTTGACATGGATTATAGTTTTGTTATTTTGGAATTCCAATTAAGGTATGTCTCTAAATAACCTTTCCTAGTTATTTTCCTATGTGAGTGCACATTTTAGTGTCCTAATATTCTACTCAAGAGCCAAGATTCCTTATGAAACACATTTAATCAAGTAAAAGTTTTCTTAGAAAAAAAAATTTAAATCAACTGCATATAGATTTTCATTTCTAAGAGAAATGAATAATAAAAAAAATTTAGAATTAAAAACATTTAATGCATCATTTTTAAATATAACACTAGAACCATCGTCATACAACTGATAAATACAAAGTAGATTGTATTTTAATCCATAAAAAAACTAATTTTGAAATTATTATAGTGTTAGGTTTACCAATCTGGCCTAAGCCAACGATCTTCCCTTTGGCATTGTCACCAAATACGACATGTCCTCCCTTAACTTTAACTATGATCTTTAATAATGAATATTACCGTGTCATATGTCTTGAGCATCCACTATCCAAGTACCATAGAGTTCTACAGGAACTCTTCAGACAGTTTTCATGCAAAATAGATTAAGTGTATGGTAACTTTGGTACCCAAATTTTCTTTGGTCTAGAGAGGTTAGCAAGTAAAACTTTGGGTACCCATACTTGTGTCACGGGTATCAAAATATCATCATATATGTTTTTAGACATGAACACATTGTTATGTATTTTAAAAAATTTAAAATATGGTCATGAACATGAACTAGCAGTGAAATGTCCAGATTTTGGAACAAATCAATTTTTAGCAATACTTCTATTTCATTGTTGATATCTTAGACTAATTGTGTATTTTGTAGAGATTTGTTTTTCCTAGAAACTAAATCAATTTTTAACAGATGAGCACATAATGATTTCTCAATATCTAGATCAAACTTATAATTAGCATTAAAATCATGTCGTACTTTTAGTAATTTATATTTATCCTTCAATTCATTAAAGTTATCCTCATGAATCCCACAATATTCATATAGTTCATACATTGTAATATTCTCATCATTATTTGATTCACATTCATTACCAGAACAAAAAGAATTAGGTATAAGAGAATTGGGTGTTACCTCAGACGTTTCATTCATAAAACACTGGTTTTCATGTTTGTTCTTCTCAACATCTGAAGTGTCAGATCCCCTTGAGCTATCTCTAGAATCACTACATGTATATTTCATAGCCTTTTTATATCCCTTTTCCCAATCTTCATATTTATTTATAAACCTTATCTTGGGGCAATCAGCTTTGACAAGACCTTTTTTTACACTCGTAAAAAACTATCTCATTTGAAATGTCATTCCATTTTCTGTCTTTTTTCTACTCTCCTTTATTATCATACTTTTTTATTTTATTAATGTCTAAATAACTTATTTTAATGATATAAATTTTTTAATCTCTTATCATGATGATCAATATCATCGTCACTGTTAGAGTCTCAGTCTTCACTAGTGGAAGTGCCTACAAGAGATTAATCTTTTTCTTTGACCATATTCTTTGAGGTAGCAGACTTGAATGATATAGAATTATTTCTTGGTTATTTATATACATATTGATTTACCTTGAGTTCATCTTCATATATAATAAGATTTCCAATTAGTTCTTCATTGGAAACATGCCTATGTCACAAGATTCTCGGATAGAAATAAAATTTCATATCCTTCTGTCAGGTGGGCATCGGAGAAACCTCATAATCTGGTCCTTGATGCCCAGGGGTTTCCCAAGAAGACTTATGGTAATTATTAATTCATTTAACCTGATATACATTTCATATATAATTTTATCATGATTTACTCTAAAATTATCATATTTAATAATAAAAGTATGTAATCTCATTTCTTTAACATCGGTTGTTCCTTCATGGAAAATATCCCACGTATCCCAAACTTCATATGAAGTTTTATAGGTATATATTATTTTGAATTTTTCATCATCTAGATAACTATACAAAGAATTCATTGCTTTACAGTTATTGTTATATGTAGCTTTAGTCAACTGAGGCCATGTGTTCCTAGAAGTAACAAGTATTACATGTTATTCTTCTATTGTGTCCCATATTTCAGGACACATGCTCTCTAGATACATTTTTAGTTTTTAATTTCAACTACGAATAGTTGTTTCTATCAAATAAAGGTGGCATGTTAGTAGCAGCACCCTCAAATATGGTATACATTTTTAATTCCAATTTAAATGAAATAAAAATTTAGATATGAAAAAAATTTTATGATATTTGAGATACAACTATAATCGCAGTTGAAAAGAATTTTAAAACTTCCACAGTATTTCCGATCGTTTCAATAAAACAAACAACCCTCTGATACAAAATTATGGTCGGAGAGGATACTCAGTGGGGGAATTGAGTTACTATGTAAAATTTCTACTACAACATTAAGATAAAGATCCCCCAATATTGAAACATTCTAGTTAATTAAGGAAGTAGAGATATATATATATCTTTATTTGGTCAATAGGTTTCTCAAAGGGTTATTCGTCCTTAGTTGAATCAGCGTAAAAAACTTAATCAACATTTAAAACAAGTTTATTGAATTAAACACATACACACACTAACCAGAACTAACTATCAAATTAAGTATAAATACATTTTTTTGTTTTTAAAATAATGAGACGCAAAATATAGAAAGAATAGTATAAAAAAATTTAGTACAATTAAAAGTTAAATACGATGTTTAGTATCAAGACGAGACTTCATACTCTCCACTTGGTGATCAACTTCCAACAAGCTGTTTATATTGAAAATATACATGATACACAACCTATGTTGGGATTTACAATAGCATTCACAAACTGCCCTAGGATCACACACTCTACCAAATTTCTTTGTAGGAAAAAAACAATATAGACCGCACACAGTCTCTTCTATAGTTATATGTGTGAAGAAAGTTGTATGTGAAGTATGGTTTGAGGATTTTCAGTATCCCCTATTTAAGTATATGGGACAGTGTGTGTAAACCAAAAATACACTTCTAAAAAATGTAAAATAAAAGAACACATTAGGTATAATAGTATAATATTGAGTTTTGAATGCTTTTTGTGTTTGTAGTTCATCTCTTTACTCCTTAGAGTGATAAAATTGCAACTTGAGTCTTTTTCTAAAAGTTTTCCTCGAAACAAAGTGTCCCAACTATAGGTTCTAGGTGTTCAAATTCTTGATTGGGCAGAGATTTGAATATGTACAGAAGATGTAAATTTGATCTCCCAAATGTTCTTTGACAAGCATCTGAGTTTACAGTGTGAATGGTGGATGGTACTTTGTTGATCTCGCGCATAAGTTCTTTCTTGTATATTTTTTATTCTTCACGCATCTATGCATCTCCACCACCACACTCCATTTCTTCCTTGGAATTATATTTTATATTTTAGGTCCAACAATAGGAATGATTAAATCATCTGAGGTCATCCTCATACCTCCTTTTGTACCCAAATATGGTCTCTTGATATGTCTACAATCAACATTAATTAATGTCAGAAGCATTAAAGCTACCAAATATGACTGTTATAATAATTTTAAGAATTTGACAAAGTATGGAAGGGTAGGCATCGATAGAATAGTAATGGTATCCTTAACAGCTATAGGATTCAATTGTAGGTGTTCATTGGTATCCTTCATCGATGACCTTTTCATATGGTAACCTTCAGCGGTGGCCTTGCATCGGTGACCTTGCAACGACGAAGCTTAATTTGTGACCTTGCATCGGTAACCATGCATCATTGACCTTTGCATTGGTGAGCTTTTCATCGATGACCTTGCATTGGATACCTTGCTTTTGTGACCCTTTCATCAGTGACTATGCACTATGAACCTGCATCGGTGACCTTGCATCGATGACCTTTGAATCGGTGACCCTGCATCGGTGAACTTTGCATCGGTGACCTTGCATCGTCGACCTTGCATCAGTGTCCTTGCATTGGTGACCTTGAATCTGTGGCCTTTCATACTTACAAAAAGAATTCACTGTATTCATAATCAATAGAAGAATGAGATTTAAAGTACATAGATTTTAGTTTTAAACAAACATTATTTTCACATAAATGATTATCCTATAAGAGAAACATCAGTATCACATAAATGAAACACGATTTGGGATTATCAAAACATGATTTGGTATTATCAAAACACGATATGGGATTATAAAAACATGATTTGGGATTATAAAAATAGGTGATTCCAACAAAATTAACTTTTTAGATAAATAATTAATATAATGAATCAATATTTTTTATCTAATTAATATTTTTACAATTATGTTTTTTAAATATTATTTATTATTGAATACTACTTGAATGAGAGTAAACATATTTATATATTGGTTTCAAAATAATTTATGATTTTTTATAAATGAATAATTTATTTGAATAGGGAAATAAATTCAAAAATTTAACAATACAACAATTCATTGAAAATAACAATTTCACAATTATCATGTTAATTTCTATCTACCCATGTAATATTATTTTTCCCAAAAAATGATCTGTGATTATATATATATTTTTAATCTATAAATTTGAATAAAAAATCCATTTACCGAATAAAATTTCTCAATGAGAGAAAAATTAATTTTCATATCATCACACATTATGCATAAAATCCACTTTTATGAAAAAAATTACATTTTCATTTATAAATTGACCATAGTTTAATTATATTAAATAAAATAAAATTTTAAGGTGGATAGTTATTATTGATCACCACCAATCCAATGACATTATAATATCAATCATATTTAATAATTTTATGTTTTTAAAATATCACATTTTTCTTTTTTATTTTGGTTATATATGTAGAACAACCTACTAATCATGATATTTAGTTAAGGAAATGTTATTAACTGAATTCATTAGTTGATTGATTCTACCCTAATTAAAAACATTTCCATCCGTAAAATTTTAATAGAAAGAAGAAAAAAGTGGTGTTATTATTGCCTCATTACACCCTCATGTTCCCATGTAGCTTCTTTGAACTTATAATCTCTTCATATAACAATGAATATATGTGTGGTTTTATTTTGATATACCTTATCTATTAAATTTAAAATCTTCTATGACTATTCATAATATGATATATAAAATTCTAGATACATATTTTTTTTGTTACAAGTGATGGGTTCGGTATGTACTTACCCAATAGCGATACATATAACACATAATTCAGATGGGAGAATCCTATATGTAGTTTTAATTAATACGTTACAACACTAACATGATCATTGATCTCAAAGGGACAAATATTCCTTTGTCTCAACAACCCATTATACAAAAATCACATTACACACATCCAATGAGGTATACAAAGAAATACCATGACACAAAATTGAAATTCAAATTGTGTTGAAATTATCAATACAAATATTTTTCTCCATTGTTCCGTTTAAATTTTATGATTAATAGTATGAATATATCTATAATTTCATGGAAATTTTCATATCTTATTAGATTACTCTCTCCAACTTCTTGATATCATGTTGATGTCTTGCATCTCATTCCATATAAAGCCTCACTTGGTCCCATCTAAATGATTGAATGGAAACTGATCATATATTTGAACTCTACTAGGGGAAAGTGTAGTTCTCAACATCCTATAAATCAATCAAAATTCATACCAACATATCCATAAGTCTTTAAATGGTTCCCTTTGAATCTCATTTTATTTTTGGGTGATATGTAGAGATACAAATAAACTCTATCTGAAATACACCTCGAATAATTTTTACGATCCCTGAAGTAATCCTTATATTTTGACCAAATACAATAATGAGTTGTACTCTCTGTATCCTTACCCTCTCTATTATGTATATCATGGTGTGTTGTCCAAGTGGAAGATATTTGTTTGATGGAAATAAAATCCCCTATCATTTTATGTAACGCCCCGACCCTAGTTGCCTAGAGTCGGTGCATTATTACATAACATTGGCATGATCACAAGAAAGATCAAATCTCGAAAGACCGATTGGTTTAGTAGCCTTGGAAACACTAGATATATTCATAAGTTTTACATTACATCATAAAATGAAAAACTACTACAACAACATAATGTCTCCATAATCCACACTACTATCCCCTCATAATATCCCTGCAGGTCATTCATAATTTACTTCTTCACATCCTGGGGAAAAATAAAACATAGAAAAGGGGTGAGCTCAAATGCCCAGTAAGGATAACAATATAGCGGAAACTTTCATAAATAAGAATAAACATTTAAGGCAATGCATTACTAAAACAAAAGCCTTTTAAAATTGAACTTCAACATGGTATGGCAAAAGTAAAATGAAATAATGCCATTTACTTATTCACATGGATATTCTACTAATCGAATAATCACATGCAAAAATCAATAACCACTTTCATAATGTTGGAATGCATAATGCCAGACTATCATAACCACATAGCCAAGGCCTCGTGCCAAGGCTACAAATAAGATTTTGTCAAGGCCTTGTGCCAAGACACTAGTTTGTCTCATGAGACCTACCGATGCATCGAGGAGCTATAGCGGGCTCCACCCGTCACTTATTAAGTCCAATGCATTCCCATATGAAAAGGTTTAAACATAACATAAACATTCGTATTAAAACTAGCATACAAAATGTCAATACTTTCACAATAAACTATGAATGGTATAAAAATAGCACATCCACAGTCAAACATATCACAAAACCTTCAATACAATATAGAAGTTTTGTATCATAATAAATCAACTTCAAATAATCTTAAAATCCATCAAAGGATGTTGACATAGATGAAATCAAAATTCTTTTTAAAGAAATATCTCCTTTTATTTTGAAATCATTTAAGATCCATATAAAATAAAACATTTTCTTTGAAAATATTCTTATAAGCTTGTAAGGAAATCTTTGAAGATTTTATAACGGCGTAAAATAACCGCACCCGCCGTATAAGTTAAAAAAAACATTCTTACCTCAATTCTGTCGAAAAGGTTAAAAAGGACCTTGTTTTGAAAACGACGGAAAGATTCCTTTATAAACCTCTTATAAAAAGTCAAACAAGGGTATAAATGACTTTAACCCATATTCTTGTAAATAGTAAAAATGTTTTGAAATACATTTCGAAGAAACATGGATGTGGATGATAAAGAGATCCCAGTAGATTATTACGTATAAACAACCTCGGATAATGAAGAGATTGTGAAATAACCCTTACCTTGTACTTTTCCTTGGTTGGGGTAGGTTAACCTCCTGTATAATGGTGAAATAGTTGTTATTAAATTATACAAGAATCATATATATTAATATGATATCATATATGATCTTTTAACATTGATTTGTTAATAATATCTTAGAATTATCGTCATTTCGGGAGTTAACTTACTCATTTTCTTTTATATGTTTTGTTACATAATCCATTGTTGTTGTATCTTATTCATATCCAGAATGATATACAGTCCTTAAACATCATTTTTAAATCATCAAATGATAATTATACTTGAATGGATACGATGGAGAATGAATCTCATCGCGTTCGTGGAGACGGTAGTCCGTACGTACGCACGAGCGACAATATCATTCTTTTGATATTAAAATAATATATAAATGGATGTTATATCATATATACAGAATCATTAACATGTTATATTTATTATTTACATGAGTTACACATCATTATTATACCCATCCAAATAATATTATATTGAATAACAATTACACCACGACGTGGAGACGGTAAGCCGTACGTACGCACGTATGGTGACATGTTATTCAAAGGGTGGATAGAATACTGAATATGATTGTACCATATTTATAATAACATCACAGTATATGTGAGATACTGGAGTTATTATTTCACAATGGTAAGAACAAAGGAAGAAGAAGTGGAAGAAGAAATGAACTTAGAAAAAGGTGGTGAAATCATTACCTCTTCTTCGGGTTCTTCCTTTTGATTTGATCAAAAGGGCTCCTTAGGTTGGATTTCTGATCAAACTAATGCCCCTAGGTTGTAGTGAGGGATGTTGGGAGAGTATTTGGGCAGAGTTTGGCCGAACCAAAAGGCTTTGAAGGTGTGAAGAAATGAGAAGGAGGAGTGCCCTTTTATAAGAGGGGTGAGGGGCACCTTTGGAAAAGCTAGAAATATTAATTTATAATAAATTCATATTCGGTTTCTAAAGGCTCCAAAGTTTACTATTCAAAGGATGAGGTGGGGATAGGTCGAAAACAACTCATCCAATATAATTTAGACAGGTTTGGGTACTTATATTAACCTTATCTTTAAGTATTAACTCTAAGTTAATTAGTTTCACTTTTACAATGTCTCTTTGTATTTTATATATTATGGTTAATAAATTTACTATATACATCCAAGCGACCCCCAAGTGGTCCATTAATTATTAACCTATCATAATATAAGTCTTTTGGCCGAACCTTAGATTTTTAGGAATTTAATATCAATTAATAATATAATATTTGTTTTAAGAACTCTTTTATGTCAATTTTGACACTATTCAATAGTTGATTTTTGTGAAACTCATTACAGATTGATTACTTCGAAAAAAGTCCATTAAAGCAATCCTAATATATCATATTAGCCTAGAAAATCAGTTTAATTCATTAAAAGTTTCATATTATATTTATTTGGGTATTTATAATATCAATTATTTTAATTTTTCACTATTATAGTAATTACTGCATCATCATTGTGTCATAAATAAAATAACTTATTTATTGTCTAAAAATTATAAATAAAATATCATTATGTAGGAAATATTTTTATATTTCTAAGGAATATTTATAATCGAAAATCCAACATGTATAACCCTATGTAAAAATTGTTCTTCTAAAAGATATATGCTTGTGTCAATTTTGTATTCATTTTAACTTAATTAAAATAAAGTGTCATTATCACTTACAAGTGGATCCATGGGGTCCCAAAATTGAAACAAAGATGCCCATGGTCGACCATGAATCAACCAATAGGTTTAAGACACGTTTTAGGGTAATTTAGTATTATTATAATATTATTTTTTAACCCCTATTTACCGGATTTACCCTTAACCATGGTAAATAAAATATTTACCGCAGTAATTATTCAAAATGCCTAAAAATAAAAGTTACCTATTTACACAATTTGAACATCCTGATTCCAAATATGGAATCCATTTTCCTAAATTCAAAACACAGAAGTGGCAGAAATTAATTTAAAATTAATTTCCGCTGTCAAAACAAAAAGCGTGTTTTTAAGAGATAATAACTATCAAAAGATTGACACTTGTTTATGTTCGGTTTAATAGTAAAATTATGTCCAATGACCAACATTATATTAAATGGTAAAAATATATTCTAAATATACTTTAAAACCACTCAAATTCATAATTTATCACTATTAATTATTTTGATTAAAAAAGTTGTTTTAATTAAAATTTAGTAATTTTCACTATTCATCAAAATATGAAAGTTATCCGAAATGTACCAAAATTTCACCTTAGGATAAATTAGATATCCCGAATCCAAAAATGAAGTCCATTTTGAAATATAAAATATATATAATTTCAAAAAGTAGGTATTATTATTCATAACGGCTAGTTTGATCGGTTGTGGTGTGTGTTAAAACTCGAAGTTGCGTACAACATACGCTATTGTATTATTCAAAGGAAAGCGTACCGTGGAAGCTTGGGATGTTTCATTTTAAATTTTTTGATGTCCCCATTTAGTCAAAAAGTTTAAAATATTGTATTTAAAAAGGGTTCACTATTAAAAGATGATAAAAGTGCAATACTGAAAATGAATTTGTTCTTGCATTATTTCTAAGAAACTCATAATATGGATTCTAAAATTATAAGGATTATATAAAGTTTAAAATTTAGATAATACTATTCATAACCTCTTTTGAATGTCTTTTTCTTAAGTCATGGTGTGATTGAACTCGGTGTTGCGTGTAGTGCAAGTTATTGAATTATTTTGAAGAAATAACACACTATGAAATCTTGGGGTGTTACATTCTCCCCTCCTTCAATAAATTGCGTCCTCGCAATTTGAAATTGTTCTTCGAAAATAAAAGGTTGAAAATAGAAAATATATTTGTGGGAAAACCCACATCGGAAATTGGGTTACTAAAATTTAGTCTTAATATGAGGAAAAGAGAAATGAAAGGGTCACCACCAAATTATGATCTTGATTAGGAGAACATTGGTGGCAATTAGAGACATATAATTGGAGGAAAAACGTAAATATTTATAGGTAGTTATTGAGGTCATCAATCACAAAAAAGTATAAAATTGAGGTCCTTAAATTCATCAATCTATGATGATTTGAAATACCATCGGTTCAACAAAACATAGGGTATTAGGATAACACATTTTTTACGTTTCAAAATATCTTAGTTGAAATCCCACATCGAAAAATGAATTAATGAGTCCTCTATTTAAAACAAAGAGTGGAAAGTATGAAGATTACCGAAAATAACACATACTAGGGTTCCATGTAGGAAAATATGGATATGGAAGAAAAATCTAACCATCAATTATCTGATGGAGAGTGGTAGAGAACATGGCTATGAAAAGGCCAACAATCCCAAAGCCATAAATTAGTGATGATTTAAGGTACCATCTAGGACAACATTTTTGTTCTAAGTTCCTTTTCTTAATGTTGATGAATTTATTTATGAGATTGGATAAGATCATAAGGAGATATACTTACATTATAATTAGAGTTTCATCCATTAAAAAGTTTCTACCACAAACTCATCTTTCACTCTAAATGATAATAGAACGTAAAAATTCTATTTACACTATTCGTATAGGGTTCCAAAATAAACGAATTTATAATTAATCTACAAGATCTTTTAATAAAAACTACATTATTTAATCCAGGACATCTCGTGGGCCAGTGGTAGGTGATACACCCTTGTCGCCCTTCGGTTGCGGGTTCAAGTCTCACAGCCTTGCCGGACGCGACGGGTTGCCGCCCGACCTCCGGGTTGTCCTTTTATGGCAATCCAAAATAATCCAAACTAGAACTATCCAAAATACTTCTGTCCAAACTCACAGTCTAACATTTATAAGGAAGGTAAACATAATATAGATCCTTTTTACCCCTTAATATCATATTAATACCTTCATCATGTATTACCATATTCCTTATTGATTACATTCATGCTCCCTTATTCCATATAGAATGCTGGATATACTTCATCAATCCAAAAATGTTTTAAACCCCAATAATGATGGAATATACAAATCATTAATCACTTCGAATGTAGTCAAGAATATCCAATATTATTTATCCAAAACAATCATGTATTATTCCAAAATCACTACTTCGGTATCGGAACTATATTATGGTTTATCATTCTCTCAACCATATATTTTCCAAAAATTTATCCTGCTATTGAGTCACTTTTCTTTGTTCCACATAATCTCAAGTCCTTAATGAAATAGTACTGCAGTACAATCCTTATATACTCCATAATTATTATAACAAGTACATTGTTGATACAACACTCAATTGACATAATCAACATAAGAACTCTAATCATTCCTCTTCATTTGTGGTAGTATCATAACTTGATTATTATCCAACAACATCATTTGCGGCATAGTCTGATGACTGGGACATAGGTTCGCGTAGTGTCCAAACTCCTTGCAAATGAAGCATTATACATTTAAAACCATTTTCTTACCCTTGCAGTCACGTACTTTGTGCCCTTTTCCTCCACACTTATAACAAACTCCCATTCCTTTCAGGAAAGTTCCAGGGTGTTTCTTTCCACAGTTACCACATATGGGAAAATTCTTCTTTTCCCTCTTCCCTTTATCCATCTTTCTCTCTTCCATCCTTTTCTTCTCTTTCTTCCCTTCAAAGACATAGGACTTAGGAAACTCTTTACTTATATTATCAATACATGATATTATTTCTTCATATGATGATAATACATGGGAGATTATTTCTCTTATAAATTCTAGCTTAAGACCATGAAAGATATGATCCTTCCTTCTCTTTGAATCATGTGTATTTCTGGAGTTCTCATTCCTTCTACTGGGCGCCAATTCTAAACACTGGCATACACTAGATTAGTTTATGAATAACAATACCTAATCCCAAACTTGTGAAACACATAACATAAATTAAATATTTTATGGATATAATCCATAATCATAAAAATGTTTTCTTTGAGGAAGTATATACTCATAAACCCTTCATAATGATTTGTAAAGAAAATGTGAGTTATCCTAAGCATATCCCCCGGGAGTGTCGTAACCAAGAGTGCAGCAAGGCCCATTGTCGTGCACCAGTTCCCGTTCGAGTCTAGCTCAAAGCGGTGTTTTCGGGTTTTACCCCTAGGTACATCTGTGCCAGAGCCGCCTCTACCTGCTCGTATCCAGACAGGGATGTATTGCTCGGAAAACTCACAAAATCTCTACAATACCAAAATTCTAGGAAGTTCTTCTATACTAATCCTCAAAGTTCATCTTAAGTCTACGTGTTCTAATCAGAGTTTATCTAAATCTAGCTTCCAAGGTTTGTACTAAACTTCCTCTGATACCAACTGTAACGCCCCGACCCTAGTTGCCTAGAGTCGGTGCCTTACTTCGTAACATTGGCATGATAACAAGAAAGATCGAATCTCGAAAGACCGATTGGTTTAGTAGCCTTGGAAACACTAGATATATTCATAAGTTTTACATTACATCATAAAATGAAAAACTACTACAACAACATAATGTCTCCATAATCCACACAACTATCCCCTCATAATATCCCTGCACGTCATTCATAATTTACTTCTTCACATCCTGGGGAAAAATAAAACATAGAAAAGGGGTGAGCTCAAATGCCCAGTAAGGATAACAATATAGCGGAAACTTTCATAAATAAGAATAAACATTTAAGGCAATGCATTACTAAAACAAAAGCCTTTTAAAATTGAACTTCAACATGGTATGGAAAAAGTAAAATGAAATAATGCCATTTACTTATTCACATGGATATTCTACTAATCGAATAATCACATGCAAAAATCAATAACCACTTTCATAATGTTGGAATGCATAATGCCAGACTATCATAACCACATAGCCAAGGCCTCGTGCCAAGGCTACAAATAAGATTTTGTCAAGGCCTTGTGCCAAGACACTAGTTTGTCTCATGAGACCTACCGATGCATCGAGGAGCTATAGCGGGCTCCACCCGTCACTTATTAAGTCCAATGCATTCCCATATGAAAAGGTTTAAACATAACATAAACATTCGTATTAAAACTAGCATACGAAATGTCAATACTTTCACAATAAACTATGAATGGTATAAAAATAGCACATCCACAGTCAAACATATCACAAAACCTTCAATACAATATAGAAGTTTTGTATCATAATAAATCAACTTCAAATAATCTTAAAATCCATCAAAGGATGTTGACATAGATGAAATCAAAATTCTTTTTAAAGAAATATCTCCTTTTATTTTGAAATCATTTAAGATCCATATAAAATAAAACATTTTCTTTGAAAATATTCTTATAAGCTTGTAAGGAAATCTTTGAAGATTTTATAACGGCGTAAAATAACCGCACCCGCCGTATAAGTTAAAAAAACATTCTTACCTCAATTCTGTCGAAAAGGTTAAAAAGGACCTTGTTTTGAAAACGACAGAAAGATTCCTTTATAAACCTCTTATAGAAAGTCAAACAAGGGTATAAATGACTTTAAGCCATATTCTTGTAAATAGTAAAAATGTTTTGAAATACATTTCGAAGAAACATGGATGTGGATGATAAAGAGATCCCAGTAGATTATTACGTATAAACAACCTCGGATAATGAAGAGATTGTGAAATAACCCTTACCTTGTACTTTTCCTTGGTTGGGGTAGGTTAACCTCCTGTATAATGGTGAAATAGTTGTTATTAAATTATACAAGAATCATATATATTAATATGATATCATATATGATCTTTTAACATTGATTTGTTAATAATATCTTAGAATTATCGTCGTTTCGGGAGTTAACTTACTCATTTTCTTTTATATGTTTTGTTACATAAGCCATGGTTGTTGTATCTTATTCATATCCAGAATGATATACAGTCCTTAAACATCATTTTTAAATCATCAAATGATAATTATACTTGAATGGATACGATGGAGAATGAATCTCATCGCGTTCGTGGAGACGGTAGTCCGTACGTACGCACGAGCGACAATATCATTCTTTTGATATTAAAATAATATATAAATGGATGGTATATCATATATACAGAATAATTAACATGTTATATTTATTATTTACATGGGTTACACATCATTATTATACCCATCCAAATAATATTATATTGAATAACAATTACACCACGACGTGGAGACGGTAAGCCGTACGTACGCACGTATGGTGACATGTTATTCAAAGGGTGGATAGAATACTGAATATGATTGTACCATATTTATAATAACATCACAGTATATGTGAGATACTGGAGTTATTATTTCAGAATGGTAAGAACAAAGGAAGAAGAAGTGGAAGAAGAAATGAACTTAGAAAAAGGTGGTGAAATCATTACCTCTTCTTCGGGTTCTTCCTTTTGATTTGATCAAAAGGGCTCCTTAGGTTGGCTTTCTGATCAAACTAAGGCCCCTAGGTTGTAGTGAGGGATGTTGGGAGAGTATTTGGGCATAGTTTGGCCGAACCAAAAGGCTTTGAAGGTGTAAAGAAATGAGAAGGAGGAGTGCCCTTTTATAAGAGGGGTGAGGGGCACCTTTGGAAAAGCTAGAAATATTAATTTATAATAAATTCATATTCGGTTTCTAAAGGCTCCAAAGTTGACTATTCAAAGGATGTGGTGGGGATAGGTCGAAAACAACTCATCCAATAGAATTTAGACAGGTTTGGGTACTTATATTAACCTTATCTTTAAGTATTAACTCTAAGTTAATTAGTTTCACTTTTACAATGTCTCTTTGTATTTTATATATTATGGTTAATAAATTTACTATATACATCCAAGCGACCCCCAAGTGGTCCATTAATGATTAACCTATCATAATATAAGTCTCTTGGCCGAACCTTAGATTTTTAGGAATTTAATATCAATTAATAATATAATATTTGTTTTAAGAACTCTTTTATGTCAATTTTGACACTATTCAATAGTTGATTTTTGTGAAACTCATAACAGATTGATTACTTCGAACAAAGTCCATTAAATCAATCCTAATATATCATATTAGCCTAGAAAATTAGTTTAATTCATTAAAAGTTTCATATTATATTTATTTGGGTATTTATAATATCAATTATTTTAATTTTTCACTATTATAGTAATTACTGCATCATCATTGTGTCATAAATAAAATAACTTATTTATTGTCTAAAAATTATAAATAAAATATCCTTATGTAGGAAATCGTTTTATCTTTCTAATGAATATTTATAATCGAAAATACAACATGTATAACCCTATGTAAAAATTGTTCTTCTAAAAGATATATGCTTGTGTCATTTTTGTATTCATTTTAACTTAATTAAAATAAAGTGTCATTATCACTTACAAGTGGATCCATGGGGTCCCAAAATTGACACAAAGATGCCCATGGTCGACCATGAATCAACCAATAGGTTTAAGACACGTTTTAGAGTAATTTAGTATTATTATAATATTATTTTTTAACCCCTATTTACCGGATTTACCCTTAACCATGGTAAATAAAATATTTACCGCAGTAATTATTCAAAATGCCTAAAAATAAAAGTTACCTATTTACACAATTTGAACATCCTGATTCCAAATATGGAATCCATTTTCCTAAATTCAAAACACAGAAGTGGCAGAAATTAATTTAAAATTAATTCCCGCTGTCAAAACAAAAAGCGTGTTTTTAAGAGATAATAACTATCAAAAGATTGACACTTGTTTATGTTCGGTTTAATTGTAAAATTATGTCCAATGACCAACATTATATTAAATGGTAAAAATATATTCTAAATATACTTTAAAACCACTCAAATTCATAATTTATCACTATTAATTATTTTGATTAAAAAAGTTGTTTTAATTAAAATTTAGTAATTTTCACTATTCATCAAAATATGAAAGTTATCCGAAATGTACCAAAATTTCACCTTAGGATAAATTAGATATCCCAAATCCAAAAATGAAGTCCATTTTGAAATATAAAATATATATAATTTCAAAAAGTAGGTATTATTATTCATAACGGCTAGTTTGATCGGTTGTGGTGTGTGTTAAAACTCGAAGTTGCGTACAACATACGCTATTGTATTATTCAAAGGAAAGCGTACCGTGGAAGCTTGGGATGTTTCATTTTAAATTTTTTGATGTCCCCATTTAGTCAAAAAGTTTAAAATATTGTATTTAAAAAGGGTTCACTATTAAAAGATGATAAAAGTGCAATACTGAAAATGAATTTGTTCATGCATTATTTCTAAGAAACTCATAATATGGATTCTAAAATTATAAGGATTATATAAAGTTTAAAATTTAGATAATACTATTCATAACCTCTTTTGAATGTCTTTTTCTTAAGTCATGGTGTGATTGAACTCGGTGTTGCGTGTAGTGCAAGTTATTGAATTATTTTGAAGAAATAACACACTATGAAATCTTGGGGTGTTACATTTTAAGGTGTTTGATTGTAAAAAAATTGGAATAATGTATATTAAATTTCCCTCGGAGTCCTATAATTTAATTCACGGTGATTTGTTTTCATTTCATAATTTGTATGGTTAATGACTACATTATCCCTTTAAAAATGTATTATTTAAACTTATCATATTGGAAGTCCAATAATCAAGATACATATAATTCAAGATACAAATATTTTTATCACTATAGATGTTTTTTAGATATCTATGAATCTATGTTATTCCATGATTAATAAAGAAGGATAAGCTATGAGTATCATCCAAAATTCACCTATATATTTATGGTTTAAGTGGGACATAAAAGTGTTCCCAATCACATAAATCCATCTTTAACAATGTTGAAATACAGATTACATTATACCATTCTCAAAAGCTCAATTTTGACCTCAGGATATTCTTTAATCTTTACACGAATGTTTATATGAGTAGTCAATTGAGAAAAATATTATTTATCACCTCCCCTTATGATATCTTGATTAATTATTTTCCAATCAATGTGTATTTGGTATTTTATTTTCCTATTCCTTGATAGGGTAGAAAGATACTTTTGTCTTAGATAATATGTAACATTATCCAACTTCCATAGGTATTAATATATTGGGAAACCAAAATATTTTCTCAATTGAAACCATACTATTTTTCAGTAATGATCAACTCATACTTGAAGAATATATATTTCAAACTCTTGTATTATGTACATATATCACACATTTTACCATTAATGTATGTCATCAAAATGAATAATGAAAAGTTCAATGTTACCATCTTAAAAACATATGTCAATTAATATTTCAAATTAATATTTAGTTATGTTGATAATTTAAAAATCACTTTAATATTTTGTATAGGGAAAATACCAATACCTTCAATGAAACAATGCTATGAATTACAAACCCCTTTTTAATACTAGGTAATTTATACACTTACAGTGGCCAACATATTATATAGTTCAGGAATCATTCTTCACATTCAATTATAAAAAGTAAATTCAATGCCTTATAGGTTACCAAGGTTTAATGATTTGAAAGAAGTGATAAATTTCCCCTAATGCATAGATAGTATCTACCTAACCTGAGAGAAATTTGAATCTCAGATGTTGTGTTTGGTGTGGGTCATTGTTCAATAATGTCAGTATTTGAAGGATCTATAAGTATAAACATACTTATTATTACACGTCCCAAGAATTATACATTTTGTATTCAAAAAAATAACTTGTTAAACATATCTATCAGTTCATCATTTCTTATGTTCTTCAACACAGTCTGAAAATAATCCTCCAGATACTTTATGATATTGGAATATCTAAAAATATATTCTATAATTAAAACCATAAATTCATAATTATTGTCTAAAACACTCTTTTATTTATTTCAAACATTTTATTATTATCATTCATATGGTTTCAGGTAACACTATAAATTCGTAGTCAATATTCATCTGATGAAATACATTCTTGAAAATATCATCCCTATTAACCCTTAACTAATGATATCCATATAAAAGAAAAATATTAGAGATATATTGAGGTCATCTATATTGATCAAATATGACATATATATAATTTATAGGAAACATATTCAAGATCATGATTTTATTGATATCATAATCATCCATATAATGTCACAATGATCCATATTTATTTTGATAAAAGAGTCATTTACCCCCATCAAGATTCACAAGGTAATATAAAACCCTTGTGCAAATAATCTTTTAGAATATTCATTAATTCTTCCAATTGAACAATGTTATTTTATAATGACTATTTGAAATATACATGTATCCATCTATGAGTTCAATAATAAAAACATCCTCAATATATAGTGTAACTATAAGAGGTTCATTTGGAAGTACATTAGTTTTCAAGTTGAATTCACCTTGAGGACACAAGTGGCTGACTTCAGACAAAACAAATCCATCTTCCAACAATATGAAGAATTCCAAAAAGGCCTATGAAGGGGTGTAGATGTTTCAAGGAATGTATCCAATATTTAAATATTTATGAAAGAAACTTGAGTTTCAAAAATGAGGTATTTTGTATCATCTCAGTGGAGGAAATTTGAAATTCCCATGGTTTTCATTCCCAAGATGGATCCATGACAAAAAAAACAAATCATGTGAAACAATATTGCATGCCAAATAAAAAGTCAACTATGACATTACACTCATGTTAAGGAACGATTTTCATGTAGGGCCCCTTTTTGGGAAACAATATTGTGCACTGGTACTAAAATATTATTTTTTATATTGAAGGCCACTCTCCTTCTATAGGTTGAACCTCCAGAAGACGAACTGCCTCTTTAATATGTGCCAGATTGAGCTTCCTTGACATCATTAAAGCATGGAATCCCTAAGGTATAGATTTTATCGGATAGTTTCCTCAAGGTTCCTAAATTTTGTTTGAAAATTAGTTTTTAATCATCTCCCAACCTCTATAATCATATATTTGGTGCATACAAGGGATCCCACTATACACAACCATGACCATTAATGAAACAATCCAATGTTGGGAACAAGATTGGCCTTGAGAGCAAGGACCATGTCTTATTCTCACCACCTCTTTTATTCTCCATAGAATTACATTGTGTCAAAGAAGCTAATCTGATCCCCACATTCATGAAAACCTTAGTAATTTTGTCCACCACATTTATTTTACCTCCAATCATGCATGCAATTATTTCATGGTCCCTTACGAGATATCTCATACTCCCTTTGTATATGCATTACCTGACCATTTTATTCTCATAATATGTATGATAATGTATTTTAATTTTTTTTATTGGAACACAATTGTGTACATAACTATGGACCAATAATCCACACAATTACACATGCTCATTTACCAAGATAGGCCCCACCTAGGTATGTATGTTTGTCAGTTACCTAATCCCAACAGGGAAAGATTAATCCACATACATCCAAGATGTTTAATGTAAATTTTCATAGCGCTGAATTCCTCAAAACCATACGTTAAAATGAGAATATACAATATGTGAGAGGTGCATTATTCTCATTGTATTATTGGAAGGGAATAAGATCCCCCACACAAATAATGAGATCCTCTTTGGGATTCTTTAATACATAATATCCACACATTCTCTCATTAACACGCCTTTTGCGAAAAAAATAATTATGTCTGCTACATAAACTTATTTTCACAATGAGAACAAATATTATGGGAATAGAGGTCAGTAGGGACAATAAAACCAATCCATATACTCATCATGGGAATCCCTCTTGGACTAAGCCCTAATAATAACCCTCTAATAGACCAATCTCTTATGTAATCCCCAATGCTCTAATCAAAACTACATAGACATTGATTCCCAAATAATTGGGATGCTTAAGAAGCACCCATGAAGTTCAAGCCCAATATTCAAAATCCAACGTTCCATCCATTCCATCTATTTCATTCCCACCATCAACATCCACCCTGATTTTCATCTGTGATCCAAATCATAGAAATATCAAGCCACCCATCTATGTTGCTCTTATGAATAAGCCCCATCCATGTCCTCATTTTTTTAGTTTCACTTAGGAGGATCCCATGTGTAATCCCAACACAAAACAACAACAAAAAATAATATCATGATGATATTATTTCATGTGTAAGACCCACACAATACCTCATTTCCCACCTTTCACAGCACGGTCATATTTATTGTATAAAATTGAACTGCAAGTATCGGTCCTTTCACATTGCCTTAAACTACAACATCGATCTATGTGGGTAATGATCCATTATATCTATGTAGGGTACATAGGATTATTCCAAAAGGAGCAATCCCAACCTATGGTAATTCTTGGAGTCCAATTCCTAGGTGTAGACCTATCTGATCAACTTCTCATCTTCTTAAGAAGATAAACTCGCGATCTTCCTCATAAAACTACGTCATGACGAACATTGTATGCATGAGTTGAAATCAATAGAATATACTACATTGGAATCAGATAAATTTTGATCAACATTATTTCCATCAGGTTCTATGCTTGATATTGCACCATGAGATTACCTCCAATGAGGAAGAACATAGTGGACTAATGTTCCCAATATCCAAAAACTCCATTGATTCCAAATTTAAATACTCTCATGACCGAAGGTTTCTACCCTATAAAGACCATCCAAAATGTCCAAATAGAAATAGAATAATTATCTAGATTTTTTAAATATATGGGGTAAGGAATGAGTTCCATTAACATATATAACACTATTAGGGAGACCCGAACAAGGCGACTAAGACCAAGGAGGTATCCCCAGATGTGGAAAGCAGCATCCCATTATCCCGTTTTGATCAAGGATGAGATATAACCATTGAATGTAATGATATATAACCTCCAGATTTTATTTTTAATGCGGAAAATAATAAATTCAATGATGGTGTCATGATTACACGTCTGATGCTTATTTCTAAAGAATGAATTAGAATAAATTATTATTTTCCATTGTAATAGAAATGTAGGGAATATTATATTTTACCCAAATAATTTGAGTTATAAATCCCTCATTGATTGGTATCATTTCTATATTTATTGAATTTTTTTCTAATGAGAATTCATGATCATCTTACATAGATATTTTAAACTATAAGGACTAATGATATGAAACGAGAAATATTTATTCCATAAATTTTTGTGTTTTTTGTAGGTAATTTCAATTAATAAACAATATTCGAAAAAATTCAATCATGGTGACACTAAAAAATCAGAGAGGAAGTATCACCACAAAAAAAGTAAATTTTAAAAGAGCTATATGTCTTTAACATGATCATTTTACAACCATGGGTTTTCAAAAATAGTTTAATAACAATTTATTTGTGTGGTGAATAAATATTCTTAAAAATCATGAATAATATAAAGTAATTAAATGATCCATAATAATATAATGAGTTTATAGATCTGATGTAGATTGTGAGTGCACCATTCATCATTATGTTATTGTGACACACCACAGTGGCAGTGATAAAATAATATATTCCTTTATCCATTTTATTAGGATGATTTTGTGGTATATTATCTTTGGTAGAACAAGGGTTAGATAATTGATATACATAATTAACAAACTCACTGAATATAAATCATTGATATTTAGGTGGTACATTAGTCAAGGAATTATCTTTATATGTCTCCATGACTATCTTATTTATCCCCTTATAGACATAAATAGATTTTTGGACAATATTTACACACATGAAACAATTACATTTCCCTTTGAGGCAATTAACGTGTTACTTTTTCCCACATTTTTTACATATAGTATGTTACAAAGTATTTACCATGTGTTACATATCATCAAACCTTAAATGATACTCATCATTCCATTTTATCACTCTAGAATAATTAGACTGAAATTTTTCAGTATTTAATTTTACAACCCATCATATAATATCTTTTAGGATTCCAAGGACTATTATTGATAAATAATTTTGAAGAATCTTTGTTATTGAAAAAAATAAATGATTTATTTTACTATCAGGATCATAGAAGAAACGAAATATATACCGTATGTGCCTCATAAAATTTTTAAAATATATTCCAATGTATTCGTCATAGTTTTGATTCAACACTAAGATTTATCCCTCCATATTTGTGAAAATATTCTTAGAAAAAAATTATAAATAACTCTTTATTGAATACCTTTCAATCTAATTAGTCAATATCAATATTTTAATTGAATTCAAATTGAGTTTCCACTATTGGGTAACCATACAATGAATATGACTAATATAAAACACTAAATTCCTCTATTAAAAGCACTGGTTAATGGAATATATCTGTTCCATCACATTGAAAATTTTCATATAAATTAATGTAATAGAAGATATACTAAATGAAGTTGGAAATTGTTTTGTAATGTACTTGTTTAAAATATAATATTTTCTTTTTGAATTAAGAAGCTCAAAAAAATTTTATTTATTATTCATATCTGTGGATAGTTGATTGAGAATCACCATATATTGTTTTACTCCTACTCACATAGAGTTTGGTTAAAAAATATATAAATGATCATGTTTTTTATTATAACTATATCTAACCTGGATTATCTTTTCCCCTTCCATTTATAAATAAAATTTAACAATAACAACACTTTATCATAATTGAAGAATATTAACACAATGGTGATAAATCCTAAATTAAGTATGCATCCATATATATATATATATATATGATTCAATATAGATTATTTATTTTCTATCAGTTATTGGGTACATTTATCATAATGATCGAGTGATGTGATTAAGACATTTTTCAAAAATAATTACTAACTTACACTAAAAAACAACCTATTATATTGATGAGTGTGTATAAAATTCACACCGATGGAATGATAAACAACAAAAATAAATAAAAATAGAAATAATTTTATAAAATCAAAGAAAAATAAAAATAATGAAAAATAAGAATCTAATATCTATTTTTTAGGAAAAAATTATATAGAATTTAGAGAGTTAATCAATGTAGAATAAATACAAAGATATTGATACAATAAAATTGATGATATTTGGAATTATGAACATTTATAAATGAATTAAAAATATTTTAGGATCCTACTCAATTTAATTACAATAAATCATTTATTTCAGAGTAAGTGAAAATTCACTAACCTCTCACATCAATAAAATTATTAAATGTGATGATATGTTTTTATATCTCTCAATCAGAAATTTCAAATTTAAAAATTCATTACGGATATGAGATACATCTTTATTTTCATATTTTTTAGTACATTGGACAATGATTAAGGGTGAATTTATTAGAATATTTCACCTATTTCTTCATAAGTAGTGTGAATTAATAATTGTAACTGAATGACACAAGAATACGAAATATAAATTTATATTCAAAATTATTAAAAACAATTATAATAGAAATTATTATTTCAATTCATTATAGACATTATGACCTAATCTATTTAGTTACACAAAAATGGAATTAAATAAGAATATGTTATAAGAGAGACAATATAATACTTCTCTCCTGATAATGTCCCATTCCATAATCCCCAGCTCCATGAACTGGTCTCATATTTTTCTTCTACTTTGTTATGTAATTCTGATGAATGAATGTATCTCCATACCCTATCAATCCCATAATCTTGAAAATATATCCTAGAATTAAATATTTTCCATCAAAAGTTATTTCAAAATAATATTCCTCTCATGATTGCACCCAACAATTTCTTAGGATCAATTTTCATCACAGACTTATAATTCTAGATTTACAATTCAAATAGTGTGATAAAATCATGTGCATCTTTATTTGACCTCAACAATGAACCTCCACCCATTAAAAGGATCAAAATAAAATTTAGTAGTAACTAATATATTTTTAAATATTCTAATGATTACGATCTCTAAACATCTGTAGCTTCATTTTACTCTTCTTGGGGAATTGTTTAAATCCTTTCATTTCCATTTATAAAAGAATGAATGATGAAATTTCTTTCTTCTAATACTAACATGAAATTGAATATTTTCATAATTTAGATTCTTGATCCAATAAAGTGTGGCACATATCTCATCTCTCCTATGACTTACATTTATTTCATTCAATTATATCCATCCTTACATTGAAATAAATCTTACTAGGTTTAATAAAAACCCATTATGGATGGGAAATTTTGTCTATGAAAACATGTCCTATAAATATTTTTTTATTATCTCAGTCAAAATTTAAAAATAATTGATTAGTAACATATCATAACCATTTTATTATAATCCAAAATAAAAAATTATCATAGTCCAATTTTAGTACAAAATGTGTTCTCCATATCATGTAGACACAAATTGTGAATTATTGAGCATGGGTCCAGTTCCTCAAACCTATTTTTAAAAAAATCGGTAAATTAAACATCATCCAACATTATATTTATATGTAACCAATGAGTATATATATTTTCAACCTCCCATCAACATTTGTTCAAACAAACAAATCAGTAATATTCATGTATATTTCTATATGTTTCCACATAATAAATTAATTTGGGAAAAAAATATTACCTCTAATTTAAGCTCAACACTACTTTTGATTCCCCATTGAAATATCTAATCATCGTATCTGTAACACCATGTGATTTTATGTGATATATTATTTTTAATTTCATCGATTTATTTTGTTTTCCTCTATACTACGATTATCTTGTTCTATACACAAAACCATATTATCTTGCAGTATACACAACACTATTCATGGCTTGTGTTGCACACTATTTCAGGTTCTTTAGATATAATTCACTTCACGCAACACTGTGTATAGATTTTATACAATGTATAAGTGAATGTAGTTTTAATTATGTTATAACCAACACCAATGGAAGATTGCACTGCACGCAACCCTGACATGGCTTGCGTTACACGCAATAGTGACTTTCTTTGATATCTTACATTGTACAGGATACCGAGTTTCAGGAAAAAATACATATTATTAAAATATTATTATTTAATTTGATATAAACTATATGATATAAATATTTTTAACCACATTATTAATTTAATAAATCATTAGAATTCATCTATTACAGGATATTAGAACAAAATCAATTTTTTAGATTAAAGAAGTATTTTTCAAAAAAATGCATTTTTATAAATTTTCATGGCGCACCCACTTAAAATATTTTTTGACACTTTTAAAAGTTATATTTGACAATATAAACTTCTTTTTTAAAAGTGGAATATAACAATATACTTTAGATAAATTATTGATAAATATTTTGATAACTATCATATTTTTATGAATAGTGAAAATATGATAAATTTTAATTGAAAACTACTTTTTTCATCAAAATAATTTATATAGTTAAAATATATTATTGAATGGTTTTAAAGTATAAATAAAATATATTTTTATTGGTTAAGTAAATGTAAGTCATTTTCATTAATTTTACATTGAATTCATATGTATAAACATTTCATTCTTTTATAATGTTTTAAACAAAAACCCATTTTTTCGACAATAGGATTAATTTTAAATTCATTAATGAAAATTTTGTGATTTTAATTTCGAAAAATGGATTTCATATTTTTAATTAGACAGTTCAAATTGTGTAAATATGAACTTTTTATTTTCGGACTCAATGAATAGAAAGATTAGTAATTATTTTATTTACCATTGTTAATGGGTAAATATGGTAAATAAGGGTAAAAATAATATTATAATTACCCTAAACCATGTTCTAATACTATTGGATGAGATATTTATGACCATGTTCATCCTTGGGTGTATTTATTTACCCCATTGATTAACCAGGAAGTAAAAATGACAATATATATGAATTAACTTAAATTAATTATAATTATAACATAAACATATATCTTTTACAAAATCGATTTTAATATAGGACTATATAAAAGATATCTATGTCTATTAATAGTAATTGAAAATATATAAAAAATCATATAACATTGTATTATATTTATAATTTGTAGACACTATATATATAAATATGTATTTATGACACAATTATGATGGAGTGGTTACCATATTAATGAATGATTCAAATAAACAAATTTATAAATAATTAAATTAGTTTATTTTCAATATTTTGATTCTATCCAAGAATTTTTTTAAATGAAATTGACATATTAATGATGAGTTAATGCCTTTGGTTCTATGTAATAAGGTTTTAATAAATTTTTCAAAAAAACGTCATGTATGAATTATATCCAAAATTGATATAATTCATAACATAAAACATAAAATAGTTTATTAGAAGATATAAAATTCATAAAAATATTAGATTCACATAAATGGTTAATATAAGTCCAAAGATGTTATAAATAAATCTTTTTGGTCATTTTACATGATATGTTAATTACATTAACCTACACTGTGTAAATAACATAATATCACAATATGATTAAAAATGGTAAAATAAAGGTAAAATCAAAAATATATAGGGTAAAAATTATTCAAAACATGTCCGAAAATTATTGGATGATGGATATTCCAACCAACATCATCGTATTTTATAATTAAATAATTTTTCCCTATTTTAAATCGATGTTGATTTTATAATAAATTAATATTTAGGAACATTCTTAAAGTGACCCTCTCCTCTCTTATAAAAGGGAACCTCCTCCCTCCCCTCATTACATAATTTTATGCCCTAGAGCTCAAAAAAACCCTACCCATTTATATTTTCAACTTACCTATTAAATTTTTAGAGGTTTTAGGCTTTCAAAAGACCTACTCTAGTGCCCTACGTGTTAATTTAAAGGAGGCATGTCAAGGAAGAGGCAATCTCTTCTATGGATTATTTCAAATTTATTTCTTCTTCTATTTATTATTATTAAGTTGATTCATTATAATGTAATATCATAAGTATAAATCATATAATTATATGTTATTATAAATATGAAACAACCCTATTTCACATTCTATCCATCCTACGGAAAATGAAATCATCGTGCATGCATACATATGGATTACATTCTCCACGCCATGGTGTAATCTGTTCTTCACCACCAACATACATGGATGGGTATAATAGTGCAAATAATAATTATATATGATTATAATAACATGATAATAATTCTGAAATATTATAAACCATACTCTTCAATACCATTCAACAATTATTGGAACTATATTATCACTTGTGCATACGTACATCTTACTGTCTTGACAACACAATGAGATTCATTTTTAATGTTAACCATTCAAGAATGATTAATAAGTATACAAAATAAATAATAATGAAATATATGAATGAAATAGTTATATGGATTTATGTATATATGTATATGTCAGTTATATAATTCCATCAAATTCAATAATGAAATGAAAATGACGTTAATGCGTATGTACTATCTACCGTATCCACGAACAATGTACTCCAATTCATTTATCTATCTATTATATATAATTATACACTAAATACATAAGGTATATATAAATAATTTCTTTCATTTTTTAAGGATGTAAATTATGATCTAAGTAATCATATTAAGAATAACAAGTCCAAACACGTATGATTATTACCCAAAATGTTGCTTTCACAAGGAATTGACAATTGAACAGGCAAAATAATATCATAAGTGAATCATATATAATATCAAAAATATTATTGTGGTTCTATTAGAAGTTAAAAAAATGTTTAAACCCACAATATGAGATTTTCAGAAAATAAGGAAGAAATCGGACCTAAGGTACGTGGTAATTTTACAATCTCAGTTTTATCTGAGATTGTTTACACGTAAGTATTTTTTGGGGATATATTCAATATCCATGCCCTTGTTTCATAAAAATTCTTTCATAAAAATTTTAATTTATTATATATATTTTTTATTTCATTTTTACCAATTTTTACTTTTACAACATGTTATGGAAGGAATTTTTCTTTTGTTTACCACACAAGTTACTTTTCGACTTTTCTGGTAAAAGTACAAGGAGAATGTTTCATAACTTATATATCATGAACAGATTTTAAATTATTCTTAGCGTATTATTTCGATGATTCCTCCTCTACAATATTTCACATTTATTGTCAACTAAAGTCTTTTAAAAAAATTTATGATATTTTGATAAAATAAATAGTTTTTAAAGAAGAATGATATTTTCATCAAGAATTAATTTCAACTAGTATATCAAAATTATTTTCCATATAAGATGGAATATGATTATGTATAAATCTATATTCTTACATTGATATTATTGGTTTTATGATGTAATTAATTTTTATAATGTCCATTTTTCTTATATGGATTGTGTTATGTTGAAATGATTTTCATAAATCCAATTTTATTTCATGGGTTATGCTATGATGAATAATTAATGTTTTTAAGGAATATATAAGAGTGATTTCATTAAGAGATGGGTGGTACCTATATATCCCTCTAGTTCCTTGGGTAACGATTTATATCCCACTAGATTGAAATTTTTGGAATGACATGTAAATCTGGTTCAGTAATAGAAGGTTGGAACAGTGTGTAAAATCAGTTCAGTAATGGAATTCATCCACTATGTTGGTCTTGGTAGAAATTCCTTTGATACTATAGAAATCATATTATGTATTTAATGGTATTCCACTTATCCATGTTTCATTCCAATTTTATTTTATCAGGATTAATATTTCTTTATGATCTATGCCTTATGTAGTGCCAAAATTTATTTCACGACTCATGATTTTTATTTTTAAAATGTTTGTTTATTTTATTACATTAAAATGTATATGGTGTTTTTTATTTTCTACATTATCACCCTTACTGAGAATTTGAGCTCTCCCTTTTTAGGTTTTCTTTTCCCCAAGAAATAAAGAACGGTTTTTAGTTGGACAAAAAGGGGAAGATATTTATGAGAGATGTTGAAGAACATTCACCATGATTAGAAGATTATGTTATGAGTCTCTAAATACACTAAAATAATACAGTATTTGGGAATTTTTTTATGTCAAGTATTATGTATTAATCAAATGTAATATAATTTCCATGTACATTAATATTGTGTATCCAAAGTAGGTATCAGAGTGAAGGCTTAGTAACCCTTTTGAAACAATGATGTGAAAACTTTAATGAGATCTCTAGAGATATTTATATGGTATATATAGTGATATAACAATGGTTAAGTATAACTATAGGTTACATCTTGAGAATTATGACAATATTCATAAATAAACTATAATTTAACTTATTATGTTAGATATTGAAGGTACTCCCCTTTGACTATATTGTTTCCCTAGTATCATTTTATTCTCACACATATTATTTTGGGGTTCTAGATGAGGGATGTAACCTGATTGAACCGTGTTAATGATCAATGCATTGGGTAATGTTTTAATTACCCTCCTGAACTTAGAAATTTTATGGGACATTGAATGAAAATTCATATTTCTATACTTAGACAAGATATGAATCATTCTGGACACCCAAATTAGAAGAGAAGGGAACCAAATTCTATTAAATCCTTCATGAGGCAATGTCCACCTTCTTTCATCGGGTCTTCTGATCTACTAGTTGGTGAATAATGGATCAGTACCATTGAAAAGATATTTTCAGTCCTTCGTGGTTTGGAACATGAAATGGTAATTTTTTGTCTATTGATTATAAGGTGTAGAAAACCAGTTGTAAACTATAAGGAACAATACAAATAAGTGAGATGAAATTAAATCCATGGAATAGTTCAATAACTTATTTTTCAATATGTACATCCATCCTATTCTACAAAAAAATATGGAATATTAATTGCTTGATCATAAGAAAAATGATGATGAATTGTATGTTACATACAAAGTGAATTTTACAAGACTTTCAACGCATGCTTCTGGATTTATCATCCAATCTGAAAGTAAAGTTGATCATTTCTTCAGTGTCATAAAATCACATCATCGTAGGGAATTAGCTATAAGATACTTATTATCTACGAAGTGATTGTGTGTTGTGCTATCCAGGGTGAAGAGAAATATTTTGTTACATATCCATCTCATGGTTTTGATATGAAATGAATGATGGGGTTCAATGGAAAATCTCAAAACAATGGTGAAAAAAAAGATAAATGTTTATTTATGCTCAAAGTGTGGTAGAAGCAAGGTGGACATTTTTTAAAGGGCCTGAAAATGTTTCATTTCTGGAAAAGAAGGCCATCGAGTAGTTGATATCCGATGTAATGGAAAAACTTTTTCTAATGATATGAATAGAGAAAATACTATAGAGAATGCACCACAAAGACATAAATGTTAAAACTGAAATGAAATGGGGAATTAATAAAATAAATTCCCTAATAGAAGGGTTAATGATAATCTACATCAACAACCTCTTAAGGAAAATGTCAATGAAAAGTCACATGAAATCACTATTGGAGATGTTGATTATGACAACAATGTAGTTGAATTATTATGTTTTTATGTAATGGGATTTCAAAATAGTGTCGTGGAATCTCATTTATAGTATTATAGAATATTAGAATATCTATGTATTGTTCTATTATGTTTTTCCATAATTTTATTGTACATGTAACCATGAAATGTGATTTAAATATTTCTAGAAATAAGATGATATGAACTTAATGAAGGGATAAATAGAAAATACTATGTCTGATAGAATAAATGAGCACATTACTGATAAAAGTACAACGTGATATCATCAATTAAGTATATAGAATTTATGGTTTATTTTCTGTGTGGAAAGAGTTAATTTTGGTAGAATCTATGTTTTACCTATGGATATTAGGTAATTTTGGTTATTATCATATTTCAGGCGAATTCATGATGAATTCCTTCAAATGTTTGGAAGGTGGCCACCCAGATATATCATGTGATATATGGAGGATAAATGATGGTATTCATATACTTTTAATGTGACCTTCCTGGTAATTGTTTTCTTGGTACTCTGATATTTGACAAAAGTATTATAGATAAGCCTAATGGTTGACATATATTTTATTAAAAATTAGAGAGAATTTTTTAAGGCTATAACTTCGTTTATATTATTTCTATAATGTAATTATAGCACTGTTTTAGAAAAATTACAACCCGCATGATAGGAGACAACCCATCACATTAGACAAGGCTACCGGAATCGAACCAATGACTGAAGTGTGACTGGCCATTATCAATTACCACTAGTTTATAAGAAGTTCCTGGTTAGTAAAAATTAGTGTCATTTTTTAATAGGTATGATAGATAAAGTATAAGTCCATTTTTTCAACCATATATGACTAATCTCACCAAAGATGGACTTATGTATATTTAATAACCTGTGCGATACTTTTTGGGATAGAGATAGATGGAATAACCTATTATTCTATCACATGACCTACTAACACTTCATGAATGAAAAATTATAGTTCATTTCATTTAATAGGAGATGAAGTGGAAAATGTTTCAATGCATGAACAACGGTGAAATTTTACCAAAATAAAGTAATTATTTATTCTAATGAAAAATTCTTCAAATTTAGGTAAATGATCTTGAAAAAAATGGTATTGTTGAACCTTAATATCTGATGAATCAGATGGTCCCTTAAATCATCGCAGATTTATGTATTTATGGTAGTTAACATTATTAAAACATTATTCTCTATCACAATCCATTAGAAAACGATGGTTATATTTCTCTTCCATATCCATATTTTCACTTCCCACCTATGATCTTATATTTGAACTACAAATGATATGTTAAAGTGGGAAATTATCATGTTTTTAATGTCAAAATTTGACCCTATCTAGCCTCGAGCCGCGACAACCCCAAGCCTGCCTCTATAAGCCAGGGGCTGGTGATAAGCTCCGAAGGATAAACAACTCGGGGAGGCCTTTGCCTGAGTACCTGTACACACACACAACACACTCAATGAAAATGTGCAGAGTAAAAGGGAATGTAATGTACCAACTACTATAAAAAAGCACAAGAGTGCATCGACCTCTAAACAGTAAAAATTAAATGCTGAAGGTAAACTTAAAAGGAAAAGGAAAAAACACGTGCCAAACAAGAAAAGGTGACACAACCCGGCAATAGGTAAACAAAAGAAAAATAGCTGGAAGGGTCCACCACCTGGAACCCGACTCCGACCACCGTACGCGATCCCAACTCCCAATCTCCAATGCTCTGCTGATCTCACACTCCACCTAGTCGTCGTCTGCAAAGGAACACCAAGTGTGGGAAAAGCCCAAGCAGGGGTGAGTATAAAAATAATCAGGAGGATACCCCAAAATCTCGAGGGAGCAACAAAGGAGGAACCAAAGGGTGAGCAGTAGATCGAACAGGGAAAAGTAACGGAGTACAACTGAGAGAGTAGTAAGAGTACAACTAGGAGTGTAGTAGAGTAACACTAAATATTCCATATTAACCCAACAAGACAGAGTAGGTAGACTCGTCCAAACACAAGGAGCTGGAAACTGTGAGACGATGAACATCTCATCGAGTCATCGCATCCTATAACAGGAGAGTAGACTTTTCCAACCATGAGAAGTTAGACACAGAATGCACGTGGCATAACCCACGCGTCATCGCCTCTCCTAGAGGGAGAGTTACCAAGCCCAAGAAGTGGGTACTGGAACAAGGTATATACATATTCCTATGCTCAATCAATAAGCCCGAAAAGACCCTAAGGGGATCTTCATCCCATAGCTCAGCCCAAGAAAGTGAGTAGCCAACAATCCCAGAAGTAACACCATTGATGCCCAGCATCCTACACGTCTACCCTAAACTGCAATTCAAGGGGCTCAAATCACCGCACCTCGACACTATCCACTTTGGGCGGCTCTGACTCACCCGCACAGTTTTAGGTCGCGTCACAAGGACACGTCTCGGTGGGGAAAGTGCCCCTCATACTTGAGAGTTCTGGGGGAACGTCAAGCCACACATCGTCACTGCCACACAGTCAAGAGGTCTCCTCAAAGTCGAAAGGCGACCCCCAGCCCAGCCCCACTAGAGGGTAATCCCTGGAAGTCAACAGGTTCCGACTGGAGGGCGACTCGAGAAGAGTCGACGGGTGCCACACTGCCCATTCCCGTAAAAGGGTAATCCGCTGGAGGGAGACCTGTCCAAATTCGTCAACGATTCCCAATACCAAGTCCCGTAAAAGGGTACTCCACTGGGGGAGGATCAAAACCGTCACCGAGGACCACTTCCCAGCCTAGATGGAGGTAAGATCAGCATCGGGGACCACTTCCCAGCCCAACTGGAGGTAAACTCGGCATCGGGGACCAATTCTCAGTCCCGCTGGAGGTAAACCCGGAACCGCTCATGCTATCTCTACTGGATGGCATTGCTTGGTGAACACCATTGTACTGGTCATCCCTATTGGATGGTAACCCACTGGCCATCCCTGATAGATGGTACTGCCCTGGCCATCCCTGCTGGAAAAACCTCATGGATAGCCCTGCTGAAAACAACATCATGGCCAGCCCTACTGGAAACCACCTCCTGGGTAGAGGATCGGTGCCCACATAATGTGTTGGTCACACTGAATCCACAAGAACTCTCCTAGTGAACATGAAGCAACTATGCCGGCCAAACCATCGAGAACAGAACCAGGGGAAAACCACTCACCCTGCTGGTCGAAACCATTGTAAACAGGACCAGGGGAAACCCACTCAACCCTGCTGGTCAAACAGACGCGAATAGAACCAGGGGTAAACTCAACCCTATTGGTCAAACTAATGAGAACATATCTAGGGAGAAAATAAAATCTGCTGGTCAAACATACGAAAACAGAAGGGCCCTCTATGTCAAGAGAGGTCAAGTGTATGCAAAGCAGAACACGACACCCACATGGGGCCCACCTGACGTGTGGCCCCAAGTAAACACCAACAAAGTGCACAAACGTTCTCAGGTACAAACAACCACATGTACCTCCATGCATTCCCATATACTCCCAGAGTATACCACGTTTCCAACCCAAAGGCTATCGTGCACATTGCACCAAACGTAAACGCGAAGGGTGTAAATGTAATAACTCCAACTTGATACCTCATCGGCTCAGGCACGACCATGTACATCTCTTCAATCATTAAATCACTCACATGAGAGTGCATGTGATCACACTCCAAGGGATCTCTACAAACACTGTGGAAGGAACCACCACCGGTACACCTTTCTTTCTTCCACATTTAAATGATGTCTCGAATGAGGCTCCTCACATACAAATGGTTCACACTATTGTAATCCTCATTGAAAAACATGCAGGATAGACTACTTACCTGCCTCCAACGGATATCGGACGTAAAATTCATCCGACACTGCATTACACCCGAAAGATGTCACGTGGTCCCGAACCTCAGCAATGAAAACAGTCGCGCGCATCACACCATTATGATCCCCTAAGGAAAAATGTCAAAAGGGCAGCTCATGTGAATGAAATGGATATCCAGAGACAAAGATGTATTTCGCCACACCGCAAATGAGAGGTGCTTCGTGGGACCCGCATATTGGTCCCGAAGCGCAACGAACATATCGCACCATTGCGGTACTCTCAAAAAAGTACACAATATGAACTATTCACTTGTCTAAAATGGGCACTCGGTGATAATGATGGAAATCAACGCCAACTCCTAAAACCGTGCTCATGGGGCCGACACCACCATGCGGAATTCAAGCAGGCGTATTGCGCCATTGCAATGCCCTCATAAAAACACCCAAAATTTAAAGGTCGCACACCCTGAACGAACATCTAATGAAAAAGGTGTAAAGCATTGCACACAGCTCGAAAGGCGGGTCGTGGGGCCCATGCCTCAACTCCGGTTTTGATGCCCAAACCATACTGGAAATATCCGGCTCAATACCAGGGATGCAACGCCACTAACGATGCTTAAAACGGACATCGAATGTGTCCGCGCCGCCCCAAACAAAAACCCTCAAAAAACAAATTCACTTAAAGGAAAGTCATGCCTCCGAGGCCCCTCGTTTTAGGAACTAAAACCCCCGAAACTATCTCAAAATGTTCATCTCAATTTAAGGGATGTGTCACCGCAGACGGTGCCCAAAGCGGACGCCCTACGGATTATTTGTCAACATAAATCATTTTTCATAATAATAATATTATTATTATTATTATTATTATTATAAACCTTATATATATATATATATATATATATATATTTAAAACTAGACCATCCAACTGACCGGTCTCTGCACATCGCGCAACAGGACCGGCCGATCGCAGGTCGTCGTCTCCCAGCTGACCGGCCAAGCGGCCGGACATCCACCGCACGCCAACAGGACCCACTGGTCCTGCTTCCTCTGCATGCCCGAGGCGGCCTCGGGCTCCTCGGCCGAGCGCAACTAGCCGGCGCACCTTGTCGAGGTCAGCGCCGCTGTTCTTCCCTGCTCGATCGGCACCCACTCCAACAGCTGCCGGCACCATCGCCCGCAGCCGCCTGCTCCACCTCACGCTGACACCCTCGACTCACCCGGCCGCAGTCCCGATCAAGCCGAGCCGCCCGCTCGCCGAGCCACTGTGTCTCCCTGCTGCCACAGCTCGAGAGCCCGCCGGACCATCTACCGGAACCCCCAAATCCGGTCGGAGAGGCTCCAAAACAACCGGAATACACCAAAACCCACAATCATCAGTGGACATTTGGGTGCTCCTCAGAACTCTGATTTACAAACCGAAATAGGTGATGGAAAGCATGGAAAAAGTATTACGCATAAATGGGATTTTCTTGAAGATCAAACAGAAATTCAACTTATAAATCCACTCGAAAGAATTATTAGGAAATTTAAAATGAAAAACCGAAAACTCCTACCTCGCAGGGCTTCGCCCGACACTTCCCGCACGATCTGTCGCCACCACAATGCTCGGAATTGGGAGAGGAGAGATTGAATGTGGTGGAGAGATCCCTCCTTAAGAGCTCCTTCTAGGGACGTGTAAGGGGAGAAGAAGAGGAGGGGGTTAGGTTAAAGTAGAGAAAATTTAATTAAAATGTTTTAATTAATTTAACCTCCAAATTAACGCACACCCAAAACTCTTGTTGGGGTCATTATTAAACCTCCCCTAGGGTAAACACCAACTCCCAAGAACAACAGAGGTCTTGGAATTTTAGTCCATGACCCTGTTCGAAAGTAATTAAACTCAATGCCCGGTGCCGCCAAATTACGAATACTACCATGGCGACATTTTTCACAGACGGACCGCGCCCGCGAAACTTATACCCTTCCTAGGGTAAACGGAACGCTCTGAACTCAATGGTGCCCTCATTTTTCCAATCCGAGCAACCGTTTAAGAGATACTTGAGTTTAAATTTTAAATAAATAAATTAATTATTTTAATTACTCGTTTAACATTCTAGTAATGGGTGAGGGGTCCAAACGTCCCTCGCCGACAAGATTTATGTCGTTCATAGGGTAAACACCCAATTGTGGACCCATTAGTACACTCATATTTCTGATCTGAATCACCGTTTATGTGTTATCCTATTTATTTGGTGTTCCCAGTGTGAATGCACTGAAAATTTAATTTCGGCCACACGGGGGCTTGGAATCGCACGCTGTCTGAAGGCGCTGCTCTGGAATAACATCAAGTATAATCCGAAGTATTTTATAGAAAAAATGGGGTTCACATATCATTACATCCTTCAAGATTTTCATCCCAGAAAATCAAAAACAGGGAACATCTTAGGGTACAATGCCCACACATGGCACTCCCATACCCAGAAGGGTTGTTTCAAAGTCCCACGCCACCGCATGCAGAACAAAGGATTTGATCTGTTCAGGCGAGGTCCGCCCTCACCGATGACATGCATAAGGGTATGCAGGCATCTTCTTGGATGAGTCACGTGAGAGACTTCATGCACTTACTCCCGACCTTGGGTTTAGGGAAAGGCAGTAGGGAACCTCTCCATCCCATCGCACAGTCTCAAATTGACTGATGGATCTTGGGGGTAGGTCACCTACCGAACTAAACCCCTGCGTCGCACACTGCAACTGGAATCACTGCTTGGACCTGTGAAAAATCCCGGTGATTCCCTCCTTCAAAATATCCTTATATTGAAACTCCCAAGGATATCTTGTCACACAGGATTTCACACTCTATTTCTCGCAAACAAGACTCTCTTACTCGCTCGGAAATTGAAGGAATCAACACCATCGACTAAAGAAAAAGTCCCCATGCCTTTTACCTTACCAACACAGGGATACAATGATGCCCCGCGCCACCCTGGTGAAAACTCAAACCAGGAGCAGGGTGAAAATAATTTCACACAGAGTCTAACAATTCTACTTGAAAAAAGTAGATGCACTGTAGAGCGTTCCTCTTATCACCTCATGCACTACAGGATCGTAGAAATACAAAGCTCGCAGTTGTCCATGGTTCCAACTGTCAACTCCCGGAGCTTGACGGTGACCGCCTAGTTGTGATGGGAAGACATCATAAAGACATCCTCCACTACCAGCTCCTCCCACTCCTCTGGTAGAACCACCTCTTTGGGTGCTACTCCGATCACGGTGCTGCCACTGTTGTGGTGTTTCACCTGCTACCTGCTCGATGTTTTTGCATACCTGGTCAGGAAGTCTCGTGTCAAGTGACCTCGGCCATCACAAGCATAGTACCGACTCTCTTCGGGTTGCACTGGTACCCTCTGGTGCCACTGTGGAGTAAGACCACGCCCCTGAGTCTGCTTATCAAGAAATCAACCTGTGTTGATGTTCTGTATGCTGACGCCCGGTAGCTGTGGCAGACGTCTCGACTCTGTCGAGCCTATGGCCACCACCAACTGTAGAACGCGACAGGAAGCTCTCTGTCACCAGCACCAGCTCAAGCACCCCGACATAAGAGGGAATGCCCAAGGGTACTAGGACAACATGAATATCTCTACGGAGACCCTGATCAATATTATGCGCACGGAAGATGTCGTCATGGACCTAGTCCAGGTAAAAGTGTGCACGGTCGGTGAAACTAGACGCGTACTTGGCCATCTTCATCCCTCCCTGCTGAAACTGTATGATATCCTGAATCCAAACGGAGCACAACCAGGAGGGGAAAAACACCTCACGAAACATCAAATGAAAGTCACCCCACGAAAGCCAAAACTTGTCAAGAAACTGATTCACCAGACTCCACCCAAGCCAAGCATCTCTATGGAAAAGGTTGGCGGCCAAAGCCACCATAAGATCTACCGGCATCCGCACAAGCCAGAAAATGTGATCCACTGTCTCTAGCCAAACCTTTGATTCCTAAGTGTTTGGCTCACCAATGAACCTCAGCGGTCTATGTCGCTGGAACTCACAGAGCGCGCTCAACCTGCGCTCAAGCTCTGTCTGCTATGCTAAAGATTTCTGCTGCTAAACACGTGGTGGTGCTGCTACCAGCCCACCTGGAGAATGGGACTTGCATGATGGGTCCTGGACTGAGGGCTCATAGCTCACAGGGTCGTCGTCACAAACCAAAGCTGATATCCAGGATTGATGCCTTCAAGGAGAATCCTAAATATTATCAATGAGTGTCATGATCAGATGAGTATATATGTATATAACAGTATCAGCAATGGGGAGATGACTCAAGAAGGTTATTCAAAGGCCCAATCATATGTGATTCACAGACCAATTTTCCCGGCAACAAGTTTCTCATCATGCCGAGTCGACAAGCGGGTTATCAGGGTTCATATTAATGGATAAATCGGCCGCTGCACCATTACTGGACTCCCTGGCCTGAGAGCCTCTCTCAAGACACGATAACACAGTTTCCCAAAATCCCAAGAAATTTCTTTTCAGAGACGTCTTAACAACATCCCAAGGAACGAACAACCTCTATTACCACTTTTTCATGACCCGACCCTACTCGACCTTGAGCCGTAACTACCTCAAACCTGCCTCCATAGGCCAGGGGCTGGTGACAAGTTCCAAAGGCGAAAAAACTCGGGGAGGCCTTTGCCTGAGTACCTATACACACACACGCAGCACACTCAATGCAAAAGTGAAGAGTAAAAGGGAAAGTAAAGTACTAACTGCTATAAACTACCACAAGAGTGCATCGACCTCTAAACAGTACAAAGTAAAAGTTGAAGGTAAACTGAAATGGAAAAGGGTAAAACACGCTCCCAACTAGAAAAGGTGACACAACCTAAAAAAAGTTAAACAAAAGAAAAACAGCTGGAAGGGTCCCCCACCTGGGACCCGACTCCGACCACCGTACATGGTCCAAGCTCCAGATCACATATGCTCTGCTGAAGTCACGCTCAACCTTTACGTCATCTGTAAGGGCACACCAAGTGCGGGCAAAGCCCTTTTAGGGGTGAGTATAAAAATAATCAGTAGAATACCCCGATGGATAGAGGGAGCAACAAAGGAAGTACCGAAGGGTGAACAGTAGATCATACAGTGAAAAGTAAAGAGTACAACCGAGAGATCAGTAGGAGTAAAACAAGGAGTGCAGTCGAGTAACAGTAGAGAGACCAGCTCAACCCACCAAGAGAGAGAAGATAGACTCGTCCAGACAAAAGGAAATGGAAACGGTGAGAAGATGAACTTCTCGTCGAGTATTCGCTTTCTATAGCAGGAGAGTAGACTCGTCCAACCACGATAATATAGAAACGAAAAGCCTGTGGCATACCTCGGGCGTCTTCGCCTCCCCAGGAGGGAGAGTAAAAAATCCCAAGAAGTGGGTTCTAGAACAAAGTATATACATATTCATATTCTCAATCAAGAAGCCCAAACAAGATCGTAAGGGGATCTCCATCCCATAGCTCAGCCCAAGAAACTGAGTAGCCAATAGTCTTAGAAGTAACACCATCGATGCCCAACAGTCGACATGTCTCCTCAAAGTCGACAGGTGACCCCCAGCTGAGCCCCGTTGGAGGGTAATCCTTAGAATCCAATAGGTTCCCATTGGAGGGAGACCCATCAAGAGTCGAAGGGTGCCACAGTGCCCAGTCCCGTAATAGGGTAATCCACTTGAGGGAGACCCATCTAATGTCATCGATGAGACCCAATACCCCGTCCTGTAAAAGAGTACTCCACTGAAGGGAGGCTTAGAACTCTCATCGGGGACCACTTCCCAGCCCATCTGGAGGTAAACCCGTCATCGGGGACCACTTCTCAGCTGAGATGGAGGTAAACCCAGCATCGTGGACCACTTTCCAGCCCATCTAGAGGTACAACCGTCGTCGGGGACCACATCCAAACCCCATTGGAGGTAAAACTAGAACCTCTCTGGACATCCCTACTGGATGGTACTGCTCGGTGAACACTATTGTACTGTCCATCCCTAATGGATGGAAACCCACTGGCCATCCCTGATAAATGGTACCGCCCCGGCCATCACTACTGGAAACAACCTCTTGGCCAGCCCCGCTGGAAACAACCTCTTGGCCAACCCTGCTGGAAACAACCTCATGGGTAGAGGATCGGTGACCGCATAATGTGTTGGTCACACTGAATCCACAAGAACTATACCAGGGAAGACAAAGTAACTCTGCCGCCCAAACCATCGAGAACAAAACCAGGGGAAAACCACTCACCCTACTGGTCGAAACCATCATGAACAGGACCATGGGGAAACCCACTCAACCCCGCTTGTCAAACAAACGAGAACAGAACCAGGGTTAAACTCAACCCTACTGGTCAAACAAATGAGAACAGAAGCAGGGGGAAACTCAACCCTGCTGGTCAAAAAAAATGAGAACAGAATGACTGTCTATGTCACAAGAGGTCAAGGGTACGCAAAGCATAACACGACATGCACATGGGGCCCACATGACGTGTGGCCCCAAGTCAACTCCAACCAAGCGCACAAACGTTCTCAGGTACAAAAAACCACATGTACCTCCAAGCATTCTCGTATACTCCCAGAGTATACCACATTTCCATCCCAAAGGCTATCGTTCACACAACACCCAACGTCAACGTGAAGGGCATAAACGTAACAACTCCAACTTGCAACCTCATCGGCCCAGGCACGACCATCTACATCTCTTCATGCATTACATCACTCACACGGATGTGCATGCGATTACACTCCAAGGGTTCTCTGCAAACACCGCGGAAGAAACGACCTCTGGTACACCTTTCATGCTTCCACATTTAAATGAGGTATTGAATGAGGTTACTCAAATACAAACAGTTTACACCGTTCTATTCCTCGTGAAAAAACATGCGAGATCTAATACTAACTCTCCTCCAACGGATATTCGACGTAAATATCGTCTGACACCTCTTTACACCCGAATGACATCCCTTGGTCCCGAGCCTCGGCCCCGAAAACAGTCGAGCGCATCGGACCATTGTGATTCCCTTGGGAAAACACATCAAAAGCTCTACTCACTTGAATGCAAATGATAACTGGAAGAAAAGACGTATTCCGCCGCACTGCACACGAGCGGTGCTTCGTGGGACCCATATCTCGGTCCCTAAGCACAACGAACCGATCACACTATTATGATCCTCTCGAAAAAGTACACAAGATTTACTATTCACTTGTCCGAAACGAACACCTGGTGATAATGATTTAAATCACCGCCAACTCCCAAAATGACCCTCATGGGGCCTGCACCACCGTGCAGAATTCAAGCAGGCAGATTGCGCCATTGCAATGCCCTTGGAAAACACCAAAAATTGACGGGTTGCATGCCCCGAATGGACGTCCGATAAAAATGTTGTAAAGAAATGCACGTAGCCTAAAAGACGGGTCGTGGGGCCCACTCCTCAACTCCGGTTTCGACGCCCAAAACCATACTGGAAAACTCCGTCTCAACGCCAGGGTCGCAACGCCACTGACGGTGCTCAAAACAGACATTGGATGTGTCTGAGCCGCCCCAAACCAAAGCCCCCATAAAAATACCAATTCACATAAAGGCATGGTGTGCCTCTGAGGCCCCTCGTTTCGGGAATTAAAATCCACAAAACCAGCTCCAAAAGTTTGTCTCAATTTAAGGGACTTGTCGCCATAGACGTTGCCCAAAACGGACGCCCTGCGGATGATTTATCAATATAAATAATTATCATAATAATAATAATAATTATAATAATAATATTATTATAAAATGTATATATATATATATATATTTAAAACTAGACTGGCCAAATGGACGGTATCAGCGCATCGTCCAGCATTACCCACCGATCGCGAGTCCTCGTCTCACAGCAGAATGGCCAAGCGGCCGGTCTTCCTTCGCACGCTAGCAGGACCTGCGAGTCATGTTTCCTCCGCATGCCCGAGGCGGACTCGGGCTCCTCCAACAAGCGTGATTGGCCAACACACCTCTCCGCGGCCAGCGCCGCCATGCTGCCCTACTCCACCGGCTTCCGCTCCACCGGCCTCCGGTACCGTCGCCCGCAGCCGCCTGCTCTGCATCCCGACGACGCCCTCGACTCACCCGGCCGCCGTCACAATCAGGTCGAGCCGCCCGCTCGCCGAGCCCCCATGCCGGCCTACATCCACCGCCTGAGAGCCTGCAGGACCACCTACCGGAACCCCCAAACCAATCCGGAGAAGCTCCAAAACCACCGGAAAACACCAAAACACGCAATATTCAGCGGATGTTTGCGAGCTCCTCGGAACTCAGATTTCCAAACCAAAACATGCGATGGAAAGCTGGAAAAAAGTTCTACACATACATGGGATTTTTTCGAAGATCAAATTAATATTCTAGAAATAAATCAACTAGAATGAAGTATTCAGAAATTTAAAACGCAAAAATGAAAACTCCTACCTCGAAGGGCTTCGCCCGATGCTTCCCGCACGATCCGTCGTCGCCACAACACTCTGGATTGGCAGAGGAGATCTTGAAGGTGGTTGATAGATCCCTCATTGATAGCTCATGCAAGGGACGTTTAAAGGGAGAAGAAGAGGTGGGGGTTAGGTTTAAGTAGAGAAAAATTAATTAAAAAGTATTAATTAATTTAACCTCCAAATGAACCCGCACCCGAAACTCTTAAAGGGGTCATGATTAAACCTCCCCTACGGTAAAAACCACCTCCCGGTCACAACTGTGGTCTCATAATTTTAATCCAGGACCCCATTCAAACATTATTAAACTCAACGACCGAGGCCGCCAAATTGCAAAAACGCCCCTTGCAGCATTTTTCACAGACGACCCGCGCCAAAGAAACTTATACCCCTCCTAGGGAAAACGGCCCACTCCAAACTCAATGATGACCTCACTTTTCAAATCCAAGCAACTGTTTAAGATATACATTAGTTTAGCCATTAAAAAAATAAATAAATTATTTTAATTATCTGTTTTACATTCCGGTAAAGGGCGAGGGGTCCAAACGTCCTGTGCCGATATGCATTATATCATTCCTAGGGTAAAAACTTCATTTCAGACATATCCATACACTCATATTTCTGATCTGGATCACCGTTTATGAGTTATACTATTTATTTGGCATGCCCAGTGTGAACACACTGAAAATTTAATTCCGGCCACAACAAGGCTCAGAATTTCACTCCGTCTGAAGGCGCTGCTCTGGAATAACATCAAGAATATTTCAAAGTATTTTATAGAAAAAACCGGGTTCTTAAATTTAACATACCTTTTTAAAATTATATTTTCTAAATCCATTTTATGATGTAGGATTTCCAGAAAGAAACATTCATGGAGAAAACCATTTATAATCCTGAAAAATTTTGAGGGATAAATTTATTTTAAGGGGGTAGAATGTGACACCCACTGATTTAATGAGAGATATTATTTTTATTTTATTTATGTCGTATGTGTTATTATACACCAAGATTATATTGCTCTATCCACAACACTGTATTAGCTTACTATATACTCAAAAAAATGGCTTGTGCTGCACACAATTTCAAGTTCTTTTGATAATATTCATTCCACACAACACTGAGTATATATTTTGTTCAATGTATAAATAAATTATGTTTCTATTTTGTTATAAAAAATACCAAAGGAATATTTCACCATGCACAACATGGACTTGGATTGAATTAAAAACAAAATTGACCATCCTCGACAGGTTACGTTGTACGCGATACCGAGATTCACTAAACAACGATATAATATTAATATATTATTATTTAATGGGATATGAACTATCATTTGTGAATATCAACAAAAAATGATGAATTTTATATAACATTACCATTAATCATATACATTATATGTGAACAAAATAAATATTTCAAATAAAAGAAGTATTTAAAAAAAAGATGTTTTAAAACCTTATAATGGCGCACCCATTTTAAACTAGTTTTTGACACTTTTATAAGTTATATTTCAATATATAAACATATTAATTGTAAAATTGACATAAAAAGTTTCTTTGGATAAGTTTTCTATGTTTTTTTATATCTTTTATATTTTGATGAATAGTTAATATATTCTAAATTTTAATTGAAAACAATTCATTTCATCAAAATAATTTATATGGTTAAAATATATTATTCAATGGTTTTAAAGTTTAAATATAATTTATTTTTATATTGGAATACAATTTTAATCATTTTAAATAATTTTACATTAAATTAATAAGTAAAAACATTTCAATCTTTTCTAATTTTTTTAACAGAAACCCATTTTTTGGACAATGAGATTAACTTTAAATTAAATACTGAAATTCTAGGTTTTTAATTTCGGAAAGTTGATTCCATATTAGTAATTATAAGTTTCAAATTGTGTAAATAGGTACTTTTTATTTTTTAACGTTATGAATCATAACTTCAGTAATTATTTTATTACCATGGTTAAAGGGTAAATCTGGTAAATAAGGATAAAAAATAATATTCTAATTACCCTAAAAGCTATAATAATCCAATTGTATTAGATATTTCAGACCATTGGAATCCTTGGGTAAGTTTTTGGACCCCATTTATTCACTTGGATGTGAAAATGACAATTTATATGAATTAATTTAATGTAATGATAATTATATCCTAAACATTTATCTTTTAATAAATCGATTTTAATATGGGTTATATAGTCAATATATATGTCTATAAATAGTCATTAAATGTATAAAATCATTCCTAAATCATGGTATTTTATTTATAATTTTTATGAATTATATAAATATATATATTTATGACATAATTATGATGTAGTTATTATCTTATTAATGAAAGATTCAAATAAATGAATTTAAAAATATTAAAATATGTTTAATTTGAAACTTATGTTGCCATACAGAAATTTTTTGGAGGAAATTGATATATTAGGGATGAGTTAATTCCTTCCGATCAATAGAATAATTTTTTTTTGAATTTTCAAAAATAGTCAAGTATGAATAGTATCCAAAATTGAAATAACTCATTACTTAAAACATGAAATAGTTTATTAGATGATATTAAATTAATAAAAATATAATATTAATCCAGATGGTTAATATAAGTCCAAATATTTCATAAATAACTATTTTTGGTCGTTTTAAATGATTTTTTACTTACATTAACCCACAATATTTGAATAACATAATATCTCTATATGATGAAAAAGGGAAAAATAAGAGTAAAACCAAAAAGAAAAGGATACAAAAATATTCACAACTTGTCAAAAATTTATTGGATGATTGATATTCAAACCAAAAACATAATATATTTAAATTAAAATACTTTCCGACTATTTTAAATTGAAATTGACTTTAATAATAAATTAATATTTTGGAACTTTTCTAAATTGCCCATCTCCTGTCTTAAAAAAGGGAACCTCCTCCCTATCGTCTTCACTCAATTTTAATCATTCAATCTTGTAAAACCCCAGACCATTTATCTTTTAAACTTCACATGTTACATTCCTGTGGTTATGTTCGTCTCAAAAGACCAACTCTAGTGCCCTAAGTGAAAATTTAAAGAAGTCACATCAAGGAAGAGGTAATCTCTTCTACCAATTATTTCAAATTTATTTCTTCTTCTACTTACGTTATTTTATTTGATTCATTATATTGTAATAATTTCAGTATCACTAATATACTGACATGTTATTATAAATTAGAAAAAACCATATTTCACCATTTATCCATCCTACGAAAAATGAAATCACCACAGTTACGTACGTACAAATTACCGTCTCCACACTGTGTTGTTATCTATTTTTCACGACCACCATACTTGGATGGGTATAATGGTGGAAATAATAACTATAAATAATTATTATAAAATTATACTTATTACGGTTTATTATATATCATCCAATTAAATATCAGTCAACAATTATAGGAACGTTATCATCGCTCGTGCATACGTACGACTTACCATCTCCCTAACACGATGACATTCATTTTCCATGTTAACCATTAAATAATTATTATAAAGTCTTTATATTAAATAATAATGAAATATATAACATTATAATGCTACTATATTTATCTATATATCTTTATGTAATTTACATTCTTCCATTCAATTCAATAAGGAGACAAAAACAATGTTTATGTGTACGTACGTCCTACCGTCTCCATGAATGGTGTATTCCATTTCATTTATCAATCTATAATATTTATATTTACATACTGAATTTATTAGATATATATAAATCCTAGTTTAAATTATGTAAGTATGTAAAATCATGTTCATAGTAATCATATGAAAAATAACAAGTATGGACAAATACGATTATTAACCGAAACACTTCTTTAACATGGAAATGACAAATGAATGGGTAATATAATTTCATAAGTGAATCATATTTGATATCATAAATATTATTATGGATATGTAACAAGTTAGTAAAATTTTTAAACCCATTATATTGTAGTTTCAGACACAAATGGAGGAAATCAAACCTAAGTTAAAGGATAATTTTGTAATCTCATTTTTATTTCAGAATGATTATACATATGTATTTTCTGTGGATATATTCATCATCCATGCCCATGTATTATAAAAAATATTTTCATAAAAATTTTACCATTATTAAATTTATGTTTAAAATAATTTTTACCCATTTTTGACATTTAATACATGGTATGAAAAGAATCTTAATTTTTTTTATCATACGAGGTACATTTTGTCTTTTCTGGTAAAGGTATGAGGAGAATGTTTTTTAAGATATACCACATGAAAGGATTTTTACGTATTCGTAACACCTTATCTCCATGAAGATTCCTCCAAACTATTTCATGTTTATTTTCAATTATTTTATTTTATTTTAAAATGGCATGCCATTTTGAGATAATAAATCATTTTTAAAGAAGAACAAATATTATCCCCAAGATTCAATTTAAATTGTTTTATCAAAATTATTTTACATATAAAATGACAAAGGAAAATGATTATATCTATATTATTAATTTTATTTTATTGTTTTTATTATGGAATTAATTTCTATAATGTTCATTTATATTATATGGATTATGTTATGTTGAAATGATGTGTAACAGTCCCATTTTATTTCATGGGGTTGGATATAATAAATGATTTTTGTTTTCATGGCACTAGTAAAAATTATTTAATTATGAGATGGTTGAGACCTATATCTCCCTCCAATGAATTGGTTAAAGATTTATATACCATGAGATAGACATGGATGGAATGAAATGTAACTCTAGTTTAGTAATACAGGGCTGGAACGACAAGAAAACATATTTCAGTAATGGACTTCGTCCATTAAGATGGTCTTAGCAGCAATGAATTGGCTACTATGGAAATCATATTTTGTTCTTAATGGGTTTCCAAGATTCTGATTTGATTATCATTCTATTATATCATGATTAATGTTCCTTTCTGATCTATTCCTTATGTACTTCCAAGATTTAATTCACAAAACAAGATTTTGATGTTTAAATGTATTTTTATGTTTTTTCGTTCAAATATATAAGGTTTGTTTAATTTTTAACATGATTAACCTTATTGAGAATTTTAGATCATCCTTTTTTTGTTTTCTTTTCCCTAGGATATAAAGAAGAGTTTTAGGTAGTTAAAAAGTGTAAGATCATTATGGGAGAATTTGATGTTCTTTCATCATGATTAGAAGATTATGTTCTGTGTTTCCAAAGACACAAAATTAATTAAGTATTAGGGAATTTATTTGTGTCATGTATTAAGAATTCTGTGAAATTAATGTAATTTACATTTATGTCAATCTGGGGTCTCTAAAATATCATTACTGAATGGTTATTCATCTAAAAAATTTCATAAATCATAACCTAACATTTACATATATAAATCAAATTGTATCAATATCGAGTCATCATGATTTAGATTAATTGATTATTAGAAGATCCACATGGTTTATACATTATTAATAATTTCATAATATAGTTTCATTCATTTATCATATCCATATACATATTAGAGGTCTGGTTTTTAGTGATCAATATTTATCAATATATCAAGCGTGGCTCTTCAATACATATATATTCAATCATCCGCTTAATATTTTGGTATATGATGACCATGTGTGGGGAAATAAAATTTATTCAACCTGAAGAAGATGGATGATTTCTTGAAGTTAATATAATGATTTCCTAGTATAAGGGCATTGTAACTTGATGTAGTGGAATAATTTTACAGTATTAAAAATGGACAATTACAGTTTTTTCCCAAAATTCACTTGATAATTTTTTGGTTTTATCACTTCAGTGACCACAATTTCTCTATCTTGTAATATTTTGAGTGGTATATATATACTTAAACTTCCTTCATATAGTATTATACTCAAATATATGGTCACATGAGTGACTATAGATACTTCCCGAGGGTCGTACATCCTGGTCACTTTTTTCCTTTCCCACATTTCATGGGAATTGTCAATTTGGTACATGAAGCAACTCCATGCCATAAAATAAATAAAATACAATACTAAATTAAAATATAAATTAGATGTCAATGTAAATGGAAACTAGATTAAAATTAAATTTTAGATAAGTAAATTATTAAAAAAATTAAAAAAATGAATAATTATATTAAATGATTAATTTAAGATAAATCATTCAAAATTATTATCTTTAGAAACAAAAAATAAATAATATATCAAAATAATTGAATATGTTTATTTAATAAAAAAGGATCATAATATTTATAGATTACAATAATTTAATCATTCAACAACAAAGTAACCATAAAACAAAAATTAATCAAATAAAGATATTTATTTCATTATAATATAATTTGATTTATGAATTTGATAATAAAATTAAAAAAAATTATACATTTTTCACTAAAAATAGTTTTTATAAAAAATATTATAATAAATTATGTGGTATAATATATCAAAATTGAAGCAACATTAAATTCACTCACACATAAAAATTATCTTACTTTAATTAAATCATTTAGTAAAATTAAATGGTAAAAAACTAATCTAAAAATCTAAAACATTGAATGCCAAAAATAATAGATTTACAATATGGTTTTACCTCATGGATTGTCTCATATAGAATGTATGAAAATCACATTAATTAAACATTGAGAGAGAAAAATTGGTTACTATTTTATATAAATGAATAAAATTTAAAATATAAATGATTATTTGACACACATTGATTTTTAGCTAACTAAAACATCAATGTACTCATTACCTATAATTGAATAGAGTAACATAATTTAAGAGGCCAAAATATATAGAAACACAATTAGTTGGGGTTGTGTAAAAAGTTATGGGACGAATAAGATACCCATAAATGTGTTAGTGAATAAATAACAATGAGATAATGAATAATATGTTCAACCTAGACTTCAATTTTCATTTCCTAGTCAATTTGAATTCATATCTTATGAGTTAAATTTTAATTTAAAATATCAAAGTCAATGATGATTGTATAAAATTAACCTAATGTTTTATAATGAACACCTATTCAAATATTTACTATATTTTATTTACCCATCTAAATCTTCTAAGTAATAAGGATTAACCTCCTCAGTGTGGCTATAATGATTTATAATTGAAAAAATCAGCACTTTAAAAAAATTATTTGTAATTCCCATGATACAAAAAACATTAAAAATTTATTTGAATTTGATTTATTATTAATTAAATAAAACTAAATTTTATTTAAACACTTTCCTCGTAGATAAATACCAATAATGTCCAAATTTTCCATCCTGATAGTGGAAAAAATAAATAATAGTTATGTTAAAAAAACATAGAAATTAAGAATATAGAAATTAAAAAAGTATTGAGTGATTGGGAAGTTCAAAAATCATTGTTCCACAGTTCAATGAAACAAAAATCATACCATTAATGTTATACATAATTTTTCTCATGGTCACTACAAAATATTTAAGAATATATAAATACTTAAAATGTATACATTCAATATGTGATGTATATAAATATATTTTAAAATAGTAATATAATTTTGAAAGAAATTTTATGGATAAAAAAAAGGAAATTTATATAATCAATGTGAAAAATAGTGATTAAATTAATATTTGATCTTCTAATATTTAACATCCAAAATTAATTTTATGTAATTAATTACATGAAAATAGAAATAGTTTAAATATTTACTAGAATGTATTTTGAGACATAAAACATTTAAAAAAATACACACCATATATATAGAATCATTTATTGATTGATGTATAATATGTATAACCTCTCGTTAATAAATTTAAAATATTCAATTATATTTATTTAATTTTTCTATAAAATGTTGAGATCAAAATGAAATTTCTAAATTTAATTTTATGAAAAGAATAAGAATAACATAATTAAAGGGATAATTAATCTATTTTTATAGAACTAGGAGATCCTTCTAGAAATGGGGATCCAAATGACTTTTCAAATAGTAATAAAATATCATGATCTATAATTCCATATTCATATGGCCACATGATGATCCCAACCCATGGTATGTCAACCCATATCAACATCAATTCACCTCATGGTCAGTCAACTGAGTCACATTCATATAAAATATAAACCAAGGATGAGTAGGAGTATTAAATTTAATCTCTAGAAATATTGGATTACAATTTTAGGGAGAAGCAGAATATAGTGAGAGGTAATTAATTTAAAAAATTAAAAATATAAATTATATAAATTTATGGGTTTCCTCATATAAAACACTAAATTTAATTACTTTTGTTAGATTTAACTACTTAATGCGTATATATTCGATCATTTAATGGTTCTACATTACTGTTTAATCTCACATCACTTTTTGATTTTTAAAAATTAGAAAGTTCACTCAATAGACCTAACCCAATGAAATTATATAAATCAAACAATACATGATAAAAACATGTAATAATTTTTAATTCATACTCAGAAGTTATTAATAACAAAATTTCACTTACAGATCCTAAAATCAAATACAATATCCTACTATTTAAAATAGAATTACCAGATGTACTCCTCACATGGTCCCTCGCACTTGGGGCACAAACCGATCCAGATAGTAGTCTTGTAGTTTTAGTGGTTTGAGAACTAATAGTAGTAATCTTAGATTTGTAAAAATTACTTGAATAATGGGAAATATCCTCAAAATACCTATGATGTCTCTTAAATTAGGGATATACAAATCATCATCAATAAAGAGAGATTAAAAAGGGACGTACCTACTATACTAATCTTTAAAACATTAAAAAAATTATACAATAACACTTTATATAGATTTAGGAAAATCATTTTCAACTCTATAAAGAACATGGTGAAGCACAAAATCTTCACCTAACTGAAACATTCCATGCATCTTAATGAAAATTGAAAACAATACTCTTATTTTTCATGTTGTAAAGAACTAGAAGCACTATAAGGGTTTGTTGTAGGGGTGGTAAACATTGAAAAAATATGATAAAAACTGAAAACTATGAATCATGGATTTGTATATAATACATACTGTTATTTATGAATTTTCCTACCAATATGGAAAGTGGAATACCCTATCCATTCAATTATTTATAAAAAATATTTTCCAAAAAATATTCATTGAGATATTCATTGGTGGATTCATAAATCATATTATCCAAAGGATGATTATTTTCTCTTCGATATTCATACATATAAACCTCATTTGTCACATCAATCATATTCAAAAAAACCCAAATAGGGTACTCTTACAAAATATGTCATTTATCATGATCTTTACCTATTTATTATGTGACAATTCCCATTGAAAAAACTATGATAGTTACAATAATGGCTATGAATGATTAACCAAAAATTATTTCAAATATAGTATCACCATCTATTTCAAGAATGAATAAGTATATCTGAAAATAAATTTTCCAAACATCAATTAACAGGTCATTTATACTCCCTTGATGATAATTCAGTGATATAACAGCTAGAATTAATGATATAAAAGTTCATATTATATTTCTAAGACACATATTTTTGAAGAATAAGTATCACATAATGATGATGATATAAATAAAATTATATAATAACAAAATATCCTCACATTCTCAAAATCTATATGAAATTTTAATGGATATTCATTCATTAAATTTTATAGGAATTTAGTTTTTAACAATGGTACTATAGACCAGATTACCACTAAAGGTTGAACACTCCTGAAAATCTCACAAATTAACCATTAATATTTTTAAAATTTCATAATATAAAGGGAGAATGTTTAGGGCTTCCAAAAAAGGCATGTTATGGTTGAGACTTATAATTATATGGAGTAATTTTAAATTGTGTGCTTCGTTATTAATCTTCATCCATTCATGAAAATTTATATGAGGTTGATTATTTTTCTAAAAAAATCACACTCTCCAACTGAAAAACACAATTTCTTTTTTCCATTTACTAATTATATTCCATTTCATTTTTTTCATTAGATTTTACAAATTATTAATCATCACTTTTTCTCATGATGGATAATTTTATGTAGATTTATTGTTATTAAATTTCCTTGATTCTCATTTACCTTTTTATCTTTATATTCTCTTTTATATTCCCTAGACCTTTCACAAATATTTTCAAGAGTTTTTAGGCCAAATCAGGTGGTTACAACCCTTATCATTCCCATAAAATTTGGTCAATAGATTCCCCTTATCCCATTTCATAATTTATTTGGTAATTTTTTATTACCAGAAATGAAGTTATAATATAGACTATTTACACTATAATTTACATCTTCGTAATATTATGTTTGAGAACTCTCTCTCCACACTAAATAGAGAGATCTGTTTTTGGGAATAATGATGTATCCTTTACACACATCTTATTGTAACACCCCAAGATTTTATAGTGTGTTATTTCTTCAAAATAATTCAATAACTTGCACTACACACAACACCGAGTTCAATTGCACCATGAATTACCAAAAAAAATCCATTAAAAGAGGTCATGAATAGTATTAACTAAATTTTAAACTTTATAATTTTAGAATCCATATTATGAGTTTCTTAGTCATAATGCAAGAACAGATTCATTTTCAGTATTGCACTTTTATCAACTTTTAGTGAAACCTTTTTAAATACAATATTTTAAACTTTTTTACAAAATGGAGACATCAAAAAATTTAAAATGAAACTTCCCAAGCTTCCACGGTACGCTTTCCTTTGAATAAAACAGTAGCGTGTGTTGTACGCAACTTCGAGTTCTAACACACCGTAACCAATCAAACTAGCTGTTATGAATAGTTATACATAATTTTTGAAGTTATATATATTTTATATTTTAAAATGGACTTCATTTTTGGATTCGGAATATCAAATTTAGCCTAAGGTGAAATTTTGGTACTTTTCGGATAACTTTCATATTTTGATGAATAGTGAAAATTACTAAGTTTTAATTAAAAACAGGTTTTTTTAATCAAAATAATTAATAGTGATAAATTGTGAATTTGAGTGATTTTAAAGTATATTTAGAATATATTTTTACCATTTAATATAATGTTGGTCATTGGACATAATTTTACAATTAAACCGAACATAAACAAGTGTCAATCTTTTGATAGTTATTACCTCTTAAAAACACGCTTTTTGTTTTGACAGCGGGAATTAATTTTAAATTAATTTCTGCCACTTCTGTTTTTTGAATTTAGAAAAATGGATTCCATATTTGGAATCAGTATGTCCACATTGTGTAAATAGGTAACTTTTATTTTTAGACATTTTGAATAATTACTGTGGTAAATATTTTATTTACCATGGTTAAGGGTAAATCCGGTAAATAAGGGTAAAAAATAATATTATAATAATACAAAATTACCCTAAAACGTGTCCTAACCTTATTGGTGGACACATAACCAACCATGAGAATCCTTGGGTCAATTTGGGGACCCCTTGGAGCCACTTGTATGTGGTAGGGACACTTTATATTAATAAAGTTAAAATAAAAATAAAAATGGAATAAGCTTACATCTTTTAGAAGAACAATTTTTACATAGGGTTATACATGTTGGATTTTCGATTATAAATATTAATTAGAAAGCTAAAAGGATTTCCTACATAATGATATTTTATTTATAATTTTTAGACATCAAATAAGTTAAATTATTAATGACACAATAATGATGAAATGTTTACCTCATTAATAAATCATTTAAATAAATAAGATTATAATGATTAAAATATTATCTAAAACCTGTCCAATTCTTATTGGTTGATGTTATTTAGAATATTACTCATCTTAGCTTAGACCTCAATGATTTTTGGACCATTATAAACAGAATATAATTATATTATAAAGTAATACTTTTACTCTTTCCTAAAGAGCCCCTCCTCTCCCTTATAAAAGGAGACCACTTCTACTCATTCCTCACACCTCTCAAGCCACTTGGCTCGTCCGAACTCTGCCCAAATAAGCTCCCCACATCCCTATCCTCCTCCTTGAAGCTTCCCCTTAGGAAGAAATCATTTCAAGAAGTCCTTTGGTTCCAACCAAAGTGAGTTACCTAAATTAAAGGTAACGATTTCTCTTAAATTATTTTCCTTTATTTTGCATCTCCAACCCCCAAACTCTTTTTATTTCCTTTCTTTTGTAACAAAAACAGTATCCTCAATATACTAGGATGTTGTTATAAGAAGGATTCAAACTACACATACACACAACTCCATCTAATGGATGATGAACATAATGTTTCTGTGGATGGCAAACTAACGCCTCACGAAACGATGATTGTTCAAATACATCTTACCGCCTCTCATGGTGGCCATTATGATGGCACTGTAATTAAATATGATATTAATGATATAGATTTTATTTATAAGCTTCTGTAATTCCATTTTATTTCATACCATTATTCGTTTCATGTTGTATATACATACGATAATTTCATTTGAGGAAGTGCGGACTACCGCCCCTTTAAAATGATATGACTCGTTCATACCACACATGGAACGTATAAAGGATGGTGTTAATGAACTTAAGTAACATATATAAAATATTATATTATACTGGAATAGTAATATACCTATGTATCATTTGGATTCAATTCTTTTAAAATAAAAATTAAATGGAAGTAGCGTTTGTGCGTACGTACGGACTACCCTCTCCACGAACGCGGTGAGATCCATCCTCCATCGTATCCATTCAAGTATTATTCTCATTTTAGGGTTAAAAATAATGTTAATATCATTATGATTATGAATAAGATTTAATCTATCCATTAAAAACATTTCTTACGTAACCAAACATTTAAGAAGAACGAATCGATTATCACCTGAAACGACGATAATACTAAGATATTATTAATAAAGCAATGTTAAAAGATCATATATGATATCATATTAATGTATATGATTCTTTTATAATTTAATAACAATTATTTCACCATTATACAGGAGGTTAACTGACCCCAACAAAGGAAAAGTACAAGGTAAGGGTTATTTCACAATCTCTTCATTATCCGAGGTTGTTTATACGTAATAGTCTACTGGGATTTCTTTATCATCCACATCCATGTTTCTTCGAAATGTATTTCAAAACATATTTATTATTTACAAGAATATGGGTTAAAGTCATTTATACTCTTGTTTGACTTTTATAAGAGGTTTATAAAGGAATCTTTCCGTCGTTTTCAAAACAAGGTCCTTTTTAACCTTTTCGACATAATTAAGGTAAGAATGTTTTTTTTAACTTATACGGCGGGTACGGTTATTTTCCGCCGTTATAAAATATTCAAAGCTTTCCTTACAAGCTTATAAGAATATTTTCAAGAAAATGTTTTATTTTATATGGATCTTAAATGATATCAAAAATAGAAAGAGATATTTCTCTAAAAAGTGTTTTGATTTCATCTATGTCAACATCCTTTGATGGATTTTACGCTTATTTGAAGTTTATTTATTATGATACAAAACTTCTATATTGTATTGAAGTTTTTGTGATATATTTGACTGTGGATGTGTTATTTTTATACCATTCATAGTTTATGGTGAAATTATTGACATTTCGTATGCTAGTTCCAATAAGAATGTTTATGTTATATTTCAACCTTTACTTCATATGAATGTGTTGGACAAGTATGTTCCAGGTTGGGGACTGGTTAAAGTAAGCCCTCCAGGTTGGGGACTGGTTAAAGTAAGCCCTCCAGGTTGGGGACTGGTTAAAGTAAGCCCTCCAGGTTGGGGACTGGTAAAAGTAATCCCTCCAGGTTAGGGACTGGTAAAAGTAAGCCCTCCGGTTTGGTGTCCGGTTATTAGAGGCACTCCGGGTTGGTGTCCGGTTATTAGAGGCACTCCGGGTTGGTGTCCGGTTATTAGAGGCACTCCGGGTTGGGTTCCGGTTACAGTTAGCCCCAAGGTCTTGGGACGAGGCCTTGACAAAGAAATTAAAGTTTATCATTATGCATTCCAACATTATGAAAGAGGTTATTGATTTTTTTCATGTGATTATTCGATTAGTAGAATATCCATGTGAATAAGTAAATGGCATTATTTCATTTTATTTATGCCATACCATGTTGAAAGTTCATGTTTGAAAGGTTTTTGTTTTTGTTATACATTTCCTTAAAAGTTTATTCTTATTTATGAATGTTTCCGCTATATTGTTATCCTTACTGGGAATTTCAGCTCACCCCTTTTCTATGTTTTATTTTTCCCAGGAAGTGAAGATGTAAGTTATGAATGACCTACAGGGATATTATGAGGGGATTATAGTGTGGACTGTGGAAACATTATGTTGTTGTAGTAGTTTTTCATTTTATGATGTAATGAAAAACTTATGAATATATCTAGTGTTTCCAAGGCTACTAAACCAATCGGTCTTTCGAGATTTGATCTTTCTTGTGATCATGCCAATGTTATGTAATAATGCACCGACTCTGGGTAGCTGGGGTCGGGGCGTTACAGTTGGTATCAGAGGAAGTTTAGTACAAACCTTGGAAGCTAGATTTAGATAAACTCTGATTAGAGCACATAGACCTAAGATGAACTTTGAGGATTAGTATAGAAGAACTTCCTAGAATTTTGGTATTGTAGAGATTTTGTCAGTTTTCCGAGCAATACATCCCTGTCTGGATACGAGCAGGTAGAGGCCGCTCTGGCACAGATGTACCTAGGGGTAAAACCCGAAAACACCGCTTTGAGCTAGACTCGAACGGGAACTGGTGCACGACAACGGGCCTTGCTGCACTCTTGGTTACGACACTCCCGGGGGATATGCTTAGGATAACTCTCATTTTCTTTACAAATCATTTTGAAGGGATTATGAGTATATACTTCCTCAAAGAAAACATTCTTATGATTATGGATTATATCCATAAATAGTTCAATTTATGTTAAGTGTTTTATAAGTATGGGATTATGTATTTTGATTCATAAACTGATCTAGTTTATGCCATTGTTTAGAAATGGCGCCCAGTAGAAGGAATGAGAACTCCGGAAATGCACATGATCCAAAGAGAAGGAAGGATCATATCTTTCATGGTCTTAAGCTAGAATTTATAAGAGAAATAGTCTCCCATGTATTATCATCATATGAAGAAATAATATCATGTATTGATAAGATAAGTAAAGAGTTTACTGAGTCCTATGGCTTTGAAGGGAAGCAAGAGAAGAAAAGGATAGAAGAGAAAAAGATGGATAAAGGGAAGAGGGAAAAGAAGAATTTTCCCATATGTGGTAACTGTGGAAAGAAACACCCCGGAACTTGCCTGAAAGGAATGGGAGTTTGTTATAAGTGTGGAGGAAAAGGGCACAAAGTACGTGACTGCAATGGTAAGAAAATGGTTTCAAATGTACAACGCTTCATTTGCAAGGAGTTTGGACACTACGCGAACCTATGTCCCAGTCATCAGACTATGACGCAAATTATGTTATTGGATAATAATCAAGTTATGATACTACCACAGATGAAGAGGAATGATTAAAGCTCTTATGTTGATTATGTCAATTGAGTGTTTTATCAACAATGTACTTGTTATAATAATTATGGAGTATATAAGGATTGTACTGCAGTACTATTTCATTAAGGACTTGAGATTGTGTGGAACAAAGAAAAGTGACTCAATAGCAGGATAAATTTTTGGAAAATATATGGTTGAGAGAATGATAAACCATAATATAGTTCTGATATCGAGGTAGTGATTTTCGAATAATACATGATTATTTTTGAAAAAATATATTGGATATTCTTGACTACCTTGGAACTGATTAATGATTTGTATATTCCATCATTGTTGGGGTTTAAAACATTTTTGGATTGATGAAGTATATCCAGAATTCTATATGGAATAAGGGAGCATGAATGTAATCAATAAGGAATATGGTAATACATGATGAAGGTATTCATATGCTATTACGGGGTAAAAAGGATCTATATTATGTTTACCTTCCTTATAAATGTTAGACTATGAGTTTGGACAGAAGTATTTTGGATAGTTCTAGTTTGGATTATTTTGGATTGCCATAAAAGGACAACCCGGAGGTCGGGCGGCAACCCGTCGCGTCCGGCAAGGCTGCGAGACTTGAACCCGCAACCGAAGGGCGACAAGGGTGTATCACCTACCACTGGACCATGAGATGTCCTGGATTAAATAATGTAGTTTTTATTAAAAGATCATGTAGATGAATTATAAATTCGTTTATTTTGGAACCCTATACGAATAGTGTAAATAGAATTTTTTTTTACATTCTATTATCTTTTAGAGTGAAAGATGAGTTTGTGGTAGAAATTTATTAATGGATAAAAATCTAATAATAAAGTAAGTATATCTCCTTATGATCTTAGCCAATCTCATAAATAAATTCCTCAATATTAAGAAAAGCAACTTTAAACAAAAATGATTTCCTAGATGGTACCTTAAATCATCACTAATTTATGGCTTTTGGATTGTTGGCCTTTTCATAGCCATGTTCTCTACCACTCTCCATCAGATAATTGATGGTTTGATTTTTCTTCTATATCCATATTTTCCTACATGGAACCCTAGTATGTGTTATTTTCGGTAATCTTCATACTTTCGACTCTTTATTCTAAATAGAGGCCTCGTTAATTCATTTTTCGATGTGGGATTTCAACTAAGATATTTTGAAACGTCAAAAATGTGTTATCCCAATACCCTATATTTTGTTGAACCGATGGTACTTCAAATCATCATAGATTGATGAGTTTAAGGACCTCAATTATACACTTGTTTGTGATTGATGACCTCAATCACTACCTAAATATTTACGTTTTTCCTCCGATTATATGTCTCCAATTTCCACCAATGTTCTCCTAATCGAGATCATAATTTGGTGGTGACCCTTTGATTTCTATTTTCCTCATATTAAGACTAAATTTTAGTAACCCAATTTCCGATGTGGGTTTTCCCACAAATATATTATCTATTTTCAACCTTTTATTTTCGAAGAACAATTTCAAATTGCAAGGACGCAATTTATTGAAGGAGGGGAGAATGTAACACCCCGAGATTTTATAGTGTGTTATTTCTTCAAAATAATTCAATAAATTGCACTACACACAACACCGAGTTCAATTGCACCATGACTTACCAAAAAAAAGCCATTAAAAGAGGTCATGAATAGTATTAACTAAATTTTAAACTTTATAATTTTAGAATCCATATTATGAGTTTCTTAGTCATAATGCAAGAACAGATTCATTTTCAGTATTGCACTTTTATCAACTTTTAGTGAAACCTTTTTAAATACAATATTTTAAACTTTTTTACAAAATGGAGACATCAAAAAATTTAAAATGAAACTTCCCAAGCTTCCACGGTACACTTTCCTTTGAATAAAACAGTAGCGTGTGTTGTACGCAACTTCGAGTTCTAACACACCGTAACCAATCAAACTAGCTGTTATGAATAGTAATACCTAATTTTTGAAGTTATATATATTTTATATTTTAAAATGAACTTCATTTTTGGATTCGGAATATCAAATTTAGCCTAAGGTGAAATTTTGGTACTTTTCGGATAACTTTCATATTTTGATGAATAGTGAAAATTACTATGTTTTAATTAAAAACAACTTTTTTAATCAAAATAATTAATAGTGATAAATTGTGAATTTGAGTGATTTTAAAGTATATTTAGAATATATTTTTACCATTTAATATAATTTTGGTCATTGGACATAATTTTACAATTAAACCGAACATAAACAAGTGTCAATCTTTTGATAGTTATTACCTCTTAAAAACGCGCTTTTTGTTTTGACAGCGGGAATTAATTTTAAATTAATTTCTGCCACTTCTTTGTTTTGAATTTAGAAAAATGGATTCCATATTTGGAATCAGTATGTCCATATTTTGTAAATAGTTAACTTTTATTTTTAGACATTTTGAATAATTACTGTGGTAAATATTTTATTTACCATGGTTAAGGGTAAATCCGTTAAATAAGGGTAAAAAAATAATATTATAATAATACAAAATTACCCTAAAACGTGTCCTAACCTTATTGGTGGACACATACCCGACCATGATAATCCTTGGGTCAATTTGGGGACCCCTTGGAGCCACTTGTATGTGGTAGGGACACATTATATTAATAAAGTTAAAATAAAAATAAAAATGGAATAAGCTTACATCGTTTAGAAGAACAATTTTTACATAGGGTTATACATGTTGGATTTTCGATTATAAATATTCATTAGAAAGATAAAAAGATTTCCTACATAATGATATTTTATTTATAATTTTTAGACATCAAATAAGTTAAATTATTAATGACACAATAATGATGCAATGTTTACCTCATTAATAAATCATTTAAATAAATAAGATTATAATGATTAAAATATTATCTAAAACCTGTCCAATTCTTATTGGTTGATGTTATTTAGAATATGAGTCATCTTATCTTCGACCTCAATGATTTTTGGACCATTATAAACCGAATATAATTATATTATAAAGTAATACTTTCAATCTTTCCTAAAGAGCCCCTCCTCTCCCTTATAAAAGGAGACCACTTCTACTCATTCCTCACACCTCTCAAGCCACTTGGCTCGTCCAAACTCTGGCCAACTAAGCTCCCCACATCCCTATCCTCCTCCTTGAAGCTTCCCCTTAGGAAGAAATCCTTTCAAGAAGTCCTTTGGTTCCAACCAAAGTGAGTTACCTAAATTAAAGGTAACGATTTCTCTTAAATTTTTTTCCTTTATTTTGATTCTCCAACCCCCAAACTCTTTTTATTTCATTTCTTTTGTAACAACACCAGTATCCTCAATATACTAGGATGTTTTTATAAGAAGGATTCAAACTACACATACACACAACTCCATCTAATGGATGATGAACATAATGTTTCTGTGGATGGCAAACTAACGCCTCACGAAACGATGATTGTTCAAATACATCTTACCGCCTCTCATGGTGGCCATTATGATGGCACTGTAATTAAATATGATATTAATGATATATATTTTATTTATAAGATTCTGTAATTCCATTTTATTTCATACCATTATTCGTTTCATGTTGTATATACATACGATAATTTCATTTGAGGAAGTGCGGACTACCGCCCCCTTAAAATGATATGACTCGTTCATACCACACATGGAACGTATAAAGGATGGTGTTAATGAACTTAAGTAACATATATAAAATATTATATTATACTGGAATAGTAATATACCTATGTATCATTTGGATTCAATTCTTTTAAAATAAAAATTAAATGGAAGTAGCGTTCGTGCGTACGTACGGACTACCGTCTCCACGAACGCGGTGAGATCCATCCGCCATCGTATCCATTCAAGTCTTATTCTCATTTTAGGGTTAAAAATAATTTTAATATCATTATGATTATGAATAAGATTTAATCTATCCATTACAAACATGTCTTACGTAACCAAACATTTAAGAAGAACGAATCGATTATCACCTGAAACGACGATAATACTAAGATATTATTAATAAAGCAATGTTAAAAGATCATATATGATATCATATTAATGTATATGATTCTTGTATAATTTAATAACAATTATTTCACCATTATACAGGAGGTTAACCGACCCCAACAAAGGAAAAGTACAAGGTAAGGGTTATTTCACAATCTCTTCATTATCCGAGGTTGTTTATACGTAATAGTCTACTGGGATTTCTTTATCATCCACATCCATGTTTCTTCGAAATGTATTTCAAAACATATTTATTATTTACAAGAATATGGGTTAAAGTCATTTATACCCTTGTTTGACTTTTATAAGAGGTTTATAAAGGAATCTTTCCGTCGTTTTCAAAACAAGGTCCTTTTTAACCTTTTCGACAGAATTAAGGTAAGGATGTTTTTTTTAACTTATACGGCGGGTACGGTTATTTTCCGCCGTTATAAAATATTCAAAGCTTTCCTTACAAGCTTATAAGAATATTTTCAAGAAAATGTTTTATTTTATATGGATCTTAAAAGATTTCAAATATAGAAAGAGATATTTCTCTAAAAAGTGTTTTGATTTCATCTATGTCAACATCCTTTGATGGATTTTACGCTTATTTGAAGTTTATTTATTATGATACAAAACTTCTATATTGTATTGATGGTTTTGTGATATCTTTGACTGTGGATGTGTTATTTTTATACCATTCATAGTTTATGGTGAAATTATTGACATTTCGTATGCTAGTTCCAATAAGAATGTTTATGTTATATTTCAACCTTTACTTCATATGAATGTGTTGGACAAGTATGTTCCAGGTTGGGGACTGGTTAAAGTAAGCCCTCCCGGTTGGGGACTTGTTAAAGTAAGCCCTCCAGGTTGGGGACTGGTTAAAGTAAGCCCTCCAGGTTGGGGACTAGTAAAATTAATCCCTCCAGGTTAGGGACTGGTAAAAGTAAGCCCTCCGGTTTGGTGTCCGGTTATTAGAGGCACTCCGGGTTGGTGTCCGGTTATTAGAGGCACTCCGGGTTGGTGTCCGGTTATTAGAGGCACTCCGGGTTGGGTTCCGGTTACAGTTAGCCCCAAGGTCTTGGGACGAGGCCTTGACAAAGAAATTAAAGTTTATCATTATGCATTCCAACATTATGAAAGTGGTTATTGATGTTTTTCATGTGATTATTCGATTAGTAGAATATCCATGTGAATAAGTAAATGGCATTATTTCATTTTATTTATGCCATACCATTTTGAAAGTTCATGTTTGAAAGGTTTTTGTTTTAGTTATACATTGCCTTAAAAGTTTATTCTTATTTATGAATGTTTCCGCTATATTGTTATCCTTACTGGGCATTTGATCTCACCCCTTTTCTATGTTTTATTTTTCCCAGGAAGTGAAGATGTAAGTTATGAATGACCTGTAGGGATATTATGAGGGGATTATAGTGTGGACTGTGGAAACATTATGTTGTTGTAGTAGTTTTTTATTTTATGATGTAATGTAAAACTTATGAATATATCTAGTGTTTCCAAGGCTACTAAACCAATCGGTCTTTCGAGATTTGATCTTTCTTGTGATCATGCCAATGTTATGTAATAATGCACCGACTCTGGGTAGCTGGGGTCGGGGCGATACAGTTGGTATCAGAGGAAGTTTAGTACAAACCTTGGAAGCTAGATTTAGATAAACTCTGATTAGAGCACGTAGACCTAAGATGAACTTTGAGGATTAGTATATAAGAACTTCCTAGAATTTTGGTATTGTAGAGATTTTGTGAGTTTTCCGAGCAATACATCCATGTCTGGATACGAGCAGGTAGAGGCGGCTCTGGCACAGATGTACCTAGGGGTAAAACCCGAAAACACCGCTTTGAGCTAGACTCGAACGGGAACTGGTGCACGACAACGGGCCTTGCTACACTTTTGGTTACGACACTCCCGGGGGATATGCTTAGGATAACTCTCATTTTCTTTACAAATCATTTTGAAGGGATTATGAGTATATACTTCCTCAAAGAAAACATTCTTATGATTATGGATTATATCCATAAATAGTTCAATTTATGTTAAGTGTTTTATAAGTATGTGATTATGTATTTTGATTCATAAACTGATCTAGTTTATGCCATTGTTTAGAAATGGCGCCCAGTAGAAGGAATGAGAACTCCGGAAATGCACATGATCCAAAGAGAAGGAAGGATCATATCTTTCATGGTCTTAAGCTAGAATTTATAAGAGAAATAGTCTCCCATGTATTATCATCATATGAAGAAATAATATCATGTATTGATAAGATAAGTAAAGAGTTTACTGAGTCCTATGGCTTTGAAGGGAAGCAAGAGAAGAAAAGGATAGAAGAGAAAAAGATGGATAAAGGGAAGAGGGAAAAGAAGAATTTTCCCATATGTGGTAACTGTGGAAAGAAACACCCCGGAACTTGCCTGAAAGGAATGGGAGTTTGTTATAAGTGTGGAGGAAAAGGGCACAAAGTACGTGACTGCAAGGGTAAGAAAATGGTTTCAAATGTACAACGCTTCATTTGCAAGGAGTTTGGACACTACGCGAACCTATGTCCCAGTCATCAGACTATGCCGCAAATGATGTTATTGGATAATAATCAAGTTATGTTACTACCACAGATGAAGAGGAATGATTAAAGCTCTTATGTTGATTATGTCAATTGAGTGTTGTATCAACAATGTACTTGTTATAATAATTATGGAGTATATAAGGATTGTACTGCAGTACTATTTCATTAAGGACTTGAGATTGTGTGGAACAAAGAAATGTGACTCAATAGCAGGATAAATTTTTGGAAAATATATGGTTGAGAGAATGATAAACCATAATATAGTTCTGATACCGAGGTAGTGATTTTCGAATAATACATGATTATTTTTGAAAAAATATATTGGATATTCTTGACTACCTTGGAACTGATTAATGATTTGTATATTCCATCATTGTTGGGGTTTAAAACATTTTTGGATTGATGAAGTATATCCAGCATTCTATATGGAATAAGGGAGAATGAATGTAATCAATAAGGAATATGGTAATACATGATGAAGGTATTTATATGCTATTACGGGGTAAAAAGGATCTATATTATGTTTACCTTCCTTATAAATGTTAGACTGTGAGTTTGGAAAGAAGTATTTTGGATAGTTCTAGTTTGGATTATTTTGGATTGCCATAAAAGGACAACCCGGAGGTCGGGCGGCAACCCGTCGCGTCCAGCAAGGCTGCGAGACTTGAACCCGCAACCAAAGGGCGACAAGGGTGTATCACCTACCACTGGACCATGAGATGTCCTGGATTAAATAATGTAGTTTTTATTAAAAGATCATGTAGATGAATTATAAATTCGTTTATTTTGGAACCCTATACGAATAGTGTAAATAGAATTTTTTTTACATTCTATTATCTTTTAGAGTGAAAGATGAGTTTGTGGTAGAAATTTATTAATGGATAAAACTCTAATTTTAAACTATGTATATATCCTTATGATCTTAGCCAATCTCATAAATAAATTCCTCAATATTAAGAAAAGCAACTTTGAACAAAAATGTTTTCCTATATGGTCCCTTAAATCATCACTAATTTATGGCTTTCGGATTGTTGGCCTTTTCATAGCCATGTTCTCTACCACTCTCCATCAGATAATTGATGGTTAGATTTTTCTTCCATATCCATATTTTCCTACATGGAACCCTAGTATGTGTTATTTTCGGTAATCTTTATACTTTCGACTCTTTATTCTAAATAGAGGCCTCGTTAATTCATTTTTCGATGTGGGATTTCAACTAAGATATTTTGAAACGTCAAAAATGTGTTATCCCAATACCCTATATTTTGTTGAACCGATGGTACTTCAAATCATCATAGATTGATGAGTTTAAGGACCTCAATTATACACTTGTTTGTGATTGATGACCTCAATCACTACCTAAATATTTACGTTTTTCCTCCGATTATATGTCTCCAATTTCCACCAATGTTCTCCTAATCGAGATCATAATTTGGTGGTGACCCTTTGATTTCTCTTTTCCTCATATTAAGACTAAATTTTAGTAACCCAATTTCCGATGTGGGTTTTCCCACAAATATATTATCTATTTTCAACCTTTTATTTTCGAAGAACAATTTCAAATTGCGAGGACGCAATTTATTGAAGGAGGGGAGAATGTAACACCCCAAGATTTTATAGTGTGTTATTTCTTCAAAATAATTCAATAACTTGCACTACACACAACACCGAGTTCAATTGCACCATGACTTACCAAAAAAAAAGCCATTAAAAGAGGTAGTGAATAGTATTAACTAAATTTTAAACTTTATAATTTTAGAATCCATATTATGAGTTTCTTAGTCATAATGCAAGAACAGATTCATTTTCAGTATTGCACTTTTATCAACTTTTAGTGAAACCTTTTTAAATACAATATTTTAAACTTTTTTACAAAATGGAGACATCAAAAAATTTAAAATGAAACTTCCCAAGCTTCCACGGTATGCTTTCTTTTGAATAAAACAGTAGCGTGTGTTGTACGCAACTTCGAGTTCTAACACACCGTAACCAATCAAACTAGCTGTTATGAATAGTATTACCTAATTTTTGAAGTTATATATATTTTATATTTTAAAATGGACTTCATTTTTGGATTCGGAATATCAAATTTAGCCTAAGGTGAAATTTTGGTACTTTTCGGATAACTTTCATATTTTGATGAATAGTGAAAATTACTAAGTTTTAATTAAAAACAGCTTTTTTAATCAAAATAATTAATAGTGATAAATTGTGAATTTGAGTGATTTTAAAGTATATTTAGAATATATTTTCACCATTTAATATAATGTTGGTCATTGGACATAATTTTACAATTAAACCGAACATAAACAAGTGTCAATCTTTTGATAGTTATTACCTCTTAAAAACACGCTTTTTGTTTTGACAGCGGGAATTAATTTTAAATTAATTTCTGCCACTTCTGTGTTTTGAATTTAGAAAAATGGATTCCATATTTGGAATCAGTATGTCCAAATTGTGTAAATAGTTAACTTTTATTTTTAGACATTTTGAATAATTACTGTGGTAAATATTTTATTTACCATGGTTAAGGGTAAATCCGGTAAATAAGGGTAAAAAAATAATATTATAATAATACAAAATTACCCTAAAACGTGTCCTAACCTTATTGGTGGACATATAACCGACCATGAGAATCCTTGGGTCAATTTGGGGACCCCTTGGAGCCACTTGTATGTGGTAGGGACACTTTATATTAATAAAGTTAAAATAAAAATAAAAATGGCATAAGCTTACATCTTTTAGAAGAACAATTTTTACATAGGGTTATACATGTTGGATTTTCTATTATAAATATTAATTAGAAAGCTAAAAAGATTTCCTACATAATGATTTTTTATTTATAATTTTTATACATCAAATAAGTTAAATTATTAATGACACAATAATGATGCAATGTTTACCTCATTAATAAATCATTTAAATAAATAAGATTATAATGATTAAAATAGTATCTAAAACCTGTCCAATTATTATTGGTTGATGTTATTTAGAATAAGAGTCATCTTATCTTCGACCTCAATTATTTTTGGACCATTATAAACCGAATATAATTATATTATAAAGTAATACTTTCACTCTTTCCTAAAGAGCCCCTCCTCTCCCTTATAAAAGGAGACCACTTCTACTCATTCCTCACACCTCTCAAGCCACTTGGCTCGTCCAAACTCTGCCCAAATAAGCTCCCCACATCCCTATCCTCCTCCTTGAAGCTTCCCCTTAGGCAGAAATCATTTCAAGAAGTCCTTTGGTTCCAACCAAAGTGAGTTACCTAAATTAAAGGTAACGATTTCTCTTAAATTATTTTCCTTTATTTTGCTTCTCCAACCCCCAAACTCTTTTTATTTCCTTTCTTTTGTAACAAAACCAGTATCCTCAATTTACTAGGATGTTGTTATAAGAAGGATTCAAACTACACATACACACAACTCCATCTAATGGATGATGAACATAATTTTTCTGTGGATGGCAAACTAACGCCTCACGAAACGATGATTGTTCAAATACATCTTACCGCCTCTCATGGTGGCCATTATGATGGCACTGTAATTAAATATGATATTAATGATATATATTTTATTTATAAGCTTCTGTAATTCCATTTTATTTCATACCATTATTCGTTTCATGTTGTATATACATACGATAATTTCATTTGAGGAAGTGCGGACTACCGCCCCCTTAAAATGATATGACTCGTTCATACCACACATGGAACGTATAAAGGATGGTGTTAATGAAATTAAGTAACATATATAAAATATTATATTATACTGGAATAGTAATATACCTATGTATCATTTGGATTCAATTCTTTTAAAATAAAAATTAAATGGAAGTAGCGTTCGTGCGTACGTACGGACTACCGTCTCCACGAACGCGGTGAGATCCATCCTCCATCGTATCCATTCAAGTCTTATTCTCATTTTAGGGTGAAAAATAATGTTAATATCATTCTGATTATGAATAAGATTTAATCTATCCATTACAAACATGTCTTACGTAACCAAACATTTAAGAAGAACGAATCGATTATCACCTGAAACGACGATAATATTAAGATATTATTAATAAAGCAATGTTAAAAGATCATATATGATATCATATTAATGTATATGATTCTTGTATAATTTAATAACAATTATTTCACCATTATACAGGAGGTTAACCGACCCCAACAAAGGAAAAGTACAAGGTAAGGGTTATTTCACAATCTCTTCATTATCCGAGGTTGTTTATACGTAATAGTCTACTGGGATTTCATTATCATCCACATCCATGTTTCTTCGAAATGTATTTCAAAACATATTTATTATTTACAAGAATATGGGTTAAAGTCATTTATACCCTTGTTTGACTTTTATAAGAGGTTTATAAAGGAATCTTTCTGTCGTTTTCAAAACAAGGTCCTTTTTAACCTTTTCTACAGAATTAAGGTAAGAATGTTTTTTTTAACTTATACGGCGGGTACGGTTATTTTCCGCCGTTATAAAATATTCAAAGCTTTCCTTACAAGCTTATAAGAATATTTTCAAGAAAATGTTTTATTTTATATGGATCTTAAATGATTTCAAAAATAGAAAGAGATATTTCTCTAAAAAGTGTTTTGATTTCATCTATGTCAACATCCTTTGATGGATTTTACGCTTATTTGAAGTTTATTTATTATGATACAAAACTTCTATATTGTATTGAAGGTTTTGTGATATGTTTGACTGTGGATGTGTTATTTTTATACCATTCATAGTTTATGGTGAAATTATTGACATTTTGTATGCTAGTTCCAATAAGAATGTTTATGTTATATTTCAACCTTTACTTCATATGAATGTGTTGGACAAGTATGTTCCAGGTTGGGGACTGGTTAAAGTAAGCCCTCCAGGTTGGGGACTGGTTAAAGTAAGCCCTCCAGGTTGGGGACTGGTTAAAGTAAGCCCTCCAGGTTGGGGACTGGTAAAAGTAATCCCTCCAGGTTAGGGACTGGTAAAAGTAAGCCCTCTGGTTTGGTGTCCGGTTATTAGAGGCACTCCGGGTTGGTGTCCGGTTATTAGTGGCACTCCAGGTTGGTGTCCGGTTATTAGAGGCACTCCGGGTTGGGTTCCGGTTATAGTTAGCCCCAAGGTCTTGGGATGAGGCCTTGACAAAGAAATTAAAGTTTATCATTATGCATTCTAACATTATGAAAGTGGTTATTGATTTTTTTCATGTGATTATTCGATTAGTAGAATATCCATGTGAATAAGTAAATGGCATTATTTCATTTTATTTATGCCATACCATGTTGAAAGTTCATGTTTGAAAGGTTTTTGTTTTAGTTATACATTGCCTTAAAAGTTTATTCTTATTTATGAAAGTTTCCGCTATATTGTTATCCTTACTGGGCATTTGAGCTCACCCCTTTTCTATGTTTTATTTTTCCCAGGAAGTGAAGATGTAAGTTATGAATGACCTGCAGGGATATTATGAGGGGATTATAGTGTGGACTATGGAAACATTATGTTGTTGTAGTAGTTTTTCATTTTATGATGTAATGTAAAACTTATGAATATATCTAGTGTTTCCAAGGCTACTAAACCAATCGTTCTTTCGAGATTTGATCTTTCTTGTGATCATGACAATGTTATGTAATAATGCACCAACTCTGGGTAGCTGGGGTCGGGGCGTTACATTATAATGATAAAACTATTCCCAATGTGCTTAGACATTAACAAAATTTTCCTACAGAGTTTTCTCATATATCTGATTGGTTCAAATCTAATTTAAAATATTTTGATACATTTTGGAAATTAATTCAATGATCTACTTGAATTAATAAGGATTAATATTCTATAAATCTCTCCAATAAGATTCCTAAATTATATTATGGTTATGTGGAGTCTGGTTATTCGATTATATATCTATATGAATTTGGGTTGTTATTTTATGGTTTCAACACTATATATGAAGATATAAAATCTAATCTCATTCAGAATGAATCAAATATCCCTCATCTTAGAAAAAACCAGTGATCTTTTGCCTTATCAGTATAATGGAATTACTAGGATAAACTATTTACATAAAGGAGTTGAATATATCATTCATTGTTTCAAATATTTCCCCATCAATATTCTGAAAATACATACATTACATAATATTGAGATAGTAGGTGAAAATTTTCAATTTCAACACTTCTTCACTCAAACCATTTGATAGAAAATATTGTATATAATAATAAAAAAATTAAATAAACTCTAAATAATCCATTAGAGTTTGACAAATGAATGATGGAATCATGTGAGATTAGTCTTCCTAATCTCACAGTTCTGATACATAATCGAAGAATCAATTCTAGTTGAATTTCTACAAATTTAATGAATTTGGGACTCCCTAATTATTTGTCTCTTAGGGGATAAGACTAAGGGATATTGTAGGTTTAAATTATCATTACCAAGTCTGTTTAGTTATAAATTTTCCACATTTCCTTATTTATTTTCATAAGATTTTTATGTATATAAAAGGGTTTATTTAATTTTGCAAATGGGTTCCATGTTATAACCGACAACAATGTGTGTGTACAGATTAAAATTCTCCAAAAATGATAACCCACATAGAAATGGACAAATTTATTTCATATTATTAATTTATATATAATTTTTTCAACATTTATGTATTTTTTTAAATATATAAAATATAATTTTATATTTTTTTGGTTCTATTTTTTGACATCTGTGCTTTCCTAGGCAATGGAATCAAAATATGATCGAGCATGGTTGATTATGTTCTCATCAAAAAATTATTTATTTACCCTGATATAACTACTGTGTATAGTGATAAGTGTATGTCAAATCCATAGGGAATGAATGTTATACATCCAAAAAATATATATCAAAATTAATATATTAAAAATAATAATAATTTCAATGAAGAATTTGTATGTTTTTAATGTGTGTGAGTGACAATTAAAAGCAAATATGTGGAGGTAGTATAAGCTTAATGACTATAGAGAGAATTTGGAACTAAATTTTCTGATATTATGGTTTTCATAATATATTGACATGATTAATAATATTCTTTTATGATAATCAATTTAATTAAACTTCTCTTTTTTATAGATAAAAATTAAAAATTTCATAAGCTTTCACTTTAGTGAAATTACATAGATAAGAAATATTTAATTAGTTTTAATCTCCCAATAATAATTTTATAGTTTATATATGAGTTATGAGATGCGGTATATATTCCTTTATTGATTTTCGATAATTATTTCAATTATGATAGGTCAAATGATTCACTATAATCACCAATCGGTTCAGGTGTAGTTCGAATTGACACTCATAATTGAATGAATATAAAACACTAAATTAAAATTCAACTAAATGTTCTTATTAAAAAACAAGAATTGGTTTAGTTATTTCAATTTTTCATAGACTAGATCCAGAAATATGCATAGTTATACATATATGGAAAACATAATAATGAAGCAATAATGATGAGAAGAGAATATTTTTTAGGATGAATGTCTTCACCCTCAATCCTAACTCTGGAAACTATTCACAATGTAGTTATCTCATCAGTTATGTTATCTTGAAGAAGGAATGATAACACATCCTCTATCAATCCATTAATACTGCAATATATATCCAATAATAAAATCTATAATAATTATTAATTCATTCACAACCAATTTTATTAGGAGGAATACACTGACTAGTCATCATACTATGTTTCTTGTGATATACCCATGATGGTACTTTTTCACTTAAACTATAGCGACTATCCAACATGCATCTTACATCAACATCAACCATAAACATGTATGCATTAACAAGATTAGACATATTTTTTTTACCAGGATATAATTCCATAAACTTCTCATACTTTCTAGCTCTAACCATCAATAGATTCATTAAAATTTTCCTCAGGATTTGTTCTCATACCTTTATTCCCATTTAGAAAAATTGAATCATGAAATTTTTACTTATCATCCAAACATGAAATTGTTATTTTATAGATTTTATTTTTGTTTCCTAGTGTAGTATAAACGAATTTTATCTCTACCATCATGAACTTATTAGTTTTTATACCCAACCTTATACTAAATTCATTCTTATTAGTTTGGAAAGAAACTATATTGGATGAAAAACATCGGTTGGCACATATTATCTTACCATTGATCCATATTTTATTTGATAAAATTCATAATTAATTTGGTGTCGATAGTCTCGAACTGATTTTTTCATTATCCATAACAAAAAACACCCCCACATAAAAAATGCTGAACACAATGGGAAGACCCCCTCATGTTAACATAGAATGTTTATTGTATATATTGTGGTCCCATACCAATATATTCTACAAAAAGAAACTATAAAACCAAACATTAAAAAACATCTAATATAGAAATATTCAATGAGACTATATCTAGTAAAAAATACATCCACTTTTGATCAAACAACCAAATATCCATTGATTAAATAAATTATTGTCTTTGGATACTTAATCAATGAACAAAGATAAAACTATTACATTAATGTAATATTTCTTACAATCCAATCTCAATCGCATCTGACCTGATTCCCGACTCAGTCCACAACATGGCCCAAGGGGTGTTTCTAATCCCCACAGGCGGGAAAATTTCTGAGGAATCTGATAAATTTTTGGTAAAAATTTAATCGATAATAAATAGACATATAAATAAATAAATAAATAAATTAAACAGAACAAAATAGGTAGATACTGACAAAAAAAATAAAAGAATTATTTCTAGCAAAATAAATCTTCAAGTGACCTCATGGGTCACCACCAAACCTGGAAACATGATTATTGCAAGAGAGATCCACAACTAAAATCTGAAACTGGAAATATTAAGTAGGTTTGAGAACAGACATTCTCAGTAAGACCACTAAAAAACAACAATTACCTATGCCCTTTCATTTAATAAGAAGTACAATCATTCTAGTTTAAAAATAAAATATCATAAAAATAATATATACCATTCATAAAAGATAGGAAATACATTTCAAAGAAAACAATTTCCCTTTTAGTAAAATTTCCAAAATATTTTATAAGAATTCATAGTCTTTTAAAAAAAGTAAGATAGACAGTTTAAATAAAAAACTAGTATTTTTTCAAAGGGAAAAACATGCATGATCCAACTGAAATGGAAATCATCGCATCATAAACATCATGTCGCAAACGATCACTTTGTGCAATACATGTAGTTATATAGAATAATAGGGGACCTATAGACCTTGTACCTTAGTGAAACGTGGTATTGAAACCATAACAAACTATTTTATTGTGCAAGATCCACTAGTATAGACCACACCCACAACATAATGGTCTCTAAAAAAATCCTCATTTCTTTAGTAAGTGTTGTATGCATCAATCCTATGGACTACATAGAGATGAACCAGTTCTATATCATCTAGAATATTTTTCCTAGTACACCCACCTCGATTCCGGGGTGACAAATGTTCTCAATTTTAAATTTTTGCGAGTTTATCAACAACTAAAGACAAACCTACAACACATTAATTATCTATAAATTTTTTTAGTTTTTACCACCAACATCCCCTTAAGAGAATCCACTTATTTTAAAAAAAAGATAATTGCACCAACATCTTCTTAAGGAACCTATAATAATTCGTACATTTAACATACACATCACATTTTTGAAGAAATAGGGACAAACATAAGAGGGGTTTTCTATTTTGATAAATAATTCTTAATGTTACAAATATGGTTAATCACTTAATATGAAAAAGTTTCATTTTAGAAACATAACCACCCTACATTAATAAGTATCCAAAATAGATTCCAATATTCACTAAACAACAAATATGCTACATAATTATTGAAATCTTAAAACCACAGTTAAAATAAAGAAATCAATTTATAAAAATGAAACTAAAAATTATCATTATGTTCACACCAAACACAATTTTTGAAATCACTTCGGGTCTACTTTTGAAAACATTCATGTCATTTCACATTTATAACAAAACCAGTTGAAAGACCACACATCTTTTGAAATACCCACATCACATTCAAAACATGAATGAAATATTTTTTCACAGACCCCAACAATTTTCACAGACACAAACACAAACATACATACATATATATATATATATCCCATTCATTTTATGTAGAAGATGAAAATTCATTTTTAATATAATATTAAGCAATTATAGATATTCTAATTAATGGTTAAGTCACAGAGAACCTACCACAGGGTAGAACCAACCCCAACATTTAGGTCTTTTCACTTTCAATCTAAGAGTTAATGCTCCCCCACTATGCATATGCATCATCAAATACATATATGGAAACCTATCCCCTATGCACCCACCTTCATGGACATAAACATGTGCAAGGGGATCCTTATATATATGCTTATATTCATATACTAGTTCCACTCACCAACATATGAATTTTCATATATATACATGTGCACACCTAGCCCTATACATGCATATTCACTAACATGGATGACTATTCATGTAATATGGTAACCCAAACACACACACACACACAAATATATATATATTCTTATATATGCACACAAAAACAAGTCTCTTTAGAACCAAAGACTTGAAAAAGAAATGTAGGGACCACACAATACATGTATAATTTAATAAATCCAATCAAACAATTTATAAAAAACATCATATTATCATAACAAAAATTTACACAAAAAACAGATGATTTCATATAAAAATCCACATAAACCAAACCCATAAAAAAACTCTTTCCATTCATTATTCACAAAAAAAACTCAATGTAATATATCATCGATGCAATTATTAATACATTTAAAAAGAACAAAACAATGTCTTCCATCAATATTACACCTATTTTTCCATGTAAAGTCAACTTTAAAACTTATTGGATATTAAATATAATAAAAAATACTATATCACCTATATATTAGTTAATAAATCATAAATTAAAGGTAATAAAACAATTTTAAAATATGACACATTGATTTACACACAAAACCCACTCAAAACATTTTTTATTGCCAAACACACACTAATAACATACCAAAATATAATTCATAGCCATTACATCATTTAATAAAAAAATTAATGTATTATAAAAAACTAAAAAATTACGAAATATTGGTTTTATAAAAAAATCACCCCATCCGTATAAATATGAAATTTAATAAAATCAAATGAATATAAAACTCATTGGAAATATAATTTCTCGCAAAAAAAATTAAATTAAGAACACATTGAATTAATTAAGAAAGTGAAATGATTCACCAAGAAGTGGTTATACATAGAACCACATTCCAAGAACTACGGATTTTTCAAAAAAGGGGTGAAATCTCATACGCACCAAATAAGGAACAAATACGCATCGGTGGAAGGCCTCCCAAGCGGCGCCATCCAATAATGGGGTGCATGTCAGCCAATGCCACAACATAAAGGGGAGGAACCGGTGGACCAGGTCATGACCAGTAGACGAGGTTCTTGCAGACTAGGTTGTGGCCAGAAGGGGTCGTGCTGGTGGAAGACGTACCAGAGTCAGCCGTGCTAGAAATGGGTTGGTCATGGAGGACCAACTCATGGGGTTCAATCTAATTGGGAGTGTGATGTGGGGAGGTAGGGGAAGGGAGGGGGTCTATCGAAGATGTGGGGAGACTTAAACCTTAACACCAAAAAAATGAAAATTAAAAAAAATTAATGATAAAAATAAAATTAATAATAATAATAATTATTATTATAATGGGGACACAATGATCGATATTAAAATTAAAATTATTAACAACCATCATAATAATAAAATTTTAATAAAATTTTCATCCATAACACGAATAAAAATAATAATATTATTAATCTTTACAAATAATATTATTATAATTATCATTAAAAAAATTCTTTAATTTGTATTACACATCTTATTTTGTTTTATTTTAATTTTATTATTCATTTTATTTTTCATTATCCTTATATTCTTATTCCATTAATTCTATTTAATAACCATAAACATCAAGAAGGTCGCCCCATGGCCAAGGTGAAGCTGTGAAATTTCTAACATACCACACCCATGCTTTGGATATTGCTAAGGACAATACATTCATTTATCAGCAAGAATAGAAAATTTTAAATCAGTCTCAGCCCACACCATAATGAAATATTTCAACAAAAGACAAAATAATAAAATAATATTATTTAAAAATTTCAGGAGTGACAATATCAGTAAAAATTTAGATACTATAGTAGAATATTTAATATTTTGATCTTCATTGATGGGGTTTTCATCGTCAACATATAGTGAGGCGTTACTAGACATTTTCATCAATAAACTAAATTGTTCGATGCTTGATTCATCATCAATCAACATCAATGATCATCAATACCTCATATTGGGTTCATTTATTCTTAAGGAGTAAATAAATCATTTTCATGAATCTAGATTTCACATTTTCATCATGACTGTCCATGTTTGAGAGATTTATCATTATTAGTAGATTGATCATGTATATTATTTTAAATTATATTCAATAATCATCTTAATTATTTGGTGTGATCTCCTCAAGTGAAGTGACTTATAATTTCAGTGGTTATTTAATGATGGAATTAGGCTTGCAATCATAATACTGACTGTGAGGGTGAGGAGGTATAGTTACATATAGTAGTTTTAGATGGACACTATAATAATTGTGCACATTTGAATTTAGGGGATTGCATTCAATTGATAATTTCTTGGTGTGGTTACCTATGTGGTCATAGGATTTTTATGTTAGAGTAGAATATTTGTAATTTGATCCCTTAGACCGCCATTATATTGTTTGATAATTATAGGAATTGTCACATGGGTGCATGTGGTTACTTTATACAGTCCAAACCTCATGGTAACTTGATTACTTTTCCACATTTCAGGGAAATCATCACATAAGTCATTTTTTCATCTCCTCATGTCAAAAATGAATAAAATAAATTTTAAATTTAATTCCATATACCAATACATGAAAATAAAAATTAAAATTAAAATTATAATATTGGAAAACTATTTATTAATAAAAAAATCATAATTATATTAAATATATTATATAGCTAAAATATTAACAATATTATATTTAATGATATACAATAAATAAAATATTTAATGTATGGAATTGTATAATTCATAGAGAAAAAATTGTAATTATCAAGGATTATAATAATTTTCTCATTCAACCATAAATTAAATAGATATATTAAATTAATCCATTAAATAAATAATATCACATCACATTACAATATTAATTAATTTGAAAATCAATTAACAACAATATTAAATTACTCTATAGAATAAATAAATTTAAAAATATTTATTTAATTCCAATAATGAAGTGTCAAAATATTTCATAATGAAAGCCATGTCAAATAATATAATGATCTGATGAAGACCAACATAATGGTTTGTAAAGAGAGAGTGAATTTTAAAATCAAATCATCTAGGAGTGTCCAGTTAGGAGGGTTATTGTAGGCCCAATCATCATGCACTGAGTGAAGATTCAATTGATATCCAACAAGTATTTTCCTTAGTGATTACCCATATGTTCATATATTCCTTAGCCATGTCCAATTTCCTGAATCATGAGTAGGTTTTAATTTCTCAAAAACACTCAATATCTATTATACCTAAACATTAGTATGGTATTATATATTTAATCATATACCATATAGTCAACCCTAAGGATTTAATTAATGTCATTTGATCATAATCCCCCAAATTACTAATATAATATTTAATATAAGATAATTGTCTCCCTAATTCCTACCATAACATCCCAATATAAACATATATTTATTTTATAACATTCTATTTGTTTAATAATTACATATCAAAAAAAATCTAACAATTTTATGATTTTATATTTTTATTAAATTGAGGAACAAATACATAAGAAGCTTATTTTACAACACATCTGAATATTTTTTTATCTAATTGATAAACTCATGAATCTCTTATAAGCATCTCATAATTTATACTCATCCTCATATCCTAAGGTATGGATAATAAGAACAGGTCGATCTCAAAAAATCAATATTGGAATACTTATCTTTATCTCATTGTGGATTAGTTCATCAACATCATATAAAACATGAGAATGCGAGAACAATAATATTAAATGAACATTGAAACTTAATATTTTTCCATGATTATTTATAGAGGGTCATGAATGAATAAAAATATTCAATTCCTCATGATTATAGAATCATTATATAATAAATATGATCTATAAAGCATAATTATATGCATATGGAATGGAAATATAACATGCCTTTGTGACATAGAACAAAAAATCATTTGAAAAAACATAATAACATGGTATCAACATATTGTGAAGATATAAAATGAGGTATTCTCTTTTTTTGTGAGTACATCCAATAATACAAACCCTTTAATTTTTTATCATTTTCAACATGGAATTGTCATTACTTTTTTATTATATCCGATATGACCCACACTAAATGACATAATCATTACTAAATCATTTTAGGTTCTTTAATTATCATTTTATAATGAATAATAATGTTTTCATAACTAAATTCAAAATGATCATTAATTGATAAATTATCTTGTAATTATGTTTTTATCATCATCCTAGATATATATATATAATTGATCAACATGGTGGTTATTCTAACCCAAATTGGGCCATTCATAATATATGGGTGCTAATAGATAAGAAAATGATTCTATTGAAAAAGATCACCAATATAAAAACCTGATGATTTTATTTTTACATTTCTATGGAAGAGAATAATATTTTATGATTTTTAAAATAAAATAAAAGATGGAAGATAAATGGAATACGTCACTTTGATAGAGAAGGTAGTCCACACATAAACATGAGTGAAGAGTTCATTTATATAGATATTAAAGGACATATAAATTGGTATATAATTTATGAATATTATAAATTTTTTATGTATAATATTTATTCATTATATACAATCTTTGAACCTTCCTCTAATGATGTTTATGTAAAATATATCATGTCAATTATGGAAGCGGTGGTCTGCACATAACTCAATATAAATTTTAATTTTTATAATGTTGGGGATGATAATATAAATGAAATAATTAATCAACCTAGTTTCAACTAATTTATGTACATATATTACCATAATGTGCATATAATTTCATATATACATGTGTTTCTGTTATCATTATAGTGTTGATACATCTACATTCATTATTTTTAATAGAAATATCTTTAGATTACATGTCATATAAAAAATATAGAGTACCCAAACTATAATGAGAAACGCCATATAGAAAGATCATAATCATGAAGATACAGTAACCCCAGTATCCTAGAGCCAATGCCCCATTTTTTAAATTGGAATGAGATACATATATTCGTATCCTGAAGTACTAAAAGGTTTAGCAGGATCAGTAAACTAAATATATACTTGAGTCTTATTTTACTATTGAAAAACCAAATTACAACATAATTTTATTAATATTGTATGTATCTCTATAATAACATTGCATATCAATCATATTACACTTCATATAATAATGATTAATAGAAATAATTTAATGGTGAGCTATAATTCATAGAAAGTTTAAGTGCTAGAGACTCTATCATGAAGAAATAAGCATTATCAACATGGAATGTTAAATGAAGTAGCAACCATTCAATTTAAATAAATTTAATATCATGATAAGACATGGAATAATCAATACAAAAATGTAAGTTTCTAAAAAAACATACCATTTAATCGATATTAGGACTATCATAACTTGATAATTCATTGTAAATATGGTATGGGAAATGACTTAACACACATTCTATTTGATCAATAATCTGTGAATAAAATACATATAGATATAATATATTTATGAGGATCAAATGTATAATATAAATAAATGAATTCTCTATGTAATAAATGATAGATTATTAGATTTCACGATCTCATTCATCATGATACTTCTTCCGTCAGAACCATTCACTAGAAAGTTTAAAAAAACAATTATAAACATTTTTAATTCTACCATACTAACATGTATCATCTAACTGACCAATGCATCATGTGGCATGAGAATGTGATGGAGGAGTGATGGCCTGGGTGCTTCAGATTCTTTGATTTTGGGGTTTCTGGTTCATTGATTCTCTCTATTGGAATTTCATCCTAGCATAGATTTCAATCCCGTTTTGTTGATTGTTCGTTTTTTATGAGTTCTCTTGGACAGATTTTCTCTGGATGTGTTTTGAATGGTTTTTTCGGTGTGTTTGCGGATGGTGGTTTAGATGACGAGTTCAGGTCATCAGCTCTAGCAGTGATAGGCTAGCGGTGACGATGGTGGTGTTCCGAATAATTTGATGACAGGCAATGTGATTTTGTCTAATGCCAATTTCTTGGATCGATGCCTCCTCATAATCGAATTTACCTTTTTTATTTTTCTAAATTTTGAATGTAGGAATAGTGTTTTTGTTTTTTAGCTGGCTAGTTTCGTTGATGTTTGGATCGTGAGGCGGTAGCTTCGAGGATGTAATGATGGTCACTTTTATTAAAATTGGAAAAGGTGATGTGTCATTATGAATGTAACGAGGCATTAATGATGGTACATGACTGAATTTTGAATTTCATATTTGAAGAATTGTGGTGTGGTTTGATGGTTAGGGTTGTTATTTTGAATTTTGAAATCTGTAATGCATCTTTTGTGGATTTTATATTAGTGACCACTCATCTTAAGTGGAATCTTCAATAAAAAAATGGATGGTATATGATATGATAGATACACTTTTGGAAAAAAGTTATTTATATTCAAATATATGTATTTAGTAGAGAATATGGATTTACCAAAATTTACCTTCATAAACAAATAACATTAAATATATCAAATAATATATTTAAATGAAATATGTTTTAAAAAAAATACTAGATATATAATATGGATAGTTAGGGAAATTTTAATGTCGAATGATCACAGTAATGTGAATGATTCAAGGGAAACATAATTATTAAAAAATTAATGGAGGAATAAATATAAATACCATACTTAGTCAAAATTTTCATAAACCATATATATAATGAAAAAGGGAATAATAAATTCAATATATCACTCGATCAGTATAATTAAAATTATGATTTTTTTATTTGAATGTATTAAATACTCTAAAATAGTTTTCAAAATATTCGTGAGGAAAATATCATTTTTATGTCTATTTTTTTTTTAAACTATAATTTCCATAAATGTTTTGAAAAGAAATTTCTCAGATTTTTTTGAAACATATAGTGTAATTTTTAAATCAATTATTTCACATGATGGAAGTAAATTATATACATGCCAAGTATGTTAAAATTTTGATTCTTTACAAATTTTTTTATAAAAGAAAATTGGGCATTGTTTGTAAAATGATATGGTGATTTATTTATAAAAATATTGTAAAAATTATAAATGGGTAAATATTTATTTAATAAATCATTAATGGTTGGATAAAAAATAGTTGAAAATATTTTTTTAATACATGGTTTTATAATAAATTTAATTTCCTACTGGAGAAGGAAATGAAGATGGAAATTGTTATAAAAAAATTCATAAATATTTTAAGTACCAAGGAGCATATTTTTTTTTACTATTACATGATAATATTAAGAATAATCACATTAGATGAAAATTAATATGTCTTATTATAAAATGGTCAAATAATTTCATTCATCTATGATTCCAGAATTAAATATCTCTCTTAGAATTATGTTGTGACATAAAAATGTACTAATATAATAATGCCCAACTGAGAATCATTTACTTAATCGATTAATTTTACTAAATTTAATGTAATAAGAAAGAAATGAGAATAAAAAATATGTAAATTATAATTATTTAATCACATAATCGTATAATATAGAAGACACCAATTAAGTAGTGTAACCCAATAAATATAAATTGACTCATACAGTTATTTACTACTTGATAACTATTATGTCAAATCCTCTAGGATGATGTAATTCAAATTGAATTTTAAACTACCATGAATTGTTAAGGAATCACTATATTATATGAAAGATGTTATTATGTACACAAAATAGAATAAATTAGTTTCATAATATTACAATGTCCCTATTATGGAAAATTGAGACAATGTCCCCAACCTCACACATCCTTTTTGTTAAACATGCATTAACCTCCAACCCAGTAGTTTATAATAAGTCTTAACTTGTACTGGAAAAATATTAATATTTATAACATCATATGTGATTTTATAGTTAGTTTCCTAGAACCAACTATTTTTACTCTTATTATATGAATATTTGGTCTATCAAATACTCAATAAAACTTCTTATAATATATTTACTATTGTTCTTCATGAAATTAATGTGATAATGCCTAGAGTATTTTTTGCATTGATATGTTCATAGTAGTTTCCCATTATGATGTGATCCTTTATGTCATACGAAAAATATTCTTAATATTATAACACTTTTGGATAACACTCTATGATAAGACATAAAATATATTACCCATCAGGTGATATTTCATGGAATCATATGAGACTTTTTCCTATTATGTTCACACGTGGTACTCTCAATGATGGGAGATTATGAGAACAGACAGCATAGTAGGAATTATACATGGTTTGGTGTCATCAGATATTCATAAATGTGTGTGATTGTATTGGTCCATATACTTTAAGATTATCATGAATGCATTCCACGACTCACACACTTAGATTTGTTCCTGAAAACCATCATGGAATATGTTTGTGGGGTTTAGGGTATGTTGGATGAATAATGAATGACATGTTTTTATTAGATAAGTGAGGGAATTATTTTTCTCCTTCAATCTATATGGATGTTGATATCTCAGACCATTGATTGAAATAAACCTTCTCCCAACATTCCATGGCCATGTTGTAATGACATGTTTATTTCAGACAGTTAAAGTATGATGTATCATGTATATAGTTACATGGCATTGTCGTGCATCTTGGTTGATGATATATTGTGATAACGTGATTATATTATAGTGTGAGTGTTTATATTTTATTTTCATTATTGTGACAATAGGTTCATTATTGTGGGTACCATAACCCATTGAAACAAATTAATCTTAGACATCAGGCATCATGTCCAGAAGATAATTAGATAGAATCCTATTTGGTAAAATAATTAGTGTTTATATTGATCTTATTTAAATTCTATTTGAATCTAATTAATGGATGAAATGTTATTCTCAGTATGGAGGAATAATTTTATCCATGTTATATTGATCATGTAAAATAAATAAATATTTACTCACCACATTGTGAATAGAATTAATTTATTTTATATTTAATAAATCTTTATTTAATTTTTTGGGAACAATTATGATAATAATATATTTATTAGAGTGTTTAATAAATTTTTAAGGATTTCGAATGCAAAAAAGACTATATTTGGTGATAAAATAATTATTTGGGAGACCATACGGGGAAATGGTCCCATAAGGGGCTCTGTAATTTAGGTTTTCCTCCGTTGCGGCCTCCTTCCTCATTTAGGCTTGGCTCAATGCCCCTCCTCCGGTGATAGTAGCGATAGATATTTAGTTGTGGTGGTGTCGATTATTCTTGTCTCGTCCATGGTTGGCCTCGCCTTCCTTTGGTAATGTGGTGTTGTTCTATAGGGAAGTACGTGCTCCCGCAACTTGATAGGTGTCGCTTCTTCTCCGGTGTGCATTGGGTGGTCCATCAAGGTCACTGTGAGCATCGTGGAAAGCGACGATGAGATCTAGTCTGTATCTACGACGTTATCTGGGTGTTTTTTTATTCCTTCCTTTTTAGTTGTTTTTTTTGGGTGGCGTTCATGCTAGTTTTGCGGTGTTCGTGAGTCAGGATGTTGATTCTAATACTAGTTGAATAGAGTTCGTGATACATTCGATTTTCTGCATTGAGTGTGAGTTAGTGCTTGATCTGATATGTTCGATGATGCTAGATTTGTACTCTTTTTGTTGTTCTGGTTGATTTTGTTTGATTTTTATATTCGGGATGTTTTCCTTCTTTCTCAACGGCGATGAATATCGAAGGAAGGTGACGAAAAATGGTTTGATGGAAAGGGTACAGCTTGAGCTTCATCGGAGGCATGGGATGAACTCACTTCTATATTGTGGTTTTCAATGTTTTTGGTTTGAAATGGTGATGTTATGATGTGGCGGCGAGGTCCGATAGTTTCTCGTCAGAGGTTTTTCGTCGGTGATTCAAATGAAGCTAATGATGCAGTGATGTTGGGGGGCACGACTTTAGGTGGTTCATCGTTCGAGATACCTCATTCTTCGTGACTGAAATTATGGTTTCTATTGTTTCGAATTTTGAATCCTGATGGTTTGTTGGTTCAGGGTCTGTATGGTTACCTGTAACCCATAAAAAGGTTTTTTAGAAAAAGAAAAAAATGGATTACAGGGGGGTGAGCCCATAAATATTATTTTTCTGTTTTTCACAATTTAAAACACCACAAAATAAAATTATTATTATTATTATGTGAAAATTGATTTAATAAATGGTTTTAATTATATATAACAGATGTTATGAAATTTTTTTTTCTAACTGGAATACTCGGTCTACAAATAGATGATAATGTCTATTGTGTAATTTATTCAAAACCAATTCCATGTTCGGGAATTGAAAATAGTTGCACAAATGAATTCTCTATGGACTACCCCTCCTCCCTACCTCTCAATAATGAGAAACCCACGAGAGAAATTATTAAATATCGAATAATGAGTGATCAAAAATGAACAATTCAAGACATTAAATTCTCCATGTTATCACGTAGAGAACGATTGGAATTTCTTAGAGACCATTGATGATCATGTGGATCTTTGCTAGTTGGATTCTACCCTTCGATCCTTCAAATCACAATGAAGGAAATCAGGAAGGTCCATTTCGGACAATAAATAACCATTAATTAAGAATGTTTATATCTTAGGTATTTATATAGTTAGTTATTAAATAAATTAGTTTTAAATTTTATCTATGATATCCATGCTCTTGGTTTCAGACAATGATTATTCAAATAAATTTTAATATATCACCCCTCCACTGCAACACATCTGTTGCACCTATAAACAACATTTGGTATCCAAGTTGTCATGTTTCAATTTATAATTATTTAGTTTATTATTGATTTATGTGAATTTCTTGATAGATTTAAATATGAGGTTATACTTTATGTAATTAGTTTTGAATTAATATGTTATCTAAATATTGATCATGTTCATTTGGTGTTTCATTTTAAAATATATTTAAAAAAATGAAGAATGACCAAAGATGACATCGGGAAGTTCTGTATCATTGGTCAGAAAAGATGGGTTACACTACATGATTCCAAAGCACATGACGTATAACCATTTGAATTTTATCTAGATGCACAATGAAAAGTAAAACGAACAGTGCTTTTATTTCACACTGTGTGCTGACTGAACAAACCCGGAATATAGAAAGTGGATATAGGTTGTGTAGCTTCCATGTACACACTATGTAGTCTAGCTTAGTTAACAAGCCGAAGCCCCATCCATGTGACATGGATATATCATATCTATGTTACATGGTGTGTAGAAGGATGTACACAACATGCAGTCTCCATTATTGGAAAAAATTGAAAATTACATTAAATTTTAGAAATTGATAAATTAAAAACTTATTTTATTGATTGGAACACCATCGTGTGTTCGACAATTTTTTAATGGTTGTAACGAACATTAAATTATTTTTTAATTAACTATAATAAATATTTCATTAATGGTTCTAGTAGTTAATTTACATTAATTCCAAATTGATGGGTATCTCTTACTACGTTCGGATGATCGTTATGATGATAGGGTATTATTTAATTAATTACATAATTAATACAGTCAAATTCATCTTAATAATAAATAATGCATAAATTATTGAATGCTATCAAATAAAACTTTTTGCATATTCATTGCATGTATGAGATATCGTGATCCTGAATAGGACATAAGTATGTGTTAGAATTTATTTATTTATATTTATTGTATATTTTTTCAATTATTTAATTTTAAATTAAGAGATAGACTATGATCCATACCTTCATCCACTATTATGTTGTACATTCTTGTGAAATTATATTTATGTAATTCTCCTTCACAAATCCATTGGTTCCCTAAAATTTCATGTCAGTAATAAATATTTGTAATTAATGGAGCATCCTAAGACTCATGGATATAGTTCAAGATGGAACCATAATAATGCTAACTCATTGATACATGTTTGGAAATTTTGAATGATGTAGCTCATGAAAATCAGGAAATAAGAAGTTATTTACTCTAGGCCATATATTGATTTAATAAATGATCATTAAATATTCAATTATTTACATTCATTATAGACATTTTTCATTATTTATATATTTTATGTCTAATTAATTGAAATTAAATTTATTGATGAAATAGTGAAATCACATAAATTAATTATTATGAAATGAAGGAATTTAACTAAAATTGATTCTTTATAAATGTATTATTAGACATGGGTATTTAATTAAACAAACAACCACATAAATATTAAGAATATAGTTAAATGATAAAACAAGATAAAAATTTATTCATAATAAAAAAATCCATCAATTTAATATTATTTAAGACTATTCCTTATGTTGTTGGATTATGAAAAAAATAGAATAGAATTATGTGATTGAACAACCAATTTTGGGACACTTACTTTTATATGGGGAGTTCTTATGAAGGATTCAGGTTGAATAAACCATTTTATATCAATGTGTATACCTTTATTGAATTGGTTTAATAGGGAGGAATGAATTGAGGGAATCCATTCCAGGATTTCTAGATTGGGGAGTCAACTCAACGGATCAAGGATCTTCCTGACCACATTTGGCAAAGACATTCCAACCAAAATACCTGAAAAATTTATTAGCAAAACCTTTTTGGGGTTATGAAATGGGGAATATAGATTCATGGTAAATAATTCTCTATATTCTGGTCATTCCATGTTAAATGATGAGGGCCATACAAATATGATAAAATAGTGGGTGATTTAATATTATAAATTAATTCATTGACTCTCAAAAATTATAATCAAGAAGTGAACTAATAATCTATATCTTTAATTACATAATAAAATGACATGCTCATCATCCATCCATCCAACGGCCCAAAGGCCTTCAAATAATTTTTTATTAGATAGAGCCCCCTTTTGGGGGATGAAAGGGGGAACCCAAAAGACATCATGGACATAGATAAATCACACCCAAAGGAAAAAAGGAGTAAAACCAGACTGAAAACCGGAGCTACCCCTACCCAACATTGAACATCTTGAAGTTTGTCATTGTTGCAATGATAATCAGCTAACAAGTGTCTGATGTCAAAGCATAGGCCTGATCAGATGGCTGACACCACACCCTCTCAAACGACTGAATCCAAAAAGAACTGCAATAATGAACCTACAACTCTGAATCATCCTCTAGATCATGTTCTTATGATCAAGTCCTGCTGCACTAACTTCCCACCTTCAATAACAAACCAAACTCAAGAAAAACATCCACCAATCACAAAGGGATTCCTTCAGACAGAAAAACCATTACCAAATCATCATCATCAAACACATCGAGCAACATAGATTACCAAAAATCACCCTTACAAATTCAACAATACATCCAAAATATAACCTAAATGACCAGGAGAAGCTCAAGAAGACAAAATCGTAAACCATAAGATCTGCACTAGATGCCGGAGCCACTGACACCATCCGTGAAAAATCCCCAACCATCTGAAGAAGCAACATCCGCACACGGGAAGCAGAGAGAGCGAGGAGCAGCAGTGAAGCTCCAGCGATGAAAAATCCACAAAAACATTCTGAACCTGCAAAATCCTAATAGATTCTCCCACTCCCAACCGAACCATATACGATGTCGATCCACACCATAATACAAAGAAAGCAGTGAATTTAATCCTTTGTCGATTCATGCCAACTCCAGTCTAGGAAGAGACAATGATGAGTCTCTCAGGGGGTTGAATCTAGAGCACCGACATCGATGTCGATCCACACCACTGTCACTCCAACCCATAGAAGAGGCACTGAGCCACATCAATTAGCATTAGAGGACGGGAGTAAGTGATTTTCTAAATGGAAAACCTAGCCTCCTGTGAGAGGAAGGTATCCACCGCTCCGAGTCTTTCTGTGCATTCTCATCACCGACAATATCCCAATGACCAATATATGATAATGACAATCTCATTACTAGATGTAACATTAAGGAGTGGTTTATATGCCTTTGGGGTTTTCTACTCCATGAACTAAAATCTTTTGTTCTAGAATCCTAGATCCCTAATTTTCATGCTCCTGAGGTGACTGATAAAGAGTTCCAACTCTACCGAAATAATTTAAACAATGCGATTGATATTCAATTTCTTATGCTTTTATAAATGTCTAGTGAACTCATGACGTCTAATGAAAATATGGATTGTAATATCTTGTTTGTGTAGCTCTATATTCTACACCTGGAGAGAGAGATATATTAATGGTTTGAGAATCCAAAGGCACTCTATCAGAGTATTCATGGAGAGGGTTCTCTAGCTAGATCCTCACACATGAAATATCATTGTGTATATGGAGGACCTATATGTTCTATAGATTAAAATACACAAAGAACTGGTCATCAATCTCATTTTGACATCACTAACTCAATGCTTCACCATATTGTTTTGTGAATTTTAATATTATGAACATTGATATGTCTCTTCCTGATCATTATATCCTCCTCTATATAGATAAAATAATGATCTATGAAAATACAATTGTATTTATAGTGAACTAACAAAATGGGAAACCAAATAGATTTTAGCACAAATCATTATCACACCCATCCATAAATATGGAGATAAAAGTGTAAGCAATGGAACATGATTTTATTTTTTTCACATGTGGCTAGATTGTCCACTGTTAGAAACAATGCACCAAACTAAAGAACCTAGGGGAATATTTAGTAGAATTTTCTATCGAGTAAAATTTATCTATTTATAAAAATTGTTTATTAGATATATATTGTGGTGATCACATATGATTCTAAATATAGTATCCAAGTATATTCTAAAAATTTGACCAAGGGGTGTTGGTCTATGAGCAGGGAATAGATATAAACATACTGTTTTGAATATCCGTGACTACCACCTCTCATTATCGACTAATGTGATGTTGATTTTATATTAATGTTAATATGTTCCTTCAGTTTACATAATAATTTTTTATATATCCAGACTAGATATGAATGTATTCATTTTAAAATTTGGAAATAAATTGTTCTTATTTTATAATATTTGAATTTTTAGGTAAAGGAACATTTACATAATGGTATTTACATATAGTATTACATGAACTAGATAATGAATATTGATAATGATGTTAGTTCAAAAGATTAATTACACACCAAAATTTAGAATCACTGTCTATTCATGTAAATTAAAAATAATTAAAAGAAATACATCTACATGGATATTTAAATTCTTTCGATCTAAAACCACTTGGTGTATGTCACACATGTTTAAAAGAAAAAATAAATAAACCTCTATGTGTTGGGAAAGAAAAAAAGGATAGATAGATTTTTTTAATTAGTTGATACCAATATGTGTAGACCATTTCCTATCTAAGAATGGTTTGGGTACTCATACATCATAAATTTTAATAATGATATCATTAAATAGAAATATATTTACTTAATATGTTATTAGTTGAAATATTTTGATAAATTCAAGGAATATAATAATGAAGCACATAACTAGCCTGGTATGAAGATTAAGAAACCCTGCTTAGACTATGGTGGATAATATATTAATTAAGACTTCATTGATTACTTGTGGGATTTTGGGATCATATCCCTACTCACTCCTCCAAACGCGCCTTATTGGAATGTTTTAGCTAATAGAAGGAACCCCACTTTATTGGAAATGGTTAGATCAATAATGAGTTATATGAGTTCTACATTATCTTTTTGGGTATATTCATTACAAATAAAGGCACACATACTAAAACACATACCAAATAAATTGATAATTTTTATTCCATATGAATTTTTATATTGAAGAAAAATCATTTCATTGAATTTATGTGTATGGGGAAGAAAAGAGTTTGTTATGTCCTCTTCATCTAAAAAATATGCACCCTCAGTAAAAATGTGTACTTTTATAGAATATCCCAACAAAACAAGTGTATATTACTGATATGATACCTCAAAAAAATATTTTATTGTTTCATAATATGAAATATTCCTTGAGAGGGAGAAAATCTACAAAAGAGATAGTGGGAGAGAGACGAAATTCTATGATTTCATGGCTCATGGAACACCAGAGTTGATACAAGATAGAATTTCACAATGCCTCATGGAATAAAAAATTTGACCAGAGCCACAAGTATTATATATGAGCACAATTGATGATAGGGAACCAAAACAGTATGGTTTTTTGGTTATTATGGTCAGTGAATCATTATTTGTTGATAATAATGATCCTATTATCTACAAAAAAGTAGTTAGTGGAACATATATTTCACATGGAAAGAATTCTTTTATTCCAAAATGGATTCTATATACAAAAACCAAATCATGATTTTTATATATCCTAAAGTGGATATATATATCATTTTAACCAATGGGTATTTAAGATAAAAATGGACATGGATGGACACTTCAGTACTTATAGAGCATGGCTAGTTTAAAAATGGATTAAAAAGTATCAATTTAGTAAATATGATGAATCATTTTCATGAGTTTCAATTCTGAAATACATAAAAATTATACTTTCCATTGGGCCTTACTATGACTATGATATTTTCAATTGGATTTAAAAACCTCATTCTTTAACGGGAACCATCAAGAAGATGTATACATGACATATATGAAGGTTTTGTGACTCTAAAAGATTCCAATAATATATACAAGTTGAAAAAAATATAATTTTGGATTAAAGTATGAATCTAGTTCTTGGAACATTTATTTTGATGAATCCAATATGAAATTTGGTTTTGTGAAGAATTAATATGATTCATGTGTTTATAAATTGTTTAGTGAGAGTGTAGTTATTTTCTAAAAAGTATGTGTTGATGACATAATACTTACTAGAAATGAAATACCAATCACTAATTCTATTAATGTATGGTTGAATAAATTATTTTCCATGAAAGATATGGGTTGGGTAGCATATATTTTTATGGTCAAGATCCATCATGATTGATTATATAGGTTGATCCACCTAATTTAGAGTACATAAATTGGCAAGATACAAAAGAGATTATCTACTGAATAATTTAATTGGGAGTTAGGTTGATATTATGATGATACAGGTGACCACAATTGGATAGAAGTTATAGATATCCTTATGTATCTTAGGAATACTAGGGATATTTTTTTGGTTTATAGAGGAGATAAGGAAGAAGCCATAATAGGATATGTAGATGCTATTTTAGAAATTGGTCAAAATGACATGATGTCACAAACATGATACATCTTCACATTGAATGTTTTTTTGGGAGTTGTAAGTGATCAATGATGGCTATGGTCACATATTCTAGAGCATAGATAGAGTATATTATGTCTTTGGAGGTAGATAAATATGATGTTTGGATGAATAATTTCAACCAACAACATTATTCGGTACCTAGAAGTAAATATATTGTCACACTCTATTGTGATAATACTATAGTAAAAGCTCTTGAAAAAGAGCCACGGTCACATGATTAGATGAAGAATGTACTTTGGAAGTATCATCTATTAAAAAATTTCTCTCAATGTGGAGAGGATTCAATGAGCAATGTTTCCATGGATGAAAATGTGGCAAACCCCTTGACTAAATCCTTGACTGAGTAGACACATGATTACCCTTTGAGGTCTTGTAGTCTGAAAGTGGTAGGCAATTGGGTCTAGTCTACTTCGGAGTTTGTTAGAGTATGGGTCCATGAAAAAACAATTTTTACCCTGATTACATTAATATTTGATGTATTAAATATTAAATTATAAATCTTATTACAAATTGTTCATTGTTCATCATGAATTTATTGTAATAATGCCCAAGAGTATTGTTTTCATTGATAAGGTCATAGTATATCTCTACTATGATGAGAACCTTGAACAACTAAGAAAATATTGTTAATAGAGTTTTACGGATGGATAACATAATATGATGGGACACATATTATATAGACCATCATGTGAAATTACATATAATAAAATGAGAATAAAACTCATGAATTTCTCACTTGGTAATCTCCAAGATAATAGGTTATGATAATAGACCTTCTAGTAGGAATAACACTTGTTTTGATTTCAACAGATATTATTAAAAGCATTTTTAGTGGTCATTAGACACTAATATTATCATTACTGCTTGTTATGAAATGTGAAATTATATTTTTTTTATAAAAATAGTCACACCATATGTTGGTGGGATGTACGGTATGTTGGGGGAATCATGAATGAAATGTTAATAATGGACAAGTCAATGAAGGATTTGTACCCTCGATATTTATAAATGCTGATATCTCGGTCGATTGATTGAAATAGAACCACATAAATAAAATTCCATCGACATGGTGGAAGGATTGGTTTACATCGAATAGTCATATAATTAACTATTGAGCATATAGGTTGATGAGACCATTATGAAACCTATTTGATGAGATACTATGATAATGTGATTATATTACACAATGACCTTTTGATTTGGTTTTCAACATTTCAACTATAAGTTATTTCTATTGGGTTTTATGTCCCATTACAAGACAGTAATCTTGAAATTTAAGAAAACCCACCAAATTCCAATGAGAAAGAGTCCTAAAGGGTCATAAATTAAGTGTTTTTTTAATTAAATTACACCATAATTTAGTAAACAGAATATATATAATTCTCAAGATTGAGAAACAGTTTTATTCATGTTTTATTTGTTTCTCAAATTAAATAAATATTTACTCACCAAATTGTTTATAAAATATATATATTATTTTTATTCAATATTTAGTAAATATTAATTTAATTTTTTGTGAATAAAATATTTATTGAAGAGAATAAAAAATTTATTCAGGTTTTCAATAAACAGATGTGATGTTTTAATAGACCAAGACAATATCTAGTGATAAAATGATTATATACCAGATGATAAATGATTTTTATCTATGTTATGAAAGTTATATCACAAAATAATAATAATATTACTGTTATTATTGTGTGTCATGGGATTTAATTAATGGTTAAAATTATATTTAATTTCTTTTATGAAAATAATTTTTCTAACCGAAATCCAAGATCTATAAATAGATGACTGTATATATTGTAGAAATCATTCAAAATCAACTCCATGTTTGGGATTAAAGAATTATTGTTCATAAATAATTATCTCATGACTCCTCCTATCTCCTAATCAAGAATGATAAATACATCATAGAATTTCTTCACAACCGTATAACTATTGATCAATATTGAACAACATAAGATATTTGATTTGTTGTGCTAGTAACCAGAGAATCAGGGGGATTTCACATAGTCCATTGGAGCATGTGTCGATCACCGTAGGAGGGATTCTACCATTGTATCTTCACTAGAGCAAAGAAGGAAATATAGAAGGGCCATTTAGCTCAATCAAAAAGCATTATGTAAGAATGTTCCTACGACCTGGTATATACTTTTCAAATATTAAATAAATTGTCAACTAATTTGATACTCAACATCCTTTCTCTTGAGTTTTCACAACTATTATTAAAAGTAATGTAAATATATTTCCCACCACTATAATGCTTTCACTACACTGCAAATTGACATATGATACATTTACATCATCTTATCACCTTTTCATTTATAATATTTTATTGTTTTTGTTGATTTATGTGTTAATTGTATTGTTTTCTCATTCATCTTTTGACATGAAAGTTATAGGTTTATTAATTATTAAATAGGTACATTATCTTCAGAATAATAATAACAACCTAAATTTCGTATTTATAGATCAATTATACTATTAATACAATTGATGCGGTATTTTTTTAATTAATTATGTTACAATCATGGATATGGAAGGTCATATGTACGTATTAGTGACATTTCAATTTTTTAATTATCATTATGGAAATGTGTTAAGTAATATTATATCCTTAAATACTGATTATAATATTATATATATTACATATTTTTTAAAAACAAACTTATATATATCATCTATGTGGTGTGGTGATTAAAAGATATAATATTTTGTGAGGGTGGTAGTCCACAATTACATGAGCGATGTTTTTATTTTTCAGTGAATTAAATAAAATGATAAATATTTAATTATTATCATAATTTATTCATTTATATCACATATATTAACTAAATTTTTTTTTATTGCCTTCTATGTAATGTCTTAGTGAAAAACAAGTCACGTTATTTTGCGAGGTAGTAGTATATCATACACACGCTCAATGTTATCATTTCCCAAAAAAAGGAATGTAAAATTTTATATAGTATATAAAGTCGCATAATGTATAATTATGTAATATATAACATATATATACATTATATCTATCATTATAATTGATTGGGATTGGTGGTAATGGAAAAAATGGCATATGTTCACTAGGTGGTAGTTCTCCATGCAAACAAATGATGATTTCATAAACCATTTCATGGAAGTGAAGATATTTGATGGTAATTACATTAATTTATAAAAAAACTCAATATATGGATGATACTGATTACATTATATCATCATGGATTATATATAATTTGTGAATGGATAAAAAGAGATAAATTAATTACACTCATTGAAGAACATTATGTCCCCTAAGTAAATTAATCAATTATATTTTTAGCTTAACCCCTAGTAAATCCCTTTTACCTTAACCATGATGAATCATGTTTTTAATGTTTTTACTATTAATTATAGTAAAAAATATTTCTATACATATTAGATTATATATATTATTATGATTCAAAATATTTAATCCATTTTTCATATTTTATTAATATAAGATGATAATATTTTTTAAAATTAATTACAATGACCAAATGAGAATGAGTGTTTAAAAAATGTTCACATTTTTTCGATTTTTTTATATCCAAATTCATTATGAAAATGATTAAAATTGCATAAATTGGATTAATATATTAAAATTTAACAAATTTTAAATTAAAACCAAATCTAAAATAATTTATCTTTATTAATTATGTAACGAAAAAATTCAAATTAAATTATGATTTTCTCATTATTCATAAAAAGATGAATTATTTCAATAAAATACAAGAAATTGATCCCAATATTTTTAAATATAATGATTTTAAAAATTAAATTCATTTTATCAAATAAATTTCCTAAAAGTGGAAAAAAATTAATTTCAAATTATGTGTAGAACGAGCGACTAAACAGTCTAACAGAAAAATATGATTTTCTAGAAAACATATAGTTTTCATTTGATAATTATTATTATACTTATAATAAATAGATTATCAATGTATTAATAATTGAAATATTAATTTTCATAACCAAAAATTTCATGGTTAGGATATAATTTTATACTAAGATACATTTTTTGACTAAGGGTTCCGTGTTCTGGAATCTATCAAATATGATTAACTATAGGGAATTTTATTTCATTTCTTGATAAAGATCGATGTTCCATATCACATATAAAATTAGAAATAATGTTTTCCTTTTAAAATATTTGGGTGTTACGTTTTCCTCTAATTAAATAAATTGTTTCAACAAAAATTTATCTTGATCTTGGTAATAATGTGTTTGTGATTTGGAAGTACCATTGATGAAAAATCCACATCGTAATAGAGTTAATAAAATATCCTCTTAATAAGAGGGAAAGGGAAGTATTATGGTCATAAGGAATAATACATAACTAGGTTTTATGTAGGAGAAAATTGATGGCAATTCAAGATATTGACACGAATGAAATGTGTAAATAGATATAGATACTGATAGAGGTCATTAATCATAATAATGTTAATGATCAATGGAATGTTAATAAGATAAAAACCATAAATTTATAGAATAATTTATTTTCCTTGTTAGAAAATGATACTATGTCCTCATATGTTATGAAGGTTTTTTTAGTCTAGTTATCATCGAAAGATTTGATTATTACCATAAAAACATTTCCTTTATTACAGAATGGATTGCATGTAATATGAAGTTCCGATTACACTACTATGTTTCATTTATAAATTATTTAATGAACAAGATTAGATAATATCATTTTTAAAAATAATGTATAATCACAAAATTAGTGAAATTATTATCATAAAATAAATTATTTATGCATATATAATACTATAATAATAAAAATCATGTAATTGTGGATATAAATATTTTTAAATAGTTCACAATGGTTAATAAAGAGAAGCTGAATTATCCTATGTATATTAGACAGGATTGTCAAACCATCCATGTAATAAGGCATATTTTCACACACTAGGTGGTGGTTTGGTCACACACAGAGTGCCCTTATCAGAATTATTAATCCTTGGTATATATATTCCATAACCTCTTCCACATGTATTATCCATAAATAGATATATTTCTAGGAAGAACAACGTAATATGTTCCTTAGAGAATCTTTGGAATGTTATTCTATACATATCGTCATTGTCTATCATAGGGTTATGATCCCTATTCTATATTTTCCAAAATCAAGTACCAATGGTTTTTTCTAAAATTCCAATAAAAAAACTATTGTTCTCTGATCATAATAGAAAATAAGAAATTTGTACATTATTACATTGGAATAACATACATGTAATCACATCCTGAAGGACTGAATTATTTAGTTAACTTAGTAAACAAGATACATACTTGAGTCATGCATTATATTTCAAAAAACAAATTATAATATAATTTTTTTCTAAGATATTTTCATTCCCTATAGAAAATGCATTCATATCAATCCTAGTCCATTTCCTGGAATCTTGAAGAATTGAAAAAAATAAGGGAGAAATTCAATGAATAGTATGGTTTATGTACGACAAAATCAATCCTAAGTCAATAAAAATAATTTTCATTGAATGGTAAATAATTGAACCTACATTCCATTTAAATAACATGAATATCATAATAAGATATGGAATAATCAATATGGATATGTAAATAACTAAAAACATAACTCATTTATTCAATATCAGGTGTATCATAAATGGATACGTGGAAAATTAAAATAGAAAGGTAAATAATGGAGTTCACATTCAATTAAATAAAAATTTTGATTATTAAATTCACCGAGAGATAATATAATTGTTAAAATATCATTGATATTAGAAGAAACTATATTCTCAATGAATTAAATTCTAAATTATTGTATATTTTGATCTTAGGATTCATTATGCCACTATTGTGAATACCTTTAACTAGATGCTTTAAATCTATAGGTTGAAACCCATTTAATTATTGTTTACAGATTTTTCCCATGAGAATAATGGATATATAGGGGGGGCATATAATTATAGGCCCTCCCTCCATAGCATGTAAAAAACATTCCTCATATATTGAATAATCGAAAAAATTCTAGAATAATGTGAATTCATATAACATATATGTATAAATTATAGAATTAATATATATCAATATTTCCACAAATAGAAAAATGAAATTCTATATAGGAGACCACACCTAGAAATTATATATGTTTTTATAAATAAAAATATCTATGACAAATAATAAGTATATTTACGAGAAATTTAATGTCCACTGATCATAGGAAAGTGAATCATTATTGGTTATGTTAATTGAAAAAAATAAATCAAATCAGTGAATCATAATACATTTTTTGTCAAAATGATAGTAAATAATATATATAATTAATAATATGTAATAAATTCAACATATCACTAATGAAGTATAATAAATATAAAGGGTTGAAAATTGTTGACGAATAGAAATACCATAAAATATCTTTAAAACAATCTTGTGGAAAATATCCATTTCTCTTCGAAAATAATTTTTTAATACAAATGTTTTGCACAAAAATTTTAAAATACCATTCATTGAAAACAATAATTTAAAATTATAAATGATATTTTCAATAATTGGGTGGTTTGGATCATAGGAAATTCTGTACATACTAAGTACCTTAAAATAAAGATTTCATTATCATTTTCGGTAAAAAAAAACGGACATGGTTTAGAAATCCAAATGAAAATTTCCTTCAAAACATATTTTAAAAAGTCAAACTGGGTAAAAGTGAAATTAAATAATCATTTTTAAATTGTAATAAATTTGAAATCATTTTTTGGGAAGATACATATTTCTAACTGAATAGAGAAATGATGCTATATTTTCTTGAAACATTTAATAGTTAATTTTACATATTAAAAAGTAAAATAAATAGTGTCATTATAGGAAAATATTAATAATAATCAATATACAAGGAAATGAAATTAGTTAACTGTGAAATGCAAAAATATTTTTCTTCAAATGAAATTCATGAGTAAATAATATCAATTAAAATGATATTGTAAAATAAACCCTTACAATGCTCATAATGTTGATGTGGGAATTAATCAATGAATTGATTATCTGTACCAGATGTGACTACACATAGAAAAAGTTTAAATACAATATAATATAATAAAAAATGATAAGACACATAATCTTAAAATATCAAACATAAAGAAGAAGTAATATAAGCCACTCTAAAAAATGAGTTTGGAGATTATTTAACACTTTTTAACTTTTAATTAAAATCCCCTTCGATAAATTATTTCAAATTGTAACATTAAACAACATGAATTATTATTAAATCATGATAATATATGTTATAGTGGTAGTATATAAATAATATAATGTAAATAATGTTTATCACCTTACAATATACCTGGATAAAAGGAAATTGATATGAAGTCCCTTGCCTCATGTTTCTTTTTGGTGAAACAGTATATAACCTCATGTATAGTGGTTTTAAACATTTTATTAACTTTTAAATAATACATATTAACATTTCTAATATTATACATGATCATTCTATAACATCATATCACTTGTTCATTAATAATCATTCATTATTTTCATTTTGTCGGATATTAATTACCTTGTTTTCTAATTCATGTTTTTTATGCTAGTTTGAGTTTCTTTTGAATATTAAAAAGTTATATCATCTAAAAAATAATTATAATATAATATTCATATTTATACATAACTTATACTTTATGACAAATAATGAATGATGGTTTTGAAAAAAAATTTATGTTACGCTGAGGGAGATGGTAGGTCGTATGTGAAAATGAGTATCATTTCTGTTTTCCAAAGATCAATATTGAAAAGCGGAAAAAATATTATATGTGATGCTATTGATAAAAAAATCTTATATAAAATATTTTTTCTTTTAAATATACTAATATATATCAACCATGTGGTATGTTGATGAACAGATAGTCACACTGATTTGTGAATGCGGTAGTGTCTATGTACCTGAGTGATAGTGTAACAAAGAAAACGATATTTAATCATTTCATACTTATATATATACGGACAAAATCATAATTGTGAAATTTTTAGTAGTAATATTTATTATCTTTATCCTTATTACCTTCCATGAAAATTCTTAGTGAAAAAATGAATCACTACGCTTTGTGTGGAAGTAGTTCTTCATAAACACGAGCGACATTATCTTGTCCCAAGTGGAATGGAGAGTAAGAAAATGTATATATGATATAATGACTCCATAGCTATAATTATGTTATAAATATCATATATATAATTAAAATTCATCATCATACTCAACCTTAATAGGTGGTCATAGAAATGTGAATGACATCTATTCGTGAGGCGATAGTCTGTTCTACAAATGAATAATGATTTTGTAACCCATTTTATTGATGTAAAGATGTTTTTAGGTTATAAACATTTCAAACATTCATCTAATTTTATGAAATATATTGATTAAATTATATATTCAAGAATTAATAATAATTAAATGATGTGTAGGAATTAAAAAATAATATCACTCATTGAATAACATTACATATTCTTCAGGTAACAATCAAAGGAATGATCCAATATCCATCCTTGGATGGATTTATACACAAATAAAGGATTCTAGTATGATAGGAGGGAGTTATAATGTCATTTTGGGAGGTCTTATCAAAATGAAAACAATCATTAGGATATTTAGAATGGAGGTGAGGTTTACCTTTTATAAATAAGGTCAGTGGTATGAATGTAATTTTTGAAAATAAAAATGTGTACCGTCGTTTTTCACAAGATAAAAGGGTCCAAAATAGAGTATTATTAATAATTACACATTGTGAGTTCAAAATATTTCAATATGACAAATTATATATAAGTTTTTATGTCATTTTAAGCATTATATGTTTAGTTTAACCTCTCAATATAACTATGTTTACCTTAACCAGAGTAATAATTTTTTTTATTATGCATTTTAGTGAAAATTTATTTTGAACATATAAAATAATAAATAATTAGATGCTTCAAAATATAGAATCAATTCTTCCAAATGTAATTCAATGATGTGGGAAATTTTAATTTAAAATAAATCATACAAAGCTAATAGTAAAGTGAGTTTTTAAATAGAAATGTTCTATATTTTCCATGATTCATCTAAATATGATATATTTCTAAAAAATTACAAAAATTCAGTCTTATATAATATTAATAATAGTATTTCAAAAACTAGGTTAATTTTATCAAATAAATTACGTAATTTTTTAAAAAAATATTAAATTATGTTCACAATGAGAGACTAAAGAATCTTCTTGAAAAAAACATTTTTCATAAAACAGTTCATTTTCGCATATGTGATTATTATTTATTTCTAGTTAATATATTACCATTATTCTAATAAGTTAGTAATTTCTATTCATACTCAAAAACATAATGATAATTTTTTAATGGTATAATATGTTATGGTTCATTTAGAATCACAGTGGAATGTTCCATAAAATATGAAATAGAATTAATTTAATGAAATATATTTCATGAGTTGATTTATATAAATATTATATTTCATATAAAATATCATAAAATTTTATTATATTAAATTCTAGGTACATTAAAATCATAAAAAATTATGGGGGTCTATAAATTGTTTTATAACTATAAGTATATGAAATTTTACAATCATGATGTTGGTGGATCATATGTATCTATGGTTATTATCATGAAGTTTAATCTTACTGATCTTAAGTTGATGATATCACAAGGATTGGCCTACAAAAAGGAATAACTCATGATTCATGTGTGATTTCTTATATATGATCACGTGTATTAGTATATTGACCTAATCTCACCATCATTTTATAACATTTTATGAAACATTTTGATGAGACATGAAAGATGTGTATTTTATATTATAGTGAGAAAACATGCATCAGTTGTTTCATTGGTGGTATGAATTTTTTTCAATAATCAATAATGGTTGTTACTTCTAGTTATAGGAAGAGATTACTTCGTCTTGCATGACTTTGTTGGGAATACATTAATAAAATCTATATTTATGGATGAAAAAGGCATGTACATCCAAAAGGTCATATAAATAATTAGTAAATAAAATAATGATGGAAACACAAGTTATATATCCTTCATTATGAGATATTCTATAATAAAGAGATTATATTACATGGAATGGTCTATATGAGAGGATATCATTTCAGTGAATATAAATTTTTTCATTAAGGGTCTTGATTGGTTTCTATACTCCAGTAATTTTCTATGAATAATACTCAATATTATTGATATTTGGTCCTTGATGGTTACTAATTTAGCCTCTTCAAAAGTATATCATATTCTAATTAATAATATTTTACAACATAGTGGGCCCCATCAGGGGGTCTGGAAGATTTATAATTTTGAATTATCACTATGAATCACATAATTTTATATTAATAAATTATGGAATATTTGGTATTAAATTTATTTATAAATTGAATTAGTAAGCACTCTAGTGAATTCAAGGAAAAAAAATTTCTAGATGTATAATATTATACTATTGAAGGTTAAATTAATATTTTCTTGAATTAAGGTTTGGGTTAATGAATAATACTCCATCCCATAATAATTTTATTATACTATAGATAAGTGGTGAAAATAAAAAAAATTATTACATCATTAATATTTTATTAGTTATCATAGATATCTAATTTAGTAGGTACCATATATTCGGGTACAATATAGATATTATCAGTTTTCAATCCTTGATATTTATTGTTGAATATGCACAAATTTAGAATATTACTAATCCAAATGAATTTTATTGGTTATATCACATATCTCCCACAACCTAGTGCGTGATCGAGTAATTCCAAACTGTTGATCCATGTTTTCCATCATTGATTGAACAAAAGTAGTTGTGGGGATTATCATGGGATTGAAAGGTAAATACATAATCCTTGATAGTAGCACAATCTGAAAATTTTTCCTTTGATAGATTATTGATGTTCATTGGTATGATATATATGGATCTTTTTTCAATTACTTTAATAATTTATCATCAGTGAAAAATGGAATACAGAAATATCTTATATTTAAATAAGGTAAAAAAATGATATATTATTTTTGCTTAAAAATTTTAATGTGGGATCCTTCAATTTTTACTAGGATTTCCAAAATTATAGATGATGTTTAAACATTTAAAAAATGTTAGAAATTTTGAAATGATTATTTATATACTTTTACTCATCTCCAAGGAGGAAACAATCGATATTAGGGAAAAAGTAAGATCATTTAATTTGAATTTAAATTAAATTTTAAATGAAATAAAATTTTGGGAGTCTCATTTGTACCCATGAATCTAATATCTCTTCGAGTGATTACATAATACCATGTTAAAATCGTTCAATGTTAAAAATAAGATCAAAAATACTTTCTATGATCTTTTATTTAAAATAGAAAATATGTTTTTGGTGATTTTTTCTAGTGACTGGTCACTCACAGACTTTTTGGAATCCTTTGGATGATGAAACAGTACCCTGTGTGGGGTGAAAAAGATTTCATATTTTTGTTAAAATTGAAAAAAGCGTTAATCATATCATTTATAAATTAAAATATTGAAATTATTGCGTGGGATACACTATCGCTGTAATTATAGAATAACCTCTAAAAACTAATTTGGGGTCCACTTTGATTTATTTCCCTCAAACTAAAATCAATAATAGTAAAAAATAAAAGAAAATAAAATTCTACTCAGTTGGGGGGGGGGCTTTAGTCACACTATGTGGGAAGAAGACCTCCTCAATGTGGTGTGACAGACATGGAAATACAAGTAAAAATTGGTGAGATATTTTTTTTAAAAATATTATTATAATTATTTATCATTTTTATTGGTGGGAATTCCCTCCCAATTTACCACTATCACCGCATGCAGTCGTGCGAGGAACCATTTCCCATGGGACCAAATGGCATGTCGGGTCGTCACTAGCCTCCAATCCCATTCTGGGCCATGAAATTGACGAAAACTCATTTTATGGTTTCTAGGATACACTATATCTTTTAATTTTTAAAAACATTATAAATATAGAAAAAAAATTCGAATATTATATAATTTTTTGTAGAAACAAGAAATTTATTAATTTTTAATGACAAATAAAATTAGTTTATTTTAATTGACCTAAAATGTCTTGAAGTATATTTTATTTCAAATAGGATGTTATATATCACAGTTATCACCTAATGACTCATATTGAGCATTAATGGACAATGCATGCTGGATATTTAATTAAAATATTTTATTTTTAAAATTTCATTTGAAACTTGTTATAATTATTTGGTTTTGGACATTCTATATATCACATCTCCCCACATTATATGTTTAAGAATTTTGTGCCCAATCATGCTTCCCTTCATGTATAGATTACATTCACAATACCTTCTCAACTATTCAAGAGTAATTATAAATAAATATAACAATGATTGAAGATTCAAATCACACTAATGCAAGATGGTATCTCATATAAGATGAAAATGAATGGGACGATTTGAGTGTTACAACTCATATTTTAGGTGACTTGGCTAGTTACCCGTAGGCTCTTGGATGGTACATTTTAAAATCAATGAATCAATAAATAGTATATTCATAGGGTATATTTTTTTTATTTATTTAATTTTAATGATTCATTATAATTTTATGAATATTCATGTTCACATGGTCGCATAGAATAATAAATAAGAATGCATTGTTTACAAATAGGTAAATAATTGATGAATTTTTACAATAAAATGCATTGTGAAGTGGTGAGAACTATCATATAGTACATTCATATTATATAGAAAATAATTTCATTATTAAAGAAATAATGATATCCCAAAAAGATATATATTAATTCCCAATTGATTCTGTCTCTTAAATTTATATAAGACTATGTGTACTAGTTTTTTATTATCACAAGTTGAGGGTACCCCATACTATTGGGGAGTTCATATAAGACCTATGGTTTAACAAAATGTTGTCGTAAGTATATAAATTCACATAGAATGATTGTTACAACTTTATAAGAATATTATTTAGTAAATCACGGTTATGATTCCCAAAATCATGGAGTTTAAACAAGAGTTCATGTATTTGTGAGTCAATGCAGTTGGACTTCCAAAACAAGACCTTGAAACTCTTCAGGTAGTGGAATATTCATATCTTGGAATATAAATATTGGTTTGAAGGATTATTTGATTATAATTATAAATCAAATACATATTTTGAATCCATTAGTTGAGGGTTATTAAAGTTTACTAAAAATATGAGACACAATTAAAGATTAAATAATCACTAATATCAATTGGTAATGAAGGTAATGTACCAATATGCTTAGTTTATTTGTTATAGATAAAATGGGAAAACAAAAATTAGTTCAATATCACTATGATAAATATTATATAAATGGAATTAAATAATTATAATTAATAACCAGGTGTTTTACATGGTCTTGAGTATAGAACTACATGACGGGAGGAAAATATATGTGTAATAATATGAACATCGTTCCAAGCCCCCTATGGGAGAAAGCATGGAAGATAAATAGATGTTCTAAAATAATTTTGATGTTGTAGTTGATGTATAGTGGATCATGATACCATCTATGTATAATAAATTAGAAAAAATGAATAGGAATGATTCTTATTAAATGTTGCCTCATCTCTGGGGAGTTATTAGGAGATAGTTCGAGAAGAAAAATATGAGATATATAGTAAAAAATATAGGTACACGATAGTTTAAGGGAATCCAATAGGTCCTAATGTATTCAATATTATGGGGTTCTTTGAGAGAATCATTTCATCTTGGTTTAAGTTGAATCAGGAACAAGTGACTGATTTCATTACTTCCACTTAACTAAATATATTTATTCAAGAAATTGTTTATTATCACTTCAAAAACATGATAAATTCACCCCTAGTTCAACTATAATTATTTCACCAAAATGAAAAGGCTATGAAGAATACCGACTATCCAGTCCTTATGGTGAATAAAAAGAGTATGTTCAAGGATAAGGTATCATATTCTAAACATATTCCAATGACATAGACCCATTTAACCTATAAGATTCCAATGATTTATAGGGAGATAAATTAGAAATCAATTGTATTACTTGATTATAGATTGAAATGAAATTGCATGATGTATTGTAATAACCTATAAAATATTCTTGGGGATAATTTTTCTTTTAGATATAATTTTTCATGAATGTAATTGATCTATTTTAAAAATTTATGTCTTAGATACAATATGTTGATAATATATTTAATTAAAATACAAGAATAAAGTATATAATAGAATATTTTTAAGGGATATATTAATCTCTATAGATAAAAACAAGTAAGAATGATATTGTGTGTTGTAGGAGATGACTATCTCACAATTCATAGTAGTTTATTTCTTGTATTATATATTTTTTATTATGTATCTTTAATTACCCGAAACATAATATCGGTTACGTTATTAGATTTTTTTATGTCATGTTTGTAAATAATGTTTATATATTTTATAGGGATAACATATATATTGGTAATCTACCTCATAGTACTACATTTTATATACATAAACCTGAATATCCTATATTAGAAATAGGTGACAAATCAAGTGATAATGAATCATATACTATCCACTAATGGTACTTCAGGAATGGTCGTTTAAATTAAAATAATTAAATAAAACTACATAAATCATATTATTTAGACTCTATCGAGATAAAAATCTTAAATGAATGTTAGAATTTTATAAGAAGTAAAATGGACAAATCACATTTTACTGTGAAAGGGGAAGTAACCATAAAACAAATAAATGTGAATCTTTCAAAATTTATGTGCACAATTTCCATTATTAGAAAGGGGTAGGTTTTTTCATATCATGAATTTTACGTATGAATTTAGTTGTTATGGTTATATATACATAGTGAGGTTTAAATTAGGATCCAATCATATGATTAATGAATGCTAAAATTAAGTAAAGGATCATCTGGGGAAAAATATTAAGGAACTCTTCAAAGAATAAGGTGGATAGTGTCTCAACTAATATTTCCTAAATAAATTTTAGGGTGTGTGGTATTATCCTGAATCACTCCTTGTTACAAAATAATGTGTAATTGTGTAAGTGAATGGGTGAATCATACCTTTCATGTCATAATATGATCAATGATGATTCTTGAATCTCTATCATTATCTTATTGGGGATATGCACTACAGACAAGCACATATACAGTCAATTGATTATCAACTATATGAAATGATATAATTAATTACGATATATGATATATAGATAAACCCACTATGAAATAATTTTTTATGAGGATGTGATGTTTTTTCAATAAAATACGAAATTACGTGAATGTATCCCATAGAGAAAAGTGCCTATTTAGAAGTAATACTAATAAAAATAAAGTAAATTACCTATATAACCATTTTATATAAATGATAATGTGGAATAAAATTCAGTATTTCTAGACTGGGGACACATTTTTTTGAAACTATTTGGAGAAATATTTATTTCAATGATATTGATGCTTGAGATAAACATGATTTTGTACAAACCTAATACCCATTGAAGAGTATGGGTGATGAGGATGGTCCCAAAAAATGAGTAATTTATAGATTTATTATAGAGGATATATAATTAGTGAGGTATTGTTTTCAGGTCATAGAGTCATGTGAGATATTAGTCAAAAACAATAGTGGAAAAAGATATTCCCATATTGTTTTTTGACATTTCAATATATATTTTTGACAAATGTTTTTCGTTGGAGACTTTATAGATTATTTTTTTGATAATAGATTTAATAAAATAGATATAAAAACATTAAGAAAGTTGAATTTAATACATGGTTATAGGAAAATTGTTTATAAAACGAATTTGAAATAGAATACCATGTATGTTCTATTATAAATCAGATAAGGAAAATAACACATGGAAATTTCAAATAATATTTTTTTTGGTAAAACATAAATTGAATGTCATATTATTTATAACCTAAAAAAATTATGATATAGATTTCAAGATTTTTTAACATATATGAAATTAGAAAATCTACATGGAAATTTATTTAATATATTTAGAGTATATTTTTACTAAAAACTATTCTTGAAATTTGCATAATATTTTTTGCATGACTTTTTTTAGAATACCACTTGTCGAAAGATAATAATATTTTTAAAAAATATATAAAGTTATTTACAATCCAAAAAAATATCTAAAACAAATAATAAATAACAAAATATTCAATAGACAACATATACAATAGTGAAAATCATGTAAAAATAAATATTATTGAACAAATAAAATTAAAATATATATATATATGATAATTTTTAAAACAATAATAATACATCACAAAACTCATAATTTATAAAATAATTAATCTTGGTTTTACATGAATCTTTTATTAGAGATAATCATGTCAATACATCTTTCCAATGAATATGGGATAATAGTACATAGGTTGAAAAAATCCAAAATCAGTCAAGAAAAATAATGATATGGTACACATGAAATAAAAAATAATAAAAGTGGTAAAATTTTTAATATACAAGAAATTATTAAATCTATTACCGAATAAAAATTTAGATGATATAATATAGAACACAAAGTTGTTATGAATTGTTAGAGAAGTTATTCATCAAACCACGTGACATGCTCTATAATTGTTCATTAAGTTAAAATCAATTTGAAAAGAACAATTTTCATAATTTTGATCCTAAATGATTCTGATAAATTTTAAACACTATAATTTACCTACTTAGGTTGATGTTAAGATTTTGAAAAGTATATTATTAATGACTTACACTCATTTTATGTCTTATATAATTCGGAAACATTAAAAATACAATGGATATTCAATAAATGAATATTCCACTTTCATAATTCACAAGATAAATCATTTAAATTCAATCACAATATACTTATTTGTTTATACCACAAATGGTTTGGAATTAAATTAATTGTATGGAATCAATATGTGACTCAAAATAATTGATATAAAAAATACATAAAACAACTTAAAATAATAAATGTAATTCTTATTCAATAAACTGATTGTGTCCTAATTGGAAATTATAAAAAACAAAAAAATCAAATTTAAATAGTTTAAAACTTAATCATATTAACATGATATTTTTTATTTAATATTCACATGAATAAGGAACATCATTATATCAAATAAATGAATAATCAATATGAAGCTTATAAAAATTCTAGAAATCTTAATCCACTATTGAAATTAAAATACAAAAATAAGACTACACAACCATTAAATCAATCTAAATTTCAAAAATATTCAAACTCGTTAAAAATTAATTTAAAATTATCAATAGAAAAGTGTAATATATATTAAATTTTTATGAATAAATTATAATATTATATTTAAATTAAGAATCACCTTACATATTCAAAATGAGATTTATTTAGAACTACTTATATGTTTAGAAAAAACATAATAAGAAACTATAAAATTAATTTTACATTATAATACATTAAAGGTTTTATAATATAAAATAGAGAAATAAAAACACCCTTGGTATTGATAAATTATTTTCATTACATTGTATAAATCTCTTCAATATATATATTATTATGAAAATTCAACATATATGAGAGAAACCTAAATTTAACCCAACCAAATATGATATTATCATTAAAAACATGCATTATTTATCTTTATATATTCATTATAAACTCAAAAAAAAACTTATTTAAAAAGGTTAATAATATTTTAAAACAAATACTAATTTTTCAAAAAAAATAATTCAATCATATTAAAGAACTATTATAACAAAAGAATCCTTTTTACTACAATTTATTTTAAAATAAATTTATAAAAACAAGTCTAAAAACTAAAAATAAAAATTTAATATATATAATTCAATAAAACGACATGATATTTACAAAAAAATCATCCATTAAAATGGGTTCAACAATGAAATAATGAATAATCTATTGATATATAACCAAACCAATATATCTAAAACAAAAAAAATTATTATCTGAAACATATTTCATAAATTATTATTAAATCATGTATATTAGGATACTATAATCTCTATATTTTTTAAATTTAATTTTCAAACATAATACCAAATAATATTTTTAGTATCTCATATAGAAATTCATAAATTTTAGGAATAAAAAATTAATATAATTTCATAGTTTTTCCATTAAAAATATTAAACAAAAAAGCTATTAATCAACACATATTTTCCAAAGACTCTATTTTTATCAACATGAAAATTTATTACCATTTCGATGATGTCCCATGGAATTTTTAAAAAAATTAATAGACAAAAAAATGAATCTGAACTAACAATAGAATGATTGGTTTACAATTTTATAAATCCTACCAAAAATTTCGGTATTAATACCTAGAAATCAAATATAGTGTGGTAGAATATTATTTATTCATATATAATTATTTATAAAAGGAAAAAAAGAAATAAAATTGATATTTAAAACTTTAAAAAATTTCTATAATTAAAAAATATATTAACATAAAACTAAATCACCTTAGGATTCTGAAAAACATGGATAACATTTACATTGAAACTAAAATAAATGAATTTAAAACATAATATTATTATGGAATGGAATTGACGAATCAGTGAATTTTTATAGGGGATAAGTTACTCTGAGAAAAGAAGTCATGTCATGATGACACAGAAGGCCGAATCTAATATCTAGAATGATGAATTTGTATACCTAAATTGAAAAATTATTAGTTGAAGTAATAATAAGATCCTTAAATAAAATAAACATTACAAGGACACCAATAATTGGAAATATTAATAGTTTTTTAGAATACAATTTTATTTTCTGATTGACATTATGGTTGGAAAAGATTTCATGAAGATGGTTATTTACTTCATTCTTATTCAACTCAACCTTTCTCAAAATATATTATAAAAATAAATATAATATCATTAAGAAATATATATTTTTATATAAAATGATATATTATTAATATAAGTAATATTATCAAATTCCTTGATTATCCCGGTTGTCGTAATCTCAAACATCAATATTTTAAAAAAATCACTTCACCCGTATTTTTTAATGTTGAAACTAAGGCTATGAAACATTAATATGAAAATAAAAACCAACTATTATATTTAGGAAAAACCATATATTATATAATATAAAATATATTTTACAATAATTTCACATAGTTTTTTTATTTAGATATTGTATCAATAATTAATCATTACTAACCCATTCCTGTGACCTGTGTTTTCATAAATCAATTGTCAAAACATGTATAAAATATATTTATTACAAATAAAGAACTTTAATAAATTTATAAGATTACATGTTTAAAAATATTCTAAAATAATTACATATTAATCCTAATATAATAAAATAAATAAAGGAACTACCCTATAAAATCAAATAATGTATACAAAAAATGTTTTGAAAAAAAATTAAATACAATTTTTTTATTAAATTTAATAAAGACGTGTACTTGAAAAATATAAATTCTGTAAAAAAACAGAATATACAACCTTTTAGAAAAAAAGATTTTTTAATTACATATTTTCTACCATAAATTAAATCATTAGAACATAATAATTTAAAATGTAACAAATAATAACAAATAGGGAGAAAATAAGAAGAACGTATAAAACAATATAATAGAAAAAAAAAGATGAAAAAATGATTATATTATTAATAGTTATTAAGAATAAAATTAAATAGACAAAAATTATTATTTAGACGTTAACCAAACTTATAATATATTATGAAAATATAAAATATGAGTAAATTCTTCATTTGTATAATAATCAGTATAATTGAAAATCCAATATAATAATGACTTTTTATAAGATTAAAAATATAATATTTTTATTTAAAACCTATAATAAATAATATAATTACCCATTAAAAATTCAGTCACCATCCTAGTTTAGATTATCTCAAACATGAATCACAAAACAAATAACCACATTCCACCCAACTATTTTGTAGAGAAAACTGCATTTATGAAACATTAAATTGAAAATAAAACCCAAAAAATATATATATAATAAAAAATATATTATAAAATATAAAATTAATTTGATAAGAATTTAATTTAGTATTTTTTTTAATTATGTATCTACAATTAATCAACAATTTTCATGACCTTTTTCGAATACTAGTTATCAAAAATTTGTTTAAAAATATTAATTAAGAATGAATAACTTATTAAAAATTAAACTAATTTGTTTAAAATATTTATGAAATATATATAAATAATTAATAATAAAATTACATACATAAAATAATAAATTATTAAAATCATATACAATAAACAATGTAAAAGCATAAAACAAATTATATAAAAATTAATTTCTTTAAAATTAGTTAAAAGAGACATGATTGATAATTTAATGAACAATCATACCTATAAAATAGTTTGAAATAAGGATGATAATATAGGGTATGATCTTTATTCTTATAAAACATAGAATAATTGATAATATAAAACAAAAATAAATTTTATATTACAAAAAAATAGAATATTTTGATATTTAATATGAAATAACTAATAGGAATAATCTTATCACATTTATTCATTTACCTATCTATGATTATCTCATTCATGAGTTTTAAAACAAAATAACCATAATCCACACTTCTTTTTTTTATGATGACACTATAATTATAAAACATTAAGATTGAATGAGAAACCTATATATATATATATAACAAAAGCAAAATCATATCTAATATAAAATATATTTATCATTAAATTCATTTATTGGATTGGATTTGGCTACATTGTTGAAAATTCATATTTATTAAAAGTTTCCATGACCTTCATTTATATATATATATAACACGTATAAGCAATAAGAATAAGAAATTAAAAAGATATATAAACAAATAACACATACCTCTCTAATAAGTTTCTATATTTTTTTGTGAACACCACATGATAAAGAAAACACCAATATAATTTTCGTTCATTTATATTAAATATTCCGAACATTAAATCACATATATAACATTAAATTTTTTGAATTAATGAAATTAAAATAATTATTCATTCATAATTATATCAGTGTTCTTACACATCAAGGAATCGAAAAAAACATTACCCAATATCTATATTTTATAATCTCTTACAAATATATGAAACTCTTGAATATTTAATAACATATTTAATATCCATTAAAATATATTATGGATATATAATCCCATAAACACACATTATATAATTTTATATATTATGTGTCTGTATATACCTAATTAAATAAGTAATATTACAAGTCACTTAAAATATCCATTATTTAATGATATAAAACATGCAATAAAAATTTACATGCATGGAAAACAACTAAACATAGGAACCCAGAGCTTATTAAAAAACCTGATCCATGATACTATTTTTGAATAATCTTGATGGGTTGTTTCTTACAGATATATCATATGTCATCTGAAAATCATAATTGTTATCTAAGAAAGAATAATCATTAGATAATCATTTTAGACTATCAAAGTTATTTGAAGTATCAGACATTTTTTATTCCTATAATTTTTTTTATTTTGTTATAATTCATTTGATTTTAGGTTCTCCCATATAAATATGTTTTTAGAAAAAATTATAAATAATAATTATTCAAATATAATTAATATTTAAAATTTCAATCATACCAACTATGTTAGATAATAAAGAATCCTTAGAATCCAATGTATAAAATGACTCAAAAAATCTCTAAATTTATTAATATCCTCGATAGAGAATGGTAGTTGACAAGTTAGATCAATAATATCATGTACTCACATTTTTAACTAAACTAACTACAAAGGAAACTGAGGTAATGAATCCGAAAAAATTGTACGAGTTTATACGATACCAGATATACATCGGGATATACATCATGAAACATATAGTATAGTGCTGTGTATGAATCAGAAGGTGGAGCATTTGAGTAACCATGAATTGTAGTTTGGGCTGGGTGGGCATGGTTTCAAATCTATAAAGGTGGTGATTTTCTCGTCCCTTGTTCAAAAATAGACTGCATAATAACTTCCTTAGGTTTATCTGAAAGTTTTATTTTATTTTTTTCTTTTCAGTTAATTCCATTTTTTTTAAATTTTTGTAGATGGAAGACTGAACTATGCCTCTTCTGAGCCATTGGAATATTGAGCTCTTAATGCATCAAACTATTCCAAGATCATTTTTTTCTCACTAAATCAGACCCTCAATGTGTTGATGTATGAGGGTCTACATTATTCAACGGGATCTATTGATGTAATAAATTCATGGAATTATAAAAAAAATTAATTTTTTAGTTTGGTAATGTATAGTACATTTTACAATGGAAATTAATTATCAATCAATAAATTCCTCATCGTGTCAACTAGAGAAAAATTTCTCCCAGGTATGTGCATCTACAAAACAATATTTTATTCATCATTTTCATTAATGTAACTTTTCAACAACAAAATTATTTTTAATTTTGTTAACTCTATCCATCAAAACTTCTATAATGTGAGAAATATTTTTTTAGTTCCTTTGGTTTCCTAAAAATTGTACATCATGTGTAATTAAATAAATTAAAACATAGTCATTTAAATTATTTAATATTCAAAAATGAGATAAAAATATATCAGTTGAGGTATTCTACTATTATTTACTCACATTGAATTTGTTTCACCATTTTTTTATTAACATTGAATAAATATATGAAATGTTAATCCATTGATAGCTATGCATGGAAATATTACTAGAAGATTGCATTGAATTTTTGGAGGTTGAATTATTATAATAATAATAACTAATATGAATTATTATCTCTATATGATAATGTGATAGAAATTGTAAACTCTCAATCACAGATTAACCAACTATAGAGAAAAATTATTTTATAGAAATTGACGACTCCTCCTTTGAAGTCACATCAAATGTGATGCAATTGTATTTAAATATTAATGTTTTCACTCGTTAAATAATTACATTACTAAATATTCAATAATATGAAAAAAAATATACCTTATTAAATGTTATTTTACCTCATTTTCTATCATTCAAATAGGAATAAGTAATTAAATTATGCATACCTTCTAAAAATTTTAAATTTGAATAATTGAAAACATTGATTAATAAAATATTTAAGTTAAAAAATAGTGTGACACATATATATATTTCCAAGAAAATAATTTTTTCTTGATCCATAAAGTTAAAATATACATGTTAAAAAAATAAATATAAAAATTATTTCTAAAATGATAGAAACATTCATAATTTGAAATATCATAGTTATTAAAAAATATTTTAATATGTGTAAACTTGAACAAAACGTAATGAATTACATAATGGGATTCAATATATAAATTTTTAACTGTGACTGTTGAATATAAAATCTAACACTAAAATCACATAAATAATTATATATATGTAATTAAACATATAATACTTAATACAAAATTGAGTATATACACATGTAAATTCAAATAAATAAATAAAATATATATATAAATTCATAATATGTCTTTTAATTTTGTGTTTTCCAATATCCCTTCATCTTGAGGATTTTGTATAATATGTAATTTGTATAAATTTTAATCATTATTATCTTCTAGAACTGACATCAATAAATAATCCATATATAAATCCATAAAATCATCATCTTCCCATCACCCAAATAAATTATTTTTCATTGAAAAAGTACATAACACAGATCTTTTGAAGGTTCAATATAATAAAATATTCTCATTTTCCATGATAAATGGTTTCTATTGAAATTTTTTTTTCAAATCAACCATATTAAATCATTAATCACAATTTTACACCACTATAACTATCATCCCATTTACACAAAAAACATTTTGATAGAAATTTTAGTATATTATATTTCCCATACATCCTGATGGACATCAAAATATATTGTTGATGTAGATTTTTTTTTTGACTTTTCCACTCAAAAATATATTATTAAATAAATTCTCCTAAACCCACTATTTTGAATGGAACACTTTTCATCCATATTTTTTTTATTAAATGTGTACCCCTTTATATCAAAATTAAACTATGTGATGATATTAAGAGACAGTCCCTCTTCAATCTATTTAGTTTTTTGATGCATAAATATCGATGATGAATTTCTATTTTAAACATGAAAAAATGTATTTTTATGCTCAATAATAAATCAGTATTCATTTCCTGTTTGATATCATACCTTTATTCAAGTAGTCTACAATTATATATTTGGTTGAAACTCATCTTTCTAGTTCAAAATGTATAAATTTTTTTGTATCACTTCATCGTGTGCCATGAATCTTACTTTTACACCTTGAATCCCACTACCTTCACTATGTACAATCATATGTGAAGATATATGTGTAAAATATGCTTCACAACATATAAATAATCTATATAGAACTCAATCACTTATTTCGATGCATATTTTGTTTACTATAAAGGACTTAGTTCAAGGATTATTTTTAACATATCTTATCAAATCTAGAATATAAATTTTGAATGGATATATATTATATATATAAATATTGCAATTTATTCTCATCTCATTCATGAGATAAAATTAATTTTTGAACTGTTATGTAAAAAAATGTAGTTGAGAAATACATTTCCATTTGAAAAGACATATACAAATCTGCATTCTCCAAAACATGTAACAAAATTGTATCAATAACCTTTCTACAAATGGATTTGAAAAAAATTATCTAACCAAATGGATGAATTTATGAATTGTGTTGGAAATATAACATGTAGTTCAACTAGTAGAAGTTCTTGAATCAATACATGATAATCGAGAGGTTCCATACATATTTATTTATAATTATTCAATTAAACCGAGTTCTTCGAATTTGATGAAATTCCACTTGGTGAATTAATATCATAAAAACAATAAAAATAATTCAACTTATAATTATTTCTTAATAAATGAAAACCCATAGGTAAATATATTTTACTTCCTTTAATATAGAGATATATGTCCAAATGTATTTCCATTCATATCAAGTCCAATCTTGGATGTAATCAATATTTTGTAATTCCTTTTATTTCTTACATGTTTCAAAATGAACTGTTACATATGATTATCATGAAAAGAATGATGTCAATGTTATGATTAATCTCTACAAATCATCAATACGGTAGTTGAAAAATATTTACTATTTCCTCCAGATATGTTTTTTATGGACCAAATTTTCATTATTTCCAGTTTTGATATCAATATTTTTCACCATGTCGTAATTTTATTCAAATAAAAATGGAATTTTGGAAATATTATATTTCTATAAACAATTAAATTTGTTTTTAAATCTATAATGCGGATGATCAATTGTTAAAAATATTTTATTCCCTATGTAAACTATATTTATTCTATTCAAAAAATTATAATATGATGTTTGTTCTTCAAAATGTGAACATGGATTATGTCCCTTAACAATTTCTATAAATATGATTCCATGTTAATGAAGGTTTTTTATTTATAAAATTATCTTATCATGAACAAGTACTATTTATTTTATTAATAAAATTGTAGTAACACCTATCTCTTAGAGATGTTTCAAATAATCTGTTAATAGTGAAAGATACACATTAATATCCTTTCAAATATATTTTGATCTATATATATTCATGATCTCCATAATATATTTTTTTCATCGTACAAGTATATGGCTACATGTTGTAAAATACAGAAAAAATAATTCATGAACTATGTTGGATACTTGTGCTCCAATATTGGTTCATTACAACTATTCAGAATCCCATTATGAGATTTCTAACATCAAATCCAAAATTAATCAAAATTTAATTAAATATATTTCTCCATGGTGAATTAGAATGATGACTTTAGTTACTATTAGTGATTCACCCGCCAATATTACATCTTATCCTTTTTCTATCAATAAAATTTTTCACTATACACATGGATGATAAATTTTTGGATGATATCAGTTTTCAGTAGCATGGAATTTTATTTGGGTACCCAATAATGAATTAAAGTTGAATTATTGGAATTATTTGATGGAATTATTGGAAGGTACAATATCCATGAAAGAAAGTGTTTAGAAATCAATATAACAAAATGAATCAGAGTTTAATTTATCATCCATCATAAAGCATGATGTCCCATATTCAGAAAATTTTCTTAAATATTCATATTTAATCATATAAACACAAAATCAGTAGAGAAATAATTTATATTTTTAGACCCCAATACCATTGGGCATAATATTTTCAATAACATATAAATTTAATCTGGAATCATATTTTATTCTTGAGGTAGCTCTTTAAAAAGATAATTTTATAAATGGAAACTTGTATCACTCCACCCATTTCATTCATTCAATTTATATAATCTCAGAGCTATTGATAGAAATATATATATATTATTGAATAAGAGTATTAATTTCTTGTAATATTCATTCAATAATAAAAAATAGCATTTTTATCTTTTTAATGTCTACATCATGAATTAATTTTTCAATATGATCAGATATCCCATTTAGAATATTTTCATTAGAATAGGATGGTGAAATTTACATTCATTAACCATTATAGATCCAACATCTATAAGATGGATAAAATTATAGAAAATGAATGATAAATGATTTTTTTTATAATTTAACATTCTTATATTCTAATACTTCAGTCATGGACATAAAATCATATACATATTTTGATGATGATAGTTAGTAAATTCCATGAAATGATCAACCCCCTTTTCATATTCACCAGTGGTTCATTGTAAATTAATCTAATCATGATCCATTAATTAAATAACATCACAATATAAAAGGTGAAAATATAATAACCTATTATCATTTAAAAAATAATAATATAGAAAAAATTTGATCATGAAACATATAATAATTTTTTTTGATAATGTGAGAAATATCAATGATAATTTGGAAGAAATTAAAATCTAAATTTCTAAAGGTATTTATTTTATTTAAACATATAATTATAGAATATGTTTTATGAATGTAGTAAATGAATTTATGAAATTATTTCATTTTTTCAAAGTATTTTTAAATAACTATTACACTACAATAGTACAATTTAACTAATATCCTTTTTGATAAACATTAATATTTTAACATCCCAGGAATTTTTAGAAGGCAATGACAATTTTATTTTCACTAACATTCATTATTTTGGACCTTCTAATGCTTATTAATAAATTTATAGATCTCACATGGTTTTTTGTGACCCAGTAAAAGCCTAGAGACTTGGATGGGGGGGAGGAATATTACTGGCCCACATGGTTAAGAGATACTATTACACCCACCTTGTATGGATTCTCTAAACATGCAGTGTGAAATGGTGGGGATAATGCATCTTCATGTTTTCACAGAACCTATCATGGAGGCTCTCAAACTCATAAAAAGTTTCTCAAAATTGTTATTGATGTTTTTTGCATGGGTTTTTTATGGTAATACTAACCAAATTCTATTCCAATGCGGAGTCCTCTACGGGTAGTGGAATGGTGCATGGTGGACACACGTTTTGGTTGACCGTGAATCCATACTATGTGCCCCTTCATGGATGGGAGAATTTAAAAATTTCCCTTAATTAATTTAAAACTCCAACCTGAAAGTCTCCCCTCTCTTATTATGTAGATGAACAGTCCACCCTTCTCGTGTGAGTTTCTCATTTTTTCTAATCTAGATCTCACATTTGTTTCTCTATCCTTCGTTAAAACCCTTTAATGAAAAACTAATCATAAATATTGAGTTTTTTTCCTACAATTCTCTCCCTTAAATTAATTATCTCACTTATCCTGTTTTTTTTTTAATTTTTGAGTGACAAAATGTTAAAAAAATTATGGAATTTTATAATTTCTCTAATTTTCTCTCTTCTATCTCTATTCAGGGAACGAAAAGGGGTGAGTGGTATTCGATGCACCAAAGTTAGGTGGTATAACACTATTCAAGATGATTTATCATAGTATATAACGTGTGACACTGTGATGCATTTCATACATTTCTGGTGATGCTTCATCCTTTTTAAATAAATTTAATTGAATACATAATCATGAATGGTGAGACCCTTGTGAGTGGTGAATCAACCTCTTTGAGTTGATCGACTTGATTTATTCCACCCAAATGGGTGTGTTCATCCTTTGAGGAATAATTTCCAATTTTTCTAAAAATTCCTAAACATCCCATGACAGGTGTTACATAATAGTTAGTTACATGAGATAATGTATTGAATTAAAAGGTATTGTTGGACATGAGTTAGGCCCTATCGTTCATGATGTAATTGGATTTCCTAATAAAATTCATTTACCAACTTGGTAATATTGTTATAAAGATTTTTTTTATTTAATTTTCTTCGAAATCAAATAATTCCTTCAACCTAGTGATGAGGGTGATAAAATGGGATATGATGTAAGGACCCATTGGATGGGTTTATTGTTCTGTATAATTAGTTGTGGTTAATAAAATTTTAAATATGACCGAGGTGACACTAGCTATGCACGGGATGAGATAATGGGGCATATTCCATTTTACATCAGGATGAGTGACACCAATTCCCAATTGGAGAACTAATGGATGGGATCATTGGAATAATGGTTATACAATGGAAAAAGAGAAACTCGAACCCTTACGTGCGATTCTAGGGATGGAATCAGTGGCTAGTTCTTATCATTTTCACACCATGCCTGAAGTATCACATGGGATATCATTCATGGGTCTCTTTAAAATGACTCTAATGACATTGGTTATAATTATACCCCATATATAGATACATGGGATTACTTTGGGATCACCTTGGATTTGATCATGGTATTTCTTAATAATTTATAAAAATTTCTAATAGATTGAAGAATAATAATTCGTGCTTAAAACAACAAGGATTCACTTGGAATTCCATATCACATTGTTCTGGATCTTCAGTCCATTGACACTTTACATATAGCAGATCATACTATATTTAAAAGCATTTTTAGGTTACCTCATTTTAAATATACATGTCTTATGCCAAAGATGATAGTGTTGGATGGGTATCACAAGTGGGTATTAGTATAGTATATCTCATTTATTTATTTCATTTCATCTACTTTTTATTTCCAAACTATCAATTTTATATGATTATACTAGATTTATCAATAAATATTTTTTTGTGACTTACTGAGTATATCTCACACCCTGATTGGGTCACCATTGGTACCCATGCAGTCTTCATGGATGAAGATATTAATAAAAGGAGGTGTCCTGCTACTATTGTACAATGTTCATTCCTAGGATGGAGTACTGGATCATGCGACTGAGAATATTTATTGGAGGCTAGTATTTTTTTCATTTTGTATATATTGTATTAGATATAGTAAACACATGTATCCCATGTATCCCTTATGTCGTGTTATTATAACACTACATGATGTGATTATGATCATTAACATATTTTTCTATTTATCATTTAACATCCAATTCTTAATAATTATTTAGATGTATGTTCCTTTTTAATACATTCTTTATTTTGGGTTACCGGTCCTAGTTATTATTTTATGTATATTTATTATATCAAATTCCTTATATACTATTGTTTTCCACACTTTTTTGTGATGGAATAATATTACCTGGAAACATCTTAGGCCCTTGTTTCTAGTAGGTATATTCTTGCATACATGGATGAGCACTTGAGGTCTTGTGTCCACCATTTTGTGGAAGCACGAAGTGACGTCAAAAGAGGGACGCGAGAAATTGGTATCAAAGGGATTTTTTTTATTTTTTCACAATATTTGGGTATTGTAAAGGAGACTAGGATAATGGAATTTAGTAATGAACCTATCACTCAGAGTAGTTCACCCATGTACAGGGGAATCAAAATGTACCTTGGATGGGTAAATTCTTTTATTTCACTCATTTGTTATAGATACATTGATTTCAAAATTTTGTGAAAGACTTATTTTTTGATATTATTAATATTGAATAAGTTATTAATGTTATGGGTTTTTACCCTAGCTCAATGATATGAGAGAATATTAAAAATAAAGAATAATACGAGGCACCATATGATAAAATATTCCATGAATTATACCAAGTCATATATCCTTTTTGTGACTTACTTTTTGCATATTAGTAGTGAATTTATGATTATAAATAAAAATATATTGAAAATCCTTATAGGGATGGGAAAACATAACCAACACATAATGTTTCTACCCTAAAATATTATCTTTTTCTTTCATAGGTTAATGAAAACACATTAAATAGTCAGTTATGGAACGTCGAGTCATGGACCGTCGGTTGCATAGGTAGAAATGTGTTATTATTCGGATTAAGTGGACACAACGTTAAAATTTATAAGGTGTACGGTACCATAAAAATTGGAAATAGTGATCTATATAATTAAACCATTTAGGGAGATTTAAATACATAAATAAATAGTAATATAAAATAATTATAGAATTTAGAATTAAATGGTCATATTATATGTGTAGTATGATACCTTGATCCTAAACCAAACTTAGTTGTGTGATATAGGTTGTATCTCATGTGATATCTCTATAACTATTTCTTAGCAGCTAGACATGGCTTCAGAAGTAGTCAGAGACATATGGTCATCTATATAAACAGTTTGGGAATGTCCTTTATTGTTATTTTTTCCATGTATTATTTTAAATCTTATTAGATGATTGAACTTGGAAACCATATAGATATTCTTCTATGATGTCCTAGGGTCGTATGCCAAAAGAGTCACGACAAGAACACAATATAGGAGATAGGTCCCAATCCACTGGTGATACCTCCTACAGTTCAATCTAAGGAACCATCGTCATATAATATTATTGGGTGTTGATGCTCATTTTTTGGATAACTTTTACCATTTCATGCAGTCAGTATAGTGTGCTCCACAACCTTTACCAAACTTGGATGAGTAGGGGCATAAGTTCTATCTATAGTATCCTCCCACCTTCTCAGGGAATGGTGGCACTAAAGCTACTGATTCATTGTTAGAGGAAATGTTATACATCATTCAGCGTATCAATATGCCTTTCGAGCAAAGGTTCAATATATCTACTTATATGTTATGAGACTCTGCTGAGCATTGGTTGGATGTCCTTACTTGGGATTTTTGACATTAGGGAATTCTCAAGGAAGACTTAGAGATATCCTTCTTTAACCAATTCCCTCTAAAAAGAAAATAATATACTATTCTCATATGTTCATTCACCTTCCTCGCGTTGACATTAAGATAATGGAGTACACGACTTGCTTCACTTAATTATAGTGTCTTCACTTTCCATGATAATTAATGACTTGTCTTTTGAGAGGAAATTTTTTGATTGTATTGTTATGCCCTTAAGTCATAGTTGATCAAATTCTGGATGGGCTATGTTTCTAAGATAGTCAACCGAGCTCTCATAATTGGGTATAACCTGAGGGAATACAACCATTTGAGCAACTGTGGTTTAGAATCCAAGTAAAGAAGTAGTTTATCTAGTTATAGGATATGTCATATGGAGAATACACATAGGGGTAGTACCAGCCAAGTGCACACACTGATAGTTAGGTGGTATTTCACCCGTGTAGTATGGTAGACCATAATAATCCTTACTGTTGAATGAAACTGATCGTGTGTATTTCATATATCCATATGGTTTACCTACATCATTTATACCAATATTTTCTTCCATTACTCAGCAAGTGATGGTCTATGGCATCACTTCTTTCATGTGTAAGATCAGTGACTCCACATCAAGATTGAAGTTGGTCTTCTACCTGTAGATCTACTTAATGGGATGGTCAATGTCTTTGTAGTAAAACATCAGTGTTCATCTCAATTAGAGCTGACTAGCTTATGCTAGTCATTCTGTATCTTATGGCCATGGTTCAGGCTATATTAATGTAGTGAAACCTACCTATAAGGATAATAGATTCTAGGAATCCATGGTTTGATGTATTATTATGGTTGCCTTTATTTTTTCCCTATTTTTCTAGGTTTCTTGAGATCATTTATATATGATAATGTGTTGGAAATTATAGGCCTAGAAAATTTGTACTTATATAGATTTATGTCTCTCGATACACTGTTAGGGGTCTGATATATGGGAATACAACAATTATAAGAGTTCTACCATCTCTCGTTGGAAGAAAATAGATCCATAATGGTAAATGGGATACTCAGGATAGATGAGATAGACCAGAGTGTCAAGGGAAAGGATGGAGACATCTAAAATATATTATCTTATCATAATCATGTATAGAATGTAACTTTTGGGTTGAAATATTGTTTTGGATCATTATAGTGATGTATTTCCCAAAAAAAATCTTTTAATAACCTCCTTATATGAGGTTGACTTCACCATTGATCTTGTTCCAAGTGCAGCGATAATTTCCATTCAAAAAAAATAGGATTGAACCTAGAGAGCACTATGAATAATAATTGGCAATAGGATCTTGTGGCAATGGTTTTTATCTATCCCAACACTTTACCATGAGTTTCACGAATATTTTTCTCCAAAATTTGTACATTGTCTTCTGTTAGTGCATGAATTACCACTGATTGAACCAAATTATGATTAAGAACATATATCCACTACCTCATATAGATAAACTCTTCAATCATCTTTGAGGATCTATGGTTTTATCCAAGACCGATTTGAGGTCAGAAACTATGAGATGTTGTTAGGACCATTGAAACTCTATGTACAATGTTCTATATCATGTAAATCTTGTACGAGTATTTTTTCATGTCTATCGGTCTTACGCTGCCACATGTAGTCTTTATATATTTGATGAATCAAGGTTTCAATACATACTTAGATTCATTTTGGGTGCTCCTTAATAATGAAAATATAATGTATTCATGAACCAGACATTACCATGGAAACCATCTTGAGATCATGATGAATACATCAAAAGAGAACAGAGAATATGTGATGATAAAAAAATTCCATTTTTTTTATAAATATGGCTTCTAATTTAATATCATTTTAGAGGTAGGAATATTCATCTAGTATGAATATTATGAGATGTATTTACCAGAGCTAAAAGGGATACTGATTTAAACATTGTCCCTGATTCTTCTTTAAATAATCAGATGGTATTCTGTTTTCTATGATACTTCAGGTATCAGGATGGGAGTTGTTATAATGAATGTTAATCATGTTGAATCATTCATGTACCATAAGATGATATATCATGTGTTTAATTACCCTACACATGACAATGATTTTTCATCCATTGTTCATGATGTATATTTTTGCAGGAACTATTTTATTGGGAAAACTGTTTATTTTTTTCCTGGATTAAAAAATCTAAAATAAAAATCCAAAAAGTGATACATAAATATAAGGAATCATAGGTGGAATGAATAACTACATTGGTTTTATTATTAGGTTTCTTATACATCCATTAAAGAAAATGTAGTTGTTAACTCCATGATCTTAAAGACTCAGACACATGCCATCTAAAATTCCAGTAGTGAGTGGAAATTAAGGGGTATGTTTTTTATGATGCACCTAGATATTCAGAAGCACCATGATATGTCTATTTTAGAGTATCCAAAAAATGAAATCTATCATTCTTGGTTGTGTATGAATGAGGAAATATCTTATTCTTATGGTATCATCTGGAGGGAGAGTGTCGCATGTGTGATTCGACCTTTGGGATGGTTTATTGGAGAGAACTAGAGTATACCCTTCTATGGGAATGAGTGGCGTACTTATAATTATTGGGAAGATATGATGAGGGAATGTAATGACTCTATTTAATAATTTCACCCCAATAGTACTAATATGTACAAAGAAATTAATCATCAGTATTGGCTGTCTAGTATGAAGAGGAATATGTTAGGCTTTATCACCATGTGTTCCACCAATCATTAAGTAAAGGAAGAACACTAGTGACATTATGGAATCCTATAGCCTATATCCAACTATGATAGGAAATTAAATAATGTCATAATGGAGTTCATGAGGTTATTTACAAGATAACATTAAGGAAGCGATGTGGTATGGATGATCATCAACAGTTTGACCATGGTTTCACATTTCCTACAGATCATGGGGTCCATCTCAGTTTTTAAATTCTGAGGGTTTATATTTGGGATATAGTTTACCTTTATGGTGTTCCACATTCTATTGTATCACATTGAGATTCCAAATTTACATCACTATCCTAGAAAGTGTTTTTGATGGAAATAATTTTATTGGATGTGTTGATTACTATATATCACCCTTAGACCAATGGGCAGTCCGAATAAATTATTCGGGTGTTAGAGGCCATGATATATGAATATATATATGATTTTGGAGGATCATGGGTAAACAATCATATTGATTTTTCCAAGAAATATCCCATTTTAAGTAATGATTAATATGGATCTTTGTGTGGCACGTTATGGTAGGTCATTCCACTCACTTGTATGTGTGTAATATGATGGTGATGCGACACTATTGGGTCCTCATCACATTTACGAGACATTAGAGTAAGTACCATTGATTCAGATTCATCTGGTTATAGAGCTATCCAAGAAGTCATAAATGTATCTCCTCTATTGACATCAGTAGTTTGATCTAAGAGAATGAGTATTTCTATTGATTTTACCTAGATTGGATCAGAGGAAAATTAAAAAAAGGGAATGAATTTCCCTTTTATGGTGGGTGATTTGAGATGGTAGATAGGGTCAGGAAAATATCATATCTGTTTTATCTACCTTATCAAAACCATTAAATTCATGAAATATTCACATATGAATTATTTATCACTATAATCGTGAACTCCCTCATTAATTTGACCCTCATTACATTGATCTCGATGTGGATGCATCCTATAAGGAGAATCTGATATGTATCGATGATCGATGCATAAAGGCTATCCATTTTAGGCAAGTTTCACATGTATTGGTTCTACAGATTCAGGACTATTTATAGAATTATTCATGGGATTGGGAATTTGATATACATGCACAGTGGCTGGAACTCTTCCCAGATGATGTTCTATCATCCTTGAAAGGGAAACTGAGGGATGAGTTTTCTTACGAAGGAAAGGTTATAACGTAGAAATTTTTTTAGAATGAATAGACCGTTGTTTTCTACCTCAATTAAAAATGATCGATCTTCTAATTTTTCTTAATGGTGAAATGGTAGTCAAGAAAGTTTCTTGGGATCGTTCGGAGCTCGGTACCACAAAATGTTGTAAATATGAATGAGAAGCATGGTTACGAGAAATTTTCCCATCCAAACCACATGGTTTCCCTATACATGTATTGTAAGACAATGGGGAGTAGTTTTCTACATGGTTTTTCTGAAACCATTCTTGGAGTCCCATGTTACCATGAAACATGTCATAGAAAAATTTAAAATGTTTTTGGAATGGGATGCACATTGTTAGACAAACCATGCACCTAGCCCATGCAGGGTCCTCTTTGGGCAGTGGTATGGCACATGGTTTTCTCACATCCTAGATAAATGTAACACCCAAACCCCAGAAGCCTAGAGTTGGTGTATTATTACGTATCATTGGCATGATCACTAGAGATCTTGTCTGAAAGGCCGATTAGTTTAGTAGCATTGGAAGTACTAGATACATTCATTAGGTTTACATTACATCATAATATGGAAAACTACAAGAACATTGTTTCTATAAACAACACTGAGATCCCATAGATTATCCCTGTAGGTCATTTATAATATACTTTTCACATCCTGAGAAAAGTAAAACATAGAAAGGGGTGAGATCAGATGCTTAGTAAGGGTAACAATATAGTTGAAACATTCATAAATAACCATAAACATTTAAGGAAATGTTTAAAAGTTAAAAAATCCTTTTCAACATAATCTTCCTCATAGTATGGAAAATATAAATCCAAATAATTCCATTTACGTACTCACATGGATATTCTACTAGTCGAATAATCACATGCAATATCAATAGAAACATTCAAAATGATGGAATTCATAATGCCAGACTTCATAACCACATAGTCAAATCCTTGTGCGAAGACTAAAAATAAGATTTTGTCAAAGTCTTGTGCCAAGACACTGGTTTATCTCATGATACCTAATGATGCATCAAGAGGCTATAGCAGGCTCCACCCATCAATTAATATGTCCAATTCATTCCTCGTATGAAAATTCTTAAACCTAACATTATCATTTTTTATTTAAACTAGCATACAAAATATCAATACTCAATCCATAAACCATTAATGGTAGAAAAATTACACATCCATAGTCAACCATATTACAAAACCTTAAATGCAAAATGGAAGACTTGTATCATAATAAATCAACTTCAAACAATATTAAAATCCATTAAAGCATGTTGACATAGATGAAATCAAAAAAAGTTTGAGAGCAATACCTCATTATTTTTTTGAAATCATTTAAAGTTAAATAATTATTAAAGAAAACATTTATTTTGAAAATATTATTATAAGATTGTAAGGGTAGCTTCAACAATGTTATAACGGCAGAATATAGCCGCACCCACCGTAAATGTTAAAAAACATTTGTACCTTAATATTGTCGAAATGGTCATAAAGTAACATGTTTATAAAATTATGGAAATATTCCTTTCAAAATTTATAATGTCAATTAAAGGTATAAATAAAGTTAACCCATAGTCTAGAAAGTAGAAAAATTGTTTTGGAATACATTTTTAGGAAAACATATATGTGGATGATAAAGAGGTCCCATTATATAATTACATATAAACAACCTTGAAAAATAAACACGTTGTGGAATTTACCCTTACCTTGAACATTTCCTTGGTCGCGGGTAGGTTAACCTCGTGTATAATTATGAAAATATTGTTATTAAATTATTAAAGAATCATATAAATTAATATGATATCATATATGATTTTTCAATATTTCTTTGTTAATTCTATTTTAGAATTATCATCATTTTTGGTGTTAACTGATTCATTTTCCTTTATATGATTTGTTACATAAGTAATTATTGTTACAGATAGGATTTAACTTATTCATATTTAGAATGATAATATGTCATTAAAAAATATTAATAACCATCTATGGAAAATTATTCTTCAATGGATATGATGTGAAAGGAATCTCATCATGTTCTTGGAGTCGGTAATCCTTACGTATCATTATTATACCAACTCAAATAACAATTTATTGAATATCAACTACACCACGACATGGAGATGGTAAGTCGTATGTACGCATGTATGGTGACTTGGAATTAAAAGGATGGATATAATAATTAATATGGTTATACCATATTTATAATAACATCATAGTATATATAAGATACTGAAGTTATTATTTTAGAATGCAAATAAAAAATAAAGAAGACGTGGAAGAAAAAACATGAAAGAGGTGGTAAGATATTTACCTCTTCTTCAGGTTATTCTGTATGATTAGATAAAAAGGGCATTATAAGATGCCTTTCAGACTAAATTAAGGCCTCTTGGATGAAGGGAGTACAGTTGATAGGGTTTCTGGGAAGTTTTTATCGAGAAAAATGGCTTTTATGAAGTGATTTGGAAAGAAGGTGAAGTGCCCTTTTATAAGAGGGGTGAGGGGAACCATAAAAAAGCTAGAAATATGAATTTATAATAAATTATTTTTCGGTGTCCAATGAATCCAAATTGATTTAATTCTATGATAAGGTTGTAATATGTGTAAATCCACAAAACTAATGGGTTTTATATAGGTTTGGCTCACTATATTATCTTTATATTTTGGATTTAACTCTTAGTTAATTAGTTTGAAATTTACCATGTCTCTTTGTATTTATATATTATATGGTTAATAAACTTATAGTAACAATCCATGAGAACCCTGAGTGGTTCATTATGAATATATATATAAATATCTAAGATATTTTTCCAAACCATAGATTTTTAGGAATACTATATCAGTTAATAATATAATATTTTTTTCAAAAACTCTTTTATGACAATTTTCACACTATTTTGTATTTTGTTTTTCTAAATTCAAAAAATAATTATTACATCAAAAAAAATTTTATTTAATCAACCCTAAAATTTCATATTAACCTAGATAATTAGTGGAATTCATAAAAAGTCGCATATTACATTTATTTGTGTATTTATAATATTAATTATTTTAATAATTTATTATTAAGTTAATTACTACATCATTATTATGTCATAAATAACTTAATTTATTTAATGTCTAAAAATTATAAATAAAATATAATGATGTTTTAAATCCAATTATCTTTCTAATGAATATTTATAGTTGAATTTATGTTGTGTTTTACCCTATATTAAAAATGTTTTAGTTTTGAAAACATGAATTTAAAACTTTTAACTCTTCATTGAATTAAATAATAATAAATGTCCTAATCTAATCCATGTGGGCCTAAAGGATCATATTTTATTCTTATGGTTGTTTTTGGTGGAATTAAACTTATCCAATAGAATTAGGACATGTGTTAAGAAATTAATAATATCATTTTTACCTTTTATTACCCTATTTACTTTTAATCGCAGTAAATAAAAGTCAAAAGTTACTATTCACCAAAAATTATTTTCATCTCATTGAACCACATTTTACTTAATAATATCATCCCTATCTCTAGTATTTTAAAAATTCAACTCACAAATGTAGTAAAATTATGTTTTATGTAAATTTCAAAATGCTTCTAAGAGGTGGGTAAAAGACGGAAAAATGTTTAATAAAAAAAATTTATATCCAAAATTATTATGAAATAACTCCTATAAATTACATGGAACTTATATAGGTATTATCTATCTATTTTGACCTAAAATAAATTTAAATAAAAAAATAACTATTTAAATAAAAATTTGGTTTTAAACTATAACACCGTGTTTTTAACTATTCATCAAAAATTTATTGCTTTCAGAAAAAATACCAAAATTTCAACCTATGATAATTTTAATATTCCGAATACAAAATTGAAGTCCATTTTGAAATATATAATTTATAAAATTTCAAAAAGTTGGTATTACTATTCATAATGGCTAGTTTTATTGGTTGTGGTGTGTTGGAACTCGAAGTTGCGTACGACACACACTATTGTATTATTCAAAGAGAAGCGTTCCATGGATGCTTGGTGAGTTACATAATCCCCTCCTTAAAATAATTTCATCCTCAAAATTTCTAGAATATTTCTCCATAAAAAGTCTTGGGTGGTTCTTCATCGTAAATTCCTCGGGTTCTCACGTTTCCTCTTGCATCTTTTGGTTTCTCCATAGAACTTGTACTAGACGAGTCGTCCGATTTCTCAGCCCTTGTTCTCCTGTATCAAGAACCTTGATTAGATCTTCACAATAAGACAAACCAGGTTCCGGTTCTAATACCTCATATGTGAGAACATGCTTTGGTTCAGACATGTATTTTCTCAATAGTGATATGTGGAACACATCAAGAAATTTAGAGAGACATGGTGGCGTTACCAAATGGTAGGCTAAATCCCCAATTCATTATAGAATTTTGAAAGGTCCAATGTACTTGGGACCTAATTTTTCCATTTTACAAAAACATATAACACCCTTCCATGGAGACACTTTCAAGAAAACATGATCTCTTACCTGAAATTTCAAAATCCTTTCTTCGGATATCAGCATAGCTCTTCTGCCTACTTTGAGCTTCATTGAAGTGGGTTTTGGTTACCTTCACCTTTTCAATCATTTCAGCCACATGTTATGGGCCTATATGTTTTCTTTTTCCAACATCATCCAAATAGGTTGGTGTGCGACATCTCTTTCCGTATAACGCTTCATATCATTCCATCTGAATACATGAATGGAAGCTATTGTTATAGGAAAATTCTACTATAGGAAAATATTGATCCCACATACCTTGAATGTCAAGTTATCATGATCTCAACATGTATTCTAAAGTTTTAATAGTCCGTTCTGATTTTCAATCAGTTTGACGGTGGTTGGCAGTGCTCAAAAGAAATTCAGTATCCATGTCTTTTTGATGACTTTTATAGAATCTTGATGTAAAATGTGGATCACGATCAAAAACAATTGTTAGGGTTATATCAAGAAGTCTCACAACATCATTATTTTTTAAAAAAGATGATCATGGATCTCTAAAATTGATAAAACAAACATTACACAAGATGAAAAGCAGACATTATAAATTTTTCCCTGACAAGAAGAGGGACCAAGTCACTAGGAATGGGGCTGATATGTATGTCTCTCTATTCTAATACCCCGTTGTTTTCGAGGCCATCTGCAATGTATTTCCCCTCTTGAAAGGTATGTTTGATGAAGTAGTTATGGGAGGATATTTTTTCAATGTAATTAATCCATTTACCTACCAGCTTCCATGCTAGTCTAGTTTGTCCGGTTCTAATGTCATATACAAGTATGGTCGAGTCCCATTCGAACCAAATGTTGTTCCATTGTCATTATAAAGAAATATCCACTTTGTTAATGAGTTCCATCTATTCATATTCCAATTAAGTGGTATGCCCACAAGGTCTATAAATGCATTCCATAACCACCCCATGTTGATTCCTAAAGATAACCCCATATCTGGATGGTACAAGTTTACCCTTGGAAGCTCCATCTATGTTACATTTCAACCAACCGTTGAAGGGGCCAGTCCACATCACCTCCATCATGCCCCTAGGTTTGGGTTAGCAACCTACGACCCATAATCTTCTGAGAATCATGAATTATCTGACTGAACAGTTACAAACCTCCTTTATCTGTGATCTGGAATTTTGAGTGGCCACTAGGATGCTATTGAAGGCCTTGGCTGCATTGAACCCTGCTTTGCGACGAATGGCATTGTTGCGAGCCTTCCATATGACATGCACCAGTTTAGAACAAGCCACCTGCAGTAGCACATTATGCTACTTGGATTGCTACACTTTAATTAGGCTTTGGATATGATGTATATCTGAAGTGGTATTGGGGGGATCTAGCTCGAAAATATTAAGAATTTCCTGCCATAGAGAATAAGATGTATTTCAGGATAAGAAAAAATGAGTTGACTTGGTAAAATGATCAACAATGACCCATATTGCATAATTCCTTCTAAGAGTATTTGGTAGTCCCATGAAAAAGTCCATTTTAATATTATCCCATTTCCACTCAGGTATGGGAAGAGGTTGCATGACTCATCCATGCTTTTACCTTCCAGCTTTCACTTGCTGACAAACCATACATCTGGAAAAAAAATCTGCAATCTCCCTCTTCATTTTGTCCCACCAAAAATCATCCTTCAAATCTTTATACATCAAAGTTATACCAGAGTGTATAAGGATATTAAAACTATTATCATCTTCCAAAAATTCCCTTCTTAGATCAGGTATATAAGGAACACAAAGTCTCTTCCCAAATTTCAAAATTCCATCTTCATTCACAATATCACTAAATCTCCCATCATTCATAGCATTAATCTTCTTTTGAAACTCTTCCTTGTTAGTTTGTGAACTATTTATCCTTTCTCTTAAAGATGGGTTGGAAAAAATTTCAAAAAAAATGATGTTTATCTTTCCATGGTTATCCCCATGTATAACTTTACTAGATCCTTTTATATAGGATCCTTTTCAAGTCACATCTAGTTCACAACTCCATGATTTTTTCTACTCAAAGTATCTTCCAATTTATTTTCCTTCCACGGGATGTAGTGTAGCCTGAAATCATAATCCATGAGTTGTTAATGCCATATAATTTACCTCATGTTGAGTTCATCTTGTGAGAAAATATACTACAATCTATTGTGATTGGTATATATCTCACATTTTTCACCATAGAGATAATCTCTCCATATCTTCAAAGAAAACATATAGCTGCTAACTCAAGATCATGAGTAAGATAGTTTTTCTCATGAGTTTTCTGCTATCGTGAGGCATAGGAAATAACTCTATCATTCTGGAGAAGGACAAAACCAAATCCTTTCATTGATGCATCACTATAAATAACAAACCCATCATTCCCTGATGGTAGAGTCTAGATAATATCATTGACTAATATTCTCTTCAATTCATCAAATCATTCTTCACACTCTTTTTTATAAAAAAAATTAACCCCTATACGCATGAGCTTTGTTAAAGGGTTATCCAATTGGGAAAAATTCCAGATGAAACACCAATAATAACGTGTTAAACGAATAAAACTGTGTACTATGGTTATACTCATTGGTGATGGCCATTTATGGATTTACATGGTCTTAGAATTATCAAAATATATTCCATCCTTAGAGACAATATTTCCAAGAAAAGAAATCTCTTGAACCTGAATTCACACTTTCTAAACATCCTATATAGTTCATGTATTCTAAAAGTCTTTAGAACAATTCGCAAGTGATTTTCATGGTCTTTGTAGATTTTATAGTATACCAAAATATCATCATTAAATACCACTAAAAAGTCAAAAAGATATTCCTTTGAAACCCTATTCATTAGATCCATGAAGATAGAGGGTACATTAGTCAATCCAAAAGGCATTACTGTAAACTCGTAATGCCCGTACCTGGTTTGAAATTCATTTTTTGGAATGTATTCTTTCTTCACACGCGACTGATGATATCCAGATCAAAGGTCAATATTTCAAAATTACTGATATCTATGATGTTGGTCGAATAAATCAACAATTTGAGGTAGGGGATACTTTTTCATACTTGTTATAGCATTAATCACCCTGTAGTCAATGCACAACCTCATAGATCCATATTTATTCTTATCAAAAAGATGACGGGCTCCCCATGGAGAATCACTACATGGATTAAATCCTTTATTACTAAATTCATCTAGTTTCATCTTTAGTTCCTATAATTCCAAATTGGAAATTCTATAAGGGGTATTTGATATGGGCCTTGAACCAGGAATTAAGTTAATGGAAAACTCAATTTCCCATTCTGGAGGATTTTCCAGTAAATCTTCTGGAAACACATCAACATATTATTGGAAAATAGGTACATCCTCTATTTGAAAAATCTTTTCCTCCCCCATAGTTATTTCATTATCTTCCTCCCCAATAATTTTATTTAGTTGTTCTCCTGGGGGTGGATCTAGATAAGAATTAGGTGGTGATGTTTCTTCTCTAAGGATAAGGTGCTCTTTATCATCATCATCAAAAATTGTAACCTCCTTCTTCTTACAATAAATCTTTGCATCATGGTCCAAAAGTAAATCCATACCAAGGATTATATCAAGTTCAATTATGGGTATGATTATGACATCAGCAGATAAATAACGTTTAAATTCCTTAATGGTGACTGATTCAAAAAACATTGTTGCAATGATAATTCCCTTAAGAGACTTTACTACCAACTCCCGCGTTAAATCAAATTTGGATACCCTAATTTTATTAGAAAACTGGGAAGATATGAAACAATGCGATGATACAGAATCAATTAAATCATTGGGTAAACTTGAAGATACCATTAAATTACTTGAAACTACGTCTTTTGGAGCTTCCACCTCAGTAGTAGTGATAAAATAAGCTTGGACTTGATCCCTTATCCTTTTTTGATGTATCTTCCCTTGATTATTAGGAAATTAATTTTTATAATGTCCTCTTTCTCTAAAATTGTGGTATTCAAAATTAACAGTCTTTTTCTTCCCCTTACAATCATGAGCATTTTGGAATTTTTCAATACACTTGTAACAGAATCCCATTCCCTTCAGACATGTACTAGGGTGTTCTTCCCACAATTATGGCCGGACTGATATTCAACATTTCCCTTCATACCCTTATTTTCTTTTCCATAGTGTTAAACATATCTCTTCTTCTCTTTATTTTCTTTAAATTCGTAAGATTTAGAGAATTCTTTTTCTATCTTGGTAGAACTTGAGACAATATATTCATAAGACTAGAAGGATTGTGAGACTAATGCTCAACAGAGAAATGATTTTAACCCATCCACGAAAAGATCAATGTTAATTCTTGGGTTGCGTATATAATATGTAGCATGCCTCTCTAACCTTGTAATTTTAATTTCATACGTTGCGACATTCTCATCCTCCTTTTTCATTAGACTCAGAAATTGTTTTCCATATATGCTCGAGGGTCATGAGGAAATAATTTTTCTATGAAAATCTCTTTAAACACCCATTATTTAATATTTTATACTTCATCATCATCCTTTGTGTTTTGAATCAATTTCCACCATAGATAAACATCTTCAGTGAGGGGGTAAACTGCCATGACAACATTTTCCTTTTCACTACTCCCCACGATGTTGAATATTTTCTCTATAGAATTTTCCCAATTCTCATCTACTAATGGATTTTTACCCCCATTAAATGTTGGTGGTTTTTCGTCATTATGCGATCTATCATTGATCCTCTACACTATGGATCTGGGTGCTTTATATGGGTAAGGTTATTATTCATAACTTGAGTGAGTTTTGTAACACTCTGAGATTTTATGAGAAATATTTTGTTTTATTTATTACGTTATACAAAAAACCAATGAAATATTTCACTACAAACAATAATGTCTTGTATTGCGTTGTAGGAAAGAGAAACCTTCCTTGATAGCTTGCGTTGTACACAATACCGAGATTCACTAAACAACGATATGTTTTTAAAATATTATATAAACTAGCTGTTATGAATATTAATACCCACTTTTTGAAATTTTATAAATTTTATCATTCAAAATGGACATCATTTTTTTATATGGAATATCTAAATTAGCCTAGGGTAAAATTTTGGTATTTTTCTGATAATTTTCAATTTTTGATAAATAGTGAAAACATTAAGTTATTGGTTAAAACTAGATTTTTATTTAAATAATAATTTATTTTATATAAATTTATATTATGTCAAAATACCTACATAAAAAGTATATAAGTTCATTGTAATAATTTGAGTCATTTTATAATAATTTTAGATTTATAAAAATTTGATTGAACTTCTGACCGTCTTTTACCCACCTCCTAGGAGAATTTTCAAATTCACATAAAACCTAATTTTACCGCTTTTGTGAGTTGAATTTCAAAAATTCTAGGGACACATTTAATATCATGGAGTAAAATGTGGTTCAATAAGATAAAAATAATTTTTGGTGAATAGTAACTTTTTACTTTTATTTACCACGGTTAAAAGTAAATAGAGTATTAAGGGTAAAAATGATAGTAGTATTACCCCCAACACATGTCCTAATTCCATTGGATAAGTATAATTCATCCAAAAACAATCTTTTGAAAAAATATATGAACCTATTTGGTCCACATGGATTAGATTAGGACTCTTATTATTATTTAAAGATGAGTTAAAATAGTTAAAATCAATGTTTAATAACTATAATATTTTTAATATAGGGTTATACATATGATAATTTAGACTATTAATATTCATTAGAACAATAACAAAATTTATTATACAATGGTATTTTATTTATATTTTTAGACATTAAATAATTTAATTTATTTATGACACAATGATGATGCAGTAATTAAGTTATTAATGAAATGTTAACATAATTGATATTATAAATACCCAAATAAATGTAATTTTAGACTTTTTATGAATTAAACAAATTTTATAGGTCAATATAACATATTAGGGTTGGTTAAATGTCTTTTTTTCAAAGTAATAATTCTATTATCAATTTACCAAAAATAAAATAACAAATAGTGTTAGAATTGACATAAAATAGTTTTTAAAAATAATATTTAATTATTTATTTATATTCAAATCCTAAAAATCTGAGGTTCAGCCAAAATACTTATATAATAATCTATATGACATTATTGAACCATTTGGGGTTCTATTATAAGTGTATAGTATGTTTCTTAACCATATAGTGTAACAATACAAGAAGACACAGTAAAAGTTAAATTATTTAACTTATAGTTAAATCTAAATGATAAGGTTAAAATGGTAACCTAAAATTATGTAAGACCTATTGGTTGAGATTATTTCGACCCATCCACACCCTATACTAGAAATAAGTCACTTTGGTGACATTATAAAACAAATATTAATTTATTATAAAATAATATTTTATGTTTTTCCTAAGGTGCCCCTCACCCCTCTTATAAAAGGGAACTCCCCCTTCTCTCTAATTCACAACTCCGCCCTCTCCTCCTCACACCACTTTGAGTCTTCATTATTGGCCAACCCCTTAAAATTTCCCTTCTCCACTTCCCTAGATACATACTAGATGTCCGGGTCTTCTTCAATGATGAACTTTAGTGCCCAAAGAGAAGGTTAAGAAGAGGCACGTCAAAGAAGAGGTAATATCCTTTACCGATCCTTTACATTTTATTTCTTCTTCTTCTTATTATTCTTTATATGATTCATCAGAATATAATAACATAAGTATCAATAATATACTGATATGTTATTATAAATATGAAACAACCCTATTTCACCTTCTATCCATCCTATGGAAAATGAAATCACAGTGCGTGCGTACGTATGAAATACCGTCTCCAATTTGTGGTGTAATCTGTTTTCTACCACCACCTTACCTGGATGGGTATAATGGTGTAAAGAAAAACTATATATGATTTTTATAACACCATACTAATTATTATACATTCCATCATCCACTCTAATTAAATTCAATAATTCTGGAAATGATATCATCGTTCGTGTGTACGTACGACCTACTGTCTCCAAGAATTGATGTGACTCGTTCTACATGATCTTCATTGAATAGTGATTTTATAGATGAATTTAATGAATAAATATGATATATATTATACTAATACCATTATTTAAATTATATAACTATAATCTAAAAATATAAATTAGAATTTATTTGAAAAAACACTTATAAGAACATAAAGCAATGAACACCCGAATAACAAGTAGCAATGAAATATTACTGATATGATGATAATAATATGTCTATATATGATATCATAACAATGAATATGATTCTGGAATAAGTCAATGACATTATTTAAATCATTATACAGGAGGTTCGGACACGTAAAAAGCATATCATACCTAAGGTAAGGGAAAATCTCGCAATCTCATTTTTCATCCGAGATAGTTTATACTTCCGAATTTACTGTGGAATATTTATCATCCACATCCATGTTTCCTCAATATGTAATATTATTTATATCCTCCTAAAATTGTTAAAATCCAATTTTACCTATTGGTGAATTTTTAATAAAATATATGAAATCAATCTTTTGTTGTTTTCAGTACGAAATAATTTTTGACCTTTTCAGCCGAAGTACGAGAAGAAGGTTTTTTAACTTATACGACATGAATAGAATTTTATGGAAAATTATTTCCAAGATTTTTAGTTTACTATTTTTCATGTTTATTTTGAATTTACTTCTTTTAGTATAAAATTGTGTGAAATGTTAAGTAATGAAAAACTATTTTTGAAGTAGAACGAATATTTTCATGAAGAATGGATTTCAAATGTTTTATCAAAAACAATTTGCATATAAGATAATATATGGTTATGTTTTTATACCTATTTTTGAATTTATTCGATTATGTTATGATGGAAATAATTTTATGAAGTCCTTTTATCATTTATAGATTATTTTGTGATGGCATGATGTTTAAGAATCCCATTTTTATTACATGGGTTGTGCTATGATGTATGATTTATGATTTTGTGGCACACATAAGAATGGTATCATTATTAGATGAGTGGGACCTATATCTCCAACCAATGCATTGGGTAAAGATTTATATCTCATGATATAGACATGGTTGGAACGACATGTTAATCTGGTTCAGTGATATAGGACTGGAACGAGGAGTGAACTCGGTTTAGATATGGATATTGTCCACATTGATAGTCTTGGAAATGAGTCTTGACTAATTAGAAATGATTTTATAGGATTATGTGTTTACGACACAATGTTTCATGTGTTATGTTATGATTATTGGGATTACATTCCAATACAATGATTTATCCCGGGTCAGGATATTATGATCTCTTTTGTAGGTTATGATTTTCAAAATGTTTTGTTCTTATGAATATGATATGATTGATATTTCCTTTGTTTACCCTCACTGAGCATATTAGCTCACCCTTTTGTATGTTTTATTTTCCCCAGGTCTGGACGAATTTTATTAAGTTTGATATGACAAAATGGACTGTAGAAATGATGAAATTAACGAGATACAATGTAGATGCATTATGAACCAGTTGTTTATGTTTCCCTGTTTCTAATGACACTATTCCTATGTGGTCCTATCATAGTTTTGTTATATGTTGTAATAAGTACTCATCAATTCTGATGTAATAACAATGTATATAAATTATGGGTCATTATAGTTGGTATCAAAGGAAAGTTATAGTCAACAATTGGAAACTTGGATGTGAAATCTATAGTAAGAACCCTAAGGATATGTCTAAGCAAAGAACACAATATTAGTATTTTTGAAATGGCCATGAATAACCTATGATAAGACCTTATGTGTGAAATTTTATTCTTGATTATGTGGTTTTCCTATTATGATTAGTGTTTCTCACACTATTCTTATTGGTTCTAGTCAATGGATGGAACCTAAAGGAACCGTGTTAATGGTGAATGTGATGGGCAATGCAATGATTGTTCCCCTGAGCAACCAAATGATATGGGAGATGGAATGAAAAATCTTGTATCCATGCTCACAAAACTTTACCTATCTATGAATCATGCAAGGCTTCCAAATGAGAAAAGGAGAAACAATCTTTTGAATCCTTCATGAAGCAGCGTCCACCCTCATTCAGTGAGTCTACAGATCCATTAGTGGCTGAACAATGTATCAGTACCACTGAAAAGATATTTTTAGTTCTTCAATGCTCTGAACATGATAAATTCATCTTAGCATTATATCGTTTGGAAGGTGAAGCTGGTCAATGTGGAATCTTATCAAGAATAGGATGCAAAGAGACGAAATTGAGTCCATGGAATGGGACGAGTTCAAGAACACATTTTTCAACAAGTACGTACGTCATATTCTTCGAACAAAGATAGAGAAGATGTTTCTTGAACTAAATCAGAAGGATGATGAATCTATTGGTACCTATGAAGAAAATTTTACAAGACGTTCAAGTTACGTTTCCAGAATTATTATCCAACCCGAGTGTAAGATCGGTCGATTCATTATTGGATTAAAACCAGGTCTTCGAAGGGCATTAGACATAAGGGACTTCAATATCTATAGGGAAATTGTTCGATGTGATCACAAGGATGAGATGGAAATGGGAGTAACCCATTAGTCATATGGTTTTGATAAGAAGAGTAAAATGGAATTCAAAGGGAAATCTAATGACCACACTGAAAAGAAGATGAGTTTTCCCTTATGCTCAAAGTGTGGAAAGAAACAAAGAGGGAATTGCCTTAAAGGTACATGTAAATGTTTCAAATTTGGATAAGAAGGTCATCGGGCATTTTAATGCCACAATGACAGGAAAAAGATGTCTAGTGATGCAAAAAATGAAAAGGCAACACAAAATGAACTTCATACGCATAAATGTTACAAGTGTAAAGAAATTGGGCATTATGATAATCAACACCCTAATCCAAGTATTTTTTATGATGATTGATGTTAATAAACTCTTAAGGCCAATGGAAAAGGAAAGTCACATGCAATTTCTATTGGTGTTGTGGAGTACGATAACAAAGTGGTGAAAGGTACACTAACCATCCACTCTAATGTAGCAAATGTTTTATTTCATTTTGGATCCTCCCACTCTTTTATTTCTGAATAATTTTCTAAGGGTATCATTATACATCCTAAAAAATTAGGTGTTGAGTTAGTTGTGACAACTCCTTATGGCATAACAGTTGCATCAAAAATTTATAATTCTTCTCCAATTGATGTTTGGGGGAATGTTCTTCCAAGAAATCTTGTGATCCTTCCAATAGTTGAATTTGATGTGATCCTTGGTATGTATTGGCTTTCTTTATATGGAGCTCATATCAATTTCCAAATAAGGGAAGTCACATTTCATATTACTGATCAATCTATGATCATCTCTCGATGCAAGGATGAATATAACCTTCTGGTGGAAATTTCTTCCATCTTATGGGTCTTGATTCTAATAAATTAAGGTTATTTATCTCAAATTCTTGGAGAGAATCTTGCGATTAATAATATGAACTCTGTACGGGAGTTTGATGATATCTTTCCAGAGGAATTTCCAGGTCTTCCACCAAATCCTGTAGTTGAGTTTTCAATAGAACTCATATTGAGTGTTATGCCAATTTCAAAGACAACTTATAGAATGGCCCCAATTGAGTTGCATGAATTGAAGAAGAATCTCCAAGAGAATCTTGATAAGGGATTCATACGCCCTAGTGAATCACCTTGGGGAGCACATATTCTGTTTGTTAAGATGAAAGATGGATCAATGAGACTCTACATTGATTATCAAGAACATTACAATATCACTATCAAGAACAAATATCATCTCCCACACATTGATGACTTATTTGACCCACTACGTGGAGATCAATACTTTTCCAAGATTGATCTTCATTCAGGGTATCATCAATTAAGAGTCAAAAAGGAGGATATACCAAAGACGACTTTCCGTACAAGGTATGGACACTATGAATTTATAGTGATGCCATTTGGTCTTACTAATGCCCCTCCTATCATCATGGATCTAATGAATAATGTCTTTAGAGACTATCTTGTTCATTTTGTGCTAGTCTTTATAGATGATATTCTTGTCTATTTAATGATCAAGAAATAACATCAAGATCACTTGAGAATTGTATTAATGACTATAAGAAAGAAGAATCTTTGTGAAAAATTTACCAATTGTGAATTTTGTCTTAAAAAAAGATCAATTTTGGGTCACATAATCTCAAAATATGGGATATATGTGGATCCAGAAAAAACAGAGGTTATCGAAAGATGGTCGAGGCCAACAAACAGTAACTGAGATCCAAAGTTTCATGGGTTTTTCTAGATATTATCGATGTTCTGTGAAATATTTTCCATGATTATATAATCCACTCACCAGGTTGAAAAAAAGGAGTTAATTTTGTTTGGATGGAGGAGTGTGAAGAGAATTTCAAGGAGTTAAAAAGAAGGTCATCCAGTGAACATGTGCTCACACTGCCTTGTAGTGGAGAAATGTTTGTGATCTACTATGATGCATCCAAGAAATTATTGGGGTGTGTTATCATGTAAAACGATATGGTTATAGCTTATGCCTCACGATAGTTTAAAATCAATGAGAAAAATTACCCAAATCATGATTTAGATTTAGCTGTGATAATATTTACGTTAAATATTTGGAGGAATTAGCTTTATGGTGAAAGGTCTGATATTTATACTGATCATAAAAGTTTAAAGTATATTTTCACAAAAAAATGAGCTAAATATTCACCAAAAAAGATGGTTGGATATGATTAAGGATTACGACTGCTTAATTCATTACCACCCTGGAAAAGGAAACAAGGTGGAAGACGCATTAAGTCGACAAGACCATGCTAGCTTATCCATGATGAGGATCAGAAAAGATCCAATATTTATGGATTTAAAAAGGATGAATCTTGGAATTACAATAGAAGGGGAAAAATATTATCTTTATCAAATAAATGTACAACCATCTATACATGTGAATATTAAAGAGGCACAGAAAGAAGATGTAGAATTACAAAAGAAGGTGACAAATATTATTGAATTCCACATTTATTGCGATGAAATAATAAGGTTCAGGAATCGGGTTTGTGTTCCTCCCATCCTAGAATTAAAGAATGAAATATTGGATAGAGCTCTTAGTTATTCATTCCCTATTCACCCGGGAAGCACGAAGATGTATAGGGACTTGAAGAAGTACTTATGGTTGGATGGCATGAGAAGAGATGTTGCTGAATATGTCTCTCAATTCTTGGTTTTTCAGTAAGTTAAATATAAGAGATAGAAGTCTAAGGGGATGTTACAATCATTACCCATACCAGAATAGAAATGGGAAAACATCACTATGGACTTTGTCACTAGACTTCCTAAAACATCCAAAGGAAATAATGCTATCTGGGTTTAGTTGTTCATCTTACGAAGTCAGCACACATCATTTCTATTAGAGATTTTTTTGATTAGCTTTCCAGGATATATGTAATGGATGAGGTAATATTGCATGCAGAACCACTTTCCCGTATATCTTATTGGGATTAGATGCTTATCTCGAAGTTCTGGGGAAGTATTTAGCATTCTCTAGATACAATGTTTAGTTTCAGCACTTCGTATCATCCTCAGACAGATGATCAGTCTGATAGGACAATTCAAACTCTAGAAGACATGTTTAGAGCATGATCTATGGATTTCAAAGGTGGTTGGGATAAACTCCTATCTTCGCTATAATTTTCTTATAATAATAGCTTTCACTCTAGTATTCAGATGGATCCTTATGAAGCTCTCTAGGGAATGAAATCCAGAACTCCAACTTGCAGGAATGAAGTTAGGGATAGAAATCCATTAGGACCTGATCTTGTTGATGAGATGGAAGGAAAGGTCTGATCTATTCAACAACAGATAAGAGTAGCTTAGAGTCATAAAAAATTTATGCTGATAACCGAAGAAAAGACCTTGAGTTTGAAGTGGGTGATAAAGTGTTATTACGAATATCTCCTTGGAAGAGAGTAATGAGATTTGGAATGAAGGCCAAGCTGAACCCTATGTATATTTTTCCTTTGGAAATACTGAATCGTGTTGGGAAGGTATCTTACTGATTGGAACTTCCACCGAATCTCTCTCAAGTTCATGAGGTGTTCCATGTATCATTCATGAAAACGTACATACCTGATCCTTCACATGTACTTAGCTCAGAAGTCGTACCACTAGAGCATGATCTTTCTTATGAAGAACATCTAATAGAGATTCAAGATCGTAGCGAAAAATTTATATAAAACAATACCACTCCCTTGGTTAATGTTTTATGGAGGAACCTCCAATTAAAATAAGCTACATGGGAACTTGAGGATATAATGAGTCAGAGGTATCCTCATCTGTTTGTTACGAAGTGACAAATTTCGATGGTGAAATTATTTTTAAGGGGGGTAGAATTTAACACCCAAAGTTTTTATGAGAAATATTTTGTTTTATGTATTATGTTATACGCAACATGAAACGAATCATTCACTACACACAATACTGTCTTGTCTTGAGTTACACGCAAGATAAACCTTCCTCGATAGAGAGAATTGTACGCAATACAGAGTTTAACTAAACAAAGATATGTTACAAAAATAATATATACACTAGCCGTTATGAATAGTAATACCCAGTTTTTGAAATTTTATAAATTTTATCATTCCAAATGGACTTCATTTTTTTATTTGGAATATCGAAATTATCCTAGGGTGAATTTTTGGTATTTTTCTAAAAACATTCAATTTTTTATGAATATTGAAAACACTGAGTTATTGGTTAAAACCAAATTTTTATTGAAATAATGATTTATTTTATTTAAATTTATTTCAGGTCAAAATTCCTACATAATACCTATATAAGTACAATTTCATTCATTGGAGTCATTTTATAATAATTTTAGATATATAAGAATTTGATTGAACTTTTGATTGTCTTTTACCCATCTCCAAGGAGAATTTTCAAATTCACATAAAACCTAATTTTACTGCTACTGTGAGTAGAATTTCAAAATTTCGAGAGACACAGTTAATATCAATGATTAAAATGTGGTTTAATAAGATAAAAATAATTTTTAGTGAATTGTAACATTTTTACTTTTATTTACCACGGTTAAATGTAAATAGAGTAATTAAGGGTAAAAATTATATTATTATTTCCCTACCACATGTCATAATTCTATTGGATAAGTATAAATCGACCAAATACAACCTTAGTATTAAAATATGAACCTCTTTGGTCCACTTGTATTAGATTAGGTCACTTATTATTATTTAAAGAAGAGTTAAATTAGTTTAAATCAAAGTTTAATAACTAAAACATTTTTAATATAGGGTAATATATAAGATAAATTAGACAATAAATATTCATTAAAAAGATAAAAAAGTTTCCTACATAATTATATTTTAATTATATTTTTTGGAGATTAAATAATTTAATTTATTTATGACACAATGATGATGTAAAAATTTCTTTATTAATGAAATATTGGAATAATTGATATTATAAATACCTAAATAAATGTAATTTGAGACATTTTATGAATTACACTAATTTTATAGGTTAATATACCATATTAGGTTTGGTTAGATTAATTTTTTTCTAAGTAATAATGATTTTATGAATTTAGTAAATACAAAATACCAAATAGTGTCAAAATTGACATAAAAGAGTTTTTAAAAAAAATATTAAAATATTTATTGATATTTTATTACAAAAAATATAAGGTTTGGCCAAAAGACTTATATAATAATATATATGACATTATTGAACCAATTGGGGTTAAATTGGATGTTTATATTATGTTTATTAACCATATTGTATAAGAATACAAGAAGACACAGTAAAAGTTAAATTATTTAACTTAGAGTTAAATATAAATGATAAGGCTAAAATGTAAACCTACACTTATATAAAACCTATTTTTTGAGATTATTTCGACCCATATCTACCCTAGACTAGAAATAAGTAACTTTGGAGAAATTATAAACCGAATATGAATTTATAATAAAATAATATTTTAAGTTTTTCCTAAGGTTCCCCTCACCCCTCTTATAAAAGGGTTATCCCCCATCTCTCTAATTCACACCTCCTCCCTCTCCTCATCACACTACATTGAGACTTAGTGATCATCAAAACCATGAAAATTTCCTTTCTCCACTTCCCTAGAAATATACTAGAGTTCTGGGACTTCTTCAAAGACCATATTTAGTATCCTAAGAGGATGTTAAGAAGAGGTGCTTCAAGGAAGAGGTAATATCCTTTACCGATCCATTCAAGTTTATTTCTTCTTAAACTTATTCTTATGAATATGTTTCATCATAAATTAATAACATCAGTATCACTCATATAATGATATTTTATTATAAATATGAAACAACCCTATTTCACCTTCTATCCATCCTACGGAAAATGAAATCATAGCGCATGCGTACGTACGGAATACCGTCTCCACACCGTGGTGTAAAATGTTTTCCACCACCACCTTACTTGAATGGGTATAATGGTGTAAGGAACAACTGTATATGATTATTATAACATGATACTAATTTTGAGTCATTCCATTATCCACTCCAATACCATTCAATAATTATGGGAACGATATCATCGCTCGTGCGTACATACGACCTACCGTCTCCATGATGTGATGTGACTCGTTCTACATGATCATCATTGAATAATTATTATATAAATGAATTGAATGAATAAATATGATATATATTATACTAATACAATTATGTAAATGATATATCTATAATCTAAAAATATTAATAATAATTTATTTGACAAAACACGCATATGAACATAAAGCAATGAACATTGGAATAACAAGTAGCAATGAAATATTACTCATAAGAAGATAAGAATATGACCATATATGATATCATAACAATGAATATAATTCTGCAATAATTTAATGACATTATTTAAACAATTATACAGGAGGTTCAGACACGTACAAAGCATATCATACCTAAGGTAATGGAAAATCCCGCAATCTCATTTTTTATTCGAGATTGTTTATAATTCAGAATTTACTAGGGAATATTTATAATCGACATCCATGTTTCCTCAATATGTAATATTATTTATATCCACCTAAAATTGTTTTAATCCAATTTTACATATTGTGGACTTATTAGTAAATGATATGAAAGGAATATTTTTTCATTTTCAGTACAAGATTCTTTTTGACTTAGTCATCCAAAGTACGTAAAGAATGTTTTTTTAACTTATACGGCATGAATGGATTTTTATAGAACATTATTTACATCACAAATCCTTTACATGTTTTCATGTTTATTTTTAATTAACTTATTTTAGTTAAAACTTTTATGACATGTTATGAAAGGAAAAAATGTTTTTGAAGTAGAAAGGATATTTTCCTCAAGAATGGAGTTCAAATGTTTTATCAAAATTATTTTCAATCTAAGATAATATAGGGTTCTGTTTCTATTCCTATTATAACATTGATATTATTATGTTATGATAGAATTATTTTTATGAATTCCTCTTATCTTATATGTATCATGGTGTGATGGCATGATGTTTAAGAATCCCTTTTTGATTACATGGGTTATGCTATTATGTATGATTTATGATTTTGTGGCACACATAAGAATGGTATCATTATGAGATGGGTGTGACAAATATCTACCTACAATGCATTGGGTAATGATTTATATCTCATGAGATATACATGTTTGGAACGGTAAGTTAATCTGGTTTAGTGATACAGGACTGGAACGAGGAGTGAACTCGATTCAGAAATGGACTTCGTCCTCCAAGATAGTCATGGAAATGAGTCTTGACTAATAAGAAATGATTTTCTATGATTATGTGTGTATAAAACAATGTATTGTGTTTCATCTTATTGTTATTGGGATTACATTTTACTACAATGATTTATCCCATGTCATGATATTATGGTCTCTTTTGAAGATTATGACTTTCAAAATGTTAAGTTATTATGAATAAGATATGATTGATATTTCCTTTGTTTAACCTTAATGAGAATATGATCTCACCATTTTGTATGTTTTATTTTCCCCAGGTCAGGAAGAAATGTATTAAGTATGATATGCCAAAAGTTACCCTAGATATGATGAAATAAATGACAGATAATGTAGATGCTCTATGAACCAGTAGTTTATTTTTCCCAATTTCAAATGGCACTATACCTATACGGTGCTATCATTGTTTTGATATATGATGTAATATGTATTCTTAAATTCTAAAGTAATAACAATTTATGTAATGTACGGGTCATTATAAGTAGTCCTAGTATAGTGATAAGATGATCAGTAATAGTTGTATCACTAGCTCCACTATAATAATCTTGAGCAGGAGGGAAATCCCTACATGGAGTGTGTGCATTGATACGGTTTCCATTACTTCAACTATGTGCCATTTCTAAATAATGGAATACCCTAAATTATTTTATAAATCGCAATACATAATTCCAAAATTATAACCTACTTAACGAAAATTGATCATTTTATTGAAATAATCCATAATAAAAAAAGACATTTTCCTTGAGGAGGTATATACTCATTAATCCTTCATAATAGTCTATAAAGAAAATGTGAATTATCATAAGCATATACCTCGGGAGTGTCATAACCGACAGTGAAACAAGGCCCGTTATCGTGCGCCAATTCTCGTTCGGGTCTAGCTCAAAGAGGTGTTTTCAGGTTTTACGCCTAGGTACATCTGTTCCAGAGCCTCCTCTACCTGCTCGTATCCATATAAGAATGTATTACTTGGAAAACTCAAAAAATATCTACAATACCAAAATTCTAGGATGTTCTTCTATACTAGTCCTCAAAGTATATCTTAAAGATATGTCCTCTATTCAGATTTTATCTAAATCTAGTTTCCATGTTTTGTACTAAACTTTCTCGGATACCAACTGCAATGCCCTGACCCTAGAATCCCAGAGTCGGTGAATTATTACGTATCATTTTCATGATCACAAAAGATCATGTATCGAAATAATAATAAGTTTAGTAAGCTTGGATGTACTAGATACATTCATATGCATTAAATTATATCATAAAATTTTAAACTATAATATTGTTTCCCTAGAAAACATTGAGATCCCATATACTATCCCTACAAGTCAGTCATAATATACTTCATTGCATCTCAGGAAAAGTAAATCATAGAAAGGGGTGAGCTAAAATGTTCAGTAAGGAAAACAATATACCAGAAACATTCATAAATAAGTATAAACAGTTAATGCAATGTATAAACCTAAAACAAATGTGTTTTAAAAATAAAATTCATCCTAATATGGAAAATATAAATCAAAATAATTCCATTCACTTACCCAGATAGATATTCTACTAGCCGAATAATCACATGAAATAAAAAGAGCCACTTTCAAATGGATGGAATGCATAATTCCAGACATCATAACCACATAGTCAAGGACTTGTTCCAAGACTATAGATAATATTTTTTCAAGGCCTTTTCCCAAGACACTAGTTTGTCTCATGAAACCTACCGATGAATCAAGGAGCTATATCGGGCTCCACCCATCAATTACTATGTCCAGTGCATTCCTCGTATGAAATATCTTAATCATAACATAAAAATTTGTATTAAAACAAGCATACGAAATATGAATACATTATCCATAAACCATGAATGGTATGAAAATAATACATCCACAGTCAAACATGTCACAAAACCTTCTAAACAAAATGTAATATTTGTATCATATTAAATCAACATCTAACAAGATTAGAATCCCTTAATGGATGTTGATATAGATGAAATCAAAACAGTTTGACAAAAATATATCATTCGTTTTATGAAATCCTTTAAAGTTACATAATTATAAATGAAAACATTTATTTTAAAAATATTTTCATAATATTGTATGTGAATATTCAATGATGTTATAACAGCGGAATATAGCTGCACCCACCATATAAGTTAAAAAACATTCTTACCTGAATTTTGTCCAAAAGGTAATAAAGTAACTTGTTTTGAAAATGACAGAAAGATTACATTGAAAATGTATAAGATAAAATAATGGTATAAATGAATTTAACCCATATTCTAGTAAGTATACAAAATTTTTGGAATAAATTTTTAGGAAAACACGGATGTGGATGATAAAGAGGTCCCAGTAGATAATTACACATAAACAACCTTGAATAATGAATAGGTTGTAGAATTAACCCTTACCTTGTACTTTTCATTGGTCATGGGTAGGTTAACGTCCTGAATAATGGTGAAATAATTGTTATTAAATTATACATAAATAATATACATTAATATGATATAATATATGATATTTTAATATATTTTTTGTTAATAATATTTTATTATTATCACCGTTTCGAGTGTTAACTGATTCATTTTTCTTTATATGATCTCTTACGTAAGTAATATTTGTTATGGATAGGATGTATCTTATTCATATTCTGAATTATGTTCAGTCTTTATACATTATTTTTAATCATCTAATGAAAATTAGTCTAGAGTGGATACGATGGGAAATGAATCTCATCGTGTTCGTGGAGATGGTAATCCATACGTACACACGAGCGACAATGTTATTATTTGGATTTTAAAATCATATACAGAATAATTATCATGTTATATTTATTATTTAAATAATTTATACTTAATTATAATACCTATCCAATTTATAATGTATTGAATAATAACTACACCATGACGTGGAGACGGTAATCCGTACATACGCACGTATGGTGACATGTCATTCAAAGGGTTGATATAATAATGAATATGGTTGTACCATATTTATAATAACAATACTGTATATAGAAGATACTAGAGTTATTATTTTATAATTGAAACAACAAGGAAAGAAGAATTGGATGAAGAAAAAACACGAAAGAGGTGGTGAGATATTTACCTCTTCATCAGGTTATTCCTTTAGACATGATCAAAAGGGCCTCTTAGGTTAGCTTTCTTGACTAAAGGAAGGCCTCTAGGATTAAGGGAGGATGGTTGAGAGGGTATTTTAGCTAGGGTTGGCCAAGCCAAATGGTTTTGACTGTGTGAATTTGAGAGAAGGAGAAGTTCCGTTTTATAAGAGGGGTGAGAGGCACCTTAGGAAAAGATAGAAATATTAATTTATACTATAATCATTTTCGGTTTCTAATGGATCCAAATTGATTTGTTTCGAAGATAAGGTGGGAATGGGTCAAAACCCACTCAACCAATAGTTTTTATACAGGTTAGGGTCACTATAGTAACCTTATCTTTTAGATTTTACTCTTAGATATTCAGTTTGACATTTACCATATACCGTTGTATTTTTATATTATACGGTTAATAAACATACAATAACAACTCAATCAAACCCCAAGTGGTTAATTATTAATATATATAACCTTATCAAAGTCATTTGGTAGAACATTATATTCTTAGGTATACTATATCAATTATTTATATAATATTTGTTTTAAAAACTCTTTGTTGTCAATTTGACACTATTTGATATATTTTTTAATTCATAATGGCAATATTACTTAGAAATTATTTAATAAACCCTAACATGTCATATTAACGAATAAAACTAGTGGAATTCAGAAAAAGTCTCAAATTACATTTAATTGGGTATTTATAATATAAATTATTTTAATATTTTATTAATAAGGTAATTACTGCATCATAATTGTGTCATAGATAAATTAAATTATATAATGTCAAAAAATAATAAATTTAAAACTATTATGTATAAAATATTTTTATATTTCTAATTATTATTTATAGTTGAATTTATATTGTGTTTAAATCTATATTAAAAAATTTTTCATTATGAAAACTTGAATTTAACACTTTTAACTCTTCTTTGATATAAATAATAATAAATTTCCTAATCTAATACAAGTGGACCTAAAGGATCATATTTTATTCTTAATGTTGTTTTGAGTCGAATTAAACTTATCCAATTGAATTAAGACATGAGATAGATTAAGAATAATATCATTTTTACCTATTATTACCTTATTTACTTTTAACAGCGGTAAATAAAAGTCAAAAGTTTCTATTCACCAAAAATTATTTTCATCTCATTGAACCACATTTTATTTACTGATATCAACCGTGTTTCTCAGAAAATCAAAATTCAACTCACAGAAGTGGTAAAATTATGTTTTATGTAAATTTGAAAATTCTCCTTGGAGGTGGGTTAAGGACTGTAAAAATTTTAATAAAATTTTAATATATCTAAAATTATTATAAACTGACTCCAATGAATTACATTGAAATTATATAGGTATTATGTATCTATTTTGACCTAAATTAAATTAAAAAAAATTAATATTTAAATAAATATTTAGTTGTAAACTATAACTCTGTGTTTTTCACTATTTTTCAAAAAATGAATGTTTTTAGAAAAAAACAAAAAATTCACCCAAAGTTAATTTTGATATTCTGAATCCAGAAATGAAGTCCATTTTGAAATATAAATTTTAAAATGTCCAAAAATGGGAATTACTATTTATAATGGCCAGTTTGATTGGTTGTGGGGTGTTTGAACTCAATGTTGCGTACAATACACAATATTGTATTATTAAAAGAGAAGCGTATCGTGGAAGCTTGGGGTGTTACATAGACATGACATGAATCCATGTTCCCCTGCCTGGAAGGTAGAATTAATGATTTCCCCTTAATGAATTTTTAACCCTAACCCTACATTCCCTAATATCTTTTATAGAAGGTGTACCCTCATCCCTTATCCTTTGGGTTTCTCCATTTCATAATCTATGGGTCATCCTTACTCCTCCATACATCATCTGAATCCTTCATCGTCATAAGCATAAAAATGCATGAGATACACTCTATAATCCTATCCCTTCCATGCTACATTTCTCTTATCCCTATTTTTCTATTTAGGTGTGACATCAATTTCCCCATTTTTAGGGTGTTTGATGTTTTGTATAATATCATTTGGTTTTGTTCGATACAAGGGATAACAAAAGATGGGTGGTTTTTTTAGCACTAAATATAGGTTTTCTATCTCCCTTCCCGAGGTTTCATCTCATTATATTACTAGTTCTTTAGTGCTGCATGATAGAACCATACACCGACACTTCAAACAAGTTTGATAAACTAAATTGAATGCTTAATCAATCCCAATGAGACCCTAGGGATAGACAAATAAACCCTTTGGGTTGTCTACATTGATTTATTCCACCCAAATGGGTGTGATCTACCTTTGAGGAATCATTACCACATTATCATGAATGATTTGAGCATCAATTAAGGGGTGTATCCATATAGTTAATTCTAAGATGAAATGGTTTTAATTAAAAGGAATGGAAGGCCATGTGTTAAGACCCACCCTTCATTATATAATTGTATTTTCTTATAGATGTCCCTTCCCATCTTGATAATCCTATTATAAATGTAATCCTTTCAAACTTATATTATTGGTTTCCAGTTATTCTTTCCCCATAGTATTGGGGGTGATACAATGAGTTCCGTCATAAGGACCCCTAATATGTTCCTGCCATTCTTATTATTAGTTTTGGTTAATAAAATTATAAATATGACAAGGTGACCCTATCTAATCCAGGGATGGCCTCACTATTCATTTTCAATATTTACCACTTGAAGAGTGACACTAGATCCCTAGGTGATAACCAGTGGATTTACCATGACATAAGAGAGACTCATTCCATATGTGTGATACCTTTGAAGGATTCATAGGTTAGTTATTTTCATCACCCCAACAATAATGGAATAGAACTTTGGATCTCATTTAAGGGTCACCTTGGAAGGACCCTAACAACATTGAATATATTTTGATACCCTATATACATACTAAGGATTTCTTTAGGATCACCTAAGATGGTATCATGGTTCTTCTTAATAAGTAATAATGATGTTACATAAATTAGAAAATAAAAATGTGGACTTTAAAACATATAGAATTCTACCGCCAAGGAAAATAAAATTATTAGGGATGTTCCATCCATTTAAATTTTACTTATAGAAGCTATTATAATATTTTATACTTGAGAAGGTTACATAATTAAAATATTTCCATCTTAGGATGAAGAAGATATTATTTGATGGGTGTACCATGTGAGAACCTTTTTTGTATATATCCAATATTTATTACCAATCATCTGTTACTTATTATCCTAGTACATATTTTATATGAACATATTGGATTTTTCTAGACACTATAGGTAGTGGACTACTGAGAATATATCACACCTTTGTTGGTCTTCCATTGGAACCCTAGAATACCTCATGGTTGTATGTATTCGTGAAGAAAAGTTTACAGCTAATCATGTATGATTCTAATTCTCATGATGGAGTACATGAGAAAGGGACCAATACAATGCTCATAATTCTAATATTTCTATTTATTTCCTATTTATAACTTATTGTATTTCATGTGGTATACACATTTTTCCCTTGTATCCCATGTAACTTATTTTTGCACCACTATATGAAATGATTAATATCATTACATTTTGTATCAATTTATACATTAGATTCCATTATTTCATTATTATTATATTATATTTTCCTCATTACTAATTCCTCTATGGTGGATTAGTAGTCCAATTTTTAAATTTCATACTTACACTATGTCATTTTTCTTATATACCAATAATTTACACTTTGATCAATACGAAAACATCCATCCCACAGAAACACCCTCGACCTTGATGCTAGTCAGAAGCCTGTAGTATATAACAAGGAAAGCTCAAGGTCTTGTGGCCACCAACTCGAGGGACTGCTAAGTGGAATCTGGGGTGGGATTATGAAAATATTCCTCTCCAATTAATTTATAATTAAATTATAATAGTTATAATCAAACATAAAATCAAAAAAAACATTATCACAAATAAATGAATATTTAATTGTCTAAAAAATTATAGTCAAATGAAGAATTGACTATAATAATAATAAAATATAAAAAACACCTTGATTGAAAGAAGCAATGATATTTTTTTTGATAAAAGTAAACAATGCATCCATTTTGATAAGAATATTCACCTGAATTTCCCTTTTTATGATTAATGATGCCATTGTGGGAAAACATTAATTATTATATTCAATATAATAGAATATGTTTTCTAATACATATATAATAATTTCTCCAACCATGAGATGAAAAACTAGCATAGTTGTTTTATCATAACTATTTTATTACTCCTACGATGTAAAAATTAATTAATTAAATCTTTAGGGGAAGGAAATCAATTAACTATTAATTTTCAACATAATAAAATATCAAGTCAATTATGAAAATTAATCTTCATTTATATTATAAAAAACATTATCCGTCCAATTTGGTTAATAAAAATCCTTAATAGAACCATTACTATTTTCCAATATTATTTTATCAAATTTTAACAATTGATTAATATATACATCTCAAATCTAAAAATTCGATTTAATATCCAAAAATTTTATGATTACATATTATATTCATTCATCACAACTAGTGAAAGATGGGTCTTAAAATTACTATAAATACTTAATGATATGAATTTTATCCATTAATTTGGATATAATTATCCTCCATAACCGATGTTGGTTGAAATTAATGAAAAAATTGAGATGTACTAAGTCACAATTATTTACTAAATTATAATAAAATTATTAGGGCATATATTAAACTATATAATATTGATGTGTTTCATGTTGATCCGAAAATATATAATTTTGATTGAATATAAAAATAAGAATAATATATATATTAGTATCAAATGATTTATATATGTATATATATTTTAAAAACATTTTATAGTTCTATAAAATAAAAAATAAAAAAATTAAACAATATTTAAAGGAAAGAATTAAAAATTAAAAATAAAATTTGTGTACAAAATTGAATGGATGAATCATGTTTACAACTAATAGATAAATATTTTTTTAATAAAAAAGTTAATATAAAATTATTGAGTTCGGTAAAAAAACATTTATCTGGAATATAGATGTACACCATGAAATTCAGTGTCTTTGTGGATATTAGATGAATAATGAAACATGTTTAACAAAACCAACGAGAAAAAATATGGAAAAAAGACCTTGAACTGTGATTTCTAGTTGATAATAATAGTTTTTAGGAACCCTAAATATATTTAGGATCATAAAACTAGTACAAAATTATCACTGATTTAGGATCAACAATCACCAAAATATCTATAAAATATATGAAAATAGATTAAACCCACCATCCAATATCATCGGGTTGTCATTGCTGTTGTTGTAGGTTGAGATAAAAAATGGTACTAATAAATGAAATGAGGGTTTTATGGTGTGGTTGTTTTTTTAAATGGTTTTAACACCAAATTATGACATCTCTGACATTAATATTGTATTTTAGTTAACTTTTCCCTTGATATTGTTGAAACTCAACATAAAAATATTTTCTTTTTTCAAATTTAACATCAGTTTTCAAAGAAATAAAAGGTAAAAATTTATTAAAAAATCCATTAATGTCAATTATATAAAAAACCAAGGATAATGGTATTAGACTATACCTTTTAACATGTTTTTAAAAAAAACATGATGTTACAATATTTCTATAGATCCTTTTACATTGGACTCTTATAAACCAATGTAATAACCATTAAAATTAAACTACTGTTTTTATTACTTAGATATTTATAATAATATTATCTATTAAAAGGTAGTAGAATTGTAGGATTCTTCTAAATGGAATGAAGCATTGAATTCTAACATGTTTTCCATTAAATAATAATATGTTGTATTTAGTAGACCCTCAAACTAATGTAAAACCAATTTGATATAAATGGGTATTCAGGAAAAATATATACATGGATGTTAAAATAAATGTTTATAAATCATGTTTGGTTGAAAAAAAAATTACTGAAATTTTATTTTTTTGACAATGAAAATACTTTATCACAAGTCAGCATGCTAAAATCCATTGAAATATTTATTTTAATAACATATAATGATTATGAAATTTGGAAATGAGATATTAAAAAAATATTTTATATTTGTTATGTTGGTTAATGAAATATATTAGAATCAACCTGCCAGGTTTAATAAGTCGAATGTTACCAATAAGTTATGAAATTTGAAATGGTCTATTTAAGAATTGATGCTGGAATCATGATCATGGAATGTTTTTTTATGAGTCCATAACAACAATTTAGAAGAATCATTTTATATAATAATTTTATAAATAGAACCATTTTTATATAATAATTTTATTAGTAATGACATTGTTATCTTATTATTATACATTGAAGAATTATTTATTATAGGAAATATAGTATATTTTTTCTAGTAATTTATAAATCCATAAATAAATTCATCTTTATAAAATAAATTGTAGAAGTATCCTATATTCATTTTTTATGATCTATAAATATATATCTCACAGTACACATTGTCTTTGTCAAACTATAGGGATTGATAAAAAACAAACAATGTAAAATATATAACAATACAAGAGAGGATTGTTTCAAATGAAACATGTTATTAGTGTCGTAGAGAAAATGTTTCGAGAAATATAGTAGGAGACCAAGAGAATGAATAGAATTCTCTATGACATGGAAGTGGGATCGATCATATATTCCTTTATATATATTATGTGGGAGGTTTCATTTACATATCAATTTGATGGATGACATCAATAGGACCTTGGAAAGAATCATTGGGAATATATAAAAATATCTTGTAGTGCTTGCACAATTCAAAGGCTATGTTCTTAGTTTATGGATGTGATGAGGAACTAGTAGTGAGGTGATAAACTGATTCCAGTTTACTGATAGTCTACAATTATTTGAAATCATAGTTATGCTACGTATTTTTCTAAAAAAGAGGAGTGGTGGGTTGATTGAACTCAATCACACATATGTTCACTATTTCTATTATTGATTTTGAGTATATAGTTTCTACCTTTTATGGTAATGAAGTTGTATAAATTTTCAGATTTTTCACAAAAATTGGTTTTGTTCATAGCATTATAGACCCTATTACATTTTACCACGATAATATAGAGGCAACCTTTCCTTTCAAGGTTCATAGGACACCCCATATGACCAATAATATACAATAAAAGTTTTATATCATGATTGATTTTTTACTGAACAGTTAAGTCACAATTCATATTGTCTTAATATTGGGTATAGTTTTGGTCCCATTGATTAAATATGTATCTATATTGGAAAAATATTCACATATGAGAGATAGATGGTAAAGAATTTCTAGCAGTTGGACATAGTGAAAGTGGGTGTGTGGTGTATGGGTTCCCCAAAATGGACTCTTATATGTATATTTATTTCTTTTAGACGTATAAAATTTTATATAAATATATATACATGTGTTTTTATTACAGTTATGATTTTTATAATTATAAACCATTTGTTTCCATAGAAATTTCCTTATATTACATACCTTATCAATATTATAGAGTAGTATCTATGATATAATGAGAAATATAAGATACTATGATATTAATCATGAACCTATGTATCATGGTTAGGATATATCATTCTAACATGATAAAAATGATGTCTGAATATCTGGTGTTAGGGGATTATAATAATGGATACATTTTCTCATATCTTTTTCATAGAGTGATCTTTATTGTATGGTTTAATAACAATTAAAATTCCTATAATAAGACTAAATATTGAAATTTAAATTAGGATTTCTATATTTGATCTTGCGTAATGGTTTCCTGAATTATGATAATATTCAACGTTGACAGTCTGATTACATACTTTTATCAAATTCAAAACCCATGGAATTGATTTTGTGTTGATGTAACATTCATTATGTGTGTCATCGATGGTGTTACATTGGATGGATGGTTAATATAGGTTGTGTCACTTATTTTTATCGGAAGAGAATCTCATCCCCAAATTTCATTAAAGGATATTCATTCATTACATCCATGTTCATTGTTGAAGTATTTATTCCCATACAGAAAGAGTATTAATTTAATAAAAACAACAACAAGGATAGTGAAACATGTTAGGCATAATACTTTATAAGGTATTTTATGAACACAATATTAAATTACCTGACATGTGTTAATATGATAGGTTGTTTTTATTTTGAATATAGGTTTTCTCATTTATTTCCTTGATCTGAAAATTATATTTGGACTTAGAGGGGTCAAATATGGGGTTCTAATAGTATCTGAGTTTTAATGATCACCATGAAACAGAAAAATTCCTATTATTCAAATTTAAAATATTTGGTAGATAATTTATTTATTAACCGAATTTAGATGTAATTAAATGATCAAAATAAAAAAATGTACATATGGATATAATTTTAATACTATATGATTTTTCATGATTTTAGGGAATTATGTGTCAGGTCAATGACTTCTATTTTATCTTTTTATATATTGATTATATTTTATGTAAGATAAGGAAATAATAATTTCATTTATTAAATTATTTATAGTTTATAAAATTTAATTAATACTTTATTTAATTGGAAATTTATAATAAAAGACCATAGTGTAATTTTATTATGTTTAACCTACATATTTATGATGGATCATGTTGAAATTCAGATAATAAATCATTCACTGAAATTGTTGATCTCTTTTCAAATATCTCTCGCCATCCTAGTGGGAATATATATTCTATGAAATCAATCCATATTCTCCAATATTCATAAAAGAAATATCATTAAGGTGTCCATTTGGAGTTCGAAAGGATCATTGATAATCTATACAATCTTCTAGATTCCGGTGTTTGATTTCATGTTATACATTTGAATATAGAGTGGATGATATGGAGGTTTCCTAAATTAGTTCCTCCAAGAAGAGATTTTTGGAGTCAAAAAACATACACATATTTCCAAAAATGAAATGAGGTAATGGTTTTATTTAATATATGTTTTTAAATCATTACATGTGGAATCCTTAGGTTTTTACCTCAATGAAAAACGTTAGATATGACATTACTACATATAATTGATGATAAAAATTATATAACCCTGGAAAATATTCTTCAATTTTGTGCCTATGTATGGATAAGATAAAATAATTTTTTTAGTATAATGATATTTTTACATATTAAACCACTTAAATTTTCATAATTTTATAGATACTGTTTGTTGAGGTGGCAAAAGAAGAAATGAAAAATGAGTGCTCGGTTTAGAACATTGCCACTTTGTCTGGATATTCTCTATTGAACAATACCACAAGGATACTCAGCATGGTCCTTTGAGAATACAAAGGCATTGAGGATGTGGGTAATGAGTTCATGATATATTTGAGTTGCTTTTTGGTATATTTAATTCTTTTTAAAGGGTGCATAATTGTACTATAAGTGATTTCATTATATAATGGATCCAAATTGAAATTTTGACAATATCAATTACTTATTCAATAATATTATAACAGTATTCCATATTCAATTTCTTGAAGGTCGGGATTTATAATGAAAGGGTGATTAATGGTCCATAGATCCACCAAATTCTATTTTTAAAGAAGTTTTAAACATACTTTAATTCATTTAACAATATATTTTTTACATTAACCATTTTAGAATTTAGCTTAGTAATTAGTTTTACACAATAAATTTATATTTTTAATAAAAACTATGTATCTATTCATACCAAATTTTGATGTTTAGTGCATTAAATCATTATAAAAATAATATATCTAAATATATATATAATAATAAAATATATTTAATATATATAAAAACTATTTTATATAAAATTATTGTCGAGTAATTTAGGTGTCCAAATATTAATATAGTTTTGATTAAAATTAGAATGATTGTTAAAATATTTTTATATAGGATAAAAAACTAGTTATTTTTTGAGAATAGATTATTTTATTTTATTTGATAAAAAAATAAAGGGGTTAATAAAAAATTCATCACAAATAACAATTTTCCTATTATCAAGGTTATTTTTGTTAATCCTAAAAATAATATTCTTATTCTTTATAGTGAAATTGTATTTTTTATATAATTTAGAACTAATAATTCTGAATAAAATTCATTTTCCAAATAAATTTTCTAAGAGTAATGAAAATTAATTTTTATATTGCACAATTAATTCATGAAACCCATTTTTAGCCAACATTTAATTTTATCCATAAAATCACATTTTTTATGATAACTTTTATCCTTGATATTGTATAGTGGTTACATATTATTGATAGCCAAAAATATTATAGCATTAACATAACAATTATATTTAATAATTTTATTTTCATAAACCATAATAGTTCATATTTTAGTTTCATGTTTCAGGTAAGCCAAACTACTCTGGATGATATTTAGATAAAGAAAATGTATTTACTAAAATCATTGGCCATTACGAAATCACCCATATTTATATATCCTATATAAATTCATATGATTAGTCCCAATTTAGAATTATTATTCCAATGTGAGTGTAATTTCATATTTCCAATAAGTTAATATATGTCTGTTGGGAATATTTCTTAATTTACATGGAGAATATTGAGAGAATATATATTTTTTGAGTTATTTAGGAAACATTCTTTATAGAGCACGATAAAATTTCTTTCAGGGTAAGATTATTTTATATTGATCATCATGATTATGAAATCATAAAAATACTAAAGATCTATGATATTTTTTATGATTTAGTTAAAAATGTGGTAAGATTAATTTTGAGAGGTTTTATGATGTAATAGTATAGATAGTTCAAAAATTGGTATTGTGAAATGATGTTTCAATTTTATATAGTGGGAGAATAGATGTAATGATCATATGAAGGAAATAAATGGAATTTAATAGATGAAGAATATATTTACAATAATTTTACATAGTTATGTATATAGTCAAATATAAAATGATGAAATATTTAGATCTATTAAGATTGATATAAGGAGTTTCAGATATATAATGTTTTATTGATGATGTTTTCATGAACAAACCCAAAATTAATATATAGAGGAAACACATGTATTAAATCACACAATTAGATATACAAAGTATACTAATCTAAATAATTCATAACAATGTTATTTTAGGAATAAATGACGTCCAAATTTTTAGTCGGTTTGTTAAAAGGTTGTGTCACAATGTTCTGTGAAAATCAATGAATGACGAAGAATATGATACAGATACAGACGAAGATGGATCATATATATAATTCATATATCCATTAGATAATGTATTTTTATATCATTAGATGAATGGATTTTTTCTATACTAGATTGTGTGTGTAATGATGTATAGTTTGTTGGATTGGAGTATAATGTTTTTCAGGATTAATATAACTAATGGCCAAAATTTTATGACTAAAAGAGGATTCCTAATATGGTGAAAAAAGGTCATAAAATTTCATAAAAATCATTCAATTGTATTTCCATATGTTATATTATAATAAAATTGTACTCTCATGTAGAAGAACAATGAACCCGGTGAAGTTTTTATTAATGGCATCTCTAAATTGAAATTTTGTTGCTGATGTTCTATAGAGCATAACATAATCCTTTTAATGTTCATATCAATGATGATTAATAATATTTTCATTCAATTAATATTTATCCAGCCAAATTATGTATGTTTTATGATTTGTTTCAACACCACTAATGTTCCATGATGTGTAATAAGTGTTTTCTATAATGTTATTGATGGTTTTAGTAGTTTCTAAATGAATTTGAAATGAGATGAAAAACATAAAATTCAAAGTTCACATCAGTGGTATTTTTTTGTGTTCATAACCATAACCCTCTAAAAACCCTCTATAATGGTTTTAATTTTTTGTATGATAGAGTATATACAAATTTATTCATAAGAAATCATGTTTGAATGTGACAGATATTTTATTCCATGAGTATCCAATCAATAGTTTGCATGGTTGAAAAAGAATCATTAGTCTTAAAAACTTATAATAAAAGAACATCGGACTAATAATCATCACTCGAATAAGAATTTGATTATGTGTGGGATATTAAATTTCATCTTCGTTGATTGAGAAGCACAAGATAAAGGGGGATCATTGAACTGAGTTTTACCAGAATGAGTATCAATGAACTAATATGAAATTGATGGAAGGAATACCATCTTTTTAGAGTATGGAGACTACTAAGGTATGTTTTTGAAAATCGTATAAAATGTATGATTTATTTAATCCATGTCTTCCTAAGACAATGAGTATTTTTACAAGATATCATACTCTTATGATATTTTTTAAAGATCATGAATGTTGAAAACATGAAATAGAGATCCAAAATTCATATGGAGAAATAACATTTGATGAATAATTTATCCCTATAGTGAATTTTAATAGTGAAAGTGGTTATTATATCTATGGTGGAGATTCCATTTCTAAAATGGTCAGTACTTGGTTCATAAGTTGTATTTGAGGAATTTGGTGCAACAAGGATTGTTTGGGTTATAAGAAACTGCATATTAATAGTAGATTCATGGGGGTAGAATCATTATTGTTACTTCATATTTCATAGATATCATAGAATATTTTATTAATAGAATTAATTTGGGGGGATAACGAACAATGAAATTACTATATATTTGTATGATTCACTTTAAATATCTTGTGATGGTCTATACAATTATATTAATGAATATGATGTTATTTTGAGAGATATATCATTATGTAGATCACAACATTAAGAATTTTTAGAGGATATATTTTATGTTGGATGAATTAATAAATGTAATATGTTATTGATTCACCCCTTCCACTCTCAATGGCCCTATGCTTTTTAGTGAATACCATTTTTCATTAGGGAATGGATTACCTTTGAAAGATCCAACTATCTATCAAGGATATATAATATAATCTAACTGAACAACATGGGTGGACCTATTGTTTATTCAAAAAACTATTTTTTACATTAAAAATATGTTATCCAATTATTTAAATGTTAGTATTGAAGGAATAGATGTTGAAAGAGTGTTATTTCTTCGAATTAATGTGATTTTAAAGACTGTTCATAAAATAAATTTTGAAGTTGATGAAATGAATATTTGAACGATATGTTTATAAATCTTCAAATGAATATTTATAAAAATATAATAGGTTTTTAAATATATGAAAAAATATGGGAAATCATATAAGTATCTATAAAATACTAGAGAGAGTTAAGGAATATAATCTATAAATATGGAAAGGAACATTTGTAGATATTAATATGTATTATGAAAAAGGTATTGATAAAAACATTACAATTGTTAGTGAAATTTAACATATATCATTTTTTTGGTGAGATGTTATAATATTATAATATTAATAGGTAACTGATCAAAAAATATTCATAACAGATTTTAAACTATTATATTATCTCTAGAAGATTAAAACAAATTGATGCGGGAACATTAGAATATTCTCAGAGCATATGATATGAGAATATAAAAATATTATGGATAATGTAGAAAAATATTTGGATTATAATAGAGATAATGATATTGAGGATGAATTAATTTTTTTAAATGATGATGAAAATGGATAGGACGTCAACAAAGTTGTTGAACTTATTTAAAGTATATATAATAATGGAAATTGTCAAGGAAGAGGTAACAATATTTTCAACTATTATTTTGTAATGATGGGGTAATTTCATTTATAAGTGGTCATGAGATGAAGATAAGTGATTTTGGGTTGGGAGAAGAATATGGTATGGCTCTAAAACCAAAGATGTAGAAATATATGAAAACATTCCCTATGAATAAGATAATTTTTTAAGCATATGTGTGATTTATGATTCTTTATTATAAAATGACTCTTATTGTCATTCCATCTTCATAGCTTACTATGGAATATTAAATTCATAAACATACCATTATTATGATAGAGTAGAAAGAGAAATAGATGATTGGATTCTAATAGAAAATTTTTGAGATGATCTTAATAATATTACAAATTTCAATAAGGAAGATAATATGTCATGGAATGATGTTAAAGAGATAAATTTTGAGAATGGTGAGCATATTAAAAAAGTGTTAACAAAACATAATGATTTTAGATATAATGAAATTAATGTTTTTGAGAATAAATCGAATTTTTTTTTGCAAAAATATTAGCTTGATAGGATAATCATATCAAGTAATAAATAATTGGGTGTAATAAAATAAGTTGAACGTGTTAATGATTAAAGAATTTCAGAAGAAGGTAGATGTTCTTAAGGAATGATTTTCTAAGAATGATTAATATCCATCAAGTACACAATCAATATATCTTATAGAAAAATTCATTTTAAGAGATATTATATATGAATTAATTAAATAAAATGATGTTCAATGTTAATCTCCTCAAGATGGTGAAATGAATTCTCTATATAAGTTGGGAATTTATATCCCTATATATTTTAAACATACATATAATTTTATTAAAAATTAATATTTAAATGATATTTTTAAATCATACCAGTCCATGAATATTTCCTAGAAATTTATTTTTATAATGTATTGTAATACATAATTAATGTATCTAAGTGAAAAAACTCTCCCAATGTTTTTAAATAATCAACAAAAAAACATCAGTGTACTACTACTAGATGTTTGAACTATCATGATTCTAATATCTCTATATCTGTTGTGGAGTATTTGGGCATAAAATATATTTATAGTGGAATAATATTTATCACCTTAGAAATTTTTTTGAATTAACTGGTGAAATAATATGCATTGAAGAAAAAACATAGAATAATTTTTATTGATCACTAAAGTAATGATTCGAAGATAAATAAAATTAATACCTCATGTAAGGAAACATAAATTTTTATGAATGTTGAGAATGAAAATAATCCCAAAATTATTAAGTATGGTAATATTTTGTTCTTATATATTTGAATATAATAAGTACATGATGATAAAATAAGTAGGGAACATAAAATTATACTAAAGAAATGGTCATTGAATTTCATTTATAAGTTGGAAAAAATGTAGATACAATGTTATCATTAATTATTAATTTAAAAATTAATAAAAACTGTATGAGGTGTAAAACATATGGTAATAATACTAAAAAAATTCATTAATTTCTTATCACCCCTAGAGGGGAGAATGAAAAATATATTAATAACTAAATGTAACAAATATGTTACATATTTTGAGGAAAAATTTACATCTTCATATGATGACACTATAGATGAAAAAAAATCCTCTAAAAATCATTAATGCTAATCATAAAGAATAAGTCACATTCTCGGATAAATCAGTATAAAATAATAACAATTCAGAAGTAGGCCGAGACTCTCATTATGATTTTTACTTCTAAGGAACCTAAGGTTCATAATTATTCATAATGTAATTTCTTATTTGTGATATCTTTTATAGAGTGTAATGTGAAAAAAGTGTAGAAATAGGTTAAATAATATTGTAGTTTTGTAGTAATAATGTATATTTTTGATGGATTCTTTTTAATCCCCATTATAATGACCATGTCCCATGTATCCAAGAGTCATTGATTACATTATAACAATATTATAAGATACATGGTATCACATCTTAATGTAGTGGATAGTTTAGTATTTTTGGTAAACTAGTTAAATATTTTAATATTATTTATAATTTATGAAATAATATAAAACGTATTATTTTATTTTATTAGACCAATATTCCCTTTAGAATATCATTATATAACAATCATAAAACACTTAGTTGAAAATTTATGTATTGAATGAAATGAAAGGGGTTAGATATAATGATCAGTAATGGTATTCAAATAAAAAAACTATCATGAATAAATAACTCATATTCATTATAGAAAGGTAAATAACAAAATCACTTCATACACAATCAATTATTTGAGCATAATATGGAAGAAATAAATGATGATAAAATAATTCCAAATAAACAATTAGATATGATTAAAACATAACAAGGAATATTATACCTAAACTAATCCTCAAATGGACCATTTATAAGTATTCTCATAATTAGGTAATGAAAATAGATGGACATCATAACTATACCATCAAAATCTCATTCCAATACATCTCACATAAATGGGTAAGAATTTATCTAAATACCCAAGCTTGTTTGTATCCTAAGACCTACCCCTGCATTGAGGGGATGTTGAGAGCCCCAAACATTTCATACTATGTCCAATTATTTCTTTATATGAAAGGGTTGAAACGTACTCTATATATAATTTCTTATTGAAAAATTATCATGAAAATTATTATTACTTTCCCAAATCAATAATCAAAATCAAAAACCATTTTGAGTTATATAGTGAATGGTATCCAAAGAGTAAATCCATAGTAAAAAAGACTGTTAACCATCTTGATAAATATTAATGATGGTATCAATACAAGATAATAAAACCTATAATTAGTGAAATATTTTTTCTATCATTTATTAATGGAAAAAATATATATTAAAAAATTATTGAGAAAAAATATATATTCCACTTTAAAAATCACAGTAAAACATTTAACAATTTCATATTATTAAGAAAAAATATTCATTTATAAATATATTTTTAAACATGAAATGTAATATTCAATGTAATTAATTTTCATAATTAAGGAAAAGTATATACACTTCCTATAATTAAATAAAATATTTTCACACCATTGTATATATATAAAAAGTTGTGTCATTCAGAAAATTAATAAATGATTCCTTTTAAAACATGTTGAAAAAATTAAAAGTTCTATAAAAATTTCATTACTAAATCATTTTGATAATATTAAAAATATTATGAAAATGTTTTTAGAAAACATTTATATAGAAGAAAAAAGGATTTTTAATTGAGTAGAAAAAAAGTAATCATTTCATAAAAAACATCCTTAATATTTTTATCTTCCAAAGAAAGAATAATTGTAATATTACATGAAGAGTTCATTAATAAATAAATTAGAATGAAATTTATTAGTTTTAAGATAAAATATTTCAAAAAATACCCCAATATAGACTTAAACATAAACAATCCTGAATAAAGTTGATATTGTAAAATAAAAACATGGATCATTGGTAACATTTTAACCATAATCCCCATGAAAAAATTACCTAAATTAAAATATAAATAATAGTAACTTAAATATAATATTTATATGACCTATCAATTGCGTAGTATATAAACAAAATTAATGAACAAAGTGGTGAATGTGGAATACGTCTGATGAAAGTAAATGTGAGACAAGAAACCCTTGCCTCATGTATGATTTCCATCATCTACGTTAAAACGTCATGTATAATAAATATTTATTTATTATAAATATATATAAAAATAAATTATTGTATTTAATAACATATATTATTTAAATATATTATTTTTTAATTGTTTTTAGTAATTATTTTTTAAAATCATTGTTTTTCGTGATAATAAGACAATTTGTATATATGCATGATTGTTGTATCTATTTTTACTATGGACGGAACATAAAAAATTAAAATTTTGATTCAAAATTATAGAAAAAATAATATATTAAATATTTCAAGCATAGTTATTAAAAAAGTTCATATTATAACCCATATAAAAATTAATTTAAAACCATTTTGCTTCTTCACATGGAGGTTGTAGTCCATATGTACGCACGAGTGACATTTTTTTTCCAACACATTGAATGGTAAAAACGAATATGGTATTTAATAATTATAGAAATATATTAATAAAATTAATATTTTATAAATATGTTTAATAAATCATTTTATCCAGCTGTGATAGGTTGATATAGAAAATTAATTAATTTGTTGTTGAGGCAGTATTCTTCCAAAAACATGATTAGCAGTTTCATTTCCCATTTGGTGGATAAAGAGATGAGTATATGTAATTAAACAAATAAAATAACATTTTAATGTAAATAATAAAAAAAATTCATTTTGAGATATTTTTATAAGATTTTTTAGTGTTATATGAAGAATTAAAATGAACACAGATGGTTCGAAAAAATTTCTCTCTTCCATACAACCTCATTTGGATTGTACCTAATGCCTTCCTCGATTGAATTAATGAACAATAAAGTACTCTATGATGTGGTTAGATATGTTAGCAATATATTTGTTCAGTTATTAGATGATATAAAAGGTTTTGGGATTCTGTAGAGCATTAAATATTGGCTTTAATTTTAAAAGTTATAGATATGAAGGACATAAATTATTGAAAAGAAAAAATTTATACACGCATTTTCGACATGTTGAATGGATACAAAATAGATCGTTGTCAAACATTTGATATTTTTAGGATTAAAATATGGACATTATAGATAAATTTGAATATTTCTAGGTCATTTTATCCCAAGGTAAATATGTTTTAAACATATCCTAAATAGTTAAATTTTAATGATTTTACTATTCAGTATAAAAAGATTACCGTAAACATAATATGTAATATTAGATATTTAAATTCAAATTATTGAATTTATTTTTATGAATTACATTCATATAATATGATAAATTTAATTTAATAATAATCCTGTTAACATGAAGAAAAATTTGTTTTCCCAATAGAAAATAATTGTATGTATATAATGTTTTTAAATAGAAAATGAAAAAAAATTGATTTTTATAAACTAACTTTTATTTATTAGAATATAATATTAAAAATTTTAATTTTAAAATAATTTTTGAGAAAATATAGCTTTTCAATTCATTAAATGAAAAATCTATTTTCAATAAAACCCAATATTTTTCACAATTAATCAGAAATATGATTTCAGATAATTCTAATACAATATCTCTTTTATAAATTTGAAATAAAAATTTCATTAATAATGTTAACTTTTTAAAGTAAATTTTGTAAAATTGGTAAAGACTAAATTGTAATTTTTTGTGCATATATAGATAATATATCCTTTTATAAAAATTCAGTTTTTTATAAAATGTTTAATTTTCCTTCAAATGATTAATATTTTATTTCAAAAAAAATTTTAATAATTTAAATTACTTTGTAGATGTTTAAACCAAAGTATTATCATAATTAAGTTATTCATATCCATACCCTCCTATTTAATGACTATTTTATAATGGTATCCTATATTATATTCATTTAGACTTTGGGATTCTTATATCACACACGATTAATGAGAATAAATATAAGGAAATATATTTTGGTGTATTTTAAGATCAATATTTCGTGTCATGTATACTATCAAAAATAATTCTATTTTTTCAATATCATGGGGTATTGCATTCAACCCACCTTAAAAAAATTCCCATTGAAAATTATATTTTTCTCATCATATTTGTACCTTTGTTGAAAACCTAATTTATAAAAAGTGATAATAAAAAATCCTCTTAGTACGATGGAAAGGGAAGTATTAAGGTAATATATAATAACATGTAACTAGGTTTACATGTAGGAAGTATTTTTTGGGAATTTAAAATATGGACTTGGATGAAAATCATATGAAATTATAGTGTGTATTAGAGATAAATAATCATAATAAATTTATTTATTGACAAAAATCCATAAATTAATAATCTAAATAAAGGTAATAATATAATACTTCCACTTCAAGATCATTTTCCTACATTTTATGGATTATATAAATACCATTAAAATCATATAAATATGTGAAAAATACAATTTTATCCATCCATGATATGCAGCGATAGAAAACTAATTACATTGGTTCATGAGGCGGTGGTCCTACATACCAATAATTGAAAGTTTACATAATGTTTTGTTGAAGAGGATATGGATGTAACAACTCAAACTTTCATTAATGGAAATCTTTCTTCATCTAATTAAATTTCTCTTAATGTAAAATGTTTATATAAAATGTATACTTCTTTGGTTTTATGTTATTGGATTTTAAAATATTGTTAATAATAGTGATTGTGGATAATTTAGTCATTGAACAATGATCACATGATTAGAATAAATATAGGGCTTTAACAAATCCAATTTACTCAGAAAAAGGAAGTGATCGCATAATCTAGTAGTGGTGAAACTTACAAATCCCATTTGTCAGAGCTCGGAAAGGAGGTTTCATCTTTGGGATTCACTCTTGACCAAGCCCAAGTCGAGCTTGAATATGTTAAGCTCAAGAAGGACCGCATACGAGAGAAGTGATAGTTGATAGAGATTACCACTTGACCAATGTTATCTGAGCCACCCCAAAAGTCTGTCACCATCTCAAACATTAATCTTCATCTTATACGGGTGTTATAAGGGTTTATGTAACAATACCCTTGTACTATGTTTATGTATATTATTTTTTTCTATAATAATGAATATACTTTCATTTTATTATAGTTACCTGGAAAATAGTTTTTAATGCACAAATAACATTTTTAGTTACTGTTCAACTAAAAAAATATATTTTGATGAATTAATGGATTTTTTAATAAAATATTATTTTAATAAAATATTATTATTTTTATTAAATGAATTTTTATTAAATATAAATGATTTTGTAATTTTATTAATGAAATTGTAATTTTTATATTGGTTTGAAAGCCATTTTTGTCAAAACACATGAATTTTCGATAAATGTATGTTTTTATTTTAAAAGTAAAAATTAAAATATTTAGATAATTATTTATATAAAATAAATAATATTTCTGGAATCAGGATGTTGAAATTATACAACTGTGAATTTTTCATAATTTTTTGAGATACTCAAATTTTTGGGTAAAAATTAAATATCGTTTAAATATTTAATGTGTTTTATGATATCATAAGGACCGAATAGTGATGTAATAAAATACAATAAAATTTATTTTCAGAAATTATATGTTTTACAATTTAAATAATGTGATTTTGGGTTTGTTTGATTTATTTTACACAGCTTTAGTGGACCATTCAAGACTTATTAAACATTTTGTCTTTTTTAAATTGTTTTCCTAGGGAGTGTGACTCACCTCCACATAATCAACCCCATTATTTTAAGAATTTATCACTATGTACTTATAAAATATTGTCTTCCAATTCCCTTTTCCAAATACCACGGTCAAAAACCACGGGCTGGTTTATGGTCTGGATTAGTTTAATGTGAGGTGTCCCAAATATAAATAATATAGAATTACCTAACCTTTCATATATAAACCCACCCATGCTCCCACTTCCTCCTCACTCAAACACATTGGAGTTCTTCTAACCTCTTCCCATCTCTCTTTATAATCCTCCCAATTTTCCCCATGCTCCCATGAATCCTCTCTCAAGCATTTGGAAGCACACTTCCAAGTAAGGGTTTTTATTCTTTTTGTAACAACCAAGATTTTATAAGATACATTCTTTTTAATTTCATTCATATATTCTATTGTATGGGACACCAAGAGTAGCTTGCGCTATACGCAACACTGTATTAGATTGCAGTATACGCAACACTTTTCTTGGCTCTTGTTACACACAATTTCAAGTTCGTTTGATAGAAGTTATTCTACGCAACGTTGAGTGTATATATATATATATATATATATTGAATTTATAAATAAAATATGGTTGGATTCTGTTATACGCAACAACAAAGGTGTTGTGCACTACACGCAACCCTGACTTGGCTTGCATTACATGCAATCGCCACCTTCCTCGATAGCGTGTCTTGTACGCAATACCGGGTTTTACTAAACAACAATATATTATTATAATATTGTTATGAACTAGCTGTTATTAATAATGTTAACTAAATTTTGAATTTTATAACATTATTATTTATCTTACACATTTCTAGAACATTGTATAAGAACAAAATACAGTTTTCGGGTAAAATAAGTATTTTTCAAAAAATGCAGCTTTGCCGCCTTTTGATGGCGCACCCACTTTAAATCTATTTTTTGACATGTCTATAAGTTCAATTTTACAAATTAAAATTCTTCTTTTGAATCAGGATATAAAAATTTACATTAGATAAAGTTTTGATATTTTTCAGATAACTTTCATATTTTAATGAATAGTAAAAACAGGTTATATTTTAATTAAAAAAACTTTTTTCATCGTAATATCTTATGTGGTTAAATTATAATATTGAATGGTTTTAAAGTATAAATATAATATATATTTACCATTTAATATAATGTATGTCATTAGCATTTATTTTACCATTAATTCGTAGGTTAAATCAATTCAATCTTTTACAATGTTTTAAAGAAAAGCCCATTTTCTTTCGACAACGGGATTCATTTTCATTTAATTTCAGCATATTTTGTGTATTGAATTTGGATAAATGGATTCCATATTTGGAATCAGTTGGTCTAAATTATGTTAATAAGCTACTTTTTATTTTTGGGCGTTGTGAATAGTAACTACGGTAAATTTTATTTACTATAGTTAAAGGTAAATCGGGTAATTAAGGGTAAATATAAGATTATAAAATTACCCTAACACATGGAAAAAATCCTATTTGATGGCTAAAAGTAGACCCATATAACCTAAGGGTCGGATTAGATTCATTTTATGGACTTTTTTCCATGAAAATAATTTAATTATTATTAAAACCAAAGAATGTGACAACATGTCACTTTCTTAAATCTTATAAGTATAATAATTTTAATTTAGTGATAAAAATCATGAAACTTCGAACATGAATAGTATAAAGAAAGCTACTAAAATTATCTACATCATAGGAATTTATTTAGAATTTTTAAGGATTAAATAATTATCATTTATTATGACACAATGATGATGCAGTAATTGTCTTAGTAATGAAAGATTAACATAATTGATGTTATAAATTCCCAAATAAATGTAATTTGAGACTTTTTATGACTTAAATTAATTTTATAGGTTAATATTACATGCTATTGTTGATATAAGTAACTTGGTTCGAACTTATCATTCTGTTATGAATTTCATAAAAATCATGTACCAAATAGTGTCAAAATTGACATAAATTAGTTTTTAAAACAAAATATTATATTATTAATTGTTATTTAATTCCTAAAAATCTAAGGTTCGGCAAAATGACTTATATAAGGATATATATATTAATAATAAACAACTTGGGGTTCTTTTGGCTTGTTATCTTAAGTTTATTAACCATATATTGTAAGAAAACAAAAAGACACGGTAAAAGTTAAATTATTTAACTTAGAGTTAAATTTAATTGATAGGGTTTAAATAATAACCTAAACTTGTCTAAATCCTATTGTATGAGAATATTTCGACCCATACCCACTTTATCTTCGAAATAATACCCTTTAAAGACATTATTAACCGAATTTGACCGTAATATAAAATAATATTTTGAGATTTTCCTTAGGTGCCCCTCTCCTCCCTTATAAAAGGGAACCTCCTCCCTCTCCTCCTCACACCAATTTGAGCATTCATGCTCGGCCATCCCCTTCCAAAATCTCTTCTGAACTTCCCTAGTATCATCCTAGAGGTCTTGGTCTTCTTCAAATACCATCCTTAGTTCTTTAAGTGGAGGTTAAGTGAAGACGCGTCAAAAAGAGTTAATATCCATTACCGATATTTTTCAATTTCTTTCTTCTTCAACTTCTTATTCTTTAGTTGTTTAATTATAAATTAACAACATCATTATATATTATATACTGATATGTTATTATAAATATGAAACAACTCTAATTAACCCTCTATCCATCCTACGGAAAAAGGAAATCACCGCGCGTGCGTACATACAGAATACCGTCTCCATGCCGTGGTGTAATCTATTTTCCACCACCACCTTAATTGAATGGGTATAATGGTGTAATGAGTAACTATAAATGATTATTATAAATTGATATTGATACTGAAATAGTATACATACACTTCAACACAATTCCACGACCATGGGAACGATATCATCGCTCGTGCGTACGTACGGACTACCGTCTCCACGACGCGATGAGATTCATTATCCATGTTAACCATTCCAGAATGATTATAAAGTATATATAATGAATAATAATGAAATATATGTCATGGTAAACCTAATGGATTTATGTATATATGTCATCTACTTACTTTCATTCAAGACAATAAGGAAATGAAAACAGCGTTCATGCGTACATACGGACTACCGTCTCCATGAACGGTGTGTATCATTTCAATTATCTATCTATTACCTATATATATATACTTAATATATATGATATATAAATCATATTTTATATTCTGTAAGTAAGTAAATCATGATATAAGTAATAATAATGTCAAGAACAACAATTCCAAACACCTACGATAAATGAAACGATTTTACCCAAAACACTTCTTTAACATGGAATTTACAAAAAAACGGGTAATATAAAGTCATAAGTGAACCATATATGATATAATAACAATGAATTTGATTCTTTAATAAGTTAATGACATTATTTAAATCATTATAAATGAGGTTAGGATACGTACAAAGAATATCTGACATAAGGTAAGGGAAATATCACAATCTCATTTTTATCTGAGATTGTTTATACATTGGTATTTACTAGGGTGTATTTTATCATCCACATCCATGTTTCTTCAATATGTAATATTATTTCCATCCACCTAAAATTTTTTAAATCCAATTTTACCCTTCGGTGAGATTTTAGTAAAATATATGAAAGGAATCTTTTGTCGTTTTTCGTACGAGGTACTTTTTGACTTTTCCGACAAAAGTACGAGAAGAATGTTTTTTTAACTTATACGACATGAATGGATTTTTAAAACATTATTTCCAATAATCATCCTTTACAAGTATTTATGTTTATTTTTAATCAACTACTTTTAGTTTAAAATTGTATGACATGTTAAGAAAGGAAAAATGTTTTTGAAGTAGAAAGGTTATTTTTCTCGAGAATGGAGTTCAAGTGTTTTATCAAAAAAAAAATTCCATCTATGAATAATAAAGGGTTCTGTTTTTATCCCTATTATTACATTGATTTTATTATGTTGTGATGTAATTATTTTTATGAATTCCTTTATATTATATGAATTGTTTTATGATGTCACGATGTTTAGGATTTCCATTATTATTACATGGGTTATGTAATGATGTATGATTTGTGATTTTCTGGCACACATAAGAATGGTATCATTATGAGATGGGTGGGACCTATATCTCCCTCAAATGCATTGGGTATATATTTTATATCTCATGATATAGACATGGCTGGAACGGTAGGTTACACCGGTTCAGTGAAACAGGACTGAAACGAGGGTGACTCGGTTCAGAAATGGACTTTGTCCACTAAGATAGTCTTGGAAATGAGTTTTGACTAATAAGATTTGATTCTCTATTATTATGTGTGAATGCCACAATGTTTCATGTTCTATGTTATCATTATTGAGATTTCATTTCACAACTATGATTTATCCCATGTTATGAAGTTATGCTCTCTTTTTCAGGATAAGATTTCCAAAATGTTATGTTCTTATGAATATGATGTGATTGATATTTCTTTTGTTTACCCTTACTGAGCATTTGAGCTCACCCTTTTATGTTTTCTTTTCCCTAGGATATAATGAAAGGTTTTAGGTAAAAAAGGGAAGATCATTATGGGAGATGATGAAGATCTTTCACCACGATTAGAAGATTATATTCCGAGTTTCCAAAGACACTAAACTATTACGAACCTTGTGTGTGTGTTTTTGTTATGTACTAAGTATTCCGCAAAAGTAATGTAATGTCCATGTACGTCAAGCTTCGGGTCTCTACAGTTGGTATCATAGGAAAGGTTTAGTCAACCTTTGGAAACTAAGATGCGAAAACGTTAGTGAGATACCTAGAGATATTTCTACGGTATGTCTAGGGATGTCCCTAAGGTTAAGTATAAGTATAGGTTATAGTCCTAGAATTGATCTAACGATCTTAGAATTAAACCTAAGATGTTAGATTATTGAAGGTACTCCCTCTTTATTATGTTGTTTTCCCTAGCATGATTTATGCCGCTCACACTATTTTTTTTGGGTTTTAGAGGATGGCTGGAACCCGAAGGAACCATGTTGATCAATGTAATGGACAATTCAATGATTGTCCTCCTGAACGAACAAATGTTATGGGAGATGGAGTGAAAAATATTATTTCTATACTTTACCAAGCTATGAATCTTTCTGGACTTCCAAATGAGCAGAGAAGGGAACAATATTCTATTGAGTCCTTCATGAGGCAACGTCCACCTTCTTTCAGTGGGTCTTCCGATCCACTTGTTGCTGAACAATGGATCAGTACCACTGAAAAGATATTTTCAGTTCTTCAATGTTCTGAACATGATAAAGTCATCTTAGCAGTATATCGTTTGGAAGGTGAAGCTGATCAATGGTGAAATCTTATCAATAATACGAGGCCAAGAGATGAAATTGAGTCCATGGAATGGGACGAGTTCAAGAACTTGTTTTTCAGTAAGTACTTACCTCGTATTCTTCGAACAAAGATGGAAAAAGAGTTTCATGAGCTGAAGCAGAGGGATGATGAATCTGTTGGTATATTCGAAGATATTTTTACAAGACTTACAAGGTATGAATCTGGTATTATCATCCAACCTGAAAGTAAAGTTGATCAATTTTTCAGTGGCTTAAAACGAAGTCTTCGAAGGGAATTATCTATAAGAGACTCTAGTAGCTATTAAGAAATTTTTCATTGTGCTATCAAGGTAGAAATGGAATTTGGTGTTACATATCCATCCCATGGTTTTGACAAGAAATGAAAGATGGATTTCAAGGAGAAATCTCAGAATAATGGTGAATAGAATATGAATGTTTCCTTATGCACAAAGTGTGGAAATAAGCATGGTGGAGATTGTCTTAAAGGGCCTAGAAAATGTTTTATGTGTGGAAAGAAAGGTCATCGGGCATTTGAATGCCGCAATGATGGGAAGAAGATGTCTAATGATTTAAACAATGGAAGGGACACACAGAATGAACCTACTACACTTAAATGCTTCAAGTGCAAGGAAATGGGGCATTATGCTAATAAATTCCCTAATCCAAGGGTTAGTGATGATCGACATGAGAAACCACTTAAGGAAAAGGAAAAAATGGAAGTCACATGAGATCACCATTGGCGATGTTGAATATGACAACGATGTGGTGGAATGATTAAGTGTTTATGTAATGGGATTCCAAAATAATGTTGTATATAGTATCGTGGAATATTGGAATATTTATGTTTTCGTCTATTGTGGTTTTCAATAATTTTATGGCATAGGTAACCATGAAAAGTGATTGAAATATTTTTGGAAAGCAGATGATATGCACATAATGAAGGTATAAAGAGAATCTAATATGTTTGATAGTATTCATGAGCTCATTATTGATAAAAGGACTAAGTGATATCATGGTTTGAGTATATAAAATTTTGAGGATTTTGGTATGTGTAAAGTGTTAACATTCAACTACATTCATGTTTTCACTAATGTTCAATAGGTATTCAAGATAATAAATGATTAAGTCCTTTGAATGTTTGGAATGTGACCAAGAAAACATATCTTATGATATATGGGGATCAACGATGGTATTAAATCTCTGGTAATCGTTTTCACTATATTATGAGAATGGACTGCAGTATTATGGATAATCCTAAAAAATTGGAATGGATTATGTTGGACATAAGTTAAAATTGTTTAAGGATAGAATTTTTTTTTTCGATATTCTTGATGGGATGTTATAGTAATATAGTTTTAGAAAAAGGACAACCTACAGGACGACCGACAACCCATCGCGTCAGACAAGGTCATAGGAATCGAACCCACAACCGAAGTGCGACTGGCCTTTATCGCCTACCACTGGCCTATAGGAAGTCCCTGGTTAGTAGAAACTAGTTTTATTTTATTAAGTGGTATGATATATGAAGTATAAGTTCATTTTAAGAACTATATATGATTAATCTCACTATAGATGGACTTCTGTATTTTTTGATAACTTTTCTAACCTTTTGTTTGAGACAGATGGAAGGACCCATCATTCTATCACATGATCTACTAACACATCACGAATGAAAAATTCAACATCATTTCTTTAAGAGATTAAGTGGAAAATTTCCAGAGAACGACAAATGGCGAGACAATACCAAAATCATGAAAGTATTTCTTCTAATTCCGTTTTCATCAACTTTAGGGAAATGATCTTGAAAAACCAAAAAAATGATGTCCTACTGCCCTTATATCCGATGAATCAGATGGTACCTTAGATCACCACAAATCAATAGCTTTTTGATTGTTGGCTTTTTCATAGCCATGTTCTCTACCACTCTCTATCAGATCATGACAGTTAGATTTCTCTTCCATGTCCATATTTTCTCCTATATGGAAACCCAATGATGAGTTTATTTGGGTAACCGTTATATTTCATACTTTAGTTTTTAATGTTCAGTTTTGGTATTTCTTTTTATGATGTGGGTTTTTATGAATAGTAAAAGATTTATAACTCCGGCGAATTTCGAGGGAGAAATTTATTTTAAGGGGGGTAGAATGTAACAACCCGAGATTTTATAAGATACATTCTTTTTAATTTAATTCATATCATCTATTTTATGGCACACCAAGATTATCTTGCGCTATACGCAACACTGTATTAGCTTGCAGTATACGCAACACTTTTCTTGGCTCTTGTTACACACAATTTCAAGTTCGTTTGATAGAAGTTATTCTACGCAACATTGAGTATATATATATATATATATTCAATGTATAAATAAAATATGGTTGGATTCTGTTATATGAAACAACAAAGGAGTTGTGCACTACACGCAACCCTGACTTGGCTTGCATTACACGCAATCACGACCTTCCTCGATAGCGTGTCTTGTACGCAATACCGGGTTTTACTAAACAACGATATATTATTATAATATTGTTATGAACTATCCGTTATGAATAGTGTTAACTAAATTTTGAATTTTATAACATTATTATTCCTCTTACACATTTCTAGAACATGGTATAAGAAAAAAATAAATTTTTCGGGTAAAATAAGTACTTTTAAAAAAATGCAGTTTTTCCGCCTTTTGATGGTGCACCCACATTAAATCTAGTTTTTGACATGTTTATAAGTTCAATTTGACAAAATAAAATTCTTCTTTTGAATCAGGATATAAAAATTTACATTACATAAAGTTTTGATAGTTTTCCGATAACTTTCATATTTTAATGAATAGTAAAAACACGCTATATTTTAATTAAAAACAACGTTTTTCATCGTAATATCTTATGTGGTTAAATTATAATATTGAATGGTTTTAAAGTATAAATAGAATATATTTTTACCACTTAATATAATGTATTCCATTAGCATTTATTTTACCTTGAATTCGTAGGTTAAATCAATTCAATCTTTTGCAATGTTTTAAAGAAAACTCGTTTTCTTTCGAAAACAGGATTAATTTTAATTTAATTTCTGCATCATTTTTGTATTGAGTTTGAAAAAATTGACTCCATATTTGGAATCAGTGGGTCTAAATTATATTAATATGCTACGTTTTATTTTTGGGCGTTGTGAATAGTAACTACGGTAAATTTTATTTATTATAGTAAAAGGTAAATCGGGTAATTAAGGGTAAATATAAGATTATAAAATTACCCTAACACTTAGAAAAAATCATATTGGATGGATAAAAGTAGACCCATATAACCTAAGGGTCGGATTAGATTCATTTTATGGACTTTTTGCCATGAATATAATTTAATTATTATTAAAACCAAAGAATGTGACAACATGTCACTTTCTTAAATCTTATAAGTATAATAATTTTAATTTAGTGATAAACTTCATGAAACATCTAACATGAATAGTCTCCAGAAAGCTAATACAAATATATACATCATAGGAATTTATTTAGAATTTTTAGGGATTAAATAATTATAATTTATTATGACACAAAGATGATGCAGTAATTGTCTTAGTAATGAAATATTGACATAATTGATGTTATAAATGGCCAAATAAATGTCATTTGAGACTTTTTATGACTTAAATTAATTTTATTGGTTAATATGACATGTTATTGTTGATATAAGTAACTTTTTTCGAACTTATAATTTTGTTATGAATTTCATAAAAATCATGTACCAAATAGTTTCAAAATTGACATAAATTAGTTTTTAAAACAAATATTATATTATTAATTGTTATTTAATTCCTAAAAATCTATGGATCGCCCAAATGACTTAGGTAAGGATATATATATTAATAATAAACAACTAGGGGTTCTTTAGTCTTGTTATGGTATGTTTATTAACCATATAGTATAAGAAAACAAAAAGACACGGTAAAAGTTAAATTATTTAACATAGAGTTAAATATAATTGATAAGGTTAAAATAATAACCTAAACTTGTCTAAATCCTATTGGATGAAAGGATTTAGACCCATCCCCACTTTATCTTCTAAATAAGACCCTTTGGATCCATTATAAACCGAATTTTACCTTAATATAAAATAATATTTTGAGATTTTCCTAAGGTGCCCCTCTCCTCCCTTATAATAGGGCACCTCCTTCCTCTCCTCCTCACACCAATTTGAGCATTCAATCGCGGCCAAACCCTGAAAAACTCTCTTCTCCACTTCACTAGTATCATCTTAGAGGTCTTTTTCTTCTTCAAAGACCATCCTTAGTTCTATAAGTGGAGGTTTAGTGAAGGCGCGTCAAAAAGAGGTAATATCCATTACCGATCTTTTTCAATTTCTTTCTTCTTCAACATCTTCTTCTTTAGTTGTTTCATGATAAAGTAATAACATCAGTATTTATTATATACTGTTATGTTATTATAAATATGAAACAACTCTAATTAACCTTCTATCCATCCTATGGAAAAAGGAAATCACCACGCGTGCGTACGTATGGAATACCGTCTCTACGCTGTGGTGTAATCTATTTTCCGCCACCAGATTAATTGGATGTGTATAATGGTTTAATGAGTAACTATATATGATTATTATAAAGTGATATTGATAATTAAATAGTATACATACACTTCAACACAATTCCACGACCATGGGAATGATATCATCGCTCGTGCGTACGTACGGACTACCGTCTCCACGACATAATGAGATTCATTATCCATGTTAACCATTCCAGAATGATTATAAAGTATATATAATGAATAATAATGAAATATATGAAATGGTAAATCTAATGTATTTATGTATATACGCCATCTACTTACTTCCATTCAAGACAATAAGGAATGGAAAACAGCATTCATGCGTACGTACGGACTACCGTCTCCATGAACGGTGTGTTTCATTTCATTTATCTATCTATTAGATATATATACTGAATATATATGATATATAAATCATATTTTATATTCCGGAAGTAAGTAAATCATGATATAAGTAATTATAATTTCAAGAACAACAAGTCCAAACACATACAATAAATGAAACGATTTTACCCAAAACGCTTCTTTAACATGGAATTTACAAAAGAAAAGGTAATATAAAGTCATAAGTGAACCATATATGATATCATAAAAATGAATATGATTATGTAATAAGTTAATGACATTATTTAAATCATTATACAGGAGGTTTGGATACGTACAAAGAATATTATTTCCATCCACCTACAATATGTAATATTATTTCCATCCACCTACAATTTTTTAAATCCAATTTTACCCTTCGTTGAGATTTTAGTAAATGATATGAAAGGAATCTTTTGTCGTTTTTCATACGAGGTACTTTTTGTCTTTTCCGACAAAAGTACAAGAAGAATGTTTTTTTAACTTATACGGCATGAATGGATTTTTAAAACATTATTTTGAAGAAGATTCCTTTAAAAGATTTTTTGTTTATTTTTAGTCAACTTCTTTTAGTTTTAAATTGTATGACATGTTTAGAAAAGAAAAATGTTTTTGAAGTAGAAAGGATGTTTTCCTCAAGAATGGAGTTCAAGTGTTTTATCAAATTTTTTTTCCATATAAGAATAATAAATGGTTCTCTTTTTATCCCTATTATTACATTGATTTTATTATGTTGTAATGGAATTATTTTTATGAATTCCTTTATATTATATGAATTGTTTTATGATGTCATGATGTTTAAGATTCCCATTTTTATTACATGGGTTATGTAATGATGTATGATTTATGATTTTGTGGCACACATAAGAATGGTATCATTATGATATGGGTGGAACCTATGTCTCCCTCCAATGCATTGGCTAAAGATTTTATATCTCATGAGATAGACATGGCTGGAACGGTAGGTTATACCGGTTCAGTGAAACAGGACTAAAATGAGGGTGACTCTGTTCAGAAATGGACTTTGTCCACTAAGATAGTCTTGGCAATGAGTCTTGACTAATAAGATATGATTCTCTATGATTATGTGTGTATGCCACAAAGTTTCATGTTCTAAGTTATGTTTATTGGGATTTCATTTCACTACTATGATTTATCCCATGTTATGAAATTATGCTCTCTTTTGCAGGTTATGATTTCCAAAATGTTATGTTCTTATGAATATGATGTGATTGATATTTCTTTTGTTTACCCTTACTGAGCATTTGAGATCACCCTTTTATGTTTTCATTTCCCCAGGATATAAAGAATGGTTTTAGGTAAAAAAAAAGATCTTTATGGGAGATGTTGAAGATCTTTCCCCATGATTAGAAGATTATATTATGAGTTTCTAAAGACACTAAACTATTACGATACATGTGTGTGTGTTTTTGTTATGTACTAAGTATTCCGCAAAAGTAATGTAATGTCCATATACGTCAAGCTTCGGGTCTCTACACTTTTCTCATTTTTCCCAATATTATTTAAATTATTATTCCCTTTTAATTTAAATAATAAATGTTTGGGTATGGTTTTGAACCTCCCCATATGTCCCTATTTATGTTTGAATGATGGGATACCCGTTTATCTCTCATTAATGTCCACCCATGTACACTTATTACTATGCCGAAATTCTAAAAGGAATTTTTATCTCCTCATTTACATTCAAGAAATTATTTTATTATCATGAATCTAAATTCCATTACATTTGTTGGGAAATGAATCTATATTACCCCTTATTGTCCATATCATATAAATATGATTACACGCCCCTTTATCTCCCATCAACCATTTTTATGAATTCTTATGTCACGGCGTTATGCTGTCAGAATTGCATCATAATTTTCCAATCCAAAGTCATTGTGTAGTGAATACCATAACCATTTCTCTATCAAGGGTATTCACCTTTATGCACATTTACTTGTTTTTTAAGAGTTTAATGTATTTTTTTCACAATCTTTTATCATGGAATAAAATATTATGTTGAATGATACAATGTTTTGTGATCTATTTGGCACACTTATGCATGAAATAAAATGTTTAAGAAGGGTGTGCCCTAATAGTCACTTGTGTAGAAAACTTTATTTATGTCAGCCATTTTACATTTTTTACGTCGGTTTTTAGCCGACGTTAATACGGAAAATGTTATAAATAATTTTTTTACGTCAGTTATTTAAAAACCGACGCAACAAACATAACAACGTGGTGTTTATCATGACGGTTAATTAATAACCAACGTGAAAAAACCCGGGGGGTTATAACGTCGATTATTATATAACCGCCGTGATAAACCGGGGGGGATTTATCACGTCGGTTATACAATAACCGCTGTTATAAACATGTGCTGGGGAGTTTATCAAGTCGGTTATTTAATAACCGATGTGCTAAACCAGTCCGGGGTGTGTGGGGGGGGGGGGGTTATCACGTCGGTTATAAAATAACCGACGTGGAAGACAAAGTTTTTTTTTAAAAAAATCGATTGCAGTCCTCTAATTTCCCCTAAAATCAACCAGAAACCAAATCAATAATTCTTACCACAAAAACAGATAGTGATAAAAAAAATGAACTAAATAAAATTTAAGCATTTACATTGATAACATATAAAACTTAACCCACTTGATAGCCCCCACCCTCATGTATACCCCCTGTACAGCCCTCCCCCACCCCATTGGAGCCCCCGCCACACCCCTAGACTGCCTCCCGACCCCCTGGACAGCCCCAAACACCCCTCGACAACCCCCCACCCTCCTGAACAGCACCCCCTAACTGCACTTGATAGCCCCCACCACACCCCTGTACTGCCCCCCGGCCCCCTGGACATCCCTAAACACCCCTCCACAACCCCCAACCCTTCTGAACAGCACCCCCTCACCCCCTCAACCCCACTTGACAGCCCCCACCACAACCCTAGACTGCCCCCGACCCCCTGGCCAGCTTCAAACACCCCGAGACAACCCCCCCCCCCCCCCCCCCCTCACCATCATGTATACCCCCCACACCCTGGACAACCCTCCCCCAACCCATTGGAGCCCCCACCACACCCTTGGACTGCCCCCACCCTCCTGAATAGCACCCCCTCGCCCCCTCACCCAACTTGACAGCCCCCACCCCATTGGATCCCCCACCACACCCCTGGACTGCCTCTCGACAACCTGGATAGCCCCAAACAGCCCTCTACAACCCCCACCATCCTGAACAACACCCCCTTTCCCCACTTGACAGCCTCCACCACACCCCTGGACTGCCCCTCGACAGCTCCAAACACCCCGGGACAACCCCCCACCCTCATGTATAACCCCACACCGTCGACATGCCTCCCCCACCCCATTGGATCCCCCACCACACCCCTGGACTGCCCCAACCCCCTATACATCCCCAAACACCCCTCGACAACCCCCACGCTCATGTATACCCCCCACCCCACCAGACAGCCCTCCCAGACCCCTAGACACCCCAACCCCACTGAACACCCCCCCCCCACACCCTTAAACCCCCCCCCCCCCCCAGACCAGAATCCATACCATAAAAACCATCATAAGTAGACCAAAACAAGAAGTAGAGAAAAATAAATCATTCACATATATAACATTAAAAACGTACACTGTCAACTTAAAAAAAACTAAATCCAATCTAAACGACTACCAAATACACAATTACAATGACAATATTAAAAATTACATTTTACATTACAAAAAAATAAAATTTAATCAAACCTGTAAAATAATTTATCCCATCCACTAGTAAGTGTTTGATATATTCATCATTATAGGGTTGAGGGTCATCAAAAAGATACAAATGAAAAGGATAGTAGTTAACGTGTATAATGAGTAAATCAAATTGAAATATTATAGAAAAGTTTAAGAGGAAATCTTACCAGGTAAAAATTCAAAACTGTCCCAGTTGTTATTATTTCATACATAAATATTAACATATAATATCCGCATTCGATGACACCTTGTTGTTCATGACAATTCTGTTTGAATGACTGTAAATTCAATATATTATTTTAATGTAATAAATCAAAAAGTACAAATTAAAAATGGATATTTTCCTTCTCATTTACATATTTGATCTTTTCATTCCTTTTCATTGTGTTTTTTTGAAAGTAGGCCCATGACATGATAGAAAATAATAATCATGGGGTAAATTTAAAAATCATTATAATATATGAAACAATTGAGAAATTGAAACATACTTTTCCAATATATTCGTAAAACTTTCCCACACATCATCATGGACAGAGCATATCCAATAAAGTGATTTCTCCCTTGGGGGAAAACCCCTAACATCTAATGATCACTGAAAAAAGGAAATTTAACGTTAGTGGTTTTTTATGTTAAAAGATAATTAACTCTTTGAGAGAGATGTGTTTCATACCTCTCATAAAAAGGTATCATCCAACATTGTGTGACTATATTCTTTTCAAGTATTTCAGCAATATAAATTATTCTTTGGTCCTCATCCAATGCACATGCTTCAGGGGAAATCAATTGCGGGTCCATGAATCCATATACATCTGGCAGCTCATTCTTCTCAAAAAATTTATAAATATACCTAATACAAAATAGACATAAGTATACATTTTTAATAAATATAACGCAGGGAAAAGGTGTTAAGACTTACAAGGGAAATATTTTCACCATGTTGATTCCCAACTTATCTCCAGTAACAAGCTCCATGATATCAGTTTTCATAATCCCCACATTTATTTCACATCCACAAACAAGAGCTTCCATTGGAAACTCATAATGACCCGCCAACAAATTTTAATATCTTGACAATCTATCAAGACTACTAGAATCTGTATCTGATGTCATAGCCATTTGTCTTTGTTGTTGTCTATACAGTATTTATTTACCTTTGATGTATTCCTGTAAAAATAAATTTAAAAATATATTAGTTCTCAAATGATAAAACAACATTAATAAAAAAATAAAATAAATGATATACCATTCATACCTCTATGGTAGTGAGTCGAAGAAGTCTGGACGGCCAAATTAAAAAATGGTCGATACTATGTCCAACTGTTGCAACCTCATCTGTAGGTAACGGTACCCGAGTTGATCTATCTATAATATCCTATACAGTGACCCTATGATTCTCTACCTTAAATTTTTGATGACAAACTGTATCTCATATACAATATACCAACATATATGCTACTATATGATGTTGATAATCATCAACAAACAACTCGCAATAAGTAGGAAGCTGCGACGGAGGAGTAGGATAAAAAATGGGGTCAGTAGGCTGAGGTGGGGGAGTGGGAGCTACTGGCGGAGGTGGAGGATAAATAATGGGGTCTGTAGGGGGAGGTGGAAGAGTGGGAGATGTAGTCTGAAATTTTCTTTTCATGTCTGCAAACATAGACTGCACTGACGCTCTAATCTTTTCCTCCATCGTCGTATTAATATTATGAACTTCAGCCTCCAAGGATTCTATTTTATTATAAACCCCCTCAACATTTTATGTTGAAGAACGTGGAAACACTTTTCTTACCAATACACCTGCCGAATATCCTCTTACACGACCAGGATGTTCGGCCCTTCCCAATGCTACAGATAAAATAACTTCCCTCCCAGTAGCTGTAAATGTCCCCTGTGAACTCTACTCCTCAAGAGAGTCCTTTATTAATTAATTGAACATTTCTGTAATGATTGAAATTATATGATGAAAATGGTTAACTTAAATAAATAAAATATATATATCTTACAATCCTCTCAGCTACGATTCTCGATTCATCCAAAAGATATTGCCATTTTGATCCCTTCCGAGCTCTCTTCCATTTCTCATGTCTAGATGGAGGGGATGGAGGGACCACCTCTCCAGATCTTGGAGACTCAGCTCTTAGTTGTTGAAATTTTTCGACCATCATTTGTTCTTCCAATAATGCATACCCTCCCCGAGATAAACTATGAGGGTATAAATTTTTAGATTGGATATCCTGATGATCATTCCTTGTTTACTATAAATTAAGAATAAGAAATCCTTAACAAAACGTTAATAATATCATTTATATAAGAAATATTATAAAAGTTTACACTTCCCTTACCAAAAAAGACTATTTTCTTATACTTTCAAAATAATGTCTCCATGTGTCTTCATCTATAAAAGGATATATACAACATGGATTGACATGACTCCTATAACCATAAATGAAATCAGATGAGGGGGTTGATTTGAAATCCCTCCATCTCCTGGAAGCCAATGATAATCATTTCTTCCTAACTCCTCCAGTGTCAGGAAAATAAAATGTCACCTGATAAAGAAGTGGTTAAACATATTATATATACTAGAATCATTTAAATAGTATTCAAACAATAGTAAAACAATCTTACCAAAATCGTCTCCCAAAACGGAGAGATTATCGCTTTATCCACACTTCTCCAGTCATCATATAGAATGCTTACTTTGCTCTTATCCTGAGTTGCTAAAAAACTCTTAAAATCTTATGAATTTGGTCCTCTAGGAATATAATCATTATCAAACTCAACGACTATCCTCTGATCCTGTATACGGTTAACTGATAATTTTGGTAAACGGGTGCACCCACGTTTACCAACCTTTCAACTCATTGTTGTAATAGGATCATGTGAATGTTTCTCCCCATAGGTATGACCAATATGCTCATCTCTTGAATCTTGTGGTTGATCAACTGATTGATCTGTCATTATCCTTCAAATCAAAAAAAACAAACGTTAGTTCAAAAATATCCAAATTCAAATATTTTATTACTACTGTAATCAGAAAATAGTAAAGTGTACTAAGTTACATAATAGTAAACATTGGTAATATGGTAATCATGTTAAAAAATGGTAAATATGGTAAATATGGTCAAGATGGTAAACATGGTAAACCTAGTAAACATGGTAAAGTAATTGTCACTGAACAAAAATAATAGATATATAATTCATGAAATGGTAAACATGATACTGTAAACTAAAAAAAATAAAAACAACCAAAAACTTATACTAATTTTGTTTTAAAACATGTTTAAATAAATAAAAAACTTACAACATCAAACATTTATGAAAAAAATAAATGTAAACAAGAAATAAACATATGTTACCTATAATTTTAGGAATGTAAAAATAGATTTTTTTCCCAAATTCCTTCTTCTTGATCATTCCTTATGGCACAAACCATGTCTTTAGCATGCACATCATTATGTTCTGTTAATCATTCCATGGAAGTAGGGATCTCACATAAATCAGAATCTTCGTCAACTTCATCCTCACCAACATATTGTTTTTTCCCTTGTAAAACAATAGCCCACTGCATATCTGATTGATCTACTACATAAAAAATTTGTTTTTCAGGTGTTCCCATTATAAAAGAATCAGCTGTGTCTTCCAATCTATTCATATTTACAAGTGTCATTCCAAATTCATCGTGTCTGACACTATTGGTACCGATAAACCATTTACAGTTAAAAACAGGAACTTTAATTTTAATGTAATCAACCTCCCATATGTCTTTAATCACTCAATAATATGGACTTGATGCTGAAATTGGGTTTTTGTCCTTATAAATCAAAAAATTCATTTCTTTTGCAAACACCAATACACAACTATTCTGAACTACACTTATATTGTCCTAATCTTTCGTATGAAATGTATATCCATTAATGTCATAACCGGACCATGTTATCACATTTAAACATAGACCACCCACTACCCATTTTAATATCTCTGATACATTTGATCTACCAAGCAATGTCTTTTTAATCCATGACAAATGAATTTTGTTGTTCTCATTCAAAATCGACATTTCTTTCTTCTATGGATGACATTGTTTCAACACATTAATATGCAATGTGATATACGGTTGAGTATCAGCTATGTTATTCAAGATGTATGATTCTAACTTCTTCATCTGTTCAGCTGACAATGATTTGACTTTCAAGCAACTAATCCCCTTTCCCTCATTATTTACTCGTTCATGGCGAGATAGAGGAAAACCTATGTGTTGTGCCACAGCCAAGTAGCTTGTACAAAAATCTGCTACCTCCACAGAAATATACTTTTCAATAATGGAGGCTTCATCTCGATATGGATTTTTAAGATACCCCTTTAATATTTTCATATACCTTTCAAAAGGATACATCCAACGAAGATATAAAGGTCCACAAAGCATTATTTCTCGAACCAGATGAATAATTTCACACACCATTATATCAAAAAAAGTTGGAGGAAAATACATTTCCAATTGACAAAGTATAAAAATTTCATCCTTTTCCAAAATGTTCAAATCATTCACATCAATCGCCTTGTTACAAATTGAATTGAAAAAATCACACAACTTCATTATAGTCTATCTGACACGAATGGGAAATATTCCACACAATGAAACTGGTAGAATTTGTTGCATCATGACGTGACAATCATGTGATTTCATACCTATCAACATCAAGTCCTTCAATGAGACAAAAATTTTTACAATTGAAGAATAACCTTGAGGCACTTTGATATCATGAAGACATTGACAAAAACTAATTCTCTCCCTCTTCGATAATGTATGACAAGACGGGGGAAGAAATGTCCGTCTTCCTTTATGAGTGGGAGCTAACTCCAATCGTATTCCCATCGATAGTAAGTCTAATCTTGCATTCAACCCATCTTTAGTATTTCCTTTAATATCTAACAATTTTCCAATTAAACAATCACATATATTCTTCTCCATGTGCATTACACCAATATTATGTTTAACTTCATGATACCTCCAATATGGTAGCTCAAAAAATATTGACATTTTCTTACATATATGTCTATCATTACCAGATTTCTGTGTCTTTCCCAATGTCACATCAAGGTTTTTCACCCTCTCAAAATACAGATCTGGGGTTAAAGGTTTCAGAGTAGTATCAAATTCATGTGATCCATTGATTGCCTTATTTAGTCTTCTATAAGGGTGATCCATAGGCATAAAATTTCGATGACCCATGTACACTATTTTCCTCCCATGATGCAATTGACAATATGACATGTGTTGTTCACAAACTGGACATTCTTTATGCACATTAACACTGTATCTAGAAAAATTTATATAAGATGGGAAGTCATTTATAGGGAATAGAAGCACTACATGTAGTTTAAAATATTCAATTTTATAAGAATCATACACCCTAATACCATCATCCCATAAAAATTTCAAATCATAAATCAACGGTGACAAGTAAACATCAATATCATTTTCGGGTTGCTTGGGACTAGAGATCATTATACTCACCATGACATATTTGTGCTTCATAGAGACTTCAGGATAGTGGTTATAAATTACCAATACAACATGCCATTAACTATGTGTGCTACTGAGGGTTCGATGTGGATTCATTCCATCTGTGCACAACCCTAATCTGAGATTTCTTATTTCATTTCCAAATGTAGAATATTGCACATAAATTTTCTTCCATTGTGGACAATCAGCTGGATGACGTATTTTTACATCACATACTCACTCATTAGCATGCCATCTTTACCTTTTTGCCTCATGTGAATTAGAAAATAAACATTTGAAAAGATGAATTATAGGAAGATACCAAAATACCTTTGAAGGGAGATTTGTAATCTCTACATCAGCCTGTGATTTTTCTTTCACCTTATATCGTGATGTACCACATTTAGGACACTCTGACAGAAATTCATATTCCTTCCTATATATATTGTAGTCATTCATACATGCATGTATTTCCATGCATCCCAATCCCATCGGGCATAATATTTTCTTGGCCTTGTAATGTGAATATGGAAGATCGTTATCTTTTGGAGGAATGTATTTCATCAATTGTGGCATCTCTATAAAAATTATGTCACTCCATCCATACTTCTCCTTCAGGATTATCAATCTTAACACTGCCAAAAAAACTGTAAAATTTGTACAACCAGGATATAATGGTTTTTCAGCATCACCATATAGACGTGAAATTGTCGGTTCTATCTCAATTTGTTCTGCTACAATATCACGAATCATTTCTTCAATTCCATCGGAGTTACCATCTTGTGAATCATCATTATCAGTGACATTTAGTTTAGTTTTACAATCCCAAATCCAAGGGCTATAAGTCCGATTAAAACAATGACATATCAGATGATCTTTTATCTCTCTACTTTTCAACGTCTTCATATTCAAACATTTCAGGCATGGACAGAAAAAAAATTTCACTACTTGGAACATTTCGTTTAGAAAATTCGAAAAAGGCATCAACACCTTCCTCATATTCATTCCTCATTCGATGTGCCGTAATCCATCTTCGAATCATTATTACCTATAAAAAATATCAAAAATATATATATTTTTAAGATAAGACAAATATAAGTTTATATGAAAAAATCATAATTTGAATGTAAAACAATTTTTAAATATAAAAAAAATCTATGCATATTTAAAAAAATATGCATGAATATTATTATTAAAACAAAATATAGTTAGATATAACAGTTTTAAATTCCATTGATTAAAAGAAAACAATGGTGCCTACATGGTTGGTAGAAAATTGGAGAGAATGGAATAAACCTGAGAATCAAATCATATTTAAAATAAAAATTCACATAGAGAAAATCACAATGTAAATCCAATCATCATGACACAATCATAATGTCATAATCTCATAAACCACGATGCAGTAGTCAATCCCTTCGACACCCCCAACCCTCTAGTCATCCCCCACCCCCGGACAACCCCCAAAACCCTCTGGACATGCCCCACCCCTGTGGACAACCAAACACACCCACCCACCCCCTTAGACACCCCCCCGGACACCCCCAACCCTCTGGACAGCACCCCACCACCTGGAAAGCCCCCAACCCTCTATACAGCACCCCCACCGCACCTGGACACCACCCCCACCCCCTACCCCCTTGGACACCCCCCATGGACACCCCCAACCCTCTGGACAGCCCCCACCCCCCGGACAACCCCCAAACCCTTCTGGACAGGCCCCGCCCACTTGGACAACGCCCCCACACACAACCACCCCCTTGGACACCCCCTAGACACCCCCAACCCTCTGGAAAGCCCCCACCCCTCAACCAACCCACAAAACCCTCTCGACAGGCCCCCACCCCCTTGGACAGCCCCCCACACCCACATACCCCTCTTGGACACCCCCCTGGACACCCCCATCCCTCTGGACAGCCCCTGACCCCCTAGACAGCCCCACTACTCTAGAAAACACTCCCACCCCTCCTGGACACCACCCCACCCCCTGCCCCCTTGGACACCCCGCTTGCAACCCCCAAACCCTTTGGATAGCCCCCCCCCCTGGATAGCACCCCACCCCTCCAGATAGCACCCCCAAACTCTCATGTACACCACCCCCACCCCCGACCCCCTTCGACACCCACTGGACTCGCCCCAACCCTCTGGACATCCCCCCACCCCCCAGACAACCCCCAAAACCCTCTGGACAGGCCTCCACCCCCTTGGACAGCCCCCAACACCCACCCACCCCTTGGAAACCCCCCCTGGACACCCCCCAACCCTCAGGACAGCCCCCTACCCCTGGAAAACCCCCAAACAATGGTTTACATTAAAAAAATAGGCATGGTGAACAAGTAAAATCACATGAATTTAATATATACTTCAGCATGAAATAGATGGAATTAAATATTATTAAATATGGCTACATAAATGATCGTATGATAATTTAAAATAACCATTGATATTCAACTAGTAAAATGATCATAAGTTTTCTTGATAACTAATATCATAATGAGGTAATGGATAATTCTAGAAATCATAAACATATTGTCGAGGACTTGGACCTGGCTTCAAAAAATACTAGGGTAAGCCCTCAGCAGAACCCATTTTTATTTGGAATCATGAGACATAGCGATGCATCGAAGGGCCATAGAGGTCAACAGCAATTACATTATATGTCTATTAGGTTCTCATATAAAAGAGGATAAACATAAGCAGTAACAACACATGAAATATCATTTCTGAATTAATATATTTAATCAATAACCATTCTGTGCAGTAATATAGGTGAATGAGATCATTAGTTGTTAATGACAACAAAAATTACCATCAATGTCAGGCATTCGCGAAACAAAAAAAAAACTAAATAGAAGTAGTTGAGGCTTACATGAATGTTGTGAGTCGATCTAATAGACTTAGGGATGATAAATAATATGATGATGGAAAAAAGAGGTAAGAGGGTTTGAAATCGAAGAATCTTACCTAGTTTAAACACAAAAATCACAAAACATAAATATAGACTATCCGGGAAAAAAATGAACCACGTAAATTCGTGGAAGGATTACATGAGTGATGCGAGTTGAGATGGTAGATCCGAGGAGAGTAAATATGGTAAACGATGAAGGCAAAACGAGTTTAACGCTGCGAGATCGACGAGTTGATTAGGGTTTACCACACAAGAGAGTCGAGTCTCCGGACTGTCGATTGAAAAATCGTAAATGAAAATCCATGGGGCTTGTTAATTTTTAAATGTTTTATAACGTCGGTTATCTAATAAACGACGTCATAAACTATTTTTTTACATTTATAACATCGGTTATTATAATAACCGATGTTATAAATGTATCAGATACAGCTTTTTTACGTCGATTATTTTATAACCGACCTATAAAAATCCGTGTGTTGGTTTTTTTCGTCAGTTATTCTATAACCGACATAAAAAAGACATAAAAATCACATTTTTTTACGTCGAGGATTGTATAACTGACGTAAAAATGTTTTGTAGGTTGTTTCGTTACATCGGTTATAAAATAACCTAAGTCAAAAATGCCTCAACAGCGGCATATTTTAGGTCGGTTATCAAATAACCGAAGTAAAAACCCCCCACACTTTTGTTTTTTACGTCCGTTAATTTATAACCGATGTGAAAACCGAACACGGCTGATTTCTAATGTCCGTTATTAAAATAAGAGACGTTAAAAATCTACTCACCGCATTTGTTTTGTCAGTTATTTTATAACCAACGTAAAAACCATGTTTCACAGATTATCACGTCGGTTATATGTAACTGATGTAAAAAATAGTGACGTAAATAACATTTTCTGCACTAGTGAGTGCTTCAATGCATTGAGTAAAGTATAGTTTCATGATATGTCATGTGAAATGGGTGTTTACTCATGATAATCAATTGAAATGAGGGTTTACTTGTGCTTTATGTGCAGTGAGGGTTTACTCATGCCCCATGTGCAATGAGCCTTGGCTCATGAAAATTCCATGTTAAGTGTTGTTGCCACACTTCCATGTTACGATTATCATAATTTATCATTACTTTATGTTTATGATTTTGTTGTACTATATTGATATAACTATTGTCTAACATGTATTGTATTCCTCATGTTACTCCATGATTATTTCCTTACGGGGCTTTATAGATCACCCTTTTTCTTATTCATGTCCTCAGGTTATCCCATGCAATGCTAACTACGAGTGAATGTAGAGGTCATGTAAAGTATGTTTTCAATAAATATGTTGTATGTCTTTTTTTAAGTTGTTATGTAATGATCCTCAGCCCCAAATACACTTGACCTCATTATCTTCTATATTGTATCATGTGATTGTTGTGTAATAAATTATGATTAATTGTGTAATAAAAAGCTGGTTTGTCATAGTTTGTATCAGAGGATAGGTTTATTTATTTTTGGGATTAGGATTAGAAAACCATAGTAAATACTTAGAGACCAGATTATGTATATTAAAATCATAGCTATGTTTTGTTAAGTATTGAGTAAGTTTTTTATCAAGCAAATACATCCCTTTCTGGATAAGAGCAGGTAGATGCGGCTCTGGCATAGATGTAACCGAGCTGTAATACCCGAAAATACCACATTGAGCTAGACTCGAACGGGAACTAGTGAACGACAAAGGGTCTTGATGCACTCTTGGTTATGACACTCCCAGGGGATATGCTTTGCAAAAATTCACAATATTAGTATGAACCATTATTAAGGGGAAAAAATTCCCTTTGTATATATGTTTTAAAGTAGACCATGGATAACATAAATTTAAGACAATAGATTTATATGTCAAGGAAAAAAATGTTTCTTATAAGTTGACAGTTTTTTCTTTGGATTACCCTTTATGTGTCCCCCCAAACTTTCCTTTTATTCCAGAAAATGCCCTGTAATAGGAGGACTCGGGCTAACAATCGATGTGATGATCAATGTGATGACTTTACTAATGAGATACCCAATCTAATGTGAGTGGGAATCACGATCCTTGTCATGCCTATCTCTCAGCTAACTCATGCTTTGAATTGAAACATTGGTCAAGAGGAACGTTCAAACCCCCCCCCATAAAATTACAAGTCGCTATCGAGAGCTTCATGAGACAAAGGCCTCCTACATCTAATTAACCATATGATCCCTCAATCGTTGAACCATGGATCAAATCCATTGAAAATATTTTCCCTACATTTAAATTTTTTGAATAAGAGAAGCTTCTTATGGCTGCTTATTATGTGGAGGGTAAAGATGATCAATGCTGGACATTGATAAAAAATACAAATCCTGAGGTAGAGATCGAGGCGTTGGAATGAAAGGATTTCCAGAAGATGTTTTCTGATATATATTTTCAACGGACCCTCTAGTTTATGATTGAAAGGTACTTCCTTGTCATCAAGAAATAACAATTAATTTATCTAAGCGTACGAGGCAAACTTCACAAGGATTGCGCAATATACCTACAGATTTGTCGTTACCCCCGAATGAAATGTTGAATGCTTCTTTTATGGGTTGTAACCTAGATTGTGGAAAGCACAGTAAATCCATAACTTCAATAGCTCTGATGAAAGTGTCTGATTTTCCGTCAAGCGTCAAATGGAGATCAAAGAATCGAAGGGGTATCTTGGGGATAGGAAGCATAAGATGGAATTAAATGTTGGTAGTCTGATGGATAAACCCAACGGTTCTAAGAAGATCCATCACCCCACTTGCCAATGGTGAGGAATGAAACACCTCAGAAAATGACTAAAGGGGATGAGGAAATGCTTTAGGTGTGGAAGAGAAGATAACCAGGCTATTAAGTTTCGACAAGAAAGACCCGCAGCTGCGAAAGAGGAGAGGAACGCTCTGTTCGAACCTCAACGCGTGGTTTATTGCTACCCTTGCCAATATTTAGGGAATATTTCAAATCAGTGCCCAAAGAAAAGGGTTTTTGAGGGAAAAAAACCACCATGGTTGTAAGGGAGAACTTGTGTCATCACTACTGCCGATGTGAACCCCGATAATGAAGCGATGACATATACAATAGTTATTCATTCAATAATAGTGAACATACTTTTTGATTCATGTTGTACGCATTCTTTTATATCTATAATTTTTAGTAGAACAATCCTAGAACCACCACAAAACATGGAAGTGAAGATGTCAATGAGTAGAAAAATGTGGCAATCGTTGCATCCGATGAATATAACTCCTCCCCTATCACAATCTATGGATTAAACTTTTCGGTGAACCTCTCCATACTCCCTCTATTGGAATTTTATAAAATTATTAGCATGGATTGGTTTTCCTTATATAGAACCAATATAAATTTCCATGAGAGGAAAGTCACTCTCCATGTAGAGAATCGACCCCTGATTCATTACAAGTGCAAAGAGGTATATTAAACTTCTCTAGCTTAATCTTCTCAAGTGTGGATATTACTACCCTATGAGCATGCATATTTGGCTTGGATGATTGAGTATAAGGTGGAAACCATCCTAGAAGACATGCATATTGTGAGGGAATTCAATTAAGTGTTTCTTGATGAATCACTTGCTCTTCCTCCTAGAAAAGATTTTGAATTCTCATTTTATCTTATACCTGGGGTGTTTATAATATCTAATAATCTGTATAGAATAACTATTTTGGAGCTTGAGGAGCCGAAGAAACAACTATAGGAGAATCTTGATAAAGGGTTTGTATTCCCACGTGCTCACCATGGGGTACACCAGTCCTCTTCATCGAGAAGAGGGATGAGTTATTGTGCATTTTCATCGAGTATCTTGGGCTTTAAAAAATAATGATACTAAACAAGTATCTTATCCCATGAATTGATGACATATTCGATCAGCTACATGGAGCACTATACTTCACCAAGGTGGATTTTCGGTCGGGTTATATTCATGTTATGGTGATGAGGGATGATATCTCTAAGAATGCTTTTCCTACAAAATACAGGAACTATGAGTTCATAGTAATTCAATTCGGACTAACTAATGCTCCAGAAATCTTCATGGAATTGATTAATAGAGTCTATAGAGATTACCTTGACATATTAATGGTAGTCTTTATCGATGATTTCATTATATACTCCAAAATCAAGGAGGATCATGAGGAGAATCTGAGAGCTATAATAGTGACCTTGCGGAATGAAAAGTTCTATGCAACGTACAACAAGTGTGAGTTCTGGTTGAAGGAGGTCTCATTCATGGTCCATATCATCCCAAGAAATGAGATATCTGTGGATCCCTCAAAAACAGATGAAATTTAGGGATGGACAAGGACAACATCGGTAAAATATATCCATAGCATCTTGGGGTTAGCTGGATATTATCAATGATTTTTGAAAAATATCTCATGATTTTCCACCCCTCTTAAAAAGATAACTCATAAGGTAGTAAAGTTAAATAGGAGCAATGAATGTGAAGAAATATTCAAGGATTTGAAAAGAAGGATTATCACTATGTCCATGATTACTTTACCCATAGGTAGAGAATGTTTTGTGGTATTCAGTGGTGACTTGAAGAAGGGCATGGGATGTTTGTTGAAGAAAAATGAAAAATTCATTTCTTATGCTTTAAGGAAATTGAATGTTCATGAACATAACTATCCGACACATAATCTTGAGTTGGCGACAGTGGTATTCGCTTTGAAAATTTGGCAGCATTATCTCTGTGGGGAGAAGTGTGAAATATATACGAACCAAAAAATCCTCAAGTATATATTCACAGAGATACAGTTGAACATGCACTATGGTTAGAGCTGATAAAATACTATAACTTTTCAATCCATTACCACCCTAGGAAAGAGAACAAGGTGGCATATATCTTATGTAGAAAGGACCCAGCGATTCTATCATTGATGAGAATTGAAAAGGATCCAATCTTATAATATTTGATAAAGATGGACATGGGAATCATAAGGAAAGGAACATCATCAATACTTTCACAAATGATTGCTCAGAGGTTACTTTTGTAAAGGATAATGGATGCTCCAAAGGATGATGTGTGAATTTAGGAAAAAGATGAAGCTTTCAGAAAAGGGAAATCCTCAGAGTCTAATGTTAATGAAGAAGGAATTATGATATTTGGGAAAATATTATGTGTTCCATCATGTTCGGAGTTCAAGAAGAAAATTTTGGATGATACACATAGTTCAAATTTTCCTATTCACCAAGGAATCACCATGATTTATTGAGATATCTAAGATCATTATTGGTGGGATAATATGAAGAAGGATATCTATGAATATACATTAAAGTTCATGGTGTTTCAGCAAGTGAAGGTAGATAGGTTGATGTCTATGGGGATGATGCCACCATTTCCCATACCAGAATGAAAATTGGAGAACATCACCATGGACTTTTTCACTGAACCTCTGAAGACATACAAAGGCAAAAATGCAATCTGGACTGTTGTGGATCGTCTTACAAAGTCATCACACTTCATTGCTATTTGGGAGGATTTATCGTTGGATCAAATGGAATAAATATATATCAGGGAAGTGGTAAGGCTTCATGGAGTACCAATATATATGGTGTCTGATTGAGATCTTAGATTCACATCTATTTTTTGGAAGAGTCTTCAGCATGCTCTGAATACTGAACTAAACATTAGTACGACATATCATCCTCAAACTGATGGCCAATCTAAGAAGACTGTCCCAACACTTGAGGACATGTGGAGAGCATACTCAATGGACTTTAAAAGATGATGAGATAAGAATCTTCCACTGGTTTAGTTCTCTTATAATAAAAGTTTCCACTCGAGCATCCAAATGGAACCATATAAATCCCTTTATAAGAAAATGTGTGGAACACCGGTGTGTTGAGATGAGGTCGGTGAGCATAATCTGCATGGACAAGAAATGGTCGAAGAAATGGTGGATGTGGTGAAAACCATTCAGCTGTATATCAAGGCAGCCTACAGTCAATAGAAGAGTTATGTAGAAAATCGTCGACGATACCTTGAGTTTAAAGTTGGAGACATGGTATTTCTATTCATATATTTGTTGAATATGGTCATGAGGTTTAGAAAGAAATGGAAGTTAAGTCCTAAGTACATTGGCCCCTTTGATATTCTTGATCGTGTCAAGGTTGAGGCCTATTGACTAGCACTTACACCTTCCATGGCCAATGTACATGATGTCTTTCGTGTATCCCTCTCATAGAAGTATATACCGGAACCCTCAATTGTACTCTTTTGAGAGGTGGTACAGTTAGAGGATGATCTTTCTTATGAGGAGCAACCCGTGATGATATTAGATCATAGAGAAAAAGTTTTATGAAATAAGACAATGCCCCTTGTCAAGGAGTTGTGGAGAAACAACAAGATTGAAGAAACGATGTTGGAATCAGAGGAAATGATGTAGTAATGTTAACCAAATCTGTTTTAGTGTGGGAAAATGAAATTTCAAGGGAGAAATTTTTTAAGGGGACGTGATAGTAACGACTGAAACATTCATTAATGGAAATCAATCTTAATCTAATCAAATGTCTCTTTATGATAATTTTTTATATAAAATTTCATCTTATTTGGTTTTATGTTTTTGGATTTTAAAATACTATTAAGAATTGTGACTATTTCTAATATAGTTGTTGAATAGTGATCACATGATTACTATAAATATAGGTTTTTAACAAATCCCATTTACTCAGACAAAGGAAGTGATAACATCATCGAGTAGATGTGCCCCATTCGAAGCCCGTTTTTCTGAGATCGGAAAGGAGGTTGCATCTTTTGGCTTCGATCATGTCAAAGCCCAAGATGAGCTTGAATATGTTAGGATCGAGTAGAACCGCCTTTGAGAGAGGTAGAATTTGATAGAGATTTCCACCTAAGCAATTTTATCTGAGCCACCCCAAGAGTATGTCACCATCATACACCTTACTCGTCGGTCATATGCGGGTGTTATAAAGGTTTATGTAACAAGACCCTAGTACTATGGTTATGTAGATTATTTTTGAATATAATAATGAATATGCTTTCATTTTATTATTTTTAACTTCTAAATAGTTTTTAAAGAAGAAATAGTATTTTTATTTAATGTTAAACTAAGAAATCTATTTTGATGAATTAATTGATTTTGGAATTAAATAATGTTTTTATAAAACATTATTATTATTAAATTATTTTTTATTAAATATAAATGATTGTATAATTTTATGAATGCAATTGTAATTTTTATTACAGTTTGAAAACTATTTTTGTCAAAACCCATGAATTTTCGGTAAATATCGATTTTTATTTTAAAAGTTAAAATTAACATATTTAGATTATTATTTATATAAAATAAAAATTATTTATGTAATGAATAAGTAGAAATTTTTCAACGGTGAATTTTTCATAATTTTCACAGACAGTGAAATTTTTGGGTAAAATTAAATACTTTTTAAAGATATACGGTGTCTTATGACATCAAAATGACTCAATAGTGATGTAATAAAATATTTTTAACTTTATGTTCGTCTAATATATGATTTACCATTAAAATAATGTGATATTGGGTTTGTTTTATTTATTTTACAAAGATTTAGTGGAACCTTCAAGACTTATTAAACATTTTGACATGGTAACTTGTTTTCCTTTGGTGTGTGACTCTTCTCCACATAAAAAACAACATTAATTTAAGAAGTTATAACTTTTCCCTTATAAAATATTTTTCCCCCTTTAATTTGACAAAAACCATGGGAAATAACAATTGGATGGTTTGTGGTTTGGATTAGTTTAATGTACGGTGTCCCAAACCAAAATAATATTGAATTCCCTCACCTTTCCTATATACACTCACCCAAGATCCCACTTACTCCTCACACAATGCCTTTATAGTTCGTCAAAAATCTTCCATCCTTTCTCTATAATCCTTACAAGGTGCCCCAAGCTCCTAATTAGCCTCTCTGGAGCTTCTATCAGGCCTTTGGAGGCACACTTTCAAGTAAGAGGTTTTCTTCTTTTCTCATTTTTCCCCATATTCTTCAAATTGTTATTCCCTTTTTATTTTAATTATAAAAGTTTGTGTATGGTTTTGAACCTTCTCAATACATATATCCTTATGTTTGAATTATGGGAGACCCATTCCTCTCTCATTAAATGCCTCCCATGTACACCCGTTACTATGCCAAAATTCTAAAAGGAATTTATCTCTCCTTGTTTTCATTCAATCAATTATTTTATATAATGAATATAAATACAATAACATTTGTTGGGACATGAATCTATATGACCCCCTTACTGTCCATGTAATGTTAATATAATGATACATCCATTTATCTATCATCAACAATTTTTATTACTTTTGATGTCACACCGTTATGCTGCCGAAATTGAACTCTGATTTTCCGATCCAAATTCATTGTGTAGTGAATTATCATTCCCATTTCACTATCAAGGTAATTCAACTTTATTCAAATTTAATTATTGTTTAAATATTTTCAGGTATTTATTCCACATTCGTTTATCGTGTAATAAAATATTATGTTGAATGATTCAATGTTTTATGATCCATGTGGCACACTTATGCATGAATTGAAATGATTAAAAAGGGTGCGCCCTGATAGCGCTCCAATGCATTGGGTAAAGTATAGTATCATGATAAGTCATATTAAATGGGTGTTTACTCCTGCCAATTAAAGTGAAATGATGTTTTAATCATGCTTAATGTGCAATGATGGTTTACTCAAGCTCCATGTGCAATGATCCTTGGCTCATGGTAATTCCATGTTAACTGTTGTTGCCACATTTCCTTGTTATGATTATAAAGCTTGATCATGCCTTTAGGTTTATTCTTCTCTAGTTCTCTATTGATATGCCTATTGTTAAACATGTATCGTATTACTCATGTTATTTTATGATTATTCCCTTACTGAGCATTACATCTCACCCTTTTTCTTATGCATGTCCTCAGGTTATCCCATTAAATGCTACGTACGCGGGAATTTAGTGGTCATGTAAAGGATGTTTTCAATAAATATGCAATATTTTATGTTTTATGTTGTTATGTAATGATCATAAGTCCTAATGAGACTAGACCTCTCGATCTCCTATGTTGTATCGAGTGATGATGATGTAATAAATTTTGTTAAATTGTGTAATAAAATTAAGTGTTGTCATAATAGAAATAGCTTATTACATAATAATAATAATAGCATCTAATTATATAGTATATAAATTCGATTTTATTTAATCTTTTTGGGATATTATTTTGGTGAGTATGAAGTGTAATTATAATGAAAAATGTGGTAATGAACTTAATTTTTCTTGGACAACCACTTTATGTTTATACCAAATTCCATCAAACATTAGAAGGATGAAAATGTCCAGAAAATTGATATAGGAAATCATTCTAAATCATTTTATCCATTATCATTTTGGATTAATCCATCCATAAAATTTTTTATCCATAACCAATGTATCTATTTTTCTTATTTTTATATATCATTATGACTAATAATTAATATCAAATTATTATATTATATTAATTATTCTGATTCCAAATATTGAATTAATATTCCACAATTTCTTTCAGATAAGTGTGAATATTAAATTTTATATTAAACCCACAAATGAGATAAAAATATTTCTTACAAACAATGAATTATCATAAATATATATGGTTTTAATATCAAAAATAAAAATTAATTTTATTTTATTGAATTAGTCAAATAATATACTAGATGGATAATTTGATGATTATTCAAAAGATGATGAACCATCATAAGGATAATGAAAATATCCATTTGGAATTTTTGTTCTTGTTATAAGATGTATGGAGTTGAGGTGTACCTAATAGAGAGCCACAAGAATCCTATTTACAAATATTACAATATGAAGCCTTACCAAATAGAAAAAACTAATCATTAAAGAAGTTCGAGAAAATATAGGATTCCTAATGGAATTAATCCCGAAAAGACATTCAAGATAGAGATTTTACTTTTTATCCTATCATTTCGATATTTCGGAATCTATCCAATATTTTAGAGGTATAAATTAGTAGATAAATTTGTTATTAATGGAGTAATCAAACATTAATTTATGAGGATAAATTCATTAGATCATTATAATTTATTTGTAATGTTCATAAAAATTAAGATACATAATATGTTCATTAATTTTATTTTTATCAACACATCTTAATAAATTTTTTATCAACGAGATTGTTATAGGAATCATAATATGGGTAATCTTAAATTTCATATAATGTTTATGTGTCCTCCTTGTAATGTTGAAATTTCCAAGAAGATACAAAATGGAATTTTTAGTTGATAAAAAATAACCTTGATTTTCCTCCTTTTACCCTAGAAGATTTCCTTTCAAAATGGGTCCATGTTTTTTATATTGGTGTATGTAAAACATTGTTCATATCTGATCATGAACGAAAGTGATGAATAATTTTTTCTAAGAGTATCTAACCATAATTGTGATCAATTGAAAGAAATATATTCAGATAGAGTTGTTTATAATAAAATAATATCAATATATGTATCATTTGTCAAAGATAAACATGAGTGTAGGTTTCCAACTAAGTTTCTATATAATTGAAGATGAAGAATAAGATAATGGAGGAGAAACATATTTAATTTCATTGGACCATGTTTCACTACACAATGATGAAAAAGATTAATGAATTTCTATATGTGACTTTATAGGATTTACTTTTCTACGGTTACATTCTGATAATGTTTTACAATGTGTCATTGAGTTCATAAGGTCTTCAAAAGAGCATGAGGAAGTTTTATTCAAAAAAACTATGAAGATAGTTTTTATTTTATAAAAGATTATACAAAGGTTAATGTTATCCAAATTTATTATATAGAATGAACATTCAAAGAATATATTTTTTCAAAAATATGTTATAAAAGTGAATAATGTGATTATAGATAAGGTGTATAACTAGTTATTGGAATGGATTATATTTGGGGGTATAACTAGTTCTAAAAGATGTGGAAAAGCCTGAAAATTTATAGTCCATAAAAAATAATTTAATAAATATTTATTATTGGTATGTACAACCAAGATTAGATGGATGAACTATTTAAGGGGTGTATAAGATGTTTTAACATCTGACTTTGTAATACTAAAAATGTTAGTAAATAAATCAACATTTACAGGAATAGGAAACATGTCAAGAAGTAGGCCTTTGAATCATACTGTGTAACTATCATGTGATGGTCACTATATTTATATTACTATATTCAATATGAGTTTGATATATACATCATTGCATGGATTATAAAACACACATGTTTCAGAAGTTGGATTATATGTTGGAAGTAATCACAGAAGTACGTGATCAATAATTCACCACCTCCACCTCTTAGTGACCTCACATTTATCGAGAAACTTTAAAAACATTTCCCTATTCAAATAATATCCCTCCGAATAATTAATTCAAAAACATACCCATTTATATATTTATTTACGGAATTCAATCCCATTCGATCAAGGTTTATTGACATAACCCACATCACATCGATATAACTTTGAAAACAACCCCTTCTATCTAAAAATAACCAATTAGTTATTAACACTATATATTCTGAACAAAACTACATCACACATACTCATAGACATAAGAAAACCACATTTCACTAACAAATTTGCATAACAATAAACACCACCATCTTTCCCAGTAAAAATAATATAAAGGCCAAGACAAACATCACTTTAGTATAGATTATAAAAACATCTAACATTATTAAAATATTTTAATATCAATCAAATTATGTTACATAATTCGTGTTTTTAAAAATAGAATCAAGAAAATATTTCATAGAACAGAAATCCCAAAAACAATGGATTTAAAATCATTAGAAAAACTTACAAAAATTATTTAATTTTAGTGGATTCATCTGTCCTAAGATATTTAGATTCACTTAAAACCACATATTCATAAATCACCAATATAAGTTCCATGGTTGTGATTATATTGTGAATGTTTCTATTATTTAATATATAACAATAGATACGTCACATGGAATAATAGTAAGGAATACATAAAACTCATTCACACCACATCGATTTTTTATTTTCTATCTTTCCAAAAAACTATACAGTTATATGAATTCATACTAATCTCTCAAAGAAGAAATAAAATGATAATTTCAACATTTACCTCAAAATAAGGATAGATTAATGAATCCCCTATTATGATTATTTATTTTAATTACCACTTAACAATATAAAATTAATGAATCATATTGTATTATATAATTAAATGGGAAACTCACTAGAACCTATGAACAACAAGCCACCATATTTCTCAAACATTATTCTCAACTCTAAAATCGAGGAATCAAACAACACCATCCTATAAAAATAGATAGTTTTAATTGAATAAAATGAGATGTATATAGTAGAGACTAAAACGTTTTGTGAGACTTTGATTTAAAAAAAAGCATCTTTGTCTCTCTTTATAGAAATATAATGTTTGGTGATATCTCTAGGAGTTATTCAGTGCTCTATATAAAAGTATAAATCTAAACTAATTGGTAATGTGAACTCTATATATATAGGAGGTTTGAATATTCTCTACCTTGGTGTAATGAATCATATAATGACAAAGGTTCCTTCAGTTAAATAATATCCTATCCATATGTCATTTGAATTTCTATGGATCAGACACATTTAAAAACTATCCCAATAATTATTGACCAGTAATATTCTATTCACATTAGTGTGGTGCATAAAATTTTGGCCTCTAGAAAGATACCATAACCAACCACCATAGAGTATAAAATGATCAGCCACAATTCCCACCTCCCTCAAAAGCTATCCATGTGTCTCACATTTAACTTCTTCACTCCGAATGGCTCATGAATGTGTAACCCAAGTCACCATCTCTCTCTTATTTAATCTATTAGAATAACCATGAACTTTCACACTAACACATCAAATGCATTTCTCCATTCCCTTGTCCTTCATTAAAACATGGTAACTCAATATGCACCACACTACGAAAAATGGGTATGTTGTCTTATTCCTTTATTTCCACAAGACTCAACAAAATAAAATTCCAAATGAAATCGGTATCTTTTAGAATTTCGAACCACACATTTCTCATAGGAGAAGTACCCAATGTGAAATATGGAGTGGAATAGCTACTCTTTCTATTTTACTTTTTATGGTTCACCCAAATACAAAAAATTCATAAAAGGGCCTAAGTAACAAAATGACACAACCAAAATGAATTACTCAGTTAAAATTATTATTATAAACCATTGAATGTATTCTCTCCACCTTAGGAACCTATGAATATATGAACTGATGTATATTAAACTTCCATTCATTAAATTAGAAAACTCTAAAGAAACAATCATCATCAAAAAAATAAATATAATATATGAAAAAACAAATGGGAAAAGAATAAAAACCTTAAGAGAAACCTCTATAATATCATTCTAGAAATGAAAAATAAAAAACAACATAAGTTATGAGGGAATAAACATAGTTAATTAGCAACCATATCAAAAAATAAAAAAATGTATTTAAAAACTCATTAAAAATTATCATAAAAATTATCTCAAAAGGATCATATGTCGAAAAACTCATGGTACTGGGCTTGTATATTTGGCGCTCGACGCTAGTTACACCCCTCTAAGACATCTTTCTAGAATAATAATAATAAAGGTCATGTACCAAAATCTATCAATGGTCTTGAATCACAGTAGGAAACTCCCCTAAGGTATATGCATTATCAATTTCCATCATTCCATAGTTTATGTCTTGAGAATCATCATTAAGTTACATAAAAATGAAAGAAACATGATATATATGATTTTCCTGGATCTCATGGGGGATATGTTTACTGATAATACATTCTTATGAAACTCTCTAACTCCTCAAAATATAAAACGTTGGGGATAAATTTTACTCACCGGACTGAACTGACACTACCAATTATGAAAGGATGTCTTTATTAACAGTTGATCCACAACATAAAACACTAAGGGTCTCCTCCACTAAAAAAGGACATTTTATTTTCATGTGCGATATCCATCCAATATCAAATCACCTAAACCATCTGTACAATTATATATGAAACAACAAGTCCATGAATGATCATCTCTCCAATATCAATCCCTCAAAATGAGGATTGAAAATTTCAACTATACAACACATCATATAGATACATGTTTATGGAAATGTGATAGTTTCTGTTTAAGAAAAACCCAACCAAATGTATTTGTTTCCCCAAATATAATCTAAACAGAAGAGGAATCTTATAATATATCATCCAATATTCAGATGATTTATTCCATCTACACATCCATATTGGTAAGTAATGTAGTGTAAATTAACAACTCGGAGTAAAAAATATGCTATATACCTCTCAAAAAATGAGAGATAAAATGGTAATCCCTATAGATTTTGATAATACTTGATACCCCAAGAGTCTACATGATCTCATACCCCAAAAACAACATTATATAATCCACAAAACGTTTTTAGATGATCACCGTGAATTGGGCCAACATTATCAATTGGTCCATGATCACCAAAATAACATAGAATCCACCATATAATCTTGAAAAAAAATATAAAAATAAATTGATAAATCATATTATTTCCAATCAAGGACATATAAATTATATAAAACATTTCAATATAAATATGATCCCCAACCACAACCTATTTATATGACAAGAAGCATGCCAAAATCCTCACAATATATCACTTCATCTTTTACTACTAAAACTGACTCTTCAATTTTATATAAACCATGGATACACCAAGATGTAATAAAAAAAGGGGATCCATTAATCTCACAAAGGACTATCTATCGCATCACCAATGTGAAGAATAACAACTTTTGGCACACCATGGAATATATTAGTCCTTAAACAAAAATTCCATAGTAATATTATCAATATCATGATCTCGAATCACCTCTATATCTCAGTCCCCCCAATAATACTCATCAACAGACATTAAAATGCAGGATTCCACTAAAATATAATATAACCACCCTTTTTAATCAACCTCTTCAACACCAAGCTGCATAGATTCTATCTCCCCTATTTCTTTATAAGAATATATAGATTCTCATATAACATCTCATTACAAATGTTTTCTCAACGTATCAAAAACAATGTTTCCATTCCATCAGTTTCAGGAAATATGAAGGTCATATATCTTGAGAAACTCCACACAAATCAATGGAAAGGGGTTCAGGTCCAACTGGGAAAAAACATACTTAATTTTTTTTAATTTATGAAGATCCCAAGTATCTCTACAATGATGTAATTTCACCAAAACATTACATCAAAAACTATTCCTACAAAATAATCTATATGGGTCGTATAGTTACACTCATGGGGATGTATATACAATTAACTATATTAGATTACTTCCCAATACTATGTTAGAAAACATAATAATCCAATTTTTTAAGAATCGTATAAGATCTAAAATATCAATACTTCTTTTGAACACGATAGAATGATAGAACTATTCAATTACATATTCATTTAGTTAAATTCCACTAAAAATGATCATTTTGGGTGAAGGCAAGGATATATCAAGTTAGGTCTATCAAAAAGGATATATATAATATTTTCTTTGAGGTACATGACCATAAAAGGAAGTATTAATTCAATAATAAAGAATTTCATGATTCTTATGAACATTTTTTGTTAGTTTTTGGCAACTAATTCCACAAACAGATACACAAAGAATCTATATAAGAACAAAAATATATTTTTAGAATAATATACACTGTAATACCAATTTGATGATACCTAAACTACAAATTGACCATAGATATCTAAATTTTTCCCTCAACATTGTAAAAAAAATTCCACAAAGAAGGGGATAATTATTCTTAATATAAATTAGTTCAATCCGTAATAAACAATAGAAACCATCAAAATAATTCCTTCATTCTTGTAGAACAACATTAGAGCTCTTCAAAAAGTTACACTAAGCTAGATAAATCCTTTAGGTATCTAATATTCAATCTGGATCAATACTAAACACCTCATAAGAGGTTTCAAATGATATGGTTCCCTATAACATGGAAAATAGCTTGGTTTATGGCTATCCAAAAATCAGTGCCTTGACAAAGGAGTCGAGTCGAAACATCTTCATTTAAAACATATATATTATCATGATATACCATTGGAAATTCTACATGCTAATATTCCACTCATTGAAAGGTCCAATCTACTAGATACAATAATAACGACTCTCAACACCTAGGATCCATTTGATGGTCTCACTCACCATCGATAATCACATGTTGGCCCTCTATAGAATGAAATGCTAGATTTATAGGAAAAAAATAATATAGCCAACAATTAAAACCATATCCAATTCATCATTTTATTTAAATAATACCATTCTATCATTAGATTGATGAAATATCGAGATGAATGACAGTTCCCTAACATTGATTCACCTATTTGACACACATTAAAAATTATACTAACCACTGACTAGAAAATCCAACACAAGGGGCATAATAAAACATTCCACCATTAGTCTATAGAATTATAAATCTTATGTGAGATGAAGTAGTGCAATGCTCTGAAATAAAAAAGGAATAAACTAACATATGTGGAAAAAATTGTACACTAAATGATGTTTGGAAATTTTTTTCAACACTCTAATGCAATACCACTACAAAGGACCACATCCTTATACATTATGGACCTATGGGAATCCACATATGTGTCCATGATATTCTATAGGTCCCTATGGGTGGGTGAAATAATGTGATATACCCATACCATCAATAATTCTTCTTCTGAGGGTATAAGACTAGTACTTCAAATGTTAATGATAGATGAGTGGCAAAAAATAAATGAAATTAATCTATGTAATATTTTTCATTGGTAGATATAGAATCATAATTATAAGAAAAAATTGATTCATTCTGATGGATGAACACTTTTTCACCAAAGTACATTGAATCAAAAAATAAAAATACCTATGAGGGAGTCTCTCAGAATGTGAAATAGAACTGATGGCTCTATAAAATCATGAGGTATAGAATTTGGATTGACTCCCTGATAGAGGTTATATATACCTTCTTATCATCCATGATCTTCCATTTGAAACCTTACCACTCAAAACCTTATGTCGTCCCCCCAAAGAATACATCATAATGGTCACATCAGTATTATTTTATTCCATTAATTACATAGGATACATAAATGTAGTGGTTTCATATATTATTACTAGGACTAATGTATAACAACCTGATATTTTAAAATTGCACTATTTATATAGTCTATATGACATGAAACCCCGAGTTCATGTATACAGCAACATACTATTTAAATATGATTATTAAATCTAATAGTTATTGCATAGCCATTAAGATGGCATGTGGGAATTTTATAAAAAAATTTATAATATATATATAAGAATCTACTAATTATTAATTCATTTATTAGATAATATTAAATAAGTAATAAATTGTAAATATATTTATTTTATGCTTAATAAATAAATTATCCTTAAAAAGTTTTATTATTATTTTTATGAGAAAATTTAATAAATATTTTTTCCAATTTTTAAATATTTATTTAATAATGAAAAAATCATTTTTAAAATTATCATATTAAAATTAACTAATGTTAAAATTTTTAAAATCTTATTAAAATATTGATTTTTTCAATGAATAGTAAAAAATATGGATTTTTATTTAAAATTGTATCATTTACATTAATATTGAATGAATAAATTTTTAAATCAAAAAATAAATTCCAATTAAAATTTTTTATCTTTTATTATAATTAATTCAAATCATTCTATTTTAGTCAATTTTATGGTTGAAATTTCTTAAATACATATTTATACATAAAACTAATTTTTCCAAAAAAAATATTATAGTGTTTTATAAATCTAGGAATTTAATATTGATTAATTTATTCCATATTTAGAATTTTAAATTTTATATTTGGTAAATAAGAACCTCTTATTTTCAGATAGTATGAATAATAATCAGTGAAAAATTTATCACCTAAGTAGTGGGTAAATATAGTTAATCATTGCTAAAAATGTGATAAGGGGAATAAGTCATACTAATTATTTTAAAATGAACTTAATTATATCATTTTCAAAATATCCATGAAAAGAATATGTTTAATGGACACTTGAACATAAAATTGACCTATATAATATTTAAATAAAATAATGTTACAAATTATCAATCTCTTAATATTAAATATTCTTTCTATGTCCCCACAGAGACAACATCTTGTTCTAGAAGAATATAAATATATATTCAAAGCATAATGATGTCATTTCAATGATGGAAATCTGTTTCTTAATTTTAACTATTTAGATAATTACATATAATTCATACGAAATATCGATCCATCATTTCTTCTATTTATGAAAAATTAAAGAAAATCATTTTAAAAAAATTAATGTAATAAAATTTTAAGGATATATTATGTTCCACGAGTTTTATATGAGATTATAAATATTAGTTTTGTTTTAAATAATTAATTTCAAATTATATAATCTTATTCATGAATTTTATGTGAAATGAAATTAATAGTTTCAAAATTTACATTAATGGAATATAACTAAAATAATTTTTTCTTGCCCTAAAATTCTTAAAGGATGAAAATGTGGATATAGTTTGGATGAAAATTTTACTCCATGAATATTTATGAGACAATTTTTACCTTGTATGTAAAATTATAACCCTTTAGTAGTGAAACTTATGTTACCACGATAAAGATTCCCCTTAGATAACTAGGGGTTAAATAAAAATGTATGGTTTACAAAAAACTTAAACAATTCAAAATTTTATTTTTTAAAAGATTAAAGTGATATCTTATATTCTCATAGTATATATTTCCATTTTGAAAAATTTTATTTAGAATTACATTTAAATAAATGAATGTTTTATGAAATTTTAAATGTTCCCATAACTGAACTTATTAAAACACACATATCCATTCTCTTACAAAATAAATTATCCAAATTCTATAGTTTTTCCCAAAATACATACCATAAGATCCCTAATAGGAGAGCTAATAAGTGTTCTTTCAATTAATATGAAATCGGATTTACTGGTCACTTTGTTTTTTTACTTATTATTTTACCTCCTGTATATCTAATGTATTTTACACAAAATAATAAATTCAATTTCTTCAATATAAATAAATGTTATTATTATTATTAACCCACAAATTTCTTCTTTTTAACAATTGAAGGGGATGTTACTGTATTTCATGTGTGTACATGTGGCTTACCATCTCCATGTAATGAATCCATTAATTTCTCATCACCATCATCCAAGGATGAGTATTATGGTAGTTTAAAGGATTATTTTTCATAAATTATACATAATTATTCTTTTTTAAATTATAATATCTCTTCTACCTTCTTAACTGCTAACCAATGGGAAAATATTAATGTCAATCATGTGTATATTAGGACTACCACTATTAAGAAGAGATGTGATTTTTTCCCTTTCCATTTTACGTAAATGATAATCCAAATATATTTCAAAGTTTATATGATATATATGATATGATAAAAATTCTTAAAAGTGGAATTATTATTATTATTTATTACATACCATGCATCGAAATTTGAAAATATTTGTCACAGGTTCATATGACCAACATCCTTTATGAACGACGTTATTCAATTTTTTTTCATTCTAACATTTAATGGTAAAAATAAATATAAACATTTTGAATATATATATATATATTAACATAATATTTAGTTCATTAATGAAATTCTGGACTTAAAGGAACCATTATCAATTTAAAAGTATCAAAACAATAGAACTGAAAGATGCATGGATTTTGAAGAACATATCACACAAAGTAATGATTTTAGAAAAGAATTATTATAAAAAATTGTGACAAATGGTTTTTCTTAAATCATATATGGTAATATATATATAAATATTCTTCTTCAATATTGGTATAATAAGACATTATTTATTAAATAGGTGGTTCAAATGATATATCGGGAATATAATTATTTTCATAGTATTTATTGTTTTATTTTATTTTATTTATTTAATGAGTTTTATGATTCAAATTTTACTATAGTTGTAAGGATTTATTTCACAATCTCATCATTATTTAGGATTGTCTATGTTTAAGTATCCAATGATGAAAGTATTTGATCTATAAATATGAAACTAAATATATTTTCTTTTTGTCTCATTATCTATATAAAGTAAAAAAATTTCATTCAATTTCATCTCTTTAAGAACTTATGATACTGATGTAATAATTTTAAATAAAACCAACATTATTTTTCAATTTGGTCGGGAATCCTCTTTTTTTCAGATCCATATTTTCCATAAAGAAATTTTAAAAATATATCTAAAATTGTTCAATTATTTATCAAATAATTTTTTACAAAGGTATAAAAAAATTAAAATGGTTCATATTACCTTTTTTATTGAGGTAGTTTTTTCTTTTTCACAAAAGAATGTAAAGAATTTTTTTCAATTATACCTCATGATTTTAACATTATTCCATCTTAACCACTAATTAAATTGACGTTTACATTAAAAGTGTACATGAATATTTTCAATGAAATATTATCCTTAATATTTGGGAAATTTTTAAATTTTAAAAACGTCATTCTGAAGTGAAAAGGGTGTTTTTCTTCCTGAAATTTTGACAGTTTTTCATTTTAATGTATTTTCATCTATTTTAACAAACTTTTTCATTTTTTACATAGCTTAATGAAACTATACCCCATATTTATTTTTAATTTTTATGATATGTTTATTTTAGGAAAAATTTTGTGTTATGTATTCCATTTCATTCAATACTGATAGATATTGATTTTTAACCCATGATGTGGAAGTTATATTTACTATTCATATGATAGATAAATTGTATTTAGAATTTAATGGGAGGGGAATTCTGTAGTGTTTTAATGTTTAGATAGGTCTTATGAGGAAAACTATATTGAGTTTTGGTTAAGGCCTTCAACATTTATATAGATGTATTGGAAAAAATACTTGATGGTATTTTTAGATTTCTTTTTAAAAAGGACTTGATAGTATGTTTCAAATTCCTGACATTATGCATTACATCATTAAAAAAGTTGTTATTAATCATTATGTGATTTTTTATGATATATATCGAAAAGTCTCAATCTCATGTTATTATTTATATAGAATTATTTGATCATCATGTGTTTTTCTCATATTATTTATTCCTTATATTATTTCATTGTATGCATATCCTTAATATGAATATTATATTTCCCCTATATAATGATTATATCTCAAGAGAGTATAGAATGTGTATTATCATAATCATACATGGATATGATAAATGGAATAATATTTTTCTAAATGAAAGTAAAATTATTTTTTTAATTTCTAAAATGTAATGTGATATTCAGGTATGTATCTTTATATCCAATAACACTAATTTGTTCCGTTGATTGAGATTTGATCACTTGTATCTGGTACTAGTATACTAAAGTAAACAATAACTGTAGGATACAATGATTTGTGTCTTTATAGCCAGTATCAATGCATGTTTTTCAGAAATCGTGGGAACATGATTTAAGAAAAAATTGATTTGGGAACATTACCAAATAAGTAACATTTAGCATAAGTATAAGTATGGGATAACAAAAAAACATTGATAACAAAATATTTATTTGGTTTCCCACAATGCCTAGTTTTTTACATACTATTAATTATGATTTTAATCAATGGAGTGAACCATGAGGAACCATTTTTAAACAGAATTTGATGGAAAATTAGTTTATTTTGAGAAACAAAATTCGATTATGAGTGGAAGAAATATATCTTCATTATTCCTAATAAGTTATCATGAATTAGGATTAATAAAATATAACATAACCAACTCTTAATGTCGCCAAGGAAATTAATGATAGATTATGTTGATTGCTTGACTGTTAGAAACTATAGATAAGATAAAGATCATTTTCCCTCATGTAATAGAATTATAAAATGTAACACAATATAATATCTCAAATGAATAGAAAAATGTTTTTTGTTTAGAAAATTAGGATATAGATAGTTCAATTTCTAATAAAAATGAATAAATTGATATAGGGATTATAATTTCATCCTAAGTTTCCATTTATTATTCTCGGTCTTATTTTTAGTGATTAAGGACATTACCAAAGTAAGTTCCTTAATCTGGGGTTCAAATATTTTTATATGGAATGACATATTCCCGATTAAACATTAAAGTAGAAGGATTGAAGTGTTTATATATTATAAATAATGAATTATATTGTATATGTTTTTTATCAATGATATTTTTTATATGAATTATGAAACTAATAATATTTATTTGGAATTAATTTTTTATTGAGATTTCTAGAATATATTGAATAGTACTTATAGACTAAAAAAGTTATTTAGTGATAAAGTGATTTGTTTAAACACCAGATTGTTGTAAAGATAGAAAATAATATGTGTTTGATACTATAATAACCCTAACATGTATCGGGATGATATATATAAATAAGATCATATGTTTAAAATAAAAAATTCCCTTTTAAATTTTTATGTGAAGAGAGTTTAACATGATTAATGATATTTTTTAATACATTTATAAGAAGGAAAACATTTGGATTATTATATATTCTATTAAAAATGTTCCTTCAGGAATAATTTTTCAATATTTCTAACATATATGTTTAAAATTAATGAAAACATTTAGGTTCCATATGATCATTGAATTTGATGTATTTATGCCAGACTATTGGGATAAAATAATACGCACATTTTTCTAAATATATCATATAGTAACCATAGAGGATAAAAAAATGTTGTTTCTAGATTAATTTCATTTTTTCAGATTTATTTATATTTTTATAATTTCATAGGAATTATTCAAATATAGTTCAATAATAAAGTACATCACGTAGTTTGTGTGATAACCTATAAAATCTAGTAAGTCTACTAGTCGGGAACACACAACTAAAGGGAGAAAATGTTGCAATTCCTACCACTATCCTACACATAGTCCTTTTTAATGAAATTTCTTTTCATTTTTTAAATAATTTTTTTTCACTATAGAATGAATCATTAGGTAAACTTTTAAACAATTTCTTCCTTTGATATAACTGTTTAAAAGGAATTAACATTCCATATTCCAACTAAGATATTATTTATCCTTTTTACAAAAAACTGTAAAAGGAAAAAATTTTAACATATAGAGAATGAATAGAATATTCCACCATCATGAACAATTATTTATTTGAATAAGAATTTAACATATTACTAGGTTATTTTTAAATATATTTTTCTCTTAATACATGGATAATGTTTTTACTTTTATAATGTAATTTCAAAGATAATAGTGATTTTTCCTCAAGAAATGTTCTGTTTATCTTTTAATGAATATTCATCTATCTGAATACCATTTTTGAATAATAGGTTTTTTAAATAATATAATAATACCATAAACCATATTAATTTTGATGGATAAGGATACCATTAAATATGGAATGTATTGATATTCATTAGGCTTGATCTTTCAATATGGAAAACTTTTTATTTTTATTTCAGGTTTTAAAGAATAATTTTTTATTTAAATAATGTGTGCATTGGATATAGTATAGGATTAATAGGTGCCTCTATAACCCCTTTACTCATTGATATGTCTCATAAGAAAAACTATATTTATTTTTTTCTAAGGCCCTACCCATTTATGAAAATGTATTGGAACAATTATTTGACTATATTTTTTGAAGCCCTAAAAAACATAATGATATGTTTAAAAGGTCCAGTATTACAAATTCTATCATTATGGAATTATATATTGATTTACATGTTATTATATGATTTTATTAGTATAAATGAAGAGTAGTCTTTTTCAACTAATTTTATAAATGAATTATTTGATGATCATTAATTATTTTTATATTATTCATGACTTATTATATTTCCTTGTAATCTTATCCTTTCGGAACATCTGATTCCCCATTCTTATGTTTCTTATTCATATAATTACAAGAATTTTATTATTATTTTCAAGAAGGGATATGGTAAAGGGAAAAATAGTTTTCTAAAATAATATACTTTTTTTTGTTTTATTCATTAAAATCTATTGTGAGATTCAAATATGTATTAATTTTTCCAATACTAAAAAATATTATGTCATGTGGTATGAAATTAGTTGATGTTTTTACCAATGTAATAATGTAACCACTAACTCTAAGAAAATAGTTTCATGTTATTTAAATAATTCTTTATAAGACAGAAAACACTATATTTCTCATTTGAAAATATTTTGGTGGTAAAATAAATAATATATTAGATATATTCCCAATATCTCACAAGAACTGGCTCCCCTAATGAGGGGAAAATAACTCATTCCACTATTCCAACCATATAATTCATGATATTAAAATTTATTGTTAATTGGTTTCGAAATAAATCTAGATGAAATAAAATTTATTGCACTCTTAGAGATACAACATCTACTATAAATGGATTTCCCCTCTAATTGTAGGAATTTCATTTTATACCACATAAAAAACATGAACTCATATCAGACTGAACATGATCTCTATATTCACTATACTACACACAGTTTTAAGATAAATGGAGCACTACTCTTACTTTTTAAATCTATGATGATATATATCTGAAAATATATTATACTTTAACTCATTATCCTCTACTAAGATGACCGTATAATGGAAAACTACATCGTTCGATCAAACACCATAAACATTCACTATATAGAGATGATAACTAAATAGTATCTTGAAAATAAAATAAAAACTACTAATTATGACAGTATAGATTTTATTTAATCAAATATACAAATTTAAATTTTTTTAATTTTTTGATCAAAAATCATATTCCAAAGAAATTAAAAATGAGCATGATTCATGTACCTTAGTTACATTTATATCCTAAAATAAACATGTCATATGTTTGTTTATATGGTGATATTAATAATATTATTTTAGATCATGATTGAACCCTAAATAATGTATTGTTTTCAATAATTTCTACTTATGTGTCATGATATGTTCAAAAAATTCTACCAACCTACTAAACCTTATAGTACCCACCAATACATATTCTATATGATGAATTAAATCTCTTAACCATAATATCTAATACTAATATTGTTTAAACATGCCTCTATTTATACACCAATTGTCCAAATCATAATGAGGGGCGACTAATAATAGCCATCACCTATATTCCATAATTTAGTGAATATCACCATGTGTATTAAACACACACTTTTTGTAATTGTTCATGATATATAAAATTTTGTACATGAAATAAGATGATAAGAACTAATTTACAAAACAAAATATAAAATTAATAAATATCCCATGAAAATGAAACCATGTAATGCATGAAATGTGAAAGAAAAAGTTTCCAATATAAATTATTAAAAGTATAATTAAGAGGAAAATCAATATAAACACTCCACTCTAATCTTGTAGGATTTAGATCAACCTCCAAATCCATATATGATTCTTAAAATAGATCATATATTCATAGGGTTATAATTATATAAATAATCAATAGTATCCTCTTTACAACCTATCGTGATGATGTGAGATTTCCAAACTAATGATCTAATGACAGTTTAGATATACCAACATGCACCTATATGGTAAACTAACTATTCACAACCCCAAAAATATCCCAAACACATTGTATATCACAGAATATAGAAGCACAATATCATAAGAATATTTTCTTAGGAACCCCAAAATAACTTCCCCACTATTTTTTCACACTCACAACCTAACATTTTACATCTTGTTCTCTCAGCCGTTTCATGTCACGATCCTCATATTAATGAGAAATCCCAAACATAAACCCTTGAAAACCATCACAACCATACTACACATATTCATTAAATCAATATCTATCACATCATAAGTCTAGAGTAGTAGGTCATCATGAAGATGAATTGAAAAAATCATATACCCTCATCCTATTAAATATAATTCCCAATTAGTTACATCACGAGTGTAACAACTAACGATTTTAAAATATAAATTTACATGAAAATTGATAACAGCCTTCAAAACATTTAAAAAAATTAATAAATTATTAGATTAAATATATCACCTTTAAATGGCTATTACTTAACTTTGTTTTATTTTTTATAATTTAATTATTTAAATTACAATGTTTTTATAAAATATTAATAAAAAAATTATTGATTAAAAACACAATTGGATAATAATTTTGGATCATCTAGATATTTTAAATTTTCAGTATATAAATTTCATGAATTTGGATAAGGTGAAATTAATTTTATTTTTAAATTATAATAATTGTATTAATTGTTTTTATTTTTATAAAATGTTTAATTTTTAGGTGAATAGGGAAAATAATAGCCTTTGTTTAATTTATAACTATTTACGTTATTTTATGCTTATGTTTTTTTGAATCCCATTTTCTATAATAATAAATATATATTTTTAATATATTTAATGATTCATGTTTACAAAACCATTATTATATTTTTTTTCATAATATATATTTTATTTTAAAAGATTATATATAAAATAAACTTTTTTTAATCTAAATTTAGTTTTTATATCATTTAGAAATTGAATTACAATAAATATTGGTGATGTTTCTTTTTATCAAATAATAAATTTATAAAAATATCCATGTAATATTTTTGGTAATAAATTAATTATACTGATTCCTATTTAGTTAAGGCTAATTACCATTTTTATGACTCATATAAAGTGGCTGAATATTTTAAAAATTTTATTGGCCAATATACGGTTTAGAATGCCTTTTCTAGTTAGAAAGTCTCAAAAACATGTCTAACCATACATACCACACCTAACACCACTATATTTTATGAAATTCCATTAATTTCCATTACATAACATTCTTTTCCATGAAATGAATCATTATTTTCACATATAAAAGAGGATAACATCCACCCTTCCATAGTTGATCTCCCCTTCAAATTAATCATGAAAATATAAACTAATTTATTATATTAAATTTATATTAAACTAAATGAAGACCATGTTCACTATAGGATATCTATAATTCTCAATTTTAAATAATACATTGACGTGAAATTTCTAAGTCTTGATAAAGGAATAATATATTTCTTAACTATTCATCCAAATTATTTATTTTTCCAAACACATATATTATATTCTTTAATTTTTTTTGATAATATTAGTAATAATTATATGTTGGTATATTATTATACTAATGAAGTTTTTACCTTATTACATCCACCAAAAATAATGAAAAAATAAAACCACAATCATACATATGTGTAGACAACTGAATCCAAGCATGATGTTTCCTATTTTTCATAACCATATTGAATAGGAATTTTAAGGAATAAATATTTTATTAATAACATAATTACAATTCTAAAAATATAAATCATTTTACATTCCGTATCCCTCTCATTTTATGGAAAACAAAATCACTGACTTTGTGTATGTGCAAATTACCACCTTCACATAGTGAGGTGTTTTGTCTTACATTACTACTAGTCATGGATAGAATTAATATTTATTTTGAGGTGTGAAATTCATAATTATTTCATCATTCATATTATAGAGGTTTTAAATATATTTTAAAACTAAAAGTAATTATGGCCAAGATGATTTGATAATCTCAATGAATTCAACCAATCCAACTAAGGTAACAAAATTTATGAAAAACAATTTATTAAATAGACCCCATAAGACTATTTATTGACAAAAATGGTTCTAATAAATGATTTTAATTATAATATTTGAATACAAATGAATTTAAATACAAATAATTTTTTTTGTACATATAGGAAAAGAATCCTTCGAACCATCCACAATAGATTATGGTTACACATTCTATTTTTTACCCCTATATTACATTATATTATTCTGAATTATTTGACCCATATTCTTCATAATTTGATATTTAGATATAAAAAGAGTATATTATATCATCCCCTATTGGGGAATGTAAATTATTGTGTTCTCTTCAATGTTTTCTATTTTAGAATATTCTTATTTTTTACAGAATGTCCTGTTATCTAAAATCTGGCCATTAATCAACCTCATCGAATTTTTTGAAGATAATTTATTTACTAAGAATATAATTTTTTTTATGAAAACAATTTTTAATTAACTTAATTTTTAAAAAATAATTCCCTATTTTTTCTAAATATTTATTCAATAATTTTGAAAATCATCACCTAATATGTTTTTCATCCTTACATCATCAAACATTTTAATAATTAATTTCTAAAATAGATTCCCTAGATCAATACCTGTGTTTTTTTTGAAATAATTAATATTAATAATTATTTAGTACCTCATTCACATAGAAATCCATGTAACCAAAAATGTGGTAATTATGTGATACAATTTTGAGAGACCTACATTCTTCTCAAGGGTTTTACAATGCTTATGAATTATTAAGATTTATATTTATTTTATAGAGCACAGAATCTTATAAATATTATGTTGGTGGTTACACTACGTTATAATGCATGTGTCCCTTATAGACCTCCAATTTATTGGGAAATGTAAATGTCTACTGATAATGTATGTATATTCTTATGGAGTAAACATAAT